>OY728140.1:2014258782-2024258782 GCA_963277665.1 Viscum album
TGATATGATATGATATGATATGATATGATTTGATATGATTTGATATGATATGATATGATATGATATGATATGATATGATATGATATGATATGATATGATATGATATGATATGATATGATATGATATGATATGATCTAATCTGATATGATATGATATGATCTGATCTGATCTGATATGATATGATATGATCTGATATGATGTGATATGATATGGTATGATATGATATGATATGATATGATATGATATGATATGATATGATCTGATATGATCTGATATGATATGATATGATATGATATGATATGATATGATATGATATGATATGATATGATATGATATGATATGATATGATATGATATGAGATGAGATGAGATGAGATGATATGATATGATATGATATGATATGATATGATATGATATGATATGATAAGATATGATATGATATGATATGATATGATATGATATGATATGATATGATATGATATGATATGATATGATAGGATATGATATGATATGATATGATATGATATGATATGATATGATATGATCTGATCTGATCTGAACTGATCTGATCTGGTCTGATCTGATGTGATATGATATGATATGATATGATATGATATGATATGATATGATATGATATGATATGATATGATATGATATGATATGATATGATATGATATGATATGATATGATATGATATGATATGATATGATATGATATGATGTGATGTGATATGATATGATATGATATGATATGAAATGATATGATATGACATGAAATGATCTGACATGACATGATATGATGTGATGTGATATGATATGATATGATATGATATGATATGATATGACATGATATGATATGATATGATATGATATGATATGATATGATATGATATGATATGATATGATATGATATGATATGATATGATATGATCTGATATGATATGATATGATATGAGATGATATGATATGATATGATATGATATGATATGATATGATATGATATGATATGATATGATATGATATGATATGATATGATATGATATGATATGATATGATATGATATGATATGATATGATATGATATGATATGATATGACATGACATGATATGATATGATATGATATGATATGATATGATATGATTTGATATGACATGACATGACATGACATGACATGATATGATATGATATGATATGATATGATATGATATGATATGATATGATATGATATGATATGATATGATATGATATGATATGATATGATATGATATGATATGATATGATATGATATGATATGATATGATATGATATGATATGCTATGATATGATATGATATGATCTGATCTGATATGATATGATATGATATGATATGATATGATATGATATGATATGATATGATATGATATGATATGATATGATATGATATGATATGATATGATATGATATGATATGATATGATATGAGATGATATGATATGATATGATATGATATGATATGATATGATATGATATGATATGATATGATATGATATGATATGATATGATGTGATGTGATATGATATGATATGATGTGATGTGATGTGATATGATATTATATTATATGACATGAAATGATATTATATGACATGAAATGATCTGACATGACATGATATGATGTGATATGATCTGATATGATATGATATGATATGATATGATATGATATGATATGATATGATATGATATGATCTGATATGATATGATATGATATGATATGATATGATATGATATGATATGATATGATATGATATGATATGATATGATATGATATGATATGATATGAGATGAGATGATATGAGATGATATGATATGATATGAGATGATATGACATGATATGATATGATATGATATGATATGATATGATATGATATGATCTGATATGATATGATCTGATCTGATATGATATGATATGATATGATATGATATGATATGATATGATATGATATGATATGATCTGATCTGATCTGATCTGATCTGATCTGATCTGATGTGATGTGATCTGATCTGATATGATATGATATGATATGATATGATATGATATGATCTGATATGATATGATCTGATATGATATGATATGATATGATATGATATGATATGATATGATATGATATGATCTGATATGATCTGATATGATATGATCTGATCTGATCTGATCTGATCTGATCTGATCTGATATGATATGATATGATATGATATGATATGATATGATATGATATGATATGATATGATATGATATGATATGATATGATATGACATGAGATGACATGATATGACATGACATGAGATGAAATGAGATGAGATGATATGATATGATATGATATGATATGATCTGATATGATGTGATATGATATGATATGATATGATATGATGTGATATGATATGATATGATATGATATGATTTGATATATTATGATATGATATGATATGATATGATATATTATGATATGATATGATATGATATGATATGATATGATATGATATGATATGATATAATATGATATGATATGATATGATATGATATGATATGATATGATATGATATGATATGATATGATATGATATGATATGATTTGATATGATATGATAGGATATGATATGATATGATATGATATGATACGATATGATACGATACGATACGATACGATACGATACGATACGATACGATACGATACGATACGATACGATACGATACGATACGATACGATACGATACGATACGATACGATACGATACGATAGGATATGATGTGATATGATATGATCTGATGTGATATGATCTGATTTGATATGATATGATGTGATCTGATCTGATATGATATGATGTGATCTGATCTGATATGATATGATGTGATCTGATATGATTTGATGTGATATGATATGATTTGATGTGATGTGATATGATATGATATGATGTGATCTGATATGATATGATATGATATGATATGATATGATGTGATCTAATATGATATGATATGATGTGATCTGATATGATATGATCTGATATGATATGATATGATATGATATGATCTGATCTGATATGATATGATATGATGTGATATGATATGATATGATATGATATGATATGATATGATATGATATGATATGATATGATATGATATGATATGATATGATATGATATGATATGATATGATATGATATGATATGATATGATATGATATGATATGATATGATATGATATGATATGATATGATATGATATGATATGATATGATATGATATGATATGATATGATATGATATGATATGATATGATATGATATGATATGATATGATATGATATGATATGATATGATATGATATGATATGATATGATATGATATGATATGATATGATATGATATGATATGATATGAGATGAGATGAGATGATATGATATGATATGATATGATATGATATGATATGATATGATATGATATGATATGATATGATATGATATGATATGATATGATATGATATGATATGAGATGAGATGAGATGAGATGATATGATATGATATGATATGATATGTTATGATATGAGATGATATGATATGATATGATATGATATGATATGATATGATATGATATGAGATGATATGATATGATATGATATGATATGATATGATATGATATGAGATGATATGATATGAGATGATATGATATGAGATGATATGATATGAGATGATATGATATGAGATGATATGATATGAGATGATATGATATGATATGATATGATATGATATGATATGATATGATATGATATGATATGATATGATATGATATGATATGAGATGAGATGAGATGATATGATATGATATGATATGATATGACATGAGATGACATGAGATGAGATGATATGATATGATCTGATCTGATCTGATCTGATCTGATATGATATGATATGATATGATATGATATGATATGATATGATATGATATGATATGATCTGATATGATATGATATGATATGATGTGATGTGATGTGATATGATATGATATTATATGACATGAAATGATATGATATGACATGAAATGATATGATATGATATGATATGATATGATATGATATGATATGATATGATATGATATGATATGATATGATCTGATCTGATCTGATCTGATCTGATATGATATGATATGATCTGAAATGATATGATATGATATGATCTGATACGACATGATATGATATGATATGACATGATATGTTATCAGATGATATGATATGATATGATATGATATGATATTATATGATATGATATGATATGATATGATATGATATGATATGATATGATATGAGATGATATGATATGATATGATATGATATGATATGATATGATATGATATGATATGATATGATATGATATGATATGATATGATATGACATGACATGACATGACATGATAAGATATGATATGATATGATATGATATGATATGATATGATATTATATCATATGATATGATATGATATGATATGCTATGATATGATATGATATGATATGATATGGTATGATATGATATGATATGATATGATATGATATGATATGATATCTGATGATATGATATGATATGTTATGAGATGATATGATGTGACGTGATATGATATGATATGGTATGATATGATATGATATGATATGATATGATATGATATGATATGATATGATCTGATATGATATGATATGATATGATATGATATGATATGATATGATATGATATGATATGATATGATATGATATGATATGATATGATATGATATGATATGATATGATATGATATGATATGATATGATATGATATGATATGATATGATATGATATGATATGATATGATATGATATGATATGATATGATATGATATGATATGATATGATATGATATGATATGATATGATATGAAATGATATTATCTGACATGAAATGATTTGACATGACATGATATGAGATGAGATGATACGATTTGATATGATATGATATGATATGATATGATATGATATGATATGATATGATATCAGATGATATGAAATGATATGATATGATATGATCTGATATGAGATGATATGATGTGATATGATATGATATGATATGATATGATATGATCTGATATGATGTGATATGATATGATATGATATGATATGATATGATATGATATGATATGATATGATATGATATGATATGATATGATATGATATGATATGATATGATATGATATGATATGATATGAAATGATATGATCTGACATGAAATGATCTGACATGACATGATATGATATGATATGATATGATGTGATGTGATATGATATGATGTCATCTGATATGATATGATGTGATCTGATCTGATATGATATGATGTGGTCTGATCTGATCTGATATGATATGACGTGATATGATATGATATGATATGATATGATATGATATGATATGATATGATATGATATGATATGATATGATATGATATGATATGATATGATATGATATGATATGATATGATATGATATGATATGATATGATATGATATGATATGATATGATATGATATGATATGATATGATGTGATGTGATGTGATATGATATGATATTATATGACATGAAATGATATTATATGACATGAAATGGTCTGACATGACATGATATGATGTGATATGATCTGATATGATATGATATGATATGATATGATATGATTTGATATGATATGATATGATATGATATGATATGATATGATATGATATGATATGATATGATATGATATGATATGATATGATATGATATGATATGATATGATATGATATGATATGATATGATATGAGATGATATGATATGATATGATATGATATGATATGATATGATATGATATGATCTGATCTGATCTGATCTGATCTGATCTGATATGATATGATATGATATGATATGATATGATATGATATGATATGATATGATATGATATGATATGATATGATATGATATGATATGATATGATATGATATGATAGGATATGATATGATATGATAGGATATGATACGATATGATATGATATGATATGATATGATATGATATGATATGATATGATATGATATGATATGATATGATATGATATGATATGATATGATATGATATGATATGATATGATATGATATGATATGATATGATATGATATGATATGATATGATATGATATGATATGATATGATATGATATGATATGATGTGATGTGATGTGATATGATATGATATTATATGACATGAAATGATATTATATGACATGAAATGATCTGACATGACATGATATGATGTGACATGACATGATATGATGTGATATGATCTGATATGATATGATATGATATGATATGATATGATATGATATGATATGATATGATATGATCTGATATGATATGATATGATATGATATGATATGATATGATATGATATGATATGATATGATATGATATGATATGATATGATATGATACGAGATGAGATGATATGAGATGAGATGATATGATATGATATGAGATGATATGATATGATATGATATGATATGATATGATATGATATGATATGATATGATATGATATGATATGATCTGATATGATATGATATGATATGATATGATATGATATGATATGATATGATATGATATGATCTGATCTGATCTGATCTGATCTGATCTGATCTGATCTGATGTGATCTGATCTGATATGATATGATATGATATGATATGATATGATATGATATGATATGATATGATATGATATGATATGATATGATATGATATGATATGATATGATATGATCAGATATGATCTGATCTGATCTGATCTGATATGATATGATATGATATGATATGATATGATATGATATGATATGATATGATATGATATGATATGACATGAGATGACATGATATGACATGACATGATATGAAATGAGATGAGATGATATGATATGATATGATATGATATGATCTGATATGATGTGATATGATATGATCTGATATGATATGATGTGATATGATATGATATGATATGATATGATATGATATATTATGATATGATATGATATGATATGATATATTATGATATGATATGATATGATATGATATGATATGATATGATATGATATAATATGATATGATATGATATGATATGATATGATATGATATGATATGATATGATATGATATGATATGATTTGATATGATATGATAGGATATGATATGATATGATATGATATGATACGATACGATACGATACGATACGATACGATACGATACGATACGATACGATACGATACGATACGATACGATACGATACGATACGATACGATACGATACGATACGATATGATATGATGTGATATGATCTGATCTGATGTGATATGATCTGATTTGATATGATATGATGTGATCTGATCTGATATGATATGATGTGATCTGATATGATATGATATGATGTGATCTGATATGATATGATGTGATATGATATGATATGATGTGATGTGATATGATATGATATGATGTGATCTGATATGATATGATATGAAATGATGTGATATGATATGATATGATATGATATGATGTGATCTGATATGATATGATATGATGTGATCTGATATGATATGATCTGATATGATCTGATATAATATGATATGATATGATCTGATATGATATGATATGATATGATAAGATATGATATGATATGATATGATATGATATGATATGATATGATATGATATGATATGATATGATATGATATGATATGATATGATATGATATGATATGATCTGATATGATATGATATGATATGATATGATTTGATATGATATGATATGATATGATATGATATGATATGATATGATATGATATGATATGATATGATATGATATGATATGATATGATATGATATGATATGATATGATATGATATGATATGATATGATATGATATGATATGATATGATATGATATGATATGATATGATATGATATGATATGATATGATATGATATGATATGATATGATATGTTATGATATGATATGATATGGTATGATATGCTTTAATATGATATGATATGAGATGATATGATATGATATGATATGATATGATATGATATGATATGAGATGATATGATATGAGATGATATGATATGAGATGATATGATATGATATGATATGATATGATATGATATGATATGATATGATATGATATTATATGATATGATATGATATGATATGATATGATATGATATGATATGATATGATATGATATGATATGATATGATATGACATGAGATGACATGAGATGATATGATATGATATGATATGATCTGATCTGATCTGATATGATATGATATGATATGATATGATATGATATGATATGATATGATATGATATGATATGATCTGATCTGATCTGATCTGATATGATATGATATGATGTGATGTGATGTGATATGATATGATATTATATGACATGAAATGATATGATATGACATGAAATGATATGATATGATATGATATGATATGATATGATATGATATGATCTGATATGATATGATCTGATATGATATGATCTGATCTGATCTGATATGATATGATATGATATGATCTGAAATGATATGATATGATATGATCTGATACGACATGATATGATATGATATGATATGATATGTTATCAGATGATATGATATGATATGATATGATATGATATTATATGATATGATATGATATGATATGATATGATATGATATGATATGATATGATATGATATGATATGATATGATATGATATGATATGATATGATATGATATGATATGATATGATATGATATGATATGATATGATATGATATGATATGATATGATATGATATGATATGATATGATATGATATGATATGATATGATATGATATGATATGATATGATATGATATGATATGATATGATATGATATGATATGTTATGATATGATATGATATGGTATGATATGCTTTAATATGATATGATATGATATTATACTATATTAATAAATGCTTGCTGGTTGGATATGGTATATGGAAGAGCTAATGGAATGGATTACATGGTGTGTGGATTACATAATTTCGGTGTTCTGAGTGAATGGACTACATTCCATCCCAATCTACTATGCTCAGGAGCTGGATAAAGCTCAAATGACTTATCTTCTATCAGACCATCTAAACAGTTGTAGTGGAGTTTGTGATTGAAAATCCTAGGCTTCATAATGTCTCACCTTTCCTGATAGTGTATGTGGTGTTGTGGAATAGGAAGATGAGGTCTTCCAGTGCAACTATCCAAACACCAATCACATGTGTCCACGTCAGAATAACATAGGTACAATACAACCCAAAAGGATTGCCCACTATGTCTATTATAAATAATTTAGACTATTGAAACCAATATCCAAAGAAAATCTACATATGAAAAATGAAATATCCTTGATATAATATATTATTTGTGATTGTGTTGTTGAGCACATAGAATTTCTTATCTGTATTTACTATAATTTATGTAGTATTGTTGGATCCCCAGGTTAGTCTCTTGAGACAGATTTAAATAATTAATTTAAAATGATGATTTTGATTATGAAAATAAAAGGGAAATTTAGTTTTAGAATATATTTTTTTTATCTAAAAATCCATTAGAAAAAGGAATGAAATAAAACAATGATAAAATTAACAGGATTGATAATGCATGATCAACCCACGGAAATATAATGTTACTTATCCTTCATAGATTTAAGAGAAAGGTTATATATATTTTAATTCATGGTTATTAACACCATTAACCATAATTTTACTTTTTTTTACTATTGTACCTCTTATCATTTAGCCTATAAAATATGACTCACTAGTTACTATAGATGATTGGGTGATTTGTGTTCAATATCATAACTAAAACTCATAAAGGCAACACATGAAGAACTCGATGGGTATTATAGGATATTATATAATTTAAAATTGTAACTATGAAATGAATATATATAGACTTTTCATTGTTTATTTAAATAAAATATACCAATATCATCCACAAAACCATAACAATAGAAAGATGTAAGAAAATGTCGTAAATGATCTGTGAATCATAACATGAATGGGTACCCCCAGACATGATCATATGATTTTATTAGGTCATAACATTATATAAAATAATTAGAAAAGAAAATATTCTAAATAAATGAATCAAAAAACCCTTGAATTGAAATTATAATCAAAATAATACAAACAAGATGTGCATTAATTATATCATTGTCCACCCTTGGTGGTCATACGGAGTTCAGAACACCATGGGATGGGTGGAAATAATATAGAATGAATAATCACTTATAAAATACTCCAATATTTTTATCTATAATATATAAGTTATAAAAGGTGTTTAAGGGTTTTTAAGGGAAAATAAAATAATATTTCATCAAAAATATCAAACACCTAAGGGACTAGGGAACTATTTACAAAAGAATTTTTTTATTTATCTGGTTTTTTGGCTTACTAAAACATGTAAAATTTCATTTAAATTAGTAGAAGATGTTGAAATTATTGTTACATATATAATTAATGTATAATAATCAGAATTGGTTGACTGAGTCCCATGTTTTTTCTTGAATAAAATACAGTGGTACAATCAATCTTGCCCAAAATTTGTTCACATTGTCGGGCTATTTTAGGCCTTAAAATAAATGAATTGGGATATATGGTCTTTTATATAAATTTAACCAAAATATATTTACAGTATTCAATCCCTTTTAATACAAACTGTATGCATTTAATTTCTATAGTAAATAATTAGTTATATATTTTTTCTTAGGCTCTAATAAATATTGTCCTATTTTACTTGAATTCAATTTTAGGCTCTCCAAATAACCTCCACCTACAATGAAGTCATCAAAACAAGTGAAATTTTATTTTTTATATGTCATAAAAAGTATATTATTAAATTTAAAATGATGTGGAAATAAATATTATATTTGAAATTTTCAATAAAAATATAGATTAATACAGTTGTGTAATGGTTGAAATGAATAGTGTATTACTACACAATCACACCCCCACACCTAAAGATTTTCACTCCTGGGAAAATTCACATTTCCAAAATAAAGGTTCATGTATATATTCCCAAATTCATGAATATTTAACATTTAATGAAATTTTAATTCAGTATACTGATGTGATTAGATAAAAACCCACCCCAAGGAGTTATTCCCAATGATCTTGCAAAAAGACATCTAATAAATTATCTTAAATTTAAATTCAGGTAGATTTATGGAACTGATATGAGAACATAATTGAAAATTAATCAATGTTAACATCCCTTTATGTGGGTGAATGAAAAAAATTTCATGTAATTATTTTGACTTTATATCCAGTAAAAATATGTTATTTAAAAAACTCTCTTACCTTATTTATTCCACTGAACCTATCTTACATCAATTAAAATCTAATTTCAAAACCCACTCACTAAGTCATTCAAAAAATTCAAACCTTAATCTCCCAACCTATATATCCCCATATTATTTACATTTCATCAGTATCCAAATTTTATTATTATTATTCTTTATGTAATTATTTTGGAATAAAATAGTCAGATAATAGGAACACATGCGTAGGTCAATCTGGTAGAGTAATGAAACATATAAGATAAAGAAAAAATGTATGGGTAAATTTTTTAAGAAATATTAAAAATATTAACCAATCGTATATTTACCTTCTATTAAATAAGAATAATTCAGACATAATTTTTGGGTTAAATATGTTTGGACATATAAAGTGACAAATTTTCCCATAAATATATCACATAATGGGTATCATTCATCTTAATGGTTTAATATATATATATATATATATATAATATTTTATATCATCAATAATCATGAATGTTCATAAAAATCTCCCCCAATGTTAAATTCATTTAAAAATTCATATCTTATAAAAGAGTAAAATTATCATTAAATGATAAAACAATATGGAATCTAGAATGGTAACATGAATTTTCAATAATTTTGATGATCTGGTGATAATAAGTGGAGAAAATGTAAAAATACAATGAATCAAGTAATAAAGAGAATAAATAAAAAGGTGATGAAAATAAAATTTAACTCAAAAGGTTGGTAAAATTAAAAATAGTATGTAGTAAGTGAAAAATAGATTAAAGATGAATGATGATCAAAATTATAAGTAACCCCTAAATTTTCCACCCCCAAACAAAGACTGTATAGTTTCCCCACTATAATAAAATAGAATGTGGGATGTAAGGATAAATTTGGGTTGGTTGGACTAGTATATTGGTTTGTGAATGTGGATTTCATCTAATGGATGCTTTGGAAAATCTATGAAAATTCATTTCTGTCTCTTCCCAATTATGTCATTACATCAACCACTCTACTCATGAAAAAACTATGTTTCAGCAAAAGGGTAAATATTAGTAACTGTTTAATGATAGAAAAATTATGAAAAAAGCATGCATGGGTAGAGATTCATCCTGGAACTATACACGAGCACCTCATCATCAATATGAACCATTCTCCAATGAATCATCTCTCTATGGGAATCCCATATATGCATCACAAATATGAAGCAACTAAGAAAGAGAAGAAATAAAAAATATGATGAAAATAAAAATTAACTCTACAAGGTTGGTAAAATTAAAAATATTATGCAGTAAGAGAAAAATATTTAAGATGAATGATGATCAAAATAATAATGAACCCCTGAATTTTCCACCCCCAAACAAATAGTGTGTAGTTTACCCACTATAATAAAATAGAATTTGGGAAGTAAGGATAAATTCGGGTTGGTATGACTAGTATATTGGTTCATGAATGTGGATTTCCTATAATGGATGCTTTGGAAAATCTATGACTACCCATTTATGTCTCTTCCCAATTATTTCATTACATCATCCACTCTGCTCATGAAAAACTATGATTCACAAAAAGGGAAAACCTTAGTAATTATTTAATGATAGAACAATCAGGAATAAAGCATACATGGGTGGAGATTTATCCTGGAATAGTACATGAGCACCTCATCACCAATATGAACCATTCTCCGATGAATCATCTCTCAATGGGAATCCCTTATATACATCACAAAAAATTCATTCAATGTTGAAATAAGTGGAGACATTATGAAAAAAATATACATATAGAGTATATTTTCATGATGAAATTGAAAACATGTGAACCCTGGTCATTAATAATGAATCATTACAAACTAAATGTGCTAAATATATGATATCTTACAAATTCAAAAACCGCAGAAGAGAAACGTTTCCTTGATAAATTTTCATCCATTAATTTTGATAAATATTCACCATCTACTAAGATATACATAAAAAATATTAATATAAAAAATCCCCTTGAATTCAATTCCCCAAACATTGATGATTTCACAAAGTAACATGGTTTGTGTGGAAAATTAATTCCTCTTGATGATATTCCATGTTAATTGACATTTTGTTCATGACTTCCAAAATCGATGGTAAAAAGAGTATAATGTTGGAAATCAAATTCTATTATCAAGGACCAGTTGTTATGTATGTTGGGAACCAATGTATCCCCCACATGTCAATGTTTGGAAAAATATCAAAACAGAGGTGAACTCAAGATCAGGGACACACCGAAGAACATATTGGTCACTAAAAATTATCCAAAATTATGGATCATTCCAAATGTACAATCATGAATCATGCTAAATGTTTTGGGATAATGAAGTGATAAAATATTCAAGGACCCTAAATGATTCAATAAAATTAATAATTTATGCATAACAGTGGGTATGGTCCACATAATTCAAAATGTTATCATGAGAGAATAATTCACCAATGGGGAGTGGTGACGCAACATAATGGTCTAATGATGGGAAAATCCTACTAATGTGGTTTTATTCCATATATTCCACTAATATATTATCTTGAATATCAATGAAAAACTCTGGGAGGTGGATTATCCATTGAATCTGGTGAGGCTTATCTTTTAGTGTCCTAAGGAGAATAAATTGGAATGCATGACTAGAAAAAAAAAATAATTTTTACATAATAAGATATGAATGGAATTTATCCAAATAAAATAAAATTGTAATTTATTCTTTTTAAGTGGTCGTGTAGTTTTCATGGGAATGTTCAATGGTATTTGAGGCATACCCAATGAAATGAGGATCATTTTCAACATTTTTGGTAAAAAATGATGAAATGAAAATATAGAGGCATCACATAATAAATTTAAGTGTATATCCCACCATTTTTGTTGGATGATGGCAGGTGACGTGAGACTCCTTTATGTGAATTAAATCCATCCTCACATTTTTTAACAAAAAATATACTTGGTATCCTTTTATAATAATTGATATAAATATTTAATATCTTAAAAATATCTTTAATGAATTTGTATGGAAAACTAAAATGACCCAAGAAATAATGAACCTCACTAACAAATTTTGGATATGTAAGGGAATAAATTGATTTAATATTTTATTTATCCAATTTAGTTAACTAATTTTTAAAAAAATTCCAAAGAACTTTGCCCTACTTAAATATTAATTTTCAATTATCATAATTAAATACCAATTCTATTTAAATGTAATGGGGGAGGACAGAACCTAGGTGGTATAAATATTCATCAAACAAAGAAACATAAACTTTGATATAATACATAAAATCTTCCTTAAAGTTCTCAAGGTACTCAAAAAAATACTCAAGATACAATAATGAAATATACCAAGGGAATTATAGATACTGAATGGAATCATCTTTTGTGAAATTGTACCTAATGGATAGGTAAATATTGTACTTCCGTGACTATTAGGGGATATATGAATTTAAAAGTATCTTCAATATCTATCATAGAATCACTAATGTATCTTACCAGCCAATATTTTTGAAAAAATTTATTTGAAATGAAATGTTATTTTGTAATTTCGCCTTTCCTGATTCAATTGATGGTATTCAAAACAGACTCACCAACTATTTTTCATACATGTTAGAACTTGTTCATCCTTTAAATTGATAGTACTATAATTCTAGCTTATTTTGGCTCAATTTTCCCTGGGCTGACCTGTTTACAATTAACTATGGGATAATTGATCCAAATAGTAAGCATTTTACTAACATCCAATTTTACAACTTCAAGGAGGGTAGGATCCAAATTGTATTGATCGTTCATTATAGGTCTATCCAAAACATAAAAAAATTATATGGTGTGTAAAAATATATTGTGTAATCCTAGTGATATCTTCCAATGTCTATACTGACTTCTTTTTATAATCTCTTAGGTTGTATAGAAATTTTAATTCCTATGGTGGAGAGAGGATGATGGAAATTATTATGGTAAATTGGTGAATCCCTTATATATAGGAATATTTTAAATTATATGAAAGAGGTTTTAATTACAACAGTTGTGTTTTTTTTATTCAGAAATGGTAATTAGGGGTTCTTATTTCCATGAAACTGTCTATATAAATAAGTTCTTTCTCTACAAAAAACAAAATCAATGGAAATTAGATTTTTAGAATAATCAATTGTCATGGTTACCTTATAATTAACACAATCATAAATAGAAAAAAAATTTAGATTTCATGAAATCCACACAACAATCAAAACAATAATTACAATTTAAAAAATATGAGAGTGTAGAAGAGGAAAATGAATTAGACAATGGGTAGAGAGAATGATGTTTGTGTTTTACATTAGTGAAAAATTCCATTTAATAGAAAGAAATAATAGATTTCTCTTCGGTAAGTTTTTTCGTATAATCAATAAAATTAAAACTTACCTTTTATCCAATTAACTCCAGGGATAGTGTACCATTGTGAATATTGATGATCACCTTTTATATTTTAAGGACTATAATTCCATGTGTGAGTAGATAATTTCCTTGGGTTTTGGAATCTTTAATAAAATATAATTTTATTGACTATTTTATAGACAATAAATGAAATAATTTCCTCACATTGTGTTAAATATGATCATTTATATAATATTTGGGATTATATATTTCATCATTAAATTCTGTGAAAATACCTATTTTACCCCTCTAAAGTTCACAACAGTATTTAGCCCATAAATATTGGTATGTTACATATTTGAAATGAAAATATTGTAAAATAGTTCTTCATTAAATTTTATAATACTTTTATTTATGAAATATTATCAAGATCATGCATTTGATTTGATTAAATGGGCTATGATGTCCAAAATGGACTGGACTCACCAGATTGGACACAACCTCAGTATTTGGGCTATATCTTTATCTTATGTTATTTGATATGAAAATTTATGGAATTAATATATAAGACATAGTTATAAAAATTAATTTTTCTATAATTACATCTGGTTTTTAGTTTATGGAGGAGAAAAATTTGGTGCAATCTCGATTAAAATATTTGGATAAATTTTCAATTCAAACATGAATATTTATCAAACCCTAACCGCCCCTATACTGTATAAATGCGTTTCATATAATTTGGATGGGGTTTTACATGACTTATATGATTGGAAATAGATTAGAATTAGTTATTTTTCATTTCAATACATCATTAAAGGATGTAATATTTCAATATAGGGTGTCCTACAAAATGCTATTCATTTCCTCTTCATTGTTTTAATATTGTTATTCTTGAAATAAAATATCTATATCACTTTTATTTCATCTATTTTTCATTTTTACTCTCCATTATTTTAATTATTTTGGATGTAAACCAAGTGTATATGTTTTATTTGATTATACCCTTTCTAAACCATTGCAAATGTAATTCATTTCTATAATTACTACATAGGACATTGAAGGGTAATTTTTTGAAGTAATAGATCTACCTCTAACATTATTAATTTATTTTTTTAATAAATGATATTTTATAATTCTCATAATATGATATATAAATTTATTTTTTAATTAAAAAGAAACTAATCGTTATATTTAATAATTAACACAAAACACTAGAGGTTGAGAATTGTGAAAATTGTGAGAGCGCAATCAATTTTGTGTAACAAAACAACATGGGATTAATTTAGAGAATTAAAAAACAATCACATAAATCAATTATTCCTCATTTAGAAAATGGATATATTCAGTTATTTACAAATAACCATACGTTATACTTGGAATAAAAATCTATGATGTTATTTTCGATGTCATGTTCTGAAGCAAGCATAGGGTTTTATTAATTTCATTTTTGCAGAAATATTATGTATCGTAGGGTTTAGGGGTTAAAAAATTAGGGAATCATAATTAATTGGATATAAATTTAAATTATAATTATTAATAACTAAGTGATTATATAAATTTAAATCGATTACAACTTCTAAACTATTTTTTAAAATCCTCTTTTCTTTTTTTCCAATCCCATTTCAAAAAAAAAATAAAATCTTCTTCCAGAAATGTTATTCTTGTATTATAAATATTAATAAAATCAATCATTTTAAGTAGTATGTTTGTTATATATTATTTTATTTTCAAAATACCTTTAATATGTTCATATAATTACTTTCTATTTTGAGATATGACCTTGGTAATCCACTATATTGCACCTAAAAAATCACCACACCTCATTTTATACCACCCATGATAACACACTTTGAATTGGAACCTATAAAGACCATAATTTTCCTTGCATAAATATTGCATAATGTTAAATATAATAAACATAATAGCATTACAAAATATGTATCCAATGTTTTAGTGTCTTAGTCAAAATAATACCATATATAATTTGAAAAAAACATAAACTTTTATTTAAATAATCCACCATTATACTTAAAATCTCACATTCCCTTTAGAAAAAGTAATCACCTGAGGTTATGAATCCCTGAATGGGTGAGCTAAGATCTCACTAAGAGGATAAATGTAGAACTAGAATTAATGTATCGCGGGAGAGAATTATTTTCATCATCATAACATAATCATAGGATCGTATTCATAATCATGTGGTAATGGATTATATAAAGTAATGGAATGTGCTAATGCATAAAAATGAAAGATCATGTCATAGTGTTCAAATTACAAATGTAGCTATGAACAAATAAAGCATCATGTTCACACATAACACAATTTCATAATATTAAAATCATCATTGTGATGAAATATATAATAATATTCACACATATTTCACATTATATCATGGAATACATCATATTACCCAATGTGTTGGAGTGTTATATATTTCTTGTCACACTAGTCACATCATAACATTTAAATAATCATGCATGCCACATAAATTTTACATTAATAAATATAATTATGTAACCCTTGTAGTTGAATGCGTATTATAAGGATGTAATCAATATTTAATAAATGTTGGGTTTCTAAATGAAAAGGGAAAAAATATTTGTCATAATATTCACTATTATTGAGTGAAGAAGAAACAACTCGATAGGAGTAAAAAAATTTTTTGGAAAGAAGAGTTATTTTGGAAAAAAATTTAATTTGTCAAGAAATCAGATTGGAAACATTTATATCCCTTAAAATAAATGGTAAGGAAAATAAAATTGTAGTTATGTAACATTGGATAAATATTTATACCAAAGAATATTTGAAATAAGAATAACCTAAAGAAAAGAAGTTGGGTTTGGGAATCTACTCACCAATCTCCAAATGATTTCTTCAAATTAATGTCTTGGATAATTATGTTGTATTAATAAATTACTAAATACAAATCTAATTGTATGTTAATTATAGAGTGACCAATATTTTTCTTACATTACTATTACATAATTTTAATGATAAACAACATCATTGTATTAAACATTGTGGATCCCAAGGTTTAGTGTCTTGGGAACTCTAGGACTAGACATAACCATTACAACAACAAGCATAAATATTAATTTAATTATTTCTTCTCTAGATTCGTATTGACACTGACCTCTCCTTATTACATGTATCCACATAAGTATATACATAAAATGTGGTGAGTTAAAATCTTGTTAAGAGAATATATAAGTACAACATAACAATGGGTGGAATAGCCATAACCTAGTTAAAAGATAATGAACATGATAGGAAGCATTAATAAGTGTCTTGAAATGTGGCAATGCAAAAAATGAAACATCATGTTTTAGTAGTTAATTACCACACATAATTGTGAAAAATATAGAATCTTGTTCAAAAATCATTTCAAGTTTACTAATTGGATTATTCACTTTACAAAATTAATTGGTTTGCAATATAATTTTTGGAGCACCTGTCACATTGAAATCTTCATCTTTCTCAATATAATTCTGGGTTCACCCATCACATCATAACATTATATTTTATCATGAATTTCACAATGAATATATATCAAAAAATGATCATAAATAACCCATGTAAAAGAATTTTTGTAATCCCATAATAACACATTCATAAACATTTGGTTCCAAAATTTAAGTGGGAATAACATACTTGATACGATAACCATCAACTATGAGTGAGAAGTAAAAGGTGTGTTTTTAAGAAGTGATCTTTTTGAATTTTTTTTTAAAATAAACACTAGTAGAAACATTAATATACTGTAAAAGGTAATATAATGATGAAAAAACTATATTTAAGGAGTGACCATACCAAAAATGGATTGAAAGAGGGAGAACCCGAAAAATGAATGTTGGGTTTGAGATTTTCCCTTTACTTTGAATATGAACACTTTCTTCACTTTAATGTTTCATATAACCACATGAGATTCACCAATAGACAAATAAATATCCTTGTGTACATGAATATGTTTTATTATTAATTATTTATGTTCTTTAATGTGCCTTTGGATGAGTTATAGAGTTTAAAAAAATGTTTCGGAATGTTCGTTTTTATGGTCTTCTAGAGTGGTTCACATGTATTCAGAAATGGATGTTCAGGTAGAACATGGGTAAACAAAAAGAAATAATATTTCATGTTATTAATGATTTTATAGACGTTTAAATAATCCTATAATTAATTATATTATATACCATGTGGATGAACCATTAGATAATAATTAAATGATAATTGTTTGGGATAATTATTGCAGTTTTCGACCATAACATGCTTTTTTGTTTAATCATTTAGTTATATGTACTTAATTTAATTTTAGAAAATGAAATAGGATATAATAAATATAATATAATCTGGTTCAACCATTAATATGATTTCATTACTAGATCTTAAAGCTTTAATGTAAATAAAAAATATGTCGTTCTTAAAGGTGTAAAATTAACACCTCACGAACAAAGTTCCCTTTTATAAAATAAAAAAGAAGAGGGGAAGGGGGTTGGATGATATAATATCCCATTAATATCATGAAAATAAATAATATTTTTAATATTCGAGATACCATACCATGTGGATGAATATAGGTTGGGAGAGATTAATAAATTAACATGAAAATGAAAATAATTTAGAATAAAAAGAGTGAGAGAGTATTACCTCTTGAATACTCTTCATGAGACCCTCCTTAAGGAAGATTGGTTTGGTCTTTTGATGAGACCAAACTTATTTGGAAGTGGGGGAGGAGATAAGTAATATTCTTAAATAGAGTTTATAAAAATCATGAATCATGAGAGGAGTGTGGAAATTAGTTTTTAAGGGGTGGTATTTATAGTAGAGTGGGTAAGGGATTTCTCAATATAAAATTTATTATATTATTATTTCTGTAACACCACATGATAATATGAGAATTATAGTTTATACAAACTTTTATATCTTTGTTTTAAGTTAGAAAAAAATTATCTTTCGATATACACAACACCATATCAGCTTGTAGTATATGAAAACACTATTCTTGTCTTGTGTTCCATGAAAGAGCGACCTTCCAGAATAGTGTGTGTTGTACGCAATACCGAGTTTCACTAAAAAACAGTAAATATTTATAATATTATTATTAACTAGTCTATATGAATAGTATTAACCACATTTTGAATTTTATAACAATATAATTCATATTACACAGATTCTAGAACATGGTATCAGAACAAAATAATTTTTTCGGGTAAAATAAGTATTTTTTAAAAAATGTAGGTTTGCTGCCTTTTGATGGAGCACCCTATTTAAATATAGTTTTTGTCTCTTTTATATGTTCAATTTTATGAAATAAACTTATTAATTTCAATAATGATCTAAAAATTAACTTGGGTTAATTTTATTATTATTTTTCTGTTAACTTTCATACTTTGATAAATAGTAAAAATACTCTAAATTGTAATTTAAAACAACTTTTTTCATCAAGATAATTTATATGGTTAAATTATAAAATTGAATGGTTTTAATGAATAAATAAAATATATTTTTACCATTTAATATTATATGTGTCATTATCATTAATTTTACATTGAATTCATACAGAAAAACATTTCAATCTTTTCAAATGTTTAAACTTTTAGAATCCATTTTCAGAATAACAGGATTAATTTTAAATTAAACACTTCAACTTCAATGTTGTGAATTTGGAAAAATATATTCCATATTTGAAATAATTAGGTCCATGTTATTTTAATAGGATACTTTTTATTTTTATACATTATTAATAGTAACTACGGTAAATTTTATTTACTACAGTTACAGGTAAATTGTTTAATTAAGTGTTAAAATACTGTTATAAAATTACCCTAACACATAACAAAATTATATTTTATGAATAAAATTAGACCCATATCACCTAAGGGTAATAATATATTCATTTAATAGACATTTGACTACGAAAAGGATGTAATTATTATTAAAACCAAAGAAATTCACAACATGTCACTCTCTTATATCTTATAAGTGTAATAATTATAATTCACTAATACACATCATAAAATATCAAAACTAAATAGTCACCAGAAAGAAAATAAAATTATCTCAATCATTTGAATTTATTTATAATATTTATTAATTATATAAATATCATTAATGGTGTCACAATAGTGATGTAGATATTATTTTATTGATTGAAATATCAAATAAATGGTTTTAAAAATAATAAAATAAATATTTTATGAGTTATATAATGTGTTGCACTAATTTTAATGAATAATATTACATGTTAGGGATCTATTAAAAATTTTTGTGCAAATATATCTCTTGTGTGTATTTTATTTAAATTCAAATAATTGAATATTGTCAAAATAGACACTATTGATATTTTATAAAAATAACTTATTATTAAATTAAATAAAAAACACAAAAATATTTAAAAATTATAAATTAAAATTTATAAGGTATAAAATTTCATAAATTATCCAATTATTGACATTTAAAAACACCTAAGTAAGTAATAATAACAATTTAGAATTTAGAATCATATTACCACAGAAAAAATCAAATAGATTAAATAAGGATAAATCAAAATGATAAGGTTTAAAAAAACATAAAACATGTCTAAATTTTATTGTTTGATGATATTAAAACCCTAAGTCATCTCACCTTATAATTTGAATCATTTTTGACATTTTTATTTGAGGTTTGAGTTTATTGTAAATTAATATTTTTGAGATATCCAAAAGTGCCCCTCTCCTCTCTTATAAAAGGACACCTCCTCCCTCTCATCTTCAAAACATTTTTAGCCTTCAAGATAAGAAAAACCAGGTTAATTTTTCTTTCCTATATCCCTAGAAGAATAATATATGTCCTGGAATTCTTCAAATACCGATATTAGTGCCCTAAGAAGAGGTTTAGAAGAGGCACGTCGAAGAAGAGGTAATATCCTTTACGATTATTTCATATTTATTTCTTCTTCTACTTTAACTTCATTAGTTTTTTCATTATAAAGTAATAACATAAGTATAAATAATAAACTAATATGTTATTATAAATATTAAACAAAAATATTTCACCTTCTATCCATTATATAAATAACAAAATCACCGAGTGTGCGTACGTACGGCTTACCGTCTCCACATCATGTTTTAATCTGTTCTTCCACCTCCACCTTACTTGGATGGGTATAATGGTGGAAATAATAACTATATGTGATTAAAATAATATGACACTAATTATGAGATATTATATAATCCACTCCAATACTATTCGACAATTATGGGAAAGATATCATCGCTCGTGCGTACGTACATATTACCGTCTCCATGACGCGATTAGATTCATTCTCCATGATAACCATTAAAGAATAATTATAAAGTATATATAATAAATAATTATTTATTATATGAAATAATAATGATATTGGATTTATGTACATATATTTTTCATTTACTAAATTCCATTCAATTTAATAAGGAAACGAAAACTGTGTTCATGCGTACGTACGACCTACTGTTTCAATGAAGGGTATATTTCATTCCATTTATCGATCTATCATATATATTAGGTAAATCATTATATACGTAATGATATCAATAACAATAATTCCAAACACATTAGATAATTAAAACAATTTTACACAGAATGCTTCTTTAACATGCAATTGACAAAAGAACGGGTAATATTAAGTCATACGTGAATCATATATGATATCATAAATATCATTATGGTTCTGTTACAATTTTATAATATGTTTAATCCCACTATAAAGTTGTTTTAGACATGTATATAAGAAATTGGACCTAATGTAAGGGATAATTATTCCAATCTCATTCTTTTCTGAAATTGTTTATTTATAAGTATTTACTAGGGATATATTTATCATCCATTTACATGTTTAATAAAAATGTTTTCATAATGTTTTTAATATTATTTCTTGTATGATTAATGTCATGTTTACCCCTTTTTTACTTTTACGATATATTATGGAATGAATCTTTCTTTTTTTACCATACGTGGTACTTTTGGACTTTCCGGTAAAAATACAAGGAGAATGTTTTTTAACTTATACAACATGAATGGATTTTTAAGGTTTAATAACACCATATTTCCATGAATCTAAGTCAACAAGATTTAAATATTATTTTCATCAAAAAAAATTTCTTTTAAAATTGCATGTCATTTTGAGAAAAGATAATGCTTTTGAAGAAGAAAGGATATTTTCCACAAGAATTCATTTCATCAGTTTTATCAAAAATATTTTCCATAAAAGATGAAATTATTTAGTATGATTATGTTTCAAGTATAGTGTATCTATTATTTAAATGGTTTGATTTTTCTTCTGATGAAATGATATCGATTTGTTTTATATGGATTATGTTATAATGGGAAGTTGTTTATGATACCCATTTTATTCATTAGGTTATTATGTATGATTTATGTTTATTTTCTGACACACGAAAGAATTATTTCATTATGAGATGGGTGGGACCTATATCTCCCTTAAATTCATTGGATGAAAATTTATATCTCATGAGATAAACATGGCTGGACCAACAAGTCTATCCAGTTCAATAATACTGAATGGCAAGTAAACTCGGTTCATTAGGTAATGATTTATTTCATGAGTTTTATCAGAAATATTTTCCACAATTAGATTTCTTATTCCCATGCTAGTTTATCATGATTGAAGTTATATTCTGATGTATTCCTTACATACTTCCATGTTTTATGTCATTGCTCATGATTTTGATGTTTAAACATTATGTTCATGTTTTTATGTTCAAATGTATATGGTTTGTTTTATTTTTTCCATGATTACCCTTACTAAGAATTTGACCTCACCCTTTATATGTTTACTTTTCCCTAGGATATAAAGAAATGTTTTTGGTATGAAAACAAGAAGATCTTTATGAGAGATATTAAAGATCTTTCACCATGATTAGAAGATTATGTTCTGAGTTTCCAAAGACACTAAACTTTTACGGTCCATGGTTGTCTATTTATGTTATGTATGAATTATTATTCAATAGTAATGTAATGTCCATGTACATCATGATTGGGTCTCTACAGTTGTTATTAGAGGAATGGTTTAGTTAACCTCTAGAAACTAGGATGCAAAAACTTAGGTGAGATCCCTAGTGATATTTCAAAGGTTTTTATAGATATGTCCCTAAGGTTAAGTATAAGTATAGGTTATAGTCCTATAATTATGGTAACAATATTAGAGTTAAACCTAATATGTTTCATATTGATGATACTCCCCCTTTATTTTTTTCCAAGCATTATTTTTTCCTCTCATAGTATTATTTTGGGTTTTAGATAATGGTTGGTACCTGGAGGAACCTTGTTAATGATCAGTGCACTGGTAAATACAATGAATTTCCTCATGAAAAACCAAATGTTATGGGAAATGGAGTGAAAAATCTTATTTCCATATTTATATGAGCTATGAATCATTCTGGACTTCCAAATGATCAGAGAAGGGAACAATATTCTATTAAGTCCTTCATGAGGCAACACCCACCTTGTTTCAGTGGGACTTCTGATCCACTTGTTGCTGAAAATTGGATCAATACCATTGAAAATATATTTTTCATACTTTACTATTCGGAACATGAAAAATTATTTCTGGATATTTATAGTTTGGAAGGTGAAGCAAACTAGTGGTGGACTCTAATTTAGTGTTCAAGGCCCCTAGTTGAAATTTAATCCATAGAATGGGATGAGTTGAAGAACTTGTTTTTCAATAAGTACTTCCATCATATTCTTCAAAAAACGATGTAAAATGAGTTCCTTTATCTTAAGAAATAGGACGATGAATCTGTTTGTATATATGAGGAAAATTTTACACGGCTTGCAAGGTATGCATCTTGCATTATCATCCAACCTTAAAGTAATGTTGATAGATTCTTCAGTGGCATAAAACAATGTATTTGAAGGGAATTAGCTATAAGAGACTTTAGTAGCTATGAAGAGATTGGGAGTTGTTCTATCACAGTAGAACTAGATTTTGGTGTTACATATCCATCTTATTGTTTTGACAAGATTCGAAAGATGGAATAAAAGTAAAATTCTCAAAACAATGGTGAAAATAAGTTGAATGTTTGGTTATTCTCAATTTATTGAATGAAGCATTGTGGAGATTGCCTTAAAAGGAGTAGAAAATATTTTAAGTGTGGAAATAAAGGTTATTGAGAAACTGAGAGTCGAAGTACTGGGAGAAAGGTATCTGATTATGTGAATAGAGAAAAGACTACAGAGAACAGACCACCAACACTTCAATGATACATGTGCAAGAAAAGGGAAAATTATGCTAAACAATGCCCTAATACAATGGTTAATGATGATCTAAATCAACAAACTATTAAATAAAAGGATATAGGGAAGTCACATGTGATCACTATTGATGATTTTAAATATGAGAACGAAGTGGTGGAATGATTAAGTGTATATGTAATGGGATTCCAAAATAGAGTTTTGGGATCTCATTAATAGTATTATGGAATATTGCAATTTCTATATATTGGTTTTCAATTATTATATGGTACAGGTAACCATGAAAATTGATTGAAATATTTTTGGAAATAAGATGATATGCACATAATGAAGGGATAATGAGAAAATAATATGTTTTATAGTATTAATGATCTCATGATAGATATAAGGACAATGTGACATCATGGTTGGAGACTATAGAATTTTTGGGATGTGGAATGAGTTATCTTTTGACAGAATTCATGTTTTCACTAAGGTTATATGGTAATTCATGTTTCTAGAATACATGATTATGGTATTGACATGTTTGGAATGTGACCAACAAGATATATCTTTTTATAAATTGGGATAAATGATGGTAAGCACATGCTTTGTATATGACCTCTCTAGTAATCTTTTTCATTATACTGTGAGTTTGGACAGAAGTATTTTCAAAATTCCTATAGTTTGGTATGGATTATTTCATACATTAGATAGTATTGTTTAAGGCTATAACTTATTGATATTATCTCTAAAATTTTATAATAGGTTAGTTATAGAAAAAGGACAACCCGCATGATGAGCGACAACTCGTCACATCAGACAAGGATGTGAGAATCTAACCCCCAACCAAAGTGTGACAGGATTTATTTCATACCACTCCTCTACATGAGGTCCCTGGTTAGTAGAAATTAGTTATATTTTATCATGTGGAATGATAGATGAAGAATAAGTCCATTTTGGAAGTCATCTTCAATTAATCTCACCATAGATGGATTTATGTGTATTTAACTTTTGCTAACTTTTTGTTTGTGACTGATGGAATAACCTATAATTCTACCACATGATCTTCTGACATTTCAAGTACAAATTCAACCTCATTTATTTAAATAAGACATGATGTATAATTTTTTTATGGAATGAACAATGATTATATTACACAAAAATCAAGTAAGTATTTATCCTTATGAAAAAATTCATCAACTTTAGGTAAATGATCTTGAAAATCAAAAATGTTGTCCTCATACCATTATATCTGATTAATTAGATGGTACCTTAGATCATCAAAAATTTATGACTTTTTGTTTGATGGATTTTTCAAAGACACGTCCTCTGCCACTCTCTATCAGAACTTGATGGTTAGATTTCTCTTCAATATCCATATATTCACATATGTTCTCAAATGTGGAAACCCAGTGATGAGTTAATTTGGATAACTGTTACGTTTCATACTTTAGTTTTTAAAATTATTTTTTGGTATTCATTTTTAAAATGTTTGTTATATGAATGAATTTTTCAATTAGTAAACCATTTATAACCCAGATGAATTTTGAGGGAGAAATTCATTTTAAGGGGGATAGAATGTAACACCCCGAGATTTTACGAGAATTATACTTTTTATTAGTTTTATGTCTTTTGTTATATGTTACCCCAAGATTAGATTTCTCTATACACAACACCGTATTAGTGTTTAGTATATGCAAACACTATTCTTGGTTTGTGTTGCACACAAAACTGGCATTCCTCAATAGCATCAGTTGTATGTAACACTGTGTTTCACTAAATAATGACATATTGTTATAATATTCATATATTAATGACCCATAATTTCCATAATTTTTTTTTTCATAAATACATGGGAATATCATGGGTCTGCGAAATTTGACGGCGCGTGATTCCGAGGCTTAGTTTTCCCAGAATCAATTTCTGAAGTTTTGTTATGATTAAATTAATGTGCATAAGTAGTTTTCATAAAAAAGTGAAATAACTCTTAAACGGTTACTCAGATCATATATCTGAGGGCACCATTGTGCTCAGGATAGATGGTTTACCCAAGGCATAACTTAGGTTTTGTCGGTGCGGGGATCCTGTGAGAAAACCCAGATTTGGCATAATAGTAAATAAAATAATTAAATAAACAATTTTATTATTCAAAAGATTATAACTCACAAACGGTAACTAGGATTATAAATATGTGACGACCGCTGAACTCGTGAGGGAATGATTTCTTTCAAAAGATACTAACCTGGGTCGGAGAGGGCCACCAAAGTAAGTTATATTTTGGCCAAAAATAAAATAATTAAGTGACAATTATATTATTGTAAAATTCATAACATTTAAACGGTAACTTAGATTGGAAATTCAAGGGTACATTTGGGTTCATTGGGGGGTGTTTCACCTAGGAAGAGCCTAACCTTGACATCAATGGGTCGAGGGTGACTAATAATAATTTTCCAAACAATTTTTTGGGTATGTTCAGTAAACGTGCGAGCGTCATTTTATAACATTTGAAACGGTATTGGAACTGAATTACAAGGGCGTTATTGAACTCGTAGCATCGGTAATTGCTTATTGAGTCCTTCGCCGCAGTTGCATTCTAAAGAGTTTGGAAGATAGAGTTCGGGGGTTTTTTAATTTTTTTGGATAAAAATAATGTGTAATCTTTATTTTTATTGTGATGGTTAAAACCTCCAAGTGGAGGTTGGGGGTGGGGGCCACCACATCATAACCTCCCATGAGTGGTTATGGTGGTGGGGTCCACCCTCACATAACCTCCCTTGGTAGGATTTATTAGTGGGACCGACAAAAGCTTCTTAACTCTTATAACCCCCCATTTATGTGGGTTAAACTCTCCACTTTCCCCCATTACTTTAATGTGCCAACTCTCTCACAATTAATTAATTAAACCATGCAATTAATTAATTACCTCCTTTTCGAATTCTTTTAAATTATTTATGCCACCATTATAATATGTGAAGTATTATTATTGTGGGTAGGTTGTCAAAATCCTATTTGTGAGAATTAAAGAGAGGAATAGCCTTTGGGAGAATTGAGGGTACTTCATCCTCTCAAAAAAGAACGCGATGAACGCCCATCACCAACAAAGAACGATGAACACCATTCTCGATATTCGACTGAACCTAAAGAGAAGGAACCAACTATGATGAATTCCAATGATGCTTCTTCCTCTGTCTCCTACCCCAAATGCTTCCCTACGTCATCAAAATGACGCCACTTTTACCACTACTTCTTCAACGAACAATCTTCAAGCAAGGTAGGGGGTTTAATTTTCGTGTAGATAATGTACTCCTTTTCATACCATTTTCAATGTATATAAAGGGATTGATGTGGAAATTTTTAATGAAAATATTCTACATGTTGAGCCAATTGATATCCTCAAAAACACGGAGGGTTTAGGGAAACCTAACATGGCCCGACACCCTCCTTCGGTTATGATTTGTGATCTTCTTTGAAGTGGCAACACAACACAGAAAAGAGGTGACGACGACAAAGACGTCGAGCAAAGGCCTCGCCACCCCCATGACACCCCGGTGTGCTACCTGCCCCCGTGCACTGCACGTAGCTCGCCGGTGCCCTCCCTGTGGCCTTGGAGGCCTGCCCGAACCCTGCGGCCCCCTGCCATGCTGACCGGCACCACCCAGTAGTGCTACCCGACGGCATACCCAAACCCCGAACCCCCCCCCCCCTACCGTGGTGACCAGCACCCCCACTGATCACTTCCCGGCCAATCTGGTGGCTTGCATGTAACCTGCGACCCCAATGCAGTGGCCTACACGGTGCCCCAGCGCCTTAGTGTGCTGCCAGTGCCAAAGCATGTTGCCCAGCCTGCGGCCCGACACCCTAGCACCCTACCCGGTGCACCCATGGCCTACCTGGTGTCTAGCTAGCCCGCATGTCCCCCCCCCCCACGGACTGCCTGTTAGCTTCCCAGCCACCGGCCACCCAAGAAAACCCAAGGCGTTTCCCACGGTGTTGCTGGCCGAACCGGCCTGTCACTTGGGCCAAATCACCGATCCACCTACGTGGCGACTACGGGGCTGAACCACCCTCACGGTCTGCAGCGCTGGGCTCTGCGGACCAGGTCAACAAATAGCAGGCTCACCCTCCCAATTGGCTGAGTCAGACCTAGCTGGTCTGACCGGGTCGACCAAGACTGGGTTGGGCCGAGTCGGTCTGACCGGGTCGGACGGGACCAGGGCCCACTAATGACCCATTGGTTACTTTGGCCATATCATTGGCCCCAGACATCTGTTTGACAAACCATCGGTGGCGCTGGTAATCTCATTGAGAAATGGTCCCTTTAAAAATACCCCATGGGAGTTTGGGGTACAATAGAGATATGGTCAGGTTGGTTCGTACACGAAACTAACTGGGCGCCTTAGACTAAAAGGCTAATAACTCTAATAAATGGTGTCCAATTGATGCGTTGTCTATTGCGTTGTTACCCCTATAATGTGGAAGTACTTTTGATACTTATATATAAGATATTGTGACACTTGGATTATCAGCTTGTGGCATGTTGGGCGGACCCTCCCGGTGATGAGCGAGCTGATTGTAGAGACCTAGTAGCCGGTTGAGACTTGACGACTACTGATTGTTTGACATGGAGTGATTTGGATGGCCTAGTAGACAACACATTGTTGTAGCAACAGACCCACAGTAGAGGAGTGCTTGTTTGTAGTGGCAGACCCACAGTACTCGACAGAACGAGTACCTCTATAGTCTATGAGGGGGAGCACTTGGTTGTAGCGGCAGACCCAAGGTGGGAAGCACTTGGTTGAAGTAGCAGGCCCACAGTACTCGACAAGTGGAGTACTTCAGCATTCCAAGGTTAGTTTGAAGCGCTTGGTTGTAGCGGAGGTCCCATTGTACTCGATAGAGGATGATTTCTCCAGCAGCTGTGGTTTCGACATTGTGAATAAAAATCCTGGTTTGAGTTGAGTCATTGACCTTTGTGTTTTCCTCATCATTTAGATGGGTTACTTGATAACTTAGGTATATGAATTGGCATATACATAATTAATGGTTATCCATTGAAATCATACTTTTAGGATTATCATTGTTAGATTTTTTTGAGACCTTGAGGGTGTCGGGGTCCTACTGAGTAACGTAATACTCACCCCTGCATCTGTAATGCCTGCACCTCATTGTGTTGGTTGCAGATGACAAAAAAACTGATAGAGGCCGATAGCACTAGGACTGGACGATACCCAGAGGAGGATCTTACGACGTATCAGTACATGGTGGAGTTTGACGGAATTGGAGTGTTGAGGAGGCCATCTGTATATACCCTTCAGGTAGGAACCCTGGACGACGAACTAGTAGCTGCTTCCACCTATCTGCTATTTGTCCCTTTTAGATGTATTTTCTTTCAGTTATGTTTGTACATTATTGTTGGGCTTTTATTCTTTCCCCCTTTACTTTCAGTAAACTTGTTATTCAATTTTTACTTAGCGTTTTCTTCTTCTTGTACTCTGGTTGTGTTTGTTTACGATTTATAAAGGCAACGCATTCCCAGTTTTAGGGAATTACACGTTTGGTTCTACTTGCTAACCCCTGGCCTATGGAAGTCGGGCTATGGGTAGTCACAATGCGGGCCTCGAGGTACGAGTCGTGACAAATTGTTATCAGAAGAGTCGTTTCGACCGTATAACTTTGAACTCTGATATTTCCTTTTTGTGAAGCAATAGTGTTATGTTTACCAAGTTGGTTTTCAGTTCAGGGAGTCTAGTGTTGGTGCAGCGGTTAATGTGTCCACACACTAGGACCCTGATAACTGATTTATGACTCAGTTCATGAAAAAACTAATTGTATATGTGATTTCAAAAGTTTTTTTAAGTCAACTCAAACTAGGTCATCTCCCAAGGTATATTCTTTTGACCGTGTCGCATATGTTCAGAATGCCTCCACACAGACAGCCAGTTGGAGTTCTGAGATAGTACCCAATGATGGCCCGCCGAGCGACAAGGCTCTGGTAAAGTGCACTCTTACTATGTTGGAACCTTTGGTTGGTGTACCTGTATCACCACCACCCATTAGCCAGTAGATACCACAAGCTACACTGGCAGATGATGCACGCCGACTGAGCGTGTTGCATGAGTCCTAGTGGTAGAGGCCTCTGAGGTTTTGAGGCGAGACAGTTTCACAGGCAGTAGAGGACTGGATGGAGGCGATTGCTAGAGTTTTCTACCTAGTTGAGACAATAGTAGAGAAGATATTGATGTTATCTACTAGTCTTTTTTCCATGAGTGACCATAAAGATGATCCCCATAGTTATGAGACTTCGGTACGTGCACAGATGTCTAGGATAGTATCTTCGGGTAGTTTGTCACCTATATCACTACCCTTTGATCAGTAGTTAGGACCGATAGTGCTGGTAGAGGAAAATTGTAGGCTTAGTGCCTTACATGTGTTTCAGCATTAGATACCCCTCAGGTTTTGAGGCGAGCCCGACTCACAGGCGGCTGGGGACTTGCTTGAGAAGGTGGATGAGATTTCTCTAGAGCATCTACAGCTTCGGCAGGATGAAATGTCGATCGCTAATTATTCATCAAGGTGTACTGACCATTCCCAGTACTCGATGAATATGATACAATCTGTGCTTCAGAGCTCGGACCTCTAATAAAGGTTTGTTTAAGGACATCTGATCCAGATCTATTCCTATTTTCATACCTACTTATGTAAGGATTATAGAGAGATCCTTTGTGGTTGAATGTTCTTTGTCTGAGAAGATATAGCTAGTGAATGTTAGCAGTGGGAATGTAGGAAATAAGCACCAATATAAGAAGTTTTAACATTAAAGATGTTTCGAGATAAAGATGTGATAGTGACAGATGAATCTGCAGGGTAGCAAACGTGGAAGCAGATCTAGGAGATTAGCATGAGGTGGTGTACATTTCAACATGTTACAACCACCCGCCTTTGTAGTCCCTTCCATGCTCAGGGAGCTGGAGGGAAGGGGCATAGATTAGCTGCATGCGGTCATGGAGTGCGACTGAGAGGCTCAGGAGATGATTTGAGGTATGGTCTGTGACTACTACTGGATGTCTTATCAATTGACATAGGTACCAGTCATTCTTTCCTCCCATGAGTCTTGTCCCAAACCTAGAGTTTCTGGTTAAACCGTTGACTTGACAATCATGTCTGGGGATACCATTGGAAGGAGACTCAATAATCCCAATTACACCAATGGTGTTATCTGACCCTTGAGGTGAGAGTTTTGGTTGAAACCTCTTGGTGGCAGCGTCGAGGACTTACGACGTTAGTTTGGGTATATATTGGGAACCATAGTTCATACACAGATTGACTATATTGGGAAAAAGGTTGTGGTTTAACAACATTATTAGGATGGGCTTTTCCTTAGTCAGTGAAAAACGAAACCCATGCAGCACAGGTTAAGCTCATGCATTAGAGGGTGCAACCGATTACTCTTGAGTCAGCCAGAATTACCCTCATGGAAGCTGGAGTTTTGAGTTTTCACTTGCAAACAAGAGTGAAAGAACATTGGGACTTCTTTTCAAAATATTTTTCCAGGATTACCCCCCAAAGGAGGAGGGACTTCTGCCTTGGCTGGTTACTATCATATGTTCATTCTAGACTCCTCTGTTGTTTGTCACATGATGCCTCACTTGTCAGCATGTGAAGGCAGAGCACTAGGAACCAGTAGGCTCGGTACAAGCCATAGAGGTCCCAGAGTGGAAGTGGGATGAGATATCCATGGACTTCATGGCGAGACTTCCATGTACGTCCGGGGGACATGACTAAATTTGGGTGATCGTTGACCGACTCACCATGTCGGCCCACTTCCTACTGACCAGAGGTGGTATGACCTACCACAGAGAAGGTGCAGGTCATCCAGGAGTGGATGAATACTCTACAGAGGAGACTGAAGTCATATAATGATAGTAGATAGAGACCTCTGGAGTTCGAGGTTGGCGACCACATCTTTCTATGGGTCACCCCTCAATGAAGTCTATGTATATTTGGAAGAGGAAGTATGTTATCTACCAAACTCATTAGACATTTCTAGGTCCTCAATAGAGTAGGGGAGGTGGCATACCGCTTATCTCTTCCACCTCAGTTTCACCGGGTGCATGACGTCTTCCACGTATCTCAGCTGGGGAGATACGTGCATGACCCTTCACGCATCAACGACCAAGGGGAGATGGACATCGATGACGGGGTGACATTTAGGTAGGTTCTAGTGGAGGTAGATTGGATCAGGTCCTATATGGATGGTCTATACCTCTGGTGGGTGTTCGAGGGAAGCATTGGGACCTCCATGAGAGCACATGGGAGCAGGAGGATCAGATGCGTGCTTAGTACCCCCATTTGACCCCTTAGTTAGAATTATAGCTAATGGGGACGTAAATCCCTAATGTAGGGAGAAATTAAAGACTCAACATTTCCGTAAAAATTTATTTCATAAATACATGGTAATTTTACGAGGCTATGAAATTTTACGCCGCATGATTCTATGACCCGGTGTGCTCGGAATCAATTTCTGAAGTTTTTTTAAGCTTAAATTAACGTGTGTAATCAGTTTTCCTAAAAAAGTGTAATAACTCTTAAATGGTTACTCATATAAGAAATCTTAGGGCACTGTTGTTCTCAGGATGGAGGGTTTACCCTAGGTATGACTTATGTTTAGTTGCTGCGGGTCTCCTGTGAGAAAACCCAAAGTGGGTATAATCGTAAATAAAATAATTAAATAAATTATTTTATTTTTCAAATGAATATATCTCACAAAAGGTAACTCGGAATAAAAATCTGAGACCACCGCTGAACTCATGAGGGTATTCTTTCTTTATGAAGATACTAACTTGGGTCGGCGAGAGCAACCAGAGAATGTTAGTTTTTGGCAGAAAATAAAATAATTAAGTGGAAATTATTTTATTGTAAAACTCATAACATTCAAATGGTAACTCAGATCGGAAATGAGAGGGTACCATTGGGTTCATTGGGGCGTGTTTCACTAGCCAGAGCCTAACCATGACTACTGTGGTTTGAGGGTGAATGGTAAGAATTTTCCGAACATTTCTTCAGGTACGTTCAGTAAACGTGCGAGCGGCATTTTATAACTTTTGAACCGGTTCTCGGAACTGAATTCTGAGGGCACCATTGAAATCATAGTGTTAGTAATTTCTTAGTGAGACCTTCACCGTAGTTGTATTCTAACGAGTTTGGAATTTAGTGTTTGCGGTTTTTATAATTTAGTTTGATAAAAATAAAGTGTAAACTTTATTTTTATTGTGGTGGTTAAAACCTCCAAGTGGAGGTTGGGGGTGTGGGCCAGCACACCATAACCTCCCATGAGAGGTTATTGTGGTGGTCCCCACCTGCACATAACCTCCCTTGGTAGGATTTATTAGTGGGACCCACACAAGTTTCTTAACTCTTCTACGCCCCCATTTATGGGGGTTAAACTCTCCACCATCCCCCAATACTTTAATGTGCCTACTCTTTCACAATTAATTAATTAAACCATAAAATTAATTAATTGGATCTTTTTTTAATTCTTTTGAATTCTTTATGACACCATTATAATATGTGATGCATTATTATGGTGGGGAGGTTGGCATAACCCTTTTTGGGATATTTAAGGAGAGGAAGATCCTTCAGGAGAATTTAGGGGACATCATCCTCTCAACGAAGAACGCGAAGAATTCCCTTCACCAATGAAGAATGATGAACACCCTTCTCGATCTTCGACCGAACCTATAGATAAGCAGCTGACCGTGAAGAATTCCAACAATGCTTCTTCCTCGGTCTCCTACCCCAAACGCTTCCCGACGTTAATGAAATGGCACTACCTTTACCACGACTTCTTCAACAAACAATCGTCAAGCAAGGTAGGGGGTTTAATTTTTTAATTGATATTGTACTCCTTTTCTTACCATCTTTAAAGAATCTAAAGGGATAGATGCATACATTTTTAATGAAAATCTTCAACTTGTTGAGCCAATTGATATCCTCTTAAACATAGACGGTTCGGGCCAACCTCACACGGCCCAACACCCTCTGTCGGTTATGATTTTTGATTTTCTTCGAAGAGGAACACGGCATGGAAAAGAGGCGACGATGAAAAAGATAGCGACAAAAGGCCTCTCCACCCCAACGGCGCCCCTACGCGCTACCCGTGCACTAGCCAGTGGACTGCGTGCAGCTTGAACCCCACCAGCGCCCTACCAGCAGCCCCGGTAGCCATCACAAACCCCACGGTCACTTGCCGGGCTGACCGACGCCCCCATACCACACTGCTTGACAGCTTTCCCGCAACCCACGGCCCCCTTGCGGCGCTTCCTGGTGGCTTACCCACACCCCACGACCCCCGTAAGTTCTACCCTGCAGCCAGCCCAACCCCCCCTGTCGTGCTAATCCCCCCTTGGTGCGCTTCCCGGCCCAGTCGGCGGCCTGCTCGTAACCCACGACCCCCCTGCCATGGCCTACCTTGTGCCCCGGTGCGCTGCCCAGGCCCAAGGGTGCTTCCCGATGTGCTTCCCAACACCCAGGCACCCTGACCGATACCCCCACGGCCTCCCTGGTCTCCAGAAGGCCAGCTGACGCCCCACACGGCCTTCCCGTCGGCTTCCCGGCCACCGACCACTGAAGCCGACCCACAACATTCCTCGCGATGCCACTGGCCAAACCGGCCCGGTCTCCCAGGCCGAACCACCAATATGCCTATGTGGTGACTACTATGTCGAACAGCCCTTGCAATCCAATGGGCTACGACCCGGGGACGGGGTCAAAACATAGTAGTCTCACTCAACCAATGGTTCGAGTCACACCCAGCAAGTCTGACTGGGTCGACATAGGCTGGGTTAACCCAGATGGGGTTGGGCCGAGTCGGTCTGACCCGGTCAGACTGGACCTGGGGCCACTAATGACCCATTGCATACTTTGGCCATATATTTGGCACAAGATGTCCATTTGAAGAACCGTATGCATTGCTTGTAATCTCATTGATAAACGATCCCTTTAAAAATACCCTAAGGGAGTTCGGGGTGTAGTTGAGATACGGTCGGGTTGGTTCATACACGAATCCAAGCAGGCCCCTAGGACTAAAATTATAATAACTCACAGACCGGGTGTATGATTGGCGCGTTGTCTATTGCATTGATACCCCATGACATGGCGGTCCTTGTGATACTTCTATGTGAGATTTCATGACATTTGAAGTATCAGATTGTGGCACGTGGAGAGGAACCTCCAAGTGGTGAGCGAGTAGATTGCAGTGACCTAGTAGATGGTTGAGACATGAAAACTACTGATTGATTGACTCGGAGTGATTCGGATGGCCCAGTGGGGAGCTCTTGGTTTTAGTAGTAGACCCACAGCGGAGAAGCACATGGTTATAGCGGCGGACTTGGGGTACTCAACAGAATGAGTACCTTTGTAAGCTTTGAGGGGGAGCGGTTGGTTGTAGCGGCAGACCTATGATGGGAAGATCTTGGTTGTAGTAGTAGGCCCACAGTACTCGACAGGTGAAGTACATTAGGAGTCCAAGGTTAGAGGGAAGAGCTAGGTTGTAGCGGCATGCCCACTATACTCGATAGAGGAGGAGTTCTCCCGTAGCCGTGGTTTCATCATCGTGAATAAAAATTCTAGTTTGAGCTGAGTCAATGACCTTTGTTTTTTCCTCATTATTGAGATGGGTTACTTGATAACTTAGGTATATGAATGGAAATATACCTAAGTAATGATTATCCGTTGAAATCATAATTTTTGGTTTGTCCTTGTTGGATTTTATGAGACCTTGAGGGTCTCAAGGTCCCTACTGAGTATCGTTATACTCACCACTGCATGGGATATGTTCGCACCTTGTTGTGTTGGTAGCGACGATGGACAACACTGACGGAGGCTGAGAGCACCATGACTGGATGGTACCCGGAGGAGGAGGTTACGACGTATTGGTACACGAGGGAGTTTGACGGACGTGGAGTGCTGAGGAGGCCATCTATACCTACCCTTCATGTAGGATCCCCAGAGGATGATCCAATAACTACTTCCACCTTTTAGCTGTTTGTCCCTTTTTAGTTGTATTTGGTTTCAGTTGTATTTGTACTTTACTGTTAGCCTTGTATTCTGGCCCTCCTTTGATTTCAGTACACCTGTTATTCAATTTTTACTTAGTATTAGCTTCCACTTGTACTTTGTTTGTGTGTAATTAGGATTTATAAAGGAAACATATTCCCAGTTTTAGGGGATTATGCCATTTTTACTAGTCATCATCCCCTGGCCTATGGAAGGCAGGCTTTGGGTAGTCACGATGTGGGCCCCCTCAGACGGGTCATGAAAATTATGATTTAGCCATTATGAATATTATTAACCACTTTTTGAATTTTATAACAATATCATTCATCTGACACATATTCTAGAACATGGTTCGAGAACAAAATAAATTTTTCGTGTAAAATAAGTAAAATGCAGTTTTTTCGCCTATTGATGGAACACCCTATTTGAATATAGTTTTTGCGCGTTTATATGTTCAATTTGATGAAATAAACTTATTTATTTCAATAAGGATAAAAAAATTAAAATTTGGATAATTTTTTAATATTTTTCTGTTAACTTTCATATTTTGATGAATAGTAAAAATACGATAAATTGTATTTAAAAACAACATTTTCATCAAGATAATTTATATGGTTAAATTATTCTATTTAATGGTTTTAAAGTTTAAATAGAATATATTTTTACTGTTTAATATTATTTATGTCATTATCATTAATTTTACATTGAATTCAAATGAAAAACATTTCAATCTTTTGCAATGTTTTAACTTTTAGAACACTTTTTCGCAATAGTGGTATTAATTTTAATTTAAATACTGCAACTTCTGTGTTGATAATTTGGGAAAATGGAATCCATATTTTGAATCAGTAGTTCTAATTTATATTAATAGGATACTTTTTTATTTTTAGACATTATGAATAGTAACTATGGTTAATTTTTATTTACTATAGTTAAAGGTAAATCGGGTAATTAAGGGTAAAATAAGATTATAAAATTACACTAACACCTGAAAAAATTCTATTGGATTAATAAAAGTTGACCCATATCACCTAAGTGTCGGAATAGATTCATTTCATTGACATTTGACAATGGAATGGAAGTAATTATTATTAAAACCAACGAAGGTGACAACATGTCACTGTCTTATATATTATAAGTGTAATAATATTAATTTAGTGATAAACTTCGTAAAACATCGAACATAAATTGTCACCAGAAATCTAATAAAATTATCTAAATAATTTTTATTTATTTATAATTTTAATAATTAAATAAATATCATTAATTTTGACACAATAATGATGTAGAAATTATTTTATTGATAGAAATATCAAATAAATGGTTTTAAAAATATTAAAATAAATATTATATGAATTATTTAAATTACTCAACGAATTTTCAAGATGAATATGGAATTTTATGGATATATTAAATATTTTCTTTCAAATATATCATCTATGTGGATTTTACTTAAATTCAAATAATTGCATACCGTCAAAATTGACACTACTAATATTTTATAAAAATAATATATAATAAATTTTTAAAAAAACACAAAATATTTAAATATTATAAATTTAAATTTATATGGTCTAAAATATCCTAAAGTATCAAATTATAGAAAATTTACAATACATATGTTAGTAATTAAAAAATTTTAGAATTTAGAATCTTATTACTATAAATAAAATTAAATAGATTAAATTAGGATAAATAAAAAAGATAAGGTTTAAAATAAACTTAAAACATGTCTATATTTTTTTAGTTGATGATAATACAACCCTATCTCATCTAATATTCTATGTTGAGTCATTTTGGAGGTTCTTAGATGGGGTTTGAGTTTATTGTAAATTAATATTTTGGAGATTTCCAAAAGTTCCCCTCTCCTCTCTAATTAAAGGGCACCTCCTCCCACTTCACTTCACAACATTTTGAGCATTCAATATCAGCCAAACCCTATCCATTTCTCTTCTCCAATTCCCTAGAAACATACTAACAATCCTGTTATTATTCAAAGGCCATCATTAGTGCCCTAAGAGAAGGTTTAGAAGAGGCGCATCGAAGAAGAGGTAATATCCTTTACCGAGTCTTTCAAATTTATTTCTTCTTCTACATCCTATTATTTAGTTTTTTCATTATAAAGTAATAATATTAGTATAAATAATATACTAATTTTTTTTTAAAATATTAAAAAACACTATTTCAACATCTATCCATTCTCTGAAAAATGAAATTCACCGTACATGCGTAAGTACGACTTACCACCACCATGTTGTGGTGTAATCTGTTTTTCCACCACCACATTACATGGATGAGTATAAAGGTGGAAATAATAACTATATAAGACTATTATAACACGATACAAATTCTGGGATATTATATAATTTACTCTAATACCATTCATCAATTATGGGAATGATATCATCACTCATGCGTAAGTACGGATTATCATCTCCACGACGTGAGAAGATTCATTCTCCATGATAACCATTCAAGAATATTTATAATGTATATATAATAAATAATAATTATATATATGACATAATAATGATAATGGATTTATTTACATATATGTTTCATTTACTTAATTACATTCAATTCAATAAGGAAATGAAAATAGCGTTCATGCGTAGGTACGACCTACCATCTCCATGAACGGTGTATTTCATTCCATTTATCGATCAATCATATATATTTATATTCTTAATATATATTATATATAAATAATGTTTAAAATTCAATAATTATTTGAATAAGTATATAAGTAATAATATCAAGAACAACAAGTCCAAACATTTCTGTTAAATTAAACGATTTTACCCAAAATGATGCTTTAACATGGAATTGACCAAAGAACGTGTAATATAAAGTCATAAATGATTCATATATGATATCATAAATATTATTATGTTTTTTTAAAAGTTATTAATATGTTTAAACCCGCTATAAATGATTTTTGTACATGTACGGTGGAAATTGGACCTTAATTAAGGGATAATTATTCCAATCTCATTCTTATCCAAAATTGATTATTTGTAAGTATTTACTGGGGTTATATTTATCATCCATGTCCATGTTTTATAAAAATTATTTCATTAAGTTTTTAATTTTCTTTCATGTATGTTTAATTTCATGTTTAACTCTTTCTTACTTTTACTCTGTTGTATGGAAGGAATCTCTCTTCTGTTTACCATATGACGTACTTTTGGACATTCCAGCAAAAGTACCAGATAAATGTTTTTTTAATTTATATGACATTAACAGATTTTTACAGTTTCATAACAGATTATTTGAACATAAAAGGATATTTTCCTCAAGAATTCATTTCAAGAGTTTTATCAAAACTATTTTCCGTCTAAGATGAAATTATTTAGTATGATTATGTTTCAAGTATAATGTCTCTATTATTTAAATGGTTTGTCTTTTCTTATGATGAAATTATATCCATTTATTTAATACGGATTATTTAATGATTGGATGATGTTTATGAAACTCATTTTATTCTTTGGTTTATGATGTATGATTTATGTTTATTTTCTGTCACACGAAATAATAATTTCATTATGAGATGGGTGGGACCTATATCTCCCTCTAATGCATTGGGTGAAGATTTATATCACATGAGATAAACATGGTTGGAATGAAATGTAAATCCGGTTTAGTAATAAAGGGATGGAATGGCAAGTAAACCCGGTTTAGAAATGGACTTCTTCCACTATGATGGTCTTGGAAACAATGCCTTGGACACTATAGAAATCATATCATGTGCATAAGGGTTTTCTACAATTACATGTTTTATTCCATTGGTATTTTATCATGATTTATTTTTCATTATGATCTATGCCTTATGTACTGCCATGTTTTATGTCATTGCTCAAGATTTTTATGTTTAAACATTATTTTCATGTTTGGAAGTTTAAATGTATATGGTTTGGTTTATTTTCTCGATTATTACCCTTACAGAGCATTTGATCTCACCCTTTATATGTTTTTTCCCCAGGAAAAAATTAAAGGCTTTAAGTAAGAAAATAGAAAGATATTTATGGGAGATGTTGAAGATCTTTCACAATGATTAGAATATTATGTTATGAGATTCCAAAGAAACTATACTATTACAGTTATAGGGTGTCTGTTTTTGTTATGTATTAAGTATTCTGCAAAAGTAATGTAATGTCCATGTACGTCATTCTTGGTTCTGTACAATTTCCCCACAAGACAATGAATAGTGATTCCTTCAATACTAAGATAAATAATTTTATAATGTGAAACCAAAAATTGGGATTTCATTAGAGGAACATCATTCATGACTCTATAATTAGCTTATTTAGCTTATTTTGTATGTTATGGTATTTTACAATTCATCAAAATTCATGTATTTTCGAAAAATCCTAACAATTTTTCCAAACCATTTTTGACGTTTACAATCCAAAAATGAAGTCCATTTTTCAAAAATAATTTTCTAAATATGATTAATTTAATTTTTAATGAAATTCATATTTTACATAATATATAAAGTTTTTAAAATAAAAAATTATTTTATAAAGCTTTCATAAATTACGTAATGTATTATAAAATTATCATAAAACTAGTAGACATTTTACTGTTAATTTATGAACACATGTTTTGAAAATATTTTTTTTAATAATTAATTATTTATAACTATTTATTTTGACTTACAAAAATACCAATACATTACAATGGTCAAATTGTCACTTAAAAATGCCTAAATTTTATTTTATGATTTGTGGTCAAGGGTACTCTTATATTGGAAGATTTACTATTCATAAGGGTTATGTAAATATTCATAAGGGTATGTTACTATTCGTAAGGATGGGTTAATATTCATCAAAAATTATGTATTTTCAATTGGACTCCAACAATCTTACTGATCATATCCTTTTATGTCAGAATTTTGAAATTCAAAACATATAAGGGGAAAATAATATTTAATGATCACATAGTATTTTGTCATGAACCGAATCTAGTCCCCACCAATACTGGCACCAAACCCAGCCCATGAAAAGCCTCGAAGGGAATTCCCAATCCCCATGGGCGGGCACAAGTGAATGGGTATCATTTATCTTTGTTTGGGAACGACTTACATGAATATATATACATAAAACATCCAAAATATTTGATGAAATGACTCTGGAAAATTCATACCAACACAGTTTAAACAAAAATCCAGAACTGAATACATAAGTTCAAATGCAATACAAAATTTTGAAAGACACTATGAAACAGAAAAAAATAGCCCCGTGGACTCCACGTGATAAGGGGTCATCACCCCCATGCCGTCTCCACAACTCCGCCCTAAGGATGGGGATTAACATCCAAAACCGCAATCACCCTTAGCCTTTACTTTTTCTGAGACAAACATAACCAAGTATACATACACCCAAGGAGTGTATGCAGGGTGTGAGCCTAAGCCCAAATAGATAACACCCAATGATTCCAAATATCATGCAGTACAATGTGAAAAAGCAAGCAGTTTTAATATGCAAAAAAAAACAGTGATAAAATCCAAGATATGCAACTTTCAATTGAAAAAAGTTTTAAATCTAAAGATTTCAGAATGTTAAAACATTTAAATATACATGTTAGATACTATAATGTACTTCCAATAACACCCTAATACCTTGGAAAATACCACAAACACCATGAGTAGAAAATCGGGAACACCCCTAGGCACTATATAGTCTCAGGACCCATGTACCTCATACCTCAATGTAAAGTAAACATAGTAAAATCTGTTCTCATGCATGATCCACTAGTAGGTAACATACACATTACCTAGTAGACCCCAATAAAAATCCACATATTTTAGTTATATTTTTCTTTATACAAATTCTAGGTGAAATTGGGAAAAACCCCATCTGGTCCACTAGTCGTACTGGTACACATCCGCCCCACCTAGGTACATGGGATACCCTCTTTGTGCTCAAACAGTTTCACAATGATACATATATCCATTTTCATATAAAAAAAATTAATGGTCACATAAATAATATACAATAGCTACACACTTTTTATACCATTTAAAACACACACAAAACACTTTGAGATTCAATAAAACAACATCTCCAAATCATTCATTGTTTTGCACCCAAAACTCTTTGAAAATACCACTTGAACACCATGTGTATACTCAAATTTACCAAAACATTGTTCACAAAACCTTAAACATTTATTTAAACTCATTACATGAGTTATTAAAAAATCCCAATAAGCATCACATAGAATACCCATGTAGGACACCCTATTCGACATGAAATTGTTACTCAAAAAATAATTTTCTTAACAAACGTCACCCAAAACCAATTTCTAAGCAACAAACAAAGTATAAGAACATTGAAAAAATTATTTTTAAACCAAATACATTTCAATAAAACCAACTAAATAATTATAGTGCATCCATTAAGGAACCAACAAAATATTTATACGAAAAAACCCCAAAATTTCACATGAATTTGGAATTAAAAATTCATTTTCCTTATAATTTCCAATGAAACAAAATTTTTCAACAACATTCAAACGAAATAGACCTGAAAATTCCATAAAAACGGTATCATGGTCATAAAGAATACATACCAAAATGAATCACCTACCAAATTAATGAAAACCCTTGTATCAACATGCGAAAATCATGTCGCACCACCACCACACTAAGAGGGACTTAGCAAAAACATAAAACCACAAAATTGGACCAAAAAACCCCTAGGTTAAACCCTAGGTTCGAAATCCTACATCATGTTAATTTGGTAATTCATGTAAAAGAGAAGAAACCCCAATCAAATAGAATTAAACCCTAACAAATTTTAAAGACGAATGGAAGAGACTTACTTACTTGAGGGATCTTGAAGAATCTCCCCAAATACACCAGTAACTAAATTTTAAAACTGTAAAAACATAAATGGAGTTTCTAGGATGTATTATAAGGTCATTTAGGAACATTAACAGATGAAAAAGAGTAATAATTGAAAGATTTATGAGTGAAATAACATACCTCCTCAAATCTGGCCGATTTTAAAAACCCTAATATGTTTTGCACTCAATCGCGATTAAGAATAGCTTGAAAGTGTGGGGAGAGAGTTTGGGCATCCGACTGGGTTAAATTTTCTTGGTTGAGACTTGGAATCAACGAAATATCAGTAAATTTTATTATTTTATTAATTAAACATATTGAATTTTTAAAAAAGAAATTGGGCTTCCGAGCAGGCCCAATACCTTAAATAAAAACACATATACACCTTGTTTATATATTTTTAAAGGCTCCAAATTGAAATGGTGGTGTTAACATGTTAGGGGAGGACATTTATAAATTTTAATGGATGAATAATGTAGTAATATTAAAAATTTATAAAAGAAATAAAATTTATTTTTCAATCTGGAATTGGGCTCACGGTTATGCCCAATTCATGGAAACTCACGCATTCCTCTATAAAAGTTTGGAAAACCCCCAAAACAATGAATGAATGTAAAATAAAAGAAAAATACATTTGAAATATTTCATGTAGGTGAAATTTTCCCCACCTTGAAAACATTCCGCCCCAAAATATCACACCAATGTTAAAGAAACAACAAAACCTAACTGAGAAACCAAGATGTACTCTCTTTCCAAGTTTCGCCTCCAAAGGCTAATACACCTCCAGTGATCAATTAAGGAAGGATTACTCTCACAAACAAAACATACATCACTTTATTGAAATGATCAATCATATTCATTATTTATCCCAAAATAAAACTCCTCATACTCTATCTGAACAAGACTCAAGAAATTCACCGAAACGAACAACAACATTGAACATGGTTACAATTAACTGTTTTTAACCAAACCATTTGGAGGTATCTAATAACAAAATTCACTCAAGGAAGATGTTGGTAGCTATATATCCTTGAATGAGACTATCTATTCCAAGAAAATATCAGGGATAAATCTATGTTACTGCTAAGGGGGGACACAAATACCCTCCCCAACATTAGAGACAACCAATATTTTTATTCCAAGACAGAATCTGGAAACTAATAGGGGGAGGCATGAACGGACTCCCTAGTACATAGGGTAGACTTCCATTCAAAATTTCGTAATGGAAATAAATGAGAATCATAGTGGGTCTCCCCTCCATAATAACCAACAATCTTAACCGACCAGAATGGGCCAAAACAGAAGGACCCAAACATATCAAGATTTGGGAAGGTTTCATGGTTAGTCTGCCCAGTTTGTGAAACCATGAACTAGCTGTGCAAATAAATATTCCCACATGGATTCCTGGCACATGGTCGCTCTTAATTGTTCACAAACTGTGTGCTCAGCCTATCTAGGAAAATTTTCAACCATTATCCAAATAATCCATGGAAACCAAAGGAGGAGGGAATGACATTGGGCAATGACATGGGTACAAGGCCCTCCAACTATTCACATAAAATGTGAAAAAAAGAATAAAGAGGATAATTCTAGAGGTTTAAAATCTTCCTATCTTTCATATTTAGAATATGACATTGTACAATGGTTTTGATGACCCTAGGATTTCCCCTGAATACGATCCAGCTTCTCTACGAGACCTGTAGTTAGAGCTCAAATGATTGAAGCATCTTTAGCCTCATAGTTAGTCATTAGAAACCCCCTGAATGATAATTATTCTTTAAGTGCCACCAAATACTACACTACAATCCCAGATATGTTTTACAGACATAACACATTTTAAACTCACTTTACCCTATCCCGATATTTCACTGAAACAATGGCTTATAAGATGTACACACATCACAACATGTTTGTTCAGGTGAGAAACAATAGAATTAAAGAACACCTACCCTAACCTTCCTCTATAATGGAATATTTTTATGTTTTTCCATAGGAGAAATTCATCCAAAATAACAGGGACTCTCATAGGATTTCATGACTTTCACATTTATGTTCAATCGAGCACATGACTTCACAAGGCGTCACCGAACAAGACCATGGCGACGGATATAAAAAATTCAAGGAGAGGGACCTTATACAACATCCCAAAACAACACACAATTCCAGAATGTGGCCACAATATCCTCTCATGACTGGATTTCCCACAATGGTTGTTTAACGTGAACTCATTCTTCTAAGATACTATGAAGGAGAGTGAGGACCTCTTAGACACCGTCCAGATACTCATCCATACTAATAACCCCAGACCACTTCCACCTTCAGAAAATCAGGAAACTTAAGAAGTTAAGGTGTATTTCAACCTTTTATGATCTCTCTCCCACTACGAGAGGATAAAACAAACCACGAAAAAAATCAGTGAAGACTCAATCAAAAAATATGAAGAAAAACATTCCATATATTGATTAACTAGAGGATCTTATTAAGGTGAAACAACTTGGGATGCACTTGAGTTGTGCACTAACACTTAATGGGGCGTACCTAATCCAATGAGGGAACCCATAGACCCAACCAACATGGTCCATTGGTCAAGACATACCTCATCCATATCCAAAAAGATGAGGGTAGACACCATAAATTTTTCCCAAAATATTCTCACAGAATACCACTAATAAGCCCTTCAAACAAGCATACCGACCAAACACAAAACCACAACACTGTTCAAACAAGAGGGGTTCTTGGACTCAAAACATTACACATCATCAACATTTCCAAAAACATATATTACAAACTATACCAAATCACTAAACAAGACATCATGTTTTCCATTTAATAACATATCATTTAAAACAACTAGTTCAGCGGTTAGTGTCTCCACCAATGGTACCCCATCGGCCTCACACATGCATGTTTCTGTGCCACACCGGGCACCCTCCTCATATCCATCCCAAAACACATCTAGTAAAACCATTAACCATCCACCATCCCATATAACCCCTTGCATGTGATTTATCACAAAAAATACCAAAGGTAAATACAAAAACTCATCCCAATTTTCAAAACCAAAAAAACTCAACGAACACTTCTATTTCCTCAAGACTGCTAACCACGAAATCAAACCAAATTTATCGCATTAAAATAAACATTTCATAAAGGCCCAACCATTAAAAATAAAAATCACTTTCTTTTAATTCACATTAATTTGAAAATGTCTAATTCCATTAAAAAACATTTCAATAGTTTAGAAAATTCTATTGGAAACACTTTTTCAAACTCATCCTCGATATAGTTCTTTCTTTCAAAAGTGGTGCAAACACACCATTTTACATTCCAATAAAATTATGTAAATTTAGTTCTCTATTTTCAAAAGTCAAATCATTCCCTATATATAAAAAATCATTTCTCAAAACATTACACTTCTTCAAAAAATTAAATTCTTTATTTATAACCGAACTTCAATGATTTCAAAACTGAAGGACACAAGACAATGTGAGTGGAAAATAGATTTGGTAGGTGATGTGGACATATGGTTGGAGGCCACAATACGCTAACGTCACCATCACAGAGAGTGTTTTAAGGAAATATCCCCAACTCCACATGGCTAGCGGAACCCTACGAGCACACAGAGACCATTAACCCAACTCTCTTTTCATTTCCCCTAATCATCATTAAACCAAGAAAATCAAAGGACTCAGCTATGTCCCAACTCCCCTAGTGACCTGAATCCTATCCTGAGGTGTGGTGATTAGGTACACTACCCATAACTGGAATTCTATGTCCTGGGAATCCTAACTTTAGACAATCCCAACTGCTCCCCAAATAACATGACCCAAGGAGTTAACATGAAAATCCTCTGATACCATTTTGTCACGAACCTAATTTGGTCACCACCAATATTATCCCCAAACCAAGCCTGTGACAAGACCCGAAGGGTGTTCCCTATCTCAAGGGCTAGAAAAAGTGTTCGAGTATCATTTATCATTGTTTGGGATCAATTTACACAAATATGTATACAAAAAACATCCAAAATATTTGATAAATGAATCTGAAAAATTGATAACAACAAGGTTTATACAAAAAATCAAGAACCGAATAAATAAGATCAAATACAATAAAAATGGTCCAAATACTCAATGAAACAGAAAAAATACATCCCCATGGACTCCACATGACAAGGGGTTATCACCCCTAAGCCATATCCACAACTCCACCCCAAGGACGGGGACCAACACCCTGAACAACCAACACCCTTAGCATTTATTTTTCCTGAGTCAACCATAACCAATTCTACTTAAACACAAGGGGTGTAAGTAGGGTGTAATCATAATATCAATATGATACAACCCAATTATTCCAATGAGAATGCAATACAATGTGAAAAAGTAAGTAGTTTTAATATGCAAAGAAAAGCAGTGATAAAATCCAAGAAATGAAACATTCAATTGATAATAATTTTCAAGATAATGTTTTAAGAATGTTCACACATTTAAATAGACATTCTAGATACTATAATTTACTGACAAAAATTCACCAATACATGGGAAAACACCAAAAACACAATGAGCAACCAAATCGGGAACACCCCTAGGCACTAGATAGTCTCGGGCCCATTTACCTCATACCTCGGTGTAAAGTAACCATAGTAAAATTTGTTCTTGGGTTAAAGCCACTAGTAGGGAACATACCTATATCCTATTGGTCACCAATAATAATTTACAAAGTTTAGTTACAGCTTTCATTATCCAAATTCTAGGTGAAACAGGGACAAAACCCATCAGGTACACTAGTTGTACTAGTACACATCCGCCCCACCTAGGTACCCGGGCTTCCCCATTTGTGCTGAAACAATTTCTGAATGATAAATATATCCATTTTAATATAAAACAACACTAAGGGTCACATAAAATCATTATATTAGATACACACATTTTATACCATTTAAAACACACAACAAAACACTTTGAGTTTCAATAAAACTACTTCTCCAGATCATTCCTTCTTTTGCAACCAAAAGTCTTTGAAAACCCCACTTGATAAGAATGTGTATACTCACATTTACTAAAACAAAATCCACCACCCCTTAAAAATTTCTTTAAACTGATTACATGAGTTATAAAACAATCCCAATAAGCATCACATAGAATACCCTTGTAAAACACCCAATTCAACACCAAATTGGTACTCAAAAAATCATTGTATTTACAAACGTCAAAAAAACCCAATTTCTCAGAAACAACCATAGGATAAGAAAATTGAAAAAATTATTTTTAGACATAATAAATTTCAATAAAACCAACTAAATAATTATAGGTCATCCCTTAAGGAACCAACAAAAGATTTATACAAAAAAACCACAAAATTTCAAATGAATTTGTCATAAAAAATTAATTTTCTTTATAATTTCCACTAAATTAAAATTTTGGAAAACATTAAAATGAAATAAAAATAAATATATAATAAACACATCAGCTAGGTCACAAAGATTGAATTCCAAAATTAATCACCTACCAATGTAATAAAAACCCTTGAACCAACATTCGAAAATCAAGTTACACCACCACCGCACCAAAAAGGACATAGAACAAACCTAAAACCACAACATTGGACTAATAAAACCCATGTTTAATCCGTATGTTAGAATCCCTACCCCCTGTTCATTTGGTACTTCAATGAAAATGGATGAAACCCAACTCAAATATAATGAAACCCTGTGCAATTTGAAAGAGGAATGGAAGAGACTCACTTACTTGAGGGATCTTGAAAAATCTCCTCAAATACACCAGTAACTGAATTTTAAAAGAGTAAAAACTGAAAGGGAGGGTCGAAGAAGAACTATATTGTCATTTAGGAACTGTAATGTAGGAAAAATATAAATAATTGAGCGATTTATGGTTGAAAGAACTTACCTCATCAAATTTGGCCGATTTTAGAAACCCTAATATGTTCTGCACTCAATGGAGATTAAGAAGAGATACAAAGAGTTGAGAGAGTGGTTTAGAGGGATTATGGGTTCAAATTTCTTGGGTGTGGCTTGGAATTACTGAAAAATCATAAAAAATTAACAATTTATTAATTAAAAAAATTGGATTTTTGATATAGGAATTGTGTTTTCAGGCAGGCCCAGTCCCATAAATAAAAACCCATATACTACGAGTTTATGGAATTTTAAAGGCACAAAATTGCAATGGTGGTGTTAACATGTTAGGGGAGGCCATTTATGAATTGGAATGGATGAAAATTGTTGAATAATGAAAAATTTATGAAAGAAACAAAATATTATTTTTAAATCTGAATTGGGTTCACGGTTTGGCCCAATTTATGGAAACTCACTCATTCCTCTATAAAAGCTTGGGAAAACCCCCAAAACAAAGCATGAATGGAAAATAAAAGAAAAATACCTTTGATATATTTGTATGTGACATATTTAGTTTCATAATATTCCACTTTCTTCCTAAGGGTATTATACCATATGTAATAATTATAAGTAGGGAATTCCATTGATAATAGTTTGGGTCGTTACAAACTTCCCACCTGATTAAATTTCACCCTTGAAATTTCACTTTACAAAAATAGTTGAGGGTAATTCTCCATCATCACCTCCTTTGGTTCCCAACTAGCATCTTCAAACATATTGTTCCTCCACAACACTTTGACAAGGTGGTTTTTCTTTTTGTCTATAACCATATCTCTCTAGTACAAAATCACTAATGGTTGTGCCTCATATGAGTGTTCATCTTCCAACTGTACCACCTCTGTGTTAAATTCTTGTGTGGGATCTATTAAGTACTTCTTCAAGAGAGATACATGAAACACGTCATAAACTTGAGCCATATTTGGTGGAATTTCAAGCTTATAGGCCACAACTCCAATGCGATCATTGATATCAAAGGGGCCAATGTAACTTGTGCTTAGTTTCCCATTCTTTCCAACCCACATGAATTTATTCTATGGTGATATTCAATGGAATAATTTCACTCCAATGTCGAACTCCAAGTCTATTCGAAAATTGTTAGTGTAGCTATTTTGATGACTTTGAGCAACTTTAATGTGTTTCTGGATGACTTAAACCTTCTCTATCATCTCATTAACATGATCGGGTCCAAGTATCATTCATTCTCCAACCTCAATCCAAAATTCTGGTGTTCTACAACGCTACCCATAGAAAGCCTCATACAAATACATCTGAATTCTCAAGTGGAAGCTATTTTTTGTATGATAACTTTAACTAATATGGGATGATTATCCCATCCACCGTTGAATTCTATAGAGTATGATCTTAGAATATCTTCCAAAATTTGAATATTAATTTCATATTTTCCATCAGTTTGGGTGTGATAGGCAAGATGGAATATAATCTAGTAGTCAATGCATGTTGAAGAATTCTCCAAAATTTTGATGTGATCCTTGGATCGTGATCAGAGGCAATCGAGAGTGGAACTCCATTCAGTCTCACCACTTCCTTCACATATATCATTGCATGTTGTTTGAGTGATATTTATTCTCAAATACTGACAAAATGGGCAGTCTTGGTGAGTCAGTAAAGAATAACCCATACCGCATTATTTCTCTTTGATGTATTCCAGACACCCGTGACAAAGTACATAGTGACATTCCCTCATTTCCACATGGGTATAGGAAATTGTTGCATCGTCCCTTTAGAAGGTTTATCACTTCGCATTAACATGCTAATATACCAATCACCTTGATATTTATTCTACAATCTCCTTCTTATTTTTATCCCACTAGAAGTGTTATCAGAGATCATGGAACTTCTTGGTATTCCCATTATGGATAGAGAATGTTGAGCTGTGTGCATTGTCTAATAGCTCCTTCATTATTCTAGGTGATGAAAGCACACAAAGCCGCATTCCAAACTGAATCACACCATCATCATTGATATGGAACTCTTGTAACTTCTGTTCCTTTATTAGATTCACCCACTTTTGTATATCCCCATCATACTATTGTGGTTCTATAATATTTTGTTGTATGGAGGGGTTCACAATAATTTGGGCTAGGTAGGATGTATCCCCTACCATTATTATTTCTAAATCCATCCTTTTAATATCCTAGAAGATAGGGTCCTTCTCAATCCGTAACATGGAAAGAGTTGCAGGTTCTTTTCTAATTAGAGCATTAGCTACATTTTTCTCTTTTCGAGGATGATAGTGAATAGAGAGGTCATAATCATTGAGTATCTCTAACCATCTCCTTTGACACATGTTGATATCCTTTTGTGTGAATATATACTTTAGACTCCTCTGGTCAGTGTATATGTCACACTTCTCTCCATAAAGGTACTACATCTAGATTTTCAAGGCAAAAATCATGGATGCCATCTCTAGATCATGTATAGAGTAGTTATTCTCATGGATATACAACTACTGTGAGGCGTATGCTATCACATTATAATTTTTAATCAGTAAAAACCCAATCCTTTATTTGAAGAATCACTGTATATCAAAAAAATATCCACTTTTCAATAGCATGAGTTTAGGTTTAGTAATCATATTTCTCATTAGTTCCATGATTCTTCTCTCGCATTCTTCCATCCAGACATACTATACCCCTTTACATGTTATCTTTTTTATCATGCTTGAAAATCCTGAAATATTTCCCAAAAAATGATGGTAGTACCCAACTAATTCGAGAAAACTACAAATTTCTGTGACACTAGAGGGATAGGGCCATTCCTCAATCACATTTTTTTGAAGGGTCCACAGAAATTCTCTAACAAGCGATCACATGTACCAAGAATGTGACTTTCTTCTTCCAAAATTCACACTTCTTGAACATGGCATACAACTTCTCCTTTATCAATGTCATCAATAGAAGTCTTAAATGCTCTTCATGTTCCACCTTTCACTTGACTTAGATTAGAATATATACATTAAAAACTACTATAAATTTGTCGAGGTAATGTCTAAAGAGTTTATTCATAAAATTCATGAAGTTTTCAGTGGTACTAGTAAGTCCAAAGGGCATCACCAAAAAATCATAGTGTTCATTCCTTGTATGGAAGGAAGTCTTCTGAATATATTCCTTCATCTCCTTTAGAAGATGATATCTAGAACAAATATCCACCATTGAGAAGTATTGAGATCCTATTAATAGATCAAACAAGTCGTCAATCCATGGAAGAGGATACTTGTTCGATATAGTGATCTTGTTTTGTTCCCGATAATCGATACACATCATCATTGTTCCATCCTTCTTCTTCATAAAGAACACTGGTGCACCTCAATGTGATGCACTAGGGCATATGAACCCTCTGTCCAGATGCTCTTGCAGCTACTTATTTAACTCCTCTAGTTCTATATGAGCCATCTTATAGGGACACATTGAGATATGAGTAGCTTTGGGTATGAGTTCTATTGGGAACTCTACCTCATGATCCATGTGAATTTTGGGTAACACTTTGTGAAATACATCACTGTATTCACTCACGATTGGAATTCCCACAAGGTTGGTACAATCCTTTGACTCGAAAATTTGTGCGAGGTATGATTATTCAATATGAATAAACACCAAAACCATTGAAGTATTTTTCAATGGATATTCAAGATCATTCATGAATTTATTTAAAAATATGTGTTGGTTCGAAACATGAAAATATATTTCGTTTTCTCAATAGTTGATTCGTTATCTATGTAATGATAGCCAATACATTCTCATTATAGCATTGAATTCCACCAAGGGATGTATTATGAGATTTTTCATTAGATTCGTCTTATGTAACACCCCATGCTTCCACGGTACATGTCCCTTTGAATAATGCAATAGCTTGCATTGTATGCAACTTCGAGATTCTAAAACACTGTGACCAATCAAAATAGACATTATGAATAGTAATACCCACTTTTTTAAATTTTATAAATTTTATCTTTCAAAATGGACTTCATTATTGGATTCTTAATGTTGAAATTATACTAGGGTGAAAGTTTGAAATTTTTCTGAAAACATTCAATTTTTGATGAATAGTGAAAATTAGTAAATTTTAATTAAAAACAATTTTTTAATATAAAAAATTAATAGTGATAAATTATGAATTTGAGTGGTTTTAAAGTACATTTATAATATATTTTTACAATTTAATAATGTGTTGTTCATTAGACATAATTTCACATTTAAACTGAACATAAACACGTGACAATCTCTTGATAGTTTTTATTTCTTAAAAACACGGTTTCTGTTTTGACAGTGGAAATTAATTTTAAATTAATTTCTAAAACTTCTGTGTTTTGAAATTGGAAAAATGGATTCCATATTTGGAATCAGGATTTTCAAATTGTGTAAATAGATAACTCTTATTTTCAGACATTTTGAATAATTACTTCAGTAAATATTTTATTTACCATGGTTAAAGGGTAAATCCAGTAACTAAGGGTAACAAAATAATGTTATAATTATATTAAATTACACTAAAACATTTTCTAACCCTATTGGTTGATACATGTCAGACCATGGAATATTCCGGACGATTTTGGAACTCCATGGAGACACTTGTAAGTGATAATGAAAATTTATATTAATTAAGTAAAAGTAAATACAAAAATGACATAAGCATAAATCTTTTAGCAAAAGAATTTTTAAATAGGGTAATATTTGTTATATTTTTTAATATAAATATTCAATAGAAATCTATAAATATTTCATTCATAATTTTATTTTATTTATAAATTTTATATATTGAATAATTAAATTTATTTATGACACAATAATGATGAAGTATTTTCCTTATTAATGATAGAATCAAATAATTGGTACTATAAATGATAAAATTTGAAAGTTTTGATGCCATATAATAATTTTATTGGTTAATATTACATGTTAGTATTTCTTAGATTAATTTTTATTTAATTAATAAAGTTTTTATGAATATAACAAAAATCAATTATTGAATAGTGTCAAAATTGACATAAATAAGTTTTTTAAAAAAATATTATATTATTAATTGATATTATATTCCTAAAAATATATGGTTCGGCCAAAGAACTTATATAATGATAGTAGTATCATTAGTGGATAACTTGGGGCACTCTTGGAAGTATATAGTATGTTTATTAACCATATAATATTAAAATACAGAGTGACATGGTAAATCGAAAACTAATTAACTAGTAGTTAAAACTAAAAGATAAGTTTAATAAAGTGACACAAACTTATCTAAAACATATTGGTTGAGTTTTTTTCGACATATCCTTGCCTTAACCTTTAAATAATCTACCTTGGAGACATAATAAACTGATTATTAATTTACTATAAAATAATATTTGTAGCTTTTCCTAACATGACCCTCACCACTCTTATAAAAGGGAACTCCAACTTATCACTAATTCACACCTTCAATGCTATTTGGATTGAAAAAACCCTTCCCAAATACCATCACAACTTCCCTCACTTCATCTTAGAGGCCTTAGTTTGATAATAATTCCAACCTATGGAGCCCTTTTGATCAGGTCAAAAGGAAGAATACGAAGTAGAGGTAATGATTTCACCACCCTCTTTCAAGTTCCTTTCTTCTTCCACTTCTTTTTCTTTTTTGTTTCCATTATAAAATAATAACTATAGTATATTATATATACAATGATGTTATTATAATTATGGTACAACCAAATTCATTATTATATCCACCCTTTGAATGACATGTCACCATACATGCGTACGTATGGCTTACCGTCTCCACGTCGTGGTGTAATTGTTAATCAATACATTATTATTTGGATGGGTATAATAATGATGCCTATTTGATAAAAATAATAAATATAACATGATAAGGATTCTTTATATAAGATATACCATCCAATTATATATTATTTTAATATCAAAAGAATGATATTTTCTCTCGTGCCTACGTACGGATTACCGTCTCCACGACGCGATGAGAATCATTTCCAAGTTCACCAATTCATCGACGATTATAAAAATATATATTACTAATAAGTATGTAATATATGAAATAATAATTCTACTAGAGATATATATATTTATAGATATAATTATTTATGTACTTACATATATCTTATTCACTTACTTCCATTCAATAATATATGAAAACAGAAACAACATTTATGCGTACGTACAGGCAACCGTCTCCGCAAATGGTGTTTTCCCTTTCATATATACGTCTATTATAAATATTTATATTCTATATATATATGATATATAAATAATGGTTTATATTCTAGAAGTATTTAAATCATGATCTATGTGATACACTCAAGTGTAACAAGTTAAAACACATACGATAAAGAAAGCGATTACTACCTGAAATATTAATATAATAAGAAAATTATTGTTAAATGGGTAGTATAAAGTCATAAATGAGTAATTTATGATATAATAATTATTAATATGGTTCTAGAATAATTTAATAACATACTATATTCTTCATAAAGGAGGTGAAACGTACCCTCGACTAAAGGAAAGTGTAAGGTAAGGGGTTTTCATCACACTCCTTATTCCAGTGAGATTCATGCCATATTGCTACTATTAACTTTTGTGTGGTGTATGTAATGCCCATAATTGTATTCTTTGTGTAATACACATTAATTTATGTTTATTTACATATTTATTGTATGATACCTCTTTCATGGGGTGTATATTTCATATGTTACCAAATCGATAAGGGTTAATTATTCAATGTCATTATTTTCAGTGATTTTTTATGTGTAAGTATTAACTGGGACATTTTTATAATCCATGTCAATTTTTCATAAAAATTATTTTAAAATAATATTTTAAGGATTTTTGAAAGTTACTCTTTATCATGATCAGAATTTTAAATGTTTTAAAGATTTATATTTCAAAATATTTTTAATTAATATCCATGTATTCAAAATAATTTTACGTATTTATTTATATGGACATGAATGTTTTGAAATGATATTTCTTTTCAAAAGTTTAAATGTGGTATGGGACACTTCTATTCAAAAATATCTTTTAAATTACTTCTTTTATAAATGTTTGAATATTAAATAATTTTACTGAAAGGTTATTTCTCTCAAAATGTTTTACTCATCATTTTCAACTTTGTCAGCATCCTTTACTGGATATTATTTTTGATTGAGGTTGATTTATTAGGATAGAAAACTTCCATATAATATTGAAGTTTACTTGATATTATTTAATGTGGATGTGTTATTTTTATACCATTCATGGTTTATGGATAAAGTATTGACATTTCATATTCTAGTTTTAATATGAATTTTTATGCTATGTTTAAACCTTTTCATATGAGAAATGCATTGGACTTAGTAAGTGATGGGTGAAGCCCGCTATAGTTTCTCGATGCATCGGTAGGTCTCATGAGACAAAATAGTGTCTAGAAACAAGACATTGACAAATTATTATTTGAAGTATTGTCAGAAGGCCTCGACTATGTGGTTATGATAGTCTCGCATTATACATTACATCATTATGTAACTAGTTTGTGATATTTCATGTGATTATTCGACTTGTAGAATATCCATGTGAATAAGTAAATGGAATTACTTAATTTTATTTTTTCCATATTATGATCATGTTCAAGTTTAAAAGTCTTTTGTTTTGATTATACATTGCCTTAAATGTCTATGCTTATTTATGAATTTTTTGGCTGTATTGTTATCCTTACAGAGCATCAGAGCTCACCCCTTTCTATATTTTATTTTTCCCTGGATTCGAAGAAGTGTATTGTGATTGATATAAAGGGTTAATTCAAGGGATTAATGGCATTCATAAAGTATTATTTATATTGTTTTGTATGTTATAATCTGTAATGTAACATTCGGGTATGTAATCTATTTTCCAAGACTGTTAAACTGATAGGTCCTTCAGGACTTGATTCATTGTAATCATGCTAATATATTGAAATAATGCACCAACTCTGGGTAACTAGGGTCGGGGCATTACAGTTGGTATCAGAGAAAGTTTAGTAATAACTTTGGTAACTATATTTAGATAAAATATGATTAGAGCACATAGCCCTAAGATAGACTTTGAGGATTAGTATAGAAGAACGTCTTAGGTATTTGGTATTGTACAGATTTTGTGATTTTTCAAAGAAATACATCTCTTTCTGGATACGATCAGGTAGAGGCAGCTCTGGAACAGATGAACCTAGGGGAAAATCCCGAAAACACCACTTTGATCTAGACTCAAACAGGAATTGGTGTATGACAACGGGTGTAACACCCTGAGATTTTATGAAAATTATTCTTTTTAATTTCATTAATGTCTTGTTTTATACGCTACACCAAAAAGAGCTTTCACAACACACATCTATGACCTGGCTTGAATTACACGCAATCGCGACCTTCCACGATAGCGTGTGTTGTACGCAACACCATGTTTCGCTAAACAACGATATGCTATTAAGATATTATTAAAACTAGCCGTTATGAATAGTAATAACCACTTTTTGAAATTTTGTAAATTTTGTTTTTCAAAATGGACTTCATTTATGGATTCAGAATATCGAAATTTGTTTAGGGTGAAGTTTTAGTGATTTTCGGATAACTTTCATATTTTGATGAATAGTGAAAATTACTAAATTTTAATTAAAAACAACTTTTTCAATCGAAATAATTAATAGTGATAAATTATTAATTTGAGTGGTTTTAAAGTATATTGATAATATATTTTTACAATTTAATACAATGTTGGTCATTGGATGTAATTTCACATTTAAACCATTTATAAACAAGTGTCAATCTTTTGATAGTTATTATCTCTTAAAAACACGCCTTTTGTTTTGACGACGAGAATTAATTTTTAAATCAATTAATGCAACTGATATGTTTTGAATTTGGTAAAATAGAAATCATTTTTGAGTTCATAATATCAAATATATCTTAGTCCTATTTTTTTGTATTTTTTTGAAAACTTTCAATTTTTGATGAATAGTGAAACCACTAAGTGGTAGTTAAAAAACTGAATTTTTCATAAAACTTAATTTTACCTCTTCTGTGAGTGGAATTTCAAAAATCCGAGAGACACGGTTGATGTCAGTAAGTAAAATGTGGTTCAATGAGATGAAAATAATTTTTGGTGAATAGTAACTTTTTACTTTTATTTACCACGGTTAAAAGTAAATAGGGTATTTAAGGTAAAAAATGATATTATTATTACCCTAACACATGTCTTAATTCTATTGGATAACTGTAATTCGACCAAAAACATCCTTAGGAATAAAATATGACCATTTAGGCCGACATGAATTAGATTAGGACATTTATTATTATTTAATTCAAAGAAGAGTTAAAAGAGTTAAAATCAAAGTTTATTTAATAAAACATTTTTAATATATGGTTATACATAAGATAAATTCGACTATAAATATTCATTAGAAAGCTAAAAATATTTCCTACATAATGGAATTTTATTTTTAATTTTTAGACTTTATATAATATTAATTTATTTATGACACAACGATGATGCAGTAATTATTTTATTAATGAAATATTGACATAATTGATGTTATAAATACTCAAATAAATATAATTTGAGACTTTTTATGAATTACACTAATTTTCTAGGTTTATATGACATGTTAGTATCAAGTTAATAAACTTTTTTCGAACTTATCATTCTGTTAGGATTTTCACAAAAATCAATTACTAAATAGTGTCAAAATTGACATAAAATAGTTTTTAAAAACAAATATTATATTATTAATTGTTATTTTTTTCCTAAAAATCTAAGGTTCGGCAAAATGACTTATATAAGGTTATATATATTAATAATAAACAACCTGGGGTTCTTTTGACTTGATATAGTAAGTTTATTAACTTTATAGTATAAGAACACAAGAAGACACGAGTAAAATTATTTAACTTAATGTTAAATCTAAATGATAAGGTTAACATAGTAACCTAAACTTGTCTAAATCCTATTGTATGAGAGGATTTCGACCCATCCCCACCTTAACCTCGAAATAAATCAATTTGGATCTATTTAAAACCGATCTGGACTTTTTAATAAAATAATATTTTTAGTTATTCCAAAGGTGCCCCTCTCCTCCCTTATAAAAGGGCACCTCCTCCCTCTCTTCCTCACACAACTTTGAGCCTTCATGATCGGCCAAACCCTGCCAAATTCTCTTCTCCACTTTTCTAGAAACATCCCAGAGGTTCTGATCTTCCTCAAAGACCAATTTTAGTGCCCTAAGAGGAGGTCTCAAAGAGGCGCTTCAAAGAAGAGGTAATTTCCGTTACCGATTCTTTCACCTTTATTTCTTCTTCCACTTCTTCTTCTTAGGTTGTTTCATTATGAAGTAATAACATCAGTATCACTCATATACTGATATGTTATTATATGTATGAAACAATCTTATTTCACCAATCTATCCATCCTACGGAAAACGAAATCATCGCGCGTGCGTACGTACAGAATACCGTCTCCACGTCGTGGTGAAATCTATTTTCCACCACCACATTACTTGGAAGGGTACAATGGTGTAAATAATAACTATATATTATTATTATAAAGTGATATTGATACTGAAATAGTATACACACACTTCAACACAAGTTCACGAACATGAGAACGATATCATCGCTCGGGCGTACGTATGGACTACCGTCTCCACGACGCGATGGGATTCATTCTCCATGTTAACCATTTAAGAATGATTATAAAGTATATATAAGAAATAATAATGAAATATATGACAATATAAAGCTACTGTATTTATGTATATATGTATGTCATCTACTTACTTCCATTCAAGGTAATAAGGAAAGGAAAACATCGTTAATGCGTACGTACGGACTACCGTCTCCATGAATGGTGTGTTTCATTTCATTTATCTATCTATTATATATATATACATAATATATATGATATATAAATCATGTTTTATATTCTGGAAGTAAGTAAATCATGATATAAGTAATAATAATTTCAAGAACAACAAGTCCAAACACCTACGATAAATGAAACGATTTTACCCAAAATGCTTCTTTAACATGGAATTTACAAAAGAACGGGTAATATAAAGTCATAAGTGAACCATATATGATATCATAACAATGAATATCATTCTGTAATAAGTTAATTACATTATTTAAATCATTATACAGGAGGTTTGGATACGTACAAAGCATATCGGACATAAGGTAAGGGAAATATCACAATCTCATTTTTATCCGAGATTGTTTATACTTTTGTATTTACTGGGGTGTATTTTATCATCCACGTCCATGTTTCCTCAATATGTAATATTTATATCCTTATAAAATAGTTTATATCCAATTTTACCCTTTGGTGAGTTTTTAGTAAAAGATATGAAAGGAATCTTTTGTCGTTTTTCGTACGAGGTACTTTTTGACTTTTTCGAAAAAAGTACGAAGAATGTTTTTTTTAACTTATACGGAACGAACGAATTTTTACGGTTTTATAAAGCCTTATTATCATGAAGCTTCCTCCAAAATATTTCATGACTATTTTCAATAAAATCTCTTTCTTTTAAAATTGCATGATGTTTTGTGAAAAGAAATTGATTTTGAAGAAGAAATGATATTTTCCTCAAGAATTCAATGCAAGTGTTTTATCAAAATTATTTTCCATCTAAGATAATAAAGGGTACTATTTCTATCCATATTTTTACATTGATTTGACTATGTTGTGATGGAATTATGTTTATGAATTCCTTTATCTTATATGAATGGTTTTATGATGTCATGTTGTTTAAGAATCCCATTTTTATTACATGGGTTATGCAATGATGTATGATTTATGATTTTGTGGCACACATAAGAATGGTATCATTATGAGTTGGGTGGGACCTATATCTCCCACCAATGAATTTGGTAAAGATTTTATATCCCATGAGATAGACATGGCTGAAATGGTAGGTTATACCGGTTCAGTGAAACAGGACTGAAACGAGGGTGACTCAGTTCAGAAAGGGACTTTGTCCACTAAGATAGTCTTGGCAATGAGTCTTGACTAACAAGAAATGATTCTCTATGATTATGTGTGTATGCCGCAAAGTTTAATGTTTTATATTATGATTATTTTTATTACATTTCATTGGAATGAGTTATTCCAGGTTATGAAATTATGATCTCTTTTATAGGTTAAGATTTCCAAAAGTTATGTGCTTATGTATATGATGTGATTGATATTTCTTTTGTTTACCCTTCCTGAGCATTTGAGCTCACCCTTTCATGTTTTATTTTCCCCAAGATATAAGGAAAGGTTTTAGGTATAAAAAAAGGAAGATCTTTATGGGAGATATTGAAGATCTTTCACCAGGATTAGAAGATTATATTCCGAGTTTCCAAAGACACTAACCTATTACAATCCTTGTGTGTGTGTTTTTGTTATGTACTAAATATTCCGCAAAAGTAATGTAATGTCCATGTTCGTCAGGCTTCGGGTCTCTACAGTTGGTATCAGAGGAAAGGTTTAGTCAAACTTTGGAAACTAGGATCTGAAAACGTTAGTGAGATCCCTAGAGATATTTCTAAGGTATGTCTAGGGATGCCCCTAAGAATAAGTATACGTATAAGATACAGTCCTAGTACTACGGTAATGATCATAGAATTTAACCTAAGAAGTTAGATATTGAGGATAATCCCCCTTTATAATGTTGTTTTCCCTAGCATGATTTTTTCCTCTCGCACTATTCTTTTTGGGTTTTAGAAAATGGCTGGAAACAAGGTGATTCACGATAATGGAGGATATGATGGACAATGGAATGATATTATTTAGGAGAAACCAAATGAAATGGGATTTGGAAGTCCAAACATCATTATTATGTCGAATCAGCAATCTCATAATATGATCAATAATGTAAAATTTGGTAAGTTTCCTAACTTGGATAAAAAGAGAAATATGGAGTTTCATGATGATCACAGAGGAAAGAAAGTTCAATTTCCCCTATGTAAATCATGTGGGAAGAGGCATCAAGGAGAATGTTTCAAAGGAACTGGAAGATGCTTTGGGTGTGGAAAAGAAGGACACAAAGCTAGTAAGTGTAAAGGAAAAGGTTCATTTAACACTAGGGATGAGGATAATGTTATTGCTACGACATCATCAATGGTTAAATGTTTTAAATGTGGAATGTACGAGCGTTATGCAAACCAATGCCCTAAGGGAAAGTCTCATGAAGAGAATCAGTATGGTCGTATGGGTAGTATTTATGTGGATGATGATGAAGAGACTACAAATGATATGTGAGATGAAAGAATTGTTGAAGCTCGGTCAATGGTTTAAGAATGTAGTGGAATGATTACATGTTTATCATGCGTAATGTTGTATAAGTAATCTCATGCTACTATGGAATAAAGAGACATCTATGGATTGTTACACTGTTGTCTTTCCTTGAGTTTTGAAAGTGTATGATTAATGTTACCAGTATCCATTAAAGGTTATTCTGATATTTTTGGAATGTAGATGATTTGAGCATAATGAAGGGATAAGGAGAAAATTAAATGTTTGATTGTATTCATGAGCTCATGAATGATATAAGGAGAAGGTTATATCATGGTTTGATTATAGAGAATTTTTGTATTTTGGTATGTGGAAAGAGTTAACTTTTGACAGCATTCATGATTTCACTAAGGTTCAATGTGTATTCATTCTTCAAGAGAATACATGATTAAGGTATTCACATGTTTGTAATTTGACCAACAAGATATATCTTATGATATATGGGGGATAAATGATGGCATTCACATGATTGTTCTGTGACATTTCAAGTAATCATTTTCTTTATACTATGATCTTAGACCGAAGTATTTTAGATAAGCCTAAAGATTAGAATGGATAAAACGTTTTTCGATATTATTGATGGGATGTTATAGTTATATAGCTTTAGAAAAAGGACAACCTGCAGGACGGGCGACAGCCCATCGCATCGGACAAGGCTGTGGGAATCGAACCCACAACTGAAGTGTGACTGGCCTTTATCACCTACCACTGGCCTACAAGAAGTACCTATTTAGTAGAAACTAGTTTTATTATATTAAGCAGTATGATATATGAAGTATAAGTCCATTTTAGGAACCATATATGATTAATCTCACTATATAATGAATTATGTATATTTAATAACTTTTGCTAACATTTTGTTTGAGACAGATGGAATGACCCGTCATTCTATCACATGATCTGCTAACACTTCACGAATAACAAATTCAACTTCATTTATTTAAGAGATGAAGTAGAAATTTTTCAAGGAACGAACAACAGTGAGATTGTACCAAAATAAAGTAAGTATTTATTCTAATTCAAATTCTTCATCTTTAGGGAAATGATCTTGAAAACCAAAAATGTTTTCCTAGTGCTCTTATATCTGATTAATCATATGGTACCTTAGATCGTCACAAATTTATGGATTTGTGATTGTTGTCTTTTCCATAGCCATGTTCTCTACCACTCTCCATCAGAACATAATGGTTAGATTTTTCTTCCATATCCATATTTTCACCTATGTGGAAACCCAGTGATTAGTTTATTTGGGTAACCGTTACGATTCATAATATTGTTTTTAAAGATTTGATTTGGTATTCCTTTATACGATGTAGGTTTCTATCAAAAAAACTTTCGAATAGTAAACCATTTATAACCCCGATGAATTTCGAGGGCGAAATTCATTTTAAGGGGGGTAGAATGTAACACCCTGAGATTTTATGAAAAATATTATTTTTAATTTCATTAATGTCTTGTGTTATACGCTACACCAAATGGAGCTTTCAAAACACACATCTCTGACCTGGCTTGAATTACATGCAATCGCGACCTTCCACGATAGTGTGTGTTGTACGCAACACCAAGTTTCGCTAAACAACGATATGCTATTAAGATATTATTAAAACTAGCCGTTATGAATAGTAATAACCACTTTTTGAAATTTTGTAATTTTTTTTTTCAAAATGGACTTCATTTATGGATTCAGAATATCGAAATTATCTTAGGGTGAAATTTTGGTGATTTTCGGATAAATTTCATATTTTGATGAGTAATGAAAATTACTAAATTTTAATTAAAAACAACTATTTCAATCGAAATAATTAATAGTGATAAATTATTAATTTGAGTGGTTTTAAATTATATTTAGAATATATTTTTACAATTTAATACAATGTTGGTCATTGGATGTAATTTCACATTTAAACCAGTTATAAACAACTGTCAATCTTTTGAAAGTTATTATCTCTTAAAAACACGCCTTTTGTTTTGACGACGGGAATTAATTTTTAAATAATTAATGCAAATGATATGTTTTGAATTTGGTAAAATAGAAATCATTTTTGAGTTGATAATATCATATATAGCTTAGGCCTAATTTTTTGTATTTTTCTGAAAACTATCAATTTTTTATGAATAGTGAATCCACTAAGTGGTAGTTAAAAAACTGAATTTTTCATAAAACATAATTTTACCGCTTCTGTGAGTGGAATTTCAAAAATTCGAGAGACATGGTTGATGTCAGTAAGTAAAATGTGGTTCAATGAGATGAAAATAATTTTTGGTGAATAGTAACTTTTGACTTTTATTTACCACGGTTAAAAGTAAATAGGGTAATTAAGGGTAAAAATGATATTATTATTACCCTAACACATGTCCTAATTCTATTGGATAAGTGTAATTCGACCAAAAACAACCTTAGGAATAAAATATGATCATTTAGGCCCACTTGAATTAGATTAGGACATTTATTATTATTTAATTCAAAGAAGAGTTAAAAGAGTTAAAATCAAAGTTTATTTAATAAAACATTTTTAACATAGGGTTATACATAAGATAAATTCGACTATAAATATTCATTATAAAGATAAAAATATTTCCTACATAATGATATTTTATTTGTAATTTTTAGACATTAAATATCTTAATTTATTTATGACACAACGATGATGCAGTAATTATCTTATTAATTAAATATTGACATAATTGATGTTATAAATACTCAAATAATTATAATATGAGACTTTTTATGAATTAAACTAATTTTATAGGTTAATATGACATGTTAGTATTGATGTAATTAACTTTTTTCGAACTTATCATTATGTTATAATTTTCACAAAAATCAATTACTAAATAGTGTCAAAATTTACATAAAATAGTTTTTAAAAACAAATATTATATTATTAATTGTTATTTTATTCCTAAAAATCTAAGGTTCGGCCAATTTACTTAGATAAGGTTATATATATTAATAATAAACAACTTGGGTTTCGTTTGGCTTGATATACTATGTTTATTAACCTTATAGTATAAGAACACAAGAAAACACGGTAAAAGTAAAATTATTTAACTTAATGTTAAATCTAAATGATAATGTTAAAATAAGAACCTAAACATGTATAAATCATATTGGATGAGAGTATTTCGTCCCATACCCACCTTATCCTCGAAATAAATCAATTTCGATCTATTTAAAACCGAAATTGACTTTATAATAAAATAATATTTTTAGTTATTCCAAAGGTGCCCCTCTCCTCCCTTATAAAAGGGCACCTCCTCCCTCTCTTCCTCACACAACTTTGATCGTTCAATCTCAGCCAACCCCTGCCAAATTATCTTTTCCACTTCCCTAGAAACTTCCTAGAGGTTCTGGTCTTCCTCAAAGACCAATTTTAGTGCCCTAAGAGGAGGTCTCAAAGAGGCGCTTCAATGAAGAGGTAATTTCCGTTACCGATTCTTTCACCTTTATTTCTTCTTCCACTTCTTCTTCTTAGGTTGTCTCATTATGAAGTAATAACATCAGTATCACTCATATAATGAAATCTTATTATAATTATGAAACAATCCTATTTCACCAATCTATCCATCCTACGGAAAACGAAATCACCGAGTGTGCGTACGTACGGAATACCGTCTCCACGCCGTGGTGAAATCTATTTTCCACCACCAACTTACTTGGATGGGTACAATGGTGTAAATAATAACTATATTTGATTATTATAAAGTGATATTGATACTAAAATAGTATACATTCACTTCAACACAAGTTCACGAACATGAGAATGATATCATCGCTCATGCGTACGTACGGACTACCGTCTTCATGACGCGATGAGATTCATTATCCATGTTAACCATTTAAGAATGATTATAAAGTATATATAAGAAATAATAATGAAATATATGACATTATAAAGCTACTGGATTTATGTATATATGTATGTCATCTACTTACTTCCATTCAAGGTAATAAGGAAAGGAAAACAACGTTCATGCATACGTACGGACTAACGTCTCCATGAACGGTGTGTTTCATTTCATTTATCTATCTATTATATATATATATATACTGAATATATATGATATATAAATCATTTTTTATATTCTGGATGTAAGTAAATCATGATATAAGTATTAATAATGTCAAGAACAACAAGTCCAAACACCTACGATAAATGAAACGATTTTACCCAAAACGCTTCTTTAACATGGAATTTACAAAAGAATGGGTAATATAAAGTCATAAGTGAACCATATATGACATCATAACAATGAATATGATTTTGTAATAAGTTAATGATATTATTTAATTCATTATACAGGAGGTTTGGATATGTACAAAGCATATCGGACATAAGGTAAGGGAAATATCACAATCTCATTTTTATCTGAGATTGTTTATACTTTGGTATTTACTGGGGCGTAATTTATCATCCCAATCCATGTTTCCTCAATATGTAATATTTATACCCTTATACAATAGTTTATATCCAATTTTACCCTTTGGTGAGTTTTTAGTAAAAGATATTAAAGGAATCTTTTGTCGTTTTTCGTACGAGGTACTTTTTGACTTTTTCGATAAAAGTACGAAGAATGTTTTTTTAACTTATACGGCACGAACGGATTTTTACGGTTTTATAAAGCCTTATTTTCATGAAGCTTCCTCCAAAAGATTTCATGACTATTTTCAAGAAAATCTCTTTCTTTTAAAATTGCATGATGTTTTGTGAAAAGAAATTGATTTTGAAGAAGAAAGGATATTTTCCTCAAGAATTCAATTCAAGTTTTTTATCAAAATTATTTTCCATCTAAGATAATAAAGGGTTCGGTTTCTATACATATTTTTACATTGATTTGACTATGTTGTGATGGAATTATGTTTATGAATTCCTTTATCTTATATGAATGGTTTTATGATGTCATGTTGTTTAAGAATCCCATTTTTATTACATGGGTTATGCAATGATGTATGATTTATGATTTTGTGGCACACATAAGAATGGTATCATTATGAGATGGGTGGGACCTATATCTCCCTCCAATGCATTGGGTAAAGATTTTATATCTCATGAGATAGACATGGCTGAAATGGTAGGTTATACCGGTTCAGTGAAACAGGACTAAAACGTGGGTGACTCAGTTCAGAAAGGGACTTTGTCCACTAAGATAGTCTTGGAAATGAGTCTTGACTAACAAGAAATGATTCTCTATGATTATGTTTGTATTCCACAAAGTTTAATGTTTTAAGTTATGATTATTGTGATTACATTTCACTGGCATGAGTTATTCCAGGTTATGAAATTATGATCTCTTTTACAGGTTATGATTTCCAAAAGTTATGTGCTTATGTATATGATGTGATTGATATTTCTTTTGTTTACCATTACTGAGCATTTGAGCTCACCCTTTCATGCCTTCTTTTCCCCAGGATATAAGGAAAGGTTTTAGGTATAAAAAAGGAAGATCTTTATGGGAGATGTTGAAGATCTTTCACCAGGATTAGAAGATTATATTCCGAGTTTCCAAAGACACTAAACTATTACGATCCTTGTGTGTGTGTTTTTGTTATGTACTAAATATTCCGCAAAAGTAATGTAATGTCCATGTTCGTCAGGCTTCGGGTCTCTACAACGGGCCTTGCTGCACTCTTGGTTACGACACTCCTGGGGGATATGCTTAGGATAATTCTCATTTTACTTACAAACCATTATGAAGGGTTTATGAGTATAAAATTCCTCAAAGAAGACATTTTTAAGATTATCGATTATATCCATAAACTGTTTAATTTATTTTATGTATTATACAAATTTTGGATTAGGTATTGATATTCATAAACTAATCTAGTGTATTCCATTGCATAGAAATGGCGCCTAGTAGAAGGAATGAGAACTCCATCAATATGAATGATCCAAAGAGTAAGAAGGATCACATCTTTCATGATCATAAGCCTGAATTTAGAAGGGAAATCATCTACCATGTATTATAATCATATGAAGAAATAGTATCATGTTTTAATAAGATAAGTAATTAATTCTCTGAGTTGTATGGCTTTTAAAAGAAGAAAGAGAAGAAAACGATGGAAGAGGGAAGGATAGATAAAGGGAAGAGGGAAAAGAATAATTTTCCCATATATGATAACTATAAGAAGAAACACCCTGGAACTTGGCTGATGGGAACGAGAGTTTGTTATAAGTGTGGAGAAAAAAGGACAACAAGTACGTGACTACAAGGGTAAGAAAAAGTTTTCAAATGTACACTGCATCTCTTGCAAAGAGTTTGGACACTACGCGAACTAATAACCCAATCATCAGACTATGCTGGAAATGATGCTATTGGATAATAATCAAGTTATGATACTACCACAGATGAAGAGGAATGACTAGTGTTTTTATGTTGTTATTTTGGAATTATTTCATTGAATTGTTTTATCAATTATGTACTAGAAATAAATAAGGATTGTACTACAGTACTATTTCATTGAGGATATGAGATTTTATAGTACTAAGAAAAGTGACACTATAGTGAGTTAATCTTTTTTGAAATTATATGTTTGATGGAATGATAAACCTTAATATGGTTCTAATATTGAGATACTAATTTTGGAATAAGATATTGATGATTTGGTTAAATTATATTGGATATTCATGACTTCCTTGAAACTGATTAAAGATTTGTATATTCCATCATTGTTGGAGTTTACAACATTTTTGGATGGATGAAATATATCAAGTATTCTATAAGGAATAAAGGAGAATGAATGTAATCAATAAGGTTTTATGGTAATTCAGGATGTTTCAGTGTTTTAAAAGAATATATGATGAAGGTATTCACATGATATTACGTGGTTAAAAGGATCTACATTATGTTTACCTATGATATAAATTTTGGACTGAGATTTTAAATGGTATTTGGGATAAGCATAATGGTTGGAATAGATTCAATTTTCATTGGATACTATTGTTAATATTATTCTAGGATATTTATAAAAAGGACTACACATAGACAGTGTGATAACCCGTCGTGTCGGACAAAGCTGCGGGAATCAAACCCACAAACATAGTGAAATTGGGATTTATCACCTACCACGAGACTACATGAAGTCTTTGGAGTGTATAATGTAGTTTTTTTATGTTCTGATAGTTGAATTATAAATTTATTTTTGGAACCCCGTACGATTAGGATAACAAGAGTATTTTTGAGTTCTATTAACTTTTGGAGTGAAAGATGGGTTTGTGGTAAAAATTAATTAAATAATGAATGTCTACATGACAAGAATGTATATTTCCTTATGTTCTTAGTAAATATCCAAAATAAATTCCTCATCTTTTTTAAAGGTAACTTAAAACAAAAATGATGTGGTTAACTTATCCTAATGTGGAATCAAATACCATTTAACCAATCCCATGTTTGTGAATTTCTTGTAGTTTACATTATCCTAATCCTGTTTTCTAAAACTCTCCATTAGACCTTGATGGATTGTTTCTCCTCCATATACATTTTTTCATATAATCCTTCTATAAACTATCTCGGGTGACCTTTGTACTTCTCCTTCTTTCTTTTAAAGATATATTTTTATTAACTCTATTTCTGATATGGGTTTTCCACAAAGGTATTTTATATCTTCAAACTTTTATTTTCGAAGAACATTTTCAAATTGAGAGGATGAAATTTATTGAAGTAGGGGAGAATGTAACACCCCAAGCTTCCACAGTACGTTTCCATTTGAATAATGCAATAGCTTTCATTGTACGCAACTTTGAGATTCTTACACACTATGACCAATCAATATTGCCGTTATGAATAGTAATACTCACTTTTTGAAATTTTATAAATTTTATATTTCAAAATGGACATCATTTTTGGATTTGTAATATCGAAAATATCCTTGGGTGAAATTTTGGTATTTTTCTGAAAACATTCTATTTTTTATGAATAGTGAAAACTACTAAATTTTAATTAAAAACAACTTTTTAATCGAAATAATTAATAGTTATAAATTAGGAATTTGTGTTGTTTTAAATTATATTTAGATTATATGTATACCATTTAATACAATGTTGTTCATTAGACATAATTACAAATTTTAACCGGATATAAACAAGTTTCAATCTTTTGATAGTTATTATTTCATAAAAACATGCTTTTTGTATGGACATCAGAAATTAATTTTAAATTAATTTATGCCACTTCTGTGTTTTGAATTTGGATAAATGGATTCCATATTTGGAATCAGGATGTCCAAATTATATAAATAGGTAACTCTTATTTGCAGACATTTTGAATAATTACTTCTGTAAATATTTTATTTACAATGGTTGAAGGGTAAATCTGGTAACTAACGGTAACAAAATAATATTATAATAATATTAAATTACCCTAAAATGTGTCCTAACCCTATTGGTTGATACATTTCCGACCATTTTCATCTTTGGGTCAATTTTGGGACCCCATGGAGCCACTTTTATGTGATAATGATAGTTTATATTAATTAAGTTAAAGTAAATACAAAAATGACATAAGCATATATCTTTTCACAAATCATTTTTTACATAGTGTTATATATGTTATATTTTCAAATATAAATATTCATTATAAATCTAGAAATATTTCCTACATAATGGTATTTTATTTATAATTTTTAGATATTGAATAATTAAATTTATTTGGGACACAATATTGATAAAGTATTTTCCTTATTAATGAAAGAATCAAATAATTAGTGTTATAAATGTTAAAATTTGAAAGTTTTGATGCCATCAACGAATTTTATTAGTTAATATGACATGTTAGGATTTCTTAGATAATTGTTTTTGAATTAATAATGATTTTAATACTTTAACAAAAATAAATTATTAAATGGTATCAAAATTGACATAAAGGAGTTTTTAAAACATATATTATATTGTTAATTAATATTCTATTCCAAAAAATCATAAGTTCAGACAAATATCTTATATAATGATAATCATATCATTAATGGTCCACTTGGGGGGTCTCTTGGAAGTATATATTATGTTTATTAAGCATATGATATTAAAATAAAAAGTTACATGGTAAATGTCAAACTAAATAACTAATAGTTAAAACTAAAAGATAAGGATATTAATGTGACCCAAACCTGTCTAAATCCTATTGGTTTAGTTTTTTTTGACATATCACTACATTAAATTTAAATAATCCACTTTTTAGCAATTATAAACCTAATATGGATTTATTATAAAATAATATTTCAAACTTTTCATGTCACACCCCGACTGCGGATGTCTAATTTTTTTTTCTTTTTTTCTCTCCTTTCCTAGTCCCGGTTTGAATTTTTTTGAAGATTAATTGCGTTGGCGGTTTCGCGCCAGTGCGCGGTCACTGCATCGTTAGCGGTGACCGTGCGTTCAGCCCGGGTGACCGTGTATTCACCCGGCATGTTTACATATTATAATTTTTATGTTGATATTTTATTATTAACGCTATTTAAGTTGTGTTATTAATATGATAGTTAATTTTATTTTATATATGTTTATGTATGTTATATATATATATATGTATAATAATGTATATATACATATAGGTCTATATACGTTCACGTATATATCTATATATGTATAAATATATACATGTGTAATATCTTTAAATTATTTTATTATTTTTAAATATTTGATCAAAATAATTATTGTTAGAATTAGCTAATTTATCATTTATTATTATTATAAGTTTTATTATTATTATTATAAGTTTTATCATTATTATTATAACGTTTTTATATTATTATTATTATAACGTTTTATTATTATTATTAATATTAAAAGGTTTTATTATTATTATACATTTTATTATTATTATTATTATGTTATTATTATTATTATTATTATTATTATCATATATATATGTATACTAATTTAACCCTAATCCTACCCCCCTACCCAGCCGCCACCCCGTCCCCCTCTTCCCTCTCTCTCTCCCCTCCCTCCTTCCCCGTTTCTTTCCCCTGCTCCTGCACCGAGCCGCACCTGCCTCGCCGACCTGCACCGCACCTCCCTCGCGCCGTCCTCTCCTCTACGCACCCCGCTCCCCCTCCGGCGCTCCGCCTCGCCGTGCCCGCACCCGACCGCCGCCCCGACTCCCCTCGCCGCACCGCCCCGGACCCCCGCTGCACCGCCTTGCCCCTGCCTCCTTTGCCAGCCCGACCACCGGCCTCCTCCGACGAACAGCCGGGCGACTCGCCTCCACCCTCATTCTCCCGGCCTCTTCGCGCACCCCGGCGTCGCCCTCGCCGTCGTCCGACCTTCCCGTCGGCGCCCCAGCCTCATCTTGGCCTGTCCCGGCTCCCTCTTCCCCGTCCCGACATTCCCGCACCCGGCCTCCCGATTCGCCGCCTCTCCGCGCGCCCCGGAGTCGCCCTCGCCGTCATTCGACCTTCCCGCTGCCGTCTCCATCGCGCGACCCCGCCGCGCCCAGCCACCCTTCCCCGGCCCTCTCCACCGTTCCCCGTCCCATACACCGCGCCCGGCCGCCCTCTCTCCTGCGCTCCCTCCCCCTCCCGCATAAGTTTTGTTTTTTTTTGTTTTTTTTAATTTTTATTTTCTAATTTTTTTATTTTAATCTCATTTATTTACATTATATATATATATAACGTTTTAATATTTTTTTCATTTTAATAATAATAATAATATTATTATTGTTATTATTATGTCATTATTATTATTATTATTATTATTATGTTAATATAATAATTATTATTATTGTTATATTATTATCGTTACTATTAGTATTAAATTATTATTTTATTGTTAATATTATTATTATTATATTTGAGTTATTATTATTACATTAGCATTATTATTATTATTTTTTAATATGTTAATGTCTTTAATATTATATTATTATTATTATTGTCATTATATTATTGTTATATTATTATTCTATTAATATTATTCTGTTATTATTATTTTTATTCTATTATTATTGTTATTATTGTTATATTATTATTATACTTATTAAATTATTATTGTTATGTTATTATTGTTATTGAAGTATGTTATTATTATTATTATAGTATTATTATTAATATATTATTAAGATTAAGATTATTATTATTATTATTATTATTTTTACATTATTATTACTCTGGCATTCACTTGTGCTTTGTTAGGTTTTTTTCATCAACTTATATTTTTTTTGGTAGGTTTAGGATTTTAGGACCCGCACAGGGCGTTTCCGAGAGAGCGCCATCACTGCGCCTTGTTTACGAGGTTCCGCCATCTCCGCGCCTCAGTTTCGAGAGTGTTGGACTTTATCACGTGGCTTCGGACACACATCATGTCATCGCGCCTTGGTTCCAAGGTCGTTTTATCGTCGCGCTTGGATCTTGAGGTAGGTCTCCCTTTGCACTCGCCCTTATGTTTAGAATTTATTTATTCTATGACTTTTTATTAAGTTTCAGTAAATTTAAAAGTATTATTAATTAGTTATTTATAGTGTGGTGATCTGCTGATGATTAAAGCTGTTTTAATTCTAGCGGTTCATTGAAAGCGTTTTCTTGGATTTAATTTTGTGTTTCCACGGTAGTGTTGCTAAAAGGTTTTTCCTGAAAAATTAAATTTATCTTGAATTGTGTTTTCAAATGTCTTTGGTGTATGCAAATTAGTAGGTATATTGCTAATGGAAAAAGGTGTTTATTAGAACCTGGATTAGAGAAAATGACCGTATGATCTTTAAACTTGATTTTGGAAACCTTAAGTGTGGTTCTTGGTTGATGAAAAAGAATGTTTTCCTTTTTCCCGCGAACAACAGTTTGGATTTCATTTAAGAAGTAGCGTTCTTTCAAAAAAAATGATTAAAGGCCCGTTTAGCTCTTGATAAAATTGGCATGAGTTTGGATATTGGAAAATGATTTTTGCTTGTGATGCCAGTGTGTTTCAAGTTTGATATGTTGTTTTGAGTTTCTTAAATAATGTTTTGAGTGTGTTTCTGGTTTTCATTGAAATGGCGTGTGTCATATCCCTTTAAAGACGCTTTAGTGTTTAATGGTCAAAATGAAAGTGACATGATGGCCCGATTGGCCCTTTAATAAATGTGAAGTGATTATACATATATTTATATATACATATATGTTCTTGTGAGGGCATCTCTACAGGGGAACTTCCCTTCGAGGGTTGTCGTGTAGCGCTGTCCGTGTAAGGGGTTGGCAAGTGTGGTGAGATGAGTCACGCGTGCGAGGGTCTCCCACTTACACAGTGTTACTAAAACCACCATGGGTTCCTAGGCGTCTTGTAGATTATTGAGTGACGGTTGCTTGCTAACCCTGATTAGACGGGTTGGTACCCCCTGGAGTCGTGGACAGGCCAGGTGGGATGTGCCACTGGTTGGCTATTAGGGCGGCCAGTTGGTTATTGACTGTGGAGTACCATGCCGGCAGGTAGTCTGAACCCGAGTACGTCCAGGGGTTTTATAGGGATGTTCAGGATCGCCCATGGTTATTGCTGATAACTTCTGGTTTATTTTTACTTGCACTTGGTTTTCCTTGCCTGTTTACCTTTACTTGCACTTGTTTTCCCTACTTGTTTGCTTTCAGTCATATTTCACAGCCTATACTGTTAGACTTTGGGAGAAATGGTTTTCAAATGAAAATGCTTTATTCTCTTTGGGTTAGATTTGAAAATGTAACACTTTGCTTTTCCGAATGAGTTTAAAACTAATGAAATGGAACTAAATTTCGAAAAAGAATAAGGGAAATGTCTCGTGTTTGATTTTCAAGTAAAGCATTATGAAAAATTACTTTTATAAATTATAGTTCAAACCTGGATTATGTAGATTCTATATTTACTGGCAGTGCTTTGGGATTTGTTGTTAGGCTCACCTACTGAGTACTTTTGTGCTCACGCCTATCTTTTACCTTTTTCAGTTGCAGGTTCCTTGTGTTCAGGTTTTTCCTGCTTGAGTCGCTCAGTGTGGTAGCGACGTTGGTTTTAGTTGGGTGGTGACCCGCGAGGTCACTAGGAGGTATGTCGTGGTGTAGGTTTGTTTATGTCTTTAGTGTTTGTTTGTTTGTTTAGTTTATATTCGTTCTTTTGATCCTATTTTTAGTTTGGGCTAAAATCGTTTCCAACGATTGAAATTTTAATGCCCGGCACTTGTTGCCATCTCGGGGGGATCGGGAATGCCCCTCGGGACTTGCCGCGGACTGGATCGGGTGACTGGTTCAGGGTCGACCCGAGCTGGTTCGTGACATTTCCTAAGGTGCCCCTCACCCCTCTTATAAAAGGGCACTCCACCTTCTAACTGAATCACACCATATAAGCCATTTGGCTCAGATAAACTCTGCCCAAATACCCTATCAACATCTCTCAATTCAACCTAGAATCCATAGTTTGATTAGAAATCCAATCTATGGAGCCCTTTTGATCAAATCAAAAGGAAGAACCTGCAGAAGATATAATGATTTCACCACCCTCTTTCAAGTTCCATTCTTATTCCAATTCATTTTTCTGGGTTGTTTCCATTCTAAACTAATAACTCCAGTATATTCTATATAATGTGATGATATTATAATTATGGTACATCCAAATTCTTTATTCTATCCACCCTTTGAATGACATGTCACCATACATGCGTACATACGGCTTACCATCTCCACATCGTGGTGTAATTGTTTTTCAATACATTATTATTTGGATGAGAATAATTATTTATTTTTATTTGATGTAAATAATAAATATAACATGATAAGGATTATGTATATATGATTTACCATCAAATTATATATTATTTTAATATCAAAATAATGGTATTTTCGCTCGTACATACGTACAGATTACTGTCTCCACGACGGGATGAGATTCATTTCCAAGTTCAACATTCATTGACGATTATAAAATTATATATTACTAATAAGTATGTAATATATGACATAATAATTCTACTAGAGATATATATATATTTATATATATATAAGTATTTATGAACTTACATATATCTTATTCACTTACTTCCGTTCAATACTATATGAAAACAGAAACAACGTTTATGCGTACGTACGGACTATCGTCTCCATAAACAGTATTTTCCATTTCATATATGAGTCTATTATACATATTTATATTCTAAATATATATGATATATAAATCATGTTTTTATATTATGGAAGTATTTAAATCATGATCTAAGTGATACAGTCAAGAGTAACAAGTTAAAACATCTATAATAAAGAAAGCGATTATTACCCGAAATATTAATATACCAAGAAAATAATTATTAAATGGGTAGTATAATGTCATAAATGAATAATTTATGATATAATTAATATTAATATGGTTCTGTTAGAATTTAATAACATACTATAGTCTTCATACAGAAGGTTAAACGTACCCTCGACTGAAGTAATGTGATAGGTAAGGGGCTTTCATCTCACTCTTTATTCTCGTGAGATTCATGCCATATTACCACTATTACCTTTTGTGTGGCATATTTATTGACAATAATTGTATTCTTTGTGTAATATAATATAATTTATGTTTATTTACATATTAATTTTATGATCCCTCTTTAATCGGATGTATGTTTTGTAAGTTACCAAATTGGTAAAGGTTAATTTCTCAATCTCTTTATTATCCAAGATTGTTTATGTGTAAGTATTTACTGGGAAATTTTTATCATCCATTCCATATTTCATAAAAGTGATTTCAAAATAAATATTTTAAGGGTTTTTGAAATGTACCTTTTATCAAGATCTGAATTTTAAATTTTTTAAAGATTTATCTTTATAAATATTTTTAATTAATATCTATGTTTTCAAAATGATTTTAAGGATTTATTTATATGGGCATGAATGTTTTGAAATGATATTTCTTTTCAAAAGTTTCAAAGTGGTAGGGGATAATTTGATTCAAAAATCTCTTTTAAATTACTTATTTTATAAATGTGTGACTTTTAAATAATTTTACAAAAAGGTTATCACTCTGAAAAAGTTTTACTCATCATTTTCAACTATGTCAGCATCCTTTACAAGATATTATTATTGATTGAGGTTGATTTATTATGATACAAAACTTCCATATAATATTGAATGTTTTGTGATATGTTTTTTTGTGGATGTGTTATTTTTATACCATTCATGGTTTATCGATAAAGTATTGACATTTTGTATGATAGTTTTAATACGAATGATTATGATATGTTTAAACCTTTTCATATGGGGAATGCGTTGGGCTTAGTAAGTGATGGGTGGATCCCACTATAGAAACTCGATGCATCGGTAGGTATCGTGAGAAGAACTAGTGTCTTCATATAAGGCCTTGACCAAGTCTTATTTATAGTCTTGGAATAAGGTCTTGTCTATGTGGTTATGATAGTCTGAAATTATGCATTCCATCATTATGAAAGTTGTTAGTGATATTGAAAGTTATTATTCGACTAGTAGAATATCCATGTGATAAGTAAATGGAATTACATAATTTTATTATTTCCATATTTTGCTGATGTTCAGGTTTGAATGTATTTTGTTTTAATTATACATTGCCTTAAATGTTTATGCTTATTTATAAAAGTTTCTTCTCTTTTGTTATCCTTACTGAGCATCTGAGCTCACACCATACTATGTTTTATTTTTCCCAGGATTCCAAGAAGTGTATTTTGATGGATACATAGGGTAAAGACAAGGGAATAATTGCGTTCATAAATGATTATTAATGTTGTTTTGTATGTTATAATGTGTAATGTAACATTCATGTATGTAATCTATTTTCTAAGACTGCTAAACTGATCGTTCCTTCGGGACTTGATTCCTTGTTACCATGCCAATATATTAACGTAATGCACCGACTCTGAGTAACTGTGGTCAGGGCATTACATCCCACATATTCCAACAGGACAGGAGTCAAAAATTTGGGTTGGAATGATTGCACCACTTGGTGTTTTTAGAGATATTACTACCTCATGGTTTTGGGGCTACGATTATATAGTTCAGCAAACATTCAATATATAATGAAATGTGTAGAACTAAAAACAAATAGGCATTTTTCCATTATTGATTGAATAGGATGTGTACCTTATACGACTTCATTATCTTGCTCCACTTTTGTATTATTGATGACATAATACTTACCTTGTTCATTGGGCTTTGGTGGATGTTGATGCTGATTACCCTTGTGATCACAAGGATTAGTGAACTGGATTACATAATGCCCTAGCTCCCTACTAGTGTATCATTGAACAATGGGCGGTTCCCTACATTCTTATACCATATTCTCCTTCCTTTTTGGGTCTTTCATAATGTCTTGAGTGTTGGTTATTTCTTTCCCACACTTAAAGAACTTCCCAGACCCTTTCAGGCAGTTCCCATGATGCAAATTCCCAAATTTTTTCATATGGGTTATTGAGTTTTCTTACCACCTTTGTCATTTTATCCACTAGCATGAAACTCCATCTTTAGTTTTTTATCCCCATAGGAATGGGACCATTAAACAAACTCCATATCCACTTTGAGGGCACATCAAACAAATTATTCATTTCTCTCAAAGACTTTAATTGCAATAGCCTTTAGAAAGTGTGGATTTAATCCACTAAAGAATCAATAATTTTTTTAATAATTGTTGATAACAAAACCCAAAGTGTACCTTGAAAGACTTGTGAAATTCTCTACATAGTTTGGTAAAAATTCTCCTTATTTTTTATTGAGCTCTATGAATTATCACTCCATCTTCGTCTGAAGAGTTAATGGGAAATACTTGTTAAGAAACATTTTCATAATTCCTTACTATTCCATATATTCAATTTCATCCCATGGAATAGTGTTCTTAATAAAAGCATATCACTGATCGACCTCTCTATCTAGATGATAAACAGCTAGGGTCACTTTCTCTATCTCAGAATAGTTAATCATAGAAAACTTCATCTCTGCAGAGTTGACCTGTTGTTGTGCATCTAGTGGATTAGAAGATCCACTAAATGTATGTGGTCATTTCCTCATAAAACACTCGATAGCTAGATTATCCCTCTTTGGTGAAGGGGGATGTCCTCTATTATTATGGTTATTGTTCAAAACCTAAGATAGTTAGGTAATAATATCCAAGAAGTTTTGAACTTCATCTCCCAAATAATTGGGTATGTCATTCGTTCAGTTTCTTGCAATGGAACTCACAAGAGTTATTAGTTTGGTTTCTCCTGGTTTCCACCATTTTCAATAATACAAAACGTCCGAAAAAAACATTAGTCAACATGTCAGGAATAACATATTCATATGAATGATTTATACTAAAATCATAACATATGTGATCACTATGTAAATATTCTTGTGTGCATATTTGTACTTAGTCTCATTCTAGATGTTTTCTCTACGGTTCACTAATCCTAATTCCCAAATTTATTACACCTTGCCTTTAATACAAACTATTGTGACCCGAACCTTTCTTACATGAAAATTACATCATTTTAATGATAGAAATATTATAGTATTACACATTGGGGATACAATGTTTTAGTGTCTTGGGAAAACTAGGATCATACATAACAATTACAACATCTAGAAAAATCATATATTTAATTCCTTCTTCTCATTATTCCAATAGAAACATGTCCTCTCCTTAGTGCAAGTAAACACCTGGGGATATACATCAAAACGGGTGAGATAAATCAAAGTAAGAGGAAAAAAAAGAACAATATAACAATGTTTGAGAATAACCATAACAAAAGAAAGGGATCATAAGCATGCGAGGAAGCATTAATAACAGACTTGAAATGTGTCAATGCATAAAAATGAAACATCATGTCTAAGTGGTTTATTACCACACATACATGTGAAAAAAGATAGAGTCTTTTTTCACACATCATTTCACATTAACTAATGAGATTTATCACTTTATCCAATGCATTGAAGTTATGTATAATTATGGGTTCAGACATCACATTGAGACATTCTTATTCCACGATATAATTCTAGGTGCACCCGGTATATCATAACAATATCATTTATCATGCATGACACAATGAAATATATCAAAAAAATGAACATGAATACAAAATGGAAAATAATTGGTTTTATATCATTCGAACACTTATTTTAACATTCGGTTCCCAAAATTATGAAGGAATAACATTCTGGATACAATAACCATAAACCTTGAGTGATTAGTACAAGGTGTGTTTTTGAAAGAAGAGTTATTTTGGAAAAAATTTGTTTGAAATAAATTTCATTAGAAAACAAGAATATCCAAGAAAAGGTAATATAATGATGAAAAAATTATTTTTATGGAGTGACCATACCAAAAATGTAGTGAAAGAGGGAGAACCTGAAGAACGAATGTTGGGTTTGATATTTTCCCCTTACCTTTTATGTAAACTCTTTCTACACATTAATATATAGTATAACCACATTATATTTATTAATTGATAATTATAGAACCTTGTGTACATTAATATGGTTTATTATTATTTCATTATGTTATTTTATGGTCCCTTTGATGAGTTATAGTGTTTAAAAACATTGTTCGAGAATGTTCGTTTTTATGGTTTTCATGAGCGGTTCACAAGTATTCATAAATGGATGTTCATGTAGAACATGGAAAAACATATATAACAGATATTTTAGGTTATTCATTATATTAAAGAAGTTTAAATGATATTATAATGAATTATATTACATAACATGTGGATAAATCAATAGATAAGAATTAAATAATGATTATTTGGGTTAATTTGGGCAGTTATTGGACCACAACAAACTTGTTTTGTTTTATCATTTATTAATATGTACCTATGTTTTCCCTGAAAATGAAATAAGATATAATAAATATAATATAATTCGGATCAACCATGAAAATGTTTTCATGACATGATCTGAATGCTGTGAATAAAATTGAAAACATGTCGTTCTTTAAGGTGATAAATTACCACATCACAAACAATGCTCTCATTTATAAAATAAAAAGAAGAGGAGAACAAGGTAGGATGATATAATATCCCATTTGTATCATAAAATTCCAGTATAGTTAAAATAATAGAGTTACTATACCATGATGATGAAGATATTTGTGTATAGATTTGTAAATGATCTTGAAATTGAAAGGAATTTAAATGAAAAAGAGAGAGAGATGAATTACCTCTTGAATAGTCATCTTGAGATACTCTTTAATGAAGCCAGGCATGGACTTTTTATGAGACCAGTTGCACTTCGACGTGGTGTAGGGGTTAGGAAAGATTCATGGGAAGAGTTTAGAAAAGTTTTAAAGCTTGAGATGTGTGAAAAATTGGTATGTGAAGGGTTGTATTTATAGTGGAGGGGAGAAGCGATTTCTCAATATGAAATTAATTAATTTATTATCTCACCACAAGACAAGGAATAGTGAGTATTACATGACCAAAAATAGTAATTTGATCATGTGAACCCAAACAAATTGGGATTACCTCAGTATAACATCATGCATGACTCAATAATTAGCATAATTAGCTAATTTTTCATATTATGGTATTTCACTATTCATCATAGATTCATGTATTTTAGAAAAATACCAAAAATTTGACCAATAATTTTTCATTGTGTAGAATATAAAAATGAAGCTTATTTTTAAAAAATAATTTTCCAAATATTATTAATTTATTTTTCCATTAAAATCATAATTTCCTTGAAAAATATAGTTTTTAAAATTGAAACTATTTTTACAAATAATTAAAAATTTTAATAAGGTCTTAATAAATTTTCTTAAAAATATATGACATAGAATTGATAATTTATAAACAAATTATATGAAACTACATTTTTTAAAATTAATTAATTAATTATAATTATTTACATATGACTTACAAAAATACAAATTCTTTTAATATGGTAGAATTTTCACTTATAGGATGCTTAAATTTTATTTAATTATTCATTGGTAAGGGTTCTCATATTTTGTACAATATTAAATTTATAAGGGTCATATTAAAATTCATAATGGTAGGTTATTATTAATAAGGGTAGGTTACTATTCACTTAAATAATTATGTTTTTCCTATCGGACTCCAAACAACTTACTGATCAGAATTTTGTATGTCAAAATTTTGAAATTCAAAACATTGAAGTGGAAAAATAATGTTTAAGGATCATAGAGTATTTTGAATCATTATATGTCATTGTTTTTCCTAAATGAAATATACTATAATGCATATTTATAAGAAGGGAATTACATTGATAAAACATTGGGTCGTTACATATTATATTTATTATTATTTTATTAAAATATTTTATCTCCATTTTGATGAGTTGTAGAGTTTAATTTCATCATTTATGGAGTGTTCATTTTCATGGTTTCATGGTAAGTGTACTTTTATATAATTATGGAAGGTCTTGTGAAATGATAGTAATACTCCAAAATTTAAATTATTTGACATTAATAAAGTTATCAAAGTTAAAATTATCACATATATAATTTAATTATATGGTATGAGGATGATTCATTAGTTAAAACATTGATGAAAATATTTTAATTTAATTTTTTGATTTTTAAGACTATCAAGAAAATTTATAATGTTACTTAATATGAAGAGTATATATTGGTTCTATTACATGATAAATATTATAATCATTATATTAAAATCCTGTTTAACTATAATAGTAGTTTAATGACCTTCTTTTAATATGTTAATTGAAAATGAGAACACATCATCCACGAAGGTGGTGAATTAACACATCATGGACTACATTGTCATTTTTAGAATAAAAGCCCGATAATATAAATTTAATGATGGATATTACATTAACAGAATAAAATTAAATTATATATATGATACTGGAGTTATAATAAATATTTTTATTTTAGAGGTCACGAGTGAATAAGAAAAGAAATTAAAGTGAAGACAATGAATGAAGATTTTACATCCTGAATTTCTTCCCATTGAGAACAACATTAATGATTTTGAGAATGATATTTTGTTTATACCATATGATTATAGACATGGGGAAGAGTGTTGGGAAGGTAATTGAGAAAAATTTATACAACATTAAATTCATATAGGGATTAAGGATAAGTGGTGTTGAGGGGTGATATTTATTGGATAGGATAGGGGTGGTTTTGATTATTTTATCCATTAGTTTATTAGTTTTTTCAAGAATATAAATACTATGGGATATTCTTACTAAATATAGTAATTTTTCATGATTTTTATAAATAATATTTTATTACCTCATCCATATATTTTTCATGACTCAATAATTCATTTATTTATCTTATATTGTAAATTATCGTATTTTAAAAATCAGAAAAAAATCATCTATTTGAGAAAAATACCTAAAAATTACCCTAACCACTTTTTTATGTGTAGAGTTTAAAAAATAATACCATTTTATGAATATAATTTTTTAAATATGTGTAATTTTATTTTTAATTTAAAACATCTTTTATTCAAAACATATTTATTTTAACATTATATGTGAGTATATGACATTTTGAAAAAAATAATTAAGGTCCAATAAAATTATATTATATATATAATAAAAATAAATTAATTTATGAATCTATTTTTTGAGAATATAATTAATGAAAAATCTTTATTTTAATTATTAAATTGAAAACCAACATTTACGTTTCACAAAAAAACAACACATAATTTATCATTTTATCACATTTATTCACTTTCACGATGATATAATTATATCATATTTTCCTTTATAAGATACATATATTTCATATATAATTTCCTATGGGTGGATACTATAGTATTTTTTGGATTACAATTTCTACTTTTCATGTAACTATTCCAACTATCAGGATACTATTCCATTGGTTTAGGTCACATAATCTCTATAAATACCACCTATTTAAGTATATGTTTATGAGAATTTTTTTATTGGGATATATATGTGATTTAAGTGTTTTATAAATATAATAATGGATATTCCATTTATAAAACAATATTTAATTACATTATTCCCCCTTTTGAAAATATTCCCTTGAAATTTCATTTTACTAACAATGGTGAAAAGAAGTGAGGGTACTTCTCTTTCATTGTTTCCTATACTTCCCATGTTGCCTCTTCATAATTATGATTCCTCCACCACACATGGTTAATGTGTGTTTTATTTTTGGGAATGAATTTTTTTTATCGGTTAAAGATCTTTACCAGCTTTTCTTCATATGAGAATTCATTATCTTGTTGTACCACCTCTAGATTCCAAACATGTGAGGATTCTGGAAGGTAATTCCTCATAAGGGATACATGGAACATTCCAATAACATGATAAATTTTTTGTGGATATGAAGTTGGATGAATCACTAATCCAATGTGATCAAGGATTTCAAAGGGTCCAATGTACCATGGAGTATTACTCCCCTTTAGTCCAAACTGCATGACTATTTTCCATCATGATATTTGAAAGGAGACTATGTCTCCAACATCGAACACCAAGTCCCTTCAATGGTATTAAAAATATGTATTTATTCTAAATATGAGAATATTTTATATTATATTGGATGTTTGAACCATCTATGTTATCTCTTGCAAAAAATCAGGCCCAAGTATCTTTTTTTTCTTCAAATTCTTCCCAACATGTTAGAGTTCTATATTGCTTCCCATATATAACTTCATATGAATACATATGAATATTCCAGTTGATGCTATTTTTTATGAGAACAAAACAAATTGGAGATGTCGATCACATCAATATTTAAATTCCATAATGTCGACTCTCAAATTTTCCCCGAGAATTTGAATAGTTCTTTCATATTGGTCATCTGTTTGGGGTGATAGGTCATGTTGAAATGCAATTCAGTACACATTGCATTTTTAATACATATATGTAATTTTGATGAGAACCATGGATCATAGTCAGATATTATCTAAACCGTAACCCCATGAAGCATCATAATTTTGTTACATATATCTTGGAATGTTATTAAAGTGATATATCATTCTGAATTGGGATAGTGTGAGTATTTTTGGGGATCCAATCCATGAAAACCCATATCGAATTCTTTCCATTGTTGACTTCAGGAGACTAGTGACAAATTCCATTGTAAAATTATCACACTTCCACACGTGTATAATCAATGGTTCCATCAAACCCTTAGAATTATATTTCTCTTCTTTAACTTACTGACATACCAATCCCAATGATATATAATCTTGAATCTCCTTCATCATGTTGTACAACTAGAAGTGTTCTAGAATATCATGGTACATCATGGTACTTCCAAGATGGATAGGGAATGGTGATCTATGTGCATTATAAAATACTTACATTTTTATCAAAGGTGACCAAGGAACACAGAAAAACATTCCAAACTGAATCACACCATCATCATCGATGTGGAACTGATCTATATTTCATTATTTTATTGTATTTTCCTTCTTTTGATATACCAAAACATCACTTTTATGCCTCTTTAATATTCCATTAGATATATGGTAAGGAAATAATTTCCATAATATAAAATGTAATCCATCCCATAATTATTTACAATTCCATCCATTTGATATCCATGATGATATGGTCTTTCTCAATCCACATCATGGATAGAGTATCTGGTTCCTTTATGTGAAAAGAATTAGCTACATTGTTTTTCATTCTCAGGTGGTAATGAAGAGGAAAATCATAGTCCTTGAATAGCTCTAAGCATAATTTTTTTATGCCAGTTGATTTTCTCTATGTGAATATATACATTAGACTATTTTGATCAGTATATATCTCACATCTCTCACCATAGAGATAGTACCACCAAATCCTTGGAGTGAATATCCCCACTTTTAACTCTAGATATTTTTTCTGGTAGTTCTGTTCTTGGATCTTCAACTTTTATGAGGTTTATTCTATAACTTAATCATTCTACATGAGTACAAAACCCAATACCCTCTTCAAATTGTCATTATATATCACAATAATTTTTCCACTTGTTTTTAGTTTGATTATATGTGTAGTGAATATACTCTTCTTTATCTCCATTATGCTTTACTCACATTCTTCCATGTAGACATAATTTTCCACATTCCATGAATACATAGTTAGCATGCTAGACAATCATGAAATTCTTATCAAAAAACATCATTAGTACCCTGATAATCAATGAAAATTGTATATTTTTGTGAATCTAGTGGGTCAAGATCATTCTTTAATTTATTTCATTTTTTAGGGGTCTATACGATTTCCATCACTTGTGATGACATGTCCCAAAAATGTGACTTGTTGTATCCAATAGTAGAACTTTATAAAATAGGATTTTAATTTCTCTATCCTTATTGTTATATGTCATATCTTTATATGTTCTTCTTTTTAATCATTTCTCATGAAGTAGTTGAGAATATAGTTGATAAACAATACCGCAAATCTTTCAGGGTATTATCTAAATACTATATTCTCCAATTCCATGAATATTTCTGGGGCATTGGTAAGTATGGAAGGCCTTAATAAAAACTCATAGTTCCTATACAATGTCTGAAATGTATTCTTCCGAATGTCTTCATTATTAACCATTATATAATGATATCTATAATGAATATCCAGCTCTTAGAAATATTAATCTTCTCATTGTTGATCAAAAAATTTATCAATCCATGGAAGAGGATACTTGTCCTTTTTGATGATCATTTTAAGCTCTTGATTATCAATACATAGCTACATTGATCCATGATTTTTCTTTACAAAGGGAATTGCTTCACCTAAAGTAGATGTACATGATCATAAGAACCGTTTTCCAAATTCTCTTCATTTTTCTTCTTTTAATGCTATAGTTAGATTGTGGACATCTTCTAGGATTATTTTGAAATACAAGTTACTCTAGGTATGAAATATATTATGATCTCTACCCAGTATAGCATCAAATTCCATCGAGGATTGTATAATGATATTTGATGGAAGAATGTTTCCACATACACCAAAAGGATAGGAATCTAGAACATGCGTCTCATTGATCGCACCACTAGGTTTTTTTACAAATAAATCTACATCACGGTATTCATGCTTTTATTCTACAGTTTTAATAAACATTAATGATATAAAGGAACATGTAAAAACAATCATGTAAGACTTTTTCCATTCATCAATGAATAGGATGTGTACCTTATATGATGTCATTTTATTTCTCTAACTGAACAGTAGTGATGGAATAATCATTACCATACTCATTTTGATCTTGGTGGGTTTTAAGGAGAATGTACCTCAAGGAGTCTAATTTTAGTGAAATAGATTTTATAGTTCCATTTATCCCTATAGTTGAATTAATGAACCATGGGTAGTGATCTCATTTACTCTATAATATTGGTCATATTCTTTATGTATCTCGAGCATTATTGAGATTGGTGGCCTTCTCTCAAATAATTGAATCATTTCCCCATCCAATTGTTGTAATTACCATGATAGTTCTTCGAATATTTTTTTTACATGCGAGTTGTTGAGTTTTCTTTCCACCTTTTCACTAAATAATCTTTCTTGATACTCCATAATTTATTTCCTATCTCCATAGCCATGGGACCATTATCCAAACTCCATATACAATTTTAGATCACATAATACAACTTCTTCATAACACCCAAACTCTCTAATGTCTATAACCTTTCAATGGTATGGTTTTAAACAAAATAATGATCTTTTTATTTTAATAATGTTTTTGAAAAAACAATTAAGGCATACCTTGTAATAATTGTGAAATTTTGTTCCTAAATAGTGATAGATTCACCCTTGTTTTGATTTCCCTCTTTGAACTATCTCTCATTATTTGTATGAAGGGCTTGAGGGAAATACATGTTAATAAATATATTCATAATGTATTCCCACTCTATATATTTTATTTAATCATTAATTTTGGTTTTCTTAATCAATTAACACCATTTATTGGCCTCTCCATATAAATGATAAATGAACAAAGACACCATATCCTTATTAAAATAGTTAAGCATCGAAAATAATCATCTCCATTTAGTTGACCCCATATTCTATGAATAGTGTATCAGAAGATCCAATAAATTTTGGTGGTCATTTTTTCATAAATGTATTGATAGATAGTTATTCCATCTAGGTTATGATATATGTTTCTAACTTTTCTGTTTATTTTTTATAGTCTGTGATAGTTAGGTAAGAATCACAGTGATATTTTGGACTCCATCTACAATAGAATTGGGAATTTCATTCTACAAATCACTACATCGTGCCTCATATAGGTTTTTATACTAGTTTCACCTAGTTTGAAACATTATCTAAAATAGAATATTTGTGAAAAAAACATATGGGAACAAGACAAGAAGAAATTATTTATTACTTTTTGAAATTAACTATAATGGAATATTTTGTTGGGTAAATATTATTTTAATTTTTTTAAAAATCATGTATGATTAAATGTACTTTGTCCCATACTAAGGGTTCTCGCTAATATTCTATAATCCTAATTCCCAAATTAACTTATACATGCTCTAATACCAACTATAGCAACCTATATTTTTCTTATATAACTATTACATCATTCTAAAGATAAATACATTATAGAATTACAAAACCAGGATCCAAAGGTTACCATCTTGGAAAAAATAGGACCATACATAAGTTGAAAAAAAATATACACATTTATTTAAATCATCTTTAATTAACTATTAAATCTCACATTCTCTTTTGTCCAACTAATCACCTGATGTTATACATCAATAAAATCAGCAATCTAAGAGCCCAATAAAAGGATAAATAAGGAACATGAATCAATATAGCATGGGTGGGAATAATAATCATTATTGTAATGTAATAATTGTCTCATTTTCAAAATCATGAAATGAAGCATTAGATAACGACATGGAAAGTGGAAATTAATAAAAATGAAACATTGTGTCTTCATGGTAAAATACTATACATAGTTGTAAACAAATATTGCATCATGTTCAAGAGTAACATATGTTCGTATAATTTAATCATCCATCTGAACAAATGTATAATAATTTCAAGTATATTTCCCATCATCACAGGAGATACATCACATTAGACAATGCAATTGAGCACTATATAATTTGGTTCACACATTTCTCATCATAACATTTACATAATAATTGATGCATCATAAAATGTATATCCATCAAATTCAGGGTGTAACGCATATAATGGTATCAGATTCATAAAGATTTCATAAATTATGAATAATCATGGGGTTGTCAAATGAAAAGAGAAAAACATATTTTGTATATGATTAATCATTCTTGTTCGAATAAGAAACAACTTAATAAGAGTCAAAATCTGTTTTGGAAAGCAGAGATATTTTGGAAAAACATTTAATTTATCATAAAATCAGTTTGGAAACATGTATATAATTGAAATAAAAAGGGAGGGACAATGAAATTATTATGAGGGAACATTAGAGAAATACTTATACCAAATAAGTTGTAAAAGATGAATAACCCAAATAAAAGGAGTTGGTTTCGAAAATCCCCTTACCTTGTATCTTACTTATTTCATCAAATTAATATCCTAGATAATTAAATTAGATTCAATATTAACAAGATAAATAATAACATCAACATTTATTTTATTTATTATAATTTGGTTATGTTCATTAATTGTCATTTTTATGTATTATAGAGAATCACTTCATCATTTCAAGAGTGTTCGTTTTAATGGTTTCAAGGTCAGTTTACAAGTCTATATTTATAAAAGATCATGTAAAAGAATAATAATTCTATAGAATTGAAATTATGAATTATTAATATACTTATAAATGTAAAAATGTTATTATATATAATTTGGTGATATTATATGAGGATGATTAATTAGATAAAATTTGATGAAAATATTTTAATTTATTTTATCGATTTTTTAATACAATCACTATCTTATATCATTTTATTTTGTATCATGATTATATATTGGATCCAATACATTATAAATATTATATTATGTATATTACAATATTATTTAACTATGATATTGGTTTTCTGACTAGCCTTGATTGTTTTAATTGAAAATGAAAACTCACCATCCATGAAGGCGGTGAATCCCACATCACAGAGGATGTTTAAATATTTATAATAATATGAGTATAAAAGAGATTTAATGATATATATTCCATTTAAAAAATAAAATTCTAGTTTATATAAGATACTAGATTTATCATTACACTATGGGTATGAGATGTGAGGTGCTAATAATAAATTAAATTAAACTAAAAGACAATAAAAATGGATTTTACCTCTTGAATTTATTCTCATTGAGAACCACATTAAGGAACATTGGTTTATTCATTTCAAAAATCAATTTCTTATAAATAAGTCTTTACAATTCCATATAAAACATTCTTTGTGGAAAACATGTTTTCCACTTTAAAAAATGATTTTTAAAACATAAATCATCTTGAATATCATTTTCTTTGAAAACATCTTGAAGACATAAAAAAGAAGGCTTGAAATGATATTATGAACCCTCTACTAGAAAATTATTTTGAAAACATATAATAAAAACTAGATATTCATCCATTTCTTTTCTTTTAAAAGAACCTTTTGAAAACTTTTAAATGGGTTTTTAAAATACATTTAAAACATATTTTAAACATAAAACATTATTGAAATCCATTTTCATTGTTAAAAATTTTAATATAAATAATTTTCTAGTATATAAGGAAAAAAATAATTTGAAAATAATTTTGTAAACTTACAAATTAATATTTCATGAAATGACTCTCATTAAGGCTAGAATGTATGTACATGTTGAATATTTTTTTTTCACCTTAAAATTTTTTGAAAACTACATTGATTAGAAAAAAAATTAGATTCCTTTTAATTCAAATTCCTTAATTTAAACATGGGAAAATTTATTTTTTAAACATCATAGGTTAATTTTAAAAAAAATTAAAACATTTTTTATAAAAAATTGTTTTGACTGAAAACATATTTCTTACCTAAATGACAAATAAATTTGTATTTTATAAAAAATTAATTAATTATCTTATGTACCATTTTAAGGGAAAATGGTAATAAAATTTTAAGATATAATAGATAACTATATTAGAATAAAAATTATGGTTTTTCTTGAAATATGGATCTTAACATTTCTTCAATGGTGACATAATTAAAAATAATATTGATTAAAGATGAGATTGAAGTAATAAACCACAACCATTGTAGTATTATTGAATCATAATACTATGGAAATAATAAAATTACCTAAATCTCAAAATATCATTAAAATATTTATATTCATGTTATATTTTGTCAATGTGAAATATATACTCATCATAGAAAAATATAGCTGTATAATATGGCATGTGTCTTAATGAAGGAAAATGGAGACAAAATTAATTTACCAATTTGGTATATTTTGAAATGTAAACCCCATGAGATAAATATCATAAAATATATATTTAAATTCCCATATGATTAAGTATAATTACTATATAATACATCCATGAATTGTATAAATAAAATGAAAATGAAATGTGTGGTGAAAAATATATCACCCCAAACATTTTATGGTATTTTTCTCTTAAATTATTTCTATTCATCACTATGATCCTTTGAAACAACACTTGGTTATTTAGAAGATAGTCCAAACCTATCCATTGGATATAAAGTTTCCAATTCTATGTTTTGAATTTCGAAAAATGGTCATCAAGAGTTGTGATCAGTATGTCATTTGGAGTCTGATAGAACAAACTTGAGTTTTGGTGAATAGTAACATAACCTTATGAATATTATTATGAATAGTAATATGACCCTTATAAATATTAAATAATAATATTATTTTATTTTCTTATGGAAATATTATTATGGGATCTTAATTAATTTTTCTATATCACATAAAACTAATTGCACTACACGATTACTATTTTTTGAATTAATTATGATCTTATTTAAAAATTAAATTAATAATATATAGAAATTATTTTTGAAAAATGGATTTCACTTTTTAATTCTACACATCAAAAAATGGTAGGGGTGAATTTTGGGGATTTTTCAGAAATTCATGAATTTTTGATGAATAGTGAAATACACTAAAATACTATATATTCAATTTATCAGTAAAATGCACTATTTATGACATCATATGTGATGCAAGGAAAATTAGTTCGAGCTCTCATGTTATTATTACTATTATGGGTCATATGAAACAATACAATTGGTTTTCTTGATGGAAATAATAAAATAATGAAATTAAATATTCAAAATTTACCCCTCTCCTCCACTATAAAACCCGCCACCACCACCTCTTTTCTTCACTCATCTAAGCCTTGATGCTCCTAAATTTTATGCCCAATAATCATCCCAAGTCTCTTCCCCAGATCCTATATCTTCTGGTATCACCAAAAGACCAAAACCAAATCTCTTAAGAAGGATCTCAAGGAGAAGAGATCAAGAGGTAAACAACCTCTTTTATTTTCATTCTTTTCTTTCATTTTCTGTTATTCTCTTTCTTTACTTTTGGATTGTGTTCAGATATTTCATTAAATATTCCCCCTTATTGTCCATATTAAGTATTAATGATGAGATATTCCATTCCTCTCATCTAAATATGTTTTATGAATTTTTTAGGGACGACGTTAGGCTACCGAATATTCATGAGAAATTTATCAAGTTTTCATTCATTTTAAGGTTCCTTTATTTTCTTCTTATTTCCTCACCTCATGTAAACTAAGAGGCATGTATTATCCATAATCTTGTATTTTCCGGATGTTCTGATATTTATATAAAATTCTTCATAATTATTCTTATCCTCATTTAAGGAATAAAATCATTGTCCATGATGTGTCAAATTACTGACATCGTGGATGATGTAATTTCAATTTCCATTAATTATTTCATGTATGGTCATGAAACCAAATATATGGCTATACTAGGTCATAATATATGGATTTTGTCTTTATCAATGTAATGGAATCTTTACACATTCATAATATGGAATAAAAATGCAAAACAATTTTATTTAGCACAAAACAGCCAAGCCAGATTCAAGTGTTTATCTTTAAGTCATCCAATGAGTCATCATCATATTATATAACCAGAATAATTTTAAGTTCATTTATGTTTCATTAATTTCACTAATAATATATATTAACAATTAAGGTTGTTTAACCATATTTCAAACCAACATTCATTTATGAATACAAGTAAACAAAGAATGAAACCATGTAAGAAAATTCATACAAAACAATAAAATTGAATCTCTTAAATCCAACAAAAAGGCCATCAATGAACTGTTTATGGTTATACCATATCAATTAAACATAAAATAGGCTCTGGAATTATTAATTAATAATCCTAATTTGTTTATTCAGGTCTTTAGAAATAATACAAGAACACTTTCAAGCATAAGGTAAGGGATCCTCTCTCTAAATTTTGTTCAAGAATATCACCTTTGTTGTGACTAACGTTGTATTGTGCACCTAATAATCTTTATGTTGTGTACCTACTAACCATTTGATATCACTTTCCATATTAAATTATATATCTATTAAATATCCATAATCTCATGTCATGGATATATTTATTGTCTAAACCATATACCATTTCACAAACGGTGTAAATTTGGGATGTTATTTATGAATCTCTATTCTATACTATATTTGTATATTAAAAAGGCATATTTCTCTTCTATTGAATCATTTTATAAAGAATTATTTGGATTTTGAGGTGGTTTGGGCCCACTATAGTCCCCCGATGCATTGGTAGGTCTCATGAGACAAAAAAGTTTGGCGACAGACCCTTCGAGTTTGTTTCCAAAAAATCAGATGGGTTTCTACCCACAACAGTAAACCATTTTTACGGTATTCTGGTTTCATGTGCTAGATACATGACGTCCAATTAAATAGCATTATCTTTATTCATTATCAGTTTTTATTATTAACCATTAATTTTTCCCTATGAAAAAATCCAAGAATGTGGTTTCATTCAAAGAATATTATTGGCATTAGTTATTCATTTATTCACTATGCCATATTGATTATGTGAGATTGATTGTGATATAATTATTATTGCACTCAATATTCCTCTATTTGTAACCCTTATAGAGCATTTGAGATCTCCCCTTTAATTTTCTATCTTCTACAGGTGATGAATATAAGTCCTTTTATTGAGTTCATGTGGATGCAATTTTTAGTTTTTATTATGTATTGTATTTTGTAACCTTTTCCAATGTAATTTGAGTTTCAACAGTGTATCTAATTTCTTAAAGACTACTAAACTGATCATTCCTTATAAATTTTCATTCGTTCTAACCATAAAAATATCACAAGTAATGTATCGGCTCCATCCTAGTGGGGTCGGGGTGTTACAGTTGGTATCAGAGGAAGTTTAGTAGGATACTTGGAAACTAGAGTAGGAAATATATAGTAGCAAATGAAGCCCTAAGGTATTACTTGAGGATAAACTTACAAGAACATCCTGGTATTTTGTTAAGGAATATATTATTTGGATCATTCAAGCAATACATCCCTGTCTGGATACGAGCAGGTAGTGGCGACTCTGACACAGATGTATCTAGTGGTAAAACCTGAAAACACCGCATTGAGCTAGACTCTAACGGGAACTGGTACACAAAAAGGGCCTTGTTGCACTCTTGGATAAAAAACTCTTGGAGGATATGGTTATGATAATTATTGTTTTCATTACAAGACATTATGAAGGAGTTAATTTAAATTTTTCATTAGAGGAACCATATTTATAAGATTATCTTTACATATAATTTCAAGTGCCTTTCTATTTGAGATTCATAAAATAATCTAGTGTATCCCATTATTTAGAAATGGTGTCTAATCAAAGATGGGGAATCAATACTTTTGGGAAATGTAGGGATCTCCCTATTGATAATGTCAACATAGTCATTGTTGGAGCAGATCAGATCATGACAATATTGGGACAACTTACTCAAGTTGAAATGAATAAACATTTCACACCTATGTTTGATCATTTCATGCGGCAGAAGCCCCCATATTTCAGTGGGACTACTAATCAAGTGGTTGTTTATTAGTGGATCATTTCACTTGAGATGACATTCATCGCATTAAGATGCAATTAGAATGAGAAGGTGGTATTGGCAGTATATTTTTTCAAGGGTGACGCTGACCAATGGTGGTCCCTAATTTAGAAAACCATGGAGGAAGAAGAAATACAAAATATGGAGTGTAGGGATTTTAAGGAAATATTCATTGAGAAATATTTCCCTCATGAGAAAAAAACTAAAATGAAGCGAATATTCCTTAGCTTGAAACAAAGGGATGAGGATAGGGTTGCAGAGTATGAGGCTACTTTTAAAAGGCTGTCCAGGTGTGTCGCAGAATACGTACGTAACTTGGCTGACAAGATTGATCATTTCCTTGAAGGTCTTAAGCCAAGTCTTCGGAGGGCACCAAATTCTCAAACATTTTCATCATATGATCGAAATTTATCATGTTCCATCAAAATAGATATAGAATATTCTAGATCAAATATTTTCAAAGGAAACCATGATAAGAAGGAGTACTCGGATAACAAAGGAAAAGGAGAAGCACCAAAGATGAGCAAGGGGATGAATAGTTTCCAATTATTTGAGAACTGTGGAAAGAATCATCTTGGTAAATTCTTGAAAGACATGGGAGTCTTCAATAAATATAGATAGAAGGGTCATCGATCTGTTGAATGCAGGGGGAAGAAGCAATTCAATGATGTTCAATGCTACAATTGTAAAGAGATTGGACACTATGAAAATGAGTGTCCTAAATGCCACGAAAAAATGCCTCAGAAAAAGACAAGAGAGAAAGGGAGAGCCTATGTGATTAGAACTACGAAGGATGAAGTTCCTTGTGAAGTGGTGGTAGGTACATTAATTGTTTCCTAAAACATATCCAACACATTATTTGATTCTGGATCATCGCATTCATTTATAACCTCTCAGTTTTCCAAGAAAATTAGATATGTCCAATTTGATTTAAGAAAGGGGTTTTCAGTCAAAACTCCCATGGGATGTGTCATTACTACAAAGGCACGACAACTAGTCCACCTCTAAACACTAAAATTTTCTTTAGTTGCTATACTTCTCATCATACCCATGACTGAATTTGATATAATTATCAGTATGGATTGGCTATAAAATTATGATGCAAGGATTTATTTCAAGAAAAAAGAAGTTAATTTTTTTTGGAAATGGTGTAGAATCCTTTGTCTTTAGGGAAGAAACTTCTCCACCTGATTCTTATCTAGAACCACCCCCAGTATCTCTATATAATTTAATACTTAGTGAGGATGATAAACCAATATCTATGGGAGAGGAAACAAATATTCAAATCAAAGATGTGCACATAGTGAAAGAGTACATTGTTGTATTTCCAGAGGATTTACCTGGACATCCTCCAGAGTGGGAAGTTGAGTTCTCTATTGATTTAATTCCTGATGCAAGACCTATATCAAAGACCTCATATAGAATGGACACTGTAGAGTTAGTGGATCTGTAGAAACAACTTGAAGAGTTGAGTGAAAAAGGATTTATTTGACCTAGTGTTCCTCCATGGGGAGCCCCGATCATTTTTGTAATGAAGAAAGATGGATCCATGAGGCTTGGCATTGAATACTGGGAAATAAATGATATTACAAGAAAGAATAAGTATCTCCTACACCAGATTGATGATTTATTTGACCAAATTAATGGAGCTCAATACTATTCAAAGGTTGATCTTCGATCGGGATATCATCAACTACGTGTGAGGAAGGAAGATATTTCAAAGACAACATTTCGAACAAGGTATGGGCATTACGTGCTTACAGTGATGCCTTTTGGACTGAGAAATGCTCCCTCTATTTTCATGGATTTAATGAATAGAGTTTCGAGGAATATCTTGATAACTTTGTTTTGGTATTCATCGATGATATCCTGGTATAATCAAAATGCTATGAAGACCATGAGGATTATTTATGAACTATTCTTAAAACTCTGAGTAGAAATCAATTATATGGGATGTTTAGCAAGTGTGAATTCTAGCTTCATCCAGTTTCATTTCTAGGCCATATTGTCTCTAAGGATGGAATCCTATTTGATCCTACAAAGACAAAGGCAATACAAGAATGGCCCACACCAGGAAACATAACTTAGGAACATAGTTTTATTGGCCTAGTAGGTTATTATTGACGTTTCATTCAGAATTTTGCACGACTGGATAACCCTATAACAAAGCTCACATGTAAAGGAGTTATGTTTGTGTGGAAAAATTAATGTACAAAATGCTTAGATGAATTGAAAAGACGATTAGTCAATTCTCTATTTTTGACTCTTCCTTCAGGAAGTGATGGATTTGTAATATACAGTGATGCATCAAAGAATGGATTGGGTTGCGTCCTTATGCAAAATGATAAAGTTATTGCTTATGCATCATGGAAGTTGAATACCAATGATAAATATTATCCAACTCATGATCTTGAGTTAGCAGCAGTAATATTTTCAATGAAGATATGGAGGCATTATCTCTATGGAGAGAGAAGTGAGATTTATACGGAACAATAGAGTTTGAAATATATTTTTACACAAAATGAACATAATATGAGACAAAGAAGATGGCTCTAGTTACTCAAATATTATGATTGTTCAATACACTACCACCCAGGAAAGGCTAATAAGGTGGCAGATGCATTAAGAAGTAATGATCATGGCCTTCTAACTGAAATGAGGATTAAAAGAGATCGTATGTTTATAGATCGACTGAAGATGGATATGGGAATTTTTAAGGAAGGGGAAACATCACTCCTCTTTCAAATGATTGCTAAACCATCTTTACTAGAAATCATAAAAATTTCTCAATCTGATGATGAGAATCTACAAAAGAAAGTTAAAAAAGTTAAGGATGGAAGACTGGCTGACTTCGTGTGTGGAGAAAGAGTTTTGATGTTTGGGATGAGGTTATGTGTTCCATCAGTACCTAAGCTAAAAAGGGAACTATTAGATGATTCTCATATCTAAAATTTATCTATACACCTTGGTAGAACCAAGATTTATAGAGATCTGAAAGAATATTTTTTGTGGGATAATATGAAGTGATAAATTGTTGACTAGGTGTCAAGGTGTCTAGTTTGTCAATATGTGAAGGCAGAGAGACAACATCCCAAAGGTGTGCTGCAACCTCTACCTATTCCAATGTGGATGTGGGATAACATTATGATGTATTTTTCCACTGGACTATAGAGGCCACCTAGAAGGAATGATGTAATATGGGTAATTGTGGATCGTATCACTAAAATAGCCCATTTCCTTCCAATAAGAGAGGATTTACCACTTGAGCGCCTGCAAAGACTTTATATTAATGAAGTTTCGAGACTTCATGGTACACCTATATCAATTTTCTCTTATAGATATCCCCAGTTTATGTCAAAATTTTGGAATAGTCTCCAAAAGGCTTTGAACACTGAGCTTCATATGAGTACCGCATATCACCCTCAAACCGACAGACAATCTGAAAGGACTATTCAAACTCCAGAAGATATAATGAGGGCATGTTATCTTGACTTCCAAGGTATGTGGGATCAATAATTGCATTTGGTGGAATTTTCATACAACAATAGTTTCCATTATAGTAATAAAATGTATCCATACGAAGCATTATATGGAAAAAGATGTCAAACACGAACTTGTTGGGATGAAGTTGGTGAGAGGAAACTTGTAGGCCCCGAACTTATTGAAGAGACCACGATAAAGGTGAAGAGAATAAAAGCCCATATTAAAGCATCCCAAAAAAGTCAGAAGAGTTATACTGACAACTGGAGAAAGGACATGGAATTTCAAGTGGGAGATAATGTATTTCTGAAAGTATCTCCATGGAAGGTTGTCTTAAGGTTTGGTAAGAAAGGGAAACTGAGCCCCATGTACATAGAACCTTTTGAAATTTTGGGATGAATCAGAGCTATAGGTTACCATTTATAAATGCCTCCAAATCTCTCCAGAGATCATGATGTGTTCCACGTATCGTTGTTAAAGAAGTACATGCCAGACCCAACGCTTGTACTCACATATGAAGAAATAGAACTGGAACCCGATTTATCATACTATAAAAAACCTATCGGGATTATGGACACAAGGTAGAATGTATTGAGAAAAAGAAATAATCTTCTAGTAATGGTTCTTTGGAGAAATCAGAATATGGAGGATGCAACTTGGGAACCAAAGGATTTCCGGAAGACGAACCGCCCAAATCTTTTTAGTGGTATTTATTCATAAAATTTCAAGGACGAAATTTCCGAAGGTGGGAATAATATAGCACCCCAAACATTTTATGGTATTTTTCTCTTAAGTAAATTCTATTCATCACTTTGTTCCTTTGAAACAACACTAGGTTATTTAGAATATTGTCCAAACCTAGCCATTAGATATAAATTTTCTCCTTCTATGTTTTGAATTTTGAAAAATGGTCCTCTAGAGTTGTGATTAGTAAGTCATTTGGAGCCTGATAGAACAAACTTGATTTTTGGTGAATAGTAACATACCCTTATGAATAGTAATATGAATAGTAATATGACCATTATGAATAGTAAAAAATATTTTTATTTTATTTTCATAAGGCTATATGATAATGGGAATTTAATAAATTTTTCTATGTCACATAAAACTAACTGCACTACAAGATTGTTTTTTTTTCGAATTAACTGTGACGTTATTTAAAAATTAAATTAATATTATTTAAAAAATTATTTTTGCTATATGGATTTCAATTTTGAATTATACACATAAAAAAATGGTATGGGTGAATTTTTGGGATTTTTCTAAAATTCTTGAATTTTTGATGAATAGTAAAATACAGTAAAATACCGTATATTCAATTTATAAGTAAAATACACTATTTATGACATCATAAGTGATGCAAGATCATTTGGTTCGAACTCATATGCCATTATTACTATTATGGATCACATGAAACAATAATATTGGTTGTATTGATGAAAATAATAAAATAATGAAATTAAATATTGAAAATTTACCCCTCTCCTCCACTATAAAAACCCCCACCACCACCTTTTCTCTTCACTCGTCTAAGCCTTGAACTCCTCAAAGTTCTGTCCAATAATCCTCCAATGTCTCTTCCCCATGTACAATATTTTTCGGACTCACCAAAATACCAAAACCAAATCCCTTAAGAAGGATCTCTAGGGGAAGAGATCAAGAGGTAAACAACCTCTTTTATTTTCATTCTTTTCATTCATTTTATGTTATTCCCTTTATTTCCCTTTGGAATGTGTTGGGATATTTAATTAAATATTCCCCCTTAATGTCTTTATTAATAATGAATGATTAGATATTCCATTCCTCTTGTCAAACTATTATTTATGAAATTTTATGTGATGTTGTTAGGCTGTCGAATTTTCGTGAGAAATTTATCAAGTTTTCATTAATTTTATGATTCCATTATTTACTTCTTATTTCCACACCTCATCTTAAACAAGAGGCATGTATGCTCTAGAATATTTTATTTTCTGGATGTTCTAATGTTTATGGAAAATTCTTCATCATTATTCTTCTCCTCATTTAAGGAATACAAACATTGCCCGTGATGGGTCGAATTACCGACATCGTGGATGATGTAATTTCAATTTCCATTAATTATATCATGTCTGGTCATAATACCAATATATGGTTGATCCATGTCATAATATATGTATTTTATCTTTATTAATGTTCTGAAATCTTTACACATTCATAATATGGAATAAAAATACAAAACAAATTTATTTAGCACAAAACTGCCAAGCCAGATTCAGGCGTTTATATTTAGATAGAAGTGTGTGTATGTTTAAGAAAAAACCATATAATTCGAATATATAATTATATATAGGATAAAATATTTATTTTATAGTTGTGTAATAAGAATATTGGAGTTGGTGGAGAAATAGAATAAAACAATGGAGCTAGAGGAAAGATATTACCACTTCATTTGGGTAACTCCTTTTGCTTTTCATAGAAGGGATTACTGGGTTGGATTTATATATAAAGGGAGGATTCAGTGAGAAAGTTAGGTATTTTTGGATCTTTCTTAATATCATTTTTTGTGATCCAAATGGCTTCATAGGTGTGAATAATAGTGAGGGTTGTGTGTCTTTTTTATAGTAGAGGACGAGTGGCATTCTCGTAAATTTTTGAATAGGGAAATCCACTCAGGTTTTTCCAATGTATAGTGGACCCAATAGTGAAATTTTTTTATAAAATGGAGTATATGGTCAATATATTTCCATACAATGGAATTTTGACAAGTTACTCGGTCATTATGTCCCTTAAGTGTAATGTTATGTCTCATGTTATCCTAATTTTCCTCTAAATAGTTGAAATTAATTTTAATCACTTTAACTAATATATATGGTAAACAAACTAAGTAAAACATTTTATACATTATATAAATTGTTATTCAAAATATTTAAACAATTTTTAATAATTCTAATAAAAAATTAGTTGAAATTAATTTAAAATTAATCCCATAGATGGGACTAAATTGCTTCTATAAAATATTAAAATTTTTAAAAACTTGCTAATTATATATATATATAATTTCAACCTAAAATTGATAAAAATTGTATAAATTGAATTAATTGATTTATAATTTATTTAATTATACTTTAAAACAAACAATAATTATAATTTATCCATGTAAATAATTGTGATGAAAAGAAGACTTTGAATTAAAATTTAGTATTTTTTCACTATTCAACAAAAAATGAAACTTCAAAAAATAAATAAAAAGCTTTGCCTAACATAATATCATGTTTAAATTCATAAAAATAATTATATTTTTACATATAAAATTTATAAATGTTACATAGTTTATATTTAAAATAGGTTCTCTATTAAAAGTTTGTAATACTATTTTTATAAAAATATATGTCTGTTTGTGTAAAATTGGGTTTGTTCCTCTCATATTCCAATAAAATATATTCAATGAATTTTAAAAATAAACGATTTAATATATAAAATATATATTTCATTAATATCATTCACTAATAATAATTAATTATATATATTTTTATAAAATTCTTTTATTAACATAAAAGTTGTTTTTATTAAAATATTCCCTTTATATTCAATTGGTTCTCATATTCATTTCTAACTAATATGAAACCAATGAATTAAAGAATTTTTATTCATAGGATAGGTAATACTATTAATAAACACCAATTTGAAGGCAAGGATATATATTATTATATTAAATAACAATATTTTTTATAAAATATTATTGTTTAGTAAAACTCGGTCTAGCGTGTTACGCAAGCCATCATGGAAAGTCAATCTCGTGTGTAAGTTAATACGACCTCACTGTTAATTGTATGGAAAAAAATATTACGTTGTATTTAGTGCACTATTAACATGGTTTAGTGTATAACCAATTCCATAATTAGTGATTTAATATAAAAAACTATTTTCTATTTTGCGTGTAATGAAAAATATAAAAAAGGATTAATTAATTTGATGAAAAATATTTCAAAAAGATCTAGGGGTGTGAAAATATAAACTTTGTAAACCATGTCCTAATAAGTTGTATTATTCCTTTGAACCCACATACATCCATTGATGGAATGATCAATCAGAAATGGGGTTTGACTCTAGACAACAACAAAGACCCACATTACAACAAAACTTCTAGAAGATCCCTCCTTACATAGAGGATTTTATACATCCCCAAAATAGATTTTAATCCCAATAATCAACATTTAAATATTAAAAGAATTATAAAAAAAGATATATTCTAATACTGGTGAACTTTTGAAGCAAAATTTACATAATAAGTAGAAAGAGATGAAGATTCATGGTTTGAAGTTGATGGAGTTAAAGAATCAAATGAGATAGATTTTCACTACCCGCTCTGACCTAGTAAGTAATAGATCTGTGAATATTCCTTTCTATCCTACTCCAAATCCAAAGGATAATTATAATTACATCACTTTTAGAAGTTGGAAGAAATTGAAAAATTTATCTACACCTATCCTTATTTTAGGATTCCCCAAAACTCTGAAGAAACCCCAATTAATAGCAGTTGATGATAATCGAAAGGATAAAAATAATTTATGAAAATGATTTATTATGTTCCTCCTAAACATCATCCCTTTCAAAATAGACTTGTTCAAATGAAAAATATTGATCATGGGGCAATAGAAAAGGTGGTTTTTGAAACACTCAAGCACATTGAGAAAAGCATCCCCCTTATTAATGCCATTAAGAAAATGCCATGGTATTCAAAATTCTGAAAAGATATTCGTGCCAATTAAAGAGGGATCAATGGTTATTATATTATCAATCGTAGAAGAAATGTTTCATCACTCATTACACCAACTCATGAAATTCCAATAAAGTGTAAGGATTTGAGGAAATTCACCATCACATGCACTATATAAGACTTAAAAATTTCGGATGGATTATATTATATTGGATCTACTATAAATATGATTCCCTAGTATATATTATCTTATTTATAGTTTTTTGAGTTTAACCCAATGAGAGTAAAGGTTCAGTTATAAAATACAACTATGTCATACCAAGATGGTGCCCATGAGGATGTACTTTTTGGGGTTAGAGACATGAATTTTTCATCTTATTTCTATGTGCATGATGTGGATGATGATCTGGTAAATTCTCATGCTTCCATTATCATAAGTAGTAACATCCAAAATAAGGAAAAAATTATCATAAATATTTATGAGTTTAAACATTAAATGGTTTTCTGAGATGGAGTTGTGATATTTAATATTATAGAATCTATGAAGTACCTCTCGGAACACCATTCTGTTTTTTTATCTCCCATTAGGAACCACCAAGTAAAAAACCAATGGATTTTTATTTTCTTTTACATAGAGTTATTATGAAAATTGGTTCTAGTTTAATGTCTATGAAATCTTCCACTGCTATTTCTAATGCACAAAAATTTCTTGTATTTGATATTTATGTGGATTTATATTCTAATTAAGATAATGTTCTCTTTGATAATGACATCTTTATTGAGTATGTTATAGGATTTGATGCATTATTCTGTATTATTTATGATGTTTATTCTGATACTATTGTTCATTTTGATAATATTTTAGTTTGTTCAATTTCTCAATGCATAAATCACCCCTTCATTGGAAGTCAATACATTTCCACAAAATCTAAAATACTTATAAATTTTGAGATGTCAGAGAATACCTATTATTATTGCTATTAATAATCATCTTTTTACTTGAAGAAAAACAATTTATTTTTTTAGGGAGATCATTAGGGAAAATTGAGTGGACTGTGTATGACATATCTGGTAATAGTCCCTAAATTTTAATACATGGGATTATGTTGAGGGATAGGGTAAACCAGTATGATATCATATCATATCATATCATATCATATCATATCATATCATATCATATCATATCATATCATATCATATCATATCATATCATATCATATCATATCATATCATATCATATCATATCATATCATATCATATCATATCATATCATATCATATCATATCCTATCATATCATATCATATCATATCATATCATATCATATCATATCATATCATATCTTGTGATATCATATCATATCATATCATATCATATCATATCATATCATATCATATCATATCTTGTGATATCATATCATATCATATCATATCATATCATATCATATCATATCATATCATATCATATCATATCATATCATATCATATCATATCATATCATAACTTATCATATCATATCATATCATATCATATCATATCATATCATATCATATCATATCATATCATATCATATCATATCATATCATATCATATCATATCATATCATATCATATCATATCATATCATATCATATCATATCATATCATATCATATCATATCATATCATATCATATCATATCATATCCTATCATATCCTATCATATCATATCATATCATATCATATCATATCATATTATATCATATCATATCGTATCGTATTGTGCCATATCATATCTTATCATATCATATCATATCATAACATATCATATCATATCGTATCGTATCGTATCGTATCGTATCGTATCATATCATATCATATCATATCATATCATATCATATCATATCATATCATATCATATCATATCATATCATATCATATCATATCATATCATATCATATCATATCATATCATATCATATCATATCATATCATATCATATCATATCATATCATATCATATCATATCATATCATATCATATCATATCATATCATATCATATCATATCATATCATATCATATCATATCATATCATATCATATCATATCATATCATATCATATCATATCATATCATATCATATCATATCATATCATATCATATCATATCATATCATATCATATCATATCATATCATATCATATCATATCATATCATATCATATCATATCATATCATATCATATCATATCATATCATATCATATCATATCGTATCATATCATATCGTATCGTATCGTATCGTATCGTATCGTATCGTATCGTATCGTATCGTATCCTATCGTATCGTATCGTATCGTATCGTATCGTATCGTATCATATCATATCATATCATATCGTATCATATCATATCATATCATATCATATCATATCATATCATATCATATCATGTCATGTCATGTCATATCATATCATATCATATCGTATCGTATCGTATCGTATCGTATCTTATCATATCATATCATATCATATCATATCATATCATATCATATCATATCATATCATATCATATCATATCATATCATATCATATCATCTCATATCATCTCATATCATCTCATGTCATCTCATATCATATCATATCATGTCATATCATTTCATATCATCTCATGTCATATCATCTCATATCATATCATATCATATCATATCATATCATATCATATCATATCATATCATATCATATCATATCATATCATATCATATCATATCATATCATATCATATCATATCATATCATATCATATCATATCATATCATATCATATCATATCATATCATATCATATCATATCATATCATATCATATCATATCATATCATATCATATCATATCATATCATATCATATCATATCATATCATATCATATCATATCATATCATATCATATCATATCATATCATATCATATCATATCATATCATATCATATCATATCATATCATATCATATCATATCATATCATATCATATCATATCATATCATATCATATCATATCATATCATATCATATCATAAATATCATATCATATCATATCATATCATGTCATGTCATGTAATACCATCTCATGTCATGTCATATCATATAATATCATATCATAGAATATCATATCATAGCATATCATATCCTATCATATCATATCATATCATACGATATCATCCCATATCTTATTATATCATATCATATCATATCATATCATATCATATCATATCATATCATATCATATCATATCATATCATATCATATCATACCATCTCATTTCATGTCATGTCATATCATATCATATCATATCATATCATATCATATCATATCATATCATATCATATCATATCATATCATATCATATCATATCATATCATATCATATCATATCATATCATATCATATCATATCATATCATATCATATCATATCATATCATATCATATCATATCATATCATATCATATCATATCATATCATTTCATTTCATATCATATCATATCATATCATATCATATCATATCATATCATATCATATCATATCATATCATATCATATCATATCATATCATATCATATCATATCATATCATATCATATCATATCATATCATATCATATCATATCATATCATCTCATATCATATCATATCATATCATATCATCTCATCTCATCTCATCTCATCTCATCTCATCTCATCTCATCTCATCTCATATCATATCATATCATATCATATCATATCATATCATATCATATCATATAATATCATATCATATCATATCATATCATATCATATCATATGATATCATATCATATCATATCATATCATATCATATCATATCATATCATATCATATCATATCATATCATATCATATCATATCATATCATATCATATCATATCATATCATATCATATCATATCATATCATATCATATCATATCATATCATATCATATCATATCTTATCATATCATATCATATCATATCATATCATATCATATCATATCATATCATATCATATCATATCATATCATATCATATCATATGATATCATATCATATCATATCATATCATATCATATCATATCATATCATATCATATCATATCATATCATATCATATCATATCATATCATATCATATCATATCATATCATATCATATCATATCATATCATATCATATCATATCATATCATATCATATCATATCATATCATATCATATCATATCATATCATATCATATCATATCATATCATATCATATCATATCATATCATATCATATCATATCATATCATATCATATCATATCATATCATATCATATCATATCATATCATATCATATCATATCATATCATATCATATCATATCATATCATATCATATCATATCATATCATATCATATCATATCATATCATATCATATCATATCATATCATATCATCTCAAATCATATCATATCATATCATATCATATCATATCATCTCAAATCATATCATATATAATACCCCCAAATGATAAAAGGTTAAATTAATAAATGATATGACTCATGTCAACAAGGTGCACCTTCTTTTTCGAGAGATTACCTTATTAGAACTCCATAGTTAAGCATGCTTGGGCTGGAGTAGTGATCGGGATGGGTGACCTTCTGGGAAGGTACCCTGGGTGTGTGTGAGTGAGGAAAAATCACACTAGAAAGGACATGTGATGGCCTGTGGGGACTATCATTAGTTAGATAACCTATTCAGGCACATGGGCTGACCCTGGGGTGGGCCCCACATGTCTGCGGGGTAATTGGTGGTACCTAGTGGGCCAGGACCTGACGACAATGTTATGGCATGGTGGTTGTGATGTCCTTGGGACCCAGTTGTTTCATTTGGTATCAGAGGTGGAACCCAGCCTTAAGTGTAGTTCACTGCCTAGGTTGAGATGTATGGCCCACAACAGGGACATTGGTCTCTAAGGGGTGGGGGGTGATTGTAATACCCTCAAATGATTAAGGGTTAAATGACTAAATGATATGACTCATGTCAACAAGGTGCACCTTCTTTTGTGGGACCTTACCTGATTAGAACTCCATATTTAAGCATTCTTGGCCTGGAGTAGTGATCAGGATGTGTGACCTACTGGGAAGTTACCCAGGGTGTTTGTGAGTGAGGACAAAGCACACTGGAAAGGACATGTGTTGGCCTTTGGGGACTATCATTAGGTAGATGACCTGTTCAAGCATGTGGGTGGACCCTAAGGTGGGCCCGACTTGTCTTCGGGGCAACTGGTGGTACCTAGTGGGCCAGGACCTGACGACCATGATAAGGTGGGGTGGTTGTGCTGTCACTGGGACCCAGTTGTTAGATTAAATTGTCACACCCTGACATTTATTTCATTTTTATTTATTTCATTCTTAACTTCAGGTTCTCGCGCTAAGGTCCGGGCAAGATCCTGGATTAAAATTTGTGTCGTTTAATACTTTTAGCGGGTTTCGAGCCCATGCACGATCACCGCACGGTAGGCGGTAGTTGCACGATCGTCCCAGGTGCTTGTGCGGGTGCCCAATCGGACTGTGTTGAAGCGTATATTTTGCGTGAGCATTTTTTTAGGTCGTGCGATGAGCACATGGGTACCCGGTTTCCAGAATTTGATAAATAATTGGATAATGTTTAAACAAAATGTTGTTAAAAATAATAATATTATGTTATTGTTATTATTATTGTAATTATTATTATTCTTTATTTTATTGTTGTTATTATTATTATTATTATTATAAATATTATTATTTTATTATAATTGAGAAAAAATGCTAACCCTTATTCTACCAACATCTGGAGCCCCACTTTTTTCCTCTCCCCCTACTAGCGGTGCTCCACCTCTACACGATCCACACACCCCAGCCTCACCATACTTTCCCAGGATCCCGCACAGCCAACCTTTCCCTCCTGAACCCACCACCTACATTCTGCCCCTCTCGGTATCCCACTGCCGAGCCCCCCTAGCGCAGCGACGTCACACTTCGCCCCTGCCGCACTCGCCTACAGCTCCTGGCCAAACCGCCTCCGGCTTCCTTTCGCGACACCGACCCGAGGACCAGACACCTAGCCCCCTGTCGTGCTCGCCCCCGGCCTGGCCGCCTCCGACCCTCATTCAACACCCCCCTTCACCGACGCACCCTCAGCCCACCACATCCGACACTCTTAACCGACAGTCGCCTCACCCCCTGGCTCTCATCTGCCTCCTACCCACACCCTCTGGTGCACCCTCTCCTCACAAGCCCACCATGCCGACACACCATTCTGGCCGAACTTCCCTCCGACACACAACCTCCCCCATTCGGTTAAGTTCCCGATCATTCTTTTGAGTTTTATTTCCTTCCGATAGTTATATGATTCATTTGGGGTCATTATTTAATCAATACTTGGTTCTAATTCTTGTTTAGGGTCTATTTTCATTTCACATGTGGTGCGTTTTAGGTACAATTGGAGATTCACACAATTTTTTGGTAGTTCCTCCTTCTGAGGTAGGTGGTTCCATGCTTAACCGTTATCTAATGAATTTTTTTCTCTTCATAAATTAATTTGGCATTTTTTATTCATTGGGTTGTTTAGTGAGAATCTAGTTTTTTATTGATGTTGATACGTTTAAATGATATATGTGTGTTTGTTTTTTTGGGAACAACAATACTGAATTGTTTATTTACATAGCACAAACCTTGCAGTTTGTGTTTTGGTTTAGCGTCAATGCGCAGATAGTCATAAAAGATGTTTTGAACAGGTTTTGTTGTGTTTTCCTTATTGCGCACCCTTGAAATTAATTTTAAATTAGTTAATAATGTTCTTTGAGTTGTTTAAAAAAATTATCAAGACATTCATGTGATGCATATTTGGGTGTGAATTAGTTCTTGGTGTACGTTTGGTTTCAAAAGAGGGATTTTAGGTGTATTTTGGTGTGAATTATTTTTGGTTTTTCTTGAAATGATTTAATAAATAGTTTAGTGATTTATTGAATTATTTGGATGGAGCGAAAGTGTTATTTTTAAAATTGTTTAATATGCGTTTGTTTTTAAAGTAGTGTGTTTATATAAAATAAGACATTTTCTTGGTGTAAACCCTTTTTGCGTCACTTAGTGGTGTTTCATAAATGGTGCAACCAGTCCATTAAATAGTGTAGATGATGTGTGTTGTGTTTTGGAAGCATGTAGAGTTGGTTTTTGTGCTTTTTGTTCATTTGAATTGTTTTTGAGTCCGTGTTTATGCATTTTAGTTGTGTGGTTATTGTAGGGTGTCGGCGAGGAAGACCCGCAGTACTTTGGTCATCATCTTGCGCGTGTTTGTGCGTCTGTGCGAGGCGTGACATGCCATTATGTTTGGACAGCGAGTCAAGGTAGGTCCCCCAGTGCGCATACCTTTAGAATTAGAATTTACTAATTTCTTGATGTTTTATTAATTTTAATAGATTTTAAATAATATAATATAATTAATTTTCATATGGTTATTTCATGTGAAAAGAGCCGTTTATTTTATACCGTACACATGAATCATTTTCTTGATGATCGGAAACCCAGTATTGAAAGAACACATCTTTGGCCTTTAAACATATATCACGACATTTAAAATATACTTCTAGTTTTAAAGATAAATTATTTCTTCTGAACAAGTGTTTTGAGCTTTTTGAGAAAAGAGGTTTTACTTTAAAAAAAGAGGTTTTACTTTAAAATTGGTGAACGCCCATTTGGGACTTTAATAAAATTGATTACTTTAGATAACCCACTCAGGGGTGATCTTTGGTGTGCATTTATTGTGTGAGATGTATGTTATGTTTGTGCATCGTGACTGATTAATTTACATTTTGATCGCACCCCCTTTTTATTGCTTGTGTTGACATGGGAACTTGGCATATTGAGTGAATTTTCAGAGAACAATTGTTGAAATACTTTAGAACATGCACTGGCTAGTGGCCCCATAGAAGGGGAATAGTGAGTTATGGCGGCTAAGGGGATTGGGCCCCTCGGGTAGGCCATGTAGGACTAAGCCGAGTGTTAGGGCGTTATGACGTCATCGAGTTAGGGCATGCCTTCTGGATGAGTCAGATGTATAGTATGTTCTGGATTTTTCACTATCTCCTATGTTCGACCCATGTTTCTATTAGTGTTTATTTGTATGTGGCGGATGATTGAGAGGTCGAGTTCGGTTGCTGGCCCTTGTGTGCCACTTTTTCCATTTCCCTTAGTGTGTGTTGTGTGTTGTGTGTGATTTTCCTTTTGAGTAACAACTAAAGTTTGGATTTCTAATTTATTCTCAAAATGTTTTAAAAATGCAATGAACATGTTCCTTTCAACATTAAACTTGTTCTAAATTAAAAAGGGCAATGGATTGTTACTTGTTTTAGAAATGAAAGTGTGTGTGGAAAACATATTTTATATAATTTAGTGCAAACCTGGAATTGATAAGTTTTTTGTTTAATGGCATGTGCATTAGGAATATAATTAGGTAGGACTACCTACTGAGTTTTAATACTCATGCCTATATTGTTTTCATGTTTTTAGTTCTGTTGCAGGTGCCAGCTTCAGTTGTTCGCCTTGAGCGACGTTGGGTTGTGGTATTGGAGACTGACCCCCAGGGTCACGTGGAGTTTTGGTCAAGGTCAGGTCAGTAGTGTTGTTTGTTATTTATTTATTTTCTTTTGTTCTATTTATTTTTTTCGCTTCTTAGTTTGTTTTCTTTTGGGCTATATCGTTCCAACCTGTTAAATTTTGATGCCTGACACTAGTTTCCAGCCCATGGGGATCGGTAACGCCCCTCAGGCCATGTCACGGGCTAGCTTAGGTGACCGGTTTAGGGTCGATCCGGGTTGGTTCGTGACAAAATGGTATCAGAGGCAGGTTTTTGATTGGGGTGTTTGGTAGATGGAGATTAGGATTTTCAGGACTGGAGAGGAAGGTATGGGAAGGATGTCATGAACCCTCGCCCATTCCACAGCTCGAGTCTCCAGGGATAGTCTGGGAATTGAGTCTTTGTTTCATTTTTTTTTTGTTTTGGATTGAGGGATGACAACGGAGGTAAACTGATGTTACATTGTGATCACACGTGGAGTAGTGACCCATGTGGAGTCCGGGTACACTGTTTGAATTCCTTCTAGTTGTTGATGCTTACTTGGGGCATGACCCACTACAATGTCCCCAGGTTAAGTTTGACCGCTAGTCCCTCCGGTGGTTTGATGCAAGTTGAGTGTCATTTTCGTTCTGGTTGTTGTATGTGAATTTTTTGAAATGAAAAAAAGGGGGTTTAGAAAATGGGATAGATTTATTTTAAATGAAATTAAATTTATGAAATGGGTTTTAAAACTGAATTCATTTGGTTTGGAAAACTAGTGTTTTCATGGAAATTGGTAAATAATTGTTTGGGGTGAAACCTCAGGTACTCCTTATCAATATTTTCACATGTGAGAGGATGCGTGGAATGTGCATGTTGGTGCCTATGAATGAAAGTGGATGAAGACATGTGCAATGGTTCATGGGACTACTTAGGCGTTTTTTAAATTAGAGGCTTAACCTTGTTTTCTAAATTGTATTTTAAAGTGGAAAATGGTTTTTGAAATTGATTTTGGATTGAGAAGTGGATTTGGTATTTGGAAATTGGTCATGAAAGAAAGCGGCTTAAAAAAAAGGATGTTTTGGAATTTAAAATGGAACGGGAATTTTGGATAGAGAATTTTGGCTTGTGTTTGTGGTTGTTTGGTTTTCTTAGTTGGTTGATTTTGGATGAAGGTGATTTATTAATTTTGCTTCGATTGATATCAGTTTCGTCTGGGCGTTATATATGTTGTTCAGAAATGCTACCCAGAATGGTCCCTAGAGTTTTTGAAAAGTCATGCCCAGTTTTTTGTCCTTCTCGGGCGTTGTCTGTCCTTGATTGTGATTGGAGTCTGTTAGAGACAGTTCAGTGGCTTGAAGAGGTCGATCTCGTCTTGAGGGTATTGGGAACTCCCAATGATGTTAGAGTGCATTCCGTTTTGGGACTGTTTGAATGTCCATCTCTGGATGAGTAGGAGTTGTTCACCCCACCATCACTACAAGTTGGGATGACGTGGTATTTCTTCAATGTCATCTTCGTCCGGTGGGTTATACTTGAAGAGGGGAAGAAGAAGAAAGTGGAAGAGCTCATGCTTAATCAACAGGGCCAATGGATGGTAAAAGCGTGTGTATTGACAATTTCAAGGAACTTGTGTCTTTCTCTGGTGGTAGCGTCGCAAGATTTGATGAAGACTTCTCCCTTCATCAGGGGTCTTTGTCCAGAGAACAAAGAGCAGGTCCTCTCATTTTGGGGCCATCATTTTGAGAAGTCGGTACGCGAGGTGTTGTTATCTGAGTTGGTCTCCAGAGCGCAGATGGTTGGAAATCCACCATATTCAGTAGCTTGTGAAGGTCCCCTATCTGGCCAGCAGAGTGTGTTAGATGGATCTATTTCTAAAGAGTACTAGTGACTTTGGTTTTCATTTCGTCAGAATGTCCAATAGTGTGTTGTCAGTGTAGATGTTTAGGGCATGCAAAGCCATCATGTCGCTTCAATTCGATGATGTTCCATTATTGTAGATGTTTGGGTTATCTAGAGAAGTTCTGCAGGAAGCATCGCCTAAAGAAGATGTTGTGACTAGAAGATTCCAGTGCCTGACTGTAAGGTAGAAGTTGCTTGAACCATCAGAGCCCCAACCACAGGTCTTGGTGTGAAGCCCGCGCGCATTCATGAGTTTTCGGGGGTGTGAGCCTCAGTTAGGGTTTTGGTGTTCCATGTTTCCAACAAAACATTTAAAGTACTACTGTTCTAGTTCTTACACTGTTAAAATTTTGGCGTTGTTGTAGGTCCATTGTTTCATCGTGATGTTAGGATGGATGTGTTTGTTTTTAATCCAAATATTTTGGTTTGTCTGGATTATGAATCTATGAATCCTACGTTTTTCTTTAAAAATGTGTTTGAACCTTGTATGAGTTAATCTCAATTTGTATGTGTTCATTTGGAGATGTAAGTGCCTATTGAAGGATCGATGTTTGTGGTAATGCTCGAGTTATCTTTGTGGGTTAAGTTCTTCTCAGAGGTTTCTCTCTAGTGTTTGGGGTTATTGGTAAAGGAAGAGAGTTTCAAGGTTCAGTGGGGGTGTTCCCTATTGCTATAGAATATAGTTTGGATCAGTTGGGAGTTCCCGAATCGACCCCCATATCGGGGTGGTATGTTTGGGTGTTAAATTTCCACACTAGTTGAATTCTTGTTGTGGGGAGAACCCCTTTGTGTTCTCCCCACAACCTTGGGCTTCAGTTTTCTTTTGAATCAGTCGGGTGTGACCTATGTAGAGTAAGGTCATTCCAGGATTCTTAGTTTTCTTTGGTTCTTCTAGTTCTGTTCGGGCATGGACTTATTTCTTGTCCAACGTACGGATTTGTGACTTTCTGGGGGTAGGAAGTGTCTATGGTGGGGATAATTGTCACACAGTTACCTTTATTTTATTATTATTTATTTAATTCTTGTCTTTGGGTTCTCGCTCCAAGGTTCGGTCTAGATCATGGATTAAAATTTTTGTCGTTCAATACCTTTAGCGGGTTTCGAGCCTGTGAATGGTCACTGCACGGTAGGCGGTAGCAGCACAATCTCCCCCGGTGCTTGTGCAGGTGCCCAATCGGACTGCGTTGAGGCGTGCAATTTGCGTGAGCGTTTTTTAGGTCGTGCGATGAGCGCACGGGTACCTGGTTTCCATAATTTGATAATTAATTGGATTATGTTTAAAAAAAGGTTGTTAAAAGTAATAATATTAAGTTATTGTTATTATTATTGTAATTATTATTCTTTATATTATTCTTATTATTAATATTATTAGTTTTATTATTATAAATATTGTTATTTTATTATAATTGGAAAAAAAATTCTAACCCTAGTTCTAACCACATCTGGTGCCCCCCTTTTTTATTCTCCCCCTACTCGCGGCGCTCCCCCTCTACATGATCCACACACCCCAGCCTCACCATAATTGCCCAGGAACCCGCTCGGCCGACCTTGCCCTCTTGAACCCGCCACCTACCTTCCGCCCTACCCGGTTTCCCACCGTCGAGCCCCCCTGGAGCAGCAACGTTGCACTTCGCCCCTGCCACGCTCGCCTCCAACTCCCGGCCAGGCCGCCTCCGGCCTCCTTCCGCGACACCTGCCCGCCGACCAGACCCCTAGCCCCCTACCGCACTCGCATCTAGATCCCAGCCAGGCCGCCTCCATCCCTCGTTCCGCCCCCCTTCGATGACACCCCCTCAACGCACCCCGACCGGCCCTCCTAGCCGACAGACACCTCACCCCCTGGCTCCCTTCTTCCTCCTAACCACACCCTCCGGTGCACCCTCACCTCGCAAGCCCACCTTGCCGACACCCCCTTCTGACCGACCTTCTCTCCGACACACAACCTACCCCATTCGGTTAAGTTCATTTTCCTTATTTTGAGTTTTCTTTCCTTTTGACAGGTATATGATTCATTTGGGGTCATTGTTTAATCACTACTTGGTTCGAATTCTTGTTTAGGGTCTATTTTCAGTTCACATGTGGTGCATTTTAGGTGCGATTGGAGATTCACACAATTTTTTGGGAGTTCCTCCTTCCGAGGTAGGTGGTTCGGCACATAACCATTATCTGATGAATTTTTTCTCTTCTTAAATTTATTTGGTATTTTTTATTCATTGGTTTGTTTAGTGAATATCTAGTTTTTAATTGAATTTTATACGTTTAAATGATATATGTGTGTGTTTGTTTTTGGGAATAACAATGCTGAATTGTTTATTTACATAGCATAAACCTTGCTATTTGTGTTTTGGTTTAGCATCGATGTATGAAGAGTCATAAAAGATGTTTTGAATAGGTTTTGGAGTGTTCGACTTGTGGAACACCCTTGAAATTAATTTTAAATTAGTAAGTAATTTTCTATGAGTTGTTTAAATAAATTGTCATGTCATTCATGTGATGCAGGTTCGGGTGTGAAATAGTTCTTGGTGTATGTTTGGTTTCAAAAGGTGGATTTTATGTGTATTTTGGTGTGAAGTCTTTTCAGATTTTCCTGAAATGTTTAATAAATAGTTTAGTGTTTTATTGAATTATTTGGATGGCGTGAAAGTGGTATTTTTTAAAGTGTTGAATATGCGTTTGTTTTTAATGTAGTGTGTTTATATAAAATAGGACATGTTCTTCGTGAAACCCCTTTATGCGTCACTTAGTGGTGTTTCATAAATGGGGCAAGCAGTCCATTAAATAGTGTAGATGGTGCGAGTTGTGTTTTGGAAGCACATCAAGTTGGTGTTTGTGCTTTTTGTTCATTTGAATTGTTTTGAGTCTGTTTTTATGCGTTTTAGTTGTACGGTTGTTGCAGCGTGTCGACGAGGAAGACCCATGGTACTACGGTCGTCAGCTGGCGCGTGTTTGTGCATCTATACGAGGCGTGACGTGCCATTATGTTTGGACAGTGAGCTGAGGTAGGTCCCCCACTACGCTTACCTTTAGATTTAGAATTTATTAATTGATTTATGTTTTAATAATTTTAATAAATTTGAAATAAAATAATATAATTATTTTTTATATGGTTATTTGGTGTGAAAAGAGCCGTTTATTTTATACCGAACACTTGAAACATTTTCTTGATGAGCAGACACCCAGTATTGAAGGAATTCATGTTTGGCCTTTAATCATAATTCACGGCATTAAAAATGTACTTTTAGTTTTAAAGATAAATGATTTCTTCTGAACAAGTGTTTTGTGCTTTTTGAGAAATGAGGTTTTACATTAAAATTGGTGAAGGCCTGTTTGGCACTTTAATAAAATAGAGTATTTTGGAAAACCCACTCAGGGGTGATATTTGGTGTGTGTTGATTGTGTGATCTGTATGTGATGTTTGTGCATCGTGACTGATTAATTTAGACTATGGACACACCCCATTTTTATTGCTTGTGTTTACATGGGAACCTGGCATATTGAGTGAATTTTCTGAGAACAAATGCTACACTAGTTTAGACCACGCACTAGCTAGTGGCCCCATAGTAGGGGAATACTGAGTTTTTGCTGCTATGGGGATTAGGCCCCTCGGTTAGGCCATGTAGGGCTATGCCGAGCGTTAGGGCATTATAACGTCATCGAGTTAGGGCATGCTGTCAGGATGAGTCAGATGTATAGTTTCTTCTGGATTTTTCACGATCTTCTAGGTTCGACCCATGTTTCTTTTAGTGTTTACTTGTATGTGGTGGATGATTGAGAGGTCGAGTTCGGATGCTGACCCATGTGTGCCACCTTTTCCATTTCCCTTAGTGTGTTTTGTGTGTTGTGTGTGATTTTCCTTTTGACTAACAACAAATGTTTGGATTTATAAATTGTTTTGAAAATTGTTTTAAAAATGCAATGCACCAGTTTCTTTCAAAATTAAACTTGTTCTAAATTAAAAGGGGAAATGGATTGTTACTTGTTTTAGAAATGAAAGTGTGTGTGGAAACCATAATTTATATAATTTAGTACAATCCTAGAATTGATAAATTCTTTTTTTAATGGTATGTGCATTGGGAATAGAATTAGTCAGGCCTACCTACTGAGTTTTAATACTCACACCTATAGTGTTTTCTTGTTTTTATTTCTGTTGTAGGTTCTGGCTTCAGTTGTTTTCCTTGAGTGACGTTGGGTTGTGGTATTGGAGAGTGACCCCTGGGGTCATGTGGAGTTTTAGTCGTGGTCAGGTTAGTAGCATTGTTTGTTCTTTATTTATTTTCTTTTGTTATATTTATTTTTTTCACTGCTTAGTTTTTTTCGTTTGGACCAAATCATTCCCACCTGTTAAATTTTGATGCCCGACACCAGTTGCCAGCCCCTGGGGATCGAGAACGCCCCTCGGTCCATGTCACGGGCTGGCACGGGTGACCGGTTTAGGGTTGATCCGGTTGGTTTGTGACATTATATCATGTCATCTCATATCATATCATGTCATATCATACCATATCATATTATATCATATCATATCATATCATATCATATCATATCATATCATATCATATCATATCATATCATATCATATCATATCATATCATATCATATCATATCATATCATATCATATCATATCATATCATATCATATCATATCATATCATATCATATCATATCATATCATATCATATCATCTCATATCATATAATCTCATATCATATCATGTCATATCATATCATATCATATCATATCATTTCATTTCATATCATATCATATCATATCATATCATATCATATCATATCATATCATATCATATCATATCATCTCATCTCATCTCATATCATATCATATCATATCATATCATATCATATCATATCATATCATATCATATCATATCATATCATATCATATCATATCATATCATATCATATCATATCATATCATATCATATCATATCATATCATATCATATCATATCATATCATATCATATCATATCATATCATATCATATCATATCATATCATATCATATCATATCATATCATATCATATCATATCACATCATATCATATCATATCATATCATATCATATCATATCATATCATATCATATCATATCATATCATATCATATCATATCATATCATATCATATCATATCATATCATATCATATCATATCGTATTGTATCATATCATATCATATCGTATCATATCGTATCGTATCGTATCACCTAATGACATATCATATCATATCATATCATATCATATCATATCATATCATATCATATCATATCATATCATATCATGTCATATCATATCATATCATATCATATCATATCATATCATATCATATCATATCATATCATATCATATCATATCATATCATATCATATCATATCATATCATATCATATCATATCATATCATATCATATCATATCATATCATATCATATCATATCATATCATATCATATCATATCATATCATATCATATCATATTATATCATATCATATCATATCATATCATATCATATCATATCATATCATCTCATATCATATCATATCATATCATATCATATCATATCATATCATATCATATCATATCATATCATATCATATCATATCATATCATATCATATCATATCATATCATATCATATCATCTCATGTCATATCATATCATATCATATCATATCATATCATATCATATCATATCATATCATATCATATCATGTCATGTCATACCATCTCATGTCATGTCATAACATATCATATCGTATCATATCATATCATATCATATCATATCATTTCATGTCATGTCATACCATCTCATGTCATGTCATAACATATCATATCATATCATATCATAGAATATCATGTCATAGCATAGCATATACTATCCTATCATATCATATCATATCATATCATATCATATCATATCATATCATATCATATCATATCATATCATATCATATCATATCATATCATATCATATCATATCATATCATATCATATCATATCATATCATATCATATCATATCATATCAAATCATATCATATCATATCATATCAAATCATATCATATCATATCATATCATATCATATCATATCATATCATATCATATCATATCATATCATATCATATCATATCATATCATATCATATCATATCATATCATATCATATCATATCATATCATATCATATCATATCATATCATAACATATCATAACATATCATATCATATCATAGCATATCATATCATATCATATCATATCATATCATACCATATCATATCATATCATAGCATATCATATCATACTATCTCATCTCATAGCATCTCATATCATATAATATGATATTATATCATATCATATCATATCATATCATATAATATCATATCAAATCATATCATATCATATCATATCATATCATATCATATCATATCATATCATATCATATCATATCATATCATATCATATCATATCATATCATATCATATCATATCATATCATATCATATCATATCAATCAAGTCATATCATATCATATCATATCATATCACATCACATCATATCATATCATATCATATCATATCATATCATATCATATCATATCATATCATATCATATCATATCATATCATATCATATCATATCATATCATATCATATCATATCATATCATATCATATCATATCATATCATATCATATCATATCATATCATATCATAACATAACATATCATATCATATCATATCATAATATATCATATCATTTCATTTCATATCTTATAATATTATTTCTTTTCATATCATATCATATCATATCATATCATATCATATCATATCATATCATATCATATCATATCATATCATATCATATCATATCATATCATATCATATCATATCACATCATATCACATCATATCAGATCATATCATATCATATCATATCATATCATATCATATCATATCATATCATATCATATCATATCATATCATATCATATCATATCATATCATATCATATCATATCATATCATATCATATCATATCATATCATATCATATCATATCATATCATATCTTATCATATCATATCATATCATATCGTATCATATCATATCATATCATATCATATCATATCGTATCATATCTTATCATATCATATCATATCATATCGTATCATATGATATCATATGATATGATATCATATCATATCATATCATATCATATCATATCATATCATATCATATCATATCATATCATGTCATGTCATGTCATATCATATCATATCATATCATATCATATCATATCATATCATATCATATCATATCATATCATATCATATCATATCATATCATATCATATCATATCATATCATATCATATCATATCATATCATATCATATCATATCATATCATATCATATCATATCATATCATATCATATCATATCATATCATATCATATCATATCATATCATATCATATCATATCATATCATATCATATCATATCATATCATATCATATCATATCATATCATATCATAGCATATCATATCATATCATATCATATCATATCATATCATATCATATCATATCATATCATATCATATCATATCATATCATATCACATCATATCATATCATATCATATCATATCATATCATATCATATCATATCATATCATATCATATCATATCATATCATATCATATCATATCATATCATATCATATCATATCATATCATATCATATCATATCATATCATATCATATCATATCATATCATATCATATCATATCATATCATATCATATCATATCATATCATATCATATCATATCGTATCGTATCGTATCGTATCATATCATATCATATGATATCATATTTTATAATACCATATCCTATCGTATTGTAAGAACCCGGAGTTTCAGTTTCTGGTACAGATCAATTTTACAAGCTTTTTATGGAAAAAATGGATAATCTAGAAATTTTCAGAGTACACGCCGTGTACTTTATGAGTAAACGTTGTGTACTCCTCGGCCACTTGAATCCGTGTGTTTGTCAAGACCGGTCCACACACACGGTGTTTAGGGGTGACGTGGGGGCCGTTTTTGGTAGAGTATGGAAAAACCAACTACCCGCCGTGTACTTTATGAGTACACGTTGTGTACTTTTATTATTTCATTAATCGACCCAGGGTCGCGCCTAATGACCATTGTCACGAACCAGCCCGGGTCGACCCTGAACCGGTCACCCGAGTCGGTCCTCGGCAAGTCCCGAGGGGCGTTCCCGATCCACCCGGGATGGCAAAAAGTGTCGGGCATAAAAAATTTCAATCGTTGGGAACGATTTCAGCCCAAACTAAAAACAGGATCAAAAGAACAAATATAAAATAAACAAATAGACGATCACAAAAGACATAAACAAAACTACACCACGACATACCTCCACGTGACCTCACGGGTCACCACCCAACTACAACCAACGTCTCTCCCTCACTGAGCGACTCAAGCCAGGAAAACCTGAACACAAGATACCTGCAACTGAAATGGTAAAAGATAGGCGTGAGCACAAAAGTACTCAGTAGGTGAGCCCCACAACAAATCCCAAAGCACAGCCAGTAAATAGAGAATCTACAAATTCTAGTTTTGAACTACAGTGTATAAAAGTAAGCTTTCATAATGTTTTTCTTGAAAATCAAACACGAGACATTTCCCTTATTCTTTTTCGAAAGTTGGTTCCCTTTCATTAGTTTTAAACTCATTCTAAAAAGCAAAGTGTTACATTTTCAAATCATACACAAAGAAAATAAAGTGTTTTCATTTGAAAACCATTTTCCCAAAGTCTAACAGTATAGGCTGTGAAGGATGACTGAAAGTAAGCAAGCAGGGAGAAACAAGTGCAAGTAAAGGTAAACAAGAAAGGAAGACCAAGTGCAAGTAAAAATAAACCAGAAGTTATCAGCAATATCCATGGGTGATCCTAAACATCCCTAGAAAACCCCTGGACGTACTCGGGTTCAGACTACCTGCCGGCGTGGTACTCCATAGTCAATAACCAACTGGCCGCCCTAATAGCCAACTAGTGGCACATCCCTCCTGGCCTGTCCACAACTCCAGGGGGTACTAACCCATCTAATCAGGGTTAGAAAGCAACTGTCACTCGATAATCTACAAGACGCCCAAAAACACATGGTGGTTTTAGTAACACTGTGTAAGTGGGAGGCCCACGCACGCGTGACTCATCTCACCGCACTTGCCAACCCCTTACACGGACATCGCTACACGACAACCCTCGAAGGGAAGTCCCCCTATAGAGATGCCCTCACAACTACGTATATATATATATATAATCACTTCGCATTTATTAATGTGCCAACCGGGCCGTTATATCACTTAGATTTTGATCATTTAATACTAAAGCATTTTTAAAGAGATATGACACACGCCATTTCATTGAAAACTAGAAACACACTTAGAACTTTATTTAAGAAAACCTAAATCAGCGTATTAAACCTGGAACACATTGGTTTCACAAGTAGAATTATTTTCCAATATCAAATCACACCCCAATTTTATCAAGAGCCAAACGGGCCTCTAACCACCTTTTTAAGGAATACTATTTCTCAAATGAAATCCAAACCTTTAATCACATGTCAAAAGGAAAAATTTTTCAACAACCAAGAACCACACATAAAGTTTCCAAAAACAAGTTTAAAGGTCATACGACATTTCCCCTAATCAAGGTTCTATGAAAAACACCATTTTCCCTAAACAATACACATACTTATTTTACACATCAAAAACATTTCAAAACACAGTTTCACATTTCATAAAGAACCATTTAGCAATATTACCACGGAAGCCCACAATTGAAACTAAGAAAACACTTTCAACGAAACGCTAGAATTTAAATAGCCTTTATCAGAAGATCACCACACTATAAATAACTACTTAATAATACTTTTAAATTTACTGAAATTAAATAAAAAAGGCAAGGAATAAATAAATTCTTAATTTAAAGGCGAGTGAAAAGGGAGACCTACCTCAAGATCAAAGCGCGACGGTAAAACGATCTTGGAACCAAGGCGCGAAGACGGCGGATCCTCGGAAACAAGGCTCAGCGATGGCGCTCTCTCGGAAACGCACTGCGCGGGTCCAAAAAAAATCCTAAACCTATAAAAAACAAATATAAGTTGATGAGAAACCCCTAACAAAGAAAAGGTGAAAGCCATAGTAATAATAATGATAATAATAGTAATAATAATAATAACAATAATAATAATGACAATAGTGATAAAATAATAATAATAATAACAATAATAATTTAGAATAATCATAATATAATAATATAATACTAATAACAATATTAATATAATAATAATAATAATAATAGCATACCCAATAAAATAATTATAACAATAATAATATTATTAATAATAATAATATAATAATAATAATAAAAATCATATTAATAAAACTTTATAATAATAATAATAATAATAATAAAACATTATAATAATAATGATAACAAAACTTTATAATAATACTAATAAAATTAATAATAATAATAACAAAACATTATAATAATAATGATATAATAACAATAGTACTAATATAATCATAATATTACTGATATTAACATATTAATAATAAAAATGCTAACATAATAATAAATCTAGTATAATAATAATATAATAACAAAATAAAACAAACAGTAAAACTCACAGGGGAGGCCGAGTGGGGAGAACGGGCCGGAGTGGGGTGTGGCGCGATGGTTCGACAGGAGGGTGCGCCGGCGACGGGTGGAGGCGGCAGGGCACGGCGACGGAGGGAGGCCGGGACAGGGGGAGAGGGAGACGATATAGGGGGAGAGGGAGCCGGGACGGTGGCGGCATGGATCAGGGAGGGCGGCGCGGTGACCGGGCGATGCAGGAGGAGGCGCGGCGAGCTGGGGTGAGCGGAGGCCGGGGATGCGGCTCGGTGCGGCGAAGGAGGAGCTGGGCAGACGGGGTGGAGGCCGGACAGAGGGGGGTGTGCCGGCAAAGGGGAGGGGAGCGGGAGGTGATAGAGGCTGGGTTTAGAGGGGGTGAGGCTGGTGGTGCGGGCTGCCGGAGAGGGAGCGCGCCGGGGCTGAGCGGGAGCGGGGTCGGACAGGGGGTCGCGCGCAGGGGAGGGGTCGCCGGATGGAGGTCCGGGGTTCGGGGGTCACGCGGGCGCGGCGGTCGGCACGAGGGGAGTGGGGTGGAGCGCTGTAGGGCCGGGAGCAGCTGAGGGGAGGACGGCGCGGGGCCGCGGCACACAGAGGAAGGGTAGGGGAGGAGAGACCGCGCATGGGAGAGAGAGAGAGAGGAGGGGAGAGGGGTGAGGCGGCGTGGGTGGGGGGTAGGATTAGGGTTAGGGTGTTAAAAAAAACTATATATATATATACATAAAAAATAATAATAATAATAATAACAATAATACAACAAAAATATAAATAATAATATAAGAATAATATTAATAATAACATGTAATAATAATAATAAAATACTATAATCATAATAACATACTAATAATAATATTGAACATAAGTAATTAAATAAAACAAATCACAAAAATAATAACGCTTTATAGAAATAATAAAACTTTATAATAATAATAAAACCTTATAATAATAATAATATTAATAATTAGAAAATTTTATAATAATAATTATCTTTAATCAAGAATTTAAAATATTAAAACCATTTGAAAATAAATGTGCGTGCGCACGCGCGCGCGCACACACACATATATATAGACATATATACATATATTTAAACATATACAAACATATATATATATATATATATATATATGCATATAAACATGTACGCTTCTATATAAACGCATATAAACATATATATATATATACACATATGTATACACACATACATATATACAAATATATACATCTATGCATATATATATACATGTATGTGGACATATATACAATAAACAAAATAACATCAAAAAATAACAACAAAAATTTAAAAAGTTATAATAATAATATATGTACATAAAAGTTTAATATTTAAAACTCCGGGCCGAACGCACGGTCACCGCTAACGATGCGGTAACTGCGCACTGATGCTAAACCGCCAACACAACTAAACCTTGAAAATATTAAATCGGGACCCGGAAAGAAGTAAAATAATGTCATCTGCGGTCGGGGTGTGACAATTCTCCCCACCACAGACACTTTCTGCCCCCAGAAAATCACTAAGCCAAAAGTCGATCAAGATTCAGGTCTATGACCAAATGGAACTAAAAGAACCGATGAGAACTGAGAATCTCGGGATGACCTTACTCCACACAGGTCACACCCGACTGATTCAAGAGAAAACTTAAGTCTGAGGTTGAGGGGAGAACACGAAGGGGTTCTCCCCACCACAAGAACTCAACTAGTTAAAAAATTTAACACTCAAAACATACTACCACACGGAGGCGGGTCCATGGTGGGAACTCATAACCGATCCAAACTGACTCCTATAACACGATCAAATTTACACCTCCGTCGAAACATTGAACACACTACTAGAGTCAACAACTTCAACACCAAGGAGAACCCACAGAAAAACATTTAACCAGCATCAAATTGGAGACATGATCCATTGATGTCCACAAAACATAACCACATCGACAACAAAACTAAAACGAGGTCAACCCCCACAAGGGTCAAACACACTTTTAAGAAGGACACACGATTCGGAATATTACATCCATGTGAAAAGTCAGCTGGGATTATCATTGAACAAGTCCACTGTAACTTTATGGAAAACAATGCATTTACAATGCTGTTGAAACTTTAATAGCAGGAAAACAAATATGAAAAGATTTTTAATTGTTCCACCATCAATACGGAAAACTGAACCTGGACCAAGGCTTCACAACCCTGGGAACTCCTGACTGTGCGCGAGCTTCACCCTGAGACTTGTGGCTAGGGCTCTGATGGCTGAAGCATCTTCTGCCTCACAGTCAGGTACTGACATTCTCCCATCACAGCGTCCTCTTCAAGCGACGCTTCCTGCAAAACTTCTACAGATGGCCCCGACAACCGCATCGATGACACGTCTTCGAAGGGTTGCGACAAGATGGCTTTAAATTCCCGAAATGACCACACTGATAGCACACCAATGAACATTCTGATGAACTGGAAGCTGGGACCAAGGGGGATAACTCCTGAGGAACAGGTATCTCTGGAAAATTTTCCACACCAGAGGGGGAACTCTTACGAAAAACCGAGGATGCTGAAGTATCAACCAGCCACACACCGGAATCCAACTCAGCCAATAATGCTTCCTCTACGAGCTTCTCGAAACAACGGTGTTTAGAAGGGAGGACTCGCTCCTTGATCTCTGGACGAAGACCCCTGGTGAAAAGAGAGACCTTCATGAGTTCATGAGATGCTACCTCTGGAGAAAACAAAATCAGTTCCTTGAAATGGTCAACATATGTCTTCACTGTCCGTTGGCCTTGTTGAATATGCACAAGCTCTATCTTTTTCTCCAGTTTCACTTCCTCAGGTACAAACCTTTGGATGAAAACGATTTTAAAGACATCCCACGTAATTTCACCTTGCGTTAATGGTGGGGTAACCATCTTCTACTTGTCCAGAGCTGGACCCTCAAACAACCCCATAATTGCACGATCCTTAACATTATCGGGAGTTCCCAACGTTCTAAAGGCATGCTCCACTTCCTCGAGCCATTTCACTGCCTCTAACGGACCCTGATCACCATGGAGAATAGGCAAAGTCTGAGAAGGACCAAAAATGGGGAATGACCTATCAGAATCCTTAAAGACCTTTCTGGGCGGCATTTCCTGAGCGACATATAAAACACAAAGCCAAAACCATTATCAAACCAAAGCAACTTCAATAAAAGTGCCTTCATCAAAAACAGTCAGCACAAGGACCAAACAAACACGAACACAACCCAAAATAAAAATCTCCTTTTTTTAAAATTCCCTTTTTATTTTAGATTATAAAACCACCCTTTTCATGACTACATTCCAAAACCAATACACATTCAAACCAAAAACTTTCCAAAACCATTTCCCCTTTAAAACCAATTTAGAAAACAAGGTCAAGCCTTTAATTTCAAATACACACCCAGGTAATCTCATGAACTGTTGCACATGTCTTCATCCACTGTCCAACATTACTCGCACCAACATGAATTTTTTTCCATACATTCTCACACATGTGCAAACGTTCATAAAGAGGAACTAGGGTTTCATCCCAAATCATTATTAACCAATTCCAAGAAAACAACATAAATTTTTTTTCAAATCAAGAGATTTTAGTTTTAAAGCCCATTTCACTAATTTAAGGTCTTTTAAAAGAAACCAGTCCAATTTTTTTCAAAAACCTTTTTTTTTCATTTCCAAATGACGCACTTACACTGACCAAAATGAAAGCAGCATCCAAAATTGCATTAACCACTGGAGTGAGGGACTAGTAGTCACTCTCAACCTAGCGACATGGTAGTGGGCCATGTCCCAATTCATCGTCGACCTCTTGGAGAAATTAAAACCCTGTACTCAGACTCCACATGGGTCACTACTCCAGGTGAAATCACGAAGTAGCGTCGGATTGCCTCCTTCTTCATCTCTCAATCAAAGACAAACCAGAAAAGACAAGGACTCAATTCCCGGACTACCCCTGGTGACTTGAGGTGCGGAACGGGCGAGGGTTCATGACGTCCTTCCCGTACCTACCTCTCGAGTCCCGACAGTCCTAATCTCCACCTACCAGACAACCCAAATAACAGGAACCTTCCTTTGATACCATTTTGTCACGAACTGTCACACCCCGACCGCGGACGTCCAAAATTTTTTCTCCTTTATTGGTCCCGGTTTAAATTTTTCGAAGATTAATTGCGATTGGCGGTTTCGCGCTGGTGCGCGGTCACTGCATCATTTGCGGTGACCGTGCGTTCAGCCCGGGTGACCGTGTATTCACCCGGCATGTTTAAATACTATAATTTTCATGTTGATATTTTATTATTAACGCTATTTAAGTTGTGTTATTAATATGATAGTTAATTTTATTCTATATATGTTTATGTATGTTATATATATATATATATATATGTGTAATAATGTATATATATACATATAGTTCTATATATGTTTATGTATATATCTTTATAGGCATGAATGCATATATATATGTATTATGTTTAGATTATTTTATTATTTGATCAAAATGATTATTATTAGAATTAACTAAGGTATTACTATTATTATTATAAATTCTATTATTATTATAAGTTTTATCATTATTATCATTAATGTTATAAAGTTTAATTATTTTTATTATAAGGGTTTTATATCATTATTATTATGATGTTTTAGTATTATTATTAATATATTAAGGTTTGATGATTAAAATAATACTTATTATTATTATTATTATAAAGTTTTACTATTTTTATAATGTCTTATTATTATTATTAAGATTTGATTTTATTTATTCAATTAATTTATCATATTATTAGTATTATTGTTATTTTCTTTTTTTTCATTATTTATTTATTTATTATTATTATTATTATTAGCATATATATATATATATGTGTTATAGACCTAACCCTACCCCTACCCCGCAGCCGCCACTTTCCCCCTCCTGCTCCAGGCCGCCTCCACCCTCATCCCCCAGCACCGCCTCGCCTCCTGCTCTCCCCCTCGCCTCCCTCTGCCTGTTCCCGACGCCGGCCTCCTCTTCCCGACCCCTGCTCTTTCCCGGCCTCCCGACACACCGCCTCTCCGCGCGCCCCGACGTCTCCCCCTCCGCCGTCCCGCTCCGGCGCCTGCCACCTCCTCCCTCACCGCCGGCACCCCTTCTCCCCCTCGACGCCCAGTACCCCGGCGGCCCTCCCCTGTCTCGGCCTTCCGCCGGCCCGCCGATCTCCATCCCACCGCGCCAAGCCGCCGCGCCCGGCTGCTCCGCCCCTGCACCCTCCTCCCGGCGTTCCGCCCGGCCTCCGGCCCTTCCCCTCTTGCCTCCTCCCTGCGCCACCGTCCGACCCCCCCCGTTGCTCGGCCTTCCCTCGCGCAGCACCCCGGACCCCGATGCCCCGCCTGCTCCCCCTGTCCCGCTCCTCGTTCCGCATACACCGTCGTCGCACCCCTGGCCCAGCGCCGCCTGCTCCTCCCGTCGCCGACCCATTCCCCCCTGCGTTTAAGACTTTAGGACCCGCGCAGGGCGTTTCCGAGAGAGCGCCATCGCTGCGCCTTTGTTCCGAGGTTCCGCTGTCTCCGCGCCTCAGTTTCGAGAGTGTTGGACTTTATCACGTGGCTTCGGACACACGTCGTGTCATCACGCCTTGGTTCCAAGGTCGTTTTACCGTCGCGCTTGGATCTTGAGGTAGGTCTCCCTATGCACTTGCCTCTAAATTAAGAATTTATTTATTCCTTGTCCTTTTATTAAATTTCAGTAAATTTAAGAAAATAATATTAAGTAGTTTTTATAGTGTGGTGATTTGGTGATAATGCAAACTGTTTAATTCTAGCATTTCATTAAAAGTGTTTTCTTGGTTTCAAATGTGGGATTTCATAGTAATGTCGCTAAATGGTTCTTCTTGAGTAAAGAAAGACATGTTGAATTGAGTTTTGAAATGTTTTTGGCATGTGTAAATTAGTAAATGTACTGTTTATGGAAAATGGTGTTTTCTTATAATCTTGATTAGTGAAAACGTCGTGTGACCCTTTGAAATTGTTTTTGGAAACTTTACGTGTGGTTCTTGGTTGACGAAAGATGTTTTCCCTTGTTGTGTTATTAAAAATAATGCTTTCTGGGTTGTGAAAGTTGTTTATGTTCTTGTTTGAGCGTTTCCAAAAAAAGGGGTTTTTGCGAAATGATGAGGTAATGACATTTATGTTTCTAGAAAGGTATTTTTGGCGTGCGTGAGTTTTGAAATATTGTTTGGGTGTGGAAATGGTGACTTTTGTGTGCGATATCTTGTTTGGCCTGTGATATGAGGAAGAAATATACTATGTGAATGTGAAGCTTGTTTGAGCACACGGGGAAAACCCTGGGTATCTAGGTGGGCGGACTAGAACTAGTGCGCTAGTGAGCCGGATGGGTGTCGTCCCTGTTTCACTTAGCTGGATTGACGATTACAACACTAACTAAACATATGATATCTGAGGGTCGTGGCCTTCTAAGCCACGTGTTCTGAGGGTCGTGGCCTTCTAAGCCACGTTTTCTGAGGGTCGTGGCCTTCTAAGCCACGTTTCACCGAGACACGAGGTTCTAGGGTCCCACGTGAGCTAGATGAACCTTAGGGGTTTTACCCATAGTGCTCTACCATCTCTGGCGTGGTGCCTTCCGTCGGCATACGGGGGACCACATGGGTGTGAGTGTGTGCGTGTGTGAGTATATGTGTGTGTGTGTGAGTGTGTGAGTGTGTGTGTGTGTGCCCATGGCTATTGCTGATGACTTCTGGTTGATTCTTACTTGCACTTGGTTTTCCTTGCCTGTTTACCTTTACTTGCACTTGTTTTCTTTCCTGCTTGTTTACTTTCAGTTCTCCTTTACCGCTTGTACTGGTTGCTTTGCAAAAATGGTTTTCAAATGAAAATGCTTTATTCTCTTTGGGTTAGATTTGAAAATGTAATACTTTGCTTTTCAGAATGAGTTTAAAACTAATGTAATGGAACTAACTTTCGAAAAGGAATAAGGGAAATGTCTCGTGTTTGATTTTCAAGTAAAGCATTGTGAAAACTTACTTTTATACATTATAGTTCAAACCTGGATTATGTAGATTCTTTATTTACTGGCGGTGCATTGGGATTTGTTGTTGGGCTCACCTACTGAGTACTTTTGTGCTCACGCCTATCTTTTACCTTTCAGTTGCAGGTTCCTTGTGTTCAGGTTTTCCTGTCTTGAGTCGCTCAGTGTGGGAGCGACGTTGGTTGTAGTTGGGTGGTGACCGCGAGGTCACGTGGAGGTATGTCGTGGTGTAGGTTTGTTTATGTCTTTAGTTTCTGTATGTTTGTTGAGTTTATATTCATTCTTTCGATCCTGTTTTTAGCTTGGGCTGAAATCGTTCCCAACGATTAAAGTTTCAATGCCCGGCACTTGTTGCCATCCCGGGGGGATCGGGAACGCCCCTCGGGACTTGCCACGGACCGGCTCAGGTGACCGGTTCAGAGTCGACCTGGGCTGGTTCGTGACAAAATGGTATCAGAGGTGGTTCTTTTTATTTGGGTTGTCTGGTAGAAGGAGATTAGGACTGTCGGAACTCGAGGGGTAGGTACGGGAAGAGCGTCGCGAACTCTTGCTCGCACTGATCCTCGAGTTACCAGGGGTAGTTCGGGAATTGTGTCCTTGTCTTTTTTGGATTGTCTTGGATTGAGAGATGATAATGGAGGCAAGCCGACGTTACATCGCGATTTCACATGGAGTAGTGACCCATGTGGAGTCCGAGTACGTGGTTTGAATTCCTCCTAGTGGTCGACGCTGACTTGGGACATGACCCACTACCATGTTGCCAGGTTGAGTGTGACTACTAGTCCCTCATTTCAGTGATTGATGCAAATTTGGATGTTGTTTTCATTTTGGTCTGTGAGAGTGCGTAGTTGGAAATGAAAAAGGGTTTTTGAAAATTGGACTTGTTTCTTTTAAAAGACTTTGAATGTATGAAATGGGTTTTAGAAACTGAAATCTCTTGATTTGAAAACCTGTTGTTTGCTTGGAATTGGATAAGAATGATTTGGGTTGAAACCTCGGTTCCTCTTTATGAACGTTTGCACATGTGTGAGAATGCATGGAAAGTGTGTGTTGATGCACGTATGAATGGAATGTGGATGAAGACAGGTGCAACGGTTCATGAGATTACCTGGGTGTGTATTTGAAGTTAAAGGCTTGACTTTGTTTTCTAAATTGGTTTTAAATGGGAAACAGTTTTGGAAAGTTTTGGTTTGAAAGTGGATTGGTTTTTGGAAAGTGATCTTGAAAAAGGGTGGTTTTGAAATCAAAAATGAAAAGGGAATTTTAAAGAGGAGATTTTGTTTTGGGTTGTGTTGTATTTGTTTGGTCCTTGTGCTGGCTGTTTTGATGAAGTCGCTTTTATTGATGTTGCTTCAATTTGATGTTGGTTTTGGCTTTGTGTTTTATATATCGCTCGGGAAATGCCTCCCAGAAAGGTCTCTAAGGATTCGGATATGTCATGCCCAGTTTTTGGTCCTCCTCAGACTTTGCCTATTCTCCATGGTGATCAGGGTCCGTTAGAGGCAGTGGAATGGCTCGAGGAAGTGGAGCGTGTCTTTAGAATATTGGGAACTCCCGATAGTGTTAAGGTCCATGCAATTATGGAGTCGTTTTAGGGTCCAGCTCTGGACTAGTGGAAGAGGGTTACCCCATCATCAACGCAAGTTGAAATGACGTGGGATGTCTTTAAAACCGTTTTCATCCCATGGTTTGTACCTGAGGAAGTGAAGCTGGAGAAAAAGAGAGAGCTTGTGCATATTCAACAAGGCCAACAGACAGTGAAGGCGTATGTTGACCATTTCAAGGAACTAATATCCCTTTCTCCAGAGGTAGCGTCTCATGAACTCATGAAGGTCTCTCTTTTCATCGGGGGTCTTCATCCAGAGAGATCAAGGAGCGAGCCCTCCCTTCTAAAGACCCTTGTTTCGAGAAGCTCGTAGAGGAAGCATTCTTGGCTGAGTTGGTTTCCAGTGTGCATGTGGTTAATCCTTCAGCGTCCCTTGTCGTTCGTAAGAGTTCCTCCTCTGGTGTGGAAAATATGCCAGAGATACCTGTCCCCAATGAGTTATCCCCTTTGGTCCCAGCTTCCAGTTCAACAGATTGTTCAGTGGTGTGCTATCAATGTGGTCGTTTCGGGAATTTAAAGCCATCTTGTCGCAACCCTCCAAAAACGTGTCATCATTGCGGTTGTCTGGGTCATCTGGAGAGGTTTTGCAAGAAGAGTCGCTTGAAGAGGAAACTGTGATGGGAGAATGTCAGTACCTGACTGTGAGGCAGAAGATGCTTCAACCATCAGAGCCCCAGCCACAAGTCTCGGTGTGAAGCTTGCGCACAGTCAGGAGTTCCCAGGGTTGTGAAGCCTTGGTCCCAGTTCTGTTTTCCGTATTGATGGTGGAACCATTAGAAACCTCTTTCATGTCTGTTTTTCTGCTATTAAAGTTTCAACAGCGTTGTCAATGCATTGTTTTTCTATAAAGTGATGATGGGCTTGCTCTATGATAATCTAAGCGGACTTGTTGTGTGAATGTAATATTCTGAATCGGGTGTCCTTCCTAAAAGTGTGTTTGACTCTCGTGTGGGTTGACCTCGTTTTAGTTATGTTGTTGGATGTGGTTATGTTTCGTGGACTTCGGTGAATCATATCTTCAATTTGACATTGGTTAAGTGTTTTTCTATGGGTTTTCCCTGGTGTTGAAGTTGTTGACTCTAGTCGAGGGTTCAAGGTTTCGACGAAGGTGTTGTTTTTCACTCATGCTATAAGAGTTGGTTTAAACTGGTTGGGAGTTCCCGCGTCGACCCCCCTTCCCGGGGATTTCTATTTAAATGGTCATCTTTTCTGCACTAGTTATGTTCTTGTGGTGGGGAGAACCCCTTCGTGTTCTCCCCTCAATCTCGGACCCCAGTTTTCTCTGGAATCGGTCGGGTGTGACCCATGTAGAGTAAGGTCATCCCCGAGAACCTCAGTTTTCTTCAGTTCCTTCAGTTCTGTTTGGGCATAGACTTGGTTTTTGGCTGACCTGGGACCTGGTGACTTTCTGGGGGCAGAAAGTGTCTGTGGTGGGGAGAATTGTCACACCACGACCGCGGACGTCCAAAATTTTTTCTCCTTTCTTGGTCCCGGTTTAAATTTTTCGAAGATTAATTGCGATTGGCGGTTTCGCGCCGGTGCGCGGTCGCTGCATCATTTGCGGTGACCGTGCGTTCAGCCCGGGTGACCGTGTATTCACCCGGCATGTTTAAATACTATAATTTTTATGTTGATATTTTATTATTAACGCTATTTAAGTTGTGTTATTAATATGATAGTTAATTTTATTCTATATATGTTTATGTATGTTTTATATATATATATATATATGTGTAATAATGTATATATATACATATAGTTCTATATATGTTTATGTATATATCTTTATAGGCATGAATGTATATATATGTATTATGTTTAGATTATTTTATTATTTGATCAAAATGATTATTATTAGAATTAACTAAGGTATTACTATTATTATTATAAATTCTATTATTATTATAAGTTTTATCATTATTATCATTAATGTTATAAAGTTTAATTATTTTTATTATAAGGGTTTTATATCATTATTATTATGATGTTTTAGTATTATTATTAATATATTAAGGTTTGATGATTAAAATTATACTTATTATTATTATTATTATAAAGTGTTACTATTTTTATAATGTCTTATTATTATTATTAAGATTTGATTTGATTTATTCAATTAATTTATCATATTATTAGTATTATTGTTATTTTCTTTTTTTTCATTAATTATTTATTTATTTATTATTGTTATTATTAGCATATATATATATATGTGTTATAGACCTAACCCTACCCCTACCCCGCAGCCGCCACTTTCCCCCTCCTGCTCCAGGCCGCCTCCGCCCTCATCCCCCAGCACCGCCTCGCCTCCTGCTCTCCCCCTCGCCTCCCTCCGCCTGTTCCCGACGCCGGCCTCCTCTTCCCGACCCCTGCTCTTTCCCAGCCTCCCGACACACCGCCTCTCCGCGCGCCCCGACGTCTCCCCCTCCGCCGTCCCGCTCCGGCGCCTGCCGCCTCCTCCCTCACCGCCGGCACCCCTTCTCCCCCTCGACGCCCAGTACCCCGGCGGCCCTCCCCTGTCCCGGCCTTCCGCCGGCCCGCCGATCTCCATCCCACCGCGCCAAGCCGCCGCGCCCGGCTGCTCCGCCTCTGCACCCTCCTCCCGGCGTTCCGTCCGGCCTCCGGCCCTTCCCCTCTTGCCTCCTCCCTGCGCCGCCGTCCGACCCCCCGTTGCCCGGCCTTCCCTCGTGCAGCACCCCGGACCCCGATGCCCCGCCTGCTCCCCCTGTCCCGCTCCCCGTTCCGCATACCCCGTCACCGCACCCCTGGCCCAGCGCCGCCTGCTCCTCCCGTCGCCGACCCATTCCCCCCTGCGTTTAAGACTTTAGGACCCGCGCAGGGCGTTTCCGAGAGAGCGCCATCGCTGCGCCTTGGTTCCGAGGTTCCGCCGTCTCCGCGCCTCAGTTTCGAGAGTGTTGGACTTTATCACGTGGCTTCGGACACACGTCGTGTCATCGCGCCTTGGTTCCAAGGTCGTTTTACCGTCGCGCTTGGATCTTGAGGTAGGTCTCCCTATGCACTTGCCTCTAAATTAAGAATTTATTTATTCCTTGTCCTTTTATTAAATTTCAGTAAATTTAAGAAAATAATATTAAGTAGTTTTTATAGTGTGGTGATTTGCTGATAATGAAAACTGTTTAATTCTAGCATTTCATTAAAAGTGTTTTCTTGGTTTCAAATGTGGGATTTCATAGTAATGTCGCTAAATGGTTCTTCCTGAGTAACGAAAGACATGTTGAATTGAGTTTTGAAATATTTTTGGCATGTGTAAATTAGTAAATGTACTGTTTATGGAAAATCGTTTTTTCTTATAATCTTGATTAGAGAAAACGTCGTGTGACCCTTTGAAATTGTTTTTGGAAACTTTACGTGTGGTTCTTGGTTGACGAAAGATGTTTTCCCTTGTTGTGTTATTAAAAATAATGATTTCTAGGTTGTGAAAGTTGTTTATGTTCTTGTTTGAGCGTTTCCAAAAAAAGGGGTTTTTGCGAAATGATGAGGTAATGACATTTATGTTTCTAGAAAGGTATTTTTGGCGTGCGTGAGTTTTGAAATATTGTTTGGGTGTGGAAATGGTGACTTTTGTGTGCGATATCTTGTTTGGCCTGTGATATGAGGAAGAAATATACTATGTGAATGTGAAGCTTGTTTGAGCACACAGGGAAAACCCTGGGTATCTAGGTGGGCGGACTAGAACTAGTGCGCTAGTGAGCCGGATGGGTGTCGTCCCTGTTTCACTTAGCTGGATTGACGATTGCAACACTAACTAAACATATGATATCTGAGGGTCGTGGCCTTCTAAGCCACGTGTTCTGAGGGTCGTGGCCTTCTAAGCCACGTTTTCTGAGGGTCGTGGCCTTCTAAGCCACGTTTCACCGAGACACGAGGTTCTAGGGTCCCACGTGAGCTAGATGAACCTTAGGGGTTTTACCCATATTGCTCTACCATCTCTGGCGTGGTGCCTTCTGTCGGCATACGGGGGACCACTTGGGTGTGAGTGTGTGCGTGTGTGAGTATATGTGTGTGTGTGTGAGTGTGTGAGTGTGTGTGTGTGTGCCCATGGCTATTGCTGATGACTTCTGGTTGATTCTTACTTGCACTTGGTTTTCCTTGCCTGTTTACCTTTACTTGCACTTGTTTTCTTTCCTGCTTGTTTACTTTCAGTTCTTCTTTACCGCTTGTACTGGTTGCTTTGCGAAAATGGGTTTCAAATGAAAATGCTTTATTCTCTTTGGGTTAGATTTGAAAATGTAATACTTTGCTTTTCAGAATGAGTTTAAAACTAATGTAATGGAACTAACTTTCGAAAAGGAATAAGGGAAATGTCTCGTGTTTGATTTTCAAGTAAAGCATTGTGAAAACTTACTTTTATACATTATAGTTCAAACCTGGATTATGTAGATTCTTTATTTACTGGCGGTGCATTGGGATTTGTTGTTGGGCTCACCTACTGAGTACTATTGTGCTCACGCCTATCTTTTACCTTTCAGTTGCAGGTTCCTTGTGTTCAGGTTTTCCTGGCTTGAGTCGCTCAGTGTGGGAGCGACGTTGGTTGTAGTTGGGTGGTGACCGCGAGGTCATGTGGAGGTATGTCGTGGTGTAGGTTTGTTTATGTCTTTAGTTTCTGTATGTTTGTTGAGTTTATATTCATTCTTTCGATCCTGTTTTTAGCTTGGGCTGAAATCGTTCCCAACGATTAAAGTTTCAATGCCCGGCACTTGTTGCCATCCCGGGGGGATCGGGAACGCCCCTCGGGACTTGCCCCGGACCGGCTCCGGTGACCGGTTCAGGGTCGACCCGGGCTGGTTCGTGACACGAACCAGCCCGGGTCGACCCTGAACCGGTCACCCGAGGGGGTCCGCGCCAAGTCCCGAGGGGCGTTCCGGATCCCCCCGGGATGGCAACAAGTGCCGGGCATAAAAAATTTCATTCGTTGGGAAAGATTTCAGCCCAAACTAAAAACAGGATCAAAAGAACAAATATAAACTAAACAAACAGACGATCACAAAAGACATAAACAAAACTACACCACGACATACCTCTGCGTGACCTCGCGGGTCACCACCCAACTACAACCAACGTCGCTCCCTCACTGAGCGACTCAAGCCCGGAAAACCTGAACACATGAAACCTGCAACTGAAATGGTAAAAGATAAGCGTGAGCACAAAAGTACTCAGTAGGTGAGCCCCACAACAAATCCCAATGCACAGCCAGTAAATAGAGAATCTACAAATTCCAGTTTTGAACTACAGTGCATAAAAGTAAGCTTTCATAATGTTTTTCATGAAAATCAAACACGAGACATTTCCCTTATTCTTTTTCGAAAGTTGGTTCCCTTTCATTAGTTTTAAACTCATTATAAAAAACCAAGCGTTACATATTCAAATCTTACACAAAGAAAATAAAGTGTTTTCATTTGAAAACCATTTTCCCAAAGTCTAACAGTGTAGGCTGTGAAGGATGACTGAAAGTAAGCAAGCAGGGAGAAACAAGTGCAAGTAAGGGTAAAAAAGAAAGGAAGACCAATTGAAAGTAAAAATAAACCAAAAGTTATCAGCAATATCCATGGGAAATCCTAAACATCCCTAGAAAACCCCTGGACGTATTCGGGTTCTGACTACCTGCCGGCGTGGTACTCCATAGTCAATAACCAACTGGCCACCCTAATAGCCAACCAGTGGCACATCCCTCCTGGCCTGTCCACAACTCCAGGGGGTACTAACCCGTCTAATCAGGGTTAGCAAGCAACCGTCACTCGATAATCTACAATACGCCCAGGAAACCATGGTGGTTTTAGTAACACTGTGTAAGTGGGAGGCCCACGCACACATGACTCATCTCACCACACTTGCCAACCCCTTACACGGACATCGCTACACGACAACCCTCGAAGGGAAGTCCCCCTGTAGAGATACACTCACAAGTATGTATATATATATATATATAAATATATATAATCACTTCACATTTATTAAAGTGCCAACCGGGCCGTCATATCACTTACATTTTGATCATTTAATACTAAAGCATTTTTAAAGAGATATGACACATTCCATTTCATTGAAAACTAGAAACACACTTAGAACATTATTTAAGAAAACCCAAATCAGCGTATTAAACCTGGAACCCATTGGTTTCACAAGTAGAATTATTTTCGAATATCAAAAAACACCCCAATTTTATCAAGAGCCAAACGGGCCTTTAACCACCTTTTTTAGGAATACTATTTCTCAAATGAAATCCAAACCTTTAATCACGTGTCAAAAGGAAACATTTTTCAACAACCAAGAACCACACATAAAGTTTCCAAAAACAAGTTTAAAGGTCATACGACATTTCCTCAAATCAAGGTTCTATGAAAAACACCATTTTCCCTAAACAATACACCTACTAATTTTATAGATAAAAAACATTTCAAAACACAGTTTCACATTTCATAAAGAACCATTTAGCAATATTACCACGGAAGCCCACAATTGAAACTAAGAAAACACTTTCAACGAAACGCTAGAATTTAAATAGCCTTTATCAGCAGATCACCACACTCTAAATAACTACTTAATAATACTTTTAAGTTTACTGAAATTCAATAAAAAGGCAAGGAATAAATAAATTCTTAATTTAAAGGAGAGTGCAAAGGGAGACCTTCCTCAAGATCAAAGCGCGACGGTAAAACGACCTTGGAACCAAGGCGCGAAGACGGTGGAACCTCGGAAACAAGGCGCAGCGATGGCTCTCTCTCGGAAACGCCCTGCACGGGTCCTAAAAAAATCCTAAACCTATCAAAATAAAATATAAGTTGATGAGAAACCCCTAACAAAGAAAAGGTGAAATCCAGAGTAATAATAATGATAATAATAGTAATAATAATAATAATAATAATAATAATAACAATAGTGATAAAATAATAATAATAATAATAATAACAATAATAATTTAGAATAATCATAATATAATACTATAATATTAATAACAATATTGAAATAATAATAATAATATTCATAGCATACCCAATAAAATAATGATAACAATAATAATATTATTAATAATAATAATATAATAATAATAATAAAAATCATATTAATAAAACATTATATTAATAATAATAATAATAAAACTTTATAATAATAATGATAAAAAAACATTATAATAATACTAATAAAATTTATAATAATAATAATAAAACATTATAATAATAATGATTTAATAACAATAGTACAAATATAATCATAATATTACTGATATTAACATATTAATAATAAAAATTCTAACATAATAATAAATCAAGAATAATAATAGTATATTAACAAAATAAAACAAACACTAAAACTCACAGGGGAGGCCGAGTGGGGAGAACGGCCCGGAGCGGGGTGTGGCGTGGCGGTTCGGCAGGAGGGAGCGCCGGCGACGGGGTGGCCGGACAGGAGGAGGCGGCAGAGCACGGTGACGGAGGTAGGCCGAGACAGGGGGAGAGGGAGCCGGGACAGGGGAGAGGGAGCCGGGACAGGGGGAGAGGGAGCCGGGACAGGGGGAGAGGGAGCCGGGATGGCGGCGGCAGGGAGCAGGGAGGGCGGCGCGGTGACCGGGCGATGCACGAGGAGGCGCGGCGAGCTGGGGTGAGCGGAGGCCGGGGATGCAGCTCGGTGCGGCGAAGGTGGAGCTGGGCGGACGGGGCGGAGGCCGGACAGAGGGGGGTGTGCCGGCAAATGGGAGGGGAGTGGGAGGTGAAGGAGGCTGGGTTTTGAGGGGGTGAGGCCGGCAGTGCGTGCCACCAGAGAGGGAGCGCGCCGTGGCTGAGCAGGAGCAGGGTCGGACAGGGGGTCGCGCGTAGGGGAGGGGTCGCCGGATGGAGGTCTGAGGTTCGGGGGTCACGCGGGCGCGGCGGTCGGCATGAGGGGAGAGGGGCGGAGAACTGGAGGGCCGGGAGCGGCTAAGGGGAGGATGGCGTGGGGCCGCGGCACGCCGAGGAAGGGAAGGGGAGGAGAAACCCCGCAGGGGAGAGAGAGAGAGAGGAGGGGAGAGGGGTGAGGCGGCACGGGTGGGGGTAGGATTAGGGTTTGGGTGTTAAATATATATATATATATATATATACACATAAACAATAATAATAATAATAATAATAATAATAACAATAATACAACAAAAATATAAATAATAATATAAGAATAATATTAATAATAACATGTAATAATAATAATAAAATACTATAATCATAATAACATACTAATAATAATATTGAACATAAGTAATTAAATAAAACAAATCCTAAAAATAATAACGCTTTATAGAAATAATAAAACTTTATAATAATAATAAATCCTTATAATAATAATAATATTAATAATTAGAAAATTTTATAATAATAATTATCTTTAATCAAGAATTTGAAATATTAAAACCATTTGAAAATAAATGTGTGTGCGCGTGTGCGCACGCACACACGCATATATATATAGACAAATATACATATATTTAAACATATACAAACATATATATATATATATATACGCATATAAACATGTACGCTTCTATATAAACGCATATAAACATATATATATAAATACACATATATATACACACATACATATATACACATATATACATCTATGCATATATATATACATGTATGTGGACATATATACAATAAACAAAATAACATCAAAAAAATAACAACAACAATTTAAAAAGTTATAATAATAATATATCTACATAAAAGTTTAATATTTAAAACGTTGGGCCGAACGCACGGTCACCGCTAACGATGCGGTAACCGCGCACTGATGCTAAACCGCCAACACAACTAAACCTGGAAAATTTTAAATCAGGACCCAGAAAGAAGTAAAATAATGACATCTGTGGTCGGGGTGTGACAACTATAAACGTCTTCTTCTCCTCCTAATACTGTCCAGAACACCCATGAAATCCGATTATTCTCCGAACCACCGATCCGTCACCAGTTGTCCGAATCAAACTTCGTCGGTTGCAAAAGAATCGCATCGGTGAGTTCTTGGTTCTTCTTTAGCCTCGTTTCCTGATTCTTCCTCTCGTGTAATTTATCTGAGGATGAACGTTTTAGAAATTTTTGCATATCTACTCCGTTCTAGGACGATTCATGGGACTAGGTTCAAGTATATCGTTCTATGAGGATTAAGGTAGGTGGTTTGTTTCCCTACGTTGTTGTTTTTTGAGTTTTGGATCCAAAAGTGCCAGATACCCATGTGTAAGGTATCCCGGGTGTATGATTTTGATCATATTGTTTATCTGTCGTTGATTTATTGTTATCTTATGATGAATTGTTGTTAATTATGCTTGGTTTCATGTTTGAGGATCACCCCATGGGTGTTTTCCTCCCCTATTCGGCTGTTTATCACCGTTTGGCACCGTTGCCTGTGAGGAAACCCTATAGCAATTTTTAGTTGAATTGTTATCACTAAATGCATGAGTTTCCTACTGTTTAAATGGTTTTGATGTATGGTAGTTATTAGCCATGTAGTTTTTTAACTTACTCAGGGCTGCTATCTGTCAATTACGCATGACTGGACTGCTCAGGGTTGCGAGAACCTAGTGTAGGAGATCAAAGAGGGAATAGATGATTACGTGCTTTCCTAGAGGGTCTGTTGGTTTTAGTTTCGTATGAAGGACCTACGGGGATAGGACTTTGTGCTTCCCAAGAGTGTTCTTAGTTAACCCATGCATCGAGACCACAAGAGGAATAAGACGTAAGTGCTTCCTTATAGAGTCTGTAGCTATCATAGCAAGACCATAGGGGAATAGATGTAAGATCTTCCCAGAGTGTATGTGCCTTGTTTGTTGACTGGACTATAGGGTTCTGGCAGTTTTAGCCACCCTAAGAGTCAGTGTGAATTTTGATGGTTGGTTGTGACGAGTCCACCAAGCCAAAGAACATGCTTGGGTTTTGTACTGCTTGTGTTTAGGTAGTCCTTATAGATACAAGCTATGTTACTTGCTTATCATGAAAAAAAACATTGTTGGTTTACCCTGGTTGTGTAATTAAAGGAATGTGAATGGTGATTGGTATAATTTCTTACTGCATTTATTTACCTTTACTTTGGTTATATCACTCACTGACAGTAGGGAACAAATCTTGTGGTGGTTGCCTACTGGGATTAGTCTCACACCCTGTTTGGGTCCTGCTTTCAGCCCAAACATATTATATAGTTGCAGGTATAGGTAGGTATTGTGGCCCTTCTACCTCAGGTACATAATTGCTAGTCAGAGCTAGATATCATGGGACCGGGCCTTGGCCTGTGATGTTGCTGGAGTTGCTGTTTAAATTTACTACTTTGGTTTCAGTTGTATTTCAGCACGTTGTTTTTCTTATTACTTTCCGTAGATACATGTACCATTCTACATCATTATTATATCATACATTGATTTTACATTCAGTTCAGTTGTTTTTTGCTATTTACTGCTTCCACTATTGTTTATGCTTATTCTTCCACTGCATACTTTACCAAATGAGGGCATAGTTTCTCCACTGACTCACCAAGGCCCTCGCTGCTAGTCGACAACCTCTGGAATTTGGGGAAACATGCTTGAGGTCATGTTGCAAACCAGGTACGGGGCACCAGTTATGCGGCTCTGGACTCAGGTCATTACAAAGTGGTAGCAGAGGAGTTTTATTTCTTTACTATTGCTTACTGTTTTGCGACAATAGCCAGAGATAGGAAGAAATGGGCACTTAGTACTTAACTGTGCTGAGAGTAATTAACCCGTGTACAGGGAAAATCTATATTAACTCGTAATTGCAATTTTTAGTTTTTGAAAGTGTTACAGTTTATTATATTTCACCGTTGGGGGATGCACATGTTTTTTGTTGTTACAGTTTATATGATTATGGTTCTATTTGGTTGCAACCCGATGAGATGAGGGTGTGCCATCTCATCCATCATATAGGCACTAGGTAGGAAATAACATGTCATGGATTTTACCATGCCATCTAGGGTGCATAAGAATTGCATGGTGTTGTGATAGATGTCATGATTGATTATACATGCCGTTGTGGTAGTTTCTATGATAGAGATACTTGTTGTGCTGATAGAGTAATACATCTTTTACAGCCTATTTAGCATGGGCGCCAAGCTCTAGTCTTGGAGGTGTTATGGGCCCTCAAGGATCAGAATTTGGGAGATCATTGTTTGTTATGTTTTTCACTTGTTTTATGCATTTTTATGATGCCAAGCATTGATTCGTGGGGAGTATGGCCCCCCATGGATCATAATTTGACACATAGCTGGTTGTTTTCAGTGTTTCTACCATTCAGAGAAGTTTCAGAGCTGCTGCCCGGAAAAACCCAGAATACACGTCGTGTAATTGATTCATACACCCAGTGTAGTTTCGAAACCATGTTACTATCTGTGTAAATAAAATCACGGGGTGTCAGAAAGTCTTCGGGGACACGCTGTGTACCATTAGTACACACCGTGTAGTAGACAACCATGTACCCGATCGTGTCACTAACAACACGGGTCAGGGAAACTCATGTAGTACACGTCATGTGTTATAAGAACATGCCATGTAAGTTTCTTCTGGCTACCCAACCATGTCACTAACAACACGGGTTTGTGTTATCCATCCTTATACATGTCGTGTTTGTTCGGAACACACCGTGTAGGGGTCAGCCGTGTAGCTGGCTGTGTAACATGCTACACGAGTCGTCGAGCCTATCTAGTACACACCGTGTGTTATAAGAAAACACCATGTAGTTTCTTCTAGGTACCTATCCATGTCACGAATAATACGGGTCGGTGTTATCTTCTCTGATACACTCCGTGTTTGTTCGGAACACGCTGTGTAAGGGGTTATCCAGGTGGCCAGCTGTGTAACCTGCTACAGGGGCCACCAAAGCCTTTCTTGTACTCACCGTTTCCTTAGTGCACACACCTTGTAGTTTAGAATTAGGAGGACCGTGTAGGTTAGCCGGGCAAAGAGACTCGAGCAGGGGAGCAGAGTTCATGTACGCGCCATATTTTGGGACAACACGCAGTGTAGCCTGGAACATTACACGACCCGTGGTGGGAGAATTGCACGCCCATGTAAATGGATTAAACAAACACACCATGTAGTTTAGATACACACCGTGTAGTTCAGTTTTTCTAAATTAAGTGTTTCTCTCTCATGTTCCCATTTTGTATTCTTGTGTTTTCTGTCCTTGTTGATCCTAGATTGGAGGCGTGCTTTTGATCTTTCAGGGCTATGGCACCAAGACGTCCTCCCGTTGCATATCAAGAACCAGACAGGGACTGTACACCTGATACGATAGACTATGGACTACCAGTAGTTCCGCCAATTGTTCCAGATATGGCACCTACAGTGATTCTGGACACTAGTGCGAACACTCAGTTCTGAGAGGGTTTCATGAGGTTCATGCAGACCTTCCAGGGAGCTCAACGTCCTGCCCCGTCTATGGAAGAGCTGACGCGAGTCTTCCAGCAGTAGCATCCTGCCACTTTCAAAGGGGATGGAGGACCTCAGGTTGCAGAGTCATGGCTAGAAACCATGCTTTCCATCTTAGATAATCTAGAGACACCCCCAGACAGAAGGGTGAATCTCACGACTTACCTGCTGTGAGATTCTTCCAAGAGATGGTGGGATTTAGTCTCACAGGTAGCGCACCAGTGGACTATTGATTGGGATGAATTCCAGCGTATGTTCTATGACTACTTCTATCCAGCGAAGAGGAGGGATGATAGGGCTAGGGAGTTTCTGATCCTGCAGCAGGGTACTCTTTCGGTTATGGAGTATTGCTCCTACTTCACTGAGCTACATCATTTCGCTCCTGTTCTGGGAAATGACGAGTTGTTTTTGGTGAGGAAGTTTGAGGAAGGCCTCAAACCAGAGATCAGATCCCTGGTGAACATCTTCCATTTTACTTATATTACTCTGATAGTCAACCAGGTGCTGATCACCGAAAGAAATCTGAGGGAGACTGGAGCTATTGACCATGGCGATTCAACATCAAAGTCTGATTCATTTCATATTGACAGCAGGAAGTGCCACCGAGAGTCTACTTGAGTTGACTTGAGGAATCATGGTATTTCTTCTAGAAGACGAGATATTCCTTCTGGAAACCAGGTGGTGTGCTATTAGTGCGGAAAGAGTGGGCATAAGAGGCCTCAGTGCCCGAGAGATCTAGTGGAGTGCCGAGCTTGCGGCAAGATGAGTCACCTTCAGCGTTTTTATAGGGTTCTTCTTCTAGCGGCTAGTGAAAAAGGATATGAAACTACTCCTTATACAGGTGTAGGATTACCAGTCCCGGAGCTGACTGGGGGCTGGAGGTCTTCAAGTTTATCAGGCAAGGGTAGAGGTTGCAAATGCGGTGGTTAGGCTCATGGGGGATCAGCTCAAGGATTTCAGGCTGCTGTAAAGGGCCGCGGTATTGGCCAGATGTTTGAAGTAGAGGAAATCCATTTGCAGAAGGATCTTGGACCTTCCACAATTAGAGGTAGGATCTTAGTAGCCTCATCTTTTTCTTCATCCCTTTTCGATAATGGTTCTTTACATAGATTTATCTCTGTTGCTGTCGTGGAAAGTCTGGAGCTCTGTGTCTTTTCAACTTCTGACATGTTGACTCTCGACACACCCTTGGGAACGAGGACATCTAGCGTACGTTAGTGCAAGGATTTCCCTCTCAAGTTTGAGGGGTATCGTTTCCTATGGGACCTCTATGTGTTGGAGATGACGGGCTATAACGTCATTCTTAGAATGGAATGGTTGGTTCTCCTCCAGGTAGTCATCGATTGCTATCGCCGCAGGGTGAGTTTTGTATCACAAGAGGGTGAAGCTTTCCGTCATAAGGGAAAGTGGGATGTTCAGGCGAGTCGAGCCGTACTAGAGTATCATGGGCTAGGAGGAGATACTTCCAAGATTTCTAGTCATTATCTAGATGACCATGGCACTTCATAGTTAGATTTTCCTCCAATTGTTGATTGCTTTCCAGATGTCTCTCAATAAGAATTTTCAGGTTTTCCTCTAGAGCGTGAGGTAGACTTCTCGATTGAGCTCATGCCAGGAGCAGCACCGGTGTCCATTCCTCCTTATAGGATGGCTACACTTGATTTCCTGGAGCCCAAGAAGTAGCTGGAGGAGTTGCAGACAAAGGGTTTCATCCGACCCAGTACTTCTCCTTGGGGTTCACTTGTCCTGTTCGCGAAGAAGGCAGACAGTACCCTTAGGCATTTCGTGGATTATCAAAAGTTGAACCAGTTGTGTCATGAACCAGGCCGGATCGCCATCCGACCCAATGCCCGACCTGGTCCACGACATGACGCGAAGGGCGTTCCCGATCCCCACGGGCTGGAATGTAGTGTCGGGCATCAAAACAAACCAGTTGGGAACGGTTTGGCCCATGATAAAGATAAATAAACATAAACTGAACAAGAAGATAAATAAAGGAAAATAACATGAACAACGTGGCAGCAGAAAAAGGAATAAACAAAAAAACGTGACATACCTCAGGTGACCCTGTGGATCACCACGGTACGATAACCATACTCGCTCCCAAAAGCGATCCAAGACTGAAACCTGCAACTGAAAAGTAATTTAGGCATGAGCACCGGGATGCTCAGTAGGAAAGCCAAAATATAACCACGTCTTATGCCTCTGCCTTTATTAAGAAACCCAACTATGCCAGTTTGAAAATAAGATATAATAAAATAATGTTTTCCTTTGTTTTCAAATTCAAGTAATGAGTTTTCTTTTTTAAATAAAACATTTCACTCTTAATACATTTTCAAAATAGCTTCCAAGAATGCATTATGATTTCAAAATGAAAAGAAACCAGTTTGAAATAAAATGTTATTTTTACAAACAAGTCACCAGGTATGAAACAACTGAAAAGAAAGTTACATCACAAGCAGCATGTCACAAATGAGCACTATGGGTAATCCCTATAGGTAGTTAGAACAAGTGGGAACCTAAAGACCTCATACCTTGATAAACTTGGCTGAGAAGACCACAACCCTCAGAAAACGTGGCTTAGAAGGCCACGACCCTCAGAAAACGTGGCATAGAAGACCACGAACCTCAGAAATTCATATGTTTAGTTAGTGTTGTTGCTTCAATCCTACTAGAAAAACTGGGACGAACCCCTGCCGTGTCATCTAGCGTACTAGTCCTGGTCACCCACCTAGATACCCGGGTTTCCCATTGTGCTCTATTTCAAATGGTGGTGAGTTTTCATTATCAAGCAATCAAACAAGTACATTACACCTTATTTATCTAAAACCCATTCAACACTTCACCACCGCACTCCCTACTTAAGTGCATTACCCCTCTTTACATCACACAATCAGGCACAAGCCATTACACTAGGCACATATCACAGACCACTCATTAACACATGCATCATATTTTATTTTCAAATTTAGGGGAATGACTCAAAATGGGTTTTCTATTTTCGCAAACCAAATCTTAAAGTGATAAACGGGCCTCAATAGAGGTTTTTCTATTTCATAAAACATTCTTAAGATGCCAAACATGTGTAATTACATAAAGGGAACACTTTTTTTCAAGCAACTGGCCAAAAGGTCAAACTTCTTTAGAAATACACTTTACCAATTCAAAACCACTTAAGAGATCAATTTTTCATGAAAAGTCACTTAAGACCAACAACAGTTGAAATACATTTCAATTTCCAAAACAAAGGAATAATAGTTTCTAGAAAACGCAATTAGATTCCATAGTGTGTGTATGTAGCATAGTGAAAAATATATTTTTAAAACAAGCAGACAATTATGAATCTCAAATTAATGACATAGACATAGAGGACCTACCTCAAACTTGTAGCTTTCGGTCGATGGGCACTCGAACCGACACTTGGCGCACACAGGCACATGAATTTATACAGATATATATATATATACCCCTAGCTGCATTGCATATATTCCCTACCCCATGAGGGAATATGTGCAAAGAGGGCATATATATATACATGCCTTACCCTATGCATGTACATGTAGGATTCCTCAACACGCATGGCCCAACGCACTACACATATAATTTAATAAAATAAATAAACAAATAAACAATCTATAAAACATTTCAGAAAAACACATCACATTAACGCACCCAGATAAAACAACATACGATGCACCCCAAGAACCATCATTTACACACATGGATACCATTTTGAGAAAAAAAACACACACCAAAAGAACTCCAAAACAAAATCTTCACCTCCCTTACAACTTAAAAAATCATTAAAACATTTTATGAAACAATTATAAATACCAATATGAGACATTTTTATCAAGAACGCACTCAAATCCAGCTTCAACAACCAAGCGCATAGTGAAACCATACCAAAACACTAACTGCAGTCTTTCCACACTTTGATAAACCAACAATACATGTTATAAAATAGTGATAAGAAGCATGACATGGGTTTTCAAATAAAACACATCGTATCTCATATTAAGATACCACTTTAAAATCAAATGTATAATAAATAGTCTTAAAACTATTTTTTTATCCACATAAACAATTTAAATAAATTAAAGATACACTTACTAAAACATTTTCAAGGTGCATTTCAATGTTTTACCACAAAAATACACTAAAATAATTTTGTTTGAAAACCAACGCACACGACTCTATATATAAAAAAACGTTGCAACGCCTGCACATATTAATAAACTAACTGCACAATTTATAAAAAACTATTTAAAAAGTTCAATATGGTTTCTCATAGCAACAACTACTTGTATCATATAAACATTACACTAAACTCTTAAACACATCAGAAATATACTAAACCTCAAGTAAAATTGCATTCGCATCAAACAAAACAATCAATAACCATGCTAAATTAATTAAATAAACAAATTAAGTCATCAATTAAAATCATAATATAGAACCACTTACCACAGAGTAGATTTCCATAAAAATTGATGTGAATTATTCAATTTCATGTCAAACGCACCACAAGGAAACTAAAATACACCCTATTCCATAAGATTAAACAAGAGAAACTCAAGATTAAAACCCTAACATGAACATAAAACCCGCTGAAAACCTAAAACTCCTAATCGAATGAGGGTTTTACCCAAAGGGGCTTCCGGAGAGGAGTGCCCGTGCAAGGGAAGGTTGTGCAAGAGGCTAGTAGGGAGGCCGGTGGTGAGAGGCGGGACGGCGGCATGGCGGTTCGAGCGAGGCGAGCAGACGGCGCACAGGGCTGTCCGAGGGCAGGTGCGCAGTCACCGGAGGGGGGGGGGGGGGTGCGGGACGCCGCTACGAGGTCGCCGAGCGGCTGGCCAGCGAGGGAGAAGGGAGGCGCGACAAGGAGTAGGCAAGGCGTGCCGGAGGGCTCGCCGGTGGGGGGTAGCGTGAGCGGGAGAGGAAGGTGGGGGGGGGGTCGGCCGTGTAAGGGGAAAGGGGGGAGACTGAGTTAGGGATAAAAAAATATAATAAAAAAAGTAAAAACAAATAATAATAATAATAATAATAATAAAAGAAATAAATTAATAACATATAAAATAATGGGATAAAAGAAAAGAGTATAAAATAAATAAATAATAAAATAATAACAAATAATCATGAACAAAATAAGAATTTTAATAAACTCCAATAATAATAATAATAATGTTGTTCATAACTTAATAATAATTATAATAAACATGATAATAATAATATTATTAACCATAATAATAATAATAAAAATAATAATCACCATCATTATAATTATTAAACTAACTCATTAAATCTCACTTTATTTATTTGTCTTGTACATTAGGCAGACCGCACGATGACCCGAGCAAAGCTGCACGGCTTTGAACACGCCCTTCCATGCACCGGATGCTGGAAAGGGGAAAGCACTCATTCGTCAACAAAATGAAAAACCTTAAAACAGGCTTGATTCGCAGCTCGATATAAAATTTCAATGTCACATAAAATAATAAAATAATATTAATTTAAAAGTTCGTGTGTGACAATTCTCCCCACCACAAAAACTTTCTGCCCCAAAAAAGTCACCCAGCCAAACGAGGAATCAAACACAAGTTAGAAATGAGACTAGACCAACAAAAACACAAACTCGGTGTGATTTTTCACTCTACCAGTCATAGCTGACCAACTCTGAGGGAAACTGAAAAGAGAAGAACCATCAGGAAATGAGGAGGGTTCTCCCCACCACAAGAACCCGACTAGCACAACCAACATTGAGACTCTCAACATGAGTTAACTCTGGAACTGCTAACTTGACCCAAGAGGAAACCACCAAACAGACCAAACCTTGAAGAAGGCATGACATGATTCATGGTGGGTCTCCCCACAATTTAAGAATTGCCTATCTTAAATCAACCAGTATAGACCGACATGAGAACTTCAAACCCAAACCTGAAACCACTGAAACATGAGAAAACCCACAGAAGAATTATACCAAATAACAGAATCAACCATGACTCATCATTCCCAAAAGAGATGAGAATCTCCAAAACGAGCATGTACAAAAACAAAACAGGTCACATTTGAGGAGGCGCAACTACCAGAATTACAAAAAGACGAGATCACCACGCCTTCTTACAACCAAGGTGGGGTATCCAAAGAACAAAGACCGCAACGAGAAAAAGAGACCTTTACGGCTCATACAACAAAATAGAACCTTCAATGATGGGAGAGCTACAATAGGGTAATTCAGACCGTCCCCATTTCAGCATTGGAGAAAAAAATTAAACCAAGGTTCCCCACACCCAACGATTACTGACGGCGTGAAGAGCATCACTCCGAGACTTGTGGCTGGAGCTTTGATGTCTTGAAGCATCTGCTACCCCGCAGTCATGGGCTGATATTCTCCTGTCGAGACTCCTCCTGACGAAGCCACATGCGGAGCCTCTACAAGTTTCCCAAATGTCACACCGACGGAAAGTCTTCGAATGATGATGACAATGCGACTTAAAGTACCCAAACCGAGCACACTAGGAGCAAACAAGGGGCGGCCCAACTAATAGAAGATGGAATTCACAAGAAGACTTGTCTGAGACAGTTTCCTCTGATTCGCTCTCGTCACCGGATGGGGAACCTTCCCAAACACCAAAGGGGGCCGGTCCTTGAAAAATAGACGAAGACCCCACACAATGGAATCTTTAACTAATTATACGACATTACCTTTGGAGAAAAGGGAACCAACTTCTTGAGATTCCCAACGTAGGCCTTCACTATTCGTTGGTATTGCTGGACACTCATGAGCCTTGTTGCTTCCATCACCTTTGCTTCCACAAATATAAACCATCATATTAGAGTGGTCCTAAACACCTTCCAAGATGTACCATCATGCAATGACGCTGGGATTATCTCCTCCACCAATCCCATGTTGCACCTTCAAACAGACCTTCAATAGATCATGATCACCATGGTAGCTAGACAACAAACGAAAAGAATTCAATTCCACCACTCCGCTAAGAGTCTGCGTAGAACCAACAGCTAGAAGAGGCTCACTAAAATCTTCTGGGACTCTTCTGGGTAGCATACTCAAAAACAAGAGGCATAAATTCGAATCAAATCTCATCATAAATCAAAATTCCTCACCTCAATCATGAACAAAATCTCAAATTCAAATCAATAAACCAACAACAATTCAGTATGTCAAAACCAAGAACCCACGAAAAAGAATACGTAACATGAAAAGAGAATGCTAAACAATTTCTCACTCACTTTTCTAAACAACTGAAAAAAACCCTTTTGGAAAACCATTTTTCAGCAACCAAAACCACTTAAATATCCACCATTTATATCCCATTAAGTCTCACACATACATATCCAATGCTAGCTCAAGAACCCATCCGCTCAAATCACCTATTTCCCAACTTTCAAAATGTGCACCTCAATGTATGTGATCACTCATTGGAATACCAAGGGTCAATTCAAGACACTTCTCATTTTCAAAATAGATCATTCTGCATAAAGAACAAATTCCCAACCATTTTGAAAAAGTAACTTATCATCAAAGCAATAAATTTCCAATTTCCAAAACATTTTCCAATTCACATTCGAAAAAGTGTTACTGAGATTCCAAAACAACTTCCAAAACGCCTCCCATTTTCCCTTTTGAAACCAAACATTCTTTAAAAGAAAACAATGTCCATTTCAAAACCACTTTTCCACTCTAACACCACATTCCCATTTGAAACCACCTTCACAAAAAACCATTTTAATTTTTTTCGAGATCTACTCACATCAACCAAAATGAAGGTCAAACAAAACTCACATCAAACTTTCCAAAAAAAAAAATAAGGGACTAGTGGCTGTGCCAACCCGGTAACATGGCTTAGCAGACCATGCTCCGAGCGGGCATCCACCACAGGAAGTATCTTAAACCGTGCACTCGGGGTGTACATGGGTCGCTACTCCATGCAAGTCCACTGCGTAACACTGGATCACTTCCTAGGTCATCCCTCATCCACACATACTAATCCAAAGATGAAAATTCAAATCTCGGACTACCCCTGGAAACTCGAGTCTCGGGACGAGAAAGGGTTCATGACGTCCTTCCCGCAACTGCCTCTCGATTCCTGACACACTAAATCACCAAGCTACTTGACACCCCAAATAACAAGGGCACCTCTGATACCATTTTTTCACGAACCAGGCCGGATCTCCATCCGACCCAATGCCTGACCCGGTCCGCGACATGACCCGAAGGGCGTTCCCGATCCCCACGGGCAGGCAACTAGTGCCGCGCATCAAAAAAACCAGTTGGGAACGGTTTGGCCCATGACAAAGATAAATAAACATAAACTGAACAAGTAGATAAATAAAGGAAAATAACATGAACAACGTGGCAGCAGAAAAAGGATTAAACAAAAAAAAACATGACATACCTCAGGTGACCCCGTGGATTACCATGGTACGATAACCACACTCGCTCCCAAAAGCGATCCAAGACTGAAACCTACAACTGAAAAGTAATGTAGGCATGAGCACTGTGATGCTCAGTAGGAAAGTCAAAATAAAACCATGTCTTATGCCTCCGCCTTTATTAAGAAACCTAACTATGCCAGTTTTAAAATAAGATATAATAAAATAATGTTTTCATGTCTTTTCAAATTCAAGTAATGAGTTTTCATTTTTAAATAAAACATTTTACTCTTAATACATTTTCAAAATAGGTTCCAAGCATGTATTAACATTTCAAAATGAAAAGAAACCAGTTTGATATAAAATGTGATTTTTACAAACAAGTCACCAGGTATGAAACAACTGAAAAGAGAGTTACATCTCAATTAGCATGTCAAAAATGAGAACTATGGGTAATCCCTATTGGTGGCTAGAACAAGTGGGAACCTAGAGACCTCGTACCTCGGTGAAACGTGGCTTAGAGGACCACGACCCTTAGAAAACGTGGCTTAGAAGGCCACGACCCTCAGAAAACGTGGCTTAGAAGACCACGAACCTCAGAAATTCATATGTTTAGTTAGTGTTGTTGCGTCAATCCTGCTAGACAAACTGGGATGAACCCCTGCCGTGTCATCTAGCGTACTAGTCCTAGTCACCCACCTAGATAACTGGGTTTCCCATTGTTCTCTATTCCAAATGGTGGTGAGTTTTCTTTATTAAGCAATCAAACAAGTACATTACACCATCTTTATCTAAAACCCATTCAACCCTTCACCACCGCACTCCCTACTTAAGTGAATTCTCCCTCTTTACATCACACAATCATGCACAAGCCTTTACACGAAGCACATATCACAAACCACTCATTAACACTTGCATCATATTTTATTTTCAAATTTAGGGGAATGACTCAAAAGGGGTTTTCTATTTTCGCAATCCAAATCCTAAAGTGCCAAACAGGCGTCAATATATATTTTCTATTTCATAAAACATTATTAAGATGCCAAACAGGCGTAATTACATAAAGGGAACAGGTTTTACAAGCAACCGGCCAAAATCTCAAACACCTTTAGAAATACACTTTATCAATTCAAAACCACTTAATAGATGAATTTTTCTAGAAAAGTCACTTAAGACCAACGGCATTTGAAATACATTTCAATTTCCAAAACAAAGGCATAATAGTTTCTAGAAACCGCAATCAGATTCCATAGTGTGTGTATATAGCATAGTGAAAAATATATTTTTAAAACAAGCAGACAATTATGAATCTCAAATTAATGACATAGGCATAGAGGACCTACCTCAAAATTGTCACTATCTGTCAATGGCCACTCGAACTGACACTTGGCGAACACACACACATGCATTTATACATATATATATATACACCCCTAGCTGCATTGCACATATTCCTCGCACCATGAGGAAATATGTTCAAAGAGGGCATATATATGTACATGCCTTACCCTATGCATGTACATGTAGGATTTCTTGACACCCGCGGCCCAACGCACTACACATATAATTTAATAAAACAAATATACACATAAAAAAACTATAAAACATTTCAGAAAAACACATCACATTAACGCACCCAGATAATACAAGATATGATACACCCTAAGAACCATCATTTACACACATGGATACCATTTTGAGAAAAAAACAGACACCAAAAGAACTCCAAAACACAATCTGCACCTCCTTTACAACTTAACAAATCATTAAAACATTTTATGAAACTATTATAAATAACAATATGAGACTTTTTTTAAGAATGCACTCAAAGCCAGCTTCAACAACCATGCGCACATTGAAACCATACCAAAACACTAACTGCAGTCTTTCCACACTTTGATAAACCAACAATACATGTTATAAAATAGTGATAAGATGCTTGACATGGGTTTTCAAATAAAACACATCAAATATCATATTAAGATACCACTTTAAAATCAAATGTATAATAAATTGTCTTTAAACTATTTTTTCTCCACATAATCAATTTAAATAAATTAAAGAAACACTTAGTAAAAAATTTTCATGGTGTGTTTCAATGTTTTACCAAAAACTACACTAAAATAATTCTGTTTCAAAACCAATGCACACGACGCTATATATAAAAAAAACTTTTCACCTCCTGCACATATTAATAAACTTACTGCACAATTTATAAAATACTATTTAAACAGTTCAACATGGTTTCTCATAGAAAAAAGTACTCGTATCATATAAACAATACACTAAACTCATAAACAAATTAGAAATATACTAAACCTCAAGTAAAATCGAATTTGCATCAAACAAAACAATCAATAACCATGCTAAATTAATTACATAAGCAAATTAAGTCATCAATTAAATTCAAAATACAGAACCACTTACCACAGAGTCGTTTTCCCTAAAAATTGATGTGAATTCTTCAATTGCATGTCTAACGCACCACAAGGAAACTGAAATACACCCTAATCCATAAGATTAAACAAGAAAAACTCAAGATTAAAACCCTAACATGAACATCAAACCCACTGAATACCTAAAACTCCTAATCGAAAGAGGGGTTTACCCAAAGGGGTTTCTAGAGAGAAGCGCCCGCACAAGGGAAGTTTGTGCAGGAGGCTGGTAGGGCGGCCGGTGGTGAGAGGCGGGACGGCGACACGGCGGTTCGAGTGAGGTGAGCAGACGGCGCACAGGGCTGTCCGAGGGCAGGTGCACAGTCACTGGAGGGGGGTGTGGGACGCCGCTATGAGGTCGTCGAGCGGCTGGCCAGAGAGGGAGAAGGGAGGCATGGCAAGGAGGAGGCGAGGCGCGCCGAAGGGCTCACCGGCGGGGGGGGGGGGGGGTAGTGTGAGCGGGAGAGGAAGGTGGGGGGGGGGGGGGTGAGGGTCGGCCACATAAGGGGAAAGGGGGGAGAGTGAGTTAGGGATAAAAAAATAAAAAAAACAAAAAAAACAAATAATAATAATAATAATAATAATAATAATAATAAAAGAAAGAAATGAATAACATATTAAATAATGGGATAAAAGAAAAGTGTATAAAATAAATAAATAATAAAATAATATCAAATAATCATGAAAAAAATAAGAATTTTAATAAACCTGAATTATAATAATAATAATATTGTTAATAACATAATAACAATTATAAAAAACTTGATAATAATAATATTATTAACCATAATAACAATAATAGAAATAATCAACATCATTATAATAATTAAACTAACTCATTAAAACTCACTTTATTTATTTGTCTTGTACATTAGGCTGACCGCACGGTGACCCGACCAAAGCCGCGCGGCTTTGAACGCGCCCTGCCATGCACCAGACACTGTCAAGGGCAAAGCACTCATTCATAAACAAAATGAAAAACCTTAAAACAGTCTTGATCCGCAGCTCGATAGAAAATTTCAATGTCTTAGAAAATAATAAAATAATATTTATTTAATGTTCGGGTGTGATAAGTTGACTGTCAAGAACCGATATCCCTTTCCAAGGATTGATGATCTTATTTATCAGCTTCGAAGATCTAGGGTGTTATCAATGATCGAATTGAGATCCGACTATCATTAGTTGCATGTCAGAACATCTGATATACCTCTCACAACTTTCCGAAGCAGGTATGGTCTGTACAAGTATTTGGTAATGTTGTTCGGTATCACGAATGCACCGGCAGTTTTCATGGCACTGATGAACCGAGTGTTCCATCCTTACATGGATTCCTTCGTCATGGTCTTTGTGGACGATATCTTGGTGTACTCTCACACTCGACACGACCATGCAACCCACCTTGAGATCGTATTGAGTACACTGGGAGAGCATCAACTATATGCTAGGCTCTCAAGGTGCCACTTTTGGATTGATGAGATTCACTTCCTGGTCCATGTCATCTCAGAGACAGGAGTATCAGTAGACCCAGAGAAGGTTATAGCAGTAGTTACCTGGGAGCAGCTGAAGAAAGTCTTCGAGGTATGGAGCTTCTTGGGGCTAGCCGGTTACTATAGGTAGTTTATATATGACTTATCACTCTTAGAAGCACCGTTGGTGGGCTTGACTAAGAACAGTGTGAATTATGTTTGGTCAGAATCATGCGACTCAGCCTTCCAGGAGTTCAAGGGGAGATTGACTACAGCACCAATTTTAGTTCTGCCAGAGCCGGGAAAGAGTTATACAGTGTTCTTGTGATGAATATGGTAACAGGCTTGGAGTAGTTCTTATACAGGAAGGTCGTGTTGTTACGTACGGATCTCGGCAGATGAGGACACATGAGAAGAACTATCCTACGCACGACCTGGAGTTCGCTGCTGTTGTTCATGCTTTACATTGTTGGAGGAACTATCTCATGGGAGATCATTTCGTGGTATATACTGACCACAAGAGCCTCAAGTACATATTTACGCAGCGTGACTTGAATCTAAGAAAGTGGAGGTGGGTCGAGTACCTTCAATCTTTCGACTTTGAGCTTGCTTATACGTCTGGGAAAGGAAATGCTATAGCAGACGCACTGTGCATGAGGACTCACTTGCAGGAAGTTCAGGAGGCCAGAAGTGAGTGGAAGCTCATGACCCTATTCTTTGAGATGCATTTGGAGGTGCACAACAGATAGGGTCTAATGGTTCTTTCTTCTGTAGCTGTTACCTCTACCATTTTTGATCGAGTTCAAATAAGGCAGCTATTAGACCCAGAAGGCCTAGTCTTATTGGAGGGTGTGATAGATGGAGACCCTCCTCCAGGGTGGATAGTGGGTGATGACGAGGTGCTACATTTTCATGGCCACTTATGGGTTTTAGAGGACATACAGGAGGAGCTAATGCGTGAGTTCCACGCTTCAGCTTGGGCAGTTCATCCTATTGTCACCAAAATGTACCGAGACATGCACCGTCAGTATTGGTGGCAGGTATGAAGAAGGATGTGGCTGGTTTTTTTATGCGGTGTTCCACCTATCAGCTAGTGAAGGAAAAGAATCACCGACCACCAGGGCTTTTATAGCAGTTACCCATTCCTGAGTGGAAATGGAATGATGTCACGATGGACTTCGTGATAGGTTTACTGAGATCGCCTCTAGGAAATGATGTGGTTTGGGTTGTAGAGGATAGGCTCATGAAGGTTGAACACATCTTGCCGATCAAGGAGAAATTCAGTGTTGATGATCCGGAACGGTTGTACATCTGAGAGATTATACGTCTGAATGGAGTTCCACACTCTATTGTTTCAGACAGGGATGCATGTTTCACTTCGCACTTCTGGCAGGGGATATAGAGGGCGTTTTGTACACAGGTACTTTTTAGTACAGCATACCATCCCCTGACAGATGGCCAATCCGATCGTACAATCCAGGTTCTTGAGGATATGCTCTAAACATTCATTCTAGACTTCGGTAGTTCTTGGGAGAAGCATATTCCACTAGTGGAGTTCACCTACAACAATAGTTTTCATGCAACTATTCAGATGCCACCTTACGAGGATTTGTATGGTAGGCCATGTCGATCACCTTTATGCTAGCTAGAGGTAGGAGAGGCAGTTTTTCTAGGACCTCGTCTTGTTTAGAAGACCTTAGAAAAGATAGAGTTGATTTTGAAGAGGATGGTGACAACACAGTCTCGGGAGAAGTCTTAAGCGGATCAGCGGAGATTACCTATGGAGTTCGAGGTCAGGGATTAGGTTTTCATGTGTGTTGCACCGAGGTTGGGACACAAGAGGATTCAGAGACATGGTAATCATTCCCCGAGATATATCATGCCATTTGAGGTTCTGGAGAGAGTCGGTCTGGTTGCTTACAGGTTTCAATTACCTCATATGTACCCGGATATGCACGACGTCTTTCATGTTTCTCAGCTCTGACGGTATTTCTCAGACACGTCTCATGTTTTTTAAGCCGAGGAGATTGAGTTAGAGAAGGATGCATCTTTGGAAGTGCATCCTATCAGGATTGTTGATCATTGTGCAAAAGTACTCCGTGGCTGATCTGTTCCTCTGGTATGGGTGCTATGGCAGCAAGACCGTATATAGGACGAGACTTGGGGGAGGGAGGCTGATATGTGATCACAATTACCAGATTTGTTCGAGGTGTCTTCTTCTACGCCTTGCTAGGGAAATTCGGGAACAAATTTCTTTAAGGGGGGATGTTTGTAAGAACCCGGAGCTTTGTTTTCTGGTACGGATCTCTTTTACAGGCTTTTTAAGGAAAAAATGGATAATCTGGAAAATTTTCAAAGTACACGCCATGTACTCCTCAGCCACTCGAAGAAATTTGTTGGCCGAGACTGGGCCACACACACGGTGTGTAGGGGTGACGTGGATGCCGATTTTGGCGGAGTACAGAAAAACCCACTACACACCGTGTACTTTAAGAGTAAACTCCGTGTACTTTTTTTATTTCATTAATCGACCTGGCATTCCACCAAATGATTGTAACCATCTTCTTCTCTTCCTAATCCCATCCAGAACATCCAAGAAGGTCGATACTTCTTCGAGCCACCGATTCGTCACTGGTTGTCCGAATCAAACACTGTCGGTTGCAGAAGAATCGCAGCGGTGAGTTCTTGGTTCTTCTTTAGCCTCGTTTCCTGATTCTTCCTCTCATGTATGTTATCTGAGGTTGAATGTTTTAGACGTTTTTGCAGATCTACACCGTTTTAGGACAATTCACGGGCCGAGTTTCAAGTATATCGATCTCCAAGATCGAGGTAGGTGGTTTGTTGCACTATGTTGAAGTTCTTTGAGTTTTGGTTGCAAAAGTTCCGGATACCCATGTGTTAGGTATACCGGGTTTAGGATTTTGATACTATTTTTTATCTTCACTAGATTTTGTGTTAGATTATGATGAATTGCTGCTAATTATTCTTGGTTGCATGTTTAAGAATCACCCCATGGATGTTTTCCTCCCCTGTTCAGGTGTTTATCGCTGTTTGGAACCATTGCCAGTGAGGCAATACTATAGAAATTGTTAGTTTAATCGTTATCACTGTTTTCATGTGTTGACTGCTGTTTAGATGATTTTTATGTATGGTAGCTATTAGGCAAGTAGTTGTTTAACTTACTTAGGGCTGCAATAAGTCAATTACGCATGACTGGATTGCTCAGGGCTGCGAGAACCTTGTGCAGGGGATAAAAGAGGGAATAGATGATTAAGTTCAAACCTATAGGGTCTGTTTGTTTTAGTTTCATATGTAGGACCTCCGGGAATAGGAATTTGTTCTTCCCAAGAGTGTTCTTAGTTTACCCACGCATTGAGACCATAGGAGGAATTAGAAGTAAGTGCTTACATAGAGAGTCTATATCTATCATATCAAGACCATAGGGGAATTGACATAAGTGCTTCCCAGAGTGTATGTGCCTTGTTTTTTGACTGGACGGTATGGGTCTGCTAGTTTTAGCAACCCTGAGAGTCAGTGTGAATTTTGATGGTTGGTTGTGACGAGTCCACCAATCCAAAGAACAAGCTTTGATTTTGTACTGCTTGTGTTTAGGTATTCCTTCTAGATACCTGTTGTGTTACTTGCTAATCATGGAACGGAAAAATTTTTTGGTTTTCCCTGGTAGTGTAATTAAATGAATGTGAATGGTGATTGGTAGAAATGTTTACTACATTTATTTATCTTTACTTTTGTTATATCACTCACTGACAGTTGGGCATAAATCTTGTGGGGGTTGTCTACTGGGATTAGTCTCACACCCTGTTGGGGTCCTACATTCAGCCCAAACATATTATATAGTTGCAGGTATAGGTAGGGATTGTGGTCCTTCTACCTCAGGTAATTAATTGCTAGTCGGAGCTAGAGATCATGGGACCGGGCCTTGGCCCACGATGCTGCTGGAGTTGCTACTTACATTTACTACTTTGGTTTCATTTTTATTTCAGCATGTTTTTTTCTTACTGCTTTACATAGATACATGTACCATTCTACATCATTATTATATCAGACATTGTTTTTACTTTTAGTTCAGTTGTTGTTTTCTATTTACTGCTTCTGTTATTGTTTATGCTTATTCTTCCACTACATACTTTACCAAATGAGGGCATAGTTTCCCCGCTGACTCACCAAGGCCATCGCTACTAGTCGACAACCTCTGGCATTTGGGAAAAAATGCTTGAGGTTATGTGGTGAATCGGGTACGGGGCACCAGTTATGCAACTCCAGAATCAGTTCATTACAAAGTGGTAGCAGAGGAGTTTTATTTCCTTACTATTACTTACTATTTTGCGACAATAGACCGAGATAAGAAGAATTGGGTAGTTAGTACTTAACTCTGCTGAGAGTATTTAACCCGTGTACAAGGAAAAGCTATATTAACTCGTAATTGAAATTTTCAGTTTTTTATAGTGTTACAGTGTATTATATTTCACCGTTGGGTGATGCATATGTTTTTTGTTAAAGTTTATATGATTATGGTTCTATTTGATTGCAACCCGATGAGATGAGGGTGTGCCATCTCATGAATCATATAGGCACTGGGTAGGAAATCATTTTTCATGCATTTTACCATGCCATATAGGGTTCATAAGAATTTCATGGTGTTGTGATAGATGTCGCGATAGATTATGCATGTCGTTGTGGTAGTTGCTGTGACAGAAATACTTGTTGCATTGATAGATTAATACTTCTTTTACATCCTATTTAGAATGGGCGCCAAGCTCTAGTCTTGGAGGTGTTATGGGCCCTCGAGGATCGTAATTATGTGGATTATTGTTTGTTAAGTTGTTCACTTGTTGTATGCATTGTTATGATGCCAAGCTTAGATTCGTGGGGAGTATGGGCCCCCACATATCAGAATTTGACACATAGCTGGTTGTTTTTCAGTGTTTCTAGCATTCGGAGCAGTTTCATATCATATCATATGATAACATATCATATAATATCATAGCACATCATATCATTTCATAGCATATCCTATCATATCATATCATATCATATCATATCATACCATACCATACCATACCATATCATATCATATCATATCATATCATATCATATCATATCATATCATATCATATCATATCATATCATATCATATCATATCATATCATATCATATCATATCATATCATATCATATCTTATCTTATCTTATCATATCATATCATATCATATCATATCATACCATACCATACCATAGCATATCATATCATATCATATCATATCATATCATATCATATCATATCATATCATATCATATCATATCATATCATATCATATCATATCATATCATATCATTTCAAATCATTTCATATCATATCATATCATATCATATCATATCATATCATATCATATCATATCATATCATATCATATCATATACAATCATATCATCTAAAATCATGTCATATCATGTCATCTCGTATCATCTCATATAATATAATATAATATAATATAATATAATATAATATAATATAATATCATATCATATCATATCCTAACATATCATATCATATCATATCATCTCATATCATATCTTATCATATCATCTCATGTCGTATAATATCATATCATATTAGATAAGATCATATCATATCATATCATATCATAACATATCATATCAAATCATATCATATCATATCATATCATACCATATCATATCATATCATATCATATCATATCATATCATATCATATCATATCATATCATATCATATCATATCATATCATATCATATCATATCATATCTTATCTTATCATTGCATAGCATAGCATATAATACCATATAATATCATACCATACCATACCATACCATACCATATCATATCATATCATATCATATCATATCATATCATATCATATCATATCATATCATATCATATCATATCATATCATATCATATCATATCATATCATATCATATCATATCATATCATATCATATCATATCATATCATATCTTGTCATAGCATAGCATATCATATCATACCATATAATATCATACCATACCATACCATACCATACCATACCATACCATACCATACCATACCATACCATACCATACCATACCATATCATATCATATCATATCATATCATATCATATCATATCATATCATATCATATCATATCATATCATATCATACCATACCATACCATATCATATCATAGCATATCAGATCACATCTTATCATATCATATCATATCTTATCTTATCATATCATATCATATCATATCATATCATATCACATCATATCATATCAGATCACATCATATCAGATCAGATCACATCACATCACATCACATCACATCACATCATATCATATCATATCATATCATATCATATCATATCATATCATATCATATCATATCATATCATACCGTATCGTATCGTATCGTATCGTATCGTATCATATCATATCATATCATATCATATCATATCATATCATAACATACCATACCATATCATATCACATCATATCATATCAGATCACATCTTATCATATCATATCATATCATATCTTATCATATCATATCATATCATATCATATCATATCATATCATATCATATCATATTATATCATATCATATCATATCATATCACATCACATCACATCACATCACATCACATCACATCACATCACATCACATCACATCACATCACATCACATCACATCACATCACATCACATCACATCACATCACATCACATCACATCACATCACATCACATCACATCACATCACATCACATCACATCACATCACATCACATCACATCACATCACATCACATCACATCACATCACATCACATCATATCATATCATATCATATCATATCATATCTTATCATATCTTATCATATCATATCCTATCATATCCTATCATATCATATCTGATCTGATCTGATCAGATCAGATCAGATCAGATCAAATCATATCATATCATATCATATCATAACATACCATACCATATCATATCACATCATAGCATATCAGATCACATCTTATCATATCATATCATATCTTATCTTATCATATCATATCATATCATATCATATCATATCATATCATATCATATCATATCATATCATATCATATCATATCATATCATATCATATCATATCAGATCAGATCACATCACATCACATCACATCACATCACATCACATCACATCACATCACATCACATCACATCACATCACATCACATCACATCACATCACATCACATCACATCACATCACATCACATCACATCACATCACATCACATCACATCACATCACATCACATCACATCACATCACATCACATCACATCATATCATATCATATCATATCATATCATATCATATCATATCTTATCATATCTTATCATATCATATCCTATCATATCCTATCATATCATATCATATCATATCATAGCATATCTTATCATATCATATCATATCATATCATATCATATCATATCATATCATATCATATCATATCATATCATATCATATCATATCAGATCATAGTATATCATATCATATCATATCATATCATATCATATCATGTCATATCATATCATATCATATCATGTCATATCATCTCATCTCATATCATATCATATCATATCATATCATATCATCTCATATCATATCATATCAGATCAGATCATGTCATATCATATCATATCATATCATATCATATCATATCATATCATATCATATCATCTCATATCATATCATATCATATCATATCATATCATATCATGTCATGTCATGTCATATCATCTCATCTCATATCATATCATATCATATCATATCATATCATATCATATCATATCATATCATATCATATCATATCATCTCATCTCATATCATATCATATCATATCATATCATATCATATCATATCATATCATATCATATCATATCATATCATATCATATCATATCATATCATATCATATCATATCATATCATATCATATCATGTCATGTCATGTCATATCATCTCATCTCATATCATATCATATCATATCATATCATATCATATCATATCATATCATATCATATCATATCATCTCATATCATATCATATCATATCATATCATATCATATCATATCATATCATATCATATCATATCATATCATATCATATCATATCATATCATATCATATCATATCATATCATATCATATCATATCATATCATATCATATCATATCATATCATATCATATCATATCATATCATATCATATCATATCATATCATATCATATCATATCATATCATATCATATCATATCATACCATATCATATCATTTCATACCATATCATATCATTTCATATCATATCATATCATTTCATACCATATCATATCATTTCATATCATATCATATCATTTCATATCATATCATATCATATCATATCATATCATACCATATCATATCATATCCTATCATATCATATCATATCATATCATATCATATCATATCATATCATATCATATCTTATCATATAATATCATATCATATCATATCATATCATACCATACCATATCATATCATATCATATCGTAGCATATCATATCATATCATATCATATCGTATCATACCATATCTTAGCATATCATATCATATCATACCATACCATATATTATCATATCATATCATATCATATCATATCATATCATATCATATCATATCATATCATATCATATCATATCATATCATATCATATCATATCATATCATATCATATCATATCATATCATATCATATCATATCATATCATATCATATCATATCATATCATATCATATCATACCATCTCATGTCATGTCATGTCATGTCATGTCATCTCATCTCATCTCATCTCATCTCATATCATATCATATCATATCATATCATATCATATCATATCATATCATATCATATCATATCATATCATATCATATCATATCATATCAGATCATAGCATATCATATCATATCATATCATATCATATCATGTCATGTCATCTCATATCATCTCATAGCATATCATATCATATCATACCATACCATACCATACCATATCATATCATATCATATCATATCATATCATATCATATCATATCATATCATATCATATCATATCATATCATATCATATCATATCATATCATATCATATCATATCATATCATATCATATCATATCATATCATATCATATCATATCATATCATATCATATCATATCATATCATATCATATCATATCATATCATATCATATCATATCATATCATATCATATCATATCATATCATATCATATCATATCATATCATATCATATCATATTATATCATATCATATCATATCATATCATATCATATCATATCATATCATATCCTATCATATCATACCATCTCATGTCATGTCATGTCATGTCATCTCATCTCATATCATATCATATCATATCATATCATATCATATCATATCATATCATATCATATCATATCATATCATATCATATCATATCAGATCAGATCATAGCATATCATATCATATCATATCATATCATATCATATCATGTCATGTCATCTCATATCATATCATATCATGTCATATCATCTCATCTCATATCATATCATATCATATCATATCATCTCATATCATATCATATCATATCAGATCAGATCAGATCATGTCATATCATATCATATCATATCATATCATATCATATCATATCATATCATATCATATCATATCATATCATATCATATCATGTCATGTCATATCCTATCATATCATATCATATCATATCATATCATATCATATCATATCATATCATATCATATCATATCATAACATAACATATCATATCATATCATATCATATCATAGCATAGCATAGCATAGCATATCATATCATATCATATCATATCATAACATAGCATATCATATCATATCATACCATACCATATCAAAGCATATCATATCATATCATATCCTATCATATCATACCATCTCATTTCTTGTCATGTAATATCATTTCATATCAATTTATATCATATCATATAATATCATTTCATTTCATATCATATCATATCATATCATATCATATCATATCATATCATATCATATCATATCATATCATATCATATCATATCATATCATATCATATCATATCATATCATATCATATCATATCATATCATATCATATCATATCATATCATATCATATCATATCATATCATATCATATCATATCATATCATATCATATCATATCATATCATATCATATCATATCATATCATATCATATCATATCATATCATATCATATCATATCATATCATATCATATCATATCTTATCATATCATATCATATCATATCATATCATACCATACCATATCATATCATTTCATGTCATATCATACCATACCACATCATATCATATCGTATCGTATCATATCCTATCATATCATAGCATACCATAACATACCATATCTTATCATATCATATCATATCATATCATATCATATCATATCATATCATCTCATATCATATCATATCATATCATATCATATCATATCATATCATATCATATCATATCATATCATATCATATCATATCATATCATATCATATCATATCATATCATATCATATCATATCATATCATATCATATCATATCATATCATATCATATCATATCATATCATATCATATCATATCATATCATATCATATCATAGCATATCATATCATATCATATCATATCATATCATATCATATCATATCATACCATACCATCTCATGTCATGTCATGTCATGTCATATCATATCAATTCATATCATATCATACCATATCATATCATATCATGTCATCTCATATCATCTCTTATCAAATAATATAATATTATTACATATCATATCATATCATTTCATATCATATCATATCATATCATATCATATCATATCATATCATGTCATATCATATCATATCATCTCATATCATATCATATCATATCATATCGTATCATATCATCTCATATCATATCATATCATATCATATCATATCATATCATATCATATCATATCATATCATATCATATCATATCATATCATATCATATCATATCATATCATATCATATCATATCATTTCATATCATATCATATCATATCATATCATATCATATCATATCATATCATATCATATCATATCATATCATATCATATCATATCATATCATATCATATCATATCATATCATATCATATCATATCATATCATATCATATCATATCATATCATATCATATCATATCATATCATCTCGTCTCATATCATATCATATCATATCATATCATATCATATCATATCATATCATATCATATCATATCATATCATATCATATCATATCATATCATATCATATCATATCATATCATATCATATCATATCATATCATATCATATCATATCATATCATATCATATCATATCATATCATATCATATCATATCATATCATATCATATCATATCATATCATATCATATCATATCATATCATATCATATCATATCATATCATATCATATCATATCATATCATATCATATCATATCATATCATATCATATCATATCATTTCATATCATTTCATATCATATCATATCATATCATATCATATCATATCATATCATTTCATATCATATCATATCATATCATATCATATCATATCATATCATATCATATCATATCATATCATATCATATCATATCATATCATATCATATCATATCATATCATATCATATCATATCATATCATATCATATCATATCATATCATATCATATCATATCATATCATATCATATCATATCATATCATATCATATCATATCATATCATATCATATCATATCATATCATATCATATCATATCATATCATATCATATCATATCATATCATATCATATCATATCATATCATATCATATCATATCATATCATATCATATCATATCATATCATGTCATATCATATCATATCATCTCATATCATATCATATCATATCATATCGTATCATATCATCTCATATCATCTCATATCATATCATATCATATCATATCATATCATATCATATCATATCATATCATATCATATCATATCATATCATATCATATCATTTCATATCATATCATATCATATCATATCATATCATATCATATCATATCATATCATATCATATCATATCATATCATATCATATCATATCATATCATATCATATCATATCATATCATATCATATCATATCATATCATATCATATCATATCATATCATATCATATCATATCATATCATATCATATCATATCATATCATATCATATCATATCATATCATATCATATCATCTCGTATCATATCATATCATATCATATCATATCATATCATATCATATCATATCATATCATATCATATCATATCATATCATATCATATCATATCATATCATATCATATCATATCATATCATATCATATCATATCATATCATATCATATCATATCATATCATATCATATCATATCATATCATATCATATCATATCATATCATATCATATCATATCATATCATATCATATCATATCATATCATATCATATCATATCATATCATATCATATCATATCATATCATATCATATCATATCATATCATATCATATCATATCATATCATTTCATATCATTTCATATCATATCATATCATATCATATCATATCATATCATATCATTTCATATCATATCATATCATATCATATCATATCATATCATATCATATCATATCATATCATATCATATCATATCATATCATATCATATCATATCATATCATATCATATCATATCATATCATATCATATCATATCATATCATATCATATCATATCATATCATATCATATCATATCATATCATATCATATCATATCATATCATATCATATCATATCATATCATATCATATCATATCATATCATATCATATCATATCATATCATATCATATCATATCATATCATATCATATCATATCATATCATATCATATCATATCATATCATGTCATATCATATCATATCATCTCATATCATATCATATCATATCATATCGTATCATATCATCTCATATCATATCATATCATATCATATCATATCATATCATATCATATCATATCATATCATATCATATCATATCATATCATATCATATCATATCATATCATATCATATCATATCATATCATATCATATCATATCATATCATATCATATCATATCATATCATATCATATCATATCATATCATATCATATCATATCATATCATATCATATCATATCATATCATATCATATCATATCATATCATATCATATCATATCATATCATATCATATCATATCATATCATATCATATCATATCATATCATATCATATCATATCATATCATCTCGTATCATATCATATCATATCATATCATATCATATCATATCATATCATATCATATCATATCATATCATATCATATCATATCATATCATATCATATCATATCATATCATATCATATCATATCATATCATATCATATCATATCATATCATATCATATCATATCATATCATATCATATCATATCATATCATATCATATCATATCATATTATATCATATCATATCATATCATATCATATCATATCATATCATATCATATCATATCCTATCATATCATACCATCTCATGTCATGTCATGTCATGTCATCTCATCTCATATCATATCATATCATATCATATCATATCATATCATATCATATCATATCATATCATATCATATCATATCATATCATATCAGATCAGATCATAGCATATCATATCATATCATATCATATCATATCATATCATGTCATGTCATCTCATATCATATCATATCATGTCATATCATCTCATCTCATATCATATCATATCATATCATATCATCTCATATCATATCATATCATATCAGATCAGATCAGATCATGTCATATCATATCATATCATATCATATCATATCATATCATATCATATCATATCATATCATATCATATCATATCATATCATATCATGTCATGTCATATCCTATCATATCATATCATATCATATCATATCATATCATATCATATCATATCATATCATATCATATCATAACATAACATATCATATCATATCATATCATATCATAGCATAGCATAGCATAGCATATCATATCATATCATATCATATCATAACATAGCATATCATATCATATCATACCATACCATATCAAAGCATATCATATCATATCATATCCTATCATATCATACCATCTCATTTCTTGTCATGTAATATCATTTCATATCAATTTATATCATATCATATAATATCATTTCATTTCATATCATATCATATCATATCATATCATATCATATCATATCATATCATATCATATCATATCATATCATATCATATCATATCATATCATATCATATCATATCATATCATATCATATCATATCATATCATATCATATCATATCATATCATATCATATCATATCATATCATATCATATCATATCATATCATATCATATCATATCATATCATATCATATCATATCATATCATATCATATCATATCATATCATATCATATCTTATCATATCATATCATATCATATCATATCATACCATACCATATCATATCATTTCATGTCATATCACATCATATCATATCGTATCGTATCATATCCTATCATATCATAGCATACCATAACATACCATATCTTATCATATCATATCATATCATATCATATCATATCATATCATATCATCTCATATCATATCATATCATATCATATCATATCATATCATATCATATCATATCATATCATATCATATCATATCATATCATATCATATCATATCATATCATATCATATCATATCATATCATATCATATCATATCATATCATATCATATCATATCATATCATATCATATCATATCATATCATATCATATCATATCATAGCATATCATATCATATCATATCATATCATATCATATCATATCATATCATACCATACCATCTCATGTCATGTCATGTCATGTCATATCATATCAATTCATATCATATCATACCATATCATATCATATCATGTCATCTCATATCATCTCTTATCAAATAATATAATATTATTACATATCATATCATATCATTTCATATCATATCATATCATATCATATCATATCATATCATATCATGTCATATCATATCATATCATCTCATATCATATCATATCATATCATATCGTATCATATCATCTCATATCATATCATATCATATCATATCATATCATATCATATCATATCATATCATATCATATCATATCATATCATATCATATCATATCATATCATATCATATCATATCATATCATATCATTTCATATCATATCATATCATATTCATATCATATCATATCATATCATATCATATCATATCATATCATATCATATCATATCATATCATATCATATCATATCATATCATATCATATCATATCATATCATATCATATCATATCATATCATATCATATCATATCATATCATATCATATCATATCATATCATATCATATCATATCATATCATATCATATCATATCATATCATATCATATCATATCATATCATATCATATTATATCATATCATATCATATCATATCATATCATATCATATCATATCATATCCTATCATATCATACCATCTCATGTCATGTCATGTCATGTCATCTCATCTCATATCATATCATATCATATCATATCATATCATATCATATCATATCATATCATATCATATCATATCATATCATATCATATAGATCAGATCATAGCATATCATATCATATCATATCATATCATATCATATCATGTCATGTCATCTCATATCATATCATATCATGTCATATCATCTCATCTCATATCATATCATATCATATCATATCATCTCATATCATATCATATCATATCAGATCAGATCAGATCATGTCATATCATATCATATCATATCATATCATATCATATCATATCATATCATATCATATCATATCATATCATATCATATCATATCATATCATGTCATGTCATATCCTATCATATCATATCATATCATATCATATCATATCATATCATATCATATCATATCATATCATATCATAACATAACATATCATATCATATCATATCATATCATAGCATAGCATAGCATAGCATATCATATCATATCATATCATATCATAACATAGCATATCATATCATATCATACCATACCATATCAAAGCATATCATATCATATCATATCCTATCATATCATACCATCTCATTTCTTGTCATGTAATATCATTTCATATCAATTTATATCATATCATATAATATCATTTCATTTCATATCATATCATATCATATCATATCATATCATATCATATCATATCATATCATATCATATCATATCATATCATATCATATCATATCATATCATATCATATCATATCATATCATATCATATCATATCATATCATATCATATCATATCATATCATATCATATCATATCATATCATATCATATCATATCATATCATATCATATCATATCATATCATATCATATCATATCATATCATATCATATCATATCATATCATATCATATCATATCTTATCATATCATATCATATCATATCATATCATACCATACCATATCATATCATTTCATGTCATATCATACCATACCACATCATATCATATCGTATCGTATCATATCCTATCATATCATAGCATACCATAACATACCATATCTTATCATATCATATCATATCATATCATATCATATCATATCATATCATCTCATATCATATCATATCATATCATATCATATCATATCATATCATATCATATCATATCATATCATATCATATCATATCATATCATATCATATCATATCATATCATATCATATCATATCATATCATTTCATATCATATCATATCATATCATATCATATCATATCATATCATATCATATCATATCATATCATATCATAGCATATCATATCATATCATATCATATCATATCATATCATATCATACCATACCATCTCATGTCATGTCATGTCATGTCATATCATATCAATTCATATCATATCATACCATATCATATCATATCATGTCATCTCATATCATCTCTTATCAAATAATATAATATTATTACATATCATATCATATCATTTCATATCATATCATATCATATCATATCATATCATATCATATCATGTCATATCATATCATATCATCTCATATCATATCATATCATATCATATCGTATCATATCATCTCATATCATATCATATCATATCATATCATATCATATCATATCATATCATATCATATCATATCATATCATATCATATCATATCATATCATATCATATCATATCATATCATATCATATCATATCATTTCATATCATATCATATCATATCATATCATATCATATCATATCATATCATATCATATCATATCATATCATATCATATCATATCATATCATATCATATCATATCATATCATATCATATCATATCATATCATATCATATCATATCATATCATATCATATCATATCATATCATATCATCTCGTCTCATATCATATCATATCATATCATATCATATCATATCATATCATATCATATCATATCATATCATATCATATCATATCATATCATATCATATCATATCATATCATATCATATCATATCATATCATATCATATCATATCATATCATATCATATCATATCATATCATATCATATCATATCATATCATATCATATCATATCATATCATATCATATCATATCATATCATATCATATCATATCATATCATATCATATCATATCATATCATATCATATCATATCATATCATATCATATCATATCATATCATATCATATCATATCATATCATTTCATATCATTTCATATCATATCATATCATATCATATCATATCATATCATATCATTTCATATCATATCATATCATATCATATCATATCATATCATATCATATCATATCATATCATATCATATCATATCATATCATATCATATCATATCATATCATATCATATCATATCATATCATATCATATCATATCATATCATATCATATCATATCATATCATATCATATCATATCATATCATATCATATCATATCATATCATATCATATCATATCATATCATATCATATCATATCATATCATATCATATCATATCATATCATATCATATCATATCATATCATATCATATCATATCATGTCATATCATATCATATCATCTCATATCATATCATATCATATCATATCGTATCATATCATCTCATATCATATCATATCATATCATATCATATCATATCATATCATATCATATCATATCATATCATATCATATCATATCATATCATATCATATCATATCATATCATATCATATCATATCATATCATATCATATCATATCATATCATATCATATCATATCATATCATATCATATCATATCATATCATATCATATCATATCATATCATATCATATCATATCATATCATATCATATCATATCATATCATATCATATCATATCATATCATATCATATCATATCATATCATCTCGTATCATATCATATCATATCATATCATATCATATCATATCATATCATATCATATCATATCATATCATATCATATCATATCATATCATATCATATCATATCATATCATATCATATCATATCATATCATATCATATCATATCATATCATATCATATCATATCATATCATATCATATCATATCATATCATATCATATCATATCATATCATATCATATCATATCATATCATATCATATCATATCATATCATATCATATCATATCATATCATATCATATCATATCATATCATATCATATCATATCATATCATTTCATATCATTTCATATCATTTCATATCATATCATTTCATATCATATCATATCATATCATATCATATCATATCATATCATATCATATCATATCATATCATATCATATCATATCATATCATATCATATCATATCATATCATATCATATCATATCATATCATATCATATCATATCATATCATATCATATCATATCATATCATATCATATCATATCATATCATATCATATCATATCATATCATATCATATCATATCATATCATATCATATCATATCATATCATATCATGTCATATCATGTCATGTCATATCATATCATATCATATCATATCATATCATATCATCTCATATCATATCATATCATCTCATATCATATCATATCATATCATCTCATATCATCTCATATCATATCATGTCATGTCATCTCATATCATATCATATCATATCATATCATATCATATCATATCATATCATATCATATCATATCATATCATATCATATCATATCATATCATATCATATCATATCATATCATATCATATCATATCATGTCATGTCATGTCATGTCATGTCATGTCATGTCATGTCATGTCATGTCATGTCATGTCATGTCATATCATATCATGTCATGTCATGTCATATCATATCATATCATACCATATCATATCTTATCATATCATATCATGTCATATCATGTCATATCATATCATTTCATAATTTCTCATATCATATCCTATAATTTACTATCATATAATATCATATACTATCCTATCATATCATATCATATCATATCGTATCGTATCATATCATATCATATCATAGAATATCATATGATATGATATGATATGATACGATATGATAAGATATGATATGATATGATATGATATGGTATGATAGGATAAGATAGGATATGATATGATGTTATATGATAGGATAAGATATGATATGATACGATAGGATAGGATAGGATACGATATGATTTGATATGTTATGATATGTTATGTTATGATATGATATTTTATGATATGATATGATTTGATATGAAATAAAATGATATTATTTGGTATGAAATGAAATGAAATGAAATGATATTAAATGAAATGTTATGATATGATATGATATGATATTATAATTCTTTTAAGTTCATTTATTGTCATTTTAATGTATTATATATTTTAACTTCATCATTTCAAGAACGTTCGTTTTAATGGTTTCAATGTCAGTTTACTTGTATATATTTATAAAAGATCATGTAAAACAATAATAATTTTACATAATTGAAATTATGAATTATTAATGTACTTACAAAAGTAAAAATGGTATTACATATAATTTGGTTATATGGTATGAGGATGGTTAATTTGATAAAAGTTTATTAAAATGTTTTAATTTAGTTTATCAATTTTTTATGACCATCACAAACTTTTATCATTTTATTTTGTATAATGATTATATATTGGATCCAATACAAGATTAATATTATATTATATATATATATATATTAAAATCTTATTTAACCATAATATTGGTTTTCTTACTATCCTTGATGGATTTAATTGAAAATGAAAACTCACCATCGATGAAGGCGGTGAATCGACACATCACTGAGGATGTTTAAATATTTAGAATAATATGCGTATAAAATAGATTTAATTATTTATATTCCATTATCAAAATAAAAATTCCAATTTATATATGATACTAGATTTATCATTCCACTAGGGATTTGTTATGTAAGGATCTAATAAGAAAATAAAATAAATTAAAAGACAATAAAAATGGATTTTACCGATTGAATTTATTCTCATTCAGAACCACATTATGGAATATAGGTTTATTAATTTCAAAAATAAATTTCATATAAATAAGGCTTTTATAATTTCATTTAAAACACTCCTTGAGGAAAATAATTTTTCAACATAAAAATGCGTTTTAAAACATAAATCCTCTTGAGAACTATTTTCTTTGAAAATACCTTGAAGAAATAAAAAATAAGGCTTGAAATTATTCTATGAACCCTCTAATATAAAATTATTTAGAAAAATTATAATGAAAACTGGAAATTCATCAAATCCTTTTCTTTTAAATGTACCTTTTGAAAACATAAATATGGGGCTTTAAATTTCATTTAAAATACTTTTTAAACATAAAACATTTTTGAATGCCTTTTTCATTGATAAACTATTTAATATTAAGAAACTTATATAATATTAGGAAAAAATTAATTAAAAATAATATTGTATACTTACAAACTTATATTTCATGAAATGACGATCATTTAGGTCGGAAAGTTTGTACATGTTGAACATTATTTTTTCACATTATGTTTTTTACAAAAGTACCTTGATTAGAAAAAAATAAGATTCCTTTTACTATAATTTCCTTAATGTAAACGTGGGAGAAAAATATTTTTTGAACATCATAGGTTAATATTAAAACATTTTTTAAAACATTTTTGTAAAACATTGTTTTGAATGAACAGAGATTTCTTATCGAAATGAGAAATATATTTGGATATTATAAAAACATTTTATTTATTATCTTATGTACCAAAGTAAGGGAAAATGGAAATATTTTCTTTTGATATAATGGATAAATATAGTATAATAAAAATAATAAGTTTTCTTGAGATATTGATCTTAACATTTCTTCAATGGAAACATAATTAACAATAATCTTGATTAAAGATGAGATTGAAGTAATAAACCACATCCGTTGTAATATCATTGAATCATAATAATATGGAAATAATAAAATTACCTATCACTCAAAATATCATTAATAAAATTAAATTCATGCTATAGTATGTCAATGTGAAATATATACACATCTTAAAAAAATATAGGTGTATAATATGGCATGTGCCTCAAAGAAGTTAAATGGAGATAAAATTAATTTACCGATTTGGTATCATTTAAAACATAAACCCCATAAAATAAATATCATAAAATGGATATATAAAATCTCATAAGATTATGTATAATAACTATATGATACATCCATATAATTTATACATACTATGAATATTAAATGAGTGGTGAATGAGGCATAAATCTCATGGAAATAAAATGTTAGATGAAATTCTCTTACATTATGTCTTGACATTCTTCATACAGATTCAAAACTAATGTATAATTAATTTAAGAATATTATAAATCTTATAGAGAACAATATTATATATATAATACAATATATCATTTTTATGACAATATATTACACTTTTATTAACAATAAAATGTTAATGTTACGTTTCAATTAATATCCGCTTTAATTTTTGTATATGTTTTGAGTTGTTATTCTTCATCCTCTAACTTAGAAAATTACTTACATATTTAAATAATGTAAAACATGTTATAAATATAATATATATTCATTATATATTTATTTATAATAATCTGTATAATATGGATTTAGGAAATTGAATACACCATTCATAGAGACGATATGTCATACGTACCAATGAACGATAATTCCATTTTCTTACCATATTGAATGAATGAATGTAAATAATGTGTATATATATATATATATATATATTACATAACTTTTATTTGGTATTTCAGATATATCATATATTTTCAGTATACTTGTCATTAATACATTTCTTGTACACTGTTAATGAATCACATCTCTTTGAAGAGGTGGTAGTCCACACTTCCCCAAAAGAAATTATCATACATACAAAATGGAAATAATGAAGGTATTTGTTATATGATAATTAAATAATAATAAATAAATTATAAATATAATATATAACTTATAAAAATACATTTTAAATCCAAATTCAAAACCATGAGGGTTTGTAATGGACTAATAAACAACATTGTTACATGGGGCAGTAGTTTATCACACACACTAATGGTAAGTTCATTTCCCATTAGATATTTGTGTGTGTATGTTTAAGTAAACTCGTAGAATTCAAATATATAATTATATAAAGGATAATATATTTATTTTATAGTTGTTTAATAATAATATTTTAGGTGGTGGAGAAAGAAAATAAAACAATAGAGCTTGAGGAAGGATGTTACCTATTCATTTGAGTAACTCCTTTTGCTTTTCATAGAATGGATTACTGGGTTGGATTTATATATAAAGGGATGATTTAGTGAGCATGTTAGGTATTTTTGGATCTTTTTTAATATGATTTTTTGCGATCCAAAGGGCTTGAGAGGTGTGCATAAGTGTGAGGTTTATGTGTCTTTTTTATAGTAGAGGAAGAGTGGCATTCCCAAAAATTTTTGAATAGGGAAATCCAATCATGTTTTTCCTACCTAGAGTGGATCCAATAGTGGAATAGTTTTATAAAATGGTGTATATGGTCATTACATTTCCATATAATAGATTTTTTACAAGTTTCTAGGTCTTTATGTCCCTTAAGTGTAAGGTTATGTCTCTTGTTAAGCTAATTTTCCTCCAAATAGTTGAAATTAATTTTAATCACATTAACTAATATATTTGATAAAAAACTAAGTTAAACATTTTAGAGATTATATACATTATTATTAAAAATATTTAATCAATTTTTAAAAATTCTAATAAATATATTATTTTAAATTAATTTAAAATTAATCCCGTATACGGGACGAAAGAGCTTCTTTGAAATTTTAAAATGATAAAATTTTGCTAATTATATACATATAATTTTAATGTAAAATTGTTAAAAATTGTCTAAATAGAAATAATTTATGTATAATTAATATCATTGTACTTTAAATCCTTCTATAATTATAATTTAACCATGTAAATAATTTACATGAAAAAGAGACTTTGAATTAAAATTTGGTATTTATTCATTATTCATCAAAAAACGAAACATCAAAAAATACATAAAAAGCACATCCTAACATAATATTATGTTTACATTTCATAAAATAATCTTATTTTTACATATGAAATTTATAAATGTTCCATAGTTTATATTTAAAATAGGTTCTCCATTAAATCGAAGTAAAACCAATATCATAAAAATATATGACTTTATGTCTAATATTGGGTTTGTTCCTATCATATGCCTATAAAATATATTCAATGAATTTAAAAAATAAATGACTGAATATATAAAATATATATTTCAACAATATAATTCACTAATAGTAATTAATTTTATATATTTGGATTAAATTCCATTATGAATATAAAAGCAGTTTTTATAAAAACATTCCCTTTATATTCAATTAGTTCTCATATTCATTTCTATCTAACATAAAACCATTGAATAAAAGAATGTTTATTCATAGGATAGGTAATAATATTAATAAACACCAATTTAAAGGCTAGGTTATATATTATTATATTAAATAACAATAATTTTAATATTATATTATTGTTTAGTAATACTCGGTCTAGCGTGTTATGCAAGCCATCACGGAAAGTCAGTATTGTGTGTATGGTAATCTGACCTCAATGTTACATGTATGGAAAAAATATTATGTTGTATTTAGTGAACTATTAACATGTTTATGTGTATAACCAATGCCAAAATTAGTGATTTAATAAAAAAACTATTTTTTGTGTTGCGTGTAATGAAACGTATCAAAAAGAATTTATTAATTTGATGAAAAATATTTCAAAAAATCTAGGGGTTTGACAATATCAACTTAAAAAACCAAATCCGAAAAATAACTATAATTACTTTGAACCCACATACATCCATGGATGGAATGATCATTCAGAAATGTGGTTTGGCTCTGGACAATTAAAAAAACCCACATTTCAACAAAACATCCAGATGCTCCCACATTAGAAACATGATTTTCTACATACCCAAAGGATATTTAAATCCCAATCATCAACATGTATACAATAAGATAATTATAAAAAAAAGTTATATTATTATACTGGTGATGTTTTGAAAAAAAATTTCGTAATCAATAGAATGAAATGAAGAGTCACGATTTTGGAGTTAATGGAGTTTAAGAAACAAATTACAGGGATTGTCACTACCCTCTCTGACATAGTATGTTATAACTCTGAAAATATTCCTTTCCAACCTACACCAAATCTAAAAGATAATTTCAATTCCATCTCTTTGAAAAGTTGGAATCAATTGATAGATACATCTACACCTATCTTTCTTTCAAGATTCACCAAAACTCTGAAGAAACCCCAATTATGACCAGTCGATGAGAATCCATAGGTTAATGAAAAATATAACAAAATGATTGATTATGTTCCACATAAACACCTTTTCTTTCAAAATATACTTGTTCAAATGAAAAATCTAGCTTATGGGGTGATGGGAAAAGTGGTTTTTGAAACACTCAAGTGCATTGAGATAAACATCCCACTTATTGAGTCCATTAAAAAAATACCCAGGTATTCCAAATTTTTAAAAGACATTCATACCAATTAAAGATGGATCAAGGGTAACTAGAGTATCAATATTAGAAGGAATGTTTCATCACTCATTACAACAACTCATGAAACACAAAAAATTGTATGTATTTGAGGACCTTCACCATGACATGCACTATAGGAGACTAAATATTTTCTAATGCATTATGTTATTTTAGATATTCTATAAATATGATGCCCCACTATATATTATATTATTTATAGTGTTGTGTGTTGAACCCAATGAGAGTAAAGGTGCAGTTATAAATTATATCAATGTCATACCAAGATGGTTCCCATGAGGATGTACTTTTTCAGATTAGAGACATGAATTTCCATCATATTTCTATGTGCATAACATGGATTATGATCAGGTAAATTATCAAAATCCCATTAGCTTAGGTAGTAACTTCCTCAAAAATGAAAAATGATCATAAATGTTTATGAGGTTAAACACTATATTGTTTCTAGAGATGGAGTTGTGATATTAGATTATATGAATTACCACTCAGAAGATCAATTTATATTTTCATCTCCCATTTGGAACCACCAAGTAAAAAAATGGATTTGTATTTTCCTATACATAGAGTGATAATGAGAATGAGTTCTAGTTTAATGTCTATGAAAACTTCCACACCTATTTCAAATACACTAACGTCACTTGTATTTGATTTGTATGTGGATTTATATTCTAATTAAGATAATGATCTCATTGATAATGTCATTTTTATTGAGTATGTTATTGGATTTGATGCATTATTATCTATTTTTGATGATGTATATTCTAATACTAATGTTCATTTTGATAATATTTTTGTTCCTTCAATATATCCATGCATACATCACCCCCTTCATTGGAAGTCAATATTTTTCAACCAAATATCAAATACTTATACATTTTGAGTTATGAGATAATACCTACTATTATTGCTAATAAAAATCCTATTTTATCTTATAGAAAAACATTTGATTATTTTGAAGGGGAACATTAGGGAAATTGAGTTGACTGTGTGTGACATATTTGGTATTAGTCACTAAATTACAATACATAACATTATTCTGGGTGATAGGGTAAACCAGTCTGATAGTCCCAAAAGAAACTTATTTCAACTCTTCTAGAATTTAAAATTTTTCCCGAGCTGTGAATCATTTTTCCAATTTTATATTCCTAGTGGGAGGGTTATATTATTTTTTCTTAATAAATGCGATTTTGTTTTTGTTAGAAATTATATGGAGGAGTTAGTAATACTGTGGGTGAAAAATAGTTTGTTTCTGTGTGTACTGATTATTGGAAACTAAACCAATACACTCATAAGTATCATTTCCCCCTCTAATTTATTCATAAAATTCTTGACATAATAGTTTATAAGACACCTTATTGTTTTTGGGATGGATTATATAGATATTTTCAAGGTCCTATATCTCTATAAGATTAATAGAAGAAAACATTCAATTATTCATTTGACACATTTTCCAAATGTAGGATTCCATTTTTACTTTTCAATGCCTTGGGTATCTTCTAGAGATGAATGATGAGTATTTTTTCAGATATTATTGAGACATGCATGGAGGTATATATGGATGGTTTAACAGTGTATGAATCTTTGTTTTTTTAATGTATGTTTAGTTTGGGGAAGGGTTCGAATCCTTGTACTGAAATGAATATGGATTTCAACATTAAAAAATGGAATTTCATGGTAGACCATTTCATTATCTTAGGGAATTCAAAAATGTGAAAACATGGAATTAATGTTGATAGATCAATGATTGATATTACTCAAAATATCCTTAGTGTGTTTGTGATGTTTGATCATTCCTCGGGCCTATAGGATTTTATCGACACTTCATCCAACATTTCAATTTGATCACCCCACCCTTATTTTGATTTATTAAAAAATATATTGACTATTTTCTTATGATTCATGCAGGGTATCATTTTATGAGATATAAAAGCATTTATCCACTAAACCAATCATAGTTTCCCCATGGTGGGAGCTTCCTTTTGAGATTTTATATAAAGAATCATACATTATGGTTATAAATGTCTTATAATATATGGAGGAAGGGTCATCCCATGTGATTTCTTATTTATCAAAACCATGAATTAATAATTAGAAAATTAGATGACTGGGGAAAATGATTTTTTTGTTATATATTATTCATATTATTTTCATTCCTATTTATTAGGCTCTAATGTCTGGTTTTTTGGAACATGAAACTCTATGTTACCTCTTCCAGAAGCCAGGTGTAAATCCATGATTTATCTAACAGATTCTCCTTCTTCATGAATATTATATTGATATAAAGGACTTGAAGGGTTCAGAAAACATGGGGGTTGACCATAGGAGTAGGATTACTAGCACACCATTGGATAAAACCTTAATCCATTTACCACTTTGAGGCACTTTCCTCAATAAGAAAATTTGTGTCATCTCAGGTTTTCATCATTGGTAAATAGAGTTAGTGAAATAACATGTTTCCTATGAAATTCATAAAAATTTATGGAAACATCAGTTAAAAAAAATAAAAGAGTGAGTCTAGGATTTATATATGGGATTATCCGTACATCTAGTGCATGCGTAGTGGTAAAGTCATTTGGAGATGTGTGACCAAACATGAGTTTTAGTCCATTTTGCAATTTATTCATACCATTTATTTTTGTGAAATCTTTGGACCCCAACCGACAGATATGAATGAATTAGAATCTAGATTATATTGGCCTAGATGGTTCTATGATGCTGATGCTTTTTTATGTCATCCTCACATTTCCAACACACTAGAAACATTTTGAGGATACACGACATTCCCCAATAAGTCATATTATTCAATAAGATTTTTATATTTATAGAATCACTTTTATAGTTTCTTCTATTGTTTTATTTTTGTTTGTTCTACATTTTGGTCACTATTAATTTTTTTAAAAAAAAAATGATTCAGTGCAAGTATAATTGTTCTGATGATTATTATATTGTTGTGTATTTTGTTAAGGATATATTTTATTGATGGTTTATAGAACCAATGGTTATAATTAGTGACCAAGGGAGACACATTTTCAAATTGAATTTGGTTTCCCTCCATCTGGAGTATGTTGTTCCACATAAAACATCTACTTCATACCACCGCCAAATAAATTTCTAGGTTGTGGTTTAAAATTAGGAGTTTTTTTGTAGAATACCATGCAACTAAATAGAATGGATAGGATAAATCCCTTGGACGATGTGTCACGAACCGAATCTGGTCACCTCCAAAAATAGCACCAAAACCATCCTGTGATAAGGCCAGAAGGGCGTTCCCTATCCCCACAGGCTGGTACAAGTTCCTGGGTGTCATTTATCTTGGTTTGGGAATGATTTACCTATATATGTATACATAAAACACCAAAAATAGTTGATAAATTGAATCTGAAAAATTCATACCAACAAAGATTATAAAAAAATATAGAACTGAATAAATAAGGTCAAATTCAATACAAAAGGTCCAATGACACAATGAAATAACAACAAAACAGCCCCATGGAGTCCACATGACATGGGGTCATCACCCCCAAACTATCTCCACAACTTCGCCCCAAGGATGAGGACCAACACCCTGAACCGCCATCACCCCTAGCCTTTCTTTTAATTGATTCAAACATAACCATGTATACTTACACAAAATGGGTGTAAGTGGGGTGTGAGGATAATCCCAATAATATAACACCCAATTATTTCAAAGATCATGCAATAAATTGTGAAAAAGCAAGCAGTTTTAATACACAAAGAAAAGAAGTGATAAAATCCAAGAAATGAAACTTTCAATTGAAATTTTTCTGAGATAATCTTTTCAGAATGTTCAAAATTTTATATAGATATGTTAGGTACTATTAATTACTTCCAAAAAACCCCCAATACATGGGAAAATACCACAAACACAATGGGAAAGAAAATCTGGAACACCCCTAGGCACTAGATAGTATCGGGCCCCATGTACCTCATAACTCGATGTAATGTAACCATAGTAAAATCCATTATTATACACGATCCTCTGATAGGTAACATACCCATAACCTATTTGTCCCAAATCATCATCCACATAGTTTAGTAAGAGTTTTTATTACCCAAATTCTAGGTGAAACATGGACTAAACCCATTCGGTCCACTAGCCGTACTAGTACACATCTGCCCCACCTAGGTACACGGGCTTCCCCCTTTGTGCTCATAAAATTTCATAATGATACATATAACAATTTTCCTATAAAACACCACTGCTAGTAACCTAAAATAATTACAGTAGCTACACACATTTTATAACATTTAAAACACACCACAAAACACTTTGAGTTTCAACAAAACAACTTCTCCAAATCTTTCTTTGTTTTGCACCCTAAACTCATTGAAATCCCCACTTGAACACCATATTCATACAATTATTTATAATGTCAGAGTCCAACACACCCTTAAATTTTATTTAAACTCCTTACATTATTTATAAAACAGTCCCTATAAGTATCACATAGAATACCCATGTAAAAGACCCAATTCAACACCAAATTGGTACTCAAAAACCATTTTCTTAATAGACGTCACCCAAAACCAATTTATTAGAAACAAGAAAATAATAATAACATTGAAAAAAATTTTATCCCATAATACTGTTCAATAAGGTCATCTAAATAATTGAATGGCATCCCTAAATCGATCAATAAAATATTTATATAAAAAGCACAAATTTCACATGAAATTGGCCCTTAAAATTCACTTGCATTACAAACACCACTAATACAATTTTTTGTAGTTCCAAATCAAAGTGTTAAACATGATAATATAATAAATAGAGTAGCTATTTCACAAGGATTTCATAAAAAGTGGAATCACCTACCAAAGTAATGAAAAACCTTGAATCCACGTGCGAAAATTAAGTCCCACCCCCACTACATCAAGAGGGACTTAGAACAAACCTAAAACCATTAAATAGGAACTATAAAACCAATGGTTAAACCAAAGGTTCTAAACCCTACCTCCTTGTCATTTGGTACTTCAATGAAAATGGAATAATCCCCAAGAAAATAGAATGAAACCCTAAGCAATTTGAAAGAGGAATGGAAGAGACTCACTTACTGGAGGGGTCTTGGGTAATCGCCACTTAAACTCTATTATCGCAAATTTAAATCATTAAAACCTTAAAGGGAGGTTTGTAGATGGATGAGGAGGTCATTTTGGAACTGGAATGGAGGAAACAGAGTAAGAATTGAGAGTGTTATGATGGAAGGAACTTACCTCCTCAAATCTGCCCGATTTTAGAAACCCTAATAAGTTCAGCACTCAATCACAATGAAGAAAAGCTCCAATGAGGGAAAAGAGAGGTTGGTCACAAGACTGGGTTAAATGGGCTCGTGTGAGGCTTGGAATAACTGAACAATATCAAATAATGAATATGTTGTTAAATAAATAAAATTCATTTTTAAAACATGATATAGGCATCCGGGCAGGCCCAATCCCTTAAATAAAAACCAAATTACACCATTTTTATGGATATCTAAAGGTTCCAAATATTAATTTTGGTGTTAATATATTAGTTGAGGACATTTTGGAATTGGAATTAGTGAAAAATATTAAAAAATGAAAATTTTATAAAAGAAATAAAAATTATTTTTAAATCTGGAATTGTGCTCATGGTTTGGCCCATTCATGAAAACTCACCTCTTCCCCCATAAAATCATGGTAAAACCCAAAAATAATGAAATAATGGGAATGAAAATAAAAATACATTTAAAATAATTTATGTATGTGAACATTAACCAACCATGAAAACATTCCACCATGTAAAGTCACAATAATACCAATGAAACAACAAACACCATCTGAGAAACCAAGAGGTACTCCCTTGCCCGGTTTCTCCCTCAAAAGACAAAAAACCGCTACTGATTAATGAAGTAAAGAATACTCTCACAAATCAAACATACACCACTTTACTGAAATAATTAAGCACATTCAGGCATTATCCCAAATGAAAACTCCTCAATCACCATCTGAACAATAATCTATCAATTTACCCAGACAAACAACAACATCGAACAAGGTTACACTTACCCTACTACAACTAAACCATTAGGAACTCTCCAATATCAATTTTTACCCAAGTATGGTGTAGGTAGTTAGATATCTCTGAATTATAATACCTACTTCCAAGACAAGAACATGTAATAATTTGTGTTACTCATATGAAGAGACACAAATGGGCTCCCCGCCAAAAGAGACAACATAAATTTTTTCTAGAGAAAACTTCAGGACACTAACAAGGGGAGACCCAAATAGACTCCATAGTACAAGGGTTATAGATCTATTAGAAATTTCCAAAATAATATGCATGATACCCATGGTGGGACTCCCCACCACAAGAACCAACCATCTTAACTAACCGGAGTGGGCCGACATGAAAAGACACCAAAATTTAAGAGTTGGGAAGGCCACACGGGTAGTCTGCACAGTTTGGGAAACTGTTCGATAACTATGTGGATTATTATATCTATATAGTTATTTTTTTGGGCAAGGTAACAACTACCCATGTGAAAACCATTTTCTCTACCTATCCAACCAAATATCAAAACATTCTCCAAAGAATCAATGGAAACCAAAGGGGGTGGGAATAAAATTATGTGATGACATGGGTACAATAAACTCCACCTATTTCCACCGAATAGGAACAACAGAAAAAATATGATGACACCAGAGTTTTAAAATCTTCCCATCCTTCATACTAAGGATAGGTCATTGTAAAAGGGATTAAAAAACCCTAGGATTTCCCATAACTATGAGAAAGCTTCTCTCTGATACCTATGGTTGGAGTTCAAGTGATTGAAGCATCTTTGGCCTTGCAGTTAGGCTTTGGAAACCCTCTGAATGAGAACTCTTCTTTCAGTGACACCAAAAACTACACCATAATCACCAATAAGTTTTCCATGACATAACACATTCTAGACTCACTTTTCCATAACATGATATTTCACTGAAATAGGGCTTAGAAGATGCACACATATCACACCTTGTTTCTTCAGGTGACAAACAATTAAAGTAAAGAAAACTTATACTCAACATCCTATAAAAAGGAAGATTGTGATGTTTTTACAAGAGAGACATTATCCCAACATAATAGTGTCTGTCATAGCATTGTATGAATTTCACCTTTAAGGTCAATTGAGCACATGACATCACAATGCGTCACTGAAAATGACCATTGCAACTGATATAAACAATGCATTTAGAGGGACCTTATACAACATTCCCAAACAACACACAATTGTAGAAAGTGGCCACAATATCCTCTTTTGACCACATTTCTCAAACTAGTAGTTTTACGTGATATCCTTCTTCTAAATGACTACGAAGGATTGAGAGGGCCTCTTAGACACCATCCAGAAACTCATCTAGGAAAAAAACCCCAGACCACTTCCACCTTAGGCAAATCAAGAAACATAAGAAGCTAAGGTCTCTTTAAACCTTCCATGGTCACTCTCCCACTACAAGAGGATACATAGAACCATGATAGGAAAGGGTTTAGACTCAATCTAAAAATCTCATGAAATAGATTCCTAATATTGATCAACTGGATGGTCTTCAATTGGAGAAACAATCCGGGTTTCACTTCAGTTGGGCAATAATACATAACGGGGCATACCTTATCCAACAATTGAACCCAAGGACCCCACAAATATAGTCCATTGGTCAAGATATACCAGAAACCAGATCCAAACACAGGAAGGGAACCTTTGTAAAGGCATCCGAAAACATTTTTCTGAAGAGACCACTAATCGTCCCTAAAACATAGCTTACCAACCGGACACAATCCCAATACACAATTCAAACAGGAGGGGTTCTTGGACTCAAAACATCCCACAACATCAACATTTTCAAAAACCCATAATACAAACCATACCAAAATATTCATCAAGAAATCATGTTTTTCTTTAATACCATTTCATTGAAAAAATACGCTTTAGTGGAAAGCATATCCACCAAGGGTATCCCATTGGCCTCACACATGTATGTTTTTATGCCACACTAGACACCCTCCTCATATCCATCCCGGAACTCATCCAGTCATGCCATAAACCATCTTTCATCCCATATAACCCCATACATGTGGTCACTCATAGAAATACCAATGTTTAAAACAAATATTCTTTCCACTTTTTAAAACATAAATGGCCAACCAATGCATCCTTTTTCCAAAAACTGATAACTAGGAGATCCAAATCCGAATTGTAATATTACTAAAATTTTCAGAAAGACAACCGTTTATACAAGAAGTCACTTTAATGTTTTTCATTTCAATTTCATAACATCTCATCGCATTAAAACAACCAATGATAGTTTAGAAAACTCTATGGGAAACACTTTTTCTAAACCAACTTTAGTATAGTTTCTGCTTTCAAAAGCGGTGTAAGAACACCATTTTCTATTTCTATTTAATTATAAATATTCTATTACACTATATCATAAATCAAAACATTCCATAATTTTTTTAAAATCATTTAAAAAAAACTTTACACTTCTTGAAACCAAGTCACTTTAAAACCGAAGTTCCAAGATTTCATAACTAAAGAACACAAGACAATGTGAGAAAAAACTAGTTTCGGTGGGTGATATGGACATATGGTTGGTGGACATATTCCAATAACTTCACTATCATAGAGAGTGTTCTAGGGAATATCCCTAGCTCCACATGGCTTTCCAGCCCATACGAGCTCACTGAGAGAATTAACCAAACCCTCTTTTCATTTCTCCTAATGATCATTAAATAAGGAAAACCAAAGGAATATTAAAGGTCCCAACATCCCCTAGGGACTGTAATCCCATCATGAGGTGTGGTGATCAGCCAAATTACACCTAACTAGAATTCCATGTCCCAACAATCCTAAATCAAGACTATCCTGACTGTTCCCCAAATAACGTGACCCAAAGAGAGTGAACCTCATTTGATACCATTTTGTCACAAACCGAATCTGGTCACCACGTAAAAGAGCACCAAACCCATCCTGTGATAGGACCCGGAGGGCCTTCCCTATCCACATGGGCTAGCACAAGTTCCCAGGTAACATTTATCATGATTTTGGAATGATTATCCTAAATTTGTATACAAAAAACACAAAACAATATTTGATAAAATGAATCGGAAAAATTCATACCAACATAGTTTATAAAAAAAGCCATAACTGAATACATAAGTTCAAATTCAATAAATAATGTCCAAAGAGACAGTGAAATAGCAACAAAACATCCCAATGTACTCCACATGACAAGGGGCCATCACCCCCAAGCCATTTCCACAACTCGCCCCAAGGATGGGGACTAACACCCTGAACTGCCATCAAACTTAGCATTTCCTTTACCTAAGTCAAAAATAACAATGTATACTTACACCTATGTGGTTTAATTACGGTGTGAGACTATACCCAATATAATACCACCCAATGATTCCAAAGAGCATGCAATACAATATGAAAAAGCAAGCAGTTTTAATACACAAAGAAAAGCAGTGATAAAATCCAAGAAATGCCACATTCAATTGAAATCATTTTTCAAGCTATAGTTTTCAGATTGTTCACACATATAAATAGAAATTTTTTTCACTGTAAATTACTTCCAAAAACACCCCAATACATTGGAATATACCACAATCACAATGAGCAACAAAATCTGGAACACCCCTAGGCACTAGATAGTCTCGGGCCCCATGTACCGCATACCTCGATGTAATGTAACCAAAATAAAATCCATTCTTGTGCACGAGCCACTAGTAGGGAATATACCCAAAACCAAGTGGTCCCCAATCATCATCCACATAGTTTATTTAGAGTTTTTGTTATCCAGATGCTAGGTGAAACATGGACAAAACCCATCTTGTCTACTAGCTATACTATTAAACATCCTCCCCACCTAGGTACCCGAGATTCCTACTTTGTGCTCAAATAATTTCATATTGATACATATATAAATTTTCTTATAAAACACCACTAATAGTCTCATAAAATTAGCAAAGTATCTACACACATTTTATACCATTTAAGACACACACCAAAACACTTTGAGTTTCAACAAAACAACTTCTCCAAATCTTTCTTTGTTTTGAACACAATACTCTTTGAAAACCCCACTTTAACACCATATTAATACTCGTATTTATCAAAATAGCATCCAACACACCCTAAAAATCAATTTAAACTCATTACACATTTTATAAATCAATCCCAATAATCATCGCATAGAATACCCTTGTAAAACACCCAATTTGACACCAAATTGGCACTCAAATACCATTTTCTAAACAAACGTCTCCAAAAAAAATTCTAAGAAACAACCAATGAATAATAACATTTAAAACACTATTTTAAGACCTAATAATGTTCAATAAGGGCAAATAAATAATTATAATGCATCCCTAAATTGAGTAATAAATGATTTATATAAAAAATCGAAATTTTCACATGAAATTGGTCGTTAAAATTCATTGCATTAAAAACACCACTTAAAACAATTTTTGAAGCACCAAATAAATGGTTTAAACATTAAAATATAATACATATAGTAGCTATGTCACAAGGATTGTATAAAAAGTGGAATCACCTACCAAAGTAATGAAAACCCTTGAATCAACGTGGGAAAATCAAGTCGAACCACCATCGCATCAAGACGGACTTAGAACAAACCTAAAACCACAAACTTGGACTAAGTAAACTGAAGGTTAAACCCTATGTTCGAAACACTACCTCCTGGTTATTTGGTACTTCATGGAAAAAGGATGAAACCCCAAGAAAATAGAATGAATCCCTAAGCAATTTGAAAGAGGAATGGAAGAAACTCACTTACTAGAAGGATCTTGAGGAATCGCTCCTAATACACCAGTAGCTGAAATTTAAAACCACAAAAACATAAAGGGAGATTAGAATAATGATGTAGAGGACATTTAGGAACTAGAATTGAAGAAAAAGAGTAATAATTGAGAGATTAATGATGGAACGAACCTACCTCCTAAAATCTGCCCGATAATAAAAACCCTAAGAAAGTCAGCACTCAATCGCGATGAAGAAGAGCTCCAAAGATGGGAGAAAGAGGTTGGGCATGCGGCCAGGTTAAATGGGATCGTGTGAGACTTAGAATCACGAAGAAATACTTCATATTGAATATTTTTTTAAATAAATAAAATTCATTTTTAAAACTTGATATGGGCTTCCGGGCAGGCCCAATCTCTTAAATAAAAACCATATTACACCATGTTTATGGATATCTAAAGGTTCCAAATATTAATTTTGGTGTTAATAAATCAGGGGAGGACATTTAGGAATTTGAATGTTTGAAAAATATTAAAAAATGAAAATGTTATAAAAAATAAAATTTATTTTTAAATCTTAAATTGGGCTCATGGTTTGGCCCAATTCATTAAAACTCACCCATTCCTTTATAAAAGCATGGAAAACCCCAAAAATAAAGAAATAATGGAAATTAAAATCACAAAACATTTAAAATAAGCTATTTATGTGAAATTATGTGTTGTTGGTATATATTAAGGTATAAAAGACTCCCATTTGTATGTCCCCATTTCAGATTTTTTTTGAGTAATCATGCCATCTCCCCATATAAGTTGAGCATCGAGCATATTAGGCTATAATGAAATTCAACATGGACTTATACCAAGCTAGTTATTAAAGGAAGCGAAAAATTCAAGGGTATGAGGATATTCAATTGTTATCATATTAGATATCAAGTATCTAAAATGAGATAACACAATCATATCATGATATAATGATGCAAAAAATAGAGTTTCATATAGGGGAGAATGTCTTACTCTTTATTTCATGACTAATTATATTGCCTAATAAGTTGAATTCCAGATGGTTAGGTCCTTATGTGGTATCTAATGTTTTTATTTTTGTTTCAGTGTAGATCAAAAAAGTAGACACATGAATAATATTTACATTCAAATATAAATGATATAATAAATACATTGTAGGGCATACAACCCATGTAGTTGATATCATCAAACCGAACGACCCCATCATCACATGATAATTTCAAACTCTCACTAACTCTTTCACTTTTATATTATTTATTATATTTAAAATTATAAATTTCATGTGTACTTCTCTTAAAATCAGTCCACATTGAATAAAATGAAATATTTTAGTGGTCGGGGAGTGGAAAACATTTTGGGATAGTTATTAAGGATTTTTCATTTTTGAGTTTTATGTGTCTTTTATGTTAGGTTTTCGGTTAAATTGAAAATTATGAAAAAATACAAAAAAATGCATCACTTAACATGATAATTTACATTTCAAACATATGAAAAATGTATTTTTGTAAAAAAATTATCTTTTATCATTATAATAATTAGAAATATATCATCATTATGTGTTGATTGTTATATAAATTGATGTCGTCGATGATCTGATCGATTCTATGAATATTAAGCTTGTTATATGTTGACATCATTCTTTGCAATATTTTTTCATTTTAAATTATTTCATTGATTTATCCACATATGTTTTCATTCACAATTTCCTGTAATAATTTTCCTTCTCAATTGATGGTATATCCACATTAAGAAGAAAAAGATTATATTGATGGTTGATCCATTTTTTCATTTCCCTTCCCATCAGTTTCATTACTATACCAAATTTTCCTATGTGTGTGTTCCTAATATCTAACAATTGTAAACCCTCATAAAATCAGAACAATATTAAAAATCAAATAAATAAATAAATTTTTATATATTTACATATATTATCATAATATATAGGGGGTGATGAAATGTACACCACATAAGGATATTTAGATTGGGATATTAATGATATATTTTTGGGAATTCATATGTTAGTGGATATAAAAATTTGTTTGAAAAATAATATTAAACATGTTTGTTAAATTAAACAAATAAAAAAATAATTATTTTTCTAGACCAGAATATATAAAATAAATGGCCACTATATGAGCTTCAAACTGTTACAACAGAGACAAATGCAGAACTAATGTCTGGGTGAACCCATAAATTTTAACTCAATGATTATTCTCATTAATCTATGTATAATTTATTTATAACATTTATAATAAAATAAATTTTAAATTTATTGATATTGACTCTTGATAGGATTCTTACTTGGCATATATTTCCTCTCTGGATTGGAGAATTTGAAAATTCATATATTGTCACATTTTTGTTGTAATACATGATATGAGGTTCTTACCACGAGTGAAAAAGGGTATGTGGGGGGGGGGGGGGAGGGGGTTTGATAAAATATATGTTGAATTTTTTATTCATAATAAAGGAAACAATTTCCTCACATTTTTTTAAATATTTTTATTTATGGAATATTATGGATTGGATCACTCATTTGAAAATTTGAAGAAAATTACAGTTTTCCCTATTAATGTTGACTATTATATTTCAGCCATATATATTTATGTTTGACTTATTTGAACATTAAATATTAATAGAAAATTCTATTTTAAATGGTATACAACATTGATTTCGTACATTTTAGATGGATCATGCATTTGATTTAATGAAATGTTCCATGAAGCTAAAGATGGACTAGACTCTCTAGACTAGAAACCAATTTATTAATTGGGCCATAACGACTTCATATGTGATTGGATTTGACCCCGATTTGGAAATAATATATAATACCAAACTTATCAGAATTAAATCTTTGGAAAGGTCAGTTTTTTCAGACTTTTTTGAGGTCAAACATTCGATTAATGTTGGCTTAAAATATTTGGCCGAATTTCCCATTCACACATGAAAAGTCTCGAAACCCTATAATCCTCCCAAATCTATAAATGTGAAATTCCACTTATTTAGGATGTTCTATGTGATGTATGGTATTGTTATTAGAATATAGGTGGTTAATTTACATTTAAATACATCAATATAGGATGGAATATTTCAAGCTAGGATCTCCTCCAAAATACTCTTCTCTTCCTCTTCATTATAGTAATATTGTTGTTCAAGAAAAAAAACTCTCTATGTACATTCTATTTCTTCTATTGAATTCATTTTTTAAATTTTTTGTTTTAATTATTTCTTCCATAAATCATTAGAAGAAATTTTTTTTAGTCACACCATCTCTAAACCTTTTCTAATTAAATTCATTTCTATGATGAAGACACAACCCATGGAAGGGTAATTTATTATAGTAATAGATATAACTATATCCTTATTTTTTTATTGTGAGTCAATGAGATGCTATAATTCAAATAATAGGATCTATGAATTTAGTTTTTAGTTTTAATGAATGTAATTTAAATATGGAACAATTTAAAAATACCACGTGAGGTTGATAATATTTTATATTGTAAGAGTGAAATCTTATTTGGTAAAACAAAATATTAAGACAAAACATTTAGATTTCAAATACAATACCCAACCATAATTAATCCTCATTTTATAAGGGTTATATCCCGTAATTTAACACTGAAAATAATGGATCATTGATATGAAAATCAATGCAGGGTGCTATAATGGCATGTTCTGAGTCTATCCTTGGTTATAATTAATTTCATTTATATGGTAATGTTAATTCTCATAGGTTTTTGTGTTTAAAAAAATAAGGGATTATAATTCTGTGGATATTAATTAAAATGATAGTTATTAATTATTACTTGATGAAGTATATGTATATAGATTACATATTGTATAATTTCTTATAAAAAAAATCATTTCATGGAATTTTATCAATATGATATTCATAAAAAAATTCAATATTATACTCAGATAATTATTTATATATTTTAAATAATAAAAATACCCACCCACATCTGTTGAAGTAGCATTTTTATTTTTTTTTATTTTATTTTCAAAATTCCTTTAATGTTTTTTTAAATTTACTTTTCCTTTTAGATATGGCCTTATTTAACCAGTCATATGCCCCCAAAAATCAAAAAATACACATCATTTGAGAGTTCCCATGAAAAGACATTCATTCTTCCATATCAAGAAAGTAGAAGTCTGCATGGAATCTATTATGCTACTTTCTTTCAAGTATATCATCAATCACTCCTGATAGATGTGTTATAATCTAGTTTTCATGTTTAATGATGATTCCTAGAAGATGATACTCTTTAACCTATAAGTTGGTGCTATGTTATTTATGAAATTTGGCATATTAAGGAATTCTTTAACAACTTCCACGAGATAAATGTGTAGTTTTACATTTTTCAATGTATCCGGGACCATTTTAAAAATTTAATTATCAAAATATTTATTTGGTTTATGGATCATTAAGGTATTGGGATGCAGAATGGATTATTTAAGGAACCCTGAAGGATAACATGATTACCCGTTTCTTTTATTCTTTACTAGAATCTTTTTTGGGTAGATAAATAACTTTTTCAAGATGTGTACATATCTATTTTATAGAATCATTGGAAGAATAATCTTCTATACCACTGAAAAGTATGATTTCACGTACATGTTATTTATCCTTTGGGTTAAAAATAGGCTGGGATGGTAGTTGTCCAAAATGAACCATCTTTATCTCAATGACAGTGCTTCCCAATTGTACCAATAGAGTTCGTCTGTCATTAATAGTCGATTGTGAGGTTTTTTAGAATTTTAGGTTCTGGGTTTCCATTTTATTCATCATTTCCTCAATTCTTGGCACAAATTTGGGAGGAGGAGGGTTACTCCAAGAAGTGGAAGGTTAATAACGTGTTATACCTGGGCCTTCTTGATAAAAATTCTATTTTGGATTTCTTGATTTACATCCGTTTCGGTATAGTGGGGTTTCTTCCAACTTGGGGATTGGATTTCTCATAAATGGTTCTTCCATGAATGAAAGTACTTCTTGTAATGGGAACCCATGAAATACTAATGTACCAAACTCAAATGATTCCTAAATTTTTGGAACTAATCAACAAAGTGAGTGTTATCAGAAAAATACCATAATTTAATTGTGTGGGAGGAGACTTTGAATTACCTTGAGTTTGATCTAATTATCTTTTAAGGGTATGAATCTCATCAAGTTTATTATCTAAATTTTTTTTCTAGTAATTAATGAATTTCCTCAAAATCTTCTTGGGTTTCATTGATTTCTCGTGTACCAAATTATTGTATATTTTTAGCTATGTTGTCTATAAATTCATTAGTGGCGATATGTGTTTTTTCAAATAGGGTACCATTAGCTGTATCATCTATCATTTCTCGATCAATGGGGAAAAGTCCATCATAGAAGTATATAGTTAGAAATTGATCACTAATTTTCTCTTGGGGGAAACATGAAAATATTATTTTGAATCTCTATTAACATACATGATGGGCCTCTCCTTTTACAAGATGGTCCAATCATTTTGATTTACAAATGCCACATATTTATTTTCTAGTTTATGAAGTCCTAAAGATAGGGAATAAATTAGATAGAAAATGTCTTTTTAGTTCATTCTGTTCCCCATTTGTGGTATGTAGATAGTATATCCAATCATTGGATAAACTATCAAGGGAAAAATTAAAGGACCTAAACATTATGAAGTCATCAGTCACATTTTGGTGATTCATATTGGATCACAGAATGAGAAAATTCATTAGATTTTTGTGACAGTGCTCACCTTAAAGATCATGGAATTAACAAAGTAGGTGCATGAGGCCGAATCTCAAATCATTGTCGGATACTTCCTCATGGTATTGGATATATATTGGATCGTACCCCTAATATTGGGTCTTCAATCCTTTGGATGAATGATTATTAAAACCATGTTTTCCGGGGATTCATTTATTTCGGAATTTGATTATTTTAGGGCCACATAAGGTTCAACAAAGGGTTCCTCAGTGTTATTTGAAATTTATTCTCTACATGAACTAATTTGTGATTAAGTGGTATTTTTAATTTCTAGACCAATTTAAAAAAACATATTTTCCTAGTATGGTTATGAAAATATGTTTTCAATTATGTTTTTTTTCTATTTTAAAAATTTTATATAATGAAATAAATATAAATCAAAAACATTTTTATAAGAATAAAAGTATAAAATTAATAATAACTATATATTACAAAATTAGAGAGATATAGGATAATAATTAAATGATAAAAAGCACACAAAAAACCAAAAAGAACAACAGTGATGTCGAAAATATTGAAATGAGTGATAAATAAATGGAAAAGATGGCATTGTCACCATAGAAACGGCCCCAAAACTTGATCACATTGTCAAGAGTTCTAGATTAGATTATTAGTTTTACTAGAATCTCTATTGTATAGTAGGAACCTTATTTTTTCTCTTGATAGAGATAATCAATAAATTAAGAAAACATTATTTATAAGGAAAATAAAAGTGGAATTGAATTTCAGAAAACATGGGGTGTTTTTTATTTCAGAATCCAATAGAAATAGTTAAGTGATAAAAAATATGAAATTAATGGAATAAATTATGCTTTATCATCCCAATGAAATCTCTTGATGCTCAACCTTCATATTAAGAGAAACAGTGTAGATATTTTAATCCCTAGTTTGGAAAACCTAGAACAATAATTCTATGATTTTTTTTATAAGGATTACTTTTAGGGTTTAGTCAAAAACACAAAAGGATTCCTCTATTACCACTGATGATAATGTGATTTATATTTGTATTCATAACCAATACACTCCAAATAAATACACTATGAAAAAAATACATTTTTCTATAATTTTTTTATTATTTCAATGTATTACCTTGAAAAAATAAAACATATAATTTTTAGGGTTTATGTGAATTCAATATACTAATATGATCCTTAGAAACCCCACAATTTAAAGTGTGATGAAAATTTAGTGAACGGTGTGTGAAATAGCTTGTGAATGTGTGCTCGAAAACATTCAAATGTGAGTTGAGTAGGACATATTAGTACATATAATAATTAAATAATAATAGGTGATTAATAAAAATAATATACAATCATAGAAATAAAAATACCATTCAAACATTAAAAACAAGAATCTTGAGAATTACATCATATACCACCCTCAGTGATCAAATTTTTTTTAGAACTCCAGGGAAAGGAAAAAAATATAGATTATGAATATGGACATCTTAAAGACTCCAATATTATGCTATTGTCTATATACCATATAAAATGAGGGTGGGTTGTTTTTTGGCTATTTAAATCATTTTTTCACAATCTATGTCATGACCCTAAGGTACTAGGTGTCTATTCACAGAATACTTCTCCCGCCTATTTATCTAGATGGTTAACTAACCTAAACATGTGAATTTTTATTGGAATTCAATGGAGAGGTGAGAAATCGATTTAGATATCTGATGGTGTTATAATCAGTCCAATTTTAGTTCTGAGTCCTGAGTTATGGCCCAAATATAGAAGGGTGGTCAAATCTATATCGCCCATATTTTTCACATTATGGGCCTCTTTTGGGCCTCCAAATTGATGTATTGGGATTCATAATCATCTATGATATTTAGATCACAAATTGTTTCTTTTTTGATCAATTTTCAATCCCAATTGGATTCACATATTCACATAAAAAATATTAATGTTCAGATGTGTGGTTAGGTTCTTGGCTAGTTTTACATGTTTGGCTTGAATTCCATTGTGGGAACCACAAATCACCTCAAACTACAAAAAAATCGTAAAAAAGTGAAATTTTCATTTCTAAAAGTAATAAAAATTAACTAATTGAATAAAAAATTAAGTGAATTGTTTTATTAAATATTGAGTTTTCATACAAAACTAGCATAACATAGTGGTGTAAGGGAGGTAATGAATGGAATTTCACTACACAATCATGTAGATCCATCAATATATATCTATCAATCGAATAAACTACACATGATACCAACTCTAGAAGTAATGTTTAGAGAATGAAATGGGGAGATCAAGGTCTGATTATTTTATTCTCATATATAGGGTGGAAGGATAATGGGGATTTTGGATTGGTATAGGTGTTATTACTATTGAGTTGCACCATTTGTTTATGGTGGAAGGCACATATATCACACCTACCCTTGTTAGTAAACTAGAAGGACAATGAATTGTTATGGGGACATTGTTGGCATTGAAATGATGTCGTAGAATAACCCACTCATATGATGATCCCAAAGTGTGGGGGTAAATGTAGGATAAAGTGAAATCAATATGTTTTCTACTAGTTCAAGTATTACATTATGATATGGGGTGATAGAGTTGGTGGTGAGTTTAATGGGAAATGGGTTGATTAATGGTTCAGGGTGAGCTCATGGGTCTCTTCATAAAATAATCATAGCTACCATTTCCATACCACATGTAGAAATTGGATTATTTATAATCTTGAATATATTAATGATATCCATGGGTGGTAGTATTGGTTCCATGACTCCACCTACATGTTCATGAAATAGTGCGGTCATTCATTTCTCCACTGAATAATCTCAATCTCCCACATTGATTCAAAAACAAAATTCCATATCCTCTGGCACTGTATTTGAGAGGAATTGGAATTGGCATTATCAAATTCACCGCTAATACAATAGTGATATTTTTTGTATGATGTAAGAAATGATCAACTAAAGAATATCTAGTTCTTTTAGTGTGGAAGGTAGTGGTAATAGGAACATGGTGGGACCCCACATCTTGAATCATAAGAATTACTAGTGGCATATAACTAATATGTTGTTTGAGAGGTCTAATAGGTAGACCCATTCAATGAAACAATCATCACAGATAAAGCGTAATGAAATGTATTTTGTTCGTAGGCTTCAAATACGATCTACTACTAAAGCAATGCATAAGTGTTAGGCAAGGTGAATTGAACATAGAAATTAAATAGTATGGATATTCATTGTAATCAACCCCAATAGTGTATCTCATGGAATGGATTGATCACAAGACAACTGGTATGGGCGATCCGATGCCAACCAAGAGGGGCATTGAGTTTTGAGGTTGGTGGTCACTCTCCCGATGATTTGTTATATCATTTTCAATATCAGATCATTAGTTATAGGTACATCCCATCATGGTAGGCCCATTTAATTTCATCCTATTAGTTCTTCCCCTTGTATAATATATTAATATGGAATCATCTCATGAATATATTACTGAAAAGACATGGTGAGGTTCAGATTTGTGGGGGTAAGAATGATTGAACAACCAATGAGGCGAAGAAAAAATATTGTTGTTCTATGGATACTATTAGTTTAAAGGTTTCTTTTAATGAACTATCAATACAATCAGTCATTTCTCTTACTACCCTAATATTAACACCAACCAATATAGATTGACCTAGAATTATGCATCGGGTGATGAGTTTTTATGCCGAAACTGATGGTATCACCCACTGGGATCATCATAGTAAAAACATACACCACTAAAGCAAATAAATGAGAATGGGTTTTGTGTTTAATAGATATGAAAATGTCTGAGAAGAATATATAGAATCAACTCAGGAATTTGGAAACCTTATCTGTTGATACTGAATAAACCCAAAGCCCGCAACATCCCCAAGTGGATACCTTCCATTTTTTTGTCCATCTCATTGATCGTTCATTTTTTCTATGATCACCCTAATTTCATATAGTTAGGGGTTGAGAATCCAACACCATCATGGTTGATATTTCAAATGTCCAACTCAAGGAAAGTGTAATAGGAAATGGAAAGGGTCATATATGGTATGATATGTCAATGAATAATGAGCCAATGGGAAAACATGATGATGTTAATATTGCAAGATTTCAAATTTATGTGGGGATCTCCTATATCCCCCCAGGGTGTCCTACTATCTCTATTGGCCTAGTGGAGAAATCTTGTTGGGTTGCCTTTAGTGTGGATTCTTTAGGCCCCTTTCATTGATTGGACCCCAAAAGGATGAATTTGGCTACTATGTCATGTCGCAATGTCTTCATTCTGGTTTTTATTTTTGATGGAAGTGTTGGTCTTAAGGTTTTCAAAAACATAGTAACAAAAAATAAATTGGGAAAACCATAAAGAGATATTTTTTATTGGAACCAAATCACTTAATATAATATATTTAGTAGATACTGGGATACATTAATCATCTTACAAAAAACCTAATCATTTTTAGGGTTACATGAAGTATCTCATGTCTTCCCTAGTCAATAATATGTAGTTCATTTAATAGGATACATGAAGTATCTCAGGAAAGGACTAGGTTCCCACTGACTTGGGTAGGGATCACCTAGGAGGACCAGGTGGTCACTAACTAGGTGGTGCCAAGGAAACATACAATGTCATCTATGTGATAAGGGAGAACAACCATACAACTACTCTAATTCCAGCGATGGTTCTAAACACTAATATAGAACTATCATAAACACTATCAAAATGGGTTATTATGTTTTAATAGAATCTATATTTGTTTCATAGAATGTTGAATAATCATTTAGTGTGGGATTTTAAGGTTTTACGATTTCATTTTCATATTGTATAGTGAATGAAACATGTCCCAAATGACAACCTCAATGAAACTAGTTACATCAAATCCACCACCATGCCAATCCACCCATAGGTTGATTGGAACACATAGTCTTTGAATATAAGACCACTATACTGGAATCTCATGAAAACTCATATATGTGGTGTTGGTGTGTTCAGTTGGCCCGGTGGTTGAACTGAAATCACTAACCTCATTTCCATGTCCTTGAACATGGTACCATCTTAATGGCATTGTGAAACAAATGCCATCATGTAACCCAATTAGAGAATGTTGGTTATAGGATTTAATAGTGTGTATGGGGTGAAATGTGGTGGGGAATTGGCTTGTCTGATTATTTGTTTCAAGGACCACAATGAATGGAAATCATGTCAGTTCTAGTACCATTTATACAGGTTTAATCCATAGATTCAATACTTTTAAGCATTGTGGATGATGGAGAACCAGGAAAAAACCAGTAAAGTAGTGTAAACAATGTTTTTTACCAGTTATATTAGTTTTGTATTAGTAGAACGTGGGTATCCAAAACCCAATGGCCAAAGTTGCAATTCCTATAGAGCATGGTTGAACATTAGAATAGACATGGGGGTGATTAGTGAGTAGAGGGTGCATGATACTAGTAGATTGGCTCAAGACATCTAGGTATACATTGAAATGGTAATGATCACCATGATCTTATTAGATGGGGAAAATGGGGGGCAATGTACTGAGATAGAGTCATGAAGTCTGAAGATAAGGGAGGAATTTGTGAGTCAGTATGTGATGTCATTGGAATTAAAACTCAGAAACTATTATATGAAAACGGTGTCCATGAAAATTTGGAATGTATAGGTGGGTAGGCCCAAGTCATGAGAAATGTAGGTTGTGGGAGTTGAGGTGAAATGGATATAGGATATTTCGGGGTCCTCAATATATTGAACTTGAATAGTTTATGTTGATCATGGAAAATCCTTGTGATGACTTTGGTCGGTGAATCATGAACCACACAATAGAAAAATAGATTTCTATATTGATTTTTTGGATCCTTTGACACCACTACAATGTAATTCCCAATGGAACCTAATAAAATTACAATAGAAATCATTTTACAACTAATATTTGAGTTACAAAAATAGGACTATCAGAACTGGTATTGGGATTTATTATGGTGATGATGACCTCAAAACCCATTAAACCCCCTAATATATGAACATATAGTCCTCACAACATATATATAGTATATAGAAAAGGGTATACCAATGAATGAATGTCATCTGATGAGTACACTAAATAAACATATCCATTTCTTTCATTTTTCCAGCTTGTGTAATTTCCCAACTTGAACTAGGTTTGATTTAACATTGCTAGTAAAGGTATCGAGTAATGGTCAATAGACAGGTGGGTGATATGAATTGAACCTAGCGGGGTATGAGAATTTGGACTGGAAATAAGTGGTACTATATGAAGAGTTTGAAAGTGTGGTCTGTGAACTCAGAATGAATGGAAATGGGGGTGCATAGTTTTATACATCTCAATGAGTACTAGTGGGTTGGTTGAACCGGGAGGTTATGGGATGGGTGTGGTTCAACAATTTTTGAACAGGTGAGGAGTGGAGATGGTTGCATGGGAATATTGACTATAGTGTTTGAAATGGGGAGGAAATCAAATGGTCATTATCCCAGTTTTATTCTATGGAAAAACGCAAAATATAGAATCACTACATTTGGTGAGGTTGGGAGAATTAAATCTCATCACATAGATATATCTGATATTTTCCTGGTGGGAGTTACATGTGGGATGAGAATTGTAGCATTAAAGTGTGGTGATCACAGGTACACATGGGGAAACATCATAACCATATAGCTTGACTCACAGTCATGGGGTTATAGAAAGTGGAGAAGGATCAACGGAAAGATGAGACTGCTATGTTTACCGAAAGGCTATTGTTGTTCGACTATTTTATACTACTTTTTTCATGAGTGTATAGATGGAATGAAATTTATTTATTAGAGTGGGGAAATCTAATTGACCATGTGTGATATTGGTACTTTTTTCTATGATGTGTTCAATAGAGACAAGTATATATAAATTTGGAGAAAGCATTAGTTGTTCATGTACCGATGTGAACTAACTACAGCTCTACTCCTAAATCATCACTTCACCTTCTACCTTATAGATGATACTCTTTGACCCGAGAATAACTCCACCACTGGAGGCTATATATAAAATTAATTAAGAACCACCTAGAATAAGTATGAAGGTCAGTACTCTTCTAATAGTGTGGTGAGGGTTTCTAAGAGTGATAGATCCATAGTTGAAATTATGGTAATTTTTTACATGAACAACCATATGACATTGGATCACATGTTTATTGTTGATGCAGTTTCATCATGTCACATCTAACCCATACACTCCAGATCTTAAATGAAAGGTTTCACCATTAACTCATCATATTTATACCCATGGATGTGAATATTTAGATAATAATCACGGTTTTGGATCAATCCATAAATAATCAAAATGGTTCACAACATTCAATATTTTATGTGAAATATCTAAACCACATGCACTTGTTATACTATGCTGAACCCATTTGTATCTCAACTAGTCTTACAATAATAAATGATACGAATTCATCTAATCTAACGAATTATATTGATCGTCTTAAATTATTACGGGTAATGGTGAGGATCATCCCACATGTATTTTCCATTATTTTAAATAGATTATGGAGATTCCATAAGATATATATGATGTATTCTTATTGTTGATGACTAAAAAGAGTTTCCATGATGTTATAAAAGAGGCCAATGGTGAGATCCATAATATGAAATTTCTTGCGCACCAGATTTATGATATTAATATCAATAGAAGTAGAGTTAGAGGTGAATCCTATTAGAATAATATTTTTTTGTGTGGGTTTTGTTCTCAGAACATTGGATCATTTCTAAATTCCACCATCAATTCCATTGTGTTTTGGAATTTTTATTCTCTCATTCAAAAATCTTACCTTAATTTTACTATTATCACATTCAGATATCGTACTGGTTCTTTATTTAGCCACTCATAAATGGGGATCTTTAGTACCTAATGCTGTGACATCATTTTCAGATTTGGGTTTTTGATTTTTCATATTCATGTTAATGATAATATATGAGGTAGGAGTTTCAGTGTGAAAACATATTTTTCACCCACAACATGGTCACTTTTACATTCTTGATATTCTATAATTCCCTTGATCTGCTTCCGTTTAACATTATTTCCATTATTCACCTTCCCTGTACATGGTCACATTCATTTTTTTTCTTACATTGAATCACATTTTTGGGATATGAGATATATTGAATACCTTTTTCTTGAAACTACTTAGATGAAGGGATGTACCTAATGTTAATATATGTACACATATTTCTTGATATTTTTTCTCATTGTTTTCATGTATTGTGATCAAAAATAAGTTTATTTTCCAATCTGATGGCTAGTTGTAGATCATCCAAGATCTTGAGTGTTTATTCATGGATAATTCTCCTACATCAAGATGAGTTCAATTTTATAGGAAATCCATGAACTTTGTTGGTGGTTCTAACATTAACTATGTTTTACCTCATGTGAGCGATCTAAAAATATCATGTATTCACTATCATGACCAATATCTACTTGAATGATTCACCAAATATCCATTGTTTCTAAGTGTTGTCCCTCAGTACTCTAATATAGTAGTTCTAGTCAACTATCCAAGCCTCCAATAGTGATACACTGATCAAGGTATATTTGGGGTGGCATTAAATTTTCATTGAGTGGGGGCATTGTCAAAATTATTATTATTAAATGGGAGGTAGTTCATGGTGGAAGTATGATAACAGATATGAATTTCCAAGTATATATTCTTTACTATTTTATAACAACATGGGATTATTTCCCACCTTCAAGTCCAGTTTTAATGTAGCTAGTCAAATATTTAGTACTCTAATCTATTATTCTAAACTATCTAAATCCTTCCAGTAGTCTATCTAGAAAAACCGTTTTCATGGAATCATGTCCCCTAGTAGCAAGTAGTTGGACATGTTGGGCATGATAACTATAATATATATATTGAAATGGGTTGAGTTTGGATCATGGGGTTTGAATCTACTACTCCTCTACAGTCATGTGTTATTTTTATATCCATCAACTATGTGATACCTTTTAGACAATGTACTACAACTCGATAGATCATTAGGGGGAGGAAAGTGAGCTCGGAGTAGTACGGTTGAGGTATCATGTAGAGAATATAGTATAATGGTCTAGGGAATGGAAAAAATATCCACCTTGAACATCTTGATTGTTGGTGAGATGTGATTGGTAGACTATTACACATCATAGTGGGGTTTATTAGATGTTAAGTCATATTGAATGGAAATTGGATTCATATATCACAATTAAGATATTGGATGGATTACAAACATTAATTATTAATCAATTTACCAATGAATCTAGATGATCAAATTTTTATCATCTGAACACTCAATCTGTACAAGATTACTTATCCACTCCGATCAATATATCATATTCTAGGGGACTCGAGCCTTCATCTATTTTTATTAGTACTAAATATAGTCTCTTATGATTTATTATCAATAAATAACATATTTAATGTTGATCTCATGTTCTCCTATGTGAAAATAAAAATGAGAGATATTTTTGGGGGGTAGTTTATCTGAAATTTTCATTTAAATGACGTCTGTATGTTTCTCTTGGTTTTTAACCTACATCCCTTATGTTTTCCCTATCATTCTATTTTTAGGATTCATCAAGAATTGATTTGATGTTTCATTGTGATGATACAACACTTATTTATTGGGACTGCGTTTCTGGTATTTGATCTTCCTTGGGGGAAGATGAGATTTGGGGATAAATTTTCTTAACTATCATCTCAAGTGCCTTAACAATTGTTGGAAATACCACCATCTCTTGGATATTGGGTGGGTTCTACATTAAAAATCCAAAATTAACATGTCTTTATATTTTTCTTATTGTTCATCCATTTTTGATAGTAGGATCCTCTATAATTCATATGGACTCATTACATCAATTTGGATCTAATAATCCCTTGAGTTTGTATCCATAGATGGATAAAATATAATCCATTCTCAATTTCTATTAGAAGGATCTTGCATGATTTGTTTCTTGTTCCCTTATTAATGCACTAGTTGTGTTTGTTGACCAAAATTTCTTTTTTCATCCCAATAATTCTATCACCACTAATATGATGTCGAACCCAACCCATATTGTTTATGAATGGAATGTACTACCCCTTTACTACATTCTATATAGTATCCCTTCCAAATATGATGGCGTGGTCTCAGTCACACATGTGTTTCTCTCTCTATTTTCTCTCACATTTTTCGCATGGTAATACATAGTTACATTTTCATCCTATATCCCAAGGATAGTTCTGGTTATAGTTTACAGATATCTTACTAAAAATATGGATTGGATATCAACCTATCTAGTGCCCATATATTCCAATAGGTAAAATTACCCCATATTAAGTATTTTTAATTACAATCACCCAATATCATCCATGACTTGGTGATCTCAATTTCCCATTGGCTACAAATGGACAAGACATCAATCAACCACATGACAACATAGATTAACATCATGGTAAATAAAATTATAGTATAGTACTGATGTAATAAGATAGGTGTTAGAAAACACCTCCTTGATCTCAATGGAACCCCTTAGTACTAGCTCAAATAAAAGTGGTGGTGTTTAGAACATCAACAAGAGTAGAGTGTACCTTGGAAACAGATTCCAGAGTAGAGTATTGAGACTCATCCAATGGATATCAAAAGGTATGAATCAATGAACCCCCATCAAACCAAAAATACCTCTTCATATAACAAGAAGATCTCTTGTCTCTTGGGTGTTCGGTCCACTTTGTCATATTAGCCATTATCAAATCCCCTGATGATTCTCAATGTGTTTATTATAGTTTAACAAGGCATGACATTCATTATATTTACAGATTCAAATAATTGATTTGATGATTCATTAGTCTTGAACATTCATATTAGTTACATCTTCTAGTCAAATTTATATCAACTACATCTCCTCTAAAAAGAGACCTTACATAAAAAATATAGGCCTTCAACCTCTAGGACATCATTCATTAGTTTATGGTATATGATGATATAATGAGATAGTGTGGAAAATGGAATGACCCCTGATCCCCATGTGTGATTGAATGTAGATTTTACATCATATACTACATGAAAACATCTATCTTTTGGTATTGTAAATGATTGGGATTTGAACTCTCAATATCTACTTCAACTCCGATGAGCTCAAGAATATTGAGAAAGGTTTTTGACTCAGTTCATAATCGTCTACTAAAAGACTAGTATAGTGGTGCAGATAGTGTACATGGGAATTTACCATATACTATAAGAAGATGAGTGTATATCTATAATTCTTATAATGAATCCTGGTGTGGTTTTTTTCATGATATATGGGTTTCATCGAATGACTAGGACCATCCACTAAATTCAAGTTGGTACCTTCATACATTAGATCATCAAATCATATGGTTCATCATCCTAATAAATATGAGTAGTATCACACAATGGATACCTCAATTAATCCTTTTATTGTTTTATCTTTCATGATGTGGTGTGTTCAGTAGGATAATTAGATTAGATTACTACTGACTCGTCTATCTACAATTTCTCCCATTGGCTATTGATGTTTGCTGAAGAAATTCTCCATTGTCACTAAACCCCCTCTCCATTCCAACATAACCAACCATCATAAAAAAACAATGATCTTTCCTCACAAGGTTCTCAATGTGAACCTTATAAATGAAAAGGTTCATGTTCACTATAGAAACATTTGACTGTATGTTTCGATTATCCCTATGGAAAATGGAATTGATATGCAGTGTACCTACTTGCTGAGCTAAACACCATGATCCCTAAATCTTGAAGTGTAAATGGGGATTAATACCCTTGATTTACAAATCCTCTACATTGATCCTCTAATACCAATTTTATTTTTGATCATTGATTTTTTACAATTTTTTTTCAAATACAGATTCCAATTCATCCTCAATAAAAATATGATCAATCTGATTGAGGCTTCCATATATAAGTCATTCTTCTAAAAATTTTCTTAAAGGTCTAATCTTTGATCAGTTTGGGGAATCATGTTTACCAGCAAAAGGAGAGCATTGTATACTTTTTCATGAATGTATAACATAGTATAAAGACCATACATTCACATAATCACAATAATTTTAGGATAGGTGTAGTAAAATGGTAACCGTGGTGACGTATTATGATAGACTAATTTAGCAACATTTGAGAATGAATACTTGTTCAAAATATAATCAAAATTCATTACAAAATGTTAATCATAGTTTCTTCTTGTCATTGGAAACCCTCAAAATTAGTCATAATGTTCCATTCATGTTGTATTTTAATGGATAATAATGAAAAAAGGGGGACACAATACCTTGAAAATTTCATGAACATGGATATTCATCCCTGAGTTTGATATAATAGTTTCTCTGTGACTTTAGTTGGTGGTGTTATGTTTCCCTTCAATAAATATTCCACCATTAGTGTTCTGGAAATCTATTTGATGGGGATCAAATGGGGATGGTGTGTAGGGGTCACTTGAATGTTACTGGTGCCGAAAGAGATAGGTCATTGTGCGCCAATCATCCATTTATTGAGTATGGAATATATCAAGTTGAATGTGTACTCAGTCATCTATATTAACAATGATGGAACATACATTATTTTCCCACACTCTCTTATGGAGAGAATCATGTCACGTCATTGGATAATAGGTCTTCATTGGTATACCTAAAATATACCAGGATTTACCTAGAATGAAGACTCACTAAGTCATTGTTACAACAAACATGGTCATTTGATAATCTGACAAGGTATTACTGGACTTGGGAGTAAGAATCCTAGTGGTTGTCTTTCTCAAACATTGTATGATCCTTGCTCTAATTCCAATTAGCTATTATCAACTACAAAATATATTGATCATTTAACTCAGAGATAACTAAATATGACATTGAATTCAATATATTATAGGAAAATAGATTCATAGTCTCCATTACAAGTCTTGGGGAAAGGCTTCTTAGTAAGGTTTGATGTACCATTTTCATTGAGTTATAGTTGGCTATGTTAGTCGTGATCCCATAATGATGGTTAGAAAACGGGGTGTCCTTCCCACTATCCATTTCTGTGATATATAAATTTTTTTCTAATTGATGATAGATGTTTGTGAAATGACTGGATCAAGGTCTGGTATAACATCCATTCAAGTCCATTCCTGATTTTCATAAGTGGTTGGAAAATGAATAGGAAACACACATGGGGTAACTATTCAAGGTAGACAGATCAAAAATTGAGGTACTTAAATTGGGTTATATCAAGGTTCAATGGAGTCTATTGAAATGGAGAATATGGGTGAATGGGTGGAATGGTGGACTAATAGAGTAGATTACATAATAGCCATGATACTCAATTGTGGACTGGGTTGTAAAATTTGTTGTTTGAGGATGGATGGTATCAGTATTTGTGGAAATGGGGAAAATATGGTATACTCAATTTTCACCATAAATTCTATGCATCCAAATCAATTTAATCCACTTAAACATATCCAATTTACTAGGGGAGAGGTGGTAAAAATATAGTCATGATAGTTTATATGATCATGGTGGATTTCTTATAGTATCGGTTTGGCGGAGGTAAATGAGTAGCTCTATTATGGGGTTTGAAGGAAGTGATGATTTTTTGGAAGTGTGTGATGATTATGAGAGGTAAAAATCCCCAAAAAACCATCAGATTGGTTAAATGGGGTTAAGTTGATGGACCATATATGTTTTTGGTATTGAATTGGATAATGATGTGACTTTTGAACCCCCATTTCTCTTAACTGTCCTAGAAGAATAGAGGACATCAATTATAGTGGAACTCTTGTTTCGAGTTGATTTTACATTATAAATAATATTTTAATTGTCATTAGTAATCACATACTATTGAATGAATCTAATACACCATCATTTTTACACACCCTATTACCAATGGTTAATTAGGTTTTACTTTTACCATTCCAATCTAAATAGATACTCCAACATCTCAAATATTGCTGAAAATATGGATTCCTCCATTTAGTATGGTGTGAAGTAATGTGTACACCTTGATTCCATTCTTATTCACGTTAAAATACTTTGGGTTTTTCTCAACCTGCCATATCTATGCTAGGTTTCCATGCACACTGTTTTGAGTTGGATCATAACTAAAGGACAACTGATATCATAATGTCATCCTCGATACCAAAATCACCCCCATATCATTGATGTTTTCCCCACTACTAGTTGTTGAAATGAAAATAATAGGTAATTTTTAAACCTATCATAGAAAAAACAAACAACAATACATATGAAAGGTGAATTGGGGATCCAAAGGAAATGGTGTGGCTTATAGTGCAGTCTCATTGACTTTTCACACACCCAAGAAATATATAAGGTTGAGATATGAAAATTTTCAATTATTGGAGGTGGTGGAGTTCATGTAATTCTTCCCTATAGTTCCATTGAACATATCCCCAAGTAAAATCTAAATAGTTGATTGGGAGTTGAGCTATATTTTAATGCTTTCCAACTCTGAATTTGAACTCATGCTCATTCATTATCCCGCTATATCTCAATGTCTATATCTACAAATGGGTTTTGTGTTTTTTAACTGACCTCCTATGGTGAGTATGCGACTGAGCCTCTTCAAAAGTCACCTCAAATACCCCATATGATACAATAAACACCTTTATATATTGATAATGGATTGAAAATATATAATAATCATTTCTAATTGTTTGTAGGCCACTGTTCATTGGTATCCTCATCTGTCGGTGGAGTCAAACATTCCCCCCTTTGGATCTGAGAGGATGGTCATGGCATTGGGTTTCCAATATATATATGGTTTTTAAATGATCTAATTGTCCTAGGGGAAAGTGGGAATCATGGTGTATATTATCTCTATATGGGTTTTTATAATCAATAGTATTCCCATATGAATTAGTCAGTTTTCTACTGGAATAGCGGGATAGAACAATGTTCCACTCAAATCCTTCTTTGAAAAGTTCATATTTGATTGTTGAGTTAGTAGTAAGAGAGACCTGTATAGTATGTATAAAATATGCTGTGTGAAAAAATTTACTACTCATTTGATTCTCAATACTCAAATCCAATATTGACACCATGGCTATTAGAGTATATTACTATAGAATATACACAACATGCTAAGCGGTTTGAGGAGTGAGTCCAAAAACATAGGATCAATAATAAACAAAGGGTGATGTGCTACTTCTAAGAAGTGTTTTGGAACAGAAATACATTCCATTGAAATATTATAGGAAGAAATGGTTTATTAAGAGTCAACCAATGAAAAAACAGCTCAAACCCCTTATAAAAGAGCATATTTCAAAATTCTTCAAGACTTCATGAATGGACAGAGAATGGAAAAGATCCCCATCTGTGGAATCTACTTGGAGAATACGAGATTTCATGATGGTGTCCTCCATGATTCTGACATCACTTTACAATTGTGTGAAGGTTTGATGGTGTCCTATGTGAGTCGAACAACACTATATGACTACATGAAGGATTGAATGTTTCCTTCATTTGAGGTACACCCATTAATGTAGCCCAGAATTTCCTCACAAAAAACTTCGTAGATTTTCCAAATGAAAATTACTATAAATAGAATACTCGTTCCTACCATTTAAGGATCGTTAGTTGACCTCTCCTCTTTTGAATTTCTCCCAAATCACAAACCTCCCAATAATTTGAAACTTGAACAAAATGGATCATCCAAGGTACCTGGGATTCATGAAACCCAATTCATGATTTCTTGAATGCATACACCTTATGTGTTTATTCCTTTCATGAATTCTTATGAACATCTCGAAGGAATAAGGCACTACGGGGAACATGAGGATTCATGATGAATTTAATCATCATAATGCACTCATTTATTATTCCAGGACTTCATATTGAGGTAGGGTCATTCTATTTCATGAATCCCCCTTCATTCCGAATCCCCTGACCAATGAAAAATTACTTGAGATTCATGAATCACCTCTCTACAAAGGCCCTATTATTCATGAAACCTCTCTACTAGAACTAAAAAAGTTACATACCTTCTATTAACACCTAGTTGTGACTGTTGAGTTCCGAGAGCAACCAAAAACATATATAATTTGGTTTAGCTCCACCACAAGTACAAATGAGACCTATTCCACCAATTCCCATTGACCACCCCACTTCACGTACATCCTAGGATTCCAACCTATCTTTTTCTTCTCAGCATTGGTATGCTAATACATCACGCTTCTCAGTATATACATACTAACATGGATATCATGAGTGACCATTCCACCCTACAAATCTAACCTACCATTTCTAAATCCAAGCCACTCATATAGGTGCATTAGTTATGTCCATGCAAGTCTATGGGGTGAGGCTTTATTCCCCAATTTCTAAACAACCTGATGAAAACTACCTAGTCTAAATGTACTCATCAAATGACTATCTATTTTTCAAATATAATATGGTATATGTATAGGATTATCCATGTTTTATTAGAATGGTATAGATTCCACACCACTTACCCTCATAGGGAATCAGATCCTCCTCATATAAATGAGATCCTCCTCACATATAATGTCATCATACTTGGGTAGCTTCCATGTGTTATCCCCACACCATCTCTCATTGGCACTTTTTTTACAACATGAGCATCAGGTATACTACTTCATCTTGTTTCTCACACTGAGAACGATACAAATGGGCTTATAGGCTAGTAGAAACCATGACATTGACATGATCCTCCCATGGGAATCCCTCAAGGAGTAATCCCTCTTCATCACCCTATAGGACATTTTCACAAATAATCACTGACCACATGTTCCTTTGGGCCTAATACATAGGTATAATCCCCAATCCTTCTAAAATATGTGATATTTGATTCCTAGCTAACTGGGATTTATTGGAATCATCCCAAGGTTCCAAACCCAACATCCAAATCCATCGTGATTTTATTTAATACCCATCCTCAGTAAGACCATGCCCCTCACCCCGGAGTCCACATCTCCTCCAGGGTCATCGGGTAGCTCAATATGTAATCCCCACAATAACTCAAACCAATATAAAACCTCTTGAATGTTGTAGATTACCTGAATAATATCCACCCCACTCATCATTATGGCTTCCTTTGGGAAGTGAGCATCCATACTGCATGACTTAAAACTATATGGACAAATCCTATCATAAAACAATAAATAATGGTATCTAACTATATGATTATTGATCCCAATTCTCTAAACATGTTATTTATGATGCCTTCCTACAGTTCAATCCAAACCAATGGTAAACTGAGGTGACCCCATCCTAGAGGTGAACCTCCATGGTCCACCTCTAGGGATTTTCTGATCATCCTTTAGAGAGTGACATCTTCTCATTATAGGATAGTCCTCTAGGATCCACATCCGTCAGGCACTATGATCCTTCAATTATTAAATCTCTGGGTGAATATATTCCCTCCAAGGGAAAAACCTCCATGGTCCACTCCAATAGAGATTTTTAATCATTCAACTTCCTCACCAAATGATGTCACGCTTTTGACCACAAATACAAACCTCATGAAAAACATGGAGTGATTGTGATAAAATCCATAGAAAATATACTCCTAAGGTGTTAGATACCTCATGAAAAACATGGGATTCATGAGATGAAATACTTGGAAGATATATTCCTTTAATGTAATATTCCATGTGATCGACATGGGATGCCTTTGCTTCCAAGCCTAGTATGCCTCCATGGGATGACCTCTTAATTGGAAGAATAAAGGTGATAATTGTTCCTAGAAAACAGACATACCAACAATTCCCAATTTGACTAATCTCTTAAATTAGGGTTTCTACATTGTCAATACCCAATAGAATATCAGGAAATAATTAGTGTAATTAATTAGTTCCCATCAAGATATGGTTCTGAGAATGAGTTCCATGAACATGAATAAACATTATAAGGGATACCCCAACTATGGGAAAAATACCAAGGAGTAATCTACGGAATGGGGAACCAAAATCCCATCATAATTTATCAATTCAGGATCATAAATCATAGATTAAAGTGATGAAAGTCATCCACCATTGGAATTTAGGAATTTAGGCTTACAATACCCACCATATCATAGTAACACACTAGAAGGTGGCTCGGTGAAAGAATCAAAAATAGGAATGTTGAACCCAAAGTGAAATTTTTCTCCTTAATATATGGGGATTAGTCATGTTGGAAATCGGATGAGGGATTTCTGTTATATGATTCTGATATCAAGTTTCGCCAACATATATATTAAACCTTGTGTAAAAATCTTCTCCTCAACATGGGGACAAGTAGCATTCAAGGTAATAGCTGATTACCATTTCACAATATCTAACTATTTTTTTCTATGGCCCCCCAAGAATATAGTCATCCAACCATTGAACTCATAAGAAATTGCATTAGTTAATATTTAGGGATTCTGGTCTAATACATCATCTGTTTAGATATTTCTCTCTAACCACGGAAAACTGGATGATGTTGTGGAAATGAGAATTGATTTTTTTGTATATGTACTGGCTATTAAATTGACCTTCATTATAGTACCCATGTTCTTGAAACAAGACACACAACACCCATAGAAAGAGGTTCTATAGAAATATAAATGTGGAAATCCTAGAAGACTCCACCTCCATTATGGAACCCACTATAACATCAGCTACTGCGTGCCCATATCGTGTCTTACCCTCAATGATTATCTAGAGTATGGTTATATAGAAACTTTTATGTTTTTACGAGTATGAGGGGGCAGTTCCCAGAAGGGAAATAGACCTCCAGTACATGAAGGCTATAAAACCTCACTAAAACATCAAACCTCAAGGGCCACATAATGAAAATCCCCTTCCCATTTCAATAATGAACTACATCTGGTGCCTCTCCCAAGAGTAACCCTATGACTTTCTCCCCAACACTGTAGAGATTTGGGATACTTGTTTCACCACAGACGTGACTACCAACTAGTACATGAAACTAACCACTCCCACTAGGCCTCATCAATTACATTAATGACAAGTCTTTATAGCTGAAGAATAGGTGGATTATACACGTTCTCATCCAACTTCACTTCATACCACCCGAAATCTATATCAAACAAAGATAAGGAGAACACCCAATAAGGGGATTCATCTTTCTCAACTATAGTGGACCCTTCCACTATTGGGAAATTCTTCCATACTAATATCTCCCAAGAGTAGGGATTTATCTTCACCCTGGTGGGATCAAAACCTCAACCACCACAAGAGGAGTCATGGTTAAATTTATCAATCGATATCTCTACCAATAACTATTATAGGGTAACCTATGATGATGCATTTCATTGTGGAGGTCTGTTATATGTCATTAAAAACCTATGAGTAGTCACTCCCCATGTTACATCCATCAAATGGGATGGGCATCCTTATAGAATTACTAGATCAATAATAGGTCCTCCCTACTCTTACAACAATCCAAGTGTTGTTACACCCCAGTTCATCAACAATCAGTATGACAATCCTTGTCATACTATAAATTTTAGCCAGCATGGAGGACCTCCTCGTTTCACAACCAATTACAGTGGAGCACCTCCCTACTCCTTCAATAGAAATCAATGAGTCCCTACCCATTTTCCAACCTATCAAAGTGTAGTTCCTCCCTACAATATCAGCAACAATTGTAAATGTCTTCTTTATACTCCATCTCTTCAATACAATGGTCCTTCTCATGTCTATTTTGATCATTGTGAAAGTCCTCCTCAGGAATTGACTTGTTATTATGGATGTCCTCCCCATGAAATTAATATTAGTCATCACGGAGGTCAACCCCATGTCCCTACCGACTATAGTAGAAGTCCTCACTACTTCATCGAAAACCAGAGTAGATTTTCTCCCATTCTTATAGTTGTTAATGTAGAGTTCCTCCCCACTCCGAAAAAATCCAATATGGGGACCCTCTCAATATCCTAATAATCAAAGTAGAGGTCCTCGCCAATCTATCAACCACTAGCATATAGATCCTCCCCATGTTTAAAAAATTACCCTGCCATGAAGAACCATCTTTGGGTATAAGGGAAATATGCCACCCATAAGGAAAATTTTTGGGGATCGTAAAGTCATCATCAATCTCATTCACCCCTCATATTTTTATAATGATGTGATTCAATGATGGGTATTTCACCCTATTTTTCAGCATCGATGTCTGGGGAAAGAGCTTGGTAGGTGACGTTTATCATCTCAGAAGGAGAGATCCGCAGAATTCCCAAATAAATTCATTGTCAAATTAATATGGAGGATGATTTGGTTCCATTCCTAGGGAACATGGAATACTAATATCGTTCATCACCATTTTCCCCCACCAAATCTACTCATGAACATATCAAAATGTTTTGGATTTTTATAGATGAAGATAATCTAGTCGAGCCACCATGAAAAATTTATGTCCTCACACATTAAGTAATGGTGAGAATTAAATCCTATAGGGATGTGATGATGTGGTTGACATAACCCTTGATAGAAAACCCATCTTGAAGAAAACAATGAAATGACATAGAAACTCCTCCACAATCCATACAACCATTTCACTGATCCATATCAATTTCACAACCAATAACTTGGCCAGTGCAGATATAAGTGTTGTCCAACCAAGATAAAGGACCCACGTCTGAGCAAGAAATAATATGGGAGACTCTATCTATAGATCACATATAAATGGAATTCTGTCTAAATGATTTTTCTGGTCTTGTTATCCCGGAGTCCCTCAATGGTGGCTAGGTTGTGTGCTTATTCCATACTATCTTGATGATGCTAAATCACTTATGTCACCAGCATTTGTTTTACCCAGGAAGTTGGGATCACTTGGATAACATTGACCATTTCTGTCCTATGGTTGATATAGAAGTCTGTTGGTGGATTAACACCAAATATCACCCATCTACCACCAAAACCTCAAACAACATTGCATCAACAGCCTCACAGTGCATCACATAAACTAGAAAGAGGCATCTCCTCACATGTATATCTGGGGCTGGGGATATTATGATACTCTCCACTTGAACACTATCCTATGATATTCTTACACAATAATTGATATTGATAATTTTCCTCTCGGTATCATTATAGTAAATACGGTTTTGCCTATGCTATCCAAGGATGGGGGAACTGATACATGGTCTAAATGATAAAACTGTCACCCGTCATGCACTGTAGTATCAAGTAGACCATCATAAAAGTGTCTGTACATGCCATCGAAAAAAGGAACTCATCTTCAAAGATCCATCTACATCATTTATGTACATTCATAATATCGTCATGTTAGGGGACCTATTGAGCCCTCTAATCCATCTAATATTTCAGATAATACAAATGCTTATCCTATTATTTATTCCTTTCTCCAACAAGTTGTAGATTAAAAAAGGATCATTACTAAGAAATAAGATAATAGTTTCTCAGATTATGGGTTTCCTCTATTGTACTTTATTCCTAACACACATTGGAATCTACAATGTCCTCAACATCCAGTTCCTCCATGTTGTGCATGGTGATCCTGCACATCACGATTGATCAATGGAAATAGTGTATGGAAGGAGACCACAATATCAATACCTGAATCAAACCGAGCGATGTGATAACCTTCCATGAGACCTAAATTGAGCCGATCCATGAACCGCTATGCCTACATCCCATGTTGATGATATTTTCAATGCGTTGGTGCTCAGGGATCCACATAAAGATAAGTACCCCCACAAAGATGATTTGATATATACTCGCACAACTCACCTAAAAGCCTTGGAGACACAACATGTGACAATACCACATGATGAAAGCCATACCACATATGGGTGGATGAAATACGAGTATCGCACGATTTTGAGACCCCTAGATTTTCCCCTTTCAACCGATTGGGATTCCTACTGCAACATTCAGACCACGTAATCTTAGAGAGGGTTCATTTTGGGATCCCTTGAGTACCAAGAGACTATCATGATCTAATGATTTAAACATTCTTTGGAAGGACAAATTTTCATCTAGTATAGCCAGTTATCTATTTGATCTATTAAAAGTTGATAATATCTTCATATTCATTTCATCTACATGTTCAGCTACACCATGAACTAGATAAGTATTATGGACCTCTTATTGTGAATGAAATTGCATGATGAGCATGTTGCAAACTTCATCACCTGGTGGAAGGTCCCCATGTATTCACCTGATATACAACTGACTTAAGAGAATTTGCTAATGATGGGTGAGGGGATTTTTAAGACTAGTCAGTTATGCACCATCATCACCTACAACATCACAGGTGTGTTTTGAGACATCTCTGATAATTCTAGTGCCTGGAGGATTCCTTATAGTAGGCAAAGAATGGACATCCAATACCTCTCAAGACTTCTATAAGAATTTCTATGAATGTAGAGATTTTATTCGTAGTAAAAGTGGATTCCCCTGAGACACTGGTGTTGTTGGACCATCCTCTAACAGAGCCTCCCTTAGTTTAGTATCCTCAGCAAGCTCTATTTCACTTAGTGAATAGTCGGTTGGCACTACCACACAAAGACTAGCTGCATGTATGAGAGAATGTGGATTACGCCTATCTCTATGCTCTAGCCTCTTGTCAGGGGAAGTCTCTGTGATTTCTCTTCCCAGATAAGAGAAACTAAGCCCATTCATTTAATGATTCATATGTTCCAATCTATTTCCTTATTACCCTGGATTAGTGGATTTGAAAGTTTCTTTTGTGCAAGAATAATCATTAAAAAGAGTGTAATGATCACCCTAACCATCTTTATAACCATTGTATAATTATATATAAAATAAAAAATGATATTTGTTCATGGTTTTAGATAAAAAAACATATGTTAAATACTCTTCTCATTTTGGAAAATGACCAAGAATAGGTGGAACACATCTCCACTAAGCATGATAATGACAATGATGATAAATGGTGGTAGGTTTCCAACCATATGACTCCAAATTATGTTGATATCTTGGTCCACAGAGCAGTCTTCCACTCCCATAGTGTCATCTTCTCATACATAAGCTAGAACAAAACATAGAAATCCATTTCACCCCCACTGATTGATATTTTTAATTCAACATTTATCCCTCCTAATATCAAAAGTGTAGGAATTTATGGCACAAAAAAATGTATATACCCTTTCCTACACCAAATACATCTTGTACAATAGGTAATTTTATTCATATAGAGTTGTGAATAACTTCACTGGTCCTTCCATCATTGTAATATTCTTCTGATGATGTCTACAAGTAAGGTTTTTTGAACATCATTGAGTTGGAAGATCCCACCATGGTCCCAAATGATCTGGAATATCCGGATGGTCCCCAAAGTGACTCTAGTAAATTCCATCAAATGGGAAATAAAGAACATGATAACTAACGAAATGCTCATTCCTTTTATTCCTGATGAGTCATGCATGATATAGAATCTACACAATAGGTTCAGTGTATAGCTCTGTAATATTATTATTTTTAGTCCGTTCCATAAAACATTCTACTGTAACTGACCATGAAAAGTGGTTTTGGTTGAACAAACATATTTGTATAATGATCAATTGTGTCTAAATAATGGAAGGCCTCATACATCTGATAGTTATACAGTAGTGGTTTTAGTTGTTTTATTTGATGATAATTATTAAATTTATAGAACCAAAAATAATTTAGTGGTATAACTAGTATAATATGTTTGTCATTTAGATAGAGAGAGGCCCCTATAAAAAGAAATTTTATTTTGGTTTAGAACTAAAATGTGTTGAAGCACATATATAGGATATGTATAATGATCTTGATCCTTGAGGCCCTCTTATTATCAAATGAGATTCTTGAGGTCCCCACAAAAACCTTATCAAGCCTCCTATGGTGAGTACATGATTGAAACTCTTCAGAAGTCAAATCAAATACCACTTATGATACACTAAACAACTGTATGGATTTAGAATTGATAGAAACTATTGAATAATCATGTCTAATTGTTTCTAGACCACTTTTCGTCGGTATCCTCACATATTTGTAGAGTCCAACAATCCCCCCTTTGGATCTGTTTGGATGGTCGTGACATTTGGTGTCTAATATATATATATATATATGGGTTTTAAATGTTATGATTGGTCTAGAGGAAAGTTAGAATCAAGGTGTTTCTTATCTCTTTATAGGGATATAAAATCAATAGTATTAATGTATGACTTAGTTATTGAGATACTAGTATAGTGGGATAAAACCATATTCCATTAAAATTCTACCTGGACATGTTCATGTTTTATTGTTGTGTTAGCAGTAAGAGTGACCCGTATAGTATTTATAATATAGGTAGTATGAAAACATTACTACTTATTTGATTATCTATACTCTACTCTAATAGTGACACCATGACTATTTGGGAATATTACTAAATAAAATAATCGACATGCTAAGTAGTTTGAGGAGTGACTCAAAAAACTACGGTTTAATAATCAATATAGGGTGATGTGATTCTTATAACAAGGGTGTTGGAACTGAAATACATTTTGTTGGAATCGACTATGAATACATGTTTGATTCGTAGTGAATCCTAGAAAAAACTTCTCAAACCCCCTCTAAAGGTGTCTATTTTACAATGCCTCAAGACTTCATGAATGTCCAAAGCACGAAAAATATATACATATGAGGAATATTGTTTTAGAATATAGGATTTTTTGAGGGTGTCCTCCATGATTCTGACATTACAACGTGACTACATGATGGTTTTATAATATCCTAAGTGAGTCTAACAGTGCTTCAGAACTACATGAATGAGTGGCAGTGTCCTCTATTATTCCGGCAGAGCTATGCACATTCATGAAGACCAAAATTCCATAATAAAAAACTTCATAGATTTAAGATAACTCATTTACTGTAAATACCATGCTTGTTACAGCCTTTAAAGTATATTTAGTTGACCTATCTGCTTCGGAATTTCCCCAAATTGACACACTTCCACATAATTGAAAACCAAACCAAAATGGATCGTCCAAGGTACGAAGGATTCAAAAAACCATAATTCATGAGTTCTTGAAATCATCCACCATAGGTGATGACTCATTTCATGATGGATTGTAAAATTCGTCAAGGCATAAGGAACAACATGGGTCTTGAGGATTCATGAAGAATTTAACCATATTGAAGAACTAATTTCCTAAACCAAGACTTCATCCTGAGGTAGGGTCACCATGACTCCTAAATCCTCCTTCTTTTTGAATTCCTCTATCCAATGAAATGTACTTGAGATTCATGAACCACCTCTCAACAAAGCATTAATCATCATGAAACCTCAATCCTAGACCTATACATGATGCATAACTTCTGCTAACACCTCTTTTTCATGGTTGAGTTCCTAGAGCTACCATGACCATCTAGAATTATGTTCAGACCCACATCATGTCCAAATGAGACCTCTTCCACCCATTCCCATAGACCACTTCTCTTCATGTACAAAATATGATTCCATGCTACCGTTTTCTTTTCACCATAGGTATGCTAATACCTACTACTTCTCTGTATATTCATGCTAACATGGATCTCATGAGTGACCATTCCTCCTAATAAATTTAACCTACCACCACTATATACATTCACCTTCAAGAGGTGCATTAGCTACACCCATGTATGTCCAAGGGGTGAAAAGTTATTACCCCATTTTGGTGATGTGTGATGTAAATCTACCTTGTCTTAATGTCCTATACAAATGAATATATGTTCTCCCTTATACAATGCTATTAGCATAGGATTATACTTATATTATTATAATGGGATAGTCTTCACACCACATACCCTCACATGGAATGAGATCGTCCTCATATAGAATGAAATCCTCCTCAAATAGAATGACATTCTCCTTTGGTATCTTCCTTGTGTAATCCCCACACCATATCTCATTGGAACTTTTTTACAACATGAGCATCCGGTATATGGCTTCATCTTGTTTCTCACACAGCACTAGACACATGTGGGCTTATATGATAGTAGAAACCATGACATCCACCCGATCCTCCAATGGGAAACCCTCGAGGAGTATGCCCCTATATTCTACCTATGGGAAACATCCACAAATAATCTCCAACCACATGTTCATTTGGGAATCCTCCTTATGTATAAGCCCCAATCATTACAAAATATGCAATATTTGATTCCCAAATTTCTTGGATATGTTGCAATCCTCCCATGTGTCCAAATCCAACATCAGCAATCATCATTATTATATCTAATACACATCCTCAATAAGACCATGCCCCTCACATGTTGAAACTCTTCTCCTCGACATGGGGACTATTATTATTAATGTCACCATTAGATCATCATTTCACCATATTATCTATATGGTTCTAGGATCCACCAAGAATATATTGATCATGAAAAAGAACATATAATAAATTGGGATAGTTAAACATTTAGCATTCTAGTGTGGCACATCATTAAGGTGATTATTTTTCTCTAACCATTAATGAAGGCACAATGTCGAGGCATTGGGAATTGATTTCCTTGTATATGTACTGATAGAAAAATACACCTTCCTTGATGGACCCATGTTTGGGAAATTATCCAACCAATTCACATAGACATAGGTGCATGATAAATTTAAATGTGGAAAACCTATATGACTCCACCAAGGTAATCACATCCACTACAGCCTTAGGAATTGGGTGCTCAAACCTAGTCTCAACCTCATTGATTATAAATAGTACAATTATGGAAACACTTTTACATATATACGAGTAAGAGGGAGTCATTCCCAGAACAGAAATGGACCTCTAGGACTTGGATGCTACAACTCCTCCCTGAAACCTCCACTCCCAAGGTCCACACAGTGAGAATTCCCACCCCATTCTATCTGTGAACCGCTTCTGGAGCCTCTCCCTGAAGAAATCCTATGACCCCCTCCACATAACTGAGGACATTAGGGATGTTAGTGTCACCGGGGACATGACTACCACCCAATACTTGACAAGAAGGACTCCCACTCGGCCCCGTATGATGTAGTAGTGACTAGTCATTCATGCAAAAGCATAGGTGGATTATACACTTGATCCATCAACTCTAGTTTAGAAAACCCAACATCAATATCAATACCATGACCTGGAAAACACCAAACCAGGGGAATCATCTTCCACAAATCCAATAGACCCTTAAACTATAGGGGAATTATTCTATATTTCTATCTCACACATGTATGGATTCATCTATTCCTGTTTGGGATCATGTCCTCTTCCACACCATTAGAAGGCATGGTTTAACCTATAAATAAACATAACCACCAAAAAAATTTATTGAATAACCTATGATGATGAGTTTCAGTGTGTAGGTCCTTCCTATTCCATTAGTAAACAGTGGGGAGTTACTCCCCATGTCACATCCTTCCAATGTGATGGACCTCCTCATAACATGCCAAGATCAAGAATAGTTCCTCCCTACTCTAGCATCGATCAAAGTGTTGTTACTCCCTATATTATTGACAGTCAGTATGAAGGTCCTTACCGTGCTATCGATGCTGGCTAGTATGGAGGACCTCCTTGTACAACAACCAATTTGATTGGATCTCCTCTACACTCCTTCAACAATAAAAAAGGAGGACCTACCCATGTTACCACCTCTAAAAGGGAAGTTCCACCATAAACTATTAGATTCTAGTATCATGGTCTTCTTCATAATCCTGCTCATCAACACGAAGGTCACACTCATGTTCATTCTGATCATTGTGAATGTCCTCCTCATGAATTGACTCATCGATTTGGAGGTCCTCCCCATTCCATTAATATTAGTCAGTATGGAGTTCCTCCACATGTCCCCACTAACATAATTATGGGTCCTCCCTAAATCCTCAAAAACCAGAGTAGCAGATCTCCCACTCCTATAGTAGTGAAAGCATAAGTCCTTCCTGCTCAGACAAAAACCATTATGAGGGGCCTCCCTATATCCCAACAGATCAATGTATAGGTCCCCACAAATCTATAACCCAATAGCATGGAGGTCTTCCCCAACTTAAAAAATTACCCTAAGATGAAGAACCATCCCAGAGAAGAAGGGAAAACCGCCAACCCCAAAGGATAATTTTTGGGAGTGTAAAGTCGTCAAAAATCTCATTCACCTCTCTTATTATGGGGAAAGATTTCATTTTAAAGAGAGATATTTCACACTAGTCATCAGCATCATTATCTTCTTAAGGAGCCCAGTTTGTGAAATTTATCATCTCAGAAGGTGAGATCCACATAATCCCCAAATACCTTCATAGTTAAATTCATTTAGAGGACGATTTAGTTCCCTTAATAGGGATCATGGTATAATCATATCATTAATCACAAGTTTCCCCCACCACTTGTACTCAAAATCATAGCGAAATGTTATGGATTGTTATAGATTGTGAGAATATATTCATGCCACAAAAAAGCATTTATTCCCTCACACATGAGGTTGTGGTGAGTATGCCATTCTATAGGGATGTGATGATGTGGTTAGCATTGCCCTCAGGAGAAAACTTTGCAATAAGTGAACCGTCAAATAACATTGCAACTCCTCCACAATCCATAAAACTATTGCACAAATCCATATCAGGGTTTCACCCAATCTCTTGTACAGTGCCGATTAATGATTTGGTAAACCAAAATAAGTGACCCACATATGATCATGAAATCATAGTAGAGATTGTAGCTAATAATCTACTATGAATGACATTTTGTCCAAATGAAACATCCATATTGATATTATTTAGTCCCTCACTGAGGGCCAGGTTGTGTGTTTCCACCATACTATCTTGATGATGCTTCATCGCCCCTCTCACCAATAGTTGTTCAATCTATGAAGCTATTATATCTTTTATAACATTGATCATCAGTGTAGTATGGTAGATATGGAATCACACTTTGTAGATCAACACCCTATGTCACTTGACTACCACCAAACCCTCTAGGAAAGATGCATCAAAAGCCTCAAAGTGCTACATAAAAACATGGAAGAGGAATCTCTGCACATGTAGATCTGGGGTTGGGGATAATATGCTACTCTCCAATTAAACCATATCCAATGATATCCTTACACACCCATTGATATTGAGAGATTTATTATTGGTATAATTGCAAGAAATAGGGTTGTGCCGATTACTTCCATGGATGGGGGCACTAATGTAGGGTTTGACCAAGAAACCCTTCCCCTCTCATGCAGTGTCGTATTTGGTAGACCCTCATAAAAGTGTTTGTACATGCCATAAAAGAATTTAACACATCCTTAGAGATATCTCTACATTATTGATGTCCATTCATATTATCAACATGCTAAAGGGACCTATTGAGCCCTCTAATCCATCTAATATTTCCTCGAATAAAAATTCTTATCATATGATTTCTTCCTTACTCCAACAAGTTATTGATAAAAAAAAGATCATCAATGTGATCCTTGCTGAGTGGTTCTTGGATAATGGTGTTGGTCGATAGAACCTTATTCCTCATACAAATCGGAATCCACATGTATTCCTCATCCAATTGCTCATAGTTGAGACTGGTTATCCAACCCATCTTGATAGTGAAAAGGTAAGAGTGTACGGAAAGCAACCATAGTATGAGTTACCAAATCTACCAAGAAAAGTGAGAACCTCCCTTGAGACCCATATTGAGATTCTCCAGGAGCTGATATTTCTACCTTCCATGTTGATGTGCTTGTCAATGCATTGGTGGACATGGATCCACTTCAAGATTAGTACCCCCACCAAGATGATTTGATATATTCTCACACATCTCACCTAAAATCCTATGGGATAAAATAGACTACAATCCCACAAGATAGAAAGCCATACCCAACATGGGTAGATGAAATATGAGTACCCCCAAATTTGGAAAACCATGTATTTTCCCAATTCAATAGGTTGGGAGACTGACTAAAACATTTATCCCACTTCATCATAGATAGGGGTCATGTTGGAAACCCTAAAGTAGAAAGAGACTATCTAGATCCCACTAATAGTACATTCATTGGAAAGTCAAATGTTCATCTAATATAGCTAGTTATCCATTACATCTGTCATAGGTTGTGAAGATATTCATAGTCAGTTCCTCATCATGTTCAAATATACCATGCATAAGACAAGTATTATAGACCACTTTATCTACAAGAAACTACTTGATGAAAATGTCACAGAAATCAGCACCTAGTGGAAGGACCCCATCTATTCAGTTGATATACCACTAATTCAAGAGAAGATATTAAAAATGTGTATAGGGATTTTCATGATTAGTATGGTATGTACCCTCGGCACATTGAACTTCCCCAAGTGATTTTTGAGACGTCTCTAATATTTCTCAGTTCCCGGAGGAAGCCTTAATGTAGGCCAAGAAGGCACATCCATTACCTCTACCAACTCCCAAAAAGAAGGATATAAATGTATAAATTTTATTTTTAGTACATTTTGAGTCTCCTAAGACACTATAGTTGTCAGACCCTCTTCATGCAGAGCCTCATTGAGTGTAGAATCCTTAACAAGATCTGATTAACTTAGTGTATAATTGTTAGTAATTATCCCACCAAGTGTAGCTCCCTAGTTGGGAGAATGTTGCTTTATCACCTCTTCTGGCTCTAGCCTCTCGGTAGGGGTAAGCTCCCTGATTTCCCTTCCATGATAGGAGAAACTAAAATTATTGTTTTAAGGATTCATATCTTCCTGTCTATTTCTTTAGTACCCTAGATTAAGGGATTCTAAAGATGAAATTGAGAAAGAATCCCCACAATGATGTGTATAATGGTCTCCATATAAAATTCCATAACAATAGGATAATTAGAGATACAGTACAACAATGATATTTTTTCATGACTTTAGCTATAATAAAATATGGAAAATAGTCTAGTCAAGTTGGGAAACTTCCAGGAATAGGAGGAACACATCATATATGGTCCTAATAAAGATAGTCAAGATGAATGGAGTTGGTTTCCAACCACATGAATAAAATGTATGATGACTGTCTGCCACACAGAGTAGTCTCAAATGCCCAAATTTCCATTGGTACCTGCTTAGGCCAGAAAAAACACATAAATATATTTCCCCCTCTGACTGACACATTGAAGTCCACATTTTAGCACTCCAAAATCATAGAAGTGTAGGCACTGATGGCACAAGGTAATTTAGATTACCCAACTCAAACAAAATCCATATTGTACTTTAGGTAATTTAATGCCTATAGAGTTATGAATCACCCCCAGTGTCCTCTCGTAATTGTAATATTATTTTATTGATGTCTAGGTGTAGGATCTATGAACATCATTTTTTTGGAAGATCCCGTCATGGTCCCCAAAAATCAAGAATATCAGGAAGGTCCCAAAAGTGTCTCATGTCAACAACATCAAAGGGGAAGTTAAGGACACGAGAACCGATGGAATTCTCAGGCCAGTGATTCAGGCTTGGTCATGTGAGATACATAAACTATATAATTGGTTATTTGTAGAGCTCCACAAGAATTTTCTTTATAGTCTTCTCCATCAAACATACCTCCACAGGTGACCGTGATAAGTGGTTGAGAAGAACAACCAAAATTATATCCTGATAAGTAATTACTATAAAAATACATGCCTCATACATTTAAAAGTTATAAATTAGTGGTTCTAAGTGAGTTATTTGATGAAAATTAGTACATTTCTAGAAAAAACCATAATTTGGTGGTATATGTGGTAGATCATGTTATGAATTTAGTAAGAGAGAGGCCACTTGTATGATGAAAATTTCTTCTAGTTCAAAAATAAGATGTTTTGAATCAAATATACAACAAACCATTAAGGATCATGATCCTAGAGGCCCTCATCCTGTATAATGAAATTCATGAGTCCCTCATAGACTCCTTAATAAGCCCTATCTCATTTGATGAATATGTATCATCTAATAGTCCTTCAATATATGGGAAGTCGAGCTAGAAGAATTCCAATCCATCATCTCATTTTCTAGAGAAGATGATGGAACCCAATTTTAGTGGAATATTCTACCATTTTACATAATAGGCAAGAATAATTGAATGGACGTATGCCTCTACTTGGATAACACATGTTATGAGATAAATCTCATTCTGGCATAGACATACATCAAGATGGTATTGACTAAATTATATTTGAGTACCTCTAACCTGAAGATTCAAGGTTAAGATATGAGTGAATATAGACTGTGTCATTGAATCAAGTAGAAGACCCAATTCAGAGGCATGGTAGTCAATAATAAATTCATGGTTATCTCATAGGATACTACCTATAATACCTTTGATGGGTTGGCCCTAGCTTCATCTTCATGCAGTAGTCCTATCATCATATCACCAATGCCTGATGTATAACCATATTTTTTGAGTAGGCATGAATCAAGGTTATGTATCATCCTTAAACACTAGTAAATCATTATATCTAGATTCCAACTATTATAAGAGAAACAATTAGTAGTTTTGGACCAACGATACTGAGCATACCAAAAGAGCAGTCTACCAATGGGCAGATTTGGATGATGCATTGACGCACCCAATTCAAAGGTATGAATCCATAATGATAAAATTCAGAATATTATTACATGTATATATGATGAATGGTTGTTGTTTCCCTATATTAAAGGAAGGTTAGAATATTAACTTTTAATCTTATAAAAGTCAGGCCTGAGTGATACCAGAATCCTGTACCCTTGGGAACAATTGAGATGTTCACCTCATAGATATCATTGTACATCAAAAATGTATGTTCTGTTCTGATAGGTAGAACTAATAAAAAATGACCCGCCATAATTTGTTCGACATAAATAATAGACCTCACATTAAATTGACTCATGGGATTGGAATGATAGCCTCTGCCTCCATGGTTTCAGTATAGATGAGGATTCTAGACATGGATTCTGATTTGACCAAGCAGGCACCAACATTCTCCCATAACTAGTCATCATGGTTGAAACACCTCCGCTCATTTATTCCCAAGCCTCAAATGAAGAATAGTACACAAAATATTCTACTTTCACATATATAGTGGGTGTGTCCCCCACTATTGATGAGGCGGTTCTGGTGAATCTCGATTGTGAGGTATATCTAAGGCCAATTCTTATTAGTGCATTATACATCCATAGGAACAAAAATTGTATTTGGATTTATTGAATCAATATTGTGATGTATTTTCCTAGACTCATGGTGAGATTATTGGAATATAACCTTAGATCACTATCCAATATATTTTCCGTTAGTTGATTCATCATGGTTTCAATAATTCCCCTCTAAAAATTCACCTGTATCATGGTACCATGGTTGAGGCTAAAGACGATAAGATTATCAAATCTAACTTCATCAATTATGTTAATTACCCTATTTGGAATTCAAAAAATATTCCCAATTAGAAAGAAAAATTGGAAAATCATAGTATCTATCAACATCTAGGATCTCAACTTCCACTATCTAGATGATGATTTTCCCCATTTAGTGATAGAACAATTAATCGATGCCATTTCTAATTCATGGAAATATCCTTCGTGAATGGATATTCAGGGTGAGATCATATCCGGTTGACCCAAGATGATGAGATGTATACCTATTTTAGAGTTGTACAAGAAGAATATTTCTATTATGTAATTACTTTTGTTCAAGAAAATGCTCGAGCCTCTTATCAGCATTCGATGAAGCACATCATTAAACCGGTCTAGAGGATGCAAGTGAAATTATACATAATAAAACTTGTAGTCAAATCCTTCCATTTATAGGAACATCTCATTGATCTTGATAATTTTTACAAATTAATCTCTTCCTGGAATAAGATGTTGAACACCTTGATGTGTGCATTCAGGTTAACCTAGTAGAAGTTTCTTGGTTTGTTCGTCAAATATAGGCTCATTGAGATTGACCCAAATATAATCAATTCCATCATCCAAATTCTTCCCATGATAAACCTTTTGTGATCAATGAGGATTATAAGTCCACTTATCCCAAATACAATAATTCCTCAAAAACATGTGGGAAAAATTTAATCCCTTTTTTGAAATTATGAAAAATTATTCTCTACTAGTGTGATGATGTGTGATAGGAATCCTTCAATGAAATAAAGAAGTATTTGCTACATCCTATGGTTCTAATATCATCCATCTCCAATAACAACTTGCTCCACTATGTGACCACCCAAAATTGATCCCTCAGAACCCTTCATACATTGGAAAATAATGAAAAAAGAGGGAACTATTAGTACTATCTCAGTCACATAATCCACAACATAGAGACCATATAATCCCCTATCATGATTTTCTACCTCAAATAGGTTTTCATAGTGCAGAATATTCACCACTATTTTCATCATCACATGATATAGAAGGTGTCGCATGTAGACTCGCTAATGTATTTACTGAATCACTTGATGTTGATAGGATTTATGGGACACTATTTAGTGATCCTTCCATATTTTAAAATATGGATCATCTCACAAAATGTTAGCAAAGGAATGGAATTGGTCTACTTTCTAGCTTCCCATCCAAATCTTAATGAATTCCCTATGGATGTCTTTTTTTATATGAATCTATTTTCATATTAGTTCAAGTTGTGCATCAATTGGAGATTATTTTTTAGGGAGCCTTCCACAGCTTAACTGATAGAAGTCTTAATGGTCCCAATCCCAATATAATAGGCCTAGGGACCATATTCATTACACCTTCAAATGATATTCTACCATACTCGTTTTTATTGTTAGATTTTTCCACCAATAATGAGGTAGAGTATGAGGCTCTTCTTACTATTCTTGAATTGGCCATGATATTGAGTTCCCCTGATTTCATGTGAAGGGAGACATCAAGTGAGTCATAAAAAAAATCAATAGTGACTCTATCATCTGGAACACAGAGATCATGCCCCTACATGAGGGCCCCCATGAGCAGATGGCTTAGTTCCCTTCTTAACCAGATGTGACTAATGTTCCCTAGTTTCAAAATGGTCGAACTGACACCTTAACTAGTCTAGTTTCATCTTCTACAATGTATGACCGGGATGATCTATTTATTCACATTTCATATCCGGGATTCATCACGACCATAATTTTAGATGATGATGATAGCATATAGAGATACAATTTTTATTTCAATACTTCTTCATTAGGAACCTTGTGCCTCACCATAATATAATAAAACCTTACTGAGACAATATATTTTGTTGAGTATCTCTAGTGTGGCTCTCTCCTTCCAAATTAGGCCAAATATGAGAGAATCCATCGGTGTGATGGGAAGTTTACACTTTAGTGTGGGACAATCCACTAGAATACTCTCTACATGAAAATGTATGATGTAATTATCCTCCATTTTATACAAGGATATGAGATTCCCCAAATTATATGTGAAGTCAATGATAGATCTTATGGTCCTCATAAAGATAGGTTGAAGCTCCCCGACTATATTTAGTGGCGGGGATACTTCTAGTCCACTATGGTCCCTGATTACATTAATTAATTTCCATGAGTATTCAGGATTTTCAAATTCATGAAATTGTTTGCATCGACCATAAAATTTTCTTTATACTACCATTAATTATTGGCCCTTCACTGTATGAGTAATTGATGTCATGGGACCCTATCCAACAACAATAGATCATCAGAGAATGTTTTTTATGAATGTGAAAAATTTATTCTTCATGTCAGAAGAATTGATTCCTCTAAATGTTGTCTAGGTTCTATCCATGACTGAATTCGTGAGCTCCCAAATTATCCACAGATTTGGAGTTCCTCACTCCATTATCACTGAAAATATTACAAACTTAGGGGATACAATAAGAAGAATATGTACACCAACCATACATCCCACTACCCTGAATAGGATAATGGACTACTCTAGGCATTCAACAAAACCCACTGTATCATTATGAAAATTATGGTGACCCAAAAGTAGATGATTTTCGAGACATGTTCCCCAATGCCAACTAGGCCTATCAGACGAAGAATAAAAATTTCACCCAGGTGACTGCATGTTCCTTGGGGTTGGAAATAGGTAGTAAATCCACTTGAGATTTAGTTTTAATCACTTTTAATAGTTTTCTATGACTATCAGAAACAAATAAAATAGCCTAAGTCCATCATAATGATCTAGAATCCCACTAAGATAATAGGCTTCAAGACCTGCACGGTCTAGAGAGCCACCATACCAAGAATGTTTGTGTTTTCAAAAATAAATTTAACCTCTAATCCTTCATCCAAGGTGATAGAGTACTAAAATTTAAAGTGCCAATGATACCTAAAAATAATCTACCAAACTAGGATACCCTGTGGGAAGAACAATACATAATTCACATGGTCTATTCCGGTGGGGTGTAATCTATCATCACCATAAATGGAGATAGAATTAACCCTCTAAAGAAACTAATTTCTAAAAAAATTCATCATGTAAGAAGATTTCATCATCCTAGACACATGATTATAAATAATATAGTGCTAAAATTCTAGTTTCAAAACAATAAAATCCATAAAAAATAGCATCATCGCTACACGATGATAAATTGAACAACACTGGTTTCCTAGTTTCATGTAATTAAACTCCACGACCATCATCATCCTCACCAAAGAATATTGATCTACCAATCTATATCCTAGAAACATGAAACTAAACTAGAAATTTAGTCCATGCAACATGGATTTAAACTATATGTGGATTTTCTCTAGAATGTGTTTTGTTTTGTTGGGCCTCCTCGACCCTCATTCACATCATGTTTTTCATAAATAAAACAATACACATACCCATTTGATACATTCCCCATTATGGTCAGAACTCTTGGACTATACCATATGATATAACATCCTTAAATTAGGATGTTAAACCATGATCCTATGTTGAACATGTTCATGATTATTTTAACACATAGTAGATGATCTCTACACCATTCCTTGAACATGGAATGCTCTAAAATAACTGTGGGATGCCACGATTCATTCATCAGAGATGATTTCCCACTCTAGTTTTTATCTATTACCACACTATATTTCAAAAAATATGTGTGTCATGATTCACATCATAATGAGATATGTAGTGACACCCATACATTTTGTTGTTGGCGCCAGCTGAAAATTCTTCCACCTTTTATCACCTTGGCCTCACTCGCAGTCCAAGCATTAAAATCATAAGTTGTATGAAGTCCATTCCAAGGAATGTATGTGTTATGTCAACTTCTTTTTCTCCATGCACATTGGGCTATGCATCCCTCATGCCACACAAATTTCATAGAAATTGGCCATTCCCTATACAAGAACCACATCTTTAAACTATGTGTGAGACTTCTTTAGAAAGTGTGGTGTTGAAGTTGGCCTCCTATAAACTCATTCAAATTAGTTGTTTCACTCTTCCAAGAAAAATAATCTAGTTATTGGAATCGTCCTTCCAAATAACCAAACACTTATCTTAAACTATGATCATATGGTTCATGCTGCTGACGTTAATCTATTGGCAAAAGGTTTTTTCTCAATGACATTAATCTAGGAATCCTAGTCCATGAGTGACAAATTTTAACAATATATGTGTTTTCTTTGGTATGTGGCATGTGGTGGTGGTCCCTTTAGTACCTCATTCACATTGGGTTTGTTACTCTATCACCCGGTGTGAATTCCATTGATCAATACCCCCTATTTGGTCCAAACTCTACAACCAAAAACTATGATCTTATAGTCCAAACATCATGACTCTAAACTGTATAAATGTTCTATCTGGAAAATGTGGTGTGGTTCAATGACTCTTAATACCACATTCTAGTTCATATTTTTATATCTATACACTATACATATGATCATGGGTCACTCTTAATTTTATCTACATCAAAACATTATTCCCTTAAACTAATAGCCACTCTATGGTCCAAGTAATGAGACATTGAACTACTTAAATATTCCACTTATTATTCGAATGGAATACATTCCTCTTGAACCGTCATTAATATTCGGTTAACACATTTTCATGTTCTTCCAAAAACTTTTGGAAACCCCATGGTCTATGCCAAAATAACTTTAACCATTCATATATGTCTAAGTAATACAACATTAATCATCTTGTAGGTTTATCCCCAAACAATGTTGTGATGCATCCCCTTGTCCCCCATTCATATTGGGTCAATCATTACACTGCATCAAACAAGTTCATTTAGGATCCCCAAACACCATAGATCCAAAATCATTGACCCTATACTTGGGTCCTACGTCCTCAATGAATGATGATAATTTGTGATTCATAATCGATATAAAATTATGATGCTTCATACAGTGAGTATAGGAAAGATAAAAATGGTTACCCCATCCCCTAAACAAGGGATGCCTCATGATAACCATGTGATGACTATAATTACCTCATCAGAGCGGATAACCCCTACCAGCATTGTTCTGTAATTGCATCATGTCCAATAACTACTTTTGGCTTGATTACCATATTTATAGAATATTTAGTGATGTATGGATTTATTTTCCTTATGTCCAAGCACAAATGTTTCGAATCATTCATCCCCATAGCCCCTTTAAAGTCTGAACTCTCTGACATTATTCTATAAGTCCATGTCAAAGCAACACAATATTATATAGAATGCAATTATTTTTTTTAATGTGTAATGTGATGTGGGGATATTTTGTCCTCATTAATGTCGGGTTATACCTATCACACAAAGCACCTACCTTTGGTAACATTATTCCCCATTGTCCTCAATGCATGAAATTAAACTATAATCTTACAATGGAAATGATTTTGAATCCTCTGGAATAATAGATTATTTTCACCACATTCTAAATCTGGAGGCATCATATGTTATATATGGGATGGTAAACAAATGTTACTCTATTCTCTAATGATGGGATTCCCCCATGACAATATTTGGATGTATTATATTCCCTTTCTAGAGAAGATCAACCCCAGCGGTGTAGGTCTCTTACCACACTATATTCCAGAATAATGAGTGGCTTGATTCCCATCCCCATGGAATACTTAGTCATAATCAGACATCTCATATCTGGGCCCACCAAAAAATTCATTACACCTAGGCCCCTTGTCCTCAGTTACGTTTTAGAAATTCTATCATTAAACTGTATACATATCATCTTATGGTGTGTATGTGGCACATGATACTTCTTAGCCTCATTCACACCATGGTTATACCACTTGTGTGTCATATATATACCCCTGGAGTTAAATTTTTTCCCCATGTTACAAAATTTACTACCTTAAACTACGAACTAAAAGTCAATGACCTAATACCTAAAAACGATATTGATGATCAATGCACTCTGACTTTACACTTTTTGCAAAGCATAAAATTGAATCACACTTTTCATATAACCTATTCTAAACATTTTTTATTTTGGGAATTTATTTCCATCTTCATTCAAATCTAGAAGGATGCCCAAATGGTGGTGGTCTCCTTCCATTTTTTATCACCTCATGTGTTGGGCCAACTCCCTTGTGGATCTCCGGTAGTAAACAACAGTTTCAGCCAACAATAATCCTGTATTTTCCTACCCCATTTTTTACTGGTACGGTTATCGCAATTATGTTTATATAGATGGAATATAGATGATCACTTTTTAATAGTCACCCATTTATCCCGGTCTTGAAATTACCAAATTTCCTCAATTATACCTATTTATATTAGGGTGGAGTCCCAAAACCCTTGGTGTCTCCGCATCATGCATTTTCACATGTCAGGTATGATGTTCATTGTCACTGGGAAACTCTCAAAATGGAATCCTCTCACCCCTAATGTATTCTTCGACATGTCCAAAATACCACATTATCATTCATTTTTTCCCACACTAAACATAACTCATATGGGATAAGGATTTTTTGTAGGGTAGGTAACGATGTGGTTAAGATGCACAAATGAACTCTTGTTAAAAACCCTACAACAATAAAATAAGAGTCAATGTACAATCAACATGACATTAAACATCATGTGAATACTCTTAGGGATATGTGGTGTGGTGCTAGACATATTTGACCCTCATTCACTGCGGGTTTTCCCGCCCACCATGCATCACATATCTCTTTGGACCATTCCATGGTCTATGCATGATAAGCCTAAACTATTTGAAGCCCCTACATTCATACCTGAGTGACTATAAAATATGTGACATCTACTCTCCAATAATGATGTGGTGTTCCAGATGAACAAGTTGTCTTGACATGTAAAATTGATTTTGATTTTAAATTTGATTTTAAATCATTTGAAGACTATAAGAAATATCTCATGGAGCGTTGGGGGTTTTATTTGTCTATTGTTTTTAAAAAAAATCTAAAATAGGGGTGGTATTGAAAATAGTTTTAAAAATGAAAATGCATAACTAATTTGTTTAATTATAAACAAAGAAACATGTAGTTTTTAGAATTTTGAGAGAAGGAGGTCATATCATGTTCACTAAAAATCTTGGGGAGTTCATTGTTATGAAATCTAGACTAGGTTTAATGGAATCCATTGGTTGAGGGTTTTTGAGATCATTATTCCCATATTTCCACATAATGAGATGCACTAATAACCAACACTTAAAAAATAATGTTCTCAATGTTTTTATTTTAGGAATTGAAGAAGGGATACCAAATTACATAGAAATATTATGTATGAGTGATTGAAATAGTATTCTTGAGTTTCCCAATCAATAGAACCCAATGTTCCCACTTCATATGTCAACCAATTCGGTGTTGAAATGAAAAGTGTTTCACATACCAAAAAATTAATTTAGAGGAGATGTATATTAAGATAAAACATAATTAAATAATTTAACACACAATTAGTAAAAAAACCAAAATAATAACAAGTGTTATAACTTTCTACCATGTTAGTGTAGTCCCAACAAAATTATTGTCCACTATTTAGAAATCCAACGAGAAGAAAAGGATGATTAGGTATAACTTCATATTAATCCTTGATCCCTTATGATTAAAGGGGCCTCCATAACTTATAGGTTGATGTGGGGACTCTATTAGAATCCCAAATAACATCACCATGCCTTCTTTTAAAACCATAAAATGGGAATCCCAAGGAGAAACTTTATAGGAAAAGTGGAAGATTGTTTTGGAACACATATTTCTTAAAACCAAATGGACCATTATTTTAGGCATCCATAATTTCCTATATATATTTTTGTAGAAAACTATGATTTTGATAAAAAAAACAACTATAATATCTCCAAAAAAAATATGGCCTAATTTTGCATTAAAAATCATGAGATATTAACGAAATACATAAATCACATTTTGACATAGGGAAGATTCAGTTCCTTAGATAGACGATTTCTATTGGTCCCATTAATTGACAAATTGGGATTGAGTGTCTTCATAATAGATGTATAAAAATGAAATTTCAATAGAATGAAATTTTTTATCAATATTGAATGCATATATCACTAATAATTTACATTTAAGTCCATTTACATTCTATTAATATTTCACATTTTGTCCCATTTTTCTTCTAAATCTTCTTGGGCCCTCTATGTCACATCCAACTACAATGAAAATTTGAAAACAAGAGAAATTTATAATTTAATAATAAAAAAAAAATAAATTATTAAATAAAATTGATATAAAATTTTTCATAATATTATGAATTTAGAAAATAATCATTTTAATACCGTGGGGTAAGGGTGATTTAAAACTTGGAATCGTGGTCTGATCCCACCCCCACACCTAACCAATGTTTTTACTGAGGAAACTGAATTTTCAAAAAAAATTACTCATTGAGATATTCCCAATATAATGAAGAATTATTATTCAATGAAATTTTTAATTCATGAAATCAATGTGATCCATAAAAAATTAAAACCAAGGAAGTATTATTAGGGATCATTGAATATGATGTCTCATAAATTGAATCAGAATAAAAATTGGGGAGTTGAATGATATAAATTTGATAAAATAATTAAAAGTGAAATTTTTACAAACTCTCCACATGTGTGTTTGTCAATAATTTTATGTTATTCTTTACATTTTATATCATGTAAATATTGGTTATTTTATGATATTTCTTCATAAATGATTCTTCCAATAGAACATATCCTACATCCATTGAAATCAAATATCAAGACACACGAAATTAAGAATTATATGATTTCATACAATAATATATAGATCTAAATATCCCCATATGTTGTAAATTTTGTCACTCCATAATTTTTTTATGTTGAATATAGAACAAATCTCACACTAATAACTCAATACTATTTTTGATCTCTTAAAAATTATAATTGTAATATTTATTTAAGGATCAATATTTGAAAAAAATTGGGTTTTTACCTTCCAAAGGTAAAACTAATATTTTTATGTTTTTATGTTTTTCTTATTTTTCTGTGTTTTTTTATTTTTTTAGTATGTAAAACTAGTAGGAACATGGGACACCCTGAGAGTAGAGGGGTGAATCGGGATGTCAAAATTTCTTTTAAACTGATGGATCTTGTCCCCACGTTGGTAGGAACTAGTCAAACCTCTATGATGGATATGGTCAGAAATCAAACATTCACACGCAAAGAGATATCACATCACTTTTTACTTGGTTCACAACTAAGGGCTACGTCGAAGGAGCATACACCAACGGGTTTTCGGTCGTACCTAATTCCACTATTCTTCACTAGTTGTGGATTAGGATGGTTTCGAAATAGTCACTCTGTCCCTGGCTCACTGCACTTACAAATGTTCAGGGATAGCCAACTACATCCCTCAGGTCCCTCCTACTGACTCCCCCTACTTCACTGCCTTTGTTGAATCCTTAGTCAATTTTAAGATGTGAAGGTCTCTTTAATAGATTTAGATTGAAGTCTTTCCCTCTATATAGAATGAGTCTATGCTTGCATCGAAGTCCATAATTGAGGCACTTGAACACACTGAACTGCCGAACCTGATTATCAAAAACATGCTAACATGTTATATTGAAGATTTCACGCAACACCTACCCTTTTCATGAAATATCTCACTTTTGTGTAAAATAATTGATTTTCGCGTGGAAAATATTTCGCGCAACAACCTCATTTATGCTCAAATTTACGGGCAACACCTTTTTGCATAGCTTGGCCTCTTTCACGCAGTTCGGTGTTTTTCGTGAAACCTCAATTTTTTCCGCACAATGTTTGTGTTTTCACGTAGCTGAACCTTTTTCACGAAAATCGAATATTTTTGCGTAGCTATAATTTTTTTGTGCTACCCATCCTTTTTCTCACAACTCCCTTTACATGAACATTTTATGCACATCAGCACTCAGACCATCTCTAAGTATTTTTTCGTATGGAATGAGGAGTTTCACAACTTATTTATAAGAATCACATACACTAATGTGCAAAACCCCCTATGGTGCGAAAAAACTCTCATTATGCTATTAATATTTACCTTAGGTACTATTTTCACACACATCTCCATGTTTATTATGAATCCCATGCCTCTAACTTTTTTTAGCGTTATAATACCGAAAGACTACTTTCTTGAAAAACCTCACTCCACTATTTTGCTCACCATGCTATTGTTCACGCACAACTCAAATATTTCATGCACAAACCACATTTTTCACCTACCACTTCCTCTTTGCGTAAACCTCTTTTTAAAAACAATCCATGTCTCAATTTTCCAATTTTTAGGCCCAATAATATGGAAAGCACTGAGAACTGATGCCACCTTCAATACTTTTCTCTGATTGAACTGTGTGATCACTTTATTGGCAGACATTCTGAACATTCACCGAGGATTGACAACAAACACAAACCATATTCCAATTCTTACAAAAAATAGACATGGTTCCAATAATCTCCCCCTTTGGGTTGGTTGGAATCACTAGATAAAATCAACGGAGCACCAGCCACATGTAAACCAAAAATGCAATAATCAACTTAGCCAACACACTAAGTCTACATGAGAAATGATCAGTGTAGAGAACTAGAGAGGAAGCTGGAATTAGGATCCTATTTTTTGGAATTCTCAGTGATGCCAAAGTAATTCTCTTACAGTGTCACAGGGGAGTCCCAACACATACATCCCCCATCATGAGAAATGAAATCAACATTTTTCATTAATTTTTTTACAACACTGATCATAGATCAGGTAGTGTTTGGGATTTAAAATAATCATATCATATGAACCATGAATATCTACAATGATTGAGGTAACCTCAATATATATACCCTACACAAATAAACCACACAAACTATAATTCTTACAATGATTAAGATACATAGGACATCTCTCAAACAGTCAATATTGAATATTCGGTTTCACATATCAACCATATGAGTCATATCCATGCAATGTTAAACATCAATGGTTGAAAAAACTATGTTGGTTTTGATTCCTACAATAACCAATATATATAGGATGCCTTATAATAGATCAGTCCCCTAATCAGATTATTAATCACCTACTTGAATGGTAGAACGTTCCAAAGAACATATATATATATGAAATCAATATATTAGTAGCCTCATATTATTGAAAATGGTGGAGATCCTTAGATGTATAAATATGGTTCCACTAAAGATATCCCTATCTTTTAAACATGAAATATAGTTATCTTATAGCTGTTTAGTTGGGGTAACCAAACCCGTTTTAGGATTGGGAAGGGATTCATTCACATATTATAAATCTATAAGTGATTCCCAAAGTTAGAAAAAAATTCCCCACAAATGGGAGAGATGAGCTAGACCTCCCACTATCTCGAAAAATGTGGGTCTCCAAGATTAGTGGGGCCTAAAATTCCTGGTCACATCCCACCTTTTGAAAGTGGGTTTGTTCCAAGCCTTAGACGATGGAACTATTAGAAGATTTTGGGAAATATGGGACAAATGGAAATCCCAATGCAAGAATTTGAGGGAGGCCTTAAAAATCCACCCTCAAGCACACCATTAAGAGAAAACCATTCAGAACATTGAATCTCAAAAAATCAAATAAATGTGAACCTTATGTGAACCTATGAAATCACAAAATTACTAGGTTATAATCCATCAGACCGTTTTGTTTTCCCATATTACACAAATAAAAATGGTAAAACTGATGTGAAACTCTATAATAACAAACAATTGGGTTATACTCCAGCGATCCATTTTATGTGCTATCCAAATGCAATCAAAACTAGTAGGCCTAATGTAAACCTCTATGGACACTATGTTTTGAAATCCCTATACCAACAAAGACGAAATACTGGTGTGATCATATAGATGATCTTCTGTAACTGGGATTCTTTTATGTATGTTTTCACGTTGATACGACCCGAATAGAGGAATTACCATATTATAAAAACATGAAAATTTTGTTAACCATACTTATCTGATTGAGAATTTTTATGCCTATGATATAGCATTAATTGGTAATTGTATTCCCTATTTGTTTTGTGATTTAAAATACTCCTCTCATCGATGAAATCCCATCATGAGTAAATTTCTTCATCAGCTAGTGTTTGTAATGGTATATCATCTATGGCTCTGACTCCCGGGGGTCACAAGGACATCTCACCTACTTGACACCTCCACTGGTATTTTTAAAATCTAATGTCCTACGAATACCATTGAAGTGGTACAATCATGACCATGGAAGATGACCATGAGGCCCTCAAAGCATGATAGTACGGGAATCCACATCGCATGGTAAAGACTACTGCTATGATACTAGAACTAATAGCAATAACCCATTGCTCCTAGAGCTAATCATCAAAGTGAAAAATCCACCACATTCCATATTTGATGAAGGTGGAATTGGAATCCAAATATGGTTCCGTTTTAGTTTAGTTATAGCTGAGGAGGGAACCTTCCAACTTTCATTGCCCGCATCATTCCACCAGTACCCACCAATGGCTTAATGTGAGTACCTCCCAACAAAATGTAGCATCAGACACCCATGCACAAGTAACAGGGAAGCCTCCTCGAGGGAGGAAGGCATTCGTTTGCAAAGAGAGGGGTCTTATACCCCCTAATTCTGATGATGTATACTAGTATACTTTTGCAGGAACCAGAAAGCATGCTCATGTACCTACAATCTTAATAAAAAACCTATGGGGATATTCACACATCTAGAATGGTGGAGGTTCATATCTCTACCACAATGCATGAAGTCCATCAACAAATTATGATTGTATAAGGAGGGAAAAATTGGGCACAAATTCCCTCTTAAATCGAAGTCATCTTCTAGTTCAAAATTGAACTATAAAATGTGAATGATTATATCCCTACACAAAGTTTTATAAACTAATAGTATATTTTAGCAACAGCTGAAGATATCCACCAGCATATTATGTAACTATTTTATATAAAGTTATATCCAGATAATCTTATCACTATATCTAGGGAAACACTTCACTCTGATCATTTTGAACAAGTGCATATACTGGAGCAGGTGCACACTCTTTCCCACATCTAGGAGGATTGTCATTATACTCAAATAAAGGATGAGATATTAGACTAGGATCATACATATGTTCCAACCAAGGATCACATGGGGAGAGCAGCGCATACCTCATGATATGGGAACATATTTTTCAAATATTTCAAATGGCATACTCCAGAGGCCCAAGATCAGAAATATGTCTCTATTATAGCCATGGAGGACAATGTGGGAATGGTATAAGCCTTTGGACATGCTCATATTCATGTTAGTGAATCTTCCTAGCATACTCTAGTAGATCATTAAATCAGTGAACATAATCCTACATATTCCAATGAGTGACTCTACCAACATTATTCAAATTAAATACAAGAGGAAGTTCATAATCCTTCTCCCATTCTAAAGGTTCTTCGACCTATTTTTATGGTGAATGAAAATTCCAACCATGCTCATATTCATATTCTAATCGGGGATCACCAGGTGAGAGTGGAATATGCCTCAGGTTATGCTCATTATATTTCCAAGAATGACCAGTGTAATATCACAATGGCATGTGATGGGGCTCATACTCCCATCTTGACTGAAGCTCACCAACTGATAATAGAACATGCCTCATGACAGGATCATATTACATTCAATAATGAGATTGAATATTGACATATTCTATTTTATTCTCAATAGTGGGATCATACTCTCGTAGTTCCAGATTGTTACATACAAGTTCTAACAACTGTCACATAGCAAACCCATATCATTGTGCAATCACAAAATGTATGTCAGCATATTCTGACCATGACTTGGATCATGGTCCATTTTTCAAATATTCTCAATTCTAGTTTTCTTGTGGTAATTTTAGATACATTCTCAACACCTCTAGGGTCTGTTGACCCTTATCAAAGAGAATGTATAATGTTTTCCTTACCAATATAGTCCTCCTCGTGGTAGTCTAGAGATGGATCGTATAGACTCTACACCTAATATCAACTATGGTTAACCTCCCCATAGTAATATATCCATTAGAATAGTAAATCATCGCATTTTCTAAACTTAATGTATATATAAGTGTCCAAAACCAAGAAAAATTCACATATATAGGTGATCGAAACATCATGGTCAACTATATATGTATCCCAATAAAAACCCGGAAACACTCCAATACTGTTAGAAGGAAACTATCATATACATATTCTAATATCTAACCGAATGGAGGGATATTCATATGATGTGGAAGAGGCAAAAAAAGATATATGAATATATTATTTCAGATAAAAACTCCCCAACATTTTTTGACCAATTGCTACTTTTAACTATGATATCACAGATTAGCTATATATGGAGTTCATTTTGTATCAATTCAAAAATATGTGGGATACTCATAAAATTATAAAGTATCAATAAGTACACTCTCTAGGATATGATTGTCACATTTATATAATCAAGATACTCTATTTTTAGCTTGAAAGAGCTATTATCTACATGGCATGTGATCCAAAATAGAAAAAGCATAGTGAATATAAACAACATGCTTGTCATCATTGCATCGTGAAACATTAACTATGGATCTCCAAATATATGTTAGGATTGTGTATTTGAGTATGGGTATAGTATTGAGCATTACACTTTTCTGTACCCTATTATAACAGAACCCCATAGATTTAGCATCCTCTTATATATAGCCTCTAGGACAACGCGCATGTACCAGTGTGGTAGGGATCTGACTTTTCCTCCAAGATACCGAGGTTCAAATCCGGGTGGAGGAGAACATTAGAAGTACAATAGCTATATTGTAGCAGTCACTATACCAGTTACTATTCCATACATTATTAGCTAGAACTATTCACCCGATTTCGGCCATCGGGCCCCTAGTTTCGGCCTACGGATCTCAAGGGCATTTGTGTCATCAAAGGACTTCGTGCCGTAGGGCTTTTGGGGAATATAGACCATGGAGTAGCCCACTTCACATAGAAAATACCCTAGAAGGGGGTCAGAATAACAAGATTAGAAACCATCAGAAGCAGAGCTAACCAGATTGGAAGAATGAGTGGGTATGACAGCCGCCATTGGGACCAGGCACAGTGTAACTTTATACAGGGAAATTCTAGTCAATCAGAAATGCAAGGTGGGAAGCTAGGTGATCAATGATGCTTATTATGGGGAGAGGTAGTACTAGTGGGTTGGGCCTACAGGTCATGTAATGGGAATGGAATGCCTCTAGGCCTTCAGGTCATTTATTGTAGGCCAGTCAGGCCTTATGCCTTAGGCCTATGGGTCTTGTATGGGTTCCCCTTCATCCCTTTAAAGGGGGATAATCCATAATAAAAAAATATGGCCTTCAGGTCATTCTAGCTATAGCCTCCAATGAAATCAGGGGACAATGTAATGCTCGGGCCAATTCATCACTACAATAGAATTTCCTCTCTCCAACAATGCACAAAAATCATGAATGGGTTAAGAGGATAGACAAAAATATATCAAACTGGGGCCCTCAATGCAATGATAATTCTTTTCAATCCTAGAAAATTAATTTTCAGTCATTCAATCAACTTCCCACAAAAAATAAATATCATCTTCGGTTTCCATCGCACCCAACTCTCATATGATCACAAATAAGACACATTAAATGTGCCCAAATAGTAGCTACCCTCGAATCTTCCAGGAGTGGACTCGTCCCCCTGGTATAGGATAATATATACAACCACGAACACCCATCATATCATCAATTTCAAAACAGATTTAGGACATACCCTTGATTGTTGTAGGTGAACCATAGCTTGATAGATAGGGGGAATTTATATCTCAATCACCACATCTAGGTTCATCATCCATATGTGGGTCGTAGAATTGTCAATGCTGATTAATGTTAACCCCACCCCACTAGGTTTGGTGAATTTATATCCTTATGTTCATCTTTAAAATCATCATATCCCAAACTAGAGCCATTGGATTTCCAAATAGAGGACCAACCAGTTCTAATTGAGGCCCCAAATGACCCCCACCCCACAGAACTAGAGGGTATTTTCATTATCCCCAGATAATGAATCATTATTCTCTAGAATGGGAGGAATAAATCAATGTTTGGGGTTCCACTTATTCTTCCCACCACAAAAAAATCCTCTGTGGGTCAGGGCTCTCACAGAAATCACAACCAGAAAATCCCACAAAGTCATTATTCATAGAATGAGATGGGTGGAACATTATTTTAAGGCATTTAAACCCCACTAGGTTCACAATCCAAAATGGACCAACATGGACATGGGATAAAATAACAACACTGGTGAAGGAAGTGAAAAATTGTCAGGTCGCGTTGAGATAAATGGAAGAACTACCATCAATCAATTTTTCTATGTGAATGTCATCACATTAAATATAGCTGATGTCAATAAAGAAATGACAATAGAGGTTCGTAACTTGGAAAATGTACCACAAGATGATGGTTATCTAGATTTACAAAATGTGGTTTCTCTCATTAGGAACCAAAGAAGGCTACAATATTTGGCCCCATAGAATAATGAATTGTCACCTCCTAGGTGTAATACAGACAAATGGAAAATGGGAGGTATAACTACATGGTGAACAACATCACGAATAACTAAAGTTCCCTCTCTAGAGTAATAGTTTACACAATATTAGAGTGAAATACGAGGTCTCTAACAACTCAATGAGGAGCTACTCAGGGGCAATATTCTTATAGGGTATCATCTCCAATCGGAGCTGAATATTATTGCTACCATAGTTAATCCTCTATTCATGGAAGTATATGAGCATTAGATTTTCTCTAAGTCTAGATATAAAAACCTCATAAATTAGGAAGTCAAAAATGATCATGACTTCCCTCCATTGCGGTGATATCAGCTCCCTTATCTGGGCGGTAATTCAATGATAAGATGAATTGAGAATTAGTAAGAGAAAAAAGTGGTACCAACTCAATGGCCCTTACTTGCTACACATGAATGGGAGACAACTCAGACATCAATTCCCTTGGAGTTACTTATTGTCATTGAATTCATATCTACATGAATGGAAGGCATGGAAGGGTGAAATGCCCTAAGCAGCATGAAAGGAATCCATATCCTGAATTGGTTGATGATACTCTACCTCTAAAGAACATCAAAAACCATACCATGTCTCTATATGATTGCGAAGGTGACCCTAAGAAACATCTCACACACTTCATATCATGATGTGAGATGATTATGGGACCTCAATATTAACAATAAAAAAAATATGAGGTGTTTTATATAGACTCTCACATGGCCAACCGTTTTTTGGTATAACAGTCTACCCGTGGTATCTATTTCAGGATGGGAAGACAATTGTTGGTATTTAATTTATCAGTTCAATTTAACACTAAGGAATACAAATATCTTTGATCTTCTGAATAGAAGACAAATAAAGATTGATAGGGTGTTTGATTTCATAGTAAATAGAAATTTTGTAACCTAATTTATCAGCATTCTCCTCTCATAGGATCAAGTGCGATAACTCTATACTAAAAAATCATAGATGAGTTATTGAACCCCTAATCCACATAACATATATAGTTTGGTTTTGAGACATCACTAAAATGGAAAACAATCTTAAAGATGATATTCATTGAATCTAATCCAAGTATTTAATCATGCACACAACATGGAGGAAAAAGATAGGTAGAGTAGAAGCTAAAACTATCACTCTCAAGCCTCCAATGGTGCCCATCCAAGCATCCAAGAACGTCCCAAAATATCCATCACCTACTATTGACTAAAATAAATCAAATAGTCACACTCAAAAAGTTGTACAGAGAAATATGGTTCTCTCTAGGTATAAGGAACTTTTGGAAAATGTATACTCCTTTTGGAATGAACAGGTCCCCCATTATTTTGTAGACGCCTTAGATAATAACTTATTAAAGCTTACATAGCCATGAAGGAAATAATAAGTCAACCTCACTAGCCATCTCAACTACTACCCATTCCACATAAGGTCAAGTCATAATATCATTTATTATTTCATCTTCATGGACATCCATCAAGGCATGTCCAACTCTGGAAATGTGATTCTAGGAAACTCCCAAGAGAATGTGTCTTGGTAACACCCCAAGACATTATAATATCTTCATTTATAATTTTTTGTTTCATTCGTTCATTTTATGAAAAACCTTGTAAAGCTTACTCTACACACAACAATGATATAGCATTTATTACACGCAATGGCTGGTTTTACCAAAAAAATATATTTTATAATGTATCATTATTTAATATAATATATAACCTTGCTATTAAATTAGTGGATATTAATAGTATTAACAATATTTTAAAATTTATATATATTCCATATAACTTTATCATTAATCTTTGGTATTTTCAAGACACGATCTAAGAAATGATCCCTTTTTCGAATGAATGATGTATTTTGCCAAAAATTAAAAATTTTCCACATTTTGATGATGCACCCATTTTAAATCTAATGTCTGAATCAATTTTATAATTTATATAACAAAATATTCATCCTATTTATAAGTGGGATATAAAAATTTACTTTAGATGCATTTTTATATTTTTCTAATAAGTTTTATGTTTTTTTGAATATTAAAAATTTAAAAAAAATTAATTAGAAACAAATATTTTCATAAAAATATTTTTTTTGGATAAAGTATAATCATTAAATATTTTAATGATAAAAAAATAATATTTTTACCAGTTAATATAATTTTAGACATTGGAATTAATTTTAAAGTGAATTTAGATATAAAAATATTTCAATATTTTCCAATGTTTTTACTTTTAAAAACCAATTTTTCTTTCTTACAATGAGATTAATATTAAATTAATTACATCAACTTTCATGTTTTGAATTTTGAAATATGGATTCCATATTTTAAATCAGTAGGTCCAAATTATGTAAATATGTTCCTTTAATTTCTGGGTATTATGAATAGTAACATTTGTAATTTTTTTATTACCGCAGTTAAGGGTGAATATTGTAATTAAAAGTAAAAATAATATTATAAAATTACCCTAAAACATGTAAAAATTGTATTGGATGGATTTGTTAGACCCTTAGTACCAATGTTTTGTAATTAAATCATTTAATGGACCATTTTCAATGAATATGACATTAATATAATTAAATGTAATTGTAGACACCATGAAATGTGTTTCAGACACTTCTCTACAAGTGAAGATGTATTTCCATGTGCCATGAGTCAAAATGACCTCAACTGGGCTGAAAATGTTTGTGGTTCCACTGTTCATTTTTCATTTGGGTCAGTGATGGTAGTGATGGAACATGTGCGAAGGGCCAGGACCACAGCCTGAAAGTGGGCCCAAGCCGGGGTGTGGGGGCACAAGCCCTATGGTATGGAGAAATTATTTGGTTATGTCCTTAAAGAGGTGCCCATGGTACCTACATGCCAACACCTGGGTGCCATACTACTAGAGAAGAATGAAAATATTATTTTTCCATGTCCTCAATGTGGAACTGTAGTTAGTCCAAATCACTAGCGACATGCACATCTACATGGGCGCCCCCCATCTAGGATGCATCCACTTTCACACCACAAGGTTGTCATGCAACCCACCTGTGCACCCAATTTCATTTCACCAAAGGTCCTATTTTTGCCTAAAAATAGACCCTTGGGGCCTTCATTTGTACAGTTGAATTTCCCTAAATCCCAATTGCTACTCTTGTCTACCTAGTGCTCTAGCCAAGTCATCCAAAACATTCATGGATGTTATTTAACACATAAAGAAGTGGAATTAATGGAGGATCATAGCACTAAAGTTCTTTTAGTTTTTTAATTCCATAACACTTGCACACATAAAGGACCCAACTTCCCAAAATTGGAAACAATTATGCGATACATATTCCTTTCCTAGGATCTTGTGTACCCAATTTCTGGGATCACCTATGAATATTATTGATGATTTGATCCAGTTCTCACCCATGCATTTCTATACTATAGTTTGTCTCTTAAGTGAACATCAGGTTTCCCAAGCCTACATACACACCCATAATTTTGTGCCCTTACAACCTTGGGTGTCCATCTTTGATTCACAAACTCAATTTAGTATACAGACTATCCATCCATCTTCATAGCCATCCCAGAAAAGGATTCATCCTCATTTCCTCCCCTCTTTGACATGGATTCTATTGATAACTCCACCAAAACCTCCTAAATTATCAATAATTTGGGAATGTTACATCACCCTATCTCATATTTTGGGATTGTATATCAACATTCAGATGTTTCTCACATTTTTTTCACAATGGGGTTATGATTATTTATGTTTTTGTGGGTTGAAGTATCAGCATTCATAAGGACATTTCTCACAGGAACAGTGTTGGGAGGTTCTCTATTTGGAATAAGGTTTTGGTCCTGACCACTCCCTTCTCAAAGAGTCCTAGAACCTCCAGTCTTCTTTTATGGGAGATAAGGTTCACTCTTTCTTTTACATTCAAGTAAATGAAAAGTCCCCCTTCCCTACCAAGATAGATTTTAGGGTATCTATCCTAGTGTAAGCCCCTAAAACGTTATCTCTTCTTCCTTCCATTGTACCATTGTCCATTATAATGTGAATAGAGGGAAGAATCATCACCTTTCCCTTATCCACCCTCCTCACTGTAGCCACACCCTCTTCCACTAGTGCGAGAGTTAAAGTGTTTTTGTCATTATTGAATCTTTCACTTATTCTTGTTTCTAACACCGAGGAAGACTAATGTGGGATTAGATATTCATGAGGATTACAACATCTACATGAATAGTCACAGTGAATGAACTATGAGAACTATGATTACCACCATAATCAGGATATGTAAGAAGCCTTCTTAGGGTCCGAGCTCGCTAGATATCTTCTTCAATAATACAACCATAATTCCCTTAATCTAGTCATCCACTTTAGGAATAATCCCCAAATTAAAACCCTAAAATCGTCAAGGAATCCTTTTCACGTAGTAATCCCAAACTTATTTCACTCAAAGAACTATAAACTCCTATGACATTCATCAAAATACATGGGAGTTTATTCTCATCTAAATGGGATACATAGAAAGCATCCACGAGGTTCAAATCCAAAGCTTCAAATCAATCTTATTCTCCTTTGTCCATATCCCCAATAGGGTCTAATCTTACATGGAAACCCATATTCATTCTATGTTCCTTGGGATTCTAAGTTATTTGTCCTACATTAATATTTGACTATGATCTCTATGCTTAGATATCATTACCACATGAAATTAATCTATATGGTTAGGTCTTTATTATGTGATCATAAAAGGTATGATGTGTTCCATTAAGTGACACCAAACTACGAGGGTTCTGATTCTGTCACTAGGATTCATAGGTAACCCATTTCATGGGTACTATCCCAATATCAAAACAAGCCTTCATCTCCCAAGATGATAAAAAAATCCAGAGTCCCCAACTGAGTGGCATAAAAACTAACATCATCATAATGATGATTAAAAGAATATATAAATAGTATATGAGAGGAAAACATTGATGGAGAACCTTGAATACATAAAAATATCTCCATTAATTAAAGAACCTTGTATACATTCTGGTGCTTCTAAATATTACACATGTTAATAAGTGATTGAAAATTTCAAAGGAAAATTATGTTATAGTTGGTGAATTAATATGGATTCGTGAAAATATCTAAAATTTATAAACAAAGTACAAGAGTAGATAATAATTCCTCCCAAAAAGGTGTGATGAGTCAGACCTCCCATCCTCTCGACAAATTCTTGTTTCTATGTATCATAATGTTGGAACATAACGAACTCCTGCATTTGAAAATCATGTCCCTTTTATATAATGAATTTTTTTATGTTTCTAGTTCCATGAATAAATCCATTGGAAATATCATGGATTCAGTGATTCATAAAACTAGAATACACATTTAAAGGAACTACGAAACATAAATGGTGGACCTGATGAGAACATTTAATTGAGTTAATAATGTTTCCCCTCTTTTAGGCCCATATAAATTGATAAAGGAAGGCCATACAAAGTAATCAATCATGTATGTATCTGTCTAAATTGATGCCACTTTAATGATGTTTATTGTTTTTGTTTTCATGTTTTTTTCTAGAACTCCATTCAGTCCAAAATGGAAATCTTCAAGACGTATTCTGTGAACTTCCTAACCACTGGTCAAGCTGGATCCTCATCCATGGGAATGATGTTATCACCCACCCAACAAATTCAACATTGGGTCTCCAACATGATGATAAAGGAGAACCATCAACATGGTACAATCTCAACTTTAGAGGATAATCTACTGGCCATCCAAGTCATTAACAATCCTCGATCATCCTTTCAGTGATGATTGATAATCATATAGCAGACAGTGTCAACCACTGTCTTCAACAGCTTTGGGTCCTTCTTCCTAGAACACAATAATCTGCCCATATTTTACTATAGGCAGGTGGATCACGAGGTTACTGAGGGCCCCAATTCAAACATGTAGGTATCCTTTGGGAGGATTCCCACCAAAAATCATCGCTAGCTGAATTGTGTGGTAGTGAACCCACAACAGAATTGGGGTTATTCCTATTGAACACCATCCAAATCCTTTCAAACCCAGTCACACAAGACGAAATGTGGGTGAAAATGTTTGGTCAACAAGTAGAAGGTTATTAACTCTACCCCCTCCAGAGAAGTCCATCATCCTAACACGATGGCAAACCACGAGTGGACACATACAACCATACATCCTAATTTTGTTGTCCATCAGAATCATCAGGAAGCAACCAACCAATACCACTAGATAAATCTGGTGGAATTCCATGAAAAGGAACATACACCTACTTATAAGTAATCAACTAGTCAGCAGGCTCATCTATCTGCATTTAAAGAAGCTCTCCAATCCAAAGTGGCTGCTTCTGGTAAATAAGAACATAAAACTGCTTACAATCACCATTTTTTTCTATAGTTTGGTCTAACTATATTGAAGGATGTCTATCAACCAAACATGATGGGAAATAACCATCTTTCACATACACCTACCAGTGTTCATCAAGACTGCCAACAGTCTTATTTGGAAGCACTCGGAGAAGTTTGTCAGAATTCACCAACATGAAATTTGGGGCAGGCCCAACTCTCTACCCCCATACATGAGTATTGTTAATAACCATAGGCAAGAAAAGGAGAACATGAGAAGGCACATACAACTAATCCCGATACGGAATGAATTTATATCCTTGTTTGGGCTGCTGAACTCTCCAAACAGATCATATCAATCGTGAAAGGGCAGAAACAAATTTCTACCCATATTCTGGAAGGATGTAAGGATGTTATAACTACATTAGTTGTTTCAATGGAACACACACCTAAAGATTTCCCCAAATATGGAATGAAACATCAACATTCCATCCTATAACATATACACACCTATTTTCCAGTCCCGGAAGGTCATGGATCATACTCCCTAATATTATATAGAAAACAAGATTTGGAACATACAACCTTTCCAATTGGAGGTAATCAATCTATTCTGGTGACCACTCCTAGGCAGAAACATACATCTTCCCATGAAAACCACTTTTCCCAGAATGTGGCCCCAACTATGTTTAAGGTAACATCCATGAAAATGACTCACCAAACATGGTTGGAAAATCAAAAGTCAATATCCAATTTGGATACTCTTAATACTGGAGTTCTTGAAGCCCACATAAAATTATCTGTCGCAGCTCATGATCTTACCCTCTAATTACCCAATTATATGAGTAGTAGCAGTAATTTTGGTGTTCCCCACCATACAAATCATCAATAAGGCATTCTTGATGAAATTTCGGTCAAGCCATAGTGCTTATCTCCATATGAGAGCCACAAAAACCCTCAATGTGTCTAGAAGACCATGGAGTAAGAGGATTCATCCCTTGTTGTAATCCACCATTGTGGTCCTCCCCATGAATGAATTTGTTGTGACAGTCCTCTCCATAGTATTATTTTTCATTTTCAAGAAGATTCTATAATTGATAATATAGTGATGAGAAATCCCTCATATGTAAATGAATATTACAACACAAATTTAATCATGTCTGATGCCTCATCATTGATGAATAAAATACTTTCTCAACAAGAAGACACCATAAGAGAACTTTCATTCTCTGAACCTCCCTTTGGTCATTTTTCATATAATACGGAGTGTCCAAATTGGACATACCATGTGAATAATCCTCTAGTGAATTATGATTAAGATATATAAATTACGAGAAAACAATTTTCTAAAGGATATATATCAGTTATGTTTTGGACTTTTGTAAATTCTCAGTATAAAATTCTAGAATTTTTGGAAATGAATTGAATTCATGATATCCACCTCAACTTCTGGAAGACTCTTCATCATTTGAAAACCAATGTATTGCCATACTATGAATATCAAAGTCATGTAAAGGTAACTGAGGGGTTGCAATACCAAATTGACTTGGCATCTCTCTTGGTTTCCCAATATCCAGTGGTTGAAAATCATCAGAGAACCCTTAAACATGTAGTCCTCAATTCTCTAAAGGCATTGTGAAAATTAAGTTTTTATTCCCCATCTGGTGTTCATATCAGAGAATGGGGGAAAAAGGAGAATTTCATTTCATTGAAGTCCAGAATCAGTAAACCCCACCAAACGTGGTTTCATGAAATGTTATTTTCCATGGACGGATACAATCTACATATTTTTTATGTAATAAAATGTACGCTCCAGAACATTCCTCAACTAGTTCTCATCAGATTCATTCCCAAATAAAACAAGTTGATGAGCAACTTGTACATCAATAATATGAAAATCATGATCAGACCTCCCTCTTAAAGGATGTCATCCATCTGATAACACTAATGTCTAAAATTACACATCAACCTTACGAAATAGGTGATTTGAGTGGTTGTTGGATAATGCACCTATCTAATATCTAAACCAAAACTTGTAAAATCATAAAACCCGTGGAATGAATCTCAGCCATATTAGTTCAAGAACCACCCCAGCTTGAAGGGTTGTAGGATCGTTAAATTAAACTATAAAATCCATTAAACAAAGATCAATGGTTTGAATAATAATAATAGGAATAGCCCCAACCTACAGTGATGGGGGATTTTTCACATTCACAATCCCCTCATCAACGGAAGTCAAGTTTACCCCAATTAAGGAAGAAGAGACAATGAGAATGAAAAGATATTCTATATGAGGATTCCCTTCAGGTTAATATCCATCAAACTACTACTAAGAATCCATCATATAAGAGAGAAGAGTCTCATTGAATATACTGAGAGAGAATAACTTACAATGACTCAGACAAAACGCCATCAATGCATTATGCATCAGTAAATGTCATTAAAATAATTTCAGAAGATCCCTTAGAATATGAGTTTGGTTCAAGGGAATCAAAAGATGGTGTTCTAATCCATAATATGTGATACACGTAATTAAATGAAGAAGGTTTACATATTCGAAATCAGAGGCTTACCCCAAATCGATGTGTGCCTTCAAATAACCATATCTTACCCCTCTGAAAGGAATCTAACAATGGGAAATGTAAAATTCAGATTGCATCTCACTTTTCCACTGGTGAAGTTCAATATATTTCGCATGAAGATAGATTTTAATAGTAATAAGTAGAGATTAAAGAGTTAAAAAACCTCAATACGGAGTTACTTCAAAATCATATTTATACTAGGCATACTACCCATGTAGATCATCCACTTGCACATCCTATAGAATCTCCTCAGTAAAGATGATTTTTTGTAAATAAAGATGCTTATAATGAATTTCCACCATTGGTTACACAACCAAGGTAAGATCAAACCCATCCTTATAGGTCTGTTCTCGTGGGTTACCTTAAGTAAATACTACCTCTGCTACCAGTGGTTGTTCCATTTGTTGCACCAGTTCACGATCTATATTTTGTACCTCTACAGGTCCCATCTCATTTGGATATTCTTGAAGTTCTTATAAACACAATTGAGGCATTAAAAACTTTAATAGAATCCATATAGGAATGACGTGCACCAATTCAGCTGGAAAATTAAGCTTACCCCGAGTGGGTGGACCCAATTCCAACTCCACCACATTTTATGAATACAACATTTCCAATCATTAATGGTTCGGGAGATCAATAACAACAGTTAACACATTTCGTTTTACATTGTGATCCCATGATGGGAAATACTCAACAACAAGAAGAAGTAAATATTAGGTGTTTTGTGTAGTCATAACAAGGATCATCTTATGTATGGTATACATGTTTGCAATCTCATTAAATTACTCTATGGGAAGATCTCTGTCAGAAATTCCTTCTTCAATTCAGCTCAACATTACTGCAGACAACAATTATTGATCTTACAAATTTCTCACAAAGGGATAATGAAAGTGTTTGGGATTTCAAGGATTCATGAAAATGATTAATGGATTCATTTTGTTAAGAACTACCACATGAAGTGTTTTTACAAATTTATGTGGAAAATCTACGATATAAGTTAAACACATAACTTATACATGTAAAATACACCTGAGGGTTTCAAGAACTTACATCAATTTTTTAACAGATAGAACATTCTATTATAGAAACTAATGCTAAAACTCATGTAATTACTTTATCTATTGGAAATATAATATGGAAATCAGAGGCTGTTATGGTTACACTCATGAAAGAACTTGTACCTACTTCCACATCAAAAATTTCATCGTATCAAAGGGTTATTCTTCCAGAGCCTCAGCAGAAAATACTGCCTCAAAAATATGATCAACGAAATCAAAGAGGAAATAGTTTCAGTAATTACTAAGAATAGATTATTCCTTATGGAATGAAGAAGTTCCAAGTTCCTCATCTTAGCTCTGGAAAATAATATGGTTCAGTTTATAAGGCTGAAGAATCCAAACAAATAAGGATATTATGATCTTACGAATTATTGTCCACTTAACCAGATGTTGGGGCACACCATTAAGAAGTGTTTTTTTCATGAATCTCATAAAAATAAAGGTATGCTATGGAATCATGAAATTGAAATTTTTATTAGCTCATGTAGCATGTGTTTCTAGTACTATTCTAGAGGAAGAAGGCAAATGGCCGGAAGTAAAAAAGAAAAAATGTGCCGAAATACGATGATTGGATGATCAGGAAAATGATCAACCAAACTCATTCCAATCTACAAATAGTGTTTAATCAAATGATTGTTTCTTACACCAATTATACCACAATATAACCCCCTTCATCAAAATTTCAATCCTCAATGAAGGGAAGTGGTCATAAGTAAAAAAGTTCATTCAGAAGAAGATGAGCTCGTGTTAAAGCCAAAGTTGTTTTTATCCCTGGCTAATTTAATGTAACCTGCTTAAAAATAATGGGCACCACCCCACTATATGACACAACTAGAATAATCCTATCAAGCAGAATCTTCATCAGATGAAGAATTGATCTTTGTTTTTTCCATTGTTATTCACTTTACAGATCCTTATGCTAGTGGTGATTTTGATTACAATGATATAGAGATCCATGTACCAAATTGGGGAACTAGAGGAAGTGGCCAAGTTCAAAGATACATGGTAAGACATGGGAATTCTAGAAGCCACTATTTTAACTCTAAACCTATTCAAATTTTATATGTTGTAGAAACTTGTGCAAGAGCCTTACAACAGGCTCAACAAGAACAAGGAGATTCTTCCACGCACGACAGGTTCAGTACGGACATGATTATTTTGGAGGTTTGATTAGAAGTCGCACCATCATCCTCATAGAAAGTAAATATACCACGTCAGTCAAATCTACCAAATCCAAGAGTATGTACAGCTCCTGCTCTGACACAGGGTACATCAACATTAAGAGCATGAACTCCCAAGGTACCTGAAAAATCACATTTTCATGGAGGGAGATGAAGACCTTTGGAACAAAAGTATGATGTTTTGAAACAATTGGATGATCTACCAGCCATGTATTCAATTTTTGATGCCATAATTCTGTCAAATTATATTTGAGAAACACTTATGGAGAATTTTTCTTGTATAGAGAATGAGGTTTACTGAATAGAGAATGATTATGCAGAATTTCATGTAGTCACATATTTTATGGTTGAATATGAAGATGATGCAGTACATGGAAAAATTAGACCATTGTATCTATATGGAATGTTCAATGACATAGTCATTTGATGAGCTTTCATTGATAATGTCTACAATGTCATCCTCATTCCCATTCATACATATTAATGATTAGGTCTGATTGAATATAACTTCTCTCCTTCCACTTTAATTATACAAGGATATGAATATAATGAGAAATAATGTATGAGTGATATTATACTCCAAACATATTTTGGTGATCTTGTGTCTAATTCAAAATTCATGGTTGTTCGTCAAGACATAACATTCAACATTTTTTTGTAAGGCCTAGGCTACACCAACATGCGTCCATACCTTCGTCATATGACCAATGTATTAATTACTGTTTCAATGGTAAAATTGGGAAATTGTATGTTGTTAAGGCTTCACTCAAAACTTTTTAATATCAAAACAATGATGAATATTTTTATCACAGAAAGGGAATGAGGTCCTTGAAAAATAATCAAACCAGAATTATTTCTCCTTATGGTTTTGAAAATATCCCAGCAAACACATTAATGCATTTGATTATAGATTATGTGTTACCTATAAATTAAATTGGAAAGTTAAACCCAAATATAATTATACATCCAGTAACTTCTATACAGTCAATTTCAATAGTTGATCCTAACAGAATATGAGAAATTGACGATTTACCAAACAGTGATGGAAGCTCTAATGAAGATCTCTTCATTTAATCTACATAAATTAAAAAATCCTCCACATTGTCAATCAGAATAGAATATGTTGTAGTAATTATAGAGGAATACAAAATTTTGATTCCCAATCCATCATCTTATATTTTGTAACCCAAGAAGACCCTTCATCATCAGTTGGGTCAGAAATGGTGGCCTCATCTTTAGGATGTTCAAATATTGTCTCCACTCCCTTCTTTGGAATATTTGATTCACCATGTACTATGCAAGATGAAACAAAAGAAGTGATACATACCGAATATGAAGAATAATAGGAAGATCATAGGGATGCTCCTCAGGCTTTTGAGGAAGGTGTCACTGCCAATGTGGATGGTCTTAGAGAAATAAATTAGGGTATAGAAGAAGATCCACACCATTCTTTAATTAGTGCGGCCATAACATTTGAAGAGAAAGTGTTGTATACATTATTTTTAAATGAAACTTAGAGATATATTTTCTTGGACTTATACAAAAACTCCAAGTCTTAATCCCATTGTTTCCACTCATCATTTTGGTTTTCCATAAGAACATCACAGATTCTAGTAGGCAGCAAAAAGAACACACCCAACTCATGCCTCTAAAATAGAAGGTGATGTTGATAATTTAGAGACCCAATGATTGATGTACATGGAAATTACAATAATTTTTTTTAATACTTAATATATTACAAAAATAGACACCCAAGGACCGTAATAGTTTAGTGTCTTTGGAAACTCGAAACATAATCTTCTAATCATGGTGAAATATCTTAAACACCTCCCATAAAGATCATCCCCTTTTGTTTTCTTACCTAAAACCATTATTTATATCATGAGGAAAAGAAATCCTATAAAGGATGAGCTCAAATTCTCAGTAAGGGTAAACATGGAGAACATAAAACAATCCATAAACATTTGAACATAAAAACCAGAACATAAAATTTAAACAAAAAAATCGTGAGCTATGACATAAAACATTGTAGTACATAAGGCATATATCATAATTGAAAATTAATAATGATAAAATACCATTGTAATAAAACATGTAATTGTGGAAAATCATTAAGCCCGTGATATGATTTCCATAGCAGCCAAGGCATTACTACCAAGACCATCATAGTGGACAATGTCCTTTACTGAACCAGGTTTACTTGTCATTCCAGCCATGTATTACTAAACATTATTGACTTGTTGTTCTAGCTATGACTTTCTCATGATATATAAATTATTACCAAATTCATTGGAGGGAGATATAGGTCCCACCCATCTCATAATGAAATCATTCATTCATGTTCTCAAAAATAAAAATAAATTATTCATCACAACCCAAATAATTAAATGTTTTTCATAAACATCTTCCAATCATAACATAATACATATACAAAAAATTGATATCATTTCATCATAAGAAAAGTAAAACCTTGTAAATAATAGAGACATTATACATCAAACAAAAAAATTCTAAATATTTTCATCTTAGATGGAAAATAGTTTGGATAAAACAATTGAAATGAATTTTCAAGGAAAATATACTCGCTTATTCAAAACCATTTTCTTTTCACAAAATGCCATGAAATTTAAAATGAAAATGATTTATTTGAAAATAATTATAAAATATTATAGATGAAGATTCATGAAAATAAGTTGTTATGAATCTGTAAAAAAAATTTCATGCCCTATATGTTAAAGAAAACATTCTTCTTGTACTTTTTCAAGAAATGTCAAAAAGTACCTCGTATGGTAAACAAAAGAATGATTCCTTCCATACCATGTTGTAAAAAAGGGTGAAAATGTATTTAAACATATATGGAATATTAGAAAACATTTCATGAAAACATTTTGAGAAAACATGGACTTGGATGACAGATATAATCCCAGTAAATACTTACGAATAAACAACCTCTAATAAGAACGAGATTCTAAAAATTATCTCTTACCTTATGTCCAATTTCTTCCATATGTGTTTGAAACTCCTGTATAATGGGTTTAAGAATTATATTATCTTATAACAGAACTATTATAATATTTATGATATCATATATTATTCACATACTACATTATATTACCTATTCATTTGTGAATTCCATGTTAAAGATGAATTTTGGGTAAAATCATTTCATTTATCACACATGTTTTAACTTGTAATTATTCATAAGATTACATAGATCAGGATTACATACTTACAGAATGTAAAACATGATTTATATATAATATATATTCAAAATTTAATATATATATATATATAATATGGATAAATTGGATGAAATACACGGTTTGTGGAGACGGTAGGTCGTACGTACGCATGAACGCTGTTTCGTTTCCTTATTAAATTGAATGGAAACATGTAAATAACATATACATAAAAATATTATCATTATTATTTCATATATTTCATGATTATTTATTATATATACTTTATAATCCTTCTGTAACGGTTTACATGGTGAATGAATCTCATCACGTCGTGGAGATGGTAATCTGTACGTACGCATGGGTGATGATACCATTCCCATAATTCATGAATGGAATTGGATTGCATGATATAATATATCAAAATCTGTATGATGATATAATAATCATATATAGTTATTATTTACACCATTATAACCATCCATGTATAGTGGTGGTGGAAAAAAAGAGTACCCCACGGTGTGGAGATGGTAAGCCGTACGTACGCACATGCTGTGATTTCATTTTTCCTAGGATGGAATGAATGTGAAATAAGGTTGTTTCATATTTATAATAACATATTAGTATATTAGTGATACGGAATTTATTACTTTATAATGAAAAAGCTAAATAAGTGGATGTAGGAGAAGAATGAAACTTGAAGGAATTGGTAGAAGAGATTACATCTTCCTTGACTTGCCTCTTTTAAACATTCTCTTAGGGCACTAGAGTTGGTATTTTGAGAATACCGGAACCTCTATATTGTAAGTAGAGAGGTTGAGAAGTGGAATTGGTAGGGGTGGCTATGCATGAAGGCTCAAAATGGTGTGAAATATAGAGGCAGGTGGTGTCCTTTTATAAGAGAGGAGAGGGGCACTCTAGGAAAATATCAAAAATACTAATTTATAATAAACTCAAACCCCATATAAAAACATCCAAATTGACTCAAATTCCAAGATTAGATGATATAGGGTTGTAATATCACCATCAAACAATATTTACACATGTTGGGAAAATATTTCCAACCTTATCAATTTGATTTAACCTTATTTAATATATTTAATCTTATTTTGTTTTAATAATATTCTAAATATTAAATTGTTATAAATTATTACTTATTTTTTTTTGGAATTTTCCATAATTGAACACGTAATTAAAATTTCCACCATATAAATATCAATTTATAATTTTTAAATATTTTTGTGATTTTTAAACAATTTAATGTTATTTTATTTTTTTAAAATATCAATATTGTCAATTTTGACCTTATTCAGTTATTTGAATTTAAATTTAATCCACACGGAAGATATGTTCGAACCAAAATATTTAATAGATTCATTACAAGTCATATTCGACTATAAAATTTGTGTATCAAGTTAATTAGTTCATATAATATTTAATTTAATATTTTTAAAACTATTTAATTGATATTTCTTTTAATAAAATAATTACAACAATATTTTGGTATAATTATCTAATATAACTGTTTGTGGCATAAAAATAAATATTAAATTCCTATGATGAATTTAAATCATTTATATTTCATAAAAATACTTTTATTCGAGTTTATCTATAAAAACAACTTTTAAAATTTTATTTTTATTAAAGTAAGATGGTGACAACTTTGACATCATTTAAAATATTATAATATAAATGTCACAATATGTTTTATATGGCAGAAAATGGTCCACAAGTTTACCCTTGGATAGTTATGGTATAGATATACTTGACCAATATGGTTCAATTAGGTTTTTGGTCCTTTATATGGGTAATATTATTTTAATGAAAACTATATCATTGATTTTTCACTAAATAAATAATTTCTACATCATTAATGTATTACCAATTAAGATAATTATATATTTCTTAAAAAACACAAATAAATTACCATTCTGAAGAAAGAAATTTTATCTTTGAAATGATTATTTACAATTGAATTTATATCTTTTATAACCTTATATTAAAAATACATGAAATATTAAAGTTTGAGTGAGAAATATTTCACTTTCTTTAAATAATATAAATTAAAGGTCTTAATCGCATCCATGTTGGTTCCAAAAGATACCATTCAGACCCAAGTATAATTTAGGATGAAATATAATCATCCAATTATTTTAATACAAGTGTTAGGTTAATTTTAAAATATTATTTTTACCATTAATTACCTAATTTACCTTTAATTGTAGTAAATAAAATTTACCTTAGTTACTATTCAAAATTAAAAAAAAATAAAAAAGTATCCCATTAACATAATTTGGACGTACTGATTGAAAATATGGAATCCATTTTTCAATATTTAGAACACAGATTTTGTAGTATTTAATTTAAAAGTAATCCTGCTATTAAGACAACATGTTCTAAAAGATAAAACATTGCAAAAGATGGAAATGTTTTTATCTATAAATTCAATGTAAAATTAATTATAATGACATACATAATATTAAATAGTAAAAATTTATTCTATTTATACTTTAAAACCATTCAATATTATAATTTAACAATATAAATTATCCTGATGAAAAAATTGTTTTAAATTAAAATTTAGCATATTTTTACTATTCAACAAAATATGAATGTTTACATTAAAATATCAAAAAATTATACAATGTTAATTTTTATATCCTTATTGAAATAAATAATTTTATTTCATCATATTTAACTTATAAATTTGTCAAAACTAGATTTAATGTGGGTGCACCATTAAAAGCAACAAAACTGTGTTTTTTGAAAAATACTTATTTTAACAAGAAAATTTATGTTTTTCTCATACCATGTTCTAGAATATGTGTATGATGAATGATATTTTTATAAAATTCGAAATGTGGTTAATACTATTCATAATGGAAAGTTCATAATATGTCGTTTTTTAGTAAAACTCGATATTGCGTACAACACATGTTATTGAGGATGGTCACTCTTACATGCAACACCAGCCAAGAATAGTGTTTGCAAATACTAGAAGCTAATACGGTGTTGCATATAGAGAAAGTTAATCATGGTGTAGTGTAAAACACAAGAGATCACTAAAATTTTAAATAATCGTTCTCATAAAATTTCGTTGTGTTACAGATAAGCTTATAAATGGTAACTTTTTCAGGGAGGTTCAATATCCCAAATGGATGGCCAACATTTTCCCAGAGAAAAAGATGAATGGACAAGTCAATGTTTGCATTGATTTCAGAGATCGTAACTGGCATTTTCCTAAAGTTGACATGTAGTTCTTATCACATAGCTTTTAATTGATTCAACAGCGGGCTATGAAGCACATTCATTTAGGGATAGATAATATAGGTGTAATACAAACTGTATTTCCCTAGACGATGATGAATCTATATCCTCCATGGACTCTCATGGTGTGTTTTTATATCAGGTAATTCCCTTTGTATTAATGAATGTAGGTGTAACATATCTACATTCCATGCAACAAATGTTCAATACATTGTTTGGGGAATCTGTTGAATGTTATGTGGATAATTTGGTGGTCAAATCCATACATCATTCAAATAACATGCCTGATCAGAATACCATATTCAATAAAATTTATCAAATAAATTTGAAGACGAACCCCTTGAAATGTTATTTTAGAGTAACCTAATGAATGTTCCTTGGATTTTTTTACGCCATCGTGGTATCGAGGTTGATCCCAAGAAAAAAAAATCACTCCTAGGAATGTCACCTCCAAGAAATTTGAAAGAATTAAGAGGACTCAAAAGACAGATGAACTATATTAGGAGATTTTTCACCAATTGGGTAGGAATGTGTTTTCCCTTAACTAGAATAATGAAGAAGGGAGTCACCTATCAATGGACTGACAACTCCCAAGAATCATTTGATACACTCATTAAATTTATATCGAGTCCACCAGTATTAATTCCACCTATTGATGTATGACTACTTATTCTCGATGTGTTAACTTTAGATTGATCATTGGGTGCCTTCCATGCCAAAATAATGATACTAGTAATGAACACAACCTTTACTATTTCAGTCAAACTATGCTTGATGCAGAAACTCAGTATTCATGTATTAAAAAATGTTTCTTGGGAATAATCTTTGCAGTTCACAAATTGATGAACCACCTACAACATCATTATGTACAATTAATATCTCATAGTAACCCACTCAAATTTATCCTTAGTTTTCCTATGCTAATAGGGCATCTCGCATGGTGGGAGATTATTTTACAACAACTTGATATCCATTTTGAGCCTCATAAGGCAATAAAAGGACATTCTCTTGCCAAATTCCTTTCTGAACATCCATATGAGGAAGAAATATCATTAAATATCGAACTTCTTGATTATGTGGTCTTCTATATTCAAGATCATCCAAAAAAATGAAAAATATTCCTTGATGGTGGTTACAGAAATCCAAGAGGAAAAAGAATGGAAAATCCAAAACTCAACAAAGATGGGTAAGGAATTGTACTTATCACCACTGAAAAATAAGTATTGCCTTATTCTATCCTATTATTAGAAGGCGGTACCAACAATGAAGCATAATATCATGCTCTCATTGTAGTCTTGGAATTTACCCATCAGGTGCAAGTGAAGCACTTGAATGTGAAATGTGATTCCGAATTGGTAATCAAATAGATTAATGGGGAATATTATATTAGAAAAGATGATATGATCCCATTATGTGATTAAATTAGTGGTTTAATAGATGAATTTCCATGAGATCTAATATTTTATTCTGTCCTGCAATCACAAAATGTCCAAGCTGATTCTCTGGCTAAAGCAGCTACAACCTTGGAAGATCCAAATCGGGATGAGACAGTCATCATCATATCCCATCATCGTATGGTCACAACTTTTGTTCAAAACAAAATGGAGGAAATTATTGAAATTATCCCTATTTTTGAGCCATATGGTCATCCCATGGAATGAAGAACACCCATGATGGAATACCTTCAAAATGGAGTACTTCAACCAGATATGGATGAAAAAGAATATATCTGATGATAAGAGGCCAATTTTACTCTTTATGACAGTCTAGATCACCATAAGATCCTATACAAATGAGGTGTTGTTGGAATCATCATCAGATGTATAGATAGAGAAGAAAATGTAGTCATCATGAAAGAAGTACATTTAGGAGCATGTGGTGCTCACCAGTCTGGGCAAAGGCTTTTTGATAAAATATGATGTCTTTGATACTCTTGGCCTTCAATGATGCCGTATTGTGCATATTTCACTAATAAATATCATCCCTACCATGTGCATTACAACTTCAATCATCAACCCACAATGTTTCACATACAACAAGATACTCCTAGCCATTTTCCACATGGGTAGTGGATGTAGTAGGACCTTATTCTCCAACTGTGGCTAAGTAGTTAAAGTATATCCATACTGCAACTAACATCTTCTCCAAATGGGATGAGGCAATACCTCTCAAATAAGTCAAAGTAAAAAAGCATTGTTAGTTTAGTCAAAACCAATATAATCACCAGATTTGATATCCTTAAATTATATTGATAGAAAATGGATCCAATTTTTGTTCTATGGAGGTAATGATATTATAACAGGGTCACAATATCAAATCCAAACATTCATCTCGATACCATGCAACAACCAATAGAAAGATAGAGGGCTTCAATAATACCAAATAAAATATACTATAGAAGATGGTGAATAAAGATTATAAATCATGGAATGACAAATTTTTTGAGGATTTATAGGCTTATCTGACTACTACCCATACCGCCACACAAGAAACTCAATATTCATTGGTATACATAATGGAAGATGATTTTTCAATTGAAAATAAATTGCATTCACTCAGATTTTCAATCTGTGATCAGTTTTCTATAGAAGGTAGGACTTAGAATTGGTTTAATGAGCTAAAATGATAAGATGAGAAATGATTTCATACATTGCATCATTTGGATTTCTATCCAAATAGAATAGCATGAGCCTTTAACAAGATAGTTTTCCCCTGTTCATTTCTTCAAGGAGAATGGGTATTGGCCTTTAGGACTCCAATGATACTAGGATGGAAACATCCATATCATGTTTCAAAGTGGTAAGGATGTTATTACATACATAATGTCTAATAAAATAGAGCTTATGCCTTAATCTAAATGGATGGAGAACTTATTACAACTCTAACAAATGATAAATTCTTAAATAAATACATTGTGTAGTTGCACATATAGTCCTTCCTGCAAGACTGAAAACATCATAGCTCCAACGTCCTTACTTGTAATACACGAGAATTTTATGAGAAATATTTTTTTTATGTTATATAAATCATCAATGGAATATTTCAGTAAACACAACACTTGCTTGGCTTTCATTACACGTAATTGCGACCTTCCTCAATAGCTTACATCATACGTAATACCGAGTTTCACTAAACAACGATATGCTATTGAAATATTATTAAAACTAGCCATAATGAATAGTAATACCCACTTTTTGAAATTTTGTAAATTTTATTTTTCAAATTGGACTTCATTTTTGGATTCAGAATATCGAAATTATCCTATTATGAAATTTTTGAATTTTTCTGAAAACTTTCAATTTTTGATGAATTGTGAAAACACTGGGTTACTATTTAAAAACCGAATTTTTATTTAAATAATTATTTATTTTATTTAAATTTATTTTAGGTCACAATTGATACATAATACCTATATAAGTTCAATGTACTTCATTGGTGTAATTTTATTATAATTTTAGAAACATAAAAATTTTATTGAACTTTTGACCGTCTTTTACCCACCTCCTAGGAGAATTTGCAAATTTACATAGAACATAATTTTACCGCTTCTGTAAATGGAATTTGAAAACACTATGAGACAAGGTTGATGTTAGTAAGTAAAATGTGGTTCAATGATATGAATATAATTTTTGGTGAATAGTTAGTTTTTTACTTTTATTTACCACGGTTAAAAGTAGATAGGGTAATTAAGGTTAAAAATGATATTATTATTACCATAACACATGTCATAATTATATTTGATAAGTGTAATTTGACCAAAAACCACATTAGGGATAAAATATTATCCTTTAGGTCCACTTGGATTAGATTAGGACATTTAATATTAATTTATTTAAAGAAGGGTTAAAATAGTTAAAATCAAAGTTTAATAAGTAAATAATTTTTAATATAGGGTTATACATAAGATAAATTCAACTACAAATATTAATTATAAATCTAATAAGATTTTCTACATAATGGTACTTTATTTTTAATTTTTATACTTTAAATAATTTATTTTATTTATTACACAATGACGATGCAGTAATTATATTATTAATGAAATATTGACATAATTGATGTTATAAATACCAAAATAAATGTAATGTGAGATTTTTATGAATTCCAATAATTTTATATGTTAATATTACATGTTATTATTGATTTAATTAAATTTTTTCAAACTAATATTTTGGTTATGATTTTCAAAAAAATCAATTACCAAATATTGTCAAAATTGACATAAAATAGTTTTTAAAACAAATATTATATTATTAATTGTTATTTTATTACTAAAAATCTAAGTATAGTCAAAATGACATATAAAAGGTTATATATATTATTAATAAACTACTTGGGGTTCTTTTGGCTTGTTATAGTAAGTTTATAAACATTATAGTGTAAGAAAACAAGAAGACACAGTAAAAGATAAATTATCTAACTTAATGTTAAATCTAAATGATAAGGTTAAAATAGATATCTAAACATGTATAAATTATATTTGATGAGAGGATTTCGCCCCATCCCCACCTTAGCTTCGAAATAAATCAATTTTGAGCTATTGAAAACCGAATATGAATTTATAATTAAATAATATTTTTAGTTATTCCAAAGGTGCCCCTCTCCTCCCTTATAAAAGGGAACCTCCTCCCACTCTTCCTCACACCACTTCGAGACTTAATGCTTGGAAAAACCCTTCCTAATTTCTTCTCCACTTCCCTAGAAACATCCTAGAGGTTCTGGTCTTCTTCAAAGACCAATTTTATTGCCCTAAGAGGATGTCTCAAAGAGGCGCTTCAAAAAAGAGGTAATGTCCGTTACCGATTCATTCAACATTATTTCTTCTTCCACTTTTTATTCATTAGTTGTTTCATTATGAAGTAATAACATCAGTATCACTAATATAATGATATGTTATTATAAGTATGAAACAACCATATTTCACCATTTATTAATCCTATGAAAAATTAAATCACCGCGCGTGCGTACTTACAGAATACCATCTCAACGCTGTGGTGTAATCTATTTTCCACCACCACCATATTTGGATGGGTATAACGGTGTAAATAATAACTATATATGATTATTGTAAGTTGATATTGATTCTTAAATAGTATACATACACTCCAATAAAATTCCATGATCATTGGAATTATATCATCGCTCGTGTGTACGTACGGAATACCGTCTCCACGATGTGATGCGACTCGTTCTACATGATTTTCATTTCATAATGATTACATAAATGAATTGAGTTCATAAATATGATATTTATTACACTAATACCATTCTGTAAATGAGGTATCTATAACCGAAAAAGAGGAATAAGAATTTATTCGACAAAACATGCATAAGAACAAAAAGCAATAAACACCCGAATAACAAAGAACAATGAAATATTACTAATAAGAAGCTAATAATATGACCATATATGATATCATAAAAATGATAATGATTATGGAATAAGTCAATGACATTATTTAAATCATTATACTGGAGGTCCGGACACTTACGAAGAAAATCAGACCTAAGGTAAGGGAAAATCTCACAATCTCACTTTTATCTGAGATTGTTTACACTTCAGAATTTTACTAGGGAATATTTATCATCCACATCCATGTTTCTGCAATATCTAATAGTATTTCCATCCACATAAAAATTTTAAAATCCAATTTTACCCTTCAGTAAGTTTTTAGTAAAAGATATAAAAGGAATCTTTTGTCGTTTTTCATAAGAGGTACTTTTTGACTTTTCTGGCCAAAGTATGAGAAGAATGTTTTTTTATGTTATACGGAATGAATGGATTCATAGAAATTTTTTCCAAGAATCTTCCATTACAAGTTTTCAATTTTATTTTTAATCAACATCTTTTAGTTTAAAATTTTATGAAATTTTAGGAAAGGAAAAATGTTTTTGAAGTAGAAATGATATTTTCCTCAAGAATGGAGTTCAAGTGTTTTATCAAAATTATTTTCCATCTAAGATAATATAGGGTTCTATTTCTATCCCTATTATTACATTGATTTGATTATATTGTGATGGAATTATTTTTATGAATCCCTTTATCTTATATGAATTGTTTTATGATGTCACGATGTTTATGAATCCCATTTTTATTACATGGGTTATGCAATTATGTATGATTTATGATTTTTTGGAACACATAAGAATGGTATCATTATTAGATGGATGGGACCTATATCTCCCTCCAATGATTTGGGTAAAGATTTATATCTCATGATATAGACATGGCTGGAATGGCAGGTTAAACAGGTTCAGTGAAACATGAATGAAATGAGGAGTGAACTCGGTTCAGAAATGGAATTTGTCTGCTAAGATATTATTGGAAATGAGTCTTGACTAATAAGAAATGATTATCTATGATTATGTGTGTATTCCACAAAGTTTCTTGTTTTATGTTATGATTATTTTGATTACACTTCACTACTATGATTTATCCCATGTTATGAAATTATGATCCCTTTTACAGGTTAAGATTTCAAAAAATGTTATGTTCTTATGAATATGATGTGATTGATATTTCTTTTTTTATTCTTATTGAGCATTTGAGATCACCCTATTATATGTTTTATTTCCCCGGGTCAGGAAGAAGGTTATTAAGTAGGATATGTCAAAAAGGGACTCTAGATGTGATGAAATAAATGGGAGAAAACATAGATGATTTATGAACTAGTTGTTTATGTTTCGTAGCTTCTAAAGACACTATACCTATACGTTCTATTCATGGTTTTGTAATATGTTTTAATAATTATGCTTCAATTTTGAAGTATTAACAATGTATTTAATGTATGGGTTGTTATAGTTGGTATTAGAGGAAATGTATAGTCAACCTATGGAAACTAGGATGTGAAAGCCTTAGTAAGAAAACTATGGATATGTCTAAGAATAGAACACAATCATAGTGTTTTATAAATGTCCATGAACAACCTATGATAAGACCTTAAGTGTAAAATTTTATTCTTGATTATGTGTTTCTCCTGTTATAATTAGTGTTGCTCACACTATTCTAATTGATTTTAGTCAATGGATGGAACCCGATGGAATCGTGTTAATGCGGAATGTGATGAGAAATGCAATGATTGTCCCCCTAAGAAAACAAACGTTATGTGAGCTGGAATGAAAAATCTTGTAGCCGTGCTCACACAACTTTATCAAGCTAGGAATCATTCAGGACTTCCAATCGAGAAAAGGAAGGAGCAAAATTCTGTTGAATCCTTCATGAGGCAGCATCAACCTTGATTCAATGGGTCTTCTGATCCATTAATAGCTAAACAATAGATCCATACCACTGAAAAAGATATTTTTAGTTCTTCAATGTTCTAAACATGATAAATTCATCTTAGTAGTATATCGTTTGGAAGGTGATGCTGATCAATGGTGGAATATTATTAAGAATACCAGGTAAAGAAATAAAATTTAGTCCATGGAATGGGACGAGTTCAAAAAATTAGTTTTCAATAAGTATATCCCTAGTATTCTTCGAACAAATATGGAGAAGGAGTTTCTTGAACTGAAGCAAAAGGATGATTAATCTGTTGGTACCTATGAAGCAAATTTTATAAGACTTTCAAGGTACACTTCTGGTATTATTATCTAACATAGGAGTAAGATCGATTGATTCTTTAGTGGCTTAAAACAAAGTCTTCGAAGGGTGTTAGCCATAAGGGACATCAATAGCTATGAGGAAATTGTTCGATGTGCTCTCAAGGTTGAGATGGAGATTTGAGTAACCCATCAGTCATATGAGTTTGATAAGAAGAGGAAAATGGAATTCAAATGAAAATCTAAAGAGCACACTGGAAAGAAGATGAGTTTTCCCTTATGCTCAATGTGTGGAATGAAACATGGAGGGAGTTGTCTTAAATGGACAAGTAAATGTTCCAAATATGGAAAGGAAGGTTATCAGGCATTTGAATTCTGTAATTATTGAAAGAATATGTCTAGTGATCCGAACAAAGAAAAGGACACACAAGGTGCACCCCCTACACTTCAATGATACATGTGCAAGGAAATGGGGAATTATGCCAATTAATGACCTAATCCAAGGGTTGTTGATGATGAACGACGTCAAAAAACTCTTAAGGCTAAAGAAAAAGGAAAGTCACATTCAATTTCTATCAGCGAGGTGGAATAAAATAACGAAGTGGTGAAAGGTACACTTACCATCCACCTTAAAGTAGAAAATGTTTTATTTGATTCTGGATCCACCCACTCTTTGATTTATGAAGAATTATCTAAGGGTATCACCGTATTACCTCAAAAGAGAGATTTTGAGATAGCTGTGACAACCCCTAATGGGAAAACAGTCACATCAAATGTTTATAATTCTTCTCTAATTGAAGATTATGGGAAAGTTCTTCCTACAGATCATGTGATCCTTCATATAGTGGAATTTGATTTGATTCTTGGCATGGATTGTCTTTCTTTATATGGAGCTCATATCAATTTCAAAAGAAGGGAGGTCACATTTCAGATTTCAAATCAATCTATGATCATCTATCGATTCAAGGATGAACATAACCTTCCAGTGGAAATTTCTTCCATCTTATGGGTCTTGATTCCACTAAATGAAGGTTATTTATCTCAAATGGTTGGTGAGAAACTCACGATTAAGAATATACCCATTGTACGAGAGTTTGTCTATGTCTTTACGGAGGAATTTTTGGGTCTTCCACCAAATCATGAAGTTGAGTTTTCAATAGAACTCGTACCGGGTGCTTTTCATATTTCAATGACACCTTATAGAATGGCCCCAATTGAGTTGAAGGAATTGAAGAAGCAACTCCATGTGAATCTTGATAAGGATTCATAAGCCCTAGTGCATCACCTTGGGGAGCACTTGTTCTGTCTGTTAAGAAGAAAAATGGATCAATGAGACTCTACATTGATTATCAAGAACTTAACAAGATCACTATCAAGAACAAATATCTCTCCCGCGCATTGATGACTTATTTGACCAACTACGCGGAGCTCAAGGCTTTTCCAAGATTGATCTTGATTTAGGGTATCATCAATTAAGGTTCAAAAGGGAGGATATACTAAAGACTACTTTCCATACAAGGTATGGACACTATGAATTTATAGTGATGCTATTTGGTCTTACTAATGCCCCTGCTATCTTCATGGATCTGATGAATAGTGTATTGAGAGACTATCGTGATCAGTTTGTTAGACGATATTCTTGTCTATTCAAAGAGAAAGGAAGAACATGAAGATCACTTGAGAATTGTATTGAAGACCCTGAGAAAGGAGAATCTTTATGCCAAATTTACCAAGTGTGAATTTTGGCTTTAGAAAGTTGCATTTTTGGGTCACATAATCTCAAAAGAGGGGACATCTGTGGATCCAGCAAAAACAGAGGTTATCGAAAGATGGTCGAGACCAACAACTGTAACTGAGATCCGATGTTTTCTTCATTTGGGTGGATATTATCGATGTTTTGTGAAATATTTTTCACGATTATCTAATCCACTCCCCAAGTTGACCCGGAAAAGAGTTATGTTTGTTTAGACAGAGGAATGTGAAGGGAATTTCAAGGAGTTGAAAAGGTTATCTAGTGCACCTGTACTCACACTTCCTTATAGTGGAGAAAGGTTTGTGATATACAGTGATGCATCCCTAAAGGGGTTGGGGTGTGTTCTTATGCAAAATGATATGGTGATAGCTTATGCCTCACGACAGTTGAAAATCCATGAGAAAAATTCCCCAACTCATGATTTGGAGTTAGCTGCGGTAATCATTGCATTAAAGATTTTGAGGCATTATATTTATGGAGAATATTGTGACAATTATACTGATCATAAAATTTTAAAGTATATTTTCACACAAAATGTGCTGAATATGTGCCATAGAAGATGGTTGGTGCTGATTAAGGATTATGACTGCTCAATTCATTACCACCCTGGGAAAGAAAACAAGGTGGCAGATGCATTAAGTCTATAAGACCATGCTAGCTTATACATGATGAGGACAACAAAAGATCCAATATTTATTGATTTACAAAGGATGGATCTTGGAATTATAATGGAAGGGGAAAATCGTATCTTTCTCAAATGAATGTTCAACCGTCTATACATGTGATGATTAAAGAGGCACAAAGAGAAGATGTAAAGTTACAAAAGAAGGTGAGAAATGTACCTGAATTCCACCTTGATTGTGATGGAATAATAAGGTTCAGGAATCGGGTTTGTGTTCCTCCCGTCCCATAATTAAAGATGGAGCTGCTGGATTAGGCTCATAGTTCTTCATTCTCTATTCATCCATGGTTTGCGAAGATGTATTGGGACCTGAAAGAGTACTTCTGGTGGGATAGCATGAAAAGTGATGTTGCTGAATATGTCTCTCGATGCTTGGTTTGTCAGCAAGTTAAAGCTGAGAGAGAGATGTCTAAGGGGATGTTACAACCATTACCCATACCAGAATGGAAATGGGAAAACATCACTATGGACTTTGTCACTGGAATTCCCAAAACATCCAAAGGCATTAATACTATCTGGGTCAAAGTTGATCATCTTACAAAGTCAGCACACTTCATCGCTATTAGATAGGATTTCTCTCTGGATCATCTTGCCAGGATATATATAAAAAAATTGGTAATATTTCATGGAGTACCACTTTCTATTATATCTGATCGGGATTTTAGGTTTACCTCCAAGTTCTGGCAATGTCTTCAGTATACTCTAGATATAGAGTTGTGTTTCAACACTTCTTATCATCCTCAGACAGACAGTTGGTCTGAAAAGACAATTTAAACACTAGAAGATATGTTGAGAACTTGCTCTATGGATTTCAAAGGTGGTTGAGATCAACACCTACCTTTGGTAGAATTTTCTTATAATAATATCTTTCACTCCAGTATTCAGATGGCTCCTTATGAAGCTCTCTATGGAAATAAATATAGGACTCCAACTTATTGGGATGAAGTTGGGGAAAGAAAGCTATTAGGACCTGATCTTGTTGATTAGATGGCAGAAAAAGTCTGATCTATTCAACAACACATAAGAGCGGCTCAGATTTGACAAAAAAGTTATGCCAACAACCGAAGAAAAGACCTGGAGTTTGAAGTGGGTGATAAAGTGTTCTTACGAATATCTCCTTGAAGAGATTAATGAGATTTGGAATGAAGGGAAAGTTCATCCCTAGGTATATCGGTCCTTTCAAAATACTAAATCATGTTGGGATGGTAGCTTACTGATTAGCGCTTCTACCAAATATCCCTCAAGTTCACGATGTGTTCCATGTATCTCTCCTGAGAAAGTACATACCTGATCCTTCACATGTACTCAGCTCAGAAGGTGTACCGCTGGAACAAGATCTTTCGTATGAAGAACAGCCGATAGAGATTCTCGATCATAGTGAAAAAGTCACACGGAACCGGACCACTAGCTTGGTGAATGTTTTATGGAGGAACCACCAATTAGAAGAAGCTACATGGGGGATTGAGGATATTATGAGGGATAAGTATCCTCATCTGTTTGTTACAAAGTGACGAATATCGAGGGTAAAATTCATTTTAAGGGGTGTAGAATGTAACACTCGAGACTTTTATAAGAAATATTTTGTTTTTATGTTATATAAATCATCAAAGGAATATTTCACTACACACAACACTATCTTGGCTTGATTTACACGCAATCGCGACCTTCCTCGATAGTTTGTCTCATACACAATACCGAGTTTCACTAAACAATGATATACTATTAAAATATTTTTAAAACTAGCCGTTATGAATAGTAATAACAACTTTTTGAAATTTTAAAAATATTATTTTTCAAAATGGACTTCATTTTTGGATTTGGAATATCGAAATCAGCCTAGGGTGAAATTTTGGTAATTTTCTAAAAACATTGAATTTTTGATGAATAGTTAAAACACTAGGTTACTATTTAAAAACCAACTTTTAATTTAAAAATTTATTTATATTATTTAAATTTATTTTAGGTCAAAATTGATAAATAATACCTATATAAATTCAATATAATTAATTGGAGTCATTTTATAATAATTATATATATATAAAAATTTTATTGATTTTTTGACCGTCTTTTACCCACCTCCTAGGAGAATATGAAAATTTACATAAAACATAATTTTACCGCTTTTGTAAATGGAATTTCAAAAATCCGAGAGACACAGTTGATGTCAGTAAGTGAAATGTGGTTCAATGACATGAAAATAAATTTTGTTGAATAGTAACTTTTTACTTTTATTTACCATGGTTAAAATTAAATAGGGTAATTAAGGGTAAAAATGATATTATTATTACCCTAACACATGTTTTAATTCTATTGGATAAATGCAATTCTAACAAAAACAACATTAGGGATAAAATATTACCCTTTAGGTCCTTTTGGATTAGATTAGGACATTTAATATTTATTTATTTAAAGAAGGGTTAAAATAGTTAAAATCAAGGTTTAATAAGTAAATCATTTTTTATATAGGGATATACATAAGATAAATTAGACTATAAATATTCAATATAAATCTAAAAATAGTTCCTACATAATGGAATTTTTTTTGTAATTTTAGACTTTAAATAATTTAATTTATTTATGACACAATGATGATGCAATAATTATATTATTAATGAAATATTGACATAATTGATGTTAGAAATACCCAAATAAATGTAATTTGAGACTTTTTATGAATTACAGTAATTTTATATGTTAATATGACATGTTAGTATTGATTTAAGTAACTTTTTTTGACATAATATTTCTGTTATGATTTTCACAAAAATCAATTACCAAACATTGTCAAAATTGACATAAAATAGTTTTTAAAAGAAAATATTATATTATTTATTGTTATTTTATTTCTAAAAATCTAAGGTTCGGCCAAATGACTTAGATACGGTTATATATATTAATATTAAACAACTTGGGGTTTGTTTGGCTTGTTATAGTATGTTTATTAACCTTGTAGTGTTATAAAACAAGAAGACATGGTAAAAGTTAAATTATCTAACATAAAGTTAAATCTAAATGATAAGGTTAAAATAGATACCTAAACTTGTATAAATTCTATTGGATGTGATTATTTAGACAAATACCCACCATATCTTCGAAATAAATCAATTTGGAGCTATTAAAAATAGAATATGACTTTATAATAAAATAATATTTTTTGTTTTTCCAAAGGTGCCCCTCTCCTCATTTATAAAAGGGCACCTCCTCCCTATCTTCCTCACACCATTTTAATCCTTCAATATCGGCCTACCCCAGAAAAATTATATTTTCCACTTCCCTAGAAACATCCTAGAGGTCCTCGTCTTCTTTAAAGACCAATTTTATTTCCCTAAGAGGAGGACTCAAAGAGGCGCTTCAAAGAAGAGGTAATGTCTGTTACTGATTCTTTCAACATTATTTCGTCTTCCACATCATCTGATTTAGTTGTTTCATTATAAAGTAATAACATCAGTATCACTCTTATGCTGATATGTTATTATAAGTATGAAACATCCCTATTTCCACATCTATCCATCCTACGGAAAATGAAATTACCGCACGTGCGTACGTACAGAATACCGTCTCCATGCCGTGGTGTAATCTATTTTCCACCACCTCCTTACTTGGATTTGTATAATGGTGTAAATAATAACTATGTATGATTATTTTAAAGTGATATTGATTCTGAAATAGTATACATACACTCCAATACAATTCCACGATCATGGGAATGATATCATCGCTCGTGCATACTTACGGAATACCATCTCCACGATGTGATGCGACTCATTCTACATGATTTTCATTGCATAATGATTACATAAATGAATTGAGAGAATAAATATGATATTTATTACACTAATACCATTCTGGAAATGAGGTATCTATAACATAAAAATAATAATAAGAATTTATTTGACAAAACACGCAGAAGAACAAAAAGTAATAAACACCCGAATAACAAGTAACAATGAAATATTACTAATAAGAAGCTAAGAATATGACCATATATGATATAATAAAAATTATTATGATTATGGAATAAGTCAATGACATTATTTAAATCATTATACTGGAGGTTCAGACACATATAAAGAAAATCAGACCTATTGTAAGAGAAAATCTCACAATCTCTTTTTTATCCGAGATTGTTTATACTTCAGAATTTTACTGGGGAATATTTATGATCCACATCAATGTTTACTCAATATGTTATATCATTTACATACACATATGATTTTTTAAATCCAATTTTACCCTTTAGTGAGTTTTTAGAAAAAGATATGAATGGAATCTTTTGTCGTTTTTCATACGAGGTACTTTTTGACTTTTCCGGCCAAAGTATGAGAAGAATGTCTTTTTAACTTATACGGAATGAATGTATTCATTGAACATTATTTCCAAGAATCTTCCTTTACATATTTTCAAGTTTATTTTTAATCAACTTATTTTAGTTTAAAATTTTATGACATTTTAAGAAAGGAAAAATGTTTTTGAAGTAGAAAGGATATTTTCCTCAAGAATGGAGTTTAAGTGTTTTATCAAAATTATTTTCCATATAATATAATATAGGGTTCTGTTTCGTTCCCTCTTATTACATTGATTTGATTATGTTGTGATAGAATTATTTTTATGAATCCCTTTATCTTATATGAATTGTTTTATGATGTCACGATGTTTAAGAATCCCATTTTTATTACATGGGTTATGAAATGATGTATGATTTATGATTTTGTTGCACACATAAGAATGGTATTATTATGATATGGGTGGTACCTATATCTCCCTCTAATGCATTGGGTAAAAATTTATATCTCATGAGATAGACATGGTTGGAACGGAAGGATAAACCTGTTTAGTGAAATAGGACTGAAATGAAGAGTGAACTCAGTTCAGAAATGGACTTTGTCCGCTAAGATAGTCTTAGAAATGAGTCTTGACTAATAAGATATGATTCTATATGATTATGTGTGTATGCGACAATGTTTCATCTTTTATGTTATGATTATTGGGATTACATTTCACTACTATTATTTATCCCATGTTATGAAATTATGATGTCTTTTGTAGGTTATGATTTCCAAAATGTTATGTTCTTATGAATATGATGTTATTGATATTTCTTTTGTTTACCCTTACTGAGCATTTAAGCTCACACTTTTGTGTCTTTTCATTCCCCAGGTCAGGAAGAAGGTTATTAAGTATGATATTCTAATAAGGGACTCTAGATATGATGAAATAAATGGGAGACAACATAGATGATTTATGATCCATTTGATTATGTTTCACAGTTTCTAAATACACTATACCTATATGTTCCTTTCATGGTTTTTTATATATTGTAATAATTATGCTTCAATTTTGAAGTATTTACAATGTATGTAAAGTATGGGTCATTATATTACTGGTTGACATAAAACTGCACAGTACAATGTCCTAGTAGCACGAAATTAAACTGCATAACAACCATAAGAATCCATGATGAATGACATTAAAAGGAATAACATCTTTACCTTGTGGCACGACGTTAAACTGCATGACACAATTTTTCCTAACTACACAACATTATACTGTATAGTTAACTTCAACTCTACATGAAATTAGGAGCTTCCATAAAAAATCATCATGGGCATCATTTCTACTCCCTAGTGTCTCATTAGTCCTTATCTTCCCTATATCTGAGACATATCTCCATAGGGACCTTGTTTCAATAACTACTTATGGCTAGATTCTCACATATTTGAGATACGTTAAGATGCCTGGATCTCCAATCATTGTCCCACATCAACCAGAATATTTTTATTTTCCTGTATATGAAATAGATCTATACAGAGTTAACTTTTAAGATACATGATTTTATTTTCATATCATCTTTAGTCATAAATTTAATCATTCATCTAGAATGTGTTAAAGCCCCCCGTCTCCCATGTCATAATAGACTTGTGCATGAAATGAATGTTCAAAAATAGTGTATGGATTTATTCTTATATATATGAGATATGTAGATATTCCTAGATCTCCAATATTTGTCCCATCCACGATATAAAATCCACACCTTATTCATTATATATGAATCAAACATGCATAGATAATGTTTAAAGAACTACATATGGCTTTATTATTTCCCCAACAAGATTTATAATGGCACATGGGTTTTATCGCTTAGTCTGGATAAAATATTTCTTTTTTTCATGTATGTTCATCTTCGTCTATACCACATGTTATTAAACTGCATGGAAATCTAATACCTCTATTCTTAAATTGTGTCACATTTATGTTATAGAAGAAACCTTTACAGATACTGGATCCTCTCACTAAGCATAGCTCATGTAGTATTTGGAATTGGGTAAAATTATTATTTATATAAATAAGGTGTTTCAAATTCTTATGAGGATATAAATTTCTTTACTATATGACTTAAAACTGCATAGTATAATTTCCATGTTGCATGACATTAAATTGCACATGAAAATGTCTTTTCAACAAGAAACATTGAAATTATCCATTTTAAATGTGAGACAGATATATGTAAATGATGTTAAACTCATGGCCAATATTGAATAAATTATTTATTATGTGCATTAAAAATAACCCCTTCTATATTCCACACTCATAATCATTAATATTTCTTGATCATAATAATAAATTTTACGGTTTTTTGTGACAAATTTTCTAATTCATGATAAATATTTTTCCAGACTGAGTTCTATGTGCATATAGGTTTCCATGAATAATGTACCTACATAACGGGATAGTTAGTCAAAAGATTCCATTATTTAGCTATGTAGTATATACCTTAGTTGGCCCATCATAATAAATCTCCCATAACTAGTTTTTCATATTAGGGTAATTTCAATCTTGTTTATTGAGTCTTCATCTCCTTCAATAATTGATGAAAATATACATGAATCTGTATTTTAATATAGAAATTCAAGTATATTTTTTCTATTACATTTCTACCAATATGAAAGTATTAAATACATGTATCACAAAACTCTCTCCCCATGTGTTAGATGTAATATTAAATAACCTCAGATCACTTGACCACATATCATATATTATTTTCAGTTCTTGTCTTACTCGTATGACCTAAAACTATAGATACACCACCTTAAATGTTTCGGTCAGACCATTATAGATGTCGTGTTTCTCCAGTTCTTTGGAAATCATGGTTATACATACCCTCCCCATTTTATGTTACCATTCTCTATAAACCAAACTATGTGCTTCAGAAAATATTAATCTTAATAAACATTCTTTGGCTTTCACAATAGTGAATTGTCAAAATTCTGAGAGTTCTTTTTCCTGACTACGTACTACATGCCCTTAGGTGGCCTTTCATATGCTGCCTACATAATAGGTTTTTTAGTCCAATGTTTCTACTATTTGGCTATGTAGCATATGCACCAGTTGGTCCTACAAAATTAGAACTCATAATGGGTTTGTCAAATAATGTTAACTTCATTCATAGAAAAGACTTCTTCTAAATACCTTTAGCACTTTTCCATATCATTATTCATATTTAGAAATTCCCAAACAACATTTTACAATTTTCCCTACCATACCTGAATAAGGTAGTATGTTTCCAATCAAATTATTATGAAATTTGGAGAGTTTCATACCTTTGGTTGGTGATAATGGCCTTAAATTAACTCCACATAATTTCATCACTACATGACTTAAAACTACACAGTACAATGTCTTCTCAACATGAATTAAAACTACAAAATACACTGTCTTCACTTCCTCACATAAAAATGCACATTATGATATCATAAATTCTCCTTTTTGAAAAATTTAAACCATCCTTCATACACCATGTTTTTAGAGAAATGGTATTCCTATTAATGATATATGTTGGCATAAAAACAACCATTTTCATGCAAAAAATTCCATTCCATGGAAAAACCACCCATTGTGGTCTTGAGACACCCAAATCTTATTTTCCCCTATCTATTAGCAGTAAAATGTTAAATTCATAAGTGGTCTATTTCTTGACTATGCAGTATCTGACCATTAGTGGAGTTTCATAAGCTGCCTAAATAATAAGCATGTTTGTTAAAAGATACAACTATTTGTATATGTATCATATGACATAGTTAGTCCTGTATAACACAATTCCCAGAATGGTTTTTTCAAGTAATGGTAACTTAATTAATGGAAGAAACATCCCTTATTTTTAAACATGATTTAAATATTGTGACCATAAAAATCATGAATCAAGATTCCCCATGGAAATATTTAAAAATACATTAAATAAATTCTTAGTCACTAAGTCTTGTTTGAGATCTAATTTAAAATTTATGGAAAAATTTATTCGACCATAAACATTATCCCTTTATAGTCCAACATGAATGACTCTAAAGTGACATCAACAAGAGAAATGGTACTCACTAGATTGAGATCCCTCAAAGGGAAATCTAAACAAAAGTTTATTCCCATCAAACTAAATGTACATTTTGTTTCATTTATGTAATAATGATCAATAAAATGTCAAAAGATAAATTGCATTTTAGTTTTTCATATAACCATAGAAAAAATCATACTATGCTTTCTTGGCCCCATGACTTAAGAAAATATAAGACTATCCTTCCAAACATGATATACCTCCGAATCAAACCAAATGACGTTGGAATGCATCAAAGAGGCCTAATTTTACTGTAGAATAAGATTCTTTTCATTTAGAATCAAATTCTAGGGTGGTGGGATTTTCTAGACACCATGAAATGGGTTTCAGGCACTTATCCACAATTACAGATGTATTTCCCTGTGATGCGACTCAAAATGGCCTCAACTAAGCTTGAAATGTTTGTGGTGCAATTGTGAATTTTTTATGTGGGTCGATAATGGTAGTGAAGGCGCTGAACAGAAGGGCCAGGACTACAGCACGACCATGGGCCAAAGTAGGGGTGTGGGGGTGCATGCTGTAACGCCCCGACCCCAGTTACCCAGATTTGGTGCATTATTACATATCATTGGTATGATCCCAAAATATGTAGTCTCGAAAGTCCAATGAGTTTAGTATCCTTGGAAACACTAGATACATTCATAATTATTACATTATTTCTTATAGTGAAAAACTACAACAACATAGTGTACATATTCCAAACCCATATCCCCTCAGACTATCCTTATAGGTCTGTCATAAAATACATCTTCACATCCTAGGATAAATAAAACTAAGAAAGGGGTGAGCTCAGATGCTCAATAAGTATAAAAATATAGCAGAAACATTCAAAAATAAGAATAAACATTTAAGGCAATGTACAGCTAAAACAAAAGCCTTTTTAACATTAACTTCAGCATAATATGGAAAAAATAAATTGAAAAAATTCAATTTAATTAATCACATGAATATTCAACTAGTCAAATAATCCCATGCATTATCAATAACAACATTCATAATAATGGAATCCATAATGCCAGACTATCATAACCACATAGTCAAGGCCTTGTTCCAAGATTACAAATAATATTTGGTCAAGGCCTTGTGTCAAGACACTAGTTTGTCTCATTAGACCTACCGATGCATCGAGGAGATATAGAGGGCTCCACCCATCACATACTAATTCCAATTCATTCCTCATATGAACAGGTTTAAACATAACATAAACATTATTATTAAAAATAGAATACAAAATGTCAATACATTCTCCAAAAACAATGAGTGGTATAAAAATAACACACACACAATCAAACATATCACAAATCATTCAATACAATAATTTTTTTTTGTATGATAAAAAATCAACTTCAAATAAGCATAAAATTTGTCAAAGGATGTTGACATAGATGAAATCCAATCTATTTGAGAGAAATATCTCTTTTTTGAAATCATTTAACAGTCACATTATTATAAAAGAAAACATTTACTTTGAAAATATTATTATAAGATGTTAACATAAGCTTTAATGATTTTATAACGGCGTATAATTGTCGCACCAACCGTATAAGTAAAAAATTTTATTCTTACCTTAATTTTGTCGAAAAGGTTAAAAAGGACCTTGTTTGGAAGACAATGAAAATATTCCATCATAAAAATCATATAAAAAGTCAAAAAATGTATAAATGACTTTAACCCATAGTCTATAAAATAGTAATAATGTTTTGAAATACAGTTTTAGGAAACATGGATGTGGATGATAAAGAGGTCCCAATAGATAATTACGTATAAACAATCTCAGATAAGAAAGATATGTTAAAATTAACCCTTACCTTGTACTTTTCCTTGGTCTAGGGTTGGTTAAACTCCTGTATAATGGTGGAATAATTGTTATTAAATTATACAAGAATCATACACATTAATATGATTACATATAGTATCTTTTATCATTGCTTCGTTAATAATATCGTAGAATTATCATTTTTTCGGGTGTTAACAGATTCGTTTTCCATTATATTTTTTTGTTTTGTGAATCATATTTGTTATGGATGGGATGTATATTAATAATATACAGAATGATATCATGTATTTATACATTATTTTTAGTCATCTAATGAAAATTATTCTTGAATGGATACGATGGGGAATGAATCTCATCGCGTTCGTGGAGACGGTAATCCGACGTACACACGAGTGAAAATATCTTTATTTTGATATTAAAATAATATATAATTGGATGGTATATCATATGTAGAGAATCATTATCATGTTATATTTATTATTTACATCAATTACACATCATTATTATACCCATCAATATAATAATGTATTGAATAAAAATTACACCATGACGTGGAGACTGTTAACCGTACGTACGCATGTATGGTGACATGTCATTCCAAGGATGGATAAAAAATGAATTTGGTTATACCATATTTATAATAAAATTAATGTATATATAAGATACTGGAGTTATTATTCTAAAATGGAAACAAAAAAGAAAAGGAAGTGGAAGAATAAAGGAACATGAAAGAGGGTGGTGAAATTAATACCTCTTCCTTGGGTTCTTCCTTTTTATTTGATCAAAAGGCCTCCTTAAGATGGATTTCTAACTAAAAGGCCTCTAGGATGAGGGTAGGACTATTGAGAGGGTATTTGGGTAGTGTTTTTCCAAGACAAATGTCTTTGAAGGTGTTAATTAGACAGAAGGGGGAGTGCCCTTTTATAATAGGGGTGTGGGGAACCTTTGGAAAAGCTAGAAATATTATTTTATAATAAAATAATTTTTGGTTTATAATTTCTCCATAGTGGATTATTTAAAGTCTAAGGTTGGTATGTGTGTAAAAACACTCAACCAATAGGTTTTATACCGGTTTGGGGGACTATATTAACTTTATCTTTTAGATTTAACTCTTAGTTAAATAGTTTGACATTTACCTTGTCTCTTTGTATTTTAAAACTATATGGTTAATGAAGATAATATATACATACAAGAGAACACCAAGTGGTTCATTAATGTTACACCTATCATTATATAATTAATTTGGCAGAACCATTGATTTTTATTGATATCATATCAATTAATAATATAATATTTGTTTTAAAAATTCTTTTATGTCAATTTTGACACTAATTAATAATTTATTTTTGTTAAAGATCTAAAAAAATTATTATTTAAAAATAAATTCATTTAATCAATACTATCATGTAATATTAACCAATAAGATTCCTGGATGGTATCAAAACTTTCAAATTTTATTTATTGTAACATTTAAAATACAATTTATTTGATTCTTCAATTAATAAAGAAAATAATGTATCATTATTGTGTCATAAATAAATTTAACTATTAAATATCTAAAAATTATAAATAAAATATCATTATGTAGTAAATATTTATATATTTATAATGAATATTTATATTGGAAAATATAACATAAATTACTCTATGTAAAAATTAATTTCCTAAAAGATATATTCTTATGTCATTTTTGTATTTACTTTAACTTAATTAATATAAAGTGTCATTATCATTTACAAGTGGCTCCATGGGGTCCCAAAATAGACCCAAAGATTCCCATGGTTTGACATGTATAATAACATAGGTTTTGGATATGTTTTAGGGTAATTTAATATTATTATAATATTATTTTTTACCCATATTTAACAGATTTACCCTTTAACCACGGTAAATAAAATATTTACCGAATTAATTATTCAAAATTTCTAAAAATAAAAGTTACCTATATTCACAATTTTGACCACCTAATTATAAATATGGAAACCATTTTTATAAATTAAAAACACAGAAGTGGTATAAATTAATTTAAAATTAATTCCCATTGTCAAATCAAAAAGCGTGTTTTTTAAGAAATAATAACTATCAAAAGATTGACACTTGTTTATGACTAGTTTAAAGGAGAAATTATGTCCAATGACAAACATAGGATTAAATTGTAAAAATAAATTCTAAAAATACTTTAAAACCACTCAATAGTTGTCATGACCCTTCCTCGGGGCCCGTGCCGTGACTACCCCAAGCCTGCCTTCTATAGGCCAGGGGCTGGAGACTAGCACCAAGGCGTAAATCCCGGTAAAAAGGGATGGTATTGTCTTTGAAAAGTAAACAAACACCACAGAGAAAGAAAGTAGTAGAAGTATACACTAAGTAAAAACTGAGTACAACAGTAAGTGTGGAAAATTAAGTGGGCCATAATACAAACCCAAACTGAAAGTAAAGTACAACTGGAAAAGGAAAACCGCAACTGAAAAGTAAAGCCGCAGCGTCGAGACGTCCATTGGATGTACCACATGAAGGGTGAGTAATGATAGCCTCCACAGCTCCTCGGGTCTAGCCGTCCACTCCGAGTATGTCCCGTCCAGTGGTCCACCTCCAGGTACCGACCTTCTCCGCAAGCCTCAACCGCTATCAGAGCTGTCCGTCGTTTGCAACCAACACAATGTAGTGCGGGCATTGCCCGTGCAGGGGTGAGTATAAGCTACTCAGTAGGGACCCCGAGACCCACAAAGGTCTCCCAGAATCCACAAATGATAATCCACAAATAAAAGATTCAATTACAGAGTAACATTCGACATTGCTTAGGTATATGCACATACATATACCAAAGTCATCAATTCTCGTTCGGCTCCAACATCCGAGCTCTAGTACATCCCAGTCCACACAGTGAAGCAAAACATAAATCCACACTGGATAGCACAACACAATCCACATTGGAAAGCAAAACATGATTCAACTCACACAGGTATACTTCTTCGTAAGATGATGGAGATGATCATATATTGCCACAGATTCATCTAAGCCGTCGGACCCACAATGGATCGATAGGTACATACCCTCGCAATGACCCACAATGGATCTGACCCACACATGATCGGTAGGTAACTAACTCCCGCAATGACCCACACAAGATCGGACCCACACATGATCTGTAGGTGCTGGCCCACACAGGACCGTTGAGCGCTGACCCACACAGGATCAGACCCACACAAGATCGGTAAGACTGATCCACGTAGGATCGCTGAGTGTTGTAGTCGTCGTTGTCGAATCCACTGAGTATCTCTATATAGTCGTTGTCATCGTCGCAGTCGCAGCCAGCTCTAGGGTTCCCGCACACAGCAAGCTTGTTCGGGAGGTTCCACTCCACGAGCCGACAAGCTGATACATCAACTGGCACATAGCCCAGAGATGATGTATCCAAAAGTTCTGTATCGTCAACAAGAACTCAACGCCATAGACGGGGCGTAAATCGGACGCCCGGTCTGAGAGTTATTGGCGTTTTCGTCCCCGGGGCCCGGTTGGTTTTTATGTCAAAACCAACCCAACTGTACTCCAACTCCATCCAAACCTGAGGCGGAGTAAGCCAAAGGATCCGTCTCACTTAGAGGAAACCGTCAAAGTCGACGACACGCCAATCAGACATCTGGAGCTCAAGTTATAAGTGTTTCTGCTCTGTGGGCCTGGTTGGTTTCGTGTACGAACCAACCCGGCCGAACCCAAAGTACTCTGAGACCATGAGTGCGATATACTGAAACAACCGACTCGATTCAAGGATTGCATCACAACTTACGGTGCGTCGATCAGAGGCTCGTATCTCATGTTATGGGCAACATACCGAAAGAGGTTCGATATTAGGGGGTTCGGGCCCGGTCCGACCCGGCCCGATACCCCCAGGGTCGGCCCATACCAGGTCGACCCGAACTGGGTCTGGGACCGGCCCGTTTGGGCACGGCCCGATCTGGCAGACCGGCCAGGCAGCCGGCCCGGTGCGTGGCTCGCTGGCCAGGGGCTCGGCCGAACGGCCGAGCTGTTTCGGTGCGGGGGGTGCACTGCCCCGCATGGAGAAACCGCGACCCCTTTATGGGGCCGTTCTGCTGGTCGACCGGGGGTTACGACCCCCGGCATTTTCCTCGAACCGGCCGGCCTGCACCGGTCGGCCGACTACGCCACCACGAGACCGGAAAGTGCCGGTCCCATTGCTCCGATGCCGGCCGTCCAGTACCGGTCGCCGGTTCTTCTGCTCCACCGCGGCCCGGAACAGGCCATGACCTTGTGCTAAACCAAAGAGCAAGAGGAAGAGGACACATAGTCTGAGGGTTTTTTGGAAGACATTATCCTGTAATGAGTTTAATTCCATGTGACACTTCAACTCAACCAATTAATATCATGGAAACTCATGGGAGGACCCTCCAGCAAACACAACAGGCACTAGAAAGCTCATCATCCCCCACTGGAGGAAATCAAGTCCCAGTTATCTAACAGTATCCATTGGAGAATAAAAAAATACAAAATTTAACATGGACTATGAGAAAACTAGTCTGGACATACCCGGAAAGGATCGTCGTGCCACATGATCATGTAACACAGGCTGGAGCATCTATGTTCATTGCTCAGGACCCTAAAGCATCTATGAAAAAGAAAACCCGAGCTGGGAAAGGCTGACCATTAGAGTAAAAATATTATATTCTAAATTAGATGGATTTGGTACTATTAAAGTTAAAAACCCAAGATTCTTTGAGTCTTTCTAAAATCCTTAAGGATACACTCATCCAAGCCTTATAAAGTCCCAAGGAATTTGTGTCCAAAGTAGCAGTAGCGGATGTGTATCATACGAAGACCAATCCCGAGTAATTTCATGTAGTCATCTCCTTCATAGATAAGGATGAAGATGCCATCATGAAAGGTCACATAAATCCTTTATATATGATTGACATGATAAATGGTATTTATGTCCAGCAGATTTTCATCAACAATTACACTCGAGTCAACCTCCTCCAACTGCGAACACTTCACCGACTAGGCTATGATGAGGATTTCATAACACCATGCACTATAACTCTACTGGGATATGAAATACTGTCCAAAAGCCATTGGGACACATCTAGCATAAAAATTTTCTTGGAGACATATTGTATGATTACAAGTTCATAGTGGGGAGAAAAACTACACCCTTCAATGCCATGATAGGGAGGTCCTAGATGCAAAAGCAAGATGAAATTCCTTCATCGTACCATTAGTGCATCAAATATTTCAGTCATGGTAATATGGGACATTACATGCCAAAAAATGCTTGTTTGAGTCCATTGTGCCACATTAAATTGATGCATGGTTATATGAAATTGAAGAGAAGCAGCCTTTTCCCTATGATATTGATTGGATCACTGCCCCAAATGGATTGGAAATTTATCCCATCAACCCCATCTAACGACTTGGATAAGATTACACAATAATCATCAACCAAGTTGAATTCATAAGTTCATGTCCAAAAATAAACTTCATTGTTTACATTGCTGGATCGGGTTATAACAAATACACACAAGGGGGGGTGAATTGTGTCTTTTGTATTTTATTCACGAATCGTGATGATTTTCGAGACTATCTTTTATCTTTATCAAAATGTTTATGAAGTGGAAATAAATATCTATTAGGATACATAGATTTAGAGCAGATCGGGGAACAGAAATCCCCTAGTCTACTCCACCAATGCTCTACTCCACATGCTTAGTGATTTTTACTATCTGGTATTCTTATCAACAGACCGTCCACAACTATGTGCAGGGAGTTGACACCATTACATGTTACAACTAAATTAGAGACTTCTATTTCATAAACCGAACTATATACATAGATTAGTATGAGAATATGGTTACTCAAAATGAAAAGTGTATTGGTTTAAAAATAATTTCCCGTTGATCTTTACAGTTGCAGTAGTATGCAACTGACAGAAGATGGATCATCATCATCAAAATGATGTTCTTTAGGTAAGGGAAGTTCTGAGTCAACCTGGTTTAAATAGATATATAAAAAAATATTCAACTCCAACAATAATGGATTCATGATAGATATCCAATGTAGAATCAGTGATTCTTCAAAGTGTTTATCCTTCATCATAAAATAGTGTTTTATCGTTCTTTATTTCAACAAATCTGTATATCTCTAATATTTATATAAACTAATGTTGAGAAACATGAGAGCATGTTCTTCTAATGATTTTTTTGTTCACCAATATCACTCAAAATAACATAGACATATAAAAGATGTGTTTTTTTAATTTAAATATAGATCAACAAAAGTCGCCTTTAGAATCATGATATTTAAATGTTCAAATAACAAAGCAGTCGTAACTCCCCATAATATTCAGCATGAAATCCCCCTCATAATTTGATCCTTTGAATAATAAATAAATAGATTTGAATCAGTCAAGGTCATGCTTTAAATTTATGATTTGAATCAGGTAAGAAATAAGCTTGATAATCCGCAGAAAGCTTGTTTCTGGATAGAGATGAAATTTAAATATCTGACAGCAAACGTAGGGTTGAACTACATAGAATAATTTCTCATAACATAAGGTTGATGATCCATTCTCCAAACCTAAGGTTGATCTCAATCGTAAGGTTGGTCATTCATAATTTTCTATGCATCAGAACAAAAGGTACATGATCAATACTATTCGATAAAATGAATTTTTTTTACAAATGTAAGGTTGATGAACCATACTTTTGAGAAATAAACATAAAGTTCCATAATTATGTAGGGTTCATCTTCCAAAATTTTCTGATATCATAAAATCAAGGTTCCTTCAATACTTAGGGTTCCACTTCTATACATTTCCAAAACATAAGGTTGCATAACCATACTTTTATGAACTTCTGAAAAGAAAATGACAGGTTCTGTCCTTACACATACACTCTTCAATGTTGGGGATGCACAATGTTTCCAAAACACAATCAAATGATTTCTGAATACATTGTAAAATATTATACATTTTTTAAAAGATTTAATATTACTACCAAAATAAGAATACAAAGAATATGAATTTCCTGAAATATACTCAAGTTAAAATCATTATAATAACAAACAATGGTATTTGTGAGAATCAAAATCATCATAAAAAGATAGAGTATTGTTCTCAAAAATCTCCCCTTATAATAATAAAATAGTGTGTTGCTAAAATCCACACTATCTCATCAATCTCCCCCTTTTTTATGATCATAAAACACTTGAAATTATTTACATAATTAATTAGATATAATTTATAATTTCCAAGGATAAAAACAATATTTAATTTTAAAAAAATTATTTCAACAATAAATAAAATTTTGTTCTTTCCAAATTTTACATATATAAAAATAAACATAGAATTTTTAAAATTTATGCCCCTGGTGTTTCTCTATATTTCTTCTCTTTATTTTATTTAATTTTTCCCCCTTAAATGAAACAAATTTTTTTCTCCCCCTGAGTAAAAGATATATTAATAAATTATAATTAATCAAAAAATTATAAAATAAAAAGTTGTGTTTATCCATATTTCTCCCCCTTTTGTGACATTAAATATAATCATATAATAAGGAATATAACACAGGATAATGTAGAACTTAACTTATGTAAATTCTATATTAAAATATTTATCAATATTTTAATTTGGATTACTGACATTATAATATAGAAAATATAGTAAAACAAATCAAAACATATGAAAAATAGATGAAAATATATTTTATTGAAAATATATGTAAAAGGATAAAAAAGAAAACATGAATCAAGGTTGGTTTAAAAGGTTTGTTAAAGAGGTTTCAGTTCCTCTGAATGACTTCCTGGAACACTATCATCTACATTCTCAACCTTTTCATTAGTCCATCTTCTAACTGGATTATGGGATCCCTTCCTTCCTGAGTCTGATAAAGGTCATAAATCAAATATACTCCGAAATAATCATGTAACAACTATTCATTCTCTATAAAAATATTAAGGTTCTCCGTTAATCTAGTCACCAAAACTCCGACCCCTAGTTCATTTGATGTTAATTACTAAACCTAATGTTTTTTCTATTTTACCCAAACAAATAATGGATCAATGTTACAATGATGATCTAGAAAATATATCATTCATATTCCTCATTAAAATTGTAATAGCTTTAAATATCTTTACCATATTAGACGAAGTACCTATTGTACTTGCAAGATTTCTCTTAATAGTTTCAATATTTTTCTCCATGATAATATAAAATCTTCAAAATCTAACATCATCAGTATTTCATATTTTAAATTTTATACTTTAGCATACATATATTTCTTAAAAATAACAACCTCTTTCTTTGAAACTAAATTGGATTTCAATCTTTGAAATATCATATTCTAATTTTCCAATGCCCTTTTAAAATCGGCTTTTTCAGATTCAGCTCTAGTTACCATTCAATACAACTCCTCAACATCATCATTTACAAAATCCTATGCATGTTGTGCTTGATTTTTAGTATGACCATCAACATGAATTAACAGAATTAAAAGTAGTGATTGTGAATCTAATTTCTCCTCTTCTTCCAATTCTACTAGTTTATCAATTGATTATTCAATTGAGTCCTTCCTAGACTCGTCAAAAAAAATTCCTCAATAAATTCAGTATGAATTTTATAATTATTCTCTTGTTGACTTATACAAGTAGGAAATTTCTCCTCATGAGTATCTTCAACAAGAATTCCTTATAAAATAGGATCCTATAGAATATATTATTTTGTTGTGCTGACTATTCTTGATCATATTCAATTTGAGCCACATCAGTCTCTTCAGGCTTTGCCTCTACTTGAGGGAAAAGATTTTTTTCAACACGAGGAGTCACCTCAATCTGAGATACTGTTTGCTGTTGAACTTCTTGTATAGCAGATACTCTAATAAATCTACATCTCAGAAAAAAAATTTAGTTGTAAGAGATTTATTAAGTGTATATTCCCTACCAGTTGGAATCTCTATTTTCATTCAAATATGATCAGTTCCTTGATCTGTAGGTGCATGAAATATTTCTAATATCATTATTATTGATGTTTATAAAACGTCACTTACTCTCTATTCAGCCATAATTTCTATATATTTTCGGGTTACTCCCCCTGAGCCGATTACTAGTCTTCCTCATCTCCAATAGGAATAAGAATTCTTTATATAGTACACCAGAAGAATCCAATAATCCCTTCTGTGCTATCATTGAAAACACTATTGTGGTGGAATCTTACTATGGAATTCACTAATCCCACCATATCAGAGATAAACAACATTTTATAAATGGACCTTCTGAATTGGTAGAAGTTCATTCATGGTTCTGGTTGGAAAAAATAATTCCGATATCATACAATATATCTAGGAAAGTTTAGCTTGATGTCACTTAGAAGTAAAAAAATCAAATAAATTTCATGAAATAAAATCATTTCCATTTATGACATTCTTGGTGCAATCCCTATCAGCAAAAACATCACAATTTTTTTCTAACCATGTTTTTAATCTTTGACAAACAACATTCTTACATTCATAAAACCAAAAAGAAATGACATAATATCCTAGGACTTATGTACATTAAACTAATATTCTTTTAATAAAAATTATAAACTCTCTCATGAAGGATGTTTAACATCTTAGTAATTTCCACAATAGTGATATAAATATCTCGATCTTCAATTAGTGAACATATTACATATTCTTCTTCTCTTAGACTAAATTTAACATTTTTTAATAAATGATGTAGTTCAACCTCATAAAAAAATTAGGTGTTATCTTCATTAAACATCTGTTCTAGATTCTGATTGGTGATAGCTTTCCATAGCATCATACCAGTTTGTTATAACCATTCCATTTCAATCACATTGCCTTGTAGGATTTTCCTTAATACAGAGCGTTAACGTTTGGTGTTACTGGCTTCTCCTTCCTTGATTTTCTTTGTCATGGCCATTTCAATCACATATTTCTTATGGATCAAAGAGATAATGTTTTAAGGGATCAGGTTTGGGAAGACAAGTGTGGTAAGGTTTTTTTTGTTTCGAAATGTTTTGATAGAAATTAATGGGTTTAGAATTTGAAACAGCTCTGACAGCCTTGATTCACATATAATTTACATTCGTAATAATCATTACATTTTTTAATATAGAATATTATGTACATGGGAAAATAATTATAGTAGTACAGATAAAAACTTAAATTATTCTAAAAAAATAATTAAATTATTTACAATTGTGAAGATTAAAATGAAATAACAATTAACATAATCACATAAATATAATTAAAATTACAATTTCATTAAAAATTATATAAATCGATGTCCCCATAAATAAAATCAAACCATTCAGTGGTAAGTGGTTTAATAAAAATATTAACTAATTTAATTCTGGTACATAAACATTATAAGAATATATCCATTTTATGAACATGATCTCCTACAAAGTGATGTCCTATATCAACATGGTTATTCCTTGATTGATTAATAGGATATTTGGAAATATTAATAGAGCTTGTATTATCACATAAAATAGGTTTAATATTAGAATTTATTCCAATGTCTATAAGAATGTTTTTCTTCCACTACACTTGTACACAACAACTACATGCAGAGACATATTTGGCCTCGACTGTTGAAAAAAAAAAGACTGTTGTTTCTTACTAGACCATGAAAATAATTATTTTCCAATAATATGAAATGTTCATGAGGTGATTTTTATATCTAATCAACAGCATCCAAAGTCAGCATTTGAATATGAATCTAAATTAAAATCAAATGTTTTTGGATAGATACGTGAATGAAAAATATGTCCTTTTAAATATATATAAATTATTTTAAAGGAACTTTGTTGAGATTCATTGGGATCTGATAGAAATCCACCACAACGACGTAATAAATACATTATATATGGTATACTAGCAGTATGATATAATTAACATCCAATCATACCTCTATATAATTTGTGTTCAACTAATTTTTTAGTTTAATACAAATCTAGTTTTATATCATCACCCGTAGGTGTTGTATATGTCTTGTTATTTTGATGTACAAATTTATTTAGTAAATTAGTAATGTATTTTCATTGATTGAAAACATTTCCAAATCATTCTTGATAAAATTGAAGACCTAAAAAGAAATTTAATTCTCCCATCATACTAATTTAAAATTATTTTAGCATTAAATTTGTAAACTCATGACAATGCTTTTTTTGTTGATCCAAAAAATTACTTCATCAATATAAATCTAAACTAATAAAAATATTTTGGTTTACAGCTTTTCTTAAACAATGATGGAACTTTTATTCCAACATAAAAATAATTTTTCAAATGAAAATATCATAATTACTCACACCATGCTTAAGGTTCTTTTTTAAGGCCATAAGGAACTGTAGTGATATTAAAAACAAAATCTGGTATTTTAGAATTTTCAAAACTAGGAGGTTTATCAACATTTTCCACTTCCATTAAATAACCATTTTAAAAGGAAGACTTATCATCCATATGAAATAATTTAATGTTAATATGAGGTGTATAGGATACCTTTTTAATGTCCTCGATGAACGGGATGATTCCTATAATAACAAGAAATCCATTCCAAAGATGCCCTTGACCCATCCTTGGGACCTCAAACATCCTAAGCCATTCTCAGAAAGGCAAAATAAGATTTTTATCCAGTTTCCATAGAGTTCAAATCAATAATAATCTCTCCATCAATAGAGGAAGAATACGATGAAAGGGATGATGATGATGACGAAGAAGAAAACCTGAAAGATTCCCCTCCCACATTCGAGGAAGGTGTTTCCACCACAATAGATGAAATTATGGAGGTAAACATGGGCCATAAAGATGGCCTGAGGACCACTCTTATCAGTTTGGCTATGCCTGATAAGGAACATGAAACATAATCCTACTTTATAAAAAATATTTGAGATGTTTTTTATGGAAGAACACATAAATACCAGGCCTCGATCATTGATGTTTCCACTCATTCTCTAGGTTTTAGAAATGATAGTTGGGGCTATAAGTAGGCAACCCGAAGGACCCACCCGACGCATGAATCCAAAATATTGGCTGATGTTGACAATCTAATCGACAAAAACATTATATGGGATGTCCATTATCAAATAATTCTGGAAAATATAGTCCTTGTCAAAATAAAGAAAGGACAAATTAGAATCATCATTGACTTCAGGTACCTTAATTGGCAACACCCTAATGATGATTTTTTTTCCTAGTGATAAGTTTTTTTATCAATTTACGTGACAGATATGCAGAACTCTATTTCATGGATTATTATTCTGAATACAACCAAATCTGAATGGATAGAAGATATGAAGATGCCATCGCTTTTAGGGCCCCTCAGGGAGTGTTTGGTTTTTATAGTGATTCCCTTGGGTCTGAAAAATGACATCATTACATATCTGCATTCCACACATCACATTTTCAAGCCCTTTGTGGGAAAAGTCATCGTATGATTTTTCAATGATCTAGTGGTTAAATCATGAAATTTCACAAACCCCCTAGATGATCATGAAACTATTTTCAAAAAACATCAACAACACAGTATAATGTTGAATACCATAAGTGTGTCTTTAGATTTGCCTCTTGGAAACTCCTCTACTTCATTGAATTCCATCATGACATTGAAGTCGACCTTCAGATGAAAAAACTATCCTTGACATGCTCCCAACTCCCAACCTCACTGATTTGAGAGGACTCTAGGGGCGCCTGGCCTAAAACAGACAGTATATAGCGAACATGAAGGGTAAATTATTATATTTCACAAGGTTAATGGTGAAATGGGTTACGTATGAGTGGGATAATGATTGTCCAAAATCATTCTATGATCTCAAAATATATATCTGGATCCCACCGGTGCTAATGACTCTAGTTGAGGGTCGAATACTAATTTTGTATGTTACCACCTTAGAACTTTAATTAGGTGTCTTTCTTAAGTAGAATTTGATGTCAGCAGTGAAAACAACCAATACAACCTCAAGAGAACAATGATTGATGCAAAAACTCATTATTGATGGATAAAAAAACTACCAATCCCTAATCATTATAAATTAGAAACACATTAATTACCTACAATACTATGAGGTCCACCTAGTCTCCCACTACAACTTTCTCAAATATATCATCAACCATCCCATGCTAACTAGATTTTTATCCCAGTGGGAAGTCATCCTACAAAAGTTTTACATGCATTACATTCCCCAAAATATCATAAAAGGATATAAGTTAGTAGACTTCTTCATAGAGCATCCCTTAGGAGAAAAAAACTCATTGGTTGCTGGACTCCTAGATGAAGAAGTATTATCCACCAAAGATGACCCCCATGAATGGGAAATGGACTTCGATGGTGCTTCTAAAAGCCTGATAAGGGAATGGATGTAGGATCTCATTTTTAACAAATTTTGTGTAGGGGTTATACTTGTATCCATTGAAAAGGATGTCTTACATTACTCTTTTAAGCTATTACAGGGATGGAAAAATAATGAATCCGAATTTAGAGACCTCATTGCATGCTTAGAACTGGAACTTCTTCTAGATGATAAAAACCTAAATATAAAAGGTGATTCAGAGATATTAATCAGACTAGTCAACAGTGACTATGACATTAATAATTAGGTACTAGTCCTCTGGATGAACCATGTTCGAGAAAAAATGGTAGAATTACTATTAGAACCAATGCTGACCTATGTCCCCCATTCAGAAAATGCTCAAGCTGAAACTTTGGAAAAGGAAGCCAAATGCCTAGCAGATCCATACCAGGATGAAACAATTATTAATATTTCCAACTACTGGATGTTTTTTACATTTATCTTGAACAATACAGTGGAGATCTAAAAAATTATTCCTATTTTTTGAGCTTTATAGGCACACCACCGACTGAATGACACCCAATTCAATTCCCTTTAGATGGGAGAACACTCACCTTACAGGGCTGGAAGAGAACAGGTCTGAAGATGACATGAAACTTTTCTTCAACAATGTGGTAAACTAGGAAATGTTCGTCTACAATTGAGGTCTTAAAGGGGTCCTTCTCAGGTGCATTGATGGAGAATAGACCTTCTCATCATGAAATAAGTACACACTGAAGTTTTTTGAGCACACAAATCTATGGAGAAGGTCTCCAATATTATCTGAAGTCAAGGGTATTACAAGCCCACTTTGATACATGATTTTACCATATTCACCAAGAAAGAACACTCTCTCCATGTTCATGATAATTTTATTCACCATTCTATATGTTAATTCATAAAAAAATTTACTCAAGGCCTTTTTATTCTTGAGGGGTGGATGTTATGAGACCATACACCCCATGAAACAACTAAAAAATTCAGATTTATACTCACATCAAATGAATTATTCCATAAATGGGCCAAATCCATAACCATTAAAGATGTTAAAGAAAAAAGAATTCTCAAATTCATGAAGGACAACATCATTACGAGATTTTGTGTGCCTCATATAACACTAGCAAACAATGAAACCAATTTCTGCTCTGTTGAGATGGACATGTTATACCATGAGTATGTAATCATGTTCACCATTCATCATTCTACCATGCCGCAACCAATGGGATGTTAGAGGATTTCAACAAGACTCTGTCCAAAATAATCCAAACATTGGTTAATAAGGATAAGAAATTGTTGCAAAATAAGATCATTTATGCTTTACGGGATTACAATTCTTTGGAACACATTACAACTTAAGTGACACTGAACTCACCACTATATATTGAAGATGTGGTTTTGCCTATTAAAATTCATGTGTCATCACTCCGTATGGACATTTGTGATCAATTGACTACGGAAAAGAAATCACATAGACCATCTAATGAGTTGGAGAAACAAGATGAGACACATTTTCATAGTTTTCATAGTTTAGAAATATACCAAAATCGGATTGACAATACATCAACAAAAAGGTTCTCCTTCGATCATTCCATAAAGGGGAAATGGTGTTAGTCCTCATAACCCTGATGATACTCGAGAAAAATACCTTATAGCTTGAACCACTGTGGGAGGTACTAGATGTTGTACTGTGGGTCTACTCCAATAGAGAATATTCATTGATATCAATGGATGGACTACTCATCATGGCTCCCACCAATGAAAATTTTCTGATGAAGTACTTCTTGTAAAAGAAACTCCTATATGTGGTCTAAACACTAAGACCCTAAACACTAAGTTACAGTCCTATACACATGATGATAATATGTATGTAACTCATCCCTGAAACATGACATTAAATTGTTACTAATGTACTATCTACATGATGATAAATGATCCACATAGCATCTGATCTGCATGAAATTAAATTGCGTAGCATAAATCATCCAAAACTACATGATAATAAACTAAATGATCTATTAGAGAACTATGTATATCATGATTTTCATTCATTATTGGGAAATGTATCAATGCCACGATCCTAGATCATGGACCATCCCCCACAAAAAAATTGAAATGTCTTTACCAGACCCACTATATTCCAACGTTTATGATTAAATCCATTTCCACTCCTTATTTATCACATTGATTATAACTCACTGGAGCTTAGGATCAGGGGGAAGGATTCCCCTAAGTAGGTAAAATATAGAGTAACATGGTAGACCTGGCATCTATGGTGGATAAAATGAAATTTCTCCTACCTCTATGTCCAAGATAGAACAGTACAAGGAATGTTTAGAACTACATATGGATTGATTCATGATCGTGCAGGATATGTAGTGATGCATAGATATAGATTCTCGACCCTCCAACCACTAAAACAGTTCACTCGCATGTCCTTATGAATGGACCTAACATTAGTCGAGAATGTTTAGATATACGTATGGATTAATTCTTGATCTTGTAGGATATGTAGTGATGCGGGATCTAGAATCTTGGACCAGCCATGATTTAAAAATATTATTCCCATTTCATCTTGAAAAGTTCATACTTGTGTGTGGAATACATGAAAGGTCCTAAATTCATGATAATAAACTGTAATATTAATAAAGGGTCACATGTGGATAGATTCTCAATGTTACAAGACCATTTTCCTGATCTTCACTCAATAGAAGTCAAAATATTTGACTTCCCCTTATACATATGTGTTATATTTATATAGGAGCTCTAGTAGTTCATGAATAATCATGGTATGGGTGTTTCTTAAATTCCCAAGACACATATTTAACGTTTTTAAACTCCAAACCATGGGAAAACATGGATCTTCATAAAAATTCATGGTCATATAAGACGGAAGTCTAATGAAATATAGAAAACATTTATTGATTATGCATAACATTCCCGGGTGGTATACAAATGGGACCTACAATTCAGTCACCAATTAATGGAGAATTTTTTCCAAAGAGAGTTCACTCTTATCTTAGTACACCGAATGGATTCTAGGCCCCATGTCATCCCACTTGATCCATGTTTCCCTAGATCAATGGTTTACACCTTCTATCATCACTCACGTCAAAGGAGTTCCAGGAAACCCCATTCATGATAAACCCAAAGCTAATAATGATTTTAGTGATATTATATTAACCTTAAAACAAGAATCAAACCCTCATGGATTTCAATAAAAAAATCATCCATAGGATAGCCATATCCTTTCTCAGTAACCCTAAGGGCTTCCAAGCCTCGTAATATCCCTCCTAATTCCAAGGTCCAAAATGAAATTTTTTACATTCTCATTACTGTCCACATCCTGGATATATTAAAACATGATGGCCATGTTCATATATGTTCTCTTTTGAGGTTTCTTTAAAATGAAGATTCTCCGTCCATATGCTTGAATTTGATCTGCATACTAGTATAAGAACTTCCCCCCACTAATTTTAGAGATTCCTTGAGAAGTTTAGATAAAAGAAATGCCCCTTTTTATGGTTTGGTGATAACCTTATTAAAAGTCATATATTGTGTTTAGAAAGGTCACGATCTCCATATTTCCTCATTGCCATCAGAGATGGAAGGAAGATATCTCACAGACACACTTGTTTACCTATAAACATCAACCCCAGTAGCTCTTCATATTATTCCTTCAAGACGACCATCAATCAAAAGAAAATTCATCATCTGGAGAGTCCTTTGACATTTTTTTATTGTCATATGAAATTCATAACCCATTTTACCCATCCCAGATTTGGAAGACACCTATGGATAATAGATTACATATTCTCCCCTATTTAAATTCCCAAACATGATATTTCTAATTGAGCTGGGAATTCACCGACTCTCCCTTATGCAATTTAGAACCATGTGGGGAATGTTTCCCTCTCTAAGATGATATCAATATCCCTAATACATTTAGAAATCATCTCTCATACATGCCACTTTTTTTGGCTCCTAACATCCAAATGAATAGAAATTGTTTTTAATACATTCATCCATCGGTGATGGAAGTCCAGTGTCATGAGAACACCCATGTTGGACTACGAACATCAATCCCCAGTGGCAATACATATTGAACCAACAAAACTACCATTAATCAAAGGAAAATTTGTCCTCATATGATTTTTCTCTTACCTTTGTACGCTCGAAACAGCTCTAGATCCTCATGCATGTCCAAAACTCATGAATTTAGGGTCATGAAAAATACCTGGATACTTGAAATTCTACCTATACTAATTCCTCTAAAACAATTTTTTATAAAATCATTGTTATTGGGCCCCATTCCAAATAGTTCTTCCAAAACCATTGGGAAAGGGTACATTAATGTTTCTTTTCCATTTTTTTTCCAAACCATTTGGATATGATCCACTTTCCCCAATAGTTTTTCCAAAAATTGTTGGGAAACTGTAATATAAGGAAAAGGTTCCCAACAGTTTTCCCAAACCATTGGAAAAGGATATACTTTTCCAAACTATTTTGGAAAACCATTGGGAAAGGGTACATTGAGACCACTTTTCCCAATGTTTTAGAAAAATTTTTCGGAAGGGGTCCACTTTACCCAACAGTTTTCCCCAACCGTTGTAATAGGTACCCTTATTTTTATGAATACATTTTTTAATATTTTTAAATAAATCAATATATAAATTACTTATATATATATTACAAAATATATTCATAAAGGTAACTACATGATAGTGTTAATGTCTTGACAAATATGGTGGAGGATGTGGGTTAAATCCTTTACTAGAACATTTTTTAGATTTACCTATCCCGAGCATTTTTAAACAGCTGGGATTGTTCTTTCCGATTGGATTCCTCCCAATCGATGGGATGCATCCTTCCCAATTCTAAATCACTCAATTTATTTCCAAACCCTTTGTATATGCTATACAAATAGTTTGGTGACCTATACCAATGGTTCCAATCTATTGGTATATGAAAATTTTCCATTAGTGTCTCATCGATGTATGAAAGATATTAGGCCATTATCGGTAGATGAATATTGAATTGGGGACCATCCCCCATCAGGTATGGTCAAAGATGTTTGACATATAAAATTAGTAATAAGTGTTATTGGAAATACTATAAATAACCAACGAAAAGGATTCCATACTCTCTAGAGTAAAAATATGAAAAGGGAACCACTGGATAAAATTTATGTATCATCTTGTTAAACCTACAACATGTGTGGTTTAAAAAAAATGGTTGAGCTATTAAAAAAGGTGTAAATATTATTCGGTCGAAAACCTGCAAAGGGCAGCCGATGAAAAATTCATGTTATACAGGTTAATCCTGATTCATGTGGGCTTAAGAAAAAATTAGTATAACGATGAAAATGACACAAGTGTTCTTGAGTTTTTCCATAAATCCTCACCTATAATCATATTATTCTCACTGAGTCCTGCATCTTAGGCTAAAATTAGAGCCCGATTTGATAATTTTTTTTACTAGATTCAAATTTTAGTTAAAAATTATTACATGATTGAAATGATGTATATTTTATTTATTGTGATCAATTTAAATGACCATAAAACCGAAAAAATGAAAAAAAAATGTTTAATTGGTTCCATTATATTTCTTAAAAATATATGGTGGGCATCCATAGAATGTTGCATCTCCTAGTAAGCGAGACATGAAGTTTACATGATATGTTCAACATAGTTGAAGTGTTGTATCATTGATTGATGAGGCTCCAAAATAGATTGTGGAATCATTAAAAAAATTTAGTCTCAGATAATACGCTTTCATGTAGTGTCTCCACGCCTCTCGTTGATTTGAGTCTAATCCTTTATCCCTCCTTTATTTTCTATCGCCCCTCTTCAATAGTAGTTGTGGTCCAGGCCTGCTATAGTTTAAGCAGTTGCAGTTTTTGGTTTTGATTCTCCACTTCTTGGTAGAGGATTTCTATCAATGACTCTTTCTTCATCAGTTATTATTGTATCCTAAAAAATGTTCCATCACGATTGGTATCTTTATCAATAATAATTTTCCGCACAACAACTAAATAAGCCATCATCTATGCCCCAAAAAGCTGAGACTCCAGCATAATATTTTATTATTGAGAAGAAAGCACCTACTTCACTATATCATGAATACCATGATAATCAAATCCACCAAAACCCACGAAAAAAAACTGGCAGTGTAATTTTGGAAAACTCACCGGCATCTCAACCAATGGGGTCTGAGAAATTAATCTCAAAATAATCCTCTATTCCCATTTTCGAATGTGATGAAGATCAATTGGGACATCTTTTTCGATCATAGAGTAACTCCCTAATGAAAAAATATATCCAATAATAAATGTCGCAAGAGAAGGACTTGATCCTGCAACTATAGTGTGGCTCGACCCTACAACGACCCCATTTCTAGTAGTTTGCAATGGATGATAGAGTGGGGGCTTCCACCGCTTGTACTAATGTTCGTTGTTGTGATTTTTAGAATAAGGAAGATATTAATTTAGTACCACAAACATCCACTAAAATACTTATACCCAAAATTGGTGGCACAACACCTTAAATCCTTAGATGCACTCTACACCTACTTTGGAATACTGAAGACCCAGGGTCGTACTCAGCCAAAACATTATCCCCCAATGAGGATCTCAAAAGTTTTCTTATAGATATATGGAATGTATGGTTAATATAACTACATAAGGGTACATGTCTCAAGATCATGTGGGATGAAAACCAAACATCTCATAGAATAGGAAAAAAGGTATGAATACCTGCTCCAAATTTCCAAAGGTCAAAACATCTGTGTCCCCAATGATTGTGACCTCTGTAGAAACAACATGAGAATGTGGAAAATATATCTCTAAAGTGACTCCATCTATATGGAGAAATATTGTATGATCAATATTGATTGTTTCCTCATAATTTTATGTCCCTCCAAAATCTTATAGGGCATGGGGCTCACCACTAGGTTTGGCCACTAACTTAAACACCACCCAATATCTATCCCTAAGAGTCAACTCAACATGGTCAAGTGAGACCTCAAACTCTAGATGTCCTTCTATTAATGGGTAAGGGAGTGTTTGGGTAGGAGACAGAACACTTGAAGGATCTATAGTACCCCAGTCTCATCAGTTGGTCTTGCTTCCCTGCATTGGTCAGCTGAAAAGTATGACAACCCTTCGTCTACCAAAAAAAGGATAGGAGCTGTAGATGCCTGAGTAGTCGGTGTCTGATTGATGATATGTCCGACATCAAAATACAAATGCGCCCCAATGAGGAAATAATATAAGGATACTTGGTTCAACTACTCGATGAACTGATAGTTACATGTTAATACCCTCATAATGTGCTTTGACAGTTGGGAGGAATGCTTGTGTTTTATTGATTGACATAGGGATGAATCCTTAATAAGAGCACCCAATTGATTCTTCTACAATGACCACATCATTGAGTTCCTCAATGACCACATCAATGAGTTCTTGGGATCTAGGGGATTATATCACAGTGCCTCAAACAATTAGTAGGGTATACTCCTCCGCTATAGTACCTCAAAGAGAATAGACCGGGGAAACCACCATATCTAGAGACCCTACAGGCCCTTGAAATATAAAATAAAAGGGGAAAACAATCAGTATCTTCAAATTCAAATTTTTTTTCCATAGAATGTAGTAAAAACTTCCTCTCCCTTCAACCATAAGAGTAATTCAATCAATGCCACACGACCCGACCAGTAATGCCTATCTATAGGACCAGGGAGACACTTGTCAATTTCAATCAATTAGGCAGCCAGCACATCAGGAACTTCTTCGATTGAAGAAACGGTAAGAGAAATGACATAACTAAAACCCAGAAGATCGATGTTTACACTATGAAGAAGCATCCATATAACTTTATTTAAAGCATTAATCCTCATTCCATCCCAAAATATCTAGAATCCGAAATGTATCCATGACTTGGATGGCTAGCTCTGGAAGGTTGGTACTGAGAAGCAGAGTAGGATTCAACAACAAAAAATGTTTATTGGGAGTCCCTAAAAGCTCAGGGCCTCAATATGATTAATGTTTACAAGACATCAGAAGAAATAATTATATTTCTCCACAATAGCCATAATAGCTAAGCCAACAACATCATCATCCTCATATTCAGTTTCTTGTTGCAACATGGCAAGTACTCAGTGCAATTATTTAAGGAGACCACTTCTATAATTAATGAGGATCTCTTGGTCCTCAAGATAATGACTCATCTTCTTGGGATTCACATTAAATTAATTATTAGCTCGCACTGACACATATCCAGTGCTAGTATGAGCGAGTTATCTAGTTTGATGATGCTTCCATAAATAACCAGGAGATCGATCAAAAGATGATGAGTGGCCATTCAAAATGTCCCATTTCTTATAGGAAACCCAAAAATTAGCGTCAGGGGGAATGGATGGTGGTTCCTGGAAACATATTTAGCAGCTCACTCATATTCCCATGAGATCATGAGTCTATATTTCATAATTTTTTGGGGGGGGGGAGCTATGAAGCTTTTATTGGAATTTCCATGGTTGAGAGTCTTCAATAAATCAATTTTTCTTCTAATTCCTATTTTCCATGATTTCTTGAAATTTATCCCAATGGGAACCAGGTCAGCTAATATGACTACATGATATGATTTAACCTAGGTCTGAGAATTTTTTTGGAAAGGATGTGCACAGAATCTCTATGATCCGGATTTCTAGACTAGCACTGGGTGTCCTCCTGGCTGAACATTATCCATAATGGATCGGCTACCATCAGATTATTCTCTTGAAGAGAACTATTGAAAAAACGGGGACATAGCTTCATGATATAGTTGAATTGTTAATTAAATCTTCAAGGTTCATATCACACAAAAGTATGATACTATCTGATACAGGAGACCAGTACGCCTTCTCTCAATGAAAAAAGTAAATTGTTTGACAATGTCTTTAGATGGATTGTTTGTAATATTAACAGTAGATAAATAATAAGTATTCTAATAGATTCATTTGTAATCATTAAAACAAACCATTGGGTATTTCTCGTTATATTTGGGTTTCTACTCTTTCTTATCATTTTATGCTCATGTCGCTGACATGACCCTATTGGTGCTCTGAAGATATGGCCAGAGGGTGGAAGGCAGAATTGGTAAGGAATGGATAAAGTAATAACCTTCTATGTGGGATCCCATCATACACCAGCAAATTTGGAAGGTCCCAATCATTCAATAAGTCGGGCCCCCTCGCGGATTCGACCGATTAAGGGGTGAATCTTGGCCAACAATGTGATAGAAAAATTGTTACATCTGCTAGTGGACAATTGAGTGGTCCTGAAAAAAGTCCACACTCATACCCCTTAGGATCCCCAAACATGTAAGATCCAACCATTCATAATCATGTCCATGAAATCACCATGTTAAGAAATTGATTGACATTAGGGAAAATCCACCATACCCACATTTGAAAATTCACCTATTCCAGGATTGGGTAGTAAGTACCTGCTTGCCTCTAGGTGGTTTTTCTAGGACAATCCCTAGGACTCTGTGGATTGATCTCTAGAATAGTATGCTAAATTGTATCGTTAAAACACCCATAAAATGTAATGAACTACTTTAGAGAAAGATCAATTTTCTTCAAAATATCATTCTCTTGTACAACGAGTTTACTAGCCAAAGGAGGGGTTCATTCCTCCTTATCCCAAAAATAAAATGGAGTTATGAATTCTTCATACATAACTCCATCAATAGAAAATATTGAGATTTTCTAGATGTCTAAAAGACTTATGCCGACCCCCATGGGTAATATAGACATTATGGGTGTCCGGGATCCACCTACTCATGTGCCATGAAAGAAGGGCAATGGGACAGAGAGTATATATTTGCGAAACCCAAATAGTCTCGAAAAGTCTCACTGTCTTCAGCTAGATTCAAAATTCGTTGCAGCTCTGGCGAACCCAAAAAGGCCAATCACGATTTAAGCCAGTCAAGCGTCCAGAGTGAAGATACCACTCAAATTACCAACCACACTACTCATTCGCTCTATCTTTCTATGAAATGATCTGGTAGCGGTGGGCCATCTAGATGGGCTTCCCTGTAATTCCTCTAAATTTAGAGGTGCATTTTTTAAAAAGGTCCCAGATGCAATATCCCTCTATAGGTACCACCCCTTTTAAAAAATGAAAGCCTTCAGTATAGAGAAGTTTATCATTTTGAAAATCTAATTATCAGTCGGATTTGGTGCTGGGATCGCTATATCAGACAATTGACCAAAACCATAATAAGGATGGATTTCTAAATACGGATACTCCCATTGACTAATCTTAATAATATTCACTAGATATTGTTGAAATAGAACGGCTGTGATTTTTTTATGATCAATTTTTCCACATTATTCGATATTTCATCATCAGCAGAAAGAGGGGTAGTATTTGTTTCCTTAGAAGATGCAGTGACATCAGTGGCAGCTTGTAAATGATCCATTGAAGACTTCATATGAAAATGAAGAATCCAAAAAAAATTAATTCTAATAAAAGTAATTGGATAAAGGTTACTGAATAATGGTTAAAGGTTGTCAAAGTATATCCACGTAAGGCCCCACATATTATTCCCAAACACGATACTTGATAGGAATATCATGCATACTTCATAATGCATAGAAGAAACTACTGCATACTTCAACAGTATGGGTACGACTTACATCATGTATAACCACGACATGTGAAGAAACTGTGTGGTGTTGGAGTGAGAGTCATTGACCAGAAAACAAAAGTTTTCAATGATTTTGGATGCCTGGAATCAAGTCCTCTTCATGTTCATTTTTAACAATATGAGATTTAATGATTAATTTGAGATTATTGAGTCTTAATGTTAGTTTTTCCGATTCATGCTCAGTATGCGGACACACAAGAATCATAGTGTTATCCTATGTGGAATCCATATTTTAATTATAAATTTCAACAAAAATATTTGTGAAATCTATATATTTGTTTGTGGGAAAATAAATGGAGAAAATTTAGGATTGTGTCATGTACAAAGCGGTTCACAAGCAGAATTTTCAGAAGTGGAATGATATAAAAATTCCGAGGAAGCCGAGGGAGTTAACACATCTTTTCTCCATGAGAACTGGTAAATGAAAATTGACATGGGGCCCTATATATAGTTGTGGTCCCCTCATACCATGCCTATATATTCTAACGTGAACAATTTTAGTTCAGGACTCCTTCTACATCAATATATTCCCATTTATTGTTCGTAACGGACCCCATTCGTATGGGGGACATTTTTAGGGTCTTGAATATTCTACCAATGAAAGAAAATACCCCCACGATCAACTTTGTAGATGGAAGAAAGCATTCCTACAAGTCTATCAAGTTGAATGGAATCAAATTGAGTTGAAAGTTTCTAATGAATGTTTATAGAATTCATGTTTTCAAAATATTTTATGATTCCCATGTACCATTTCCAGGCAGGGTTTGTAGACCACATGAATGGTGACCTATTTGTACACAAAAAGGCCCATGAGTCACTGCCTACGAAGAGATGGCCAGTGAATTTAGATGACATAAAACTAAGAAACTGAAAGAATAAAGTGAACAAATGTTTGTCTCATACCATACCGTAAACTCAACAGTACGCAGATAAAGAAAACTGGTAGGGTTCTATAGACCATGACTCGCGAAACGTAGCCCCCATAAACCATAATTGATGGAGTCTTTTATGGGTCAATATATATACTCATTGGAATCTAAAATTTTTGATGCAATACCATAGATATAATTGAACACAATTCTCTATAAAAGGAGCATAGTAGAATATGATCGAAGGAAGATGAAGAAAGCACCAAGGGGAGCCCATTTGTTGAAAGAAAGAATTCAGATAAGATTCTAAATTTAGTCTCAAATTATAAGTGAATCCCAAATTTAGAACAACTATTTCGTATGTACAACCAGACAACAACCATAAATAAATGAAGGAAATCAATAAGAAAAAGAGGACTGCTATACTATTTGATGAAGTCATGAACCATATATTTCTCACAGATGAACTCTCCACGAATGATAGTCCCCAAGACCCTTCATCAATATGGTATCCCATGTAGCACATCGCTATGTAGATTTAATCTAGAGCCATGTACCACATCAGTACGATGATTGATCCTGATGTGGCATGAAAGATTGCACCAAGGATGACATACCATTGTTGTTTGTAGTGGTCCATGACTGAGCCTGCATAGTGCATCATTACCCGGTTTCCACTCTGCCCGTATACCACTGCGGCACGCAGATCTTCCCCCATCATTCATAACAAAACAACATGCTGAATGGGGTGTTGTTAGTTATTATTCCATAAAGTTCCAACCAAGCCCCTCCATTGTCGTCCAGTCTTCCATAACCCCTCAATGATCCTTTATCCAGAAATTAAGCAAAAGTATCCCTAAAATCCACCAGACCAATTTTATCAGATCAAAGGGAAAATCAACATGCCCCTTTGAGTCTACATACTCATGGTAAATGGAGTCATGAAAGCTCTCCCAATAATGGATCAAACTATTGGAATGTCTGTATGTATACATTCTGATGGTATCCCAGAGTCCAACCATGGGATGCTAACTTTAACCTCCCCGTTCTAGGGATTAAGGGTGATCATTGGCATATCCATTCAATGACTAAAGGTTATTAGTCAATGGGGATGTGTTCACTTCCCCTTATGACAAGGACGACCTCCTCACCTTTCCTAGAATGTGTTTCAGGGCACCCCCACTATGGTATGCCCCAAATATTCTAAAGGTCGAGCTGTAAGACCATCAATTTCATCCCACATTGAATGGTTTGTTGTTCTGCACACTCTTCTCTAGTCACCTAGACCTCTTCCATCATAGTCCAACCCTCTCCCATTAGTAGGTGTGGATGTGTGTGGTTGGCTGGATCTCTCACATCCTCTTTGTTCTCACACTAATCATGGACCATGTGGGATTAAGGGTTTGTGAATATTAAAACATACATTCCATTCTAAACTGTGAGAACTCTGATTCCTAATCATTCCATGATACATAGGATACCTACCTGAAGGCCTGAGCTCAAAAGGGGTTCCCTTTGGAAGTGGTTCCACCCAACCATGTTTCTATTAGGGAAGATTCCATGCGTAATCCCAATAAATTATGAACTACTATAACTCCAATTCCGGATCAAACCAAGATATATTGGATCCCCACCTAAAGTCCCTAGAACAAAAGGGGTTCCCTTCAATAATGGGTCCACCCAACCATATTCCTCTCGAAAGGGAAGCTTCCGTGTGTTTGACCCAGCAATTCTAAACTATGAGAATTGTGATTCCAGATCATACTATGATACATTTTACACTTGCATAATGTCCTGAACTCAAAAGGGGGTTCTTTCTAAAATGGGGCCACCCAACCGTGCCCCCCATATGGGCATCTTCCAAATATATGCCCTAGCATTATCACACTATGTGGGCTCTAATTACTCTCCCAAGGATACATTGGAAGCCCATATTATAGGTCCTACCCCAAAATCTAGTATCATTACATCCCAACTAGATGAAAATAAACTCCAGAGTACCTTATTGTATGGTTCAAGTCACCATTACCTCCATTTAATCAAATCTATCTATGTTTATAACAATCCTATTAACCTGGGGTGTCCCGTGGACACACTCTTCTTGAATGAAACAAAGATTCATGAATATATTTATATGACATAAATCAATAAGAGAGTAACAAAATAGTAAATAATCCCCCCAAAAAGGGTAAGATGATTTTGACATCCCATCCACTCGACTAATGGAGTCATTAATTGTCATTGACCAAATCAAGGTCTGATGAGGACTTGCCTCTGAAAAGCAGGTCCATGAATCCTAGATACCAAGGAATTTGGTTGTTTTTAGCTCCAAAAATAAACCCATTGGAAATCATTTGAAGAAGTTATATCTAATGAGGACTAATTTCACAAGTACATGACCCAATGAAATTTCCAATGGGGACTTTATGACTGTGGCATCAACCTAACAATACAAAAGGGATAAACTGCCTTGTCCTTGAGGGGTTTATCTGACACTCTCTTAAAAGATAATGACGTAGAATGGGTAAAAAAGATTGAAATGGTGAGTTTGATGAGAAACAATATTTATAAAAAGATGGGATGCTTGTTGATTCTCATTGGTTCATTTCTTCATCACGTCGAATGCTCCCCCTAGGTGGTGGAACAATGTCACACATCCATTTTTTGTATGTTTAACAATTTTATGATCAAGATTACAAATAGGAAACATCAATTATAAATAGTATTTATAAAAATAATATAATTACCTACATCATATAAATTTTATTATAATTTTTAAAGATTAAATAATTTACATTAATGATGACATAATCATGATATAGAAATTATTTTATTAATAGAAATATAAAATGAATTATATTAAAACTAATAAATTAAATATAATATTACATAATAAATGGAATACAATAATTTTATAGAAGGATTTTATATTGTAGTGACATATTGATTTTTTTAAAGTCTTCATGTAGGTTATATATTTTTAAAAAAGAAAATATTTAATAGTTTTAAAATTGACATAAATGATATTTTAAAATAAATAAAAAAAATTTAAATGATTTTAAATTAAAAAAAATTAATACATGGAAAATTAATTTTTATAATATAAACTATATCATAAATTATATATCATTTGATTTTTTGGAATTTTATATTAACTATATTAAACATATAATTTTAAAACACAAGAAGACATAGTAAGAGTTAAACTCTTTAACTAAGGGTTAAATCAAAAAGATATGGTTAATTCTAGGACATATAAATGAATAAAAATTATTTTTTGTGGTTATTTCTACCCATATTATTTTTATAATCCAAATAAATCACTTTGGGTATAATTTATATGGAAAATAAATTTAAAATAAATTATTAATTTACGATCTTCCAAAAGTGCCACTCCATTCTATTATAAAATAGGAACTTATCATTATCTATAATTGACTCCTATAAATACCTTTGTATTAGAGAAAACCAGACATATTATCCACCCTAAATCCCTCAATTCATCATAGTGGAAAAACTTTCAGCAATAAACCATCCAAAGGAGACTTTTGAGCAAATCAAAAGTAGACAATTGAATAAGAGGTAATTGTTTTACTAATTCAATTCAATTTCATGTATTCATCTAATTCCTAATAGTTTTTTGGTTATATACTAAATTAATAAATAAAATATAATATAAATTATTAGAAGTTATTATTAGTTTTATAGGACAAACGTATTCCTCCTTTATCCCATCCTACAAATAATAATATCACCATGCGTGCGTGCATACGACTTAAAATCTCCACACCATATTGCAAAATATTTTCCCATTTTTACGTAATTTAAATAGATATAATGATGATTATAATGGATATAAATAATTATTATATAATGATAATGATTGTATATAATCAATATATCATCCAATTTCATACCATTTAAACAATAATTGAATGATATTATTTGTTATGTGTACGTATATCCTACCATCTCCCCGACATGATGAGATTTATTTTCCATGTTTACCATTCTAAAATTAATATAAAATTTAAATTATGAGTAAAATTAATAATTATGAACATAATTTAATTTTTTATATGAATAATATATATCATATTCATAACAAACATGACTTATATGAGAAATTATGAATGTGAAAATGAAGCAGTTAACACCTAGAACACTGCTAATACTGAAATCTTATGACCAAAAGGATATAAGTGGATCATATACCATATCATATATATGGATACAATTCTTGAATAATTTATTAAAATTATAAAACCATTATATATGATGTTAAATCAGCATAAAAATTAAAATTACCAGGTAAGGGTTAATTTCATAGTCTCTTTGTTATCTGAGATTGTTTATATGTAATTATCTTCTAGGACATATTTTTCATCTTTAGCCATGTATCATGATTTTTTTTCAAAATATTATCTAGAATTAATTATAGTCTTTTTTACCTATTTTTGATTAATTATAATTGTTTTGAATGTAATCTTTTAACCATTTTCCAAATGAGGTACTTTATTACCTTTTTCGATAAATTAAGGAAGGAATGTTTTTTTATCATATACATTGTGAACTGTTATTTCTTCCATCATGGAGCCTTAAAATTTTGAAGCTCACCTAAACGATTATATGGTAATTTTGTAAATAACATGTTTTATTTTATACTTGTTGACCTTTTCAATGTAATAAAGAGGTATTCCTCTTAAAGTGTTTTAATGATTTAATTAGTTTATTTTCATCAATGTCAATATCTTTGGTTGTATCATTTATTATTATATAACCATCCAAATTGTATTTAAGGATTTAATGTATTTTTGACTATGTATGTTCTATTTTCATACCATAAAAGGTTTATGGTTAAAGTGTAAACATCTTGTATGCTAATATTAATACGAATTTTTATGTTCTATTTTAGACCATTCAAAAGAGGAATGCTTTCAACATATTATGTGATCGGTGGGACCTGCTATAACACATTGATTGATTGGTTGGTCTCATGATAAAAACTAGTGTCATGACATAATTACTTCATAATATGTTTATTTATGGTCTTTACATGAGGCTTTGTCGGTATGGTTATGATGTTCAACATTATGAATTTTCTCATAATGAGATTAGTTATTAACATTAAATGTGATTATTCTAATAGTATAATATCTATGTGAATGTATGAATGGAATTATTTGTTTTATTCATTCCATATCATGTTCATGTTTAGGTATATAAGTCTTGTGTTCCTATTTACACTATTCTAAAATGTTTTTGAATATTTATGAATTCTTATCCTATATAGTTTATCCTTACCGAGCATCTGAGATGACCCCTTTCTTATGTTTTATATTCCAAGGATATGAAGAAGTGTTTTACGATTGATAAGAAGGATTAATCTATAATAATAGTAGTATTCTAAAAGGATTATATATGTTGTATTTAATAAATGAAATTGTAAAGTAATTATTATGTTTGTAATCTATTTTATAAGAATACTAAAATAATCAGTCATTTTTTATTTAATTCCTTGTAAACTTTTTCTAGGCATTAAAATAATTCACTAGCTCAGGGATTCTGGGGTTTGGGTTTTATAGTTGGTATCAGAATAATTTTAGCATATAAAGTTTGAAATATATTTATAATAAATAGATCAGGGATCATAACCCTATAATATACATTGATGAAATGTAAAGATAAATATCCTAAAATATTGATAATGTTGAGATTATGTGGGTGTTCCTATTAAATCCATACCATTCTGGACAATATAAGTGGAAGTTGTTCTGGCATAGATTTACCTAGGAGTAATATCTCTATCAAGATGATTTCGGCATGACCAAAGGTATCCTGGTACACAATAATGTGCCTTATAACGCACCTTTATTGACACTGAAATGGTATATTTTTAGGATAGTTAACATTTTATTAACCTAACATTATGATGTATTTAAATCTAGTGATTCCCCCAATATATCCAAAGCTTATTTCTCTAGTATATACACTACATAAATTTATGTTATCTTCTATACTATATTTTGTGTTATATAAAGAACATAACATTATAAGATAATCATGTATATTCCATATTATACAAATGGATCCTAGTATAAGGAATGAGAATTCAAGCTATTAACTTGAACTAATGAGTAATAAAGACAATATCATTCATGGTCTTAAGGAAACATTTTGATGGAAAATAGTATCCTATGTATTCTCATCATATGAGAAAATAATAAATTTTTTTAACAATGTTGGTAAATAATTCTTCGTGTCCTATAGCATTGAAGTTATTCAATAGAAGATGATTATGATGGAGAAAAATATGGATAAATAGATGAAGGGAATGATGGATTTTCCTAGATGTGATAACCATGGAATGAATCACCAAGGTAAATTATTGAAAGGAATGAGTTTATATTATAAGTGTGGGGAAAAAGGACACCATATTCATGATTACAAGAGTAAGAAAAAGGATTCCAACATACAATGCTACAACTAAAAAGAGTCAGTACACTATGTGAATCAACATGCCCATATTAAAATGAATATTCCCCAGGTGGTGTTATTGTATAATTATCAATAAATGATAATACTACAGATGAAGTTTATTTTTTAATATACCTATTCATAAATTATTTTCTTTGAATAATTTATTAAAAATATAATGGTTATTAGAAATATGTAGTATAGAAGGATTTTAATTTTGGTGTTATTTCATTACCTATTTGAGATTGTATGGTACTATGTAAAGTGACATAGTTTTATGTTAATCATTTTGGAAAATATATGGTTGAGTTATATATTACCCTTAATATGTTACATGTGCTAATATAATGATGATTGAATAAGGAGATTAATGATTTGGATAAATTATATTGGATATTAATTACTACCTTGGAACTCATTAAGGGTTTTTTATTCCATCATTGTTGGAGTTTACAACGTTTTTGGATTTAATAAATATATCGAATATTATTTGTTTTACGTAAGGAATACGGTATCAAAAAATTATTCAATATGGTTTTTGGGTAATTTATGTTATCAAAATGTTTTAATAAAATATATGATGCAGGTATTTAAATATTTGGTATGTGACAATAAGAAGGATCTGCATTATGTTATGTCACATTAATTATAAAATTGTCAACTGTGAGTTTTAAAAAATGTAATTTGGATAAGTCAAAAGGTGGGAATGGATTAAGATGAACATTGGATGTTACTGTTTGAGGTTAGAAAATTTTCTTAAGATAATTATTATCAAGTTATAATAATATAGTTTTTTGAAAATTACAACACACAAGTCAGGAGATAAGGCCATGAGAGTTTAACCTACAACTGAAGGGTGAAAAGGGTATATCACCAACCACATACCTATTTGATGTCCCCGTTTACCTAACTCAGTTTTTTTGTATTTAAATTGTATTAAAGAGGATGTATAAGTTCAGTTTTGGAAAATTTTATGAAAAATATATATATAGAATATTTTGGAATTTTTATATCATTTAGGGAGAAATATGAGTTTTTAGTAGAAATGTGTTAAAGTATGGAATTTTACTTGTCAATTAAATATACATCCATGTGTTCTGGGTCTATGAAGAAAATTAATTCATCAAATCTAGGGAAATGATCTTAAACTAAAAAACTTTTCTTATTAATTTCTTTTTGGATGATTTAAATGGTCATTTATATCAACATCAACCTACAGCATTGTGAGTGTTAACATTCCCTTGACCATATTTTCTATCACTCTCTGACAAAACATGATGGTAATATTTTTATTTCATGTATACATATTCAAACATGGTAACATTGTAGGAGTTATCTCCAGGGTCCATCATGAATCCCTTTATTTATTTTAATGTGTGGGTCTTATTTATCATTTTCTCGTGAGGGATTTTAGAAAAAAAACGATTTGAAATATCAAACACCTAGTCTTCCATCACAACCATAAATTGTGAGGAAGCATTTTTTTGAAGAAGGGGGGAATTTAACTCCCCAATACATTATAATATATTTATTTAAAAATATTTTTCTTAATTTATTTTTACCCAAAACCATGTTATTCTTAGGTTGCACACAACAATGAGTTGGCTTGCATTAAACGCAAATCTCAGTTTTACTGAACAAATATAAATGAATAATGTACTATTATTTAATATAATATATAACTTCTCTATTGAATTAGTAGTTATGTATAATATTTAACATATTTTCAATAATATATATTTACTATATAATTTTAACAATCATCTTATTTATTTTCTAGACATTATATAAAAAATTATTCCATTTTTTGGATAAATGAATTATTTATCAAAAAAATAAAGTTTTGCATCCTTTTAATGGTACACCCATTTAAAATCTAGTTTATATAATGTTTTTTGTATTATATTTTTAAATAATAAACCTCTAATTTTTAATTGGGATATAAAAATTTATATTGGAGGAATTTTTGATATTTTTCGGATAAGTTTAATATTTTCATGAATTGTAAATATATAACAAATTTTAATTAAAAATAATTTTTTTCAACGAAATAATATATAATGATAAATTATATTGTTAAATGGTTTTAATGTAAAAATAAAATATATTTTTACCTATAAATATAAATTTTTTCATTGGTATTAGTTTATCCATAAATTCTGATGTAAACACATTTCAATCTTTTGAAATGTTATAACATTTAGAAACATGATTTACATTATGTTAATGAGACTAATTTTAAACTAATTACTGAAAATTATATGATTTTAATTTTTATAAATGGATTCCATATTTGGAATTAAGATTTCCAAATTATAATAATATGTTTAATTTATTTTTGGGTATTATGAACAGTGACATTAGTAATTTTTTTATTACCACAGATTAGGGTGAATTAGATAATTAAACGTAAAAATAATATTAAAAATTATCCTCAAATTAATAAAAATTCTATTAAATGACTAATTTAATCATTTATTACTCATTTTAAAAAATTAAATCATTTAATGGACAGTTTCCTTGAATATGACATGAATGTTATTAAAATTAATTAATGAGATAAAATGTCAAACTCTCATTCTATATAATTATAATAATTTTAATATAGAGATCAATATTAGATAAAAATGAATTTAAATATTCTATGAAAATATAATATAATTACCTAAATAATTGAAATTTATTAATTATTTTTATATATTAAATAATTACCATTAATGGGGACACAATAGTGACACATAAATTATTTTATTAATAGAAATATCAAATAATAATTATTAAAAATATTAAAATAAATATAGCATGACTTAATTAATGACTTAAAATAATTTTATAGATAAATAATAAATTTTATTTGCAAGTTTGAACTATTGTTCTAATGTTATCAGGTTTCTTTTATACTTTTAAAAATTCATATATTGTATAGTATTAAAATTGTCACAAATGCTATTTTTATTAAGTACTATGTGATAAAATTACAGAAATAGTCCTAAAATTGTATAATTCATCCAAATAACATATATAATGTCAATGTAGTCATAAATTATCAAATTGGGCTTCTTTTTAAATTTTATTATAAATATATTAACCATATTGTGTCAAAACTCTAGAAGACACGGTAGAAGTTTAATTGTATAACTAATGGTAAAAAGCAAACGATAAGATTCATTTTATCACTAAATTATGGATAAAATTTATTGTATGATGGGATTTTGACCCATCCTAATGTTATCCATGTAATAAATAACTTTTTACATATTTAAAATAGAAAATAAATTTATAATAAATTAATATTTAACGATACTCTAAAAGTGCCTATCGCCTAACTTATAGAAAGGGAAATTATCCTTCTCTTATGTTAACACCTCTAAATCCCTTTTAGTAATCCAAAAGTGGCTGAATTCTTGTCCCAAAATACCTCACTTCATTGAATGGTCCATCAATTGTGGAAAAAGCCAATCTAAGGTGTTTTTTTGTGCAAATCAAAAGGACACACTCGATGAAGAGATAATTGTTTTACCAATTCAATTTAATTTTTTTTCTTCTTATACATCCTATAACTATGTTGTATACATATAAATTACTATATCAAGAATAATATTCATGCTTATATGTAATTAATATTATATGATGATAATATTTTTCTTTTTACCAATCCAAATAAAAACAATATCACTATGCGTGCATACTTATGGCTTATCATCTCCATGACGTTGTGGAAACTGTATTATATTTATAAATTTTATGAAGGGTATAATGAAGATTATAATGGATAAAAATAATGAATATATCATTTTAATTATTATTTATAGTTAATTTATCATCCAAATACATACCATTTAACCATCATGTGAATTATACCGTCGCTTGTGCATACATATGACCTACTATCTCCACAAGACGATTAGATTCATTCTCCATGTTTACCAATCCATAATGATTATAAAATGTATATGATGAGTAAAAAATAAAAATTATGTACTTAAAATCATTCTGTCTATGAATATAATAAATCCTATTAGAAAAATGTCTTACTTGTCAAAATAAGAATGGGAAAATGAAGGAGGTAACACAAAAAACAATGGTAATATTGAAATATTATTACCAAAAGTATATAAGAGGAGCATATATGGTATCATAAATATAGATATGGTTCTGGTATAATTTGATAAATTATTTCACCATAATATTTAAGGTTAATACACCCACTACAAAAGGAAATTAGAAGGTAAGGGTTAATTTCACTACCACTTTGTTATCCATGTTTGTTTATACGTAAATATATACTATGATCTCTTTTTCATCCATATCCATGTTTCATGAAATGTTTTTCAAAATATCATTTAAAATTATTTAATGTCATTTTTACCCATGTTTGACTCTTTATAATTTTTTTAAATGGAATTTTTCTATTTTTTCCATACAATGTTTATTGTGACCATTTTCAACAAATTATAGAAATAAATTTTTTTACTCATATGGTGTGAGCGACTGTTTCTGCCACCATGAATCCTAAACATTTTGAAGCTTCCCTATATTCTTATAAGCTTTATATTAAAATAATTGGTTTCATTTATAATTTGCTTATATTTTCTATATGAAAGAAGTGATATTTCACCCAACTAGTTTTAATTATTTTATTAGTTTGTTTTAATCTATGTCAACATGATTTATTGGATATTATGATTAATTGGGTTTGATTGATTTTTATACAATCATGTATATTGTATTAAGGGGCTTATGATATTTTTGACTATGGATGTGCTACTTTGATACCATTCAAGGTTTAAGTTTAAAGTATTGACATTTCATATACTGATTTTAATATTAATGTTTATATTGTATTTTATCCCTTTCATAAGTGGAATAATTGGACATAGTAAGTGATGGGTGGGTCCAGATGTATCCCCTTAATGCATCGGTACATCTCATGAGACAAACTAGTGTCTTGGAATAAGGACTTGATAGTATGGTTATGTATGGTCTAGGCACTAGGCATTGATGTTATGGTTATGATGTCTGGAATTTTACATTCGGTTATTATAAGATTAATTATTGATATTACATTTGATTATTTGACTATTAGAATATATATGTCAATGTTTAAATGGAATTATTTGATATATTATTTCCATATTATGTTCAGGTTTTTGTTTATAAGTCTTGTGTTTCTGTTTTCCTAGGATACCATAATGTGTTTTAAGATTGATAAATAAGGATAATATATAAGAATAATGGTTTTCTCAATGGATTATCTATGTTTTATTTTATGTTTGAAATTGTAATGTAATGTTTATGTATGTAATATATTTTCCATGATTGCTAAACAAATTGGTCCTTCCGAATTTCATTCGATGTTATCGTGAAAATGTATAAGAATAATGACCAAGATAGGGTAAATTCATTATAGTCAGGCATAACCATCATTGGGTATGATGTATAAGATGTTTATAAAACGTTTTAGCCTAGTGATTGTAAAATTTTGACAACTGGGTGACTTGAAAAAAAGTTTATTGAGCTCACAACACTCTGAAAGTATAGTTTTATAGACTCATGATAGCTCCACCACACAATAATGAGACATAAAATGTGCCTCCCAATGGTGTGTGTGACCAAAGAATTAATTAAGAGACCGTGGGGTAAGAGTCATATTCTGCTACAAAGTAATCCCTAACTCTTGCATATTTCATCTCTGCAATATCTGAAGGACAAGCACCGCCCCAAAAAACAAAATCATCATCACACTAGAAGCTCATTTTGTTTAATTTAATGTGATACACTTTGAATAAACCTTCTCTGATGACAAATATTCCATTGAATTTGATTTTCCACACATAATCTGGGAACGAGAGGCCACATGCATAGAAATTGATGATACGTGGGATAATTCAGACATGTCCAAACTAAATATTTTGATAATATAAACATAATGGAATCATATTATATTGAGACTCATGGGAACGCTCTATCATTGTCGAAAGAGAGGCAAAGGGGTTCCATAGATCCCTCTAGTAGTCACCTGTATGTTATTTTATTACATGACCACTTAGCCACTGATCAATTAGATCAACCCAGAAAATAGGGAAAGCTAGTGTGACCAGTACCACTAGAAGAAGATACTCCCTCAACATCTATATAAACACAAGGTCCATCTAACATAGATTATTCAGCTCTTGAATCACATGTGCAAGAACATCCCCATACCAATAATCATAAATATTTGGCACAAAAGTATTATGTTCTGATACAACTATCTGTATTCCATGCATAGCTCTCAATCCTCAATGAGCTATGCCTTTCAAAATTACTCTAAGAGGAACTTGTTGAATAACTATAGAGCCCATATTAATTCAAGACTGTAGTGGATATAGCTAATTAGAATGTCACGACACCATCTCATTCACTTATTAAGATTATAAGTGGTCATCCAAGGGCACTTCAGACCCTTATACATTTTTAGTAGACTCAATAATGTTAATGACCAAATGGTATTTATTTATAGGGGATCATGGATATATATCATCCATGTTCAAAAAAATTTATGTTTGAGATATAGAGAAAGGTAATTATCCCCAATAAAACTAACCATTAAGGTGTATAATAATCATGAATAAACGACTATTCAGAAGATCAAACATAGTGCCCAATTTCTGTAACTCGCCTCTGATTCTAATTTCATGGTTATATAGTAAGAAACCACCTATAATTTCATTCTAGAAAGGCCCTAGATCCATAGTCACATGGTTGTACCATTATTATTCTATCAATTCCCGATGTACCCCATCAATGGAAATGTAAACATACTACATGGTGACAATTCCCCCTTAGAGACTTGTAATGAATCTTATGTTGTAGTAGATTTCTATAATAATGGAGTTAAGAAACCCATGGAGGAATGCGATATACAGGTTGCAGCTCCCAATGGTGGGGGATCCCCCTTGTGAATCCCTATATTAGGCTCTATATTGATTATTTTCTCCCCAAAAAAATGGTTGAAGTTAATAATCTGATGAAAAACGTCCAAGACCCTCCCTTCCTCAGTGAAAATGTTAAAAACAATCATCTATGGAGTCTCTTTGAAAAAAATTAATTAGAAAAAAGTGATGATATATCTTATTATGTCTTCCATCATCTTAATAGATAAAGATAAGCCCCTAGATTTCCATATTCAACAAAATATGTTTCCACATACTCAGGGATGGAATAGGATGAGGATGACCTCAGTAATGCCCCTCTAGAATTTGAGCAATGTGTCTCCACTACCTTATATGAGCTCATACAAGTTAATGAAAACATATTAAGACCTATGACCAACTCTAACAAGTGACACCATTCTTCTTAAAGATAAAGATATGTACATTTCATTTCTACTGAAACAAAGATATGTGTTTTCTTGAAACTATATAGAAATGGTCAAACTGAATCCAAATGTCCCTATGTACCATCTCAGAAGGCCTGATGAGAATCGAGGACTCAAATAGGAAGACAAGAGGATGAACCCCTCTCATGCCACCAATGTATAAGAAGAATTTGACAATTTAATCAAATAAAAATTTGTATGAGATGTGAAATACCCATTATTAATTTCCAAAATCATCCCTATTAATAAAAATAATGGGAAACATAGGTTTGAATTGATTTAGAGACCTCAATCAGCATTTCCCAATAGATGATTTCATATTCCTGATAACATAACTCTTAATCGATGCAACTGTTGGATTCCATGACATTTCCTTTATGGATGAGTACTCAAGGTAGAATCAGATCTAGTTGGACCTTGAAGATGTAGATGATACAACCTTCAAGTTTCCTCAAGGGATCTTCTTTTATCTTTTCATGCCATTTTTATTAAATATTGTTTTTCCATGCATCAAAAAGACATTCATCTCATATTTAACCCATTGTGGGGAATGATAGTCAGGTGTTGTGTTGATGAACTGGTCGTTAAATCACTACAGTGATGCGATTACCTCTTTAAACATTGATCAATATTTGATAAGCTACACACCATGGTCTAATGATGAATTTTATAATTTGTACTTTTGCGGTTGCATTGGGAATGTTACATGGAATTGTGGTATTCCACCACGATATTGAGGTTGACCTAGAGAAGACATGTTTTATTTTTTGAATATCAAGCCCCAAAATATAAAAGTACTGTGGGGAGTCCAAGGGAACCACACTAACATTCAAAAATACATATCTAGCCTGGATGGAAAATATATCCACAACACCAGGACCATGAATTAGGGAATCACTTACCAATGGTTTGATGAATGTAAAAAATTCATCAAAATTATCGAGAAATAATTGGTGCACCCACCAGTTATGAGCCTACGGTGGAAGGTAGGCCACTTATTATATATGTGGAAACCATGGGATTCTCACTGATTTACCTCATCCCATAGAAAAATGATGTAGGAAGTAAGAATAGTCTCTATAAATTCATTTTGATGATTCTTGGTACTGAAACCATATATTATGATGTCGAAGGGAACTACATGCACTCATCATTACCGTGAAAAAGATTAGCCATTACTTAAAGCAGCATAAACCCCACTTAGTATATCATATTGATATTATCATGTACCTCAATTCCACCTATATTGATTTGGCACTTGTCTGGATGGGTGGTTATTCTACTTTAATATGACATTCAATTAATATAACAAAAATCACTGAAATGGAGAGTCCTAGAAGATTTACTCAGTACATTTATTATCTGAGAAGATATATTGGAGGACACTGGGCTCCCCAGTGATGTGGTCTTATATAACCATGAAACTCGCTTGACATGGGATTTGTACTTTGATGGTTCCTCTCAGAGTCATGTCAGTGCAAGGATGGACAACCAAAATATTAACCATGTTGGTCTAAGAATTGTATTTGTCTCACCAATTAACGAAATGTTTCCCCACTCTTTCTCATTATTCGAAGAATATGAAAATAATGAGGCAGAATAACAATCCCTTATCACAGGATTGAAGCGATCCCTACAACTACTCATAACCTCCCAAAATATCAATGGGGAATCATAATTGGTGATAAATAATATAAGTAGTTATTATTATTTTAAAAAGGAAGAACATGCCATTTTCATAGGGTACATTAGGGGATTAATGGTAGAGTTCCCTTTTAATACAAAAAACATCACATTCCCTAATCATAGAATGATCTCACAAAAACAATGGAAAATTCAGTTTCCATACCAGCCTATCATGATCAAAAGGTTGAAATATTTCATATCACTAATCAATTAATGGTTTAATCAATCATCATATGTGATGTGAAGGAAATAAATCAGGTCATCGCAATAAATAATGAACACACCAGGATAGATTTATCCCATTATCAGTTATCTTCAAAATGGGATTCTCCCACCCAATTATGCTGGAAGGGAATAGATTCGATCTTGGGAAGAAAACATTACTATGAAAGACAGTCCATATGGGCCAAAATCCCTCAATCAAATTTTGATTTGAAGGAATTATCATTAAGTACATAGTTGAAGAAGACGGTTTCACTATCCTAGAAGAAGTATATGAAGGATTCAACAAACACCCATCAAGTTAGAACCAGGATCACTTAAAAAATCATGAGTTGGGATATTACAGGTTAAAAATGATATATCATTGTATGCAATTCCCCAAAAAGTGTCAGGTTTTTTATATTCTTAAAAACTTAATCTATCATCCCCCAAAATTTATACATGTAGCAAAATATTGTTAGAAAAAATCATTTTGGGGGATGGATTTTGTTGTGGAATATCCCTTATCCACAACAATGTATTTCAAGTACATCATAATTACTACCAAATTGTTTTCCATATGGGTGGAGTTGATTCCCCTAAAGAAATTTGGTACAATGAACATCACCATCTTCGATAAGTCCTATATCATCAGTAGGTTCAATGTCCATCACACAATATTAGAGGAAAAGGGAACCAATTTCCCTTTCCTCCAGTTAAAATTGATTTCCCATGATTATAAATTGACTATAATCACTCATCTTATTAACATGTGGGTGTAAATGGATAGATGGATGCCCTCAATAAGACGATATCAATAATTATCAAGACGATGGTAAAATAGGATAAGAAGTATTAGTGGGATAATCCCCTCCATTATTAATCGGACTAACTTACAACCATGCGTACCGCCACACATGTAATACCATACTCATTGGTTTATGGTACCAAAGCCTTATTACTCCTAGAATTCTAGTATCCTTAACTCTAAATATCCATTACTAGTCAGATCAAAAATAATGAACAATCACAAAAGTGACTAGACAAATTGGGATGGATAGATGAGAATAGATTGCACACATTTTCACAAATTGGAGGTGGATTTGAATCAGATTGCATGACCATTAATAAAAATGTTTTCATCATTACATTCCTCCAAGGAGAGCTGGTGTTGGATCTCAAAATGCTAATGATACCAATATTTATGACCTTGATATTGGATCCCATTTGGGAATGACCTTATGCAATACAAAATGTTTATCATAATGGATCATATTCTCTAGACACCCTGGATGGGGAGCAAGTCAAGGCTCCAAATAGTGTGGTATTTCTCAATAAATACTTTTCATAGGATATCAACATGGGAATCAACATCAGAGTAAGTCCCAAAATTCATACTGAGTACAAAATGTTATACTATATAAATATATCCAAGCCACATGACAATAAATTACATTGTGTATGTACAATTCACATTATCATAAAATGGATGTTTTCATAAGAACTATATATGGCTTGATTCCAATCATCATAGAAATGTATTGACACCCAAATCACTGTTCTCAGGTCCAACCATAAGATAAAATTCCATTCACATATGGTGATCCAATGTCCTTATTTCAATAAATAAAACTTCATGGATCGACAATATCTATCTCCATTCACATTGAGTAAACCACATCCTCACCACTTCAAAAAAACTACCATTTCCTTCATTTAAGTGCCTCTTCATGGGACCTTTATTAATCATTGTTTCTCACACCGAGCATGACTCTCATGGGATTATAAATTTAAGCATGGTCTTCCCTCTTTGAAAATGGTTTATCATCTCCGACAAGCTCATATTGGCCTTGAATACTTGTCCTTAAAATGCATAAAATCTTTACTCACTGTAAGATGTTAAACATCATGGTTCTTCTAAACTACATGTTGTTTGATTCTTATTTTAGTGAGATATATAGTGATACCAAGACATCTACTCTGGTTCCCAATAGAAATCTTCTCATCAATTCACATTGGTTCACCTACATCCTCAATGCACGACTGTAAACTACATGGAATTTTAAGAACATCATATGTATTGATTCTCATTTTTCATGAGATACATAGCCATTCCCAAACACCCATACATGGGCCCTACCATAACATTAACACTATTAACATTGGCCCATATTCATCCATACCCAATGATTCTAAATAAACACAGTCCTTTAAAGAACTACATGTGGCATGATTCCTACCATTACAATATATGTTGTGATTCTTGGACTTATAATCCTAGAACCATCCACAACATTCAAAGGAAATGATTCCCACCTCTTTATATGGTCCAAACTGATAGATATATAATTTCTTATTTAATAAAAAATTGTTGATTCATGCTAACCATCATGAGATACACAGTGATTCATGAACATCTATCTTTGGACTCAACTGAAACATTCTCATCCACTCACATCAATTTAAATGACCTTATCACATGGAATTAAACTGCATCGAAAAAAAATCCTCTATACATGAAAATAAACTAAATAATAATAAACAATGTAGAGCATCACCAATTTTTCATTCCTTATAAAAGGAAAAAAATAATTAACTCGGTCAACCAAATAATGGGTCTCCCCCATGATATTTTATGACCACCTAAATCCATATACCACACATCATGTATTGACAAAAATAGGTCACCATAAACCTTCCAAGGCCCCTAGAATTGATAACCATATTCAAGGGACCATTTTTCTAGACTATGTAGGCATCCATATGGATCCTTGATATGTTTGTATAGTCTCAAACCAATTTTTTCACTCTAAAAAAGGACACTAAAATCATTATTAGCTCAGACACTAATGGAGCATCACTCAACACCTCATTGTGTCCAAACTAATCCCGATATAACATTCCAATACAATTACTCATGACTTGAGAAAACCAGAGCCACAATTTAAAATATCTTTGTCCCTAATTTTCCTTTTTAGTGCTTCTTACCCTATGTATACTAATTAACCTCTAGGGTAACTAATATAATATTAGTTCAATGTGATTCATGCCCTTAAACTTCCTTCTTTTTTGTCAATGTTTTATGACTTTAAACTATATCATATAATTGTCTAAATCACAAGACCTCAACAACCTATTGAAAGCGATACAAAAAAATTTAGTTCGAAAACTTGTAATGGGAAACTATAGAATATTATTAGTATCCTACTTAAAAAACATCATTCTAAGAGTTTAAGAAATAATAACGGTTCAAATATATGAGGGAGAAGTTTTAGACGATCTACTTTCTAGCCTTAGTAAAATCCCTTCTATGATCGCTGGACCCACTGGATGAGGAAAAAATTATGTGCAATGTTTATCAAATCTCATCACCGATAGAATATGATCACATGGTGGTGATACAAAATTTATTATTTTCAAACCCTTCTGGGATCATGCACTTTCTGCAAATAAAAATATTATTGTCTGGGTTCCAAGAATTACACTAAACCATTCATGTCCAATGGAAACAATACATGGCTTCAAGGGACCCTTTTCTTGACTATGAATATATTCACATGGCCCTTGTATATGCACCTATGGCTATCAACCAAATTGCTCATTCTGCAAAAAGGAAATTTCAATCCTTGTGAGACTTGAAATCATCACATTAGCACTCAAAACCTCAGTGTGTCTGAACAACCCCCAATATTAAATTCCAATATCATCCTCCCAAACCGAGAACATTGGACAATGATTTAAAAACTCTATACCAATGTATCCAAGAAGATTCAACATCCTCAACATTACATCACCGTATTATGTACCACTTCTCAAGGCCAGAATGTAGAACCCCATTTTGATCCTTTTATAGACCACACTTCATGATTAGAAACCATATGGGGTAGATATCGAGCTTCAAATTAAGTGCTAAACATCTCTAGGGTGACAGATAACTTCTTAGATATCTCTCTTTTCATACCCAACTTGATCATCTTGACATTTGATCCTTTGAAAATATATTAATGTCAGTGGAGAGATGTGGAGATCTGATTTTCATGGTCAATATACTGACACATAAGGTCCCTGACCAAACAAATTATTGCATTTCCTTCTTTTAGGAAATGATATTTCAACTTTGCGATCCCTAACAACACCATGGTGGATCCCAACGCCTCAGAGTGTCATGGGTCAACCCCAGTATGTCTTCTCCATCCCATATAAATAAAATCAATCTTTTGTGTTATTATTTACATTATATGTACTAAAACAATCAAGGTTGACCTTGTTTCCCTAATATTTCACCCACGGACAATATTAAGCCAATAAATCTTTCATATCCTCTAGAAAAGATACTAGTCTTCAATAGACACTTTTTTAACTATGAATGCATACCTATGGCTCCTGTATATTTGACTATGGATATCAACCAAAAGCATCACTATAAAAGACGTTTTACTAATCCACACAATTCCCATCAACACAAAAAAACTACCTATATTTTTATGGTTTTATAGGTTACTTCATGAATGTATGCACCATATCACATGATTATATATAAGCTCCGAGATAAAAGAACATAAAATAATGGGATATAAGGTTTGAGCTAAATGAACCTAAAATAATTGTCATAATGGAAGAAATACCTGAATATGGGTATTAGTTGATGCCCGATAAATGATAATCATCAAATTCACAATGGAATAAATACCTGAATATGTGTATTATTTTTCCTATAAAGGAAATGTAATATGAAAATGGTTGAGACCTGCACATTGTGTAATCCTTTAAGAGACTTGTGACAGTGTGACCATTATAAGGTAATGTTAAGACCCCATATGTGTCATATAACCAATGGTGTATCCCATAAATTTACCTTTCAACAAGTCCCTCAGATTATTCAATGGTGCTCTAGACAACTTGTTACCACAACGGTGGTAGTCAGATGAGATCCCCTAGACCATGTGAGATATTGGATGAATGAACCTAATGAATGTAGAGACCCGAAGCCTGACAAACATCGACATTACATTACTTTTGAGGAATATTTAGTACATAACAAAAACAGACACACAAGGATCGTAATAGTTTTGTGTCTTTGGAAACTCGGAATATAATCTTCTAATCCTGGTGAAAGATCTTCAACATCTCCCATAAAGATCTTCCTTTTTTTTATACCTAAAACCATTCCTTATATCCTGGGGAAACGAAAACATGAAAGGGTGAGCTCAAATGCTCAGTAAGGGTAAAAAAAAGAAATATCAACCACATCATATACATAAGCACATAACTTTTGGAAATCTTAACCTGTAAAAGAGATCATAATTTCATAACCTAGAATAACTCATGGCAGTGAAATGTAATCACAATAATCATAACTTAAAACATTAAACTTTGTGGCATACACACATAATCATAGAGAATCATTTCTTGTTAGTCAAAACTCATTTCCAAGACTATCTTAGTGGAAAAAGTCCCTTTCTGAACCGAGTCACCCTCGTTTCAGTCATGTTTCACTGAACCGGTATAACCTACCATTTCAGCCATGTATATCTCATGAGATATAAAATATTTACCCAATGCATTGGAGGGAGATATAGGTCCCACCCATCTCATAATGATACCATTCTTATGTGTGCCACAAAATCATAAATCATACATCATTTCATAACCCATGTAATAAAAATGGGATTCTTAAACAACATGACATCATAAAACCATTCATATAAGATAAAGGAATTCATAAACATAATTCCATAACAACATAGTCAAATCAATGTAAAAATATGGATAGAAACAGAACCCTTTATTATCTTAGATGGAAATAATTTTGATAAAACACTTGAATTGAATTCTTGAGGAAAATATCCTTTCTTCTTCAAAATCAATTTCTTTTTACAAAACATCATGCAATTTTAAAAGAAAGAGATTTTATTGAAAATATTCATGAAATATTTTAGAGGAAGCTTCATGAAAATAAGGCTTTATAAATCTGTAAAAATACGTTCGTGCCGTATAAGTTAAAAAAAACATTCATCGTACTTTTGTGGAAAAAGTCAAAAAGTACCTCGTACGAAAAATGAAAAAAGATTCCTTTCATATCTTTTACTAAAAACTCACCAAAGGGTAAAATGGGATATAAACTATTGTATAAGGATATAAATATTACATATTGAGTAAACATGGATGTGGATGATAAAATACACCCCAGTAAATACCAAAGTATAAACAATCTTGGATAAAAATGAGATTGTGATATTTCCCTTACCTTATGTCCGATATGCTTTGTACGTATTCGAACCTCCTATATAATGATTTAAATACTGTCATTAACTTATTATAGAATCATATTCATTGTTATGATAGCATATATGGTTCACTTATGACTTTATATTACACGATCTTTTGTAAATTCCATGTTAAAGAAGCGTTTTGGGTAAAATCTTTTCATTTATCGTAGGTGTTTGGACTTGTTGTTCTTGACATTATTATTACTTATATCATGATTTACTTACTTCCAGAATATAAAACATGATTTATATATCATATATATTCAGTATATATATATATATATATATAATAGATAGATAAATGAAATGAAACACACCGTTCATGGAGACGGTAGTCCGTACGTACGCATGAACGCTGTTTTCCTTTCCTTATTACCTTGAATAGAAGTAAGTAGATTACATACATATATACATAAATACAGTAGCTTTATAATGTCATATATTTCATTATTATTTCTTATATATACTTTATAATCATTCTTAAATGGTTAACATGGAGAATGAATCTCATCGCGTCGTGGAGACGGTAGTCCGTCCGTACGCACGAGCGATGATATTATTCTCTTGTTCATGAACTTGTGATGAAGTGTATGTATACTATTTCAGTATCAATATCACTTTATAATAATCATATATAGTTATTATTTACACCATTGTACCCATCCAAGTAAGGTGGTGGTGGAAAAGAGATTTCACCACGGCGTGGAGAAGGTATTCCGTACGTACGCACGCGCGATGATTTCGTTTTCCGTAGGATGGATAGATTGGTGAAATATGATTGTTTCATACATATAATAACATATCAGTATATTAGTGATACTGATGTTATTACTTCATATTGAAACAACCTAAGAAGAAGAAGTGGAAGAAGAAACAAAGGTGAAAGAATCGGTAACGGAAATTATCTCTTCTTTGAAGCGCCTCTTTGAGACCTCCTCTTAGGGCACTAAAATTGGACTTTGAGGAAGACCAGAACCTCTAGGATGTTTCTAGGGAAGTGGAGAAGAAAATTTGGAAGGTTTTTTTCGAGCTTGATGGCTCAAAGTTGTGTGAGGAAGAGAGGGAGGAGCTGCCCTTTTATAAGGGTGGAGAGGGGCACCTTTGGAATAACTAAAAATATTATTTTATTATAAAGTCAAGATCGGTTTTAAATAGATCCAAATTTATTTATTTCGAGGATAAGGTGGGGATGGGTAGAAATCCTCTCATCCAATAAGATTTAGACAAGTTTAGGTTCCTATTTTAAACTTATCATTTAGATTTAACATTAAGTTAAATAATTTTACTTTTACCGTGTCTTCTTGTGTTCTTATACTATAAGGTTAATAAACATACTATATCAAGACAAACGAACCCCAAGTTGTTTATTATTAATATATATAACCTTATCTAAGTCATTTGGCCGAACCTTAGATTTTTAGGAATAAAATAACAATTAATAATATAAAATTTGTTCTTAAAAACTATTTTATGTCAATTTTGACACTATTTAGTAATTGATTTTTGTGAAAATCCTAAAAGAATGATAAGTTCTAAAAAAGTTAATTAAATAAATACTAACATGTCATATTAACCTAGAAAAGTAGTTTAATTCATAAAAAGTCTCAAATAATATTTATTTGAGTATTTATAACATCAATTATGTCAATATTTCATTAATAAGATAATTACTGCATCATCGTTGTGTCATAAATAAATTAAATTATTTAATGTCTAAAAATTAAAAATAAAATACAATTATGTTGGAAATCGTTTTAGCTTTCAATTGAATATTTATAGTCGAATTTAGCTTATGTATAACCCTATATTAAAAATGTTTTATTAAATAAACTTTGATTTTAACTCTTTTAACTCTTCTTTGAATTAAATAATAATAAATGTCCTAATCTAATTCAAGTGGGCCTAAATGGTCATATTTTATTCCTAAGGTTGTTTTTGGTCGAATTACTCTTATCCAATAGAATTAGGACATGTGTTACTGTAATAATAATATCATTTTTACCCTTAATTACCCTATTTACTTTTAACCGTGGTAAATAAAAGTAAAAAGTTACTATTCACCAAAAATTATTTTCATCTCATTGAACCACATTTTACTTACTGACATCAACCGTGCCTCTAGGATTTTTGAAATTTCACTCACAGAAGCGGTAAAATTAAGTTTTATGAAAAATCCAGTTTTTTAACTACCACTTAGTGGTTTCACTATTCATTAAAAATTGAAAGTTTTCAGAAAAATACAAACAATTAGGCCTAAGCTATATTTGATATTATGAACTCAAAAATGATTTATATTTTACCAAATTCAAAACATATCAGTTGCATTAATTAATTTAAAAATTAATTCCCATCGTCAAAACAAAAGGCGTGTTTTTAAGAGATAATAAATATCAAAAGATTGACACTTGTTTATAACTGGTTTAAATGTGAAATTACATCCAATGACCATCATTGTATAAAATTGTAAAAATATATTCTTAATATACTTTAAAAACACTCAAATTAATAATTTATCACTATTAATTACTTCGACTGAAAAAGTTGTTTTTAATTAAAATTTAGTAATTTTCACTATTCATCAAAATATGAAAGTTATCCGAAAATCACCAAAATTTCACCTTTAGATAATTTCGATATTCCAAATCCATAAATGAAGTCCATTTTGAAAAATAAAATTTACAAAATTTCAAAAAGTGGTTATTACTATTCATAACGGCTATTTTTAATAATATCTTAATAGCATATCATTGTTTAGCGAAACTTGGTGTTGCGTACAACACACGCTATCGTGGAAGGTCGCGATTGCGTGTAATTCAAGCCAGGTCAGAGATGTGTGTTGTGAAAGCTCCTTTTGGCGTAGCATATAATACAAGACATTAATGAAATTAAAAAGAATATTTTTCATAAAATCTCAGGGTGTTACATTCTACCCCCCATAAAATGAATTTCGCCCTCGAAATTCGTCGGGGTTATAAATGGTTTACTATTAGAAAGTTTCTTTGATAGAAACCCACATCGTAAAAAGGAATACCAAAACAAATCTTTAAAAAAATTATGAAACGTAACGGTTACCCAAATAAACTAATCACTGGGTTTCCACATAGGTGAAAATATGGATATGGAAGAAAAATCAAAAAATCATGTTCTGATGGAGAGTGGTAGAGAACATGGCTATGGAAAAGCCAACAATCACAAATCCATAAATTTGTGACGATCTAAGTTACCATCTGATTAATCAGATATAAGAGCACTAGGACAACATTTTTGGTTTTCAAGATCATTTCCCTAAAGTGGAAGAATTTGAATTAGAATAAATACTTACATTATTTTGGTAAAATCTCACTGTTGTTCATTCCTTGAACAATTTCTACTTCATCTCTTAAATAAATGAAGTTGAATTTGTTATTCGTGAAGTGTTAGCAGATCATGTGATAGAATGACGGGTCATTCCATCTGTCTCAAACAAAAGGTTAGCAATAGTTATTAAATATACATAAGTCATTCTATAGTGAAATTAATCATATATGGTTCTTAAAATGGACTTATACTTCATATATCATACTTCTTAATATAATAAAACTAGTTTCTACAAAACAAGGACTTCCTGTAGGCCAGTGGTAGGCGATAAAGGCCAGTCGCACTTCGGTTGTGGGTTCGATTCCCACAGCCTTGTCTGACGCGATGGGTTGTCGCCCGTCCTGCAGGTTGTCCTTTTTCTAAAGCTATATTACTATAACATCCCATCAATAATATCGAAAAATGTTTTATCCATTCTAATCTTTAGACTTATCTAAAATACTTCGGTCCAATCTCATAGTATAAAGAAAATGATTACTTGAAATGTCACAGAACAATCACGTGAATGCAATTATTTATCCCCCATATATCATAAGATATATCTTGTTGGTCAAATTACAAACATGTGAATACCTTAATCATGTATTCTCTTGAAGAATGAATACCCATTGAACCTTAGTGAAAACATGAATGCTGTCAAAAGTTAACTCTTTCCACATACCAAAATCCAAAAATTCTATATACTCAAACCATGATATAACCTTCTCCTTATATCATTCATGAGCTCATGAATACTATCAAACATTTAATTTTCTCTTTATCCCTTCATTATGGGCATATCATCTACATTCCAAAAATATCTGAATAACCATTCATGGATACTGGTAACATTAATCATACACTTTCAAAACTCAAGGAAAGACAGCAGTGTAACAATCCATAGATGTCTCTTTATTCCATAGTATCATGAGATTAGTTATACAACATTAAGCATGATAAACATGTAATCATTCCACTACATTCTTAAATCATTGACCGAGCTTCAACAATTCTTTCATCTAAAATATCATTTGTAGTCTCTTCATTATCATCCACATAAATACTACCCATACGACCATACTGATTCTCTTCATGAGACTTCCCCTTAGGGAATTGGTTTGCATAATGCTCATACATTCCACATTTAAAAAATTTAACCATTGCTGATGTCATAGCAATACCATTATCCTCATCCCTGGTGTTAACTGAACATTTTCCTTTACACTTACTGGCTTTGTGTCCTTCTTTTCCACACCCAAAGCATCTTCCAGTTCCTTTGAAGCATTCTCCTTGATGACTCTTCCCACATGATTTACATAGGGGAAATTTAACTTTCTTTCCTCTATGATCATCATGAAACTCCATATTTCTCTTTTTAGCCGAGTCAGGAAATTTACCAAATTTTACTTTATTGATCATATTATGAGATTGCTGATTCGGCATAATAATGATGTTTGGACTTCCAAATCCCATTTCATTTGGTTTCTCATGAAGAATATCATTCCATTGTCCATCATATCCTCCATTATCGTGAATCACCTTGTTTCCAACCATTTTCTAAAACCCAAAAAGAATAGTGTGAGAGGAAAAAATCATGTTAGGGAAAACAATATTATAAAGGGGGAGTATCCTCAATATCTAACTTCTTAGGTTAAATTCTATGATCGTTACCGTAGTTCTAGGACTGTATCTTATACATATACTTATCCTTAAGGGCATCCCTAGACATACCTTAGAAATATCTCTAGGGATTTCACTAACGTTTTCGCATCCTAGTTTCCAAAGGTTGACTAAACCTTTCCTCTGATACCAACTGTAGAGACCTGAAGCCTGACGAACATGGACATTACATTACTTTTGCGGAATATTTAGTACATAACAAAAACACACACACAAGGATCGTAATAGTTTAGTGTCTTTGGAAACTCGGAATATAATCTTCTAATCCTGGTGAAAGATCTTCAACATCTTCCATAAATATCTTACTTTTTTTATACCTAAAACCATTCCTTATATCCTGGAGAAAAGAAAACATGAAAGGGAGAGCTCAAATGCTCAGTAAGGGTAAACAAAATAAATATCAATCACATCATATACATAAGCACATAACTTTTGGAAATCTTAACCTGTAAAAGAGATCATAATTTCATAACCTGGAATAACTCATGGCAGTGAAATTCAATCACAATAATCATAACTTAAAACATTAAACTTTGTGGCATACACACATAATCATAGAGAATCATTTCTTGTTAGTGAAGACTCATTGCCAAGACTATCCTAGTGGACAAAGTCCCTTTCTGAACCGAGTCACCCTCGTTTCAGTCCTGTTTCACTGAACCGGTATAACCTACCATTTCAGCCATGTCTATCTCATGAGATATAAAATCTTTACCCAATGCATTGGAGGGAGATATAGGTCCCACCCATCTCATTATGATACCATTCTTATGTGTGCCACAAAATCATAAATCATACATCATTGCATAACCCATGTAATAAAAATAGGATTCTTAAACAACATGACATCATAAAACCATTCATATAAGATAACGGAATTCATAAACATAATTCCATCACAACATAGTCAAATCAATGTAAAAATATGGATAGAAACAGAAACCTTTATTATCTTAGATGGAAAAAATTATGATAAAACACTTGAATTGAATTCTTGAGGAAAATATCCTTTCTTCTTCAAAATCAATTTCTTTTCACAAAACATCATGCAATTTTAAAAGAAAGGGATTTTATTGGAAATAGTCATGAAATATTTTGGAGGAAGCTTCATGAAAATAAGGCTTTATAAAACCGTAAAAATCCGTTCGTGCCGTATAAGTTAAAAAAAACATTCTTCGTACTTTTGTCGAAAAAGTCAAAAAGTCCCTCGTACGAAAAACGACAAAAGATTCCTTTCATATCTTTTACTAAAAACTCACCAAAGGGTAAAATTGGATATAAACTATTTTATAAGGATATAAATATTACAATTTGAGGAAACATGGATGTGTATGATAAAATACACCCCAGTAAATACCAAAGTATAAATAATCTCGGATAAAAATGAGATTGTGATATTTCCCTTACCTTATGTCTGATATGCTTTATACGTATACGAACCTCCTGTATAATGATTTAAATAATGTCATTAACTTATTAAAGAATAATATTAATTGTTAGGATATCATATATGGTTCACTTATGACTTTATATTACCCGTTCTTTTGTAAATTCCATGTTAAAGAAGCGTTTTGGGTCAAATCGTTTCATTTATCATAGGTGTTTGTACTTGTTATTCTTGACATTATTATTACTTATATCATGATTTACTTACTTCCAGAATATAAAACATGATTTATATATCATATATATTCAGTATATATATATATATAATAGATAGATAAATGAAATGAAACACACCGTTAATGGAGACTGTAGTCCGTACGTACGCATGAATGCTGTTTTCCTTTCCTTATTACCTTGAATGGAAGTAAGTAGATGAAATACATATATACATAAATCCAGTAGCTTTATAATTTCATATATTTCATTATTATTTCTTATATATACTTTATAATCATTCTTAAATGGTTAACATGGAGAATGAATCTCATCGCGTCGTGGAGATGGTAGTTCGTACGTACGCACGAGCGATGATATCGTTCTCATGTTCGTGAACTTGTATTGAAGTGTATGTATACTATTTCAGTATCAATATCACTTTATAATAATCATATATAGTTATTATTTACACCATTGTACCCATCCAAGTAAGGTGGTGGTGGAAAATAGATTTCACCACGGCGTGGAGACGGTATTCCGTACGTACGCACGCGCGGTGATTTCGTTTTCCGTAGGATGGATAGATTGGTGAAATAGGATTGTTTCATACATATAATAACATATCAGTATATGAGTGATACTGATGTTATTACTTCATAATGAAACAACTTAAGAAGAAGAAGTGGAAGAAGAAATAAAGGTGAAAGAATCGATAACGGAAATTACCTCTTCTTTGAAGCGCCTCTTTGAGACATCCACTTAGGGCACTAAATTTGGTCTTTGAGGAAGCCCAGAACCTCTAGGATGTTTCTAGGGAAGTGGAGAAGAGAATTTGGCAGGGGTTGGCCGATCTTGAAGGCTCCATGTTGTGTGAGGAAGAGAGGGAGGAGGTGCCCTTTTATAAGGGAGGAGAGGGGCACCTTTGGAATAACTAAAAATATTATTTTATTATAATGTCAAGTTCGGTTTTAAATAGATCCAAATTGATTTATTTAGAGGCTAAGGTGGGGATGGGTCGAAATCCTCCCATACAATAGGATTAGGACAAGTTTAGTTTCCTATTTTAACCTTATCATTTAGATTTAACATTAAGTTAAATAATTTTACTTTTACCGTGTCTTCTTGTGTTCTTATACTATAAGGTTAATAAACATACTATATCAAGCCAAAAGAACCCCAAGTTGTTTATTATTAATATATATAACCTTATATAAGTCATTTGGCCGAACCTTAGATTTTTAGGAATAAAATAACAATTAATAATATAATATTTGTTTTTAAAAACTATTTTATGTCAATTTTGACACTATTTTGTAATTGATTTTTGTGAAACTCCTAACAGAATGATAAGTTCGAAAAAAGTTATTTAAATCCATACTAACATGCCATATTAACCTAGAAAATTAGTGGAATTCATAAAAAGTCTCAAATTATATTTATTTGAGTATTTATAACATCAATTATGTGAATATTTCATTAATAAGATAATTACTGCATCATCGTTTTGTCATAAATAAATTAAATTATTTAAGGACTAAAAATTAAAAATAAAATACCATTATGTAGAAAATCTTTTTATATTTCTAATGAATATTTATAGTCGAATTTATCTTCTGTATATCACTATATTAAAAATGTTTTATTAAATAAACTTTGATTTTAACTTTTTTAACTCTTCTTTGAATTAAATAATAATAAATGTCCTAATCTAATTCAAGTAGGCCTAAATGGTCATATTTTATTCCTAAGGTTGTTTTTGGTCAAATTACACTTATCCAATAGAATTAGGACATGTGTTAGGGTAATAATAATATCATTTTTACCCTTAATTACCCTATTTACTTTTAACCGTGGTAAATAAAAGTAAAAAGTTACTATTCACCAAAAAATATTTTCATCTCATTGAACCACATTTTACTTACTGACATCAACCGTGTCTCTCGGATTTTTGAAATTCCACTCACAGAAGCGGTAAAATTATGTTTTATGAAAAATTCAGTTTTTTAACTACCACTTAGTGGTTTCACTATTCATCAAAAATTGAAAGTTTTCAGAAAAATACAAAAAATTAGGCCTAAGATATATTTGATATTATGAACTCAAAAATTATTTCTATTTTACCAAATTCAAAACATATCAGTTGCATTAATTAATTTAAAAATTAATTCCAGTCTTTAAAACAAAAGGCGTGTTTTAAGAGATAATAACTATCAAAAGATTGATACTTGTTTATAACTGGTTTAAATGTGAAATTACATCCAATGACCAAAATTGTATTAAATTGTAAAAATATATTCTAAATATACTTTAAAACCACTCAAATTAATAATTTATCACTATTAATTATTTCGATTGAAAAAGTTGTTTTTAATTAAAATTTAGTAATTTTCACTATTCATCAAAATATGAAAGTTATCCGAAAATCACCAAAATTTCACCCTAAGCTAATTTCGATATTACGAATCCATAAATGAAGTCCATTTTGAAAAATAAAATTTACAAAATTTCAAAAAGTTTTTATTACTATTCATAACGGCTAGTTTTAATAATATCTTAATAGCATATCGTTGTTTAGCGAAACTTGGTGTTGCGTACAACACACGCTATCGTGGAAGGTCGCGATTGCGTGTAATTCAATCCAGGTCAGAGATGTGTGTTGTGAAAGATCCTTTTGGTGTAGCGTATAACACAAGATATTAATGAAATTAAAAAGAATATTTTTCATAAAATCTCAGGGTGTTACAATGAACCTACTTGAGAATCCTCAAAAAATTGGAGGATGGATACAAATTGGATGGAGGCCTGTAGCTGTCATAGAGATCCCATGACTTATCAAAATAAAGAATGATAATTATACACCACAATATTCTATAAAAATCTCAAACACGCCACAACATTGTAAAAAAATAATTTTGATAGATTGGGATGAGGATGGAACTACATTTTGTCCCCAAAATATATTCAGGACATCCCTAATTATATTAAGGGCATTCTGAGTCCCCTGAAACATTTTTGCCTCATCTCATGAAGTCAATTTTCCTTTCCAGCCTTGTAGAATGGAATGAATTTTGTATGTTTTCGAGAAACCATCAACATGTATTTAGTTACCCAAGTAAAAATGGATGGAGTTATCCATGATGTGCTCTCACACCCCTACATGGCCCATATTGATCAGGAGATACATCACAAAAAATAGTGTAATTGTTCTTGACATTACTCTTCAAATCATGCATGAGTCAAAAAAGAATTACATACATGAAAGGGTATAAAATAGGGTTTATAAATTCTCATTAAGTCATAAAATTCTTGCCAAAAATTAATGAAATTGTCATAAAGGTATTGGAAGACCCATGAAAAAATATACCACATCTCATGGAATTTACCAAAGAAGTCCTAGAGTATTTTGAAAACTCTATTAAATATTCACCTAAATCATTTAAAGGCCCTTGTAAATGTCCACATGAAAATATTAAAGTCCTTCAACACATCTACAAGATCAAAAAAGTCTCTATTAATTAGAAATAATCCAATAATGTGGTGTTGACCAGAGGTACTAGCAGTGGCTGGAAATCGAGTGTCTTTCTTGGATCTATCCAAGATAAAGACTCATGAAGCTGCATGGTGATAGCGCCCTTCACTGACTATATTATAGACTTTCACTAAATACTCCCTATAAATCACCAAATAACCTGGGTGAATATGAAAATAAATTTCACCCCCCAACATGAAAAAATGGTTGGACTTTAGATGATTTGACCCTCAGCTTCTGGACTCTCAGGCATAAGGGGTACAATAGGATTCTCGAAGTGGCTGATTTCAAGACCAGAAAGTCTTTCATTAGGTAAAATTCCATAGAATAGCCAGATAAATCATTCACCATACATAATGTACATAACATGATCATTCATAGATCATAAAATGGGAAGCTAGAATGGTGGACAAAGAACAAACTACATATCTCTAGATCACAGAAGACTCAAAGGAACAAATACTAAATGAACCTAAGTCTTTCTCAATAGAAAAGTTAGAACCAATATTAGGAGTGAAATTACTAATTGAAAAACATGCTCCCTGACCACCATACATTTCATGTATGTCATCCAAAGACATGATATACCACTAGGTAATATCTCCTCGATATCATGACTCCCATTCAACATGATTTTTAAGATATTTAAAATTTTCTTTACATCTCTAAAAAAGTCATACATTCCTTCTATGGAAACCACATTGACCTCACAAGACCATATTTTTATATCACATGATCATAGTGATGTTCTTCATATAAATCACTTGACTCATTTTATAGTGTTCACTCATATAAGTCAAATCCCACTGTTGTATCTAGACATGCCAACTATTATCTCATGAAACCCCTTTGGAAAGTCATTTAAGATGTGTTATGCCCTCAAAAAATGTCATACATGTGTCATAAGATCCTATGGGAATGTTATTTGATACATGTGATGCCCTCCAGATAGGACATCTAGGTCTTGCAATTACTTATTGGGGAGTAAACCATGATATGAAAAATCCTTCAAACCATGTTTTATAGACTCTTAGGAAACCCACCATATGTGTAAATACAAATCATACAAATAACACTAGGGTATGTTAAGTAGATTACGTGATAAACCCTACAAAATCTATCTAGGTCATATGATGGCTTCTAGGGCAAGTCAACAGGTTCATGTGGCAACCCCCACGTACCATACTAAGGAATCCCATGACTTAATAACATTTCATGCCCACAGTGTGTAAGAGACAATCAAATGGGAATCTTTAGAGTGTATTAAACAATAAATAGGGAATGCCCAGTGTGTAATCCATTATATAAAGGGAACTATTGTTAGTTTGATTCCTGCCATATCCAAGATACGTATGCCATATCTCCTTATGTTTCAAGCTCCATATTAACCCACCATGGAAACCCAATAATCTAGGTCCCTTATATAAATAAATGACATTGAATACATTCAATCCATTATTTATCACAACGATCTTAGATCACACGGGCTTGGTGAATTGGGATGATCATAACATATGCACTATAAAACTCTTCAATAGCATGGGTCATCTTAGTTTGTAATCCTCAATAAAATGAATTTTGATGACATTTATTCCTTCAATAAGTGGGAAACATAGGACACGTTCCTATGGCACAATCTCAAATAAACACCCCTTTTGGGATAATTCAACTCAAAAATCTGGCATCTTATCAATTTAGAACCAATTATTCTGATGATATGATCATCTTACCTCAATAATATGCGGATTGAGAAACCAATTGAAATATTATTACATTGCTTCCTATCATAATAAGGATATGTAAGTCTTCTCATTGATACCTGATATACATGATAAATCGTCTCATGGAAGTCTCAAAACATAATTCCCATGTCATTATCAATGAACTAATCATTTTGTGTGTGTTGTTTCTCTCACTAATCAAAGATCACATGATAATAATGATTTTCAATAACCGCATCATCTACACAATGGGTCTCTACAATTGTAGTGGTAACTAAAATGGATTAAACCCATCGACATAATGTTAACTTCTTCTTCACATGGTAGAACATTTCAAAGAACTTGGTTATATAATTACAGTACATAAACAACAACCCATTATTGGAAAATGGTAGAGAACCTCAGATGCATACAAATGGATTCGGGTTTTTTTATATAAGGGTTTTTTTTAAAATGTGGAAAAGGGATAGGATTTGAAGTATTTTTAAAAATGGGTCTTTAGATACATGAACCCTATTTAGGAATCTTTTTCACAGCCTGATGCGTGAACGAGGTTCATGCATCCTTTACCCCGTCTTCAAAGGATTCCTCAACCCCATCCATGCATCTCTCCATGCTGAGGATGTGTGAACGAGGTTCACGCATACTGCGAAGATGGGGTGAAGGATACGTAAACTCCATACAAGAATTCAGATGATAAGTTCTATAAAATATGGTCTCCCCTCAAATTTATTCTTCTCCTCTATATTTTTCTGCAAAGCCCTGCAGAATTACGTTCTCAACAAATGTTTGCTGCTTTTAGGAAGGTAAAATTTATTTTTAAAATTTCAATTGTTTTATTGTGTTTATTTATTTCATTTGTATGATTTGTTTATTTGATTTTTGATATGTAGAAACTAGTTTTTTTATGGTATATTTATTTCATATGTATTTATGTGAAAATTATGGTATTTTGTAAGATTTAATTTATAAACGATGTGTTTGTTGTATGAATTCATATTGAATGTTTACGGAAATTGAATATGTTATAAATAATGTTACTTGGAAATTAATATTAAAATAAATAATAATTTTTTTATACACTAGTAATATAATTTTGGAATAATATATTAGTTATATGTATTATTTTTAAATTTAATAAAAAATATATAGAAATCTTTTTCTGTTAATGGTATAAAAACAGTTTTGTATAATTATTTTTTTAAAATTATATTAGTTATAATTAAAAATATTAAATATAAAAGAGGTGCAGATATTTAATATGTATATCATATAGTAATATATATAATAAGTATACACTAAAACATGGTATGTTGTGTGATGACTGATATTTAGATGACCGACCGATGAATAATTGAAATTGTTTGTCTTGTTTTGTGAATGTGGTTATTAAATTTGTAGTCATTGCATTTATTTTTCGGTATTGATGAAATCTGAGTTATCTTGGACTATGTATGTATGTACATGCATGTCCTCTTAAAAAAAGTTATGTCTTTCATACCCCTAGACCCCCTTAAATGCATGTGAGTAAATTTGTAATTAAAAGTCATTCAACAAGAGGTGTCCCTGAAGAGGTATCCTTGGAGAGGTGTCCTCAAAGAGGAGTTTGAGAATAGAAGTTCGAAATGAGGCATTTCTGTTTGAAAGGAGGCTAACAGTTTCTAAAATATTTGATAATAGAGACTCTATGTGTCCATAGGTTTTGGTTAGTTTATCAAATAATGATTAACTAATCATAAGTCTCAAGATCAAGTCATGATTAATTATTTATAACTAATTAAAATATATAATGTCATATTAAATTATGTAAAATATTAATGTAGTATATAATATTTTATTAATTATTTTTTATAGGTAATAATGTCAGTGCAAATATATTGCAACAGTGAGACGATTTATACGGAGCAGGGATTTAGCTATAGTGTGCCACTTGTCAGAGTGGTAAATCTTCATTGATGCGTGACATTGGATGTAGTTCACAATAAGATTCATAATAGTTTAAAACTGAGGGTTTATCAATCCATTTCATCAATCACATATCAACTTCGACAACATCCTAAACAGTTCTAGCACACTGAGTACCCTTTGGTCGATGATGATGATTGGATGGATGCATCTTCCTTATTTAGACAATTGTGTGCTAATGGTTTGATGGATTTGTATGTGGTGATTTCTAATATAGATGTGATGAAACTGACTACTATAGAACCACGTTTTATGAGTTCTGTACATGTTGGTAATTCACATCAGTCTTTTGCATTTCCTCCTTCTCATTTGACTCTAGTAATATTAGAAAATTAGGAAGAAAATGATCAAAATGTAGAATGAAATGTAGATGAAAACTCTTTGTGTTTTGATATACTGAATGAAAGTTTATATGAGGAAGATGAATCTGGGGAACCATCAAGATATGATGTGGGTGAGGGTAATGTGGGGAATGAACCTTTTGAGGTCTTATTGAGAGATGCGGGTGAGGGTGATTTGGGAAATGAAACTTCTAAGGTTCCATTGAAAGAATGACATCCACGAAATCCACCTATTAGTGGTAATCATCCTTTATTATTGAGTTCCTTAGTTAAAGTAGTGTCTTGTGACCAACATTTTCATTGGTATTTCATTACACTGGCTTCTGAATTCCCAATAATTATAGGGAATAGGTCTTCATCAAATTACAATGACATCTATATCAGGCAAGAGTTGGAAAGTAAATTCGTCCCGAAAAATGTGATAAAGCAATACGATATTGAGTGACATTTCAAATTGGTGGTTGATGAGTAAAAGAAAACAAAATATATCCTTCATTGTAAAAAATATTGGCTAGAATGTAAATTTTTATTAAGGGAAATATTTGATAAATTTTTTGCAGGTTGGAGGGTAACCAAATTAGAAGGGCCACACAATTGTGTGAATCCATGCTTGTCATAGGACCACCCATCCCTTGATTCAGTGATTATATCAAATTATATTTGTGAGATGATATGAACATGTTAGGATGCTCCTGTTTCCCTTTTTCAGGAAAGAATTCAACAGTTGTATAACTACAAGATATCAAATACCAAAGAAAGGAATACAAAATAGAAGGCAATTATAAAAGTGTACGATGATTGGGATAAATCTAATGCAATGTTGCCAGTACACATGGAATTTTTATCTCTTAAAAATCATACTGTTTATCAGTTGAACACGGTTGATTATGTATCTCCAAATCACTGAGTTGATCGAACACAGGTGAAGTTCAATAGGGGTTTTGGGCATTCAGGCTATGGATTTTTGCATTTCCCTATTATAATCAATTTATTCAAGTTCATGGCACATTGAATTATGGAAAGTATACATGTGTTATACTCATTTCTACCCCACATGATGGTAATCATGCACCTCTGCCACTTGATTTTTCAATTTTTGAAAAGGATAATTTGGAATATTGGAGCTGGTTTTGGCATGTGTATGTGTTCTTGTCACACAAAACCATGGAGTGTGTCTGATATATGATCGCCATAAAAAAATTATAGATTTTTAGGTTAGTTATGTGGTTTCATGGACTGAGATGATTTCTTATCATCATTATTGCATTAGAAATATTTCATGTAAGGGGAATAAGCGTTTCAGAGATGATTCCATAAAGAAGGCGATCCTCAAGTTGGGTATGTTTTTCTAAATGTATTTTATTAAAATAAAATTTATTCTCCATTTTAATATATATAATTCTTTTATGGTTTCAGAATATGAGCCCCAACAAGAAATGATTGATTAATGACTTGAAGAGATCCAAACTTCTAATGAAGATGTGTATGAATATATGATGCAGATTTTGAAGGAGAAATGGTCATTAGCATATGATTATGGCAGAATACATGGCCATATGACCACTAATATAGTGGAGTGCGTTAATGGGGTCCTCAAGGGTGTGCGCAAACATTCTATAACATAGTTAGTACAAGATAAATTTTATTTATGTGTTCACTACTTTTTGGACTATTCCCAAAAGGCCTATTAGTGGATGGAAAATGGAATGCATTTTACCCAACATTTCCATAGTGATATTGATTTGATACTGAATGATGCTTAATGATGAAATGTTCTAGCCTTTGACAGGGAAAGGATGAGCATTTAGGTAATATTTTTCTATGATTAGGCTACATGTAGTAGTGGTCATGTGTTTGTAGTGATGATATATAACATATACCATGATTACAAAATCATTCAAGCATTTAGATATCCATGTTCACAGGTTATCGCAACTTGTTCTTCAGTAAATATATCATTAGAGCCATATGTTGACCTAGTGTATTTCATGAGCACTTTGGTGATCTTTTATAGTTTATCTTGGATGCATGTTGGTGAATTTCATTCTATCTCATTGCATGCTGATTTGTCAAACATCATCTCAAATATTTCCAGGTTTCATAATTTGGTTTTGTTTTCATTTATGATTTTTTCAATGTATGTCATTTTTTAAATTATTGGATTCATACAACAAGGTTACGACCTTGAGTAAGGCCAAAATCAAGTCTATTTTTAAATGAAATGGAGTATCCTCAACAACGAGGAGGGAGAATATGATGTATTATTTCCCATGCAGAAGGTCATACTCATAATATCCATTACTGGAAGTAGAGAGATCCACATCTCCTCATCCATTATTGAGTTTCGGTATTGTATCACGAATATGTATATTTTTATTTTTATGTGGAAACTTCAGTATCAAATCTTTTTATTTTTGAATTTCTAAAAATCTAACATGTTTCAATATTGGTTTTTCTTGTTTTTTGATTCTCTAATAAATAATTTTGTGATATTGAAACTTTTCAAAAAAACAATATAGAATGAAAGAACTAGCTCATGGAAGTCAACATGAAATGCTTAGAAGACCTCTATAGGTTTTAATTAATGGAAAAATCATAAATATTGAATATAAAAATTATGTAATATGATGCTTTATTTACTGAGGGGATTGGTCAAGTATTACAAACACAAATCCACAAACAAAAAATAATGTATAAATTGAAAATATTAACATAATCATTTGTCATGTCATTGTTCTAGATTTATTTAAATATTAGTTGAAATTTTTAATTGAATTCAATATAAAAAAGTAATGATGATATCATTTGTTCAGATGACAGATTTTCCATTACTCACATCTCATGCTACTCTTGTATCAGGACTGATTTTAGAGGGACGTCCAGTGCCTCCGTTGAGTGTATGCAGATCTCACCATTTCCATCATACCACACCTCCTCCTGCTATCATCCTACATCTTCATCATACTGGATTATATGGAATAGCGATGTGCGCCTTCACCTTTCTCAATCGTCAACTCATTATTGCACTTGTAGAGAGATGCAGAACAGAGTCACATACATTACATTTTAGAGAGGGGGAGATGACTATTACATTGCATGATGTGGCCATTATGTTGGGATTCCCGATCGATGATGCGGCTCTGACTGGTTTTGTTGGAGTAGATTTGCCAGAGCATGTTCAGACTATTGGGCATAGGGGTCCTTAATGAAGGAAAGACCATCATTGGTAGTCGATTACGGATGCCATGGTTGTACCATGACTTCAGAAAGTTAGCAGAGGATGCTGATGAGATCACCATGCAACAATTTTCACACGCATATATTTTGAGGCTGATTGGTTTCACCCTTTTTTTAGATTATTCAAATATTTTTTTACATTTGATATATTTACCATTATTAGAGTATTTGGATGAGGCTGTTCAATATAGTTGGGGGTCTGCTTGTCTAGCATATAAATACAGAGAGTTATTTATTGCATGTCGCATCGATAAGATGCAGATCATGAGATGCCTGGTTCTTCTACATATGTGTGTATGGGAGCACATCAATCATTTAGCTTCATATTCTCATGTTCCATTACCAACAGATATTGTAGTAGAGGCTCCGTGTGGACATTGGAATGTTATTCCTTATTTATATTGTCTAACTAAATTGTATAACTTTCTATTATGACATGTAAATATAACAACATTATCTACAGGTGGATTCAGGAACATCGACATTCAGATTCCCCTAAACATGTTTTCCACACCTATAGACTTATGTTGGATAGAATTTGACCTCTCGATGTAAGTAATTATAATTTATATTGTTGAATATTTATTCTATAACATACATGTATTAATTTATAAAGTGATTATTTATTTTTTCTTTTAGATTTTATGGATTCCATATAAAAATGTTATAATCCAATGTCTTCCAACATATGGTACGACGATGCATGGTGTCAGCTCCTATAGGGTTCCATTGATTCATTTTCATATAGTCGAGTGTAATCAGACTGATTTTGTTCTGAGGCAGTTCAGATTCATTCAGGTTGTTCTTGACCCACTCAGTCAGTTAGATTCATTTCATTCCCTGAAGATTTCAGGTAAGATAGAATTTTATTGGAGGAGATATAACACCAGATATATTGATTTATGGGATAGATGACATGCATTCTAGTTATGAGGGGTGGGGACAGTGCGTTTTTGTTTGGTGGATCAGATGGATTATGTAGCTTGGTACTACTGGTCCCCAGTCAAATTTCTGACATGACACAAATGTGGCTTTCCTGTGTTGGTATACGTAGTTCCTTCCACAATTCAGCGAAATTTTTATTCATATTACTTAACAACATAATTGTTTTTTTGTAGGATTCTCATATAGATCATCTAATACCAATGTTTGATCCAGAAGAGCACACCATATTTGACCCAACATATTTTCACACCCTTGTATCAGAGTTGGTTCCTTCGATGGATGAGATTTATCATGGAATTTTCTTTGATCCACCACATGCTCAAGGGGCTGTGGAGCCTACTGAGGCTCATATAGATGTACCAGGGGGGATGAACTTGTTATAGATCATGCTATTCCATAGGAGGGAAATGTTCATTTTGATTAGTCTGATGATGTTGTTCCATAAGAGGAGGGTGTTCTGGAAGATCGGTCATCTGCTCCTCCAACTCCACAAGCTCAACCACAAGTAGATACAACTGATGAATGGGTTGAACTAGATTATTTATTGCAGACATCCTCATCACATCATCCATCTTCTTTCTATGTTGGTGTGAGTTCCAGCCATCCTCCACTATCATTATATGTAGGACAGTGTACAGACACTGAGATTGTACATCCACCTCCTGTCACACAGGAGGCTGTGGGGGTGGCTACTGAGGATGATTTGCAGTATACTCCAGTGCGCAGATAGAGATAGACATGACATGGACGTGTCCAGTATACACCTGGTTTTGGGACATAGAAGCATCCTTTCCAGAGGCATAGAATAGGTTGATTTTTGATTTACAGTACACTATGTATGTGCATTACTATTATCATTTAAAGAGTTCTAATTTTTTTAACAAGTGTCTTACTATCATCAAATTATCTTCCAAAATTAATAAATTCTTTTTGGTATTCATTAATATATATTAATGCTATGGATGAAAATATTTGTGAACAACAAGAAATCGGGACAAATATTATTGATATCATTGATTTAAATCCTAATATCATGAAACATGATTCTTGGATTAAAAAAATTAAACTGAATAAAGAATAATATAAATGAATAATGAAAAATTGTGAAGAGTAGATTATTATGATTGAAGATAAAAATAACAAAAATATGATATTTATGGAATAATAAGTTCATTTGGCCAATTTTGAGAAAATACATATACAAATATTTTAAAAGGGAACATGTTCTACTGGCACACAATCTTCACTGGAGTATTTTACTGTTAAAATATATCTATCTTGTGATAAAATTATGGAAATTATGTAAAATAATAATTTGATATTATTCTAATATAAGAAACAATCCTTAAAAGGGTTAATAACGTGTTAAAATATCCAAGAATAAGTAATAAAGAATACCATCCTTGGTGAAGTTATATAAGAGTTAAAAACAGAAGATTATGAGTGTTTCTATTTAGGGGGGAGGTAAATGAAGAAAAATTAAATTAATGATAAAATTAATATATAAATTAGAATCAAATATAATTACTGCAGAACATTCAGTAAGATTATGTTATTGAATGATAAATTTTTTTCTAAATATATTTTCCTCTATTAATAAAAAAATACTAAATAGAATGGGGTTCTAATTGAATTAATCCAATACAAAAAGAAATTTCTTCTAAATAAATGATTAATTTTTTAACCATTTTGTAGGATGCGTGAATGGGATTCACACATCATTTAGATAGTTCATAATGGACGATTAGACCCCGTTCACGCATCTACCATTGCAAGGATGCATGAAAAGGGATTACACATCCTTCAATGATGCGGAGAAGGATGCCTGTACCCTATTCACGCATCCGGCCGAGAAGAAGATGCATGAACGGGGTTCATGCATATAAAGACCTATTTTCAGAAACACTTCAAAACCTATCCCTTTTCTTAATTATTTAAAAAACCCATACATATAATAAACCCAATGGATTCACTAAATATATCACAGTCTATTACAAATGGATGGGAATTAAACATTTGTTTTTTTGGGTAAATGTTCTCATAGCATGGTTTTGAATGGATTCATGATCATATCTAAAATTTATAATACAGTACCAAAGTAAGAATATATTCTCCTCAATAGAGTGAAATGATACTAAAATCCCATCCTCTCGACCAATGTGAGCCCTGATGATTCACTAGACTTGAAAACCCAGCTAACTTTCAACCATTGGAATGTTGGTTTGAAACTAGCTACTATTGTGGGTACCATCGAGATTTTTTATGAAATCCTTGAAAAATAGAAAACCTAATGCAATCAATTTAAAGAGGCCTTAAAACTCCCCCCCTCAATCAAACAATTCATAGAAACCCATTCCATATCTTGAATCTTGATGAAAAGACTACTCACACAATGGGTACCATTTTTCTCATGGGTTTCAAAATGATAGAACCATTTATATCATTGATATGAAACCAATTATGTTGAAAAAATAACTACTCAATGTTAAATTGATGACTAAAGACACACTCAATCATATAATTTCTTAAAATGACATCAAATATGTAAATTCATCACTATTTTTCAATAATTTTCATTATTAAATGGGAATTAAAAAATTGAAAATTCTTATACAAACCTGAGGGGGGAAATGGGGGGGTGAGGTAATATTACTATTTATAAATCCAAAATGAGATGAAATAAGGAAGATTATAAAAATCCCAATGAAGTAAATAAGGCATGGGAAAGTAAAAAATATTATTCCGCAAGTGAAAAATATTAAAATAATAAATACAAGGAAAATTCTTAACTAACCCACAAATATACCCATCCCCCACACATAGAGTATGTAGTGTCCTAACTGTAATAAATGATAATGTGGGAATGAAGGACAAAAACAGGTGGGTTTCATTCATAGGTTTCTTCCTGAATAGGGATTTCCTCTATTAGGACTCTAGAATGGATTCATGAATGTGCATCATCCACTTTCCATTAAAGGTTAAGGGTTTTCTTGTTTCATCATTTGTAACCTAAAAACACCAAATTATTAAACATTAGTAACAGTGTATGGGCCAAGCCCCATTGAATGAATCTTTCCTAGATGAAAATTCATCCTTGAATTTTGAAGGAGTAAATTTTACCGAATGTGGAGTTGAAAATAAAGGATAATGTGGTCTTGAGAAGCCTTGGTTCTCTACATATAAATCCAGGAGATCTTATATGTGTCTTATCTCATTCCCAATATCTTTGGGATCTATAACATTTTCCAATGAACCTGTACCAGAACGAATATAATTTAATTTTTTAATGGACTAAAATTTATGGTGCTCCATCTCAATAGGCTGGTGACAACAATTTTTGAAAACAAGCCAAAAAGGTGACATTCCAATGTTAGTCTTAAGGGTAGTACTATAAGCCAACCATGAATAATATAGTATATGACTCCCATTTTTTCTATTTGGATGAATTTTTTTTATAATTTTTTTTAAATATCTATTATGCACCTCTTATTTACCATTGGTTTTTGGGTGATATGAATTAGACACTGGATGCCCAACCCCATATCGATAAAAAAGTGATTGCTTTTTCCAGTTGCAGAATATGATCCCTAGTTACTGATAATGAACCATGGAAATATAAACCAATAAAAATTTTGAGTTCTCAAAATTTTCACAACTATATTGGAATCATATATCATTGTGTCTTGTTCTTCTACTCATTTTAACACATAATCATGTTCTTGAATAATGTAATAATTAACAGAGGAATTGGGAAAATTCCCCATATATTCAATGACACAAACATTGAAATTTTTTTGGAAGAGAAATGGTTGTTATGGAATTTCATTTCTATTAGATGAATTCCTCATTATTTGGAAATGATGATAGGAATTATATAAATCAAGTGTATTCGAAAATAATGTTGGCCAAAACAAACGTGAATAGAGGACCTTGCATGAAATTTGTTGAGGACCAATGTGATCCCCACCAGCAACATTATGGAAGTACCTAAGGATATAGTAAAACTCATTATTGTGAACACAACACCTAAGGACATGATCATTACTTGTTTGCCAAAGTCTGGGGTCATCATAAATGCACCCATAAGACTCATGTTTTAGATGGTAACCATGGTTTTTGTTGAAATCAGTTGGAATGAAATATGGTACCAAATAATTTACAATTTCAAAATTCTAAGGAATATCATCTTTCATGTGGTACAATTACTCCTAATGAAGCATGTCATTTATGGTGTTATAGGGGCATGGGTCAATTTTATAGTATTTTAGGATCCTACTTATATGGACAACCACCATATTATCGGCTTATTTTTTTATCCCTAATTTCACAATTTAATTCCTTTTGTATGACCTTCCAACAAATGAGATGTGGTTTGGATTCCAGTTTTTAAGAAGATATAGGAGGGTTTAATGCTTTGATAACACAATTACATTGGACCCTAAGATGTATGAGCTAAATTTATCCAAGGAAACTCCATGAAACAGAATTATTTTTTAGTAATGGTGTTTTTTTCTTTTGCATTGTCAAGTGTGAGTGAGCCATATGCTATGACAAGTCGAGATTGATCAAACCATTGTTATAAGACATCCCCAACTGCATAGTTAGAAGTGTCACACATGATCTCAAATAGTAAATCACACTGTGGTGGATGGATTATCGTTGTGATGTGAAACTAAATTTTAAATTATTAAAAGATTACGCACATTTTTATAAATAAAAGTTTTTTTCTTTTTGGAGTAATTGGGAGAGGGAGAGTGAAATCTCACTAATGTAATGAATGAAACAACAGAATAATACGACATCACCTAAGATAGATCACACATTTATATGGAATTATAGTAAATAAGTGATGTCCAAATTTTTTATTTCCATTTAGATATCATCCCCAAAAATGAAATTAACAAGTATTATATCTTTTCACATCCTAAAATGGAATTTATCATAATTAAAAACAATAATCTTTGTAATAAAATCATATAGGAAAAAACCAATACTACTCAAACATTGATCAAAATATGATACATACTTCGTGAAATAATCCATGTAATAATCCATGTAATCGATAAAAAAATAAACCATGCAATGCTATATTGTTCCTGGATAATTACATAATAAATAAGTTTTTTTATTGAAAAAAAATAAAAGAGAGTACAAAGATTAGTAAAGAAGATAAGGGGGGCTATAAAAATTTATTCTGAGTGGATATCTAATGAAAAAATATATACCCTTAGTAGGGATTGAACCAGTGCTGGAGAAACATCTATGAGACGTATACTAAGAATCTATTATGGCACAAAAATCAACATCTTTCTTTCCCTCTCAACTCATATATGAAATAATGAAATTTCTCCTTGTTAATTTTCTTCACCTGAGAAATTGATATTCTATAATCCATATATATGAGATTCTCCAATTCAAATCATCAAAGAAAACATTAGAATCCATGCCATCAATGACAAGAGAGACGTATCTTATACAACATAGTTGAATACCTGTGAGCATAAATGTGGCCTCTGTCTGTATACCCAAGTGATTAAATATTTCATTAGTTGGAATCCCAATATGCATAACCCGCAAGATAAGAAAGTTCATCCTTGCAAAAGACTTTTTGGACCACATAAAATCTCCCCAAACATCTCTATTAGTTGATGTATGAAATATGTTGTGAGTTGATTTGGATTAAAACATGTCAGGAACTGAATTGGTGAACACATACTAGTAATGGTAAGATGAAAACTCTATATGATTAAAAATGGCCTGATTATCTTGGTTGAGAGTAGTTTGAATAAAATTTGGGTGTAATCTCACCGTCTAGATAGAATCATTTGGAATTGGACAGTCAGGAAACCAGGTATATAACCCTACTACTTATCATGGAAGTACGAAATTTCTCTACAGACAACAATCCACCTTTTCTAATGCTAAGAATTCAGAATGAGAGAAATAATCTCCCACCAAATATGGGAGTATATTTAATGTTTTTTTATAATTCATGAGACTATATTTGGAGATGGAATTTTTTCTCCAGGATTCTGATGTTTAATCGACTCCAAAGAACACTTTGATGCATGGACTACACTAATCATGAAATATCAACCACTTTTATTCTACCCTAGTTAGTTTGTCTTTCCATCATCAACCATGCAACACATTTCTTTTTACTGTCACCATGTTCATCCTAGATGAATATATATGTGATTATTTCTAGGTGAGACATAATAGTTTTTGGAACTATGATGTATGAAAGAGTGTGAATGTGGATATAGGTAAGAACATGTTTGATCAGTATAATTCTTCCAACAAATTATAGGTGATGGTGCTTCTATTTTGTAATAATGTTGGAGAACTTTTGAAATCATTTATCATTGTGATGAATGTAGATATGTGACAAGGATATGGGATCTCCCATTTATTATTTGGAATATTTTTATTCAAAATGGCTAAAGAAGAATCTATTATGGTGGTCCTTCTTCTGATAATCTTATTGGATGTTTTCATCATAATTTTTTCTTATATTATAAGTTTTCCACTATATTTAAAATATTCGTTAATTTATTTTGATACCCAGAATAGACTATTTTCATCCATTGCTGAAAAGAATATTGTCGTATGCAATCATCAAATGAGAAAAACATAATGAAAGATGTTTTCAATGAAACAATAGTAATTGGCCTTCAATGGTACCATTTTGAATATGGTTTATATGAGTATTATTTATAATAATAAATAGACCTAGGGAAATGGGATCACCATGTTGCGAACCATGAACTTGATTTGAAATTCCCCTACACATTTCAAGAAAAAAATTGAGATCCAAGGTGAATTGAAGGATATTAAATGAATGCCAATCATTATATTGAATAATCCCATCAAGTATAGGACCTTGATAATGAATTACAACTTTATATAGTCATAATCATTCTCTATATCATGTTTTATAACAATAATTGAACCCTTCAATTTTTGGTTGATTTGATAGAACATTTCTTGAGTCACCCCTATCGTGCCTTGAATGTTTCTTCCTGTAATGAAATCATGTTGTTCAAATAAAACTCACTGATTAAGGATATTGTAAATCCTCTTATTGGTAAGGGAAAAAATTACATTTAATAGAAATTATCAAAGAAATATATTCCATTAATTATTGATAATAGTGGGTTCCTTTATCATCAGGATTAAAAAAAATGATGTATCACTATCGACCTGCGGAATGTAACCTCCATAAAAGAATTATTATACTAATTCAATAGAAATGAATTTTTATAATAATCAAGGAAAAGGAAAAGAATATAACATGCATTCCATGTGGTCCAGGTCTGCTGTAAGGATTTAAAGAAAGGACTACATCTTGTATTTTATGTTCCTCAAGGACAATATCAATTTGATAACTAGCAGTATCTGGGACCACCCAAGAGATAGGGTCAAAAATTTTAACATGTACGAGGGGGTATTCTTTGGGAATTCAATGATTAGGACCTACTAGAAGCGAGTGAAGGGAGGAAACTAACATACCTCCATCTTCAATACCATCCTAAGTACAATACCCTTCCTCACGATGAATATTTGCCTATATGGAAAGATGCATATCCTTAATACAATCAAAGAATTAGAAAGTGTTCTTATCAAATTAATACAACCATATCAAATGGGAAAACTCACGATCTATTATTTAATAATCTTGATTTTAGTCTTACATTTTAATTTTAGACATATTGAGCTGATTTAAAAGGTTATCATCAAATTAATTCACAATATGGGATTCCGAGAACTCGATCTCCTTATCTAAGACTTCTAAATATTGATTTTTGGCATGTTATTTGTGGATTAGTTATAAATATAACCTTTGATATGCCTTAATTTATTATGGAGACCCAACCAAGGAATTAAAAATACCATATTTCTCAAAGATGATTCCACCACTCGATCATATTCAACATCTATAATCCAACTATGAGGAATGAAAAAAAGGCTCAATGAAGTTATCTCTTGCTTGCAGATCGTCTTAGAGACAAGAATGGTCAGAAAAAGATATAACCATATGAGAGATTATTATATTAGAGATTGTTGAGATTTCCTAAATATTTTCCAAACCACATTCAAGGTGACACTAGGTGTGATCATTTCATCTTTAATTGTTGCACAAAGTAAAATAGCCTCAATTGAAGCCTAATTTAAGAAGACCTAAACATGATAGAAACATTGAAAAGTCATGACATTACTTAATAGAGAAATACGCTCTTGAATTATTTTTAAAGGGACTTATAATCTCATTATAGACTCCAATAACAAAACACAGAGCCTCACTTGGATGAAAATACACATGATCATAGCAAAACTATTTTCTATTTTCAGCCTCATAGAGTGCATAAACAAACATGGTCCAAAAACATTGAAATCATGACCATGATTTCTTGGTAAAAAATAGATTAATGGAATTCAAAAAAATATACTAAAATTTTAGAGTGCCATAAAATCCAAATTTTCATGTACTGGGTGACATCATGCATAAACTGTTTCATTTTCAGTTGAGATGAAAAGAGAGTGATTTTTGAAGGATGGTGTTTTGGTTCCAGAACTACAACCAATAAATATCTACACTTTTTTATTTTTGATCCATGAAATTTTTTGTAACTAGTAAACCTGTACTACAAGCTTTATAAATAATATATGTTTTCATTTAGGGGTGTAATGAATTAATTTTGGAACCATGTTATCTATATAAGTATGAAAATAATGAAACAGAGGTAAGTAGTGAGTTGTGATCTACTGTGAACTCTTCTCATAGGAGAAGATAAGGACAAGGTTACTAGAGGACGAGTGCCAATAAACTCTAAAATGTTAAAAGGTATGAAAAATTCCATAATTCAATTCGAAGTGGGGACATGTACATGTTAAAAATGATCCAGAATAAGTATAAGTGATGACTTTTTCTTACTTGACCGGATTAAAGGATTGATGGGGAGGCCATAGCTTACTTACAGAGGAGAAAATAACTTGAATATGATCACAGAGGTGCAATCCTAAGAGGAATGATATGGGATATAGAGGGCAGTAGAATAGCAGAAGGTAGGGGAGGTAAAATGTGGATGAGATGATGTTGACTTTGGGGAGAAAGAGAACGATTCATACTGAGAATATTATGGAAGGCAATGACTTATTATGGGGGAGGCCCAATAAGGGAATATGTGAATCCATAAGGGAAATAAGAAAGAGGAGGAATGGTGAGTATTAGATACAAAAGCTCCTAGTTTCTTATGGACTAAATTCACATGAGAAGTTAGGATAAATCACCCCTCAGCTAAGAGCTTCACAATGAATACCTCATGCATGATTGATGTGAGTGTCGATGAATTTTACATTTCAAACAAAAACTGGAAGAAGAGGATATGAATATCACATTCCTCTAGAAAAAAGATCCTATCATACTGTGATGAATTATATTTGGTGGATGAGTGGACAAGATGTCCTCCAAATAAATTATATTTATATATGTTTCTTGTATCCATGAAGTATTGTCATCTTCACACAAGAAGGAATGTAAAATGTCTCTAATTTAATTAGGTATGGATAGATTATGAAAAGGTAGATATAGCCTTAAAAAGTAAAACCAAATATCTATGAATGGGGAGTCGATACTTACATGTTATCCAACCATCCATATAAATATATTAAATCAGATACTCCCACAAGATCATTCACTATGGGACTATGCTTTAACAAAAATATCTTGTGAATCCCAAATAATACAAAAGTCTGTGGTGAATAACAGAAACTGTAGTAGAAACGATGAGATCTTGGAATCAACACCAGCTTGGAAATACAATAGGGGAGGACGATATTGACCAAAACAAGCAACCCAAGTTCATTAGTGATGCTAAGAAGAGCCCTCAAAAAATGCCACCGTAAAATAATGTGATAAAAACCCATACTTCATGAATATGGATAAGATAACTAAGGAAACCTCTAGGAAAGAGGATTAATTTAACCATAATGTGGGATCCAACCATATAATAACGTATTTTATAGAGGGTCCCACCATAGTTTCTTAATTCATTGTTGAATATTAGCTCTGAGTCATATACCAAAAATAAAACAAGTTAGGTGGAGATGGGAGGCCTCTTTGGAGGATCTATCATAAAATGATGAGGTGATAATACCCATCTAGAAAATTGTAATGGGACTTCCCATATTGAATCTATAATTTTCTCAATGAAAGGTAATGTGAAATGGACCTTATTAGTGTGTCAGTTCAGTCAGTGATTATCTATATTTTATATAATGGTTGGAATCAATTCCTTATTTTCATATTTTATTACTGTAAGACTTTTTTTCATGGGATCTACCTGAACTATACTAACCCATTGGCTAGATATATATAGTAAATTATTCTAGTTGTTAATAATTTTGTTACCTCCTAATTAAAAATATGTATGAGGTCAGAGTTTAATGGACATTATTTCGGGGTCACTAGTTTAGCCCCATCATTTAACAATATATTAAGTGTGAAAATTGATGGGATAATACCAAAAATGTAGTCATGTTCCCTCTCAATGATTGTTTATAATCCATAAAAGGTCTGGAAGGTGAAATTAAAGCTCTCTAGGGAATGATATAGCACTTATGATTGGAATCTTGTTTCCATTCTCAAGATATAAATATTTCAATTTTTTAGGTAGTGGATTGTATTCCAATTCAGATGGAATTTGGATTTATACGGTAGAATGTGAAATTGATTAATTTCTCATCTCATCTAATTGGTAAATGGTATCATCCTCCAATGGGGAATATGTTTTACAAGATTAGTTGTACAATTTAGGGTCTTCAGATCCTTAGTGCTTAATAAATCATTAATTATCAGACATGCATGAAATTAATCTATAATGGAACAAAATTAAATGCATGTATAATTACCTAGAATGTTTATAATTTATTAAAACTCCAAAATTAGTTTATGAGAATTAATTGATTTTTTATGGGGAAACGATTACATAAATTGAATTAACGGAAAGTGATGAATGTTCGTTAAAGGGGTTATTCATGGCCTCAAGGATGTCTATGTAGAAAATATCACCACCAAACACCAATATATTATTTTCAATTGGGGAAATTATATATGGGTTTGGTTGATTTAATGAAATTTTATCCCCAGTATTATGGGTGAATGTATGTTCATTATATCATCATTCATTTTATACCCAAAAATTTTAGGAGGAAAAATTAAAATTTCTCCCTCACAAGTACATCCTCTAACAGACGAGTGTGGTACTATAATTTTCTAGTTGATCAAAAAATAATGTGAGATTAAATTACAGAATATATAATATATAGATAATGTAACGAGTCATCACATTTATAAAGGCACCCAAATCATGCACAAAATATAAAAAAAACTCCCCAATGGTTCATGTAATAGATAATGTTCCAGGATCATTGAATTTTGTGGGAAGTGATGGATCTATCATTGTTGATATATTCCATACCAATATAACCATTTCATCACGTCTAACTCATATTTGATGTGTACACATCTCCTTATAAAACATGTCATGTCATGGAATTTTATTTACGATTTTATTCAATGGGATGTTAACCTGCACATTTTTTAATGTTTAAAAGATTAATTTATCAGGATTAATTAATTTTTTTCCTTATATGGGTGGATATTTTTTGAAATGGATTATGAATTGTTTTTAGGGTTGGTTCATCAAATTTAAATCTCCTCCCTTTGGAAGGGCTTCACTCTAGACTAGGTTCTTCCTCATTTTAACTATTTCATGTACATGGGATGGTGGTTTCCTCGGTAAGGGATGAATCAAATGGAAGGATTCTTTGGATATGAAGTTTTTTTACCCTCCTATGGGATATGGAAGTGAAATATATTTTATCCCATGGGTGGATTAGTAGTTGATATGGTAGATTCCCTGACCCAGGACTTTGGATTTCTACCACCGAGTTGATGAGTTGGCCTAATTGGGGTTTTAAGTCCAGTATGGATTATTGGGTGGTTTGTCGAAATTGGTTATTATTTTCATCCATTTGTTTCATCATGTATTATAGGCTATTATTAGGGTTTCAAGGGGGTCATTGTAAAGGCCTTTGGGGAGGTTGGGGATTTCTGGGTAGTGGTGGTGGATGACTACACTTTCATGGTTGGTTCCATGGTTTTTGAGGTTTGTTTGAATACTCCCATATCTATAGGATGGGATGTATTTCCATTAAGGGTTATATAGATATTATGGTTCTTTCTCAATGAAATGATTATAGGGGCATCCTAGAATTATAGCCTTAAAACACTTAATAGTTTCTCTCGATTGAGGGAATTGGTAAGAATAATAGGTGTTGGTAGAGAAAATACCACAATGAATGGGATGAGGATATTGGGATTTTCCATGTGAATGATATGGTTGTTGGAGAAGGTCACTTAACTCTTTAAACCTCATGCATGAATTCTTCTTAAAATCTAAAATCTATACATCAAGGACCCCTCGAATGGGTACACTGGATCTTTAACCGAATTGTTGAGTGTTCTGTGCCATGTTTTCAATAAGTGTCATTGTAGTTATTTTGGTTTTGATAACTACATAACCACCTAAAGGGGCATTAATAATATTACAATATATTGTAATTAAATATTTATAATACTATTGTATTAATATTTTTCCACTTGTTTGGTTGTGTGGATTGCTTAATCATAACCTTTTAAAATGTTCACAATATTATTGTTGTTCTTCTTCTAGTGATTTCATTTTCCTCCAATTTTATTTCCTTATTTTTTTGGTTTGAGAGACTAGGAAATATAATTCAAGGAAAAAGTGATTCATGTCTTCCCAACCCCTAGTAGGAGAGTTTAAAATAATAAAACCAAACTTTTTTTTGTGTCCTCTAATGACTAAAGGAATTACCTAAGATTTACTTATTCATAATATAAATTTTAATTTTTTAATATTTATCACATAGTCTGAAATTATTTGATGTTTCTATGAGTATATTATCCCATGATTCTGTAGATTCCTCGTAATATGTGAATTCAACCAAATTTTACTTCAAAATTATGTGATTATCTTGGTATTTCAATGTATGTGGTATATATATCTAAATCAGGAAAGGATATTTCATCTATTATGAAGCTATTTTCAGTTATATTATGTATTTTATTTTAGTTTTGATGTTGGTTATAAAAGATGAATAAAAAGGATCAAGAATATTTTCAGTGTTTTCTGTGTCATCCTTCTAATGATCGTTCAATGGTTCTTCATGTCGATAATGCATGATCCATCCAGTTTGTGTATGAATGGATGTTGTTACCAAAATAAAGATATTTTCATGAAAAAATATCAAAAAGAAGTATTTTTGAAATAAACTTTAAAAATTAAGGAATAAAATATGTGATAAAAATTAATTACAAAATGAATGATAATTTTTTGAAGAAAGTGGAAAAAACAAAAGCACTACCAGAAAATGGATTCAAAATTTGAATAAGTTGTTGTGACAGATAATATATTTTATGAATTTAATGTTGATTTATAGAATGGGCAATACCTTTGGTAATTTCTCATATATTTTTAGGGCTTCAATGTGTGTATTTTTAATAATAATGACTAAAATATGGTGTGATTTTGAAAAGAGATTTAAAAATAAAATAACATAATGAAAGAGTTTAATGGATGAAAATGTAATGTCGAGTTTTTTGAATTTTGAGAGATGGTGGTCATTTCAGGTTCAATACACATTAGTAATAGTTCATCAATTTGAAAATTTCACATGGATTAATCGAATTCTTTGGTTGAGTGTTATCAAGATCTTGATTCCCATTTTCCCTCGGAAAGTGGTGTAAAAATAACCAATTTTTACACAGTAATCATGTGGTAATGGATTCAATATCAAGAATAGAAAAATGGATAAAAATCATACATAATTAATATTTTTTATGAGAGAAATAAGATGCTTGTGTTGTCCATTCAGAACATCCCAGGACTCCCTTATGAAATCACAACCCAATCGGTGTTGAAATGAATAGTGTGTCACATAGTTATACCAAAACATGAATTCAATGGATACATGTGTCAACATAAAACATAAGATAATTGTTAAAAATAGTGTGTACTCAACAAAAATAGATAAAAATTGGTCAAAAATCCCTCCCAACTATATGTAGCAGCCTCGAAACAATTTCCTAACACTTAGCTCACTATCAAGAGGAGGAGGAAGCTCGGGTTGAAATTCAACTTCATCCGTGATTCAGTAATGATGAAAGTGGCCACATTTCCCCAAATAGACTCACCTTTCTACTTGGTCATGCATTCAAATGGTATTCACAAGGTTCCACTTTAGGGGAAATGTGGAAGGTGGTTTTGGGATCAATGATTTTTTAAAACTATTTGAACAATAGTTTTTGGTATTCAAATAGTATTATCCCTTTCTGAAGAGAACAACTAGTTTTTACCCCACCTATTGAATATATCCCCCAAAAAATTTATCATTGTTTGGAGGTGTATATATCTATATATTGATGAATTATTGAAAAAAAATTTTACTTTGGAATGTTTCATATTCCTCATAGATCAGTTTGGTTTAGAAGGTTAATTGATGAAGTGAGATTGGGTGTCTTACGATGGGTCTTATCCCATTAATGAATTGGTTCCCAATTGAATGTACAAATCAGTTGATGTGTCAGTTTTAGTCCAATTGTGTTCATGGAATCTTACACAATTTCTCCCTTTTTAATTCAACGTCATATTGGGACCTCCCAATAACCTAAAACATAAATTAAAATAAAATAAAAGTGAAATAAATTTTTGTTGTAATGATAAAAATTGAATTTTAAAATCAATAATGAATTGGAAATTTTTATAATATTTCAAATTAAAAAGAAATATTTAGTTTAATACTATGGTGAAATGGTGAATTAAAAGTGTGAATCAGGATGCAATCACCAACCGCCTCTGGATTTTTTATATTGATTATATTTCTTTTGTTCCACACAAGTTCCTCTAGAATTTTTTTATTGTCTATGAGAAAGCTTCTTAAGCTATGTGAAATGTCTCCATCACATGACATTAATCTGTGGTCTGTGTCATGATCACAGAACGTTAAAATTTTCAATGTGTCAACATAATCATATAAAGTTATAACGCATGTCTATCATCCAAATGTGCATTATGTAAAAATGAATGGTAACTTAGGGCCTTGACTAAGACATCCTCTCCATCAATATTTGTCATATACTATGTTTTTAACATTTTCAACCATTGCTCGACATCTCTGATGACACTCCACTAGAATATGGGATAGATCTTTTTTTAGATCAATACGCTTACTCTTATGTGTTCCAAGGCACGATGGTGTAACTCTAAGAAGGTTGGGAACATTCTAATATTCCAACAAAAAAATTCCATGATTTTTATACCCCGTATATGGATCCTAATCCTATTAAATTACTGATGAGACCCCCTAATGGAAGGGTATATTAAAATTTTTTCTCACCTACTATCCAGGTCCAATGTCCGAGAGGATATTAAGATGACATTCTAAGACAATTTATATGTATTGAAATTGTTCTGTAGTTAAATGTCATTTGTTTATCCCTATTCTTGAATTATGGTATGTATTCTTTGTTAAAAACATGATCAACATTTATCTACATTATCCATACCACTATCCATGTGTTCTATATTTCGTGCATCATGATTCACACCTCTAAATTTCCATTTTTTCGGATAGAATTAAAATCACCTCGCATTATCATGTTGGTGCACTAGATATTGTTAGAAATCCATGTTATCTATTTTGAGAGCCCAATTCTCTAGTTATGGCCTCTCACATACCAGACACTCTCGATGTTTAGTCAACAATATTACACCTCGAGTTGCTGATGATTTCTAATCATTCTCATTAGAATATAAATCACAACATCACCCCTTGTTTCTCAAACTAGGCATAGAACACATGAGCCTAGTGACTGCTTATTAGTTATCTCAAAAATATGATGGTAGAATGAAAAAAATGAATGAAAATATTTTGCAGCATTATAATTAAGAAAACTAGTGTTTAAGGGGGTCATCAACATATCATTGCCACCCATCTTTAAAATGCGCCTCTATGAATCATCCAAAGTGATCGAGCACTCGAGCTCATCTAGCTTCCACTAAGTAGTCAAGAAGTCCTATTTTCATGATGCTAGGTCATCCTTCACTTCATTTTATTTAGAGAAAACATATTTAGCGCTGATCTACTATTTGTCCTGCTCTACCTAGCACTTATCCTCTCCCTTCATTATCTCAACATCCATGGCCTCACTCGCTTCTAGTTGATCCATCAGACTATTTGGGATATCAACTAGAGAGGCAGTGATAGTCACGTGCTCCTGTTCAAGCCACTCAATATGGGAAATTTCATCGCAGCCCTTTTAAAATAGTTAAAATCCCTCATCCTTTTTAGTACAGATTAATCTTTTATCATTCTATAAGTTCCCTATCAATAAGGAAGTCCTTGTTTAGAACACAAATATTGGTGGAATCCACTCCACCAGTCCACATTTTTTCTAACCAATTGCAGAGAGGTCCCACTCATTGTTTCAGATCATCTATTCAGATATGATTGATGAATTCTTTCACATTAATCCACACTTTATAGTGTACAACCCAATTATTCTCAGTGAACTCCAGGCTAAAATCATGGAAATATTCATGTGTCACTGGCTCATGATGAGGGATTGTAACGAATTTTTAGCAAGATCGTATGGGTAAAGGTATTCAAATATGAGTGGTTGGAATAATATTTAATCTATTATAGAAAGTGGCTGGATAAATATTCTTGGGAAAACACGTCACCAGCATAACTATCTATTGCATAAGTTTCAGCTACATCTTGAGGCATCACAGGGGGGGGGGGATTTCATCATCCCAACAGCCTTTGATACCCCTCCTTCTATTGCAACCTCAACCTCATCTCCCACAGCTGCCACTGATACAAAATCAAGTATAAGAATATCCAATGGGAAATATCTAGCTACTCTACCCTTTGGAGCATTCATTGCCTCTTCCACAGTAACTTCATCCCTAACAACCTCTTCGGGTGGTACCTCATTGATTGAATCATTAGCCACAACTCTGTCTTGTGACCTTTTTGAGGACCTTGACTCTTCCCCCTCCACTAATGGAATTGTCCCAATACCCTCCAATGGTGTCACTATGGTTAGTTCGACCACCATGGTCTCCTTGGACATTTCTACCTGATGATCAAAATCTATTGTCTCCGTCTTTTCCTCTAAAACCACTACCTTAGCAGTAGGAAACTATGAAGGATTTTCAATAACCACAATTGTTGGGAAGGGTACCCCCATTCACCTTTTTCTGGGTTGAGGTTTTCACACCCTGTTCTTGTGTTCTGTCATAGACTCCTCCACATTAGTGCATGTCGATTCCTGTATAAGTAATATTATATCTGGTAAGAGGGTTGAAGATTTAGTAGTTTTCAAAATTATGAATATATCATAAATTTTAAATATTTGGTTGAAGTATGCATATTCCTTTATGGTATCTGATAGTGTTCACTCCCCCATGATTCTCCTGTTTATTCACCTTCATCTATGTTAGAAGCCACACATCTCGAATGGGTATTGGGAGGTGGAGACATGAGAAAATGTTTCCTCAAATTATCATTCAATGGGTGAGTAGTACCCTAGGATGGAATTCTGTCCAACATATCTACCATGTGTTGCATCACTTTATTATGGGGATCATACAATCCAATCAATTCATGGACCAACAATGTGAGACATATTACATCGGTAGTGAGATACCATCACACACCCCTAGGTTTGGTTATATGTTTGTGAAGTCCCTAAGGCCCCTAGGCATCATGATACATGATGTCACTGGGAAATTATAATGACCCAGACCGACCTGGTCCATTACTTTCCCAAAACACGACTCCACCGAAACTGTGGCACTGGTCACGTGCGCATCGATTATGGTGGCACCGTGACGGTCACACACTGGTCACAGTGGCATGGGTCACGGTGGAATTGTGACGATAGAATTGTGAGGGTGACACTGTGAGGGTGGCACCGTGAAGGTGGTACCAGGACGGTGGCACCGTGGGGGTGACACCGTGACGGAGGCACATTGAGGGTGGCACCGTGATGGTGGAACCGTGTCCTCACCGTGTCTTCGGTATTTTTCCAGGTTAAAACTTTTTCCACTCCTGTAATGTATAATTTGACGTAAAAATGATTTAATGCCCTTTTCAAAGCCTTTTAAGGCCTATTAATAGTTTATAAAATTCCCTAAAGGTCTCACAATCCTTAAACTTACCAAAAAGTGTGTTTTTCCTCAATGTCACACCCTTTCCCCGTACCTTCCAGTTCTACCCCCGTTGCGCATTTTCCTCCATTTAAAAGAAACGGTTTAACACACATCTGTTTTTGTCACGACCCGGCTTCACCAAGATGTGGGAAGGGAAAGCAGATTTCCAGACCCTTCCTTCTTCAAGTTGAAAGAGAGATAATTTCCCCCAACACTCGCCTTTAGTAGGCCCCGAAGTGGTGACTAGCACCAATGGTATAGAATCACATACAAGATGGAAGACATTACCATTATTACTTAATAAGATCAGGAGATAAGATAGAAAATATCACAACACCAAAACTGGATGTACAAGTAAAGCCAAAAAAACCATTCCTATATGCATGTGGCGAACGTAAATGATACAAAAGTAAAAGAAACCCCCAAAAAGAAGTACCAATAGAAAGACAAACAGCAACAATAACTGTCCCAATGTCTGAAATAGTACGGGCCCACACGATCCCAGAAGTCCTCATGGAAATCTGAAAGAAGTTTTATATACATTGGGTGAGCATACAAGTATACTCAGTAGAGAAAACAAAAGACTCTAGTGCACAAGTGGAGAGGCATTCTAATTCCCCATGAGAAAAGAATAACCAATGCACCTAGCAAGGGAAACAAACCACCCAAGCCTCACAAAGGAACACTTCCCAAATAATGCATGTTATGTAATATATAGTAATAGCACATCGACGTTTGGGTACCCCTATCCACTTTTCCCCTGGTTGTTGAAGACATCATATGCATCGATCCAATCCCGCCATTCTCACCGCAGTCCCACTACCACACCCCAATCGCACACATATGGGCCAAAACCACCACACGTTACCATGCCCACAAACACCTGGGCCAAAGAAACTACTACCATGCTCAAAGACACCTGGGCCTTATTCCGAAGACTCTCAATAAACAACCTGCTTGCACACACCTGGGCTAACTACCACAACTACCCTGCCTGAAGAATCATGGGCTATAAGGGACCTCAGGCCATCACAGCCTGCCCAAAGAGTCTTGGAATATACGGGAAACGGATCATAAAAAGAGCTAATAACTAGTAACTCACAGGAGTGTTGGAAAAAACAGCCTCCCCCAAGAAATGGGTGTGTTCAGAACTAAGTGCTCAACTTGGGTGTGGCACAAATAAGAAACATAAAAACTACAGATATATGTATATGTAATAGGCACTCATCTCAAACTAGGGTTTCAAAATCCAATCTAAGAATAATATCCTTGTTACCATTCATTCTTAAATGAAGGAACAACACTCACATCCAAGTCAAAACTCATTCCCAAAACCAATTCCCCATTTAACCCATTCTTGGTTTCATGGTCAATTGATTCAATTTAAGTAAATTATGCACTACTGGGAAACTACCAGGCACAACCACAAGCTAGGGAAATAGAAACAAACAAACAACAATTTAAGTATTCACACCGAGTACTCTAGTAAAGTTAAAACAACAATGGGGTCAGTGAGATCCCTCAAAGTACTGGAACCAAACAAACCCTATAGATACAGCCCCACACCACTTCAGATTCACAGTCAACAACCATACAACAACAGATAATCCCATCCTCATCTATGTCACCACATAAGCATCGAACAGAACAAACAGACATGCCACCGAGACATAACAAGGATGTTTCCATACTCAAGTACATCATTCACTAAGTTGTCTTATTTCTATTTGGTTAACTAAGGTGATCAAACAAGGGTTACTCTTCACTAGACATTCATTTTAGCCAACCGAGTATACATGATTAACCAAATTCCCATGTTGGAGTCAGTCGACCGTCATAGAAGACAGAGGTTCATTAATGCTTAAGAAATGACCACCAATAACCATGATTTTCAGGGGTCACAAGCCCTCACAGTTCACAACATAAATAATCAAGGGTAAAGAAAAATAGTAGAACATCGATCACACCCCATTCATTCGTTAAAAGTTTGTTTGTTATCTTCATTAACATTTTGGTTTCGCCCATCCCACAAAAACAATAACATACCCTCCCCACATGATACACAGTAAAGATAGATGAAGGAAAAACCCTACCTGGTTGATCAAGGATCGAAGTTCTTCTCCATGCACCATGAACTAGGGATGCGTGACTTGCAGGAGAGGAACTCCGGGGACTCCAAGGACAAGCAAAAAACTCCAGCACAGGAGCCCCATAATCCTTGTGAAAGAGGGACTCTAACCGCACTGGGGAGAAGATAGAAATACAGCCAATAAGGGGAAGGAAGAAACTCTAGCGTGATATAAAGGTGAGATACCGTTGTTATGGGATAAAGAATTTTGAACAACATTAATTTCTGATCATGGTTTCCTTTGTAGTTGGGCGGTTACACACGATGGAATTAATTCTAATTTAATTATTCCTATCTGGGTGGTGGCATAATGGCTGTGCATTGAACCATTTCTTATAAATGGAGGAAAACCCGCAATGGGGGAGTACGTATGGGGAAAGGGTGTGACACCGAGGAAAAACAAACTTTTTGGTATGTTTAAGGTTTTCCCGACCTTTGATGAATTTTAGATATTATTTATGGGCATTAAATGGGTTTTAAAGGGGTATTAAATCATTTTATGTCAAAGGAAATGTTAAGGGAGGAAAAACTGTAGGAAACTGGAAAAAGACCAACGACAAGGTGAGGACACGGTGCCACCCTCACGGTGCCTCCGTTACAGTGTCACCCTCACGATGTCGTCGTCAAAGTTCCACCATGACCGGTGTGTGACCATCAAGATGCCACCGTTTCGGTGGAGCAATGTTTTGGAAAAGTAATGGACCAGGTGGGTCTGGGTCATTACTTGAGATACCTCTCAAACTATACTCACCCTCAATAATTAAAACCAAACCCGAAGAAAAGAGGGATTCCAAAAAACGACCTCAAAAGATACCTCTCACGAGTGAAACTTATCAACATCTAGGAACACCTCTCCCTCGAGTAACCAGGAAAAATTCAAAGGTCAAACTGTACAGTTATATGGGTTAGGGAGTTTCTTCCTCCATGTCAGGATAGTATCCGCTTTGGGTGGCACTGACTCACCCACACGAGTTTAATCACATCCACCTTAATGCATCTTGATTAGGGATCAGGTCATGCCCTCAACATAGTCAGGACTATTCAAACACATCCATAGAATAAGGAAAACCGCACGTTCCATATTTAACAAAGTAAATCGTTCCATCACAAACATGTACAAAAAAAAGAAAAAATCTCAAAATAGATCTAGGTAATGGGCGTGCATCTGCGTCTCCCATTCCCAGGTACTTTCCTCAAGCCCCCCATGCCTCCATAACAGACAAACCAAAGGAATGGTCTGTCCATAGAGAACCTTCTCCTTACAGTCCTAGTTTCTCACATGCATTTCCACAAACGTCATTTCAGCCTCAATGTCTAGCTTTCCCCATTGGAGGACGTGTGAATCATCATTTAGATACTGTCAGTGTTGTGACACATGGAAGATGTCATGTATTCTCAGTAACAGCAGTGGTAGAACTAGCTGATAAGCCACTACCATGACCGACCCAAAAACTTCGAATGGTCCAATGAACCTTGAATAAATCATTCTCCCCCTGCCGAAACTCCATTGTCCATGCAGAGGGGACAAATTCAAGAATACGTGGTCCCCAACCATGAACTCCAACAGTCTCCACCTATTATCAGCATATGACTTATTTCAGTCCTAAGCTGCCTTCATCCTCTCCCGTTTTAGCTGAACCTTCTCTGTCATGCTCTGCAACATCTCCGGCCAAGAACACCTACTTCTCAAACCTCAGTCCAGCACACGGGTTAGTGACATGGTCTTCCATACAAGGCTTTGAATAGATCCATTCCAACGGTAGAGTGATAACTATTATAGTAGGAAACATCTACTAGAGGCATTTGTCGCACCCACTACCCCCCAAAGTCCAGAATACATGCTCGTAGCATATCCTCCAACGTTTGGATAGTGGGATCTTTCTGTCCAACTATCTGGGGCTAGAAAGTGGGGATAAGATGTAGATGGGTGCCAAAATCATAGCACAATCCTCCCCAGACTAGCAAGGTAAACCATGCATCCCCATCTGAGACTATGGATCTTGGAACTCCATGCATCCGCACCACCTCATCCACATACCTCCGTGCTAAGGCATCCACTGCACCTGACTCCTTGATTGCCCGAAAGTGAGCTGATTTTTCCAACTGATTCACCACTACCTAGATAGAGTTGTAGCCTCCTCGAACACTGGGTAGCCCTATGAAGAAATCCATTGAGATGTTATCCCACTTCCACTCAGGGACATCTAAAGGCTGCAACAAACCTCATGGAACATGGTGTTCTGCCTTCACCTGCTGACACACTAGGCACCTGGCCATTATCTCTGGATTCGCCCAATTTACCCCGGGCCACAAAAACTGACTCCTCAGACCCTGGTACATATTAGAAACTCCTATGTGCACTACTAAGGGTGATTTGTGGAACTCACAATGAACTTTATCACACATAGCCTCTGGAACAAACAACATCCCTTGGAAAAGCATCTGATTCCGACCATCCGCCAACCACCCTTCCAGAGCGTCACCTTGGTTAACCCGATCACACATCACTTCACATTCTAATTCTCCCCATTGAGACTCCTTTATATTCCATAACATAGAAGACTACAATGTCAAATGATATAGAAAACATCTTCCACCATCCATCCTCGCATCCAGGTGCAGGGAAATCCATCTCCTCCAATGCCTTCCAAGCATCTTCCGACTCTGAAACCGCATCCTTCTGTGACTTCCTAGTCAAGGCATTATTTACCACATTCCTTTTTCCTAAGATGTAGGAAATCTAGAAGTCATAGTCCTGAACGAACTCCATCAAACTTCAATCTCGTAAGTTCAGGTCCCTCTGGGAGAATATATACCTTAAGCTTTTGTGATATGTGAAGACCATGAAGTGTTCTCCGATGAGGTAATGCCACCACAACTTTAGCATGAACATGATTGCTGCAATCTATAGATCGTTGGTGGAATAATTACATTCATTAGGACGTAATTACCTAGACCCATAATGGATCACCCCTTGTCGTTGAATCAGCACACACCCAAGGAATTTTGCTAAAGCATCATAGAATACCACATGCGCCGCCCCTTCTTCTGGAAACCTCAGCAATGGGGCACTTATCAACTTCTCCTTTAGATAGCTGAAGGCCACCTCAAACTGCCCATTCCACACAAAAGCCTTGTCATTCTATGTCAAGGATTTCAATGGTGCTGCAACTTGGGATAAGAAGGGCACAATCATCCGATAGTATCCTCCTTTTCTAAGGAAACTACCTACTTCTTCCAAATTCTTGGGCGCTTCCCAAGAAATAACCGCCTCGACCTTCTATCGGTCCACCGCTATTCTCTGATCAGACACCACGTGCCCAAGGAAGTGCACTTCTCACGTCCAGAACATACACTTGGACAACATCCCATAGAGTTGGTATTGTTGGAGGACCTATAAAACCGTTCTCATGTGCTCAACATGATCCTCCTCTAATTTTGAGTAGATCAGGATGTCATCAATGAACACGACTATGAACTGATCTAGGTATTCCAAAAAGAAGGAGTTCATGAGCCCCATGATCCCAGCTGGAGCATGAGTAATGCCCAATTTCATGACCACAAACTCAAAGTGCCCATATCTGCATCTGAGGGTTTTCTTTGAGATGTCACCCTCCTTCACCCCCAGTTGGTGATATCCTGGCCGCATGTCAATCATGGAGATCCATCCTGCCCCATTTAACTTGTCGAAAATGTCGTCTATCCTCTAAAGAGGGAAATAGTTCTTGAAAGTTACCTAATTCAGTATGCGGTATTCTATGCACAACCAGAGGCCACCATCTGCCTTCTTTGCGAATATGACTGGAGCACCCCATGGTGATGCAATTGGTCGAACAAAACCCTTCTTCATCATCTCATCAATCTGAATCCACAACTCCCACATCTCGGAAGGATCTATGTTGTACGGATCCATCTAAATCGGATGGGCAATAGGATGCAAGTCAATCCCGAACTCAACATATTGTTTAGCGAGTAGAGTCTTCACCTCATGAGGTAAGACGTCTATAAACTCACTGACGATCCCTGAGACTTCCACCATTTCTGCATCCACCGACTACACTAATAGTTCATCAAACAAGGAAAGGAGGGGATCTTCTCACCTACTTCTTTTCTGGAAACCCCACTCACTGATGAATGTTACACGTCGGCCACCCTAATCTGAAAACACGACCCTTATTCAGAAGAAATAAATGATGACATATACAGAGAACAACCAGTCAAAACCTTGGATGAAATCGTATAGATGTATCTACAATAGTAGAAGATCCCTGATAGACTGATGTGGCCCTATTATCAGTCTACACCCTCGAAAAACATAAAACAAGTCGGTATGACCTCTGAAAGGTGTGCTCAACACTAGGGGAGCTGGATGTCTTTCAAAATCTAAACCCATAGCACGGTCTAGAATAGGTGTAACCGAGTAGTGCGAAGCTCCTACATCGAACAAGGCATAGGAAAGAGTACAAAAGAAGCTGATCGTACCATGAATGACATTTGGCCTTTCTGGAACTGCTGCCTCTGCGGTGTGAAACTGTCCACGCCCAGATCCCCTGCCTCTTAGCTGTCAGCCACTTCCCCTACCACACCCTGGTCGAGGTCCCTGAGGAGTGCCCTCAGGTTGGGCTCCTCATGCAATGCATGCCCTCAGAGGAATAGGAGCTTGATGCCCCTTCTGCTGCTGCTTCTGCTGAAAGGGCTTAGCTGGAAACAGCTGATACTGAGGTGGATGTTGAACCTTCCCACCCTCTCTATACTGTACTCTATCCGGTCATTGATTCCAAAGGTGGCCATTTATTCAACAGATGAAGCATCTCATCCCCGAGCCTTAAAGGAAAGGCAAGGGCCGAGAGATCATAACTGGAACTGCAGAGGCCTGCTTCATTCTGGTCAAATCCTAGAGGGCCCTGATACTGGATGCCTGCTGCTGACAACATTCCCTTTCGAAGCCAAAATGGATTCCCTCTCATGATACACCTCCCAGTGTGTGCATAATTTCCACCACTTCATCTTTCTTCTGGACCTCCAGGTATGTTGTTAGGGTGAATGGGGTAATAACATACTATATAGAAGGTCAAAGTGCCTCCTCCAAATGTCTCGCCTGATACTCCTAATCCAGAAAGAGGAAGGGAACCAAGTAAAGGAGATCCTTGATCATGATCCGCAACTCTCTCACTCACATACTCCTCTGTTGGAGGGAATGTATTTCCTGCCACTTCTCAGCCTTCATCGTTGAAGAGAGGAATTCCATCTGGAACTCCTTCTCGAAGTCAGCCCGTGTAACCTCAGCCTCCCTCTTCTCCCCAAGATAAATCATCCACCACTGAAGTGCTACTCTAAACATTTGGCATTCTACCAGAGGAACCCAGTACTGCATTGAAGTCTGGATAAGCTGAAAGCTATCACCAGCTCCTCTAGCCAGCTCTCTGTCTCCATTTTTGAGATGCTACCCTCATACTTTCCAAGGGTCTACCGCTGAAAGAAACGAATCGTCCTATACCACTGATCATCCTCCTCATCTTTTTCAGCCCTCTGCCGATCAGTCAATTCACCCTTCTGGGCCTCGATCGCCCACACTACATGGTTCATTACAGCTATGCCACCACCCCAATGGGAATAAATAAATGATAATTAGTCTCATCATTTGTAACAATCCTCTGATACCATTCTGTCATGACCTGCCTTCACCAATATGATGGAAGGGACAAATAATGGACATAACATTCCTTCGTCTTGTTGAAGGAGAGATAATGACCCCCGAGACCCACCTTCAATAGGCCCCAGAGTGGCGACTATCACCAATGGAATATAATCCCACACAAGATGGAAGGAATTACCCTTTTTTTAGGATCGGGAGATAAGATAGAAAATCCCACAACACCAATAATGGAAGTACAATTAAAGAAAAAACAAACCAATCCCATATGCATGTTCCAATAGTAAATGATACAAAAGAAAAGGAAAAACCCAAAGGGAAGTACCAAAAGAAAGAAAAACAGCAACACCATCTGTCCCAACGTCCGAACTAGTATGGGCCCGCACGATTCCTAAAGTCCTCCTGGAAACCTGAAAGCAATTTTATATACGTAGGGTTAGCATGAAAGTATAGTTAGTAGGGAAAAACCAATACTCTCAAGCACAAGTGGAGAGGATGAAGGCAGTTCAGGACCATCAGAAGTCATATGCCGATAAAAGGAGGAGACCCTTGGAGTTCGAGGTTGGGGACCACATATTCTTGATGGTCTACCTTCGGCGTGGACAACAGAGGATCAGCATGGGGAGTAAGCTTTCTCCAAGGTTCATCAGAGCCTTAGAAGTGCTTTGGACGGTCGGGGAAGTGGCTTATCAGCTAGTGCTACCACTGCCACTACTGATAATACATGGCGTATTCCATGCATCACAAATCTGACGGTATCTACATAACGATTCACAAGTCCTAGACAGGGGAAATATGGACATCGAGGCTGACGTGTCATTTGCGGAAATGTCTCTAAGAGCCGAGTATTGTAAGGAGAAGGTGCTCCATAGATGGATCATTCCTTTTGTTCGTGTGTTATGAAGGAATGGAGGGCTCAAGGAAAGTAACTGGGAATGGGAGATGCAGATGCACCCCCAGTACCCAGAGTTGTTTTGAATTTTGTTCTATTTTGTTTTTACTTGTTTGTGATGGAAGACATTACTTTTTTTAATATGGAACGTTCAGATTTCCTTATTCTGTCGATCTGTGTGAAGAGTCCTGAATATGGGGAGGGGAGGACCTGATCCCTAATCAGGACGCATTAAGGTGGATGTGATTAAACCCGTGCGGGCGAGTCAGTGCCACCCAAAGTGGATAGTATCATGACATGGAGGAAGAAACTCCATAACCCATACGACATGATAGTTTGAACTTCATATTTTTCATGGTTAGTCAAAGGATATGTGTTCATAGATGTCAATATGGTTCAATATTGAGAGGTGGTTGTTCGATAACCCTCTTTTCTTTGGGTCTAATTTTTGATTCTTGAGGGAGAGAATAGTTTTAGAGGTATCTGAAACAGACACCCGACAAAAAAGTTATTCAACAATGCTTTACGCCCACATGACGTCTCATGGTGCCCCCACCTCGATCCTGAAAGAAGTTGGGTGAACTATGCCATCATGATGCTCTCAGAAAAACACACCAAAACGACTAATAATTTCTCCAAATGGACTTCTGATGTAAAAGTCACAAAATGCTACTCATAGCTTAATAGACGGCATATGGGGCCCACAAATCAACTCCGGCTTCAATGCCTGAAATCACCATGGAAAACTTCGTCCTGATGCCAGGGGAACAACTCCACTGATGGTACCTTAAACGGACTTCGTATGTGTTCATGACATCCGAAAAAAGAATCCCAGTGAGGTAATTAATAAGTGTGAGACACGACCGAGCCCCCGTCTCATGAATTAAAAATTCCCGAGACCATCAAAAAATCAACACTTTGAGCCGAGGATTGCACTGCAGTAAACGACATGAAAAACAGACACCCATTGTGGAAGTTATGGGTGTTGGAAGTTAAGGGAAGAACCCCCTCAGGCTAGACCGGCCCGGTCAGCCCAGTCCACCCATCTGAGGCCAGCCCATGGCACTGGCCAGCGGCCCTGCCGCGTGGCAAAACCACTGACCCAGGTTCTACACCCGCCGACCAGTCCTTGTGGCTGGTTTTTGGTCCATGCGGAGACCCCCCCCCCCCCGAAGGCAGGTCTAGTTCTCCCTCGTAGGGTCGCGCGCCACGACCCCCGATCCACCCGGCCAACGACCTCCACCCAAGGACCGCCACTGTCTGGGACCTCCGCCACCCGGGGACAACTACCGCCTGCCACTAGGAGCCACCGCTGCCACTGGGAGCCCACCTCCACTGCTGGGAGCCACCGCTGCCACTGGGATCCCACCAGACCACTGCGCCACCACCGAACCGGCCCTCGAATCACCTATGAAAGATGATAACAGCTGGAAAAATTCCCAGGGCCACCCAGGACACCCTAGGACTAGAATATTTTATCCAAAAGCATCGTTGGGGAGCTCAAATCGTTCCCTACACAAATTTGGAACTCGCTCGAGAATTTTATAGCAATTAGACATGTGAAATTTAATTAATATATGAAGAATAAATCAAAAACGAAAAACATAACCTTCTACCTCATTGGGCATAGCCCGTAGATTCATGAACGGTCCACCAGAGCACTATGCCGCCTTGGAGAGGTGGAGGAGAGGATAAAAGCTTCTTGAATGGGATCCTCTAGGGAATGATAAGGGTAAGACATGGGGGAGGGGTTGAAGGTTTAATGTAGAAATCTTAATTAACATTAATTAAGTCTTAAACCCCCACCGGTAGGCCCCGAAACCTAACTATCTACGGGGTCAAGGTTAAACTACTCCTAGGGTAAAAACCATGTTTTGAGTGAAACAGTGGTCTCAAAATTTTAATCTAAGCCTCTGTTTAGATGTTATAAAGTTCTATCCTGGGGCCGATAAATGATGAAAATGCCCTTGGTGGAGTTTTCCACAGAAGGGCCACGCCCGCGGATGTTATACCCCTGCTAGGTCAAACGACATGCTCTGGACTCAATGGTCCCCTCAGTTTTCCGATCTAAGCCACCGTTAAGGTGTTATTCGGTTTATTTGGAGTTTCTAGTGTGAAAGAATATAAAATTTAATTCCAGCCACAACGGGGCTCTGAATTACATGCCGTCTAAATGCCCTACTCTGGAATAACATTAATAAATCCTCAATGTATTACAGGCTCAAAACATGGGTTCTTACAATGGTTTACATTATAATATTAATAAATAATTGAATTATTGGGTACGTTCTACATATATTTTATTCCACCCAGTTCACTTTCCCAACGTGGTAATGGATTGATCTTTCATATTCGTTGATCAGTTCTACCATTTTCATTGGCACATATTAAACTCTTTCTATGTGAATATATACATGAGGATTTATTGATCCATTTATACTTCACAGTTCTCCCCAAATAGGTAATTCCCAAAAAAAATTAATGAAAAGATCACTTCAACCAACTGCATATCATGTGTTGGATAGTTTTTTCACATTAACATTCAATTGGTTTAAATCATAGACAATTAATGTAGAGACCCGAAACTTGACGTACATGGAAATTACATTACTTTTGCAGAATACATAACACATAACAACAACAGACACCAAATGACTGTAATAGTTTAGTGTCTTTGGAAACTCGGAACGTAAACTTCTAATAGTGGTGAAAGATCTTCAACATCTCCCATAAAGATCTTCCCCTTTTTGTTTTCTTACCTAAAACCTTTCATTAAATCCTAGGGAAAATAAAACATATAAAAGGTGAGATCAAATGCTCAGTAAGGGTAATAATGGAGAAAATAAAATAAACAATATACATTTGAACTTAAAAACATGAACACAATGTTTAAACTTCAAGATCTTGAGCAATGACATAAAACATGGTATTACGTAAGGAAAAGATCATAAAGAATCATTATCCTGATAAAATATCATGGGAATAAAACATGTAATTGTGGCAACCATTAATCATATGATATGATTTCCATATTAGCCATGGAATTGCTGCCGAGTCCATTTTAGTGGACAAAGTCGCTTTCTGAATCGAGTTCACTCCTCGTTCTAGTCCTGTATTACTAAACCAGAGTAACGTACCATTCCAGCCATGTCTATCTCATGAGATATAAATCTATACCCAATGAATTGGAGGGAGATATAGGTCCCACCTATCTCATAATGAAATCATTCTTTTGGGTGCCACAGAATCATAAATCATACATCATAGCATAACCCATGTAATAGAATGGGATTATTAAACATCATAACATCATAACATAATCCATATATAAAAAAAACTAATATCATTTCATAGTAAGAAAAGTGAAACCATGTAAATAATAGAGACTTTATTCTTGAAACATACACATATGAAATAATTTCATCTTAGATGGAAAATTGTTTAGAAAAAACACTTGAAATGAATTCCTGGAGAAAATATCCTTTCTTCTTAAAAATCATTTTATTTTTATGAAATTTTAAATGAGAATGATTGTGTTGAAAATAGTCATTAAATATTTTTGAGTAAGCTTCATGAAAATAAGGCTTTATAAAATCGTAAAAATCTTTTCATGTCGTTTAAGTTAAAAAATAACATTCTCCTCATACTTTTATCGGAAAAGTCAAAACGTTCCTAATGTGGTTAACCAAAGTATGATTACATTAATAAAATGTGGTAAAATTACAAAATGGGTAAAAAGGACATTTAACATAAATGAATTTTTTTTGAAAATATGGACATGGATGATAAAAAACCCCCAGCAAATACTTATGAATACACAATCTCGGATACGAGCGAGATTGGAATTGTTATCCCTTACAAAGATCTTTTTGTAAATAAAATAGATCACTTATGTGTATTCACTATAAGTTCACATAAATAATGTATAAATAAATTATAATATATAAAAATTCATTTCTCCCATAATCAAATAACGACATAAACAAGAAAGAGAAGATCAACCCAAAGAACGGAAATTGGGTTAAGATGTTCCCTTACCTTAGGTCTAATATGATTCGTACGTATCCGAGCCTCCTATATAATGTTTTAAATAATTTCATTGACTTATTAAAAAATCGTATTCATTCTTATTATATCATATATGATTTAATTATGACTTTATATTTCCTGTTATTTTGTAAATCCGATGTTAAAGCAACGTTTTGGGTAAAATCATCTTATTTGTCGTATGTGTTTGTACTTGTTGTTCTTGATGTTGTTATTACATATAACATGATTTACATACTTTCAAAATGTAAATCATGATTTATATATCATATATATTCCTTATATCTATCTCATATACATGTATTTATAATATTAAATAACATATGTTGGTAAGAAAGGAAATGCACCGTTCATGGAGACGGTATGTTGTACGTACACATGAACGCTACTATCATTTATATTTATTATTTTAATGGAATAAAAAGATAATTATACATAGTTATATTATAATTCCAATATAATATACTATATAATATCATTAACCACATCCTCTATACATCCCACATTGGGCATTAACGAACCACATCACTCTGTGGGGGTGGTAGTTCGCATTTGCTCAAATGAAATTATCGTATTTACCGAATATGGAAACCATAAAGGCTTGATATAATTGTGTATAAAATAAGCATAAAAAATCATAAAAATAATATATCTCATATATAAATAATTTTTCATCATAATGGACAATATGAGAGGCGGTAGGAGAAAATTGAATAATCATTGTTTCGTGAGGCATTATTTTTCCATCCACAGAAACATTATGTTATTCATCCATTTGATGGAGGTGTTTATAAGTGTAGTTCTAATACTTATGATAAAAACATCCTATTATATTGATTATACCGTTGTTGTAACAAAATAAATGATTAAAAGGAGTTTAGGGGTTAGATAAGTAGAATAAAAGAAAACAATTTAAGAGAAATTGTTACCTTTAATTTGGGTAACTTCCTTTTGTTTGAAACTTATGGGAGTGCCTTATGCCTAATGTAAGGCTTCTAGGTGGAGGAGAGGGATGTAGGGAGCTTAATTGGGTATTTTTTTAACAAGACAAATGGCTTGAGAGGTGTGTGGAATTGCATATAAGTGGTCTCCTTTTATAATGGAGAGGAGGAACTCTTTAGGAATGTGTGAAAATATTATTTTATAATATAATTATATTCGGTTTATAATAGTCCATAAATCATTATAGTCGAAGATAAGATGACTCATGGTTGACATAAAAACATCCAATTGGAATTGGACATGTTTTGGATAATATTTCGATCATTATAATCTTATTTATTTAAATAATTTATTAATGAGGTAAACACTGCAACATTATTGTGTCATAAATAATATAATTCATCGTATGTCTAAAAATTATGAAAAAAATACCATGATGTAGTAAATAATTTTAGATTTATAATGAATATTAATAGTTGAAACTATGACTTATATAACACCATATAAAAATTAATTTACTAAAAGATTTTTGTTAATGTCAATTTTGTCTTTACATTAAATTAATTAATCTAATGTGTCATTATATTTAATAAGTGGCTCCATAGGGTCCCCAAATCGACCCAAGTATGACCATGGTCGGAAATTACTCATATAATAATTTTTGGACAAGTGTTAAGGTAATTTTGAATTATTATAATATTCATTTAACCTTGAATTACCATATTTACCTTTAACCACAGTAAATAAAAGTAAAAAGTTATTATTCCTAAAAAATTATTTCCACCTCATTGAACAACATTTTAGTCCTTGGTATTAACTGTTCCTCTTGGATTTTTGAAATTGCACTCACAGAAGCGGTAAAATTACATTTTATGTGAATTTCCAAATTCTCCAAAGAGGTGGGGAAAAGACGATGAAATGTTCAATAAAATTTTTATATATCTAAAATTATTATATAATGACTCCAATTAATTAAAATGAACTTATATAGGTATTAAATATCAATTTTGACCTAAAATAAATTTAAATAAAATTAATAATTATTTAAATGAAAAGTCGGTTTTAAAATAGTAACCTAGTGTTTTCACTATTCATCAAAAATTGAAAGATTTCAACAAAATACCAAAAAATCAGCCGATGATATATTTTATATTCCATATTCAAAAATGATTTCCATTTTGAAAAATTTAAAACATATAAGTGACATTAATTAATTTTAAAATTAATTCCTGTTATCAAAACAACTAGCATGTTTTTTAAGAAACAATAACTATCAAAAGATCGACACTTGTTTATGTCCTAATTCAAAGTGAAATTAATTACAACGACAAAATTTGGAATAAAAGGTAAAAATATATTCTAATTACACTTTAAAAACAATTATAAAGATTATCTAACAATATAAATTATTGTGATGAAAAAATTTGTTTTAAATTAAAATATAGCGTGTTTTTACTATTCATCAAAATATGAAAGTTATCAGAATAATATGAAAAATTTATCCAAAATAAATTTTTAAATCCTGATTCCAAGGAAGAATTTTATTTTTCCAAATTGAACTTATAAACATGTCAAAAATTAGATTTATAGTGGGTGCACCATCAAAAGGCTCCAAAACTGCATTTTTTTAAATATACTTATTTTACCCGAAAACATTATTTTATTCCCATACCATGTTCTAGAAATTTTGTAAAATGAATAATAATGTTATAAAAATCAAAATTTAGTTAATAATATTTATAACAGCTAGTCCATAATAATATTATAACAATATATCATTGTTTAGTAAAAACTGGTGTTGTGCACTACACACGCTATCGAGGAAGGTCATGATTTCGTTTAATGCAAGCCAAGTCAGGGTTGCGTGTTGTGAAATACTCCTTTGTTGTTTTTTATAACATCATCCTGCCATATTTCATTTATAAATTGTATATATATATATATACACTAATCGTTTTGTAGAATGACTACTATCAAAATAGTGTGTAACATGATCCCAGAATAGTATTGTGTATACTGCAAGCTAATACAGTGTTGCGTATAGCGCAAGTTAATCATAGTTTTGCGTATAACACAAGACATCAATTAAAAAAATATTTTTCATAAAATCTTGGTTTTTTACATTCTACCACTCTTAAAAAGAATTTCTCCATTGAAATTCATCGGGGTTATAAATGGTTTACTATTTGAAAGTTTCATTCATAGAAAACCACATCGTAAAAAGGGATACTAAAACTTAATTTTAAAAACTAATGTATAAAATGTGACGATTAACCAAAGTAACTCATCACTGGGTTTCCATATAAGAGAACTTAGTTGAAAATATGGATATGGAAGAGAAATCTAACTATCATGTTCTGATGGATAGTGGTAGAGAACAGGGCTATGAAAAAATCCAACAGTCGCAATGCCATAAATTTGTGATGATCTAAGGTACCATCTGATTCATCAGATATTTGAGCACTAGGAAAAGATTTTTGGTTTTCACGATCATTTCCCAATTGTTGATGAATTTTTGAATTAAAATAAATAATTACTTGATTTTGGTATAACCTCACTGTTGTTCATGCCTTGAACAATTTCCACTTCATCTCTAAATGAAATGAAGTTGAATTTGTCACTCGTGAAGTGTTAGCAGACCATGCGATATAATGTTAGGTCACACAATCTATTTCAAAGAAAATGTTAGAAAAAGCTATCAAATATACATAAGTCCATCTATTGTGAATTCAATCGTATAAGATTCCAAAAATGAACTTATACATCATCTATCATACTGGTTAATAAAATAAAACTAGTTTCTACTATCCAGGGACTTTCTGAAGGCCATTGGTAGGCGATAAAGGCTGGTCGCAATTTTGTTGTGGGTTCGATTCCCATAGCCTTGTCCGACGCGACGGGTTATTGCTCGTCCTGTAGGTTGTCCTTTTTCTAAAAATACATTATTATAACATCCCATCAATAATATCGAAAAAGGTTATATCCTTCAACAATAGTAACTTTTGTCCAATATAATCAATTCTAATATTTAGGTTAATCTAAAAATACTTCTGTCTAATCTCATAGTATAATGAAAACAATTACAAGAAATGTCATCTACCGAGCATGTGAATTCCATCATTTATCCCCCATATATCATATGATATTTCTTGTTGGTCACATTCCAAACAAGTGAATACCTTAATCATGTATTCTATTGCAAAATGAGTTACCATATAACCTTAGTTGAAAACATGAATGTTATCAAATGTTTACTTTTTACACATACCAAAATCAAAAAATTACATATACTCAAACCATGATATTACTTTTTCCCTATATCTGTCATGAGTGCATGAATACTGTCAAACATTTCATTTTCACAATATCCCTTCATTATGCGCACATAATATATTTTCCAAAAATATGTAAATAACATTTCATAGTTACTGGTACCATTCATCATTTACATTCAAAACTCAAGAAAAGGGAAAAGTGTAACAATCCTTAGATTTTTCTTTATTCCATAGTACCATACATTATTCTTGATAAACATACAATCAGTACAATACCTTCTTAAACCACTGACTGAGCTTCATAATTTCTTCCATCTCATATATCATTTGTAGTCTCTTCATTATCATCCACATAAATACTACCCATATGACCAAGCTGATTATCTTTATGAGATTTTAAATTATGGAATTGGTTTTCATAATTCCCATACATTCCACATTTAAACACTTAACCATTGTTGATGTAATACCAATACCATTATCCTTGTCCATGGTGTTAACTGAGCCTTTTCCTTTATAATTAATAGTTTTGCGTCCTTCTTTTCCACACCCAGAACATATTCTAGTTCATTTAAAACATTTTCCTTGATACCTCTTCCCACATGACTTATAGGAGGGAAATTGAACTTTCTTTCCTCTATAATCATCATGAAACTCCATCTTTATCTTATTATCTAAGTCATGAAACTTAGCAAAGCTGGGATTATTTATCATATTATGAAATAATGATGTTTCGCCTTCCAAATGCCATTTAATTTTATTGATCATGAAGAATATCATTCCATTGTCCATCAGATTCTCCATTATCGTGAATCTTCATGTTTCTAACCATTTTCTAAAACCCAAAAAGAATAGTGTGAGAGGAAAAAATCATGATAGGGAAAACAACAAAATAAAGGGGGAGTAAATTCAATATCTAACATCTTAGGTATAATTCTAAGATCGTAACCGTAATTCTAGGACTATAACCTATACTTATACTTAACCTTAGGGACATCCCTAGACATAACTTTGAAATTTCTCTAGGGATCTTAGTAAAGTTTTCACATCCTAGTTTCCAAAGGTAAACTAAACCTTTCCACTGATACCAATTGTAGAGACCCGAATCATGATGTACATGGACATTACATTACTTTTGTGGAATACTTAATACATAACAATAACATACACTAAAGGAACGTAACAGGTTAGTGTCTTTGGAAACTCGGACCGTAAACTTCTAATCATGGTGAAAGATCAACAACATCTTCCATAAGGATCTTCACCTTTTGGTTTGATTACCTAAAACCTTTCTTTAAATCCTATGGAAAAGAAAACATTTAAAGGGTTAGCTCAAATTCTCAATAAGGGTACGTATGGAGGAAACAAAACAATCTATATACATTTGCACATAAAAACTTGAACAAAATGTTTAATCATAAAGAACATGAGCAATGACATAAACCATGGAAATACGTAAGGCATGGATCATAAAGAAACCTTAATCTTGATAAAATATCAAGGGAATAAAACATTTAATTTTGGCAACCATTAAGCACATGATATGATTTCCATTGTAGCCAAGGCATTGTTGCTGAGTCCATCTTAGTGGACAAAGTCCCTTTTTGAATCGAGTTCACTCCTCGTTCCAGTCCTGTATTACTGAATAGATTAAATTACTATTCTAGCAATGTCTATCTCATGAGATATAATTCGTTACCCAATGAATTGGAGGGAGATAAATGTCCCACCCATCTCATAATGAAATCATTCTTTTGTGTTCCACAAAATCATAAATCATACATCATAGCATAACCCATGTAATATAATGGGATTCTTAAACATCATGCCATAAAAACATAATCTATATATAAAAAAATTGATATCATTTAATTATAAGTAAAGTGAAACCATGTAAATCATAGATACATTATAATTGGAACATGCCCATATTAAATAATGTCACCTTCGATAGAAAATGGTTTTGAAAAAAAACCTGAAATGAATTCTTGAGGAAAATATCCCATCTTCTTAAAAATCATTTTCTTTTTATGAAATTTTTGAAAAAAATATTTTTTTGAAATTATTCATGTAATCTTTTGGAGGAAGCTTCATGACAATAAGGCTTTATAAAACCGTAAAAATTCTTTCATGTTGTATAAGATAAAAAATAACATTCTCCTCTTACTTTTGTCGGGAAAGTCAAAACGTTCCACGTGTGCTAAACAAAAGTAATATTCCTTTCATAACATGTGGTAAAATTACAAAATGGGTAAAAAGTCCATTAAACATACATGAAAACATGTTTAGAAAATAGGGACATTGATGATAACAAAACCCCCAATAAATACTTATAAATACACAATCTCGGATAAGAGCGAGATTGGAATAGTTATCCCTTACCAAGATCTTTTGGTAAATAAAATGTATCACATATGTATATTCACTATAAGGCCACATAAAGAAATTATAAATACACGATAATATATTAAAATTAATTTCTCACATAATCAAAAAACTACATAAACAAGAAAGAGAAGATCAACCCAATGAATGGAAATTGGGTTAAAATGTTCCCTTACCTTAGGTCTGATATGCTTTGTTCGTATCCGAACCTCTTGTATAATTATTTAATAATGTCATTGACTTATTAAAGAATCATATTCATTGTTATTATATCATATATGGTTTACTTATGACTTTATATTACCCATTCTTCTGTAAATCCCATGTTAAAGCAACGTTTTTGGTAAAATCATCTTATTTATCGTACGTGTTTGGACTTGTTATTCTTGATGTTATTATTACTTATATCATGCTTTTCATACTTCCAGAATGTAACTAATGATTTATATATCATATATATTCATTATATATCTAGCATATACTTGTATTTATACTATTACAAAACATATGGAGGTAAGAAATTAAATGCACCGTTCATGGAGACGTTAAGCCGTACGTACACCTAAACACTACATTAAATTATATTTATTATTTTAATGGAATTAAAACAAAATAATTCATAGGTATATTATAATTCCAATATAATGTCATATATAATATCATTATCTACATCCTTTATACATCCCACATAAGGCATTAACGAATCACATCACTTTGAGGGGGCAGAAGTCTGCACTTCCTCAAATGAGATTATCATATTTACCAAATATGGAAAAAATAAAGGATTGATATAATTGGGATTTAAAGAAGAATAAGGAAATCATAAACATAATATATATCATATATAAATAATGTTGCATCATAATGGCCACCATGAGAGGTGGTAGGAGAAAATCGAACAATCATCGTTCCGTGAAGCGTTAGTTTTCCATCCGCAGAAACATTATGTTCTTCATCCATTAGATAAAGGTGTGCGTAGTTGTAGTAATAATAATTCTCATAAATAAATCCTAGTATATTGAGTATACTGGTGTTGTTACAAAATAATTTATTAAAAAGAGTTTAGGAGTTGAAGAAGTAGAATAAAAGAAAACAATTTAAGAGAAACTGTTACCTTTAATTTGGGTAACATCCATTGGTTTGAACCAAAATGACTTCTTGGAGTGCCTTATGAATAATGTATGGCATCTATGGGGAGGAGAGGGATGTAGAGAGATTAATTGGGCATAGTTTGGACGAGACAAATGGATTGAGAGGTGTGTTTAGTTGCAAAGAAGTGGTCTCCTTTTATAATGGAGAGGAGGGACTCTTTAGGAAAGAGTGAAAATATTATTTTATAATATAATGATATTCGGTTTATAATGGTCCAAAAATCATTATAGTATAATATAAGATGACTAATTGTCGAAATATAATCATCCAATCATAATTGGACATGTTTTGGATAATATTTTAATCATTATAATCTTATTTATTTAAATCATTTATTAATGAGGTCAACACTGCATCATTATTGAGTCACAGAAACCTTAATTCATTTGATGTCCAAAAATTATGAAAAAAATACCATGATGTAGGAAATCTTTTTATCTTCCAAATGAATATTTATAGTCGAAAATATGACTTAAATAACACCATATAAAAATTAATTTACTAAAAGATTTTTGTTAATGTCAATTTTGTCTTTACATTAAATTAATTAATCTAATGTGTAATTGTCTTTCAGAAGTTGCTCCATGGGGTTCCCAAATCGACCCAAGGATGCCCATGTGCGCCCATTTCTCATCCAATAATTTTTGGTGAATTGTTAAGGTGGTTTTTAATTATAGTAACATTATTCTATCCTTGAATTACATTATTTACCATTAACCGCAGTAAATAAAATTATAACGTTACTATTCACCAAAAATTTATTTTCATCTCATTGAACCAAATTTTTGTCCTTGATATTATCCTTGTCTCTAGGATTTACAAAATTCCACTCACAAAAGATGTAAAATTATGTTTTATGTGAATTTCCAAATTCTCCAAGGAGGTGGGTAAAAGACGATGAAAAGTTCAATAAAATTTTTATATATCTAAAATTATTATAAAATTACTCTAATTAATTACATTGAACTTATATATGTATTTAGTAGCTATTTTTACCTAAAATAAATTGAAATAAAATAAATAATTATTTAAATTAAAAGTCGGGTTTCAAATAATAACCCAATGTTTTCACTATACATCAAAAATTGAATGTTTTTAGAAAGATACCAAAAATTCACCCTAATCTATATTTGATATTAAAAATTCAAAAATGATGTCCATTTTTCCAAATTCAAAACATAGAAGTGGAATTAATTAATTTTATAATTAATTACTATTATCAAAAAAATAGTGGGTTTTTTGCAAAACAATAACTATCAGAAGATCGACACTTGTTTATGTCCATATTCAAAGTGAAATTAATACCAACGACCAAAATTAGATTAAATGGAAAATATATATATTCAAATTATACTTTAAAACCAATTACATAGATAATCAAACTATATAAATTACTGTGATGAAAAAAGTTGTTTTTAATTAAAATATACCGTGTTTTTACTATTCATCAAAATATGAAAGTTATCAGAATAATATGAAAAATTTACCCAAATAAAATTGTTAAATCACGATTCCAAGGAAGAATTTTATTTTGTAAAATTGAACTTATAAACATGTCAAAAACTAGATTTAATGTGGGTGCGCCATTAAAAGGCGGCAAAACTGCATTTTTTAAAAAATATTTATTTTACCAGAAAAATTTATTTTATTCTCATACCATGTTCTAGAAAATTTTTAAGATGAATAATAATGTTATAAAATTCAAATTTTAGTTAATACTATTCATAACGGCTAGTCCATAATAATACTATAACAAGATATCGTTGTTTAGTGAAACCCGGTATTGCGTACTACACACGCTATCGAGGAAGGTCACAATTGCGTGTAATGAAAGCCATGTCAGGGTTGCGTATTGTGAAAGACTCATTATTTGTTTTGTATAACATTATACAACCATATTTCATTTATAAATTGAATATATACATACACTCAATGTTTCTTAGAATAACTACTGTCAAAATTGTGTGTAACATGTTCCAAGAATAGTGTTGTGTATACTGCAAGCTAATAAGGTGTTGCGTATAGCGCAAGGTAATCTTGGTGTAGAGTACAACACAAGAAACCAATTAAAATAATATTTTTCATAAAATCTCAGGTTGTTACAATTAATTTGTAATTTTGAATCAACACATAGCCCTTACCCTTCTACGGCAAAACACTAAATAACAAAAAAAGTACTCCACTTGTGGGTAGTTGGAGCACGAGTGGAGTTATAAGCCTCCATTTCAACTCCAGAAACTCTCTTCCCATTCAGCACTCCTTGAAAAAATTACTCCCTTTTAATTTATCTTGATATGAGGGTTGGAAAATCGTGATACGTTTCTAAAAAATCAACGATAATATCTTTCGATCCCTATAAAGCAACAGATGTCCTTTACTATTGTTGGACTCTTCCATCCATCAATTGCAACTTTCTTGGAGGGATCCTTATATATCCAATTTCATCTAATGATATGACCCGTGAATTAAACTTCCTGCAATAATAACTCACATTTTCTATACTTTTCAATGAGATTAACCTCTCGTAATGTCTCTAGTATAGTGCGTAGATACTCTTAATTCTCCCCCATGATTTTGGAGTATATTTGAATATTTGCTATAATGACTACCAAAAATTTGTGGAGGTAATCAATAATGATTTTATTCATCAAGTCCATGAATATTACTAGGGAATTAGTTTGTCTAAAAGGCATTACTATGAACTCATATTTCCTATATCTTATACGAAAAGAACTCTTGGTGATATCTCCCTTCATCACCATTACCTGGTAATATCCCAACTACAAATCCACCATGGAGAATTATTTTCCACTATGTAGCTCATCTAATTAGGTAGTAATTCATGGAATATGATACTTGTTCATTTTCATGATTTTGTAGATCTCACAATAATCAATGCAAATGCACATTGACCTATACTACTTCACAATGAAGAGGACTGGTTAACCCCATGATGAAGAACTTTGGCATATAAACCAGTTATCCAAATTCTTCTATAGTTTTTTCTTCATCTCCTCACAATAAAACATAGCCATTGTATATGGATTCATGGATATTGGCAAGAACCCAGGTATAAGATCAATTGAGAAGTCATCATATCTTATAAGAGGAAGATTTTAAAATTTCATGAAAAACACTTCAGTGAATTCCTTCACAGTAAGCATGTATTCAAGGTTGGCTGCTTCCGTAGATTAAATCATCTAAGCCCAATATGCTTTCTCATAGGGTAGTAATATCCACGCTAGAGATGATAGTCCTAAAAAATAATCATCTTCCTCCTTGCACATGTATAGAATCAGGAGTTAATTTTCCATATGGGCAGTGATTTCCCTCTCATGAAAATTTATGTTGGCAATATATAAGGAAAGCAAATCCATATCATGACTTGCATCAAGTTTCACCTGAGGGTGTATGGTGAGGCTTTCACTGAAGTAAAATACATAAATTATTATTGGGGAGGAGTTAAATTCATGAGATGAAATTATTTTCCTATTTTCTGTACACACCGATATCGTTACATCCTCGATTTGTTGTGGTGTTGGGATTGTTCTACTAAACTATCAGGATATAAATGAATTTGTATAAATAAGAAAAAAAAGTACGTTTTATAATCTTTAATTAATAACTAGAGTAAATGTTACCAAATTGTTTTTTGGATTCACTTCAGCGGTAGTATTGAAAAATTATCTCCATTGCTTCCATTGATGTTGATGAATGCCCCTACAATCCCTTGGAATAGGGTACTTATTTTCAAGGTGCCCCGGTAAATTGTTGTTGAAAAAATGAATAATGCATTGAGGGTTTAATGGAGCGTTCCTCTCAATTTTTACATCCACAAGTTTTTCATTTCTATAGTTAATGGCTAGGTTCCCTTATCTTCGACAACTGAAGCATTTCCTTATCCCCTTTAGGAAATTTACAAGGTGCTTCTTTCCGTACAATTGGAAAGTTGGGTTCTGTATTTTCTTATCACCATTATATTTTTCTATTAGACAACCAGAATTTATGTCCACCTTATGCTTCTTATCACCAATATAACACTGATATTCACTGACATCCATTTAAACTGTGATACGACATCAGACAATTTCCTTATAGCTTTCGAAGTCGTAGATCTCTAGGGATTTCCGTAGGCGATGTTTTATCACACCATAGAAGCGGCCATCCTTGCGTTCAGGGTTAATGACATAGATGAAGGACAATAATGCAAGCCATGTAATGTTTTCCTTATATGCTATGATGGATTCATCTTCTTTTTTCATGAGGGCATGGAAGTCCCATTCAATCATAAGAAGCAGGGTGTGTAGAAAATATTTTTCAAAAAATATTTTCTGGAAATCCTTCTATTATAACGCCCCGATATCCTCTATAGGATTCACATTTTTTATAAACGTAAACCATTGAATGGATTCCCCCTCCATACAATAATCATACAGAATAACCATCTCTAGTTCTGAACATTGAATAATGGAGAAGTTCTCTTAAAAATGAGTTGGTCCATTGTTCATTAATTGAGAGATTATACGATCCATTAAAGAAGGAGGCCTTTGAATCATGGAGCTCTCGATTATGACACGTTCATTAATAGTAGGGGGGGTAGAAAGTTTATCTTAACCTATTTACCTATTTAATATTGAGTTAATTAAGATAGTATCATGACAATGTCCTCGATTCCCCATCCCATATCTTGAGAATATCATTAGAATCGTTATCACGTTGATCATTGCATCAGTTGTTAGTCCATGTCCTCATATTACAAGCCATTGGATGGGAGAAGAGGAATGATAGTGGTAACAAATAAAGGGCAATCCATGAAAAAATGGATGAATTATAAATAACGTTTATATCCTTATCTTATGAATATATAGGCTTCAATATTTGTAATCCGTGATGTACTTCCAAAAATTTATTCATAGGGGTAATTTTTTATTACCTTAATTTAGTTCATACTATGCTAGTGAATTTACCAAAGCATATCCCTTCATAGTGTTGTAACCAAGATTCTAGTATGGCATGTTCTATTATACTTGGATACCCCGGGTCAAGCCCCAAACTCCTTGTCGAAGTTTTCACTCCTAGGTACATCTCCAACAGAGCCGCCTCTACCTGCTCGTATTTTGATAGGGATATATTTTTCTGATAATCCACTTACTCAATACTCACCATCACATAAGGATGTTATTATATACATTATCTTATCCCTAAGGATTTTACTAGGTTTTTCTAATCCAAATCCAATAAATAACTAATTTTATACTCTGACGCCCACTATAACAACCATTATCTTTATTAGACACTTAAAAATGATTTATTACATTAAACATTAAATTGATGCAATATGGGAGATTAATTTTTCTAGTGTATTTGGATCATAGAATAATTACATAACCGCATAAAATATAAATTAAAACATCATTTTTAAAAACTACTTTAACATGACCACAACATTCCTTTATAATTAACATTACATGGGATATCCTCAGGACATGCATAAGAAAAGGGTGGGAAACAACACATAGTAAGGGAGTAAACGAGGCATAACATGATGAATACAATACATTTTTGGAAATAGTTATATCAACATATCATATGATACATATGAACATAAAGGCACCATAATACATTATATGATTACATAGAAATGTGGCAAGCAAATTTAACATGATATTATCATGAGACAAGGCTCATTGGATGTGGAACATGATTAAACACTCATTGGAAATTAATTATCAAGAGTATAACCTCATCACACTTGACATATCGTGAGAATAATATTTACCCAATTCATTGGAGCACTAGCGGGTAAAACCCTTCTTAATTGTATCATTTCATTCAAAAGTGATCCACATAGATTATTTAACATGGATTTGTTATATATAATCATTAATTAGTTGATAAAATAATGTGGAATTAATAAATGAAACTCTATAATCAATATGTAAATGTTCATAATGGTGAAAACCATCGATAGAGAAATGTTCACGGTATTCACGACACATTGAATTGTTCTACGAAAATCGTGGTGTGATTTTAAAAGCATAACGACATGACATAAGAATTCATAAAAACAATTGATGATAGAGAAATGGGTGTCTAATTATATGTATAAATAATTTATTGTAATGTGGTCATATATATACATTTCCATACATATTTTATGGAATTTAGATTCATAATACAAAAGAATTGCTTGAGTGTAAATGAGTAGAGAGATATTTATTACGGAATTTCCGTATGGTAACTGGTGTACATTTGAGGCAATAATGACAGAGAAAAAGGTATATCATAATTAAAATTATATTAAGGAAACTATGGGGGAGGTGAGAAATCGTACCCCAACACCTTTTAATTTAATTGACAATGTTATAACAATATAATGAAACTTGGATTATAACTTGACAGGAAGAAGTCCATTACATGGAAGTGTGATCCCAAAGGCTGGGGAGAGGCTTCTTCGGAGCATGTGGCCCCATGGATGGATTCTAGAGAGAGGAGGGTAGAGGATGATCGACCTCCAAAGGCTTTGAGTGAAGGGGAAGTGGGAGCCTGGGTGGGTTTATATATGAAAAGATGTGAAATTCATTACTATTTTGGTTTTGGAAACCACACATTAAACTAATCAAAACCACAAAACAACCTATGGATTTTCCAATGGTTTTTCCAATGTAGAGTGGAAAACATTATTTAATAAAACTAATGGATGAATTTCCTAAAATATTACGCTTTCTTATGTGGGGGTGAGTCACACTCTCAAGGAAATAAAATTAAATTGTTAAAATGTTTTACAAGTCTTGTAGGGTCCACTAAGGCATTTTAAAAAAAATCAAATAAACCTAAAATTGAATTATTTTAAATCTAAAACTTATTTCTTATGAACATAACTTTTATTTTATTTTATTACATCACCATTGAGTCATTATGTTGTCATAAGACACATTATATATTTAAAATGAATTTAATTTCTACACAAAAATTCTATTATCATTGAAAATATTGAAAACTTCTCCATTGGATAACATCAACATCCTGATTCCAAAAATAAAATTCCTTTTACCTAAATAAATTTCTATATATGCGAATTGTTGCTTTGAATATAAAATCTGTCATTTTCCAAATTTCATGGGTTTTGATAAAAACGACCATCAAACCTTTATAAAAATAACAATTGTATTCATAAAAATTATACCATAATTTATATCTAATAAAAAGTAGTTTAGTATTATTATTTTTAAAAAAATTAATTAATTCGAAATTCCATTAATTAATTTAATAGATTTATTATTTTCATATAATTGATATATACAATTTGTTCTTTAAGAAATATTTACAAATTAACAATAATAAAATAAATGTATATTCTTTATTCTATGTAAACAATAATAAACACAATCATATTGCTATGGTCTTGGTACATATCCACTTATAACACAAGTATAAGGTCTAATGTTATAGTGTGTGATGGTGGCAGATTCATGGGGTGGCTCGGATAACATCTATTGGGTGGTAATCTATATCCACATCCACTTCTCTCATAGGCGGTTCCATTCGAGCTTAACATGTTGAAACATGGCTTGGGATGGGTCAGAGCACCACCCCATGATGGATCTACCTTTTTAGGTCTAACGAATGGGATTCGTAAATGTAAATTCATCTAGATGTGGCCATCACATCCTTTGTCGGAGTAAATTGTATTTCTGAAATCCAAATATTTATAGAAATCACGTGGTCACTGTTTAATGGGTAGTTTAGAAATATTCACACTTCATAATGGTATTTTAAAATCCAAAACATACAAAAAGTAAGTGAATATGTCATATAACCATAATATAAAATAACAAATCTAATTACATCAAGAGGAATTTTCATTAATAAATGTTTTGGTTGTAACAATACCATTTTATTCCAAGACCCATTCCTGAAGGTAATGACAGTCTCTTCATGCATGACATGATGGATATCCATTGAAAGGGACACCTAAGTCAAAATAAATAATTTGGGAGAGACTGAATCACCCTATCTATATCCTTCCATCAATTTGAATAAACCAAACCCGTTAACCATGATAGATATAGATGTCCACAATGAATTATAGCATCTAAAAAAAGATCATAAGACCAAATCGAGAAGCCAAAATGTGTCATTATGTAACACCATGATAGTTTATGAGAACTATTTTTTTATATCTCATTTTATATGATACATCAAAGGAAAATTTCATTACACAGAACACTATATTGGCTTAATTTACACACAATCGCGACCTTCCATGATAACGTGTGTTGTACGCAAATACCTAGTTTCACTAAACAAAGATATGCTATTAAAATATTATATAAACTAGCCATTATGAATAGTAATACCGAAATTTTGAAATTTTGTAAATTTTAACCTTCAAAACAGACTTCATTTTTGGATTCGGAATATCGAAATTAACCTAGGGTTAAATTTTGTTATTTTTCTGAGAACATTCTATTTTTGATGAATAGTGAAATCACTAGGTTACAATTTAAAAACTGAATTTTTATTTAAATAATTATTTATTTTATTTAAATTTATTATTGGTCAAAATAGATACATAATACTTATATATATTGAATTTAATTCATTGTAGTCATTTTATAGTAATTGTAGATATATAAAAAAATTTATTGAACTTTTCATCGTCTTTTACCCACCTCTTGGAGAATATTAAAATTTACATAAAACGTAATTTTACCGCTTCTCTGAAGGGAATTTAGAAATTCCGAGATACATAGTTAATATAAAGGAGTCAAATGTGGATCAATAAGATAAAAATAATTTTTAGTGAATATTAACCTTTTACTTTTTTACCATAGTTACTAGTAAACATGGAAATTAAGTTTCAAAATGATATTACTATTACCTTAACACATGTCCTAATTCTATTGGATAAGTTTAATTCGACCCAAAACAATCTTAGGAAGAAAATATGTCCATTTAGGTCCACATGTATTAGATTAGGACATTTATTATTATTTTATTTAAAGATAAGTTAAAATAGGTAAAATCAATTTTTAATAACAAATTCTTTTTAATATAGGGTTATACATAAGATAAATTAGACTATTAACATTCATTAGAAAGATAAAAATATTTACTACATAATGGTATTTTATTTAAAATTTTTAGATATTAAGTAATATAATTTATTTATTACACAATGATGATGCAATAATTACCTTATTAGTGAAATATTAACATAATTGATATTATGAATACTCAAATAAATGTAATTTTAGACTTTTTATGAATTACAATAATTTTATAGGTTATTATAACATGTTAGTATTTATTTAATTAACTTTTATTGAACTAATCATTCTGTTATTATTTTCAGAAAAATAAAGAACCAAATAGTTTCAAAATTGAGATAAAATGGTTTTTAAAACAAATATTATATTATTAATTGTTATTTTATTCCTAAAAATCTAAGGATCTTCAAAATGACTTATATGAGGTTATATATATTAATAATGAACTAAATGGGGTTCGTTTGGCTTATTATATTATGTTTATTGACAATATATTGTAAGAAAACAAGAAGACACAGTAATAGTAAAAATATTTAATCTAGAGTTAAATCTAAATTTAATGGTTAAAATAGTAACCTAAACATGTCTAAAATCTATTGGTTGAGATGATTTAGACCCAAATATACCTTATATTCTAAATAAATCAATTTTATCTATTAAAAACTGAATATGAATTTAAAATAAAATAATATTTTAATTTTTTTCCTAAGGTTCCCCTCTCATCCCTTATAAAAGGGCACCTACTCCCTCTCTTAGAAACACCACTTCGAGACTTAATTCTAGGCCTAAAATTGAAAAGTTCTCTTATAAACTTACCTAGAAACATCCTAGAGGTCCTGGTCTTCTTCAATGACCATCTTTAGAGACCTAAGAGAAGGTTAAGATGATGTGCTTCAAAGAAGAGGTAATGTCCATTTCCAATTGTTTCAAATTTATTTCTTCTTCTTCTTCCTCTTCATTAGTTGTTTTATTATGAATTAATAACATCAGTATTACTCATATAATGATATGTTATTATAAATATGAAACAACCCTATTTCACCTTCTATCCATCCTACGGAGAACGAAATCAAAGAGCGTGCGTATGTACTGAATACCGTCCCCACGCCGTAGTGTAATTTGTTTTCCACCACCACCTTACTTGGATGGTTATAATGGTATAAAGAATAACTATATATAATTATTGTAAAGGTATATTGATTATGAAAACTTTTGCATACACTTCAATATAATTCCATGATCATGGGAACGATATCATCGCTTGTGTGTACGTACAGCCTACCGTCTCCACGATATGATGAGACTCGTTCTACATGATCGTTCTTGAATAATGATTATATAAATGAAATGAATGAATAAATATGATATATGTTACACTAATAACATTCTGTAAATTAGGTATCTATAACCTAAAAAGAAGAATACAAATTTGTTGGACAAGACATTCATAAGAACATAAAGCAATGAACACTTGAATAACAAGTAACAATCAAATATTACTAATAAGAAGATAAAAATAAGAACATATATGATATAATAACAAATAATATGATTCTATAACAAGTCAATAAAATTATTTAAATCTTTATACAGGAGGTTCGGATATGTACAAAGCATATTGGACCTAAGGTAAGGGAAAATCTCACAAACTCATTTTTATCAAAGATTGTTTATTCTTCAGAATTTACTTGGGCATATTTATCATCCACATACATATTTACTCAATATGTAATATTATTTCCAAAAAACAACAATTTTTTAAATCAAATTTTACCCATTTTTGAGTTTATAGTAAATGATATGGAAGGAAACTTTTTTCGTTTTTAGTATGAGGTACTTTTTGTCTTTTCCTGCCAAAGTAGGAGAAGGATTTTATTTAACTTATATGGCCTGAATGGATTTTTAGAACATTTTTTCTATGATGATTTCTTTACATGTTTCAAGTTTAGTTTTAATCATCTTCTTTTAGTTTAAAATTGTATGACATGTTAAGAAAGTAAAAATGTTTTTGAAATAGGACAGATATTTTCCTCAAGAATGAATTTCAAGTATTTTATCAAAATTATTATCCATCTAAGATATTATATGGTTCAGTTTATATCCCTATTATACAATTGATTTGATTATGTTATGATGGAATTATTTTTATTATGTCCTTTTGTCGTATATGGATTATGTTTTGATGGCATGATGTTTAAGAATCCCATTTTCATTATATGGGTTATGCAATGATGTATGATTTATGATTTTATGGCACACATAAGAATGGTATCATTATGAAATGGGTGGGACCTATATCTCTCTCCAATGCATTGGGTAAAGATTTATATCTCATGAGATAGACATGGCTGGAACGATAAGTTATTCCGGTTCAGTGATACAGGACTGGAACGAGGAGTGAACTCGGTTTAGAAATGGACTTTGTCCACTAAGACAGTCTTGGTAATGAGTCTTGACTAATAATAAATGATATTCTATGATTATTTGTATGTTCCATAAAGTTTCATGTTTTATGTTATGATTGTTGGGATTACATTTCACTACTATTATTTATCCAATGTTATGATATTATGTTCTCTTTTTCATCTTAAGATTTTTGAAATGCTATGTTCTTATGAATATGATATTTCTTTTGTTTACACTTACTGAGCATTTTAGCCCACCCTTTTGTATGTTTTCTTTCCCCAATTCAGGAAAAAGGTTATTAAGTAGGATATTCCAAAAGGGACTATAGATATGAAAAAATAAATGGGAGACAATGTAGATGCTTTGTGAACCAGATGTTAATGTTTCCCAGTTTCTAAAGACACTATACATATATGTTCCTACCATATTTTTGCTATATGTTGTAATAAGTATGATTCAGTTATGAAGTGATAATAATGTATGTAAATTATGGGTCATTATAGTTGGTATCAGAGTAAGGGTTTAGTCATACTTTGGAAACTACGATGTGAAAGCCTTATTAAGAACCCTAAAGATATGTCTAAGCATAGGAAAAAATCCTAGTGTTTTAGAAATGGCCATGAATAACCTATATGAAGACATAAAGCGTGAGATTTTATTCTTGATTACGTGGTTTTAACATTATAATTATAATTTCTCACACCATGATTATTGGTTTTAGTCAATGGATGGATCCTGAAGGAACCATGTTAATGTTGAATGCGACGGGCAAAGCAATGATTGTCCCCTGAGCAACCAAACATTATGGGAGCTGTAATGAAAAATCTTACAGCCATACTCACCCAACGTTCTCAAGCTATGAATCATGTAGGACTTCTGAACGAGAAAAGGATTGAGAAAATTCTATTGAATCCTTCATGAGGTAGCATCCACCCTTATTCAACAGGTCTACTGATAAATTTGTGGTTAAAGAATGGACCAGTGCCACTGAAAATATATTTTTAGTTCTTCAATGTTCTGAACATGATAAAGTCATCATATTAGTTTATCGTTTGTAAGGTAAAGCTAATAAATGGTGAAATATTATCAAGAATACAAGGCCAAGAGATGAAATTGGGTCCATTGAATGGGATGAGTTCAAGAACATATTAATCAATAAGTACTTCCCTCGTATTCTTCGAACAAAGATGGTGAAGGATTTTCTTGAACTAAAGCAAAAGGATGATGAATCTATATGTACCTACAAAACAAATTTTACTAGACCTGCAAGGTATGCTTTTGGGATTATTATCCAACCAGAGAGAATGATTGATCGATTCTTTAGTGGCTTAAAACCAAGTCTTCGATGGGTGTTAGCCATAAGGGACATCAATTGCTATGAGGAAATCGTTCGATGTTCTCTCAAGGTTGAAATGGTGGATGGAGTAACCCATCAGTCATATGCATTAGATAAGAAGAGGAAAATGTAATTGAAAGGAAAATCAAAAGAGCACAATGAAAAGAAGATGAATTTTCCCTTATGCTGAATGTGTGGAAAGAAACATAGAGGGAGTTGTCTTAAAGGGACAATTAAATGATTCAAATGTGGAAAAGAAGGTCATAGGGTATTTGAATGCCACAATGTTGGGAAGAAGATATCTAGTGATGTGAACAATGAAAAGGCAACACAGAATGTACCTCCTACACTTCAATGTAAAAAGTGCATGGAAATGGGGCATTATTTGAATCAATGCCCTAATCCAGGGGTTGTTGATGATGATCGATGTCAACAAACTCTTAAGTCTAAATATGATGTAAATTCACATGCAATTTCTATCAGCGATGTGGAGTACGATAACGAAGTGGTGAAAGGTACACTTACAGACCATTCTAAAGTAGCAAATGTTTTATTTGATTTTGGATCCACCCACTCATTTATTTATAAATAATTTTCTAAGGGTATCACCATATTACCTCAATAATTAGATTTTGAGTTAGCTGTGACAACCCCTAATGGAAAAAAAGTCACATCAAAAGTTTACAATTCTTATCTGATTGAAGTTTGTGGGAACGTGCTTCCTGCAAATCTTGTGGTCCTTCCTATAGTAGAATTTTATGTGATTCTTGGCATGGATTGGCTTTCTTTATATAGAGCTCATATCAATTTCCAATGAAGGGATGCCCCATTTCATATTCCAGATCAATCTATGATCGTCTATTAATGCAAGGATGAACATAACCTTCTAATGGAAATATCTTCCATCTTATTGGTCTTAATTACACTAAATATAAGTTATTTATCTCAAATGGTTGGTGAGAAACTCATGATTAAGAATATTCACATTGTAAAAGAGTTTGATGATGTCTTTCAAGAGGAATTAACAGGTTTTATGTTTATTTTTCAATTAAACTCATACCAGGAGCTATGCCCATTTCAAAAACACATTATAGATTGGACCCAATTGAGTTGCAGGAATTGAAGAAGCAACTCCAAGAGAATTTTGATAAGGGATTCATACGCCCAAGTTCATCACCATGGGGAGTACCCATTCTGTTTGTTAAGAAGAAAGATAGATCAATGAGACTCTACATTGATTATCGAGAACATAACAATATCACTATCAAGAAAAAATATCTGATCCCACACATTGATGACTTATTTGATCAACTACGTGGAGCTCAATACTTTTCCATGATTGATCTTCATTCAGGGTATCATCAATTAAGGGTCAAAATGGAGGATATACCAAAGACTGCTTTCTGTACAAGGTATGGAAAATATGAATTTACAGTGATGCCATTTGGTCTTACTAATGCCCCTTCTATCTTCATGGATATGATGAATATAGTCTTTAGAGACTATCTAGATCAGTTTGTGGTAGTCGTTATAGATGATATTCTTATGTATTCAATGATCAAGAAAGAACATCAGGATCACTTGAGAATTGTATTGAAGACCCTGAAAAAGGAGATGATTTATGCCAAATTTACCAAGTGTGAATTTTGGCTTATAAAAGTTGCATTTTTGGGTCACATAATCTCAAAAATGCAGATATCTATGGATCCAGTAAATACAGAGGTTATTTAATGATGGTCAAGACCAATGATAGTAACTGAGATCCGATGTTTTCTTAGTTTGGATGGATATTATCGACATTTTGTGAAAGATTTTTCATGATTATCTAATCCACTCACCAGGTTGACTCGAAAAAGAGTTTAGTTTTTTTGGACAGAAGAGTGTGAATTGAATTTCATGGAGTAAAAAATAAGGTTATCTAGGGCACCTGGGCTCACACTACCATGTAGTGGTGAAAGGTTTGTGGTCTACAGTGATGCATCTAAGAAGAGATTGGGGTGTGTTCTTAAGAAAAATGATATGGTGATTTCTTATGCCTCATGATAGTTGAAAATCCATGAGAAAAATTACCCAACTCATGATTTGGAGTTAGCTGCGGTGAAGTTTTCATTAAATATTTGGATGCATTATATTTATGGTGATAGGTGTGATATTTATACAAATAATAAAATATTAAAGTATATTTTCACACAAAAGGAGATGAATATGTGTCAAAAAATATGGTTGGAGCTGGTTATGGATTACGAATGCTCAATTCATTACCAGCATGGGAAAGAAAACAAGGTGGAAGACGCATTAAGTCGACAAGACCATGCTAGCTTATCCATGATGAGGATCATAAAAAATCCAAAATTTATGGATTTACAATGTATGGATCTTGGAATTATAATGGCACCTGATAAATCATATCTATCACAAATGAATGTTCAGCCATATATACATGAGAAGATTAAAGAGGCACTGAAAGAATATGTAGAATTAAAAAATAAGGTGAGAAATGTCCCTGAATTCAACCATGATTGTGATGGGATAATAAGGTTCCAGAATCTTGTTTGTGTTCCTCCCATCCAAGAATTAAGGAAGGAACTACTGGATGAGTCCCAGAGTTCTTCATTCTCTATTCATCTTGGATGCACAAATATGTATAAGGACCTGAAAGAGTACTTCTGATGGGATGGCATGAAAAGAGATGTTGCTGAATATGTCTCTTGATGCTTGGTTTGTCAGCAAGTTGAAGCTGAGAAACAGAAATATAAGGGGTTGTTACAAACATTACCTATACCCGAATAGAAATGCGAAATCATCACTATGGAATTTGTCATTAGACTTACTAAAACATCCAAAGGCAACAATCCTATCTAGGTTATAGTTGATCATTTTACAATGTCGACACACTTCATTACTATTAGAGAAGATTTATCTATAGAATAGATTGCTAGGATATATGTGAAGGAAGTGGTAGGATTTCATGGAGTACCACTTTCCATTATATCTGATCGAGATCTGAGGTTTACCTCGATGTTTTGGAGAAGTCTTCAGCATAATCTAGATACACAGTTGAGTTTCAGCACAACTTTTCATCCTCAGACAGATGGTCAGTCTGAGAGAACAATACAAACTCTAGAATATATGTTAAGAGCATCCCCTATGGATTTAAAAGGTGGTTGTGATCAACAACTACCTTTGGTTGAATTTTCTTATAATAATAGCTTTCACTCCAGTATTAAGATGGCTCAATATGAAGCTCTCTATGGAAAGAAATGCAGGACTCCAACTTACTAGGATGAAGTTGGGGAAAAAAAGCTATTAGGACCTGATCTTGTTGATGAGGTGGAAAAAAAGGTCAGATGTATTCAACAACACATAAGAGCAGCTCAGAGTTGACAAAAAAGTTATGCGATAATCGAAGAAAAGACCTAGAGTTTGAAGTGGGTGATAAAGTGTTTTTACGAATATCTCCTTGGAAGAGAGTAATTATAATTGGAATGAAGGGAAAGCTGAGACCTATGTATATTGGTCCTTTTGAAATACTGGATCGTGTTGGGAAGGTAGCTTACCGATTGACGCTTTCTCCGAATCTCTCTCAAGTCCATGATGTGTTCCATTTATCTATACTGAGAAAGTACATACTGGATCCTTCACATGTACTAAGCTCAAAAGTTGTACCACTGGAGAAAGATCATTCTTATGAAGAACAGATGATAGAGATTTTGGATCGTAGCGAAAAAGTTCTATGGAACAAGACCACTCGCTTGGTGAAAGATTAATGGAGGAACCACCAATTAGAAGAAGCTACATTGGAACTTGAGGATATGATGAGGGTGAGGTATCCTCATCTGTTTGTTACAAAGTGATGAATTTTAAGGGAGAAATTTATTTTAAGGGGGGTAGAATGTTACACCCTGACAGTTTATGAGAAGTATATTCATTTTATTTATTATGTTATATGAAACATCGAAGGATTCTTTCATGACACACAACACTAGCCTGGATTACTTTACACTCAATCGCGACCTTCCATGATAGCGTGTGTTGTACGCAAATAAAAAGTTTCACTAAACAAAAATATGCTATTAAAATATTATATAAACTAGCAGTTATGAATAGTAATTCTCACTTTTTAAAATTTTATAAATTTAATCTCTCTAAACAGATTTCATTTATGGATTCAGAATATTGAAATTAAACTTGGGTGAAATTTTGGTATTTTTTAGAAACCTTTCAATTTTTAATGAATAGTGAAAACACTAGGTTACTATTTAAAAACTGACTTTTTATTTAAATAATTATTTTTTTCATCTAAATTTATTTTTGGTAAAAATAGATACATAATACTTATATATGTTCAGTGTAAATTGATGGAGTCATTTTATAATAATTTTAGATATATAAAAAATTTTATAGAACTTTTCACTGTCTTTTACCAAACTCCTAGGAGAATTTAAAAACTTATATAAAACATAATTTTGCCACTTCTGTGAGTTTAATTTAAAAAATACGAGAGACACTGTTAATATCACGTAGTAAAATTTGGTACAATAAGATAAAAATAATTTTTGCAGAATATTAACTTTTTACTTTTTTACCATGGTAAAAATTAAATAGGGTAATTAAGGGTAAAAATGATATTATTATTACCCTTACACATGTCCAAATTATACTGGATAAGTTTAATTATACCAATAAAAACCTTAGGAATAAAATATTTTAATTTAGGTCCACTTGGATTATATTAGGACATTAATTATTATACTATTTAAAGAAGAGTTAAAATAGTTAAAATCAAAGTTTAATAACTAAAAAAATTTTAATATAGGGTTATACATTAGATAAATTAGATTAATAAATATTCATTATAAAGATAAAAATATTTCCTACATAATCGTATTTTATTTATAATTTGTATACATTAGATAATTTAATATATTTGTTACACAATGATGATGCAATAATTACCCTATTAAAGAAATATTAACATAATTGATATTATAAATACCCAAATAAATGTAATTTTAGTGTTTTTATGAATTAAAATAATTTTATAGGTTATTATGGCTTGTTAGTATCAATTTAATTAAATTTTTTGGAACTAATCACACTGTTATGAGTTAAAAAAACAAGTACCAAGTAGTGTCAAAATTGTCATAAAATAGTTTTTAAAACAATTGTTATTTAATTAATTGTTATTTTATTCCTAAAAATCTAATGTTCTGCCAAACGACTTATATAAGGTTATATATATTAATAATGAACAACTTGGGGTTCTTTTGTCATGTTATTGTAATTTTATTAACCATATAGTGTAAGAAAACAAGAAGACACGGTAAGAGTAAAATTATTTAACTTAGAGTTAAATATAAATGATAGGGTTAAAAGAGTAACATAAACATGTCTGAAATCTATTGGTTGAGAGTATTTCGTCTCATCCCCACCTTAGCTTAGAAATAAATCAATTTGGAGAAATTAAATACCTAAAATGACTTTATAATAAAATATAATTTTATGTTTTTCCTAAGGTGCCCCTCTCCTCCCTTATAAAAGCGAACCTCCTCCCTCTCCTCCTCACACAACATTGAGCCTTCATGCTCAGAAACCCCCTGCCAATTTCACTTCTCCACATCCCTAGATACATCTTAGAGTTCTTGGTCTTCCTCAAAGAGAGACTTTAGTGCCCTATAAGGAGGATAAGAAGAAGCTCTTCAAAGAAGTGGTAATGTCTATTGCCAATTGTTTCAAATTTATTTCTTATTATATATCCAATTATTTAGTTGTTTCATTATGATATAATAACAAAAGTATCAATAATATACTGATATGTTATTATAAATAGAAAACAATCCTATTTCACCTTCTATCCATCCTATGGAAAATGAAATCACCGCACATGTGAACATATGTAATATTGTCTCCACGCCGTGGTATAATCAGTTTTCCACCACCACCTTTCTTGGATGGTTATAATGGTGTATAAAATAACTATATATGATTATTGTAAAGTGATATTGATTCTGAAATAGTATACATACTCTTCAATACAATTCCACGACCATGGGAATGATATCATTGCTCATGTGTACGTACGACCTACCATCTCCATGATGTGATGCCTCACGTTCTACGTGATCTTCATTGAATAATGACTATATAAATGAATTGAATGAATAAATATGATATATTTTACACTAATACTATTCTAGAAATGAGGTATATATATCCTAAAAATAAGAATAAGAATTTATTCAACAAGACATGCATAATAACATAAAGCAATGAACACTCGAATAAAAAGTAGCAATCAAATATTACTAACAAGAAGATAAACTTATTACCATGTATTATATAATTATAATGAATATGATTATTTAATAAGTTAATTACATTAGTTAATCATTATACAGGAGGTTCAGATACGTATGAAGCATATTAGACCTAAGGTAAGGGAAAATATCACAATCTCATTTTTATCCGAGATTGTTTATACTTCAGAATTTATCGGGGCATATTATTCATACACATCCACGTTTCCCAAATATGTATTATCATTTCCATCCACCAAAATTTTTTTAAATCCAATTTTACACATTGGTGAGTTTTTAGTAAAAGATTTGAAAGGAATATTTTGTCATTTTTAGTAATAGGTACTTTTTCACTCTTCTGGCCAAATTACGAGAGGAATGTTTTTTTAACTTACGTGGCCTGAATGGATTTTTGGAAAATTATTTCCATGAAGCTTAATTTAAATGTTTTCATGTTTATTTTTAATCAACATATTTTTGTTTAAAATTGTATGACTGGTTAAGAAAGGAAAAATGTTTTTGAAGTAGAAAGGATATTTTCCTCAAGAATGAAGTTCAAGTATTTATCAAAATTAATTTCCATCTAAGAAAATATTGGGCTCTATTTCAATCCCTATTCATAAATGGATTTGAATATGATATGATGTAATTATTTTTATGAATCAATTTTATCTTTTATTGATTATGATATGATGGAATGATGTTTAAGAATCCCATTTATATTACATGGGTTATGATATGATGTATAATTTATGATTTTCTGGCCCAAATAATAATCGTTTCATTATGAGATGGGTGGGACCTATATCTCCCTCCAATGCATTGGGTAAAGATTTATATCTCATGAGATAGACATGGCAGGAATAGAATGTTAATCCGGTTCAATGATATCGGACGGGAACGAGGAGTGAACTCGGTTCAAGGATGGACTTTGTCTGCTAAGATAGTCTTGGCAATGTGTCTTGACTTATAAGAAATGATTTTCTATGATTATGTGTTTATGCCACAATGATTCATGTTTTATGTTATGATTATAGGGATTACATTTCAGTACTATGATTTATCCCATGTTATGATATTATGATCTCTTTTGAAGGTTAATATTTTTGAAATGTTATGTTCTTATGAATATGATATTTCATTTGTTTACCCTTACTGAGCATTTGAGCTCACCCTTTTGTATGTTTTCTTTCCCCAGGTTAGGAAGAAGTTTATTATTTAGGATATTCCAAAAGGGAATCAAGATATGATTAAATAAATGTGAGACAATGTATATGCACTATGAACCAGTTGTTTATGTTTCCCAGTTTCTAAAGACAATATAACTATACAGTCCTACCATGGTTTTGTTATATGTTGTAATAAGTATGCTTCAATTATGAAGAAATAACAATGTATGTAAAGTATGGGTCATTATACATTAATCTCTCAATAAATATCCAATCAACCCAATCATTAGAATTATATAAACACATTAGTAATGACATTGTATTCAATAGTGTTATTGTTGATATCAATAACCATTTCTTTAGAAATAAAAATTTCCCCAAGGATGCTTCAGAAAAAAAAACCACGTTGTTTTTCATAAATAAACCCTAGAATATACTTCCTGAGTATTCTATTTAGAAAGTTAGAAAGAATTTTATATCTAAAATTAAAACGATTAATTATCCTATACATGATGATTGCAGAAGGGTCCCTAAAATTTTGAATGCTATCCATTCTTGATGCACACACCTCCCTGATAAGAGCCCCAACCTTAATAATAAATTTCGTCACTATATCCACTAGAACCATAAAAATATTCAATGAAAAATCTTAAAAGGCCCCCAAATACCCATATTTTCCAGATACATATATACATATATATATATATATTTTCATGATAAGAATGTCCTTTTTGATATCATACACTTTTGTTGTAGCAACTAAGATATCATTTTGACTATCTTACAACCAAAAAGAATGATGTTTATGAATCCTACATTTCCATACACCCTTGATGGCTTCAATAATTTGATTAGAATGTATAAGATAGTAGATTTTTGAAGTGGTCCACCACAAGGTTCCCCTCCACATCAAGTTCATTATTAAATTACCAAACAATGCAATTTAAATTAATCATAATATAATTCATATTTTATTTGAAACATTAATAAAAATGGATGTCATCATATCCCCCAATCTATATCAAATAACCTAAGAACACTCCCTGCAGACCCTTTCTACCGAAAACAATTTTGGTTGTAATAAATTTATTTTCATAAGAAAGAATCATCATCATAGCTATCTTGAATTCTCTCATCATGATTATCAATAAAATCCTTTAACTCCTACAAAATAGAGGTCGGTTTTATATTAAAATAGTAATGTTGGATTTATTTTTGCACGTTTTGAAGATTATTATACTACCCTACCCATGAGGAACCCTCTGTCGGATGATCCAAATATTTTTTAAATTCCTAATGGAACCCAAAAAGTTGAATCCATTTACTAGATTAAATAAATTTATAGGGGTAACTACAATCATTTTTTTATTATTCTCCAATAATGGATAATAGTATGACCGTCATTGTTTATTATGTGTAACTGAAGCCTAAAAATGAATTTGTTCCTGGAAGATTTTATAAACGACAATCTATAATACATTATATTATTTGACTTCCAATTTGATTATTAAACTATGTTAATTTTGTTCTTGAGAAATCCATATCAATGATACAATTTAGGTATATAAATATCAGAATTCATACATATCATTATTAGAGAAATAAATCCTACATTTCTTCTTTATAGCCTCCATAATGGTATTAATGTCACCAATAATGAACTATGATAAGATCCATACGTGAAAATTAGTAAGATTCATCCATAACACTATTCTCCCTAATATATCATAATTTTCTTTAAAAAATGAGAAAATAAATACGGTAACCGCATAATATACCTTTTTCATTATGTGTTGAAAAGAGGTTTCCATGAAATCTACATCAAAAAAATTTATCCATAAAAAAATATATACTTATTACATGGAGAGACAAACAAAAAATTAGAATAACCCATCCTTCTTGAGAAAGAGCCAATGTGAATCTCATGCTTCTTTAGTTATAGAACAACTGCAATTGATGCCTAAAGAAATTGATATGTATTATCACGGAAGTTACTTTTCAAATAATCATTCAAGACATTTGGAGTTCCATAAGATAATGAGATACATTAAAAAATGATAGAGGATAACTTGTGGTCAATAGATACCTGTTTTTTGGAAGATAAATTCGAGATGAGCACCTCCCTAGAGTTTTCATGTGCAATATGAGAACTATCAGTTGATTGATAATATCATTACAATCATGGAGAACATTTAGACACTATAGAAAACTCTGAAACCTTATGAATATTAGATTCCTTAACTGAAAAAGAAGGGCCATAAGATGATGAAGTAGGTAGTTGAGATGCTAATCTTGCCTTACCTGGAGAATAATGATTTGATGAAGCAACCATCATGAGTATATACATGAAGGAAAAACAATTCTTCATGGATATTTGATAAGAAAGAGAAACATTCCCCACCTCACCATTAGCTTGGAAGCATCCTTGCAAATCATGGAATCTTTAACCTCAATATCCAAACACAAGAAATCACCTGGCATGTCCTGAGATCCACTAACCCCCACAAAATAAAAATTATTGTTACAAAGAATAGTCAGAATCAGAAGAGCTTTTCCATAATAATTTGTCGATTAATGTTCCATAGCTACTAGGAACATCAATGAATTTTAATTTGAAATGTAAATGGGATGGTTTGGTGATGTGATGACATGTTCATGTGACATGTTACATTAATTTAAACATTCTGAAGGTGAAAATGGAGTAAAAATCATAACTGATGAAATGGATCTTTAGCCTCGGAGTAGTGAATATACAGAATGTGGAATTGATCATTCATCCCCCGCAGAAAATACCTCCATAGAGCTAAGATGACTACTTTGGCACACCTCCAATAAGTGCTTCTATAGATATTATGTTGAACAGAACCTATGGAGGGTTCTTTGTGGAAATATCATTGACCCCATAATTGGAATTTGATATTATGAACAAAATCATGTGAATCTAGAGGAGATATCATATCCAATTCCATATATATTTGAATAGATTTAAATGATCGTCGGCTCTTAATGTCCTTATTTTATAAATGAAATAAACCTAAGGATTTGCCAATGGACTGCAATATAGAAAGGATTGTGCATAAAAGAGGAATAAACCTCAGTTTTAACCACACTGACAATGATATTGATTCCTTTTTTGAAGATAATATCCCATGACCTTCTATCTAGATATAAACTCTAATACCCACATTGACACACCCCACTAGACTAGGTATCCATAAAATCCTCTCTAATTAAGCAGTGAATCTAAAAAGTATTAGCTTCGAATAGAACCTTATTATTTTAATATTATAGAATCATTTTCATATTTTCATAATATTTTAAGGTCATCTAAAAATATTTATTAAATTTAAATAATATGAAAAAATAGGTAAGTATAGAGCTCACCGTAACACCATACGGTAACACATTACCATGTGAAAGCCAAGTGACCATATAATCTTACCAAACATTGTGTTTTACCATAATGTATTCAGAAGAACTAATTATCATGAGATATATGAAAAAACATCATCTATGGAAAAACAATTCCTAAAGAATAAAATCACCTCAGCACTATAAGGATATCACTTACCACATAAAGGGAATCACCTTTCCACAAAATAGAAAATAACTGACCACATGAAGAAATCAGTAAACATGTAATGTTGGTTTATATTATCATAAAGTGATATTATGATAGTATAAGTTAATGTAGTGGCCACATGAAGAACAATATCACAACATAATGTGATCATATAAACATATAAATAATAAATCCAACCACAAGTTCAAAGGAGCTGACCATTGGAAGCAATGAACTGATCGCATTACCTAGCTACATCAGCTAACCATGACAATTTATCTTGTTCTCTTATTACCACACATCATATTGAGACATAATACCATGAAAAATATAGTATTTATGCATTTTAAATCACTAATAGTTCGTTTTGATGCATTAAATGTATTGTCAGTGCATTTAATGAAGGATGGTTATTCTTTAATGACTATTTTATGATAAAGATCTTATGAAAGAGATTATTTCAATCCTGAATAAGTGATTAGTGTTACACTATAAAAATTTTTTAGGACTCATAATGAATAACATAGCATATATAGAGGAGCGAATTCTATGAAATTTTATTTTCTCGGACATTTTAAAAAACTTATTTGAGATCTATTCAAAGAAGAATATAAGGAATTGGATTAATAGAATAATCATAAATCATGATACACAAAACATTCCATCAATCTATCAATTTATCTTTCTATTTTATTCTTTAATCATGTGTAGTGTTCCATTATACTTTATTTAACTATACATACTATCTCATGATCTCAAACTAGAGTTCTATTGAAACAATATCACTATTTTTTCATTTATAGTCCCATGGTAGCTGTAGAAGAGGGAAAATATGACTTATACAATTTTTAGCCCCTATAAAACCATTGAATAGGCTTTATGCATGGATATACTTTTGTTCTATTGCTTATAATACATGATCCTAGGTGTGGATCATGTTTATTATTATAGTAAACATTTTGAAATAAGATGATTTACATGTTTATGGGATTATGTATTGGCCTCAGTCTGAACCCATTATTTAATTTCCACTGTGTTTTTTTCATGTTATTATTTTTCTAAACTGAATATTGATTTCTGCTTAAAAGATAATAAAAAAAGGTTTATTTCACTAGTTTTTTTAATTTTTATTTATATATAGTGTTTTTAATTAATCTAGTTTCAAATGTTAAACAATTTTAAATACTAATTTAGTAGAGAAATACTATGAATTATGGGATATTATTTTAACCAAAAAATTAAAAAAATTCTAGTATTTTTGTAAATTGTGAATTTTTATTAATTTGGGGAATTTAGTTTTAAATTATTTAAAACAATTTTTTTATTGGAAACTCAATTATCCCCATCTCTTGTTACTCACTCTAACCAATAACTGGATTCATAGGATCATTAGAAATATATTTTTATCTACTATAGTTATATTTTAATGATATTAAATAATTGTTAATTCTTAGTTTAATTCATTATTGATAATAATATAAAATGATGAATATACACTAATTGGCCTCCTTATTTTAATGTAACTAACAATTACCAATGGAATATTATGATAAAAATTCATTTAGACTGTGTGTGTTTTGATATTAAGACATTAATTGAGGATAGATATGAGAAACCAAAAACTGTTTGAGCTACATTGATTGATGGTACTAAATCTACATATGAAAATAAATAAAACCCATTGAATTCTTTATATCTGTTTTTGGAGATGATGATTTTAAAATTATATTTGTATGTGACACTGTCATTTAAATTTAGTGTAGAGTAGATATTTCTCATGAAGATACATCTAATTTTAATGAAATGTGCTTAAACACAAAAACTATTAAATTTGATAAAATTAAGATGCTTCTTAGTGAGTTTATATCAGATATGTATCTCAAGTTCCATGAGATAGTTTACAAGATTCTTTCACCTAAAAAAACATTGAAAATGGTCAAGTTATTGGACTTATTAGATGCTTACTAGGAAGATGAAGATGAAAATATACATCAATAAGAGAGTCATGTAAAATTAGTGTATATAAAATTATGTAACTTATAGTAAATTTATTGATGTATGAAAAAGATATTAATTTGAATATGGAAGAGGTGGATAAACAAAAACGAAAATCTTTAGCCTTTATAACTAATGATGGAAAACAAAAGAAGAAGAATATCAAAGTAGATAGCTCAAATGATGAAGTGTCACTAGTTAACAGTGATGGGGAAACAGATCATCTAACTAGTGATTTCAAAAGGCTATACAAAAAAATGCTCTATAGGAAATGTTATTATAAAATAAAAGTATTAAAATAGAGGTAACTCGATAAAATAATGGAATAAGGATGACAATAAAATTGAAAAAGATTACTATGAATGTATTAGAAAAGAAAATATTAAAGCAAACCATCCAAAGACAAGATACAACAAAATGTATGAGGATAAAAAATATTATTTAAATAATATATAAAAGTAGCATTGAGTAATTCATAAGATATTTTGAGTGAATATAATTAAATTAGAGAGGATATGTATGATAAAACCAATATGTTTTTTATGACCAAAAACTTCATAGATAATGAATGTTTTTCTGAATCAACTTCTCATATTTCTAAACATTATGATACTAAATATTGTTAATAAAACTTCCTCCTAAAGAAATTTTTGATGAAATTAATATGATGTAAGACACTTTTAATGAACACATGAAAATTATAAAATTTTAAAGAATCATCATTCTTTTTTCTCACATTAAAATCTATCTTTTAGTATATAAGGACAAAAATGTTCAACTACTTAATGAAACTACTAAATTTATATTAACTAAAGAATAATTATAAATAGATTTTGACTGATTAAAAAATGGAAGAAATATCTTGATCATTTTCCCTTGAAAGAAAAACACATCTAAATATAATACATGAATATGATATAATACTGGATAAAAAATATTTATTAAAAATAAATATAATTATATGTTCAGTTCTTCTAATTATGTTACCAATTTTTATTCTTATGGACCAAAATATTTTTTATTTCAAAAGTCTCAAATTTACTGATATGATACTTGTTAAAAAAATATGGATTATAAAAGTCCTTATCACTAACATATCCAGACCCATGAAAATATTTATTTCAAATTCATTATTGTACTGAATCAATTTTGTGAGAAAACCACTTAAGGAGTTCACGTAAAAAACTATGATAATTAGAAATAGGATACTCTAGAAATATGAGTGGGAACTATTAATGTTTTTAGCACATTATAAATGTTAATGACAGATGTTCCACATTAGAGGATAATTCAAATGGCATGATAATTGGTTTTCAAAAAAATAATAAATCTAGTACTTTTTTAATATCCAAATATTTGTTTGTAATAGTAATATAGTACATATACATTGAATTTCTAAATGATTCCATAATGCTTTGATTTTTATATTTGAGAGTAATTTTAACAATGTTTTATAATTTATAAAAGATATATTTTTGTTGACTTAATAAATTATAATGTTTATGCTATTAATTGAGATTATTAATTTTCTTGAAATTTTTCATATCTATTTAGTTTTCATAATGTATATTGGATTTTTTATAGGAGACTAGGTCATTGAAAATTCAATCAATTATAATTCTAAATTAGAATAGAATAATCAGTTGTTTTCTTCTACTATAATTCGTAGATGATAAATTACATAACACATGTCAAAGAGGGAAATGACAAATAATATATTTTTATTAATGAAAAAATATTCAACTTCTCAACCATTTTTTTAGTTTACATTATTTTTTGGACTCTCAAGAGTTTCTAGATCAAATGGGAATCATGATGTTTATAGTCTAGTAGATGAATTTTCTAGTTATATTTGGTAATTAATTCTATTTACAAAAAATAAATCTTTTCCATTTTTTACTAGGTATGAAAAATCTATAAAAAATACTAGTGGGATTAATATAAAACAATAATAAGTGATCATGGATTTCATTTTGATAATCATTATTTTAAATCATAATTATCAGAACATGGAAATAATCATACCATTTCTACACAAAGTACCCAATATTATAATGGTGTGGTTTAGATGAGAAATATTACCCTTAATGAAATATCATGGGCCAAACAAAATAAATATGTTTTGACTATTTAATCTATGGATGTGTCTATGAATAAATATTTTTCTATAATAAATAGAGTATTAATTATACATCTCTTAAAAATAACTCCATTTGTACTATTTAATATAAGAAAACCAAAGGTTAATTACATTAGTGTTCTTGGTTGAAAAGTATTTATTATTAATACTAAGGATAATCTTATGAAATTTTATTCCTAGAGTGATAAATGATTTCCATTGGTATTAAGGAACTAGTAAATCATATAGAGTTGTTGAAATCTAATATGGTTGCGAAAGAATCTAAACATGTCAAATTTGATGACAGAAATCCACATAATCCTAAAACTCTGTCAAAAATCATGAGGGTGATATTTCTAATCAGGATATAAATTTTTTTCCTGATGAAAATTCAATAATTCCATTTTTCATGAAATTATCTAGATATTATGAACTACCTAGAACTAATCCATTATAGGAATATGGGATTTCCAACTCATCATTTCCTCGAACCATTATAAATCAAAAATTCCTTCCCCTATATGATATAGTTGGATATCTTAATATATGAAACAAATCTAGAATTGTTTTTATAAATTATGTTGAATATCATGTACTCATGTCACTACATGAACCTAGGAGCATATATGATGCAATTAATGATGAAATATGTATAATGGGAATGTAGGAAAACATAAAAAATTTGGATGAAACAATGCATTGGAACTTGTAGATATACCTAAAGACTACATACTATCAGAACTAAATGGTTTCTCAGAACAAATTTTTAAGAATTAAGAACTATATTTAAAAATAAATAAATATATGTTTCACAAGGGTAAAATCAATTGGAAGGTTTTAACTGTGAGGAAACCTATTCACCAATATCTAGACTCGACCCCATTAGAATACTTCTTACAGATGCGACACATTTTAAATTCAATCTATATCAAATTGAGATGAAAAGTTAATTATTATATAATTATTATTTTGAGGATGTCCTTGGTCAACAATCCCATTGATTTTAATGTACTCATTTTCCAAATAATATTATTTAATTAACAAAATATTTATGTGATTTTAAAAACATCTTAGATCTTGGAATTATAGGATTAAAACTATTTTGTTGTTTTTAATGTTTTTATAAAGGTATAGTTGACTTTAATTCGTTTATTAAAAGTATATTAATGGTTTTTTTAATTTGGAAATCTTATGATGATGATAATATTTTTTGATCTTCTATAAATTATTTATGTACTGGATTTTTAAAATAATTCCAAGTCTTTTTCAAATAAGATTTATGTGTGCTAGTTTTCATGAATACCCAAAATAAACAAATATATTATCTATGAAAATTATTTCTAAATAGAACAAGAATATAATTATCTTATTATATTTTTACTCAAAAAAGATTTTGATTAGGTTAGTTAGTTAGATGTAGATTTTGGTGGACATCATTTAGATAGAAAAAGAACTTCTAGAAAATGTAACCTTTTTGGAATGTCATCTTACCATGGTATATTAACAATAAGAACTATGTGGAATTATCAAATTTTATGTATGAATACATATCTTCATGGAATTTCTATTAAAAAATTCTATGGATGAAACACACATCGATATACTATAGATATCAATTCAGACATGTCATAGAAAGCTATGATAATACAATTGTTATAAACATTTATATGAATCTTATATCTAAATCAAGAAAATACATTTTCATATAAGACAAAAATTTAATAGAGATCATTATCAAAATTGTGATATAACTCTTGAATTAAAAGGTGTCGAACATTATCCTAAAAATATATTTACAGAGCCTTTAAATATTGAGATATTAAAAAAAATTAGAAATGAATTATGCACGATAAATTTTCTTAAAATACTATATATTAATTTAGATGTTATTTTTTAGTACTCTTACTGTCTATGTTTTTATGGAAATTTCTGTGATTTTTATTTCACTTGCCCAGTAATATAGCTTGGATTTTTTTGTTTATATAGTATTTATAACTACCATAAATTCTTGTTACCATATCATATATTATAATATGATCCCAATTCTTACCTTAAATTAATAATAATATGTTAAACATCTACTTATCATAAATTTATTAGTATTAATTTGATCAAACATACCACATGTTTTATTTAGTTTTCCAACTATTCTTATTATATTTATTGTTCTTGGGTAATTATATTGGTTATATTTTTTTCTGAGAAAATATTTTGGCTTGATTTTTACTAACTATACTATTATGTATGCCAAAAATGATTAAAAAAAATTCAAATCGAAATATAAAAATGTACCCATAAATTCCTTTTCATATTCTTTATCATTTCCACGATCTTCTGAGAATCATTTAACATCATCTCTAACCTATCAGTCTATTATATCAAACCCCTCTATTTTACCTTCCATTTCAAAACCATATGAGATCATGAATTGAATCAAAATGATGTGGATGAAGTGTTTTTTGGAAACATCTTTTAATGTTTATATTTTTCTGAAGATAAATATTATGAAGTGCAAATAAATCTTATGTTCTTCAATTTACCTGAATAACTTTCATCATTTAGGAATCGAGTTTCATTAGAGAAAAAAGATGACTCCTAATTGTTGAAGTCGATCTGATCGCAAGTATGATATTCTATTAGGAAACATGGACGAGATGAATGGTTTATGGAAAATGGTGAAACGTTTTATCTGATCATTGAGATGTAATTTTAGGAAAATATTGAATTATTTCCACGATATAATAATGAAAAAGTAATTTCAAGGATTAAAGGAAATTTTTTAAAATTCTCATCGAATCATTGAGAAAAATGATTAGTTGTACCACAAAGTGATGAATATAAAGATTATTTAATCTCATTTCCTTTTAATCATATATTAATTTGAGTTTGAGAATTCCATATATGAACTCATTGGGAGTGGAACTTCTAGAAGACCCCCTTCTATCGAATGAAGTGGTGAACGTAGGCTTCAAGTTACGTTCATTCATTATTTTTTCTTCAAATAAGGAAGAATTAATTATTCGGAGGCATCAATATATTTTTTTCTTATTTTTAATGAAGAATGATGTTTAAATTAGTCTATGTGTATTATTTATGCATTATATGGTTATTTAGTGTAATATAGCCATAAGGTTCAACTCCTTACCCAATTATATGTTATTTTATGCTATGGTAGAGTAAAAAGGACTTGGTTCCCAGGATCCAGAAAAAATAACTACTTTTGATATATTCTACCTAACTCAAAATATTAGTTATTAGATGACAGTAAATTTGAATCCATGGATACAAGAATGGGTAATAGACCAAGATAAATTGTATGATCAATTTAATCTACTGAATAATCTAGTTATATTATGTGATCTTATAGATCTAGGTCTTGAACTGGATGAAATTCTGGAAACTCTTTAGATGTTGTTTCTCCTATTGAGGAAGAAGAGGATGTATGTAAAGATAAAGAGGTTTCAAAAGAAAAATTTAATGAAGTAGATGAAGTAGATGTAGTTTATATATTTTATGAAGATTATTTGTCTTTTGAATATGAACATTTGTCAGATAAATCTATTTTTATGATGATAATGGGTATACCTTTGAGGGATCTCTTAATATTGGGAGTTCCCCTACCCAACCATTTCTAGATACATGTTCATTGGGGGAGTAGTCCCCTTAATCTTTTTGAATGGGCATAAACTATCCTAGTTAAAATGATAAAGATCATTTGGGATATCCACATAGACATGGTGGAACAACAAATCATTTGGTTCAATGGAATTTTTATAGAACTTTTATTGATAAGGAGTTTATTTAGAACATAATGGAAACATATCTATTTTTTTGACAAAGAGGGTGTTGTTAATGATTATGTAAATGATTTAGTTGATGTTTCTATCAATGTTAATGATCATACGATTGGATATATTCTTCTATAATGTTTTTATGAGGTATATGGTAGGAATTTAGTAAGTGATCCATTTTTTATGCTAGCTAACCTTCAATTCTCTCATCGTCATATGTCAATAAGGATGTCCTCATTGTTTTCTAATAAGAGTTGTTTGAGATAATCCAACACACTTTTAATAACATTACGAACTATATAAAAAACATGAGAAAAGAGGATCATTATAAATTAGTTAGTAGGGGGATCAATCACCTCCATACTTAATATAATTTTTGAATTGAAATGATAAAAAATGATATTTGAGATATATGAGCTTAGATTTTTTCTAGTAAATATTATAAATCAAATATTATGGTTTAATTAGACTTGAGATTCATTACTTTAGTGTTTCATCCTACACTTTTATGCACTAATACTCCAATTGATGAAGATACAATCAAAATGTTTATTCATGATGAGGTGAAATTTTTATATGTAGAATTTAAAAAGAATCACGAAGCTCTGTGTGATGGGATTTAGACCCTTGCTATTTAGACCCTCAATTTAGTTTGTGAGGATTCCATTCGTGATAATAAGGACATAGAAATGATTCAAAGAGGAATTTTATTAATATCTTAGTATGACATTTATATTGTTATATTTGAAAGGGATATTCCAAACTTTTTGATTAGTTTTAAGGATACCCTCACTTAATCAACATTTTATGCCTTACGTTGAGAATATTAAATATTGGAATCATGTTGTGAATTATTTCATGGATAATTGTGTAGATTTTATTCTGGCATAGTAGCATGGTTATCAAAATGTCAATCAGTTCACTTTAATTATATAGTGTTTCCTTTATATTTAATAGTCTATTTTAGTATCTCCCTCATCCATTCCCAAGTCTCAATATAAAACACCTCTATAATCAATCATTTTTTTCTCACTACTTCAAAAAGAATTACCTACCTTAGATAGGTTTTGGAGTGTGGTTACTGGATTCCTTACTTCTTCATCTTCTCTTAAGAATAATTATGCTTTGGTATATACTTCAAGTGGAAAGGATCATATCCTTCATACGGATTTGATAGATGACCCTGAGTCAGATATAGATGTTGACTTCATAATGAGATTTACATTACTAAATTTTTAGTTATATGTTATACTTTATTTTGATATTTGTTCCATTCTTTTTTTATTATCGTATTACATAATATATTTATAGTTGATAATCTCCATAGGGGAGACTATATATATATTTAATGTAATTGAATAAATAATGTAAAAAGAGGGAGAATAATGTACTATGATTGAAAATTAAAATTCAATTAATGTGGACACTATTTTCATTGATATTATAAGATTATTACCAAAATTTCAACCATTTTCTAATATTATTTTGATGAATTTATTTAATTGTAATTTACATGTGATTATTTTTTATCATCAAAAGGGGGATATTTTTGGCATAGACATGATCCTCATATTTTTAATGATTTGAAATCATGTTTATCTTATTATAAATGGGCATCATGTTTTTTTATTCCAATGTGATGTACTTGATAAATTTGAAAAAATATCTAAGAATAGAGCTTCCCATAACACCATATTGTTTGAAGGCCATGTTAACATATCACCTTACCACATGATATGTTTCACTATACTGTATGCACAAAACTACTTACCATGAGATAGAAAAAAATAATTTACCTCTGTACTAACCATACATAAATATGGAAGTCACTTTATAAAAATAAGAAAATCACATTACTATAAGAAGTAAATCACATTTTACAAAAAAAAAAGGAAAACCACCTAACCGCATAAAAAACATACCATGATACGATATGTGTAAATTTCTATAAATTGATATACTGATAGTAGGTTTCTACTGTAGTGGTCACACAATGAACAATATCATGTTATAATGTGATGAACTAATGATACAAAGAGTAGAGAGGATCACATATTTAAATTAGATGATTACATGAAGAGATGAACAAAACACACCCCATTTCCTCATTAGTTAACCTTATCTACATATCATGTTCTTAAATGACCCTAATTCAGGTGTATTCAGATTACTTTGTTTATTATAGTAGTAAATCATTTAAAATCATCAATAGGTAGTTTTAATGCAATAAATGATGCTTCAGTGCATTTCATGAATGGTAATTATAGTTTAATGACAATTTTCTTCCAAAGATATCTCAAAATATATTATTTCAATAGTGGATAATTTATTGATAATGCAATAATACAAAAATTATATGAAACACAATGGATATTATAGGATTTAAATGAGTGAGCTATATTTAACAATATGATTTCATGAAGTAATTGGAAAACTTATTATATGTCCATTTAAAGAAAAACATAGGGACTCAAATCAATCAAATAATGAAAAATATATCTTTATCCCTATTTCACCCTATATATCACTTTAAATTTTTTTATATTATTTAATTTTAAGCAATGTGTTATTATACTTTGTTTATCTACATATAAAGTCTCATATTATCGAAAAAGAATATGATTGAAATACACTCTCAATTTCCCCAATTTTCATACACAAGATAACTATATAATAGTTAATTGATGACATGTACATTTTTTATCCCATGTAAATTTGTTTAACTAGCTTTATATGTGGAAAAAATATATATTCTGTTTATTGTAAAAGTATATCTAGTATATGGGTCAATTTTTTTATAATAAACTACTTTTTTGTATGTTATTGAAAATTAGAAGGTATTATGATTCAGTTTAAGATTGAACCACCTTATTTATTTCCTATTTTTTATGTATTGATATTCTAAACATATTTTTTATATTTCTAAATCAATAAACAAACCATTACATTGATATCTTGTCATAATGATTTTATATAAAGTGTTTGTTGATGAAATTTAGTTTCAAAAGTTAATGGGATTTGAATGATTATTTTAACTGATCATTGATCCGTCCCTTGATATATTATTTGAATGATAAAATTTATATACTTACACTATTTTTATTAAATTTTAATTTTTAGTAATTTGGTAATTTTTTTAATATTTTTTAATATTTTTTTTATTAGGAACATAATTCACCCCCCTGCTTGAGTTACTCACTCTTACCAATAAAATGCATACCTCAAGATAACATACTCTGTTGGAGTCTGGATGAGACCCCTAAATTTAATATTTTATAAAATAACTAATGATTATATTTATACCATTTAAAGATGGTGTAATGGAATTTTATGAAGAAGTGAAGACAATTAAATTGAAAGGAGAAATGAGTGGTTAAATATACATACGTCACTTCTTAGATTATCTATATTGAATATACAGTTATTCCATTAATGAATGGTATTTTGATTTTATACAAACTACTAAAGGTAGATGGAAATATTTAAGAAATGGTTGAGTATATTTTAGTACCAAATATGTGGGTTTTGGTTTGAGTGGAAGTGAGGATAAGAGAGCCCCATTTAAAAATGAAAAGGTGCATCATTTTTTAAAATACAAATTTATTTAATAATTGTAAGTCCCTATTATATAATTTGGACCTAATGAACCCAAATATGAAATTAAAGTTATTATGTTATTTTTTAAAATTTTAAAAAATTAATTTTAATATCAAACAAATATAATTTATTTAAAATAATTTTTCAATAAATATATCTCATGTTCTAAAATTTAAAACACGGATTCTTAGACTAATGTTGTTTAATTAAATTCAAAATTAACTAAAATAATATTTATTTTATTATTGAAAAAGGTTTCATGGATTTAAAATTTGTAACTATATACAAATTATGACATGAAATAAGAATTATTTGTAAATGCGTTTTTGTCACTATTCATGAAAATCAATATTTTTTGAAAAAAGAGATACTATTAAGTTAAAATTTTTAAGATCATTTCAAATATGATTATATTTCCAATTCACATTATAAAATTTATAAATTTTACTTCAAAATAAAATCCAAAAATATTATAAAAATAAAATTTTATAGGAAATAATTTTTGTATATTATGTTTTCTTAAAAAATTAATGCTAATAATAAATATATCAATGTTGGAAAAATAAATATTATATAAATTTTTTTTATGAATTTAATATATATGATTAGATTCTGAGCTTCATGTTTTGAAATAGTATTTAGTCATAACTTTCATTCATAAATAAGATATAAATTTTTAAACCCACTTTCTCAATAGTTACAATGTATTAGTCAACGTCACTTTTTTCTAAAAGGGTTGTTTTCAATTTTTATATTGTTTTTTTTGTAGTGAATGATATAACAAAATATGTATTTAATGAGGTAACTTTTACTAAAATTATGGTGGTTTTTTTCCACTTGTCCCAGTCCTCATTAAAATGGTAGGGAATTTTGTGATCTTTTATTACAATAATAAGGAAGGGGTTCTAATACACACCTCTATTTGGGGGTGTAATTTGATATGGTTATGTGGTTGGAACACTCCCCAAACCCAAGCATCATTGAGAGTAAATTTTTGTTGCTTCTTGTAAAATATAAGAACATAAGAGTCTTAGAGTTCATGGATACGTTTTTGGGATTTACTAATTAGATTGATATTTTTGTCCACGACTCAGTTTCTTCTATATTTTTAGTCTCCTTATAAAACAATTCAACACTTCTATCAACATACCATTATTTTTTAAATTATTAATCTGAAAAAATATGTAGTTTTAAATGTTTTTGGGTTTGAAATAAAAAATTCAATAAATTGGTCTTGTTGAGTTGGATCTATGATAATATGAATGTGCACAATAATATTAGATGAGTGGATTATCAATAATGAAAAAATTGTGAATCATAATATTGAAATCTCTATAATCTTTTTTAATTTATTTAAAATTGGTTATGAGACTATATTCCCCACTTAGCGTCAAATACTATCATTTCTTAGATCTCAACCCTTGAGAATGATCTTAAAAAATCTCGTAATGATATTTTTTTGATCATATATGAAAACAAATTTCATATTAAATTACAATATATGAATAATTTATACTTTTATAAAAAGGATTTATCCATGAGGTTGAAGAACCACATTCCATAGATATAAAATCATGAGGTCAAACCCCTGGAACTAGAATTAGATATTAGTCTAATGATTTTGGTTTCTTTTGTGATATTAATCTGTGGGTATCTCAATGGTTCATATAGAGGTTTCTTATTATATTAATCTATTAATATCATCATATATCACTAAATTTTTTTACACAATTTTTAATGGGTATATTTTTACATGAATACATCAAAATTTAACTATGGCATAAAATGGTTTCATGATGTTATTCTCTGAACGAAATTTATTATCATTGTATATTATTTTTTATGACATAGATAATTTACATAATAAAGTATAATAAAATAATTATTACTATAAAAATGTATTTCCATTGAATATAATTATTTTTTAGGTGAATGAATAACATCATAAAATTTATTTGGGAATGATATTCGTGCTGTCATAAATAACCTTTTGGGGATGAACATATAATTTAATTTTGAACAATCTATACTAAATTAACAATAATTAAATTAAAAAAATATATAAAATTCTTAATATATAAATTATTGCCCATTAAACATATATTATGTTTATCCAAAAAATTACATAATGTGTATATAAAAAAATATCATAGATCATTGTAGAGGAGGTAGATTAGCTAATAATTTGTGTAGTGTAAAATACATCCCTAAGCCACACATAAGTAATTAAATTTACTTTATCATCTTCACATGATACATAGATTTCCATCTAAGATGATCTTACTTCTACTTATCCTTTTTTGACCTCGCTACTGTTGGTCTCTAATAATGATTTCTATAATCTCATTCTGAGTTTTCAACCACTCCTCATACTATGTAGATCGTGACGACTTTGTTTAACATCACCTTGATCAGGATGATGACAAAGCCAAAATACCATAATAATAGGTAGAATTCAATAATGAACCAATACCAATTAGTGAGTTTATGTCAATACCTTAAACGGTCACCCACTTTATGGACCCATAAAATACTAACACATAGTTTTTCTGACCCTCAATAATGGCCTCAATTAGGTAGATGAAAATTAATAACCTCATAACACTACTTAGAATGTTATTTAAATCATAAAATGTTTAAATATAAATTTAATTTAATTTTAATCATTATTTTTTACTAACAACAACCTGAAATTATTGGTCCCCAGTAGTATCCAAAGTGGTAGGATCTGTGCAAATATTCAAATAAATATTGAATTAAATATCCTAGGAATTATAAAATATCAATATGAATATAAAATATAAATTTTACATTTAATGTATATATATTTTAGAAAATAAAATTAATTAAAATATACGATCAAATAATATTAATGGTATAACCCCCAGCACTTATGTGGCCTCTCATCTCCCCAAATTCAAAAGAGATTATAGAGATATAAATAGAAAACACACTCCAATATAGTAGGATCAAGACCCATCAAAAACCAATGATGAAATTTAAAAAGATCAATGACTACATAAAGCGAGATAAAAACGTCAAAATCAACTCGCTCCATAGATATATTTCTAAGATTGTGTAAAAATTGATGAATATGTTCATAGGAAAAATTCAACTATGACTCATAGATGGAGGATTTCATTCTATCATTGAAAAAATTCCATATAACCATGAATTAGTTATAATATAATTTAATAATTAAATAAAATTTAAAAAATATTATTTACTTTCATATAATTCATTGATCAGATAAGTGATGATTAATATCAATTGGAGTCAAATCCCACAATACCCATGGTTCAGAGAAACAAATATATAGAATCACACATCACTATCCAAGTTATATATGTGAAAAAATGTTGAAAAATAAAATAAAAAATAAAAATAATACTAAAATAAATTTATGAATATTAATTAAAATATACAACTTATCATATATCCATAAAAATGGATCAAAATTATTATTTTAATGTCACCTAGGAGTAGGGTATGGAATAATTATTTTGGTAATAATTTGACCCCTATATGTTGTATATATAGTGGAAGAGACCCATGGATCAGATTATGATTTAATAGGCTCATAAAAAAATGTTCTGTATATGTGAGGGAATGGAATAGTTCATCGATGTCTTATCAAGAAATTTGTAACATGAAAATAATGTAATCTACAAATAAATGAATGACTGTAATATTTATTACTTATCAATATAACATAAATTCAATTATTCATCATATACTTGTTCATCTTCATATAAATAATTATCAATATGTTTTTCTTACTCATCTTCATGAATAATTTATATATGATAATCATATTCATCCTCCACTATTATTTCTTATACATCAGTTACATCAACAATATTATAAACACCATCAGCTTGTAATTATGGGGTAACATAATTGTTACTTTTATCTCATCATGTTAATATATTTTTGGTGATGTGTCTTGAATGTTTACAATTTCTATCATTTCAATAGAACCACCATTATTTTCTATAAATAATGTTTTAAGATATTTCATTTTTATTATACTCCATTGTAAATTAAATATCTTAATGTAGCACCAATATTTTCATGGAAAATTTCATGTGCTTGATGAGACAACATAATGGATTTTTTAAAACAGTAAGGCCTTTATATTTATTGTTAATGATTCCACTAAATGGATGAATGCAAAGCCCTATAGAAATATAAAATTCAACATTGATACATAATTTTATCCCATATAAAATAATATAATTATTTCAATAAACTGATAATAAAATTCACCATCAAATTATATATGATGAAATCATTTTTAGAATACAACACAGTTTATAGTTGTTTTGATTCACTATATACATGTGTATGAAATTGAAATCTATTAACCACAAATGAATTATAATATATATCTACGTTTGATAGTAGGTGAGTTAATACACATAACTAATTATCAATTTAATCAGTTTGTTTTGTTACTTAGAAAAACATAAAAAATAATTAATATTATAATAAAATAATAAATGGATTTCTTATTTTCAAACAAAAACATCTAACATTACCAGTCCGTGAAACTAGTATGAAAATTTACATTATTATCTTTATTCTAGAATAAGTATTGAAATTTGTTTGAAGTGTTTCATAATATGATAAAAATATAATCTAAAATGTAATTAATATTAATATAATTGTGATAAAATTATAATGAATAATTTAAAACCCATCTCCTTGTAAAAATCTTGTTAATTTTTAACAATCAAAAAGAACATGTATATGAGACTTATTTTTTTCATCAATTGATATCAATTTTTCTAGAACTCTACCAAATCCAGATTTAGTATAATTATATAATGATAATTTGTGGTTCATTATATCCTTAAAAGTAGACCCCTTATGACCATTTCAATTATATATTATAGGATATAGATATTAAAAATAATAAGAGAAAAAAAATTTCCTTATACAAATATTTTTTACAAATGACACCTCAACTGACGCTTTGTTATATTCATTTCTCCATAATTTCGGTAAAGCACCTTCATATTGGTATAGAAAATAAAAATATCATGGTACTCTATATTATTTATTAGACATAAACTGTAATATTAAAATTTCAATTGAATCAATGAAAGTCAGAAAAAATTAATTAATATAAAATAAAAATAAAAATACGGTTGTATCCTACTGAATGGATTAAAGTATATGATTACTAAATAAATATCTCAGAAAGAATAATATTTTTTATTTTCACAACACAAAATTGATGAATCCAAAACCCTCTATGAATAATCAATAGTAATATTTTCATAATAAAATGAAAATTAAGATATTAAATCTAGAAAAAATAATATTTCTGACACATCAATCCAAATAAGAGACATTACAATATGGTAATATCAAATATACAATTCATTAACATATTAATGAATTATTTTATTTATAATGTGCAAAATATTTTCTGGCTTCATTAATTTTTGTGATCTATAATATTTAAATAACTCTTTGAAGCCTATAAATTTGAGAAATGCATAATCATCCATTTACCATTCCTTTAGTAATAAAATATATTTCCAAAACTATATACAAAATGTTATCAAAAGAGTTATTTTCAATATTAATGACGTCTGAAATTTGAAAGACTAACAAATCATACACATATTGAAGGTCCTAAAACAACTTTCATTTACCGAATTTTTATCTTCCCAAAATCGATTTAATTTTTATCAATTTATTTTCTATTAACAAATAATATGAGGTATTGAAATGATAATATATTTTATATCAAAACATGTGATCATCACTGGGAGACCATCACTTTCAACTAGTTATTTTCTAAAATAATTGGTATTCATTTATAAAGGATGGTCTATAGGATTAAAAATATTATGATTGTTGATTTTTTTCATCCATTGAATTGTATATAGAATTATCAATCACTAATATAATACATATATGATTTCAAAACACGTGTACTCTATTTAGATAACATAACATAATTTGCACAATCACTTGTTATTCACATCATTTTATATTTCATTTTCCAAATCTAAATTTCTAGTATATTCTATGTACATACATTATATGTACATATATCATTTCTCCATAATAAATTTAACCAATAAATCAATGGATTAAAATAATAATCATTATTTTGCATGTCCTAGAATTAGTAATATAAAATCGATATATGATTCCGTCATTAACATCCAAACATGTAAGTTGTACGGAGTAATCCAGATATCACTACAAAATATTAACTACCGTGTGAACCAAATGGATAGAAACCCTTAGTAAAAATAATCAATCACACATAATGGGACTATAAAGAAAATTTTATATGCATTTCATTTAAACAATTCCAAGAATCATAATCATAAGTATGATTTAATCTTTTCCTGATTGAAATATTTTATATGTTCTAAATCATAAATGAGGATTTGATTTGAAATATAAATAATAATTAAAACCTAGGTATAAGTGGGAAATAAATCAAATGATTTTAAGGACAAAATATAGTCTTTCCTTATTATACCTCATTGTACATCAATTGTCCATGTGTAGGAATATTATATAACAGTTAATTTTATCAAAAATATATGCTAAATTTTTTGGAACATGCCTATATATTTTGATTACCTATACCCAAATTATGTACAAACCTCTTTCATTCTTATAAATTTAATGTTAATACATTTCCATCATGTAGAGATGATTTAACCAAAGAAAAATATTCATCAAAATAACTATTTGACATTACATTATATGGTTTATTAGCAATAAATTTTTTTATAACAGAAAATTAGATTATCTTTCCCCCAAGATATAAGGGAACCTATGATAATTTTAGAACCACAAAAAATTGAGATTGTTCGATCTCATGTTTTAAATTATTACATAATGTTTCTTCTTATTGAAAATATGGTCCAAAAAACGTATCTAATAATGTATGAAATCTTGATTGCTCTAGGACTAAGCCTTCTGAATCTTCTCTTGAATTGGATTCACCATGTTCACATAAAAAAGTAATCTATCTAAAAAATTGCAATAGATGACCTTTGACACTATTAAATATTTCAAATACCTTGATATTTCATGTCATAAAAGGACACATAATTTTACCTCTTGAAACAATTTAGAATTTATTAACCTAAATAAAAAATGTTTGGTTACCCTTAATATATACATGATTTATACAATAACGTTTTAGATTTCTATGATGATTTATCAAATATCAATATTTTAAAAGAAATTCCTACCGATTTCATAGTTTTCTAAATATATAGTTATAGTAAAAAATAAATCTTATGAATAATATAATAGATATACGGGATGGTCAGAGGAGAAGAATACGAAATCATAAAATTAGTTATTAAATGAAATTATTATCAATTATGGGTTATTATTGATTATTTCTAATTTTTTGGAATTTATTAAAAATTATTAGTAATCATTGTTAATTATTGCTATGTATTAATATTTATTGGTAATTCTATATTATTATTTATAATTATTGGCATTTACTAAAAAAATATTATTAATTATTACTAATTACTAGGTAATCTAACTAATAATTATTATTTACTTATAATTAATACTAATTATTGGTAAATATTTCGAATTGTTTGTAATTATTACTAATTTTATTAAATTATTATTAATTATTGGAAATTATTAATTATTATAAATAATTACAATAAAATATTAATAATAATTAAAATTTACTAGTCATTATTTCTAATTACAAATAATAATAACTAATTAGTACTAATTACTAGTTATTAGTACTTATTATTAAAAATTATGGGTAATTATTAGTAAATATTATTATTTTCTAGTAACAATAACAAAATATTATCAACTACTTGTAAATATTACAAAATATTACAAGTAATAAGTAATTATTAATATTATATAAAATTATTACTAATTATTATGAATTATTTCTAATTAATTGTAATTCATACCAACATGTAATAATTACGGATATTTATCACTAATTATTACTATATATTAATAAATATTACTAATTATATATAATTGCTATGAAATACTCAGAATTACTAATTTGTTTTCAAATTCGCGGTAAGTATTCTTGTAATTTATGTTAATGATTCTAATTAACAATAAATATTTCAAATTACAGTTAATTATTATAAAATATTAATAATTATAGGAAATTATTAATATCTTATGGTAATGTAAGATGTCATCTATTTCCAAAAGTGCTGTCAGATTAAGGGTTGAGTTTCGTCTATAGTTAAATATGAATGATAGACACAATTGACAATGTAAATTGTTTTTGATATGACATGTGATTTTATTTCTTGTCTGGAATTACTTCACAACATCAAAAATTTACACCCCCTGTAAATGTTTTTCACCGCATACCAACATGCCACAAGAGTTGTTTTCACAATGTATCTACATTTCATGAATGTATTTTTCACCACTTGGTAGCATGTCAGGAAATGAAATTACACAATGTGTAATTTCATTTTAATGTTTCTTAAAGGGGTGGTGATGTGATTTGGGGGAAAATATGAAATTAAAAGGGGATCTTATCCCGCTCCCCCAAAGAACATTTTCCATGGATTGATATTCCTCTTCACACCTTCATCATGGACTGAAACTCCCCTACACACCTATTCCTTTGACGAAAATTCCTTTTTCCACCATCGTTTTTTGATCGATGCACCTTATTCACAATAATCTTCGACTAAAGACCCGTTGTACAACTATCGGGTATAAGTGTTCTAAGTGTTTAGATCTAATTACATCTTCATCTCCTCTTCTCTGAAAAAGGGTATATTTATCCATTTTTGGATATTGATTTAGATATATGATTATTATATATTGATTAATTTAAATTGTGGATATAGTAATTTTACAAAGATCTTGTTTCCATCATTATTCTATTGAAATTGGAGTTTTAAGTTGTCGAGTACTATTTGTCACCATTTTTGAGACATGTGGTCTATAATTCACATCTCAATGTCTTAATTTCAATTAAGTCAACGTATTTGCAGAATTTCTATTATTTTTTTAGAAATTAATATCTTTATATAATTACATTATTTTGTGATTTAACTAATTGAGGAAAATTGTGAAATTTGGAATATTGGAATTATAGATCATGAATAATTAATTATTTAATTAATTATTTAGAAATTGTGATTGTTGAATCGTGAAATTAATTAATGAAATTAATTTAGATTATAAAATTGATTATGGTAAACCAATTAATTGTGGAATTAATTGGTGATATGGAACTAATTGAGATGGAAAAAAATTTGTAAATTAATTAGGGTTTTTGAATTGTTGAGTTGGTATTGATTTTTTGATGGATTAGTTAACGTGATTTTTGTGATTATTTAATTATTGAATTAAATAAAGAGATTAATTAATTTAATAATTAATTAATTATAGTTATGTGATAATTTTATTTTTAAATTCAATAATGGGATTAATTAATTGATGAATTAATTAATAAGAGTTAATTGATTATATAATTGTTGAATTTAATAAGGGATTAATTAATTGATAAATTAATTGATGAGAGTTATCTGATTATTAGAATTTTTTATTAAATAATTTGATTAATTAATTTATAAATTAATTAATATGGGTTATGTCCTAATTTAAATGTTGTATTAGTTAACGATATTAATTAATTGATGAATTAATTAATAACATGTATGCCATTATTTATTTGTTAAATTAAATAAAGAGGTTAATTATTTGACAAATTAATTAAGGGGAGTTATGTTATTATTTAATTTTTGTGTTATATAAAAGTATTAATTAACCAGAAAATTAGTTACTGAGATTTACGTGATTACTTATTTGATGAATTAAATAATGAGATTAATGAATTGAATAATTAATTAATGTGATAAATGTGATTACATAATTGTTTAATTAAATAGATATATTAAATAATTAATGTATTAATTAATGCGAGTAATGAGATTATTTAATTTTTTGATTAAATAAATTTTTTATTTAAATGATTAATTAATTAAGATTAGTAATGTGATTATTTAATTGTAGATTCAAATAATATGATTAATTAATTGGTGAATTAATTAATGTGAGTAATTTGATTTTTGATTTTTGAATTAAATAAAATAATCTATGAGATTAATTAATAGTTGGATTAATTAATTTATGAAATGTCATTAGTAAAAATTCCAAATTAATCAATGCAATTGATTTGATTTATTAATTATTTAATTAATTATTTTTTTAAAGTTATTAATTAATTGTTTGATTATGTAATTTAATTTACCCAATCATTTAATTAGTGAACTAATTAATGTTATTTATGTGATTGGTTAATTATAGAATTAACTTATTGATGGATATGATTAATTAAATATTGAAATATTTAATGATAATTTTTGTGAATAATTTATTGTTAGGTTTATTAATGAGAGTGACATTATTAGTTAAAATTTGAATAAATAAATCAATTTTGATTAATTAATTATAGAATCATATAATTGATGATTATTATGGTGAAATGTGATAGGAGGATTAATTTTTATTAGTCAGGATTTATGAGATAGAAGTGATATATTTATATATTATTGAGTGATATATGTGTGATAAACATGGTATGTTGCATCAAAACCACATAGTGATAAATTGATATTTTTGTGCGGGACATGGTCTTCTGCATCAAAAACTCATAGAGATAAATGATTACGAGACAAAAAATCATGCTTCAAACACCCACATATGTGACTCATTGATAAATGGGGATTGGGACACGTACTCAAGTTCTAAATATCCCAGGGGTCTCTAACATGGCGTTCTAGACCCAAGGAATGCATGAAAATTGTGTAGGATATGGATTAAGTCTCCAAATACTCTCGATGTGTTGGACATGGATTGAATCTCTAAATAAAAAACATTGTGTAAGATATGAACAACTCCAAATACCCACAGGGTGCTACAGATAATGATCTATACCCTATGATATTAGCATTGGATTATGAATCTAATTAGTCATGATAGTGAATTGAAATGAAATGTAGAATAAATATTTATTTGATAAATGAATTGTGTATTGAAAAACCAAAATGTTTCATAATTTTGCATGAGCCATGGTAGGTATTGTGGTTCAAGTGTCCTCATGAACTTGATGGTTATTGCTGTTAAATAAAGGACAATTGAATAAATTAAAACTATTTAATTTATTACTTTTATTTCATTATTTACACTACTACATACAATTATTTTGATTGGATTTGATTTAGACTCCATTGGTGTTGGCATACTGATTTGTACCCACACCCAACATGGGAAATATAATAACACTCCAAATTGCTGCAGGGTCTTTTACATGGAATTCTAGACCCATGAAATTTATAAAAATTTTATGGGATCATGACTGAGGCACTAAATTCCAATGATGATTGGGACAAAGACAGAAGCTCTAAATACCCATGATGTGTGTGGCATGGAAAGATACAACAAATTATGAAGCAGTTCTAGACATAACGATCTATTACTAGAGATATTGGAATTGTATTATGAATCCAATTAACCATGGCAGTTAATTTAAATGAAATTGAAAATAAAATCCCATTTACTAAATGAAGTGTGAATTGAAAATGAGATAGGGTTTATACTTCGACATGATCTGATGTAGGTATTGATTATTGGACATCCTTAGAAACCTAGTGATTTATATAACTGACCACATGAAGAAATCAGTAAACATGTAATGTTGGTTTATATTATCATAAAGTGATATTATGATAGTATAAGTTAATGTAGTGGCCACATGAAGAGCAATATCACAACATAATGTGATCATATAAACATATAAATAATAAATCCGACCACAAGTTCAAAGGAGCTGACCATTGGAAGCAATGAACTGATCGCATTACCTAGCTACATCAGCTAACCATGACAATTTATCTTGTGCTCTTATTACCACACATCATATTGAGACATAATACCCTGAAAAATATAGTATTTATGCATTTTAAATCTCTAATAGTTCGTTTTGATGCATTAAATGTATTGTCAGTGCATTTAATGAAGGATGGTTATTCTTTAATGACTATTTTATGATAAAGATGTTATGAAAGAGATTATTTCAATCCAGAATAAGTGATTAGTGTTACAATATCAAAAAAAAATTTAGCACTCATAATGAATAACATAGCATATATAGAGGAGCGAATTCTATGAAATTTTATTTTCTCGGACATTTTAAAAAACTTATTTGAGATCTATTCAAAGAAGAATATAAGAAATTGGATTAATAGAATAATCATAAATCATGATACATAAAACATTCCATCAATCTATCACTTTATCTTTCTATTTTATTCTTTAATCATGTGTAGTGTGCCATTATACTTTATTTAACTATAAATACTATCTCATGATCTCAAACTAGAGTTCTATTGAAACAATATCCCTATTTTTTCATTTATAGACCCATGGTAGCTGTAGAAGAGGGAAAATATGACTTATACAATTTTTAGCCCCTATAAAACCATTGAATAGGCTTTATGCATGGATAAACTTTTGTTCTATTGCTTATAGTACATGATCCTAGGTGTGGATCATGTTTATTATTATAGTAAACATTTTGAAATAAGATGATTTACATGTTTATGGGATTATGTATTGGCCTCAGTCTGAACCCATTATTTAATTTCCACTGTGTTTTTTTCATGTTATTATTTTTCTAAACTGAATATTGATTTCTGCTTAAAAGATAATAAAAAAAGGTTTATTTCACTAGTTTTTTTTAATTTTCATTTATATATAGTGTTTTTAATTAATCTAGTTTCAAATGTTAAACAATTTTAAATACTAATTTAGTAGAGAAATACTATGAATTATGGGATATTATTTTAACAAAAAAATTAAAATAATTCTAGTATTTTTTTAAATTGTGAATTTTTATTAATTTGGGGAATTTAGTTTTAAATTATTTAAAACAATTTTTTATTGGAAACACAATTCTCCCCATCTCTTGTTACTCACTCTAACCAATAACTGGATTCATAGGATCATTAGAAATATATTTTTATCTACTATAGTTATATTTTAATGATATTAAATAATAATTAATTCTTAGTTTAATTCATTATTGATAATAATATAAAATGAGGAATATACACTAATTGGCCTCCTTATTTTAATGTAACTAACAATTCCCAATGGAATATTATGATAAAAATTCATTTAGACTGTGTGTGTTTTGATATTAAGACAATAATTGAGGATAGATATGAGAAACCAAAAACTGTTTGAGCTACATTGATTGATGGTACTAAATCTACATATGAAAATAAATAAAACCCATTGAATTATTTATATCTGATTTTGGAGATGATGATTTTAAAATAATATTTGTATGTGACACTGTCATTTAAATTTAGTATAGAGTAGATATTTCTCATGAAGATACATCTAATTTTAATGAAATGTGCTTAAACACAAAAACTATTAAATTTGATAAAATTAAGATGCTTCTTAGTGAGTCTATATCAGATATGTATCTCAAGTTCCATGAGATAGTTTTCAAGATTCTTTCACCTAAAAAAACATTTAAAAAGGTCAAGTTATTGGACTTATTAGATGCTTACTAGGAAGATGAAGATGAAAATATACATCAATAAGAGAGTCATGTGAAATTAGTGTATATAAAATTATGTAACTTATAGTAAATTTATTGATGTATGAAAAAGAAATTAATTTGAATTTGGAAGAGGTGGATAAACAAAAATGAAAATCTTTAGCCTTTATAACTAATGACAGAAAACAAAAGAAGAAGAATATCGAAGTAGATAGCTCAAATGATGAAGTGTCACTAGTTAACAGTGATGGGGAAACAGATCATCTAACTAGTGATTTCAAAAGGCTATACAAAAAATATGCTCTATAGGAAATGTAATTATAAAATAAAAGTATTTAAATAGAGGTAACTTGATAAAATAATGGAATAAGGATGACAATAAAATTGAAAAAGATTACTATGAATGTATTAGAAAAGAAAATATTAAAGCAAACCATCCAGAGATAAGATACAACAAAATGTATGAAGATAAAAAATATTATTTAAATAATATATAAAAGTAGCATTGAGTAATTCATAAGATATTTTGAGTGAATATAATTAAATTAGAGAGGATATGTATGATAAAACCAATATGTTTTTTATGACCAAAAACTTCATAGATAATGAATGTTTTTCTGAATCAACTTCTCATATTTCTAAACATTATGATACTAAATATTGTTAATAAAACTTCCTCGTAAAGAAATTTTTGATGAAATTAATATGATGGAAGACACTATTAATGAACACATGAAAATTATAAAATTTTAAAGAATCATCATTCTTTTTTTCTCACATTAAAATCTCACTTTTAGTATATAAGGACAAAAATGTTCAACTACTTAATGAAACTACTAAATTTATATTATCTAAAGAATAATTATAAATAGATTTTGACTGATTAAAAAATGGAAGAAATATCTTGATCATTTTCCCTTGAAATAAAAACACATCTAAATATAATACATGAATATGATATAATACTAGATAAAAAAGATTTATTAAAAATAAATATAATTATATGTTCAGTTCTTCTAATTATGTTTCCAATTTTTATTCTTATGGACCAAAATATTTTTTATTTCAAAATTCTAAAATTTACTGATATGATACTTGTTAAAAAAACATGGATTATAAAATTCCTTATCACTAACATATCTAGACCCATGAAAATATTTATTTCAAATTCATTATTGTACTGAATCAATTTTGTGAGAAAACCACTTAAGGAGTTCACGTAAAAAACTATGATAACTAGAAAGAGGATACTCTAGAAATATGAGTGGGAACTATTAATGTTTTTAGCACATTATAAATGTTAATGACATATGTGCCACATTAGAGGATAATTCAAATGGCATGATAATTGGTTTTCAAAAAAATAATAAATCTAGTACTTTTTTAATATCCAAATATTTGTTTGTAATAGTAATATAGTACAATATACATTGAATTTCTAAATTATTCCATAAGGGTTTGATTTTTATATTTGAGAGTAATTTTAACAATGTTTTATAATTTATAAAAGATATATTTTTGTTGACTTAATAAATTATAATGTTTATACTATTAATTGAGATTATTAATTTTCTTGAAATTTTTCATATCTATTTAGTTTTCTTAATGTATATTGGATTTTTTATAGGAGACTAGGTCATTGAAAATTCAATCAATTATAATTCTAAATTAGAATAGAATAATCAGTTGTTTTCTTCTACTATATTTCGTAGATGATAAATTAAATAACACATGTCAAAGAGGAAAATGACAAATAATATATTTTTATTAATGAAAAAATATTCAACTTCTCAACCATTTTTTTAGTTTACATTATTTTTTGGACTCTCAAGAGTTTCTAGATCAAATGGGAATAATGATGTTTATAGTCTAGTAGATGAATTTTCTAGTTATATTTTGTAATTAATTCTATTTACAAAAAATAAATCTTTTCCATGTTTTACTAGGTATGAAAAATCTATAAAAAATACTAGTGGGATTAATATAAAACAATAATAAGTGATCATGGATTTCATTTTGATAATCATTATTTTAAATCATAATTATCATAACATGGAAATAATCATACCATTTCTACACAAAGAACCCAATATTATAATGGTGTGGTTTAGATGAGAAATATTACCCATAATGAAATATCATGGACCAAACAAAATAAATATGTTTTGACTATTTAATCTATGGATGTGTCTATGAATAAATATTTTTCTATTATAAATAGAGTATTAATTATACATCTCTTAAAAATAACTCCATTTGTACTATTTAATATAAGAAAACCAAAGGTTAATTACATTAGTGTTCTTGGTTGAAAAGTATTTATTATTAATACTAAGGATAATCTTATGAAATTTTATTCCTAGAGTGATAAATGATTTCCATTGGTATTAAGGAACTAGTAAATTATATAGAGTTGTTGAAATCTAATATGGTTGCGAAAGAATATAAACATGTCAAATTTGATGACAGAAATCCACATAATCCTAAAACTCAGTCAAAAATCTTGAGGGTGATATTTCCAATCAGGATATAAATTTTTTTCCGGATGAAAATTCTATAATTCCATTTTTCATGAAATTATCTAGATATTATGAACTACCTAGAACTAATCCATTATAGGAATATGGGATTTCCAACTCATCATTTCCTCGAACCATTATAAATCAAAAATTCCTTCCCCTATATGATATAGTTGGATATCTTAATATATGAAACAAATCTATAAATTTTTTTATAAATTATGTTGAAGATCATGTACTCATGTCACTACATGAACCTAGGAGCATATATGATGCAATTAATGATGAAATATGTATAATGGTAATGTAGGAAAACATAATAAATTTGGATGAAACAATTCATGGGAACTTTTAGATATACCTAAAGACTACATACTATCAGAACTAAATGGTTTCTCAGAACTAATTTTTAAGAATTAAGAAATATATTTAAAAATAAATAAATAAATGTTTCACAAGGGTAAAATCAATTGGAAGGTTTTAACTGTGAGGAAACCTATTCACCAATATCTAGACTCGACCCTATTAGAATACTTCTTGAAGATGCAACACATTTTAATATCAATCTATATCAAATTGACATGAAAAGTTAATTATTATATAATTATTATTTTGAGGATGTCCTTGGTCAACAATCCCATTGATTTTAATGTACTCATTTTCCAAATAATATTATTTAATTAACAAAATATTTATGTGATTTTAAAAACCTCTTAGATCTTGGTATTATAGGATTAAAACTATTTTGTTGTTTTTAATGTTTTTATAAAGGTATAGTTGACTTTAATTAGTTTATTAAAAGTATATTAATGGTTTTTTTTAATTTGGAAATCTTATGATGATGATACTATTTTTTGATCTTCTATAAATTATTTATGTACTGGGTTTTTAAAATAATTCCATGTCTTTTTCAAATAAGATTTATGTGTGCTAGTTTTCATGAATACCCAAAATAAACAAATATATTATCTATGAAAATTATTTCTAAATAGAACAAGAATATAATTATCTTATTATTTTTTTACTCAAAAAAGATTTTGATTAGGTTAGTTAGTTAGATGTAGATTTTGGTGGACATCATTTAGATAGAAAAAGAACTTCTAGAAAATGTAACCTTTTTGGAATGTCATCTTACCATGGTATATTAACAATAAGAACTATGTGGAATTATCAACTTTTATGTATGAATACATATCTTCATGGAATTTCTATTAAAAAATTCTATGGATGAAACACACATCGATATACTATAGATATCAATTCAGACATGTCATAGAAAGCTATGATAACACAATTGTTATAAAAATTTATATGAATCTTATATCTAAATCAAGAAAATACATTTTCATATAAGACAAAAATTTAATAGAGATCATTATCAAAATTTTGATATAACTCTTGAATTAAAAGGTGTCGAACATTATCCTAAAAATATATTTACAGAGCCTTTAAATATTGAGATATTAAAAAAAATTAGAAATGAATTATGCACGATAAATTTTCTTAAAATACTATATATTAATTTAGATGTTATTTTTTAGTACTCTTACTGTCTATGTTTTTATGGAATTTTCTGTGATTTTTATTTCACTTGCCCAGTAATATAGCTTGGATTTTTTTGTTTATATAGTATTTATAACTATCATAAATGCTTGTTACCATATCATATATTATAATATGATCCCAATTCTTACCTTAAATTAATAATAATATGTTAAACATCTACTTATCATAAATTTATTAGTATTAATTTGATCAAACATACAACATGTTTTACTTAGTTTTCCAACTATTCTTATTATATTTATTGTTCGTGGGTAATTATATTGGTTATATTTTTTTCTGAGAAAATATTTTGGCTTGATCTTTACTAACTATACTACTATGTATGCCAAAAATGATTTAAAAAAAATTCAAATCGAAATATAAAAATGTACCCATAAATTCCTTTACATATTCTTTATCATTTCCACGATCTTCTGAGAATCATTTAACATCATCTCTAACCTATCACTCTATTATATCAAACCCATCTATTTTACCTTCCATTTCAAAACCATATGAGATCATGATTTGAATCAAAATGATGTGGATGAAGTGTTTTTTGGAAACATCTTTTAATGTTTATATTTTTCTGAAGATAAATATTATGAAGTGCAAATAAATCTTATGTTCTTCAAATTACCTGAATAACATTCATCATTTAGGAATCGAGTTTCATCAGAGAAAAAAGATGACTCTTAATTGTTGAAGTCGATCTGATCGCAAGTATGATATTCTATTAGGAAACATGGACGAGATGAATGGTTTATGGAAAATGGTAAAACGTTTTATCTGATCATTGAGATGTAATTTTAGGAAAATATTGAATTATTTCCACGATATAATAATGAAAAAGTAATTTCAAGGATTAATGGAAATTTTTTAAAATTCTCATCAAATCATTGAGAAAAATGATTAGTTGTACCACAAAGTGATGAATATAAAGATTATTTAATCTCATTTCCTTTTAATCATATATTAATTTGAGTTTGAGAATTCCATATATGAACTCATTGGGAGTGGAACTTCTAGAATACCCCCTTCTATCGAATGAAGTGGTGAACGTAGGCTTCAAGTTACGTTCATTCATTATTTTTTCTTCAAATAAGGAAGAATTAATTATTCGAAGGCATCAATATATGTTTTTCTTATTTTTAATGAAGAATGATGTTTAAATTAGTCTATGTGTATTATTTATGCATTATATGGTTAAGTAGTGTAATATAGCCATAAGGATCAACTCCGTACCCAATCATAAGTTATTTTATGCTATGGTAGAGTACAAAGGACTTGGTTCCCAGGATCCAGAAAAAATAACTACTTTTGATATATTCTACCTAACTCAAAATATTAGTTATTAGATGATAGTAAATTTGAATCCATGGATACACGAATGGGTAATAGACCAAGATAAATTGTATGATCAATTAAATCTACTGAATAATCTAGTTAGATTATGTGATTTTATAGATCTAGGTCTTGAACTGGATGAAATTCTGGAAACTCTTTAGATGTTGTTTCTCCTATTGAGGAAGAAGAGGATGTAGGTAAAGATAAAGAGGTTTCAAAACAAAAATTTAATGAAGTAGATGAAGTATATGTAGTTTATATATTTTATGAAGATTATTTGTCTTTTGAATATGAACATTTTTCAGATAAATCTATTTTTATGATGATTATGGGTATACCTTTGAGGGATCTCTTAATATTGGGAGTTCCCCTACCCAACCATTTCTAGATACATGTTCATTGGGGGAGTAGTCCCCTTAATCTTTTTGAATGGGCATAAACTATCCTAGTTAAAATGATAAAGATCATTTGGGATATCCACATAGACATGGTGGAACATCAAATCATTTGGTTCAATGGAATTTTTATATAACTTTTATTGATAAGGAGTTTATTTAGAACATAATTTAAACATATCTATTTTTTTTTGACAAAGAAGGTGTTGTTAATGATTATGTAAATGATTTAGTTGATGTTTTTATCAATGTTAACGATCATACGATTGGATATATTCTTCTATAATGTTTTTATGAGGTATATGGTAGGAATTTAGTAAGTGGTCCATTTTTTATGCTAGCTAACCTTCAATTCTGTCATCGTCATATGTCAATAAGGATGTCCTCATTGTTTTCTAATAAGAGTTGTTTGAGACAATCCAACACACTTTTAATAACATTACTAACTATATAAAAAACATGAGAAAAGAGGATCATTATAAATTAGTTACTAGGGGGATCAATCACCTCCATACTTAATATAATTTTTGAATTGAAATGATCAAAAATGATATTTGAGATATATGAGCTTAGATTTTTTCTAGTAAATATTATAAATCAAATATTATGGTTTAATTAGACTTGAGATTCATTACTTTAGTGTTTCATCCTACTCTTTTATGCACTAATACTCCAATTGATGAAGATACAATCAAAATGTTTATTCATGATGAGGTGAAATTTTTATATGTAGAATTTAAAAAGAATCACGAAGCTCTGTGTGATGGGATTTAGACCCTCAATTTAGTTTGTGAGGATTCCATTCATGATAATAAGGACATAGAAATGATTCAAAGAGGAATTTTATTAATATCTTAGTATGACATTTATATTGTTATATTTGAAAGGGATATTCCAAACTTTTTGATTAGTTTTAAGGATACCCTCACATAATCATCATTTTATGCCTTACGTTGAGAATATTAAATATGGAATCATGTTGTGAATTATTTCATGGATAATTGTGTAGATTTTATTCTGGCATAGTAGCATGGTTATCAAAATGTCAATCAGTTCACTTTAATTATATAGTGTTTCCTTTATATTTAATAGTCTATTTTAGTATCTCCCTCATCCATACCCAAGTCTCAATATTCAACACCTCTATAATCAATCATTTTTTTCTCAATACTTCAAAAAGAATTCCCTACCTTAGATAGGTTTTGGAGTGTGGTTACTGGATTCCTTACATCTTCATCTTCTCTTAAGAATAATTATGCTTTGGTATATACTTCAAGTGGAAAGGATCATATCCTTCATATAGATTTGATAGATGACCCTGAGTAAGATATAGATGTTGACTTCATAATGAGATTTACATTACTAAATTTGTAGTTATATGTTATACTTTATTTTGATATTTGTTCCATTATTTGTTTATTTTTGTATTACATAATATATATATAGTTGATAATATCTATAGGGGATACTATATATATATTTAATGTAATTGAATAAATAATGTAAAAAGAGGGAGAATAATGTACTATGATTGAAAATTAAAATTCAATTAATGTGGACACTGTTTTCATTGATATTATAAGATTTTTACCAAAATTTCAACCATTTTCTAATATTATTTTGATGCATTTATTTAATTGTAATTTACATGTGATTATTTTTTATCATCAAAAGGGGGATATTTTTGGCATAGACATGATCCTCATATTTTTAATGATTTGAAATCATGTTTATCTTATTATAAATGGGCATCATGTTTTTTTATTCCAATGTGATATACTTGATAAATTTGAAAAAATATCTAAGTATAGAGCTTTCCATAACACCATATTGTTTGAAGGCCATGTTAACATATCACCTTACCACATGATATGTTTCACTGTACTGTATGCACAAAAATACTTACCATGATATAGAAAAAAATAATTTACCTCGGTACTAACCATATATAAATATGGAAGTCACTTTATAAAAATGAGAAAATCACATTACTATAAGAAGTAAATCACATTTTACAAAAAAAGGAAAACCACCTAACCGCATAAAAAACATACCATGATACGATATGTGTAAATTTCTATAAATTGATATACCGATAGTAGGATTCTACTGTAGTGGTCACACGATGAACAATATCATGTTATAATGTGATGAACTAATGATACAAAGAGTAGAGAGAATCACATATTCAAATTAGATGATTACATGAAGAGATGAACAAAACACACCCCATTTCCTCAATAGTTAACCTTATCTACATATCGTGTTCTTAAATGACCCTAATTCAGGTGTATTCAGATTACTTTGTTTATTATAGTAGTAAATCATTTAAAATCATCAATAGGTAGTTTTAATGCAATAAATTATGCTTCAGTGCATTTCATGAATGGTAATTATACTTTAATGACAATTTTCTTCCAAAGATATCTCAAAATATATTATTTCAATAGTGGATATTTTATTGATAATGCAATAACACAAAAATTATATGAAACACAATGGATATTATAGGATTTCAATGATTGAACTATATTTAACAATATGATTTCATGAAGTAATTGGAAAACTTATTATATGGCCATTTAAAGAAAAACATAGGGACTCAAATCAATCAAATAATGAAAAATATATCTTTATCCCTATTTCACCCTATATATCACTTTAAATTTTTTTATATTATTTAATTTTAAGCAATGTGTTATTATACTTTGTTTATCTACATATAAAGTCTCATATTATCAAAAAAGAATATGATTGAAATACACTCTCAATTTCCCCAATTTTCATACACAAGATAACTATATAATAGTTAATTGATGACATGTACATTTTTTATCCCATGTAGATTTGTTTAACTAGATTTATATGTGGAAAAAATATATATTCTGTTTATTGTAAAAGTATATCTAGTATATGGGTCAATTTTTTTTAATAAACTACTTTGTTGTATGTTATTGAAAATTAGGAGGTATTATGATTCAGTTTGAGATTGAACCACCTTTTTTATTTCCTATTTTTTATGTATTGATATTCTAAACATATTTTTTATATTTCCAAATCAATAAAAAAACCATTAAATTGATATCTTGTCATAATGATTTTATATAAAGTGTTTGTTGATGAAATTTAGTTTCAAAAGTTAATGGGATTTGAATGATTATTTTAACTGATCATTGATCCGTCCCTTGATATATTATTTGAATGATAAAATTTATATACATACACTATTTTTATTAAATTTTAATTTTTAGTAATTTGGTAATTTTTTTAATATTTTTTAATATTTTTTTTATTAGGAACATAATTCACCCCCCTGCTTGAGTTACTCACTCTTACCAATAAAATGCGTACCTCAAGATAACATACTCTGTTGGAGTCTGGATGAGACCCCTCAAATTAATATTATATAAAATAACTAATGATTATATTTATACCATTTAAAGATGGTGTAATGGAATTTTATGAAGAAGTGAAGACAATTAAATTGAAAAGAGAAATGAGTGGTTAAATATACATACGTCACTTCTTATATTATCTATATTGAATATACAGTTATTCCATTAATGGATGGTATTTTGAGTTTATACAAACTACTAAAGGTAGATGGAAATATTTAAGAAATGGTTGAGTATATTTTAGTACCAAATATGTGGGTTTTGGTTTGAGTGGAAGTGAGGATAAGAGAGCCCCATTTAAAAATAAAAAGGTGCATCATTTTTTAAAATACAAATTTATTTAATAATTGTAAGTCCCTATTATATAATTTGGACCTAATGAACCCAAATATGAAATTAAAGTTATTATGTTATTTTTTAAAATTTTTAAAAATTAATTTTAATATCAAACAAATATAATTTATTTAAAATAATTTTTTAATAAATATATCTGATGTTCTAAAATTTAAAACACGGATTCTTAGACTAATGTTGTTTAATTAAATTCAAAATTAACTAAAATAATATTTATTTTATTATTGAAAAAGGTTTCATGGATTTAAAATTTGTAACTATATACAAATTATGACATGAAATTAGAATTATTTGTAAATGAGCTTTTGTCACTATTCATGAAAATCAATATTTTTTGAAAACAGAGATACTATTAAGTTAAAATTTTTAAGATCATTTCAAATATGATTATATTTCAAATTCACATTCTAAAATTTATAAATTTTACTTCAAAATAAAATCCAAAAATATTATAAAAATAAAATTTTATAGGAAATAATTTTTATATATTATGTTTTATTAAAAAATTAATGCTAATAATAAATATATCAATGTTGGAAAAATAAATATTATATAAAACAATTTTATGAATTTAATATATATTATTAGATTCTGAGCTTCATGTTTTGAAATAGTATTTAGTCATAACTTTCATTCATAAATAAGATATAAATTTTTAAACCCAGTTTTCAATAGTTACCATGTATTAGTCAACGTCACTTTTTTATAAAAGGGTTGTTTTCAATTTGTATATTGTTTTTTTATAGTGAATGAAAGAACAAAATATGTATTTAATGAGGTAACTTTTACTAAAATTATGGTGGTTTTGTTCCACTTGTCCCAGTCCTCATTAAAATGGTAGGGAATTTTGTGATCTTTTATTACAATAAGAAGGAAGGGGTTCTAATACACACCTCTATTTGGGGGTGTATTTTGATATGGTTATGTGGTTGGAACACTCACCAAACCCAAGCATCATTGAGAGTAAATTTATGTTGTTTCTTGTAAAATATAAGAACATAAGAGTCTTAGAGTTCATGGATACGTTTTTGGGATTTACTAATTAGATTGATATTTTTGTCCACGACTCAGTTTCTTCTATATTTTTAGTCTCCTTATAAAACAATTCAACACTTCTATCAACATACCATAATTTTTTACATTATCAATGTGAAAAAATATGTAGTTTAAAAAGTTTCTGGGTTGGAAATAAAAAATTCAATAAACTGGTCTTGTTGAGTTGGATCTATGATAATATGAATGTGCACAATAATATTAGATGAGTGGATTATCAATAATGAAAAAATTGTGAATCATAATCTTGAAATCTCTATAATCTTTTTGAATTTATTTAAAATTGGTTATGAGACTATATTCCCCACTTAGCTTCAAATATTATCATTTCTTAGATCTCAACCCTTGAGAATGATCTTAAAAAATCTCGTAATGAGATTTTTTTGATCATATATGAAAACAAATTTCATATTAACTTACAATATATGAATAATTTATACTTTTATAAAAAGGATTTATCCATGAGGTTGAAGAACCACATTCCATAGATATAAAATCATGAGGTCAAACCCCTGGCACTAGAATTAGATATTAGGATAATGATTTTGGTTTCTTTTGTGATATTAATCTGTGGGTATCTCAATGGTTCATATAGAGGTTTTTTATTATATTAATCTATTAATATCATCATATATCACTAATTTTTTTTACACAATTTTTAATGGGTATATTTTTACATGAATACATCACAATTTAACTATGGCATAAAATGGTTTCATGATGTTATTCTCTGATCGAAATTTATTATCATTGTATATTATTTTTTACGACATACATAATTTACATAATAATGTATAATAAAATAATTATTACTGTAAAAATGTATTTCCATTGAATATAATTATTTTTTAGGTGAATGAATAACATCATAAAATTTATTTGGGAATGATATTCGTGCTGTCATAAATAACCTTTTGGGGATGAACATATAATTTCATTTTGAACAATCTATACTAAATTAACAATAATTAAATTAAAAAAATATATAAAATTCTTAATATATAAATTATTACCCATTAAACATATATTATGTTTATCCAAAAAATTACATAATGTGTATATAAAAAAATATCATAGATCATTGTAGAGGAGGTAGATTAGCTAATAATTTGTGTAGTGGAAAATACATCCCTAAGCCACACATAAGTAATTAAATTTACTTTATCATCTTCACATGATACATAGATTTCCATCTAAGATGATCTTACTTCTATTTATCCTTTTTTGACCTCTCTACTGTTGGTCTCTAATAATGATTTCTATAATCTCATTCTGAGTTTTCAACCACTCCTCATACTATGTAGATTGTGACGACTTTGTTTAACATCACCTTGATCAGGATGATGACAAAGACAAAATACCATAATAATAGGTAGAAGTCAATAATGAACCAATACCAATTAGTGAGTTTATGTCAATACCTTAAACGGTCACCCACTTTATGGCCCCATAAAAAACTAACACATAGTTTTTCTGACCCTCAATAATGGCCTCAATTAGGTAGATGAAAATTAATAACCTCATAATACTACTTCGAATGTTATTTAAATCATAAAATGTTTAAATATAAATTTAATTTAATTTTAATCATTATTTTTTACTAACAACAACCTGAAATTATTGGTCCCCAATAGTATCCAAAGTGGTAGGATCTGTGCAAATATTCAAATAAAAATTGAATTAAATATCATAGGAATTATAAAATATCAGTATGAATATAAAATATAAATTTTACATTTAATGTATATATATTTTAGAAAATAAAATTAATTAACATATACGATCAAATAATATTAATGGTATAACCCCCAGCACTTATGTGGCCTCTCATCTCCCCAAATTCCAAAGAGATTACATAGATATAAATAGAAAACACACTCCAATATAGTAGGATCAAGACCCATCAAAAACCAATGATGAAATTTAAAAAGATCAATGACTACATAAAGCGAGATAAAAACGTCAAAATCAACTCGCTCCATAGATATATTTCTAAGATTGTGTAAAAATTGATGAATATGTCCATAGGAAAAATTCAACTATGACTCATAGATGGAGGATTTTATTCTATCATTGACAAAATTCCATATAACCATGAATTAGTTATAATATAATTTAATAATTAAATAAAATTTAAAAAATATTATTTACTTTCATACAATTCATTGATCAGATAAGTGATGATTAATATCAATGGGAGTCAAATCCCACAATACCCATGGTTCAGAGAAACAAATATATAGAATCACACATCACTATCCAAGATATATATGTGAAAAAATGTTGAAAAATAAAATAAACAATAAAAATAATACTAAAATAAATTAATGAATATTAATTAAAATATACAACTTATCATATATCCATAAAAATGGATCAAAATTATGGTTTTTATGTCACCTAGGAGTAGGGTATGGAATAATTATTTTGGTAATAATTTGACCCCTATATGTTGTATATATAGTGGAAGAGACCCATGGATCAGATTATGATTTAATAGGCTAATAAAAAAATGTTCTGTATATGTGAGGGAATGGAATAGTTCATCGATGTCTTATCAAGAAATTTGTAACATGAAAATAATGTAATCTACAAATAAATGAATGACTGTAATATTTATTACTTATCAATATAACATAAATTCAATTATTCATCATCTAATTGTTCATCTTCATATAAATAATTATCAATATGTTTTTCTTACTCATCTTCATGAATAATTTATATATGATAATTATATTCATCCTCCACTATTATTTCTTATCCATCAGTTACATCAACAATATTATAAACACCATCAGCTTGTAATTATGGGGTATCATAATTGTTACTTTTATCTTGTCATGTTAATATATTTTTGGTGATGTGTCTTGAATGTTTACAATTTCTATCATTTCAATAGAACCACCATTATTTTCTATAAATAATGTTTTAAGATATTTCATTTTTATTATACTCCATTGTAAATTAAATATCTTAATGTAGCACCAATACTTTCATGGAAAATTTCATGTGCTTGATGAGACAACATAATGGAATTTTTAAAACAGTAAAGCATTTATATTTATTGTTAATGATTCCACTAAATGGATGAATGAAAAGCCCTATAGAAATATAAAATTCAACACTGATACATTATTTTATCCCATATAAAATAATATAATTATTTCAATAAATTGATAATAAGATTCACCATCAAATTATATATGATGAAATCATTTTTAGAATACAACACAGTTTATAGTTGTTTTGATTCACTATATACATGTGTATGAAATTGAAATCTATTAACCACAAATGAATTATATTATTTAACTAAGTTTGATAGTAGGTGAGTTAATACACATAACTAATTATCAATTTAATCAGTTTGTTTTGTTACTTAGAAAAACATAAAAAATAATTAATATTATAATAAAATAATAAATGGATTTCTTATTTTCAAACAAAAACATCTAACATTACCATTCCTTGAAACTAGTATGAAAATTTACATTATTATCTTGATTCTAGAATAAGTATTGAAATTTGTTTGAAGTGTTTCATAATATGATAAAAATATAATCTAAAATGTAATTAATATTAATATAATTGTGATAAAATTATAGTGAATAATTTAAAACCCATCTCCTTGTAAAAATCTTGTTAATTTTTAACAATAAAAAAGAACATGTATATGAGACTTATTTTTCTCATCAATTGAAATCAATTTTTCTAGAACTCTACCAAATCCAGATTTATTATAATTATATAATGATAATTTGTGGTTCATTATATCCTTAAAAGTAGACCCCTTATGACCATTTCAATTATATATTATAGGATATAGATATTAAAAATAATAAGAGAAAAAAAATTTCTTTATACAAATATTTTTTACAAATGACACCTCAACTGACGCTTTGTTATATTCATTTCGCCATAATTTAGGTAAAGCACCTTCATATTGGTATAGAAAATAAAAATATCATGGTCCTCTATATTATTCATTAGACATAAACTGTAATATTAAAATTTCAATTGAATCAATGAAAGTCAGAAAAAATTAATTAATATAAAATAAAAATAAAAATAATGTTGTATCCTACTGAATGGATTAAAGTATATGATTACTAAATAAATATCTCAGAAAGAATAATATTTTTTATTTTCACAACACAAAATTGATGAATCCAAAACCCTCTATGAATAATCAATAGTAATATTTCTATAATAAAATGAAAATTAAGATATTAAATCTAGAAAAAATAATATTTCTGACACATCAATCCAAATAAGAGACATTACAATATAGTAATATCAAATATACAATTCATTAACATATTAATGAATGATTTTATTTATAATGTGCAAAATATTTTCTGGCTTCATTAATTTTTGTGATTTATAATATTTAAATAACTCTTTGAAGCCTATAAATTTGAGAAATTCATAATCATCCATTTACCATTCCTTTAGTAATAAATTATATTTCCAAAACTATATAAAAAATGTTATCAAAAGAGTTATTTTCAATATTAATGACGTCTGAAATTTGAAAGACTAACAAATCATACACATATTGAAGGTCCTAAAACAACTCCTATTTACCGAATTTTTATCTTCCCAAAATCCATTTAATTTTTATCAATTTATTTTCTATTAACAAATAATATGAGGTATTGAAATGATAATATATTTTATATCAAAACATGTGATCATCACTGGGAGACCATCACTTTCAACTAGTTATTTTCTAAAATAATTGGTATTCATTTATAAAGGATGGTCTATAGGATTAAAAATATTATGAATGTTGATTTTTTTCATCCATTGAATTGTATATAGAATTATCAATCACTAATATAATACATATATGATTTCAAAACACGTGTACTCTATTTAGATAACATAACATAATTTGCATAATCACTTGTTATTCACATCATTTTATATTTCATTTTCCAAATCTAAATTTCTAGTATATTATATGTACATACATTATATGTAAATATATCATTTCTCCATAATAAATTTAACCAATAAATCAATGGATTAAAATAATAATAATTATTTTTCATGTCCTATAATTAGTAATATAAAATCGATATATGATTCCGTCATTAACATCCAAACATGTAAGTTGTACGGAGTAATCCAGATATCACTACAAAATATTAACTACTGTGTGAACCAAATGGATAGAAACCCTTAGTAAAAATAATCAATCACACATAATGGGACTATAAAGAAAATGTCATATGCATTTCATTTAAACAATTCGAAGAATCATAATCATAAGTATGATTTAATCTTTTCCTGATTGAAATATTTTATATGTTCTAAATCATAAATGAGGATTTGATTTGAAATATAAATAATAATTAAAATCTAGGTATAAGTGGGAAATAAATCAAATGATTATAAGGAAAAAATATAGTCTTTCCTTATTATACCTAATTTTACATCAATTGTCCATGTGTAGGAATATTATATAACAGTTTATTTTATCAAAAATATATGCTAAATTTTTTGGAACATGCCTATATATTTTGATTACCTATACCCAAATTATGTACAAACCTCTTTCATTCTTATAAATTTAATGTTAATACATTTCCATCATGTAGAGATGATTTAACCAAAGAAAAATATTCATCAAAATAACTATTTGACATTACATTATATGGTTTATTAACAATAAATTTTTTTATAACAAAAAATTAGATTATCTTTCCCCCAAAATATAAGGGAACCTATGATAATTTTAGAACCACAAAAAATTGAGATTGTTCAATCTCATGTTTTAAATTATTACTTAATGTTTCTTCTTATTGAAAATACGGTCCAAAAAATGTATCTAATAATGTATGAAATCTTGATTGCTCTAGGACTAAGCCTTTTGAATCTTCTCTTGAATTGGATTCACCATGTTCACATAAAAAAGTAATCTATCTAAAAAATTGCAATAGATGACCTTTGACACTATTAAATATTTCAAATACCTTGATATTTCATGTCATAAAAGGACACATAATTTTACCTCTTGAAACAATTTAGAATTTATTAACCTAAATAAAAAATGTTTGGTTACCCTTAATATATAAATGATTTATACAATAACGTTTTAGATTTCTATGATGATTTATCAAATATCAATATTTAAAAAAAATTCCTACCGATTTCATAGTTTTCTAAATATATAGTTATAGTAAAAAATAAATCATAAGAATAATCTAATAGATATATGGGATGGTCAGAGGAGAAGAATACAAAATCATAAAATTAGTTATTAAACGAAATTATTATCAATTATGGGTTATTATTGATTATTTCTAATTTTTTGGAATTTATTAAAAATTATTAGTAATCATTGTTAATTATTACTATGTATTAATATTTATTGGTAATTCTCTATTATTATTTATAATTATTGGCATTTACAAAAAAAATATTATTAATTATTACTAATTACTAGGTACTCTAACTAATAATTATTATTTACTTATAATTAATACTAATTATTGGTAAATATTTCGAATTGTTTGTAATTATTACTAATTTTATTAAATTATTATTAATTATTGGAAATTATTAATTATTATAAATAATTACAATAAAATATTAATAATAATTAAAATTTACTAGTCGTTATTTCTAATTACAAATAATAATAACTAATTAGTACTAATTACTTGTTATTAGTACTTATTATTAAAAATTATGGGTAATTATTAGTAAATATTATTATTTTCTAGTAACAATAACAAAATATTATCAACTACTTGTAAATATTACAAAATATTACAAGTAATAAGTAATTATTAATATTATATAAAATTATTACTAATTATTATGAATTATTTCTAATTAATTGTAATTCATACCAACATGTAATAATTATGGATATTTATCACTAATTATTACTATATATTAATAAATATTACTAATTATATATAATTTCTATGAAATACTCAGAATTACTAATTTGTTTTCAAATTCGCGGTAAGTATTCTTGTAATTTATGTTAATGATTCTAATTAACAATAAATATTTCGAATTACAGTTAATTATTATAAAATATTAATAGTTATAGGAAATTATTAATATCTTATAGTAATGTAAGATGTCATCTATTTACAAAAGTGCTGTGAGATTAAGGGCTGAGTTTCGTCTATAGTTAAATATGAATGATAGACACAATTGACAATGTAAATTGTTTTTGATATGACATGTGATTTTAATTCTTGTCTGGAATTAATTCACAACATCAAAAATTTACACTCCCTGTAAATGTTTTTCACCACATACCAACATGCCACAAGAGTTGTTTTCACAATGTATCTACATTTCATGAATGTATTTTTCACCACTTTGTAGCATGTCAGGAAATGAAATTACACAATGTGTAATTTCATTTTAATGTTTCTTAAAGGGGTGGTGATGAGATTTGGGGGAAAATATGAAATTAAAAGGGGATCTTATCCAGCTATCCCAAAGAACATTTTCCATGGATTGATATTCCTATTCACACCTCCATCATGGACTGAAACTCCCCTACACACCTATTCCTTTGACTAAAATTCCTTTTTCGACCATCGTTTTTTGATCGATGCACCCTATTCACAATAATCTTCGACTAAAGACCCGTTGTACAACTATCAGGTATAAGTGTTCTAAGTGTTTAGATCTAATTACATCTTCATCTCCTCTTCTCTGAAAAAGGGTATATTTATCCTTTTTTGGATATTGATTTAGATATAAGATTATTATATATTGATTAATTTAAATTGTGGATATAGTAATTTTACAAAGATCTCATTTCCATCATTATTCTATTGAAATTGGGGTTTTAAGTTGTCGAGTACTATTTGTCACCATTTTTGAGATATGTGGTCTATAATTCACATCTCAATGTCTTAATTTCAATTAAGTCAACGTATTTGCAGAATTTCTATTATTTTTTTAGAAATTAATATCTTTATATAATTACATTATTTTGTGATTTAACTAATTGAGGAAAATTGTGAAATTTGGAATATTGGAATTATAGATCATGAATAATTAATTATTGAATTAATTATTTAGAAATTGTGATTGTTGAATCGAGAAATTAATTAATGAAATTAATTTAGATTACAAAATTAATTATGGTAAACCAATTAATTGTGGAATTAATTGGTGATATGGAACTAATTGAGATGGAAAAAAAATTTGTAAATTAATTAGGGTTTTTGAATTGTTGAGTTGGTATTGATTTTTTGATGGATTAATTAACGTGATTTTTGTGATTATTTAATTATTGAATTAAATAAAGAGATTAATTAATTTAATAATTAATTAATGATAGTTATGTGATAATTTTATTTTTAAATTCAATAATGGGATTAATTAATTGATGAATTAATTAATAGGAGTTAATTGATTATATAATTGTTGAATTTAATAAGGGATTAATTAATTGATAAATTAATTGATGAGCGTTATCTGATTATTAGAATTTTTTATTAAATAATTTGATTAATTAATTTATAAATTAATTAATATGGGATATGTCATAATTTAAATGTTGTATTAGTTAACGATATTAATTAATTGATGAATTAATTAATAACATGTATGCCATTATTTATTTGTTAAATTAAATAAAGAGGTTAATTATTTGACAAATTAATTAAGGGGAGTTATGTTATTATTTAATTTTTGTGTTATATAAAAGTATTAATTAACCAGAAAATTAGTTACAGAGATTTACGTGATTACTTATTTGATGAATTAAATAATGAGATTAATGAATTGAATAATTAATTAATGTGATAAATGTGATTACATAATTGTTTAATTAAATAGATATATTAAATAAATAATGTATTAATTAATGCGAGTAATGAGATTATTTAATTTTTTGATTAAATAAATTTTTTATTTAAACGATTAATTAATTAAGCTTAGTAATGTGATTATTTAATTTTAGATTCAAATAATATGATTAATTAATTGGTGAATTATTTAATGTGAGTAATTTGATTTTTTATTTTTGAATTAAATAAAAGAATCTATGAGATTAATTAATAGTTGGATTAATTAATTTATGAAATGTCATTAGTAAAAATTCCAAATTAATCAATGCAATTGATTTGATTTATTAATTATTTAATTATTTTTTTTAATGTTATTAATTAATTGTTTGATTAGGTAATTTAATTTACCCAATCATTTAATTAGTGAACTAATTAATGTTATTTATGTGATTAGTTAATTATAGAATTAACTTATTGATGGATATGATTAATTAAATATTGAAATATTTAATGATAATTTTTGTGAATAATTTATTGTTGGGTTTATTAATGAGAGTGACATTATTAGTTAAAATTTGAATAAATAAATCGATTTTGATTAATTAATTATAGAATCATATAATTGATGATTATTATGGTGAAATGTGATAGGAGGATTAATTTTTATTAGTCAGGATTTATGAGATAGAAGTGACATATTTATATATTATTGAGTGATATATGTGTGATAAACATGGTATGTTGCATCAAAACCACATAGTGATAAATTTATATTTTTGTGCGGGACATGGTCTTCTGCATCAAAAACTCATAGAGATCAATGATTACGAGACAAAAAATCATGCTTCAAACACCCACATATGTGACTCATTGATAAATGGGGATTGGGACACGTACTCAAGTTCTAAATATCCCAGGGGTCTCTAACATGGCGTTTTAGACCCAAGGAATGCATGAAAATTGTGTAGGATATGGATTAAGTCTCCAAATACTCTTGATGTGTTGGACATGGATTGAAGCTCTAAATAAGAAACATTGTGTGAGATATGAACAACTCCAAATACTCACAGGGTGCTACAGATAATGATCTATACCCTATGATATTAGCATTGGATTATGAATCTAATTAGTCATGATAGTGAATTGAAATGAAATGTATAATAAAATTTTATTTGATAAATGAATTGTGTATTGAAAAACCAAAATGTTTCATAATTTTGCGTGAGCCATGGTAGGTATTGTGGTTCAAGTGTCCTCATGAACTTGATGGTTATTACTGTTAAATAAAGGACAATTGAATAAATTAAAACTATTTAATTTATTACTTGTATTTCATTATTTACACTACTACATACAATTATTTTGATTGGATTTGATTTAGAATCCATTGGTGTTGGCATATTGATTTGTACCCACACCCAACATGGGAAATATAATAACACTCCAAATTGCTGCAGGGTCTTTTACATGGAATTCTAGACCCACGAAATGTATAAAAATTTTATGGGATCATGACTGAGGCACTAAATTCCAATGATGATTGGGACAAAGACCGAAGCTCCAAATACCCATGATGTGTGTGGCATGGAAAGATACAAAAAATTATGAAGAGGTTCTAGACATAACGATCTATTACTAGAGATATTGGAATTGTATTATGAATCCAATTAACCATGGCAGTGAATTTAAATGAAATTGAAAATAAAAACCCATTTACTAAATGAAGTGTGAATTGAAAATGAGATAGGGTTTATACTTCGACATGATCTGATGTAGGTATTGATGATTGGACATCCTTATAAACCTAGTGATTTATATAGTTAAATAAAGGATAATATGAAAAATGTAAATTGATTACTTTACAGCTTTTATTTCATTATTTGTACAATCGTATAGACTGTTACTGACTATATTTTTTGTAGACATTGTTGGTGGTTTCATATTGAGTTGTACTCACACCCTAATCATGTAAGCTGATCGTTACCTACATAGATTACATTTTTATCATACATGTTAAGGTATAATGTCCTCTATTAATGCGATGACTGGGATGTAGCTTTTTGAGGGAAACAAATGTAGTTTGAGACCGACTTGGGAGTTTTCAGTGTATTTATTCATAGTTATATTTGGAAATTGGCACGTACATTATCCTGACATATTAACTTTTCATATTTGACATGATATTTCAAGTTTTTGTCATCATTGAATACTTTTTTTTTCTAATTTTATATATATGATTCTTCTATTGTTTAATTATTCATATTCATGTAATAATGCGATTAGAAATAAATAGGGTATAATCTCTCCTTGATTGATAATAGACCATCACAGCTAGTTGGCCTTCTCTATCGTACGGGGAGACATAGTTGAGGTTATGGGATCAACTTGCTAGGAGCCTTAATATATGGAGCCCTAGACATGGTGTTACTCGTAATTACTATTTAACAATTTTAATATTGGTAATTATTACCAATTATTCAAAATTACTTTTAATTTTTACCAATTATTTATTATTAGTCGTAATTATTACTGATAATTGAATCAAATATTAATTACTAGTAATTATTACTAATTATTAATAATAAATTGTTTTTATTTCTAATTATTTATAATTATATGTAATTATTATAAATTATTACAAAATACTAGATATTGTTACCAAATAATACTAATTAAGGGTAATTATAATTAATTAGTTTTTATTATTATGAATTTTTGTTAATTTGTTTCAATCCATACTAATTATTGGTAATTACCAACAATTGTTACTAATTAGTGGTAATTTAAATATTAATTTATAGTTATTACAAAAAGTTACAAATTACCAGAAATTATTAATAATTATTGGTAATTACTGGTAATTGTTAATAATTATTAGTAATGATGAGTATTTTTGGAAATTTCTAGTAATTATTTGAAATAATTATTAATTAGTTGTCATTATTTTGAATTATAAATAATTTTCAATAGTTACAGACAATTATTAATAATGATTACTAATTCTCACGAATTAAAATTAATTATTACTTATTATTAATGATTATTAGTAATTTTTAATAATAATTATTAGTTATTAGTAATTATTAGCAGTTAATACTAATTTTTACAAATTACTAGAAATTATTTGTAATTTCTAGTAATTAATAAAAATTATTGGTAATTATTACAAATTATTATTTATTATTAAATTTTTTGTAATTATTACTAATTATGACTAATTATTAACCTTCAGGAATACTGATTTTAAATATGGAGTAATCATTAATTATCTCTAACTATCACTAATTCTTTTGAATTGGTGTTAATTTTTAATGATTATTCAAAAAGATCTAATTGTTGGTAATAATTTGTCATTATTAATAATTATTTCTAATTATGGATAAATATTTGTAAATTAATAATTAGTATTCATAATTATTAATATTAATTACAAGGTATTATTAATATAATATAATTTCAATAAATTAAGTGATATGAATTTTTAATATTAACCGCTTAATACCAATGCTTTTATTATAATAAAAATATTTATGCAATTATTAAAACATTTCTACAAATATTTAAAATAATTCTATAGAGAAGTTTGAGTAAATTATAGAAGATATCATAAGTGAAGAGTGATAGAGAGTATATTCCCCAAGGCCTTACTTTTTTTAAAATGTTTGCAAAAGAAAATTTTTGATAGATTCCATCACAAATACATTCCACCATAAAAAGTAATTTCTCTAATGAAAGGGTATTTCTGACAGCTATGGAGATTTGTTAAAAATTCTATCCCCCATATTTAGTTTTTTATTACTCTACTGAACAATATTTTATAAAGGATAGAGCTCTCAGTATCATATAATATAATTAGCGAAGGTAGTCATAACCAATAACAATAGTGTTTTTTTAAAATAAGATGTTAGCAATTGAATGATATATTCCCTCACAAATTGTCTTTTTTCCTCCAAATTATTCAAAACACATTTCATGAAATTATGGTTGAAGAGGTGCTGTCACCCTCAAACCAATAACCACTATAAAGAAACTAGGCCCAGACAGTTTCCATAACTTATTTTTTAAAGAATTTAAGCACATTATTGGTCTTTACATCAATAATAATATGAACTATTTATATTATGGATGGGATAGGCACAAATCCCAAACTAACACCCTTATGACTGTTATTCCAAATGTTCCAATCCTATCTCAAATATTGGTGTTCTTACCCATTAGCCTCTGTAATGTGATCAAGAAAATATTCTAAAATAGTTATGTAATCAGTACTAGAAGCCTGTTATATTCAATAATTCCACTAAATCAAAAAACTTTTTTTCAAACGGGAATAATTTCTGAAAAATATTAATTTTACATGATGTTTTTTATTCAATGCGACTAAATTATTCTTTTAAAATAGGTGTTATTTCTTGGAAATTTGATATGACCAAGGCCTTTGATAGAGTTGAATAGACATTCTTGCATTTTTTGTGTGGGATAGGTTTTTCCCATAGGATTGATTTCATTATTTGGTGTGTTACCTTAGTACAATTTATGATTAGTATAAATGGAAGCCTCATTCAGATCATCAATCCTATATGTGACCTCCATTAGTGGGATCATCTCTTCTTGTTTCTCATTACTAAATTTGTTGATCTTTTATCTAGACTTATTTCTGATACAGCTAAAGATATGATTATTCATGGAATAAATTGTGTTTTTGGGGTCTAAGAATACCCATTTATTCTATATGGATGATTATATTTTATTTTCAACGGACATTCTAGAGGAATGCATATCTATCAAGAATCTTATTTATTATTATAAAATAGATTCAGAAAAATAGTTTATTCTCACAAAATCATATTTTTTTGTAGTGGTTTCTTACCTTGTATATTAGATGATATATAGTTTAATTTTGATATCTAGATTTTTAAAAAGACTCAATCATATCATTTCTTCCCAAACACTGATATAATATCTATGAATGAAATTTTCATTACTATCCTTGATAGGTTTTCATGATAATCCAAATGTTGTTGTGAATGATAATTTTAAAGGCATATAAGAAAACCGTTTTTTGTAGTGGTTTCTTACCTTGTATATTACATGTTTTCTTTTTCTAGGGTTTATTCAATTGTGTGAATAAACCTAACTTGTTGGATGAGGAGAAATTAATTGTTCTGTAGGACTGAAAGGATGGGTTACATGGAATTTCATTGTTTCTGTGACGTTTTTCTTGCTAAACATGGTTAGTGTGTCTTGTTTAATAAAGATTCTTTATGAGAACTTGTTTTACAAGGGAAATATTTCCACACTCAGTTTTTTGTGATGCATGGATACGTCCCTATCCTTTGTTTTTATATATATGTTTGTGGGGGAGGGGGGGGTTCAATCATTGTTAAATAATGTTCTTTACTAAATAATATCTAATTAATAAAGTGTTATTTTTTATAGAAAAATGTGTCTTTTTTATAGAAACAGATTGAGATAAGCTTCAGTGATGGGCTGAGGGGTTTAAAATTCCGTAGTGAAGGACCATTTTACCAAAGATCATGATGATTAGTGTTTGGAAAATAATTATTATTAGATAAATGTTTGAGATAAAAATATCATTCATTGTATTCTCATTATTCACTATAAGAGAGAGGATCACTTGTGCTGGACAAGGGAGAATTCTAGTTTCTATTCAGTTAGTTCTAGCTATAGTCTCACATGGGATTCTTCCTTTCAGGAAGTCTCCTTGCTAGGGAAAGGACACTAGTTTTTTCTATCCTACCCTAGGATTGTTTATACAAGTGGTAGATATACACTTTAATTCTCACATTGAATGATTTTTTGAGTTATCATCACTCATCACTATACCCATTCGGCCTACATTTGGAGAAATTTAATTAGTATCCCATATTGTTTATCACTTTCCAAGAGCTGGAGAAATTTAAAATTTATTGCATGATAGTTGAGAGGATCTATTTAATATCCACTATTTGTCACCTTCTATACTAGATTAGTGGATTTCACTTCCCCCTACAATGAAATTATATAATCTTTGTGTGGTTTATTGTATAATTTTGTTTACAGGATGAGTTGATTTTTAATCATGTACCTACGCTATGATATTTATTTTCTATACTATATAGTTAAATACCTTACAACATAAAGTAATATGTAATTATAATACCCTAGTATTATTGGCACTCCAAAACCTTATAGATTATATCCCCCTCTAATAGAAGTTCGTAAAATGGATGTGGATATTTTAGTACCTATGAATTGCATTGTTTGTTTCTGAATTATCATTTAAGAAAACTTCAGTTTGATATTTTTTTCATACAATCGATGTTATGTTACGAACTTATGTTCCCTAGTGGATGAGGTTCATTACATTATTCATGCTTTTTAACACTCTCTAGAGAATTTCCAAACATCCATCATCACAGAGTCTAACTTCCATGAGATTTTGGCATTTATCTCGGATATAGATGATGATTTACAACTATTTGGTATACATGTGAGGAAGATTTAATCACTAAACCAAAATATTTTAACATGAATATTATCTTTTTCCTAAATGGAGGGAAGTATAGCATCTCATCATAGGGAATCTTATGGTAAGAACTATATTTCTTTGGTTTAGTTTAGTGATATTTTCAGATGTTGTGAATCCATTGTCTTGAAAGATTAATTAACAATTTAAATGACCTATTCATTTAAGCACAAAGACACACACACAAATCATGGGATGGTGGTTTTATAGTATTCATGTTACATAGACGGTTGGGATAAAAATTTTCATTTCAGATAAGAGTAAGTCATGGTACGATGATGATGATGATGGTGGTGATGATTTAGATAACATATATAGATAAAAAATACAATTTTTTTAATATTTTTTTAAAATGTGTTGAAAACCAGTGAGACATATATTCAGGTTGGAATTTAAAAACAAATTAAAATTAAATTTTTTTGGTAAATGACAAGAATAAAAAAAAACTAATTATAAATTAATATTTTTAATGTAGACATATCTCATATTAAAAATGAGATTATTTTTTTGGCAAAATAAATAATTTATTATAATTTTTTTTTATTTTTTAAAATTATCTATCTCATGTGATAGTTTTTTTTTAAAAAATAGATTCATTGTATATAATATTTATCTCATTCTATATAGGAGGAAATTATCTTTTTTTTTAAATTAGGATTAATTGTATATAACATTGATTTATTCCCTTCAATGAGATAGATTTCATTTTTTAGGTGATTCAATACATCCATTTAAATTTATATCAACTCATAAAAGTATAAATTTTGTTATAAAATATAATATATGTCATAAAATTAATTTTAAATATAATATGTTTGATAACAAACTAATATATATTTAATGTTATAATTAAATGATTTATTTTTTGGTAAAATATATATCACCTATTACCTGAAATAAATTTCATTTTTTATATTTGGTGGGATTTTATATTAATGAAATCATATCATGTATATTAAATTATATGTTCATCAATATAAAAAAATAGGATAATATGGGTTTCTTGTTATTCTATTCTTTAGCACATAATCCATATATACATAACTCGATTTTATAACATTTTAAGATTACATGGGAATAGATACAGGAATTATAGATAACATAATCCACTAAGATAGTGTCAAATTTATCCTGACAGAATCGATATTTTAAGTACTAAAAGAAAAAATTTATTTATGGTTTAGTGTATTGGTGGTGGTTATGAATATCCTCCACTAAATGACGTGTCCTTATTTATAAAGGTCAATATAGTGTTTGAAAGTATCATATTAAATTACATGAATTATTATTTATAATATGTTTTTTTGTTAGTGGAAGTTTTTATAACAACCTCAATTTAGGAAAATAAAAATAGGTGGAATTTATCGCTACTTAATTTGAACTATGAATATTTTAGAAAAACATTATCCGTGATTTTCTAAATGTTAGTATTGATTTTGTGTGAATTAATGGTGATTGTAACGAGTTATAATTGAATTAGTTGTGTTTTTGGAAATCAACACCAATATTTCATGTCCATAAAAATAAAACAATTAATTACATTACCAAATAGATAATCAAAAGCCATTATACGAAATATATATAATTATATTGTCAAATCCATTGAGTATAATAATTATAATAATGATTTCCATACCTAAAAATCAACATTATACTTGAAAAAACAGAATTATATAACCTAAAAATTTATAAATTGTCAATATATAAGTTGATCCTAACTTATATGATAATCATAAATACAACCCCACGCTCTCAACTACTAGGTAATGCAGTTTCTCATCACCTATTTCCCATCTTCCCACCACTAATGACTATATTTAATGTATTAAAAAATACATTAGTAACAAACTTATTCAATAAATTATAAATGAAGTAAACTGAAATGGATAATGCGTAAACATTAAATAATACATAATACAATCAATAATAAATTATATATTAGATACACTATTTTGAAGTAACACTTTAGAATATGTTGAACCAATGTCATGAAACAATTTATTAAACAATGAATTAATTTGATAAATGTTTATAATAACCATTCATAAACCATATAAAACTATATTACCCTACATATAAATGTTTCTTTGATTGTTAATTTGTATAAATATCACTTGTAACATACCTTTAAGGATTTCCACATGTAACACCTAAAATAATGTATAAATCTCTTCATAATATTTTGAAACCACATCCAAAAATAAATTATTATTATTATTTATTATTAATTCAAAAAAATCACAACATGATATTATTTGGATCATGAGTTAATCCAAATAATTCACCTCCAAAACTCCCATGAAAACCCTCTTATAACTCATTGTATCCAAATTACCCAAGGAATGATATATTTTTTGATCTAAACTCAATTTACAAAAAGGTGAAATAATCAACCATCAATAGTCATGGACATGGCCAAAATATCTTATGAGTAACTATACATTGCATGTGACTCACTACTCAGTTCACCCCATCCCATTGTTCTATCACATGACTCTTCAACTATTCTATCCTATAATAAAAATTAAAAAACTAAAAAAAAACCCAACCAAGACTAGTATCACCCTTTCTATTAGATCCTTACTAGATATAAACTATTGTAAAATACATTACCTCATTTTGAGACCTTTTCTTCCTCCCCAAATGATATAGTTTCACCATAAATGGTGAACTTCAATCACATTTTAATAATTATGAGTTATATATACACAGACGAAAATATATAATGAAATTCAACTTTAGTATTTTCATTTTAAGAACATAATTGATTAAAATATGTAAATAATAAATGATTTTAGAAAACATTGAAGAACAAATTATTATTGAAATTAATGTTAATAAATAATAATCATTTAAAATTTAAAAAAAACAACTAATAAAATGAGTAATATATGGGAAATTTTATAAGAAACATATATCCTAAATCCCTAATGAGTGTTTCTATTTTTTCAAGAATACAACAGGTCATCCTTTGATTCAATGTTTCTAGTGCAGCCTCTAATGATAAGACCCAAAAATTCTATGTTTTAATAAGTATATCTTGATCTTTTAAAACAACATGTCTGTGTATGATATTTTTTTGAGAATGAGGATTACAAAAAAATGTAAATCCATGGATACTTACATCATCTACGAAAATTTATGTTCCCTATCAAAGATCTAAAATAAAGATGGATCACAACTGTTCTACAGAAGAAAAAATGAAATTATTTTATATTTTTTTGATAATACCTAGTATCACATGGTTTAGTGGGAAACCTTACATAACCCAAATTCCTTAATAATACTTGGCCCAAATTCCTAGTGACAAAAATTCCACAAAATGACCAAATGCACCAGCCCTAGACCCCTCTCTATCATAGTACCATCCCATTGCCCTACATCAATCTACTCCATGTTTCTTGATGTCTAGAAATTCAAATACAAGGATTCCAAATGCTTTATTCTTGATCATGGTTTTAACATGTGTATCCTAACAATTCTGAGAATGTCCCCATATCTAAATAACCACTAGATACTTACTTTGCATCTTTATGATTTCTATTGATTGGGAAATACATTATACTATAGCCTTGATGTCCCTTCTTGTTTTCATGAAGAAACAATGAGATATAACCCTTTTATACTCATCCTAGAAGATCCAGGTCTCATTATACATTGAATTAATATTGTATTTACAACCCAATTGCAAATAAATAGGATTGAAATATCAATTATGGTCAATATTCCCACTGTTATAGTATTAATATAGTACTTCTATAGTTTTTCTATATTACATAAAAACAATACCCTACCCAGATTTGATGTATGTACTTTTTTTTATTGGATCAAATGGAATTCCATTCAAGTATGCCATTAACTACCACAAATCATCCATGTTACATGGTCATAATGGTCCTTTCCAAGAGCAAGATCACTAAAATCCTATGAGGATACTGAAGATTACATGGAAGTGTTTTCATTCCAAACATCATTGATTTTTCATTTCAAATGGTAAAATTTTTTATTTTAAAATAATTTAGTCACAACAAATAATAATTAAAATTATTTATGTTTTCTATATGGTCACTAGCATAATACAATTTTTTTTTGAAATTGAACGACAAATTTGCCTTTTAAATATAAAGACCTACCACTATACCCTATATTAATATAAATGCATAACTAAATTTTTTGAAAAATACATTAATTTAAGTGTTATATATATATTTTAATAAATTTAGTGGAACATCTTCACCTCTATTTATTATAAAAACTCAAAACCAAGATGTTTGATAAATCATTTTCTCCTCTTTATTGGATTAATATCTAATAAAAATAATTTAAATTAATTATATAACAATACAAATTTAAATGATTTTATGAAAATTTTATTTATCTACTCATATTTAATACAACTCCAAATGTGATTTAATATGATTATGTGAGAAAAATTATTTAAACTAGTCACTAAGAACACACACAAGGACCTTATCATACTTTTCTGCAGCTGATAGAGATGTTTCACTAAAGTCATGCAACAATATTCACTTTTAATTTTATAATTTTACATAAATTTTTTTGTCAACAGATATGAAGTTTCACCAGGATCATCAAAATGGAAGATCATATATAAATAAAATCCACAAAATTTTTATATTATCAAGATATTAAGTAAAAATGTTTAATTTCATCATATAACAATACATAATTATGATAGTCCTGTTATTTTGGTATCAAAAAACTAATTAATTCAACCACGATAATGGAATGTGCCTCCAATATGAATATTTATTAGGGAGGTATGTTCTTAAAATTATTAATAACCTATGAATGCCCAAAAAATAACAATGTATCCCTAGTGGATACCCCATATTCATGTAAAATTACTAGTACATTTACACTAGTATTATTTTAGACATCATAAATGTTGATATTTTTCAACCTTTTTTTATTATTTGTATCTATTTAATATATGAATTTAATATATAATATTTTTATTTAATTATGTAATTTTTCTCATTGAATTACTTACTAATGACTGTGACCCATTACTATAATCTCAATAGTAACTTACTATAGGCCAGACCACTGGAAAGATCCATCATAGGTGTTTTATCTGATCCCCTTACATCATATGTTATATTCAAACAAAGGGATTCAATTGTATTATGATAAGCAGAAATGATACCAACAATTTATTCAAGGTATGTGATTTAGTGTACCATGTTCCACAGAGCTATTATGAGAATCATGTGGTGTAAAGATGTTCCCTTCACTAATTCTATTTCAAAATGGAATATCTAAGTAAATAAAAATATAAAATACCTAAATTAATCTTCTAATTAAATTAAAAATAATTATAATTATATTTTGTATTTTAAATTATATATAAAAAACAAACACTGCATGAATTAAAAAAATGACCTAAAAATCATATTCTTGGCCATTAATATTGTTATAATTGTTTATTGGTAACATTAATTATTTTTTGTTTTTATCTTCTAATTATTTACTATCCCTTACACGAAGAACATTTTAAACATATTTAGTTATAAATTACTTATTATATTTTTTTGATGCAGTCGACATTCATAATTTAGTGCACCATCCTCACCTATATCGTACATGTCTCTCAGTTTCATGTAGAACTAAATACTACACCCTTCATCAAAAATATTTTAGACAAAATATACCATTTTTAATTAGATTAAAAAATATATTGATCATGTTCATCTTTTTCAATTGTATCAATAGATATATATATATATTGAAAAATTAAAATATAAATAATATTTCTTCATACCCCTGTTAATATTGACCTAGTTACATTTAAATAACATAATAGAAAATTTATCTTGATAATTTGACCAGATAATATAATCCAACATTACATAGTAACACTGAAATTAAACAATATATTTATGATTATTTTTTGTTTTCAATCCTTCACCACGATCAACAATATGAAATGTGAATTCAATAATACTGGATGCACGAAATCTCCGTGTACACTTCAAAGGGAATATATATAAATACATTAAATATTTGGATAGTTTAGCTTGATCATCTACATTCATTATATATACATGGTGATATAAAAAATTTAACATAATTTAGATAACTATAAAAATATTTTAAATATGTATTAAATTAATAACATTCATTATTTTCTAACTGGTTAATAATTTTTTTATCAAGTTATTTTATCATTATATATTTTTGAGTTCAAATCCTATGACGTTATTTCATTTTCCCATTCATTCTTCAATATAAGCATAAACAATTTCTTTATTGAGGATCACATATTTGTGTTCTTATCTTAAATAGAATCCATTCCATGAAAATGAATATAGATTTATAACATCCTACCATAATTTTGGAAACATTGATGATTCATTATGGGTCCAAAACAAATTAATATTATCATTATAATGTAACAAATAATTTAATATCATCTCTATTGTGTCTATACACCTTGATCATAATGTTAATAATTTTTTAGAAAGGTAACCTTCCATAATAGATCCTTCTAGGTGAGTTTTTTTCATAATACTTCAAATGAACTCGATACTTAATGATAAAAAGTAAAATATTAATAAATAATTGATAAAATTATTGATTAAGAAAATTATATATTTTAATAAAAAAATTAAAATAAAGTAATTATCTTTTGGGTAAATACATCGATAATGTATAGTCCGTCCATCATTAATTAATTAGTAAAAATTCACCATCATATGCAGTTTTACTAAGAAAAATAATGGGTGAATAATCATCTCCAAATGGTTTATAATATATAAACTTCATTCCAGATGTTCATCCTATTCTTTGTAGATTAAAATATTCTATAAATATTATATAATTAATGTTTGAAAGTAAACTAGAATAATCATTATTTTGAGAGGTAGAAAATTATTCATTTATAAATTTACTGACTAACCTATCATTTCATGTGAGTGGTGAATTTTAAATAAATGTATTTTATTATGATTCAAACAAAAAATTCTTGAGATATTAATAGAATTTACACCATAAACTTTCACATTTTTTAATCATTGTTGAAAAACATTTTTTTTTCTAATTTATCATCGATAAAAAATGACCCAAATACTTACCATTCTCATTTTACAATACATATAAATTAATTTTTAGATCATTAAATTCATTACAATAATATAAATGATACTTTAATTTTCATTCCCATTATTTAATTTAAAAAGAACACCTCCACATTAATTTTTATTTATGTGAAAAATATAATGATTATGATATACCAAATTAAATTAAAAAAATGATTGAAAATTTATATTATCTTTTTTCTTCTATTGTCATGTTCCTTAATTATGTAACGTTTTTATAACTATTTCCCCACTATTACTGACATGAAAATATTTTCCAATCTCTCTACAAACATTTGAAATTTTTTCCAAGATCTGTGATCCTAATAACAATTTTGGGGGAAGCCTCAAATATATTATTTATAAAAACATGTCTTTTGATATAGAAATTTATTATATGTTTCATATAAGTGATGAGGAAACATGAAATACTAATTTATTCTATAATTTATTGATTTAGGATGAAAATAAATATTAGAAACAAGAAAATCAAAATGAGTATTTTCTTGAATCAATCAAAAAAATTCAATGTCTAGGAAAGTCCTTAATTGTATATATAATGGTGTCATGAATTTGATCATTTAAACAGTCATTTAATCTTATATTTATACAGAATAATTCCAAAAATCCTATAATTCATGAATAAGAGGGTGAACTTAGACATAAAAGTCATTTTTAGTCATTTTATTTATAGGAATAATTATTAATATGATTAATGAAGTTGGTTGAATACACATACAGGGAGTTATATTGCAATGGATAAAAAAACATGTGTTGTAATTATTACTTATTGTACCCAAAGTGTTGAATCCATCAACTGTTAATCCAAAACACTTATTTCGTGGAACATTGGTGAAAATTTGGATGTAATGAATTTATGTTCCTATATGTTTTTGAATCTCTTCGATGTCACATGTACACATCATTATTAGTATCCAAGATATGCCACATCATATATTAAATGATTTAAAATTAATTTAAAAAGTACTTTGCAATAGATTTTTGAATGTAAATTAATATAAAACCATTAAAATTGATTTAATTTTTTTCATTGTGGTAGTATGTAGATTCAGAATGACACTATTATTTGATTTAATAAATCTATAAGTATAATAACTTTATTACTTTTCTATATTCAAATAAATTTTCTAATAATGCATGTAATCATGTTTATATGTGTGTATCTTCATATAATTGTGTCCAATATTTATAATAACCATGTTCATATTATTAAATGATGAATAGATCAAAGGTTAATTATATTCATCATGAAATAATTCTAAAATCATAGAAATTTATTTATTTGTAATTCCATATTAGATCATGATATGGTAAAAAATTAGTAAATGAGATTATTTTGAATGTTTGTAACATCCTTTATAAACCCCTATATTTACATCCTCAACTAATTTAAAAAAGGATGTAGTTTTCTCTGTTATATTTTTCTGTCATTTATTTTAAAAAAATCCATTACTGTATGAAAATATTGATGAGTTTATCTATATTTATTAAAAGAATCATTAATATTGAATAATAAACATGTTATTCAATTTATATATAACATTATTGATGATGTTTCCCTATTATGTTGATTTTATAACATCCTAGACCCATGATTTCTCATAAGGGTTCATATAAGAGGTTTATTGGTACCTTAGGCTCACCTACCCATAAATAAAATTCCCTTTCCTAGCTTCATTGGACAATTTTAGTATTATAGGGATACTATACACTAATATCTAGTGATAATAAATATGAAAAATAACTGAAATCACATTCATACTTACAAAGAAATATACAGTTGATGAGGCAAATGGAAAAATTCCAATAAATAAATACTACCCCACTATATCAAAACAACCTATCTATAATTTGATGTAGTCATAAAATAATTATATGTATATATATATTCCCAAAAAAGGAATAAATAATAACCCAAGGACTCTTTAAAATATTCCATGGTTATATCCAATTCCCGAACTCCCATGATACGATCTTAAAATCTAAATCACACATTATTCTGAGGGTACATTTTGTTGTCTTTGTATACATGCATGATGTGTCAATGGGAACCCAATGGTGGACCAAGTGGGGAGTGATTATAAATCAATAGTTCTCAACTAACAATGTCAAAATGTAGATCCTGTTTGAGAATAAATTACATTTTGATGATAATAATAAATGAAGAATAACATAAATAAGTAAACAATTGACAATAATTTCGTTCCATTATCATAACAAACATTGAATTCAGTTTATTTTTACTAAGTTAGATGTCACTATTCATAGTTTCTCATTGAACCAAAATAGAGCTAATGTGTGTTAACATGGGGTTCCAAACTACGAGCCCTGACAAGTCCATGGGGGTGTGGGGGTTCCCCGTGAAACTCTAAATCATGTTCCATAATAAATCTAAGGTCAGATTCAAAAAGCTATGTAGATTGATGATCCTTAATGATTCCAAAGGGGGAGAACCCAAGACATTTAAAACCATGTTCCATATTAATTACAAGGGGGATTCAAAAATCCACTCTGAACCATGTTACAAAACCTTTACAAGGGGGTATTTTCCAGAGAACTCTAAAACATATTCCATAATGAGTCCTAGGGGGGAATCCCAAGGCACTAAAAATGTGTTCCTCAAATCATATCCCATTGGAAAATTCATTTATAATTTAATTTAATTAATTATTTTATAGTCGATAACCATGGAACTGGATTATAAAATATTCCCTATGTATTCTTCTTCACAGACACAAGGTGAGTTATATGTTTAAGGAATCCTCATAGTCACCTCTATAATTAACCAGTTTATGTCCCCAGACAAAGGTAACCCAAATTTGCAGTTAAATCTCAATAAAAATTCCAATGGACTATTCATGGAAAGCATAGAGGTTTAATTTCAAGATTTATGGTTACTAAATATTTAACAATTAATTAATGGTTGACGTGTAATCAATTAGTGCTATTATACGTCATATTAAAAATGAAACTATTGAGAAATTTGATGGAAAACATTAAGATAACTTACCATATAATCCTACGAGAATTTATCTAGTACTTGTCTATGATTCATGATAATTTTTTATAATTTAGAAAATCTAAATGATAACCTCAGAATATAGTATATTAAATAAAAAATGTGAGAGGCCAAAGTATATACAGAGAAAAAAATAAGTTTTAGCGATAAAAAGATAGAATTTCCACAAGATTAAAATCATAATAAAATCATTTTGTATAAGGCCCCATCCTTAAACCTTACTTAATCTTGAGTTATTACAAGATTACACATTGAGGATCTTTTCGGGTTTAGAGTTTTAGAGAATTAGATCATAAAACTTGCATTACATTCCACATATAAACAAAGTGGTTACATAAAGATAGTATTCTTCATTACCATCAATGGAAACACATTTAAAATAAAACATGGATTATTTCTTGACACATCCTTGACTATATCATCTTATCATGTACATTTCCCTTGACCTATGAAAAACATTTCAAAAACTTGGGATGAGCATAAAAACTCAGTATGGGTGTTAAAAAAAACATGGAAAGGAAACATGAGTTTATATATACATAAGAATGAAATCATACTTTACCCATAAAACATAGGCACTTTAACATACCTCATAAAATCATGAATAAAACATAGAAATCATAAGACATAAAGGTAACTTGAGGCATTCATAACATTCTTACGTAGGGAGTAACCCTCTTGGTTACGTTTGGAATACCCATCACAGTATATTCCCTAAAATCTCTTCGGAGAAACCTTAACGTTTCACTCCTTCGCGTTACCCAATGCATTGAAGAGCTATAACGGGCTCACCCGCCCTTAGTTTATCACGGAACCACCCATCTTCATAATAATGCCCAAGAACCATAACATAATCATATCACATAAAACGTGCATAAAGGAAACATAAAATTTCCACATTCCAATCACGAGATATCAATACAACACATTGATATAAAAACATTATGAAAACAATTTTTAATACCAAAATAAAAGAAAAGTAAAACGTGGTATTTATTTTTCTTTTAAAAAGAAGGTATGGCTTGTAGAGGAAGCCGAAACTCAAATAACGGTCACGACGGCGGAGAAGTCGTTGTCGCCGCATACGTACGACAAAAACATTCCCTTTTGTCGTTTAGTAAACGCTTCGTATAAAAAAGATTCCTTTTGAATAAACGTAAAAGTCAAAGGGGTTTATACACCGTATAAAAGAAAGTTGTGTATAAAATAAAATATGCCTCAACGAAAGGAGATTGAGACGAAGTCCCATACCTCGTATCCGACTTGACCCGACCGTTCTTTAATCTCCTGAATAATAAACTTGAGTTAATCTCTACTTGATTATTAATCTTTTTCAAGTTCATTATTCCTTTTATACCATGTTATGAACATCATGTAATCAGTTAAGTTAATAATGTTCATTTTGTCGGTATTTGGTTCTTAAGTCAAAATTAGACTTCTTACACTTACATGTTGTTAATTTGGTCAAAGGTTCATTATATCCAGAATGGTATTCATGATGTAGATATCATATATGTCATATATATCCAGTACTTACATGCATTTATAATATCACATAATCATTTAGAGGTAAGAAATGAAATGCACCGTTCATGGAGACGGTAAGCCGTACGTACGCATGAACGCTACTTTCATTTCTATTTCATATCTTCTGGAATGGAATCATAATGATATAAGAGTATATTATAATTAAAGTATAATAACATACATAATATCATTAACTTTATCCCTTACACATCTGACATATGGTATTAACGAATCAATTCACTTTCAGGGGGCGGTAGTCCGCACTTCCTAAAATGAAGATATCGTGTTTACCCATAATGGAAACCATAAAGGTATGACAAAAATGAAAAAAAACAGAAGCTTAAGGAAAACATAAACATATTATATATCATATATAAATATAGTGACATCATAATGGCCACCTTTGAAGGTGTTAAATGAGTGTTGAACAAACATCGTTTCGGGAGGCAGAATTTCACCATCCACGGAAACCGTATGTTCTTTAACCATTTGATGTAGTTGTGTGAGATTTTAGCTCAAATAAATATTATAACAACATCCTTATATATTGAATATACTGGTGTTGTTACAAAATAAGTAAATAAAAAGAGTTTAGGGGGTTGGAGAAGCAAAATAAAACAAATGAACATGAGAGAATGAATTACCTTTAAAAGTGTAACTCCTTTTGATTTGAGCCTAAAGGCTTCCTTTGAAATGATTCTGCCCAAAGGGAATCCTCCAGGATGAGGAGAGGGATGTGGAGAGAGTAAATGGGTAGGTTTTGGCCGAGCCAAAGGCTTGAGAAGTGTGTGAAATGAGGTAGAGGTGGGGGCCTTTTATAAGAGGAGAGGTGGGGAACTTTTGGAAAGTAAAGAAATATTATTTTATTTGAAAATGTGTTTCGGTTTCCAAAGGTCCCACATTGATATAATTCGTGGATAAGGTTATAAGGGTTCTAAATCCACTCATCCAATTGGTTTTGGCCATGTGTAGTTCATAGAATTTACATTGTCTTTCCATTTTATTTAAATCGTCAAATAATGATGTCATCGCTGCATCATTATAATGTCATAAATAATTTAATTTATTTAATGTCTAAAAATCATAAAAAAAATACTATGATGTATTAAATCTTTTTATCTTTCTAATGACTATTTATAATCAAAAATCTGATCTTTATAACCCCATGTAAAAATTGTTTTCATAAAACATCTCTTGTTTGTGTCATTTTTACTTTAAAATTTAATAAAAAGTTATTTATGTCATTTCCAAACCAAAGTGTCTCCATGGGGTCCCCAAGTTGACCCATGACTTGTCTTGGTCGGCCATGACACAACCAATAAGGTTGGGACATGTTTCTAGGTCATTTCCTATTATTAAAGCATTATTTATACCTTAAACTACCCTAATTACCACTAATCGCGATTAAGAACTTAATAAGTTACTATTCACCAAAAAATTATTTTAATCTCATTGAACCACATTTTACTTCTTAATGACAACCATGTATGTCGGATTTTCAAAATTCAATACACATTAGTGGTAAACTTTCATTTAACTGAAAAATCAGTTTTCTTGATTACCACTTAGTGGTTTCACTATTCATCAAAAATTGAAGTTTTTCAGAAAATTACCAAAAATATACCCTAAGATATATTTGATATTCCGAATTCAAAAATGAAGTCTATTTTACAAAATTCAAATCATATAAGTCACATTAATTAATATAATAATTAATTCCCCCTGCCAGAGCAAATAGCGTGTTTTTACAAAACAATAAGTATCAAAAGATTGACACCAGTTTAAGTCTAATTTCAAAGTGAAATTGATTCCAATGACCACCATTGGATAAAATGGTAAAAATATATTCTAATTTCACTTCAAAACCAATTCAAAACATAATCTAATCATATAAATAAATTAGATTAAAAATCAGTTTTGATGTAAAATACAGTATTTTTCACTATTCATAAAAAATGAACATTGTCAGAAAAATACCAAAAATTCACACAAGGTAAATTTTGATGTCCCAATCATAAAGGATAAGTTTATTTTGACAAAAATAGTTTATAAAATTGTCAAAATATAGATTCAAAAATGGTTTTCAATCAAAAGGCAGTAAAACGATCTTTTAAGAATATTAGTGTATTCCATGCATAAGATTGCATTTATTTTCATTTTAAGCCTCTATAACATTATCTTAGTCATTAAAAGACATAGATAAAAATATCTGTTATTCATTACTTACTTGGGATGTTACATCCTTCCCCCTTTAGAAAATTGTGTCCCCGCAATTTATTTGCTTATCGAATAAATGGGGGTACTTATCCCTCATTGCATTTTCAGATTCCCATGTTGCCTCTTCAATCATGTGGTTTTTCCACAAAACCTTTACCTGATGAATCAACTTATTCCGTAACACTTGCTCCCTGTGGTCAAGAATCTGGACCGGTTGTTCCTCGTAAGATAGGTTCTCTTCCAGCTGAACTACCTCTGGACTCAAAACATGAGATGGATCTGGCATATACTTTCTCAACATCGAAACGTGAAAAACATTGTGTACCTGAGATAAACTTGGAGGTAAAGCCACTCGGTATGCAACTGATCCAACTCTCTCCAGAATTTCGTATGGTCCAATGAACCTTGGACTCAACTTTCCTTTCTTACCAAATCTCATCACACTTTTCCAAGGAGAAACCTTGAGAAAAACATGATCACCTACCTCGAAAGATAGATCCTTCCTCCGGTTATCCGCATAACTCTTCTGCCTGCTCTGAGCTGTTCTCATGTGTTTCTGAATCAGCTGAACTTTTTCTGCAACTCACTGTCTTGCTTTTGTGCTTGCTTGATTCTATCTGATAGAGATGATCTCACTGATACCTGAAACAAAACAGAAGGACTTCCTGCACCAACAACTTCTATGCCATAGTTCATCAAATCGTTAACCAAAGGATCACGTTCCAACCACAACATTGTTAATGAAGCATTACTTTTTCGACTCAAAGCATCAGCCACTTTATTTTCTTTTCCCGGATGGTAATGAATTGTACAATCATAATCCTTGATTAATTCCAGCCATCTCCTTTGTCTCATGTTCAATTCTTTCTGAGTGAATATATACTTTAAACTTTTTTGATCGGTATATATTTCACACTTTACTCCATAGAAATGATGCCACCAAATTTTTAAAGCAAAAACAACATCAGCTAATTCCAAATCATGTGTAGGGTAATTTACCTCATGAGTTTTCAACTGTCGTGAAGCATAAGCAATTACCTGATCATTCTGCATTAGGACGCAACCAAGTCCTTTCAATGAAGCATCACTATATATAACAAACTCACCATTCCTGGAAGGTAGTGCCAAAACTGGAGCATTCACCAATCTTCTTTTCAATTCCTGAAAACAATCATCACATTCTTTTGTCCAGATAAACTTAACACCCGTCCGAGGTAGCTTAGTCATTGGACTAGATAACCGTGAAAAATTTCTAACAAACCTTCGGTAATAGCCCGCCAAACCAAGGAAGCTACAAATCTCGGTTACATTTGTGGGTCTTGGCCATTCTTCCACAACTTTTGTTTTTGCGGGATCAACAGTTATTCCATCTTTAGAAACAATGTGACCAAAGAAAGAAATTTGTTGCAACCAAAACTCACACTTGCTGAATTTCCCATACAGTTTCTTTTCTTTTAAGGTTTGCAAGATAAACCTTAAATGTTTTTCATGCTCTTCTTTACTTTTAGAAAACACCAAAATATCATCAATGAAAACCACCACAAACTTATCCAAGAACTCATGGAAAATTCTATTCATTAAGTCCATGAATACAGCAGGTGCATTGGTTAGCCCAAAAGGCATTACTACAAATTCATAATGGCCATATCTCGTACGGAACGTGGTCTTCGGAATATCTGCCTCCTTTACCTTCAGCTGATGGTACCCCGATCTCAAGTCAATCTTTGAAAAAAACTGAGCTCCCTCGAGCTGATCAAACAAATCATCGATATGAGGCAAAGGATATTTGTTCTTAACAGTGATATTATTCAAGGATCTATAATCAATGCAAAGTCTCATAGAACCATCTTTCTTTTTAACAAATAAAACAGGAGCACCCCATGGTGATGTGCTAGGTCTAATGAAACCTTTTTCTAATAAATCTTGCAATTGCTCCTTCAACTCTAAAAGTTCAATTTGTTCCATTCGATAAGGGGGTTTTGAAATTGGCTTAACATCAGGAACTAAGTCAACAGTAAACTCAACTTCCCGATCTGGTATTATTCTAGGCAACTCATTAGGAAAAACATCAGGATACTCATTTACCACTGGCACGTCATTAATCTGAACAGTTCCTTTATTTTCAACGACATGTGCAAGGTAACATTCATTTCCATCTTTTACAAGTTTCTCGGCCTCTTGATATGTTATCAAAAGTAAGGGTTCATTCTTGTAAACCAACTGAAAGTCTTTCTGAAAAGAAACTTCTTTAGCTCTACAGTCAATCTTAGCATGGTAAATAGAGAGCCAATCCATACCCAGGATAACATCAAACTCTACTAGAGGTAGAACAATAAGGTTTGCAAGTAGGTTCTTTCCACAGATAAGGATAGGATGATTCTTATAAATTCTTTTTTCCTCGACACTTCCCCAAGGTGTTTTTACCAATAGTTCAGGAGTCATTTCTTGAGATGGTATTCCCATTTTACTAGAAAAGGTTTCAGAGATGAAAGAATGTTTAGACCCCGAATCAAACAACACACTGGCATAATCTGAAAAAACAAACAAAGTACCAGATACAACTTCATTTGATGGCCCGACATCTGCTGAAGTAGTTGCAAAGGATTTCACCACCCCTTTCTGCTTGTAGTCTAACTGCTTCCCATCACTCAAGCTCTTTGTCGGACACTCGTTTGCATAGTGACCCATCTCATTGCACTTATAACATTTCACTAACTGTAAATCAAATTTGTTCTTACCTTCACCTTAATCCTTTTCAGTGCAATCACGAGCCTTATGTCCCATCTTACCACATCGGTAGCACTTCCCAGAATTCAGAAGCATTCCCCATCATGCCTTTTGCCACATTTATCACAAACTGGAAACTTAGTTCTCTTACCATCAGACTTTTTTGAAAAATTCTTACCTTTATCCTGCCACCTCGGTCTCTTATTCTGCTGGTTGTTATAGAAAACTTGGTCATCGGCAAACTCCATTTCCACATTCTCAGCACATCGAACAAGCTTTTCATAACTTTTAAACTCACGAGAAGCTAATGCCTTTCGATACATTGGCTTTAATCCTGAGTAAAATCGATTGATTTTACTATCAAGGTCCCAGATAAAATTTGGAGCATACCTTGCCAATCGAGTGAACCTTTCTTCATAAGCAGCCACTGAGTCTTCCTATTGCCTCAATTACAAGAATTGATTTTCCATCCTAAGTCGAATAGCCTTAGGAAAATACTTCTCAAGAAACATACCTTTGAATTCATCCCAGTCAAGAGCATCAATCTCATCGGCGTCCCTGATATTTTTAACCATAGACCACCACTGATCTGCTTCTCCCTCCAAACGATAAATAGCAAGACTAACCATTTGATTTTCTGAACACCCCATGACATCAAAAATCTTCTCCAGTGCTTTAATCCACCCTTCAGCTAGCACAGGGTCAGATGATCCTCTGAATGATGGTGGATGTTGCCTCATGAAATGTTCCGCCACTGACATGTTCCTCTGCGGTTGATCTGGATGATCTCGTGCATGGATACCACCGCCATTTATCGCTTGAGTCAAATGTTCCATCACTGCAACAAACTGTTCAGTTCCAATTCCGACCATTTCTGGATGCTGATTCGGAAGGTTATTTCCTTCTGTATGCCTTCCTAGCACTGCTTCCCTGTTTCCTCTGCGGAAAACCATTCTGAACAAACATGTCTTAGATGAAGCAACATGGTAATCTTTAAATTCTATATCATTTCAAAAAAAATATTTTTGGATAATCATTTAATAGAATTCTAACTCCTAAAGTTATCTAAACTGACCTCTGATACCAACTATAAGGCCACAACCTTAAACCTTACTTAATCTTGAGTTATTACAAGATTACACATTGAGGATCTTTTCGGGTTTAGAGTTTTAGATAATTAGATCATAAAACATGCATTACATTCCACATATAAACAAAGTGGTTACATAAAGATAGTATTCTTCATTCCCATCAATGGAAACACATTTAAAATAAAACATGGATTATTTCTTGACACATCCTTGACTATATCATCTTATCATGTACATTTCCCTTGACCTGTGAAAAACATTTCAAAAACATGGGATGAGCATAAAAACTCAGTATGGGTGTTAAAAAAAACATGGAAAGGAAACATGAGTTCATATATACATAAGAATGAAATCATACATTACCCATAAAACATAGGCACTTTAACATACCTCATAAAATCATGAATAAAACATAGAAATCATAAGACATAAAAGTAACTTGAGGCATTCATAACATTCTTAAGTAGGGAGTAACCCTCTTGGTTACGTTTGGAATACCCATCACAGTATATTCCCTAAAATCCCTTCGGAGAAACCTTAACGTTTCACTCCTTCGCGTTACCCAATGCATTGGAGAGCTATAACGGGCTCACCCGCCCTTAGTTTATCACGGAACCGCCCGTCTTCATAATAATGCCCAAGAACCATAACATAATCATATCACATAAAACGTGCATAAAGGAAACATAAAATTTCCACATTCCAATCATGAGATATCAATACCACACATTGATATAAAAACATTATGAAAACAATTTTTAATACCAAAATAAAAGAAAAGTAAATGTGGTATTTATTTTTCTTTTAAAAAGAAGGTATGGCTTGTAGAGGAAGCCGAAACTCAAATAACGGTCACGACGGCGGAGAAGTCGTTGTCACCGCATACGTACGACAAAAACATTCCCTTTTGTCGTTTAGTAAACGCTTCGTATAAAAAAGATTCCTTTTGAATAAACGTAAAAGTCAAAGGGGTTTATACACCGTATAAAAGAAAGTTGTGTATAAAATAAAATATGCCTCAACGAAAGGAGATTGAGACGAAGTCCCATACCTCGTATCCGACTTGACCCGACCGTTCTTTAATCTCCTGAATAATAAACTTGAGTTAATATCTACTTGATTATGAATCTTTTTCAAGTTCATTATTCCTTTTATACCATGTTATGAACATCATGTAATCAATTAAGATAATAATGTTCATTTTGTCGGTATTTGGTTCTTAAGTCAAAAATAGACTTCTTACACTTACATGTTGTTAATTTGGCCAAAGGTTCATTATATCCAGAATGGTATTAATGATGTAGATATCATATATGTAATATATATCCAGTACTTACATGCATTTATAATATTACATAATCATTTAGAGGTAAGAAATGAAATGCACCGTTCATGGAGACGGTAAGCCGTACGTACGCATGAACGATACTTTCATTTCTATTTCATATCTTCTGGAATGGAATCATAATGATATAAGAGTATATTATAATTCCAGTATAATAAAATATATAATATCATTAACTTTATCCCTTACACATCCGACATATGGTATTAACGAATCAAATCACTTTCAGGGGCGGTAGTCCGCACTTCCTAAAATGAAGATATCGTGTTTACCCATAATGGAAACCATAAAGGTATGCCAAAAATGAAAAAAACAGAAGCTTAAGGAAAACATAAACATATTATATATCATATATAAATATAGTGACATCATAATGGCCACCTTTGAAGGTGTTAAACGAGTGTTGAACAATCATCGTTTCGGGAGGCAGAATTTCGCCATCCAGGGAAACCGTATGTTCGTTAACCATTTGATGTAGTTGTGTGAGAGTGTAGCTCAAATAAATATTATAACAACATCCTTGTATATTGAAGATACTGGTGTTGTTACAATATAAGTAAATAAAAAGAGTTTAGGGGGTTGTAGAAGCAAAATAAAACAAATGATCATGAGAGAATGAATTACCTTTAAAAGTGTAACTCCTTTTGATTTGAGCCTAAAGGCTTCCTTTGAAAGGCTTCTGCCCAAAGGGAATCCTCTAGGATGAGGAGAGGGATGTGGAGAGGGTAAATGGGCAGGGTTTGGCCGAGCCAAAGGCTTGATAAGTGTGTGAAATGAGGTAGAAGTGGGGGCCTTTTATAAGAGGAGAGGAGGGGCACTTTTGGAAAGTAAAGAAATATTATTTTATTTGAAAATGTGTTTCGGTTTCAAAAGGTCCCACATTGATATAATTCGTGGATACGGTTATAAGGGTTCGAAATCCACTCATCCAATTGGTTTTGGCCATGTGTAGTTCATAGATTTTACATTGTCTTTCCATTTTATTTAAATCGTCAAATAATGATGTCATCACTGCATCATTATTATGTCATAAATAATTTAATTTATTTAATGTCTAAAAATCATAAAAAAAACACTATGATGTAGGAAATATTTTTATCTTTATAATTACTATTTATAATCACAAATCTCATCTTTATAACCCCATTTAAAAATTGTTTTCGTAAAACATCTCTTGTTTGTGTCATTTTTACTTTAACATTTAATAAAAAGTTATTTATGTCATTTCCAAACCAAAGTGTCTCCATGGGGTCCCCAAGTTTACCCATGGCTTGTCTTGGTCGGCCATGACACAACCAATAAGGTTGGGACATGTTTCTAGGTCATTTCCTATTATTAAAGCATTATTTATACCTTAAACTACCCTAATTACCACTAATCGCGATTAAGAACTTAATAAGTTACTATTCACCAAAAAATTATTTTAATCTCATTGAACCACATTTTACTTCTTAATGACAACCATGTATGTCGGATTTTCAAAATTCAATACACATTAGTGGTAAACTTTCATTTAACTGAAAAATCAGTTTGCTTGATTACCACTTAGTGGTTTCACTATTTATCAAAAATTGAAGTTTTTCAGAAAATTACCAAAAATTCACCCTAAGATTTATTTGATATTCCGAATTCAAAAATGAAGTCTATTTTACAAAATTCAAATCATATAAGTCGCATTAATTAATTTAATAATTAATTCCCGCTGCCAGAGCAAATAGCGTGTTTTTACAAAACAATAAGTATCAAAAGATTGAGACCAGTTTAAGTCTAATTTCAAAGTGAAATTGATTCTAATGACCACCATTGGATAAAATGGTAAAAATATATTCTAATTTCACTTCAAAACCAATTCAAAACATAATCTAATCATATAAATAAATTAGATTAAAAATTAGTTTTGATGTAAAATGCAGTATTTTTCACTATTCATAAAAAAATGAACATTGTCAGAAAAATACCAAAAATTCACACAAGGTAAATTTTGATGTCCCAATCATAAAGGATAAGTTTATTTTGACAAACATAGTTTATAAAATTGTCAAAATATAGATTCAAAAATGGTTTGCCATTAAAAGGCAGTAAAACAATTTTTTAAGAATATTTGTGTATTCCATGCATAAGATTGTATTTATTTTCATTTTAAGCCTCTATAACATTATCTTAGTCATTAAAAGACATAGATAAAAATATCTATTATTCATTACTTACTTGGGATGTTACATCTTGAATCTGTGGAAAAATGATCAATAACCCACAATAGGATAAGAGACTTATGGGAGGAAGTACATTGCATATTTATAGAGAAAATCTTACCCACTATGTGTTTTATTAAAAACTCCCATGGAAAACACAATTTTAATACTTAAAACTGTTACATAATTTGAATTCATGGAATAAATTAATTTTAGTATATGAATGTTATATGGAAGGGGGATACAACCCTATTTCCAATTATTAATAGTGTCATGGAAATATTTACACAATGAATTAGATAAAGTCTGTATCCCTACAACTATAGATCTTATAGTTATCCTCAAAACACACATGGGACAAAACTGAACCCTTAGAAATTTAAAAATATTTCAACGAAATTGTTTTTCCTAATCCTAAATGAATATGGACCCCAAGAGGGTCTAGTTCTTATAACCCACCCACCATACACATGTTCATCTTTGAGTATTTGTCACGAACACAATTGAGTCTCATCTGCAAAAAAATACCCCAACGGTCCAACATATTAGTGTCCCTATCCCAGGTCTTCTCCTATATTAATTTGTGGTAATATTATTCATAAATAGAATAAAAGGTCTAATTATTAAGAGGATTTTTTATATTGATTAACTTTACACAATATATTCCCCTTAAAAAAGATGAATCGACATTATACTCGATATCCACAGTTTCAATTATGTAATATGAATCAGGATAGATTTACCCAAAATAAGATAACCTAAAATAATTTTTCATGGTAATGAAATGATTTGGGAATGATAAATGGTGAGCCATTTATCTAATCCAATCTACTATCTAAAATGAACCAACGTTCTTTGGTGCTAGTTTAACTAATCTCTATACATAAAGATGTCCCAAACTCAATGGTAATCATTAGAATATAATGTTTCCAATATCAAACATTACATGTCAATGTAACTACACTTAATGTGTCCTACGCATGATAGGGTAATTGAAATACATTTCTAGATCAACTGAATATAATCTAAATTCTCCATCCTAAGACTCTCCCTACTAATTTCCCCTTCACCATCCTCTATCTAATATATAGGGAAATGAAAAAAATTACCATATAAGTCCTCATAAGGTTCAATTTAAATCATCAAATAATAACTATTTTTATATTAGAATAAAATAGAGACATGATTGTTATACCAAGAGCCAATGAAATCCAAGATGCAAACCATCAATATATCCTATAAAGTCGATATTTTTTTCAGAATTTCTGTCTATTTTTCTATGATAGAAAGTTATAGAAAACACTAACATACAATGTATATTCAATATCTATTGAAAAATATATGATATAAAGCATAAATATATTTCCATGAAAATACTCGAGGTTATCTCTTCTAATAAAAAATGAATTGGCCATATATCATTACAATATTATCCATTATGAAAGTCTATGGGATCTATTTAAGTTTAGTTACCATTATCATTCGATCCAATATTATCCCATCTTAATTTTCTCCCTGGGATTTCCTCAACATCCTCACATATAAATCCCTCGTAACACCTTTAATTTTCAATATAGGAATGTTTAATATTAATAAAAGAATATTGATCAACTGACTCTCAACCCTAAAATTATTATAGGTGGAAAATTTCACGACAAAACCAACCAAAAACATATTCATCATCAACTACAATAATACAGGTGCCTACCATAATAAATCCCTATTATACCATGATATACCACACACATAGAAGAAGGATTATATCATTATAATTTCTATTTTATTTTAGTAGTGAACCTAACATGACTCTAAACATTATAATATCAGTATTGTTAATAAAATTGTTTTGTGGTTGCTCCCCACCATATATACCATTCTATAGGGTGAAGCACTATGGATCTGATAGATTCCTCCTCATAATTATGATGATATGTAAGGTTCCAATAGATAAATATGTAAGGGTTTCTCAGCCATGATTCTATATGAAATATAAATATATATCAACATAATCATACACCAATTTCCACTCTATACAATTCTTCTGGATTGTCGACATATTAATATTCTAGAATAGAGAATTATCCATTGCATATCCCCTTTTTAGATGTAAAAGACATCTCAATGTAAAAATACATCAAATACTTGACACCTCTACTACCAAAGTATCAATTCATAATATTAAAAAAATATAATTTTGGATTTTATTATTAGAGTACACCAAAAATTTTCCCCCAGTAAGAAATGTCTCCAATGTCTTAGAGAATGCAGTATTTATACTGGCTCTCGGTTATGCATAGGGTAGTTCAACTCATACGACTTTAACTAACTAGACCCATATGTGACCACCGACTACATTATGTCGATTCTACTTCAAAAACAATACCAGTTGAATCCAAATGCATTTTTAATACATAATTAACATAGGTTCAATTTGAATTTGTCTTATTGTTTCTTTTTACATAAAATCCAAATAGTAAATCTCTCATGCATAAAATAAAAAAATATCATGCCTTTATTTGTTAGTCATATCATTGCAGATTCCACAAGAGAGAACTAATGGATGAGAAACTACTAATAACACTCCTTCCTAGAAATTTGTACATGGATAAAAAATTTATTGACAGATCCCTATGAAATAATATAACATACCATTTAATGGTCATTCATTTCACCTACCATAGATTTCACATTCTCCAAAAATTGTTCCTTTTCAATCCAAAATTGAAAGATGAGGGTATTGATGAATATTTTATTCTTCAAAGGTTTGATCTATATGTTATCAACATGTTGTGTTTGTTCTTCCATATACGTAGAGTGCATGAGAATTTCATTGTTGAATATTGCCACAAATGGGTCTAAATATCAGTGGAGAATGGATTCATCAATTTGATTAATACCACCAATGTGTTCATCAACCAAAAAAACATAACTAAACTCAATTATAAACTATGAATTCACCGAAAATTATAATTTGGAATTTCCAAGGACCTCGCACTCATTTGGTGATAACTCAATCATAGATAGGGACTGAGAAATAGATGGGCACCACTCAAATAGTCAAATAGGTCACTGATGTAAGTAATTGGTCATCATTTCATAAACATCATTCAGTTTCAATTCCAATAATCACTGAAAATATGAAGGAACCATCCTCATTCTTAAAAAAAGATATTTTATTTTCCCAATGTGATTTTCTCATCCAAATGATTCTCTTAGACACTAGAACCTCTACCCAAGCCTTAGGCACTTAATAATCTACAAGAGTCATCTGGTAGGGAAGAATATAAATTGTTTATGTGCATGATATTATAAAAATAGTATGTTCTACATATAATTTAGGTGTAATTATCAATATGGAACTAAAAAATATGTCCTGAAACAGATCAAAAATAGATGGGGATGAACCTGAAGACACATATCCAACATCAAATACCAAACGATCCACCTATTCAATAATCCTACGTAGTTTTCAATGTTGAGGACCTGTAAAACCTACATGGATATCCCACTGCCCTGTATAAATAAAATCAATACCCACATGATATATAAAAAAACTCTTTGAAAATAAAATTAGACGTGGGATAGATATCTCACCATAAATTATATCCTACGAATCATGCCTAAGAATCCATATCTAGTATAAAAAATCCTAGAGGAATCTATTCGTTGACCTATAGGGAATATCTATTATAAAGGTGAATATCCTCTTATCACAGTCCAATGTCATGTCAATAGACACCAACTTAAATAGTTGATATAGATTTGGTCACTGACCCTAAATAAACTATGAGGATATAATTTAATGTGATTATCATGTATCAAATAGGGATCATGACAAAGAAGAAGCTACTAATATTATACATATTAATGTAGAAGGTTATAGAATCTTGGTCTATAGAAGTAGGTTTTATAGCATTAAACTACAAAAAACTATGACCTTTAGTGCTATCCTAAGATCCCGAAGTTTTATTGCCCTCATAGTGCTACTAATTAAAACCTTGGGCCCCATGCCCACCACATCAACCTGAATGGTTATGAGAAATCCATTTACCCACCTATTGGGGAATTGATGATCTAGCACTAGAACCTCTTCCCTTCTTAAATATGTTATTTATAGGAACCCACTACATCATCCAATATAACCTATTCAAAGTCCCTAGACTCCAACAATATTGAATATCTAGTGGAGGTTAATTTCAATGGAAATAGTTGTGGATGACCATACCATAATGGTGGAATAAAAATATATTATCGTCCCTCAGTGGAAATTATTACCCACCACCATCTCTATTATTCCCACCACTTATCTGACAGGAAATACACTAAAGAACATTATTCAAGGCATACCATAATTCCTCACAGTAGTACCTATCTATCTAGATCAATTTCCCAATATTAGATTCTTTCTAGTGATAATGGCCATGTTCACAACAATTTTAAAGCATATATTCCAAAATACATTCACCTTAAATCAAATCTCATATTGGAAATCATCCTAGAATTTCCTCGCCTGGGCTACGTAAACATTAACATTCATAGGGTAGAAGTGATATGGATTAGTAAACTGATTTACAAAGTATGTGAAAAATATTTTCTCATATTTAAGATGTATAAATTTTATAGCCCCGTCTTCCCTCAAGGTGTCTGAGTAAAAAAAATGGGTTTAAAATTACTTATATGGAATTCCATCATATTGATTGTTTTGGATGATAACATTCCATAATTGCATCAAGAAACCTTGAAAAATATTTCTATCCAATTTCACCATTCTATTCCGAGGTGTGTCAATGTAATAAAAATAGTATTGATAGACTAAATATAGAACATAGATTCCAATTGACCACCCATCATCTTAAAATCAAAATATGTTAGAGTTGAATCTATCTAGTCATGATATATATCATTATTATAGGTCTGGTAGCATTTATATTAATATCATTCTCAACACATAGCAAGCCTAGGATAATTTGACCACTCCTCACATTCATTTGTATCATTGGTGTTGATGAACCAATTGGATTAGGATTATTCTCATCATATCCATCCACATTTTGAAATAGAGTGGTTAATGGGGGAAAGGGTATATAGTTCCAAATCCGCACCTCAGAACATGTTAATATTAGAATTCAAAATATTTTAATACATGGGAGTCGATTATATGCATACCACCTCATTATACTCTTTATTTCATTCCTTATAAAAATCATAACCTGTGTTATCTATATAACTCCATATACCAATACATATGGTCAAAATAACATTAAAATATCCACATTATACATAAAACATCAAAATCCTTTTTGAACCCCAATCGTTCAATGTATTAATTACTAAATAGTTTCTATTTGTTGTCAATACTCATTGGATGTTCAAAATTTATTCTAGTAATGTGATCATACAATACATCCATACAACACATTTTATGGGGGTGTCATTTCCCAGTGTTTTCTCTATTTTTTGGCCTAAAAATATGGAAATGAAAAAATATGTGTTTGGAAAAGGTTCTTGGGTGAAAAAGGGAAGGTGTGTTGGAATATTTCATTCAAGGCTTGTTTCTGGGTCAGATCACTGGAAAATGGAAAAGGCATGAGCTGCATGAAACATTGGAGTAGGGGCCAAAAAACATGGATTGTGTGCTAAATTGGTTTTTTGTGAAATAGTGAAAGAATGTTGGTTTTCTCAAGGAAATTATGTGCCAGGATCAAAAAACTAAAAATTGAAAAGGTACGAGGCACAAAAAAAATATGAATATGTCCACGAAAAACGATTCTTGCACAAAAAAGGATTCCGCGTTGAATGAGAGTTTTGCATGCCATGACAAGGTTTGCGCACATGGGTAAGTCACATATATAAATAAGAGTTGACCCCTCCTTTTGTGCGGCTGAAGACTAAGATAAGATCCATGTTCTGATGCGTGTAAATGGTGCACGTAAATGGAGTTGCACGTAAAAGTGGATGTTATTCAAAAAAGTAGATATTGGGCATGAAACTAGTGGTTAAGCGTAAAAATAGAGGTTGTGTGTACAACATGTGGTTGCATGTAAAAGTTTTTGTTGCACGAAAAATTCTATGATATGCATAGATGATGAGGCTATTTGTAAAAGTTAATGTTTCTCATAAAGTGGGTTTTCTTCACGAAATATTTTTCATGTGAAAAGCAATGATTGCATGAAAAAGTGAGATATTGCATGCAAAAGGTAGGTGTTTACAGCAATCATCAGTGTATCCTGGTCGCACTTTCAAAATATCTAGTTCACTGGTTCAGTTCTTTCATGTATATCAATTCTAAATATCGATACAAGTAGTGTCTCATACTGAACAGAGATAAATACATCAATGAAAATCTATTGAAGTTACCTTAATGTCGATAAATTGAGTTTGAAATATCTACAGGTAATGAGCTCGGGGGAGTCTAGGGAATTGATCTAAGGGACGTAGATAGAAATCCCAAAACTTTTGTAAAGGTAGTGTTCCTTGAACAATGTGTCTATGACCTAATTGTGTAATCCTTAATCTACCGAAGATTAGTGGATTTAGGTATATCCGACACACTGTCGGCATATGCTCCATGTACATAGCCCTTTAGGGTGAACCATGTTAAAGTGACAAGTCATATCCATGAATACATTTGTTTGACAGATTTGAGAAGTTCAACCAACATGGGAACAAGATAGAAAACATTAAAAAAATTTGACACCTTCATTCACCCCTCCCATCATAGGGTGTTCTGGGGTCCTCCAAACACTACAAATATGTATATTTCTTTTCATATTTTTTTCAATGAAATTTTTTATGTACCACTAAATCTCTAATGATTTCTTAATGATCATAAACACTTTTCTATGTCTATAAAGATATCATTTAAATGATTTAAGTTTCTATTTAATAGAATTTGAATTATCATTGGTATATGAATTGATGAATTTAACAGATTTTTTATATAGTTTTAATAATTTCATGGACTAGTTGAAGTCTAGGAATAAATTTAGAAGTCTAATAAAAGGCCTTAAATGTATGTTGTGGGGACAATATTTTTGGTATAAATTAGAAAGAAGCGCCAACTAGACATTTTAGAGGATCCACACTAATAGTGGTAAGGACAACAACATCTCAATGGATATTGAGTCCACCAACTATTTAGTGGAGGATCACTTACTAGTTGGTGGAAGAAGTCAGTTCCTAGTTAGTTTCATCATGTATTCATGCTATATTGAGGCACCATTAAGCTAGTTGGTGGATACTCTCTAGAAACCATCTAAGAGTATTTAAGTATTCTTAAAAAAATTTCAATTAAACATTCAGAGACTTATATCTACCCTAGAACTCCAGTAGATTTGGTGAATCCTATAATTAAATACCTCAAATTCTTGTATATTTTTCAATATCCCTATTAAACAACTCTCTTATCATTTTAATGCTAAAAGTATAGTGATATCAGGATCTTTTAAAAGAGGTAATATTTATTTCTCAGTATCAATGGATCTCATATCAATCACTCTATCTGCCTCATCTATGACTTATTAACTTCTCTTGGAAGATAAAAAGTAAAAAATGTTATGGATTTGGGCTATGAAGATATATATATTCACAAAATGAATTCATAGATTGTATTATTACTACTTCAATCCATAAGTAATTGAGTATTGTTTTCCTTCTACATTAATTAAAATTAAATGGATGGAATTGTTTATAAATATAAATTAAAATCATGTATGTAATTAGTTAAACCTATTAACCTGAGGAGAGGAGACATAAGGGCCCACATAGAGTTATTACTTATATCTTTTATCAAACTTTTTCTGTTATAACCTTTGAATTTATAAATTATATCATCATGTATGGGTACAATTTATTATATAAATATATTTTATCATATTACACTATTATAACACACTTATATAACTTTTATATTAATTAAGTAATATTTACCAAATTTATCATTTTATCACTTCAACGTACTTAAAATGCTATTTTTAAAAATTTTCATTTTCATTTTTTATTTCATAAAGGCTATTCATCCCCCCTCTTTCTATTCTACCCTTACCAACATTTTTCATCAACAATGATCATTTTGTTTTCTAGAAAAATATAAATATTAAAATAATGATTTTAATTTTCAAAACCCTAATTAGATTCAATATTCAATCATTTTTATGACTGAATCAAATTATTTTTACTATTCTCGTATATTTTATTGAACTTTCTATTATAATTGCAAAAATAAAATGACAATTTTTTTTGTAGCAATAGGTACCTTTTTTAAAAAATTGTAATGCCTGAGAGTATTTCAACTAAAAAACTATAAGATATATAAACTCCTCCTAATATTATTTCTCTTGAAATTAAAGGAAAATCCATGAACACACTTCATTATAAGATTGATAAAAATAAATTTAATCACAAATATAATTGTATTAAAATCTATTATATATTGTAATTGATTGAAGTCACATATAAAGTGTTGAAACACGTTAAAGATACCAGTATTGACATTTTTATATAAGACATTATATTCTATTCAATGTATCCAAAAGAATCCATTCAAAATATGCTTACATTCATGTATAATATTTTTAATGGTTGAAAATATATTAGTTATTTTTTTATAGAAATACTAGTGAATATGAATACCTAGTACTTGAAATGGAATAAGGAATGCAATGAAATTTCTATTCAGGTTGAAAAGGGCATAATAAAATTGGTAGTTCATAAACAAATAATTGATATAGTAATATATTAATTTTATATGAAGAGTAAATTTTAAGAATTTTTAATAAAGGAAATGAATTAAAACAATCTAATAGAAAAATTACGTTCATTGAAATTTATAATAAATATTACACGAATAATGAATCTATGATTGAGCATTTGACCATGATTTTGGACAAATTGAAAAAAATTTGGAAGCATCACATGGTTCCTAAAATAAAAAACAATTTAAATGATAAGAAGTAAAATATTATGAAGGAAACAATAAAGGACATATTAGACTAGAATTTACCATCTAAAAAATGATATGGAAGGAAAATAAATAATTTATTATATACATAATGTTTCAAACTAGAGTATATGTGATGAATTCGTGGAATCAAAATCTTCAATCCAATAATGTCCAAAATGATTCATGAAATATCTTCAGGATAGTGATGAGGCATGTTCTCCTATTTATCAATATACTTTGCATTCCTCTTATTTTAATAATTCATGTTATTCATCTTCCTCTTCTAATAAATAATAAACTTGTGGATTTTTGTGATGAAATCTGTTCAAAACATAAATATATGAAAAAATATATAATCATATTATAAATAAGAATATGTTTTCTAAATAAAATCAATATTTGTATATGAAATTAAAACTAAAACCAATCGTAGATATCATATAATGATGAATCAAAGTTCTTAAATTAACTTTCACTAAATTCACTCATGATTATCTATATCTTCATATTATTATGTATTATTAACTTCCTATAAAAATCATTCATAGTTTTTATGTCCAAATACTGATAGTTCTTCAAAAAAATAATTTTGTAAAAATAATTTTTCAAAATATGGTTTTTAATTATTATCATAAAATCAAGAATTTAATAAATTAGATTGATTAAAAAAACCATGTTATGGAATATTTCATTCTATTAATTTTAAAGATAATTTGACTATATTGTAATCTCCAATTAATCATGTTTTCAGTATTAAATATTTATTTACTAAACATAGTGGACCCATGATTTTAAGCATCTATATATCATTTATATAACCATGCAAGACCTAAAATATATTTTCAAAAAAGAAAATTTGTTTGATATCTTATAGGACTATGAAACTAGACATAATTAATCTATCACATGGGAAATGCTTTATAAAAAATGATCAATATTCTCATAATTTGATCGATCTATCATTTACCTCAAGATATCTTTGATAAATTATTTATTTTCGGGGAATCCATCTTTTTACTTTTAAGATTAGTTTATTCATGAAATATCATCTCATCCATGATTTATTATTCTTAGAAGAGGTGGGTTTTTTTACACATTTATTTTTCATTTTATTATTTCTCTTTAAGTTGTTTTCAAAATTTAAATTTCATTTTGTCATATGGCTTTCAAAATTCAATTTGATTTCATTTTTTAATTATTTTGAAAATTAATATTCATTATAATTTAGTTTTATTTAAAATCACGAGAACAACTCTTATCAATTTATTTTTATTTTTTTAAAAATCCCTTCGAATGGTTTCTATTAATATCAATAAATTATTGATTTTGTATATTTAATCAATAATAAATATCAGGTGATCAATTATTTGTTCTTTATAAAGTATTATTCATTATCCTAAATTAGTATTTAATTTTATTTTTTATGATTATAGTAATAATGATTGTGGATATATTATTTAATGTTTCCACAATTTTGTCTCCTATAAAAATATATTTCTTGATTTAAATTTATTTTTTCAGACAACTTTTTTATTCCAGATAATCAAAAAGGGGTTGAAGATTTTTGTTAATTTGGGAAAACATTTCTATATCACATATGAAGAAATTTTTTAATCTGGGGGTATTAGTGTTTTATTATTATGGAGTAGTGTTTTTTATTTCAATTGGGATATTGTTTTTGAATATATTATATTATTTGTACATCTTAAGGATGTTTCAATCATAATTTATAATTTAATAAATTAAATTAAATACATGTTTCATGATTGATTTACACTTGAAATTTCTTTTATATTTAATGTTTGTGATCAATAAAATGGAATATTTTTATACCCCCACTATCATTATCACACTCAAGTTTCTATTCCACCCTAAGTTCAAGTTTATTTTTTGATATTGTTTTTCTATTGAGTTCGGATGTGATGTGTTTTAATTTTAAGAAGATAATTTTTTGACTTTGGGTAAGAGGTCATTAATTAGTTTCTTATTGGAATTATATGTGAAAAATGTGTGTTTTGTGTTCACAACATGAGTAGCACAGGCGCCACACTATTTGTGAAATTGGAAACCCTTCAACAAGAAACTATTGGACATAATTCCATTTTCGGGAAGTGTCTAACTTCATGGTTACAAAATTTTGGGTAAACCCTATATGATAATAATGAGACATATTCCTCGTGGTTACTAATATGTGCACGATTATTGTTTGTTTTTGAAAACCATGCAGTTTGTCAAGATCATAAAAAATTAGAATATTACCTTTGTGTCCACATGGTATTTTACCCTATTTCCTCAAATATCCATCCCATTAAGGAGTTTTTTCTGATGATATCATTCCACAATCATCCCTATCCCTCTTGGTAACCATTCCCAAGGTGACTCGGGTGTAGAAAATTCAATGGATCAACAATTAAGTCCCTTTTCCTCGTGATTTCATCATCTTAATTTGGTTTTATTTCCCTATATATTATGATTTTATTATCCAGTGGGTAGAGTGAGCTAATTATGTATTGATCTTATGTTTTTGAGTGAGATTATGTCATTTAATATTCACTCATTGTTTCTTAGGGTCTTGTGGTGATGAATTCGTGGTTTCACACCAATTTCTGAAAGATTTCAATCTTCTAGTAGGTGTTTCCTTGGTCTATCATTATTAGATGACATTTACATTCGTTATTTCATTAATAAAAGTGTTATATGGGTTCATTTTGTGATGTGAAATATATTTTGGATGTTAAATGAAATTCTTATTCGATAGAAATTGATTTTATAAATGAAAATGGTTAGGTTTTTGTGAGATACTTATTATGATGATTCATGGAATTATTTTTATAGTTAAATGGAATATGAGAATTGGTTTTTCAAAGGCACTTACAGTATACATGTTTTTGGAACTGATTTTTCAAATGAAAATGGTTTATTTTTGTATGTTCATAATTATTGTGTACCATTCAATGTGACATGTTAGTTACATAAATGATGAGAATCAAATTTTAATGTGGGATTGCATTATGTGTGAATTTTAAATAGGCTTGGCCCATGGAAATGGTTAGGATTTTTTTTTCTTGTAATGTATCCAAATATTGTTTCATGGATTTATCAAGTAGGGTGAAATGTGTGTTAAAATGGTTTTAGTTTGTGTAATGTGGAAATTGGGTTGGTTTATTGACAATGCTGTTTTCATAGTGTATTTATTTGTATTGGTATGTTTATGTGAAATGATTATTTCTGTAGAATTAGAAAAGAGGGATTGAAAACAAGGAAATTAAAGGTATCTAGGTGGGTTGATTATTTATAGTACTCTAGTAATTCAGAATTGGAATATCATAGTTTCACATAGCTTGATTGATGATTACAATAGAAAAATAAATATTGATGATGATTATAGACCAATATGATATTTGGGTATCCTCTCATAGTGGCTCATGCATGATAAAGTTGAGGTATTGGTTTTTATTCAACCTTTTACTGATGTATGAGGTTATAGTGTCTCACTTGAGTTATATTACCCTTTAGGATTTACCCATGGTTCACATATTTTATTTGATACATATGTGATATGGTTCCATCCATCACTATAAAGTATACCTTGTGTACATTTAATTTAATTTAAATCATTTTTTTAGTAAATGTTTCAATTTTAAAATGTTTCTTTTATAAGTTTTGTTTGAATATTTTCCCTTTATAATGGGTTTTTTGTAAAAAAATTTCATGAAAATGCATCAAATGTTTTTATACAAATCTACATTTTGATTTTTCTTTTAATTTTATAGAATGAAATCATTTATATTATAAAGTTATCCTACATGGATTTGTCTCACACCCTAAACCAACACTTTTGTGTAAGTACACATTGTTATTTATAACCTCTGTAAAAGAAAGATGTGTCATGGTGGAGATGGTGTATCAGGTTGCTTGTGTTCCTTATTATGGCTGATAAAACCATTAGAGTGATGCTTATATTGTTTCCTAGAGGCATGGTCTTGTATTTAAGTTTTATTAAATATTATTTTACAGTGGATTTTTCCTAAACTTGTAAAATATATAATCTAAATAATTATTATTCCACATTTTCAAATGTTTTTCTTGAATTGTAATTCTAATTATTATAATTTTTATGATTATAATATTAGATAAAATATTTTTGACATTGTATTATTAATACTCAGGAACTAGATTCCAGACCATAGGCACCCTGATTGCCCTTTGGACCATGCCACTTATTAGGTTTGGAGTCTGGTTGTATGGGAATTGATCATGGTTTATGAAAAATGGTATCAAAGCATGTGACACTGTATATGGGTCAAGTTATTAAATGATGTGTACGAGTAGACTACTGTTTGGATTTTCGGGGCTCGATAGTATTATTACGAGTACGGTTATTGGACATTCACTTCATAATATTACTCATGTGACCATGGGTAGTTTGGTTTCTTTTGGTTTCATTGGTTTTTCACATTGTTTTTATGTTTTTAAATTAATATATAGTTGGGATAAATTTAAATGTAAGATTTTAGGGCCTAAAAATCCCTGTGGAGTCAGGAGTATGGTCTTAAATTACTCTTTGGGATGGTGGTGTGATTGGTGTAAGACCTCCAACTATATATCCAAGTGACCCATGCGCCCTAATTTCTTTTGTGAATTATATTGTTTCTTCTTTCATTTGGAAAATTGTATTGAAAACCCTTATTTTGGAATTAAGAAAAAAATGATTCAATCTATAAATGATTTGATATTTGGAAATGATAAAATTGATTTTCAGAATAAACAATGAGAAAGGCATTAGAATAATTTATTTCACTGAAATGGACTTTTGGGTTAAGTGGGGATGCATTTAATGAATATTAAATTTTTATAATCAAGATCTTGGGTATAATGGAATAATTTGTTTAAAAATTATGAAATTGTTTTTAATGAGGGGAAGGAATTGTTTTTAACCAAATTATTTGTTATTTAATGGGATTTTTTGAATTGGTAAAAATGTTTGAATGGATTATGTTGTGTTTTGAATAGTAATTACGAGATTTGTATTTATAAAAAATTAAAGGGAAAGATGTGTGGAAATTGAAAGGGTTTTTTATTTGGTGGTTAGTGAACTCTTGAAATGTTTTATGAAATTTTGAAATTTGAATGTTGGTATTGAAATTTTTTCATTAGAATGTGGAAATGTTTTGTTTTGACATTTGGTATTTACATAAGTTACCACATACACATGATATGTGTGGAAAAGTTGAAGAGTTCCCTATTTCTCATGATAATATGCACGGGCGAGGCTCCATGGGATAACATTAGTTAGTTGGTAACCCACCATTACTATTTTATTTTAAATGATCTTTTAAGAGAAAATTGGATGTGTTTTTATTCATTTGTCAAGTGGTGTGTTTCCATGATTTTTCGGAATGTATTTAACTAGGTTTTTTGACTTATGGAACCAATTTGATTTAATGGTTTTTCATGTTTGAGATATTTTCCATGAATTGATTTTGAAATAATCATTAGAGGATTATTTTAAGAATAACATTGGGAAGCCATTGTGTTAGTTCATGTTCTGTGTTTGATGTTTATTTTGGTGAGTTTGGACCAATGGACAAGTTAAAACTAGGTTTATAGTTTTTTTGTTGGCGAGTTCATTTAAAAAGAATGATCTGATGGACATTTCAGTGTAGCTGTAGGTAGTTCATATTTGGTAGACCCTCTAGTTGATAAAGACATCGACATTTTTCTTTTGTTTTAGTACCTGAATCCACCTATCCTATATAATCCTGCAAATCCTTGGGCAGCAAATGAGTGGATGAAGAAAATTAAAGTAAAATATAGTTTTATGGTGTTTTCTGAGTCATTATAATGTGATTTTACAACATTTATGCTTGACAGCCCATATTGAAGTGCTGAAGGGAAATTTAAATAAAGTAAAGTGGTCCAAAGTTGTTGGTGTTATCCACAGTCTTAATATCCCTTTGAATCATTCATCTTTTTCTTCTATGTGAGGGATCATGACACAATTTTTACTGTGCAATTTTTGGATATAATTGTCTGTTATGTTAGTTTCCATAAATATTGTACTGGTTGGGGCTCGGTTTAATGTCCATTTTGTATTAATTCTTATATGTTTGTAATGTTTAAGTTATGTGATGCTTTGTGGTGTCTTTTTATTTCCAAAAAAGTGACTGTTAGGGTATCTTTTGAGAACCTCAATTTTAGTGGAAACATGTTTTGATTACGAGTATTCAGAATTTTTTCATTTCAAAGAGATGTTTCATCTACATGTTTTGTTTTCATAGTATCTCATCCTAGGGGAAGAGGGTGATACATGTGCATCTTCTAAGTCGTTGTATCAATAATGTTTCGTGTCGAAGAAACGCGGGTTCCATGATATGTTGTCTTCATTCAGTACTTCATGGAATGTTGTGTGATTTCACATGAAACGAAATGATATGTTCTAACTGAATATCTCTAATTCCCAACTGTTAGGTTGTATTTTCATCAAACATCAAGGCTCTAGCCATAGGCCCCATATTGGAGCTGGTTTATGATCAGGAACACCGTGGGTGTGAGGGACCTTGGTCTCGCTTGGTCCCTAGTGTTGGATGTGGACAATATAATATTCTTGGTTATAAATACTTTTTTTAAAAGGTCCCATGTTGTTGGAAATAACATAAATTCATCATTATTCATTATGACCTATCTGATTAAAAGAGTTCCTCTATGTTTATTGGGTGGCATGGTTGTCTCGTTTAGTTGAATACCAATTGTTGTGTCTTTTTGGATTTGAATATATGTTTGTTTTACATGTGTGGTCCTCTTTTTAATATTTTTTGGCTTTTGAAGTGCTAATCTATATGTGGTCACATCTTATGGATATAGTTATTTGTGATATATTTTTCATTTGGTTTGTATTTTATTTCAACATTCCACTTTTCATGTGTATTTGCTCTACATGGGATGTTCATAAGTCGACCCATGATGGGTTTCCTATATTGGCGTGTGCTAGTTAGTTTAGTGGGTTGGTTTTAATGGTGGGGAGACCCACTATAGATCATGACAATATTTTTGATAGCGTAAATCATTGCCATCTTGTTTCAAATGGTGGGGATTCCGTTTGATCCTCCCTTTTTTGATAATCCAATTTATCTTTTTGTTGGCTTATAAATGGGTAATCTCATTCGGAGCTATCTAATTTCAAGTTCCTTCCATTGATTAATCATTGGTTTTGGAGCACACAATATGGTTTTTTATGTAAGGATGTGGATGTATCCATCATGAAGTGGGTTGAATTAATTTTATCATTTAATGTAATTGGTATGAATTTCATTTGGTAATGTTTAAAATGTTTATGGATTGGGATGTTGAATTCTCCATTATAATATTTACATTTCATTCTATAAATATACTAGTGTGGTGGCTAGTTTTGTGTATAAACGGTGTATAGTAGTGAGCCTATTCTAGTATCTCGTGTGTAAACATGGGAACCCCCATTACAATTTGGGACATTAATTTTTTCTCCCCTATTTAAATTCTTAAGGAAAATCCATATATTTTGGAGCATTATTAGTTTTTGGTTATTAGATCAAACCTTGGAAGGAATTATTAAAGGAAAATTTTTATCATTGTGTGGTGGATTTTCAAACATGGGTTTCAATTCACCCCAAAATTCCATTTTATTTTTGGATCTTATTTTCCTCCTGATCATTGGGTGTGATGAGTTATAATTTAAAAATATAATTTGTTAATCATTAGACCAAAGTGCATTCATTTGAATCCTGTGGAAAATCTATATGAAAAAGGTATGTTTTAGGTTGACAGCATGAGGCACAAAATTTTTCAAAATGTTCTCACTTTTCCAAAAAGCATTTTGGCCTATATAAATTGTGGGATATTTGGTAACCACATAGTTATTATATAGTTTTAATACCATTTGGGATAAACAAGTAGTGTGTTCCGGGAAGTAAGGGCTGCACGGTTGCTGCATGGTTTGGATAACCCAGAAGGTAAATAGTGGGGATTTTCTAGATCAATTAAATATTGAATATTCCCTTTGGGTCCTCTTGGGATTTACTCCTATTTCCTCATCCATATGCTCTATTAATGATTTGCAACTAATGGAACCTTTCTCAAGCTTCCCTTGACCTCTTAAACCCCATTCCATGAGAAATTTTGTTGTGGAATCATCATGGTATCACTATGTACATCCCTATCCTATTTATTTTTTCCCATTTATTGGGTTTTATAAACCTATTTCATGATATCCTACACATCAACGTGTAAAGTGACCTAATACTGGCCCAATCGTGTGTTGTTGAGTGAGATTACAACAGTTTTGGTTAAATTATTCATTATAATTGTATTGTGGTGGTGTATTTTTTGTTTCACACCAATTTCTGGATGCTTCAAAGTATGAGGTAATTGTTTCCATGTTAAAAAATTATTATATGAATTTTATTGACTTATTTTCTTTCATAAAAGTTTTATATTGCTCTATTATGTTATCTACAATATATTATCAATGTATTTTAACTTGATTGTGTGATTAAAAAGGATATTTTAATTGATAATTGTTATATATTTTTTGTGTTTTCCATATTATATTTCTCCTTAGACTTTTTTTATAATTATACGAAATGTGAAAATGGGATCTCAATTGAACATAACGTTAAAAGTGTTTAAAATTATGTATTCAAATAAAAAATGATTATTTTGGAATGTTTTCAATTGTAGTGTACCTATAAATGTTTTATGTGAATTATGTAAAAAATTTGAAGATTGTTTTCAATTGATATATATTTATATGTAGATTTTAAATATGCTTGGCCCACAAAAATGTTATTTTGGTTATGTGTTTTTCTAATAATGTTTCCAATAAGGGTTTAATGGATTTTGAAAGTGAGGCGAAATGTTGTCTAAAATCATTTTGGTGTGTGTAAAGTGGAATGATCTTAGTTTTACGTAAAATGGTTTTTTCTAGTGTACATAAAAGGAATATTATATATATATATATTTAAATGATGATTTTCTATAGAATGTGAATTGAATGATTCATAAAAAGGTTATACCAGGTATCAAGGTGGACTTACTAGTTCAAAAATGCTAGTGATTCAGAAATGGAATGGCCCAGTTTCACATATCTGTATTGAAAATTAAAGTTGTAATTAAATATTGATTATAATTGGATACCACTAGGCCAATTGGGTGTCTCATCCTAGTGGCTCATGCATAATAATCCTTATAGTCACAGTTACTATTCTACCTTTCTTCAAGGTAAAAGGTTCTAGAGTCTCACTCAAGAAATATTACCATTAGGGATTTACCCATGGTGCTCCTATATGATATGTGAGTTATGTAATATACCTCCCTCTATTTGGATACAATGAACCTTTGGTATATTTATTTTACATTAATGAATGTTTATCATAGTAAATCATTCCTTTTGAAATTAAATCTTTAGAAGGCTATTTTAAAGTGTTCAATTGAGAATGGTTTTTATTATATTGATTTAATGAAAATGCTTCAATATTTTTTGTACAAATATATATTTTGATTGTGATAGAGTGATATATAATTGAAACAAAATATTTTGGGATTAATCCTACCAGATTTTGGCTCAAACCCTACATACAATCGTGGGTGTATGTTGAAATTTTTATCTATGAACTAGGTAAATGAAACTTGGGTCATGGTGGTGATGTTGTATTTGGTTGCTAGTGTTCTTTCGTTTCAGTGGTGGCATAGTGAGGGAGATTCCCCTCTTATTTCATGGATGATAGGGTTTAAATTTTCATTTTATTTTCTATTTTTTCACATTGGTTTTTTCCTAATGTTGTAAAATATAAAATCTAAAAAACTATTATTCCATTTTTGTTTATGTTTTTCATAGAATTGGAATTTTTATTATTATTGGTTGTTTATTATTATAATAAGGGATGAAATTGTCCCGACATGTTATTATTGATAACCAGACACCAGTTTATAGACATTGGGGATCAAGAACAGACATCAGGACATGTGACGAACTAGGACAGGTGTCAGGATGGATGGCACTCCATCTTGGTCCATGACAGTCATGATGTCTTCATGATAAAAAACTAGTCATATATCTTACCGAATAATTTTGTTTAGGTTTTTTTAGTTTCTATTTATTAGAAACTTAAGTATCTTGGATAAATCAATTGAATTATTTTAAGAGGCTTTGAAGATCTTGTTTAAGATTTAATGATTTTTTAATGTTAAGGAATAAAGTCCAAAGTCTAAAAAAATGCCATGGATGGATGTTATTGTGCCACTATTTGAATTAATAATTAGAAATAAGAATCAGATCATCGGCGTAGAGGCATAGACTCATTGATGGTTAGGAATATAGAATCCACATGGAGAATGATTAAATTGGCCAACTAGTAGAGGAACACTGGATATAGAGTGGAATTAGTAAAGGCCCAGTGTGTTCTAGAAAGTGCACTAGCAAGATGGGGGAATCCGATGGATGGTATATTTCTTCATTATATAAACATCCTAAGAGTATTTATGATTTAAAAATATCATTCAACTGGTACAAAAAAGCTCCAAATAAAAAATAGAAATGATTAATATCCTATGAATCCTATAAATAGAGGCCTTGTGTTCTGGTATTTTTTCAACTAACCTATGTAACAAATCATTTATGAATTCAATGACAAAGTCTCTTGATTTCAAGATCTCTTCTAAGATCCAATATTCTTTGTACAATAAAGAGGCTCTTAGACACACACACACACACACAAATCTGTCTCCCTCTACAGTAAAATATATAAATCCATTTTTAGATATATGATTGAAAACTTGATATATATTTGAATAATAAAATTCTATCTCTTATTCACAAAAATTATTTGATTGGTTTCTAACAACATCCATGAAAATTAAATGGGGATGGGTTTCTTACTAATTCCATAAGTGTGTAATTGAGGGAATGGTTACATGTAATTTTTTAGAATCATGGTACTAATATGACTATACTCATACCGAATGAGAGGAGATGTAGGGGATCAAACCATGCTACTATTGATCTCCTTTTTCAATCTGTGCTTATTCTCTCTCTCTCCCTCCCTCAAATTTACACATGCATCATCTTTTCTCAATATGCATAATTTTATAAATTTGATTCATCTATTTTACATTAGGGAAACTCACTTAATTAAAATTCATATTAATTTCAAAATATTGATAAAATTTATCAATTTATAGCTTCAAAATATCAAAATAAATTGGTTTTGTATTTGTCATTTTTATTTTGTGTATTGATCATAATGGAAATTACCCCCCTCTTTCCATTTTACATTGAATAAAAAATTCCCAACCAGGGTGCAATTAAATGATTGTTAAATTTAATATATAAATAAAAATATTTATAATTTATAATTATAATTTTATTTATATAATACCAAATATTAATTAAAATAAGTGATCACAATATATTAATTTATCAATATAGTTAAATATTTTTTTTTCAATTGAGTCTTATATATATGAAATTTCAATTGCAAATAATAATTTAAAAATATTTCAAATATTAAATATGAATTTAATATAGATTATTTCATGAAATAAATCATAAAATTAATCATGTAACCAATTATTAACCTTTTATGAATATATTTTCGTAAGATTACACTGTACATTAATATGAGAGACCACCATATAAATATATGTAGACACATTAAATAAAAATTCTTATACTTGAGTCCCATAAAAATTGAGAATCAATCATGTAGAAGACATGTGAATCATATATGCCTAGTATGATTCATGAACATATACAAAAAGAAGGAAAATCCCACAAACCAAAAATAACGAATAATGTGAATCATACTAGTGGAAATCTGATCAATAGTGAAAGTGAAAATAATGAACCACAATCCCATCCAAGGTAATATATCATTTCCCTTGAATGAGGATCTATAACTCCTAGTAACGAACTCAACACTATGTCTTGTAAACACCCTATATCTTGTTTACTTTTTCCAAATCACAAGGTAAAAGAAAAGGGCTCTTGTAATGAATAGTAATAACCATTGTATGTGAAAACTCGTATGTTTCCATACATGGGTTCTACTATGACCCTTGACATGCCTCCCAATAAGTTAGAGGACTCTGACATGCAAAATATGTCTATAGTTATATGGTGGGGACACTATACCCACATATCCTAGAATAACCTCATCAGAAATATTGAAAAATAGATACATCCATCTAGATATATAAAACAACAAATATATAAATAATATTATTCCAATAAATATTTACAAAAAATCATATAACTAAATTATTGATCTATAATTTCGATATTTCATACACAAGTGGGTCATATATATATAATACAAAAGGACCAAAATAAGAATATGATGGATCCACGAATGTTTTTAAAAACTAGCGATGATGACCCTAGAATTTCATACATACATATTAATTTTTTAGAAAATATTCAATAAATTTTTCAAATAGATATCTAATGACTGTAAATGTTAAATATATATGGAGACTGGATACACAATCATATAATCTGATAAAAAATCACATTCATCCCCTACAATGTCCTTATTATTTATTATTGATCAAATAGATACCATACATAAAATATTTCTTAATAACTCAAGGAAGAGAAACCAAGGAAATGGGGTGATTAAATTCCTAGTAACTGTAAACATGGGAGATAAAAATCAATGAACATTTGAATAAATAATATATGAAAAAAGGCATGAGATAATGAACCTGACATACAATTTTCATACCAAATCTATCAAAGATAAAAAACATGGGACCTGGAATAAATTTTTATCATTTAAAATGACATGATCCGTAATAATTAGAAAACATCATAAGTTAATATTGAAATATATGTTCATTTCATAGAATTTTAGAACCATCATAAGTATAAAAACCATATCATACATCATGGTTAACAAAACTGACCATCAAATCCTAACACACCGAGCGTTCAAAATTCATTCTCATAATGGATCAATAAGATTGTCTTATTTCTCATAATGGATTAAGAACATCATCATGTTTCTGAAAGTGGATCATGAACATTGACTTGTTTCCCATATTGAATTAAAAACATTAACACGTTTTCCTTGGTTATATCATGATATACACAACATTACCCAATTAATTGGATGAAATATAGTATTGGACCCACCCATAACATGATGAAAATCATAATAATGTGTTCCAAAATGATCATAAAACTTTCATAGTATTAGAACTCATGGAATGAAATGGGTTTCATAAAAATTTCATTGTATCATACCCCATGGGTAAAAAAATATTTCATAAATTTCTGTTATCATAATCATATACCACCCATGGAATGAATAAATATGGTGTCACTATATCATATATCAATTAAAACTGAAGTAAAATGAAGTTATGTTATCATAGATGTAAAATTCCTTTAAATAATCCCTAAACAGTGTATTGTGGAAAATATAATCTTGTCAATTATAAAGCCATTATAAATAAAATTCCTAAATCTTAAGGATGAAAATATATTTGAAAATTGCCTAAAAAACATATAATGGATGATTAAAATTATGCATTAGTCATTAGTGTGGAAAATTATGTACATTTAGTATATGTTAAAGTACAACATTACATTTTCTATTTTATAGAAAATTAAAAAAGTAACTCATTAAAAAAAAGAAAAGTATATTGTTTTTGAACTATTTTTCAAAATAATAAAACATTGTTTAAAATCAATTTAAAAATTATTAGGATAATTATCAAATCCTTCATTTAATCATCTTAGATGTGATAGAAATAGAAGAAAATTTTTTTTCGACTACAACAATTAATGAAGTTACTGTTTATTGCTAAAAATATTATTTCTATCAAATGATTAGATAAATTTGGTAAAAATAAATGGAAAATTGATTATAAAAAATTAAAAATTGGAGAATAAATTTCATGTGTTTATTGATAGGTAGATCATAATATTTATTCATCAAAAATTTAATAATAAATAATCCTAACAAGTAATGAGATTTTAAAACATTATAGTTACTAGTTTGGAAACAATTGAAATGTGTGCCCCATGATATAAAAATTTATAGGGATAGGTATATTTAATAATATTTACGATAATCATAATAATATAAATTCATATGTACACCTCATGAAATAATGGGAAATATGTATTGAGTCTCATTGAAATAAAATTGAGAAAAAATCTATTACCTTCAGATGGACTTGATTCGATTGTTTTTTAACCTCACGTATATTAAATATTAATCTATAAAAATTATATAAAAATAATTTAAATAATAATTATTTCATATATATTCATTATATATATAAATATATTCACCCATAAATATAGAGATAAAAAAGAAATTACGTTATTCATGGAGTCAATAGTCTGTACATATTCATTAATGTTTTTTTCATTTTTTGACAAATGGAAAAAATGTAAGAGAAATAATGATTAACATTTCAAGAATTAATATAATATCATATAGATCATATATATTCATTAAATATATCAGTATAATCATCCATGTAAAATAGATATGATAAAATGGATCATACAGCTTCATGACTGTTGTATTTCACACATATGAATGAGTGATGATATCATTTTCCGAGTGATTGAAATGTTAGAAGATACATATGATAATATAATTCAAGAATAATTTTTTGATCATAAATAGAATATATAAAATTTAAATCCATAATAATGAGTATTCATAAAACATGATAATGAAAATTGAATTGTTTCTCCATGTGGAGAATAGAAATTGTATGTAGGTAAAAGAGACACTTTGAAAACACATTTTAGGGAATAAATAATGTAATAATGTTGTTTTAAAATTCATAATTAAATTTATGTATATATATTATACTTAATATATTTTCTAAAAAAATATAATATATTTAGAGGAGAAATAAGATGAATTTATTAGGAAGTGTTGAATTAAGGAAATTACAACTTCTTTGAATCAACTCCATTAGATTTCCTCTTATGAAACCTATAGTTTTTTAGGTGGGTCAGAACATATATAACACCTATTATTATGTTTATATGGTAATTTTGGCTAGGTATGGTCATGATGGAATGGTAAAATTCATGTGAAGAAGAGAAATAATATGGGTTCTTTATAATAGGGGGCAGGGGCTCTCTTGGATTATTTAAGGTGTTTTAAAAATAATTGATTAATAATATAACCAAAGATTCTTAAAAAGTAAATTTATTTGAATAAATGATCTTATGGGTTGTCAATCCCATCAACGAATTAATTTTTTATAGGTTTACATGGTGTTTTAAAGCTTCTCATCTAGTTTAATTGCTTTGTTATCTTATTTTAACAATAATTGTGGAATCATCCTTTTCATTTTATAGGGTTATAATTTTAGATATAATTTAAAAGTTTACTCATTAATTTAAAAGTTATTAAATATATGAACTTATATAATCCACCTCATCCTCTAACTACATGTTTTTGAATTTTAAATAATTTAATAATATATTATTTGGATAAAATACCATTAATGTAAATTTGGACAGTATTCACTGAATTTGACAAAAAATACACAAAAAAAGTTTAAATTAGCCAAATAAAATTTTAAATATCAATAATAATTTATATTTATATTAAAAATAATGTAAAACTATAAATACCTCAAATTATATTACTTTTAATATTTTTAAAATCCATTATTTTTTTTGTTAATTGGATAAATATGGCATCTGCATTGCATAACCATGTTAAGTTATTATATATTTAAAAAAATATATAAAAAAATTAAAGAATATATATTATTCTTTTTATCACAAAATATATATTAATATTCATTCATAACATTCATTTTTTTATATGGACACATAATAAATATTTAGAACTAAGAGAGTTACACTTTGTAACATTCATTGATATATCTATTATATAAGATATTTTCAAAGCAAATTATCCAATAAAAAATTAATTTTGAGCCTTTGATAATTCATGTTGAATTACATTAAAAAAATTATATTTATTTTGAATAATTATTGCCTTGTCACCTAGTTTTAATCTATATTGACCGGATTTAACCATTATCAAGGTGTTAAATTTTATTTTTGTTATTATTCATATGGATAAAATACAAAATGGGAAATATAACTAACATGTACCTCCTAATTCAAAATATGAATTCATATTTATAAATTTAATAATCTATATGTTATAGAAATAAACATTAAAATAAGCATGAAGGATTTAATGAAGCCCACTTTTTAGTAAAATTCATTTCAAATCATAAAACATGGTTTATTCTTATCAATTATTAGAAAAATATTAAATGAATGATAAATAATTTGATTTAATATATAATAAACTTACTTAAAATAATTCCAAAAATTTGATTTATTATGTTAATAAAATATATTGTGCACATAAAAAAATATTTTAGAATAATATTTTTTTTTCATTTCAATTGATATTTTTTTATTCATTTGATTAAAAATGAATTTTTTATATACATGTGCAATCCCTAAATTTTTACTAAGTTATTTAGTCCTATTAATACCCTATTATAGAACATATCAGAGATAACTATCACGTTAAATAATAATTTTTTATTATTATATTTTTGTTCGTTTAATATAGGTGTTTCGTATAAGGAAATCTATTAATGAAATAAATTATTTTAAAAAGAAATATATTCTAAGATCTTGGGGATTTATATTATATAAATCTAAAATTTAATATTCCCCCTAAATCATAACTTCTATATATAATGTGAGAACATATATATTTCATCATATCCACATAATCCCATGTATCTTCCTCAAATTGGTGAGTTCACCACAAAATAATTCACCAAGCCAATGAAACTATTTCATATAACCTTCTATCTGGGATACATAATCTACGTCATTTGTTCTTTATAAGAGGGATCTTATTCCGATGATATTACAACTTAGTTAGTACATTTAAACGATCAAATATGTATTATTTAGGAGAGACACATTGAACAAAATGAAAACATTTAATTTTTTTAGTGGAGGCTCCAATAAAATAAGATATTATCCCAACACAATATAAAACATCATGGGGACAAATATATCTCAAGATCATCTTTACAAACATTACAAACATCATAACCCTCTTTCAAGGAGGTATTATTCGGAATACTTTTTCATGAACTGTAAACTGATAAACTCACCAATTATTGTAAGAATAACTATTCACTTGACTTTGTGCATCCTTAATATGTTTCTAAATTGATCTAATTTTGTTTTTTATTTATTAAATTTTCTCATGTCCCAGTACCATTCATTCTCTATCTTTATAAAAATAAGTTTTAGTTACGTACTTATTTCCATACAAGGCACTAAAAGGATCGATTTTAATTCTGTAGTTAATGGTTTTGTTGTTAGGAAACTCCAAAAAAAGTGTATTTTGATCCCAAAAACAATTGAATTACATATAAAAATATACCAAAATATATTTCAGGTGTTTAATTTGTATTATAGACTGAAAAAATACTTGAGGATAACACTGTAATTGAACTAAACTATATACCAAGATACAATTGAATACAGCTTCATCACATTGGGGTAAAACACTCCTCCCAATCAGATTCAATTGAATGTGGGACTATATGAATTTTTTCTACCTTCCAAATATATAACCTATCAAGATAACATAGATATAAATATTATATAACGGGAGTGAAGTGGACTTAATTCTTATGGAGATTGACTATAACCCAAATATATGTGTTCTTTTTTATGTTTTGGGGAGTCTGATGATAAAAACCGTAGTAAAATTTTCCCATTTACATCCATGCATGGGCAATGGTAGTATCATCCCATTAAAATTCCATCTATTATCCATAACCTGATGAAATAATAATCTGCAACATATATTCTCTACAATATCTCTCTACATGTTCTCCCTCTAAAAATACTACACTTGATCTCTATACATCTTTATACTTACAAGATGATTATATAATTTTAAACTATGATCCCAATAAAAAAATTTGTAAATTATGGAATATATATAAAACATACATAGTACATAAACGTTATAATTCCATAAAAATCATGTTTAAAATTACCAACATTCCTTAACTAATTATGTCTATATAAATTTTCTTAATATGCCTCTTTAATACTAACGTAGATAGATGATCAGATATTAATTTTAGGAATTTTTTTTCTCCCCTTACATTAGTATATAATGTTAAATCCTTCAAAAATCCCAAAATATTGGATCTTTTGTGATAATCATCGTAGTTAATATCACAGGATCTTTTAATCAGCCACCTTGTTCCCCTTCATTAGGTGGTATCATATTGAGTAGTCATTATATTTAATTAGTTCCAACCATATTCTCTAGCACATATTCATCTATTTTTATGTGAAAAAATAGAAATTTTATTATCAGTATATATGTCACATCTTCCATAAGAAAATACATTTCCTCTCTATACATAATGAAAAAATCACCAAAAATAGTTCCCAATCATGAGTCGGGTTATTTTACTTCGGAAACTATAGTTTACCTGAACAATAAGCTACCATTTTATCATTTTTCATGAGTACACATCCCAATCCATTCAATGCGACATAATTATTGATTAAAAACTCTTCTACATTATAGGGAAAAGTAATAAAAGTTTTTTGACTAACCATATCATCAGTTCCTTGAAATTTTATTCATATTCATCATCCCAAAAGAACTAGGATCCCTTTTATGTTATCTTGGTTCATGGATTATAATATTGATAGAAATTATCCACAAAAAAATGTAATATCCCACCAAAATAAGAAATATATGGATCATAGACACATTTATTTGTTATGTAAATTTTCCATTAATTATATCTTTGATGGATCATAATATATAACTTCAAATTATATTATATAATGTCATAATGTATTTTTTTGAAGCAAAATTTTACTCTTGGATTTTTTTAAAAAAAAATCAAGAACTTCTTAAGAGTTGTCACCATAATTTTCAAATAATATTTATGATCATTTATTATCATTGAAAATATAAGAATATCATATTTAAATACTACCACAAAATAATCAAGGTAGTCTATAAAATATATATTCATTAAATCTATGTATAAATAGTATGAATTAGTAAGACCAGATGGAACCACTATATCTTCATAGATTCCATAAAATTTATGGAATTATTTCATTGTTATATCCTCCCTGACAGATAATCAATGGTATCCGGATTTAATGTCAATGTTAGAAAAGTATTGAGTTCCACCTAGTTGATTATATATGTCTATAATAAAGGGTAAATGATACATGTTATTGATTTTGATCTTGTTCCATTTCAGATAATCAATTTATAGTCAAATTCCTCCATCTATGTTTATAATAAAAATAATAGGTGAACTCCATGGTAAAAAACAATGAGAAAATTAATCCATTTTAAATATTATACTAGAGTTCTCCATCAATTATTTCTACCCAATCAGGGCCATTCATTACAGAGTATTTAAAACTGGAGAATAAATAGGAATGGCATTAATTGACAACTAAAATTCATGATTTAGTATAAGGCCATGAAAATATTATAATATTAAATAATAAAACTCCCATAAAATAATATTATCATGATTTTGAGTTTCATCCCAAGCATCTAATATAAACATCCATTATGAAAAGGAAACAAGACCCATATAGTGAGGTGTTTCCCATTGAAAGTTCGTATTTATCATCACACAAATAAATGAGCATGGGTTTGTTTGGAATATTATATGTCACAATAATTCCTCATAAATTAACATGGGATCTATTTAATAAAAGATAATCCATGCAAATAATCACATAAAATTCAAATAATGTGTGAATTAGAATATAATCATGATTTTATTTCTTGCAAAATTGATCAATAGAAGAATAATAGACATGATATATGACCATAATACTATTCATTGTGTTCACTACTAACTCAATATATAATTTTTTATCTAATAATTTAATTACATTTTCAAATACATTAAATATTATAGAGTTGGTACATCCATAAATAAATAAGACAATACAAATTATATAGTTTATAAAAAGTGTACCATTCACCATTTCATTCTCATAACACAAAACAATAGTCATGATCTCATGATATTACAATTGGTCATTGGGATTATGTGGTGGTTTACAGTAATCATACAAAACAAAATTTTTTATTTTTCTCTTACATAATATCCATAAGGATTAAACCTAATGCATTCAATGAGCATGGTGTATTAATTGGAATATTGTTTTTCTCCATTATAGTAACGATAATATTAATCCCTTTTTCAAATACATTGTCTTTATAACCTTCCCATAAACATGTAAATACTATATCTGTTCCCTTCATTAAATTCACTTTATATTTATTCTCACATTTCTAGAATATAGATGGATGAAATTTCATTCCACGGTGTGATTTATTCGATTTTGTATGATGCTCGAGCAACCTTATCTAATAAAACCATGAGAATTATGAGAATATACCTTACGATTAAATAAAATGTTTTCTTCATATCTAATATAACCTCTAATAGATAACACCTTTCAATGACATGGTTTTATTCCATTGTTGAATTGATCAACCTTACATTCAGTTTGGATGACAATACAATAAGAATAAATTGAAAATCATGAAATATTTTCCTCGTATATAACAACACATTCATCATCCAATTACATTAGCATAAATATTTCCAAATATATTATCATATTAATAATAAAAGGATTGTACTTATTTAAATACAGTATCTCAAATTCATCCCACTCTATGTATTCAATTTTATCATTTTTCCATGTATTCATGATTAGTTCCACTATTGATCATTGTTTACTTTTAAATTATAGTCAATTAAAATTATTTTTTCATGCTTATTACACTGGTGGATGGAATATCATTTCAATAGTACTAACCCATTTCTCAATAACTAGTGGATCAGTGGAATCAATTAAATATGGTAGAAATTTCTTCATGAAGGACACAATAGAAAGTTGTTTCCTCAACTCATTTGGAATCTCATCCGGATTCATTGACTGAGAATGTTATTTGAGAATAAAATTGATAGGTTTCATTATAACAAAAAATATTTTTGGTTTTTCAGGAGAAAATTCATTTCATTGTCTTTCACATTTTTCATTTACATGATTACATCAGGTTCAGTATGTAGATTGAAACAAAAAATTAAAAGTATAAGTATTATAATCTAATTATCAAGGTAAGATATTATATTATAAGGAAATATAATTTTTAGGATATCTAAATTACTACACATTCTTATCAATATTCAGTACATTAGGTTTATTATATTTTATCCATGGCCAATTTTAAAAAATTTAGGATTCTGTCCTATATTTAGATATATCCTCGTGAATTTTAAAAAAAAAATTCTAACCCTAATCTACAAATAATAACTGATACTTTTTCAATTACAAATTATACTGACCGAATATTTCCAAAAAAAATATTATATCTATATAGACGAATATTATATCCATTTAAGAAACACACACCTGATGAATTTATAGTTTTAGTTTCCTTGGGGACTGGAAACACAATAATCTTTCATCATGAATGATCTTTATCAAAACCCCAAAAACAAATTCTAATTTACAAAGATTAAAACAAATACTACATTAAAACATTATTCACACTTTCAGGTAATGAAACATAACAAGGAATGATGTATAATGCTTAGTAAGGGTAAACGTGGGAGATATTAATTGAGGATAATTTGAAAAAATAAGATAAGAATAAGGGTATGATGTCATGCCCATAACATACAATTTCCACACCTAATTCTTGAATGATCATAAACATGATATATAGAATAATGACTTATCAGTTTTAAATAAATTATCTATGAAAAGGAGAAAATACTATTAATCTATCATGAGCCGTATGTTCTTGTCAAAGTTATATGGAACAATCACAATTATAGAAACACTTTCAAATATAATGGTGAACTAAGAAGACCATAAAACAATAATGGATCAAGTATCAATACCTATTTCACACAGTGTATTGATCACATCAACATTTTTCATGTAATAAATCCAGACAATCACATGTTACCCCTTAATGGATCAATCACATCAACTTTTCCCTATAATGGATCATGATAAGAGACATGATTCATGTAATGGATTGAACACATCAGATTTTTCCCATAGTTATATCATGATATTTAAAACATTTACAATTTAAATATTGGGAAATATAATTATGACACCACTCATAACATAATGAAAACCATACACATGTGTGACATAAGATCCAAAAACATTAATCATTTTTGAACACTTGAAAAGATATATGTTTTAGAAATATTTCATAATTTCATAACCTGGGAAGAGATACCATTTTCATAAAAAATTGATTATAATCATAATACACATAGAGAAATAATAAAGGTGATATCAGTGGATCATATTTCATGTATATCCTAAGTAACATCAATGGATGTTTTCATTGGTGAAAAATAACATTCAATGATCTAAAGATAATTATTTTTGGAAGATATCATTTTCAAATTGAAAGAAACTTTTTTCAAACAATATATTTCCAAATTATTGAAGAAAAACATATCATTGAGAATAACCGTGAAAATTTGTAATTGAATCTTCATTTAACTGAACGGTCATGATAATGAAAAATTCCATTCATTTAGTATGGGTTAAAGATAAATCATTCTTTTTAGATTTGTTTTTGAAAATTAAAAAATTACTTAGTTGGAAAAATATTTTAATATTCCATTAAAACCATTTTATAAATAAAACACGTTTCTAAATGAAATTAATCAATCTAATGATAATAGTACAAACATATTTAATTTTTTTTGTTAAATAAGAGTAATTAATATAATTGTTTTTAGACCCAAGATTTAAAAAAATCATTTTTTCATAAAACATTCTTTCAGTCTGTTTACTGCTTCATGAGAGGGAAAATAAATAAAATAATATATTATATAGAAATAAATATAATAAAAAAATTCATGAGTTTATTGGGATATATATCATAAAATTTACTCATCATAAACGCAATCATAAAAAATCCAAATAAATAATGACATTGTTGTACATATCCATTATCGGTTTGGTAAAATTTGAACCAAAATCCCTATGATATAATTAACATTATATAGATTGGAATATCTGATAATTTTCATGAAATTAGTTATAAAATATATTATGGGAAGTATATACCTCACATAAAATTAATAATGGGTGAATATGTCATGTGAATTATAAAAATTAATGTGAGAAAAAAATCTATTACCGTGAGATCAGCATCATCCTGATGTTCTTTAAATTCCATTAAAATAAATTATTATTTATTATTATCCTATTATATAATTATTTAAACACATATTGTATTATATTTAATCATTACATATATGAATATATATTTGGAGTCTTCTATAAATTTATAGATAGAAATATCAATTACATTATCAAAGGAGATTGTAATCTACACATACACATAGAAGAAGTTTTATTTTTTTTAATGTGTGTATGAAAAGAAAGGTAAATAATAATTTAAATTTGAAAAATAAATATTATATCTTATGAATCATATATAATCATCAAATTCATTCTTATTATCATTAATTTAATGTATATATGAAAACATAATCACATCACATCGTGGATGTTAAAATCCACACGTACATATGAGCAACATTATCATTTTCAATAAATTTAGAATGTATGAATTTAAAAGTGATATTATCATAAAAAATAAATTTTTAGGTAATAAATAGATTATATAAACATTAGAACCATTACAATACTCACCCATAAAATATATTAATTATAAATTAATTGTATCTCCGTACAGATATGGTAAGATATATGTACGAATGAGTGAGGATTTCACATCCCATTCAATGGAAAATTGGGAGAAATAATGATAATTTAATATTATTTAAGATATTATATACTATATATTATAACTAATTTATTATTTAATGAGTATTATAAATTCATTATAAGAGATAAAATAACAATGAAAAGGGCTGTGATTGATTAATATGATTACATATTCAACGAATCAACTCCTTTAGATATCCTATTAAGGACCCAATTGATTATTTTTTATAAGAAAAAAACTTCAATAATGTTGATAAGGATGTTTATTATGGATTTTATTAGGGCCTGGTCTAGTAATAAGGCACATTATGGTTAGATGAATGGAATGGATGGGAGTCCTTTTATAATTTAGGGGAGTGGAACAATTGGAATTTATTTAATGAAAAAAATAGAATAATATCATTATCTAAAAAATGCCTAAAAAATTACATGTATTCTAAAAATATATATTCTAGGGTACAAATATCGTTAAAAAATATAAAATTTATAGGATATTTTGTTGTTTTTAACATTATATTTTCACTAATCTTTTTAGTTAAAATATTTTAACTTTAACCACTGCAAACTCATTTTCACGCATAATGGGTTATAATATTGCATAGAAGATTAAATTTTACTCAGAAATGGTACATGGATGAATCTTTAATCTATTAGTTATACAAAATTTCCCCTTTCAATATTTTTATGATTTATATACAACTTATTATTTTATTATTTTTGATAAAATATAATTAATGACAAATTCGAAATCATTCATTTCATTTTACATAAAATAAATGAATACAATGTTTTAATTATAATGTAATAGTTTTACACATTAATAATGTTATATATTTTTCACAAAAATACATTCAACCATATAAATCTATCAAATTATATTATTTTTAAATTTTTCAAAATAGTTTATATTATAATTATCTTAATTGAGTAAGTATTTTATTTTTGTTGAATAAGAATTAACTGTAATTAAATTATTAATAAATATTATGAATAAATTTACCTCATGAAAATAATTTCATTAATCTTATCTAATCTATTTATATTATTTAACTAAATTATATTGTACCCTTGTAGATACATAATAAATATTTTAAACTAAGAGTGTTACACTTTTGTAAATTTTTTATTAAATACTATATAATTCATTTTCCTGGATATTTTTTTATTAATAATAAAATTTTCAATACCAATATGATAAGGTTCTAATATTATTCATCTGATAAGAATTAATAAAAAAATTCTTTTCTTACTACTTCATTTTAATAAATATTAACCTTGTTTAACCTTTAATAAGGTGATATATTTTGCCACAGCTTCTATTCAAAGTTAACCATAATAAACGGGGAATATTTACCACTATTTAATCTGATTATTAAAAATAAAGAATCAATTTTTTTAAATTCAATACCTATAGAGAGAATAAATAAATTTTATAATAATCAAGAATAACAAGATGAATCCCGCTTTATAAAAAATATAATTTGAAGCATAAAACATCGTTTTTACTAATCACATGATTTGAAAAATTTTAAATTAATGAAAAAAAATAATTTAATACATAATATCTATATTTCATTTAAATAATTAAAAAATAATTCTTAAATTAATTTATTTATATTAAAAAATTCATTGTATAGAAAAAAAATTTCAGAATATTATTTCTTTTTTCCTTCAAATGTTTTTTGTTTTTATCTATAATTAACCCATAACCAATGAATTTATGTTATAAATTGGTAAACCATATGTTTTTTAAAATTTAGTTCATCTTATTATTACCCTCCAGTCAAACATTAGGGTCATAACTAGCACATTACATTACATTATTTTATTTTTATATCATAGTTTCATTAAATTCATTGTTTTATGTGATGGAAAAAATTGAATAAATATAATTTTTGAAAGAGAAGTATATTATAATATTTTGGGGTCTTATAATAGAATAGTTTTTATCAATCAAACTCTAATATAATAGTAAAAATGATACACCATTTATGGGGTTCTTCTCCTTGTCATAATCTGCATTCATGAATCTTCACGGGTACCAAATGATGACCTGAGGAGTGTGTGAGTATGACATGGTAGGACACAACAAATGGAAACCAAAAGAATATACAGTATGATTTTAAATATCATTTTTATTTTCATATAAATAATTAAAATAATAATTAAATATACAATAACTAGTCATTGGGTTCCATGGTTGAACCTGAGACAGATTGGTCCTATATTGTTATAAGTTGGATATATCATTCCATTGTATTAAATCAAAACAAAAAACCCCATGGAGTGCATCCAATTATTTCCAAACAATTTGTATTAAAAATAAAAAGTTAGTCACCCCAAGGCACTCCAAAACATGTTCAATGATGATTTAAATTATGTATTCCCCAAAGAACTCCAAATTGTATCCATGTTGGATACCTCTATCCATAGTATCTTATAAAATTATAATGAAGTGTTGGTTTATAAACATAAAATCCCAACCATGTTCTATAACATAGAAAGGGGAGATATCCTAACTCACTCCAAAACAAGTTCTTTAATGAGTCCAACTAGTATGGTCTAGGTCACTCGAAACCATGTTCTATAATGAGTCTAAGAGGAGATTATCTACAACACTCAAAACCATGTTTCATATCCATTCAATGGGTGGCTTCCCCAAAAAAGTACAAACCATATTCCACCACCCAATAATAACAATCCACTTTAACTACTAGTTTTTTTTATTTTAATTAATATAGTCTCATTTGATAACTAGGAAACAATATCATATTTAATTCCATAATAATTTCTGAACATAGACAAAAGGTTTTGTGTAAGTCAAAGCCTCCAATATGGTCTCCAAATTCATTCCACAGTTCATGTCCCTATATAAAGGGAACCACAAGTGGTAGTTAAATCCAATTATAGTTTCAAATATAATATTTTTGGGAAATAGATAGGTTAAATGACTTGATTTAGGGAAACACTTAATTTAATAGTTAATTATTTCTCAGCGTGTCATTAGTTGGTGTGACCAAATCTCAAACAAATAATTATAATGGTGAAAATTTTTAACGAAACCATTAATACCACATAACATATTCTTGGTGATTAAAAATAATCCAATATTAAATAAAGATTCAGGATAATTTGTTAAAAATATAAAAATATTATAACAACCTTGATATAGGGCATTATAGAGGAAAATGGTGACAAAACAAAGGAACTAAAGAGAAATGAAGTAGGGTTTGTGAGTGAGTATTATACTTATTATATGATTCTAATCACAACATATGACATTTAAATCAATGGATAATTGTTGAAGAACCCAATATAGATGAGGAGGATCATGGGAGAGGCCCATTATGAATTTTTGGAAAAAATACACTCATTTATTTTTGTCAGCACCACATCAAAAATAATAATTTATATACCTTGAAAAGACACTCAATGTGAATTCATGGAATATAGTAATTTGAGTTCATGATGTGGTTGATGTAGGGGGATAATCCGCTCTAATAAATAATTTACTGAATGGAGAAATATATCATGAAATGAATGGGTTTAAATATATAAACCTATATTTTAATCCCTTCCCATTCTCCCTAGAATGCACCCTGATCAAAAATAGCCCTTGGTAATATTTAAAAATAGGAACATTTCATGTGTTTTCATAAAAAATTGAATTGATACCTAAATTGGAACATGATTATATATAAACCATGAATTATAATGTTTGAAATTTTATTATCCACCATTGGGGCATTAGATTGTTCATTATGGATTTGGACATAACTGCACAAACATTCTATAACATTGTATTTCCAATGAAAAATCCAACACATAAAATGATGAAAAAATCATTTCAATATAATGTGGTTAAATAATTAATCTCTCTTCAATTATAATTTGAATTTAAAATTTGGACATGGATATTTGATTCTTATGTCTATAGGTCAACACTAAATTTTAATATAAACAAAATTGTCAAACCAATAACATTATAAGATGCATTCTAACGTAATGAAATTCATATTTTTATAATTGACTACAATATCATATAATAAATAAAACTATATAATATATATATAATTAAAATACTATTAGATTATTTCTTCTAAAAAAGAGGATTACAAAATTATTAATTATCATATGTAAATCAAAATAAATTATTACCAATAAACAGGTATATAAAATTTATAAACATATATTGACAACTGAAATATTTATGAAATACATTGTTTTTTTCTTGAAGAAATTGATTTTGACCAATTAAATTATTATTACATTTTAAAAGTTGATTAATTGTACCATAATATTTGTTAAGAATTAATGGAAAGGATATGAACATTTATAGAGGGATAAAATGGTTGCATGGGTTGTATTATAAATAATTTTCAATGTTCATATATTTGATGATTATTATCTACCATTATCCCTTAATAATATTTATTAAACTAAATATAATGTGTTAAATTCCTAAATTAACCCCCATAAGTCATGTGACATTATTTTATGATGTTACAAAAATTTAATCATTTAATATAGGAGTTTATATAAAATTTATTATGTATACAAATTTTTTCATTATTATAAATGATTTAATCATGATTAATGATGATAGTACAACATCATCTAATATAGTTCATTCATGTGCTATTATATTGGAAATTTTTTCATCACAATTAAAAATGATACACACATATATATAAATTTTCCAATGTTAGATTAATTATTTAAGACAATACATATTATGATTATTTAAATCAATCATCAATAATTATAGAAAAATATTTAAAATGATAAAAATTTTATATATTAAATATTTATATATAATAAACATAATAGTTATTTCATATAGTGAAATATACTCAGAAATAATAATAATATTTAAACATGTCTAATAAATTTAATGAGATGAAACCCTTTCATCATGGAGTAAAAAAAATTATATTTCGATTAATATGATCAATTGACTCCATATATTTATGAACATCCTCTTGAATGAAAAATCAATTCAATTCCATCTTTTTATTAAATTTAGAATATCAATCATTCATTGAATATAATACTATTATATATTTTTTGAAATAACTACCAACTTGTTGGTTATATATTCATAAAATATTGGGAACGAAACAACGTCCCAAAATAATATACTATGAATTGTACCCTCATAGAATACTAAAAACTGAACATACAAATTCAAAGTATTTATATCTTATTAATCTACACATTTATGAGACACTTATCCTAATACTTTAAGATAAACATAACCTAAATGGGAATTTATTATATGAACACAAAAAATAAATGTATGAATCAAAGTATTCAATCACCTCATATAAATTATTCATTTATAAGTAAGCATATGATCCTTTGTTCTTTGAAAAACTCACATACCATTCTTTGTTTCTCCCCAATGATCATATCTGAGAATGATTTTGTAACATCCAAATACACCAATGAAAAAACAGATATTTATACATTTATAAGTATGATTTTATGTCAAGCTTCCAAAAAAATATATATATGGAATTAATTTAATCTATTTCATTCCAAATCATTTTTGGAACATTTATTAAGATTAAATTTATCATTATTATGAATTCAGAATGATGATGCTAAACATTCTCCCGTCTCGAATCTGTAATAAATTTTATTAAGAAATTATTTATAATAAAATACTAATAAACCATGAGTCTTATTACGAAATATTTCAATGTGAATAATATATTTTTATTATCCTATATATTTATTTTGAAAAATACAATATTGGAATTTTTTTCATAAAAAAATAGGACAAGGTTAACTAATATAAGAAATATTTCATCAAATATATATAATTATAAATATAGATTTCATATCACTGATTAAATGGTATATAAACTAATCAATGATTTTGTCTTTAAATCATAAATTTATAATGGTATCATTAATCCTAAGATACCATTTTCCAGAATCATATTTATATCCATTTTTTGTATTCTTTAATTTACATAGCATGTTTACATTTCATTTAATTAAAATAACAATTTTTTATCTATGAATATATGATTCTCTTAGATTCCACATATAAAGGAAATTTTAGCATCAATTTCAAGGAACAGTAAATCATACAATGTTATTAATTCCATAATAAATATGTGATATTTTTTAAAAAACTTGTTATAAATTTTCCTTATAGTTTATAGGATAATTATGACTAAATAATGTAGAAAAATGTTTTTTATATGACATTCATGGTTAACCATAGTGAAAAAAATATATTTTTAAAATCTATTTACATACAAATCTCTTGAATTATTTAGGAAATCACCAAAGATCCAATTCATTATTTTGTTCCATGGAATTTAACTCATATTTAATAGAATATATCATTTATCCAAATTTTCAAGGATAATGAATTATGAATATAAAATTGGTTCATTTTAAATGGTAAGATAACAATCTATGTAATGTTTATAAACCACATAATCATAAAAAATATCAATCGTTATTTCCATTTTATATATTCTTTTCGTTATTTATTGTGTTTATTTAATCATTTTTTCATTATAATTAAGGTAAACATTATGTTGTAGTTGAACATGATTAATTTTTAATGAAATAAATTAAAAAACAATAACATGTGATGTTTTAGTATAAGAATAAATTACATGTCCACTAACATCCTTAATTTGAACACTTCATGATTTTCACTCCCAATGGAGTCACCCTTTAAAATAAATCTAGAATTTTTACTTAAAAAACATCCCATATTATGGTTAGGAAAATAAAACATATTCCCATTAATCATTTTTTTATAACCCATGAAATATACATTTATTGTTATTTCACCCTATCTTCATTCATATTGATTATAATATCTTATTTATGAATTATAAACCCATATATCTTAGTATTTCAAACTAGTTTTCCTACCTATCAAATGTTAAAAATGATTCATTGGAACTACATAACTAGGAACCATTTTCAATAAATACATTGAATATTTATGGTATACATCAACATTGATAAGGGTAAATAATAATTAATTAACAATATATTGGCGATATAAAATAATGATATGTTATATATTTCTTCTACTCATTTTGTAGTGGTGTATCTATCATAGTGTATCATGATCATTTTCCATTAATTTTTATGAAAATTGAAAATATACCATGATTTATTACAATTTCATAAAGTCATTTATAATATTAAACAGCCCAGACAGACCTTATGACTGTCACCTTTCCATCTAATTATACCAGAACTTCATTTATTTAAATTATTGAGGAATTTATTACATGAGATTTGTCATGAAATTAATATACATAACCATAACATGAAAATCATCAATAATTGCTGATAAAATATTTTCCTTATAAAAATATTTAACATAAAAATTTCTTTATATATTTTTATGTATGATCTAAAGGATTTGAGAACATCTAGTGGTACCTATCGTTGTTATATTTCTTTAACTACCCAAATAAACAAAAATGTTTAGGTGTGTATTATTAAAATATAGAATAATTTAAATCATATTTAATTTTAACCATCATTCATTGGAAATTTGACATAAAAATGACGTCACAAATAAAAATTCCCTTCATTTCATAAATTACTATTAATACAAAAATTATTATTCATGGTCATAAAAATCACATCATAAAAATTTTCACGAATCATTTGACATAAAAAATCATATAATAAACAATATATAATCATTCATGCTATCTTAAACAGACCAAAACATATATTATATAAAATAAAAGAGTACCAATCAAAATAAAATTTTAATACATAAAAAAATTTCATGATATAATAGGAATATAAAATGTTTCATATAAATCAAATAATTATCCAATATCATGTACTAAGTGGTATATCCTTACTGCATCCACTGGAACCTTAACTCTAATATTTATGAAGATGAAATTTTCAATTGAGCATGTGATTAGGGTTTAATGGATTATTTGCATCATATTAGACCTTGAGTCACACAGAATGAAAAAATCCACCAATAATTATATGGAATTTCATGTTAGTTTTATTCAAATGATAAATATTAATTTTTCTTAAACTTATTTTCAAAGCCATGTAATTTTGTTTGAGAAAACCCTTTTAAAAATGTTATAATTTCCCAAAAAATGGGTGGTTTTCAAGAGAATATATGATCACTATGTTTTCCCCTCACATTTCACACATCTTTATATTGTACTATATTCTTCCTTGATGATGCACATATTGGACATAGTAGATTCTGGGACTCTATAATCCTATTTACTATATAACATACATGATATTCAATTAATGAAAATTCAATATAAATTTCATGTTATTATAGTTCATTTTTAATGGACCAAACTATAAAGATAACATGTTTATAAAAAAATGCATAAAATATTTTATACACATCTATTACCAAATATGAATGTATTACCATAATATTATTCATTTCAATGAAAAGATAGTAATTATTATGAGAACAATATATCATTATGTTGGTAAATTTAACTATTAATTTATAGAAAATATATTTGTCAATAACTTGAGATCAGTTCCCCTCAAATTTCATAAAATATTTAGTAATTTATATTCTGGGGAGACTCGAATTTATGTTACTTGTTATGTTCATTTTGATTATCGTAAAACCTAGCCTACTAGATCATTCAATGTTCCATAAAATATTTTATCATCATCACTAATTTGATCAATAATTTTAGCTGGTTTCTCTATTCCGACTGTCAAATGAAGCTGCAGTACCCTAAGGTGAAATTTGATTTTCACACACATATTAGAGAAATTTAATAATTAAATAATATGAAAATTAATGCATGTGAGAATAATTTTATTTGGAACAAATTCCAATAAATAAACTATCTAAATTAATTCTTATAGATATAAATTAAATAAGATTAATCAATTTATTTAATATAAAACATGTAATAGTTTTGAACATTGGAAGATAATCTAATAAAAAATAATAACTGATAAAAATTAAATATATATTACTTACAAATAGTACATTCATTAATTAAAAATATTTATTATTTCAGAAATATAAATTTATCTCATAATTCATATATATCTCCAACAATTAAATTCATCAAATATAAGAATATAAAAAATTTCCATCTAGAAAATAATATACATAATATTTTAATGAATTTAAATTATATATTAAATATAATAATTGTATCAAATGTTGGTTTAATAGTATTATATATATCAATATTGAAATAATTTTTGTATCATAATTAACATTATAATTTGACCACTTTGTTTAATAACTAATATAATATTGTAATGTTCCAAATATGAAACATCTTGATATAAAATAAAATTATAGTTAAAAATAAATTTGATTAATCATAAAATTAATAAAATAAAAATGTAATATATAATAATATTTAAAATAAAAAAAGATAATAATTTATTAGAAATGAATCCCTACTCCATAGTAGAATATTCTTTTAAAAATTTTCATTAATATCCACTTATGAAAAATAATTATAAAAACAATACCAAATTATAGAATAGTAAAATATGGTCCACCAATATTTAATGTATTTTTATAAAATTTTAAAATTTATTATCACATGTCATTACATTATCTATTATTATTATTATTATTATATTGAAAACTACATATTTTCATTTTCAAATTTGGTATGGTTTTATAAAAAAGGGACAACTCAGAAATTGAAAAAAAACAACCGTATATAATTTAGTAATAAAAAATTAATTAATTATTATTATAAATATACAATTTAAAAACATTACTTGAGAGATAATGTTTTAGTTTCATTATTTTTTTCAAGGTATTAAGATTTTGAAATCCATAATTTGAGTGAACACCATGTAATGATTATAAACTATTTCTTTTTTCTTCACTATTCATTACACAACAGTGAATTATACTTTTAGAACATAATTATTAATAATTTAATATTGAATTTTGTCGAATAATGAACAAAATATCAATCATGTAAAATGAGAGTCCCACCAAACAATGTTATCTAGTGCATGGTTAAATTTGAAACCTCTAATTTCTTTTTTTATATTGATATTATATCATACAACCTCATAATTAATTATTGATCTATGATTTAACATTACATTAAGATAATAAATATAAAATACACGATTAATCAAAGAATTAAAAATAAAAAAAAATCCATAACCCATCTTTGGCACTCCATGTTAGATTATCTTGATCTAAAATATATTATCTTGAAAATATTATTTATCATCACAAAATAAAAAAAATGTAGAGAAAAATAGAATTAAAATTTAATATTATAACCTAATCCCTAAACATATTATGAAACACTTGATTTCCAAACAATGAAAAGGATTACTATCTTTTTTCTAATACCAACGTCCACACAAATTGATGAAATGTACTAGAATAAATATTGAGACATAATAACTTGTACATTCCCTTATAATTTTTGATAAAACGTTACATGAGTTGTTACATGGGACGTTTTATAATTAAATTTAAATGCATAATACTTTGTAAAAACATACACAAGATTATCCAATTAGAATATTCATTAAATATAATATTTTTTGAGTTATTCCAACTGAGACTACATTTTAGTTATAAAATTAAGAGGATCCCAATATTTTAAATTTTGTTAAAAATAATTCTATTCTATGCAGTCCTGAAATGAAATTTTATATTGAACATTCACATAATGAAATTTTTCCTTTTTGACAAAATTATCATTATTTTAATAAAAAATATTCAATCACGGTGATCATAAAATTAAAACTATAAAATGAATCTATACATATATTCTACATTGCTTCACATTACTATAGATAATTTTTATAACAAGATAATAATATTATTATTATTAATAACAATAATAATAGAAATAAAAATAAAAAATAAACATTATAACTACTATAAATTAGATGCTATAAATATTTTATGGAGTAATCATTTAAGTATATTTCAAAATACAACATATAGACACATATTATATATAACATAATAAAAATAATAATTATAATAATAATAATACAAGAAAATAAAATAGTAATAATGAATTTAATATAAGATAATGTGTGTAATAAAATAAAAAACATTGAACAAAAAAATCAACAAATTTTTATCAAAATAAAACTAAACATGTAATGTGGACCAAAACCATTCAAATCGATTACTTATTTTTTTAATCATTAAAATAAACTAAAATAACAAATACAGATAACATATAATAAAAAAATTTAAAAAAAATCAACAATTATATAAATAATAATAATAATTAATATTATTACACTAAATCGCATAACAGAACCCACTACAAAGAATAAAAAACATTACACCTTCATCAAATTAAAAACATTATGTAGAATATTTTTTTACTCTGTAATTGATTATTATCAATTGAATCATTCTCAATCATAATTGAAAAAGGGAAAACTATATATAAAAGAGGGTTTTGATTGTAAAAAAATAAAAATAACAACATTAATAAGAACATCATCATCAGAATAACCTTAAACCCAATTAAATGAGGCTAGTTTCCTCAATTAAACATCAGCAATTATATCTATCCAAGAACATATTTTCCATTAAACCCATTAGAACAAGATATTCATGAATGATATGTTTAATATTTCTTTTTTGTATACATTTACCTCATTTATTAATAAAGTTATTCATTTTCTTACAATATAAACCAGTGAATCCCTATTTATTCTTCCAACGTGTCCAAACACTCTTAAACTAGTTTTTTTCCTCTTCGTATTAATCAGAACCACTCCAATTTTATATTCAATAAATTCATTTCTAATCCTATCTATATTTTCATGGGCACATGTAAATCTCAACATTTTCAGTATAATAACAATGTTTTTGTTCTACATGTCCCATTAAAGTTCATCAATCATTAATATGTAGAATAATAGGTTTAATAATATTCCTATTAAAATTACACTACACTTTCAGTGGATGATTACAAAAAAAAGAACCCCAAAAGATGGTTTTAAAATATTCTACTTAGCAGGAATCCTATGAGGTACATCTGCAATAAAACCTCCAACACATTTTAGATATGATCATAAATATAAAAAAATAATCTTTTAAAATAATGTGATCTCCCAGTCTCACATCCATAACATTTGTGAACAATAATTTTCTGAAAATATACTCATTATATTCAATATTATCTTTATTGATAGGGAAACATTTCAACTGTAATATATCTCTAAAATGATCTAACATTATATGGATAATCTGTTAAGATTCTAAATTGAGAACCATATCTTACCAAAAAAATGCAATTGGGTATCTCATTGTAAATACTCATTCAATATTGATCTTACACCAATTTACATGGTAGGATATTTAAACCAAATGTTGAAATATTCCAAAAGATAACAAAAAATTTATAGTTGAACCTTTTTGATTTAAAAATCATGAAAAACTAACTTCAACCATGTATATAGTGAGTTTAATGTAAACTAAAGACAAACCTTTTATTTTGAGTGCATCTAATAAAACCATGCTAAGAACATTATAACATTTCTTTTCAATATATATTAATACAATAATAAAATATTTCAATTTTTTTTGATAATTCTCAATCATGACTCTAATCAAATAAATTTCGTTTATTTTGGAACAACCTTTCATAAAACCAAATTGATTATAAGTACTTTATTTTTATTTTTAATCAATTTTTCAATAAAAGTATCACAAATTTTAATGGAATTTATCATAAGATTAACATTTTTATAATTCCAATAATTTAAAATTCATCATTATTATTTGAACACATGTTCATCAATTAGATTATATTTAATGATTTTATTAAAAAATTGAGTGAGCTAATAAATAAAAAAATTCCTTGAATATTTCAAAACATCAATGAATTTTTTATCTAACTAAACTATTTTATAATTTCCATCACTCTTAAATCTTATTTATCCTAAAATGAATGAACATTTTTATATGAGCTTTAATTGAGTTCCGTTTAACTAAGAATATGGTTCATCTAATTGTAATACACACAACTACAATTCACGAAAGGATTAATAAATTATCATCCCCAATGTTTATAATTTCCACATCGTTAAAAAAGAATTTTCAATAGAAAAAAAGTGTCTGAACAAGAAACCCTCATTGAGGTGGGTTCGGTTTGACCAAATAGTTTATTTTTGGAGGTTTATCTCTTGCTAAATCATTAACATCGGGTTACCATTTCCACTCATTAATAAAAAAACCAATGGATCCCCCAAACGTGGCAGTTTATTGACATTGTTTCTAAATTCTGGTGGTCAACTATGTTTTTATGCCCAATTGAACTTGGTCACTCTCATAGGTCAATAGGATGGGTGGTCAGTCTCATCGCACCATTTATGGTGGATGTGTTGCCTACTCAAGGACTCTCTTATAGATTTATGATATGTTCGGGAACCTCTTCCTAATCCTAATACGTTAATGGTTACCCTATAAATTAATTTCTATTAATTCCCTCTTTTAAAAAATACATGTATATCTTCTGTGAATCTATATTAATATATCTGAGGTTAATAATCTATTTTACAGTATTTAAAAACTGCTTCTGCACTAAATCCATATACTTTTGAGCTTCAGAATTTGATTCCACATATAGTGGAAGTTAATATTTTATGGAGGAGATTTAGCCATTATATGGAATGATATATATCCTAGTTATTATAGGGAAAACACACATATTTACATAAATCCATGTAGTTTCAAGTCGTATAGAAAGAATATCTATGTGTTCTCTAAAGAAATAAATATTCAATATTGAGTCCAGAGGGGACTTACTATTTATCTTGATTGTGGTGAGAATATGATTTTTAATAGTTCATTTTATTTCTCAATCCACTAATCGATGAGGTAGGATGATTATCCCATTTAATAAATGTTCCTTCTTGGTGTTCCTCAAGGTGGTTTGGAATTTTTTGGCGTTCGCAGTCATGGATTGCTATGGAAGGTTCCCGACTCTTCTATTCATTTGTTCACATTCAGTACTTTCCTTGTATTTTAACACTTTTCATCCATTATTCCGAAATCCTCAACTAGAAATTTTGTTTATGCTACTGGTTTATTTTTTATTGGATGTATAGTTTTTCTGTTCGATATCTTTACAAAAGGTGTCTCTCTATTATACAACTATACTAAACTATACCATATATTCTAAATCAAATTCTCCTATCCTCATTGGCTTGGTTAGTTGGATCTAATGGTTTTTTGGGAGTTGTTATTCAAGTGGTTGATATATTTGATGAGTCATTATGTATGTGGTTCCCTTTTCTTCTTCTTATATTGTGATGTTTTTTTACTAGCTCGACACACGATGGCATTGTGAATGCGGTAAAGATGATTTTTAGGGCTTCTTTACAAAATTTTTGTCTTTTTGAGATGAGTATGATGATGCTAAATGATGTCTACAATTGATTCTAGAGACTTATGGTGGCATTTGTTGTTGTTTTTGGTTTACAGTGTTCGGGTTCTCCAACAAATGGTGTGGGATAGTTATGATAGTGGGCCTCATGATGATGATGGATGGTGATACGATGTATCATGGGATGTTATGGGAATTCATGGATCAAGGTCTCTTTGGATGATGTGGATTTATTTTTTAATATAGAACATATTTCCTACTTTTTTGAATATGAATCCTTCTCATTTCATGTTGTTTACTGCTACCCATAAAGAGGCCTATTTGAAAATAAAAAAAATGATAATTTTAGAAAAAAAACAGTCATTGTATATACCTTGATCAAGGTTTACACATAGATTTTTCCCATGTATTAATTTTATATCATATTATTTCATTAACCTAGGAATACACTTGGAGGTTTCCTTATTGATTGGGTACCATACATATGCTAAATTCCCATTATATATGCATTTATTTATTAATTTAAATATAGAAGAGTGTCTTACTGATATTTTGAAAGTCAATTATGTTGCCTAGTTTACTTATTCAGAGGAAGTATCATAATATGGATTGCATGTTGGAAGGTTTTTACATGATTAGGGTTGTCTTTTTTGAAGGAAATCACAAGGCTTGGATGATTGAACCGAGAATCCATTCTATGACCTGGATGCTTGTTTAAGAGGGTTTCACGTTATCTAGTTATCATACTCAGGTGTTGTCATAACATTTTGCTGATGCACATAGAGGGAAACGTGAGAGTCAATGTGTCATGTCTTGGAGGGTGTCAAATGTCCTAGCTGACATGTATAGAGTACATTGTGAAGCCCAACTTGTGTGTTTGAGGGATGTCTCAAGAGCGAATTGACAATCCCAGGTTCTACAGTGAGATGCAGTTAACATGTGTGGGTTCTTTTAAATTAGTAAGGAGACACATCATAAAGACATGAAAAGACTTTATTGGTATTCTCAAAGGGTTTCTTGAGACGTGGATGGCATGCATGAGGGGCACCATGTCACATTCTCTAATATGTACGAAGGACATATAATGACCAAAATTGTATACTGAAGGAAAATCATGAGAAATGAGAGACATGATGGGGTATTTTATTATATCTTTGATGGTTCACACAAAGTGCACAAGGATCAGTGTATATGTCAGTTTAATTAGTCTCCCCCTTTATTATTTTTTAGATTTTATATTTTGAATTCATTAGAGTAGACCATTGTTGGCTTATTTTTAGTCTCATGTGACATATCAAGTGTGGAGGATATTTGTAGCATATCATGAGAGAAGACCTTAAAATTATCTACTAATGATCATGTGAAATTATTATGCATTAAACATGGTTTCTCCTGCTATTATCCATTATCTTACCTGATAGAATAATATTTGGACATGATATCTACTGCTCATAGAAATCCACTCAGGTGATTGTATAAAAAAGGGAAAAATTATCTTCTAGATAATAATAATATTTTTTTCATGCTTGGGTTAGGGACATAGAGGACACTATGCACCTGTTTTTCAGTAATTTTTGTAGCACTTATCATGTGAGATCATTCTAGACTCAGCGAAGGGCTTATATATGAAAAAAATAGCAAGTGTCTACCATGGATTTCTCTACGATTATCTCCTAATTTTTACTGATAATGAATATATTCTATTAATTCTTCATTTATTGAATTATTTCTGATTAATGGGGACCTGTTGAATCATGAGATGACACTAGATGAATTCCACATCACCATGTTGACATGATCAAGGGACATTTTGTGATTAGGGAGCCTATTGAAAGGCCTTTGTGTGATAAGGTCAACTAATAATGGGGTCTTTCAAGACAATGTTGTGAATAGCCTTAGTGCAGTAAAATATATTTTTAACCATGAAAGACTCCCTCATGATCCCCAAATTTATTTCCATTTCTTATTTAACTATTGTTAGAGATTATTTGAGATATCATGAGTGATTTCATAGACAATCACTCTACCTCTTGGTTTTTCATCACATAAAAAATTTATGTCCTATGGAGATGCATGAAAAATTCCTGGAAAATACATATGTTTGGATTTAAGGATCCAGTCAGGATGTGTAAAGTCCTATGAACATTCCTGATGATCTTCCCATGTTGAGAATTACATGCTATAGGTCTTTCGGTAGATGAGGCAGATATGTCTTGAAGGTCTCGTGGGGTCTTTTGAATCCGTAAGGGCATGTCCTTTGTTATTTAAACCAAAAATGGCTCCTTCACCCTCTAATTTTATTTCCTTTATTTAATTTTACAAAAGCTCTAGGGGTCTCATTATTTATCATTTATATAATCATGGATAACCATTCATCCCAAATGTTTCCATCATGTTATATTTACAACTATAATTGTCCTTGGTATTTTAGTATTTTTACTCATATTTGTGAAGGTTTTTTTGGATGGATTTCTTGGTTCCCACCAGTTAACAAGACACATGAGCTGGGGTAGATTATCTAGACACCACCAAAAGATCACTGGTTGACTAGGACACCATTGCATCTTAAGAAATGATTTTCAATAGGTCCTCCATTGATTCCACTACATGGTATGCAATACGCATTTCGAAGAAATTGATCATCTATTTGTAATGTGATCATTTGTCTCTTGGGAGCTCATTTGATTCCTGAGACTTTTCCGACCTTATTCTCCATTTATTTGTTGGGTAAAATAATTCCCATGTCTGGGTTTTTTTTCGTTTGTGAATTTTTCAATGCTTATTTTTCATGTGTCCAAAAATTCCCCCCTCAGGGGTTATGTTTTTGAGGAAAATGACTTGGTTCTGAGTTAAAAAAATTATCACCTAATACTCTTTGTTGTCCATTTTTTTCACATTATCAATGAATGAATATTACTAAATCTTCCATGAGGTTGCCTTGTTTTTTATTTCATTCAGTATATGATTGATATTTAACTATTTTGAAATAATAGGAATCTCTAAAAACACTCATCCCCAACATAAGATCATGTAAACATGAATTCCTAAAGATTAATGTTGAAATCCGAGAAGATTATTCTTGAGAATTTATCATGAATTCCTTTCAACATGATATGCATCATTTATAATATGATACATCTATATTTAAATCACTTTATTTATAGAAGGATCACATGGGTAAAATATATATGTCTTGAAGGGAGATTTGTCTATTTTTTCTGAAGCCAATATTCTAGGATAATGTAGCTTGATGTTCACTATGTGTTTATGGTAGGGCCTAAAAGCTTATAAAGACTCAATCATTTTCAGGATGTAGTTCAATTTCTTTTATCATGAACATTTATTTCTGTAGTTTAGGTTCTTTTAGCTCAGAAATTTCTATTTTTGTAGTTTAGGTTATTTTAGAATATATATTCTATTACGATATTTTAGGGTAATTTCGCCCAGACCTAATATGTGTGTAGTTTAAGGCCTTTTAATTTAGACCTTCTAATGAATTACTATGAAGTTATTTGGGATCCAGAATTAAATTTATTTAGTTTAAGTTCATTTATCTCAAAACATTTAATGTTTTACCTTATGGTTCTTTAGCTCGGACTTTTTTTTTTATAGGTTAGGGTCTTTTAGCTTGAAAAACATGTCACTTTTGTTTAGGGGCTTTAATATTGGACATCCAATCATTGTGTTTTACATTATTTTAGATCGTACCATATATCAATTTGTTTTGGGTCTATTAGTTTGGAAAATCTATTGCATTAGATAAGAGTTATTTAGCTCATACTTTTTGTTTCTTAGGTTTAGGGTCATTAAACATAGACCTTCTACTAATTTAGTTTGGGGAATTTTAGAATAGTCCTTATATTATTTTAGATTATGCTATTTTAGATATGGCCTTATATTGATATAATTATGTTCATTTAGATTCAATATTATATTTATTTAGTTTTGGGTATTTTTGTTTGAACATGATCAATGATTATAGAATATGGTACAATAATTCTAAAAATTTCCTAAAACACACTGAGGTGTTGGTTTTTAATATGGTGTTTCCAGAGTTCATAAGGATCAAAAATACATTTTTTTCCGATATAGACATTTGTTTGACAACTATAAACACATTTTCAGGTGCCATAAACATAAATGAATAGTCTTGAAAAGTGTCTCTTGTTGCTTAGTATCTTTTCATGTGGTTATGAACATTTGTATAGGTAATATCGGTTTAGGGAGAATTATTAGGGATGCTAGGTCTTCATGGATTTTTGGAATATGTGTGATGTAAATAGTAACCCAAAAGATTCATTCTATGAATATACAATGGGTAAGGCAAGTCAGGAATGACTCATAACACAATAAGGTAATAGGTTCTACTGCATCGTAGATGGGGATTTCAAGGATTAATGATCCTTTCTTTAATGGAATATATGACTTTACATGGTTGAACACAGACCTTATGCATCAAGTTCATTGTCAAGAAAAAAATTATCTCTATGCTTTTTGGAGGTCCGGGAATTATTTGGGAAGACTCGAACTTCTGATTGATGAGGTTGGGTTTGGAAGAAATGATATGCCGGAAGGATTACACAACCCTATCGAAATTAGTCACTTATAATTTAATGATCCAAAGATACACCCTGTGGTCTTGATCCATGAGGTATTAGACTTCAATTTTCTAGGAATTGAGAGTCACATTACATTTATGAACAATGGTATAAAATATGGTGAAGTAGCATTGAGGATGTAAAATTCGCACATATATTTTTGTATGGTGATTTTAAATCATGAACTAAAGTGTTCAGGTCAGGAATATGATTGGGAAAAATCATACCATGTATAGCCCAAAAACAATAGGGTTTTCAGTTCTACTGTATTGATTTCTTGGCTCATATGGATTAGAAATCCATTATTTCCATATTTTAGTGTATCATTGCTGAACATATGCTCATATTAAATATCTGTAGGCATTCATCCATACTCAAACAAAGGTTCTTTAAATCCATGTATATTCTCTAGGGTCCTTGTTTGATTTTTTGTGATTTGAAACACTCAAATCAGGATGTATGACTTGTGGAATGTGTAATTTCCAGGAAGGGTATGGGCACCCGAATATTTCATTCACATCATGGAAAACATATTATTATTCTGAGTAGATGTGAAAAATCATTACTCTAAACATCTCCCAAGCTATGGTGTCCCATGATCATATATTGGATTATACTAGGGTAAGAAAAGTAAACTCACTGATAATTTTTCATTTTTCATTTGAACCATTATTATTCCCAGAGATATGTATATAAAGAGTATAGTGACAGATGTTTTGAATTTCTTCAGACCTCCATTAGTGGGTTTTTGACTGGATAATTTTCCTGATTCATTCATTACCTGTTTAATGTATTTTGATTTGGACCTTTATATGATCAACTTTATGGTCATATAACTTTGACCAAAATGAATCCATTTTATGGTCATGTCAGGAATGGACCTATTATGGTTGATGATACACATGTTCCAAATTAGGATACCCAAGATTAAGAGTACCCCTACATCATTCATAGAGGTAGATAAAAATGTTTTAAATCACAGCTCAAGGACCTCAGGTCTTGGGTAATGATATGGGAAAAACATACCTGGATTAGTTCAGATCTCGATGCAGTGTCAGGTTATTCCATGATGATGTCAATCTTAAAAATGAGAGAAAATACTTTTTATAGAGTGACTGATTTTGATGAGGACCATAGGTGCATATGTAAGAGCCATATGAATTCATGAAAAGTCAAGGAAGGTGTCCATGATACAAGGTATCATTTTCCTGAGAGGTGGAATGATTTATTGATATGAGGCACTCAAATCATGATATTTGGTTTATAGATTGAGGTGATTTTAATATATGGTTGAAGCACCTCGTACTCTTGATGACCGGGGTATGCATCTGGTGGTCCTATGACAATGGATGATAAATTAGTGATGTCTTTCACTGTTTATTGTTATGTAGAGAAGATGTTCTGTATATCGTTTAATGTCATGTTGTAATGACATATGTCATGAAGTTTATCATTGTGTGGTGAGGACATTCTCAATATTACATTTAAATTTCATGGCACCAGGACATTTTCCTTGTAGTTTTTTATCATGTTGTAAGGATGAGGGGACCGACATGAAAAATTTATAAAGGATATATTGTCTGTAGAGGAAATACATACATATATCTAGCTCCTATGTAGGTAAAATGTGATTCTGTAACTCGACTGCTATACATTTGGGGTAATTTTCTTATCGGTTGTTATTCACAGGGCTATGATTGGAGATCATGACAACACTGTCTATCCTATGATGATAAAAATCAAGCCTCACATAGTCCAGGAATGGGAAAAAACACTATAGTTATGTCCTATGTGTAAAAGTGGATATTTTTTTTATTGATTTTTTAGTTGGGCCCAATATTGGTTATCTGGATGTCACTATGTATCCGATGATGACATGATTCAAGGAACCTATAGTTTATGAGGAACTGTATTTTTTTATTTTCATGAATAAATGACATGGGATTGACGACTTGATAAGGGTAATTTTCGATGGACCTGACGATTGTAATATTGGGATTACAATATACCATATGTCCTTATAAATCAATAGAATCGTTGTTATTTATGAATAAATTCCTAGTACATGTCTGGTCTATACACAGAGTGGATGCATTTTTATATTTTTTTGTTTCTAGATAACCTATTGAATATTTGAGCATAATCACATATAATGTGATTTTTGGAAGCATGTCAGATATAGTTTGTTAAATCCCCTACAGTTTAATGTAATTCAATGTGGAAAAAGATAAACTGACATGGATGAACAAAATTTTTTTTGCTGAGCCCATGGAAGGAAGATTTTGTTTCACTAAATATCACATGTGAATGATTATCAATCCAATAATTGTTCTTAAATAGTCTTTTTGTAGGAGTCCAAAACAAATGAAAATGGTCTTCTCAGGTGAGGTCCATAGGAATGTCCCATTTTATTTTGTGCATGGGATATAATCCTTGCAGTTTAACATCATGTGGTGAGGAGTAATGGTATTCCTTTAATTTTCATTCATTTAGTGACATGATGAACCAACCATAAGATTCTATTTATTTTTTATATTGGAGATCTTATATAAAATCACCTAATCTCCAATGGGCTATTCTTGTTGTGATAAACAAGGAATGAAAGGTTTTCCCTCACTATGTATCATAAATTAAGGATATGACATTGTTATTTGGAATCATATGGATCTAGGACCATGATATAGGAGAGAGTAATCCCTATAGATCTCATTAAAAATGAGAATCAAGATTTATAGAGTATTATAAAACCCGTGAAAATTAATGTGGCTCATAAAAGACATTAGATATGTTGTATTAAATCTCGTGTTAAGGACATGGATCACCCAACATAATGTAATGAAGTAAAAAATTTGGATCCATATGGTTTTTTGTCATGTGGTAAGCATGAGGGTCACCTGAAATGAATGAAAAAAAATGTTGCGCTAGGCCAAATATTCGATATTCGAGTGTCCCTGTGAATCCTATGATGGACGGAATCAAGAAACACGTAATTCCATAAAAGCATGCAGTTTTGATGTTTTGTGGTAAGGTCATCAACAATGCATTTTAATGACATGCGGTAAATAAGCGAGTGTGTAGTTTGACTTCATGTGACCAAGATATCATTTCTACAGATTATCATCAACTAACTAGTGTTAATGGTGGAACATACACTGATGTGGAATCCCAATAGATGATAGAAATGTAAATAATTTCTTGAGAAATATTTTATAGGTGGGAGGTTTAACACACTCCCTATCCATTTTGTCCAATGAGTATGAACTATTTTGATATTTGTAATGTACAATATATGGTCCTTTCCATATTGATTTTATATTAGAAGTCTTCATGCTGGGTATTGTTGGTATTTTAAGAGCCATCACCATTTCTACTTAGAGTAATGAATGTAGGAGAACATTAAAATCAATGGTTCAGGAAATATGATTTTAATAAATATCAATGTTGTGTAATGTAAGAAGAATGTTCTCATTGAGCTGCACTAGGTTATACTTATGAGATTTCTCATCATCTAAGAGATATCTTTAAATGGATATTTTAAGTGAAGGAAGTTGAAACATTAGGGGTAACACTACCTCAATATCATACACCAATGAGTAAAATGTTTCTTGAAATGAAGTATTTGTGGTGGTATGGTAGGTCCATAAATCATGGAAGATCTCATACTATAAGGAATTATTAACCTTGTTCACCATATTTCTTATTATATTTTAAATAGTATTATTAAAGGTCTATATCTATTTATTTTAAATTAAATGATACTGAGATGAGTGATTGGACTCGATATTTTAATCGATGTATTATTTTTTCAATTATGTAGAATAGATGTTGGTGTTGTTGCTTATCAATATTTTTTGAGGGAATCAAAACATTGTAATGATATTAAACTTTATGATGTTTATAATTTTCCTTGTATCAACTACATTGAGGGGTATTTCATCATCACATTTAGAAAATAATTCTATAGCAATATTGATGTACTTTAACTAATTATCTGTGGTAGGGGGATTTGACCCCACAAAATCCATTCCATAAAAGGAAAATGGCTTGGAATATTTAGATGTATATAGAAATTTCAGGGATGATTGATGATGTTTTCATGGATCTATAATTCATGGAATTTCATTGTAAATACCATGCAATCCTATATGACGGTTTTCTATAAATATTCCATCCTCCAAATTTGAACGGAGAGCATAGTCCTAGATTGATGGGAGCAATACGAGCCAGTATGTACTTCCACCATGATGGGGAAAATCTATCATTCTGATTTTTATATGAGGGGGATTATATCAATGACTCACTTGTAGAGGATATTTTGTTCATTTCAGCCATCCTATAGGGTGAAGATTGTAGAGAAACCCCAAATCTAATCCTCTTTGGCTCAGTTGGTCGAGGGAGTCCAATTTTGGAGACAATAGATTATGGGCTCCATCAATCCAGGGGTGTTCATCGGTTCATCACAATCATAGGTGATGTTGGACTGACTGATTTCTTCTATATCAAATACGAATATCGATGAGACCATTATTCGATGTGTGATATTTAATATTACATACTCATCAAAATGTTCGGATAAGATGGTGGATTCATTACCCAATGTGACAGTGCGAGCATTCTATGATTAGGGAACATGAGGCAATGTGGGCTCAAAAGGGAACTCATCCATTTATCTCCTAATATAGCTTGGTATATGGGCCCTTTATTTTCTTTTAATGAAATATTCTCTATTGATATTTTTTATCACTCATTCTAAATCCCCTTCTTTATTTCTATAGGCTATGAGTAGGTCTCGGTTACTTCCAACCTAGGGATGAAGCTTGGGGTTCTTCCTTATTGTTCATACAACCCTTATATAGTGATAAAGAGTAATGAAAAAAATAACATTATCTATGTAGATAAATAAAATCCCTCGATCCTCCCAATAGATCCTCAGGTTTTCCATCCTTTAAATGATATGACTTTAGGAGGCTCTATTAAAGTATATCTCTATTGTTTAGGGAGTGTCATGAGCAAAGAATATCTACTCATATAGAAGCATTGTGTTCACTAGTGTATTCATTGGGGTAATATGTGCAACAAGGAAACAATATAGGGATTTCCCTTTCACAAAATTATGTGACATGAATTGAATTTCATTTTACGGTAAATGACCACCCATCAGACTAAGCTACCGGTCAATATAGGGTGTCCAAGGATATTCTGGAGATAATCAACCCAAGATACCAAATGAACATTGTGATACAATATGTTATTCCTTATTGTTTTCAATATGAAGATTAGAGCTAGTATGTTATTCTAGATTTTAAAGTATCTGATCTCAATACATATAATTTTCCAGCTATGGTAGTAGAGACTATTCTCACTCCATGCTACATTTTTATGGGTCAGAAGGGCTCCTTGTGAGAATTCCATTGTAGACAAATATAAATTGAGTGGCCTCAATTTCATCAATGGAATCAGAAATGGTGGGTGTAGTGGTTAATGTCTTTTACCTTCAATAGATATTTCATGGTCATCATATCATTGATAGGTGATTCTATTTTTTATAATCTCGAGGAAGGTGGGATCATTTCTTTCAAATTGGGCTATGAATCACCAAATTTTGGTGAGGTTCCCTTGGAGACCAATTAGTTCATTGAGATATCTGGGGGATAAATTGCTAAAATTGGACTATTATTCTCTATTTGGGTCTCAATATCAAGGATCCACACAACATAACCAATGAACATTACTGATGTTACCATGAATATGTATTCTATAGGAATCATCTTCAGACTGTTCTACAATATCTTGGGGAGGAATTTTCAACGACATGTGAAGTGAAAAAATCATTGTCAGTATTTGAAAACCATGTCATCAACATAACATTCATTTATCCTTCCAAAGAATGGAATAATGATATGACTTATGTCACAATGGTATGTTACAACATCATTCTATAGACTTTAGGGCATGTATTGATAGAAAACTATCCCTTAAATCACATTAATGATATGGATTTATCATCTTTAGGGGTTATATTTATTTGATTGTACCCTAAACACCCTTCCATTAATTATAGGTCATGGAATCCATAAGATGAATCGATCAAGTGTTATATGATCAATAATGAGAATTCATCATTTGGAAAATATTTTGGGAATTTCTAATTATGGGAAAAGATGGATTTAATAAATTTGTCTACATCCATGTCTATAGTGGTGGCATGAGAGGGTTTCATTCATTTGGCTACTTGATTTTTTCCTCGAGGATCATAGGGTAGGCAGAGATGATGTGCATCAACATATGGATTTTGTATGGGATTTTTAATACTGTTCCAAGAAAATATAGATTGATACTTCTTAATAAATATGATATACATATCCTACTATTCAATGTGAGGGGAAAAATAATTAGAGTAGGATATAGGTCTTCTTATATTTTCATATTTATATGTATAAGCTAATCAATGGTGGTAGAAACACATTCATCAAATACGGGAGGAGAATTCCAAATTTAATCCTCAAATTCCTCCAAATTATGAGTATTTGGGGAAATGTTTAGACAATGATGGAAGCATGGGGGCTTCTCAATCACAACCATATTGAGGAAGGATGTGAGAAAACTTATTATCAGCCCCTATCATTTGAGTCATTTAATAGTTATGTTAGATTTTATTTCATTACATTTTCACTAGGGAAATGAGGAGTTTGGATTTCTAGGACCAAGTATATCACCTCAACTATATTTATGGTGTGCAGAAAATAGTTTTCGAGCCTACACCAAGAGTTAATAATGGTTTTCCCCAAGCTATTAGATGGTTCAACCGTTGTGTCATCATCTATTATGGTTTCATTCCTACATTTTAGTCAAATATAGTTTTAGAATATATGGCTTTGTAGGTTTCAAATGGGTCACTATCACAATTTGGTATGCAAAATTTTAGGTCAATGGGGTATTAATTACATTGATGTAATTTTGGAGGTACCTATATGTGGACATGTATCTAGGGACAATTGAGAAGGACATTGTATGTTGTGTTTTCTGGGTTAACTATAAACCCAATATTAAATGTGAGATGCCGAAAATTAGTTTTGATTTTGATCATTACGACATGTCATTTATCATTTATATAAAACCATTGAATGGTCATCTTTGTGGGAGATGAATCTAGTTTTTCTCTATCCAAATCATCACATATTTTAAATTATGATGACATTCATAATCGATCAATTATCAATCATATCCCTTTGTATGTTGAAATTATCGAGTCTTCCTGAAATGTGTAAGGGTATGGTGTCTCTAATATTGCCTTCTCTTGACCCTGATATGTGAACATGATGGGAAAATGATATTATGACGACATAGTGTCCCTTTTATATAACTCAGTTTCATCAACTTATATATCAAATTCTCATTGTATTTAGAGGTTATTATTGAATTCCTCCTTGAGTTATTTTGAAAGATGAAGCGCATCAAGTATTAAGAGATTGGTTGGGATAAGTTTCAGCTATTTCATAATGTCATACTTTTTTCCTAGAGGTCAATGATTCATGTTATTGGGTTTCTCTAGGACATGTGTCTTTGTAGTAAAGATATTAATTGTAGACATGCCCGATTCTTGTGCAGTTGTTATTAGATATGTCACCTCACATAGAGTAGTCCATAGTGACCCTCTATTTTCATACATTGTCAATACATAACATTTGAAGAATACATAATACAATATTCCAATAGACTTCAAATGACCATACTGGTGTACTGCATTTGGAATTACAGAAATTTAAACAGTGGTATATAAATGAGATATATCACCTCCCATTTTGTTATTTATTAGTAGAACCCTTATTGGACACATCAAACATAATACATAACTTAATAACCTAGGGGAATGATAAATGAAATCGGTGGAGATAATATTCTTATTAATAAAAACAAGGGATATACGTAACCATAACCATAAGCATAACATTTCTAGAACATGATAATGAAAAAAGATCATACCCCACATATCAATGTTCATAAACATAATTCATGGAATAAATATTTGTATTTCATAATAAATGAATCAGAAGTAAATAATGAACATAATCCACGAATGAATAACATAAGAATGAAACATTGAATTGGGGTAGACACATAAGCTTATAATACCATGTCCATAGTAAACAAGGCAATACATCTATGGCTATCTTAGTAGTACGGGTTCACTACCTATACTATCTAGGAAGTCAGGGTTCACTCCCATGGCTATCAAAGTAGATTTATTTCACTCCTCATACCATATTTGTAACACATCAATCTTCCATGGTACAATTCCCTTTGAATAGTGCAATATCTTGCGTTTTACGCAACATGGTGTATTAACACACCACGACCAATCAAACAAGTCGTTATGGATAGTAATACCCACTTTTTGAAATTTTATAAATTTTATTTTTCATAATGGACTTTCTTTTTGGATTCGGAATATCAATATTATCATATGCTGTATTTTATGTATTTTTCTAAAAACATTCATTTTTTTGGGAATAGTAACTTTTGACTTTTATTTAACACAATAAAAAGTAAATATGGTTATTAAAGTTAAAATTTATATTATAATTACCCTAAAACATGTCATAATTCTGTTAGATAAGTGTTTTTCGACAAAAATAATCCTTAGAAATAAAATATGATCCTATTTGTTCCATTTGGATTAGATGAGGACAATTATTATTATTTATTTATAGAAGAGTTAAAAGTGTTAAATTTAATGTTTAATAACTAAAAAATTTTTAGTATAGGGACACACAAGAGATAAATATGAATTTTTGTTTAAGTTAGAAAGTTAAAAATATTTCCTACATAATGGTATTTTATATGTAATTTTTCGGCATTAAATAAATAATTTTATTATTGACATACTTTTGAGGCAGTAATTACCTTATTAATTAAAAATTAAATAATTGATATAATAAATATCTAAATAAATATAATATGAGGCTTTTGATGAATTAAACAATTTTTCAAGGATAATATGACATGTTAGGGATGATTTAATGAAATGTTTTCCATGTAAATATGTTGTTATGACTATAACAAAAACAAAATACCAAAGAGGATCAAAATTGATATAAATGAGTTTTTAAATTGAATTATATATTATTAACTGATATAGTATTTCTAAAAATATACAGTTCATCCAAAATAATTAAATAAGGTTATATATATCAATTATAAAGCTATTGGGGTTGTATTGTCATTTTATAGTATGTTTAGTAACCATTTATTATAATAATACAATAATACATGGTAAATGATAAACTATTTAACTAAGTGATAAATATAGAATATATTGTTAATATGGTGACCTAAACTTGTATAAAACATACTGTTTGTAGTTTTTTCATCCCATCCCTTCAAAAACTTCCAAATAAATGATTTAGAGCCATTATAAACTGAATATTATTGTATAATAAAATAATATTTCAAACTTTTCCTAAAGTGAAACTCACCTCTCTAAAAAAAGGGTACATCACCTTCCATCAAAATCAAACCTCCAAGACATTTGGTTCATCTAATCCCTGCGTACATATCCTCTAAACAACAATATATTTTTCCTAGAGGCCTTAATTCTATCAGAAATCCAACCAAAACAACCCTATTGGTCAAATCCAAAAGAAGCACCCGAAGAAGAGGTAATAATTTTATCACCCCATTCCATGTTAATTTCTTCATCTATATCCTCTTTCATTATTGTTTCCAAAAAAAATATTATCTCAAGTACCATATACATACGTTTATGTTATTATAAATATGGTACAACCATATTCATTATTATATCCATCATATGAATGACAAGTCACCGTACATGCATACATAAGGTTTACCATATACATGTCATGGTGTAGTTTGTTATTCAAACACTTCAATATTTGTATGTGTAAAATAACGAGTATGAGTGATGTAAATAATATATATACGACATTAATGATTGTGTATATATTATATACCATCCAATTACGTACGATTTAATGATCAATATAATGATATTGTTCCTCATGTGTACGTACAGATTTTCGTCTCTACGAACTTGATGAAATTCATTCCACATCATAACTATTCAATAATAACTTTCATTAATGATTAAATATAATTTTTGACACAATAATATCATTGTGTATATGAATAAAATGAATCATATCCATATGAAACATGACTTAAATAACCAATAATATAAAGGATATTGAATCAGTTAACACCTGAAACAATTACACTACTAAAATATTATTTGCAATGGAATGTTAGAAGATCCTAGATTATTTCAGATTGATGTATATAGTTCTTTTATATTTTAATAACAATGATTCAACTATAATACAGGAGGTTAACATACAATAGATAAATTAAAAGTTCAAGGTAATGGTTAATTTTTCAATTTCATTATTTATCCGATTTTGTTTATACATATGTATATATTAAGAACACATTATCATCCACATATGTGTTTAATAAAAATTTATTTCAAAACATTTTTACATTTTCTATACATTGGGTTAATGTAATTTATACTATTGTTTGAATTTTTATAAAATTTCTATATAGGAGTACTTCCGTTGTTTTCCAAATATTGTATTTTACGACCTTTTCGACCACATAGAAAAAAGAATGTTTTTTTAACATAGACAGTATGAGCATCTATTTTATGCCATTATAACAGCTTTGAAGAATACTTTACATGATTATAAGATTATTTTCAAAATAACTGTTTTCATTTATAATTACGTGAACTTATATGATTTCAAAATAGAATGAGATATTTCCCTCAAATAGTATTGATTTCATCTATGTCCACATCCTTTGAAAAATTTAACACTTCTTTGAAATTGATTTAACATGATATAGTAATCCACATTGCATTAATGATTTTGGGATGTAATTGTCTGTTGTTGTGTTAGTTTTTTACCATTTAGGGTTTATGGTTAACTTATTTTCATTTCGTATGCTAGTTTTAATAGAAATGTTTATGGTATGTTTCAAACTTTTCGTATGAGGAATTCATTGGAAATAGTAAGTGATAGGTGGACCCCACTATAGACCCTCAATGCAGATGTAGGTCTCATGAAACAAACTAGTGTCTTGGCACAAGGACTTGACAAAATCTTACTTTTATTCATGGAATGAGGCCTTGACTATGTGGTTATGTCACCCAACATTTTGCTTTCCATCAATATGAAATTGACTATTGATGTTTCATGTGATTATTCAACTAGTTTAATATCCATGTGAATAAGTCAATGATATTATATGATTTATTATTTCAATATTGTGAAAAATATTATGTTTAAAAGGCTTTTGATTTAGTCTTATACATTTCATTTAATGTTTATGCTTATTTATGAATGTTTCTGCTAAATTGGTATCATTTCAGAGAATCTAAGCTCACCCCTTCCTTTTGTTTCATTTATTCCCAGGATGTGAAGATGTATTTAATGGTTGATATATAGGGATATGAAATGAGATACAAGTGGTTTAAAAGGGTAGAAATGTTATTGTTGGTTTTTACTTCATGATGTAATGTAAAACTTATGTATGTATCATATACTTAAAAGGCTAATAAACTAATCGAATTTTTTTACTATATCTATGGTGATCATGAAAATGTTATGTAATAATGAATTGACTCTGGGTAACTCGGGTTAGAGCATTATAGTTGGTATCAGAGGAAGTTTAGTACAATCCTTTTAAACTAGATTTAGAAAAACTCTCACTAGGGATCATTACCCTAAGATAGTCTTTGAAATTTTGTATAGAAGAACTTCCTAGAATTTTTGTAATGTAGAAATTTAGTCAGTTTTACATGAAATAAATCCATGTCTGTATATGAGAAAGTAGAGGCGGATCTGGAACAATTGTACATAGGATTGAAAACACTGACAAAGTGTTTCGGGATTGACTTTGGCTATCCTCGTACACGAAAATGGTTCTTGCTTCACTCTTGGTTATGACACTACTGGGGGATATGCTTAATATAATTCACACGTTAATTACTATCCATTATGATGGATTAATGAGTGTACAACTAATCAATGAAAACATTTTTATGATTATTGATTGTATCCATAAGATGTTCAACTTTTGTTAAGTTTTTTACAGGTTTGGAATTATGTATTAAAATTCATAAGCAAATCTATTGTATGCTATTATTTTGAAATGGCACCTAGTGGAAGGAACAGATATCGAATTAATGCATGTAATCTATGTAGGGATTTCCCAACTAATCACAGTAATTATAGTGGTGCTGGTGATACAATTAGTGCGGACTAGCTTATCACCATACAAGGACAACTCACTCAGGTTATTAATAATAACCATTCACATATGGAGCACCATGATCCACAATGTATTGGATCAATGCTAGACTGCTTTATTAGGATATAGCCACCACCATTCAATGGGATTAAAAATCCATTTTTAGCTGAGCAATGGATATGTTTTTTATAGATAATATTTATTTCTTTGGGGATTACTAAAAGGAAAAAACTTGTTATGGAACATTATTCCCTCACGAGATATGCAGGTCAATGGTGGTCATTAATTCAAAACACAAAGGGAGATGAAGAAGTATTGAATATATAATAGAAGGTGTTTAAATATATTTTTATAGAAAAATATGTTCCTCATCATCATTGAGAAGATACGAAAATACCATTTCTGAGTCTCCGAAAAAAGGCGGATGAAAATGTCACAAATTCTGATGGTCACATTACATGGATACCAAAGCATGAAAGATATTATATATGTAATACAAGGAGTAAAATTGAATTACTATTTGATGGGTTAAAACCATTTCATCATTTTTCATTAGTCTCACAATAGTTCTAATCATATGAAGATATTGATTCATGTGGCATCAAGATAGAAAAGGATTTATCTATGTCTTACAAATTTAACGAAAAGCAAGGGAATAAGATATATCCTAAACACTATATATATGGAAATAAAAGGAAGAGAGAAAAAAGTTGAATTTACATCCTGTGGTAAATGTTGGAAGAAACACCCTGATACATTTGTGAAGGGAATGAGAGTATGTTAAAAGTGTGGTTAAAAAGCCCACCAAGCTAGTGATTGTAAGGGAATGAAATATGTTTCCAATGTTGAATGCTAAAATTGCAGAGAAATGCGGAATTAGAAAAATTAATGTCCTAATAACGATGTAAACATTCCTCAGAAAAGGATAAGGGATAAATACTGTGCATATGTGATCAATACTTCTGAAGTTGATGCTCTGAAAGATGTTGTGGCAGGTAAATTAATGGTTTCCTCAAGTTTAGCCAATGCTTTATTTGATTTTGGATAATATCATTGTTTCATATCTTCCAGGTTTTATATGAAAATTAGATATTTCGAATTTGATTTAACAAGGGAGTTATTAGTCAAACTAATAAGGTAAGTATCTGTGTTATAATGTTTTGTGAATTGGATCTCATTAGGGCATGTAATTGTTCTTTATATGCTAATATCATTGTCATACCCATGATGTAATTTGATATAATCCTCAGTATGGATTGGATTTCAGACCATAATGTGAAAATATGTTATATGATGAAAAATGTTACAATTTTTGAGGATGATAATGGGTACCTTATCTTTAGAGTAGAAACATTACCACCTGATTCTTATCTAAATCCACCCCAGTAGCTCAACTAAATTATATTATTAGATATAAATAGAATGAAATAACTATGGATGTGGAAAATAATGTTCAAATAGAATACATAACTATTGTACAATAATATATTTTTATGTCCCCGGAGGATTTACCTAGACATCCTCTAGAATGAGAAATTGAGTTTTCCATTGAATTAATTCAGGGTTCAAAGCCCATATTGAAGTCCCCTTATGGAATTTAAACATTATAATCAAAGAAACTAAAGAAACAACTAGAGTAATTGAGTAATAGAAGATTTATTTTCCCCAGTTTTTTACCTTGGGGAGTAGTTATTCTTTTTTTATAAGAGATATGAATATATGAGGCTACGAATTGACTATAGAGAGATCAATGTTATATCAATAATGAACATATATCCCGTTCCTCACATTGATGATTTATTTGATCAACTTCATGGAGCTCAATATTTTTCAACGATTGACCTTTGATCTGGATGTCATCAATTTTGTGTGAATAAGGATGGCATTTTGAAAATAGGATTTTGAACCAGCAACGAGCATTATGAGTTTATAGTAATGCCTCATGGACTGACTGATGCACCCTCCATTTTCATAGATCAAATGAACAGAGTTTTTATGTAATATAATGATGACTGTTTAATGTTATTTATTGATGATTTAATGGATCACTCAAAATGACTTTAATCTCAAGAAAATAACTTGTGCAATATTCTAAAAACCATCAGAAAAAAATTATATGGGAAAATTATGAAGTGTGAATTCTGAATTCAGGAGATTTTTTCATGGCAATATTGTCTCTATGGATGGAATTTTTGACTATCCATCAATATAAAAATAAATACATGAATGTCCAACATTGATGAGTATAAATGAGGTACACTATTTTATTGTTTTAGTAGTTTATAATTAGTGCTTCTTCCAGATTTTTTCCCGATTGGCTACCCCATTAACCAAGATCACATATAAAGGGGTTAAGTATTTTTGGACAAAAACGTGTGATGATTTTTTTGTATAATAATTGATAATTTTAGTCAATTATCCTATCTTGACTCTAAAATCGGGGAATGATGGGTTTGTAATTTATAGTGATTCTTCAAAGAATGGAATTGGCTGTATACATATGAAGAATGATAGAGTTATTTCCTAATTCATAACGACAACTAAAAATTCATGATCAAAAATATCATATTCATGATCTTGAGTTAGGAGTTGTAATAATTGCTTTGATGTTAAGGAGACACTATCTCTATGGTGAAAAATGTGAGATTTATACTGATAACAAGAGTTTGAAGTATATTTTGTCAGATAATGTACTCAACAAGAGGCAAAAACTATGGCATAAAATACTCAAGGATTATTATTTAACTATACAATACCACCGAGGGAATGCAAATAATGTGGAAGATGCTCTGAGTATAATGGATAAGGAAGTTTTGAACACGATGATAGTCGAAATGGATAATATGTTCTTGGATCATGTAAACATGGATATGGGAATAATCATGGAAGGAGTAACATCAGTAATTTTTCAAATGGTTGATAATCCATCTTAATAGAAAGGATAAAATGATCTCATAGTGTTGATGAAGAGTTTATAAATAAAAATAATGCTGTGAATGATGGGATAATGATATAATTCTTATATGAAGATGGGATTTTGAATATTGGGATGAGACATTGTGTTCAAGACATACCTGATATAAAAAGGTAATTGTTGGATGATGCTCATAGATCCAATTTCATTATACACCCTTGTACAAGTAAGATGTATAGGGATTTTAAAAAACATTTTTGTTGGGAAAACATGAGGAGGGAGATTGTTTGTTAGGAGTTAAAATGTATGTATTGTCAAAAGGTTAAATCTGGATGACACCATCCTAGAGGAGTCATCCCTCCTCTTCCCATACTTGACTGGAAATGGTATGACATTACGATTGACTTTGTCATGGGACTACTAAAGACTCATAGAAGAAATTAGGAAATATGGGTCATCGTTGATCATCCAAAAATTTCATCACATTTGGTTGCTATAAGAGAATATTTACCACATGATTGTCAAGAAAGACTTTATATTAATGAAGTTTTAAGACTTTGTGAAATAACCCTATATTTTTTTTTCTGATTGTGATCCTAATTTTACATCCATATTATGGAAAAATTTTCATAAGGACATTGATACTGAACATTGTTTGAGCATTACCTACCACCCTAAAACTAATGGACAAACAAAACGGACAATTTAAACCTTAGTAGTCATTTTAATATCTGGAAAATTTGACTTTCAAGGTATGTGGGATCAATATTTACCTCTAGTAGAATTTTCCAATAACAATTTCATCCATTCAAGTATGTAGATGGCATCATATAAAGTTTTTTCTAGAAGGAGATGTCAGACAACAACTTGTGGGGATGATGTTGGTGAAATAAAACTCATCCGCCTAGATCATGTTAAGGAAACAATGGAAATGGTGAAGGTTATCCAAACCCACTTCAATGCAGCTCAAAGTAGGAAAAAGTTATATGTCAATAACTGAAGGAAATATTTGGTATATAAAGTAAGAGAACATGTTTTATTTAGGGTATCTCTTTGGGAGGTTGTTATAAATTTCTATAATATGGGTAAAATATGTCACGGGTACATAAGACCTCTCTAAATTCTCAAACAAATTGGATTTATAACTTATCGTAAGAAATACCGCTATGTCTCACCACTGTTTATGATGTATTCCATGTATCACTGTTGTGAAAATACATGCCTGACCCAATGCATGTACACACCTATGAAGAAATAGAAATGGAACCTCACCATACTTATTGTGAAGATCCTATCAAGATTCTTGATACTAGAGAACAATTATAGAGAAACATGACAACTTTTCTGGTGAATGTTCTATAGAAAAACCATAAGATAGAATAGGGAATGTGGGAACCCAAAGAACTTATGATGAAGAACCACTCGAATATTTTTAAGAATTAATATTATAGAAATTTATAGTGTTTAATTATTTGAAGGAGGTAAGAATGTATCACCCCAAACATCCACGATACATTTCCCTTTGAATAATGCAATTGCATGCATTGCACACAACATGGAGTTTTAACAGACCACGAAAAATCAATATAGACATTTGGATTAGTAATAAGAAATTTTTGAAAATTATACAAATTTTATTTTTCTAAATGGACATCATTTTTAGACATAGAATATCAAAATTAAATTTGGGTGAATTTTGGGTAGTTTTCAGAAAACATTCAATTTATGGTGAATGGTAACTTTTGACTTTTATTTACCATTGTTACAAGTTAATAAGGTAATTAAAGGTAAAAATCATATTATAATTACTCTAAAATAGGTCTTAATTCTATTGAATATGCATATTTTGACCAAAATCAACATTATGAATATAATATGATCTTCTTTGGTCAACATTGATTATATGAGGAAATTAATTATATTTTATTTCAAGAAGAGTTGAAAGTGTTAAATTCAATGTTTTATATCTAAACCATTATTAATATAGTGTTATTCATAAAATAAATTCATCTATAAATAGTTATTATAAATATAAAAATATTTCATACTTAACAGTATTTTATTTATAAATTTAGACATTAAATAATATATTTTATTTACGAAATATTGATGATGCGGTAATTACTTAACTAATGAATCATTAAAATAATTGATATTATATATATACCAATAAACCTGATTTTTTAAATTTTTATGAATTCCAATAATTTTCTAGGGTAATATGTAAATTTAGGGTCTATTTAATGAATTTTTCTCGAATTAATCATATTGTTATGTATTTAACAAAAATGAAATCCCAAGTAGTGTCAAAATTAATATAAATGAGTTTTTAAAATAAATACTATATTATTAATTGATATAATATTCATAAAAATGTAAGTATTGGCCAATGGAAATAAATAATGATATATATAAAAATAATAAATAACTTGTGGTTGTCTGGGAACTTTATAGTATGTTTGATAACCATTTATTATAATAATACAATAATACATTGTAATAGTTAAACTATTTTATTAGGAGTTAAATCTAGAAGATAAGTTTTTTATGGTTACATTAACCTGTATAAAATCTATTGGTTGAGAGTTTTTTGAACCATCCCCACCATATACTCGAAATAAATCATTTTGGAACCATTATAAACTGAATATAATGTTATTATAAAATCATATTCCATGATTTTCCTATAGTGACCTCTACCGCTTTTATAATAGTGTACATCCCCTTCTCTCAAAAGCACACTTGAAAAGCCATTTTTCTAGGGCAGAACCTACTCAAATATCCATAAAACTACAATAAATTCCACCTAGAGGCCTTAAAATGATCCAAAATCCCTCCTACATATCCCTTTTGACCAAATCAAAAGGAAGCACCAAAAAATAGGTAATAATTCCACCACCTATTTCAATGTTCGTTTCTTCTTCCACATCCTCTTTATTTGTTGTTACCATAAAAATTAATTACTCTATTACCTTATACAGACATTGAGGTTATTATATATATTCTAAGACCATAATAATTATTCTATATATCTGATGAATGAGAAGTCACTCTATGTTCGTATGTACGACTTATCGTCTCCACGTCGTGGTGTAGATTGTTATTCAAACATTGCTTTTTTTGGATGGGTATAATAATGAGTATAAATAATGTAAAGAAAAAATATTAAATTTAAATGATTTTTTATATATTATATGATGTCCAATTACATACTATTTCACCATCAATAGAATGATAGTGTCACTCATCTGTAGGTATGGATTACCATCTCCACAAACGCGCTAAAATTAATTCCCCATCATAACCATTCAAGAATAATTTCCATTTTATGATAAAAAATAATATTTATCAACTTAATATCATTCTAGAAATTAATAAAATACATTCTATCCATATCATATTTGAATTATATAACCCATCAAATGATGTAAAATGAATCTGTTAGTGCCCAAAATGTTGATAATAATGAAATATTATTAACAAATAAATATTAGAAGATGATATATGATATGATATTTTTGTATTTGGTTATTGTATAATTTAATACCAATAATTTTACTATTATATAAGAGTTTAACATACCTTTGATAAATGAACTTTCAATGTAAGGATTAAATTTACAATTTGTTTATTTTTCTGTGGTTGTTTATACATAAGTTTTATATGGAGCCTCTTTATCATCCACATCCATGTTTCATAAAAATGTATTTCTAAATATTTTTACTATTTACTAGGGTATGGGTTTAAGTAATTTACACCATTGTTTGACTCTCTATAAAATGTTTATAATGGAATATTTCTATCATTTTCCAAATAAGTTCCTTTACGACCATTTCGACAAAATTAAGGAAAGAATGTTTTATTAACTTATATGGTGAGTGCAGCTATATTACGCCATTATAACACCTTAAAATCTTCCCTTACAAGAATATAAGAAAATTTTCAAATTAAATTTTTTATTTTCTTATTACCCATGTCTTAAATGACTTCAAAACTGTAAGAGATATTTATATATAAATGTTTTTATTTCATCTATTCCCACGTCCTATAATATATTTTACATTTGTTTTATGTTGATTTATTATGATATAATGTTACATACTATATTAAATATTTTGTGATATGTTTCACTATGGATGTGTTATTTTTATACCATTTAGGGTTTATGGTTTAAGTTGTATAATTTCATATGCTAGTTTAAATATGAATTCTAATGGTATGTTTCATCCTTTTAATATAAGGAATGCATAGAATTTAGTAAGTGATGGGTAGAGCCTGCTATATGACCTTGACACATTGGTAGGTCTCATTAGAGAAACAAGTGTCTTGGCATGAGGCCATGAAAGAATCCAATTTGTATTCTTGGAGAAATGCATTGACAATGTGGTTTTGAAGTCCGACATTATGAATTCCATCATTATGAAATTGGTTATTTATGTCGTATGTTATTATTCGACTAGTAGAATATCCATGTAAATTTTTAAATGGAATTATTTGATTTATTATTTATATATTATAATTAGTTTTATTTTTTAAATTCATCTATTTTAGTATAATACAATTGATTAAATTCTAATTATTATATATGAATATTTCTGATATTGTTATCCTTACTAAGCATCTGAGCCCAGACATTTCTTATGTTTTATTTTTCCCAGGATGTGAAAAATTATGTTATGGTTGACCTGTAGTAATTGTGTAAGGTATATAATTGTGTCATAAGGGGGAAAATTTTTTTTGTTTTTTATTTCATGATGTAATGAAAAACTTATGTATATATCTTGTACATCAAAAGATATTAAACTAACCGGCCTTTAGATACTTGATATTCTTTGATCATTCCAATGTTATGTAATATTGTAGTGGGTCTAGGTAACTAGGGTTGAGGCATTATAATATTGGTAGTCTTTTTTGACTCCGATGGCCATCTTAGTATTCATGGTACATTCAGTTGCTTATCATATAACATCTCATTAGATATAATTTTTTTTGCTAAGTCATTGGAGGGAGATATAGGTCTCTACCACCTAACCCTGACATCATACATACATGTTGGACAATATTATAAATTATCTGATCATAACCCATGAAATGAAATGGTTATTATATACATGTAATAATATCATGAACTATGATGAAATATAAGTTTCATAATCATTTCATCATAAAGATAATACATGAAAAGATGGGAGATTCAAAACCATATAACCTGTGAAATAGAAAGGGGTTTCATATATATCATACAATAAAAAAATTGTCCATTCAGGGAAATAATATAAATCCAAACATTGAATTATTTCTATATAATAGCAACATTAACATCAATTAATGTTATCATAGCTGATAATTGATTTTGAATGATATTTTAAAAACATTTCTTAAGGGAAATATCATTTCTCTATTGAAAATATATATTTAAAACCAATAAAATTATCAAAAAACATTTTATTTGAAAATAACATTGAAAAAATATAAATATATCATTGAAAACTATATATCCTTTTTAAAATCATTTTAAATTTATAATTATCTTCAATGATCATTTATGACATGTTTTGAAAACATGGTTTCTTAATAAAACAGATTTTTGACCAAAGAGAGAAATGCATTTAGAATTTTGTAAATTTGTTTCGTAAATATTTTATGAAACAAGGAGTGGTTAAATGGTAATAAAATATAAATATATCAGAAATAATAATTTTATAAGAAACACCATTATTATTCTTGAAATATTACCATACAATTTCATCAATGGAAGCATAAACATAAATAATCTATAAAAGTGATTTGATTGTTTCAATAAACTCTTATAACTTAGTATCTAGGGATAAAACTATCCTTGAAATAAAATAAAATTTAATTAATCAAAAAATATCATTAAAATAATTATATTCATGATATAACATGTAAAATTTTATTAAATAAACTATAACAATGAATATATGTTCATAATAAAACATTTTTCTAATAAAAGAAAAATTGAGAAAAAATTGTTTTACTAATTTTGATGATTTTGAAACATTAACCCCATGATATAAAGATCATATATTTGATATAAAAATAAAAATAAATTTAAATATAATAATATTTTAATAAATCATTGGGATGGGTACACACCACACAGATGTAATCGGTGGTGAATAAAGCATGTATCTCACCAAAATAAAAATTGATATGAAATCCCCTTGCCTCAAGTCTTAACTCTCGTCGTACTCAATAAAAAAAAATTTCTATTCAATATAACGTTATTTAAAATTTTTCAGGAAACATAAAATAATATATAATACCATATACTACTTGATTATGACCACATATTACCAACTTGTTAACAGTCATGTGTTAATGTTTCACTTTGGGTAATACTCGCTTTGTTTCTCGCATGTGCCTATATTTGTTTTATATTTGGTCCAAACAATTATATCATGATTTATATAATTTCAATAATTTTGGAAATATAATTTATATTCAGTAAATTTGAGTAATAATAATATATATAATATAAAATTATGAAATGGAATACACTATTCATGGGGATGGTATGTTGTACGTATGCATGAACCCTGTTTTCGTTTTTAATGACTTATTGAAAGAATGATGGTAAAAAAATATTTATATATATATGTGTACATATATATCATCATTATAGTATCATTAATATATAATATATATCATATATTTTCACTAATCCTATCCTTAATAGATTCTATGCATTCTGTGAATGAATCTCATTGCTTTGAGGATGCATTAGTCGACACTTCTTCAAATGAAATTTTTGTATTTATGCCAAAGGGAATGTTTAAAGGTATGTATTGTAAAAAAATAAAATAATATTATATAAATATTGAATATAATTTATATAATATATTTATATATTTTTTATCATAATACCTACCCTGTGAGGAGGTAATGAAAAATGACCAGTCATCATTTTGTGTTGTTCTAGTTCACCACACACTGAAACAATATGTTCATTACCCATTAAATGGATGTTTGTATAAGTGTTGGTAAAGAAATTGAAATAAAACATACATGTATATTTAATAAGATAGTTTTTTTATAAAATATTATAATAATGAAATTGGATGGGGGGGGGGTAAACAAATAAAACAAAAAAACTGGAGAGATATCGTTTCCACTTAATTACATAACTTTATTTTGTTGGTTCCAAAAGGATTACTTGTATTTATTTATTCCCAATTAGAGGGGTTTAAGAGGGAGGTATATATGTTTTGATGTTTATTTCATATATAATATTTGAAACTAAGTGATTTAAGATGTATGATGAAGAGGTACATGTGATGGCCTTTAATAGGGAGTGAAAAAATGCACATATGGAAATTTTGAAAACATGTTAGATGTAATTATGATATTACCTAATAAAATTATTTAAAAAATAAAAAAACCAAATAATGTAATCTTAATGGAAGATAAATGATCAGAAAATGGTTTTTTAACAATTTTATATTTAACATCCCAAGTAAGTAATGATTAATAGATATTTTTATCTATGTCAATTAATGATTAAGATAGTGTTTTAGAGGCTTAAAATGAAAATAAATCCAATCTTAAGCATGGAATACACTAATATTCTTAAAAGGTTGTTTTACTGACTTATGATGGAAAACCATTTTTAAATCTATCTTTTGATAATTTTATAAACAATGATTCTCAAAATAAACTTATTCTTTATGATTGGGACATCAAAATTTACTTTGTGTGAATTTTTGGTATTTTTCTGACAATGTTCATTTTTTAATAAATAGTGAAAAATACTGCATTTTACATCAAAACTGCTTTTTAATCTAATTTATTTATATGATTATATTATCTTTTGAATTGGTCTTAATGTGTAATATGAATATATTTTTACCATTTTATCCAATGGTGGTCATTGGAATCAATTTCACTTTGAAATTGGACTCAAACTAGTGTCAATCTTTTGATACTTATTGTTTCATAAAAACACGCTTTTTGCTCTGAAAGCGGGAATTAATTATTAAATTAATTAATGTGACTTATATGTTTTGAATTTTGTAAAATATACTTCATTTTTTAATTCGGAATATCAAATATAGCTTAGGGTAAATTTTTGGTAATTTTCTGAAAAACTTCAATTTTTGATGAATAGTGAAACCACTAAGTGGTACTTATAAAGACTGATTTTCCGTTTAAATGATATTTTTCCATCATTGTGTTTTGAATTTCAAAAATCCGACATACATGGTTGTCATATAGAAGTAAAATGTGGTTCAATGAGATTATAATAATTTTTTGGTGAATAGTAACTTATTAAGTTCTTAGTCGCGATTAGGGGTAATTAGTGTAGCTTAAGGTAAAAATAATGCTTTAATAAAATAAGATGAGATTGACACATGTCCTACCCTCATTGGTTGTGTCATGGCCGACCAAGACAAGCCATGTGTCAACTTGGGGACCCCATGGATCCACTTTGGTTTGGAAATGGCATAAATAACTTTTTATTTAATGTAACAGTTAAAATGACACAAACATAATATGTTTTACAAAAACAATTTTTAAATGGGGTTATAAAGATCAGATTTTTGATTATAAATAGTCATTGGAAATATAAAAAGATTTCCTACATCATAGTAATTTTTCTATAATTTTTAGACATTAAATAAATTAAATTATTTATGACATAATAATGATGCAGCGATGACATCATTATTTGACGATTTAAATAAAATAGAAAGATAATGAAAAATCTAAAACCTACACATGGCCAAAACCAATTGGATGAGTCGATTTAGAACCCTTATCACCTTATCGACGAATTATATCAATATGGGACCTTTTAAAACCGAAACACATTTTCAAATAAAGTAATATTTCTTTACTTCCCAAAAGTGCCCCTCCTCTCCTCTTATAAAAGGCCCCCACCTCTAACTCATTTGACACACTCCTCAAGCCTTTGGCTCGGCCAACCCCTTCCCATTTACTCTCTCCACATCCCTCTCCTCATCCAAGAGGATTCCCATTTGGGTATAATCCTTTCAACGGAATCCTTTAGGCTCAAATCAAAAGGAGTTACACTTTTAAGGGTAATTCATTCTCTCATGTTCATTTGTTTTATTTTGCTTCTCAAACCCCCTAAACTCTTTTTATTTACTTCTTTTGTAACAACAGCAGTATCTTCAATATACTAGGATGTTTTTATAAGATTTATTTGAGCTAAACTCTCACACAACTACATCAAATGGTTAAAGAACATATAGTTTCCGTGGATGGCGAAATTCTGTCTCCCAAAACGATGATTGTTCAATTCTCATTTATCACCTTCAAAGGTGGCCATTATGATGTCACTATTTTTATATATGATATATGATATGTTTATGTTTTCCTTAAGTTTCTGTTTTTTCATTTTGGGCAAAACTTTATGGTTTCCATTATGGGTAAACACGATATCTTCCTTTTAGGAAGTGCGGACTATCGCCCCCTGAAAGTGATTTGATTCATTAATACCATATGTGGGATGTGTAAAGGATAAAGTTAATGATATTATATATGTTATTATACTGGAATTATAATATACTCTTATATCTTTATGATTCCATTCCAGAAAATACGAAATAGAAATTGAAGTAGCGTTCATGCGTACGTACGGCTTACCGTCTCCAGGAACGGTGCATTTCATTTCTTACCTCTAAATGTGATGTAATATTATAAATACATGTATATGATGAATATATATGATATATATGTTATCCAAATCATTAATATCATTCTGGATATAACGAACCATTGACCAAAATTAACAACATGTAAGTGTAAGAAGTCTATTTTTGACTTAAGAACCAAATACCGACAAAATGAACATTATTAACTTAAATGATTACATGATATTCATTACATGGTATAAAAGTAATAATGAACTTGAAAAAGGTTCATAAGCAAGTAGAGATTAACTCAAGTTTATTATTCAGGAGATTAAAGAACGGTCGGGTCAAGTCGGATACGAGGTATGGGACTTCGTCTCAATCTCCTTTCATTGAGGCATATTTTATTTTATACACAACATTCTTTTATACGGTGTATAAACCCCTTTGATTTTTACGTTTATTCAAAAGGAATCTTTTTTTATACGAATCGTTTACTAAACATCAAAAGGGAATGTTTTTGTCGTACGTATGCGGCGACAACGACTTCTCCGCCGTCGTGACCGTTATTTGAGTTCCAGCTTCCTCTACAAGCCATACCTTCTTTTTAAAAGAAAAATAAATACCATGTTTCACTTTTCTTTTATTTTGGTATTGAAAATGGTTTTCACAATGTTTTTTTGTGTTGTATTGATATCTTGTGATTGAAATGTGGAAATGTTAGGTTTTCTTTATGCATGTTTTATGTGATACGATTATGTTATGGTTCTTAGGCATTATTATGAAGATGGGTGGTTCCGTGATAAACTAAGGGCGGGCGAGCCCGATATAGCTCTCCAATGCATTGGGTAATGCGAAGGAGTGAAACGTTAAGGTTTATCTGGAGAGATTTAGGGAATATACTATGATGGGTATTCCAAACGTAACCAAGAGGGTTACTCCCTACGTAAGAATGTTATGAATTCCTCATGTTACCTTTATGTCTTATGATTTCTATGATTTATTCATGATTTTAGGAGGTATGTTAATGTGCCTATGTTTTATGGGTAAAGTATGATTTCATTCTTATGTATATATGAACTCATGTTGCTTTTCCATGTTTTTATAACCCATACTGAGCTTTTTATGCTCATCCCATGTTTTTTTGAAATGTTTTTCACAGGTCAAGGGAAAGGTACATGATATGATGATAATGTCAAGGAAGTGTCAAGAAATAATCCATGTTTTATTTCAAATGTGTTTCCATTGATGGGAATGAAGAATACTATCTTTATGTAACCACTTTGTTTATATGTGGAATGTAATGCATGTTTTATGATATAATTCTCTAAAACTCTAAACTCGAAAAGATCCTCAATGTGTAATCTTGTAATAACTCAGGATTAAATAAGGTTTAAGGCTGGGGCCTTATAATTTGTATCAGAGGTCGGTTTAGATAACTTTAGGAGTTAGAATTCTATTAAATGATTATCCAAAAATATTTTTTTTTAAATGATATAGCATTTGAAGATTACCATGTTGCTTCATCTATGACATGTTTGTTCAGAATGGTTTTCTGCAGAGGAAACAGGGAAGAAGTGCTAGGAAGGCATACAGAAGGAAATAACCTTCCGAATCAGCATCCAGAAATGGTCGGAATTGGAATTGAACAGTTTGATGCAGTAATGGCGCAGTTTAGTCAAGCGATAAATGGTGGTGGTATCCATGAACGAGATCAGCCAGATCAACCATAGAGGAACATGTCAGTGGTGGAACATTTCATGAGGAAACATCGACCATCATTCAGAGGATCATCTGACCATGTGCTAGATGAAGGGTGTATTAAAGAACTGGAGATTATTTTTGATGTCATGGGTTGTTCAGACAATCAAAAGGTTAGTCTTGATATTTACCATTTGAAGGGTGAAGCAGATCAGTGGTGGTCTATGGTTAAAAATATCCAGGACGCCGATGAGATTGATGCTGTTGACTGGGATGAATTCAAAGGTATGTTTCTTGAGATGTATTTTCCTAAGGCTGTTCGACTTAGGATGGAAAAGCAATTCTTGGAATTGAGTCAAGAGGAAGACTCAGTGGCTGCCTATGAAGAAAGGTTCAATCGATTGGCAAGGTATGCTCCAAATTTTATCAGAGACCTTGATAGTAAAATCAATCATTGTACTCATGATTAAAGCCAAAATATCGAAGGGCATTAGCTTCTCGTGAGTTTAAATGTTATGAAAAGCTTGTTCGATGTGCTGAGAAGGTGGAAATGGAGTTTTCCGATGACCAAGTGTTCTATAACAACGAGCAGAAGAAGAGACCGTGGTGGCAGGAGAAAGGTAAGAATTCTTCAAAAAAGTCTGATGGTAAGAAAACTAAGTTTCTAGTTTGTGATAAATGTGGCAAAAGGCATGTTGTGGAATGTCGTCTGAATTCTGGAAAGTTCTACCAATGTGGTAAGATGGGACATAAGGCTCGTGATTGCACTGAAAAGGATCAAGGTGAAGGTAAGACCAAATTTGATTTACAGTTAGTGAAATTTTATAAGTGCAATGAGATGGGTCACTATGAAAACGAGTGTCCGGAAAAGAGCTTGAGTGATGGGAAGCAGTTAGACTACAAGCAGAAAGGGGTGGTGAAAGCCTTTGCAACTACTTCAGCAGATGCAGGGCCATCAAATGAAGTTGTATCAGGTACTTTGTTTGTTTTTTCAGATTATGCCAGTGTGTTGTTTGATTCGGGGTCTACACATTCTTTCATCTCTGAAACCATTTCTAGTAAAATTGGAATACCATATAAAGAAATGACTCCTGGACTTTTGGTAAAAACATCTGGGGGAAATGGTGAGGCAAAAAGAATTTATAAGAATATTCCTATCCTTATCTGTGGAAAGAACCTACTTGCAAACCTTATTGTTCTACCTCTAGTAGAGTTTGATGTTATCCTGCGTATGGATTGGCTCTCTATTTACCATGCTAAGATTGACTGTAGAGATAAAGGAGTTTCTTTTTAGAAAGACTTTCAGTTTGTATACAAGAATGAACCCTTACTTTTGATAACATATCAAGAGGCCGAGAAACTTGTAAAAGATGGAAATGAATGTTACCTTGCACACGTCGTTGAAAATAAAGGAACTGTTCAGATTAATGATGTGCCAGTGGTAAATGAGTATCCTGATGTTTTTTCTGATGAGTTTCCTAGAATAATACCAGATCGAGAAGTTGAGTTTACTGTTGACTTAGTTCCTGATGCTAAGCCAATTTCAAAACCCCCTTATCGAATGGCACAAATTGAACTTTTAGAGTTGAAGGAGCAATTGCAAGATTTATTAGAAAAAGGTTTCATAAGACCTAGCACATCACCATGGGGTTCTCCTTTTTTATTTGTTAAAAAGAAAGATGGTTCTATGAGACTTTTCATTGATTATAGAGCCTTGAATAATATCACTGTTAAGAACAAATATCCTTTTCCTCATATCAATTATTTGTTTGATCTGCTCCAGGGAGCTCAGTTTTTTTCAAAGATTGACCTGAGATCGGGGTACCATCAGCTAAAGGTAAAGGAGGCAGATATTCTGAAGACCGTGTTCCATACGAGATATGGCCATTATGAATTTGTAGTAATGCCTTTTGGGCTAACCAATGCTCCTGCTGTATTCATGGACTTAATGAATAGAATTTTCCATGAGTTCTTGGATAAGTTTGTGGTGATTTTCATTGATGATATTTTGGTGTTTTCTAAAAGTAAAGAGGAGCATGAAAGACATTTAAGGGTTGTCTTGCAAACATTAAAAGAAAAGAAACTGTATGGGAAATTCAACAAGTGTGAGTTTTTGTTGCAACAAATTTCTTTCCTTGGTCACATTGTTTCTAAAGATGGAATAACTGTTGATCCTGAAAAAACAAAAGTTTTGGAAGAATGGCCAAGACCCACAAATGTAACCGAGATTCGTAGCTTCCTTGGTTTGGCGGGCTATTACCGAAGGTTTGTTAGAAATTTTTCACGGTTATCTAGTCCAATGACTAAGCTAACTCGGAAGGGTGTTAAGTTTATCTGGACAAAAGAATGTGATGATTGTTTTCAGGAATTGAAAAGAAGATTGATGAATGCTCTAGTTTTGGCACTACCTTCCAGGAATGGTGATTTTGTTATATACAGTGATGCTTCAATTAAAGGACTTGGATGCGTCTTAATGCAGAATGATCAGGTAATTGCTTATGCTTTACGTCACTTGAAAACTCATGAGGTAAATTACCATACACATGATTTGGAATTAGCTGCTGTTGTTTTTGCTTTAAAAATTTGGAGGCATCATTTGTATTGAGTAAAGTGTGAAATATATACCGATCACAAAAGTTTAAAGTATATATTCACTCAGAAAGAGTTAAACATGAGACAGAGGAGATGGCTATAATTAATCAAGGATTATGATTGTACAATTCATTACCATCCAGGAAAAGCAAATAAAGTGACTGATGCTTTGAGTCGAAAAAGTAATGCTTCATTAACAATGTTTCATTTGGAACGTGATCCTTTGGTTAAGGATTTGATGAACTTTGGCATAGAAGTTGTTGGTGCAGGAAGTCTTTCTGTTTTGTTTCAGGAATCAATGAGATCATCTCTATCAGATAGAATCAAGCAAGCACAGAAGCAAGACAGTGAGTTGCAGAAAAATGTAGAACTGGTTCAGAAAGGTATGTTACCTGAATTCAACATTTATAATGATTGTGTTTTGAGATTTGGGAAGAGATTGTGTGTGCCTTGTGATTCACAGTTGAAGAGAGAGTTGTTATTTGAAGCTCATAGTTATCCATTTTCAGTTCATCCGGGCAGTACTAAGATGTATAGAGATCTGCGGGAGTATTACTGGTGGGATGGAATTAAAAGAGACATTGCTGATTTTACTGTGAAGTGTTTGACATGTCAACAGGTAAAAGCAGAGTGGCAGTTACCGAAAGGGATGCTTCAGCCTTTACCAGTGCCAAAGTGGAAATGGGAGAATATATCCATGGACTTTGTTGTTGGATTACCGAAGACATCTTGAGGTAATAATGCAATCTGGGTTATTATTGATCACTTGACCAAATCTGCTCATTTCCTTGCTATACGAGATACTTTCTCTCTTAATCAACATTCCCATTTGTATCCTAAAGAAATAGTCAGGTTACATGGAGTTACTCTCTCCATTGTATCGGATCGTGATCCCAGGTTTACTTCTAACTTTTGGAAAGGCCTTCAGAAGTCGTTGGGTAATGAATTAAATTTTAGTACAGCTTTTCATCCTCAATCAGATGGGCAGTCATAACGAACAATCCAGACATTGGAGGATATGCTACGAGCTTGTTCTATGGATTATAAGGGAAGTTGGGACCAACATCTTTCTTTGGATGAATTTTCATATAATAACAGTTTTCATTCCAGTATACAGATGGCACCATTTCAGGCATTATATGGGAAGCGGTGTCGAACTCCAGCTTTCTAGGATGAAGTGGGTGAAAGGAAGTTGATGGGACCAGAATTGGTAGAAGAGATGACAAAAAAATTTCAGCTGATTAAGAAACACATGAGAATAACTCAGAGCAGGCAGAAGAGTTATGTGGATAACCAGAGGAAGGATCTATCTTTCGAGGTAGGTGATCATGTTTTTCTCAAGGTTTCTCCTTGGAAAAGTGTGATGAGATTTGGTATGAAAGGAAAGTTGAGTCCAAGGTTCGTTGGACCATATGAAATTCTGGAGAGAGTTGGATCAGTTGCATACCGAGTGGCTTTACCTCCGAGTTTATCTCAGGTACACAATGTTTTTCACGTTTCGATGTTGAGAAAGTATATGCCAGATCCATCTCATGTTTTGAGCCCAGACGTAGTTCAGCTGGAAGAGAACTTATCTTATGAGGAAAAATCGGTCGAGATTCTTGACCATAGGGAGCAAGTGTTACGGAATAAGGCGATTCACCAGGTAAAGGTTTTGTGGAAAAACCACATGATTGAAGAGGCAACATGGGAATCTGAAAATGCAATGAGGGATAAGTACCCCCATTTATTCGATAAGTAAATAAATTGTGGGGATGTAATTTTCTAAAGGGGGGAAGGATGTAACATCCCAAGTAAGCAATGAATAATAGATATTTTTATCAATGTCTATTAATGATTAAGATAGTGTTTTAGAGGCTTAAAATGAAAATAAATCCAATCTTAAGCATGGAACACACTAATATTCTTAATAGATTGTTTTACTACCTTATGATGGAAAACCCTATTTAAATCTAACTTTTGACAATTTTATAAACTATTTTTGTCAAAATAAACTTATTCTTTATGATTGGGACATCAAAATTTAATTTGTGTGAATTTTTGGTATTTTTCTGACAATGTTCATTTTTTAATGAATAGTGACAAATACTGCATTTTACATCAAAACTGCTTTTTAATCTAATTTATTTATATGATTAGATTATCTTTTTAATTGGTCTTAATGTGTAATATGAATATATTTTTACCATTTTATCTAATGGTGGTCATTGGAATCAATTTCACTTTGAAATTGGACTCAAACTAGTGTCAATCTTTTGATAATTATTGTTTCATAAAATCACGCTATTTGCTCTGACAGTGGGAATTAATTATTAAATTAATTAATGTGACTTATATGTTTTGAATTTTGTAAAATAGACTTCATTTTTGAATTCGAAATATCAAATATAGATTAGGGTGAATTTTTGGTAATTTTCTGAAAAACTTCAATTTTTGATGAATAGTGAAACCACTAAGTGGTACTTATAAAGACTGATTTTCCGTTTAAATGAAATTTTTCCATCATTGTGTTTTGAATTTCAAAAATCCGACATACATGGTTGTCATTAAGAAGTAAAATGTGGTTCAATGAGATTATAATAATTTTTTGGTGAACAGTAACTTATTAAATTCATAATCGCGATTAGTGGTAATTAGTGTATTTTAAGGTAAAAATAATGCTTTAATAAAATAAGATGAGCTTGACACATGTCATACCCTCATTGGTTGTGTCATGGACGACAAAGACAAGCCATGGGTCAACTTGGGGACCCCATGGATCCACTTTGGATGGGAAATGACATAAATAACTTTTTATTTAATGTAAAAGTAAAAATGACACAAACATAATATGATTTACGAAAAAAAAAATTTACATGGGGTTATAAAAATCAGATTTTTTATTATAAATGGTCATTGGAAAGATAAAAAGATTTCCTTCATCATATTAGTTTTTTTATAATTTTTAGACATTAAATAAATTAAATTATTTATGACATAATAATGATGCAGCGATGACATCATTAGTTGAAGATTTAAATAAAATAGAAAGATAATGAAAAATCTAAAACCTACACATGGAAAAAAACAATTGGATGAGTGGATTTAGAACCCTTATCACCTTATCCACGAAATATATCAATATGGGACCTTTTAAAACCGAAACACATTTTCAAATAAAGTAATATTTCTTTACTTTCCAAAAGTTCCCCTCCTCTGCACTTATAAAAGGCCCCCACCTCTACCTCATTTCACACACTCCTCAAGCCTTTGGCTCGTCCAAACCATGCCCATTTACTCACTCCACATCCCTCTCTTAATCCTAGAGGGTTCCCTTTGAGCATAATCCTTTCAAAGGAAGCCTTTAGGCTCAAATCAAAAGGAGTTACACTTTTAAAGGTAATTCATTCTCTCATGTTCATTTGTTTTATTTAGCTTATCCAACCCCATAAACTCTTTTTATTTACTTCTTTTGTAACAACACCAGTATCTTCAATATACTAGGATGTTGTTATAAGATTTATTTGAGCTACACTCTCACACAACTACATTAAATGGTTAAAGAACATACGGCTTCCGTGGATGGCGAAATTCTGCCTCCCGAAACGATGATTGTTCAATACTCATTTAACACCTTCAAAGGTGGCCATTATGATGTCACTATTTTTATATATGATATATGATATGTTTATGTTTTCCTTAATTTTATGTTTTTTCATTTTGGGCATACCTTTATGGTTTCCATTATGGGTAAACACGATATCTTCATTTTAGGAAGTGCAGACTACCGCCCCCTGAAAGTGATTTGATTCGTTAATACCATATGTGGGATGTGTAAAGGATAAAGTTAATGATATTATATATGTTATTATACTGGAATTATAATATACTCTTATATCATTATGATTCCATTCTAGAAAATACGAAATAGAAATGGAAGTAGCGTTCATGCGTACGTACGGCTTACCGTCTCCATGAACGGTGCATTACATTTCTTACCTCTAAATGTGATGTAATATTATAAATACATGTATATTATGAATATATATGATATATATGTTATCCAAATCATTAATATCATTCTTGATATAACGAACCTTTGACCAAAATTAACAACATGTAAGTGTAAGAAGTCTATTTTTGACTTAAGAACCCAATACCGACAAAATGAACATTATTAACTTAAATTATTACATGATGTTCATAACATGGTATAAAAAGAATAATGAACTTGAAAAAGGTTCATAATCAAGTAGAGATTAACTCAAGTTTATTATTCAGGAGATTAAAGAACGGTCGGGTCATGTCGGATACGAGGTATGGGACTTCGTCTCAATCTCCTTTCATTGAGGCATATTTTATTTTATACAGAACTTTATTTTATACGGTGTATAAACCCCTTTGACTTTTACATTTATTCAAAAGGAATCTTTTTTATACGAAGCGTTTACTAAACGACAAAAGGGAATGTTTTTGTCGTACGTATGCGGCGACAATGACTTCTCCGCCGTCCTGACCGTTATTTGAGTTCCGACTTCCTCTACAAGCCATACCTTCTTTTTAAAAGAAAAATAAATACCATGTTTTACTTTTCTTTTATTTTGGTATTGAAAATGGTTTTCACAATGTTTTTTTTGTGTTGTATTGATATCTTGTGATTGAAATGTGGAAATGTTTTGTTTCCTTTATGCATGTTTTATGTGATACGATTATGTTATGGTTCTTGGGCATTATTATGAAGACGGGTGGTTCCGTGATAAACTAAGGGCGGGTGAGCCCGATATAGCTCTCCAATGCATTGGGTAACGTGAAGTAGTGAAACGTTAAGGTTTCTCCGAGAAGATTTAGGGAATATACTGTGATGGGTATTCCAAACGTAACCAAGAGGATTACTCCCTACGTAAGAATGTTATGAATGCCTCAAGTTACCTTTATGTCTTATGATTTCTATGATTTATTCATGATTTTATGAGGTATGTTAAAGTGCCTATGTTTTATGGGTAAATTATGATTTCATTCTTATGTATATATGAACTCATGTTTCTTTTCCATGTTTTTATAACCCATACTGAGCTTTTTATGCTCATCCCATGTTTTTTTGAAATGTTTTTCACAGGTCAAGGGAAAGGTAGATGATATGATGATAGTTTCAAGGAAGAGTAAAGAAATAATACATGTTTTATTTAAAATGTGTTTCCATTGATGGTAATGAAGAATACTATCTTTATGTAACCACTTTGTTTATATGTGGAATGTAATGCAAGTTTTATGATCTAATTCTATAAAACACTAAACCCGAAAAGATCCTCAATGTGTAATCTTGTAATAACTCAAGATTAAGTAAGGTTTAAGGCTGGGGCCTTATAGTATATGTTGTTTTGGGTATTAAATTTAATGTTTATTATCTTGTTAACCTAATTTTTCTCTTAATCATTGTAATTATTTTTAAACTCATTCACTAATATTTTTTCTCAAATAATAATTTGAACATATTAGACATTATAAATTTTTAATATTTTTTATATTGAATCCATATTTTAAAATTATAATCATTGAGGTGGAATTAATTAATTTAAAAATAATCATGTTGATGGAACGAATGTATATACTTTTAATGTAAAAACTTCTAAAATATTTATATGTTTTTCTAATTAATTTAAAAATGAAATTGGTTCAAATTACCAAAATTAGAATAATTTATAAATATATTATCTAATTAGACTATAAAATCAATTAAATATATAGTTTTTCCTTTTAGAAATATTTGATGAATAACAGAATTTAAATTAAAAATCATTATTTTTAACTATTCATCAAAAAATGATGTTTCATAGAAAATTTAAAAAATTCACCCATTGCTAATTGAAAAATTATAAATTAAAAAATGATATTAATTTTATGAAATTAAATTTCTACGTGTGCCTAAAATTAATTTTACTATTTTTAATTTAATAACATTAAATGATGTTCATTTGAGATAATAGTATTTTTATACATATAAGGAATTCAAAAAAATTATAACTTTCATTTTTAAACTATTTAATTTATATAAAATAATTATAAACAATATATAAAAATTATTTATTACTAATCATATTAATATTATTAATGTCTAGGGTATAATTATCTAATTCAAATAATTATTAAAATAAAATAATGTTTCGTAGAAACAACTATGTTACGTGTAACATGAGCCAAGGTCTATAAGAAAATAACTAATTATTGGTGGTTTTTTACGATTACATGGTTACCGAAACTAATGCCACATGGTTCAATGATGATTTTAAAAAAAAATATCGATACATTTTGTGTCGACATCCAATATGTGATGGTTCCTTCTATTTAGCAATGGTTTCTTTTATGTGTCGTAGAATGTGTATCTAGCGTATGTTTTCATTGTTTTCTTGATGGTATTCATGAAAAACAATAATAATTATTAAGAGGTGGTTAAAACTACCGTATACAATGTTTAATCTAAATAACCACCTTTAAAACTAAATAAACCACAACTATATTAATAGTTAAATATATTTGACATTGATTTTAACTACCACTAAATATTGATTTAAAAAACCAACAACTTATTACACAACCCAAAACTACCCTAAAAAAACAAATTCCAAACCCCATACATTACATCTTACAGTTAAAATAAAATACAAGAATAAACTATAACACAACTATTATATATAGTCCAATAGTAAAAAATATTTGCACCACTATATGAAATAACACGAAATTACCACAATAACCCATACAATTTATCATTAATTTAACAATCCATTTTCACATATCAAAACGCTACCCAAACCCATAATTAACCAAAATAACACAATAGCATTAAATCATTAATTGACGAACAACTGTAATCAATGGTTTGTTTGTTTCTGTCACAATATAACTTCAAAAAATGATTCCTCCATAATGTTTTCAAAATAAAGATCCTTGAATAGGAGGACTCACTCATTGATCTATTGAAGAAGACCCATAATGCAATTAAAATCATTAATGTATCCTGAGACACCACCTCAATTTAAAATTAAACCATCTCTTGGAAGTGTTCAACATAATTCTTCACTATTTGGTGACCATGGCCAACACTCATGTTCTCTTCCATATTCTTCGTCTTCCTCCCCTCACGAATAAAATATGTGACCACGATCTACTTATAATCATCCCATGATATCCAAAATTGATTCATTGGTGGTTGAAACAACTCTAATTATTCAAATTTTGGAACCCAAGAATACGCTGAATTGAACAAAATCTAATTGCTTCAGGTGTTTTCAACACTCTAAAGACATGGTAATGATCGTCAGGACACATCACTACCACTAAAAAACACCAATTTCCATTAAATATGGAAAAAATTGAGGAGAACCAAAAATAGGGTGAGACCCACTAGAACCATTGGGGACCTTTCTAGTTGGGATATTCTGAATAACACAAAAATAAATATTTGCAACTAGTTTTTTAGCATTATTATTAGATATTTAATCTTAAATAAATTTATTTTAAAAATGACTTAAATTGAATAATTAATAATGAGTACATGAAAAACATATTGAAAATATGGATAATGAATTCCCTTATAAACTTAATAATATTTTTTTAAATATTTATAGAAGTGGATTATGTTTGAAAGGATTAACTATTCATGATGAAAAATTAAGAACAACAAACATATATTTTGAGACATCTGATGATGTTTAGTCTGAAGAAACATTTAGGGAGACTACTAATGAAATCCTCCAATATACACACATACCCACTTTTAGATTGTTATATTATACAATAATACTTTAACCAAGACATGTTTCTAAATGTTGATGATGCATAAAGAAAATCACTACCATATTTATAGAATGATTTGATGCCCAAATTTGGTATAGGTTTCTTCTTTTCATGAACATTATCTTGCAGAACCGATAGAATAGTTTCTTGAATCCTAGAGGGTTGAGAAGAGGAACACAAAAATTGGAGTGAGAGTGGTAGATTTAACATTACATTGAGTGGAGGAATAGGGTTCGACCACCCAATTTTCCTGGTTTTTTATGGGGGGTTATATAATTTTTTCCCATTCATATAAAATTTTGAATGCTCATTGTATTGTTGATGTGTGAAAGATGGTGACAACAAAATTGTAATAGCCTTGATATGTGAGGATGCAGAAGTTAAAATAGTTGAAACTGTAGAACTCGATGATTTGATTCTAACTATCATGGAACTAATTCATGTGACTCAAAAACCTAGTATCAAGGAATAGAGGACCCCTCTAGAATTCATGGTCACTACGATTGGTTTCAAGAATTATTGTGGTAGTACATATAGTAATATAGTATCAACTACATCTACATCCATGTATTAAAATATCAATGTTATTCCCTATTATTTGTCACCATATTCATTGTGCCGAGAAGAGAAATTTCCTACCATCTTTTAGAATGTAGGGAAGAAAAATGTAGTTAGGCCCCATAAAACATTTAACACTGTGTTTTCAGTCCCAAATCCTCCACTCATAGTTATGTTACCTCTCTCACTCTCACTCTTGTGTTTGTGTGATAATGCATGTCTCTCCATGTTATTATAAATTGTTATAACATGTCACTTAGATAATTTCGATGAAAAGATGTAACCCCATCAACATTTGGGCTTCAGATCATTCTTGAAATTGGGATGTGAACTGATTTTAGGATCATGATCATTAAAAAATATTGTTTAGTTAGAGTACTCAGATAAAAGAAAATGACCTGATAGAGAGGGAAATTTGTATATTTGATAATGTCATTATTAGTCTCCATAAAAGATACTTTAAAATAACAATATTTATATGCCACTACTCTTATGATTTTTTTTCTTCATTTTTCACCATAAGTATTTATTCCTTCGAACCATAAGAATATATATATTATACTTTTCAAATAATTCAATATCAATAGACGTTATATTTTTGATGAATTTTTTTAATGTTAATCTATTGAAAATAATTTAATTTAAACACATATGTATTACTATTTTGGAAAATAAATAAATGAATGTTTAAAAAATTGATTCCGGGTAATTATAAGAAGAGTCATATAAGTAATAAAAAATTACAAGTAAAAAAACATTCATGGATAATATTATATAAAATATTAGTAGAATAAAAATATTATATTTCTTAGTTTAAAATAGGCATCATGAGAGAAACACCATAGGGTTACTTAGTAAAGTTGAACATAGTATTTCTCTATCACCATAGTGCTGATGCAAGTGTGGGATGTGTAGGGGGAACTAGAAAGATAGTTGGGGCAATGATCATTTTCATGCATTAAATTATTTATGATTCATACATAACATAATCCACACATATATAACTCTGGATATATTATGCATTACCCTACTGATTGTTGATTATATAATCTTATGTTCACTCCATTCGTCATAATACTTATTATATATGTGTTTCATATGAATATAAAAATAATCATAAATCCATAAAAAAAAACAAATTAAAAACCCATGGAGATAAAAAAACATCAAATTAAATAGATTAAAACCTTAGATAAATAAAATTTAATCAAGATAATGAATGATATTGTATTTTCAACGTATTTAAGAAAGGGTTTATAATTCATTCAATATTATCCCTAGTCATTAAAATATAAATTTTTTATTAAATAAATTATATTTAATAATATAAAATTGTTCAATAAAATAATATTAAAATGCCTAAAAAATTAAATCTTGATAAGAACATAGAGTAATCAAAAGAAAGATTGTGAAATGAGAATTTGTAACTTTACTTTGGAATTGATTATTAAAATATAAAATGAATCAAATTCAATAGTTATTTTAATAAAGGAATTAGAGGATTTTAAATGGAAATTTTAATAATCCAACATATCCACAATGGAATATTTAAAATAAATAGATTTTATATAGAAGTAAATAGGTGGATTGGGTTGTAAAAATGAAAATGTATACTTCATATACATCATATGGTTTCAATTAATGGAAGAGTAGGAAGGAAATCCTAAATACATTTTTGTCCCTTGGAAATTAAGGGTAATGAACCCAAAATAATATAAAGGAATTATATTATAAATATATTATGTGTAAAAAAAAAGATATAAAGAATATTTTATTAAGAACTAGAATGATTTGGAAGACCTCTAATTAACCATATTGGGTACGAATATTGAATATTTATAAAAGGAAAGAAGAGAAGTATAAACTTCAATGAATATCGAAAAAATTAATATATATTTATTATTGAGATTATATTAAATATGTGAATATAAAATATAGAGAAACCATATAAGAAAACATGATGTCTTGAAAAATAAAACATCTTACCTCGACTCCTAAGTCGACTTTTAACATGCATCTGAACCCCCAAAAAATAAAATTTATTTTATTAAATAATTATTTAGACCAATTTTTTTTGTATATATGATTTATTATTATTCATTTATGTTCAATTATAATATTAATATTTAATCATTTTGATAATTAATTTCATTAGATGTATGTATCATTCACATTTCCATGGATACATCATTATATCGGTAATGATAAAACTTAATAACAAAGGAATTTATAACTCCATAATTGTTGTTAAAATAAATTTATTTTATTTTTAGTGTTAAAATGGTTCTAAATAAAAAAATTTCATTCACTGTATACAATCTTCAATGACTAAAATTATTATATTTTATTGGATTGTTCATAAAAGGGATTTATGTTATATTTTAAAATTAAATTGAATAACACAATTTTATTACTATAAACCCATTATAAAATATGATTAATAATTTATATTTATAAATAAAATGGTTTATCATAACTAGTGTTTTATTTGAAAACACAACAATTTTCATATGTATTGGATTAGTAATCATACCCAGTAAGAAATATAACCAGAAGATTACAACACAAACCAATTAGAATAGAACATCATTACTCACACTTCAAAAAATAAATAATACTCTAGATATAAACTCCAAAACTAGAGAATAATTTATTTCTATACAATATAAACATCAGATATAATTTATCCATTTCATCTACTTGGAATATCATTTCCTCATTCAGAAACACAAATATAGTATGTATGTATCCAAATCAGAGCATTCCTAACTCATGTTAAGATTCACATCCTACTTTTCACGTCATCACTCACAGATGAATACAATATTCCATGTCTACAATATAGATATGGTCAAACTAAAAAATTATATAAAATAATAAAATATAATAAATGGGTGATTTACCTCAAACAAGAGAGGGACAATTCATCCGTGTATTATGTGATGGTGGAAACAAAGATGGGGGATAAAAGTGAGGGGGAGAAGAGGTCAGTGGTGAGGGTATAGGGTTTGACAGGGTTTGGGGATAGCGGTGAGGGGATAGAGTTTGGAGGGATAGGGTTTGATGAGGTTGGGGTTTGGCAGTGAGTGTCTATGTTTCGATGTGGCATGGGATTCGATGGGGTCGTAGCTGGTGGAAAGGTGTGTTCTATGGTTCAATGGACGAATGGATAGAAGTTCGACAATGTTGGGGGACGACAACTATGGATTACTTGAGGTAAGGGATGGGTAGTGAGGGGTTTTATGGGGTAGAGGGCTAGCAGAGAGGGGATTAATGACGCGAGGGATAGAAAACAATGGGTTCTACGAGGTCGGGACCGGTGGTGAGGGGATTGATGGGTAGAGGGGAAAATGGAGAGTGGTTCTATGGGGTTGGAGGAAGAGGGGGTAGGGGTGTTGGTCTCAGTGGGGGATACGAGTCATCTGTTTAAAAATTGTTTTCGTAGTGATATTTAAAAAACCTCCCCTAATTATTGAATTTTGGGTAGTGTTGTCAGTTTTCGATAAAATGTATACTGAGTAGGTTCTATGTGAAATGAATGTCTGACTTAGTTCATTTCAAGCATAAATGTAAATTTAATAAATTCAAAACATATTCCATAAAAACATAAGTTGTTACATTATAAACCTATTAAAAAGTATTTCTACATCAATATTCATCACTCAGGTAAAAATATATGATACTTATATATAATCATATACTTATTTTCCCAAATAGTTTCCACTAACTAGTTATTTCTCCAAAAAACCATTAATAGGGTGAGTGAAATTTCTTCGTAGAACATTCAGTGATCCATACATAATTTCATCTGGTTATTCTTCATAAAAATTATCTTTCTATAGTGGTATGACCTCAGAGTTCAGTACATGTGAAGGGTCAGGTATTCACTTCCTCAATAGAGATACATGGAACACATCATGGACTTGAGATAGATTTAGATGTAGTTACAAGAGATAGGATATTGTCCCGATATGATCAAGAATATCAAAGGGACTAATATACCTATGGATTAGTTTCCTATTCTTTTTGAAAATCATTACATTCATTAAACGTTAGATTCATAGAAACACCTTTTCACCATCTTCAAATTCTAGATCATATCTTCAGTTATCAGGATAACTTTTCTGATGACTTTGAGCTTCCGTGATTTTTTTCTAAATGGTTATAACCATATCAACCATTTCTTTAGTGATCTAAGCTCCTAGTATATTTACATATCAACCCTCATACCACTACATTGGAGCTCTGCAATTCTTCCAATAATGTGATTTGTAATTATCCATATGAATTTTTTACTGAATTATATTGTTTTAACAGAACTCTAATAGGCGAAGGTGTTTAACCAAACCACCATTAAAATCTAGAGAATATGATTTCAACAAATCCTCTAGGGTTTGGATTTTTCTTTTTTACTATCCATCTATCTAATAATGATATGTAGTGATGAGACTCAATTCCATTTCATGAGCATGATGAAGACGTCACCGGATCATTGGGGTGATCATCTTGTATCTATCAAATACAATGGAATGTGTTACTTCAGGTAGCTTTACCACTTCTTTAATGATTATCTATGAAAAAAACTCTATATAGAAGTATTATATGATAGTGATGATGTGTTATAATTAATTAATAAGATTTACTAACACCCATATAACATTAAAACCTTTAGAGGTTTTGGGTTTTCCTATGACAAAATCTATAGTGGTCTCCCATTACCATTCTGGTATAAATAATTGATGCAACATACCCTTTGAATTTTTCATTCTGCCTTATTTTTTTCTCATACCAAGCATAGATATACAAGAACTGTAATATATATCTTTATTCAATCCCCCAAAATGTATTATTTCAAGTCTCTATACATATTCTTACTTCAAGGATGAATTTGGAATGAAGAACTTCAATGTTCATCCATAAAATCATTCTCAAAATCTGATATGGAAGGAACACATACTTGGGTCCGTAACCTTATCATTCCATTATAATTATGATTATAATAAAACAAATTTAAATTTTTATGATGATCTACATATTTCATTCACGCCTACATAATCTTCACATTTATAGTGGGATTAAAATTTGAAAAAGATAATATTTTACCCTTCCTTTGGATTTATAGATCCATCATTTACACATCCAGAAATATTAGATCATTTGTGATCCACATCATGGATATGATAGCATGATTTTTTCGACTCAAAGCATCATAATCCTTTTTTGATTTCTCAGGTGGTAATGTATTGATTAGTCATAATTTATTATCAAATCTAACCGTATTCTCTAGAAAATGTTTTAATCTATCAGTGTGAATATATATTTCATTCCATTTTGATCATTATGTATATCACACATTTATATATAAAGATAATGCCTCCAAATAAGTAATTTAATGATTACCACCACTAGGTCATATTCATGAGTTGTGTAATTCTTCTTATGAATCTTCAACTTCTATGGGGAATAAGAAATAAATTTGTTATTATACCTAATAAAACATCCAAATCCATTATCTGGGGCATCAAAATATATTCTAAACTATTCTACACTATAGGGTAATGTAATAATAGTTGCACTTACTAATCTTCTCTTTAGTTCCTTGAAATTTTCCTCACAGTCATCCAAGAAGAGGAACCTCATACCCTTCCTTGTTACAATTTTCAGAGGATTATATAGACATGATAAATTCTTTACAAACCATTGATAACATCCAACTAAATCAAGAATTTTATGGATCAAAGTCACCTTGGTTGTTCTAGGAAAACATTCACCAGCCTCCATCATTTATGGAACTACATCAATACCATCACATGAGATTATGTGGCCCAAAAATGAAAAAAATTAGCCAAAATTCACACTATGTTTATTTCTCATAATGTTCCTCCTTTCTTATAGTCTTTAGTACAATTCTCATGTGATCTTTATTTTCTTCATTTCTCTTTGAATAGAAAATAATATCACCTATAAAGAAAAAAAAATTAGATCATGTAATATCAAAATAATCTATTCATAAAATCAATAATGATATAAGGGGAATTAGAAAGTCAAAAAAAGAACCACTATATATTCATACTGTCCATACCATCTATGGAATGTTATCTTGTGTATATCCTCTTTCATAACCATCAAATGATGATATCCAGAACCAAGGTCAATCATGGGATATTATTGAGCTCTATGTAGATGAACAATAAAATAATCAATATGGGGAAGATAATTCTTTTATTGATTGTGATCTTTTTAACATATTATAATAATTGAAAATTATCATTGATCCATATATATTTTTCAAAAATAAAAATAGTGAACCACATAGAAACATGCTTGGATGAATGAATCACTTTATAAGGTTTCCTTGGAGTTTCATCGTTTATTAATGCAATAAAATCATGTAAATTATACTAGAAATATTTGAAATATGTGGGGAACCAGTTATTGTTTTTATTGAGAACTCAACATCATATTTTGATTAAAGGCTAGGCTACACTTCTAGAAATAAATCCTAATAATATTGAACAATAATCTTATCATCGATGTCGATTTCCTCATAGACCATTTTAGACATAAAACCCTCTTAAAGGGAATATCATACCTATAAAATGTATGTAATATTCATAGGATGGACATACATATCATCAAATGGATGGATGTTCATTGAAGAGAATGAAATATCCGATGTAAATTTACATACCTGACAATTGATGTGAGATTTATATAGAAAAAGAAAATACATGCCTAAGATGACATCAAATTCAAACAAAGGAAGAATGAAAATATTTTCAGGAGTCACATTCCCACAATCATAAATAGGAGAGAAATCATAGACTCTAGATTAAATCATCATACCATTAGGAGTTTACATAGCTAATTCTACATTTAATTTTTTTTTGTGGAATCATAACACCCACATAAAATTCATTATATATGAATCAGTGGGTATATATAGAATCATTTAAGACATTAGCAGTTATAGAGTGGATAGTAACTGTGCCTTTCGCAACGTTATTATCACAACCCTCAACAGAATATAAATTGCATGAGATTTTCCCATCTCCCTATCCAAAGGAGATTGATTACAATTAAAATAATTAATAACCGGTGGGTTTATAGAGTTGTTAGTGTAATTCCCATTCTACTTAAACTTTTAGAAGTGAATTATTGGACCTAAATTTTGTGTTGTTTTTTCTCCATTTGCACATTTTCGTAACATCTTCTCATCAAATCAGCAATCAAATGCCTAAGGACCTTACCTTCTATACATGAAATGTTAATTAGACCACCTAAGATATTTATATCCCTTATTTTTCCTCGACATATTTCATAAAGGATTTCTTAACTTCTACTCATCATGTTTTATAGATTTTTTTAAACATCATCATTCTTTTCTTATCAAACACATGAGATTGATATGTGACTTAATCCTCAATTTCATCCTTATTTTCACAATTCACAATCATCTTGTTTAATATAAAGTCTCTTATAGGAAATTCCCTTTTTAAAATATAATTTTATCCACTAATAACCTATCAATATTAATTTTGGGTTGGTTGAAATTTCTTAAAGTTTACGTCTCAAGTCTCATAAAATTTTCCAATTAGTTACGAGTATATTTATCAGCACTCTACTTCTACTCAAGGAACTAATTATCGTTATTGGTTTGAAGAATATGAGAAATGTAATTATTGAAATATATGTTATTGAACTCATAACAATCCTCGGATTCAATATCATCTTACCGCCTCATATTAATGATTAGATTCCACCACAAGTATACTTTACCTTCTAAAAGATAAATTTCTAAAATGAATTTCTCCTGCTCTAGTCACTAGAGAATGAATAATATATTTTTAGTAGTATGGATCCATTGTTCAATAACATGTGCATAAGAAGACCCTTTTTAGGAAGAGGGATATTGAATCATTAAAGAATAAAAAAAATCACCCCATTTCTCATTTAGAAGTCCACCATGATTCATAGATTGAGAAAGCCGAGTGAGCATATCTACGAGGGTTTCCATTATAGCTCCAATAGATTTCAGTTTATCAAGAGGAGAATCAATAAATTGTTTGTTGAAATCAATATTAACATGGTTTTTTCGGGTTCCATCCATTGTATAAAATTGAAGGAATAGATTAGGAAACGATTATCATATCAGGGAACAACAAAATCATGAAAATTCACTTATTGGATTTCCAAATTAAGAAAGCTTCCTTATTATACGAATCTATAAGTTCATCTTTTGTTATTAATTACCAAATTCCATTTAAATCCTTTATAATGGATCCAGTTGTGTTTCTGTCTTTTCAAAGAACATCCCATGGGAGTGAAAAATCTGGTGTACAACAACGATTGTTGTTTCATACCATATTAACATGAGTCAAGATCGAAACGTCATGTTTTTGTTTCTACACCTAATTATATCTATTATCGAGCCACATATATTGGTAGAATCTTGATAATGATGTATTGTCAGGAAAAACGTCACTCTATCATTTTCCAAAAATCTAGAACATTTTCCAATGCTTTTCCATATACTTATATAACTACCCAGACATGACCATAGGGTTATAAATATATTTTTCTAATCATAGATTCAAAAAATAATCAAAAAAATCATCTAATAATAACTATAATGAATTATTATTTTAATATATTATCATTCAATATCTTTTTCTAATGATATTAAACATTATACAAAAAGGCACCCATGGATCGAACTATTCTAGTGCCTTTGGAAACATGTATACATAAACACTGGTACATAAATGCACTACATAATCTCCCACTAGTCTTATCTTAAAAAAACCATCTTAGACCTACGAAACACATTATATATTTTCAAAACCTAGGGATAATGATCAAAAAGGATGTGAGATCATATGCTCAGTATGGGTAAAAATATGAGATATATAAGAAAAATAATGAGAATAAGGGTGTGAGAACATGGTCCTAAAAATATAAGATCATACACATCATATCAATGATCATAATCAAATATCATGGTATTAATATTGTTAGTTTATAAGACATAAATCATAAGGAAATGAAGAACATAATCTATAAATACATAACATGGGAAAAACCGATTTTTATTAGACACAAAAGAATATAATATGATATAAATGGTAGGAAATAAATCACTTACAATGCTATCTTTATATTATATGTTCACTATCTATACCATCTTGGAAGTCATTGTTCACCCCCATTGCCATCATAGTAGCACGAGCTCACTCCTCATATCGTCTTGGAAGTCATGGTTCACTCCCATGGACATCTTAGTTTTCAAGGATCATTCACAAGACATTCTTAGTCTATATCATGATATATAAATCATTACCCTATACATTCGAGGGATATATTGTTCCCACCCATCTACCGGTGAAATCAAACATACATATTCCTTATGATCTTAAATAATAATTTCATAATACTTGGAATGAAATTGGAATTATATATATGTAATAATATCATAACCTATGTAAAAATATAGGTCTCATAGTTATTTAATCATAATCATAACCCTCAAAAATAATTTGGTTTCAAACTCCATTATCTCTTTCCAGATAAATGGGTTTATCAACATCATGCCATCAAAACATATTCCATTTAACAAAAGAATATGAATCTAATGATTGAATAATTTATCCATAAAATGAAAGGGTAACAAAAATAATGTTATCCTATATTGGAAATTATGTTGTAAGATATTTTAAAACCATTTATTCTGTAAAATAACATTTCATAATTGAATATTTATTTTTGAATCCTAAAACGTTTTTGAGAAATATTTTTATTGAAAATATATTATAGAAATTGAAATGAAAACTTTAAAACAATAAAACAATTTTAAAATAAAAATTTCATGTAGAGTGATCTTCAGGTATCATTTTTGCACAATTTTTAAATCATTTTTGAATTCATATATTTGGAATAAAATAGATTTTTAAATGAAGAGAGAAATACAATTATATTTTCATATTAAACATTTTCTTGAATATTTTATGTTCTAAAGAGTTTGAAAATTGTACTAAAACATGAATATATTAGGAATCAATAGAGGATATGAAAATTCATGAGTTTTCATGAGATATGGATTAGATTATTTAATAATAGGTATCATAAACATAAACAATCTCCATAAGTGATTTGATTATTTCAATAAACTCATAAAACATGGTATCAAGAGATCAAAACCTCCTTGTAACAAATTTAAATTAATTGAGAATAAAATATCATTAAAATATGGATATTCAGGAAATAAAATTTAAAAAATATTTATAATACCTCTAAGAATAATATAGGGTTATAATATAACATGTGTCTGAAATAAAGAAAATTTATAAAAAAATGTTTTAAAAATTGGGAAGCTATTAAAAATTTTACTCCATGAAATAATGAACATAAAATAGATATATAAATACACATAAATTTAATTATAAGAATAATTTAGTACATCTAGTGGTAGTATACACACCACACAAAAGGAATTGGTAATGAACAAATATTGTGTCTCATGGAAATAAAATGATAGATGATATCCTATTATCATTGTGTCTTGTCTGTTATCAAATTAATTCGATCGCCTTCCATAAGGAATATATGTTTATTATAAATATTTTACCTAACCATACTATTATATATAATACCATATAATATTTTATTATTTAATTATTTTTCCCATATGATAGAAATCATATTAAAAGGTTTCACTTCAGGTAGTATTCGCTTTGTTCTTTGCATGTGTCTTAGTTTTTTACATCTCTTATCTTTATATATATATATCATGATTTATTGAATATAAATAATGATTTAAATATAAATTATATTCCTTATATTTTTTTAATAATATTTAAAATAATGATGTTTGATATCAAATATACTGTTTATGAGAACGGTATGTCGTACGTACGCTTGGATGGTGTTTCCAATTAAATTGTCATGATGAATGAAAAAAGGTAAATGAAATCTATGTATATATACATATATACATATATATTTATATATCATTAATCAAGTATATTACCTATATCATTTATATCATATATGATCACTATACCCATCCTTAATACATTCTATGTAGTGTGTGAACGAATCATATAACATTGCTGGGGTGGTAGTCAACATTCCCTAAAACAAAATTCTCAAAATTACATCAAATGAAATGTTTAATGATGTGTGTGTTTAAAGTATTTTAGAATATAAAATATGTAAAAAATGAAATAACTAACCTATATAATCAAATTGTATATCATATTTTTCACTATGATAGACGGTAAAGAAAAAATTAACAATCATCATTTTGTGAGCCGGTAGTTTACCATACACAGAAATAGTATGTTCATTTCCTATTAGATGGAGGTATTTCAATGTATAGGTCGACCCATTATAATGAAATAATCATAGTATATTCTTTATAATGTTGCCTTTGTATAATTCAATAACAAAGGGAATGTAGGGGGTTGATACAAAAATTAAAAGAAAGGATCATCAGAGATGTCATTACCTCCTAATTGGGTAAATCATTTTTCTTTTTTCGATAAGGATTCATTGGATATATTTATACAAAAATATTGGATTATAAAAGGAAGGGAAATATTTGGGGAATTATTTTTCATAGATATTTTATGATCTTATGTGTTTTGAGATCTATGAAGAAGAGGGAAAGATATTGGCCCTTTAAAGGGAATATAAATGAAATATTTGGAATTTTTTAAAACAAGTTTGGTATACGCACATTTCTTAACAAAAAATTTCATAAAAACAAAAAAACACAATAATATAAGTTTAATTGATTAATTATGGTTATAAAATAGTTTTTGGAAATGTTTATTGGTATTTTTATTTCTTAAATTTATTATTTAGTACATTATAGACATAATTTTTCTCTTAATCGTTGTAATTTATTTTAATAATTTTCAGTAATTTGTTTGGTCAAAAAAATGATGACCTTATTATAAATTATAAAATATTCTGACTAAAACTACATAATACATTTTTACAATTTATAAACATGGATACAACAGAAATTAATTAAAAAATAATCTCACCACCTAGATGAAACTGCAGGGTTTTCTTGTAAAAACATCCAAACTATTGCTATGTTTTTATTCCAATTTTGAATATTAAATTCGTTAAAATTCCCTAAATAATATTAAATGAAAAAAATATGATCTTAGTAACATTTAAAATAATATAAAATTAATTATACCCTTATAATTAAATTAGTTGAAAATCTGTTTTGAATTAAATTTCATTATTTTTCATTATACATCCAGAAAATGATGTTTCGTATAACATCCAAAATATTCTTCCTATGATATAGACATTATAAATAGCAAAATGATGTTTATTTTATATAATTAAATTTATAAATGAATCTAAAATTAATTTTTTTTATTTAAAAATATGGACATTAAAAGAAATTCATTTGACAAAATGTTATTTTTAAGCAATTAAGGACTTTTCGAAAAAAATAATCATTCATTATCAATATGTTTTATTTATATAAAAAAATTATAAAAAAATATTTGGAAATTACTTGCAACTATTCATAATATTTTTTTAATTGATAGGTTATAGATAACTCATTGAAATGATTATTATAATAAAATAATGTTACATAGAAACATCATTGTTGCATGTAATGTACAATATATCGATTTTACATGTATTTTATGTTGAGGAAATGTTGAGTGAATGAAATTTTATAATTATTGAATTTTAAAATATAATGTAAAATTTAGTTTATTTAAAAAATATCCTTAAAAACCCGGGGTGTTGCACAATCATGATGGAAAATTGGGCATGAATGATAGCTGGAAGGTTCTGGGAGAGTTCATGTATTATCTGCGATTTCATGTGTGTCATTCCAAGAGTCTCATATATATAAATATTCTCAATGGGGGTGTGAATAAAATATTATGTTTGACCATGGACATGTTGTCCCATATATCCTCAAATCCCAAGCATTCAGCTTACTTTCCCTAGTTATGTGTGGGAAACACATATTTTAAGGCATATTCATCGTCAGATATGGGGATTGAAAAGTGTATCATGTTTACATAACCAAATATGAGCTCTTAATATTATGATGATTCATTTTATTGGGTCGTTTCCAGTTTTTCCGGTGTCTTAGAGAAGAAGAATGTGAGATATAGGGCTTGAATTAGAGAAGATAGTGACTCTTCCTAATATATTTATTCTGGGTTCTAGTGGTCAGTCACATCATTTTGAAGTTGTTATTATGTGAAATCCAGAGGTTGTGTAGATATTAAATGTCTATTCAGTTGTTCTCTCAGTGTGGCATGGGATCAAGTATGTATTTTCAAAGTAATCTATTTTTCGAACATCTATGCATACTTGGTCGGGACTTTCTGCACACCATGATCTTCTAATGAAAGGGTAATAGTTAGTCAGGCAAACTAATCTGAAGATTTTTCTATCACTACCACTCTAGATTCATCCATAACTAGAAGGAAATATTTGATGACAATATAGTCCTTGATATTGTGGCATGGGCTTCTAGGGAAAGGGATGAAGGCATGGCGATCAATTAGGTCAACCCCACCAGGCCTCCATAGATGTAAAAGTCTAGTAATGTTATTTCACATGGATTCAACAAAATAACTAGGGATATGTTCATTTTAGAATTACTAATATTTATTTACCTTTTTCCAAATATTGGGTGTCTTTGACTAGTCTATGCCTTTGGCCATGGGAGATTCTATGGTTATCACTACTTAAAAAGTGGTGTCGGGCAGTTCAGTACCTGCCTCAGATCTTGGATGGGAAAATCTATATGCTTTAGAGTGAAAACAACAACATCTTGTTTTCATAGACTCTCCCTTTATGCTTAGAGAATCATCCATGATTTGGATTAGGTTTTTTGAATGGAGTCTTTGAGATGTTGTGTCAATTTTTAAAACATACAGAACCCTCAAGGATAATTTATTTGGATTAAAGGCATCTGCAGATCATCCAAAATATTTTAGGAATAGAGATCCAATATTTGTTCCTATAAGAGAGGGATTTAATTTGAAAAGTGTAAACACATCCCCTTTATAGAGACCCAAGCTTGATGTAAATGGATGTTATATTACTTTTTAAAAATAGTTAATACATAAAAAAAATAGAATCCCAAGGACTATAACAGTTTAGTGTCTTTGAAAACATGGAACATAATCTTCCAATCATTGTGAAATATCTTCAACATCTCCTATAAAGATGTTCACCTTATGTTTTATTACCTAAAACAGTTATTTATGTCATGGGGAAATGAAAACATATAAAGGGTGAGCTAAATTCTCAGTAATGGTAAGCATTGAGAAAATTAAACAAACCATATATATTTCAATAAACATGAAAATAATGATTAAACATCAAGATATTGAGTTTTGAAATAAATCATGGTAGTACATAAGGTAACGATCATAAAAGAACATCAATAATGATAAAATTTCATAGGAATAAAACATTAAATTGGGGAAAACCATTACACACATGATATGATTTCAATAGTTTCCAAGGCATTCCTACCAAGACCATCATAGTGGAAAAAATCCATACTGTACCAGGTATACTTGTCGTTCCAGCCTTGTATTTTTAAACCAGATTTTACTTTCCATTTTAGCCATGTCTATCTCATGAGATATAAATCATTACCCAATTCATTGGGGGGGGGGGAGATATAGGTCCCACCCATCTAATAATGAAATAATTCTTTCATGTGCCACAAAATAATCATAAATTATTCATTAAATTAAATAGAATAAAATGGGTTTCATAAACATAATCCCATCATAACATAATACATATAAAACAAATGTATAACTTTTCATCATAAGAAAATTAATAACATGTAAATAACAGGGAAATTATACTTGAAACATAAACATACTAAATAATTTCATCTTCGATGGAAAATAGTTTTGATAAAACACATGAAATGAGTTCTCGAGGAAAATATCCTCTCTTATACAAAACAATTTTTATTTCACAAAATGAAATGAAATATTAAAATAAAATGATTTTTTTGAAAATAATTATATAATATTGTAGTGGAAGCTTCATGAAAATAAGGCTTTATGAATTTGTAAATATCCTTTCATGCCATATAAGTTAAATAAAACATATTTCTTGTACTTTTTCCGAAAAGTCAAAAATTACCTCTTATAGTAAACAAAGAACAATTCCTTCAATACAATGTAGTAAAAAAATGTTAAATATGAATTTAAATAGACATGGACGAATAGTAAACATTTCATGAATACATTTTGAGAAAACATTGTCATGGAGGATAGATCTAACCCTATTAAATACATACGAATAAATAATCTTAGATAAGAACAAAATTTGAATAATTATCCCTTACCTTATGTCCAATTTATTCTGTACATGTCTGAAACTCATATATAGTTGGATTAAACATATTATTAACTTGTAATAGAACCACAATATTATTTATGTTCTCATATATTATTCACTTATGTCTTTATATTAACCGTTCTTTTGTAAATTCCATGTTAAAGTAGCGTTTTGGGTAAAATGTTTTCATTTATCGTACGTGGTTTGACATGTTGTTCTTGATATTATTATATATATCCTGATTTACATAATTCTAGAATGTATGACAAGATTTATATATAATATGTATTCAGAATATAAATATATATGATAGACCGATAAATGAAATTGAATACACCGTTCGTGGAGACGGTAGGCCGTACATACGAATGATCACATTTTTCATTTCCTTATTGAATTGAATGGAATTAAATAAATGAAAAATATATGTATATAAATCCAGTATCATTATTAATTCAAATATTTAATGATTATTTATTATATATACTTTATAATCATTTTGGAATGGTTAATATTGAGAATGAATCTCGTCGCGTCGTTGAGATGGTGATCCGTACGTACACACGAGTGATGATATCGTTCCCATAATTACTGAATGGTATTGGAGTGGATTATATAATATCTCAGTATTAGTATCATGTTATAATAATAATATATTGTAATTATTTAAACCATAATACCCATCCCTGTAAGTTGGTGGAGGAAAAACAAATTACACCATGATGTGGAGAATGTAAGCCATACGTACGCACACGTGATGATTTCATTTTTCATAGGATGGATATAAATTGAAATATGGTTGTTTAATAATTAAAATAACATATCATTATATTAGTTAAAATTCTGTTATTAATTTATTATGAACCAAAAAATGAAGAGGATGTAGAAGAAGAAACGAATTTGAAAGAATCGGCAAAGGATATTACCACTTATTTAACGTACCTCTTTTAATCATCCATTGAGGACACTAAATTTGGTATTTGAAGAAGACCAGAACCTCTATAAGTATTCTAGGGAATTGGATAAGATACATGGGTTGGGGTTGGCCAAGCATGACGGCTCAAAATTTTGTGAGGAGGAGAGGGATGAGGTACCATTTTATAAGACCAGAGAGAGGCACTTTTGGAAACCTAAAAAATAATAATTAATAATAAAATAAAAACCCCAATAAAAACACCCAAATATGACTCCATTCGAAGATTAAATTATAGAGGGTTGTAATGTCATCATCCAATAAAATTTAGACAAGTTTGAAATTTATTTTAAACAATATCAATTTGATTTATCCTTATTTAATCTATTTAATTTTATTTCTGGTATAATATTCTCAAATTTAAATTGCTATAAATAATTACTTATGTGTTATGAATTATCAATAATTTTTATGACATTTTAGACCATATAAATTACAATTTATAATATTTAAATATTTTTGGGATATTTAAACAATTTTATACTTTGTTATTTTTATAAAATAACAATAATGTCAATTTAGAACCAATTCATTCATTTGAATTTAAATTAAATCCACACAGAAGATATCATCAAACCGATATTTTTAATAGATTTATAACAGGACAAATTTATCTAGAATATTCATGGAGCACATTAATTAGTTAATATAATATTTATATTAATATTTTTAAAACTATTTATTTGATATTTCAATCAATAAAATAATTTCTACATCCCTATTGGGTCGCAATTAATGATAATTATTTAATCCCTAAAATTAAAAATAAATTCATATAAGGTATATAATTATAATTTCTTTATAGTGACACTTTTTTTGAAGTATTATGATGTTTACCACTAAATTATTATTATTACATTTATAAGATTTAAGAGAGTGACATATTGTCACATTCTTTTGTTTTAATAATAATTATATCCTCTTCATGGTCAAATGTCCAAGAAATGAATCTAATTTGACCCTTAGGTGATATGGGTTGACTTTTTTTCATCCAATATAATTTTGGCAGGAGTTAGGGTAATTTTATAATCTTAATGGTTCACATAATTACCCAATTTACCTTTAACTGTATTAAAAAAATTTACCATAGTTACAATTCATAATGTCTTAAAAAGTATTTTATTATCATAATTTTGAACTACATATTCCATATATGGAATACATTTTTTCATATTCAAAAAATAGAAGTTGCAGTATTTAATTTAAAATTAATCCCTCTATTGATAAAATAGGTTTTAAATGTTAAAACATTGCAAAATAATGAAATGTTTATACTTATGAATTCAGTGTTAAATTAATGAGAATGAGTTAAATTATATTAAATGGTATAAATATATTCTATTTATAATTTTAAACCATTCAAATTTAAAATTTAATCATATAAATTTTCTCGATGAGAAAATTTGTTTTTAATTAATATTTAGCTTATTTTTACTTTTCATTAAAATGTGATTGTTATCAGAATAATGTCAAAAAATTATCGAAAGACATTTTTATATCCTGATTGCAAGGAAGAAGTTTTATTTGACAAATTATACTTACAAACATGTCAATAAATAGAATTACAGTAGGGGCGCCATCAAATGGCGGAAAAACTTCATTTTTTGAAAAATAATTATTTTACCCAAAAAATTTATTTTGTTCTCATACCATGTTCTATATAATGTGTAAGATTTTTTTTAGATAAGGGGAAGAGCCCCATAAATTTATTTATAAATAAGGTCGATGGGGAGAAATACATGGAGACAGTGTAAAGACATACATTATTGGAGACCCATCTTTTTCCTTATCTTGTAACCAATTTTGTGCTCTTGGGCTCTCATCTCATTCCACATTTTAGTGCTGAGACGTCCCTGACCTCTTCTTCCAGAGTGGCAGTCTGAAATCTCCATAGCTCGCTGCAATAGTGTTTCAATGTCATCATCAAAGCTGGCCGTTTCAACATCTTCCTTTTTATTCATTTCCTCATTTCATTGCTTTTTCTTTTGGCTTCTTGTTCATGCTTGTTGCCACTGGCAGTCCTCTGCTTCAGTTTTGTCATCTTCATTCCTTGCTGAAATAGGAACCTGCATCTTGGCAATCCAAGAATCAGAAGAAACTCCCCCCAAAAGAGGCATGATTCCAGCCCCTGTTGAAGGATCTAAATCTCCTATAACATGAGAAACAATATCAGTATTAGAAGAAACAATAAAATATTTTAAGGGAGTATCAGTGGGATCCACATCCATGAATTGTACAATATGCATTTTTTCCATCGAAGTAACAATATTAGAAATCTTCTCTGACCCTTCCCCAACATGGAGCTCCGAGCATCCTACAATCAGAGACCTCTTATCATCAGAGACATAGTCCATCTTTGCCTTCATTTTATCATTAATATCTTTTCTATCTTTAGGTGTAAAAGTCTGAGATGTAGCCAAAGTTGCAATCTGTTTTTTTTTCTAGAATCAGACTCAGTTTGAGGACCCCTGCTGAGAGTACCATTGTGATATCATATTAATTCTAACCACATCTGTGACAGTCTGTACTGAGCCCAGATTTCCAGAACCAACCTAAATATGAGCAGGTGATTCCAAATCCAAAACTGTTTGATCATCTTTCATATTACCATCCCTAGGATGCAGGGGTGATCGGGGTTCTCCCTATTTCACAATCGCAACCCAGGACTTCTTAGTTGGATTACTGGTCTTATTAAAATTCAAGGAGTTTGTAGATTTAACTCTTGGGACATCCTTATTGATAGAACCAGTAGGTAAAAGGTATTTATTCTATTGGTCCAGAATAACAGGGTTGGGCTTCATTCTTTTTACATTTCCACATGACTTAGAGTCATGCCCTCTATGAGACCATATGCTACACATTATAGACTTCCTACACGATGTAGCATCATGACCTAGAACCTTATAGGAATGATTGAATTTAGGAACCCTCTCAAACTCAATTTTTAGCTCTAATTCCTTATCATCTGTGGAAAGATATTCCCTATCAACAAGAGTTGAGCAGAGATTAATCTCAATAAGGAATCTAGCATAATGACTGAATCTAGCCATTTCGGTTTCTCTATTGATTCTAATAGGAACTCCAATGGCAAGAGAAGTATCATAAAGAATTCTAGGATGCCATAAAATCTAGTTATGACCAAAAAAATTTATCCATAACTGAGATGAGGTGTTACCTAATTCACAAGGGTTGAAGCTCTTGTCCCATTCCCGGATATGGAAAGCACCTGGCCTAAAAGAAATTGAGCTGAAGCTCCTGGATCTAAGCTTGAGATCCGCATAAGGGAAAATTAAGTGGTAATAACCCTTTCCAAGATAAATACATTGCAAATCTTCAAAACCCCAGACATCAACAAGTTTTTGCCAAAGGTAATCAATTTTACAAGGAATACATCCTTTCGGAAGAATCAATCTTCCAATAATAGTGTGTTCTACCAATATCATATGCTCTGCAACTGCAGTAGAATCTGCCTTGACATGAGCCACAGATCCCCTTTTTCTAATGCTCTCAAATGAACTCTTGAACTAGGAAATAGACCTACAAGCTTTACTGACCTCAGGGATATTCGAACCTGGTTTTCTAGGAACAGCTCCAAACATTCCTAATGCGTGATCATGGGAGTTGAATCTCCCAGGGAGAAGAAAATCATCTGCCATCGTGTCGCTTCTTCCAAAACTGTAATCGTCAAGAGTGAACGAGTGTCGGCTCGTCATTTCTCCCAAATATCTTGATAATGTGTAAGATGAATTATAATGTTATAAAATTAAAAATGTTGTTAATACTACTCATAACGGCTTTTTCATAACAATATATTGTTGATTAGTAAAACTCAGTATTGGGTACAACACAAACTATTGAGGAAGGTTGCTCTTGCATGCTATACAAGACAAGAATACTATTTGTGTATAATACTAGCTTATACGGTGTTGTGTATAGCCTAAGATTAATTTTGTGTTGCGTACAACACAAGACATCAATGAAATTGAAAAGAATATTTCTCATTAAATATAGGGGTGTTACATTCTACCCCCATTAAAATGAAATTCACCCTCGAAACTGGTCGATGTTATAAATGGTTTACTACTTGAATGTTTCACTCATAGAATCCCACATAATGAAAAGGAATACTAAACCCTAATTTTTTAAAAAAAAGTATGAAACGTAATGGTTACCCAAATTTACACATAACTAGGTTTCCACATAGGAGATCATAGGTGAAAATATGGATTTGGAAGAGAAATCTAACCATCATTTTCTGATAGAGAGTGGTAGAGAAAATGAATGTGAAAATGTCAATAGTCACAAAGCCATAAATTTGGGATGATATATGGTACCATCTGATTCATCAGATATGTGGGTATTAGGAAAACAATTTTGGTTTCAAGATAATTTCCCTAATGTTGATGAATTTTTTCATAAGGATAAATAATTACTTGATTTCAGTGTAATTTTATCATTGGTCATTCCACGAACAATTTCCTCTTCATCTCTTATTTAAGGATATAATGTTTAATTTGTCATTATTGAAATTTTAGAAGATAATGTCATAAAATGATAGGTTATTCCGTCAATCTCAAACAAAAATTTATAAGATGTTATTAAATATACATTAGTCAATCTATAGTGTGATTAACCATATATGATTCCAAAAATGGACTAATAATTCAACTATAATACCTCTTAATCTAATAAAACTAATTTCTACTAACCAGGTAGTTCCTGTAGGCCAGTGGTATGTGATAAAGACATGTTGCACTTTGATTGTGGGTTCGATTCCCACATCCTTGTCCGACGAGATGGGTTGTCGCCCGTCCTACAAGTTTTCCTTTTTCTAAAACTATAATATCAAAAAGATATACCCTTAAACAATACTATCGAATGCCCAACTTAATCCATCCCAATCTTTAGGATTATCCAATATACTTTTGTCCAGTCTCATAGTATAAATAATAATATTACTATATAGGTCATATACAATGCATGTGGTTACCATAATTTATCCCCCATATATCATTAGATATATCTTGTTGGTCATATTCCATACTTGTGAATAACATAATCATGTATTCTCTTAAAACATTAATTACCATAGAACCATAGTGAAAACAATAACTCTATAAAAAGTAAATTATTTCTGTATACCAAAATTACAAAATTACTATATACTCAACCCATAATGTCACATTGTCCTTATATCAGTCATGAGCTCATTAATACTATCAAACATATTATTTTCCTTGTATCCCATCATTATTCTCATATCATATGATTTAAAAAAAATATTTGAATCACTTTTCATTATTACAGGTACCATTCAACAAATACATTCAAATACTCTGGGAAAAAATATTGTAACAATCCTTATATTTTTATTCATTCCATAGTACCATACATTATTCTTGATAAACATGGAAACATTCTAATACCTTATTAAACCATGGATCAAGCTTCATAATTTTATTCCTCACCACTTCTTTCTTCTCATATTTCAGTTGTAGCCTCATCATCATAATCAACATAAATACTACCCATACTACCATGCTGATTGACTTTATGATATTTTTCCATTCGGCATTGGATTGTCTAATTTTTGGTACCTTTCACATTTAAAACATTTAACCGTTGTTCATGTCTTATAATTAGCACTATCCTTATTCATTGTATTAACATGACCTTTTCTTTTGTAATTACTAGCTTTGTGTCCTTCTTTCTGACACCCAAAGCATCTCCCAGTTCCATTGAAATATTCTCTTTTATGTCTAATCCAAGATTATTTACATGAGGAAAATTGAAATTTCTTTCCTCTATGATCATCTTGAAACTCCATCTTTCTCTTATTATCTGAGTCTGGAAACATACCAAAGTTGAGATTATTGATCATATTATGAGATTAATGATAATGCATAATAACAATATTTTGATTTTGAATTCCAATTTAATTTTCTTGATCATGAATAATATCATTCCATTTTCCATTATATTCTCTATTAACATGAATTTTCCTATTTACAACCATTTTTTAAAATCCAAATGAATAGTGTGAGAGGAAGAAATCATGCTAGGAAAACATAATAAAGGGGGAGTACCATCAATATCTAACATATTAGGTTTAATTCTAAAATTGTTACTGTAATTCTAGGGCTATAAAATATACTTATACATATCTTTATGGACATCCCTAAACATACATTTTAAATATCTCTAGGGATCTCACTAATGTTTTCGCATCCTAGTTTCCAAAGGTTAGCTAAACATATCATATGATACCAACTGTAGAGTCCCAAGCATGACGTAAATTAATGTTACATTAACTTTGTGGAATACTTAATACATTACAAAAACAAACACCAAAGGACCGTAATAGTATAGTGTCTTTGGAAACATGGAACATAATTTTCATATCATGGTAAAAGATCATCAATATCTCCAAAAAAGAACATCACCTTTTTCGTTGTTTCATAAAACCTTTATTTATGTCCTGGGGAAAATAAAACATATAAAGGGTGAGATTAAATTCTCAGTAAGGGTATGCATGGAGGAAAAAATACAAACCATATGAATTGTAAAAAACTGGAAGACAAAGTTTAAACATCAAAATATTGAGTGCTGAAATAAATCATGGAATTACATAAGGCATAGATCATAAAGGAACATAAATGATGATAAAATATAATGTGAATAAAAAATTTAACTGTGGAAAACAATTAACCACATGATATTATTTCCATAGTATACATGTCATTGCTACTAAGACAATCATAGTGGACAAAGTCCATTACTGAACTGGGCTTACTTGCCGTTCCTGCCCTGTATTACTGAGCCAGATTTTACATTCCATTCTAGCCATGTCTATCTCATGAGATATAAATATTTACCCAATGCATTGGATGGAGATATAGGTACCACCGATCTCATAATGAAAAAATAATTTTGTGTTCCACAAAATAAATATAAATCAACTTTGATAACCCAGTGAATAAAATGGGTTTCATAAACATCATCCGATCATAACATAATCCATATAATAAAATTTATATCATTTCATCAGAATAAATGTAATACCATGTAAAAAATATAGAAATAATACTTGAAACCTAAACATACTAAATAATGTCATCTTATAATGAAAATAGTTTTGATAAAACACATGAATTTAATTCTTGAGAAAAATATCCTCTCTTATCCAAAACCATTTTATTTTCATAAAATGCCAAAAAAATTTAAAAGGAACGTTTTTTGGAAAATAATTATGAAATATTATAGAGGATTAATCCTGAAAATTAGGAGTTATAAATCTATAAAACTATGTTCATGCCGTATATGTTAAAGTAAACATTCTTCTTATACTTTTGCTGGAAAAGTCAAAAGGTGCCTTGTGTGGTATTGAAAAGAATGATTTCCTCTAATCCATGTGGTAAAAATAGGTTAGAAATGACTTTAAACATAAATGTAAGAATAGTAAAAATTTCATGAAAACCTTTTGAGAATACAAGGACATGGATGACAGACATATCCCCAGTAAATACTTTTGAATTAACAATATTGGATAAAAATGAGAATGGAATAATTATCCTTTACCTTAGGTCCAATTTATTCCGTACGTGTCCGAAACTCCTATATAGTGTGTTTAAACATATGATTAAATTGTAACAGAACAATTAATATTATTTATGATATCATATATGATTCACTTATGTCGTTATATTACCCGTTATATTGTTAATTCCATGTTAAAGCATCATTTTGGGTAAAATAGTTTCATTTATCATATGTGTTTGGACATATTGTTCTGGATATTAATAATTATATCCTAATTTAAATAATTTCATAATTTAAAACATGATTTAAATATAATATATATTCATCATATAAATATATATTATTGATCGATAAATGGAATGAAATACACCATTCTTGGAGACGGTAGTCCGTACGTTGGAATGAATGCTATTTTTGTTTGCTTATTGAATTGAATGGAATTAAGTAAATAAAACATATATGTACACAAATACAGTATCATTATTATGTCATATGATTCATTAATATTTATTATATATACTTTATAATCTTTATTTTATGGTTATCATGGAGAATGAATCTCCTTGTGTCATGGAGACGGTAATCCGTACGTACGCACGAGCGATGATATTATTCCCATAATTGTATAATGTTATTGGAGTGCAATTAGTAATATCTCAAAATTAGTATCAGGTCGTAATAATCATATATATTTATTTTTTTCAACATTATACCCATCCATGTAGTGTGGGGGTGGAAAAATAGATTACACCACGACATGGAGATAGTAATCCCTTTTTACTCACGCAAGGGGATTTCGTTTTTCGTAGGATGGATAGAGGGTGAAATAGTGTTGTTTCTTATTTATAATAACATATCAGTAAATGTGTGATTCTTATGTATTTACTTTATTATGATACAAAAAAATAAGAGGAAGTTGAAGACGATATGAATTTGAATGAATCGTTAATGGATATTACCTCTTCTTCAATGTGCCTCTTCTAAACATTCTCTTGGGGCACAAAAGATGGTCTTTGAAGAAGATCAGGTCTGCTCGTCTGTTTCTAGGAAACTGGAGATGAGAAATGGGCATGGTATGGCTGTGCTTGGAGGCTCAAAATTGTGTGAGGAAGAGAGGGATGTGGTGCCCATTTATAAGAGAAGAGAGGGGCACATTTCGAAATCTAAAAAATTTTAATTATTAATAAAATTAAAACCCACATAAAAACCTACAAAAATGATATCATTCAATTTTTGGATGATATAGGGTTCTATTCTCTTCAACCAATAAAACATAGACATGTTAGAAACTTATTTTAGACCTTATCAACTTGATTTATTCTTATTTAATCTATTTAATTTTATTTGTGTTAAAAATATTCAAAATTTGGAATTGTCATAAATAATGACTTATGTGTTGTGAATTTTTCATAACTGGATACTTTATTACATTTTAGACCATATAAAATTCAATTTATAATTTATAATTATTTTCTTTTCTTATTTTTAAACAATTTTATAATATTTTATTTTTATAAAATAACAATAGTGTCAATTTTGAAACTAGTAATTTATTTGAATTTAAATAAAATCGACATAGAGGATATGATAAATCTAAAATATTTAATATATTTTTATCCTTTCATATTCTTCTATAAAATTTGTGGAGCACATTAATCGGTTTATATTATTTTTATTTTAATATTTTGAAAACCATTTATTTGATATTTCAATAAATAAAATAATTTCTACATTACAATTGTGTCACCACTATGGAAAATTATTTAATCCCTAAAAATTATAAAAAAAATCAGATGATGTATATAATTTTACTATCTTTTTTGTGACTTTTTATGTTTGATGTTTTATTATTTCTATCACTAAATTAAAATTATTACACTTATAATATTTAAGAGAGTGAAATGTAGTCACTTTCCTTTGTTTTAATAATAATTACATCTTTTTCATGGTCAAAAGACCATGAAATGAATCTATTATAACCCTTAGGTGATTTTGGCTTGCTTTTAACAGTTCAATAGTATTTTAGAAGATGTTAGGGTAATTTTATAATCTTATTTTCCCCTTAATTACCCGATTAACCATTAACTATAGGAAATAAATTTTACAGTAGTTACTATGAATAATGTCTAAAAAAGTAGCCTATTAACATAATTATGACCTACTTATTCAAAATTTAGAATTTTTTTTCCAAATTCAGAACACAGAATTTGTATAATTTAATTTAAAATTAATCCATCTGTTGAGAAAATAGGTTTTGAAAGATTAAACTTTTTAAAAGAATGAAATTTTTTTATCTATGAATTCTGTGTAAAATTAATGCTAATTACATTCATTATATTAAATGGTAATCATATATTATATTTATAATTTAAAACAATTCAATATTATAATTTAACCATATAAATTATCCTGATGAAAAAAGTTGTTTTTAAATAAAATTTAGCATATTTTTACTATTCATCAATATATAATTTTTATCAGAATACTATAAAAAATTTATCCCAAGTAAATATTTATATCATGCTTCCAAATAAAAAGTTTTATTTGTTAAAATGGAGTTATAATCTTGTCAAAAACAAGATTTATATTGGGCGCGCCATCAAAAGGCGGACAAACTGCATTTTTTGGAAAAATACTTATTTTTCAAAAAAAATTTATTTTGTTATCATTCCTTGTTCTAGATAATGTGTATGCTGAATTATAAAGTAATAAAATTAAAATTTTGGTTAATACTATTCATAACGGCATGTTCATGACAATATATCATTGTTAAGTGAAACTTAGCATTGTGTACAACAGACGATATTGAGGAAGGTCGCTCTGGCATGCAACAGAAGACAAGAATAGTGTTTGCGTATAATACAAGCTAATATAGTGTCGTGTATAGAGTAAGAAAATTTTTGGGTAGTGAACAACACAAGACATCAATGAAATTTAAAATAATATTTCTCATAAAATCACAGTGTGTTATACCCTTGGAAATAAAGTCAGCCACCTTCTCATTTTCATGATTCTTGATGTCTACTTGGATGAAGATTTCTATTTTCCTCATCATGGAAATGAAATGACTATGGAATCAATGAAGGATTTCTTACCATACGACAATAGATCCTATTAGAAAATTAATATACCATACTAAGGTCAACCTTGTCAGATTCTTCCACAAACAACTCATCTTTGTCGCCTCCTATTGATCTCGAGGGCCATTTGTTGACCTACATCAGGATATGTAGTGTGAAATATGCTCATTAGGATTACATTAACAATCAAAGGTAGGTAAATTTGGATTGCTGAAATTGGGTGGAGGGAAAATTCCATCCACCCTCTTAAGAAATTGATTCCTCTCTGGCTTTATATGTGTGCATAACCCTTCCATGGCTTCTATTTGAGTAGTCAAGGGATGAATGTTGATTAGAAGCTATGATGAAACTACTTTCATTTTCATCTTACATCTATAGCGAGTAGGTGGTGCTCGATGAGGTGGTCTTGCATTGGGGTCCTACATAATCTCTATTATTCCTATGACTGAAATATTACCCTATCGATGGAGAGGCTATATCCAAAAAAGGGGGAATTCATGTTTTTTATTTTACTCACATATCTATGTAGACTGGAATCCTAAATTTTGAGTAGGTATAATGATCAAATAAAACTTTTTCTAGTGGATCATCTCTTTTGGGAGGAGGGATATTCAGCACATATTGAAGATGATACCCATTGGGGATATTACCCCAAATTATTACTACATTGAGTTAATAGATACTTTCTAATTCAATCTCATATAGTGATAGTTGTTACTACATGGGAGGGGCATCAAATATTTTGAGTTCTGATTGGGATTGGGAAACACCTTTCCCTTTTCCAATGGCAGTGTTCATTTATGGAGGTGAAACTCATTATTCTATGGTTCAATATTTTTTATCCTTCATTGGTTCCATGTTCACACAACATAAGTTGGTGCATCCAAATCACCATTCTCTATCGGTATGTATTATACATTGTGGAAAAATATATAATCATGTTGATAATCAATATATTAATATTTATAGTGAAGAAATTCACACATTCATATCAAGAAATGGTTTTTGTTCAATTACTTTTGATGCAACGTGATGATTTCGTATAACCTTCATCAAGTTAATTATTTGAACCCTTATGCATATTGGGATATATGGGATTTTAATATCGGTGGGGTATGATCACATTCTCCACACAATCATCCTATCCTAGTTTATGAATAGTTATCTTGAGGGAATTTCTGGTCATTGTTAGAAAATGGTCCCCAAATTATAGATGTTTATCCTATAGTAGGAGGAACAGATGGGATTTTGATTGTTGATTTTGACCACCCAACCATAAGAAGATTGACTCTCTCTATAGTGAGGATGTTGAGGAAAATTTCCTTAGACATGTTGATTGGGGGTTATTCCGTCCTACAATTGAAATTTCATGGTCCTTTGCGTTTTGGATTAAATGATTCCAATTTGGTATTTGATGATTCCTAGGATGCATATTAATATATAAATTCCCCTATGAAAGTAAGATGTGAGTGAAATTGAATCCCCATTGATGTCATGTGGACTCTATTAGGGGATGACGAACTTGGTAATGGAGATATAGATATAAATTCTTCTTGCCCTTTGGGATGGGGTGTGTTTCCATCTACTAAGGATATGCCCGGATTCCTCTCAGGAATTGATGATTTGAGGGGTGGAGGCAATGTCATATATTTAAACATCTTGGTGGGATAGCTATTTTATTGGATGAATACAATAAAAGTTGTTACTATGGACAATTTCATGTGGTGTATCTAATCTCATGTAGATGATGGGTGCGATGACATCCCATAATTTGATCCATTTTTATCAATTGTAGTCTGGGTGATCACAACATAGGTATTCATGACATAAATTCATTCCAATTTCCTTAAGGGGACTAGTTTGAAGAATTTTCCACTAAACTATCCCACTATTTGTGGTTTCTAGGAATCATAGTAGTGGGGAGATTATATAGAAGTGATCATCTTTCATGAGAGTTACTATTTCCCATGATATCTATTGATACTATAAAATTTAAGGACACAGATTATGAGGGGTTTTGTTATTCTAGGGGTGTGGAAAAATTTAATTCCTTATATTACAACCATAGTTAAATATCGACATATTATATGATGAAGATATTAGCTGCCTAAGGGTTATGATGAAATGATGGAATGTGTGTTGCTGGGTGGTATTGATCTTTTTCAGTTTTGGATAATGGGCCCTGGAGATAGCTGCTAGGTAAAGATAACAATAGAGTATCCTGATTGTATGAAGGTGAAAATCATGTCCTATAAAATGGAGATATTGATCAATTAATCAATAATGTTTAGTATAAATGTTTTTTCCCTGATAAGGGAATTTACTCGTTTTCAATCTCATCTTGGATATCAAACATAGAAGTAGTTCTGGGCTGAATCATGATGGGGATATTGTTTCTGGCTATCTATTTCCATATTTAAATGTCAGCTTCATCTTCATCAAACTTACATGAATCTATCTAGACAAACCATAGAAGAGGATTATATGGAATTCATAGTGTCTAGAGTGGAGTGTTACTAGAATTTGATGCAGAACCATATGAATTTGACCTAGATGTTAATAAAACCTCTCCATACAAAGGCATTAGAGTTTTAAATTCCTCTCTAAATAGAGATTTCTATGAAATTAGAGGACTTAATTGTCCATGGGAGATGCCACCATGTGGCGGTTTACAATAGAGTGTGTCCAGAGTATAGTCCCTAAGATCCATCGCTACACTACCATGAGGTAGACTACCATAGTAATGATCATCTATTTATTTTTATGAAGATTTGAAAGACCCTTGTGGTGTTTGGAATGTGTTTCAAATGACCACAAGGACACCATCATTTAGAATTTTAGAAATATGTGTCACATTCTATATTGTGGTTAGCAAATGTTGACCATGCTTTTGGAATTATCCATGGATAAAATAATATTGTTTAAAAATTGATGAAATATTCTTATAACAGTTTTTTATAGTGGGAATATGTGCCCACTACTGAAAAGATATTAGAATATACCAATGAGATCTCTCATTACTGACTGGAATGTGTGCTTATCCTAAGGTATTTTCAATTATAACTTGAAAAGCATCCGTCAGAATAACTGTATGAGCCTAATCCATAGCCTTTGGGATACGCTATTGGCCTCTCTAAGAAGAGATATGAGCCTGCCCTAAGGTATGTTCAACTGTCATCTATTGAGCCCTAGTTGAAAATGGAATATGAGAATGGTGTGAATATGTATTACCCTCCGAAATATAACGATGGACATCCAAAATGGGTGATATTACATGATCCAACTCTTGTATTTCCTCATAATGATGTCGATGCAGTCATTCATCATTGGGAGTGGGAATATGTTACTTGCTTCCATGATCTACTAGATTATGACAGGTAGATTCATTGATAGGTATATGATCTTGTACCATGTTTTTCTCTATTCCCATTTGGTTATCTCTGACGAGAAAATTGATATATACCTAATCCCAGGCCATTGGAGCATGTCTCTAAACTTCTTAAATATGAATATGAGTTTTCATGAGGATTTATCCCCACATAATTGGTGATACCTGACCAGAATTGGGATATGAGTCCAATCATGGGCCTTTGGAATATTTCTTAAGACTTTTTTTTAAAAGCATGATACCTTAATAGTTTAGTGTATTTGGAAACACATAATGTAATCTTCTAATTGTGCTGAATGTTCTTAAACCTCTCCCATAAATATATTCCCCTTTTGGTTTTCTTACCTAAAACCTTTCATTAAATCCATGGGAAAAGAAATCATGTAAAGCGGGAGCTCAAAGGCTCAGAATGTGTAAGCATGGATAAAATAAAACAAATCATATACATTTGAACTTAAAAACATGAACATAATGTTTAAACATGAAAATCTTGGGCAATGACATAAAACATGGCAGTACATAAGGCATAGATCATAATGAAACATTAATCATGATAAAATAGCGCGGGAATAAAAATGTGATTGTGGAAACCATTAAGCACGTGATATGATTTCCATAGTAGCAAATCCATTTCTTCCAAGACCATCTTAGTAGACAAAGTCCCTTTCTGAATCGAGTTCACTCCTCGTTCCAGTCCTATATTACTGAACCAGATTAACTTACCATTCCATCCATGTCTATCTCATGAGATATAAATCATTACCCAATGCATTGAAAGAATATATAGGTCCCACCCATCTCATAAAGAAATCATTCTTTCGTGTGCCACAAAATCATAAATCATACAACATAGCATAACCCATGTAATAGAATGGGATTCATAAATATCATTCCATCATAACATAATTCATATAAAAAATGTATATAATTTCATTACAAGGAGAATCAACCCATGTAAATAATGGGGATATTATACTTGAAACATAATTATATAAAATAATTTAATTTTAGATGGAAAATATTTTAGATAAAATAGTTGAAATTAAATCTTGAGGAAAATATCCTTTCTTCTTTAAAATAATTTTCTTTTCACAAAATTCCATGAAATTTTAAAAGAAAAGTGTTTTTTTTTAAAATAATCTTGTAATACTGTATAGGAAGCTTCATGAAAATGAGGTGTTATGAAAGCGTAAAAATCCATTCACGCCATATATGTTTAAAAAACATTCTCCTCGTACTTTTGTCAGAAAAGTCAAAAAGTTCCATGTATGGTAATCAAAAGAAATATTCCTTTCACAACATGTTGTAAAAGTAAAAAATGGGTTAAAATGACATTAAAAATACATAATAACACTTTTATAAAACATGGACATGGATGATAAAAATAACCGCAGTAAATACTTTTGAATAAACAATCTCGGATAAGAACGAGATTGAAATAATTATCCCTTACCTTACGACTGGTATGCTTCGTATATATCTGTACCTATTGTATAATTATTTAAATAATGTCATTAACTCATTACAGAATCATATTCATTGTTATGATATCATTTATGGTTCACTTATGTCTTTATATTATTCGTTCTTTTGTAAATTCCATGTTAAAGCAGAATTTTCGGTAAAATTGTTTCATTTTTCGTATGTGTTTTGACTTGTTCTTCTTGATATTATTACATATATACAGATTTTCATAATTCCAGAATGTAAAAAATGATTTATATATAATATATATTTTACATTTACATATATAAATGATAGATCAATAAATAGAATGAAATACACCATTCATGGAGACGGTAGGCCATACGTATGCATGAACGTTGTTTTTTTCATTATTGAATTGAATGGAATAAAGTAGATGACATAATTATATATATACATAAATACAGTATCATTATTATGTCATAAATTTCTTTATTATTCAATATATATAATTTATAATCATTCATGAATGGTTAACATAGAGGATGAATCTCATGGCGTCGTGTAGATGGTAGTCCGTACGTACGCACGAGTGATGATATCATTCCCATGATCATGGACTTGTATTGAAGTGTATGTATAGTAAATAAAAATCAATATTAAATTACAATAATCATATATAGTTATATATTTACACCATTATACCCATCCTAGTAAGGTGGTGGTCAAAAATAGATTACACCACGGCGTGGAGAAGGTATTTTTTACGTACGCACACGCCGTGATTTCATTTTCCGTAGGATGGATAGAAGGTGAAATAAGGTTGATTAATATGTATAATAACATATCAGTATATAAGTAATACTGATGTTATTACTTTATAATGAGACAACTAAATATGAAGAAGTAGAAGAAGAAATAAACTTGAGAGAATTGGAAGAAAAGATTACCTCTTCTTCAACACACCTCCTTTAAGCTTCCTCTTAAGGAAGTAGAGTTTGTCTTTTGAGAAGACCAGAACCTCCAGAATGTTGCCAGGGAAGTGGAGAAGTGAAATGGGTAGGGGTTGGCTGAGTTTCAAGGCTCAAAAAGGAGTGAAGAGAAGAGGGAATGGGTGCCCTTTTTATAAGGGAGGAGAGAGACACATTTGGGAAAACTTAAGATTATATATTATAATAAAGTAATATTCGGGTTTTAATAGCTTAAAATTGATTTATTTCGAATCTAAGGTGGGGATGGGTCTAAATCCTCTCAACCAAAAGATTTTAGACAGGTTTGGGTCATTATATTAACCTTATCATTTAGTTTAAACTCTTAGTTAATTAGATTGACATTTACAATGTCACTATGTATTTTTATATTATATAGTTTATAAACATATCATATGCATCCATGAGACCCCCAAGTGGTCAATTAAAGATACACCTATCAAGATATAAGTATCTTGGCCTAAGATTAGATTTTTAGGAAGATAATAACAATTAATAATATAATATTTGTTTTAAAAACTATTTTATGGAAATTTTGACACTATTAGGTAATGGATTTTTTTTATAAATCATAAAAGCATGATTAGTTCGATAAAAGTTAATTAAATAAATAATAACATGTCATATTAACCTATAAAATTATTTTAATTTATAAAAATTCAAAATTACATTTATTTGGGTATTTATATCATCAATTGTTTTATTAATTTATTATTTAGGTAATTACTGCATCACTATTGTGTCATAAGTCACATAAATAATTTAATGTCTAAAAATAATAAATAAAATACCATTAGGTATAAAATATTTATAGATTTCTAATGAATATGTATAGTTGAATTTATCTTATGTATAACCCTATATTTAAAATTATTTAGTTATTAAACATTGATTTTAATTATTTTAACCCTTCTTTAAATAAATTAATAATAAATGTCCTAATCCAATCCAAGTGGAACTAAATGGCCATATTTTATTCTTAAGGTTGCTTTCGGTCAAATTAGACTTATCCCATAGAATTATGAGATGTGTTAGGGTAATAATAATATCATTTTTACCATTAATTACCCTATTAAATTTAAATCATGGTAAATAAAAGTAAAAAGTTATTGTTCACCAAAAATTATTTTCATCATAATGAACCACATTTTAGTCCTTTATATTAATCATGTCTCTCAGATTTTCAAAATTCCACTCACAGAAGTGGTAAAATTATGTTTTATGTGAATTTCCAAATTCTCCAAAGAGGTGGGTAAAAAACGGTGAAATGTTCAATAAATTTTTTATATATCTAAAATTATTATAAAATGACTCCAATTAATTACATTAAAATTATATAGGTATTATGTATCAATTTTGACCTAAAATAAATATAAATAAAATAAATAATTATATAAATAAAAAGTCATTTTAAATAGTAATCCAGTGTTTTCACTATTCACCAAAAAATGAAATTTTTCAGAAAAATACCATAAAATAATCCTAAGATAATATCAATATTCTGAATTCAAAAATGAAGCCCATTTTGAAAGAAAAAATTTATAAAATTTCAAAAAGTGGTTATTAATATTCATACCGGCTAGTTTATATAATATTTTAATAACATATCGTTGTTTTGTGAAACTCTATATTGCGTACAACACACGCTATCGTGGATGGTCGTGATTGCCTGTAAAGGTAGAAAAGTCCGGGATGCGTATATTTCAATCTCCTTTCGGTGTAGCGTACAAAACAAGGCATCAATGAAATTAAAAATAATATTTTTCACAAATTCTTGGGGTGTTACATTTTACCCACCTTAAAATGAATTTCGCCCTCAAAATTCATCAGGGTTATAAATTGTTTACTACATGAATTTTTATTTCATAGAAACCCACATTATAAAAAGGAATACCAAAATATGAATTTAAAAACTAAATTAAGAAACATAATGGTTATTCAAATTAACTAATAACTGGTTTTCCACATAGGAAAACATAGGTGAAAATATGGATATGGAAGAGAAATATAACCATAAACATCTGATGAAGAGTGGTAGAGGACATGGCTATGAAAAATCCAGCAATCATAAAGCCATAAATTTGTTATGATATAAGGTACCATCTGATTCATAAGATATGAGAGCACTGGAATAATATTTTTTTTTTGTTTTCAAGATCATTTCCCTAATGCTTTTGAATTTGAAGAAATACTTACTTTATTTCGGTATCATCTCTCTGTTACTCGTGCCTCAAACAATTTTCACTACATCTCTTAATGAAATTATGTTGAATTTGTCTTATGTGAAGTGATATCATATTATGCAATAAAATGATACGTAATTCCATCTATTTCTATCACAAAAAGTTTAGCATAATTTATTAAATATACAGAAGTCCATCTATGCTGAGATTAATAGTATATGGTTGCTAAAATGGGCTTATACATCAGCCATCATAACGCTTAATAAAATAAAATTAGTTTTTGGTAACCAGGGACTTCCTGTAGGCTAGTGGTAGGCGATAAAGGCATGTCGCACTTTGGTTGTTGGTTCGATTCCCGCATCCTTGTCTGATGCGACAGGTTGTCGCCCGCCCTACGGGTTATCCTTTTTCTAAAACAATACTATTATAACATTCTATCAATAATATCGAAGAAAATTTCTAGCCATAAACATTACTAACTTATGTTCAACATAATCCAATCAAATTTTTAGGCTTATCCAAAATACGTCTTTCCAAACTCATAGTATGAAGAGAATGATTACTAAAAAGGTCATATAATAAGATTCTGAATACCATCATTTATCCCTCATATATCTTGTTGATCAGATTCAATCATGTGAATACCGTAATAATGTATTCTCATGAAAAATGAATACCCATTGAACCTTAATGAAAACATGAATGCTATCAAAATTTAAATCTGTGCACATACCAAAATCCAAAAATTCTATATACTCAAACCATGATATAACTTTGTCCTTATATCAGTCATGAGCTCATGAATACTATAAAAAATTTCATTTTCTCATTATCCCTTCCTTATATGTATATCATCTTCTTTCCAAAAATAACCCAATCACTTTCCATGGTTACCATTACCATTAAATTATTGAAAACCACAATAGACCAATACATAAATATTCCAATATTCCACAATACTATATAATACATTATTTAGGAATCACACTACATAAACAATTAATCATTCCACTACATCTTTGTCATATTGAACATTGCCAATAGTGATCGCATGTGACTTCCCATTGTCCTTTGTCTTAAGTGGTTGCTCATGTCGATCATTATTAACCCTTGTATTAGGGAAATGATTAGCATAATGCCCCATTTCATTTCAGTTGAAGCATTGAGGTGTTGTTGGTGCCTTCCCTGTAGTCTTTTCTTTATTCACTTCATTAGAAATCATTTTTTTGTTACTTCGACACTCAGCTGTTCGATGACCTTCTTTTCCTAACATAAAACATTTTCTAGTCCCTATATGACAATCTCCACCATGCTTCATTCCACAGATTGAGCATAAAGAAACATTCATCTTCATTTCACCATTGTTCTGAGATTTTTCCTTGAACTCCATATTTCATTTCTTGTCCAAACCATGAGATGGATATGTGACACCAAATTCCATTTCTACCTTGATATCACAACACACAATTTCTTCATAGCTACATAAGTCTCTTATAGATAATGACCTTCGATGACTTGGTTTTGAGCCACTGATGAATCGATCAACTTTACTTTCAGATTGGATAATAAATCCATATGCATACCTTGCATGACTTGTAAAATTTTATTCATATATACCAACAGATTGATCATCCTTTTGCTTAAGCGTAAGTAACTACTTTTGCATATTTGTTTGAAGAATTCGAGGTAAGTACTTACTGAAAAACAAGTTCTTTAACTTATCCCATTCCATAGATTCAATTTCATCTTGGGTCCTTGTATTTTTAATTAGAGCCCACCACTGGACTGCTTCACCTTCTAAATGGTAAACCTATTTAATGACTTTATCATGTTCCGAACAGGGAACTATGGATAATATCTTTTCAATGGTACTAATCCATTGTTCATCAACAAGTGGATCAGAAAACCCATGGAAAGAAGGTGGATGTTGCCTCATGAAGGACTCAATAGAATATTGTTCCCCTCTCTGCTCATTCGGATGTTCAGAATGATTCATAGCTTACGTAAGTATAGCAATAATATTTTTGACTCCATCTCCCATAACATTGGTTTGTTCAGGATGAAAATCATTGCATTTTCCATTACATTGATCAACACGGTTCCTTCATGTTCCATCAATCGTCTAAAACACAAAAATGATAGTGTGGAAGGAAAAAATCATGCTAGGGGAAACTATATAATAAAGGTGGAGTACCTTCGATATCTAACATCTTAGGTTAAATCCTAATATCATTACCATTATTCTCGGACTATAACATATACTTATACTTAACTTTTGGGACATCCCTAGACATAACTTAGAAATATGACTAGGGATCTGGAAAAAGTTTTCACATCCAAGTTTCCAAATGTTAACTAAGCCTTTGCTCTAATACCAACTGTAGAGACCATAATCTTGACGTACATGGACATTACATTACTTTTACGGAATACATAATACATAAAAAAATATACACACAAGGACTGTAATAGTTTAGTGTCTTTGGAAAATCAGAATGTAATCTTCTAATCGTGGTTAAAGATCATCATCATCTCCCATTAAGAGATTACCCTTTTGATTTTTTTTACCTAAAACCTTTCTTTAAATCCTGGAAAAATAAAACATATAAAGGGTGAGCTCAAATTCTCATTAAGGGTAAGCATGGATAGAATAAAACAAATCATATACATTTGAACATAAAAACATGAACATAATGATTAAACATCCTAATCATGGGAAATGACATAAAACATGGCAGTACATAAGACATAGATCATAAAGAAACATTAATCATGATAAAATAGCATGGGAATAAAACTTGTAATTTTGGAATCCATTAACATGTGATTTGATTTCCATAATAGCCAAGGCATTGCTGCCAAGACCATTTTACTGGACAATGTCCCTTTCTGAATCGTGTTCACTCCTCGTTCTTGTCCTGTATTACTGAACTGGATTAACGAACTGTTCCGTCCAAGTCTATATCATGAGATGAAAATTATTACCCAATTCATTGGTGGGAGATATAGTTCCCACCCATCTCATATTTAAATCATTCTTTCGTGTTCCAAAAAATCATAAATCATACATCATATCATAACCCAAGTAATAGAATGAGATTCTTAAACATCATTCCATCATAACATAATCCATATACAAAAATGGAAATCATTTCATCATAAGGAGAATAAAACCATTTAAATAATGGATACATTATACTTGAAACATAGTCATATTAAATAATGTTATTTTAGATGGAAAATATTTTTGATAATCTACTTGAAATGAAATATTGAGGAGAATATCATTTCTTCTTCAAACTCATTTTCTTTTTACAAAATGCCATGCAATTTTAAATGAAACATGGTTTTTTAAAAATAATCTTGTTATCTTTTATAGGAATAGTCATGAAAATGAGGCTTTATGAAACCGAAAACATCTGTTCACGTCGTATAAGTTAAAAAAACATTCTCCTCGTACTTTTGTCGGAAAAGTCAAAAATATCCTCATATGGAAAAAAAAGAAAGAGTCCATTCAAAACATGTGGTAAAAGTCAAAATGGTTAAAAATTACTTTAAAAATATATAACAACACTTTTATAAAACATGGAAATGGATGATAATAATAACCCTAGTAAATACTTACGAATAAACAATCTCGGATAAGAACGAGATTGGAATAATTATCCCTTACCTTACGTCTGATATTCTTTGTACGTATCTAAACCTCCTGTAAAATGATTTAAATAAAGCCATTTACTTATTACAGAATCATATTCATTGTTATAATATCATATGTGGTTCACTAATGACTTTATATTACCTGTTATTTGGTTAATTCCATGTTAAAGCAGCATTTTGGGTAAAATTGTTTTATTTATCGTACTTGTTTCGACTTGTTGTTCTTGATATTATTACTTACATACTGATTTAAATAATTCCAGAATGTAAAACATGATTTATAAATAATATATATTCATCATATACAAATATATATGATAGATCGATAAATGGAATGTAATACACCGTTCATTGAGACGGTAGGCCGTACGTACGCATGAACGCTATTTTCGTTTCCATATTAAATTGAATGGAATTAAGTAGATGAAATACATATATATATACATTCATAAATACATTATAATTATTATGTCATATATTTCATTAATATTCATTAAATATATACTTTATAATCACTCATGAATGCTTAACATGGAGAATGAATCTCATCTTGTCGTGGAGACGGTAGTCCATACGTACGCACAAGCGTTGATATCATTCCCATGATCGTGGAATTGTATTGATGTGTATGTATAATATTTCAGCATCAATATCACTTTACAATAATAATATATAGTTATTTATTTACACCATTATACCCATCCAAGTATGGTGGTGGTCGAAAACATATTACACCACGGTGTGGAGACGGTATTTCGTACGTACACACGCACGGTCATTTTTTTCCATAGGATGGATATAAGGTGAAATAAGGTTGTTTCATATTAATAATAACATATCAGTATAAAATTAATACTGATGTTATTACACTATAATGAGAAAACTAATGAACAAGAAGTATAAGAAGAAATAAACTAGAGAGAATGGGGAGAAGAGATTACCTCTTCTTCGACGTACCTCTTGTAAGGTTCCTCTTACGGATGTAGATTTGGTAAATTGAGAAGACCAGAACCTCCAGAATGTTTCTAGGGAAGTGGATAAGATAAATGGGTAGGGGTTGTATGAGCATCAAGGCTCAAAATGGGGTGAAGAGAAGAGGGAATTGGTGCCCTTTTTATAAGGGAGGAGAGGGGAACCATTGAAAAAACATAAAATATTATTTTATAATAACGTATTATTCGGTTTTTAATAGCTCCAAAATTGATTTATATCGAAGATAAGGTAAGGATGGGTCGAAATACTCTCAACTAATATATTTTAGAAAGTTATGGGTCATTATAATAACCTTATCTTTTAGATTTAACTATTAGTTAATTAGATTGACATTTACCATGTCACTTAGTATTTTTTTATTATATAGCTAATAAACATACCATATACATCCAAGAAACCCCAAAGTGTTCTATTAATGATACACCTATCATGATAAAAGTATATTTGCTGAACGTTAAATTTTTAGGAACATAATAACAATTAATAATATAATATTTGTTTTAAAAACTATTTTATGTCAATTTTGACACTATTTGGTAATGGATTTTTCTAAAAATCATAACAGCATGATTAGTTTGAAAAAAATAATTAATTCAATACTAACATGTTATATTTACCTAAAAAATTAGTGGAATTCATAAAAAGTCTCATATTACATTTATTTGTGAATTTATAACAACAATTATTTTAATATTTGATTATTTAGGTAATTACTGCATCACCATTTTGTCATAAACAACATATATTATTTAATTTCTATAAATAATAAATAAAATACCATTACGTATTAAATCTTTTTATCTTTCTAATGAATACTTATAGTTATTAAACTTTGATTTTAACTATTTTAACCCCTCTTTAAATAAATTAATAATAATTGTCCTAATCTAATCCAAGTGGACCTAAATGGGCATATTTTATTCTTAAGGAAGTTTTTGGTTGAATTACACTTATCCAATAGAATTAAGACATTAGTTAGGGTAATAATAATATCATTTTTACCCTTAATTGCCCATTTAACTTTTAACCGTGGTAAATAAAAGTAAAAAGTTACTATTCACCAAAAATTATTTTCATCTTATTGAACCACATTTTAGTCCAAGACATTAATAGTGTCTCCCAGATTTATGAAATTCCACTTACAGAAGTAGTAAAATTATGTTTTATGTAAATTTTGAAATTTTTCTAGGAGGTGGGTAAAAGACGGTGAAAAGTTAAATAAAATTTTTATATATCTAAAAATTATTATAAAATGACTCCAATTAATTACATTGAACTTATATAGGTATTATGTATCAATTTTGACCTAAAATAAATTTATATAAAATAAATAATTATTTAAATAAAAAATTGTTTTTTAAATAGTAACATAGTGTTTTCACTATTCATTAAAAATTGATTGTTTTTAGAAAAATAAAAAAAATCACCCTAGGCTAATTTCGATATCCTGAATCCAAAAATGAAGTCCATTTTTAAAGATAAAATTTATAAAATTTCAAAAAGTGGGTATTACTATTCGTAATGGAAATATTATATAATATTTTAATAACATATCGTTGTTTAGTGAAACTGGATATTGCGTACAATACACGCTATCATGGAAGGTCGCGATTGCGTGTAATGAAAGGCAAGCAAGGTATGCATGTTGTACAAGCTCCTTTTAGTGTAGTGTACTACACAAGACATTAATGAAATTAAATGAATAATTTTCATAAAATCTCGGGGTGTTACAATCACATATTGAGACCCAGTTGGAACTAGATTATGAATCTAATTTGATGCCTCATACAATATCTGAATGATATGATAATCTTATTGGATAAGATAAAGAATGTTAACTTTCTCTTGAGTAGTCACTTGTTCACAATGATATGAGTGTTGAGATGTCCTCACTATAGGGATAAAAATATGAACTTGTCCTTGTATCTATACTAGTTATATAAACTGTGGGTGGTTTTGTTTAGCTATTTCTAAAATATATAATATTTTTTTAAAGTGACAATAATGAAAAATTAATTCAAGTTTTCTGTCTCCAATATATACAAGAATACATCTTCTATTTATGCTGGGATATGCACCCACATCATTCCTCCTTGTGCTGCAAATGTACGTTGATGGGGTTTATTCATTATGGTAGGGATATGTGCCTCCCCAATGATTGATGTGGGAATATGCCCACATATTTGTTTCATGTTATCAAGTGTATGATCACACTTGCTGGTTACTACCTAAATATGCAAGAAAACATCTTTAGAAGGAGTTATGATATGAACCCACTCACACAAATGTAGATCCTTCTTCATCCTATATGTCCTCCCTACTTCACGTTTAATATTATCATAGGGGGAATCATGTCAGTTTGTACCCTTAGAAGGTGACAGGTGGGTACTTGTTGGATTGTGATGGCGATGATAGTTGAAATGTTCCTTCCACATTGCAACCTAAATTGGGAGGAATCAGTATTGGACTACCTGTTCTACCATTATCAATGTCTGAATATGGACATTTTCATGCTCCAAAGATAATATTCGGATGTTGTTGAATGTGGTGATGAGGGACACTATCTTAACAACAGATTTACTTTAAAAATATGATATTAATGGTTTTTGTGATTTCAAACCTTCATAGGTGGATTCTAGTTTCAAGATTGTACCATGTTGATGGTACTCCCAGACCATTGTGTTCACCACCTGACCATAGAGTTGTCTCATAGTTGATATCATTTTGCATCCTGTGAGGGTTCTATCCATATGTAATTTATTGAAGCAATCACCATTTGAAGAAGTCATTATATCGAATTTCGATGATGATGATTAGTATAGTTCATTTAGTGATGTACGAAAAAATGAACATGGTAACTAATTATTTAAATATCATTTGCATTGTATTCCTTGAAATATATACATTGTTATCCAAAATATCCTTTTATTCTTAATATTCCCACTATACTCATGTTGTATTTTTTATAGGAGGTTGTTCTTATTTCATTGGAACCATAGTTATAGAAGATCAACTAGAAAAATAAATTTCAGACAAATGTTCTTTGATTGTTTAATATATGAAATGAAATTCCTTAACACATGATTAATCAATCATTGTATTTTTTAAGAGTTCCACATCTGATTTTCCATTATAGGGTTCCTATATTGTGGAAAAAATGAATGATGGTTTATTACCCAACCATTTTTTCATTAGTTATATTTTCATTTTGTTAAAAAATTTTTGTATATAGTGTGGAAAAAATTTCATATAGTGACCTCGGATTAGTGTACATGAATGTTACATTATATCAAATTAATCTTATGTACATTATAAAAATACATATCTGAGGACAGTAATGGTTTAGTGTATTTGGAATCTAGGAAAAAATTATTTTATCCTACTGAAAGATCTTTATCAACTCCCATAATTTTATCCACCATTTTTAATTCTACCGTAAACATTTCTTCATCTTTGGGGGAAAGGAAAAAATAAGAATGGGGTGAGCTCAGATGCTCTGTAAGAGTAAATGAAGAATGTGAGTAAGAAAAACCGGATCGAAAGGGCATGAATGTTGAGAATAACATCTGAATGTCATACCCATAACATTATAGATAATATTAAAGATGGTAAGTCCAAAGGAGATAAATAATAAGAGAACTAAAATTAGAAGTCCTGAAATAATAACATAGGAATATGACATGGAGTTTGGGGCATGAAATTTTTTTATAATGTTTTGAACAGTTACACGTAGAAATAAGATCACTCATGATGTTATGTAAATGATATTAGACCCTTCGATAAACATATGGACATGCAACTAGGTCCCTTCATATCATTGTGGACATGCAAACAGGTATATGCATAACATTTTGAACATGTAATCAGGTCCAGGCCTAACTTTGGGAACATGAAAGCACGTCAATGTATTACAATGTTAACATGTAATAATGTTCACATATAACATTTATACTCATGAAACATCATTTGTTACCTGTTGAATTGGAGGGTGATATAGGCCCCAACCATCTCATAATCAAATCATTTATACTTGTTCCACAAGATAATAAAACATTCATCATATCCTAGCCCACAAAAAGATATAGGTTTTATAAAAATCAAATAATAACCCTTAAAATTAAATGCGCATTGTTAACTTTTCATCACATAATAACATAATAAAATAGATAGGTTTCATAATCACTTCATGTAATAATAACTCATGAAAAAAATTAGGCATCAAATACATAAAACCCATGAAATGAAAACAGGTGTCTTAAGCATCATTTCATCAAAACATAAATCACTAATGAATGAATCTAAATGAAACCTTTGGATAATTTCGTAGGATGGAATGATTATCATTATAGGAAGCTAACATAGATAAAAAACTACTTAGAAAAATATTTGGAATACATATCTTTAGGTAAAATATCTTTTTTTCTTTTAATAATCCTTTTTAATAACTAAAACCATTTAAAAATTATTTTTTTGAAAATACTGTGAAAATGAATAAATAATCATGAATGAATTTTGAAAAAAAAATTCATTGGAAATTTTTAAAATAATATCAAATTTTATATGAAACCATTTACTTTGATATAATATGAATATATATAATGAAATCATGAAAATGTTTTGAAAACCTTTTTACATGAAAATATATGAATGATGTTAGAAAATAATTTGATATTTTCTTACATGATAACATTTGGAATAATGTTGAGAATTTTTTGAAAACATTTTTACTTAAAAAATATAAAATAAAATTCATTTAAAAATAATTATTTCATTGAAAATAATTTAAACACAACTAAAAAATTCTTGAAAATAATTTTAAAACTATTTCCTTGAAAAAACATGGAAAAAATATAAATAAATATTTTCAGACAATAATATTTTTGAAATCCTTTTTCATTGAAAATTAGATTTGAATTTAATTTGAAATCATTTTTAAAAATAATTTTTAATTCCTATTTTGGAAATAAAACATATCTCTAACCAAAGAGAGAGTTGAGATAACATTTTTCTTAAAATCTTCTTCTTAATTATCTGAAGTACCAAAGGGTGGAAATATGGTACTAATATATGGACTTATATTGAATAATAGGGGATTAAACCTCATTAGTGTTCTTGAGAGATGGATCATAATTTTTGTAAAAAAACAAATTATCACTAATAATCTTGAAAAGAGATGATATTGTTTCAATATACTCTTACAAAATAGTTATTTGGGATCATTATCTTCATATAATAAAATTAAATTAAATGATGTATAATATCATTAAAATAAGGATATTGATGATATAAAATGTCCATTAGAAGCATTCACAGATTTTTGAAGTCTATATCTGTATAAAAAACATGTATCTGAAAGAAGGAAATTTTAGACAATGTTACATTATTGATTTGGTATCTTTTTAAACAATAACCCCATGAAATAAATATCATAGTATGGATATTTAAATTCACATAAATTTATGTATAAGATATAAATAATAAACTCATGATTTGTACAAATAATTAAAATTTATTGGTGAATAAATATAGTATAAAATGGAAAACACAGAAATTAAATCCCCATACCTTGTGTCCTAACTCTCATCGTACTGGTGAAAACACCTTCTTAATCGGGTAACTCCTTTTGGTTTGTTCCAAAAGGCGACATTGGATGTCCACTTTCCCAATGAAAGGATTCCAGGAGGATGTGTGGGATATTGGAAAGTGTATCAAGAAATTCTTGGCCGAACCTATGTGTTTAGAGTGGTTTGAAGAAGAGGGAGAGTTGGTGGCCCATTATAGGGAAGGAAAATGACTCAAAAAGAGTTTTTAAAAACAAGTTAGGTGTCCACATGTTATTACCTAAAAAAATTCATAAAAACAAACATAAATCAAGAATGAAAAGTTTATGGATAAATCATTTCAATCAAATGGGTTTTTGGTAAGTGGATAGGTAATTTGGGATCCTAAGATTGAGGTTTGGTCCGTAATTAAGCTTAATTTGACCTTAATCAATTTGTTTAATTTTAATAAATTTTACTAATATTTTTTGTAAAAAATAAATTTTATCTTATTAAAAACTAAATATTAGACTTACTGAAATGATTTATGTTACTATTTCTAAATTCCATTCTCAAAAGTGGAAAAATTAATATTATTTCTAATCCAGTAGATATGAATAAATAAAATGGTTTAAATATAGAAAAATGTGAAAAATAAGTCGCATCATTATATTCAATTTAAAAGTGAAAAGAAATATATAATTACCTAAATCGAATTAATAGATATATATTATAACTAATGTTTCCTATTGAAAATATTATGTGTCATTTATTATTAAAAATTTATTAAAAAAATATAGTTATTAACTAAAACACAAAATTTATCATTATTCATCAAAAAAATGATGCTTCTCAGAAAACTGTAAATAATTCAACTTAATCTAATTTCAAAATTCAATATTCAAAAAATAATGTTTGTTTATCTAATTAAATTAATAAATGTGTCTAAAATTTATGTTTATAATAATAATCAACCATTAAAGAGAAGTTTATTCTTAAATAGAAAAGGACATTACAAAAACTCATATCTTTCATTACAAATACGTTTAATGGATATTATAAAATTATAAATAATATTGGGAAATTAATTATTAATATTCATATTAATATGTATAATGCCTATTTTATAATTATATCATTTAAATAATGATAAAAATAAAATTATTTTTCATTGAAATCTTAGTGTAACATTTAACATAATCCAAGTTACTGTTAAAGGTAGTGAAAGCCTAGTCAGTATTCCGTGTGGGGAATGAAAACATGGTAATGCATGCAGCGCAAGTCAAGTTGGTAATGTGTGAACAACCAGCTATGCTATTGTTGTGTGAAATAAATATTTGAATTAATTTTATAATATATATATTCATAACTATTTCATGTGTCGCGTTAATTGAAAAATATCAAAAAGATAAATTAATTCAAAAATAATAATTTATAAAATCTTAGTGACTTATAGGACCAATGGATAATGGCCCAATAATTTTATTGTTAGGTATATTCATGTTGGGTTTACCACTCATATTTCTATAATGTTTGAAATGAAAATTTAATGAAAGATAAAATCATAATCATTTTGTAATTAGAGAGATTCCAATTGAGTTCAAATTTTTTCTTCATCAAGGAAATAGAGTATGACCTTGAAACCCTCATTAGGGTAGGTCTTTTTTATGGTGAAGATTTACTATGGGGTCTTTCTCTCATGCAAAATCATTAAAATTGGGTGAAAATCATCTTTATTTAATAGAAATTACAAAACAACTCCCCCATCTATAACTAGGTACAAACCTTCATTATAAAGGAAGGTGGTCACCTAGGTTTTTAGGCCTAATGGATCATGGGGAATCACATAGATATATAGGATGGGAGGTCAGGATCATCTAACAATTTTTGGTATAATTATTGCATACATTGTCAATGTCTTATAATTTTAATATATGTTCTATTATCTCTTCTTAATTAGAATACAAGAACAGTTATGCTAAAAAATGTATATTTATTTTGTATTTCTTTCTGAAAATGATGGGTATATCATCTATGAATCCATATTTATGTAATGGAGGCTATTCGTCCATTTCCTATTAATGAACACCTTCTTATGATATTAATCTATATAATCAGGAGCAAAAAAATTACTATGTTGGGAGGAAGTTAATCTTATGAGGGGGGATTGAGCTATTACGAGGGATTATACATGTCGTACTTATTACCGAAATCCAAATACACATTGTATGAAAAACACATGTTGTTTAGCGTCATATATATAAGTCATATATTAGTGCTATGGGGCACAAAATATTTAAGCTTAAGTCTAAGGGGGACATCCCACATAGCCCAATTTTTGAATGAATCAATGTTTTCATAGGTTGTTTGATTTCTTAGTCCACTTATGACTACGGAAGGATGATCATCCTTTGGGAATGATTGGGTTTTGATATTTTAAATGTCATAGACTTGAATGGACATGTACTGTAGTGGGTTCTCATTGGAGATCAGCTATTAGAAATGCATCTTATTTATCCCAGTTATTACAGGAATTTTTATTATTATATTTCATTCATTCCTTTGTTACTAACCCAAAGATATATGTCATGATATGGGTTAGGTTCTTATCATTACACCATATGACATGATATGAGATGTTCCAAGAACTTCACATAACCATAATAGTATACCAATAGAGCATTAAATTATTTGGGTGATATGTCATGGTGTTGTCACATGTCTTGGATTGTTTATGTGAAGTGTATGTGGGTCAATGTAAAAGTTCTTTTCATATGTTTCACTCCATTATTTTTTTTATACCTTATATTTTGAATTATGTATATTTTCTTAATGAAATATTATGTTACATCTCACACGACCTAGATGGTGTGTGGGATGTTCTTCATCAGTCCTACTAGAAGTTCTTTGCATGATATATGAATGATAACATGAAGTTATTTTACATGATGTATTCTTTCTAGGGTTTTTTTGTATCTTACATAATGAAAATCATGTATTTCATGAGATATAAAGATCTATGATATTCACTCTGGTGTGTGGATAGAAAAGGTTAATCTTCAAATAAAAAATATTTTACACTAATTTTTATGATGGGTTGGGGGATTTTAGGCCTCTTCAGCATAAATTTTCACTCATTTTTTCTATGCATATTGTTGGAGTCTTGGTTGGAGTCTATGAAGGGATTTGTTATCATGCACATTCACGAGTCACTATTGTGGATCTCGCTATGGTCATCACTTAATCTTCAATGACCATGATTATATCCCAAAGACATTTAATTTATTGGATTATATCCAATTGTTATGTACTTTTTGAATCATACAGAGATTGTGAAGAACATATTCGTTTTCATATTGGCTTTATCGAGGAATTTACTAAGATTAGGGTTCCTATCAAATGTCCTTCGTAGGATCAGTTCAACTCATCAGGGGGACTTGTGAAACTATGATAAAGATAAAATTAGTGCATCACAAGAGTTTTATGACTAAGAAATGGTCACTTAACCTCAAATTATTTATTCCCTTTGATTAAGATACAATGTTCTGAGATCATGTGAGACTCCATGTGTGTTGTTAAAGACAATCATTATACCACTTGGTGATGTGTCATATGATCAATTTAGGCCCTATGGATATGATTGGGAATTTAGTAGAAAACTACATGAATTTTTACGGATACTAAGGGGGAGTGTAATGTCACTTATGTAACGACCCGAAATTTTAAATAAATATTTTTTTCCTAATTTTATGCGTTATTTTTATTACTCAAAAAAAATGTTTTATTTGATAAACATGATTATAATTAGAATGAGACCATTGGTTTTGACTGTTATATGACCATCGGTCAATATGACCGCTAGGAACAAAATGTTTTGATTATTGTCTCTATATATAAGTAATCTTGGTTGATTATTATAGAAAGAAGATTTGATGGCCTCACCTAGTAGTCATGGACCGATCGAAGCCCATCTAACAGAGCTTGGGAAGGAGGTAGCACCATTGGGCTTTGCTCTGGACCAAACCCAAGCCGAACTTCATCATGTGAAGCTAGAACGGAATCGCCTTCGCGAGAAGTTCAAACTGATAGAAATTACTACTCGAGCAATGTTGACCGAGCCGCCCCAAGATTCTCTCACCCTAGCACACCTTACTCAAAGGTCCTATGCTGGTATTATAAGGGTCTATGTAACGAGACCGTAACTGCCTTGTGTAATCCTTGTTTTAAATAAAAATTGGGATTTCTGCTTATGATGAAGTTTATGAATTTTCAAATGACCGGATAAAAATAGTATGCATATTTTTGATGAATTTTCAAAAGAATATTTTGAAAAAATGTTTATGTAAACCTTAAATAACTTAAAATGTGTAATGATTTTCGAAAAATGGTCTTCTACAATCATGTTCAGTATGAAATTTGGAGTCTAATAAGATCAACTTGATTTTTGATGAATAGTAAATTATGAATAGTGATTTTATGATTAGGATTAGTAATATGACCAAATAGATTAGTAATCTCACTTAAAGAAAGTTTTAAAATAACCTAGGCACCTTGATTAAGTAATGTGATTCAATAAAATAGTTAAATAACGGTTTCATTAATTATTATTCAAGTATTAGTTTTTTCGGATGAATAGTGTTTTTTAATTAAAAATTTAATTAAAAATAATTAGAAAATTATTTTTATAAAAATGACTTTATTTTTGAACTCAGAGCATCGATATTATGTTATGGTAATTTTTGGGGATTTTTCTGAAAAAAATGAATTTTCGATGAATAGTGTATTTATTTAAAAATAAAATTAAAAATATTTAGAAAATTATTTTTATAAAATGGAGTTCATTTTTGAAATCATAGCATTGATATTTGGTTAAGGTGAAATTTTGGGATTATTCTGAGAAAGTTGAATTTTCGGTGAATAGTGAAAGTATAGTTTTTAAGTTACGGGTGTTTAATGACATCATTAAATGATGTATTAAGTATATATTCAATATGGTCGTATTATGAATAGTAAGATAAGGTGTTAGGTGTCCCAAGTGGCCAATACCATGGGCAAATACCATGGGCAAGCCCATGGTTTTGCCAAAACCACTAGTGAGGTGTCCATTGGCCATTAATGCTTTGTCCCCTCACTTTCCCTATAAATACCCACCCTTTCCTCCTTTAGTTTTCACTCCCAACTCTCCCCCAACGAAGTTCTGGTCTTCTTACCTTCCAAGGAGTCCTCCCAAGGTGCCCCAAGCACTCAAGGTCCAATCCTTTGAGTTTCAAGAGTCACGTTTTAAGGTAAGGGATCCGACCTCTCTCTTTCTTTTCAAGTAATCTCTTTTATGTCATTTCTTTTATACTCCATGTTCTTATGTGGGAGGATGTTCTTTTATATTCATCCTACTGTCTATTTCATGTTCATATGATGAGATACCCCCCCTTGCTCTCATCAATTTGTTTTAAGAATGTTTAAGTGGCGCCGTTAGGCTGCCGAATTTTTGAGGGATTCTTTCACCTTCCTCGTTTTCAAGTTCTATTTTCATTCAAGTCTTTCATGTTCCTTTTTATTATGTTGGGGTATGATCTATAAATTTATCATACTGATCTTTTATGATCATATGATGAGAGACCCCATTTGATCGCTTCAATTCAGTATTTTGAAATTTTAAGTGGCGCCGTTAGGCTGCCGAATTTTTAAGTGGTTCTTCACCTTTCTCGTTTTGAAGTTCTACTTTCATGTAAATTATTTCAAGTTCATTTTTGTTATATTGGGGTATGATCTATATATATATCATACTGGACTCTTATGTTCATATGATGAGAGACCCCATTTGATCGCTTCAATTAAGTATTTTGAAGTTTTAAGTGGCGCCGTTAGGCTGCTGAATTTTTAAGTGGTTCTTCACCCTTCTCGTTTTGAAGTTCTACTTTCATGTCAATTCTTACAAGTTACTTTTTGTTATGTTGGGGAATTATCTCTATATCTATCATACTGAATTCTTATGTTAACATGATGAGAGACCCTATTTGATATTTTCAAATCATTTTTGTTGATGTTTAAGTAACGCCGTTAGGCTGCCGAACTTTCATAAGAGAAATCTAATTTTATTCTTCCTTCCATGTTTTTCATTTTAAATGGTATGTCCTTGAAATTTCATTACCATGATCATGTATCCTTCTTATTCTTTCCATGTACTATTTTATGGGTCATTTATGAATGTTTGACCCATTTTACCTCTCTTTTAATGTCTTCCAAAACCTCGGAACATTGTCGTTATGCTGCAGAATTTCTGTCTCAAAATGTCTCTATCTTTTTCTAAAGTTATTTTATTTTATTAATTGAATACTCAAAGCTCTTTTTTCTAAAGGGGTATTCACATATATACAAAAATTTTCTAATTTATATTCTGGGATTTACATACATGAGACCCACCTTCCTTTTCTGTGGGTTTTAAAGTGACGTAAAGATCATGTCTTTAAAGCAGTTTTTAAAACGTTATGATTATGAAATGAAACCCATTTATTTTATGCTATATGGGTTATTTATTAAATGTTTTATGATGATATATGTGGCTCACATGATAATAAAGGCAAATTTAAGGGTGCGCCCTGATAGCGCTCCAATGCATTGGGTAATGATGTAACCACTAGAGATTAAAATTTTCACGATACCTTGGTGAATAACCTTGGTAATTTTCAAATGACACCTTGGGGATGGACCTTGGTGATATGTTCATGATTGTCTATGTTAAATGATGTAGCCACATCTTCAAGTTATGAAATAGTTTTATTTTATTATGATATGCCTCATGATTTCATTTTCATGCCTTAAAGTTCTTTTCATGACTTTATTGATGTATCTCAAGTTCATATGTAAAATGTTTCACTTGTTTCCCATGCTGGGCCTTCTGCTCACCCTTCCTTTTTATGTATGTCCCCAGGTTATGAGATGCAGTAATGAGCCTAGGGTGAACATGAGGAGAAGCCTTTCAAGTGTTTAAGAAGAATGTTTTTTTTGTTTTATGTTCCTTGTTTCCAAGACACTAAACCTTAAAGATCCTCAGTTCCGTGTAATGGAATGAAAAGTTATGTTATAAAAAGACGGGATGCTATAGTTGGTATCAAAGGATGGTTTAGTTATTTGTGGAAATTAGGATATGAAAACTCTAGGAGGAACCATATAGAAAAGTTTAATATAGGAAATCTTCCTGGTATTTTGGTGAGTATTGAGTAAGGGGTTGCCAAGAAAATACATCCCTGTCTGGATACGAGCAGGTAGAGGTGGCTCTGGCACAGATGTACATAGGGGTAAAACCCGAAAACACCGCTTTGAGCTAGACTCGAACGGGAACTGGTACACGACAACGGGCCTTGCTGCACTCTTGTTTACGACACTCCCGGGGGATATGCTTTGGTAAATTCATAAGCTTGGTATGAACCATTGTTAAAGGAACAAAGATAAAATAAAATAAAGGTTCACATAAGAATATATGATCATTCATAACCTAGATGGGAACCTAGGAGATCACAAGTTAGGGTATACCTTTCATATACAAGTTATCCTTATATGCTTTCAGTTCCTTTTCATGATTATTAGCTAAGTACTTAAGCCCCTAATTATGCTTCTCTTCTTAGTTAATGGTGGGAAATGGAAGAACATGTTCCGACAACCAAAGTGATAGGAAATGCCACAATTTTCGTATTAATATGACATGGATGATTAGGGGATTAAAATATGATTATAATTTTGGAAGACGTTCATAATTTTGGGAACCATATTTGATCGAGGTAAATAGATTACTACGGTATTTTCATTGAGGAGTAAGGTTGACTTATATTTTGAAGAATCGATGAATTTAAGGTGAACTTATAGTAATTTAGGTTACTTATGGGAATGACTAACCTATCTTGGGTAAAATATGTTTAGGTTAGCTACTTTTTTATAAGATATTACGAGTGGTTGATGTTGTCTGGAGATGAACAATGAAGTTGTTTTGGAAGACTATGTTATCAAATCCTTATTGTATTTGGGTTTCAATCTTAGTTTGGTTTGTTTTGAGGAATTTTAAGGACCGTTATTTATGGAATGGTCTATGATGAACTTTGGGTAGTACCATGGAACTTTGATGATTTAAAAGTAGTTTCCATTCCTATGGGATTCTTTCTTTTTGAAGAGTTGTTTTACCTTAACCCTTCTGTTTTTGGGATAATGTTTAAAGATAGAAGAAATAGATAGTTAATCTTTTGTAGATTATGTGATTCTATAGAAGATGATTCTTGTGCTTTTATGAGACCAAGTGTTTTTGAATTCTCATCATTTGGAGAAAATATTAGTGTTGGTAGGGACTTGTTAAAGGATGAAACTCTACTTGAAGGTAGGTATATTTTCTTATGTTTTTGTTCTATGTAGTAAATGAAATCCTCAAAATTATGAAAAGAAACGTAAAACAAAAATGTTGTTGGTTTACGTTTCCTACTAGGTAATCAAAGACCGTTTACACACATCATAAGTTTGGGATTTTCTCATGGTTAAATTTCTCCTAATCATTTTCTCTATCACTCTCCCTCAGAACTTGACCCTTTGTTTTTTCCTCCATGTCCATGTTTTCCTACATGGAACCCTAGTGTGGGTTAACTCGGGTGACCTTTGTACTTCCCTTTCTTTCTTTTAAAGTAATAGTTTTACTGACTCCTTTTCCAATGTGGGACTTTCAATGAAATTTCAAAACCCAATTTTTTAAAAAAAATTGCGAGGACGCAATTTCTTAAGGGGGGAAGATTGTAACGACCCGAAATTTTAAATAAATATTTTTTCCTAATTTTATGCGTTATTTTTATTACTCAAAAAAATTTTTTTATTTGATAAACATGATTATAATTAGAATGAGACCATTGGTTTTGACTGTTATATGACCATCGGTCAATATGACCGCTAGGAACAAAATGTTTTGATTATTGTCTCTATATATAAGTAATCTAGGTTGATTATTATAGAAAGAAGATTTGATGGCCTCACCTAGTAGTCATGGACCGATCGAAGCCCATCTAATAGAGCTTGGGAAGGAGGTAGCACCATTGGGCTTTGCTCTGGACCAAACCCAAGCCGAACTTCATCATGTGAAGCTAGAACGGAATCGCCTTCGCGAGAAGTTCAAACTGATAGAAATTACTACTCGGGCAATGTTGACCGAGCCGCCCCAAGATTCTCTCACCCTAGCACACCTTACTCTTAGGTCCTATGCTGGTATTATAAGGGGCTATGTAACGAGACCGTAACTGCCTTGTGTAATCCTTGTTTTAAATAAAAATTGGGATTTCTGCTTATGATGAAGTTTATGAATTTTCAAATGACCGGATAAAAATAGTATGCATATTTTTGATGAATTTTCAAAAGAATATTTTGAAAAAATGTTTATGTAAACCTTAAATAACTTAAAATGTGTAATGATTTTCGAAAAATGGTCTTCTACAATCATGTTCAGTATGAAATTTGGAGTCTAATAAGATCAACTTGATTTTTGATGAATAGTAAATTATGAATAGTGATTTTATGATTAGGATTAGTAATATGACCAAATAGATTAGTAATCTCACTTAAAGAAAGTTTTAAAATAACCTAGGCACCTTGATTAAGTAATGTGATTCAATAAAATAGTTAAATAACGGTTTCATTAATTATTATTCAAGTATTAGTTTTTTCGGATGAATAGTGTTTTTTAATTAAAAATTTAATTAAAAATAATTAGAAAATTATTTTTATAAAAATGACTTTATTTTTGAACTCAGAGCATCGATATTATGTTATGGTAATTTTTGGGGATTTTTCTGAAAAAAATGAATTTTCGATGAATAGTGTATTTATTTAAAAATAAAATTAAAAATATTTAGAAAATTATTTTTATAAAATGGAGTTCATTTTTGAAATCATAGCATTGATATTTGGTTAAGGTGAAATTTTGGGATTATTCTGAGAAAGTTGAATTTTCGGTGAATAGTGAAAGTATAGTTTTTAAGTTACGGGTGTTTAATGACATCATTAAATGATGTATTAAGTATATATTCAATATGGTCGAATTATGAATAGTAAGATAAGGTGTGAGGTGTCCCAAGTGGCCAATACCATGGGCAAATACCATGGGCAAGCCCATGGTTTTGCCAAAACCACTAGTGAGGTGTCCATTGGCCATTAATGCTTTGTCCCCTCACTTTCCCTATAAATACCCACCCTTTCCTCCTTTAGTTTTCACTCCCAACTCTCCCCCAACGAAGTTATGGTCTTCTTACCTTCCAAGGAGTCCTCCCAAGGTGCCCCAAGCCCTCAAGGTCCAATCCTTTGAGTTTCAAGAGTCACATTTTAAGGTAAGGGATCCGACCTCTCTCTTTCTTTTCAAGTAATCTCTTTTATGTCATTTCTTTTATACTCCATGTTCTTATGTGGGAGGATGTTCTTTTATATTCATCCTACTGTCTATTTCATGTTCATATGATGAGAGACCCCCCTTGCTCTCATCAATTTGTTTTAAGAATGTTTAAGTGGCGCCATTAGGCTGCCGAATTTTTGAGGGATTCTTTCACCTTCCTCGTTTTCAAGTTCTATTTTCATTCAAGTCTTTCATGTTCCTTTTTATTATGTTGGGGTTTGATCTCTAAATTTATCATACTGATATTTTATGATCATATTATGAGAGACCCCATTTGATCGCTTCAATTCAGTATTTTGAAGTTTTAAGTGGCGTCGTTAGGCTGCCGAATTTTTAAGTGGTTCTTCACCCTTCTTGTTTTGAAGTTCTACTTTCATGTCAATTATTTCAAGTTCATTTTTTTTAATATTGGGGTATGATCTATATATATATTATACTGGACTCTTATGTTAATATGATGAGAGACCCCATTTGATCGCTTCAATTCAGTATTTTGATGTTTTAAGTGGCGCCGTTAGGCTGCTGAATTTTTAAGTGGTTCTTCACCCTTCTCGTTTTGAAGTTCTACTTTAATGTCAATTCTTTCAAGTTCCTTTTTGTTATGTTGGGGAATTATCTCTATATCTATCATACTGAACTCTTATGTTAGCATGATGAGAGACCCTATTGGATCTTTTCAAATCATTTTTGTTGATGTTTAAGTAACGCCGTTAGGCTGCCGAACTTTCATAAGAGAAATCTAATTTTATTCTTCCTTCCATGTTTTTCATTTCAAATGGTATGTCCTTGAAATTTAATTACCATGATCATGTATCCTTCTTATTCTGTCCATGTACTATTTTATGGGTCATTTATGAATGTTTGACCAATTTTACCTCTCTTTTAATGTCTTCTAAAACCTCGGAACATTGTCGTTATGCTGCAGAATTTCTGTCTCAAAATGTCTCTATCTTTTTCTAAATTTATTTTATTTTATTAATTGAATACTCAAAGCTATTTTTTATAAAGTGTTATTCACATATATACCAAAATTTTCTATTTTAATTCTGGGATTTACATACATGAGACCCACCTTCCTTTTCTGTGGGTTTTAAAGTGACGTAAAGATCATGTCTTTAAAGCAGTTTTTAAAACGTTATGATTATGAAATGAAACCCATTTATTTTATGCTATATGGGTTATTTATGAAATGTTTTATGATGATATATGTGGCTCACATGATAATAAAGGCAAATTTAAGGGTGCGCCCTGATAGCGCTCCAATGCATTGGGTAATGATGTAACCACTAGAGATTACAATTTTCACGATACCTTGGTGAATAACCTTGGTAATTTTCAAATGACACCTTGGGGATGGACCTCGGTGATATGTTCATGATTGTCTATGTTAAATGATGTAGCCACATCTTCAAGTTATGAAAAAGTTTTAATTTATTATGATATGCCTCATGATTTCATTTTCATGCCTTAAAGTTCTTTTCATGACTTTATTGATGTATCTCAAGTTCATATGTAAAATGTTTCACTTGTTTCCCTTGCTGGGCCTTCTGCTCACCCTTCCTTTTGATGTATGTCCCCAGGTTATAAGATGCAGTAATGAGCCTAGGGTGAACATGAGGAGAAGCCTTTCAAGTGTTTAAGAAGAATGTTTTTTTTGTTTTATGTTCCTTGTTTCCAAGACACTAAACCTTAAAGATCCTCAGTTCCGTGTAATGGAATGAAAAGTTATGTTATAAAAAGACGGGATGCTATAACTTAGACATACCAAAGGCTCTTCACATGTTGAGGATGAAATGCTGGAAATATTTTTTGAGATGTTGCTGACATGTCAGTAGGGTCTCAGAGTGTCTTGCGTATCTCCATGGGAACATCATGCAACATTTATGACAACGATTTGACCCCACCTCCAACCATAATATTTACATTTACATATTTTTCAATGGATACAGGGCCTTTAGTGTTTTACTTAAAGTTTATTAGTGAAAACATTATCTCCTTCGGTGATCCAGCGTGTGATTTTTATGAATGAAAGAGGCATCCACCATTTTGAAATTTTCCTCTCATTTTGACGTAATTTCAGATGGTTTTCTTGGAACAAGACAATAAGAAAACCATGTGACCCGTGGGAGATTATATTGATTTTTTTGATGTAATAATTGGTTTTCCATGATGCCTTCATGGGAGAATAAGGGATTATGGAAAAGGGATCTACCAAAACCATTGCATGTTATGCTCTCTGAATTCCCATCAACATGATCCTCTATTGGTAATGTGATAATGATTCTCCAAAGGGTTCATACGATCCATGATTCTTTTTCCACCATCCTCATCCTTTTCTTTTCTATGTATAATAATACACATACCTAGGTATTTTTAAATTTGTGAATTTTTGTATTCTTATTTGGAGGGTTTCAACAAAGGGTATTCTCATTATTATGTTTTATGCATTAATCCTAATATAATATCTTGATTTTTTCCCTAAATAAAAAACATTATATTTTTTACATTAGCATTCTTTAAATATATTTAAATATACAATATTGAAGAGATAGAAAGTGATGAAATTTAACTATATATAGATGATGAGAATGATGATGTAAAGGACAATGAGTCAATATGTGGTCATAACTTTTTAATATGGGGAAGAAAATTCATATGATTAGGGTTTGGGGGTCAGGAATCAAGGACAACACTAATGGGGAAGGAGGGCGATCTTTATGAAAAAAAATAAAAAAAATATTTACCTTGACCCCACAGTAAATACTATTGTATAATATGTTTTACATAAAATCTACCCTCAATATTAAATTTAATCATGATTTTCAAACAAATCCCTAAAAATGATTGAAAAAAGGTTTCATAAAATGGTGTTAAAAAATGGCTATGTTTTACAATTACTCCTTTAGTGCTTGTTTATAAAAATTTATTTGCGAGGAAGAAAAATTATAATGAGTAATTGGATTAGATTTCCTTCATTAGGAGAGGTCAAAGATGATGTAGAGAAATATTTTATGTATAAATATAGCGAAATAGATTTCTATACACCCCCTATTTCAAATCACCAATAATATGGTTGATATCGACCAATCTTATAAAGGTGTTAGAGGTATATTTTTTATTTTCTATATTATCCTTATATATATACATAAATAGCCTTCCCATGTTTTTAATTTTTTCATGAACGCTTCAATTCATTTATTCTTCATTTTGATATCATATGTTGCATATCATTCCCTAATGTAGTATTCCTCAAATACTATTATAATCCATTACTCCTAGGTACTATTCATATAACATCACAGTTTACTAAAATTCCCCCTTCAACCAACATATTATTCCCAAATATTTATTCCCCTGAACCACCCTGGCACTAATACCCACCATTCAATTTTCACCTATCCTGCTTCAAATTCATTGATACTCATCCCTTGTTACATCTATCACCATCCTTCATTATGATTATATAATATTGTTTTATGTAATTCATTTTTTATCTTTTAAAATTGTTATATGTTATTTTAATTGATATATTGAGTTAAAAATTATTAATTTCAAAATTAATGATTTATTTTCACTTCATAATTATAGTTAGTATATCTAATTAATATTTATATTATGAATACATTATATTTTTAATAATTGATGTAACTCACCAAAAATATCCATAATTATATATTTTTTTAAGTGTTTCATAATCAATAAAAATTACAATGAAATGATTACAAGAAAAAAACCATTCAATATATTAGAAACCGCTTAATTATTTTATAAATTGTGGGTCTTATTAATTTATATATTTATGAAAAGTATCATGTGATCAATTTTTTAGTTTTTTTAATTATATTTAATAATTTTGTTGTAAAATTATCATATGATATAGTTTTTATAGAGTCATTATTAGAATATAGTACAATATATATGATTTATTAAAATAAATGGAATTATGAATAATATCAATGGACTATTTATGTAAGCATTGATATTAATATAATTTTTTTGAATACTATTGAATAATTTTTTTATTATAAGAAATTTTAAAAATAATTATTTTATTTTTATTTAATATATAATTTATATTATAAATAATTTTAAATAAAATAACATACATAAAAAATCTAGAAGTTATTTTGTATATGAAATTTCACTTATAAAATTTCTACTTTTTGAAATATAATTTTTAATTTTCAATGAGGTAATTGAAATATAATTTATTTGAAAAATACAAATAATATATTAGAAATCTTACAAAATGAAACGACTGAAACATTTTCTAAAACTATTCAATGGTTATTGGAATTATTATGAGTGAGATATGAATTATATCAATAACGATATTTGATTTATATAGTTTATAAGATTTTATAACAATTAACTATTATGTTATACTATAAAATTGATGACTTATACACATAAGTGAAATTATGAAAAATATTAATTAAATATTAAAATAAATAAAAATATAGTTTTTTATTTTTATATATTTTATATTTGGATAATTATTGAAATAACACATTTTGGGAAAATAATGTTCAAAAATAATAACGTATAATAGTAAATGAAATTTATTTTATAAAAAAATATTCCTATAGTTATGTATATGATTTTTTTCAGTAAATAACAAAACATATATTTATAAAGATTATCAAAAAAATAAATTATTGTTTTTAAAAATTAATTATTTTTTGGTTAATTTTTTAAGAGATATCATCGATTTATTATTATGGAATGATATAAAATATATGATTTATATAAAAAGGTAATATTATTAATAAAATTATTTCAATTTTTAATTTAATATTAATATAGTTTTTTGGAATACTATAAAATATTTTCATTCCACAATCAGTACAACATTTTTAAAAAATAAATACTTTTTTAATGTAGAATAATGACATTGTATGGATAATTATATAAATGATATTAGATATTATTAAAGAACATAAAAATCTACAACATAATATATTATAAGAAAATTTATTTTTTAACTATTAACATGTTTTACACCATTATTTTTTAATTTCCAATTGTATATTAGATAAAACAATTATCCATAATTAAATAAAAATATTATAATGTATTTTTTATAATGTAATTATTAAAATATTTTTTTAAATTTTTTAATACGGGGCATAAATTTGAGAAAAGTATAGTATGAGTTTTATAAATAATAATAACATAATTATGCAATGTCTAATAGATTTTATAGTTTTATTATTATGTTTTATTTAAAATTATATGATTTCTAGAAATATATGAAATTATAAATATTATCAATGAATTATATATAATAGAAATATTTTAATTTAATTAGTTATAAAATACTAATAATATATACTTAATTTTATAAATTATATTGAATAAAATAAAAAATATTTACTTTTTTACGATATTTTTTCATATAAAACGTTAATAAAATGTATTCTATATTTTGTATTTAATCATTTTTTAGCATTAAAATATATATATCTCTAAAAAAATGTTTTCATTAAATAAATTATTTTAATTTCTAATTTTTAAGGCCTAATAGATCAATAAGATAGACATCTGAATAATCAATTTATTAAATGGGATGTAAGTCTAAAGATAGTAGTCACTGAACATAAATGTTTTGCAGTAGTGTTTCTGTATTCTAGTAAAATCTATCATCATTCCAAATAGATATAAAAATAAACTAATTATGTGAAATGAAAATATTTCAAAATTGAACTTTCAGATCAATTTAAATATAAGAAAGATTATTACAACATGATTTGTATAGGGAAAAAAAAATTTCTAATTTGTGTTCTATGCTGGAAATAAATGTTCATATGAATCTAATAAAAATATTAAATAGTTGAAAAACATGATGAAATATTTCATTATATTCAACCAAAAAATGTCAAAAAACTAAAATGATTCTCTTTCTTCATCGATCTAGTGAAAATACAAGAAGACATTATAATTTTATTTTGTGATTTATGATATTTTTTATGATAGTTGTTTCCCATATGATGGATTTTTTGTTTATCCAATGATACCCAACTGTGTAATATTTTAGCAAGATTTTAAATTTCATTTTATTTAATGCAGTCATTTTTTTAAATTTTCATTTTATTGGAATATATATATAATAAATTTATCATAAATTTATCGTAAATTATAATTTATTATGTGATTTTATTAGATAAATAGATGAAACACAATACAGTGCCAATGTTTTTAATAATGACGAACTATGAAATTTTAGTTGAAATTTTATCTCACACTAAATTTATTATATGAATGTTTGTTTTATCTAAAGTATACTTATGTGTTTTATGATTTGAAGGGGACCCCATCAGACTCTAAAATCACTATAAATATTCTATACAGAGATGGAAAACTGAAAATTTTAACTGCTAATTTATTATGAACCTAAAATTTATATTTAAAAATATGTTAACTAAATAATAATATATGATTACATATTTTTTTTAATATGATTTTTTTTCATCATCCATAATATTATCGAGAGTTATTTATCAATAAATATACATTATTGCACAATTCAGTTGAGAGAGATTTTCATGTTTGAAAGAAACAATCTCAAATTATGGAAACTAAAACAGAGCCTGTGTAATCCTAAATAGAATAATTAAATATTATATTAGTTTGTTATATACTAATTAAATTTATATTGTTTGTCGATCTAGATGAAAATCACTTTTCTAAGGTGGATAATGCCTTTGAAAATAACAATGAAATTGAAGAATAATAGGAAGTCTAAAAAGAAACAAATGCAGATTAAATAAAAGGGAATATATTAGTGATTGAATTTCTACTCATATGTGGTTGGATTATGTTAATAATTAAATATGAAACATTTTATTCCATGATTCGTAGTAAGTTTACCAAAATAATTTAATTACTTAATTATTAAATCCATTATTTTTCATTTTTATTATTTAAAATTTTATTTCATCCAACTATATTATTAGAGATATCATGAAGATTTATATTTTTATTTTTTTATGAATAATTTAGTACTATACATTTTAAATTTATTTTATTTCATTGATAAAAAAAGGATAAATCTATTAGGAAGTAAAAGATAAAATCATGAATGGAAAAATCAAATAGATGATGTATTTATTAAAGAATTATATCATGAACATATTGAGTGGAATATGGTCAATGATAAATTCACAACATCAGTATGTTATAAAATTGCAATAGAACAGTGATATATGTAAAAAAATGACATTAGGTTAATGAAACATACAAGAATATATTAGTTGTAGTTACTAAAAATTTTACAAAATGGTATGGTTTATTTAAATATATTTTCAGTTTTAAGTGGAGTCCAATCTAAAAAATGTTTACTAATGAACATATATTATTAAATTATTTGATCGAGGTACATATTTTTATTTATTTAATTTTAGTTTTTTTACGAAAATATAAACTATTAACAATTAGAGAATTTTTTCCTTAACTGTGTAAAAAATCATGTTTCCCTAATCGGTACTTCCATTAATAGAGAAATATAAGAAAATTCATATGTGAAATTATGAGAAAATAAATGAAATTTTTGAAAAAATATATAGAAATATGTTTATATGATCAAAATACAAAAGTGAAAGTTTGAGAGTGTATCAAGTCTTCTAATAATGGAAATGAAGATTGTATTGAGTATATTTATGAATGAATATTTCAAAATGAAAAAAACATGAATGATTTCAATATTCTAGGTGTTGAACCAGAAAAAATATATTATTAGGAAGAAAATATTATGAATAATAACATTATTTATAAGGGATCAAGTACTATAAGTATTAATAATTTCTCCTGATTATTTTACTATGGAATATCATTTTTATAAAATGAATACGAACATGAAAATTAAATCCTTAATATTTCACTCGGAGTTTAGGAAGGTTAATTTTGAATCTATGATAAATGACCCCAAAAATAATTTTTAACTATTAGTTGAAAAATTTAAATTTTTCAATTTATTTTGAAATGTGTTTTCAATGATAAATGCTTTGGATTTTAATTTAGAATTTAAAAAATGTTGAATAATGAAGTCACATGATTCGATGATTGTTTTTTGGGTCATGTATTATCATTTAACTTATTATATTATATGTATTTTATGTTTATGGATGGATATATATATATATAACATGGATTCATAGATAATTGATTTATGATTCTTACTGTTATCCAAATAGAGATCAGAGATGGTCTATAAAAATAGATCTCATATTTAGTCTATATAAATTCTAGTACAAATTTTTTATCTATGCATTCACTAATCAAGTAAATTAAATGATTCAGCCATATATACTAAATATATTATAACATGATTAAAATTTATCGTTTTTATCCATTGTTTTTGGAAATTTAGCCTACAATGGGGAAATAAATGATATACCTTTATAAAATGGAAGTTGAGATATGACCAAGGAGGATGAATGAACTGATCTAGATTTTGTTGGAAATGCATTTTGTCAAATTCAATGAACCCATAATTGATGAAAAAATAGAACCCCTATAAAATGGGGTTATATATATATATCATTATCTGACCTATTATAAACTATTAATAATGGGGATAAATTAAAGAAATCGATGGAAGGGGTTATCCCAACTTCTAATATCATTTTGCTCTTATTTTACATAGAGGAGAGGGTGTATGTTGTCATCATTAATGAATTTTAAGAGAATATTAACAGGTTGAATAAAGGAATAATCTAGGCTGGCAATAATGAATATTATTTTTCAAGGATTTCAATTTAATATAGTTTGATATTATGTGTATTTAATGATGGGAAATTTTTTCCTTTGGAGTACATCAAGACCCAAGAAAATATGGCACCCATTCATGAGGATATAATTCCTGAGGGATCATGGGGAGCATTTTTATGTTTTATAGGGTCTTAAATTGTGTAATGTTTCAAAAAATTTACAGATTTATTGGAATAATTAACATTTTTTGTAAGTCAATATCTTTATGATTATTCGAACATTTCTAATGTTCACATAGAACCCAAAAAAAGAACTTAGAGAATGGAAGAAATATATTTTGTGTGAGTGATTCCTATATAGACAAAATATAATGCATGATCTGTAGTGGAATTGATAACCCATTCCTTTAATCATGTAATTAAAATATTTTAATAATATTGATTTTCTAACAATAGAGAGAGAAAGCCAACCAAAATTTGAAGACTACAAAATTCTTTATGATTTTTCGTTTTTAAATAGATTATAATTCTAATTATCCTTCAATGATTCAAAAGTTAGTGGATTTTAAGGGTTTTATAAAACAAAAAAAATTACTCTGTACGCTTTCACTTCCATCAAATACATCATTTTGTTTTTAATAAATTATGGTTCAGTTTTTGGCAAATTTCATTATGATTATTCTTTGTTCACTATTTCAAATCTCATGACCATAGATTTTATAGATGGAGGAGTTTTGAATAGTTTTTAATTATTTAATGATAGATACTTTTATCAAATTTTATCTATATGATGGACTATGAAAATTTATTTCCATACATTTTGATCATTTTCAATTTAATTTTTAGTATTTTGTAACAAAAATGGTTCCTATACAGTAATTTTTATCATTATTAATGATGATGAATTTAGTAAATATTTACTATCAGATTTATATTTTCGAGTAATAACTATAGGGATCTGATCATCTACATATATAATAATATTTATTTTCACATCAATTTTAACAAAATATATTTCTTCTATGGACTGTGAAAATTCCATTCCACACACTGTGAACAATTTAATTTTAATTTTTATGATTTTATAACATTAAATTTTCTTATAATTTAATTTTTATCATTATTAATGATGATGATATCAATAAATATTTATTATCACTTTATATATTCATGTATGATCTATAAGAATTTGATCATCATGATAGAGAAGAATATTTTTTATAACTATCCTATTTTGTTGTTAGTTTGACTTGTATGTATTATATGCTAGATTTTTTATTCAAAGATAAGAAACAAGACTTATATTAATGATTTGAAATATAAGAAACTACCTTTATTATAGTATCCTAAAAAAATTTCATTTATTTTATACAAAATTTTAGGGATCAAATGTTTTTAAAACTATTATGAGAATTTATATGTCTTTATGTAATAATATTTGGAATAGTTGAGTAATTTCGTTTTTAATGATTAGATATTTGAAATATTTAAGGTACTTATGAAATTCCATGTGGATAACATGGGAAACTGTACTATATTCTTCAAAAATTTATATTTTATCACTATAATGAAAAATAAAATGTGGTGGGTTGTTTAATTTCATAATAAATGATATATGTATACCTTAATTATGTAGGGAGAGAAGCACATCGATATAATGGTGAAATCTGCACGATGAACTAGGGGAAGACTCTGGCTATAAATTTATGATGTTGATAGTTATTAGTTGTGTATAAATTTTAATATATTCACTATATCAACCTCTATAAGTATGCATACTTAACTAATATGAACATTCTTTTTGTAGTATAATATAATGTGTTTCATGTCTCGACTCAATACTCATTAACTATAAATATTTCAACATGACACCATATTTCTACATTATATTTTTAGAATATTTTTCTCACTCTGGTATGTTGTCTAGTGTATAATTTTTTTCAAATCCAAAATTCATAAACCACATAATTATTTAAAGAAAATGTACCCAAATTTTAGTTTCCATGAATACAGTTTGAAGAACAATCCCAATAGTTTTATATTTGACATGTCATTTTCAAGAATTAATTACAAGAAGTAATACATTTAAATTTAATATTATTTTTTAGTTTTTATATATATATTTTTATTCTTAGATATAGAAATAATAGTCAACATATTTTTAAATAAACAATATATATTGTTTTAATATTATGTAATTAGTTAATTATTTGTATTTATATTTCATATAAAACAATATAAAAGCATACATTATATAATTTTTTTACAACATCATACTAATCATGGAATGAATCTGTGATATTTGTTAAATAATTAAAGACACAAATTTATTTTTGTAGAATAAAATACTAATATATGATAAATGCATTGGCTTTCTTTAGAAAAACTCTATGAATTGATATATATGAAATATGATATCATTGACTACTGACCTCATTACATTTCTCTTATATTTTATGATTGAAATTTTTCATGTTTGTAAATTGATGATTTTCCTTATGTGTAGGTGTTGTAGTTTTCCTTCTTTAATTTTGTTTTACAATCATGAAGTATTGATTTAGTTGAAATATAAATGTATTTTTATGGATAATTTTATTGTTTCCATTTAATTTCATGTTAGGTTATATAATGTTACTATGCTGGTTTAGTGTAGGTCTTTAGAATATCAGGAGATTATGATATCTATATATATTCATTATATTAAAACATTGTGATGTGGGCCATAATTCAGTTCGAACTACTATTATTGGTTGACTGACTATTAGATTTTTGGATTTTTGTTTACGTATTTACAATATGGTTACTTCATCTTTCATGTGATTCAATGTAGTATATTTTCCCATTAACATATATTTGGTTGGATAATTTATTAGGAGTGATTTAGGAGAATTATAATACAGTTGATTACTACTATAATAGTGGATAAATATAGTCTGGATGATTTATAGCTACTAATTTTTATTTGCTTTGTAATTAGATACATAAATCCTTTTAATCAAAATAAGTTTTTATATTAATTTTAATAACATATCTCAAGATCATGGCTGTAGATTTCCTTACTATTTTGTGTAATTTGTGTAATCCATACTTTTTTTATTTTACATATTTTCACCAAACAAGATAGAGAGAAATAATAAAAGTTTTCTGCTATAAATCCTACAGTTAACAATGATGTTATTAATGTTTATAAATACTAAAAAATAATTTATATTCAAAGAAACAGTAAAATTTATTTTTACGGTGCACCAAACTCTTCATACAAAGATATTACCCCTTAATAGATTAATATTCTATATATTTTACAAATACATCAATATTATCCATAATGATATAGTGAATTTGTATACTAGATACAAAAGATTCTAATTCAATGGAAGATATTCAAAATATCTTATAAATATCATAAAATATAAAACCTTTCTTATACATATAGTACTTAAAAACCATTTATTATATCTTAGGGTTAGAAAATATATAAAATGATCTACTTAGATGACATTTAGATTAAAAAGGGATATATAAATTAATTAATAATCATATATTGAATATATGTGCATCAAAAAATGAGCTTAAATTTTCAAAACCATTCTTACCAAATCTTATATCATAATTGGTGATCATCTTATAATGATTTTCATCTAATAAGAAATGATTCATATACAAATCAAAGAATATGATCTATGAGATAATTAAATTTGAATAAAAAATAAGTTTTTGAAATACACATTATAATATAAAATAATTTCTTTAGTCAAGGATCACATCCAAGAATATCATAGTTGATTGAGTTTACACCCCATTCCATTATACCCTTTGTCAAGGTTTACTCATAATATTATCATAGTAGAAAAAGTCCCTTTTGGAAATCAGTTCACTCCCCATTCCATTCATTAATATCTCATTAGATATGCTTATTTACCCAATTATTGGGATGTTTATCTAATTTGGGACCCCTATTACATAAAAAATCCATTAATATGCATTCTATATATCATAAATCCTACAACATATATAATAAATCATAAAAAATATATTATTTTCAAGAAAATTTAATAAATTCACCATAGAATAAATCATATGAAATAAATTTGTTTCAAAAAAATACCATTATCATTACCTCCAAATATACATAGCAAGAAAAAGTATGGAATCCAAGGATCATATAGCAAGTAAATCATAGGTAATATCAATATATTTTATCCTAAATTAAAATACATTTAAAATATAACTTGTGACATTTCATAAGGAAAATTCTCATTTCAATTTAAAATATCTTAAAAAAGATATAAATTTTAAATAAATTTAAATGTTAATAAATCAATTAAAACGAACTTAAAAAATGTAATCGAAGCTTCAAATCACTGAGAGAACAATATAGAGAGAAACTGTATTCATGTTGGGTACATTAAAATAATTATTCCTTTCCCATTATTCAAAAACATTCAAAAGTTCCTCATTCAGAAAGTGAAAAAAGAATTATTTTTAAAATATTTTGTTAAAAAATCAATCATCAGGATGAATTAAATCCCGGAATCATAGGAGAATATTATAAATATTTTTTAATTTTTTTAATACATGGATGTGGAAAAAATAATACTTTTGAATGAAGATAGAAATAATGTCAATTTTCCATAATGATATTATTTCATTATATTGTGTATATAAATATATGGAAATGAAATTGAAATAGTCTATAAAAAATATAAATAGAATAATTATACTGTTGGGATTATTGAGGTATAGTTCATAAAATTTTATTATTAAAAAAACATACATAAATAATTCTGATAAATAATGATATTGTCAAAAATACCACATAACTCATGTTATATTTTGTTAAAAAGTCAAGTAGCATCACATATAATAAATTAAAAATTATTATTATTCTATTGTATAATTATTTAAATAATAATTATATCATTTATTATCTACTTATAACATTTAAACACACAAATAATAATAATTTTTTTTAAATCATCATTTCAAGGTGTTAGCGGTTTCCTTATTTGTGAGAGTTTAATTTAGGTATATCCTATAATTATCATTCTATCATGGATAAATAATCCACAAAATGTTATTAAAGATATAAATATCTTATATATTAGTTATATAAATACTTTTTATCCTCCATAAAAGTTTCTAATAAAAAAATGGACTACAACACACTTGGAAATGGTTATCCAAATGAACATATGAATGTTGTTATCATTTTCGAACAAAAAGAGGATAAAAAATTAAAATTATTTTATCAATATCATAACATAATTATATCATTAATGAACTATAGAAACAATAATTATATGTTTTTTATAATACATGTAAAATATAAATTTAACATAAATCTCACAACGTCATGGAGGTGGTAGTCCACACGTATGCATGAAAAACATTATTGTTTCCCATATTATTTGAAGGTATTAAAGTTGATGTGATATTTTAATTATTGAAGAATAATTATTTCCCAAATATCATATATAAAAATTATATCCATCATAATAACAATCCAAGAAAAATGGTTTTGGAAAATTTATTGTATCTCTATAGAGAGGTTCTAGTCAACGCTTATGAACCAAAGATAGTTTCACATCAATTTTATGTATAAGGGGGAGAATAACTGTCATTACATAATCAGAAAAAAAAATTATGTATATTTAGTACACCTAATTTATTATTATATTAATAATAATAAATAAGTAAAGGATTTTAAAAAAAAATTTAAGGGGCTAGGGTAAGATGATTACAAATTATTAGTACCCCTACTTTTGATCCCATCTTAAAGACCCTTGGAATTGAGTTTTTGAAATAAATTATACTCTATGTCATGGATATAATGTTTATAATATACATGGATTGTATATGGTGAATATATATGTCTCAAAGTGGTGTAAAGATATCAATGGAGGATTGTCCTTTAAAACGTAGGGAAGAGGATATAACTAAGATTTCATTAAATATTGAAATATAATAATTTCATTCTATTGAAAAATGATTCCAAACATAATAAGATTAAATTTTGGGATATTACATAGTAAAAATTAAGTATAATGAATTTAATTTGATTATTCATAGTATAAGTGAACTATTTATAGTTTTAAAACCATTTTAAAAAATAATTTATCTTTTTATAAAAATCTAAAAATATTAAGTTTTCAATAAAACATATATTTTCACAATTCATCGACATATTAATCATTTCCAAAATTATCTAAAATTAACTAAATGGTAAATATGAAATGATGTATTAAAATTTTAATTTCATTTTTTAAGAAAAATTTAATATAATTGTTATAAATTATTTATATTAATATTAAAAATAAATTAACAATAACCATTTTTGAAGAAAAATGTTTTTTAAAGCATATAATGTATTTACTAAAAATTGAGTTCTTATTTATCCAAATATTTTCATCATATAAAATCATTATATTTAATATTAAATATGGGTTTTAAAATTCATATCATCAAATTTTACAACTATGGTATAATGGTATAGTATATTATAGATCATTTAGACTATTCATTAAATGAATAAAAAATCATGATGAAAATAAATTCAATTAAAGAGAATTATATAAAAAAATCTATATCTATTATAGGTAAATTTTATTAGTTCAAAAAAGAGTTGATCAAATACCTCTTTATCAATAATTATTTAAGCATTAATAAAATTAATATTTTTTGAAACATTTTGCCCACACCGAAGACGCCTTTATTAGCTCTAGCATTCATCATAACAGCAAACTACACAAAAAGTGCCTCATAACGGTGTTTCTTTTCATATGACAGTGGTTTAAAGCTATGGAATATGATTCTATGATGATTTCATAAAACCATCACAAAATTGGGTGTCAACATTCTATAATTAGTATATTTTTTAATTTAGGAGTCGTTTTTGGGAAGTGTCATAGTAAACATATTTAGTGGTGGTAACATGTAAAATAGTGTTGTATTTAGCGTCAGTTTAATCCATCCCTAATTTTATTTATGTTTTAAATTTAACATTGTTGTTAAACAACCATAACGGCTGCCAAATATTCAAAATAATTTATTTATAATAGTTTTAACTACTAAATATTGAAGAATATCTACTTATAGTGGGGATTTAAACAATTGAAAAATATGGCCCATTTTTAGTGGCAGTTTAAACCGCCTCAAAATATAGATTAATAAAAATGAGGTAGATTTTGAATCCCCAGTACCAATATGATGGAAAAAATCCATGGGTAGAGAACATATAACAAAATAATCTAAACCATCTAACAATGTTTTGTAGTCAACAAACTAATAGTGTTTCATAAAAATCATATATAGAAAAAATATAACTAAAAAATTGAATCCAAAGAAACTCAACCATCTAACAATGTTTAATAGATCTAAATTTAAGACTTTTATGTGTATAGAAACAATGTATGGGTTATACCCCAAACTGATAAGATTTATCATTGAGACATTATAATAAGTATCTTTTCCCCCATTACTCTACATGAAATTATAAATAGAATTTGGTTGGATAAAACGACTGAATAGTTTTAGTTTGGACTTTATGTTTGATGTAGATGAAGATCTTAAACATGACTCCATAGGAGAATCAACCATGTGTCTACAAAAAAAATATTATAATATAAGTAAGAGGACAATGTTTTTTCAAATTAGGTTGATGATTAATATAACTATGTTATCATGATTATGGTACCACATTCAGTAGTGGATCAAGAATGTTCTATTGAATGTTTCTTATTTCAATAAAATTTTCACAAGAAATCTATAATTTTCGGAGAGTGGTATTTATTATGGAAACTAAGACCATTAATGTAGAGGGACACAAGTGTAATAGGCCAATTAGAAATTTTTCATATGGACTTATTGAATTTAACTGGTTTTTAAATTCAATATTACAAATCTTAAACATGTGGATGACTCTTAAAACATGGTTCTAATTTTAAACTAATTCTGGATGATAAAATCATGCAAGAGATAAATAAGGTATCCATGTGTTTTACTAGTCGATATTTTTTCTATGAATTCATGGAAACATTATAGAATGTGGTCTGTTGATTACCCAAACATTTATCAATAATGATATTCATTTGTTGAATTTTTTGGTTTTGTCTAAAATAATATTGTATAATAACGATCTAAGGCTATGTGATCAATACCTAAATTAAAACAATATATATTATGATGAGAATATATTATAATTATGTATTGAGTGGATTTATTGATTCTTTAATTATCAAATCTTAAAGGATATCAAAGCCTTCAATAAATGAATTATGTTAAATATGATATGAAATTTTAGGGGTGTAACCCTTTAATGATATACCGTAGAAGTTAAATGAGGGTTTTAGGGTGTGTTTAGGTGGTTGACCCATTGTTTGACAAAGTCACACATCATCGAGAGACTTGACATCAAGGATTTTTTCAAGGTAAGTATATCATCACTTTGATGGAGTGTGTACCAAATGGTCTAGACAAGCCTATATAAATATAATTTTTCAAAAATGTCAGGATGTTTTTATTTTTGGACCAGGAATGGGTAATATTTAGCAACATGGTGTACTCTAATTCTAGATTCAGTTTTTCCAATTATATTGAAAACATACTATGAAATGTTTGAAAGCATATGTATACAATGATAAAAAACTAAAACCAATGAATTTTTGATTGGAATGAAAGAATCCATGGTAGGTTAGCATAGGGATTTATTTATAGAAATCCTTAATATATGGATTATATATGTCAAATATTTTAGTGTAAAACTCATGTGAGTGTTGGACCAGTTATTGGATGGTTGTTTTATTTATGTATTTTCATGATAATTGGAACTGTGTACTATTGTATTCCATGTTGAATTTCATATAATGGATCAATTACATACCTGGGAGAAGATCGAGTCTATGATTTAGGCTTGGGATACATTATGATTATCTATTTTTATTAGATTGGGAATTCACACGAATGTTTTTTTGGTCTGGTGACATAAATGAGTATGATTTTGTAATAACAAGAGACATAACTGGATGTTGGTTACAAGCATTGGTGAGCATACTCAATGTGATATTGGGGTACCTTGGACAAAATGGATTAGAATATGTCTTTTGATATGTCGACTATTCAATTTGAGTGTTCTTAAAAAATAATAAACTAAAAGAAGTTAAATGTATGTAATTTATAAAATTTATATGTGTTTAGTGTAGAACCACTTCAAGAACATGGTGGGTTGAGATAGGTTGATTTTAAAAAAAATTTAGAGCTTATAATGGAAGATATAGTGTAAATAATATGAGCTTGATCAACTGGATTTAAACATTTTCAAACTATTTGGGGACCATGGGTAACATCCTCTTATGTAACATATAAAATGTGTTGGGTGCACTGTTAGGACATTTAGGTCTTGTATAAAAAAAATTGTGATAGTGGGAGTACTGAAACACAGAATTGACAATTAAAAATAAAAATTTATTTTGGATATATCAATATACTATTTGATAATAGGATAATTAAATGATCATATCTATTATATTTAGGATCACTCAATGTTCTCAAGAATATAGTGGTTTAGATCCAAATATAGATCTTGATCATCATCCAAATAATTATTCTCCCATATAGTGATGAAGCGGGGCCAAAATATGCTTTCATAACATATGTGGAACATAAACACAAGGATATATTGTTATAAGTGATCACTATTTTTTCAAATGTTGTTAATGATAGATGTAACATTTATAGACCCCATCGTTAAATGACATGGATGTGGGTCTTCTGTCTCCAACCTGAATAAAATGAATCAAATACACAACATAGTAGTTATTACAAACTACTGTTATACACATACTAGAAATACTCTAATGTTACAATTAAATATCAAAATATTCAATATAGAAAATATATTACTTAATACTCCACTAACTTCATATATAACCAATTATATACTCAATCCCTTACTTAATCATCATGACATATAAAATGCCAAAGCCTTTACCAAGCATAAAAAATTATGAAAATTATTAGTCATTAAAATTTTAGGTGACTTCAATGTGCCACACATAATAAATGATACATGGTACATGAGAAGACCTTATGTTTTCATATTTTTCAAACATATCAACAAAACCACAAATCATTGTTCGATAAGGAACACTTCTTGTCACCCTATTCAAATCCATCTATACAACCAACTACCGACACCAGTATGAAAATTATATTAAAGATTAAATAATGTTTTATATTTATAATTAAACATTAAAATACTATATGTTTTTAAACAAAAAGATTTTGATGTTCTATGATTTACCTTCTTAACAATAATTATTGATGGAATATTACCAACTACATATCCAGTCGTCTTTTGATATAAATCAAAAAATGATTTCTATAAAGTGAATATTTCATCCCCATCTTCTTGAATTATGTTTTTCATAGAAAAAAAAATATCACCAACTCGATGGATTATTCTGTGAATAATCCTGAAATTAAAAAAATGTAATTCAATAGTAATGTATTAAATTTCATATCATTTTTATATACTTGTCTAAATGTAAAAAGAGAATAATATAAAAATATATATTTAAATACCATGTCCTTATAAGCTTGATTTTTTTCAATTAAAACATTCAGTTGCACTCTAGGTACCCCATTAGGTAGATTTTCTTACTTATGTTGGTCTCTCAATGAAGTATTGTTAACATCACCCCATAATCTCTATTTAAAGTCATTCCATTTTTAGCCCATATTTTTTGATGTCCACATTCATGCTACCATATCAGCAACTCTAAAGTGGTAAATAATATATAAATATAAATTCATTATGAATATAATATAATGTAATAATATACTCGAATTAAATTAAAACATAATGTATTAAAATTAGCATTATTAGTGAATGAAAAACGTTATTCTTACAAGATTATCACATATACCTCCAATCATCATACATAATCTCAATGGAAACCAACATTGCAACTATATTACCAAGAATCTGGATACAAAATCCTACAATTTCATTCATAGGGACCCCATATAAATCAAAAGTGTTATCTATCATTAGTGAAGTCTGATTCCAAACATTTGAAATTTTTGTATTTTTCTCCATAGTTTCGATGATTATATCTTTTATGAATAAACAGTAAGTATAAAAAATGGAAAAAATATTCATATTAAATTTTTTACATGAAACAGTAACTCTATTGTATTCCCATAAAGAACTAGGTGTGGCACCCTACACCCTAACTACTATGGCTGTTGGATGGGAAGGCATCAACTGAGCTGCTAATGGGATGCTCATAGAGGGTTTAAGAGATGGTGCTGGGGGAAATCCAATGGTGTCTCAGATTCCGTAAGGAGGGATATAGATGGATCATCAATTTTTTATGTGGTTGATCGAATAATATAAAACTTCTTCTATGTATGTCCCATCATTTAATCAAATAAAAATAAATTTAGATCATATAATTCAAAATATTCAACTATTTAGAGAGTTTGGATTCTGAGATTCTATCCTTAAATATCATGTTATATGTGATGGATTTTCTATATATTTAGGATTGGATATTCTATGGACCTTCACAACTGGTTTTTATTATCATTAGAAGTAGTTACTTAAATTACATTATCTCATAGAACTATAATGACTTGTGGCTACAATATATAAAACACTAGAATTGATCGAAACAGGTGAGGTAAAGTGTTTGCGTAACCTGGTTAGCACCTAGTATCCCAAGATGGAATCTAGTGTACTAGTTTCAAGATAAAACCTATAAGATAATTAAAAAATGTTTCATATGATATTCATTCCAAAATAATTGTTTTACATGTCAAATCTAAAATAAGGAAAACTAAGGTATTCACAATGAAATAAATTAATGATAAGTTAAAGCAAAGTTTTTCATATTTACACAATAACCATTCTATACATCATAACCATAGACATTCAAAATATCAAAACAATAAACATGCCTTATATAAAATCATTATACATGTTTAATACCAAAAAATATATATTATTATAATTTATTCATATAAAAAAATAACCATGATCCAGAAGAAAACATAATTCTCTCTCAACATCAAAAATATAATTTATTCAATCATCCATTTATTTCAATACCTAATAAATATAATACTTGTGAAGATTATTTAATTTTATAATGATGCTTTTTAATCATTATATAAGTACTAAGAAACTACCAATCCAATAAAAAACTGCATACATAATTCACATACCAACTACATGATCCTACATAACACATCATTACCACAACCATGATCATCAAAAAAATATATCACAAATCATACAACATCACATATCATTCTTACCAACCATATATTCACTGAAAAAAACACTATAACACAAATAAAATTACCACCAGTAATGGTAAAATCAACATACGGATCACATAAATCGGAAAAAATGCATGAATCAAACAAACTTATAAATGATATTTGACCTTCCAAAATTCCACATTTCAACGGGGAAACCTATATGGGTATATAAGAGTGTGATTAACTGAGAAATGGGGAAATGGATCAATATTGGGTCTTTGGTTTTACTCTTCGGATACATGAGACTCCGACAAGTCCAATGTTAACTATTTAACTCTCACCAGGTACCTAGTGTCACCTGTAATAGTAAAATATATTTAGAAACCCATTATTGGCACCCTAAATCCCAAATTCACATATCTAACCACAAAATTCATTAAAAAATAACAAATAATTTTAACATAATAACCAAAATCCATTATACAAAAATACAGCTCCATTAGTGCCAAAAGACGAATCTATAATTTTTTCCATTTAAATTTCTAATATAAGACCTTAATGACCCCATAATCAAGGTAATAAGGTAAAAACATTATATCCTCCCAAAAATATCACATATTAATACTGATAATTATCATGAATCATATATATAAAAACTCATTGCCTCTATATTGTCAATAAATGAACCAAAAAATATGTTATATCAGTAATAATAATTTTTGAAAATCAGATCGAATCCCCAAAAAAATCCAACTTATGAACATAAATAACAAAACTATATCTTATAATATATACATAATTTCAAACACACCTCGAACTATATCCCAATTTATTCATCCCACGTCTAAGTATTAGCTCCCAAATCTAACCCAAATCTTTAAAAACACCAAAAATTCAACATCGCAAACTATCCAAATAATAAATATCCTTAATTATCTAATATACATCTAATGATGGATTCCCAAATCCAAAATAAAATACCCAGGAATCAAGAAACTTAAATATTATACCGGCTTTGAGGCTTATGTCTATCTTAGAGGCATGTCGTGGTGCGGTAAGGGGTGGTGAGGATTTCCACCACTGACGAGGCATGACAAGGGTACAAATTCAGTGGGTTGGGGATCGAGTGGTCATAGGGGTTGGGAGGGTAGCGGGTTCAGCATAGAAGTGCCATACTTTAGAAAAAAATAATGATTTAAGCATTGGTATATAATCACTGCCACTAAATTATTTCAAAAACATTAGCTGTGGTTTTCTAAACCACTTCTAAACTCGGATTTTGATGTTCCACCACATCTTTATTTAAAATGTTTTTTATAATTATATTTACATACATTTCTAAAATATTATTGTGTGTGTGCTCTTCCGTTCATATATACATATGAGTGTGTATCTATATAAATATGGATTTAAATATTTATAAATATGTATTTATATTATATGTTAATAATTTCTTATTTGTATTAGGATAGATATATGAATATATATCTATTTGATAATACTTAAAAACCGGAAAAAATGTTTACATAAAAAATTAAATATATTTTTGAATAGAAATATATATATTAATAAATTTCTATAACTATAATAAAATGAATAAAAAATTATTTTAAGTAAAATGAATAAATATTTTTTATTAGGACATGGTTTATATATTTAATAAGGGATTGAATATTTAAATATATTTAGGTATATATTTTTTCAAATAAAATTTTATATTTAAATATATGAAATAATTTATATATTTATTTATTAATGATACTATAATATGAAAAATAATTTGAATTTATACCACTAATATAAATATGAGTGTATATTTTTGGAATAATTTTATCCTCCTCCAAAAAGGACAGAAACCCCTCGTAAACATACTTAATATTCTATCGAATGTTCAAAAAATAAATGATGAAACCAATACTTGGGTTCTATGGCTATTCATTCTTTTCTTTAACTATAAAAATAGGGAGGAGACCTTTGCCTAATTAAATGGGGTAGAAATTTTTACTGGCTATGATTCAATATCTCATAATGCCCAAAAAAACACATAAATATAATGTTTTTGGTGATTGAAATTCAATTAATATTTTAATCTAATAAAGATATTTAAATCATTTATTTATTTATTTATATCCCAATTGATACTAAATTTCCATTACTCAATTCTAATTTGAAAATTATTAAATGATATATGTTTTTAATTAAAAAGTAAACCATTTATAATATATATATATATATATATATATATTGAAAACAAGTATATATTATTATAAAAATCATATATATGAAAATGTTATATATATATATTAATATCAATATATTAATATTTTAAAAGGGAGATTTTAATAATTTATATTCTTTATGAACATCACCTATAGTATCACTAAAAACTAATGATAAATGAGATCCTTATCAATGCAAAAAATAACCAATAATGGATAAGAATAGAACTGATAAAGGGGGGATTTATTAGCACTGGGAAAAATCCAATAATCATCTACTGATTTTTTATCACTTATAAAAATAATATTTATTAGTTATTTTAGATATCACTGATAAAAAAATATTTTGTTCATTATTTTTTATAGAATGTAAATGGATTCCATTTATCGGTTCTTTTAATCATCGCTGAAAAAAGTACGACCTTTCTCACTATTTCTGTAGTTCTGATGAAGAGAAGCAATATATATATATATTGAATAATGTATTATTGAAATATTCTCATTTACTAAATTCAAAATCGAAGAACAATGGAGAGTGACCAAATATAGTGTCAATGTTATAAAAAATCACAAATATGTTGATGATGATTTTGAAATTTTTTTTCTAAAATTAGATTTTGATTTATTTTAATTATTTACATAGATAATATATAATGAAAATATTTATATTAAGAAATAAATACGAAAAAAGAAGATATTGAACATAAATGTCCTGTCGTGGGGAATAAAATCACAGATGAATCTCTCTTGATAGTGAGAAATTTAGAAAAAATAATTCACTAAATAATATGTAAATAAATCTATAATACATTAATTTGAAAAAAATTATAATTAAATATAACACACATAAATCAAAAGTTTCTGGAAAACAAGAATCAAACAGAAATATTCACATGTTGTATATTGTGACAATGAAAACATATGATGAACACAATGATATATGTTCTTCGATAAAATGATCTACATGATTGAAAGAGATTGAGGATGTGAGATACATCTTCTATATTCAATTAGATTTTTCACACACTCAACATAGAATTCATGAACTATAATTCCATAGGATTTTCATTCATAAATATTAAATTTCATTAGATAAATATTCAGTAAATTTCACGAACTCAATCCCTGAAACTATGAAGGATAAATTTATATTGAGACTAGATAAAAAAATATATTATCTAATAAGTGATTTGAAACATCTCCCAAAATTATTTTCTAATGCAGTATTCTTCACAGTGAATCCCTATTTAAAAACATTCTTCATTACCAAGGGAAACATTTCATAATAAAGGAAAATATGAGATTTTTAGTAATTTTAGAAAAGAAATATATCAACATAGAATATGATTAAGGGTTTGAGAACAAGAGAATATGATTTTGGAAAAATATCCCTACATATCATAGATCAAAATCATTAGTCATGGAAATTTTTTTTTTCATTTCAAAATACATAATTCATAAAAGCAAGAAATCATCATATATTAATCATAAACCATAAGATCCTATAACAGATGTTTAAAACCTCTAAATGTATCGAAACAAATTGATATCTTAATTTTAATTTCTAATAACATCAAATTATAATGGATTATGCCTCAACCCCTATTTCCCATAGTGGACCAAGAACATCGACTAGTTTCTCCTAATGGATCAAATGAATTGGATTGTTTCCCAAAATGGACCATGTACATCATCTTAATTACCATAATATATCAATCAAATCATTTTTATTTAGGGTTATCTCATGCGATATAAAAATTTACCCAATGCATTATAGGGATATATAATTCTAATAACAGCAATAAAATAATGAAAATCCTACATATTCATGGCACAAAATCATATGAACATTCATAATATAATTATATCATAACTCATACTAGTAAAATAGGATTTCAAAACATTAAATCAATAAAACATTGAAAAAACCATGAAAATAAATGGGTTTCTCAAATATCTTCTAATGAAATCTATAAATCACATAGAGAAAAAGTTATTATTATATCACTAGATCATTTTCATTTTTAATCATAAGTAACATCAAAAGATGTTATCATAGATGAATAATTCCTTTAAAGGGTCTTTAAATATTTTCCAGAGGAAAAAATCATTCTCACATTGAAATAAAAAATATAAGAAAAAAAATTTCATAAATATTAAGGAAAACATTTTCATTAAAATTTAACATAGAAACATGTAATGTGATATTCAAACAATTTACCTATCATGATTGCATGAAATTTCTTTCATGACATCTTTGATAAAAAAAGAATTCAATTAAAAATTTTATATAAAATAATAATAGTAAATCATAAGAAAAATGAAAATAAAGCATGTAAACCAATTTTTAAAAAGTCAAACAATGTTAAAAATTGATTTAAACATCATAGGACAACAAAAATAAAACATTATTTAAATTTGTTTAGAAAATATGTATAATGATGAAAAATGTTTTTTTTACCGCAGAGAGAAATTACATTGAATTTAAATAACAAATTTTCTTTAGAATATTGAATAATTAATGTAAATAAAATAAAAATTAAATAGTGATTTTCATTAAATTATCATAGGATATGAAATAATGGAAGGGTTTTTACAGATAAGTTTAATTTAATTTTCTCAATGAAACTTAAATCATAAACACTCCGGATTAAAAATAAGTTCCTTACAACATTGGTAACTACTAAATCATAAGAACCCTGAATGAAAATACCATATCTGGAGATATATAACGTTTTATTTTCATGATAAGAATCCCAAAATGTATTCTTTTTCATTGTATAGAGCACATTAATGAAAAAATTGTGTATATTGTATATATTCCACAAAAATAAATTTATGATTGGAAAACATAACTCAGGTTTGACTTCATTCATACATGATAGATACTCATATATAATAAATATGTTTTTTTTATAATTATATTAAATAATTATAATATTACTTATCATACCATATATTATTTTCTTATAAATTTTTATCACCTACTTAATAGTGATTCTTTTTTGAAATAACTATTTTAGGTGATATTTTTTCCCTGTATTTTTTGGTCGGTAGACTTGGTCCATTTACTTAGATCATGTATCTATCAAATACATAATAATAATAATAATTGTATTAATATAATAAATATTTATTATATACATGTTTAGAGTGATTTTTAAATTAGAGATTGAATGATGAATTACATTGTTCGTGGAGACGGTAGGTCTTACGTTTACATGAACATTGTATTTACTTTTTGACAGATCGATTGAAAGAAATGTAAATAATAAATCACCTTTACAAAATATTTTATTTTATAATATATATAATATATATTTATATATTATATCCTTATTAGATTCTAATTAAAATGAAAATGATAAATGAATTGTATTACTTCATGGAGGTGGAAGTTATCATGTACACCTGAGAGAGGATATTGTATTCTAACTGTAAGAAAGTTAAGAAGGTATACTTGATTTAATTATTCTATTGGGATAATTATTTCATAAGTATAATATATAATCTATAAACACATCATAATAACCATACATAAAATATGATGAGGGAAAATGATTTGCACCACTATGAGGATGTAGTAAGTAGTACGTACACACGAGTGATAAATTCACTTCCCATTTGTTGCGAAAGTTGGTGTATAATGGAGGTTTAATAATAATAATATAATTTAACTATAATTATTTTAAATAATTTATTATTTTATGACAAATAATATATATTTTTAGTAGGTAATGATGAAGTAAAAAAAGTATTCAGTTCTGACAATTACCACTGTGATGACCCAGACCCCCCTTGGTCCCTTCCTTTGCCAAAATCCGGATCCTTGAGGGGTACCGATCGGTGAGACCGATCGGTGTGACGGATCGGTGAGACCGGCCGACGTTACCCGGCCTTGCCAAGTTGTTCCAGTAACGTTCCTTTTTCGCAAATAGGGTTTTAAACCCTATTCTGCCTTGCTAAAAATATCTTGGAAATCCGAAACGCGCACAAAGGTTTTAATTAAATGCTTCATTAATTCATGGGTCGGTTTAAACCACCCAGCGCCATTAATGATGAGTCAAGCCACGTGGTCAACCCACGACTCCCTCGTCTTCCGTGGTTTTGTGTTTTCATCTCAACCGTCCCCAGCTCTTATAAATTAAGGGTTAGGCCGTGGCTTTCCCCCCCTTCTTTGATCGTGGCTCTTCGGGTGCATCGGGACCGCCGCGTCGTTATCCGTAAAGTTCCGCGCCCCCGACCTAAACGTCGATCATCTATCAGCAAGTAGGGAATTTCCTTCGTCTCTCTCTTTTGTGTATCATGCGGGGTGGGCGTTATTTTTGTTCTTATGGAATTGGTTGAACCGAACCCTAACGAAGATAATAAACGAAGTTCTAAAGAAAGAAGGGGAAGGGGTTGTGATCGTTGTTTATGCTTTATCTTGTGATCATCCCTTTTGTTGTACTGGTTTATGTTTTCTGAAAATTGAGGCCGTTGGTGGTCGTGTGTGTGCACTTGAATCCCCTCGTGATGTTTTAAGTGGGTTGCTGAAATTGTGAACTCCTGCTGTGAAATTGGTTAACCACGTATATCCGGCTGAATAATTGGAAGCACCATGATCAGCCCTTCTGTGATAACTCCCGGTTAGAACACACGGAATTTGAAATCATGGAGTGTGTTAAATCTTTTAAATATTAAGATCCTTGACTTGTGTTGGTAGTGGTTGGTGGTTGTTTTCCCTTCGGGCCGTTTGCTGGAAATGTGGGAGGGGATGGGATCCCCTGTTCCTTTATACCCTCGGTGGCTGTGTGAATTTGGGGGATGGGATCTCCTGTTGGTATGGTTTCAGTGGTTGTGAGTTTTTATCACAAATTGGGGAGAGATCCTCTGTTGGCAGAACCGGGTGTGAGTGTTCTGGTTGATCTATGCTTTGACGCTTTCCTTGGTTATGCTTATGGTAGTTGCCCAGTAGTGCTTAAAAATTACTTGAACATTTTGACTGAATGTGAAACAAGAATGGGAAAAATGGTTTGTGGGCAAGGGTCGTGAATTGTGACTCGGACGCAGTGGTGTTATGTTCTGTAGGTTGGCTAGGAAAACCTAAGTTTTGGGTGAGTGTTTGTTACCTATATCTATACTTGTAGCTTTGTGTTTCTTATTCGCACCCCACCCAAGTTGAGCACTTAGTGCCGAACACCCCCATTTATGGGGGAAGGGTGTTTTTACCAACACTATACTTAGTGGCTGGTTATTAGCTCCTTTTCTGCTCCCTTTCCCGGATAGCCCAAGTACCTTCAGGCAGGCTGTGATGGCCTGAAGTCCACTATTAGCCCAAGAATCATCGGGCAGGGTGTTGTGGTGGTTGGCCAGGTGTGTGCGGCAGGTGGTTTCCCAAGTGTCTTCGGGATGAGGCCCAGGTGTCTTCGGGCGTGGCAGTGGATCCTTTAGCCCAGGTGTCTTCGGGCGTAGCGGTGGTTGTTCTGGCCTAGGTGTTTGCAGGCATGGTTACATGTGACAGTTGTGGCCCAGGTGTGTGCGGGCGGGATTTGGCAGTGGGACTGCATGTGGTTGTGGCCCAGGTGTGTGCGGGCGGGATTTGGCAGTGGGACTGCGTGTGGTTGTGGCCCAGGTGTGTGCGGGCGGGTGTGGCAGTGGGACTGCGGTGAGAATGGCGGGATTGGTCCGATGCGTAGGATGTCTCAATAACCAGTGGGAAAGTGGCGCGGGGTACCCAAACATCGATGTGCTTCTATATATATATTACTTGACTTGCGTTATTTGGGGAGCGAGCCTTGGTGAGGCCTGGGATGGATAGTTTGCCTTGTTAGGTGTTTGGTTTACTCTTTTCCTCACTGGACTTTAGTACGTTCCCCCACTTGTGCACGAGAGTCTTGGTTTTCCCTACTTGGTGTACTTGTATGCTCACCCTACGTATATAAACTGCTTTCAGGTTTCCAGGAGGACTTCGGGGATCACGCAGGACCTTACTAGCTCGGACTTTTGGAGCAGTTGCAGTTGTTTCGCTTTTTCTTTTTGGTACTTACCTTGTAGTCACCTTTTTGCACCTTGTGGATTTCACTTTTGAAACCTGCATGTGGGAATGGTTTACTTTTGGCTTTACTTTTCTTTCTACCTTGGTGTTGTTGGGTTTTCTCCTCCTTATCTTTCGATCCTATAAAATAAAAAGGGTAATGCCTTCCATTTGCGAGAATTTCCTATACCCTTGGTGCTAGTCGCCACTCCGGGACCTATCGAAGGCGGGTTTCGGGGGTCATTATCTCTCCTTCAACTTAAAGAAGGAAGGGCCTGGCAATCTGCTGACCCTTCCCTCCTTTTTGTGAATGCGGGTCGTGACAGAATGGTATCAGAGGTTGTTTTGAGAGATAGGACGAAGTCTGGAGTTAGGCACAGTAAGGATTGCATGGGATGGTAAGGCAACAGCGTTGGGTGACCTTGGTGCGTGAATTAGGCCAGGGAGGACCGGCTAGGACACGGGATTTTAGGGCCCCCCGTGATCCGATGCAAGGACTCTGGACCTACCGAACGACCAAGTGAGGCCACAATGATTGCAGGGTAGAGACCCTAGGAAAGGTACATGCATCTTAAATGACTTGTGTTCTTGTGTTTCTGGGATGTCTTGGGAAATTAAGAATAAATTAAATCTTAATAAGTTTTGAGAACGGTTTTCTTTGCACTACTGGGCTTAGTCATTCCTTGTTACCTTGCAGCTATGGCACCTGGAAGGCGACCACGTGTGGTACAGGCGATCGAGACTCCTGAGACTACTTTGGCCAATCGGCAGAGAGCTGATCGAGAGGAAGAGGACGCCAGTGGCAGAAGACTCTTCGATCCTTCCAGCGACAGGCCCTCGAGAAGTATGAGGGAAGCACTTCCGATATGAAGACGGAAGGCTAGCTGGAGGAGCTAGTCATAGCCTTCGGCCTGATTCGGGCCCCGACCGAGTACTGGGTTCCTCTGGCTGTTAGCCAGATGCGAGGGGCGGCACGTCAGTGGTGGATGCTTCACCTGGGGAGTAGGAAAGAGTCTGAGGTTGCTTGGGCGGATTTCGAGGAGTTCTGGGCGGAGTTTCTCTCCTCGATAATGAAGGTGGAGAAGAGGCAGGAGCTACTCTCCCTCCAGCAGGGGAGCATGTCCGTGAGGGAACATGGAATCAAGTTCAAGGACCTCCTGCGTTTTGCTCCGGACCTCTTTCCCGATGAGGAGTCTCGGGCAAGACGTTTGGAGGAGGCGCTCCGACCCTCCCTCCAGTATGCTGTTACCCCCTTTACCCTTCCGACATACTTAGAGGTTCAGAAGAAGGCCGAAGTGGTGGAAAGGATGCATGCTCTGGGCGGAGTGTCACGAGAAGGGATCCAGCTGGGACCACCGAAGGGGAAGGCCGTCAGCGCCAGGCCTCCAGCATCGGGACCCTCCAGGTTCTGACCCATAGGGAGCAGGCCGCAGCAGTTTCAGTTTCGATCCCCTGGCCCACGTTCTTTTCCTTCAGGCTCGGGACCACGGTGCTTCATCTGCGGGAGCCCTGGACATCTCCGGGGTCAGTGCCCCGATCGGGTGCAGTACAGAAGTGGTAGTCATCGCCAGCATCCGCCGCAGCAGCAGTTCCCAGCCAGAATCTTCCAGCAGCAGCAGTAGGGACAACGAGCTCCCGCTCCTCCGCAGGCAGACATAGGAGGGGGAGGCCGACCTCAGGGCGCTCCCCAGGGACCTCGACCAGGGCGTGGTCGGGGAGGTGGTCGACAGCCGAGGGGCAGGGGAGCTGGGCGTGGACAGTTACACGCCGCAGAAGCGACAGTTCCAGCAGGGCCAGAGATTGTTCGAGGTACGATCAGTGTGTTTAGCACTCTTGCTTATGCTTTGTTCAATACCGGAGCTACGAACTCCTTTGTTGCACCCAGTCTAGCCCGCGCCTTGGGTCTAGATGCCGAGAGACTTCCAGTTCCCCTGGTGTTGAGCACACCAGTTGGAGGTCAGACCGACTTGCTGTTCATTTGTCGGGGATGTAGACTGATGTTGGGGCCACATCAGTCGGTTAGGGATCTCCTTCTGCTACAGATTCAGCCGTACGATGTCATCCTCGGCATCGACTGGCTATATTCTATGTGCGCCGTCATCGACTGTTTCCAAAGAAGGGTAGTGTTCTCCGGTTTGGACGGCCAGCGTGTTACTTTCACCGGCGAGCGGAGCTGTCCGAAGGGAAACAGGAGGGAGGAACCTCTCCTCTCCTTGTTGACCGAACTGACGATAGAATCAACAGATGCGGAAATGGTGGATGTACCAGAGATCGTTTGTGAATTTATGGACGTCTTTCCTGAGGAGGTGACGACTCTACCCCCTCGATGTGATATCGAGTTCGGGATAGACCTGCAGCCCGGCTCTCGACCAATCTCGATGGCTCCTTGCCGGATGGCACCTTCGGAGCTACGTGAGTTGCGGATACAGATTGACGATCTGATGAAGAGGGGTTATGTTCGTCCAAGTGCATCACCGTGGGGTGCCCCAGTCTTGTTCGCAAAGAAGGCAGATGGTGGCCTCAGGTTGTGCATCGATTACAGGAGGCTGAATCAGGTAACGATCAAGAACCGCTACCCTCTTCCGAGGATAGATGATCTTTTCGACCAGCTGAAGTGGGCAGGATGGTTCTTGAAGATCGACCTACGATCCGGGTACCACCAGCTGAGGGTAAAGGATAGCGACCTCCCGAAGACGGCGTTCAGGTGCAGGTATGGGCACTTCGAGTTCGTGGTCATGCCCTTTGGTGTTACGAACGCCCCGGCCGTGTTCATGGGGCTTATGAACTCCATCTTTCGGGAGTACCTGGATCGGTTTGTGGTGGTGTTCATCGACGATATCCTGATCGATTCAAAGTCAGAGGAGGACCATGCAGAGCACCTGAGGACAGTTTTGGAGGTCCTCCGACAGCACCAGCTCTATGGGAAGTTGTCAAAGTGAAAGTTCTGGGCACGAGAAGTGCACTTCCTCGGACATGTAGTGTCTGAACAGGGAGTAGCAGTCGACCCATCAAAGGTTGAGGCGATTGTTTCTTGGGCAGCACCCAGGAATGTGGCGGAAGTTCGGAGTTTCCTCGGACTGGCAGGCTACTACCGGAGATTCGTACCCAACTTCTCCCGGGTAGCAGCCCCTTTGACGACTTTGACCAAGAAGGACAAGGATTTCATGTGGAGCGAGCAATGTGAGTCGTCCTTCAGCTACCTAAAAGAAAAACTGGTTAGTGCCCCAGTGTTGAGATTACCAGAAGAAGGGATGGCCTATGAGGTATTCTGTGATGCTTTAGGACAGGGCCTGGGGTGCGTATTGATGCAGCGACAAGGGGTGATCTCTTACGGGTCCAGGCAGCTACGCCCCCATGAGCGTAACTACGCCACCCATGACCTGGAGCTTGCAGCGGTCATTTTTGCGCTAAAGTTGTGGCGGCACTACCTCATCGGGGAATGCTTTGTGGTCTTCACAGATCACAAAAGCTTAAAGTACATCTTCTCCCAGCGGGACTTGAACTTGCGACAGCGGAGGTGGGTCGAGTTTCTCCAGGACTACGACTTTGAGATCTCATACACTGAAGGTAAGGGAAACGTTGTGGCTGATGCCCTGAGCAGGAAGCCGCATCAGGAGGTGGTTCGGGAATCTGCTGATGCTTGGAAGGCGATGGGGGAGTTGGCTGCCTTGCACTTGGATGCAAGGGTGGAAGGTACTAGAGGCTGTTTGTTTCAGATGACGGTACAGTCCTCTTTGTTGCAGCAAGTGGAAGAGTCTCAGTGGGGAGATCCTGAGGTGGAAGTGTTGCGGGATCGTGTCGATCAGGGGAACGCTCCGGAAGGATGGTCGGAGGACAGCCGACGTCAGATGCTCTTTCATGGGAGGTTGTTTGTTCCAGAGGTGATGCGTGATGAAGTCCTTCGTGAGTTCCATAGCTCAGCCTTGGCAGTACATCCGGGTGTTTCGAAAATGTACCAAGGCCTGAGGGGACAATTTTGGTGGCCCGGGGTGAAATGGGTATTGGCAGAGTTCGTGGATAAATGCCTGGTGTGTCAACAGGTGAAGGCTGAACACCGTGTTCCTGGTGGTCTGTTGCATCCTCTAGATGTTCCCGAGTGGAAGTGGGACGACGTCTCGATGGACTTCATCACGGGACTACCCAGAGCTCACGGCGGTCATGATGCTATCTGGGTAGTGGTGGATCGATTGACAAAATCTGCTCACTTCTTGGCTATCAAGGATTCAGGACCCGTGAGTACCTTAGCACAGAGGTACGTGGATGAGGTGGTGCGTTTGCATGGAGTTCCGAAAACCATCATCTCAGATCGGGACACTCGGTTCACCTCACAAGTCTGGAACGGGTTACAGCATGCTTTTGGCACCCAGCTACGCCTTAGCACTGCTTTTCACCCTCAGACTGATGGACAGACAGAGCGGACTATCCAGACATTGGAGGACATGCTGCGAGCATGTGTTCTGGATTTCGGAGGATCATGGGTACGACACTTGCCTTTAGTAGAGTTTGCCTACAACAAAAGTTTTCACTCTACTATTGGCATGGCTCCTTTTGAGGCTTTGTATGGAAGACCATGTCGTTCACCCTTATGCTGGGCAGAGGTTGGTGAGACTGGCACTCTTGGACCAGAAGTAGTGCAGAGCACCACAGAGAAAGTCCAGCTAGTGCGGGAGAAAATGAAAGCAGCTCAGGATCGGCAAAAATCTTATGCTGATCGTCGGAGGAGGCCCCTGATGTTCGAGGTGGGAGATCATGTGTTTTTGAAGGTTTCCCCTCGACGGGGGCAGCGGAGGTTCGGAAAGGGGAGTAAGCTCTCCCCTAGGTTCATCGGACCTTTCGAGGTGCTGAGGCGAGTTGGCGAGGTAGCATATCAGCTGGCCCTACCACCTCAGTTGGAGAGGGTCCATGACGTCTTCCATGTCTCCCAGTTTCGTCAGTACTTACATGATGACTCTCATATCATCAACTGGGGAGAGCTAGATGTGGGAGGATACGCGACCTTCGAGGAACGGCCAGTCAGAATCGAGGATCGCAAGGAGAAAGTGCTCCGTGGACGAACCGTCGGCCTGGTTCGTGTGTTGTGGAGACATGGCGGCCTCGAAGAGAGTACGTGGGAGAGGGAAGCACAGATGCGTTCCCAATACCCCGAGTTGTTCTGAGCTTTGAACCTTTGGTGCCTGTTGTGACAGAACATTTGACCTTTTTGGCTATGAAGTGTACTAGTTCCTTTCCTCTGTTATGTGTGGAAAGCCCGGCTAAAGGGAAGGGGGAAACCCGACCCCTAATCAAGACGCATTAAGGTGGATGTGATTAAACCCGTGCGGGCGAGTCAGTGCCACCCAATGCGGATAATATCTTGACATGGGGGAGGGGAACTCCCCAAACCCACATGACCGGGCAGTTTGGCGTGGTATGTTGCTTGGTTCTTGACAGGGAGTGTTTTCAATTAGCAAGGGTCCACTCCTAAGAGGTATCTTCGAAGATGGTTGTTCGGATCCTCTTTTTTTCCTTCTGGGTTATTTTGATTCTCGGGGACGAGAATCGTTTAAGAGGTATCTGATGTGATGACCCAGACCCCCCTTGGTCCCTTCCTTTGCCAAAATCCGGATCCTTGAGGGGTACCAATCGGTGAGACCGATCGGTGAGACCGATCAGTGAGACCGATCGGTGAGACCGATCGGTGTGACCGATCGGTGAGACCGGCCGACGTCACCCGACCTTGCCAAGTTGTTCCAGTAATGTTCCTTTTTTGCAAATAGGGTTTTAAACCCTATTCTGCCTTGTTAAAAATATCTTGGAAATATGAAACGCGCACAAAGGTTTTAATTAAATGCTTCATTAATTCATGGGTCGGTTTAAACCACCCAGCGCCATTAATGATGAGTCAAGCCACGTGGTCAACCCACGACTCCCTCGTCTTCCGTGGTTTTGTGTTTTCATCTCAACCGTCCCCAGCTCTTATAAATTAAGGGTTAGGCCGTGGCTTTCCCCCCCTTCTTCGATCATGGCTCTTCGGGTGCATCGGGACCGCCGCGTCGTTATCTGTAAAGTTCCGCGCCCCCGACCTAAACGTCGATCATCTATCAGCAAGTAGGGAATTTCCTTCGTCTCTCGCTTTTGTGTATCATGCGGGGTGGGCGTTATTTTTGTTCTTATGGAATTGGTTGAACCGAACCCTAACGAAGATAATAAACGAAGTTCTAAAGAAAGAAGGGGAAGGGGTTGTGATCGTTGTTTATGCTTTATCTTGTGATCATCCCTTTTGTTGTACTGGTTATTTTTTCTGAAAATTGAGGCTGTTGGTGGTCGTGTGTGTGCACTTGAATCCCCTCGTCATGTTTTAAGTTGGTTGCTGAAATTGTGAACTCCTGCTGTGAAATTGGTTAACCACGTATATCCGGCTGAATAATTGGAAGCACCAGGATCAGCCCTTCTGTGATAACTCCCGGTTAGAACACACGGAATTTGAAATCATGGAGTGTGTTAAATCTTTTAAATCTGAAGATCCCTGACTTGTGTTGGTAGTGGTTGGTGGTTGTTTTCCCTTCGGGCCGTTTGCTGGAAATGTGGGAGGGGATGTGATCCCCTGTTCCTTTATACTCTCGGTGGCTGTGTGAATTTGGGGGATGGGATCTCCTGTTGGTATGGTTTCAGTGGTTGTGAGTTTTTATCACAAATTGGGGAGAGATCCTCTGTTGGAAGAACCGGGTGTGAGTGTTCTGGTTGATCTATGCTTTGACGCTTTCCTTGGTTATGCTTATGGTAGTTGCCCAGTAGTGCTTAAAAATTAATTTAACATTTTGACTGAACGTGAAACAAGAATGGGACAAATGGTTTGTGGGCAAGGGTCGTGAATTGTGACTCGGACGCAGTGGTGTTATGTTCTGTAGGTTGGCTAGGAAAACCTAAGTTTTGGGTGAGTGTTTGTTACCTATATCTATACTTGTAGCTTTGTGCTTCTTATTCGCACCCCACCCAAGTTGAGCACTTAGTGCCGAACACCCCCATTTATGGGGGAAGGGTGTTTTTCCCAACACTATACTTAGTGGCTGGTTATTAGCTCCTTTTCTGCTCCCTTTCCCGGATAGCCCAAGTACCTTCGGGCAGGCTGTGATGGCCTGAAGTCCATTATTAGCCCAAGAATCATCGGGCAGGGTGTTTTGGTGGTTGGCTAGGTGTGTGCGGCAGGTGGTTTCCCAAGTGTCTTCGGGATGAGGCCCAGGTGTCTTCGGGCATGGCAGTGGATCTTTTAGCCCAGGTGTCTTCGGGCGTAGCGGTGGTTGTTCTGGCCTAGGTGTTTGCAGGCATGGTTACATGTGACAGTTGTGGGCCAGGTGTGTGCGGGCGGGATTTGGCAGTGGGACTGCATGTGGTTGTGGCCCAGGTGTGTGCGGGCGGGATTTGGCAGTGGGACTGCGTGTGGTTGTGGCCCAGGTGTGTGCGGGCGGGTGTGGCAGTGGGACTGCGGTGAGAATGGCGGGATTGGTCCGATGCGTAGGATGTCTCAATAACCAGTGGGAAAGTGGCGCGGGGTACCCAAACATCGATGTGCTCCTATATATATATTACTTGACTTGCGTTATTTGGGGAGCGAGCCTTGGTGAGGCCTAGGATGGATAGTTTGCCTTGTTAGGTGTTTGGTTTACTCTTTTCCTCACGGGACTTTAGTACGTTCCCCCACTTGTGCACGAGAGTCTTGGTTTTCCCTACTGAGTGTACTTGTATGCTCACCCTACGTATATAAACTGCTTTCAGGTTTCCAGGAGGACTTCGGGGATCACGCAGGACCTTACTAGCTCGGACTTTTGGAGCAGTTGCAGTTGTTTCGCTTTTTCTTTTTGGTACTTACCTTGTAGTCACCTTTTTGCACCTTGTGGATTTCACTTTTGAAACCTGCATGTGGGAATGGTTTACTTTTGGCTTTACTTTTCTTTCTACCTTGGTGTTGTTGGGTTTTCACCTCCTTATCTTTCGATCCTATAAAATAAAAAGGGTAATGCCTTCCATTTGCGAGAATTTCCTATACCCTTGGTGCTAGTCGCCACTCCGGGACCTATCGAAGGCGGGTTTCGGGGGTCATTATCTCTCCTTCAACTTAAAGAAGGAAGGGCCTGGCAATCTGCTGACCCTTCCCTCCTTTTGGTGAAGGCGGGTCGTGACAACCACTTCTTTGAAAGAACTCCTTTTGATATTCTCTAAAGGACCCAAGAATTCATATTTTCGGAAGACACGAACCTATATAATATATTTAGGGCAGTTTTGAATGTATTTTTGTACGTTATAGTCATGATTAATGTCTCAATGTGGTTTGATTAAACGAAATTAGCCCCTCAAATTTATAATTGAGGGGAGGTTAACTCTTGGGATTTCAAAAATGGTTAAAATTAAAGGGTGTTATTCTAAAGACAAATGCATCCCAATGGACATATATTTTAATTTAATGTATTATATTTATTTAATAATATCATCCAATTTAATTTTTAATGGGTTTATTCATTCTTACACTATATAGTTTGGATTAATCCCTTTGTGATTTATTTAGGAAATAAACCATTGTAACAACTATTTTAACTATAAAGGGTTGAAAATGTTACAAAAATTTCAAATATGACTCATAAATGGATCATTAGTGATTCTTGAAACCATAATCTAATAAAATTAATGAAAATGAAAATTTTTTCTTGAATTTTAATTCATTTAATAATATATAATTGATTATAAAATACCACTAATGTAAAATTTATTTTTATTGATTTATTTTACATAAAAGACATAAATACAAAGATAAAATTGGAATATAATACTTTAAAAGAAGACAAATATGTAATATTAATCTATATATTTTTATGAAACTATAACTTTGTGAAAATAATTTTCATTTAATATTTTTAATATCATTTTTTGATTTTTCTAATAATTGAATAAATGATGTATTAGCATTGCCTATGAATTAAATTTAATTATATAAATTTTTTAAAAAAATATATCACTATATAATTTAATCAATAAAAATTTATAATATATATTCATTTAGAACATCTGTTATTCCCTGTGTGGACTTATAATTGATACTTAAAACTGAGTGAGTGATAATCATTAACATACTTTTCGTTAAATGTTATATAAGTATTTTTCATGGAAAAATATCTATTCAAAAAAATAATTTTCAATCAATATGATATAATGGAAAAAATAAATTCAACCAATAATAATTAAGGGGATATATTATGTCCTTATCAATTAATTTAAACATTGATTTACCTGGTTTACATATTTTTAAGATATTTTTTACCAACGTTATTATTCATAATGCTTAAAACTAATTGAGATATATTTAAAAAATTTGTATTTTCTATTACAAATATGTAATCCATTTCATGAATTTCATTACATGAAATTTTAATGAAATTACTTTTATTATTAGTATGAAAAAGAAAAATAAATCCTATTTTTTTTAAAATAATGTTTTATGTATAACACTGGATATCTCTTAATCCAATGCATATAAAAAATATTAGATGGATGTCGAAAAAAAATTGAATAAATATATAATATAACAATAAATTTAAAATCAATCACAATTAATGATATATTTAATTTATTAAAATGAAAATACATTGCACACATAAAATATATTCTTCAGAAAAAATGTTTTTTAAATTATAAAAAATAATTTTACCAAATTCAAACACATAATTTATTTCGATGAACATAGATTTATTAATTAAAATATAATTTATATGATATTAATTTTTTTTAAATAATTGGAATAATAATATAGTTCTTTACCAAAATTATTATTATTTACTATTCATTGAAAAAATAAATCTTTTTTAGAGAAATATATTACATTCACCCCATTTTAATTATGATATAATGATATAAAAAGTGATTAATTTTATAAAAAATATTTATAAAAGAAGAAAACATTAAATATTATATTTTCTCACAAAAATAAATAAAAATAATTTTTCATGGGAAAATATTTTCGAAATAACAAATGAATTTATTAAAATTTTGTGATTATTCCTTAAGAATTTGTAAATAAATTTTTATTTTTTAAGAACTATATATATATATATATAATAATATGGTTCATCTTATTTATACCCACTAATTCAGTGGCTACGTTATAAATGTTATATTTCAATGATATTATTTAGTGGTTCATTTAAAATAAATCTTGCATGTAATGAATGAAATTATATTATTTAAAGTGAAAAATAATTAAATTTTAAGGTGTTATATTATCGATACATTAATAATTTATGTACATTAAATATGAAAAAATTCCCATTTATTAATTGTCTCATATTTTGAAATCCTTTTTGAAAGAATACATCATAATAAGTGTTAATATAAATTCATTTTGAATAGATAGAAAAGAACATGGAATGTTTATCAAGAGAAAAAAATAACTTCGTATACAGGGAGAAAAATGTTTGTGGGATTTGAGAATAAAGACTTGTAATAGGAAAATAACTCTTAATGACCCTTATAGTGTGGTATAGAACATGGGCAATGAAAATTTAACAACTATAAACTATTAATCAATTGATAAATAAAAGACTATAGATTTAATAGATATAATGGTAAAAGTATAAATTTTATTTTTTAAGATCCTTTTCCTCTAGTTGTGGAATTTTTTGTGATAATGATATATTAAATGATAAGATATTCATATTTAATTTTATTTACATTTCCTTTGAATAATTTCATCATAAGATTGTTCTTCGATCAAATTTCACTAATTTCAAACCAAACGAAATGGATAATAGTGATGAATTTTGGATAAAAGAAGAACAAAAACTTTTTTTAACAAATATATTGATATATAAAAAATGAAAATCCATTCGTTATATTAATATATTTTTACCCTAATCAAAATAAATTACAATGGTTATGAAATATGGAAATATAATACTATATTATATAAATCTGCAGCCAAAGGCCAATTTGTACAATTATATAAATAGATAACCTTAAACCCTTTCCAAAAAATGTCTGGATAAAATAAAAACCAAAAAAATTAGGAATAAGGTTACTAAATTTCCAAAATATACTTAACATTATTCCATTTAATATTAGAAACCATCTTTTAGCATCACATACAGAATAAAAGAATACATAGATCATATATTATCATGAAACATGGTAATGATATATATTACCATAAAAACAAAAATAAAAAATTGATTTATTTAAAAAAATATCCCTTTTCTACTTGATTAAATAAAATCATTAATTATTGATAATAATCCATAAATCCTAAAATGCTATAAACTCCATCAAAAGTAGTATAAACTAATTTTCCATAAATCACTTATCACTTCCAATTTCCAGAAAAAAATCCAATTTACATTATGAAAATAAAAAAATATATCTATATCACTATTAGGTAAACATTATGAACATACAAAAGGTTATATTTCTCTAAATCATGTATTGTAAAAAAGTATACATACCACTAAATCATTTTTTCTCAATCATTAGTACCATTCAAAACATTCTTGTAAATCATTTAATAATAATCTTATGTTAAAAATCCATAGTTGTTTCATTAAACTTATGAAAAAAATATAATTATTAAATACCCCTTAAAAAATCCTTTAATTTCAATACACAATTTTGTTCAGGCCACTTAAATGATGATCGTACAATATGACCATCCTTCATCTAGGGGTAAGCTCTTAGATTAGGGAGTTGTCTTTGATAATTTCCCCATTTCCACACATAATACTTTGCACTATTAATTGTAAACTAATATGAAATTCAGTTCCCCAGTCATTCTCTTGAATTTTATACATAAATTACTTTTTATATTCTCTTCTTCTCTACAGGTAATACATATTCCCATTCCTTTAATAAATGACCTCCAGTTATTCTTTTAACATTATCTGCCTATATGAATCTAGATCTTCATTCTTCCATGGTCTCCAGCACCTGATATCACATCAAACATTATCCATATCTACTTTGGTGAGTGTGAGAGTTAGTCAAGGTGAATGTTGCTAACCCTATATACTGATAAATGATCAGTTATAACAACAATACACTTCACTCTAATAATAATATAATTTGGATTCTTATCAATGCATTATCCATCCCATTAAATGTTAACCAAGTTCCTTATGGCTCCCACTATTAAATATACCCAAATATCATAGGGTGATAAAAAATAATCATTGTGGAAAACCAAATAATATTTAATAGAACATTTAAATCAGGATGAATTATTTTTAATATTATAAAACATTGGTTTATCACTGGTTTTCCAAAATAAACATCTATTAATATATATCATAATGGTTTATAATTTAAATATTTATTAACCTATGGATATCGTAGGGATCGTTAAACTAGGTATGTTGTAAGAGAACACTCATTGTCCACTAGAATAATGGATGACATGTAACACCCTGATATTTTATGAAAAATATTCTTTTTAATTTCATTAATGTCTTTTGTTATACGCTACACCAAAAGGAGCTTTCACAACACACATCTCTGACTTGGCTTGAATTACACGCAATCGCGACCTTCCATGATAGCGTGTGTTGTACGCAACACCAAGTTTCGCTAAACAACGATTTGCTATTAAGATATTATTAAAACTAGCTGTTATGAATAGTAATAACCAATTTTTGAAATTTTTTGAATTTTATTTTTCAAAATTGACTTCATTTATGGATTCGGAATATAGAAATTATCTTACGGTGAAATTTTGGTGATTTTCGGATAACTTTCATATTTTGATGAATAGTTTAAATTACTAAATTTTAATTAAAAACAACTTTTTCAATCAAAATAATTAATAGTGATAAATTATTAATTTGAGTGGTTTTAAAGTATATTTAGAATATATTTTTACAATTTAATACAATTTTGGTCATTGGATGTAATTTCACATTTAAACCAGTTATAAACAAGTGTCAATCTTTTGATAGTTATTATCTCTTAAAAACACGCCTTTTGTTTTGACGATGAGAATTAATTTTTAAATTAACTAATGAAACTGATATGTTTTGAATTTGGTAAAATATAAATCATTTTTGAGTTCATAATATCAAATATAGCTTAGGCCGAATTTTTTGTATTTTTCTAAAAACTTTCAATTTTTGATGAATAGTGAAACCACTAAGTGGTAGTTAAAAAACTGAATTTTTCATAAAACATAATTTTACCGCTTCTGTGAGTGGAATTTCAAAAATCTGAGAGACACAGTTGATGTCAGTAAGTAAAATGTGGTTCAATGAAATGAAAGTAATTTTTGGTGAATAGTAACTTTTTACTTTTATTTACCACGGTTAAAAGTAAATAGGGTAATTAAGGGTAACAATGATATTATTATTACCATAAAACATATCCTAATTCTATTGGATAAGTGTAATTCGACCAAAAACAACCTTAGGAATAAAATATGACCATTTAGGCCCACTTGAATTAGATTAGGACATTTAATATGATTTCATTCAAAAAAGAGTTAAAAGAGTAAAAATCAAAGTTTATTTAGAAAACATTTTTAATATAGGGTTATACATAAGATAAATTCGACTATAAACATTCATCAGAAAGATAAAAATATTTACTACATAAAGGTATTTTATTTGTAATTTTTAGACATTAAATAATTTAATTTATTTATGACACAATGATGATGCAGTAATTATCTTATTAATGAAATATTGACATAATTGATGTTATAAATACTCAAATAAATATAATTGGAGACTTTTTATAAATTCCACTAATTTTATAGGATAATATGACATGTTAGTATTTTTTTAATTAACTTTATTCGAACTTATCATTCTGTTATGATTTTCAAAAAAATCAATTACTAAATAGTGTCAAAATTGACAAAAAATAGTTTTTAAAAACAAATATTATATTATTAATTGTTATTTTAATCCTAAAAATCTAAGGTATGGACAAATGACTTAGATAAGGTTATATATATTAATAATAAGCAACTTGGGGTTCGTTTGTCTTGATATAGTAAGTTTATTAACCTTATAGTATAAGAACACAAGAAGACACGGTAAAAGTAAAATTATTTAACTTAATGTTAAATCTAAATGATAAGGTTAAAATAGGAACCTAAACTTGTATAAATCCTATTGGATGAGAGCATTTCGACCCATCCCTACCTTAGCCTCGAAATAAATCAATTTGGATCTATTTAAAACAGAACATGACTTTATAATAAAATAATATTTTTAGTTATTCTAGAGGTGCCCCTCTCCTCCCTTATAAAAGGGCACCTCCTCCCTCTCTTCCTCACACAACTTTGAGCCTTCAAGCTCGGAAAAACCCTGCCAAATTCTCTTCTCCAGTTCCCTAGAAACATCCTAGAGGTTTTGGTATTCCTCAAAGAACAATTTTAGTGCCCTAAGTGGAGGTCTCAAAGAGGCGCTTCAAAGAAGAGGTAATTTCCGTTACCGATTCTTCCACCATTATTTCTTCTTCCACTTCTTCTTCATAGGTTGTTTCATTATGAAGTAATAAAATCAGTATCACTCATATACTGATATGTTATTATAAGTATGAAACAATCCTATTTCACCAATCTATCCATCCTACGGAAAACGAAATCACCGCGCGTGCGTACGTACGGAATACCGTCTCCATGCCGTGGTGAAATATATTTTCCACCACCACCTTACTTGGATGGGTACAATGGTGTAAATGATAACTATATATGATTATTATAAAGTGATATTGATACTGAAATAGTATACATACACTTCAACACAAGTTCACGAACATGAGAACGATATCATCACTCGTGCGTACGTAGGGACTACCGTCTCCACGACGTGATGAGATTCATTCTCCATTTTAACAATTTAAGAATGATTATAAAGTATATATAAGAAATAATAATGAAATATATGAAATTATAAAGCTACTGAATTTATGTATATATGTATGTCATCTACTTACTTCCATTCAAGGTAATAAGGAAAGGAAAACAGCGTTCATGCGTACGTACGGACTACCGTCTCCATGAACGGCGTGTTTCATTTCATTCATCTATATATATATATATACTGAATATATATGATATATAAATCATGTTTTATATTCTGGAAGTAGGTAAATCATGATATAAGTAATAATAATGTCAACAACAACAAGTCCAAACACCTACGATAAATGAAACGATTTTACCCAAAACGCTTCTTTAACATGGAATTTACAAAAGAACGGTTAATATAAAGTCATAAGTGAACCATATATGATATCATAACAATGAATATGATTCTGTAATAAGTTAATGACATTATTTAGATCATTATACAGGAGTTTCGGATACGTACAAAGCATATCGGACATAAGGTAAGGGAAATATCACAATAACATTTTTATCAGAGATTGTTTATACTTTGGTATTTAATGGGGTGTATTTTATCATCCACATCCATGTTTCCTCAATATGTAATATTTATATCCTTATACAGTAGTTTATATCCAATTTTACCCTTTGGTGAGATTTTATTAAAAGATATGAAATGAATCTTTTGTCGTTTTTCATACGAGGTACTTTTTGACTTTTTCGACAAAAGTACGAAAAATCTTTTTTTAACTTATACATCATGAACGGATTTTTACGGTTTTATACAGCCTTATTTTCAAGAAGCTTCCTCCAAAATATTTCACGACTACTTACAATAAAATCTATTTCTTTTAAAATTACATGTTGTATTGTGAAAAGAAATTGATTTTGAAGAAGAAAGGATATTTTCCTCAAGAATTCAATTCAAGTGTTTTATTAAATATTATTTTCCATCTAAGATAATAAAGGGTTCTGCTTCTATCCATATTTTTACATTGATTTGACTAGGTTGTGATGGAATTATGTTTATGAATTCATTTATCTTATATGAATGGTTTTATGATGTCATCTTGTTTAAGAATCCAATTTATATTACATGGGTTATTAAATGATGTATGATTTATGATTTTGTGGCACACATAAGAATGGTATCATTATGAGATGGGTGGGACCTATATCTCCCCCCAATGCATTGGGTAATGATTTTATATCTCATGAGATAGACATGGCTGAAATGGTAGGTTATACCGGTTCAGTGAAACAGGACTGAAACGAGGGTGACTCAGTTCAGAAAGGGACTTTGTCCACTAAGATAGTCTTGCACTAGTGCAGAAATCGTTTTTTACGTCACCATTTTTTACGTCAGTTATATATAACCGACGTAACAATGCGGCAAGTAGATTTTTTACGTCGGTTATTTTAATAACCGACATTACAAATCGCGCATGTTGGGTTTTTACGTTGGTTATCAAATAACCGACGTAAAAAACCAATGCGCGGGGGTTTTTTTATGTCGGTTATTTTGTAACCGACGTAACAAACCCGATATCGACGCATTTTTTACGTCGGTTATCAAATAGCCGACGTAAAAAACCAAAGCGCATTGTGTTTTATGTCGGTTATTTTATAACCGACGTAAAAAACCCCCGGGGGCTTTGGTTTTTTAGGTCGGTTATTTGATAAACGACGTAAAAAACGCGTCGATATCGGGTTTTCTACGTCGATTATTTTATAACCGACGTAAAAAACGCGTAGATATCGGGTTTTTTTACGTCGGTTATTTTGAAACCGACATAAAAAACCAAAGCCCCGGGGGGTTTTTTACATCGGTTTCCAAATAACCGACATAAAAAAGCTAAAAATTAGTTTATAACGTCGCTTATATAATAACCGACGTTATAAAGCATTTAAAAAAATTAAAGATCGTGTTCTGTCATTTACGATTTTTTCGATTGACAATCGCCGGCTCGTCTCTCTCCCGCGCAGTAAACCGTAATCGGCTCATCGATCGCCTACATTACACTCATTTTGGCTTCATTGTTTATCTTCTTCACTGCTCTCGGATCTATCATCTCAACTCGTGACATTCAAGTAAGCCTTCCACGAATTTATTTCGTTCGTTTTTGTTTCGATTCATGATGAGCTTTTCGTTCGTTTTTGAATCTCGTGGAATTTTTTTATTGCAAATGGTTATTATGTTCATTCAACTCGAAACATTCAACTCGCAAATGATTATTAAAACATTGTGGATTAGCTTCAGCAAAATCTGAAAAATAATGGGTGGTACTGTAACGTTCCATTCTTCCAGCAACATTATTATTTCCTACTTAGCTGGAATGTGTCTTTCTGGATGAAGATTGGTAGTACTTATTTTTTTAAAATCATATTTTCAATATGATTGTCCAGAAAATTATTTTCATGAATGAAATTGGACCAGGTACAATCGGTAATACCTATCCTTAAAATTTCATTCAACATTCTTACATCATAATATTTTTTTCAAAAAATTTTGATTTTTAGAACTCCTAGATCAGAAAACCATCATCTGTTTTCATCTGCATTCATAAAAATATCAATTCATACCTATTACAATCAAATATTTCATTCTGGACTCATGGTGAGTCTGATAATAAATTTCTTCTTTCAGTCATCTCCTAAAAATGATGGACCTTTTCATGCAAAGTGTATCTGATTTCTTGAATACGATGGTATGTCCGATTTTCAATAAAACCAAGTGAGGTGATTTCTTTTATTAATAATAATTCATAAAAAAAATATAATACCTAAATATTATTATCATCCTTTTCAGATTTTTCATTATAAAAAAGGTAAAGGGTACTTTCTTTTCATTCTCAAGTTAAATTATATTTTTTATAAAGGTCTTTTATATCTAGGTAGAAATTATTTAATGATAATTAGATTGAATTAGGTATATTATCTTATCTTACCATCCAAACACATTTTTATGTATTAATAATTATTATGTTTTGTAAAAACAATTATGACCCCCATTTCATTTTTCTTAGTTAATTGATCTACGAAAGTGTTATAAATGATTTGATGATCACGATTCACCCATATATATGGTTAGTAATTATGTGACATTTGGGTCCATAATATCCTTCTAATGCATTCGACAATGCATTATATATCATAGATCAATATGGGATACAGATGGTTATACCATGTCCAATGTGTTATGTGATGTGCCTGGTAAGAAATATTATAATAAATTATCGGAAAGCTGATTAACATATCCCAATATGAGGTGAATGAAACTATGTTTTCCCTTGACATATGTTATGACTTATATGATTATGTTTGTGCCACACTCTTATGTTATTCCACATACCAATGTTGTGATCTTGTGAATAAGGTTTTTTAAATCATGTTCCCACTATCATATAAATCATGTCTTATGTTATGCTAAAATTTTTATACTTGGACTATCATTTTATGATCTATGATTATATAGAACTGTTTCACTTATCTTTTTGATCATGTGCTTTGTGTATGCTCTTATACCCCCATGTATATCTTTTTATGAGATTAGATATTATATTTATATATATCATGTTTACCCATAATGAGTATCATAAATCAAAACTTTTATTATTTTCATTCCCTAAGTTATAAAAATAAGTATTATGTAGGATGATTCAAAAATTTAATCTGTGAGATGAGTTGATTTATGTGTGAAACCCAGGCCAAACACATATGTATTTTTTTATTGGTATTACATATATATAGTTCGAAATATAATTTTTTTTACATTACCATGATATTAACATTAATTTTTCTAAAGAAATATTAATGTCCTTAGATTATATATCGGATCAAAAGGATATAGTAATTCTAATATATAATCAGAATGATCAGATAATATGACAATATTATTAAACATAAAACAAATGTTCTATATTCATATTTTTAACATGACACTTACGATGTATAGCTATTTGGTGTTGGGTACTTATGAAAACTACTACTACTTTCAAGATTTGTTTTATATTTTAAATTGTTTTACATTCAAATTATGATTTTTTACATATAAAAATGTTTTGTCTTATCTTAAAAATATATATATTTTTTGATATTTGTTATAGGTAATAATGAGTCGAAGTTGGATTACGACACATCGAATGAGCAATGAATTTGAGGAAGGTGTTGATGCCTTTTTGGAATTTGCAAAACGAAATGTTCCAAGTAGTGACATTTTTTTCTGTCCATGCCTGAAATGTTTGAATATGAAGAAGTTGAAAAGTAGAGAGATAAAAGATCATCTGATATGTCATGGTTTTAATCCGAGTTACAGCCCTTGGATTTGGCATTGTGAAACTGGACGGAATGTCACTGATGATGATGATTCGCAAGATGGTAACTCCGATGGAATTGAAGAAATGATTCACGATATTGTAGCAGAACAAATTGAGATAGAACCGACAGTTGCACGTCTATATGGTGATGCTGAAAAACCATTATATCCCGGTTGTACAGATTTTACGGTTCTGTTGGCGGTGTTAAGATTGATTAACCTAAAGGCGATGCATGGATGGAGTGACAGAAGTTTTACAGAGCTTCTACAATTGATGAAAGACATTCTTCCAAAAGATAACGATCTTCCAGATTCACATTACAAATCCAAGAAAATATTATGCCCGATGGGATTGGGATACAAGAAAATACATGCCTGTCTGAATGACTGCATTATATATAGGAAGGAATATGAATTTCTGTCAGAGTGTCCAAAATGTGGGACATCACGGTATAAGGTGAAAGAAAAATCACAGGGTGATGTAGAGATTACAAAGCTCCGTTCAAAGGTATTTTGGTATCTTCCTATAATTAATCGTTTCAAACGTTTATTTGCTAATTCAAATGATGCAAAAAGGTTAAGATGGCATGCTGAAGAGCAGGTATGTGATGGAAAAATACGTCATCCAGCTGATTGTCCACAATGGAAGAAAATTGATGCGCAATATTCTACATTTGGAAATGAAATAAGAAATCCCAGACTAGGGTTGTGCACAGATGGAATGAATCCATACCGAACACTTAGTAGCACACATAGTTCATGGCATGTTTTATTGGTAATTTACAACCTCTCTCCTGAAGTTTTTATGAAGCGCAAATATGTCATGTTGAGTACAATGATCTCTGGTCCAAAGCAACCCAGTAATGATATTGATATTTACTTGTCACCATTGTTTGATGATTTGAAACTGTTATGGGCTGATGGTATTAGGGTGTATGATTCTTATAAAATGGAATATTTTCAACTGCATGCAGTGCTTTTGTTCACTATAAATGACTTCCCAGCGTATGGAAATATTTCTGGATACAGTGTAAAAGGGCATAAAGCATGTCCAATTTGCGAACAATAGATGTCCTATTGTCAATTGCATCATGGGAGGAAAACAGTGTACATGGGTCATCGAATGTTTTTGCCTATGGAACACCCTTATAGAAGACTAAAAAAGGCATTTAATGGCTCAGAAAAATTTGATACTGCTCCAAAACCTTTATCCCATGATCTATATTTTGAGAGGGTGAAAAACCTTGACGTGACATTGGGAAAGACACGGAAATCTGGTAATGATAGACATATTTGGAAGAAAAGGTCAATATTTTTTGAGCTTCCATATTGGAGGTATCATGAAGTTAAACATAATATTGATGTCATGCACGTGGAGAATAATATATGTGATTCTTTGATTGGAACATTGTTAGACATTAAAGGAAAGACTAAAGATGGGTTGAATGCAAGATTAGACTTACTATCAATGGGAATACGTATGGAGTTAGCTCCCACTCCTAATGGGAGACGAACATTTCTTCCCCCGGCTTGTCATACATTATCGAAGAGGGAGAAAATTAGCTTCTGTCAGTGTCTTCATGATACCAAAGTGCCTCAAGGTTATTCTTCTAATGTAAATTTTTTTTTCACAATGAAGGACTTGAAGTTGATAGGTATGAAATCACATGATTGTCACGTCATGATGCAACAAATTCTACCAGTTGCATTGTGTGGAATATTGCCCATTCGTGTCAGAAAGACTACAATGAAGTTGTGTTATTTTTTCAATTCAATTTGTAACTAGGCGATTGATGTGAATGATTTGAAAATTTTGGAAAATGATGCAATTTTAATACTTTGTCAATTGGAAATGTATTTTCCTCCAACTTTTTTTGATATAATGGTGCATTTAATGATTCATCTGGTTCGAGAAATAAATCTTTGTGGACCTGTATATCTTCGTTGGATGTATCCTTTTGAAAGGTATATGAAAATATTAAAGGGGTATGTTAAAAATCTATATCGACCTGAAGCCTCCATTATTGAAAAGTATATTTCTAAGGAGGTAGTAGAGTTTTGTACGAGCTACTTTGCTGCGGCACAACACATAGGTTTGCCTCTATCTCGCCATGAATGAGTTAATAATGAGGGAAAGAGGATTTGCGGCGTGAAAGTATAATCATTGTCAGCTGAATAGATGAAGAAATTAGAATCATACATCTTGAAGAAAATAGCTGATGCTCAACCATATATCACATTGCACATTAATGAGTTGAAACAATGTCATCCAAAGAAGAAAGAAATGTGGATTTTGAATGAGCACAACAAAACTTTTTTGTCATGGATTAAAAATACTTTGCTTGGTAGATCAGATGTATCAGAGACATTAAAATGGATAGTGGGTGGTCCATGTTTAAATGTGATAACATGGTCTGGTTATGAAATTAATGGGTATACATTTCATACAAAAGCTCAGGACAACAGAAGTGCAGTTCAGAATAGTGGTGTATTGGTGTTTGCAGAAGCAATGCATTTTTCGAGTGCTAAGGACAAAAACCCAATTTCTGTATCAAATGCATATTATGGAGTGATTGAAGACATATGGGAGGTTGATTACTTTAAAATTAAAGTTCCTGTTTTTAACTGTAAATGGTTTAACGGTAACAACAGCGTCAGACATGATGAATTTGGAATGACACTTGTTAATATGAATAGATTGGAAGACACAGCTGATTCTTTTATAATTGCAACACATGAAAAACAAATTTTTTATGTAGTAGATCAATCAGATATGCAGTGGGATGTTGTTTTACAATGGAAGAAACAATATGTTGGTGAGGATGAACTTGATGAATATGCTGATTTATGTGAGATCCCTACTTCAATGGAAATATTAACAGAACATAATGACGATCATGTTGAAGACATAGTTTGTGCCATAAGGAACGATCACGACGAAGGAATTTGGCAAAACAATCAATCTGTACATTCCTAAAATTACAGGTAACATATGTTTATTTCTTGTTTACATTTATTTTTTCCATAAATGTTAGATATTGTAAGTTTTTTATTTATTAAACCATGTTTTAAAATAAAATAAGTATATTTTATTGTTTGTTTTAAGTTTGTTTAGTTTACTTTATCATGTTTATTGTTGTACCCCTCTCTCTTGGATTTTAATGATCACAATCACTCTCATCGTGTTCTAACATGTTTTCAAGTGTTTTGATGCTAGGAAAAAGGTTTCCCAGGAGTTGCCCAAGAAGGCTGATAGTGGACTATCTGAGTCTACCGGCCAACCGGTGGATTCCCACCGGCCAGCCGTTGGTCTCTGGTAGAAGCATTGCTTTCTCCCAGCGCCACCGGTCAGCCGGTGTTAGTGCACCGGCCAGCCGGTATGGGCACCGGCCAACCGGTTCTTTCCCACCGGCCAGCCGGAGGACCTAGGCAGTAGGCTTGCCCACTGCCTGGTGACACCGGCCAACTGGTGGATGACCACCGGCCAGCCGGTGGTCTCTGGCAGAAGCATTGCTTTCTGCCAGAGCCACCGGTCAGCCGGTGTTAGCGCACCGGCCAGCCGGTATGGGCAACGACCAACCGGTTCCTGCCCACCAGCCAGCCGGAGGACCCAGGTTTACCATTTTTTCCATTTTTTACCATCTTGACCATCTTGACCATCTTGACCATCTTTGCCATCTTTACCATTGTTTAACATGCTTACCATATTACCAATGTTTACTATTATGTAACCTAGTACACTTTTCTATTTTCTGATTACAGTAGTATTAAAATATTAAAATTTGTATATTTGTGAACTGACGTTTGTTTTTTTTATTTGAAGGATAATGATAGATCATTCAGATGATTAACCAAATGATTCTGGGGAGGAGCATATTTCTGGTCATACCTCTGGGGATGAACATTCACATGCTCCTATTACGACAAAGAGTTCAAAGGTTGGTAAACGTGGTTGCACACGTTTACCAAAATTATCACTTGCCCGTACGCAGGATCAGAGGATAGTAGTTGAGTTTGATGATGATGATATTCTTAGATGTATGAATGCCAAAGATTTTAAGAGTTTTGTTGCAACTCAGGCTAAGACCAAAGTAAGCATTCTGTATGATGATTGGAGAGGTGTGGATAAAGCGATTATCTCTCAGTTGTGGGAGACGATTTTGGTAAGATCTTTTGTCATTGTTTGAGCATTCTTTTAATGTTTCTGGTATATATAATATGTTTAACCTCTTTATCAGATGACATTTGATATTCCTGACACTAGAGGAGTCAGGAAGAAATGCTTATCATTGGCTGCCAGGAGATGGAGGGATTTCAAATCAACCCTCACATCTGATTTTATTTATGGTCATAGGAGTCATGACAATCCATGTCGTATATATCCTTTTATAGATGAAGACACATGGAGACAGTTTTATGAAAGTAGAAAAAAAGAGTCATTTCTGGTAAGGGCAATGTAAACTTTTATATACTTTCTTATATAAATGATTTTATTAATGTTTTGTTAATGATTTCTTATTCTTAAATTACAGCAAACAAGGAATGCTCATCAGGAGATCCAATCTAAAAATGTATACCCTCATAGTTTATCTCGGGGAGGGTATAAATTATTGGAAGAAAAAATGATTGCGGAAAAATTTCAACAACTAAGAGCTGAGTCTTCAAGCTCTGGAGAGGTGGCCCCTCCACCCCCTCCATCTAGACATGAAAAATGGAAGAGAGCTCGGAAGGGAAAAAAGGGCAATATCTTTCGGAAGAATCGAGAATCGTAGCTGAGAGGATTGTAATATATCTATTTAATTTATTTAAGTTAACTTTTTTCTTCATATAAGTTTCAATCATTACAGAAATGTTCAATTAATTAATACATGACTCTCTTGAGGAGAAAAGTTCAGAGGGGACATTTACAGCTACTGGGAGGGAAGATATTTTATATGCATCATTGGGATGGCCCGAACATCCTGGTCGTGTAAGAGGATATCCGACAGGTGTATCGGTAAGAAAAGTGTTTCCACGTTCTTTAACTTCTAACATTGAGGGGGTTTATAAAAAAAATAGAATCCTTGGAGGCTGAAGTTCAAAATATTAATGCGACGATGGAAGACAAGATTAGAGATTCGGTGCAGTCTATGTTTGCAGAAATGCAAAGACAATTTCAGACTGCAGCTCCCACACCACCACCTCCCCCTATAGACCCCATTATTTATCCTCCACCTCCGCCAGTAGCTCCCACTCCCCCACCTCAGCCTGCGGACCCCATTCTTTATCCTACGCCTCCACCGCAGCTTCCTACATTTTGCGAGTTGTATGTTGATGATTCTTAACATCATATAGTAGCATACGGGTTGGTATATTGTATAGGAGATACAGTTCATCATCAACAATTAGAGGTAGAGAATCAGAGGGTCACTGTACAGGATATTATAGATAGATCAGCTAGGGTACCAATACCTACAGATGAGGTGGCGACAGTTGGACAGAGTATCGGCCATTTTTTAGTTTGGCCATCCAGACTTCGTCGACTCATTACCATAGAGGTATGAATGTTATATCTTTTATTTTATTTTTTATTGAAGTTGTTTTATCATTTGAAAACTACTATAATTCTCAATTTTTTTTCACAGGAATACTTCAAAGGTAAAGAAATACTGTATAGACAACAACAAAGACAACATGCTATGACATGAGATACAGATTCCAGTGGTCTTGGTAGATTGTCAAGATATTCACATTTGTTGTTGGGTTTTTATGAGTTTCCAATGGAATATCATGTTTGTGGACGTGAAATAAGTGTGGGGATTACAAAATCTGATATCATGGAGCTTGTTACTGTAGATAAGTTGGGCATCAACGTGGTGAAATTTTTTTCCATGTAAGTCTTAACACCTTTTCCCTGCGTTATATTTATTAAAAATGTATACTTATATATGTTTTGTATTAGGTATCTTTATAAAATTTGTGAGAGGAATGAACTGACAGAAGTATATGGATTCATGGACCCGCAATTGATTTCCCCTGAAGCATGAGCATTGACAGAGGAACAAAGAATGATTTATATAGCTGAAAGATTTGAAAAGAATATAATCCAATAATGTTGGATGATGCCTTTTTGTGAGAGGTATGAAACACATTTCTCTCAAAGAGTTAATTATCTTTTAACATAAAAAACCACTAACATTAAATTTCATTTTATCAGTAATCATTGGATGTTAGGGATTTTTTTCCCAAGGGAGAATGCTCTTTATTGGATATGCTCTGTTCATGGTGATGTGCGGGCATGTTTTAAGAATATATTGGAAAAGTAAGTTTCAATTTCTCAATAGTTTTATATATTATAATGAATTTTAAATTTACCTCATTCGTATTATTTTCTAGCAGTGCATGGGTCTACTTTCGAAAAAACACAAAGAAAAGAAATGCAAAGATAAAATATGTAAATGCGAAGGTAAATTTCCATTTATGATTTGTACTTTTTGATTTATTACATAAAAATAATATATTGAATTTACACTCATTCAAAGCAGAAATGTCATGAACAACAAGGCCTCATCGAATGCGGATATTATATGTTAAGATTTATGTATGAAATAATAACAACTAGGACAGTTGTGAATTTTGACCTGGTACGATTTCCTCTTAAACTTTGCCATAATATTTCAATTTGATTTATTCATTATACATGTTAACTATCTTCATTTTCATTTGTAGCTTTTTGATGACCCTCATCCCTATACTGCTGAAGACATCAAACATGTACAAGTGGAGTGGTCAAATTATTTTACAGGTTTGATTGAATTTTAGTTGTTTGTAATGTAAAATGTAATTTTGAATATTGTCGCTTTAATTGTGTATTTGGAAGTTGTTTAGGTTTGATTTAGTTTTTTTTTGAAGTTGACAGTGTAAGTTTTGAATGTTATATAAGTGAATGTTTAATTTTTCTCTACTTCTTGTTTTGGACTACTTTTGATGGTTCTTCTGGTATGGATTTGGGTCTGTGGGGGAGGGGTTCCAAGGGTTTGGGGGTGTGTTCAGTGGGGTTGGGGGTGTCTAGCGGTCTGGGAGGGCTGTCCGGTGGGGTGGTGGGACAGTCATGGGGGGTTTCAGGGATGTCCAGGGGTGTGGGAAGCCAGTCTAGGGCTGTGGGAGTGTTGTCCAGGGGTGGGGGGGGGGGGGGGTTGTCCATGGGTGTGATGGGGGCTGTCAAGTGGGGTGAGGGGATGAGGAGGTGTTGTTCAGGCGGGTGGGGGGTTGTCGAGGGGTGTTTGGGGGTGTCCGGGGGTCGGGGGGCAGTCCAGGAGTGTGGTGGGGGCTCCAATGGGGTGGGGGAGGGTTGTCTAAGGGGTATACATGAGGGTGGGAGCTCCAATGGGGTTGGGGAGGGCTGTCCAGGGGGTATACATGAGAGTGAGGGCTCCAACGGGGTGGGAGAGGGTTGTCCATGGGGTATAAATGAGGGTGGATGCTGTCTAGTGGGTAAGTTTTATATGTTATCTATGTACATGCTTAATTTCGATGTACTTCTGTTTTTGTGGTACGATTTCTTGATTTGTTTTCTGGTTGATTCTGGTGGAGAGAAGATCAATGCATTCTGTTTAAAAAAAATTGGGTTTATCACGTCGATTATTTAATAACCGACGTGATAAAATGCCTGGAAAATAGTTTATCACGTCGGTTATTTAATAACCGACGTTATAAATGGTCTGCAGAATGGTTTATCACGTCAGTTATTTAATAACCGATGTGATAAAAGGCCTGGAGAATGGTTTATCACGTCGGTTATTTAATAACCGACGTGATAAAGTTCCTGGAGAATGGTTTAGCACGTCGGTTATTGAATAACTGACGTGCTAAACGGCCTGGACAATGGTTTATCACGTCGGTTATTCAATAACCGACGTGATAAACCGCCTCCCTCTGGTTTATCACGGCGGTTATACAATAACCGACGTGATAAACCCCCCTCCCCCGGTTTTTCACGTCGGTTTTATATGAACCGACGTGATAAACCACGCTCAGCCCGGTTTATCACATCGGTTCTTATAGAACGGACGTGATAAACAGCCCTCACCCCACTTTATCACGTCGGTTCTATATGAACCGACGTGATATACCCCCTCACCCTTGTTTATCACGTCGTTTGTTTAAGAACAGACGTGATAAACCATTGTCCAGGCCGTTTATCACGTCGGTTATTTAATAACCGACGTGATAAACCATTCTCCAGGCCCTTTATCACGTCGGTTCTAAAATAAATGACGTGATAAACATCGCGATTTTATGTTTTTGACGTCGGTTTTTAAATAACCGACATCAAAAACCTTATTTATAACGTTGCACGTATTAACGTCGGCTAGAAACTGACGTAAAAAATTAAAAATAACCGACGTAAAAAACGTTTTCTGCACTAGTGCTGGCAATGAGTCTTGACTAACAAGAAATGATTCTCTATAATTATGTGTGTACGCCACAAAGCTTAATGTTTTATGTTATGATTATTGTGATTAGATTTCACTGCCATGAGTTATTCCAGGTTATGAAATTATGATCTCTTTTACAGGTTAAGATTTCCAAAAGTTATGTGCTTATGTATATGATGTGATTGATATTTCTTTTGTTTACCCTTACTGAGCATTTGAGCTCGACCTTTCATGTTTTCTTTTCCCCAGGATATAAGGAAAGGTTTTAGGTATAAAAAAAGGAAGATCATTATGGGAGATGTTGAAGATCTTTCACCAGGATTAGAAGATTATATTCCGAGATTCCAAAGACACTAAACTATTACGATCCTTGTGTGTGTGTTTTTGTTATGTACTAAATATTCCGCAAAAGTAATTTAATGTCCATGTTCGTCAGGCTTCGGGTCTCTATAGTTGGTATCAGAGGAATGGTTTAGTCAACCTTTGGAAACTAGGATGCGAAAATGTTAGTGAGATCCCTAGAGATATTTCTAAGGTATGTCTAGGGATGCCCCTAAGGATAAGTTTACGTATAAGATACAGTCCTAGAACTACAGTAATGATCATATAATTTAACCTAAGAAGTTAGATATTGAGGATACTCCACCTTTATAATGTTGTTTTCCCTATCATGATTTTTGCCTCTCACACTATTCTTTTTGGGTTTTAGAAAATGGCTGGAAACAAGGTGATTCACGATAATGGAGGATATGATGGACAATGGAATGATATTCTTCATGAGCAACCAAATGAAATGGGATTTGGAAGTCCAAACATCATTATTATGCCGAATCATCAATCTCATAATATGATCAATAATTTAAAATTTGGTAAGTTTCCTGACTCGGCTAAAAAGAGAAAAATGGAGTTTCATGATGATCATAGAGGAAAGAAAGTGCAATTTCCCCTATGTAAATCATGTGGGAAGAGGCATCAAGGAGAACGTTTCAAAGGAACTGGAAGATGCTTTGGGTGTGGAAAAGAAGGACACAAAGCCAGTAAGTGTAAAGGAAAAGGATCAGTTAACACCAGGGATGAGGATAATGGTATTGCTACGACATCAACAATGGTTAAATGTTTTAACTGTGGAATGTACAAGCATTATGAAAACCAATGCCCTAAGGGAAAGTCTCGTGAAGAGAATCAATATGGTCGTATGGGTAGTATTTATGTGGATGATGATGAAGAGACTACAAATGATATGTGAGATGAAAGAATTTTTGAAGCTCGGTCAATGGTTTAAGAATGTAGTGGAATGATTACATGTTTATCATGCGTAATGTTGTATAAGTAATCTCATGCTACTATGGAATAAAGAGAAATCTATGGATTGTTACACTGTTGTCTTTCCTTGAGTTTTGAAAGTGTATGATTAATGTTACCAGTATCCATGAAAGGTTATTCAGATACTTTTGGAATGAAGATGATATGCACATAATGAAGGGATAAGGAGAAAATTAAATGTTTGATAGTATTCATGAGCTCATGAATGATATAAGGAGAAGGTTATATCATGGTTTGAGTATATAGAATTTTTGGATTTTGGTATGTGGAAAGAGTTAACTTTTGACAGCATTTATGTTTTTACTAAGGTTCAATTGGTATTCATTCTTCAAGAGAATACATGATTAAGGTATTCACATGATTGTAATTTGACCAACAATATATATCTTATGATATATGGGGGATAAATGATGGCATTCACGTGATTGTTCTGTGACATTTCAAGTAATCATTTTCTTTATACTATGAGCTTGGACCGAAGTATTTTAGATAAGCCTAAAGATTAGAATGGATAAAATGTTTTTCGATATTATTGATGGGATGTTATAGTAATATAGATTTAGAAAAAGGAAAACCTATAGGACGGGTGATAACCCATCGCGTTGGACAAGGCTGTGGGAATCGAACCCACAACCGAAGTGCGACTGGCCTTTATCGCCTACCACTGGCCTATAGGAAGTCCCTATTTAGTAGAAACTAGTTTTATTATATTAAGCAGTATGATATATGAAGTATAAGTCCATTTTAGGAACCATATATGATTAATCTCACTATATAATGAATTATGTATATTTAATAACTTTTTCTAACCTTTTGTTTGAGACAGATGGAATGACCCGTCATTCTATAACATGATCTGCTAACACTTCACGAATAACAAATTCAACTTCATTTATTTAAGAGATGAAGTAGAAATTGTTCAAGGAACGAACAACAGTGAGATTGTACCAAAATAAAGTAAGTATTTATTCTAATTCAAATTCTTCAACTTTAGGGAAACGATCTTGAAAACCAAAAATGTTGTCCTAGTGCTCTTATATCTGATTAATTAGATGGTACCTTAGATCGTCCCAAATTTATGGATTTGTGATTGTTGTATTTTCCATAGCCATGTTCTCTACCACTCTCCATCAGAACATGATGGTTAGATTTTTCTTCCATATCCATATTTTCTCCTATGTGGAAACCCAGTGATTAGTTTATTTGGGTAAACGTTACATTTCATAATTTTGTTTTTAAAGATTTGTTTTGGTATTCCTTTTTATAATGTGAGTTTCTATCAAAGAAACTTTCGAATAGTAAACCATTTAAAACCCCAACGTATTTCGAGGGAAAAATTCATTTTAAGGGGGGTAGAATGTAGCACCCTGAGATTTTATGAAAAATATTCTTTTTAATTTCATTAATGTCTTGTGTTATACGCTACAACAAAAGGAGCTTTCACAACAAACATCTCTAACCTGTCTTGAATTACACGCAATCGTGACCTTCCATGATAGCGTGTGTTGTACGGAAGACCAAGTTTCGCTAAACAACGATATGCTATTAAGATATTATTAAAACTAGCCGTTATGAATAGTAATATCCACTTTTTGAAATTTTGTAAATTTTATTTTTCAAAATGGACTTCATTTATGGATTTGGAATATCGAAATTAGCTTAGGGTGAAATTTTGGTGATTTTCGGATAACATTCATATTTTGATGAATAGTGAAAATTACTAAATTTTAATTAAAAACAACTTTTTCAATCGAAATAATTAATAGTGATAAATTATTAATTTGAGTGGTTTTAAAGTATATTTAGAATATATTTTTACAATTTAATACAATGTTGGTCATTGGATGTAATTTCACATTTAAACCAGTTATAAATAAGTGTCAATCTTTTGATAGTTATTATCTCTTAAAAACACGCCTTTTGTTTTGATGATGGGAATTAATTTTTAAATTAATTAATGCAACATATATGTTTTGAATTTGGTAAAATATAAATCATTTGTGAGTTCATAATATCAAATATAGCTTAGGCCCAATTTTTTGTATTTTTCTGAAAACTTTCAATTTTTTATGAATAGTGTAACCACAATGAGGTAGTTAAAAAACTGATTTTTTCATAAAACATAATTTTACCGCTTCTGTGAGTGGAATTTCAAAAACCCGAGAGACAAAGTTGATTTCACTAAGTAAAATGTGGTTTAATGGGATGAAAATAATTTTTGGTGAATAGTTACTTTTTACTTTTATTTACAACGGTTAAAAGTAAATAGTGTAATTAACGGTAAAAATGATATTATTATTACCCTAACACATGTCCTAATTCTATTGGATAAGTGTAATTCGACCAAAAACAACCTTAGGAATAAAATATGACCATTTAAGCCCACTTGAATTAGATTAGGACATTTATTATTATTTAATTCAAAGAAGAGTTAAAAGATTTAAAATCAAAGTATATTTAATAAAACATTTTTAATATAGGGTTATACATAAGATAAATTAAACTATAAATATTCATTAAAAAGATATAAAGATTTCCTACATAATGGTATTTTATTTGTAATTTTTAGACATTAAATAATTTAATTTATTTATGACACAACAATGATGCAGTAATTATCTTATTAATGAAATATTGACATAATTGATGTTATAAATACTCAAATAAATATAATTTGAGACTTTTTATGAACTCCACTAATTTTATAGGTTAATATGACATGTTAATATTGATTTAATTAACTTTGTTCCAACTTATCATTCTTTTAGGATTTTCACAAAAATCAATAACTAAATAGTGTCAAAATTGACATAAAATAGTTTTAAAAAAAATATTATATTATTAATTGTTATTTTATTCCTAAAAATCTATGGATCGGCCAAATGACTTAGACAAGGTTATATATATTAATAATAAACAACTTGGGGTTCTTTTGTCTTTATATAGTAAGTTTATTAACCTTATAGTATAAGAACACAAGAAGACACGGTAAAAGTAAAATTATTTAACTTAATGTTAAATCTAAATGATAAGGTTAAAGTAGGAAACTAAACATTTCTAAATCCTATTGGATGAGAGTATTTCGACCCATCCCCACCTTAGGCTCCAAATAAATCAATTTGGATCTATTTAAAACCGAACTTGACTTTATAATAAAATAATATTTTTTGTTATTCCAAAGGTGCCCCTCTCCTCTCTTATAAAAGGGCACCTCCTCCCTCTCTTACTCACACAACTTTGAGCCTTCAATCTCAGCCAAACCCTGACAAATTATCTTCTCCACTTCCCTAGAAACATCCTAGAGGTTCTGGTCTTCCTCAAAGACCAATTTTACTGCCCTAAGAGGAGGTCTCAAAGAGGTGCTTCGAAGAAGAGGTAATTTCAGTTACCGATTCTTTCACCTTTATTTCTTCTTCCACTTCTTCTTCTTAGGTTGTTTCATTATGAAGTAATAACATCAGTATCACTAATATACTTATATGTTATCATAAGTATGAAACAATCCTATTTCACCAATCTATCCATCCTACGGAAAACAAAATCACCGCGCGTGCGTACGTACAGAATACCGTCTCCACGCCGTGGTGAAATCTATTTTCCACCACCACCTTACTTGGATGGGTACAATGGTGTAAATAATAACTATATATGATTATTATAAAGTGATATTGATACTGAAATAGTATACATACACTTAAACACAAGTTCATGTACATGAGAACGATATCATCACTCGTGCATACGTACGGACTACCGTCTCCACGACGCGATGAGATTCATTCTCCATGTTAACCATTTAAGAATGATTATAAAGTATATATAAGAAATAATAATAAAATATATGACATTATAAAGCTACTCGATTTATGTATATATGTATGTAATCTAATTACTTCCATTCAAGGTAATAAGGAAAGGAAAACAGCGTTCATGCGTACGTACAGACTACCGTCTCCATGAACGGTGTGTTTCATTTCATTTATCTATCTATTATATATATATATATATACTGAATATATATGATATATGAATCATGTTTTATATTCTTGAAGTAAGTAAATCATGATATAAGTAATAATAATGTCACGAAAAACAAGTCCAAACACCTACGATAAATGAAATGATTTTACCCAAAACGTTTCTTTAACATGGAATTTACAAAAGAACGGGTAATATAAAGTCATAAGTGAACCATATATGATATCATAACAATGAATATGATTCTGTAATAAGTTAATGACATTATTTAAATCATTATACAGGAGGTTTGGATACGTACAAAGCATATCGGACATAAGGTAAGGGAAATATCACAATCTCATTTTTATCCGAGATTTTTTATACTTTGGTATTTACTGGGGTGTATTTTATCATCCACATCCATGTTTCCTCAATATGTAATATTTATATCCTTATACAATAGTTTATATCCAATTTTACCATTTGGTGAGTTTTTAGTAAAAGATATGAAAGGAATCTTTTGTCTTTTTTCGTACAAGGTAATTTTTGACTTTTTCGACAAAATTACGAAGAATGTTTTTTTAACTTATACGGAACGAACAGATTTTTACGGTTTTCTAAAGCCTTATTTTCATGAAGCATACTCAAAAATATTTCATGACTATTTTCAATAAAATCTATTTTTTTCAAAATTGGATGATGTTTTGTGAAAAGAAATTGATTTTGAAGAAGAAAGGATATTTTCCTCAAAAATTCAATTCAAGTGTTTTATCATAATTATTTTACATCTAAGATAATAAAGGGTTCTGTTTATATCCATATTTTTACATTGATTTGACTATGTTGTGATGGAATTATGTTTATGAATTCCTTTATCTTATATGAATGGTTTTATGATGTCATGTTGTTTAAGAATCCCATTTTTATTACAAGGGTTATGCAATGATGCATGATTTATGATTTTGTGGCACACATAAGAATGGTATCATTATGAGATGGGTGGGACCTATATCTCCCTCCAATGCATTGGGTAACGATTTTATATCTCATGAGATAGACATGGCTGAAATGGTAGGTTATACCAGTTCAGTGAAACAGGACTGAAACGAGGGTGACTCAGTTCAGAAAGGGACTTTTTCCACTAAGATAGTCTTGGCAATCAGTCTTGACTGACAAGAAATGATTCTCTATAATTATGTGTGTATGCAACAAAGTTTAATGTTTTAAGTTATGATTATTGTGATTACATTTCATTGCCATGAGTTATTCCAGGTTATGAAATTATGATCTCTTTTACAGGTTAAGATTTCCAAAAGTTATGTTCTTATGTATATGATGTGATTGATATTTCTTTTGTTTACCCTTGCTGAGCATTTGAGCTCACCCTTTGATGTTTTCTTTTCCCCAGGATATAAGGAAAGGTTTTAGGTATAAAAAAAGGAAGATCTTTATGGGAGATGTTGAAGATCTTTCACCAGGATTAGAAGATTATATTCCGAGTTTCCAAAGACACTAAACTATTACGATCCTTGTGTGTGTGTTTTTGTTATGTACTAAATATTCCGCAAAAGTAATGTAATTTCCATGTTCGTCAGGCTTCGGGTCTCTACATGACATATACTCAGCCTACTATTTTATAGTTTATTAAAAATATATGTATATTTTACAAAACCCCTTGTATAATAATGTATTGCTAGGATAATACAATGATATCCTTCATACTAAATCTTTAGGATATTTTCTTATACTTAGACGTATCCCTAGGGTTTTAAATTTTATTTTCTAATCCTAATATCCTATAACTAATTAAAAACAACTCGAATAATAACTATAAATGCCAAGTATTTTCAGACATAAATTTTATATATATTAAGATGAATATTCAATACCTTTAACAATTAGATACCAATGACTGTTAATATTTTTTTAATTATATAACAGATACAAAATATTTTTAAATTGTGAAATATCATCAATTTCTCCATGAAATATATTCTCATTTAGTACTATTCATTGACATAACCTATATAAAATATATCTTTTTTACCCTAGGAAAAGAAACCTAATAGTCATCATAGATTCTCACTATGGGAAAAAAATTGATATATAAGCAATAAATGATCATGAGGGTTTGAAAAAATGATAAAAACAATTTATAAACTCTTATATGCATATCATATATCAAAATTATGAGTCAGGTAATAATAATTTTTTAATTTAAAAATACATTACTCAAAAGAGGGGAAAAGATTATAAATTTATCAAGAACCAAAATTACATGTCAAAGAATTGTCGAATTTTCATAAGTATAGATATCATTTCATATGCCTAGGTTAACTATCATGACCATTAAAATATAACTAACTAGGAAAAAAATATTTTTACCATAATAGATCCATCACATCGACTTGTTTATTATATTGAATGTAGTGCATCAACTTTTTTCACAAAATGAAACAACCAAATTGATTTTTTACATAATTTATCAAGCACATAGACAAGTTTCCCATAGTTATATAATGTGATATAAATATTTACCCAATTTAATGTAGGTTTATATAAATTAGGGTCTACCCATCACATAATAAATATCATAAATAATTGTGATAATTGATCATAATAACATCCATAATAAAATCATAGAAAAATCAATGAAAACAAGATGGATTTTTTATACATTTTATCAATTAGACATAGAATAACTGATGAAAATTAATGGGTTTCAAAAACATATAAAAATAGTAATCATAAAATATTAAAATAATAAATAAGGAAGGTATCATTGGATCATATCTACAATGAATCTTAATTAACATCAAAGAATGTTATCATTGATTAATAATTCCTTTAAAGGATCATAAAGAAAGTTTATTGAATAAAATATCATTTCTATATTAAAATAATGTTATTTAAAAAAGAATAATTTACTAAATAATGTAGAAAAAATAGACTTTGAAAAAAACCAATGAAAATGTTAATGGAATAATAAATTAAATGATTGTTCATGATTTTGGAAAATTACATTAATGTTGGATATATTAAAATATAACATACCATTCCCACTTTTGTGGAAAATTCAAAAGTACCAAAATTGAAAAATGGAAAATGATTAATTCGAAATAGTTTTGTGAAATGTAAAACATAAGTAAAATTGAATTTATATTGTCAAATAGGACTTGTAATGAAACATTATATAAAACACATTTATAAAACATGGACAAAGAAGAAAAGGGGTTTTTGACCAAAGAGATATATAATGTTTATTTTACTAAAAAATTGTTTACATCTCATAAAAACATAAATTGAGTAGAATAAAATGATTTTTTCAGTAAATAAATATATTATAATAAAATTACATGTTTTTATTAGGTATGTATCATATAATTTCCTCAATTAAATTAAATCATGAACAATCAGGGTTAAAATAAGATAAAATCATAAGTCCCACATCGATTTGTTAACACGTTAATGGTAAGTCCGATGAAATAAGGAAATATATATGGATATTTATATTCTATGCTTTTTCATGAGAATAATGAAAAAATACAATCATGGATAGATATATAATATATAAAATTAAAAGGTGATGAATATGAAATATGTCCCAATGATATAAATGTGAGATGTGATATGCTTACCCTAGGTCCGAATTCCTTCAAACATGTTCAAAAATCTCGTATAATTAACAAATGTTTGTGATAAATCTATTCTAGAACCATAATATCATTTATAATACCCTATATATTATTTAAATATAACTATTTGTTACCAATTTATTAATGATTTTTTATTAAAATCACTATTCCGTGGGATATCTTTTTCATTTTTAATAAATGATTTGTTTTGGTTAATTTGGTCATTGTTAATTAACCATGGATTCATAGTATAATGAATGTCTACCATGATAAATATATCATGTAAATTGATTAAATAATTATTTATAGTAATTCATGAAATTAGAGATAGAATTTTTTTTACACCATTCATGGAGCCTTTAGGTTGTACGTACATGTGAATGTTGTCTTCACATTTTATTGATATTACAAAAGAATGAAAATTAATGATTTATAATTATGTAATATTTATTAAATTATATATATATATATATTATAATTTATTATATCCTTTATAAGATATATTTAAAATGTAAATTAAATACGAATTACATCGCTGGGTGTAGGTGGTAGTCCACATGTATAGAGGAGGAATGTTATCATTTACCAATAGATTGGGAGGTAGTATGGATAGTGTGATATCAAGATTCCATATGTATAATTATGGGATAAAAATCATATATATATATATTAAACCTGTCATAATAAAATATTTTTAAATATAGAGATTAAATATAAATTTTATCCATATGTGAAGATGGTGAGCTGTTTATTCACATGAGCGATAGATTCAATTACCATTTGATGGGAAAGAGGGTGGATAATGGTAATTTAATAATTATAGGATTTTTATTTAAATATATTTAGGACACTAAAGTTATTTATTTATGATTAATACCAAATATTTAGAGTAGGCAAGGAATAATTAAAAATAAAGTGATCAGTTATAGCGAATAAATCTTATATGAAAGAATTATTTTATGTATCCTCTTAATGATTATAGTGTTGGTATTTTGGGATGAACAAAATAATATTTGGATAATGAAGTTATGAATGTATTTTTTTCATGGGATGGATGAGCTATAAGGTAGAAATTTTTCTGAATAAAAAAATAATTTGTTCCCTTTTATATTTGTGAGGATGGGCAGTCTTGAGAATTCATAAAAAATTAGAATATAAAATATTAATTGTATATGGAAATTATTCAAAATAGAAATTGATTCAAATTATGGGTAGGATATTTAAGCAATCCCATTAACATAAAATATTTTTATAGGTTTATGTCTTTTTTTAAACATTAACCTTTGGATTATTCAATTTTTTATTTTTTTCATCTAACTGTAGTAATAAATATTTAAATAATAATAGTTTAAGAATACATCTATAAAATAAAGTTGACTCATAAATGGTCAAATATTGTGTTTATACCCATATTCTAATCACATGGTTTATGATAAGGTAAATCAATGATTTTTTAAATTTTAAAACAATGATTGATAGTATATGTCCTATCAATTATTTAATTTATTATCATTTTATCTTGAAAGAGTGAAAGGTGTGGTGCTCCTTCCCTCTTTGTGAATGTGGTGTCTAATATGCCAGTCCTTCTCCTATCATCATGGGAGGGACCTCCAATATCTATTAAGAGAGTGGTTCCTTTTTTTCCTCCCCTTATCTAACCCATATCATATTCCCCTATTTCCACATGCTTCGTTGGGACTGAATGTCACCGATTTTATCGATGGGATCCCAAACCTCTTGACATAGATCACAGAGTTTCTCAAAACATCGGTTCTCTTGAATATTACTTTCGTATCATAGATTAATTATTTATTTAAATCATTTGATTCATTTGATAGATATGTCTTCAGGTCTTGGGACTTGCTGGAGAGGTTGATAGTGGGTCTTCTCGATAGAAAATAAATTATTATATGTTTTTCATCGAGGATGATTTAATTAGATCATAGTAAACTGCCCCATAACATCAATAGATATTTTATTTAACTATTAATATAGTCCTATGACAAATATATGAAGTGAGAATTTATTATAATGGGGATTTGGGTGGGTTTCCCAAACCCCCAAACGATTTTATAATCCTTCGATTATTATACTGCTTTAGAACCTAGTCAGTAGATACTTGAACTAAGATAACCACAATGTGTTAATTTTTTTCCACTTAACCCTCATTTGATTTTGGAAATTGATGGGTCAAAAGATTCATATGACTATGTTTGGATTAATTTTAGTTAAGAGTATTGGTTAAAATAATGTGTGTTCTATGAATCATGGTCTGAGTTTTATTCTATATATAATCATTTGGGACATTCAAGAACCGGATAACAATTGGTTTCTCAGAGGTATGTGGGTGCAGGTAGTGGTAAGGACCCAATGTCTCATTCTATGGTGGGATTGTAAGAACATAGGAGAATGTATTTGAATCTATGTATAAAACTTGAATGGATGTGATGTGTGGATCATGGGGCTTGAATCCATTAGTGATAGATGTATTAAATAGATTGAGGGATGATTTGGGAATACCTCAGTCTCTTATTCCTTCTCCATTAGTGAAATAGGGTTATAATGTATAAGAGGAGCATCCTGATAGTGGTAAAAACTTACTGTTTCCTGAAATAGTGGATGAAGCAGGCCCTAAGACACCTGGTGTTACATCGTATTATGGAGAATTTTGTTCAAGGACTAGTAATAATTTCAATAGTACTGAAAAAAATTCTAACCTCATCCAGTTGAGGAAGATTCTTGTTGACAATCATCCATGTTTGCAACATTCATTAGTGAAATCAATCTCATATGTAGAGATTACTTCTAGTCTTTTGGAACCTACTCTTGAGGGTCTTTATGGTGTTAGTGGGATTATGAAATCAGTTAGTAAGGGAGGTCCCAAGACTGATAATAATGATTCAGATATTGATATGGTGATCCTGGGGAATGTTTTTGAAATTAGAGGATAGGTAGATGCTCTAAAAAAACCATGAGAGAATATTCATATAGTTAGAAATGTTATGGAACATGCTGTAGTGGGTGAGTGCTTGATCACGATGAATCCTAGGGAGGTGGAAGGGTATATGTTTGGTAAACCATTTTGTGCATTTACCGCATGATGATCAGATCCAGGTTTTTTGTAAATAATCCAGTCTGATCATACAAGGATGAAAATTAGGTCCTTTGGAATGGGTCCAATGATGAATGTTGCAACAACATTTCTAGAGAAACATGGGATGATGGTCAGGATAGTATGTACCATATCTCGAGGAGAAGTAAGAGTTATAGGGGAAACTATAATGAAGGGATGTATTACTCTTATTTACCACTAATAATGGAGACCTGATATAAAAATAAGTCAATCATGAAAAAGATGGATAATGATCACCTCCCCTCCAAGTCATCTTGTTATTTGAAGGATTCTTCTTCTTATGCATGAACCATAATTGAAATTGCTCATGAGTTTGGAAGAGGTAATTATTGAAACTAATTTGAAAATTAATGCACCCAATGCAATGGCAAAAACAATGATGTCTAAGGACTTAAGAGTGACTACTAATAAGGAATAGGGAACCTTGATTGATAATAATGACCTGACATTAATAAAGGGATTCAATAAGAGGATTATTATCATTTATGAGTACGTCCAATCCTAGGAAAAGCTGTCACTTAGGATATAATATATTGTAGTATAAGACAAAAATAAATAGGTAATAACAATCATGTGGAAATTATTTAGGGTTATTAATACTATTAGGCTGGAAGTTTACATCAATGGCTCAGTTATCACATTTTGTTCTTTAAATAATAGTTTCTCAATTATTTCATAAAATTGTTAGATAATAAAAATTTAATTTTTAATATAGCATATTTGATAAAAAATTCCAAACTTAAAATGAAAATGATTATTTTAATAGAACCATTTTAAATATTCATTTAAATTTGTGGATATTATTATGATTAAATAAATTGTTAAATTCATATTTCCTATTAATTATTTTGATAAATAATTATTAAATAATAAATTAATTTTTGATAATTCCTTTTTTATCCTCAAAATATATTTTCTTCAGAAATGACTTTTTCTTTCCTTAAACGAATAAATATTATAATTAATTTCTATAACATTGGAAAATGTGTTTGATAAAATTATCTCCATTTTAGTAATCCTCATATTAATATTATCTTATTGGGAAAATTTTGGATATTCAAAAAATGATGATTTTTCAGTGAATAGGAGAAGGTGTAAATTTTCTATAAAATTGTCATTTATATTGATTAAGTAATTAATATAAAAATCAATTTATGTTTTTATTTGATATAATGGAATTATACGTATTCATTAGTTATATAAAATTTAATTAAGTTTATTTTAATTTTACATATACTATATTGTAGTATATGTTTTAAGGATAAAAAAAACATTTTATTTAAAACTGTCTTATAATGAATAATGTTTATAAATTTAAAGAAATTTAAATAAATCATAATGTTAAATGATCTAAATTAAAATATTATATTATATTTTTTATATATTAATATAAATTTATATAATATTTATTATTAGTTAAAGAGTTATTATGAAATAAAATTTTTCCTAAAAAATTTATTTTTTAAAAAAACTAATAATTTTCATCAATCTTATGGGTATTATATTAAATTACATTATTCCACCACAATTAATGGTTTAATATAAAATGGATTCTATATTTTTAATCATCATAATAAATATTAGGTAAAAAGGTAAACATAATTTTTGTACTATATGAAAAGAATGTTTTGAAATGAATAATTACCATGGTAAAAGGTCAATATGTTAGTTCAAGGAAGAATAAATTAAATAAGAATTGAAATAATTTGACCTAAATAGCATGAATATTTTTATTTAATTTAAATATAATTTTTTATATTTATTTCTAATTTTACATTATAAATGATTATGTAATAAGTTAGATAATATTTTTATTTTGATATGATAAAAAACAAAATCTATTTTTAAGTAATATGGAATTACAATTAAGAAATTAATTAGTATAATTACTGTACTTTTGAAATAAATTATATTTTCATAAAATATTATTATTAAACATTTATTAATAAATTTAATTTCTATAATGGTTGAACACATTTATTGTAAGAAAGAACCTGCATTTCTGAATAATTGTTAATTTCAAGATTAAAAGTGAAATAATTTTTTTTTATTTATTTTGAAAAAAATTAATATTATTCTGGTAATCATAATTTCAAAAATATTCAATGGTGATTTTTTTATAATTTTTGTAGATATTCTAATTTCTAGGTTAAATATTAAAAATGATATAAATATTCAGTTTTTGTTATGACATTCTGATGACCCAAAATATATGTAATAAATAATATAAGTGGCTTCTGAGACAAAATATGTGTCTTCTACTTAATATAATGTGATTTTACATTAATTTGATTAATTTAATAATTCCATTATGAATCCGCTGAATCCTATAAGACATTTATGGTTTGAAAATCATTTCATTAAGAGCATGCCTCTCCTCCACCTCACCAAGGGACATATATTAATAAGTTAAGAACATGGAATAATACAATAAATAAATAAAAAATATTTTATAGAAAACATGTGAAAATACCATGGGATGGTTTATGGTTTTGAATATTTTATTATAATGATTCAAAAAATTATTGTTTGAAAATAATAAAGAACTCCCATACATTTTCCATTATTTACCCAACCTAGATAACTTTTATCTTCACTAAAAACCCATAGATATCTTTATTTATCATCTCTACCCTCTATAGTGTTATCCCATGGTTCCACCAATCTCTTAAAAATATCCTCTAAAACATTTGGAACAACACTATCATGGTTAGTGACTTGTCTCTCCACATTTCAATTCAATAACATTCATCATTTTATACTATTTGTCTCAAATTATAAATGTTGTGATATGTCCTCCCATATATTTCATATTTTAAATTTTGTCTATAAATGATGAGATACCCCTTTCACTCTCATTTAGGAATTCTATAATTCTTTATGCACACCAATTACCATGCCAAAATATTGTAAGGGATCCTCATCATCTCGTCTTTATTCAAGATTAATTATCAAATTATACTTTTAATTTTCAATTAATATGGTTTGGATATGTCATTATATGTCCATATTACCTTTAATTAGATATCAAAATTATTATAGAACCATTTTGGACTCATCAACACATGTATATTACGTTTAAAGTGACATTGTTATATTGTCAAAATTTCCCCACGATTTTCCCTTCCAAAAAAATATATAGTGAATAAATTTAACATCCCAGTTAAATAAATAACATGACATTATAATATTAATAATTTTTTTTGGATTATGTATTAATTTTAATATAAAGGGGATTCTATGTTATATGGCATTCCCGATATGCAAAAATTTGTTTTTAGAGATCTTAAGTTGCACTCTAATAATATAATATTTTTATTTTTAATGATTGCTAACACCAAGCAATTGTATTGGATGAAATAAACAAAACTAAAAACAATAAGAATATAAATGTTTTTTAAATGTTTTTACATTTATCTAATAAATTTTAGAGGCTTAAAAAGTGAATGAATATGATTTTAAGCACAAATACTCAGATATTCATTAAAAGGTTGATTTACCACCTTTTAATGGAGAACCTTATTTAAATATAATTTGGGTCACATTTATATGTTCTATTTGACAAAATAAAATTCTTTTTTAGAACTGGGTCATTAAAATTTACTTTGGATAAAATTTTGGTATTTTTCAGATAAAATTCATTTTTAATTAACATTGAAAAATACATTATTTTAATTCAAATATACATTTTAATATAGTTTTTTTATTTTATTTTATTATATTTTTAATTTTTTTTAATGTGTAATGAGATTATATTTCTAACATTTAATATAATTTTGGTATTTGAAATTAATTTCACGTTGAAATTAGACATAAACAAGTGTAAATCTTTTGATATACGTTGTTTCTTAAAAACACACTATTTGATTTGACAACGAGAATTAATATTAAATTGATTAGTGCAACAACAATGTATTGAATTTGTTAAAATAGTCATCATTTTTGAATCCATAATATTAATTATAGCATGGGCTGAATTTTCGGTATTTTTCTGAAAAGCTTCAATTTTTGATGAATAGTGATACGACATAGTAGTAGTTAAAAAACTGAATTTTTAGTTTAACTAAAATTTTACCTTTTTGTGAATTGAATTTCAGAAATACAACATATATGATTGTTATTAGTATGAAAAATGTGGTTCAATAAGATAAAAATAATTTTTGATGAATAGTAACTTTTGACTTTTGTTTACAACGTTTATAGTTAAATAGGGTAATTCAAGGAAATAAAAATATCATAATAATACAAAATTACCTTATTACTTTTCCTGACCCTATTGAATGAGTCAATCCCATCATGGGAATCATTGGGTCGATTTTGGGATAACATGGAGCCACTTAAGAGTTATAATGACACTTTCTTTTAATTAATTTAATGTCAAGACCAAAATGACATAAACAAATATATTTTAGTTAATTAATTATTACATTATGTTATATAAGTTATCATTTTGATTATAAAAATTCAATGTAAAGGTAAAAATATTTCATATATCATTGTATTTTGTTTATAATTTTTAGAAATAAAATAAATTAGATTATTTTTGACACAATAATGATGTTTTATTTACATCGTTGATAAATTATTTAAATAAATAATATTATAAATGTTAAAATAACATCAAAAACTTGAAATATTCTTATTGGATGAATATATTTCAACCATGAGTCATCTTATCAGCGACATTAATAATTTTCAGACGTTTAGAAACTGAAAATCGTTATACAATAAAATAATAGTTTCACTCTTCCTAAAGAGAGTCTCCACCCCATTATAAAAAGCCCTCAGTGGTAACCCATTCCCTACACCTGTCAATCCCCTTAGATCATTCATCCACTTCCAAAATAAGCTATCATTATCTCTCTCTTTCTCCAATAATTCATACGAAAGGTAGAAGGTACTTCAAGAAGCATATTTTATTCAAACAAAGAAAGATAACCTAATTAATGGTAATCGGTTCCCTTAATTTATTTTATTTTATTTTACTTCTCCCACCCATAAACTCTTCTAATTACGCTGTTAAATTACAAAACCAGTATCCTTAATATACTAGGAATTTTTTATGAGATGTATTCATAGGACACTTACACACACCTCCATCTAATGTGTAAAGAACATACTATTTCTGTGGGTGGCCAACTAATGCCTCATGAAACGATGATTGTTTAATTATCTTCTACCACCTTCTTTGGTGTACATTATGATGTAGCTTTATTTATATATGATATATATTATTTTTAAATTTTCATGATTCCTCTTTATTTTTAATTTATATCATAACTTTATTGTTTTCATTATAAGTAAACACGAAAATTTCATTTGCGGAACTGCAGACTACAGCCCCCTCAAAGTAATATGACTCGTTCATACCATACGTGGGATGTATAAAGGATTAATTTATTGAAATTATATTTTATATTATACTAGAATTTTAATATAACTATGTAAAATTATGTTTTCATTCAATTAAAATATGATATTGAAATGAAATATGCGTTTATGCCTTCGTATGACTTACCGTTTCCATGAATAGTGCATTTCATTTCATATCTACAAATGTTATGTAATATTATAAATACATATATATACTGCATATATATGATATATATGAGATCTAAATCCTAAAAATCATTCTTGAGACAATGGACTCTTTACCACATGAACAACTTGTAATTATAAGGTGTTAATTTTGTGCTCAAGTACAAAATATCGACAAAATGACCATTATTAACTGATATGATTACATAATGTTTTTAACATGGAAATAAGTTATATTAATGAAATAATAAACATAAAAAATGGTTCATAATCATTTATAAATTATGTTAATTTTATTATTCAAGAAGAATAAGGAACAAACCATTCAAGTCGGACACGAGGCACGGGATTTCTTATCTCACTTGTAATTTTCAGGGATTTCCATTGCTTGGCACTAATTTATTGCAAGTTGTGTATTGTGTACTACCATTATGATAAATATTATCATGATAATATTTTTATTCATGAGATTGTGTGAATAATTTGGTGGTTATTGACTCTTGGTCATACGACTGGATTGATTTCAACATGGTAAGTGGTTTTTCATCTCACTTTTTATTCCCAGGAGATTCATGATATATTTTCCACTATTTTTTTTTTGTTTTGTATATACTGACAATTTTTTTATTCATTGTGTAATATACATAAATTTATGGGTATTTACATAATCTTTTAATTATCATTCTTTCATGGGGTATATGTTTCTTAGGATACCAAATCGGTAAGAGAACCTTTCACCCACCTTTTTTTAAAAGCCTTATTTTTGTTATGTCTTTTAATTTACATTTTATTCTACTGGGATATGTTATTATATATCCTTATTTTTGTTTTTTTTCCATGTGATTAGTGACCCTATTCTCTCTCATAAAATCATTTTCTAAATTTAAGGTGACATCGTTAGGCTATCAAATTTCTGTAAGGGATCTTCTTTACCAAATTTCAATTCTCTAGGTTAAACATCATCATCTTGAATATGTTGTGCTATGAATATGTGTGAATAAACTATGATATATTAATGCTTAATATCCACTTATATTGAGTTTATTCTTATTTTAAACACATTATTATATAATTTATTTATCCTTAATCCAAAGATATTGTTTTTATAAGGGATTCTTTATCAATTTTCATTCCATTGAGAATTTATTCTTATTATCGACCAATTAACTCTTATGCGAGGTATAAACTATACATTGGAATATTATATCATGATTCCATTTATTCCTAGGATATTATAATGTTCTTATTTGGTGTTATTCTTCAATTATTTGTATTCAAGCATCTCTCATTTTGTTAAAAACACTTTAACTAAAATATCATTATAAATCTTTTAGGAATTTATTATTCTAAATCATTACCATTAATTTCCATGTTTTAGAAATGGTTTTATTGATTTATTTAAATGTAAATTAATGAATTCAAAATATAATTTATTTAAAAGTTTCAATGTGGTATGGGACACTTTCATTCAGAAATCTCTTTGTTAAATGTTTTAAATGGTTTTGAAAATGGTTTTGACAAAGGATTGATTAATTTCAATATCTTGAAATAATATATTGTGATTAGAATGTGTATGTATTATATTTATTTATTCTTTTGTAATGTGTTATTATTATGTTATGGGGTTTGGGAATTGTTTATGTATATGGGTGGTTCCGTGATAAACATGGGAAAGGTGAGCCCGAGATAGCTCTCCACTACATTAGTTAACGTGATAGAGGTTACCGGTATTGTTTTTCCTAATATATTTAGGAAATATACTATGATGGGTATTGTAAATGTGACTCCAAATTTAGCTTTGATAGCTACAGTATATGAATGTTATGAATTCCATAAGTTAAAATTATGATTTATGATTTCAAGGTGTTATTCACAAATCTAATGATTTCATGAGGAATGTTATGATTGATATTATTGTTTTGTTGATTTGTACTTATTATTTAGCTAATTTTTCTGTTCATTATTTTATAACCCTTACTGGGATTTTTATTTTCATCCTAGGATTTGGAAAGTTTTTCAATGGACTTAAAGATGAATATGTTCTATGATTAGATCAAGGAAAAACATGGGACTAGACATTTATTTTTTAATGAGTTTTTTATTTTATGAAAAATGGATACTGGGTGGTACTGTATATATGTAATATTCATGTTGTTCTGTAATAGTTATGACCAAATTTTCTAAAACTCTAAACCTGGAATGATCCTATTTGTGAATTATTGATATAATTCAATATTTTGCATTTTTTAAGGTCGGGTCCTAATAGTTGCTAACAACGGTCAGTTCAGATTACTTTAGAGGTTAGGGTCTTCTTTAACCATAATTGACATAACCATAATTGTTAGGATTTTAGAAATAGTCATTGTTATTTTAGATAAAGTGAATTAGTTTAAGATAACATGAATAAGTATATCTTTTTATCCACCCTCCTCATAAAATATTATATGATGATTTTACTAATATACTCACACTTACATTTTTGTATTTAGTAAATGGTTGGATCATGCTAGCACCAAAGTAACAGTGGATGTGAAGAAAATTATGATGGTTTTTTGATTGATCAACTTAATAAAATGAGAGCTACAATGAGAACTCTTGTGGTTATTCTCAACAAACTATTTAGAGTCATGATTGACCACCTAAACCATGGTGATTTTTATAAGGCATCATATATGTGAGGAAAAAACTCCACATATGTCCACATAATAATCGTAATGCTAAGTATATAAATTTTTTTTTTGTCAAGGATGTGGAAATAAACACAAAGGAAAATGTTTCAATGGGACAAGAAGATGAATATGTGGAAGTGAAGGTTACAAAGCATGAACCGTCCATGAAAAAAGGAATAATCATGTTGAAAATAAGAAATTGAAAATTTTTCTTTTAGTGGGATCAATTTAGTGTTTTAAATTTTGGGGGAATGATTATTTTACAAACAGATGTCATACAAAGATGGTTCGAGAATGAAATCACCAAGATCATACCCGTATATGTTTACCAATAAATAATTCCATTCCAATTGAGGATGGAGAAACTGAAAATGTCCAATGAAAGGTATGGAATGTTAAATAGCTGATGTTTAGACAATATTGAATCCCAGAAAATGATTCATGATTTTGTTTTTAGGGATGATGTATTTCAGAATAGGTTGGAAAGGAATGGTTAATGTATTATAATGAATATTGAATGAGTAAAAAGTCAACATATAAGGGATTTAATTGTTATGGTAGATTTTAGGAAGGGGAAATGTTTAAAAGAAATTTGTCTCTTTTGTTGATGGGATTATATTAGAATTATTTTTATTGTATGTGTAACCCTGAATAATGATATAAGAAAATTTTATTCAAGGAGTAATTATCTTACCTTTTCTGGATATAGTTATAAAGAACCATTTGGTTTTATATGATCCTAAATTATTTGGCAATGATAGGTTAATATATTTTGGGATGGAAAATGAAAATTATTAGATAACCATTGGGGTTAAAGTATGTTATGTTTATTTATGACATGTTTATCTATTTTTTGGGAATGTGATAAAATTATATTATTTTTGAAAAATGATAACACATATGCCACATGACAACCTGTCATGATAGACAAAACTGTGGGAATTGAGCCCACCACCAAAGAGTGACTAGGATTTCACGCTTAACACAAGACTACATGACGTCCTGGGTTAGTATGTCTTATTATTTTTTGTTAGATGATATTATGAATCAAGAATAAATTTATTTTGTGTTATATGTGGAAATTATTAACCTATCCTGGAGAATATGTGATTACGCTAATTACTTTTCAATATGACACTTTAAGAGTAACTGATGTTATTTGGAGACAAATGTTAAGATTTATGTTGGTGGACTATGTGATTTAATACTTTAGAGATTTGGGTTTCAATATTAGTATTTTATTGACATATTTATATTGAATGGTATTTCTTGAACATTGGGTACTTTTTGTTGAATATTAACGAATACGAGTAGTACTTATTTATAAAGAATTATCCTTTTGGGGATTATATTATCACGTACTGAAAAATTTTATTTTTGGTTAATGTATAATGACATATAAAATATATGGTTAATTTTTTTGGATCATGTTATTCTCTAGATGTTGATTATAGAGATTTTTATGTGAACATGTCATCTTCAATACATACCGTTTGGAGTAAAGATATGTTTATGGTTGAATTTTATTAAAGGATGACACTCTACATGACAAGTATGTATATTTCCGTACAATATTATTCTAGTTAATAATAAAATAATTCAACTATATGAAAATTATTTTGAAGAAAAAATGTTATAATCCCTCTTTTATCCTCAAACATTTACCCATCCACAGATTTATGGTATTGTGGTGGTTAACTTTCCGTGACCATGTTCTCTATTAATATCTATTAATCTATGGGAGTTAGTTTGTCTTATATATCCATTTTTTCAAGGAATCATTATATCTGTAATCTCAGGTAACCTTTTTGTTTCTTTTTATTTATTTTAATGGGACTGTTTTGTTAACTCTTTTTCTGATTTGGGACTTTATATGATCTTTTAGAGCCCAATTTTAAAATTCCGAGAATGAAATTTCTAAAAAGGGGGACGGATGTAACATCTTAGGTAAATAAAAAACCTGACATTTTAATATTTATTTATATTTCGTGGTTTAATTATTAATTTTACTCTAAAGGGGATGTTATGTTCGATGGCGTACCCGATACACAACAGTGGGTTTTGTTGAAATCTTACGTTTCATTATAATAATATAATAATATTATATTTAATGATAGTTAACACCTAGAAATTGTATTGGTGGGAATGAATAGAACTAATAGCAATGTTAATATACATTTTTGTTAAATGTTTTAACATTTATACAACAAATTTTAGAGACTTAAAATGTGAATGAATCTAATTTTAATCATAAATACTCTATTATTCATTAAAAGGTCGATTTATTGCCTTTGGATGGTGAAACCTCTTTAAATATAGCATTGGTAACTTTTATATGTTTGAAATGAAATGTTTTTTCGAATTGGGACATTAAAATATACATTGGGTAAAATTTTGATAATTTTCTAATAAAATTCATTTTTAACGAATAGTGAAAAATACTATATTTTAATTAAAGTATAATTTTCAATATAACTTTTTTATAAAGATTTATTACCATTTTAATTGGTTTCAAAGTGTAATTATATTATAATTTTACCATTTAATCTAATGGTGGTCATTAGAATTAATTTCACATTGAAATTGGACATTAACCAGTGAAAATATTTTGATATATATTCTTTCGTAAAAACAAGTTATTTTTTTTGAAAACGTGAATTATTTTAAAATTAATTGAGAAAACTTATAGGTTATGAATTTGGTAAAATAGACATCATTTTTGAATTTGGAATATCAAATATATCTTTCAATGAGTTTTTGTATTTTTTCTGAAAAACATCAATTTTCAATGAATAGTGAAACCATTTAGATGTTTTTAAAAACAAATTTTTTCATTTAAATGATATTTTACCACATCCATGAATTGAATTTCAGAAATATTACATAAATTGGTTCTCATTATAAAGTAAAATGTGGTTTAATAAGATGAAACTAATTGTTGGTGAATAGTAACTTTTGACTTTTATTTACCGCGGTTAATGATATATTCTGTAATTAAAGGATAAAAGGATATCATAACTATAAAAAATTATTTTAACACTTATTCTAGACATATTTAATTAGTCAAGTCCGACCATGGGCATCATTGGGTCGGTTTTTGGACCCCATGGAGCCATTTATAAATGATAATTTCACTTCATTTTAATTAATATAATGTAACTACCAAAAGAACATTAACAAATATCTTTTTGTAAATAAATTTTTACAAAGGGGTATATATGTTATACATTACAAAATAAATATTAATTGGAAAGATAAAAAGATTTCCTACATCATGGTATATTTTTAATAATTTTTAAACCTAAAATAAATAATATTACTTATGACACATAAATGATGAAGTATTTACCTCATTAATAATTTATTGAAAAAAATAAGATTAAACATAATAAATAACATCCAAAACCTGTTAAATTCTTATTGGATGATTTTATTTAGACCATGAGTCATTTTATCTTTGAAATTAACTTGTTTTGGATCTTTATAAACTGAAAACAATTATATAATAAAATAATAGTTTCACAGTTTCTTAAAGAGAACCTCCCCCATTATAAAACTCCCTTACATGTAACCCATTCCTCACACATCAAAATACTCTTGGATCATCAAAAACCTTACCAAATAATCTCTAAAGATCCATCTATTCCTCTTATAAGTCATTCCATCGTTATAAGGCACTTCCAGAAGTCTGTTTGGTTCAATCCAAAGGGAGTTACACGAATTAAAAGAAACTGTTTATCTTAGATTTTTTTCTTTTATTTTACTTCACAAATCCCTAAACTATTTTCATTCTTTTATTTTATAAAAAAACATATATCCTAAATATACTAGGTTGATTTAATTATATGTTTTAAATATACACTTATACACACTTCCATGTAATGGTTAATGTACATACTATTTCAATGGGTGGAAAACTAACACCTCACAAAATGATGATTGTTCAATTATCTTGAACAACCATTTATGGTATCAATTAAGATAGAACTATATTTATATACGATATATATTTCATTTATGTTTCATTTACGCTTCTGTATTTTTAATTTAAAGCATAACTTTATTTATTCCATTAAGAGTAAAAGCGATAATTTCATTTGAGGAAATGCAGACTACATCCCACTTCATGTGATATGACTCATTCATACCATACTTGTGACATATAAAGGATGAAGTAATTGATATTATATATGATATTATACTGGAATTATAATATAACTATGTATTGTTATGTTTTAATTAAATTAAAATATTATATTGAAATGAATTTGGCGTTCATGCATACGTATGATTTACCGTCTCCATGAACAGTGAATTTCATTTCTTACCTCCAAATGCCATGTACTGATATAAATACAGATATATACTGAATATATATGATATATATTATATTTAAATATTGAATAATAATATGTAGATTATGGACTCCTGATTGAACGAACAACTTCTAGTTATACGGTGTTCGTTTTTACTCCAATACAAAATATAGACAAAATGACCATTATAAACTAAAATTGTTAGATAATGTTTATAGCATCGAAATAAGTGATATTAAAGAAGTAATAAACATGAAAAATAGTTCTAAATCAATTATAAATTAACATATTTTTATTATTCAGGATGAATAAGGAACAAACAAGTCAAGTCGAACATGAGGTAAGGGATTTCTTATCTTACTTGTAATTCTGTGAGATTTCTATTATTGGTTACTAATTTATTGAATGTGGTCTATTTTGTACTGAAATTAGATATATATTTTCATGATTCTTTTTATATTAATGATATTATATGATTAATTGGGTGGTTATTAACTCTTTTCATACGACTTTATTGATTATGACGTGTTAAGGGTGTTTCATCTCACTTTTTATTTTTCTGAGATTCGTGCTATATTTGCAACTAATTACATTTGTGTAGTGTATTTACTGCCCATGATTGTATTTATTTTGTAATATACATAAATTTATTTTCATTTAAATCTTCATTTAATTATCCTTCTTTCAGGGGTTATATATTTCGTATGTTACCAAATTTTTAAGGTAACCTTTCACCATCCACTTTTTAAAAGACTTATTTTTGTTATGTAATTTAATTTACATCTTATTATGGTTGAATATGTTATTATATATCATTATTGGTGAACTTTGTATTTCCAAGTGACTAGATACCATTTTATCTCTCACCAACTCAATTTCTGAATTTTAAAGTGTCGTTGTTAGGCTATCAAAATTCATTAAGGGAACTACTTCACAAAATTTCAATTCTCTGGGTTAAACTTATACTTCATGATTATGTCATGATATAAATATGGGTGGATAACATCTGACTGTTTCAAAATTAATATCCACTTATATTGATTTTATTCTTTTTTGTCACACATTATTTTGTAATTGATTTATCCTTAATCCAAGGACACAATTTTTATAAGAGATTTCATATCAGTTTACATTCCATTGAGACTTCATTGTTGTAATGCACCAACTGACTCTTATGTGGGGTATATACAATCCTTTGACATATTATATCATCTATCCATTTATTCTCATGGAATTATAAAGTTGTTGTCAAATCATATTCCTCAATTATATGTATTCAAGTCTATCACATTTTGTCAAAAACTCTATAACTAAAATATCATTTCAAATGTATTAAAGATTTATTATTTAAATATTCATCGTTAATGTAAATGTTTTAAAAATGTTTTCCATGATTTATTTATATGGACACTAATGTTTCAAAATGATAATATTTTTAAACATTTTAATATGGTATGGAACATTTTGATTCAAAAATCTCTTTATTAAATGTTTTAAATGGTTTTTAAAATGGTTTCGACATAGCATTGAGTAATGTCAATATATTAAAATGATATATTTTTACTGGAAAGTGGAAATGGTATATTTCGTTATGAATGTGTTATTTTTTTATGATTATTTTGTGGTTATTGGGAATTTTTAACGTATATTCTTTGTTCCGTGATAAACCGAGGGCAGGTGAGCCCGAAATAACTCTCCAATGCATTCGATATCATAACAGCGGTAAACGTTAATGCTTATCCTAAAAGATTTAAGGAATATACTATGATGGGTATTCCAAATGTGACTCCCTATGTATCTGTGATAGCTTCAATGTATGTATTTTATTAATTCCAAAAGTTATATTTTTGATTTCATATTTCAATGTATTATTTATAAATCTTTTGATTTCATTATGTATGTTTTCATTGAAAATTATTCTATCAATGATTTGTAATTATTGATGGGATAATTTTTTTTCCATTATTATAAAACCCTTAAATATCTTTTTATGCACATCCCATGTTATTGAAATGTTTTTCATAGGACATAATGATGAATAGGGTCTATAATGAGATCAAGGAAAAGTCATGATTTCTAAAGTATGGGACTAGACATGTCTTTTTATTAATGTTTTTTATGAAAATTGGATATTGGGTAGTTGTGTCTACATTTAATAATCAAGTTGTTATGTAATAGTTATAGTTTAATTTTCTAAAACTCTAAACATGAAAAGATCCTCTCTGTAAATTCTTGACATAATTCATGATTATGGAATGTTTAATGATGGGTCCTTATAATAGCATACCTATTTATTATCAAGGTTGTTCAACTTTGAACACTTATATTATAATGAATTGTAATATAAATTAATTTATTCCACACAATTTGATCATGGAATAAAATTTGTTGATGAATGGATACATGTTATATTACCAACGTGGATCTCTTAATAAAGAGAATTAAATGAAAATTGATAGGTGGAAGAAAAATTATATAGCACTCCATTGCACTGAGTAATGTTTAGTCTCATGAGAAATAATACTAGTATATAGAGTAAAACTAATTGTTTTATGAAACTTTTTCTATCATGTTTCCTTTCTAGATAGCCTTAATATATTTTTATGACGTAGTGTTTTATGTAGTTTCCACATTTATAATATTTCCATTATGATTATCATGTTATTTCATGATTCACTGTTGATTTTGATGACTCTCACTACTTTTATACCCGATTGATAATAATATTTTCTAACCTATATTTAATTATTCTTTTTTTACCTATTTGTTCTATTACCATGGTATATATCATACTCATTCATTAGGTATATCCCATTCTTATCCCATGATGTTTTATGTTTGGGTGTGTTAAGGAAGTTATCAACAAAGATGATGTATTTCAATTTTTAATATTTGTTGTAATGTCCCTATTTCTCAAAGATACTAGACTTATAAATATTCTATATTGTAATATATATAATAAAATTTAATAATTCCAGAATTAAAATTTATTAAGTAAAAGTGTTTTCATAGTCAGCATGAAATGAATATTTTAGTTATTTGGGGATATGGTTTTTAAACTACAATAAAATCCTTAAGGATATTACTAATTATTAGGGAACATCCAAATTTTTTTGAATTTATTTATTAAATGCCTTGTCAAGAAAATACATCCATGTATAGATAATACTTGTGGTTATGTCTCTATAACATATTTATATAGGATTAAAACCAAAAAAACCTGCAATAGTTCTATACTCTACAAGGAATTGGTGCTAGAAAATGGGCCTTACTGCACACATAGTTTGACCCTCCAAGATGATATGTTTGGGTAAATTAACAAGATAATATTGAATCATTAATAATGTAACATTAATTCCCATGAGAATATATGTTACAAAATAGATAATGGATAACTTATATTGAATTCTAGATATTCATATGTTAATGAAATGCATGTCATTTTAAAGATTGCCTTTTATGGTGATTTTTGATGAATTTATTGTCATTTTATCTATCATAGATTTACAGTTTTTTTCCTTAAGATTGTCATGGAAATATTATATATCAATCCCAATTCCTTATTTGGTGTTTGTTTTATTTTTTCTTGTTTCTATTTTTCACATCCCACTAAAGTTATTCTAATGGGAATCCCAGTTATAGGATGACCATCATACTTTATTTTCCCTCTTTTCAAGTGGATTTTTTATTAACCATTTCTACAATATGGTTTTTAAATAATGTTATTTTTATGATTCAATATATCATATAATGAGAAAATGTATAGATATTTCAGGAATCACTTAAATAAAAGGGATGAATGTACTTCCCAAAGATTATAAAATATAAAACTATAATCAATAATGTGTGTGAAATGAAACATTGTACCTAAAAATGATTATTTAAATATAACCATTTTAACCTTTACATTATATTTTTGCATATTTTTTGGTATAAATATATTATGATATATATATACATTTTTTCTAATTATATTGATAAATTTTTCGTAAATAATAAATCAAATTTTGGTAAGGACTTTTTATTCTTCAAAATTTATATTCCCTAGAAATGATATATTATTTCAGTTTGAAGGAAAATTATTATAATAAATTATAAGAACTTTTAGAAAATTAATTTTATGAAACTATGTCAATTTTCGGTGTCGTCATATTAATATATAATAATGGTGAAAATTTGAGATTTTTTTAAAATATATATTTTTCAGTGAATTGTGAAAAATATCATTTTTTTAATTTAAATTTCTATTGTTAAATTAATCAGTTTAAATTTAAATTATAATGATAATATGAATTTACGAACACAGAAATATTTTACAGTTATATTTAATTCATTTAAGCAATATTTAAGGCTTTTTAAACCATATTTTAGTATAAATTTATTTTTACGATCAAAAACACATTTTTATGAAAACGTTTTTTCAATGAATAATGTTTTAAAAATTTCGTTAAATAATAAAATAAATAATGAGAATTTATATAAATGTAATTTATAGATGATATATTTATTCATATCAATTTAAATTCATAATATTAACATTACTAGTTATTGAGTTAATGTGAAATAATCCATTCCATTAAAATTGAATTTTTTGAAAAATAAACAACACTACAACATGGAAGTGTGTTTTATATTAGATTACATTCTTCCACTGTCATGAATTGATTGTATAAAATCAATGCCATGCATTAAAAAATAATAATAAATATTAGGTAATAAGATCAAATTAATATTTGAAAAATAACAATTATAGCTCTAATAAATAGTAATTACCATGGTAAAAGAAAAATAGGTTAGCTAACAGAAAAATATTATAAAAAAACTAAAAAAAGGAACCCTAAAAGTATGAATATTGATATTTAATATTAATTGAAATTATTATTATATTTATTTAATATTGTTTTTACTACATTAATGTTTTTGTATCATGTTTGACCAAATATATATTTTGATATGATAAAACAGAAAATGTATATTTAAGTGACATGAAATTTCTATTAAGACATTCCATTTTATATCTAGTTTTTTTAAAAAACAATATTTTTTAAAAATATTTTTTATTATATTTTGATGAAAATTTAAATTTATAATATAATTTTTATGTTGTCAAATGTAATTTCTATAATGGTTCAAAAACTTTTATTGTTAAAAAAACAATAATTTCCTTATAAAACGTTATTGTTATATTAATAATCAAAAGAAACATATTTAGAAAATTATTTTAATATAAATTTTAATTATTTTTCGTATCAGTATTTCAAAATTATCCATTGATGAATTTTTCAAAATTTTCTGATACAGTTGAATTTTTGGGTAAACAATTTAATGTCAAATAAATATACAGTTTGTATTATGACATCATAAAAACAAATAAGGGATGTAATAAAAAAATAATGGTTATATATGAACAAATATTTGTATTAACTTTAATCCAATGTGAATATATTTATTTGATTATTTTTATAAAGCCTATATGAATCCTCCAAATCATATAATATATTTTAGGGGTTTGAGGCAATTTATTTAAGAGCATGACCAATAACCACATCACCAATAGTAATATTTTAATAATTGTGGAACAAGGAATAATAAAACAATGAAAACCCCACTTTAGTACAAAACTTGGGCAATGACATGAATTTTTTTTGGATTTGATTGTTTTTTGTATAGAGTCCAAAACATATGTTTGGAAAATAATACAGAACTCTTATATATTATCTTATATAAACCCCATCAATTGTCCCATTAAAATTCACTGAAAAATCCATGGATCAAATCATTAATCTTTTATCCACTTTATATATTTATCTAATGGTTCCCCCAAGCTCCCATGAACTCCTACAAATGATTTGGAATCACACTCTCAAGGATGGGACCCCTATATCTCATTTAAAATTCGAGAATATTCTTCATTTTATGTCTTATATATCCAATTATAATATTTAGGATATGTTATTACATATAAAAATTATATTAAATTTTATTTATAAATGGTGATATACATGTTTAACAATCATTTATCCATTCCATGATCCTTTATTTACACATGTTATAATGCTGAAATTTAGTAAAAGACTCTCATGTTCTCTTCTTTATTAAAGTTGAATTATTATCATATTCATTATATTTATAATTAATATAGTTGGGATATTACTTTTCACTACAAAATTAATTCAAATTTTATGTATAAATTATATGAGAGAATTTTTTCTCTCATAAATACTATTTTATGTATTTTTTTGTGATGTTGTTATTTATCTGATTGTTCCAAAAGATTTTTCATTCCATAAATGTTTTATAGTGAATACCATGGCCACATCCCATTAATGGTATTCACTATTACACACTCATAATTATTTGATATGGGACTTAGAAGTAATTGTTTTTCAATCCATGATTATGTAATAATATATGATATTGAATGAATCTATATTGTATAAACTATATAGAACCCTTAAGCATGATAATGATATAAAACGGATGGGTTCACCTAAAATTATATAATACAACAATTCATTAAGAATTATTTAGTCTTAGAAGATGTCTTGTTATGATAGGGAGTATGCTTAATTCATTTTTTGGAATTTTTCAATAGTGACGTTTATGATGTTACACTTGATGTATGTTTATAATTAATTTTTTGTGTTCTTTTTCAAATTTACCATGATGAATTTTTGATAAACATGCTATATCATATGTCATTGTTCATTTTTATTATTATGACTCATTTATAGCCCATTGACATAAAAATTTAATAAATTTATTTATTTATTAATGTTATAACATCTCTAATCCCTTACTGGGCTATATACCTCACCTCTATCTTATACATGTCCATAGGTTAACAAATTATGTTTTATGTATGGGCATGTTATAGAAGATTTCAACAACTATGACACATTTCTATTTTAATTTTTTATTTAATGTACCTAATTCCAAAATACATTAGACTTATAAATATTCTAGGTGGTAATATATTTATCATCATGCAATAAATCGTGACATAAAGTGAAGGGATTTCATAGATAATATTTTATGTAATTGGATATCATTTAAAAAATTATTATTTATCAAAAAAATTTATGAACTTTCAATTTTGGAACTATTCATTTAATTTAAATTAAAATTCAGAAGAAAAATGTTAAAATTCGAATATAATCAAATCACTCAATAAGAATATGTAATTTTTTTCTATAAAATAAAAAAAACACTATAACTTACACAATTTTTATTAATATTAATATTTTTAAAATAGTTTATTTATAATTATAGTAATTGAATAAATTATGTTCTATCATTGTGAAATAATTTAAGGTAATTATATAATTGATAAATATTATTCAAAAAATCCAACATTCAAATAATTTCATTAATATAAAAAATAATATTTATATTCATTCATAACATGACTTTTTATCTTTGTTTATATATAAAAATAATTCAAAACTAAGAGTGTGACAATTTATAAAAATATTTTCATTAAATATTGTATAATACATTTTCTAGGACACGTTTCCATTATTTTGTTGGTATAATGGTGATAAGCGTGAAGTTAAATTCACACAATAAAAATTTTGATTAATAATTATAACCTTGTATCATAGATTTCACCTATATTAATTCAATTTACCTTTTATTGAGGTGATATGTTTATTGCAATTACTATTCATAATTTTTAATAATAAAATATAAATAATTAACATATTAGAAATTTCTGATTTAAAATTTGTAATAAATTTTATCAAATTAATTATTTTTAATTTTTGAATATTAATTATATAATGAGTGTGAAAAAAATAGAAATCTAATTGTTTGAAAATTATAGTTTCAAGCATTAAATTGGATATTTTTAATCACTTTTATAGAATTAAAAATTATATGGATATTAAAAGTTTATATTGAATATAACATATATGAATTTCATTAAAATAATTCTCTAATAGAGATAAATTTATTTAGTTTTGTTAAATAAGAACTATGCACTCAAAATCAATTTTTTTAAAAAAAAGTACTTTCTATGTATAAAAGTTTTTTGATACCAAATTAAAACAAAGAACTACTTTAAATAAACAATATTGTATTATTTTGGATATAATATAACTAATATTATTTTTAAATTATTTTAATGAAAAATTAATCTTTTAAATTTTAGGAAGAAAATGAATTTTTAAATAAAAACCCATATTATTCACCATTCCTCCAAAAGACAAAACTATTCAACAAATCCAAAAAACATCAACCTATGATAATTGTGATATTATAACATAACAAATAATGTTTATTTAAAAATCTAATTTTTTAAAATTTGTAAAAAATTAAATATTAATTTTTCTCGCAAAAATAAATAAAACTCATCTTTGATGGAAATATTGTTTTTAAGCAAAAATTGACATTACTAAAAATTATGCGATTATTCCTAAAAAAATAAATTCATTTATATTGATTGTTTACATTATATATATTTAAGAATTATTTTAATAGTATTATTAACATCCAACTTAATCACTATGTTATAATGTTAACATTTAAATAATAATATTTCCTTGTCTGATTAAACATGGTGTTGCATATAGTGAAATCCATCAAATTTTTTAAAGAGAGAAATATTCCAAAATATATAGGTGTCAAAAAGAACATTATTCACTTATATTATATAATCTACAAGGTCTCAACTATTTTTTAGATGTATCTATTTACAAGGCGATCATTTCATTGTTAATGAATCACTGGATATCATCCTCAAGATAATATTCCCTCTATTGAATCATCATAGTTCTTTGGGCCCTTGGCGATTTCTATGAATAAAATATATCTTTCAGCTCTTTGAATATTATTTTTTAGAATATTTAATGTGGTGGTGGAATCACACTTCTCATTTTTAATTATGAGAGTAGATAATTTCTCTAAAAGGAATCACTTAAAAAAGAGAAAATCACAAAGGCGGAGTGTTTAATACCTTAGATTGACTATGGTGATAAATGATAGAGGTAGTTGGAATCAGGGGTCACTATAGTTGAAAGAATATTATTTTTAATGAATAATAAACATTTCAATAATATGATATTATATATTCTAATCCCTAATACGGAGAGTCTTTTTTAGGATAAATGAATTTATTGATGATAATTATTTTTCCACAATGAATATAGAGGATGCTAATAATAGATGATAGATTCAAGGAATAACCCCAACATAGGGGTTTTTCTCTATAAATTGTTTTATTCACTTGTTTTGAAATTCTATATCATACCAATAATTTAGTCATGATATGAATGAAATTTTTTTATTACTTGTGCAAACTATTTCCCATGCAATCACCACCGGTGATACCAATTTTTTTAAATATTTTGAAAATCATAAATTTACTAGTAATAGAGGAATTGAAGGTAATTTTATAAAAATTCTATAATGAATGAGACTGATCAATTTTTTATTCCAAAATTGGTGAACTAAAAATATGATAATTAATGAATTCCAATTATATCACTCATTGTCACTCAAGGTGTCTTAGATATAATGGATTACATATACCTCAAGCCTGTTTTCAAGGTAATAGAGGTTTCTCTTACAGATGTTCAAAAAAAACTACTCTGGTATAATATAAGAGAGAGAATGGAAAAATCTATCATCTATCTTGGTATTTATGAATCCACATTCACGAGTATAAATTCATCTTAAACATCAAATGAGATATTGGAAAAACAACACAAAGACATCAATATATAGAAGGTGGGTTTGAATACCTTTCAAGGAAGTACTATAAAACCATTTTTGAGTATCATAATATTGTAATTATGGTGTCAGTCCAACTATGAAGAAACATTAATATTATTGAATACATATTGGTATGTGATAAAATTTTGTGATATTCGTATCGAAAATTAAATTTCATAGTAATTATCAAAGACTAAACAAAATATTTCAAGATAATTTATTTTCATTAAATAATTAGATCTATAAAAGGAAATTAATTAAATGTGGATATGTGAAATAATAAAAATCTAGGGGATAATGTTCTAAAATAAATTCTATATCTCAATAACTGTAAAAATTAGCATGTTTGTACATTTTGAAGAGGCATAAGTAGAGGATTTTTTTGAATAAAATATAACTCAAAAGGTGGAATATGTTGTGGAAGAATCCCAAATCATTCATGTCTGGGATATAAATTTTACTCCATTAGTACAAGGACAAAGAGGTAGAGTGGGATTCACCAATCACTACAAAATTGAAAAAAGTAATGTGAAATTCTATTATTTTTGTAAATATAAACATTATAGGAATCATTATCTAGGTATGGAACCCTTAGACAAAGTCACATAAGAGATAAATGTATTTAGAGTTATGATTTTTACCTCTAAATCCAATTTATATATGAATTAAAAATTAATAGAAAATTATTTTATGTGATATCTTGAATTTTGATCTTCCAAAAAGTTCAAAATACAAAATATTTTTTTGGAAAACCTAGAAGAGATTGTTCATGGTGAGACATTATTTAGATTACCCCCCCCAATAATAACTAAAAATAAAAGAGGATATAATACAATCAAGAAAATAGAAATCAATAATGAATTTATCATTGACTTATGCTATGTAAATTACATGAAGAATAATATCTATAATCTTGTGAAATTAGTGGAAAATAAAATTTATGTAAACTATGTAATAAAAATGGATATTTTTTATGTAAAAGGGTTGATGGTCACAATTTTCCCCATGATGAGTAATCTCTTGTTTATTCATAAAATCTACTATTTTTACCATAGTATTTGATAGTGGTACTCAATGAAAAATAATGACAATGAAATCTCATGTTTTTAAATTTAAACATTGTAAGATTAAGCTTTTATGTAAATAAAAATATGGTGAATGAGATTATTAAAATTATAATATAAAATAAAATATGTAAATGTTTTCTTTCATGTAGGCCACAAATGATCATATTTAAGTAATTTGTATTTCGGATAGATGGTATTCCACTGAAGTTAGTCCACACCATCTTGTGTGATTATTTAATCCAAAATCATTTAAAAAGAAGCATTTATTTTATAGCATAAATTGAAATTCATATTAAGAAAATATGGATATAAACTGTTAGGATATGTCAAAACTGTCTAACAAAAAAACATAATTAAAGGGCCACATTAGAAATCATATTAAATATATTTTAAAAAATATATGATCTGATTGAGTTGAGGGGTACTAATCCTATAATTATTATCAGTACCTGTAGTAATACTAGATTCAAAACCTATTATCCATAAATAGGAAATTCAAATCATAGAGTATCTAAAAGAAAATATCTTATCATTCTCAAAGTTTAAGGAATCATGTAGAAAGATAAAGGAGTGTCTATGAATTTCATATATTAACTTATTTGTGTGTTATGTATCTTATCAATACATTTAAAATAAAATATAATGATTAAAATAACAATAATTATGATAGATATCTTAAATTACAATTATAATTAATCTTAGAGTTTTTAGATCAATTTATTATGTGGATATCCCATAAGAAAAATGAATATTGATAAATGAAATTGGATTGATGTGTGTCTTAATACAGTACATTGATTAAAAAATTGGATGTCACTATAATAATTTAATCATAAAGAAGATTATATTCAATTGGTTTTTCTCTTCAAACACATGAAATCATAGAAATGGATTCGATTTGAGGATTCTAGAGTGCTACAATGATGGAACCCCAATTTTTTTGTGTGTTTTAAAGATAAAAAATTATTTTTATGGAGGATATCAAGATTGTTTTTTATTTTTTTCTATTGAAATAAATTATATTACATTATTATGTATTCTGATAATTGATTAATGGATATAGAATATCAAACATAGTGTTTTAGAAAAATAATAATAGGTAAACAACTTAAGATTGAGTTTAGATTAGATTAAGAGGATATTAAAATGTTTATTGTCCATCATTTTTTGTGATGTTTAAATATGGTGATGACTTTCTACTCTAAATGCTTCCTACCTCATAAATTATTATGTATCTTATGATGCTAGAATATTTTGAGATGGGAGATTTATTTTTAATTTAAAAAATTTATATTATCATGTCTTGAGGATGTTTAGTATTAATTCACTAGATATTTGATATCATAAATAGGTATAACTATGGAAATTTTGTTTCTAGTTACTGTAATGTTTTTCAATATGAGATATGGTTTTGAATTTTAATGGGAAGGAGTTGGGAAAAAAATAATATGAATTAAAAATTTTATAATGTATAAATGGATGAGTTCCAATCATATAGATTAATATTGGAAAAAATCTCAGTTGATGAATATATATGATGGATAATATCTGAATAATGATTGAAGATGAAAATGAAGAAGGTGATGTTGAATTTTCATCAAAATAATACATCTGACGTACTACATTAGATTGATGTTTCTATATAATGTTTATTGTAAAATGCTGGTGTGTAAAGGAAAAAATATAGATAGATCTGCATCATGTTATCTTATTTATGAAGGGTTAGGGATGTAAAGTGAATATGTTCGTTACAGAATTTATAGGAATAATCCAATCAATCTCAATGGTTGAGAGAATAATTACATTGTTTTTATCGGATAATAAATTTTTATAGTGTTTTACCTATTAACAAATCTTGATGATTTTTTAATAAAGATATAAAATTTAATGAAGATATAATTTTCATAAAAAGTGTGTCAAATATCATGGGAGAAAGTTATATGATTATCAATGACATTAAAGTAAGATTGATAATGGTTTAGATATTTTAATTTGTAACAATCATCAAGAATTCATTAGAAGTCTTGAGAATAATATGATTGAATTACTAATATTGGGTGTTTTGATTTTGTATTTTTCATTGAGAAATAATTCTATATTTGAATCCATACATTTCTCCAACTCGCAAACCTATTAATAGATTGAAAGTATTGTACATAGAAATGTGTATTATTCATGTCTCCACAATGGTGACGCACAAATAAATGGATATGTATAGATATAACATATGAAATATGAAAGAATGTTTTTGAGAAGGGATGGTTAAAACCACAGAATCTCTCGGTTAATGATGATGTTATAACCTTGTAAATGAGTAATAGTTAGAGGAACCAAACAAAATAAATAATTCAAATTTTTATTTCTTAAACAATGGAATTACATTAGAGTTGAATGAATGGAAAGAGTGTAAAAAGTATCATAGGTTTTTAGAAATCATTAAACGGTGTTTTCCAGATAGATATTTCCATATATGAAATAGAGAAACCACACCAAAATTTGAATAGACAAAAGTTTCATATAAATGTTATAGAATAATTTTTTTCATTTTAATTGTAACGATATAAATGACCATTTTAACCGGAATAGAAACATTGATTTATGTAAAAAATTAATGTGACAATATACTGAACGTATTACTGATGTTTTCTAAAATTTATTACAGAAACTTGTGTTACATTTTAAATGTGATGAGATCACATGATCTAATTTTTTTTATCATAGTGAAAAACAAGGGTATGGGCAATCCCTATATACTTTAATAACATAGAAAAAAAATTTCTATTTGATTTTTGTTGTTGTAATATTTCCAAACCATACTAAGGAATAGATACTATTACGAACCAATGAAAATTTTAAATTCATATGTCCCAATGGAATGTCCTTAAGTAATATATCATAAAACCTATTAAAAATTAATTAATCTAAAATATTGTTTCAAAAGTACACAAATATAAAAATATCACTAATTCACTGCACCTCCTCCTAGTGATGTAACATATCCAGATTGGTCCTTTCTAGTGGTATCATAGAGAAGGTTTCTTTCAGTTAATAATTTCTAATGTTGGATGAAATGTAACAATTCCATTTAGGATCAGAATTATATGGACTATTTGAGAAATCCTATTTTTATTGAAAATTTTATTATATTTGTAATTATAGAATTATTTCATATCTTATTCCCCTTGCTTATTAAATTCTCCAATCATTTAGATACAGTTTCCCACCTATAGATAAAGGAGTTCCTCTAATAGTTTATGATAATATTAATTTATAGATTTATGGGATTGAAATAATTTTATATTTTCCTAAAAATATGAATGTATATTTCTTCTAGTTATGTGGGTAGGAATGACTAATGGCCTCGGGTCAATGTTAAAGAAAATCTATATTAGAAGTATTTATGTAATGAAATAAAAGTTAAAAATATGCTGGTTGAAGTTCAAAGATCTTATTATGGCTGATTATGAATATGTTGGTAACTTCTTTTGGAAGGATAATTACATTTTATGAACCATTAGATTTCATGGTGAGAATTTGGGGGATTTAAACATTTTTGAAAAGATCTCTATAATTCTTGAAGATGGATTTGATGATAAAAATTCATCATTTGAAGATAAAGATACATAAAATCTATATTTTGATGATCAAAATTTCCCTTTCATCATATAAAAATTTAAAGTCAAATATTTATGAATAAAAATGAAAAAGTTAGTTCAAAAATTTCAATAAAAACTACAAATAAAAGAAATTATATGAATGATATTGAATAGAGAGAAGTGTGTGACCTTAAACCGAATATGGGGATAATAAAAGTTTTAATAAATTTATATCTTTGTTTTATGAAAAGATGAAAATAGGAACATAAAGTTACAATGGGAGGTAAATGCTCAAATATTTTGGTTATAGAGCTATTCAGATTTTATGCCAAAAATTCTACATGAAAAAATTAATATGTAAAAAGTGATGAAGGTGAACGAATTTGAAGAATATTCTATAGGAATACGGTAAAAAATATTATGTCTTAACTATGGAGAAGGAATATGAGTTTCTCCAAACAGAAATGGTGAAACCTTTGGACTATATTTGATGAAAATGATGGTAGGGAAGAAGATGTTTAAAACATCCATAATGATGAGGGTGGAAAAAATTTAATAACACAGTGAATAATGAAATGTACACTAGTGAGAAAAGAAGTTGTTTTTTAGGAATAAGAAATAAAAATTGAGTTTATGTTGAAGACTAAGTTAAAATAGTGTTCTCCAATGATTTTATTACTTGATAGAGAGATTAAGTAGTTAAAAAATGAAAATTTTCAGAAAATAATCAAGGTTATTTTTTGAAAAAATTATGATTTTATTAAATTAGATGATGATCTAAAAAAGATTTTTTATTTAGAAAGAATCCTAACATCTTGCATAATGAAAATATGAAATTGATGGAATAAGTCTTTGAACCTATAGAATGAAAAAGTTTTTAATACTGAGAAAAGAAGGTAAATGATTCTGAAACATAGTTATATTAAAGTGGGAATTCTATGTTAACTGTAATTCTAATAAGTACTCATAAATCTTATAAAAAAAGTTTAATGATATTAATGTGTATTATTAAAAAGAAAAGGATGTTAAATATATTAAGCATGATGTTAACTTAATAATAGTTGATAAACATAAAATTTATATGGTAACAATGTATGGACCAAAGTATATAAATACAAGAGAATGTATTAATTTATAATGAAATATAATATTAAAAAGAAATTATTAGGTGATAAAAAAACTACAGTGTGGAACAATTCAAAAGTGTAAGGTAAGAATGTTGATTGATATCAAAAACACAACTCATAATGGTATGTAAGTTATAGTTGGGGATAACTTTTCTATGGTTACTACTATATTGGTAAATAATTTGGGAAAAATACATATATGATTTATTAATAATAATATTTAAAGATAATTTGTTGGAAAATTATGGAAATGTTTTAGGGGGAGTTGACCCTCTAAAATAATGAAACAAAATAAATTCAGTTTGATGATTGAAAATGGGTTCTAACTATTTTAAAATATTTTATAAAGATCTGATCAACCTATAAATATTGAAAAATGACTTTTTATTTAGGAAATGTAATTTTTTTGTAACAAATAATAAAATAATTATGAGATGAATGAAAATGTACAGGAAAAAATATTTAGTTATTGGAAACTCTCTTAAAGATACTTGAAGAGAATGACACATGATCTTATATAGTTGTTTTTCTTCAGATATTATATGATATTTTAAGCTTCCAAAAAAATTGAAATATTTTAATTAAGTTAAAATGATTTAGGATGTTATGAGTCACATATAACCAAAGTCATTGATCTTATATCACTAGGGGAAAAAAGTCTAAATCCAAATGAACCTTATTTATTGAAGGGATGAAACATATTTTGATAATTATTTTATAGATTTTTAATGATGATAACAATTTTTTTCATAAAATATTATTGTTTTGATAAAATATATAACATTTGAATGTTATTTTGAAAGGTTAATGAATAATAGGAAACATTTTTCATGTTTATTACTCACAAAGGTCATTCTATTTGAAAATTTTGAAAGAAAATCAATTGTGGAATAAAATGATGGCTTTTAAGTGCCTCAAAATTATTAGAAATATAATAAATAAATAATTTATTTGTGATATTCCTAATAGAAAAATAATAATATATTAGTTTTAAATATTTTCTTAAAATAGAATATTACAAAATCTGTTCCTTAGAATGTATAACAACATTCAATTCATCCCATGGAGTTGATACATTGTGACATTTGTGGGAATAAGAGTAAAAAGTCAACACATAAATTTTTTTACAATATTTATTTTACTAATGAATTTAATCACATTATATGTGTTTAGTTTTTAAATCATAAATAATAAGAACTAAATATGTTTAAGAGTTACAGGAAATGTCTGGAAAGGCATGTGGGTATGTTGTGAAGATGATTCATACTGATAATAGTGTTTTATATAAATGTTTTATGCATAGATATTATATTTAATATAATAGAATTATCAGTGATTTTAGGGCACCATACAGAAAAAAAAAATTATTTTTCTAAAAGAATAAAAATAATTTTGGTTCATAGAAAACAAATAATGTTGAATTAACCTGATACATATCATATTTTTTTGTATTGAATCAATCAGAGAATAAATTTGTGTTTCTATACTATGAAATATGATTTGTATCGATATGATACATTATAAAAATAATTACAATATTTTAGGCACATAATGATTCTTGAAAGCCCATGCATTATAATATTTATGGTTGAGAATTAGGGGATTTTTTAAAATATCTGAGATAATTAGATATTTCATAGAAAACATCATAATGTTATAGGTTACATGTGTTATAATAAAGATACTAAAAAGAGGATTAACGTGTCATTTGTGAATATTCTTGAATTTTTTGATAAAAGTTTTCACAAATAGTTATAGGTGAAGATAAAAGGGATGATGAAGTCATTGTTGTGGAAATTTTTTAAATAGTATGTAATGGTATTAAAATCTATTAAACTACATTACACGAAGATTCAAATTCCTCAATATCAAGATATGAGAAATAATTTCATTCATCACATCCTTGGCTGAGTGTCAAAGTGGGAGTTTATAACATCGTCAAAGATAAAAAAATTCAAATTAGAAGAATATCAACGTTAGTTTTACATACTTACATATATTTTAATATAGAGTTTAAATATGTTATTGATTCTATGTAACATCAAGAGTGGATTAATTCTACGAGTTTTGAATTGGATCAGATATAAAAGATTTATATATCAAATTATTTCCCAAAACTAAAAAGTAAAAACGTTAATGGTAAAAATTTGGTTCTCTAAAATAAGATCCACAAGAAGGGTTATGTTATAGAAAATAAGGCATGAGTTGTTTTTTAAGGTTACTCTCAAATTTATGGCAATAATTTTTTTGAATCATTTTTTCCTGATAAAATAATATAATCTATTAGAATATTTCACTCTAACATAATATATTAATGATATAAAATTATTTAGATAGATATGAAGTTATCATTTCATAATATAAATCTAGATAAATAATTTTATATTGAAAAATTACGTGGCTTCAATCTTGTGTAAGATGAATGATGTGTATGAATTTTGATGAATGATTTCTTTGTAATAAGGATTGAACATAAAGCATAGTATTCCAAACAAGTCACATTTCAATGTTATTTGAACATTAAGAAATGATGAATTCAGAGGAACTTATTTATAAAATATAATCAAGAGGGTTCCCTCATTGTGATTATGTATATATATGACATCATATTCAAGAGGAATAACGATGAAAAGTATTCAACCTCTGTTAAGAAGATGATGAAGTTATTTGAAGTGCCCATGTAGAGAAAAAATATATATTTTCATGGATTTAATATATCATTAAAGATGAAATATATATTCCTATCCTAAAATAAGTATTTTATGGATCTTTTATGGATGATTGGAAATAGAGACTCAAACAATTTTATCACACTAATTTCAGTTGGAATAAAATTGATAAAATATGATGAGGGGATATAGGTATATCTTAATATATTTATATTTATCCTTGGAAGTTTATAATACCTAACAACTTCAGTTCTAACTATAAATTTTTCTATTATACTTTGTTCTAGGTATCAAAGTGCACAAAAATAATAACATCTCATGGGTGGAAATCGATTTCTCAGATACAACAAAGGAACAAGTGATTTATTATTTATATATGACACTATAGGAAAGGTTGTAATATTTATTTATATTAATATAGATTGGGAATATATAGTTGATGATAGAAGATCCACATCTACTTTAGTGTTTTTCTTGGTAGATATATGTGTTCACTAATATAAAAATAAGACTAATATAATGATTCTCAGTTAAAAAAATAGGTGTATATTACTACCACTCAGGTAGCAACACAATGTATATGGATGAAGAAAAAAGTGTAATAATTTTATATTGATATTACATTTACCTTAGTCTTGATATTTGATACCAATTATTCTATAAATGAAACAAAAATAATAATTCATTACTCTTATTCCAAGTACATTGATATGAAACAAAACATTGTCAATGTATATATAGAGAATGAATAACTAATTCTATAATTGTTTTCCAAAAATAATGATAGTTGTTAATATTTTTACAAAATAATTCATAAAGGATATATTTCATAAACTGAGGCTGATAATGGGTGTTTAACCACATTCACATCAAGGCTAAGGAATGTTACCATATACATTCTCTATCTCATCTTGGTATAGTGTTTTTAAGTGGTAGAAATTTTTATTTAACTTAAATAGTTCCCTTGGTATGTGTTTGACCATTTGGGAGACAACATATATTTAGGGGGAGTTTTTAAAAGGGGTAAACTAGGATTTTTTCAAGTATGAATTGTATTAACATTTCATTGATGTGGATGCTAGAAATTTTTCCTTATATTATTTTTTGGAATTTTATAATAATAATGTTATTTTTTCCATGAAGTTATCTTATGTAACTTCTTGTGGAGAACATGCTATTATTGATGAATGTTTCTTTTTTCATTCACAGATTTGTCTCATATAGGATTTGAATTTTTGGATAAATTGCCCATTTCATGAGTTTTAATGTTTCAATGATTTGTTTTCCATTTTATGAAACAAAATTCAATGACATATATTCTTTATATTATGATTTATGAATGTGTTTTGATGAAACTATAAGTTCATTTGGGGGATATTATCTCAGTTTTTTCTTTTAATAACATAGAATATATATAATTACACTGTTAATCATTTTTTAAAACTTATGAGTAGGTTGGAAATTACATACAATGTATTGCGGATAATTTCTAGGGGAAAAATATTTTGGATAGATCTGAAATCATACAATGATGGTGTAATTATGTTAATTAGAAAGTGATTTTGTTAATGCTTAAATATAGATATTCATTGTTATTATGAATGTTTTCTAACAACATGTGTTATAAATGAACTCATTATATTGGTGTTTATAAAATGGGGGAGAAATATATTTTTATGTAAAAAGTTCATACTATCAATCTATGAGGATGTTTTCTGAGATTTACTTTACATAATATATTAGATAGTGATTTGGATAATAATTGTTTGTTTTCTATTATTGTGATGATTTCATTAAAGCCAACGTTAATGATGAATAAATGGAGGATACTAGCTAATAAAATAAAATGATCTCAAAATCAGAAAAAGACTCAATTGAAAATGTACAATTATAAACAGTCCATTGAAATTATGTTGCGGTGGATAAATATATTAGAAGGATAATCTATGTGTGACAAAAATAAATAATAAGGAATAAAGAAGGGGAAAACGGTGCAATTGAACTACTAGAAAAAGCTCATATTATAAACTACATCAGATGTATGTTTCGTTATAATGTCTGATGAATAATGTATAGTGTGTGAAGTAAATAGATAGAGTGTTCTGATTCATGTCCATGGATAGGGGATGTCATTGTGAAAGACTTATAAGAATTATCTACAAAAATTGTATAGGGTCAATTTGATAGGGTTTCAATGCATGGAATAATTTATATAATGTTTTTATTAATAAATGAAATGGTATAAGGGTTTACTGGTTCAAAAATATTTTTAAATTTTACATAATGTCAGAAAATTTGAGGATGTTATACTGGCCATTCAATGATTGAAATATCACGAGAGGAATATTAGGGAATATTTTCGAGTTTGAAGTAATCTTTTAATGGTTTTACTTTTTTTAAATTTTTAGAAGCTTCTAAAATACAATAGATGTGTTGAGAACTATCTAATGAAATTTTTTTGAGAAGGATTTTTTAATTATTATTTTCATTGAGTGGAAATGTCAAATCAAAATCCCACTTTTTCTCCTATTCACACGTCTAATAATTGGATGAAACAATGATACAAATAAGGTTGATTTTTTCATGCATACAAAAGGATAATGATAGGTATAATTTTTTTTGTATAGAGGCACTAGATGAGACATGACATATATATTTTGATTATGGAAATTTTCTAACAAGAAATAACAGTGCTGAATAAAGAAATATAATCTAGAGAAATATTATTATAAGAGGCCCCAAATAAAAGAAACTAGATATTGATTTATACTATTTTGAGTAGAAAAACATTACATAGTGGTTATTGAATTAATATAGTGTAGGAATGATGTTAAATTTTTTGGATGAAACCAGACAGAGTTTACCTAATAGATGAGTTAATAGAGAAATAGTTTGGACATTGGAACTTATAGAAATTTTTTTTGGAAGTATAAAAAAGACAATTATTTCTTGCTTCTGGGTAATTTCCTGAAAAATATATATATTCATGAGTATAAAAAGTGAATAATGAAGAATAATAAAATTGAAAATATATTAAGATTTTTGCTGATGGTTTTTAAAATTAGATGTAAAAATTATTGTTATATATTATCTATGGGGGGAATAAATACACTTTTTATTAAAGTATAATATATGTTTTAGGATATTCCATACATTAAATAATAAATTAAAATCTTTTTTATTTTGGAATATGTGTTATTGAGTTATTTCCAAACCATTACAAGGACTATATAATCTAATTGATAAGTTATCATTTCAAATTCTTGTGTTTCTACCGAATCTGCTTTTGTTAATTTTTACCAAATTAATTACACTTTACTAGGAGGTGAATATTGACTCATATGTAAAAATTATAAAAACTAAATATCACTAATCCACCCCTATACCGATTAATGATCACTCTAATATTGATTAGTCCATTCATTCAACTCATTTTCTGGAAATATTGAAATGTTTATGAATTACCAATGGAGGAACAGAGAGTTGAAGAACCGTTGATTCCATGAACCTAAAATTTTACTTCACTTTTTATTGAACAAAAACATTCTCATATACAACCCAAAATAGTATAACATACTATATGAATATATATAATAATAGAACTATTATAAGAAGATTGTAATTTTTATTACCACTTATTGTATTCTTATCATGTTATGGTTGAGGATGTTAAAATTGATAAATGATTGATGAAAGTGGTGGATATTGATATCCATTGCATCAATAATTTCAAGTCATGGGACACAAAACATCTCTTGAGAGGGATAATATTAATTACAATAATGTGGGTGTTCCAAAATATGACATATTAACTCAGTTAACATGAATGTTATAAAGAGATAATTATTGCAAAATGTCATAAGAAAAATGACGGAACTGATTAAGAAGATGAATTTTATCCCACTCTAAAGATATAATCATTCTGATAATCAATATCAATATTATCCTATAAAAATATATGTTATATTATATATATGTGAATTCATAATTTATAAAACTAATTTTGGTTGAGTAAAACCATATTTTTATATGAGAAGGATACATATACAACAGTAGGGTAGGAAATTTGTACATGTTATGGAAGACACTCTATGGACATATGCAAGAACCACATGTATGGAAATCCTCGATTGATGAATATTTTTATTTTTGTTCATGTATAATAATTCAATATGGACACTCAGTATATATATAAATTGATGACGAAATCATCTCAAAACCATTAAAAATGTTTCATTATTTTCAAGAGGAAACAAATGGGTTGGATGAAAGGAAATTAATATTATGGGTGGATGTTGAAAAAATAATGTTGTTTTAAAAAATGGAAAATATTAACATCAGTGAATTGATAATTTATGGAAAACACCCAAATATGTGGGGTCAGTTAATCAATAAATTATTTTTAAATTATAGAAAGTTATCTATCAACAATAAATATAAATGCATTAAATGATGAAAAATAGATTCCATAAATGAACCCTTTACATATTCCTTTTTTATCAAATGATTGAGTTTTTTTATCTTTTGTATTGAAATTTGGTATCCTTATGAATATGTTTCCATGATAAAATATAAATGTTTTGATTTCACAGCATATTTTATTTACATGAAATCACCACTAATGATCTGGGTTTTGAATCTATTTTTTTAAATAAACATTCTAAAATACGAGGCTAGCGACATAGACAATTGTTGGTACATAGAATATTCTATAAATGATCTATGTTAGAGAATGGATATATGTGTGTCCTATTATAATAGACTACTAGATAAATTTGTATGATCTATTCTATTAAGCATGATCAATATGGGTAATGGGAGCTATTAGGTAAGCAAAAATCAATGACTCAAATAAACCCCTTATGAATGAACATATCATTAAAGCAGAGTATGAGTCAAGTTAGTTATCTATCTAATAAGTAAAACATTTATAAACATTTTTATGTATAATACGCATCATAGATCTAATGTGACTACAAATATTAGTACAACCCCACCATATGGAAGAAAACATTTAATTTAAATTAAAATTTTATTAATAATCAATCAAATATCAAATAATAATAAAACTAAATTCACCTTAAAATAACTGTTGTATTAATTAATTCATTAGGGAACTCATAATTATGAAATTAGCACCTTTTAAATAAAATAAAAAAATCATATGTAATATATAATAAATAATGAAAATAACATTTTATATGTATAGAAATGTTACAACATTTATATAACTACAATTTTAGATAACATGTGATCTGTATTAATGTTTTACATTCTTCTAGAATATTTGATGTTTCTGATACTGGTCTAACATTCTCATAAACAAAAAAATTATAAAAATTTTGTATAATAGATACATACCTTCACTTCCAAATGCACCCTCAATGATTACCCAAAGGAGGAATACACAGATACTTCTCTTCAATTCATATTTAAAATATAGAAAAACTATAGTATATTCCGCATAAAAAATACAGAATAGATAACTCAAATAATTTCTTGAAAAGAGATCAACAATTATTTTCCAACCAAAAACCATTAAACAAATGAAGCAATCCTTCAATGAAAACACAAAAAAATGTAGTTATGAAAATTTAATCCACAATAATCCATACAGAATGAATTGAGAAATATTTCACAATAATATTTTTGTTGATCTACATTTCATGAATATTCAAAAAACATAAACTCTTTAGATTCAAGGTGTCATGACCCCTCAATCTAACTGTCCTAAAAATGTGACAAAAATGATGGATGAGAAATAAGAACCCCCATGGTCCATCCTACAATAGGCCTTGGGTTGGTGAAAAACATCAAGGGTATAAAATGAACACTCAAATATAAGGACTTACACTATTAATCACCATGACGAAATATATAATAAAACCCCAAGCTAACTCGGTATAATAAGTGTCAGTTATAAGATTTTCAAATCCAAAATGAAACTACATGATCAAATGTAATAATTCTAAAATAATTAAATATGAACATATATGATTCCATCAAGTGACAGGAACAATAGATCACTACTCCAGTGATATATCCATCAATCACTACAAAATTATGGTGGGTTAAGAACAAGATAGTTCTCAGTTGGATCATTTGATTAAAAAAATCAACATTTTTATGTAATAAATATACAAGAATAAGACATAGTGAAATATTACTAGTTATAAAAATTAATCCAATGTGTAAATAATATAACTAGAAAAACAAAAAATCATATCATTGATTTAGAATAATGAAAGTCACAATAAACACTATCATTAATACCCCACAGTTACCAAATCAACTAGTTCCATCATCAACGATACTACATAAATCACTAGTACCGATATTTTCAAATTTTCTCCCTTTCCACAAACACCATAACAGTATAAAAAATATTCAGGTTTCATTTACATCCTTCTGAAGGAAATATATTTATCTCATCTTGAAAGAATCCATTTAGTTTCTCTCTCCAAAGACTAAAAGTTAGAATATTAGATCATCTCCTCTCTGTGTGAATACGGTTCAACACTAAAATATTATAATCAACCATAAAGTAATACATATATACCCACATAATCACATATCCTTAGCAACATCTCTATAGTCATTAAAAGTCAACCACTTCCCAACTGTTCATTAATAGGGAAATGTAATCTTAAAAAACATCAACCTCATTCCTTCTTCCTTCAATTCAATTCCCGACAAATTAAATGCAACTCTCTAAGGTATGGAATCGTGACCAAGTAGATAATGAACCGTATTCCACACCTGATAATGCATGACCAATACGATGAACAACCTCATCCTCTCCTAAATCATCACCCCCAATGTACTATTACTTCACATAATCGTTTCCCAATTGTATATGATAAATTGTTACCATTACTAACCATAAAAATATGTAATTGATATGAGCCATTATAAACTATAAAGATAGGATTATATAAATATTACATTCCCATAGAACTACTTTAATAATATAAAATAAATATATAGGAAAAACCTTAATTTTATGGTATAAAAATAACATCAAGCATAACCAACCCTGAGTAATAATCAATTCTACATAATAAATTATTTACATCAGTTATTTTAACCCCACAACACCATCTACCATTTATACTCAATAATTAAATTCATTATTACCCTCATTTTACCACAACAATGTTTATAAAATCATACTCAACAAGGCCTATAATACATAATGAATATGTCCATAAAGACATAGACATCATTCATCCATTATATTAGAAAAATTAATTGATTAACCATTTTAATGGTATTTCTTCACAATATATCAATTCAAAAAGATGATTAAAACCTAAATGACATTAAAATAAATATATTATTCATCGCACATTTCAATCCATGACCATATTCATGTGATTAATCTGTTTATAAGGGAATAAAGGATTTCAATGATAATGATAACATAAGTCTTCAATAATAGAAATCGATCATGGGATTTAATAATTCAATAATATATAAATACCCTTACATCAATTTATTTCCATACCAAAGTCCAATTCCCTAAGAACTCATTATCCATGTTAGAAAAATATTTATTCAGTTTTTCCATTAACCATGTCAACCCATTAACTGAACACATCAATAATCAAAGGAAAATAAATCAAACCACAACACACCATGCATAAAAAATTGATTTAAGCATTGTAAATCCTCAATTTCTATATCATCCAACAAAAAAATCCATTTTTTATTTTTAATTATGCATTTAAGGAAGTGATAAGGTTTTTTATGACAATTATAATAAATCAATCATAGTAACAACAAAAAACCAATATGAATCAACCCATTAGGAATTCTTTATAATCATAAATTATATGAAACAACAAATTTCCAATTCACATGATTTATTTATTTTTTATTCCATACATATTAAATTATCACTCTCTATTAAATATTGGTTTTTATAACTTTTCCCATTTCCCAAGAAAATCACCATGAATTTATAGTATCATATGAGAGTGAAAAGACAACAAGAAGATCAATCATATTTCTTAAAGAAGATAATACATAATTTTTAGTGTCCCATCCTTAAAAAAGACATGATCTACCAAGATCAATGAAATGAAAAAAACTAATTAATCCATAAGAAACTCCCTCAGTTTTGATACATCACAAAGACATTTACCATGGTCTATATGAACCACAAATCAATGATGATGCCTCCATCAATAAAAAAATTATATTATAGAATAATTAAATAGATGATTATAATTACCTATAATAAATTTTGGAATAATAAACAACAATTATAGAGGGTGGTATTTTAATAAAAATATAAAAAACCCCTAATAAGATCCCTATAATTGGATAAGGGTTCGAGAGAATGAAACGAGGTCAAACCAAATAGATTTCTTGACCCACTAATGCAGACAAAATAATGAAAAAATGTTCCTTGGAATATAAGAATTAAAAAAAATCCTCCTTATGTGAAATGAGATCTAACCTCTCATCATTGAAATCAGTAGAACCTCACTATCTTCTTATGTGATTTCAAAATTCATTCAAAACAACATGGATCCACTCCATGTCCACTAACATGACACATTTCACAATTTTGGTCCACCACCCTAGATAACAGGCCATGGTAACCCCTGGAATCTGATATTACAGATTGATCATCCTCCATTCAACATAATTCTTAGTGATCATCAATACTCCTTATATAAGTTATTTCAGTAGTCCATGTTTCACCTAGGTGAGCCCCATATAAAAAACACCCACTAAAAAATCCACTTTATACATTTTACTTGTAAATATTTACTATAAAAAAATCCTACCCCAATATATCATCTTAATTATGTGCTTCATTGACAATGTATCACCATGATCACTAAAAGAGACATGGCCAAAGTACTATTCTCATTTCTTCTATGAAAATATACCCTGACCACCATCATACCCTTCCCCATGATATGGTAGACCTTATGTATAACAACGATGATTTTGTTAAATATTTAATCATTATTTGTTCAATAAAATATTCATGTGATACATCAAAGAAGATCAAGTGGTCTTGTGTCTTTGGGTCTTAATATCATTACATAACAACATAAAACCGAAATACTACATCTGTATAAAAAAAATCCTTTACAAGACCACTACATTCCTTCGTACTGAGAATTGCATAGGATAACCTGTGGACATGCATCAGAAAAGGGGGATCTATAAATCCCATTAAGGGAATAAACAAGGAATAACATGAAGAACACTATACAAGCTAAAAAATAGGCATATCAAGGGAGAAAAATAGAAAATGAATTTAAAACCAGGATAAATAATGATAATCATAACATGGAAATGTGGCAGAAACACTAAAAATAGAATTAGCAAGTGCCGAGGCTCATTGCACATGGAGCATGAGTAAATACTCATTGCACATGAAGCACAAGTAATCCCTCATTTCAATTGAATTATCAGGTGTAAACACTCATTTCACATGAAATATCATGATACTATACATTACCTAATGCATTGGAGCACTTTTAGGGTGCATCCTTCATTAACATGTCATTTCAGTCATAAGTGTGCCATAAGGATCATGGAATCAATCAAAATCACAAGTTCATCCAAGATTAAGTAATTTGGAATAAATTAATGAATGTACCATTCAATATGTGTATTTGTATAAATGGTAATTCCCATTATAGAGACATGGGTATGGTATTCACTACACAATGATCTTAGCTGGGAAGAACGCGATGCAATTTCAGCAGCATAACGGTGTGACATAAGAATTCATTAAAATGGACGATGAGATGGAAAACAGTGTCTCATCATATATAAATAAAATTTAACGTAATGTGGGTCAAATTGATACATGTCCCTAAAAATGTAATGGAATTTATATGCATAACACAAAATAATTAATTGGATGTAAAATAATAGAGAGAAATCCCTCACAGATTTCAGCATGGTAACAGGTATACATGGGAGGAATTAATGAGAGAGAAAGTGGTCTCCCATCATCCAAAAATAATGAGGAAATTATGTGGGAGGTGTGAAATCTTACCCCCAGCATTTGTAATTGAATAAAAAGGGAAACATGACTTAAATAATTTTAGACAAAAATGAGAAAGGAAGAAATCCGTTAATTGGAAGTGTGATACCAAAGTCTCGGTAGAGGATTGAGAAAGACTTCATGGAATTTTGGGGAACCATGGGAGGATTATAGGGAGAGGAGGGCTGGGGTTGTCTAAATCCAAAGGCTTTAAGTGAAAAGGATGTTAAATATTGGGAGGGTTTATAAAGGAGAGGAAATTCTTTATTAATTAGGTGTGGGACACCTCACATTAATCTAAGAAATACCACAAAACATACCATGGTTCTTGCCCAAGGTTATTTAAAAAGGGTAGTGGAAAAAATATTTTATAAGGCCAATGTCCGATATTCTAAAAATAATAGTGTTTCTTATGTAGAGGTGAGTCATACTCTCATGGAAAGAAATTTAAAAAGACAAAATGTTTTATAAGTCTTGGAGGGTCCATAATAGCTTTGTAAAATAAATCAAACACATATAAAATCACTTTATTTTAATTCAAAAACTTATATTTTCCGAACCTAATGTTTAGAGTATTTTATTACATCACTATTCAGTCATTATGATGTCATAAAACACATTATATTTGTAAACGGTTTTATTTTATAACAAAAAATATGACTATATTAGAAAATTTTGGAAAATTATCTATTGGGTAATTCCAATTTCTTGATTCCAAAAATATTATTCAATTTTTATAAATATTTTTATAAATATTTTTATTTTTTATTATAAAATAAAAACTGATATTTACCAAAAATTTATAAGTAATAACAAAAATAGTTTTCAAACCATAATAAACATTAAAATTACATTAAGAACATCATTTGATAATTTATATTTAATAAAAAGTTATATAAATAAAAATATATTTTAATAAAATATTATTTAATTAAAAAAATAATTAATTCATTAAAATAGTTTTCTTAGTTCAATATTACCTAAAAATACTATTTCTTATTTAAAAAATATTTATACAGTATCAATCATAAAATGAATGCACATTATTTATACAAAAAAATATACATAGTTATAGTTCATGGAAATTGATACATAACCCCTTATTACACCCACATAATACCGAAGGTTAACGTGTGTGATGGTGAAAGACTCTTGGGGTGGCTCAGATAACAATGGTCGGGTGGTAATCTTGATTAACGTCCACATCTGTCATAGTCAGTTCCTCTCAAGCTTAATGGGTTCATGCTTGGCTTGGTCTTGGTCAAGAGTGAAGCCCTATGACACAATCTCCATTAAGACCTCCACCAAATGGGTATCATATGGGGTAAGTCAACTAGATGAGGCCATCACTTCCGTTTTCTGAGTAAATTGGATTTATTTGAGCCCTATATTTATACTAATCATGTGATCAATGTTCAACGACTATATTAACAATGGTCACAACTCAGAATAGTATTTTAAAATCCAGAAACACCAAACTAATGAATTTAAAATTTTTTATGACCATAATGATACATTTAATTAGATCAAGAGGAATTTCCAATAATGAATGTTTGGGTCATTATAATCTTCTCCCTTAAGAGAAATTACGTCTTCACAATTTGATTACATAAAAAAGAACTCAGAAATTTAAAGAAGACATTAGGGTTTCTTACCCACCAATATTAAGCATTCCCCAACCCTCATTATCACATCGATCATGGAGACCTAGGGTCGACATAGAGCAATAATATATCAATGCACATTTATTGTCTCCAACTTACTTAGTCTAGATGTAGTTTATGGAACATGGATCGTAGTAATGGAAAATATGATTCACTTTTTTTAAAAAAAATTAATTCTAAAAATACATTCAAAACATCACCATGTAACAAGTATTTGTAAAATATTTTGAAAGAGATAGATTTTAAATTTAACAAATGTGGATCTTTTTTTATATTGTCTATTTATCAAAAAAACAATAAGACAATCCTATATATATTCAGGCTGCTCGATGGTCTCCCAGTTCGATAGCCATTCAAAAAACAAATAGTGCATCATACACTCTGGATAGGGTGAATTATTTGAGAACACCATGATGGTACCTCCCTCATCTTGTAGGGTGGTAGAGTTGGGAGAATAATATTTGATCATAGGTGTGCCATGATCCTTGATGATTTCTTGGTTTCAAGGAGGTGTTTGATATGTCAAAGATCATCATGTAAGAATGTTGGACAATAGAAATTGTTTCAATGGAATACAAGCTTGACATCAAATTAATTATAGCTAGTATGTCTTCAAGAACGGAAAAGGGAGTTGAATGAGGTTATTCCCAATCCATCTCCAAACTATCCATTTTACCACTGATGAAAGATATAAAATTTTGAGTTACCCTATTGACATTATAAAATTGAGATTTAAAACTACTTAAATTCAAAAAATATATTATTTATTGATGAAAGGAAAAATGCGGGTACAAAAAATGTGTACTCTAAGGACAAAACTGATAAGAGATAAATAAATTTTGTTTCTCAAACATATGAATCCATATACTTCAATCAATGATATTCATGATCTACTTTATATGATATATTCATAGGGGAAATTTTTTTAATTTCTTTCATAATGGTTCATACTATGCTTCAGAATTTATCAAATCATATCCCTCGAGAGTGTCTTAACCAAGAGTCATGCACTAGTTCTCATTTTAGTCTAGTTCAAAGTGGTGTTCTCGTTTTTTAACCCTAAGTTACATCTGTTCCAGAGCCACCTCTACTTCCTCGTATCTAGACATGGATGTATTTTCTTGATAAACCACATACTCAATACTCACAAATACAGTGGGATGTTTTTATTATACTTTTTCTTGTCTATAAGTCTTTATTAGGGTTTTCTAATCCTATTCCAAAATATAACTAAATCCGTCCTTTGATACTAAGTACAACAACCCTGCTTTTGATACAAAATGAAACATGATTTATTGCATAATATCATCAATTGATAAAATATGGATGATCAGGAGATCTAGTGTCTATGGGGATTAGAAACATTACATAACAACATTAAAAAATAAATAAAACATCATTTTTGAAAATTTCCTTTTCATAACCACTACATTCCCACGTACTTAGCATTACATAAGATAACCTAAGGATATACATATGAAAATAGGGAGCTATAAAGGCCAATAAAGGAATAAACTGGGAATAACCTATGGAATAAAAAACCTATTAGATAATAGGCATATTAATGGAGCCCCAGAGAAATGTGCACATAATTGTTTGATTGAGAATGATAATAATATCATGAAAATGTGGCAGCAACACATAACCAGAAATTAGCATGAGCAAAGGATCATTGCACATGGGGCATGAGTAAACCCTCATTTCACATGAAGCTAGATTAAACACTCATTGAAATTGAATTATCATGAGTCAAAACTCATTTCACATGATGTATCATGATACTATACTTTTCCCAATGCATTGGTGAGCTATTAGGGAACACCCTTCTTAAACATTTCATTTAATGCATAAGTGGGCCACATGGATCATGGAATCCATCCACATTATAAGTTATTTAATGAATAAGTAATTTTTAATAAATACATTATATAACGAATCAATATTTATATATGTATAAATAAAAATACTTTTGAAAGAGACATGGGTATGGTATTTACTACACAATGATCTTGGCTTGGAAAACTCATTGTAATTTTAGCAGTATAACGACCTAACAAAAGAATTAATTAAAATGGTTGATTAGAGTGAAAATATTGTATCACTATATATACATGAAATGGATTGTAAATGGGTCATATAGTTACATTTCCCAACAAAAATAATTGAATTTATATTCATAATACAAAAGAATTTCTTTGTTGTAAAATAGGAGGGAGAAACCCTTCAAGGAATATAGACATGGTAACAGGTATATATGTGGGGAATTAATGAGATAGAAAGGGGTATCCCATCATCCAAACATAGAAGGGACAGTATGGGGTGGTGATAAATCATAACCAACCATTTTAAATTGAAGAAATGGCATAACAACTTAATGAAAATTAGACATAAATGAGAAGGAATGAAATCTTTTAATTTGAAGTGTTGTCCCGAAGGATTGGGAGAGGATTCATGGGAGCATGTGGAACCTTGTGAGAATTCTAGAGTGAGGAGGTCTGGGGTTGGTCGAAATCCAAAGGTTTTTATTGAAGAAGAAGTGGTATCTTGGGTTGGATTATATGGGAAAGGAGAAGGGATTATTTATTATTTTGGTTTGGGAAACCTCAAAATAAACTAATCAATACCACAAACCAGCCCTCATTTTTTCCCAAGGATTTTTTCAAAGGGGATTGGAAAACAATATTTTATAATTCCAATGTCTTAACCTCTTAAAATAATTGGGTTGATTACATGGAGGTGAGTCACACTGTCAGGGAAAACTATTTAAAAATTCAAAATGTTTTATAAGTCTTGGAGGGTCCACAAAATATTTTCAAAATAAATCAAACAAATTTAAATTCACATTATTATAATGATAAAACATATATTGGCCGAACATAATGTTTATATTATTTTATTAGAAAACTATTGGGTCATTATTATGTCATAAAACACATTATATATTTAAACGGTATTTAATTGTTACCCACATATTCTACTTCCTACGAAAATTATGAAAAATTAAATATTGTATAATTTTGACATCCTAATTCCAATGATAATATTAATTTTATATTAATAATTTAATTAATATGTGAATTTTTACTTTTAGAATAAAAACAAACAATTACCCAAGATTCATGGGTTTTGAAAAATAAATTCAAAAATTAATAAAAATTACAATTTCAATCATAAAATTATATGATCGTTTATATTTAATAAATAGTAATTTAATTATATTAATATTTTACTAAAATATTATTTTATTCAAAAATCCATTAATTAATCAAAAATATATTTCTTACTTGAATATTAACTAAAAATACTATGTGTTCTTTAAAAACAATTTACAAAGTAACAATAATAAAATGAATGTACATTCGTTATAAAAAAATAGTGTACATAGTAATAGCGCAAGGGTCTTGTTACATAACCCCTTATAACTCCCAAATAAGTCCAATGGGTACGGTGTATGATGGTGATAGACTCTTGGGGTTGCTCTGATAACATCGCTCGAGTGGTAATATTTATTTACTTTCACTTCCCCTGTATTCGATGTTGCTCAAGATTAACATGTTCAAGCCCTATTTTTGCTTGGTCATAAGAGAATGCCAATGAAGCCACCTCCTTTTTGATCTCCAAAAAATGGGCTTTTTATGGGGAAATTATACTGGATGAGGCCATCACATCCTTTTTCTGAGAAAATTGGATTTGATAGAGCCTAATATTTATATTAATCATATGACCACTATTCAACAACTATATTAGAAAAGGTAACAATTCATAATGATTTATTAAATTACAGAAATTTAAAACCAATGAAGTTATCATTTTATATAACCATAATAAGAAATTTAATTATATCAAGAAGAATTTACATTAATGAATGTTTGGGTTGTTACATTATGTTTGATAGAACACATGACTCTCCAAACAGAAATCCACAAAAGAACCTCCCAAGCATACCATCTCTTGAAACATTCAATGTAATTGTATAGAAAACTAGAGGTCATTCCATCTGAGAACTATTAGAAAATTATAATTATCAATTATCAAAAATAGAACTCATAGAGGAAAACTTTATGTACCACCAACTATCCACAAAAAAATATACCTCTCAATGGAGGAAAATCACTACAAATAACCTCATCAATGGAATATCTATAACTCTGCTAGAAAAAAAAAATAAATAAAACTCCTCAACCACGTGAGAACCATATTAAACAAGAAAATATACATTGTTCGATGAAGATAAAGTGGAATTATCCTCCTCACTCATAATCTAATCTCTCCAACTACTCATTTCCCCTTAACAAGGTTTGATGATATGTTGCCATTGAAAACAGTCACCAATAATTTGTTTTAAAAATTAAAATCTTTTAAAAGTATCATTTTATATTTTAATTATATGATATAATTCAAATCATGGATCCATTTAGAAAAGATTCATAACATATTTATGATCCACTAATAGATTTTGTGAAAGGAGAATAATTTAGCAAAAAAACCTTCCTCTACTAAATATTGACTAAAGATTGGGAAACGTGTTAAATATTGGAAAAATAATTCTGAACATTGTCTGCTACATCATAATTAAAAAAAATAATGTTTCTAGACATAATAAATCACGATCTAATCATCCATAGAGAACCAAGACACACTTTAGCCTTAGTAGACCACCATATACTCTCATCTATACTGAAGATAGAGACATGTAACCTATAAAATTAAACAATACCTTCCTAACAACCTATGGAGGATAATATGTAGGAAATTTCATCAAATAGTACGTTTTCCACAATATATATTCCTAATCATTCATTACATATCAATAACAAAACTGAAAGGGAATGAAAGACCATTTAATCTTCACCTTAAAAAAGGATTCGAAAAACTATATATATCTAATCTCAATGGGTATAAAATGTAAAAACCAAATAATAAGATCCATAAAGGATACCAAAATGATTTACACACTCTCTTCCCCTACAGAATCTCTTGAATATCCTTTAGAAAATCATGAAAATATACATGAAAAGGAAAATATTATTGAATAATTAATGAAACAACCCCTAAGTCACCACTCATAGATCACCACACATTATCTCCCACCTCTATTGAGTCCCTTTAATAAATAAGAAAACATTCCATGAAACATGGAATTCATTTATGTTTTTCAATAACCCAATATAAACCCCATCCTCCTCCAAAAAACCATGTTCACTGGGGATAGAGGATCTACTAAATAACATTAACACATTCTAACTATAGAATTTCCACAATGCTTTATCCCAATATCTATCTTCTCCCCCATGACACAAAAATTGATGGAATTTCAATGTCATATTATCATAATTGGGAATAAAAAAGTTAGAATAAGTCAAAAAATAAAATCAATCAGTATATAGGAAACAAAGCCACAACAATCTAAGACTTTTCTCTCTACCTAACTATTCCGCACCACACCCAATAAACCAATATCCCCATATTTTATCAGGAACATCAATACACTATCTCACACCATCCAAAGACACCACAATTCCAAATAACCATTCAAATCTACATTTTACATTTTATTGACATGATTCCAACATCCATAAAAAACCCCCAAAAAAACATCCTCATCCCATTCAATCAACCTAACCATCATTACTGGAATTACCAAAATCAATGGGACCCACTAACAATATTATATAATTCCCATATTTTGGTAGTCTAAACATTCCAACATGGTCTTAGAATTTATCCTTAGTATAATAAATCACAATGGAAAATGGATTTACTGATCATTATATTCTTGAATTCATAATATTAATTATCAACATCATCTCAATAAAAGATACTAAAAAATTATTTCTAGATTATACTAACTATAAAATAAATTTATATGTTGTGATGAAGATCAATTTCATCTGTTTCCTAGTTTTCCAAACATCCTTTTTATGACCTCCATTAACTAGTAACCCTATTATCGTAGGCAGATGATTTCATATAAAAAACCATGTAATAAAGAAAATCATAACAAGGTACCTGTTCAAAAAGAAAAATAGATAAAACATCAATGATCACAAGGTACTTGTTCAACATGTAATCTCAACAATTAAATTATTTTTTTTAAAGTATGTTATTTCATACAAATCTTAATACATCATATTAATTTTTATAGAAATAATCATTCCTTGAATTTGATTACAAAAACATGTATCCAAGTTATAAAAAAACTAAACATGCTCCGGAACTATATATCAAGCATGACATACATAAAATAGATATTTAATTTCTAATAAGGAATTCCTGCAACAGAATGAAAAACAACACATTCAATGTTCTCTTTCACCATGATATCCCCACCCAAATTTTTCATTTCTTAATAATGTTATCATGTTGCTAATATATTATCATATTTAATAATAAATCATTCTTTTAGAACCACAGAATAAAACTAAACATTTTGTATCAAAATGTGTCATTCTTGACATTCTTGAACTGAGCATTGTTAACACACTAATCACTCAAGAAAACATAATTTTCCCTAAAATTAAGGAATCATTATTTTTAGTCCATATTTAAATAGAAAATTATAAGTACATAACATTAGTTTATATTCAACCTAATAAACATTATTTATGCTCAAGATTTATATACTACAAATTTAATAACAACCGGTATAAATGTTTTTATCTCAATACATGAGCACTATTTTAAATTACTATTATATTAACATATGAGGAACATTTATTTAGGAAATATAAATTTTATCCATCTTTAAAAAAATATATTCAATCTGGAATATAGTTTTATGTCTCAAAAAAATTCCACAAGGCATTCTATTCATTTTCCATGAACATAAACCAATAAATGTCCTGAATTAAAATGAATTTATAACATATTTATTCTAATTATCATGAGTAGAATGGTATCACTGGTATTTCCATTCCTATGACTATATTCAATGTTTAATCGATCTAATATAATGATTTGACTATCAATTATTGGGACATGATGTGGATCTATTGATTATGAAATCATTCAAACTGTAAATGGTTTTTACTGAGCATGCTTCTCATTTTAAAAAAATTCATATGTAAATGAAGTAATTTGTTTATCACCGATATAAATTCTCAAAACATTATGAAAAAAATATAAATTGGAAAATAATACAGAAAAAACATTCATTGCAAAAAGGAAAGGTAGTCAATCATGTAATGTTTATAAATTTAAATTAATTACAAATAATTATAATGGTCATTTTCATTATAGTTAACAATATTAAAACAATCAAAAAAAATTGAAATATATACTTAAAAAATGATATTGATATATCACGAATGTAATACATTGCATGTAATTTTATTTTACATGGTAACTAGATTACTCAAAGCCATGGTTTGAAAATAATTAATATAATAATTCTTGTATGAAATCTATTTATGATAACATATTTTATAGTGTTATATATAATTTAATAACTATTATAAAATATACATTATTTATGCTTAAATAATATTTATAAAAATTTTCAATATTCATTAATAAGATATCTTCCGTATAAATACAAAAAAAAAATCCAACCTCAAAGAATCATGTTATAATCTGAACGGGAATAAAACATTTCAAGTATTAACAAGGTTTCAGACTGAAAGATCATTCAGCTTAATAAACATTTTACACATTTAATTTAGGATGTATAGAAATTTTAGTAAACATTGATTGTACATTATTTATAATAACAAAAAATTTCTAAAGGATGTAGACATAAAAATCCAAATGTAAAATTTAATGAGAATAAAAACTAGGATTTATATACCACCATTTAATAATTCCAGCAACAGTTTCACTTCTAAATGAACATGTTCATCAGGTGGTATATTTCCTATCATATAGTCAGAGGATGCCCTAAAATATTTGTGTCATTGATGGTATTCATAGTCAACATCACTTTTTAGGTTTTAGTTTCACAACTAACCTACTAATTCCATGAAATCCTCACCTATTATTATTTGAAATCTCTATAGTATCTCTCATCCAAAACCTATGATAAAATTTTGTCATGACGCCCTCCCCCAATGGCACCCCTCCAAATATGTAAATGGATGAAGAGAGACAATGACCCTTTATTACCACCTCCAATATGCCTCGTTTTGAAGATTAATTTTAGTGGTATATAAACAATGATCAAATCGGATACATTATCTTCTTAATTCCAATGAATATAGTTATTCAAATCAACCATGATAATGTTTTCCAGGTATTTAATCAACCATAATATATAATTTTGGTAGAGTTTGATGTTCAAAATTTCCCCTATTTTTTTCAAATGACATTTTGATAAGTATGATTTACAATAATATATATTATAATATTAAAATAATTTAGCGTTATTGGAAAGAGTATAGAAACATTATTTTCAACCCTATGATATGCTAAAGAGCTATTATTTTCGTATGGTATCAACCCTATGTTACACTAAAGAGTTCACATATGGATTTTCAAACATACAATCGGTGGATGATAAAGATAAGGAATATCAACCATACTTTAGAGTTTGGATTTACTATTTATTGACGTAGATTTATGAAAATTGAACATGTGGTTAATCAATGCTATGTTTGGGATTTTTGGCTAACAAGGTTGAACATATAGATCAACAGACCTATGTTAATTTTTGATCCCTATGTTATATTCTAAAAAAAATATCACAATGGAACAATACACTTTGAAGTGGGACCCTACGCTACACAAAAGAACCATATGATACACAATGGAACCCTACTCTACACAAAGATCCCTATGCTATGCATCTCAACCCTGCAATGTGCCCTCAATGACTATTTTTTTCAAGTCGTGTTTTCAATTTGAGATTACTGAAATTGTAAAGTTAGAATTATTGATCGATTCATGTATCAATATAATTATTTCAAAGAACCATGTTTAACAGATAAAATCATTTCGATTCTAATGGATGCTACTACTCTCCTAGTCAATTAGAAATTTTTGTATTTGTGACAAATTAGGCTACTCTTTTGGATTTCAAATAACTATGAAATTCATCTACTATATATATTCCTTCAGAATATGTCTTAAAAAATATTTGATATAAGTTATTCACATATGATACTAACTTATTTAGAATATTTTATATTTCTACAATGAACGAATGACTCGGAAAGACAACTACACTTTTGTGACATACGTGTTGAATATTATTCTACTATAAGTGCACTGGTGTTCTATTTTTTTGAGGTTATTAATAAATGATTTTTTTCAACTGGATTTCATAACACAGTTTCAATCTAGATAATATTGTTTAATGATGAAAACGATCCATCGTGTTTCTATTATGTGATATTGAAATTATTAAGTTCAACCAATTTCATAAAAACAATCTCTTTTGATTCATTTGGAAATTTCAACTACTCATACATAGTTATGGTGGTGTATTAGCATCTCAATTTAAGTTGTGGATAATCGGTTCAATATTATAGAGCCATAAGACTCTGTAATTATTAATTTTAATACGTTGTCATATATCTACAATCAGATGTGGAATTTGGGTATTCTGATAATTGGACTAGACTAGTATAATTCACCAAGTTCATAAAAAGAGTATTTAGTGATGTAGACTACGGGATATTTGTGCCTTTAATATCTATTAAAGATATATTTTTTATTTTTATTAATCAAATGCATATATTAATAAAAAAGAAATAACACATCATTTCTTCATAAATCCCATGGGTGTCAAAATACTAAATTGTGGATGTTTTTGAAAAAGTCACAATTCAACCCCTATTGTGTTTTAAATTGTATATTCTGACCTAAATAATAACATGATATAATTAGATAAAGGTATAAAATTTTTCATTCTGAAATTATGCAACATGAAAAAAATCTAATCCACCATAAAAAATTAATAAACAAACACTTATGCTCCACTCCAGCTACCAAAAAAATAGCTCCTAAATCCAATGATCTATCACGTAAACATTAAAAAAGTATTGTTGGGTGAACATATAGAAACACTCAATATGAGAATCCCTTTAAATATTTTATAATACATGTGAAAATAATAGGATTAATAAGGAAGGGAGAGATCATCCATGTATGAAAAATAAAAAAATAAAAAATATAAGCCATTAAAAATAATAAAATAGCACTTACCATATCCATCAAGGATGAATCATTCATTAAAAATCATTATCATTACCCAATTGGTCCCCAAAGCTGTTAGTGAAATCATCAATATCTTTTCTTAAATTATTATTATAAAAATCACAATAGCATAACGATCTTCATAACCCCTATAAAAAACTATCATCATCATTGTAGCAAATTATATCTTTCTTATTTCCACCCTATAATCTCATGGGTCTCCCACTCAAATTTCTAGTGAGATGGTTAGACCAAATCCTTCATATGTGAATGAGAATGAGTATAAAACAACAAAAACAAAAAAAATCATCAATCATAATTCATTAAAAATACTACCACAAGATCACTTCACAATAGTCGCATACCCGCATTATCACAGATCCATGATAACATCAGTACATTTCCCAAAATTCTACCACTTCTGATCTATACATAGATAGGGTAATTTAAACATGAAAGACACAAATAGAGTTCCATCCTCCTTCCATACACATCCCAGAAAAATATTATCCCACTCTCTATAATTGGATATCATGAATATATAGATCATAAAAATCATATACTTACCATTATATTTATAACCACATATATGAACCACCTAATCCTCGTAGTAATCATCACCTCAAGAGAACATTAACCACAAAACATCAAGACCCATGAATATATGAAAACATCGATCTATTACATCACATAGATATAACTAATCCATTTTGTTGCAATACAACCCATAATGGTAGGTTTATCTAAAAATTTCATCACATACAACCACTAATACTTTATGAAAAAAACGTATAACAAGAAACACATTCATTGAATAATTACTTGCCATGAATATCCAAAAAGAATTAGAATAAAGGCCCCATGATCAATATTTCACATCATTCATATGAATACCACAACATATATCACTATTTTACTACTATATTTAAATTCATTGTGATGTTTATTTACTCATTCCTGATGCCAAATAATTATTCTCATTAAATAACCTATGTCACACAAAACTAGGAATATATAAATTACACATTACTGTTAATTTAAATTATCAATTATAGTTTCGTAAAATTCTTATGTGTTTTTAAAAAAACAACACATAAATCAATAAGTTCAAAAAATGAATGAAACACCAATCTGGGAAGTCTTTAGACCCCATTTAAATCTATTACAATATTCAAGTGATTGATCTTTATATAAGGGAGACACGATATTCAAAAATAATAATAACTGTAAGAACCCGAGTTTTTGTACGAGGTAAAAATACATTTCATTTCAGTTTAACTATTCTGTTGAGGCCTAATGTGGATTCCTAAATTGACCGAGGGAGATACGAAGTTTTTCGGGGCTTGTTCAGAGCCCAGAACCATGTGCTTTGCTGGAATTGGCCTGGCACATGGTTTGTGCACGGCCTGGGTAAATTGTGCGCCTTGGTGTAGGCCTGCTAGAGGTCGGGGCACGACTTGCGCATGGTTTAAGGAAACCATGCGGGGTGGCGGTGTGGTTTCCCCTTTCCTTCTAGTAATGTATGCATGGTCTCCGAATAGTTTTCCAGGCCGTGCGGGAAATAGTGCAAACTACTATGTTTTGGAATTTAATAAAATTTTAATTAAATTGATTAAATTTTATAAAAACTAATCATAATTATCTCATTCTTCAACTGCATAGTAGGGGGAGCTCTCCAAGGAATATTTGGAGAATTTGAGCCTTCTCCTCCATCTGAACTTCTATTCGAGCTTCGTTCATCTCATTAGACTCACAACGTTAATTCCTCGATTCCTTTTTAATCCTTCACGATCCTTCTGGTTACAATGAACACAGATTGGATTAAGGCTCATATGACCTAATTTCTTGTTCTTCATCTGTTCTTCATATTTCCACCAAACCGAGATGAATCAGAGCCTTATATTGGACGAGCTATCTATTACAAGCCTAATGTAGGTGGTCACATTCTTTTCGTTGATTCTCAAGCTGCTTATATATGCTAGAGTACAGCGTTCCCACTTTTGGGATGTCTCTTGAATATGAAATTTAACCATGTAATTACCTAGAATGTTTTAGGTAATCTGTATTGGATGATATGTGATTGAGTTAGGTTGTATACCTTGGACAGGAACCACCACTTGGGTGTGTTTGCATGAATGAATCTTTTATGTATTTGGACCCAGGATTCCTTTGAGGCTTGTCTTTCCTTTCGCTTGTGGGTAGTTAAAAAAGGAATTGAATATAAATGTAATTTCAATAGAATGAAATTGTGATTGAAATGGTTCTGGGTATGGGATGGAGCTCTGCCCCTTGACCCTTGTATGTTAATTATTTGACTTCAAGACCATGTGAGTTAAATGCTTTTAACTGCTTAAAATGTGAAACCATGTCATGGATTGAACCCGGGTACCAATGTGTGTTTCCATGGATGGACTCATATGAGACTTTTTACTGAAGTGTCGAGTGAATCATGGATCCCACTTGAGATTCCATGGATGGAATCTATAGGGCATGATATGTCATGGGAAATACCCGGATCTTATTTATAGGATCCTGGGGATGGGCTCAGATGATAGAATATACCGCACCAAGAGCAAGGATGGGTACTTAGGAGGTTCTCCGAAACATGCTTGTGGAGCGATGTTGGGTTCCTAGAGGTTTGTTGGAATGGGATTGTAGGGTGTTGGTAGATTTTCTCCCAAAACGATGCTTGGTGTCTGAATTGACTATTCCAAGAATGGGTTCAAGGAATGGTTGAACACATGAATAAATTGATTAATGAATTGAATGGATACATGAAGCAATGACAAGACAAAGCACAAACTTTGGTTGGTCTTGCATGTTTCCCTTGTTTACTGTATTCCATGTTACACTGCCTATTTATATATTCACTGACAGATTTGCATGGATCTTTTGTGGTTGCCTACTGGGATTCATTCTCACACACTGTTTGGGTCATGTTTTTAGACCCAAGCAGATTATATGATTGCTGGTAATGAGAAAGGAAAAGGCCCTTGTATAGGTACTTGACTTGCTGCTCAGAGAAGGAGTGCATGGGAACCAACTGAGGCTTATGAAGTGAAAGGGGATACAATTTGGTATTTTTTTGTTGTTTTTTACACTTTTAATTTATTGTATTGACTTGTACCATCTTTGGATGTTTTCTAGACTCTTTTACCATTTTCACATTAGATATATGTCAGATATTTCTATGTGTAATCTCTTTCTACTATCTATGTGTTGTCTACCAGTTATCTTCATCCGCTATTGTTTGTTTGTAATTCCATTGTGATACTTTGGTAATGAGGGAATATTTTCCCCCACAGATTCAACTAGACCTTCGTTGCTAGTCGACATCCTCTGGAATTTGGGGAGATGCGGTTGAGGCCATGTGGCGACCAGTCCAGCTACCAGGTTGGATGGTAAGTCGGGTCGGGATGTAACAAAGTGGTATCAGAGGGGTTTTCCATTTCTGATTTGACATAATATTTGGAAACTATAGACCGGAGTTTGAAGGGAAGGGACTTTTGTAATATAATGTGGTTAGGAGTTGCAAACCCGCGTACTAGTAAAAGCCAAGTTTCCTCATTTGGAATTGGTTTTCATTGGTTAATTATTTCAGTTGTTCTGATTTCTCTATTTGGTGACGCAAATGGTGTTTACTGTTATTAATGTTATTGGTGTGGGTTCCATTTTTTTGCTACCCGATGAGATGAGGGTTTCCAATCTCTTGCATCAAATAGGAACCATGTTTGGAATCACATGTTCGACATTATGTTATGCTATTTAGAATGCATTAGATATTTCATGTTTTTGTGATAAGTGTTGTAATAACTGTTGCATATTGTTTTAATATTTAGTTGATAGGTGTTCCTACTGTTGTGTTAGATTGGGTGCAATGAATGAAGAGTGAAGTCATCATTCAATTCATGAGGAGTATGGGACCTTATGGATTGGGAAATAATGCACCAGTGTTATTTAAATGCTAAATGAAATTGAATTTTATGGTTATGTGGGAATAAAATTTTCATTCATGATGTGTTATGGGCCCTCAAAGGTCGGAACATGGTGGACCATTGGTTATAGCTTTTGAATAAAGGTATGATAAAACAATAAATGTTGAAAATAGAGCATGACCTAGACCTGGCTTCTGAGTGGGCAAGAGGAAGTGACTCCTGTAGTTTTTTTGGTGAATGTTCCTTATGCAGTGCTGGCTTTAGATGTAGGTTGTGGGTTGACGTTGTTTTTAGGAAGGTATTGACCTATCCTATACTAGTTCTTGTGCTCGTGATTTTTGAATCATGTTAAAAATATTTAACTGAGGCATGTGTTTGGTATTGCTGAGTCATGCCACTTTGACGACCTCCGGTCATACATCGGGAGAGCGGTGACGACCATGTTCCAGAGAAGGTGGGCCATGGGATACTAGAGGAAAATCTAGTTTTTTTAGCTGCGGCTCTAGGGTCCTTCCAGACATTGGTGTCGAGGCCCAGTTCTGTGAGATATTGTTGAGTATTATGCAGACCATTCAGGGAGCACCACGACCTGCCCCAACTATGGTGGAGTCGACATGTGAGTTTCAATAGTCGCATCTGCCTACATTTTCAGTGGATGGTTGGACACATGCTGTACAGTCCTAGTTAGAGGTGATACTATCTATCAATGAGAATTTGGAGATGCCTCCGGAGAGGAGGGTCAATCTCGCTATGTAAATGATGCATGATTCCACCAAGAGGTGGTGGGGCGTAATCACCCAGTTGGATCATCATTGGGAGATGGCTTGGATAGAGTTTCATATGGCCTTCTATGATTTCTTTTAACCTGATACTTTGAGAGCCGATCGATCCTGGGAGTTCTTGCATTTGTAACATGGCATTTTATCAGTGATGGAATACATGGACCATTCTACAAATCATCAATGCTTCACACCTATCCTGATGGGAAAAGAGTTGTCGAGGGCCAGACGTTTTAAGTATGGTCTGAGATATGACATCCGATCTTAGGTAAATATCCTCAGGTTGACTAAGGTTTCTGGAATTGTGAACCAGGATCTAATCACAGAATGTAACCTGAGAGAGGCTGTATGTCTGAGCTAGAGCAGTTCGGCATCGAGATCAGTCACTGTAGTGACTGTTAGTAGGAAGTGTCGTCATGATCATCCACACGGTGAATCTAGCTGTCAGAACCTATCTTCAGCTAGCAACCTGAGGTGCTACCAGTGCGATAACCTGTGACACATGAAGCCGCTGTGTCTGAGGGACACAATCAAGTGCTGATCATGTGTAATGATATGTCATCTTCAATTTTTCTGCAGAACGTTTCTACCAGTATCCAGCGATAGAGGGTCCGCACCGACTCCATATGCAAGAGCATGGTCGGCAGCTTTTCATCTGACAGGGAGTTAGGGTGTGACTGGCCAATCAGGACAAGGTAGTGGTCTTGTATGAAGTAGCCAGGAAAATGGTACATCGAGACGTCAGAACGGGCCAGCTCCATGTAGAGAGGTTTTATCACAGTGTCGTGGATAAGGCCACATGTATGCATTGTAGCCTACATCTGAGGATCAGGGAGCAGGACCGTCCTCGGTGAGAGGTATGATATTAGTAGCATATATTATTTCATCTACCTTCTCTGATACAATTGCATCACACATTTTTATATCTCTGTCCATATTGAAAAGCCATGGGCTAGTTGTGTTGTATTTTGATGGCATCTTGACTCTAGACACACAACTACGAGTTATGGAAGAGGTTGTACGTAACTGTAGAGGGCACCCCCTTGAGGATGCAGGGTGTCACATCGACTGGGATCTTTATGTTCTCGAGATGACAGGTTTTGATGTCATTCTCAGTATGGACTGGCTAGTAGCTTACCGAGCCTACATTGACTGTTAGTGTCGGAGGGTGATTTTCACATCACCATAGGGTGTAGTGTATATTTTTATGGGAGAGTGGGATCTCAAGGCAAGCCGAGCTAGACCAGAGCGTCGTGGGATACACGGGATGACAGCCCAGATCACTATTTTGTATCTGGATGATCAAGGAGGGAGTCAGATGGACCTTCCTCCAGTAGTTTAGTGCCTCAGGGATGTTTTTTCTGATGAATTTTCAGGTTTACCTCCTAGTGGAGAGGTCAAATTCTCCATTGATTTAATGTCAGGAGTTGCACCAGTATCCATTCCTCCTTAAATGATGGCTACGTCTGAGTTTCAAGAGCTCAAGAAATAGCTTGATGATTTAGAGGAAAAGAGGTTTTTTTAACCCATTACATATCCGTGTGGTTCGTCGGTCCTTTTTGTGAAAACAGTAGATGGAATTCTTAGGCTATATGTGGACTATCAGAAACTGAACTAGCTGATGGTTAAAAAACGCTATCCCTTGTCACAGATAGATGACCTATTTGATCAGCTTCGAGGATCTAGGGTGTACACAAAAATTAATTTTAGGTCATGGTATCACCAGGTGCATGTTTGACCTACAGACATACCTCGTACAACTTCTCGTAGCAGGTATGGGTTGTATGAGTATCTAGTAATTCCATTCAGTCTAATGAATGTGCTAGCAGTTTTCATCGCTATGTTGAATCGCGTGTTCCATCCATACTTTTACTTATTCGTTTTTTGTTTTCATGGACTATATTTTGGTGTATTACTGAAATCGAAACAACCATGCCAACCATCTTGATATCATCCTGAATACACTAAGAGAGAATCAACTATATTGAAAGCGTACAAAGAGCCACTTTTGGAAGGATAATATTCACTTCTTGGGCCATGTAATCTCTATGACAGGAGTGTTTGTAGACCCAGAGATGGTTAGAGCTGTGGTTTCTTGGGAAAACCCCAAGAATGTCTTTGACATATAGAGTTTATTGGTGATTTCTGGTTATTATTATTGTTTCATTTAGTATTTATCACGCATAGAATCATAATTGATAGGCTTGAATAATAAGGGTGTGAAATTTGAATGGATAGATTCTTTTGAAGAAGCCTTTTCGGAGCTGAAAGGAAGGTTGTCATCAGCACCAGAACTGATATTGTTAGTACATGGTAATAGTTACATGGTCTAGTGTGATGCATCAGGTATTCAGCTGAGTGCTATGTTGACACCGTGAGATAGAGTTCTGGCATACAGATCTTCACAGTTGAGGCCACACGAGAGGAATTATCCGACGTATGATCTGGAGCTAGCAACAATTGTACATGCAATGCACTATTGGAGACATTATTTATTGGGAGAGCTTTTTATGGCGTACATTCTCCAGAAGAGCCTCAAATATATATTTACTCAGCGTGACCTGAATCTTAGGCAGTGATGGTGGGTGGAGTACCTACAGTCCATTGATTTCATGCTTCCTTATATGCCTGGTAAGGGCAATGTAGTGGCCGATGCATTGAGCAGGAGGAATCAATTACTGGATGTGAAATAGGCTATCAATGAATGGACGCTTTTTTCCTTGTTCTCTAAGATGCATCTTGATGTGAAGAATAGCCAAGTGCAGTCTTTTATATCGTCTTTAGCTGTGACTTCTACCCTCCTTGACAAAGTAAGGTTGAGACAACTATCAGACTCGGAAGGCCTAGTTCTACGGGAAGGTGTGTTAGGTGATGACCCTCCTCCTAAATGGGAGAGATGTGAAGATGAGGGTCTCTTTATCCATGGAAATCTATGAATTCCAGTGGATATTAGAGAGGAGCGGATGCAGGAGTATTATGCTTCGGTTTGGGAAGTTCATCCTAGAGTCACTAAGATGTATTGTCACTTGCGCTGATAGTATTGGTGGTTGAGTATGGAGAGGGAAGTGGCTAGTTTAATTTCTTGATTTTACGCCTGTCAATAGGTGAAGGCAGAACACCAGCGGCTAGCTGGGATTTTACAGTAGTTACCTATCCCATAGTGAAAATTGGATGATTTTGTGATGGACTTCGTGACTGGGTTGCAGAGGTCACCTCGACGTAACGATGATGTGTGGGTTATGGTTGATAGGCTCACGAAAGATTATCATTTCTTGCCAATCAAGGAGACCTTCAATGTGGATGAGCTGGGAAGGATATATATCTGGGAGATAGTACGACTCCACGGGGTCCCGTGCACCATTGTTTCAGATAGGGATGCTCGTTTTATGTCACACGTCTGACAGAGTTTTCAGAGGGCACTGGGTACACAGGTGAATATGAGCACAACATTCCACCCTCAAACTAATGGATAGTCAGAGCGTATGATACAAGTGCTTGAGGACATGATGCGATCATGCATCCTAGATTTCTGGGGCTCATTGGAGAGGCATATTCCCCTAGTTGAGATTTCCTATAACAACTCTTATCAAGCGACAATACAGATGGAAACGTACGAGGCATTATATGGTAGGCCATTCTGATCACCCATGTGTTTGTTAGAGGCAGGTGAGGTAGCTTTATTAGGACCGCGTATTGTTCAGGAGACTTCTGAGTAGGTCCAGTTGATACAGAAGTGGATGGCTACCACCCAGTGTCATCGAGAATTATATGCTGATCGCCATAGACGTCCCATAGATTTTGAGGTTGGGGATCATGTTTCCTTGTGTGTTACACCGAGGCTGGGACATAGTCGGATATAAATATAGGGTAAGCTGTTGCCGAGATATGTAGGGCCTTTTGAGATTCTAGAGAGGTGGGGCAGGTAGCTTGTTGGTTGCAGTTACCTCAGAGGTACCTAGCCATGCATGACGTGTTCCTTGTTTCTCAGTTACGAAGATACTATTCAGATCCATCACATACCCCACAGCCTGAGGTGGTTGAGCTTCAAGCAGATGCATCCTTGGTGGAGCATCTGATTCGTATCATTTATAGGAGCACGAAGGTTCTCCAAGGCCGGTCTGTTCCTCTAGTACGGTTGCAATAGCAGCACAGCCGGTTACAAGATGATACTTGGGAGTGGGAGGCTGATGTACGTGCTCAGTGGCCAGAGCTGTTTGAAGATGAATGTTGACCACCCTTTAGAGAGAAATTCGCGGACGAATTGCTATAAGGGGGGAAGATAGTAAAAAATCGATTTTTCGTACGAGGTATGGATCCATTTATTTTTAGTTTAATTGTTCATGTTGAGGCATAATGTGGATGCCTAACTAGACCGAGGGAGATACAGAGGTGTCCAGGGATTTTTCGGAGCCCAGAACCAAGTTTTAGGTAGGAATTGTCCTAGCACACTATAAGGCCCCAGCCTTAAACCTTACTTAATCTTCAGTTATTACAAGATTACACATTGAGGATCTTTTTAGGTTTAGAGTTTTAGAGAATTAGATCATGAAACAGGCATTACATTCCAATTTAGAAAAAGTGGTTACATTAAAGATAGTATTCATTCTTCCCATCAACAGAAACATATTTAAACTAAAACATGGATTCTTTCTTGACACATCCTTGACATTGTCATCACATCATGTACCCTTCCCTTGACCTGTGAAAAACATTTCAAAAACTTGGGATGAGCATAAAAAGCCCAGTAAGGGATATAAAAATATGGAAAGGAATCATGAGTACATGTATACATAAGAATGAAATCATAATTTACCCGTAAAACATAGGCACTTTAACATACCTCATAAAATCATAGAAATCATATGACATAAAGTTAACTTGAGGCATTAATGACATTCTTACGTAGGGAGTAACCCTCTTGGTTACGTTTGGAATACCCATCATAGTATATTCCCTAAATCTCTTCGGAGACACCTTAACGTTTCACTCCTTCGCGTTACCCAATGCATTGTAGAGCTATATCGGGCTCACCCGCCATTAGTTTATCACGGGACCACCCGTTTTCATAACAATGCCCAAGAACCATAACATAAATGTGTCACATAAAACATGCATATGGAAACATAACATTTCCACATTTCAATCACAATATAACATTTTAGTATATTAAAATAATGAATCCATTCAAAAAGAAACCATTTCCAAAACCATTTAAAACATTTAATAAAGTGATTTTTGAATCAAAGTGTCCCATACCACCATGAAGCTTAAAATTTTAAACCATTAATATCCATATAATTAAATCCTTAAAACCATTTTGAAAACATGGATATTAATAATAACAAATAATTAAAACATTTTAAACGATATTTTGGTTAAAGGGGTTTTACCAAAATTAGAGAGACATGAATACAATAATTGAGGAATAAAATTTAGTCAGAACTTTATAATATCATGAGAATAAATGGATTCATGATATAATATTCCAAAGGACAGTATATACACCATATAAGAGTGAATTGGTGCATAACAACAATGAACCCTCAATAGAAATGTCAAATGTCATGAAATCCCTTATAAAGAAGGTATCCTTAAATTAAGGACAAATCAATCTCAAAAATATGTGTGAAAAATGTAAATACACCCAATATAAGTGGATATTAAGTGTAAAACAATAAAAGGTCATTCACACATATTCAACGGATGACATATTCAATGACTACATATTGAACCCAAAGAAATCGAAATTGGGTTAAAAAGTTCCCTTGACAGCCCAACGACATCACATCAAAATGAGTTGATGAGAGATAAAAAGTGTATCTCATCACATGGACATAAAATTTACATCAATAAGGATATATGAGAACATATCCCAACATAACAATATGTAAATTAAAAGACCCAACAAAAGAAGTTTTTAAAAAAAAGAGGAGGGTGAAAGGTTCCCTTACCGACTTGGGTATCTTTCAAAACATACACCCCATGAAAGAAGGAAAATAAATCATTGATGTAAATACTCATAAACGAAATTATATTACACAAAGAGTAGAATAATGGGCAGCACATACACCACTCAATGGAATTTATGGCAAATGTAGCATAAATCTCATGATAATAAAAGTGAGATGAAAAATCCCTCACGAAAACTCGGCAGCCTAACGGCGCCACATAAAACTTCCGAATATGGATTGATGAGATCAAATAGGGTATCTCATCACATTACAATATAATGTACAGCAAGAGGAATATAAAAGAACATCCCCCAACATTACAAAGAGGAGCTTAAAAGAAGTGACATAAAGGAGAGTACTTAAAAAGAAAGAGAGAGGTTAGATCTCTTACGAAAGTTCGACAGCCTAACGGCGCCACTCAAAACTTCCAAAATGGATTGATGAGAGAGAATAGGGTCTCTCATCACATGAATATAAAAATTACAGTATGTTTAATATAAAAGATCAACCCTATAACAAGAAGGATGAGCTTTAAAAGGAATGACATAAAAGTGTGTACTTAAAAAGAAAGAGAGGAGTAAGATCCCTTACCTTGGGTCCGACTTGACTCGATCGTTCTTTAATCCCCTGAATAATAAACATGATTTAATTTCTACTTACTTAAGAACCTTTTTCAAGTTCATTATTCATTTTATATCACTTATTACCATGTCATAAAAATTTATGTAATCATTTAAGTTAATAATATTTGTTTTGCCGATACTTGGTTCTTAAGTCGAAAGTGGACTTCTTATAATTACATGTTGTTCGTGTGGCAAAATGTTTATTATATACAGAATTGTATTCATGATGTAGATATCATATATGTCATATATATCCAGTACATGCACGCATTTATAACATTACATAATCATTTAGAGATAAGAAATGAAATGCACCGTTCATGGAGACGGTAAGTCGTACGTACGCATTAACGCTACTTTCTTTTCTATTTTGAATTTTATAAAATAGAATAATAATTATATAAAGGTATATTATAATTCCAGTATAATATCATATATAATATCATTAAATCCATCCTTTATACATCCCACTTATGGCATTAACGAATCACATCACTTTGAGGGGGCGGTAGTCCGCACTTCCTAAAATGAAGATATCACGTATACCCATAATGGATGCCATAAAGTTAAGACACAAATGAAAAATACAGAAGCATAAGTAAAACATAAACATATTATATATCATATATAAAAATACTGACATCATAATGGCCACCTTTGAATGTGTTAAATGAGTATTGAACAATCATCGTTTCGGGAGGCAGAATTTCGCCATCCACGGAAACCGTATGTTCTTTAACCATTTGATGTAGTTGTGTGAGAGTGTAGCTCGAATAAATCTTATAACAAAATCCTAGTATATTTAAGATACTGGTGTTGTTACAAAATAAGTAAATAGAAAGAGTTTAGAGGGTTGGAGAAGCAAAATAAAACAAATGAACATGAGAGAATAAATTTCCTTTAAAAGCGTAACTCCTTTTGATTTGAGCCTAAAGGCTTCCTTTGAAAGGATTCTGCCCAAACGGAATCCTCTAGGATGAGGAGAGAGATGTGGAGAGAGTAAATGGTCAGGGTTTGGCCGATTCAAAGGCATGAGGAGTGTGTGAAATGAGGTAGAGGTGGGGACCTTTTATAAGGGGAGAGGATGGGCACTTTTGGAATGTAAGAAATATTACTTTATTTGAAAATGTGTTTCGGTTTTAAAAGGTCCCACATTGATATAATTCGTGTATAAGGTGATAAGGCTTCTAAATTCACTAATCCAATAAGTTTTGGACATGTGTAGTTCATAGATTTTACATTATCTTTCCATTTTATTTAAATCGTCAAATAATGATGTCATCGCTGCATCATTATTATGTCATAAATAATTTAATTTATTTAATGTCTAAAAATTTAAAAAAAATACTATGATGTAGGAAATATTTTTATCTTTCCAATGAATATTTATAATAAAAAAGATGACTTGTATAACCCCACATAAAAATTGTTTTAGTAAAACATATCATGTTTGTGTCATTTTTACTTCTACATTAAATAAAAAGTTATTTATGTCATTTCCCAACCAAAGTGGATCCATGGGGTCCCCAAGTTGACCCATGGCTTGTCTTGGTCGGCCATGACACAACCAATGATGGTAAGACATATTTCAAGCTCATATCAGTTTATTAAAGCATTATTTTTACCTTAAACTACACTAATTACCACTAATCGCGATTAAAAACTTAATAAGTTACTATTCACCAAAAAATTATTTTAATATCATTGAACCACATTTTACTTCTTAATGACAACCATGTATGTTGGATTTTTTAAAATCAAAACACAATGATGGAAAAATATCATTTAAACGAAAAATCAGCTTTTATAAGTACCACTAAGTGGTTTCACTATTCATCAAAAATTGAAGTTTTTCAGAAAAATCCCAAAAATTCACCCTAAGCTATATTTGATATTATGAATTCAAAAATGAAGTCCGTTTTAAAAAATTCAAAACATATAAGCCACATTAATTAATTTAATAATTAATTCCCGCTGTCATGACAAATAGCGTGGTTTATTAAACAATAAGTATCAAAAGATTGACACTAGTTTAAGTCCGATTTCAAAGTGAAATTAATTCCAACGACCACTATTGGATTTAATGGAAAAAATATTTTCTAATTTCATTTTAAAACAAAATCAAAAGTTAATCTAATCATATAAATAAATTAGTTTAAAAACTGGTTTTGAATTAAAATACAACATTTTACACTATTCATTAAAAAAATGAACTTTATCCGAAAGATACCAAAAATTTACATAAAGTAAATTTTGATGTCCCGATTCTTAATATGAGTTTTATTTGGTCCAAAAGAATGTTTAAAAGTGATCATAAATATATTTAATTATGGTTCAACATCAAAAGGTGATAGTTGAACCTTTAGTGAAAACTAGAGCATATACACCAAAAATTGAATTCTTTCCGTATTTTAATCCTCTATCCTTTATTGGATAAATGTAAAAACATTTAAAAACATATATAATCATATTTTAGTTATTTCTATCCATTCCCGCAATTAAAACAGCTACATGTTAACTACCATTTAAAATAATATTATTTTATTATTTGAGTGCAACGTAAGATTCCCAAGAAACTCGTTGTTGCGGGTTGGGTACGCCATCGAGCATAGCGTCCCCTTTAAAGTCATATCAATATTTTATTCACAAATATGGATAAATATGAAAATGTAATATTCTTTATTTACCTGGTGTGTTACATCCTTCCCCCCTTTTGGGAATTGCGTCCTCGCAATTTTAAAATTGCGCTTGGAAACTTCCTTGAAAGTCCCACATCAGAACAAGAGTCGGTAAAACAATCACATTAAAATAAAGAAAGATAAGCACCGAGGTCACCCGAGTTAACCCATACTAGGATTCCAAGTATGAAAATATGGACATGGAGGAAAAAACAAAGGGTCATGTTCTGATGGAGAGTGATAGAAAACATGTTTAGGAGAAAGTTAACCACAAGAAAATCACAAACATGTGATGGGTTAAACGGTATTCAATTCCCCAGTAGGAAAAGTTAATAGACAACATTTTTAATTTAAGTTACTTTTTATTGAGGAATTTATTCATAAGGAAACATAATCACTTATCATGTTGACTTCAATCTTTTACTAGCTTCCTTAGTCAAACTCATATTTTTTTTACAAAAGGTGAGTATTTAGGGAGACCTGTTCGCATTAAGAGTAATATAATCAACTTCTATAGAATCAACTAATCCACAAAAGAGAACTATATACATCCCATGTCTTTTGTCTTTAACCAAAACCAAAAAGGTTATTACAAGATTAGATAATCCAGAAAAGGATAACCCTTTATAAAAAGAAAATCTATTATTAACATCCAAAATTTGTCCAAAAAAACCCAAAGTTCAACGAGGACCATTCTATAATCAATTTGTCCATAAAATTCTTCAAATTAAACCAAACTAAGATTGAAACCCAAATATTTGAAGGATTTAGTCACATAGTCTTCCAAGTTAAATCGTAACATTTATCTCTAAACAACATCAGTTGCTCCTAAAGTCTCGTATTGAAAAGTAATTAACCTAATCACATATCCTCCATGATAGGTTAATCATTTTCATAAATAACCCAAAATCAACTTACTCTTAATTCATAAAATCATATAACTAGAAAGAATCGGTCAAACTAACCAGGGACTTCACGTAGTCCAGTGGTAGGCGATAAATACCAGTCGCACTTTGGTTGTGGGTTCGATTCCCGCAGCTTTGTCCGACGCGACGGGATGTCACACGGTCTACGTGTTGTCCTTTTTCCAAAACTATATAATTCTTAAATCATTCCCCAAAAAGAGATAAAATCATCAAAAATGATCAAAACATATTTTAACCTCATGTTTATCTCATGCTTTTCATTTTCCAGCATATCATATAATAACCCATAATTACCTCAAAAGTAAGGATCATATAAACTCTAATGGTTACCTTTATTATTATTACATGAACTTCCACATGGATTGGTCATCTCGTACATGATGCATTAAAGATCATACCAAGGTTCAAGTTGTTGATCATGACTCCTTGATATTTGGTTTAGAACAACCATGAGTTTCCTCATTGAATCCTCCATTTTATCTAGTATCTTAATCAGAGAACCACCACAGTTTCCTTCAAACCTGTTGTCTCTTTGGTGCCTGCTATATCCATCCATTCGATAAAAATATAAATGTCAGTGTGAGTATATCAACAAAACCATCATGTACTAATGAGGAAGGTAAACACTAAGATACACTTACTCATTTACTTTATCTAAAACTAGGACTCTTTCTGAAATCCTAACCATTATTGTAATGTCACTTGTGCTTAGAGAATACCCTAACCTCTAAAGTTATCTAAACCGACCTTTGATACCAACTATAAGGCCCCAGACTTAAACCTTACTTAATCTTGAGTTATTACAAGATTACACATTGAGGATCTTTTCAGGTTTAGAGTTATAGAGAATTAGATCATGAAACTTGCATTACATTCCATATTTAGACAAAGTGGTTACATGAAAGATAGTATTCATTCTTCCTATCAACGGAAACATATTTAAAATAAAACATGGATTCTTTCTTGACACATCCTTGACACTGTCATCACATCATGTACCCTTCCCTTGACCTGTGAAAAACATTTCAAAAACTTGGGATGAGCATAAAAAGCTCAGTAAGGGATATAAAAATATGGAAAGGAATCACGAGTACATGTATACATAAGAATGAAATCATACTTTACCCATAAAACATAGGCACTTTATCATACCTCATAAAATCATAGAAATGATATGACATAAAAGTAACTTGAGGCATTCATAACATTCTTACATAGGGAGTAACCCTCTTGGTTATGTTTGGAATACCCATCACAGTATATTCCCTAAATCTCTTCAGAGAAACCTTAACGTTTCACTCCTTCGCGTTACCCAATGCATTGGAGAGCTATATCGGGCTCACCCGCCCTTAGTTTATCACGAAACCACCCGTTTTCATAATAATTCCCAAGAACCCGAACATAAATGTGTCACATAAAACATGCATAAGGAAACATAACATTTCCACATTTCAATCACAATATAACATTTTAGTATATTGAAATAATGAATCCATTCAAAAAGAAACCATTTCCAAAACCATTTAAAACATTTAATAAAGAGATTTTTGAATCAAAGTGTCCCATACAACCTTGAAGATTAAAATTTTAAACCATTAATATCCATATAAATAAATTCTTAAAACCATTTTGAAAACATGGATATTAATAAGAACAAATAATTAAAACATTTAAAACGATATTTTGGTTAAAGGGGTTTTACCAAAATTAGAGACACATGAATACAATAATTGAGGAATAAAATTTAGTCAGAACTTTATAATATCATGAGAATAAATGGATTCATGATATTATACTCCAAAGGACAGTATATACATCATATAAGAGTGAATTGGTGCATAACAACAATGAACCCTCAATAGAAATGTCAAATGTAATGAAATCCCTTATAAAGAAGGTATCCTTAAATTAAGGACAAATCAATCTCAAAAATATGTGTGAAAAATATAAATAGACCCAATATATGTGGATATTAAGTGTAAAACAATAAAAGTTCATTCACACATATTCAATGGATGACATATTCAATGACTACATGTTGAACCCAAAGAAATCGAAATTGGGTTAAAAAGTTCCATTGACAGCCCAACGACATCACATCAAAATGAGTTGATGAGAGATAAAAAGTGTATCTCATCACTTGGACATAAAATCTACATCAATAAGGATATATGAGAACATATCCCAACATAACAATATGTAAATTAAAAGACCCAACAAAAGAAGTTTTTAAAAAAAGAGGAAGGTGAAAGGATCCCTTTCCGACTTGGGTATCTTTCAAAACATACACGCCATGAAAGAAGGACAATAGATCATTGATATAAATACTTATAAACGAAAGTATATTACACAAAGAGTAGAATAATGGGCAGTACATACACCACTCAATGGAATTTGTGGCAAATGTAGCATAAATCTCACGGGAATAAAAGTGAGATGAAAAATCCCTCACGAAAACTCGGCAGCCTAATGGCGCCACATAAAACTTCCGAATATGGATTGATGAGATCAAATAGGGTATCTCATCACATTAAAATATAATGTACAACAAGAGGAATATAAAAGAACATCCCCCAACATTACAAAGAGTAGCTTAAAAGAAGTGACATAAAGGAGAGTACTTAAAAAGAACGAGAGAGGTTAGATCTCTTACGAAAGTTCGACAGCCTAACAGCGCCACTCAAAACATCCAAAATGGATTGATGAGAGAGAATAGGGTCTCTAATCACATGAACATAAAAATTACAGTAAGTTTAATATAAAATATCACCCCAATAACAAGAAGGATGAGCTTTAAAAGGAATGACATAAAAGTGTGTACTTAAAAAGAAAGAGAGGAGTAGGATCCTTTACCTCGGGTCCGACTTGAATCGATCGTTCATTAATCTCCTGAATAATAAACTTGAGTTAATTTCTACATCCTTAAGATCCTTTTTCAAGTTCATTATTCCTTTTATATCACTTATTACAATGTCATAAACATTTATGTAATCATTTAAGTTAATAATATTTGTTTTGCCGATACTTGGTTCTTAAGTCGAAAGTGGACTTCTTACAATTACATGTTGTTCATGTGGCCAAATGTTTATTATATAAAGAATTGTATTCATGATTTAGATATCATATATTTCATATATATCCAGTACATGCACGCATTTATAACATTACATAATCATTTAGAGGTACGAAATGAAATGCACCATTCATGGAGACGGTAAGTCGTACGTACGCATGAACGCTACTTTCTTTTCTATTTTGTATTTTATAGAATGGAATAATAATTATATAAAGGTATATTATAATTCCAGTATAATATCATATATAATATCATTAAATCCATCCTTTATACATCCCACTTATGGCATTAACGAATCACATCACTTTGAGGGGGCGGTAGTCCGCACTTCCTAAAATGAAGATATCGCGTATACCCATAATGGATGCCATAAAGGTAAGACACAAATGAAAAATACAGAAGCATAAGTAAAACATAAACATATAATATATCATATATAAAAATATTGACATCATAATGGCCACCTTTGAAGGTGTTAAATGAGTATTGAACAATCATCGTTTCGAGAGGCAGAATTTCGCTATCCACGGAAACCGTATGTTCTTTAACCATTTGATGTAGTTGTGTGAGAGTGTAGCTCGAATAAATCTTATAAAAACATACTAGTATATTGAAGATACTGGTGTTGTTACAAAAGAAGTAAATAAAAAGAGTTTAGGGGGTTGGAGAAGCAAAATAAAACAAATGAACATGAGAGAATGAATTACCTTTAAAAGTGTAACTCCTTTTGATTTGATCCTAAAGGCTTCCTTTGAAAGGATTCTGCCCAAAGGGAATCCTCTAGGATGAGTATAGGGATGTGGAGAGAGTAAATGGGCAGGGGTTGTCCGAGCCAAAGGCTTTAGGAGTGTGTGAAATGATGTAGAGGTGGGGGCCTTTTATAAGGGGAGAGGAGGGGCACTTTTGGAAAGTAAGAAATATTACATTATTTGAAAATGTGTTTCCGTTTTAAAAGGTCCCACATTGATATAATTCGTGGATAAGGTGATAAGGCTTCGAAATCGACACATCCAATAAGTTTTCGACATGTGTAGTTCATAGATTTTACATTATCTTTCCATTTTATTTAAATCGTCAAATAATGATGTCATCGTTGCATCATTATTATGTCATACGTAATTTAATTTATATAATGTCTAAAAATTATAAAACAAATACTATGATGTAGGAAATCTTTTTATCTTTCCAATGACTATTTATAATAAAAAATATGACTTGTATAACCCAACTTAAAAATTGTTTTAGTAAAAAATATCATGTTTGTGTCATTTTTACTTTTACATTAAATAAAAAGTTATTTATGTCATTTCCCAACAAAAGTGGATCCATGGGGTCCCCAAGTTGACCCATGGCTTGTCTTGGTCGGCCATGACAAAACCAATGAGGTTAAGACATGTTTCAAGCTCATCTCATTTTATTAAAGTTTTATTTTTACCTTAAACTACACTAATTACCACTAATCGCGATTAAAAACTTAATAAATTACTATTCACCAAAAAATTATTTTAATCTCATTGAACCAAATTTTACTTCTTAATGACAACCATGTATGTCAGATTTTTGAAAATCAAAACACAATGATGGAAAAATTTCATTTAAATGGAAAATCAGCTTCTATAAGTACCACTTAGTGGTTTCACTATTCATCAAAAATTGAAATTTTTCAGAAAAATCCCAAGAATTCACCCTAAGCTATATTTGATATTCTGAATTAAAAAATGAAGTCCGTTTTACAAAATTCAAAACATATAAGTCACATTAATTAATTTAATAATTAATTTCCACTGTCATGACAAATAGCGTGTTTTTATGAAACAATAAGTATCAAAAGATTGACACTAGTTTAAGTCCGATTTAAGGTGAAATTAATTCCAACGACCACTATTGGATTTAATGGTAAAAATATTTTCTAATTTCACATTAAAACCAATTCAAAATATAATCGAATCATATAAATAAATTAGATTAAAAAGTGTGTTTGAATTAAAATACAACATTTTACACTATTCATTAAAAAAATGAACTTTATCGGAAAGATACCAAAAATTTACACAAAGTAAATTTTGATGTCCTGATTCTTAATAAGAGTTTTATTTGGTCCAAAAGAATGTTTAAGAGTGAACAAAACTATATTTAATGATGGTTCAACATCAAAAGGTGATAAGTGAACCTTTAGTAAAAACTAGAGCATATACGCCTAAAATTGAATTCTTTCCGTATTTTAATCCTCTATCCTTTATTGGATAAATGTAAAAACATTTAAAAACATATATAATCATATTTTAGTTATTTCTATCCATTCCCTCCATTACAACGGCTACATGTTAACTACCATTTAAAATAATATTATTTTTTTATTTGAGTGCAACGTAAGATTCCCAAGAAACTCGTTGTTACGTGTTGGGTACGCCATCGAGCATAGAGTCCCCTTTAGAGTAATATCAATATTTTATTCACAAATATGGATAAATATGAAAATGTCATATTCTTTATTTACCTGGTGTGTTACATCCTTCCCCCCTTTTGGGAATTGCGTCCTCGCAATTTTAAAATTGCACTTGGAAACTTCCTTGAAAGTCCCACATTGGAACAAGAGTCGGTAAAACAATCACTTTAAAATAAAGAAAGATAAGCACAGAGGTCACCTGAGTTAACCCATACTTGGATTCCAAGTATGAAAAAATGGACATGGAGGAAAAAACAAAGGGTCATGTTCTGATGGAGAGTGATAGAAAACATGTTTAAGAGAAAGTTAACCACAAGAAAATCACAAACTTGTGATGGGTTAAACGGTATTCAATTCCCCAGTAGGAAAACATAATAGACAACATTTTTTCTTTAAGTTACTTTTTATTGAGGAATTTATTCATAAGGAAACATAATCACTTATCATGTTGACTTTCATCTTTTACTAGATTCCTTAGTCAAACTCATATTTTTTTCCAAAAGGCGAGTATTTCGGGAGACTTGTTCGCATTAAGAGTACTATAATCAACTTCTAGAGAATCACTTAATCCAAAAAAGAGAACTATATACATTCCATGTCTTTAGGATTTAACCAAAACCAAAAAGGTTATTACAAGATCAGATAATCCAGAAAAGGATAACCCTTTATAAAAAGAAAATCTATTCTTAACCTCCAAAATTTGTCCAACAAAACCCAAAGTTCAATGAGGACCATTCTATACTCAATTTGTCCATAAAATTATTCAAAGTAAACCAAACTAAGATTGAAACCCAAATATTTGAAGGATTTAGTCACATAGTCTTCCAAGTTAAATCGTAACATTTATCTCCAAACAACATCAGTTGCTCCTAAAGTCTCATATTGAAAAGTAATTAACCTAATCACATATCCTCCATGATAGGTTAATCATTTTCATAAATAACCCAATATCAACTTACTCTTAATTCATAAAATCATATAACTAGAATGAATTGGTCAAACTAACCAGGGACTTCACGTAGTCCAGTGGTAGGTGATAAATACCAGTCGCACTTTGGTTGTGGTTTCGATTCCCGCAGCTTTGTCCGACGCGACGGGATGTCACACGGTCTATGTGTTGTCCTTTTTACAAAACTATATAATTCTTAAATCATTCCCCAAAAAGAGATAAAATCATCAAAAATGATCATAACATATTTTAACCTCAAGTTTATCTCATGCTTTTCATTTTCCAGCATATCATATAATAACCCATAATTACCTCAAAAGTAAGGATCATATAAACTCTAATGGTTACCTTTATTATTATTACCTGAACTTCCACATGTATTGGTCATCTCGTACATGATGCATTAAAGATCATACCAAGGTTCAAGTTGTTGATCATGACTCCTTGATATTTGGTTTAGAACAACCATGAGTTTCCTCATTGAATCCTCCATTTTATCTGGTATCTTAATCAGAGAACCACCACAGTTTCCTTCAAACCTATTGTCTCTTTGGTGCCTGCTAGATCCATCCATTCACTAAAAATAAAAATGTCAGTGTGAGTATATCAACAAAACCATCATGTACTAATGAGGAAGGTAAACACTAAGATACACTTACTCATTCACTTTATCTAAAACTAGGACTCTTTCTGAAATCCTAACCATTATGGTAATGTCACTTGTGCTTAGAGAATACCCTAACCTCTAAAGTTATCTAAACCGACCTTTGATACCAACTATAAGGCCCCAGCCTTAAACCTTAATTAATATTGAGTTATTACAAGATTACACATTGAGGATCTTTTCAGGTTTAGAGTTTTAGAGAATTAGATCATGAAACTTGCATTACATTCCATATTTAGACAAAGTGGTTACATGAAAGACAGTATTCATTCTTCCCATCAACAGAAACATATTTAAAATAAAACATGGATTCTTTCTTGACACATCCTTGACACTGTCCTCACATCATGTACCATTCCCTTGACCTGTGAAAAACATTTCAAAAACTTGGGATGAGCATAAAAAGCTCAGTAAGGGATATAAAAATATGGAACGGAATCATGAGTACATGTATACATAAGAATGAAATCATACTTTACCCATAAAACATAGGCACTTTAACATACCTCATAAAATCATTGAAATCATATGACATAAAGGTAACTTAAGGCATTCATAACATTCTTACGTAGGGATTAACCCTCTGGGTTACGTTTGGAATACCCATCATAGTATATTCCCTAAATCTCTTCGGAGAAACCTTAACGTTTCAATCCTTCGCGTTACCCAATGCATTGGAGAGCTATATCGGGCTCACCCGCCCTTATTTTATCATGGAACCACCCGATTTCATAACAATGCCCAAGAACCACAACATAAATGTGTCACATAAAACATGCATAAGGAAACATAACATTTCCACATTTCAATCACAATATAACATTTTAGTATATTGAAATAATGAATCCATTCAAAAAGAAACCATTTCCAAAACCATTTAAAACATTTAATAAAGATATTTTTGAATCAAAGTGTCCCATACCACCTTGAAGCTTAAAATTTTAAACCATTAATACCCATATAAATAAATCCTTAAAACCATTTTGAAAACATGGATATTAATAAGAACAAATAATTAAAACATTTAAAACGATATTTTGGTTAAAGGGGTTTTACCAAAATTAGAGACACATGAATATAATAATTGAGGAATAAAATTTAGTCATAACTTTATAATATCATGAGAATAGATGGATTCGTGATATAATACTCCAAAGGACAATATATACACCATATAAGAGAGAATTGGTGCATAACAACAATGAACCCTCAATAGAAATGTCAAATGTAATGAAATCCCTTATAAAGAAGGTATCCTTAAATTAAGGACAAATCAATCTCAAAAATATGTGTGACAAATATAAATACACCCAATATAAGTGGATATTAAGTGTAAAACAATAAAAGGTCATTCACACATATTCAATGGATGACATATTCAATGACTACATGTTGAACCCAAAGAAATCAAAATTGGGTTAAAAAGTTCCCTTGGCAGCCCAACGACATCACATAAAAATGAGTTGATGAGAGATAAAAAGTGTATCTCATCACTTGGACATAAAATTTACATCAATAAGGATATATGAGAACATATCCCAACATAACAATAAGTAAATTAAAATACCCAACAAAAGAAGTTTTTTAAAAAAGAGGAGGGTGAAAGGTTCCCTTACCGACTTGGGTATCTTTCAAAACATACAACCCATGAAAGAAGGACAATAGATCATTGATGTAAATACTCATAAACGAAAGTATATTACACAAAGAGTAGAATAATGGGCAGTACATACACCACTCAATATAATTTGTGGAAAATGTATCATAAATCTCACGAGAATAAAAGTGAGATGAAAAATCCCTCATGAAAACTCGGCAGCCTAACGGTGCCACATAAAACTTCCGAATATGGATTTATGAGATCAAATAGGGTATCTCATCACATTAAAATATAATTTACGGCAAGAGGAATATAAAATAACATCCCCCAACATTACAAAGAGGATCTTAAAAGAAGTGACATAAAGGAGAGTACTTAAAAAGAAAGAGAGAGGTTAGATCTTTTACGAAAGTTCGACAGCCTAACGGCGCCACTCAAAACTTCCAAAATGGATTGATGATATAGAATAGGGTCTCTCATCACATGAACATAATAATTAAAGTAAGTTTAATATAAATTATGACCCCAATAACATGAAGGATGAGCTTTAAAAGGAATGACATAAAAGTGTGTACTTAAAAAGAAAGAGAGGAGTAGGATCCCTTACCTCGGGTCCGACTTGACTCGATCATTCTTTAATCTCCTGAATAATAAACTTGAGTTAATTTCTAATTCCATAAGAATCTTTTCCAAGTTCATTATTCCTTTTATATCACTTATTACCATGTCATAAACATTTAGGTAATCATTTAAGTTAATAATATTTGTTTTGTCGATACTTGGTTCTTAAGTCGAAAGTGGACTTCTTACAATTACATGTTGTTCGTGTGGCCAAATGTTTATTATATACAGAATTGTATTAATGATGTAGATATCATATATTTCATATATATCCAGTACATTCCCTCATTTATAACATTACATAATCATTTAGAGGTAAGAAATGAAATGCACCATTCATAGAGACGGTAAGCCGTACGTACACATGAACGCTACTTTCTTTTCTATTTTGTATTTTATAGAATAGAATAATAATTATATAAAGGTATATTATAATTCCTGTATAATATCATATATAATATCATTAAATCCATCCTTTATACGTCCCATGTATGGCATAACGAATCACATCACTTTGAGGGGGCGGTAGTCCGCACTTCCTAAAATGAAGATATCGCGTATACCCATAATGGATTCCATAAATGTAAGACACAAATGAAAAATAAAGAAGCATAAGTAAAACATAAACATATTATATATCATATTTAAAAATATTGACATCATAATGGCCACCTTTTAAGGTGTTAAATGAGTATTGAACAATCATCGTTTCGGGAGGCAGAATTTCGCCATCCACGAAAACCGTATGTTCTTTAACCATTTGATGTAGTTGTGTGAGAGTGTAGCTCGAATAAATCTTTTAACAACATCCTAGTATATTTAAGATACTGGTTTTGTTACAATAGATGTAAATAAAAAGAGTTTAGGGGGTTGGAGAAGCAAAATGAAACAAATGAACATGAGAGAATGAATTACCTTTAAAAGTGTAACTCTTTTTGATTTGAGCCTAAAGGCTTCCGTTGAAAGGATTCTGCCCAAAGGGAATCCTCTAGGATGAGGAGAGGGATTTGGAGAGAGTAAATGGGTAGGGGTTGTCCGAGCCAAAGGCTTTAGGAGTGTGTGAAATGAGGTAGAGGTGGGGGCCTTTTATAAGGGGAGAGGAGGGGCACTTTTGGAAAGAAAGAAATATTACTTTATTTGAAAATGTGTTTCGGTTTTAAAAGGACCCACATTGAAATAATTAGTGTATAAGGTGATAAGGCTTCTAAATACACTCATCCAATAAGTTTTGGACATGTGTAGTTCATAGATCTTACATTATCATTCCATTTTATTTAAATCGTCAAATAATGATGTCATCACTTCATCATTATTATGTCATAAATAATTTAATTTATTTAATGTCTAAAAATTATACAAAAAATTATATGATGTAGGAAATCTTTTTAGCTTTCCAATAAATATTTATAATCTAAAATATTACTTTAATAACCCCACTTAAAATTTTTTTTAGAAAAACATATCATGTTTGTGTCATTTTTTCTTTTACATTAAATAAAAAGTTATTTATGTCATTTCCCAACCAATGTGGATCCATGGGGTCCCCAAGTTGACCCATCGCTTGTCTTGGTCGGCCATGACACAACCAATGAGGGTAAGACATGTTTCAAGCTCATCTCATTTTATTAAAGCATTATTTTTACCTTAAACTACACTAATTACCACTAATCGCGATTAAAGACTTAATAAGTTACTATTCACCAAAAAATTATTTTAATCTCATTGAACGACATTTTACTTATTAATGAAAACCATGTATGTCAGATTTTTTTAAATCAAAACACAATGATGGAAAAATTTCATTTAAATGGAAAATCAGCTTTTATAAGTACCACTTAGTGGTTTCACTATTCATCAAAAATTGATGTTTTTCAGAAAAATCCCAAAAATTCACCCTAAGCTATATTTGATATTCTGAATTCAAAAAATGTATCCCGTTTTACAAAATTAAAAACATATAAGTCACATTAATTAATTTAATAATTAATTCCCGCTGTCATGACAAATAGCGTGTTTTTATGAAACAATAACTATCAAAAGATTGACACTAGTTTAAGTCCGATTTCAAAGGGAAATTAATTCCGACGACCACTATTGGATTTAATGGTAAAAATATTTTCTAATTTCACTTTAAAACCAATTCAAAAGATAATATAATCATATAAATAAATTAGATTAAAATGTGGTTTTGAATTAAAATACAACATTTTACACTATTCATTAAAACAATGAACTTTATCGGAAAGATACCAAAAATTTACACAGAGTAAATTTTGATGTCCCGATTCTTAATAAGAGTTCGATTTGGTCCAAAAGAATGTTTAAGAGTGAACAAAACTATATTTAATGATCTTTCAACATTAAAAGGTGATAAGTGAACCTTTAGTGAAAACTAGAGCATAAACGCCTAAAATTGAATTCTTTATGTATTTTAATCCTCTATCCTTTATTGGATAAATGTAAAAACATTTAAAAACATATATAATAATATTTTAGTTATTTCTATCCATTCCCGCCATTACAACGGCTACATGTTAACTACCATTTAAAATAATATTATTTTATTATTTTAGTGCAACGTAAGATTCCCAAGAAACTCGTTGTTGCGTGTTGGGTACGCCCTCGTGCATTGCGTCGCCTTTAAAGTCATATCAATATTTTATTCATAAATATGGAAAAATATGAAAATTTCATATTCTTTATTTACCTGGGGTGTTACACACATGATTTTCACATGGCCTGCGCATGACCTGGGTAAACAGTGTGCCTTTGTGCAGGACTACCAGAGGTAGGGGCACAGCCTGTGCACGATTTAGGGAAACCATGCGGGGTGGTCGTGCGGTTGCCCCTTGGCTTCTAGTAAGGTCTGCATAGTCTCCAAGAGGATTTAGAATCCGTGCGGGTAAACCGTAAACCCTACTGTGTTTTGGAATGTAATTATTTTTTAATTAATGTGATTAAATTTTATAAAATCTAAACCTAATTCTCTCATTCTTCAACCGAACAGCAAGGGGTGCTCTCCAAGGTCGATTTAGAGAGTTTGAACTTCTCCTCCATCCGAACTCTGATTCAAGCATCATTCGAATCGTTAGATCTACAAAGGTATGTCCTCGATTCATTTTTAATACATCTCGATCCTCCTAGTTACAACAAATGCAGATTGGATTAAGGCACATACGCCTTAATTTCTCGTTTTTCGTCTATTCCTCAGATTTCTCCCAAACTGGGATGAATCAGACCCTGATACTAGACGAGCTAAATAGTATGATCCTAAGGTGGGTGGTATTGTTCTTTTCACTGATTTTCAAGATGTTTATATATGCTGGAGTGACACACACACACTTTTGGGGTGTCTCTTGAACCTGAAATTTAACCTTGTTTTTACATAGCATGTTGTAGCTAATATGTATTTGGATGATATGTGCTTGAGTTTGGTTATATACCTTGGAAAGTAACCACCGACTGTGTGCATTTCCTTGAATGACTCATTAATGGATTTTGACATAGGATCCCTTTGAAGCTTGTTTTTCCATTTCCTTGTGGGTTGTTAAAAATGGAATTGAAAATGAATGTAATTTCAATAGAGTTAAATTGTAATTGAAATGGTTTTAGGTATGGGATGGAGCTTTTCCCCTTGTCCCTTGTATGTTTATTAGTGAATTTCTAGACCACGTGAGTTAAATGCTTTGAACTGATTAAAATGTGAATCCATGTCAAGGGTGAACCATGGAACCAATGTTAGTTTCCATGGATGGACTCATACGAGACTTCTTTATAAAGTGCTGAGTGAATCATGGATCCCATGTGGGAAGCCATGGATAGATTCAATAGGGCATGATATGTCATGAGCTATAACCAGATCTTATTTATAGGATCTCGGGGGTGTGCTTAGATGACGGACTATACCACACCTAGAGAGAGGCTGGGTACCTTGGAGGTTCGCCAGAATGGGCTTGTAGGGTGTTGGTATATATTCTCCCTGAACGATGCCTTGTTTCTGAATTGAGTATTACAAGAATGGGTTCATGGAATGGTTGAACACATTAATGAAGTGATTAATGAATGGAATGGATACTTGAAGCGACGCCAAGCCAAAGCACAAGCTTGGGTCGGTCATGCTAGTTTCCCTTGTTTACTTCATTCCATATTACACAGCCTGTTTATATATTCACAGACAGATTAGCACGGATGTTTGGGGGTCTCCTACTGGGATTCAGTCTCACACCCTGTTTGGGTCATGTTTTTTGACCCAAGAAGATTTTTATATTGCAGGTAATGAGAAGGGAAAAGGCCCTTGAACAGGTATTTGACTTGCTACTCATAGTAGGGGTGCACGGGACCAGGCTGAGGCTTCTAATGCGACAGGGGATACATTTTGGTATCTTTTTCGGGTTTTCATACACTTGTACTATACTGTATAGCCTTGTACCATCTTTGGATATTTTCTAGACTCTTGTACCATTATCATCATTAGATATAGGTCTGATCTTTCTATTTGTTTTCTATTTCGGCTATCTATTTGTTGTATACTGGTTACCATCTTCTGCCATTGTATGATTGTAAATCTTTTTTGATACTTTGGTAATGAGGGAATAGTCTCCCCACAGACTCACCTAGACCCTCGCTGCTAGTCGGTAGCCTCTGGTATTTGGGGATATGTGCTTGAGGCCATGTTGCGACTGGTCCGGCTACCAGGTTGGATGGTAAGTTGGGTTGGGACATTATAATAACAAAAATACCACAAAAATGTGATTTAATCATAGAATTCAACAATTCCAAAGTTTATAAATTACCCTGTCGATATTATATTACATTCTTATGTCCAATAAATTTGGAATTATTTATTCTACTTAAATAATTATGTATTTAGTTATTTCATTAACCATTTTTATAATTGAACTAATCTTATAAAAAATGATGGGGGGAATTTAAAAACACCAAACACCATGTTAAAAATTCTATTTTTATCATTGTAAAAATAATATAATATTTTAACCAAACCCTTCATCAATTTTCAAGAATTATGTAATTATAACTTTGAAAAGGTGATAGGGTTTATAGTCCACAATAATAATTATATCAATGTAGTAAAACACCATTAAATAATAATCATCCCATGGAAATATCATAAAAAATGAAATAACATATCCTTTTTTCATTTATTTATTTAATTAGTTTTGATATATATATAAAATTTTCATTCTTTATTTATGGTTGGTTATTATATTATCCCATTTTTATTAAACAAAAACACCATGAAATTATATTATCGTATGTTGAAAAAAACAAAAACAAAAATAAAGAATATTAATTATATATGACATTATACAAGCCTCATAATATATTACCTCTTGATGCATAGAATGTCCTTGATTACGTAAATGATCTCAACAACCAATAAAGTGATAAGAAAATCCCTCAACCCTTAAGCATCACATCCATCACAATGAAATAAAATATTTTCAATTAAAATCACACATCAAAGATAAAAAATTTATCAAGAGATAAATAATATGAACTTCATTGAAGTTATAAAATAATGAAAAAAATTAAAAGGAGAACTATAAACCATCACTCAAGATGATATGATTCTCAAAAAAATAGAAAAACATCCATAATAGGTGTAACACCCTAAGATTGTAAAACAAGAACATCATATTTGATATCATATATGAAATGAAATAGTAATATTTGAATGGAATGTAACACCTCCAATATTTATGATATATTTTTTTAAATAAATTCAATCTCTTCGACATGTTATATTTCTCGGAACATATGGTTTGAACAAAACATGATACAATAATAAAATATTATTAATTAAACTTGACCATGACATCCTAACTATTAAGAGGATGGGTATGAATAGTGATAACTAAAAAAATGATAATATGTGGTTTAAAATTTTTTAAAAAAAATTAAATGGGACCCAATATATTATTTGTAAAATAATAACCATTTGTGAGAAATTGAAATATTTTATGAAAACATGTATTCTACTTAATGGATGATTAGTCAAAAATTGAACACATACATTTTTTTTAATATAATAAACTTTATTTCACAAAATAAATATATTTTTTTAAATATAACTCAAAATTCTCATCTAAATAATTTTTTATAATTTTTTGAAATGTATAATTTTTTTATGAAGATTGATGAATAATAATATTTATTAAAATGTACTTTTTTGTTCAAATCATTTACAAAGACAAATTTTAATTTCAATTTATTTTCAATTAAAATTATTTCAAATAAATTAATATTTTACTAATTTATTTTAATAACTAAATTTTATTTTATATTTTTATGATAAAACATTACATTATTTTGTGAAGTATCTCATTGGAAAATTACTCTTTCATTGCATCTATGATTTAATTTCAAATTGAAATCGTAGAATTTTTTTAAATTAAAAATGAATAATTTGATTCCATAATATGAATAATAATGATTTTTAAGATCCATTAATGTCAACATATTTTTGAACAATAATTATTATTGAAAATAGAAAACATTAATTTCTACATTTTACATAAAATGGCTTTACTATGGGGGTTAAACTAAAAAGATAAGTGTAAGAAAAGACCTAAAACCCATCCAAACACATTTTATGTTCATATTTGTGCCTTGCAAAAAAAATTATTGATAATGAGAAAATATTTAGCCTTGTGGAATGATAAAAATGTGGGAATGACTATATCTTTTCAAAAATCTATTTGTCTCCTCCCCACATTTACAAAAGGCGACACAATCTCCTCCAATATTAGCAATTCCAAACTCAATTTTTTAGAAAATAGATTAAAAATAACATTTTTAATTCTATATCCACATCCAGTATGTATTATTTTCATTAGGAATTACTTCAATAAAGTCTATAACTCTAAACCTAACTAGGATCATCGAATAGGTGGTAAAATTCCTAAATGTGTGTATTTATATTATTTATTCTTACAAATCATTTATACTATATTAAAACATGATAATATTTTTAAACTAGTATATAATATATATTTATATTTTGTTAATTTAATTAGATAACCTTTATCCATCTTTCTATCAATTAAATGAGAAACGAATGAATTGACCATGTGTATTGTAGACTACAACCCCATGAACCGATATAATATTCATGCATAAAAACCATTAAATAATGGATATAATGTTGAATATTAAATATTTATATGATATTTAGGATATTATAATACTTTTGGAATTATTTTTTCATATATAGCTTTTTACATTCCATTCCCTAGTTGATACAATAACATCATTCATATGTATAGAAAACAACCACCTCAGGATGCATGGTGATTCATGTTTTTCTAATTATTTTGATGATTTGTATGTAGGATAAAAATATTAATATAGATGCTCAATTACAATACGGTTTGAATTGTATATTAAAAAAAATCAATTTTAACCTTATGGAAAACTATGTTTAATAAAATTAAACAACATAAATTTTAAAACCCTAAAGATAGTTCTATGTAACAAACTTTCTTTGGTTCCAAAAATACGGTTCCAAAAATGAAACATGAGGAATGTTTACAAGGAAGAGAATTTACCTTAATGTTAATAGAATCTAAGTTATAAATGTATGAAAAAATTATTGAAATTATAATAAAGTTATTATTTCCTCATTTATCAAAATAAAATAGAAATAAAACAAGAAACAAAACATTTGCAGTGAAGAAAATATTTTAACCCGAAGAGTTGGGTTTCCAACAAACGTGGATAAAGGACCACTGATTAAAACTATAAAAAAAGACTATATTTACCACATCAGGGTAAGACCTAAGTAGTAATATCAGAATCTCTCCTTCTATCCTTGAAATTCATCGATCATTAAAGAAGTCATCACCTCTATCTTCAGATCCCCAAAAGACCTTTATCATTAATGTAGTTGGAACCTCTGTCTTCATATTCCTAGGAGCCTGCAATTATACTCCACATCAATGAAAATCTCCTTATGTAAGCTGAACAAGATGTTCAATATGCCCAACTGATGAAATGTTCTCTCTCTAGAAATACCTTTAACATCATGTAATCTCTATATTGATAGAATTATTCTTCCATCTATAACCTCATTCAAATGAGCTCATATTTATAGGCACAAATCCAATGGTCAACTCCCTCTTCCAACAGTCATTTTTCTCCAAGTATTTTGAAGGGGCCTATGCATGTGTCACTCAACTAATGGTTTATTAGATATAGATTATAGGAAATCATTTCATAACAAGAACACATTTTAGGAAAATGTGGTCCCTTAACCAAATCTATTTTTTTGGCAGTCTAAGGAAAAATAAAATTCAGATTCTAACCAAATAAACATTCTAAATATATATGAGATAAATATTCATATTATTATTTTAAACCAATTTAGACTCTAAATTTTATAGATTCAGGAGTCTACATTTCTATGAATTCTTGATCTGAATTATGAGGGGAAGAGAATAGGAATTTTGAGGAATTTACAGTCTTATTTCTAAGAAATTCAGAGTCCAATTATTATGTAATTCAGAGTCTAATTTCAATTGAATTTTGAGTCCGAATTATGTGGATTTTAGAGTAGGAATTAAGAGTAATTTGTGCTCTGAAATATAAGAAACTAGGAGTATGAATTCTATGGAATATGGAATAATAATTTTATAGAATTCAGAGTCTGAATTTTATAAAATTCGGAGTCTACATTTCAGAGAAGTCAGAGTCTGAATTTTAGAGAATTAAGTATCTGAATTTCAGAGAATTCAGACTTGTAATTTTTTGTAATTTTGAGTCGAAAAATAGATAAATCTATGTCTAACTAATTATATGATTTTTATTTTTTACATAAGATTTTGAATTTTAGACATACTAATAAAATGAGTTTTATTTAATGAGATTATAAAATGGAATAATAAAAACAATGGTAAGGATAAAAATATCCATAGAGAAGGATAATATTCATTGTGAAGACTATCATTAATGAAAAAATTAGTTTTTTATAAGGTAAAGTGTTTGTGATTTTCAAAACATAGAGTAATGGAAAATTCATAATGAATACTTATTGAATAAAAAATAACTCCATTTTTAGAAAGCACAATCATCCATAAAAAATATAACATAAGGACTAGGAATTCTTCATTATGAACATTAAATTAAAACATATATCCATTTACATATGAATTATGCGGAAAAATAGTAACTCACCCTTATGTTTTTAAATCCCAAAAGATCAAAATATTGACATTCATAAAGATAGTTTCTTATTTCTTGCTTATATAAATAATCATTGAGTATACTCCCCCTTTGATATACTCCCCATTACGTAGTGAATTATCTTCTTTACATATAATTTTTTTCATTATTCTTTTCCCCCACTTTCATGTTTTAAAAAAAAGTAATTATAATGAAATAAAATATGGTAGTTGAATTATTAAATATATATACAACAAAATAAATGATGCAAAATATTTTTTTTCATTAATATTGGAAATATTTATTTTTTGATGGTATAAAAAAAGGTCACACTTCAAAAGAAATTCATCTATATTTCTCATTTGGCATGAAATTTTTCACTATGGTCTTTATCTTCAAAAAATCATCATGATCTTCATCAAAGTGCATGATCAGTTATTCCTGGTCCTCATTTTTCTTTTCTAGAGCTTTAATCCTTACATCCCAAGGCTTTATGATTTCTACGGAAGACATAAAAACCCAATATATCTTAATAAACTTCTCACTGAACTTCATTAAAAAATAGCTTTCCCTCCTTAAATTCATATAAAATGAGTTCAGTTTCCCATTCAAATATTTTACTCCTTACTTCTAGGATGCTTGATCCCGATTCATATATATTGAGAAAACGTTTTGTAAGCTCCTACATCCTCACATATGCTCTATCAATGGTATCTCTCACAGAACCATGAATATTATCAGGAATTCTTAGCTCTTAAACTATCTTGTTGGTCCACATAGTGATTTCCATACAATAACTTCTATCAGAATCATAATATATATAGATTGTTTTGTAACCAGCCTCAATCATAATAAATTTTTCTATAATCATGAAAACAAAATCTGATTTCTGACCGAATTAATGCTGAAGCATTTGACGACTCGAGTTAGTACTCAGAATCAAATGAATGGTGTCTAAGAATTTATTCAAAGATATAACAACAATATCCTGAACCAAAAAAGAACAATTCTAGATTAGATTGTCTTATTGGTGGAGATTATTTATCTATCTCAACAAACTTTTATTTTTATGAACTAACAAAAACATTCTTAAATACTACATTTTTTATGTGTGTCTATAATCACATATTTTTCCATTATCACCTCTAAAAATGGTCTCCTAAACATTAAGGGATTCGTGTTAACTATATGACACATGACCGATTTGGTCCTTATCAACACTTTCCTTCTCATTATATTCCTTAAGATCTTCTAGTTGAATGAATTCATGTATACTACTCTAATCATTATAATGTTCAATAAACTCTTCATGGTCTATAGAATCTTTTCCATGTGAATGAATTTTGTTTGATTCAACCTGCGATGTCTGGATTGGAAATTTTTTTGATGGAATTTCCTTCTCATCATATTTTTCAACTTACCTTAACATAAAATTATAGTAATCACTCCCTTCCTATTCCTCTTCTTCCACGTCCTATTTTGGAAAAATTTATCATTTTCAATGTTCTGAAATTAACATCTTCTTTCTAGGAGTCTTGACTGGTTCCGGATCATTAATAAATGATTTTGGTACCAGAATTTTCTCATAATCTTTCTCAGTATCCTTGAGAGGAGATTGAACAATCTCTACTTTAGAAATTTTCTCCTTTTTATTCTTTTCTTTTCCTTTATTCATTCTCCTTAGAAGACCTAATCTTCAATGATTTTTCCTCAACAGGACCCATGAATAATCTAAGATCTACTTAATTATTTTTATTCTTATCTTCCCTATAATATGCAATGACTTCATTAAGATAGAATTTTTGCTTCTTCGACATAGTGGGTGCTGACTGAGTTTCTTGAACTATATGAATTTCTCCATTAACATCGGGTTCCATCTTCATTCCCTTCATCCCACCCTTCTTAGAAGTATCAGCTACTTTTGGATTCTTAGTTAAGGTTTCTATTTCACTTTCGAATAAGTCATAGAAATCTTCATATTTTTCATTGAAACCAACCTTCATTCTCCTACATTTATCATCACTTAGCAACATGAATTTAAAAGATATAGGCTTTAATCTACTTGGAATAGTAAACTATTCAAGGCATAATGAAATTATCATGGATAAAATTTCTAATTATATAATTATTTTCAATTTGAGTGTTCTATATTTGATATTTTTGAGCATCAACATGATTTAATCAACTAAATTTAACTTCATCAGGTCCACTAGGAAATCCATAATGATGATATTCATCAGCTTCAAGTTTTCCTTATACACATTCCCCTTAATTGTGAATCTATGATCCCATAATTCTAGCTGACTAATGTTTGTTGGGAGATGATTTATCATTGATGCTTTGACTCATTTGAGTCTGAGACATTCAAATTTAATCTCCTTCCTCAAACATCCTGATTCATCTGGTAGTTTCTAGGTGTACAAAATTTATTCTCCTTCATACGATATTTGAATGATACTATATACCACATTGATATAAAGAGAATATGTTTTTCAATTAAATTAAAATGATAATTTATCTCCCCAAACATCATTCAAAAAACTGTCAGACTCAGAGAACCCAACAATTATCTATGGATAAATTAAATAATGTTTTTTAAATTTGAATATGCATAAAATTTCACAACCATTCAACATAATATTTTTTTTATGAAATAATTTTACTTTGTACTGAACTTTTGATCTACTAATCATTCCCTATATATTTTATACTTTAAAATTTATTTGACTGGAGAATTTTTCGTATGCGAAGACACTTCCAAAGACATTAAAAATCAAGAAATTCCAAAATTGAGGAATCTCCCTAAGGTAGAGTGATAGAGCTTCGGCACGCTGAGGCTATAAAATCGATGTGGGAGAAAGAATATGGGAGAAATTATATAGGAATTGATGTGATGATTCAATTTCTCAAATTCATCCAACAACTAAAATAAGATTGATCTGATCAGACGGTTGAGATAAAAACCAAAGAAGAATTTTGGAGGGTTCTGATATTTTGAGTTTTTGATGATATAACTTCAGATTTATGAAAATTGAATCCAAAAAAATTGATTAAAATAAAATGAAAATACAAAAAATTAAATAAATTTAATTACAAATAACTATGTGAGGAAACATATATTCTGTATTGCAAGGTATCCACAATGAGGAATGTTTTTATTAAATAACATTAAATTCAATAAATTTTTTATTATGAAATATTTTGAATATGAATAATTTTGATTTCAAAAGGTTAGATTAAAAAAAGATGATTACAAAACAATTGGTTAAAAACAAAATGTTCTCCCTCTTTGAAAATATGTTTTTTAATTTAAGGAGATAGGTTTCACAAAATATTTAATATGAAATATTACCTTATTGTTATAATTCATCAAATTTGATTAATATTTTAAAATATATTATAGGGTAATTGTTTTTGTTAAAATATCTGAAATTTGATCTTGAATTCTGATAAATTGAATAATGATATCTCATTTATGTGTGTGATCCCTAAGAATGTCATGTCTAATATCTATGTGTTTCTCAAGGTTGTTAAGTGATGGGTTTTTACTTAGGTAAATGGCCCTAGTATTATCCCATAATATATGTTTTTTCATCAAACTAATTCCATAGTCTGTGAGTGTTTTTTGCATAAACGATATTTAAGCACAACAACATCCTACTGCTACATATTCAGCTTCAGTAGTTGAGAGAGATATTGAGTGTTTATTTTTTCATGACCAAGAAAATATTGAACCTCCTAATAAATGACAATTTCTAGATGTAATTTTTCTATCTATTCTACATCCAGAAAAGTTTTCTTCCTAAAAACTTTTTAAAACAAAATCATTTCCAGTAGTATGAAAATATTAAATCCATAGTTCCAATAAAATATCAAAAAATCCTTTTCACTACTTTTAAATGAGATTATATTGATTATGATTGACATTTGGTACATGATAATACTAAAAACATTTTGTCTGGATTACAAATTGTCTTGAAAAATAGATTTCCTATCATACCTCTAAATGTTGTTTGATCTATTGGTTTTACAGCTACATATTGATCAAGAGAATTTCAGTTACTGATTAGAGTTCTTATACTTTTTGTATGGTCAAACACATAATTTTTTAGAATATCTTTGACATAATTATCTAGAGATATATATGTTCTTTATGGTTTATGAGAAATTTGAAAACCTAGGAAAAATGTTCTCCCTTCCATCATAGTCATTTGAAACTCATATTTAATTACATTTTCAAACGAATTGGTTAAAAATTGCTGACTTGATCCAAATATAATGTAATCAACATAAATTTTAACAATTAAAACATTTTTCTTATCTTTCTATATTAATGTATTTGGATCAAAAGTTCCCTTAAAATAATTATTTTTATCAAAAATCATTAAGTCAATCTTACCAGGCTTTAATGGCATGTCTATGTCCATGTAATGTTTTGGTAATTTTGAAAACTTGTTCAGGATGTTTTTTGTCCTCAGAAACAATTTTTTTTTACATAAACATCCTCTTGAAAAAATCCATTAAGGAATGAAAATTTTACATATATTTGAAAATGTTTTAATTAATGAATGCTGCTAAGAAAAGAATAATGTAAATAGATTCATGTCTACATACTGGATCATATATTTTAATATATTATTTCCATCTTTTTGATTATAGACTTTTGCAACTAATATTTGTACTAGGATTCCAATTTCATCACAATTATTTCTATGGAAACTTTTTACAGAAAATATAGAAATTTAATTACTTCATTCAACTATGGTCAAAAGATTATTCATTTCAAATAATTTTACCACATCTTGTATGGATTTAATCCAATCATTATAACCAAAAGCTTCATCCGTGGTTTTTTGATCAAATATGAAACATAATGCTAGATGTTCAACTTCATTTCTAAAAGAACCTCTAGTTATTTCATGTTGATTTACTTCCACAATGATACTATAACTATTATGATTCAAAAGATATAAATTACCTGGGTTTTATATAACTTGTTCATAAACATATCTTATGAAATATTATAGGGTAAATGCTTTAGAAATATTTTCTTGAACATTTTCATTATCAGAAAGATCTTCTATCAAGGGGTGAAAATCAGTGTTGGAAAACACATTTGAGGATGTAGGTTGAGGTTTTATAAAAACAATAGAATAAGTTTCCTAAATATTTACATGCATTTATTCTTCTACAGTACATTGGTTTTTATTAAAAACACTATAAGACATAGAATATGTGGAGTAGCCAAGGAAAATATCTTCATTAGATTTGGGTGGAAACATATATAAGTTATATTTAATATTTATGACAAATAATTTTCTACAAAATAATATAATGTATTATTGTCTAGGTTTTCTAACTTTAAAAAATTCATAATGTGTTTTGTAAGAAAAATTTCTGATTAAAACTCGAATTATAGTATAAAAATCAGTACTAATAGAATCAGTCCAAAACTGCTTAGCATTTGAGTATTCACTCAATAAGGTTCTTGTAATGTTTGATTAATTCTATTTCTTCTTTAAAAAACATCATTCTGTGCTGGATTTCACTGAAGTGAGAATTTATGAGTAATTCATTTCAAACTACAAAAAGATTAAAAATCTGATTTCTGATATTACCTCCATGACCACAATGAATTGATATCATAGAATGGTTTTTCTTATTTTTAACATGGAATCTTGAAATAATGAATTAAAAAAAGATTCAGATTTATTTTATAGAATGTAGAACTATTTAAATAAATAGTAAACATCTAATAAGAGAAATACCAAACATTTTTCTCAAATACATCAAGTTATTTTTTCTTTAAAAAGATCCATATGCACTAACTATAATTCATAAGAAGTTGATAATTCAACAGTTGATTTAAAACATGATTTATGTTGCTTATCAAGTTGGAAAGGATCACAAAATTTGGAAGAATAAAATCTATGCTTTGGTTCATAGTTTATAAGTATTTTAATTAGGATTTAGCTTAGGTTACTAAGGATGCAATGTCCTAAACATCTATTCAATAACCAATATTGATCTTCCATTACACTGATGCAAGGTAGATCATGTATCCTATGGGGTTCTATGTTTTGTATATATACATTCTCCTACCTATGGTAAGAAAGAATAAACTCTACTTTGTAATTGCGTACTAAGAAAATATGATTCATAAAATTCATAATGTAACATTAATCAAATAATTGACTTATTCTAATGATGTTGAGATTAAGACCCATCAAAAATAAAAAATTTGAAACCAATTTTTTTCCAGGAATACAAAGTTACATATACCAAAAATTTCACCGATAACATTATCTCCAAAAGTTATATTTCATCCTTTCATCTTGATAATATTTAAAAAGATGTTTCTGATAGTAGTCATATGTAAGGAAAATCCACTATCCATTTACCAAGTATTTTTGTTGGTACTTTTTTATTTTCCTAAAAATAAAATAGTTATACTTTCAGAATCCAATCATTATAGGACATGGAAATTCCCAAAAGTATGATTTTATGAAGACACATTATCATAGAAAAACAGTATTTATGAAAACCAAAAGATTTGGTTTTTATTAAATGTCAATTATTCTCCCAATGTCTACCCCAATTGCACTTAGTGCAAAAGTGAGAACTTTTAGGATCAAAATAATTATTACTAAAAATAGCTTTTGAATGAGTAAAACCAAATCCTGAACTACATTGTAAAGGATAAATTTGGGAATATATGTTATAAATGTTGTGTTTACGAGAGGTAATTATTGAAAAAAATTTCCTTAAGTAAAATATTTTTAACATTAGTTTAATAACCAAATTATTATCCTCAGAAACGTTAATTTTAGAACTAATAGTTATCCTTTAATATATTTTGCTTAGAAATAACATTTCTATGATCTTTAGAAAGTTTTTCCTTCTTTGAATTTACAAGAATAATGTTTCTCGAAACACGTTCAAAATCAGATTATTTATAATGAATATCAATATAAGGATATGATACATCATTAGTTAAAATAAAAATTCTATAATTATATTTCTCTAACTTCTTTTTTATATTACAATTTTTATTTTCAAGAAGTATAGAAAATCTAGAAATATATTAATATAATATTAATGTATTATCTTTTTGATGTGGAAGATGTAGGATCTGAAGATTCATAATATTTATCATCAGTATAATTTCCATTCAATGTTACATTAGTAATAAATTAAACATTGTCTACCTTGGCCATAAGACAATGATTTGCAATGGGTAGTTTGTTTAATAGACCAATATTCTTCAGACATGAAGATTCAAAATCTGATGATTCATCTAATGAGTAACACCCACTAGTACTTTAGGTGTAATTTTTAATCAAAACATTGTTAGTTGTAGTCTTGTTATACATCTTATGGTTTCTCTTAGAATTATTTTCTTTTTAATCATTTATTTTGAGCATGGGATAGTCTGGCCAGATATGTCTAGTAATTTTACATTCATAACATGTGACATCTGAGTCATTAATTTATTTTCTTTATTTCATCCTATATCTATTCTAAAATTATTTCTTCCCACTACCTTTTTCATCCTTAGAGAAATAATAGCTAGCTCATTTTTCAAATCTTCACTTTTATAAGATACAAATAGTACATTGACATTCATTGCCTTGAATCTTGTAACCTTTTATGAAATCTTGGATTTAGTAATAAAGGATACACTTCATTTTCCATTATTCTTTTTTATTCATATTATCATCTCATTTCATGTATGTGTCATGTGGAAGAAGTGTTCACTAAAATATCACCATGAGATATTTGAGATGCTTTAATATTCTCATAAATAACAATCATTTTTTATTCCCACTCATTTGGCATGATGTCAATTATCTTTTCCACAAGAGCCTCATCATTATGACCTTCCTCTCCAATAGATTACAAACTATTTTCAATAGTCATAAATCTTTTTTTCACATTGAAAATATGGAATCAATAAGTAAATATAAATCCATGATAATGTTCTCTATGCATATCACTTTTAGTCTTTATCATTTTAGAAATCCCAAAATGAGTATCGTCTAGTTTATTCCAGATGTAGTTAGCAGCTTTTCATGAAGAAATATGACTATATATATATATATTACTTTTCATAGTACACATCAAAGTATTGAGTACCATGTAATTAAGTTGATATTATAACATTTATTGGATGGTAATGGTTTTGACATCCAGTTCAAGAATTTTTAAATCACAAGTAATTACAAAAAAATGATTGTGCTAGTATTAATAAATAAATACATCATTTTATCTCTTCAATACTCGTAATGTAACATCCTAGGTAAATAAATATTAAATCATTTTCATTTTTATTAATAATTATGAATTAAATATTAATTTTAATTTAATGGGGTTTTTATGTTCGACAGCGTACCCGATACGCAAAAAAAGAGTTTTTGAAATCTTACGTTGCACACTAGTAATAAAATAATATTATTTTAAATTGTAGTGAACACGTATCCATTTTATTGGTGAGAAGGAATGGAAATAACTAAAATATGATTATATATGTTTTTTAAATGTTTTTACATTTATCCAATAAAAGATAAAGATATAAAATACGAAAAGAATTCATTTTTAGGCATATATACTCCAACATTCACTAAAGGTCGACTTCTCTCCTTTTGATGGAGAACCGTCCATAAATATAGTTTTGGTCACTCTTATACATTTTATTGGACCAAATAAAATTCTTCTTTAGAATCATGACATCCAATTTTACTTTGTGTAAATTTTTTGTATTTTTCCGATAAAGTTCATTTTTTTAATGAATAGTGAAAACTGTTGTATTTTAATTCAAAACCTATTTTTAATATAATTTATTTATATGACTAGATTATCTTTTGAATTGTATTTTAAGTGCAATTAGATTATATTTTTACCATTTAATCCAATTGTGGTCGTTGGAATTAATTTCACTTTGAAATTGGACTTAAACTACAATCAATCTTTTAATACTTATTGTTTCATAAAAACACGCTATTTGCTCTGACAACGGGAATTAATTATTAAATTATTAAATGTAAATTATATGTTTTTAATTTTTTAAAATAGAAATCATTTTTGAATTCAGAATATCAAATATAACTTAGGTTGACGTTTTGGTATTTTTCTGAAGAACTTCAATTTTTGATTAATAGTGAAACCACTAAGTGGTACTTATAAAAACTGATTATCGGTTTAAATGAAATTTTACCACCTCTGTGTTTTGAATTTAAAAAATCTGACATACATGGTAGTCATTAAGAAGTTAAATGTGGTTCAATGGGATTATAATAATTTTTTGGTGAATAGTAATTTTTAATTTTTTAATCGCGATTAGAGGTAATTAGTGCAATTTAAGGCAAAAATGATATTATAATAAAATGAAAATACATAGACACATGTCCTACCCTTATTGGATGTGTCATGGACGACAAGGAAAATCCATGGGTCAACTTGGAGACCCCATGGCGCCACTTTGTTGGGAAAATGACATTAATATATTTTTATTTAATGTTAAAATTAAAATGTCACAAACACGAGTTGTTTTACTAAAACAATTTTTAAATGGGGTTATTCAGGGAATATTTTTTACAATAAATATTCATTATAAATCTAGAAAGATTTCCTACATCATGATATTTTTTGTTATAATTTTTAGACATTAAATAAATTAAATTATTTATGATACCATGATGATGCAGCAATGACCTCATTATTTAAAAATTTAAATAAAATAAAAAGATTATGTAAAATCTAAGACATACACATGTCAAAAATCTATTGGATTGGTGTATTTCGAACTCTTATCACCTTATCCTTGAAATATATAATTTTGGGTCCTTTTGAATCTGAAAAGAAATTTATAATAAAGTAACCTTTTATAACTTTCCTAGAGTGCCCCTCCTCTCCTCTTATAAAATGCCCCCACCTCTACCACCTTACCCACATGTCCAAAGCCTTTTTCTCAGCTAAACTCTACCAATTTTGTCTCTCCACATCCCTCTCTAACTCTTAGAAGCCTCACTTTGGGCAGAAGTCTTCCCAAGGAAGCCTATGATCTCAAATCAAAGAGAGCTACCCGATTTTAAGGTAATGTCTACACTTGTGTTCTTTTGTTTTATTTTTCTTCTCCAACCCCCTAAACTATTTTTATTCATTTATTTTGTTACAACTACAGTATCTTCAATATACTAGGTTGTTGTTATATGAAGTATTCGAGCTACACTTACACACACCTACATCTAATGGTTAAAGAACATACTGTTTATATTTATGGCGGATTTCTACCTCCCGAAACAATGATTGTTCAACATTCTTCTAACACCTTAAAAGGTGGCCATTAAGATGAAACTATATTTATATCTTATATATACAATGTTTATGTTTTCCTTAAGCTTCTGTATTTTTCATTTTGGTCATACCTTTATGGTTTACATTATGGGTAAACGTGATATCTTTATTTAAGAAAGTGTGGACTACTTCCCCCTCAATGTGATTTGATTCGTTAACACCATAAATGGGAAATATAAAGGATGGAGTAATGATATTATATATGATATTATAATAGAATATTAATATACCTTAATATAATTATGATTCCATTCCATAAAATACGAAATAGAAATGAAAGTAGCGTTCATGCGTACGTACGGCTTACCGTCTCCATGAACTATGCATTTCATTTCTTACCTATAAATGATTATGTAATATTATAAATTCATGTATATACTTGATATATATGAAATATATGGAATCTACATCATGAATATTGTTCCAGGGATAATGGATATTCGACTACGTGAACAACTTATAAATATAAGAAGTTCACTTTTGACTCAAGTACAAATGATCAACAAAATGACCATTATTAACTTAAATAATTACATAATGTTCATAACATGGTAATAAGTGATATAAATGTAATAATGAAATTTAAAAAGGTTCTTAAAAAAGTATAAATTAACTCAAGTTTATTATTCAGGACATTAAAGAACTATCGCGTCAAGTCGAACCCGAGGTATGGGACTTCATCTCAATCTCCTTTAATTGAGGAATATTTTTTTTATACAAAACCTTCTATTATACTGTGAATAAACCACTTTTAATTTTACATTTATTCAAAATGAATCTTTTTTATACTATGTGTTTTACTAATTGACCAAAGGGAATGTTTATTTTGTCATACGTATGCAGCGACAATGACGTCTCCTCCGCCATGACAATTATTTGGGTTCCGCCTTCCTTTACAAGACATAACATTTTTTTAAATGAAAAATAAATACCATGTTTTACTTTTATTTTATTTTGGTATTGAAAATGGTTTTCATAATGTATTTATTATATCAATGTGTTGTATTGATATCTTGTGATTGAAATGTGGAAATGTTATGTTTCCTTTATGCATGTTTTATGTGATACAATTATGTTATTGTTCTTAGGTATTGTTATGAAGACGTGTGGTTCCGTGATAAACTAAGGGTGGGTGTGCACAATATAGCTCTACAATGCATTGGGTAACACAATGGAGTTAAACGTTAAGGTTTCTCCGAAGATATTAAGGGAATATACTATGGTGGGTATTCCAAAAGTAACCAAGTGGGTTACTCCCTATGTAACAATTTTATGAATGCCTCAAGTTACCTTTATGTCTTATGATTTCTATGATTTATTCATGATTTGATGAGTTATGTTAAAGTGCTTATGTTTTATGGGTAAAGTATAATTTCATTCTTATGTATATATGAACTCATGTTTCCTTTCCATTTTTTATAACCCTTACTGAGCTTTCTATGCTCATCCCAAGTTTTTGAAATGATTTTCACAGGTAAAGGCAATTGTGCATGATGCGATGATAGTGTCAAGGAAGTGTCACGATGGAATCCATGTTTTATATTAAATATTTTTCCATTTATGGGAAAAATGAATACTATCTTTTATGTAACCACTTTGTTCAAATGTGGAATGTAATGAAAGTTTCATGATCTAATTCTCGAAAACTCTAAACCTAAAAAGATCCTCAATGTGTAATCTTGTAATAACTCAAGATTAAGTAAGGTGAATGGATGGGGCCTTATAGTTGGTATCAGAGGTCGGTTTAGATAATTTTAGGAGTTAGAATTTTATTAAATGATTATCAAAAAATATTTTTTTATGGTATGATTGAAATGATAGAGCATTTGGATATTACCATGTTGCTTCATCTAAGACATGTTTGTTCAGAATGGTTTCCCGCATAGGAAACATGGAATCAGTGCTAGGAAGGCATACAGAAGGAAATAACCTTCCGAATCAGCATCCTGAGATGATCAGAATCAGAACTGAACAGTTTGTTGCAGTAATGGATCAGTTGACTCAAGCGATAAATGGTGGGGGTATCCACGCTCGAGATTAGCCAGATCAACCACAGAGGAACATGTCAGTGGTGGAACATTTCATGAGGCATCATCCCCCATCATTCAGAGGATCATCTGACTCTGTGCTAGATGACGGGTGGATTAAAGAACTGTAGAAGATTTTTGATGTCATGGGGTGTTCAGATAATCAAAACGCTAGTCCTTCTATTTACCATTTGGAGGGTGAAGCAGATCAGTGGTGGTCGATGTATAAAAATATTAGGGAAGATGATAAGATTGATGCTCTCGACTGGGATGAATTTTAGGGTATGTTTCTTGATAAGTATTTTCGTAAGGCTGTTCTACTTAGGATGGAAAAACAATTCTGGGAATTGAGGCAAGAGGAACACTCAATGGCTGCTTATGAAGAGAGTTTCACTCGATTGGTAAGGTATGCTCCAAATTTTATACGAGACATTGATAGTAAAATCAATCGTTTTTACTCGGGATTAAATCCAAAATATAGATGGGCATTGGATTCTCCTTAGTTTAAAAGTTATGAAAACAAGTTCGATGTGCTGAGTATGTGGAAATGGAGTTTGCCGATGATCAAGTGTTCTATAACAACCAGAAGAAGAAGAGACTGAGGTGGCATGAGAAAGGAATTAATTCTTCAAAAAGGTCTTATGGTAAGAAAACTATGTTTCCAGTTTGTGATAAATGTGGTAAAAGGCATGTTGGGGAATTTCATCTGAATTCTGGAATGTTTTAGCGATGTGGTACGATGGGACACAAGGCTCATGATTGCACTAAAAAATATCAAGGTGATGGTAATCCCAAATTCGATTTACATTTAGTGAATTGTTTTAGGTGCAATGAGATGGGTCACTATGCAAATGAGTGTCTGACAAAGAGCTCGAGTGATGTTAATAAGTTAGACTACACGAAGAAAGGTGTGGTGAAATCCTTTGAAACTACTTCAGTAGATGTCAGGCCATCAAATGAAGTTGTATCAGATACTTTTTTTTTGTTTTTTCAGATTCTTCCAGTGTGTTGTTTGATTTGGGGTCTACACATTCTTTCATCTCTGAAAACATTTCTAGTTAAATGGGAATACCATCTTAAAAAATGACTCCTAGACTTGCGGTAAAAACACCTGGGAGAAATGTTGAGGCAAAAAGAATTTATAATAATCTTCCTATCATTATCTGTGGAAATAACATACGTGCAAACCATATTTTTTTACCTCTAGTAGAGTCTGATGTTATCCTGGGTATGGATTGGCTCTCTATTTACAATGAAAAAATTGACTGCAGAGCTAATGAAGTTTCATTTCATAATGACATTCAGTTTGTGTAGAATAATGAACCATTACTGTTGATAACATATCAAGAGGCCGAGAAACTAGTAAAATATGGAAATGAATGTTACCTTGCACAAATTGTTGAAAATAAGGGAACTATTCAGATTAATGATGTGCCAGTGGTAAATGAGTATCCTGATGTTTTTTATGATGAGTTTCCTGGAATAATACTAGATCAGGAAGTTGAATTTACTATCGACTTAGTTCCTGATGCTAATCCAATTTCAATACAACCTTATCGAATGGCTCAAATTGAACTTTTAGAGTTAAAGGAGAAATTGTAGGATTTATTAGAGAAAGGTTTCATTCGACCTAGCACATCACCATGGGGTGCTCATGTTTTATTTGTTAAAAAGAAAGATCTTTCTATGAGACATTTCATTGATTATAGTGCCTTGAATAACATCACTGTTAAGAAAAAATATCCTTTGCCTCATATCGATGATTTGTTTGATCAGCTCCGGGGAGGTCAGTATTTCTCATAGATTGACCTGAGATCGGGGTACCATTAGTTGAAGGTAGAAGAATCAGATATTCCGAAGACCGCATTTCGTAAAAGATATGGCCATTATGAATTTGTAGTAATACCTTTTGAGCTAACCAATGAACCTACTGTATTCGTGGAATTAATGAATAGAATTTTCCATGAGTTCTTGGATAAGTTTGTGGTGATTTTCATTGATGTTATATTGGTGTTTTCTAAAAGTAAATAGGAGCATGAAAGACATTTAAGGGTTATTTTGAAAACCTTAAATGAAAATAAATTGTATGGGAAATTCATCAAGTGTGTGTTTTGGTTTCAACAAATTTCTTTCCTTGGTCACATTGTTTCTAAAGATGGGATAACTGTTGATCCTGTAAAAACAAAGGTTATTGAAGAATGGCCAAGACCGATAAATGTAACTGAGATTCGTAGCTTCCTTGGTTTGGAATGCTATTACCGAAGGTTTTTTAGAATTTTTTCATGGTTATCTAGTCTAATGACTAAGCTAACTCAGAAAGGTGTTAAGTTTATCCAGACAAACGAATGTGATGATTGTTTTCAGGAACTGAAAATAAGATTGGTGAATGCTCCAGTTTTGTCACTACCTTCCAGGACTGGGGAGTTTGTTATCTACAGTGATGCTTCATTGAAAGGATTTGGTTGTGTCCTAATGCCGAATGATCAGGTAATTACTTATGCTTTACGTCAGTTGAAAACCCATGAGGTAAATTACCCTACACATGATTTGGAATTAGCTGCAGTTGTTTTTTCTTTAAAAATTTGGAGGCATCATTTGTATGGAGTAAAGTGTGAAATATATACTGATCACAAAAGTTTAAAGTATGTATTCACTCAGAGAGAATTGAACATGAGACAGAGGAGATGGCTATAATTAATCAAGGATTATGATTTTACGATTCATTACCATCGGGGAAAAGCAAATAATGTGGCTGATGCTTTGAGTCGAAAATGTAATGCTTCATTAACAATGTTGCATTTGGAACATGATCCTTGGGTTAAGGATTTGATAAATTTTGGAATAGAAGTTTTTGGTGCAGGATGTTCTTCTATTTTGTTTCATGTATCAGTGAAATCATCTCTATCAGACAGAATCAAGAAAGCACAGAAGCAAGACATTGAGTTGCAGAAAAAGGGAGAGCTGGTTCAGAAGGGTAACTTGCCTGAATTCAACATTGATAGTGATTTTGTTTTGAGATTTGGGAAGAGATTGTGTGTGCCTTGTGATTCATAGTTGAAGAGAGAGTTGTTATGTGAAGCTCATAGTTCTCTGTTTTCAGTTCATCCGGGCAGTACTATGATTTATAGATATCATTGGGAGTATTACTGGTGGGATGGAATGAAAATGGTAATTGCTGATTTTACTGTGAAGTGTTTGACTTGTCAGCAGGTTAAAGTTGAGCGGATGTTACTGAAAGGGATGCTTCAGCCTTTACCAGTGCCAGAGTGGAAATGGGAGAATATATCCATCGACTTTGTTGTGGGATTATGGAAGACATCTCGAGATAATAATGCAATCTATGTTATTGTTGTTCGATTGACTAAATCTGCTCATTTCCTTGCTATACGATATATATTTTCCCCAGATCGACTTTCCCGTTTATATGTTAAAGAGATAGTCAGGTGACATGGAGTTCCTCTCTCCATTGTATCTGACCGTGATCCCAGGTTAACTCCTAACATTTGGAAAGGCCTTCAGAAGTCGTTGGGTACTGAATTAAATTTTAGTATAGCTTTTCATCCTCAATCAGATGTGAAATAAGAATGAACAATTTAGTCTTTGGTGGATATTCTACGTGCTTTTTTGATGGATTATCAGGGAATTTGTGACCAAAATTTTTCTTTGGTAGATTTTTTATATAATAGTAGTTTTCATTCCAGTATACAGATGGCACCATTTTAGGCGTTATATGGGAAGATGTGTCGAACTCTAGCTTTCTAGGATGAAGTGGGTGAAAGGAAGTTGATGGGACAAGAATTGGTAGAAGAGTTGGTAGAAAAAGTTCAGCTGATACAGAAACACATGAGAATAGATCAGAGTAGGTAGAAGAGTTATGCAGACAACAAGAGAAGGATCTCTATTTTGAGGTAGGTGACCATGTTTTTCTCAAACTGTCACCATGGAAAAGTGTGATGCGATTTGGAAAGAAAGGAAAGATGATTTCAAGGTTCATCGGACCATATGAAATTATGGAGAGAGTTAGATCAGTTGCTTACTGAGTGGCTTCACCTCCGAGTTTATCTCAGGTAATTTTTTTTTTCATGTTTCGATGTTGAGAAAGTATATGCCAGATCCATCTCATGTTTTGAGTCCAAAGGTAGTTCAGCAGGAAGAGAACCTATCTTATGAGGAACAACCAGACCTGATTCGTGGCCACATGGAGCAGGTGTTACGGAATAAGGTGATTCATCAGGAAATGTTTTTGTGGAAATACCACATGATTGAAGAGGTAACATGGGAATTTTAAAATGATATGAGTGATAAATACGCACACTTATTTTGATAAGTGAATAAAATTGTGAAGCCGCAATTCCCAAAAAGGGGGAAGGATGTAACATCCCAGGTAAATAAAGAATAAATAATTTTCATTTTTATTAATATTTATGAATTAAATATTAATTTTACTTTAAAGGGGTTTCTATGTTCGATAGCATACCTGATATGCAACAAAGAGTCTCTTTGAAATCTTACATTGCACACTAGTAATAAAATAATATTATTTTAAATATTAGTGAACACGAAGCCATTGTATTGGAGGGAAGGAATGGAAATAACTAAAATATGATTATATATGTTTGTTAAATGTTTTTACATTTATCCAATAAAGGATAAAGGCTTAAAATACGAAAATAATTCAATTTTAGGCATATATACTCTAACATTCACTAAAGGTAGACTTATCGCCTTTTGATGGAGAACTTTCCATAAATATAGTTATTGTCACTCTTATACATTCTATTGGACCAAGTAAAATTCTTCTTTAGAATCGGATCATCAAATTTTACTTTATGTAAATTTTTGGTATTTTTCCGATAATGTTCATATTTTTAGTGAATAGTGAAAACTGTTGTATTTTAATTCAAAAAATCTTTTTAATCTAATTTATTTATATGATTATATTATCTTTTTAATGGGATTTAAAGTGAAATTATAATATATTTTTACCATTTAATCCAATAGTGGTCTTTGGAATTAATATCACTTTGAAATTGGACTTAAACTACTGTCAATCTTTTCATACTTATTGTTTCATAAAAACACGCAATTTGCTTTGACAACAGGAATTAATTATTAAATTAATTAATGTAACTTATATGTTTTGAATTTTTTAAAATATTAAACTTTTTTGAATTCGGAATATCAAATATAACTTTGGATGAAGTGTTGGTATTTTTTTTAAAAACATCAATTTTTTATGAATTGTGAAACCACTAAGTGGTACTTATAAAAACTGATTGTCCGTTTAAATGAAATTTTACCACCTCTATGTTTTGAATTTCAAAAATCCAACATAAATGGTTTTCATTAAGAAGTAAAATTTGGTTCAATGGGATTAAAATAAATTTTTGTTGAATAGTAACTTTTAAGTTTTTAATCGCGATTAGAGGTAATTAGTGCAATTTAAGGCAAAAATGATATTATAATAAAATGAAAATACCTAGACACATGTCCTACCCTTATTGGATGTGTCATGGACGACCAACTCAATCCTTGGGTCAACATGGGGACCCCATGTATCCACTTTGGTTGGAAAATGACATTAATATCTTTTTATTTAATGTTAAAATTAAAATGTCACAAACATGAGTTGTTTTACTAAAACAATTTTAAATGAGGATATACAAGTCATATTTTTTACAATAAATATTCATTAGAAATCTAAAAAGATTTCATACATAATGGTATTTTTTTTATAATTTTTAGACATTAAACAAATTAAATAATTTATGATACCATGATGATGCAGCGATGATCTCATTATTTAACAATTTAATTAAAATGAAAAGATAATGTAATATCTAGGACCTAAACATGTCAGAAACCTATTGGATGGGTTTATTTCGAACTCATATCACCTTATACTCGAAATATAATATTTTTAGACCTTTTAAATCTGAAAATCATTTTATAATAAAGTAACCTTTTATAACTTTCCAAGAGTGCCCCTCCTCTCCTCTTATAAAAGGCCCCCACCTCTACCACCTTACCCACACTTCCAAAGAATTTGGCTCAGCCAAACCCTGAACATTTTGTCTCTCCACATCCCTCTATAACTCTTAGAAGCCTCACATTGGGCAGAAGTCTTCCCAATAAAGCTTTTGAGCTCAAATCAATGAGAGCCACACGATTTTAAGGTAATGTCTTCACTTGTGTTCTTTTGTTTTATTTTGCTTCTCCAACCTCCTAAACTCTTTTTATTTATTTCTTTTGTAACAAATACAATATCTTCAATATACTAGGATGTTGTTATAATAAGGATTCGTGATGCACTTGCACACACCTACATCTAATGGATAAAGAACATACTGTTTCCGTGGATGGCGAATTTCTTTCTACCGAAATGATGATTGTTCAAAATTCTTATAACACCTTCAAATGTGGCCATTAAAATGACATTATATTTATATATGATATATAATATGATTATGTTTTAGTTAAGCTTCTGTATTTTTTATTTTGTGCTTACCTTTATGGTTTCCATTATGTGTGAACACAACATCTTCATTTAAGGAAGTGCGGACTACCGCCCCCTCAAAGTGATTTGATTCGTTAATAACATATGTGGGACGTATAAATGATGAAGTTATGATATTATATATGATATTATACTTTAATTATAATATAACTTTATATAATTATGATTCCATTCCATAAAATACGAAATATAAATGAATGTAGCGTTAATGTGTATGTACGGCTTACCGTCTCCATTAACGGTGCATTTCATTTTTTACCTATAAATGGTTATGTAATATTATTAATGCATGTATATACAGGATATATATGAAATATATGGCATCTAAATCATGAATATCATTTTTTAGATAATGAAAATTTGATTACGTGAACAACTTGTAAATATTAGAAGTTCACTTTTGACTCAATTACCAATGATCAACAAAACGACCATTATTAACTTCAATAATTACATAATGTTCATAACATGGTAATATGTGATATAAAAGGAATAATGAACATGAAAAAGGTTCTTAAGCATGTATAAATTAACTCATGTTTATTATTCGGGACATTAAAGAACGATCGAGTCATGTCGGACCCGAGGCATGGGACTTCATCGCAATCTCCTTTCATTGAGGCATTTTTTGTTTTATACACAAACATCTATTATACGTTGTATAAACCAATTTTACTTTTATGTTTATTCAAAAGGAATCTTTTTTATACGAAGTGTTTTACTAAACGACAAAATGGAATGTTTTTGTCGTACGTATGTGGCGACAACGACTTCTTCACCACGTGACCATTATTTGGGTTTTGGCTTCCTATACAAGCCATACCTTTTTTTAAATGAAAAATAAATACCATGTTTTAATTTTCTTTTATTTTGGTATTGAAAATGGTTTTCATAAAATTTTTTATTATATCAATGTGTTGTATTCATATCTTGTGATTCAAATGCGGAAATGTTATGTTTACTTTAGGCATGTTTTATGTGAAACAATTATGTTATGGTTCTTGGGAATTGTTATAAATATCGGTGGTTTCATGATAAACTAAGGGCGGGTGAGCCTGGTATAGCTATCCAATGCATTCGGTAACACGAAGGAGTTAAACGTTAAGATTTCTCCAAAGAGATTTAGGGAATATACTGTGATGGGTATTCCAAACGTAACCAAGTGGGTTACTCCTTACATAAGAATGTTATGAATGCCTCAAGTTACCTTTATGTCTTATGATTTCTATGATTTATTCATGATTTGATAAGGTATGTTTAAGTTCTTATGTTTTACGGGTAAAGTAATATTTCATTCTTATGTATATATGAACTCATGTTTCCTTTCCATTTTTTATAACCCTTACTGAGCTTTTTATGCCCATCCCATGTTTTTAAAATGATTTTCACAAGTCAAGGGAAAGGTGCATGATGTGATGATAGTGTCAAAGAAATGTCATGAAATAATCCATGTTTTATATTAAATATGTTTCCATTGATGGGAAAAATGAATACTATCTTTTATGTAACCACTTTGTTTAAATGTGGAATGTAATGCAAGTTTCATGATCTAATTCACTAAAACTCTAAACCTAAAAATATCCTCAATGTGTAATCTTGTAATAACTCAAGATTAAGTAAGGTTTAAGGCTGGGGCCTTATACATAATCATTACCATCACTAATAGGTTGTCTATTAGGTTTTATATTTTCAATAGAACCAAAATTCCTTCCATCCATTCAATAAGAAAATATTTTCCCAAAAAACTTGTTGATAGAAAATATTTGTAAACATTGTAAAAAAATGTAATAAAAGAATATTCAATAAATGCTAATAATGAAAATTTAAAAAATGGAAATATTGAGAAAGAAAACTTATATGTGAATATATGTGTTTCAGATACCTCATCTAATACCAATTGTATGATTGAAATATGAATGTAGATGATCAATTAAAAGAGTTTGTGTGAATTGTATGTTTAAAAACGATCATTTTAAACATTATGGAAAATAGTGATTAACAAAGTTATACAAGATAAATTCACACACCCAAAAAAAAGTTCTTTGAAACAAACATACATAGGTTCTGAGAATATGGTTTTGGAAATGAAACCGAATGATTGTTTAGTAGGAATATATTATACGTTAAATCATATAGAATATTACATATTAAAGAATGAAAAATTAAAAAAATTATAATAAAGTTATACTTTTTTCCCTTTTTCAAAATACATTGATAATAAAACATTAAATAGAATAGATAACATGTAGGAAATAATTTAACCCAAATAGTAGGGTATCCATCATACATCCTTAAAATACCCTTGATTTATATTTTCAGGAAAGTATGTTTTACCCACACTAGGGTAAGCCTTCATTATAAATATCAGAATATTTCTTGATATCCCCATATGCCTTCGATCATTATGGTAATTAACACCACTATCATCCTATCCCTGGAAGCCCTTAAACATTAAGGAAGTAAGAACCTCTATCTTCCTATCTGCAGAAGCCCTTGATTATACTCAGAAACAATCAGAGTCACAAAGAAATATTAATAAGATATTCAGTATGCACAAGACAAGAGATTTTCTCTCCCATGAAATCACTTCAACATCATGTAATCTCTAGATTCATTGAATGGGTTTCTTAATCTATGAGCTCTTTTAAATGAGGTCTTATCTACAGGCACAACTCCAACAGTCAGCTCCCTCCTCCAACAGTCATATTTATACATGAATTTTGGAGGGTCCTATACACATGTCACTCAACCAACAGTTATTTAGAAATATATTACATGACATCATTTTTTAATAATAAGATGTGTTGGGAAAATTAAGTCACTTAACAAAATCAATTTTCCAGAGTATGAGGAAAAATTTAATTCTGAATCTAACAAGATAATCATTCTGAATCAATATGAAAGGATATTTAGATTCTATTTATCAATGATTTTATAATATGAATTCTATTGATTTTGGAGTCTGAATTCCAATGAATTCATGATCTGAATTCTATATATTTTAGAGCCTGAATTCTGAGGAATATGGATTCATAATTCTGAGGAATTAATAGTCTAAATTTTGAGTAATTTAAAGTCTTATTTTGGAGAAATTTGGACTCTAAATTCCCAAGAATTCGGATTGTGAATTCTGAGGAAATTAGATTCTTATCTCAAAGACCTTTTGAGTATGAATTTGGATGAAATTGGAATCAAAATCATGAAGAATTAAGGGTCTGAATTATGAGGAATTCAGAGTTAGAATTATGACTAATTCAAAGTCAGAATTCTGAGGAATTCAGAATCTGAATTTCAAAGAATTCATGTGCTGAATTTTAGAAAATTTGTAGTATGAAATTTAGAGAAATCAAAATCAGAACTTCAGAGAATTCAGAATCTGAAAATATATCAATCTATATCCAAGGAATTATACGATTATGTGGTTTTACATAAGAATCTGAATTTTAGATGAAGTAATATAATTATTTTGATATAAAGATAATATAAAATTAAATAATTAAAACAAATGTATGGATACAAATTCCCTTAGAGATATGAGATTTTCCTTATGGAAATTACCCTTAGGGAAAAACAGTTTTCTTTATAATGATGTGTTTGTGATTTAAAAAAAATGAGAAATGAAAATGACATAAGGAAAACTTATTGACAAAAAAATTTATTAAGGATTATTTTAATGCATATATGTGATATTTAATATATTATAATACTTCTAAAAAAATAATATAACATCTAACATTTAACTCTCTATCCATTTGAAATTAATAATTTCACTCATGGGAATGTGTGTACTACGACCTCTACATAGTGATGTGATGTGTTCGCCATTTTATAAATTTATATATGAAAAAAGGTTGTATTTTATTAAAAAAAATTATATTATTTTATAATATTTATTAATTATGAATTATTTTTTATTTTCCTCTTTTTTCGAACCATTCAGAAAATTTGAAACAATAATTATATGTATGTATGACCTACCATCATTATAAATGGAATAATCAATTTTATATGAATATCATTAACAGATTAATCCATATATATATATAATTACTATATATGATACTTATACCATATTTTATATTTTTAATATGATTTAACTATAATCAAATTGAAAGGAAAAATATAACAGAACTAAAACATAAATAATAAATGATGAAATTATCTCTTTAAGCAGAAATTTTAATAAACAATAGTCTATAAAAGGGTGACAAAAGCATATTTGTAAATAATATATTGTATGTGATATTTGATTATGGTTCTGTAATATATGTATAATAAAACTATTTATATTATACATGAGGTACAATCACATACGAAGGTGGTCAAACCTGAGTTATGAGTTTTTGTTTAACTTTTAATTCTATAAGACAAATGCCATATTCACAACTTATTCGTTTTTGTATATATGTACCTCACCATTTATATTTTACACTCATTTTTTAAGATTTTTTTGTTCTATAATTAATTTTTATGGTTTTTGAAGAGTTATCCAATATAATGCAATATTTGATCAAAATATAGCTAAAATGAAATTAATAATTAAAAGGTAATATAATAATTGTTTTTAATGATATATTTTAATTAATGATTATTTTCTGCAATTTTGAAGAAATTTGATAATTTTTTTATTAATTTTAACAAAAAATGGTTCAACCAATGAATCCATCAAACAAATACGCTGACCAGCCACCTAGCATGCCATGATGGGCCAGTCGAACAAGCTACCATGCAGGGAGAGACACTTAGGCAGTGAGGGTAATTTAGACCATAAAGAGGATCCCTCATTGAGTTTAGTTTGTAATAATCATACATGTTCTATTCTATGTGTTGTCAAAAATTGTGTGTGTGTGTCAATTATAACGAGGAACAAATCAATAGTGTAGGTCTCTAATCCAAGGATGTGATAGGTTGATATATTTAGTAGACAATGAAAACCAATGATTTTGATAATTCGTGAAGATTTTAATTAATAGAATTCAAATTAACCAAAATATATAAATTATTTCTAACTCAAACTCGTAATACTCAAACACCCACATACCACTGACCTCACCCAATACCCCTTCTCGATGCTATCCCACCACTCAATGCGAGCCAATCGACATCTATAAATAGTATAACTGCCTAGGACGACACTTAGAGGAGCTCCAAATCACAACTCCATCAAATTTTACCACACTAATCCATAATGGGTTACATATAGTACCTTCAACATAGTCTGTTATTCTATATTTTGGTGAAGACTGATGAGAAACCCCCAATAAAGCATTTTATGGCCCTCATAAAGGACAAATCACTTGTTGAAGACTTCCCCCACAACCACAACAACTGATATACAATAAAACACTACCTCATTCCATGAATAACCTCATAAAGTCCATTTATAGATGATTATAATTCTCCATGTATATTTTTATCATCTCTTCAAATGGGAAACACAGATTATCTATGAGTGATTTTCTATAAATCCATATATATACACTGTATATCTGAAGGATTCATACCCCAAAAGATATTAGAGGATGAGGATTTTGAGATCATCCTTGATCATGGATAAAAAAATATTAATTATCACTATATAAATAAATGGTATTTGTACCTATACACGAATTTTTACTAGATGGAGCAGGCAACAATTTTTTATTCTTATTTTTATCTTTTTCTCTTCACTACTTTTAATTTTTAATTTCTATTATAATATTAATTATGTAGGTATTTATTTCATTCAGTTGATCTATTATTCTGTTTACACCATTTTAATCTTCTTATTTTTTAATTTTTTATTTTATTTTATTTTCTTAATCTTTTATCTGTTATTTTATTTTACTTCTTATCTCTCATTCTCATTCAATATTATTATTATTCTTGTTTTATTTCTTTTATACTTAACTTATCATTTGGCATCCATGAAATATTATACTCATGATGATTAATAACTAACCTGAGAAAGAATATAATGGAGTAACACAGTTCTTAATCCTAATTCCATGTTTGAATTAATATTTATTATAATATCTATATGTTTTATAGTGGGTAAAATCCACAGTATGGTTATCTAATGTTTAAATTATTATTCTACAACCATTATCCATCGTTTTTGGAGGCAAATGTAGAGTGTTCTATTTGCTTTGATTGTGAAATTTTCATTTCTAAATGGTGAATATTATGGTGTTCAAACATATAGTGGAGTATTTTCACTATGTAGATTTAATATTTTTCAATGAAGGTTCTACATAAGAAAAATTCATATGACATATTCCGTTCTTTTTTACTCTCATCATTCATTGCATGATAGTTTTTTAGTTGTTCGTTTTGTTTAAACAAACAAAAAACTAGCATTTCATTGATTTCATAAGTAATTAAAACATCAATGAACAATATATTTAGGTGAATTAGAATATGATAGTAAACAAATGTGAATATTTTCAAATGAGATAGCCACATTTCACATTTGTACTATCATAGGAAAGATATATAAATTTTCTTTTTTCCATGACCACGATATGTGTGTGTCAAAACTGGTGTCTTTTCGATGGATCCAATCGTTAGTTAATTTAATTTTTCCTTTAACAGTGTATATTTTTTTATTTTTTTTAATAAAATATATATTCTTTTTGAACTATTTTTTTTGGATGCATCATAACATACCATAATTTTTTGCATAGTACTATTTCTCATGGGTGAAATAAGAACAAGATGTTGTTAAAACTTATTTATGTTATTAATTTTGTAGTACTGAAGAAAAGATATATTTTGAGATATCCAAAATGGATCAAAGAACTTATGAGTATCTATATAAAAATTAATAAAAATTGTAGACCAAATAATAAGCACCATAGTACTTTCATTTATTTACTGATGAAATCAAAGAGAATAAATCCAACTTCAAGAGGAACATACTACTAAGGAAGTTATTGAACCATAACTAACTCAGGGATTTGACCCTTTAAAAAACAATATCTCTTAATTTATTATTCAATATAAATTATATATCACTCCCCACTAATTTGAATTTCCATATTTAGTCAATCCTAGCATTACCTTAGAATACGATAATGCCACAACACCATCACCTTCAAAGAAACATGTAGTGCTCACTAATTTTAAAAAAATATAAATTAGACGAATCTGATATAGAATTACATATTGATTATCCAAAGTAGAAATTATTTCGGATTCTAAATTCAATGGGGAAATTTTTATTTTTTAATTTTAAATATTTAAATTTTTATGAGAAATTAACTTTTAATATTCTTTTTAAATATTCAATTCATGAATCCCACCATGAGAAATACTATAAAACAATGATAAGTTTGAACTAGTTGTATCCAACAAGAATAATTTTTACTATTTCATCCTATCACCTATGTGAAAGTTAGTCCGAACAGTGAAGGGGGTTGATTTGGTGTACATTATCCATATATGGCTCTATAAAGAAGAAGATGTGAAAAGTAAGAAGAATATCATTTGTTGGTTCAAATAAAACCATCCAACTATGGATAAAACCAAGTTAAACAATTCTAGAGGATATAAAAAAATAAATCATTAGGGAGATCATACCAAGACATATCCATTTACTTTATTTATATTAAATTTGTTGTTTTATTAGGCATTATCCCATAATTTGGCCCTACCCCTTTATCATTTATTGATATTTAATTACATTGTATTTCAGATATAATGATTGATTATATTTTCTATTACTTGATAGAATAAAAAAGATCCCTAATATTGTAGGAATATGAATAATTCAATTTGATAAAATGGATATCACTTATAACATTTACCTTTTAATCTCTAAATATTTTAAAAACTTATTCTGAGATTTAAATTATAAATTCCATAAAGATAGATTAATATTTAATTTAAATGATTGAAATATAATAGTTGTGTTTTATCATAACCTTATAATTTCTTTTTTAAGATTTAAATATTAATTATATTTAATGATTAATGTGGGGAATTGAATTATTTCAGTGAAAGATGAATATAGAAATGATGACTCAAAATTTGATGAAAATAGTTTATTATAATAATTGATATTCCACTCACAATTTTCATGTATTTAATTTATAAAATTTTTGTAAATTAATTATAAACTTGTTTTTATGCCATCGGTGAGTTTTCTAATGTCGTATGTCCTATTTTGAATAGGATTTATAGACCAAATATCGCTTATTTTATCTTCAACATATTTCTTAAGTGATATTGGTACATACCTCTTACTAGAACATGCATCGAAAATTACCAAATATAATGAAAATGAATAATCTCAATTAAAATTACTAAGGATTATTCCATTAAGATCTTATCATAGGTAACTCTTTCTAAATTAATCCTTAATTAACCCATAGAGAACTTGAATGACCTTTTTAGGAATGAGAGAACTTTCAATCCATTTTTATCTCTTCCTATCACACTCTTAGTATTCACATGATGTTATAAAACTAAGTTTTGGGATTGGGAATGTCATGGTAAACAGGATAAAACTAAATGAAAATAAAAAGTGTGTGGGTTCTACATGTGGTTTTGAGAGAGGTTATTAATTTATACATTGATTTTTTATCATTTTTGATTCAGAAAACATTGAAAAATAAAAAAAATGAAAAATGTATTGGAATAGGTTCTTACACAGAAGAAAAAAAATAACCATTACTATATTTATGATTTATATTTTGATCCCAAGAAATAATTTAGAAAAATTAAAATGTATGAATAGATTTGTTTGAAAAAATTATAAAAATAAGGAAAATTAAAACAGTTCACATTATTCATTATGATTTCATTTTTCATATTTTTTACTTCAATCATAAGAATTATGAGTTCCCATCTTAAAGGGGATAATTTCATTGGGAATTTCATGTTTATATCATCGTTAATATTTTAGAGTTAACATCCTCCTTTGTGCCAGAATTTTGAACATAAATTCATACCCTCATTAAGCTTCATAATAAATAGAACATAGATTGTAAATTCCTAATGATTTTATGTTCTTTTTTGTTTATAATGATGTGATATTGTTATTTTTTTTAATACTATGGGTATGGATCATGTTTTCATGACATAATCAAAAATCTATTTTGAATTTGAAGCATGAGTGATGAGAAAAAACACTCAAAGTGAGGTAAATATTTAATTTATATTATTATTAATAATTAATTAAGATACAATAATGGATGGAAGGATATTATATATCATTTTGAATTGGAAAAATTAATATTATGGAATTGAATTTTTTCATTAAAAAATTGAAAGTTTAATTTTTATTTTAGGTGGAATTTAAAATTGTTGTTTTACATGATTTTTTTTAAATTTATCGCATTTAAATTTAAATATTGTTAACATTGGCGTCCTCTTTAATTAAATGATGATATTTAGTACATGAGATTAAAGGAAAAATTAAATGTTGGGGCATTTAAAAAACTAAATTTTGAATCATAATTTATTTGTTTTTAATTAATTTTGTATCATTATAAGGAATAAAACCATGCAATATAAATTATTACTAAAATATGGGTAAAATGAAACTAAAAAATGATATGAATTCAAAAGATGGTATTTAATAGATTATTTTATTATATAATTTTTTTTAATGTTTTTATGATTTTTTATAATTATTATTATTAAATTTCTAGGTAAAAATTGTCGTCAACATAAGCAACCTTCATCAATCTAGGTTAACCCACCACCTTACCATCCCAAAAGGGTTGACCGACCAATATATCCCAACAATAATGACACTCAAGATTCAAAGGAACAATAGCCTGTTGAGAGAAGGAATTGGGGAGTGTATTTATGGATTATCTCAATTGAGTAGTGTTGGGAAGTGAAAAACATTTGTTATATGGGTGACGAAAATCCATGAGACGTTCTCTAGAGCATGATTCTTAGCTAGGGATGTGGCGAGTTAAAATATAGTAGATGCAGACTGCCCATGATATCTATGTTGGAATAATTTATAAGAATGTACTAGTCCACCAAACAAAAAAGGAACAATTCACTTCCCACTCAGTCACTTAATTCTTGAACCCGACCATACCGCCAACATCCACCACTTATGCCACTTAACATTAGGGCATAATAATTTTTATACAAGGGAACCACTATGACAAACACCCATGGAATCAATCATCCACACCACCTCCACCTTTACAACTACAAACTACAATGGATCCCATACGGGGCCTTGAAAAATCTCTTATGCATCATTTTTAAGGATGACAGATTTCATGACCTAAATGATTCTCCAATCCACCAGTAAAAGCCACTTAGGGCTTGTTCAATACACATAAAATCTCTCTCTCACCTAGTTAGGAATCGTCAAATGCTTCCACATTCCATGGGTAACCCCATTGTGGCCATAAAATTAAGAAGAGGCTACCCAAAATTTATTTCATCCATTTTATAAATAACGGAAACCCTTTATAAATGAGTGATTTAAAAAATATATATATTCATAGGAATCTTAAATTATGAATTAATTTACCTAAAGATATTGGAGTGTGGGGATTTTAAGAACATCCTTGACTCTAAAATACTAACATAGAATTGCATATTTTTAAATAGATTTGTTTGTTTCCTATCGAATTATTTCAAATACATAGAGGAGGCAACACTTTTTTGTTAATTTTTTATTTTATTATCTTATGTAATTCATAATTTCAGTTTTCATTTAATATAATATTAATTCATGAAATATTTTATTCATTCATGTGAACCATTATTATTTCTCCACTATTTTTCCCTTCTACATTTCTTCCTATTATGTCTTCTATTTTATATTTTCATTTTCATTCTCTATTATTTTATTTCTATTATTCTCTCTCATTCTCATTATCTATTATTCATATTTTTATTTTAATTATTTTCTTATTATCTTCTCATATTCAACGATGAAATATTACATTAAAGATTATGGTTAACTAATGTGAGGAATATCATAAGAGATGACTCTAATTATAGAACTAGAGGACCTGTTTAACAATTTCATTGGGTTATTATATGGAAGATTAATAATGGTTGTAGAACATTCTATGGTTATCTAAAATTTGTATTATTATTTTAAAACAAATATCCCCTAGTTATGGAGGTGTATGTGGAGTGAAAATGGTGGATTTCAAGAGAAAATTTCACTCATAATTGGTTTATATTATGGTGTACAGATATACATTGGAGTGTGTTAACTATTTAGAGTTGATATATGATATTGAAGGTTACACCTCATAAAATATCATTGAAGAACATCAATTTTATTATAATATCATATTACATATCTTGTTAGCTTCATTTTAGTTTGGAAATCAATTTATATAAAAAAAACCTAAAATAGTTTTTATATTTTAATCATAAGTATAACATTTAATTGTTGGATTAATGTGAATTAGATTATGAATGTAAACATATATAAAACTCTTCACATGAGATGGCCCTAGTAAGTCATTGTGCTACACTAGAAAATAAATAGAAATTATATTTTTTCCATAACCCATGAAAGGAATTTTTCAATATGTTATATCACGAATCTATTTATATTCAGTGTATTTAAATTTTATTTTAAATATTATTTTTTTCATGGGATTACGAATCAAAAGATACAAAAATGTTAAGGGTTTACTTAACTATATAATCATTATTGTATATTGTTTTGGTTTAAGTTTTTTTTAAGATAATTAAATGATATTTACCTTTAAAACTCATTAAATTTTTTTATTGCTTATTTATGAACATTTTTAGTTAATATTACCATTTTATTCTCATTGGAACATAATATGATTGAAATAATTTTATAATAAAAATATGACCCTATTTAAATCTTCTGTTTAAAATAAATTTTTAGGAAAAATCAAATTTTATATAAAATTAATTTTTTTAACCATTACAAATTATTAATTCGAGAAAATTTTACCATTTTTAACTTTGCAAAAAATATTTAAAAGTAATATTCATTTCATTCTCAAAATAAGGTTAACATGTATTTTACTAGAACTGAGAAATGTATCATTGTTTTAACATGTATGGATTGTGTATTATTTTCTTTCATCTAGACCATAAAATGTTTTAAATATTATTTTAAAAATTTTCATTGGTAATTTTAAAAGAATTATATTTTGAATTTTTCTTGTAATTTTTTTAATATTTTTTAATGTGAAAAGTGTATTTTCTTGAAGAATGTTTTTATGAAATTATTATGGTATTTATAATCATCAATGAACTCAATAGTTTGTTGTAATTATGTTCCAACGGGGTTATATTGAATTCATATAATACATAATATTTATTTTTTTGGTTTTTCACTAGTTTGATTGAGGTTGTACAATTTTATTACCTATCAATATAGTATTATGGATAATTTATATGTTTATTTGATTGATGTAAGTATCAACATTTAATATGTAAGTTTTTTAATATGAATTTTTATATTGTATATGATTCCCCATTCATATGATGAATTTATTAGAATAGTATGTGATGGGAGGGGCCTACATATATATATATCCCCTTGAAGTGGTGGTATGTACCTGGAGATGAATCTGTTGGCCAAATTATATGGTATTCAAATGAATTATTTAAACTATCAAATAAAAGTTATTGAAAGTATGTTTTAGATTTCTGAACTAATTAATTGCCTCATTATTGGACTAGTCATTTATGTCCATATGAATTTTATACTAGTTTTAATATCTATGTATAATATTGAATATTATGTGATTATTGATATTAATTTATTTGATCATCATTTTTTCTAATGTATAACAATTTGTTTATTATTTAAATGGAATTTTTTTCAGTTATTTATCTCTTTTGATTGATTATTATTTTTATTCACTGTAGAATCAATTCTATTATTACCCTTACAGAGCATATGATCTCAATATTTTCTAATTTTTTTTCCCTCAGATATGCAGAAGGGTTTTTTGATTTATATAAATTTATATTCTATAAAGAACAACAATGTTATCTAAGAAAAAAAATTATATATTTTATGCTTTCAATTAAAATTTGAATTTAATGAATTTATCTTGTTATCCATGATGAATAAAATATTTTCCCCTTTGGGATGAAATTCCTTGTATCTTATGCCAATATAATAATGTAACCACTAACTCTGGGATACTATGGATTTCGTATTTATAGTTGGTATTAGTGGATGTTTATTTGAAAACATTAGATGATGATTTAGGAAATCCCAGATTTGAGAATATAAACCTATTATGAATGTTGATTAAATATATTAATAAAAAACATGAAGTTTATTTATGGTATAGATTATGTGGATTTTCAAAGAAATAAATCAATGTTTGGGTACAACATGTGGAAGTTGTTTTGGAACTGATGTACCTAGGGGTAATACCTCTTAAAAATACATATTGGGATTTAATCATGAATTAATCGGTACAGGACAAAACACCTTACTACACAATTAGACTGGATCTTCTAAGTGATAAACTTAATATAAATCCCAATTAATTTAAATACCTTTAAAATAAATTTGAAACGGTGTTTAGGATTTTTAATCATTCTCAATGAATCTCTATTTAGGATTATGATATTATCTATGCATAAATTTTCGAATTTAAGTTATGTGTTTCAATAGTTTTAGGATTATAAATTATGATACATAATGTTATGATCTAATCTAGTGTATGTTTTTGTTTAGAAATGGAACCTAGTAGAAGGAATGAGATTCCTATCAATGCATGTAGTCCAAAGAGAAATAATGATCATGTCATTTCTGGGCCTATGATAATATTTTTATAGGAACTATTATAAAAACATTCTTGTCATACAATGACATATTATCATGTGATATCAATGAAAAGAAATAATTATCCATTTATTCTGGATTTGAAGGGGATGAATAAGAAAAATATGATGCAATAGAAAAATAATGATATGGTAAATTATGGAAGGAATGATTTTCCCACATTTGATAAGTGTGCAATGAAAAAATATAGTATTTTGATGAAATGAATATGAGTTTCAATTGTTGTGGGGGGAAGTCCCATACGATTTTGAATGAAAGGGTAAGAAATAAAACTTTTATGTATAGTCTTTCAACTATAAGGATATTTTTAACTACACAAAGGAATTCTCCATGCATCAATGTTATATACCTTAGAATATCCTAAAGGATCATGTTCGAGATTATGCTATTATTATTACCAATGTAGAATAGTTAATGTGAATGTTTATTTTTATAAATGATGTTTTTATTAGGGGTATTTTATCAATCACATTATATTTATATGAATTGTGAATTGTGTACATATTGTAGAACAATAATTTTGATTAGGGATTTTAGATCATATATTTAATGTTTATAAAGGACAAAAAAGTGATTCTATGGTAAGTGGATATTTTGGAAAACATGAGATTGGGTGGAGATAAATAGAAATGTGTGCATGACGTTGATATAAAAATGATACAAGGATATTTATGGTAATGTATTAGTCACCATAAAATTGGATAGTGATTAAACGATTTTGGTTATTTATTTTAGAGTATACTATATTTTTTGATTTATGTAATTTATTTGACAACATGTGATTTTATTTATGTTATATATAATTTTTTCATTTGGGCTTTATGGTAATCATAGTATTCACATATTTTGAATGTTAAATTAATACCCCCTTCATATTTTCTAGACAATATATTATTGATTTAGTGTCCTCCCTTATAAATATTTAGAAATTAATTTTTGTTAGAGATATTTGGGACAAGTCTATATATTAAACATTAATGAAATGGATTATGTTGATTTTTTGGAGTTAATATTGTGGAATTATGTAATTATGTATTATATTATATACCTTTTAATAACCATTTTGGTTTTGGAAAATATATTTATCCATGGGGAATGAATTTTCATTATTTTTTTATTCCAATGATCTATTAAATGTTAATTTTAAGTTATTACGGAATGAAAATTACTTTTGGAAATTCATTTCAAAATTTAAGAGATGATACATAATTGGTCAATGTAAAAAAGATGGATAAAATATTTAACATTAAATAGAAATATATTAGGTAATTATAATTTCATTTGTTTACTACTAATATGGTAAATGAAATCCCGAAATCCATGGCATAAATTTTGAATAATTTTTTTTATCATTGTATCATCATTTCAAATGAATTAATTTCCCCTTAAACCATCACATATTTACTTTTTTTTATAGTTTACATTAACTTTATAATTAAAATTCTTGTGATCAATGAACACTAAAATTCACCTACATTATATAGGAATTACACTTTTTATCGATGTCTATATCTTCACTTCCTACATAAATTTTTCTACATTGATACTTATCTATGCGATTATTTAGGATGACCATTGTACATACCATTATCAATTATAAAGAAAATTTTTTAATCCATTATCACAACGTGGGATTTATAGAAGGATATTTTCAAATGTAAAACCCATGATTATTTAGAAGAATATTAAATTGATAGGAAGAGATTTATTGAATGGTTTAAATGAAAAACATTGTTCTTTTAAAAGAGGAACATCATATTAGTTAACATATATAACCCAAAACACCAAGGTAAGAAGAGAATTTAACACACTAAGACATTTTGAAATATTTATTTTTAATCAAATTTAATCTATATGATATCAATAAATACACTCAACATTGAGTTTCAATAATACATGATACTCTATTAAAATAATATTATTTAAATATAATCTTTATAACTTAGAGTTCAAGATAACAGTTTTGAATAATAATAACATAATATTAGAATATGTTTGTCTATTAAAAATTAAAAAATATATTAAATGGTTTTCTATTGTTTATAAATCAGATAATAATAATTTTAAAGGAAATTAAATGTTTTCTAAAACAATTTTTTTGTGAAAGGAGGGTTAGTTTCTCTTTACCCACATAACATAGAATACATTTTTATTAATATTATAAAAATTAATTTTAAAAATAAAGTTATTTTTTAAATATAGAGTTCTAAACTATCTTTTGTGTAATTTTCGATAACTTTCGGAAAAGATTAATTTTTTTTGAATAGTGAAAAATACTTGTATTTATTGAAAACTACTTTTTTATTAAATTATTTCAAATGTTGAACCATATAAAAAATTGGATTTAAAATAAATTAGTTAAAAATATATAACATTTTATCTAATTTAGGTCATTTGGCTCAATTTTATATAGAATATGGATATTAAAAATAGTACAATTATGAGAATTTTCACTCTAGAAAATTGATATGTCATCAAATCCACTGTTTAGTTTTAAATCAAATTAATGAAAAAAAATTAATTTATTATGGAAATAATTAATCAATACTTGGAATCCTAATAATATATATTATCTAATAATGTCATCTTTTGTTTTTCCATTAATGAATAGTGGAAACTATAATTTTTTTACCATAATTAAGGTAGAAATAAGTCATCCGGGGGAGGATAAACAGAAAGGATAAGGGTAAAATATAACCCATCAATTATCGAAACACAATTTCATGGACATATATTGACCATATAAACTATATGGTTTGACAATTACCCATTTTTTAGGATTGTGGGGTATGAAAAATGTGGAATAATTTTATTATTTCATTCAATCCATATGTATCCTATTCCACCTAATAAAATGACCCCAATATACTTCCCCATTAACCAATACAAAAAACAATTGTTTATCCAAGACTAGACAAAATAGGTTTATTTTATCTATCCCCAAATCATTGTGAGATTATTTTCATTTATAATCCCTCCTATGAAGGCATTAAGTATAAAACTACTGAGGATATCCGAAAAAGAGGTAAAATTAATAAACTTGTGTATTGAGTAAATTTCATCATCTACCTCATTAAAACAATCGTAAAATGTGACAATATAAAAAAAATATAATTTATACTGAGATATTATTATAATTTTTTAATGACATATATCAATCATTAATTCAATAAAATGTGAAACAAACCCATTCATTGGGTGTACAATAAATTACATCCTTATTAACCGATATAATTTGTTTTCCATAAACACATTTAAATGATGGATATAATGAGTTATTTAACATATATATATGATATTGATGATATTATTACATTTATTTATTTATCATATCACATATAACTTCTTAATTTTAATTCAATGGGGTATACGACAATGTCACTCGCTTGTACATCAGGTAACTGCCTTTTGATGTTATGTGGATCATTTTTCACATAATCTAAGAATGAAATTTTATAAGGTTAATGTTAATCAATATAGTTGATATTTATAATATAAAAATATTTATGTATATATTATATCCCATATAAATTATTACATTTTATAAATTTGGAGAACTATAACGTCACTCAAGTGTATATATGCACTACCGACTCGACGTTTCGATGTGAAATGTTTTTAATTTTATATTTACATAGTTAGTAATAATGATGTATTTGATTAATATAAATTAAATATAATACATAATAATGATTTGGAATAGTATAATTATTTTTTATTTTTTATTTTTAATCTATTGAGAAAATTGGAAACAGTTCTTATGTGTATGTACAACCTACGTTATCATGAATGTGGTAATCCATTATATATCTATTAAAAAATATTAATTTAAATTATAATATAATTATTATATATTATATTTAGATAATTTTTAATATTACCTACATGATGTGACTATTACAAAACTAAAAGTATCAAAATTAATAAACTAAATAAACATGGAAAAAGAAGAAATTATCACCATAAATAGTGATTCTAACAACTAACTGTTAACAAATGTGTTATAAAATCCTATACGTAAAAACTATATGGTTTAATAATTATAATTATAGATCTATAATATTGTTACAATAAATATATATTTTTTATATATGAGAATTGGACACATACAATGGAAGTGAAACCTTCGGTAAGGGTTTCACGTCTAACTTTTACTTCTGTAAGACATATAACATATTCCACAATTATTCATTTTCAATGGAAATATACCTATCCCTTGATTTGATATATTATGACTCTATTTATATTAATGGAATTTGATGCATCATTTTATGATTATTTCATTTTTTTGGGGATTATGATTTATATGTTCTCGATGGGGTAACAAATTATTTCACAATTTCATCATTCTTCAAATAAAAATTACATCTTGGTTTCAGGAATTATTTCATACTTATATAAAATTCATAATCTATTTTATTACAATATATTTATTAGATAATATTTTCATTTATTAGTATCATTTTATCTCACTTATGTACATAAGATAATTCAATAAAATGTGTTAAAGAAAACCTGACTTTATTCCTCTCTTCAATTGAAAATCAGTTTTCATCAAAACCCATGTATTCTATTTTCTATAAAAAATATTTTCAACCCTTTAAAATTGATTAATGAAATGAATTCTTAAACATTTTTAAATTTTAAAAAATGATTTGAATGAAATTTTCATGTCATATTCAAAACAAGGCATGTTTAACATTTACCAAAAATGAGAAAGGGATATTTATTTTATTATGTACCAAATGAATAAAAAATTCCCCCATTATTAACCATTAATGTATTAAATATTATTCTACCTATTTTAATAGTATATTTTCAAAGAAAATTTTCTTCAAAATAAGTTGTGAATTTATTTTACACAAAATATTTATTGTGAAAACAGTATTTTCATTAAAAAATTACGGTAATGAAATATTTAAGGGATTTATATTAATCAGTGACATAAACTCTTTAATTTACATATAATCCATTGGGAATAATATATATTTATACCATCCTTATTATTTCATTGGATTGTTTATGATCCATTGGATATAGGTTGTTAAATTTTATTGTCATTCTCCATATTATTCTGGATGGTTTATGATTATGTTTATTTTTTTATGATTAGTAAAAATATTTCATATATTTGTTTTTCAAAATACATTTTAATGTGGAATATGTTTTTTCAATTTATTATGAATAATGTAATGAACATATAATTTGATAAGTGGTACCCATTTTTAGATATCCCTTCGATGCATCTACTTGCCTCATGATAAAAATATGTTGTCCGAATTAGATGGTTTTATATCCAAACATCTGACCTTTCATGTGATAAGAATTAACAATATGATTCAGATTTCCATATTTATTTATTACCCTATTTTAAGACCATTTATTGATATATATGTTATTATTTGATTTCTTATAATATCGCTGGAAAAATATCAGGATTATTTTATTATTTAAATGGATATATTTGATCATCACTTATTTCTACCAAATTATAAATAATAATTGATTAAGTGCAATTTGATACAGGTATTTACTTTTCAATATTGAATAATATTTTTTATTCATGATATATTCTATTATATTCTTACCCTTACTAGGAAATTTGAGATCAACCATTTTTTAGGTTTTATGTTACCATAGATACAAGTATTTTTTACTAATATTTATGGATGTATAATGACAAACAATGGAGTTCTCAAATTAAACACATTTAATATTTTCTATTTTCTATTTTAAGGGAGATTAAAATTATATATATATTATATAGGGACTAAAAACTATTTGGTTCCTCAAGATGAGATTCCTTGAATCTTATGGAAATGCAATAATGTTACCACCTTTTCCCGGATAGTAGGTCCATGGACTCTACAGTAGGTATTTCGTGATTTTTATTAAAAAACCATATGAATATGATTTTTAAAAAACATATTTTGATGAATATAAATCATCGGTCCTCCATAGTATTTCAGGCCACCACTGGATGGTGTTTCGAGCAACATAGACCATGGAACAGCTTGAGAAGACCAGATGGAGATGGTCTCATAATGCGAATTATAGAATTTAGAGGCCACTAGATTCGATCTAACCATATTGGAAGAATGGGTGGGAGTGGTAATGAACATTGATAACAAGAACCCAACACCTATGGACAATGAAATTCTAGTAAATCCTAATAAAATTTTGGGATCTTGGAACCATCAATGATTCTGATAATGGGGAGAAATAGTTCTATTGGATTGGTAGGGCATTCAGGTTAGGTATGGGGCATTGTGCCTAAGAGAATTTGGGTTCTGTATAGAGCCTTGTGCCACTAGTCTTATAGGTCATGTTCAATATTCCTTTAGTCCTATTTTAAAATTGATATTATTCAAAATAAATAAAATTAAAGTCACTTTGTCCATTCATACATCCCTTTCATGAAATGACAAGTTAACATAGTTCTCGCACAATTGTTCCTAGGTGTAAGAACTCTGATGAAGGAATGTATGGAATGACTCGAGCATTAACTAGTACATGAAAATAGAATAAACCACTTACATGGTTTGAAAATCCCAGTGGAAAGGCTTATGATAATTCATATGTTCTTTTTAAAAAATTATGATGATTTTGAAAATATTTTTAATATTTGGGAATATTCTAAATGTGACCATGTTTATTATTAAGAGATTATCCATTCATATTTTTCCAATTTATTTTACAATTTTTACAATTTTTGGGATTATATGTTTTGATACATAATTTTATAGTCTAATATAGTGTATTTCATTATTTATAAATGGAACATAGATGATTGAATTAAAATAATATCATTGCACGCAATTCATATAGTATGAACGATCATTTATTTAATGATACTAAGACAATATTTACTATTTAACTATTATCGGAAACATTATCATAATATGGGTATATAATGTAATATTATAAAAAAATGAGAAATAATTCCTTAAATACAATGGTCATGAAGGGAAGAGAGAGAAGAAGAGGATAATAGAGAAAAAATGATAATTGGACGATGTGAATGACGAGCTTTCTAATATGTGATATTTTTATAAAGAAACTCTCTAGTACATGGTTGAATGGAATCAAATTTTTCCTTATGTATACAAATTAATACCAACAAGAGTGGGAATAAAAGGGAAATGAAGAATTCTTTTTTGTTTATTGTTTCAACTGTATGTACATGGGGAACTTCAGAAACAAAATTCTATAGGAATAAAATTCTATAAGAATAAATGAATTTTCCATCAGATGAATCTAAGGGATCAGGATCAATATTATTCTATTACTATAGATGAAGTGGAATGAACAATGTTAATGTGTGTTTAGATTAAAATTTATTTTATAAGAGTATTTTGTCAATGGAATTAGGGTTTTAAAAATTACAAAATGTATTATGATTTTTCTTCAATTCATTTATTAAAGTGTTTGAGAGAATATATTGAATGGTACCGATGACCAAGAAAAGTGTTTCAGTGCAAAGTTGATATTTCTTGAAAAAAACATGTTCGAGGAAATAAAACCCTTAATATGTGATCAATAGTGATATTATAATTATTAATTGATATTATTGGGATAATACTAAGGACCTTGAATTTTATTAGTGATTTGGTGGATTTTTCTCATCATTGTGGGTGTTTACTCCATTTTTGAATTCATGGTATATGATAAATATCATGAGATTGAATTTTTGAAAAAATGAATGTGTTTATTATGGTTTTATAGTTATCAAGGTAGTCTTATATTTTTTATGTGACATTAAGATCTCTTTGTATTGTTTGGGAAATATAATGTAGATTTAGTGACACCCCTTATAAGGTTTTGGACATTATAATTATCCAAAATAATTCTTCTATGTTTTGAGAATAAAATTTTGATCAAATATATTATGAGGGATTTTGAGAGTTAGAATTGAGGTATAATCGATTTATGTATTATAAAAGATATAATTCAATAAAAAAATTTGTTTTGGAAAATATTTAAAGACACGAGGAATGAATTGTAAGTATTTTATTGATATCTTAATCAATTAAATATTAGTTTTATGTTATTTTGGAATAAAAATAAGTATTTGATATTCCTATATTAGAAAAAGAGATGAGTTATTATTTGATAAAATTACCACCAAAGTATGAACATGTTCCTATGAAATATAAATATATCATCAATGTATATTTTCATATGTTCTTATTCTAGATGGTTATATAATTCTGTAACATCAGTAAAATGATCTTAAAAAAATTATCCATGTACCATACATTCAAATGGATCAAGTGGTACCTTATATCCACATATTTTTATATTTGTATGTTTTTTACATTATCTAGATCTGTTGTTTTTTTGCTGAATACTGACCTCTATCATCCTCCATTATCATTTGGGTATTTCAGTTTTATCCAATGTCCATACATCTCATTCCACCAATGTTCTGCTTATTGGAATCATAGATATGTTATTATTATAAAGGAACATCATACATCCCTTTATCTAATAACAAGAGGATTTTTTATTAAACCTTCTATTTTTTTGATATTTAATGAAGGGTATTTTTAAATGACAATCCCTTAATAATAAAGATCATGATTGAATTTCAAGGAAACAATTTATATAGGAATTTTATAATATATAACCATGATATATTAGACGATTAAAATCATATTTAATAGTGTAATTGACATGAAAATCCAAGAATAGTAAATAATGAAACACCTGAATACTTTATAATATATTTTTAAGATCCAATGTTTTTTCTATGAGGTAGGAATCATGATTTTTGTTTAAATTACATTTATGGACTATTATGGGTAACCAATCTATAATTTGGTTTATTAGTATTACCCAATGATTATTTGGAGACTGGTGCCCAATTTCATTCGAAAAAAATGAAGGTCGGATAAATAGTAGAAATGATGCATGATAGGATTCATTGTTACTATAATCATGTGAGGCTTGGAATGTGGTCTGAAGGAGACTACATGTATCTTCAATCCATGGGGTTGGAATCACATTCCCATAAAAAATATAGCCATTATAGAATATAGAATTTTCATTGTTTGAGAATGGTTAGAAAACTGTTTGCACTAGCCATGCGAGGTGCACCTATGGATATTAAATGGTGCACAATTGGTACACAGTTTGGCTAAACAGGCCCCTAAACTATACAACAAATTATTTTGAGGCAAAATGACTAATTTTTCATTCAAATTATTTTAAACATAAAAGAAATATAATATTATCCTCTATTTGAAGGGACTCACTTTTGTAGTTCTCTAGGAATCCTTTTGATGTATTTTTATCATATTGTTCCATCCAAAATAAAAAATGAGGGCATTATATATCATTGGATTCACACTAATATGTTCTTTAATAATATTTGGTTGTTATTCAATAATCATGGTTTTGGCAAAGTTATTTAGGTGTTATCCAATGTGCCCTTTTTTACTTTCATTTTCCATTCATCATTTTTATTCTAATATGGATCAATTCAATGAGCTTATACTAGAATAGAACTCAAATATGGACCAATGATAAGTGGTATATACCATTCCATTGTGGTTTGGTTCTTATATATCTAGTTTCCAATGTGTCAGATAGTTGCACTTCTATGGGTTCCAATTAAATTAATTGAACAATTGATTTTTATGAAATGGAACATGTTAGGGTTGACCACTAGTTCCTTTGAGTTCCTTGGAGTCCCCCCCCCCCAACATAGGACTGACATGGTCTTTTCAAATGACTATGCCATTAATTTTACCACCCATGGGGTATGTAGGTTTACTTTCCTAGTTAGGGGACAAAAATTAATATATTGTATTAATTTTTATGAAATAATTTGGAGATGGTTATACATATTTTCCATGTTGTAAATGATGTGAATAGTTCAACTATTTAAATTTGGATTGTTTATGTGTGTTATATGAACCTATAAGGTGATTAAGAATGTGTGTTAACAAATTAATGTGGTGAATTTAATTTTATTGTAAGCATTGGACATTATACTAGTGATTTTAATTTCATTAGGTTCCCTGAAAAATTATAATATGGATTTTTTATAGCAGTAATCGATTCCTTGGATGATATTGTTCAGTGGGTCTTGATTCTATGATATTCATTGCACCTTTATACCCCAGAGATCTGTAATTCATTGGATTTTTATGGACATGTTCTTTTGAACTTCAATTTGGACCCCAGTCCAAATTTAAACATGTTTCTATAAAGATGCTTCTTTTTCCTCACATACCATCGATCATGCCTTATTGGGTCCGGCACATATAATTATACGGTTTGAACATTGTGCATGGAAACTTTTGATTTGATGGATCTGCTGTGATTTATTTTAACTTCTATTTAAACACATTGGTCATGGTTTTTATTATATAAAAGGTATATGAAGTTTCCATGAATGACATTAGATACAATTTATATGGTATGTACATAGGGTTTGTTCATGTTTTCTTATAGCTACCCTGATATAGAAGTTGTGCCCTTGTTTTGCAGGAATCCTTGTTTGTATTGAAAATTTTTCGTTAATATTTTCTCATATTATATGGGAATTTATTTAATTAATTATAAACCTATGATATAAATTGCACACCGTGATTCCTCTTTTTTATAGCCTAGATTATTATAGACACTCTTGTAGGTAGTCTACTGGGATTTTATCTCACACATTATTCATGTTGTCATTGGGTACCCATAAAAACATTATTGATATATGTAGTGATCTGGATAGGGACACATAATTATATTATTGATTTATGAAATTCATTGGAGTAGGGGGTCATATGATTGATATGAGGCACATTATGCTATCTACGATAACAATTTTTTATCTTTTAAGTATTTTTATACATTTATTGTTTTTGGATTCTTGTATACCTATTTCTGGCACAACAGATACATGAGATGTACAATAATAATTTTTTATGTGATTATGTTTTCATGTTTTTTTATATTTATATCCATTTCAGTACTTGTTATCCATCTCTATACTAAGTCTTCTATAGTGTGTTACTGGTCCTTTGTTTATAGCATTTGATTCCATTAATTCATTTGTTTAATTCTTTATTCACTAATGTGTCATTACTATAAACCAATTTTCAACACTATGGTAATGGGTGAATAGTATCTCTATAGACATGTTCTAGGACCTCAATGCTAGTCGATAGCCTCTCGTGTTCGAGGATAGGTGCTTGAGGACATGTGACTAATCAGATCAGGGAAACATATAGCACCACCTAGGTCATGATGTTCTAAAGCTGTATAATTGGAGTTTCATTATATGGTATTCCACTATTTTTTGACTATATACAGGGATAGGAATATATTATGATTTGGTAATGAGTTTTCCCTAGGAGTAGCTACCCCTCATATGGGAAAATCCACATAGTTTGGAATGTGTTTTTTTGTTTTATATATTGTTCCAATGCAGTTGATTTAGATTTCACCATTGGGTGACACAATTGAGATATGATGTGATAATATATATGATTTGATAATTTTTTATCATTTATAATTGAGATGAGGTTTTAAATACCATCCATGATTTTTAATAATTTTTAGTATTCACATGCCTTGCAATGTGCCATGCCATAGAAGATACACTTCTAGACTGTGTGAATTTTTTATATGTTCCTTTCATGATATGAATTATATATTAAAAAAATGTGTATAATAAATTGAGTAAAATGGTTGGTAAATAGTGACAATGGTGTAACATAATTTTTTTTTCATAATTTGGATTTTTAAGACACACTAAGCATCCAATTGAGCACTTTGAGTCATGGAAGATTGGTCAAATGGGCTTCAATGTTTTATTGTATAATTTTAGTGGAAACCATATATCAGTTCTTGAGGTTTATGGTCCATTATGGATTTGAAGTGATATTCCAAGTAGTCTAACCATTTAAATTGATACTTTAAATGAATATGAATTGAAATGTAATATAATATGATAAATATTGAACATAAACTTGATCTGAATTTTGACTAGGAAAAGGTAGTGACTCTAATGATGTTCAAAACTATTTTGATTCACCCATTCCTTGATTTATGAGTAGGATGAGGAGGAATATGTTTTTAAGAATTTTTTGATCTTTCAAAACTTTTAAACATTGATATTTTCATTTTCAATCTTTTATGAGGAATGTGTCATTCATTGTTGTGACATGCCACCATGATGACATCCTGTTATGTGCCAGGAAGACGGTGAAAAGAATTATTTTGAGGTGGGGGCCATTTGATACTAGTGGAACCTTCTATTGTACTATCTATGACTCCATATGTTTACTATACATATGTTCTAAGGTGTAGTTACATGAGAGGTTTTTATGTTATATGCTTATTTTTCATGTATCACAACAACCTACCTTTTCTATAGAAGAATAGATCCATGTGTTACAAAACATTTGTATTAATGATTAGAAAAAAATTTAATGGATGTTTTGAACAATGAAGAGAGGTTGTAAGATATGGATTGATGTGATTTAGTAACCATAATTTATGAATTCTTTTTTTCTATTAATCTAAGTGAATAGTGGGATAAGGTTTTAACACGTCAAGAGCATGGCCTGATGGTAGTTATAGAATATTCAACACTCCTTAAAGTGATTATGAATTTGGAACCTATATATCCTACTGGTGAGGCATTGATGGGGAGATTATTAAAGGATGGTCTCAAATATTCCATTTGTTCATAGGTTAATGTGATTATATGGATGATGATTACTGATATAGTGAATCTGACACTGATCATGGAGTGGAACAAAATGGAATATATGGATGAAAAATATGAATGCCTATCATCTCAATCGAGTGGTTCACCCACTAATTTTTGGATGAGATGTTTTTATGATTATCGGGATGTGATTACCTAGAAGAATATTAGTACTAGTAGTGATGTTTTTTTATCATTGTGGAATCTGAGTTCAATAGAGGAATAAGTGTGATCTGGACCCAATCGAGTATTGTGTTTGGGGTATGATGGGAAACTATTCCATGTTTTTTTAGGAAAATTACTTTATTAGTATGTTTAAAGGGGTTATATTAGAGTGTCTATTTGGAAATGGGTTTTATACCTCCATATCATGTTGGGAGCTGCAGAAGTAATGATCGTGCTGGTTGTGGTGTTGGTTGTGGTCAAGGCATACAAACACCAGTTATACTAATACAACTGAGTGAGTATTCTCTAAGTAGTAAGGTTGAGTTTTAGGGCCATGGTTCATGCCACATTTATTTTATAAAACCTCTCTATTATGAGAGGAAGTGTACAATATATGGTGAGAGAAATGACTTTAATAACCTACAATCATGTATATAATATTATCAATAAAGGTGCATCTCATAATTTCTTATCTATACATGTGATGGAATCCTAGCGATGGTTGTTTAGTATTAGGATGGAATTATGATATTTTATACTTCATTAGGGATCTGAACATAGTGTGTTCACTAGTAAAGGGAGTGTTCCATTGATATAGGTAGGATTAAATTCATATGGAGTATTTTTTTTCTTAGGATGATAGAGTTTTATTTCTTAAATTAGATGGGCTAGTTAGTTACATTGATTGACGTTTTTTATTTCTATCACCAATGGGTGACTTTAAAATTAGAAAATGGTGGGTTTTTTAATTCATAAAATTGAAATGGATGACTAAGAAATAAGATCTTGGACAAAGCATAACGGTGTGGACACGATCATAGCCCAAATTGTTACTTTGTATCTTGATGATCATGTATCAAATTTGTTAGAATTAACTTTAGTGGGTAATGGTTTTAGGCTTGTTTTCTTGGATTAAATTTTTGGATTACTACTTGGTAGAGAGTATGATTATACCACTTTTCTTGATCTAGGAGTTTCACCGATATCTATTATGCCTTATACAATTACCACTATAGTGTTTCAGGAGTTCACGATATAACTAGAGGATTTAGAGGAAAATGTATTTAGCTAACCTATAACTTCCCCATGAGGTTCGCCGGTCCTTTTGGAAAACAAATATTGATCATACCCTCAGGATATGACTGGTTTACAAAAAATGGATCCAGTTGATAATTAAGAACCTATATTATTTTCTATATAGATGGACATTTTAATCAACATCTAGAGATCAATTGTTTTTGAAAACTTATTTGATATCTAGATATAATAAGATATTTGTTATAGAATCATAAAATTCTCATTAAAATTTCCATAAAAATAATTTTATAATAAAGTGTTTGGTTATCCATATTTTTCTAGTGAATAGGACATTAGTTTTCATAAAAATGATGGAAGTAGTTTTCTATCAATATCTGGATTCATTTGTTGTTTTTTTCATGGATGATATATTGGTCTACTGTTACAATCTAAAAGTCCATGAAAAAAATCATGAGATTGTTTGAAACACCCTCAGAGAGAATTAGATATATTAAAATCTCATAAATTTCCTTATTTGGATGGATAAGATTAAAAACTTGAGTCATATTATCTCTAAGGCATGTGTATCAGTTTACCATGCTAATGTGAGAGATGTAGTTTCATTGAAAATCCTAAGAAATTCCTGGATATATAGAGTATCATGGGTCTAGACCGATATTACATAAATTTTATAAAGTACTTCTTAGACATTGTATCATAGTAAACGTGATTGAATAATGATGGTGTGATGTTTATGTGGTTAGATACCTCTATGAGAGGCTCTCAAGAGCTGGTGCCCATCCAAATTTTTCTATCACCATAAAAGATCTATACTATGTATTGTGCCACAAAAGGGATAATTATTGGAGAATTTAGGATGAATATTCATATAGGCATAGAATTTTGAGGTCAACTGTTGAGGCCACATAAGTGGAATTACACAACACATGATATTGGGGCTTATACAGTTGTTTATGAATTCTATTGATTCATACATTATTGATTTTGAGAGTTTTTTTGTATATATAGACCACAAGTGCCTTATGTATATATTTACATGTCCTAATATTAATATAGGGAAGGAATGGTGGGATAATTACATATAGTACATTGAAATCAATAATTCTGATAAGATTGGAAAATGGTGCTCATTGGCTTATGAAATGATCATGGGGACCCAAATACAAGTTTTTCAAGATGATAATAGTGAGTGGATGCTTATGATTTAATTTTAGAAATGTACTTGGAGATGTGAAATAGATAAGAAAATACATTGCATTAATCTTTATCGATTACCTCCACAATTATGGAATGATATAAGATAAAGAATATTTTCTTTTATGAGTTTATATTCATTCAATGGAGTTTGGTAGGTGAGGACCCACCTACTCGTAGGACCATAAGTGAGGTTTTAATTATGTGTATCCATGGTTTCATATTTTTTCTAGTGGACATATGTGAGGAGAAGATTCATTACATTAATTCCTCAATTATGTAAGGAAATCCTAGTGTCAGCAATATGTATCATGACCTACACCATTATTATTGGAGGCCTAGTTTGAATCTTGAGGATTTCTAGTTTTTTAAGAGGTGTTGCACCTATCAGCAGGTGATGTCAGGGCACCAAAAACCAACCAAAATTTTATACGTGATACCCATTCTTGAGTGGATATTGAGTTATGTATCAATGGATATAAATACTAGTTTTCCGAGGTACCCTTAAGGTCGATATGTATGTTTTGTTTTTATTGAAAGGCTTGTGAAATTTTCTCATTTCATACTGATTAAGGATATGATCTTAATTGATTATCATGAGAGGTTGTATATCTAAGAGAAAGAATGAATTCACGGGTTACATAGTACTATCGTTTTAGATAAGGATTCCTATTTTATTTGTAATTTTAAATAGTTTATATAGAGGGAGTTGGGTACAGATGTTCTTCTAATAACCAAATACCACCCATAGACCGCTGACTAGTGAGAGTGTATGATATAAGTGATTGAGGAAATTCGAAAAGCATGTGTTCTGGAATTTATGGGAAATTGGAAGGGGAATATTCAAAAAATTGAGTTCCTATACAATAATTTATATAAGAATAATATGAATATGTATCTTAATGAATATTATTACAGTATTCCATTTTGATCAACCCTTCGCTAGTTTGAGGCAGGTCAGGTAGCATTACGGGGACGATGTCTCGTGTCTTAGACTTCATAGTTGGTCCAATTAATCAAAAAGAGGATGGACACTAAGAGCCTCATTATAAATAAAATTTTGATTATTTTAGATCATATCTAATGTTATATGTTAGTGATCATGTCTACTAATATATATCATCGATGATGGGAAAAATATGGATTAGGAGAAAACATAAAATTTCACTATGATATGTCGGTTCGTTCAGGATTATATAGAGAGTTAGGCTGGTGGAATATTTATTGTTGTTACCTTAGATGTCATGGGACAAATATGATTTCTTCCATGTATCTAAGTTACACCATTATCATCCTGACCCATCTCATAATCTGTATCCAGATGTGGTGGAGTTGTTAGTAGATGCATTCTTTGAGAAGTATCCTATACATGTATTTGTTAGGATCTTAGAGGTTATCTGAGGCCAGTCAGTTCCTCTAGTACAAGTGCTATGGACTCATGGACATTTATAGGTTGGGACTTGGGAGATATAGGATGATGTACTTTATCATCAGATGGAGTTATTCTCATGTGATTCTTGATAACCCTTGGAAAAGAATGTTCAAGGATGAATTTCTTAAAAGGGAATAATTTTTAGATATCAGGTATACTTGTGAGAAATATATATTTTTATTTTAAGTTTATATGTGATTTTATGTCCTATTAAGAGTACCCCATATAAAAATGGGATCATTTGGGATGTTTGAGGTTTGATAGGAGTCTGGAGCCCCACATATTTAGTAAAACAGTGATGGTTGCATGGTTAATAAAAACCATATAGGACAGGCCACACACTTACTCAATCCATGTGGGGACTATGAAGTGGTTTTAAGAAACCCGCTTCTTTTTAAAACCACCTTGATTAACATTAAAAACCATGAATAAATAGTAAAATATATATCATAGGGATTTTACATGATTTGTGATTTTTTTTCAAACAACGTACCCTAACTAAATGGTTCACCATTCATTGAAGTAAAGGGTGCATAATTCACACATGATTTGGAAAACCATACAACCAAAATATATAACCTAGATTATTGGGGAAAACGGTTAATTTCGTCATTAATTATTTTTAAACATATGAATAATTTTAAATTTTCTTATTTTATATAGAAAACATGTTGGTAGAGCTCTTTAAAATCCTTTTGATTTCTTTTGATCATGTTTCCTCATCCGGACTCAAAATTGATATCCCGTTGTATTTTTGGATTCATGAATGTATGTTAATACATAATATTTAGTCGATTATATTTTTTCTTTGAATCAATGGTGATATTCAGTTGAAATATAATGTTCCATGTTTCAAGTATCTTCACAATTTCTTCATTTATCTTCATATTTGTATCTATTCGGAAGCATATTTTCGTTGGGGACTCAACTTTAGACCTAAAATAGTTGCTCTATACAATTAAATTGTAGTTATAATCTTTATAGAGCTTTTTATCACTTTTTTTAGGATAAAATTTTCTGAGAACCGCTAAATGGAATTGAATAGTTAAATTAGATGAAATCAAACCTGTTAGGGTTTACCAATATTTCCTTTTTGTTTTCAATTTGATGTTTACCTATACTAAGCCACCTATTGGGTTTTAAACTGAGAATAACCTTTATTATACCACCCTTTGGGTGTGAATCTGTTATTTCATAGTCAGATGAATCCCCTTATGAATAGAATTTAATTATTTGATGTAATTGGTGGATGTTTTTCCTCTTTTTTCGTGTTATGTATGATGTGAATTATATAACTAATTAAATGTGTATTATTTATGTGTGATGGATGAACTCATGGAATTTTAATTGATAAATTAATGTGATTAATTGAATGGTAGTGAGAGAATTTGTTTGTATTCCATGGATACATATTTTCATAGATTCCATGGAATATTATTAAATAGATGTGGGTAGAAACAATGTATTCAATGGATGATATTGCTCAATGGAAATTCATTTTGTAGGATCCCCTGGGCCTTTCAACCCCTTAGATCTGGCTTTCCTAGACTCATAGTGTACATGGTCTGTTGATATGACCCATGGACACCATTTCACATCTATTATAGTTTCCATCGAGATTCACCAAGGGCTGGGTGAGGATGAAATTGTCTAATATACATTGGATCTAGTTGTACGTGGTTTAACACATATGATTATATGACTTGGATGTGATTGATATTACAAATTTTTTTATACTCCACTTCTTTGGTTATAATTCCACTTTTGGTTATATGGTGTGGTCATGGTTGTTATGAAATATATGTTATAGAGTTTGGATATAAATGATTTGATATACCTTGTATATGGAATGGATGTGGTGTTTGTTTCTATTTTCCTTATGGAAACTTTGATATATGAGTGTGGACATTATTTTGGAGGGAGACATTGTTTTCTAGAAAATTTCTTTTTTAATTGTTTCATATATTTCATGGAAACATCTTTCATTTATTATATACTAGTGATAAGCATTTCGAACTTCTTATCTTGTATTTCAATGAATGGATTGTTATAGAAAATCTTGTTGATGGCTTAATAAGGTTTTATGTCACACTTTATTTGGGTCACCATTTGGTACTCAGACAAAATATATCGATGCATGTAGGGAACTAGGAATGTTCCCAATGATTGATGCTTTAATTGTGGTATTATTAAGAGTAAGGGAACACATTTATGAGTAGAGGATTATGATGCCAGAATGGGGGGATCATTTCAATATTTTTGGTATTTTGATGCACATATAGTATTTGGATTCATTTATATTTATTTTTTGATTTTTGGATACATGTAATGTATCATCATCATTTTTTACACGATACAATTTTCCAATTATTGAGTATTTATATATTTTGCTTTAGTTGTTATCCATTTCTATACTAATTCTCCTTTAGCATGTTATATGTCCCTTGTTTATAGGGTCTATTTATACTATTACATATATTTTTTTTTCTTATGTTACATATATTTTAATAAATACCTAAGGTTACACACTCTGATAATGAGGCAATTGTCCCTTCAAAGACACCCCATAATCACTCACTTTTAGTAAGAATACTCCAAGGTTATGGGAGAAGAAATCGAAGAAATGTGACCAACGATATCAGGTCCTAAGATAATTGAAACTAGAATCATACATTACATATTTAATTTTAAATAAAATAATTCTATTTAATAGCTTTCAATGCTCAAAACCCAATGTGGAACGAAACATGACACTCAATTGAAATATTACTATTTAAATATGAAAACTATATCATAGCCTTTATGATGCCGTGTATGAATATTAAAAAATAAATTATGAAAATTATATGGATTTAAAAGGTATAAAATAAACTAAATGGTAATATATTGATAATAAATAATATAATAACCATTTTTACGATAAGTATTTTTTATTTGGAAAACATTATTTTCCTAAAAGGTAGCATTGTCAAGCTTTACAAAAATAAATTAAAATTAGTATTTACAAATTTATGAAGATTTATTGGATCAAATATTTATTTTTTAAATATATTTGTCCAAATTATCTTGGTGTTAATTGTAGATGATTTTTTTGAAAATATTCATTTTTTGATAAATATTTAAAATTAGAGATATTTATTGAAAATTACCATTTAGATTAAATTATTTACAAACAGAAATTGTATTTAAAATTTGATTCAAAGTATAAATTGTTAAATTATATTAAATTTTAAATAATTTATATAACTTTAGTAAATTTAATATTAAATATCTATATTATGAGAATTGTATTATTTTAAAACGTTTATTTTATAACATATTCAGCTTAATATTAAATTTACATACTCCAATTCAATAAATTTATTTTGCATAAATGGATTTTATAACCGAAATAAAATATTTAATTTTATATAATAATTTAAAAATCTTTTTTCACACTAATATATAGTGATAATAGAAAAACATAAATACTGTAATTAAAATATAAATGGATTTTCATGGGTAGTAAAAGTAAGAAGATGAGGGTTATAAAATACCTAATACATATTAAAAATAATTAAATATATATACTTTGATCTTATAATCTATGTGGTTAAATAAATTAAAATATTCGAAGCTTTTGGAATTTGAATAATATGGGTATCACTTAATATTTTCCAAAAAAAATCAATATATAGCATCTCTCCCATTTACAAAAGACAACCTCTCTCTTCCTGCATACACATTCACGTAAACTATTAATTTAGTAAATACATGACCAAATAACTTATTTTATTTTCAAATCGAATAATATAGGGCCTATTTCGATTAACAATACTTATTTATGAAGGCTTCAATTATATACCAAAAGAGGCTCCCCAAAGATGAGGCAATATTATTAAAAAAAATTATTAGATTAAATTTGTTTTCGGTATCCTTACAGACATCTACAACTATTATATTATAAATAAATAATATCATTTATTTACTGATATTTTATGATGTTAATGGCATAAACCATATCCACCACCACATCGTTTTAATGGGAATCGAAACCATCATTCTTGTGTACATGTGGAGTACTTACTCACGAACCGATGTAGTTTATTTTCCATAACCACCATTCAATGATTAATTTAAATATATATTGAAAAAAATATTATATTTATGACAATAATATACCTATAAAATTATTTTATCTTAAATACCTTCTTAATTTCAATTTAATGGGGGATACGACAACGTCACTAATGTCTATGACTAACTACTGCCTTCTGAAGAAGTGTTCTTTATTTTACACTTTTGTTTTACATGAAATGTATTAAAGTTAATAATAATGAATATATGTGATATGAATGATCTTAAAATATATATTTTGATATAATATAACATATAACTTCTTACATTTAAAACTATTTGAAACAAATAACATCGTTCATGCATATGTATGGACTACCACCGCAACAAACCAATATGATACATTTTTCATTCTATTATTACATATATGGTAATAATGAAAGATATAATTAATATATATTATATATATTAAATGAAAATTATTTTTAAATATGAATTTATATTCCTTTTCCTTTCATCCCATCCTACAAAAAGAATGGAAACTACTTTCTAGTGTATGCATGACCTATCGGCTCCACAAACGTTGTAATCTATTTTAAAATGAAATATTAATAGATTAATATAAGTACATATATAAATAATATATATACAATTTATATTATTTTTAAAATTATGAACATGATTTAACCATTATCAAATTAAAAGGACTAAATGTATCGAACTAATTCATACAGGAAGTATGAAACAATTTTCATCGGAAACAGTTATTTTAAAAAAATGTTTTTTTATACATGTTATTACAGAGTATAATAAAATTAAATATATTATAAAATCATTTATTATGGTTCTTTAATATATTTATAAAATAAAATTATTTATTACAATTTAGTTTTAGATAAATGCAATGTAATTTTAACATGATGTAAAGGTTTCTCCTCTCACTTTTACATTTATGATACTCTATACATGTCAGTAATTCTATTTTGTGAAATATATAACTCACTTAAGATATGTTAACTCATGAATATATTTATCAAAAATTAATTTTATGTCTCAATTGATCATTTGTTCTTTTATGGGGATCACAATTTAAATTTTACCGATGTGGTAAGGGTTTATTTCACATTCTCATCATTATTAGATATTATTATTGATTATATTTTCCTTAAGGGAAGTATTTGATATTTATATATTAAAATAACTATATTTTCATATAATATAGTTATTCATGAAAATTTTCTAGTGTCTTCACCATTTTCTCACTAATTGGTACTTAAAATTAACGAGAAAATGTTTTCATGTAAATCATACATTATTTATCCCTTAAGTTGAAAATCCTTTTTCATCATAATAGATGTTATATATAAATGTTTTATTTTATTAAAAAATTTTATATTATTAAATAAATTTATTTTACACCATTTTTTATTAAGAAAAAAAATTGGAAGGAATTCATATCTTTTTATAAACAAGTCTCATTTTCCTTTTAGATAAAATGTAAATGGAATATTTGTTTTTTGTATATAGCATGAATGGAATTTTCCACTATAATGACCTATCAATGTTTATAATTTTATTTCAAAATATTTTTTTGTTTATATTATAAAAAAATTATATTCAAAATTAGTTTTGAAATTTTTTGTTTTAAATATATTATAAAAGTGAAAAAAAAATTCCCCAAAAACAATTTTAAATTTTTTTTTGTTATTGATATCATCAATTAGATCATCCCATTATTGTAATTATTATGTAATGAGGATATATTATATTAATATAATCATTATTCATTGTTTAGAAGGTATAAATTATTTTTACTGAGGATGTCAAATTTTATTATGATTCCCCATTTTATTTTATATTTGTTTTGATAATATTATTTTTATTGGGGTATATATTAATCAATTTTATGATAGTTTTTAAAAGTGAATATTTATAATAATTAAGTTTTAATCATATAATATTAGGATTTTTTGGATCTTTAAGTGTTGGGTGTGGCCCAATTATCCCCATGATAAAATGAAATGTCAAATGAGATAAATAAATTGGGAAATTAAATAGGTTTCTACATACAAATTGAAGCTATGTTTTAATAGGTGTTATAAATATGTTTTAGATGTCTGTAATTATTTATTCCATCATTATGATATCTTTTATAGATATGTGAATATTCGATTAGTTAGAATATACAGAGACTTGTTTCAAGATTATGTGATTATTTAAATGGATTTATTTCAACATATTTAATTTCTTTCACGTTATGATCAATTTTCTAGTTAAATAGAATATTATTTAGTTATTTTAAATTCCATATTGAATATTATTATTTATTTATAATATCATACAATGTTTACATACCCTTACAGTGCATTAAATACACTTGTTTCTTAGGTTTTATTTACACTTTGAATCTAAGAAGTGTTTTGTGATTGATAAGTTAGGATATACTATAAGGAACCCTTGAATTCTCCAAGAAAACGTTTTATATATTTTGTTTTCAATTGTTATTTTAATTTCAAGTATATAGATAGTTTACCAATACTACCAAAATATTCTGTCCATTATGAGGTGATTCCATGAATCTTATGACATTGTAATAAAGTAACAACAAGCTATAGTCTACAGAGGTTCAACTCTTAAAAATAGTTATAGTTTAATTTTACAAGGTTTTGGGATATAGAAACATGGTCAAACAAAAAATATTGTTTACCCAACCTATTGTAGATAAAATCAAGCATTCCTTTTTTCTTTTAAATATTGGTATTCAAAAATATTATAAATCCTTATTCAAATGTGAGTAAAAATCACTTCATTAAAATTTCATAAACATCACTATCTTCCAAAACAATTTTAAAATGAATTAATACCAACATATTCTCCCACCATGAGATCCACCATAGCATGTTAAAATATTAATTTTTATTTTAGTATACCATACTCAAGACCACAATGTGATAACCACTGGTTCACAATTTTACAACACAACTCCATCTTCATTCAATCAAACTCACCATGATCATAAAAAAACCATATATAAGGGGTTTTAGATGTCCTCGTTTCACATGACTAACCACATTATATGATATTCCCGCCAAAATAACCTCCACACCCAAATAATTGTATACTACATCCCACTGGTAAACACTTATCCATACATCTCATCCACCAAGGGTGAGTCTATACATACTGTTCACCATGATCCAAACCATGAACAATACCAAAGAACCATGATTGTTTCTCTCACAAAAATCATCAATAGGCACAATCATTTTCTATTCCATGATGTGGAAATCCATAATGTTCTGCACAACCTCAATATCCTCCAAAGACACCAAAAAATTCATCTCAAGGCCTCAATCTCATAAAAAATAAAAATGGGCTAGAAAATTCTATTAAATTACATAAGGAATAATAAAATACAAAATAATAAGATATAAAATATATAACTATGGAGAATACTACCCAAGTATATTCTATGTGGATAATTCCTCAAAAAATAGGTTTCCACTATATGTACGTTTAGTCCCATGGTCCTATGGATTAATGCTTAAACAATGAGAAACATAAGGACCAATTGGTGTCTAGAAAATTATAATGATGTCAGATCCATTTAAATCTAACATAATAATATAAGATTCATAATTTTAGTAATACATCACAAATAACTGAACATGTCATGTAGTATTGCCCTAAATCTTGGTGGATAATCAATCATCCTCCATGTTTCTAAAATAGAAAACTGCATTTTCCTTATTAATAAATGTGAAATGTTTCACAACCCATTGAATTCTCTTAATTGACACTCAATAAAAAATGGGGATTAATGTTAAGTGAACTAATAAATAAAATAACGTTGAATATAATGAAACAAAATACCTAGATTAACCCAACCTACATAATATTATACTAACATGCTGTCAGACCTAGTCCAATGTCACTATACTCCCACCAAACTCAAAATTTCAGACATAAATTGATAAATATACTCGGAAATATACAGTATTAGATATGGTAATAAAATATGAAAAAATAAAGACAGTATCCAAATATATATATATATTTATATATATATATATATTAAAAAATATAAATTAAGACCATAGAGATCAGAAACGTTGATAAAAATGTAATCAAACAATGCATAAAGACTCATATAACATAGAATACTTATATTAAGGTCGCACACATTTTATTTTCAATTTTGTGACACAACACTATACTGACATTGGCATTGATACTAAATCATGTGGTCTTCACTATAAGTATATTCACATGAAAAAACTAACATTCTTTTAATTTAATTATTGGATCATAGAATGTGTAACCTAAAAAATTAATTCATGATTATTATTATAGACATAAAAACATAAAAATGATATAAAAACAATATTGGAAACTTTATTAAAATTAAAATGAAATGAAATCATAAATTAAAATCAATATAGAATACTGATACTATATCAAATGAAATATATTAAAACCATGATTTCAATTATTTCGATCACAAAAATAGAAACAAGTTTATGATTCATAAAAACCCAGAATCACTAATAAGAGTATTATGTTTTATATAAAAAATATACACAAACATATCAAGACTAAAAATTCAAAATTATTTAACCTAAAATTTCAAATAGGATTTATAATAATCCATGTTTTAAGCGTTGAATAAAAGAAAAATACATTTTGAAAATTAGAGGAATAAAAAATTCACAGTAAATTTATTAGTCCAGATATAAAATATTGTATAATAATGATGAAAATTAGTTTTTATAAAATAAAACCATAATGAATCATGATAGGATTAAAATATGAATTTAAAGAAAAACATAAAATTTTAAAAAGGTTTATAAACCAATCATAAAAATAGTAAAATAGAATAGATGATTTATGTAATGTTGTTAATTAAACTTTGTGCATGGGGCCTGATCCGCAAAATATTTATTATACAATAAAAATGAGATATAATTAATTAATGAAACAGAGGAAAACAAAATACTAAAATTCGTACTCTATGGATGATTAAACCACTGTGAAATTATTTATGACACTTTCACAAAAAATTCATGAAATCATGTGTTATGAATTATATTATAATGTTTTTACATTGTTTATTATATTTATATGAAGATCATTTGGAGGATGTTGAAAAAACCACTAAATATTTTGTTATATTTTTTATCATTATATTTTTATAGTTTTTAAATTTTTTATTTTTATTTTATTATTTATTTACTATTACTATCCGAGATCGATATAGGTCCACCATGCCTCAGTCCCAACCATACCATCCTATTAAAATCCAGCATATATATTTTTAGAGATTGATATTAACCCCTCACCCAATGATTATGATATAAAATCATTACCCCTCCCTGAATCCCATTATATAGTGACGATATATAATTTAATATATTTATATAAATAATGATAAATAAATGTAATATTTATATATATCTATGCAAATATTTATTCTTAATTCAAAAATATGAACATATTCAAATATAATTACATACAAATATTCATTTATATATATTAGAATAATATAATATATATAAATTTCTATTAATATTTATAAATATAAATAAATAAATTAAAATATTTCTATATACATATATATATATATATATCCCTAAAACTAAACTAATTTTCATAAATTTTCATATAAAGAAATACATATACAAATATTTTATATTATTATATATATATAGGAATATATATAAATATATAAAAATATACATAAAAACCTTTAATATCTTTAATTATATATATAATCCCAAAAAACTATGCATTTTTTATAATATTAATTTTACAAAATGAGCGTTATATAATTAGCATCTGTACAAAATATTATGGAACTAACAAAATCCCATCTCAATAAAATATTTATTAAATTATTCAAATATGAGACCAATTAAAATGAAAAATAATATAATTGAACAAAAAATATAGAATAGTGAAACCAAAAGGTGAAAATATGGATCGCTCTAATCTTCAAGAATCATTCCCCCATGAAAAATGAAGTATAAATAAATCTAAATATATCTTAAATGATTAAAATCTTTTAAAATGAAAATATATAAACTTGGGATCAATTTTATTGATTATTTAGGGATAAAATTAAGGTGTAATTATGTTGAAAAAATAGAAATGTGTCCATTGGGATTTTACCGTTATCTAACCATTAGTCCAATATCACCATTAGTTAAATTAAAAATTGTGAATTATGCCATTATGAAATAATCACACCTCTATAATCAATGCTTATAAAAAGTAATAAAATGGGATAACTAATGAAAAAAAGGGGGATAAATTCCCTCAATTATTATAGTTATTTTGTTTCGAGGCTATTAGTGAGAAAATATGAGATATTCAACCTCACTGTGGTTCACCCATTGAACAAGTAGAAGTCAATCTTCAACAAGGGAAACATTGAAAAAATATTTTTTTAGGGATGTTCGCGATGGTGGATATTGTGACATAGTTAATATTATTTGATCCACCCCTTGAAACTAAAACCATCATGCAATATAACATTATTGGGTAAAAAGTATTATAATTGAATTTCAAATGTCTATATTGGAAAATATTATTAAAAAACATTAATTTTTTAAATTTTAATTTTCAACTAAAAATTTATTATTATAAAAATTTATTTTTTGTTATAATTGAATAAAATATAATAAAATGTTGCCCAATGATCAAAACCATTAGAAGAAAACATGTTTTCCTTTTATTTATATTTTCCAAAATCTATTTTTCCCAGACCTATATGAATAAAATATTTAACAATTAATCCAATTTTCATAAATACTCATCTATTATACCATTCTCCTTCACTCAAAATTATTCTTCCGAGAATTTGTACCCAACATTTAACCCCGAGAGTTATCCCAAGGATTCTTAAATCCCAAAAGGTAACAATAATTGCAGATTAGGATTAACTCTTCATAGTTAAGAAAATTATTATTCCTTACTCTTTAATTTAAGAACTCTTTTTTGTATACATCTTTTAAATTTCAAATTAATATATTTTTGGTAATTTTATAAAATAAATTTACATAAAAATTATTTTTTATCATTGTTCATACATTGTTCTCTTTCTTTTCATACATTTCAAAATCACTTATTTTTAAAAATTATGCTGTCAAAATTAATTCTCTAATATATCTCTTTTAAATTAATAATTATTATAATCTGAGTAAAAAAAATTAATTATCCATGGATAATCAACTATAATATTATTTTGATTAATTATTCTTGTATATATGTATAAGAAAGCCACATTACCTTTTTGTGGGTTAAAAACTATTTTATGTTCAATATGTTAACTACTCACATACTCAATGATTTATTATTAAATCATTACAATAAACTCCTCATGTTATTAAAATATGATATGTTATTTAAAATGTGTATCACAAGAAATTATTAAACATTATTGGTGTTACTTGATAGCTCCTCAATTAAATCTTTAAATAAATCAATCTAAATAGATGATATATTTTATGATACCTTAGAGAATAACCATGGAAGTTTAAATTTATTACACCTTAATGATATACCATGGTTATATTCAGACAAATGTCTCATTTCAATATTTTAGTCATGTTTCCTTGTTATATTTCATGTTATTTTTATTAAGATATGCCTCACATCCCCTTGATTATGTAATATTTTTTTCTCTTGTGATTTTTTATATCCTTATTGATCACAATGTAAAAAAAAACCATTTCTTATTCCCTCACAAGTATAAATCTCACATATTTACGTTGATGTAAGTAACCATGATATGACGTGGAACAAAAGTAACATAGGTTCAACCCATGATGAATCTTTTTACATATATTAGAATAATTTTTTATTATATCTTTTATTATATTCTAAATTTCTGTTAAATTAAACATTAAGGGACCCAGTGTTTGGTACTAGGTAAGGAAATTTTTATTTAATAAAAATGAGTTATTCAATATTTTGCATTAGAGGACGGTTTAGTTATTGGTAGAAATTAAGTCTTGAATTTTTTTTAAAGACCACTGGGACATGCCTAAATATATGAAATCATTTTAGCATTTTGATGAGTATAATGTAAGTGGATATGGAGAAAATTCATCCCTTTATGGATACAATAAGTGGATATGGATTTGTCATATATTTACCTATTGGTAACAACAAAAAATACCACATTGGTAAAGTCTTAATATTGAGAAGGTTAACGCTAATGAACCTTGATGAACCCCTAGTTTGACAATCATGGGGGTTATAATGGGTTAATCCAAATATTTTAATTAACTCTTATGTCAAATATATATAATATATAATTGTTATTAAAGAATAATATTTTTTAGAATGATGTTATAAGACTTAATCTCTCTTTAATGTTATAAAATTTGTAAAAAAAACAAAGTTCCTTCTAAGGATTATTTTTATAAAAAAATTGATAAAGGAGGAAACCCATAAATGATAACCACAAAATATAATGCACTAATAAACTTCTTATGGTAGATATAATATAAAATATCTTGAGGATTACGAATCTATTATCTTGACATATGAATAATAACATTAATCATGTTTTCTGACTAAATAATCTTTGAAGCAATAACAACACATTTGGTCCATAATGTGTCATCAATCGCCATATTTTACTAAATATACTAGCCTATTGATATCTAAAAAAATGTATTACCTCAATAGTAAATATCATTTTTTTAATACCATGCTCAAAATTAGATAAATTATCCATGATAGTATAAATCTTGGAACTAGAAACCGATCTATAATAGACACTGATAAAAACATGAATCTAAGAAAGTAGATTAATGATATAGAGTGGAATGTGTTCAAGAGAATATTTTTCAATCAATAATATCGTCATGATATTTGAACAAAAATGACCAATGATTTATTATAACTAAAGAATATGTAAATTGAATCATTAAGAATCTATGAACTGTACTTTACACGACTTTATTGATAAGTAAATACAGATATTATGGATCCAAAGGGAAATGATGATGGATTATTCAGTTGGATGAGAACCGTTATGTGAAGTAATTTGAGAAATTAAGAAAATGAAATATAAAAGGAGATTATTAGATTTAGTACAAATTTTGATTTTGAGTTTGTAGAGACATTGATGTCACATTATTAAAATGAAAAGAATATATTAGTTAATAAAAACTCAATGATGAATTTTGATCATGTTTGTGGGGTAAAGAAACTACAACATCACACATGAAAAATAGGGGAAGATTCATTTAGTTAACTTCATTCATGTGAGTTTAAAGTGATACAAGTGTAAATGGGATGACTATATAGGTTGGAGCATACATGGTGAGGTAAAGGGTAAAATTCTCATTACTAATGAAAAATGGATGATGGTGGAGTCCCAACACGATGTTTAATGATTCATGTGTTGGAATATTGGGTGATTTTACAATCAATTGTCAAATTGAATGATAATGGAGGGAAACCACTATCATCCTCAGTAGTGGATATGGTAGCATGTTTGGGAATTTTTTATCAAGAAACATTATGTACAGGCTCTAAGTGATGTGGTGGAAGGTACACTCTTTTCCAACAAAATGATATTAATTACTTTGTAATTATGGTTCTACACATTCTATTATTTCATCCATGTATCATATAATATAGAATCAATCCATGATCATCTAGAAGTAGAGTTATTAGTCAATTATCCTAGAGGGACACTCTTATCATAAAAAGTTAATAGAAACTCTATTAATAACATCGTAGAGTAAAAAATATTTGAAAATCAAGTATAAATTCCCATGGATTAATTTGACATTATATTTGTAATATAATGTCTCTCAATGTATAATATGTAGTTTAACTGTAGGATCAAGGTAATTATAATAGTAATGAATGTAATACCAATATTAATTTCTAAAGTAGAGATGTCCCAGATAGATCACTATTTAGAAGAACCTTCCATATCCTTCATTATGGAGATAAATTGTGAATAGAGATAAGGAAATGAAAGAACAATGGTAGATAATTTACTAATCATTGAGGATTTAATTTACTTATTTCATTAAGAGATACATGGTCCTCCCCTAGAGTGAGGTAGGTTCATCCATGAAACACATACCAGGATCTGATCTGATATCTATGACATTGTATATAATGTAATATGGCTATTTAACAGAACAATGAAACAACATCATGATATTTTAATGTATGGACTTATCTAACCAGGTGTGTATCTATGGGGGACACCACTTTTCTTTGTAAAGAATAAGGATTGATCAATGTTTCTAGGAATTGATTTTGGTGAACATAATGAAATCACCATGAAGTGCATGTACCCAATCCTAAGGATATATGATTTATTTAACCAATATTTGGGGGCCCAGATTTTATCCAATATTGACAAACAATATCGATATCATCAATTGTGGGTAATGAAAAATGAGACTTCAATGAATGAAATCCGAATAATAAATATTCATTATTAGTTTTTTATTATAAATTTCATCATAACTAATGCTTTTTATATATTTAATGTTTTACTTAATAGTTTAATTGAGGTTTGTATTGATAATTTTTGGGTTATGTTTATCGATGATATTATGATATATTAAGAATTTCCTAAGGATCATGAGGATCATCCAAGTGTTATATTGAAAACCTCAGGGAATGATAATTAGTATTGAAAATTCAATAAATTATAATTCTAATTACAAAATGTTTTATTCATAAGAAATATTGAAATGAATGAATAATTATTAGTTGTCTGTTCCAAGATAAATGACATAGAGGAGTGGCCTTATCCAACAATAGTAAATGAGAATCATAGTTTCCTTAATTTATTATGATTTTATGTTAGTTTGGTGATATACATTACCTGAATTTTTAATCCATTAACCAAGTTAACTAGAAAAAGAGAAATTTTCATCTGGAAAAAATGTGTAATGAAATTGTTTATAAACTAATTAATACATTGCTTACTAAACCAATGGTAACTCCTCATTCTATAATACAATTGTTTTATATTTATAATGATGAATCTCTAAAAATTATTGGGTGATTCATCATAAAAAATGACAAGGTGAAGGCTTATACTACTAAACAGTTGAAGCCTCATAAGAATAATTATCTTACATATGACCTAAAGTTAGTAATAATTATTTTTACTACGATTATTTAAAAGCACTATCCTTATGGGGAGAAATCTGATATATAGAAAGGCCAAAATAGTTTGAATTATATATTCTTGAAATTGGAATATAACATGATATAATGGACATGGTTTTAATTTAAATACTATGAATGTTCAATTCATTATCAACGTGGATGGGAAACAAGTCCATTATTGTATTATATAAGAAAGATCAAGTTGTCTTGGTAATGATAAGGATTAAATGAGATCAATTGATCAAGGAAATAATAAATTAGACATGGGAATCATCATGGAAGGGAAATCACTAGTCATATACCAAATTATTTCTAAACAATCCTTGCTAGATAAGATCTAGTGATCTCTAAGAGAAGATCAATTAATATAATAGAATATATTGGCTATAATGAATTAGATGCTTCTTTTTCTCCATAGCAATCAATTATGTGTAATGAAATTTCATAATAATATATGTGTCCCATTTATCATAGAGATAAAAATATGTTTATAGATGAAGGTCCAAGATATACATTCACAATACACCCGTTAATTAATAAAATGATATTGGATCACTAATCATTATTTGTGTGATAATATTAAAAGAGAGATAACTGAATTAAATATAATGTTCTTGGTTTTTAAATAAGTGAATAAAGTGTTACAACTTCCTAATGGGGTGTTGTAACCACTACACATAACAACATGGAAGTTGGAAAATATCACAATGTAATTCATCTCTATTCTCTGACGAACATCCAAAGGAAACAATGCACTCTAGGCTATAGTGGATGAACCCAACAAGAATTCCCATTTAATTTCTATTTAGGTTAATTTATCTCTTGAATAACATTCCATGATTAAAAAAAATCAAAGCTGTGAGGCTGTATGGGGTACCAATTTCAATTGTTTCTGATCATAATCCATGTTTTACATCTATATATTGGAAAATCTTCATAATTCTCTGAATACTGAATTAAAATTCATTATGAACTATCTACTCCTAAGTAATTTTTCAATATGAATTATTATTAAGAGACTTGAGGATATACTAAGAACTTTTTCAGTGGATTTCAATGGAGGACGGAATCAAAACAACCCATTATTTTATTTCTCATACAATAACAACATTCAATCATGTATTTAAATGGTACCCTTCGAAAATAAATATGGGATGTGATGTAGAACTCATACTTTTTGGGATAGATATGGTGATAAAATATGTCTTGGTCCTGATCATCAGAATGAATTGAATGAAAAGGTTAATTCATAAATATAAAATATTAAATATTCTATGAGTAATTATTGGATCTATGAGTAAAATCATTAATGTGCATGTAGTATGATATTGGATACAATGGTTTCTATCTGATATCACTATTGAAGAGAGTCCTTTGATTTTCAATGAAAGGGAATAATAGAACATGGATCATTATACCCTTTAAAATCATTTATCGCATAGGTGAATCAGTCTATCGTATAATGAATCTACCAAATCTATGTCATGTTCATGATTTATTCCATATATCACTCTTGGGGAAGAGAATAACTCATCCACCCCTTGTACTGAAGCCAGATGTTGTATAATTGCACCATAACTTATCATATAGTTAGAACAGGGTAAATATCTTATAATATTGATATAATGTTCTAAACAACATGACTACCACTTATGTATGTGATTTAAAGCAACCAAATTTATAAAAAGATGACATGGGAACCAGACAATTCAATTAAATATAATTACCCTCACATATTCTCAACTAAGAATATGAGGTTGACTTTTCAATGGGGGGAAGATATAATGTCCCATGAATTATAAATAATAAACATTTCATGAATAAATTTGTGTTATATATTATTGGACATGTTTATATATAGAGTATCCAACAAAATATTTTCTCATTAATAAATATTGTTATATTATTCTTATATGTATAATAATAATTTTCCAAACATTATAATAAGAAAAAATATAAAATAAAAAATAAAAAATAGTAAAAAATGGATCGCCCCAATATTATAAAATCATCACCCCAAAAAAAAATTATATACAAACTAAAAAAATAACATCAACCCAATCAGTAGATTATAAAATGAAAATATATAAACTTGTGAAAAAATTTAGTGAATTTTTTGGTGAAATAATGAAGTGGTATTTATGGGGAATAAATTGAAATACGATCATTGGGAAGTTAATATTATATGTCCATATATGAAATATGACCATTGGTCAATTTTATAATTGTGGATTATACCCTTTGGAAATAATTTTTTCTTTTATAATTACTATTTATTTGTAAATGAATGTGGATAATTGATATAGAGAGGATAAATTACTTCCTAAACTATTAGATTCATGCTGATTGAATCCCATTTCTCAAAACATACGAGGGAGGTAGTGTCATTGGGGTTTTCCCTTATCCATGAATGTAAAAATATTCAATAATTAAAGCATGAGAATAACCTCATATGGGAGATTTTCAAGATAAAAGATATTAAAACTTGGTAAATGTTAGATGAGACACCCTATAAAATTACCAATATCACACACCTTACCCTTAAGGAGTATTCATTTGTAATAAGGTGTTACATGTCCATGAATTAGTTTCGTAAAATGTAATTACATTGGGTAAATAATAATTTTATTCATTCAAATCCATTCTAAGAATATTTTTTCTTAATAAAATATATGATTAATTATGTTCTATTTGATAAACTTAATTCTAGACAAAGAAAAATCATAATAGTTTTTTATAAAAAATATATATTTTTATAGAAAATAAATTCATTATGAATAATATTTATTTTAATTAATTTTCCATTAAAGTCACTCTTATATAATTATAAATGATAAAATAATTTTATAATGTCCTATGAAATTATTATATGTGTTAACAAATTAATTGAACCTTAAAATAGAAATTTTTCATTAAATATAAATTTTAAAACATAAAAGTTAATATTTTCATATTTATAAATTAATTTTTAAAAAATAATCATTATATTTGAAATTATGATATCAAAATATGTTCAATGTGAATTTATGAGAATTTTTTAAAACAAGTTATTTTTTTGTGAATAGTAAAATATATTTTTGGGTTTTAGGTATGTTTTATGACTTAATATTTATATAATAAGAACAATACCTGACATATAATGTTTAATTTTGTTAATATGATAATTTTTAATAAATTGTAATCAATTTCAAAACCTTATTGTGATTTCAAAATTCTAAAATGGAATACTTAAATTTTAAAACATTAAATTGTGAAAAATTATTTTATCAATTCCAAAATAATTATTCAAAAATGGTTATATGGTTCTAATGTTTCAAAATATCATAAAATGTGACTCTATTTTCTAAAACAGTGATAAAAACTATGGTTAGGCCAATGGGTGTTCATTTTCTACAACATAGATGTCAAAGACCAATATATGGAAAATTTTAAACAATTCCTACAATTTATCAATAACTACCAAAAAAATTTAACATTCCAGTTCACTAAAAATTAAATATCTAGGATTTTTCACTCAATACGCATCCACATAAATATCCATGTTTACATAAAGTCCCCATGGTTCATGTCCTCATGATTATGGAGGAACTCATTAATTTAATAGAATGATCCTCCATTTCTCTTCAATTCAAAAAAAATTGTATATATCATCTAAATTTTATATCATTTCCAAAATTATTTCCCATAACCTTACTACCAAATTATTTTTTTATAAATTGGTTTCATTAATTCTATGTCATTTCACACTTTTCTAAATCAATGTTCTCTACCCACCATTTTGTTGAATTTACATCCGTAATTTATCTATTTTAAATTAATTATTCTTATATTATTAATACCAAAGCCATTTATTTATCCATGGTTAATCATCTAGATCCTAATATAATTTATTTATTATGGAATTTATATATAATAATCCCACATTCCCTTTATGCGGGTTAAAAATTATTTTATCATCAATCCTTTAATAACCGACATACTAAATGCTTTTAGAAGAAAGTTATATTGTCTTCTCCTCAGTTTATTGATTAAACGATTTAAAATGATCAATTCATTTCACATGAAATTTATACATGATAAACATATTACCTAATACCACTTTTATTCATTTATTAAATAATTTAAAAACTATAGATATCACGTTTTATGATACCTTGGTGAATTACTAGGGTAATTTTTATTTATTAAACCTATGTGATAAACCTTGGTGATATGATTTTGAGTGTCTTATTAAAATTTTGTAGAAAAATTTAAAATTTATGTTTCATGTTCTTCTTATCATGAATTTCTTCTTGTTATCTTGATAATATTTTATTTACATACCTCTTGTTCTTATTTATATTCCTCATGATCTCATCATAAATATCTCAATAACTTATTCCATTATTTGGCTCATGATCACCTCTTTCCTTTGATGTATGTCCCCAATATAAGAGATATAGTAAATGATACTTTGGTTAAACCCTAGATGTATCAATTTGTGTGGATCCAATAATTGTTTATTTTTTCTTGAATAATGTTCAAAATTTACAAAATACAAACCATTAAAAGATCATGTGTTTTTTCAAAGTATTGAAATGTTTGTGTAATAATAAGAAAGGATGACATATATGACTATAAAAATATTTACATGAACAAATGAAAATAAATATATATAATTGAATATAAATAAATAAATATATATATAAATACAGACCAATAAATATATACATCATTATTTGGGGCCTTCCTGAGGGGTAACAGCACCTCTTAATCTTGGATGAGACACGGATTCAAATTCAGTTGGGGGTTAATTTGTTATGTTACCATACATTGTTTTCTAATAGTACTATTTTTGTATAGGAACTAATCACTAGAATTTAGATTTCATTCCATTGATTATAGAGTACGAGCCACTGGGCCTTTATTCTATCCATTTCCTTTGGGCCAAAAGTCCTCCAAGACCTCGAGCATGCATGTTTAACTATATGATGTTGTCCTATAATGATGGATCAAAGTATTAGAAGACACCAGTAGTAGTTATTATACCCGTGATTGAAGGTCGAATATGGTCATCAAACTATCATCCCATTCTTTAACACAATGTGCACTGTAAACCCATAGATGTTTTAGATGGTGAGAGGTGTAATCTTGAAGAATGTTTTGGGGAGGGGATACTCTATGTATAGTCTTGTTTTTTTGTAAAGGGATATATTCCTCTGAGCCTTCAGACCTTGTAATTCAAGGCATTATTCCTCTAGTTTATCAGGCCTCGTAAGGGATCATTATCAAATATGCAGAAAAAGGGTGATTATAAAAAATGAAAATATATTTAATTATAAGGCTTAAAAATACAAGGACAAAAATGTATACATATAACTAAATATATCTATATATACAAACATTTATATATGAATATGAAAAATTACAAAAAATACATATACATAACTATAAATAATTATATAATATATATTTTAATTTTAATAAATATATATGATTAAACAAATATATATATATATATATTTATTTAATTACAAAAAAATAAATATTAATTAAAGTTTTCTACTTTTTTTATAGGTTTTTTATAAACTACGAGAAATAATTTTTTAAAATAAATATTATATTTGTCGACAATTTTATATTCCACAAAAACAATCATGAAATGGAAACAATTTTAAATTATTATTCATGAATTTTTATCATTTTTCTAAAACCAATGCAAAAAAATATGTATGCAATATTTAGTGAAACATCTAAATATTGCCGCTAAAAATCATAGGTAAGTATTATTTATCTTGTACTGATATAAAGACCATATAAACAACCTAAATAATGTTTTTTCTTATTGGTTTCGATTTAACATAAATTCGTGGATGATACATACATGTTCAATCATGGATAAAATCTTTCATCCACCCGATTCAACAATAACAAATTATATCTAAACGAATTCAGAAAACTTGTAATAATAATGGAAAATAGGACTAGAACCACCTTTAGTATGGAAACAATATGACATATGTTTCTAATCATGTTTAAAATCACTCACGAACCCAAAACAACAATAAATTATTTTATTTAAATAATAATTCAATAAACTAGAAGAGAAAATGAAAAATTAGACATAGACAGCATTACAAGGGACAAAACTCAAATAATTTAGTGAAGAAAGATGTATTAATGTCATTGATAAAAAATCATTGTGTATTTTCCACAACATTTCTTCCCTAGGTAATTAAAGAAACTTGAATATTCCATGGTAGGATCCATGAACATTATTAATCTATCATAAATTATTCTCCATCCTTAACAATGAACTATAATTCATTAAAATATCACTCACCATAATTTCTATTGTAGTACTACAGAGTGTCGTTGAATGGAATTTACCGAGAAAATTGATCATCTCACGATTCCCAGATTCCACATAGTAATGATTGAGGCACATGAGTATTGATAGATGGAGCTCTTTGTTGAGTCAATATGGTTTCCTTATGACTCTTCTATTTCTTTATGTTTTGAAAATCAAAAACACTCTATCTTAAGTAAAATATTATTTTCCATATGTTTTATCTTGATAAAGAAAATTTTCCTTCTCTAAGGAAATTTATCCTTACTCTATTTCCATTGTTCATATTTTTAGTCTCTCTAAATATAACTCCTTTTATTCCTCATTTGAAAATTTGGTTCCACCTTTAGATCCACAGAATTCAATAAATACATAGAATAGTGTATTCTAATTTTAGGAACCGAATTCAGAATCTGAATTCTATGAAATTCAGAATATGAATTCTTAGAAATTCAGAATCCTAATTCTATGAAATTTATAATCTGAATTCTTTGAAATATATAATCCAAATTATCAAAAATTATGAATTTGAATTCCATATAATTTAGGTTCTGAATTCCTAGAATTTAGACTCCGAATTCCTTAGAACAGAGGTTCTGAATTCATCTAAATTCATGTTCCAAATTCCTTAGAATTATGTTTCTTAATTCATCATAATTCGGTATCCAAATACCTCTGAATTATGGTTCTGAATTCCTCTGAATTCAAACCCCAAATTCCTCAGAATTCAGACATTGAATTCCTTAGAATTCCGGTTCTGAATTCTTCAAAATTCATACAATGAGTTCCCCAGAATTAAGACTCGGAATTCCTCAAAATTCTGGTTCTGAATTCCACAGAATTCAAAATATTAATTTCCTAGAATTAAAACTCTTAAATATATAGAAATATGATATCGAATTCCTTAAAAAACAAAATTTGTACATCCTTGTAACCTAGAATCTGAAGGAATACTAATTTATACTCAGAATTCTATATTTTTCTTAGACTCTGAAAAATTGAATTTGGTTTAGAATCCATTATTGAGATACTATTGTTTGAGATATAAAATGATGTCATGGACTCTATTTCGAACCATCAATTGTTTGACTGACACTTGTGTAGGTCCCTCCGAAATTCAAGGAAAAATATAACGATTGGCGGAGGTTGTCGAGTGTTTAAAATGTACCTATAAATAATAGATCATTTAAATAAGCTCAATAACATTGATCAATATCATGATTACATGTTGTTGAAGTGATTTATTTAGAGAGTGACTTTATTTCATTGTGTGTACTAAACATCCTGTTCAGAATTTCTTTGTGCAACTCCGAATGTTTCTGAGTTCATTTGAGGGCTTCTAGGGATAAAAATATAGAGGTTCCGACTACCTTGAAGTCTGAGGGCTTGTGGGGATATCAAGATAGACTCTGATAATCGTATTGAGGGTTTACCTTTTACGGGTAAGATACGATTTCTGGAATGTATATATTATAGTAACATTATCCTAAGTTGTTGGATACCCTACTATTTGTGATAAAACAATTTAATACTTGTTATATGTATTGATTGAAGTTTGTTTTATGATGAATTATGATTGATAACAAGAATTACTTTCTTATAATTTTTTTTATATTTGTACTCTAATTAGTATGATTCTATACACTTCGAGTTAGAATCATTGAGCTATTAAACTTTTCTTAAATTTTATTTATGGAACCATATTTCCAGAATCATGAAATTTTGTAAAATTAAGAGGCCTTTTAAATTTACATTTTTTAACATTTATAAGCATTACCATCTTTAAAATGGTCAAAGTTTTTTTTAATGTATACAATTAACCCCCCGTCAAAGTTTTTTTAAAGTATACAATTAACCCCCTCCCACTCTTGTATATTGATCATCTATATTCATCTTTTTGACCCAAAAATTGGTATAAATTGAGGTCTATGAAATACTTATGTTGTCATATATGTTTTCCTGCTAAAATATTCATTATTCTATATTATCTATTCATTTGATATTATTTTCATTTTTTACTAAGAAGTGTGTTTTGAACGTTTTATTAATTTTTAAAATGGTAGGAATTAATGTTGGTTAAATTGACAATCATAGTTCTACAAGACCACCGATATTTGATGGAAATGATTATGAATATTGGAGGGATCAAATGAAGGATTTTTTCATTAGTACTGGAGTGGAAAAATTTGTTATGCTGAATGGAGATTACAATATTCCTAATATGGAAGCCAGAACATTTATTAATCTCAAGAAGTCAAAATATCAACTAAACTATAAGGTACACAATAATTTGTTGAGTTCCATGACAAGGAATATATATCACCATATTTTTTCATGTGAAGTTTCACATTGTATTTGAATGAAGCTTAAAGTAACTAATTTTGGAACTTCTATAGTAATTGAGAGTAGAAGAGCTATTCTTAGTGTTGAGTACAATGGATTTGTCCTTCCTTATAGAGAACCTATAGTTAAGGTACAATAGAGATTCATGATTATTGTCAAAATCATACAATCCATGGATGAAACAGGCTTGGAAGATGTGGAACTTGTATACAAGATTATAGAAATCATGCCTAATGAGGGGGAATCCAAGACTAAAAACTATACATATTGATTGGAATGTATCATAGATTACTCTTGATGAGCTTTTTAGAACTCTTCTTCAGTATAAAATTATAATGAAGAGAGATAATGACAATAATAAGAAAAATAATGGGAATGGAAGTGTTTCTTTTACAACTACTTCAAATCAAAAGAATGAAAATACTCTAAAGAGAGTTACTAGATATATATCATAGTAGGTCACTATTTCATCTGAATCAAGTGAATGAAAACATTCAAAGAATAAAATATCAAATCCTGCTCGAAGGATTAAAAAGATATATGGGAAGAAATAATTTTAATATAAATATAAGATGAAAGAAATAATGGATTAGAAAGACTTCAAAGTCACCTTCTATGAATGAAAAAGAACTGGACATATTATTCTGGATTGTCCTATACTAAAGTAAAAGGGCAGAATGGAATATAATTCTATGATGAATAGAACGAAGTACTAAATTATTATTTCTATGAATATTTCGAATGATAATGACACCTAGAGTGCCAGTAGTGGAGACTCTTTCGAGGAATCCTCCGATTACAAATCTTCTGGACAGAAGAATCATGTTTTTTTACCATGTTTCCTTTTGAAAGTCATTGCTTAAAGGATAACATACACAATGTTGAATCCCTAAACAATGTATCCTTGAATTCTAATTATAGTGACAGTAAATACTATGAACCCTCATATGATGAATCATCTTCTGATGAAGATAATACTTTACCTACCTATGAAAAAAATTCTAGGATTGCTATGATTCTTGAGAATGAAAAATCCAATGTAAATAAAAAGATTAATAAAGACAATTCTCATGTTTTTTTCATTCAAAGTAAGTATCAGATATTTCTAAATATCCTAATAAGAAAACCAATTGTTTTTATTTAATTTCAGAAAACCATGAGGTTGTTAATTCTGATAAAGATAAAATTTAATTGGATCTAGAAAAATTAATTTCTATGAAAGATGTTTTTGATCCTAACAGTAGTGATAAAACTACTGTTTTTGAGGGTAAGAACTTTTTTGATAAGAATACGTCAGAAATTCTTTACTTGAAGAAGTGTTTTCCAAACATTACATTAGGTATGGAAAATTTTGATAAGATTTATTCTCAAATTCAACCTCTATGTTATAATTCTAGTTTTGGTTATAGTATTTCAAAACCAATTTTTAGTAACAATTATTTTGTTCCTCAATGGGATCCATTCTGCACTAAGTGTCGGTGTGGTGGTCATTGAGCAAAAAAAATTTCCATAAACAACACTCAGCCATTATATTTTCATAAGTCTTATTTTTCTAAGAAAATTTGGATTCTCAATGTTTTTATTTCTTGATGATTTTGGATCCAATAATGTGTGGGTTTTGAAAGTCTAACTCTTCTATTTTTAAGAAAATAAAGATAGCTCCAATAACAAAACATGTAACAGGGATACTAGATGTTCCCAACATATTTCTAGTAACAAAAAATTATTTTTAATTATTATCAAGAAGAAATAAGGAAAAATAACTTATCAAGATAATCTAGAGTGAGAAATTATTGGTATGGGATACATTTTTATTCTTATAAAAACATTGATTTTAAATGATTTATTTGTTAAGGTTCCTAAGCATAACCTCATTAGCATATGTAAATAATGTGATGAAGGGTACCTTATGAATATTAGGAATGAAATGTTCTTAGTAAGAAATCCCAATGAGGGGTTTATTCTTTCTGCCAATAGGCAAGCAAATGTTTACACCTTAAACCTAGATGACCATTGGAGACAAGACCTACCTAGCCTTAGTGAAATGTAAGATCATTCATTGTTATGGCATATATGATTTGGTAACTGTAAAATTTTTAATTTAATCCTACTCTCTATGTAAAGACTTGTTATGGATCTACCAGTGTATATATTTGATTCAAAAAATGATTGTGATCTTTGTCAATATGGTAAGAAACATAAATCATGATTTTAATCAGTTAGTGATGTCTTGACTACTGATGCATAACAGTTAAAGCATATGGAGATTTTTTCCCCAATATATACTAGAAGCATTGGAGGATAATATTATGTAATTTTTATAGTTGATGATTACAATAGATTTACATGAGACTATTTTCTAGTAATGAATTATGATGTTTTTTCATATTTCAAAGCTTTTAGATCAACAGTTATAAATTAGAAAAAAATGACATTGATAACAATTCATAGTGATCATGGAGGTGAATATCAAAATTTAGATTTTGAAACTTTTTTTAGTGGAAAAGGAATTACTCATAACTTCTCAGCACCAAGAACTACTCAAAAAAACTGTGTAGTTGAAATAAGAAATTGAATTAATCAAGAGATAGCAAGAACCATATTGAATAAATATTCGGTAGAAAAATATTTTTAGGCAAAATCAGTAAGTACTACTTGATATACTATAAATCATGTTTTGATTGGACATTTTCTTACTAAAACTCCATATTATTTAGAGAATGGTAGTAAATATAGAATTTCTTACTTCATGGTTCTTAGTTGTAAGGTATTCATTCATAATACTAAATATAATCTACATATATTAAAACTAAAATTTAATGAAGTGAATTTATTAGGCTACTACACAAGTTTTAAGGCTAAAATAGTATTCAAGAAAAATAATTGTACTATTGAAGAAATAATACATGTCAAATTTGATGAAACAGATCCTTTTTTTAAACAACATCAACCTAAATCTTCAGATGTGTTTTCCAAAACTGTTTATCAACCCTTGTTAGAAGATCCTTCTGATAAGGAAAATTTTCAAGATGGTATTTCCGAAACATTTACCCCAGGATAATTCCTACCCTATGTTGATGAACAGGTTTTAAAAAACCCAAATCTATTGTTTCTTAAGAATCATCCCAGTGATAGTATCACTGGTATTGTAAATCACCTGTTAAAGGCTAGAGGTTTTTTTAGAAATAAAGTATAACATCTTGTATTTCGTTACCAAATAGAACAAAAAATCACTGCAGAAGTTTAAGGTGATGATTATTGGATAAAATCTATGAAATATGAGATATATGAATTTGAAATGAATAAGTTCTGGACATTGGTTGAAAGACCTAAAGAAACTCGTATTATTAGAGTAAAATGGGACTTCAAAATTAAATGTGATGAAAATGAAATCATAGTATGAAATAAAGATAGATTGGTTGCTAAAGGAAATAATCAACAAGAAGTAAAAGACTATGAATAATCCTATGCTCCAGAAGAAATACTTGAATTTATTCATAATCTATATGCATTTGCAGTATTCATTAATTTCATACTTTTTCAAATGGATGTTAAATGTGCTTTCCTTAATATTTTTATTCAATATGATGTTTTTCTTCATCAATCTCCTAGTTTTGAAGATACAAATCATCATGAACATGTTTTCAAACATACTAAACATTGAATGGACTCAAAAAATCCCCCAGTGCATGGTATGATTGGATTACATGATTTATGATTCCAAAAAATTATGTTAAGGGAAATGTTGATACAACCATTTTTATAAATAAGTTTAAGAATAATGTTTTGATTGTTTAAATTTATGTAGATGAAATTATATTAGGATCAAATCAATAATATTTAACTGATTCTGTTGAAGATCTAATGAAATCTTATTTTGAAATGAGTATAATGGGACAATTAATAGTTTTCATTGGTTTCAAATTTCTCAAAAACTAGAAAAAAAAAATATAACCCATAATAAATATATTAAAAGACTTCTAAAAATATATGGATATGGAAACCCTAAGAGTATATGTAATCCCATTGGAACCTCAAATTCACTTGATATTTATGAAGCTGGGAAACCAGTAGATCAAAAAAATTAGGTATGGTAAGATGTCTACTTTAGTTGATATCTAGTCGTCCAGAATTAATGTTTTCAATATTAATATATGCAGGATATCAATCCAATCCTAATGAATCTCATTTAAAGGAAGTGATATAGATTTCTCATTTCATAAAGGGAACCATCGATCTAGGACTCTTTTATACTTTAGGAAATGATTTAGTTTTAAAATTTAATTTTTAGATTCCGAATTTGGTGGATTTAGAATAGAATGGAAAAGTACATCTGGAGCATTTCATTTCATAGGAATTTCATTAGATTCTTGGTCATAAAAAAACAACACTCAGAAGTACTTTCCACTACTGAAGTAGAATATGTTGCAGCTAAATGTTTTTGTGCTAAAGTTTTGTGGATGCAACAAACACTCAAAAATTATGGTATGAGATTTACCAAAACACAAATATAGTGTGATAATACAAGTTCAATTAACATATATGAAAAACATGAACATCACTCTTGAACAAAACACATAGATATTAGGTATCAATTCTGTAGGGATCACACACAAAAAGAAGATATAATTTTTCATTTTATTGGAATGCAAGATCAAAATACTGATATTTTCACAAATTATTTTCCATCTAATTGATTTTAATACATTAAACAGAAGTTAAGGATGATTACTGTATAGTAATATTAAATATTAATTTTTTGTTAAAATTTATCTCCATATAGATAGAAAATTTTTTTAATAGGAGGAGTTCATCTTTTTGGTAGTTAGAATGAGTATTTTTCATCATGGAAATTTTTTATAATAGAAATTTCATAATAGAAATTTTATGTTATGGAAGTTTTTCATTACAGAAATTATTCATTGTCAGGTATTTTTCATTTTCAAATTATTTTTTCATATTCAAACATTCCATGTTAAAAAACATTCCATGTCAAATTTTTTATAGTCTATGGTTTTTCCATAATCACATTTAGGAATCTAATGTTCTCCAAGATATATTTTTGCACATTATGAATATATTCCCTATGAAATCTGAGAAGTATGATTTCTTTCCCTATGGTTTCATAATTAACCTTTTTACATGCATATATTTTATTCTATTTTAATCTTATTTATTAATTTAAATTTTTATTAAATTTGACTATTTTCACTAAAAAACTTCAAAAGATCTGATTCTACCAAATATCCTTATATAGCTTTATTTTCCACCATCAGATCTGGTCAGATAGTGTTCAACCATTGTTTCAATTCGGGAAGCTGAACTGTCATCTCAATGCATGTATAAAAGACAACAGATATCATGTCCTATATCAAAACTAAATCCTTCACATAAAAAATCCTTACCCCTCCTACATAAGCTCATTTCAGATCTTTAATGTTCTCTCGGTTCCGAATGTCAAATGATGCTTCGTTAGAAATATAAATGTCATCTATAAAGTAAATATCTGAATGGAATGTTGACAGAGAATAGTTGGTTCATCTGAATTTTTTTTATATGAATGATTCTCTTGTCTCTATGAATATAAAGCTGAATTAGTGGGAGAGTTTTTTCAAATCGAAACTGAATTCATAGGATCTGCTGTATCAGAAGTTTCTCGTTGAATTCTACCAGAGATTAAGCTTCTTCAATGAAGGATGAAGTGATAAATATTCATTCAAAAGTTATGTAATGTCATGACTTTTTTCTTATAATATAGCAGCAAATCTAATTGAAATTCTTTATGAGGGTGAATCTGAGTTTTTCTATGAACAGTTACCTGATGGAATAGGATCCTTTGATAAAAAAGGATATAGATTATCATAGAATTGAGGAAGTTAGGACACCGAAAATCATTCATCTCTCTACAAATCATCAGATTCTTCAATTATGGGTTCATGGTTTTCTAATTCCTTGAAAAGGGGGCAAGGATACCCTGATGAAAAAATATATGTATTTTCATGATTTCCCAGTGAATATAAGAATGATAAATCTTGTAAAGCATATCTTCATTACAATTAAGAATATAAATGATGGAAATATAAGGACCATATTATTATGTATCCATCTATTCATTCAAAAATCATTTTTCTTTATCTTATGTCTTTCAAGATTCCTTGCAGTTTTAAGATGAACTATTGTAATGTGATGATTTTGATTGATCATTCTCTGAGGAGGATGATGATTGGATTTAATAGTCAATCCTGAGAATGTCATGATTTCTCGGAAGAAATAATTTATGTTTTTACAAAGAAGTCATTTGGAGCAGAACCACTTATGAATGGAGGAATAAATATGAAGGTGATGTAACCAGAAGAAAAGGAAAAAACCCTAGTGGAAAACGAAACTCAATCCAGACCTCCAAATCCAATGAAGCAAAAAGCATATACTAATTAATTTGTGGCTAAGTGGAGAAAAGATATTAAGAATAAGAAAGAAGGGGAACCTATTTTTCACCATGAACCTACTGAGGAAAAAGCATTGAAGGAAAAGAAGTCTGAGAATCTAGAAAAGGGTGAAAAATAAATGAAATTAACGAAGATGTTTTCTGATGCTGAGATAGTGGAATCTCTTTGAAGGCTGATGAGAATGCCTCCGAGAATATCCAAGTACCTTTGTCTTTTCATCAAGATCCACTTCTTGAAACATCGAAAATGAAGTTGGTATTTTCTGAAAATCATCAAGAAGTTGTTGTTGAAGAATTAGAAGTAGTAGAAAAGGAATAAGAAGTTAGTGGTGACTCCGAAGATGATTTATTATAGGCTGATGAATATCATGAGAAGGAAACACCTTTTAAGAAATTTCCATTCTGAACCTCTCAAGACGAATCGTCAAAGCAACCTACTCATGGAAATTATGAAGAGAAGGGTGAATATGAAGTAATTAAACTATCAGGGTAATAAATAATCAACAATGCTTTCATTCACCTAGAGGATGTTGAGGCAAGATATGAGAAGGAAGAGATTGATGAAGCTAAAATTGTTCAGCTATCTAATAGTGAACATGTATCTCCTGATCAAGAATAAATCATTCTGAAGGTTTATAAAGGAAAAAAGTGGTAATAGATACACCTAGAAAGGATGTGGTAATGAAGAAAGATTTTGGTGGTTCATTGAAGATGAAGGTTGTAAAAATAGAAAAATCACCCTCCCCAACCAATGTCTCAAATTCAGAATCGTCCTAGCTCAGACATGACATTGTAGTTCAGTCCTTGAGAAAACCTTTTAGGATAATTCCAATTTTTCCCTAGTATAGACACAAGAAGCTCGATGTTTCAACATTCATTGAATCAAAAATCGCATTCAGTATCCATGGTGATGGATATGTGTGTCAAACTCATTGTAGACATCAAAAAATTTCCTATTAGAAATGAACCTCATAAAATATAATTCCAAAAGGAGACAAGCTGCTCAAGGAAGACAGTTGAAGAGATGAGAATCCTTGGTGAATTCTATGAATTTTCCTAAGATGTTTTTGAAACTAATGATATGATGATCATGGATCTCAATAATATTGTTGAGTAAAATAAAACTTTGGAAAAGGCTTCTTGAAAACAAGAAGTGAATGATCTGAATGGGAAATTGATTTATGTTGTTCAGAGTTGGAGGAGAGAAAGGGATCCCATGAATTTACATATAAGAGAAGTTAGTTAAGCAAGAAAATGATCTGAAGGGTCCTGTAGAATCTCTTAAGGCTATGGATGAAAAAATCAATGCCTTAGAGAATAAAACCGAAGATCAAGATCATCTTCTCAAATGTGTAGAAGAGGTTCACATGGAACACAGGAAGCTCAAAACCATAGTGAAGAAGATTATTTTGAGGTGGAAGGAAGGATAATTTCATTCTAAATTGGATCTTTTGTTGTATTTCCTTGTTGTAAAAAATAATTCAATTCTTAAGAAATTCTTGTTGCTCTTTATAATTTTTTTGGTTGTTTAGTACAAATCATTAATGTAAAAAAATTTCCATTCCATTACCTATAAATCATTTTTAATATCACAAAGGGGGAGAATGTAATGTCAAAAAAATAATACATTGTATGGAAGAAATTTCCCTAAGGGGGAGTTCATCTATGTGGGAGTTACCATCATGACAAGTTTCGTATGCAGGAAAATGATAATCTCATTCCCGAAATTTAGAATATGATCATTCAGGTATATATGTTCTAAGAGATAGTTAGTTATATTCACTTGGATCCATACGTAAACAGATATAAGTTTTATTATCAAGTCTATAAAATATCAACATTCTTATATTCTTTTTCATAAGGATGTTTGAGATTTCCAAAAAGAGGGAGATTTTTGGGTCAATAAGGATTCCTTATGACTTTTCCATTCATTTATGTTTTGAAAATCAATAACACTCTATATTAAGAGAAATTTCTATTTACATATGATTAATCTTGTGAAGAAATATTTTTCATCCCCAAGGAAATGTATCTTTACCTTATTTTCATTGTTAATATTTTTATTTTCACTAAATCATTCTATTATTATTCCAAAGATTAAAATTAAGTTTAACATCTAAAACCTCAAAATTATATAAATACATGGATATAGTGTATTCTGTTTTCATAATCCAAATTCAGAATCTTAATTCTTCAAAATTCAGGATATGAATTCTCAGAAAATCGGAATCTAAATTCTCAGATATTCAAAATTTGAATTCCTCAAAATTCAGGTTTTGAATTCCATAAATGTTAGACTCTAAATTCCTCTGAACACAGGTTCAAAATTCATCATAATTCTGGCACCGATTCCTTAGAATTATTGTTCTGGATTCTGTAGAATTCAGACTCCAAATTTCGTAGAATTAAATTTCATAATTTTTAGGAATTCTGACGCAAAATTACTCATAATTCAGACTAAGAATTCCTCAAAATTCAGACTCATAATTCTATAGAATTCAGATTCTAAATTCCTTGAAAAACATAATTTGTATATCCTTGTATCATAGTCTCCGAATCTTACTTAGAATCTGAATCTTCTTATTTCTTCAGACTATAAAAAATTGAATTTGTTTGGGAAACCATTATTTACATTCTATTTTTTGAGTTATAAAACATTTTCATTTATTATGTTAATAACCCACCATTGTTTTAGTGACATGTGTGAAGGTCTCTCAGAAATTCAACAAAAAATGTGACAGTTGGAGGTGGGAGACGACTATTAAAGATGTGCCTATAAATAAAAGCTCATTTGAACGAGCTCAATAACGTTGATCAATCTAGATATTACATGTTACTGAAGTGATTTCCAGATGGAGAGAGAGAAGTTATTATTATTTTGGTACTGAGTTTATTGTTCATAAATGCTTTATACTACTCTAAATGTTGTTGAGTACATTCGATGGCTCCTGGGGATAAAAAAAAGAGGTGCGGACAACCTTGAAGTTCAAGGGCATGTCAGGATAGATAGATATACTATGATATTCTTAGAAAGGGGTTACACTGGTATAGTTTGGAACAAATTTCTAGAATGTATAAATCAAGGTAACATTATCCATGATTGTTGGATACCCTACTCTTTGGGATAAAAATATTTCATACATGTTCCTTCTATTGTTTCATCTTTGTTTTCCACTTAATTTTGATTGATATGGAAGGTATAAATATCTTATAATTTTTTATACTTGCACTCTCATTAGTAAGACTCTATACACATTGAGGTATAATCATTGACCTTGTAAAATTTTCTTATGTTTCTTTTTCCGAACAATATTTCCTGAATCAACCATGTCCGTAGAACTAAGAGGTCTTGTGAATCTTCCTTGTTTAAAATTTTTATACATTTCCATCATTAAAAGTTCCAAAGTAATTTTTTAAATTTTACAATTCTCCCCCCTTTGGTATATTGGGCATCTACAATCATCTTATCAATCATATACTCATGCTTGGTATTTTAAAATGCTGTTGACAACATGGATCATGTAGGATCATAAAAACAATCACTAAATGATATTATTGATTAATTTCAATGACTTTTGGAACCTTTTAATTAGATTATTCATTATGTAAGAGGATCCATGAGTTTAAGAAAATGTGTTAAAGGAAATTCAATTCATTATACCACCTAAAATCCATGTTTTAAGTAATAAAAATATAGTAAAATGAGTGTATCCATAGGGGTAAATCTGAGTATAATGGTTTCGAGGAATTATTTTAACTAGAGGAGATATCCTTGATCTAAGGAGGGAACCAGAAAAAACAAGTCGAAAATATGAATTGATAAATTTATATGTAATTAATTCTTATTAAACATAAAAAGAAAATTAAATTCCAATTAAATAAACATTATATGAAATTAATTATATAATTTAATAGAAAACCAAATGATTTGAAACAAACAATAATATATTTATCATTGTAAATTATATTTATCTTATAATATAGAGGACATCCCTTCTATCGTTAAAACATATATCATTAATTATTGCAGAAATCAATTTCATCTCTTATATGTGATAAAAATTATCTTATAAAAATTTCTATCCCAATGATTCCTATATATCTCATCTCACACATGATATAAATTTCATTCTATGAAATAAATAACCAATTAAGTTAAATTTACCACATCTCACATTTGAAAAATAATTCAATTTTTCCTAAACAATTCTTATTTATGATGAAATTTTTCTCATTTGACATATATTGAAATTTTCAAATGTTATTTCATTGAACATGAAATTCACCAAATATAATATTCTATATAAATCAAATTTTTAGATGATATAACAATTAATTTTAAATTTAACTTTCAATAACCATTTTCTTCAAAATATTCATCTATTTAAAAACTATTTGATAACGTTATTTACTTAGTTATGTTTTGAGGTGAAGTATTGTTAGGGTAAAATAAAATCATTAAAGTTGGAAACAAGGTTAATGTTGGTACATGGATTTATTTAGGTATATAGTATATCAGTATCAGGAACCAAATTATTTCGAGTTTAATGCATGAATGTTTGTGTGCCTGATGCGTACATAGTCGTCTTATTCTAGGTTCCCAATATTAAATTTTATGATTTTTTTACAAAATGATGAATAATATTATTAAAATAAACATATTGTTAAGAAAATTTTGACTATTATTAATTCATACTCATTTTAATCCCTTGGATCTTAATTGAGATCATTTATCCCATCCTAATATACACATGAATTCTTATCAAAAATTCTAGATTGGATTCATCAATAAGATGTTTAAAAATGTTGGTTTTGTTTTTGTTTTGGTTGTATATCCTATAACATCCTTAATTATTTTATCCCCCTAATAAAATTACGACATAATCATCAAATTATCTTTTTTGGTTTGTAAATCATTTTATTTTTTAGGAATTTATTCATCCAATCTAGTATTAAAAAAAATCATTAATCAATCAATGTTATTTAGTTTGTTTTTCTTTTCAAATATCATCATTTTGATGGAGAAAAATATATAAATTAATTTAACCGTTGTAGGTAAGTCTATGATTTATTACAAAGTTATTCTAACATAAATTTGAATCATTACTATGATTGTGGGTTTATTTGGAATGATTAATAGTTAGTAAAAATAAATAAATACCAGGAATAAAATATTCTAAAGATAAACTATTATTGATAACTAAAACCTAAAATATCAATAAAATGATGAAATGTTTTACTTTTCACATATGATTTTCAACTTCATAAGTCACCATTCAGTCAATTAATGATGATATAATAGAGACAATCCCCGTACACCCTTCATTATAGTTTTTTCAAAATCTAAATATACCACACTTATTATATGCATGATAATCCTCCAATCCATGGTATTGTATTATCTTACTAGTAATAGGATGAAGAACGAAAATATCTGTGTTGGTAAAGGAGGGTTGTCTAGGATTTTGGAACCATCCAATGATCCCATATTACGTTGAGAACCCCATTATATATATCCCTCTTAGATATAACAAAAATTCCATGATGTTACTCATGAATTATAAGGTAAGATAAAATACCATTCATTTACAATATGTACAACCCTCATCCATTTCGTCTCTTCTATATGTTTAATCTTAAAAAAGAAAAAGTTTATGTTATTTTACATGGATGATCTAGAATTATTATGTTTATAAATTGGAAACCATGGGTTTTTCATGATATCATATATGATGTCTTATAATATAAACAATCAATGGCTTACGATATATCTTATAATCATCAAATTCATACTATATACCATTAATTTCCCATATATTATGATAGGATGTTTTCATAAAATGTATCTTTCAATCTAAATATTTTTCTAAAACCTCATAGACTTCATATTTTTTTCAAAATATAGTATCATATAAAAGAAATCAATAAATTATATTCAAAAATCCACTTAAATATCTTCCAAATATATACTAGGAATCATTCATCTAATTCATAATGTCTCACGTCCGATATAATACCAGGTGAACACCCATCCAAATATTTATTGGGTAAACCCTATAAATAATTTATTATAATTATATAAGTAATAATAATTATCCATTATTTCAACAGTAATTTGAATCATCTTTGGACTTTGTATCATTGACAAGAATTTTGAATCAATGAATCAATTAATGATAAAAAATAAAGGCCTCTAACAATAAACAAATAATATAGAAGTTATAATGGTATATTAAGTGAGAACATATAGAAATATGTATCATCATATTTTTATCCATTATATTCATTATATAAAGTCATTTATTTTCATATGTTCCCTTTCTCAAAGACATTGAGTACCCATGGGACAAAGAGTATATAAATCCCATATATAAAATCATAAATTCTTGATTCTATGAGTTTAGATTGACCATGTCAATGAGGACCCAACATGTAAATAAAATTTACGAATAAGAACATGACATTCTCCTCCCCATATATATTATAATATCATATTTGTTGTAACACATCATTGTTTTAAAATATAATTTTCATTTAATATAATGTAAATGTTTAGTATATTAATTTATACGCATCCCATTGTCTATATATACTATGAAAGAGTTAACCATTATAAAATATCCATTATATTAGAAATTACAAATAACAATATCACTAATATAAATAATATGAATAATGTGTTTATGTATTTAAAGTTTATTGATTAATTGATAATATATAAGTACCTAATTTTTATTGAAATTATTTTTTTGGTTCAAAAATGCGTTCTCTATATAGACAATTTTGTTTTCCATGAATATATAATATTATTAATTTAGATAATTTTTATTAATTTTCTTAAATTAAATTAATATTTTTTTTTCAATATTATCATGTTAAAATAATCATAGTGTTAATTTTTAGGAATTATCAAAGAAGATTTATTTTTCATTATATAGTGACGAATATCGATTTTTTAAAACATTCATTTATTTTCAAGTAAAAAAAATGTTTCAAATATTATCATAAATAAAAATAACTATTCATTAATAAAATATAATCTAATCAATTTTATATGAATAATCACTATACATTGTTTTTGGTTTTGTTGGAATCAAATGAATTTTCTCTAAAAATAATTTTTATTTGTAGAATTTGGTTTTATCTAAATAATTTGAATTAATATATATTTATAAATTGTATTAATTAATTTTATTTACTATATATTATATAATATATTTTAAATAACCATTTTATTGGTTTTTCATGGAATGAATGTGTAATAATTATTATTTATGCATAAGGATTCATTTTTTTGAAATGGGTTATCATTGCACGTTCCACACATATTTGAAATTTAATTATACCCCTAAAAAAAATTAAACAAATAAAAATATATTCCATGTTTGTTATATAAGTAATTATTGTAATCTAATAGGGTTAACATAATTTGTGGTCATATTGAATATAATTAAAGGAAATGTTAGTTTCCACGGTTATGGTTTAACTGATCTTCTTAATGGGGGTGGGGGTAATCAAACATAAAATGGTAGGATAGTAAGAAAAAAATTTATCTTATCGTAACGTCAAATCTCAGGCCATTTTGAGCAACATTCCAGTGAAAGTGATTATATATAATTGAAATATTTTATGACACTCCATCTGTGTTCCTCCCCTCACTTATAATGGTGCACCATTACTCCTACCTTACTCAAACCAATTTAGAATTATTTGTGACCCACTAAATTCTATATTGTCTACCTAAAATAGCCTAAATAATCTTATAATATTTTTAATTCTTTTTATACAAATAATTTAGGTATTGAGGTGTCTGCCAATGGAGATTTATCAAATAATATGTATAAGTCTTAACCAACATCCTACAATTTTATTTATTCTCACAATTTATCTAATATTATTTTATCCACAAAAATATTATAAATAAAGTATCATAAATATACCAAAATGTTATTATGAGGATTTTAAAAACATTTATCATATCACCTTAATCACATATTAGATGAAGGTATCCTTTATGTGTACTTGTGGACTACAAAATTCATATAGTGAAAAAATTAATTTTCCAACAACATATTTCATGGATAGTTACTAAGAAAATTGAACTATTTATATATTATATTTATGTGATAATTATTATATTTCAATTATAATTTTATATGCACCTTCATACATCCTAATCAATTATAAAATGATAATGTATCTCGTGACTGCATGTGGACTACCATGTACACAATGCAATGTTATATTTTTATATTTTACAATTTCAATGGATTGAAAAAAATGATACCTTAAATGAAAATATATAATATTTTTGATATAATAATGATTATATAGTTGTGAATTATCATTAAGCTTTGTTTTTTTCTATCTAATGAAAATTGAGAATGCCACTCTTGCATATATAAAGATTAATGTCTCAAGAAAATGATGTAATTAATTTTAAATATCCAATTAATAATAGTGGTTATAAAAAAGAACACAATAGATGTATATAATTTTTATAATGATTAAAATTATATAAATGGTGTAACCATGACCAACATTTATGGATTTTAATAACATTACAAAAAACATACTTGAAATCCAAGGCAGTTACACTCGAAACAAAATCATTAATAAAGAATTGTAAATAAATGGGATTTGAAAGGATATTAGAGGGTCATATATGATATTATTGGTATTATTTTATTATTTTATAGAATTATATTTAATTTGAAATTATTATATGGAATTATAAATAATTTAAAAATATTGAACATCTTTAGGTAAGGGTTTCTTTATCTCATATTTGAATCACTAAGACATATTTAATATTATGCACCATTATTTAATTTATATACGGTGATTAAATCTGGATAAAATTATTTTAAAATATTTAATAAATTTATTAGCTTATAATAAGACTATAATTTTCATTCATTACATGACATTAGATGAAAAATATGGAAAATTTGTATGGTTTTCATCTCAATTTATGTTAATTAAGATATGATTTAATGTTATGCCAATTTTTTTTATTTTTTTGGTGTTTGTACTATAAAAGAATTTCATTAGGAATAATACTCGATTTAATTTAATTTATTTAAATGAACATAGTATTTTAAACCGTCCATTGACTTTTTCTTCACAAATTACTAAAACAAAATGATTTACTCACCTCATTATTTTCATTGATACATAATAAATATTATACAACAATTTTCATTTTTGGGGTTATTATACTAAAACATTTATTGTTTGTATAATAAAAATCCTTATATTCATGTTATTTTTTTATTAATTTTATATCATTTATTTCATTGGTTTTTTTATTCTAAAGTAACCGAAGTTGTATAGGATTTATATTACAACAACATTTTTACTTGGATTTATAATGATTAAATTTTCCATTGATTAAAATATATTACATAAATATATAAATTATAATTTATTTTTCTATAATATAGTTTATATATATATATAATGATTTTGTTTCATTTTCATATCGTTGTCTCCTCAAGTGACTAAAAAATTATTTTAAGAAATACCTACTATACATTTATTTTCTTTTGGCAATCTTGTCTTTGATATCATTATTTTTTTAAAATTGTTTTCAAAAGTAATTTACAATTAGATAATATTTTATATAATATTTTTTAATAATTTTTACGTCATCTAATTTATTTCATTGTAATATCCTTGTTATTTCTTTAACATGGTGCTTATAGCATATTATAAAAAAATGTGAAAGAAGTTTTTTAATGTACACAACATAAATTAACTTACCTATTATCATGAATATATTATTCATTGTATCTAACTTATAATTTTCCTTGTATAAATTGAAATAATAAATTTTCTTTCCAATTTTTTAATTTTTTATATTTTTAATAGGATATTTGAAAATGTATGTGTATTTTCTTAAGGAAATTTCCTAGTGATATTTTAAAGTTTTCTTCATCGATAATAATGTACTTTGATGTTTTTTTATAAATTAGTAGGTTTATGATTAAATATTTCTAACTATTTTCATTCTCTGTATAGATTATGATAAAGCTATTGAACAATTATTGAAACCAATATCTTTTTAATTATTTAAGATTTTATGAAATATTGGATACCTTATTATCAAATAGAACACATATGTATAATTCTTATTATGTGATGTGGGGGAATTGATATATATATATATATATATATATATATAATGAATTTGATAATGAATGATATATCATGAGATGAAAATTATTTTCTGGGGGATTGATCCGTGATCATTATAGTGACGTTGTCAAATAATATCATCTTAATAATGAACCATGAGTTATGAAATGATAGAATGGGGAGCCTACACAGTCATCTATGATGGCCTTAAAATAAATACATCAATATAGATATGATATTATATATTTACATGTACGAAAACAATTATGTATTTTGCTTAGGATATGTTTTCATAGAACATGATTGATTATTTTTGATTTTATAATCTTATGTATATTTTAATTTGTTTAAAAATACCGTACAACCTTTTTATTTATTATAGATCATTGATTCATTGGGTATGATTATTATAAGAATTTTTCATATTATCATACCATTATTCTTATCTTTTGATCACTTATTAGAATTGATTTGTAACGACCCTAACACCATTAACACAGAGTCAGTGCCAACATTATTATATTGGAATATATGCATATGGAAGAATTATAAAGGAATGATTAGATTAAATATTTCAGATAACTAGATATATATATTATTCATATTTTACATAGTATTAAAAAACAAAACTCATAAAAATAGAAAACAATTGGTATCCTTAAACTCATTCTAAAAATTCTTTTTCATTTCATTGAGAAAAGAAAGAAATTAATGTTGAGTTAAAATTATCAATATGGAATATGAAAAAAAAATTTAACACAAATCAAAATGTATAATAAAAAGTAATGGTAAGTTAATAATCTCAAATTATATTTAAATAACTGTAATTGCATGAAAATATAATGTATAATCAATATAGAATGGTAAATAACTAAACAAATTCCATTTAATTAATAATTGAGAATTAAATGCATCTTGAAATTATATCATAGTTATAATACCATCAATATTAATAATAGTTATATTCAAATTGAATTAAATACATAATCATTGGATTTCATGATCATAGGAATCATAATACATCTATAATCAAGGCCTTTTACAATATGGTTTAAAACTACAGATTCAAACCAATTTTATTTTGAAAAATAATTTATCTCATGAAGTATATCAATGATCATATGGAAAATATAATTCCATGACCACCATCTACATCATTTCCAAATATTGCTCAATTATAAAATAATAAAGATAATTTATTAGTAATATTCTTTATACAAAAAAATATATATTGGAAAAAGGGTATATATTTTTTATTATTTTCCCACTTAACCAAAAAACATTCAAAGTATTCACCATTTATAAAACTTTTATATAGTTTAAGAAATAATAAAACACAAAATTCAAAAATATGGATATTTATGAAAAATGTAATTTCAAATGATATTTTTCCACTGCAATGTTATTTTGATAGAAATTGTTATCAGTCACAAACAAAAGTGAGATTATATAATAAAATTTTACAAATGGGAATTTTCATATCATTTCCCCTTGGAAAAAAAGTACAATTAAAAAATAAAATACCATTAATTAACAATGATTCATGATATAAAATTTCAAATATGATTTATATAAATCATATATAAAAATTACATTCAAAACATTAAAATAATTTTTGATGAAGGAAATTAAGATGAAGTCCATTACCTCCCGATTTATTTTGGATGAACATTAGTTATCCTTATATATTGTGGTTAAATTTTTTTATAAACTTATAATAGAACCGTATTAATATTTAGAAAATAATATATGATCCTGATATAATATTTTATCATCAATTCATTAATAATATTTCGTTATTTTTATTGTTTCATGTTTCAATTTCATTTCTTTCTCATTCCTACGTTATCTTGGATGTTTTGGTTTTTATGAGTAATATATATAATTTAGGATCAAAATAGTACATTTAGATGCTCAATTGGAAGATGGGGGTGAATTGTATGTTTAAAATTATTGTTTTTAATCCGTAGGGAAAACATTGAATAAAAATTTTAAACAAGGTATATTCAAAAATCCTACTATGAAACAAATTTGGTTTAGTTCCTGAAATATAGTTCAAGAAAAATAAACTTTAGAAAAGTTTACATAAAGAATGAAGCTACAATAATGCATATAGAATCTCTATTATCATATTTAATCAATGTAGAAGAATTTATAAGGATGTTACACATTATTCCATTATCAAAATATAGTGGAAATATAAACATCAAATAAATATAGTATCATGTTGGATAACTATTAACCCAAAACGTATGGTGTCCAATAACCATTGATAAATGTATCATAATTTATACATTCTTGGAAGTATGTCATACCCACACCAGGGTAATCCCATGATAGAAATATGGAGATCTGTCTTGTTTTCCCCGCAAGCCCTAAATTTTTAAGGTACTCAAAACATCTATCTTATTATCTCCAAATGTCCTCAAAATTTAATCTAGTCAGTACCACTCTCTTCAGATCCCTAGAAGCCCTCGATTGAACTCATCAATAATCATATCATCGTGATGAAATTTGAACATGTTTTTCAAAGAACACAAAGCATTAGAGTCTCTCTCTACAAATCACATCACAACATGAAATAACTTGATATATAGAATAGCTATTAGATCGTTCAAATTATCTCCAATTTATATGAAAAACTCCAACGTTCATCTCTCTCCTCTAATGATTATATTTTTCCATTAATCTTTGAGGGACCTGCACATGTGTTACTCAACCAAAATTTATTTAGAAATAGATTGTACGACATCATTTCATAATAATATAATATGTAAGGAAAATGAAGTACCTTAACCAAAACTGAATTTCTAAATTTTAATGAAAAATAGAATTCAGATTCTATTCATATAAAAAATCATAATATATAAGACATGGATATTTAAATTCTATCTTACAAAGAATTATGAATCAAAATTCGAAAGATTCTGGAGTCGGTATTCTAATTAATTCGATATATTAATTATAGGGAATTCAGAGTCTGAGTGTAGAGGATTTAATAATCTGAATTATGAGTAATTTGGAGTTATAAAATAATAGAATTTAGAGTAAGAATTTTAGAGAATTCAAAGTATGAATTTTATATAATTTGGAGACTTTAATTTAGAGAATTTAGAGTATGTAATTCAGAGAATTTAGAGATTCAATTTTAGAAAATTCTGAGTCTAAATTTCCGAGAATTCGGAATCTAAATTTTAGTGAATTCAGAGTCATAAATTAAGATAATTCAGTGTCTGGATATCAAAAAATAAAAATTCTGAATTTCTATGAATTAGAAGTCCAAATATCATATAATTAAATGATTTAATATTAGAGAATTCAATGTCTCAATTTGAAATATCTAAATGTCTATCTTTTAGAGAAATCTGGTTCTGAATTTTAGATAATTCAAATTCTAAATTTCAGAGAATTTAGAGTCTAAAAACCAAACACTTTATATCCATGAAACTATAATATTCCTAGGTTTTAGAAACGAATCCAAATTCTTGACATAGTAATAAAATGATTTGATTATGAGAAATTATAAAATTAGATAATGAAAACTAAGGTATGTATAAAAACTTCCTTAGAGAATGAAAATTTTCTCAATGAAAATAGCCTTTAGGGAAAGATAATGTGCCTTATGAAAAAGTGTTTGTGATTTTCAAAACATAGAGAAATGGATAACACATAAGGAAACATTATTGAATAAAAAATATCCCTCTTTTTGGAAACCACATACAACTCAAGGAAATATAATATAAGGAATAAGAATTTTTATTACAAACATAAAAAGTAAATATATATCCCTTTACATATGAATCATGAGGAATACGACTAACTCCACCTCATGTTTTAAAATATCTAAGGATCAAATTCATTACATCCTTAGAGAAAAAAAATATACTTTTAGGAAATCTCCCCCTTTCATAACCTCCATCATACATAGGGTCATCACTTCATTATACATTGTATTATTTTTATCATTCCTTTCTTCCACATTGTGATTGTCAAAAACAAATAGATAAAATTGAAAAAATATATTATACATGAACTATTAGAGCTATACATAAAACAAATGAACAGAATCAATTTTTTAAATTAATAATGGAAAATTTTAATACAGGGAAGAAAAAAAAGACCATAATTGAAAGGAAAAAATGTGTATCCTTACTTTTCATTCATCTTGAACTTATTTCATGATCATCTCCATTTTATTGATCTCCTTATTGTCATCCTCAAACCACTTGAAAAACTATTCCTGATCTTGATATTTATTTTCTAGAGACATGATCTTTTCATCCTGAGACATATGGATTTTTACCAGAGACTTTTTTATCTCTCCATACTAATTAAAATTTTCATTGAAATATTTCCTAAGATACCTTTCCATCTTTATATTTAAGTAAATAGAATTCAAAATCCTATTTTGATCATTGTATTTTTTCTTCCGGGCTATTTGATCACAGTTCAAATTTGTTGTGAATCTTTTTGTAAGATTTTTTATAATTTCTTCCGACTTATAAAAATCATCTTTCACTAAGTCATGGAAGTCCTCATGAATTATCATATCATTAATAGTTCTTTTAGACCATTTTGTAATTTCATTACATGATCTCCTATGAGAATCATAACCAATATGAATTGTTTACAAATCGGCATCATGCTTGATGAATTTTTCCATGATCATTCAAACTGAATTTGACTTTTGATTGAACGAATGTTGTAGCACTTGACATCTCGATTCAATACATAGAAACAATGAAATGGTGTCTACTAATTTATAGTCTAGTGAACCACTATGTCTTGAACCACTTGGGACAATTTGGAATCTTATTCCCTTGTGGGTGAAGATTCTTTTCCAATCTCAGCATCCCTCCTCTTAGATGAACCACCCACATTCTTCTTAACCATGACATATTTATCAAGTATGTCAACTATCACTTGTTTTTTATTGACTATTATAGAATCCAACTATATCGCCTTTTTTTATTGATGGTTACTATATAATACATGAACCATTTTATCTTCATAAAAATTATTCCTTGTCATCATATCTCTCAATATCATGGGTTTGAATGATGTCATGAATGTTGTTATCATCATCAGAAGGTTAATTAACCTCTTCTAGAGCCTCAACCTCTTTTCCTTGAGAAAATATTTTGGTTCATTCATCCTGGGAAGTCTTGATTGAATTATTTTCAAAAGGGAATTTTTCTCAGAATGTTCTTCAACATTCTTTATCACATCATCACTCCCATCACCTTCTTACTCTTATTCTACTTCTTCTTCCTAAAATCATTCTTCTTTTACTTCAGGTTCCTGAATTGTGATATTTTTTCATAGAGTATCTACTACTACTGGTTCACTGAGATTGGATTGTGGTACCTGATTCTTTTCAAAGGCTTTATCAGTATCCCTAATAATTTCTTAAACAATCTCATATTTAAACATTTTCTTCTTTTGTTTTTATCTCTTTTCCATGACTTTCAAATTCACCAGCCACCTGAATTTTTAATTCCATTTCCACAACTATATCTTGGAAAAAACATGGATATCTTTCATTTTTTTGTAAGATCCTTCCCCATATTTCCATTTTCTTCCCAATGCTTTTGGAATGATCAGGAATCTTATGGGTTTAGAAAATTCATTATCATTCCTATGGCACTCTAGTGATATTGTTGCCATGTTGAAGGAACGAGAATTGGTTTTCCTATAAGTCTTGAATGAAAACATTTATCTCCTACCATAAAAAAAAATTGTCTCATAAAATTAAAAAAGAATATCTAGATAAATAAGATCCTAACATTTTGGTTTAGCTATGAAAATGCTCTCTCTTATATTTAGCATTAATATTTTGCAATACCAGTGAGTTATACTTATTGACGAATATAATATCTACTAACCTTTCTCTATATATTTTTCATTATGTTATTTTCTTAGATAAATACATATGATTATATGGATATCCATCCATGTCCTCTAAAGTCTAATCAAACATGGAAACGTTGAAATATAATTTTAAAAAGAGGTTGATCTTTGGTACAAAAAATCATGTACACCGATGTTGGAAAAATTATAGGGTGGACATTTTATAGGTGTTAAAGAGATTGATTGAATTAAAAAATATATCTAATGATTGAAATAAGAATGATATGATTTGATGTTTGAGTTGAATGCTAAAGAATGATTTGCTAGTTTCTGATCTTTTTAGGTTTTCAGTTAAAAATTCAGATTTAAGGAAAATTGAATCCAAACAAATTTCCTTAAAAACGATAAAAATACAAACATGTAAAAAATTCAATTATGAAAACACATGTAAGGAAACATACATTTTTATGTACTAGGAAAATTGTCAGTGATAGGAATATTCTTCTTTAAAGAACATTGTACTACACAAAATTTCATTATGGAAAGAAAATTTTTGAATTAGGAAGAAATTCAGCATGAAAAAGTGAAATAAAAATATTTTTTAGAATCGTTATTTCTAAAAACATTTATTATAGAAAAAAAAGAATAAGATGGAAACAAAAAAAAACTTGGATAAAAATAAAATATATATCCTCTATGAAAAAGGGTTAATTAATGTAAGGAGATTGATTTCAACAAAATGATAGTATTTAAGATTACCTTGGGGTTATCAATCCTATATTTTGATTAATGTACTCCACTATAATAGAGGCTAAATATTTTGTAAATATATCATCAATGTGATCTTTCATTATAATAAATTGATGATTGATATCTCCTTTAATTTTGTGATCTATAATAAAGTGATGCATGATATCCATGTTTTTCAGAGGAGTTATTTTATAGGATTTTGTATATTGAAATTGAACTACTATTATCACACAATATTTGTGTTTTGGTATATCTCATGCCATAGTCAATGATTATGAGTTTTATGCAAAATAATTAACCACATCCACATATTGTTGCTACAAATTCACCTTTACCAGTGGAAAGTGATATTGAGTGTTTCTTCTTATATAACCAAGAAACTAATGAATCTCTTATGAAATGACAAGTTCATGATGATCATTTTCTATCAATTATACATCCACAGAAATTATAATCCTTAATTCATTTTAAATCAAAATCATTTCCCAAAATATAGAGAAGTCGTAAATCAAAGCATTCCATTAAATAGAGAAAAATCATTTCACTGTTTTAAAATGAGATTCCTTTGGACTAGATTGATATCTCACAAATAATCATACGAATAACATTAAGACAGTAAGACAAGATGCCATGTATAGTAAGCTTCCTATAATACCCTTAAATGATGTAAGATCTACTAGTTTCCCAACATCATCAAGATTAAGAGAATATGAGGTTCCGATTGGAGTTCTTATACATTTAGTGTCTTCATATCCATACTTTTTAAGAATATTTTTAATATACATATGTTGTGATATATAAGTTCCTTCTAGTTTTTGAGAAATTTTGAAACATAGGAAAAATGTTAACTCCCCCATCATACTTATTTCAAACTCATATTTCCTTAGATTTGCTGAAAAATCAGTTAAAAATTGTTTAGATGAGCCAAATATAATGTCATCGACATAAATTTCAATAATAAAAACATTTGTTATCATTATTTATTAAATGAGATCGATCAGCAGTTCCTTTATCATAATTATTCTTCAACAAAAATTTAGTATGTCTATTATTCTACGCTATGTAGCCCTTTTATGTCCATATAAATATTTGGTATGTTTGAAAACATGTTTAGGATATTTTGTGTCATCAAAATAGGAGATGTTTTAACATAAAAATCATATTCAACATATCCTTTATGGAAGTCACACTTTACATCGCTTTGAAAAGGTTTGAAGTTGATGAAATCTTAAAGGGAATGTAAATTGTGATTAGATTCATGTCTAGCTATAGGAGTATAGATTTATTCATATTTTCATCTTTATTATAGATTATTTCCTTCAAAAATATATCATTCTTAATATATTACTACGATTTTATTTTCATCACACTTTTTTTGAAGACCCATTTTACTCTAATTACATATGTTTCCTTGGGTATTTCATCCAAGGCTGAGAGACTATTCCTTTCGAATTATTTACCACATCATGCATGGCTTTAATCATATTATCATCACCTGAGGCATCATCATTTATTTCTAGTTGTAATTTTGAAAAAAATTCTTGATGTTTTACATTAATTCTTAATAAACTTATACTCTATTAAGGTTTATTTGCATCAGCAATGATAAAATTAATAGAATGATTCTTAAGAAATAACTTATTTTGGTTTTGTAAAACCTGTTCATCAATATATGGTAGGAAATATTTTGGGGTAAATTATTTAAAAATATTTTATTAAGAATTTTATTTATTTGATGTGTCTTTTATCATGGATTGATAATCAGTTTTTGAAAACACATTAAACGATTAGGGTTAGGGTTGTTTAAAAACAAAAGGATCGGTTTTATCGAATTGAACATGCACAATTGATTCAATAGTACAAGTGTTTTTATTAAAGAATCTATTATCCATAGAATTATATAAATAGACTAGGAAAATTTCTTCATTATATTAGCGGAAATATTTATATAAGTTATCTTATGTATTTAGGATGAATAATTTGCTACAAATAAATTTTAACTAACAAGGACTTGTTTTTCTTCCAGTCCATAATTCATAAGGTGTTTTGTTTTGAAAATGTCTAATTAAAATTCGATTTATAGTATAACATGTTGTTTAAATAGCTTCATCCCAAAATTGTTTAGCAATTGACTAGTAACTCAACATGGATCAATTTATATCATAAAGAATTAAATTTATTATATCAATAACACCATTCTGTTGAGTTGTTTTTGATCTAATAAATTATGAGTAATTCATTTTTTACTAAAAAAATTTAAAATTTTGATTTTGAAAATCTCTTCCATGATCATTACTAATATTTATCAATGGAAGGTTTTTCTCATTTTAATATTGGTCTCTGATGTTTTTAAAAAAATGATTTAGATTTATTTTCTAGATAATAGTCCCACATAAATCTAGTGTAGTCATCAACTAATAATAATTCCAAATATTTTACTCTAATATATCTAGTTTTAGTTGGAACTAAAAGTTCCATATGTAGTAACTTTTAGGCATTATAATTTGACACATCACTAATTGATTTAAAACTTGATTTATGTTTCCTTCCATATTGAAAAGGAAAATATTTTTTGAATAATCCAATCTGAACTCTGGTAGATCTTTAAATAGTCCTATCTTTAGCTACTTCCATAGTTTTTTATGATTACATTGTCCAAACCTTCTATTCTATAAGTATGATTGATCTTTGAATAAACTATGGCATGGTAGATCATGGTAAAAATGGTATTCTATGTTTACTGTGTATACATTATCTTACCTATGGGAAGAAATAATTATATTTTCTTTGTAATAGTATACTATTAATATATGATTCCTAAAATTCACTACATAACTTTTATCACACAATTGGCTTATGGTACTAAATACGTGGTTAAAAAATTTACAAAACCAATATGAAATTAATGTATTTTCATGAAGAAAAATGTTACTTGTACAAAAAAATTTCTATGGAAGAATTATCTCTAAAATTTACATTCCCACAATTTATTTTGATAATCTTTTCGAAGATGTTTTTATTACCAGTCATATGTCCAGAACATCCAGTACCTATGTACTATGTATCTTTCTTGGTACATTCTTTTTTTTTCACGAAAATAATAGGGTTATACTTTCAAAATCCAAACATTCAGGCATATAGAAATTTTTTAAGGGAGAATTTTATAAATCAATATTTTCTTAAAAAAATATTATTTATGAACAACCAATGTTTAGGATATATTTAAAGAAAAATATCATTACCAATTTCCACCTCACTGTCACTCAAAGAAAATTAGAGCATATTGGGGAACAAAATATTTATTACTAAAAGCTATTTTTGAATGAGTATAACCAAATCTGGAAATATTCTTTAGAGGATGAATTTGAGAATACATAATTTAAAGTTTTTCATACCTGATGTTATATTTTTTTTATGATTTTAACTGTTGAGAAAATTTCATATTTTATTATAATGAAAAAGTTCTTATCCTCCAATTAGTAAGAACTGGAACTATAATTATCCTCTAAAATAGGTTTCTCATAAATATCATTTTAAAGATCCTTAAAAAATTTATCCTTCTCAAAATAAATTTCCTCATGGTTTTTAGATACACTTTCAAAATCACAAATTTTCTTATCAAGATCATTAGAAAAATTAGATATTTATATTGTTAAATAATAAATAATAGATTTTTCCTTCTGATACTTCAATTTATCTTAAATTTTTTTTTAATTATTTTTGCAACACTAGACACTTATTCATAAAATGTTAAGGTATTGCCTTCTGATAAATAAAATTCATCATCTGAATATTTATAACATTTATCCTCTGTGTTATTTTTATTCCAAGATACACTATAAATAGATTTGACATTGTGTACCTCGGCCATTTGATGATGATATTAAATGGGAAATATTTCTAGTAAGATTAGAATAATTTGAATATAATATTCTTACACTAAGGATTCATCATATAAATTTACACCACATGCACTCCACATAAAATTAGCCTGTAAGACTATCTTAGCCATCGACTTGTAATACTTTTTTATATTCCAATCACAATTATCATCTATTCTATAACATTTTTTGATCATGAGATAATCTAGGATGATGTCTCTCATCCTTTTACATTCATAGTTATTGTATCTTGAGTCTTTCATGTCTTTTCTCTCTTTCATCATATATTTATAATGAGAGTCATTATTTCCCACTATATAGTTCATTATTTGAGTAAGAATAGCTAATTCATTCCATGAATGATAACTATTACTAGATTTATATATAATAGCATCATTCTTAGCAAAAAATATAGTTTTCCTTTCTGAAGTATAAGATATAGATTTAGTAGTGAAAGATTAAATTCCAATACCATTTTTCATCTTACTTATATAATTATCTCTTATTATTTAAGAATTCAATAATTAGAAGACTTCTAAATGGATCATTAAGAGTAATTTGATATACTTTCTTTTTCACATCAATTGATGTCATTTTTTACTTCCACTAATTGGGAATAATGTCTCTAATATTTTCCACAAATATCATCATCATAAATACCTTTATCTCACATAGATTAAAGACTATTTAAAATAGTGATAAATTATTTTTTTACATTGAAAATAGTTTCCCCATAACGAAATAAGAATCCATGAAATTGTCCTCTCAACCTAACTCTTCTAGTATCTATCACATTAGATGTTCCAAAAAGTGTAACTTCAATTTCATACAAATACAGTTGTAATCTTCACAAAAAGATATTTTAATATATATATTCCAGGTTATAGAACCCACAAAAGTATTATGTAACAGTAATTTAGTTTATATTCAGATTTTTATTGATGGTGATGGTTTTTAATTCATTTTCTATAATTTTGTAGTCACCAGTTAGTAGAACCATTTTATCTACTCCCAGGTTGATTAAAAAAGTTTTCATTTTATCTATATTGTAGTCATAATCAGTACCACAAAAATAGGTTGTCTGGTAGGATGTATATTATTAATGGGACCAAAATTCATTCCTTTTATTCTCTAAGAAAATACTTTTCCTCAAATCCTTTTAATAGAAAATTTTTATAAACATAGATAAAATCTCCAAAAAAATATGAACACGAAAATTTATGCCAGAAAATTTAGTACAAGGAAATCATGAGAAAGGACTCATATATGCTAGTATAAGTATTTCAGTGACCATCTCTTATACCAACTTTAGGACAAAAATCCAATATATTAATGCTCAATTAATTTTGGGTTGAATTATAAGTTTAAAAAAATTTGTTTTTATTCTTCAGTAAGACTATTTTTTACAATGTAAAATAAGGTAAATTCACAAACACAACTGTGAACCGAATTTTCATAGGTTCTAGAAATATGGTTCCGAAATTGTATACTATGAAAAGCTTACACATGGAAAGATTATAACATAAGAATATAATATATCTATTATCAACGTTAATAAATTTATAATAATGAATATGAATGTTACACTTTCATACTTTATCATAATTTAGAAAAAATAAAAACAAAAAAATTTACATGTATGAAATATTTTAACCATAATAATAGGGTATCAAAAACGATGGGATAATGGTCCCTTGATTTTACTTTCAAGATTGTTTGTCTTACCCACAGTAGGGTAAGATCTCGATAAGAATAATAGAATATGTCTTAAATCCCCATAAGACCACAATTATTATGGTTGTCTTCACATATGTCTTCTTATCTCTAGAAGTGATAAAACATTAAGGTAGTCTATACCTCTGTCTTTTTATCCCAGGAAGCCATTGATTGTACTCTTCAACATTTGGAGTCACGTGAAGAAAGATTAACAATGTGTTTAGAGCACACAAAGCATGATAGTCTATCTCTCGATAAAAATAACATTACAAAATTAAATCTCTAGATTTATATAACAGTTATGAAATCGTTCAAATGAGCTCTAATTAATTGGAAAAACATCAACGGTCAACTACCTCCTCTAACAGTCATATTTATTTTTGGAATCTCAGAGGGACCTGTAAATGTGTCACTCAAAAAACTATTAGTTAGAAATAGATGTCACAACATCATTTCATAATAATAGCTTGTGTAAGGAAAATGATGTTTCTTAACCCAAACTAAATTTCCAAACTCTATGGAAAATTAGAATTTATAGTCTAGTAAAATAAATAATATAAATCACTAAGATATGGATATTTTGATTCTATTTTATAAATAATTATGAATATAAATTCTATCGATTTTTATGTCTGTATTCCAAAGAAATCAAAATTTTATTTTTAAAGAATTCATAGTCTAAATTTTGATAAAATCAGTGTCTGAATTCAGAGGAACTGGATTTCTAAATTTTCAAGAATTAATAGTTTAAATTTTTAGAGAATTTGGAATCTGAATTTAGTGATTTCCTAAAGTAAATTTTATAGAATTCAGATTTTAGATTTCTGAGAATTTGTTTTGTGAATTTCAAATAATTCGATATATTAATTTCAGAGAGATTAGATTATGAATTTCATAGAATTCAGAGACAGAATTTCAGAGAATTAAAATACTTAATTTTAGAGAATTTAAGGGATAAATATTAATCAATTCCGTGTATGAAATTTAGAGAATTCAAAGATTGAATTTCGGAGAATTTTCTGTCCGAAATTTAATTATTTGATAAACTAAATATACGAGAATTCGATGTCTGAATATCAGAGAATTCAATGAATAAATTGCAATGTTTTTAGAGATCAAAAATAGAACACTGTATATCAGTGAATCTATAAGATTATTCGGTTTTATATGTGAATCATTATTTTTAGCTGAGTAATAAAATGAGTTTGATTATCAGAAATTAAAAAATGTGGCCATGAAAACAAAGGTAAGGATTAAAATTTTCATTGAGAAGTGATACATTCCTTATGAAAATAGACATTAGTGGTAAATAATTTGTCATATGGTAAAGGGTTTCTGATTTAAAAAATTAAGAGAAATATGAAAGTCATATGGAATCCTTATTGACTCAATAGTTTCATTATATCCAGAATAATAATAATTTCATGGATTTCATATTTATATATCAGTTATACTTTTAAATCCTATAAAAATATATGGTTTTTAGAAATAATTTAAATTACGATCAATGTTACTTGCATGCCTTACATATGCATGATTGACAGTACCATTTTTGAATAGTCAATGTGAAAAAGAGGTATATGATGTTTTTTTATTAGATAATGATCATAATATCAGAATTAAAATATTATTCCTTTACTTATATATATAATCTCTGTGGTGTGGTGATGAAAATATTATCACATCACTATATGAAGTATGTAGTCCACTCATATAATAATGATGTTATCAAATTTCAAGGAGTAGAAAGATAAGAACGAACATGAAATATTATCTTTTTATAATGATAAATATTTCATCAATATGAAAATTATTTAAATTATATATCATAAATTCAAAAAAATTATCTTTATACCCTTACATGTAAATCATTTGGTAAAGACGAATCACATCTCAACGCTAGGTGGTAGTCCGCTTTGCTCAAGAGAAACGTTGTCGTATCCACTATGGAAAAGAAATCAAATAGTTATATATAATATAATTATTATATATGAATATTTATATTATAAATATGATATATATAATTGATATCCAATATAATATCCACCCATGTGAGGTGATGATGGATAAAGAGTCACATTGGTTCATGAGGTAGTAGCCTACACTTAGTAAGAGCAAACTTATCATTCCCTGATTGAGGGAATATAAGAGGGTATGTGGAATTACATTAAAATAACTTTATATATGTATATATTAAATAATTTTTTTATTATATAATTATAAATTAATAATATTTTAAAGCGGTTGAAGAAAAAATTACATAGAAACACATAGTTAGGAATTTCACCTGTTGTCGCACCACCTCATTAGGATTATACATGAAAAATTAATAGAATATAATTATGAAAAAATAGAAGGATTATAGCTTGAGGGGATAAATTTGGTAAATTAATTTTCTTAGATCATTACTAAATTAAAAGTGTTTAATCTTTAAATAAATACATGACTAGAGGTGACCTTTTATAAGTGAGATTAGTAGAACACTTGTAATTTTTGAAAATAAAATGTTGTGCCCACATTCCTTCACATTAAATAGAATCAATTTTTTTATTATAGATATTTATACAGGATTTTGTGTAAATATTTCCATAGATAATATTTAATAAATGTGTTTATTAATTTTTACCAATATTATCTTAGTTTATGCCACAATTAATCTACTTTACGATAACCACATTAACTAATTATTATAGATTTCACAATAAATAATGGTAGAAAAATAAGTTGAACATATTACATAATCTAAATAATTATAATTCCATTTATTGAGTCAATGTTTTCAAATGAAATTATTATTATTATAATATTTTAATCTAGAATTAATCTCTCAGATGTGATGAGAAAAGAAATTTTCAAAGAGAAACTGTTCAAATGATTACAAGGATTTTATATCAAAAATAAATTAAAATGTTTCCAATGAAAAATATTTGATTAACACACACACACATATATTAACTATATTTAAATTTAAATAATGTTTAAAAATAATTTATATTTATAAATAATTAAAACTAAAAGTTAGCATTAAATTAATATTTTTTATTCTTTACTATAGAACAAAAATTTTATCATTTAAAAAAACACAAAACATAATCCTAATATAATTTTGATATGATCATCTCAATATTAATGTTAATTTTCTATTTTTAATGAATGTGATAAAAAATTATATTATGTGCATGAGACATGAAGAAAAATCTTTTTTATAAAATAGTTTTTTAGAAAACATTTTTTTTATTTTAAATGATTAGTATTATTATTTCACAATAATTGATAAAAAATTAAGTGTGTAAATTAAATATTTTTAAAATTTTATATAGCTATACATATAACTTATAATTCCATGGATATGTTATATTTTCCATGTTTAAATATTATTTTAATTGAGTATCATGTTTTGTTTAAAGTCAGTGTTTTGTGAATCACAAAATACCGAAGAATTGAATTTACTATAAATGAGATACATTTTAATATGTTGTGTTGTAAAATTCATCAATTCAATTGAAATTTTAACCTTCAAATTTCATTGATATTACCATGAGGGTGGTTCTTCTTCCTAACATCTAATATTTTCCATGTTGTTTCCACTATTTTCTGATTACTATAATAAACCGTCACTAGACGATTCATTCTATTTATCAATGCGATATATCTAGTATAATGAATATATAAGGGTTATACATAGTAATATTGACTACTTTCCAATTTTATTTTATCATCTTCGAGCGAATTTATTGGTTTTGGCATGTATTTCCTTGATAATTATATATGGAAAACGTCATTTACTTTGGACAGATTTGGTTTAATTTACCAATGATAAGAATAAAATACAGTTATTTAAATAATTTAAACAGATTTAATTTATCTAGGGATGACTTCTCTTCTATTATTAATCCTTATAACACCCTTTAATGGAGAAACTTTCATGAAAACATGATCTCCTACTTGGAATTCCAAATCTTCTCTCCCATTATTGACATAACACTTTTTCATACAATGAGATTATTTAATGTGAGCATGAATAACCCTTACAATTACTATTTTATCTTAAAAATTATACAAACCTATAAGAATAATTTCATTGAATTTATCCAAAAATGTCTGATTATGTTATCTCTTTCCATGTAATGATTCATAAACCACTATTTGAATACTTAAATGTAAACTATTATTAAAGAAAAACTATACCAAAGGTAAATACTGATCACAAATACATTAAATATCTTATGATAATTAACTAAAAAATCATTAAAATATTTTAATTGTATGTTTGGACTATTAATCAGTACTATGATGGAAATTAGAGTACATATAAAGCTCATCATCAACATACATCTGAAAAATTTTATTGAATTTCGATGGAAAATTATGATCCCTATTTTTCATAATTAAAATTGATTGTACATGAAGTATTTCAAAATAATTAATATATATATTTGTGTGGAACTAAATATTTATATATTCACTAACAGTAATGACATATTTATATTTAGTTTGGTGATCAACAATAACCCATATATATCATTCTTTCTAGTAGTATTTTGTAGTCATGTAATAATGTTCATAGTAGTATCATCCCATTTCCAGAGAGGAATAGTAAGATGTTTTATAATTTCTCTATGATGCTTTTTCCAATATTTATCTAATTTAATGAAAAAAACTCTTAACACATAATACTCAATTTCTTACTTCATGTTATCTCATTAAATTTTTCCCTCAAATTGTTATATATCATTAGTTCTACTATGGGGTACAGAGAAATCTAATCAATGAGAATCATCCAGAAATTCCTTTTGGATCATATAAACTTAGATAACATAATCTCTTCGTAAAAATCCTAATACATTATTCTGTATGTATGTTTTATAATATTACATCATTTAATGGTTTAATTAAAATCTTAGGGTTTTCATCGTTAGATTGATAATTTTTTATATTATATAATAATGATGGCGTCAAATTAATTTAAAAAATGTATGTTGTATCACCTACATTAGTATTTCTCATATCTATATTTATCATATCCATGAATATAGGATCTCCCTCAATATTTTATTTAGTGATCATTCATTGATCATTCCTACTCAACAAATCAATGGCAATATATTTTTTCCATGGGAGTTTGTGTATTATGAAATCATGATCATTAAGTAGCTTGATCCATCACCTTTGTCTCATATTAATCTATTTATATGAAATGTTATATTTTAAAATATTATTATCCCTATATGTCTCAAATCATCCCACATAGAGATTTGGTTTCCATATATTGCAATAAAATCGTACTTTTTTCAACATAATATCATGGGTTAGATAGTTCTATTCCTGATTCTTCAATTGTATTCATGCATATGTAATTAATTTTTTATTTTTTTATTATGAAACATCTAAGTAAAATTTTTATTAAATCACTAAATATTTGTAATTTATCATTTTTAGTAGGTAGAATAAAAAATTAATCATTTAATAATATTCTATTATGTTTAAAAAACCATTCTTCACATTCATTTGTACAAAAATATATATACAATTTTCAATTATGATTTCTTAATTGGTAATAAAATTAGGAAAAATTCTGAAAGCATTACTAATAATAATCTAAAAAACTAATGAAATTACATACCAAAATTATGTTCATTTATGTAGGAAATTCTATTATTTCCATTGTCAACATAAGATCAAATTGTCGTCCATATTGAGATAAACTATTGAGAAGAAAATAAATATCTGGATTCAAGATATCAAACATTGATAGTTTACCATATAAATCTATCATTTTAAGAGTATTCTGAATAATCCTCTATTGATTCCCTTGGTACTCATTGATTTAATAATATTTTTAAATATAATTATGGAATACCATAGAAAAATCATCATGTTTTTAATGAATAATATGATTATTATAAAACTAATGTGTGTATTATACAATCAATATCGATTAACTCTAATCTCATAATGTCTAAAACCCATTTCAAAATTTTCCTTCAGAATATATTCATTCTTTAGACAAAATTAACGATACCCAAAAAGATGTTCGATTTTTTGGAAAATTAGGAACTGTGAAGTCTATCAAATAATTCATAAATTTGAGTAATATGATATATGTTCCTTATTACAGTAGCATTGATTTACCTATAATAAATACCAAACCTCATGTATATATCATTTTTCTTATAGAGGAGAACATGGGACCCCAAAATGGAATCACTAGGGAGAAATAATTCATTTTTACCAAAATCATATATTTTTTTCATCTACACCACTAATTCTATAGTGAATAATCTATGGGGTGAATTTGATAATGATCTTGGTTTAGGGGTTAAATGCATAGAACACCCAAATTCAAGCATGGGGTGTCTTGTAAATTACTTATTAAATACATAAATCTATATTTATATAATAGGTAAATCATCAATTTTAATATTAAATTTCTCCACCCCCTGATATTGTATTCTATTAATCTGTAAGAATATAATTCAGTATAGTTGTAGGGTGCGGATCAAGACATGTATTTAATGAATATGTATCCTATTTAATGAAGTGGAATTCTTAATATTTATCACAATTAATAATTTTTTTCACCATAGAATGTTTTTTACAAAATATACTAAATTCCAATATATTCAATGTATTATATATATATATATGGACTATATATAAAATAATAAGTCCACCAAAGTATTCATTTATGTGTCTTAATGTGGAAATCATGACACATCCTTAAAATATTGAGAGTTCCCCTTTGAGTTCTCACTATGAATTACCTTCATAAATTAAATGGAAAATATAACACTTTATATAAAATATATATTGAAAAAGTGATAGATTCTGATATCAAATAAAGAATTATCTGTGTTTTAATATAGGAATAAATTTTATACCACCACATCCTTGGGTACATTCACCTCAGCTCTAGGGAACACAAAAACATGGCTTTCTACCCTTGGACACTTTCTTATAGGATTCCCTTGACTGTAAGGGAATTTGTTTTCACCATTCCAGATTTCCCTATTGTTGAAACACAAAATTATAAGGTTTTATTTATTCTATTTTATTTATTTATCATAGTGACCATAATATCTGAAATTATAACAAAATCTCAATCCCTTCAAAAATATCACATGGTGATTCATTGCACAATTTTCTCATTGTAAAAATCAGTATGTTCTCATATTCTTCCTTGAAGAATCCCATTATTAAAGGTGTTTAGATAAACTCTAATTCACTTTATTGACACTGAAAATCTATGATATAGATAATTTATTTTATGTGTTTATGTGACCTAAAACTATTTCCTCATTTGAAAATATAGATTATAGAGCAAGTGAAATTCTAAAACATGGCAAAATCTCTTCAATAAAATGGTCAATCATACACTATCTGTTTTGTATGCAATACATAGAATACCTATTAACCCTATAAAGTTTGACTAATACTCGACACCACTAATTTCATTTCCAATAATATAAAGAAAATTATTTTCAATTTAGAATTTTTTCTGAGGAGGAATTTTTTATTTAAAACATGCTTCCAAAAAATATTTATATTCTATGAGTTATATTTCAATTTACAGTATATTATTTTGGACCAATAACAACCATTGATCAATATATAATTTGAGATAATACAGTAAAATTATATACTTTTTCTTTTTCACCTCATCTTACTTCCATATAAATCTTATACATAGACTAAATCAATTTCTCTACGGCCAAATGTTTAGTGACATACTAAAATAATGGGGGATTTCTCACATATGTTTAACAAATATAAGATGAAATTAATATTTAATAAGTCTCTCCACTGTAGAAGGGTTATTTATCATAATCTGATTAATATTCCCTTAAATATCTTTAATTTTCAATGATCTAATACCAGCTATATTGGATTCCTCTGTGAGGAAATATCAATATTGGCCACAAGTATTGGTACTCTTCTTCCTTCATGGTTACATTACTAAACTAGGGAATTTACCATAATAGATCATAACATTATTAATTTTATATCATAATTTATAATTATAAATATGATGTAAGACTTAACATAAACATAAATTCACTCATAGTTCATATTTGAATCCCAAACCTAGTTTTCATTAGATATCATTATTTTAAAATTCATCAAATGGGTTGAAAATAAAATCTGAATTATAGTATGAATATCCCAAAGTGTATGAAACCAAGGATTCATTAAGGCTTGATGTCATGCACTAGATGATAATCTAGTCAAGGGAAATGTGACCTTTTTAGAGTTATTACCCCCATGTAAAATTGTTCTAGAACCATGTTAATGTATAGTATATAAACATTAAAGTATTTCTAAGAAAACTGATATGATTTATTTAAAAAAAATGGTTAGGTTGTTATTCATTACTTGCCCTAAAATTTTATAATTAGGTCATATTAGCAAACCAATATTTTCCAGAATCTAGTTTCCAACATTTTTACCAATCCACCATTTATACAAACTATAACAACCCCAACTCTAGTAACTATGAGTTGGTTCCTAATTTTTTCTAAAATAATCGATACAAATAGTCAAATACATAACACTTTGTAATTTTAGAAATTATGGAATACCAGATACATACATAATACCCATTTCAAATAAGGTAACAAATTACATAGTGAAGGAATGAAAATTATATTTCATTCATGAACTCATTCTTTTATTTCTTATTCATGTCATGGGAAAAGGATTTAAAATAATGGAATTTTAAAAGGACCATTAAGGGTTAAGTACAATGGATTTTATCATGAATCAATTAGAATATAAAAATATAAAGGTAAATAACTGAACCCAAATTCCATTTAAATAACATTACTATCACGAAAAGATAATGCATAATCATTTTGGGAATTTAAATAAATAAAAACATATTCCATTTAATCAACAACTATGAATTATATGTATCCACAAATAATATCACAGAGATATTCAAAAGAATAGTAAAAATAATCGTATTCTAAATGGACAAAATGATTAATTATTATATTACAAGATCTCCGACATCATTATACCACAATCATTAATAGATTTAAAAAGATTATTTAAAACTATATGTAGAAACACATTTAATATATATAATATATTTTTCTTATAAGACATGTCGATACATCTAGGGGATAATTATTTTTTCCCCACCCATCAAATTATTTTAAAAAAATTACATTTGTATCAAATAAAAGATATAATTTATGAATAATATTCCTTATCAAAAAATATTTGTATTTACAAAAGGATGTGAATTTATCATTATTTCCTCAGTTAATCAAATAACATTAAAATTACACATGATTTGAAAAAATTGTACACGATTAAGGAAATGATCATATAAATCACAAAAGATTAGGAATATTTAATAGAAATTTAATATCTACTGAACAATTATCACAAGAAAGTGATTTTTTCCTAATAATGTAAACAATAATAAAAGAAATTGGGATTGTATAACAACCTTTTTAAACTAATTATTTTAATTTAAAATCCCCTTGTTTAAAAGAATAAAATTTGAATATTATAATACCATGATGTATGAATGAATCATGATATTAAATTTGAAATGGGTAAAATATAAACCATATAAATAATTTTCCATACCATTATAGTATGTCCCAGTGAAGAAAAAATGAGACAATGTCCCCTACCTCACACATCCTTTTGTTTGAACATGATTTAGCATTCTTTATAGTGCTTTTAGACAAGTTATTAACTTATTATATAACCATATTATTATTTATAATATCATATATGATACTTTATGATATCTCATCACCTTGTCATTAATAATATATCATTATTTTCATTATTTTGTCTGTAAGTTACCCTTTTTATTCTAATTCACGATTGGTTATGGAAGTTACTGTCCTTTTGTATATTATATACTTTCATCATCCAATTAATACTAATCATGAAATAATTATTGTATTTTTTCAGAAATTATACTTTTAAGAAAAATCATGAAAGGTTGTTTTGATAAATGAGGTATATTGTGATCATGGAGAAGATAGGTCATATGTACGCATGAGTAACATTTCCATTTTTTATAAATCATTATATAAACGAGGGAAGTAACATTGCATTATTCCATACTTATCATAATATCATACATACCATCTTATTTCATTAAATGTACTCATATATATCACCCATGATGATAAATGATGAATATAGAGCTGCATCTCTTCCTAAAGGTGGTGTTACACTCGTATAGGTACAACATTATCATTTAATGTGAGAGGAAATGAAACAAAATGATGTATTATATTTACATAATTATAAATATTAAATTAATATAACAAATAATTAATTTATATCATATATAATCATTATTTTATTTCTTTATTTCATTCCATGTAATGCATTATTGAATGTTTATTCACATTGCTTAGTGATATTATAATCTACCATACACAATTATGTCATCATCGCATCCCCAATTGAATGTAAATAATGAAAATAAAATTTCATATAATAAATAAAACTTTATAATTAGGTTATAAATATTATATATAAACATTATATTCTCCATCATAAACAACCAAGAGTTTCTTTAGTTGAAAATGGTTCACATCAGTCCATGAGACAGCAGTCTGATGCAAACATGAGAGACATTATTATTTCCCATTTGAGGGAAGAGAATATCATTATATATAATAAACTTAAAATAATAAACTATTATTATATATTTAATACTATATATTTTATAATAATAAATTAATTATATTTAAATGATGTTAAAGAATAAAAAAAACACATATTTTGGAATTTTACCTCTTATCAGACCACCTATTAAGAATTACACATAAAGAATTATTATAGTGAATTTTTGAAAAAACAATGGATTATAGGATTAGTTAATAAATTTTGGTTGTTATTTTTTTTAAAGGGTTTTAATGTATGAAGAGCTGATGAGTGTTAGATGAATTTTATATTTGAGGTGAATGTGACCCTTGTAATTTTTAAAAAAAATGGTGTACCCATTTTTTCACATTCTTAGAGTGTCAATAATGGATTATTAAAAATAATTTGATAATATTTTTTTAATAATGTCCACACAATATATTTTATTCTGGATTCTAGGATATTTTAGCCCCAATATTATTTGGTTTACCCCCATTAAACCCAATTTAACCTTAACCATTATAATTAATTTTTTACTATTTTAATGATCAGTAAAGGGAAAAATAAACTTATTAGGTAATATAAAATATTTTATTAATAAAATTTAATATAATTTATAATTCCATTAATAATATTTTAAATTTTTATTTTAAAATAAATCATATATATGTGAGGAGAATATGGGTTTTCTAAGAGAAAATATTTAATAGGTTACAAAGATTTAATTTAAAAACTCAAGATTGAAATGATTTTAAATATCTAAATTTAATTAATATATTTCTAATTGTAATAATTATACTTTAAAACCAATTTAACATATAAATTAACGTTTAAAATGAATAAATTATGACTATATTTTTCAATTAAAATTCATTATTTTTTAGTACTAATCGAAAAATTAAATATTTTAAAAAAATAAAAAAAACTAAAGCTAAGGTAATTTCTTTATTGGAATTAAAGAAATGAAGTTACTTTTATCAAATAAATCCTATATTATGGTAAAAATTAATATAAAATTATTTTTCTGATGCCCGACTAAGTCATCTTTTGGAAAAATATTATTTTATACAAAACATTACATTTTATTCTATATGATTCTAATTTTGAATTATATAATATAAATAAATTTAGAGGTCATGTAATAGAAATATTTCTAATAGTTTATTTAGTTATATTCAAAATGTATAATTGAATGTCTAGGTTATAATAGTCATGGTTAATAATATTTTAATAGATTGTCACATTTCATTGAAAGCTGTGCTTTCATGCATCACAATCAATCTAAGAATTAAATTTTTTAAAAAGAAATTTATTGAAATTTATAGAGGTGTCAAATGATGGTTATCTATTTTGTTTACCCTTATATCTCATATCATCAAAACCTTTCTTATGTTTCAATTCCCAATGTTTTGATGAAAGGGTGTAATTGTGATTTGTCTAAGAAAGGCGGATGTTTTTTTGAAACTAAATATGAAATGATGTAAATATTTTAGGCAGTAGTTTTTTAAATATCAAGGTTTCCAATTTCACCATTTATATATAGTGCATATGTGTTTATTATTGTGAAATATAATTAATATTCTTCTCTAATGATGTAATATTTATGTCAGAAATTTATAATTTTCAATAGTGAATATTAGAAGATGGTTTTGTTACTCTCTGAAACTAGAAGATGATAAGATTGTTGATAACCAATATGATAATAATAAATAAAAAAAATATAATGTATTACTAAAAATTTAACTAATTATCTTCTAGAAATTAATCCATGTCCAGATATTACATGTGGATGTAGTTTTGGGAAATATTAATATTGGGATAATATCCCAGAAAAGGGTTGTTGGAGTATATATTGGCTATCATTCCATTGCAAATTGACTAAGACTTTGCTGATCACCTAGTTAAGAATTCACAGAAATTATTCTTATATTAAATCCATTTTTATTTATGAAACATTATGAAATATTTGGTGTGATAATAACCATGTACAACCTAGTTTAAATATATTTTTTTAGATATTGAAAAGAAGATAAGATGATTTAAACATACACATTAATTATTTTCATGATTAGATAATTATTTTTTATTATACATTAATAATTTAATTTGAAATTAGATAATTTATGGAAATAGAATGAATCATGTTAATAATGAATGTGTTTGATGGTGCACTTATTGTCCTCTCAAGTATCCAAATAAAAAGAGATATGTAATAAGAAGTATTGTGATTATGAAATAAACGATACTTCAACATATGAATAAAATCAGTGATATATAAGAGTTTATAAATGAAAAAAATTATAAAATATAGTATTATTAGTTTCATAGGGAAATGAACAACTATATTATAACATATCATGAATGTGTGTTGCATCACCCATTAAAATGTCTGTCACGACCCATCCCCTGGGGCTCAGGACATGACTACCCCATTCCCGCCTTCCATATGCCAGGGAATAGCGACTATCACCAATGGCATAATTCCATAAACTTGGAAGACATTTCTTTGTGAACTTGTTCCTTGATCGGTAGGAAGTGGGCCAACTTGGTGAGTCAGTCGACGATCACCCAATTCGAATCATGAACCCTGGATGTACGTGGACATCCTGTCACAAAGACCATTGATATCCCATCCCACATCCACCCTAGAACCCTTAATGGCTGAACTCATCCTGGTGGTACCTAATGCTTCACCTTAACTTGTTGTCATGTAACACATCAATTGACAAACTCAGCAACCGATTTCTTCATTCCAGGCCACCAGTGCTGTTGTCGGAGGTCCTGGTACATATTCGCCACTCCTAGATGTACCGATAGATGGGATGTGTCAAACTCTCTCAACACTTCCTCATGAAGTGACACATGTACCTCGGTATGTCCTCTGAAGAGAATGATGTGCACCCCACGTTCAGAAACATCATCAGGTGCTTGTCCTGTGGATATCTAAGAATGTTAAGCCTCACAATCAGTGTCTTTATGATTCACCTCCCTGGATCGCTGAAGGAGTGTGGGAGTGACTGTAAGAGACTGAAGAAAAGATGCCCCTTCTCAATACACAAATGATTTCGGCAAATCAGCTAGCTGCTTTGTCACCTCACTCAGCAGATGTAGGCCATACCTCTTTTTGAGTGCGTCTTCTACAATGTTCCCTTTCCCAGACGTATAGACTATATCAAAGTCAACTTCTACTTCCACATGGGTGAGGTTGGCCGACTCACAAGTGATTGGCTGCAACTTCCTATGCATGAGTTTATCATATGCTACCTAGGATTATTTTTTCTCTGACCATGGAAAACCCCATTCTAACATTGTAGATAAACCAAAACCTCATTTTATAATATAGTCTATTTGAGTGTTAATTGTGGATGTCAAGTCCAATCCCAAACTAACATCGTAAGTCCCCAACACTGCCACCAAGAGGTTCCAACTGAACCTAAAACCCCTAGGGTCATATCACACCGTCGGTGTAACTGTGATTGTCGATTCTCCTCCAAATGGTATCTCTAGACTTGAGTGTCATCAATTAAATGGTTTACCTAGAAAATACAGTACCTAGAAATGATTTTTAGAAGGAAGGAATGATTGGTACCTATGTATACTGATATGACAGCTAGTAAAAGACATAGATCAAACATCGAATCATTCCTAGATCCCTTGGGTAACATTACTTGATTGCATGAAACTACTCTCTTCCCCTGTCCTACAACTCCCTAAGACTTGAGGGGTCCAAAAAAAGGGGGTTGTTGTAACATGTCAAAAAGTACTCCACCTAATGTTGCTCTCATAGTTATGCTTCCAAATATGCTACCCTGTAGACTCATTCTTCCTTCAAACTTATTCTTACTGAAACATTTTACAGGCCCAAATCTCTGAGACTAGCAATAGTTTCCTACTTTCCCACTACAAACATTCACTGGATGTATCATCTCTGTCAAAGAACATTAAACCACAAAGGTTATCACTAGCACCCTAACTTAAGTAGGAATTCATAGGGGAATAATGCTTGGCCGAATGTCCTTTAAGAAAATATCTCATTGATGTTTAAGCCCTGAAGCACTGATCATATCATATTCATAATGTACAAAAAAATTTGTACACCTCGATGAATACTCAACTGCCAACATGTCATCCTTCCGAAGTAGTAGAAGTTCAGGAACTCTCAGCCACCTCCTCGAGCCAGTCCTCTGCTGCCTATGTTGACCAATGTGTAGTGATATATCTGGAGCACTGCCCGAAAGTACTATCATCAGAAATGGTCCACATACCGAAGCCTCCACATTATGCAGACCATTCTCACGGTCACCCACTGAATAAGACTAGTAGCTACGATCGACGTCTACTATCCCGGGGTCTCAACAAGACATGAAACACTACAAATCGCCTCCAGCAAGCCCTCACCTGTGTGAGAATATATTTCGGCTCAATACCATAGAGGTCTCCGCTGTTGGAACTCATACAATGCACTCAGTCAGCGTGCATCATCCTCCACTATGGCTAGGGGTATCTACTACCCAACAGGTGGTGGAGCTGTAGGTACACCACCCTAAGGTGCCAACATAGTAAGAGGGTCATGCACCAGAGCCTCGTCACTCGGGGGGATGTCAGTGTGTACAACTCTTGGAAGTCTAGCAGGCTTTCTGTGTGGAGGCATCCTAAAAGAAAAATATGTGAGACGGTAAAATGATTATAAATAGTGAGATATATTGGTAGAGCAGACACAATTAAAACATTTGAAAACACACATGCAATCAGTGTGTCTGTGCACTATGTCGGAAATTAGATGTCTGGGTCCTGGGGTATTGATACGTTGGTCGCCACACCAACACTGGACTCACTGAACTGAATACCACACTCACTACACATAATAATATTGGTTCATAGAAAAGATAAATCAGAGTCCTATGTTCTATAGTAGAACTGATTCCTTTGATACCAATTTTTCATGAACCGTACCTCGAGGCCCGTTCCGTTACTACCCCAATCCCACCTTCTATAGCCCAGGGGATAGCGACTAGCACCAAAGGTGTAATTCCCAAAAACTAGGAAGGCATTGCATTTATAATCTATAAACACACACAAAAAATACGAACACGAGTTAACTGTATAACCAACAAGTGAGTTTAGTATGTAAAAAGGGGTCAGAATACAAACCCAACTAGAATGTACAAGAAAATTAAAGTACAAGTACAACTGAGGAAAAATGAAAAAATATCAACTCGGTTACCCTCTGATGTTCCTAGCTGAAGGGTAGGTACAGATCAAATCCTCAGAACTCCATGTCTTTTTGTCTCCTCCATGTACCAATAGTCCATATAGTCCACCTCTGGTTACCGTCCATTCCTACTACTCTTATCCTCTATCAACGTTGTTCCTCTTCTCCATCCAACACAATGTTGTGTAGGCATATCCCGTGCAAGGGTGAGTGTAATGATACTCATTAGGGACCCTGAGACCCTCACGGTCTCACAAAAATCGGACAAGGATAAACCACAATGTATAAAATCAACAGATAACCTTTCATAGGTATATGACCATACATATACCTATGTTATCCAGTGATCTATCCCAATCATGATGAAAACACAGAAAAACTGAATCAGCTCAAACAGGATTTATATTCACAATATCGAAACCATGACTTCGTGGTAACACCTCCTCTGTCGATTATTGTGGGATTACCGCGAAACCAATGTGCTTCCCACTAACCTTGGATTGCAGAGGTACTTCTCTTGTCGAATACCATGGGTCTATTGTGTCACCAAGGCACTCCCCGCCGCTGGTCTTCCACCACAACCTAACGATTCCCCTAATAGCATGCAGAGGTAATACTCTTGTCATTTAATTTGAGACTACTTCCATAACCATGAACTCCTCAACCGTGGGTATGCCGCAACAACCAGGTGCTCCTAACTAGGATAGTCAAGTCATTCCGAGTCATTCAGTCAGTAGTCATGAAGTCATAGATAGATATTAGGTCTTTGCACTCATTCTCCTCATCTCGGGAAGGACCCTCTCTATGAGCTACTCATCTATTCCCCACTGTAGTGAAGTCCGATGAATAATAATCTACAGCTTCTCCCATGTCATAGAGGTCTCAACGGAACAGACGACACGTCAATCGGATGCACGGTCTGTGAGTTATTAGCCTTTTAGCCCCAAAGGCCTAGTTGGATTCCTGTATGATCCAACTTGTCTGTATCTGAACTATACACAAATATAGTTGAATATACTCAATAGTACAGTCATGTTCAAAGATTACCAGGGCCACTGGCGGTTCGTCAAATGGATGATTGATGCCAAAGATGTAGCCAAATAAAAGTTAAGGGTCGTAGTGGACCCGGGTCCTTTCCGACCTGGTCAGACCGACCCGGACCGACCCCGTCTGAGCCGAACCTATTTGGGAAGACCCAGCCTGAACAGTTGGGACTGGCCCTGCTGGTTGGGGGGGCCATCCCATTGGATTTGGCCCGCCCCGCTGGGCCCAGCCCAATAAGTCGCGAGGGGCTGCGAAGGGCCGTGAGGGCGCAGACCAGCTGCGTGTTAGTGTGAGGGAGGTTTGGCCCAGAGGGCACCACGTGGGTTACTCAGTTCGTATGGTTCTTTGATGGCATGTGCTCATTCGACTGGTGCACTATGAGGGGCACGAAGGGCATGATCGGTCGGGGCACCATAAGGGGAGCGGGAGGCCGGCAGAGCAGGGGCACCGCGAGGGGTGTGGTTGGTTTGGTCGGGGCACTACAAGGGCACAGGTTTGGGTAGGATTTAGTACATCGCAGGGGGCAGTGCAGGTCATTGAGGACATAGGTGGCACAATCGTTGCCTTCGTTTCCTTCCTCGCCTTGGTCTCTATTTTGAAGAACACCACAAAGAAGATCGGGGGGGGGGGGGGTTCGACCATGTTTTTTTGGCCCGCAACCTCAACATTTATAGTGGTAGTGTTTTTATCATCACTTACATAAGCATTGAATGAGGATGGATGATATATTAAAAACATCAATTCCCATAATCATTCATTATCATATTATTCCCAACACGCAAGGAAAAACATATACAGATCAACATGATAATAATTCGGTCCACGTTATTTGTTTTAGAAGGAAATAATCAAGGGAATATTATCATACATATACAAAATCCATACATTGATCATTGTTGGTTTGAATTGGAGTTAGATGGGGGATGTCAATTCGTTGTAGAGAAACATGTCCTACGTCGGAGGAATTTCCAATGAAGAAAGTCGATGTTGAGGTCATTCTTTATAGTTGAAGGTCTTCCTTGTCGGCATTCTTCATCGGTGGAGCATTATTCATAGAAGAACATGTTCTTCGATGAAGAGAGTAATCCTCCAATTGGTGGGAATTTTGTCACTTTACTAGGGCTTCGTCGCTTGGCGAAGTCCTTAAAAATACACCTCCCAGGCTCCATATATAAATGAGAGGGGGGAGGTTGGTAATGATCCTTGGAATTTATGATGGTCCATTTATTAGGAACCATCCTAAATTCCAACGACAATGTTACTTAATTTAAAAAGGGGAAAACAAATTAATTTATGCTAGCGCAAAGATGCGGTTCATTGGCAGGATTAATAGTTTGTGTGTTGGCGTAATTAAGTAGGATGAGGTCAAGAAGCTCTCCCTCATTAATTTTTGGATTTGAGGGTTTCTCCCTATTAAAGGTGGATTTCATCCGGGGTGGTCCCCACCATCATAATCTTTCATTAGAGATAACAGTTCTGGTTGTCCCCACCCCCACAACCTTTCCTGGGAGGTTATGGTCAGGTGGTCCATATAACTAAACCTCTTTTTGGGAGTTAAAGTGTGGGGACCACACAACCGTAACCTCCCCAGAGAGGTTATAGTGGTGGGGACCACCCAAACCATAAAAACCCATTATAGGTTATGGTGGTGGGAACCACCCGGGATGAAACCCTCCCTTTAATTGGGGGAAGCCCTAAAATCCAAAAATTTATAAGTGAGATCCTCTTGACCTCCTCCACCGTAATTATGCAAATCCACATACCATTAATGTTGCCAAAAACCCACATCATTGAGCCAATGTAAGTTAATTGGCATTCCCCTTTTTTAATTAATTAAAAATTTCATTGGAATTTAGGAAGGTTCCAAATAAATGAACTGTCATATATTCCAATGATCATTACCTACCTCCCCCATTTACATTCTACTGGAGCTTGGGAGGAATATTTGGGATGACTTCATCAAGCAATGAAGCGCTTGTAAAGTGACAAGATGCCCAACACTTGGATGATTACACTCTCCAATGAAGAACAAGTTCTTTTATGAAAACTGCTCCACCGACAAAGAATTTCGATGAGGAACGCCTTTGACATGATGAAGGACCTCAACATCGACTTTCATCCCGAGAACTTCTTCTGACATAGGACGTGTTCGTCTATAATGAATTGACATCCACCTTATTATACCAACATCAAACAACAATGATCATGGTAGGGATTTTGTTTATGTATGATAATATTCATTTTATTCATTCCTTCTAAAACAATGAATGTGGACCAACTTATTATCATGTTTATCTGTAGATGTTTTTCCTTCCGGGTTGGGATGATTTTGTTAATGATTGAATATGAGAATTTATGTTTTTAAGATATTTTCCATGATAATTCTTTGATTATGTTCTTGATGAGCCAAATGATTCCACTATAAATATGGAGGGTGTGGGACAAGAAACCTATATAGACCCACTCGCTGATCTTCTTTATGGTGTTCTTCGAAAAGGAGACCAAGGCGACCAAGGCAAAAAAGGCAACGGTCGTGTCACCCGCGGCCTCAGTGACCTCCACCACCCCAATGGAATTCTGACCGCCAGTTAAACTCGTGCCCTTGGAGTTCCCTGAATGAACTTGATGCACCCCTCATAGTGCCTCAGATGAGCCAGCCTCTATCGCCCCTCACGGCACCCCGGCCAAGCTAGCCTTCTTCACCCCTTGCGGATCCCCCGATGAACCGGCCTGCGACCTCATGTTTCCATTTAGGCCGATTATCCCAAGTAGTTCCCTCAGGGCCGAACCGTCCTCACATGGACATGTGGCCAGTCCGCGCCCTCGTGGCCCTTTGCTTCTCGTCATAGCCAGGTGGGATGGGCCGAGCAGGAGCACTGAACCCAACAGGTTGGCCCTCCTACAGGTTGGGCCGGAACCAATGGGTTATGTTGGATCGACCCAAACAAGGTTGGACTGATCTGGATGGTCTGGACCCAGGCCCACTACGACCCTTTATATTTTTTTCACTATATCTTTGGCACGGGGCACCCATTTTACGAACCATTATCATCCATGGTAATATTGTTTCATGACGGTCCCTTTGAGTATACCCCACTAGATTGGGGAATTGTTGAGATATTTTTAGGTTGGATAATGCACAAATCAAATTGGTCCCTTGGGACTTAAAATATTATAACTCATAGGCCAAACGTCCTATGGACGTGTTGTCTATTATGTTGAGACCTCTATCACATGGAAGACCTTTGAAATAACTTTTCATGGGGAATTGCTACAGATTTAGTATCTAAAGGTATCTCATGGAGTAGATCCTTTCTGAGGCAAGCAGATAGACTACAGATACCTAGTAGATGGCTGAAACATGACGATTATAGACTGATTGACTCGGTGGAACTGGACTAGTCGAGAGGGAAGCACCTGGTTGTGGTTGAAAACCCACGGTGGAAGAGAACCTAGTTATGGTGTAGACACATGTTGTAAAGAACCTTGGTGATGCAACCGACCCATGCTACTCGATTGGAGGAGTACCTCCGCAGTCCTAGTTTAGTTGGAAGCGCCTTGCTGTAACGGTAGGACCACTATTCTTGACAGAGAAGGGGTTCCCTAGTAGGTGTGGTTTCGATGTAAATAAAATTATTGGTTGAGTTGAGCCGGTTTTTTTGTGTTTTCCTCATGGTTGAGATGGACACACGATAACATAGGTATATTTATCAGAATATACGTAAGTAAATTTATATTTTTATTTAATACATTGTGGTTTATCATTGTTGGATGTTTTTGAGAACATGAGGTTCTCGGGGTCCCTACTGAGTATCGTTATACTCACCCCATCATGGGATATGCCCACACCTCGTTGTGTTGGATGGAGATGATATACACTATTGATAGAGGCTGAGCGTACCATGACTGGATGGTAACAAGTGGTGAACCATATGGATAGTCGGTACATGCATGAGATAGACGAAAGTTGAGTGCTGAGGAGGTGATCTATACCTACCCTTCAGGTAGGAACCTCAGAGGATGACCTAGTTGCTGTTTTTTTCAATTTTCCTCAGTTGTACGTGTACTTTTAGCTTCTTGTACTTTCTAGTTGGGCTTGTATTCTGGAACTTTTTTCATACTACAAATACTTATAAGTTATAAATTTTACTTGTGTTCATATCTGCTATGTGTTTTTATAGGTTATAATGGCAATTCTTACCCAGTTTTAGGGAATTACACATTTGGTTCGAGTCGCCAGCCCCTGGCCTATGGAAGGGGGGCTTGGGGTAGTCACTGCACAAGCCCAAGGGGATAGGTCGTGATAATGTCTCAAAGAAATTTATGATGTTTTATGTGGGTAAGAGAATGAGATAGATTAATAAACTACCAGATAAAAATTAAGAGTTCAATTAAGGGAAATAAATTACATCCAAGGGGAACACTTATTGTTTAATGATTTATATTTTGGGAACTAGGGAATTTTCCCACCCAATTCAACATTCCAAGGAAAATCTCATAGACCAAGTAAAGGCCTATGCAATACCAAATATTGAAGTGAAATATTCTAAGTGCTTGTGTATAATTATTTTATAAATATTTTTATAAATGTATTATTTATTATATTGATCTTTTAAGAATAATGAAAGCATCTATGATGTATTCCACATTAGTTTTTCTTTAAGGTGTTATATTTAAACATTGAATTGTACAGATAAAATAGAATGTGATTTCGTGGTAATGTGATATTTTTTGGAAAACACATTATTAATGGATATAGAACCCTTAATATTTTCCCATGTTTGAAATTATATCTTTTTGTTGGTAGAAATATTTTATAGGTTTTTATATTTTAAAATAGATTTATTAGCCACCATGAAATTGATTAATGATTTAATGAAAAACTGATTTCTGATATCTTTAATGATGTTTAGTGAATTTTTAGATTTATGGAATAAATTTAGAAGACTATTATTTAATTTTAGGTATAAGGATAAGTTTTATTTTTGGAATAAAATATATTAACATTGAGTTTTTAAGGTGAATATTTTCATTAGATTGTAAATATGTAAATATAGAGCTTCAGGAATAAGAAATTTATATTTTTTAAATATGGATGAAAATAGTTGGAATCTAATTAAAAAAATGTAATGGATGAAATGAAATTTATAGATTGAAATAATTAATGTAATTATATTTTTATATATTCCATAGAAAATGAATTCATCAACTCTAAAAATTGATGATTAAAATAAAAGTGTTTTGGTTTTTACAATATTGTGGTTGTATTTGATGTTTGTTCTCATCCGTTATTGATTTATAGTTATATAGAGATTAATTTTCTCAAGGCCATGTTCTCTATCAATCTATTTTATTCATTAGAAATAATCATTATTATATGTGTCTATATTTTCTCTTACAACTTTTTTTCTCCTTAAATTTGGATATTATAATGTGTTATTATTTATAAACTTTATAGTTACTAATTCATATTTTCAAAATCATTTTAATTTCCAAATTTATAATTTGTGTATTCAATTGATGTATTCTATAATATTAAAACATTTAATACTAAGATAAAATTTAATGGTACAATTTATTCAGGCAATAAAATGTATCTCTCATGGCAGAATGCCTTAATTATTTAAAATAGAAACTTTATATTTGGAAAATTAAATGAAATTAAACACCAATATTAGAATAGAATGTAACATACTGAGTTTTAAATATTTATGTCTTATAAAATAAATTCAAAATCTTTAAGAGCATGTGATGTAGTTAAAATGAGGATTAATGGAAATGTGATGCACAATTAAAAAATTATTATTATTACATAGCCATTTAATTAGTGGGTTTGAATAGTATGAAATAAATAATGAAATTCATAAAGTTTAAACATATACCAAATAAATTATGGAGAAAAATAATTATAATAAATAAAATAATAAACATGTTAGAGTGATGTAATTGTTCTATAAAAAACTATATTTTTCTAAAAGGTAGTTTACTTGTTCATTCTAAAAATAATTTAAAATTAATTTTTATTAAAATAATAATTTTGTTTAAAAAATAAAATTCATTTTTAAAATCATCATGAAAAAATTATCCTTAAGTGAATTTTTGTTAATTTTATGAAAATATTAGTTTTATGATGAATAGTTAAAAATATTGATTTTAATTGAAAGGTATATTTTCATTTAAATTATTACCAAATATAAATTATTTTTGTCATTAATTTTGGGGTAAAATTATTTAATATATGTCAAAAATTATATTCAAAATGTTATTTTATTCAATTTCATATGAAATCTCATATTAAAACATTTTAATCTTTTGAATGTTTTTCTTTGGAAAAACTGTTTTTTGACTAATATACGTGTTTAATTTTTTATATAATTATTCCAATTTTGTGAATTTAATTTCAAAAAACCGATTCAATATTTTTAATCTGTGCAATTTATATTATATAATTACTTATTATTAATTATTTACAGAAAATTAATATTAAAAAGAATAAAAATGTAATTACCGTAGTTAAGGTCAAAAAGAGTTTTCTAGGGGGTTAAACTAAAAAGTTAGGGGGTTAAAATTACCTACTGACCTTAACAAACACAATTGTATGGACATATTAAGAAATTATAACCAAAATGTGAATATAATTACCCAATTTATCATATTATTTTATTATAAAATTGTAGTTCTAATTAATTATTTTCTAATATTCCATCAGTGTCCACTCACCAACTTATAAAATGACGCCTCATCTCCTCTCCCCTTCACACCCCCGAATCCATTTTGTTTAAAGAAAATCTCTTCAAATACATAAATAAATTAAATAAATACATTTTATATGTCTAATTTTTATTATTAATCCCCCCAATAATTATTTTTGTATAAACCAAAAGAAACTCTCTGGTGAAGAGTTTAAATAACAGAACTTCTGTTTTTTATTTTTTTATTTTTAAAATTAAATAATATATTATTCAAATATATTAATATAATATAAATATATCTTCAATATTGAGATGGTACGATTATAAATAAATTACCAAGATCTATATCATATTCCATTAAATGTGAAATGAAACGGTTCACTATTTTTTCGATAGACTGCATCGTAAGGATCCTATGTAATTTGTTTTCTTCACCACCTTTAATGGATGGATATAATATTGGATTTAAAATATTTTTATGATATTTATGAAACATTTATAAATATTTAATATTCTTATTACATGTGAATTTGTAATTTACTTTTCATGATGGGTACAATAACACCGGTTGTTTCTAGGATAGACTACCAATTTACGAAGTGATATGATTTTTTCTCTTATTCATTACCAGAAATTTATTAAGGGTACATTTAGTTTTGATATGTGATATTAATTATATAAACATAATTCTTGATATATAAAATGAAATATAACTTATTAAATTCAAATTCATTGGAAAATATTATCTTTTCACATTTGTACATGTGGAATACCACTTTCACATAGTTGTATGAATATTTTTTTATTTAAATCTTACATGGATTTTAATAATGAAATATTTTTATATAAATTTTATATTTACCATAATTTTTATTAAATAAAGACGAATTAATATTTATTTAATTTTTTCCATAATTTTATAAAATGGAAAAAATATTCATGCGCACATATGGCCAACCATATTTATGATTGGTGTAATGAATTTTATACAATTAAATTATTTGGATTATTATATGATTACATATATAAATTATATATATGATATTTGTATCATGTTTAAAATAATATATATGATAAAACCCTTAATATTGTAAAATGAATTAAATTCGAAAACGAATACTGATATGGAAAATGAATCAATTTTCACCAGAAATAGTGAATTTTCCAAATATTAATTAGTAAATGGGTAATATAACACTATACATTATGGAATATAAGAGTTTGGTTACATTATATTTAACATCCCAACCTAAAAAAAGAAAATAATATTTTGATATTTATTAATATATGTTAATTGAATAATAATTTTACATTAAGAGGGATGTTATGTTTAATGGTTTACCTAATACGCAACAATGGGGTTTTATGAAATCTTATTTTGCACACAATGTTTAGTTATACAAAATAGTAATAAAATAATATTATTATTTTAAATTGTAGTTAAGGCATAATTTTTGTGATGGCATGAATGAACAGAACTAACTACAATTTGATTATACATGTTTGTTAAATATCTTTACCTTTAACCTATAAATGTTAAGGCTGAAATTTTGAATTAATAAAATATTAATCTTAAATACTCTAATATGTTTTTAAAGGCCAATTTACCGCTTTTTGATGGTGAACACTTTTTAAATCTATTTTATGTCACATTTATATGTTCTATTTGAAAAAATAAAATTTTTATATAAAATCATAACATCAAAATTTACTTTGGATAAAATTTTGGTATTCTTATGATAAAATTCATTTTTTTAATGAATTGTGAAAAAAACAACATTTTAATCCAAAAATGTATTATAATCTAATTGGTTATATGGTTAGATTATCTTTTCAATTGGTTTTAAAGTTTAATTAGACTATATTATCACCATTTAATCTAATATTTTTCATTGGAAATAATTTCACATAGAAATTGGACATGATCAAATGTCAATGTATGGATAGTTATTATTTCTTAAAAACATGCTTTGCGGATTTGACAATGAGAATTAATATTTAAATTAACTAGTGAAACCTTTATGTTTTTAATTTGGAATAAATACATCTTTTGGATTCCAAATATCATATTTAGCTATGGGTGACCTGTTATTATTTTTCTAAAAAATGCAATTTTTTTAGTAATAGTTAAAAATATTGCTTAGTAGTTAAAAACTGAATTATTTATTTAAATAAAATTTTACAAATATTTTGAATTTTATTTCAAAAATAATAAATACATGTTTTTCATTAGTATGTAAAATGTGGATCAATGGGATGAAAATAATTTTTTTAGAATAGTTACATTTGATATTTATTTGAGGCAGTTAAGTGTAAATATGGTATTTCAAGGAAAATAATATTATAAAAAAATAGGATTACCTTAAAACATGTCCTTACCTAATTTGATGAGTCATTTTGAACCATAAAATCATTAGCTAAATCATTTGGGCTTTGAATGCCACTTGGGTAAGATAATTTCCCTAATAACTTTTTATTTAATGTAAAAAGAAAAATATCATAAACATGTATTATTTTTCTAAAACAATTTTAATGTGGGTTTATATAATTGATGTACTGAACTATAAATATTAATTATAAAGCTAAAAAATATATCCTAGGTAATGGTATTTTATTTATAATTTTTTGAGATCAGATAAATAAATTTATTTATGAAATAATGACGATGTATAGATAACCAAATTAATGAATGTTTTAATTAAATGAAATTTTAAATGTTAAAATGAATTTATTTTCAATATTATTATACCATCAACGAATTATATGGATGATTATGACATGTTATCTTTATATTATCTTATGTTTTTTTTTTGAAACAAACCTATATTAATTATATTTTTTAAAATACATGATATGAAGAGTATTAAAATTTACATAATTGGGTTTTTAAATCAATCAATATTTTATTAAATGATATAATAATCCTAAAAATCTAATATTTGGAAAAAATAACATAGATAGGGTTTATAAAGTCATTAGTGAACCACTTGTGGGTAGATTGGCATTGTTTGGTATATATATTCACCATATAGTTTTAATATATAAGAGGACATGTTAAAAGTTAAATAAGTTCACAAAGGTTTAAATATAAAAAAATATGTATTAAAAATTATCCAAAACCCATTAAATTATTTGGCCAAATCAATTTTTTAAAATAATAATGGCCGGTTTAAGGGTGTCTAGTACCCAACATACAATGCCAAAAAAGTTCAAAAAAAAAACAGAACAACAAAAACACAAAACAACACTAATTTAAACATCATAATAACCGCAGTCATCCCCATATCCCATACATGATTCATCTTCTCTCGTAGCCGATTCCCATTCCAGATATCTCTAAAAGTTTTCACTTTGAACCTGATTTCTAAGCTTGTACAGATTATTCACAACTGATGTTGTCTTCTTAACCCCACTGCCTTTTTGACAACAAGGACCACCTGATTATTCCTCTTGGTAGCAGACCTTGTCTGCATTGGACTCAGGAGATTTGAGTAGTCTGTTTTGGCATACTTATTGAGGATGTAGATAAAGTTGTAACATCTGTAGACCTCTTCTAATTCCCATCTTGAACAATATATCAAAATGAACGGCCATCAGGAGTACTCCAGTTCTCTTTCCCTCCCCTAGAGAACTCCTTTCCCACCCTGGACTATTATTTCAACTCATATTCATGACCTCCAGTCAAAAAATCATGCCTCTGTTTAGGAGAAGGGCATTCCACTAAGGGTTGTCTCCCCTCCTATAGGGGTGAATCCTCCCCAGCAATAACAACAACTTCTTTCCCTTTACCGTCAAGCAGAAGAACTTTAGGAGACTTATCCCTGATAGACGAATTCTCAAAACAAGTAATGGCCTCCTCTTCCGCAGGACCTACAACCTGTTCCTACCCCAAGTGATCTTCCTTCCTACTATCTGCAAGCACCTCATCACCCGCACTCTCTATATTGGCCTCCTCTTCAATACCCTCAACCACATTTTCCTCTATAAGAACATAAAATACGTTTTTCAATACCGTGAAATTTTTAGCCAGGGGATCCAGGCCTTTAGCCACCTTCGGCATGTCTGTGGTTACCACTTCAACAGAATTTCATCTTCAGTCCTCTCCAACCAGTTCAGTACCCACAATGCTGAAATTTCTTTGATCTTCCTCAAAGACAATAACATGGAAACTGCCACTATGCTATATTCTGAACAAAGATATCTTCTTACCATTATACATAACATGAGAATGACATATGGGTTTTGAAACTATAAAGGTAATTTGGTAAAACAAACCCAAAGAGCGATAGAAGGATAATCCTGGTTTATATGCAGATTAAAAGACCAACGTAGAAGTATAAATCGATTACCATTGAAGATGCGAGGTGCCCTAGCCCAAGAATGAATGAGGAATTTCTCGGACTCTAACCTAATAATAATTTGCTTTCTATCCATTAAACCCACAACCTCACATTCGCAAAGATCCCACTATTCAAAAACAAAGCGATCAAAGTTGTCCACCGAAGGTCTTTGGTTCTTCAATCGAGCCACCAAAGTGAAGTTCAGCAACGCCGAAGACTCCATGAACTCATATAATGAGAGGGGAAGATTTGGGGCTCCACCAATTAGGTTAGGCACCTTAGGGATAATCAAAACATTTGGTAAAGGATGAAGGGACACCGGATTTGAGAACGGCCGGAAAGACCGATCTCTCTCAGGGAACAACGATTCCCCCACCCCTGCCAAGGCGGGAGGAGCCGGTGTCACGACTGCCGTCATCACCAGTGGGGAGAAAACCCATTCAATTATTTTTGGATGATTTTATTTCTACTTATATGATCCTTATATTCTGATTAAATAAAATTTTGACCTTTTAAAAATGAAAATGTAGTTTATAATGAAATAATATTTTCAAACCTTCCTAAAGAGACCCTACCCCCCTTAGAAAAGGCCATCACCTCTAAACCATTTCTCACACCTCTCAATACACTTACCTCATACAAACTCTTCCAAAATACTCTCTCAAGATACCAATCTTCCACCTAAAAGCCATACCTTAGGCAGAAGCCACATAAATAAATTATTATTTTTTAAACCAAAGGGAGATACATGATTTAAAGGTAACATCTTCCCTCAAGTTATCATATTTTCTTTTAATCATTCACACCATATGATATTTTTATTCATTTTTTACATAAGAACATTAGTATCCTCAATATACTAAGTTATTTTTATGATAATTATTCAAACTACACTGACACACACTTACATCTAATGGGTTTAGAACATAATGTTTCTATGGATGGTGACTACTACCTCACGAAATGATGATTGTTCAATATTCTCCTACCACAAATTATGGTGGCCATTTTGATGTAACTGTAATTATATATCATTTTTTGGATATTTTGTTTCTCTATGCATCCGAAATTTTGTTTTATAGCATACCTTTACATTTTTTGTGTTGTATATATATGATATTTTCATTGGGAAAAATTCGGACTACCACCCCCTCAATGTCATATGACTCATCCATACCCTATATGGAATGTATAAATGATCATATTAATAAACATATGTTTCATATATAAAATTTTATGTAATACTATAGTAACAATAAACATATGTATCACTTGGTTTTCATTACTTTTAAAATGAAAAAAATGAAATGGATGTAGTGTTCAAGTGTACGTATGACTTACCATCATCATGAATGGTGCATTTCATTTTCATAAATACAAATGAAATGGACTATTCTAAATACATATATAATGGATATATGATATATATGATATATAAATCATAAATATTAGTCTAGAGATAATGTAATTTCGAACAAATGGACAATTTATAATTATTGTAAGGTCATTTTTGACTCATGTTCCGAACACCGACAAAATATCTGATATGAAGACAAACAATTAATTAAATGTTATAAAAAGGTAATAAATTATATATAAGGAATATTAAACATGAAAAAATTTCTTATTCATGATGAAATTAACATAATATTATTAGTCCGGAATGTAAAGAACGAATAGGTCATGTCAGACATGATGTAAGGGACATCGCCTCAATCTCTATTGATTATGTCATTCTATTAAAACAAACACATCTTTATTTTATATAATATATAATAAACCCCTTTGATTTTTAATTCAATTAAAATGGAATATTTTTTCTATGAAGCATTTTACTAACCTAAAAAAGGAATGTTTTTATTGATTGCAGCGACAATGACCTCTCTGTCTCCATAATAATTTTTGGCATCCAATATTATCCTTAATGTTTATAAAAGGAATATAAATACTTTATTCCCTTTTTTTATTTTTTATTGTAAAAGGATTTCTAAATAGACTGAATTTTTTAATATCTTGAATTGATTTTTTATGATTGAAAAATATAATGTTATTAGTTAAATGTAATGTTTTACGTGTTATCATTTTATAATGGTTCTAGGATATTTGATTGGTGGTAAAATGATAAATCAACTAACGAGTAGTGCTTTGATAAACCAAAATGGATGGTTATTTTATAACCACCAATGGATTGGGTTTATATGTTGGATATATGGCTATTTCATTTGGTGATATGTGTGGAAGTCGACTGTATGGTTATTACATTTAAATATGTTTATAGCCAAACATTCCATTATATGTAATGTGATATTTATTATGGATTTAGGGTAATGTTTTGGTTAAAAAATGTTAATCAATGATATATTATACTATAAAGAGTATTTTCTACTTCAAAAAGGTGGAAAGTTCTATTTATGATAAAGTATTCATGGTACACTTGGTGTTTTGAAAAACTAACTGTTTTCTAAATTTGTGTATCCTTTACTGAGTTTTTTATGCTCATCCAATTTTTTTTAAATGTTATTCACAAGATATAAGGATGAATAGGTCCAATAATGGGATCATGGAAAAGTCTTGCTGTCTAAAATAAGGAACTATATATGACTCATTTATTCATGAGATTTTATTTTAAGAAAATAGTTGATAATGAGTAAAAGTGTCTACATGTAATATTGAAAACTAATATGTGTATGTTATGACATAATTCTATAAATCTATAAACCTAAACAGATTGTCAATGTGAATTATTAACGTAATTATATATTATTAAATGTTTAAGGATGGTGATTTATAATTTGTATCAGATGTCTGTTTAGACTAAATTATGATATATGGTATTTTTAAATTAATATATATAAATTATTTTATGAAAAAATAAAATGATAGGGAATTTTAATATTTCCATGATGTTTTGGCTTATATATTTTTGTGTTTTGAATGGGTTTACTCAATGGAAACAAGGAAGCTAGGTTGGGAATTCCTACAAAGAAGAATAGCCTTCAAATTCAGCATCCTAAGACGGTTAGAATTACAACATAACAGTTTCATTGATTAATGGTGTAGTTGACTCAGTATATAAATGATGGTGGTATCCATGCATGAGATCTGCCATATCAACCACAGAGGAACATATTATTAGATGATAATTTTAGGAGGCAATTCCCCCATCATTCAGAGGATTATCTGACCATATTCAAGTCGAAGGGTGGATCAATGCACCAGAAATGTTTTTTATATGCCATGGGTTGTATAGACAATCAAAAGGTTATTCTTACTGTTTCACATTTTGAATGTGATTTTGATTTGTGGTGGTCTATTAGAAAAAATATTAGGGATATTCAAGAGATTTATGCTCTTGGTTTAGATGAATTAAATGGTTTATATCATAAGAAATTGTTCCTATAGTTATTCAACATAGGATGAAAGACAATTATTAGAATTGATATAGGTGAATGACATAGTGGATACATGAGAAAAAATGTTCACTCCATTAGAAAGGTAAGCTCCAAAATGAATGTGATATATTTATAGTAAGAAAAAATGATTTTATTGACGACTGAAGTCGCAATATCCAGGAGAATTAGCCGCTTGTGAATTCAAAAGCTAGGAAAAACATGTCAGATGTGACGAGAAGGTTGAAATGGAGTTTTATGATGATCATGTTTTCCAAGAGATCAATAAAAAGATAATGAATAGTTGTCAGAATAAGGGAAGGAAATCATCAAATAATCTTATAGGTAAGAAAATTAAAAGTTCATCTTGTATGAAGTGTGGTAAAAAAACATCCTTGATAATGTTTATTCATGATTCGAATGTGAATCTAGGGTGGTATGTGTTGTCATATTTCACATAACTGTATGTAATTTGATCAAGAAGGCAATGATAAGTTGGTTGTAAGGTGTTTTATGTGTAATGGAATGGGTCATTGTTCAAAAGAGTGTCCAACAAATAACACAATTGAGGGAAAAAAGCCTGACTATAGGAAGAAAAGAGTGGAGAAATCATCTGCAACTACATCAGCTAATTCTAAGCCATCGAATGAAGAATTATAGTGTATACTATTTGTTTATTAAGATTATGCCAATGTGTTGTTTGATTCAAGGTCTAAAAATTCATTCATTTCAAAAAAAATTCCAGTAAATTTGGAATTCAATATCAAATATGAATCCCAAATATATGGTAAAACACTAAGAAGATGTTTTGAGACAAAATGAAATTATAAGAGCCTTCTTATCCTTATGTGCAGAAAGAATTTACCTGAAAACCATATTGTTTTGTCACTAATAGATTTTGGTGTTATTTTTTGCATGTATTGGCTTTCCATTTATCAATCGACGATTGACTGGAGATCTAATGTGGTTTCATTTCAAAAATAATTAGATTTTTTTACAAGTATGAACATTTAATTTTGATAACATATCATGAATCATAAATACTAGTGAAAGATTTAAATAATTCATACCATGCCCATATGATGAAAAAAAAGGAACGGTTCATATTATTGATATGCCTATAGTTAATGATTACCTTGACATTTTTCCTTATGTGTTTCATGGTATAACACCTGATTGAGAATCTAAATTGATTAATGAATTAATTTCTAATGCTAATCAAATTTCATAACCCCCTTATCTAATGGCTCAAATTGAAATTTTAGAGTTAAATAAATAATTCTAAGATTTATTAGATAAATATTTCACATGACCTAGAACATCACCGTGGGGTGCTCCAGTATTGTTTGTTAAAAATAATGATGAATAAATGTGACATGCATTGATTATAGATAATGAATTATATCACTATTATGAACAACTATCCTTTTCCTCATATTTATGAATTGTATTATCATTTCTAATGTTCTAAGAATTTTTGGAATATTGATTAGAGGTTGGGGTAACATATGTTGAATGCAAAAAAAGCAGACATTATGAAGTCCATGTTTCATACTAGATATGTCGATTATGAATTGGTTGTTTTGACATTTGGTTATCCAATTAAGCTGTTGTATTCATGGATCTTATGAATAGAAATTTCACAATGTCCTTTTATAAGTTATTGGTTTTGTTTATAGATGATATTTTAGAAGATTATAAAATTAAAAAAGGAACAGGAATGTCATTTAACTATTTTCTTGATAACCATAAAAGATATGTGTGTTAATGGGAAATTAAAAAAAATTATTTTTGGTATAAAAATTTTTTTTGTCACATTGTTTCCAAAAATTGCAGAACTGTTTATCATGCTAAAACAAAAGTTGTTGAAGAATGGCCAAGTATCACAGAGATTCATATTTTTCATGGTTTATTTGTTTATTATTAGATGTTTGTTGAGAATATTTTGTGGTTATCTAGCCCAATGAATAAGTTAACTCGAAATGGTGTTACGTAAATTTGAACAATAGAATGTGATTATTTTTTTCATCAAATGAAGAGAAATCATTAACTTATCTAGTTTTAGAACTACCTTCTAGAGATGGTGAATTTTTTATCAATAGCTATGCTCAATTGAAAGTACTTGGTTGTGTCCTAATATATAATTATTAGGTAATTACTTATTCATAATGTCATTTGAAACCTCGTGAGTTAAATTACTATAAACATGAATTGCAATTAATAACTGTTGTTTTTGCTTTCAAAAATTAGTGGCATCATCTGTATGGAGTTAAATGTGAAATATATACTGACTACCAATGTTTGAAGTATATATTTACACAGAAAGAAATAAACATGATAAAGGGTAGATTTTTATAATTAATCACGTATTTTGATTTCACAATCCATTACCATTTGAGAACGGAAAATAATGTGGCTGACACTTTGAGTGAAAAGAGTCACGCTACATAAAATATGCTACATTTGGAATGAGAGCCTTTGGTTTTTTATTCGACAGTTTTTGGATGGGATGTTGTTGGTGAAGAAAATTCCTCTATTTTTAGGCATTATAACAATTGTCTCTAGTATATATAATAAAGAGAGTGAAAAATGATGACACCTAGTTGTAGAAAAATGTAGAATTGGTTTAGAAGGTTAAGTTACCTGAGTTTAATATTGATAGAAGCTATGTTTTGATGTTTAGAAAGAGATTATCTGTGTCATTTGATTCATAGATGAAGAAATAGTTATTATGTGATGCTCATATTTTTTCATTTATAGTTTATCCACATTCTACAACTATGTATAAAGATCATCATGTGTATTACTAGTGGGAAGAAAAAAAAGATATATTATTGAATTTAACTAGATATGAATGAATTTTCAACAAGTTTATACTGAGGGATAGTTACAGAAATGAATGATTCACCCTTTACCAGTTCCATAGTGGATATAGGAGAATATATCAATGGACATCATTGTGGGATTACCAATAACATCTTGAGCTAACAAAGAAATCTGGGTTATTGTTGATCGATTGACTAAAACTGCTCGTTTTCTTCCGATTCAAGATACATTTTCTCTAGATCATCTTTCAAGGTTGTTTGATAAAGATATAGTCATGTTAAATGGATTTTCCCTCTCTATTTTATCTTATCGTGATCTCAGGTTTACTTATACCTTTTTGGAAATGCCTTTATAAGTCGTTTTGTAATGAATTAAATTTTAGTTCATCTTTTCATCCACAACCAGATTGGAAGTCATAACAAACAATTCAGACTATAGAAGATATTCTACATGCTTCTTCAATGGATTACTAGAGAGGATAATACAAACCACTTTCATTGGTTGAAAATTATTTTAATAACATTTTTATTTCAAGTATACTGACGGCTCCATTTGAAGGATTAAATGGAAATCAGTGTTGAACTCTAGCTTGGTAGAATAAAGTAGGTGAAAGGAATCTAATTGGAAAAGAATTGGTAGAAGAGATGGTAGAGAATGTTCAACTGGTTCAGAAGCATATGAGAATAGCGCAAGGTAAGAAGAAAAGTTATGCGGATAACTAGAGAAAGGATATTTCATTAATTATAGGTGATCACATCTTTCTTAATGTTTCTCCATCGAAATGTGTGATGTATTTTGGTAATAAGGGAAATCTGAGTCCGAGGTTCATTGGAACCTGTGAAATCATTGAGAAAATTGGATCGGTTTTCAATAGAGTGGATTTACCTTAATGTTTATCCCATGTTTACAATGTTTTTCATGTTTCAATTTGGAGAAAGTATATGTCAGATCCATCTCATGTTTTGAGTCCCACGGTAGATTAGTTGGGAGAAAAATATTCTTATTTGGAACAACCAGTTCAGATTCTTGACCGAAGGGAGAATGTGTTGCAGAATTAGGTAATTTATCAGGTAAAGGATTTGTGGAAAAACCATATTGTTGAATATGCAATTTGGGAATCTAAAAATTCTATGAAATATAAATACCCCAGTTTATATGATATGTGATTAAAATTGTGAGGACGCAATTTCAAAAAATGGGGAAGGATATAACATCCAAAGAAAAAAAAATGTGAAATTTTCATATTTATTAAAAAAAAATTAATTAATGATTAATTTTACTTTAAAGGGGATTCTATGTTTGATGGCGTACTCAAAACCCAACAATGGGATTCATTGAAATAAAACATTGAAAATAGTGTTATGTTATAATGAAAAATAATAATATCATATTTTTATATTAAATGGTATTTAAATCATAGTCATTATATTTACCAGAATGAACTATACTATGTACAATAGGATTATAAATATTTTTTTTAATTATCATCACATTTTTTCAATAAAAGATAGATACATAAAATGTGAATGAATCTATTTTTATGCATAAATACTAAAATTATCTTTAAAAGGCCGATTTACTACATTTTGTTGAAGAAAAATTATTAAATCTTATTTTAATGACTTTTATGAGCTCTATTAGACAAAATAATCTTCTTATTTAGAAGTAGAACATAAAAATTTATGTTTGTAAATTTTTTGTAATTTTCTAATAAACATTATTTTATAAGTAATTGGGAAAATAATGAATTTTAATTCAAAACATTCTTCAAATATAATTTATATATTTGGTAAGATTATATTTTTAATTGGTTTTAATGTGAGATAAGAATATATCTTTTTTTATTTTATTAAATTTAGTTTATCGAAAGTAATTTCACGTTGAAATTGCACATAGAGAAATGTAAGTCTTTTGACAGATATTATATCTTAAAAACACGGTTTCTAGATTTTACAATGAGAATTTATTTTAATATAAATTTATGAAACTTATATGTTTTCAATTTTAAAAAATTGAAATCATTTTTGGATTCAGAATTTTAAATTTAGCATAAGGTGAATTTTTGGTATTTTTCTTAAAACCTTCAATTTTTTATGAATATTAACAAAACTCTTAGTAGTTTTAAACCGACATTTTCAATTAAATGAAAATTTAACATTTCAAGGAATTGAATATAAAAAATCTAATATACATTGACACGAACCAGATCTAGTCGCAATAAAACTAGCAACATACCCTACTCGTTCCTAGGCCTTAAGGGCGTTCCCGATCCCCACGAGCTGGCACAAGTGCTCTTGTATCATATAATAATAATTGGGAACTATTTACCCGATTTTATAAACATTTATCTATAAACAAACTCAATGAAACAAATCTGGATATTTCAACTAAAATTGTCTTTTACAAAATTTCATAACATAATTACATAAGTTAAAAATATTTTTAAAGACCATTACAAAGGTACAAAACCAAATAAGGACATACAATGAGAAATAACCCCTAGGTACTAGCAAGTTGTGGGTCCCAGATACCTCGTAACTCAGTGAGAGTAACCCTCACATATATTTGTTCACATGCAAGAGCCAGTAGTATGGAATATACCCATAACCTATTGGTCCCCCATCATCATCATCATAGTTTAGTTGGAGTTTTAAGTGTCAATCTTGCAAAGTGAAATTGTGGCCAAACCCCAATGATTCATTATCATACTACTACACGTCCACCCACCTAGATACCTAGGTTTTTTCATTGTGCTCAAACAAGTTCAACAAGTCAATGAATATACTTTTCACATGAAAATATCATTTCCATATCATAAATTCACCAAAACATCCCACATGTATACAACACATGTAACAAAAGTCCACTTTTCATTCAGATTGATTTTAAAATACGACTCACACAAAAATAACCCACAACACATTTCACATTTCATTAACACTTCCACAAATCCATTAAAAAAATTTATAAAACCATTCCAATATTTTAAAACTCTCATAACATCTAACTCACTTGTTACATAATACCATTTCTACCTTCAAAATCATTTTATCATCAAACTTACACGAAACAACCCACAAACATGTTTCGCTCCAACATCACAATTTATTAAAACATTTCAGAAATTTACAAAACATTATAAAAATGTTTGAGATCATAAAACCCCACTTCACCTTTTAAAACCCCTTAATAGGTGAACACACATACCAAAAAGTACAAATTCACCCTGTTCACACTTTTTTTGACCAACTAAACGATTTCCAATTTTAATTAAAAGAACCCAAGTTGTGTCAATATATCTTGCACACAAAACCCATTTCAAAACATCCATTTAAGACTAAAAACCAATCCAATTATTATCCAAATCCAAATTTTCATCCCTAGAGAAATTTATATAACCACTTTTTTGTTTTATAAAATCAACTTGAATAATACTACAAAAGATTCCAATGAAAACATGCATTTTCATAAAATGATCTCAATAAGTATAACAATTTTTTACACATAAAACCTATTAAAAAAACTATTTAGGCCAACAAGACACTAATACATTACCAAACTAGAATTGGATGTCCAAATAAGATTTATTAATCCAATTCCATATGTTATAAAATACACCCAAATAATACCTCACAAGTAACACATTAAAACACCCAATTTCAAGTTAAAATGAAAATATAAAATTGAACACTAAACAAAATCATTCATAAACAGTTTTTGCACCACACCCAACATATGAGGAATAAGAAAAATGACAAAATACAGAACTCTAACTCATTAATGACTGTTTAAACATGGAACCACCTACCAAAAGTGTCGAATCCCTCAAAATTTGGTGCGAAGAATCAACTACACCACCGCCGCATCACAAGGATGATAAATCCAGCCCTAGACTATAATATTTAACAAAAAAGACACCAAATCAAACCATATGTTTGAAACCTAACTTCTGTACATTTTAGAACGTATTGCAAGTGGGAGGAATCCCTAGGGAGAATGATTAAATTCAAGAGAGAAACACTTACTCAAAACAATCACGAATAAAACGACCCAAAATCCACCAGAATCTGAATTTTAAAACATCCAAACATTCAAGGGAAGTTCAAACAAGGATTATAAGATCATGAAAAAACTATAATGTGGGGAAGGAGTAAGAAGTAAGAGAGTTATGATGAATATAACTTACCTCCTCAAATCTGCCCTATTTTAAGAAACCCTAAGAATTTTAGCACTCTATTGTGATAAAAACGATCTCAAAATAGGGGGGAATAGAAATGGGGTCGCTCCTCGGATTATTAGGGTCTATAGGGAGGTAGAATCACTGAAAAATACATTATAATGAATCATATGATTAAATATTAAAGAAAAAATTTAAAACAAGAAAATGGGCTTTCAGGATGGCCAAATTCTTAAATAAAAACACAAATCCCCCATGATTATGGACTTATAAAAGCCCCAAATTTTAATGTTAGTGCTAAAAAATCAGGGAAGGCCATTTAAAATTTGAATGGATAAAAAATACTTAAAAATGAATGAGTAATAAAAGAAACTATATTTATTTTAAATCTGGAATTGGGCTCAAGGTTTGGTCCAATTCATGATGACTATGACATTCTCCAAAAAAGCTAGGGAAACCCCCAAAACAAGGGATTAATGGGAAATAAATTAAATTTAACTTTAAAATAAGTTATGTATGTGAAAATTCTAACCACCTTGAAATATTTTTACCCCAGAAAGTTACTGCAATGAAAAAGAACCAATCAAACCCAACTGAGAAACCAAAAGGTACTCCCTTGCCATGTTTCTCCACCAAAGGCCAAAACACCTCCAGTGATTAATTAACTATACTCTCTCAAAAAAACTTCCACCACTTTCCCGAAATGATCAATCACATTCATACTTTATTCCAATATTAAACTCCTAAAACAATATCCGAACAAGACTCAATAAATTCACCCAAACAAACAACAACTCTGAACAAGATTAATCCTACCTTAAATTAATTAAACCATGCAGTGCTCTCTAGTCCCAATGTTTACTCATAGAAGATTTTGGTAGCTAGATAGCTCTGAACAATACTATATACACCAAGCCAAGACCGTGGATAAATCTAAGTTACTGGTATGGGGGGACACAAATACGCTCCCCAACATAAGAGACAACCAATATTTTTTTCAAATACAGAATCAAGACACTAATAGGGGGATGACTGAACAAACTCCCTGGTACATAGGGTAGACATCAATTCAAAATTTCTAAAGGAACATACTTGAGAATCATAGTGGTTCTCCCCACCATAAGATCTAACCATATTAACTAAGAAGCATGGGTCAGCACAAAAAACCAAAAAAAATCAAGATTTGGGAAGGTTGCACGGTTAGTCCACATAGTTCATTAATTCGTGAACTAACTATGCAGATCAATATTCTTGCATGGATTCCAGTCACACAATCACTCTTAATCATTCACAAACCATGTGCTCAACCTATCTATAAAAATTTCCAACCATCCTCCAAAGACTCAATGGAAACCGAAGTGGGAGGGAATGACATTAGGTGATGTCATGGGTTCAAGGCCCTCCACCTAATTCCACCATACTTGAACAACAGACGAATGATAATGATACCAGAGTTTTAAACTCTTCCTATATTTCATATTTAGGATATGACATTGTACAAGGGTTTATATGACACTTGGATTTTCCCACACTACGAGCCGGCTTCCCTTCGAGACCTATAGCTGGAGCTCAAATGATTGAAGCATCTTCAGCCTCACAGTTAATTTTGGAAACAGAATGAATGATAATTATTCTTCTGGTGCCACCGAAAACAACATCGCAATCCCAGATATGTTTTATAGACATAAAAATTCCAAACTCACTTTACACTATCCTGATATTTTACTGAAACAAGGGCTAAGATGATGCACACACATCACACCTTGTTTCTTCGAGTGAGAAACTATACTGGTAAATAAAACCAATAATCACCTTCCTATAAAATGGAATAATATGACGTTTTTCAATGGATTCATTATCCCAACATAAATAGACTCTCAGAGGATTGCATGAATTTCACCTTTAAAGTCAATTGAGTGCACGAAATCACAATGTTTCACCAAACACGACTACTGCGACGAATATATACAATGCATGAAGTGAGACCTTATATAACATCCCCAAACAACACACAATTCTAGAAAGTGGCCATAATATCCTCTCGTGACCATATTTCCCACAATGGTAGTTTATTACGAACTCATTCTTCGAAGATACTACGATGGTCTGAGAGGACCTCTTAGACATCATCCAGATACTCATCCATGATAACAACAACATACCACTACCACCTATGGAAAATCAGAAAACATAAGATGCTAAGGTCTCTTTCAACCTTCCATGATAACTCTCCCACTACAAGAGGATACAAAAAACATAGAATGGAAAGGGTGTAGACTCAATCTAAAAATCTCAAGAAAAAGATTCCTTATTTTGATCAATTTGTGGGTCTTCGAATGGAGAAAGAATCTGGGTTGCAGTTCAGTTGTGCACTAACCCTTAATGGGTCATACCTTATCCAACGATTAAACCTAAGTAACCAACCAAGATGGTACATTGGTCAAGATATACCACAAAACAGATCCAAAAACATGAAAGGAAACACCGTAAAATCAACCCAAAACATTTCTCATAAGAGACCACTAACCGGCCCTTCATCACAACTTACCGATCAAACACTAACCCAAATCACAATACTAATATGAGGGGTTCTCGGACACAAAACATCCCACATGATCAACATTTTCATAAACCCATAATACAAACCATCCAAAACAATTCATCAAGACATCATGTTTTTCTATAAAAACATTTCTTTCAAAACAAACGGTTTAGTAGAATGTATATCCACTAATGGTACCCCATGGGCCTCACACATGCATTTTTTTGTGCCACACCAAGCACCCATCTCATATCTGTCCTGGCACTCATCCTGTCATTCCATCAACCAACCATCATCCCATAAAACCCCATGCATGTGGTTTGTCATGGAAATACCAACGGTTAATGCAAAGATTCTTTCCACTTTTCAAAACCAAAACGGTCAACCAACACATAATTTTTACAAAAACAACTTACCAGGAGATCGAACCCAAATTACCGTATTAAAAAATATTTTTAGAAAGGAAAAATCCTTCGAATGAAAACTCACATTAATATTATTTACATTGATTTCAAATCATATCATCCCATTAAAACACCTTTAAATTGTTTAGAAAACTCTATTAGAATCAATTTTAAAAAACCAACATCAATATATTTTCTGTTTTCCAAAGCGGTGTAAGCACAAAATTTTCCTTTTGAAAATAATTCTGAATATTCTATTCCACCATTTTATAAATAAAACCATGAAAAATTTATGTCAAAATCATTTCAGAAAAACATTACACTTCTTAAAACCAAGTCGCATTAAAACCAAAGTTCCAAGATTTCAATACTAAAGAACACTAGACAATGCAAGAAGAAACTAATTTCAGTGGTTGACTTGGAAATATGGTTGGCGTCCATATTCCAATCACATCTCTATCACAGAGAGTGTTATAGGGAATATCCCCAGCTCCACAAGGCTTTCCAGGCCCTGCAAGCTCACTGAGACCACTAACCCAACACTCTTTTCATTTCCCCAACTCATCATTAAATCAAGAAAACCAAAGGACTTTGAAAGGTCTTGACATCCCTTGGAGACTTGAATCCCATAAGGATGTGTGTTGATCAGACACACTACTCATAACTGAAATTATTTGTCCCGTCAATCCTAAATCCAGACTATCGTGACTATTTCCAAAATAACATGACCCAAAGAGAGAGAACCTCCTTGGATACCATTTTGTCACGAACCGGATCTGGTCGACATCAAACCGGCACCAAACTCGGCTTGTTCCAAGGCTCAAAGGGTGTTACCAATACCCAGGGGCTGAAAAAAGTACCCAGGTATCATATAATGATAATTGGGAACTATTTACCTTATTTTATAAACATTAAATAAAATAAAAACTCAATAAAACAAATCTGGATTTTTCAACTAAAACCGTCTTTTTCAAAATTTTGATAACATAATTTCAAAAGTTAAAACAATTTTTAAAGACCATTACAAAGGTACAAAACCAAATAAGGATAGAACAAGAACCCTCATGGCGGGAACCGCCCTCAATCCATCTCCATAAGACATCACCCCCAAGGACCTGCCAGAAACCCAAACCAATGGACCTAAAAAATGTACCCAACCTGCGACAACAAAAATAACCAAGTCTACTTACACAACAGGGTGTAAGTAGGGTGTGATAAAATCACAATAGGATACCACCACTAATAAATTCGACGTGAGAAACATTTAATGATGAAAAGCATGCATGTTTTCAAAAACATGAGATGCTAGTTGAAATTTCTAAAAGATGCAACATGAAATAAAAACAGTTTTCATGTGGGCTAATTTAATGAATAAAATTTTTTAAAATAAATACCATAGCTACATCATTTTCAGCCTCTCATATCATATGCCGACGGTAAGCACAAAATATCCAGTGAGCACAAGCAATTGGAAATAACCCCTAGGCACTAGCTAGCTTTGGGTCCCATGTACCTCGTATCTCAGTGAGAGTAACCATCACAAATATTTGTTCTTGTGCACGAGCAACTAGTTGGGAACATACCCATAACCTAGTGGTCCCCAATCATTATCATCATAGTTTAGTTAGAGTTTTAAGTGTCAATATTTCTATGTAAAACTGAGGCCAAACCCATTGTATTTATTAGCATTCTAGTACACGTCCACCCACCTAGATACCTGGGTTTTCCCTTTGTTCTCAAACAAGTTCAAAAAGTCAATGAATGTAATTTTCACATGAAAATATCATGTCCATATCATAAATTCACCAAACATCCCACATGTATAAAACACAAGTAACGAAAGTCCACTTTTCAATGAGATTGATTTTAAAATCTGACTCATAGCAAAATAGCCCACAACCCATTTCACATTCCTTTAACACTTCCAGAAATCCATTAATCACATTTTATAAAACCATTCCAATATATTAAAACTCTCATAACATCCCACTAACTTGTAACATAGTACCATTTTCACCTTTAAAAACATTTTATCATCAAACATACATAAAACAACCAACAAACAAGCTTCGATCCAACATCAAAATTTATTAAAACATTTTAGAAATTTACATAACATTATAAAGATGTTTGACATCTTAAAACCTAACCTCACCTTTCCTAACCCCTTAATAGGTTTACACACATACCTAACAATACAAATTCACCCTTTCCCATATTTTTTGACTAACTAAAACTTTTTCATTTTTCATATAAAGAACCCAAGTGGTGTCAATATATCTTGCACACAAAACCCATTTCAAAACCACCATTTAAGACAAAAAAAGAAACCAATTCCTATACAAAACAGAATTGGAATCCCTTGAGAGATTTATGAAACCACTTTCATGTTTTATCAAATCACCTTGAATAATACAACAAAAGATTCAAATGAAAACAAGAATTTTCATAAAATGCTCTCAAGAAGTATAACAATGTTTTACACATAAAACCTACTCAAAACACTCTTTTTAGGCCAACATGACACTAATACATTACCAAACCAGAATTGAAAGTCCAAACAAGATTTAGTAAACCAATTCCATATGTTATAAAATACACCAAAATAATACCTCACGAGTAACACATTAAAACACTCAATGTTAAGATAAAATGAAAATATAAAATTGAACACTTAACCAAATCAATCATAAACAATTTTTGCAACACACCCAACATATGAAGAATATGAAAAATAACTATATACAGAAATCTAACTCATAAATAATTTTTTACACATGGAACCACCGATCGAAAGTGTTGAATCCCAAAAACATGGTATGAAGCATCAACTGCACCACTACTGCATCACAAGGATGAAAAATACAGCCCTAGACCACAATATTTATGCAAAAGACACCAAATCAAGCCATATGTTCTATCCCTATCTTTGGGACATTTTAAAACATATTGAAAGAGGGAGGAAACCCTAAGGAGAACAAAGAAATTGAAGAGAGAAACACTTACTCCAAACAATCTTGAATAAAACCACCCAAAATCCACCAGAATCAGAATTTTACATTATCCAACCATTCATGGGAAGTTTTAACAAGGATTATGATATCATGAAGGAACTGTAATGGGGGAAAATAGTATGAATTGATTGAGTTATGATGGAAATAACTTACCTCCTCAAATCTGCCCAATTTTAGAGACCCTAAGAATTTCAGCACTCTATCATGATGAAAACGAGCTCTAAAGAGGGGGGAAAGGAAATGGGAGCAAGGATGTGCTCCATAGGGTATAGAGGAAGATGCAATCATTGAAAAATAAATTATAATAAATAATATATTAAAATATTAAAGGAAAAATTTAAAATTGAAAATGGGATTTTGGGTTGGCCAAATTCTTAAATAAAAACTCAAATCCCCCATGATTATGGATTTATAAAGGCCTAAAGTTTAAATGTTAGTGTTAATAGATATGGAGAGGCCACGTAGTAATTTGAATTGATAAAAACTGTTGAAAAATGAATGAGTTATAAAATAAACAAAATTTATTTTAAATCAAGTAATGGCCTCACAGTTTTGCCCATTTCATGAAAACTCACCCATTCCACCAAAAAACTTAAGGAACCCCCCCAGAACAATGGATGAATGGAAAAAAATTAAAATAACATAAAAATAAGTTATGTATGTGACATACATGGTTTTCATTCGAATGTAAAATGAGGTTCAATGAGATGAACATATTTTTTGGAGAATATTAACATTTGATAATTATCTACCACGGTTAAGTGTAGATATGATAATTCAATGTAAAAATAATATTATAATAATATAAAATTGATTTAACACATTTTATATCCTTATTGGATATGTCATGGAAGGCCAATAATATATTTGTGTGAATTTTTTGGAATTTCAATACCAATTCGGTAACATAATTAAATTAATAAATTTTTATTTAATGTAAAAATAAAAATATCATGAATATGTATTGTTTTGAAAAAATAATTATAATATGGAGTTATATAATTGATATATTTGGACATAAAGTTTCATTAGAAATAAATAAAATATTTCCTATATTATTTTATTTTGTTTATAATTTTTAGGCATCAATTAAATACATTTATTTATAAAACAATGATGAACTAAAACACCCAAAACAACAATCAACACTACAAATCATATTGATCTGCTGATAACATGACTATATAATATAAATATTTCACTACGAGACCAATATTACATTAAAATAACATTTCTGGGTTTCCATAATATTAAACACACAATTTATGTTCTATGTTAAATTTAATCCCTGATGTGTAGATATCGTTGCCAAAAACATGAAACAGACATGATCAGCTAAGTGCTATAATGACATGGGTAATTTTAATTTGTAATCATTCTTAATGATAATTTGTCAAAGCATCTATATAAATGCAAAACAGAGTGAGAAACAATATTTATATTAATTAATAAATTTATCTAGATACCACATGAAACATTAAATAACCATTAATATATATAATATTTGAACAAAAATAATTTATCTAAATAGTACTATCACACTTGATGTAATATAATCATGTTTTAAGAAAAAAATTATTTCAAAAATGATAAAAATATATTTATCAAATTTCAATCGGTGTTATCACTATTTATGATATCAAATATCATTTCTAATGCTACAAAAAGAACAAATAATTTAGTTTAAATAAATTTTTACAATTTTCCATCTCAAAAAATATGATGAATACACATATTACCATATCATATCATATAAATATATTCATATTTTTAATATTCTGTAATATTTTTTTATAGATAATATGAAATCATAAATGATAATAAAAATCATCATTTTAAATATGATTCCTAGAATTAATTACCATCATCAAACATTGATTAAATTTATGGGTTTTGTATAATTGATTAACACATGATCAATATAAATATATTAATATGAAAACAACAAATTCTCTTATTGAAACATGACTGATACTAGAAACATGTATATTGATTAATGAATAAATTATGTTTATTTAACTGATGATACACTATTGAATGATTCTTCAATCATGATCATGATAATGATACCTGAGAATCTTCCATCAAAATCCCTCATACATGGAGTTTCCAAGGGATGATAATTCAATGATCATATTCATTTGATCATCCTCACATCAACAATATATTAGTACTTATCACTGAAAATTATTATTAATGAAGATAGCGTCAATTGATAAATTTATTAAGTTGAGTCTAGGAAATATTATATGATCCAATCTCATTGTGATCAGTCCTTTCAATGTAGCCCTCAAATAATATCATTGGGTACCTAATGTTTATTCTAGAGTAACAAAAAATTAGTAATTACATTTTTGAAATAATAATTTTCTACTATAAAGAATTTCTAATATTCCTCCCATTCAATATTTTGAAAAGCATAATATCATTGAGTGATAATATGGACCATTCTAGAATTATAACATGTATTATTTTGTTTTCAAGGGAAGTAGTGCGAAATTATATTCTATTACATACAATTTCCCATTAAAAATGAATATCATATTACCTATATAAATATATTTTATATACTCTATGACATGTACACATCATTAAATATGATATAATGTCTTTATGGAATATTTCCTTTATAATATTGACATAGGTTTTGTATACAAACCTTCCTATATTTAATATCATTATAGTTAATGTGATTGATGAAATATGTACTTGAGTGAGAATTATTAAAAAAGAATCTTTTTAAAATTTATATTGTTGTTCTTAATCTATATTCTAAATATGAAATGTACTTATATCAAGGAAAATATTTTTTGAAATTTTAAATTCTGAAGATGAGTCATCCAGTGAAACAAAGAGGGTTGTTGTCGATGAATTATTATAAAATAATTTTATAAGATTATTGAATTCTTTCATATCTGAACTTAATATTCAAATGAATGTATCAATTAGGATAGATTTATAATCTTATGAATTCAAAAAAACACTGAAACATGAAAAGTAGTAAATAAGAAAAATCAATATCACATAGTATTTTTATATGTTTTGACCCAAATGTGGTAATATACAACCTGCTTTGTTTACAAAAAGAATAATACATAGATATTAACAATATATCACCAGTGAATACATGTAGGATATCAAAAAAAATAATTTTAATTATTTTGATAGTTTTATCGTCTTCAAAATAATTTACAATCTCTCAATTGTGTTCCTTAAACGAGATCATGAAATTTTTTAATCGGGAATTTAAATGAAATAATGAAAATTATATTTATTCTTTTTCATGATGTAACAACTCCAAAATAATATGATCTCCATCCCTAATTATAGTCTCTTATAGCCAAAGGATAATGTTGTACAGTTTTTGTTTTGACAGTATTCCCATCTCAAATCAAACATAATTAGGATAATTAAATTTTGAAACTTATGTTTTATTGGGGTTTCTATTTATTATTACTCATGTTTTATCTTCAAATTGTACTATTATAACTCACATTTCCAAAATAGACAACTGTAGTGTTGGAATTCCTAAACTATCTTCCTTTTCATCTTATTTCTCTTCATTCTTCTCTTATTTTTTAAAAAAAATAATTAGTTATATAGTATTATTACATCTATAACAACCATATTTTATACAAATTAGAAACACATGATCTCTAGGAATGTTTTTTTATTGGTTCATCCCATATTCACATCAATATTCATTTTAATACAATCATATATATTTATAGAATCACATTAATATAATATCTAAATTATTATTATTAAAATTCCCAAAAAAAATTATGTGTTCTCTTCTAAATGATATCATTCAATTTATTCAATAGAATGTTATTATAATTATCCATATGATCCCTATATATTATTCTTTTGGGTCTTAATTGATATTAAAAAAATTCCAATAACCTAAATTATAATGGTCAACAACATCTATATGAAATCATCTATTTTTTATAGTCCTAAATGATTTAAAATATTTTATTTATAATTAACTGATTATCACCGTATATTTGTCTCAATTAATCTCATTAACAATCCTTAAACATTTCCTCGAATAACAAATCAATTACTCGCATCTTGATATTTAGAAGTTGAAGATCTAATCAACATCATATGACCTCAATATATAAAAATCATATAATTTCAAAAACATAAAATATAAGACCTGAGTAATTAAATATTTAAAAACATGTGTATTAGATTGAATAATTTGTTTTCAAATTTAATAGTATTATTAAAATATATTAGTTAATTTATACATAAATATTTTACAAAATTATTATTATAAAAAATAATTTTATTTATAATTTCTAATATGATTATATTTAAAATAATATATTTAAAATAATATATTTAAAATAATATATTTTTAATTTAAAAAAATAATTTTAGACATCAACAAGTTAAAATTATCATAGGATTCATTTTTGTGAATTTTATTCAAATATATATATTGAAATGAATTTTGTAACAAATTAATGTTTTTCAATTTTTTATTGTTTTAAAGTATTTTGTGGTAAATTTATTTTTTCGATTAGTTTTACTCTCTAATTAAATAATTATGAAAAATTAATATAAAATTAATCCATACATTACAAGAGTACTCTTATAAATAGTATCCATTTTTCACAAAAAAATAACTCGTTAATATAGAACATCAATTCATTTCAAGATAAATCTTCAAAATTTTCTTCACTACCTCATCCATGTCCTTCATCTCCCTTGCATCCTATGAAAAAATATGTTATAAAATTGAATGTTCACAAATATCTTTGTATGGGAAATAATATAATGAAAAATTCTATTATGGTGAAAACCTATAGTTAATCCTAATACTATAATATTTACCCTTGAAAAGGAATGAATTTTTTACCAATTTCATTATCTATCGATTTTATAATAAAATAGTTTCCATGAAAACTCATTATTAAGCATATTAATGATTTATATCTTCCTTATAACATCATCATCAATTAACCCATATATAACTATTTTATATTTGAATAACTATATGGCCAATGTCCAATATATTTATTTAGTAAACAAAATCATTACCCAATGAATTTGTCCACTATCTTGGTGCACTGATGGTATAATATATAATGGATCATCTAATCCTAACAAGGTGCACCAATCATTTTTAACTATAAAAGTTTCACCCGTTTCTATCTTGGTGTAGAAATCATAATTAATGTCAAAGGTCTATATCACCATTAAAACCCAAGAAAAAAATTTCTTCCTATTTGTGAAAAACTGTAGGGAATCAAATAACAATATTTTTTTGATTAAAATTATTTTTAAAATATAAAAATGATTCACATAATATTGAATCCATATTCATTAAAAATAAATGGGGAATCATTGTATCATTGAATCATCATGAAATTTGTAAAATCGAAAAATTCTAAATACATTACATAAAAAATTATTCAGATTATTGTAAATAAAAATGAAAGTGGAAATTTAAATGATTTTGTTAAAATAAATTACATTAAATATATAATATCATTGAATTGAGCATTAATAAAATGAATATTTTATGTGTATAAACATTAAATTAACATAAAAAAGTTTAAATACAACAAAATATAATAAAAACACATTTAAAACTAAATCATATATTATTATATTTAATGAAGTATATGTTTAACTGAATTAATGGAGATTGAGTAATTAAATCCCGTTACACTAGATTCTGACACATCATATACATTTTATATATTCCTAAATAATATTCTATCATTAATTATTTATTTCATTGAGAACATTTTCAAATACATTATACATTTTATAAAACTTATTATAATGTTATATCTATTACATAATTATTTAGGACTATGTCAGATTTTTTGATGATATTTGACTAATAAGTCCAAAATGACTTACTTATGTAGAAAATAATCAAATATGTCCTTATATCACAATCTATATAACAATAATCATATAATAATTATCATTTTTATTCATAAATTACAATTTTAAATAAAATATTTAAATATGGTTATTATAAATGTACTATGTTTCAATCATGAGATGGTATGATGAATGTAAACATGAGTGATATTTCTATCCATGTAAAAAATGTATTTTATTTGTCAATTTTAAGAAAATATGTCTCATATTCTTATCATGTTAGGATCCTTGATGAGGATCACCTAGAATATAACCTTCCCTATAAGGAGTATCCCATTATGTTTATTTAACATAAAGAGAATTTATTAATGAATAAGTTAATTGAGCATGTTATTTTTTTGTGGAGAAACTATATTATTTATGTTGTAACATGGGGATATGAAAATGATACGTGGGAAAGGTCTCCTAACTTTTTAAAAAAGTGTTTAAATTTACGAGGAATAAAATTTTGAAACGGTTAGGTGGGCGTGTTACATCCCAGGTATGGATATAATATATTCTTTTCATTTTTATTATTGTTGTTGAATTAAATATTTAAATTCATTATAAATATGTTATGTACATCATAAAATCAAATATTGAAATTGTTTTATTCATTTAGTTTCATATTTGATTATATTAGAATGAATAATTTTCTATTTATATAATTTTAATGTGACAAAAATAATTTTTTTTAAAATATAGATTGTAAAAATTTTCTAATGATGAATTTTTTATAATTTTCATAAAACATTGATTTTTCAATGAATAGTCAAAAATGGTGATTTTTCTTGAGAATTTTATATTATATTTTAGTATTTAGAAATTAAAAGTATATTTTGGATTAGTTTAAATTTTCATTTAGTTCATTTTGTTATAATTAATTCTAATTATGTTTTTTAAAGTGATTTATAAATTAATTTAGGATCAAAAAATTTTATATTATGAAATTTCACTCTTCAAAAATAATATTATTATTGTGTTTTAATTTTAAAATTAATTTTACAGATCATATGTTTTTATTTTTTAAAAATAGATATCTTATTTTTAATTATTGGGTTTATGTCACGAACCAAACCGTGTTAACCCTGAACCTATCAACCGAGCTGGCACACGTCATGGCCTCAAACGCATCTCCCCTTACGCTAGAGTTACCGACTAGCGGTGAGGGTGTATGGTAAGTGAGGGGGTAGACTATAACCTCTTATCAAAGTGAAGAAAAACGACAAAATACATCCACAATGGAATTAGTGTAAATAATAAGAAAACAACAGATGACATTTTTCATTTATAATGTTTGAATAAAATTGGAGAGCGTTAGTTTATATAGGAGATGCATTCATGACATGCCAATGATACAATGGAAGCATTAAATAGCACGAAATACTTACACATCAATGTAGAAGTATATAAACAAAAGTATCAAGCCTCGAGGGTGATCTCTGTGAGCATCCTGAGCCCCAACTCGGTCCATTGCTCCTAACTCTAAGTATAAGAAACAACAACGAAAAGGTCCTGTAACCAAATAGAATCTACTTGGGTACACCAGTTCAATGGAAGCCCGAGTAGGGTGTGAGATATATATCTCAGTAGGCTGGAACCACTTAGTTCTATCCCACTCTAGACCATGAAATATAATAAAACAAAGTGCTGGTATTTTCGCACAATAACGATACAAAACAAACAATAAACGCCTGTCCAGTTTCAAAAAAGGACACATGACGGAAATACCTGCCTTGGCACATAGTCGGGATAAGAAGCTATTTAAAATAACAAAAGTAAATTTGGTTCCAGCATAAAAAGACTTTTTTTTTAATTTTTATCATTTATACCATATTTATTTACTTATCATTTCAACTAAGACTGGAAATCCATTCATTCATACCTTTCTTTATTTGATCACAATTCACTCGGGTTTACCCACATCTCTCATTCTTTTCATAAACCATTATTATCATTCATTTGGTGTTGAACGCCATGTCAAGCAACCCAATTCTCAGTTGGTGTACATTTCCATGTCTAACACCTTGAATCACATTCGGTGTGTATCGCCATGTCTAACAACTAAATAATTATTTGGTGTAGCTCGCCATGTCTAAAACCCTATATCACAAGCTTGGATAACCATTGGGAAGGAATCCCATGTCCAAACCCAATGTTTAAATCGGTCTAGAACTCCATGTCTAGGACCCATAATCTCATTTATTTATTACCATTTATCAATTAATTAGTCAGTCGACACAATTCCCATTTCATAATTAATTCTTCACATTTAATTATACATATCAGATCACATCTTTTTATAATAAATTCTCATAATTAATTATCCTTGGTCAACATTCTGGAACTTGCACGAGCAATATACGGTAAACAAAAGTGTATGGCATCAACATGCCTCTATGATATGTGAGTAATGTCATTAAATGGTACATGATAACACACTTGTTCAAGAAAGGAATTCAATTGAAACTATCACATTAAATTTATAACATAATGAACAAGGAGAAAGGGGCATTTAGGCGGTGCACACACAAAGGGGTGGCCATGGGGAAAGGGGAGCACCTAGGATGGTCTTCACCATAAACGAAGGCCACAATGGGAATGAGCGAACCACCCAAAATTTTCAATATGAAATAATGAGGCATCGCTGGGAGGTTGCGACACACGACACAAGATGTGGCACGACATAAGCGCTGAAGTAAAAGGAAGTGGGTAAACACTCTACTTTAAATGTGATAATTACATGTTAAGCCTTGAACTTTTGAGGTGTCATGGATCATTAATTATTTTTCAAGAAGCAACGTCATTTGAGGTAACCAGTAAGGTACAAGTAAAAGCGTGTCATTTATCAAGTATAATTTCAAGAATAAATATTCATAATACATTTAATCAAGCAAGCACAAAACAAATTTACTACTACATTTTTATTTTGAAGACAGCTCACATCCATTAGAGGATTTTTATTAGAAAACATGTCAATACATTATCAAACAATTCATTTAGTGATATATATAATTTTCATTAAAACTCATTAAGCACTTAACAAAGTTAATAATACAAACAATAAGGAAAGAAATCATGAAATGTTATTTCTACATTTTTAGATTGAAGGAAGCACACCTCGAAAGAGGGGTTTTATTATTAAATCGTTAGTTTAGTGACCAAGAAACCCCTTTTATCTTAATCCTACAATTCACATGATTTTCATAGAAGCATTTAATCGAAACTAAACATGCATAATTAAAATGTTAATGATGTGAAATATGAAACTCACTATTACTTTATTTAAATTTAAAGGGCAAGGAGGGGGACCTACCTCCAGGTGGATCCATCCGTCCACTCCGACTCTTGGCGCTTTTTAACTAAAGCTGCCACATCTGCTCCCCCATGAGGCATATGATATTTCACATACGTATAAGGACACCTAGCCTCTATGAGCACGCTCCGAATGGCCATGAGCATGCGCATGAGGATACTTACACATATGATTATACACATACACCTGTCTCCTCTAACCTAAAAAAGTACTTTTAATATATGTAATGGGGACAACTAGCCTCATATGTGTATATTTTCTGCCGTGGACAAATATACGCATGTCGGGGGAACCCACATACATATAAATACGTACCTATGCCTGCGCAGGTGAGTCACCCAAGCTCCGGCAACCTGAAACCATTCCAAAACTCAAACACACTAAACTAAATAAACTAAGATCCTCTAAAACAACCTGATAAATTAATTTAGAGGTCGCACAAACCAAAAACGGGTAGAAACCATACCTAAAAAACCAACCAGTGGAGCGAAATCATCACAAAACGCCTCACCTTTGGCGGCGGACAACAAACGCTCACCCACGAGGTCCTGAGAGACCATCCACATAACCCTAGAGAATGAAAAACAAGAAAAAGGAAAGAAATCAAAAACTACACCCAACCTAGGGTTCTGCTGAATCTCACCGAGTGACGATTTGGTTGAAATAAAGTCGAAAACAGGGAGGAGAAGGGAGACAATTACTCACCATGGAGACTTGGAGGATGAAATCACCAAAAACCTAGAGAAATCGGGGGAAGGAGGCGGCGCCGTGGTAGGGGGGGGGGTCACGCGCGAGGCTAACGGGAGGGGAGGGGGGTGTGCGGGTTTCCTGGAAGAGAGAAGGGGAGGGAGTGTTAGTTGTAGGTTTTAATTTTAATTCATTTCATTTTCTTTTAATATAATTTTTAAACAAAAACTAAAACACACCCAACCTGCACGGTTTTACCCACACCATCTGAAAAACCGTGTGCAGCCTGCGTGCATGCTACCGGATACCCGGGGTACCCCGCACGACTAACACACATGGTTAAACTGACCACGCGCAGTCTGATATCACCACTTAAAATAGCTCCAGAACTCGGGACCTCATTCCAAAACTCAGTTTTAAAACTGACCTGCTGATAAAAGAAAAAGTTCAAAAACCTTTACATTTTATCCGCTCTAAAAAAATGGTTCGTTACAGTTTAAATTTATTAAGTAATTCCCTTTTATTATTTTTTAGAATGAGAATAGTATCATTGTAATATTTATTACCATTTTAAAGGGTAAATCATGTAATTAAGGATAATAATCAAGTGAAAAAAGACTACAAAATGTCCCAAACAGTTGAACAAAATATATTGGATGATTAAAATTACACCATATTCATAAATTAGTCTAACTTATTTCCAATTATATCCACTAGGTTGATTGTAATACCTTAATTGTAACTTATTTAATGAAAATTCAAACATGTCAAGTTTTTTTTAATAAGTATAATATTTTTAATATAAGGATATATAGAATATATTTTTAACCATTAATATAAATTTTTAATAAAATTTATTTATATTCATCAAGGTAATTTATTTGTAATATTTTGGGATAAAATAAATACATTCAAATCTAGCACAATGCAGATGCTGTAATTATTTAATTATAGGAAAATTAAAATATATGATATTAAGATTATAAAAATAAATATAATCTGATAAAATTATTTTTATTAATTAATTTTATATATTCCCATGACTTATTTATGATATTATAAAATATTTTTATAAACCATTACTTGTAGTTTTGATGCTTTTAATTTCAAAATATTAAATTGTATAAAATTTAACCATAATGTTATTTTATGGAATTAATATTTTTTAACATTATGTAAAAAAACAAATATTATTATAAAGTGAATATTATATGGTATTAAAGTTAAATAAATACACATTTTTAACTCATTTGGATGTTTCTGGAACCATAATAGTCTTATTATATTTTTAATATTTTTAGATATTCCAAGAACACCCCTCCACTCTCATATAAAAGAGAACCACTTATTATAAATCCTAAAAATGTTAAAAAAATATTTCTCTGTGAGAAAAAACCCAAATACATAAAATCAATCACTAAAATATTTCCAGAGGACTTAAATTATGCAGAACTCCAACCCTACTAGTCTTAAAGTGTTTTTAAAAGAGGATTTCCAAATAATAGGTATAGTTTTCTATAACTATGTTTTAGTTTATATCATATTCAAAATAACAAAATATTTATAAAAAATAATAAAATAATAAATATTTTATCCTTAATATATTGATATGTAATTAGGTTAGGGTAATAATATAGATATATCTCCACTTCAATCAAAAGGAAAAAGAATCCATTATTTTTGTTAATAACGAACAACCACCGGGGAAATCGATGTAATTCATTTTCCATCATCTTATTTCAAGGCTCGTAACAATTAAGGAATTATGATATATATATTATATTCATGAAATATATATTTTTATGGAATGTTAATATATCAGTAATATTTTTATCATTCAATACATAGAGAAATGATTACTTTGTTCCTGCGTACGTGTCAATTATCACCTCTACAAATTGATGTGATTTGTTTTTCATTACCACACCACATGGATGATATACATAAAAATAATTATTTAATTAATTAAAAATTAAATATAATATTATATTTATTTGTTGATAAAATAATACTTACCTTCTTTCCATAAGGATTGTTGAAAAATGGTAACGTCACTCATGCATACGCATGACCAACCATCTCTATGATTATTACATAGATAAATATGATCAAACCTATTTAATGGATATAATTTAATGTATAATATCTATATATAAATGAAAATTATTTCATTATTATTTATATTGAGATATTAGAATAATTTAATATTTAATTATAGTCTACATACCTATTTCATTTTGGATTGTTGAACAAAATACCATCAAAATGTATGACATATTCAAAAAAAAATGTAATTTTTATAAAATGTAAATAAATGATATTATAGAAATAATAAACCTAAAAATATTTATTTATAAAATATTTAATGAGCATAAATTTATTATATTGGCAGAAAAATAATCTATGTTACATGTCAGACTCGAGGTAAGAGATTTCTTAACTCGATTTCAATTAATTTAGTTGAACATATACCTCATTGATTATGTTAGAATAAGATTATTTATGAAATGTATTTTTAATATATTATGTAGTATAATTACCTTTTTTTATTGGTCTATATAGTTGATACACTTTATATACTGATATGATTAATGATCACTTCATTGAGATGATATTTTTTAGAGAATTTATTTGAAATTTCCTTTGAATTTCATCTTTCATTTATTTTACAAAATTATCAATAAAATTTTAACATATATCACATTATAGGATTTTCCCACCATCATAATGATCAAATAATACAATTTATCAATTATATTTTTTCATAGTTCATTTCAAATAAGGTGGATTCATTATTATGGGTGCTACTTGTTGATTTTTTATGTTAGTTTTTAAATGAAAAGTGTATTTTGATATATTAAAGTGTTAAATATGGATATTATAGTATTAAAGAGTTTTATTAATAATATTACCCTTTAAAAATTATTATTATAGGTTTTCTTCGATTTAATCAGCTGATCCTATTATATCCTATATGATGAGTGTGCCAAGATAGTTTCGGTTGAGCTCATTATAGCGTATTTGATGGGTGAAACAATATAGTCCTCCAATGAATGGTTTAATGATTTTGTTCTACATATAATTATAATTAATTTTGTATATATACTTTTCCCATTTTTTTTGTTTTCTTCAAGGGTTTTGTGATGATGATTCCCCAAAAAACCTATATGTATTTTATAGACGTTCTAATGTGTTTTCATGAAAAAAAATTATTTTCAAAGGCCATGAAAAGGTTCTTTTCGAAAATATGATTCCTTTTAAGGGCTTAAATGATAGGTTATTATGAACATTTCTTTTTCAATTTTCCCTAGACTAGCAATTTTTATTTTTTCATGTCACATAAAATTATTTATGTTCCCAAGCTTAATTATGAATTTTTTTTCACATGGTTTAGTGTATAAATGGTACAAAGATGTGTTATTGACGAAAATTTTGATGATATATAATTAAATAAAATCATGATTAATATTAATGAATTTTATATTAAAAAATGGATTCTAAGTATATGTATACACATACAATTTATGGGATTAATTTTTATGAGTTTTTCTTAATTCCCTTAAACTATAAACTAAAATGATCCTATGGATTGAATGAAGGTGATATACAGTTCATAAACACTTGAATATGTATTGATTATGTTCATGTAATTAAATAATACCTTATGTATTAATTCCACGATATCAAAAATATCATATGAAAGATTGATATTATCTTCTATATTCCCATGGGAATCTTATATAAGTGTAAAAAACAATTACAAATTCTTCTAAATATATTACATAGCAGAAATAATATAGATTATGCACCACAACAGCATGAATACATTTCTAATTTTCCTCTCAATAATATTTTTCTTGTCATATGTGTTATATTATGTATGATTCAGGAAAAATATATAACATATTATAGTTTTCTATTTGCATCTTTTGATAACAAACACTAATAAATATCATATATGTAATTTCAATTCTCTTATGTATCATTATAAGATATTATCCTTTGTAATATTGTTGTATTCACTCACCAAATTATCATCTTCATGATCTTTGATATATTCTATATCATTATATATAGTTATGTTTCAGAAAAATGTATTGTGTATCACAATGTAAACTCCCATGATCATTTCAAATAATTTTCTTTCATATTTTTGTACAATATATTAATTTTCATATGATAATATTATATATGCATTTACTAATTTCTAGCAATATCACAGAATATAATATGTCATTCACGTTGAATTATAAAATCCATAACCATTTATAGGGTGTCTCCAACCACCCTAAATCATATAGAAGCACTTCAAATAACTACATGAATGTATCCAATCATACATCATCTATTCATTACAATTTTCATAGAATCATATATATTGAAAATAATATTGTTGATTATTTCAATATATTTCATCAACATCATAAATTCCTACTTCAGAATCAATTTTTCTATCCATAATCGATGTGTGGAAATAAATCTATGTAGTTTAATTAATGCATGACAAAAAAGAATGTTTCCTTAATCTTTCATCTAGATTTTATTTTTAACTCAATGACTAACTTATTCATTAATAATGTCCCACAACTAATACATAGCATGATCATGTATATTCTCAAAAAATCCAGAACAATAATTAATTAATTACTAGAGAATATATAACATAATAAAATATATTCATGTATTCTTCCATTTATATTATTTAACTAAGAAACCAATGTATCAAGATCCTTCTCATTTTATGTTAATTGGTGAATACATTTAAATTATATGATTGGATTAAATTTTAAAAAATATGAATTGATATCGCATTATATATTTGATATAATATAACATTAATAAATTTGGTTCATATGACCCTATTATTCATCTCAAACTCCTCAAACTCTTGATTCAATCATCATGTCATCATTACAAAATACATATATACATTTAATTCCTAATTTACTTATTGATAAAATCTTCCACACCTAAAACTCTTTTCATCACCATCCAATTTCATCATTAGTCTCCTCATTCTGATTCACTTTCAATATCTAAATCAGTTCTATAAATTTCAATTTGTATAATCAATATAACAACCCCAATTATTGAGAGTAAAATAAAATGTAAACATGTAAAGTAAAATTCCATTATATAACAAGTTACATCCTCATTTGGGATTCTAATTTATTCTTCTTAAACAAATTGATCCCTCGTGAGTGATGGGTGAAATTCCTTATAACAAATGTAATTATTTATAAATAAATTAAAAATAAATAAATTTTATTTATCTCAATGTATAAAATATGTGTCATTAGAATAGACATCAATGCTACCTATATATCTAGCTACATTATGATACAAACAAAAATATCACTTAATAATTTTTGTTAATGTTGTTTTTAATGAATTTGTAATAAAACTCAACAAAAAAAACATTTCAAAAAAATTACTAAAATAAGGCCTATCTTCTATATAGAAACCTTCCAGATTAATATAAAATTTCTCTATAATAATAAGTTTATACATTGCCATTACTTGGATATGGAATTATTTATCATACCTGATTTTTTACGTTTTAATGAAATTCTATATTTACTTGAGATACAGATATTCTAGAAGTAGGTCATATGGATAACTCCTCTCAATGGGATATAAGACAATAATATTTATCATTATTGATATCATTTGAAAATTTCCCCTAGAGGAAACATGTTATTCATTGTAGATACCACAAATAAAAAAATTATCTTATGTATATAAAATGATCGTAACTGTCATCTTGTTGACTCAGAATATATATCACCATAAACACCATATATGAAGAAAAAGCAAAATGTTAATTTGTTTGGTTTTATAATATTTAATATTGAATGATTTTAATTTTTCTTAAAAAACTTATCAATATAATTTAAATGTATTTTTATATGAAATGTTACAAATTTCAAGAAATTTTTTACCCTTACGCATCACCTATGATTTGTGAAATAGTAAGGATGGTTTAAAATAAGATATATAAACTTAAAAATAACATCATATGAGTTTTTTAAGGGTATATTATATTTTCACACACTAAATAAGTTTATTAATATTCATTAATAATGGAGACACAATGTTTATAATGTTTGTGAAATAATATGTATTTAAGATCCAAGGATGTGTAATGGTGTTCTAGGAAAGTCGAAATGGTAATATGGTGTTCTGATATATTGTATATTTTTAAGAGTGATTCTTATAAGGGTATCATATGGTTTATTTTACAAATTTAATATTAATAAGGGATTCGTATATGGGATACCAGGTAGTTTCTCTTAATGATTATGGGTATCGATTGAGTTTCAAAGGTAGTGTAAGTGTAAAAATCAGATGCATAAGGACAGTCTAATCATTTTGTAATGATGAATACTAATTTTCAATGTGGTTGTAATGTTATATTACTAATCTGTAAAGGTTCTAAGAGTATGAACCTAGTCAAGGTTAATTAATATTTACCCATATGAATCTTTATTATTTCATAAGGGTAGTGTATTCCTAGTTTTTAATTTCATTCTTCTACATTTAATTATGTAATAGGTTTAAATTTTTTTTAAAGACAAGAATTAGGGAACCAAATCATTGAATTGATTAAGGTTCATGAATCATATTTTTGAAGAATTTAAACACTGTATAATTAATAAATTATTAACATAACAATTAAATGATGATTATAAATTTTTATTTTTTTGGTGGTGAAATATTACATGGTTATTTGATTAAAAATGACGAAAGTATTTATTATATAGTATTTGGTTATTTGAATGAGTCTAGGTAAACTAGAGATTCTTTTATTCATGTTAGGTGAAACCTTCTAGGATGAATATGTGTTGTTATATAGTTCCATACATTGTACAACATTGTCATTTCTAACGTATTATTGAGTGTTGTATTTTAAAAGTTAAAACTAAAGTAAATTTTCCAAAAATAATTTCATAGTAATTTTATAAAATTTTATATTCAATGAATTCTCAAAACGATATTCATTATTACTTAAAATAATAAAAAGGTATAATTATGAAAATTAATAATAAGAATTATTCATCCATATATTTGATTATTCATAAAAGTGAAATTTTATTGTATATGTAATTATGATTTCAAACAAATGGTTAAATGGTAACAGACATATTTTTATTAAATAAATGATATGACAATTATCCACAAGAGATAATCCTTTATCATAAGTGGGGTTTTATTTCTTTAGGAAATACAATAATAGAATTAGTTCTAGGAATCCATGGTGAGTTGTTTTATTTAACGAACGTGTAGATATAGTTTTTGTAATGATAAATTGGTAAACCGTAATGAAGACATCTAAAACAATGAGGTAGTAATTTAAATAAAATGTTATGTTCATATATATGATTATTAGCATGATTTTTTGATGTTTTTTGAGGTTCTATAAACTATGATGACATTTCCAACAAGTGTGAAAGTTTTTGATAGTGTTCTCACTCATTATAGGTTATGTGTTCCTTGATATGATACCACTAATGACTTCTGTTATTTTTTGTTTATTATATTTTTTCCTCTAAGAACAAATATAAAGTGAAAATTTAACCTATAAATGATCAATATCCCTAAAGGGGATCTCATTCATACTCTACATAAGACTGATGATAGTATCATGATAGATGGAGGGACATGATTACCTTGTGTGGATTTACCTAGAGGAATGATGGTCATATGAGATCAAAAAAATGGGAAAATAGTGGTGAATGTTCTTCTATGTTACCTAAAATATTAAAAATTAATGGTTCATTATGGACTATGTAACATGAAATATTGGTAGAAGTGGGGAATTCGGGTATTTGTCAGCTAAAATGTGTATCCTAAATGGGGAATTATGGTTTATGTGACCAGACAGGAGAGATATAAATATTTTATTATTTCCAATATTTTTTTGGACTCTAGGCCTATGGTATGTATGTATATTTTGATTCATTGAGGCTTGTTCATTTATTTGTGATATATCCTTGAACATTATGATATCTTCTAGAAAGGAGATGAATCATGTATAAAAGGGGTTTTATAGAATTGGTTAGTTCCATATATGATTGATATTATTTAATTCTTCAATGTTTTTTTAATTATTAAAATTTAATACACTCTTATTCATCTACACTCGGGTTAAAGAAAAAATTAGTACTGTCCAGATGAGTTTTATCAGTCTCACCATATATAGGTATCTTGATACTTGTAATGATCTCTTATATAGGGACTACTGAAAATAATAGGTTAATGTGTAAGATGGTTAAGTAATGGATCCTCTATTTATAGGTGAGAACAACATAAATTGTAGGGCCCACCACAAATTAATTTTTTTATCTATGTTCAAAACTTTTATACTCTATTTTAGATTTACTATTTGGGAAGAAATTTAATTTGTGAATTATATGTATGTCATTTGACATTATGGTTAATTTTTATACTATATACTATACTCAATTTTTTATTTATCCATTTTTTATTTTATTAATTATCCTATGAAATGATACAGATAGAATAATTTACCCATTGACAGTCTCAGAATCTCAATGGATGTTTTAAAATTCTTGTGTATAGGGAAGAAAATATATTGACACATACTTTTTATACATAGATATTTAATACTTTTTTTAATATTAATGATATTACCTAACATTCCACACTATTATAAAATATGTCCAGTTACCTTAGAAACATAGACAAATAAAAAACTGCTAAATATAAGTATTCTATTAACAACTTTAATACAAAAAAAACTTATATGAAATATCATAAATAAAACCATGATTGAAAATATAGGAAAATTAATCATAAAAAATGGTGAGATTATAGGATAAATAAGGGTAAATTAGGGTCACATTAATCAACATATGAGAATAAAATGAGTATTAGGGTATCCGAATGTGATCATTGATTTTTAAATTCCTAACCTACATATCATAGATCATAATCTTGATTGATGGAATAAAATTTTGATGTTCATAATAAATGAATCATAATGGAATAAAAAGTGATATATTGGAGCATAAAATTAGGATAAGACATGCATTATTCTCAGACACTTAACATTGTAACTTTTTGATCATGTATAAATTGATACATGTTCATTAATAATGTGAAGGAAATTGAATAAAGGCTTGATTAACCACAGAATGAGGACAATATTAATTGTAAATATATATATTTTTATATATAATCATGTGCTTTATTATTCATTTACACCATTTAAGTGAATTTTAAATTTTGAACATTAATTCACATTATGATTGTAATTCAATACGAAATACACTGTTACATTGTACATATTTTAACACCTCCTATAATACAAAATGTTCTTGATTTTATTTTTATACATTATTTTTAGGTATCCAATTATATAAGGAACAATTAATTAATATATATAAATCAATGATTCACATTGTAAGACCACCAAAATGGTCTTTCATGCCTACAAATTACAAGAAAAGTAAACTAAATATCATCAAAATTATTTGACATTACCAGAAAATATAGAATTCCAATGATTCTAATAATCTATTTGATGATATAAGACATCAAGGGGAAAATTTCATAAAATAGTTACAAGAGATAATTCAGATATTTTAATGGAGTTCTAGGTGGCCCAAGTGGAAGATGATATTCTAGGATTGATTTTGTAGCCTAGAAAAACATCCCACCAATTTAATAATATCTCAAAAAAAACATTTTATTTTGTGCTGAAATTTTATAGAGAGTTATATGACATCTTGAAATTCCTTTTTCCCATCCATGGACCACTCCAATTTGGTTATATAGTTGTTTATCTCTGCGGCTATGTTTGGTGGATGCATGCTGGCAGCCACATCAGGCAATGAGTGGAAAATTCTAATTTCCCATACATTCCACCACCCATGGAATACGACCATTAATTGAAAATACTTGGATATATGGGGGAATGAACCAAGGCTCTAAAAATTATTTTTTAATGTAGTGGTGTTTGAGGCTTTAATTATCCTGGGGCTTTATTTTTAGTGTAATGTTATTATGTCGATTTATATTAGTAACATTCTTCTTTCTCATGTATGTTTTTTGAATCACCTTAGTCCTTTATAATATTTCATTCATTTATTCTTATTTTGTTTTTATTCTTATCCCTTTTATTTCGTTACCTTAAGGTGTGAATTTATTCACACCATACCATGTTTTATTCTTCACACTATGGTGGAGTTATTACATTCTTTTTATTGTTTTTTTACTTCTCCAAATCCTCCCTCATGATTCTAATTTCAGCATCCATTGAAACCATAAAATCAATTGAGTGATAAAAAATTTAAGGTTTGATCCAAGGGAGTATAAAAGGGATGGATTGTATTTTATTTCTCAATCAAAAAATGTTATTGAGTTCTTTAACTTGAGTTTCTTTTGTCCAAAGATTTTCACTCTTCCTCTTCCTTGTTCAATTATATCACCCCACTTTAATGTGATAATAAGATCACATACCTTGGACTGCTCATGAAAATGATCCAAAAAGTGTATAAGATATTAAAAATTTTTTTTGAAGGTGTTTAGAAAGTATGTGATAAGGTTAGTATAAATTCCTTAAATTAATCCTTCTTGAGTTAATGAAGTTGAAATTGATAAAAAAAAGGAATTCATCTAATCCTCCCCAAGTGTTAACCTATTATCAACTCATTATTTTAATTTTAATTCACCTATGTTTCTTAAATTTCACTTAAACCCATCTAAAATGAACCCATTTGGCCACTTCATTGAAAAAAACTGTCCATATAACGTACATGTCTATAGGTTTCTTCTTATGTCTCTGATTATTTGACTACCCAAGGTAAACTACAAGAAAAAGCATAAACCTTAAACATAGGTAAATTTGGGAGAGACTAAATATTTGATACATTTTGGGGACCAAGGTATGTCATCCAAAACACCGATTATATTATCCCCCTTTTATTCTATTCTCATAAAAATTCTAATATCTTTTCCCATTCTTGTTTTTTTTCTATTTGTGCATGTCCGCCTAAACACGTGACCAATCAAACTGTATAGTTAGGTTGGATTGTATTGGGGATGGGGAGTCATGTACACCATGGGAAATCATTACATTACATCATAATCTTTTTAATACTCTAGATTCGAAAATTTAATTGATTTCAATGGATTGCCTTTAAAGAAACCACCTCCTAAACCTGGGTGGGAACCGAAATGGAAATCTAAATGAGGAATCCCAAAACTTGGGGAATGAAACCAATCAATCCATGAATGACTACCTTACACCTACATGGATTAATGCACCCTCGTGCATTAGACCTAATTTCCTAGTAGAATACAACTACATCTATATAACCCATGTCCTAAACCACCTGCCCACTTCCATGGAATTCTGTCTGAGATTACCTACATTCATGTCAAGGAATTCAATGACATTATAGAAACCATGTGTCCCCAACATCCACTAGCATCAGAAAACATGTCGCTACATCCTTCTTTAAATGATCGAGCTGAAAACGGGCTAAAAATTTTCAGACCATAATCCATCAACTCTTGGGTCCAATAACAATGTGATTTCTTAAAAAATACATTCACCACCACAAAAAAATTGCACATAAAACAAGAGACCATTTATTTAAATTTTGAGTGTCATTTTATGAAAAATGGGAAAGGTTCAAGGACACATTCAACATGGTACCTCACCGTTTATTTTCAATCTCAGAATAAGTAAAAATTTTCAATGATGGGTTGGGTCCGGAGAACAAACAATTCATTGAAATGATGTGTAATGGAACTTTTAAAAAACAGATCTCTATATGATGCTTACGATTATCTATAAATTCTTTTTGAAAAAAATCAAACATGGGGAAAATCACCTTACTATAGGAAGCCACCCAAATCTTGTGGAATTAACACACTTAGGGAGGATTAATTCTTTAGGAAGAGACTTGCTGCACTCACAAGGAAGGTCGAGGAGATAAATCTTGGGAAGGCCCGTGAAATTGTAACGGTTGACCCTATTAGCACAATTTGTTACAATCATGACCACAAGACTAAAAACTACCAAACCATCCCTTCCATTAAAGATGTTCTTCTAGGAGGACCACCACTGGAGTTGAATTCTCTAAACATTCAAAATCCCTAATACCAAAACACATTAAACCCATGGTATTATGACCACAAAGTCATTCTCTAGAATGATATACAATAACCAATACAACAATAAGGACCAAAACCCTAACCTACAAAAATTTACCAAAACCGTAACAAATTACAACCTCTTCTATTCCAATACTAGCATCCTCCGATCCAATAAAAAAAACCCATCAAACAAAAAATGCATCCTCCTAGGGTAATCTAACCAACACTATCCCCCACTCAATATGTCCATCTTCATATCCTTGAACAGTTGTGTAACCTAATAGAAAAAATGAAATGATAATCATCTTACCTTAAACATTAACATAAAACCATCAAAACTGGAAAGGCAGCCATTCCTACCCAGGTGGTACGATCCTCAAATTTAATGGGAGAGTAAATTTTCAATTAAACAATTCTTGAACAACTAAATGTTGTGAAATGTTTATGAATTGGGAAATCAATTGGGAAACCTAAACAAATATGTCAGAAAAATTTGAAGCTTCAAACACTAAGGTTAATTAAAATTAACCACATGATCAACCTAAGGAAAATGATAACAACAATTTAAAAACTACACTTTTATTAAAAAAACACAAAACCTGCACTGCATTATCAATGCATGAAGAGGAAGAGCTAGCCTAAATTAAATGAATCATTGATGGAAATATTATCACACGTCAAGTTGAACATTCTACTCCACGATGTTATTCAAAAAACTCTTGCATACTAATAATACCATAATAACCACTTCACATTTGAAATGTAATTATCAAAAATGATTCTAGTCCTTATAGAAGTAAATGTTATAACAAAAATCCAAGGATGTCTTCCACCAAATATAAAAGACTCAAGATTTCCTTACATCAATGTTGAACTAGGAGTGAACAATTTTTTCAAAGCCTTTTGTGTACTAGGTGAGAGTTTTAATCTCATTCCCTATGTTTTGTACTACTAGTTATGTCTGGAAGAGCTCCAAACAACATTTTCCACACATCAACTTGCTAATTGTAGCAATAGGGTTCCAAAGATGAATTGAATGATATTTTTGTAAAAGTATAAAATATCTTCTAACCTGTTGACATCATTTCCCTTGATGACAATTCTAACATAAGAAATAAGGAAAACCCCCCAATAATCTTTTGTTTTCCCTTCCTTGCAACAATCAACTCTGTTATCTGTGTTTGAAATTGCAATAGGACAATCACCATAGGAAACACGAGTATATAATTGAACATCTATAATGAATGCTAAAAAATAAGGGATGATGAGAAAATATATGATGTGAAAATGATATTATGTGTTGATAATTAATCCATATAACATCAAGGAATATTAGAGAAATGATTAAATTTGAATTGGATTAATTTCCTTTGTTCACATTATGGAAGTTTATCTCTTTGGATAGAATCACTTTTAGATTTCTCCTGTGATGAAATCTGAAGTCCAAAAATCAATGAAATTTTTCAGGAAACCATATTCATGAAAACCACTTCAAATGTTTTCCCAAACACTGATCAAGCCAATATAGTAGCTGAAACTCTTACATGTGGGGAATAAATCTAATCCTAAACTCTGAAAAAAGAAATTGATCTTGACCTAATGTCCCAATATTCTGCTGAAATATTGAACCAAACTGATCATGAATTAAAATAACATTCTTTTACCCTTAAGTATTCCTTCTTAGGAGAAAATGTTACATATATTATTTTCATGTCCTCTACTCTTCAAGCCGATCATGGTGGGATGCTACTAGATGTCCTTAGGAAACACAAGAAATCCACTAGATGGACCTTTTCTAATATTTCTGGGATTATCCCACTTAACTGGACACATATGATTGTTTGGAATCAGATTCAAAGCCATGTCATCAACCACATATGTGGTTGAATCCTAATATCATGGAAGTAGTGTGAAATGAACTTTAAAATTGATAAAATCAGGTATCATAAATCCCATAGGCGATAGTGAGTGGGTCAGCCCAATCCAAGTGGTTCCAAAAAAAGATAGAATCATAATGATAACCAATAAGGATAGAGAGATTCTTCCAAAAAATGGTGAGTAATGGCTACAGAGTCAGCATCAACTATAAGAATCTAATCTCATTTACCATGAAGGACCATTTTCACTTATCATTCATTGACCAGGTCCTTGAGATAGTCGCATGTCACACCTTCTACTATTTCTTTGATTGGTACATAGGGTATAATCAAATCGAGGTATCCCCTGAGGATCAATGGAAGGCAACATTAACATGTCCATTTGACACATTTGGATTCAAACACATGCCAATCGGGTTATGTAATGCCCCTGGAACCTACGAGGGGTGCATGATTGTAATATTCGTAGAAATGGTTGGATATTTTCTAAATGACATCATTGAGGAATTATCTATATTTGGGGATACATTTTTGGGATTTATGAGGAATGTGGATAGTCTTGTCAAGATGTTATGAAAACAATCTCGTCTTATACATGGTAAATTCAATTTAATGTTTAAAGATAGACTAGTCCTTGGCCATCTTGTAACACCCGAGACTTTTATGTTATATAAATCATCAACGGATTATTTTTCTACACAACACTTGCTTGGCTTGCTTTACACGATATCACGACCTTCCTCGATAGCTAGCATCGTACGCAATACCGAGTTTCACTAAACAATGATATGCTATTAAAATATTATTAAAACTAGCCGTTATGAAAAGTAATAACCACTTTTTGAAATTTTATATAATTTATTTTTCATAATCTACTTCATTTTGGGATTCTGAATATCGAAATTATACTAGGGTGAAATTTTGGTATTTTTCTGAAAACTTTCAATTTTTGATGAATAGTGAAACCACTAAGTGGTAGTTAAAAAACTGAATTTTTCATAAAACATAATTATACCGTTTCTGTGAGTGGAATTTCAAAAATCCTAGAGACACAGTTGATGTCAGTAAGTAAAATGTGGTTCAATGAGATGAAAATAATTTTTTGGTGAATAGTAACTTTTTACTTTTTTTACCACGGTTAAAAGTAAATAGGGTAATTAAAGGTAAAGATGATATTATTATTACCCTAACACATGTCCTAATTCTATTGGACAAGTGTAATTCGACCAAAAACAAACTTAGGAATAAAATATGACCATTTAGACCAACTTTGATTAGATTAGGACTTTTATTATTAATTTCTTTAAAGAAGGGTTAAAATAGTTAAAATCAATGTTTAATAAGTAAATAAATTTTAATATGGGGTTATACATAAGATAAATTCGACTATAAATATTCATTAAAAAGCTAAAAATATTTCCTACATAGTGGTAATTTATTTGTTATTTTTAGACATTAAATATTTTAATTTATGTATGACACAAAGATGATGCAGTAATTATCTTTTTAATGAAATATTGACATAATTAATGTTATAAACACCCAAATAAATGTAATTTGAGCCTTTTTATAAATTCCACTACTTTTATAGGTTAATATGACATGTTATTGTTTATTTAATTATCTTTGTTCGAACTAATCATTCTGTTATTATTTTCACAAAAATCAATTACTAAATAGTGTCCAAATTGACATAAAATAGTTTTTAAAATAAATATTATGTTAGTAATTGTTATTTTATTCCTATAAATCTAAGGTTCGGACAAATGACTAAGATAAAGTTATATAAATTAATAATAAACAACTTGGGGTTCGTTTGGCTACTTATAGTAAGTTTATTAACCTTATAGTATAAGAACACAAGAAGACACGGTAAAAGTAAACTTATTTAACTTAATGTTAATTCTAAATGATAAGTTTAAAATAGGAACCTAAACATGTCTAAATTCTATTGGATGAAAGTATTTCGACCCATCCTAACCCCAGCTTTTAAATATATCAATTTGGAGCTATTGAAAACCGAACATGACTTAATAATAAAATAATATTTTTAGTTTTCCCAAAGGTACCCCTCTCCTCCCTTATAAAATGGCACCTCCTCCCTCTCTTCCTCACACCACTTTGAGCCTTCAAGCTCGGCCAAACCATGCCACTTTCTCCTATACCTTTCCCTAGAGACATCCTAGAGGTCCTGGTCTTCTTCAAAGACCAATTTTTGTGCCCGAAAAGAAGGTCTCAAAGAAGCACTTCAAAGTAGAGGTAATGTCTGTTACCGATTCTTTCATCTTTATTTCTTCTTCCACTTCTTCTTCTTTAGTTGTTTCATTATGATGTAATAACATCAGTATCACTCATATACTGATATGTAATTATAAGTATGAAACAACCCTAATTCACCATCTATCCATCCTACGGAAAAAGAAATCACCGCGCATGCGTACGTACGGAATACCGTCTCCACACCGTGGTGTAATCTATTTTCCACCACCACCATACTTGGATGGGTATAACTGTGTAAATAATGACTATATATGACTATTATAAAGTGATATTGATTCTGAAATAGTATAAATACACTCCAATACAATTCCACGATCATAGGAATGATATCATCACTCGTGTGTACGTACGGAATACCGTCTCCACGATGTGATGCGACTCGTTCTACATGATCTTCATTTAATATTGATTATATAAATGAATTGAATGAATGAATATGATATATAATACACTAATACCATTCTGGAAATGAGGTATTTATTACCTAAAGAGAAGAATAAGAATTTATTCAACAAAACATGCATCAGAACAAAAAGTTATAAGCACCCGAATAACAAGTAGCAATGAAATATTACTACAAAGAAGCTAATAATATGACCATATATGATATCATAGAAATAAGTATGATTCTGGAATAAGTCAATAACATTATTTAAATCATTATATAGGAGGTTCGGACACATATAATACAAGTCAGACCTAAGGTAAGGGAAATATCACAATCTCATTTTTATCCGAGATTGTTTATTCGTTGGTATTTACTGGGGTGTATTTTATCATCCACACCTATGTTTCCTCAATATATAATGTTATTTCCATCCACCAAAAATTTTTTAAATCCAATTTTACCCTTTGGTGAGTTTTTAGTAAAATATATGAAATGAATCTTTTGTCGTTTTTCGTACGAGGTACTTTTTGACTTTTTCAAAAAAAGTACGAAGAATGTTTTTTTTAACTTATACGACACGAATGTATTTTTACGGTTTTATAAAGCCTTATTTTCATGAAGCATCCTCCAATATATTTCATGACTACTTTCAATAAAATCTATTTCTTTTAAAATTGCATGGCGTTTTGTGAAAACAAATTGATTTTGAAGAAGAAAGGATATTTTCCTCAAGAATTCATTTCAAGTGTTATATCAAAATTATTTTCCATATAATATAACATAGGGTTCTATTTCTATCCCTATTATTACATTGATTTGGTTATGTTGTGATGGAATTATTTTTATGAATTCCTTTATCTTATAAGAATTGTTTTATGATGTCACGATTTTTACTACATGGGTTATGCAATGATGTATGATTTATGATTTTGTGGCACACATAAGAATGGTATCATTATGAGATGGGTGGGACCTGTATCTCCCTCCAATGCATTGGGTAAAGATTTTATATCTCATGAGATAGACATGGCTGGAACGGTAGGTTATACAGGTTCAGTGGAACAGGACTGAAATGAGGGTGACTCGGTTCAGAAATGGACTTTGTCCACTAAGATAGTCTTGGCAATGAGTCTTGACTAACAAGAAATGAATCTCTATTATTATGTGTGTATGCCACAAAGTTTCATGTATTAGGTTATGATTATTGTGATTACATTTCACTGCCATGATTTATTCCATGTTATGAAATAATGATCTCTTTTGCAGGTTAAGAATTCCAAAAGTTAGGCACTTATGTAAATTATGTGATTGATATTTCTTTTGTTTACCTTTACTGAGCATTTGAGCTCACCCTTTTGTATGATTTCTTTCCCCAGGTCAGGAAGAATGTTATTAAGTAATATATTCCAAAAGGGACTATATATATGATGAAATAAATGGGAGACAATGTAGACGCTTTATGAAACAGTTTGTTTATGTTTTCCAGTTTCTAAAGACACTATACCTATATGGTCCTTTCGTGGTTTTGTTATATGATGTAATAAGTATGCTTCAATTTTGAAGTATTAACAATGTATGTAAAGTATGGGTCGTTATAGTTGGTATTAGTGGAAAGGTATAGTCAACCTTTGGAAACTAGGATGTGAATGCCTTAGTAAGAACCCTAAGGATAAGTCTAAGCATAGAACACAATCTTAGTGTTTTAGAAATGGCCATGAATAACCTAGGATGAGACCTTAAGTGTGAAATTTTATTCTTGATTATGTTGTTTTCATATTATAATTAGTGTTTCTCACACTATTCTTCTTGGTTTTAGTCAATGGCTGGAACCCGAAGGAACCGTGTCAATGCGGAATGCGACGGGCAATGCAATGATTGTCCCCATGAGCAACCAAATGTTATGGGAGCTGGAATGCAAAATCTTGTATCCATGATAACACAACATTCTCAAGCTATGAATCATGTAGGACTTCCAAACGAGCAAAGGAAGGAGCAACATTCTGTTGAATCCTTCATGAGGCAGTGTCCACCATCTTTCAGTGGGTCTACTGATCCATTAGTTACTGAACAATGGATTAGTACTATTGAAAAGATATTTTCAGATCTTCAATGTTCTGAACATGATAAAGTCATCCCAGCAGTGTATCGTTTGGAAGGAGATGCTGATCAATGGTGGAATCTTATTAAGAATACGAGGAAAAGGGATGAAATTGAGTCCATGGAATGGGACGAGTTCAAGAACTTATTATTCAATAATTAATTCTCTCGTATTCTCTGAAAAAAGATGGAGAAAGAGTTTCTTTAACTGAAGAAAAAGGATGATGAATCTGTTGGTAGCTATGAAGCAAATTTTACAAGACTTGCAAGGTACGCTTCTGGTATTATTATCCAACCTGAGAGTAAGATCGATCGATTCTTTAGTGGATTAAAACCAAGTCTTCGAAGGGCGTTAGACATATGGGACTTCAATAGCTAAGAGGAAATCGTTCGATGTGCTCTCAAAGTCAAGATGTAGATTGGAGTAACCCATCAGTCATATGGGTTTGATAAGAAGAGGAAAATGGAATTCAAAGGAAAATCTAAAGAGGACACTGAAAAGAAGATGAACATTCCCTTATGCTCTAAGTGTGGAAAGAATCATGGAGGGAGTAGTCTTAAAGGGTCAAGTAAATGTTTCAAATGTGGAAAGGAAGGTCATCGGGCATTTGAATGCTGCGATGATGGGAATAAGATGTCTAATGATGGAAAAAAAGGAAGGGATACACAGAATGAACCTAATACACTTCAATATTTCAAGTGCAAGGAGATGGGGCATTATTCCAATAAATTCCCTAATCCAAGGGTTGATGATGATGGTCGATGTCAACAAACTCTTAAGGCTAAAGGAAAAGGAAAATCACAAGAAATTTCTATCAGCGATGTGGAGTACGATAACGATGTGGTGAAAGGTAGGCTTACCATCCACTCTAAAGTAGCAAATGTTTTATTTGATTCTGGATCTACCCACTCTTTTATTTATGAAGAATTTTCTAAGGGTATCACCGTATTACCTCAACAATTAGATGTTGAGTTAGCTGTGACAACACCTAATGTCACAACAGTCACATCAAAATTTTATAATTCTTCTCTGATCAATGTTTGTGGGAAAGTGCTTCCTGCAAATCTTGTGATCCTTCCTATAGTGGAATTTGATGTGATTCTTGGCATGGATTGTCTTTCTTTATATGGATCTCATATCAATTTCCAAAAAGGGAAGTCACATTTCATATTCCAGATCAATCTATGATCGTCTATCAATGCAAGGATGAACATAACCTTCCAGTGGAAATTTCTTCCATTTTATGGGTATTGATTCCACTAAATGAAGGTTATTTATCTCAAATGGTTTGTGAGAAACTCACGTTTAAGAATATTCATATTGTACAGGAGTTTGATGATGTCTTTATGGAGGAATTACCGGGTCTTCCACCAAATCGTGAAGTTGAGTTTTCAATAGAACTCGTACCGGGTGCTTTGCCTATTTCAAAGACACCTTATAAAATCGCCCCAATTGAGTTGCAGGAATTGAAGAAGCAACTCCAAGAGAATCTTGATAAGGTATTCATACGCCCTAGTGTGTCATCTTGGGGAGCACCTGTTCTATTTGTTAAGAATAAAGATGGATCAATGAGACTCTGCATTGATTATCGAGAACATAACAGGATCACTATCAAGAACAAATATCCTCTCCCACGCATTGATGACTTATTTGACCAACTACGCGGATCTCAATACATTTCCAAGATTGATCTTCGTTCAGGGTATCGTCAATTAAGGGTCAAAAGGGAGGATATACCAAAGACAGCGTTCCGTACAAGTTATGGACACTATGAATTTATAGTGATGCCATTTGGTCTTACTAATGTCCATGTGATCTTCATGGATCTAATGAATAGAGTCTTTAGAGAATATCATGATCAGTTTGTGGTAGTCTTTATAGACGATATTCTTGTCTATTCATAGAGAAAGGTAGAACATGAAGATCACTTGATAATTATATTAAAGACCCTGAGAAAGGAAGAGCTTTAAGCCAAATTTACCTAGTGTAAATTTTGGCCTCAAAAAGTTGAATTTTTGGGTCACATAATCTCAAAAGAGGGGATATCTGTGAATCCAGCAAAAACAGAGGTTATCAAAAGATGGTCAAGACCAACAACAGTGACTGAGATCTGATGATTTCTTGGTTTGTCTAGATATTATCGACGTTTTGTGAAAGATTTTTTCACGATTATCTAATCCACTCACCAAGTTGACTCGGAAAGGTGTTAAGTTTGTCTGGACGGAGGAATGTGAAGACAATTTCAAGGTGATGAAAAGAAGGTTATCCAGTGCACCTGTGCTCACACTGCCTTGTAGTGGAGAAAGGTTTGTGATCTATAGTGATGCATCCAAGAAGAGATTGGGGTATGTTCTTATGCAAAATGATATGGTGATAGCTTATGCCTCACGACAGTTGAAAATCCATGAGCAAACTTACCCGACACATGATTTTGAGTTAGCTTCAGTAATCTTTTGATTAAAGATTTGGAGGCATTACATTTATGGTGAAAGGTGTGATATTTATACTGATCATAAATGTTTAAAGAATATTTTCACACAAAAGGAGCTGAATATGCGTCAAAGAAGATGGTTGGAGCTGATTAAGGAATATGACTACTCAATCCATTACCACCATGGGAAAGCAAACAAGGTGGCAGATGCATTAAGTCGACAAGACCATGCCAGTTTATCCATGATGAAGATCACAAAAGATCCAATATTTATGGATTTACAAAGGATGGATCTTGGAATTATAATGGAAGGGGAGAAGTCTTATCTTTCTCAAATGAATGTTCAATTATCTATACATGTGAAGATTAAAGAGGCACAGAAAGAAGATTCCGAGTTACAAAAGAAGGTGAGAAATGTTCCTGAATTCAACCTTGATTGTGATGGGATAATAAAGTTCAATAATCGGGTTTGTGTTCCTCCCATCCCCGAATTAATGAAGGAGATGCTGGATGAGGCTAATATTTCTTCATTCTCTATTCATCCTTGAAGCACGAAGATGTATAGGGACCTGAAAGAGCACTTCTGGTGGGAAGGCATGAAAATAGATGTTGATGAATATGTCTCTCGATGCTTGGTTTGTCAGCAAGTTAAAGCTGAGAGACATAAGTCTAAGGGGATGTTACAACCAATACCCATACCGAATGGAAATGGGAAAACATCACTATGGGCTTTGTCACAGGACTTCCTAAGACATCAAAAGGCAATAATGCTATCTGGGTCATAGTTGATCGTCTTACCAAGACTGCACATTTCATTGCTATTAGAGAGGATTTCTCTCTGAATCAGCTTGACAGGATATATGTAATGGAAATGGTAAGATTGCATGGAGTACCACTTTCTATTTTATCTGATCGGGATCCGAGATTTACATCGAAGTTCTGGCGAAGTCTTCAGCATACTTTGGATACAGAGTTGAGTTTCAGCACTGCTTATCATCCTCAGACAGATGGTCAGTCTGAGAGAACAATTCAAACCCTAGAAGATATGTTGAGAGCTTTTTCTATGGATTTCAAAGGTGGTTGGGATCAACACCTAACTTTGGTGGAATATTCTTATAATAATAGCTTTCACTCCAGTATTCAGATGGCTCTTTATGAAGCTCTCTATGGAAAGAAAAGCAGGACACCAACTTGCTGGGATGAAGTTGGGGAAAGAAAGCTATTAGGACCTGATCTCGTTGATGAAATGGAAGAAAAGGTCAGATCGATTCAACAACACATAAGAGCAGCTCAGAGTTGACAGAAAAGCAATGCCGACAACCGAAGAAAAGACCTAGAGTATCAAGTGGGTGATAAAGTATTCTTACGGATATCTCCCTGGAAGAGATTCATGAGATTTGAAAGAAGGGGATGTTGAGCCCTAGATATATCGGTCCTTCCGAAATACTGGATCATGTTGGGAAGGTAGCTTACCGATTGGCGCTTCCACCGAATCTCTCAAGTTCTCGATGTGTTCCATGTATCTCTCCTGAGAAAGTACATACCTGATCCTTCACATGTACTCAGCTCAGAAGTTATACCGTTGGAGCAAGACCTTTCTTATGAAGAGGAACCGATGGAGATTCTGGATCGTAGCGAAAATGTCCTATCAAACAAGACCACTCGATTGGTGAAAGTTTTATGGAGGAACCACCAATTAGAAGAAGCTACATTAGAGCTTGAGGATATGATGAGGGAGAGGTATCCTTATCTGTTTGTTACAAAGTGACGAATTTCGAGGGTGAAATTAATTTTAAGGGGGGTAGAATGTAACACCCAAGACTTTTATGTTATATAAATCATCAAATTAATCATTTTCTACACAACACTTGTTTGGATTGCTTTACACGAAATCTCGACCTTCTTCAATAGCTTGCGTCGTACGCAATGCCGAGTTTCACTAAACAACGATATGCTATTAAAATATTATTAAAAGTAGCTGTTATAAATAGTAATAACCACTTTTTAAAATTTTATAAAATTTATTTTTTCAAAATGGACTTCATTTTTGGATTCGGAATATCGAAATTAGCCTAGGGAGGAACTTTGGTATTTTTCTGAAAACTTTCAATTTTTGATAATAGTGAAACCACTAAGTGGTAGTTAAAAAAATGAATTATTCATAAATCTTAATTTTACTGCTTCTGTGAGTGGAATTTCAAAAATCCGAGAGACAAGGTTGATGTCAGTAAGTAAAATGTGGTTCAATGAGATGAAAATAATTTTTTGGTGAATAGTAACTTTTTACTTTTTTTTCCCACGGTTAAAAGTAAATAGGGTAATTAAGGGTAAAGATGATATTATTATTACCCTAACACATGTCCTAATTCTATTGGTCAAGTTTAATTCGACCAAAAACAAACTTATGAATAAAATATGACCATTTAGGCCCACTTGGATTAGATTAGGACATTTATTATTAATTTATTTAAAGAAGGGTTAAAATAGTTAAAATCAATGTTTAATAAGTAAATAATTTTTAATATGGGGTTATACATAAGATAAATACGACTATAAATATTCATTAGAAAGATAAAAATATTTCCTACCTAATGGTCAATTATTTGTAATTTTTTGACATTAAATAATATAATTTGTTTATGACACAAATATGATGTAGTAATTATCTTATTAATGAAATATTGACATAATTAATGTTATAAACACCAAAATAAATGAAATTTGAGACTTTTTATGAATTCCACTAAATTTATTGGTTAATATGACATGTTATTATATATTTAATTATAATTGTTCGAACTAATCATTCTATTATAATTTTCACAAAAATCAATTACTAAATAGTGTCAAAATTGACATAAAATAGTTTTTAAATAAATATTATATTAGTAATTGTTATATTATTCTTAAAAATCTATGGTTCAGCCAAATGACTTATATAAGGTTATATATATTAATAATAAACATCTTGGGGTTTGTTTGGCTTCTTATAGTACGTTTATTAACCTTATATAATAAGAACACAAGAAGACATTGTAAAAGTAAACTTATTTAACTTAATGTTAAATATAAATGATAAGGTTAAAATAGGAACCTAAACATGTCTAAATTCTATTGGATGAGAGGATTTACACCCATCCCCACCTTATCTTCTAAATATATCAATTTGGAGATATTTAAAACCGAACTTGACTTAATAATAAAATAATATTTTTAGTTTTTCCAATGGTACCCCTCTCCTCCCTTATAAAAGGGAACCTCTCCCTCTCTTCCTCACACCACATTGAGCCTTAAAACTCGGCCAACCCCTGACACTTTCTCCTCTCCATTTCCCTAGAGACATCCTTGAGGTCCTGGTCTTCTAGAAAGACCAATTTTAGTGCCCTAAAAGATGGTCTCAAAGAAGCACTTCAAAGAAGAGGTAATGTCTGTTACAGATTCTTTCATCTTTATTTCTTCTTCCACTTCTTCTTCTTTAGTTGTTTCAATATTAAGTAATAACATCAGTATCACACATATACTGATATGTTATTATAAGTATGAAAAAACCCTAATTCACCATCTATCCATCCTACGGAAAAAGAAATCACCGCGCGTGCTTACCTACGGAATACCGTCTCCACGCCGTGGTGTAATCTATTTTCCACCACCACCTTACTTGGATGGGTATAACTGTGTAAATAGTGACTATATATGACTATTATAAGTGATATTGATTCTGAAATAGTATACATACACTCCAATACAATTCCACGATCATAGGAATGATATCATCACTCGTGCGTACGTATGGAATACCGTCTCCACGATGTGATGCGACTCGTTCTACATGATCTTCATTTCATATTGATTATATAAATGAATTGAATGAATGAATATGATATATATTACACTAATACCATTCTGGAAATGAGGTATCTATAACCTAAAGAGAATAATAAGAATTTATTTGACAAAACACGCATAAGAACAAAAAGTTATAAACACCCGAATAACAAGTAGCAATGAAATATTACTACTAAGAAGCTAAGAATTTTACCATATATGATATCATAAAAATAATTATGATTCTGTAATAAGTGAATAACATTATTTAAATCATTATACAGGAGGTTCGGACACTTACAAAGCAATTCTGACCTAAGGTAAGGGAAATATCACAATCTCATTTTTATCTGAGATTGTTTATACGTTGGTATTTACTAGGGTGTATTTTATCATCCACATCTATGTTTCCTCAATATGTAATATTATTTACATCCACCTAAAATTGTTTAAATCCAATTTTACCCTTTGGTGATTTTTTAGTAAAGGATATGAAATGAATCATTTGTCGTTTTTCGTACGAGGTACTTTTTGACTTTTTCAACAAAAGTAAGAAGAATGTTTTTTTAACTTATACGACACGAAAATATTTTTATAGTTTTATAAAGCCTTATTTTCATGAAGCTTCCTCCAAATGATTTCATGACTATTTTCAATAAAATATCTTTCATTAAAAATTGCATGAGGTTTTGTGAAAAGAAATTGATTTTGAAGAAGAAAGGATATTTTCCTCAAGAATTCATTTCAAGTGTTTTATCAAAATTATTTTCTATCTAAGATAACATAGGGTTTTGTTTCTATCCCTATTATTACATTGATTTTGGTTATGTTGTGATGGAATTATTTTTATGAATTCCTTTATCTTATATGAATTGTTTTATGATGTCACGATTTTTACTACATGGGTTATGCAATGATGTATGATTTATGATTTTGTGGCACACATAAAAATGGTATCATTATGAGATGGGTGGGACCTATATCTCCCTCCAATGCATTGGGTAAAGATTTTATATCTCATGAGATAGACATGGCTGGAACGGTAGGTTATACAGGTTCAGTGAAATAGGACTGAAACGTGGGTGACTCGGTTCAGAAATGGACTTTGTCCACTAAGATAGTCTTGGAAATGAGTCTTGACTAACAAGAATTGATTCTCTATGATTATGCGTGTATTACACAAAGTATCTTGTCTTATGTTAGGATTATTGTGATTATATTTCACTACCATGATTTATTCCATGTTATGAAATTATGATCTCTTTTTCAGGTTAATATTTCCAAAAGTTATGCGCTTATGTAAATGATGTGATTGATATTTCTTTTGTTTACCCTTACTGATTATTTGAGCTCACCCTTTTGTATGTTTTCTTTCCCCAGGTCAGGAAGAATGTTATTAAGTAAGATATGCCAAAAGGTACTATAGATATGATGAAATAAATGGGAGACAGTGTAGATGCATTATGAACCAGTTGTTTATGTTTCCCAATTTCTAAATACACTATACCTATACGGTCCTTTCGTGGGTTTGTTATATGTTGTAATAAGTATGCTTCAATTTTGATGTATTAACAATGTATGTAAAGTATGAGTCGTTATACATCTGGTCTTGAGTAGGGGGATTGGAGTAGATAAAGTCTTGGTTGAAAACATTCATCACCTTCCATCACATAAAACTATCATGGATGTGAGGTCTTTCATAGGACATGTAGGTTTCAATAGAAGGTTCATTTAGAATTTCAGCTCTATTTCTAGACCACTTTGTGCTCTTTTGGTGAAAAATTCTCAATTTTTATGAATAAAAAGCAGTGACAAATCATTCTCTAGACTCATTTTAGATGTTATCTCTCCACCTATCATGCATTGTCAAAATTGAAAACATTATTTGGGCTCATGTGTGATGTGAGTGACTTTACTGTTGGAGAAATCTTAGTAAAATGGTGTCATAATAATACATGTATCATTGATTATGCAAGGAAATCATTAAATTATGAACGAATCAAATGCACTACCACTGGGAACGAGTTACTTGTTGTTGTGTCTGCCTTAGATATTTTTAGGTCCTACCTCTTAGGATCCCTCATCACTATGTTCACTAAACATTCTACACTTAAATACCTCTTAATAAACAAGATTCTAAGGCTATACTGATTAGGTGGGTCATTCTATTACAGGAATTTGACATCAATATCAAGGATAAAAATGGAGTTGAGAATTTTTTAGCATATCATCTCTTTTCGATGCAATTAAAAGGAATCTAAAATTCACCTTTATGTGTTTGATTCATTTCCCCATGATATACTTTATTCACTGAGTGATTTCCCATTGTATGTATACATATCCAACTTCATTGATACATGAGTCAATCCCAAATTCATAGGGACTTATGATTGATGTAAATTCATTTCTGATGTCATGCACTATGTGTTTGATTGTCTATTCCTCTATATATTTTGTCCTAAACTAGTAATTAGGATGTTTTTCCTAGATTCTGAACAAGATTATATCCTTAAACTCTATCGTAGTGTGACATTTGTGGGTCACTTTTCCTCTAATAAACCATCCACTAAAATTATTCAGGGTGGTCTTTTATGGCCCACCCGCTCAAGGTACTCCTACACATTTTTTCAAATTTTTAAAAACTGTTAAAAATTTGGGTCCATCAAAAAAAAGAAATATAATTTAAGTCACTCCAATAAAATTGGTTTAAATATTTGATTGTTGGGGAATCTATTTCATGGGTCCCTTCCAAAACAATAGGGGATATTTTTACATCATTTTATCAAGGGATTATGTCTCCCAATGGGGTGAAAAAATTCGTAAAAAGTAAAATTATTTTCAAACCATGATTAGATTTCTCAAGTAAAACATCCTCTCAAGAATTGTAATTCTTAGGTCTTCAATTATTAATCGCGGAAAACATATTTTCAATCATTCATTCTCATCACTAATGCAAATGTATTGATTTTCATACAATGTGTCTAGTGCTTACCACCCATAGTCCAATAGACATTTTGAGTTAGATAATCAAGAAATCAAAAAAAAAATCATCCGAAAAATATTAATCCATCTAGAAAAGATCACATGAGAAATCTCTTAGTATAAGGCCCCAACCTTAAACCTTACTTAATATTGAATTAAATGAATAATTTACATTGAGGATCTTTTCAGGTTTAGAGTTTTACTGAATTAGGACATAACTATTAAATCTCAAAAGATTACAAAGTAGACACTTCTACTAAGTTTCCATAAAATAAAAACACTTAAAAAGAAACATGTCTAGTTCCATGTTTTAGATAGCATGAATTTCCCTTAATCCCATCCATGACCCTATTCCACATTAATTCCTGTGAAAAACAATTCAAAAAAACATGGGGTGAGCATAAAAAGCTCAGTAATGGATACACAATAAATGAAAACTACAAGTTTTTCAAAACAAAAAATAACCATGTATACTTTATCAAAGTAATACTTTTCACCTTTATGAAGTAGTAAAAAATATTCACTGAATAAAATATCATTAATTACCATTTTGTAACCAAAAGGTTACCATAAAACCCATATAATGATCACATAGCATATAAAGGTCACTTGGGACATAAACATACTAAAATGGAATAACCATACAGTCGAATTCCACACATATCACTTAATGGAATAGCCATATGGCCGACTTTCGTACCCAATGCATTGGAGGATATAATGTAACCACCCGTCCTGGTATTCACAGAACCACCCTTCATATGGTTTATCAGGTAACCACCCGTCAAATGTCCAAGTACCATTATAAAATAATTAGACATAAAACAAATATAATTGAAAGAAAACATTTCCACAATTTGATCACAATATATCACTTAAATATATTGAAATAGAAAATCAATTATAAAAAACATTATCAATACCAAAATAGATAAACGAGTAAATGGTTTTTATTTCATTTTAAAAACATTACGGCTTGTTGAGGAATCCAAAAACCAAATAATACTCGCAGCGGCGGAAAAGGTCGTTGTCACCGTATACGTTAAAAGAAACATTCCTTTTTGTCATTTAGTAAAAAACTTCATAGAAAAAGATTCCTTTTGTATAAAAGTAAAATTAAATGGGGTTTATACAATGTATAAAAGAAAGTTGTGTATAAAATGAAACATGCCTTAATTAAAGGAGACTGAGACAAAGTCCCTTACCTCGGGTCCGACTTGACTCGATCGTTCTTTAACATCCTGAATCATAAAAATGAGTTAATTTATACATGATTAAGAACCTTTTTCATGTTAATTATTCCTTTTATATCACTTATTTCCATGTTATAAACATTATTTAATCATTTATGTTAATAGTGTTTGTTTTGTCGATATTTGGTCCTTAAGTCGAAAGTGGACTTATTACAATTTCATGTTGTTCGTGTGGTCAAAGGCTCATTATATCCAGAATGATATTCATGATTTTTATATCATATATACCATATATATCCATCATATACATGTATTTATAATATTACATAATCATTTAGAGGTAAGAAATTAAATGCACCGTTCATGGAGACGGTAAGTCGTACGTACGCATGAACACTACTTTCATTTCTATGTCATATTAATGGAATTACAACTAAATGATAGATATTTATATTTTAATTCCAGAATTATATTAATAATTTATATGTAACATGAATCATATATATCAATTATATATATGTACTTATAATAGTACATTACATTTGGGGATAAGATATGAAATGCAATGTTCATGGAGACGGTAAGCTGTACGTACGCATGAACGCTACATTCATTTGTATCTCATACTTTAATGGAAGTAAATAATAATGATATAAATGTATATTATAATTCAAGTATAATATCATATATAATATCATTAAATCCATCCTATATACGTCCCACGTATGGCATTAACGAATCTAATCACTTTGAGGGGGCGGTAGTCCACACTTCCTAAAATGAAATTATCATGTTTACCCACAATTGAAACCATAAAGATATGACACAAATAAAAAATATAGAAGCTTTAATAAAATAAAAATATTATACATCATATATAAATATAGTTTCATCTTAATGTACACCTTTGAAGGTGTTATTTGAGTATTGAACAATCATCATTTTGTGATGCAGAAATTCGCCATCCATAGAAACAGTATGTTCTTTAACAATTAGATGAAGGTGTGTATAAGTGTAGCATGAATCCTTATTATAACAACATTCTAGTATATTTATTATACTGTATTTGTTACAAAATAAATTAATAAAATTATTTTAGGGGGTTGGAGAAGCAAAAAAAAACAGAAGAACACAAATGAGGACATTACCTTAAAATCGGGTAACTCCCTTTGGATTGAACCAAAAGAGTTTCTTGAAGAGCTTCCTGCTTAAGTTAAGGCTTCTAGGATTAGGAGAGGGATGTGTAGAGACAAAATTATCAGAGATTGGAAGAGCCAAAGTCTTTAGAGCTATGGGTAAGGAGGTATAGGTGTGGGTCATTTATAAGAGGAGAGGAGGGGGACTCTTGGAAAGTTAAGAAAAGATACATTATTATAAAATGATTTTCGGATAAAAAGGGTCCCACAATTAAATATTTATAGGATAAGGTGGTAAGGGTTAGAATTCCACCCATCCAATAGTTTTTTGACATGTGTAGATCTTAAATTTTATATTATCGTTTCATTTTATTTAAATCGTTAAATAATGAGGTAATCACTACGTCATCATTATGTCATAAATAATTTAATTTATTTAATGTCTAAAAATTATAAACCAAATATCATGATGTAGGAAATATATTTATATTTATAATTAATATTTATAGTCAAAAATCTGACTTGTATAACCCCATTTAAAATTTTTTTTATTAAAACAACTCATGTTTGTGGCATTTTTATTTTAACATTAAATAAAAAGATATTAATGTCATTTTCCTACCTAAGTGGCTTCATGGTGACCCCAAGTTGACCCATGGATTGTCTTGGCCTTCCATGTCACATCCAATGAGGGTAGGACATGTGTCATGTGTGTTTAATATTATTAAAAACATTTTTTTACCTTAAATTACACTAATTACCTCTAATCACGATTAAAAATGTAAAAGGTGCTATTCACCAAAAATTATTTTAGTCCTATTGAACCACATTTTACTTCTTAATGACAACAAGGTATGTCGGATTTTTGAAATTTAAAACACAGAATTGGTAATGTTTCATTTAAATGAATAATCAGTTTTTTTTAAGTACCACTTAGTGGTTTCACTATTCATCAAAAATTGAAGTTTTTCATAAAAATACCAAAACTTCTCCCTAAGCTATATTTGATATTCCAAATTCAGAAATGATGTCTATTTTAAAAAATTCAAAACATATAAGTTTCATTAATTAATTTAATAATTAATTCCCACTGTCAAAGTGAAATTAATTCCAATGACAACTATTGGATTAAATGGTAAAAATATATTCTAAATTAACTTTAAAACCAATTCAAAAGATAATCAAAATATATTTATAAATTATATAAAAAAGGGGTTTTGAATTAAAATACAACATTTTTCACTATTCATTAAAAAATGATCTTTATCGGTAAAATACCAAAAATTTACACAAAGTAAATTTTGATATCCCTATTCTAAATAAGAATTTTCTTTTGTCCAATTGAATGTTTAAGAGTTAAAAAAACTATATTTAATGATGGTTCACCATTGAAAGGTGATAAGTGGACCTTTAGTGACAATTAGAGTATATATGCCTAAAATTGAATTCTTTTAGTATTTTAAGCCTTTATCCTTTATTGGATAAATGTAAAAACATTTAACAAACAAATATGATCATATTTTAGTTATTTCTATTCATTCCCTCTAATACAATGGCTATGTGTTAACTACCATTTAAAATATTGTTTTATTACTAGCGTGCAACTTAAGATTTCAAAGAAACTCTTTGTTGTGTATCGGGTACGCTATCGAACATAGCAACCCCTTTAAAGTAAAATTAATATTTAATTAGAAAATATTAATAAATATGAAAATGTATTATTCTTTATTTACCTGGGATGTTACAGCCTTCCCCCCTTTTGAGAATTGTGTCCTCGTAATTTTATTCACTTATCAAAATAAGTGGGGGTATTTATCCCTCAAAGCAGTTTTAGATTGCAATATTTCCACTTCGACCATCTGGTTTATCCAAAAAACCTTTACCTGGTGAATTACCTTATTTCGCAAAACTTGCTCTCTTTGGTCAAGAATATGGACTGGTTTTTCTTCATAAGAGAGATTCTCTTCAAACTGAACTACCTCTAGGCTCAAAGCATGAGATGGATCTGGCATATACTTTCTCAACATCGAAACAAGAAAAACATTGTGTACCTGAGATAAAATCGGAGGTAATGCCACTTTGTATGCAACTAATCCAACTCTCTCCAAAATTTCATATGGTCCAATGAGCCTTGGACTCAACTTTCCTTTCTTACCAACTCGCATCACACTTTTCCACAGTGAATCTTTGAGAAAAACATGATCACCAACCTCGAATGATAGATCCTTCCTCGGGTTATCCGCATAATTTTTCTATCTTCTCTGAGTTTTTGTCACGTGTTTCTAAATAAACTGACCTTTTTCTGCCATATCTTCTACCAATTCTGGTCCCATTAACTTCCTTTCACCCACTTCATCCCAAAAATCTGGAGTTTGACACTTCTTCCCATATAATTCCTCAAATGGAGCCATCTTTATACTGGAGTGAAAACTGTTATTATATAAAAACTCAACCAAATAAATATATTGGTCCCAACTTCCCTGATAATCCATAGAGCAAGCCCGTCGCATATCCTCCATGGTCTGAATTGTTCGTTCTGACTGCCCATCTGTATGATGGTGAAAAGCTGTACTAAAATTTAATTCAGTACCCAACGACTTCTGAAGGCCTTTCCAAAAGATAGAAGAATACCTAGGATAACGTTAAGATATAATGGATAGGGTAACTCCATGAAACCTGACTGTCTCTTTATGATACAATTGATAAATTTGATCTAGAGGGAAAGTATCTCGAATAGGAAGGAAATGAACAGATTTAGTCTAGTGATCAACAATAACCCAGATTGTATTATTTCCTCGAGATGTCTTTGGTAATCCCACAACAAAGTCAATGGATATATTTTCCCAATTCCACTCTAGCACCGGTAAAAGCTGAAGTATCCCTTTCGGTAACAACCGCTCTGCTTTAACCTACTGACAAGTCAAACACTTCACAGTAAAATCAGTAATATCTCTTTTCATCCCATCCCACCAGTAATACTCCCACAGATCATTGTACATCTTAGTACTGCCAGGATGAACTGAAAACGGAGATCTATGAGCTTCACATAACAACTCTCTCATCAACTTTGAATAACAAGGCACACACAATCTCTTCCCAAATCTCAAAACACAATCATTATCAATGTTGAATTCAAGCTACTTACCCTTCTAAAACAGCTCTACCTTTTTCTGCAACCCACTATCTTTATTCTGCGCTTGCTTAATTCTGTCTAATAGAGATGATATCACTGATACCTGAAACAAAACAGAAGAACTTCCCGCACCAACATCTTCTATGCCAAAGTTCATCAAATCAAAAACCAAAGGATCTTGTTCCAAACGTAGCATGGTTAATGAAGTATTAATTTTTTAACTCAAAGCATCATCCACTTTATTTTCTTTTCTCAGATGGTAATGAACATTATAATCAAAATCCTTGATTAATTCTAGCCATCTCCTCTATATCATGTTAACTTCTTTCTGAGAGAATATATAATTTAAAATTTTTTGATCAGTATAAATTTCACACTTTACTCCATACAAATTATGCCTCCAAATTTTTAGAGCAAAAACTGCAGTAGCTAATTCCAAGTCATGTGTAGGGTAATTTACCTCATGAGCTTTCAACTGTCGTAGAGCATAAGAAATTACCTAATAATTCTACATTAGGACACAACCAAGTCCTTTTAATGAAGCATCACTATAGATAACAAACTCACCATTACTGGATGGAAGTGCCAAAACAGGAGCATTTACCAATCTTCTTTTCAACTCCTGAGTCAACTAAGCCATCACTACAACAAACTGTTTAGTTCTGATTCTGACCATATCAGGATACATATTTGAAAGGTCATTTCCCACTGTATGCCTTCCCATAAAATCTATTCAGTTTTCCCTATAAAATTCCATTCTTAACACAGAAATATCTTATGTTAAGCAACATGGTAATCTTTAAATTCTATATCATTTTAATCATACCATAAATTAATTTATAAATTTAACAATTTTCTAATTCCTAAAGTTATCTAAACTAACATCTGATACCAACTATAAGGCTCCATCCTTAACCCTTACTTAATATATAATTAAATGAATAATTTACATTGAGGATATTTTCAGGTTTAGAGTTTTAGATAATTAGGACATAAGTATTACATTTCAAAAGATTACAAACTAGACACTTCTACTAAGTTTCCATAAAATAAAAAAACTTAAAAAGAAACATGTCAAGTTCCATGTTTTAGATAGCATGAATTTCCCTTGATCCCATCTTTGACCCTATTCCACATTAAGTCTTGTGAAAAACATTTCAAAAAAACATGGGGTGAGCATAAAAATCTCATTAAGGTATACACAATGAATGAAAACAGTTAGTTTTTCAAAACAACAAGTATACCATGTATACTTTATCAAAGTAATACTTTTCATATTTATGATGTAGTAAAAATCATCACTAAATAAAATATCATTACTTACCATTTTGTAACCAATAGGTTACCATAAAACCCATATAAAGATCACATAACATATAATGTTTACTTGGGACAAAAACATACTTAAATAGAATAACCACACAGTCGAATTCAACATATAGGATTAATGGAATAGCCATACGGCCGACTTCCATACCCAATGCATTAGAGGTAATAATGTAACCACCCATCCTGGTATTCACGGCACCACCCTTCATATGGTTTATCATGTAACCACCCGTCAAATGTCCAAGTACCATTATAAACTCATAAGACATAAAATAAAAATAACTGAAAGAAAACATTTCCACCATTTGATCACAATATATCACTTAAATATATTGACATAGAAAATTCCTTATAAAACCATTATCAATACCAAAATACATAAAATATTATATGGTATTAATTTCATTTTAAAAACATTACGACTTGTTGAGGAAGCCAGAGACCAAATAATACTCACGGTATTGGAAAAAGTCATTGTCACCACGTACGTTAAAAGAAACATTTCTTTTTTCCATTTAGTAAAATGCTTCATAGAAAAAGATTCGTTTTGAATAAAAGTAAAATTAAAAGGGGTTTATACAACCTATAAATGATATTTGTGTATAAAATGAAACATTCCTTAATGAAAAGAGATCGAGACAAAGTCCCTTACCTCGGGTCCAACTTGACTTGATCTTTCTTTAATGTCATGAATAATAAACTTGAGTTAATTTATACTTGCTTAAGAAACTTTTTCAAGTTAATTATTCCTTTTATATCACTTATTTACATGTTATAAACATTATTTAATCATTTATGTTAATAATGTTTGTTTTGTCGATATTTTCTCCTTAAGTTGAAAGTGGACTTCTTACAATTACTTGTTGTTCGTGTGGTCAAAGGTTCACTATATCTAGAATGATATTCATGATTTGGATGTCATATATATCATATATATCCATCATATACATGTATTTATAATATTACATAATCATTTAGAGGTAATAAATTAAATGCACCGTTCATTGAGACGGTAAGCCGTACGTACGCATGAACGCTACTTTCATTTCTATATTATATTATTGGAATTAAAACTAAATGAGAGATATGTATATTTTAATTCCAGAATTATATTAATCATTTATATGTATCATGAATCATATATATCCATTATATATATGTATTTATAATAGTACCTTACATTTTGGGATAATCAATGAAATTCACCGTTCATGGAGACTGTAAGCTGTACATACGCATTAACGCTACTTTAATTTCTATCTCATAATTAAATGGAAAGAAATAATAATGATATAAAGGTACATTATAATTCCAGTATAATATAATATATAATATCATTAAATCCATTATTTATACATCCCACGTATGGCATTAACGAATCAAATCACTTTGAGGGGGCGGTAGTCCGCACTTCTAAAATGAAATTATCGTGTTTACCCACAATGGAAACCATAAAGGTATGACACAAATAAAAAATACAGAATCTTACATAAAACATAAACATATAATATATCATATATAAATATTGTGTCATCTTAATGGCCACCTTTGAAGGTGTTATATGAGTGTTGAACAATCATCGTTTCGTGAGCCAGAAATTCGCCATCCACAGAAACAGTATGTTCTTTAACAATTAGATGAAGGTGTGTGTAAGTGTAGCTCAAATCCTTATTATAAAAAAATCATAGTATATTTAATATACTGGATTTTTTACAAAATAAATTAATAAACGGAGTTTAGGGGATTGGAAAAGAAAAATTAAACAAAAGAACACAAATTGGGACATTACCTTAAAATCGGGTAACTCCATTTGGGTTGAACCAAAAGGGTTTCTTGAAGAGCTTCCTGCCTAAGGTAAGGCTTCTAGGATGATTAGAGTTATGTGGAGAGACAAAATGATCAGATATTGGATGAACCAAATGCTTGAGAGGTGTGGGTAAGGTGGTAGAGCTGGGGTCCTTTTATAAGAGGAGAGGAGGGGCACTCTTGGAATGTTAAGAAAAGATACTTTATTATAAAATGATTTTCAGATTAAAAGTATATTTATAGGATAATGTGATAAGGGTTCTAAATCCACCCATCCAATAGGTTTTTGACATGTGTAGGTATTAGATTTTACATTATCTTTTCATTTTATTTAACTCGTTAAATAATGAGGTAATCGCTGCATCATCATGGTGTCATAAATAATTTAATTTATTTAATGTCTAAAAATTATAATAAAATATCATGATATAGGAAATATTTTTAGACTTATAATTAATATTTATAGTCAAAAATCTGACTTGTATATCCCCATTTAAAAATTGATTTAGTAAAACAACTCATGTTTGTGACATTTTTATTTTAACTTTAAATAAAAAGATATTAATGTCATTTTCCTACCAAAGTGGCTTCATGGGTCCCCAAGATGACCCATGGATTATCTTGGTCTTCCATGAAACATCAAATAAGGGTATCACATGTGTCAAGTTCATTTCATATTATTAAAACATTATTTTTAACTTAAATTACACTAATTACCTCTAATCGCGATTAAGAACTTAAAAGTTACAATTCAACAAAAAATTATTTTAATCCCATTGAATCACATTTTACATCTTAATGACAACCATGTATGTCAGATTTTTCAAATTCAAAACAAATAAGTTGTAAAATTTCATCTAAACGCAAAATAATTTTTTTATGTATCACATAGTGGTTTCACTATTCATCAAAAATTGAAGTTTTTCAGAAAAATATCTAAACTTCACCCTAAGCTATATTTCATATTCCAAATTCAATAATGATGTCTATTTTAAAAAATTAAAAACATATATGTTTCATTAATTAATTTAATAATTAATTCTCGCTGTCATAACAAATAGTATGTTTTATGAAACAAAATGTATCAAAAGATTAGCACTAGTTTAAGTCCAATTTCAAAGTGAAATTCATTCCAATGACCACTATTGGATGAAATGGTAAAAATATATTCTAATTTAACATTAAAAAAAATTCAAATGATAATCTAATCATATTAATAAATTAGATTAAAATGAGGGTTTGAATTAAAATATAACATTTTTCACTATTCATTAAAAAATGATCTTTATCGGTAAAATACCAAAAATTTACACAAAGTAAATTTAGATGTCCCGATTCTAAATAAGAATTTTATTTGGTCCAATATAATGTACAAGACTTACCAGAACTATATTTAATTATGGATCGCCATTAAAAGGCGATAAGTGGACCTTTAGTGAAAATTAGAGTATATATGCCTAAAATTGAATTCTTTTCATATTTTAAGCCTTTATCCATTATTGAAAAAATGTAAAAACATTTAAAAAACATATATAATCATATTTTAGTTATTTATATTCATTCCCGCCAATACAACGACTACATGTTAACTAACATTTAAAATAATATTGTTTTATTACTAGTGTGCAACGTAAGATTTCAAAGAAACTCTTTGTTGCGTATCGGGTACGCTATCGAACATAGCAACCCCTTTAAGGTAAAATTAATATTTAATTCTAAAATATTAATATATATGAAAATGTATAATTCTTTATTTACCTGGGATGTTACACTTATATGCTCATTTGTCCAATAGAACCCCATATAAAACCATTTTATGAATGTCCCCATATAGGGTGGTTTATGGTAAACCTTTACATTTTCCAAAGGATATTGAACATAAAAACATTAGGGAAATTATGGAAATGAATTATGAAATCTCATTGGCCAAATCAAAAATGAAATTAGATCTCAATGATCTTAATAAAATTAGATTGGAGGCTTATGAAAATTCAAAAATCAGTAAAGAAAATGTGAAAACCTACAAAGCTCAAAATCATAAAACCAATCACATTGTACCTTGTAACCCTATTAATTTATATAGTTCCAAAAATCATTTGCACCATGGAATGTTGAGGGATTAATGGTAAGGACCATACATAGTGCATAAGGTGTACCCTCATGGGGATGTTGAAATTCAAGATCCCCACAATGGTCAATCATTTAATGTTAATGATAATAAAGTCAAACCATTATTTTATCTACTCCAAAAATATGATTTAGATAAAGACTTATATGAAACAACCTTATACGAGGAAAATACCTAAATAATTAAGGGTCTATGTCGAGTTAGTGACATTAAACAAAAGCACTAAATGAGAGGAAACTCATGGTTTTCATGTTTGCAATCTTTTTGAATAATCATTATTTATCATATAGGATTAATAAATAATTTTGATATTTTAAAAAATAGAATTTTGACATGTTCTTCTATTATATGTATTGGTTTTTATGAAAGGGGAACACCATATTCATCTGGGTCACTTGGTGTGATCCTTGAATAATACCTTACCTATAAATTTAGAAAGAATACAATGTATCATCAGTTCATCTTTTAAGGGTGGTATGTTAAAATAAAAAAAAATTAATAAAAAATTAAAAGGACATGTTGTAGGTCCTAAGGAAATCCTCATCAAAACCTGAAAAGCTGCTGAGACTCGAACATACGACATAAGGGGGATAGGCGTGGTGCTTACCATAAACCTACGACATATACTAATTCTTTATTCTGTAATATTTTTATATATACATATATTTTAATTTTTTTAATATATGAATAAAAATATACATCTACTTATATTTTATTGTTTTTTTCTTTTTTTTTCACATTTTAAACTAGGGAACTTTGCATGTTACCTGTATATGGAATGACTAAATTAGAGAATCAAGAACATCATCTTCAACCACCAGATGACTTTATTCTAGGATCCAAATATTTAAAATAACATTTAGAACCCATGTCATCTAAAAATACCCCTTTTTCAATTAGATATTTTTTAAACTCCAGGGACAACGCTATTATTGTAGGGGTTTGGGGTGAAAAGAAATCCAAATTAATTAATTCTGTGTAAATAAAAAATTGTGTTGAATAATTAAATTCTTTAACCATGAAAATGATTATACCTATTGCACACATTTTTAATTAATATCAATTAATTTATCATGACATTATTCTATATTTAATCCAAGTATAATTTCATGAAAATAGATTTTGGGAAGTGTGGACGTCTAATGTGAAATTTCATTTTTTTTATATTCATCCAAATTGAAAAAAAGATATCACAATACACGTTCCTTGGATAGTGGGATATTAATTTGAATTCATGGGGTCCCCCAAACAAATATCATTGGTTTGGTGATCATTTTAGTTCTAATATGAGTATTCAATATTAAAAAAACAATATGTTTACGCAATGAGAAATTAAAATCCCTAATGTACAGCCTTCAGAACTTGGGGATGGTGACTCCGTAGTTTTCATACATAGAGACAGTAATTTTATCTCTAATTGTGGTAACATGGCTTTTTATACTATGTTAACTCACGATAATGCCTAATTATGTGGGCATCACTTGGTGCCCTAATATCGTTGGGCATGTGAGTCATTGGTAATATCTTGGTACATGGGGTGTCCCTATTGAGTTCAATTTCAATTACCATGGAAAAATTGAAAAACCATTGATAATAAAAAAATATAAAAAATCGATGACACAACTTAGTATTGAAATGTGATTTAACCATCAACATCAATCATTTTCCCCTTGAATAAAAATAAAACCCCATGTCTTTTTTGACACATAACACATCATCATACTTTATTAAAATATGATGAGATGTGATGATGGATTTGAACAATGAAATGGGATTTGGAGTGGGTTCTGCTTTTGAAAATATCTTGTTTTACAATAATTTAATAGGTTTTATGATTTTTTTGGTATAAGGGTTCTTGATGATCATTGTGTATTAAAAGGTTTTTGGAAAAGTGAATTCGAATTTCATATTGTTGAGATACATTTTTTTGGGACTAGCAAAACTCATGTTGGCTGTTGTGGTTATCCACTAAATGAGGCTAATATTTATTGTTAATATATATAATCTTCATGTTATTTAATACTCATAAACACTATTTTAGTGAATTTTACACATTGAATATTAATTCCCATTATGATTGTATTTCCCACTTAAAATTCACTGTTACATGGTGCATTTTTTAACACATCCTAAAATAAAAAAATTTCATGATTTTGATTTCATATTTTATTTTCTTGTATACCATTATAAAAGGAACAATTAATTATTTTTGAGCACTTCAGGATTCACATTTGATAACCAGAAAAATGAGCATTCATGTGGACTCATTATGGGAAAAGTAAACTGGATATCATCCCAATAAAGAGACTATAGAGGCCAATATACGAGCCAAATGACACTAAAAATTGAACTAAATATAGAGGACCATAAGGGGAACATTTAATACAATATAGAAAAGTGATTATCAAGAAGTTTTAATGTATTTCTATTTGGCCAAAAATGTAATATGAAATTCTAGGCCATATTCTGTTGCACAAAACAAAAACCAAAAAATTTATTCCTATATTAGTTACAAAAAATGATTTTGGGCCTAAATTTTATAAAGAGTTTTAAGACATAAATGGATTCATTTTTTATTATATGTCACACTCTAATTCTGAAATCTAGATGTTCATCTATGCGCCTCAATTCAGTGGATGCAAACTAGCTGCAACTTCGGGTCAATGGTGGAAAAGTCTCCTCTCCCTTACATTCTATCACCATAGGCCTACCAATATTAATTAAGAAGATGTTGACTAATAGGTGGTCGACCCAACGCTCCCATAATGACTATTTATGGAGTGGTGTTGGATTATTTAATCATCTATAGGATTTCTGTTCAATTTAATTTTATTATAATGATTTGTCTTTGTAACATTATTCTTTCTTATTTAATTTACTCTAATCAACTTAGTTCGTAATAATTATTCTTTCTTTCCTATTATTTAGTTTTTATTCATATTACATTGATATCATTAACTTAATTTGTGAATTTATTCAAACCATAAAATGTGATATTCTTCACACAACGGTGGAGTAATTCCATTCATTTTATTGTTTTTTTACATCCCCAATTCCTCCCTCATGAGTCTACATTCCACTTCCATTGAAACCATGGAATTAATGGAGGGATAACTATTTTATGGGTTGATCTATGGTAGTAACGAGGTGCTAGATTGGATTTTATTTCTAAATCCCTAAATTTTATTGATTTCTTTTACTAGATTCTCTTTTATTCACATATTTTCACTCTTCCTCTTCCTTATTTAATTTCATCACCCCACTTTTATGTGCTAATAATATCTCATAGCACAGAGTTCTCCTGAAAATGATCCCACCGTTGTATAAGTCATTATAATGTTTTTCTGAAGGTTTTTTACCTTTAAATGATGTGTTTAGATTAAATTCATTAAATGAACCATGCTTGAGATAATGAAATTGAAATTGTAAAAATAATTGAATTCTTCTGATCCACCCCATGTGATAACGTAGGATCAACTCATTATTTTAATTAGAATTCACATTACTATCTTAGATTTTACTTAAACCCATCTATAATAAACCCACGTATCCCACATCATATCAAAAAATTGTCCACAGAATGTAAGTGTCTATAGTTTTCTTCTTATGTTTTTGAGGATTCAACAACCCAATATAAACAAAAAGTGATAGCTAAAACCAAAAAACATGGGAAAATTTGGGTGAGACCAAGACCTAAAATAAAATTATGATCGTGGAACTAAATCCTTGAACAATATTATGGTAATGGAAGTCAATTCAACATATAAATTCATAAATATTAATTACATTTCCCCACATAATCTTAAGGACATGAAATACAACAACGTGTTTAATATTATGTACAAGAAAGATATGTCCATTAATAATCATATGTCCATGAAATCAAGGTTCATGATTAATATTATTGTCATGATAATGATATACGTTAATGAAATTGTGATTATGAAATCTGGTTTACGCATATCATATTTATATAATGAGTTATTCATATTTACCCAATACATTAGAAGAAGATATCAGTACCACCAATAACATAATGGAAATAATATAAACATATTCTTAAAGATCCATAATCCGTTATCATATCATATCCCATGAAAAGACATTTGGTTAAATAAAATTTTCATAACTTCTTAACCTGAGAAAATGAAACAGGTTTCATAAACAATGCATAATTTCATAATTGTATAACCCATTGAAATGGAATAGGTTTCCTAATTAATTATCAACAAAAAGATAACCAATCTATAGAATTAATAAGGATGATATCCATGGATCATATACCCAGAAATCATAATTTAGGCCATGTATCATTGTAATTAATTAATATAAATATCATTAAAAATATTTATAATTTTCTTGAGGAAATTATTCTTTCCTTCTAAAAATAAAATGTTTTAAATATAAAATACTATAACATATTATAGAAAACCGATTGTTAAAAAATATATTAAGAAATTTTTATATGAATCATAAAAACATTAAGAAGAAATAAAATTGGGAAATTTCATTAATGTTTTATATGTTCAAATAATTTCATTCATACTATTGTAAATATTTAAAAATATCTTATTCAGAAATGAAATGAAAATTTCATTTTATTTTATTTATAAAAACTATAACATGGGTGAATGTGAATTTATAAAGAAATTATAGAATACTAAATTACATATTTAAAATATTTTTATAGAAAATTGATATGAAACAAAATTATTATTTTTTTCCAAACAGATAATCAATGTTGATTATTCATTAAAACGAATTTTCAATATATTAACTCATTAATGTGATAAAAATAAAATGAAAACTAGTATTTCCAATAAATAAAAAAATTTATAGAAAATTATTGATTTTATTTGGTGGTTTATAATATTATTTACTCATCCTAAATATAATCATAAACTATCCTGATAAACAATGATAAGATAATATAAAACCCTTACCGCATTGGTAACTTTTGAATTGAAATACCCGTGAATGAAATAACCTATTATATATATTTAAATATAAATAATTTTAACTATAATAATCATAAAATAAATTCATGGATAGTATATATACCTCATAAAAGAAACATACAGTGAATACCACCCATGTATCATAGATATAAAAATGAGATGAAAATACCATACCTCAACTATGACGTACTTTATATGCATTAGGTCATATGGTAAAATATAAATATTTATTATAAATATATTATAGAAACATAATATAATGTATACATATTTATCAAATAATATATAATTTATATTGAAAATATTATTACGAGTTTATTTACTATTTATTTTTACAACTACTTTTTAAGGAGTTATATGCTTTGTTATTAATGTTTGTTTTGGATCGATAGTTTGGGTACTTATACATTGATCATGGTTACATATCTATAAAAAAATTTAATGATATAGATGTAATATGTCTTAATTATATACATTTGTTACTAATCCATATTAGTAAATGTTGACTATTTAATTACACCATTCATGGAGACATAGGGTCATATATATGTGTGAATGCAGTTTTCATTTTCCAATGGATAGAATGAAAGAAATGAAAAAAAAAATAAAATTCCCTTATTTTTATTATATAATATATTTAATTTTTATTCTATAAATATATCCATATTATAATACAATAAAAATTGAAATTAATATTAAATCAAATCGATTTCAATAGGTGGTACTTCACATGTACTAAAAAGAAACATTATCATTTTTTGGCAATTTTGAACGTAAGATGGTATATATGATGTTATAAAAAAGACGTATAACTATTTAATAAATATGATATATTAAAATTAAACACATCACATTAACCATCCATAAAAATGTTGATGAGATATTTTTTGTATCACTTTGGGGTGGTAGTAAGTTATTCTTATGCATATGTGATACATTCACCTAATTCACATTACATAGAAAGAGGGTGAATAAAGGTGGTTTCATATTCATAATAACATTTAATTATTTCATTGATACTGAAGATAGTATTTAATGATTAATATATTATATTTATAGGTGTTTAAATAAAAATTGATTGGAATGTTATCGGTTAATGTGGTTACCAATCATGCGAAATAATGCCATTAGATATCCTCTTAAAGAAACTAGGGTTGGTATATTGGGAAGATAAATACCACAATAATTTTAATAACGATGATTGTAATGTATTTTTATATGTTTTTGCTAAGATAGAAGGCTTGAAGTAGTGTTAATATGTAATGAAAGGGTTGTCCATTTATAAGGGAGGTAAATGACACACTTAGAACTACTAAAAATAATAAAATATTAATAAGCCATTATCATGAAAAATTCACACTACTGGATTTATATTATAACCTAGTGTAGGATATTTTTGAAATATCTTCATATAATAAACATTTTAATGATTTAAATTTTATTTTTAATCTAATATTTTCATTTAATCTCTTAGTCAACTGATTTTAACCTCAATAATAGTAATATAATTTTCACTCTTATGAGGTTATAATTCTACTTATAAGATAAATATTGAGTCATAATTGGGAATGAAATGAAATTTTATAAAATGTTTTTTCCCTTTTTCCTCGTTAAACATTTTAATGATTTAGAAAATGTTATTAAAATATTATTTTCCTAAAATATAATTAGTTCTAATTTTGACACAATATCTTTATTTCAACATAAAAGAAATAAATAAAATTAGAGAATTAAAATATAATCATTTAATAAAATAGTATCATATATTCCACATCTAAATTCATGGAAAATTATAAATCAATCGAAGTATTTCACATTTATTATTTTTAATTATTTTTAAATTGTATAAATTTCATTTCAACGTTGTGTAAAATTTTATGGAATTTATTTAATAAAAAAATAAAAAAAAATTAAATGAATTCTTCTTTATTTAGTTTCTAGGTAAAATCACATGTGAAACCTAAATTTTACAAATACATCAAACCAATAAACTTAACCCCAACAATAATTAATCACCATGATAAGTCAAAATTTAATTTATCAATATAGTGATATTCAATAAATATAATATATAAAATTTAGATATTAACCTAATTGGTAATCCTTAAAAAGGTCGAAAATATCTTATAAAATATTTCAAAGTAAATGAATTAATTTTAAATGATAATGATTATATATATATTCCCTTATCAAATAGAAAATACTTAAAATAATATCAAAAAATATACTAACAAAAATAGGTATTTAATCCTTAGTAGATTAATCATTTTAAGACCCAGTAAATCTTTCAAATTACCTCAAAATACCTTCAATTAAAAACAAACATTTAACAAAATCATTTGAACATATGGTCAACCTTAAACATATAAATCAGTGATGGAATACATAACATATGACTTCACCTCACATGGAAAAAATCTTTATAATCCAAATAAAATCACAGAATATTTCCATAAAACCAAAAATTGAAATAAATATCATAAAATATGATCTAAATCTTTTGGAATCAAATACCAATTCGATGTTATAGTAACCAGTGATATCCCATCAATGTCTGTAATATATAAATCCCCACTAAGCATTACCATTCTTCATATTTATTGTTACTATTAAAAATATCCATTCAAATAATTAAAAAAATATAATATTGGAAGATACATAATTGTTTCTGGAGTAATTTATCAAAAATATAATTTTTATAATTATTAAATCCCAATACACACAAAATTAAATCTATAAAACTCATGGATTGACATTTTATATGTTCTACATTGGTCCAAGAGATAATATTTAGAATAGGGAATTGAAATAGATAATACTTAGTATCCCAAAATAAATAATATTGAATTACTTGTAAAGTCATTTCTATTTAACCTTTATCTCCACAAAGAATGAATCTTCCACTCTGTTTGAGATATTTTCCTAGTATTTTCATCTTGTATACTTTTTTAAAAGGACATTTAACTTTCTTACCTCCACGATCATTATTATATAAACATTTATAAAAGTAAATTTTAGTCTTATTTTAATTTATATAAAAAACCATCGATTTTTTATTAATCATTTATCATGATACTAGATTAGTCCTAATTACAATGTTCCCCTATCCTGTTCCAACCTTATTTTGTTTATCACATGGAAAATCAATGCATTTTACACCACATTCATTTTTAACAAGATGTATTCTGGTTTTATCAATTTAATAAAACCATAAAATCATAGTTTAACAAAATATATAAATAGTTGAAAACCACATAACTATGAAAAACCTATCATTGTATATCAAAATTATAAAAAATTCATTTAAATCAATGAAACCTTAGGATTAAATTTGTTCGTCGGTAATCATTACCAAAAATTAGAATTATATCTTATACCTATTCCAACCATCGGTCTTCTCACTAATTTATTGTCTTACAAATGATCAAATTTAAACTAAATATAGATCTGATAACAACTATATTTACCCAAAATTTTCATTCATTAATAGTTATTCTTTTTAGATGAATATTCATTAAATAAATTAACTATGATTATCATAATAGTACATGTCTAGTTTATTTTGTACATGGACACATTAAAAATTATTCATAACAGACTCACATTAAGTTCATTATCACTAGCCTCCCTCTTATACATGTCATACATAAAAAATTTATCATAACATTGTGAAAAGTAATAACAAGAAAGGGTGAGATCATATTCATAGTAAGGGAAATAAATTGATACAATAATTGTAATTTTTTTTATGAAATGATAATTAGATTATGGTGACATAATTATAAGACATCATATTAATTCCCTTCATATCAAAGATCATTAACATAAAAAATCATATGACGCTTGATTTTTAAAAATAAATTATTATAATTTAATATAATAACATGATACTTTTTAGCCTAAAATAGGAATAATACACTTGTATATAGAAAACACATATGCAAAGAGCATTATGAACATTTATAAATAGAAATATGTACCCCTATAATGATATGTACATTAAATTAGGACCACCTATAAGAATATGAACATGGATCAAATTATATGTATAGTCTCATGTACATGATATCATGGTAAGACAATATATTTTAGACCAGATGACTTGGTCCATATATAATATTGTGGTTATGAAATCCAGGTCCATGCTTAATATCATGGACATGAAATCATTTCTCATGCTTGACCATACATACATGAAAAAAAGGACAATGATTAATGATATCAATTTGAAAACCAAGTCCATGAATGACATTTTGAACAATATGTTATGTTTACACATATCATATTTACCAGATGAGTTATATATATTTATCCAAGACATTGGAAGTATATATAAGTCCCTCCTATCAGACAAATAAAAATATACATATTTATACCTCGAATATTATAAAATCATCATCATAATGAATCACATAAAAAGGATTTTTTAAAATATTTCATCATAGAATAACCTAAATAAATGAAACAGGCTACATAAATACTTTTTCATTCCATTATAGTATTACCTAAGGAAATGTAATGATTTTATTAGTCATATTTTCAACATAAAAGTCCATATAAAGATAGAATAAGGATGATACTTGTGGATCATACTGCTATATAATAATAATTTATATTAATGGTTTTTGTATTTTTTTTGAATATGAAAATCATTAATATGTTATTAAAACATCAATAAGTAAAAATTCATTCCCATCTTGAAATTGCTACATTAAAATATAAAAATAGTAGAAATATCATGAAAACAATATTATTATAAACCATCCACTGAAACATGTAATGGATGATTTAATTAAATGAGTTATTATGATTTATGAAAATTAAATTATTTTAATATACATTTAAAAACATTTCTTCCATACGTTTTAAACAATAATAAGTTACCTTGTTTGGAAAACCAATAAAATAATCATTTAATTTTTTTTGTAAAAAGTAAAAAAAATGGGTATACAAACCTGAAACGATCATAGGATATTATTATACCCTCTTTAAATTATTTATAAAACAATGATATGTAATAAAATGGGTTTTTTATGGAAGGAAAATATACGGTGAATTTTCCAAAAAAATTAAACTTCTGTGTAAATTAGAAGAGGAATAAAAAAGAAAAAAAATTACTTTAAAAAAATATATAGATGATAATAAAAATAACATGTTTCTTGATTATTTGATCATAATATTTCCCCCATAAAATACAAATTAATAAACAAGCTTCTTAAACTATGAGATTCTATCATAAAACCCATACCACATTGGTAACATTTCAATTGTAATTACAATGGAAGAAATAACCTTATATGTATATATAAATCTCATTAATTTTTATAAGAATAATCATTAAATAAATTCATTATATGTATATAATCCACACAAAAGAATCTACTCAGGATTATGTCATGTGTCTCACATAGATAAATATGAGGTTAAAATTTATTACCTTAGGTTTGAATTCCTTTACAGGAATTAGAAACTCTTACATGAGAAATATTTTTTTATTATAAATATATTAAAAAACCATATTCATAAATACTATATCATATATTATTTAATTATTACCTTTTATAACATGATTATTAATAATTCTTTATTAAAATCATTGTTTCTTGTGATATTTGTTTTGATTTATTTTATATTTTGGTTTAGTAGTTTTAGTAATTATAAATTGATCATGATTCAATTAGATAAAAAAAATAATGATATTAATATAACAAATAATAATTAAATAAATATGTAGTTTCACACATGAATTTATAAATTAAGGAAATTAATGACACTATTTTGAGAGACGGTAGTTCATACATACGTATAAACACAGTTTTGATTTTTCAAAGGATGTAACAATCAAATGGGAAAAAATAAGTAACCTTTTTAGAATGAATATTATATAATATTTATTGTATAAATAAAGGATATTAATCCTCACGATCATCAATGCAAACCCAAAATAAAATAAGAAGAACATCATGTTGAGGAGGAGGTAGTCCACAGGTACGCATGGGTGGCATTATCATATTTTAGAATGTTTAGAATATAAGGTGGTGTATATGATATTGTTACTATGTAACTATAATTGTGAAATAATAATAAAATATAAATTTTAAAACCATCATAATAATGACCCATTAAATATGGGGATGATAGTAAATTGTATCGATATGTGGGGGTGATACGTCCTTCGTACACAAAACTAATACCTTCTCTTCCAATTTTTCTCAAACATGTTAAATAACAGTGGTTTCATAATCATAATAAAATATAATAATATTGGGGAATATTAAATTAAATTTAATGGTTAATATAATAGATTTTAAATATGTAAATATTAAATTAAAAAAACATGATTGGCAAATGTGATTACATCATCTTTTAAAAATCTCCATTAAAACATATCTTATGGATCCCTATGTTTTTATTTTAGGAAAAAAAATCCTATAGATTTTGGATATAGATTTTTGGGATGAATATTATATGTTATGTCAAGCTATAGTGTTGGATTTTGAGTGATGAATTGATAAAATGTGTTTCCATTTATAAGGGGGGGGGGGGAGGACTTAAATGGAATTAAAAAGAATGTAAAAATATAAATAATCTTTTTTCAATAAACATGCATCAATATGAACATATATTATATCATAGTTTATTATATTGTTGATATCACATATGAATAATAATATTTTGACAATTTGAAGTTGTATTTTAATCTATATCTTCTTGATTAACACATGTGTTAACTTATTTTATCCGTAACTATAGAGGCTTATTTTTCACTTTTAAGTAGTTCTGGGTCTTCATATAATATATCTATTGACTCATAAATTCATATTTTATGAAATCATTGATCATATGATATCCCCTTTATCGAATTATATATTCTATTTATTCATTAATATTTGAATAAAATATTATATTCATAAAATAACTTTATTAGAAATTTTTACACAAATAATTTATTTTTACTGAAAATATATAAATAATTTTTTTAAATTTGAATATAATCCTTTAAAAACCTCAATCTGTAATATTAATTTTAAAAATAAACTAAGCACTATAACTCCATAAAATAATATCAAATTTAATATTTTTAAAATCATTTTTTGTTAATTGTATAAATACTTATTCAATATTACGAATCAGTTAATGGTAATTATTTTATAACTAAAAATTAGAAATAATAAACAATATTTTTAATTTGTTTGTTACTCATGAAATATAAATCTAGGTTCAATAACCACTTTTTTCCCTTATGTGAGTATATAATAGATATTTAAAACATAGATAATAACATTTTGTATCTTACATTGATTTATATATTATATTGGTGATTATCATGGACATGTGTACATTAAAAAATAAAATTCAATCCTATGTTGATAAGACAAAATTTCCATCATCAGATAAGAGTTAAGGTAAAATATTATTATCTTATCAGTTTGTTTTAACCTATATTAGCTCTATTTTCCCATTACCGAGGTAATACATTTTTCCAAAATTACTATTCATATCGACAAAAAAATCTACCAGACAATTTTAAAATAGATTACAAATATGGATTCCATTTTTTAAAATTAAATTTATATAAATGAATTATAATAAAATTAAAATTATATTTCAAAATGTGAGGGAAATCTCTCTTTAGTGAAATATATTTTCTGTAGAAAGAATTTTTTATTCTTAAAACATCACAGATATTTATATAAAAATATATTTTTCTATCTACTAATATTTTTTAATTTAATAAAAATTTTACATTAAAATAAATTCTATGTATGATATCACTTCCAAAAATCAACAATGGTTTCTTCGAAATCATATGTTTCACACAACAATGAGTCATATTAGAAAATAATATAACAATAATATTATTATTTTAAATGGTAGTTAACACCTATTCATTGTATTTTAGATAATGATCTGAAATATTTATTTAAGGACTAGACATGTGTTTTAGATGTTTTTAAATTTATCCACTAAATTATGGAGGCGAAAACTGATAATTAATGAAATATTAAGACTAAAGTACTCTAATATTATTTAACTGTTGTATTATCATTGTTTGATAGAGAAACCTTTTTAAATATATTTTCTTGTTAAATTTATATTTTTTATTTTACAAAATAAACTCCATATATAGGAGCATTACCTCATGATTTACTTTGGATTATCGATTGATAATTTTTTAGGAAAGTTAATTTATTTTTGAATAGTAAAAAATACACCATTTGAAGTCATAATGGCCTTGTCAGGTAAATTATTTATAAATATATATTATATTAATTTTTAGTTTTAAAATTTAATTCTATTTTTTTTCATTTAAACAATTTTTGGTCATTAGTAGTAACTTCATATTTTATCTAAACATAACCACATGTAAATCTTTTGATATTTTTTATTTCTTAAAACTCGATTTCTAGTTTTGACAAGAGGAATTTTTTTATATTAATTATTCCATCATCTGGATTTTGAATTTGGAAACATGTATTCCATATTTTGAACTATAAGGTTACAAATATGTAAAATGGTACTTTTTATTTCTGGATATTATGAATTGTAACTTCAATAATTAATTTTATTTACCGTGGTTAAAAGGACAATTTAGTAAATAAGGGTACAAATAATAATAATATAATTATATAACAATATCCTAACACATGATATAATATAATTTGATGAGTAATTGGTGAAAAAATTAATCCTTAGTCCAAAACATTGTGTTTTTAGAGCCACTATGGTGTGAAAATGACATGTTATAATAATTAATTTAAGGTAAAGGGAAATATAAAAAAACCATGTATCCTTTTACTTAAAAAATTTATGGTGGGGTTATATAAGTCCTATCGTCATCAATAAATAGTTATTAGAAAGATAATAATATTTCCTACATCATAATATTATATTTGTTATTTTTTTGATTAAATAAATAAATTCAATTATGAAACGGTGATGATGCAGTGATTGATTCATTAATAATGGATTCAAATAAATAATATTATAAATATATAAATATATATTATATTACATAATTTATGTCTTCCATGAATTTTATATTAGAATATGAAATTTTATTATCCTATTAAATTGTTTGTTTTGAATTAATCTCTCTGTTTGGAATTTATTTATATTTAATAAAGTTAATAGTGTAAAAATTTATATAATTGATGTTTTAAAACAATAATAATCTATGAAATTATTTAAAAATACCATAAATATTTTATAATCATACTGTTATCATGATATTTTTACAATATTCCTTATGTTTCCAAAAACGTGAAATTTACCACCTATAAACAAAGATGTTATTTTGTTAATGTTATCCTCTAAATCCATCTCCACATCTTTTAAAATGGAAGGGAATTAATCATTTGGGAGTAATTGTGAATTATCACCTCTAAAGACTAATTTAGTTCATTTTCTATATTAATCTATTAATATTTTTTATAATGATAGAATAAATATTCATATGTGATATTAAATTCATATTAATTATTATTATATAATAATATATCAATTACATTATTACATCCATGTGAAAAAAAAAAGAAAATACCATTCGTGCGTATGTCTGAACGATCAACTCTACAAAGTGGTGTTTATCAATTATATAAATTATTTCAATTGTATGATATATATAGTTAGGATTAAATTATTGCATTTATTTTAATATTATAATGATCATTATATAAAAATAAAATGTTAATTACCAAGTATTCATAATTATCAAAGAAAAATGGAAACGTTACTCATGCGTACGTACGACCTAGCTTCACCCTGATTGTAATGTGGTTCATTTTTAATAACAATAAATATTGGATTAAATTAAAAATTATTTCTTTTTTGTAAAAGTGATGAAACTATCAAAAATACTGTTCTAGATATCATTTACTTATGACCACATGGACTACTGACATCATATCATGTCCATTTTCAACTCAAAAACAAATTATCGAAAAATCACCTAAAATGAAAACAATTAATTAACTAATTTTTATAACATGTTAATTTTTGATTTAATGGGAATATTAAACCTAGAAAATGTTTTTAATAAAGTATAAGTTAACCTAATTTTTTTATTCTGCTTATTTATTAAGGAATAAGACCAGTTGGACTCAAGTTAAAGGACATTGTCTCAATCTCTTTTCATTTAATAATATTTTGAATTACATATGACCATCTTTTATATGGTGTATAATCAATGACATTGAAATTTAATTTCATCAAATGGTTTCTAAATGGAATCTTTTGTTTGAGGATGTATTTTACTAAAAAACAAAAGGAATATTTCTTTTTAACATACCAGATTACAATTACCGTTTTTCCTTGACATGTATAATTTGATATCTAGGTTCCTATAAAAGTCGTAATGTTTTTAAAAAATAAAAATAAATACCACATTCAATTTTATGTAATTTTTTTTGAAATTGTTTTGATAATTCATTTATTTTATCAATATCTTGATATGATGCCTTATTATTACAATATGGATTTTTTTCCATTAAACTTGTTCATATTTTATAATATGTTATGGTTCGTGGGATTTGATTATGTATACCGGTGGTTCCATGATAATACAAGGGATGGTGAGATCGTGATAGAACTCCCATCATTTTGTATCATAAAAAAGGTAATCGTTAAGGTTTCTCCTATGATAATTAAGGAATATATTGTAATGGGAATTCCAAATGTAACCGTGATGTTTACACCATATGTAGTTGTAAACGCTACAATGTAATTATGTTATGGATTCCACAACATATGTACTAATGGAATAATGTTTTCATTCCATATTTTAAAACCCTTACATAGCATTTATGATCATCCTAATTTATTGAAATGTTTATCATTGGGTATATGGAAGATTCTGAGATAATATGAAATCAAGAATACTTTTATCAAGAAAACATATTTTGTTGTTTTATTTCTGTAGCTTTATTATTGTGGAAAAATTTATAAATTAAAAGTGTCTACATTGACATATTTGAGAATTAATGTTTAATAATTCCCTACGTCTTTAAAATAATACAAAAAAATGATCCTTGATGTGAATTAAAGCCATATTATTTTGTTATCACATGATTATGTAATGTCTTAATGTTGGATCCTTCGAGTTGGTTTTAGATGTTGGTTTTGATAACATTAAGGGTTAAGATATTATTAATAGAATATTTATTAATTTATTTTAATTATTGGTCAAATTTAAATGATATTGTATTTTAATATTGACATGTTTATTATTATACAATGTGTCTATGTTTAGAATGGTTTTCAATTGAGGAGATAAGGCAAATTTTATGGGATGACATCAAGAGGAAAAAACCTACAAAACCAACAATTAGATATTTTAAGATTTAGAACTGAATATATTATTACAGTATTGGTGTAATTGAATTTGAATATAAATGGTGATGGTATATAGGTTAGAAATCAACTAGATCGACCATAGATGAACATGACATTAGTGCATCATTTCATGATACAACAACCCCATCATGATGTGGATCATCTAACCCTATACTGGATGAAGGGTGGATTAAAGCACTGTAAATTATTTTTTAAGTCATGGGGTGTTCAGAAAATCAAAAGGATAGTCATTATATTTACTATTTTAAAGGTGAATTTGATCATTTGTGGTCAATAGTTAAAAATATCATTGATTGGTAGGAGAAACAGGTAGTTTATTCTGATGAATTAAATGGTATATTTCTTTAAAAATATATTCCTACTAATGTTTTACAAAAAATGGGTGAAAAATTAATGAAATTGTGCTATGTGGATGCCATGGTGTCTTCATATAAAGAAATATTTACTCAACATTTAATTTTTGGTCCAAATATCATACAACATCCTGATTGTAAAATAAATCATTTTTAGGTAGTATTAAATACAATGTATAGAAGGTCATTAGATTCTCATGAGTTAAATAGTAATGAGAAACTTGATTGATGTTTGAGGAATGTGGAAATTTGGTTTCTTAATGATTAAATGTTCTTATAAAAATAACAGAATAACAGGACGAGGTCGCAGATGTCAAGGATGAACTGTTCCAGAAAGAATGATGGTATGATACTCAACTATAAAGTTTTTTAAAATTGTGATAAAAATAGAACTGAGGAATGCATTTTGAATTCTAGTATGTTCTTCTGATCTCATAAATTTGGACATATGGCTCATAATTACATTGAATAGGATCGGTGTAGTTGTAAGACCAACTCTAATTTAAAGAGAGTATCTTTTTTTATGATCAATGATATCAGACATTATGGAAATGAGTGTCTGACAAAGAACTAAAATGATGAATAGAATTCGGACTACAAGCCGAAAAGGGTTGTAAAATCCTCTACAAATACCTCAATAGATTTTCAAAAATCAAATGATGTAGTATCAGGTATATTTTTTTACTAATATTATTTCAATGTGTGGTATGATTCAGGGTATTTATATTATTTAATTAATGCGAAATTTTTTAATTTATTGGGAATTCAATCTCTAGAAATGAATTATAATCTTTGGGTAAAAACACATGGGAGAAATGTTGAGGCAAAAATAAATCAATAGAATATTATTATCCTTATCAGTGGAGAAATATACCTAATTTTTTTTCCTCTATTTGAGTTTGATGTTAATTAGGGTATGATTTGGATTTCAATTTAACATATAACCTGGAATTAAAATAATCATTCAATATAATACAAACACGATGCTCATGAATACATCATGTTCATCCCCGGGTGATCTCAAGGGGTATAGAAATTCCTGGTAGAGGTGGAAGAAGAAGATGTTGAAGAAGAACTTCCTATAGCCTCCCGAAATTCTATGTATGATGAATAGTAATCCTTAGGTCTCCAAAATGGAATCACCTTGCCTCTTGGTTAAACTCCCAAAATAGGGTCCCCAAGTTACCAATTTATAGGAAAAGTGGTTGGTGGTTTTGGGCACCTGGATTTCATGAATCCACTTAGTATCTAGTTTATTCAAGTCAGACTCTCATAAATTACTTTGGGAAAAAATAAAAAGTGGTTTCAAGATACCATTTATACTTCAAGTGTAAATTTGGCGGGTAGATATTGAATATAATAAGAGATAAAGATAACGTACAGAGTCAATGTTTTCACCCTGTGCAGAATCGTTTCGTTGGAAAGATCTATCTGTATGGTCATCATAATGAATGAATTGGGCTTCGTTTCATTCAAATTACATGTAGGACATTCAATTTTAGAGCCTCATAAAATGTTTTAGCCCATTTTAATGCATGGTCAAGTAGTAGATTTTATTTTATTCCATATTTGTTCTTGGATCATTTAATTATTGGAAAAGTTTTCTTGGACTTCATCATGGGTCCTCCAAATCACCACCACCTACAATATAATTATCAAAACTGGTAACATTTTCTTTTTTAACAGTGTCAAAAACTAAATAATTGAATAAAAATATAGTTAAATTTGTTATTATACTTTTAATTTTTAAAAAAAATCTAGTTTAATACATTGGTATGAAGGTGAAATAAAACATTTAATTGTTGTATGATAACACCCCCACACCTAAACATTTTCACTCCAGGGGAAAGTATAATAACATAATCATGACCCATTCAAATTTGAAGGTTTCAAAACATCCAAGATTATTTTTAAATTAAATTTATCATGTCTCATTTATGGAATAAATTTTTTTATGATTTTTCTTTTCTCAGTTTCAATCTTTTTCAGCTTCATTTGTTCAACCATGAAACTTGTCGCAACCTACATCACATAAAAAATTACCTTGTTCACTTATGGAACATTTGAATGTAGATTTATTCTCTTTTCCTTGATTTCATGTGATCTTACCATATGCATGCCATGATTTTCTATTCTGTGATAGCAGAAACTAGTTTTCTATTGAAGATGGCTTCCAACTAGTAATTATAATGTTAAAGGGTAGGTATGATTTAATGTTTAAAAATATGAGGTATAAGATGAGTGTTTCATATCTTATGTATAAAAAAACATCAAAATTCCTCAAGTGTTCACAACGAATTTACTCCCTCAGACCCTCACATAGTATAACACCTCCAACTCACTCCCCCCTTTGTCAATTATTTTTTTTCAAAACAAAGGTGTGAATTATAATGAGTAAACATATTCTTTTCTTCATTTTTTCTTTTATTCTATTTTTTCCATTGTACAAAACTAATTTTTTAAATATATATTTTTTTTGGTGATAAAGTGCGAAGCATGTGAAAATGGTGATATAATATGGCTTGTGAACATATTTCCCAAGGAAAATGTTGACACCCATAATATCAACATCTTATAATGATTTTACCCCCATAATTCTAATGGAAACACCACATATTCCACACTTTCAGAAAATAAAACAATAATATACCCAAGATATCGGTAGTTAGGGATAAATTAGCCTATAATGTGACTACCTAAAAGAAATTTCATGGTTTATAATTTTTATGAAGGACAAAATGTAAAGCTGGCTGAAAATAGAGGTTAATTGTAAAAAGGTCAAATTAATGAATGATTGCATTTATCATGAATGTTTCCTATATGAATATTATGGCTTTAAATATAATGAAGGTATGTTCTAGTTTCTATACATGACCTAAGACTCTAAATAAATTGATTAAAATGAATAATATTAAATAATGGACATAGAAAGTCTCTCAGTTAATGGAGTAAAATATTGGTTTGTGCTAAAGAGGCATGGTATTCAAATATCCATTAACCCACTAAGAATGATTCAAAATTGAAATTTTTATAAAAATAGACTATATCAACATTATTTGGGAAAACATTTTCCTAAAAATAATATTTTTTCCTATAATAAGACAGAAGCATGAAAAATGATTTTGGATATTCTTTTTTAGATCAAAAATTATTTAAATACACAAAATAATGTTATCAACAATGAAAACTCATTTTTAGTTTTTAATTTTTTTTACATTTGTTTTGTTTTGTTTAATTCTATATATTACATGTCACCCACCTAAACACCAAAAAGTTAAATATTCCTAAATGAAATTATTTTAAATAAATAGAAAAATTAATAATGGTTGGGATAAGGGAAACCCTAAAATGGGGTGTTTTATATGGTATCTATCAGTTGGATTTCCTCTATGAGATTATTTAAAAATTCCACATAGAAGTTTTTTGTGCTGCTTCCCTTTGACAATAATCCTTTTCCCACTCGTCTCCTGAAAAACATGTATATCACCAAATGGGTAAACATATGCAACTGTATAAGGACTATTTCATCAAGACTAATGCGTATTAGGGTGGAACTTTACCTGGAATTATACATGAGAACAATATCAGAAATATGAAACATATGCTGATGAATCATGATATCTTGATATCCTTCGTATTCTCTTTATAGATTCGGGAGATCTCTTATCCATCATGTCAAATTTCATGAAACTCTTCAATCTGTAGCTTCTTATGCTCACCTGCATCTGAATGATTCATATTACATTGTTTAACAGCCCAATATGTATAGTTTTATACCTCCACCAGGAGGTGAAAATAATTTCCAAACACAATTAAGTATGGTCAAATTCCAATTGGGGGTTTAAAAGCTAAATTGTATTCCTATTGTGCATCATCCAAGAGGAAACTCCAATCATTCCAATTGTGTTGTACCAGTATTTCAAAAATTCTATTAACTTTATGTTTTGAGATTTCTTCTTGTCAATTAGTTTGGGGTTGAAATGCAGTGGAGTCTTTATGATCAACCCCATACATATGAAGAAAACTTTTCATGTTTCAATTTATAAAATGTGAACCCGTATCACTTGTGATGAATATCGATAAACCAAACACAATAAAAATTTGGGACCTCAAATTGTCAACGAACACTCAAGATTCATCAGTCCTAGTGGACATTACTTGGACCCATATAGATACATAGTCAACCACTAATAAGATGTACACATATCTAAATGAATTTTGAAAATCCCCCACAAAGTCAATGCCTCATCCATCAATAATTTCACAAAATAACATGTGCATTTGGGGCATTTCATGCCTCGTGGAGATATTCCCTTCGAATTGGAAATGACTACATGGCATGAGAAATCTGTGGGAATCCCTAAAAAATGTTTCCTATTAATGTCCTGAGTCATGTGCCTTTCAAGCTGTATGTTGAGAGTCAATGTGGCCCCCACATGCCAAAGTGTTGCATAAGGTCAAAATAGTGGTGAACTCATGGTCAGGGACACACCGAAAAACTACATGATCACCACAAATGCTCCACAAATATTGGTCATCAGATATATACAACTGAAAATCATTCATACATCTCTAGGATTGTAATTTTATAATGTCATTGGGGACCGTATATGTTTCTATAAAATTCAAAATTTCCACATAACATGGAGTAAGGTCCCCAATATCATAATTGTTATCATGGGTGAACAATTATACAATGGGGAGGGGTGAGTCAACATGGTCTAATGGTGGATAAATCATAATAATGTGGTTAGCTTCCATATTTTCTAATCCTGTCTTCTCATGAATCGCATGGTCAAAATCGTGGAGGAGGTGAATACACTGAATGAGTGTTATCAGAATTGATACCACAATGTATTGGAATAAAAGTAGAGTTAGAGTTACATTATAATTGAGAAAATTTCCTTATAAATTATGCATATCATAATGTTTGTTATCTACCTTTTTTACGGATGAATGACTTACCTCATGAACACATCAACCAGGTTCAATTGCTAATGTTCCAAATTGTAGTGCATTATGAGCCATTTTGGCTATTAAGTCAGAAGTGGAGGAAAGTGTTTTATCAAAATGGGATCCTCTAGCTACCACATATATCATTCCATGATCAAAGGGGGAAATTACCTCATAGAATTATTATATTAATATTTTTTCACTAATTTGGTGGTGGGTGAATCTTGAGAAATTTCTTTAGAATCTCTCCCATTATTCATGAATGGTCTCTCTTTGTGATTGAATAATTCCATGAATTTATTTCCTAATTGATGCTGTTATGGAGGTAGGGAAGAACATATATGAAAAGTATCCCTTCAGGTCATTCCAGGCCCTAATTACATTTGGAAAAAATTATAGCCAGCCTTTGGATACACCATAAAGGGATAAAGGGAAGGCCTAACCATAATTAGATCCTCAGATACTGTTTTCATATTCATGGTGGGCACATTATATGAAACTCTTTAAGGTGTTTATAAGGGACCCCACTAGGAAGAACATGAAATTTAAGAAGAAAGTGGATGTGTCCTAATCTCAACTCAATGTTGGATGCTTGATATTGATATTTGAAGTACGCATATTGTTACTCCACATCCAGGGTGGTCAATTATTTTGTGGTTTGATTAATGGTAGCCATGTTTTCTTTGTTTTGATTGGGTTCAATTTTAGATTGGTTTATGGAAAATTGTGGTTCCTAAAGGGTTTCCTCAGCTGTACATGGTCGAACTTTTCTATATGCATATATTTGGGAATGGAGTGAAGTTTCAATTTCATGGTCAAAAAACAACAAAATAATAGAAACAAAACACCAAAAAACAATCAAATTCAGGTGGGGTATTGAATTGAGTACTAATAAATATGTTAAATAAAAAAATAACAGAAAATAAAAATAAAAATTATATTGGATCCCAATAAAAAATGGAAAAATTTGATTACATTGTCGAGCGCATCAAATTAGTTGTTTAATTTTGTCAATAATTCTTGGATTATAGTAGCAACCCTAGGAAATCTCTCGACGAAGCCATAAATCATCAATTACAAAAAAAATTTCTGATTATGAAAGTAAAAAAATAGAAATGACGTTTTATAATACTTGGTTTTGATGATTAATGGTGAAAATAGATAATGGATGTGATAAAAGAAATTAGAAATAAAGAAGATTAATTAAATGTGTTTTACATTGGGATGTCTCATGATGATCGTCCATCATCTATTCAAGAGAAACAGTTTATATCATTTAATCACTACTTTGAAACACCTATTACCATATTTTAACTGAGTTTATGCATATATAACTCCTAGGTTTTAGTTAAAAAACACAATTATTCATCGGACACCGACGATGATTGGGTGATTTGTGTTCGGCATCCTAACTGAAACTCACCATGGCAACACATGAAGACCTCAATGAGTTGTCCAGGATTATATGTTACTTCTTTTTAATACCATGAAATAAATTTACATGGCATTGAAATGGAAAATGTTAGTTTAATTTTCATATATGAACCACGTAAACAATGAAATTGAATGAGGGAAGAAAACATGATGAACAGTGTGTGAAACATCACCTGAAATGGTAACCACAAACATTATCATTTGAGTTTGAGTTTACCATACCAGTATTTTACTAAATTAAATAATAATAGAGGATGAGTAAAATAACATACAACCTTTAATTAAAAATATCATTCAACCTAATACAATCTTGGTTATTACGTCACTTTCCTCCCCGGGTGATCACAAGTGGTATAGAAATTCATGGGAGTGGAGGAAGATGATGATGATGATGTGGCACTTTCAATAGCCTCTAGAACTTCTAGGGAGAATTTAAAGTCCTCATTGGGACTCTAATATGGTAGAAACATTTCTCCAGGTCGATCTCCAGAAATGGGGTTCCCAAGGTGCCTTGTTATATGCAATGTGGGAGGTGGTTTTGGGAACCCTTATTTCACAAAATCACTTGGTCTATTGTTTTGAATTGAAATATTTCCATAAATAACTTTTAAAAAAATTTCTTTAATGACCCATTTCCTACCTCTATATCTAATTAAGGGTGATAGATATTGAATATAATAAGAGATATGGATAACATTATGAGTGAACATTTGGACCCCGTGCATATTCAATTTGTTGGAGAGATCAATACATATGGGAATCTTAAAGAATGAATTGGCATTTAGTTACTCAATATAAAATGTATTTCATTATATTTTGGAACCTCTGACAATGTTTAAGCCCATTTGAATACATGGTTTGGTATCAACATGAATTTGAGTCCAATGGCGTGCTTGGATAAAGTTCAGATTGGCCCATTTTTCTTGGGCATCATCATGGGTCCTCCAAATCACATCCACCTATAATATAATTATCAAAACAAGAAACATTTCCCTTTTTAATTCTGTTAATAAAATAATTGATTCAATCATGGAGTTAATTTTTTTTATATTTGTTATTTTCAATACAAAAATATTTTAATACATTTTTATAAGGGTGAAATAAAATAGTGGATGGTGGAACGATCAGTTACCTTGCACATATTGTTTTAAATAAAGGAACAATTCAGATTTATGATTTTCTAGTAGAAAATGAGTATCATGATGTTTTTATTTATTATTTGACTTGTTTGATACTTGATAAATTGTTTTAATGTACTATTTTTTTGTTTGTGATTCTAATATAATTTCACTCCCCTTATTTAAGGGCTCAAATTTAACTTTTATAGTTAATGAAGAAATAGTACGATTAATTAGATAATGGTTTTATTCAACCTAGAACATAACAATGGGTTTCTAATGTATTATTTGTTAAAAAGATATATAGTTCAATGAAACTTAGAATTGATTATTAAACCTTGGATAACATCACTATTAAGAACACGTATCCTTTCCATTATATTGATGATATTCATGAACATCTCTAAGGAGCACATTATTTATCAAATATTGACATGAAGTTTGGGTACCATAAGTTGAATGTAAAGAATTCATACATTACAAGGACCACATTTCGTACTAGACATGGCCATTATGAATTTGTAGTTATTCATTTTGGGTTAACCAATGCATATCCTGTATTGATGGTTCTTATGAATACCTTTTTTCGTGAGTTATTTCTTATTTTATTGGGTTAATTGATGTTATTTCAGTATATTTGTAATGTAAATAGAATCATGAAATTATGTTAATGGTTTTCTTTCATTCTTTAAATGGAAAGAAACTATATGAGAAACTCAACAAGAGTGAGTTTTGGTTATAAAATATTTCTTTTCTTCTTCACATTATTTCTAATTATGGAATAACAGTTGATCCTACTAAAACAAATATAATTGAATAATATCTAGAACCCATAAATATAACTATGATTCATAGTTTTCATCGAATAGAAGGTTTTTACTAGAGGTTTATTGAATCTTTTGTAAAATTATCTTTCTCACTAACCATGATAACTCAAAAGGTGTAATGTTAATATGGAAAAAAGAATGTGATTAATGTGTTAGGATTTAGAAAGAAGATTGGTCAATGATTCATTATTGTCACTACCATTCTGAAATATTGAATTTTTTAACAATTGAGATACTTAATTGAAATGGATTGGTCGGGTCCCAAAGCAGAATGATAAGGTAATATCCTATGTTTCATATATATTGAAAAATCGTGGGATAATATACCTTACATGTGATTGTAAATTAGCTAGTCTTGTTTTTGCTTTAAAAATATGGAGGCATCATCTGTATGGGGTAGAATATAAAATAAATATTGACCATAAATGTTTTATGAATGTATTTAATCAGAATGTATTGAAATTTATACATAGAAGATTGCTGGAATTAATCAAGTATTATGATTTCATGACCCATTTCTATCCTAGAAATTCAAACAAAGTGGATGATGCTTTGAGTAGGAAAAATAATACTACATTTTGTATATTACATTTTGAATGTTACCCTTTGATTAATGATTTGATGAACATTCACATGGAAGTTCTTAGTGCAAGAAATTCCATTGTTTTATTTCTAGTTTTTGTGAAATTGTCAGTAGAATGAAGAAGAAACCTAGCGTAGAAAGAAGATAGTGAGTTGTATGAAATTGATGAATTGGATCATAAGGGAATGCTTCCAAAATTTTACATATATATGCAGATTGAGTTTTGAGGTTTTTAAAGAGATTATTTTTTCCTAGTGATTCACATTTAAAGAAAGTGTTGTTGTGTGAAGCTTATTGTTCTCTATGTTTAGTTCATCATGGCAGTAATATGACGTAAAATCTTATTCAGATGTATATTAAGTGGGATGGAATGAAAAAAGATTATTATGACTTTATTCAGATGTGTTTGACTTTTTAGAAGGATAATGTAGAACAAAAATTTCCAATGGGGATTCTTTAGAATTTTCTAGTACTAGAGTGGAAATAAGAAAAAATATATATATATATATACATTGTTGTGGAATTACCGAAGACATCTCTTGGTAATAATGAAATCTAGGTTATTATTAATCAATAGAATAAATCTTCAAATTTCCATTCTACTCAAGATACAATGTATCTATACTAACTATCATGAATATATATTAATGATATAGTTAGGTTTCATGGAGGTACCCTCTCCATTGTATATAACTGTGATCATATGATCACATCTAATATTGAGAAAGGCCTTTATATGTCCTTCGAAACTTAATTAAATATCAATAGATATTTTTGTCCTCAATCACATTTGCAGTCAGAATAAACAATTATTACCTTATAGTATATGATATGTGCTTATTCAATTGATTACCAATGATGTTGGGGTCAATAACATTATTTTGATGAGTTTTCATATAATAACGGTTTTCATTCCAGTATACAGATTTCACTATTTGAAGCATTATATGGAAAGAGGTGTCTAACTGCATATTTTTGGGATGAAATATGTGGAGTGATGTTGTTGAGAATATAATTGGAAGAATAGATAGAATAAAATGTTAATTTGATTCAAAAGAACATGAAGAATGATCTGAGCTGGTAGAAAAGTTATACAGATAACTAGAAGACGGATCATTATTTTTTGTTTGGTGATCATGTATTTCAAAAACATTTATCCATGGAAAAGTGTGATGCATTTTGATAATAACGGAAAGCTGAGTGTGTAGTTCATTTGACCTGATGAAATCAAAGAGAATTTTATATTGGTTTCCTATAGAGTGGATTTACCTCTATGAATATCTTAAGTACACAACGTTTTTCATGTTCAATATTTAGAAACAATTTGTTGGATTCATCTCATGTTTTGAGTCTATAGGCATTTCAGTTGGTAGAGAATATTTATTATGATGAAAAACTATTCCAGATCCGTGACATTAGATAAAAAGTGTTTTTGAATATGGTAATTCATTAGGTTATGGTTTTTTGGAAAAACTATATGGTTGAAGAGGAAACATGGTAATCTAAAAATTCTATGAGAGATATATACACTCCCTTATTTTTCATGTAATCAAAATATCAATGACATAACTTAAAAATATGGGAAATGATATAATATCTCAGATATTTATAGAATACTATATTTTCATATATACTAATATTTTTAAATTTAAAATTAATTATAATTAGAAATGTAATCCAGTACGATAGCGAACCTAACACACAATAATGAGATTCTTGGAAATCGTATGTTGCACACAACACTTAGTCTTATCAAAAAATAATATAGTAATATTATTAACATTAAAAATATTAGTTAATTCCAAGTACTTGTATTGGCATGAATGAATATAAATAACTATATTATGAATAAAAATGTTTGTTAAATGTTTTTATATTTTTCAAATAAATTTTAGAGACTTAAAATGATAATGAATCTAATTTTAAACATAAAATACTCAAATATTTATAAATGGAAGTTTTGCAGCCATCAGAGGAGTGGGAGCTCACTACCCCTGTTGCTGCTGCTGAAAGGGCCTAGCTGGAAGCTGCTACTGAGGCAGGTGCTGGACCTATCCACCACCACTGTATTGTACTCGTTCTGAGCACTGAATACGGAGATGTTCATGGATCTCATAGACAAATAACCATGGTCCTGTGCCCAAAGGGAAATGGAGAGGACTGAGGGACAAGAACTGAAACTACTACGGCCTGCTCCATGCTGGTCGGAACTGAGAGGGTCCCGATGCTGGAGGTCTAGTGATGAAGGCCTTTCCTTTTGACGGGACACGCTGAATCCCCTATTGTTAAACACCTCCTAGTGTATGCATCCTCTCCACTACTTCAGCCTTATTTTGGATATCCAAGATTGTTGGCAAGGTGAAGGGGGTAACATCATACTGGAGGGAGGTTCGGATCACCTCCTCTAAACGTCTCGCCCAATAATACTCATCTGGGAAGAGGTTTGGAGAAAAGAGGACGATGTCCTTGAACATGATCCCCAATTACATTACCGACATACTCCCCTACTGGAGGGATATTAGCCCTTGCCTCTTCTATGCCTTCTTCATAGAAGAGATGAATTCCTCCCGTAACTCTTTCTTGAAATCATCCCATGCCACCTAAGCCACTCTCCTCTCCCCCAGGTAGAGAATCCACCACTGACGCGCGGCTCCCCGCATCTAGCTAACTGCCAGAGGAACTCAGTAATCGGTAAGATCTCGGATCAAGCCTAAAGATATCACCATCTCCTCTAGCCAGCCCTCCGTCTTCATGTCATTGGAGCTGCCCTCGTACTTCTCGAGGGTCTGTCGTTGGATGGCTCGAAGTTTCTAATGCCACTGGTCGTCCTCCTCTTCATAATCATCCCTCTGTCAATCTTCCAAGTCTACCTCTTGGGTCATGATCACCCGTACAACTAGTGGTCGTCTCCCGGGTGCCATAGCTGCAAGGTAAACAAAGAATGCATAATCCCAAGTAGTGCAGAACATTGTTCTTAAAATTTCTTAAACTTATTATTTATTTCAATTTCCCAAAACATCCTTGAAACACGAGAACACAATTCATTATGATTCATGTACCTTTCCCAGGCTCTCTCCCCTACAATTAGCATGTCCTCACATGGTCGTTTGGTAGGTCCAGTGTCCTTGCATCGGATCACGGGGGGGGGGGGGGGCTAAAATCCCGTGACCTAGCCAGTCTTCCCTGGCCTAATTCACGTACCAAGGTCACCCAACACTGTTTCCCAACCATCCCATGAAATCCTCACTGTTCCTAACTCCAAACTCAATCCCATCTCTCAACTGCCACTTATACCATTCTGTTACGACCCGCCTTCACCCAAAGGAGGGAAGGGTCCGCAGGTTGGCCGACCCTTCCTTCTTTAAGATGAAGGAAAGATAAGGACCCCCGAAACACGCTTTCAATTGGTCCTAAAGTGGCTACCAACACCAAGGGTATAGAATCACACACTAAATGGAAGGCATTAACATTTTTCTTTTAATAGGATAGGGAGATATGATAGTAAATCCCACAACACCAAAACTAAAAGTGCAAGTACTGTTGAAAGTAAACCATTCCCATATGCATGTTCAATGGTAAAAGATACAAGTCACAAAACACCAAAGGTGAAAAGACACCAAAAAAAGAAAACAAAAAGAGCAACTGCCCCAAAGGTCCAAGCTAGTACTGCCTCGTACGATCTCTGAAGTAATCCTGGAATCCTGAAAGTAGTTTTATATATGTAGGTGAGCATAAATGTATACTAAGTAGGGCAAACAAAAGAAACTCGTGCACAAGTGAAGAGACACTCTAATGTCCCATGGAATAATAGATAACCAAACACCCAACTAGGAAAAAAACAATCCACCCAACCTCATCAAGTCACGCTCTCCAAATAACAGAAGTCAATTTAAGTATAGTAATTGCACATCGATATTTGTGTACCCCATGCCACTTTACAACTAGTTATTGAAGACATCCTACGCATCGAACCAATCCCACCATTCCTATCGTAGTCCCACTACCAAACCCCGCCCGCTCACACCTAGCCCATAACCACTATCCAACCCATAGACTCCTGGGCCACAACCACCACACATAAACATAACCACAAACACTTGGGTGAGAACAACTACGGCCATGCCTGAAGACACCTGGGCCTCATCCCCAAGACACATGGGAAATATCCTTCCCGCAAACACCTGAGACAAACACAACAACTACCCCGCCTGAATATTTTTGGGCTAATAATTGTCTTCAGGCCATCAAAACCTTCCCAAAGAGTCTTGCGCTATTCTGAAAGGGGAGAAGAAAATAGCCAATAACCAGCCACTAATATGAGTTTTTGGAAAAACACCCTCCACTATGAAATGGGATTTTTCGGCACTTAATTTATCAACATGGGTGTGGTTCGAAAAAGAAATATAAAAACTACAAGTCTATACATAAGTAAACAAGCACTCAACCCATCCTAGGGTTCCGAAAGCAGCCTAAGTGCAAACACTACATCATTATTAACTCATGAAAGGTATACCACCCATATCCAGATCACAATCCACCAAAAAACCAATTTCCCCAATTAACCCATTCTTGTTTTAATATTCAATTGATCCCATTAGGGTGAATTCTTTACTACCAGTCAACTAACAGGCATTACCACTAGCCCAAAGGAAAGAAACAGCCAAACATCAATTTAAACATTCACAGCTGGTTGTCTTTCAATGTCACAACAACAAAGGGATAAGTGATATCCCTCAAAGTACTAGAACTGAAGAAAAACACGAGACATAGACCCATGTCCCCAAAATCTATGAGCCAACTGTTTCTCAACAAGAGAGGATTCCAACCCAATTCGTGATATTATCAGTGTAACCATGCAGCCTCAAATTCACAACAAGTGAAAGTATTACAACAGAGGATGCCATCCCCACCCATATCACCCCATCAATCTAATCCCCCATCCAAGAAAACCATAAGGTCAACTACAATCAGCCCGTGATAGAAAAAACCAAACCATTACCACCAACACAAGGAATGCCCATGCAGGTATTTTTAGATTTAAAATATTTAACACATTCCATTGTTTTAATTCCACTGTACTTTAATAGGGGTTATCACAAAAAATGGTTGATACTGGTGGTATCAATTTATTTAACCAAGTATATGTAATTATCCAATTCCATGTTACTATTAATTAAACATACAGGGGTAATGAGGATCATTATTCCGCAGTGAAATACCACCAACATCAATAATTTTCAGTGAGCATAGGCATGTACTATTCACAACACATAACAATATAAAACTATTGAAGCAGAACATCGGTCACACCCTCCCTTTTATTCTTTAAAGGTCCGTTCATTATCTCCATTAACTTGGGTTTCTTCAATTTCCATAGAGACAAAATCATGCCCACCCAGCATGATACAAAGAAAGGAGAGACCAAGGAGAAAATCCAACTTGATTGATCAAAGATCGAAGTTATTCTCCATAACCTCGGAACAGGGGATGCACAACATGAAGGGCTCCGGCACAGGTGCCCCACATGCCTCGGGAACAATGGATTTCAGACGCACAAGGAAGAGGAGACTAACCAAGTGGAAGGAGAAGAAAATCCATTGTGATAAATAGATGAGATCCCAATGTTACGAGGTATTAAATTTGAACGCATTGGAAGTCGGATAGTGGTTTTCCAAGAGGTTGGGTGGTTACACATGATTGTATTTATTGTTATTCAGTAGGGTGGTTTTTTGGTATTTTTAGACATTAATTATGGGCTTTAAATATGGCCTTGAAACGCTTAAAAAGGTTAAAAAGGCCTAAAAGTGGGGTTATGGGAAAAACTATAGAAGGAAAACCCGTCATGGCTGGACAACACTAATCAGTCGCACCGATTGGTCGGTCTCGCAGATCGGTCGCACCGATCTGTCGCACTGATCGGTCGCATTGATCAGTCACGCCGATCGGTCGAGCGGTCGCACCGATCGGGACGCAACCCTTTAGGATCCAAGAATTTGGAAAAGGGATGGATCCTGGGGGTCAGGGACATTACAAATACAATATGTCCAAAAAGACATACAAAACCACATGGATAAACATTTCTATAGAATATCAAGCATGTCAGAATACATTTCTCCATCTTACTACAATATGAATGGAAATAGAAAAAGCAGACCTGAAAAAACAGGACCAAACAGTCATAAATAGAACGTATGTGGGAAGAACCTCTAAAGCATAGCATTTCAACCATATTCATATTCAAACATTCTCTACATAGGCATATTAGCATGGCAGGCATTCAACAGGTTTAATATGGTAAGCACACAATACCCATTTCAAGGTTATTTGTTGAATTTGCACATAATATACTTGGTCTTTCAATGGAATGGCACAAACCACCTTCCTTGGGGTTAGGAGATCAATATAATTGAACCACGAGGCTTGTAACTTTTTATAATGTTATAGATCTACAAAAAAACATAAAAAACGTTCTACCAACGATAACATGGAAAAGATGAGGAATTGTAAAATGATGCTCTGGAAGTAGGAAGAGCATACTGTTGCGATCCAAACGCGCTCAATGGTGTTCTAATCAGAGTATGGATGGAGGATTGGAGCCCCATCAAAGATCCATTGATGTTCGGTGCTCTCGGATGAACAAAACCATGCCGAAGTGATTAATGTCCGTCAGACGTGATCACAGTGCATTAAATGAAAAAAAAACAAAGCACACAATGTTTTCATTTGAAGTACATGGAATTTACATTCCCTTAATATACTCTGTTTAGGTGGCCTCTACATCACCCATACATGGCCGTGTGTGTGGACATGACACGACCAACACACGACCTCTTGCGGCATCACATTACCCGGCATGTACTTATAGAGTACAAGACGTGTACTTCAAAAAATTTCATATTTTCCACTTTTTCACAAAAAAGACCAATAATGGAAAAAACATACCTGAAAGAAGATCTGGTTTCTTACTAAAATTCCCCCTTAAAAGAACTTTGTCCTCGAGTATCCCTATAGCGGCATATATGATGAAACCCTGAATAGATCTAGCCACTATGCTCGCACATCGGCCTCCCTCTCCCCTGTCTCATCCTGTACCCGCCCATACTGCCATAGCACCCATTCCAGATTAATAGATTGGCCATGGAGATCCTTGGTACTACGATCGTCAATCCGGATAGGATGCTCCACAAACGATGCATCCAACTCATGCACATCCACCTCGGGTTGAATGACATGAGATAGGTCTGAAATGTAACATCGATGCTGAGAATCGTGGAAGACGTCATGCATTGCCCAATAACATTAAGGAAACTGCAACTAATAGGAAATCAGGAAAAGTCTCTCCAACACCTCAAACGGCCCGATGTAGCTCAATGAAAGACTAACCTTTATTCAAATCCCCCTATGCCCCATCCTCAGAGTGACATGCTGGAATACCTGATCCCCATCCTTGAACTCTAGCGGTCATCTCTACTGATCAGCATAAGACTTCTGCCAAGACTATGTAGTAGACATCCTCTTCCGAATCAACTCTATCTTCTCTATGGTCTCCTGGACAAGATGAGGACCCAACAAAGCTACCTCTCCTACCTCCAGCCAACATACGGGTGATCAACATGGCCTACCATACCAACCCTCATAAGGTTCCATATAAATAGTTGCATGAGAAATATTATTGTAGGAAACCACCACCAGAGGTATATGCTTCGCCCAAGAACATTCAAAGTCTAGAATGAATGCTCATAGCATATCCTCAAGCACCTGAATTGTACGCTCGGACTGGCCATCTTTCTAGGGATGGTATTTTTACTCAAAAGTACCTATGTACCCAAAGCCTTCGGAAGCCCCTGCCAGACTCGGTATGTAAAACGTGCATCCCATTCTGAAAAAATGGAATGTGGAACTCCATGTAGACATAAAATCTATGGGATTTAGAACCGTCCCAGGTCATCAACGATGATGGTCTCCTTGATTATAAATAAGCGAGCTACCTTCGTAAGCCTATCACGCAAAACCCAAACAACATAAATCCCTCTAGGAGACCTCGGAAAATCGGTCCCAAATTCAATTGCGTCATCATTCAAATTTTACTCCGGAATGGGTAACTACTTAAAAATACCTTCTCATCACTGATTCTACGCTTTCACCTGAAGACAAGTGGAACACCTCATGAAAAAACCAGAAACATCTCTTTTCATACCTGGCCACCAATACTGGCGGTGTAGATCACGATACATCATGGTGAAACAATGATAAACTACTCTAAATGAGGAATGAAAATCAGTCATCAAATCCTCAGGTATGTGTTCCGGCACCCACATGCATCCCTGGAAACACAAGATCTTATCCTTGCCTACTATCCATCTAGGAAGTGGGTCCTCTCCTAACACAATCTCCCATAAGACTAGGCCTTCTTAATATGATAGTTGCCTCATCCCTACCCGATTGAGAACAGTAGAGGTAACAACTATAGAATATTGAAATGTCTACCCCTGTCTATCGGGAACCTCCAATTTTATCTAAGAGAATAGAACTATAAGTTGTCACTCACTACTAGACTCCTTAACTGCCTGTATCTAAGTTCTCTTACCTAAGTCTTCAGCCACTACATTGAATTTCCATGGTGTATAGGAAAGCTCAAAGTCAAAGGATTAAGACACTCAACCAACGTACATTGTCTCAGATTTATATCAAACTATGTGAATATGTACTTGAGCCTTTTGTGGTCAGTGAAAATCACAAAATTATCTCCCATAACATAATGTCTCCAACATCGTAAGGCATGAAGAACATCTGCCAACTCTAGATCATGTGTCATGTAATTACTCTCATGTGGCCTCAACTACCAATACCCATATGCAACAACTCCATCTCCCTGTATCAGCACAACTCCCATCCCGATACCAGAAGCATCATAGTGAACAGTATAGATCTCTCCTGAATTTGTCAATACTAGTATCGTTGCTGACGTCAACCTCCCCTTCATCTCTTGAATGGATAACTCATAATAATTTGACCACAATAACTTCACACCCTTCATAGTTAAACCTATTATAGTGCTTATAATCATGAAAAGTATTGTATGAAGAGTCTGTAGTATCCATCTAGCCCGAGGAATCTCTGTACCTCAAAGACGTTCTTCAGCTGCTTCAAGGAATCAACTTCCCTCACTTTATCTGGGTCTACTGATACTCCTGTCTCTAAGATCACATTACCAACAAAGTTAATCGGATCAATACAAAAGTGGTATTTAGAGATAATATCATATATCTTATGCTCTCTCAATGTACTCAGAATGATCTCATGATGGGTATCATGGTTGTGTCGAGTGTGAGAGTACACCAAGATGTCTTCCATGAAAATCACCATGAAGGAGTCCATGTTTGGATGGAACACTCTGTTCAACAGTGCCATGAAAACATCAGGCGCATTCATGAGACCTAATGGAATAACAATATACTTGTATAGAACATAACTTATCCGAAACGATGTGATAGGTATATCAGATGGTCTGAGATGCAACTGATGGTAACACACCTCAAATCGATATTCGAGAACACCCGGGATCTTTGATGTTGATCTATGAGATCAATAATCCTGGGTAAGGGATATCAGTTCTAAACTGTCAACTTGTTCATCTTTTGATAATCCACATAAAGCCTGAGGCTGCCATCTTCCTTCTTTTTAAACAGGACAGGTGAACCCAAAGAAGTATTAGGTCGGATGAAACCCATGGCCTGCAACTCCTCCAACTACTTCTTCAGCTCCTGCAAATCATGTGTAGCCATCCTATAAGGAGAAATGGACACCAGTTCCACTCATGGAATGAGATAAATAAAAATGTCTACCTCATGCTCCTGAGGTAAACCTGAAAAGTCCTCTGGAAATTGGTCCCTAAAACGATCCACCATTGGAGTAAAGTCTATCTATGAAGTACCTTGGTCATCCAGATATAAACTGGAAATCTGGGCTATAACTCCTCATAGCTCATGATGCTCGGGTCCCGCTCGACTCGCATAGAAATCCCACTCACCCCGATGAAGAAAAGATCAAACCCATTGGGATATGAAACTAACCCTATGTTGATAGCAATCGAAGACGGCCTGGAAGTGAACTAACCAGTCCATTCCATGAATGAAATCATAGCTTGTCATCTTTAATACATATAGGTTCTATAACAAGTAACACCCCACAACCATAAGTGGGAACTCCCTATAATGACGTACAATAACTGCTCTAGTCCCGAATTGTGTGTCTAGATTCAAGATATCAGCAGAAGAAAAGTTGTAGAGACCATGGCTTTCCATAACTGCAACAGAGATAATGCTATGGGTAGCCCCTGTGTTGAAAAGAGTATAAGATAAAACATAGGCTACTATGATCGTACCTGGAACGGGGGAAGGTCTGGGATCCTACTCCTGTTATGTCTCGGAACTGTGCATCAGCACCTATGTTCGGAATGATGGCTAGTGCCAAGACTAGCACAACACGAGGATGTCACGGTGGAATGACTCCCCAAGGTCAAGATCAATCCATTGATCATGATTTTAATGTTCTAGAACTAGGATTGTAAGAATGGAAAAAGAGAAATAAAGCACTGACTTTTTACAAAACATTACTACACAGCGTGTATAAACACTACCTAGCGTGTTCTCTTAATCCATTCACATGGGCGTGTACATCTGCCACAACTGGTCGCGTAACACCCCAACAACACATGGTGTTATTCCCAAACATGGTGGGTACTTGAAATTTATTTCACTACCTGAGTCTTCTTAAATGTCTAACCCACATAGTCCTCATAATCCTAGACTACACGGTGTGTTCCAGAAGGACACGGCGTGTACTAGTCATGTTCCAATGACTCATGTGGTTAGTTACACAGCCGGCTACAAGGTTCACTCTACATGGTGTGCTCCATGTGTACATGGTCTGTACTTAAAGGATTTCACTGACCCATGTTGTTAGTTACATGGCCAGCTACACTGTTCACTCTACACAGCATGCTCCAGGTGGAAACAACATGTACAAGAAATTATAACACAAACCCGTGTTGTTTGTGACATGACTGGTACCAAGGTCAGACTAAACGATGTGTTCAAAGTCAACACTGTGTGTATACGCATAAGGTTTATCCATCCATGTTTTTTGTTACAAGGATAGATACTTAGGTTATATGACACGGTGTGTTCAATCCAGATATTTTGTGTATATATCATGTTTCCCTCATCCGTGTAGTTAGTCACATGGGTATACAGATGGTCCCTATAGCACGGCGTGTTCCTGCAAGATTTTCACAAACCATGTCCCTTCGCAAAAAGTTTGTGACACAGTTATAGACTACACGGTATGTATTCATAAAGTACACGCCATGTATTCTGGGTTTTTCTAGACAGTAGCCTTAGAAACTACTCTAAATACTAGATAACACAAAAAATTGTGCATTACGGTGCAAAATTTCCAATATCTGACGGCCCATACTACTTGCTAATGAATGCTTGGCATATTAAACATGTTATAACAAGGAAAACAAGCAATGATCCAACAAATTTTGGCCCATGAGCGACAATAACACCTCAAGGACCAATGTTTGGCATCTATCTAATCAAATAACTATACAAAAAAATTATCTATCAAACAACAGGGATTTTATCAAAGCATATATCACAACAACATGCAAAATCTACACAACATCTATCACAAGAACATGCAATCACTAATGAATCCTAGATCACATAACAAGAATGCATGGCATGTGATATCTAAGAAGTGTCTATAGGAAGCATGAGATGGCATACCCTCATCTCATCTAGTTGCGACAGTAATAGAACCACAATAATAACAATGTAAATATCAAAAATCATTTGAATCCATCAATGGTGAAATAAAATCATCTGTAAAATTGCAATAAATGAGGTAGTATGAATTTTCCTTATATACAGGTTATCTACACTCAGTGATATCTTATTACCATCTACCAATTCCATCTTATCCCAATCTATAGGATTCAAATAGAAATTCAATAGAAATGAACCTCATTTGATACAGCTTTGTAACATTTCGGTTCAGAAGCCACCCAGAGGCGCCCCATACCTAGTTGGACACATGGACTCTAGTGAATTTCCACAAATTCCAGTGGCTGCGGAATAGTAGTGAGGGCCTTGGGTGTGATAGTAGGGAAGATATTCCCTCATTGGAAGAGTACACAGTGGATGAGAAACAATATAAAATATTGGATGCATTAATAACCCATACAAAAACATTTAGTGGAAGACTAAAAATAAGAAACAACTGGAGCACATAAATATAAATGATGCATGATACATATTTCTAGGAAAGCTTCCAAATAGATCAAAATGATGTAAAACAAAAATAGTACAAAACCAAATTACAAAAGAAATATCTAAATAGCTCCTCAGCATTGCAAGCAAATGCTTGGTCCCATGCTTTCCTGGTCCACCGCAAGTCAGGTACCTGGAGTTGAAGGGTGCTTGCCCTTGTTTATACCTGCAACAATATAGTCTGTTTGGGCATAAAAGAAAGACCCAAACAGGTTGCGATAATAAATTCTAGAAGGGAACCACCTGAAGATCTGCTCCAGACAGTTAGTGACTATATGGTAGGTAAAATTATAGAAAACAGTAAACATGAACATGTTGAACAATAAACAATCCACAGTTCCAAAGTCAAGAAACAATTAACAAGGTGCAAAGCACAATAGGTAACCCTCTGGGAAGTACTCAGAGCCATCCCCTCTTGTCCTACCTCACAAGTAACATCAACCATTTGGGAAGTGAACTCATCCTAACCCTTCTGTTTTGGTCATAAGTAATTATAATGTCTCTTAGAGGAAGCAAACACAGTCAACTCCCTTGTACTTTGGGGTCGTCAAGAACACTCTGAGGTAGCTCACACAGTTAATTCCATTTATAGCCCCAAGGTCAAGGACTCTTTGAGGAATCAAACTTGTTCAATTCCTGTTATTGCCCGGGTCGTTCATGGACTCTCTAAGGAAGCTCACAGAGTTTATCCCTCCAATATCCTATGGTAATCTAGTGATTCAAACAAGAAAAATGGAGACTCTCTGAGAATGTTCACACGGTCCATCCCCATACAGTCTTAAATGGTCAAGGAATATCTGAGGAAGCTCCCACAGTCTATACCCATATAGAGCCAAAGAAATCCTAGGCTCACTAAGGGTGCTCACTCAGTCAATCCTCGTATAACCTAATGCTCGAAGACTCTCTGAGGAAGATCACTCGGTCTATCCCTTTATAGTCTGCTACACCCAATTATCAAGGACGTATATAGGATAACGGAATAGAAATACAATATGAAAAATGTAGACGTATATAATTAGAAGGATAAATAGTTCTACAACATATCAAGCATATGAGAAAAAATTTCTCCATCCTACTATAATAGGCATGGAAACTAATCAAGCATCCACGACAAAACAGGACCAAACGGTCATAAATAGAACGTCCATGGGCAGAACCTCAAAATCATAAATGTTCCACCATATTCATATTCAAACATCCTCTACAGATGCATAATAGCATGGAAGGAATACATCAAGGTAAAAATTGTAAACACACAATTTCTCATTCAAGGGTATTGGTGGAATTTGCACATAATATTCAAATATATTCAACAGAAAAAACAAACCACCTTCCTCGGGGATAGGAGATCAATATACTTGAAAGAAAATGCTAGAAACTCTTTACAACAACATAGATCTACAAAAATGTACAAGAAATTCTACCCACAATTACATGGAAAAGATGAGGAATTTGAAAACGATGATCTGGAAGAAGGAAGAGCTTACCGCTGTGATTTAAATGAACTCAACGGTGTTTGAATCGGAGGACGGACGGAGGATCTGGTTCTCAAGAAAGATTCATGTAAGCTCGACGCTCTCTGATGAATGAAACCTAGGGGAAGTGATTTCTATCAATTAGAAGAAACCCTGGTGCGTATATTGAAAAAAAAAGTACAGGGCGTGTACTTTTGAAGTACACGACGTGTACATTCCCTTTCATTACTCCTCTTTAGGTGGCCTCCACATCACCCATACATGGTCGTGTGTGTGGCCATGACATGGCTAGCACATGGCCTCCAGTGGAATCGTAGTACATGACATGTAATTATAGATTACACGACATGTACTTCAAATATTTTTAGATTTTCCTCTTTTTCCCAAAAACGACCATAAAAGGAAAGAACATACAGGAATGAAGATCTAGGTTCTGACATTTTAAAATCAGAAATTGATTATCATATGGTCTAAAATTTCATTAACTGTCTTATTATGGTAAATATACCACATATAAGTATAATTAATAGCTTCTTAAAAATTAATATGTGGTAACTACTTTTAAAATTAAAATAGAATAATTGAGTGTAAATTTAAAAGATAATGTTCGGTATAAACTCAATACGTGTCTAAAAACCACTAGATGAGAGGATATAGATCTATCTTAAACATAGATTATTCATATATCATGTTTTAAAAACATGGGTTAATATAATTATTTATATTAATTTAATGTTTTTATACATTAAAATTGTGCAACTCTCCTCTCATAGAAAAAGGATCCCAACCCTCTTTGTTGATCACGCTTACAAAACCTTTTAGTTTATATTTTATTTGTAAAAGAATCATGAAATTATCTATCCCCACATTATTTTACCCTTTTTTTGGCATAACACACTTTTTAGAGGTGTTTGGGTGTTCTTGATAGGTGATCAACTGAAGAAGAGGTATCATTTTCTTTGTGTGTTTATATTTTGTTTCTTCTTACACATAATGAAATCTCATCCAACACCAGTGAGATAATAATTAGATTATCTTAAATACACTAAGATGTTAATATTTTAATAACAACCCCTAAATATTTCTCCACTTCCACTATATAAGAAAGGAATTAATCATTCTTGCAAACATGTGAATTATCACCTCCACAGTCCAATTTAATTTTTTTCATTACCATCAGGTAATATAGGTTATAATTATGGAATTAATCATTATATGTGATATTAATAATATTTAAAAATTATTACATAATTATATATCAATTTAATTATTACATCCATGTGCATAAAAATGATAATGTCATTTGTGAGTTTGTGTGAACTATCACCTCCATGAGGCGGTATGACTCATTTTTATTCATTATATAACATGTATGATATTTATCAGAATATTAAAAATATTATAATGATTTTTATAATATCATGAGAATTATGGAATGATAAAATGATAATTACCATATTTCCATAATGATCAATTAAAAATGGAATCTTTACTCTTGCATATGTATGGACTACCATCTACATGATCATAATGTTGTTCATTTTTCATAACCCTATTAAATGGTTTAAATATAAAAATAATATATGTGTAAAAGTGGTGAATATTTCATTAATACTATTTTGAATATGTTAGTATTATGTCCAGATAGACTAGTGACATCATACCATGTTCGTTTCCGACTCAAGAACCGATTATTGACAAAACATTCAACATGAACTAAAATAATTAACTAATTATTATAATAACTTATTAAGTGTTGTCATTGTAACAATAAACATGAAAATGTATTTAAATAAATATTAAAATAAATTACATTGATTATTCAAGAAGATAAATAAATAACTAGTCTAGTTGGACTAAAGGTAAGGGTCTTTGTGTCAATCTCCGTTCATTAAGGACTATTTATATTTATATAAGGCCTTATTTTATAAGTTGTAAAATCAACCCCTTTGGATATTAATTTCATTAGAAAATATTCAAATGGAAGATTTTTTATGAAGCATTTAACAAAATGACAATATGAATTTTTTATTTTAACATATGTGGTGGCAATGACCTTTCCACCACCACAAGAATTATTTGATATCTGGATTCCTCTAGAAGTCCTAATGTTTTTTAAAAATAGTAAATGTCGTATTATTTTTTTAAGTATTTTGTTATAGAAAATAATTTGGATAATTTATTGATTATATAAATATATTGATATGATGTCATAAGATTTTATTGTGTTAATCGTAATTTCAATTTATGCTTGTTCATATAATACGATTATGTTATTGTTAAGGGGAATTGCTTATGTATAAAGGTTGTTCCATGATAAACTCAGGGAGGGTGAGCCCATGATATCACTCCAATGCGTTGTGTAACATGATGGACATAAACATTAATGCTTCCCCTATGAGAATTAGGTAATATACTATCATTAGTATTCCAAACATAACTATGAATTATTCTTCCTCTATAGCTTTGAAAGAAATAATGTAAATACATTATAGATTGCAGACGTTACCTTTATAATTTTTTATTTCAATGATTTATTCATAAATCTTATAATATCATGAGGCATGTTAAAGAGAATATATTTCATGAGTGAAAAGTTTTATTTCATTTCTTTTAATTTATTCATTGACTAATGTTTATTTCTTTATTTTACAACCCATATGCAGATTTTTATAAGCATCCCATACTTTGGAAATGTTTTTAGAAGGAATATGGAAATTTAATAGATATGGAATAATTCATGATTATTTTTATCAAGAATAAAATTCATTATGTTTTATTCAAGGAGATTTATAATTGTCAGAAAATTGGATAGAGTAAAATTGTGTACTATGTTATATAAGAGATAAAATGTATTAACAAGGTCCTAATTATTTAAAAATATAAACCTAAAAAGATCCTCTATGTGAATAAAAGTCAAATTATTGTATTATCCCATGATTATCTAATGTTTTATGATTGGGGCCTTATAATTATTATCTCATGTATATATAAATATTAAATGAATGGTAATTTTATTATTTAATATATTATATATATAAATTTAATTAAATTATTAAACAATAGTGTTAAATTTGACAGTTTTATTACAAGAAAACCATTCATATATTAGAACGGTTTTATATAAAATAACTTTTTACAATATAAAATGTTTTTTGAAAAAATTCCTACAATAAATAGATTCAAATTAAATAAACCAGATCATTTAGAAAATATTATTTAAATTTTTTTATATAAATCATTTAAAAAATTTTACTTTTTACATTCATATAAGAAATTATTGTTTTAAATATAAATATGTATCTTTCACTATTCCATAAAAAATCTATATTTTAAAATTATTTTAAAATTTCATTATAAGAAAAATTTAATGTTGTAATTTAAAATAAGTTCCCATTTTTTGAAATAATTTTATTTACGATTATAAAAATAAAACATGATATTTTCTCCAAAAAAATAAAATTCATTTTGGAAGAAAATCATAATTTTAAGAATAATATAAGATTGCTAAAAACTGAATACATAATTTCAATGAAATAATCAATATACTTATACAAAGAAATATATTTTTTTATAACTCTTTAAGATTAAAAAAATTTGTAACTGTCAATTTAATGACTACATGAAAAAAAAATTAAAATAATAATACATCAGGGTTCATTTATGTTTTGATATACATGTCAAATAAAATATCAGATATTAATTTTTTCTTCTACAATATTAAGGTGTTGTAGTGAACATAAGGTCATGTGGAACTCTTATTCTAAAACAATCATTCAAATCACAATATAATAATATGATAATAGAAGACCTTTTTCAATATTAATTTTTTTCTAATCTTGGTCATGTTATAATGGAGATAATTGTATAAGACATGAGTTGGTACATTTTTATTTTCTTTTCCAACACATGTGTAATAAAACATTGAGTCACCATTTCAAGATTTAAATTTCAATTTGTAATTGATATTATGTTATTTCATAAATAATGAAAAATCATTAGGATTACATTACATATATTGACATGTTTTTCTAATGGATAATAGTTCATTAATTAGTGCATTTTGTGTGCTTTTTGTTAACGATAGTCTTATATTCCATGATTGTGTGATATATTAGTTTACATTTCTTTTATAATATTTTTATTAGGTAATCAATTATTTGAACATCAGAGTGATATTATGATTTTTTTTATATTTATATGTGACTTTGACTTATATTCCTATAGATAAACCATGGTTATTATTAAAGAAGTTATGGTTTGGTTTAGGGGTTGACCCCTAAGAAAAAATTTGGGTGATCAAATATACTAGATTGTATCACATGAATATATTATAATCCATTCATCATGTTACATTATATTCATATTTATATATTAATGATGCTACCTACAACTTATGTGGGTCCGGGTAATCTCCTTAGGGAGGAAACCCTATGTTATATTATCTTCTATATAAAAGTTTGAATAAAAATAGGATCCTATACTAATTATAAATTTACATACACTAAACCCACTTAAATATAAGTCCATTGTCGATTATACAGAGGGAATAATATTCAATAAACCTCATTTCCTTTTGGAAATTGATTCCCCTAAGATATAGTGGATTAGATATAAACTCTGGACATGATATTTCATTTAGTAGACACTCTAGTGGGTTTTCAGTTGTCGTGGTCTATTCTTAAGATTTATATACCAACCAAGAGGTGGTGGATCCTTGTAAATCAGGTAGGAAGATATATGGGATTGACTTGGATAACCATGAAAATCACAACATCATATTTTGAAAATAAATATAATATTGAATGCATAAAACACCGAGTCTCTACAAACAACACTTGGTTATAACCGTTCCATTAAAAATAATTTTTCTGCCTTTTTATTTGAATTTTGTGAAACCGACATAGACAGTTGCGTTTCGTATGATATTTTGAGTACCATAAGACAAACAAAATGTTTTTGGAATCAAAACATACCCTTATGAATAGTAATATAAATATTAATATGAACATATGAAGAGAAAATAAAATATTTTATTTATTTTCTTCATGTTATAAGATAAAGTGATCTTGATTATTTATTCTATGTGATATATAATGAATTATAGTTTTAAAATTCTTATTTATAGAATAAATCATAATATTAATTAAATATTAAATTTTTAATATTTAAAAAATTATTTTCAAAAAATTATTTTTATATATTAATTCTACATGTTGAATAATTGTTAGGGCAATTTTTTTTAGATTAATATAATTTTTTTTAATATTTGTGTAATAGTTTAATAATATAAATTCGAAAATATAATAAATAAGTAAATTTATGCATCATTCTTGAGTCATGGATGATTTAAATATACATTGGAACAAATTTAAATTCACATATTAATATTATTTGTCTCAATAATCAATTCATTTGGTTGTCTTGGGGAAATAATAAAATATTGAGTGAAATAATTGGGAAACATCTTTTCTCGTCCACTATAAAAAACCCCCTCACTCCCTCTTCTCTTCCCTCATATCAAGTATTATTCCTTGTCTAAATTATTCTAAAATATCTTCCCAAGCATCTCCCCATGTGAATAATCCCTTGGTATCTTAAAAATACCAAACCCTCTCTCCTAAAGCTACTCTAAAATAAGATTAATACAAGAGGTAAATTCCTCTTTTCAATTCTTTTACGTTCTTTTCAAGTTCCTTTGTTTTATTTTCTATACACACATCACATCATCCATATTTTTTGATGACTCCATTAATATACATTTATTGTAATGGTTTTGTGATAATGTAGTAATTCATCATCATCTCCCATTTCCCCTTCTCTTATACTAGAAATGAAAACACCATCCGAGATGTGTTAATTTATAACATTCAAGGATTGCATGATTTAAAAGTCATTGACAATCTTGAATTATAGTAATGAAAAAATATTGTTGTTTTAAATATACATTAATATATGTATTATAAATTATTTAATACTATATAATTCATTTGTACACGTGATATTAATTTATAAATCAAAATGATTTTATTATGATCATGAACCGACAATTAACCCAAAAAATTATCATTAATGATTAATATAATGACTAATCATCAATACAACTACCCAAATGAATTTATGAACATTTAAACTTTTTTTAGTAAAATATTAACATAAAACTTATATTTGGTACTTCAATTCTCATTCTTCATGTTTATCCATACATGAATATAAGTAAGTCTGTCATCTATCCCATTAAAGAAAACAATCCAAAAAATGTAATTGAATTTGTTAACACATCACAAGGCCATTAAAAACATAATAAATTTATATTAAAGAAATAACTTTTATAAGAGGTTAGGGAATTATTTTTTTCTGAATCTAAATTTTATTTTTTAGGTCATTAAGTACAAGTGACATCACCATCAGATTTAAGGTGAGTGTTGTATAACCAATCACCCATTTTCATTCAGGTTAATCTTATTATCTACTTAAGTAAATTAATTTATTATATATTCATGTTTACTCCATATATATTTTGTTATAATGTTCTATATATGTGTACCAACCATAATTCTACTTTCATTTATGTGGATTTAAATGTTATAGAATGATCAATAAACAATTCTCCCTAAAATAAAATCCCTATTCATGGAAATTTCTTAGAGTCATACTTATTTTATTACATACTGTATAATATATTATTTGAAACTATTATCTTTTTAAAATCAATAATTTTATTCTAAATGTACTATCTCACATAACAAATATTTTTATAAAAATAGTTCTCCAAAATAACTCATCTTTTCAAAGTAAAATATTATTTATCACAACAATTACTCAATGATTTAATAAGAGTATATTCAAATGTTTCAACACTCTTATTGATTTTTATATATTATTGGGATTAATATTTTAAAATATCATATACTATATGTAATTAAATGGATTATTTTTTAATTGAAAGTGAATGTTAAATCAAAAAACCATTCACTAGTTTAATCTGAATGGTTAGTGTTTATGATTATTATTTGGTGAAAGTTATTTTCATTTCAAATATTAGTTTCAATATGAGTGTATATGTTGTTTATATTTATCCACATTCCTATTAGAAATTAACTGGACTTATTATCTATCAGGTTGGGGCTTGATATAGCCCCATGGGGCATAAGTAGGTCTCATGAGAGAAACTATTGCCATGACACAAGTCCATGACAATGTGGATATATGTGGTCTTAGAATAAGGCCTTAACAGTATGTTCATGATGTCCCACATTATGCACTCTCTTGTTTAGAAAATAGTATTGATGGTTCGTGTTTTTATTCAACTAGTATAATGCCCAATATTATGTTTTTTAATGATATTATTTTTTATCTCTTATTTCTACAATAATGTGTTCATGTTTTTTGTTAATGGAATGAAGTTTTAGTTATTCACATTGCTTAATGTTAATGTTTATGATTTATTTCACTATTTTTCATACCCTTGTTGATCATTTGAGCTTACCCATTTCATATGTTTAGTTTTCCTAGTACATGAAGATGATTTTTATGAATGACATATATGTATAAACTTATAGATGTGGATGTTCACAATAAAACTTATCGGTTGTATATCATTTGAAGATGTAATGTTGATCTTATGCATGAATCTTATTTCAAAAGGTACTAATCATCCCACTTATTTGGGATGAAAATTTAGTGTTTAAATTCCAATGTAATAAAATAAGGAATCGAATCCAAGAAACTGGGTTGGTTCCTTGTAGTTGGTATCAGAGGATGTTTAGTAGGAAACATGTAAACATGATTTAAAAATGTGTATTAGAGAAAAAAACCCAAATATTGTATTTGAGGATAAGAATACAAGAACAACTTTGAATGTTCATAAGGAATAGATTATGTGGATCATTCTAGATAATACATCTCTGTATGGATACTACAAGTGGATGTTGTTCTGACCCATATGTACCTATGAGTGAAAACATTGACAACGAGTTTTGGGATTAACCCATGGTTTCCTGGTACACAACAATAGGCCTTACTACACACTGAGATTGAAAATCAAGGGATATATGCTTATACAATTCAATTTTTCTTTACAAGCCATTATGAAGGATTCAAATTTAATATTTTAATCAAAGTAACCATGTCATTAATTATGGGATCATCCATTCGTAGGATTTAAATTTATGCTAAGTATTTTTCTAGGATTGTATTATACATTATGATTCAAAACATAATCTAGTATATAAAATTATTTAGAAATTCAACCTAGTGGAATAATTGGACACCGTACGAACACACATATCACATGTAGGGATTTCCCTATGATTCTTGATAGTGATGTCGTATCTGGAGATACCATTGTTGATTAGAAACATATAACTATACCTTGATAAATGAATCCTATATCAAACAATAACATTACCTGTATAGAGAATCTTGATCTAAACCATGTAAGAGATATGCTGGAATGTGTTAGGTGATAACAACCTTCATCATTTAATTTGAAAACAAACCCATTCACAATGGAGTAGTGGATAACTTCGTTAGAGAATATATTTCACTGTTTGGGATGTAGTGAAAGTGAGAAGGTTATCATTGATGTTTATCGACTATTAGGTGATATAGATTACGAGTGTCAATTAATCCAAAACACAAAGGAGGATGATGAAATAGATGAAATGGATTGGACATATTTTAAGGAAATATTCTTCTTAAAACAATTCTCTCATGAACAACAAGAAAATACGGAATTTTAATTGTCAAATCAATGTTCAGAAGATCATGGAAATGATTCCATGTATGAAGAAAAATTTACAAAGATTCGACGGCATACTATGGTCTAAATATGAAGTCTATGAAGAAATTTTGATTGATTCATGTAACCTCCTAGTTCTGGAAGCCACCCAGAGGTGCACCTTACCATGTTGGCCAAATGGACTCAAGTCCATTTTCCCAAATATCAGAGGATGATGAATAGCAGTAATGGCCTTATATGTGATTGTGGGGAAACTATGCACTCCTTAGAAGACTACAAAACAGATGTAAACAACACATACAATAGAGAAAGTAGTAAACATCCAACAACAATAAACAGCGGAAGGATAAAAAATTAAACAACTGGAGCACACACATATATATGAAATGATGCATGATACATATGTCTATGAAAATAGCCAAACAAGTCACATTGCTGAATACAATAATATACCAAAGTACTAAGAAAAAACAGATAAGCAACTCCTCAACATCACAAGCCTCAGATTGGTCCCATTCTCTCCTGCTCCAATGCAATCAAGTACCTTATGTTGATTGGCGCTTTCCCATGTCTATACCTGCTACAATATAATCTGTTTGGGCCGAAAAGCAATACCCAAACAGGGTGTGAGACTAAATACTAGTAGTAAACCTCTCAAAGATCAGTGCCTAATATTCAATGAGAATATGGTAGGTAATAGTATAGTAGACAGTAAACAGTAAGCAATAAATAGAATGATACAAATCAGTAGCAACCCACAGATCAAACAAGAAACAGTTAAGAAAATAGCTAACCACAAACAGGAAACCCTCTAGGAAGTAATCACAACCATCCCCTATGGTCCTAAAAAAGAAGTACCAATAACCATATGGGCAGTACCCTCAGACTAACCCCTCTGTTTTGGTCATAATAAATTGTAAAACTCTTTGAGGATGCATTCTTATTCAATTCTCCATAAAATCAAAGGTTGTCAGGGACTCTCTAAGGATTATCATGTGGTCAATTCCCCATATAGCCCCAAGGTATAGGGACTCTCTAAGAAATCTCACTTGGCCAATTTCTCTTATATCCTCTAGTTGATCACATACTCTCTAAGGAAGCTCACTTAGTAAATTCCTCCTATCGCCTAGATAGGTTTATGGAAATTCAAGCAAAATAGTGACTCTCTGAAGAATCTCACTCAATCAAACCCATTATAGTTTATAAAACTCAAGACTTTCTAAGGAATCTCACTCAATATATCCTCCTATGGTCTATAATATCCAAGAATCTCTAAGAATCTCACTCAGTCTATCCCCAACAGTCTATATTGTCCAAGACACTCTTAGGAAGATCACACGGTCTATCCCCTTATAGTCTATAGCACTAGGTTCTCACGGACCCATGCCAGTCAGTTCATAATAATGATATATGGACTATTTAAACCATAGAGCTACTTGGCTAACCAGTATATAGAATAAAAAACATGTAAGGGAACAGTACTCCATCCAACGGTCCCAAGTCATGGAAAATAGGTATAACGGCCAAAGGAAGCACAAGACCAAATGGTCGTAAACAGAACAAGGCTTGGGTAAAACATCCATGCAAAGATATTATCCGTATACATATCCAAACTACCTCTACCCAATCTTAAAATCAAGACAAGAAAGACAAGAGGGGAAAAAAAGTAAACATGAAATACCCCATTCAAGGGTATTGGGGGAAATTGCACATAATACTCAATGACTTCGAACAGAAATTCACCAACCACTTACCTGGATTCCAGGAGATCAATATACATTAAAAAAGAGGCTTGAATCTCCTTATAATGTTGTATATCGATGCGGTTCCCATGCAATTGACAACGGTCGATTCGGAGAACGGATGAAGTCTCGGGGGGCTTGGAGGAGATTCATGGTCGTACGGGACACTCTCGGTTGAAAAAGCTGGAGAAGAATACAGTTATGGGGTTAAGACTCTCCCCTAGTGCATTTAATGAAATAAAACAAAGTACACGACATGTAATTTTTAAGTACACGGCATGTACTCACCATATCCATACTCCGGTTTAGGCGGCCTGCACATCAAACCTACATGGTTGTGTGCATGGTCATGACACTGCCAACAAGCGGCCTCGAGGTGTATCAAAGTACACGACATGTACTTAAAAAAGTTCCAAAAACTCCTCTTTCCACAAATACTTCTCTTTCCACCAAAACTCCAGAAAAGGAATATTTTACCTGAAAAAAGGTCTCGGTTCCTAAAAACTTCTCCCGATAATGAAATTCGTCCCCAGATTTCCCTACAAAGGAATGGAAGAAGAAACCCAAAACAGCTCCAGACACCGCAGTTGTATATCAGGCTCCATCTCCCATGTCGCATCCTGTACTCGCCTCTTCTGCCATAGCACCCATTCCTAAGGAATAGACGGTCCGCTGACAAACTTCGTACTATGATCAACAATTAGGATAATATACTCCTCAATAGATGCATCCACTTTGATCTCAAACTAATTAGGTTGAAATTGATGAGATGGGTCTAAAAAGTAACTTCGTAGTTGAGAAACGTGGAAGACTTCACGTATATGCTGGTACCTATGAGGTAACGACAACCGATAGGAAACCGACCCAACTATCTCCAACACCACATATGGACCGACGTACCTTGGTGAAAGTTTACCTTATCTCGAAATCCCCATGTGTCCAATCCTTAGTACGACATGTTGGAAAACATGATCCCTGACCTCGAACACTAGAGGTTGTCTATGCTGATCATCATAAGACTCTTGTCGAGACTGTGCCATATCCATCCTCTTCCAAATAAACTCTATCTCCTCTGAGGTATCCGGAACAAGATGAGGTCCCAGCAAAGCTGCCTCTCTAGCCTCCATCCAATAGAAGGGTGATCGGCATGGCCTACCGTAAAAAGCCTCATAAGGTAAAATCTGAATAGTTTCTTGAAACTATTATTGTAGGAAAACTCCACAAGAACGATATGCTTCTCTCAAGAACATCCAAAGTACAGAATTAATACTCATAGCATATCCTCAAGCACCTAGATCGTGCTCTCGGACTGGCCATCACTCTTAGGATGATATGATGTACTAAAAAGTAACTATATACCCAAAGCCTTTAGAATCCCTTTCCAAAACTGAGTAGTAAAACGTGCATTCCTGTTTGAAACAATGGAGTGTGGAACTCCATGTAGATGTACAATCTCTTGGATGTACAACTTCCCCATCTCATTAAAACTGAAGGTCTCCTTGATCGACAAGAAGTGAGAAACCATCATATGACTGTTGATGATATTCCAAACAAAATCATTCCGTCAAGGTGACATTAGCAACCCAGTCATGAATTCCATCACGACATCATTACACTTCTACTCCGGAATGGGTAACTGCGGTAAAAGAGATGTTGGTTGCTGATGCTCCGCTTTCACCGAATAACAAGTGGAACACCTTATGATAAAACCTAAAACATCTTTCTTCATACTGGCCAACAATACAAGCGGTGTAGATCAAGATATATATTGGAGATGCCAGGATGAACTTCCCAAATTGAGGAATGAAAATTGTACATCCGCTCCTTGCGTATGTCTGCTCTCACCCATAGACATCCCTGGAAACGCAAGATCTCATCCTCTCCCACTGTCCATCTAGGAAGAGTCTCCTCTCCTGACACACTCTCCTAACACACACACACACACAAATATATATATATATATATATATATATGAAATGGTGAATGACACATATGTCTAGTAAAACATCTAAAAAAGTCACAATGCTGAATGAAATACTAAACCAAAGTACATGGGAAAAATAGATAAGCAACTCCTCAGCATCGCAAGCCTCAGTTAGGTCTCATGCTATACTTATCCAATGCAATTAATTACCTAAAGTCGAAGGGCGCATTCCCATGTCTATACATGCATCAATATAAACTATTTGGGCCCACATGCATGAACCCAAAAGGGTGTGATACCAAATCCCAGTAGGCAACCACCCGAATATCTATGCCTAATAGTCAGTTAGCATTTTGCAGGTAACAGTATAGTAAACACCAAATAGTAAGTAGTATACATGATGATACATAGTAGTAGCAACCCACATATCAAACAAGCTACAATGAAGAAAACAACTAACCACAAACAGAAAACCCACTGGGATATACTCACGACCATCCCCTCTAGTATTAACGAAGATTTACCAACAACCCTCGGGGTAGTACACTTAGCCTAACCCATCTGGTATGGTCATACAAAATTATAAGAATCTCTGAGAAAGCACACTCATTCAATTACACTTATAGTATAAGCTATTCATGGACTCTCTGATAATGATCACACGATAAAGTCCTTTTATATCCCCAATTTCTAGATATTTTTTTGATGAAACTCAGTCATTTATTTTCTCTTATAGACTCTGGTCGATCACAGACTCTCTGAGGAAGCTCACTTGGTCAATTCCTCCTATAGCGTGGAATGGTTTAAGGAAATTCAAACAAAAAAACAGACTCTCTGAGGAATCTCACTCAATCTACCCTCGTATAGTTTATAAAGCTGAAGACTCTGTGAGGAAGCCCACTCAGTTTATCCTCCTATGGTCAATAATAACCCAGACTCTCGGGGAAGCTCACATGGTATATCCCCTATAGACTATAATTTCCAAGACTCTTTGAGGAATCTCACTCAGTCTATCCCCTTATAGTCGATATAACCAGGTTCTCGTGGCCCCGTAAAAGTCAATGCATGATAATCTTATATGGCCAATGTAAACCTACGAAGCTACTTGGCTGACCAGTCTATAACATAACAAGCATGCCAGGGAATAGTACTCCATCTTATGGTCACAAGGCATGGAAAACTGGTATAATGGACAATGGTAGAATAAGACCAATGGGTCGTAAAAATAACATGGAATGGGTAAAACATTCATGTATAGCAGCAATCCATATACATAGCCAAATTACATCTACACAACCATACAAGCAAGGTAGGAATGCCAATAGGGGAAAAATAGTAAACAGGAAACACCCAATTCAATGGTATTGGCGGAAATTACACATAATACTCAAATACCTCGAAGAGAAAGGCACAGACCACCTACCATGAAGCCAGGAGATCGATATAATTGAACCATGAGACTTGAATCTCCTTAGAATGTTAAGGATCCATATGGTTCCAACACAATCTATGGATGTCGATTCAGGGAACGAATGGAGGCTCGGGGGCTCGGAGGAGATTCGCTACTGTACGAGACGCTCTCAGTCAAAGAAGCAGGAGAAGAAGACAATTCTATGGTTAAAACACATCCCTAGTGAATTTAATGAAAAAAAGTACATGGTGTGTACTTTTGAAGTACACGGTGTGTTCGTTCCTTTTCTGTACTTTGATTTAGGTGGCCTTCACATCACCCCTACATGGCTGTGTGCATGGTCATGAAACGACCAGCACACAACCTCGAGCGACTTCAATGTACACGGCGTGTACTTATAAAGTACACAATATGAACTTCAAAAATTTCAAGAAACTTCTCTTTCCTCAAAAACTCCAGAAAAAGGAAGAACCTACCTGAAAATAAGGTCTGGGTTATTACAATACATTGATTGTTTTTATCCATTTCTACGAAGGGATATATCTCCCTATGTTTCTCACTATAAGATAATAATATATCAGGTGATATTAATATGTAAACGGAAAATATAAGGCCCCAGCCTTAAACCTTACTTAATCTTGAGTTATTACATGATTACACATTGAGGATCTTTTCGGGTTTAGAGTTTTAGAGAATTAGATCATAAAACTTGCATTACATTCCACATATAAACAAAGTGGTTACATAAAGATAGTATTCTTCATTCCCATCAATGGAAACATATTTAAAATAGAACATGGATTCTTTTTTGACACTTCTTTGACACTATCATCATATCATGTATCGTTCCCTTGACCTATGAAAAACATTTCAAAAAACATGGGATGAGCATAAAAAGATCAGTACAGGATATAAAAATTTTAAAAGGAACCATGGGTACATATATACATAAGAATGATATAATACTTTACCCATAAAACATAAGCACTTTAACATACCTCATCAAATCATGAATAAATCATAGAAATCATAAGACATAAAGTTAACTTGAGACATTCATAACATTCTTACGTAGGGAGTAACCCTCTTGGTTACGTTTGGAATACCTATCACATTATATTACCTAAATCTCTTCGGAGAAACCTTAACATTTCACTCCTTCACGTTACCCAATTCATTGGAGAGCTATATCGGGCTCACCTGCCCTTAGATTATCACGGATCCACCCGTCTTCATAATAATGCCCAAGAACCTCAACATAATCGTATCACATAAAACATGCATAAAGGAAACATAACATTTCCCTATATAAATCACGAGATATCAATACAACACATTAATGTAATAAAAGCATTATGAAAACCATTTTCAATACAAAAATAAAAGAAAAGTAAAACATGCTATTTTTTTTTCTTTTAAAAAGAAGGTAAGGCTTGTAGAGGAAGCCGAAACCCAAATAATGGTCAGGGCGGCAGAGTAGTCATTGTCACGACATACGTACGACAAAAACATTCCCTTTTTTCATTTTTTTAAAACGCTTCGTATAAAAAAGATTCCTTTTGGATAAACATAAAAGTCAAAGGGGTTTATACACTGAATAAATGAATGTTTTGTATAAAATAAAATATGCCTCAATGAAAGGAGATTGAGACGAAGTCTCATACCTTGAGTCCAACTTGACACGATCGTTCTTTAATGTCCTGAATAATAATCTTGAGTTAATTTATACATTCTTAAGAACTTTTTTCAAGTTCATTATTCCTTTTATATCACTTATTGTCATGTCATGAACACTATGTAACTATTTAATTTAATAACGGTCGTTTTAACGATCATTGGTACTTGAGTCAAAATAAAACCCTTATAATTACAAGTTGTTCATGTATCCATTATATCCAGAATTATAATCATTATGTATATATCATATATATCATATATATATCCAATATATACATGAATTTAAAATATTACATAGTCATTTAGAGGTAAGAAATGAAATGCACCGTTCATGGAGACGGTAAGCCGTACGTACGCATGAACGGTACTTCCATTTCTATTTCGTATTTTTTTATGGAATGGAATCATAATTATATAAAGATATATTATAATCCCAGTATAATATGATATATAATACCATTAATTAAATCCTTTATATGTCCCACATATGGCATTAACGAAATCAAATCACTTTGAGGTGGCGGTAGTCGACACTTCCTTAAATGAAGATATCGCGTTTACCCATAATGGAAACCATAAAGGTATGACAAAAATGAAAAATACAAGAGCTTAATGAAAACATAAACATATTATATATCATATATAAATATCGTGACATCTTAATGGCCACCTTTGAAGGTGTTAAAATAATGTTGAACAATCATCATTTTGGGAGGCATAAATTCACCATCCACGGAAGCAGTATGTTCTTTAACCATTAGATGTAGGTGTGTGTAAGTGTAGCATGAATCCTTATTATAAAAACATCCATGTATATTGAAGATACATGAGTTGTTACAAAATAAATAAATAAAAAGAGTTTAGGGGGTTGGATAAGAAAAATAAAACAAAAGGACTCAAGTGATGACATTACCTATAAATCGGGTAACTCCTTTTGGTTTGAGCTCAAAGGCTTCCTTGGGAAGACTTCTGCCTAATATGAGTCTTCATGGAGTAAGAGAGAGAAGTAGAGAGACAAAATGGGCAGGGTTTGGCTGAGCCAAAGGCTTTGGAAGTTTGGGTAAGGAGGTAGAGGTGGGTGCCTTTTATAAGAGGAGAGGAGGGGCACTCTTGGAAAGTAAAGAAATATTACCTTATTTGAAAATGATTTTCGAATTTAAAAGGTCCCACATTGATATAATTCGAGTTTAAGGTGATAAGGGTTCGAAATCCCCCAATCCAATAGGTTTTGGACATGTGTAGGTCATATAGTTTACATTATCTTATCATTTTATTTAAATCATTTATTAATAATGTAATCGATGTATCATCATGATGTCATAAATAATTTAATTTATTTAGATTCTAAAAATTATAAATAAACTACTATGATGTAGGAAAGCTTTTTAGATTTATGATGAATATTTATAGTCAAACATCTGACTTGTATATCCCTATTTCAAATTTTTTTTCGTAAAACATATTATGTTTGTGTCATTTTTACTTTTTCATTAAATAAAAAGTTATTTATGTCATTTCCCAACCAAAGTGGCTCCATGGGGTCCCCAAGTTGACCCATGGATTTTATTGGTCGGCCATGACACATCCAATGAGTGTAGGACATGTTTCAAGCTCATCTCATACTATTAAAACATTATTTTTACCTTAAACTACACTAATTACCACTAATCGCGATTAAAATCATAAAAGTTACTATTCACCAAAAAAATATTTTTATATAATTGAACCACATTTTACATCTTAATTACAACCATGTATGTCAGATTTTTTTAAAAACAAATAACAGAGGTGTTAAAATTTCATTTAAACGAAAAATCATTTTCTTTAACTACCACTTAGTGGTTTCACTATTCATCAAAAATTGATGTTTTTCAGAAAGATACCAAAACTTCACCCTAAGATATATTTGATATTCTGAATTCAAAAATGATTTCTATTTTAAAAAATTAAAATCATATAAGTTAAATTAATTAATTTAATAATTAATTCCCGTGTCATGATAAATAGCGTGTTTTTATGAAACAATAAGTATCAAAAGATTGACACCAGTTTAAGTCCAAATTCAAAGTTAAATTGATTCCAATGACCACTATTGGATTTAATGGAAAAAATATAATCTAATTTCACTTTAAAACCAATTCAAAAGATAATCTAATAATATAAATAAATTAGATTAAAAAGCAGTTTTGATGTAAAATACAGTATTTTTCACTATTCATTAAAAAATGAACATTGTCAGAAAAATACCAAAAAATTTTCCAATGTGAAATTCAATGTCCCAATCATAATGAATATGTTTATTTTGAAAAATATATATTATAAAATTGTCAAAATTTTGATTTAAAAATTGTTTTCCATCAAAAGTCAGTAAAACAATCTTATAAAAAAATTTAGTGTATTCCATGCTTAAGATTGGATTTATTTTCATTTTAAGCCTCTAAAACAATATCTAATTCATTAATATAAATAGATAAAAATATCTATTAGTAATTACTTACTTGGGATGTTACATCCTTCCCCCCTTTAGAAAATTGCTTCCCCACAATTTATTTACTTATCGAATAAATGGGGGTACTTATCCCTCATTGCATTTTCCGATTCGCATGTTGCCTCTTCCATCATATGGGATTTTGAAAAAACCATTACCTGATTAATCACCTTATTCCGTAACACCTGATCCCTGTGGTCAAGAATCTGGACCGGTTGTTCCTTGTAAGATAGGTTCTCTTCCAGCTGAACTACCTCTTGACTCAAAACATGAGATGGATCTGGCATGTACTTCCTTAACATTGAAACGTGAAAAACATTGTGTACCTGAGATAAACACAGAGGTAAAGCCACCAGGTATACAACAGATCCAACTCTCTCCAGAATTTCATATGGTCCAATGAACCTTGGACTCAACTTTCCTTTCTTACCAAATCGCATCACACTTTTCCATGGTGATACTTTGAGAAAAACATGATCACCTACCTCAAAATAGAGATCCTTACTCATGTTGTCCGCATAGCTCTTCTGCCTATTATGAGCTGTTCTGATGTGTTTTTGAATTAGCTGAACTTTTTCTGTGATCACTTCTACCAATTCTGGTCCAATCAACTTCCTTTCACCCACTTCATCCCAGAAAGATAGAGTTCGACACCACTTCACATATAACGCCTCAAATGGGGCCATCTGTATACTAGAATGAAAACTGTTATTATATGAAAATTCAACCAAAGGAATTTGTTGGTCCCAACATCCCTGATAATCCATCAAACAACCTTGTAGCATATCTTCCAAGGTCTGAATTTTTCGTTCTGACTGCCCATCTGATTGAGGATAAAAAGTTGTACTAAAATTTAATTCAGTACCCAACGACTTCTGAAGGCTTTTCCAAAAGTTAGAAGTGAACCTGGGATCATGGTCAGATACAATGGAGAGAGGAACTCAATGTAACCTGACTATCTATTTAAGATACAAATGGGAAAGTTGATATAGGGAAAAAGAATATCGTATAGCAAGGAAATGAGCAGATTTGGTCAAGTGATCAACAATAACCCATATTGCATTATTACCACAAGATGTCTTCGGTAATCCCACAACAAAGTCCATGGATATATTTTCCCATTTAAACTCTGGCACTGGTAAATGCTGAAGCATCCCTTTCGGTAACTGTCACTCTACATTAACCTGCGGACATGTCAAACACTTCACAGTAAAATCAGTAATATCTCTTTTCATTCCATCCCACCAGTAATACTCCCACAGATCTCTATACATCTTAGTACTACCAGGCTGAACTGAAAACGGAGATCTATGAGCTTCACATAACAACTCTCTCTTCAACTGTGAATCACAGGGCACACATAATCTCTTCCCAAATCTCAAAACACAATCATTATCAATGTTTAATTCATGCAACATACCTTTCTGAACCAGCTCGTCCTTTTTCTGCAACTCACTGTCTTGCATATGTGCTTCCTTCATTCTATCTGATAGAGATGATCTTACTGATACATTAAAACAAAACAGAAGAACATCATACAACAACAAAATCTATGCAAAATTTCATCAAATCCTTAACCAAGGGATCACGTTCTACACGCAACATTGCCAATGAAGCATTACTTTTTCGACTCATAGCATCAGCCACATTATTTGCTTTTCCTGGATGGTAATGAATTGTACAATCATAATACTTGATCAATTCTAGTCATCCCCTCTGTCTCATGTTTAAATCATTCGGATTGAATATATACTTTAAACTTTTTTGATCAGTATATATTTCACACTTTACACCATACAAATGATGCCTCCAAAATTTTAAAGCGAAAACAACAGTAGCTAATTCCAAATCATGTGTAGGGTAATTTACCTAATGAGTTTTCAACTGTCGTGAAGCATAAGCAATTACCTGATTATTCTGCATTAGGACACAGCCATGTCCTTTCAATGAAGCATCACTATAGATAACAAACCCTCCATTCCTAGAAGGTAGTGCAAAAACTGGAGCATTCACCAATATTCATTTCAACTCATGAAAACAATCATCACATTCTTTTGTCCAGATAAACTTAACACCCTTCCGAGTTAGCTTAGACATTGGACTAGATAACCGGGAAAAATTTCTAACAAACCTTCGGTAATAGCCTGCCAAACCAAGAAAACTACGGATCTGGCTTACATTTGTAGGTCTTGGCCCTTATTCAACAACTTTTGTTTTAGCAGGATCAACAGTTATGCCATCTTTTGAAACAATGTGATCTAGGAAAGAAATTTTTTGTAACCAAAACTCACACTTGCTGAATTTTCCATACAATTTATTTTCTTTCAAGGTTTGAAAAATGACCCTTAAATGTCTTTCATGCTCTTATTCACTTTTAGAAAACACCAAAATATCATTAATGAAAACAACCACAAACTTATCCAAGAACTCATGGAAAATTCTATTCATAATGTCCATGAATACAACAGATGCATTGGTTAACCCAAAAGGCATAACTACAAATTCATAATAGCCATATCTAGTACGAAACACAGTCTGCGGAACATCTGCTTCCTTTACCTTCAGCTGATGGTACCCCGATCTCCGGCCAATCTTTGAAAAATACTGAGCTCCCTAGAGCTGATCAAACAAGTCATAGATATGAGGCAAAGGATACTTGTTCCTAACAGTGATATTATTCAAGGCCCTATAATCTATGTAAGGTCTCATAGAACCATATTTCTTTTTAACAAATAAAACAGGAGCACCCCATGGTGATGTGCTAGGTCGAATGAAGCCTTTCTCTAATAAATCTTGCAATTCCTCCTTCAACTCTGAAAGTTCAATTTGAGCCATTCGATAAGGGGGTTTTGAAATTGGCTTAGCATCAGGAACTAAGTCAACAGTAAACTGAACTTCCCGTTCTGGTATTATTCCAGGCAACTCATCTGGAAAAACATTAGGATAATCATTTAACACTGGCACATCATTAATCTTAACAGTTCCCTTGTTTTCAACAATGTGTGCAAGGTAACATTCATTTCCATCTTTTATAAGATTCTTGGCCTCTTGATAAGATATCAACAGGAAGGGTTCATTATTGTTCACAAACTGAAAGAATTTCTGAAAAGAAACTTCTATAGCTCTACAGTCAATCTTATCATGGTAAATAGAGAGCCAATCCATACCCAGGATAACATCAAACTCTACTAAGGGTAGAACAATAAGGTTTTAAAGTTGGTTCTTTCCACAGACAAGGATAGAAAGATTCTTATAAATTCTTTTTACCTCAACATTTCCCCCAGGTGTTTTTACCACATGTTCAAGAGTCATTTCTCGAGATGGTATTCCAATTTTATTAGAAATGGTTTCAGAGATGAAAGAATGTGTAGACCCCGAATCAAACAACACACTGGCATAATCTGAAAAAACAAAGTACCTGATACAACTTCATTTGATGGCCCGCCATCTGCTGAAGTAGTTGCAAAGGATTTCAACACCCATTTCTTCTTGTAGTCTAACTACTTCCCATCACACGAGATATTTTTCGGACACTCGTTTGAATAGTGACCCATCTCATTGAACATATAAAATTTCACTAACTGTAAATCCAATTTGGTCTTACCATCACCCTGACTTTTTCAGTGCAATCACGAGCCTTATGTCCAATCTTACCACATTGGTAGCACTTTCCAGAATTCAGAAGTCATTCCCCAGCATGGATTTTTCCACATTTATCACAAACTAGAAACTTAGATTTCTTACCAGCAGACTTTTTTGAAGAATTCTTCCCTTTCTCCTGCCACCTTGGTCTCTTCTTCTGCTGGTTGTTATAGAACACTTGATCATCGGAAAGCTCCATTTCCACCTTCTCAGCACATTGAACAAGCTTTTCATAACATTTAAACTCACGAGAAGCTAATTCCCCTTGATATTATGGATTTAATCCTAAGTAAAAATGATTGAGTTTACTATCAAGGTCTCAGATAAAATTTGGAGCATACCTTGCCAATCGAGTAAACCTTTCTTCATAGGTAGCCACTGAGTCTTCCTCTTTCCTCAATTCCAAGAATTGTTTTTCCATCCTATGTCGAACAGCCTTAGGAAAATACTTTTCAAGAAACATACCTTTGAATTCATCCCAGTCAAGAGAATCAATCTCATCAGCATCCCTGGTATTTTTAACCATAGACCACCACTGATCTGCTTCACCCTCCAAACGGTAAATAGCAAGACTAACCTTTTGATTGTCTGAACACCCCATGACCTCGGAAATCTTCTCCAGTGCTTTAATCCACCCTTCAGCTAGCACTGGGTCAGATGATCCTCTGAATGATGGGGGATGTTGCCTCATGAAATGTTCCACCACTGACATGTTCCTCTGTCATTGATCTGGTCGATCTCGTGCATGGATACCACCACCATTTATCGCTAGAGTCAATTGTGCCATTACTAAAACAAACTATTCAGTTCCAATTCCAACCATCTCGGGATGCTGATTCGGAAAGTTATTTCCTTCTGTATTCCTTCCTAGCACTGCTTCCCTATTTCCTCTGTGTAAATCCATTCTGAACAAACATGTCTTAGATGAAGCAACATGGTAATCTTCAAATTCTGTATCATTTCAAAAAAAATGCATAATCATTTAATAGAATTCTAACTCCTAAAGTTATCTAAACTGACCTTTGATACCAACTATAAGGCCCCAGCCTTAAACCTTACTTATTCTTGATTTATTACATGATTACACATTGAGGATCTTTTCGGGTTTAGAGTTTTAGAGAATTATATCATAAAACTTGCATTACATTCCACATATAAACAAAGTTGTTACATAAAGACAGTATTCTTCATTCCCATCAATGGAAACATATTTAAAATAGATCATGGATTCTTTTTTTGACATTTCCTTGACACTAGCATCATATCATGAACCTTTCCCTTGACCTGTGAAAAACATTTCAAAAAACATTGGATGAGCATAAAAAGCTCAGTAAGGGATATAAAAATATGGAAAGGAAACATGTGTACATATATACATAATAATGAGATCATACATTACCCATAAAACATAACCACTTTGACATACCTTATCAAATCATGAATAAATCATAGAAATCATAAGACATAAAGGTAACTTGAGGAATTCATAACATTCTTACATAGGGAGTAACCCTCTTGGTTACGTTTGGAATACCCATCACAATATATTCGATAAATCTCTTCAGAGAAACCTTAACGTTTCACTCCTTCGCATTAACCAATGCATTGGAGAGCTATATCGGGCTCAACCGCCCTTAGTTTATCACGGAACCACTCGTCTTCATAAAAATGCCCAAGAACCTCAACATAATATTATAACATAAAACATGAATAAAGGAAACATAACATTTCCCTATATCAATCACGAGATATCAATACAACACATTAATTTAATATTAGCATTATGAAAACCATTTTCAATACCAAAATAAAAGAAAAGTAAAACATGGTATTTATTTTTCTTTTAAAAAGAAGGTATGGCTTGTAGAGGAAAGCTGAAACCCAAATAGTGGTCACGGTGGCAGAGTAGTCGTTGTCGCCGAATACGTACGACAAAAACATTCCCTTTTGTCATTTTGTAAAACGCTTCGTATAAAAAAGATTACTTTTGGATAAACATAAAATTCAAAGGGGTGTATACACCATATAAAATAAAGTTGTGTATAAAATAAAATATGCCTCAATGAAAGGAGATTGAGACGAAGTCCCATACCTCGAGTCTGACTTGACTCGATCGTTCTTTAATATCATGAATAATAAACTTGAGTTAATTTATACTTTCTTAAGAACCGTTATCAAGTTCATTATTCCTTTTATATCACTTATTTACATGTCATGAACACTATGTAATTATTTAAGTTAATAACAGTCGTTTTAACCATCATTGGTACTTGAGTCAAAATAAACCCTTTATAATTACAAGTTGTTCGTGTATCCATTATATCCAGAATTATAATCATGTTTTATATATCATATATATCATATATATCCAGTATATATGTCTATTTATAATATTAAATAGTCATTTAGAGGTAAGAAATGAAATGCACCATTCATGGAGACTGTAAGCCGTACGTACGCAATAACGCTACTTTCATTTCTATTTCGTATTTTTTTTATGGAATGGAATCATAATTATATAAAGATAAATTATAATCCCATTATAATATCATATATAATACAGTTAATTAAATCTTTTATATGTCCCACATATTGAATTAACGAAATCAAATCACTTTGAGGGGGCGGCAGTCTGCACTTCCTTAAATGAAGATATCGCGTTTACCAATAATGGAAACCATAATGGTATTCCCAAAATGAAAAATACATAATCTTAAGGAAAACATAAAAAAATTATATATCATATATAAATATAGTAACAACTTAATGGCCACATTTTAAGGTGTTTAAAGAATGTTGAACAATCATCATTTCGGGAGGCATAAATTCACCATCCACGGAAACAGTATGTTCTTTAACCATTAGATGTAGGTGTGTGTAAGTGTAGCTTGAATCCTTCTTATAAAAACATCCTAGTATATTGAAGATACCAGAGTTTTTACAAAATAAATAAATAAAAAGAGATTAGGGGGTTGGAGAAGCAAAATAAAACAAAAGGACTCAAGTGAAGACATTACCTTTAAATTGGGTAACTCCCTTTGGTTTGAGCTCAAAGACTTCTTTGGGAAGACTTATGTACAAAGTGAGGTGTCAAGGAGTAAGAGAGGCAAGTGGAGAGGCAAAATTGGTAGGGGTTGGCCGAGCCAAAGGCTTTGGAAGTGTGGGTAATGAGGTAGAGGTGGGGGCCTTTTATAAGAGGTGAGGAGGGGCACTCTTGGAAAGTAAAGAAATATTACTTTATTTGAAAATGTGTTTCGGATTTAAAAGCTTCCACATTGATATAATTCTAGGGTAAGGTGATAAGGTTTCGAAATCCATCCATCCAATAGGTTTTGGACATGTGTAGGTCATATATTTTACATTATCTTCTAATTTTATTTAAATCCTTTATTAATGAGGTAATCGCTTCATCAACATGATGTCATAAATAATTTAATTTATTTAGAGTCTAAAAATTATAAAAAAACTACAATGATGTAGGAAATAGTTTTATCTTTCCAATGAAATATTTATAGTCAAACATCTGACTTGTATAACCCCATTTAAATTTTTTTTTCGTAAAACATATTATGTTTCTGTCATTTTTAATTTTTCATTAAATAAAAAGTTATTTATGTCATTTCCCAACCAAAGTGGCTCCATGGGGTCCCCAAGTTGACCCATGGATTGTCTTGGTCGGCCAGGACACATCAAATTATGGTAGGACATTTGTCAATCTCATCTCATACTTTTAAAACATTATTTTTACCTTAAACTACACTAATTACCACTAATCGCGATTAAAAAAATAAAAGTTACTATTCACCAAAAAAATTATTTTAATCTCATCGAACCAAATTTTACTTCTTAATGACAACCATGTATGTCAGATATTTTAAAATCAAATCACAGAGGTGGTAAAATTTCATTTAAACAAAAAATCAGTTTCTTAAACTACCACTTAGTGGTTTCACTATTCATAAAAAATCGAAGTTTTTCAGAAATATACCAAAATATCACCCTAAGCTATATTTGATATTATGAATTCAAAAATGATTTCAATTTTAAAAAATTCAAATCATATAAGTTTAATTAATTAATTTAATAATTAATTCCCGATGTCATGACAAATAGCTTGTTTTTATGAAACAATAAGTATCAAAAGATTGACACCAGTTTAAGTCCAATTTCAAAGTGAAATTGATTCTAATGACCACTATTGGATTTAATGGTAAAAATCTATTCTAATTTCACTTTAAAACCAATTCAAAAGATAATCTAATCATATAAATAAATTATATTAAAAATTAGTTTTGATGTAAAATGCAGTATTTTTCACTATTCATTAAAAAATGAACATTGTCAGAAAAATACCAAAAATTAATCGAATGTAAAATTCAATGTACCAATCATAATGAATATGTTTATTTTTGACAAATATAGATTATAAAATTGTCCAATGTTTGATTTAAAAAGGGTTTGCCATCAAAAGGCAGTAAAACAATCATTTAAAAAATATTAGTCTATTCCATGCTTAAGATTGGATTTATTTTCTTTTTAAGCCTCTAAAACACTATCAAATTAATTAATATACATAGATAAAAATATCTATTATTCATTACTTACATGGGATGTTACATCTTTCCCCCTTTAGAAAATTGCGTCCCCGCAATTTATTTACTTATCGAATAAATGGGGGTACTTATCCCTCATTGCATTTTCAGATTCCCATGTTGCCTCTTCCATCATGTGGTTTTTCCACAAAACCTTTACCTGATTAATCACCTTATTCCGTAACACTTTCTCCCTGTGGTCAAGAATCAGGACCAGTTGTTCCTCATAAGATAGGTTCTCTTCCAGCTGAACTACCTATGGACTCAAAACATGAGATAGATCTGGCATGTACTTCCTTAACATTGAAACATGAAAAACATTGTGTACCTGAGATAAACTAGTAGGTAAAGCCACCCGGTATACAACTGATCCAACTCTCTCCAGAATTTCATATGGTCCAAAGAACCTTGGACTCAACTTTCCTTTCTTACCAAATCGCATCACACTTTTCCATGGTGATACTTTGAGAAAAGCATGATCACCTACCTCAAAAGAGAGATCCTTCATCTTGTTGTCCACATAACTCTTCTGCATACTCTGAGCTGTTCTCATGTGTTTTTGAATCAGCTGAACTTTTTCTGCAATCACTTCTACCAATTCTGGTCCCATCAACTTCCTTTCACCCACTTCATCCCAGAAAGATGGAGTTCGACACCACTTCCCATATAATTCCTCAAATGGAGCCATCTGTATACTAGAATGAAAATTGTTATTATATGAAAATTGAACCAAAGATAGATGTTGGTCCCAACTTCCCTGATAATCCATCAAACATGCTCGTAGCATATCCTCCAAGGTCTGAATTTTTCGTTCTGACTTCCCATCTGATTGAGGATGAAAAGATGTATTAAAATTTAATTAAGTACCCAATGACTTCTGAAAGCCTTTCCAAAAGATTGAAGTGAACCTGGGATCATGGTCAGATACAATGGAGAGAGTAACTCCATGTAATCTGACTATATCTTTAAGATACAAATGAGAAAGTTGATCTTGGGAAAAAGTATCTCGTATAGCAAGGAAATGAGCAGATTTGGTCAAGCGATCAACAATAACCCATATTGCATTATTACCTTGAGATGTCTTCAGTAATCCCACAACAAAGTCCATAGATATATTCTCCCATTTCCACTCTAGCACTGGTAAATGCTGAATCATCCCTTTCGGTAACTGCCGCTCTGCTTTAACCTGTTGACATGTCAAACACTTTAGAGTAAAATCAGCAATATCTCTTTTCATTCCATCCCACCAGAAATACTTCTGCAGATCTCTGAACATATTAGTACTGTTAGGAAGAACTGAAAACGGAGAACTATGAGCTTCACATAACAACTCTCTCTTCAACTGTGAATCACAAGGCACACAAAATCACTTCCCAAATCTCAAAACGCAATCATTATCAATGTTGAATTCAGGCAACTAACCTTTCTGAACCATCTCTACCTTTTTCTGCAACTCACTGTCTTGCTTCTGTGCTTGCTTGATTCTTTCTGATAGAGATGATCTCACTGATACCTGAAACAAAAAATAAGAACTTCCTGCACCAATAACTTCTATGCCGAAGTTCATCAAATTATTAACCAAAGGATCACATTCCAAACGCAACATTGCTAATGAAGAATTACTTTTTCGACTCAAAGCATTAGCCACATTATTTTCTTTTCCTAGATGGTAATGAATTGTACAATCATAATCCTTGATCAATTCTAGCCATCTCCTCTGTCTCATGTTTAACTCTTTCTGAGTGAATATATATTGTAAACTTTCATGATCAGTATATATTTCACACTTTACTCCATACAAATGATGCCTCCAAAATTCTAAAGCGAAAACAATAGCAGCTAATTCCAAATCATGTGTAGGGTAATTTACCTCATGAGTTTTCAACTGTCGTGATGCTTAAGCAATTACCTGATCATTCGGCATTAGGACACAACCAAGTCCTTTCAATGAATCATCACTGTAGATAACAAAATCCCCATGCCGAGAAGGTAGTGCCAAAACGGGAGCATTCACCAATCTTCTTTTCAACTCCTGAAAACAATCATCACATTCTTTTGTCCAGATAAACTTAACCCCCTTCCGAGTAAGCTTAGTCATTGGACTAGATAACCGGGAAAAATTTCTAAAAAACCTTCGGTAATAGCCTACCAAACCAAGAAAACTACAGATCTCGGTTACATTTATAGGTCTTGGACATTCTTCAACAACTTTTGTTTTAGCAGGATCAACAGTTATGCCATCTTTTGAAACAATGTGACCCAGGAAAGAAATTCTTTGTAACCAAAACTCACACTTTCTGAATTTTCCATACAATTTCTTTTCTTTCAAGGTTTGCAAAATGACCCTTAAATAGATTTCATGCTCTTCTTTACTTTTAGAAAACACCAAAATATCATCAATGAAAAAAACCACAAACTTATCCAAGAACTCATGGAAAATTCTATTCATAAGGTCCATGAATACAGCAGGTGCATTGGTTAGCCCAAAAGGCATAACTAAAAATTCATAATGGCCATATCTAGTATGAAACGCAATATTCGGAACATCTGCTTCCTTTACCTTCAGCTGATGGTTCCCCGATCTCAGGTCAATCTTTGAAAAATACTGACCCCCCTGGAGCTGATCAAACAAATCATCGATATGAGGCAGAGGATACTTATTCTTAACATTGATATTATTCATGGACCTATAATCAATGAAAAGTCTCATAGAACCATCTTTCTTTTTAACAAATAAAACAGGAGCACTCCATGGTGATGTTCTAGGTCGAATGAAACCTTTCTCTAATAAATCTTGCAACTGCTCCTTCAACTCTAAAAGTTCAACTTGAGCCATTTGATAAGGGGGTTTTGAAATTCTCTTAGCATTAGGAACTAAGCCAACAATAAAATCAACTTCCCGATCTGGTATTATTCCAGGAAACGCATCAGGAAAAACATCAGGATACTCATTTACCACGGGCACATCATTAATCTGAACAGTTCCCTTGTTTTCAACAATGTGTGCAAGGTAACATTCATTTCCATATTTTACAATATTATTGGCCTCTTGATATGTTATTAACAGTAAGGGTTCATTCTTGTACACAAACTAAAAGTCTTTCTAAAAAGAAACTTCTATAGCTCTACAGTCAATATTAGCATGGTAAATAGAGAGCCAATCCATACCCAGGATATCATCAAACTCTATTAGAGGTAGAACATTATGGTTTGCAAGTAGGTTCTTTCCACAGATAAGGATAGGAAGATTTTTATAAATTCTTTTTACCTCAACATTTCCCCCAGGTGTTTTTACCACATGTTCAGGAGTCATTTCTTGAGATGTTATTCCCATTTTACAAGAAAGGGTTTCAGAGATGAAAGAATGTGTAGACCCCGAATCAAACAACACACTGGCATAATCTGAAAAAACAAACAATGTACCTGATACAACATCATTTGATGGCCCGACATCTACCAAAGTAGTTGGAAAGGATTTCACATCCCCTTTATGCTTGTAGTATAACTGCTTCCCATAACTCAAGATCTTTGTCGGATACTCGATTGCATAGTGACCCATCGCATTGCACTTATAACATTTCAATAACTGTAAATCAAATTTGGTCTTACCATCACCCTGATCTTTTTCAGGGCAATCAAGAGCCTTATTTCCCATCTTACCACATCGGTATCACTTTCCAAAATTCAGAAGACATTCCCCAACATGGATTTTTCCACATTTATCACAAACTAGAAACATATATTTCATACCATCAGACTTTTTTGAAGAATTCTTCCCTTTCACCTGCCACCTTGGTCTCTTCTTCTGCTGGTTGTTATAGAAAACTTGATCATCGAAAAACTCAATTTCCACCTTCTCAGCACATCGACCAAGCTTTTCATAACTTTTAAACTCACAAGAAGCTAATTCCCTTCGATATTTTGGCTTTAATCCTAAGTAAAAACGATTGATTTTACTATCAAGGTCTCGGATAAAATTCGGAGCATACCTTGCCAATCGAGTGATCCTTTCTTTATAGGTAGCCACTGAGTCTTCCTATTGCATCAATTCCAATAATTGATTTTCCATCCTAAGTTTAACAGCCTTAGGAAAATACTTTTCATGAATCATACCTTTGAATTCATCTCAGTCAAGAGCATCAATCTCATCAGCATCCATGATATTTTTAACCATCGACCACCGCTGATCTGCTTCACCCTCCAAACGGAAAATAGTAAGACTAACCTTTTGATTGCCTGAACACCCCCGGACATCGGAAATCATCTCCAGTGCTTTAATCCACCCTTCATCTAGCACAGGGTCAGATGATCCTCTGAATGATGGGGGATGTTGCGTCATGAAATGTTCCACCACTAACATGATCCTCTGTGGTTGATCTGGCTGATCTCATGCATGGATACCACCACTATTTATCGCTTGAGTCAACTGCGCCATTACTGCAACAAACAGTTCAGTTCCAATTCCGACCATATCGGGATGCTAATTCGGAAGGTTATTTCCTTCTGTATGCCTTCCTAGCACTACTTCCCTGTTTCCTCTGCGGAAAACCATTCTGAACAAACATGTCTTAGATGAAGCAACATGGTAATCTTCAAATGCTATATCATTTCAAAAAAACAGTCATTTAATAGAATTCTAACTCATAAAGTTATCTAAACTGACCTTTGATACCAACTATAAGGCCCCAGCATTAAACCATACTTAATCATGAGTTATTACAAGATTACACATTGAGGATCTTTTCAGGTTTAGAGTTTTAGAGAATTAGATCATAAAACATTCATTATATTCCACATATAAACCAAGTGGTTACATAAAGATAGTATTCTTCATTCCCACCAATGGAAACATATTTAATATAAAACATGGATTCTTTCTTGACACTTCCTTGACACTATCATCATATCATGTACCTTTCCCTTGACCTGTGAAAAACATTTCAAAAAACATTGGATGAGAATAAAAAGCTCAGTAAGGGATATAAAAATATGGAAAGGAAACATGGGAACATATATACATAAGAATGAGATCATACTTTACCCAAAAAAATAAGCACTTTAACATACCTCATCCAATCATGAATAAATCATATAAATCATAAGACATAATGGTAACTTGAGGCATTTATAACATTCTTACATAGGGAGTAACCTTCTTGGTTACGTTAGGAATACCCATCACAGTATATTCCCTAAATCTCTTCGGAGAAACCTTAATGTTTCACTCCTTCGCATTACCCAATGCATTGGAGAGCTATATCAGGCCCACCCGCCCTTAGTTTATCACGGAATGACCCATCTTCATAATAATTCCCAAGAACCTCAACATAATCGTATCATATAAAACATGAATAAAAGAAACATAACATTTCCCAATATCATTCAAGAGATATCAATACAACATATTAATGTAATAAAAAAATTATGAAAACCATTTTCAATACCAAAATAAAAGAAAAGTAAAACATGGTATTTATTTTTCTTTTAAAAAGAAGTTATGGCTTGTAGAGGAAGCCGAAACCCAAATAATGGTCACGGCGGCGGAGGAGTCGTTGTCGCCGCATATGTACGACAAAAACATTCCCTTTTGTCATTTTGTAAAACTCTTCGTATAAAAAGACTCTTTTTGTATATATATAAAAGTCAAAGGGGTTTATACACCGTATAAAAGAAAGTTTTGTATAAAATAAAATATTCCTCAATGAAAGGAGATTGAGAAGAAGTCTCATACCTCTGGTCCGACTTGACTCGATCATTCTTTAATGTCCTGAATAATAAACTTGAGATAATTTATACTTTCTTAAGAACCTTTTTGAAGTTCATTACTCCTTTTATATCACTTATTTCCATGTCATGGACACTATGTAATTATTTAAGTTAATAACAGTCGTTTTAACGATCATTGGTACTTGAGTCAAAATAACCCCGTTATAATTACAAGTTGTTCATGTATCTATTATATCCAGAATTATGATAATGATGTATATATCATATATATCATATATATCCAGTATATACATGCATTTATAATATTACATAATCATTTATAGGAAAGAAATGAAATTCACCGTTAATGGAGACGGTAAGCCGTACGTACTCATGAACGCTACTTTAATTTTTTTGTATTTTTTTATGGAATGGAATTATAATTATATAAAGATATATTATAATCCCAGTATAATATCATATATAATATCATTAATTAAATCCTTTATATGTCCCACATATGGCATTAACGAAATCAAATAACTTTTAGGGGGTGGTAGTCCGCACTTCCTTAAATGAAGATATCGCGTTTACCCATAATGGAAACCATAAAGGTATGCCCAAAAAGAAAAATACAGAAGCTTAAGGAAAACATAAACATATTATATATCGTATATAAATATAGTGACATCTTAATGGCCACCTTTGAAGGTGTTAAAAAATGTTGAACAATCAATATTTCGGGAGGCATAAATTCACCATCCACGGAAACAGTATGTTCTTTAACCATTAGATGTAGGTGTTTGTAAATTTAGCTTGAATAATTATTATAAAAACATCCTAGTATGTTGAAGATACTGGAGTTGTTACAAAATAAATAAATAAAAAGAGTTTAGGGGGTTGGAGAAGCAAAATAAAACAAAAGGACTCAAGAGAAGACATTACCTTTAAATCGGGTAACTCCCTTTGGTTTGAGCTCAAAGGCTTCCTTGGGAAGACTTCTTCCCAAATTGAGGCTTCAAGGAGTAATAGTGGGAAGTGGAGAGACAAAATGGGTAGGGTTTGGCCGAGCCAAAGGCTTTGGATGTGTGGGTAAGGAGGTAGAGGTGGTGGCCTTTTATAAGAGGAGAGGAGGGGCACTCTTGGAAAGTAAAGAAATATTACTTTATTTGAAAATGAGTTTCAGATTTAAAAGGACACACATTGATATAATTCGTGGGAATGTTGATTAGGGTTCAAAACCCACCCATAAAATAGGTTTTGGACATGTGTAGGTCATAGATTTTACATTATCTTCTCATTTTATTTAAATCCAGTATTAATGAGGTAATCACTGCATCATCATGATGTCATAAATAATTTAATTTATATAGAGTCTAAAAATTATAAAAAAACTACTATGATGTAGGAAATATTTTTATATTTCTAATGAATATTTATAGTCAAAAATCTGACTTGTATAACCCCATTTAAAAATTGTTTTCGTAAAACATATTATGTTTGTGTCATTTTTAGTTTTTCATTAAATAAAAAGTTATTTATGTCATTTCCCAATAAAAGTGGCTCCATGGGGTACCCAAGTTGACCCATGGATTATCTTTGTCAGAAATGACACATCCAATGATGGTAGGACATGTGTCAAACTCATCTCATACTATTAAAACATTATTTTTACCTTAAACTACACTAATTACCACTAATCGCGATTAAAAACATAAAAGTTACTATTCACCAAAATTTATTTTAATCTCATTGAACCAAATTTTACTTCATAATGATAACCATTTATGTCTGATTTTTTAAAATCAAATCATAGAGGTTGTAAAATTTCATTTAAACGAAAAATCAGTATCTTTAACTACCACTTAGTGGGTTCACTATTCATCAAAAATTGATGTTTTTTAGAAAGATACCAAAACTTCACCCTATGCTATATTTGATATTCTGAATTCAAAAATGATTTCTATTTTAAAAAATTCAAATAATATATGTTACATTAATTAATTTAATAATTAATTCCCAATGTCATGACAAATAGCGTGTTTTTATGAAACAATAAGTATCAAAAGATTGACACAAGTTTAAGTCCAATTTCAAAGTGAAATTGATTCCAATGACCAGTATTGGATTTAATGGTAAATATATATTCTAATTTCACTTTAAAACCAATTCAAATGATAATATAATCATATAAATAAATTATATTTAAATGCAGTTTTGATGTAAAATGCAGTATTTTTCACTATTCATTAAAAATTGAACATTGTCAGAAAAATACCAAAAATTTTTCCAATGTAAAATTCAATGTCCCAATAATAATGAATATGTTTATTTTGACAAATATAGATTATAAAATTGTCAAAAGTTTTACTTAAAAAGGGTTTTCCATCAAAAGGCAGTAAACCAATCTTTTAAAAAATATTAGTGTATTCCATGCTTATGATTGGATTTATTTTCATTTTAAGCATCTAAAACACTATATAATTCATTAATAGACATAGAGAAAACTATCTACTATTCATTACTTACTTGGGATGTTACATAAAATTTTATTTCATATCAGTTTATTGGAAAGAAATATATGAAGAGGGCTACAAATATATCTAGAAAAGTAAATAAGGGAATGGGGAAGAAGGGAACAATTGACCTTCCAACATATATTAATTGTGTGGTGAAACTCTATAGCACTTGTATTAATGGAATGAGAGTAATCTAACCATCCAACCTAATGTAATTGTGAGAGGACACACCATGGAACTTTGCTGAATGGAATGGGAGTCTATTATAAGTGTTGAGAAAAGGCCACATATCTCGGGATTATAAGGGATTAAAAAAAGCTACCAATGTTCACTTCTACAATTACATGGATATGAGTCATTATTCACAAGAATATACTAAGAATTAGGCAAAACTTCCTAAAGAATGATAAGATATAAATGTAATTATTTTCGGTCATGACTACATAAGTTGAATTTCATAACGATTTTGTGGCAGGTACATTAATTGATTCCTCAAACTTATACAAAGGTTTATTTGATTCTGGATCATCACATTCTTTCATATCGTCCTAGTTTATGAAGAAAATTATATATTTCCAATTTCATTTAATAATGAATTTTTCTGTGACAAAACATAAGGGAAGTATCATTCCATCAATGTTGTTCTAGGAAGTCACCATTAATGATTATACACATTCTTTATCTGCTGATTTTATTATCATACAGAAGATTTACAATGATATAATACTTGTTATGTATTTTATTTCAAACAATGTTGTGAAAATTTATGGAAAGAAGTTAGAGGTTACAATTTTTTAGGATGATGTGGAGTCCCATATCATTAAGGAAGAAACATCACCAATGGATTCTCATTTTTATCCACCATTAGTTTCTCTAATAAATTTAATTATTGTGGAGGATTGAAACATAATATATTTGGATGAAGAAATGAAATTTCAAATAGATTAAGTACCTATTGTGCACGCATATGTTAATGTGTTTCCAGAGGATTTACATAGATTCCCTTCAAACGGTAAAATTTTGTTTCCCATTGACTTAATTTCCTGATTCAAGGCCCATATCAAAGACCCCTTATAGAATGGAAACTGTGAAATATTTGGAATGAATAAGCAACTATAATAATTGAGGGAGCAGAATTTATTCACCACAATGTTTCTCTATGGGGATCCCTTATACATTTTCCTAATAAGAAATATGGATCGATGAGGTTTTGTATTGAATATATAGAAATCAATGCTATAAGAATAAAAAACAAGAATCTGTTACCTCTCATTGATGATTTATTTGATAAAAATCATGGAGAACAATATTATTAAGAGATTTAACTTCTATATGAATATAATCATTTGTTTGTGAGGAGAGAATACATTCAACAAATACTCTTCCAAACTAGGTATGAGCATTATGAGTTTACAGTAATGCCTTTTGGACTGTCTAATGAACCCTACATTTTTGTATATCAATTGAATATATTTTTCATCGAAAATCATGATGCATTTTTTTGGTATTTATTGATGATATCATGGCATACTCAAAAATATAAGAAAATCATGAAAATTACTTTTAAACTATACTAAACACTCATAGATGAAATTAATTTTATGGGATGTTTAGAATGATTGTATTATGGGTTCAATCAGTTTCCTTTCATGGTCACATTGTCCATAAGGATAGAATATATATTGATCCTACAATGAAAAAGGATATTTAGGAATGGACTACTCCAAAAAACATAAATAATGTATGTAGCTTTAATTATTTAGTAGGTTAATATTTGCATTTCAATCCAAACATGACATATTTAGCCATCCTAATGGCCACGATTACATGTATGGGGGTTAAGACTATATGGAAAAACGAGTGTGAGGATTGATTCAATGAATTGATGTATATATTAGTGAATTCATTAATCCTAACTCTATCATTAGGGGATAATGATTTTGTGATCTATATTGATGAATCAAATAATCTACATGGTTTTGTACTTATATAGAGTAATACTGTTATTTCCTATGAATCAAGGCAGTTAAAAATTCATGTAAAAAAACTATCGTTCTCGTGATATTGAGTTAGTAGTGGTAATATTTTCTCATAAGATATACTGATATTATCTCTATTGAGAAATATATACGAAATATATGAATCATAAGAGCGTTATATATATCTTCTAGCAGAAAAAAATCAATTTGAGGAAATGGAGATGGCTTTAACTACTCATTGATTATTATTATTTCCTATGCTTCCCCCCATGAAAAGAAAATATTGTGGATGATGCATCGAGCATGAAGGATCTTGCAGTTAAAAAAATGAGGGTTGACAAGGATCTTTTTTTCATGGATATAGTAAAGATAGATATATGAATTATTAAAGAAGGTGAAAAATCACTATTTTTTCAAAAAATTTCCCAACCATAATTATTTGAAGGAATTAATGTTTCATAGTCTGATGGTGAGAACCTTCAAAATAAAATTAATGTTGTATTGGATTGGAATTTGGATGTATTTTTATGTGAAGATGGAATTATGAAATTCTGGGATAAGATATGTGTTCCCACTATATCCAATATAAAAAGGGAGTAATTTGATGACTCCTATATCATGAATTTATCTATACACATTTGTAGCAATAAATTTTATATAGATTTTAAAGAGCAATTTTGTTGGGACAATATGAAGCTGGAAATTGGTGATTTTGTATCAAGATGTTCATTCTCTCTATATGTGATGGCCAAAAGGCAATAACCTTTAGAACTCTTGCATCCTTTACATATACTGACATGGAAATGGGATGACCAAATCATAGATATTTTTATTGGATACCCAAAACAGTAATAAATAATGATGCAGTATGGGTAATTTTGGATCGACTTACAAAATATTCAAATTTCCTCGCTATAAGATATGATTTTACACTAGATCAGCTAGCCTGAATCTATATCAATTATGTTGCATGAATTCATGGAGAACCTATTTCAATAGTGTAAAATAATGATCCTCGATTTACATAAAAAATTTTGTAATGTCTTAAAAAAAATTGATTCCAAGCTTCGTTTGAGTAGTGCTTGTCAAAATTAAATTAATGGGTAATCAGAACGGATGACCAAATCCTTAGGGACATATTGAGATCATGTTCACTATACAAAGAAGGGATGTGGGATCAATATTTACCATTTATGGATTCTTCCTATAATAAATGTTTCTACTCAAGTTTTCAAATGGAACCGTATGAAGCATTGTTTGGAATGATATTTCGTATACCAACTTGTTGTGATGATGTTTAGAGAAAGGATGCTTGTGGGCCTATAGATTGTGGAGGAAACTACAACAAAGGTACATATTTTTCATGTTTGTTTCAAAGAAACTCAAAGAAAAAAAATTCTGAGATGATAATAGAAGGATGGATTTGGAGTTTCATTTAGGAGATCATATTTTCATGAAATAATCTCTATTGAAGGGTGTTATAAGGTTTTGGATTAAAGGGAATCATATCCCTATGTACATTGGTCATTTTGAAATTCTAGATAGAATTTTATATGTAGGTTTTTGTTTGGATATTCCACCTAGCCTGTAATAATTCTATAATGTGGTACATGTCTCATTGTTTAGAAAGTACATTCCAGACCCAATGCCTATCCTCACATTCGAATGTATAGAATTCAGAAATGATTAATCATACTATGAATATCATATCTGGATTTTTGATACTAATTAACAAGTGTTGATGAAATGGATGACTCGTCAGGTAAATATTATTTTTAAAAATTAAAAAATCTAATATGAAACATGGGATATAGAGGATCTTATGATGATGAAGTACCAGAATCTCATTGTGAGGTATCATTCTTGTAATTTCCAGGATGAAATTTTTCAACAGAGGTGATAATGTAAAACCCCAATATTTTTTTAGATAAATGTAATATTGAATTCATGAAACACTGAGTCGCTAAAAAAGACACTTTTGTATTACCTAATGAGTAAACATAATTTTTTTACCTATGTGATTTGAATTTTGAAAAACCAAACATACACATTTGGCTTCAGTAAATTATTCAGAGTCTGATAAGAAAAAAAATAATTTATTTGGAATAGAAACATAACATTATAAATATTAAAATTTATAGCAATATAAAACTAATTAATAGTAAAACAAATAATTTTTTATTATATTATTGTTATAAGAGGAGGATAACTTCATTAATTTTTCATGGTGATGTAAAAAGCATTTTATTTTGAAGATGAAAATTCCAAATAAATTATGATTTTATTTAAAAATGAAATAAATAATAATTACAAAATTACTATCAAAAAACAATGTTGATATTTTAATTCTACACATTTAATGTTGTTTAGGATAGATTTTTGTGACTTTTATATAATAATATATTTTTGGTGAGTAGATAAATTTTATATATTATAAAATATGCTAAATAAGTGAATTTATGCATCATTCTTGAGACATGGATGATGTAAATGACCATTGGATAAATCTAAAATGCATATATTACTATTCATGGTCACAAGAATGAATGCTTATGATTGTTTATGGAAAAATAATAACATATTGAGTAATATAATGGGGAATACCCGACTCTCATCCAATATAAACCCCCTCACTCACACTTTAATTCACTCCTCTTAAGACTTGTTATATTTCTAAAATCTACTCCAATATCCTGCCAAGATCCCCCTCCCCCACACCCATAATCCCATATTCACATGAAAATATCAAAACCTCTCCCCTAAAGAGTCTCTTAAGGAAGATTGATCCAAGATGTAAATTCATCTTTTCAATTATTTTACATACTTTTCAGGTTTCATTGTTTTCATTACTTCGACACTTATCCTCATCCAAATGTTATTATGTCTCCAATACCATAAATGTAATGGAATTTTGTTTTTATAAAAGAATAATTCTTCATCATATCTTTTTTCCACATATTTTATACTAGAAATTAAAACACCTTCCGAGATGTGTTAATATGAAAAATTCAAGGATAATTGGTTTTCAATTTTTCGATCATCTTCATTTATGCCATGAGACAATTTTTATGGTTAATCCTAACCATTATATATTTATTTTATGTTATTTTATGTTTAATAATCCTTTTGTACACAATATATTAATTAATAAATCAAAAAGTGTTCGTCGTGATCTGGAACCACAATTTATCCCAAAAAAAATCATTAATGTTTACTATAATGAATAATATTCACTTCCAATAACTAAATTAATTTATGAACATGAAATTTTTTGCTTCGTAATAATTACATACATCTTCTATTATGGACAGCCATTTTCAATCTACATGTTTATACTTATATTAATATAGGTAAACCGATCATGAAAACAAAGGAAGAAAACACTCCCAAACAGTGAAATTGAATCTCTTAACCCATAAAAAGTACATGAATGAACATAGTAAAGATAAAATAAATATACATCATGTACATGAGTTTGTGTAATAATTAATTTATGATCGTCAATTTTATTATTCAGGTCAGTAAGATCATGTGAGGAACACCTTTGGCCTTCAGGTTAGGGCTTTCTACCTGAACCTCCATTTTCATTCAGGTTACCCTTATTATCTTCACACATCAATTAAATTTTTATTTATTCATATGTAATTCTCATATATTATGTGATAATTTTATGTATAAGTTTATCAACCATAATCATAGTTTCATTAATGGGGTGTTATATGTTTTAAAAGGATCGTTCAAAAATTATTCCCATAAAACATGCCTGATTCATTGGTGTTTCTCAAATACATACATATTATAATGGGAACCCTATAATCTTTTTTTATCAACCATTATCATTATAAAATAAATAATTTTATTGGGAAAATAAAACCTCACATAACATATGTTATTATAGAAATACTTTTCCAAAATAACTCATCTATTCAATGTAAATGAGTAATTATCACAAGAATTACTCGATGATTTTATAATACTGTCTTCATATATCTCAAAACACGTGTTGATTCTTATGAATTTTTGGGGTTAATATTTTATGATATCATATTTCATATTTAATTCAATGTTTTATTCATAGTTTTAAGGTGGCTGTTCTATCTTAAAACAATTCAACAATTTACTCCAAATGGTGACAGTTTATGCTTAATATTCAGGGAATGTTATTTTTCATTTCATAAATCAGTTTCAATATAAATTTATATGTTCCTTATTTTTGTCCCCATTCATATGAGGAATTAATTGGAAGTAGTTTTTGTCTGGGGGTTCCTATTATATCCCCTCAGTGCATCGGTGGGTTTCAGAAGACAAATTATGGTCTTGGCATGAGGCCTTGACCAAATGGATATTTATGGTCTTGGAATGAGGCCTTGACATTATATTATGACATAATTCATTATCAATTCACTCATTATTATAATATTATATATGCTTCATGTGTTTATTCAACTAGTAGAATTACCATGATAAAATTTTATTGTATAATTATTTATTCCACTCTTAATCCAACTATAATGTGATCAAGTTTATTGTTAAAGACACAGGTTTTTAGTAATTCACCATGCCTATTTTTTATGTTCCTAATATCATCCACTATATTTCTTACCCTTACTGATCATTTGATCTCATTGATGTATTATGTTTCATTTTCTAAGCTCATGATGAATTTTATTATGAATGACTTTCAAAGACAAACTTATAGTTGAGAATGTTCCTAACAAAACCTATATGCATTATTTCATTTCATGTTGTAATATTGATCTTATGTATGAATATTGTTTCCGAAGATACTAAAATAATCAATCATTTTGGATGAATATAAGTTTTTTAAACAATACATTTAATAAAATAAGTCACCATCTCTAGGGAACTGGTGTTAGATCCTTAAATTGAAGGAAAGTATTTAAAATAAATAATAAAATGTGTTATAATTCAAAACCATAAATAATAATCCACGGAGGTTTGGATAAGCTTGATGATAGTTTCTAATTATGTGTCATGATTCATGAAGGTAATTTATAGTTCCCTATTGTTCAAATTGGTTTTTGGGGAAGATGGAGTTGTGAGTCAAGATATCATTGAATTTCCAATGGAATAATAAAAAAATTCAAATAGAATGACCAAATTATCAATAATTACCTACAAAAGATGATAAAAATGAGTAGAATATAGTAGGGTTATTATAATTTAGGTAATGGTTCATAGTGTTTTATTTGTAGGTAGAGTGTGCACTACTATAAATTTATCCATGAGCCTCATGTCAAGTTCCACTGATGTCGTAATATGGGTCACCTCTAACAATTATTGTCATGATCTGTTTGGTTATGAAATTGAGAAGGGTGAATTTAATTTATGACCTCGGGATTGATCCATGGTCTTTAGTAGTGGAATCATATAAATATGAATCATATTGGTCTTTTTGAAAAGGATTGGGACTCTAAGATGAGGAAATATGTATTTATCTTTTGGATTGGGTTCTAAAATAGCATGCTGAGTGACATTGTATTGTTCAATGAATGATTATGATTGATTCTGGATTATCTATTACTTTTTTGATACTGGTTATTCCCATTAATTCATATACAGTAAGTAATCCACTAGAATTGTCTTACTAGTTATGTTATCCACTGAGTTACATTGCATATATATGTTATTAGGCATAATATTAAACCATATTCAGTGATTTTCAGAGAGTCCTTTAGTCATTGATGGTTATGGAAGGCTATGGATCCTTACAAAACCATATATGATAATATTAAATATGATTCTTGAATGGGATAGGTTTAACATATTATTTAATAACATTAATTTATATTTGATATGGGTTACACTTATGTCACCAATGCGATAAAAGTATTTGATGACCTAGAGTAAGAAATTTTGGTATATACATGAGTCACCTTTGGATAATCAAGATTCATATGGAGGGATTGGATATTTTATCATGATCTTTGGAATCCCCCAAGTATTTTCTTCTTATAATTGAACTTTTTCACAATTCCTTCATAGATAACATCACAATAATTCTACCTAATATGGGAGATGAATTTTAGATTGAACTCATGCTAGGTTCATATCCCATTTTAAAACTCCTATATCATTTGGTTCTATTTTATGAGAATGATCTCAATTTGTAGCACATGGACATAAAGGTAGTGATTCCTAGGGCGAGTCCCCGGAATTTATTCTAAGACATTAGATTTCTCTATTTAGTTGAACAAAATTGAAGTCTTATCCAGTTCTATTCCATTTATTATAACTCATGACTATGATAACAAATAAGGAAGTGAACTTTAAGTGGTTTGGGTTGGGTAATTTTATTTTTATTCAGCCAAATAGGTATTTGACTATAGATCTATTATTGACTATTCTGAGCTAGGGAATCAACTATGTTATATACAACATTGTATCTTGTTATAGTCTATAATTGTAAATTATTTCGTAGAAGAAATTAGTAGCATATCAGTCACATTATATGTGACCTAAATTGTGGAACTACCTTACTAGTGAAATAAAACATGCCATGGTGGATTATGAATTAATGAGTTAGTAAAACAGTCTCTTTGGTTAGTGTTTTCTTTTATATACAGAACATAATATCCTAAGAATCAATCGGAGTCTCCATTAAATAATCTCGAGAAGTGCGTCAATAGGAGAAGCCAGTTTAAAATCACATATAATTGAAGTTAAAGTCATTGGAGATCACAACTTAGTCAATATTAGTCAAGACACACAATGAAACTACCATCATTACACACAATACCCTTAGGGCATATGCATGTGTTAAAGGTGGTTATGTCTTTATGAATTTGTTACATAAAGTGTAATTCATTTCTAAAAATAAATGTTTTATTCCATAAATCCCATTTTAATATTATTTTTTAGTTATAACATATGTGTCTAATTGAGAATAATTTGATAATCTAGTTCATGGACACAACTAAGATATAATTTTATTTTTTTAAAATATGTTTTTATAATAATCATAGGTGTTATTAAAAATATTTGATATAAATAAGTTGTATTTTAAACGCTATTATTTAAACATAAATGATAATATAATTTTAAATTTTCCTAGGATATTTTTATATGTTTAAAAAAATTTAATGATCCTTCAAAAATAATATTTTTATATAAAATCATTTATATATTTAAATGTTATATTTATCATCTTAATTGAATTATTATGATTAAAGAAACAATAATTTTTAAATTCTCACATTGAAATTATGTAACATTTAATTTATCATACTTCCTAAAATTTGTTATTTTTCTGTGAATATTCAAAAATAATGTTTTTAGGTTTTTTTATGTTTTTTTACATTATATTATGAGCATAATTATATAATAGTTAAATAACCATTATAAAATAAATAAATTATGTTAATTTTTATATTAATAATTTTAATATATTGTAATCAATTTACAAACCTATAAGTGGATTCCTAAATTTAAAAATGTAAACTTTTATTTCAAAAACATTAATATGTGGAAAATTAAAATTTCCAAGGAAAATGAATTACAAATCACTATTCAATTATAATCGATAAAAATATCATAAAATGATACTCAAATGTACAAAACCATTATAAAAACCCATGTGAATACAATGGTTTTTCATATTCCACAACATAGATTTCCAATAATCATCATTGGAAATTATTAATCAATTCCACCACATTATTTATAAATACCGAATCATTTTTCCATTACCCTTCCCCAAAAATCCATTATTTAGAATTTTACAATCAATGATCCTCCCAAGAGACCCATATGGTTTACTCATGTCACCATGTTATTAATCATCAATATTTATGAGGATATCCACATGGTTAGAGTATACACTTTTTTAAAATTCAATAAAAAAAATATGTATATGATTTTTAAATGTTATGTTAATATATTTTACACATTTTCTATCATACCCATATTAAAAAAATTTGTTTTATAAATTTTATACCAATATTCTATCTCATTTTTACCTTTTTAAATCTATATTTTACATTCATAATTTCTGCAGAGTTACTTCTCAATTTTCTTACATTTAATTGAAAAATTAATATAATCTGAATATCAAATCAATAATGTTATCCATGTGAAATGATTTATATTATAATATAACATATTTATTTGAGGATTTATATATATGAAACCCACATTACCATTCAATGAAATGAAAATGATGTCACTGTCAATCCAGTATGCCCATACATACTCATTACATTTATATGAAAACCATAATTTATTTTACTCTTAATATTGAAAAAATTATTAATTAATCATCAATGTGGATCACATGAAATTAATATATATAAATGTTGACCCATGATATATATCTAATGAATTTTGTAAATAATTTTTTATTTAATGATGTCTTGTTTTACGATACATTTTTCAATAACCAATGTAATGTTGAATTATAACACCATTGTGATAAGATAATTAATGTCTCATTTAAATGTTGTTGAAAAACTTCCATTGTATGATTCACATTCTTTCTATCATTATAAGAAAATTTTATATTTATTAGGGAATATTTTTATACATAATTTTCTTATTGATATACTTCAGGATCACATTCTTAATATCTACCTTGATTATTCCCTTAATAGGCTCAAGAACAGAACTATATAATGATCTATGTACCATGGATAAGAGATATAGGAAATGTTACACTTTCTGGACCCATTAAGGATCCCTTCATATGAATTAGATTAATGATTAATTTTTTTATATAATGTTCATATTTTATGAGAAAATACACTTTATATTATCCAAAAAATTTATCATTGTACTGTTTTTTTAATAATAGGTGGGATATAATTGTTTGAATCCGAGGATGGTTTATTAAATTTTAGATACTAAGAATTGAAAAAATTTGTAAGAATCCTTGGGATGTGTGAAAATATAATAAAAATCATTGTATTTTTTGGGTATTAAGTTTGTGGTTTCTAGAAAAATACATCCCAATGTAAATAATACATTTATAAGTGGACCTAGAATAGATATAACTAGGGGTAACACTGGAAAACACTATACTAATATATAATAAATTGGGATCATGTACATGAAAATGGGCTTTTCTACACCTATTTTGACACTATTGGGGGATATTATTGGTTATTAATATGATTTTCACGAAGAATTATTATAGAAATTTGTCAAATGTAATTTTTATTAAAGAATAGAATATTAAATCATGATTTTTTATTACATAAACTCATTATAAAATTTCAAAATTACTAAAAGTTAAACATTTATCACTCAAGAAAGTATAATTTTAGAAAAATGATTGTAAATGGGTGCAAACATTTAAATGCTGAGTAAAATGGATGATATAGAAATTACATCCCAATGGATGATTGAATTTAAAACATCATGAGAAAGATGAATAAACTATCTTGTGGAATTAATAACAACATGATTCAGGTTGAGAAACATGATTCAACTTGACGGGAATAAATTTCCATTGATTCATTCATATATCAAAGAATACATTATTTTAGATGATCTTCAAACCAATTTTATTCTGAACAATGGATTACCATTATTGAATAAAAAATTATGTAATAAATTTTTCAGAACCAAATAATGTTACCCTAGAATTATACCTCTTACAATGATTGTCTGATTAGTGGGGGTAACTGATTAAAAATAAGAATCCATGAACGGTTATTATTTCTATTTGAGTAGTAAGAGTTTAGGGAAATATTTTTATAAAAATATTTTCCCCATTTAATAAAGACCTAAAATAGAGAATAAATTTATATGGATGAAGATGAAGGAAAATGGACCTGTGGGAGCTACGAAATAAACATTACAATAAATTATCCATAATCCTCTTTATTTTTTATTGATCTTATGGGAAAGATTGGTAAATTTTTTGGTTCACTAATACCCAATAAGAAGAATAGTTGTTAAAATAAATACTTTGAAGGAAATGTGGAGATAGTTCAGAGTTTTGTGATAGTTTAATTGGTGTTCGGAGTACACAATGATACGTTTTGTTGACTAAAAATAACAGAGAAATTGATCCAAACTCAAGCAATAATTTTTACCATGGAATAGGAGGAAAGAAATAGCAAATTCTGACATGAATGTTTTTGGAATATTAATTTGGGAACTTATTTATAAAGACTGTAATGTTATAAAAGAGTAGAAGAGATGACCATGTAGTTTATAAGTGTCCTGGTGAAGTGTATCCTCATCTTCTCAACCCTATCATAAATGGTAAGATTGTGCACACCAAACAAGATGTCCAATGAATAAAGTGTTCGATGCTGGGGAAATTAACCAATAAAAGTGGAAAAAAAGATGATAATGGAAGGAAAACACCATCAACCATATTATTTTCCAAGGGAGCAATGCTGGGAATTTTCTATAATGAGGGATGAAGTAGAGGATCAAAATTATGTGGTGGTAGATATAGTTTTTTTTTCACAAATCCAGAAAATAAATTTTATGATTATAGTTCTAATAATTCCTGTATTTTATCAATGATTTCAAATATATATAATATATTCCTAAACTTTTAGAAATATAGTTATCATTAAATACTCTTGGTGAGATTTTCCTAATATCAAATGTTTATAAAAACATTAGTTTTATTATTTGGGAGCACAATCTCAAATCAAACATAATAGTTAATCCGATGGTGAAAGTTGACACTATATTAGGGATATACTATCTATCGTTGTATAATGATAAGATCAATTATAGAATCAAAGAAATTTATATTGTCTTAAATTGATAACCTACAACAATTATCAATGGAGATATATATATGCCAGAGCATTGTCTATAATCACATACCATAGGCAATTTATAGAGATAATCAATGAAGAGGGTGAAGTAATATAATGTATAAGTATAGAAAATTTCAAAATCATTATGGAATACATGTATTAATTTCCTAATTTGTTAGATAGACCACCCTCAGAGAGAGATTTTGATTTCTCCATTGAATGCATATGTAGAAATCAGATCATATGAATTACCCCATATTGACGGGAAAATGTGGTATTTAAAGAATTAATGAAAAAACATCAGGATATTTTGGATAAGGGGTTAATATTACCATGTGGGTATCCTCACGGACCACTTGTTATCTTTGTTAAAAATAACATTTGAGTAATGCATTTATTCATTGTTTATAAATAACGAAATGGGAACATAGAGAATAAAAAGTACCCTCTCCCAAGTAATTGGTTGATTCTTTTGACCAAACTCAGGGGCACAATTATTATAAAAAGTGTAACATCAGTCTTGGTATTGTCAATTTTTTTTCTATAAGTCTCATTTTATCAATACTTCCTCAAATATATTATTATTTATTGATATAGTTCAGATATAACCCTTAATATATTTCTAGATTTTCTGAAAACATACTGATAAGGATTACATGATATTCAAGGATTACCATGATATATTCATGGATGTTTTTATAAAGAATATAATGATATAGTCTTACTGTTTTCAGGAAAATAAGAATCATTTAAGGGTTATATTGAAATATCATATAAATAATAATATATTGGGAATATTGATAAAATGAGAATTATAGAAAAAAAATTCATTAAAGGGAAACATTGTATCCAATTAATAAATCTCAGTTGACCCTATCAAGAAAATGGATTATGAAGAGTTAACCGATTCTATGATATTATGAATGATTTGTAATTTTATTTTCATAAGAGAAAATTATAGGTGGTTTTTGAACAAACTTTCCTAGATTTATAATCATCTAACTTAGTTTACATTAATATTATTTAATTTCATCTTGAGAAATTAGAGTGAAGTATGTTTCCATGAACTGATGTAGAAATTAGTTCGTAGACCTGTGTAAGTTACTCCCTTTACCAGTGAATTATTTAATGTTAATAGTGATGAATCTCTTGAATTTAATTGATTTATCCAAATATTAAATGAAATTTTGGTCACTTATGAATCTCAATATTTAAAGACAGGTGAGCATAATTATTCTATTCATGTCATAGAGTTATCTATAAAAAAATATTCTCTAATGTTATAGGGGAGGTATATATAATGGTTGAATAATATATATATATATATATACCAGTAATGATTTATGTATATTTTCTTAAAAAATGAATTTTAATAGAGGAAAAGGATAAAGTTAAAACTTATTAAAAACTATGATTGTTTTACTTATTATCACCCTAGAATAGAATACAGACTCGTTAATGTATTAAGTAAGAAATATGATATTCTGAGGGAAATGATATGGCCTCAAATAGATACATTGATCAAGGTCCTTATAATGATGGACATGGTAATCATTATGGAGTGGACATCATTAATCATGTCCAAAATTATTTCCCAGTGATCATTACTATAGAAAATGAAGAGATCTCAAGGGGAATATCCTTTTATACAAATGATGATAAAGGATATGTAAAATTAAAAAATTACTAACATCATTATTGATCAATAAAGTGTAATAAAATTTCAAACAAGTATATATGGCTCATCTATCAAAGGGATAAACAAGTAGCTGATATTTGGAGCTCATAGATCAACATTCATTATACTCCTTGGAAGAAAAAAATCCTTATAGGTACCACCATGATTATTTTTTATAGGATAATAAGAAGAGATAGATTTTTGAAGACACTATATGTTTCTTGGTGTGTAAATATGTGAAGGGCGAGGGACATATTTTTAATGTTGTATTGAAACTAATTCCTATAAAAAGAGGTGGGACTATTTCATTTGGTACTTTATAATTGTTCTCCCAAGAACAATAAATGGAAACAATGTGATATTTGTTATAGTGGGTCAACTCACAATGACTTTTCATTTCATTACTATGTGAGAATATTTCCTTCTTGACCAACATAAATAACATATGTAATGGATGTGGTGATGTTGTATGGGGTTCCACATTCAATCAATTATGATATAGATCGATGGATCACATTTTACATATGAAAAAGTATCAAGCATTCTCTGAATACTGAATTAAATTTTAGAATGGCCAGTCATCCCCAAATTTAAGGCCAATATAATAGGACAGTTCATTATCTTGAGGAAAATATGATATCATGATCAATGGAACGTAAATGTGGATAAGATAAAAACCTCCCATTTGTCGATTTCTCAAATAACAACATCTACCACTCATGAATTGAAATGGAACCCTATGAATCCCTATATAGAAATATATTTATAACTCCTACTTGTTGGGATGAATTTTGTGATATACAGTTTGATAGGACCAATCAGGTGTATGAGATGATAAAATTTTTTCCTTATATCCAACAACATATAAAATATTTTTATTGATGGAAGAAAATATATGATGAAAATCAATGATGGGCATGGGGATTAAAATTGGTGATACTATTTTCATTTAGATATCAGTATTTAATAGAGTCATGTGATTTCTTATGAATGTGAAGCATCAGGCTAGGTATATTATCCCCTTTGAATTCCTTGATCAGATAATAGTAGTGGCTTATTGGCTAGCACATTAACCTAATCTAGCTCATGTTCACAATGTATTAAATATATTTTTCATGTATAAGTATTTAAATTTTTCATCACTTATACTAAATCTATAGGTGGTACAAATAGAAAATCACCTCTCTTAAAGGGAACATCTATTAAAGATATTAGACCATAGTGGTTAAATGCTACACAACAACACTATATACCATACCAAAGGGTTATGGATGAAATATAATTTTGATGATTCTATATATGAACCTTAAGAATAAATGAAATAGATTTAACACTACCCATTCAAAACTAAGAATATGATTATAAAATTTGGGTATTAAATTTCTATAGGAGGGAATACTGAAATGAAATAGTGTTTTTTAATAATATTTTTTCCTATGCATTTTTTTATATAATATTATGAACATATTAAATATATAAGAGCTAAAAAATATTTTCTCAAAAATAAATACCAATGCATTATTATTCTATTAGGCTAATTGAAATCCAAAACATTACAATTTGAAATAAAATATAAAATATTAAATACTAATGTAGGAAATATGGATCACCCAAATCATCTTGAATCATCACCCAAAAAATGATATAGAAAAAAATGTCAATATACCAATAATCATTAATGAAAATGAAAATATATAACCTTGGTATAAAATGTATTGAATGTTGATTGAAAAAAGGAAGTAGAAATTATATGGTATAATGGTAAATGTTACAGTCAGGATTTGACTATTATATGATCGTTGTTCAACCTGTTTTCAATTCAACCTCTATAAATTACATTCATGGGTAATAATTTTTTCATTATAATTAGTGTTTATAAGTATTAATGGAAATAGATAATTAAAGTATAAAAGAGATGTGATGAACTCAACTATTAGATTCATTCCATTTGAAACCCATTTTTCTGAAAATGGGTGGGATGTATCATCAATGGGGTTCTCCATTCACCAAGAAAAAGATGAGCATTAGAATGTTAATCATTAATGAAATCTACTATGGGAAAATATAATGTTAGTCTATATTAACACTTTATTAATGTTAGTCGAGTCACCACATGAAACAAACACCATTATAGAACACACTCTTATGAAATACAGATGTGTTACATGTGATTACATGTCCATTATTATGTTATAAAATAATTTAATAGTATTAACAAATTTTTTATTAAATAAATTTAAATTTGAGACTTTTTATTAACAAAATATATTTTTAATTTAGAAGGATTGGAAAAATTGATTTCTATATTAAAATAAAACATAATTATACTTCGTTTTTTGAAAAATTTTATATTTTTTTAATAAAATAATGTATTTTGAATAAAAGATTCTTTAACTAAATGTACTATTAAAAAAAATTATATATAATTGATAAAAAAATCATGACATCTTATGAAATTTATATAAGTTTCAAAATATTGGTTGTCCCTTAAAAATTAAAAAATTTCAATAAATAATGCGTTTTATATTTAAAAGTTAAAATTATCATATATAGATAATTATTCAGATAAAATATAAATTATTATTTTTGATAAATCTTATATTTTTATTGGTGAATTTTTTAGAATTTTATAAAATTCATTATTTTTCAATGACTAGTAGAAATTCAGTTTTGGATTTTCAGAAAGTTTTATATCATAATATTTATGTCATAATGATTTACTAAATTAATAACCTAGTACAAAAGATAAATTAGTTTATTTAATTAATGTTATGTATTTTAATAATTTTCAAAACCAATAAGTGACTTTCTATAGTCTAAAATGGAAAATCTGATTTTAAAAACATTAGATAATAGAAATTTACTTTTTAAAGAGAATAGAAGTATTTTAAAATGGTGTTAGATTTTAGAGGATTAAAATATCATAACATGTCAGTAAAATTTAAAAAACCATGAGAAAAATATTTGGGTAAGTCAATGGTTTTTCATTTTTCATATCCTAGATTTCAATGACCTGTATATGAAAATTATTGAACAATTCATCCCCTTTTGCAATATCTACCCACCCATTTTTCTATTACAAAAACCTAAAAAGTAATAATCCATTAATTTCTACTGAGTATTCCTCCCCAATATTCCCCTATTGTGACTTTAATCCCCAAGGCTCAAATCATCATGATTTAGGAGTAAATATTCAATGTATGTGAATTCTCTTTCCTTTCTCTTCAATTCATGAAACTATTTTTTTCTATACAAATTGTTGATGTTATTTCAATATCTTGTCATAAATTATTTTTTATACCTTTATATCAAAATTATGCATTATCATTGATATATATTATTTCTCACTCATTTAATCATTTTTATATCCAAATTTTCTACCTTTTATGTTGTAGAATTCCCTTTCAAAAAACAATTCATTAAATTGATAAACTATTATATTATGAATAAAAAAATAATTTTCATCAATATTTAGACACCTATATGTTAAGGTAATTTATTTTCTTCGGTCTTTACATACTTAAAACCCACGTTACATTTATTTGGTTGAAAAATAAATTTATGTTCAAGCATTTATGTGAAAAATTACTCAATATTATTATACAAAAATCATACATTATTCTCCCCAGGTTTTAGAAAAACTGATTTATTATGATCAATGTGGCATAAATTAAATTAATATATATCATGTTTTCCCCATATAGTAATATAATTTATTGTTTAAATAATTTAATCTCTATAGACATCATGTTTTACAGTACCTTGGTGAATAACCATGGTAATTTTCATTTGTGACACCTTTGTGATAATCCTTGTTGATATGCTTAGGAATTTCTCATTAATATTTGTCATCTATATTATTATTCATGTTGTTTTAATAATAATGTGCATCATGGTATCCAGGTCATTTTATATTTTTTTTACCTCTTCCTCTTGTTAATATCACTCATGATCACATGATAAATATCTCCCTAGAATATTCCATTACTATGCTCATAATCAACCCTTTACATTGATATATGTCCCTAGGATATGATATATAGTAAAATTAACATAGGATCAACCCATAATGTATACTTTCACATGAATCAGAATAATTTTTAATGTTTTCCTATATTATATAAATAATTTTAATTAAACTAGTGAATAAAATTTCAGGTGTTTTGTTCCATGTAATGAAAAGTTTATCAAAGAAATTTGGGGTTCCATACTAAGGGAATTTGAGATATTTTACCAGGACCCTCATGAGGCATTTTGTTGTTATTGATCCATGAGAATAAACTAGCAGAAAATATGGGAATGTTATTTATCTATGAGATTATATGATTATATGGAGCTCCCTAATGAATTTTATAAAACAAGGAAGAAAATTTCATGTCACGTTTTTCACATGGATTCTATAAGGCCTTGGGGAATCAGCTACATTTGAGAACAACATACCTACCATAGACTGATGGATAGTATTATCAGTTGTTACACATACAATATGTTATGTATTGGTATTGTGCTCCTGACTTTGGCGGAGCTTGTGATGGGTGCCATTACTCAGGGGCATTCACTCACAATAATAGTTTATAAGAACCAATTCTGATTGAACCGATTGTTTATTAATAAATATGGTCATACCACTCACTGTTGTGTTCATTGTATGACAGTGATATATTATTGGATTGTCTCAGTATGGAATATGACACTATAGAGTGGGTGGAGTTGATCAAGAAGCAGTCGATGACCACATAGAGCCGGGTGTGATAATTTTTAGACTTGATTCGATGAACATTATAATTTTATATTGGCTATTGATTTTTCTTTTGAGTTATACCTTGGTTGGGAAATTTTCATTTTTATATTTTATAGTAACGTGGTCTATGGTTTGTTGCACCCCTAGAGTTCATTGAATAAGTTGGGAAAGTGGCATACCCTCTATATATTCTTATATCAAATTGAGGTATGCATGATGTCTTCAACATATCATAGAATTAGAGGTTCAAGACCAATCCCAAACATGTTATTGATTGTGTAAATTTTTAATTGGATCTAGATTCATCATATGAGGAGCATCAAATACCTATATAGATCAAGGTGAGAAGGTATTGTGGGGGAAGACATGGAATCTTTTCAAGATCTTTAGCTCGTGCAATGAAATCAAGGATATACATGGGAGATGGAGAATATTGTTCATGATAAATGTCTATAGTCATCAAATTAAGAAAAATAGTGACAATTATCTTAGATAATAAATCATTATAGGTGGTTAATTTTAATATTCACAATTTTTAAATTACCTTATAAGTATCTTTTGAATATTATTTTTCAATCATTTTTACGAGAAATTAAAAGATTTCAATTAAATTAATAACCATACATAGCAGCTATGCCATTCGTATGGTTTTTGAGGGTTTAAAGGATAGCTTGTAAAGTTAACTATGAAATATTATGATTTTTTTAATGGTATGTTATGTATTCATGCATTTAGTAAGTTTAATACTCAATATCAATATGGGTAACACACAGTTAATGGGGGTTATTTAAGGTAATCACCGGACTTCTAAGCCTATTTAAAGGCATCCTAGTCATTGAATAATAGAAATATGGATTCATATATGATATGTAATGGTATTATTGATGATGTGTAATAAAAACATAATGTTTCATTTATCTTCATTAATGTAATTAGGGTTTCACGTATGTGTCTTCAGATGGTTTCTATTGATGTGCAAAGGTAGATAATGAGTTTCAATGAAAGATTAATTATAATAATGATATATTTAATAGTATTCATGAATGTTACTAAGGGAAACATTTAATATTATAGTGGTTCATATGTGTTTCCCACTACAGTGAAATGGTATTCATGATTGTATGATTTGTGTCAAGGTAAAAAATATTAACCATTGTGAAAAACCCTTTTCTATATAAGAGATGTCTATTTCATATTATATCGATCCTTCATCTCCATACATAATTGTACTATGGGTTTTTATTTATTAAAATTACTTAATCATTGTAACAAATTCTTAAAATTATTTATTTTTCATTCCTCATATTACAGGAGAATTTTAACACTGTGAAATTAAGAAACAATTAGAGGATAACTAAATTTATGAATATAAATTTTGATTTTTGACTTTGTGATCTAGTAAATAGTTTTATTCTTAATGACTTCTAATCCCATGTTGAATTATTTTTTCCTTTTTCTCTATAGACTGGTTAGTCCATGAATTACCATATTCTAGTTAGGTTATAATGTTTATGAACAATATAACATCTTCAACCAATTTTAGGTGTTGAAGAACCTCACTATATTTCTTTTAATCAAGGGTTCTACGTTTTAAAAGGTTTTAAAGTTTGTATATTTTTCCTATTCAAATTTAATATTTAGTTTTCGAAAATATATTTCTAAGTAAATCTAAAAATTAAAAAATAATTCTAGAAATGATAATAACATATATATATATATTGAAATGAATAATAATAATTATTATTTTTATTCCCTATTTATTAATTAGATAGATAAATATTATCATATCTATAATTATCATTTTCTTTAAGGAAGAAATGTATGATAATTTTTTTATATTAAATTTATAATTTGTAAATTATAATGGAGACAGAATGTATTATCTTCTTTTTTTTCCTATTTATATTAGAAATAAAATAAAAGAATCACCACTAGGAATCATTTAAAAGTAGTTTGTGATAAGAAACACATGGTTGTGGTTTGATTGATAATTCCCTGATGAATATTGATGATAACAATGACATCATTGAGGTAGGAAGTTTCTTAACTTGTAAAGGCTACATATATGTTCATTACCATTATATGACAATGTGTGTTGATGTGAATAAGAATGTGTTTAGTTTTTATACATGTGTTTATGTTTTGTATTTTATTCAAACTCATGATATACTATGTGTGTATTTATATTATACCACTGTTTTTTTATTACATTGGTATATGAAATGTTTGTTCTGTACATGGTAATAATTTGATAGGAGGACCCATCATATAAGGGTATCCCAAGATGGGTAGAGTGTTCTGATGCTATATGTGACATAATGATAGGATTGAGATAAATCAAAGGATTGATAACCTCTTGAGGATTTACCTTGGTATTGATGATCATATGTGATTGGACCCAAGAGGCAATAGTGGGGCATGATGTTCTATGTGACATGAACTATTTAGAATTTGTGGGGCATGATGGTATGTGTGATATAACATGTGTTGTAGTAGTGGGGAATGATGGTATGTGTATTTGGACTTATGTTGAACTAGTGGGGCATGACGGTATATGAGATTTGACCTAACATATGTCTATTGTGGTTGATGACATATTTAAGTTGTACCCAGAGTCCTAGGGACTATATATATATTAGAATGTTTAAGACTGACACCTTCATTTAAGACTTATCCATAACCATTCTCATATCCTTTAAAAATGATATAAAAAAGGTAAACCTATGGTTTATAGTGTCTTGGTTAAACATATATGCTTGATATTAGTTGTTACTTGAGTTAAACAATTATTTATTATCATGTCATGAACTATCATCCATGTGAATTCATTTTAAGGATTCTTTGGTGGGTCCTACTAGGGTTTATCAGTCACTCCATATATAGAAATATTTATGAGTTTGAAGAGTTATTAATTTTGGGTCCATGAAAAAGAAAGGGTTCCTTGGAAGATGGTTTATTCATGGAACGTTGAGTTGGAGGATGCAAAAGGAAAATTTATAAGGTTTTTCATTGTTTTATTTACTTATTTAAGTGAAAATTATTGTTATATAACTTTTTATTCCCACATTGGGATATAGTTTATATACTGTATGTTAATTATTCCATCTATCATTGTTGTTATTTCCATTACTAGATTTTTATAATGATTATTTTTATATTTGTTTACTCATATTATCTTCTGATTTTAATTATTATATGAAATAGTAATGAGTTTATAGTATAAATATTGATTGATGTAGACCCCCAATGTTTGTTAGAAGTCTATCACAAATAAGGGTGTGTGTATGAGGTCATGTCAGACTCTCGTTTAGACATAGTGGTTTGGGATATGGCATTAGATAAAGAACCATATTGAGAGGAATATGATTGAATGATTTTTCTAAACCCAAAAATCTAAATCATTACTGCACCTGATTTTTTGGAGTACATATTAGTAACACCATATTTGTTTTTTCATGATTTAGGAATCATGAGAATCAAGTTCATATTCATTTTCATAATTTTTCTCTTATGTATAATTCCCTTTTTTCATTTTAGTTTGCAGTACACAATCAATACCTTGTTCTTTATCTATCTTTTTTTCAAGGACAAACTATGTTGGTCATATGATAATTCAATCCACAATAAAATTCATACCTTTCTCCAAATTTTTAATCTTATTATTTCTATGTCATTAATTAAATACATTTATTAATAATGTGACTATTTTTTTTATCCCTCCTCACATTTTCTCATTATATATGCATTACACTAAACCATTCATTCAATTCCATTATTAAATTGGTTATCATTTTTGTTCATGAATGATTCTTCTATCTATGATTTTCATGGAATGTTTCTTTTGGTACATTACATATCACATCCCCCTATAGTAGGCGAATATTCTATCTTTTAGTGTATATTCTTTAAAAATATTCTTGTAGGGTATATATTGTTTTAAATTAATTTTTTACACCCCATAAATGGGGTTCCAATTCTACAACAGTATTTTTTGTTACTGAACTATTCTAAAATAATGTTTTAAAGATAGATACTATTATTCTTGGTTGGTGTTGGCCAATAATAATCATCATTATGGACAAATTTGTTTCAAATTCCAAAACAATTCTACAAGCCACAATATTCATTTTATTTAGAATATGTTACTTTTTTCTATACATTTTACAAATGATTCGTAGAACCTCTCTTTATATCAAATTAGATAGCTCTTAATCATGGAATTATGTAATATATTTCAATTATAATATAATTAAATCATTTAGTAGACTTATTTCTTAACCATCCACATCATCATTAATTGTTAATAATACTCATCAAATTCAAATTATTTACAACCAATATAGACTTTTGCCTAAATATGTTCAGACCAAAAAACCCTTACAATGAGAATAATTTATAGAGATAATATTTGTATTATTGACCATATACCGAACTGATATGAGTTTAATAATATTTTACTTCAGATACTGTACAAGATTAATATTTTTGTCCATTTAATAAACAATGAAGAAAATCAACACTATCAAATTTATTTCATAAGGTGGTTAATATTTTTTATGAGAATATAGTGGATATAATATTTGATGAATTTAGGACTATTTACCAACTATAATGATACTTTTGGAAGTTATAATATTATACCATGAATTCCCTATATCTCTTATATTGTTAGAATCTTATGATGATTCATCTTGTGTTAGATCCAGATATCTCTTTTTTACCTCCAACTTAAAACACATTATTTGAAGGGTATTTTTATCATCCTTAATTAATCTTTGTATATCAACATATTCATTATTCTAATTTTAAATATGATGATTATGTATTTAAAATTTTTCAATAATGGTGTTAACAATATCATTTTTTATTTTATCCTTGATTCCGAGTTGGCCATTCCCATTATTCATTGATGGCCTCTAAGTATCATTCTGTTAAAGGATCCGTATCTCAAAGTCTTTTTCTCTTAATTTTCTCATAAAATATTTTTACCTAGTATTATTTAGAAAAGAATTTTTTTCCTTAGAGATTCAAAATATATGATCCTTTAAATCAATAAATTTGATGAGAGTTTTTTATTTTGATAATTTTAGACAATATTTTTTTAATGGCATCATCTTTTTATAGTATCTATGATTTCTCATCATATAGCCCCTTAAAAAATAAAAAAACTTTTGAAAACGAGAACATGTTTTTTCAATATAGTACATTATTTCTATGTAAAAAACATAAAGTGGTTTACTATACACATAACCTCAATATCCTAAACTTTATTATTTTATTAAATCATTATTAAATTATTTAATAGATAAATACATTGATTTCTTTTAAATATATGGGTACCCATTTAATTGTTTATTTTTTTCACTTCGTGGAGTCATTCCTAAGGATATTATTAATGGAATATCTAGTACATAAATGGTTGTTTTAATAGGGATTTAAAATTCATCGTTCATCTGATGAATCTCAACACATTAATCATATATGAATAAAATTTACTATAGACAATGCCAAATAGGAAATAATATAGATCTAAATAAAGCGAACCTAGATTAAATATGATTCCTCTTTAAAATTCCTAATTATAAAAATGATATCACACATACAGGGAGGGGTGAATTAGTGAATAAATAATTTTCAAAAATATATAGTGTTTTAATATTCTTTTTTAACATTCAAACTTTTAAATCATTTAATATAGATGGATCTACTTTGAATTCCCTTTACTGAACACCATATGCAAAATATTAAATATTTTAATTAGGCTGTAGATAATATTTTAACAATTTTTAATACCATTTTCGGAATATAATATTTAAGATATTCAATTTAATATTGGGTCATTGTAGTTCACTATATTACATAAGTGAATTGAGAAATTTAATTAAAAGATCTCTGTTTATATTTTGTCCTCTTCTTTGAGAGACCTCCTCCATCATACACATTAATCTATGAATGATTTGAAATTGGAGAATAAAATAGTATCCTCAATGAAGTGAAGGAAGATATGGATAATTATCCTTATTTATTAAACAATTATAATGTATAACATGGAGTGGAAAATGGAGAAGGAGGGACTTTATTTTATAATTTAGTGGTGGGACACAATTGCAATTTATTAAAATATTTATATTATATAAGTTAACTATAATTTGAAAGTGTCTGTAAACTATAAGGAATTCCATTTTATGAAAATAAAAGTTTAAAATATATTAAAATAATTATAATTAATTTTTCATGGTGGGAAATAAAACTATTAACTATGGGTTTAATCCCTACTAAACTAATTTTGATAATAAGTGTAGTATCAAAATTTCAATATTATTAATAATTACTTTATAAAAAACGTGTATAAAATGTTAGATGATCTTATTTATTAAAATTACATGAATGGAATTTATTTTACTAGACTAACTTAATATAAGTCGAAAAAATCAATTTTAAATATGTGTTCTACATGAAACAAAAACACGTCGTAGAAAAATAAATTTTTGAGCATAAAACATAATTTTGTTACATTTATTTATTTTTAAAATGCTTTAAATTAATTTTTCAAATATACTATTTAATATAAATTGAATATATTTAACTAAATAAATTAATAAATAGAAATTTAATTAATTTATTTTGATAAAATCACATTACAGACATAAAAATTGTTATTTGGAAAATGTGTTCTGAGAAAAGTGAAAACTAATAAAAATCACACTGTCATAACGATTATAATATAATTTATTTTATTATTTATAAATAATGTAAACTTATATTATTTTATGATAAAATTAGAATCATATTGGGTATTTTAAAAAAATGTCATTATTTAAAATTTTCCTGAGACATTGGAATATAATTTTTTTAATAAGTATTAAAAATAACGCCAAAGATATTTTTTATATTTTGATTTCTATAATAAAAATAATTTTCTCAAATAAATAGATAGATAAATAAATATATTTATTTATTTTAATTTATTTAAATATTGTTCATTTTAAAATGAAATAAAAATATTTTCTGATGAAAACACAATTATGAAGAATAAAATGAATTTTTTAATAATTAAGTAATTATTTATTTCCCAATAGTATATATATTTTATTTAATATATATATATATATATATATTAATATATTTTGGTTATTATTACCCATTTCTTTCATTTTAATGTATTGCTAATAAAATTTTATGATATTGCAGATTAGGTAGACTCAACATTATGTGTAATAAATGCTACCAAATAGTAAAATTTTAATTTAAAAAAATATATTTAATAATCATTGAGTGTTACAATGTCATACTCCCTTATGTATTTTCATTATATAATTTATTCCTCTTTTTTCTTCCCTTCTACAATAAATTTGATATTAGGTATGTAGTGGAAATACCCAATAAAATTCATTTTTCATATTTTCTTTGATAAATTTAATATCTACAAATCAATCAATATCAGGTTAAATCACATTCACAATAGTATTCATTATTTGATATTCATCTATATTTATATAATCACATGAATTAAATTTCAATTTTTCAAATATTGAAATTTTATGATAATGTGAGTAGTAGTTGGTGTCAAAGAACCTACAACATTGTACATTATGATAATCTTGTATTCTTAGATTTGAATATTAAGACCTTATCACATCATGATTGTTCTTCTATATGAAAATTCATGTGATAATGTTCTAAAAATAGTTGTTTCACTAAAGGGTCATAGAGGATACCTGCAAGGACGAGAACCCATAAGTTCCATAACACTATTATTAAATAGATGTTCTAGGGTATGATGATGTTATTTAATGGACACAAATAATACATTACATTAGGGGTATGGACTCATAAAACATTGAGGCTCCTTCTCATGGTGTGTACCCTTGAAAATATCCAAGTGGGTATTATGAGAACACATCCCACCAGTATAAATATTCTGATCATTGGACTTGTGTATTTGTCTTTGGAATTTATGATTATTATTAATGGGTAGTACAACTTGAGCACATATATCTATTGAAAAATAATTTGACTAAACCCAGTTCAGAGTAAAGAAGGATATGTTGGATGCATCAATAGTTATATTTCATTAATATATCATGTGAGAAAGGGATTTTCCCTCATGTACCATTTTAGAAGATGATATATTAGGCCTATTTATAGAATTGATATAACCTAAATACGTCATTTCACATGGTGAGGAATGATAGGGTTCAATTATTAGAAGTTACAGAATAAATAATTGAGAACATGGGTTTATGGAACTATAATGTATCCCGCTTGATTCAATATATAAGGACAAAAGGATCAAAAAATATGGTAGGTTTTTGTAGGAGGTGATACATCATTATGGCGTTAACATCCTTCACAATGGGTGCCTTTGCATTTTCCTCGATGCTAACCTTTGAAATTAGAAAGGATCTACCTAATTCTAATGAGAAAGAGGCATAGATGGCCACACACAAAGCCTGTCCAAGTAAATCAGATAAATTTTCATTTAACAAGTTGATTAAAGATTATTCATGATTGTCATTTGATAACTAGTCAAGGATCTATGATAGCATTTATTTCAATAGTAGCTATTCAAGATAATATATTATTTTAAAAATAATATAGTTATTATTAATTAATGAAGTGATATTTATTTAATATATAAATAGTCATTACTCAATGCCTAATAAATGAATTGGAATAACTGAAGAAAATGGAAAAACAAAAGTAAATTTCATGTATATTAATACACAAGCATGATATATTTGTTTTGAGAAGTAAATAATATTTATTTAATTAAATTTTAAATGGTGTAATTAGTTGGGAACATGACAAGTGACAAAAATTCTAAAACATTATCTTTAAACATGGGGTCATATTGAGAAATTAATGAAATAAATAAATACCAATGGTTAATTATTTTTATTCATTATGATGTGTATTATAATCCCCAATTACATTATTCTCATTAGAGATTCACATTTTATTTCGGTTAAATTAATTATAAAAAACATTTTTTTATCTTATCCATGGTTTTGGGACATCCCTCTTATCTTTTTGTTATTCGTTCTATTATGAAGATGTTGCCTTTTATCATCAAGAAAAATCTCAGATTGATCATTTTTAACAGTAAAATTATAGTTGGTTACATCCATCCACGTCCTCCTGCTTTTCCCAAAACCTACAAGTTTTTTTAGAGGGAACATATTTTTTATTATAATTATTTATTTTTTTCGATGATGATATACACATTTTTTAATAATGTTTTTTAAATTATAGTTAGTCATTCATTAAATCATAATATCAACATATCTTCCTTTTCTTTTGTTTCGAATTCACATTTCCAAAAATTTCATTTATTTTACTTATGATTAAAATAAATTTGAGGATCTCCTCTAAAGGTTCCATATGTTCATAGTAAAAAAACCAGAACACATGTGCTGTATTCAGTAGTACAAGTTGTGTAGTCGATGTTCAATGAATCAGGACTGGTATGCCAAACCTAGCAATGTGATTTGAGTTTTTCAATGTATTAATGACTCTGTGTGTTGACTCGAAACATTTGGAACATGTTTTCTAGATTATGTGATGTGTGTACCAATGAACATGGGGTGTGTTTCCTTATATTCAGGGTTGGACTGTGTACCCAGTACAAGGATTTCCCAACTGGGTACCATGTCACATGGATACCAAATGACATGTGGCCCACTGGACACATAGTGTATTCTGAATATTTCTAAATTACATATACATGTCGAATCTGTGAGCGTCTACATCAGATAGACGGTGAATGATAGTTCATGTCATATAGTAGGAATTATATGTCATGTAGTCATACAAATTACATTGAGTTATTAAAATTTATTATTATAGTATACAACCCCTTGTGACGCGTACAATGGTAAGGGCATAAATCTAGGGCACAACACATGATTTGTGTTTTATATATATGTTTTTAATTTAACATTTGTGTAATGTTCATTTCTACCAATTGGGTAGTTATAAATAGGAATTCATTAGGTTTCCATTAAATTAAAAGTTACATACAAATATAATGTTAAAATCATTTCTTTTCTAAAAAATATGGGGGATGAAAATCTTAATGAATTTTAAGAAAATTATGATAAATAGACTTATTAATAAAAGATAATAATAAATTGATTCGAGGGCGATTTATCGTAATGATGAATGATTAAATATTTAATTCTTGTTTTATTTATGTTTAAATATCGTTACATTTATGGATGATTATGAGCGTGATTATAACCTTTTTTTAGGATGGCTTCTTTTTATTTATTTACATAAATTAAATTTTTTGGCAAGAGAGCCTTCTCCTCATTAATATGTAGGGTTTTCATGCAAAAGGATTTTTTATGTAAAACCAAATGTTACCCCTCACCTGCATGTGAGATAAAATAATATGTAATTGGTAGTTCTCCCATGCTAGTTGAGGTGTCTCAAGTTTGGATCTAGGGTAAAACCAATCCAAGGAGATATAAAGGCAGATAAGTGGAATGTAGTAAACATGAACACTAAAGGATCATGGTGATTTCTCCCCTAGGTCTTGTGTTAGTTTATCAATAGCTTGATTAATAAACCAATAAAACATGATCATGATTATTCCATTTATTTTATTTCAATCAGTTTCATTGTTCATTTATTGTGGGAGTGTTGTCACAATTACGCTACAACTGAATTAAAAGAGCAAGTAATATGGAACTAAAATAAGACCATTATATGAGTTAATATTATCTTTTACATGGTTAATCACTTAAATAAATCCCACATTGTATTAGAAATTTAAAGACCCAGAAATCACAAGGATTTTTTTTAATAAATTCATTGGAATCTTACAAGTCCTGATATTCTGATATCGCTTGATTCCATAGCCCGTTGTGCCCGGAATCAATTTCTGATGTTTTAAATGAGTATGTTCAGTAAAAATACATGAAGGTTTTTCTATCTACTTAAAAGGAGCTCAAAATTGAAATATGAGGACACCGATGAACTCGCAGCCTCGTTATTCGCATAAGGGGACCTTTACCGCAGTTGCATTTGGTCGGGTGGAGAAGATATTTTTTCAGATTACTTATTAAAATAAATAAAAATTATGTGTTACATAAATTTTTTTAAGGGGGTGGTTATCTTATAAAATGAGGAGTTAGTGGTGGGGCCCACACCCCACATAACCACCCATGAGTGGATAATGTGTGATGGGGCCCACATGAGAACATATCCCCTCAACTCCCCCTTTAACTACCAGGAACCCTCTTTAACTCTTAATCCTTTCTCCTCCTTCCATTAAATAAGCCAACACTCACCTAATTAATTAAAATTTAATTACATGGCTCACTAAATTTGAATTATTTTTAAATTCATATCAAGAATAAAAATAATAGCCAAGCTATTATATTTGGGGTTGGCACATATTGTTTTGGAGGGGCTTTGGAGAATAGAGAGGGCCTACTTCCAATGAAGAATAATTTCCTCTCTCGTTGAAGAACAGTGTCACCCACGAAGAACGCCCATCTTCTTTCTTCTTCCACCGTGCCAAGGGAGAAGACGCTGCCCCTGAAAAAGATCTTCAACGTCTTCCCATCCAATGTTTATGCAATGATGTTGGTCATTCGCGACGCCTGACATCCGTGATGCAGTCTTCCGCGACTTCGACAACATACCTTGAATCGAGGTTGGAGAAATATAGATTATTTATTTATACGTGTGTATTATACCCTTGTACCTTGGCGAATTATTTTGGATGATGGTGACTAGGTTGTTATCATCTAATGTGGAGGGCATGGGCCGAATAAACACGACCCGACATCCCTCCATTGAACCTTGTTTATGTTGGTGATAGAAGCGAAGCCATAAGGGCGTGGCACCATCACACATTGCTAGAGGAATGAGGCCACGATCTTGAGGCGGTGGTCACCTAAGGCTGTGGTGATTGAAGGTGGTGATAACTGAAGGTCGGACCACAAAGGCACCATTGCGCCTGCCGAAAGGGAGGCAATCGCGACCCACAACCACAGGCTGCATGGCCGAAGAAGAACAGGTCGGCCTCATGCCCGCAGGGCTGGAGAACTGTGGTGCCACTAGGCGCCGAGCTGTAGGTGAACTATGGCATGCTTCCATTGGAGTCTAGGTTGATGAACTTTTCAGCCACCAGCTAACCAGGCTTACGGGTACTGTGGCACCGCTTGGTGTAGCATGAGATGAACAACGGCCCTCTGTGCAGGCCACTCACATCGGTCAACAGACCGAATTCGGCTTGACGGGAAGCAAGGAGTGGTGGCACTATCAAGCGAGCTGAACTGGCCCACAACAATGGTCCAGGTCCATAGGTGGGCCATGGTCCACCGGACTGGGCTGACGCCCAGCTGGGTCGGACATTCCCAACATGGTCGGGCCAACCCGCCAACCCACTGGGCTTGACGGGCCAGGCCCGTTTCACTTAAATGCAAATATTTTCTAGATCATGCATCTGATTGATGAGGATTCTACGGCATGAGGATCCTCGTTAAAAATCAGTCCTTTTTAGATACTATAAGTGAGTTTGTACAACATTGTAAAATTTTCTGGTTTGGAACGAGCATTATTCCAACTGGGCCCCTAGAATAAAAATGCTAATAACTCTCAGACCGAGCATCTGATTGACGCGTCATCTATTTCGTTGTGTTCCCTATGATGAGATGGAACTACAGGATCCATCAACTCAAGACTTCATGATATATGATTTATAAACACATGGATCGAAGAGCAGACCCTCTCGAAATCAATCGTGTTGTGTGCGGGGACCCTAAAGCTAGCTGCAAATGCGACAACTACTATACTGGAATCCTACGTGGGATCAGGAACGATGTCTAATTTATTGGGATCCCATGTGGGTTCGACGTCGATGGAATTTGTAACGGATTCCTCCATGGGTTCTACAATGATGACTACTACTCTTGTATCCAATGTGGGTCTGACTGTTTTGACTTATGTAATTGTATCATGTGTGGGTCCGACAGTGTAGATGGTCTGGTATCCTATGTGGTTCCAATAGATTAGCTGGTCTTATATCCTATGTGGGTCTCATAGCTTAAATGAATCACTGACTACATTTGATCATCTCTATCTCTATACATAAGTTTCATACCTATGTGAGATGAGTTCGGAATTTTAATCATTACCATCGATGTGATTGACATTACATTCCTTTGTGGACTAGGTTGTGCTTGGGCTTGAGAGTTGGAGAAAAACTGTGGTTGAAAACATACTCATATGTAGGGGATATACCTAAGTAGGGTTAGTTGATACATAGTGATTGTAACTTTCCTTTTTGTGGTTTATCCTTCGTCGATTTTGGGATAATTTCGGTGGTCTTGGGGACCCTACTGTGTATCATTATACTCACCCCTGCACGGGCAGTTCCTGCACTTTGTTTTTTTGGTTGCTTAAGATATACCTCACTGATCGAGGCAGAGTGTTGTGGAGGTGGATGGTACCTGGAGGGGGACCACTTGGTGAGACATACATGGAGCAGATGGATGAACCTGAGGTGTTGACGAGGCCATCATTACCCACTCTTATGGTGGGATTCCCGGAGGACGGCTCAATTTTTGTTGTTTACTTTTCTGTTGTTGTACATTATTTTTGGGATTGTATTTCAGGACCCTTTCATTTCATCACATACTTTTTTATTTTGTCTTACTTAGTGTTTATTTTCAGTAGATTCCTCTACTACTTGTGTTCATAATGTGTGTGTTATAGGTTAAAAGGCAATTCCTTCCCTTTTATTAGGATTATGCCTTTTTTGCAACTCGTCATCCCCTGGCTTATGAAAGGCTGGCTTGGGGTAGTCATGGCACGGTCCCAGAGGACGGTTCATGAAAAATTGGTATCATATGATTCGGGTCTATCATAGAACATAAGACTCTGATATTTCTTTTCTATGAAGCAATAGTGTTAAGCGTATTGAGTGTGATTTTCAGTCTGGGGAGTCCAGTGTTGGTGTGGCTGCTGATTTATCAATACAGCAGGACCCTGACTTCTAACTTCCAACCCAGTGCATGAAACCAAAGATTGAAAGAGTGTTTCCAAGAGTCTTATTTGTAAAATCACTAAGTCTACTCACCATGGTATAACTTTTTGACTGTGGAGTAGTTGTTCCTTATCAGGATGTCGCTACGAAGACAACCAGCTTGTGTTCCCGAGAGAGTACAAGATGATGCCCAACCGAGTGACGAGGATCCGGTGCAGGGCCCTCTTTCTATGTCGGAACCATTGGATGGTGTACCAAAAGCACCACCACCAATTGGGCAGTAGATTACCCCAGTTACATTGGAAGATGGTGCACGGCGACTGAGCGCGTTGCACAAGTTCCAGTGGTAGAGGCCTCTGAGGATTCTAGGCGAGACAGATTCCCAAGCAGCAGAGGACTGGATTGTGGCAATTACATGAGATTTCTTCCTAGTTGAGATACTTGTATCGAAGATTTTGATCTTAGTTACTAATATTTTTCAATTAGTGAACATGAGGATGGTCCACATAGTGATGATTTTTCAGTACTTGGACCGTTTTCTGAGATGGTACCTTCAGGCAGGGTGCAAACTATATCACTGCTTGTTGGTCAGAAGATACTACCAGTGGTACCGGTAGAGGTCACTTATAGTTTTAGTGCCTTACTCGTGTTTGAGCATCAAGTACCCCATAGGTTCCAAGGTGATCCCGACTCACTAGAGGGTGAGGACTGGTTTGAGGTGGTCGCTGGGAGTTTTCTAGAGCTTATACAGCTTTGGAAGGATGATGTGTCAATAGTTGAGTATTCATCGAGGCAGAACGATCATTCCTTGTACTCGATGAATATGATTCAATCATAGATTTAGATCTCACACCTCTGAGTGAGGAGTTTTTAAGGATATCTGAGCCCACACTTTTTTCTCTATGCATTCCTAATTATATTAGGGTGCTAGGGAGATACTTTGTGGTTGAATTTTCATTGGCTGAGTGGATACAACCAATGAATGTTAGCAGTGGGAAGCTACGAACTAGTGCCAATCTCAGAGACTTGGGCGTGTGAGATGTTTCAGAAAGTGTAAGTGTTAAGGACAAGTGAATCTGCAAGGCAGCAAACATGGATGGAAAGCGTAGAGAGCCGCATGATGTGGTGAACATTTTGACATGTTGCAACAACCTGCCTTTTTAGTCCCTGCTCGGCTCAGAGAGCTAGAGGGATAGGGAAGAGAGTAGCAACATTTGGTAAATGAGTGTGATCTATGGTCTCTATGAAGGAATTGAGGTACGGTCTATATCTACTATGAGCTTCCGTATGAAAAGACACATGTACCAAGAATTCCTTTCATCCAAAAATCTTTTCCCAGACCTAGAGTTTTTGGTAAATCCGTTGACTTGACCCTTTTGTCTGGAGATACCATTGAAAGGATACTCGATAACCACACTTACGCTGATTGTGTGATCTAACCCATGAGGTGAGAGTTTCGGTTGGAACCTCCTGGTGGTAGCATCGAAGCCTTATGACGTTATTTTGGGTATGGAATAGGAAACCACAGTTAATACATAGATTTGAAGTATTAGGAAAAAAGGATTTGTTTGATCTACAATGTGGGTATGGAGTTTACCTTGGATGGAGAAGTAGAAAATACAGGAAGCATATGATTGAATCATGCATAAGAGGGTGCAGTCGAACACTTTAGAGTCGGTCAGGTGTACCATTATCCCAGAAATCTCCAGAGTTGCATCACCAATATCAGCTTTGATGATGAAGGGGAAACTCATCATATGGTTAGAAAGATTACAACTGAGCTTTTAGGAGGGGGGGGGGCAGAGGTTGACGAGTGATCCCATCATGAGGCTACCATAGGAGATCGTTCGTTACATAGTTTAATGTGACACATCAGGGATCAAACTCAGGTTTTACCTGATGCAAGAGCTAGTAGTTATCCGATAGGGATAACGGAAGTAGAGACAACATGAGAATAACAACGCTACATATGACCTAGAGTTAGTTGCAGAGGTATTCACCTTGAAGATGTGGTAGAACTATCTTATGGGAGAGAGTTTTATAGTCTACTATTTCCACCAGAGTCTCAGGTACATCATTTCACAGAAGAACCTAAACCCAAGACTTCCACGATGGCTCTAGTTCTTCCAAGACTATGATTTCAAGATAGTATATACTCCTAGGAAGGGGAACGTTATAGAATATTCTCTCAGAAAGATATCAGGCATTCAGCTGTAAGGAGAGGCGACATAGCAGCTGGCCGCTTTGCAGGTATCCTTTGTGGATAATGATGAATCATCCTTTCTATAGTCTCTCGCAGTTCCTGCTCCACTACATCAGTGAGTTAGAAAGGGACTTCCTAGGGACATTGACTGTGAGATGCAACATTCTCAGATATCCTCAGGGCAGGCACCTGATGGATTTTATGAAGGTGGGGATCACGTCGTCCCCTTCAAGAGACGTACCATGGTACCAGTTGCACTACAAGAGGAGGTGTTGAGGGAGTTTCACACAACCCCTCTAGCGGTTTATCTAGGAGTAACGAAGATGTACCAGGAACTTAGATGATAGCACTGGTGGCCGACAATGAAGAAGGTGATATCAGAGTTTGTATCACCGTTCCTCACTTGTCATTAGGTGAAGGCGGAGCACTACGTTCCAGCAGGCTTGGTTCAAACCATAGAGGTCCCATAGAGGATGTTGGATGGGATATTCATGGATTTCGTGATGGGGCTTCCACGTAAATCCAGAGGACGCGACTCTATTTGGACAATCGTCGACCGACTCACAAAGATGGCCGACCTACTACCGATTTGAGAGCAAAGCTCAGTAGATATCATGGGACACATCTACATACGGAATATTATACGACATAATGGTGTGCCATCGATTATTGTCTCTAACCGTGACACACACATTACTTCCAGGATTTGGATGGGGTTGCAGGAGGTAATTGGGATGCCACTAGGTCAGAGCACCGCCTTCCATCCTTAGATGGATGGCCAGACTGAGAGAACCATTCAGACACACGATAACATGCTCCATGCATGTGTCCTTGACTTTGGTCATAGCTGGGAGGATCACTTAACCTCGGTGGAGTTTTCATACAACAATATCTACTACTCCACCGTCGGGATGGAACATTATGATGCACTATACGACCGGCCATTCTAATCACCATTGTGCAGGAAATACCCATGGGAGTTAGTACTTGTAGGACCAGAGATGGTACATGCTACGAGGGAGAAGGTGATGATCATCTAGGATTGGATGAAGACTACACAGAGTAGATAGAAGTCTTATGATGATAGGAGACAGAGACCACCAGAGTACGAGGATGGAAACCACATCTTCAAACGGGTCTCCCCTCGACGAGGTCTGCTAAGATTTGGCTGAGCCAGCAAGTTTTCTCCACGATTCATCAGACCATTTCAGGACATCAGCAAGGTAGTCAAGGTGGCTTACCTCCTGGCCCTTCGAGCTCAGTTTCACTGGGAGCACGACGTCTTCCACGTATCTCAGCTGAGGGGATTCGTGTATGACCCGTCCCACATCATCGAACACGGGGAGCTGGAAATCGATGAAGGGGTGACATGCACAGAGGTCCTAGTAGGGATTGAGGATCTAAATGATCAGTTCATATGTGGACACTTGTTTCCTCTAGTATGCATTCGCTGAAAGCATGTGAACCTCCAGGAGAGAACATTGGAGCAGGAGGCTAAGATGCATGCTCAGTACCCTCATTCGTTTCCCTAGTGTGTGTCGTAGCTTTATGGGAACATAAATCCCTAAGGTGGGGGGAATGTAAAGACCAATAAATTTCAAAGAAATTCTTTTTCATAAAATCTTTTTAATTTTACAAGTCCTCAATTTCTGACGATGCTTGATTTTGAGGCCTAGTGTGCTCGGAATAAATTTTTGATGTTTTGTTCGAGTACCTTTAGTAAATGTACGTGCATGTTTTTCTATCTCTTGAACAGGTGCTTGGAATTCAAATCTGAGGACACTGATGAAATAACAGCATTGGTATTCGCCTAAGGGGACATCTACCGCTGTTCTGTTTGGTCAGGAGGAGAAGTTAATTTTTGGAATTTCATATTAAAATAAACAAAACATATGTGTTACATAATATTTGTTAAGGGAGTGGTTACCTTCTTTCAAGAGGAGTTGGAGGTGGGACCCACAACCCAAATAACCTCCCATGAGGGGATAATGTGTGGTGGGTCCCACACAAGCACCTAACCCCTCATCCCCCCCTTTAACTCCCATAATCCCCCTTTAACTCATAAAACTTTCACCCCCTTCAATTAAAGATACTAAAACTCACTTAATTAAATAGATATTAATTAAATGGCACACCAAATTTGTAATATTTTAAAATTCATATTAAGAATGAGAATAATAGCCAAGCTATTATTTTTAGGGTTGGCACATATTGTGTGGGTGGATCTTTGGAGAATAGAGAGGGCCTTATTCCAATGAAGAACAATTTCCTCTCTCGACGAAGAATGAGGATGCATGTGAGGAACACCCATCTTCTTTCTTCATCCTCTGTGCCAAGGGAGAAGACGCCCCCAACGAAGATCATCTCCAACGTCTTCCGACACAATTTTGATATAACGACGTCTCTCTACCACGACGCCCAACTTCTGCAACGCCATCATCCGCGACATCAACAACGTACCTAGAATCGAGGTAGGTGGAAATATGGATTATTTATTTATTTATACGTTTTTATTATAACCTCGTACAATGGTGATTTATTTTGGTTAATAGTGATATAGTTTTTATCATCTACTGCAGAGAGTGCATGCCTAACAAACACGGCCCAACATCCCTCCGTTGAACCTTGTTTATGTTGGTGAAGGAGGCAGAGCCTGAAGTGCATGGTGCCATCGCACAATGCCAGAGGAAGGAGGACATGGTATTAAGGAGGTGGTGATATACGACGATGAAGATTGACTTATGAAGTGACTGATGGGCGGTCTAGACCAGAATCGTTGCGCCGGCTGCGTTGGACGAAACTACAGCCTGCAACCACATGCCTCTCGTCCGAAGAAGAACTGGACGACCTAATGTCGGTCATGTTGGAGAACTGTGACACTGATAGGCCCCACACTGCGTTGCAACTACGGCCCTGTTCTACAGCTTTCTCGACATATGAACTGGACGGCAGCCTACCGGCTGGGATGAAGGGAACCACGATGTGTCATGGTGTCCCCTGGGAAGAAAAGTGGCACACTGTGTGGGCTGACCATGCGGGACAAAACTGGTTGGCTTCGGCAGGCCGAGCAGTAAAGAGGGGAGGCACCGCCTGGCCCCGCCGGGTGAGCTGAAATGGCCTACATCCAAGGGTCATGTATACCGGTGGGCCATGCTCCAAAAGGTCGGGCTGACCCCCAACCAGTTTGCACCTACCAAACCGGGTCAGTCTGACCTACCATCCGACTGGGATTGACGGGCCCGTCCCATTTCACTTAAACGCAAATATTTTCTAGACTGTGAGTCTAATTGACATGTCGTCTACGGCACTGGGATCCTCTAGATGGGATGTCCTTTTGCGATACTCTAATTGAGTTTTCGAAAAATTTGGAAAATGGTCAGGTTTGGAATGAGCGTTCTTCCAATCGGGCCCAAGGAATGGAAATGCTAATAACTCTCAGACAGGGCGTCCGATTGACGTGTCGTTTGTCGACTTGGGTTTATTTTGATGAGATAGAACTAAGAGATTCATAAACTCCGGGCTTCAGGATAGTTGATGTATCACCACTTTCCTCGATGAGTGGAACCACCAGGAATCGAGCATGTTGTGTGCTGGAACACTACAGATAGCTGCGACTACAACGACTACTATACCAGAATCCTACGTGGGTTTGACAAGGACCACTACTATACTGGGATACTCCATGGGTTAGATGAGGATGTCTTTTGTACTAGAATCCACTAAGGGTTCGACAGTGATTTTTACTGTTCTTGTATCCTCTGTGGGTCCGACTGTATTGAATTTTTTACTTGTATACTATGTGGATCCGATAGAGTAGCTAGTCTTGTGTCCTATGTGGGTCCCACAGCTTAGCTGGTCTAGTATCCTCTGTGAGTTAGACAGAATAGATGAATCAGTAAATAAATTTGACCATCTCTATCGCTATATAAGAGATGTATACCTGTGTGAGCTGAGTATTGACTTTCAATCATTATCATCGATGTGATTGACATTACATTCCTGTGTGGACTGGGTTGTGCTTGGGCTCTAGAGTTGGAGCTGAACTGTGGTTGATAACGTAGGTATATTTATTGTCATATATCTAAGTAGGGTTGACTGATACTTCGTGAATGTATATTTCCTTTTTTGGTTTATCCTTCATGGATTCTTGGAGACATTTGGGGGTCTCGGGGTCCCTACTGAGTATCGTTGTACTCACACATGAACGGGCAATGCCTGCACTTCATTGTGTTGGTTGTAGACGACAGACATCACAGATCGAGGTAGAGTGTTCTGTAGCTGGACGGTACCTAGAGGTGGACCACTTGGAGTGACATACATGTTCTAGAAGGATGGACCCGAGGTGTTTAGGAGGCCATCTATACCCACCCTTTAGGTGGGATTCCCAGAGGACGACTCAGTAGTTGCTGTTAACTTTTCTGCAGTTATACTAATTTGTTGGGCTTGTATTTCTGGACCCTTTCCTTTCAGCACGTTAATTTTTTATTCTGTTTTACTTAGTGTTTTTTTCATTTTATTCCTCTAATTCTTGTGTTCAGACATTGTGTGTGTTATAGGTTAAAAGGCAATTCCTTCCCTTTAATTGGTATTACGCCTTTGGTGCTAGTCGCCAGCCCTTCGCCTATGGAAGGAGGGCTTGCGGTAGTCCCGACACAGGCCCCGAGGACGGGCCATGAAAAAAAATCTTGTAATAAGGATTATAAAATGGAAATTTACATATAAGGTAAAAATCCATTTAGGGAATGTTAAGTCGTTATATTTTTCTATAATATTGGTTAAAATAGAAACATAGTTCAAAGTGCTTGACCATCCCTTGTTGGGGTGCTTTAAATTATAAGGGAAATCTATTACGAGTTTTTGGGTTTAATTGACATGGTTCACGTCAAGGGTTTTCTTTCTCAATACTAAATTTTGTGACAAAGTGGAAAATGTTGAGGAAATACCAAATAAAAGGATTTCAAGATTGGGTAGTCCACTCATCGGATCAATGCGTTGCCAATTAATATAGTTGAAATTTTTAATACCTACTGAAAACCATTCAGGTTTCTTCACTAACCCTAGTTGGGGCATTAAAAATTGAAATATGGATTCATTGCACTAAAATATCAAGGAAACATAATATTCTAAAGACAATGGAGATGGATATTGTATTTGAAAAAAAATATGGGTAACAAATAAGTATTAATATATTAATTTTTCTCAGTTTTAACATGATAAAGTAAAAGATCTTTGACCATATTAATTTGTAGGAATTAACATAAAAATGAACACAAACGTATATTTATAAACCATAATCGATTAGGAAATCTTTCTCAGGAGCAAAAAATTCAAAGAGTTGTAGAGGCGTTTATGTGTCATCCTTCTCTGCCAGAGGAAATTGTATGTGCTAGAGGAGCATGTTCCAATTGTTGTTGGAAATAAGGCTAGTGATGAGTAAATATATCAATATATAAAACATTTGTATGATTCTACTGATTTACAATGTTTCATGTTGTCGACCATGTATAAGGATCTCTTGAAGAAACATAAAAACATGGATGTGTATAAAATGATGTATTTCCTTAGGGATCTATTTCAAGAGGAGGCCATACATGAGATATATGAGAACCCCAATTCATTGTTCACAAATATTCTTAGAGATTCTGTTCCAGATTGGCTTCTTGTAACAAAGCTTATTGGTAACATCTAATGACTAGACAATATTGAGATTATTTTTTTGGATGAGTTGGGTACATATCTCATCGTATCATCACTTCACTTGTCCTTCTAATGATTTATTGTCAACTACAACATGAGAAATAAAGATAATAGTTTATTAGATATTTTGAACATGATTCCTTATGTAGATAAGAACATGGGGTGTGTGTAACACCCCAAGATTTTATGAAAAATTTTCTTTTCCTTAATGTCTTGTGTTGTACGATACACAAAAAAGAGCTTTCACAACATGCAACCAAGACTAGACTTGCATTACACGCTATCACAACCTTCCTTGATAGCATGTGTAGTACGCAATAACGAGTTTCACTAAACAACAATATTCTTTTAAAATATTATTAAAAGTAGCCGTTATGAATAGTAATAACCACCTTTTAAAATTTTAGAAATTTTAGCTCTCAAAATGGAATTAATTTTTGGATTCGGAGTATCGAATTTAGCCTAAGGTGAAATTTTGGTACTTTTCGGATAACTTTCATATTCTGATGAATAGTGAAAATTACTAAATTTTAATTAAAAACAACATTTTTTAATCGAAATAATTAATAGTGATAAATTATTAATTTGATTGGTTTTAAAGTATATTTAGAATATATTTTTACAATTTAATAAAATGTTGGTAATTGGATGTAATTTCACATTTAAACCAGTCATAAACAAGTGTCAATCTTTTGATAGTTATTATCTCTTAAAAACATGCTATTTGTTTTCACGATGGGAATTAATTTTTAAATTAATTAATGAAACTGATATGTATTTAATTTGGTAAAATATACATCATTTTTGAATTCATAATATCAAATATATCTTAGATCAAATTTTTGGTATTTTTCTGGAAACATTCATTTTTTGATGAATAGTGAAACCACTAAGTGGTAGTTAAAAAATTGAATTTTTCATAAAACATAATTTCTCCGCTTCTGTGAGTGGAATTTCCAAAATCCTAGAGACACGGTTAATATCAATGACCAAAATGTGGTTCAATGAGATGAAAATAATTTTTGGTGAATAGTAACTTTTTACTTTTTTTACCACGGTTAAAAGTAAATAGGGTAATTAAGGGTAAAAATGATATTATTATTACCCTAACACATGTAATAATTCTGTTGGAAAACTTTAATTAGACCAAAAACAACCTTATGAATAAAATAAGACCATTTAGGCCTACTTGGATTAGATTAGGACATTTATTATTAATTTATTTAATGAAGGGTTAAAATAGTTAAAATCAATGTTTAATAAGTAAATCATTTTTAATATAAAATTTTACATAAGATAAATTTGACTATAATTATTAATTAAAAAGATAAAACGATTTCCTACATAATTATATTTTATTTGTAATTTTTAGACTTTTTATAATTTAATTTAATTATGACACAATGATGATGCATTAATTACCATAATAGTGAAAAATTTGAATAATTTATATTATAAATACCTAAATAAGTATAATTTAAAACTTTTTATGAATTACACTAATTTTCTAGGTTAATATGACATGTTAGTATTGATTTAATTAACTTGGTTTGAGCTAATCATTCTGTTATGATTTTCACAAAAAACAATTACTAAATACTGTCAAAATTGACATAAAATAGTTTTTAAAACAAATATTATATTATTAATTATTATTTTATTTTTCAAAATCTAAGGATCGGCCAAATGACTTAGATAAGGTTATATATATATTAATAAAACACATCTTGGGCGTCGCTTGGATGTATATGGTAAGCTTATTAACAATATAATATAAAAATACAAAGTGACATGGTAAATGTCAATCTAATTAACTAAGGGTTAAAACTAAACGATATGGTTAATATTGGAACCTAAACTTTCCTAAATTCTATTGGATGAGAGAATTTAGACCCGTCCCCACCTTATCTTCTAAATAAATCAATTTGGAGCTATTTAAAACCGAATTTGACTTTATAATAAAATAATATATTTAGTTATTCCAAAGGTGCCCCTCTCTTCCCTTATAAAAGGGCCCCTCCTCCCCCTCTTCCTCACACCACATTGAGCCTTCATTCTCGGACAACCCATGCCAATTCCTTCTCTCCACTTTCCTAGAAATATCCTAGAGGTTCTGTCCCTCTTCAAAGACCTATTTTAGTGCCCTAAAAGGAGGTCTCAAAGAAGCACTTCAAAGAAGAGGTAATATCCATTACCGATCCTTTCCAATTTCTTTCTTCGTCAACTTCTTCTTATTTATTTATTTAATTATGAATTAATAACATCAATATCAACCATATACTGATATGTTATAATAATTATGAAACAACCTTATTTAACCATCTATCCATCCTACGGAAAATGAAATCACCGCGCGTGCGTACGTACGGAATACCGTCTCCACGCCGTGGTGAAATCTATTATCCACCACCACCTTATTTGGATGCGTATAATGGTGTAAATAATAACTATATATGATTATTTTAAAGTGATACTGATTCTGAAATAGTATACATACACTCCAATACAGTCCCACGATCATTAGAATGATATCATCGCTCGTGCGTACGTACGAACTACCGTCTCCACGACGCGATGAGATTTATTCTCCATGTTAACCATTCATGAATGATTATAAAGTACATATAATAAGTAATCATGAAATATATGAAATAATAATGATACTGGATTTATGTGTATATATATTTATTTCATCTACTTAATTCCATTCAACTCAATTAGGAAATGAAAAACGCGTTCATGCGTACGTACGGCCTACCGTCTCCATGAACGATGTTTTTATTTCCATTTACTGATTTATTTTATATATGTATTTATATGAATATATATTATATATAAATCATGTTTTATATTCTGGAATTAAGTAATCATGATCTAAGTAATCATATGAATAATTACAAGTCAAAACACGGACGTCAAATGAAACAATTTTACCCAAAACTCTCTTTAACATGGAATTTACAAAAGAACGGGTAATATAAAGCAATAAGTGAACAATATATGATATCATAACAATAATTATGAATCTGTAATAAGTCAATTAAATTATTTAAATCATTATATAGGAGGTTCGGACACTTACGAAGCAAATCGGACCAAAGGTAAGGGAAATATCGCAATCTCATTTTTATCCGAGATTGTTTATACTTTAGTATTTACTAGGGTGTATTTTATCATCCAAATACATCTTTCCTCAATATGTAATATTATTTCCATCCACCTACAATTGTTTAAATCCAATTTTACACTTCGGTGAGTTGTTAGTAAAGGATATGAAAGGAATCTTTTGTTGTTTTTCGTATGTGGTACTTTTTGACTTTTCTGACAAAAGTACGAGAAGAATGTTTTTTTAACTTATACGGCATGAATGGATTTTTAAAACATTATTTCCAAGAAGATTCCTTTAAAAGTTTTCATGTTTATTTTTAATCAGCTTCTTTTAGTTTAAAATTGGATGACATGTTAAGAAAGGAAAATGATTTTGAAGTAGAAAGAATATTTTCTTCAAGAATGGAGTTCAAGTGTTTTATCAAAATTATTTTCCATCTAAGATAATAAAGGGTTCTGTTTCTATCCTTATTATTACATTGGTTTAATTATGTTATGATGGTATTATTTTTATGAATTCCTTTATCTTAAATGAATTGTTTTATGATGTCACAATGTTTAAGATTCCCATTTTTATTACATGGGTTATGTTATGATGTATGGTTTATGACTTTGTGGCACACATAATAATGGTATCATTATGAGATAGGTGGGACCTATATCTCTCTCCAATGCATTGGGTAAAGATTTTATATCTCATGAGATAGACATGGCTGGAACGGTAGGTTATACCGGTTCAGTGAAATAGGACTGAAACGAGGAGTGAACTTAGTTCAGAAAAGGGACTTTGTCCACTAAGATAGTCTTGGCAATGAGTCTTGAGTAATAAGATATGATTATCTATGATTATGTGTGTATTCCACAATGTTTCATGTTTTATGTTATGATTATTCGGATTTCATTTCACTACTATGATGAAATTATACTCTCTTTTGCAGGTTCGGATTTCCAAAATGTTATGTTCTTATGAAAATGATGTGATTGATATTTATTTTTTTACCCTTACTGAGCATTTGAGATCACCCTTTTCTGTTAAATTTTCGCTAGGATATAAAGAAAGGTTTTAGGTAAAAAAAAGGAAGATCTTTATGGGATATGTTAAAGATCTTTCACCACGATTAGAAGATTATATTCCGAGTTTCCAAAGACACTAAACTATTACGATCCTTGTGTGTGTCTTTTTGTTATATACTAAGTATTCCGCAAAAGTAGTGTAATGTCCATGTACGTCAAGCTTCGGGTCTCTACAGTGTGAAAACCCCATGGTATTTTTGGATAATAAGAAGTGAAATAAAAAGGAAAACGGGCCAATGAATTATAAAATGTCCCAACCCCTCAAGTATCATCCCTCCAAAAAGCCAAAAATCATGATGTAGGGAAATTATTGGGAGGTTGTATCTTTTTCAAGTGGAATCCCATGCCACTGGAATAGAAACTACACCTAGAAGTGTGGGGACACTGAAGGTCTGTTTTTTATCAAGTGTAATCATTCCATTTCTGCACATTGGGTATTAGATACAAATTATGGGCCTCATAAATATATTCAGACTAAGTAACCAAGTGTATTTAGAATTATTTCTTGAGGATAGGTGGATCTATGAGCTTCTAGGGGAGCAATGATGGATTTTTTGGCCATTGCTGATTACCATATCTCATTAACAATTGGAATGAATTTGGTTTTGCATAACTGTTATTATGTTCCCAGTGTTACCAAGAATATAATTTCTGTATCATGTAAGGATATGGAAGGATTTATTTTCATTATTAGGAATAAGGTTTGTTCTATTTATTTGAACAACTTATTTAATGGTATGTCACATTTAAATACTAGTTGATATGTATTAAATTATGAATACCAATTGTTTTTAATTGATAATGAAACAAACTCACATGAATCATTCATCACGCAGTTGGGTTAACACAATCTTTGTTATGCAAATGATAATCACATGAAAAAGATCTTCCATGATGGTTATTTAGACTCCACAGAGTCAAACCACGTTATAGATTTCATTCTTTCTTACAAGGGAAAATTACCCAGCTATCTTTTAGTGCATAGGGTGAAACGGCCACAAAGCATCTAGGATTGGTTCACATGGATTTGTGTGGACCATTTCAAATAAAAGATAATGGGGCTATACCTAATACATCACATTTACAAATGATTTGTGTAGATATGGAAATTTTTACTTAATGAGTTAAAAGATATATTCATTTGACAAATATAAATAATTAAAGAATGAAGTACAGAACAATCTTGGTAAGAAGATAAAGAATTTTTTATCTGATCGAGGTAGATACTATCTATTCCAAGAGATCATTGACTGTTTATGCTAGTTTGGGATTTTATCTTATCTCACTTCTCTTAAAAGACCATAGTGAAATGGTGTTAGTGAAAGGGGGAACTAAACTTTTTGAAAATGCTGAGGTCAATTATGGGTAATGAAAATCATCCATTATACTTTTGGGGATACAGATTACAAAATTCCTCAACCACATTAAACTGAGAACCAAATAAGATCGAAAATAGAATTCCCTCTGAGTATTGGAATGGAAAAAACCCAATTTTTTCACAAACACCTATATGGGGATGTAATGAAATTGGTAAGGTCTTTTATAGAATGAATCATGCACCCTAAGGCATGAGGTGTATCTTTATATGTTATCCCAAGTAAATATAAAAGTATTACCGATATAACCCATTATACAAGAAAGTGATCATCTCTTGACAATCAATATTTCTTGAAGGGATCACATCCTTTTAAAGGATAGTTGGACAAATATTGACATTGATGATGTTTATTATCATGATACACATGAGTGCGTATAGGAACATGTACTATAGTTTCCTATGAAAGAGGATCAAGATACACATGTACTACGTAGGAGATAATGAGATGTTAGGGAACCAAAGATATTTGGTTTCCCAGTCAATGAAGATGGTGTATCATTGTTATTGTAGAATGATGATATTATATCATAAATGAAAATAGTAGTGATCATAGAAGATTCAAGATGGATAGATGCTATGAATTCGGAAATGGATTCCTTGTATCAGAACCAGATTTTGATTCATGTCGATGAGACAATTGATGTAATGCATGTTGGATGAAAATTAGTATTCAAGATAAATCTGAAAAAGGAAGGTTAACATATCACCTATAAATAAAGTCTAGTTGCTAATTAATTCAGACAACAACATTGAATTTTATATTTTGCTACCATCTTTCCAATTCACATATTTAAATCAATAAGAATCATACTTTCTATAGTAGTTTACCATGACTATGTTATTTGGCAGATGGATTTCAAAACAACATTCTTTAACTGTAATATTCTGGAAGATTTCTATATGAAACATCCAGAAAAGTTTGTGACAATGGGCATAGCCAAAAGGGTTTTTAAGTTTCATAAATCCATTTAGACTTTATAGAAAGCATCCAGATCATGGAACATTCAATTTGATGGTATCAGAAAGGAATTTTTCATCATTAAGAATGAATGTGAGTAATGTGTGTAATAGCGGTTTTTTGGAATGAATTTTTTATACTAGTAGTATATATTGAAGATATATTACTTACTGGAAATTATGTAACAATATTAATGTTCATTAAGGATGAGTTAAATATATTTCCACTACCTCATTAATTCTATCTAGAAACTAAAATTCTCTAACCATCATCAAAACATGACACTCAATTTATCTACCAACCTTCATTCATAATAACACAATTATGGTTACTCAATATTTCATGCAAATTTTCTGCTATACTCAAGTGCTATATTATAAATTTTCCTTTGATTAAGAGTCAAAATCATCAAGATCATTATGTAAATAGGTATATATTGATATATTCACAACTTCTAAGTTATTCATTATAATATAAGCTCTAAAACAACATATATTTTCATTAATCATTACATGAATTTGTTACTGTAATTACCATACACTACTGGAAAGATGATATTTCCCAACACTTCTATACCAACGGTTTGTAAAAACCGTTGGAATAGCTACCATTTCCAAACGGTTCACCAAAACCGTTGGGAAAGCCATAGATTTCCCCACCTTTCCCAACGGTTTGGAAAACCATTGGGAAAGGGTGTGTTTTGAGCCTCTTTCCCAACAGTTCACCAAAACCATTGGGAAAGAGTGACCTTTCCCAACGGTTCACCAAAACCATTGGGAAAGGGTGTGTATTGAGCTTCTTTCCCAACGGTTCACCAAAACCGTTGGGAAAAAACACCCAAAATTTCAACATTCAGCCTAAATAAACTCAACCCACCATAACCTATCCCAACAGTTTTGAAAACCGTTGGGATAGGGCTATCCCAATGGTTTTCAAAACCATTGGGATAGGTTCTTTAATTTTTTTTTCCAGCTCTACTGACCGAGAACATTATATAAATCAAAATTTTAAATAATAATGATAATACATATATATCTTTATGAAATTATGTTTACAAAAGTGATGTTAGCTTAGTGGTTAAGTCGTTTGATTATAAACGAGGGGTCCTGGGATCAAATCCCAGTGGATGTTTTATTTTTGGAATTTATATACCAACGGTTCCATTACCGTTGGTATAGATTTCATATTACCTATACAAACGGTTTTTGAAAAACCGTTGGTATAGACCTATCCCAACGGCATACATGGCTACGGTTCTCCAAACCGTTGGTATAGGCTATACCAACGGTTTGGAGGGCTATACCAACGGTTCCAAACCGTTGGTAAAGGTTAGTTTTTTAGTAGTGATATGTTGAGGCAACATTCCTTCTTTTTATCCACATTTAACTATATATGACTCTCATCTTTCAATCACCTTTGAAATATTACAAATAGATATCGAATGAAATATTTAATGGAATAAATAATAATACAATTGATTGATTGGAACTCCATGTTGTATATCAATATATTTAACCTCTTTTTCTATTTGGCTATTTGTCATTCCTAAACACATAATGAATGATAATCTTTATTGAAATATTAACAATATATATATCACATGAAATGATACACCTAGAAATAAAATAGGGAATATTAGACATTAATATTACATATTGTATTATATTTTGTAAATTTCATATATTCATCCTATATGGAATATACATTTTCTTATTTTATACAATATATCCGTAGATTATTAATTTTGATTTAATCTTTACAACATATATTTCAAAGTTCATTTGGTTGGTTAAATTTTTTTCAACGATTCATTATAACAATTTGTATTATCCATTCATTTTTAGTGTTGACTATAAATTCTATATAATTTTAAATTATTGGTCATAGTATTAAAAAGATATATTTTTGTTATACATTTAATAATTAATTATTCAAGAAACTAAAAAATATTATCATTTAGGATATGAGATTCAATACTTCCAAAACATTGTATACCCCTTCCTTTTTCTAGAAGGTCTAGTTTACATAAACTCTAAAAAATTATATAAAATATTCCTAACATAATGCGTTGGGAATTGCACCCCTACTCTGTTATATTCCTTTCCCTAGAATTCCTATCTTGGATTGAATTAGGTAGACACATGTTTGGACCCTTCGGTCAAAAATGATTTATTATTATGATTGATAGAAATTTTAGTCATTTGTACTTGACTATATTGTTTTATTTATTTTTTCAATTACTTATCCATGTATATTTACTAAATAAAATAGATTTTATGTTTGGTAATTAGGGGCCTAGTGGTGACCATAAACTTGGTTTGATATAACAACACCCTATAAAATTCCGTCTTAGATGTATGTATGTTTTTTTATATTTGACCCTTGTAATAGAAATTTACCCAAGCATGGGAGTTTATAAAACATGGATTCTAAAGGGAGGTATGATCCATTTAAAATTTAGGGGGTGTTCTATGATTGGATAACATGGTATTTCCTTAAATGTTATTTATGAGATACCTTATATATATGATTTAGGTTATCAAATTATATTGTCTATTTGGGTTAGTTGAGTTATTTATATATTTTAATAATATTATTTTATTTAATGACGTCATTATATATATGTTTTTGGTCTTATTTGTATGGAGTCACATTAATATTTAGTTATATATATATATATGTATATGTATATGTGTATCTAAGAATTAAATTTATTCTTGATGTATATATAAAAATTAATTTAGGGTTATTATTTTATTAATTATTCTATGTATGAAGTGGTCATGAATGAATTTGGGTTTTATATATTAACAATACATAATAGTTTCACAGAGGGAAAACCCTCTCATAACTTGTTTTATTCATTCCTTGAATTTATGATATAATTTGATGATTAAGAGGTTCTTTGGAGATGTTTTTCCTAATTTCATTAGTTGTTGTTTTGGTTCCATGGTCAAAGATGTAACATATCTATTATAATTGGTGATATAAATTTTATTTTTTGAAATATTTATTATTATAATCCAAATTTATCACATATCATGCTTGAGATATATTTAAATTTTTATTAGTTGTTTCTTCATAGGTTAAATGTATCAAATTTACTGTATGGTATAAATTTTGTTATATACAATCGTTATCATTATATAGAAAATTATTCTCATATATTATATAAGATCAATTCCATTTTTAAAAAAATATACTCATAAGACAATTTAATTATTTTATTACTATTTAATATTCAAATATTAAATTAAATCATATATCATTACCTTGATGAGATAATCCATATATAAAAACTTATGTTGTTAATATTTCTCATATAGAATAAAATATTTGAGATTGAATTCATGTTTTAAATAAAGTGAGATAAATAAAATTTAATTTAATTAAAATCATAATAATGAAATTTATATCAACAATTAAATTTATAATTAAAATATTGATGAAATAGAACTATTAATGCATTAATTCCACTTTATTTTTCAGATCACTTTTAATATTATAATTATAATTTTATTAATTTTATCGTGTAATTAATCAATTCACATTGTTAAGATAAATATCATTTTTTAAATAATTTATATAAAAAATGAAATTTAAGACATGTGTGACATATATCATTTATTTAAAAATATATGTTGGTTGAATTTTATTTTTTAAAATGTATATAATTGAATATAAATTTTCATCACCGCATGTATCGGAATTAAAAAACTTCCATTATATATGCACTCTATAAGAAATCATGGTTTGGGGACTCAACCCCCCGATCAGCACCCCACACCCCAACCCCCTACCACCCCAACTGCTTACGAGGGGCCATGTATCTGAATAAGTTCATTCGTTGTTAAACATTTATTGGTAAATAATAAATTTGAAAAAATTAAACTTTTTTGAACTGGTACGATAAATGTTTTTCTAAAATTTGAAAATAGTTTTTATTTTAATAATAAACATGAAAATTAAATTTATCTTATTTTTTAAATGAAAAAACTTTTTTAAATAAATAAAAATCAAAATAATGATACCTTTTTTATTTCACATATATATATATATATATATATATATATTAGAGTTTTGTTTATTTTATAGATACTTATTTATTTATTTGATATAGGTTAGAAAATTTTATAGAAAATTTAAACCCAATTTTCGAAAATGAATTTTTATAATTTTATTTATACTAAAATAATTACATACTAAAATAAATTAAATCTATAATATAATTTATCAAACTATTCATGTAAAATATAATAAATAAAAATTTTATTCTTTAAATATCAATATCAAAACACTCATATCCAGAATCTATGTGTTTTTTTAAAATTAGTTTATAAGTGACTATTTTAATTAATATATATAATGTATTCATATTATAATATTTTTAATATATAAAAAATATATAATATAATGATAAAAAATTATGTAAAATAAATAAATAATCAATACTTATTTTTATTGTAAAATTTAAATAAATATTCTATTAAAGAAATAGAATATATAAATGTCCCTGAAATATATTATGGGATTAAATAACCATAATCTATATTTTTTTAACTGATGTGAAAAATTTACATGTGAAAATAATAATAATGAAAAACATATAAAAATATTATTTTTGAAAAATTGATAAAAACTCATTGAAACGATACGGAATTTTAAAACAGAAATTACATTATAGATAACATGTGATGATTATATTTAATGAAACATTAAATCTAATAAATTATGGGTGAAAAAAATTATTATGAAAAATATTTACATAATAGAAAAGTAATGGTGGGACAGAAGACATTTCATCATATTTTTATTTATATATTGAATATGAGATTGTAATCAATAACCTAAAAAATTATTTATCGTCAATGTGAAATACAATAACATAAAGGCTATGTATTTGATAAAACGATGTTTGTATCACATGAAATTTTTTCCCATTATATAGGTTTGATGGGATGTGAGGATCATAAAAATATTATATTTATGACATTCACGTTATTGAAAATAAATTGATAACACTCTTCAATAGATGTCCTAATTTAGTTTAATCTCATATTATATTAATATAAAAACCCTTATGAAAAAATAATTTATCCCCATGTAATTGAATTCCATGACAATTGTAGGAATCATGCTTAAAACCAATATCAGGATATCCCATTGGGGACAACTTGATGGTATAATGAATAGTCTAATGTTATCAACTCCTATAAATAAAATATTGGTTGATTTTTTTGTCTTATTATCGAATATAAAAAATTTAATTTCTGATTATTTATTATTAGTAATGCCTCTATGAATATATATTTTATTTATTATTACAAAATATTATTCATTTGATAATAATCACCCCATAAATTTTTATTTCATGAGTGAATAAGAATTTTAGGTGGATATGGTATGTCCTATAACCATTAATTTACCAAATTTTTATTACTCTATAAAAGAGTCACTATGTACATATACTATAAAGTGAATATTAATAATAATTTTTGATGATAAATTATTTATTGTATGATGAATAATTGATATTATTTAATCAAATTATTCTCTAGCATTATGATTCAAAATCCACTTAACATGATAGGATGAGGATAGATAAATGGTTTATTATATTGAAAACAATATTATTATGTTTCCAGAATATTCGAAAAATATAATTTTTATGTTATACTGTAATGTGAATCAAATAAATATTTATTATTGTCATAACAACAAATTTTTTTTTATAAATTTTTAGATTAAAACAATCCATGATCAACATATCCAATAATGTCTCTAAATATTTATTTTTTATCAATAAAATTATGATTATTAGGAGAAGAACTATCATTAGATAATAAATATATATATATATATATATATATATATATATTTCTATTTATTATAATATAGTTATATTTGATCTATTCTAGAACATTGATATGGTACATAGGTTATACGATGTTATTTGTTATCCACTCGTGATATGAAAATATAATTATCTCTATGAAGATATCATAAAACCATTCATGTACACAATTGATGTTATTTTTGTATATATATGAATGGTATGATTTTTTTCATATTCTATGTTTCGGGAATAGAAAAAACATATTCTTGATGTTCATATTGTTATATAAAATAAGACATTTTATTTCAAATGTACATTCATGTTTTTTATTTAAATACCCTGCTACCATGGAATGTTATTAAGAGTTCCTAGAATATTTATCTAACAGAAATTTACTGTATTGATTGTAAATTATTATATATCAAATTATTATACCATATAAACCATGAATAATTTAAATTATGTATTGATTTATTCTTCATAAATGAATATATATCTTTATATCATGCATATATTTTCATTATTTTGAATAAGTCAGTAAACTACATAGGTACATAATTATCAATATTGCAGTGTAATAATTTAGTCACAAAATTGTTCACATATCATTCATGGTGTTCAGGTTTAAAAAAATCAAGAGACATGAATAGGTTATGACAATATTAATTGGAGTGTATACCTCATCAAACTCAATCCCAGTTCTTTTTTATATATATTGTGAAGCTACTCTTAATTTATATATTTGAAATTATTTACTTCGTGTCCCATTATTCTTCTTTGTGGAGGTTCTACTCTCATATAGTCAAAAAAACAAAATTTTAATATATCTAAAAAATTTCATGATCAAATGATAATTTCATATTTGAATATCCGTGATATGTGGATGCCCTTATTTGAATCATTTCTAATTCTTGTAAAATTTCATATTCAAATATTGAATAAGGTCATTGTATTTTCATAATATGTCGTATACTAATAAGATTTAGTTCCATAATAATTTTTTTTGAAAATCAATTTAGTGTGTGAAAATGATCTAATAGAAGATAGTTTTTTTAATCATCAATTACGAATTATTAATATAAAGTCATGAATATTTTCAAACCATAACTAAAAAATATGCTTGATTAAATAATCTTAAAATTATAACCTTAACCATATTATTTGGTTATGAATCATCAAAAATTATAGGATGTGAGTTGAAAATAATAATTTTTCATATTTTTTAAAAAATATTTTAATTGAAATAAAAAATACTTAATTTTTCGAAATGGTGTATATATTGGATCACAAATGCTACCATGTATAATTTATAAACTGATAGAGGATTGATTTCCAATTTTTTTTACAATGGTGATAAAAAAGAATTTCTTTAGAAAAATAAGATTATATAGAGACCCACACTTTTCATACATTAATATTACATATGATTTTTAGAATACATAAAATATTAGGCAAACAGATAACCACAAGCCATACTAGTCTTGTGCCTCTGGATTCATGGATACATAAATAGGTATACATAGGTGAGATACATTATATCCCATAATGATATTATTGATTATAACCATTTTTTGACACATGAAACGTAATACATATCTTTATAACCTGTGGAAGGAAACATAAAATTGGGTATGTTATAATGCTTAGTGATGGTAAATAAGGGAGATATGTAAGGATAATCATGAGCACAAGGGTATGGGAACATTATCATGAAAAAAGAAAATAATTAAATTCATATCAATGATTATATACATGAATCATGGAATAAATCATAGTAGTTCATAATTCAATATTCATTAGTAAATAAATAACATAATCCATAAAATCATATCAATGGAATAGAACATTGAATTATAGAAAACACATAAGAATATAATATTATTTCTATTATATCCAATGCATTTATTCCAATACCAACTTAGTAGTTTGTGTTAACTCCCCATACAATCTAAGTAGTTATAGTTCACTCACATTGACATCCTTGTAGCATGCGTTCACTCTTCATACAATCTTTGTAGTCATGGTTCACTCCCATGACAATCTTAATAGACATGGTTCACTCATAAGACCATATAATGTCATGTCATGAGATATAAATCCTAATCTAAATCATTGGAGTGAGATATTGATACCACACATCTCATAGTGAAATCATAAATACAAGATACAAAAAATTAAAAACAATTATATCTATAACCATGAAATGAAATGGGTATCGTAAACATGTAATCATATAAAAATATATTAGAAAACAATTCAGTTTCATTATAATCTCATCAAATGCATAACCCATGAATGAAAAATATATTTTCTAAACAAAAAACCGGTGAAAATAAATGGGTTCCATAAAGACCATTACATCATGAATAACCCATTATGAGAAATAATAGGAATAGAACATTTTAATCATTTTCTTGAAAGTCATGATTACATCAATACATTTCATCATATATGGAAAACAATTTGAAAATATCATTCAAAAACATTTCTTGATGAAAATAACCTTCCTCCGTTGAAAAGGGATTGTAAAAACATAAAATCTATTAGAAATAATTTCCTTTAAAAATCCTTTGAAATATCATAATAAAGGACTGAAAATCATTTTGAAACCCTTTTTCGGTGAAAAATAGTTAAATTAGCATAAAAAACTTTTAAAACTACTTTCCACAGAAAATTATAATATAAAATTGAAGAAAATTAGAAAAACATTTTGTATTAAAAATTATAAAAGGATAATGAGAAATGTTTTGAAAAACCATTTTATTTGAAAACATATAATATAAGCATGAAGAATTTATCAAAAAAATTCTCCTTAAAAACTTATTATATAAATCTTAAAGACAATTAAAACACATTATAAAAAAAAATTAAAAACTTGTTATTTACTGATTGTTTTGAAAATTTTTAAATGAATCATTGATATCCATAAAACATTTTTGAAAATATTTTTCATTGAAAACCAATTTAAAAATAATAAATTTCCAGAATATTGAGAAAAAAATTCATTTAAAAAGAATAACATTTTAGTATTTAATATAAATCTTATTTGGATTATGAATCTTGTCGGTGGGTATAATTGGTACATTCCAAACATTCCTTCAGCAGCAAAACAATATTTGGAAAATTCCTCAACTGGAAAATGATAAGAAGAATCATTTTTTAAGAACCCAATTTTAAAATGTAAATTGTGAGTACATATGTATTTTAAATATCATAGGATAATATTATAAAATATTTGGAAACATTATTTTTGTAAAACAAGGTTTAATGGACAACCTAATTCATGCTAAAGACATGGTAAATTAATGATTTCATAAAAACACATTCTTTACTATATTGTATAGAAAAGAGTTTTAAAATGGAAAGAATACATGAATATATCATGAATAACCATATTAAAAAAAATCACGATTTCTCTTGTGCAATGCATCATAATATTTCATTAGAGAATGCATACACAAAAACAATCATGAAAAATGATGAGATTGTTTCAATAATCTCTTACCAGTAGGTAACTTTGAACCATAGTCACCATGTAAGAAAGTGAAATTACATGAATTTTATATTATAATTAAGGGAAGTAGATCCATGATATAACATTTAAAAGGATGTATCTATACCTCACATGAAAGTAAATATGCATAGCATGACATGCATGTTAGGACCCAATAAAAAACATTATATAATCTAGTTATTTCAAATAAATTTCAATTGATTTCATTAGAAAATTTATTTTCTTTTATGGGATTTGGAATGATAGGGCATTAAACATAGAGATATTCCCTCACTCAATAAATGTGGGGACAAATAAAATATCATCCATTTCTATAGAAACAATAAAAGTTTTAACACTAAACCACAACATGATTTCGTTGAAGAATCCTCATTACATTTAACATGTCTTCATAATTTCTCATACACATACTTATAACCTATGAAAAATATTTATAAACATTTTCTAAGAATAAAAATATCCATATTGAATATAAAAATATGGAATGAAAACACTAGTCTATGAATACTTTAAAACATACTAAATATTTTGCACAAAGATATACTTCTAACCCATATGTTCTTACATTTGGGTACATGTGATTTTCTTATCACTATATAGATAATATATAGAATCATAAATTTATATTGTGTAATTAATTACATATAATTTAACCCTCATGGAAAACTTATGATGTGTAACCGTCATAGATAACATCCAATGTAAAACTCACTGCTACATTATAGTGTAACAATGGTATATCCACTTCGAGTAACCATATAGAAGACCTACAATATACACATAAAAAATTCATTTTTAGTATATATGGGTCCCGACATTATCAAAAAATATTCCCCAGATCCATAACCAAATATTAATATATGAACACTTTCAACATTTGTTATGAATTTTGTAAAATGGGAAATTTAATAGAGGATTTTAAAAAGAAATTTACCCAATAAATATCATATAATTGATATGTGAAGTAATAAAATGAATTGAATATGTGTATAAAAAATAGAAACAGATAATAAAATATAATTAAAAAAATTCAATTACCCAATAAATCTTACTACCATATAATTAATGAAATAGAAGGTCAACCTAAAAAAAATTGGTTAGAGAATGCCATTACTTCAAGTATTTCATACTTCAAATGTGTTTAAACATCCTGTATAATCGATAAAATAGTGTTTTTGATATTTTGACAAAGTTTAATAATATTTATAACACCTTATATGATCATTTTATAATACCATTCAACCTATTTATTAATAATATTTTGTCATTTCAATTGCATCAGGGGCGTGCTTTACTTGTTTTCCATCGATAGTTCATAAAGGATTTTCTAGTCTAAAATAATTAAACTCAACCGGTTGAATGCATTTGGGTTAATTTTTTTTACAAAATATTAAATGTTTCCATAAATCATTAGAAAAATCAGTAGTGATATTCTTTTAGATTATTTTGGCTGTTTTCGAAAATAATGAACTTGTTTCATCATTTTCCTTTAATATAATTCTCATAAGATAATTCAAATACATAATATAGGTCATATCATATAAATTAAAATCATTATCCACCATTAAAATGGTTTTACAGACAAAGTTGATTGATATATGTAGAATTGAATACACGTCATTCAAGATGTTAGTAATTCCACATATTACAAATGTTGTGTTTATTTTTAAAATAATAGATAGAGGAGGGGGAGAGTGATAAAGAAATTTTCCATAAACATAATAAAAATATAGAATATATATAATATTGTATCTTTAATTCCTCATGGATAAATCGAGGTGAAGAGAGTATAATAAAATAAAATAATTGGAAAGAAAACACCAGAAAATAAAACTGGATTTTTTCCTCATGATATCTTCTCCATGAGAACCTCATTATGGAATATGGTTTTGTCCATTGGGTGAGACCAGTAGGTATTGGACATTAGAAGGTTTTTATTAAGGTTATTGGTATGAATTTAGAAAAATATCAATGCTTGATAATTATGGGAGGAATACGGAATGAGGGTGGTATTTATAGGGGAGTAGAGTATGGGTTTTCCACTATTTTAATCATGAGTTTAATATTTTTAATAAAGACAATGAATAAAATGGATTCATGTGAACCAAAATAGTAAATAAAGAATGTCAGTTATATCAAAGTGTGATTACATCATCCATGATGCTAATAATTTTTTATTTAACATCTAATGTATATATATAGTAATTTACTATAATATACAATTCATCAAATAATCATGTTTTTCATAAAAATACTAAAAATTCACCATAACTATTTTTCGACATAAAGAATACAAAATTGAACACAATTCTTCGAAAATTATTTTCTAATTGTGATACATTTAATTTTCATGTAAAATCATAACTTATATTAAAAATAAAATCATTAATACTCTAACTCATTTTATATCACCTTGATAATTTAATCAATATGTCATTATGTTTTAACCATAATACAATAAAAATTTATTATTATTTATTATTAATAGGGGTCATATTAATTTAATATTATTATATGTATTGGTTTGATACTCTTTACGAAAAAATAACGTTTGTTCTATCAGACTTCAATAACATACTAATTGCAATTTTAGATGTCTGTTTTTTGAAATTAAAATCATAGAGGCATAAAAATTATGTTTAATAGCTAGTTTCTAACTATATAGTTAAAAATAATGTTTTTTCATCGAGAATTTGGGTTTCATGAATTTTATTTAGTTTATTTGTAAAATATTTTTTTGTTACATTCTCCCCACCATTAGTAAATTGTGTCCTAACAATTTTATTAACATATTAGACAAGTGAAGGTACCATTCCCTCATTGAATTTTTAGATTACCATGTTTTTTCATAAAATATATGGTTTCACTGCAACACCTATACAAAGTTTATTACCTTATACTGAAATAATTGTTCTTTTCGATCAATAATTTGAACATATTTCACATTATATGGATGCTTGTATTCCTAGTAAACTAATAATGGGGTCCAAACATGAGATGAATCTTGAAAATACATTCTCAACATTGAAACATAAAAAACATTTTGTGACTAAGAAAACTCAGATGAAAATAAAATAAATTAGAAACTGGTACATATTTATCTCAGATTTCATAAGATCCAAAAAACCATTGAATTAGCTTTCCTCTATTACCAAAACGCATAACACTATCCATAATGAGATTTCAAAAAAAAACATTATCACCTACTTCTAAATAAAAATCATTCCTACAAGTATCTGCATAACTATTCTTCCTATTCTGAGCTTCAATCATGTGATTCTAGATCATGTTCACTTTCTCAGCCACATCCATTATTAATTATGATCCCATAAACTTTTTGTCCCAAACATCAAGCCAAAAATAATTAGTTTCACAACACATCCCATATAATTCATTAAAATGATCAATTTGTATACATGAATGAAAAATGTTATTATAATTATCTTAAACAAATGGTATATGTTGATCCAATCATCTATCGTAATCCATTGAACATGCTCAAAGCATATCCCCAAAAGTCTGCATTTTATTTTCTAACATCTCATATGATTGTTGATGAAAAGTTGTAGTAATATTTAATTCAGTTCCCAACTACATCTGAAGGCCTTTCCAAAAGTTATAAGTGATTTTCAGATAAAGTCCAGATACAATTTAAATAGGTAATCTATATTAGAAAAAAATATATTTTATGTATAATTGTGATAGATTATTTAATGACATAGTATCTTCAATGGTAAGGAAATGAGTAGATTTTGTTTGTCGATCAAAAATACCCAAGATTTCATTATTACCTTGAGAATTATTTGGTAGACCCACATTATTTACTTGAATATATTATCACATTTCCACTATAGAACATGTAATGGCTGATGCATCCCAATCATTAATACCATATTTACATTAACTTATTCATAGGTCAATCATTTTACCATAAAATCTACAATATCACATTTAATTCTATCTCACTAGTAATATTCCCAAAGGTCATTGTAATTATTTGCAATTCCATGATGAACTAAAAATGGAGAACAATATGCTTCGAACAATTTTTCTTTCTTTGGTTGAGGGTCAAGGAGATCACATAATCTCCTTCTAAATCATATAACACAATCTTTACCAATGTAAAATTTGAGAAACTATCCCATTTTGACCAATTCTACATTTTTTTATAACTCCTCATCTTCCTTCTGTGATTTATTAACTCTATCTGACAATGAAGACTACTCCAAACCTGAAATATAACAGAGGAATTTACTACACCAACAACATCCAATTCAAAACTTATTTTATCATTAATCAAGGTGTATTGTTCTATCTATAACATATTTAATGGTATATGATGTATTTAGCTCGAGGAATCCACCACATTGTTTTATTTCCAATACGGTAATTGATCATGAAATTATAATCCATTATAAATTTAATAATAATTCTCTACCTTATTCTTGATTCTTTTCGAGTGAAACTATAATTCAGGATTTTGTGGTCAATTTAAATATAACATTTGGCTCTGTATAAATGATTCCTCTAAATTTGTAATGTGAAAACCATAGATACTATTTACAAATCATTTGTGGGATAGATATACTCATGTGGTTTTAATTATCTTGAATCATAAAAAATTATCAAATCATTTCGCCTCAAAAACCCACCCATGTCCCTTTGATGAAGCATCACATTAGATGATAAACTCACCATTTCTAGAATGTATGGTCATAACTGGATCATTCCTAAATCTTCTTTTCAATTCCCAAAAACAATCATCACATTGTTTTTTCAAGATTAATTTTACTCTTTTTCGAGTTAACTTAGTAAATAGACTAGATAGTCGTGGTGATTTTTTTAACAAATCTCTGGTAATATCCATCCCAAACAAGAAAACTATAATTATCAGTTATATTTGTGGGTATTATCCATTCATCAAAAACTATTTCTCATATGATTAATAGTTATACCATACATGGAAACAATGTGACAATCGATAGAAATTTTTTTCAACAAAAATTCATACTTACTGACTTTTCTGTAATATTCTGTTTCTTTTAGGTTTTTAATACAAACCTTATATGTTTTCCATGATCCTCTTTACTTATATAATATACTATAATGTTATCAATAAAAAAACCAAAAAAATATCCAAGAACTCATAAATTTTAAATTCTTGTGATCCAAGAATAAAGACGGTGCATTATTTATCCCAATCAACATAACAACAAATTCATAGTGACCACATCTAGTTTGAAAAGATATTTTTGGAATTACATCCTCATTCACCTTCATTTTATTGTACCCAACTCACAAGTCAATATTCGAAAAATAATGAGCTCGTTGGAGTTGATAAAACAAGTCATTGTTGTGAGGAAAATGATACTCATTATTAATAGTGATGTCATTTTAATCTCTATAATTAATGCAATATCATGAGGAACCATCATTCCTTTCAATGAACAAAATAGGATCTCCCCATATTGAAGTGATAGGATGAATGAATCCATTATCTAGAATCTTAGGTAACATAATTTTTATTTCAAGAAGATCCATTTGGGAAATTCTATAATAGGGAATTGAAATTTGCTTAGAAACAAGAATTTATTCATTTATTAATTCAAATTCCTATCTGTTATAAAACCATTTAACTCAAGAGAAAACCCTTAAGATATTAATTTTCCATTGGCACATCAATAATCTAAAAAGATCCCTTGGATTCAATAATTGGAGAAAGGTAATATTCATTTCCATTTTCAATAGTTTCTCATCTTCCAAATATGTTATCAATTGTATGACTTCTTTCTGGCATGAAAATTAAACCCTTTCATCAAAACAAATTATTTAGCTCTAAAATAAATCATAATATAATAAACCGAAATCCTATCCATAACCACAATAACATCAAACTCTAATAAGGAAAAAACAATAGTGTTTGAAGGTATTTTGTTTCCATTGATAACTATAGGAAGAATATCAATTTTCTATTTCATGAATAATTTTCCCTAATGTTTCTAAAATACTTTCTAGACTCATTTGTTGAGGCTATATTTCCAAATAATTGGAAAATTTCTCAGAAATAAAGGAGTATATAAAACCCATATCAAACAAGACAGACAAATCTATGTAAATAAAAAAGTTACCTGAATCCAAATAATTGGATGGCCCGACATCTGCAGGCCTAGTATCAAAAGATCTCAATACACCTTTATTGTCATAGTATGGCATATTTACATCACTAAAAAAATTTGGGATGGAATTTACATAATGGACCATCTCACCACATTGGAAACACTTTTATTTTTTATCATTATTGACCTTTAGATTATTTTAATTACAAATATTGACCATATATCCAAACATACCACATCAAAAAAACTTATCACATATGGTAAGACATTACCAGTGGTGATTTTTACTACACATTTCACAATCTGGAAGCTTTAATTTCTTACCATTAGTTATATTAGATTGGTTCTTACCTGTATCTTTCCATCTAGAGCTCTTATTATCATTGTGTTCAATGTACATGTGATCATCAGAAAACTCCATTTCTATCCTCGTAGCACATCAAATATGTTTCTCATAACATTTTAATTACCAAGATCTCAATTCCCTTTGGTATCTAGGTCTCAATCTTGAGTAAAAGTTATTTTTTTTCTATCGAGATCCCAAATAATATTTAGAGCATACCTTTCTAGTGTGGTGCTGTTTTCTTTTTAATCAGATAATTAATCATATTATTTTTTCCCCAATTCAATGAACTGCATCTCCATCATAAGTCAAACCACCTTAGGAATATATATTTCAAGGAAAAGACTTCTAAATCTATCACACTCTAAGTCTTAATTGTTTTATCTAGTCGTGATATTCATGTAAATTAACCGCCCTTGATTAGAATAACCTTCAAAATGATTAATGTAAATACAAACCTTTTGATATCTAGATATCTTGTAACATCAAATATCATAGTTTTAATCCATCCTTAGACACTGCTGGTCTGGAAGATATTTTCAAAGTAAAGGCTATATCCTCATAAATGTTCTACTATCATCATGATCCATTGCTGTAGATCTTGATTTTCTCAGTAATAGAGGAAACAAAAATTTATTTCTTGCATCAGTTGAGTGATTACAGTCAAAAATATATCATTTCCAATTCCAACCTTTCCTAATTGCAGATTCAGAAAGGCATCAACCTCTTGGTTCCTTCCAACTTCATCTTCCCAATTTATTATTAAGATAACGATTCTGAACAGGCCTATCATAGATAAATAAAGACAGTAATCTTTAAATTCTATTACATTTCAATATAAAAATATGAAAAAAAGAATTTATGGTATTCTTTTAACATCATACATACTCGTAATGTTATCTAAACGTGCTCTGATCCCAATTTTAAGGAGTAAACCTTAAACATAGAATAAACCAACTATTTCAATAAGGTATCACTTATTCACACTCCCAAAGACATTTTTGGTTTAGAGTTTGAGATTGTTGTTGTATAACTCATACATATCTATCATCAAGAATACCATGTGGTTCCATTAAAACATTATCCATCTATTCCAAAACATAAATTTTTTATCCCAAAACAACAACATGATTTCTTTAACAAACCTTCATAAGAATTTAACATGACATCTTTCATTATCATACACATCCTTATTAACTATGAAAAATAGTTAAAAAAATGTGATGAGCCTAAAAATATCATTAAGGGATATAAAAATAATAAAATAAACCATTTGTCCATGGAATCTAACAAACATAATAAATCAATCTCAAAAAGCCATACTTCTCACCCATATATACTTACATTGTGAAACTTGAGATTTTCATAAACCATTAAGAAACAAATATAAAACCTTAAGGATATACATTGGAATTAATTACATCTATTGTAATTATCTCATCTACATTATGATTTGTAACCCTCATGGATACCATATAATGTATCCCCCATGGCTACCTTGTGATCTTACCATCATAGTTACAATTCAAGTAACTATATGAACAAACATCAACATAAACATAAAAAATGAATTTTAGGGATATGTAGGTCCAAAAAATATAATAAAAAAGTAAAAATAACCATATGATAATCATTACACATGAATAGTTTCACAAAAATTTCATTTTGTACTTTTTAAATATAAAAATATAAAAGATGATTTTTGAGGAGAAGTCCCTCATGAATATAATATAATTGATATGATAACATATAGAATAAATATAATATTTTTATAAACTATAAATATAAATAATAATAAAAAATTGAACAATCATTATTACACAAAAAATCTATGTAAAACATTATCAATGAAATATATTTTTAACCCAATGAATGGAAATTGGGATAAGAATTCCATTAACACATCTTCATCATACATCAATCATTTTTAAATGTACTATGTAATGGTTAAAGGGATGTTATTAATATTTTAAATAACAATAATAATAATGTTTATATCACCTTATATGATCCTTTTATAACATCATTTGACCCATTTATTAATAATATTTTTTTATTTCCATTGTTTTAGGTGCGTGCTTAACCTGATTTACATGGTTGGTTCATGAAGAATATTCATGTAGAATAGATGAAAAAAACCAAATGTTGAATGAAATGGTTTTTAAATTCTTCCACAATAATGAAATATTATATAAATAATATTTTTTATATGTTATTAGGATAAATCATTAGATAAATCATTAGTGACATTCATTTATATCATTTTGGCGGTACTTAGATAATCTCAAACTTGATTCATCACATAACATGAATAATGTCCATATATGTAAAATAAATAACATAAGTGTGGTCATATTATATATTTTAAAATATTTTTCATCACATAAATTTATTTTACAACCATATTTGTTGAAATTATATAATTGAAGACACATCATCCACAATGTCATTAAATCATCACAAAACCGATGATATTTTTTTTAGAATAAGAGGTATTGGATAATAAGAATGATATTAAATGTTTTTGACAAATATGATAAAAATACATAATATATATAATATAAGATAATTAATTACTCTTCGATATGGGTAGGTAAAGAATGTATAAGAATATAAAATAAATGAAAATAAAACAAAAATAAAATTAATTAGGATTTTTACATCTGGATCTATTTTCCTTGAGATATTATGTAAGGTAACTTTTTCCCATTTAGTGATTATAGTAAGTATTGAATATAGGGAATGTATTTTGGAAGAGTATTGGAAAGAATTTATAAAATTATCTATTCTTGAAAGGTGTGATAGGAAGAGGGGGTGAGGGTGGTATATATAGTAGACCAGATGAAAGGTTTTCCATTATTTGAATCGTTAGATTAATTTTTTGGCTCAGTACTATGAATTCTATTGAATCATGTGACCAAAAATAGTAGATAAATAATTTTATTTAAACCAAGGGTTATTAAATCATCAATGATTCTAATAATAGTAAATTTACGATATAATATATATATATATACGGTAAATTACAGTATTTCACTATTAATCAAAAGAATGAGTTTTATATAATAATCAAAAAAAATCACCTTAACCATTATTTTATCAGAATAATTCAATAATAAACTCCAATTTTTGAAATTAGGTTTTTGAATATGATTAATTTTTTAAATAAATAAATAATTTATTCAAAAAAATTGCAATTTTAAAACTATAACTCATTTTCTATCACCATAAAAAATTAATCATGATATCATTATCTCAAAAACAGAAGATAATACAATAATAATATGATTTAATATAAAAATGGTAATATTAAAATTAACATAACTATTTATATTTTTATGTTATTATTAAAAAAAATCATGTTCGTTTTATTCGATTCTAAATAACTTACAGATTACTACTATAGGTGTCTATTTTTTTAAAATCAAATTATAGAAGCTAAAAATATTTGTTTAATGTATATATTATTAAAATGAAATTAAAATTTTATTTTTAATATATTCTCATTATTTCTATCATTTTAATAATTTTTTTATAAAACATTTATGTGTTACAGTTCATCTCAAAGTTGGTAAATTGTGACAATACAATCTTACATATTTGGTAAATTCAAAAACATAAACACCGTGAAACTAGTAAATTAAATTGGTTATTTAAATTCACATAAATTTCAGTATAATAATCATTTAATACATCAATGGGTAGTATATACACCACACAAATGGAATGTGTGGTGAATAAATTATGTTTCTAATAGAAGTAAAAAGTGAGATGAAATCTGCATACCTTGTGCCTTGACTGTCGTTGTACTCATATATACCACCAATATAATTAAAATAAATATATTATAAAAATTATATAAAAAAATATATATATAATGACCTATATTTTTTTATGGCATTATGTTACCCCTTTGTTAACAATCTTTTGTTAAGGTTTCACTTCAGGTAATATCCCCTTTGTTCTCTGCATGTGTCCTAATCTGTTATATCTTTTGTTCTTATTCTAATATCTTGATTTCAAGTATTTTAACACTGATATAAATATAATTTATACTCAATATTTTTTTCATAATCTATTGAATATAGAATAATAAAATGGAATACAACATTCATATAGATGGTACGTCGTATATATACATGAACATTATTTCAAGTTTTTATTGTCGTATTGAATGAAATATAGAAAATGACATATATTTTTATATTTTTATATATTATATAACTCTAGTAGAATTATTATTTCATATATATCATATAATTTAAGTAAACAATTCCTTAATACATTTCATTATGTATGATAATGAATCACATCACTTTTAGGGGGTTGAATTCCATATTTCCTTAAAAAAGATTATCATATTTACACAAGGTAGAATGTATAAATATATTAGTAATAAAATTATAAAATAATATTAAATAATTAATTAATATAATATATAAAATATATAAATATAGTGTCTATTGTAATATCCACCGTGATAGGTGGTAATAAAAAAATGAATCAATCGTCGTTTAGTGACATGTTAGTTCACCAAACTCATAAAAATTATTTTTGTCACCCATTAGATGGAGGTGTGTTGAATTGTAGGTATGAAAGTAGCATAAAAATAATAGAATATTTAAGATAATTTTCATATAAAATCACAGAATAAATATATTTTTCTGTTGTATAAATAAAATAGAAGAAATAGGTTTGAGAGAAGATGTTACCACTTTATCAGGAAACACCATTTGGATTATGCCAAATGGATTCCACAGATTGATTTATGAAAAAGAATGGATTAAAGGATGAGGGTAAATAATATTTAAAGTGGATTGGGTATAGATTATTCAAGACTAATTGGTTGTTTAGGTGTGTTGATGAGGAAGAGGTGATGTCTTTAATAGCGAAGAGAGAGGACCAACTTGGAATTTTTGAAAAAAAGATTGGCGTATTCATGTTTTTACCAAACAAAAGTCCTAAAAACCATCCAAACTAAAAAATTTAAGGTTACTGGAAAACAAATTTCCATAAAATGGGTTTTGGACAAGTTCTTTTGTAATAATGGGTCGTAAATGTAATGTTCAATACTTAATTATCCAAATCATTCCTAAAAACCTTCTAATAAATTTTAATGACATTCACAAATATTTATTTTTCTACAAAACAAAGTAAAAATTATTATCAATTATAAATTTTTCTAATTTAATATATTGAATGAATTTTTATAAATTATAATCACATAATTGGAAAATATTAATTTAAAATTAATCCAGATGATGGGACGACATTATGGGATTTTTAAATAAAATCTTCAACACATTTTCTATTTTCATACCCAATTTAAAATAAAATGATTCCATTGAGCTAAATTGGTTTATGTAGTAAAACCTATGACATTATTATACATTAAAACAAAATTAAAATATAATTTATCATTATATATAAATTATATTAAAATTGAATTTTGAATTTAAATTCTGTATTTTTCACTGTTTTTCAAAAAATGATGTTTCTCAGAAAAATCCAAAAAATCACCCGAAAATAATTTAAAAATTATAAATTCAAAACTGAATATTATTTTTTAAAATTAAATTTCTAAATTTTTCTACAAATAATTTTTTTATTTTTTATATAAGGTCATTAAAATTATTTTATTCGAGAAAATACTATTTTTAAACATTTATGGACATTACCGAAAAATATATCTTCAATTATAAATGTATTTTTTTAATATTAAATCATTAAAAATAATATTTTATAATTATATATAAATACTCATTTTATGATATTTAATGTCTAGATTATTTTTATATCATTTAAATATTTATATCAATACAAATATTCCTCCTAGAGACTCAGTGTTGCGTGTAATGTATTGCAAATTGTTTTTTCATGTTTCATATTTCATGTTAGTCTTATTTGTAATGTACTAGTAGTCATTAGATAACCTCAGTGTTCTCTGTAGATCAATCTAAAATTTATGTCGTGTTTATTTCATAATTAACGTGGTGTTGCTTATAATGCAATCCAATATTATCACAGATTGGTGTAGAGAAAGATAAAATTTGTGTTGTGTGTTGTGAAAAATTAACTTGTTTTTTCAAATAATGAAATAAAAATATAGTGATTTAACATATTAAAAAATGTATTCTATATTAATTGAAATGAAAATTATAGAAATGATTAAATTAATATGAAATTAATTAATTTAAAAAATCTTAGGGTGTTACGTTATACCCCATAAAATGAATTCCACTAGAAAAAATCACCGTGATTATCTATGGTTTAATACTTGAACGATTCATTCATGGACATCCAAATTATAAGAATATATACTAAAACATCCCTTAAAAAGGGAATGTAAGAACCATAATGATTTCCCAATTTATCAAATAAATAGGTTTCCATAATGGAGAATTTAGGTTGGGGGTGAATATTGGATATGGCAGAAAAATGTAAATATTTATAGTGAGTGATTGGGGTCATCAATGAAAAATAATATAATGGTCAAATAAATTTTGATGGACTGAAAGTCATAAATAACTGATGATTTATTAGGCCTTTCACAACCCGTCCTCAGGTCCCATGCTGTGACTACCCCAAACCCGCCTTCTATAGGGCAGGGGCTGGAGACTATAACTAAAGAAGAATTACAGATAAAAGGGGAGGCATTTTCATTAAACCTATAACACAAACAGTCTGAACACAAGCAGTAGAAGTAGAAAGTACTTATATAGAAAAGAAATATGTTCTTATTGTAAGTTTTCCACTACACAAACCCAATCGAACAACAAGTACAAGTACATGTAAAATGGGAAGAATATCTCCTGGATCATACACTAGGGAAATTGTACCTGAATGGTAGGTACAGAACTCAAACAACTCATCCCCGAGAAACGTCCCATCTAGTACAACTCTGAGCAGCCTCCAATCCTTCACCCTCAGCCTCGATCACTGTTGACCGTCGTCTACACTGAACACATCATGGTGCGGGCTAAGCCCATGCAGTGGTGAGTATAACAATACTCAGTATGGATCACTGAGACCCCCGAAGGTCTCCAAAAATCCACTAAGGATAAAACACAGTGTTAAGATACAATCATGAAGTATTAACCATCCCTACATAGGTATATGCCCATACATATACAAAATTTACCATTCATTTACCGTCTCCAACTCTTGAGGCCAACACATTCCATTCCACAAGTATAGAAACAAACCACAATGAAAGTTCAACACTATGTGTACTTCATTGGTACGTCTCACAGAAGAAAGCCACATGGGATTCCCATCCATGAAGAAACAACCATGAAGAATCATCCACGAAGATAAATACACCCTTACTTAGGTATATGCCCATATGTATAGCTAATCCGTCAAGACTAAAAATCTAAAACATGAGGTATACACGAAGGTAATGACTCATCTCACACCATGTATACAAAACATAAAAGAGATAGATAGCTGATGAATTGTAACCACCAAATCATATTTCCTTGTCGAAGGGCAGATATCCATAGAAACCTAAAACATCAGTGTATCAAAGCAGTCGATCCTATGTGGGATCTCAGTACAATAGTCATCATTGTCAAACCCACAAAGGATCCAGGTCCAGTTTCGTCACTGTTGAACCCACATAGGATCTATGTCTAGTATTGTCACTGTCGAACCCACATAGGATCCAGGTCCAGTCTCATCGCTGTCGAACCAACGGAGGATCCAAGTCAAGACTTGTCACTGTCAAACCCACAGATGATCCAGGTCTAGCCTCATCGCTATCAATCTCATCGAGGATCCAGGTCCAATATCATCACTATTGAACCGACGAAGGATCATATGATCTCAGTTACAGCCAACCCTAGTGTTCCCACAAAAAGCATGCTCGATTCCGGGAGGGTCCACTCCTCGAGCCTAGTTCCATAACATCAACTACCACGATGTCTCGATTTGATGTATCCCGAAGTTTTCTCTCATCATAAGGAACCCAACGCGATAGACGACATGTCAATTAGACACCCAAAATGTGATTTATTGGCATTTCCGTTTAGGGGTCCCGGTTCGTTTTTAGTTTCAAACCAACCTTACCAAACCCCAAAGAAGTCCAAAATCAAGCGTGGTATACCAAAAGTGTTGTCCTACTCTAAGCCTTTTGTTGCCGCAGACGGTTCATAGTTCGGACAAACCTATCCCAAAACACGGATAAAATTGTAATTTTAGGTAAGACGTTTCTAGAGAGGTATCTGACCCAGTATGTGGTTCCGACCCGGTCCATAGTTACAAAATGGTCATAAGAAACACACTGTGGTGAGAGGACGTCATGGCCCGACCCGACGGGTGGCCGGGCCCGAGAACGGCCTGCCCTGAGGGCGGTTCGACATAGAGGTGGTCCGGCCGAGTGTGGCCCGACTATGGGAGGCCCGGCTGAAGGTGGACCATCCAAGGGGAGGCTCGGCCAAGGGAGTCATGATGGAGGGCATCCTGACCTAGGGGGGGCCCGACAGAGTGCAGCCCTGTGGGGGGCGGCTCGGCTGAGGGCGGCTCGACGGAGGGGGCCCGATCGAGGGCTGGCCGACTTAGGGCGGACTGGCAGAGGATAGCCCGACAGAGGGAGGCCCATCCAAGGGCGGACCGGCCGAGGGCGGCCAAACCGATGGGCTGGACCGAGTGGCCTGGCTAGCCGACCCACTTGGCTAGGCTGGCCATGCCGCAGGGTGGTGCCGCGCCCCCTAGCTTCCAAAGGAACATGGACTAAGCACCGGTTCGAAGCACTGGAGGACCCGAAGGGTCCTGCCTTGTGTAGCGCCGTCAGTGGCCGACTCATCCGACCTCCCCCCTATATCCACTGTGGCCTTTGGCCATGTTTCCTCCCAAGCACGACGCACCGCGCAGTGCTCGTACAGTCCCGCTATCGTGACCTTCATGGCCACGACTCCTTCAACTGGCACGGGGCAGCTGCATCATGGCCCACAGGCACAACCACGGCTCGCATGGCCACTGCCCATTCCTCCATGCGGTGCCCCAGCACCACGCTCCATCAGTGACCCAATAGCCATTGTGTCTCTAGTTCTTCTCACGACTTTCTCATTTCCAGTCACCATGCTTATCGCTTCCACCGTCACTCTCAAGAGAAGATAAACGGATGTGAGGTCAGGCTATGTTCTTGCGTCCCACACCCTCCATGTTATGATGATAACATATGGATATTCTTAATCCGTAATTTGAATAACATAGAATGCGGTGTAAAACACAAACCCCAACCACATATTTGTCATTTTTTGACAAAGGCAGGGTAAAAGAATTTGAAGATGTCACCGTAGATTTTGCCTATCACACGCCGCCGATCACGGGCTCTTGTGTCATCATCATTCTGCGTTGGAGTCTTTGTGTTCTTCATTGGAGTGATGAAGCTCTTACATGAGTTCTCCAAAGCTCATCGAAAAAGAATCACCAACCCAAAATAATGGGTTAATAAAACACATTATTTTATTGTTGGAAGATGGACTCAAAGGAAAACAAAAGGGTTTTAATTAAATAATTTAAGGAGATAAATTAGTTTATTAAAGTGGTTGGCACCTTAATGTGGGATGTTCAAAAGCCTTTCCCTTCATTAAGCGAGTTTCATGGGGGATTAAGCTCGTGTGGGAACCCCTTAAATTATATCCTCCCAAGAGAGGATATCCATAGTTGGGCCCCACCTTCAACATCCCCTTGGAGGATTAAACTTCCACAAAAATACAAATAAGTTCTACACATTATTATTTAATTTTATTTATAAACCCCAAAAATTAACATCCATTCTCATTAGAACACAACTGCAGTGAAGGTATTCTTAAGAGAATAAATGCACTGCGAGTTCAACAGTGCTCTCGGTTTTCAATTCCGCGCGCATGTTCAAAAGATATAAAACCCCACTCCTACGGTTACTGAACCTACCTAAAAAAATGTTTAGATATTGATTATGGGCATAATGAACCTCAGAATCAACCACCGTCAGAAACTACAGACTCGTAAAATTCCCATGTATTTATGAAAAAAATTCCACGGAATGTAGAAGTCTTTAAATTCTACCCACATCGGGGATTTACATCCACATAAGATAAAACACGAACTAAGGGAACAAATGGGGGTACTGAGTATGCATCTAAGCCTCCTACTCCCACGTTCTCTCCTGGAGGTTCCCATACTGTTAGCAAACATGAAATAGAGGTATCGACTATCCACATGGGACCTGCTCCTGTAGATCCTCAATATCCACTGGATCATCCTTGAATGTCGCCCCGTCATCGATGTCGAGCTCCCTATGGTCGATGATGTTGTACGGGTCGAGCACGTATCACCTCAGCTGAGATACGTGGAAGACAATATTCACCTAGTGTAGCTGGGGTGGAAGAGCCAGGTGGTAAGACACCTCGTCTACTCTACTGGGGACGTGGATCACTCCGATGAATCAAGTAGATAACTTGCTGCCTCGTCCAAATCTTTGTATTCTTTATTGATGTGAGACCCGTAGAAAGACATGGTCACCATCCTCAAACTTTAGGGGTCTCAATCTCCTATCAGCATAGTACTTCTACCTACCACATCTCTTTTCCTACAAGTGCTGACTCTTCTGGGTCAGTCCAACACAGAGGCGATCTGCTAGGTCAGTTGTACTGTGCCTCGAATGGTAAAATCCCGACGGTGGAGTGGTAGTTGTTGTTATACGCAAAATCTATCAAGGTTAAGTGATCCTCCCAGCTACGACCAAAGTCAAGGATGCATGCACAGAGCATGTACCCAAGAGTCTGAATCGTCCTCTCAATCTTATCATCCATATGAGGAAGGACAGCGGTGCTCAAGCGAAACTTCATCTCCAAAGCCTCCAACAAACCATTCCATAAATGGGAAGTGAAACTAGCATCTTGATCGGATACGATCATCGATGGCACACCATGATTTCGTATGATCTCATATATGTAGAGGATTCCCATGCTCTCCACTTAACCATGCTCTCTAATCGGTAGGAAGCGGGCCGACTTGGTAAGTCGGTTGACAATCACCAAGACATAGTCATGTCATCTAGATGTACGTGTAAGCCGCATCACGAAATCCAGGGATATACCATCCCACCTCTACTCTGGGACCTATAAGGGTTGAACTAATACTTGTGGAACCTGGTGATCCGCCTTCCATTGTTGTCTAGTAAGGCATCTTGAGACAAACTCTACTACTACCTTCTTCATACCTTTCCACCATTGCTGTCATCGAAGGTCCTTGTACATCATCGCCACCACTGGATGTACCGATAGAGGGGAAGTGTGGAACTCCCTCAACACAACCTCTTGAAGTTTAACTAGTAACATGGTATGTCCTCTGAAAAGAATACTGTGCTCCCACCATCAACAAATTAATCAGGTGTCAGCCATGTGGATATCTGTGCATGTCATGCCTCATTGTCAATATCCCCACACTACGCCCTTCTAACTTGACGAAGAAGTGGAGGAGTGACTGTGAGTGACTGTAGAAAGACTGCTCTATCTTTACCCAAAATATATAACTGCAACACAACCATCTGCTCTTTCGCCTCTCCTAGGAGCTGAATGACAGATCTCCTACTAAGAAAATCTGCTATAACGTTCCTCTTTCTAGGAGTATAGATTATCTCAATGTCCTAAACCTGGAGGAACTCAATCCAACATCACTACCTCAGGTCTAGGTCCTTCTATGAGAATACACTCCTAAGACTATTGGGAATAGACTAAACAATAAATTGTTCGCTCAACTTACTATGGGTGAGACTAGCCAAATGAAAAGAACATGTTTACACCCTTCTTTTCCTATATCCTTCAAGAGATGGTATGATTTCCCTAATGGTGTAAAGAGAAATCCGGTCACATCCCTTGATTAACCACATCCTTTCCCTAGTACAATTAATCCATACATGAACAATACTAATTAATGCCATCGACAACGTCATAAGGCCTTGACGCTAGGACTAAGAGATCCAATCGTTACTCTCACCTCCAAGGGTTGAGTCACACTGTTGAAATCAGTGTGTGGTCACTTGGTCTCATCCTGTAGGAATCTTAAATTTCATTGTCATGTCAATGATTCTAACCTGAACCTCTCAACATCAACCACAAAAAAGGTAGGAAAGAAAACGTCACAAGAACAAGTGTCTATTATTATTGGAACTCAATGTACAAAGAACAAAATCAACCAAAAATAATGACATCATCGAAGCTAGAAGAATTATAAACAAAAACAACTATTCCTGGAGCCAGTCTCGCTTCTTTCCACATGCTTCCTGAGCTCGAGGTGAACCATATTGGTGTGGTCGTAGTAGTGCTCGATGACTCTGACCACAATCCACTGAAGGACCTACTCCACTACCTCGTCCACTGCTCAGATGATGTTCAAGCTCCTGTCACTGCACCTATCTTAGTGGCTCTTCCAATGCCTGTTGATCTACTATGTGGGGAGTCAGACAGTCACACACTCTGTGACCCCGTTACCTGCAAGAACAACAGACCATTGTCCATTCAAATATCCCTCGGCCTCAGGGTACCCCGCCCCCCCGATGTCACATACTGGGGTCTTCTAACAGTATATCTAACCCACTTGAGCCCCCTGTGTCATCTACTTACTACCTGCTATAGATGACTAGGCTACGGTCCGATAGCCATGCAGTAAGAGGAGCAGCTCATCAGCACGCATAGTGCATAGAGTCGCTGGTACAAACTCCACCCCTGAAAAGACCCTTGATGTTTCCCCAGGTGAGGGTCACCTCATCGTATAACTAGAGCATCAGGCTCCTCCACCTCTCAGCTACTCCCTGAAAGATAATCACATCTAGGTGCACCATCAAATCAGTGGGTGTCCTTACTCTGTGGAAAACTCGTGCTACAAACTCTAGGTAGTACCCAGCTATCTGAAAATAAGTCTCACCTTGAAACCTCAGAGGCCTTATTCGTAGGAACCCATGCAACGCGCTCAAGTGGTGCGCACCCTCTACTGCTAGTGCTGGTTGGAATGGTAGGCCAACAGGAAGTGGTATTGTCACTTCATTTGTTATGATGGGTCCCTACACAGAGGCCTCATCTGTAGGTGGGCTACCATTTAGTTCTCCACCTGGAACCCCCACTGACTGACTAAGTAAAGACATCATGAAAAGAAACAGGTGTTCCACTATCAAAAGTATACCTAGTGAGCTGACTCAAAATAATCACAAACAAAACTTTTCAAAATAAACACTCACAGAATCCGTGTTTTTGTGCACTGTGCCAGAAATCAGAAGTCAGAGTCCTACTGTATGGATACGTCAGCCGCCACACCAACAATGGTTTCCCTGAACTAATAACCACACCAAAAACACTTATCACTATTGCTATTAAAAGAATCATATTCCTTGTTCTGCGGTAGAACCGACTCCTCTAATACCAATTTGTCATGAACCGTCCTCAGGGCCTCTGCCTTGACCACCCCAATCCCGCCTTCCATAGTCCTAGGGATAGAGACTAGCACCAAATGTGAATTCCTGATAAAAGGTAAGGCATTGACATTAAACATGTAACCCACACAGTCTGAACACAAGAAGTAGAAGTATCAAGTACTAATATAGAAATGAGAGATATGCCAAAAATATGTGGGCCAGTATAGAAACCCAATTGAACAATAACTACATGTACAAGTAAAAATGGGATGAAAAACTCTTGGATCATCCATCGAGGAAATTCTACCTGAAGGGTTGGTATAGAAATCGAACAAATCATACCTGAGGTACGTGTCGTCTAGTCCAACTCCAAGCAGCCTCCCGTTCGTGACCCTCGGCCTCGATCATTACTGACCATCATCTGCACAGATCACAACAAGGTTTAGGTGAAGCCCATGCAGGGGAGAATATAACAATACTCAGTAAGGAACCCTGAGACCCCCGATGGTCTCCCAGAATCCACTAAGGATTTTTCACATTAGTAAGATAAATCAAGAAGTATCAACCATACCTACATAGGTATTTTCCCATACATATATCTATGTTACCAATCACCGACCAACTTCAAATCTTGAGCCCTAAACATTCTGTTCCACAAGTGTAGAAACTCTCCACAAATAAATCTCAACACAACATGTACTACATAAGTACAACTCAAAGAATAAATCCACGTCAGCTTCACATCTATGAAGAAACAATCCCGAAGAGATATCCACGAACAAACATCCACCCTTACCAAGGTATAACCCATAAATATACCTATACCATAAAGAGTTAACATCTCAAAATGAGTTAAACATGAATGTATTGACTCATCTCACACCAGGTATACGCAAATTTAAAGAGAGTAAGATATTATTAGTTGTAACCCCTAAATCATCATTCACTGTCGAATGACAGATATCTATAGAAACCTAAAACAGTATTCTGTCGAAGAATTGAATACTACATGGGATCTTTTTACAAAAGTTATTGCTATCAAATCCATAGAGGATCCAGGTCTAGTCCCGTCACTATCTAACCCATGGAGGATCCAGGTCCAGTCTTGTCACTGTCGAACGCAGATGATCTAGGTCTAGTTTCGCCTTTGTCGAACCCACGGTGGATTCAGGTCCTGTCTTGTCACTTTCTAACACACATAGGATCCAGGTCTAGTCTCGTCGCTATCGAACACAAGGATATCAATGTCAAGTCTCATCACTGTCGAACCCAAGGAGGATCCTATCATCTTAGTCGCATGTAGCCATGGGCTTTCGGTACACAGCACGCTCGATTCCAGGAGGGTCCACTGCAGGATCCAAGTGTCGAATCATCAACTACCATGAAGTCTTCAGTTGATGTATCCTGAAGTTCCAACTCACCATAAAGAACCCAACGTGATAAATGACACATCAATCAGATGCCCAGTCTGTGAGTTATTGGCATTTCCGTTCCAGGGGCTTGGTCAGTTTTTAGGTTCAAACAAACCCAACAATACCCTAACTATGTACAAACCTCAAGAGGTGTATTCCAAAAGTTCCATCCTGATCTAAGACTTCATTTAACATAGATGGTTTATCCTTCGAACACTTTCAGTGAAAAATAAAGATGATATGGTGATTTAGGGTTAAATGGGTCCAGACAGGGGTCCGACCCGGTCCAGGAGTCTGACACGGTCCATGATTCCAATGTGCTCCGAGGAAATAGCCTAAGGTGACGGGACGACCAGGCCCGAAAAGGCGGCCCACCTAGACTGGCAGCCTAGCCTGAGGCTGCCCGACGGGGGGCAGCCCGACAAAGGGCGGCTCGACTGAGGTCGACCGAGGTTTGGGCGGCCTGGCTCTGGGGCAGCCTGGCCGAGGGCGGCCCGCCTGAGGGAGACATGGCCGTCTGTAGCATAGTCATGGGTGGCATGGCCGTCGGCAGCCCGACCGAGGGCAGCCCGACTGGGGGCAGCCTGACTGGGGGCAGCCCGACTGAGGGGCAGCCCGGCTACAGGCGGCCCGGCCGAGGCAGCCCACCCAAGGGGTGGCCCGGTCGAGGGAGGCCCGGCCTTAGTGCGGCCCTCTAGGGAGAGACCTGGTCGTGTGTGCCCCGGCTCATGGAAGCCTGGAAGAGGGATGCCTAGCCAATGGAGGCACGGCTGAGGGCGGCCCGGCCGACTGGCGGGCCCATATGGCAAGCGGCTGGCCCGTGGGGACTGGCTGGCCAGACCGCGTGGCTAGGCTGGCCACATCGCCAGCGGGGTGCCCCCTGCTTCTGAAGGATCTAGGGCTATGCGCTGGTTCAGAGTGTCGTGGGACCCGAAAGGTCTCGCCTTGTGGAGCACCGCCGTGGATCGGCTCTACCGGCCGATCGCTTCCATCTACCACGGCCTATGGCCGCAGTTCCTCCCAAGCAAGGCGTGATGGTGCTGCCCCCATACCGTCCTACTTCCGCAACCTTCGTGGTCGCTGCTCCTTCCTCCGGCAGAGTGCAACGGCCCCGTGCCCCTCCGTGACCGCGACAACCTGCATGGCCACAAAAAGTTCTACCCTGTGGCGCGACGGCGCCGCGCTCCTCTTGTGTCTCGACGGTCATTGCGCCGCAGGTTCTTCCCTCGAACGACTCCTTGTCGGACGCCATGCATATCACCGCAACCAATTCCATCATGATAAGATTAACTGAGGGTAGGTCGGGTCATGTTCATGTGGCCCGCACCCTCCGCATTATGAGGATAACAAATGGAAATTCTCAATGTACAATTTGTACAACGTAGATCGGAGCCTAAAACTCAAACCCTTACCTCGTATTCGTAGTTTGTTGACAAAAGCGTATGAGAAGAAATCGAAGATCTTTTCGTACGTTGCACCCATCACACGACACTTTTCCCGGGATTACGCGGCGTCCTTGTTCTTCTTTGTAGTTGGTGCATTCTTCGTTGGAGAGATTAAGCTCTTCCAGGACTTCTCCAAATCTCCAAAAAAAAGAATCACCAACCCAAAATAATGGGTTAATCAAACCCATTATTTTATTAAAATCAAAAAGGATTCAAAGGAAATCTAAAGGGTTTTAATTAATTAATTTAAATTTCTTAATTAATTAATTAAAGTTGTTGGCATAATAATGAGGGATGTTCAAAAGCCATTCCCCACATAAAATGAGTTACATGGGGGTTTAAGCTAAATTGGGCCCCACCTAAATAATATACTCCCAAGAGAGGTTTTATATGGGTGGGCCCCACCTTCAACCTCCCCTTGAAGGATTAAACCACCACAAAAAAATTTTCAACTCATTTTTGAATTTTATTTTGAAACCCCAAAAATTAACATCCATTATCGTTAGAACATAACTGTGGTGAAGGTCTTTCTTAGCAAATAACAGTGTTGTGAGTTCAACAGTACTCTCAATTTTTAATTTCGAGCACTGGTTCAAAAGAAATACAATCCTGCTCGTATGTTTACTGCACGTACCTAAACAAAACATCCGAAATTGATTCTGGTCACACCGGACCTCCGAATCAAGTGCCGTTTGAAACTACGGACTCGTAAAATTCCCACGTATTTATGGAAAAATATTCCATATAATTTCCGAGACTTTACAAGGCCATTAATTCAGAAATAATTTAGATATTATGGCTTTATTTTTTATCAATATACAATATTTGAGTAATTATTTTATTGGCCAAGTATATAAGTAATTAAACATAATTAAAATATTTCTATAAAAAAAATTCTTCATTAGTTATGATTTAATAAATTTTTATTTCATCAATTTCATTATTTAATGGATGTCCAGAAACTAACGGTGTTTCCAAAAGTTCTAAATTACTCATTTAGTAGATCTTATGTCCCATAAAAGAATGACATGTACTACTACTTATCTATAACTATTTTTAAAAATCAATATGTATAACAAAAAATATATGAAGACATAAAAAGGTAACAATAGTATTTCATAATAAATAATTAATACTAATAAATAATTATAAATTTACCATGAAATCACATAGGCTAGTGGTATGTGTGAAACCCTTATTGTCCTTTGTTTAGGGCTTTAAGAACTGAAGACTTTGCAAACTTGATTGGTTGTCACCCAACATTCATGAGGACCTTTTCTAAACACATACTAATATAATTTAATAAATATTATGGACATCCTTGTAATAAGGTTAATCAATAAATAGTTTTTTTCCATGGATTTTTATATAATATCAATAAAAAATATCATTTCCAAAGGTTAACTTAATCTTTTCATGAATGGTTTACCTTTATAACCCTTATGAAATAGAAAAGGTATTTTGAAATAAATTCATGAAATCAGCGTAACTTTGATCCCCCATATATCATCAATTTTCTCTTTGTTGTCACATTCTAATCACATGAATACCCTCACAGTATATTTTCGTAGAATATATTAACAACCGGAATGAGCATAAATAATTTTTTAAAACATGCATACATTCTTATTCAATTTATTACATGATATATTCCATAAAAAACTAGAATTAAACATAATTCATGATAGGATGAACTACATGTGAACAAGCCTTTAATTAGTTCCAATGTAATTAGTACCATCCAATTTACTTATTCGTATCACAAATATATTTATCCATACAACAATATATTATCATAAGGAAAACATTATGGTTTATCTTTCCCTTAATCACGTGTTTTCTAGGGACACCACATTTCCATTATATCAATTTTATATTCCATTGGAAACATTAAATGTGTTTTCTTAAATCCATTGTGAAGAAAAAAATCTGGACAATCACTATTTATTTCACCATTCATATAACATAATCATTAAATATAAATAAAAAAATCATTTATTATTCAACTACCCCAATGCTCCATTAGCTAGGCCACAACATCGTATTACAAAATACTTATTCCTTTCGAATTTATTATGTAGTTTTTTTATTATCCACAATGAAACCATTAATCACACCACCTAGATAATTCTATTTAGTATCTTTCCTCTTGGGTGATGGAGCTTCATAATAAAAAATTAATCCACACATAAAAAATTACCTTCTTTGACATCTTAGGTAGGCCAATATTCTGAACCATTTCATAAACCAAACACTTTATTTTTTCCTTTCATTCAGTTGTGTTGTGTTTTAATTTTTCGTAGTCTAAACATATTATTTTTCCTCAAAGACATTCACATAGTTTATTAAGTCCACGTTTGGGACATAAAGGAAACCTAATCATATTTACTCCATGGTATCCATTTCTTAGATTCATAGTGAACATGTTCTTTTTCTTCCTTGGGGATTTATAGAGTTGGTTAAGGTATACATCGTTAATCTTGTTCCATGAAATATATTAGGAATGATTAGAATATAAATCACAATAGTGTTCATCCCAATTTACTTATTATCAGTAATTTTTCATTCACATTAATCTTTAATCTAGTTTCTTCTAGTTTCTACCACTAGATAAAACCAATTTTAGAGTTAGGCCATTTCTTATCAATAAATAAAACTGCATAGTCATAAAAAATTACTTATAAGAGGTCTAAATCATAAAAACATAATTAAATTATTACACAATTGGTTCATCCTATTTTTTAAATATGCAATATATATTTAAATCCTTCATGGTGTTTTGTGAGGAGTTTTGTGAATACACAATGCATATCCATATAGAATATCAAACCAGGTGTGTAAGATGGCACATTATCGTGTACCACATAACCTTGACTCTGGCCAGAAACATATTGTATGATATATTACCCCTAGGTACATAGGCTCCATAACTACATAAACTTGTAGTATCTTAATATGGATTTATTTTTTGGAAAACACTTACTCTATCCTTTTCCAAAAATTACAAGACATTTTCCTGAACATTATCTCATCCTTATATTTATCATTAGATTATTCCCTATAAATATCCATATAAATATCCATAGGGATATCACAAATGTTTTTTCATTCTATTTTCTAGGGGTTAAATAAACCATTTCTCATATACAAACTATAGTAACCCACACTTTCCATTCAATAATATTTAATAACATTTTAGGAATACCATAAACATTATACCAATAGATTCCCAAAGTCCATATTATACTAGTGCCTTAGGAAACATGGAAACAAGAACAATGATATATAAGTGAGCTACATTATCTTCCACCAGGTTCTTCTTCGCTATAAACATTCTTAGATACAAAAAACATAATATATATCCTTATAACTTGTGGAAGGAAACATATAATGGGGTGAGGTCAAATTCATATTAATAGTAAACAAGACATATATGTAAGCATAATCATAATAACAAAGGTACGATAAATTATCATGAAAATAGATTATCATACCAGACACATCAATGGACATATACCTAAATCATTGAATAAATTTTGGATGTTTCTAATCTAAGAATTATAATTTAATCACTATATACATTATAATAATTAAAATATCATTGTATAAACTTAGTGATATATGTAACATATTCCATGTTAGTGTTCTTTTTGGCATATGTATTGTTGGTGTTGTGGGTAATGTACGCCAAGTTGCAAGCCAACCTCATTGTTCCATGCAGAGAAAGATAAAATTTATGTTGTCTGTAGTGAACTTTTAACATAGTGTAGAAAATAAACACAATACAAATATAGTTCTTTATTATAAAATAAACTATTTTCACTTTTATTTCAAAAGAAATATTTAAGAAAGGATAAATTAATTTGAAAAATATTTATTCACAAAATCTCGAGGTGTTATATTGCATAAATGATTTTAGGTTTATTTATTTTTATATAAAAAATTGATGAAAATTCCTATTTTTTATTATCTTCTGGGTTATTTTTTATTTGGGATCATGGAAATGGTCAAGCCATTATATAAATGCATCATGCTTTGTAAGCATCTGGTTTACTAAATATAATTTAATTTTACAAATATTTTCATTTTACAATCCCAATAGAAAACATAGATGTTTTTATTGAACCAACTTATTCTTAATATTATTACTTGTTATATAGAGGTATTTAACACCTCCTTCATCCACAGACATGATTTGATATCTATTTTTATGAATATCAATAATGATAAAAAAATTTATCTAGAACTTTTAGTATATGAAAAAATAAATTGATAATTTTTCTCTTATGTTGCGTGGAAGGTAAAAAGAAAACACCGAGGATGTTTTAAATTTTAAATAAGTGATGAATAAATTTCATGTAAAAATTATGTTTCAAGGTAATATTTAAATATCTTAATATCCTTTATGTTCAAAGAATAAAATATCTTGGACCCATGTGTATATTATATAGAATGCCTCTAAAAATGATCAAAGAATGATTATATGATGTGGAAATAATGAATTTTTTATAGTGTGGTATAATTTTATAAAAATGAAAAATATAATTGGTAGGATAATTTTTTATTTTTTAATAGAATGTATTACAGATAAGAAACACATTCTCGTAAGCTATGAAATTTTACGTTAAATTATGCCACTTGATATTAGTTTCAACACATTGAATATTTGATAGAATAAACTTTTAATAATCACATAATATGCAAAAATAAAATTTTGAGATATTATTTTAATATAAAATAACTTTGGTAGGTTTCATATCTGACACTCTAGGAAAATAAACATGTTAAAATTGGTTAAAAGGTTAAATTTATATGACTGATATTAATGGGATTGTTTTAAAAGTAGTTATTAAAAATTGATTTAAATGGCAACTATCAAATTAATTTATTCTAAAAATCAACATTTAAATCTCTTATCAAGATATATAATGATAGAAAATTTTCATTTATTTTCATAAAAATGATTTTTAAAGTGACAGTTGATGCCGATTATTATAAATAGAAAATTTAAATTCATTTTCAACATTAATTATAATGAAAACCAACATTAAAACAAATTTTTGTTTTCAAAATATATATTAAAATAAAAACCCCATTCCATGTAACCAAAAATATAGTTGTACTAGAAGTAGTGACAAAATTTAACAATTGATAAAAATAATTGTAAACATTACTACAAAATCATTTTACCAAAGTATACATTCAGAAAAAAAAATTATACATATTGAAAAATTAATCGTGGATAAAAAAGAGTCCATAAATAATCCTTGATGGTGGATTATGTCATCATAAAAATACCTTATTAGATTATAATGAAAATAAAAAACAACAAATGTTATAAAATTTAAAATAAACTTTTTTGGTTTAAAATAAATGTTTTATAATATAACAAACATATTTAAAAATAATTTGGTCATTATAAATATGAGAATAAAAAACATGAATCCTAAAACATAATAACTATATTATAATATTATGTAATGAAAATTAAACTTTAGTTATGAAAACAAATAATAAAAATAAAAAAAGACTCAATCTATATGTTATATAAAATAAATATTTTCCAAAATAAATGTTATATACATGTAGTGGAAAACAATTACATTAATTTGGAATCTTTATGGATAATTTAATCCTTTTTAAACCCATCTATAAAAAATTTTATATTCACGTGTTAATAACCAATGCTTATGTAACATGAATAATTTATGATTAATGAACTAATATATAATAAATTAAAATTATGGATTGAAAATGAGTTGATAAAAATCATGTTTTCCCCAACATAAATAATAACCAATATTGTGTACATTCATGTGTGAAAAATACAGAAAAAGTCCAATGTTTACTAAAATATTAAACATTTTACTTGAATCGAGTTATATGTAATCATAGTTTATAATTATATATATCTTCTTAAAATGTCAAGGAAATAATGAAATTGAAACTTAATATCAATTTTCTTTAATATTTCATATATATATATATATAACTCTAGTTAACATCATTAGGTATTACAACTACATTGAAATGAATTATGAGTTTTTAAATCAAAAAATGGAAATGATATTATTTTTCATTAAAAATGTGTGAATATATCTAAATATATATTTAATAAATTAAATCACTATAGTTAAATTAATTAAATGAAATGAAAATTTATATATAAATAAACTTATATCGAAAACAACAACATCACATGTACGAATTCTAAATCACAAATAAAAACATAAAAAAATTAATTTCATGTATTTTTAAGCTATACTCTATCCAATATATGTTTTAATGCTTCATAAAATCATAAAATTCACCTATATAAAATAATTTATTAATATTTTGTATCCCTTGATTTACATAGACTTATTTTAAGAAGATAGTTCAGTAAATATTTCTTTATTTTTTGATGGTTTTAAAGGTTTTAGATACTTTTATATAAGGTATTTAAAATAAAAAATTACAAATAATTTCAAATGATAAGTAAATAAATTTTATAAAAAACTCATACCAAATATTTTAAATAATGAACAACAACAACAATCCAGGGTGAAAAAATAGGCAATACTCAATCTAACTATGGCCACAACCTCTGTCTGGAATTTAAATAGAGAATATTAATAAATAATAACATATATTGTTACACTTAAATGATCATAATATATAAGATTAGGAAGTAAATGGTCCCTATATATAGTTTTTTCTTCAATAACATATAAATTAGGTAATACTATCATAAATAACACATTATATTGTAGTGTCTAAGTGAAGATGTATAAGATCAACATAGTCAGGCTGCACATGTCATATTTGACTATATATTTCCACAAACATAGACTGTACATATGATTTTATTTTTTCATTCATCAATTGATTTATCTATCAAATAAAAAAAATCATTGAAGATATTTATTCCTTTTTCTTCCACCTCTAATCATGTGGGAGGACATATGAAAACCATTATAATACTAACACCCACTTTCTAAATTTTAACCTAACATGTGTATTATTTCTACAAAAAATTAATCCATTGGATTTTGCATTATACACTCAAAGATAAAGGTTCCCTATATTCCATTCACAAAATGATAATCTTAAAAATCATCTTCCATTTCTCCATATATAAAAACCCAAATTACATTCATGGATTTTGATCCTACTTCGTCATGAAAATATAAACTAATGTAAACATTAATTTAAGTTACCCCATTCTACTTTCCTCAATATAAATTCATATATTCTTAAAATCGTTCCTATTTGGAATAAAGAATTTCATCTATAATTAAATAAATAAAATTTCATTCCAATAGAATATATCATATTAAATGAAATTAATAAAAACTATCCAGTTTATAAATTTTTAACAAATAATATTTCATAAAAAAATATTTTCATTCAATTTAATGTTCCTCTAATCATGATATAATATATTTATTCTATCTCAATACTAAATGGCCTTCAAAAAACTATAATAATTTTCATTTAGGCCTACTATAATATTTCTATCAAAAAATTAAAAATTATAGTGCTGCATCATCTTAATAGTAAGTGAATGTTTTATTAAATGTCTATTCACACATATACTAACTATTGGTATCACCTTTTCTAAGGAAGAAAACTCTATAATAGTAGGATCCCTAGTAGAAATATAAATGATTTCTATATACATAAGTTTAATCTCAATAATTATGTTTATTATACATATAGAAATATATATACACATACTTTGATAGATATTACTCTGCCTCTTTGTTCATCATTTAAAAATATGTGTTCTTCTTTAATGAAATTATGAGTACCTATTTTTTATTTTAATTCAATGATTTTTTCATGTTAAATTCGGTTTTTATAATATAAATAAAATAAAACATATTATATACATTAAAACAACTTTAGAATAATTCATATGTGGAAACTAATATAACAATGATGTAGTCACAATGAAATAATTATGTTGAGATTCATCAAAAAAAAAATATAAAAATTAGAGAAATAAATATAAAAAAAATACAAAATGATATAAATGATAAAAATAGGTATATTTTAAAATCCATTTTTTAAATTTTTTTTTCAAATGTGTATTTTTTATAGAAAATAAATAGATATTTACAAAAAAAATTATGAATTATTTGTGTTTTTTCACATATCCCTTATATATGATGTTTTTTATTTTTTAGTAATCATGTAATTGATTGAAAATTCTCAAAACAATTTTAAATGTTACAATAAACTCAAAACCCAATGGATTTTTCCCTTCAAAAATGATGGAACACTATTCAATTAATATGATAATTACTTTAAAGATATTATTGTAATATATTAACTTGAAAAATGGTTCCTATATTAAAATTTATCTTTTCAAATAATATTTTATAAATATATTATAATCATTGTTTAAACAGTTTTTTCTATCAACCCAATCTCACTTAAAAACTGGTACATGTAATATAGTATAATAAATTTCATATATATATATATGTGTGTGTGTGAGTGTGTTTGTGTATCCTCAAAAACTGTAATATATAATATTCACCCATAAATTGGTTTATTATTTTTAGTATGAGAAATAACTTTCTTTAGTGAGGATCTTCACGACACTATTAAGATGGAAAATTTTGTTGTCCTAACATTTTTTCAAAACATGTAAGTAATAATTTCAAAAACAGAAACTGTGAAAACATTAACAAATGGCCCCCCAAAAAACTATTTCAAATCTTCTAATATAGATGAATTGGTGTTTAAATTATTCCTAAAAAATGATACAAATGTATTTTTATTCACACTCATCAACAAATTTTCTTTTTTTATTTCAAAAATTTACTAAAAAATAATGTATGATATATATATTTAGGCCTCATATATGTTTTAAAAAATGTAGAAATGTGTCTATATAAAAATTTTACATGTAATTTACATTATTTTTAATCCATGCATTGCATGACCGGAACTTTTGATTTCTAGATGCAATGATATCAGGAGACTAATGTGCTCTATTTCATGTTTTTTAAAAATATAGAATTTAACCAAACCCTTTGATATATATTTTGGAGGAGTATATTTCTCTATTTGTTGTATATTTATGATATATCGCTTCATAAATGTTATATAATAGTCAAATGGATACATATAATGTTAATAAAAAAGCCCATATATCTTAATCCCCCACTCCAAATGAATCTCCATATGAATCATTATATAATAAAACTATGTGAAAAAAATAATTATATGTATGAAAAATATTATGATGATCTACAATATCTAAAACATATTTAATAAAATAGTATCCATGAAACTATTATTAATTAAATTTATACATTAGAACAACATGGTAATTATTTTTTAAAATGAAATTGGTGATATTCAATGTAGTTTTAGATAAAAAATTAAATTCACATTTTTAGAATACCCAATATGAAATTTATTTCCATGCATACATTGAAAAAATTTAATTTATCACCCATACATAACGTGTGACATGCGAGATGTAAATATGTTCTTTTTTTCATTCATAGTGGGTGATAACTCCGAATGTGTTCCCATGTATATTATGTAAAACTTTTCAGTAAATACAACTTTTATATTTCTTATTATATCTATATAAGATCATAAAAAAACATCACATATTATTTTCTCAACGCCCATATCATAATTGTTATGTATTACATAAAAAATTATCCAACAAGGTTCATTAAATAAGATAAAAATTTTTCCAGGTATTGTTTTATCAAATGTTTTTATATTCCCAAAAGTGAAACTGATCTTGTTCATCATGATATAATATTATGTGATTGAGAATGTACATGGGAAATTCATTCTATTGTAAATAATTAAAAGCCTTTTTTAAATCAGGGATATGGTTGATCCATTACCAATATTTATTTGACGATCCATTTATTGAATAATATTTTAGTCCTTTAATAATTTATCATCCTATTATTCCATATGTAGTAAAACCATCTGTAGTTATCATTAAAATAACATGTTAATCAAAATAATCTTTCTCTTATACATCTAAAACATTAAAACATACTTCTTATGTAAATTTTAAATCATTAATTAGTCATGATTAATCAACATCAATATCATTTTCATAAAACATTAGTCTAAAAAGCATCAACAAAATTAAAATTATATAGATATATATATATTGGAATGTTTACAAAAAACCAACATATTATGATATAAACAATGTTAGAAATGGAGGCATCAATCTCGATTCATTCCTTTTGTATGAAGTCTAATTCTGATATTTCTAACGTCATTTCCAAAATAAAATTATTCCTAATCAAATATCTTCAATATTAGTGGATCAACTGGGTAATATTTGATTCCATTAGATAATTTTACATATATATTCCATCTATAAGATTCTTTACTTTAAATAAAATTTCAAATAAACACATCAAATTATGAGTAATTAAATGATATGTAATTTCATTAAGAGTATATTTGGTTCTTTTACATGGGATTTAATAACTGCTAGATCTACCATAAATTTTATATCATGATATCACATAATTAAGTCAATTATATATGCATTAATATTGATTATTGTACAATAAAACGTTGTTGGTGGAAAGCATGTAATTTCATAAACCCATTTCTCATTGAACATAATAATTTTCTTGTTACAATGCTATAATATATAAGCTCATTTCCTTTTGGAAATAAATCATTAAAAATTTTATGAAAATTATTAAATATTTTATCACACCAACAATTTAATTAGATCAAGTTAATCAATCTCAACACTATTGATATCAATCTAAATTTATTTTAATATGTAATTAATGGGTTTTTAGTTTCTTTATACCATAATTAAAGACTTTATATTTTTAATTATTTCATAAACCATGAATTAATTCATTAAGATGATCCTATGTCCAATAGTAAATATTTTTCACATCATTGAAACATGAATTATTTTTTATTACACCATAACAGATTCTACATGTATAACAATGAATAAAACCGTAATATAGGAGATGGTATTTATTATATCTGAATGCTTATTTTCCCAAATTCAAGGACTGTGTTCATTGATAGAAAAATACCACAGTTTTGAAGACCATGATTAGTATATTTTAATAAATCATTAATCTTAATCTCGTATTCATCAATTTTTCTCCATGTATTGGATTAATTGTAGTCCATTAATTTCCAAAAATAGAAATTGAAATAAACAATTTATAAAAATTTTAATAAATATACTTTTATACACATCAATAAAAAATAGAATTTTAAAATATATATATATATATATACGTGTAAACATAAAAATATAATAATTAAACATATATAAAAATATATAAAGAAAAATAAATTAAGCATATATGAATTAAAAAATATTTGGACAATTTAATATTAAGAAATAAATATATATATATATATATAAGAAATCAATTTAATACCTATGACTTATCAATTTATAACATATATATTTACAAAATATAATCATATAAACATATAACTATAAATTTATTACATATAATTCTTAAAAATGTTTATAAAAATAATTTAAACCACAAAGAGACATAAACCTATAAATTAAAAACATATAAAAAAATAACCAGAAAAATTAAAACAAATATATATTTTAAATGAATAAATATAAAAATATGAAAAAATAAATAAATAACATATAATTTATATATTTTTATATATTTTTATATATATTCATATATATATTTTTAACATGTAAAAGATTTAAACAAATGAATATAATGTATATAAACATGTATATTTAAAATATAAAAACATGTAATAATATCTATATATGTATATAAACATGTAATCAAATATAGAAATAATATAATTTTCCCTCAAAATTATACAAGCTACACTAAAAAAATTATAACAAATAATATTATGTTATTTTTAAAATAATTTCAATATACAAATTAATTAATTAATTTAAATGTTAAATGTAGTCGAATATACAAATGAAAAATGTAAAATTAGAAAAATTGATAAAAATATTTAATGGATATATATGATTATAATATAAAGCTATATATATAAAATTTATTAATACTTTTATCTACTATTTAAGAAAACATAACTTAATTAAGTGAAATACATCTTTTCAATAAAAAATAATCAATTAAAATTAGTTCCCTAATTAATAAAACATTGCATAGTTTAGTCTCATATAATTTTTAATATTAATTTTATTTCCAAAATGAAAATATATTTTAAAAACTAAAATAAAAAAGGTATTCACAATAAATGGTAATGAAATGTCAAGGATAAGTATAATAATGATATACGGAAATGAATGGAAATAAGGGATGAACTATGTCGAGAAAGGGTGACTTAAAGTGGACGGTTGATAAAGAACCATTGGGGGTGGCCAAAACGTGAATATTGTAATGGGATCATATGTCATTGGTAAGACGAAATAATATTACTAAAGGAGAAATAATTGGAATAATGGAGGAGTTATCGATGGGCGGAGTGACCCAAAATTGGAGATTACAATGGGATCATGCATTATAGACTTAATAAAATTAGTGTTCAACATAATTATTGTTGTTTAAGTAAAGTGGGTGTCATGTATGTGTTTGATTTAATTATTAATGGTTACTGACACCAATTTTCTAAAAATCATCATTAAAAGATTGATTTAAATTTAAGTTTTTTATAAATCAATCATTAAAAGCATGCTATAAATGGATATTAACATATTTTTTTCAAAACCATGATGTTTTAAGATTTCTTAATATTATTTCTTTACAAAACGATGTTAATAAACTAATCATTATAGTGTCATTTCTATTGGTAGATGTTTGAAAGTGGAGTGAATGCCAAAAAAAATACTTGTGATGTTTTTTCTATTTATATGATCTTACAATACATGTACTTATACTTTAAATCCTTTATATAGTTTTATTATACAACCATAAAATGAATCTTTATAAATTCATAGAATATTGGATCCATAAATTTAGTGAAGCCTATTTTATCATATAAGTAAATCTCATGACAAGTAGGTGTATATCAACATATGTGTTTCCGAAATTTAAATGTGTTTTCATTTTATAAGAATTATCCATGGATCAAGAATTTTACAAAATATATTTATTATTTATTTGCATGGACCCCTCTTCACCTAAATATTATCCGCAATAATTTTATTAAATCATATAGTAGGTTTTACAATATTTGAGAGTGTTTATATTTTGGTATGATTTGACATGTGACACCCTTACATCAAATTCAATTATTTGAAACTTCAATTTCCCCAATAACTCATACAATGCCTCTATAATATATGAATGGTTTGTTTTAAATCCTCAAACCTACCCTTGGATCACATATTCAATTGATAATGATAATTTCCATAATTTTCTCCCTAAATGAAGGGATCCTTTGAACATAATAAATCGTATAACACTCTGACAACAAAGACCCATATTCTAAGACTAAATGTAGGACCTTTCATGGATAAATACACTCATTCTAGTTTTTTAGAACTGATCTCCATAGATATCAGTCATCCTTCATGCATCATTATTTCCACATAATGATATAGAGGTTTTAACTATGATTTTATTTCGAATAAACCTAGTTTTTCATATGTTGTTTTTTATCGCACATATGTTCACTAATCCCCCCTTACCAGTCACCAATATTCTTGAGGTGCATACATATGGGCATCTAATATAGTGCAATCCTTAACTTACCTTATCATTACTCATCCTCTATAGTAATCCAAAATTGTTTTATTAGGCATAAACACCATGAAAAAATATTTTATTTGAGATATTTAAAATTAGTACATTAATCATTAAATTTAAATAACTAACATTGTTACTTTTTCTGTATTCATGAAATAAAACTATAATATACAATGGTTCATGATGACTGACCAAAAAAGGCACAACATTTTACTTAAATGTCAAAACATGAAATGCATCACATTTTCCCTCTTCATGTGACTATAAAATGAATTCCATACATTTTTGAAGGAATTAAAACTATGTGGTCTTTGATTACCATTATTATCATTCATAAAATTATAGATTTATGTACCCAATACCCAGTACCAACTCCAAAACACATTTTTCAACATTGTATAATGATAAATTACTATGAGATAATATATAAGGATTTCAACAAAAATAAAATTTTTCAAATTAAAAAATATTTAAAAGATCTCTTACATAGTGATTCCTAAAATTTATGATATCAATTGTTTAGTTTCTCACAAGGGTATCCATTATTTTTATAAATAACGTGTTCAGGAACATGTATTAAATTTATAAAAGAGATGTGGACTAGGTATTAAATTCATTTATAGGATGATTCAAACCCCATAATCTAAATTTCATTGTGTAAAATACAAATCAAAATTCAATCACATTTATAGTTTCTTAAGTTTGATAATGTCCAATTATAAAATGATTTTATAAATAGTAGAAATAAATAATATTGAACCTAAAGTGAAGTCCTTAACTCATAAAAGATATCATATGATAATGTATTTTCATTAATGATATTGAACCAATTGGTAACCTTATTTTTTATCCCCATAAAGCATCCTATTAGAATAATGAAACAAAATATACTATGTAGTTATGTTCTGAAACCAATATGAGGGATGAAAATGAATAAAAAAATTAAATAAACCAAGATCATATGAATCCTTTGATTTATTATATAGTTTCATTGATACCCATAGCTTAGAACCCATGGTGGATAATGTCAAATACATATCCCCTAAAACAAAAAAGTGTTAAATGAAATGTTATGTGAGAACCTTCATAATAGAATAAATATTACCTAGGGGATATTGGAAAATATCTTGAAAGAGCATGGGAGGTATCCTTCATTGAAACATCAAAATAATATAGATAATTTTCATAGACCCTAATAAAGAAAAAACATCCCTACCCAAAAGTATATGTCAAGGATGACATTAACATCCGAACTATTACCAAATAAATTATTTATAAGGATATCACTATTGGGGGCCATTTAAATTTATTTTCAACACACACATCCAAAAATAATATCAGAGAAGAAATATTTGTGGAAAATAATTTATAGTAACGTAGATAGAAGGCCCTATGAGTACCATAAATTATTTATGTTTCGGACTATGTCCATTTATTTTTCAAAAAAAATCCCAAATTCCCATCAATATAATTTGATGGTATACCATGGGTTGTCCTAGATCACTATAAGAAAAATATTTCAAATATTATTATAGTTGGTACCGATGAACGTCTTAATCAAATAATCATATCCATGTGAAGTAAAAATTTACTATGTAGGTCTTATACCATTATTTATGGTGATACTTCGGAGTTCCACCCATGAGATCTCATGGGGTATGTTCCCAAAGAAAAAATGGATGTCATTACTAGAGGCTAAACCAATGGTCATTTTTAATATATAAAACACCCTAGAGGACCTCTTTATGTTCAATAACATATATGTCAAACTGAATGACATATTCTAATATTTCATTCTAGAGGTTACCCCAATATATATATTTATAGAATGAAGGTGTACCCCATAATGATGATGATGAAATTTTCACCAGGAAGGTCCACTGAATGGTGTATTTTAAAGATGCATTTATCACTAAAAATAATCCAAATAACAAATAATTCATCTCTATACCATAAATTATAAAATAAAAAAATTCTAAATAAAACCATCAAGGTTTCTAGGTATATAGGATCTCCTGGAAGTAACCCAGATGATACCCACATATTTACATCATATGTCTCCTCTTGGGTAGGATCTCAAAGTTCTAAAGTCTAATATATATGTTAAGGTCATAGATGTTCCAACAACCATGAAACTATCAAAAATGGAGGTCATCCACTTGGTATTTATCAATAATTTCCCCTATGAAATTGTTCAATTCCTCAATTTGTAATTTCTTTATCATCTCATAATTATAAAAAATTGCACTGATTTTTCTTGGAAATAACACAACTAAAATAATTAAAACCATAAACTCTAATATTGTATGGTATTGATTTCCTCTATTGATTAATCAATAAAGTATATAATCATCATTCATCACTCTTCCATGCAATGAAAACTTGGTTATTTTCAAAATCATTCATAAAGATTCTAAATTACTCAAAAAATTATGTTTGAAGAAAAATTTTACTGAGAATATATTGAATAACCTATCATTATGGATTAGAATGGTTCCAACAACATAAATAGAGAGTTTGAAAAATAGAATATTCCAATCAAATTTTTCTACCAACCAATATTCCATTCATAAAAACCTAAGGGAATAATATATATTACTCATCTGATATACAGTATTGGGATGAAATATGAAAAAATTGGATGTAAATGTATATGAACTTAGGGGTTTGATGACTATTTATAAATTAGATGAATGGTGGTTACAAATTGATATGGATACTCTTTTAGGATCATGTAATCTTCAATTAATTATGGTGTGTATGATCCTAATAGTATAATACATTAATGGTCTAACAATGATTAGAAAAAACATAATGATGATTATGTATATGTGTTAAATACATATTTTGGTGACTATAGATCCATTAATTTGACTTGAATCACAAATCAAAGAGTACATTCTAGAAAAAAAATTCAGTATTAAAACCGCAATTAGTTTTTCAAATCTAGGATTTGAGTTATCTAATTAGTTAATCTTTTATATCCTCTCCATCATAATATCTCATGAAAGGTTCATATGTTGTGAGAATGTTTTTGGAATATTATCCATCATGATGCTAGAAAATATAAACAAGTGAAAAATATATGACATTCCAAGTATACCAATCATGTAATTTTATTTATAACAAACTCATCTTGATGGAAGCTAGATTATAATATACATATAACAATCTCATGAATATATGATCTAAAGTAAATGAAAGATGTGATTATAGTTTCAATAACAAAAGGGAAACCACATCCCTTAGGTATAGAGGACTATTTTTTTCTACAACCATCCTTAGATCTAGTCATTATAGAATAGAATAAATAAATAAATGAGAAAACTAGGATGAACCCCTATGTTGTAGGTCTAAGATTATATTTAGAATCACCAAAGAAATCATTATTATTCATGAGTACTATATCCCAATTGGAAATATAGTTGGTTTATTTTCCGTTGAGAAACTAGGATTCATTCACTCTAGTAAAATAAAATTTTGTGAAATTCATGAGGGTGTCACATAGATTCACCATGCATGAGAAATATTTCACCTCATCCTAATGAATGAATTAAAACGACAAATAAATTCCTTTTTAGGGAAATAATATGAGTAGAATTATCTCGTAACCTTGTGAAATAGGGAATTATAACTCAAATATTGTGTTATGTTTAAATATTAATTAATATCTATACTTCATAGATCTAGATGATGAAATGATTCCTTCTATGGGATTTTATTTAGTAATTTTTTCTTATTTGGACTCCAAAAATACAAGAGTGAAAGATGGTTATAACGAATAATATACTAATTTAGAGGCATATTTTCTAAATTAAATTCAATCATAAAAAGATAATATATGGTGTACACACATATTATCCAATGAAATGACACAAGGTGGCCAATCATCATAAAATTTATCTTCTATTTACCCAAATAAATACTACAAAATAAAATGAAATAAGTTCGGATCCATCCTAATCCCACACACCTATTGAGGAATAAGGGATCATTTATCCAAAGGAATAAATAATATAATATGAAGAAGAAAATTGAATTTTATGTTGAAAAATTAATACTACTCAATGTTAACATTTTTTATAAACGAAATTATTAAGATAGTGTGTACATTCCCCATTCTATTGAACCTATTAAATAATAATATTTTTACTCAAAAATTAAAAATCAATCCCCTTGGTTATGTTGATTTCACGACAACTAATCCATATAATCATTAGATTGGTTAATTATTAATATTTTATTTTCCTTGGGAAGTAAATCATATCAATCAAGGCATGTCATATAAGCCTCAATTAGGTATTTCACCAACCACATATTAACACAATCCAAAAACATTATTCCCTAAAAGATATTCATGATCAAATTTTTACTTAAGAAATAGTTTTATATGATATTATAAAATATCATAATACCATGATGGTGGATATGGAAGGATGATTTTCCACCATTTAGGAAAAAAAGATAATGATATACATAGTATTTAGATTTGAATTATATGCCAGAAAACATCCTGAATAAAATTTTATCAATTTATAATTGCATGGGAAAGGACTAATTGTATCTTAAAAATTTAATATCATGATGTAACATAGTAATGGAAAAATAGAGTAGAAATAAGTTAAAAATAAAATATTTTTCATCACAAATTTAAAGGGTTCGTTGTTCTTTCTAGTACAACAACCATACAATTGAACCCACATCTAGTTTTTAAGATATTTTAGGATATTTCATCATTTAATTAAGATGAATTATTATAAATACATGTATTAATAAAATGATAAATTGAACATAGAATAAATATTTGTTAAATAGACTTAATTTCAAAAATAATTAGGTTGCAATATTCTTAGGACATACAACTCTCAAGAGAAAATTTTTATGAAAAATATAAATATAATCTTCAAGATGATTTAAAAAATGAATATTTTGAATAATCATTATATATAGTTCAATGATTATTCTATGTTAAAAAAATTATTGGAATATTCCCTTTACCATAACAAAATATATCTCGACGGACAATATATACACATGAAAGGATTTTCTAAAAAGAAGAAACCACTACTGTTACAATCATACTAGAAAAAATGTCATCATCATCCAATAAAACTACAAAATATAATAAAATACATCCATTTATGCAGAATAAATTTTTCCCATACTATGTTAGAACCACACGATGTGAAAAAGGAGTTAATTTACAGATTAATTATATAAAGCGAAAATAGTGTTCATTTATTCTAAAATGAACAAGTATCGGGGAATAATTTATTGTTTTATAATAAATTTTTCTAAAATATAAAATATTGATAAACCCAATAAGTAAGTGTAATATGACCAATAAAATTTAATATCCTACCACAAAATGTTAGTACATGTAGGAAACAATCCCTCAAGTTAACATTGAAACATTTTGGAGGTGTTTCTGTTTGTTGAAAAAGTTGATATGTTTATTTTCCAAGAGGGTATATGAATAGATTTTTCATGATATAGAGATATTCTTGGCCTTCAATGTAGAAAAAGAACCAAGACAAGGTAACAAATGATCTGGAAGAAGTATTAAAGAATATACCTAAAGTTGCGTTGTTTTCTAGAGTGTAGAAAATTTTTGGGCCTCAAAATTGGAAATTGTGGAAACATGTTTTTTTGATTGTATATTTCACACAAGACCTAAGGTAGTTTGGGAGCTTTTTCAGAAGTCATTTATTGAGATCAAAATGTCGAAATATAGAAAAGGAATGATGTTCATGAACGATTCAGAGTTGTGCAAAAGATGAAGTGGCGCGAATGAATCTTGGGTGCCCAATGTGATATCAAATAGGGCTTTGTGCTCTCTAAGATAATCTTGTGTGATGATGTAGAAACATATACATTGGGGTTAGTGATGCATATAAATAAGTGATGGACCCCTCATTAGATGTATCACAACACTTGGAGAGAATCTAAACTCTAGATCGAATAAGAACATTAAGAAAAGAAAGTTGGGTAAAATAGTTTGATTTGTGCCTAAGCTAATAATGTTGTGCATATGATTTCAGTTGTTCATAAGATTGAAGTTGTGTGCAATTGGTCTTTCTCAAATAATGTGGATTCTAGAATGCAAGGAAATGATGTTGTGTGAAAAATGTGGTAAGGTTTGTAGGATAGATTTGGGGTCACCCTGTAGTAATGTGGTATTGTGGTATTCATCTGTGGGTGAATGTGGTACATCAATAGAGAATCTACATAAATTAAATGATACATTCATCTGTGAGAATGACGAGACCTACATGTCTAGAAACCATGACTTTACTACATCATGAGTAGTTTTCAAAGGAAGAGGCGGATGGTGATCCTCTCCACCGACATTGAGCTAGAGAGATAAAAATAAGGTGTGACTCTTTGGAAAGTTTTGTGCTAACCCTAAACTTTATAAAGGTAGTGAGCTTGGGAATAGAAGCGATCTTGCCGGAACACAGTAATTTTGTAGTGAGCATTAGTGGATTTGGTACTTTGACACATTGTCATTGTATTCTCCTTAGATGACGCCTATTGAGGGTGACCCAAGTAAAAATCTTTGTGACTGACTTCTTGCTTCTCTACATTGCATTCAATAAATCATCATAAAATAATGAAATAAATAATAAGATCAATAGTAAAACATAAATTCAAAAAAAATATATAGATGCTTAAAATAAAGTGGTATTGTTCCAGGTGGCAAGTCTATTTTTGAAAAGAATATACATACCCAGAATCACCCTCCCCCCTCTATGGGAATCTAGTCCCCTTTTCGTCCCAATTTTATATAATATTTATGAGGTATTATTCATTATGTAGTTTTTAAAATATTTTTTATTTGTAGGGCGATTAACGCATCATAGGTCAAAGATGCATATAGTATGACAATATACATCTCTTACCAACAATGGAGAAGAATATTGAAATTAATTTACATAAAATAATTCACAAAAGGTCCATGATACAGTGACCTATAAATGCCTAAATCATGCCCATGTAGTCATACGGGAAAGCATTACTCAACTATTAATGATACCAATTTTTTATATGGAACAAAATGAAACATCATTTACCAAATAATTAAAAAATAATGATACATATATCAAAAAATAAAAATAATATTTATGAGACCCCCAAGGGGCATAATACCAATCAAAACACAGATAGAACTGAATCCCCATATCACTAGGAGGATATGAATAACATAAAAAAATAAATATTTCTATTAATATGGAATACCAATATGTATTTATCAATTAAATTCATCTGAAAAACATAGATACTAATGACTAATAATTTTATGAAATAGATCTTCACACATTAATGAATATGATTACATAAATATGGAAGACCCTATAAACTATATATCAACATAAAAAATCATTCATATAGAATATATCAAATGCATCGATCATTAACAAGTTAATAAATTTAGTAGATATAATACAATTAAACCTAGATAACTTCTCTCTTATCATATTTTCATGTAAAATTCCTCTTAAATTATACACCCAATCAACTAAAAATTTCTAAAAACTATTTTATCTTATTTATCAAATAAAAATTAGAGGATATTATAACTAAGAAACGTGGGTTAAATAATTGTTAATGGTTTTGGATTCAAATATTGAACCTTGAGAAATTCTTATTTGTATGAATTTTATTCCAATGTATTAAGAAGATGATGTATGATCATGGGTTTTCATATGAGTAATGGTTTTTTTATATTTATTGTTTTAGACTAGTGTGAGTGCCGAAAATATCACATTAGTTTGGGGGTGTCAGAGGCTTGTTCAGAGGATAGGGGATGGATTTTTAAAAATGGTCACTCAGTTTCACATTTAGTAGAAACACTGTCACCCAAGCGACATGGTATAATTAAACTCTACGAGGGAGTCTATACAGTTGTCTAGGGAATCATAGTTTGAGGAAATTATGAAACTTGGTGAGCATAAATGTGTGGAAGCTCTATTTTTTTTTTAATGTATTCACACATGGTTAACACATAGAATGTCTAACCCCGAACCATGAACATGAGTGGTCCTCCATTAAGTCGATATGTGTGTGCATATGGTGTATTGTTATGCCAACTTGAAATCTAATACCATGTGACCTATATTTTATTGGGTGAATAGGTCATCTTTACCCTAATAAGTTTAAAATTTAAAACTCCTTTTTCAAATTCTTTTATTCTAACATATTGGTGGTGTTTATTCTCTTATTGAGAATACTCCTTGGCCTCTGCTAGGGATTGAAGGATCTTTTCTTTATTGACTTAGATTCAAGAACCCTCAGTGTCGTTGGATCCACAATTGTGAGTTCATCTTTCCTCTAGAGAGTATCCTAATTTTTCTTTGTATCTATGGATATTTTTCAGTGAAATATAATATGACATATTTCTTGGATATATATCTGTAATTCATTTTTATACTAATATAAAATGAATAAATGGTAGATACTCGATGAGTACTCTAACATTAAACTATGATTGGTGTATATACATTTTCCCTTTTGGTTGGTTGTTTTTAACTTTTCACTATTTAGCCACATGTTGGACCATCCAGTGCTACACCAAAAATAAATTAAAAACTCTTGGTAATAAATTTGGGAACGTATTTAGTTTTCCTATTCTATTACATTTTATAGTTAGTGGTCGTTAAACTCGACCTACTCCACAGATGTTGTGTGATCTGGTATCTGATCTACTGTGTACCACCCTATTTAGTTGATATGAGCTAAAATATTATAGTTGTGTCCTCATTGAGAATTTAATGATATGTTAAAGTATATGATATCCTTATTTTACCGATTCATATTAAATGGACTCTTTCATTTTAATTTAATTTATATGAGAGGTTAGCAGCTCGTTAGCATGTGATTGTATATCATTAAAATGGTCAAATGTTTTAAAAGGAAAATGGTGAATTGGTTGGAAGAGCTCATTAGTTGGTAATGATTAATTGAAATGATATTGTGTTCCATTGGTGATCTCCCTTGATCCTAATTATATTAGATTCCATGGAAATTTATACTCCATTGGTCTTATTTATGTTAGTGGATTCCATTGATTTATTTAATCATTGAATCCTAATTACATTGGATGCTACATGAAATACAACCACATGAATCCAAATTTACAATAAATTCATTGATCTATCAATATTAACATTTTTCTTTGATTCCCCACATTTATTTATTATTTTTTCATTTTGATGAACCTAGTTCTCAATAAGGATTCTACTTTATTCTATACATTGGATTGAAAATGTCATTTTCTAACACTGTACTACATGTTGAGGCCATTTTATATGTTGAAACATTATTTCATTGTATATCTGTTGTGGATATTATTTATGCTCTACATATATTCATGGTATGGGTATCATATTATAGTTGTTAGACATGATAGTATCAGACTTCCTTGTTTATGTTTTACTGCAGCCCTTGTTTATGGTTACCTGGTTATTGTTCACAAGGATCCCTGTTTAGATACAGAGGATCTCAATTTCTTGGTACAATATTATAATTTCTGTTATACCTATGACATATAAGACACTACTTCTGTTTATATAATTAATGCCAGATTTTTTATAAAAACCATTTTTCTTTGATAACTTAGTGTTACGTCATACCTTCTTTTTTCCACTATTTAGTATCCAAAAATACTTCATGGATGAGTGTAGAGAACGTGGAATGATCCCACTATACGAAAACTGTATTGATCTTTTCTTAGGATCAGGGGAACACATGACTGAAATATGATTTTGATGCTATCTGGAGAGATTATTTTTATGAATTTTTTTTGTATTTTGATATATGTATTGTAATGGGATGTCAATTTCCTTAAATTACTACAATTTTTTTATAGAAATATATGATAATGATATCGTATTTGACTATTTTGTATATTTATTATTATAATCATCTGTTGTTATATTTTTTGTTGATTATATTTCCATCTTCTTTTTGTTATCATTATTATTACCATTTTGGTATAATTGTACATGATGGAATAGTCTCCCCACAAACACAAACTAGGCCCTAGATGCTACATGAAGGCATATACCTTATGGGGAGGCACACTTGAGGCCATGGGAACCATAGTCTGGAGGAATCATTCAGTGTCTCTCGGGATGGGATGTAACAAAGTAGTATTAGTGGGGGGGGTGTTTGGCATAATATTTTGAGATAATAGATAGAATATAATGAATGTATTGGGAATTTGAAAAGATATTTAATTAGTAGTGGCTAACCCATGAATAAAATATCCAATTTTTTTAAACAAAATTGATCTTCTAGATTTTTCCAATTATTGTTTATTTGATTTCACCATTCATTGAAGAATTTGAATTTTGATGTTCATTATGAATTATGATTTTATTATGGCCTAATGAGTTGAGGGAAATCTATCTCATGCATCTTTTTATGCATCTTACAGGTTTCATATTTCATGCATTATGACATGCCATATATATTTCATTTCTAGATTGAATGACATTATTATTGGTTCCATAATTAATATACATGATTATTTTTAGATGGTTTTTGTATGAAATTAATAATAATGATTGGTAAAAAGAGTGACTTCTATAACCTAAATAGTTTTTTCTTACATGGGCTACAATAGAAACACAAATCATATAATTATATCATGATGATTCGTTGAATTCAATTGTTATGGAATGGATTATTTAAGGGTTTGTATTAATTATGCACAAAAATTATGTTCTTGATTTGTATGTGACCATATGAATTAGATGTTGTGACACATATGTCTTAACAATTCAATGAGAATTTTAAAACATTGAATTGGTGAAATAGTGATCTTGAAATTAGACCATCTGTAGTGTGGGAGGTAAGTAGTGTCTTTGGTGATTTTTATGTTTGTTTTATTTCCCATTTCTGATTTTGAGAGGAGCAAGAGGGTGGTGGATTATTTATTGGATATATTCAACCAATCCTATGATTTTATATTTGTGATATCTTCAATAATCATACTTTTACCAGGAACATGTTTGGAATTATAGATACAATCCACCTCCATGACCACTATTATTACACCAAGAGGGAGGTGACGACCATGATTTAGTGGTGGTGGGACCTAATGTTCTAGTAGATACACCATTAGTTCCATTTGATTCTCTAGTCGCAGTGCCCAATATGGTATCTAATTCATAGTTTTTTGAGTGTTTTATGTTTCTTTTTTCATATTATTTAGGGAGTGTCACAACATAACTCGTCTATGTTAGAACTGATGTGTGTGTTCCAGCAGCAACATCCTATATAATTTTTATGGAATAGAGGTCCACAAAATGTTGAAGTGTGGAAAGAAAAGAATACATTCAACCATTGAGAATACATAGACACCTCATGGGAGGATATAGAATCACAAATCATATATGCATCAACGATAATCCATTCTTGGGTGGGATTTTTTGAACTAGGCTGATGAACTATGAGATATGGGTTAGAGGTGTTACATCTCTATATTTTATGAATACTTTTTTCCTCAATCCCAGATAGCTGAAAGGTTTTTTGGGTTTATAAATCTAGAGCATGGATTGATGACTATAATAGTGTATTCAAAATACATTATTTGGAATAAAGGTTATTTTACTAATTTAATTTTATGGATGAGCCGTAAATGGAGAGATGTTTTGAGGAAGATCACATGCATGCAGTTAAAACACATGTCAATGTGTTTTAGTTGACTAAAATTACTAATATGGTGAATAATTTTCTTATTACTGAGTAGAACTCAATGGTTTCTAGGGGTTCATATTAGGAATTTTCAAAGTCTCAAACTAGAGATTATTTATCTCATGGTAAGAAGCTTATTTTTTAGGAGTCATGACAGGGGAGTACAAGATAGAGTATGAGTGTTGTTTTTTATTACAAGAGTGGGAGACAATTTCATATGAGTAGTCAGTGTGGTTGATACCCAGTCGAGCGAAGGTAACGCAACATGATGGGTCATGCCCAATGTTTATGAATGACCTTCCCTCTAATAGTTAGTTGAAGGGGATTAACTCTGACTCTAAGAACATGATTTGAATTCACATCTCCAAATTAAGATGATAGTTAGAATATGGATGATTATTTATGCAAAGGTGGTGGTCATGGAAAATTCATCCAGTAATTAGTTAGGCTTAGAAATCAGAGTGAGTCAACTCAGAGTAGTGAGGTTTCTTCATAGTGATGTAGTTCATTCCAGATATATTCTATAAAACCTACAACCAAGAAGAAGAGTCTTGATCCATATATAATGAGAGGTATGATTCTATTCGTTTATTCTCATGTATATACTCTTCTTGATATAGTTGAATCAGATAGCGTTCTATATGTATATTAGTGGCAGAGAATTTAGGTTTTTAGTTTTTTTGGATAGATTTATGACCTTGGATTCTCAGTTGGGAATTAGAACAGATGGAGTATATTAATTTCGTGAGATCCCCTTGAGATAGGTAGGTGTTAATTCATATGGATTAATTTTGTAGTCATGATTACATGGTTTGAAGACCAACTCATATTGGACTATCCAGTTTCTTATCATCACAAGTTAATTTTAATTATATTAAGGCCATATTCACATCACTAGAGGGTATAATGTTTATTGAAAATGGAAAATGGGTTGTCTAAGCTATTTGAGAAGGACCAGACATTGTGGAATTGGTTAGATGATAGACCAGATTTACAGTTTATATCTAAATGATTACAGAATGTTTTAGGATAAATTCCCACTAGCATTTGATAATTTAAGTGATGTCTTCTTGGACAACATTTCTATTTTATCTCATGAGAGAGTGGTGGATTTATTTATCAATTTAATTCTATGATCTGTACCAATATCCATTCCTCTTTATAGAATATCACATATGGTGTTTATGTAGCACATGATAAATTTAGTGGAATTTAACGAAAACATATATATATATATATATATATATATATGAAATAGCACTTATCTATGTGGTTCACTAATTTTTTAGGAAAAGGATGATAGAACCACTAGGATATGTGTGGATAAAATAAAATCAAACTATTTGATAGTAAAAAACCAATATCCCTTTCCATAAAAAATTATCTCATCAACCATCATCAATGGGAATGAGTTTTCTCAAAGATTGATTTTAGATCAGGTTATCCCCAAGTACGTGTTTGATATGAAAAAACACATCACATTGCATTTCATAGATGTTACAGATTATAGAAGTATCATGTTATGCCTTTTAGACTCTTTAATATACTAGTACTTTTGATGGAAATTATGAACCTGGTTTTCCATCCATATCTGAATAAGTTTGATGTGATATTTAAGAATGATATATTGGTGTATTCTCCTATTTGACACACCCGTGAAAAATATCTTGATATTGGGATACATAAGGATAGCATAAACTATAGGGTAATATATCAATGTTTTACTTTTTATTGCATAATATTTACTTCCTATGTTATATTATATCAGATAAATGAGTATCATTTGATGCAGATAATGTGAGATTTGTTTATTACTGGGAATATCCCATGAATGTCTTTGAAACATGATGTTTCTTGGGGGAAGATTATTATTATATACATTTCAAACAAGACTTCTCATACATAGAAATACTATTTATGGGTTTGTATATGAAGGGTGTGATGTTTTAATGGTAATATATCTATGTTAAAACATTTTAAGAGCTAAAAGGGAGGGTTAATTTTTCCCTGGTCCATATTATTCAAGAGTCAAGGAGGTGCTACATTGTGTATTGTAATGCATTAGGTATTAGTCCATGAGATGTTTTGATATAGGAGTAGTGAGTTGTCTTATAATGGTATTTTATGTTGAGGCCATAATAGAAGAAATACCCTACACACAATTTGTAGAAATCTATTGTTATACATTCCATGGGATGATGATGGAATTATTCGATGTGAGAGAATTTTATTGTGTAAAAGGACCAATTACACCCAATGTATATATTTACATATTATGACTTGAATCTACAATATAGAAATGGGTTTTTACATGTGTTCTATAGAATATTGGGCTTTCCAACAACCCTAGTGATGGTAATGTAATTAATATTGCACTGAGTAGGATAAATCAGAAACCTGATGTTAAAGATGGAAATAGAAAGTGGTATATTATGGAATTATTCTAAATGATGCACTTGTAGGTACTTTTTATCAAGGGAATACGTTTTTATCATCCATAGTAGGGACATAAGATTATTCATATAGAGTGAGGATTACATAGTTATATGATTTTTAAGGAATTGTTTAATTGGAGAGTGTACAAAGTGACAAAAAACATATTAATTTGGCAATGGGAAATGATCAAATTATGCATATTCATAGTTGTGTTGGAGTTCTAGTAGATATAATCGTGGATCTGATGTGAGTGTTTCATTCCTCATGTTGGTTAGTGCGTATTAAAGTTAACAAAATATATTAGGAAATTCTCTATCAATACTAGTGTATATTGATGAAATGTGATGTTTTTGGTTTTTTATGATGTTTTCTAACTATTAATAGGTGATTGAGGAACACTGATGAAAATATCTTCTTTTTCAATAGTTACCCATTCATGAGTGGAAATTAAAAGATGTTGTAATGTATTTCATGACTAAGTAACTAAGTTATCATTAGGGAACTGATGTTGTATGGATTATTGTAGATAGGATAATAATGTTCAATTATTTCCTATAAATCATCGATGAATTATCAGTTGATGATCTTGGTTGGATTTAAAATGATGGGATTGTATGCATTCTTGGGGTTACTTATACCATTATATCATATTGGGGCTTCAAGTTTACATCATGATTCTAATAGAGATAACAATTTTATTTGGGTTTATAGGTTCTTCTAATAACATCATTCCTCCCCTAGACTGATTTCCAATGATATCTCAAAATTTAGGTTGTTAAAGACATTCTTAGAGCATGTGTCCATGATTTTGGGGCTCTTGGGAGAGACATATTTTAACGACCATGGTGATTATAGATTTATAATTTTTAATTTATATTAACATTAACGAATATAATATTATTTTTATGTTAAATTGGACCCTTTTTTAGATATCATACTCAGCAAGCATGAACAGGTTTCCTTGAAATCTTACGTAGCAGACATCTTCGAGTTCTACTGAAAAAAGAAAATTAATATTATTATTGTAAATGGTAGTAACCGAATTGACATTGGATTTATGATAATGAAAATAACTAACTAAATTTTTATTACACATATTTTTTAAATGTTTTTTAATTTATCTAATGAATTTTAGAGGATTAAAATAAGAATGAATTCATTATTAAGTATTAAATAATTTAATATTCTATAAAAGGTTGATTTTTTTACTTGCGATGGTGGACCATTTTCTAATATAGTATTTTTCACATTTATAAGTTCTATTTGACCAAATAAAATAATTATTTAGAAAAAAATATCAAAAATTGCATTGGATGAAATTTTTTTATTTTTCTGAAAATGTTCATTTTTAATGACTAGTTTAAAATACGACATTTTAATTCAAAACATACCATCCATTTAATTTATTTATATAGATAAATTTTACATTAAATTAGTTTTAATTTTTAAGTGAATTACATTTTTATCATTTATTCCAAAAAATTTCATTATAATCATTTTTACATTGAAATTATACATAATGTGTATATAACATATTGTTTCATTGGACATCTAACTACTGCCTCACGAAATGATGATTATTCAACCTTATCCTACCATCTATTAGAGTGGCCATTTTTTTGGAACTATAATTATTTATGATATTTATTGAAACCTTATTCTTTTAAAATTATTATTTAGAACATACCATTTTTCTTTCCTTGTTGTATAAATACGATAATTTCATTTGAGGAAGTTCGTAATACCACCACATCAATGTGATAAAACATGTTCATTCTATCCATGGTACGTATAAAGGATGGAATTAATGAACATATGTAAAATATATATGAAATGATATTATAATGGAATTATAATATACCTATGTGTCATTATGATTTCATTCCTTTGAATATGAAATATAAATAAACATAGTGTTCATGCATATGTACTACTTATCGTCTCCCTAAATGGTGCCTCTAATTTATATCTCCAAATGTTATGTACTATTATAAATACATATATTTGGTATATATACTATATATATGATATCTAAATCATGAATATCATTCTGTAGATAATGGAATTTTTACCACATGGACAATTATTAATTATAACAAGTTCATTTTTGACTCATGTATCAATCTTCGACAAACGAATGATATGAACATGAAAAATAATATAATTGTTATAGTTACGTAATATGTTATATAAAATGAATAATAAACATGAATAATTGTATAATTAATGTATAAATTAAATTATGTTTATTATTTAGGGACATAAAGAAGGAATAAAACAAGTCAGACCTAAGGTAAGGGTCTTTATCTCAATATCATGTCATTGAAGAATATTTTAATAATATACACATCATTAATTTATATGGAATAAAATAAAATCCTATGAATTTTACTTTTGTTCAAAGATAATCCCTTATCTATGAATCTTTTTACTAAATGACAAAATAATTTTTTTAATACTTGTGGTGATAATGAAATCTCTACAACCATAATTGTTATTTGTGTTCCACTATAACCCATGCTGTTTTAAAGGAAAAAATCACTTATTCACTTTTTTCATGTTTTGTTATTGAATAATGAATTTTAAATGGATTTATTATTTCAATATCTTGAAATTATTTCTTGTGATTTCAAATGAATTGTTATTAGTGTAATGTTGATATTTTCATTATTTTATGTTTTAGGATTATTTAATTGTAATTGGACCTTTGATATGTGGTTTTTTGATAAACCAATGTAGTTCGGTTAAGTGATAAACCTCGTTATATGTGGTTCTATGATAAACCATGTATAGGTATTTACGTTGTAACCACTAATGCATTCGGTATGGAAGTCGGCTCTATGGATCATCCATTTAGTGATATTTGTGGATGTTATTAGTTTGGTTATACTATTTAAGTGTGTTTATGTTCCATGTTACTGTTATATGATATATGTTTCATTATATGGTGTTTATTATAATCATTGGTTTTCAAAAAGGGGTAGGTAATGAGCTTATATTCAATGACCTATTTTTTCTACTTTATTAAGTTGACCATTTGGTTATTCCATTTATGTGTGTTTTTGTCCCATGTTACCAATATATCCCTTAGTGATATTTTTATGTTCATCAAAAATTTTGAAATGTTTTTCACATGAATTTGAAGATAAATAGGTTAAATAATGGGATCAATGAAAAGACATTCTAAATCCTGGAACATAAAACGTATATTTTTAATGATTTGTTCTTATATAAACAAATTGATATTGACTAAAAGTGTCTACTGGTAATATTCATGGGCAAATGTTAATTTTGTCACATGATTCACTAAATATCTAAACCTGATAATATCATCAATTTTAATTATTATCTTCATTCAAGGTTTTTTATTGTTTAAGGTTGGGGCCTTATAGTTGGTATCAGAGTTCGGTTTAGTTAAATATAGAAGATAGGATGTTATTTATGCATAAGCGACATAACCAAAATGTTTAGAATATTAGAAATGTTCATAGTTATTTTGGAAAATTTTAAGGAGATTAAGAAAACATGATAAATTATATCTTAGTGTTTACCATCCTCATAAGATATTATATAACGATTTTAATAATATACTCACACAAACATTTTTGGTTTTAGTAAGTGGCTGGATTTATCAAGAACCAATGTAACAATGGATGGCAAGAAAACAATTGTTGTTTTTTGAATGATCCTCCAAATGAAATGGGATATGCAATGAGAACTCATGTGGTTATTCATATACAATAATCTAGTTGAATGATTGAGCACTTTGACCCATGTGATTTCTTTATGGAATCATATATGCATGAAATGATTCCCATTGGATGTTCTTGTAATAATAATAAATGTATGTATATTAAATAACCTAAGTGACAAGGATGTGGAAATAAACACAAATTAATATGATTCCAAAGGGCAATAATATGTTTCATATGTGGTAATTATGTTCATAAAACAATGGCTTTTTATGGAAAAAGAAAGCGTTCATTTGACTCTAGGAAAGGGAAATAAGTTTATTAAGAAGGATTAATTATATTATATAAATGTTTTGTGATTGTTTATTATAAAAATAGATATCCTATAAACATTGTTCAGGAATGGGACCTGTAGGATCATAAAAATATATGTTTACCCATTCTTAATTCCATTCCAATTGAAGATGAAGATATTGTAAATGTCCTACGAAATGTATGCATTATTTCTTAATTTATGTTATTAAATTTTTCAAATCATATGAAATTATAATTTATTATTTAGTTGTAATTAGGTATAAAATAATAATATATAAGAACCTGGATAATTGATCATGATGAAATTTAGATGAATATATGTCTATGAATTGAATATTTATGTTAGATCAATGGATGATGATATGTCTAAATGTATTAAAGATAAAATTACCTTGGAAGACATATTATATAGTGTGTATCATTGATGATGGATAAGTAAAAATATTATTGAAGGAATACATATCTTTTCTTGTGTTGTCATAATCGATAACCATAGGGGTTCATGTGATCTTTTGTTTTGGAGGCTATTATGGGTTATTAGTTTTTTGGATGCAAAATGTGTGGTATGAAATAACCTTTGATGTTAAAACATGTTATTGATATTTTAAAGATTTAATTGCGTTTTGATAATGTTTTTATAATTTTACATATTTTAAATATGGGAAACACGCATATTGTCTAACAACACATCAGCTCGAATAAAGATGTGGGAATCGAACCCCTCACCAATGTGCGGCTTGCAATTATCACCTTCCACAGGATTACGTGGAGTCCCTAAACTATATGACTATTTATTTTAGTAAAATAAATTTATGAATCAATAATATTAATATTTTGGGAACTTATGTTTTATCAAATGGATATCCTTAGTATAGGAAACATATTTGGTGATTAAGTTATAATATTAATTTTCGAAGAAGTGCTCTTTTTTGAAACACTATACGCATTTGAAAAAAATAATACTATGGAATTTCATTTATGGAGTAATTGTTCAAATATTATTTTGGAAGAATATATGTTTTTATTGTGTATATATAAGAATGTGGGTTGTTTATAGAATGAATAACATATCATAGATAATACATGATTAGGTTAATTACACATCAGTTTGAGACTTTAAATGTAATCGATGTTATTTGGAAATAAATGTCCAGATATATAGTAGACGAATGTGTGATTAAATTATTCTGAGATATGGGTTTTAGTCTTAGATTGGATAATATTGAATAATTTTAAGGACAACAGTGTATTGAATGGTCATTACTAAACATTAAGTATTGTTTGTTGAATTTTGGAGATTAAGAGTAGTATTTATTTTTATAAAGGACAATCCTTTTAGAGATTATATAATCTCATAATAACCTTTATGGTATTGTTTAATGTCTAAATATTGTAGAAATTTGTAGTTTTTATTTTTTGTATTATGTGATTACATATATGTTTATTCTAGTTCTTTTGATTATACCATGTTATCTTGAATACTCAATGTTTAGAGAAAAGATTGGTTTGTGGTATAAAATTAGTAAAGGATAAAAGTCTACATGAAAAGTAAATTTGTTTCATTATGTTCATAGTCAAGATCCTAAAGAAATTACTATAATTTATGAAATGTATATTTAACAAAAACGATGTTTGTTTAATTTTTCTTCGACCAAATCAAAGACCGGTAATGTCATAACATGATTATGGTTTTCTGGCGGTTCACCTTCCCCGAATCATGTTTTATATCACTCTCTATTAGAATATGATCATTTCTTTCTCTTCCATATCCATTATTTCCTACATGGAACCCTAATATGGGTAATATTAGGTGACATTTTTACTTATCTTTCTTTCCTTTAATGTGTCAGTTTTATACATGCGGAACATTCAATGATGTTTAGAATCATAATTTTAAAATAAAAAGACGATATATTCAAAAGGAGGAATGACGTAATGACCGAGGTATTTATAGAATAATAACTTCTAATTAAAATTAATATTTGTGAATAAAATATTAGTTTTTTGTTAAATGGGACACTTTTCCTGATAACATACTCAACACACAACAACAGGTTACCTTGAAATCTTACAGTGCACACAACATTGGCTTATACTAAAAAAATAAAAATGTTATTATTTTATATTATAGTTAATGCATATCCCTTCAATTTAAGAGAATTAAAAGAAATATATACAATATTTTTAATCTTGTTTTTTAATTTTTTTTACATTTATCTAATAAATTTTAGAGGATTATAATACGAATGAATCTGTTTATAATAATGAAAAACATTATTATTCTTTAAAAAGCTGATTTACAACTTTCTATTGGAGATCCCTTTTTAAATCTAGTTTTTATTTCATTTAAATGCTCTATTTGGAAAAATAAATTTCTTCATTAGAATAAGAACAAAAAAATTATGTTTTGATGAAATTTTGGAATTTTTTTTGTTAATTATTATTTTTAATGAATAGTGAAAAAATAACGCATTTTAATTCAAAACATAATTTTCTGAATTTTTTTATATTTATAATCTATATAAAAATGGTTTTAAATATTTATTGTATTATATTTTTATCATTTAATCAAATTTTGGATATTATAAGTAATTTCACATTTAAATTGGACATTAAAACAAGTTAATCTTTTGGCAGTTTTTAAATCATAAAAACACAGTTTTTTGTTATGAAAATAGAAATTAATTTTAAATTAATCTCTGAAATTTCGGTTTTTTTAATTTTGAAAAATTAATTCCATGTTTTTAATCTAGAGGTCCATATTGTGAAAATAGGTACGTTAACATTTTAGCCAATTTGAATAGTAACTTTATTAAATATTTTATTCTCAAAGCTTGATGTGTTAAATATGGTAAATTAGCTTAAAAATAGTATTATAATAATATTAAATTACCCTAAAACATGTCATAATCCTATTTTATTAGATGTTTCTAACCTGGGGAATCTTTTGTTTGATTTTGGGATGACATGGAGCCCCATGAATGGGAAAATGACATTTTAGAAAAATTAATTTAATGTAAAGAAAAATGACCCATAGACATGTATCTTTTCGAAAAAAATATTATTTGTGGTTATAAAAGTGATATCATTGACTATAAATGACAATAATAAATATAAAAATATTACTTACATAATTGTGTTTTATTTATAAATTTAAGACATAAAATAAATAAATTTATTGACATTTTCATATTTATCCATATTTTTGAATAAAATATTGATATGACTTTAAAGGGGACGCTATGATCGATGGTGTACCCAACACGCAACAACGAGTTTCTTGGGAATCATACGTTGCCCTCTAATAATAAAATATTATTATCTTAAATGGTAGTTAACATGTAGTCGTTGTAATGGCGGTAATGGATAGAAATAACTAAAATATGATTATATATGTTTTTAAATGTTTTTACATTTATCCAATAAAGGATAGAGGCTTAAAATACGGAAAGAATTCAATTTTAGGCGTATATGCCCTAGTTTTCACTAAAGGTTCACTTATCACCTTTTGATGTTGAACCATCATTAAATATAGTTTTTTTCACTCTTAAACATTCTTTTGGACCAAATAAAACTCTTATTAAGAATCGGGACATCAAAATTTATTTTGTGTAAATTTTTGGTATCTTTCCGATAAAGTTCATTTTTTTAATGAATAGTATAAAATGTTGTATTTTAATTCAAAAACTCTTTTTAATATAATTAATTTATATGATTAGATTATCTTTTGAATTGGTTTTAAAGTGAAATTAGAATATATTTTTACCATTAAATCCAATAGTGGTCATTGGAATTAATTTCATTGTGAAATCAGACTTAAACCAGTGTCAATCTTTTGATACTTATTGTTTCATAGAAACACGCTATTTGCTCTGACAGCGGGAATTAATTATTAAATTTCTTAATGTGACTTATATATTTTTAATTTTGTAAAATATACTTCATTTTTGAATTCGTAATATCAAATATATCATAGGGTGAATTTTTGGGATTTTTCTGAAAAATTTCAATTTTTGATGAATAGTGAAACCACTGAGTGGTACATATAAAAACTGATTTTTCATTTTAAATGAAAATTTTCCATCTTTGTGTTTTGAATTTTAAAAATCTGACATACATGGTTGTCATTAAGAAGTAAAATGTGGTTCAATGGGATAAAAATAATTTTTTGGTGAATAGTAACTTATTAATTTTTTAATCGCGATTAGAGGTAATTAGTGTAGTTTAAGGTAAAAATAATGTTTTAATAATATGAAATGAACTTGACACATGTCCTAACCTCATTGGATGTGTAATGGACGACCTAGACAAGCCATGGGTCAACTTGGGGACCCCATGGAGCCACTTTGGTTGGGAAATGACATAAATAACTTTTTATTTAATGTAAAAGTAAAAATGACACAAACATAATATGTTTTACTAAAACAATTTTTAAGTGGGGTTATAAAAGTTATATTGTTTATTATAAATATCCATTGGAAAAATAAAAATATTTCCTACATCATAGTAATTTTTTTATAATTTTTAGACATTAAATAAATTAAATTATTTATGACATAATAATGATGCAGCGATGACATCATTATTTAACGATTAAAATAAAATTGAAAAATAATGTTAAATCTATGAACTACACATGTCCAAAACTTATTTTATGGGTGTATATGCGAACCCTTATCACCTTATCCATGAATTATATCAATGTGGGACCTTTTAAAACTGAAACACATTTTCAAATAAAGTAATATTTCTTACATTCCAAAAGTGCCCCTCCTCTCCTCTTATAAAAGGCCTCCAACTCTACTTCATTACACACACTCCTCAAGCCTTTGGCTCGGCCAAACCCTGCCCAATTACTCTCTCCACATACCTCTCCTCATCCTAGAGTATTCCCTTTTGGCAGAATCCTTTCAAAGGAAGCCTTTAGGCTCAAATCAAAAAAAGTTACACTTTTAAAGGTAATTCATTCTCTCATGTTCATTTGTTTTATTTTGCTTCTCCAACCCTCTAAAATCTTTTTATTTACTTATTTTGTAACAACACCAGTATCTTCAATATACTATGATGTTTTTATAATATTTATTCGAGCTAAACTCTCACACAACTACATCAAATGGTTAAAGAACATACGGTTTCTGTGAATGGCGAAATTCTGCCTCCCGAAACGGTGATTGTTCTATACTCATTTAACACCTTCAAAGGTGGCCATTATGATGTCACTATTTTTATATATGATATATAATATGTTTATGTTTTCCTTAAGCTTATGTTTTTTTTCATTTTGGGCATACCTTTATGGTTTCCATTATGGGTAAACGCGATATCTTCATTTAAGTGTGGACTACCGCCCCCTCAAAGTGATTTGATTCGCTAAATACCATATGTGGGACGTATAAAAGATGGAACTATGATATTATATATGATATTATACTGGAATTATAATATACCATTATATCATAATTATTCCATTCTATAAAATAAAAAATAGAAATGAAAATAGCGTTCATGCGTACGTACGGCTTACCGTCTCCATGAACGGTGCATTTCATTTCTTACATCTAAATGATTATGTAATGTTATAAATGAATTAATGTACTGGATATATATGACATATATTATATAAACATCATGAATACAATTCTGGATATAATAAACATTTGACCACATGAACAACATGTAATTGTAAGAAGTCCACTTTCGACTTAAGAACCAAATATCGACAAAACAAATATTATTAACTTAAATGATTAAATAATGTTTATAACATTTCAATAAGTGATCTAAAAGGAATAATGAACTAGAAAAAGGTTCTTAATAAAGTGTAAATTAACTCAAGTTTATTATTCAGGACGTTAAACAACGATCGAGTCAAGCTGGACCCGAGGTAAGGGATCCTACTCCTCTCTCTCTTTTTAAGTACACACTTTTATGTCATTCCTTTTAAGCTCATATTTATTATTATTGGGATGCTCTTTTATATTACTCCTACTGTAATTTTTATGTTCATATGATGAGAGACCCTATTATCTCTCATCAATCCATTATGGAAGTTTTGAGTGGCGCCGTTAGGCTGCCGAACTTTCGTAAGAGATCTAACCTCTCTCTTCCTTTTTAAGTACTCTCCTTTATGTCACTTCTTTTAAGCTCCTATTTGTTATGATGGGGGATGTTCTTTCATATTACTCTTGCTTTACATTTTGTTGTAATGTGATTATATACCCTATTTGATCTCATCAATCCATTTTTGGATGTTTTATGTGGCGCTGTTAGGCTGCCGAGTTTTCGTAAGGGATTTTTCATCTCACATTTATTCCTGTGAGATTTATGCTACATTTGACACAATTTCCATTGAGTGGTGTATGTACATCCATTATTCTACTCTTTGTGTAATATAATTTTCTTTATGAGTATTTACATCAATGATTTATTGTTCTTCGTTCATGGGGTGTATGTTTTGAATGATACCCAAGTCGGTAAGGGAACCTTTCAACCTCCAGTTTTTTAAAAGACTTCTTTTGTTGGGTATTTTAATTTACATATTGTTATGTTGGGATATGTTCTCATATATCCTTATTGATGTAAATTTTATGTCCAAGTGATGAGATACACTTTTTTATCTGTCATCAACTCATTTTGATGTGATGTCTTTAGGCTGTCAAGGAAACTTTTTAACCCAATTTCGATTTCTTTGGGTTCAACATGTAGTCATTGAATATGTCATCCATTGGATATGTGTGAATGACCTTTTATTGTTTTACACTTAATATCCACTTATATTGGGTGTATTTATATTTTTCACACATATTTTTGAGATTGATTTGTCCTTAATTTAAGGATACCTTCTTTATAAGGGATTTCATCACATTTTACATTTCTATTGAGGGTTCATTGTTGTTATGCACCAATTCACTCTTATATGGTGTATATACTGCCCTTTGGAGTATTATATCATGAATCCATTTATTCTCATGATATTATAAAGTTCTGACTAAATGTTATTCCTCAATTATTGTATTCAAGTGTCTTTAATTTTGGTAAAACCCCTTTAACCGAAATATCGTTTTAAATGTTTTAATTATTTGTTCTTATTAATATCCATGTTTTCAAAATGGTTTTAAGGATTTATTTATATGGATATTAATGGTTTAAAATTTTAAGCTTCAAGGTGGTATGGGACACTTTGATTCAAAAATCTCTTTATTAAATATTTTAAATGGTTTTGGAAATGGTTTCTTTTTGAATGGATTCATTATTTCAATATACTAAAATGTTATATTTTGATTGAAATGTGGAAATGTTTTGTTTCCTTTATGCATGTTTTATGTGATACATTTATGTTATGGTTCTTGGTCATTGTTATGAAAACGGTTGGTTCCATGATAAACTAAGGGCGGGTGAGCCCGATATAGCTCTCCAATGCATTGGGTAACGCGAAGGAGTGAAACGTTAAGGTTTTCTCCAAAGAGATTTAGGGAATATACTATGATGGGTATTCCAAACGTAACCAAGAGGGTTACTCCCTACGTAAGAATGTTATGAATGCCTCAAGTTACCTTTATGTCTTATGATTTCTATGAGTTATTCATGGTTTGATGAGGTATGTTAAAGTACCTATGTTTTATAGGTAAAGTATGATTTCATTCTTATGTATATATGAACTCATGTTTCATTTCCATATTTTTATAACCCTTACTGAGCTTTTTATTCTCATCCCAAGTTTTTGAAATGTTTTTCACAGGTCAAGGGAAAGGTACATGATGTGGTGATAGTGTCAAGGATGTGTCAAGAAAGAATCCATGTTTTATTTTCAATATGTTTCCATTGATGGGAAGAATGAATATTGTATTTTATGTAACCACTTTGTTTAAATGTGGAATGTAATGCAAGTTTCATGATCTAATTCTCTAAAACTCTAAACCTGAAAAGATCCTCAATGTGTAAACTTGTAATAACTCAAGATTAAGTAAGGTTTAAGGCTGCGGCCTTATAGTTGGTATCAAAGGTCGGTTTAGATAACTTTAGAGGTTAGGGTATTTTTTAAGCATAAGTGACATTACCATAATGGTTAGGATTTTAGAAAGAGTCCTAGTTTTAGATAAATTGAATGAGTAAGTATATCTTAGTGTTTATCTTACTCATTATTACATGATGGTTTTGTTGATATACTCACATTGACCTTTTTGGTTGTAGTAAATTGCTGGATCTAGCAGGCACCAAAGTAACTGTGGATGTGAAGGAAACTGTGACAGTTTTTTGAGCAAGCAACTGAATGATATGGGAGCTGCAATGAGAACTGTTGTGATTATCCTCGACCAACTATCTAGAGTCATGATTGACCACCTAAACCTTGGATATTTCTCTATGGCATCATATATGAAAGAAACAAATCCCTACAGAAGTACAGGTAACAATCATAAAGGTATGTGTGTTCAAAAACCTATGTGTCAAAGATGTGGAAAGAAACACCTATGAAAATGTTTCAAAGGGACATAAATATGCTATAGATGTGGAAATGAAGGTCATAAAGCAAGAACCTGCCATGGAAAAAGGAAGCATCCATTTGAATCGAGGAAAGGGAAAGAAGATCTTTCTGAGGTATCAATTGAATGTTTTAAATGTGGTGTGCATGGTCATTATGCAAACACATGTCCTATGAAGAAGTTTCGTGAATGGGGTCACCAAGATCATACCAATATTCGTTTACCAATACCTAATGCCATTCTGATTGAGGATGAAGAAACTGACAATGACCAATCAAAGGTATGTACTATTTCATGACTATTGTATTCCTATTTTGGAATCTTAGGATATGATTGATGATTTTTTTTGTAGGAAAGAGGTATTTCGGAATAAGTTTGAAAGGAATGGATAATGGATCATGAAGAATGTTGAATGAGTAAGATGTCAACATATAAGGGATTCAATAGTTATGGTGAAATTCTTAAAATTATTAAGTCTATTTTGATGATGGGGTTACATTAGAAGACTTTTTATATTATGTGTAACCCTGATGTTTAATATAGGAAAATTTTATTCAAGTAATAGTTATCTTTTCTTTTGTGGACATAGTTATAAAGAACCATTTGGGTTTATATGATCCTTACTTTTGAGGTAATTATGGGTTACTATATTTTATGATGGAAAATGAAAGGCATGAGATAAACTTGAGGTTAAAATATTTTATGATCATCTTTGAAGATTTTATCTCATTTTGTGGAATGTTTTAAGAATTATATAGTTTTGGAAAAAGTACAACACGCAGACCGTGTGACTACCCATCGCGTTGGACAAAGCTGCGAGAATCGAACCCACAACCAACGTGAGACTGGTATTAATCGCCTACCACTGGACTACGTGAAGTCCCTGGTTAGTTTGACTGATTCTTTTTAGTTATATGATTTTATGAATTAAGAGTAAGTTTATTTTGGGTTATTTATGAAAATTATTAACCTATCATGGAGGATATGTGATTAGGTTAATTACTTTTCAATACGAGACTTTAGGAGCAACTAATGTTGTTTGGAGAAAAATGTTACAATTTAACTTGGAAGAATATGTGACTAAATCCTTCAAATATTTGGGTTTCAAACTTAGATTGGTTTACTTTGAAGAATTTTATGGGTCCTCGTTGAACGTTGTGTTTTGTTGGACAAATTTTGGAGATTAAGCATAGATTTTCTTTTTAAAGGGTTATCCTTTTCTGGATTATCTAACCTTGTACTAACCTTTTTGGTTTTGGTTTTGGTTAAAACCTAAAGACATGGGATGTATATAGTTATCTTTTGTGGATTAGGTGATTCTCTAGAAGTTGATTATAGTACTCTTAATGCGAACAAGTCTCCCTAAATACTCGTCTTTTGGAAAAAATATGAGTTTGATTAAGGAATCTAGTAAAAGTAGAAAGTCAACATGATATGTGATTATGTTTCCTTATGAATAAATTCCTCAATAAAAAGTAACTTAAAACAAAAATGTTGTCTATTGACTTTTCCTACTGGGGAATCGAATACCGTTTAACCCATCACAAGTTTGTGATTTTCTCATTGTTAACTTTCTCCTATACATGTTTACTATCACTCTCTCTCAAGAACATGACCCTTTTCATTTTCTTCCATGTCCATGTTTTTCTACATGGAATCCTAGTATGGGTTAACTCAGGTGACCTCTGTGCTTATCTTTCTTTATTTTAAAGTGATTGTTTTACCGACTCTTGTTCCGATGTGGGACTTTCAAGGATGTTTCCATGCTCAATTTAAAAAATTGCGAGGACGCAATTACCAAAAGTGGGGAAGGATGTAACACCCCATGTAAATAAAGAATATGAAATTGTCATATTTATCCATTTTTGTGAATAAAATATTGATATGACTTTAAAGGGGACGCTATGCTCGATGGCGTACCCAACACGCAACAACGAGTTTCTTGGGAATCTTACGTTGCACTCTAATAATAAAATAATATTATTTTAAATGGTAATTAACATGTATCCGTTGTAATGGCGGGAATGGATAGAAACAACTAAAATATGATTATATATGTTTTTAAATGTTTTTACATTTATCCAATAAAGGATAGAGGCTTAAAATACGGAAAGAATTCAATTTTAGGCGTATATGCCCTAGTTTTCACTAAAGGTTCACTTATCACCTTTCGATGTTGAACCATCATTAAATATAGTTTTGTTCACTCTTAAACATTATTTTGGACCAAATAAAACTATTATTAAGAATCGGGACATCAAAATTTACTTTGTGTAAATTTTTGGTATCTTTCCGATAAAGTTCATTTTTTTAATGAATAGTGTAAAATGTTGTATTTTAATTTAAAAACTCTTTTTAATCTAATTTATTTATATGATTAGATTATCTTTTGAATTGGTTTTAAAGTGAAATTAGAATACATTTTTACCATTAAATCCAATAGTGGTCATTGGAATTAATTTCACTTTGAAATCAGACTTAAACTAGTGTCAATCTTTTGATACTTATTGTTTCATAAAAACATGCTATTTGCTCTGACAGCGGGAATTAATTATTAAATTTATTAATGTGACTTATATATTTTGAATTTTGTAAAATAGACTTCGTTTTTGAATTCGTAATATCAAATATAGAATAGGGTGAATTTTTTAGATTTTTCTGAAAAACTTCAATTTTTGATGAATAGTGAAACCACTAAGTGGTACTTATAAAAACTGATTTTTCCGTTTAAATGAAATTTTTCAATATTTGTGTTTTGAATTTATAAAATCCGACATAAATGGTTGTTATTAAGAAGTAAAATGTGGTTCAATGGGATAAAAATAATTTTTTGGTGAATAGTAACTTATTAATTTTTTAATCGCGATTAGAGGTAATTAGTGTAGTTTAAGGTAAAAATAATGTTTTAATAATATAAAATGAACTTGACACATGTCCTAACCTCATTGGATGTGTAATGGACGACCAAGACAAGCAATGGGTCAACTTGGGGACCCCATGGAGCCACTTTTCTTGGGAAATGACATAAATAACTTTTTATTTAATGTAAAAGTAAAAATGACAAAAACATGATATGTTTTACTAAAACAATTTTTACGTGGGGTTATACAAGTAAGATTGTTTATTATAAATATAAATTGGAAAGATAAAAAGATTTCCTACATCATAGTAATTTTTTTATAATTTTTAGACATTAAATAAATTAAATTATTTCTGACATCATAATGATGCAGCGATGACATCATTATTTAACGATTAATAAAAAAGGGAAAGATAATGTAAAATCTATGAACTACACATGTCCAAAACTTATTTAATGGGTGGATTTCAAACCCATATCACCTTATCCACGAATTATATCAATTTGGAACTTTTGAAAACCAAAACACATTTTCAAATAACGTAATATTTCTTACATTCCAAAAGTGCCCCTCCTCTCCTCTTATAAAAAGCCCCCAACTCTACCTCATTACACACACTCCTCAAGCCTTTGGCTCGGCCAACCCCTGCCCATTTACTCTCTCCACATCCCTCTACTCATCCTAGAGTATTCCCTTTGGGCAGAATCCTTTCAAAGGAAGCCTTTAGGCTCAAATCAAAAGGAGTTACACTTTTAAAGGTAATTCATTCTCTCATGTTCATTTGTTTTATTTTTCTTCTCCAACCCCATAAACTCTTTTTATTTACTTTTTTTGTAACAACACCAGTATCTTCAATATACTAGGATGTTTTTATAAGATTTATTCGAGCTACACTCTCACACAACTACATCAAATGGTTAAAGAACATACGGTTTCCGTGGTTGGCGAAATTCTGCCTCCCGAAACGATGATTGATCAATACTCATTTAACACCTTCAAAGGTGGACATTATGATGTCACTATTTTTATATATGATATATAATATGTTTATTTTTTCCTTAAGCTTCTGTTTTTTTTCATTTTGGGCATACCTTTATGGTTTCCATTATGGGTAAACGTGATATCTTCATTTAAGGAAGTGCGGACTACCACCCCCTCAAAGTGATTTGATTCGTTAAATACAATATGTGGGACGTATAAAGGATGGAACTATGATATTATATATGATATTATACTGGAATTATAATATACCTTTATATCATTATTAATCCATTCTATAAAATACGAAATAGAAATGAAAGTAGCGTTAATGCGTACGTACGGCTTACCGTCTCCATGAACGGTGCATTTCATTTCTTAAATCTAAATGATTATGTAATGTTATAAATGAATGAATGTACTGTATATATATGACATATATGATATATACATCATTAATACAATTCTTGATATAATAAATATTTGACCACATGAACAACATGTAATTGTAAGAAGTCCACTTTCGGCTTAAGAACCAAATATCGACAAAACAAACATTATTAACTTAAATGATTAAATAATGTTTATAAAATTTCAAAAAGTGACCTAAAAGAAATAATGAACTAGAAAAAGGTTCTTAATAAAGTGTAAATTAACTCATGTTTATTATTCAGGACGTTAAAGAACGATCGAGTCAAGTTGGACCCGAGGTAAGGGATCCTACTCCTCTCTCTCTTTTTAAGTACACACTTTTATGGCATTCCTTTTAAGCTCATCTTTCTTATGATTGGGATGTTATTTTATATTACTCCTATTTTAATTTTTATGTTCATGTGATGAGATACCCTATTCTCTCTCATCAATCCATTTTGTCTGTTTTGACTGGCGCCGTTAGGCTGCCGAACGTTCATAAGAGATCTAACCACTCTCTTTCTTTTTAACTACTCTCCTTTATGTCACTTCTTTTAAGATTCTATTTGTTATGATGGGGGATGTTATTTCATATTCCTCTTGCTGTAAATTTTGTTGTAATGTGATTAGATACCCTATTTGATCTCATCAATCCATTTTTGGATGTTTTATGTGGTGCCGTTAGGCTGCCGAGTTTTTGTAAGGGATTTTTCATCTCACATTTATTCCCATGAGATTTATGATACATTTGCCACAATTTCATTTGAGTGGTGTATGTACATCCATTATTCTACTCTTTGTGTAATATAATTTCTTTTATGAGTATTTACATCAATGATTTATTGTTCTTCTTTCATGGGGTGTATGTTTTGAATGATACCCAAGTCGGTAAGGGAACCTTTCACCCTCCTCTTTTTTAAAAGACTTCTTTTGTCGGGTCTTTTAATTTACATATTTTTATGTTGGGATATGTTCTCATATATCCTTATTTATGTAAATTTTATGTCCAAGTGATGAGATACACTTTTTTATCTTTCATCAACTCATTTTGTTGTGATGCTGTTAGGCTGTCAAGGGAATTTTTATCCCAATTTCGATTTCTTTGGGTTCAACATGTAGTCATTGAATATGTCATCCATTGGATATGTGTGAATGACCTTTTATTGTTTTACACTTAATATCCACTTATATTTGTTGTATTTATATTTTTCACACATATTTTTGAGATTGATTTGTCTTTAATTTAAGGATACCTTCTTTATAAGGGATTTCATCACATTTGAAATTTCTATTGAGGGTTCATTGTTGTTATGCACCAATTCACTCTTATATGGTGTATATACTGCCCTTTGGAGTATTATATCATGAATCCATTTATTCTCATGATATAATAAAGTTCTGACTAAATTTTATTCCTCAATTATTGTATTCAATTGTCTTTAATTTTGGTAAAACCTCTTTAACCAAAATATCATTTTAAATGTTTTAATTATTTGTTCTTATTAATATCCATGTTTTCAAAATGGTTTTAAGGATTTATTTATATGGATATTAATGGTTTAAAATTTTAAGCTTCAAGGTGGTATGGGACACTTTGATTCAATAATCTCTTTATTAAATGTTTTAAATGGTTTTGGAAATGTTTTCTTTTTGAATGGATTCATTATTTCAATATACTAAAATGTTATATTGTGATTGAAATGTGGAAATGTTATGTTTCCTTTATGCATGTTTTATGTGATACATTTATGTTATGGTTCTTGGTCATTGTTATGAAAACGGGTGGTTCCATGATAAACTAAGGGCAGGTGAGCCTGATATAGCTCTCCAATGCATTGGGTAACGCGAAGGAGTGAAACGTTTAGGTTTCATTGAAGAGATTTAGGGAATATAATGTGATGGGTATTCCAAACGTAACCAAGAGGGTTACTCCCTACGTAAGAATGTTATGAATGCCTCAAGTTACCTTTATGTATTATGATTTCTATGATTTATTCATGGTTTGATGAGGTATGTTAATGTACCTATGTTTTATGGGTAAAGAATGATTTCATTCTTATGTATATATGAACTCATGTTTCCTTTCCATATTTTTATAACCCTTACTGAGCTTTTTATGCTCATCCCAAGTTTTTGAAATGTTTTTCAAATGTCAAGGGAAAGGTACATGATGTGGTGATAGTGTCAAGGATGTGTCAAGAAAGAATCCATGTTTTATTTTCAATATGTTTTCGTTGATGGGATGAATGAATATTGTCTTTTATGTAACCACTTTGTTTAAATGTGGAATGTAATGCAGGTTTCATGATCTAATTCTCTAAAACTCTAAACCTGAAAAGATCCTCAATGTGTAATCACTTAATAACTCAAGATTAAGTAAGGTTTAAGGCTGGGGCCTTATATGTACATTTCATTTTGTTTCAATATAGAACCTTGGTTGTGGCGTAATGTTAGTGGATAAATAGATCATTGGAGCTTTGGGGAGTTTCAAATAGTTCATAAGAGCCTAGAGTTCTTGTTTTTGTGAAATGAAACTTGAGTACATGGTTAGTAATAAATTTATATCCCAAGATGCATAGTTTTATGAAACCATGCAAGGTGGTATTGCCCTCTTTCCAACAACACAGAGTTTGAGGAAACCACAAAACTAGGGGAACAAGCCCTTAAACTAGATTAAGAGTATTTAATAGAGGCATAATGCATAGTCTGTGATAGTTAGTCTAACCAATCACCAATACCATACGAGTCCCATTAAGGTAGATAAGGGTGCATGGTTGGCGCATCGTTTGTACGACTATGAAGGAAATCCATGTGAAGTAGTGTATTTTGAGGAATTTTCTATTTTCCCTTCATGAATTTAAATAAATAAAACTACTCCTTAATTTTTTATTTTATAGTCTATTGGGGTTTTTTCTCCTCTAATTTATAATCTTAAATGGACTAATCTTTGGAGTGAGGGATATTAACCACCTAGAATCGGATTCAAGTACTATCGTTCTCGTTGTATCTACACCTGTGAGTTATTCTTTCATTTTATTACATTCTTCATTTTCCTTAATATCAATGAATTTAGTTAGATGAATGATAATAAACCATATTTATATTATTTTAACTCTTTCTTTGTTTTTTCCAAATGATTGATTGAATCAATGCTTGGTAGTAGATGAGTAATGAACGACATACCTACTGTAGGAGGCATATAAATTTCCCTTATGGTTTGGTTGTTTAACAGTTGTTGTAGTTCTGATGCACACTAGAACATCTAGCGCTACCCATAAAATTAATTAAAACCCAATATATACTTGATTGTGTCATGTTAAGGTTTCCTTTATAGTGATATTTCATGGTTATAGTTTTTTAGAATCATGTTTGGCTACCCATGGGGTGTTACCTTCTATCTTCTCAATGTAATAACACCTAATTGGGTGCCCGTGAGACCACCAATTTTAGTGGTAGGCATAATGATAAATATATGAATTGTTTAATGTTTTGAGAGCCTTATTTAATTCTTAATTTGTAAATACAAGGAATGTGTTTAATTTAAATAATATGATATGGATTCTTACTCTTTATAATGTTATTGCATATGATTTAAACTGTTAAATGTTACATATAAAAAATTTTGAATGGGTTTGATGAACTCATTGGATATTAATTATGAATTGAAATGGTAATAGATTCTATAGATGAGATTATTGAATATTTATTCCATTATATTTCATGAAAATTTGGACTCTATATATCATACATATGGTAGTGGATGCATTGGACCTATTTACTCATTGGATCCTGATTCTATAAGAATATTGGGACTTTCTACCTCTTGGATATGGATTTATTGGACTATCATTGGACATGACCTGTTTAAATTCTCCTTGAAATCCTCCAAGGACATTAATGAGTTGCCATCGTGATTCTATTAGGACTATATGATAATGTATTAGTCTTATATATCATGGATCTATCTTTGATTATATCTACTTCCTCTCTTTATTACGAAGACTGTAGCATTATAATATTGTAAAAAATGACACTTCCTATTTTTAATACATTAAATATTCCGTTAGAAAATAGATTGTTTTATATAATTAGTTATCTTTTAAATATAAATGAACTCACTATTTTAATGATGTGTATTACAAGAGGTAAGGTAAGAAACGAATGTGATTTGATGTTACAAATATCTCCCCCCATAAAAGGCAAGAACCTTTTGTCATAAATACTCAATGTTAATAAAAATTATTTAATCATAGGATCAACAACATTGAACCACTAATTCCAAACATGGAGAATATTGTAAAAATTACATCTAATAGGGTGGATTCTTATACCAATAACATCCTATATCACAAATAAATAGATGTTTATATTAAGCCAATACTGTTAACTAAAAGGATGAATCTCATATGGTATACACAGCATAATTATGAAACTATAAGCTTTAATTACATTGTAGGATTTTATAATATCTAGTAAACACAAAAATAGATTTTAAATATTATATAGATAAAAAATTAATAGAGAAAAAAATGATATGATATATTTTTATCCATTCACATTAGGTCAAATGAGCCTAATGAACTCTCGCCAAATATTTATGTGTGTATTTATTTGAGGAATCATAATATATTTGTAAAATCTATTGAAACATTTTAAGATAATCCACCCTCTATTATTAATGATGTTAACTTATAGTCGATTAAAGATACCCCTATCATTTGGAGAAGAAATTTTAATGTTGAAACCCCAACTCCTATAACCAATATTTGTTTCCAACATTGTTATGTTACTATCGAGTAAAATTGAACTCGTCTAGAAGGACTGATTGGTTTAGTAATCATAAAGAACCAAATACATACATGATTCATACATTTCATTGAAAATATAAATTAAATAGCATAAGAACCACTCGTTAACCATTGATAATATTTGTAATATTATTCTTTATATCCTTATGAAGGGGGATCAAATAAAGGGTATGCTAAACCATATTTCATATAATATATAGATTGAGAACAAAATAAATCCATGGATTATATCAATATGGTAATATGTTTCATTATAATAACTAATTGTCAATAAACTAAATTCTTCATATTAGATATCATGATCATAGATATCAAAATATGTTTTCCTTCAAAGCCTTGTGATAGGGAAATTTAATCATTGGGTATGTTTATATCAATAACCACTTTTTATTATGATAACCAACTATTCTATCTCATATGATATATTGATGCATCAAGGGGATATCTATTATTGAGCACCACCCATAACTACATGTATAATGGATTCATTGTATATTTAATGATCAATTTAATTCATAAATAATATTTCATATCAAAAAATATCGGTATTGATTAATTAATTTGAATATTATATTTATCAAATCAATAAAATAACATTCACTTTGAAAAATCATAAATATAAATGAATAATTTTATATGAAATAAAGATATCAACCATACTAATAATATATATATATATATATATATATATATATATATATTATATGAGATTTCCAATGAAAAATTATCACAATAATGTGAATGGTTTTAGAGAAAGTTAATTACCATAGAATTAATAAGAGTTAAAATAGTGTCATAATTTTTTTGAAATATATGCTTTATTGAAAATCATTTACTACAGATTAAAAAGAAATTTTCATTGTTATATTTTCAAAATAATCATTATAATGAACATATGCCATCAAATTATTTAATGATATATTTTTTAATTGAATTAAATTTTTTCAAGCGCTTGCATTACATGAAACCCCATGTGTTTACAAAATGTGTCACACTACTAAAATATTATTATTTAAAATGATACTTTCCATATAGTTGGTGGAATAAAAGATATGAATAGTTATTAATTAAATATGAAAAATTATTTTTAAGGAATTTATATGGAATGAATAATTTAGTGAACATTTAATTATATTTGATAATAAAAACAATTTTAAAATAATGAAAACCATTTTATAAAAAACCATTTTTATACGTCGAAACAGTATTTATATAAACAAATAAAAGATGATTTCTTCTAAGAAATTATTCACACGAAATATCAATATAATTTATTGAATAAATTTTTTTATCATTAATCCTAGTATTTTTATTGGAATGAGATAATTAAAAATCCATATTTATGCGAAAAAAGTATATTTTTCTAAATACACTATTATCGTATTTTGTGGTATTATATTTTAAATTAATTTTCCAAATGATTAAGAGTTTTATTTTACAAAATTTTATTTTATTTTCAGTCATTATTTCAAAATTATCTTGTGTAATGTTTTTTATTATTTTTCGAGAAGGCAAATTTTTTAAGAATGGTGGAAAATACTTGTATATATTAAGAAATATTTTTTCATTTAAATCATCTAAAAACATTAACATTTATTTATTTTGGATTTATAAGTATAATTAGTAATATTATATATCTATTAATACTATTGTTTCAATATAATTAATTAAAAACTAAACATTTATTTTAGAAAGTATTATATTTATAAATGTTTTATATTTGGTCAGATTTAAATTTATTTTAAATTCTACCACTTCAATTAAATGAATTTTGATAAATGGAGTAAATATATTTAATAATAATAACTAATATAATATATAAATATAAACATAATTTTTGGTTAAAATAAATATTAAAAACAAGAAAATATTAATTATCAGGATTATGGTTAAAATTGGTTAACATGGAGTTTAAACTAAAAGTATAAGGAGTAAAATTAACAAGAAAACATACAACACTATTTTTATTGTAATATTTTGACATTATCAAATATATGGTTTGATATTATTCCACATATAGGGCTTTTCATGTGAAAATTCTTGTAAAACATTATACTTTTCATATATTTCATATGTGTCCTCACCCCCACTAATAAAAGGCCGAATATATTATCTCTTCTTCGAACTAAAAAACCATTTTGTCCTGCCAATACCTAAGAAAAAATATTCCCTAATTATTTACTTGCATACAAGAGGTATTATTTTTATTATTAGTCCATCCTAAAAAGGATTTATGTATAATCCTTTAGTGGTTCTTAGAAAAAGAGTTAAAATTCTAAAACAATCATTTTAATTGTACTTCTTTCTCTAAATTCAATATATAATTGTCAACTATGATTTTATCTTTTTTATAATATATTTTTTATATTATTATAAATACTTAATTATAATATTTCCTCTACCTACTTATCTCACAACCTGATGGTAAATAATAAGGATGATAGTGTGTATGGTTGAATACTACTTCATGAAGAGTTGTGATATGTTTTTCCCATTTCCATTTTACATGGATGGTAATAAGGATATAATTAATTAATATTTAATATATTTGTGAAAAAATTATACATCTTAAATTATGACATCACATATACCTTCTATGTTTTCATTCCCTAGGAATATGATAATGTCGCTCTTGTGTCTGAAAGAATACTTCCTGTAGATATGATGTGATTTGTTTTTCACTAATGATTTTCATTAGTGCTGTATGTATAAATTTAATTAATATATTTGATATATATGAAATATATAATTAATATAAAATTTATATATAATTTTCCTTTATTTTTTTCATCCATTGAGAAAATAGATGTAACGTTCATAAGTACATACAACCTACCGTATCCATGAAAAGTGTCATTAACTGTATATTTATATCATTAGTGGATGAATAAAAATAAAAATACAAGTGATATGTATAATAAATATACATTTTTAACGTTATGGATATTATTGTAACATAAATTAAATATGATGACCCAAAATACAAAATCAAATCATTCATGAAAAATAATGCAATTGTTACCCAAAATGTGATTTTAATAATGAAATGATTCTAGAAAGGGTAATAAAAGGTCATATTAAAAAAGGATATGATGTGAAATAAGTAATTATGTTTTAAAAAATATGTTTGGAAAACATATATTGATTATACTGGAATTTAAAAAAATGCATGTAAAATGTTGGGACATATTGTAAGTGGGTTTAATGTTATTTTTTGTTCCTTGTGACATACGTTATGTAATGCACCTATCAGATTTTATGAGGTATATGTACAGAAAATTTGAAAAATTATATCATTAATCCAATTATTATCATGATAGTTTTTGTTTATTTTAATATTATTCTTATGTGGGGGTAACAATTTATTGTTACCAAAGTGGAAATGGTTTAATTATTAAATGACATTGGATATTTGGATTTATTCTATTAATGCTTTAGATGATGAAATTCTATGATAAATTTCTCATTAAATTATTCAATTTTGTTTTCCCTTTAATTTATTGTGAATAAATTTTTATCTTGTGTAATCATCTCTTTATTTATTCAAGGGATACTAAATATGTTTTTAATAAAAATGAATTTTATTTTTCCCTATGGGTGAAAATTATTTTTCCTACATATCATTGTTTATGAAAAATGATTTTAAGATGTTTTGAATAATATACCATTGTTTTTTAATGTCATATTCTCCTTTATATAATTATATTTATAATTTTTTTAAATTAATCATCATGTCCATTTCTATACAAGGTCCATTTCTCTTTTATCCAAAATTTAAAATGGGGTACTTTTTAATGTGCACAATATAAAAAACAATTTATGCCATCATAACCATTAATTTACAGATGATTCCTTTTGTTAGTATTTTTTTCAATGAAAGGGTTTTGGAATTTTTAGCTTATTTTTATTTCAAAATGGAAATGATATTTTTATAAAAAAATTATTATATTTTTATAGAATTTTTATTCATCAACTATGTCAACCATTGATTTTAACAATTTATTATATTGTATATGTTCACATAATTAAATAATTATTCCTTCTCTAAATGTTTAATGATTATGATGAATATATTATTGTGACACATGTTCCTTCTAGATGGTTTATGTTATGGTCAATTCATGATATGTTTATAAAATCATTTTCTTGTCCCTAGGTTGTGATGTGGTAAAATCTTTATAAAACCCATTTCCTATCATGCATTATTATGTGATGAATATATTCTGATGTTTTGGAATAGATATATATTATTTTCATTATTTTATATGTGAGTCCCAAATATCCTTCCTTTGCATTTAATAAGTTGGATTACTCATGAGGAAAATTGTTATGTGTGATCCTATTTATATGTTCATAGTGTTCTGTGTTGACCATGATTTCAGATATATATATATATGGTATTTTTTGGACCTCATTTTGAGTCCCTAGTATTATGCATGGACCTACATTCATGTCCACAAGGTATTGTGTGGACCTTAATATATGTATATGTATGTCTAAATGATGGATTGATTTCAAGTATTTATTTAAATTGATTAACATGTTTTTATTTAACTTTTTTTATAATTTTTTAATATCATTTGTATGAAAAAATTCATTATCTTTTAATTTTTTTTGATCTCATGTCATTTTACTTGGATTTAAATTATAATTCATGTCATATGAGCTACTAATGTTTATACCATTATCCATTTTTCAGATCATTAAAATAATTTAGTATGAAATAATTATGTTATATTCATGAACTTATACTCATAATATTATTTGAATCTAGTGTATGATAATTGATTGATATCTCCCATGTTTGCCCTTACTAGTCATCTAGTCTCACAAAATCTTAAGTTTAATTTCCCAAGATTTCGAATAATGGAATTGAAAACTATTTTTATGTGAATAATACTAAATATGGAGATATATGGGAGAGATATAGATAATATCATTCATAAAATATGAATATCATGTTTCTATAGCTCAAATAAAGTAAACCTATACAGTCCTTGATCCAGTATCTATGAAATGTATTGATTTTTTTTAAAAAAAGATGCATGATTTGTGTGTTGAAATTTTGGGGTCACTAAATTTGGTGTTAGAATAATGTTTTGTAAATTCTTTGGAAAATAATATGAAAATACATTAGTAATAACCCTTATGACATGAATAATTATAGGATAATATCCTATTGTTTTTTAAGGAATTTATTATGTGGCCTTCCTAAAATTACATGCCTATCTAGAGACTATAGCTAGATGTAGTTCTGGAAAAAATGTTTTTAGTGGTAAAAACTATGAAAAATTAATCCCATGAATAACTCAATTATAACCCATAAAGTAAAAACAGGTATTACTCAACACCAATTTTGAAACTACCATGTGATATTCTTTATAAATTAAAAAAAATTACGAACCACATTTAAGAATTTAAATAATGACTCTGTATGAATTATGTTAAGCATAGAGTTTCATATTTTGAAAAGAATGTTTTCTTAATTTATGAATCCTATATATTATTTTTCATGATTTTGTGGTTTCCCATTATGAATTATGTTTATCACAATATGATTTTTTATTCAATAAAGGGAACCAGAATGAACTTTTTAATAATTGAATGTGATAGAAAATGCATTGACAATAAACCAAATAGGATGATGAATAGTGTGAAAGGAATTATGATTATTCATACATAGAAATCATGATATATGATTAAATTCTTGACCATTAACTAACTATCATAATTTTCAAATAAGATAATGATTTATTTTTTAATTATTTCATATTGTAGAAAACATGGAGGAAATATGTTTTAGTTTCATATGTGTTGATAATGTTGGATAAAGAACTCTATGGATTATATCAAAGTAATGAGAAGATTATTTATGTGTGGGTAATAAGGGAAAAGAGAAAGTGATTACCAAGGAAAAATAAAAATTTTAGATATTGCAATGGAAGAAAATAACAGTTTCCCTGCGGAATCATCAATTGAAGAATGTTATAAATGAGTATATTAATTAAATAAATCTATGTTCTAGGGGGAAGATCACGAAGTGGGTGATCATAGTGGTAAAAGTAAATGTTTTATATTGTTCATGAGGAGGCTATAAATTACATGTGAAAGGAATTTTGTATTATGTAATAAGGTGATGAATTCAAGTCAACTATCTAATAATTATGTTGACTGATTGAAATGATTATGTATTGTAATTCTATAATTATACAATATATAACTCTGTTTCTATAGAATATTTATAATATGGATTACTAGTGATATGATGAATGGTACTCAGGACAAAGAATAGTTATTTAATGGAATAGTGATATTTCCGGTAAAACACATGATTAAGGGAAATATAATGATTATTATATTCATGATTTAATGGTATTACAGTTTAGTTCTGAAAAATAATATATAGATATTAATATTAAAATTGGATGGAACTAATGACCTTTTTACTGATTAATGAATTGATTAAAAATTTTGTTATGTTAACATTGATGATGTTTATATATATTTTTTAATTTATGGAATATACTAAATCATCTACGGTTTATTTTTGTAATGTGGAAGCATGTATGATTTTATTGATATTTTGTTGGAATTATAGTTATTAAATTATTTCCAAAGAATACAATACCAATTTATTAATATATTAAAAATGTGAAAAATATGAGATATATATGAAATTGAGGTGATTAATCTAATGTTAATTTTGGAAATTAACTGATATTTTGTTTAATTTTTTGAATTTTTGATGTATCTTAAGGTTAACCATTAATGGAATTGTTTATGTTTATATTTCGACAATATTTTAAATATTTATTAATTATTTGAAAATATAAATATTAATTCATATGGAATAGAAATTTTCATCCATTTTTTTGATGATAATCAAATATCAAATGAATAATGTATCATTATTTTATAGAAGTCATTTTCCATTAGAGCATATAGCATAAAAATGAATAATCATTTATTGGGTAGCCGATCAAGATGATATAGTTTGATGAACAAACAAAGGATGATATTTTTTAATGAAAATGAATGAAATTGAGTAATTATATATTATTGTTAAAAATAATCAACAATTTAAAAATGATCTTGAAATAAAAAATTTATAAATTTTACATCATTTAAATTGAATAAATAATTTTTTCAAAAATCATACAATTTTGTATTTTTGGTTGTTAACAATTTCTTTATCATGTTTTGAAACACTCATTAATTGTATTTTTGAATTTATTTTATCTTCTATGTAAATATATTTACTTCCCATTAATGTTATCTTATTTGGGATCATAGTTATGTGATGTCCACTCTGATTTATTTTCCCACTTTTCACGTTGATATCATATTGATCCTTTTTACAATTTTTTTTTCTAATATGAAATTTCCAAATTTCCAAACCTTGATTAGTTATACAATGTAAAAATTATATAAGAACAATTTATTTAATGGGATTAGAATGTTAAAATCTTATATTTTGTAAATAAATCTAATGAATTTAAATTTATCTATATATTGTATTAAATGCAACCTTGAGTTTTAATGAATTATGGAATACTGCTAAAATAATATTATTTAAAATGATAATTATCACAATGAAAATATAATGGCATGTATAAATAGGATTACCTATGTTTTGAAAATATTAGTTTTAAATATATATATGTATTTTATTTTTTAGTGACTGATTCATTTGAAATGAAAATAATAACTATTTGAAATTAAATAAATTCATTTTTGAAATACTATTTTTATGCAAAAAATCAATTTCATCCTAATAAGTAAAATATATAAATATTTGGGGAATATTTTAATGAAATTAAATATTATATATTTTATAAAATTTTATAACATTCATATATTGTTTTTTTAATCATGAACTAATAAAAAATCCAATTTTATATTTAAAAATTATATTTTTCTTAAGGTTAGATTTATCTTATTTTGTGAACATATTTTATAAAGTTAATTTATTCAACATTAATTAATTTTTTTAACAAATGAAATTATTTTTTCTAGTTGTAATGTCAAAATTATCTTACAGTGATTTCTAAAGAATTTTCCTTGAAGGTAATTTTTTTTATGAATAAATAAAGATTCTGGTTTTTATTACAATTTATATTTTAAATTGAAGCAATTAAAAAATTGGAGATAGTTTAAATAATGTTTGATATTTAAATTTAGTCAAATTAAATATTTATAAATCCAATCTAGGTCATTTTGCTCAACCTCATATAGAATTTTTGAAATTACAATATTCTCTATTATTAAACATTGACTCTCTAAATAGAGTCATGTGTTTTGGAAGGAAAGTTAATATCATCCCTATTACATTGGGCCCTTTGTGATATATTATAACATAAGAGTATTTTCATTTCATCTTGTGATTCCAGCAAACTTGGATAATGATTATGTAGTGTTCAAAATATCTTTCGTGAGGATGTATATACCTGATCCCTCACATGTACTGACATTACAGGTGGTACAACAGGATAATGAATTTTTTTATAAAGATTATATAGTAAAGATCATGGTCCATAGAGACAACGTTCTATTCAACAAGAGAATGAACATTGATGAATTGTTTTGGAGGGATCATGAATATGACATATAATTATAGGAATTTGAGGAAGCAATGAAAATAAGTACCCTAACTATTTCTCAATTAAGAAAATGATTCAAAATTTTATGGATAATAGTTTTAATTTGGGGAATAATTTAACCACCTAGAGTTTTTAAATGATATTTTTTCCTTATAATAGATTATTATAATATATATTATACAATATTATACACATACAACAAATAGAATAATAAAAAATAATTTTAATTCATATCATTACATTAGTCAGTGAAAAATCTTCTAAATATTCTATATAATATAAGAGGAAAAAGAAGCTAAAATAAAAAAATAAAAATGGAAAATAAAGATCACTCGAGTTTGTATTAATCACCCTCCCAAGAACAACATTATAAAAATGAATCAAAATATTTTTAAAGAAATCAACATTATAGAAAATGTTCATGTAGATTGTTGAGATAAATTTAGTTGAGTAAATAATGAATTAATTTATTTCTATTTATAATAGATAATGTGACCATAAAAAAAAGTAATGTTACCCTCATAATAGTAACTTTATAGTTTTAAATAGTAACCTGACAATTAGAAATTGTATCCTAATAGCTGAAATAGTAATATTGCCTCAAAATATTAAATTCTGATGTAAAGAATATATATCATTATTAATTCAACTAAATATAAGTATTATAATTCTATAAAAATATGATGATTAAAAAACAAAATAAAATATTAGTAAATTTTTTTAAATCTGTATTTTAATGTATATTTAATAATATATTATTTTTAAATTAAATATTAAAATTTTTGGTATTATAAATTTACATTGAGAAAATTAATATCCTATTTTGAATCAAAACATCAAATTATTCCTAGGTTATTTTTTATAATTTTCTCAAATACATCATTTTTTATTTGAATAATAAAAATTAATTTTTTATCATAACCATTTTATGACAAATTACATCATTAATTATTATATAACAACATAATAATTTAGAGAAATTTATATTATACCAAAATAAATTTAAAGGTAATTATACATATATATATTAAGTGATTTGGTGGTACAATTACATTTCAAGACTGTAACACCATACAAATAGGATGAAAAGGTTGGCCATAGCCTCACTAAGGGGATATTCCACACATAAATCCATTATTATTATGTACATGGATCGTAGGCCCAATGGGCATGAATCTCAATACATGGCTCATATGCCTATTTTTTTACACAAAGAACCACTAGAGAATAGTACTAATATATTACCAGATCAACTATTGTACATGTAACAGTACGTCAACCACAACTGTTCCTACTACATTACCCACCACTACTATAGTTCCACTGGTTCTACATTTCCACCATTGTAATAGTTCTGCTATAGTAATGCTATTATGTTGCTACTGTGCATGTTCCCGATGGGTTTAGAACTCCCAAACCTTGATGTAGTATTGTGGTGTGCTTACAACTAACCAAACCCCAAAAAATACTAAAAATATATATTTAATTTAATACATGTGTCCTTAAAATAAAATAACCTTAATTTCTATCCCTAAAAATATTTTCCAATTTCTAAAGAAAACAATATTCCATTAAAATTACACTTTTTCATATTATCTAATTTCTTTTAAGATAAACTAATGAATTAGAGTTTTAACAAGGTTAGAAGTCTTAAAAATTATATTATATTTAAATATGTTTTATATTTCCCCAATTTTTGTATTATAAGTTACAACATGGATATAATATTCTATTCATTAATTTATCTTAATAATAAACCACTCCAAAATTTTAAAAAATCCATATCCTTGCCCATCAAAAACCACTCCTAACATGGTTTCTAAAGACAAATATCTTCCCAATTGCTCTCCCTTAAGCTCATAGTATCCATAGGTGCATTATTTAGTAAAATAAACTCCAGAATCAAGGGATTTTAGTGACATATAAAGGATGAAACACCAAGAAGTTGGTACGTATCCATCAACCCTTATATATTTTTTCCACTTCTCTTATTCTCTATGCCTATCCATTCCAAGATAAAATCCTCTATGATTAATTATTCATTACGTTAAAATAATACTAATGAATGCATTAAACTACAAAAATAAAAATTCTTAATAATTTATTTTTTGAAAATCCCTTTCTCTTTATTTTTTCAACATTCTATATAAAAGTCGGCTAACATCAAATAAGGTCAATGCCATCATCTTTACTTATCACCAAGCATATGTACAGATAAAATTCGTTATTTTTTATATATAAATTTATGTATATATATATATATATATTTATTTCTATAATTTATTCTACTTATGAGTAAATTACATTGATAAAATATATAATGTGATGTGAAATAGTAAAATTTTATGAAAAACATGATAAACATGTCAACATCCCCAAAGAAAATTAATAAATAAAATATAATTATTATAATTACAAAATATTATGATAAATTAACATATTTCACCTCTTTTTCAATGATTTAATAAATCTATGTTTTCAATTCTTTCTTTGTAAAAGTGTTGAAATAATGTGGGATTCTATCATAGGGGATTCTTGAACCCAACACATTATCTTTTGGTTATCCATATTTCAAAACATATTCCATATAGAAATTAATCTAATATTTCATAAATATAATTTCCAAATTATTCTATTTTATTTTCACTATTATTCATGTATCCTCCTTGATTATTATTTTAATATTATTTTTCTCAAAAAATCATTTCCTTCCAAAAAAAATTTACTCATAATTTGTTGTTACAAATCCATAAAAACGTATATTTTATTCCAAACTATGATATTCATTTTTAATTTAGTAACTCCAAATATTATTCATGAATTTATTTTTTATTCAATCTATTTGAATTCCATTTCATTATTTTATTTATTTTTTGACAATTATTGTTATATGATCAATGTGATAAGCATGATTCTGAGCAATTTTTATTTAATAGGTTGGCCAAAATTATATTGTCCTCGAAATAATTGGGTTATGTGATTTATCTCTCAAGATGATGTTTAGTATGAATGTACATGATGGTTTTTTTTCAAATTATTTAATTTATGATTATTGAAATATGTTGTGTATGAACATGATTGTATATTAATTAACAACTATGTTAGTTATTTTAAATCTATGACATGATGGTATATTTTAATCCATCACCACATTCGATGTCGTTATCACTTATATCTCTCAGGATGTTAATGATAAACCAAGTCTTATGATATAACGATGTTAATTATATTCACTAATATAATATTGATTCTTTTCCCTTATTTCTCTGCATAAATTTCTTTTAGATCACCCCTTAATTTTATGTATATCATTAGGCATCTACATGTACTGATGAGAAAATGTGAATTTAGAAGGATAAAGAACAAAGATTTAAATAAATGTTTAATTTTAATTATGTACAATTGATTTATAATCCAAATATTAAAAATACACAAAACCATTGGATCTTGGATTGCAATGCTATTACATTTTTTGTCATAAAAATTATGTAATAGTCATGTATGAAAATGTAGGGTCATACAGAGATAAAATATTACCTATTGGAATTGAATCCATAATCTCGCTTCAAAAGTCTTATGAAGCCCATCCATAAAAATGTATACTAATAGTGAATTCATACATAAATTACTATAGTATTATAGAATTTTATGAATTTAATATGAAATCTATATAATGATTTATAATCAAATATAAATCCATACTGGTTTCCCAAAACTTAGTTATGATTTTGAATATACGATTCTCAAATCATTGAGATATGATTCCAATATTGACTATTATATTAATAAATGACTATAAATTCACTAGAATCCATTTCAACATAATATCAAAACACGTCCAAAAATTCTCAAACAACCATCACTACTAATATCCCGTGGTTCAAAATAAGATAAATTCTTTATCAATAATAATTTTACTTCAATCTACCCTTTATTTTAATTCAACATCGTGATACTATTTATTAAAATCTAATATATAATTAGAGCGACAAAATGTAATTTTATTTTTTAGGTGAAAATAATCTTACTCAAAAACCACATATTAGATTAGTCATTTAGTGAACTCTATCCATAGATTGAAATAATAATTTTTGGAATGATATAATATTTTCACCCCCTCGATAAAAAAACTAAACACATAAAAAAATTATATTGAAGGAAACTACTAAAATAATAACCAATAAAATTTAAATTCACCTCAACCCCGTCGAGGGAATAAGAATATGGTGAAGCATGCACTTCCAAAATTTGATAATATAATTTCAATTTCATTAGAAGTTCCATACAAATGATATAAAAGGTGGGGGATAATTGATGATATTCTATCATGGGACTCTAAGAAAAAAAATATTAAACTAAGAAATAGGTAGTACAAGTGGGACATCGATTTTATGGGGATAATAACTTATTTTTATTGAGTTAAAATATTATTTTGGGGGTTAACATTTTCTAAGGAGTAAGTGGGTTTGGATTAAAAATAAATTATAAAATAAATTATAATTCTTTGGGTAATTCGCTAATTCACCTATTGAATCATCAATTAATCACATTGAAATCACCATGTAAACAATTGAATCAAAATTATTAATTTCAATATGAAATTTTTGTTCAGTTAAAAAAACGCAATTATCCTTATATTTCATACAATTTCTAAACAAGTTTTTTTGGATATATCGATTCACATATTAATTTCCACCAATATTTAAAAACTAATTTAGTGTGATTAATCAAATTGTCCTCTATGAAATTTGAAAAACATGACCAAGGCCAAAAAATCTAAATTAGAAGAATTATCTATTAAAAAACCCCATTAAATTCTAAATAGGATTTAGTATTAGTATAAATAAACTATAACTTATTAATAGAGTATGTCAGGGTAATATCCTATAATGAAGCAAATAAGGGTTAATATTTCATCAAGAGAGTATTAAAAAAGATGAAATTTAATTAAAAGATATAGGGTCCGTGGTGGTTCAAATCCTACCTTCCAGAGTAGTTTATCTCCCATATATATTGATTGTTTTCCTAGGATATATTACTTCAATGGGAAGATGTATCTTTATTTAATTATGAACTATATATTGGGAGCATATTCTATATATGATTTATAGTTAATACATTTCCAGAAGGATGGTTTTGGATTAATTATTTATGGAATTCATAAAGATACATGATCTAGCCAAATATTCCTTTTAATGGTGTAATGATCGAGTACTATAAAGTAGTGGGTAATGGATAATGGGTCTATCATGTTAATTGTGGGAAATTTTATTTCATACATTATATGGGTAGAATAAATTTTACCATAGGATTTCATGTCTTCAAATATCTTCAAAATAGATTCTCTAATCATTTCTTGAAATGGACAACTATTCCTTTTTCAGTGGCACTACATCTTCCCTACAATATGTTTTTCCTTTCTTAACATATAATTCAACCAAAAACATTCAAATATTTATATTTAATGGGTTAATGATATCTATAGTTCAATTCATCTCCATTCTTTACATTATTTCATCAAGAAACATTTCTATTGTTTTATTGATATGGTGTCATGATAAATTATTCTCTTTCAAAATATAGGGGACTTATTGAGTTCATCAATATGTTTTATATGATGTATTGCTCTAATAATGGAGTAATTTTTGGGATACCACCCATAGAAAAAGATTATTCTATATTTGATAAGTGTGCTGGCGTGATTCTCTTTGTGGAGTTTGATCATTTTGTCATCATCTCTAATCTAGGATGGTAGTAGAATGTGTCATCAACATAGTAGATTGTGACATAATGTTTTCATATAGGTCGTACTTATATGCTGGTATAATCTTTTAATGCAACACCCAATTTATAGATATTCATAAAGAATTAATCAATAGTTTTTTTTTCTCATTTCATTAAATAGATTCATGGCATTTGTAATGGTGTGATAAAATATATAGGCACAATAGGGTAAATGGGTAAATGTTAATGTAACAAATCATACCATGTAACATATGTTTTGTTCTATAACACTGAGATAGTTGATAAAAAATATTAAACATTATGTATACCTACACGGGAAATAGCATCCAGGAAACTGAATCTTGTTCATACAATCATAATTGTTTTACATTTAATAAATTTTTCACTTGGTTATTTAGTAGATGTCACAATTAGAAGACCTACAGTAAGACTATGGTTTGGTATGGTGGGAAAGTGGCCATGATTTGTTTTTATAGTAGGTCTAAGGAACAATTACCATGCCTTCCTTGTGGTAGTATTTTCATATAAGGGTAATATATGATCAAAATCAATGACCATAATAGTGATCATGGATGTCATGATCACTCTTAGCCTCTGTAAATATTAATCCTTCAATAGTTCACAAGTTATTTTGTGAAGTATTAATGTCCTCCCTAAAAATTAATGATTTGATAAATTCATTATTCATGGATCCAAAATTTAAATCAAAATACATACAAATAAATATATTTAAATCAAATTTCCAACCATGTTATAATTTTATAAATTAAACATACATTACCTTCAATTTTCAAATTAATCAATAATGTGGGGGTATTTTCAATTAAAAAAATCATAAAAGGTTAAAAATACTAGCACACATGTCTACCCCACACATGGATTATTAAACTCTCTGAAAATTTTTCCTTTGATTAAAAGTATTTGAACAGAAAAAGAAAGAAATATCATATTACCTAATTTCAAATTTAAATGTCAAAATTTAAACAAAACATAGATTTGTCCAATGTTAAAAATATCCTTCCCCATGTGTGAGTAAAAATATTACATCAATTTACATTTTTCAATTATTCATTTTAAGAGAAGATCAAATAGGATTTATGTCGCTGAAAAAATAAAATAAAAGTCACATATATTTACACTTATTTCTTATATTTCTTCAAACCAATGTTTTATTTTCAATAGTTATAATGAAAAATAAATTAATTTTTTATAATTAAATGTGCTCTTTTGTTAGGAATTCAACGTTTCCCTTTCATATATGGAATCATTTATTAGAAATAAAATTTTATTTTATTTTTCACATCCATAAAAGTGTGCAATGCAATATACAAATAACATATTGAGATGGATTTGTTTTAATTATAGATAATAACCCAATTCTATTTTCCTAGAGTTATACTGTGGGTTGAAAATTTATCATTTGTAATATATGTTGAACATAGTTATATAATCATTATTTAGGTTGGATTTCAATTAGTTTTTATCCCATGTAGGTCATGATCCCTTTGATAATGTTCAAAAAAAGAATTCACTTAATGTTTTGAAATTGATACCAAATAAATATTTTCACTCCCTCTGTTCTCTTAATTATAAAACAAAACGCTCATAAAATCATTTACTAACTCACAAAATAAAAATTTATAGTTATAAAATTCCTAGAAAACCTTAATAACAATAATTTTATCATTGAATTTTCAAAATATTAAAGGAAGAAATTTGACTCAAGAAAAAAAGTGTGAAACAACCTTGAAACTATACAAAATAGTATTGCAAAAAAAATACATTTTTATGAAAAATGTTATTTATTTATTTATAAGTTATAGTATATATATTCCCCAAAAATTGTCTCCAACAATATCCAATTTTAATATAAATATTCATTTGTTTATGTAATATAGTTAAAATAAAAATAAAAAGCTATACCCAAATAATGAAAAGTGATAACATTATAGTACCTTATTATTTTAATTTGAATGGAGTCTGAACTCATCCTAATTTTCTTTCCAAAACTCCATATTGTAATAATATTATTGATTTACATTAATCATTAATAGTTTATTTTAAACATATCCTTCAATCTAAATGATAGATAAATGTAATTTAGTTGTTACTATATACGGTCCAATCCACTTGGAATGAATATTTCATTGGAAAAATTTTATAATTGATAAATATAATATTTATTTATCTATAAATTGATATAATCTTTACTATATCGACTTATAATAGAGATATTATGTTCTAAACATGTATAATATAAATTTATTAGGATGGTAGGTAGTAATGGTTTTATGGTACACTCCAAATTTTTTCATAAAGTACACCAAGATCTTTTTGTTAAAATTTGTTCCTTGGTTAGTAATAATAGATCGGGGTATTCCAAACCTATTTTTTTTAAATTAAATTGAAATTATGGAGTCCCCAACTTGATTGGATTTAGACTCAATCCATTTAGATAAACAATATGATATTATAAAATTTGGAAATTAAAAAAGAATGAGAAATGATCTCATGAATTCAATTATATATACATCAAAAATTTGAAACTAAATCAACAATTTTTTTATAATTTTCTCTCTACCTTAAATTATATCTGAAAACTGAAAATTATATAATTTTTTTCAATAATACTAATTGTTTTAAAAAAATTCAATGATAAAAACCCATCTTCAAAAATATTCCTAATGGTTATTTGTGATCCAAAATGGCCCCCACATGATTTTTCATGAAAAAAAATGTACTTAATTTATTTCTTCCTTGGGAACTATTCATTTAATGATTTCATCATTTTAACTATTCTATACATAAGGGTATTCCCAAATATTGTGTTTTATTCCTATTTTAATTTATAATTTTTATTATTTTCAACGAAATATAGTATGTTTGAAGTGAAAATAAGAATTACAATATTAACAAACAATGGTACATAGACTATGGTTTACAATTTTTCACTATGATAGAAATCGTCTAGACTAGAGTTTAGAATAAGTTATACATCAAAAGTGTGTGTCATCATGTTGATGTGGTAAGTAACTATAATTTCATGACCCATATTGTCTTTAATTTTGTGGTTAATCTTTATCAGCAATGATATCAATCATACCAGTCTGGGATTTGCATCAGTATTCTGGATCCAATATCATAACTAAACATGATAAGAATAAATAATTTTTTAACTTCTTATGAAAAATGAATGGAATTTTTATTTAGCTACAAAAATAGAAAAAAACCACACTCTATTATTATTTAGTTTATCAAGTATGTGTAATGAGTTTTATTTTTGTATACAATAACATATGGAGTTTTAACAACATTTTGCGTCAAAATCACTCCTACAAATTTATTGAAAAAATTACATATTAGCTGAGAATGGTGACTATAGTTTGGTGGGACGATGATTGGGGATGTGGTTAAACAGTAATTAATTTTTTCAAATGTTATCCTGTATGAATCATTAAATACCAAATCTATGTATTTCATGAGAATGTTACATAGTGGAAAAGAAAAATGTTCAGAATCCCCATAAAAACCTTATATAAAAACCCAAAATGGCCCAAAAATGATATAATGGGTCTGAAATTGGTTGTTTAGAGTATTGTTGAAATGAAATATAATATGTATTTATCCACTTCAATACCTTCTTTAAAAATCAATTATACCATTAAAATAAATTTTATATAAAATAATGTAATTTTTTCTAACATCAAAACCATACATTTCTCAAAAAAATCCTAAAATTTAATAAACTCTCTAAAAAATTAAACTAACTTCCATATAGAATGAATTTATCATGTAATATCTCAAAAAAATCTCAATTGTGTCTAATAATATGTTTAACATTAAATTTATAAAGGTATCTGAGGTATTTTATATATTCAAAGGAATCATTTGGTTGGAAAATTCACCAAAGGGACAAGTTATGTTTGTCTAGTTTTGGGAAAAGTTATCCATGAGAACATGAAAAAGTCTAGAAACCCCATCAAAGAAACACTTATGAATTTTAGTAGATATTATTTCTATAATTTGGTCTATAAAGGGTTCGAATATATGGTTTTTCTTGGTCACATAATTTAATATTTAGTAATTGATAAAAACTCTATAGCTATTCTAGACTCTAGTGGGTTCCAATTTATTAATTTAATTCATCATAGTTGTGTAGCTAATTTTCATGGTAACAATTTTAATGTGTCATACCCATTGGAAATCTCAATTGTATTGATTATTTATGCTTTTAATTGTCTGTACTACTTTTTTATTACCTTTAGGAGGGTCGATTAGATAATTCTTTAGTGATTCCTTACTAACATTAATCCTTCTACCAACAATATATTGTTCATGTGTGTTGTAGAAATAATTCATATAACATCTACCAATTTCAATCCCTTGTATTTGACATTGTTTTTATGAATCTTGAATATATTTTTCCAAGGCAATGTTATATATTTTTGGAAATTATAATAGGATGTTTCATATCATCATTAAAGAAATTATATTTTAAATTCAATGACTGAAAATTTTATTACAATTATGGGGGGTCTAGTCTCGTTTTTTTAAATATTCACCGTGTTGGCCAAATAGAAATTCTAGGAAGAATTACTAAAATAAGATTTTAGTAACACATCAAAATTAGTTTCATAAATTTCATCAAATTTATCAACAGTTGAAATATTTTCTGTTAAAGTCACATAAAAAATTTATTTTTCAAGTAGTTTGGTAGTTTACAAGTATTTCATAGTTTATTTATGCCATTAATTATTTATGTTTCTTCATTTGGGGATTAAGGGTCGTCAAAAAAGTTTTTGTTGAAAAATAATATTCAATATGAATGTATTTGATTGAATAAAAAAAAGATGAAATACACTATTTACTTAGAAAAATTCATGGAAAGGTTGAATTCATTAACAATTATTATTGTTTTAGATTTATTGGATAATGTTATCCCCCAGATATTAGGATAATGACCCTTACTATTTCAATATTCTATGTTATGAATATATAAATCAGTAGGGAGTGTCTAACCATACACACATTCATGGATATCATTAAAGAAACAAACTGGATAGGCGATGGATCTGATACAGATAGGTACAACTTCAATGTTGGTTTTATGTTCATGAATTTATAATGAAGAATAAATTGAATATGGAATTTCATTAATTAAATCACCCAATTCACATAGGGAATTATAAAAACCAGGATAGCCAATTATGAAGTGAATTAAAAATATACATTGTTATTGACATTTTAGTGGAATTTGAGAGGTGAATGTAGTTGAAATATTATTTCATAGACATAACCCTTCACTTAATTTTCATCTCTTTTTAGTGGTGCATATTCCCATAATAAATTATCATACCATGGAATCCAGAGAATGGATTCTAGAAAAGGGATAATGATTTCCACTTTTTTGAAAATTTTGATCATCTCTTCTTGTAGTAATTCATCATTGAATGTTATTTTTACATTAATTTTCACAGGGAAGAAAGGTGGGGCTTAATATGGAAATATAAATATTTTATTTTTGGATGGTTCATTCCTCAAATCTTCCATAGGTTCTTCATTTGAGGTAGATTTATACTGTTATTTAATATTATCTAATCTTTCTAGGGGTAATCCTATATTATCTCTTAGTTATTTTCTATCCATTAATGTAATTTACATAAAAATACATTTAGGGTTTGGATTTATTTTGAATTAATCATATATATATATATATTGATTTAACAAATTATTTATAGTTCTCATGAGTTGTTTGAATTGTAAATTAAATTATTATAATTATGACTCATGATGGGTGATGTTGTTGTGCTGGTTTTTTTAATTCTATTACATATCTAAACATGTTTTAATGGAATATTATTATTTTTCCCTTTTTTTTGATTTTATATTGTTTTCAATTTTTTCTATTAGAATATAGGGGTTATAAATGGTTATCGATAACCCTATTGGTATGGTTGTTTTAGAGTCTTATGGATTCAGCTTCAAAATTATAAGTGGGAAATTCTATAAATATTTTGTTTTAAAATGCTTATTTCTAATATTTACATTGAATTCTTTCATTATAAATTTTGGTTCCTTGAATGTGAAGGAATCCATATTTAAATTTATCTTGATGATAGCATAGTGGGTTGACACTTGGATGTGTGGAGGTTCATGATTAATGTACTTTGTTCACATCTAATTGTATTATAGGGGAATATAAGTCAGAAATTTTATTTTCTAGTATATGTGTGTTTGATATTTTTACATCGAGTAATTTAATCTTGGTAGTTCTCTGTAATGGCATGGACCTCTCCGGCCAATTCCTTTGTCAAAAAGAGGGACTTGAAGTGTTCTGGAGGGTAAAATAGACTTTTCCCACACTTTTCAGAATTTTCTAAGTACACGCCTTGTAGTGTGAGTACACACAGTGTACCGCCCTCACAGGGTATACGCCGTGTTGAAGGTCATGTCCTTGCTGTGTGAAATAAATGGGTACACGCCATGTACCCAATACTACACGCCGTGTAGTCCCTCCCCTCGTACGCGTAACCCTCAAACGATGTGTTGACTAGTCAATGGATGTGTGCTATGTTGGAGCTGTGACCTTTCCATGTGAAATAAATGGGTACACACCATGTACCCAATAATACATACCGTGTAGTCCCTCCCCACGCATGCGTTACCCTCAAACCATGTGTCGACCAGTCAACGACTGCGTGCTGCGTTGAAGGCCATGTTGGAAGCCGCGTGGTGGCAACGTAAAAGAGCCAAGTACATTCCATGTCCCATAAATTACACACCGTGTAATTTTTTTTCATGCTTATAAAAGGAGCGGTCCCCTCCTCCATTTCAACACACCCCGCTACTCCCCTTTCCTCTGAGCAGAGCTCTCCCGAGAGACTCGAAGGCTCCTCTTTCTTCCATAACTTCTTCGTCTGAGCTCCGATTTACGATCTGTCAGCGGCCACGGGATCGTAACGACGAGGAGGAACTTCTGATCTTGGATATATTGTCTTTCCTTTAGCCTTTCTTTTCCAACATCCACCCGAGGAGGTTTTTCCTAGATCGGCAGAAGTGACGGACGCCGACAGACATCTTATAAAGTTGATCCGGGGGAGCATTGTGATCAGAACATGTTGAGGTAGGGATCTTTCCTTCATCTCTAAAAATATTTCATCATGAAGGGTGCATATCCTCTTGTTTTTATAAGAAACGGTTGAACCGTTAAACGAAGATAATAACTGGTTAAAGATTGGGGATGGTGAAGTTGTTATGTTTATCTTTGTTTAACCTATTTTTATTTTGTGAATTTAATAGGCTTATGCCTACTGAAAATCACGGTCGTTGGGGGCCTTTTATTGCACAATAAAATGATGCCCTATCTTTCTAGACAGTTTTTATGGAAACATCATGGAATGTAGAAATTGGTTATTCACATAATGTCTGCTGATTAATTGAAAATTTGGAACCCTTGTGTGATCACCCCGATTGAAATAAACTGGAATAAAGAAAATGTGGTTGTTGTTGGGGTTTTTTTATGTGAAGGGGGTGTTCTTTGGGTTTTTGTGGATCGAGTAAGCAGTGGGGCTGCGGTTGTCTTGGTAGTGGGTTAGTGTGAATACTATGTTAGTGATGGGCAGCAGGGCTGTGATGAACATTAACAAGGGATAATGATGTATGGTCTGGTTGTGGTTATGGTGGTTGGTAGCGAGGCTGGAGGGATGGGTTAGAATGTGAGAAATATATGGGTTTGTGCTTAATAAATAAAAGTGGAAGAGTTTATGAATGGTGGGGCTTGGTAAAGAATCAGAATAATAATCAATGGGTTGGTTAGTTATAAAGAACGGGCTTGGTTGTGTTGCTTGAGATTTCCAAACTTGATTTGTGGATGGTAGGGATATGTTTTATGAATGATCATTGTGGTTAGTTGTGGGTATTTTCCCAGTAGTTTAGGAACTAATAAACTGATTCTGTTGAAACATGAAAACTTAAATGGGGTTTCGGGATTTTTTGTTGTATGCATGCTTCGCAGTATCAGTGCCGAGGCCCGTGCTCAGTTCTTGGATTATAAGCTAGAGGATGGGCTGAGTGTTTGGTATATATATATATATATCTGTATCTTTGTGTTTTATCGCACCCCACCCATGTTGAGCACTTAGTGTCGAACACTCCCATTTCATTTGAGAGGGTGTTTTCCCCTTAGTTACTAGCTCCTTCTTGCTCTTTCTTCCCTTGGCTATGATGGCTTGAGGTGGACATACACCCAAGACTCTTCAAGCATGTTTTGATTTGGGTGGTTTATCTCAAGACTCTTCGGGAAGGTTTTACAATTTCTAAAGAACCTTCGGGATGATGCTCAGGTGTGTGCCGGTGGGATATGTAGTTGTAAGGCTCATGTGTTTGAGGGAGGGATATGTGGTTGTGAGGCCCAGGTGTGTGCGTGCAGGATACGTCGTTGTGAGGCTTAGGTGTGTGAGGGCAGGATACGTGGTTGTGAGACCCAGGTGTTTACCAGTGGGATACGTGGTTGTGAGGCCCAGGTGTGTGTGGCCAAGAAGAGTGTGGTAGCATCAGGACTTTCTCCGTTAGGAAGAGCAAATAGCTAGTGGGGGAAAATGGTGCGGGGTACCCAATACTCTTCTTCTTATATACTAATACATGTTGTGATTGTTTTTTTTGGTGAGTGTGGCTGGTGAGGTTTGGTGGATATAATTCCTTGATGGGATTCTACTGTTGTTCCCACGGGACATTAGGATGTCTCCCCACTTGTGCACAAGTGCTTTAGGTTTCCCTACTGAGTATACTTGTATGCTCACCCTACGGTTACATTTAGGTTTTCAAGAGGACTACCAGGTCCGTGCGAGACCATACTAGTCGGGACAGTTGGAGTTTCTGCAGTTTTCTATACTTGTTTCTTTTGGTATTGTACTTTTGAGATTTCCTGTACTTGTAACTTGTTTCAGAACTATTTAAACATGCATGTGAGATTGGTTTGGATTTATTTCTATATACTTGTTATTTTCATTTTTTGGTGGTTGACTTATCCTATTTTTTTATCTTAAATAATAAAAAAAGTGTAATGCCTCCCACAATTGTGAAAACTCATACCCTTGGTGCTAGTCGCCACCCCGGGGCCTACTGGAGGCAGGACTCGGGGGTCATTATCTCCCTTTCACCATTGCCAGCCACGGAGGGTCATTTTTGGTGGGAGGGGGTCCTAACAGAACGGTATTAGAGGTGATGGTTGAGAGATAGGATGGATTCTATAGTTTGGCACAATGAGTATTAAATGGGATGGTAGGGAAACAATGTTGGTTGATCTTGGTGTGTGACATTAGCCAGGGAAGACCGGCTAGGACATGGGATTTTAGGGCCCCATGTGATCCGATGCAAGGACTCTGAGCCTACCCAACGACCAAGTGAGACTACATGGATTATAGGGTAGAGAACCTAGGGAAGGTACATGCATCATCAGGATTGTGATTTACATGATTTGGGTGTTCTGGGAATGAAATTGAATAAACTGATAAAATGAAACCTTGCAAAATTTCCTTATTACTTGGGCTTAGGCGATCTTTGTTTACCATAGAGCTGTTGCACCTGGATGTTGTCCCCGGGTTACTCAGACAGCCGGGGCCCAGTACATCCAGGCGGTCGATCAATTGAGGCTTGACTGAGAGGAGGAAGATAGCCAATGGCAGAAGACTCTCCATTCTTTCCAACAACAGATCCCCAAGACGTACGAGGGTAGTACTTCGGATAAGAAGAAGAAGGGGTGGCTTGAGGAGCTAGGGATTGTATTTACCATGATCATTTCTCGAAGGGAGTTTTGGGTTCCCCTAATAGTCAGTCAACTGAGAGGTGTAATGCGATAGTGGTGGACGCTCTACCTCGGAGAGAGGATAGAGGAAGAGGTTCTGTCGGGTGACATTGAGAAGGAATTCCATGAGGAATTCCTTTCTTCCATGATCTAGGTAGAGAAGCAGAATGATTTACTCTCTATTCAGCAGTAGAGTATGTCAGTACGAGAGATGGGGATCAAGTTCAAGGATCTCCAGCACTTTTCTCCAGATCTCTTTCCGGATGAGGAGTCTCGGGCGAGACGTTTAGAGGACGTGCTTCATCCTTCGCTCTAGTATGATGTCACCCCCTTCACCCTTCTGACTTACTTGGAAGTACAGAAGAAGTCAAAGGTTGTAGATAGGTTGCACTCCCTGGGAGGTGCACCACGTGAGGGGTTTCAGCAATGTTCGTCGAAGGGGAAGGCAGTCAGCCGCAGGTCTCCTGCGATGGGACCTTCCATGTTCAGGCCAATGGGGAGCAGGCACCAGCAATTCCACTTTAGATCTTCTGGTCCTCATCCCTTTTCCACGAGCCCAGGACTGAAGTGTTTTTCTTGTGGAGGTTTCGGTAACATTCCGAGTCGGTGCCCGACCCAAGATCAATACAGTGGAGGTGGGAAGGTTCAACGCCCATCTCAGCAGCACTAGTTGCCGGCGAGGCCCTTCCAACTGCAGTAGGACCATGCTCCTCCGAGGGAAGACTTTGCGGGAAGAGGCCGACCTCAGGGTGCTCCTTGGGGACCTCGACCAGTGCATGGTCGGGGAGGTGGACAACATCAGAGAGGCAGAAGAGCTGGGCGTGGACATTTACACATAGTAGAGTTTGCAACACAAGTAGGACCAGAGGTGGTACGAGGTACGATTTGTTTTTTCATCACTCTCGTTTATGATTTTTAGATTTAGTAGCTTCACACTCTTTTTTTGCACCTGGTCTAGCCCATGCTCTGGGACTAGAAATAGAGAGACCTTTCATACCACTGGTGCTGAGTACACCAGTTGGAGGCCAGACTATCTTATCTTGTGTTTTCTAGGGATGTGGGCTGACGTTGGGACCACATCGATCCAGTGGTGATCTTCTATTGTTACAGATTCATCCATATGATGTCATCCTAGGCATCGATTGGTTGTTTTCTGTTAGTGTCTTTATCGATTTATTTCGAAGAAGAGTCTTGTTCTTCGACTTGGATGGGCATCATGTAACTTTTATTGGTGAGAGGAGCTATTAGGTAGGAAGCCAGTGTGTGGAGTCTCTCCTTTCTTTGATAGGCAGGTTATCTATGTTTCCAGCTGATACAGAGATGGTGGATGTCCCATAGGTTTTTGTGGAGTTCCTCGTTTTTTTTCCTGAGGATTCTGTGACTCTACCCCCCCCCCCCCAATGTAATGTTCAGTTCGGGATAAACTTACAGCCTAGGGCCCATCTGATTTCTATGACCCCTTATCTGATGGCACCTTTAGAGTTGTGGGAGTAGCGGATTTGGATAGACGGTCTGATGGGGAAGGGTTTTGTTCGACCCAACGTGTCGCCATGGGGTGCTCCAGTTTTGTTCGTGAAGAAGGCAGATGGTGGTCTTATGTTATGCATAGACTACCAAAGGTAGAATTAGGTAACGTTCAAGAACCGTTACCCCCTTCCAAGGATAGATGATCTCTTCTACCAACTGAGGGGAGCAGGTTGGTTATCGAAGATTTATCTATGATCTGGATATCATCAGCTGAGGGTAAAGGATAGTGACATCTCAAAGACAGCTTTCAGGTGCCGGTATAGGCACATCGAGTTTTTAGTGATGCTGTTTGGAGTTACGAATGCACCAGCTGTCTTCATGGGACTTATGAACTTGTTTTCCAAGTGTTTCTGGACCAGTTCTTCGTTGTGTTTATCGATGACATCCTGATCTACTCTAGATCAAAGTAGGAGCACATTGTGCATCTTAGGGAAGTCTTGGAAGTCCTTCGACACCACCAGCTTTATGGGAAATTTTTGAAGTGTATGTTCTTGATGCAACAAGTACACTTCCTTGGGCACGTGGTGTCTCAGAATGGAGTTTCAGTGGACCTGTCGAAGGTGGAGGTTGTTGCTTCTTGGGTAGCACCCAAGAGCATGGAAGAAGTTCGTAGTTCATTGGGGTTAGTAGGTTACTATCTGAGTATTGTTTCGGACTTCTCTCGAGTTTCTGCTTCATTGACAACATTGACTCAGAAGAACAAGGCCTTCCTATGGAGCGAGCAGTGCTAGAAGGCTTTCGACTACCTGAAGGAGATGTTGGTTAGTGATACCGTACTCAGGTTTCCATAGGAAGGGATGTTGTATGAGGTTTTTTTATTCTTCTAGCCTTGGTCTGGGGTGTGTGCTGGTGCAGAAGAAGGGAGTGATCGGTTATGGGTCTAGGATGTTGCGCCCTCACGAGCATAACTATGCCACCCATGACCTAGAGCTTGCAGCAGTATTGTTCGCACTGAAGTTGTGGCGACATTACCTCTTTGGGGAGCGCTTTGTGGTCTTCTCAGATCACAAGAGCCTGTGTTATATCTTCTCTCAACGTGACCTGAACTTACGGCAGCAGATATGGGTCTAGTTCCTATAAGGCAATGACTTCTAGATCTCTTACCCTGTAGGCAAGGGTAACTTTGTGGCTAAATGTCTAGTGTGTCAGCAAGTGAAGGAGGAACACAGTGTTCCTAGTGTTTTGTTAAATCCTATAGATGTCACCGAGTGGAAGTGGGTTGACATCTCGATGGACTTCGTCATAGGACTACCTAGATCTCAGGGTGGTTATGATGCTATTTGGGTGGTGGTGGATCATCTGACAAAATTAGCTTACTTCATAGCAATTAAGGAGTCAGGCCCGGTGAGTAACTTAGCATAGAGGTACGTAGATGAGGTTGTGTGCTTTCATGGAGTTCTGAAGACTATCATCTCAGACCAGGATACTCAGTTTACCTCATGAGTCTGTAGTGGGTTACACCATGCTTTTGGCACAAAGCTATGCCTTATCACTACTTTCCACCCCAGACCGACAGGCAGATAGAGCGGACTATCCAGACATTGGAGGACAAGCTGTGAGCATGCGTTCTGGATTTTGGAGGGTCATGGGTATGACACATTCCTTTAGTTGAGTTTTCCTACAACAACAGCATCCACTCTACTATTAGCATGGCACCGTTTAAGGATTTGTATAGAAGACCATGTCTTTCACCGATTTGCTGGGCAGAGGTTGGTGAGACAGGTGCTCTAGGGCCAGAGGTAGTGTAGGGCACCATAGAGAAAGATCAGCTTCTGCGTGAGAGGATGAAGGCAGCTCAGGACCAACAGATGTCTTATGCTGATAGTCGGAGGAGGCCCTTAGATATTGAGGTGGGAGATCATGTGTTCTTGAAGGTTTACCCTCGACAGGGGTATAGAAGGTTCAGGAAGGGGTGTAAGCTCTCCCCTAGGTTCATCGGACCTTTTGAGGAGCTGAGGCGAGTCGGTGAGGGGGAATATCAGCTCGCCCTACCACCTCAGTTGGAGAATGTTCATGACATTTTCCACATCTCATAGCTTCATTAGTACTTACACGAACACTTTCACGCTATCGACTGGGGATAGATAGATATGGGAGACAATGTGACCTTCGAGGAATGTCTAGTAAAAATCAAAGATCTTAAAGAGAAGGTGCTCTGTGGACGAACCATTCCCTTGGTTTGCATGTTGTGGAGGCATGTCGGCCTCGAGGAGAGCACTTGGGAGCAGGAGACCCAGATGCACGCTCAGTACCCGAAGTTATTTTGACTTGTGTTTTTCCTCTTTCTTATGAGCTTTGTTTTTTTACATTGTACCTTTGATATATGTAATGTTTGGCTTTTCGGTTATGAGTCCTTTTGTATCCAAGTTCATTGGGAGTCTGTAACATGTCTGGGTGTGTGGGGAAGGGAAAAACCTAATCCTTAATCGAGACACATTAATGCAGATGCGATTGAACACGTGCAGGCGAGTCAGTGCCACCTAAATCGGATAATATCTCAATATAGGAAATGGAATTTTCCCCAAACCACGTGTTCGGGTAGTGTGTGGGTTGAGTAGTGTTGGGGGTAGTGTGAGTTGAAAAATCCTAATGTATGGAAGTATGAAGACCCGATTCTTAATCGAGACACATTAATGAGGATGCGATTAAACCCGTACAGGCGAGTCAGTGCCGCCTAATGCGAATAATATCTCGAGATAGGAGAAGGAATTCCTAACACCTATAATTAGGGTTGATGGTTGGCTTCATGTTATAATGAGGGCCTCAAAAGGTATCTTGTGGGGTTCCTCTAGGTTGGGTTTTGAATTCTTGGGGAAGAGAATGTTTTAAAAGGTATCTGATGTAATGGCTCGGACCTCTCGGGCCCATTCCTTTGTCAGAAAGAGGGTCTTGAAGTGTTCTATAGGGTAAAATGGTCTTTTCCCAAACTTTTTAGAATTTTTTATGTACATGCCATGAAGTGTGAGTACATGCCGTATACCCCCCTCACTGGGTATAACACATGTTAAAGGTTGTGTCCTTTTCGTGTGAAATAAATGGGTACACGCCTTGCACCCAATACTACATTTCGTGTAGACCCTCCCCGCGTACGCGTTACCCTCAAATCGTGTGTTGACCAGTCAACAGTCATGTGCCTTGTTGGAGCCGTGTCCTTGCCATGAGAAATAAATCGGTACATGCCGTGTTCCCAATACTACATGTTGTATAGTCCTTCCCCATGTAAGTGTTACCCTCAAACCATGTGTTGACCAGTCAACGGCCGTGTAACGCATTGATGTCCGGGTTCGAAGTCGCGTGGTGGCCGCGTGAAATGGCCAAGTACACGCCATGTACCACAAAGTGCATGACGTGTACTTTTGTTTTTCTGGCCTATAAAAGGAGGGGTCCCCTCCTTTTAAACACACCCCTCTCCTCCCCTTTCCTTAGAGCAGAGGTCTCCCAAGATACACGAAGGTTCCTTTTTCTTCCATAACTTCTTCATCTGAGCTCCGATTTATGATCTGTTAGCAGCCACGAGATCATATCGATGAGGCAGAACTTCTGAACATCGATCTATTGTCTTCTATTGGCCTTTCCATTCCAACATCCACCTGAGGAGGTTTTGTTGGGATTCGACAAAAGTGACGAATGCCGATGGACATCTTCTTATGTTGATCCGGGGGAGTGTTGTTATCAGAACCTCTTGAGGTAGGGATCTTACCTTCATCTCTCTAAATTGTGCATCATGCGGGGTGGGTATCCTCTTTTTTTCATGTGAAATGGTTGAATCATTAAATGAAGATAATAACTGGTTAAAGAACGGGAATGGCGAAGTTGTTAGGTTTATCTATGTTTTTCTTATTGTTATGTTGTGAATTGAATAGGATTATTCCCATGGAAAATCACGGTCGTTGGGGGCCTTTTCTTGCTCAATTAAATTCTTCCCTATCTTTCAGAATCGTTTTTGTGATGAAAACATCATGGAATGTGGAAATTGGTTAATCACGTAAAGTTGGATGATAAAATGAAAATTTGGAACCCTTGTGTGATCACCCAGATTGAACTAAACTGAAATAATGAACATGATGGTGCTGTTGGGGTTTGTTTATGTGAAGGGGGTGTTCTGTGGGTTGTCGTGGATCGAGTAAGCAGTGGGGATGCGGTTGGCATTGTTGTGGGTTAGTGTGAATACTATGTTAGTGATGGGAAGTGGGGCTATGATGAACGGTATCAAGGGATGATGATGTACGGTGTTGTTGTGGTTATGGTGGTTAGCAGCGGGGCTGCAGGGATGGGATTGAATGTGAGAAAACTATTTGTTTGTACTTAATAAATAAAAGTGGAAGAGTTAATGAATGATGGGGATTGGTAATGAAGCATAATAATAATCAATGGATTGGTTGGTTATTAAGAAGGGGTTGGTTGTGTTGCTTGTGTTTTCCTAACTTGATTTGTGGATAGTAGGGATATGTCTTATGAATGATCGTTGTGGTTAGTTGTGGATAGTTTCCCAGTAGTTAAGGAACTAATAAAGTGATTTGGTTGAAACATGAAAACATAAATGGGGTTTCAGGATTGTTTTTTGTATGCATGCTTCGTAGTAGTAGTGAAGATGCACTAGCTCAGTTCTTGGATTAGAAGATATAGGTTGGGCTGAGTGTTTGGTATATATATATATATCTGTATCTTTGTGCTTTATCACACCCAACCAATGATGAGCACTTAGTTCTGAACACTCCCATTACATGATAGAGGGTGTTTTCCCATTAGTTACTAGATCCTTCCTGCTCCTTCTTCCCTAGGCTGTGACGACTTGAGGTGACCATACACCCAAGACTCTTCGGGTAGGATTCGATTGGGGTGGTTTAGCCCAAGAATCTTCAGGTAGGTTTTACTATTTCACTAGAACCTTTGGGATGAGGCCCATGTGTGTGTGGGCGGGATACGTAGTTGTGAGGACCAGGTGTGTGAGGGCTGGATACGTGTTTGTGAGGCCCAGGTGTGTGCCATCGGGATACGTAGTTGTGAGGCCTAGGTGTGTGCGGGTGGGATACGTGGTTGTGAGGCCCAGGTGTGTGTGGGCAGGATATGTGGTTGTGAGGCCCAGGTGTGTGCGGGAGGGAAGAGTGTGGTAGCATCAAGATGTTCACCGTTAGCTAGAGCAGCTAGCTAGTGGGGGAAAATGGTGTGGGGTACCCAATAATCTTGTTCTTAAATACTACTACATGTTGTGGTTGTGTTTTTGGTGATTGTGGCTGGTGAGGTTGGGTGGATATAATTCCTTGCTAGGTTTCTTCTGTTGTTCTCACGGGACATTACGATGTCTCCCCACTTGTGCACGAGAGCTTTTGGTTTCCCTAGTGAGTATACTTGTATTCTCCCCCTACGGTTACTTTTAGGTTTCTTGGAGGACTACTAGGGCTGTGCAAGACCCTACTAGTCAGGACAGTTGGTGTTTCTACAGTTTATTGTACTTGTTTCTTTTGATATTGTACTTTTGAGCTTTCTTGTACTTGTACTTTGTTTCAAAACTATTTAAACATGAATGTGGGATTGTTTTGGGTTTATGTCTATACACTTGTTCATTTCCTTTTTCGGTGGTTGACTTTTCCTATTTCTCAATCTTAAATAATAAAAAAAGGGTAATGCCTCCCATATTTGGGAAAACTCATACCCTTGGTTCTAGTCACCCCCCCGGGGCCTACTGGAGGCGGGACTCGGTGGTCATTATCTCCCTTTCACCATTGCCATCTCAAGAGGGTCATCTTTGGTGGGAGGGGGTTGTGACATTCCCATTCCAAAATATTGGAATTTTATAAATCCTGTCAATGAGTTATCTTACCACAACTGGTGACTTTTCAATCTGTGCTTCTCCTCATAAATCATTAAGTAGGTTATGTTCATTATCCATCAATCCATGATAACAAAAATACAACAAAGTGGTGTTATTATATAACTGTTGTTGGTAATATGTAGTTAGTTAAATAAACCTCTCCTTGGATTCTTAGAGAACTTGTACTGATTTAATCTTGATCCGATAAATTTCATTTCAAAGTTGAAAACTTTTAACGAATAAAATAATTTCTACGGTAATATACTATGTTGATCCTACCATGATATGTCTTCACTAGGTTGTTGATTTGAGAGAATCTCCTTGTCCGCTACAAAAAGTGACAAAGTAGAACCCATAAAGCTAATTTGAACCTTAGTGACTCCAATGGTTCTAAATCATTTACAACCATTATTAATGTTCTTATGTTTCTATTGGGATATTCACCAAATATCCCCAAAATCATATAAAATATCCACATTTTTCATGGTTTTTTTTCATGATATTATTGATCATTTAATGGTAATGTTTTATACATTACAATGAAATTGTGTCCATACATTCCCCTCTATATTATTTTTACTTTACATATATTACTTGTTATCTCTTTAATTTGTATTATAAAATTTGTTAAATATGAAAAAAACGAGATAGGGCTAGCTAGTTAAAAAGTTAAAACCCCTCATTTTTCATGAATTTTTGTTTTTTACTGTTATAGACATTTCCAATAGAGTTCTATAAACCATTGGATAAATCAAATGTGGTTATAATAACTGAATCTGGTCATTTGAAAACATTTATTTAATCAAAACTAAAAAAAACCTCAAATCATAAGTAATTAAACGATGTATGATTATTGTCTATCTTGGTGCTCATAGAAAAATAATATTTGAACATGTGAAATATGTAGTAAAATTTGAACACATATTTTATTTATAGAAGAAATTGTTATGTTATTGGTAAAAGATAATTTTATGGGTCTAGTTTTTCTAAAGAGACAGTATATTGATTTTTATATATTTTAAATTAATAAAGGATGTATTTTTCCATAATTTTTTTATTATCTAATTCAAAATTTGAGTCATTATTCACTTTCTTTCTAATCAACCTTTCATCAATTTAATCCAAAAAATTACTAACACCCAGATGTTTTGGTTAAAATAAATAAAAATAGTGATACCCACATTTCATACCCTTTCTTAACTAAGTACATGGTTATCTATATTCGCCCTTGAATTACCGCCATAGTTTTCTATCTCATGAAGTGTAATTAATCCAATTATCTTTTTTACAATGAAATGAATAAGTAGATGAACATAAAACCCAAATCTGAATAAACCTCGACTAAATAAACATTTACATTTAATGAGGATTTAGTATTTATACTAATAAACATGAATTCATCTATTCATGAGGTGGGGATATTCATTTTTTACATACTATATAGGGTTTATTGTGCCATATCCTCACCACCCATATTGATGAATTCTGCTTCATGGAAATGAGTAAAAAGATCTTCAAATGATGAATTTCTTCAATAAGTGTGTCCCTTAAGAGGCAGGTAGGGTTGTTGGGAGATTATTCTAGCATAATGATTATTATTAAATCAGCCTTAGAGGTGTGGTTAAGTGGGTAAAGGTGGTGGCCTTTTATAATAGGTATGTGGGCCACATTAAAGAAGTCTTTAAATATTATGTTAATATAAATTTATTTTCGAATTATAATAGTTACAAAGAGACAAATTTCATGGATTAGATTTGGAAGTGTCTAAATATTTTTAAACTATAGGTTTTATACATTTTTAAGTCAAAAACATAATCCTAACTTTTAGATATATCCCTTTGTACTAACATTAACTCCTTCTATATGATATTGTATTTTCTTAATATATGGTAACCATAGTTACTATAAATTGAAAAATGAACCAGAATTGGATCATTAATTAAATATTTAACATTTGATAAGTCATTGCGATGAATATTTTATTTTACAACTATTATATAATTTAATAATAATGTATTTTTGTAAAAAACACATTTATGTCTATATGGACAATATTTGGTAATTGATTTGTGTTATATTTATAACAAATTGATTCCATCAATAAAAAATAATTAAATCATCCCTAACATTTAAATGACTTCAAAAAATTATTATATGTCATAAAAATGTTATAATTAAAATAATATTAATATTTATAATATATTTTATTTAAATCTCTCGTTAATATGATAATCATTTCATCATCATTGTTTCAAAAATAAATTTATTTATTTTAATTAAAAGAATTTTAATTAAAATTCCACGATGTGGGAAAAAAATTATTTTTACTAAATATATTTATAGTCAAAGATAACATTTATATAAAATAAATTAAAATTGTTTTACTTTGGAGATACATGTTTGTGTTTTATTTCCCTTTTCATTAAAATAAATATTATAAAAGCTCATTATAACATCAAAATGGCTCCACGATGTCTTAAAATCTACCAAGGTATGTCCATAACCAGAAAGATATAATTAAATAGGATATGTACTTGTATTAGGATGGTTTTATATTATTATATTCTTAGTTTTTACCATTATTTACCAGATTTTCACTTTAACCATGTTAAATAAAAATAATTTCTGAATTTACTAATCATAATTTCAAAAATAAAAAGGTACATATTTGTTTCATTTGGGCCTTATTATTTCAAATATAGATTCTATTTTTTCTAATTAAAAATACATAATTTTCATTAATTAATTTAAAATTAATGCTTGTTGTCAAAACTAAAAAGTAGGTTTTTATGAAGTAAAAACTATAAAAAGATTGACATGTGTTTATATCCAATTTATATGTAAAATTACTTCCAATGGAAAAAATTTGATTAAATGATACCAAAATATTCTAATAAAACATTAAAAAAATTAAAAAGACAATGTATCTATATAAATAAATTATATGAAAAGACTATTTTGAATTAAAATATAGTCTTTTACAATATTTATAAAAATATGGATTTTATCGGAAAAATACCATACTATCCACAATGGTAAATTTTTATGTCCCACTTATAAAGAAGAGGATTATTTTGTGAAATATAATGTATAAAACTGAAAAAAACAAAATTTAAAAAGGCTTTTCCATCAAAAGGTGATATAAAAATCTATTAATTATATTAAAGTATTTTATGCTTAAAATTGTATCCATTATCATTTTAACCAGAAAAATTATTTGGATAAATATAAAAAAATTTAAAAGATATGGAAAATAATAATATATTTAATATGTTCATTCCAACCAATACAATGGCTATGTTTTGACTACTATTTAAAATAATAATATTCTTATTGTACTATTTTTCTATATAAACCAATGTTGTGTTCAACGTATGATTTTAGAGAAACACATTGTTATGTGTTCAGTATGCATTCAGAAAAAATATATCATTTAACATAAAATTAATATCTTATTCATAAATATTATTAGATATAAAATGTATTATTCAATAAAAACTAGGATGTTACATCATTCCCCCTTTTTAAAAAATAATTTCTCGTAGTTTTACAATTGGGATCGGTAACTTCAATGAAAATACAATATTGGAAAAATGATAATAAAAATTCAACATTAAAGTACATAAAGTGAATTACAATAGTCACCCTAGAAAACACAAACTAGGGTTTTATATTGGAAATCATAGATATAGAATAGAAAACTAATCATCATGTTCTAATGGAGATTGATATAAAAAATGATCAGGATATAGTCAATAACATGAAAACAAAAACCTATGATGGGATAAATTGTATTCTATTTCCATATGGGAAATGTAAACAGAATACATTTTTTTAGTTCCTTTTCATAAATTATAAAAATTCATTTATGAGATTCAGTCTGAACATATAGAAACATATTTACTTATCATGTAGAGTCTGATCAGTTAATAAATATATACCACAAACTCAATTTTTTTTCCAAATAATTAGTATTTCAAATGACATGGTCACACCTGAAGTGCAATAATCCACTTATATAGAATCAAATAATTTTAAAAATAATTAAAATATATTTCACATGCATTTATACATTAACCAAAACCAAAATAGTTAGTTTGAGATTATGTAGTCCTAAAAAAGAATATTTCATTTTAAAAAGAAATATAAAACTTAATCGCCAAAATTCATCAAACAATACCCAATGTTAAAAAAATAAAATTTAATAGAAAATTACATTGATTTTCTAAAAGGTAATCCTATGATTGAAACAAAAAATTCAAAAGGATTTTATCACCTATAATTCCATGATAAATTTTAAAATTTATCTCTAAATAACATTGACTACTCTTAAAGTCTCATACATAAATGTAAATAACCTCATCATATATTATCCATAATAAGTTCATTATTTCCCAAAATAACTGAAATCCCTATATTTCCATAAAAAACATTGTTTATTCATAAATGAAATTCAACTGTTACTCCTCAAATGAAATCCCATTGTATTTTATTTTCGGTAGGAATATATTGTTCCTAAATGTGCAAAAATCATCCAAAATAACATTAATCACATAATCACCAAATCTTTTTCCTATACTAAGGATATCCATTAAATAAATCATAAGTTCCAAAACTCAACTTCTTCTTGATCTATTAAATCATTTAACTAAAAATAATATGCCATACTGACTAGGACTTCAAGTAGGCCAGTGGTAGTCAATAAAGTCTTTTCACACTTCGGTTGAGGGGTCGATACCCAAAGCCTTGTATAATGGGGTGGGTTGTTACTCTTCCTACAACTTGTTCTCTTTTTAAAACAATACCACTCTTAAAACATTCCCAAAATGATATAAAGTATTAAAAAATAATAATAACATAATTTAACCTCATGATAAGCTCACACCTTTCATTCTGAAACTCAAAATGTTATAAAACATTATTACCTAAATATCAATGATCATATAAACCAAAAATATTATTTATAATTATTTCTAAAAAGGAAAATGAGTTTTTCATCAAATAAAATTTTCACATAACAAACATCATGGTTACACATACTAGAGAAAAGTCTACCAATGTAATACCATCAACAAAGAAGCCTTAATACTTTTAATATTTTCATCACCCAAAGATCTTACAAAACACTTGAATTTCTAAAATGAATAAATCTTCATCATACATAATTATTCATGATCACTTAACCATGTTATTTTATCTTATTCAATAATAATTCTTTCCTAGGAGAAAATCAGGAATCATGTCTTAATATTTTATAATTTGAAAACATGAAACATGAAATAGTACATACCTTTCACATGTCACATTCATTTTCCTAATCATTAATTGGAATTTCATTATGTAGTTCTAAACATATATTATTATGTTCATGTTTATCCCATTATTGAACCTTCTTATTCAGAAATATATTTGTGTAATGTCCATACTGCACATATTTATTTCATTCAATTGATAACATGGAAATATCTTCTTTCTCTTCCTCAGTATCAAATGAATGCATCCTTTCTCTATGGAAGTTTATTTCACTATGACCTTAATTACCATATCTAAAACATCTTCCCATACCATTGAAAATTTTTCCTAGGTGATTATTTCGACATCATTGATTCATATGTTGTTGAATATACATACCATTTTTATTATTACATGAACTTCCACAGTGATTTTCTTCTCACATATATTATGCCTTAGAAAAATCACCAAGGAACATATAGTCAATGATGAATCCAGATAGTTGGTTACTAATAACAAAAATAGTTCTCATTGAATATTCCATTTCATTCAGTTTCTTATTCATAAATCCACTATAGTTTTCTTCACATCAATTTTTACATTGTCACCTGCAAGATCTATCCATTTACTAAAACCAAAATTGTTACTGTGATCATATCAGTAAAATCATCAAATATTATCTTATGAGGAGTGTGAATACTTAGATATATTTAATCAAGTTATCTTAAACTCATTTAATTTATCTAAAATAACTATTACTCTTTGTAATATGCTAACAACTGTGGTTATATAAAACATGTAACTTATGCATAAATAACACTGTAACCTCTAATGTTTTCTAAACTAACCTCAGATACCAAATATTAGGCCCCATCCTAAAAAACATAATCATGATTTCTGATCATGAATTTAATTTCTTTCAAATTGATAATCTTTTTAGATGTATATTTTTAGATAATTAGGCCATACCAATTACATTACATTTTATATATTTTAATGTAGACAACTCTACCCTATCCATTTTTTTCACAACAATAAAACTCATTAAAACAAGATTTATTTTCTTGATAAAAATCATCATGAATTATTCATCTGTCTTACCCTTACATATACCCTATTGAGAACATTTCAAAAACATGGGATGAGAATTAAAATCACAATAGGAGATATAAAATATTGAAAGAAAACATTAATCCATGAATTCATACAGAGTAATGAAATCATTATTTTTACACATAAAAAATTATATCTTAAACATTACTCTATAAATAATATTATTTTTGAATAACTCAATGAAATCATAAATCATAATGGTAACATGTGGCATCTATAACATACTTTCATTTTATCTTTTACAAACACATATAGATTAACCATCATGGTTATGCATAGAATATCCATCATAGTATATTCAGTAAATATCTTTAGAGATAACTTAATATTTACCTTAGTCCGAATTACCAATTAATTTAAGAGTTTCAAGGGATCACACTTCCTTAGTTTATCACGGAACAACCTGTATACAAAATAAATTCACATGAACGAAAACATATTTATAACACATGAACAAGAATAAATGAAAAATAGCATTTCTTTATAATAATCATAATACATCATTTAAAATATCTATATAATCAATCCATTCTCAAAACCATTTACAAAACCATAAAAACATTAATATTATATTTAATTTTCATAATAAAAACATTAATTCCTGTAGAGGAAGCCATATGTCAAATAATGCTCTCAGTGGCCAAAAGGTCATTGTCACCACGTATTTTAAAAAGAAACATTCGATTTGTCATTTAGCATAACACATCTTAAAAAATATTCCTTTCCAAAAACATTTAATGAAATTAAAATTAAATGTAGTTGATTATAAATCATGTAAAAAAAGTTTGTATCAAAATCTTCCTCACTGAATTGAGATTGAGACGAAGTCCCTTGCCACATGAGAAAATACATGAATATAAATAATTAAAGAATAATATTAAAAATAAATATATAATATCATGAGAATATATATAGTCATGATATAATATTTCAATGACCAGTACATATTACATATACAAATTAATTTGGTCATATTATCAACTAAGTCTAAATGAAATGTAAATTGAGATGCAATCCATTAATAAGGTCATATAAATGATGTAAGAAATTATCAATGGGGTGATTATGTGTACCAAAATTATATAAAAAAATTATAATAATATTACATCATAAATAAATAAATAGTTATTACACCCATAATATTGGCATAATATATTCCTCATTGTATCCGTAAAACCCTATGAGTGGAAATTGAGTTTAGAATTTCCCTTGCCTTGAAACTGACTTGTCTCATTCATACATTATAGTAAAGAATAATATAAATAAGTTAATAAATATATTCATGAGAAACTATTTCATTTATATTATTCCTTTTATATCACTTATTACCATTTTATAAAAATTAAATAATTATTTATGTTCATATTTGTCGTTTTGTCGATATTCAGTAGGTGAGTCGAAAATGAACATGTTTGATGTAAATTTTCCAAGGTCAAAATTCCAGCATCCCTAGAATCTTATTCATGATTTATAGATCATATATATTCATTATATAATTATTTATAATATTCCTTATCATTTTACGAAAATAAATGAAATGTACCATTCGTGGAGACAGAAGGTCGTTCATATGTATGAATGCTACATTCATTTCATTGTCATATTAATTGAATGATAACTAAATGACACATAGTTATATTAAAATTATAGTATAAAATAAATGTTTTATATTTTATAAATGTTCATCAACTTCATCCTTTATATATTCCATTTATGGCACGAACAATTTATATCACATTGTGGGGGTTGTAGTCTAGACTTCTCAAATAAAATTATTGTATTTACAGATTATGGATTTAATAATGGTATGTTGTAAATAAATATTACATAAGCATAGTTTCAATATAAATATAATATATATAATATATATTATTTCAATTAATTTATAAAATTGTGGTTTAATTAATATCATTTAGATTGAATTGCTCGCCTCGTGGACACGGTACGTTGTACATGCACACGAGTGACAATAACATTAAATTAATGGTTAAAAGGTATAGAATTGGATGGTTAAATAATTATAATTAATAATTATTGTGTTGTATTAATTTTTAACCTCCATTATAATCACAATTATACCCTTCCATATTATTTTTTATTGAATAACAAATTACACCATGGTATAGAGATGGTATGTTGTGCGTACACATTTGTGGTGATATTGTTATTCATAGTGAAGTGCCCAGATCAGTGTGAATCACTGAGAGGGGGAGGGGGTGAATCAGTGATCCCTTAAAACTTTTTACTAATTGATTCTTAATCAATTAAACCTCTATGGCTGGTTAAAGCCTCGATCCACTCTTCTTGTATCTCTCACCTTTCCACGAATGATGCAGTAATGAAAAGGCACAGGACACAAGGATTTACAAGGTTCGGCACCAAAGGCCTACATACTTGCCATGCTCTCCTAGCATAGATTCTCCCATTATAACTTGTTATAATTACAATGGTCGATACAGAGTCCCACTGTATCTCTCCTGAGTCCCACAGGAGGGTCTTTATACTGCGTCCCACAGTGTTACCAGAGTCCCACTGGCCTGCTCCAGAATCCCACTGAAGACTTCTTCTCCCTGAGTCCCACAGGGTCTTCTCCTGGCTCCTCGAGTCGCACGAGTAGCTCTTCTTCACTTTAAACTTCTTCAAGTATCTTCAGCAGCCTGGGATAAAGGCTGCTGGCCTTGCTCTGTACCTCTGATCACTTGTGATGATCAGGTCTTCTCGTCTTGCTCAGGATTTATCTCCTTCTTCTCAGGATGACCTGGCTTCTCTCCAACTACTGAATACTCAGACAACTGATATCTTTAACTTCAGTCTGGTCCAGTCTCAGTCACTTCAACTTCATGCATTGAGTGCATGGCAGCTCTTCATCCTCATGCACTGATAGCATGGTCTTCTCAATTCTTCAAGAACTTCAAGTCTTGGACTCCTCAGATGCACACCACTGATTTAGCACTGTTCATGTGTGCACGTGCATGCATGCATGCATGCACTCCCCTCTTTCTTGTCTTGGTGTGATAAACCCACAAAGGGTGCAATCCTTTTTAGCACACACCTTCTCCACAATCTTCACACACTATATTCTTATTGGTTACAAACTTAAATGTGTGTTCTACTTTAGTGTGAGGTATCCTTCTTCTTCTCTTTCTTAGTGTGTACACACCACTTAGGCACACACTAAGGTTCGGCCTCTTTGCTCTTTGCACACACTTCTTTCACTTTTTGCACACAAGTGAGCTTGGCCTCTTCTTCTTGCACATAAATGGCTACGGCCAACTTTTTGTTCACTATGCACACACACTGTCCAGGGTGTTCTTAATTTTGGATCACGCAAGGTGCTTGAATACAAGCCTCGGCCTTCCTGCCTTCAACAGCCATGCAAGTCCTCTGACAGCCGTGGGCGCGCAAGCTCCTCCTGCCGCGGGGCGTGCAAGTGCAACACCCACGGGGTCTTCCTCCTGCCACGCAAGGGTGCGGGCAGAGAGGGAACAAGCCTCAGGCGCGCAAGGTGTTGCGGCCACGAGGTCTTCCTGCTGCGCAAAGGATTAGCGCGCAGGGGACTCCCCTTCACCACTTTCACGCAAGGGATGCGCAAAAGGGACTTCACGAAGCCAAAAATGGCTCCGGGCTTCTCTGCCGCGCAGGGGATGCGCAGCTCAATTCTTCGCGAGGCACAAGGGTGCTCTCATGGGACTCACGTTTCTCAAAGGATCAGCAAGCGTCTCTAGCGCCTCGGGTCTTCTTTTTATAGGCGAGGAGGGCTTCAAATACTCCGCGTGATTTAACTTCAAAATCCGGAAGTTTTCGGTTCTTTCAAGATTCTGTGAAATCTTGTTTTTCTTTTTATTTCACGCGGGATCACTTCTCTTTGTTTTCCTCTTCACGTGCATGCGACTTAGAACGCATGCACGGCCTTCCTTCAATCCACACCATGCAGAACATCAACACCGAATGGCCTCGCACCTTCGTTTTTCTTCGGCCGAACTTCGAATTCTCCTCTCATTGCATGCAAGCCAATTTTTAGGCATGGATCTGTTCAGTGTGGCCAGACGAACCTCAAGGAGCCTTCGGTTTCAGAAATGATAGACGGGAACTCAAAAACCATCGTCGGGAAGGCGCCTGGTTCAGCGGCAGCTCGCGGGTGCCTCGGTCGAGCTCGAGGTAGGAGATGGACCGGGAGCCGCCGGATCGGGTGATCGAAAGACATCGGACGACTGGATCAGATCGCGGCGCGCAGCAGATGAATCGTGCAGCGCAGATCAAGCGCGAGATCGCTCGGACGGCTGAGATTTGCTCCTGGGGATTTTTCCGCGTCCCACATCGAAACCGCGGCCGGTTTTCTCGCGGCTTATCAACCAAGCGCTGGCGAGAAGCGCTCAGTTGAACTTCTCCCTCCACGGTGCCGCCCTGCACCGTGTTCTCCCTGTGGGCGCGCTCTGCGCCCACTCTGCTCCCTGCGGGCGCGCCACTGGCGCCCACTATGCACACCCTTCGGGCGCGCTCTGCGCCCACGCTGCGCAGGACCTGATCCCCTGCGTGGCCCCGGCTTACACACGGCCGCGGCCTCTCGGGCTGGCCCCATGGGATCCCCTTGGGCGTGGTGACCTAGTCCCACATGTGTCTTGGGTTGAACCCTTAAGGCTGGCCCTTGTGGCTTAATTTTTTCTTTAAGTATAGAACAAGTCCTTTGTGTAAAAACAAAGTGACCAAGTTCAAATGCCAAATGCCACACCTCTTCTTCTTCATTTCTTCTCTTCTCTTCTTAAGAATTCCTCCATTCTTCTTAAACATTTAATCTTCACTTAGGATATGGAATTCAAAAGGTTCATCTTCATCAACCGAACTCCTGAATCACTTATAATCTTCAATGTTCTTCATTGATCTAATCAGAGATCAAATTGGATCTTCTTCAAATTTACATGCACTAAGTGATAGTGCATGGACTTCTTCAGCTCACTTAATCCACTTAGAACATGTGAATGGATTATCTTCTAACTCCTCATGCATTTTCACTACAATGCATGGTCTTCTAATCATGTTGTGACTTTGTATCATCTTGATACAAGTTCTATCAACTTAAAGATCAGCTCAACAATCGTCAGATGTTCATAGAGAATGTTTCAACCACAACATCCTATGTCACTTAGTGAATCTCCTAAGTGACATGCATCTTAGTACCATGGCCATTCTCCTTCATCACCATCACATCCTTTTTCATTCACATCTTGACATTCCTTGACATCCATTCATTCCATGACAACTTCATGCCTCATTGACAACAAATGCAACACAATGCACTTAAATCTCCCCCTTTGTATTTGTTGTCAATACACAACTTCAGCACATATGAATGGGTCAATATGTGTGCCAGTCTTTTCTCCCCCTTATTGGCAATCAAATGCAAAGGTGTGGTGTGGTTCTCTTCCACAATATCTCTTCCTCCCTTCGAATAGCATCTTCTTGAAAAACACTAGGAGAGGGATGATGTCACATGTTCTTCTTTAGCAAAGAACATTTAGTTGATCAACTCTAAGTCTACTTGGGCTAACCCGGTGTAGAAAACAAGAGTGATATAACCAAGGAACTCAATGCTGTCCAACATTCACAATACATGTGAGATCATGCTTAGGGGTTGAATTTTTCAGATATTCAATGAATTGCTGAGTCCTGCACATACTTCACAAAACACATTAGAATGTTTAGGTGCAAAGATAAAGCTCCCCCTTTCATCTATTTGTCTTCAATCCATACTCCTCCTTAATTGACAAGATAAACTCAATTAAGAAACAAGGGATGAAAGTATGATTGGAATACCTTCACTTTTCTCAATATGGTATTAAATCTTAGAATCCCATCTTCTACAGATTGGCTCCCCCTTAAGGGGTGCACTCCATTCCTTCCAAACCATCCTCCAGATGAGAATGATCATCATCTTCAATTCCCTGCAATGTTAGCACATGTAAATACCAGAAGTATAAGGGAATAACATGGAACCTCCTTGGTTCATCAATGTGAACAACAAGGTTGAGAAGATTCTCTCAACCGAGATGTCCCATTTTCACTAGTCTTCACACTTGCACATTTGATCTTCATTGATGATTGTGCTGGTGTGATTCTCAAAACATCTTCATGTGAAACCTTCTTCTTCCCTTTTGCTTTAGCAATTGCCAGAGCTTCATCTTCAACTCTTTGTAGTACTCTAGCAAGTTTCAACTGATGTGGCCATATGACAAGTAAATCATTTGGAAGAGTGGCCCCATTTCTGGAAGTTCCATATGGTTCTTTTGATGCTGTTAAGCTACCTTTCTTATGCTTTCTTCCCAAGGATTCTCTTTTAGCCAGGTTCAGTGATCTTCTCTTCATTCCAGCTTTGGATACAGTTGGAGATTGACATGTATCATTCTTTTGACCACTTTTGCAGCCATCCCAGATGTTGTCAAGAAATCCAAATCTGTTAGCAGTAAACAGATGTCTCTGGACCTGTGGATGTTGCTTATTTCCTTCTGGCTTGCTCCCCCTTAGCATGGGCTTCCTTTGTGCTTTGACATTTATTGGATTGTACCAACAATCCTTTGCACAGTGCCCATACTTGTTACAACACCAGCATTGTCCCACGAATCTTGACCTCTTCAGTCATTCTGATTGTAGGGAACTTTTCTTGACCTGTTGTGCTGTTTCAGGAGAGCTCTGCTTCTTTACTGTCTTCATCCATATTTGTTTGGAATTATTCTTCCATCCTGCACTTTTTGTGGAAACACAATTAGAAGCATCAGTACAAGATGAGATGGATGGTACCTTCCTTTTAGAAGATGTTGCCCTTTTATTAGAGGATGTCTTTCTTTTAGAATCATCCTTCTCAAAGCTCACTTGAGTGGCAACATTTCTTCTTCCAGCTGTCTGGGAGGCTTGGGCTTTGGGTGATTGCTGATTTTTCAATATCACCTCCAGTTCTAAGCATTTCATATTGAGGGAGTTCTTCTCATCCTCAATAGTTTTTTGCCTTCCTTCCCATTTCTCTTCCAGCTGTTCTAGTTGGTCTTCATGCACCTTCTTCATTTCTTGTAATGAACTGTCAAGCTCCTTTACCCTTTTTTACTTTGTCTTCAAGTTGAGCATCTCTGACATTCATTGAAACTTTGTGCAACTTCTCTAGTGCATGGAAAACTTCTTTGATCATTATCATAAATATTTCTTTCTCAGAAGAGCTTCTTTGCAATTCTTCTTCAGTGTCTTCAAATCTTTCATTGCAAAGGAAAATAGTTTCATCTTTAGCCTTCACCAGCTTTCTGAGAGTGTTGGTCATGCCAACCCTTTTAGCCAATTGGACTTCCATAGAATTGGCTTCTTCTTCTAGCTGTAATTTTTCTTCTTGAAGATCAAGGATGCCTGTAGCTATACACATTGCCACTTCCTTGGGGACTCTCTTCTGAAGATATTTGATTGCATTTAGAAGATCATTGTTTCTTCCATCTTCATCACAGCTAGAGCAGGCTTCATCAGAAGAATGATAAAAGGAATTGTCATCTGATGTGACTTTCACATTTCTTTCCATAGAAGGAGTTTCTCTGATTGCACCAACCTGCTTCCTCATCTTCTTTGCCTGTTTCGTCATTCTGTTTTTCAGAGTCTTGGCAGATATCTCCATTTGAGGCTGTTCTTTCATTTCCTCAAATCTGCACTCCATATAGACTCTCTTGTATCTTTTAGAGGTAACCTCCTCTGATACCAATTGAAGTGCCCAGATCAGTGTGAATCACTGATAGGGGGAGGGGGTGAATCAGTGATCCCTTAAAACTTTTTACTAATTGATTCTTAATCAATTAAACCTCTATGGCTGGTTAAAGCCTCGATCCACTCTTCTTGTATCTCTCACCTTTCCACGAATGATGCAGTAATGAAAAGGCACAGGACACAAGGATTTACAAGGTTCGGCACCAAAGGCCTACATCCTTGCCATGCTCTCCCAGCATGGATTCTCCCATTATAACTTGTTAAAATTACAATGGTCGATACAGAGTCCCACTGTATCTCTCCTGAGTCCCACAGGAGGGTCTTTATACTGCGTCCCACAGTGTTACCAGAGTCCCACTGGCCTGCTCCAGAATCCCACTGAAGACTTCTTCTCCCTGAGTCCCACAGGGTCTTCTCCTGGCTCCTTGAGTCGCACGAGTAGCTCTTCTTCACTTTAAACTTCTTCAAGTATCTTCAGCAGCCTGGGATAAAGGCTGCTGGCCTTGCTCTGTACCTCTGATCACTTGTGATGATCAGGTCTTCTCATCTTGCTCAGGATTTATCTCCTTCTTCTCAGGATGACCTGGCTTCTCTCCAACTACTGAATACTCAGACAACTGATATCTTTAACTTCAGTCTGGTCCAGTCTCAGTCACTTCAACTTCATGCATTGAGTGCATGGCAGCTCTTCATCCTCATGCACTGATAACATGGTCTTCTCAATTCTTCAAGAACTTCAAGTCTTGGACTCCTCAGATGCACACCACTGATTTAGCACTGTTCATGTGTGCACGTGCATGCATGCATGCATGCACTCCCCTCTTTCTTGTCTTGGTGTGATAAACCCACAAAGGGTGTAATCCTTTTTAGCACACACCTTCTCCACAATCTTCACACACTATATTCTTATTGGTTACACACTTAAATGTGTGTTCTACTTTAGTTTGAGGTATCCTTCTTCTTCTCCTTTTTAGTGTGTACACACCACTTATGCACACACTAAGGTTCGACCTCTTTGCTCTTTGCACACACTTCTTTCACTTTTTTCACACAAGTGAGCTTGGCCTCTTCTTCTTGCACATAAATGGCTACGGCCAACTTTTTGTTCACTATGCACACACACTGTCCAGGGTGTTCTTAATTTTGGATCGCGCAAGGTGCTTGAATACAAGCCTCGGCCTTCCTGCCTTCAACAGCCGTGCAAGTCCTCTGACAGCCGTGGGCGCGCAAGCTCCTCCTGCCGCGGGGCGCGCAAGTGCAACACCCGCGGGGTCTTCCTCCTGCCACGCAAGGGTGCGGGCAGAGAGGGAACAAGCCTCAGGCGCGCAAGGTGTTGCGGCCACGAGGTCTTCCTGCTGCGCAAAGGATTAGCGCGCAGGGGACTCCCCTTCACCTCTTTCGCGCAAGGGATGTGCAAAAGGGACTTCACGAAGCCAAAAATGGCTCCGGGCTTCTCTGCCGCGCAGGGGACGCGCAGCTCAATTCATCGCGAGGCACACGGGTGCTCTCACGGGACTCACGTTTCTCAAAGGATCAGCAAGCGTCTCCAGCGCCTCAGGTCTTCTTTTTATAGGCAAGGAGGGCTTCAAATCCTCCGCGTGATTTAACTTCAAAATCCCGAAGTTTTCGGTTCTTTCAAGATTCTGTGAAATCTTGTTTTTCTTTTTATTTCACGCGGGATCACTTCTCTTTGTTTTCCTCTTCACATGCATGCGACTTAGAACGCATGCACGACCTTCCTTCAATCCACACCATACAGAACATCAACACCGAATGGCCTCGCACCTTCTGTTTGCTTCGGCCGAACTTCGAATTCTCCTCTCATTGCATGCAAGCCAATTTTTAGGCATGGATCTGTTCAGTGTGGCCAGACGAACCTCAAGGAGCCTTCGGTTTCAGAAATGATAGCCGGGAACTCAAAAACCATCGTCGGGAAGGCGCCTGGTTCAGCGGCAGCTCGCTGGTGCCTCTGTCGAGCTCGAGGTAGGATATGGACCGGGAGCCATTGGATCGGGTGATCGAAATACATCGGACGGCTGGATCAGATCGCGGAACGCGGCAGATGAATCGTGCGGCGCAGATCAAGCGCGAGATCGCTCGGACTGCTGAGATTTGCTCTCGGGGATTTTTCCGCGTCCCACATCGAAACCGTGGCCGGCTTTCTCGCGGCTTATCAACCAAGCGCTGCCGAGAAGCGCTCAGTTGAACTTCTCCCTCCACAGTGCCGCCCCGCACCGTGTTCTCCCTGCGGGCGCGCTCTGCGCCCACTCTGCTCCCTGCGGGCGCGCCACTGGCGCCCACTATGCACACCCTTCGGGTGCGCGCTACGCCCACGCTGCGCAGGACCTGATCCCCTGCGTGGCCCCGGCTTACACACGGCCACGGCCTCTCGGGCTGGCCCCATGGGATCCCCTTGGGCGTGGTGACCTAGTCCCACATGTGTCTTGGGTTGAACCCTTAAGGCTGGCCCTTGTGGCTTAATTTTTGCTTTAAGTATAGAACATGTCCTTTGTGTAAAAACAAAGTGACCAAGTTCAAATGCCAAATGCCACACCTCTTCTTCTTCATTTCTTCTCTTCTTTTCTTAAGAATTCCTCCATTCCTCTTAAACATTTAATCTTCACTTAGGATATGGAATTCAAAAGGTTCATCTTCATCAACCGAACTCCTGAATCACTTATAATCTTCAATGTTCTTCATTGATCTAATCAGAGATCAAATTGGATCTTCTTCAAATTCACATGCACTAAGTGATAGTGCATGGACTTCTTCAGCTCACTTCATCCACTTAGAACATTTGAATGGATTATCTTCTAACTCCTCATGCATTGTCACTACAATGCATGGTCTTCTAATCATGTTGTGACTTTGTATCATCTTGATACAAGTTCTATGAACTTATAGATCAGCTCAACAATCGTCAGATGTTCATAGAGAATGTTTCAACCACAACATCCTATGTCACTTAGTGAATCTCCTAAGTGACATGCATCTTAGTACCATGGCCATTCTCCTTCATCACCATCACATCCTTTGTCATTCACATCTTGACATTCCTTGACATCCATTCATTCCATGACAACTTCATGCCTCATTGACAACAAATGCAACACAATGCACTTCACATAGGATGGATAAAAGGATGTATATGGTGGCCCATAATTATGATAACATCTCAGAATTTATAATATACAAGATTTATTTCTTTTTTATTGAAACAAAATAATAAGCAAAAGTAGAAGAATAAAAGAATATTAAAAGAGGTAATAAAATAAATACTTCTGCTCTGAGTATCTCTTTTTGATTTTCACAAAAGGTCTGCTTAGGATGAATTTACGAGAAAACAATTTTCACCTATAAAAGCAAGTGTGTAATATTTATGATTATTTTAAAAATAATTTTGATGATTCCCTGGGATTGATAGGTGTCAGTATGTGGGTACATGTGGTTTCCTTTTATAAGAGGGAGGACTGGAATTTTAGTGAAGTCTTGAAATATTATTTTATTATAAAATTATTTTTAATTTTTAATATATTTAATGTAATATATTTCTATGATATGAGTAGGATGGGTTGAAATCCCCACAACCAATATATTTTAGATAATCATAGGTCACAAACATAACCTTATATTTTCGATTTATCCCTTATTTAAAAACATTAACTCTTAAAATGATTTCACGTATTATAATAATATATACATACTATAATTACTATTGAATTACAAGAGAACCAAAATTATATCATTAATGACATTTTAAACATTATATAACTCCTTTGGATGAGTCTTATAGTTTTATTACTATTATATCATTTAATAAACCAGTATTTTTTTACTAATTTATATCAATGTTTACTCTATTTAGTAATTGATTTTTGTTAAAGTCATAAAAAATTGATTACTTAAACCCATAGGAATTAAATCATCCCAAACATGTCAATTAAATCCCAAAAATTTCTATATGTCATAAAAATTTTAAAATTACATTATTTATAATATTTATATTATAATTTATCTTAGTCATTCTTTGATAGTGTAATCACTTCATCATCATTGTTTCATTTATAAATATATTTATTTAATGACTTAAAATTATAAATAAAATTCCATGATATATGAAATATTGTTATCATTATAATGAATACATATAGCCAACGATATCATTTATATAAATCAAATAATAAATGTTTTAGTTATGAAATAAAAGGTTTTTTTATAAAAAATCATTTAAATAACTATTATAAAAGGTCTTTATCACAATCAAGTGGCTATAAGGGGTCCTAAAATAGAACCAAGTATGCTCATGGTGGAACATATTTCATAAAATATAATTAATTATTTTGTTCGGGTTGAGTTATATTATTATAATTTTACTTTTTACCCCTGTTTAACTATTTTACCCATTAACCGTGGTAAATAAAAAAAATTACAGAAGTTACAATTCAAAATACGCAAAAAAAAAAGATAACTATTTTAAAAATTTTAAATTTTGAATCCAAAAATGGATTCCATCTTTTATTTTTGAAAACCAATATTTTTAGAAATTATTTTAAAATTATTTCTTTTTATCAAAACCCAAAAACGGGTGTTTAGGATGTTAAAAAATTCAAAATATTAACATGTGTTTAAGTCTAATTTAAATGTAAAATTTCATCCATTAACCAACATTGGATAAAAAAAATCCTAACCCATTCATAATTTAAGATTAATTGAAAGGAGGATATAAGTATATAAATAAATTGGATGAAAATATAGTTTTGAATTGAAATGTAGTAATTTCACTATTCATTAAAATATTGATTTTAACATAAAAAACAAAATATCATCCTAGGTAAATTTTAATGTCCCTCATCTAATGAATAACAACATTTTGTAAGATAGAAAATAAAAAAGTATCAAAAAAATATTTTAAAAGGGCTAACAATCAAAAGGGGGTAAAATATCCTTTCAAAAATATTGTAGAATTTTGAGCATAAAATTGGATTCATTCGCATTTTATTCCTAAAAAATTTATAGGATAAATGTATAAATATTTAAAAAATATTTAAAATCATAATATAATTAATTTTATTCAATCATGCCAGTATAACAGCTAGGCATGAGCTACTATTTAAAATAATAATATTATTATTGTATTATTTTTCGGTATAACTCTACGTTGTGTGAAACGTATGATTTCAGAGAAACCTTTTGTTTTCAATCGAGTATGCATACAAAAAAAAGCCTCAGCTTTAAAATAAAATTAATATCTTTTTCATAAATACAATTAGATATAAAAATTTATTATTCAATAAATACTTATGATGTTACTATTGGCTATATGGTTAAGGAATAAAATAATCATTCTTACTATGAATGTTATAGTTTTTGTTCATACAATGAGACTAAGGCTAAAAAGGAATGGATCATAGAATGTATTCTTATAATGAGACTGGTAGAATATTTAATTGATTTTTTATATGGTTAGCTTTCATTTATGGGAAATTTTTAGAATAAGGTCAGTTGATGGCACTCATTGTGTGTATACATTACATGATATTGTGGTACAGTATGGTGGGTAGGTGACCCTGAGAAGAGAACAAAATTTTATTAAGGAATGTTCCACATTCCTATTATGATATAGAAGGTTCGTGTATGGTCAGCATATGGTAGTTATTTAGTGCATGCATAGAGACCATGTATTTCATAGTCACTCCTGGTCTTTGTAACATTCCCTCATGAAATAGTTCACTAGTTTTCTTAGTATAATATTAAATTCTACCCTAAAATCTAAAAAATGAAAAAAATTGAATAACTAGGGATCCACAATTTATAATGAAATATTTACACCTAAATATATTTTAATATAATGTCTAAAAATGATGTAATTTTAGAAATTAATGATATTCTACTATCAACCTGGTTAACTAACTATAATGTCGGTCCTTTTAAAATACATTCATGTGGAAAATGATGAGAATTACATATCACATTAGTAAAAATTACAGTTAAACCAAAATTTATTCAATATATACATAGAGAAAACATTTTATTAAATTACATAAAATTTTACAAAAGGTGGGATGAATTCAATTTTATTTTCACAATTTTAATATATTTCCTTGATAATTTGATAATTGAAGTCAATGGGATTATACCTTGAGATATATGCAATATTTTTATAATGATCCATGTAAAATGTATTGTTATACAAAACTATAATTGGTATCTATTATTTAAACATTATATAATCCTACTTAATCTTTTTCTCAATCTTCAATGTTGGAGCAATACAAATGAAAATATACGTGGACATTATAGTACTTAGTGTGACCGTGTTATTTTCTTGCAATTCCTACTCACATTGTTATCTCTCCAGTGGAAAAATATACCATAATTTGATATTTTATCATCAATGTCACGTACATATTCTGTGTATGTAATTTTAGAAAGATAATAGTATTTATCTACTCTAAATTAGACATAATCCCAATGTTCCACTAACATATATATGGACCTTGTTTGTATATATAGAATGTAACTACATAGGGTCACTCTTATATCTGGCACATGGACTCATATTTCAGAAAATAACTTTCAAAAAATCTATAAACTAATGAAATTTTATAGTAATTATTTTATTTTCATAGTAATTAACAAACTCACCCTCAAAAATATTTTCATAGTTACCTCTCCACATGAATCAGAGTCGATTCTTGTTTTTAATCATCTATCTCAAACATATTAAACAACTCTTTGGAATATTTTTCATGGTATAATAAAATATTTATTTTATTTCATCACATATAATTCAAAAAAGAATATCATCTCACCATTCATAATGATCCGAAACATTTGTTTCAATAGATAGTAAAAATATTTATAAGAATTACGATTACAATTTTTAAATATTATATCTAGACATATATAGTCACAATAATAACCCATTATTTAACCACTTTGATATATAGGTTGATATACACAACACCTTCACTAAATTATATTTTTTTTCAAGGAACTACCCACCCAAAAATACCGAGCCCGTGGGGCCTATATTAAGTAATATATAACCTTATTTAGTTTTAAACCCATTAAGACATCATTTTGATTCTAAATAATGTTACGATCCTCAATAAACTCCACAACTTCATGATTGACATTCAATATTAGAGATTTGACATCCATTTTCAAAATCTTATATTACATATAAAATAATCAATTATTTAGAAAAAATTTATCCACCAACATTATAACTTGGGGAAATGTATATTATATATTATCATCTTTAACATGAGAGCGTCATGTGTACACAAGATGATATTTGGTCAACATGTATTCTAGATTTTCATTTATGTTATTCATGAGTAACTGTTGGGTCTAAAAATGTTTTTTGTTACAATGTATTAGAACATGGTTTTTGGTAGAATGATTCTCAATTTTAAATATTTATTTAACAACAAATATAATTCATTACTCATCCTTGATAGCTCTTTCCACTGAATTAGGTTGACTTTGAGAAATTATAGCTGGTTTATTTTCACATATCAAATTTATTATAAGTTTCATAGGAATAATCTGAATTCCAATTATATATTCTACCTCCAAATTCATCTTAATCCATTGATAGATTGATTGTTTAGTTCTCAATGACCACTTTTTTTATAATTAGTTATATTTGAGTAAACATCTACTCTTATAGTAGAAACATGGCCAACATTGAACTGTTGTACATAGTCTTCTACTCATTGTATTCATAGTATTATTTTAAAACTATTACATATGGAATAATAATAATATAATTATTTTTTAAATGTTCATATAATTATTTTTTACATCTTTCAATCCATGTTTGGATAATATTCACCGATTCTACATGATTTTTATTCAAAAAAAATGTACCATGATCAATCTTTTCAACAAAATTTACAATATATAAACCTTGAATTTTTATAATATGTGGATTACAAAACAATAATATGTAGTATTTAAATAGAATTTATTAACACAAAATTTCATAGAATGACATATTATTGTTTGGTCTCTATAAGAATCTATTTTTAATAGAAATATTTATACAAATACATTCCTCCAACAAAATTTTCAGATATTCTATTCCAATAGATTTGTTCTTCCCATATATATAAATCTCGCATTCTTCCTCTTATATAATATATTTTTACAGTGTTTATAAATTGTTTTATACTACTGAATTATACTGCATTTTCAAGGTAGTATTATAATGAATATCTTACGAATTTACTTCTATCTTACAATATACATTTATTTATTACCATCCATGGATCTTTCACATCTATTAATCTACTATTTTGAAACATATCCAGTATCTCATAATTATGTTTTATAAACATCACATAGTCCAATATATTATAATTATTAGTTATGTTTATGAAATCAATATCACCTTGTGTAGAATTGTAACTCAAGGGTCCGCACAATTCAATTTTTATCATCTCAAGAGGCTTGGTTATCTCAGTTTCATCTCTTTTATTCCTTCAATGATTGATTTATAGTTTTTTTCAAATCATACATATTTCTTCCCTTTCTATTTTGAGTTAAGAAAAATACATCCTAAAATATCAATTGATAATTTTTCATAAACTTCTAGAATATTTATAACCCAATATTTTATACCATAATTTATTATAATCCATTAACTTTTGTTGATGGAAGTTTTTGAGTCTCAAATGTAAATGATTTTTCCACTTTCTGTTTCTTCAATGTTAAAAATATTTACAACATTATTAATAATTGTAATGAGTTTTCTACTTCTAAAAATATCATCATTAAAAATATCCCACAATTAAATTACATTTAAAAATTTATTTATGATCCCATCCATAAATACGATATCATTATATTCTAGTTATGAAACCCAAATCTTATCTATAAAATTAATTTGATAATTATATACCATCCATTTATAAAGCTAACTACACAACTAAAATTTTAATTTATATTTATAAATATATGTTTAACCATATTAATGTGTGATGGGTGTATACTAGAAAGGATCCATGGATTTCTCCTCTTACTCTATTGATGAACCACTTCAATAATGTCAGTCATCTTAGTATTTGATTACATTCGATACTTCTTTAATTTAATATCCAAATGTTTCTAACATGGAATGATATTTATACATTCCATTGAAGAATAATTTTTCTTGTCATATCTTCAAAAAGGGTCGTCAATTATATAAGACAAATTATGAATAAGTTTCATAGATGTTCTATCATTCACATTTTACTTTTTCATAACTTGTCATCTTTTGACTTCAATGTTCACCCTTAATTGAGACCTTCATTGTATCCCACAGAGAGACATATTAGAGAATATATTGTATTATCCCATCACTTAATCCCAAAAACCATATTATTATCAACTGAAACTAGTTCATCTACAGTAATAAAAAATATATATATTATTATCAACATGATTTATTTGTGAAAAATTATGTTACATGTTTTTATATTTTGAAAAATTATGATTAGTGTGAAAATCCAAAAATACACGAGCTGGAGTAGGAATTATATAAAGACTTTTCTCAACCCTTGTTTACCTAGAATAGAATTCAGAATCTATTCTATTATAGGAGACATATTTTAAATATTCAAATATAGTAAATCAATATTTTACTTTTTTTGAGGAAAAATATTTCCAAACACATTGTTATGACTAATAATTCTTGTAATAACATTATCAAAGTTGAAAATTTTATTTTAAAGTTTCCTCTTAAACTTATGATGTATTAATTTATCCAATTTATGGATTTTTATTGATTAATTATATTCCACACTCAATCATTTAAGATTATTTCACCCCCAACAACATTCACTCTATGATTCATGATCTCTCAAATTTTTTCAATTTCTCATAAATTAATATAATATTGATCCATTGTTCATAATTATCAAATATATCAAAATAAAATTGAGTTATTTCATGATTTTGGTATTTTATTCATGTCATACATAATATTTAGTTCTAACAACGTGCACCACCAAATTAGAATAACTTTATTGTTCTTCATCAATGCATGAGTTATCTCCATTATTAAGAACACATGAATTTAGATTATAATATATTCAAGAACACAAATTATTAAAATCCTTATATGAAAAATAAGAGTCTTTTTCATGGGGACTCAATGTAATCACATTATTTCTTATCTAAGATCTCTTTCTTCTTTCACATGACATCATATAATATTTGAATGTCATTCCTTTTGACTTCAAAAAGGATTATCTTCATCATATTCCATACCGTAGGAGTTTTCCTATATACAATCCTTTACATATTTTTAGATTTTTTAATTAAAAATACATTAAATTATTAAATATTTCATTACTTCTATCATCATCCTCTCTTCCCCTGTATGAAACAATTTGTTCTTATTTTTTATTCAACTATTTTATGGACTTGAATTTTATCTCTTATTTATATTTCATCATAAAAAAATAGAGCATTATTAATTTTACTATATATATTGGTATTGTGTATCTCATTAAGGGTATTATTTCGTCAATAATATATAGATTTTTTTATATTGAATATATTATGAAATTATCTCATAATTTTTAACAACTATATAATTGTAGAGTATTTCTCTAAAGCATGTGATATGACTAACTATTTCATTCACCGGAGAGAAATAGTCATCAATGATTTTGTCTATTGAAATTATTATACCTTCATATTTGGCTCTCAAAATTATTAGTTTGGTTTCCATAATTTTGGTGTTCCCTACATACATTTTTTTGATCATTTAACAAATTTCTATTTCTTTCTATAGCCCCATAGAATTAGTTTACACTTTATCTGATGAAAATGATATTAAACAAATTATGGCCTTCCGTTTGATCATTATATTTGCCTTTTATGTAAATATCATAAATTTATTGTAACATCACTAGTAAGTAATGAATAATAGATATTTTTATCTATGTCTATTAATGAATTAGATAGTGTTTTAGAGGCTTAAAATGAAAATAAATCCAATCTTAAGCATGGAATACACTAATATTTTTAAAAGATTATTTTAATTCCTTTTGATGGAAAACCATTTTTTAATATATATTTTCACAATTTTATAAACCATGTTTGTCAAAATAAACATATTATTTATTATTGGGACATCAAAATTTACTTTGTATAATTTTTTGGTATTTTTCTAGCAATGTTCATTTGTTAATGAATAGTGAAAAATACTGCATTTTACATCAAAATTGAATTTTAATCTAATTTATTTTTATGATTATATTATCTTTTAAATTGGATTTGAAGTGAAATTAGAATATATTTTTACAATTTAATCCAATGGTGGTCATTGGAATCAATTTCACTTTGAAATTGGACATAAACTGGTGTCAATCTTTTGATAAATATTGTTTTATAAAAACACGCTATTTGTTATTACAATAGGAATTAATTATTAAATTTATTAATGTAACATATATGAATTGAATTTTGTAAAATAGACATCATTTTTGAATTCAGAATATCAAATATAGCTTAGGGTGATGTTTTGGTATTTTTCTGAAAAACTTCAATTTTTGATGAATAGTGAAACCACTAAGTAGTACTTATAAAAACTGATTTTCCATTTAAATGAAAATTTTCCACCTCTGTGATTTGATTTTCAAAAATCCGACATACATTTTATTCATTATGAAGTAAAATTTGGTTCAATTAGATTAAATTTTTTTTTTGGTGAATAGTAACTTTTATGTTTTTAATCGCGATTAGTGGTGATTAATGTAGTTTTTGGTAAAAATAATGTTTTAATATTATGAGATGAGCTTGAAACATGTCCTACCATCATTGGATGTGTCATGGACGACCAATAAAATACATGGGTCATCTTGGGGACCCCATGGAGCCACTTTGGTTGGGAAATGACATAAATAACGTTTTATTTAATGAAAACGTAAAAATGACACAAACATAATATGTTTTACGAAAAACAATTTTTAAATGGGGATATACATGTCAGATTTTTGACTATAAATATTAATTGGAAAGCTAAAACGAATTCCTACATAATAGTATTTTTTAATAATTTTTAGACTTTAAATAAATTAAATTATTTATGACATCATGATGATGCAACGATTACCTCATTGATAAAGGATTTAAATAAAATGGAAAGATAATGTAAAAACAAAGACCTAAACATGTCCAAAACCTATTGTATGAGTGGATTTAGAACCCGCGTCACCTTATCTTCCAAATAAATCAATGTGGGACTTTTTGAATCTGAAAGGCATTTTAAAATAAAGTAACTTTTCTTTACTTTCCAAGAGTGCCCCTCCGCCCCTCTTATAAAAGACCCCCACCTCTACCTCATAACCCACACTTCCAAAACCTTTGGATCGGCAAACCCCTGCTTATTTTGTCTCCCTACTTCCCTAGATTACTCCTTGAAGCCTCACATTGGGCAGAAGTCTTCCTAAGTAAGCCTTTGAGCTTAAACCAAAGGGAGTTACCCGATTTTAAGGTAATGTCTTCACTTGGGTCCTTTTGTTTTATTTTGATTCTCCATCCCCCTAAACTATTTTTATTCATTTATTTTGAAACAACTCAGGTATCTTCAATATTCTAGGATGTTGTTATAATAAGTATTCGAGCTACACTTACACACTCCTACATCTAATGGTTAAAGAACATACTGTTTCCGTGGATGGTGAATTTATGACTCCCGAAACGATGATTGTTCAACATTCTTTTAACACCTTCAAAGGTGGACATTAAGATGTCACTATATTTATATATGATATATTATATGCTTATTTTTTCCTTAAGATTCTGTATTTTTCATTTTGGGCATACCTTTATGGTTTCTATTATGGGTAAACGCGATATCTTCATTTAAGGAAGTGTGGACTACCACCCACTCAAAGTCATTTGATTCGTTAAATACCATATGTGGGACGTATAAAGGATGGAACTATGATATTATATATGATATTATACTGGAATTATAATATACCTTTATTTCATTATGATTCCATTCTATAAAATACGAAATAGAAATGAAAGTAGCGTTCATGCGTACGTACGGCTTACCGTCTCCATGAACCGTGCATTTCATTTCTTACCTCAAAAATGATTATGTAATATTATAAATGCATGTATATACTGGATATATAAGATATATACATCATGGTTATAATTCTGGATATAATGGATACATGAACAACTTGTAACTATAAGGGCTTATTTTTTACTCAAGTACCAATGATCGTTAAAATGACAGTTATTAACTTAAATAATTACATATTTTTCATAACATGAAAATAAGTGATATAAATGGAATAATGAACATAAAAAAAGGTTATTAAGAAAGTATAAATTAACTCAAGTTTATTATTCAGGATATTAAAGAACGATCGAGTCAAGTTGGACCCGAGTTATGAGACTTCGTCTCAATCTTCTTTCATTGAGGCATATTTTTTTTATACACAACCTTCTTTTATATGGTGTATAAACCCATTTGACTTTTACATTTATTCAAAATCAATCTTTTTATACGAATCATTTACTAAACGACAAAAGGGAATGTTTTTGTCGTACGTATGCAGCGACAACGACTTCTCCGCCGCCGTGAACATTATTTGAGTTTCGGCTTCCTCTACAAGCCATACCTTCTTTTTAAAAGAAAAATAAATACCATGTTTTACTTTTGTTTTATTTTGGTATTGAAAATGGTTTTCATAATGTTTTTATATCATTGTTTTTTATTGATATCTTGTGATTGAAAGGTGGAAATGTTATGTTTCCTTTATGCATGTTTTATGTGATACGATTATGTTGAGGTTCTGGGGTATTATTATGAAGACATGTGGTTCTGTGATAAAATAAGGGCGGGTGAGCCCGATATAGCTCTCCAATGCATTGGGTAACACAAAGGAGTGAAACTTTAAGGTTTCTCCGATGATATTTATGGAATATACTGTGATGGGTATTCCAAATGTAACCAAGAGGGTGACTCCCTACGTAAGAATGTTATGAATGCCTCAAGTTACCTTTATGTCTTATGATTTCTATGATTTATTCATGATTTGATGAGGTATGTTAAAGTGCTTATGTTTTATGGGTAAAGTATGATTTAATTATTATGTATATATGAAATCATGTTTCTATTCCATATTTTTTTTATATAACCCATACTGAGCATTTTATGCTCATCACAAGTTTTTTTGAAATGTTTTTCACAGGTCAAGTGAAAGGTACATGATATGATGATAGTGTCAAGGATGTGTCAAGAAAGAATCCATGTTTTATTTTAAATATGTTCCCTTGATGGGAAAAAATTAATACTATCTTTATGTAACCACTTTGTTTAAATGTGGAATGTAATTCATGTTTTATGATATAATTCTCTAAAACTCTAAACTCGAAAAGATCATCAATGTGTAATCTTGTAATAACTAATGATTAAGTATGGTTTAAGGCTGGGGCCGTATAGTTGGTATCAGAGGTCGGTTTAGATAACTTTAGGAGTTAGAATTTTATTAAATGATTATCCAAATATATATTTTTTTTGAAATGATGTAGCATTTGAAGATTACCATGTTGCTTCATCTAAGACATGTTTGTTTAGAATGGTTTTCCGCAAAGAAAATAGGGAAGCAGTGCTAGGAAGGCATGCAAATGGAAATAACCTTCTGAATCAGCATCCTGAGATGGTCAGAATTGGAACTGAACAGTTTGATGCAGTAATGGTGCAGTTGACTCAAGCGATAAATGGTGGTGGTATCAATGCACGAGATCATCCAGATCAACCGCAGTGGAACATGTTAGTGGTGGAACATTTCATGAGGCAACATCCCCCATCATTCAGAGGATCATCTGACCCTATGCTATATGAAGGGAGGATTAAAGAACTGGAGAAGATTCTCGATGTCATGGGGTGTTCAGACAATCAAAAGGTTAGTCTTGCTATTTAACGTTTGGAGGGTGAAGCAGATCAGTGGTGGTTGATGGTTAAAAATATCAGGGACGCCTATGAGACTGATGCTATTTACTGGGATGAATTCAAAGGTATGTTTCTTGATAAGTATTTTCCTAAGGCTATTCGACTTAGGATGGAAAAACAATTCTTAGAATTGAGGCAATAGGAAGACTCAGTGGATACCTATGAAGAAAGGTTCACTCGATTGGAAAGGTATGCTCCAAATTTTATCGGAGACCTTGATAGTAAAATCAATCATTTTTACTCAGGATTAAAGCCAAAATATCGAAGTGCACTAGATTCTCATGAGTTTAAAAGTTATGAAAAGCTTGTTCGATGTACTGAGAAGGTGGAAATGGAGTTTGCCGATGATCAAGTGTTCTATAACAACCAACAGAAGAATAGTTGGAGGTGGCAGGAGAAAGGTAAGATTTCTTCAAAAAACTCTGATGGTAAGAAAACTAAGTTTCCAGTTTGTGATAAATGTGGAAAAAGGCATACTGGGTAATGCCTTCTGAATTCAGGAAAGTGCTACCAATGTGGTATGATGGGACATAAGGCTCGTGATTACACTGAAAAAGATCAAGGTGAAGGTAAGATGAAATTTTAATTATAGTTAGTGAAATGTTTTAAGTGCAATGAGATGGGTCACTATGAAAATGAGTGTCCGACAAAGTGCTTGAGTGATGGGAAGCAGTTAGAATACAAGAAGAAAGGGGTGGTAAAATCCTTTTCATCTACTTCAGCAGATGTCAGGCCATCAAATGAAGTCTTATCAGGTACTTTGTCTCTTTTTTCAGATTATTCCAGTGTTTGTTTGATTCGGGGTCTACACATTCTTTCATCTCTGAAACCTTTTCTATTAAAATGGGAATACCATCTCATGAAATGACTACTGTACATTTGGTAAAAACACCTGGGAGAAATGTTGAGGAAAAAATAATTTATAAGAATCTTCATATCCTTATCTGTGGAATGAACCTACATGCAAACCTTATTGTTCTCCCTCTAGTAGAGTTTGATGTTATCCTGGGTATGGATTGGCTCTCTATTTACCATGCTATGATTGCATGTAGAGCTAAAGAAGTTTCTTTTCAGAAAGTCTTTCAGTTTGTGTACAAGAATGATCACTTACTGTAGATAACTTATCAAGAGGCCGAGAAACTTGTAAATGATATAAAGGAATGTTACGTTGCACACATCGTTGAAAATAAAATAACTGTTCAGATTAATGATGTGCCAGTGGTAAATGAGTATCCTGATGTTTTTTCTGATGAGTTTACTAGAATAATACAAGAGCAGGAAGTTGAGTTTACTGTTAACTTAGTTCCTGATGCTAAGACAATTTCAAAACCCCCTTATCGAATGGCTCAAGTTGAACTTTTAGAGTTAAAGAAACAATTGCAGGAGTTATTAGATAAAGGTTTCATTCGACCTAGCACATCACAATGGGGTGCTCTTGTTTTGTTTGTTAAAAAGAAAGATGGCTCAATGAGACTTTGCATTGATTATAGGGACTTGAATAATATCACTGTTAAGAACAAATATCCTTTTACTCATATCGATGATTTGTTTGATCAGCTCAAGGGAGCTTAGTATTTTTCAAAGATTGACTTGAGATCGGGGTACCATCAGCTGAAGGTAAAGGAAGCAGATGTTCCGAAGACCGCGTTCCATACATGATATGACCATTATGAATTTGTAGTAATGCCTTTTGGGCTAACCAATGCACCTACTGTATTCATGGAATTAATAAATAGAATTTTCCATGAGTTCTTGGATATGTTTGTGGTGGTTTTCATTGATGATATTTTGGTGTTTTCTAAAAGTAATGAAGAGAATGAAAGACATTTAAGGGTTATTTTGAAAACCCTGAATGAAATGAACTTGTATGGGAAATTCAGCAAGTGTGAGTTTTGGTTGCAACAAATTTTGTTCTTCGACACTTTGTTTCTAAAGATAGAATAACTATTGATCCAGCAAAAACAAAAGTTTTGGAAGAATGGCCAAGACCCACAAATGTAACCGAGATTCATAGCTTCCTTGGTTTGGCAGGCTATTACCGAAGGTTTGTTAGAAAGTTTTCATGATTATCTAGTCCAATGACTAAGCTAACTCGAAAAGGGTGTTATGATTATCTGGACAAAAAAATGTGATGATTTTTTTCAGGAGTTGAAAAGAAGATTGGTGAATGCTCCAGTTTTGGCACTACCTTCCAGGAATGGTGAGTTTGTTATATATAGTGATGATTCATTGAAAGGACTTGGTTGTGTCCTAATGCATAATGATTAGGTAATTGCTTATGCTTCACGTCAGTTGAAAACTCATGAGGTAAATTACCCTACACATGATTTGGAATTAGCTGTTGTTTTTTTTTCATTAAAAATTTGGAGGCATCATTTGTATGGAGTAAAGTGTGAAATATATACTGATCACAAAAGTTTATAGTATATATTAACTCAGAAAGAGTTAAACATGGGACAGAGGAGATGGCTAGAATTAATCAAGGATTATGATTCTACAATTCATTACCATCCGGGAAAAACAAATAAACTGGCTGATGCTTTGAGTCGAAAAAGTAATGCTTCATTAGCAATGTTTCATTTGGAACGTGATCCATTGGTTAAGGATTTGATGAACTTTGGCATAGAAGTTGTTGGTGCATGACGTTTTTCTGTTTTGTTTCAGGTATCAGTGAGATCATCCATATCAGATATAATCAAGCAAGCACAGAAGCAAGACAATGAGTTGCAGAAAAAGGTAGAGCTGGTTCAGAAAGGTAAGTTGCCTGAATTCAACATTGATAATGATTGTGTTTTGAGATTTGGGAAGAGATTGTGTGTGCATTGTGATTCACAGTTGAAGAGAGAGTTGTTATGTGAAGCTCATAGTTCTCCGTTTTCAGTTCATCCTGGTAGTACTAAGATGTACAGAGATCTGTGGGAGTATTACTGGTGGGATAGAATGAAAAGAGTTATTGCTGATTTTACAGTGAAGTGTTTGACATGTCAACAGGTTAAAGCATAGCAGCAATTACCGAATGGGATTCTTCAACCTTTACCATTGCCAGAGTGGAAATGGGAGAATATATCCATGGACTTTGTTGTGGGATTACCGAAGACATCTCGAGGTAATAACGCAATCAAGGTTATTGTTGATCGCTTGACTAAGTCTGCTCATTTCCTTGCTATACGAGATACTTTTTCCCTAGATCATCTTTCCCGTTTGTATCTTAAAGAGATAGTCAGGTTACATGGAGTTCCTCTCTCCATTGTATCTGACTGTGATCCCAGGTTCACTTCTATCTTTTGGAAAGGCCTTCAGAAGTCATTGGGTACTGAATTAAATTTTAGTAGAGCTTTTCATCCTCAATCAGATGGACAGCCAGAACGAACAATTCAGACCTTGGAGGATATGCTACGAGCTTGTTCGATGGATTATCAGGGAAGTTGGGACCAACATCTTTCTTTTGTTGAATTTTCATATAATAACGGTTTTAATTCCAGTATACAGATGGCACCATTTGAGGCGTTATATGGGAAACAGTGTCGAACTCCCGCTTTCTGGGATGAAGTGGGCGAAAGGAAGTTGATGGGACCAGAATTGGTAGAAGAGATGGCAGACAATGTTCATCTGATTCAGACGCACATGAGAACAGCACAGATTAGGCAAAAGAGTTATGCGGACAACAGGAGGAAGGTTCTTTCTTTTGAGGTAGGTGACCATGTTTTTCTCAAAGTATCATATTGAAAATGTTTGATGCGATTTGGTAAGAATGGAAAGCTGAGTCCAAGGTTTATTGGACCATATGAAATTATGGAGGGAGTTGGATCAGTTTCTTACCGAGTGGCTTTACCTCCGAGTTTATCTCAGGTACACAATGTTTTTCATGTTTCATTGTTAAGGAAGTACATGCCAGATCCATCTCATGTTTTGAGTCCAGAGGTAGTTCAGCTGGAAGAGAACCTATTTTATGAGGAACAACCAGTCCAGATTCCTGACCATAGGGAGCAAGTGTTATAGAATAAGATGATCAATCAGGTAAAGGTTTTGTGGAAAAAAAACATGATTGAAGAGGCAACATGGGACTCTGAAAATGCAATGAGGGATAAGTACCCCCATTTGTTCAGTAACTAAATAAATTGCGGGGACAAAATTTTCTAATGGGGGGAAGGAAGTAACATCCCAAGTAAGTAATGAATAATAGATATTTTATCTATGTCTATTAATGAATTAGATAGTGTTTTAGAGGCTTAAAATGAAAATATATCCAATCATAAGCATGGAATACACTAATATTTTTAAAAGATTTTTTTACTACCTTTTAATGGAAAAACATTTTTTAATCTATATTTTCACAATTTTATAAACTATGGTTGTCAAAATAAACTTATTCTTTATGATTGGGACATCAAAATTTACTTTGTGTGAATTTTTGGTATTTTTCTGCAAATGTTCATTTTTTAATGAATAGTGAAAAATACTGTATTTTACATCAAAACTGCTTTTTAATCGAATTTATTTATATGATTAGATTATCTTTTGAATTGGATTTGATGTGAAATTAGAATATATTTTTACCATTTAATCCAATGGTGGTCATTGGAATCAATTTCACTTTGAAATTGGACTTAAACTGGTGTCAATCTTTTGATACTTATTGTTTCATAAAAACACGCTATTTGTCATGACAACGAGAATTAATTATTAAATCAATTAATGTAACATATATGATTTGAATTTTTTAAGATAGTCTTCATTTTTGAATTCAGAATATCAAATATATCTTAGGGTGAAGTTTTGGTATTTTTCTGAAAAACATCAATTTTTGATTAATAGTGAAACCACTAAGTGGTACTTATAAAAACTGATTTTCCATTTAAATGAAATTTTGCCACCTCTGTGATTTGATTTTAAGAAATCCAACATACATGGTTGTCATTATTATGTAAAATGTGGTTCAATGAGATTAATTTTTTTTGGTGAATAGTAACTTTTATGTTTTTAATCGCGATTAGTGGTGATTAATGTTGTTTAAGGTAAAAATAATTTATTAATATTATGAGATGAGCTTGAAACATGTCCTACCCTCATTGGATGTGTCATGGACGACCAAGAATATCCATGTGTCAACTTGGGGACCCCATGGAGCCACTTTGGTTGGTAAATGACATAAATTACTTTTTATTTAATGAAAAAGTAAAAATGACACAAACATAATATGTTTTACGAAAACAATTTTTAAATGGGGATATACATGTCCAATTTTTGACTATAAATATTAATTGGAAAGAAAAAACGATTTCCTACATCATAGTATTTTTTAATATTGTTTAGACTTTAAATAAAGTAAATTATTTATGACATCATGATGATGCAATGATTACCTCATTAATAAAGGATTTAAATAAAATGGAAAGATAATGTAAAATCTAAGACCTAAACATGTTCAAAAACTATTTTATGAGTGTTTGTCGAACCCGCATCACCATATCCTCGAAATACATCATTGTGGGACCTTTTTACTCTGAAAATCATTTTAAAATAAAGTAACTTTTCTTTACTTTCCTAGAGTGCCCCTCCTCTCCTTTTATAAAAGGCCCCCACCTCTACCTCCTTACCCACACTTCCAAAGCCATTGTATTGGCAAACCCCTACATATTTTCTCTCCCCAATTCCATATCTTACTCCTTGAAGCCTCACTTTTGGTAGAAGTCTTCCCAAGGAAGCCTTTGAGATCAAACCAAAGGGAGTTACCCGATTTTAAGGTAATGTCTTCACTTGGGTCATTTTGTTTTATTTTGCTTCTCCAACCCCCTAAACTATTTTTATTCATTTCTTTTGTAACAACTCTAGTATCTTCAATATACTAGGATGTTTTATAAGAATTATTCGAGCTACACTTACACACACCTACATCTAATGGTTAAAGAACATACTGTTTCCGTGGATGGTGAATTTATGACTCCCGAAACGATGATTGTTCAACATTCTTTTAACACCTTCAAAGGTGGCCATTAAGATGTCACTATATTTATATATGATATATAATATTATTATGTTTTCCTTAAGATTCTGTATTTTTCATTTTGGGAATACCTTTATGGTTTCCATTATGGGTAAACGTGATTTCTTCATTTAAGGAAGTGCGGACTACCGCCCCCTCAAAGTGATTTGATTCGTTAAATACCATATGTGGGATGTATAAAGGATGGAACTATGATATTATCTATGATATTATACTAGAATTATAATATACCTTTATATCATTTTGATTCCATTCTATAAAATACGAAATAGCAATGAAAGTAGCGTTCATGCGTACGTACTGCTTACCGTCTCCATGAACGGTGCATTTCATTTCTTACTTCTAAATGATTATGTAATATTATTAATGAATGTATATACTGGATATATATGATATATACATCATGATTATAATTCTCGATATAATGGATACATAAACAACTTGTAATTATAAAGGGCTTATTTTTTACTCAAGTACCAATGATCGTTAGAACGACCGTTATTAACTTAAATAATTACATAGTGTTCATGACATGGAAATAAGTGATATAAAAGGTATAATGAACATAAAAAAAGGTTCTTAAGAAAGTATAAATTAAATCATGTTTATTATTCAGGACATTAAATAATGATCGAGTCAAGTCGGACCCGAGGTATAGAACTTCGTCTCAATCTCCTTTCATTGAGGAATATTTTGTTTTATACACAACCTTCTTTTATACGGTGTATAAACCCCTTTGACTTTTACGTTTATTCAAAAGGAATCTTTTTTATACTAATCGTTTACTAAATGAAAAAAGGGAATGTTTTTGTCGTACGTATGTGGCGAAAATGACTTCTCTGCCACCGTGACCATTATTTGAGTTTCAGCTTCCTCTACAAGACATACCTTCTTTTTAAAAGAAAAATAAATATCATGTTTTACTTTTCTTTTATTTTGGTATTGAAAATGGTTTTCATAATGTTTTTTTATCAATGTGTTTTATTGATATCTTGTGATTGAAAGGTGGAAATGTTATGTTTCCTTTATGCATGTTTTATGTGATACGATTATGTTGAGGTTCTTGGGCATTATTATGAAGACGTGTGGTTCCGTGAAAAACTAGGGGCAGGTGAGCCCGATATAGCTCTCTCATTCATTGGGTAACGCGAAGGAGTGAAACATTAAGGTTTCTTTGATGAGATTTAGTGAAAATACTGTGATGGGTATTCCAAATGTAACCAAGAGGGTTACTCCCTACGTAAGAATGTTATGAATGCCTCAAGTTACATTTATGTCTTATGATTTCTATGATTTATTCATGATTTGATGAGGTATGTTGATGTGCTTATGTTTTATGGGTAAAGTATGATTTCATTCTTATGTATATATGAACTCATGTTTCCTTTCCATATTTTTTTATATAACCCATACTGAGATTTTTATGCTCATCCAATGTTTTTTTTTTGAAATGTTTTTCACAGGTCAAGGGAAAGGTACATGATATGATGATAGTGTCAAGGATGTGTCAAGAAAGAATCCATGTTTTATTTTAAATATGTTCCTTTGATGGGAAAAAATGAATACTATCTTTATGTAACCACTTTGTTTAATTTTGCAATGTAATTCAAGTTTTATGATTTAATTCTCTAAAACTCTAAACCCGAAAAGATCCTCAATGTGTAATCTTGTAATAACTCAAGACTAAGTAAGGTTTAAGGGTGTAGCATTATATTTATCTCCGAATATGGGTGTAAAATAAATAGTGGTAACATCAGTCACTTATGAATCCTTAGGATAACAGATATGGTAGTATTCCATTTTTTTATCCCTGAATTTTTTTTCAAAATAAAAAAGTAACACATTTCATTATCACGTAACTCCACCCCCCTCACTTAATCTATAAAGAGTAGTATATCATGGGAAATAGTGACTCTTATATGACATGATGTACATTAATAAATTAGTGTACCATTTGATGGGGGATTAGTGTTACCATAGTTTTTAAATTTATTTTTAAATAAAATCCACATTAACAAACAAGCTTGTGTTCCACTATTCAAATGAATTTATCTTCCACATATAATAATGTTATGAAAAAATCATATATGATATTTATAATGATTTTTTCCAATGATAGGCCCAACTCCTTTTCGGGTTTGAGAAAACATATGATACCAAGATTATCACTATAATATAAGCGAGAAAAAGTGATGCATAATATACATCATATAATATTTTTATAATATATATTTGATGGTAAAATTTAAGGGTTAATAATATCCTTGAAAAAAACAATAAATAAAAATTGGATGGGAATTTTTTATCCTGGTAACATCGGCCTTAATAATATATGTTTCAATTGTTTGAATAATATCTCTACAGTACTCTATGATTCATTAAAATCACATAGTAAATACTCTTCTAAGAGAATATGCAGTAAAAAATAGTTTAATTATTAGAACATTCATGTCGATCACTTTCAATGAATATTTAGAATGATTGAATCAATCATGATAGAATTCCCACATTAACATGATATAATTCTACATCAACAATAACTGTTTGATGATAACCAATAGAATTAATGTACCTTTAAATAATAAAAATTTACAAAAAATACTGATTGATTTCTTCTCATTTCATTCTCTATGATATTGAAGCTTATTATGATCTTCTCAATACTCGGACACATCATTTCTCTTAAATATTTTTTAATAATTTTTTAATAATATCAAGAAATATTTCTTCATTTCTATCATTATTTAAATTAAATTTCATTCAAAAAATACCACTTAAAAAATAGATGTTTAAACCATGAATAATAATTTTAAACATTAAAATTTAATATCAATTAAATAAATTTTAATGGAGATTCATTCAATGATTTACGAAATCTACTTCTCATTTAACCATATAAAAATAAATAAATAATAGTATATATCTTTATATATCATTACTACCATTATATTTCTTGATTTGAAGTAAATAATGATATTCTAAAATTAATTATTTACAAGTGTTGATGTTTTAATAAGACCTCTATGTACGAAATTATTGTAGGGAATATGATGTAAATTTAAAATGGGAGGAATTCCCATATGAAAAAACTAAAAAATTAGTATGTAAAACAAAAAATATATATTATATATAATTTTAGTATGTTTTAAATTATTATATGAAAAGACAATGTTTGAGGTGTTGGATTTGAAATTGTTATTCCCCATTCCAATTCCTTAAATTCGCCCCCCCCCCCCCCATAGCTAAATTATTTGAACTGTAAAGTCACACAAAGATCAGTAAAGTCTTATGAAATTCAATAAAAGTAAAAATAACTCCATAGAAAGTCCATTAATCAAATATACAAAACTATGAGTTTTACATTAATACATCTATATTCAAACATTACCTTATTTCCTACATCATTATTTGATTTCTAGATTGCTCAAAATAAAAAAAACACTTCTTAATTTATTTCAATCCAGCTAAAAAACCTAAAAGAAAACAAAAAATCTCCCAAAACCTTCAATGATTTTATATTATGGTTCAAAATAAGAACAACTTCTTCAATAATACCATAGTCACCTCATGTTTCATTACCATATATCATAACATATGGCCTCAATTATTCATTTTTGGTTTTAACTCATTAACCCCATATTAGGAAAATACATCTAAAACTAAATGAGTTCACTTTATAGGGATACTCTATTCAAGAATCACATCTGACTAAAATAATGTTCTCACCAGGTATGTAGTCTTTTTGAAATCTCATATCTTTGAACCATTGATACATTACCATGATTTTCCATACAATCTATATGAAATCATGAGAACTCAATTTTATTACTATTGTGTCAAAAAAGTTTAACAATTTTTAAAATTTATCTCACATATATCCTCTTTATTCAATGAGTTTTAAAATTACCCTAAACAATTCAAAGACATTGATAATGAATTTATTTGATATAAAGATACCATTAGATATTGTATTGAAACATATGAGATAAATCTTTATCACCTATACGTATTAAAAAGAATATAATTGATAATAAGGATACGATATTATAACCCTATTTTATATAAATAATTTTTGGGTGGAACACATCATTCTATCACGGTCAGCAGTCATCTTGGGAATATCTATTTAATTATATGATTATATATCTATCATTATAATTTAGTTAGTATTTTTACTATGTTATTTATTATATGGAAACTCTCTTTTTAATTTAGACACCTTAACAGATTATTTATGTCATTTATCTTCCCAGTATTCGAATATATCATAATTTTTTTCATTCCATAGAGTCCATTTAGTTTGTAAACATTTAAACATCTCTTCTTATACTCTTATAAAATAAAATAATTTTAATTAAAACTCGATTATTATATACCATAACCTATTGATCTCTAATATTTATGTGGAAAACCTATAATATTATAAATATGATATCAAACTACTTAAAATTATATAAATGGTTTTCCCTACCAGTTATGAGCCATTTAATCGCATATAGTCTATTCGACAATTCTAAATTGGAATTTAACATAATCCTTAGTCATCATTATTGGAATTAAATATTTCAACACCCCATATGGGTCTAATTTATATGTCCTTAATATTCATTGAGTATTTCTTCAGTGAACTATGACATTAATCTATGTGAATATTTCCACCTGTATGGTTATATACACCATTATGTGGTTTTACAATTAATGTTGGGTCAATTATCCGCTTTTACCAGATATGTAGAATCATCCCATGTTGGTAAATTCTATATGAACATAAAAATATCAAACATTTTCGATAGGTTTGTATGACTATAAATATTTTCCCTATTTAGAATAATATATATGGCCCTAAAAAGGCACTCACTAAATGTTTAACCTAAAATATCTAAAATCACTAAATGGATGAGACATCTCAATAATTGGTTTTATAACCTCTAAAGGTAAGAAAAATAAAAAAGATATTCTCCAACCATTAATCATTACCGTACTTGGATTCTGAAATAATCATAGATTGAAAACAGTAAAAAACATTCCCTGTTGAAAACCACAAAATAAAAGATGAACAAAATTCAGGTCTCGACATGATAAGCATTATTTTTAAAGATTCATGAAAATTTTAGTGTTAAAAATAATGTGTTACAAATCATTGAGGGATAAATATTCAACACAAGAAAAACTAAACCTACACACTCAAGGTCAATGGATATAGTGGTAAATTATATATTATTTATACATATTAAATATAATATTTCAAAATAATTTTTTTTATAATTTTGATGTTTTGTTTTCAGGGAACTCTAAATCCCACATCATGATTTTGATATTATTGAGTGATTAATTCAGTCATATCAAAAAATAGTAACCATTGGAAATGACTATGGAATATAAAATTCATTACCACTTTGTATATGTTCTTTATCAATAAAACATATCAATGGAAACAAAACATCTTAAACCTTATAGCAAATTTGTCAACATTAAAAAATGGTGTTGAAATGTATCCTGCATATCTAATTATCCAATACTCACCTAAGAGCACATGGATTAAATGGAAATTAGTTTATACAATCATTTTATACATATATTGAGTGTATTAAATCAATATTAACATGAAATCATCATTCAATTTTATTATGAATTCAATTATTTAATAATTATTCATTATTTGATTCCACAATTTATCAAGAACAACATTACAATATAGTAAAATTTCCCAAAAACCATTGATTTCTTTGAGGTGAGAAAAATTTACTACCATTATTTTAGATAATGGATGGTCATCCACAATTAGGAGTCTCCCCTTATAATTCAATAAAATAGACATTATTGTACAATTGAATTTAATTAAAAATCATGCTCAACCAATTCTCAATGTTAATCCACCAATTTATATGAATTATATAAAATCATTCAATGTTTGGATAACTCTATTATTTTTTTTCATTGTATAGTGTTACATAATTTAAATTACATTAATATAATATGATACCATATTGGTATCTCAAAAAAATACTCTAATTATCTATCAAAAACCGGTATACGAAGCAGCTATTAAAAGAGGTATTTTATCAAAGTAGATTCTTCATCGATTAGACAATGTTATTATTATTCCCCAACCTACTGATGAGTTCCCTTATAGAGAATTGATGTAATGGGTTCCAAGGATTTCAAATTTTATTCATCCCTAGAATGGTTTAATTAAACTATTTATTACTACTCTTAATAATTTATTATTTCTGTCATATCAATATAGATATCATTGAAATCCACCCCAATGTATCCTGAGGTGATGAACATATTGTAATGCATATATATATCCTTTTTAATAATCCCTACATCGGGGCTCAATAAATTATCTCCCAGATAATTTTGATGCCCTCTTCCTTGACATTAATTAGATGGAAGGTGATTCCGAATATGATATGATATCACTCACAAAGACAGATATGTAGACTAAAACACATTCAAATAGAGGGACCATATTTTCAGTGCTTCCTAGAGATTCCAAAATCAAAATGACATGGTTTTAGAAGTATTTTATAAATTATGATGTTATAATAGGTTTGAAACACCTCATCACTTTTTCTACTGTGATGACGCTTATTTACTAGATATAGAATGAGTATTTAGTCAGAATATATGATAGATAAATAAATAAGTGCAAACATTTATATCCTAATTCAGTGTCATACATCCTTGGAGATAATGTTTTTCATGGGAATTATCCACTATTATATCTTGTTACCATATGGTTTGTATAATCTATATCTTCCCATGATTTTACTTTAAACACTAGCAGTAATACTGACCTCGTGCTCAGTCCTCTATTTATTGAATGTTGACTGATATAATGTATGGATGAACATATAAAGTTAATATGAATTAATCATTATGAATAGTAAAATATGAATATTTCAACCTCAATGACTGTAGAGAATAATACACTTTAGTATTTATAGATTTGATGGTGTGGTAGATAATTTTTAATTAAAGAATAAATATCTAATATCGACCTTGACATCATCTATTAATTGTGGATGTGTTCTAAAATTGTATGAACCATTTATGTTTATTATTAATTCAGATATTTCAAAGATTCAACAAATGTTATATTCAACTGATTCAACTTCATGAAAAGTGGAATATATTTCTCCCTAAAAAATATTATTTCAAATTGAAAATGTCATAACCTGTTATTTTAATTAATCAATTGGAAAAAAAGCTAAAGAGATGTGAAGAAACATATATATGAGATCATGAATCACCTTATCACCACAAAAAGTGAAGGAATTATGGTTAATTATCCCAATTCCACCATCTTATATCCTTTATGGAATGATATAGAAGTGTTGTAAAAAAATTAAGCACCTACCATGGGATAGATATAATAGTCCCCAATTACGTTGTTCGTAAAGGTGAAGGGTTATTTTCGTCCCTATTTCCCATGTTAGTGTATGGTAAAATCATTTTCCATTAAAGAAGATATTCCAGAGACTCTATTGGTGAGGCTGTTTTCTAATACTCATGTTAAAGATAAAAGTGAATATCATTGGATTTATCAATGATATAATAGAATGTAAATAAAAAATTGTTCTTACCACCTCTAAGGAATATATTTCAACAATATAATACTCATCATTTGTGTCCATTACCTATTATGATTGATTATCCTCCACATATTCATCATCTGAAATATAAAATTAATTTCCCTCAATCCTAATTATTGATTTTATGAAGATGATTCATGCATCAAAAACATAGACAATTACCTCGTATTACTCAATAAAATCACCGACTGCATTTAGCAAATTCCTGAAAGAACATAAATGTGGGAAAATAATTTGATAATGACTAGAAAAAAGAATATATTCCCCGTGTTGCTATCCACATATTTATTTTAGAGAAAATTTTATCATAGAATAACCCTACTCCATACATTCATATTGGAATTGAGTTATATATGGTATAATTGGTTGGAATGTAATTGTTCTTGTCTTTAGAAATAGTTCAACCTCTAAAAGTCTCTTCCTAAGTGGAAAATTGAACATTTTTTTCTTGATGTATTAATATTCCATAGTTTCAATACCATGGGTTTTTCCTAATGCTATTTACCATTAAATAGTTGAATCTTTTTATTATTCATTATCAATTTCTTTAATATTCTATCTTGGTATCACTCTTCTATGTCCCTACATAAGTGACAAATAACCCAATGATGTTACCATTTATTGGGAAACTGATCTAAATATTTTTATATTATCACATTAAAATCAACCAAAATTAGTTTTTATCGATAGAGTATTTATTATATAGTAAATTGGTTGTATATCGATAAAATGTTTCTTCCCATAGTGAATGTAGAAGGGGAATCTACTTGATTCATATAGGGTTCAAATGCTCTCACTATCAACCATGAAATAAAAAATTACTACATGAATTTCCATTAGAAAAATAATAATTTATATCTATCGGTGTTTTTAAATGGTTTTACTAGTTGTAACCTTTTATTAAAGGATGGAAAACATATTGTAGATATTAAACATTGAGAAACCATTATGCATCACAAAAACAATAGATGAACCCTAAATATTATGCATAAATATATTCTAATGTGGAATACTATGATGGGAATTGGGTTAGTGAAATATTATCCCCCAATTTGATTGTTGATGTATCCCAACAGCATGTAAATGGGTCTGAAAACCCATAGTAGGTCTCCCACCTACAAATATATATAAATTTTCAATACACAAATTATGAAACCATTATATCATTTTTGATCAATTTCTTATATTCCAAGTATTCCTCCATGACATGCTTGATGATCTGTAACAATTTTTGTTACTCATTCACTGGAAGGATGTATCATTTAATTAGAATTAAGAGAAATTCATTCGTATGAATCAATGCATCAACTACAATGTTGACTTATTATCCCTACTTGTTATACAATCTTTTTTAGGCATTGTCCAATATGAAAATGTATTTTCCTAAGACAACTAGTTTGGACAAATCCATAGAATACTTGTCTCTATGTTTTAGGCATTCAATATAAAAAATTATCCACTAATGTTGAAAATGATATATTATATCTTGTGTGGATAGTTTGTTTCTGGGAATCCATCACTATCTTCAGGATGAATATTTCTATTCGATGTGTATGATCGATATAATCCCATAATGAGTAATAGTAGAGAAATTTCATATATAAATATCTAGATATTTGGGACGGAATATTCATAGAGACATATCTGAGGTTGATGCCAACCAATTAATGCATTAAATCAAAGTTGTATGTGTAAATAATCTAATTTCTAATCGGATAAGTAATGAACATTTTATTACATTTAGATACCAGTGTGGAGATCTAGGAAGCATTATATAACACCAAAACATTTAACTCTCTCTTGAATTCAATGAATCATTGGTTGATCAATTCATTTCACCCCATTTCATCATGAAGTCACCCTTGGGTTAATATCCCATATTGAAAAACACGACATTCATTGATCTATTATATAAAATTAGAATATAGATGTGTATTTGTTGGATTATTGCCCAAAAACCCATCATTCCTTTTATATGGTAAATGGTTCACACAAGTAAATGCACCCCATTCCTACCACCATACTCCTTGTAAAATAATATGGTTGATGACATGTTACCATGGGTATAAGAGGAGTGTTATGAAATCCATTATGTAAGTTATAAGTGATCTTGAAATGGAAAGGGTTTATCTCATAGATATCCAAATCTGTAAAAATTTAACATTTCGAATCAATTGTATATTTATATAATTTAGCCCATATGTTTTATTTGATTTTTTCTTTATATTGATAATATTTTTTTGGATGAATGTTTTTAGGTTTTCCAGCCTAGAAATCTCTTGGTGGAAGATTAAAAAATAGTTTCCAGCTCAATTTATATTATAAAATTGATTGAAAAGGGTAAAAGCTAAGATAGAATTCTGATAGGATGTGAGAAAATTAAGAAGAAAATTATTAATATATGTATTCAAACATAAAAAATACATATAAATACCCTTATATAAATTTTATAAAGGATGTGATATTCAATATAAAATCCTCACATTGGATAATGGTTCACTTATATTGTATAAAGGTATAAGTATAATGAAATTTTCATTTTTTAATACAAATTATATTTTTCAATGATAATTTGAAAGAATAATTTATTTTATATTAATAGATTGATTATACCCAAACAATTAACTATTTAATTATCTCCCCCTCTTTCCCTACATATAAGTGTATGAGTGACATTTAATTTCCATCTATGTAGAAAACAATTAAACTATAATAAAGTTAATGTTTTTACAAATTAATTTATAATTTTTCTTCAAAATGGATTGTTGTCTAAGGAAGAGAATTTTTAGACACATGAAACAAAAAATAATTAATTTTCCCAAATTCTAACAATATAATTTTAGGAAACCGATGGAAATGTTGGCATTTTAGAATAATTGAAGGCGAATAACCTTGAATGAATTATGTGACCATGAAATAATTATATAGAAAAACATAATTTACATTCAAATATTTATATTTTCTGAATAAACATGAATATTATGCTGCAATAATCGTATTATTCACATAGAATGTTGATCATATATATTAATGGGGATGGTTATAATGTGTGGATTAATTTGTGGTTAGAGAATGAATATCCATTGTGGGTGCTTCAATTTTACATTTCTTATTATTTATTATTGTTAGAGAATAAAATTTCCCACATGACAGGAATATTTATTAATTAGCAGAGCTCATACTATGAATTTTATCACATGGAAATTTTGTAGGCACAATCATTTGGAAATCACATTATTTTTTTGAAGAATTTGGGGAGATACTCATTTAATATGATCTCATACAGGTGGTCTTCAAAATCAAGTTTGATTTTGTAATTAACCCACTTATTTTAATGGAAATTTAATCCCCATATAGGATATTTATGTACCTATCTTAATTGTGTAATGTTTTCTTGGATACTAAAATTACCCTACTATGTAAAATTTTATTGGCTCCACATTTAATGCTACCAAATGTTTTTTAATTATATACGATGGGATAAAAGTGATCATCTGCAAACAAGGATCTAATCAAAGAATATATATCTTCCTTAATAATAATTTATCATTTTATAATATTAATTTTTGAGAAAACCCTTTCATGAATGATTCTTTAAAAGGTTATCCAAGACACTATTAATGTATAATTTATATTTTCCAAAGTAATATACTACTATAGTTGGTGATAATTATTCAAATGCATGATTTAATATTTTCCCCACATTCAATAAGGTTAAACCCTTAAAAATACTATTTCACCTAGTCCCCATTCATGTCATACCATTAAAGAATACTAGGTCCATATTCACACTCATGTGTCCCCTTTGGATCAGTTATTCCATTGATAATGGGAATTTCATAGATTTCATCCATAAAGAAAGGATTACTATAGGAAAAATCAATCATGAATTCCACTAAAAATGAGGATCAATCATATCAAGTATGTTATATCACCATTCCGGGATTTAGATACTCATTCATGCTACTCTAAACTAGACTATATAGTTTTCAAGATATCATGTTTTCTCTTTGAGTTCACTAAATGAGCTAGGGGTATATAATGGTTACCAATTTGGTATAATCCCATATTTACTCTTTTTGGATAATGCATCTATTGTTTCATGTCATACTCCATCCTAACTAGATACAAATATACCATAGGTGGATAAAATTTGAAATAAAAACATGTGTATTACCATATTTTTCTAATCTACACACATCAACCAGAGTAAAAATATAATGGGAATCTCATGAATAATTCCATTAACAAACCATGTCTAGGTACCTATCTTCTAGTTTCCCATTAATAATGAATTAAAAAGTCTTTTAAATAGTCATATTTAATTAAATTTTCTAGCATGACGTATATAAGAGAATACCCATAATAAATAGTGGGGACCTAAACAGTAGTATGAAGTGGGTTTTGGTTGAGTCTATGGTTGGGCCTTGAATAGGAATTTCTAACATTACTACATACACTATAACAAATATGGCATTTATCATCACTATAAATGTCGATTAACGGTACTAAAAAATCCATGTTAATCAAGGTGCGGATAATGGGGGTTCACTTTGATAAGTGCTCTAAAAATCACTGATAAAGGGACCTTTTATGAGCGCTTTTAAAATGCACTGATAAAATATGAAAAAATATTTTAAAAAATATATTTTTACAATTTTGGGGGGCTTCAAAAGCATTGGAATCCCACATTTAACAGCGCACACCGCCCAGGGTATCCCACACACGCCCCCGGCCAGCTTTACCTTGTCACACACCTCTTTAACAGTGCTAATTAATTCCCAACAACTGCGCACGCGACCGACCTCACCCAAAATTTGAACTTGATACCGCTTGCCAGCGCGCCTATGCCTTAAACACTCCACCATATTTCTTTTATATTCAATTATTAATATATCAAGTTATTTATATAAATATGTAGTTATATTTACCCATATATAAATATATATGTATATTTACTTATATTAATATATATATCAATATATTAATATATATCTATATATTAACATATATAAATATATTAATCATATTATTATATATATATATTTAACTAAATTATTATATATAGAGTCATATTAATTTACACATATATTTAATAATATAAATATATATATATCCATATATAAATATATATTTATATCTATTTATATATATATAGTTATCATTTTTTATTTGTTTATTTATTTGTGTATTAATATATATGTATATGATTAGTTTTAAATACATTTATAATATATGTTTTCTTATGTGTGTTGTTATGAATAAATAAATACATATATACATACATATATACAACACACACACAATAATATATACTATATGTATATATGTAGGTAAAATTTTAAATATTTCATATATATTTACAATCCTTATATATTAATATGCATATACAATAATGCTAGAAATGGGGTCTCGAAAAAACTAACAAATTGCAGTCACTGAAAAGTCACAACTTCTTATCTGAATGTCTCTATCAGCATTATAAATAGTCGAACTGAAGATCATGGAACGAACTACAATAGAATAGTTACAATAGGCCCAACAAAAACAGAGATCAAAAATTATGACCGTTTTAATAATAATTTGACTGGGATCCGGAAATAGAAACAAAGTTCTAGAAACCTTTTTGTGGTTATTTTTGATTTTTGGGTCCCAAACGTGATTGAGACTATTTCTGAATCAACAAGAAGCATAGATATATTTGTTCCCATTGATTTAATATGTGGTAGAGCCTAAATAGACACACTGAGTGAATGTTATTGCAGTTGGAATTCAGACTTTTGTTTTGGAATCGTATAACTGATATATAATTCATTCCTCTTATATTCTAATAGTTTCGACTAGATTTTGTCATCAATATTTTCATGAGCTTCAATTTGACTATATTCATTGATAAAATAGATAAAAAGAGTATATTTTATGCCCTTATAGTGATTTGTTGGTTTCATAGGTTTTTAGGTGACTCGAGGGTTGTAAAATTTTAAACGGCAATAACATCTACTCCGAATGTCTATTTTCTCTCAACCACTTATCAAATCAATGATTGGAAAATTTTACAGACTCAGGTGTTCATTGAAACCCCTTATCACGTTTTTTGAGGTTCCAAAAGGACCAAAATCCCTCTAAACGGTGATGAGTTTGGCTCCGAGGTCCATTTTTCCATAACTTCTCTTCCGAGTGTCCGTTTTGGCTCAACCACATATCAAATCGAATTGAAAAAACATACCTACACTACAGTGACCATTACAACAACTTCTAATATTTTTCATGGTACAAAATGGTCATAAATCCATTGAAACAACTATAATTTCTAATGCGGGGTCTCCATTTTGTGTCTACTACAAATCAAATCGATAAAATATATATTTTAAAAAATATTTATAATATTCATATCATTGTATCAATATATTATTTTTTATAAATTTTTTAAATATAAAAATTTATTAGCAATTGGAAAATGAAAGCTAATACAACCACCCTTTATCAGCGGTACTAGAAAAAGCACCAATAAAGGGGGAACCTTTATAAGCACTAAAAAGCACTGATAATGTGGGTGCCTTTATCAGCACTAAAAAAGCACTGAAAAAGGTTCACTTTTGACAACTCCTTTTTTAGTGATGTTAAAATTGCCCTTTTTCAGAGCTTTTGTAATCAATTATAATGGCCCCCCTTTATCAGTGCTGATAAAGGGTGGGGTTGCGGAAACCCAGTTTTGTGGAATTGATATCTTAAGAAAATAGGATTCAATCAATAAATAGATTTTAATTAATAGAATTTAATCATATATAGTAATCTCATGTGCAAGATATGAAGAGGGAAATTAATACATGGTCTAGTGGGAGAATAAACCAATTTGAATGAGTCAAGGTATCATCACTGGATAAAAACCTAATACAAAAATTTGTGTTTTATATGGGCCTATGATAGATTTTACTTGAATAATGAAATATATTCAAACAACATTATTTTATTATAATTATGATATAATTATTATGGACATCATCTTTTTTAATATTAACAATAAGGTAGCTAAATGTTGGAATAAACACAATATATAAGAGGAAAGAGATATCTCAAATAGTTTGAGCTCTTGAATTTGACGTAATTTTGGTTTACAAATGGTTCATGGATAAAGAACCATATTTTAGGTGTTTTTGCATATACGGGGATCATTTATATGTATTTTTTGTTTCTTGGGATTGACCACTCTATTTAATTTTGGATGATTTTGGGTAGACCATATGTTATATAGATTAACATCATGATATAAGTATATATTTGTTATGTAGTTTAAAATCATTATTTTAGAACATTTTTAAAAGATTATTTTATATATATATTCACATTAAAAAAATATAATCATTTCTTTTGTCCATATAAATTATTGCGGGTTAGTACATCATGAAAAATATAAATTTCGATTAAAATTTACATCTAATTCTATGATTGGAATTCTAGGAATCATTATGTATACAACTATAGTAGGAATCAAGACACCCATTTTTCTGATAAGGGGATGTTTAATCATAAGATAGGTGATCCATGGAATTATTAAAGGAATGTATATTAATAATGATTTAATTATCATTGAAAATTTAACCCTGTATTAATTGGTATCTTCCACATAGTAAGACAATTTTTTATTATGGCCTTATATAACAAACAATTATACGATGTTTAGCATCATATGAGATAGAAAAAACTCAAAAAATTAATGACTTATGGGATAAAATAAATTCCAATCAATTAAATGTATCTGACAAGGAATCCACATCCATGATGTTTTAGATAGTCATTATGTACATTTATTAGTCTTCTAACTGAATTAATGGCTAGTGGAAAATATGATGTGAATGAGGGGACAAAAATATAAAGATAAGTTATTAAGGATATTTTCCCCAAGTATATTACCAAGATTAAAGGAAAATATTTTGGGTTTTATTATATATATATTTTTTCTTCTATAAGATGGGTCTTATATGATAGAATACTGTATTTTGTTTAGGATCACATAGGTTGGTCCATATATTGTGATATTTAAAATCATGAATAATATAATGAGTTTTTATGAAATTTAAGAACATACAACGAGGAATGAGATTTTGAGGAGATTAGATACATTCATTAAATACATTATATTTTTAGTTTAATTTGATTAGATAATTACATATAAACACAATATGATTATAAGTGATGTATTTATTGAGAGAAATTGATTTTTTTACCAAAAGGATGCACACTCCAACAATCTGAATCAGAATGAAAGTTTCATTATTGTGTATATTGTGTTAATAGAAATATCTCTCCCATTATGGATCAATATTTGAAGAACATTTTATGAGTATCATGGGATTTATGTAGAGTGTTAGCTAATTCTCACCCGATAAATCATTGGATGAAAAAAATCTCATTGAGGGATTTCACGATCGGATTTTGATAAACATCAATGATTCTTAGAATAAATTCTAATTTCTCATTGAGTTTGTCTATTTTATCCAATCAACAATGTGAATTATCATACAAAAACAAGTAATTATAGCTGGAAATGTGAATTAATATAATTTTAACCTATATTGGAAAGAATTATTCTATCATATGTACAAGTAAATATTGGATAACTTGTGTGTTTATAGGATATGAGTTCTAATTAGAGCACAATGAATATATGATATTGTTAGTACAAAACATATTATCATTTTCCACCATTTAATGATGAATATTATAAAGAGAGTGAATTATTTAATTCCACTATTTACCCATTTTCCACAGCATTGTAATAGTATTATTATTTGAAATGGATATTATAATTATAATATATCCCTTTTAACTCCAAAGAACGGAAATATTTGTAATTTTCCATCAATATTGTGCGAGTGACACCAAATGCAGTGATCAAATTGGTCTTTTGTAGTTAATGGTATATGTTTCCCGAATTTATTTGAGGGATATGGCATTAAACAACATAAAAAAGTAGACAGTGGCTGTAAGGATGAAATTGATCAACATTTCTATTGTTAGGAAATATGGATTGATGAAATTTATTCATCACATAAAAAATGTTGAAGATTATTTAGTTATGAATAGAAATATTGAGGGTTTATAAATTAAATTGAAATATTTCTATCAAGAATGTAACTTCATTTTTGAACTTTGTATAATATTACAGAATTAATAGATGGAATTTACAAAGTCACTTGATTTTGTGGATGTGTTTTCCTCATTATTAGGATGTCAAATAGGCACTAGTGTAGACTTTATTTATAATGGTGGTGGTATATTCTTCTTTAATTCCTCTTAGGATAAATATATCAAAGAATCACCTGTAAATGAATTTTTTGTAAATTTGGCCAAAATAAAATTAATAACTTTTTACCCACTATCAGATCAGTTCAATCATGTGTCTATCTTGGGGGGAATTATATTAAAGAAGAATTGTATTGAAGGCCTTCTTTTTTATTTTATTATGTATAACCCCATTTTAAGGGTTGAAGGGGAACCCATACATGACCCATAAGCCCAAGGAAAAAGGCCCGACTAACCCACAATACAAGTCCCGAAGTCCCCAAGGCATATAATGCCCATTACTGGACTTGTAGGACCAAAAATTATATATGTAGTTCATTAATGGATACACCCATCCAATCTTTACGACAATCAATGATGATGACAGTTTGCATTTATTTGTGGTGGTATTGTCCATATTGATATCTTCTACTTTATTTTTAAAGAATACTGATACAATTATACAATGTGTGATTTGGAAGACTATATTATCAATGTTTGTATTTTTAAGGGATGTTTATTCATTAGAAAATTCACATTTATTCGCTTTCTATGATTGTCTAACATGTGGAAATATTGTTTTTGAGTGTAATTAATTCATAAAAGTTATTTCATTATTGGTAATACGGATCATATTTTTCTAAGGGATGAATTATTTTCTATTAAATTTATTAATCACATATATTATATAACTAGTAATATTTATTCAGGGAATGGTAGTTATCAAGCAAATTATAATCCTACAATATGGTCTTGGTGTTCTGCAAAATTATTTGTATATCCTTAAGACTACTTGAATGAGAATAGTGGGACTAACTCATCTTTTTAAATAAAGAGTAATTCCTTGGATGATGCTATTTTTTTTTTTTTTTATCCATCATGTTGTTGGAATTATAAATAAACCATCAAAAAATATATCTTATTTCAGGAGTGACACAGATTTGTAAATCATACTCATCATATATCTCTTTATTCACTACTAATAAACATTGGGGTGAGTTGTGTTGTGAGGAATTTTGATAACACCTATCCATTGATCTTTATTTCATAAATGACCAAGATTTAATACTACTATAAAATGACTCACCATCATGGGTAATGTCATGTAATTAATGAGTGACCAAGGAGTCACATTATTTTGTTAGAATGAGAGATGAGTTGGTTCAATTGGTCTTGTAGTTAGTAAAAAAATTTACACTACAAAGATCAATGAAAAATAGTTCATTTTGTTATCAGTGTATTGACTATCAGTATAAAAAAAACTTTTGATAAGATAATATTGGTTTTTATCCTTTATTATATAGTTTTTATTATCAATATTGTCCCCAAATGATCTTTCCATGGTCACCAAAAAGAGGTTGAGAGGATTTCCTTGTAACAACATCTTAAATTTCATTAAATTCTGGAGACAATACTAGAGATCAACTATGTATATTAAATAATATTTACACAAATGTTAATTAGAAATTTTCATTATAATCATTTTTATAGGTGGATAATTTTTTGTGTTGTTAGATATGAATCCCATAAAATAAGAAATACATCCTCAGATTACCCGCATTTATATTTTATTTTTAGGAGGTTAAATATCATGGATTTCATCGGGATTCTCTATATTGAAATTAATATCTATATAAATCACCTTGATAATATGAAATTCAAACAATGTGACCCTAAAAATTGTCTTGTTGTATTTTTTATTCAATATGATCTATTTTTGTTTCTTTTTAATTTCATGTATTAATTAGAAAGCGGATCAAAGGACTTTTACAATTTGACCACCATGTCATAAAAAATGCATTCAACAGTCTTCCTTAGAAATGAAATGAATCTATTAGGCATTTCATACTGATAGATGGTAATAAATTCTATATTTTAAAGTAAATTTCATAATAGTAATATACCAAGTGGGGTTCCCCAAGGTTTATAGACTGCTCACCATCTAGTTCAATTAAGATCTCATTTTAACCTGAATATTCACCCATAAAGGACTGGGACTAAAAAATAGTAATTAGATTCATCACAGGTACTATGATTAGGATTGTGAAATTATCAATTGAATAATTCCTATTGGGATCTCAAAAGTTGATGAAATCTAAAATTTTCGTAGTATTTTCCCTGACAAGATTAATAAGGAGTGTAATTTTGGATATTGAACATCCTAGAAGAAGTGGATTTTATGAGACTATCCAAATAGGATTCTACATTAATAGTGTGGATTAAATGAATTCTTCTCACTACTCGTATATAGCAATGATAGTGATATGAAAAACTAACTTGATGGGTAGCTACATTGAGATCCAACCTAAAAATTTCTCTATAGTTCCATGTGAATATATCTTGTTGCCTTTTAATGATGTATATGTACACTTCTTGTAATTATGGTTCAATGGAAGAATAAATTAACATATAATTTAGACCATTATTTAAATCTAAATTCACATGATATATGTCATAAATAATTGATGATAAACTATCTTCCAATACTAGAAGCACATCTATGATATTCTATTCTTCCTTTATGTAGGAAAAAAAATCATTAAATGTGTATGGTATATATGAGTATCGAGATCTAGTATACTATATAATGGTTTATTTTGAACCTATGTATGATGAAGTGGATTTATCATCGTTATTAGGATCACATTAACTTTCTTAATCATTTGGTTCATCTAATAGTGGTGAAACCATGAGAATGAGGGATAATGTGCCTAAACCATTTGCTTTTGAAGGTATTTTGGGATTTATATCCAATTGTTCAATGAATCATATCAATTTTTATGGGTATATTTTTTTGAATATCATGATTGTAATTCAAATCGCGCCCCATAGTGGTTATCTTGGATAATACAATAGTCTTTTCATAACTTTTATATTGTTGTTGAATGGGAATATTCCCATAAAACCAAATAATTTGAATGTGAGTTTATTGTTTGGATTATTATTGAATAATAACCATGTGACCTGATGTGTTCCCATGTAATGATTTGTTTCTATAATTTTATTTATGGGAAATACATAGTATTGAATGAGTTAAATCCATTGATTGATTGGAATAGCTTCAAGGCAATTGGCGTCATTTATCAGGATTGTGTTTCTAAAATTAGCATTTTTTCATAATGATTTATAGAACAAACCATCTATATATTTAGATTATCATGGATAAAATATATAATGTTCACCTTTCAATAACCTAACTACCCATAAATTGAGTATCTATGGTACTGGTGGTATGATGAGATCACTAACATGTGAATATAGATCATTGAATGCCATATTTTCTATAAACACTATGAGTTAAGATTCGGAAATAAGTTGATTTAATTATTCTCTACACATGATACTTCTATGAGGTTTCTGCTTACTCGTTCATTTTCTTTGGACGGTTACTTTAAATGTAAAAATTTCTTCTTCACTATAACCCAATTACAAAAATTTCAAAACATGTACATGGTTGATCCAAGAACCACTAATAATTATGTCTTCTTTGTAATTTTTTTCAACTATATATCTATATCTATATTATCATATAATATGTAAATTTATTGATACATCAAGGGTTTTTTCAAAAACTAATTACCCCTTTGAATTTTGAGGAACAATTCTTATGACAATTCATCTTAGCTATAACAATATCATCCTTCAACTATATAGTTTTAAGAGATCCTTTGGAATGAATTAACTATGTTATTTGAAAATATTAATGTAATCAAAGTAATGTGGGTGGGACACAACAACATCATGCTCCATTGTGATTTTATAATTCTAGGCCACATGCAAGTGCTTCCTATTTGGGGTTATTACCAAGATTTAGGACTATAGGAAAATGATTTTTGTAATGATGTATCCTTCAATTGACTATAAAGTAGGTGAAAATATATGATTTGTTAGTTAGGATGAGATTATCATCCTACATAACTATGTTAACTACTAATTTTTAAGACTTCTAGTTATACTTCCTAGAGGAATGGGTCTGAAAAAACCCTAAAGGATTTATTATCAAAGCAATAATCTTTTTGAAATCATTTATGTTCTTGTATTCAGGTTCTTATTACATACATGGGCATAACATAAATGATTCCTCAATATGGAGTTCCATTTCAACCTTTTCTTCCTTTATCTTTATAACCTATATAATCTATTCACCTAATAGGAATGGGGAACTCATGTGAAACTAGATCCTCATCATATTTTTATGGGCTCTCCAATAGGATTTCATTAACATATCTATATTTTACCTCTTCAATTGATTAGAATTATTTTTATGGGTCATTTTACATTTTCCAATTTGGTGGGATGGTTCCCATCCCCCTAATGATATGCATAGGAAAAATAAATGGATATAAATTATCTTTTTTATTATTAGGAGATCGTTATCTTATTATTTTTCATACTACAATTTGTTGGATACGTTTTTTGGATGATTAAGATAATTACATCGTATTCAATTATAATAAGGGGGGATCTTGGTCAAAAACATGTTAGTTTATCTCTACCATTAGTATGAAATGATCCCAATGTATATAGTTTAATTTTCACCATTCTTATTATTCTTCTATTGTGTTAGAATAGAAATAAGATAATTTTTAAATATATTTAACATGATTCATATATCTATAATCTACTAAATTCTAGATTACATCCCAAATAAAAAATAATTTTTTATATTTCATCCTATAATAAAATTTATTTGGAAAAAATCAACACACTCATTAAGACCATCATCTCTGGGTTTTATAACCATTGATATCATGAGTAGTACATTCTCCATGGAAGTAATGGAATATCATAGAACACTAAATTTTTCTATAGAATATACCATATTCTTCTAATCATATAGCATTGGTTGGCACTACACCTTCCTTCCATCCTAACAAGGGATTTTTTTATCCATTAGTGGAACCATGTGATATTTTGTGGGCATAGGAGATAGTGATAGAGTTGGTGTTATATTGATCATAACAATCATGGCCTAGAATCTAAATTATTTTCCCTTGAGTTAGCTATACATGATGATATTCTTACATTTCTAGTTATAATATAACTTCATGGCAATTTTTGAGTCCATAAAACTCTATTACACAACTAGGATAATTCAGTTACAATTAGAAGTGTTTTTAATTCATCATGTATTTTTAATCTAAATATCTCTAATATCTATACATTATAATGTTTCTTTTCTATGGACTAATTCATACTCATCCATTTTAGATAAATTTTCACTCTTTATAAATTTGAAACTGCTTGAAATTTAATTTATCAATGACAACTATATTTCTCAACATTGAGATAAATAGAAAGAGTAATTTCTGATTGGTGTATTCCTAGATTATAATAGACCTAAATTTTAGGTTTCAATACTAGATGAATGTTGGTCCTTTAAAGGACTATATAAAAAATATTTCATATAAAAGTTATGACATGAATAATTTTATTTTAGTGGGGATACACCAAGTCAAAAATTGTGTGATATATTATTGTGATCATCACATTCTATTTAGAGTGTTGAAGGTAGGATTCAAGATGATTGGATGGGAATGATATTTTTTTATTCCATTATATATTTACTATCTCGTGTTGACCCTCAACAGATTCCATTCGAGTAGTAAGGGATTATATGGCTTCTAGGAGCATTGATGAGACTATCATATGGGAAAATGATAGGGTATAGGAATATGGTGAATCCTAATATGGTTATAATTCATGTTTTTCCTAATAATATACTATTTAAACTATCATAGGGTTTTTTTGAATAAAAATATGGTGGTTTCTACTCTATCATAGTAAATTAAAAACAATATTCGACCACCATGTATAATATATTTATTTTATATATGGAAATCAGGTTGGATGGATATAATCTACTCTCATGGGATATAAATTTTCTTCCTAATGGATATGTTATGTAGGAGAGACATTAGCCTCTATATAGGAGTTTTATAAATAGTAATAATATTTACTCTAAGTAATTCAATTTTGAGTCACCTTGACACATCCTACATTGCTTCATATTATTAAAACATATCTTCAATGGAAACAGGTTTGAAATTTTCAAAACCTATGTTAGACCTAGTTTGGACACTATTTTACCTTTCACTTTGTCTATAATTTTTCAAGGAGTAGGAAATTAAATTTTAGAGGAGCTCCTCAAATCACATGCATGCCTCTGATTATAGGTATAGAAACCTTCTTCATTGACATCATTATAAACCACATTTGATGTGGATGTAAAATCATAACATTTTATAATATTTTAGTGATGATCTGGGTTGTAAAAAATTATTACAATTAAATTTATTGAAAAACAATTTTTATATAAATCACATACTCATCCAAATTTTAAAGTTATTTATATCCCTATAAATAACATATGATCGAAAAATTAAACTTTCATATATGACTTCCTGGGGGAATATTTTTGTTTTCAAACCCTGGGTGGATTTTCTCTCCATACATGATGGATGGTGATCTATAGAGAGTACGAAGTGGATTTTTCTGAATGTCCACCCAATGAATGAGATGAATCACAGGATGTGAGAAACTATGATAATCTTTCTTATGATTCATATCCCAACATAAAGAAGACAAATTTCATTATAGATTATGGGGTTAATAATCCCACCTTCTCTATGGGATGGGTGGTCATAAATTATTCACTATCACATCTTGGATCTATTATAGATTTAATAATCCAAGGGTAGGTTTTGATGTTAAAAATTCCCCATCATTGCTTGATTGGTTTTATCCTATAATGATACTCATCCATCGGTTGTAATAGAATTTTATAATTTTTAAGATATAACATAGTCCTGAGATATATGCATCACATTTTTATAGTAAGAACTATTTTTTAATGTTTATTATGTGCTTCTGGTATTTATTTCATCAGATAAGATTTATATTTTACAATACCTGTATCTTTATACAAGTTTCTCTTAACATCTCTCTCATGTCAAGTATGAAAATTTTCTGATTTACAATTAGTTGTATTCTTCTTAATATAATATATTTTGTACTGAAAACCCTTGTGTAGTGCTAGGAGTTAATTAATCTTGTTACATAATACATCCCCAAGTGACCCTATTTAGTTTACTAGAATAGTAATGTGAATCAGTCCATATTTTTAGAAGTCATTTCTTGGACAAGCTTTTTGGAATTATTTTTATTGGGGAGTACCTTCATGATATCTAGGAAGTTCTATTAAGTCTTTTGTATTAGTTTTATCACCATAAGGTTCCATTCAACTAATTAGGTAAAAAAATCAAATTAATTATTTATATTTCATATCACTTTAATGTGGTTATAATACACTCGAAAAGATAAATATTTTTCATTGATATCATACAGAGTCTACCATAGGTTCTTCTATTGATTATGTAAGAATTACTAATTTAAAAATTCAATAATTTCATTCAAGTGAGTATTCGTGGTCCATGGAATGACCAGTAAGTTTCTCTTTTCTATTTCATTCTATATTATAATGAAATTATCTTCATGTTTTGGGAGGGATTCCTTTAGATGATATGACCATAGGTTTTATTCCCTAGCAACATTTCCATGTCGGTATAGGTCATTTCAAATATCTGTTGCTTCATAAAATGATGTAATATGTACGGTGGTGTATATAATGACTACCGACACTAACTACCACTCTATTATAATGAGATGTCTCTATTCAATATTTATACACATGGTGTATTTAGACTATAACTCTCAACATCCACAATATATGAGGGATACTAATGAAAAAATTTCATATGAGGATGTACTTTCATAACTCATCATAATATACAACATGATGATCCTATAAAGGGATTCATGTAACAAGGTTTCCCAATACCATCACATTTCACTCCACCATCTCAGGTCAGATGCAGCACTATTCTCGGTTCTTATGCCCGACACATTCATGGTATGTGGTCTCTCCAAGTGGAAGTGTCACATGGGATCACAATTCATAGAAAACCTCATCATCTTATAGACTTATTCTCTCCATATCCATCAAGGTAGCTCTGGAATCACATGGTAATGTCATGCTAGTCCTGGGATTGAGTTTCAGATGTTCCTGTTTGGGGATTGATGTTGTGATTCATGTCATCTATAGGTGTGGTGGGTGGATTTGGTCTCTGGGTGTGGTGTTGAAGGTGGCAATTGGATATGCTATTATCGAAGAGATAAGGTGTTCAGGAGGTCTTTATTTCTGGTGTGGATTTATTTTTGGTCTTTTGATTATGTTTATTGGTTTTAGTTGTGTGCTAGATTTGGTGGCACTTGGTGTCAAGATTTTTGGGTGGTCCTACCCTGTCTACAGGGTTCATGAATCAAATCTGGTAAACATTGTGGAATTCTTGGTGGATGGTATCTTCATTTGGGGTGATTCTAGTGAATTGGGACTTGGTATTCAGGAGTTGGACGAACAGTGTTGTTATGTTATGGTATCTGTAGTGTGTTGGATGAATTTGATGATGATGTTTGATGTATTTTCAGGGTTATTTTCTTTTCTTATGTTCAATGAGAAGATAGAAGAGAGCAGTACTCTGTTGATGGATCCCATAGTTGTTTATTCATTATAGATTTTTGACTCTGTTGGTTTGTTTTTGTTTTCTATTATATTGTACTATACATTATACAATAATTTATTTAGATGAGGATTTAGATCTGGTTTTCATTCACTGTGTGTGGCTATTAAGATTTGGAATATTGAGATGGTATGGCACAATCATCGGTTCTATGCCCATGCATTTCTTCATGAGACTTCTTGTTTAGAATATGTGCAAATTTAGAGGCATGTAATAATGATGTTGATGCTGGGGAAGGGGATTTTGGCATTGTCTTGTTCTGGGATGAGTGTTTCACTTTTTTAGCATTAGATTTTATTAATGACTCTATGTCTCTAAATTCATGTGACCTTTAACCCATTCCCCTTGATATAGGGATTATCCAAAAATAAATGAAAATTTATCCTTCGAGCCATTTAGTCACTCACATGAGGATGACCCTCTTGCAGATATGAGATGTAATTTTTTGGAGGACCATATCATTCAGTTCCATGGGGATGCCCTCCATTTATTACTTCTTTTTCTTTGGGGGGGCGGGGGGATGTATTGGGTTACAAGATAATGATGAATTTCCACGAGGATAACCTTCTATCCCATTGATATTCATTAAATGATGAGGAGGTCCTTACCCTACACCATACAGAGGAGCTATGATATTGATTTTCATTATACCATAAGGGGGACCTCTATGGTTTGTACTATAGGGATGACCTGCAATATTGTTAATAAATATTATGTGACAAGTAACACCGTGGTATAATCCAATTCCCCTTATTTATAAAGAGTTATAAAATTCCTAGATTATCAATAAAATATGGAAAAAAGACTCATGAATTTCAATATTGATTTAGGTGGGAATATATTCCACCACTAGGTAATATTATACCTTTGATGAGACCATATAGATATTTTTGTCTAATCTACCAGGTTCACTACCTCTATCATGATTGTATTGACATAGATCAAGAAATATATATCATGCATAATAAATCACATATGTAACCCATTTCCCTCTGTCGTAATATATCGATGACTTCATTAGATGGTTTCTAGAATATTATATCATCCATTACATGTTTTGGAGGGAATTATGTTATGGTCCATCATTTTATCATCAATTACACTCACAATGTTTATTAATTTTTATTAAGTTTGTAAATTACGTAGTCTGATCAGTCAATAGGTCACATCAGTATATATAAATGGGTTTCTTGTGTTCGTTGAAGATATATAATACTAAACTTATATTAATTATATTATATGTCATCAATATTAATTGAAGGGGGAAGGTATATGAGGCAATCAAACATGGACTTCCATGATATGAAAATGATTTCTTATACTGGATTTAGGGATATAGGTCTTACCCTAATTTAATTACAAAATAAGATGTTGATATCTAGTGGTAAGGTCTATATAAGATAACTCATAGTCCACATCATTCACTAGGATATACAGATGATCCTCCCAAATAAGTGATGAAATTTGTGGACAATCCACAAGGGCTACCCAGATAAACTATTGTGCACCATTTATGTCAATGGGAATATGAATATGGTCATATACCATGATATACACCATAATACACTGATATACATCTTTAGTCAATTATAATGTTTTTTGTTTGAAGTGACATCATGAATATGGATATAATAATACTCAACAATATCATATAATTTTTTTTAAAGGATTCACTAGAAGGAATGAAAATATTTCCCAAATCATAATTTTTTCCCTAGAATCGATGGTGAGATATCCTCCAAGATTCTGTAATTTGAGTAATTTGGATTGAGATCTTCTTGTGTTTTTCCTCTTCAATATGTTTATGAGTGGATCCATTTTTTTGGCAATAACATAAGTGAAAATCTACAGAATCCCTTAAACATGGCCACTAGATAGTAATGTGATCTAGGTGATTTCCATAACTATTTACATATATTAATGAAGAAATGTTCTGTATCCCTTCATAGTGAGGCTCCTAATGTTACTTTATGTGGTGTCTGGAAGCACCGACATCCCCATTGATCACTTTTGGTGGGATGAGTTACAGGGATTTAATTTTTAGAGTCTTTAGTGAGCCACCTCCAATGCGGGAATGTATCAAATAAGTTGGTAATACTACATCAATATGTTTTCCACTAATTCTAATGATGTCGATTCACTTACTGCATAATATTGGTTTTAAAACACACCTCCTTCATTTATTCATCAGAATGTGTCTAGATGGGGGAAAAATTGGTTTTTTCACATTAAAGTGCTACCATTTGAACAAAATAGAGAACTAGAATGGAGCCCAAATTTCTTATATTTCCAAAAAATAAAAAATGAAAAAATTAATGTATTATTACAACTAATATAATATACATTCAATTTTTTTCATGAAAATTAATTTATGTTGGGTTCACCATTTATTTGATAACACACTATACTCGAATACTTTTAGATTTTATGTACACAAAAATTCCAAATGTAGATGTTCACAGAACCCTTCTAGAACTGATTTTGGGTAGCATAGTTGATGAGAGAATGATATATCAGGAACATATATTGTTTTTTTAGAAGAAAATTATTTCCTATTTAAAAAATCTTATTTAGATTTAATTAATACTAGTGAATCCTTCCCAAATCATTGCTTATGACTCTTTACCCTTATATAAGTGACTGATCAAAACGATGTGTTGAAGTGAGTATATATATATATATATATATATATATGTATATATATATATATTATGTTCTCTATATTTCCTTTAATAGATTCTTGTGTTGTGTTTTTATGACATAGAGTTGAGCACCATGGGTTTTATTAATATACATGGAGGTATAAGGTGCTATTAAGATGGGGTTGGTCCCATGAAAGGGGATTCCAATGAATAAATATCAAAGGGAATCGAAACCATTGTATTCTTGTGAAATTTACTGGGATGCATTTTAGTGTTGTCGACAAGGGCTAATTTGGTGTATTTTAATAAAATACAACCATTACCCTCTGATTTACCATTTAATTTCATGTGTATAAGACCTATGGGGTTTTGGGATTGAATAAAATTGAGGAATCTTTTTATTCATAGTTAATAAGAACCATATCACATACTATCGGTGTCATATAATTCAATATGATATAGGTGATACCCCTAAATTTTAATATTAATCATTAAAGAATGTTATCTCATTAAAGGTGAAATAATTTGATATTACTCCTGTATTATGCATAGGAATCCATTTAATAGTGAAACCTGTATATTGGTAACATATTTTGAGAGAATATTGTTTTGTATTGAACCTCGTAAGAGGCCCATAGATGGGTTACCCTTTGTATTAATAAATATATAAAAGGATTTATAGATTGATATAAAAGTAATATTTATCATTGATGAATAATTTTTTTATAGAGAACATAACCCATTGAGGGGTTTCAATTCATATGGAATATGGAACATCATAAAATAATATGTCTCTATTGCATGTTTTTTCATATGTGAATATTTCAACATTATTGAAATTAAAAATAATACCAAGAATGATGTATAAGAACATGAGGAATACGGAACAATGGAGAATAACTACATCTTACACCATGAAGGAGACTAATCCCCTACCTCATAAAAGTACTGATAAGTGTTGGTATTTCTCAAATTCCACCCAAACGTGCCTAACATGGTAAGTGACTTATGTAAAGACAGGTTTTCTAGGAATATACTGAGTAAGAGTCCCCCAATATTTCATTGGATTATTGTGTGGACCTATGTTCTCAAATGGATTCATCTTCCCAATAATATTGTATATTGGTCACTAAAGTTGTGATGAATAGTATAGGGGTGGAATCACCTTTATTCTCTTGATGTGGAAACTCCTTATCTAGGAAATAAATGATCATTATTTCCATCATGGTTCATTCTTGCTTGGTGTAAAACACAGGCGATTCATTTTATCATGTAAATACCTAATCGATGGGATGAACATTGGTGTAATGAACCTGGTCATATATTTCAACAGTAGATTCACATATATCGGATGAATATGTTCATGTCATTAATATAGATTTATTTTGTGAAGATAGTTCCATGATAATAAACAAGAGCACATAGAGTTCCTTGGTATTAAGGAAGTGGTTTTCAAATGGGATCCCATGGTAAATTGGCACCCAAATATGGTAATTGGGTGTGATGGATCCCTATTAAATTATATGTACATGTGTTTTCTATACTATATGGTTTGGTTAATTGGTCTCCCTAAAATAAGGTCTTGATCGATGTACACCAATCTATAGGACAAGGTGAAGTGGTTACCCTAAAATTGGATTGGTTGAATTGGGTACTTGAGAGTGAGGTAGGTCATGTTTGACACCATTATAAATGGCTGGGAGAATTTATTAATCTATTTGATGGCCAAGGTGAGGTTTCACTCTAGTTTTTCATCTAGGAGTTGAGGTATTTATCCCTAACCCCTGAGGATCCTAGTGTACATGGTGTTTCACAATGGTGTTTTCATTTTATTTCTATTGATTATTCATTTACCTATCATTACAGTTAATTCCATTGTGTTTTGTATTAATATGATACTTAATGGGGCCCATATACTATGTCATGGGTTATATGAATCTCTAATGGATATTTATTTTACTTTTCTCTCTTATCTTGCATGGATATAAATTAGGACCCATAAGGGTCTATTTATATGTTTTCATAATAAGATATTTGTACTACGCAATTTTATTAAGGTAATCTTTGTGTGCAACATATGTGCACAAATAGTGTACATGATGCAGTTCTAGGTGGACACATTCCGGGAAACCAGTAAGCACAAGGAGGAATGGAAAAAGGGACATGGGTGTGAAGGTTCCCTCATGCCAGTGGACTGATCTTTATTCATATCCATAGTAAGAGGCTTGAGAGAACGTGACATTGGTCACTAGATCATTGTGCACATACTTGGGTTCAAGGAATTTTTAATAATGGTCTTAGGTGAATTTGTGTTCCCAAAAAAATTCTTGATATAAGACCAAATTCAAATGATCATAACATTTTAACAATATTAACATTTGACTATATATTCAGTCATGTAAAGGCATAAAGAATGAATTTCATTATAATGTATAGAGTTTACAAATATTAGTTGTTTTTTAAAGAAAAGTATTTCCAAAAAAACACTAAAAAATGTTGTTTATAAACCTAAAACCCCTTTTCAATAGTAATAGATTAAACATTTGGCTTACTCCAAGTTGTTGATTGTCCCCACCACATACTGAATTGGGATATTTATTTAAATAATCTCTATACCATAGTTTGTTATAAATTATATGACCTATGGATATCTAATTATTTTCTCCTTTATGATGAAATGTATCTTTCTACTTATATTTCACTTGAGTCTTTCAAAGATCATGTATCCCAGATTCTATTAAAATTTATAGGAAACACATTCTCTAATGAAAAAATTATATTGATTGGAATTTGGTTTACAAAAATTGATCATTATCCAAGAATTCGTTCATTACATGAATCTCAATATCCAAAATTAATGAATGAAATTCATTATATAAATTTAATGTCTGAGAAATATAAACATCCAAATGATTTCCATATAAATTAGAACTTAACAATTTATTACCAAACTCTATATATATATATATATATGAATAACATACCAATTTAGTTTTTAAAAATGGATTGATCACTTAATGAAACTAAAATAATGTTTGAAAATAAAAATAGGTATTTATCATTGGTGAGAATATTATTAATGAATCATGACATTAAATATATTTTGTTGATGAATGAAAAAATTGTTAAATAAGACTAATTGATAAAACGTATAGATAAATAGATGTCCATTATACTAATAAAATAATTCAATATATATAAAGTATATAATATAATAATAAATATTTTAAATAATTTAGTATATTCAATATAAAATCTATCATTTGAAATACCAAGGGTTTTAGATAATTTTATTATTAGAGAATATATGACAAGGAACCCCTGTCGAGGTGGATTTAGCTTGGGAAGATGGATAGTTGTGAGGCATTCTGCTCTTGGACCAATAAAAATATCTGGACATCATATTCATTATTAATGGAAACCCCAAATAGTTACATCATCCATTATTTGGTACATACCTATATTCCATAGGTAGGTGGTCAATTGGGGTTTCGTAACCAATTATGATTAGGGAAACACATGTATAAAGTGAATGGGAGATTGGGCTCATTGCACTATTTTGGGTGTAATTATTTCATAGTTCCGGACTACCTTATAGTTTTAATATATGGTTGAGAATATTTTTCTAATTTTGATATGGGACTAGTTAACCTAACAAAACAATAATAGGTTAATTTTATTTTATATAGAAAAGAATGTTGAATCTTGTTATTGAATCAATCTGTATGAATCCAAGGTTGTTCATATATTTTCCATTAATGAATATATTCATATGTGTTTTAGACATATAATTAGGAACTTTAGAATATTTTTCCAAACAAAAAAATGGATTGGAAAATTTAGTTATATTCAATAATTGCAGTGGCTAGTGGATTAAGTTGGTATAGATTTGGAATGCATATATTTAAAGGTGAATTCCACACAGTCATGTATCATGGTCTTCTAATAATATCCCAACCACTAGATTTGGTGAGAGAGTCTAGTCCATGAATTATGAGAACTACAGGAGCTGGTATTGACTTCATCCACGATGAAGATAATATATCCCTCTACTATGCGTACGAAGATGATTCAATCCAAACCTTTCATACAAAGGTCCCTTTATTCTTTTGTGCATCTATGAAGGTTAATGTATAATTCAAAATGTTTGATATGTTCCCTTAATATATAATTTGTTAGGAAAACTCCATTATGGAGAAAACTGAATATGGGATCAATCCATCAAGGGGGGATTCATGTTTATCGCACGTTGGGTCATTAATAAAAGTGGATTCATTACCCAGCAGATATGAATAAAAATTATATGATCGGGAAACAAGATTAATGTGGGGTTCAAAAGGGAACTCTTCCATTATGACTATGACAAAGATTCTGAGAGGGGCTAGTTCTTCCTTCTTGTGGGAATATACTCTATTGATTTTCTTCATCCCATGTTATGAATCCCCTATTATATTAATGTAGGATATGTGAATTTGAAGGAATGGTTCCAAGCCAGTGATGAGATATTTTTATTCTGACTCATTATTCAAGTGTCCTTAAAATACTGGTAGAGAGTATAGAAAAACATAATTTTATTTGGGAAAAAATGCACTCCCAAAACCACATAGTTGATCTTCAGTTTTTCCATCCTTTTTCCAATGGTACTTTGGGATACACCATCCAAATATATATCCCATGTTTTAGTAGGTTCATGGGAATCTAATAACTAATCATTTGGATGCTTGGATTCCACCTAGGTAATTTCTAGGTCGGATGTGCTGTATGGAAGTCATCCATGGATTTCAATTTAAATAATTTATATAAAACAAACTCTATTTAATATTTCAATTGAATAACTTATCAGCAGGACAGATTCCCATTCAACATAGGGAGCCTAATGATATATTTTTTTTATTTTCAATATAATATATTAGATAGACTTAATTGTGATGTAAGTATTTAGGAAACATTTTCACTATGAAGAACAGTGCCAAGTAGTTATTCTCGATGTTAGAGTATCATGAATCAGTACCTAAAATCATTTGATTGAGGAAGTGGATACCTTTTTCCCATGAATATTTTTTTTGTGGTGAAGACACTAAGTGATTGTTCCACTATAAAAACATACAAAATGAGTTGCCTCCCTTCAACCAGAGACATTAGAACTGGTGGGTGCATAAAATATTTCTTAAAAATTTCGATGGTTTCATGGAAGTCATCATCCCATTGATTTGTGATTACCGTCATCAATTTTTTAGTATAGGGGAGGTATTTTTCATCAAATTTGGGTTTGTTACTCCAAATGTTGGATAGGTTCCATTGGACCCCATTACATTTTTAATATTATTGGGGTTGAAAAAAAATGGAACTTGTATTCTTAGGGTCAACCTCGATGATGTGGTGGCATAACACAAAGAAAATAAATTTCCTTAATGTTACCCCTATATCGCATTTCACCAAATTCATCATCAGACTATATTTCCATATCATATAGAAGAGTGTTTATAATCCATGAAGTGATCATATCACCATTGGATTTTGGAAACCAGGTATTTGACGTTTCACTAACTATATTTCTTAATAAATTCATAATGATATGATGTGTGGTATATTTTTATGTAACACTATCATTAATTATGCCAAGAGGAATAATATGATAGAAGAAGTTTTCTTAAGTCATTCTAAAGGAAATGCCCACTTCATTTTTGGGGATATATTCATTAGAATATACCCTAAATATCCATGCAGAAAGAAAGGATGTAGAATCTAGTTTTTTGTATCGATCATGAGTTTTTTATCTGTAATTTTAAATCCTATTTATGGAAGTGTCTTTTAAGGTGTCTGAAATCGATATAGAACCAAATTTTACAATTATTTTTCTTGACAATTATGGGGTTAGTAATCCATTTTGGATATTTCAGTTCTCAAAAAATGTTTTATTTTATCGGCTTTTAAAATTATGACACTATATTGGTGGCATGGGAGGGGTGCACCTCCGAGAAATCTACTTGAATCCTATATTCTCATTATGTAATCCAAGATGGTGTGGAGAAATATGGGAATTCGGTTCGGACATTTTTGTATAGTTATAATAAAACACATGTATATATTGATTTATGAATGCATTGTACTTCTATTTCACTCTTAGGGGTATTAAGGAACTAATATGTATAGTTTATAGGTCAACTTCTATCCCCATATATAATTTTTTGGTCTCAGTAGTGGTGTTAGATAATCCTTCCACAAATTCATTAGCGTATTTCAGGCATTTATCCGCATAATCATCCACTTATGAGTCGATGGGAAAATTTCTAGAGGATGTTCAAAATTTGTGGGCTTCTCTATCACTATTCATATGAGAGGGGCCATATGAAGAGTCATTATAATCTCTGACTGCATGATTAAAATATGATAGATTCTATAGAAAACTGTATTTACGTTATCAATGGGTATAAGAGGTGTTTGATCATTTAATGTCAAGTATAACAACCAAACTAAATTTTTGTGGATAATAAAGTCGATGTCCTCCATAATCTAGGGATTCACAAGGGTGGTCCCCAAGACATTGGGGTATGAAACTTGTATGTCATCATATTTAATTATTTATTTTAATCCCATTTTCTGGAAATGAACTTTAGAAGATGTGGCTCTGCATGTCTCAAATGGGTTGTTGTCACCGTGCATTATAAAGACCTTTACATCAATGGGGTTTTTCATACATTGATGAAATTTCAAAGGTATTACTATGTTTCTATGGAGCCAAGGCCTTATGAGATTGAAATTTTATTTATTGTCATGATGGATAACCATAGAAAATGTTTTAGATATGATATCCCCATATTAAACTTTTATTTCTATCATTCATAATGGTATTTTTCATTCTTATCACACACATGAATAGTAAACATTATAGAAGTAAAATACTATTATCTATATACCAAACATTGTAAGTTGCAGATTCGGATGAGATAGAGCCCCAAATTATTTTCAATTGGATACCTTTGTAAATCTACATTGTTGAGAATTAGTGAAACATATACGGGACATATTTTTTCTAGAATGACTTCATTCAGGTCATGATATATAAATGAGATGGTGACTTTAAATTCTTATCTCATATCCTCTATTTGATGTACCTCAGATATAGTGACTTATGTATCAAATTCAGTTGGGCTATTGAGGGATTTAATGCGTTCCACTATGAGTTCATTTGAAGGATGGAGCACATCATGGTTTGAGAGATTGGCTTGGAAGATCACCAACTTCTTGAGAATGATGTAAATTTGTTCCAGAGGACGGTACCTCTTGATTTGGGGGCTTTTTTAGGTATACATCTCAGGAAATGATGAATTTTAGGTAGATGGTAAATGTTATTTTTAGTGTTCATGGTAGCATATGAATCCAATGGGGTCAGTTCCAATAACCTTTCGTATAGGATAGTTTTAGGGAAAAATTGATCCCCCACATAGAGGTAGTAGAAGAAATCTAGGTGAAGATGACAACTAGAGGTTTTTGATATTACTACATAACTATATTGGGAATACTAGAGTGCTTTCCCAAGAGTCTTAGAATAATATATGACCTCTGTGGGGAAATGAACTTGATATTTGGTCTGACCTTGCCTATACTGTAACTTGTATCCTCGGTTCCTGAACATGATGACTTGTGTTCCCCAATTAAGTTTTTGAAAATCAAATTCTGAGGCATTTACATCTTAGGGGATTGATTATTTTAATATTATCTTCTTTATATAACCAGAAGGGTGTGTTCATCTGATATGGGATCCATTTTGTGGGGCCATGAATGTTATTTATATGTTTTAGGGAAGAAATATTTATGAGTCTGATTTTACATTTGAAAATTATATGAGACTTCATTTTTGGTTTATTCAAACCATCAATGGTCACACCAAATTTTGGGATACATATCATATGCTTCCTCCTAGGGTGGTTGATTTATTTGGGGTCTATATATTTGTTCTCTATAAGTGGAATTAGTTCATTCAGGTGTTTTCTAATTCAAATAGTTTTTTATTTTCAACTCATGCCATGCCAGAACATTCTGCTTACAACCCACTTTATATGACTAATAAATTGTTATGTATGACACCTTCGATGAGGATTTATCTAACATCTAATCTATGGAATTTAACATTCTTTAAATCAAATATTTGAAGATGACAATATCCTGGATATTATGACCCTTCCTTCTTTGGATTAGGTCATAGTCAGGATGGTTGGTGAGGTTTACCTGATTGGACTTCCAAGGATGTGGATTCTAGATAATGTTATTAACCCCGAATGACCATTTTTTTCATTGGATAAGAGATGTCATTGAACCCACATCTAGGTAGATTTCGATTGGTCAAATGGTTAGTTATTAATAGTAAAGCTCTACCAAAACCAATAATATAGGGTTACCAAGGTCATTCTTAATAAAAATTACAATTTTTCCCTCATCCAAATCATTTTGCGAACCTACTTTCTAAAGGTAGTTTTTCAATTGGGGTTTCACACCCAATGATTCATAGAGACATTCATTTCTCAAGATGATGGGAGGTCAGGCTCATCACAGAATTTTGCGGGGAATTTTTCATACTATGGGACACTCTTATAGACTTATTATATGTTTGAGAATCTCTTCATAATCATGGTATGAGACCAGTTACCCAAAATATTATTATAGTAAATTTTATTTTATATAAAATGTAAGGGGATTCTATTTATTGAATAAATATGTATGTATCTGAGGTTCATAATCTATTTCCTAGTAATAAATTGCAGCTTATGTGTTGTTGCTGTATAACTAGTATCATTGAAATATGATGAAACAGAGGGAGGCAGTTAATATTATGAGGATGGGATTGATCCATTATGTGGATTCCAATATATCCTGTATATTTTAGGAATCAAAACACACATATTTATTTAAACCCATTCAGTTTATCATCATGTGGAAATGAAATATATTTAGTTACATTACAACAGAATATTTGAGCTCGAGTCTTAATGAGACATCATATGTACATTTCATATTATAGGAATCAATGATATTGTAGTTCAAAAATACCCTTGAGTATAGCCCCAGGGTAGATTCCATTTTATGAGGGATATTTATATTTTTCCACTCATTGTGTATTATAAACATATGTTAACCTCTTTTTTGTAGATTCATGATTTCAATGATGTACTCATTGCAGATCCCAATGTCCATGTGATCCATGATCATTGTGAGAAACAGGTGAGGGAAAGTGATATGCCTCATTTCATATAAATTTGGTGATTATGTAATGGAACTACCCTTGGGATTTTTATCTTGAATATTAGACCATAGAAAAGCATACATTACTTCATTGTTATGGAATGAAATTGAGTCACCATTGTTTATTTGATTCCATATTCCACTATTGGATAAGGTAGAATGATAACCCCATGGGAATGAATGGGTCCAAATAGTTGAAATGTAGAAGACAATTGGAGATTTTATCCAATTGGATTCTTATTTATGTTTTGGATCATGAAATAGTAATGCATTCAACATATCCATGTCATGGAAGGAATTAGATTCCTTTTAGTTCATTTCATTTATTAGTAATCTAACATATGAAGTTTAATGATCATCCAATGGCAATGATTGAGTCCTAATGGTTGAAATGTTAGAGTCGTGGGGGGATTACCAGAAGTGGAAGACAATTTTATTTTTGGGGGTAGGAAAAAGGAAAGTTTTGTAGGAATCCTACTTATTCATGTAATAAGAGTCCCCATAGTTTATTTGGTTTCTCAATCCACTAAAATATGTTGTTGAATTATCATTTCATGGGAATAATTAGTCCTTGATGGTTGAAATATTGGAGACAATATGGGATTAAACCGAATTGGTTTCATATTTTATGTTACTCCGTAGGATGGAATCCTACATATCATAGTCATTACATAAATTAGAGTTATCATAGGTCAGAAAATTAGGGATTACACACTAATGTTTCTCTTATATTCGTTATATATCATATAATTACATTGATTTGGGATCACACCATATGGTTTTCCTTTACTTTAAAATGGATTATGTTGAATGTTTTAGGATTAATACATCTCCCTATTCCCACATGATCTATACATGGTATGAGAAACATGGGGCAGAAAATGATTTGTCTCACTGCTTATGGATGCATGAGTTATATACCCAGACATCCCTTTGATGTTAACATAGAGATCATACCTCAGAGATTCTTCTTATATATCCTAGTTATGGAAGGAATCAGATTCATCATAGTTTAGATGGTTGGGGATTACATGCTGATGTTTTCCTTATATACATGGCATGCTTTTCTGCAGGACAAATGTTGATTTTCTAATCATCATTCCATGATTATCTTCTTTCCAAATCATATGGTGTCTTCCCAACTTGTCTAAAGACAATTTCATGATCTTTTTTACTTGTCTGAGGGACTTTGCATAACAAAGATGTCATATATGAAGGTTTTTGAATGGTCATGGATGACTCATCTAGAAGACATCACAAGAACTAGCCGGTTGATCATGGACTCCATCACATGATCATGGATGACATGCTTAGAGGTTGCTTCAGGATCCATCCGACATACCCTGGTATCATAATATGAGATGCATGAAAATATTGGGGGAGTCATGAGATTAAACATAACATGTATTGTAGGATGTTTCTTTTCATGGATGACATATCTAGAGGAAACCACGAAGCATTGATGTTGTGTCTGGGGGATTTCAAAAGAGTTTATTGGTATCCTTGGGGGGTTCCGCAAGACTATACTAAAATAAATTAGTTCCACTATATTGATAATGTGAAACATATGATGGAAAACTCAAGGCATAAATTTCTAGATCTGAGCGTTTCTATAGACTCAGGAGGCATGTCCAATGGGCACCATGTAAATTTTTATAACATTTCTAGTATAAATCTCATGATCAAAATCACATATCAATGGAGCATCACGTGATCTAGGTGACATGTCCTAGTGGGTGATTCATGTGAAGTGCATGTGAGTCAGTATGTATGTTCTCTACGGATGAATCCATCCATTTAGTCTATGCTCTAAGAATTATAATATGAATAAACTAGATTTGTTCAGTGTTGTATTATTTTATGTATTATGTGATTTTTCATATGTGTGGGTTGCTCATCACGTGTCCTACCAGAAATCCTTAGAATGATCACTCAAAATTGATCAAACAATGTGATAATTATTGTTGCATGGTTTCTTTGATTGTTACATGGATCATACTTAATAGGAAGATTTTCCAGTTGTGAGATTATACACATTGATAAATATTCACTAATTATTAGGTGCACTCGTATGTTTGTATTCCAAAGTATAACCCATTATTTGAGGCTAGGGTGGGGGATTTATAGGCCTTTTCATCCCATTTTTTCACTGATTTTCACAATGCATATCACTCAGGTCTTGGCTGGAGTTGATTTGGGGCAATGGTGTCATGTTGATTCATGAGTTCCCATTGTAGGATACTCTATATGAATCTCAGGATTTTGAACAACTACAATTACATGAAATCAATGCCTCATTTACTAGATTTTTAATATTTAAAGGGGTAAGGAAAAATCATGAAAATAAGTAGAATGGATTCAATATTGTTATGATGGAATGCCGCATGGCCTTCATCAGATTAGGGAGACTATCAATATGGCTTCATGTAATCTTCAATGAAATATCTATAACCATTAATTATTCAAGGATAGCAAATTAAGGGGCCTACATGAGACCATTTTTGATTTTTCAATGGGCCTTGAGATATCATTATGCATACAACCATACCACATCAGATGAGTTTTATGACCATGAAAGAATCACATATTTTCACTATGTATTTCCATTGTATATATTACAGTTGTTAGGGATCTTGTAAGGTTTCATGAGTGTTGTAGAAGACATTAAATCTGTCTCCTGGTGATCCATCTCATGACCAAAAAAATTCTTATATAGATTAGAAATCTATTCAATGATAATTCCATTAGTTTGTCCTTTTGATGAAAAATAAGGAATCTTGAGGACACCTGGACAAAACAGAGTCCATATGTTTGATAAAAATGATATTCTAATTAGAGGTTTTGAGATGAGGTTGACATTTTTTCATGTTCCTGTGATGTATTATGGTCCACAATGGGCATTTGATGTGACTGTATCAACCAAAAGAGGCTCTCACATTATTCAATTTTTATATTCAATTTTTATCATTCATAATATGATTATATTGTGATTTTTTATTACTTTTTTCAGGGATAAACATCCTCCACATTATGGATGTGTCAGAACATTTTTAAAACCACAAGAGGATCCTTCCTTTTATGGATATTATCCTATGATCTTCCATAGACATATAGATGGATTCTAGGGCACCCATCGGTTGAAAAACCATGAGACTAGGGGGAGCTTATATGGATGCATCTTCATGATTACTAGTTATCTTGGGAGACTTTGTTAGAGAATAAGGAAATATAGAAGGGACATCATGAGGCCTTCAGTGGGCTACGTACTTCTTATTTATTCATTTTATGACCTTATGATGGTCATGTGTTGACATGTCTCATAGAGGATTATGTGATCAACATGCCTTTGGCCACCATATTCAACCACTTCCTTATATGGAAAATAAAACACATATTTAGGAACTTCTTCCTTTTTAATTTCACAGTGCTCATTTGGTAGGCACTAATAATAATAAATAGTCCTCAACTGTTTATATATATGAATGTATTTTTGGGAAGTGGGGATTCATCATAATATTCTACTTATGATATATATATATATATATATATAATTATTCATAACAAATAAAACATAATTTTAGTATTAAATAAAATAAATTAATGGTGTAATTATCAAGTATTAAAATCAGGGTGACATCATTCGTCCATTAAAATAATTTTCACCCATAATTATCATTATAGGAATAGCCCTAAAAATTATGTGAAATTATTATGATATATAGTATAAATTTACCAAGAAGATATTAATCATCCCCATGTAGCAGTACTTGGTTCTACTATAGTTCAAAAATCAACATCACACATAAACTACCACCATAAAATAATATTCCACCATGTAGTAGATCCACAAAAAAATATAAAAACGTCCTCATTTACATTATGTATAGAATAATGGAGGATAAGACAATTTTAGGGGTACCAAAATTTTAGGAATCCAATGTACTCCCCAATAGTATTCCCTATCCATTATCCATTATGATTCAACTATTTCTAGTCCTCACCACATGATGTTTAACCGCTATCTTTCTAGGTGGATAGATAGTGATATCCACATTATATTGATGTTAGAATAAATTTTCCAAATTATTAAATATTATTTACTAATGTAATGACTATGACGTGTTTTAATTCACCAAATCGTGGTCACTACCTTGTCATTCAATTATATATATATATAGAGGTGTAGGTGATACATAATATAATTTATCCACTTATTCCGCATTGAGTATCATATTTATTTGGAGTTATTGGTTTATAATATGACGATGTGTAGATAAAATATTTTATGTTTTTAATGATTTTGAAAATAAAATTAATAAATCAAGTATAATTCAAATGGTTTTTCTATTTTATAATGTTTTAAAACATATAATTTAAGTGGAAATTTTAATTGAAGAAGGATTCACAAAAATTGGATATTTATAAAACACTATCTAGACCTATGAGCTCAATATTTTTTTGATAAAAGTATTTATATTTATATTTTATATATATATTATTATGTGGAATAGGTTTATTAATAAATCAATGGAGGATATTTCTTACCTCAGTGTTCCATGATTTAAATGTAGGTGGAAACCATTTTAGGTAATAACTTATTAGTTGGTACTACTATAATATGATCAAATTCACTATGAATTGATATGAAAAGAATATATAATTGGGTAACTTGTTTTTTGTTTTTTCTTTACTATTTAAATTCTATTAGATCTTGGATAGGGTTTTAATTTTTTTATATACATATGTGTATAACGATGACCCATAAAACCCTTTAGTGGGATTAGATCCTGGGATGACTATGAATCAATAAGATAAAAAATGAAATTGAATGATGTTTTCTAGGACTACAGTGATGGTTACAAATGTATTAAATTTATTATTAAATATTTTCTTAAAATATGGTCATTAAACAATCCCTACTTTAAATTATTCTTATATTTAATTGAAAGTCATTTTATTAAATCAATATTCTCATGGAAATTCTAAATGTAATATATGGAATAGTTTTTTATCTCACCATGCCTTTGTTAGTGGATCATTATGTCATGTATAAAGATAATATGAACACCATGTATGTTGTTTTGAATGTTTACATGAAATGGAATGTTCCACCAATAGTTCCATTTATTATATAGTGAATATTGATTCTTCAGGTTTCATGAAGAGATCAAAGAACTAAAAAGATGTATGGAATGAAAATTTTACAATCCTATAATTTTAGAAATTATCATGAATAGCATAGTATAAAACCTGAATTGTCCAAAAAAGAAATGTAATTATTGATTATTTGGTTTTCCCAATATTATTAGTGATGGACATTCAATTATAAATGGTTTTAGTCAATGGATGAAACCTGAAGGAACCCCGTTAATGGTGAATATGAGGGGAAATTCAATGATTTTCCTCCTATGAAACCAAATGTGATTAGAGCTAGAATAAAAAATATTGTATCTATTATCGTACAAAATTCTGAAGCTATGAATCATGGAAGATGTCCAAATGATCAAATGAGGGAACTATATTATTTTGATTCATTCATGAGGTATCATCCATCTTCTATTAGCAAGTTATTTGATCTACTAGTAGTAGAATTATAGATCAGTACCACTAAAAATATATTTTTTTATCTCTAATGATCAGAACATGATAAATTCATCTTACAAGTCTATCATATGGAAGGATAAGATAATAAATGGTGGAATCGTATCCTAAATATTATAAAAAGAGATGAAAATGAATCCATGGGATGGGATGAGTTCAAGACCATATTTCTGAAATGGTACTTTTCTCCTATTCTTCAAACATAGATAGAGAAGGAGCCCCTCATGTTTAATCATAAGGATAATGAATCCATTGGCACCTATGAATAAATCTTTACAAGATATTAAATACATGCATTTGAAATTATTATCCAACATGAGAGTAAAATTGATCTATTCCTTAGTGTAATAATACCATGTCTCTAAACTAAATTAGTCATAAGGGTCTTCATAGATTTGAGGAAATAGTTTTTCATTCTCATATGGTTTATATGTATATTGAATCAACACATCAGATATATTTGGTAGATAAGAAGATAAATATGAAATTAAATTGAAAATATTATGACCACACTGAGAATTCGATGTATTTTCCATTATGCTCAATGTGTAGAAAAAACATGGAGGAAATTATCCTAAAGGGAATAAAAAATGTTCAATGTGTGGGAGAGAAGGTCATCGAGAAGTTGAATGCGAAAGTGCTGGAAAAACTCTATCTAAGGATGTGAATAGAAAAAAAGGATATTTTGTATTCAACTCTTACACTTCAAATTCTGTGAGGTCATGGAAATAGGGAACTATTCCAACAAATCCCATAATTCGAGGGTTATTGATGAAGGTGGACATCGGAAAATTATTAAGTCCAAAGATAAATTCATGTCACATTAGATCAATATTGTCACTATGGAATATGATAAGGTGGAGTTCATGGGTACAAATAACATATCATCTAAAGTAGAATATTTATTATTTGACTCGAGATCCACCAACTCTTTTATTGTTGAAAAATTTTCTAAGGGTGTCATTTTATTAACCCAAAAATTAAATTTGGATTTATTTGTGACAACTTATAATAGAATAATACTCTCATGAATAATTTTTAATTCTTCTCTTGTTGAATTTTGTGGAAAATTACTTCTCGAAAATCCTATAATCCATAATTATGTAGAATTCTATGTTATTATTGACCTGAATTGGATATCTCTATATGGAGATCATTTTAAGTTCCATGTAATGGAAATCACATTTCATATTCTTGATCAATATATAATCATTTATAAATGCAAGGACGAGTATGACTATCCAATGAAAATTTCATTCACATTACGGGTATTTGTAACACCCGAGACTTTTATGTTATATGAATCATCAAAGGAATCTTTTTCTACACAACACTTTCTTGACTTGGTTTATATGAAATTGTGACCTTCCTCGATAGCTTGTGTCGTACGCAATACCGAGTATCACTAAACAATGATATACTTTTAAAATTTTATTAAAACTAGCCGTTATGAATAGTTATTACCACTTTTTGAAATTTAGTAAATTTTATTTTTCAAAATGGACTTCATTTTTGGATTCGTAATATCGAAATTATCCTTGGGTGAAATTTTTATATTTTTCTGAAAACATTCAATTTTTGATGAATAGTGAAACCACTAAGTGGTGGTTAAAAAACTTCATTTTTCATAAAACTTAATTTAACCGTTTCTGTGAGTGGAATTTCAAAAATCCGAGAGACACGGTTGATGTCAGTAAGTAAAATGTGGTACAATGAGATGAAAATAATTTTTGGTGAATAGTAACTGTTTACTTTTATTTACCATAGTTAAAAGTAAATAGGGTAATTAAGGGTAAAAATGATTTTATTAATACCATAACACATGTCCTAATTCTATTGGATAAGTGTAATTTGACCAAAAACAAACTTAGGAATAAAATATGACCATTTAGGCCCACATGGATTAGATTAGGACATTTATTATTAATTTATTTAAAGAAGGGTTAAAATAGTAAAAATCAACGTTTAATAACTAAATAATTTTTAATATAGGGTTATACATAAGATAAATTCGACTATAAATATTAATTATAAAGAAAAAAATATTTCCTACATAATGATATTTTATTTGTAATTTTTAGACTTTAGATAATTTAATTTATTTATGACACAATGATGATACAATAATTATCTTATTAATGAAATATTAACATAATTGATGTTATAAATACCCAAATAAATATAATTTGAGACTTTTTATGAAATACACTAATTTTATAGGTTAATATTACATGTTATAATTGATTTAATTAACTTTTTTCGAACGAATCATTCTATTATAATTTTCACAAAAATCAATTACTAAATACTGTCAAAATTGACATAAAATAGTTTTTAAAACAAATATTATATTAGTAATTGTTATTTTATTCATAAAAATCTAAGGTTAGGCCAAATTACCTAGATAAGGTAATATATATTATTAATAAACAACTTGGAGTTCGTTTGGCTGCATATAGTATGTTTATTAACCTTATAGAATAAGAACACAAGAAGACACAGTAAAAGTAAAATTATTTAATTTAATGTTAAATCTAAATGATACGGTAAAAATAGGAACCTAAACTTGTCTAAATTCTATTGGATGAGAGGAGTTCGACCAATCCCCACCTTAGATTCGAAATTAATCAATTTATAGCTATTTAAAACCGAATTTGGATTTATAATAAAATAATATATTTTGTTATTCCAAAGGTGCCCCTCTCCTCCCTTATAAAAGGGAACCTCCTCCCTCTCTTCCACACACCACATTGAGCATTCAAGCTCGGCCAACCCCTGCCAATTTCTTCTCTCCACTTTCTTAGAGACATCCTGGAGGTCCTGGTCTTCTTTAAAGACCAATTTTAGTGCCCTAAAAGAGGTCTCAAAGAAGCGCTCAAAGAAGAGGTAATGCCCGTTACCAATTATTTCATCTTTATTTCTTCTTCCACTTCTTATTCTTTAGTTGTTTCATAATGAAGTAAAAACATCAGTATCAATCATTTACTGATATGTTATTATAAGCATTTAACAACCCTATTTCACCATCTATCCATCCTACGGAAAATGAAATCACCGCGCGTGCGTACGTACGGAATATCGTCTTCACGCCGTGGGGTAATCTATTTTCCCCCACCACTTTACAAGGATGGGTATAATGATATAAATAATTACTATATATTATTATTTTAATGTTATGTTGATTCTGAAATATTATACATACACTCCAATAAAATTCCATGATCATGGGAACGATATCATCGCTCGTGCGTACGTACGGAATACCGTCTCCACGATGTGATGTGATTCGTTCTACATGATCTTCATTGCATAATGATTATATAAAAGAATTGAATGAATAAATATGATATATAGTAAATTAATACCACTCTGGAAATGATTTATCTATAACCTAAAGAGAAGAATAAAAATTTATTCGACAAAACACGCATAAGAACAAAAATTTATAAACACCCGAATAACAAGTAGCAATGAAATATTACGATCAAGAAGCTAATAATACGACCATATATGATATAATAACAATAATTATGATTTTTTAATAAGTCAATAACATTATTTAAATCATTATACAGGAGGTTCAGACACTTACGAGGCAAATCGGACATAAGGTATTGGAAATATCACAATCTCATTTTTATCTGAGATTGATTATTCTTTGAAATTTACTGGGGGGTATTTTATCATCCACATCCATGTTTCCTCAATATGTAATATTATTTCCATCCACCTAAAATTGTTTAAATCCAATTCTACCCTTCAGTGAGTTTTTATTAAAAGATATGAAAAGAATATTTTGTCATTTTTCGTACGAGGTACCTTTTTGTCTTTTCCGACAAAAGTACTAGAAGAATGTTTTTTTAACTTATACAGCATGAATGGATTTTTAAAACATTATTTCCAATAAGCTTATTTTACAAGTTTTCAAGATTATTTTTAATCAACTTCTTTTAGTTTAGAATTTTATGACATGTTAAGAAGGGAAAAGTATTTTTGAAGTATAAAGGATATTTTCCTCAAGAATGGAGTTCAAGTGTTTTATGAAAATTATTTTCCATCTAAGATAATAAAGGGTTATGTTTCTATCCCTATTATTAAATTGATTTGATTATGTTTTGATGGAATTATATTTATGAATTCCTTTATCTTATATGAATTGTTTTATGATGTCACGATGTTTAAGATTCCCATTTTTATTACAGGTGTTATGAAATGATGTATGATTTATGATTTTGTGGCACACATAAGAATGGTATCATTATATGATGGGTGGTATCTATATCTACCTCCAATTAATTGGGTAAATATTTTATATCTCACGAGATAGACATGGTCAGAATGGTAGGTGAAACCGGTTCAGTGAAACAGGACTGAAATGAGGAGTGAACTCGGTTTAGAAATGGACTTTGTCCACTAAGGTAATCATGGAAATGAGTCTGGACTAACAACAAATGATTCTCTATGATTATGTGTGTATGCCACAAAGTTTCATGTTTTATGTTATGATTATTGGTATTACATTTCACTACTACGATTTATCCCATGTTATGAAATTATGATTTCTTTTGTAGGCTAAGATTTCCAAAAGCTATGTTCTTATGTATATTATGTGATTGATATTTCTTTTGTTTACCCTTACTGAGCATTTTATCTCACCCTTTTGTATGATTTATCTCCCCAGGTCAGGAAGAAGGTTATTGTAGATACCCAAAGCCTAACGTTGATGGACATTACATTACTTTTGCGGAATACTTAGTACATAACAAAAAGACACACACAGAGACCGTAATAGTTTAGTGTCTTTGGAAACTCGGAATATAATCTTCTAATCATGGTGAAAGATCTTCAACATCTCCCATAATGATATTATTTTTTTAAACCTAAATACTTTCATTATTTCCTGGGGAAAAGAAAACATAAAAGGGTGAGCTTAAATTCATAGTAAGGGTAAACAAAAGAAATATCAATCACATCATATACATAAGCACATAACTTTTGGAAATCGTAACCTGCAAAAATGATCATAATTTCATAGCATGGGATAAATCATAGTAGTGAAATGTTATCCTAATAATCATAACATAAAACATGAAACTTTTTGGCATACACACATAATCATAGAGAATCATTTCTTATTAGTCAAGACTCATTGCCAATATTATATTAGTGGACATAGTCCATTTCTGAACCGAGTTCACTCCTCGTTTCAGTCCTGTTTCACTGAATCGGTGTAACCTACCATTCCTGCCATGTCTATCTCATGAGATATAAAATCTTTACCCAATGAATTGGATGGAGATATAGGTCCCACCCATCTCATAATGATACCATTCTTATGTGTGCCACAAAATCAGAAAACCATACATCATTGCATAACCCATATAATAAAAATGGGAATCTTAAACATCGTGACATCATAAAACAATTCATATAATATAAAGGAATTCATAAAAATATAATTACATCACAACATAATCAAATAAATGTAATAATAGGGATAAAAACAGAACCCTTTATTATCTTATATGAAAAATAGTTTTGATAAAACACTTGAACTCCATTCTTGAGGAAAATATCCTTTCAGCTTCAAAAATATTTTTCATTTCTTAACATGTCGTACAATTATAAAATAAAATAAGTTGATTAAAAATAAACTTGAAAACTTTTAAAGGAAGATTTTTGAAAACAATTTTTTAAAAATCCATTCATGCTGTATAATTTAAAAAAACATTCTTCGTACTTTTTTCGGAATAGTAAAAAAGTACCTCGTACAAAAAACGACAAAAGATTCCTTTCATATCCTTTACTAAAAACTCACCGAAGGGTAAAATTGGATTTAAAAAATTTTAGGTGTAAGGAAATAATATTAAATATTGAGGAAACATGGATGTGGAATATAAAATACACCCCAGTAAATGCCAAAGTATAAACAATCTCGGATAAAAATGATATTGTGATATTTTCCCTTACCTTAGGTCCGATTTGCTTTGTAAGTGTCCAAACCGCCTTTATAATGATTTAAATAATGTTATTGACTTATTATAGAATCATAACTATTGTTATTATATCATATATGGTCATATTATTATCTTATTATTAGTAATATTTCATTGCTACTTGTTATTCAGGTGTTTATTATTTTTTTGTTCCTATGCGTGTTTTTCAAATAAATTCTTATTCTTCTCTTTAGTTTATAGATACCTCATTTAAAGAATTGTATTATTGAAATATATATCATATTCATTCATTCAATTCATTTATATAATCATTATGTAATGAAGATCATGTAGAACGAATCGCATCACATCGTGGAGACGGTATTCCGTACGTACACACGAGCGATGATATCATTCCCATGATCGTTGAATTGAATTGGAGTGTATGTATACTATTTAAGAATAAATATCACTTTTTAATAGTCATATATAGTCATTATTTACACCATTATATCCATCCAAGTAAGGTGGTGGTTGAAAATAGATTACACCACGGCGTGGAGACAGTATTCCGTACGTACGCACTCGGGGTGATTTCATTTTTCGTAGGATGGATAGATGGTGAAATAAGGTTGTTTAATAATTATAATAACATATAATTATATAGTTGTTACTGATGTTATTACTTCATAATGAAACAACCTAAGAAGAAGAAGTGGGAGAAGAAATAAAGATGAAAGAATCGGTAACGGACATTACATCTTCTTTGAAGCGCCTCTTTGAGATCTCCTTTCAGGGCACTAAAATTGGTCTTTGAGGAAGACCAGAACCTTTAGGATGTTTCTATAGAAGTGTAGAAGAGAATTGGGTAGGTTTTGGCCGAGCTTGAAGGCTCAAAGTGGTGTGAGGATGAGAGGGAGGAGGTGCCCTTTTATAAGGGAGGAGAGGGGTACCTTTGGAATAACTAAAAATATTATTTTATTATAAAGCCAATTTCGGTTTTAAATAGCTCAAAATTGATTCATTTCGAAGACAAGGTGGGGATGGGTCGAAATTCTCTCATCCAATAGAATTTAGACAAGTTTAGGTTCCTATTTTAGCATTATCATTTAGAATTAACATTAAGTAAAATAAATTTACTTTTATAGTGTCTTCTTGTGTTCTTATACTATAAGTTTAATAAACATACTATATGAAGCCAAAAAAACCCCAAGATGTTTATTATTTATATATATAACCGTATATAAGTCATTGTTCTGAACCGTAGATTTTTAAGAATAAAATAACAATTAATAATATATAATTTTTTAAAAAAAACTATTTTATGACCATTTTGACACTATTTATTAATTGATTTTTGTGAAACTCATAACAGAATGATTATATGGAAAAAAGTTAATTAAATTAATACTAACATGTCATATTAACCTATAAAATTAGTTTAATTTATAAAAAGTCTAAAATTACATTTATTTAGGTGATTATAACATCAATTATGTCAATATTTCATTAATAAGACAATTACTGCATCATCTTTGTGTTATAATAAATGATAATTATTTAATCCCTAAAAATTATGAATAAATTTCTATGACTTAGATAATTGTATTAGATTTCAGGATACTATTCATGTTCGAAGTTTCATGAAGTGTATCACTAAATTAAAATTATTATACTTATAAGATTTACGAAGGTGACATGTTGTCACATTCTTTGGTTTTAATAATAATTAAAACTTCTTCAAGGAAAAAAGTCCATTAAATGAATATAATAAGACCTTTAGGTGATATGGGTCCACTTTAAGTCATCCAATAGGATTTTGACATGTGTTATGGTAATTTTATAATATTATATTTACCCATAATTACTTGATTTACCTTTAACTATGGTAAATAAAATTTACCGTAGTTACTATTCATAATTCCCTAAAATAAAAAGTAGCTTATTAACATAATTTGGATCCACTGATTCCAAATATGGAATCAATTTTTACAAATTCAATACAAAAAAGTTGCAGAAATTAAATTAAAATTAATCCCATTGTCGAAAGAAAACAAGTTTTTCTTTAAAACATTACAAAAGATTAAATTGATTTATCCTACGAATTTAAGGTAGAATCAATGATAATGACATAAATTATATTAAATGGCAAAAATATATTCTATTTATACTTTAAAATCATTCAATATTATAATTTAACCATATAAATTATTGCGATGAAAAATGTTATTTTTAATTAAAATATAGCATATTTTTACTATTCATCAAAATATGAAAGTTACCAGAATAATATGAAAATTTATCCAAAGTAAATTTTAATTCCATGATTACAAAGAAGAATTTTATTTTGTGAAATTGAACTTATAAAAATGCCAAAACTAGATTTAAAGTGGGTGCGCCATCAAAAGGCGGCAAAACAGCATTTTTTTAAAAATACTTATTTTACCCGAAAAATTTATTTTGTTCTTATACCATGTTTTAGAAAATGTGCAAGACGAATAATAATGTTATAAGATTCAAAATTTAGTTAATATTATTCACAATGGCTAGTTCATAATAATATTATAATAATATATCGTTGTATAGTAAAACCCGATATTGCGTACAACACACGCTATCGAGGAAGGTTGTGATTGCGTGTATTGCTAGCCAAGTCAGGGTTACGTACTGTGCATGAATCCTTCGTTGTTTTGTATAACATAATCCTACCATATTTCATTTATACATTGAATATATATATATATACTCAATGTTGCGTAGAATGACTATTATCAAAATTCTGTGTAACACGATCCAAGAATAGTGTTGCATATACTGCAAGCTAATACTTTGTTGCGTATAGAGCAAGGTAATCTTGGTGTAGCATACAACACAAGACATTAATGAAATTAAAAAAATATTTTACATAAAATCTTGTGGTGTTACATTCTACCCCCTTAAAGAGAATTTCACCCATAAAATTCGTCGGGGTTATAAATGGTTTACTATTTGAAAGTTTCTTTAATAGAAACCCACATCGTAAAAAGGAATACCAAAACCAATCTTTAAAAACAATATTATGAAATGTAATGGTTACCCAAATAAACTAATCACTGGGTTTCCACATAGGTGAAAATATGGATATGGAAGAGAAATATAACAATCATGTTCTGATAGAGAGTGGTAGAGAACATGGCTATGGAAAAGCCAGCAATCACAAATCCATAAATTTGTGATGATCTAATGTACAATCTGAATCATCAGATATAAGAGCATTGGGACAACATTTTTGGTTTTCAAGATCATTTCCCTAATGATGATGAAATTATAATTAGAAGAAATACTTTTGTGATTTTGGTATAGTCTCACCGATGGTCATTCTTTGAACAATTTCCACTTTATCTCTCAAAGAAATGAAGCAGAATTTGTCATTCGTGATGTGTTAGCAGATCATGTGATAGAATGAAGGGTCATTCCATCTGTCTCAAACAAAAGGTAAGAAAAGTTATCAAAAAATACATAAGTCCATCTATAGTGAGATTAATCATATATGGTTCCTAAAATGGACTTATACTTCATATATCATACTGCTTAATATAATAAAACTAGTTTCTACTAAACAGGGACTTCCTGTAGGCTAGTGGTAGGCGATAAAGGCCATTCGCACTTTAGTTGTGGGCTCGATTCCCATAGCATTGTCCGACGCGATGGGTTGTCACCCGTCCTGCAGGTTGTCCTTTTTCTAAAGCTATATTACTATAACATCCCATCAACAATATCAAAAAAGTTTTATCCTTAAACAATACTAACTTATGTCCAACTTAATCCTTTCCTATCTTTAGGATTATCTAAAAGACTACGATCCAAGCTCATAGTATAAAGAAAATGATCATGTTAATGCCATTATTTATCCCCCATATATCATAAGATATATCTTGTTGGTCAAATTAAAAACATGTGAATACCTTAATCATGTATTCTCTTAAAGAATGAATATCCATTGAACCTTAGTGAAAACATGAATGTAGTTAAAAGTTAACACTTTCCACATACCAAAATCCTCAAAATTCTATATCCTCAAACCATGATATCACTTAGTCCATATTTCAATAATGAGCTCATGAATACTATCAAACATATTAGATTATCTTTATCCATTCATTATGTGCATATCATCTGCTTTCCAAAAATATTTCAATCACTTTTCATGGTTACCGATGCCATAAAATTATTGAAAACCACAATAAACCAAAACATAAATATTCCAATATTCCACGATACAATATACAACATTATTCTAGAATCCCATTACATACACAATTAATCATTCTACCACATCGTTGTCATATTAAACATCGCCAATGGTGATCACATTTGACTTCCCTTTGTCCTTTTCCTTATGTGGTTGCTCATGTTGATCATCACTAACCCTTGGATTAGGGCATTTATTATCAGAATGCCCCATTTCCTTGCACTTGAAGCATTGAAGTATAGTAGGTTCATTCTGTGTATCGCTTATTTTGTCTGCATCATTAGGAATCTTCTTCCCATCATTGCGGCATTCAAATTCCCGATGACATTCCTTTACACAATTGAAACATTTACTTGTCCCTTTAAGACAATCTCCACCATGCTTCTTTCCACACTTTGAGCATAAGGAAACATTCATCTTCTTTTCACAATTATTCTGAGATTTCTCCTTGAACTCCATCTTTTGTTTTTTTCAAAACTATGTGATGGAGAAGTAAAACCAACTTCCATTTCAACCTTGATAGCACAACGCACAATTTCTTCATAGCTACTGAAGTCTGTTATAGCTAATGCCCTTTGATGATTTGGTTTTAAGACACTGAAGAATCGATCAACTTTACTTTCAGTTTGGATGATAAATCCAGATGCATACCTTGAAATCCTTGTAAAATTCGCTTCATATATACCAACAGATTCATCATTCTTTTTCTTTAGTTCAAGAAACTCCTTCTCCATCTTTGTTCGAAGAATACGAGGGAAGTACTTATTGAAAAATAAGTTCTTGAACTCGTCCCATTCCATGGAATCAATTTCATCTCTTTGCCTCGTATTCTTGATAAGATTCCACCATTGATCAGCTTCACCTTCCAAATGATATACTGCTAAGATGACATTATCCTGTTAAGAACATTGAAGAACTGAAAATATCTTTTCAGTGGTACTGATCCATTGTTCAGCAATAAATGGATCCGAAGACCCACTAAAAGAAGGTGGACGTTGCCTCATAAAGGACTAAATAAAATGTTGTTCCCTTCTCTTCTCATTTGGAAGTCCAGAATGATTTATAGCTTGTGTAAGTATAGAAATAATATTTTTCACTCCATCTCCCATAACATTTGTTTGTTCAGGAGGACAATCATTGCATTGTCCATTACATTGATCAACACGGTTTCTTCGGGTTCCTGCCATCGTCTAAAACCCAAAAAGAATATTGTGAGAGCCAAAAATTAATGCTAGGGAAAACAACATAATAAAGGGGGAGTATCGTCAATATCTAACATCTTTTGTTAAATAATTTGATCGTTACCGTAGTTCTAGGACTGTATCCTATACGTATATTTATCCTTAGGGACATCCCTAGACATACTTTAGAAATATCTCTAGGGATCTCACTAACATTTTCACATCCTAGTATCCAAAGGTTGACTAAACCTTTCCTCTGATACCAACTGTAGAGACCCAAAGCCTGACGTACATGGACATTACATTACCGTTGTGGAATACTTAGTACATAAAAAAAACACACACACAAAGTCCATAATAGTTTAGTGTCTTTGGAAACTCAGAATATAATCTTCTGATCGTGGTGAATGATCATAAACATATCCCATAAAGATCTTATTTTTTTAAAACCTAAATCCTTTCTTTATGTCCTGGGGAAAAGAAAACATAAAAGGGTGAGCTCAAATGCTCGGTAAGGGTAAACAAAAGAAATATCAATCACATCATATACATAAGCACATAACTTTTGGAAATATTAACCTGAAAAAGAGATCATAATTTCATAGCATGGGATAAATCATAGTAGTGAAATGTAATCACAATAATCGTAACATAAAACATGAAAAATTGTGGCATAAACACATAATCATAGAGAATCATTTCTTATTAGTCAAAACTCATTGCCAAGACTATCATAGTGGACAAATTCCATTTCTGAACCGAGTTCACTCCTCGTTTCAGTCCTGTTTCACTGAACCGGTATAACCTACCATTCCAGCCATGTATATCTCCTTAGATATAATATCTTTACCCAATTAATTGGAGGGAGATATAGGTCCCACCCATCTCATTATGATACCATTCATATGTGTGCCACAAAATCAGAAAACCATACATCATAGCATAAACCATGTAATAAAAATGGGAATCATAAACATCATCACATCATAAAACAATTCATATAAGATAAAGGAATTCATAAAAATATAATTCCATCACAACATAATCAAATCAATTTTATAATACGGATAAAAACAGAACCCTTTATTATCTTAGATGGAAAATAATTTTGATAAAACACTTGAACTCCATTCTTGAGGAAAATATCCTTTCTCGTTCAAAAACACTTTTCCTTTCTTAACATGTAGTACAATTATAAACTAAAAAAAGTTGATTAAAAATAAACTTGCAAACTTGAAAAAGAATGATTTTTGGAAATAATGTTTTAAAAATCCATTCATGCCGTATAATTTAAAAAAACGTTTTTTCTACTTTTGTCGGAAAAGTAAAAAAGTACCTCGTACGAAAAACGATTAAAGACTCCTTTCATATCCTTTACTAAAAACTCACCGAAGGGTAAAATTGGATTTAAAAAATTGTAGGTGGATGGAAATAATATTAACATTGAGGAAACATGGATGTGGATGATAAAATACAACTCAGTAAATTCCAATGTATAAATAATCTCGCATAAAAATGAGATTGTGTTATTTTCGCTTACTATAGGTCCGATTTGCATCATAAGTGTCCAAAAATTCAGTATAATGATTTAAATATTGTTATTGACTTATTCCAGAATCATATATATTGTTATGATATCATATATGGTCATATTCTTAGCTTATTATTAGTAATATTTCATTACTATTTGTTATTCGGGTGTTTATTACTTTTTTGTTCTTATGCGTGTTGGTCGAATAAATTCTTATTCGTCTCTTTAGGTTATAGATACCTCATTTACAGAATGTTATTATTGTAATATATATCATATTAATTCATTCAATTAATTTATATGATCATTATGCAATGAAGATCATGTAGAACGAATCACATCACATTGTGGAGACGGTATTCCGTACGTACGCACGAGCGATGATATTGTTCCCATGATCGTGGAATTGTATTGGAGTGTATGTATACTTTTTAAGAATCAATATCACTTTTTAATAGTCATATATAGACATTATTTACACCATTATACCCATCCAAGTCAGGTGGTGGTGGAAAATAGATTACACCATGGCGTGGAGACGGTATTCCGTACGTACGCACTCACAGTGATTTCGTTTTCCGTAGGATGGATAGATGGTGAAATAAGGTTGTTTCATAATTATAATAACATATATGTATATAAGTGATACTGATGTTATAATTTCATAATGAAACAACCTAAGAAGAAGAAGTGGAAGAATAAATAAAGATGAAAGAATCAGTAACGGACATTACCTCTTCTTTGAAGCGCCTCTTTGAGATCGCATTTTAGGGCACTAAAATTAGTCTTTCAGGAAGAATAGAACCTCTAGGATTTTTCTATGGAAGTTGAGAAGAGAATTTTGTATGGGTTGGAGGAGCTTGAATGCTCAATGTAATGTGAGGAAGAGAGGAAGGAGGTGCCCTTTTATAAGGGAGGAGAGGGGTACCTTTGGAATAACCAAAAATATTATTTTATTATGAAGCCAAATTCGGTTTTAAATAGCTCCAAATTGATTCATTTCGAAGCTAAGTTTGGAATGGGTCGAAATAATCTCATCCAATAGAATTTAGAAACGTTTAGGTTCCTATTTTAACCTTATCATTTAGATTTAACATTAAGTAAAATAATTTTACTTTTACCGTGTCTTCTTGTGTTCTTATACTATAACGTTAATAAACATACAATAAGAATCCAAACCAACCACAAGTTGTTTATTATTAATATATATAACCTTATATAGGTCATTTGGCCGAACCATATATTTTTAGGAATAAAATAACAATTAATAATATAATATTTGATTTAAAAACTATTTTATGTCAATTTTGACAATATTTAGTAATTGATTTTTGTAAAAATCATTACAAAATGATTAGTTCAAAAAAAGTTAATTAAATTAATACTAACATGTCATATTAACCTATTAAATTAGTTTAATTCATAAAAAATCTTAAATTACATTTATTTGGGTATTTATAACATCAATTATGTCAATATTTCATTAATAAGACAATTACTGCATCATCTTTGTGTCATAGTAAATGATGATTATTTAATCCCTAAAAATTATAAATAAATTCCCATGATTTATATAATTTTATTTGATTTCTGTAGAATATTCATGTTCGATGTTTCATGAAGTGTATCGCTAAATTAAAATTATTATACTTATAAGATTTAAGAAATTGACAAGTTGTCACATTCTTTGGATTTAATAATAATTAAATTATTTTCATGGACAAAAGTCCATTAAATGAATCTAATCCGACCCTTAGGTAATATGGGTCGACTTTTAGTCATAAAATACGATTTTGACATGTGTTTGGTCAATTGTATAATATTATATTTACCCTTAATTACCAGATTTACCTTTAACGATGGTAAATAAAATTTTCCGTAGTTACTATTCATAATTCCCAAAAATAAAAAGTAGCTTATTAACATAATTTGGATCCACTAATTCCAAATATGGAATAAATTTTTCCAAATTCAATACACAAAAGTTGCAGAAATTAAATTAAAATTAATCCCGTTGTCGAAATAAAACAGGTTTTTCTTTAAAACATTGCAAAAGATTGAATTGATTTATCCTACGAAATCAAGGTAGAATCAATGATAATGAAATTCATTATATTAAATGGTAAAAATATATTCTATTTATACTTTAAAATCATTCATTAATATAATTTAACCATATAAATTATTGCGATGAAAAAAGTTATTTTGAATTAAAATATAGCATATTTTTACTATTCATCAAAATATGAAAGTTACCAGAAAGATATGAAAATTTATCCAAAGTAAATTTTTATTTCATGATTCCAAAGAAGAATTTTATTTTGTCAAATTGAATTTATAAACATGTCAAAAACTAGATTTAAAGTGGGTGCGCCATCAAAATGTGGCAAAACTGCATTATTTTGAAAAATACTTATTTTACCTGAAATATTTATTTTGTTCTTATACCATGTTTTAGAAAATGTGCAAGACGAATAATAATGTTATAAGATTCAAAATTTATTTAATACTATTCATAAAGGCTAGTTCATAATAATATTATAATAATATATCATTTTTTAGTAAAACACGGTATTGCGTACAACACACGCTATCGAGGAAGGTCACGATTGCATGTAATGCAAGCCAAGTCAGGGTTGCGTACTGTGCAAGAATCCGTCGTTGTTTTGTATAACATAATAAAACAATATTTCATTTATAAATTGAATATATATATATATATACTCAATGTTGCATAGAATAACTATTATCAAAATTGTGTGTAACACGATCTAAGAATAGTGTTGCGTATACTGCAAGCTAATACCATGTTGCGTATAGCGCAAGGTAATCTTGGTGTAGCATACAACACAAGACATTAATGAAATTAAAAGAATATTTTTCATAAAATCTTAGGGTGTTACAGTTATTAAGTAGGATATGCCAAAAAGGGACTCTAGATATGATGAAATAAATGGGAGGCAAAGTAGACGCTTTATGAACCAGTTGTTTATGTATCCCAGTTTCTAAATAAACTATACCTATATGGTCCTTTCCTAGTTTTGTTATATGTTGTAATAAGTGTGCTTTAATTCTGATGTAATAACAATGTATGTAATGTATGGGTCATTATAGTTGGTATCAGAGGAAAGGTATTGTCAACCTTTGGAAACTAGGATGTGAAAGCCTTAGTAAGAACCCTAAGGATAAGTCTAAGCATAGAACACAATCTTAGTGTTTTATAAATGTCCAAGAATAACCTAGGAAAATACCGTAAGTGTGAAATTTTATTCTTGATTATGTGGTTTTCCTATTATAAGTAGGGTTGCTCACACTATTCTTCTTGGTTTTAGTCAATTGCTGGAACCCGAAGGAACCGTGTTAATGCGGAATGCAACGGGCAATGCAATGATTGTCCCCCTGAGCAACCAAACATTATGGGAGCTGGAATGCAAAATCTTGTAGCCATGATCACACAACATTCTCAAGCTATGAATCATACAGGACATCCAAACGATCAAAGGAAGGAGAAAAATTCTGTTTAATCCTTCATGAGATAACGTCGACCATCATTCAGCGTGTCTACTAATCCATTACTTGCTGAACAATGGATTAGTACTACTAAAAAGATATTTTCAGTTCATCAATGTTATGAACATGATAAAGTCATCCTAGAAGTGTATCGTTTGGAAGGAGATACTGATCAATGGGGGAATCTTATTAAGAATACGAGGCAAAGGGTTGAAATTGAGTCCATGGAATGAGACGAGTTCAAGAAATTATTTTTCAATAAGTACTTCCATCGTATTCTCCGAAAAAAGATGGAGAAAGAGTTTCTTGAACTGAAGCAAAAGGATGATGAATCTGTTGGTAGCTATGAAGCAAATTTTACAAGACATGAAAGGTACGCTTCTGGTATTATTATCCAACCTGAGAGTAAGATCGATCGATTCATTAGTGGCTTAAAACCAAGTCTTCGAAGGGCGTTATCCATAAGGGACTTCAATAGCTACGAGGAAACCGTTCGATGTGATCTCAAAGTCGAGATGGAGATTGGAGAAACCCATCAGTCATATGGGTTTGATAAGAAGAGGAAAATGGAATTCAAAGGAAAATCTAAAGAGCACACTGAAAAGAATATGAGCTTTCCCTTATGCTCAAAGTGTGGAAAGAAACATTGAGGGAGTTGTCTTAAAGGGACAATTAAATTTTTCCAATGTGGAAAGGAAGTTCATCGGGCATTTGAATGCCGTAATGATGGGAAGAAGATGTCTAATGATGCTAACAAAGGAAGGGATGCACAGAATGAACCTACTACACTTTAATGATTCAACTGCAAGGAGATGGGGCATTATGCCATTCAATGCCCAAATCCAATGGTTGATAATGATGGTCGACTTCAACAAACTCTTAATGCTAAAGAAAAAGGAAAGTCACATGCAATTTATATCAGTGATGTGGAGTATGATAACGATGTGGTGAAAGGTACACTTACCATCCACTCTAAAGTAGAAAATGTTTTATTTGATTCTGGATCCAACCACTCTTTTATTTCTGAAGAATTTTCTAAGGATGTCACCGTATTACCTCAACAATTAGATGTTGTGTTATCTGTGACAACCCCTAGTGGCACAACAGTCGCATCAAAAGTTTATAATTCTTCTCCGATAGAAGTTTGTGGGAAAGTGTTTCCTGAAAATCTTGTGATCCTTCCAATAATGGAATTTGATGTGATTCTTGTCATGGATTGGCTTTCTTTATATGGATCTCATATCAATTTCCAAATAAGGAATGTCACATTTCATATTCCAGATCAATCTATGATCGTCTATCAATGAAAGGATGAACATAACCTCCCAGTGGAAATTTTTTCCATCTTATGGGTCTTGATTCCACTAAATCAAGGTTATTTATCTCAAATGGTTAGTAAGAAACTCACGATTAAGAATATTCCCATTGTACGGGAGTTTGATGATGTCTTTCTGGAGCAATTACCGGGTCTTCCACCAAATCGTGAAGTTGAGTTTTCGATATAACTCGTACCGGGTGCTTTGCCTATTTTAAAGACACCTTATTGGATGGCCCCAATTGAGTTGCAGAAAATGAAGAAGCAACTCCAAGAGAATCTTGATAAGGGGATCATACACCCTAGTGCGTCACCTTGGGGATCACCTCTTCTATTTGTTAAGAAGAAATATGGATCAATGAGACTCTGCATTGAATTCCGAGAACTTAAAAAGATCACTATCAAGAACAAATATCCTTTCCCGCACATTGATGTCCTATTTGACCAACTATGCGGAGCTCAATACATTTCCAAGATTGATCTTTGTTCAGGGTATCATCAATTATGGGTCAAAAGAGAGGATATACCAAATACGGCTTTCCATACAATGTATGGACACTATGATTTTATAGTGATGCCATTTGGACTTACTAATGCCCCTGCTATCTTCATGGATCTGATGAATAGAGTCTTTAGAGACTATCTTGATTAGTTTGTGGTAGTCTTTATAGAAGATATTCTTGTCTATTCAAAGAGAAAGGAAGAAGATAAAGATCACATGAGAATTATATTGAAGACCCTGAGAAAGGAGAAGATTTATGCCAAATTTACCAAGTGTGAATTTTGGCTTCAAAAAGTTTCAGTTTTGGGTCACATAATCTCAAAAAGAGGGGATATCTGTGGATCTAGCAAAAAAGAGGTTATCGAAAGATGGTCGTGACCAACAACAGTAACCAAGATCTGATGTTTTCTTGGTTTGGCTGGATATTATTGACGTTTTGTGAAATATTTTTCACGATTGTCTAGTCCACTCACCTAGTTGACTCAGAAAGGACTTAAGTTTGTTTGGACAGAGGAATGTGAAGAGAATTTCATGGAGTTGAAATGAAGGTTATCCAGTGCACTTGTACTCATACTTCCTTGTATTGGAGAAAGGTTTGTGATCTACATTGATGCATCCAAGAAGGGACTGGGATGTGTTCTCATGCAAAATGATATGGTGATATCTTATGCCTCACGGCAGTTGAAAATACATGAGAAATATATCCCAACTCTTGATTTGGAGTTAGCTGTGTTAATCTTTGCATTAATTATTTGGAGGCATTTTCTTTATGGAGAAATGTGTGACATTTATACTGATCATAAAAGTTTAAAGTATATTTTCACACAAAAGGAGATGAATATGCGCCAAAGAAGATGGTTGGAGATGATTAAGGATTACGACTGCTCAATACATTACCACCCTGGGAAAGCAAACAAGGTGAAAGATGCATTAAGTCGACAAGACCATGCCCGTTTATCCATGATGAGGACCACAAAAGATCCAATATTTATGGATTTACAAACGATGGATCATGGAATTATAATTGAAGGGGGAAAATTGTATCTTTCTCAAATGAATGTTCAACCATTTATACATGTGAAGATTAAAGAGGCAGAAAAAGAAGATGTAGAGTTACAAAAGAAGTTGAGAAATGTTCCTAAATTCAACCTTGATTGTGATGGGATAATAAAGTTCTGGAATCGGTTTTCTGTTCCTCTCATCCCCGAATTAATGTAGGAACTACTGGATGAGGCTCATAGTTCTTCATTCTCTATTCATCCTGGAAGCACGAAGATGTATAGGGACCTGAAAGAGTACTTCTGGTGGGATGGCATGAAAAGAGATGTTGATGAATATGTCTCTCGATGCTTGGTTTTTCCGCAAGTTAAAGCTGAGAGACAGAAGTCTAAGGGGATGTTACAACCATTACCCATACCCGAATGGAAATGGGATAACATCACTATGGACTTTGTCACCGAACTTCCGAAAACATCCAAAGGCAATGATACTATCTGGGTCATAGTTGATCATCTTACAAAATCTGCACACTTCATCGCTATGAGAGAGGATTTCTCTCTGGATCAGCTTGCCAGGATATATGTAAAGGAAGTGGTAAGATTTCATGGAGTACCACTTTCTATTATATCTGATCGGGATCCGAGATTTACCTTAAAGTTCCGGAGAAGTCATCAGCATACTCTGGATACAGAGTTAAGTTTCAGCACTGCTTATCATCCTCAGATAGACGATCAGTCTAAGAGAACAATTCAAACTCTCTAAAGATATGTTGAGAGAGTGCTCTATAGATTTCAAAGGTGGTTGGGATCAACACCGGCTTTGGTGGAATTTTCTTATAATAATAGCTTTCACTCCATTATTCAGATGGCTCCTTATGAAGCTCTCTATGGAAAGAAATGCAGGAATCCAACTTGCTGGGATGAAGTTGGGGAAAGAAATCTATTTGGACCTGATCTCATTGATGATATGGTAGAAAAGGTCAGATCTATTCAACAACACATAAGAGCAGCTCAGAGTCGACAGAAAAGTTATGCCGACAACCGAAGAAAAGAACTAGAGTTTGAAGTGGGTGATAAAGTGTTCTTATGAATATCTCCCTGGAAGAGGGTCATGAGATTTGGAAAGAAGGGGAAGTTGAGACCCAGATATATCGGTCCTTTCGAAATACTGGATCGTGTTGGGAAGGTAGCTTACTGATTGGCGCTTCTACTGAATCTCTCTCATGTTCACGATGTGTTCCATGTATCTCTCCTGAGAAAGTACCTACCTGATCCATCACATGTACCCAGCTCAGAAGTTGTACCGCTGGAGCAAGATCTTTCTTATGAAGAACAGTCGATAGAGATTCTGGAACGTAGCGAAAAATTCCTACGAAACAAGACCACTCAATTGGTGAATGTTTTATGGAGGAACCACAAATTAGAAGAAGCTACATGGGAGCTTGAGGATATGATGAGAGAGAGGTATCCTCATCTGTTTGTTACAAAGTTACGAATTTCGAGGGCGAAATTCATTTTAAGTGGGGTAGAATGTAAAACCCGAGAATTTTTTGTTACATAAATCATCAAAGGAAGCTTTTTCTACACAACACTTGTTTGACTTGCTTTACAAGAAATCGTGACCTTCCTCGATAGCTTGCGTCGTATGAAATACCAAGTTTCACTTAACATTGATATAATATTAAAATATTATTAAAACTAGCCGTTATGAATTGTAATAACCACTTTTTGAAATTTTATAAATTTTATTTTTCAAAATGGACATCATTTTTTGATTCGTATTATCGAAATTATCCTAGGGTGAAATTTTGGTATTTTTTTGAAAACTTTCCATTTTTGATGAATAATGAAACCACTATGTGGTAGTTAAAAAAAACTGAATTTTTCATAAAACATAATTTTACCACTTCTGTGAGTGGAATTTCAAAAATCTGAGACACACGGTTGATGTCAGTAAGTAAAATGTGGTTCAATGAGATGAAAATAATTTTTTGTGAATAGTAACTTTTTACTTTTATTTACCACGGTTAAAAGTATATAGGGTAATTAAGGGTAAAAATGATATTATTATTACCCTAACACATGTCCTAATTCTATTGGATTACTGTAATCTGACCAAAATCAAACATAGGAACAAAATATGACCATTTAGGCCCACTTGGATTAGAATAGGACATTTATTATTAAGTTATATAAAGAAGGGTTAAAATAGTTAAAAACAATGTTTAATAACTAAAACATTTTTAATATAGAGTTATACATAAAATAAATTCGACTATAAATATTCATTATAAATCTAAAAAGAGTTCCTACATAATGATATTTTATTTATAATTTTAAGACGTTAAATAATTTAATTTATTTATGACACAAAGATGATGAAGTAATTGTCTTATTAATGAAATATTGACATAATTGATGTTATAAATACCCAAATAAATATAATTTAAGACTTTTTATGAATTACACTAATTTTATAGGTTAATATGCCATGTTAGTATTGCTTTAATTAACATTGTTCTAACTAATCATTCTGTTATTATTTTCGCAAAAATCAATTACAAAATAGTGTCAAAATTGACATAAAATTGTTTATAAAACAAATATTATATTAGTAATTGTTATTTTATTCCTAAAATTCTAAGCTTCAGCAAACTGAATTATAAAAGGTATATATATTAATAATATACAACTTGGGGTTCGTTTGGATGCTTATAGTATGTTTATTAACATTATAGTATAAGAACACAAGAATACACGGTAAAAGTAAAATTATTTAATTTAATGTTAAATCTAAATGATAAGCTTAAAATAGGAACCTAAACTTGTCTAAATCCTATTGGATGAGAGGATTTCGACCCATACCCACCTTATCTTCGAAATAAATTTATTTTGTGATATTTAAAACCGAATTTGGATTTATAATAAAATAATATTTTTAGTTATTCCAATGGAGCCCCTCTCCTCCCTTATAAAAGGGCACCTCCTCCCTCTCTTCCTCACACCACTTTGAGCATTCCATCTCGGCCAACCCATGACAATTTTTTCTCTCCACTTCCCTAGAGACATCCTAGAGGTCCTGGTCTTCATCAAAAACCAATTTTAGTGGCTTAAAAGTTTGTCTCAAAGAAGCGCTTCAAAGAAGAGGTAATGCCTGTTACCGATTATTTCATCTTTATTTCTTCTTACACTTCTTCTTCTTCAGTTGTTTCATCAATAAGTAATAACATAAGTATCACTCATATACTGATATGTTATTATAAGTAATAAACAACCCTATTTCACCTTCTATTGATCCTACAGAAAGTGAAATCACCGCGCATGTGTACGTACGGAATACCGTCTCCACGCCGTGGTGCAATTTATTTTCCCCCACCACCTTACATGGATGGGTATAATGATGTAAATAATTACAATATATGATTATTGTAAAGTGATTTTGATTCTGAAATAGTATACATACACTCAAATACAATTCCACGATCATGGGAACAATATCAACGTTCGTGCGTACGTACGGAATACCATCTCTATGATTTGATGTGATTCATTCTACATGATATTCATTGCATAATGATAATATAAATGAATTGAATGAATAAATATTATATATACTACATTAATACCATTCTATAAATGATGTATCTATATCCTAAAGAGAAGAATAAGAATTTATTCGACAAAACACGCATAAGAACAAAAAGTTATAAACACCGAAATAACAAGTAGCAATGAAATATTACTACCAAGAAGCTAAGAATATGACCATATATGATATCATAAAAATAATTATGATTCTTTAATAAGTCAATAACATTATTTAAATAATTATATAGGAGTTTCAAACACTTTCGAGGCAAATCGGACCTAAGGTAAGGAAATATCATAATCTCATTTTTATCTGAGATTGTTTATACTTTGAAATTTACTGGGGTGTATTTTATCATCCACATCCATGTTTCCAATATATGTAATATTATTTACATCCACCTAAAATTTTTTAAATCCAATTTTACCCTTCGGTGAGTTTTTAGTAAAAGATATCAAAGGAATCTTTTGTCGTTTTTCGTACGAGGTACCTTTTTGACTATTCCAACAAAATTACGAGAAGAATGTTTTATTAACATATACGGCATGAATGGATTTTTAAAACATTATTTCCATGAATATTCCTTTACTAGTTTTCATGTTTATTTTTAATCACTTTATTATAGTTTAGAATTGTATGACATGTTAAGAAAGGAAAAGTATTTTTGAAGTAGAAAGGATATTTTCCTCAAGAATGGATTTCAAGTGTTTTATCAAAATTATTTTCCATCTAAGATAATAAAGGGTTCTATTTCTATCACTAGTAATGCATTGATTTGATTATGATGTGATGGAATTATATTTATGAATTTTTTTATCTTATATGAATTGTTTTATGATGTCACGATGTTTAAGATTCCCATTTTTATTACAAGGGTTATGAAATGATGTAGGATTTATGATTTTTTGGCACACATAAGAATGGTATCATTATGAGATGGGAATGACTTATATCTCCATCCAATGCATTGGGTAAAGATTTTATATCTCATGAGATAGACATGGCTGGAATGGAAGGTTAAACCGGTTCAGTGAAACAGGACTGAAATGAGGAGTGAACTCGGTTCAGAAATGGACTTTGTCCACTATGATAGTCTTGGAAATGAGTCTTGACTAACGACAAATGATTCTCTATGATTATGTGTGTATTACACAAAGTTTTATGTTTTATGTTATGATTATTGGGATTACATTTCACTACTATGATTTATCCGATGTTATGAAATTATGATTTCTTTTGCAGGTTAAGATTTCCAAAAGTTATGTTATTATGTATATGATGTGATTGATATTTCTTTTGTTTACCCTTACTGATCATTTGAGCTCACCTTTTTGTATGTTTTATTTCCCCAGGACAAGAAGAAGTTTATTAAGTAGGATATTCCAAAAAGGGAATCTAGATATGATGAAATAAATGGGAGGCAAATTAGAAGCTTTATGAACCAGTTGTTTATGTTTCCTAGTTTCTAAAGACACTATACTTATATGGTCCTTTCTTGGTTTTGTTATATGTTGTAATAAGTGTGCTTAAATTCTGAAGTAATAAAAATGTATGTAATGTATGGGTTGTTATAGTATTGATCCCTATAAATGAAGCATAACTAATTAAAATGCCTTGAGAGAAACTCCAAACTAAGAATAGACCTATTTTACCATAATATTTTGATTTCATTAAATAATAGTTGTTGAGGTCTTCGAAAAAATCATTATGTTGATTTTTTCAATAGAACTCATACCAGGTTCTATTCCTGTTGCAAATACACCTAATAGAATGTCCCAAACATAGTTTTATGAATTAAATAAGTAACTCTATGAGAATATTGAAAAGGGATTCATACACCCAATTGAGTCACCAAGAGGTTAACCAATTCTATTTTTTATTAGGAAAGATGGAACAATGTAATTCTGCATTGATTAATGGTAAATTAACATGATCCCTATCAAGAAAAAATATCCTCTTCCCTTTATTGATAACTTATTCAACCATATACACAAATATCAATACTTCTAAATGGTTGGTCTTCATGTAGGATATCATTAATTAATGTTCAATAAGAAGGATATACTGAATATATTATTCTATACAATGTATGGCCAATATGAATTTATAGTGATGTCATTTAGTCATATTAATATCCCCACTATCTTCTTGGATCTACAGAATGATATATTTTGAAACTATATTGATCATTTATAGGCTGTATGTATAGATGATATTCAATTTTATATTATGTTAAAGGAAGATCATGAAGATCACTTGAGAAATTTAGTACTATACCGAAAAATGATAATATTTAATAAAAAATTACCATGTGAGCATTTTGTTTTAAGAAAGTATCATAATTTTTTTACATGTTATCATGAAAGAGGATATCAGCTGATCCAGGAAAAAAATATGTTATTAAAAGATGGCCAAGACCAGAAAAATAACTAATATCTGAATTTTTTTGAGATTGAATAGATATTATCGATTTTTCATGAACTATTATTCATGACTATCTAATTCACTCGCTTATTTGATGCATAATGTTTTTATGATAATGTAGATGGAGGAATGTGATGTCAATTTCAATGTGCTAAAAAATGGTTAGCCAGTGCAGTTATGCATACAGATCCTTGAAGTGGAGAAAGGATAGTGATCTATAGTGTTGCATCTAAAAATGGGATGGGATTTGTTCTTATGAAAAATGATACAGTGATAGCTTATCCCTCATGAAAATTTAAAATCAACGAGAAAAATTACACAACACATGATTTGGAGTATTCCATGGTAATAATTTGGTTAATGATTTTGATGCATTATCCTTATGGTAAAATGTGTGATATTTATACTGATAATCAAATATTGATGTATATTTTTACATTAATAGAGTTTAAATTGAACCAAAGAAGATGTTTGGAGTTGATTAAATATTATGACTGGTCAATACACTACCAACCTATGAATTTAAAGAACATAAAAGATGGTTTGAGTCAAAAATACTATGATTTTTTTATCCATGATGAGGATTAAAAAATATCCAATATTTTTGGATTTACGAAGGTTGGATCATGAAATTTTAAATAAAGGGTAGAAATATTATCTTTCAAAAATTAATTATCAACCATAGCTGCATGTGAATATTAAGGATGTTAAAAAAGAATATGTAGAGCTACAAAAGAGGGAGATAAAAACTCCCAAATTCAGATTTGAGTTTTATTGAATTATAATGTTCCATAATGGTATTTTTATTCCCCACATAAAATAATTAAAGGAGGATATATTGGTTGAGGCTCGTAGTTCATTGTTAACTATTCACCCTAGATGGAGGAGGCTGTAAAGGGTCCTAAAAAAGTATTTCTTGTGGGAAGGAATGAAAAGATATTTTATTGAATATTGTTATTACTTCTTGGTTTGTATAAATTTTAAGGCTATGTAACCTAAGTCTAAGGGGTTGTTACAATAATTACACATAATAGAATAATATTGGAAAATGTCTCTATTGACATTGTTGTAAGGGTTCCCAAAAAATCTAATGGAAAAAATTCTATATGTATTATAGTTAATCGCATTATGATTTCATCACACAAAATTTCAAATATAGAAAATTTCACTATGGATTATCTTACTAGGATATATATATATATATATATATATATATATATATGGAAGTGGTTAGATTTCATTGAGTACCACTTTCCATTATATCTAATCGAGATCTGAGGATTACAAATAACCTATAGAGAAGTATTTAGTAATATTTTGAAATAGTGTTATGTTTCATAACATTTTATTATCCTGAGAATTATATTCATTATGAGAGAAAAATTATAACTCTTTAAGACATGTTGAGATCATTCTATATGGATTTAAAAGGTGTTTGGGATCAACACCTATCATTGGTGTAATTTTATTTCAACCCTATCTTTCACTCCCACATTAATATGGCTCTTTATGAATCCCTATATAGAAAGAAAATTATAACTATAACTCACTGTGATGAATTTGTGTTAACAATGCTATTATGACCAAATCATGTTGATGAAATCGGAGAGAAGGCATGTTCTATTCAACAACAAATAATTGAAGCTCCGAGTCAGAAAAAATGATATGCAGGAAAAGGAAGAAAATGACTATAATATGAAGTGGGTGATATGTTTTTTCTATGAATACCTATATATAAGAGAATAATTATATTTTGAAATAATTTCAGGTGGTCCCTAGTTTTATCATTCCTTCTGAAATTATGGATCGTGTTGGGATTGTAGCTTATCAATTGGTGCAACCACTGAATCTATCTCATGTTCATGATGTGTTTCATGTATCTCAACATAGAAAGTACATACAAGATCCTTGACATGTACTATACTCATAAGTCTAACCCAGTGAGAATGATATTTATTATGATGAACAATTGATTGATATTCTTGATAGTGGTGAAAATGTTCTTGTGAAATAAGACCATTCGCTTGGTGAATGTGGAATAGTGTATCCATCTATTTGATGAAGAAACGTATGTACAAGTGGAGTTAATAATGGCATGGTACCGTCATATATTTTTATATATGTAATGAATTTTGTGGCTGAAATTCAGTTTAAGAGGGCTAGAACGTAACACTATGATGTTTTTAGAAATTATTTTCATTAAATAATTTTAATTCCATAGTAGCTTACACTACATGAAATCGTGATTTCAAATGAACTGTGAGATGCACTTGGTATAAAATTACCAAAATAATATAGTTTTAGGATAGTGGGAATAAATATAACTAACAATGAAAATGTATGGTGAATTCATTATTTGCGAATTATTTATGAAAAACATAAACCAATTAAAACAAATTGAAATTTTTGAAATTTTTGTAATAATAAATTATGTGAATCAAAATTATTAATTGAAATTAATGAAAAATATATGTTATATATTTAATAAAATATATTTTGTACTCATCCAATAGACATATTAGTCATAGGGTATTAGTAAATTCTATTTCATATATAAAAACATATATTTTTTAAAAGGGTAATTTTACTGCATTTTAATTGTGTACCTAGTTTAAATTAAAATTTTGACACATTAATAATTTTTTATGACAAAATAAAACTATTATTTGTAAGGGAGATATCATATTTCACATTCCATTGATTTTTTTTCAAATTTTAAATAACATTAATGTTCTGATGATTATTAAAAATATAAAAAAATTTATGTGAAAACAATGTTTTTCATTTGAATAATTTATATTGTTAAATTATACTAATGAATTGTAGTAAATTATAAATAGAATATATTTTAATCATTTAATATAATTTAGACCATTGGAATTAATATTATATTTAGTTTATTATAAATAAATTTCAATCATTTGTAATGATTCAACTTTTAAAATATGTTTTCTCATTCTGAAAATGATATTAATTTTAATTTAGTTACTGAAAATTCTATATTTTAAATTTAAAACAATTCGAACGATATTTGGAATAAGTATGTCCAAATTATTTAGATTTATTTATTTTATTTTAGGGAATTATGAATAGTATCATTGGTATTTTTTTAAAATCCGATAAATGTATAAATTGGGTAATTAAGGGTAAAATTAATATTAGAAAATTACTGTAACACTTTTTATAATATCATTGGATGAGTTTTTTTCAAACTAAATAATCCTTTGGTAAAATGGTAAATTTTTTAAGCCTCTTTGATGAGATAATAGTATTTAATTTTTTTTATTTAAAGAAGAGATAAACACGTCTTACTCAAATTTTAATAACTATATCATTTTTAATATTATGTTATACATAAAATAAATTTAATTATAAAATTTATTTTTAAAGCTTAATTTTTTTTAGTTTTTATGTTAATTTATTTTCAATTTTTGGGAAATAAATATTTACCTTAAAGTATAATAAATTGATGATTATAAAATTTGGAAATTGTTGATAAATCAACAAAATAATTGTTAAAAAATTATCCTATCCATTAAAAGAGACAAAAAAATTGCCAAATCTTATTTCTCATGTATACTCAGCCAAAATCATCACAGGGTCACGTTATTGACCATTTGGAGTGTAACACCTAGATGTTTTACTAAAATATATTTTTTAGTTAATTTTTATTCAATAGATTTAATTACATGCAATTGTGAGTTAAAATGAATTTTGTGAAACCATTAATATAAAATCCCCATTATAACATATCGGTTAGGTTAGTGGGACTAAATATAACTAACATATGAAAATGTATGGCGAATTCATTCGTTGCCAATTAATATTTATTATTATTTTTGTGTCAACAAATTGATAGAATTATTAATATTAAATAAAATTAATTAAATATATATTTTATTTTTTATATTCTTCCATTATATTTATTTCTTCAAAGAGTATGATAAACACTATTTGATGTTTAAAACCCTATATTTTTAAAAAGGGTAATTTAGCACATTTTAATGAAGAACCCAATTTAAAATAATATTTTGGCTCATTGAAAAATTTTATACGGAAACATTAACATTTTCATTTGAATCAGGATATTAAAATGTACTTTGGTTGAATTTTAGATATTTTTCTCATAACATTTAAGTTGTGATAAATAGTAAAAGTACACTAAATTTTAAATGAACATATTTTTTTCATCAAAATAATTTATATTGTTAAATTTAAAAAATGAATGGTTTTAAAGTATGAAGAGAATATAATTTTATCATTTAATATAATAGTAGTCCTTAGAAATAATTTTACATTTAATTTTTATGTAAAAATTTTCAAAAATTTATAATTATTTAACTTTTAAAAATTTATTCTCTCATTCTGAATATGTGATTGATTTTAAATTTACAACTACAACATATATGTTCATAATATAGAAAATAGATTCCATAATTGTAATTATTAGGTAAAAATTATTTAAATAGTTTATTTTAATTATGAGAATTATGAATAGACACTACGGTATTTTTTAATAATATTGGAAAATGAAAAATCAGGTAATTTAGGGTAATAATATTGTTATTAAATCACCCAAACACATATCATAATATCGTTTTGGACGTGTGTTTAAACCTGAATAGTCCTTGGGTTGAAATGATATCCATTTTAATCTACTAGGATGATATTATGACATTTATTTTAATTTATTTAAAGAAATATTTAATATAACTCATTCAAATATTAATAACTAAATTAATTTTATATTTAAAGTTTTAGAGAAGATAAATTCTATTATAAATAATCATTTTAAAGATAATTTTTTATTTATAATGTAAATTTATTTGTAATATTTAGGAAATAAATAATTTCCTAAATTGATTATACATGAATGATTCATAAATTATTTAATTGATGAAAATCAATAATATAGGTTTTGTTTAAATAATAATACCCATTTAAAGACCATAAATTTATACCAAATATTATTTGTTGAGTATCACATTACAATAATCATCTAAGGATCCATTATTCTTTAAATATCAACTCTAGTGCTCTAAGATTATATTTCGATGAAGCAAATCGAAGAAGATGTAATCTCTTATACTTATTCTATCAATCCTATTTCTTATTCAAACTTCCTCTTCATGAGGTGTTTCCTTATAAATTAATTCCTACTATGACACTTGTATATTGATATTTTATTATTATTGTCAAAAAACTGTATTCCATATTTTAACCATCCTACTAAAAACAAAATCCCCCCGTTTGTGTTCTAACGACTTACCGTCTCCATACCGTGGTGTAATCGGTTTTTTCACCACCACCATATTTCGATGGGTATAATTATGGAAGTAATAACATTACGTGATTATTTTAAAAGGATATTTATTTTAAAATATTATACACCATCCAATTCATTATAATTCCACTATTATGGTAATGATACCTTCGTTTGTGTGTACGTACGGTATACTATCTCTAAGATGTGATGTGATTCATTCTACATGATCTTCATTAAATACAAATTTTATAAATTTAATGAATTTTTTAATATAGTATATCTGTTTTTAATAAAAAAAATTATTATATAACTACGACCTAATAAGGATAAATATAATTTATTTGAATGAACATTCATAACAATATAGGGAAATTTATATCTGAATAACGAGTAATAATGAAGTTTTGTTAAAAAAATGAAGATAAGATGATCATATACTATAACATATAATTAACTATGATACTGAAAGAAGTCAATAAAATTATTTAACTCATTATATAGTATTTTTATAAGCATAAACAATAAATTGGACCTAACGTAAGGTATATTTTCACAATCTCATTAATATCGGAGATTGATTATACGTAAGTATTTACTTGGGTAAATTTAGCATCTATATCAACATTTAATAAATATGTAATATTATTTTTATTCTTATACAATTTTTTAAATTCAATTTTTCCAATTATTAAATCTCCATTAAATGGTATGAAAGGGATCATTTTTCATTATTTGATATAAGATACTTTTTTTATTTCTATAAAATGTATGAGGAGAATGTTTTATAACATATAAAACATGGTATGTTTTCTGCATTTTCCAAAAACATTATTACCAGAAATCTTCGACTACATGATTGATGTTTATTTTAAAATAAATTATTTTATTTTAACATTGTGTGGAATTTCGAGAAAAAATGATGTTTTTTAACCAGAGATGATATTTTCCTAAAAAATTAATTTCTGGTGTTTTTCCCGAAATTATATTCCATCATAGAAAACATTTTTAAATAGGATTATGTTTCTATCCCTAGTATTACTATTATTTTTTATGCTTATAGTTTAATGATTTTAATTAAATCCATTTATTTTATATAGATTATGATGGAATGATGATTATGAAACCCATTTTGATTTATTTGGTTATGCTAGGATGAATGATTTATGTTTTTATAGAACACAAAAGTATGATTTCATTTTCATATGGTGTGACTTATATCTTCCTCTAATGAGTTAGGAAATGATTTATATCTAATGAGATAAACATGGATATAAAAGGAAATGATCTGTGTTGAGTAATATAGTCCCAGTATGAGTTGTGAACTCAGTACAGTAAAGGAATTTTTCCCCTATGATGTTCTTGGAAGTGAGCCATGACCAATATGAATGATAATATATGATTATGTGTGTGGTAAAAAATTGGATTTCTTACATAATTTTTATTATTATTTGAAACAACTATTAGGAACTTTTATCCCACAATATGAAATCATGATCATTCATATGCAGGATAAGACTTTCAAATGTTATGTTCTTATTTCTTATGAATACGACATGATTTATATTTCTCTTGTTTACCCTTACTGAACATCTGAGATCACCCATTCATAAGTTTCTTTCCCTCAAGTCATGAAGATAGGTATTAAGTAAATATTTCAAAAAATATTCTAGTTATGATGAAAGAAGTGGGTTATAATGTAGTTGTTTTCTAAACAAGCTATTTAATATTTCCCAGTTTTAAAGACATTGTACATATACAATCATTTCATGGCTATATAATAAATTTTAATGAAAATTCATTAATTTCGAAGTAATGTTCATGTAAATATTGTACAGTTATTAGTGGGTATTAGAGGAAATGTATAGTTAACCTTATGACACTAGGATGAGAAAACCACTGTAAGAACCCAAAGGATATGTTCAAGTATATTTTACAATCCTAGTGTTTTAGAAATGAAAACGAATAACCAAGGATCAATAGAAAAGTAACCAAAATTTAAATTTTATTACAGATTATGTAGTTTTCCAATTATGATTACTATTTCAAACATTATACCATTTGTTTTTTGCCAATGGATGGAACCCAAAGGAACTATTTGAATGATGAATGCGATGGGAAATGAAATGGTGGTACTCTTGAGAAACCAAAAGTTATGTGAACATGAATGAAAAATCATATAGCTATTATCCCACTTCTTTCTCAATCTATAAATCATGAAGGGACTCAACAATAGAAAATGACCTGATAGTAATCAATTTATTCCTTAATGAGGTATTGTCTACCATTGTTTTGAGGGTCTTCTGTTCCATTAGTGTCTGAAAAACATATTTGTACCACTAAAATGATATTTAAAATTCTAAAATGGTCGAGACATGATAAATTCATCTTAGGAGTCTATCATTTAGAAGGTGAAACTGATAAATGGTGGACCCTTGTTAAGAATATAATGCAATGATATGAAATTGTGTCCATCGAATGTGATCAATTAATGAACATATTTATCTATATTTACTTTCCTCATATTCTTTAATCAAATATTGGGAAGGTGTTCCTTGAACATAAGAAAAATTATGATGAATATATTGGCTACTATGAACTAAATTTTTAAATAATTGCATAGTATGCTTCTAGAATTATTATACAACCTGATCGTAAAATGGATCTATTTTGTAGTGGCTTAAAATGATGTATCTGAAGTGATTTAAACATAAGGCACATTAATAGATACGAGCAAATCATTCTATGTGATCTTATGGTTGAGATGTATATTAATGTAACACATCATTCATATGTTTTTGATAACAAGAGAAAAATTCCATTCATCAAAAATCATAAGATAACACAAAAAATAAGATGATTTTCCATTATACTCAAAGTGTGTGAAGAAACATGGAGGAAATTGTCTTAAATTGACTAGTAATTGTTTTTAGTGTGTAAAATAATGTCATCATGTAGTTGAAAGATGAAGTGATGCGAAAAATATTTCAAATGATATGAAAAGAGAAAAGGCTACATAAAATGCACCTCTTACACTTCAATTCCACAGGAGAAAGAAAATGTGGAATTTTCCAATTAATGACCTAATCTAATTCTTTTTAAAGATGATCGAACTCAGCTGAATCCTAAATAAAAATGAAAAGGAAAGTCACATGTGATCACTTTCAGTGATGTGCAATAGGATAATTAATTGGTTAAAGGTTCAATAAACAACCACAAAAAAGTAGAAAATGTTTCTTTTGATTTTGGATCCACCAAAAATTTAATTTCTGAACAATTTTTTATAGGGATCATCATATTACATCAACAATTAGTTTTTGAGTTAGTTGTGACAACTCTTAATGGAACACGAGTCACATCAAAATATTCTAATTCATCTTCGGTTGACATTTGTGGGAAAGTGATCCCTGTGAGTCTTATTATCCTTCATATAGTGGAATTTGATGAGATTTTTGGATTATATTGTCATCCCCTCTATGTATTTCATATCAATTTTCTAGTAAGGGAAGTAAGATTCCATATTCCATATTGATCTATGATCATCTATGAATGCCAGGATGAATATGACCTTCCAGTGAGATGTTCCCATATATTCTAGGTAATGATCCACGTAAATGAATTTTATATATATCAAATTGTTGGGGATAAATTCACCATTAAAATACACCTATTGTACAAGATTTTGATGGTGGCTTTCTAGAAGATTCACTATGTATTCCACCATATCGTTAAATAGATTTTTCAATAGAACTTGTAGTATGATTTATACCTATTTAAAAGACACCTTATTGAATATCCCCAATTGAGTGGTAGGAATTGAAGACGAAACATCAAGATAAGCTTGAAAAGGGATTCATAGACACTCGTGTGTCTCCTTGAGGAGAACCTATTCTTTTTATCAGAAGTATGGTTGATCAATGAGACACTTCATTCATTATCGAGAACTTAATAATATCTCTATAAAGAATAGATATCCCCTTCCACTCATTGATGAATTATTCAACCAACTCATCGATCTCAATACATTTATAAGATTTTTTTTCAATATATCATTAATTAAGGAAAAATAAGAGGATATACCAAAGACAACATTCCATACAAGGTATGGACAATATGAATTTATAGTGTTCTAATTTGGTCCCACTTATTCCCCCACATTCATTAGGGATCTAATGAATTGATTATATTGAGACTATATTGATTATTTTGTGGTAGTTTTTATAGATGATATTATTTTCAATTCATTGAATAAAGATGTATATTAATATCACATTATAAAAGTATTAAAGACCCTAAGAAATGATAATCATTATGCAATGTTTACCAGGTGTGAATTTTTTCTTTAGAATGTTTCGTTTTTGATCCACATAATCTCATGAGAGGTGATATATATGGGTCCAGCAAAAATAAATGTTATTGAATGTTCACCAAGACCAAAAAATGTAACTAAAATGCGATTTTTTATGGTTTGGATATATATTATCATCTTTTTTGGAATATTTTTCATTATTATCTAACCAACTATCCGTGTTGACTAAAAATGGAGTTAAATTCTTGTAAATGGAGTAATGTGAAGTTAATTTAAAAGATCAAATAAGATAGTGGGCTGGTATACTTTTGCTCACACTGTCTTGAAGTGAAGAATGGTTTGTGATCACTAGTGATGCATCTAAAAATGGTCTAGTATGTGATCTCATTAAAAATGATATGGTGATAGCTTAGGTCTCACGACAGTAGAAAATCCATGAGAAAAATTACCCAAATCATTATTTGGTGTTAGTTGGAGTAATATTTGTATTAAACATTTTGAGGCATTACCATTATGGTGATATGTGTGATATTTATACTGATCAAAAGAGCTTAATGTATATTTTCACACAAAAGGAATAAAATATGTGTCAACGAATATGGTTGAAGTAGATTAAAGATTATGACTTCTCCTCACATTATCACCTAGGGAAAGAAAACAATGTGTAAGATTCTTTGTGTTGAAAATACCATCTTTGCCTATCCATGATGAGAATCAAAAGAGATCCAATATTTATGTATTTCCAATGGATTGATCATGAAATTTTAATCGAATGGGATAAATAAAGTCTTAATCAAATGAATATTCAACCATCTATAAAAGGGAATATTTTGGTGGTGTTGAAGGATTACATAGAGATACAAGAAAAGGTTAGAATTCTATCAGAATTCAACCTTGATTATGATATAATAATAAGGTTTATGAACCATGTTTTTGTTCCTCCAATACTACAATTAAGGAAAGAGAAATTATATGAGGCTCATATTTCATCATCCCTTATTCACCATCGAAGAACAAATATTTATAGGTTCCTAAATATGTATTTCTGATGGGATGGCATAAAATTTGATGTTTCAAATTATGTCTCATCATGTTATGGCTGAGAGACAAATTTTTAAGCCATTTTTAGAATAGTTAACCTTTCCATAATGGAAATGGGAAGACATAATTTTGGATTTTTTTCAATGGACTTCCAAAAACATCTAAAATCCATAATAATATATTGGTTTGAGTTAATCCCAATATGTTTTTAGAACACTTCATTGGTATTAAATAATTTTCCTATCATGATCCGCTTGCTAGGATATATGTAAAAATAGTGGTAATATTTCATAGAGTGACACCTTCCATTATATCGAATCAAGATCTGAGGGTTACCTTGATGTTATGGTGAAGTATTCACCTAGATCTAGATAAAGAGTTGAGTTTCATCACTATATACCATCCCAGAATAGATTGTCAGTACATGAGGATAATTGAAACTCTAGAAGTCATTTTGAGATATTTCTCTATGGATTTCAAAGGTGGTTGGGATCAATACCTACATTTGGTGGAATTTTCTTACAATAATAGATTTCACTTCATTATTCATATGGATCCTTAAGAATCAATCAATTTAAATTTTTTCATAACTCCATCTTACTCATATGATGTTTGGGAAATAAATCTATTATGAACTGATCTTTTTTATGAAATGAAAGTTAAGTGTAGATCAATTCAACAACACATAAGAGTATCTCCGAGTCGAAAATTTTTCTTTGATGGAAATCAAAGAAAAGACATAGAGATTGAAGTGGGTGACAATGTGTTTCTATTAATATCATCCTAGAAACAAGTAATGGGATTTGTAAAGAAGGGCATGTTGAGCCCTAGGAATATCAGTGCTTTAAATGTTTAGGATCATGTAGGGAAGTGAGCTTACTGATTAGAACTTCCACATTATATCTCTCAAGTACATGATGTCTTATTTATATCTCTATTGATAATGTACATTCCTGATCCTTCACAAGTACTAAACATATAATTAGTACTACTAAAGAAATACATTTAAAATGAGGATCAACTGATAGGCATTATGGATCGTAGAGAAAATTTTTTGTGAAGAAAGACCACTTGCTTGGTTAATGTATTGTTGTAGAAGATAAATTCTTAGGATGTTAAGCTTTAACATGAGGATATGAGGAGGTAAGGATATCCTCCATTATTTGTAACCAAGGGTTGAATTGTGGGGGAGAATCTTAGTTTAAGGGGGTTATAAAGTAACACTAGTATGTTTTAATGAAATTTTTTGTCAAATTAATTTTTATTCAATAGAATAAATTTCACAAAATTTTGAGTTTAAAAGAACCCACACACACCCTTAATATAAAATGTCACAAATAACCTAGTGGTTAGGTTATTCGGAATAAATATAACTAACTTATAAAAATTTATAGTGATGTCTATCGCTAAAAATCATTATATAATTGTATATTTGTATATTGGTATTAATAAATTGAGTGAATTAATATTAGTAAATGAAATTAATGATATATATATATATTTTCAAAATTAATCCAATTGATAATTTAGGAAAGATTATTAATAAACATTGTTCGATGTGTGAAAACCTATATTTTTCAAAAGGATAATTTTCCATCTTTTAATGGGAAAAACCATTTAAATTAAGATTTTGGTGAATTAATAATTTGTACATGACAATAGAAACACGTTATTTGGAATAAGGTTATAAAAATATTTACTTAGGATGAATTTCATATATTTTCTGATAACTTTAATATTTCAATAAATATTGATAATAAACTAAATATTATGTTAAAATTACATTTTTCATCAAAATAATATATATGGTTAACTTATAATATTTAATGGTTTTAATACATAAAAATAATATTTTTTTATCATAAAATATAATTTATATCCATATCATTATTTTTATAATAAATTTATATAATAAATCCTTTTAATCTTTTATATTGTTTTAACTTTTAAAAATTTGTTCTCTCATTCTAACAATGGGATTGATTTTGAGTTAATTACTGAAAATTATATGTTTTTTATTCTGAAAAATGGATTCTATAAATTGAATCGGTAGATTCAAATTATTTAAATATCTATTTTTAAATTTTGCAGCCTTATGAAATTTAACATCAGTAAAATTTATTAATATGGTAAAATTATAAATTGAGTAATTAAGGGAAATAATACATTTATAAAATTATGCTGACACATGTCTTAAAATCATTGAATGAATTTATTTCAACATAAATCAGCTTTGGTTCGAAATGGTATCCATTCGAATCCACATGGATGTAATTGGGATGTATAATATATTTTATTAAATGAATAGATAAATATGCATCACCCAATTTTTAATAATTAAATAATTTTTATCTATAATGTTATAAAAACATAAATTATATTATGAATACAAATTTAAAACATAAAATATTTTTATTTAACATGTTAATTTGTTGGTAATTTTTTTTTGAATGAAATAACTACATTAATAGCTTGTACATTAATGATGTAGGAATTATTTATTAGATGAAAAATAAATAATATATTTTTTATTTAAAAAATAATACCCATAAAAAATCATAATAGAAGAAATATTTTTATTGGTCAAGTTTATATCGACCATAATAATCTATGGGTCTATTGATTGTCCATTCGGAGCCTTATATATGAGATTATGACATTTATTTTATTTTATTTAAAGTGATGTTAATGTTGTATACTTCATAATTTTAAAATTATAACATTTTAAATATTTAATTAATAGAATATAAATTCATCCCGAAGAATTTTCTTGAAATATATAATATTTATATTCATCAATTTTTTTGTTTTTAAATTTAATTCAACAAATAAATGTATATAATAATTACAAAAAATTGATGTAGTAAATATTTTATTAATATAGATCACAAATAAATTTTATATAAAATAATAAAATAAATATAATTTGGGTTAATTAATACTTCTAAAAAACATTATAGAAGACCTTTACCTAATATAAATATTATTAAATAGTTTTTTATGTTAAATTTTATTAATATTTAATTAAAATCAATGAATTGAATAGTGTCAAAATTTACAATATTAATTATTTACCTCAATAATGTTTTATTATAAAATTTAAAAATCAAAAAATAATTTATAGAAATGTACAATAATTATTATATAGTAGTTACTTTTATAATTAATTCATTTATGTTATTTTTTACAACTAATTAGAAAATATTTAAACCATTTAATTTTAAATTATTTGCTATCATAGTTAAAAATTAAATAGAATAAATAAGTTTTTATTAAAATGATAATGTTTAAATTAATATATATAATTTTCAAAAATATATTTTTTTGTTTATATTACAACACAATGTATTCTCATATAAAAAATTTGGAAATTTTGGATATTATTGATAGGGTAAGATTCTATTATAAATTACTTATTATGGATTTTCCAAAAGTACCCTTCACCTCAATTATAAATGGGCACATCCACCCTCGTATTGTCATTTCAAATTGAGATTTAAATCTCATCCATACTGTGTAATTTTTCTTTCTACACTTCCCTAGTTATAGTATATTGCTTCTGGTCTTCTTCAAAGTCTAACTGAAGTGTTCAAAGAGGAGATTTAGAGGAACCATGTCAAAGTAGTGCTAATATCATGTATAATTCTTTCAAACATCATTCTTCTTATACTTCCTCTTCTTGAGTTTCTTCATTATAAATTAATAAATCAATTATCACATATATAATAAGATGTTATTATGATTATGAAAAACCATATTCAATATTCTACCATCACATGAAAAATGGAATCACCACGTGTGTGTACATACAACTTATCGTCTTCACATATTTGGGTAATATGTTTTTTAACCACCACATTACATGGATTGGTATATTGATGGAAGTAATAAATATATGAGATTTTATAAAATTATATTTATTTTTGAAAATTATACAACATCAACTTCAATAGCATTCCACAATTATGGGATTAATATCGTCACTCATGTGCACGTACAACTAATAATCTCTATGATGTGATGTGATTCATTCTACTATATATTTATTAAATCATGATTATAAAAATTTAAATAATGAATAAATATGATACATATGATTATAATATCATTTTTAATGATATAAATATATTATAATAATGATGAAAATAATTTAGTTGACAAAAGATTCTTAAGATCATAAAATTTCTGATATCCAAATAACAAGTAAAAAAGAAAAGAAATTAACAAACAAATGATGATATGATCATATAAGACAACATAAAAATGATTATTATTATTATATAATTCAATGAAATAATTAAAATCATTATACAAGAGACTCATATACATATATTCGATATCAGAGCTAATGTAATTGATAATTTAGAAACCTCATTATTATATAAGATTATTTATACATAAGTATATATTGGGGTAAATTTATCATCCACATCCATGTTTCCTAAATATATAATAATATTTTTATTTTTATAAATTGTTATAATGTTATTTTTACCCACTGTTATTTTTTATAAATGGTGTGAAAGAAATATTTTGTGGTTATTCGATAAAATGTACTTTTTGACATTTTCGGCAAAAGTTTGAGGAGAATTTTTTTAAGCTTATTTTTCCATGAGTGGAATTTTAAATTTTCATAATGCCTTATTACTGTGATTCTTAATATATAAATTTTCAAGGTTATTTTAAAATATATTATTTTATTTTAGAATTATGCATTATTTTGAGTAATGAATTGAATAAGGATATTATTTTCCAGAAATAATTTCAACAGTTTTATAAAAATTATTTTCCATCAATGATATATTTATTAAATTAGGGTTATGTTTATATTTCTTTTATTACAATGATTTTATTGTGTATATAATGGAATAATTTTTATGAATTCCATTTATTTCATCTGGATTATGTTGGATTGATAATTATGAAACCCATATTTGTTCTTTCGGTTATGCTATTATTAATTATTTATCTTTTTTTGGAACATGTAAGAATGATATCATTATGATTTGAGTGGGACATATATGTCCCTCCAATACGTAGTGTAAATTTTTATATCTCCTGAGATAAAAATGTATAAAATTTAAAATTATATTTTTTTTAGTAATACAGGTCTTGAAGAAGGGGTGAATTCTGTTCAAAAATGGACTTTTTCCATATGATGGTCTTAGCAATGATCCTTTACTTATATTAAATGATATTATATGATTATGTGGTTTCCAGAAAACTTCATTTCTTTTGTTATTACTTTTATTATTATGTACATTGATTCTTATGATCTTTTATCCCCCAACAAGATATCAGGATCCTTTACTAACTAGCCAAGACTTTCAAATGTTGTTTTGTTATTACTTATGATTATGATATTATTGATATTAACCATGTTTACCCTTACAAGGAATCTGAGCATACCCATTCCTTTGATTTTTCCCCATTTCATTAAAAAGGTTATTAAGTAAAATATTTCAAAAATTAAACAATTTATGAAGAAATAAGTTGGAGACAATGTAGATGTTTTATGTACTAGTTGCTTATGATTAATATTTTCAAATGACACTATCCCGATAACTAGGAAGGCATTGCCTTTATAAAACTAATAAAAACACCACAGAGTGCAAGCGGATGTAAAACACTAAGTACAAAGAGATGTTCTGAAAATTAAATGGGCCAGAATACAATCCCATCTAATAGTACAACTAAAACTGAACAAAAGTACAACAGAAAAAGACAATAGCTAGAAGAATGGAAGCGGCTCCTGGGTCTTCCTCCTCGTATCCTACCTGAAGGGTAGGTACAGATAGTGCAGCTCCTGGATCGTCCACCATGGATCCTACCTGAAGGGTAGGTACAGATTGCCTCCACAACGCTCTCGCCCGTCAACCTCCACCGAGTGTCGTCTCACCGTGAAGTCCACCTCCGGATAGTGACTCATCGTGTAGTCCACCTCCAGGTACCGTCCAGTCCTCGATCACTCGGCCTCTGTCAGCACTGCCCGTCATCTGCAACCAACACAATGAGGAGGGGGCATAGCCCGTGCAGGGATGAGTATAACGATACTCAGTAGGGACCCCAAGACCCTCAAGGTATCACTAAAACCCACAAAGATAACCACAGAGAAGATATCAACAGATAACATCTACTTAGGTATATGCCCCTACATATACCTATGTTTTCATGTAACCCATCTCAATCATGAGGAATCACAAAGAAAATGAAATCAACGGATAACCACAAACCAGGTATACACCCATACATATACCTAAGTTATCAATTGACCTATCTCAATCAAGAGGTAACACAAAGGTCATATACTAAGCTCAAACCAGGATTTCCAATATCGAAACCATAACTTCTGAAGAGCCTTGTCTCTGGAGTGTACAGTGGTCCTGTCACGACTCTGAGGTACTGCTCATAACCTAAGACTGCTGTGGTACTTCTCCTGTCAAGTACTGTGGGCCTGCTGCTACAACCAAGCGTTTCCCACCATGGGTCTGCCGCTACAACCAAGCTCTTTCCCTCATAGCCTCAAGAGGTACTCCTTCTTTTGAGTACCGCGGGTCTACCGCTACAACAAAGAGCTCCTCTGCCATGGGTCTGCCACTACAACCAAGCGCTCCCCACTGGGATTTTCGAAACACATCGTGTTAATCCGTCAAGTAGTCATCAGGTCTCAGGTGGCTACATGGTCTTCGTACTCCACACGCTCGTCTCCGGGAGGGTTCGCTCCACGAGCTACTGGTCGATACTCCAAGTATTACAAAGCCCCACAAAGATGTATCTCAAAGGACCGCCTCATCATAGGGGTCTCAGCACAACAGACGGCACGTCAATTGGACGCCCGGTCTCTGAGTTATTATCCTTTTCATCCAAGGGGCCCGGTTGGTTTCGTGTGTGAACCAACCCAGCCATATCTCAACTATATCCTGAACTCACATAGGGTGTACACATAGGGATAGTTTCTCAAATTGATCACCAACGCCTCTGACGTTTCATCAAATGGACGTCTGGTCTGAAAGATATCAGCTTTTCCATTCTAGGGGCCCTGTTGGATTTCAGGAAAAATCTAACTCGAACAAATTCCAACTACATCCAAACCTCATGCAAAGTATGCCGAAAGTTCAGGCTCCTCATGAGGAATCCAACCAAGTCGATGGCACGTCAATCGGATGTCAGGAGCTCAAGATATTGGTGAAAGACCGAAAGAGGACCGAAAATGGGGGGTCTGGGCCCGTACCCACCCGAGTCAACCCCCTTGGGTCGGCCCGAACCGGGTCAACCCAGCTCGAGTCCGGGTCTGACCCGGCAGTGCGCGGCCGGGCCCGGTCCGCCCAAGTCGGCCCGACTCGGCCGGGTGGCTCGCTGGCTCGACCAGCAAGCCAGCGCTCCACGGACGCGGCTCCTACCTCTTCCCCTGGATCCCATGTGGCCACGGGATCCACACGCTTGCCACCGCGGCTTCAGCCACGGCGGTTTCTCCAAGCGGCACGCCGGGGCACTGCTGGTGGTGTCCACGGGCCACTAGAGTTGATTTGGTGGTCCGTTTTCACTTCCGTCTACGCCGAAGCTCATCCTGGGCCCTGTTCTTCACTACGGAATCAAAAAACTGTCTCTCCAGTCTGTTCTGTCATTACCCGTTGATCTGCATGTCCAAAGAACAAACTACGGAGTCTTCGGTACACCTTCATGGCCCCGACTACCACCACACTTTCGTTCGGCCTCAACGGCATGGCGCGACAGCGCCGCGCATCCTTGCCACATTCCTCCAGGTTCCTGCGCGGTGCCGTCGCACCATGCCACCATCTTCTGAACCGCAACAACAAAATCATCAAAGGGGGAGGAGGGTCGATCATGTTCATGCGGTCCGACCTCCTCCCGTTATTATGATAACAGGTGGCCCAATTGAAACCAAAAAAAGGTGACAGATGATATCATGATCATCAATAAATAAAACCATGCAACTTCCTGCAACAACTTATTCCCAATCTGCAAGGAGAACATTCGTGGATCAAAATGATAATACGTTGATCTGTGTTCTTTGTTTTCATTAGAATGGAAAGATCAAGGGAATAAAATCATTCTCAAAATTAATTCCCTACCTCAAGCGGTGTCGTCGAATGAGATTTGTCGCGAAAATGGACGTCGTGGAAGAAGACGTCGCAGAAGGGGGATCGTCACGCCGTGGAAGGAGCGTCGTGGAATAAGCGTCGTTGATTTCTGAGGATTTGGCTTTCTTCGTCGGATATCGGTGCGTTCCTTGCGTTCTTTATGTTCTAAGCCGAAGAAGAACAATTTCCTCCAAATCCTCTCCACACAACAAGTTCCAACTGAAATAAAATAAGAACAGTCTTTTTTATTAATGCACAAGTCAACCTTTGAAATTCAAAAAGAAACAATCAATTCAATGAATTAATTGTAATGATTTAACCGCCCAAATTAATGTGGTGTTTCATAACCAGAATAAATGCACAGTTCCATTCATAAATAGTCGGTGCAGGTGCATTACTTAAGAAGAATTAACTTATTCAAAGCATAGAGCATTCTCTTCAAATCCTTTCGCACCAACAACTATTCTCCCACGAAATAAGACTTAGTATTATGTAATTAATACACAAGCCAAAGGAATTCATATAAAATTCAAACGAATCCATGAATTAATTACTTGAAAAACCTACATAATTAAGGAGTTGACTGTATTTAAAAATGGGGGGTTTCTTCTTGAGAGTTACAAAATTTAAGAGGAGAAAAGTTATGAAGTTAGGGGAAGGTGAGGGGTTGGGCTCGTGTGGGCCCCACCCCACCTTAATACTCTCCAAGGCAGTTATCAACAAGTGGGTTCCACCCCTAACTCCCTCACAAAGGTTATAACCACATAAGAGAGAGGAAAAGTGTTGTGACACAACACTTAATCCACTTAACAAGAAACGAAAATATAATTGTAAAACAATTATACTATTATCCCTCACTTTATTTAAACAAAACATCCTAAGAAAACGAAACTCCAGAAAGAGGTCTTCTTAAGCAATTATCGGTGCTGCGAGTTCATCGGTGCCCTCGAAATTCGATTCCGAGCACCGGTTCAAATGTTAGAAAAACCTGCTCGTTTGTTCACTGAACGTACAAGAGCTAATCTTCGAAAATTAATTATGGCACACCGGGCCTCAGAATCAAGCACCGTCATAAAGTGTGTTCTTATAAAATCACAAAGAAAATTTAGAAAAAAAATTCCCCTTGAATTTTATGGGTCTTTACATTACTCCCATCTTAGAGATTTACGTCCTCCTAAAGCTTTAACACAAACTGGGGTTACAAAAACGGTACTGAGCATGCATCTGAGCCTTCTGCTCCCATGTGCTTAACTGGAGGTTCCCATACTACTAGTGGAAGCACACCCAAGGAATTGACCACCCTCGTAGGATCCACTCCTTTCGATCATCGATCCCCACTGGAACCTCTATGAAAGTCACCCCATCGCCATCGTCCAGCTCCTCATGGTTGAGGATATGCGAAGGGTCGAGAATGTATCTCCTTAGTTGAGATACGTGGAAATCATCGTGCACTAGGTGCAACTGAGGTGGATGCGTCATGCGATAAACCACCATGCCTACCCAGCTAAGGACATAATAATGTCCCCTGGACCTGGGAGATAACTTGCCGCCTTGGCCGCATCTCCGTAAACCACATTGAGGTGAGACTCATATAAGGAAATGATCATCATCCTCGAACTCTAGAGGTCTCCAATTCCGGTTAGAACTGAAACTCAAAACGACTGATACCACATGGGTAAGGTTGACCGACTCAAGAGTGATCAGTCGCACCCCTTTGTGCATGAGTTTAACCTGTGCTTCCTGGGGTTTCCTTTCCATCGACCTTGGAAAACCCATCCCGACGTCGTAATTAAACCACAACCTTATTTCCTAATACCGTCAATTTATGTATGAACTGTGATTGCCTAGTCTATACTCAAACCAACGTCATAAGGCCTCAACACTGCCACCAAGATATTCCAACCGAAACACTCGCCATGAGGGTCTGACCACACCATCGGCGTATGTGTGATTATCAAGTCTCCTCCCAAGGTAACTCCAGACTTGAGGGTCAAGTCCACGGATTACTGAAAACTCTAGGTCTAGGACAAGATTCGTGGAAGGAATGAATGATTCATATCATCGTCTGTTACTACGGTAGCTTGTAGTGGACACAGAATGTCCCTTGAATCATTCATAGAGCCATTGGGTCACTCTCCCTGACCGTAAGCAGCTACACTCTTCCCTTGCCTTCCAGCTCCCTGAGCCTGGCGGGGAACACTAAGGCGGTTGGTTGTAGTATGTTAAAACGTACACCACCACATGCGGCTCTCCTTACTCAGCCTCCACGCTTGCTACTTCGCAGACTCATCTATCAATTACGCTTCCTCTTATGGAATCATTTAACATGCCTGAGTCTCTAAGACTAGTGCAATTTTCCTATTTCTACTGCACTATGCAGTCTTCATCCGCTCCTAGATGGACTGCACCATATTTGCCTTTGATCTAAAAGAGTTGCTAAAATTTATCCTTTGCCGAAAAGAGAAACTTGGTCTCATCCCCTGGATGAACCATGCCCATTGCCTAATAAAGTAAATCCCGACATGGGTGATGTATTCATGCCATGGATGAAGTCGTAAGGCCTCGACGTAACTACCAAGAGATCCATCTTTCACTCTCACCTCCAGGGGTCGAGTCACACTGTTGGCATCAGTGTGAGGTCACTGGGTCTCCTCCAGTAGAAATCTCGAAAGTGAGGGTCAAGTCAATAGTTTTTAACTGAGACCTCTCAGTATCAACCAAACAAAAGGACAGGAAAGCAAACATCACAAAGATAAGTGTCTTTTTAATATTGATGCTCATAGTACAGAGACATGAATACAACAGAAACATGGAACTAGAAGTACAAGAGACATATCCACTAGTTCTGCTCTTGTCCACCTGCTCTCGGAGCTCTACTGACATGTCCACTGCTTGGCTGTTACTCAAGAACCTGCCGCTGCTTCCGCCTCGGTGGCTCCTCTAATGCTTTTGGATCGACTGTGCGGGGGGTCGGACAGTCACATGCCAGGTGACCCTTCCTGCCACATTCACAACACTTCCTGCTCCTCGTACGGATAGCTCTGGTCCTCTTGGACCTCTTCATCATCTGTCTACTGCCCACATATGACTCGACTACTGATCGAAAATCCTGCGGAAAAGGAAAATGCTCTTGTACACGCTGGGTGTGTAGAGCTACTGGCACAAACTCCACCCAGAAGAAGGTCTCAGAGTCTTTCCATGTGAAGGTCATACCATCGAAAAACTAGAACAAGTGGCTCCACGACCTGCCTACTGCTGCCTCAAGAAGGTTGGCAGCAAAGATCACCATGAAGTCTGTTGGCATCCCAACTAGCCTGAAGACTCTCACCACATCCTCCATCCAATCCCCAGCCGCCTGCGGGTCCGTCTCTCCCCAGAACTAGGGTGGCCTTTGGCGCTGGAACTCATGCAGTGCACTCAAGTGGTGTGCATCGCCTACTGCTGGGGCTGGTGGCATCGGTGGCCCAATGTATGGTAGTTCTGCTGGTGCCTCAACTGCAAGAGGTCCCTGTACCGAAGCCTTGTCACTCAGCAGGCTGTCAGCACGCACATACCTCTGGGCTCTAGCTGGTCGTCCGTGAAAATGAATCTTGAACGAAACATACGTGACACAGTCAAACGATTTATACCTAGTGAGCTGACCTAGATTTAGATGACTTTTTAAAACTTATGGAAACACACACGCAATCAGTGTTTTCATGCCAAAAGTCGGAAATCAGTTGTCAGGGTCCTGGTGTATGGATACGTCGGCCACCCAGACCAACATTGGACTCCCCGAACTGAAAACCACACACGGGACTCTTAACACTATTGCTTCACAGAAAGAAAATATCAGAGTTATAAATTATGCTGTAGAACTGACCGCTATGATACCAATTTTTCACGACCCGTCCTCAGGGCCCATGCCGTGACTACCCCAAGCCCACCTTCCATAGTCCAGGGGATGGAGACTTGCACCAAAGGCATAAAACCCGATAACTGGGAAGGCATTCCCTTTATAAAAGCAAAAAAAACACCACAGAGTGCAAGCGGAAGTAAAACACTAAGTACAAAGAGAAGTGCTGAAATGTAAATGGGCCAGATTACAAACCCAACTGAAATTTCAACTACAACTGAACAAAATTACAACAGAAAAAGGCAACAGCTGGAAGAATGGAAGCGGCTCCTGGGTCATCCTCCTTGGATCCTACCCGAAGGGTTGGTACCAATGTCGCATCTCCTGGAACGTCCACCACAGATCCCTCCTGAAGGGTAGGTAATGATAGCCTCCACAACGCTCTCTCCCGTCAACCTCCTCTGAGAGTCATCACGCTGTGAAGTCCAACTCCGGATACTAACTCGTCATGTAGTCCACCTCCGGGTACCATCCAGTCCTCGAACACTCAGCCTCCGTCAGCACTGATCATCGTCTGCAACTAACACAACAAGGTTCGGGAATAGCCCGTGCAGGGGTGAGTATAACGACACTTAGTAGGGACCCCGAGACCCCCAAGGTCTCATTAAAACCAACAAGGATAAACATAGAGAATATCTCAACAGATAACCTCTACTTAGATATATGCCCCTAGATATACCTAAGTTATCAAGTAAGCCATCTCAATCATGAGGAAACACAAAGATAATGAAATCAAAGGATAACCACTACCCAGTTATATGCCCATACATATACCTATGTTATCTAGTGACCCATATCAATCAAGAGGTAACACAAAGGTCATAGACTCAGCTCAAACCAAGATTTCCAATATCAAAATCGTAACTGCTGAAGTGCCCCATCTCTGGAGTGTATAGTGGTCATATCATGACTCTGAGGTACTTCTCATTATCCTAGGACTGATGTGGTACTCCTCCTGTCGAGTACCGTGGGCCTGCTGCTACAACCACGCGCTTCCCACCATGGGTCTGCCGCTAGAAACAAGCCCTCCCCCTCATAGCCTCTAGAGGTACTCCTTCTATTGTGTATCATGGGTCTCCCGCTACAACCAGGCGCTCCTCTGCCGTGGGTCTGCCGCTACAACCAAGCGCTCCCCACTGGGCTTTCTGAAACACACCGAGTCGATCGGTCAAGCAATCGTCAGGTCGTAGCCTGCTACACGGTCTTCCTACTCCAAACGCTCATCTCCGGGAGGGTCCGCTCCACTAGCTACTGGTCGATAATACATGTATCACAAAGTCCCACAATGAAGTATCTCAAAGGACCGCCTCATCATAGGTGTCTCAACACAACAGACGGTGCGCCAATCGGACGCTCGGTCTGTGAGTTGTTAGCCGTTTCGTCCTAGTGGACTGGTTGGTTTCGTGTGCTAACCAACCCGGTTGTATCTCAACTATATCCCGAACTCCAATAGGGTATAAACATAGGGACCTTTTATCAACATGTTCACCAACGCTGCTGACGGTTCGTCAAACGGACGTCCGGTCTGAATGATATCATCTTTTCCGTTCCATGGGCCTGGTTGGATTCCGGGTACAATCCAACTCGGCCAAACTCCAACTACATCCAAACCTCGGGAGAAGTATGCCAAAAGATCTGTCTCCTCAAGAGGAATCCAACCAAGTCGGAGAAATGTCAATTGGACATCCAGAGCTCAAGATATGGTCGAATGACCGAAAGATGTCCGAAAACGGGGTGTCTAGGCCCGGACAGACCCGTCCCAACACCCCTGGGTCGGCCCGAACCGAGTCGACCTGACCCGGTTCCGAGTCCGACTCGGCTGGGCGCAGCCCGGCCCTATCCGCCCAAGCCGGCCCGACTCGGTGGGGTGGCTCACCGGCTCGGCCAGCGAGCCGGTGCTCCGCGGACGCAGCGCGCGCCGCGTCCCGCTGGATCCCGCACGGTTGCGAGATCCACACGTTTGCCACCACGGCTGAAGTTGCGTCGGTTTCTCCAGGTGGCGCGCCAGGTTGTCGCCGCCTTCGGCTGGCAGGCCGGTGCCGGCCGGCGCCTCCGGCCACAAGAACCGGCGCGCCGGCGACCCGCGCCACCGGTGGTGTCTGCCGGCCGCCGAAGTTGCTCTGGTGGTCCGTTTTCACTTCTGTCTTCGCCAAAGCTCATCATGGGCCCCGTTCTTCACTGTGGAATCAACAAATCATTTCTACGGTCCGTTCCGTCATTTCCCGTTGATCCGCACGTCAAAATAACAAACTACGGAGTCTTTGGTTCGCCTTCGTGGCCCCGACTACCACGAAACTTTCGTTCGGCCTCAACGGCGCGGCGTGACGGCGCCGCACATCCTTGGCACATCCCTCTAGGTTCCCGAGCGGTGCCGTCGCACCGTGCCACCATCTTCCGAACCGTAACGACAAAATCATCGAAGGGGGAGGAGGGTCGGCCGTGTTCGTGCGGTCCGAACTCCGCCCGTTATTATGATAACAAGCAGCCCAATTGAAACCATGAAAGGTGACAAATGAGATCATGAACAACAATAAATAAACCACTGCAACTTCCTGCAACAACTTATTCCCAACCCGCAAGGAAAACATTCACGGATCAACTTAATAATAAGTTGATCTGTGTTCATTGTATTCTTTAGAATGGAAGGATAAAGGGAATACAATTATTTTCAAAATTAATTCCCTACCTCAAGTGTTGTCGTCGAATGAGATTTGTCGCGGAAAGTGACATCGCCGAAGAAGACGCCGTGGAAGGGGGATCGTCGCGTCGTGGAAGGAGCGTCGCAGAATAAGCGTCGCTGTTTTCCGAGGATTTGGCATTCTTCATCGGAGATCGGTTCATTCTTCGCCTTCTTCGCCGAAGAAGAACGCATCCCTCCAAATCCTCTCCACACAACAATTTCCAATAGAAATAAAATATGAACAGTCTTATTTTATTAACGCACAAGTCAACCTTTGAAATTCAAAAAGAAACAATAAATTCAATGAATTAATTGTAATGATTTAACCACCCAAATTAATGAGACATTTCTTAACCAGAATAAATGCACATTGGACATCATTAGTAGGGGGTGCGGGAGCATTACTTAAGAAGAAATAAGTTCTTCAAGGCTTAGAGATTTCTCTTCAAATCGTTTCACACCAAAAACTATTCTCCCATGAAATAAGACATAATCTTATTTAATTAACACACATGCCAAATGAGTTCATTTAAATTCAAAAGAATCCAAGAATTAATTACTTGAAAAACCTACATAATTAAGGAGTTGACTTTATTTAAAAAGGGGGGGGGGGTTTCTTCTTGAGAGTTACAAAATTTACGAGGAGAAATGTTATGAAGTTAGGGGAAGGTGAGGGGTTGGGCTCGTGTGGACCCCACCCCACATTAATCCTCTCAAAGGTAGTTATCAACAAGTGGGTTCCACCCCTAACTCCCTTAGACAGGTTATAACCACATAAGAGAGAGGAAAAGTGTTGTGACACAACACTTAATCCCCTTAACAAGGGAAGAAGATATAATTGTAAAACAATTATATTATTATCCCTTACTTTATTTAAACAAAAAATCCGGAGAAAATGAAACTCCAGAAAGGGGTCTTCTTAAGCAATTACCGGTGTTGTGAGTTCATCGGAGCCCTCAGAATTTGATTCCGAGCACCGGTTAAAAAGATAGAAAAACCCACTAGTTTGTTCACTTAATGTACCCAAGAAAAACTTCGGAAATTAATTATGGGCACACCGGGCCTCGGAATCAGGCGCCATAAAAAACTGCGTTATTATAAAATCCAAATGAAAATTTAGAAAAAAAAAATTCCTCTTTAATTTTACGTGTCTTTACAATTAAAATTAAAAAAATTAATTAGATTTCATATAAATAATATATCCAATTATTTTTATATATTACATAGATATATTGGGAATATAATTAATACCATTAGATGTTATATTTGTGTCATAATATTTTTAAAAATCAATAAATTGAATAGTGTAAAAATATGAACTATTGATTATTTATCAATATAATGTTTTATTAAATTATTTTAAAATAATAAAACATTTATTGAAAGCTGTAATTTTAATTATATGGTATAAAATTTTAAAAAATATTTATTTATGATTTAATTTTCATCAAATATATAAATGTTCTACCATTTTAATATTGAAATATTTGATATATTAGTTAAAAATTATATAGAATAACTAAGTATTAATTAAAATGATAAAGTTTAAATTGTTAGAAAGTATTTTCTAAAATTTATAGGTTCATGTTATTATAACATTATATAACATAATATATTAGATTATTAATTTTTATGTGTTTTGGATTTGGTTTAATTTTCTTATAAATAAATATTTGGGGAAATTCTATAATTGTCCCTCAATATAGTTATAAACGTGATCCTTTTACCTCACATCCTCATGTCATTTTGAAGATTCAATATCATCCATAACCATCCAATATAGCTTATAAAAATCCTTAGTCACACCCTATATGTTCTGGACATCTCTAAATTACGACGATATTTCTTTAATAGGTGATTGAGAGGGAGCTTTTCAAAGAAGAAGTAATCTCCTCTACTGATTCTTTCAAACTTCTTTCTTTATCCACATCATCTTAATGAGTTATTTCTATTATAAAGTAATAAATCAAGCATAAATTAAATACTGAGATGTTATTATGATTATTAAACAACCATATTCTATGTTCTATCCATCCTACAAAAAAATTTAATCACCATGCATGCGTATGTTTGGATGAACGTCTCCACGCCATAGTTTAATATGATTTTGACCACCACCTTACCTAGATAGATATTTGTTTGAAATAAAAAATATATGTGATTGTTATAAATTTATTCAAGAAAAAAATACCACCCAAATCCATTCTATTTCACAATGCTGGAAATGGTTGTGTCGCTTGTTTGTACGTATGACCCACCATCTCTATGATGGTATATGATTCATTCTACATGATTTTCATTAAAACATAATTATATAAATGTATTGAATGAAAAAATATTGTACATATTATTATAGTAATTTTTTGTAATGATATAAATATTAATTTAGAAGTATAAATGAAACTTAATCGACAAAACATTCAAAATGAAACACAATAATTAACACCCGAATAAGGAGTAATAATTAATTTTTATTAACAAACGGATAATAAAATGATCATATATGATATGATAAAAACTAATATGATTATAGAATATGTCAAGTACATTTTTAAAATAAATACATAGAATTTTTGGATTAATATAATAGATATAAGATCTTGGGCAAGGGATAATGTATAAATCACATTATTAACAATGATTGATTGTACGTAAGTATTTATTGAGCTATATTTATCATCCAGTTCCATGGTTTCTAAATATGTATTCTAAAATATTATTTCAATCCTTATACAATTTTTCAAAGTCATTTTTACCCATTGGTGAGTCTTTATTATGTGTTATGAAAGGAATATTTTGTAATTTTTTATATGAGGTACTTTTTGACTTTTTAAAAAATGCACAAGAGAAATATCTTATTATAAATTATATGGTATGAATGGATTTTTATGTTTCCATAATTCCTAACATCAATTGATCATAATTTATGTTTTTTATGTATTGTTTTCAATTAAATAAATTTATTTTAAAATTTCCGAACAATTTGACAAACAAAATTTTTTTTTAAGAACAAAGGATATTTTCCTCAATAATTCATTTATTGTGTTCTATAAAAATAATTTTTAATCTAAGATTTAATTATTTAACATGGATATGTTTTAAGTATATAATCCCAATTTTTACTATTTTATTATTTTTTTTAATGATCAAATACTACTTCTGAAATCCATTTGTTTAATGTGCATTTTTTTATAGTGGAATTATGTGAAATGAAACACATATTACTCATTGGGTTATGATGAATGATCAATTTTTTCATAGCACATGTAGTTATCATTTCACAATGAGATGGGTGAGACCTATATCTCCCTCAAAAACAATGGGTAAAGGCTTTTATATCATGAGGGAGATTAGGGTGAAATGAGAAATTATATTGGATCAGTAATACAGAGATGGAATGAGCAGTTAACCTGGTTTATTAATGGACTATTTCCTCTATGTTGATCTTAGTAATGATCACTGACTAATGTGAAATTATTTTCTATGATTATGTTTATGCCACAATATTTTATGTCTTATGTTTTGACTTTTTGGATTGAATTCAGTGACACTTATAATCTTTTAAGATTTATCCCATGACATGATATCATGATCTTTCATATGTGGGATTCGATTTCCAAATATTGTGATTTTATGTATTGTGATTATGATATTATTTTTATCTCTATAGTTTTCAAGAACAGAGCACTTTAGCTAACCAATTTATATGTTTCTTTTCCACAGGTCATGAAGAAGGGTAAAAAATAAAATATGTTAAAAATGGGTCTAGTTATGAAGAAATAAGTGAGTGACAATGTAGATGTAATATGATCCAATTTTTTATGTTAACTTGTTTTTAAATACACTAAACCTATATAGTTAATATATGGTCTGATTGTGATTTGTAATGACTACTCTTAAAATTTTTAAGTAATATCTATGTATGTGAAGTATTTGTTGTTATAAAATTTCTCCCCCATTTTCATATTCTCATATCACACTAATTATATCATATTTGGAAACCTAGTTATATGTTATCCAATATGACCTTTTTATTTCATTTTCCCTCTCTCTGAAAGGAATTTTAAACTAATTTTCTAATGTGGGATTTGAAAAGATGTATTTTTTGGATTTCTACACCTTGATTATTGAGATCATGTTTAAATTTCAATGATAAAAATTATTAATTTATTATATATTGTAACACCCCATATTTGAAATAGAAATATATGTTCTATAGTATATACGACACATGACCCCAGTCCTAAAAAACCATGAAACATTATTATTTGAATATGAAAATATTAACCTTATTGTTAAATTTATAGGAATGAATTGGATTAAAATAATTATTATATATATAAAGTTAAATATAAATAAAAATTTATATGTAACAAATTAGTAAATAATCACTAAATTTGTAGTTTAATTTTTTTATTTTAAAAAAACATTTTTTCATTATAAATTGTTTTTATTACATTATGTGAGATAATATTATAATTTCTTTTGATTCATTATTATATTTTATTTAACATAAATTTTTATTATTTTAGAAATTATTATATAAATATTAAACTATTTTATTATATATATATTTTTCTATTGAAATGTGATTTTAAATGATTAGTGAAAAATTCTAATTTTTTTGGTAAATTTTATATTATATTAAATTATTTACCATGTGAAAAAACATGTAGTTGATCTTTTTAAATTAATTTATTCTACTTTTATATTACTAATATATTTATAGTATTTTTAATAATATTTAATCTTGAATTTTTATAAAGCACATTATTATGGTTAAAAATATTTTTTATGAAAAAAAAATTCAATACATTTTTTGTTCTAATCATATATTAACTATCTCAAAATATATATATTAGACCACGAAAAATTGAATATATATTTATAATCTAGTGCTTCAAATATGGTATGTAATATACATTTATTTTTTGGTCATTATAAATAGTAACAATAATAAATAATTATCGTAATGGTATTGTTAAATCAGGTAATTGCGGTTAAAAATAAAATTATTGGGACTAAAAATGTTCATAACAAATTCATTTTTATGATTTATTGTGTTTTTTTCTCATCTTCTCTATAATTCAAAAATACATCATTATGGTTCCATATTTCTCGGATTTCAACCATTATATTATTTTATGTAAAGAAAATATAAAAAATACATTTTCCATGTATTATTATCGGTAATTTTTTTACATGGGGATAAAAAAAGGTTATGATTTGTTATGTATTGTTTATTTTATGGATAAATGATTTATTTATCAAGGTAATTTATTTATGGATTTTAGTAAAGAAATAATCACATTTTATTCTAAGACAACATAGACACTATATTTATAATATTTTTAGAAATATAAAATAATTGAAAATTTAAAAAATTAAAATGTAAAATAATTTTAATTAATTATTGTTTTCAATAAATTTTTATTATAAATAAAAAATATATAGTGGCGTTTTAATGTTAGTATATATTAATTTAGTTACATTGTTGTTCTCAAAGTCAAATGAAATGAATAATACCAAAAATAACATTAATGTAATTTTATGATATATAATATTTTATTAATTGTTTTAACAATTAAAAAAATTTATCATCCTTGATATTATTGGTATATGATTAAATAAACAACTATTACCTATTTACGGGATAATTTTAATTTTATACCGACCCTAAAGATCCCTAAAATGTAAAAACTATGTAATCATTGTATTTTTTAAAAGAATTAATGTACGTTAAAACAAATAGATACAGGTAAAAGAATAATGTAAAATTGTATAAATTTTATTTTATAATATTAAATTGACCCATAATAATTTTATATTTTAATTATGTCATTTTGGGGAATTTTTTCCATGAAAGTAAATTCATATCAATTTAGTGTTTTATGTAATTTCAAGAGTGACCCTCCCCTCAATTGTAAAAATGAAAATGCATTCCTCTTTCCGTCACAAATCAAAATCCTTTTGGTATTTACCATCCTAACCCAAATCCCTCCACATATTATAGTGTTCATGTTTTGATATGAACATTTTACCTATAATGTTGTTGGTGTGAAGGAAATGATGTTTTATCATGAAGAGGTATAGTCTATAACCGAGTAATTTAGTTTAACATTTTTCGATATCCTACAACTCTTATTAGAACATTATGAAATTATAAAACAATTATACTCATTATAATGATATTTTTTTGTCATTTTCTTAAAATATATCCATTTTCTATTCAATAAAATGTGATATGTAACCATCATTCATGGGTAATACAGAGTACATCATTGCGAATCAATGTAATTAATTTTCAATCACTATCCCCTCACAAATGGATATGAAGTTGAATTTAATTTATATATATGAAAATAATGATAAAATATCCTTTCTGAGTAGGTAAAATATTATATACATCATTATGTATCCATCCATTGAAAAATTATAATTTCATTCACTTGTACGTGTGGATGACCAGATCTCAGAATCGATGTGATTAATTTTTTATAGCAACATCTCATAGATAATATATATAATGTTATTTCAATGAATTATATATTATTTATGATATAATAATAATTATTCATATTTAAAATAACACATTACTTTTTTTTACATCATGATCGTTGAAAAGTTGAAATGTTACTCAACTGTATGTATGTCCTACCATCTCCCTGATTATAGGATTTTTCATTATTCATAACCATATATAATTTGTTTCTTTAAAATTATAATTGATAAATTCTAATTATAATTATTTTATAATTATTATTCACTATATGATTAAATAATGACACCTTTTAACGTAGTCAACCAACCCAAGTGATTATTCAACTTATGATCTAAATATAAATAAAAAACTATGTGAAATTAATTGATTAATTAAATTTTCAATCAAGAGTAAATCATGTAATAATAATCATTAAAAACACTCTTGTGAAAGTAAATAATTTACAATATTTAATTATTGAAAGAGTATTGGAACTTATATGAAGAGTCAGACTCAATGTATGATGATCATTATCTCCAAATCTCTTTTTAAATTATCTAATGATTAATTTTCTAAATATATTTCTTCCATGTACATTTTAATAAAATTATTTTAAAGATGTATTTATATCAACATAAAATTAATATTATGGATACTTAATATATCTTTATAATTTCTTTCAATGGTTTTATAAAAGAATCTTTTTATATTTTTGAAACTAATCATTTTTAATTCAATTATAAAAGAAAAAAATTAATGTTTTATTTTACCATATATGATGTTAACAAAATTTACCACCACTATATCAATTATTTTATAATTTTAATCCTTTAGATATTCTATTTTGCATTCAAATAAAAATACTATTTCCCAATGGTTGGATTATTAATAGATGGGTTTTAAATAGAATAGAAATTCTGATATATGAAACAAAATAATACATGAGAATGTAATATATTTATATATATTCATTTTTTCATTTTAAGTTATTATATTGTAGTTCAAGGTCTAATATATACTATTTGTAATCTTAAAACCCCTATTTTTTAATTAATTATTATCATTTTTAAATGAAAACATATATGATCATTATAAATCACTTAATAATTAATTTACGATCTTTAAATAAGGGTAATATCATTGTTAACAGACTTTTGTATTTGAAGGGATATTTTATTAAGTTATATGCTGAGTTAAAATGTTATTCCAGGGACCGTAGAGCCTCAATATTTATATTGTCAAAAGATAAAATATATTATAAATCATGAAATATATTTTTTCAAAATAATGTAACATCTCTAGAATGTTGTCTCAAAATATAAATTTGAGAACAAAATTACTTATTTGATGACCGGTATACCCTAGGAATGACATAACAATTTGGTTTGTTAAGTATTTGGTGACATCGAATGTGAGGCTAATTTATTAGAAAAAAATAATTATAAATGGTTTTTAAAAATTTATGGTCTCTCTTTAATGGGGTATCATATGTGTAATTTATGACTACCATTAGGACCAGAATATGGGTTTTCCATAGGTGAGATATAAATATTGTGTCATTTAGTTTCTTTTTTATATCACATATTTGGTTAATAGTAATTTTATTATTTTTATTATTATTTTTGATGAAAAAATGGAAATTACATGTGCAATTTATTTTTCATAATTGACGGTAGATGTATTAAAATATGTGATTTATTATTTGGCGGTTATGTAATAACAGATGTATTATAACCATTCACTAAATAAATAATAATGTGTGGTAAATAATATTTTATTATATATTATGGGTATTTAGTGGATTTTGTTCTTAAAATGTAATGTTATTAATTATATAGGTATCATTAATAATAAAAAATCATAGTTATTTATTATTATTCTTATTATTTTGGGATAATAATATTTTTTAAAATTTAATGTATGTGTTTGTGTGTGTATAAAAAAATTAAATTTTTATACACATGTGTGGTTATATATGTGAATATATATTTAAAATATATGTGTGTGTGTTTACGAATAAGTATACATGAGTTTTATATTTATAAATAATATATTTTTGGGTTATATATATATATATTTTATGTGTGTTTATATATATATATATTTAATTATGTATATATATATACAAATGAGGTGTATATGCACAAATATAAATGACTTTTAAAATACATATTTATTAATGTTTGATTTAATATTTTTAAAATGGAATTAAAAAAAGAATTATAAATAATAAAGGGATAGAAGATGTAAGTCCATTACATCTAATTTACACACTTATATATATATATACATTATTTTTATTTTATTATTTGTTATAAATTTATATCATTGACATATTCTCTAATACTGATTAGATTGAAGACCTATCAGTTATATTGGAATTTTTTTGATTGGTGGAAGATAAATAATAATTTTTTAGAGGTTGTGAGGTATATTTAACCTCATTCTCTTTTTATATTAATAATTTAAAATAAATATTAAAATATTATTTGAGAATGATAAATTATAAGAAATTATGAGGATATAATTATAAAGGGATAATTTATAAAAATTTATTAAAAGATAATAATTCGAAAATTATCTAGGAGAGGGAAGGTATTACCCTTGTAATATTTTATTTCATTTGGAAATAAAATAGATTTTGTTTGTTTTAGGAGGCCTTGGTGTGTTATCATCTTCCTAGTGCGTGTCAAAAATGGTATGGATGATGTCCCCTTGGACGGACCTATTGGTGACATCGACAAATCTTTGGTAGGATGTTATTTACCTTCATCAACTCTCATTTAACCTTGTTTCAATTATATGATTATATTTTTTCACACTTTATATATTTCATGACTATGGTCACATCTAGGTGTGGGTGTAGCATGAGCGGGCCTTTATGATATTAACTTGATGAGTAAGGTTAGTATATATGTTTCCATATTTTATTATGATTAAATTTCATTATGTTATATTTCATATTCACATGATGATATTATATGCATGCTTATGAGATCATCCTGTATGTGAATTATCATTAATTTGGAGGTTTTTTTGTACTTAAAATAGGATGAACATCATGAAATATTACATTGTAGAAGATGATTGTGCATGATTATGACAATAGAGATGACAGACATAAAAAATGGTCGATGGTATGTGGTAATAAGGGTTCCATGATGAGGGTGTGCTCCAAGTAGCCCTGGTTTTCCATGATCCATTCATCATGTGATAGATGAGTAAAAGTTAGTCCAAGATATACTTTTTCAGATAATATTGGTGGTAGGGTCCTCTTGAGGGATAGATGACACAATTTTTCCTCCCCATGTAAACGTATATGGATGCTTTGGAAACAATTAATATATTCCATTAATTTTGGGCATGGTTCAAAAGCTGGTATGGTTGGGGGATTGTTGTGGATTTTGTAGCACATAACCAATCAGTTTAGTATTGTGTGTTTACGTCTATTGCATATTTATTTTAATTAATAGAATAAATATGTTATAATTGATCACATCAGGCAAGGTCGCATTTATGTTGTGCTACTAATCTTTGAATTCAAACTCTAATTAGTCATTTCTACACTCTTATAGATATCATGAAAATTATGGTAATGGAAAAGGGTCTATTGGTGGATAGGTGAGTAAAGGAGGTTGTATGTTGCAATAGATGGGGGTTGACTCCAAATGAACTATAGTTTATTTAATATTTTATTAATATGTATTATTTATTTGTATAATATTTCCACATTCGGATATGTTTTATTGTGTGACATTTATTTACTTCTACATACTCAACTGTCTTTTTATATAATTTATTGTTGTAATTTATTATATTTCATGATCGAGACGGTATAATATCTCCATTTTATGACATATACTGATGATAATAGTTGGAAATCAATAGAATATGTGGATGTTTTTATGTTGTCATGTAACATTTTGTCATAGACATAATGCTTCAAGTCAGTATTTTAAAAATGGTATCATAGGATCATGGCTATACATTGTTTTTATTGTCTTTATATTTATTCAATAACTGGTATAATGAATTTGAGATTGTTTGGAATTGGCTAGGAGACCCATGAGGTTTTATTACCAACACTATATAGTAGACTTATAAGTTAATATAATAAGGGGAAGTTATGTTTTTCCTTGATTATATTTTCCATGGGTGATTTATATAGTTTTGACATGATATTTATGTGATTTTGGGTGTGTTCCTACATCATGTCTAGGTGCATAGGTTCACATTCCATATATAGTCCTATTTTTGTGTTTTATAGTAGTCACTAAAATAAATTCCTTTATTTGGGACATATATTCAATATGGTTTCCTTTTTTGTGATATATCTATGTTTACATAATTCTGTGATTTAACTATATTAGCATTAATTCATTAAACGAAGCATGTTTTTATGTTAGTTTTAATATGATGATCATGAATAATCTGTATGGATGGAGACTATGGTTAATTCTTTTAGGGATATACCTTATGTTAAGGGAATACTTCTAGGAGAAGCGTTGATGGCCCCATAGATTAGATATTATATATTTATGTTCATAATGTTTCTCCTAGTATATAGACAATATAGTGGGATTTGGATATTCTAGATCAGTGGATTGATGTTTTCTAATGTTTTTCTAGATATTCATTTCTAGGATGAGAAGTATTGAGAGGGGTATATATATATAATATAATTAATATATATTTACAATAAAAACCCAATTTTTTTTGTAAATTTGGATAATTTTTATGAGAAAATGTATATTTTGAACTATAATCTCATATTAAATAATTTAAAGGATTTATGTGAGGGTGGGAATCTAATTAACACATTGATATATTGCATGAAATATTTTCTGAGTTAGATACTAAGTTAAGATAGGATTCTAAGAATTGTAGAGCATCTACACTGATATAATAAAAATCCTTAATATATTAAATCACACACACATGTATAATTTTTCCAAAATAATTTCATATTTCATAAATAATGTCTAATATGTGATATCCAAGGCCACTGTTAGGTCCAAATGAATATTTTACCTTCTATGTGACATAAAACTAAGCTGTGTTGGCTACATAGTGACATCAAATCTGAGGTTAATTTATTAAAAAATTAAATTATAATTTTGAACATTAAAATGATGTATCTCTAAAAATGTGTATCATATAAAAAATTAAAGTCATCCATTATGTTCAAAATAATAGTTTTACCCTTGTAAGAACATGAAAAAATATTAGCATTGGGTGTTTGGTTAAATTGTATGTAAGGTTAATATTAATTATATTATCATTGTACTTATGTTGAAGATAAAATGGAAATAAATTAGGTAATTAATTTTTTTAATTGATGACTAATGATTCACCATGGATGAATAATTATTAAGAATCTAAATGTATAATCCCACCTTCTCCTCATTGTCTTGAAATGGTTGTAGGGTGTTACTAGGCCGTAAGTGACATCCACATGGTTCCAAAGGATAGAAATAAATTTTTAAGTTATTCAATACATGTGGGGGTGTAATTTTTCCATTAACAATAAACCCACTAGACAAAAAAATTCATCCATGAAACCAATTTAATGATGCATGGTAACCTGGAAGGACACCAAGAAATATTCATTTTCTAAATACAGTTAGAAACCAATTACCATAGCAAAATACTATAGTATAAAAGTGAATAGTATAAGAATAACTAGTAAAAATCTAAGATAACCACAAGACTCGAAGATCAATATGCTCATTCTCCAAGTCCACCAAATAGCCCAAATATAATGAGTTAGTTATAAAGACATTGGAAACTTTTCATTTTCCTATATCACAATAGATGAGATCTGCAAATTTACTAATTTCCATAGTAGGGGTGAGTAGTAAAACACCAAAGGGTTTCCACAATGACATCCGTACTCACACCATTAAAATATATGAATTCAAAATATTTATATAAATTAATTTATATAGAAATTTTACCAAAATATATTATAATCAAATATAAAAAATCTTTTATAAACAATTTTCAAGAAAGAAATATTTTAAATAAAAATAACCAAATAGTGCCTTCAAACCATTTAAAAAGTTTTCTTTTTCTATATCATTCCATTCCCCATCTCCACAATATAAACCATTCATGCATCATTATTAATGATTCATACTCACGAGTGGTCATTCATCAATCTACTATGTCATCAAAAGGTAAGTATTTATGATGTTCCATGACACTGTTGGCACAAACCACAATGTCAAATTTTAACCAATCCTCATAAATGTAATATGAACACTCAGACCAATTATTCCCAAAAAATATAACAACAACATAATTCTAAAACCATTTTAATAAATCACAATTTTTATTTTAAATTTTTTTTACCAAAAATCCATTTCAAAAGTCCAAAAATTCAATATTTTAAAACATCAATTTTAAAATAATGAATATTAAATCACTTTGACCATTAAATTACCAAAATTCAACAATTTTATCAAAAAACAGATAATTGTCAATAAAAAAGATTTAGAAAATGTGTGAAAAAATATATCACAACAAATTACAAGAGGATTGAACACTTTTATAGAAATATAATCAATTCAAGGAATATGAGTCAGTATTGAAGCCACATACCTCAACAGCATTGTCTAAAATGATAAATGGATAAATAACACCAAACATAATCAGGTTAAATCTCTATAAACCTACCATAGTTCTAATACCATATAATAAAAAACTGGATATAAACATATTTGGAATCTATAAAATTAGAGCTACCCATAGTGGGAAAAGATCTAGAAAACATAGAAAAGATGAGAAGTAGATTTATCAAACACAACAAGAGCGATGATGAAAAAATGCATACCATGATGAACTGTCTTCCCATCACCATGTAAAGCCTTCATGACGCATCTAGATAGATGGGAGAACCATAAATGACCTTTTTTGATGAAAAATTTCTAGTTAGGGATGTATATGAAAACACAAGAGTAGTATAAAATAAAAAAATGGGTTATATTGAATTTTTAAGGATATGGTTTTGACTTTCCCATCTGTTAGTCGCAATGTTAGGAAAACTGTGAGCTAACTATAAATTATCCTCTTTTTTAATGTTTAATCTTCACCGGATATCCTCACAAGGTCTCAATAACCATGCGTTAACTATGATGAATCCCCTACCTCAAAAGTCCAAAACTCATAGTTTCTCCCAAGCTGTCGTAGAGTCAGGGAAAATTGTGTGCCACCCAAGGCCTTCCCTTTATCCTCAAAAACATAAACTAATATCTCCAAAATCTCCCAACTTTTACCCTTATGATTTATAAACATCAAAATCATGATGAAATAGTTACATAACAGAAAAAAGGTGGTGAAATATCCTCCCCACCATTGGACTTTTTGTCCATAGAAATTAGAGAAGCACCACATCCCTGAAAAAATTTTATCCATTACTCTTTCATTTCATTCTCATTTTCCAATGTCTCTTCTTAAATCTAACTGTTTTCCATTAACCCCACACTAGACCAATTTTTTACCTATACTATATATTATGTTGGCTATCCTCAATCCATCCGGGGATATGTACCAATTAAGATTCTAAATCACGGTTGACCTGATACCATCTAATCACATGGTTAATAATTGGTTTACAAGTTTTCAACTGAGGTACGTGGAACACAATATGAACTTCACTAATATTTGGGGGAATTACAATCCCATATTGCACATCTCCAAACATTTCCAGTTTCTTGAAAGTACATATATATTGAGGATATATATTTCAATTCTTCCTAAAATATCAAGGACCATGTCATGGAAAAATACTTAAGAACACAAGATCAGTCACTGTCAATGACAACAACCATCGATGATGATCATCATATGATTTCTGACGACTATGTGTAGTCTCCATCATTTTTCTGATCAACTAGATCATCTTTATTGTTTTTTTGAAATAGTTAGGATGCACTAGTGATGTTTATCCAATTTCTTCCCAGCAAAGTCGAGAACAACAAGGATGTTAATAAAATGATTCTAAAGGATGCATATGTATCGAGGCCTGGTAGTTATTTTTATATATGAAAATCACCCACCCAATATTATATCCCATGAGTCACCAAAATCTATTCCGAATTCATGTAACATGTCTAAGAACATTTGTAGATTCCTTTTAGATTACCCATCAATCAGACAATAATAATCCATATTTGTAATCAATTAAGTCCTAATTGAATTTTCAAAGGATTCCTAGAGATGTGACATGAAATTTAGATCTACATCATATATTCTCTAAACTCATATTCAAACTCACTTTAATACTTAATGGATATAGATTTGGGTTAGATACTTTACCATATTATTTTCACAAATTGGGATAAATTTTCCATCTTTGTGAGCCTTTCCACTCTCACCCATTTGACATCGTGCTTCTTGAACATTCTTAAGAGACCTGTCAAAAAATTCTATCACTATCTTCTCCGATTTCCACACTATTATTAGTAATGACTAAAACATTCTTGGTAACTACTAAGGATCTGCCTTAATTTGCTGACATGTAAAGCATCTATAAAAGAACTTATCCATCTTTTTTTTATATTGTTCCACCAAAACTGTGCTTTCAAAGCCTTACACATCATTTGTATTCCAAGATGAATAACCAATCTCAAATGATTCTAGGTATGAAGAAGTTATTATCGACATGACATATACATAAATAACTAATCATGAATCTTTAAAATCAAACTGTCATCCAGTTTCAAGACTTAAATGGTCCCCACAATATTGTGTTTTGAACTCATGGAAACGCAATCTATATAGAATTATTATTCCCCTTTAACCATCATCATCAAATAAAGAACATGCATCATCAAAAATAAAACCACGAAATCACATTGGTCATCACATTTCACAAAAAAATTTCAACTAATGACATCAGCTGCAACTCATCTATATCTACATTCACCAACTGTGCATATGACATTCTTCTTATAGCATCATCCATTGTGATTCCTTTAACTAGATAATACATCAAGACTATGTTGAACATCTTTGGATACTCCATGATCTTTTTCCCCATATTCAAATCCCTTGGAGTGAAAATATGCTTCATATTCTTATGATCTATGAACATAGTAAATTTATCAATAAGGATATCGGTACAACATGTTTTCATGTATGAAAAACTTCCGCTAAATCAAAGTCATGTGTTGGGTAATTCTTCTCTTGCACCCTTAACTAAATTGAGCCATAATAAACAGCATGATCTCCTTGCATAAGAATTCACCCTATCCCGAATCCTGGAGCATCACATTATAACTTGTACCACTGTACTAATTATGTAAAAATCAATAAAGGTACTAATGTAAGGGGAACTTCTAAATATTTGGTAGATTCATTTCATTTTTCTATCCATTGAAATGAAACATTATTCTTTTTCAACGATATCATATGTGAATATAGCCATGAAAATTCTCACACAATGTTTCAGTGATAAGTAGATATACCAAGAAAACATCAGATCTCAAAGACATTATTTGGAGGTTTCAAAGAGATAAGAGATTCAATATTATTTAGATCAATAGAATCCTCTTTTTATGAAATTATATGTCTATGAAGGTGTATCTATTACATAAAAAATTAACAATTAGATAATTTGGCACAAAAAAAATAATATCTTCTGATTTTATAAATTGTCGCCTATATTTTTTCAGGCTCTTCCCCTGTGATTAAATACACCAATTTTTCATCCACAAAATACATAATAAAATAATCTAGAAATATTTGAAATATCTGATTCATTAAACCTATAAAGTATTCTTGTTCATTCATAAATGAAAAATGAATTACCAGATATTTATAATTTCCATATCTGCAATAGAAATATATTTTTGGAATATCCTCAAATAATACATGTAATTAGTGATATCATGATATCAAATAAATTTTCGATAACCTCTAAGATCCCCTAAATTGATCTAACATATCATCAATGCATGGTACTGGACCGTGATTTGTTAACATATCACTGTTAAGTGTACGATAATCAATGACTAGTCATAGAGTTCTATCTCATTTCATTACAAAAAATACTGATGGATTCCAATGATATATGCTCATTCAAATGAATCTTTTACTTTATAGCTCTACCAATTTTAGTTTATTATCCCTTAATTCGGTTGGTTCCATTCTATAAGAGGGATGAATGATAGGACTGATCCTTGGTAGGAGATCAATCGTAAACTCCACCTCTCATAGATTTTTAAACTCTGAGAGATGTTTAGGAAAAGCATCGGTAAATCGATCCACGACTACTAGAAAACTATTACTGATAATCACTTCTATATATGCAAATGTTCACATAACCAACTAGTAGGAGAGGTTTCACATAACTAGTGATAGTAATCCCATTGAACATGTCTTTACAAGACTTTCTCCTATAAATAGTTCTTCAATTCCATCCTTAGACATGAAACAAATTTTTCTTCTATAATTGTTGATGTGACCCTTGAAAATCGTCAACCAATATGTTCACAAGATTACATCAACGATATCCATCTCCAACACCATGATGTTTCATTTTATTTTACATCCATAAATCGTTATAGAAAATTATCTACACAAAAATGTTCAACATTCTCTTTTTCCATGTTTATATTGAAATTTTATCATAGATGTAATAATCTCACATTAAAAATATATAATATTTAAAACATGAGAAGCAATTAGTGAATTAGATGAACTAGTATTAAACAACATTTGTATAAGCTAATAATTCTAATTAATTTTTTTGATCATTATAGATGGTCCATCATGATCATCTATAATCATCTTCTCAACTCCATATAATTTCTTCACTGCTGCACTCTGTTCATTGGTGCCATGCTGAGATTTCCATTACTAAGGAGTCATGGTATTTCATAAAGCACCATGGATAGCACTATACTTCTGATGAAACTATTTATGTTCTCCTTGACCCATCACAACATATGATGCTTGTGACAACAGATAAGTGTCCCAATCACTAGATCTTGGATCACTACGATAATAGTTCTTCAATATCCCCATATTATTGTAATTATTGAATACACATGGTGGTGTTTCTCACATTCTCTTCTGGTGGTCAAAGGAACCACATTTCAAACTACACCTATAATCATAGTTATTAGAAAATGATTCATCAATCTAGTTGTCTGATTAAAATTCCTACTATCCCCTTGGAAGTTTGTTTACCTTCTCCCCTTTATTCCAAAATTAGAGTTCCCACAATTTCTAAGGATTATCAACAACCTTCCTCCACCCATAGATCCTTATATTTCTCATTGAACCACCTTCACTTTATTTTCCATAACTATATAGTTGGTAATACAAATCATATCAATCATCAAGAAAATATCCTTCATGTGTCCCAATTAGAAGATGTGTTCCTTCAATGATGCACTAGTACCATATTTAGGTGCAAAGTGGACTAAATTCATGAATTTTTCCACATACTTAGGGATAGAGATGTCTTCCTACTTCATGCTGAAGAACTCAATAGTTCTATAAATTTGGAACATAAAACTATATAATTATTTATTAAAAAATTCCTCAAAACCCTCCCAAGAATGTCTTTGATCCACTTTATTCTTCACCACAAGTTTTATCCACTAGATTGCAAGATCCTCCATCATATACATCACCATCCTGACTTTTAGGTTTACTACTGTACTGATCAAATTGAATATATGTATCATCATGTTTATCCATTCTTCTACTCTTTTTGATTTAGCATCACCTTGTAAGAATGATAGATTCTATTTCTATAATTGTATGTAATGATCCACTTGTCTTGACACATCATTATGGTTTCTAGGGTCCAAAACATGGAATGATTTGATGACACTATAATCTAGCAATTGGTTCACCTATAGTTCATGAGGAACTGTATTTGTTGCAGCTTCTTCTGGTCGGTTTCGACAATGTGAAATGAATCAATTTTCTAAAAAAACATTGACACCATTAGTCTCACTCTCTATCAATTGAAGGATTAGGATTTCATATTATATCACAAAAACAATGAGATCATTTCTTTCCAAAATCTACTATATTCATATTTGTCAATTTTTTAAATTGTTCAACCTTATTTTTGAAAATAAAAACATTATCAAGATACAAAAACAATGTTCTCTTCAAAGTATTTCGTCAAAAAAATTGTTTGATAATTTCCAAAAATCATTACTTTTTCACAAAACACAAATCACTACTCAAAATGATGTATGCACTCTTAGTGGGAAGTCATTCCACTATTGCTTAGAATGCTCATCACATTGGATAAACCCCTGAAAATTACATTTCAAATCCTATAAATTCCTCCAAAACACTTATGTACCCAAATCCATGGTAACTAGAAGTTGAACACAAAAAGGTTAGCTACATATTTTTATACTTGACATTTCAAGTCCTGAAATCTTACTCTTTTATATTATTTCAACCTATTGAATAAACAATAATTTATTCCACTACATGTCCAATAGAAGAGATTACTACTTCTACCCCATAGAAAGGATGAATTTTACATCCCCAGGGCTCCAAAATCTTGAAGTAAATGTAGAAGGTCTTTAATAAATTTGAGGGACCATTTAATTTTTAGGATTAAACCAAATAACCTAAAAATTGGAACCAAAAAAACAGTAAATGATTGATTATTACCATTAAAGACAACCAAAATTTGAAATTATACAAATCATATTAGAAGCCAAGTACTGAATAAAATTAATATAATATAAATGTAAAAAAATTGAATAGAAAATAATAAAACTCCAAGACAACCACACAACTCAATGATCCACATGCTCCCATATCCAACTCCACCAAATAGTCAATGTATCTTGAGGTTGTGATAATTTAATGTGATATTTTACCTCTTCCCTTGACTTGATAGAATATATCAACAAAATCCCCAATTAACCAAATAATGGTAGTGTACTAATAGTCAATATGTTTCCCCAACGACTTTCCAACTATTTCCCCGAGGATAGTAGAGTTATAAACATTTATATAAATCATTTTGTATATAAAAATCACCAAAACAGTTAATAACCAAATACTAACAAGTTCTATATGATCCAATTTTTCTGCAATATGTATTTTCATTATAAACAACCGAAAAATTCCATAAATCCATTTCACATGTTTCCTTTTTCAATAATATTCCATTCCCTGTCTACAGAACATCAAACATGCAAGCATAGTTATGAATGTTCAATACTCATGAGCAGTCTCTCTTTGATCAACCATGGCATCAAAATATAATTATTTCCCTTCTATCATTACACCATTGGCACTGAGCACGATGTCATATTTAATCAAACACTCAAAAATACAATATGAACACCACTACCATTTATTTATAAAAACTATTCCAATAACATAATGCCACCAACATTTCAATTAATCACTTTTTTTATTAAATTTTTTCTTCCAATAGGCCATTTAAAATAAATATCAAATTAATATTTTAAAATATATAATTTAAAATCTAGACAACCCAATCACTTTACACATTATATCATCACAGTTCTCAAATTTCATCAAAAATCGTTAATCATCACTAAAGATGATTTATGAAATGACTACACCATGATTTAACAACCAATTATTATCAAATAGAAAAATTTAAAAAAAAATCCAATCAATTCTAGAAATAGGAGTCGTGAGTGAATCCACCTATAATGAGAATTTTGGAAAAAAATATAAGTAGACGAAGAAATCCAATGAAAACATGGTTAAACCTAAAAAACACATGATAAATATCTCCCCGTATCACAAAAAAACCCATATATATACTTATTTGACATCCAAAACTATAGATATACCCATATGATACTTAGATATATGAAACTGAGAGAAAAGGAAAATTATATCTAATAAACACAAAAAGAATTTTTATGAACGAACACATACCATGAAGAATAAGCTTCTAATCACTATGTGAAGCCATCATATTTCCTCCAGATTGATGAGATAACCATCCTTGAAAATAAGAGAAGCAATATCCTCAGTTATGGCGGCATGGGAGGAAAAATAATTTGTTAATGGAAAAAACGTGTTAGATCTACTTTCTAAGGAGGTGGTTTTGACCAACATATACTTTAGTTGTTTAGTAAGAAAAATTGTACACTAACTGTGAATTATCCCCTACCTTAATGAATACTCTATGAATTGTCTCCTTGCACAGTCTCCATGATTGTGTGCCAACTACTTTGAATCCATTACCTCAGAAGACTGGAGACACATGGTTTCTCCTAGGTTGTCGTACGGCTTGTACAAAATGTGTGCCACCCATACGCCTTCCCTTTAGCACTAGAAAACCAAAATAATGATCTCCAAACTCTTTAAACACTCACCCTTATAATTTATATACATAAAAAACATATCTAAAGGGTTACATACCAGGAACTAGGTGTTTTAAATTCTGTAATAAGGATAACATAATTACAATGATTAAATAAAAGAAAAAACATGTTTAATTTTAGGTTAATAAATATATTTGGAATTTATTGGATGTAGTGTTAATAATGTTAATGGTATAAAAGCTATAAGATTTTTTAAAAAAAGAGAATTTATTATTATTATTATTATTATTATTAAAATTTGGATATGATAATATTTCATTATATAAATGAATATTTGTATATGTGATAATTATAAATGTATAGACAGGTGGGGGTATATATAGAAGTATGTATACATGTATAATATTTTTATTTATATTAAATATATATATATATATATATGTGTTTATATATATATATCTGTGTGTGTATGTGTGTGAAGTGAATATGGTCACATATAAATTTCTTTTAAATTAAATATTAAATAAATGATTATTTAATATATTTTTACAAAAAATTAAAAAAATGCATAATTAATGGTGAAGGGGTGGCACATTTCCCTTCTATCATTACACCATTGGCACTGAGCACGATGTCATATTTAATCAAACACTCAAAAATACAATATGAACACCACTACCATTTATTTATAAAAACGATTCCAATAACATAATGCCACCAACATTTAAATTAAACACCTTTTTTATTAAATTTTTTCTTCCAATAGGCCATTTAAAATAAATATCAAATTAATATTTTAAAAAATATAATTTAAAATCTAGACAACCCAATCACTTTACACATTATATCATCACAGTTCTCAAATTTCATCAAAAATCGTTAATCATCACTAAAGATGATTTATGAAATGACTAAACCATGATTTAACAACCAATTATTATCAAATAGAAAAATTTAAAAAAAAATCCAATCAATTCTAGAAATAGGAGTCGTGAGTGAATCCACCTATAATGAGAATTTTGGAAAAAAATATAAGTAGACGAATAAATCCAATGAAAACATGGTTAAACCTAAAAAACACACGATAAATATCTCCTCGTATCACAAAAAAACCCATATATATACTTATTTGACATCCAAAACTATAGATATACCCATATGATACTTAGATATATGAAACTGAGAGAAAAGGAAATTTATATCTAATAAACACAAAAAGAATTTTTATGAACGAACACATACCATGAAGAATAAGCTTCTAATCACTATGTGAAGCCATCATATTTCCTCCAGATTGATGAGATAACCATCCTTGAAAATAAGAGATGCAATATCCTCAGTTATGGCGGCATGGGAGGAAAAATAATTTGTTAATGGAAAAAACGTGTTAGATCTACTTTCTAAGGAGGTGGTTTTGACCAACATATACTTTAGTTGTTTAGTAAGAAAAATTGTACACTAACTGTGAAATAGCCCCTACCTTAATGAATACTCTATGAATTTTCTCCTTGAACAGTCTCCATGATTGTGTGCCAACTATTTTGAATCCATTACCTCAGAAGACTGGAGACACATGGTTTCTCCTAGGTTGTCGTACGGCTTGTACAAAATGTGTGCCGCCCATACGCCATCCCTTTAGCACTAGAAAACCAAAATAATGATCTACAAACTCTTTAAACACTCACTCTTATAATTTATATACATAAAAAACATATCTAAAGGGTTACATACCAGGAACTAGGTGTTTTAAATTCTGTAATAAGGATAACATAATTACAATGATTAAATAAAAGAAAAAACATGTTTAATTTTAGGTTAATAAATATATTTGGAATTTATTGGATGTAGTGTTAATAATGTTAATGGTATAAAATCTATAAGATTTTTTTGAAAAAAAGAATTTATTATTATTATTATTATTATTATTAAAATTTGGATATGATAATATTTCATTATATAAAAAAATATTTGTATATGTGATAATTATAAATGTATAGAAAGGTGGGGGTATATATAGAAGTATGTATACATATATAATATTTTTATTTATATTAAATATATATATATATATATATATGGGTTTATATATATATATGTGTGTGTATGTGTGTGAAGTGAATATGGTCACATATAAATTTCTATTAAATTAAATATTAAATAAATGATTATTTAATATATTTTTACAAAAAATTAAAAAAATGCATAATTAATGGTGAAGGGGTGGCACATTTCCCTTCTATCATTACACCTTTGGCACTGAGCACGATGTCATATTTAATCAAACACTCAAAAATACAATATGAACACCACTACCATTTATTTATAAAAACTATTCCAATAACATAATGCCACCAACATTTCAATTAAACACACTTTTTATTAAATTTTTTCTTCCAATAGGCCTTTTAAAATAAATATCAAATAAATATTTTAAAAAATACAATTTAAAATCTAGACAACCCAATCACTTTACACATTATATCATCACAGTTCTCAAATTTCATCAATAATCGTTAATCATCACTAAAGATGATTTATGAAATGACTACACCATGATTTAACAACCAATTATTATCAAATAGAAAAATTTAAAAAAAAATCCAATCAATTCTAGAAATAGGAGTCGTGAGTGAATCCACCTATAATGAGAATTTTGGAAAAAAATATAAGTAGACGAAGAAATCCAATGAAAACATGGTTAAACCTAAAAAACACACGATAAATATCTCCCAGTATCACAAAAAAACCCATATATATACTTATTTGACATCCAAAACTATAGATATACCCATATGATACTTAGATATATGAAACTGAGAGAAAAGGAAAATTATATCTAATAAACACAAAAAGAATTTTTATGAACGAACACATACCATGAAGAATCAGCTTCTAATCACTATGTGAAGCCATCATATTTCCTCCAGATTGATGAGATAACCATCCTTGAAAATAAGAGAAGCAATATCCTCAGTTATGGCGGCATGGGAGGAAAAATAATTTGTTAATGGAAAAAACGTGTTAGATCTACTTTCTAAGGAGGTGGTTTTGACAAACATATACTTTAGTTGTTTAGTAAGAAAAATTGTACACTAACTGTGAATTAGCCCCTACCTTAATGAATACTCTATGAATTGTCTCCTTGCACAGTCTCCATGATCGTGTGCCAACTATTTTGAATCCATTACCTCAGAAGACTAGAGACACAAGGTTTCTCCTAGGTTGTCGTACGGCTTGTACAAAATGTGTGCCGCCCATACACCTTCCCTTTAGCACTAGAAAACCAAAATAATGATATCCAAACTCTTTAAACACTCACACTTATAATTTATATACATAAAAAACATATCTAAAGGGTTACATACCAGGGGTGTTTTAAATTCTGTAATAAGGATAACATAATTACAATGATTAAATAAAAGAAAAAACATGTTTAATTTTAGGTTAATAAATATATTTGGAATTTATTGGATGTAGTGTTAATAATGTTAATGGTATAAAAGCTATAAGATTTTTTTGAAAAAAAGTATTTATTATTATTATTATTATTATTATTAAAATTTGGATATGATAATATTTCATTATATAAAAAAATATTTGTATATGTGATAATTATAAATGTATAGACAGGTGGGGGTATATATAGAAGTATGTATACATATATAATATTTTTATTTATATTAAATATATATATATATATATATATATATGGGTATATATATATATATATGTGTGTGTATGTGTGTGAAGTGAATATGGTCACATATAAATTTCTTTTAAATTAAATATTAAATAAATGATTATTTAATATATTTTTACAAAAAATTAAAAAAATGCATAATTAATGGTGAAGGGGTGGCACATTTCCCTCCCTCATGTCACATTTCCCCTTATATTATATAAATATATATTTTTTATTTTTTATTCTAAATTTCTACGTTCGATATCTTCTCTAATACTAATTGGATTTAAGTGTCGTCAGTTCCGTTTGGTTCATCATGACGGTAAAATCTAAAAAATAATTTTTTTTATTATATACTGTTAATTCATTATTTTTCATTTTTAAAATGGATAAATGAAAAACAATTATCAAAATATAATTTGAATAAGGTAATTTATAAGAAATTGTTAAGGGATAATTATAAAAAGATAACTTATAATAAATTATTTAAAGATATGTATTATTTAAGGAAACAATTTATAATTAATGCATTGGCCTAATGATAATTTGGAAAATATCATGGAGGGAGAAATCATTACCACAGGTACTATTTTATTTCATGTGGAAATAAATTAGCTATTTTTTCTTTTATGATCTCATGGAATGAATTCATCTTTTCGGTCGATGTGAAAATATTGTTTGGGTGATGACACCTTTGATAAAATTAACATTGACATTTACATCATTCTGTTAGGATGTTTGTTGCCTTCATGGTCTCACATTTTCACTTGTTTCCAATATATTATTATATTTGTTGAAATTCGATACCTTTTTTTATTATGATTGCATGTGTGTGTGTGTGTATCCCATGTGTACCATTATGATATCAATTCTTTGAGAGACATTTGTGTACATATTTTAGTTTTTTATTATGATCACATGTATTTATATTTTATACTATATACTCATGAAATCATAAATTTATTCATTTAAGATCGCTATTTATTTGTGTTACCATTACCTTGGAGGTTGTGTTGGACATGAGATAGGTGGATCGTCGTGATAGATAATCCCTTAATGGGGTAGTGTTCTTGATTAAGATGATGGTTATGAGGAACCTAATCATAGGTTGGAGATAGGAGTTATCCATCATGTTATGACTAGGTTGTTCTCGAAATAGAATTTATTTTCCAAGATCCATCCACAACTTGAAAAACTATTCAATGTGAGTGCTTGATATTATCATCCACAGGATCCAGGTTATATTTTATGCGTGAGAAAATATGACATTAGGTATTATATTCATGACACTGTGAGGATGATTTATTTGGGATGGTTTGGTCAATATGAATATCATCAGTTATCATTCAATCATAGTTACAAATAAGGAACAACTGGGATTTTTGGATACTTAGACATTGCATGACCACTCAGTTATGTAATGTGTGTTTATGCATATTAATATTTTATTCTAATTAATTAAAAACCACTTTTAAACTCAAGAACATTTGGGATGGATGAATTGATAGTGTCCTACTATATATTGTACTGACACCCTACATATATATGTTAGTGTTATTGTATATATTAGGAGAGATATGATGAAGGAATAATTCTCTACAATTGTTTGTTGAGTAGAGTAGGATGGATTAATGAAGTGGATATAGTTGGACATAAGTGGATATATATTTTATTTTATTGGATTATTTTTCTATTTCATTTACTCTATATTGTCTTTCACATTGGGATATGTTTTATTGTATTCTATTTATTTACTTCTAAATTATTACTATGATGTTTTATTATTTTCTTTATTTTTTTATCGTTCTTATGACATAATACAAAGGGTCTTATCCTTGTATTGGAGAACATATACCCAAACTACTATTCAGAATAATATTACATTTGAGGAGTTGTGCAGAAGTACATGACACATTCTTGCTCTAACATAGTGATTTGTGTTGGGATGTTACACATGTGAATTCATTATACTGATATGGGGTTATGTTATATTCCAAGAATGTGTTGTTACATTATAAACCAATGGTGGTGGTTCCATTATAAAATATGAACGAGTGGTTACATTCCATACTAACGAATAATGGGATTTTTTTGCCCTATGGTGCATTGCGTAATTTTTATTTTCTCTAGATAATAATGATAGATGTCGACCATATTGGTTTTTCAATTTGTATTTGTTGTATAGAAAATGATGTCTTATGTTACCTAAATTATTTATTTATGATTTTTATGGATTTTATTGAACCATAATTATTTCCCAGGGTATGCTAATAAAATTATGTTTAATGAATTTATATTATAATACTTATGGGTGAAAAGTAAAATGTTGTAAAATTTATTTCCTATGTATATCATCAATAAAAAAATTTTCAATTTTTATTTTTATTTTTAGATTTATAATGAAATGATTTATAAAAATTATTGGGTACGAAATTTGGTTTCTTCGGTAATAAAATTTTTATTTGTTTTCTTAAATGTTATATCGATAAGGGAATATTCTAATAAATATTAATGGACAAACATGTTTTGTAATTTGTTTTTAAATGTCCCATGTTGATATTTTTGTGCTGATACAACATTTTAAAATATTTTGAACATTATTTAAATGATTATTAAGGAAAAATATGAGGTCCTAATAGAATTATTGAATATTTATCATGGAAATAATTAATTTTATATCTCAATAGTACTGTTTTGTTTGAATAAATTTATACTAAGTACTGTTGTACACTTTTTTATGTGATATTTATTTATATATGGGTGTTAAATAAATCCATTAAAACTAAACTATATATATCAATAATATTTATATAAAAAATCATTTACACCGAAATCAATATTATGTAATGTTTATGGTTGGATACATAATCATAAATTGTGTTAAATTAAAATATATGATCAGTATTCCTTATTTTGGTGGCTCATAGGTACAATGAAATTTTATTTTTCATATTATTAATAAAATAAAAAATATATCTATATATTTTAATAAAATTTTTCTAATTATAACATTAGTTTGTAAAATCATCATTTATAATCATCCATGAATTGTAGTTATTAATAATAAAATAAGTCATTCATGGAGGTGGTATTATAACTATAAATTAGTAGGTTTTTAAAATTTATATCAAATGAGAGGAAAGTAGATACTGAATACTACAAAAACATAATAACATTCTTGTATACTAATGATAGAAATTTAATTCGATAGGATTGAGAAAATAGATTTTGAGGTGGTGGAAGAAGACTCAAACATGAAAGGACATGGTTAAATTTATTTCTATTATTTGGATAACCTCCTTTAAACCACTCCATAAAACTTATTAGATTTTAATTTTTGCTATTACTTCTATATTTATAGGCATTTTAAATTCCTGAATAATTTTTTTTTATAATTTTTGATGGATCTTATTTTGAACGAGTCTCCATAATAAAATTGTTAGAGTTCAATAACCACATGCTACTATTTTTAACCATGGAATGGGGGATTGGTAGGTGGAAAAGAGTATAACGGAAAAACCAAAGGCATCCTATTATTTCTGGTATAAAAGGTGGATGTTGGCTAATGACATTTGTTGGACGGAGGAATGGTTCCACTATTAAACTCAATGGCCAGTTGATCAGCCACCAACTAGCTTATTAACCTAGACTGATCATTTAGTTATGTATTTTTGGGGGATATTCAACAAATTTCTCCAACATTTTTTTTGCGGTAAGATCCTTCCTTCCTAACTATTTTTTCACATGGAATGTGGTATTATCCCACTTTGTTGTTTTCATATAAAACCATTAGGTAGACAATTTTTTATTGTTTTTCTTTGTCATCAAATGTGTGCTCCACCATCTGTTGGCCATAGATGATATTATCCTTCCATACTTTTGATTTTTCAATCTTCATATTTTGTTTTAAATAGATATTCAATTAAATCATTGTTTATTATCTCCTTTATATTAGAAAATTCAAATTGATTAAATAGAGAAGATCATATGATGACATTTGTGTGCCATTTATCAATGTTTTGATGATGAATTATTCCCCCACTTATATTATTAACGGTGTTTCACTAAAATTAAATTAATTTTTTTAATTGGAACTATTAATTTGGTATTTTTCATAGAATGTTGTATGAGGAAGACTATGGCATTTTCAGAAAATATAATCCTTGTTTTGATGTACTGATAGATTCCAATATTTGGTTCAATGTTATTCCAATTTAGGGAAATTTATAAATTATTATTATTCATTATACATAATTATATGATATGTTGTTGTGTGATTTGGGAGATAGAAGTGTGTTATGGAATAATTTTTTATGAATTAGGATTGAAGAGCCTTTGAATCCTTTTTAACTATTGAAATTAAATATGAAAGTAATACTCAATGATAAGTGGTCTGTAAATATTAATCATAGACTTGATTATGTTTGATGTTCACACGATGGATCCCTCATTAGTTTTAGTGTGATGTTTAAATAAAAAATTCAGTATTTTAATTCGAAATTTCCATATTTATAATCCCCTTTCATTCATAGAACCATATGGTATGGTAATTTTCTATGTAAAAACATTGTTTTGAAATTTACACTGAAAATATTATAATTATATGGTATCATTATTGGGAATATAATTTCTAAAGTAGTGCATAAGAAATAGAGGTATTAAAATTTAAAATTGGTTTGTTTTGAAATAAAAATGTGGAAAAAATATTTTATTATGTTTTTGAAATGAGATGGTATGATTTTTATAATTTAACATGTTTCTTATTATTAGAAATTGGTATTGGGAAATATTAGTTGGAAATTTTTCATAAATGTTAAATTAAAAATTAAAATCTAAAGGTTTGATAACCTTTGAAAGAGAAATAGTTTTGGAAAAAATTATTGTGTAATTAAAATAAGATTCATTATTATAATGAAAATATTAAATGATCCATCAATAATTATTAGGTTTTTTTTTTGATATGAAAATAATGGTATGTGTTTTTTATGATTGTGATAGTTAAACCATGGGGTATACTGAAACCATAAAAGGTCTTTAGATTGGTGGTTAAAACTGTGATAAACCTAATCATCAGGGTGGATACTTGGATTAATAGTCATACATGGGCTGAACTGGTCAACCAAGTGGCCGATAGATATGATTTTTAAACCAATGGTATATATATTTATGATTGTTAAACTCAGGTTTAAAATGTTTCATATGTAGAGATTTGGTCTTCAATTATGGGTATATTACCTTTGAATTACAAATTGTTTGATCGAGGATGTGTATAGTACCACCGATGCGAGATGGGTTGGCACAGTCAACATGGCATACCCAGAGAAAACCACACAGTGGCCTAAGAATGAATGTAAAATTCCCATTGGTAACACACACTATGAGATTCATGTAAGTAATATGAATTTTATTTTAAATGAATCAACAAAAGAAATTTAACATTCATAGCTTTAGAACAACTACATGAACTTCTTTTCTGAATGTTCAAATTAAGGGATTTCACTAGTAGTAACCTAATGAATTATATTCAAACCCTACTTGGGATTCCATATCACTTGGGTACCAATGAATATATCAAAATTGAGGCCATAGTTCTAGATCTGGTTTTTAGAACATAATATTATAATTTCAATCTTTAATACTTATAATTGTTTCCCATTATTTTCTCTACAAAACCTATAACACAAAACATAAATATTATATCACTTACATACCCAAAGACAGTTTAGGCTTGGAGTTCTATATAATTTGAAAAAATTATTTCATAATAATTCCAATGTCATTATGGGTACATTTTTTCTAGAATACCCTCTTTTCTTATTCCACTTCATGTATTCCTCATCTACGATGTGAAACAATATATAGCTATCTTATATAACATCATTATATAGAATCATTGGAAGTGAAAACATAAGTCTATGATTAGTTAAATTTTTCATTAAAGGTAATCGTAATCACTAATAATTTATTATCATTACTTATAAAAAGATGAAAATGGGGTATGACAACATATTTAGTATTCATGAGCTTTACAAAAGAAAATTCATACACATAAAAACCGCAATAATAATTTATGTACAATTTTTGAAATATTTATGAAACTAAAGAGTCATAATACACACTAGTTATAAGCAATGTGATGTGAATATGGATTAAAGGAACCATTATAAACACATTGGAAGAATATATTATATTTATTCGTATCATGGGAAATTATCCTGACCACTTCTTTTCATTTTTGTAAGAAATAAATATTTCCTTATTAAATACAGATGAGAAACCTCACCATTTAAATCTCTCATATTCATTAATATTATGGATCATTATAAAAACCCTTTTAGAGCTATATTTGGCTCACCATTCATATATGTCATATCGGGCTCACCCGTCATATAAGGCGTGTTGGTCACACATTCTATATAAGTTATATTGGGCTCACCCATCATCATGATCTAAATCAGGATCACTAATTATCATCAAAAATTATAATGTACCATACATTAATATAACTCTTGGAAACTTTGATTATCAACATTAATTTTTAAAAATGATTTTATTCCTTTATAATTTGATTTTAAAAAGAAAATAAATTTGTATCATGATATTCTATTTAAACAAATCATTGTAATAATTTAATATAAATCTTAGGGATGCTATTATAAAATGATTTATCATTTATATAAATCATTAATATGTTGAAATGGATAAAAACACGACTAAAAAATTAAAACATTATTTTTTTAAAATAAGTTATAATCTATTTTTTATTTAATAACTGTAAAATGAAATATTAAGAAAATATTTTGGAAAATATTTTAATTTAAAATACATTGAAGACAAAACAATATTCGATGAAAGTGATGGTAAAACCAGTTAGGAAATCAATTATTTCGATATTTGTTAAAAGTGATCTTTTTTAACACATAAATAAATTAAAAAAAGCCATGTCTATAAAAAATTTAGAAAGGATACCTATTAATTAGGTGTAAATATATTCAATTTTAGTGAAAATTAATTTTTTAGAACATTTCAAGGGTAGGTAACAACTATTAGAAGACATTTTTAAGAGTATAGTAATGTATAAAAATGTTCAATGACCTAAGAGGAAATAGGGGAGAGTTTTCAATAAAATAGTTATCAAGATAATTTTAAGTATAAAAGAGACAAATAGAGTAATAATAAATTATAAACACTAGAATAATTTTTTTTAAAAAATAGGTGTGCTTAAAAAATTAATAAATTACAATTCATTCAAAGGATCATTGAACATAAATAATCCTATAAAAATTTGATATTTTAACATGAATCCTTTACAACTTTTGTATTAGTAATATATAAATCCATTTAAATAAATAATATGAAAAAAATTTATAATTACCATTAATTTCATGAAATAATATGTCAAAAGTCATTCATGTGGTAGTTATTAATTCATATAATAAAATAATTGTGCATGACATGAACATGCTCAATAAAATGATATTGAGACAATGAAAATAATTGAAAAGTTCATATCATGTAAACAGATAAATAAGAGATGATTTAACATTAATGTTTGTAGATCCAGATAAAATATTTTAAAATATAGAATAAAATTTTTTAGATAACAATTCAAACCAAACCATGCTATAAAAAAGACAATGAATTATATGTATAAATGAATGAATGAAATTGAGTTAAGAAACAACTTGCCCCGTGGTGGATGCCTACTGGGTTGTTGTGTCACACCCTATTTGGGCCATGTTTTAGGGACAAAACAGATTATATTTCTTCCGGTATAGATAAGGGCATGTGTCCTTCTACATCAGTAACCTAAATTTTTGTGGAGATGGAGAGCATGTGTCCAAGTTAGGGCCTGCGATATTGAGGAGCTGTCTACTTTTTTTCTATTGAATGTGGGTTTGGTACTGTTGAATTCAAGCATTTTTATTTGTTTGGATGTTTTCCTAGATATATTCATCTTGCATCATTTATATATATGTATGTGATTCATTTTATTATTTTCTAGTAATATCCTATTTACTTTTGTATGGATTATTCCAACTTCTGCTTTTTCTATTGCTTTCATCCTCTGTGTTACTCTTCCAATGAGTTTATCGTTTCCCCATTGTCTCACCTATGGCTCTCAGTGCTAGCCTACAGCCTCTGGAATTCGAGGAAGTGCAATTGAGTTAATGTGACAAACTGATTATGGGGCGCCTCTGGGCGGCTTCCAGAACCAGGATGTTACATTCCATGTTGACAGTTATGGAGTGTACCATATGACCTGGATGATTTTCCTATTTCAAATTTCATGATCCAATATGACATGCCCATAGAAAATTGAATGATACATGATTATATGTATCAACATCAACCTGATACAAATATGACCTATCATGGTGTCACCACCTAATTTGGGAAACATATCTTGAGGAAAGAACTTATTTTCTCTAGAAATCTCAAAGGACTTCACAACACATTTGGTCATATTCCATAAGGGTGTCCAATTAATTTCTGTGATATTTCAATGGGGCGTCACATTATCCAAATAGTATGTCAGGGGAGTATCACCTGATTTGATAAACATGTATTAGTTTGGTCTTATGAAATGGATATGTCTGGTAAAATATATAATGATTAGTCTATATTTTATTAACATATTTCTTTCTGCGTTTAGTCATTCATCAACTATTTATTGCATATGTGCATTAGTTTATTTTATTTATAGCTAGTTATTTAGTTTTTTGAAGAAAGAACCTACATACAGGATGTCCATCACATTATATAGTTTTCACACAAATAGTGATTCTTGTGATCTAAAATGATCACATGATGAACCTATTATTTCCATGTGATCACTTATGTGATTTATTAGATTTTAACTAGTATAAATCCATTTGAATCATGTAATTGGCCAGTCAAATAAATTTACTCATGTTCTATAATGTGTGATTTATAATCGATCAATTGTTTTTTGGTCCCTAGGGGATGGGAGAATTTATATTATTCACAAGACTTGTTATATACTACCTTTTAGAGAATTTATCTCATTGATTTTAGAAGGAGTTGGTAGAGGGATTTCGTTTTACACAATTCTTAAGATCATTTCATTGGTCATTCGGGGGCATTGTATGAAGGTCAATGGTAGCAGAAATGTTCCTCCTTTTTTACTTTTATTATACCCATACCAATCAAAAGGACTTTTACTGACCAATTCTACAAGACAATTTGATTTTTCATGATTCATATGATATTTCAAGGGGCATTCAAGAGACCAAAATGATTACATAGAGTCATTCACATGCTTATAGGTGAGTTATATGTGGTCATTCACGAGACAAGGGTGGATTTTTAAGGGTCCTTTGTGAGATCATGTTGGCATGTCATGGGAGACTATATATCCCTAGCCTAAAACATTACATAATCAAGAATTAAGTAAAAAATTAAATATTAGAATCTTATCAGTTTTAGAGATTTTTTTCATTTGGTCATAACATATACATAACAGTTTGAAATATTACATCTACACACATTTTCTCATAATCTATTTTTTCATAAAATAGAACTCTTGAAAAAAAGAGTCATGTCTAGTTCCTTATTTTAGATGACATGATTTTTCATTTATCACATACTTGAACCTATTAATCTTTATGTCCTGGGAAAAACATTTCAAAAAAACATTGGATGAGCATAAAAATTTATGTATGGAATACAGAAAGTAGTAAAACTGTTTGTTTTTTAAAACTACTAGAAAAACATTAATAATGTATCATAAGTAGTATTTTTAACCATTATGAATTAGTAAATACTCATCACCTAATATAATCCCATTGAATAACCTTTTGTAACAAAAATATTACCATAAAACCCATAGAAAGAACACATAACATATAATAGTAACTTGTTACATAACCATACATAAATGGAAGAACCATGTAGTCACCTTCAAAACATATCACTAAATGTAATATCCATATGGATAAATTCCATTACCAATGCATTGGAGGTCATAACGTAACCACATTTCCATGTTTATCATGGCACCACACATAATTTGTTTTATCATGTAACCACCAATCAAATGTCCAAGTACTATTATAAAATCATAAAACCAAAAATATTGTATTTCACTTAAAACATATTATTTTCAATAAAAATAAATCATTCCAAGAAATTGAAATAATCAATCTATTTAAAAAAAATTCAATACCAAAAACCCAAAATGGGAATAAGGGATTTTATCTTATTTTAAGACATTCTGTCTTACATATGAAGGAAAATACCGATTACGGTGGCAGAGAGGTCATTATCACCACAAATGTTAACGACATTCCTTTGGTTATATAGTAAAATGATTTGTAGAAAAAATATTCCATTTTAATGAAATTAAAATTCCTAGGGTTTTATTATATAACATATAAAAAAGGAGGTGTATATTATCAAAACATGCATCAATGAAAAGAGATTGAGAGGAAGTCCCATACATCATGTCTAACATGAAATGTTAATTCTTTAATTTTCAGAATAATAAATATAAGTTAATTTATACTAGCATAATATCCTTTTTATTGTATATTATTCCATTTATATCACTTATTACCGAGATATAAAAATTATTTAATTATTTGAGTTCATATCGGAACATTTGTCGATGTCCGTAACTAGAGTAAAAAATGATAATGTTATAAATAAAAATTGTCCAAATGGTCGAAATTGAATTTTCTCCATAATAAAATTAATTATTTATATATCATATATATAATATATATCTATTATATATGTATTTAGAATAGTCCATATCATTTGGATGTATGAAAATGAAATGCACCATTCATGGTGATGATAAGATGTATGTAGACATCATCACTACTTCCATGTCAATTTTTACATTTCCAATGGAATAAAAATAGAATAATACATAGTTATATTTTAATTCCATTAGATATCACATTTTATACCAGTTACTTATATTAATTAACACCAACCTTCATACATTCTATGTATGGTATAAATGAGTCATATCACATTGAGGGGCGGTAGTCCTCAGTTCTTCAAATGAAAATTTTGTATACATACTTCATTAATAAAGAATAATGGTATGTTATAAAATATAATTACTTAAGTATATAGATACTATATATATCATATATAATTATATTTCCATCATAATGTCCACCATAAGAGGTGGTATGAGAATATTGAACAATCCTAGTTTCATGAGGCAATAGTTTGTTGTCTACTGAAACATTATGTTCTATACCCATTAGATGTAGGTTGGTGTAAGTGTACTTCCAATATGTCCCATAAAAACCTAATATATTGAGGATACTTTTGTCGTTATGTAATCATATAATAAAAATATCATAGGGCGTGAAGAAGTAAAATAATAGAAGAGTACTTGAGGGGCGATGTTACCTTTAAATCAGGTAACTCTCTTTGGGTTAAACCAAAATACATTATTGATGTGAATTCTACTTATGGTAAGGCTTTTAAGAGGAAGACAAGCATATTTCTAGCTTATTTGGGATGATTATTGATTATCCAAGGGACTTGAGAGGTGTGAGTAATGGGATAGATAGGATGGCCTTTTATAAGGGGGAGGAGGGGCTCTTTTGGAATGTTTGGAAAAATTATTTTATTATAAATTGATATTCTGTTTCAAAAGGACCTAAACATATTTAATTCAAGGATAAGGTGCATATAATTTGAAATAAAATCTTCCAATAATAATTAGATAGGTTTGGATAATTTTTAATACTTATCTTTTTTTACCCTTTGTTATCTTATTTAGCCTTTCCCATTTTCACTTATATATTCCTTCTGTATGGTTAATATTGATACCATAAAATGAAAATAGAACCAAAATTGGTTGATTAATTACATTATCTACTTTATATAAGTATCATTTCCAAAAAATAGATTTTTTGGATTATAATATCAATTTAAAAAATATTGATTGATTTAAAAACTCATTTATGTAAATTTTAATAATATTTATTTCACGACCTAAGAAATCTATAACAAATTGATTCATTCGAAAAACATAAAATAATTCAAATAAAATATTTCATAATCAACCCAAAAATTCATGGATGACATAAAAAGTTTCAAAATAAATTTATTTTAACATTTAAAATCTAATTTATTTGAAACATTCATTACTGATTTAATCATTACGTCAAGATAATGTCAAAAATAAATTTATTCACTTGATGTTTAAAAATTATAAATAAAAAATCATGATATTGGAATCCATTTTGAATTTCTAATGAATATTTATATTAAAATATATCAATTATATATCCAAAATTTAACATTTTATAGCAAAAAAATACATGTTAAGGATGTTTATATTTTTACATTATATAAAAAACTTATTAATGTAATTTTATTACCCATGTGGCATTCCAAGGAATAATATTTCACCCAAAGATTTTATTGGTTTTTTATGACTTGTCTAATAATGTTAAGACAATATTTAAGGTAATTTTATTTTAATATAATATTATTTTTTCCTTTATATACCATATTTATCTTTAACTGCGGTAAATAAAAATCAAATGTTATTATTCACCAAAAAATATTTTCATCTCACTGAACAATATTTTAAATAATTATGACAACCTTGTTTGATGGATTTTTGTAATTAAATTCACAGATGTTGTAAAATTTAATTTAAATTAAAAAGTCGGTTCTTAAGTAATAAGTAGAATTTTTCACTATTCATAAAAATTTGATGGTTTTCAGAAAAATACGAAAACATACACCCTATGGTAAATTTTATTTTCTGAATTCTCAAAATGATGACAATTTTTTCAAATTCAAAACATAGAAGATTAATTAAATAATTTTAAATATTTTCTCTTTTTCAAAACCAAAAGCGTGTTTTTATGAAATAATAACTATCAAATGATTGACTTGTGTTTGTATCCTATTTTAATGTGAAAATAATTTCAATGACCAAAATTGGATTAAATGGTAAATATATAATGTAATTACAATTTGAAAACAATTAAAATTTTAACCTACCATATAAATAAATTAGATAAAATGGAATTTTTTAATTAAACAGTTTATTGAATATTAGAGTATGTGTGATTAAAATTGGATTCATTCACTTATTAAGCCTATAAAATTTATTGGATAAAGTTAATGAAATTTATCAAACTTGTTTAATAATATTTTAGTTTTTCCTATTCATTCCTGCTAATACAACAACGGTGCATTAACAACCATTTAACATAATTATATTATATTATTATATTTTAGTATAACTCAACAGTGTGTGCAAAGTAAGATTTCAAAGAAAGTCATTATTTTTTATCATGTACGCCATTGAACATTGAATACAATTTAATGTATAATTCATCATTAATTCAAAAATATTATTAAATATGAAAATAGTAAAGCCATATTTTCATGGGGTGTTACATATTCCCCCTTTGGAAAGCGTCGTCCTCGCAATTTAATTTACTTATCAGGAAAATGGGGGTATTTAACCCCCACATAATTTTCAGATTCCCATGTCAAATCATCAACCATATGGTTTTTTCACTAAGTCGTTACCTAATTAATTACATTATTATTCAACAATTCCTCTCTTAGATCAATAATTGAGATCGATTGTTCCTCATAGAATGATTGTGTCCCAAATAAACTACCCCTAAACTCTTATCATGATAGGGATTTAGAATATAATTTCTCAATACTGAAACCTGAAAAACATTGTGTACCTCTATTAAACATGGAGGTAAAGCCACATTGTAGGGAACTGATCCCACATCCTCCATGATTTCATTGGGTCCAATGAACCTAGGACACATCTTTCCCATCTTACCAACATTTATTACAATTTTCAATTGAGAAACAATCAGAAAGACATGATCACCTATCTTGAGAAAAATATCCATCCTCCAGTTATCTACATAACTTTTTGACCTACTCTGAGCTGTTCTCATGTGATTCTGAATCATATGAACAGTCTCTGCCATCTCTTCAAAAATTTCTGGTTCAATCTACTTCCTTTCACCTTCATCATCCCAAAATCTGGAGTTCGACACCAGTTTCTATATATGGCCTCAAACGGAGCCATCTGTATACATTAATGAGAATAGTTATTATATTAAAATTCAACCAAATAAATATATTGGTACCCACTTCCTTGTAAATCCATTGAAGAGGCATGTAACATATCTACCAATGTTTGAATTGGTAATTATAACTACCCATTTGATTGTGGATGAAAAGTTGGACTAAAATACAATTCAGCACCCGACAACATCTGAAAGCCTTTCCAAAAGTTATAAGTAAACCAGGGACCATGATCAGATACAATGGAGAGTGGAACTCAATATTACATGACTATATTTTTAACAATCAAATGAGAATGATTATATAGAGGCAATGTAACTATAACAGGAAGAATAAGAGTAGTTTCAGTAATTCGATCCAGAATAACATAGATTATACTAATTCATTGAGAAGTATTTGGTAATCCCACAATAAGTTCTATGGAAATATTTTTACATTTTCACTCTGGCAGTGGTAATTACTGAATCATTTCATTAGGTAATAGTCACCATCCTTTAACTTGTTGAAAAGTCAAACATATCATAAAAAAGTCATCAATATCTCTTTTCATTCTATCCCACCAGTAATACCCCCAAATATCGTGGTACATCGTATTACTTCTTAGATGAACAGAAATGGATAACTATGATCTTCACATAACAACACTTTCTTCAACTGTGAATCAAAAGGTACACAAAATATCATTCAAAATATCAAAAAATAGTCTACGTCAGTATTAAACTCAGGTCACGTATCCTTATGAACCAATTATACCTTTTTTTTGAAACTCACAATCATCATTAGGCACATTCTTTATTCAATCTTTTAGAGACAAATGTACTAAAACCTGAAAAAAAGGAATTTCTTGTACAATCAACATCCATTCCAAAATTCATTAAATCAAAAACGAATGTATCATGTTGAAAATTTTTCATGGTTAAGGTAGCAATACTCTTTCGAATTAATGTGCCAGCCACATTATTTTCCTTTTCCCAGATGGTAATGGATCATGCAATCATAATACTTGATTAATTATAACCATCTCATCAATCTTATATCTAATTTCATTGGAGGAAATATATACTACAAAATTTCATGCTCAATATGTATTTTACATTTTACTCCATACAGATGATGCCTCAAAAATTTTAAAGCAAAAACATCTAATGTTAATTCCACCCCATGTGTATGGTAATTTAACTCATGAGGTTTCTACTAATGATAAACCTATGAAATTACCTAATAATTATACATTAGGACAAAAAAAATTCTTTTAAACAATGCATCACTATATATAACAAATTCCCCATCACAAAAAGGCAGTTCCAAAACTGGAGCATTCAAAAATTTTCTTTTAAATTCATGAAATCATTGATAAAATTCATTTGTAAAAATGATCCTAAAACCTTTTCTTGTTAACATGGTCATTGGGCTAGATAATTGTGAAAAAATTTCAACAACCCTCTAGTAATAACATGATAAACCAAGAAAACTATGATTCTCTGTGATATTGGTAGGTCGTGGAAATTATTCAATAACTTTTGTTTTAGAAATATCTATATTTATGCCATTTTTGTGAACAATGTGACCTTGGACAAAGATTTATTGTAACCAAAACTCACATATGATGAATATCCCATACAATCTCTTTTCATTTAAGGTTTACAATATAGCCCTTAAATGACTTTGATGTTCCTCTTTACATTTAGAATAAATGAAAATATCATCAATAAACACAACCATAATCATATCCAAGAACTGAAGAAAAATTATATACCTAAAATCCATTAATATAGTAGGTGAATTGGATAACCCAGTATGCATAACTTCAAATTCATAATGGTCATATCTAGTACGAATCATGATCATTGGAATGTATGCTTCCCTAACTTTCAACTGTTTGTACCCTGACCTCATGTCAATCTATGAAAAATACTTAGTTCCCTAGAGAAAATAAATCAAATCATCAATATGAGTAAAAGGAAACTTGTTCTTAACAACAATTTTATTCGATGTACTAAAATCAATGAACATACCAATTAAACCATCATTATTTTTAACAAACATGATGAGATCAATGCATTGTGATTTGAAAGGTTGAATGAAACAATTATCTAAGAACACCTTAAATTTATTATTTAACTCTAAACGGTCAATTTGAGGAAAAAAATAAGGGAGTTATGAAATTGGCATAGCATATAAATTTAAGTCAACAATAAATTCAACATCCTGATTAGGTATTTTACTAGGAAACTCATTTATAAAAACATCAAGGTTTTCATTTACTATTGGCACATCATTAATCTTAAGAGTTCCTTTGTTTTCAACATTATGTGCCAGGTAATATTCATTTCCATCAATCACTAGTTTCTCAGCTTCCTGATATGTTATCAAAATTAATGGTTCATTCTTGTTTCACAAACTGAAATTATTTTGAAAATGAGAAAGATTTATATCTACAGTAATTCATATCATAATAAAAGAGAAGCCAATCCATGACCAAAATTACATAAAATTCAACTAGATGAAAAACAACATGGTATGCAGGTATATTTTTTCTGCAAACAAGGACATGAAGTTTATTTTTATTTATTTTTGTCTCAAAATTTCATCTTATTGTTTTTACTATAATTCCAGGATTCATATCTTGAGATGGATTTCATAATTTACTAGAAAACTTCTCATAAATGAAAGAATGTGTTGACCCTGAATCAAACAACACATAGGTATAATATTAATATAAAAACAGTGTACCAGATACTACTACATCTAATGGTCCAAAATCTGCTAATGTAGTTGCAAAGGATGTCACCACCCTTTTATACTTATAGTCAGGTTTCTTTCCTTCAGTTTAGTTCTTCATTGGACACTCATTTGTATAATGACCCATCTAATTGAACTTAAAACATCTTACCATTGGCCTTTCCTTTCCTTCTTTATCTTCATCCTTATAGTTACGAGCAATATGACTAGACTTACCACACTAGAAGAACATTCCAAACATTGATAAACATTCTCTAGTATTATTTTTACCACACATGTCACAAAATGGATATTTATTTTTCTTTCCTCTTGTCTGAATTGATGAATTCTTTCCATTTTCCTACCAGCTAGACCTATTCATATCTTTTCCCTCTTGGAACACCTAATCCTCAAAAAACTCAATTTATAACTTTTCAGCACATCTGACAAGTTTCTCATAGATTATAAATTCATGAGTGGATAATGAACTTAGATATCATAGATTTGGTCATGATTAATATCAATTTAACTTACTATCAAGATCTTGAATGATATTTGGAACATAAATTTCTTATCAAGTGAACATTTTCATGTATGCATCCATTGTGTCATCCTCATTCTTCCATTACAAGAATTGTTTTTACATTCTATGTTGATCCACCTAAGTATAATATTTTTCAGGGAACATAACATTGAATTCTTCCCAACCAAGATCATAAATATCTTCCATATCCCTGATATTTTTCATTATCGACCACCACTGATCGACTTCACCATCAAAACTGAAAACAAGAAGACTATCCTTTTGATTATTTGTACAACCCATGACCTCGAAAATCTATTCTACTTCTTTGATCCACCCTTCAAACTGAATAGGGTTGCTTGATCCTTAATATTATGGGGGACTTTGTCTCATTAAATGCTTCACTACTAACATGTTCTTCTGTGGTTAATTTGGCTAATCTCGTGCATGGATACCGCCCACCATTTATAGTCTAAGTCAAATGCACCATTACTACAACAAATTGTTCAGTTCTAATTCTGACCTTCTAAGGATGTTGATTTGGAAGGTTATTCTCCTATGTATGTGTTCCCAACATAGTTGTCATGTTTTCTTTGTGGAAAAACAATTCTGAACACAGAAATATCTTAGATGATGAAACATTGAAATCTATAATTTTTATATCATTTCTATCGTACAATAAATTAATTTATGGATACTAATATTAGAATACCCTAACTTTAAAAGTTGTCTAAACTGACCTTTGATACCAACTGTAAAGCCCATCCTTAAACATTTCATAATCTTCAGTTAAGTTTACAAATCACATTAAGAATCCTTTTATCTTTAGATCTGTTGATAATCAGGTCATAACTTATACATAACAATTTCAAATATAACAAGTACACAATTCTATTTAGTAAACATATTTATCCAAAAATAAAAGCACTTTAAAAAGATACATATCTTGTTCTTATTTTAGATAGCATGACGTTTCCTTGATCCCATCCTTGACACTATTCATCATTAGGCCCCATAAAAAAATTTCAAAAAATTATTTTAGGAGTATTAAATGATCAGTATGTGATAAAAAATGAAGATAAACTATTATTTTTTCAAAAATATAATTAAATAATGATTAATTTCTTATCAGTATTACTTTTCACCTTTATGAAGTAGTAAAAAATATTCACTAAATAAAATATTATTTCTTACCCTTTTATAACCAAAGTATTTCCATAAAACCCATATAATTAATAAATAACATATAAATTTAATTTGGTACATATACATACTTAAATTGAATAATAATACGGTCTACTTCCTCACATATCACTAATAGGAATAGCCATACAACAAACTTCCATACCTAATTCTTGGAGTGTATAATGTAACCACCCACCCTTGTTTATCATGGCACCACTAGTAATTTGGTTTATCTCATAATCACCCATCAAATGTACATCTTCCATTATAAAATCATAACACATAAAATGTTTCTTTTCACTAAAAATATTTCATTCACAATCACAAGAATTCCTTTTAAGAAATTGAAAAAAAAAATCTATTTCAAAAACAATTTTCAATAGCAAAAAACCCGAAACTTTAATAAGGGATTTTTTTCCCTTTAAAACATTATTTTTTACAGAGGAATCCAAATAACGATTAAGGCAGTGGAGAGGTCATTTTCATGAAAAACGTTTAAAAAATTACTTTTGTCATTTACTAAAATGGGATATAGAAAAAAAATTTCATTAAATGAAATTTAAATTCAATTCTGTTTATTATATATAGTTTTAAATAGTTTGATGTATATTATCCTAACATGCATCAATAAAATAAGATTGAGAAGAAGTCCCTTTCCTCGTGTGCGACTTGACCCGTCCTTTCGTTAATTTCATGAATAATAATAATCACTTAATTATTCCATTAATAAAAAAATTTCAAGTTTATTATTCATTTTATAAAACTTAATACCTTGATATAACAATTAGTTATTTATTTTTGTTCATATCGGACATTTTGTCGATGTTTAGAACTTTAGTAAAAAATAAAATTGTTATAATTATAAATTGTTATTGGGTAGAAATATCATTATCTCCCTAATGATATTCATGATTTATATATGATATATTTCATATATATCCAGAATATATGTATTCAGAATAGTCCATATCATTTGGATATATGAAAATTAAATGCACCGTTCATAGAAATGGTAAGTCGTACGTACACATGAACGTTACATCATTTTCATTTCTTTTATTTTAAAATGAATGAAAACCAAATGATACATAGGTATCTTATTGTTATAGAATAATATCATATTTTATATAAATTTTTTATGTTATTTAACAGAATCAGTTAAACGTTCCATTTATGGTATGAATGAGTCGTGTCACATTGAGGGGGTGGTGGTATGAACTTCCTCAAATTGAATTATAGTGCATATAAAACACCAAATGCATAATGTTATGTACTAAAATAGAATTAAAGAAGCATAGATATAAAATAAACAAAATAAATATCATATATATCACATATATTTCAGTTCCGTCATAATGGTCTCCATAAGAGGTTGTAAGAGAAGATTGAACATCCATCATTTCGTGAGGTAAAAGTTCAACGTCTTTAGAAACCTAAGGTTCTATACCAATTAGATGGAGGTGTGTGTAATTATAGATAAAATAATTCTACTAAATAAAACCTATTATATTTAGGACACTGTTGTTGTTATTTAAACAAATATTAAAAAAATCATATTCAGTGAAGAGGTAAAATAAAAGAAGAGAACTTGAGGGAAGACGTTACCTTTAAATCGTGTAACTACCTTTGGTATGAAGCAAAAGGCATTATTGAAGTTACTTCTACCAATTTTAAGGAATTATGGTGGAATAGTGGTATCCAAGTAGATTATTTGGGTTGATGTTGGACAAGCCAAGGGGCTTGGGAGGTGTGATTAATGTGTTATTGGTGATAACCTTTTATAAGGGGGAGGAGGGGATCTTAAGGAATGTTTAAAAATATTATTTTATTATATACATATTTTCGATTTCAAAAGGTCCAATACATTTTTAATTCTATAATAAGGTTAATATAAGTTTGAATAAAGTCAAAAAATAAGAATTTGACCGGTTCTGGATAATTCTAATTTTTACCTATTTTTATTAAACCCATTGTTTACAAATTTAAATTTTTTTATTTCTCTTATACATTCATATTTAATGGTTAATAAAGTAACCATAAAATGATGGTCGACCAACAAGTGGTTCATCTATGCCATTATCAAATATATCTATGTATTTTTTCCAATTATTAGATTTTTAGTATTATTATATCATTTAATAAAATATTGATTAATTTAAAAAACAATTTAGGTCAATTTAAATACTATTAATATGAATACTGTTAAAAATTCTATAACAACAATATTATTCAAAAAAAACTTTAATAATTCGAAGATAAAAAGTCATAATAGTCCATTAAATTCGTGGATAGCATAAAATGTTTCCAAATAAATTTATTTTTACATTTAAATCTCATTTTTTAAATTCATTCATTAATGATGTAATCATTACATCATCATTGTGTCGTAAATAAATTTTCTTATTTTATGTCTACAAATTATAAATGAAATACCCAGATGTATTTTTTTAATATCAAATTAATATTTATAGTCAAATATATCAATTATATAACCCCACATTAAAATTAACTTAGAAAAACAATACATGTTTAGGATATTTTTATTTTTACTTTAAATAAAAATTTATAATGTAATTATCTTACCCATGTGACTTTCAAAGGACAAAAGTTTTTCTCAATGATTTTATTGGCCAACCATGACTCATCAAATATGTTATGGACATGTTTTAAGATAACTTTATATTATTATAATATTATTTTTACTTGGAATTACACTATTTACCATTAACCACGATAAATAAAAATCAATTGTTACTGATCAACAAGAATTATTTTCTTCACATTGAACAACATTTTAATTAATAATGACAACCATATATTTTGGTTTTTCGAAATTCAATTAACAAAAGTGGTAAAAAAATTTTTAAATGAAAACATATATTTTTAACAACTAAGCATTATTTTTCATTATTCATAAAAAATTCAAGGTTTTCAGAAAAATATTGAAAATTCCCGAAAATCTAAAATTGATATTCCAAATAAAAAATTGATGTCTATTTTTAAAAATTAAAAAGATATATGTTGCATTAATTAATTTAAAAGTAATTTTTGTTGTCAAAATAAAAAATGTTTTTTTAATAAATAATAACTATAAAAAGATTAGTAGTTTTTAATGTTGAATTTCAACGTGAAATTATTTCCAATGACCAACATTAAATTACATGATAAAAATATAATATTTTTAGAACTTAAAAATAATTGAAATAATAATCTCACCATATAAGAAAATTTTAATTAAAAGGTAGTTTTGAATTAAAATGCAGTATTTTTCACGATTCATTAAAAATTGAATTTTATCAGAAAAAGACCACAATATTTCCCAAAGTTTGATTTGATGTCCCTCTTCCGAACAATATGTTTTTTTAAAATATAAAATATTGATTTGAAAAATTGTATATATAAAAATGTTTCTCCACTAAAAGGTAGTAAAACGACCATTTAATGAATATTAGAGTATTTATACTTAAAATTGGATTCAATCATATTTTAAGCAACCAACTTTTATTGGGTAAAGGTTAATAAATTTAACCAACAAGTATAATCATATTGTTGTTAGTTTTTTTCATTCACACCAATACAATGTCTATGCATTAACAACCATTTAAAATTATAATTTTAGAAGATTATTTTTTAGTATAACTCAACATTTTTTGAAACATAATATTTTTGAGAAAATCATTGTTGTTTATCGGGTATGCCATCAAAATTAGAATTACTTTTAAATTAAAATTAATCTTTACTTCACAAGTATTAGTAAATATGAAAATATCATATTCTTTAATTTTCAGGGATGTTACAGTTCCTCCACATGATCAATAATGATATCTTATGGTTGACAACCCCTTTCTCATGATTATTATCGTATATTTTATCACCTATATTCTTCCATAATTTCACTTTTTTATTCCCTTCATTATTTTACAATGTTTGGTGATCTTTAAAAATAATCTGAGTGCTTTCAAATAAAATCATCCTCCTTTTATGGGACATTTAATGTAACCAATAAAGGGTCCCATTAAAACATTTGATCATTATCATGTAAAACCATAATGTTTATATTTGATGTTGGTCATGGAAATATAATGGTGAATGGATATGTATAAATCCCTTTAAGTGATTAAGAATAAATATTATTGGGATTATTCACCATAAGTTTAGTATGCCATTATGGATTATATGGTGTCTTGGGAAACATTGGGGGTGTTTTTCTGGAATACCGATGATCATAACAGGACACTACCTTTTCATATATTTATCCTATATTTTACAAGGAATTTTGATTGTTTCCCCAAAACTGTCAGCTAACAAGTCACTTGACTCTGATGGACTCCTCAATATGATTGTTCATGATCAGGGAGATTCTTGGAATCCATTAAAAATGTATGGTGGCTTTTCCAAATGGGATCCTTGTGATACCTAGAAGGCCATGCTATGTACATGAACAATTCTCATGGCCTTAAAAATGACATATGATCGTGTTTCCTATAATGTTATACATTATCTGCATGTTCTAACAAACATATATTCCATTTCTTTTCAAAGAAAACAATACCACTTCATCATGTATTTATTACCTTTTAGTTTTTTTATGATATTTTGGTCGACGTCAAAAAATTCCCCGGTAGGAGAAAATCTTGCTCTGATAAGGGCTTGATTCATAGGATGGTATATGCCTGTATGTGACTTTTAGGTTGTCTTTATTCATATTCTTGGGAAAAAACTTCTATTATCATGACCAATGGTATTTCCAGTAATGCCCTATAAAAAGGGTAATAGTGGGTGGCTCATTCACAGGATACACTAACTCTCTAGAGCACGTTCAACCTACTTCTATCACATGTCCCTTTGAAAAAACCCATATAATAAATAATCATGAAACTCCTCCCTAGTAAAAGATTATAGGATCTATTCCTGATTCATGTAAATATTTTTAACTTTTTTGAATCAACCATCAATATATATTAAAAAATTTATTTATCATTGTTCATATTTATATCTCATATGGTTCTCAAGATATACATGTTTGGTCATATTATCACTCCACTATTATGTGGAATGCATGACCTTGTTTGGTTTATAAGATCTCTTGTCTTAATACATGTTGGGTGGTCACAAGATGGCCTTTAGTAATGAGGTGTATGAAATATCAAGTGATTAAGCGATTTTTGATACCTGTATTCTATCATTTGAATATGAGTCCCCTTATGGATTATGTGGTTTACATGATTCTGCTGGTTATTCCATTAATATAAAATAATATTTGAATTTTTCTAAAATACTTCACTTCAATATGTTCATAAGGTAAAATATATATTTATCGTTCTCCCAATACATCAATGATGGTGTCTATGGATGTAATGGATCTTGGGGCTGTGATCCTTGATATTACATATGATTCTTGCCACCAGGAATTTTCATTATCATAGATAAGTATGATGAATTTCATGGGACTGAACCTTAGGGAATATATGCCTTTATAATCTTATACCCTCTAAAAATTTGGTAATATAAATGATACTCCCATTATATCCCCAAAGTAATCAATTTTTCTTCAATTTTGGGTTCCATGAACACATAATACCTTCTAGGGGAACATTCTTCATGTTGGTCATTTAATTCCCGATAATGAATCCACATATATATATATATAATTATGTTTATTCCCAAATACATTGATTGGAATGGTGGCCAACCCATTTCATATTTACAATTATACCATTAAATATTGTGTTAGTTTTCCAATAATAAAGGATTTGATTGGTACACAACTGGGACTTCTGATCTTAGGTTTGTTTTGGAATGGAATATGGTTGGCTCATCAGAGTAAAATATATTTATTTTGAATTATTAATAAAGATTATGATGATCAGGAAATATACGGCCATATGGATCACAAAAAATATATCCCCTAGTAACATGGGTATTATAATGGACATGTTTAGTTGTTGGGTTTTCAATAGTAACACATTCCACTAAAATCAAGGTGAGGTGGTAATTAGTCTCTTGTTTGTTTAGAATTAATCTATCACACCCATATTGGGGGATATATATGATGACTTACCCCCCCCCCCCATAAGCATAGAAAATCAACATGGATAATGAAGATAAGAATCATACTCTTTCTTGGGAATTGATATGGTTGGCCTATGAAGCCATAAAAGGGACCCACTTCTTGCGGAAGATGTCTCATTCAAGGAATGGGAGAAGAGCTTCATCAAGAAATCTAGTTCTGAGATACAAGTGAAGAACCCAAATCTTACCCTATAAAGGACTCCCATGGTAGTATGTGTGATTATTGGATTACATTTTAATTAGGTAGATTCAAAAATTAAAGATGGGATGTAATCTCTTTTGTTGACCTGACTGTCCTATTGGACAAATTCCATGCTATGTACATGAACTAGTAATTACTCCTAAAAAGAGAAAATGGTGGAGTTATGGTCTCTAATTTAATGATAGGAAAAATTATGGTAAGAGTGAAGCATATTAGTATATCCATATTTTTATTCATACATAATTATGACCTTCTATTCCATATTTGTAGTAGAAAATCATCCCATAGAATATCATGCCCTTTTTATTTTTAATGAGGTTTTATGGGGGGTCATTTAAGCAGATACGTGTAACTACGAATCCCAAACATCTCCAAAGAACATTTCAGCCCCTTCTGAAGGGTATGAGTGTGGTATTTACTATTACACTATTTAATTGGGGGGTTAGGGCCATAATTAAGAGTTATGGATGTTTATACATTAGAAATTATGGGCCAATTCCCTTTGGTAATAAGGTTGAAAATGTTTGGGACAGCCTTGAGGCCCTATCATATACGATTATTATTGGTGAGGATACACTTTCCACATTCATCTATGGGATCCTCAGTTGAAAATAGTAAACAACTTTCTAATTTGTCTATCAGTTTCTATGTGATTATATGAGATTTAAACCTATTCATGTTCGATCAAATGTGAATCATTTGGTGGATAAATAATTTTGGCTGATTTTTACTAGGGAGGAGGCTCGAGCTGAGATTAAGCTCCCTCCCTATGATGCCAAGATTGTGTTTTCCCCAAGTTATACTGAAATTTGGATCTTCTCATAACCCAATGGGAAATTACCCACATTGTCATGTGAAGATACCCAATTTCTTCTATCATTCCATGCTAATCCAATTCCCAATAAATTGATGGTTGTGAGTGTTCCAACATCCCAAAACACCCCTCATAAGAAATTGAGGTTTTTATTATTAATTTTATTTCTAGTATAAGCTTAAACTAGAATGACTACAATGGATGTTGTACTGGTGAATGAAGTCACCCCATTGTTATTATTTTCTATTGTATTTTAATAGTGGCTTGATTAGGGAAATCTAACCCCAGTGGTTGAGGTTGTGGGAAGACAACATCAGGAAAATTATAATTGGAAGTTTTTTCTCATTTCACCTCCCCTATAAGAATTAATTTCTAATATTAGCTGATGGAGGTCATGTATTTCCTCCTAGACCAAGACATACCATTGGAAAATTTTAGGGTTTGGGTTTTCAGTTTCTTTATAAATAAGTAATTTGTGGTCTAGAGAATACTAGAGGATTTCATGGATGACTAGGGTTATCCCCTTATCATGGAAGCGGTAATGATTGACCTTATACTATGTCAAAATTGTAATATGTTTTTTTACAATAGTACTGACATCCTTTGTTCTTCTTCAGACATATTTAGAGATTGTAGAAGATCATCCAATCCTGTCACCTACCGTATATCCTCCCGATGGTATGACTGTTTGAGATGGGTTGACAAGTGACTAGGGAACCTATGAAAAATGATCTATGGGTCAACTAGATCTGATAAGATTAGTGATTTTCATTCATGGAGGAAAACCTTCAGTATCAACACCTTCTATGATATAATCCTTGATGCTGTCAATGTTGATACCTTCTAGTGATCCTTTCCCATAGCTACAAAGGAAAATAAATATTTCAGAATTATCAGTGACCTCTCTCTTAGGATCCTCATGTTATTGTGGAATTTAACTCTTTCATTCATTTATATTATTAAAAAAACATGTTTTTTTAAATGTGTTATTGCACACTACAGCCCCTTGAAGGATTATGTATTTGTCCCTATGAATGTGGGTGATCATTTAACTACTTGAACGAAACCTTCTCTTTATGGCATGACCTATAAAGATGTGGGGGTGACAGATGTGTCGACCTATGCATGCATGATGCCTGCTACTTATTTCCTAGTGGTATTCCTCATGTCGGAATGTTCTTTTAATGAATATTGATACATGTAGATATTATACATCATATTTAGCCTTGATGGAGGCACTATTCGTATAACATGAATGATTACTTAAAAACTAGGCACTATATTCACTTTGTATCACATCACATAAAATATATTTTTTTCTTGAATCCCTCAATGGGGGTTCGAAAAGAAAGAATTGAAATAGAGAATCAGAGGATCCACTAAGAATTTTTTTTACATGAATGTGTTTCCTTTTTAGAAGAGGATGGTTTCATGTCTTTAAATGTGTCTTGTAATGCAACTAAGATTAGTAAGTTTCTATCATTAGTTACAATTTCTGATCACATGAGGTTATTATTTAATTCATTATTTTAATGATAAAATATAGTGCCTCTTTTTGTAGGGACATTGCCTTAAATCATAGATGTTCAAGTCTCTTCTACCTTGGATATTTCCCTTATTGAGTGGACCAAAGTAAGGGGTGTATCCATTCGTACATCCTCGATGATTGTGATCATAGCTACCCATCTTGTAAATTTAGTCCCGAAATATGATCCTATTTTTAGGATAGGATTTGGGGATGGTATGAAGTCCACATTACATCACCAGTCAATGCATTAGCCAGTATGGAGATATATCTAGACCTTCATTTCATGTACCACTTTAGGTGGGATGAATAACCTATTGGGAAAAATTAAAATCATGATTACCACCCTCAAGTTTTGTAGATAACCAAAGCTTGACGTACATGGACATTACATTACATTTGTGGAATACTTAATACATGACAAAAACATACACCCAATGACCGTATTTGATTAGTGTCTTGGGAAACTCGGAACACAGTCTTCTAATCATGGTGAAAGATCTTCAACATTTCCCATAAAGATCTTCCCATTTTAGTTTTCTTACCTAAAACCTTTCTTAATACCCTGGGTAAAAGAAAACATAAAAATGGTGAGCTCTAATTCTCAGTAATGTTAAACATATAAAACATAAAACAATCCATAAACATTTGAATAAAAAAACATGAACATAAAATCTAAACATCAAAATCATGAGCAAAGACATAAATCATGGAAGTACGTAAGGCATATATCATAAGGGAAAATCAATCATGATAAAATAGCATGGGAATAAAACATTTAATTGTGGAAAACCCTTAATAACATGATATGATTTCCATAGTAGCCAAAGAATTGCTACCAAGACCATCTTAGTAGACAATTTCCCATTCGGAATCGAGTTCATTTCTCGTTCCAGTCCTGTATCACTAAACCAGATTAACTTACCATTCCAGCCATGTCTATATCATGAGATATAAATCATTACCCAATTCATTATAGGGAGATATCGGTCCCACCCATCTCTTAATGAAATCATTCTTACTTGTGCCAAAAAATAAACTTAAAACATTCATCATAACCCAAAGAGTAAAATGGGTTTCATAAACATCATCCCATCATCATATAATACATATAAAACAAATAAATATTCCATCATAAAAAAAGTGAAACCATGTAAATTATAGAGACATTATACTTGAAACATACACATATGAAATATTTTCATCTTAGATGGAAAATGTTTTGGATAAAACACTTAAAATTAGTTCTTGAGGAAAATATTATTTCTTCTTCAAAATCATTTGCTTTTAAAAAAATGCCATGCAAATTTAAAAGAAAAGTATTTTATTGAAAATAGTCCTAATGAATTGTAGAGTTAGATTCATGAAAATGAGGCTTTATGAAACTGTAAAAATACATTCACCCCGTATATGTTAAAAATAACATTTTTCTCGTACTTTGGTCGGAAAAGTCAAAATGTTCCCTGGGTGGTAAACAAAAGTACTATTACATTCATAACATGTGATAAATTACAAAAATGGGTAAAATGGACTTAAAAAATACATGAAAACATTTTTTTTGAAAATATGTTCTTGGATGATAACAATAACCCAAGTAATTACTTACGAATAAACAATCTCGGATAAGAATGAGATTGGAATAATTACCACTTACCTTAGGTCTGATATGATTCATACATATCTGAACCTCATGTATAATGATTTAAATAATTTCATTGACTTAATACAGAATCATATTCATTGTTATGATATCATATATGGTTCACTTATGACTTTATATTACCCATTCATTTCTAAATTCAATGTTAAAGCAACATTTTGGGTAAAATAATTTCATTTATCGTACGTGTTTCGACTAGTTTTTCTTAATATTATTACTTATATCATGATTTAATTAATTCCATAATGTAAAACATGATTTATATAAATAATATATATTCATCATATACATATATATATGATAGATTGTTAAATAGAGTGAAATACACCATTTAAGGAGACGGTAGGCCGTACGTACGCATGAATGCTGTTTTCATTTTCACATTGAATTGAATGGAATAAAGTAGAAGACATACATATATATATGTACATCTATTAAGTATCATTATTATGTCATATATTTCAGTATTATTCATTATATATATTTTATAATCATTCATGGATGGTTAACATGGAGAACAAATCTCATCCCGTCGTGAAGATGGTAGTCTGTAAGTACGCACGAGCGATGATATCATTCCCAAGATCGTGGAATTATATTTAAGGGTATGTATAATATTTCAGAATAAATATCAATTTACAATAATCAAATATAGTTATTTATTTACACCATTATACCCATTCAATTAAGGTTGTGGTCGAAAATAGATTACACCACGACGTGGAGGCTGTATTCTGTACGTACTCATGCACAGTGATTTTGTTTCTCATAGGATGGATAGAAGGTGAAATAGGGTTGTTTAATAATTCTAATAACATATCAGTATATATGTAATACTGATTTTATTACTTTATAATGAAACAACTAAATAAGAGTATGTATAATAAGAAAGAAACTAGAAAGAGTCGGTAGATGAGATTACCTCTTCCTCGACGCACCCCCTTTAAACATTTTCTTAGGGTATTAGAGTTGGACTTTTGAGAATACTAAAACCTATATAATTTAACAAGAGAGTTTGATAAGTGGAATTTTCAGGGGTTGGAAGAGCTTAAATGCTCAAAAGGGTGTGAAGAGAAGAGGGATGAGGTGGCCTTTTTATAAGGGAGAAGAGGGGCACCTTTGAAAAAACATAAAATATTATTTTATAATAAAGTTGTATTTATTTTTTAATAGCTTCAAATTAATTTATTTAGATTCTAAGATGGGTATGGGTCTATATCCTCTCAAACAATAGGTTTTAGACAAGTTTATGTTACTATTTTATCCTTATCATTTAGATATAACTCTAAGATAAATAATTTAACTTTTACCATGTCTTTTATTTTTCTTACGCTATATGGTTAATAAAATGACTATAACAAGCCAAAAGAACCCCAAGTGGATTATTATTAATATATATATACTTATATAAGTCATTTTTCCCAACCTAAGATTTTTAGGAATATTATATCAATTAATAATTTAATATTTGTTTTAAAAACAATTTTTTGTCAATTTTGACACTATTTGGTAATTGATTTTTGATAAACTCATAATAGCATTATTTGTTCTTAAAATTTAAATTAAATCAATACTAACATTTCATATTAACCAATAAAATAAGTTAAATTCAAAAAAGTCTCAAATTACATTTATTTGAGTATTTATAATATCAACTATTTAAATATTTCATTTTTAGGTAATTACTACATCAACATTGTGTCATAAATAAATTAAATTATTTAATGTCTAAAATTTTTAACTAAAGTACCATTTGGTAGGAAATAATTTTATCTTTATAATGAATATTTATAGACTAATTTTTCTTATTTATAACCATATTATATAAATGTTTTAGTTATTTAACATTGATTTTATCTATTTTAACTCTTTTTTAAATAAAATAATAATAAATTTCCTAATCTAATCCAAGTGGACATAAATGATAATATTATATTCCAATGGTTGTTTTGGGTCAAATTATACTTATCCAATAGAATTAAGATATGTTTTAGGTAATAATAATATCATTTTTAGCCTTAATTTCCATATTTACTTTTAACCATGGTAAATAAATGTTAAAAGTTAATATTCAACAAAAATTATTTTTATCTTATTGAACAACATTTTACTAATTGATATTAATCGTGTCTCTCGGATTTTCAAAATTCCACTCAAATGTGGTAAAATTATGTTTTATGTATGTTTTTAAAAATCTCATAGGAGGTAGGTAAAAGATGGTGAAAAGTTCAACAAAATTTTTATATATCTAAATTTTTTATAAAATGACTCAAATGAATTACATTGATCTTATATAAGTATTATGTATTAATTTTGACCTAAAATTAATATAAATAAAATATTTAAATATTTAAATAAAAAGTCGTTTTTTTAAATAGTAACCCAGTGTTTTCATTATTCATAAACAAATTGAAAGTATTGAGAAAAATACCAAAAATTCACCCTAGGCTATTTTCGATATTCCGAATCCAAAAATGAAGTCCATTTTGAATGATAAAATTTATAAAATTTATAAAAGATGGTATTACTATTCATAACAGCTATTTCATAATAATAGTATAATAAAATATCGTTTAGTGAAACTTGGTATTGCGTACTACACACGCTATCGAAGATGGTATTGATTGTGTGTAATTCAAACCAACTCAGGGATGTGTGTTGTGAAAGCACTGTTTAGTGTTTCTCATAACATAATCAAAACTTATTTCATTTATACATTAAACACAATCTATACTTAATGTTGCATAAAATAATTTCTTCAAAATGAACTTGAAATTGTGTGTAATGCAAGCCAAGAATAGTATTGCGTATACTGCAAGCTGAAATGGTATTGCGTATAGTACAACATACTCGTGGTGTAGTGTATAATAGAAGACATCAATGATATTAAAAATAATACATCTCATAAAATCTCGGGGTGTTACATTCTACACCACTTAAAATTAATTTTCCCCTCAAAATTCGTTGGGGTTATAAATTGTTTACTACTTGAAAGTTTCATTCCTAGAAACCCAAATCGTAAAAACGAATACAAAATCATCATTTTAAAAAAGTAAAGATAGAAACCAATGAACACCCGAAGTAACTCATCACTTGGGTTCCCACAAAAGAGTATATAGGTGCAAATATGGACATGGAAGAGAAATCTAACCATCAAGTTATGATGGAGAGTGGTAGAGAACATGGCTATAAAAAGGCCATCAATATCAAAGCCATAAATTTGTAATGATATAAGGTACCATCTGATTCATTAGATATGATAGTAATATGAAAACATTTTTTGTTTCCAAGATCATTTCAATAACATTGATGTACTTTTACATAAGGAGAAATACTTACTTAATTTCAGTGTAATATCATCATTGGTCATTCCATGAGAAAATTTCCATTCCATCACTATTTAAAGAAATGATGCGGAATTTTTCATTATTTATGTGTTTGCAGATCATACGATAGAATGATAAGTCATCCCATCTGTTTCTATCACAAAAAGGTTAGCATAACTTATTAAATATACATAAGTCCATCTATTGTGATATTAATCGTATATGATTCCAACAAATGGACATAAAAATCATCTATAATACCTCTTAATACAATGAAACTAGTTCCTACTAACAAGGGACTTCCTATCAGGCAGTGGTTTGCGATAAGTGCCTATTGCACTTCGGTTGTGGGTTCGATTCCCACATCCTGGTCCGATGCGACGGGTTGTCGCCCGTCCTGTAGGTTTTCCTTTTTCAAAAACTACATTATTATACATCCCATAAATAATATCGAAAAAATATTTTGTTCCATAAACAATACTAACTTATGTCCAACATAATCTATTCTAATATTTAGGCTTATCTAAAATACTTTTGTCCAATCTTATAGTATAAGCAAAACAATTACTAGAAATGTCATCAAACAAGCATGTGAATACAATCATTTATCCCCCATATATCATACGCTATATCTTGTTGGTCACATTCCAAACATGTGAATACCTTAATTATGTATTCTCTTAAAAAAAGAATACACATTGAACCTTAGTGAAAACATGAATGCTGTCAAATGTTTACTGTTTCTACATACTAATATCCCAAATTTTCAATATACTCAATCCATGATATCAGTCATCTGCAAATTTCATTTTCTCTTTATCCCTTCATTATGAACATATCATATTATTTCCAAAAATATCTGAATAACCTTTCATGGTTACCAGTACCATTCAACATATACTTTCAAATAATTTAGGAAAAACATTAGTGTAACAATCCTTGGATGTTTCTTTATTCAATAGTTCCAATAAATTACCTATACAACATAACTCTTCATTAACATACAATCATTCCACTACCTTCTTAAACCATTGACCAAGCTTCAACACTTCTTTCATCTATTATATATTTTGTAGTCTCATCATCATTATCCATATAAATAATACCCATATGACCATGCTGATTCACTTCATTAGATTTTCCCTTTGGGAATTGGTTTTCATAATTCCCATACATTCCAAATTTAAAACATCTAATCAATGTTCATGTCGTAGCAATTCCATTATCATTCTTCATCATGCTAACTGAACCTTTTCCTCTGCACTTACTAGATTAGTGTCATTCTTTTCCACACCCATAGAATCTTCCAGTTTTATTGAATCATTCACATTGATGCCTCTTCCCACATGATTTACATTAGGGGAATTGAACATTGTTTCCACTATGATCATCATGAAACTCCATCTTTCACTTATTAGCAAAGTTATGAAACATACCAATGTTGAGATTATTAAAAATGTTTTGAGATTGAAGATTAGGAATAATAACGATGTTTGGACTTCGAAATCCTGTCTCATTTGGTGTCTCATGAAGAATATCATCCCATTGTCCATCATATCCTCCATTACAATGAATCTTCCCATTTCCAGGCATTTTCTAAAACACAAAAATAATTTTGTTAGAGGCAAAAATCATAATTGGAAAACAACATAATAAAAGGGGGGTACCTTCAATATCTAACAACATAGGTTTAATTATAATATAATTACCATAATTCTAGAACTATAACCTATACGTATACGTATCCTTAGGGACATCCCTAGACATACCATAGAAATATCTTTAGGGGTCTCACTAATGTTTTCACATCCTAGTTTCCAAAGGTTGACTAAACCTTCACTCTGATACCAATTTTAGAGACCCAAAGATTGACATACATGGACATTACGTTACTTTGTGCAATACATAATAAATGAAAAAAATAGACACCTAAAGACCATATTAGTTTAGTGTCTTTGAAAACTCAGATCATAATCTTCTACTCATGATGAAAGATCTTCAACATCTTCTATAAAGATAATCTGCTTTTGGTTTTCTTACCTAAAACCAATATTTATATCCTGGGGAAAATTAAACATAAAAAGGGTGAGCTCAAATGCTCAGTAAGGGTAATCATAGAGAACATAAAACAATCCATTAACATTTGAATTCAAAAACTTGAACATAAAATCAAAACATCAAAATCATGAGAAAAGACATAAATCATTGAAGTACGTAAGGCGTATATCATAAGGGAACATCAATCATGAAAAAATAGCAAGGCAATAAAACATTAAATTGTGGAAAAACATTAAGCACATGATTTTATATCCATAGTAGCCAAGGCATTGCTTCCAAGACCATCTTAGTGGACAAAGTCCCTTTCTGAATCGAGTTCACTCCTAGTTCCAGTCCTGTATCACTGAACCAGATTAACTTATCATTCTAGCCATGTCCATCACCTGAGGTATAATTCTTTAAAAAATTCATTGGAGGGAGATATTGTTCCCACCCATCTTATAATGAAATCATTCATACTTGTGCCACAAAATGAACTTAAAACATTTATCATAACCCAAAGTGTAAAATCGGTTTAATAAACATCATCCCATAATCACATAATCCATATAAAATAAAGGGATATTTCATAATAAGAAAATTTTAAAGCATTTAAATTATATAGAAATTATACTTGAAATATACACATATGAAATAATGTCATCATAGATGGAAAATATTTTGGATAAAACACTTAAAATGAATTCTTGAAGAAAATATCCTTTCTCCTTCAAAATTATTTTCTTTTTCAAAAAATTCCATGAAATTTTAAAAGAAAAGTATTTCTTTTGAAAATAGTCATAAAACCTTGTAGAGTGAGCTTCATGAAAACGAGGCTTTATGATACCGTAAAAATCCAATCATGTCGTATAAGTTAAAAATAACATTCTTCTTGTACTTTTGTTGAAAAAGTCAAAGAGTTCCCCGTGTGGTAAACAAAAGTGAGATTCCTTTCATAACATGTGGTAAATTTAAGAAATGGGTTAAAAGGACTTTAAAAAAATACATGATCACATTTTTAGAAGACATGGGCATTGACGATAACAATAACCCTAGTAAATACTTACGAATAAACAATCTCAGATAAGAATGAGATTGGAATAATTATCTCTTACCTTATGTCTGATATGCTTCGTACGTATTCAAACCTCTTGTATAATGATTTAAATAATATCATTGACTTATTACAGAATCATATTCATTATTATGATATCATATATGGTTTTCTTATGACTTTATATTACCCGTTCTTTTGTAAATTCCATGTTAAAGGTGCGATTTGGGTAAAATCGTTTCATTTATCATACGATTATCGACTTGTTGTTCTTGATATTATTACTTATATCCTGATTTACATAATTATATAATTTTAAAATTGATTTATATATATATTATATATTCATCATATACATATATATATATATGATTGATCGATAAATGGAATGAAATACATGGTTCATGGAGACGGTAGGTTGTACGTAAGCATGAACGTTGTTTTCGTTTCCTTATTGAATTGATTGGAATTAACAAGATGACATACATATATATATACATAAATCCAGTATCATTATTATTTCATATATTTCATTATTATTCATTATATATAATTTATAATAATTCATGAATGGTTAACATGGAGAATGAATCCCATCGCGTCGTGGAGACGGTAGTCTGTACGTATGCACGAGTGATGATATCAGTCCAATGATTGTGAAATTGTATTCAAGTGTATGTATAATATTTCAGTAATAGTGTAAATTTAAAATAATCATGTATATTTATTTATTTACACCATTATACCCATCCAAGTAAGGTGGTGGACGAATATAGATTACACCACGGCGTGGAGACAATATTCCGTACGTACGCACACGCGGGGATTTCCTTTCCCGTAGGATGTATAAAAGGTGAAATAGATTTGTTTCAGATTTATAATATCATATCAGTATATAATTAATACTGATGTGATTACATTATAATGAAACATCTAAAGAAGAGGAAGTATAAGAAGAATGAAACTTTAAATAATCGGTAGAAGAGATTTCCTCTTCCTCGACGCACCTCCTTTAAACTTCTTCTTAGGGCACTAGAGTTGGTCTTTTGAGAAGACCAGAACCACTATTATGTAACAAGATACAATTGGAAGGGTTTTTCCGAGCTTCAAGGCTCAAAAGGGTGTGAAGAGAAGATGGATGGGTTTCCCTTTTTATAAGGGAGGAGAGGGGCACCTTAGGAAAAAACATAAAATATTATTTTATAATAAAACCATATTCGGTTTTTAAAATCTCTAATTTGATTAATTTAAAATATAAGGTGTGTATGGGTCTAAATCCTCTCAAAAAATATGTTTTAGTATATTTTAGCTTACTATTTATCCTTATCATTTAACTTTAACTCTATGTTGAATAATTTATCATTTACCATGTCTTTTTGTTTTCTTACACTATATGGCTAATAAACGTACTTTAACATGTAAAAGAACACCAAGTTGTTAATTATTAATATAAATAACTTTATCTATGTCATTTGGCCGATCCTTATATTTTTATGAATATTATAACAATTAAAAATATAATATTTTTTAACAACTATTTTATGTCAATTTTGACACTATTTGGTAATTGATTTTTGTGAAAATTATAAAAGCATGATTAGTTCGAAAAAAGTTTATTAAATCAATAATAAAATGTCCTATTAACCTATAAAATTAGTTTTATTCATAAAATGTCTCAAATTACATTTATTTTGGTATTTATAATATCTATTATTTTAATATTTAATTAATTAGGTAATTAGTGCATCACCATTATGTCATAAATAAATTAAATTACATAATGTCTAAATATTATAAATAAAATACCATTATGTATGAAATATTTTTAGTTTTATAATGAATATTTATAGTCGAATTTATCTTCTGTATAACCCTATATTAAAAATGTTTTAGTTATTAAACATTGATTTTAACTAATTTAACTCTTTTTAAAATAAAATAATAAAAAATGTCTTAATCTAATCCAAGTGGACCTAAATGATAATATTATATTCCTAAGGTTGTTTTTTCTCGAATTATAATTATCCAATATAATTAAGACATTTGTTAGGGTAATAATAATATCATTTTTAGCCTTAATTACCCTATTTACTTTAAATAGTTGTAAATAAAAGTAAAAAGTTACTATACACCAAAAATTATTTTTTATCTTATGGAACCACATTTTAGTCTTTTATATTAACCATGTCTCTCGGATATTTGAAATTCCACTCACAGAATCGGTAAAATTATGTTTTATGTAAGTTTTCAAAATGCTCTTAAGAGGTAGGTAAAAGACATTGAAAAGTTCAATAAAATTTTTTTATATCTAAAATTATTAAAAAATGACTCAAATGAATTACATTGAACATATATAGGTATTATTTATCAATTTTTACTGAAAATAAATTTATATAAAATAAATAATTATTTAAATAAAAAGTCGGTTTTCAAATAGTAACCTAGTGTTTTCACTATTCATCAAAAATTGAATGTTTTCAGAAAAATACCAAAAATTCACCCTAAGATAATTTTGATATTTCGAATCCGAATATGAATTCCATTTTGAAAGAAAAAAATTATAAAATTTCAAAAAGTTGGTATTACTATTCATAATGTCTAGTTCATAATAATATTATAATAATATATCGTTTAGTGAATCTTGGTATTACGTACTACACATGAAATCAAAGAAGGTCTTGATTGCATGTAATGCAAGCCAAGTCAGCCATGTGTGTAGTGAAAGCTCTGTTTGGGGTTGCGTATAACGTAATCAGAACATATTTCATTTATATATTAAAAAAATCTATACATAATGTTGCATAAAATAATTTCCACAAAACGAACTTCAAATTGTGTGTAATAAGAGCCAAGAATAGAATAGCATGTACTGCAAGCTAATATGGTGTTGCATATAGTATAAGCTAATCTTAGTATAGTGTGTTATAGAAGACATCAAATAAATTAAAAATAATAGGTCTCATAAAATCTCAGGGTGTGACAATTTTGTGGGTTTTGACTACACCACACTTCATTCTTAAGTGAAGCATGTGGTCATGTTGATTGAGTATATGTTAGCATTGAGTTTATGTGGGTATAAGTTGACGATACCACACTATTATTGAAAATATTAAAATATTCCTTAAATAATGATTCAAAATATGTAGTTGAGTTAGAAACACCACATGATGTGGTCAATGATGGGAATGATTAAATCCATTATCACCATTATAAAAGTAGTTATATTTAATAATTTATTATACTAGTCATATAACTGACTCAAAATATCAAAGAAAACTATTCTAGATCAATTGGTTCTCTATGAAATGGCAGCGAAGTCCAGGCATGATGTTGTAACCAAGGTAGAAGAATTTTTGTGAATTACCAAGGTGCATACAGATTATATCGGTCAATTGCACCAATACAATACCACCCTCAAGAAGAGTTTTTTAGAGCTAAAGGAATACTCTTAGAACATGATATGGTGGGATTTTAATTTTTCAGCATTTCATTCCTTATTCTATTCATATGTGATACATCAGAATGAGGAGATTACTCCTTCTCGAAGCTATTGATAAATAGATCATTTGAATATTCTATCATTATCTCATTGTATTTTATTCATAATGTTCATAAAATTTCTTCGAGAATTAATATAACATCTACGGTACATATCATTTGAATAATATCAAGTAAACCTAAATTCATATAATTAAAATTTTAAAACACAACAAATTCCCCTAAAGAAATTATCATGAATGGCCACTATGTTATGATTTTTTAATGGTATATCTATTTCAATTATATCTATATTACCTAATTCAAAAAAAGATTATTTCTATAGAATATGCATCGTGGAGGGATGATTCTAAATCTTTCGCTAATGTTGGTGGATATAGAGAGAATATCTTGATTTTTACTAATTCTATATGATGGGAAACAAAATATTTGTTTCTCTATAGACATATTGACATATTTTTTCCTAAGAATTATCTATGGGATGGATTAATATAAATATACTCAATCTTTTCTTGTGACACCATCTTACTTATTTTTCTTCAAAGGCTTCATGTTTTTTTTTCTGATCTTACATACTAAATTGTTGATGTGTTTTAGTTTAGAGTCTTCTAGATCAGACCACATATTTATATAGTTTTGGGTTATTTTTTCATGAACATTAATTTTATATTGTTTATGTTCTTTTAACTCATATCTTCTATTGTTTATTTTCAGGTATATTAGCTTGAACCTTTTTTTATATCTTATAGTCTTTTTGGTCAATCCTTATTACTATATTTTTGGGTTTTCTAGGTCTAACCATGATATTCCAAACAATTTAAAGTCTTATAATAAGACATTAATGATGATTATATAATATAGGGATGGAATTCTATAAATGACCTAAAAATACCTATGTTTATTATTTTTTCCCAAGTGTTTCCATGAATCTATTATATTGGGGTTTATTTCCTACAAGGTGGAGATAATTCAGGGTGGTAAGTCAAAGACATTATGTATAATTACTAATGTCAAACAGAGGATTCCTCATTCATCTATGGTGATTCTAGAAGTTCAATGCAGGTAATATTGATTGGCGGTGAAAAATAAGTGATGTTGAGTCCAACATTATAGTTAGAAGAGGTGTTGTGTAAATAATTTTCCCTATATGTTGATTTGATGAGGATGGTAGGGGTGGATCATGCTTTAAATAGGTTATATAACCCTCAGGTGTAGGGTTCTACCATGGTGAAATTGGGGCTGATGAGGAATGCATATCCTTATCTAAAAGGAGGATATTCCATTTATTTTTAGGTTAAAACACTTATGCATGAGTTCATAGGGCTTATATGCATGGTCATTTATAGTTGATCCACACTCTTATCTATGGTCCGTGAATTATTTCTGATGAATCAATAATCATGTAAATTATGTGGGGTGTGGAAAAAATAACATTCTAATATGGTTCTGTAACCATAGGTAAATATATATTTTAGGTTAGGAAGCCCATCCACTGCACACCTTCGTTTTGATTCATATGGTTTGGGCCATCCAGAGGTTCGAGAAAGGAGTGTAAATTATGGTATTTTTAGAAAGGGTACCATACATTTTAATATAATACTATGGATATGAAATATTCTTGAATATTATATGTATGGAGATTGTAAATCAATTCCCATAGTCCCTGGGTCATGAGGATGTTATGGAGAAATTGTACTTGGAATGGACTAGAACACCCCCATGTTTGGGTTCTTCCGTAGTGATTTTAAAATAACAATAATAAAAAATCCTTTCATATATGGACATGATGTCCCTTTATAGTATACAACTATATCAATGCTAAAAAGGTGTTCTATTTTCCCTAATAGGGTCTATGAATTGATTTTGATAATCCCAATAAACTCAAATCGGGCTGTTTTGTTTATGGAAAATGTAATATTTATGAAATTGTTTGACTATCCTAATAGATTTTTGGCCACCAAGTGAACAATTTTTTGTGTCAAGCATATGTGAAAAACTTGTACTATAACTATTTGTGGAAAACGGGATGAGAATGCATGAATCAACTTTTACTAAGGACAAAATGTGGTTTGTATATGTTACATGCCTTATTTATTTACAATGTAATTGTTTCCTTATATATAGAGTTGAATATTTTAATGTGGGAAGAATAATTTTTTTACAAGAAGTCCTTTTTAGGGATTCCACTGGGTTTGTTTATTTTATATTCACTATATGTTTGGGACATGAGATCATTATCATAAAAGGATATCATTTTTGGTTGAATAGCATTGACTAATGTTTGTAATATTGAAGCTCATGACAATGTAGACATGGTATGAGGGGAATGATATACAGGATCCCTATTAGTTTCCCTAAGGTCAATAGTACTCCATCATCCTTTTTATAAGGAGATTAATATGTCCTCAATCATGACATGATGACATCAAGCCATGAGTAATGATATGGGACAACCATATCGAGGATGGACTAGAACATACATAGGTGATAGATCCTTATAGGGGGACTTCAAGCTCACACGGATCGAAAAACACTTCATATAGGGCTAGGTTATAGGTGGTTGGTAGGACTAATCGCTTTTTCATCTATATATTTCTCAAAATGATAGATCAATTTTCCATCCAAGGGTCCATTAGTGGTTTCTTGAAACCAGAGGATATGAAGACTTGAATTGTGATTTATGAATTTAGGAACGTAAAAGTTGAAATAAGAAGCCCTTGCTCTAGATGATATGGGTAAACCTTGTTTTCTCATTGATAAGTAATTATAATTGGTGATGGATTAAAGATTTTAATGTTATGTAGTGGGGAAGTATTTTCCATTCATTTTTAACATCATATGAGAATAACATTTTATTTATAATTTAATGTTGTGATATGGATACATATTTGTTTTCTTATTTTTTTAACATCATGTGATATGTATATGGAAACTAATTAGAAAAATGATGCATGATTTCCTTGGGTTTACATTGAATAGTATATGGAATTTAGATGTTGTGATGAACTTTTATATGTGCTAAGGCATATTTGTGGGTATTTGTATGTCAATGTACTTAATATGAATATATATCATGTGAACAAGTAATTTGTATGTATATAGTACCCATACATAGGTAAAAGTATCTTTTAAAACTAAACCCATTATCTAAAATAGGTGTATACTTTTTTTCATCCAGTTCAATGTCATATTAGTAAGACATTTCCTATATAGGCTTGACCCATTTTTAGTCATGGGTCAATATATTTCTTTGATTATATATAGAAAATGGCATTAGGATTCAAGGGTCACTACATATACTATGATTAATGGAATCAACCCCAACATAGTTCTTGAATGGGAAACTATCTTTGCAGGTCTGACCCATACATAGGTGGGACATTATTCTCATTTATTTATATAGATGGGACTATGATTTGAGATACAAGTGTAACTATGTATCCTATGATGAAATGAATCAATCAACACATAGTTCATGAGAAACCATTCTATTTTAACATCATGCGGAAAATATGTAGGATCCCTGGCATGAAAATGTAATCTAACGACTGGGTCCAGGAATGGAGTTCAAGACATCACTATGTATCTAATGATGGATGGAATCGATCATTATGTAGTTATATTATTGGTAACTACCCATATAGGTTTTGCACATTAATAGTGTGATTTTATAATTGAATTTTGTAGTTGTGCTCAATAATATAGATATGGGCATCACTCTGTAACCTCTGATGATATAAATCAAGAAAAACATAGTCTTTGAGTATAGGGCACATAAAATTCCCATACCAAGGGTTGTGGTACTTTATCATGGGTTCTAATGTATTATACAGTTTTATGTCATTCAAGATAAACAGACTGTGGAGTCCAATGTCATGTGGTGAGGAAAGGTGATGTGCCTTTTGAGGATTTCCCTCCTAGACCATGGTTACCCTTTGATGAGCTAAATTTTTGTGATCAATCAGGGAAGATCCAATAAAAATTACTATGCTTGCATGGGCTATGAATGTGGGAGATAGAATGAATGGCAAGGGTCACCCTCACAACATGGATGCAACTTGAGAAATGATGTGAGATTTTTATATCATGTGTTGGTTGGTATAAGATATTGGATTATGGAATACCAATGTATCTCATTAGAATGAAATAATTCCATATGTAGTTCAAGTAAAACCCATGTAGTTTGTTTTCATGATGTAAGGTCATCATTCATGCATTTTAACATCATGCAGCAAGGATGAATGTCACTAAACGTGAAAGAAGATAAATTTTTTCTATTCATGCAGTTATACATCCTGAAGTGATTATTTCTAATGTGTAGTTTAATATAATGAGAAAAGGATAAGGGTAAAATGATGTAGATGAAAAGAAAATTTTCATGTGGTCCCATGAATGGCGGTCTGATTGTCACTATGTAACCTGGGATAGAACAAATATAGACACATGTAGGTCTTGGATGAAGAGTATCCCTATGTGTATCTGACTCTTACATAGGGACAAATGAACATCATTTTTATTTCATGCATTTGTAGCTCATGTGTGGTACATCGTTGATGAGATGGTGATTCTTGTGTAGATTAACATTATACAAGTTTTCTACAATTTAATGTCATGTGGTTATAACATCATAATTACAATTCAATTACATAATATAACGATGAATCTGAGGCTTCATGTTAGTTATTCAATGTATTTATAAAGAAATCATTCATTAGTGGGGGTGTGAAACATTCATCATCCCTTATGTCCAGTGAGTATGCACTATTTTGATAGTCCTTATGTATGATAATATGAACATCCCTTTTGGGTTCTAACATTAAGGGAATCGTTCCTGGAATCATTAGGGTCTATAGAGACAATACTAGTTATCCGTAACATATTGAATGGATGAATTCATATTTACTAAAGGACCATGAAATCTAAATAGATTGGATTTCTAGGATGTGAAATGATTATAACATGTTCTCATTAATCCACTCAAATTCATCCAACCACATTTTCGATCTCTCAACATATGGGTGTTTTTTCAAAACATAATATTAAAATCTATAGAAATTGGACTATTATTGATAAACAATAACTGGTTCCATCCACCAATGAATTCAGAGTTTCATAAGTACGAGTGAATGTGGTGGTACAGTAGGACAATAATGCACAAAGGAGCTTGTACAGGTTGGAATTCTTGTCCGTTTCACCATCATCTAGTGTATATTTGAGATAATCTAATTAATGTCTTTTAGCTTTCTATTTTCCACATCTTGGTTTCATGAAGAGTTATTGGGATTGATTTTGTAATATTGGTATAATTTATTCAATTATTTAGAACAAATGTTGGTTCTATTTTCCTTCAATATTCTATGAGGGACATCACACCTGGTGAAGATTTAAGAATAGAATACGATGATGATATTATATATCTTGAATTCCTTGATGTGTATTTTCTCATCCCACATGAAAAATAAGTATGTAGGATTAATGATATCACCAAAATACTTAGATGTGTATGGGTGATATATCCCCACAACATCCATTACACATACAACAAACGACCAAGAATATTTAGTTGAATGTATAAATTAAAGGGGTTGATGGATGATGTTTTCATAAATCTGTCATGCATGAAATTTCCTGGTGAATTACACACATTCCTATATCATATTTTTGTAGTGGTAATCATCCCTCCTGATTTGATGGGAGTGTCTCATCCCAGACTGATGAGTGTTGTAGGATACTACATAGACTTCATCCATGATGGTAGGAATATATAATTCAAATTTTTATTTGTAATTGATATTTCAAAGCCTTGATTTTATAGGGAAATTTTCTCATTTTGGAAATCCTATAAGGAAAATTTCACTCCACAACATCAAATCCATTACCATCTAGCTTGGTATTTCAGGATAATAATATATTTGGAGATTGTAAATTATGGGCTCTATCCATCCTGGGTGGATAATGATTCATCGTTCTAGGGGGGGTGATGACCTGATTCATTTATTGACTAGTGCAGACAATAATAAAGGAGTATATCATTTGATGCATTATGATGTATATTTATTCCTCTAGATCAGTGTCATTCAGGATAGTGGTTTCATTAGCTTAGGTATCAACATGATAATTTTTTTATTAGAGTACATCATATAATTTTGTATCGAATTGAAACTCTACCATTTTTACTATGATGATGATAATAAGAGGGAAGAGAAATTATTATTTACAAGAATATTCTACATTTATATTGTTAATCACTAGCTCAAAATTTCATTTCATGTTTAGGTAGGATGTTTTCAGCTATAGGGATTGTTCCATGACAACGATGAGTTCCCAATATTATTCCTCATTATTCATACAGACATCAGTTAGTGAGAATGAGTATGGAAAGATTTATTTTTTGTTGAAAAAAATAAAATCCCTATGAGAACATGATTATGTTATTGGTTTTTGAGTCTCTTTCTGATAGGAATTACGGAGGTGCCTTCATAATATGTTTCCTGTGTTTGGGGATTTTCATGGGCATAGAATAAATATTCATTCATACGCTCAGTATCCCCTAGTGTACTTTTTAGAGAGGGATTTTTTCTGTGGAAATTTTCTAGGGCCATCAATTCCAATAAAATTTGTGACATGATCTTAATGTAATACAATTTCATACTAATATTCCATTTGTTCGAATGCCTAGTCATCGTGGGATGGTGAATAATGTACTCGATTGTGTAAATACAAGAAACTGGTTTCCTTTTTGGTCCTACAAATAACACCTCATATTTTTCATTATAAATATGAGTGTGAGGTCGTCCATATCGATATTAGAATATTATGCCTCAGTTCGTACAATCATTTGGATGAAGAAGTATTGAAATTTTACATTCCACACATCAATTTCCTTCGTGAGGAGAGAACAAAATAATAATTCCATGGTGTCCACATATAAGAAGAGTGTATTTACATCCACTGGTAGAATCAAGACTAGAGGGTGTATCCGGTATTGGTTTGGACTCCCAAAGGCTTCTTGGTAGTCACTATCCCATTTATAGGTGATTACATTATAAATTATCTTACATAAGATGATAGATTTTCTACATTGTATGCCTATGATATTATGAATGTAGGAATTCTTCCCTTTGATATACCTTAATTATTTAATATTTCATGGGGAAAAATTGCCTTGATTTTGCTAGTATATTAAGAAATATCTTGAATTATATAGTGGTTCACCACAAATCAATGGAACTTCCCTGATGTAACCCCAAATGTTCAGTTTAGTTGCCCTATCTTCAAGTGTTGCTACCAAAAATTTATTATATTTTTTGGAAGATCTGTGATGTGATCACATCACTTTTGAGATTTTACCACCATGTATTTGATGTGACAATTGTCTATTCATACCCAAATGTTTTTAAATAAATAATACATGTAATATTGATATGTATCACTAGGATTCATTAATTCAAATTTCATGACTTGATAAAAAAAGATCCCCTAGGGATCTCTGTAGTTAGTGGCTTCATTGTCATTAGGGGATATCTGAACATGATTTTACCCTGAGTACCCATCCAAGAATGAAATAAATTGCATGAAATAGGATTCATTGATCCAGAGTTCTATGATTGTAAATGGGAAGTCATCCTATGGAAAGTGTTGATTACGGTATCTCACAATTTATGCATACAATAATCAGACCATTCATTTTCATGAAGTGGATGATGTTTGTGATCCATCATGAGTATTTCAATTCTATGACAACGTTTTATATGATAAATATTTCAAATACCACCACTAAATTAGTTTCATGATACAAATATTTTTTTTACCTGCATAAAACCTTGATGATCATCTATTTATATTAGATTACACTTATCGAGAACTTGATTTAGTCTGGGAATTTATATCTAATTATAAGAAAACACATGTAGATGCTTCATTATAAATGAGATATAAATTTATTTCTACTCTATAAGCATAGATTAAATAATCAATGTAGGATGAACATATTCATATGTTCCTAGATTTACCTTCTTGAGCTCTTCAACAGTGGTGTAGACACCTTCCCCAATTTTCAGAGAGGCATTCGTTAGGTAATCATATTATTAATGTGTATCAAAGTTTTTGGAGGTATTTCGATACAAAGTAAGAAGATTTATGGAATATATATAATTATTTATATCATTGGGTCCTGGAAAAGAGATATCATCATCCTCTAATTCTAGAACTATTATAGAATGATTCTCGAACTGATATTATTTTACATTATCACTTGGGATAGAAGGGGATTGGAAATATGGTATTAGGTATACTATCTCAATAAAATATATGGGTTGCAAAAAATCACATGTGAGTATACTCCAAGGATTTTTGTGGCTGGTCCCCAAGCCACATGGGGCAATAATTTGGATATTTAATTCCATGATTTGTTGTTTTCCATCATTTTTATAGAATCCCACTTCAATGTATGTTGATAGTCAAAACTCAAATGGGGAACTATCTCTATAAAATAATCTAAAAAATTAATAGATGGGGTGTATTAGACAATTATTTCATGATGAGGTAATATCTATGTTGTTAGGTATCTATGGTCTTCTGAGTAAGATATTTTATGGAGTATCGTTTTCAATAAACAAGAACAATGTGTTAGACATGTGATCCCCAAGGTGAGTTATGATCTTGATCATCTCGAGACATATTCTCTCATTCATATCATACCATTTGAATGGTAATCTTTATTGAAGATAAATATCCATTTCTATATTCATAACATCAATGGGTTTGAATTATGATAATGTTTATCCTATAATTATTTTAAATGAAATTATTTTTTATTCTGAGAATATCGACTAGACCTTAAACATATATAGGTCTGATGAGTCCATCTATGAGCTCTTATAGTTCATACTATGTGAATGAGATGAAGACGTGACACTTTTATGGCATAGTCTCAAATCAACAAACCTCATAAATAGTGACTTCTATCACAAACTCTTTTTCAAAACGCCTAGATTCAATAATTTTCTACCCACCTTCTTTTAATGGATGGAGATTATCAACGATTGAAACCATGGAATGAACAAATACTAAGTTGTTTATATTGTCAAACATTTTTCCAATTTTATAGTTCATCCAAAGGTGGGGTTTCCCTTTAATATACAGCTCTAGAGCATGGAAATTTGAGTTATATGGGCCTAGTTATATATTAGTGGTCGAGGGAGCATATTTTATCAGTGGCATATCTCACTTCATCCATCCCTTTTTCTGGGATGATCAACTAATTATAACCCCACTAGTTGGTTGTTTATGATTTTTGGGAGAGGATGTCTACTTGAAAGTTCTTGGACAACCCCTTGTCACTATTGGGGTTGTTGGAGTGATTTCCCATTGATATTCATTGCATTTATATCCTTTGTGGGACTTGACTAAAAAATTGTGTTCAACAATGCCTGTGATGTCCCATATATCCTCAGTTCCTATGCATGCAGCCTCTTGTTCCCCATTTACCTATGGAGAACTCAAACCCATATAAATATTATTCATTATAAAAGGGTTTTCCATGTGTATCACAATAATATAAATATGTTTGATTTCTTTTTCAGTGACGTTTTTATTTGGTGGGGTGGTTCCCTTGCCTCAGATGTGTTTGGGAAGATATATTCAAGGGCCACTTCTTGAGTACGAGATAAATACAGATCTTCTGTTCCATCATATTCATTGTTCATTAGTTTTATCAAAATAATGGATTCGTATTTTCTCTTATTTATCAGGGTAACATAACCATTATGGTTCAACCAATCCATCCTCTCAGGGTTAGATGAATTCAGTCAACTCTCATTTGAGTCATTTAGTTCATAAAAATATTTTTATGCATGAGGAGAAATTTTATCCAATAAAATTATTCATATGATTAGAAAATGATTTGTAATTTAACCCAATCTAGGAGATATCAATAATCACATGTCTTGAATCTAAAATTATTTGTAGGATTTCATAATTGAATAATAAATCATGGATATTGTGAGCCAATCTTGTTTAGAATGTGATGTATCTGGGATGATTGGCAAGACTGGCCTCATTGAGGTTCCTAGGATATGGTGCCTATAGAATGATTCCATCTATGTATTAAAGCAAATATATTATGGAATTTTAATTTCAGAAAGAGTATAATTTATTCATCCATTCATCAAAATATTAGGTGACCTTGATATCTTTATGTTTCTATCTGAAGGAATGATTTTTTATTACATCAATTCAATTTGAGGAATTGGGTGATTTGGGACATGAATAGGTGATTTAATGGGTGCTACTACCCGAATGAGGGTAATATCAATTTTTATATATTTCTAATCATTTTTCTATTTATTGAAGGTGGGATTCATGAATTAGCTCGGGTCTACTGAATGGAATCTTCCAAATGTTGTGTTATTTTGGAAAAATCAAGGAATACACAAGTATATTTACTCACAATCAAAGGGTTTTCTAGATCATCACATATAATTTTTACAGTGAGCTATATTTATTGGTTCTTTTAGATTGGGATGTTGAGTGAATTGGTTAAAAATTTAATTTTACTATAAAATTAAACACCCTCATATTTTTCACATTTATTTCTATACATCATGTTTATATTATTTTTTACTTCAATGTGGAGATGAATGGATAATTTAATTGATGACAGAGGTCTTCCCATATTGTAAAACACCCTAATAGATGTATATTATAATATATAAATTCATTCTTTATACGTTTCTATAACAAACAACTAATCATGGTCACTTCTTTTTCATCTCAAGGGCCCATTATTGGACTGTATTGAGATATAAAGTGTGTGAGATGATTTTCTAGGTCTCACTCACTGTAAAATCATTAGAATTTAGGATGGATGATATTGGGTGGGGTAAAAGTGTCATCAACCCAATTGAGATAAATATTTATCTTAGGATGCATTGGTGTATGTCTCCCTTCCATGAATTACATTTGACTATCTAGGGAGTCGATGACATTGATTAGTTACAAAGGTAATATTGTTTGAGCCACTTATTATTTATAAAGAGAAGGAGAGGCTATATATGGTGACCACATTTTTGTCTCCTACTAAATCTCAATTCATTTGGCGACTTAATTATTTCCAAAGAAAGGTAAAGGCTATCACCCTAGTAGATGGAATTCGGGATAATTCTTTTACTCCCAAATTTTTGTAGACATGATTTCAAGATGTGGAGAAACTCTATCACTCATATTCCTCCCTTTTATTATGAATATATCTTTACTGACATATAAGAGGAGGAATATTCTCTTCTTCCTCACGAAGTTACCTAGTGGGAAGGTCACCCATCAGTTGGGTATGACTTATTTTATCCCTTATATTGGGTAGTGCTCCACCAAAGTGGATAGAACATGACATTCAGAGGAGTAGGAGTTTGCATACTCCAGTAGTTATAGATAAATGCGGTATTAGCGGGTGCATCTGGATCCACCGAGCGGGTTATATTTTTCTTATTTCATCCATCATAATTTTCATATGGATCCACATTATCTGTTATGTTAATGATGATGACATTTACATAGTTATATCCTGAATTGTTAGGTTTCCCACTAATCTCAACACCAAAGGATGATATTGTAATGCCCATATTAAGGTTTTTTATCCAACGCTATGCTATATTGGTCTATTTCACATTTTGAGCCAGATTGTTATTAATTACCTTTCTTGTATGTAATTCCCATCATAGTTTATGAATAGTGACATTTATAGAGTTTCTAGTCAATTTTTCCAAACAGGCCTCAAGTAGAAGATGATAATCTAATGGTGGGAGGAATAGATGGGATGTTGAGCATCAATATTTGCAACCCAACCAAGAGAAGAATAATTGTCTATATAGAGATTATGATGATAAAAATGCCTCATTTCCTACTATATGTGACTATTTAACGACATAGTTAACATATTTTAATAATGTTTTTGAGGATCAGATGATTCCTTTCAAATATTTGATGAATAATATGATGAAAATTGATATTTAAATTCTCACATCACAATGAGATGAGGGTTACCTAGATATGAAATTTATTTCCCATGAATCCTCTTTTGGGATAATGAAGATGGTGATGGTGATTGATGTATAAATTTTCGCATCATATTTCGATGCGGTTTATTTTTTGCTTCAGTCGATATGTCATAGATGTTATCATGAACTATCCATTCTAGTTTTTGAGGTGCTAGAAGATATTACCCCATCTCTAGGGGATGGGTTTAGTCCTAGACAGATTCTATACTAGATGATACTACGATTCACATGATCGGGTGTACATGGTCTCATGTATGACCTGGGTGCATTGACAAACCATGATGATAGTTTTTTTTACAAGAATCTTCTAGGATGATTGCATCATCATCTTATATGTTTGAATTTTTTAGGGAACAATTATAATATCTTATATTATCCTCTTCCTATATTTTTGATGCATTTGAACTATAGATGATGTGTAATTTCATTATAGTGACCAACTAGATCATGTGTTACCTAGAATACTAATCTCATTGGATTCTATGACATTACAAAACACCATATCAGAGGAGAACTATTGTTCCAGGTGTGTGGTATTTTGTAACACTCTATAAATCCCCCATGCTTAAATATAGATACATGAGAAGGCTATGGTGGTTAGTAGCCGATGATTCATTTTAAAATGGAAGAAAACTTGCATTATAATTGATGTCTGTTTTTTCTGTTTTGTGTCCCATTACATGGAGACAATGGTGGGGATTAGAAGAAAAACAAGTAAATTAATTGTATAATAGTGAGTCGTATATCCTATAAAAGGGATATTTCAATATTTCAGTTGATGATGAGTTAAAACATATTTTTGTGTAGGTAAGACATGCACACATTTAATTGAAAAGGGGACATGACATGGTGGAGAGGATGTTTTCAGGTAACATTCTCTATATACCAATTTTCTTCCACTTTATCAAATATAAATTCCACCATATATTCAATCAATAGAAGGTGGATATCGAGGTCTCTTTTAGTAAAGATTGGAGAGTTTCTATTTATTTATGTGGAACTATATATGGTTGATCTTAATGTTTTGATGACCTCTATATATGATGGATTGTGAAATTTATGGGCATGACTTTATATTGATGTCTAGTAAATTGAAGTATTTAACTATACATGTGATATATCTCCATGGGGATAATGACCATATAGGATTTTAGGATTAATTTTCTTGTGACCCATCTCTAAAATTTCATGATGTGGAATATTATAGTAATGAAATCTTTATCTTTTGGTTAAAGAGTCAGTAGACCCTTGGGAAGCTAAATATGTGTCTTAAATGAACTAAAGAATGTGATAATTGAAAATATTGGGGATATTATACACATTATAAATAATGGAAAAAATATATTTACCCGCCTTTTGGGAATTGAATATTATATAAGACAACTATATGACAGCTTCCAGAATATATTAATAATATTATTTTGTGACATGTGAATGATCCCACTGCTAAGAAGAAAGGGGAGTATGAAAATGAGCTTCTTTGATAGTAATGTGAGCCTATCCCTAGGTATGTTCTAGTCTCAATTTTTGAGACTTTATCAGAATACGGATATGAGACCGATCCTGAGCCTTTGGAGTATGACAACATTCTTTTTTAATGGAATTTGATTATGTTATAAGGAATGCTATGCTCTCACTTGGTGATCACTAGTTTGAAGGGTAATATGATACCAATAAGACTTTTCATCCCCCACTGAAATATTCTAATGGAACATCATAATGGGATATGGGATATGAGCCTCCTCTTATATGGCCTTTGAAGGATGTTGGAGTCGTCATTATTTGGGTGAAGTAAGGATATGATCCCGGATTCCATAAGCATATCAAATATTCAATATAGCCACACAAATTAAAGTATGATTCAGATTCAGGTTGTGTGACACTTTCACCTGATGGGCCATGGTTAGAACCAGAATATGAGACTGATCCTTGTCATTTTTTATATTTCATCCTTGTTTTCTATATGAATAAGATCTTTTCCCAAGGCATGAAATTCTCTCACATTATTATCTCATGCCATAAAAGGAATATGAGCCTGATCCTATTCATTTGGAATATTTCACCTATATTTTTAGAAGGGATTTGCCCATTTCCGAAGACAAATGCTACTCTCACTTGTTAATCCATGTATATGAAGGTAATATATTCATGGCTTAGTGACTCTTCATATACCTGAATATGATTATAAACCTCATGGATGGGATAATGAATGTGTTCATACATTATAGAAACCTATTTTTCATAAAGATTTGAGTTTTGTGATTCCATAGATATTGGGATAGGAATATACACATTTCCATGTAACTACAGTAGTTCTATAATGTACCAATATAGTTATTAAATATTTTTTAGAATTTAATAGAGCCTTATCAAAGGCTGAGAAGGTTTGTATTTTGATTAATTTTAAATATCAACTTTATAATAGAATATGTCATCAATTTAATAAGGTATATGATCTGAATTATTTCATCTTTAAACCACTAGATTATGATAATCGAATTCATGTACGAGGGTACCAATATATGCCTCTCTATTATTTCTCTAGGAGGGTGCTTGTAGACATGTCCAGAGTGAATATTGATATGAGATTATTCATTTGATATCATGATAATATTTTGATGATATTCATCAATGGAATCATGGATATAATCCCACACAATGATATCTAGATCTATCTATACTTTATTGGACTTCCATTATTCTCATTCAAGCGGATAGACTTCTGAAGCAGTTAATGGCGGGAACAAGTGACAATATATTTATTATATCTTTATTTCAATGATACATACTCCTCGGTTTTATAATTTGTATCCCCTCATGGGTGGCCTCATGTTACAGAATCATAACACTTAGATGATATTTATGTACCATTTCATTTTGCACACAACGTTGATGTTTTCAGATGAGTGAGGTCATTTTGAGACACATGGTGGTTGCAGCCATAATTGATTTTATAGAACAATCATTCGATAAAACATTAACTCGGTTTAGGGTGTATTTTTGTGAGTGAAATATCTATATCCACGATGAAAATAGGAGAAAAGTTCATTGATCATTGAATCACCATGGGCATGATACATGTTTAAATAGATATGCATTGGAAACCCAATCATCCTTTCTTATTACTAGTTCACCCATTCTTCTCTTGTGGTACTATCAAAATGATGATGGAATTATTTCAAGAAAACCCCAGATATAGAGGATGAACTGATCATTTTTAAAAATTGGATGATTCATGTCAATTTCCCACTTTTTTTGTAGGACGTGCAAACATAATTGCATGACACAAGGTAAACTGATAGTTTTTCAATATGAGAGATTAACGATAGGAAAATAGACATTACATCATTAGGAAGAAAAAAGTGTATATTGATGATCACCCATGTAGGGAGAAAAAAATAATTAAAAGATTTGCTTGTGGGGGGTTTTATATCTACAGAAACATTACAATATCATTCACAATCCATATATATCTTCCACAGTAACACCCAATGGTTCCCACATTAAAAACTAGTTATAGACCTTCTTTCTGAAGAATGCTGGTCAATTTTGGTTGGATACCCAATAAATATTTGGAAATCACATTGTTCAAGAGGATGAGAGTTTGTACTCATAAATCCCTTTTGGGGGAATTATTTCATACTCCATGACTCTTATATGGATTTACAAAATGTTTGAGAATCTCTCTTAATCATAATACAGGGTAGATTACCCAAGAAAGTCGATCAAGTACTGAATCTGTTCATGTGAAAATGTGGGAAAATTAAGTGGTTAATCATTATATATCTGATTTAATTCATCTATTTATTCTTTATGGCTAGTTTCATATATTTTAAATACATATAACCAAAAAATATAGATATTATTTTCATCCAAGAGGCGATTAACATTTAAGGGATTGGATTTAACCTTCACAAGGCATCTTATGTATCCTTTATATAATTAGAATAAAAAACCACATATTACAATAATCCTATGTAATATCACATCAGGCGAAAATGAAATATATGAGGGAACATAGGAGTTGTGTTTTGATCTTTAATTACATGGAGGAATCCTACATATCTTGTTTATAACAAGAATCAGAGTCTTCATAGTTCAGTTGATTATGGATTTCACACTATCTTTTCACTATTATTGGTTAAATCATATTATGATTCTTATTGGGGTTTCTGAGTATTATATACCTAATATGGGGCATACCATGTTATGTTTCTGATTATAGATTACACACTAAGGCTTCCCATGTTGGTGGATAATAGTGATGTAAATGATGTGATCATTATAACACCCATAGACCACATGATTCATCCTTGGTGTGAGAAACAAGGGATATAAAGTAATTAGTCACACAACAAGTGAATGCATGACATATGTATTGGGAAATCCATTAGGATATTTAATAAGAATCTTAATCCTTAATTTGGCATCCTATGTATCATAGTAATTTTAGGAATTAGTGTTATCATAGTTATGTTGATCAAGGATTACACACTATAGTTTCCCTAATATGGCCACTGTGAATAGTAATCATGATAGGGGATGTATTCATGACATGGACTGATATTCCTCTTGACATATTCTAATTTTCTTCTTGAATTGTTTATGGGTGTCTAGACTTTACTCGTTGGACATATCATAAGAAAATATAATGATCTTGTTAACTCATATAAAGGATGACACGTAACCTGAATAGCATGTATGAATACCATCACATGATAAAGGTTGAAACATCTGTAGGGTTTTATATGATTTAGGATGATATGTATTGAGGATTCCACATGAAATGGATAACTTTTCTAGAGAACATCGAATGATCTAGGATGACATGTCTGGGGAGTTCCGCATGACCTATCTATTTTTCAAGAAGACGTCACATGATATATGTTTACATGTCTATATGATATCACATGATCCATGATGACATTATAAATGATTAGGAAAGACCAGGATGACTTTTTAGAAGAAATCACATGACCCAGGATGTCTTGTATGGGGGACATTGCAAGATCCCAACCTCCATGTCTTAGAGTCATCACTAGAATTAACAGACCTGCCTGGGTGACGCCAAAAAATTTAGGAAACATGTCTAGAATAAATAACAAGGTTAGGATGGCCGACCTAGTGGAATTCACCATAACTATGGGGAATTCGAAGAGGGAATCATATAACATTCTCTGATATGTCCAACGGACATCATATGATCCCAATAGTATTTAATGTGATCATCATATGATTTGAACGACATGTCTTAATACTGTTTCATGATCTGGATAAGTCATTCGAAATTTAAATGGATAATTATTTATGTTATTAACATAGGTAACCCATTATTTAATATTTTTTCTACATTTTATTTCATATCTGCCTCAGTTTCATCCCATTTTAGCTCATTATTTAGGTTTCACATTTCCCAGTCAACATATGGGATATCTTTAACATAATATATTTATAACACCAAAAGACTTTCTCATAATGAATAGTGGTAATTTGATGTGTCTATTAATTCCAAATGATCTATTAGATTATATCCTTGTTGTTATATTGATGAAAAACTTTTCGATCACATGATTTAAAACAATGAGATGTCTTATTATGTACTCTTATTTGAGATCGATCAGGGATGTCTCAGGTATTTTTTCCCCAGGGTAGAGGTTATTTATAGACCTCTCCACCTTAGTTATATTCTAACTTATGCAGCATGTATCTCATTGATTTGGTATAGTGATTTAGAGGTAGTTGTTGTTATGCTCTTTGTATGATTCTTATGTGGGTTTTTCATTGGTCATTATGGGGTCCTCCCTTGTTGATCAATGACCATGGGAAGGTTCTACCATTTCCACTTCTATTGGCCCCTAGTAGATAAAATTGATTTCAGTTTCTCATTTTGACATGAAAATTGGATTTTATAAGGTTGAGATGGAGTTTCTCGGGGCATTTGTGAGATAATCAGTCCTATGGAATGGCATTCACATGATTGTAGGTGAATTTGTTGGGGTCTCCTAGGAGATAAAGGTGTTTTATTAAGGAGCATTTTATTAGATCATACATATATTTCAAGGGGAATTTGTAGAGTCAATGATGATCCACCGGGGTTTAAAACCTTTTTCGTGTGATGATTAGAATATATTTGTTCTATAATAAACTTCCATTTTTTCCATTTAATTTTATTAACTATTAGAGAAATGTTGGGGATCTCACCTGACTATATGGGTGTTTTAAAAGGCTATTATTCACCTTGTATGTGCATTTTTCATGTCACCATTAAGGGTTTCATCATCAACATGTGAGAATTGTTATGGAAAACCCATATGTTTACCTTTCTAACTAGTCATGCAAACACAGAGTCAAATGTACGTGTCTAAATCCCATCACATGGTGAAGGTGACCTATCCTTGAGTGCATTCACATCAAGGTGGGCATGTATATAGGGATTCCAGGGGACCTTTGATACATAGAGGTGCCTCACATAAAAATTAAATACAGAAAAATAATTCATACATTTTCATAATTTCATACTATATTTTACAAGGATTAATGATGTCTTTCGGGAGCTTACCGGCCAAAAATTAGAATGACTCAGAAGGAATCATCTGACAACCTCTGTATGATCAGCATTAGTCTAAGACACATTTAAAAAATAAAAGGAGTATTTTAAAACAGGGTCATATATGATATCCATAAATTCATTCACAACACATGACCTTCTGAACATCATGTAATTTGTATCCTTTTGGGGTTTACGTGGTCCTCTTATACATAACACATTCTCTTCTTTTTGTCTATAGATAAAACAATACCAATTCATTTGGTATTTATACCCTTTTATGTTTTTTGATTTTAATTTTTTTAGAATCAATAAGTTAAAATAATGATAATGAAATATTTATAATTTTTATAAATTGAATTAAATTTTATATTTATCCATGAAACGTGAACCTGAAAAATGAATCACATCACTTCAGGAAGGTTTTAGTCCACACATAAAAATAAATGGTGTTTTAATTTTTAAATTAAAATAATGGATATAAAATATAAAATATAATAACCATATAGAATGATAATTTTTTCATTAAAATATTATATATTAATTAAATCCATCAAAATAACCACCAATTAATAGTAGTGAGGGGAAATGAAACACATCGCTTTAGAGAGGTTGTATTCCCCACGTACCGTAATGAATATGTTCACTCCCCATATGATTGAAAATGATATGGTTCATGTTATGAAATTAAAATAAAAAAATATAGTTATCTGTTATATACTTATTTTATTATATATTTATTGTTTGGATAGAATTGAAGTGCATATAATAGGAAGTAAAATGATAATGCTCAGTTAAGGTGAAATATTCTTCTTTGATGAACCTCATTTGGATCTATCCTTGAAGACATAAGGGAATATATTATAAGAGTACCATCACATCTTGAATTTTTTAAAGGAAATTAAGAATATCTTTTTATGTCTTGGTCTATATAATTGGTTGATGAAGTGTGAAGAAGAGATGAGAGGTGAGGTCCTTATATAAGTGAGGAGAGTTGCACCCGTGGAATTACATAAATTATAAAAAATAATTTTGAATAATTTTGATAAAAATTTATATCCAAATTGATATATTTAGAACATATAATGTTAATTAGTTTCTTTAATCCCATCGAATAAAATTTATACATTTTTTCATTTTTTTAAAACTCTTATATCTATGTTGCTAGCCCTATTAATGATTACAACAATAATAATAATTTTTTAACATTATGGGTCACAAAATAAACTATAAATGATAAATTGAATAAGAATTGGAAATATATTATATTATAGAACTTATTACAGTATAATTAAAAAATTTCAGTTTCATATGAATTTTAAATAATTTTAATAAAATATTATTTAACATAAAATACTATTCATGTCATTTTTATAACTATTCACATATTTTGACATAAAAGTAATCTAAATAATAATGGAATTAAAATATAAAACATAACAATAACTAATATATTAGAAAAACATATTATTTTCATAACACTATAATATATTAAAATATTACTCAATGTAATTTTTTCTTTAATCATTTAATTTATACTGGTACTATAGTCACTTGAAATGTATCAGAATTGGTTAAGAAATTAAGGTAACTATTACATCAAAGAAAATTAGAAAAAATTTACGATAGTAAATAAAATTAATTTATATTTCATCTAACCATTAATAACAAAACATTACCTCCTTTTACCCATTTAAAAAAATAATTGAGTAATTAAAGCCATGATAGTGACATTTTTAATAGATTCAATATTCGAAATTATATTAACATCATTATCAAAGAAAAAAAATCAGGTTCCTATACAATAGACTATTTTAATTTGTGATTGAACTCAACCCATCAAATGTAAATTTGTTGGGAGTGATAATTTTTTTAAAAACCTTTTAAAATTATTTGTAACCTTATTTACAAGATAAACTATTACCATAATGAAAAATATTTACAACATGTATTTTTTATTATGACAAAAAATAAAGTTTTAATATTTTTAAAATATGGAAATTATGATTCCTAATATGGAATCTATTCTATCAAATTTAATTCAAATAATTTTATGAAATTAATTTTAAAATAATCCTATAATAATATGAAGAAAATTGTTTCTCCAGATAAATTCATTTTTATGTATAATAATTTTATAACTAAATCGAGTAATAATGATACCAATTAAAGTAATGGAAATTTTTTTAAAATATGGACTAATTTTTTTTTAAAATTTAATTAAATAAAAGTGACACTGTAAAACATTATTTGAAATGTAACACCCTATTAATTCTTAATGTGTAACTTTTATTTGATACCATGAATGACATGAAACACAAAACGTTAGAAAAGAATATAACCACATAAGAATTTTTTTTATATTTAATATTTTTCTTAAATTTAATAAATCCAAAATATTTCAATTCATGAAATAATGATTTATATTTCATCTCACGCAACTAAGACTTTGTTTGATATCTTGTGTTGCACATAAGACTGTGTTTTAATGGGAAACAATATATACTTAATTTATTATTATTTAATATAATAAGATATAACAATTATATTAAAATAGAGGTTATGAATATAAATAACTGAATTATTAAAATATATGTTTTTCACAAATATAAAAATAATTTATTTGTAATAAATTTATTAGAAATGATTATAACAACCAATTAAATATAAGGGAATTTGTTTTATTCATATACATGTGTTTTATCAAAATATATAAAGTTAATAACTACTAGTTAATGATATTAGTGAAATATAGATATTATATATTAAATTAAATATGTTTTATATTCATCCAACTGATTTTAAAATCATATAATAAGAATAAATCCAGTTTTATACATAAAAATGTTTTTTATCAAAATAGGAAATTTGACCACATTTTAATGGAGAACCTATTTTAACTAAAATTTTCAGGAATTTTATAAATATTAAATTTAAAAATATAAATCCATTATTAATAAATTACTAAATAATATATACGGAATAATTTTTTGTATTTTTATGAGGTTCAATTTTTTGAGGAATAGTAAAAAATAGTGATTTTAAATTCAAATCATTTTATCATTTAATTTTTTTATAAGGATAAATTATATTATTAATGTCTTTTAATGTTTAAAAATATAAATTACATATCAATTAATCTATTTTATTTCATTGGAATAAATTTTATGTTGAAATTTTATATAAAAAAGTCTCAAACTTTTGAACATGTTTAATATAAAAAATGTCTTTATCATCTCATCTAACATATAAATATTAAATTAACATCTACCACTTATGTGGTTTGATTTTTGAAAACCAGATTCCATATAGGGAATAATAAAAAAAATTAATGAATAATAAGGCCACCTTTATTTTTATAAATAATATGAGTGAATGTTAATAAAATTATTTGGAGCGATTAAGAGATAAAATTGCTTAACAATGTACTAAACATTAAATTAAAGTCCAAAAAATGACCTAGAAACAATTCCAAAATCCATTTCATGTAAAAATTTATAAAATATAATACCTTTATCTTTATTTATTTATTAATTGCAGAATATTATGTAAGGGATACCTCTCAATAGTGTTTACCATTTTATATCTACAAGAACTCGACTCCTCCTATACTATAAAAAGGAACTCATCCATCCCACCTATTTACAACTCTCAAAACTATTGAATCATTAAAAAAGGCCAAACAAGATCTAAAGACCACTAAAATCATATTATAATCCTCTAATTTTTATGAAATAAAACAAAGGAAACCTTTTGGTATAAAATGAAAGGATTTTCTTAAATAATAGGTAACATTCTTCAATGATCACTTTAGTTTTATATCTTTTTACACTCATCCAATTAACCTTATTCAAATATTAAACAGTAAAATCAGAATAACATATATAATAAGATTTTTTAAATAAAGGTTTCATAATAGACTACCACACACTTCCATCAAATTGGTAAAAAAACTATATTTTGTCTGTGCGGTGGACTACTGCCTCATGAATGATATTGTTCGTTTTTTCCTTTACCACCACTCATGGTTAGGAAATATGATGATATAATTGTTCTAATATTGTATATTTATTTATATATATGATAATTATGTTTTACTCATAATTATATAATTTTTATATAATGCAATATTTTATGTTATCCATTTTTGGTAAATTTGAAAACAACATTTCTGGATGTCTAGACCACCGCCTCTTCAAAGTGATGTGATTCATTCACATTATAAATATAATGCAACATAGATGATTTTATTAAAATAAATTTAAATTTATGACATAAATATGATTACATAATTAAAATATAAATATATTTTTATATTTTTATTTATATATCATTTTATTTTCATTTTTTAAATATCATAAATAAATTTGTAGAAATTTTCTTTCTTATAAACAAATTGTCTACCCAATGAATGATAATTTAAATTCCTATCAAAAAATATTTAGTATAATTATAAAAAAACTTACACTCAATATATATAATATTTACAAACATGGTATAAATTATAGTTATTTTGAAATAATGATCTATTTTAAAAGAAAAATCAAGCAATAAGTTAATACATACTTGAAAAACAGGACAATTAACACCAAAAATATTGAAAATAATGTAAGAATATTTACAATATATTAATAAGATATTATAAAATGTTAATATATGTTGATATAAATATGATTACGGCTCTGTTTGATGTTATAAAAATTCATATAACCATTATACATTAGGATAAAGGATATTTACACAGAAGGAAACACCTAGCAGGATATTTCATCTCAGTTTTTTACATCTGTGAGATAAATTTCAATTTCAAAACATACTAATTTTATGTGGTGTATATACTAAAAATTTTTAAATATTATATAATTAATTATTTTATCTTCAATATTCTTTCTAGTTTATGTTTAAATTGTATTCTCTAATGGATTTAGAATTAAATGATACTAAGTGGTACAAAATTTAATAACTTGATTCCTTTCCATTGGGTTATATTACATCGTAATATTCATTAATAAGAAATGATTATGAATGTATTCACTTTTTATTATATATTTTTAAATCTATTTTTTTGTGTTGATTTACATTTTATACACATAATATATTCATAGATTGATTCTCAAATTAATATTATGGTATTTTAAGGGTTTTCTTCACAATATATATTTGTTTGGGATTGTCGACACTTGAATTTATAATAGAGTAAATTAATTTTTTATTGATTAATAAATAATTTCATATTATTCTCTAATTTTTGTTGATGAATTTCCAAGTAAAAATAATATTATTTATTATTTGGTACTCTAAATGTATTAGAAAATGTTTTTATGAATATTCTAATTTTTTTGTCTCTTTAGTCAGATAACCATATTTAATCTAAAAACCCTTTTTCAAAAAAAGGATTCCCAAATTAGTTTTATCCATTACCAAATGATTTATTAGAGACATTTTCCCTTTTTTCAGTTCAAAATTGTTTTCCAACAACACATGTTATCACTTTTCTGACAACTCAATTTTCTAACCTTGTACCTTGAAAATTAAATATTATTTTTACATTTTATGACATTTATTGAATCACCCACCATATATTCATTGAATAATATAATGCATGTTTGAAAGGATTCTTTTAAAATAAATTAATAAAATTTCAATAAATTAAATTTTTTATATTTTGAAATTTTAATGGATATCTTCCTCAGGAATACTTTTAAGAAAAATGTTTTTAATATAAATATCCCCCATTGAAAAAAAAACTATTTATTTTTTACTCCGGTTTTAATATGTTTTATTAATACCATCCTTATTCATCCTCAAGATATTCTATGATTGATTTTTCCAAGGAAAGTATTGGCATTCACTTCCTTGATTCATTTCTGTAGTCCCCTTGAAATATTAAATTTCATATAATCATTGAACATTTAACTTCCCTAACAATCCATATAATTTATCATTTATAGTTTCCTTGAAATATTATTAAACAATTATGATATAAATTTTGTCATTTAAATTTATTTGATTTACTAGAACAATGAAGATAAATATGTATCTTTTACACAATACAGATATTTGATAAGGTACATTGTTTTTGAATTAAATTGAATATTCACCATACAAGGAATGCTTTGGGAATGAAAGACTTGATTTGGGGATCATTTATCGTAATCCAGTCAATACAATGGTATTCAAATGAAACTCAATTAATTGGTGAATTCCCTTAGAGTTTGTTACCATGAAGAGTAAATATGTTTCTACCCACATATATAAGTAGTCATACTTAGGGTATTGATAGTAGTATTCTAAAATATCATGTCAATGGATTTGATTCTAAATTTATCTTATAAATAAGAAACATGGAATTCTATAATTAATAATTCCCTTCTTTTAGTATTCAGTTATTTTTATCCATGATATTTTAGCTTTTACATTTTATAACGATTCATTTCATTCTCATTTTGTTGATTAAATGTTGTGTGCATTAGTTATCTACAATTCCAAATTGATTTTCCTTATCGAGTAATTTAAGTTTCATACATTTTCAGTTATTTACTATTACATATTTTTTACAGACTTCCTTTATAATTTATCAATTACATGCAATGATTCATTAGCTATTACCTTTCCATATTTATTAATCATATTGATTGATTAATTCATCCATTATGATTGACCCTTAGAGTGCATTTGAGCTCACAATAATTTTGTTTTTTGGCCCAGGATTCAATTAACTATACAATGAAATATGTACAAGGATATCATTGGTCGAATAAATTTATCCTATTATAAAAAATATAATTATTTAATTTAATTGTAATATAACATTCTTGTATGTATCTAGTTTAATAATACTAATAAACTGATTGGTCCTTTAGGATTAATTTCCTTGAAATCATGCCAATGTAATTCTAAAAGACACTGGCTCTAGGCTTTATAGGGTTAGGTCACTATAGTTCATGAACCAACCTGAGTCGACCATGAACTGGTCATCTATGTCGGTCCATGACATCGGCTGAAGCCCATCCACAATCCCTAGGTGCTCGAACTAGTGTCAAGCCTCAAAAATAACATGAGGGAACGATTTGACCCATAAACAATAGGTAAACAGATAAATAAAAAAATGATGGAAAAATAAAAACTCAAATTAGAAAGGATTTAAAAACACACATACCTCCACGAGACCTTCCAAGCCACCACCCAACCAATGTCCGATCATTCTATACTAATGAAAAATCCATCCAAGAGAACCTTATCAATGTGAACATGTAACTAAAATGACAGAAAAGGCATGAGAATAAAAATGCACAGTTGGGATGCCAAAATTGACCATAGAAACCAACATCTCTTCTCATGAAATGATACATTAACACATGTTTGAAATACACTTTTAAAATATGGTTTTCCATATTTTAATAAAAACGATATCATTTTACCATTTTAAAAACCCAACGCACAACATGTGCCTTTTCTGAAACAAATTATAATTTTGCAAACAAAAGCCAAAAAAGGAAAACGAGGTAGTGCTAAAATAAACAGGTCAGAGTATAAGTTGGGAAAACATTTATAGCTGAGAGTAAACAAGATATAAAAAGGAAAACCATGGGTGGTCCTAAACGTCCCAAGAATACCCCTCGACATACTCAGTTTCAAAACCACCTATCAAAAAATGGTGAAGCTCTTAAGTATATAATCTATGGGCCACCCTATAACTATCCAATCCAATGGAAAAGCCCGCCCAGCCTAACAACCTATCAAGAGGTACCATTCCGTCTAATCGTGGTCCATCCTCAACTCACTCTATCATCTAAATGTCACCCAAGAACCCATAGTGGTTATAATAATAATGTGTATTTATGAAGGCCATCTCAAGCACGACTCAACTCACAGCACTTGCCTTACTCAAACATGGATGTTTCTTATGATTTTAGCCATAAAGGGGTACCCTAGATAAGAGTGACCAATATACATATATCATATATATATATATGCATATAGGTCAAAAACACAATCCTCAACCAGGCTGTTATATCATTAGGTCATCAAAACCACATTATTAAACACATGGAGTTATAAATAGAGCCTCTAGTTTTACAAAATAAAATGCCATTATGAAAACATTTCACAAGCTCTTCTAAACGAACTCAAGACACAACTTTTTTATTTAAAAATCCAAACATGCCCTTGGGTTCCAAAATTCACCCCAAAAAATTTTACTGTTACCAAATGAGTTTTTTCCATTTTCGAACTCATGTCAAAACACATTTCAATGGGAAACGACCATAGTTTAAAAAAACATTATTTAAAAATCTCAATACAGTAATTTAAATCCACGAAACCATTTACATATAGTAAGAACACCTTTCCAAAATAGTTTAACACAATCAATAAGATTGAAAATCTTGTACACCACATTCTAACATATTTATTTTATAGGTACATAAAAACATCATCATTTTTGTTAAAGGTACTAAATGGGACACCACATTACGTGAAGAATAAAATCATTTCTTTTAAAACACATGTGTGGCCAATCAGACCTTTAACATTACATAGTTAAAATCATTACAAAAATATCTCACTAAAACCACTCTTTCATTTTAAATGTCAACTAATTTTTTAAATGTTTTATAACAAAATTAAACATTCAATGAACAAGTTAATAAACACAACAAAATAATATCCTAAATAATTTTATGATAAACGAAAAAATTTCCTATAAAGATTTATAAACAAATTTTTTTTTATAAAAAACCAATAAATAGACCGAATAATTTATAAACATATCATTTAAACTAGAAACTCCATCACAACCTTTAGACAAGTATATTGAAGGTGCGCGTCATGCTAAAATTTTTCTGAAAACTATATTTGAAATTAAAATATCAAAATTTCTAAAAAAAAAATCCATAACTAAGGTAAAATAGTTTGAAAATTATTTTATTAGCAACACAGTTGAATTGAAAACATAATATCTGGTTAAACAAATATACTAATAGGTTGAAAATAAAATAATAAATTTAGTTCAAAACAATCAAGCATTAAATGAACAAAAGCAGAAATGAAAATGTGGATTCGCCTACATCAATGATGCGTTAACACGTCACTGCTTCAATAAATGGAAGGATAACCACTGTGAGAGAGGACACTATGCACTGCTGGCTGGAGAAAACAAGATGGATGCAGGAGTGCGTTCGTGGTAGGGTGTAGGTGTGGATGGGTAAGGGTTCAGAGAGATCAGAGCTCTGACAAGGAGGAGGATGGCCAAAGTGCTGTCTGGTTGGAGCCGGAGCGGCGAGCCGTGAGTGGCTGGAGGTTGGAGCGGTGGTCTGCAAGGTGGCCGGAGGCTGTAGCAGCGGTTCGAGGGTGACTAGAGCGTGAGTAGGGGAAGGTAAGGGTGGATCCGGCTGTGTATGATGGGTAGTAGGGATCATTAGAGGTTATGTGTATTAAGTGATACATGGAGGTCGTAGCAACAAGGGCATGGAATGCTGGTGTGACAGGGCTTCAGGTGAGTGCATGTGAGGCTAATGGATAGATGTGCGGCGTGTTAAGAGAGGGGGAGGGCCGATGTGGGACATAGGAGCCAGTGTATGTTACCAAATTCAGGGGGGCCCATTTGGGTGCAGATATAAGGAAGGGAGAACATGGTGGCATTTCAGTTGGGATCAGGTGGGCGGTGGGATCACACATGGAGGTGAGTCCGGGGTGAGGCGGTTCTAGGGGGCACTGCATCTCGACCAATCTAGGGGGAAAGGGAGGAGATGCGTGGTAGACCAGGGTTTCATTTTTTATTTATAATAATAATAATAAAATAATAATAAAAGTAATAACAATAATAACAATAATATAATAATAATAACAACAACAACAACAACAACCGAATATTAATATTATTAACAAACATTCTTTTTTAAAACTTAATCCATTTTACTATCAAATTATTAAAACTGGGTACTCGCGCCCTAATCGCATAACATAAAAAACATGAATGCAAACTGTGCAACTCAACATTGTCCGCCTGGCACTCCGAAAAGAACCTTGGGAGACTGCATAATCACTACTAACCATGTGGTGCCTGTGCACGAGTTTGAAACCCATCAAAAACATTAAACATTGGAAATTTTTACTCCGGGACCCAACCCCATCTTTAATGCGAGAACGTGGAGCCTATAAATAATAAAAATAAATTAAATTAAAACATTGGGGTGTGAATGCTCTCCCCACCACAAAAAATTTCATCCCCCAAAAAGTCACATAGCCAAATAATAGAACAAACAAGAATCCATGCCCAATTAAAAGAGAAATAAACCACAATTCAAGAGAACGAGATAGCACGAGAGTGTTCTACCCCCCAAAAAACTCAACTAATACGAAATATTTACAACCAAACATACCAGCATAAAAGGGGGAGACACAATAACTCCCAACCGATCTAAAGAATATTTTTATATCATGAGCGAACACATTTTTTGAAAATTGGTTCTCTTGACTTAGACCAGTGAAAGCCCGAACCCTAGGGTAAAAAATCCGAGAAAAATATACCTCATGCAGTGAACCTGAGCCTAACTACAACATTGATTCTTACAAAACACCTTACATCTCTAAATGAACATAGAAAAACCAATATTATCCCATACCATGTCCAAACACACTATTATAAAAACCAAACCATTTAGAAAACCATGATCATACAAACAAAACTATTTGGATTACAATATAAAAAGTCCATCATTACTACCCAACAAAAAATGAACTCACAACCATGTCGAAACAATTATAGAGGAAAATAATAATAAAATAGATTAAATATTCTAATGCCAATACGAAATACAAAATCCAATCCAAAACATCACACCCTCGTCATCTCTTGACTGTGTGCGAGCTTCACCCTAAGACATGTGGTTGGGGCTTTGATGGCTGAAGCATCACCTACCTCATAGTCAGACACTGGAATTTCTCCGGTCACAAAATCTTCTTCAGGAAACACTTCCTACGTAACTTCTCCATGTGTCCCAGATAGATTTAGAGATGACACGTATTTGGAGGGATGTGAATGACAGATTCACATGCCCAAACCAGCCACACTAGTTACACACCACTAAACGGTCTTCTGAATTGGAATCCAGAACCATGATATAGGACTCTTTATAAATAGGTATCCCTAGAAAACTCAGCTCACTAGATGGGGAACCATCACTAGCTACTGGATTCACTAGATTGCCATGAACCTATGCTCTGGAGACTATATTAGCTAGGAATGCATCATCCACCATCTTCATGAAATTATGGTCCTTAGAAAGGAGGACCCATTAGTTTATCTCATTATTAAGGCCCCCTATGAGGAGATAAGTCTCCATCAAATCCTGTGATTCCACCTACTGAGAAAAAGGCAGAAGTTCTTGAAAAGGTCTATATATGCCTTTACCGTCTGTTGGCCTTGTGGAATAATCATGAGCTCTTACCTTTTCTTCACCATCACCTCTTCTCATATAAACTATCCGATAATGATAGATTTGAAGACATCCCACTTCATCCCAACATGCATTGATGGTGGGGTAAATAACTCACATTCGTCTAGTACTGGACCTTCAAACTAAACCAAACCATCAAGCACTCTGAAAGATTTTGGAGTTCCCAATACCATAATGACATGCTCGACTTATTCAAGACACTCCACAGCCTCTAACGGACCGTGATTAATGTGAAGGATATGAAATGTCCCAAAAGAACTAAAAACTTTCCATGACATATCATTATCCTTGATTACCTTTGGGGGTGGCATTTTCTGATCAACATATAAAACATAGAGTGAAAACTGATATCAAGATGATGAAACATCAAAGAAAGCACCTTCATCCTAAACAACTAGCTCCAAAAAAAAATTCAAATACAAACACAACTAAAAAATTCTTCTTCCAAAATCCCCATTCAATTTAGGATTTCAAAACCTCCTTCCTTCAATGCCACTTCTATATAACAATCCAAATTTTCAATCCAAATTCAATTTTTCAAAAATCATTTCAATTTTTCATTTTCAAATACACTCAAACATCAATCAAATCCATAACCAAACCCAACTTACAACAATACATCAGGATGATGAACAAGTAGTAATTCTCAACTTGGTCACATGATAGTGAGCCATACCCCAATCCAGTGTAAATTACTCGAAGAAACTCAACAATAAAATTAGACTCCATGTTGGTCACTACTATATGTGAAGTCAAGACATGACACGGGTCTACGTCCATTTTCATTCCTCAATCCCAAAACAAAAGTAGATGACTCAAAATTAGTACTAACACTCAAAAATCATGGTTCAGAACAAGAAAATTTTCATGATGTCGTTCCCATACATACCTCCCGAGTCCCGACAGTACTAATATCCATCAATCAAACAACCCAAATAGAAAGATACTCTTTGGATACCATTTTGTCATGAACCAACCCTGGTCGACCCTTAACCTATCACCTGAGCTAGTCCACGCCATGGCCTAAAGTGCGTTCCCGATCCCCACGAGCTCAATACTAGTGTCGGACAACAAAATTAACATGAACAAATAATTTTTCCCAAAAACAAGATGTAAAAATATAAATAAATACTGATTGTGAAATAGGAACTCGCATCGGAATGGATGTAAAAACACACATACCTCGACATGACCTTCCAGGTCACAACCCACACAAAGGCCTATCATGCTCTAATAATGATCAATCCAAAAATAAGAACCTGAGGAAATGGAAACTATAATTGAAATGAAATTATATGCATGAGCATAAAAATTATTAGTAGGGATTTCAAAATAATCCACATATCCCAAGGTCTCATTTCTCGAAACAATCCATTAACCGAAGTTTGAAATATAGTTTTAAAAGTAGTATTTTCAAATTTTAATAAATAAAGTATCATTTTTTAATTTCAAAAACCCAACGCACACCAAATTCTTTTTCAGAAACTATTTACAATTCTGATAAAAATGCCAATCAATGAAAATATCTCAGTGAAAAAAGAAACATGTGAGAGTAAAAGTTAGAAAATCAAGTAAATCCTAGAGTAAACAAGTAATGAAATGGTAAAACATGAGTTATCCTAAACATACCTAGAAATCCCCTATATGTACTCGGTTGAGGAACCACATATCGGCGTATGGTGAAGCTCCTATGTCTATAACCAATTGGCCTCCCTTTTACTGCCCAATACAGTGGCAAAGATGGCTTGACCTAACTACCAATCCAATGGGTAACAACCCGTATAACTGTGGTTAATCAGCACCCATAACTTGATCATCAAAAAGTTTCCCTAGAACCTATGGTGGTTATAATAATACAGTGTAAGTAGGAAGGCCCATTCATGCATGACTCAACTCAATGCACTTTCCTACCCCAAACACGGACACATCCAATAAATTCACCCATAAAGGGTAGCCTTAGATATCAGCACCCTATATAATCATATATATGCATACATGTCAAACGCAAAAAGTCCCATCCAGGTTGTCACATCATTTGGTTATAAAAACCACTTTATTAAACAATTGGAGTTGAAAATCAAGCCTCTAGTTTTAAATATTAATATTATTTTATGAAAAAATTTCACAAGCTCTTCTAAAATAACTCTAGACAAAACTTCTGTACTTAAAAATCCAAATATGCACTTAGGTTCCAAAATGCACATCAAATATTTTTACCAATACCAAACGAGACTTTACCATTTACCAAATCATGTCAAAACACATTTCAAAGGTAAATTCCCATGCTTTAATGAAAACATACTTTATAAAGAACTAAAAATTAATTTAAAACCATAGAACCATTTCCTTATAATCACAACACCATTACAAAATAATTTAACACAAATATTAATGTTGTCAAGCATGTACACATCTTTCTAACACAATCATTTATAAATTATCATACAAACATCATCATTTTATTTGATGGTACCCAAAGGGACATCATATTACTTTAACTAACAAATAATTTCTTTGAAAACAAAAGTGTTTCTAATCCAACCTCAAACCTTACATGGTCGATAACAATACCGAAAATATCGCCCAAAAACCACTCCTTCATTTCCAACCTCAACAGTTTATTAAAAGTTTTATAAACAAATGATGTGATCTATAAACAATTTAATGATCATACTTAATGAAAATTACAATCAATTTTATAAAAAATCCAAAATTTTATTAATATTATTTATAAACAGACAAAATCATTTAAATATAACTCTATAAATAGAAAAAATAATTTATAAACAATTCAATAAAATAGTTAACATTATCACAACATATGACATGTATATCAAAGGTGTGAGTCATCTTAAAAACATTAGCAAAACACTATATATTATTTAATAAACAATGTTCCTATAACAACAGAAATATATACCTAGGTAAAAATAATTCATAAACTATTTTTAGCAGCACAAATAACTTGAAAACATAATTGTTGGTCAATGAAATATATTGCGAAGGTCAGAGTTAAATATAAAATATATTTAAAAACACTCAAGAATAAAATGAACAAAAATAAAAATAAAAATCTGGATTCCCCATCCTCAACGATTTATAAACGCACCACCTCAATAATGAACAGAAGAATAACCCATGGATGGTTAGAGACTTTGCATTGTTGGTTTGAGCAAATGAGTTGGCGACTAGAGTGGGGTAATTTAGGACGGTGGGTTTTTTTTTAATTTTATGGGGTAGGGTTTTTAAATTTTGGGGATATGGGTTTCTTCAGCGCCACATGAAGTGGCGCTGAAGAAAAAAAGGGGAAATTGCCACTTGATGTGGTGCTTTGACCCCACACCACCCCAAACCCGATATATATATATATATATATATAATAAATTTATTTATTATAATAAATATAAAAAATACAATAAATACAAAATTATATTTTATATAATAAATACAAAAATTATAATAAATTTACTAATTTATAATAAATATCTAATAAATATTATAATAAATATTATAATATTATTATAATAAATATACAATTTTTATACATTTATTATACATTTAATACAAATATTATAATGTTATAATATTATCATATTCATTATAATAAATATCTAATAAATGTTTTAATAAACACTACTATAATAAATGCACAATAAATGTATAATAAATGTATAATAAATATTTATAATACATTTATATTTATAATAAATACTTATTATAATGAAATATTATATTATTTATAATAATAAATATCTAATAAATGTATAATAAATATTATTAGAATTAATATACATTTATAATATCTATTATAATAAATTATATTATAATATTTATTATAATAAATGAATAATAATAATTAATATAATAAATATTATAATAATTGTATAATAAATATTATTATAATAAATATTATCATAATTGTACAATTATAAAAGATATACAATTATAATTACAATAATTATATAATTATAAATATTATAAAGATATAATTAAATATATAAACGTTATTAAAATTATATGTATAACCTTTTAAAATTATTTATATTTATTATATTTATTATAATATAATATAATTATGTATTTATTATAATATTAAAATTATGTATTAAATTTATAATTATGTATTATAATGCATAAATAGACCATATTAAATTTATTTATAAATTATTTTTAAATTTATACATAATTATTTAACTACATAAAAAAACCATCTTAAATTTATTTATAAATAGATATATATATATATATATATAAATTATTAAATATTATTTAATTATTATAATTACATATTTATTATAAATAAACCTTGTTAAATATAAATACATAATTATAAATTTAATACATAATATAATATTATAATAAATACATAATTATAAATTTAATAAAAGCATAATTATAATATATTATAATAAATATAATAAATATAAATAATTTTAATAATGTTTATTTATATATATATATATTTATAAATAAATTTGACATGGTTTAATTATGTATTTATTTAATTATACTTAAATTTATAAATATATAAATAATTATAAATTTATAAATAATTATATATAAATAAACCTTATATTTAAAATTTAAACATTTATATTTAAATAAACATTATTAAAATAATTTATCTTTATATAAATAAACGTTATTAAATATTCATTAATTATTATAATTACATATTTATTATAATTATGTAATTACAATAATCGTATATTTATTATATTTATAACTCTATATTTGTTATATTTTTAATTATATATTTATTATATTTATAATTATATAATTATTCTAATGATATAAATATTATAATCATATCTTTATATAAATAAACCATATTAATTATATATATATAATAAGTATATATTTACGATGATTATATATTTACAAAAATTATATAATTATAATAATTATATAACTACAATAATTATATATTTATTATAATAAATATACATTTATAAATGTAATTATAAATATACATTTATAAATGTAATTATAAATATACATTTATATATTATAATAAATGCAATATGTAATTATTTAATTATTATAATAAATGTAATATGTAATTATACATTTATATTTATTATATTTATTATACATTTATATAATTATAAATATACATATATTATAATTAAAAAATAAATGTATCATATTACATTTTTTATTTTATATTACATATTACATTTATTTATAATATAATTATATAATTATAAATATAATAAATATAGATATGATAATTATATAATAAAGATAAATAAATACATATTACATTTATTATATTATAATTAACAAATAAATGTATTATAATATTTATTATACATTTATTTTTCTTATTTAGTATAATAAATGTATAAAATAAATTTAGATTTATTATAATAAATAAATGTATATTTATTATAAATATAAATATAAACATACATTTATTATAATTAAATATTATAATATTTATTATAATAAATATACATTTATAATAAATGTATTATAAAAATTTATTATACATTTATTATACAATTATTATAATATTTATTATAATAATATTTATTATACAATTATTATAATATTTATTATAATAATATTTATTATTCATTTATTATAATAAATATTATAATAAAATTTATTATAATAGATATTATAAATGTATATTTATTATAATAATATTTATTATACATTTATTTGATATTTATTGCTATAAATATTATAATATTTAATTATAATAAGTATTTATTATAAATATAAATGTATTATAAATATTTATTATACATTTATTATACATTTATTGTGCATTTATTATAATTGTATTTATTAAAAAATTTATTAGATAGTTATTATAATGAATATTATAATATTATAACATTATAATATTTGTAATAAATGTATAATAAATGTATAAAAAATGTATATTTATTATAATAATATTATAATATTTATTATAAATAATTAAATTTATTATTATTTTTTGTATTTAATATAAAAAAATATAATTTTGTATTTATTGTATTTTTTTATATTTATTATAATTAATAAATTTATTATATATATATATCGGGGTTGGGGGGTGTGGGGTCAAAGGGCCACTTCAAGTGGCGCTGAAGAAACCCATATCCCCAAAATTTAAAAACCCTACCCTATAAAATTAAAAAAACCCACCCTCCTAAATTGCCCGCTAGAGTGCGGGCGCGATAGGGTACAAGAGTTTTAAGGTGCAGGTGTAGAGAGTTCGGAGCTCCGACAAGGAGGTGGTTGGTTGGAGCAGTGTCAGGCTGGTGCCGGAACGACATGCCATAGGAGGCTGGAGGATAGAGTGGGAGTCTACTGGTTGTCGTATGGTGGACCAGTGGTTCGCGGGAGGCCGGAGCATGAGAAGGGGGCCGGTGACGGTGGAGCCGGCAGGGTTTACTGGGCAGTAGAGAACTATAGGGGCTAGTGGACCGGGGCGATGCCTTAAGGCATGAGAGGTAGGGGCGTGGAAGGACGAAGGGGATGGGCTTCAGGTGTGTCCATGTGAGGCTTAAAAAAAGACGTGGGTGTGGCGGGAGTGGGAGAGGGCCGGTGCGGGATGCGAGAGCCAGCGCGGGACGCAGGAGTCGGTGCAGAGGCCCGTTAGGCACTGAGAGCAGGAGAAAAAACACGAAGGTCGGCTAGCAGGGATCAGCTGGGAAGCAGGATCATATAGGGAGGGGAGATAGGGAGGAGGTAGGTACAGGGGGTGCTGCTATGTGTCAAGTCTAGGGGGAAGGGGGGGTCACTGGGTAGACCACAGTTTCAGTATTTTATAATAATATTAATAATAATAATTATTATAATAACAATACCAAAATAATAATAATAATAATTGTTATAATTTTTATTATAATTATAAAAGTAATAATAACAACATAATATTATTATTACTTACAAACATTCTTTTTTATAACATAATCCATTTAATTTTCATATTCTGAAAACCGAGTACCTACGAACTCATCGCATGGCATAAAAAGCACGCATGAAAATTTTGTGCCTCAATAAAATGCACTTGAGAACCAACACAAGCACCTATGGTGACTGCACAGTCACTGCTAACCATATGGTGCCCATGGATGGGTACGAATCCCCCCAAAACATTAAATGTTAGAGATTTTTCAACAGGTATCCAGCTTGATCTATGAAGCGAGAACATGGAGCCCAAAAATAATAAAATAAAAATAAATTAGAATTTTGGGGTGTGATATTATAGTTGGTATCAAAATAATTTAAGTAGAAACCTTGGTAATTATATTTTGGAATAATTACATTACAGTACATATACTGGATGTAGTCATTGAGGTTAACTAAATAATAGAATACTATAGTGTTGGTGTGGTAGATATTAGGTGGTTATTCCTAGAAATACACCCTCTCTAGATGCTAAATATGGACATAGTTTTGTAATAGATCTACCTATGGGTAGAAACTACAAAAAGGTGTGTGTATCCTAACTTGAGTGTAACCTGGTACACAAAAATGGGATTTATTGTACCCCATATTTGAGAATCCCAGGGAATATTCTTAAGATAAAAAACATTTAATTTTCCAAATATTTTAATGGGTTTCAATTGGTAATGAATAATGAATTACCTAGGTTATAACTTATTACAATTAAGGACCTATGTTTAAATAAAATGGATGAAGTACTTATATATTGAGATTGTGTTCAAAACATTACATAGAATGTTATTTAATTTGTAACCTTATTTAAATTATTTCCATCACGTTATTATGAGTTAAATATGAATTATCATAATATGGGTTTCGAATCGTACATAGTGTATACCAGGTGACAACCCTTCATGTCCAGCAAGGTCGTGGGTATTTGACCTAGGACTAAAGGATGAAGAGTGTTTAACGCAAACCACCAGCCTACACAATTCAATGGTTAATATGTCAATTTTTTGTTAAACAATCATAATAATAAATATTAATGATAAAAATCTATTGAAAACATTATAGTTTAGATATTAATGATTTAAACTTATTAGTATTGGAAAATAGTTAGAGACAAATATTATGATTTGTTGTTTTGGTAGTACGAATCATTTAAAGAAAATTTAAGTGATTTAAAAAATTGAGGTACATTCTAGGATATCTATTTCATGGAGTAAGTGATGAAATAATATTTGATCGAAGCACATGAGAAAGATTAAATATTTCCTATTAAATTGAAATGTATCAAGTAAATAAACTTTTTATTTATTTATAGGGAGTAAAATAATTACACATCAATCAAAAAATGGTCAATAAAATATGTTGTCTTAATGAATTAATTCTTGTTGAAACAATGTTCTGTTAATTATCATATATTTATGTCAATATTTCCTTAAAAATTTCATATTCCATTCAATTGTTTGTGATTTATAGACTCAATCACTCCTTATAAATATTTATGTTTTTCGTCCAAGACCATATTTTCACATTCCACTAATGATCATCGAATTATATAACTAGTTATATATTAATATATGTCTCCTTTATACTTCAAATCATCTCTTATTAAGAGGATATTTTATAAAATCTTTTCATAATGTGTAATTTGAACCAATGTATTTTCAAATATCAAACACTATATCTTTTAGATTGATTTAAAATTTCAAAGAAACACTTAATTTAAGGTGGGGTGAATGTAATACCTTGACAATTAAAAAAAAGTAATTTTACTTGATAGTGTGAATGAAACAAAAGAAAAAATACAGAATGAAATAAAATCTCTCAAAACATTATGTTATATATTATATTTTAAATTATTTTTATATTTTATAAATCTTTCATTGAATGTAATTCCATGTTAGCTTGAATCAAATGGAATCAAGACTTTCTTCGATAGATTGGCTATAATATAAGACTGATTTCACCCATAAACAATATATTATTAAAATATTTTTATTTACGAAAATAAGGTATAACCTATATATTAAATTATACAATATGAATATGATTTATCATGTTATTAAACAATATGGTTAAAGAATAAAATAAATTCATTGGTAAAAACATTATTAGAAATGATTATAAGAACCAATTGAATATAAATGTAATGCATTTTAGAATAAATAGTTGTTTCATCCTAATAAATTAAATGAATTAATATTAGTGAATGATATTAGTAAAATTTATTGTAATTCCCTGACCTGGGTTTCATACACCCTTTTCCTGATCTAGTTAGTCACATGACCTCAACTGCACCTCCCTATACACTAGAGACTACAAAAAATAATTAATGGTATGATAAGTCAATATTGGGGAGACTATAGCTTATTTTATCATAGAAATACACCATAGTATATAATAAACAATAGAAAATGAATATATAAACCTAAAAAATATTACTACATAAATATAATTATTTCTGGAAAATAAAATAACAAAATAAATCAGAAAAAATTCCATACTAATGATTGTGTCAAGTCTCTAAAATAAAAACCTAAAATAAATACATCAACAACCCTCAATAGGGTCCCAAACTACATAAGGTTCCCTCATCCAATCTCTATAACAATTCATCCATTTAACATATGTGCATTTAATGTAACCTATCTTTCAATAATAAAGTCTTTATGGGTACCAATCAGGTAGCCTAATGAGAGTGTCTGCATAAATCAGTAGAACACCTCCAATGTCATCTAAAATAATATACAGTCAAACATTGTATATATTTTTATAAAAAAATAATATTAATTTATATTTAAATAATTATCACCTTATTATTAACTCTTTAACTAACCACATTAACTCCTAGGTTCCTGAGGACACCCGTACCACAATACCTACTTCGGCTCATATCGGTGCCCAAAGTGTTCCGAGATAATATTATATCTGAGTACCTGCTTCAGCTTATGCTAGAGCCCAATGTATTCTAAGGAGATATTATATCTCTATACCTACATTGTCTCATAATGGAGTCTAAAATATTCCCAAATTAGATGACATCTAAGAGTCAATTTTTTATAGTTCATTAGTTCATACATGAATTCCCATGTTAATATTCAAAATAGGCAAAGAAGAATGATTGTGTTCCCATTATTTAATTTATAAATTAATGACAATGTTACCACTCAAAAAACACATATTAGAAGGACTATGTTCCCATTCTATAATTCATACTTTAATGATGATTTATCCATTCCCAAATCGCATATCAGAATGATTATGTCTATATTCATTAATTCACATTTGAATGAACATGTTACCATTCATCAACACATAATTAATTCAAAAATTAATTATCCACATATATTACATTATTAATTAAACAATTATTTAAACTATACTATTCCATTAGTTAATCAAACAATTATATAATCATTTCATCAATATTAATCAATTCATTAATTAATTAATAACTCTAATTTATTTTGAAATTTAATAAATATTTTATCACATCATAAACCTTAATTATTCCCCAACTAATTAATTATGTCAATCCCATTATTATTTTAATAATTTTATTAATATATACTCACATATTAGAATCCCATAATATCTATAATTAATTATCTCATTCAAAATCTCAATTATTTATTATTAATTACACTATTAATTACCGCAATCTATGATATCAATATCACATAATTAATTTATCAATTAATAATATCTATTAAAAAAATCAATACAATATAATTAATTCACCTGTCAATTATCAAAATCAAAATACATAAATCTCTTAATAAATCCCCCGATTAACAAACGAATTTGAAACCCATAAATCTCATAAATAATTCTAAAATTAATTATTTATTTTGAAAATACTTCAATTAATCATTTGGAAACATTAATTAACCCAATTTTGAAATTCTAATTTCTATATTATTCTTTAATTTCTCAAATTTTCATACATGTATCAAAATCAATGTAATGGGAATTTAATATTTAACCATTTATATCAAAACGTTGATGAAAAATCACCCAAAAACTATGAAAAAAATGAAGAACCCAATTTCATAGATTAAGATATGAATATCAAAACCCTAAATCAATATTAAATAAAATCATGGTCATATAAATCACGGTATAGATTTATATTTAACCTATTTGCGTTAGATCTCTACATTGTTGAAGATTACATCATTGTAATAATGTGGGAAGAACTTTAGAATAATTACAGAAGAACCATGATATGATTCACTTACAAGGAGAGGAGCAGAACATCGATTCAGCCTTTGAATTGTAATAAACTGAGGTAAAGATAACATTGAATTTGTTTAGAGAGATCTATTATTAATGAAAGACCTCTTATGATCGAATGAGTGCTGAAATAGATGTGTTTCAGGGTCATGATAGGTTTTATAAATTAAAATCGGATGATATTTCAATTTTATTACAATTTGTTGTGAAGTAGGGAACAATTTCCCTTACCATAAACCTAAAAAATGATCAACCCATGAAAATACCTTGTGCATTGGTCTGTATAATTACCTAGGTTGGGGAAGACGTTTTAGTAAAATCGTGCACCAACCAGTAACGTGCATATAATATCCATTTTCTCAAAATTCTACCTGAACACTACCCACGTCATTTTCCTAAAAAAATTAAATAAAGAAAAAAGTGTACCTAAATTAATGCTCAAGTAAAATACTAAAAAGTTGTAGATATTATAAACTCTCCATCATATAATATCTCATCCTTGAGTTGAACTCCCAAAATTCTATAAGATTAGAATTCAAAATGATAGGGCCACTAATCTCACACATCTACCTCCTTTTTCCATCTATCGTCCTACAAATGTCCATGTTTCCAAAATACACGGGCAATCATATTGGTCTTTCCCTAAAACAATGTCTTTATATAATCCAGCATATGTATCAGATGATTCTAAAATGTCACATCCATCTCAAGGTCAACCTCATCCACGTCGATCACATCAGAAGGGTTTTGGTGATGTCTTCGTACTTTTGATACATAGAAATCATTGCGAATATCCCCATATTTCTTCATAAGATCCTATCAACTTTCCATCGGCTTGAATCTCTCCAAAACATAAAAAGTTCACCAGATCCTAGGTTCCAACATTACTATCTCTATATCATGTGGTTACCTAACCTTGGAAACAATCGAATGAATATACAATCACCCTCCAAAAACAATAGGGGTTATCGAAGTCTATTAGTATATGACTTATATCTACTTTTATCAATGTCCATATGATTTCAAATTACCTGAATTTGTTTTGATGTTTCAAGTACGAGGCTCAATCCAACTGTTTAGACTCACCTGCCTCTACCTAGCATAAAGGTGATCTGCCTGGACTACCATAAAGTTCTGCATATGGTGACAACTATATAGATTTATTATAACTATTTTTTTAGTTGAACTCTTCCAATTTTAGGTGCTTCTCATAAGACTTGCTAAATTCCTCAACACACACCCACAAATATCCTAAAGTACATTTGTATTACTCTTCAACATTCCATTTTTAAATAGTTGAAACATCATACTCAATAATACATAGGTGCTGAGAGGCTTCTGTAATAACTACCAGAAGTGTGTCATGAAATGTGATTCACGATCTGAAACTATAGTATCTGACACCAAATGTAGATGTAATATCACTTGAATATACTTATCTCATATTTTACGCACCGTGAAAGTCTCCCAAAGAATAAATAAATTTTCAATTTTAATCTTTTAACCCATAATAACCTAGATAACATCATTATTCCTTGGAATATTTGTAATAATTTCCACCAATTTTATAGTCATTCCATTCCACTTCTATTCCTGAATGGGCAATGGATGCAGAAAACATCCAAGTCATTGATGTTATGACTTCACCTAATGATAGGTGTAACATCATGTCACGAACCCTTCTATCACTATTTTCATGATTGGCCACCAATGCTATCAACATATGTCATGTTACATTTTAGTTACACCTAGATGTACCACCCACATTGATTCATGATAATACAACATCATCACCTCCCACATACTCTTAGGCACACCAACATGATTGTTAATATAGATGATCTCATCCTTCTCTCTACTACAATATGAAGTTGACTCCCAACCGACATGGATTTCCCTCAAGGTAAATCATTTGGGATCCTCATACTAACTTTCTCTAATTTTACTAAATATCATTTACTCAATTGAAACTGATATATGATTCATCTTTTCCTGACTCTCCGGATCCACCACATTCATCTCAGCTAGCAAGGTAATCATATTCACTCAATACTAGACTCATGAAACATTTGATTCTGAGTTTTCCATCTCAATGCATCATCCACATTGTTTACATTCCTTTTATTATATGCTATCTAAACATAAATTGAAGTCATATAATAAACTCATCTCTAATGTCAGAGATTAATAAGTCATTGCGAGAAGATGTAACTAAAGATATTGTTATTAGCAAACACTATAAACATCCTAACTGATATATAATTCTACAAACACATACAATGATAAACCATACCTACTAACTTGATTTCATTTATATTGTAGTTTTTTTCATGTGTCAATAGGAATTGAGACCCATACACTACCAATTGATCTCCATATATCAACACAAATCCATGTCTAATACTTCAAGCCTTAAAATACACCATATATTACACACCTTGTTTGTGTATGATCAATAACTGTGTTGATGTTACGTTGTTATTCAACTTCTTTATGGAATTGTCGCATACTTATATCCAATATAACTCCCTAATTTTGTCAATCCCAACAGTGGCAATACTAAATGGGAAAATTCCATGATAAATATCTAAAAATTTCCTGCTGACCACTAAAAATATATATATATCAAATAAATTCATGGAATGATCCTAAGAAACCATTGCCTTCATATTTTATGGGCCACAGACACACCTTCCTATGAGATGATGTGACCTAAGAACTATAACTGATTATTCCAAAACAGTCACTAAGACAACATAGAATTTATATGATTCTCTCTCAGTATTATCTGGATGCTGTCAATATGTTTTTAATAATCATCATGATCTTAGAGTATAATAATTCGACTTCCAAAAACATGAAAAAATGATCCAGGTATAAGTGGAAAATCCTATTCCGCAAAGATGGAAATACATTTGGGGTGTTTTTCAACCACAATTTCAATACAACAAACTCATATAGGCTATACCTTATTCTAAATGTAGTAAATGGTATATCAAACGTCTAAACTCTCAACTAATGATACCTTGATCTCATGTTAATCATTGAGAGCACACAAGATCATCTCACCTAATCAAATACGTAATCGATACAGAGAAGATGATACCAATTTATCACACTAATTGGGTTCAATTTCTATTAATCTACACATAAACATATATCCTTATCATTCATCATTGAAAAAACCTGGATAACCCCAGAAAAATTTACTCATATGGATAAATCCAGTATCATCCCATTCAATCATCTGAGTGTTGTGTTCATGAATCTCAATCAGTGCCATTATTTATGATGGAATAAAAAATGGATATTTTCCCAGTATGAGCTCTATAGTAAATTCTGAATATCTATATAGTGGAAACCATATGAATTCATCAGGAAAAATATCATAAATGTTTACCACCACTACTGTAATGATATCATGCTTAACTCCTCTATTAACCAGAAATAAACTAATAACCTAGTCTATGAGCTCTCCGAGTTGCTGAGTAATTGGAACTTCTTATGTTACCTTAATATCACACTATCCATGGTAAATATAGAATCCACCATTAAGTGGTATAAATGTTAATATCATATTTTGTAAGTAAATGTGGGATTTTATGTAGCTGGTTGTATATAAATTTAATTAGGTTTAATCCTGATAGGTCCAGGATTTCAAGATCCTACTAAAATGATACTCATAGATCTTGATAGAAATCCTTAGAACAAACAGATGTCTCTAGACTGTACTGAAAATGGTGTTTCTATAGTCATTATTCCACATACAATCTCGAAATCCATGATCAATTCAATAACATGTATAAAAAATATAAATGAATTAGAGGCACCAGTATCATGTAAGTAACTAGATAATGTATAATCTACTAGGATAATAACTCACACTATCGATGGTCTATCCATGAAATCCACATGTATAAGCTACACCACATGCAATAGTCATACCCCTATCCACTTTTATATCACCTAAATCTATTGATTTTTACCACTATAATGATTATATTGATCTTACAATGAAGCACCATATCCACAGCCTTTACTGCCTCAACTAGTAGAACTCTAACTCCCTCTCTAATAAGGTGTAGATGATTCCTTTCATATAATGACTCTATCTAGCTACACCATCAGTAATTGTCTATCATTTTTTCCGACATAAAATCCTCAAAAGTCCCATATTACTAAAATATTGGCAGTCTACTGGTGGTGCGAGTCATTTTCTATAACAATGGCCCGACATAACAGACAGATAAATATTCACCCCTGTAAGGTCCTGCGCAATCAACCACCCTATTTGACATCATGACTTTCCACTTCCTAGGATAATGTTCCCATAACGATGCATATTTCCATAATAATTTCCACTTAAAGTCATTTATTAGCAACTATATTTCTTTTATTTAAATCCCCCTTCAGGGTTCCCTTAGCCATGAGATCCCAATCCACTACCTCGAAACACTTCCAAATGATGATAATGTGAGAATTATTCTCACACTAAATTCCATCCTAAAGAAATATATACATAACTATCACATTTCCTTCCAAATATGGAACACATATCTATAGTTATATAAAGTGTATGGTAGAGTCTATCAATGACATGATACCATGAGTAAGCCACATGAAAAATGCTACCCACGCCTACCATAGCAGCTCCGGATATAACTACTCTGAAAACCTACCAAGAATTCCTTCCATAATATGCATCCCTTCTGTCTATTAAGAACCTGAATTTCTAACTAATACTTCAAGGATTCTTAGAGAATACAAGAAACAAACTTGAACTACCTCTCAACAGTAGTCACTCAGAGGTCGAGTATTGTGACGAGGGACTCAACCCAGAACACAACTGCCTTAGGTCAACCCTCACTAGTGAATGTCAAAGGGTACTGCAACTAAAACCCCCTCATGATAACATAAATAATAATTACAACCCACACATGGTATCTTTACATGAATTACATAAAGCAAGAAATTTTCACTCTGAATTTCTCCCCTGCATCTTCAGCCAAAACTATTGGTGCCTCAGGTTCCACTACTGGTAATCCATCTCCATCCATCACATCAAATCATTCCCTCCATAAGAATCATCATGGAAGCAAAACTCCACAATTTAAAACACACGTATTTGGATTCATAACTAAATATTATCACATCTATATTGGATGAATAATCCTAACATGTCACAATATGTTTTTCCCCAAATCTCACCATGTGGTCAAAACCATAGTGTTACTGCTACCCATAACAATCCTACTCATAGGTCATAGTTATATAGGGTAATCAAATTTTAATTATTCACATTACATTGGAAAACAATTTATTAATATTTTTCATCAATTACCCATTTAAATTATCATTAGGTAGTATTTTTATGTTCAATTTCAAAAGAAAAGAGAAACAATCTTTGTTCAACAATTAACCCAATGCTTGTATTCACATGCATGACTAAAATGATGTTTGTTACAAAATAATATTGAGTTCCTTGAATGATGAATGTAGAATCAACTTCACACCATTACGGTTATAATTATATTAATAGAAATTATCAAAATTAATTTCCACATCACACAACAAGTTTTTCTCCCAATGTGAAATAATAGTAAACTATAACAACAAATAAAAATAACAACACTCTCACCCTGAGGACTTAGTTTTTCCCCTGTACATGGGTTTGAAACTCCCATTATGGAAATTTCATTCAAGACCCATATTTTTGTAGTCTTCTATTATCTGGTCTACAAATAGTTATTCAAAATAAAAAATGAAATGAAATAATACCCTTGATGCCACTATGTTATGTCCTATCCTGGGTGTCACACACTAGTTCCCCAAGTCATCTGGTCACACAACCTTTAGACTGCCTCACCATATTCCAGAGACTATCAACTAATAGTGAGGGACTTATAAGTCAATAATGTGGAGACTACACCCTATTTTATCAAATTAACACATCATAAAAAATAATAAACAATATAAGAAATGTACATATGAATAAAAATACAATTATATCAAGATAATCAATCTTGGAAACAAAATCCAACTAAATTAGAAGAAAAGACATGATAAGGTATGTTCCAACTATTTAAAAGGAAAACTAAGAATAAATCATTAATTACTAAAAAGTGTGTCCCAGAGAACTTCTAGTTCCATCATACAAAATCAATTCAATCTCATTCATCTAATACATGGTCTTTTCTCATAACTCATAATACAATAATAATGTATATCCAAGTACATATCAGGAAGCCAAAGTACAAAGTCAGTATAACTCAGTTTTTCATCACTAATGTTGTCTAAAACAATATCCAACCAAATTGTGAATGTAGTTTTATAATGAAATGATTAAATTCATAATTAATCAATTATGACATTATTATTTATTCTTTTCTCAACTATATTAACTCCTAGATTCCCGAGTACACCTGTACCTCAACGCATGTGTCAGATCAAGCTGGAGCCCAATATTTTCCCAGGTAATATAATATCATAATTCATACGTTATGTTATTCTAGAGATAGATGTATTCCAAGGTGATATCAAATATCAATCCATGCTTTAGCTCATAGAGATGACCAATGAATTCCCATGTGACTTCACAACTTTGAGTGCCTTGTAAATTACCATGTTGGCATTCATACGTTACATAATAGAATGACCATCTTTCCATTATTTAATTCATTATTGAATGGCCATGTTTTCATTCACACATCAAAAAATACAATGACCATGTTCACATTCATTAAGTCACATTTGAATGAACATGTTATCTTTCATCAACACATAATTAATTAGTCTATTAATTAACCATATAGATTCCATTCTAAATTCAATAATTAGTTACAAAAAATAATTCCCTTAGTTAATTTAATACCTAACTAATCATATAATTAAAATTTATTCTTTCAATAATTGATTAAAAATTTCATTTGTAGTAATAATTAATTAATTAGTTTATCAATATATTTCCATCAATTAATTACCCAATTAACTAAATTTTTCAATACTATAAATTAATTTAACAATTACTTACTAAATACTCAGATATAAAAATATCATCATTAATTTTCAGAATTAATTATCTCATTCATAATCTAAATTATACATAATATATTCCATGATTAATTTTCCCTATCTTTATATCACTATAACATAATTATTTCCAAAATTAATTATCACTAGTCAAAAAAATCAATATCTCATAATCAATTCACTAATTAATTTTCAAAATCATAATCTCTAAATTTAATAATTTTTCCTCCAATTTATTATATAATTTTACATCCCCCAAATATCAAAAATTAATTCCCAAATTAAATATCTATTTTAGTATCACATCAATTAGTCAATTGAAAATAATAATTAACCTAATTTTGGAATTCTAGTTTCTATGAATCCTGGCCAAATCCAAAAATTTTATACACGTATAAAATTAATGAATATGGGAATTCAATATTAGACCACCTATATCAAATTATAAATGAATAATAACACAATGAAAATCCCTATAAATAAGTGGTAAAATGACGTAGATCTAGATCTGAATCTCAAATCCCATAATCAAATATAAAATAAAATTAATATCATATATATATAGATCTCACCAAATTGATTTACATATGTCCATAATAGAAAATTAAATCAATGAATTATTTGGATTATAATGGTTGAATAATGATAGATACATCAGTATAGTATTAACTTACTAGAAAACAACAATCATCCAATCTGGGCTTCGAATCGTGAGTAACAAAGGTTGGGAGGTCTTGGAATTCATTCTTAAACTTCAAAAAAAAAAGAATGATCTCCTAGGGATGAATGTGGGTTGAAATAGAGGATTTCTTTGGGGTTAGAGGGTTTGAAAAATTAAAATCAACTGAAATTTAAAGTCATGCATGATTTTATAGTTAGGGGAACATGGTTTTCGTACCATTTTTCCTAAACCGTGGACATATTATATAAGTGTTTGATTGTTACTCCTAAAATTTCACATGGTTTTCTATAACTTGTAACATTCATGAAAATCCCCCCTACCTGGGTTCACATGTTTAGATTTTCTGGGGTACACAGTTAGGGATAATCGATCAACAACAGTTCAGAGCACTATAATTTCTATTTTTCTCAAATTTATACGCAAACAAAAACCATGTCATAATCCAAAAAAACACACTCAAATAAGGATTAAAGAGTACCTGAAATCAATATCGAATCAAATAAAAAATGGTCTGGATCTTACAAATATATATATATATATATATATATATATTATATTCAATAAAATATTTTTTTATATTTATAAAATAGTTTGGATAAGAATTAGATAAAAATAAGTCTACTTTTATGCTTAATATTTGTATTTCTTAATGTGCAAATTTTACTGCATTTTAATGGATGAACTATTGTAAATAATTTTTTTTTGAAATTTAATAAAACATTTTCTGAAATTAAACCTCAATTATGATATATTAACATATAAATTATCTTAGGATGAATTTTTCCTACTTCCCTTTTAGGATTCATTTTTTAGACAAATAGTGAGAGAAATTGTATTTTAATTCAAAACTAATTTCTATATTTTTTATTTATAAGGATAAATTGTAATTTTTTTGCATTATAAAGTTTTATTAGAACAATTGTCCATAATTTATCACAATTCAGGTTATTGGATTCAATTTTTCATTATATTTTATATAAACACATATAAATATTTTGGACATTTTAACTTTAAAAACATACTTTGTTATCCTGTATGTGGGATTAATGTTAGCATTATTTGTAACACTTTTATGGTCGGAATTTTGGAAAATGGATTCAATATTTGGAATAAAAATAATTTAATATTTAAAATAATGTTAACATAGTGATTGAACAATAATATTATTGAAATATATAAAAATTAATTATATCTTTTAAGAAAAAAGTACCCTTAAAAAGACAAATCCTTATACAGAAGGTGAAAAATGTTCTATAAACATAACTAAAATCCATTTTATATTCATATTTATACCAAAACCTTCATCTTATCTTTTTGGGTTCATTATTTGAGGGTAATTTTGTAAGGGATGCCTCTCAATATTCATTACGTTTTTATATTTACAAGAATTTCACTCCCCCCAACTATAAAAGGGAATTCACTCCTCCCACTTAATAAAACCCCTAAATATATTTAGATCCTCAAAAACCTAAAAAATATCCCAAATCACAACCCACATCATATAAGACTAATTTTATAATTAAATATCACCAATGTGGTACTTTTCTTTAGACCCAAAGGAGTTACCCAAATAAGAGGTAACATTTATCAATGATCACAATAGTATTATTATTTTCTCAACCCCTTAAATTCATAATATTCCATGATTATATAGTAAAATTATTATCCTAAATAAACTGATATTTTTATTATTTCAATGTTTTTGCGGACACCTACACATACATCAATCAAATGGGTAACGAAACTATTTTTTGTGTGTATGATCGACTAGCACCCCCTAAATGATGACATTCTTTTTTCCTATACCACATATCATGGTTGATAATTATGATGGAAATGATATTTATATATTATATATATTATATTTAGGATTTATTCGAACTTATTTAATTTTTATATAATAAATATCTTGATTATTTTCATTTTCCGTAAATATGATAACATTGATTGTGGATACATGGACTTGTTGGAACCAGGTTCTTCAAAGCAATGTGTATGGTTTGTGTTTGTTGTCAATCCTCAGTGGAAGTTCAGGGTGTGAACCAACAAAGCGATCATACCGTTCAGGAAGAAAACAGTAGTGAAGGTGGCGTTGTTTCCCAGTGTTTGCCAAATTTTTGGGCCTGAAAATCCGTAAATAAAGTAAAGTGTTTTTGGCAAAGATACTTCCGCGCCAAGCTCTTGGAGGATGAAAGACTTGCGCGCCATATGTTTTTGAGGATCAGAACATCACAATTTGGCTAAGGAAAGAAGGTCGCGCAAGTGTTGGTTGGGTCGCGCAAGTAACTTGCGCGACAGAGGATCTGGAGACAGGACTTGCGCGTCGTCGAGGGACATGCGCGCCACCGCGCAGGGGGGCCAGTTTGCCTATAAATACTGGACCACCCCTCCTCATTTGGACCGAAGTTCAAGGCCGAGAGATTTTTCGAGCTCTCGTCGCGCAGGTGGTTGAGTCGCGCAGGTGGTTGTTTTGTCGCGCAAGTAGACCTTGCACGCCGGTATTTGGCTATTCTCCCAAGGCAGTTTGAAAGAGAAAGGAAGTGGATCGCGCAAGTATTTAGTTCAAGAAGGTAGTGTCGCGCAGGTTCTTCAGTGACACTTGCGCGCCAGTTTAGTCTTGCGCGCCTGAGACTTGCGCGCCGCCGGGAGACTTGCGCACCGGGCTTGAAAAGGAGACCTAGACACTATTGAAGCGCGCCTGGTTTTGCTGAAGCCCACCGGCGTGTTTGGAGCTGCACCAAAGCCGAGAGACTACTCGGTACATTCGAGGAAAAGTGTTATTCTTCTTCTGGTGAGAATCGGACTTCAATAGAGCATCTACATACAACAAAGGATGCACTCCTATGCAAATGAAGAAGAGACCTTCACGTCTATAAACTGAGTGGGACTTCACCAACGGCAGTGAGCCAGGGGGAGTCAACGGGAGTGACCCGAGGGAAGTAGTGAGCTATCCCTGAATCTTTGTAAAGGCAGTGAGCCTGGGACAAAGTGACTGTACCCGAACTTGTGTAATCTGCAGCTTGTGAAGCATAGTGGATTTTGGTACGACCGACAACCTGTCGACGTATGCTCCTTGGACGTAGCCCTTAGTGGTGAACCAAGTAAAAATGGCTGTGTCTTCTCTGTGCTTGTGAATGTTTTCTTTCTGATCATAATCTTCATACAGGTTCAACAAGTTCCTACCAACGTGGGAACAGGATCCATCACATTAAAAGAAAATGTGGTCACCCTGATTCACCCCTCCCCTCTCAGGGTGTCCCGGGGTCCTTCAAGTGGTATCAGAGCGAGGTTGCTGGTGTTGAATCTGACCTTCTTCGTCATGGAAAACGCCATCAATGTCAGGGGAGTCCCTCACTTCGATGGAAGCAATTTCCAGATCTGGAAAAACAGAATGAGATCTCATCTAAGATCTCTTGGAATGGAAGTTCTTTTTTCTACTGTGCAAGGAATACATGTCACTGATCCAACAGGTCTGGCTATGACTGAAACAGACAGGAAACTTCTTGATGCAGATGCTAAAGCACAGAATGCTCTCACTGCAGCCCTTTCAGATCAGATTTACCTGAAGGTGATGAACTGTACCTCAGCAAAATCTATGTGGGATAAACTTGAGAATATTTATGAAGGTGATAGAAAAGTGAAGGAGGCGAAACTACAAGTGCTACACAATCGGTTTGATGATCTGAAGATGCATCCAGACGAGAATGCAGACTCTTTCTTCAATCGAATTACTGAAGTGGTTGGAGCAATTCGGGGTCTAGGCGAAGAAATCAAAGACATTGATATTGTAAAGAAAATATTAAGAAGACTTCCACCTCTGTATAATGCGAAGGTGTCAGCTCTTGAGGAAAGAGATCTTTCCAAACTTTCTCTAGATGACTTACTGAGCAGTTTGGTAGCATATGAAATGAGAGTCAAACCAGAAGATGCTACGACTCGGGTGAGCAAGGAAATGGCATTCAAGGCCATGGATAAATTGAAAATCTCAAAGGATAGTAGCGGTGATGATGACGAAGAGAAAGAAATTCTTTCTCTCATTGCAAAGAAGTTCCAGAAGGGGAAAGGGAAATTCAAAGGGAAGTTACCTCTCGCATGTTTCCGTTGTGGAAAAGTTGGGCATATTGCCTCTCAGTGCTTGAAGAATATCAATGATGATGACAGTGAAGATGAAAACTTCAAGAAGCCTCAAAGAAGGTTCTTCAAAAAGAGAGACTTCAAATCTGGTAAGAAAATGCAAAGGAAGAGTTTTGTCTGTGAAGAGGAAGAAGATGACAATGAATTCTGTGATGAAGAAGAACCAGAATTCAAAACTGGGAACCATGCTTCTATGATGGCCACTGTTGAAAAGTCAGAAGATACTGATGGTGAAAAACAACTGAGAGCTTGTGTAGATCCTGAGGTGCAACTTAAGGATGCAGTTAGTAAGCTTAAGATTAAATGTAAGAGCTGCAATAAGTGGAAATCAATTGTAGAAGAATCAACTGAATATGTTGATCAACTTGAAGCTGAAATTGAACGACTGGAAGAATTTGTAAAGGTACAGTCTAAAATAATTGAAAGCAATGATGATGCAGTTGATCTGAAGCTAAGAATTGAAGAGCAGGCAAAGGTCATCAATGACCTCACATCTAGACTGGATGAAAAATCCAAGACTGTTGAGGGTCTTGAGGAGGAAGTAGTTACTCTAAGGAGTAAAATGGAGACAGAATCAGTTCCAAAAGAATCGAGGAAGAAAATACAGTTCGGAAGATTCTCAGATGCAGAATTACTTGCAAGAGCCAAGTGTGGTTCAGATGGGGTTGGAAAAATCTTGAGTGATCAAAGACCCGCTTGCATGGGAAAGAGTGGAATTGGCTGTGAGGCTGAGTCATCAACTGCTGGAAGTGAAAAGATCCAAAAGAAAGATAAGATGAAAGTTGAACATGTTGAAATGTTACCTAGGGTTCTGAAAAAGGTACCCTCAATCCAAACTAAAAGGAGACCTGAAAATTATCCTCAAACTTTCAAAAATGGCAGCCAGTCTTACTATTCTCCCAAGGAAGAAGCTATAAGGAGAAATTCAAGTGAGAAGACATTTCTTCTCATGAAGTGTCAGTTCTGTGGCTATCTGGGCCATACCATGTCTTATTGTGAAGAGGCAAGAAGCTATCTGAATGGAGAAGATATAGATGCTCAACAAAGGAGAACAATTTCATATTCTAATTCTTATAGAAGAAATAATTTCTATGGATATTGTTTTCGTTGTTCTAACTTTGGTCATAAGGCCATTAATTGCAGGAAGAGAAGGGACATTGACACCTCATACAGAAGCTCCAGACAAGTCAAGTCTCGTCAGCAAGACAATGTTGCTCTTTCAAACAGGTTCTCACCTCTTAAAGAAGACTTTGACTATGAAGAACCTGGGTATGCGGAAGAGATAGTTGAAAGGCCGTCAGTTCTGTATACTCAATCTAATGTCTCATGGAAGGAAAGGAGGAAGATTGAGAAATCAAACCTTGCAGAGGTAGCCCTCAAAGCTACAAAGAACAACAGTACCTGGATTCTAGATAGCGGTTGTTCATCTCATATGACGGGTAATGCCGGCCTACTAACGAATATCATAAAGAATGTTGATGGTACAGTGAGATTTGGTAATGATGGGGCTCTGAAAATCAAAGGGAGTGGAAGTACCCAATTAGCTAATGGAGAACTAAAGAAGACTGAAGTCCTTTACGTAGATGGCCTACGCCATAATCTCCTTAGCGTGAGTCAACTCTGTGACTCAGGACTTATAGTTACTTTTAATCAGAAAGGCTGCACCATCAAGGGAAAAACCGGCAATTCACTTATGAAAGGATGTAGAACAGAAGGCAACTTGTATCAGGTTGATAGTGAAGAAAATGTATGTTACATGACTGTTGAAGAAGAAAACAATTTGTGGCATTGGAGATTGGGACACATCAATCAACAAGACATGGAGAAAATATCAAAATTGAGAATTGTCATGGACATCCCCAACCTGAAGCGTGAGCGTGAAAAATCCTATGATGCTTGTATTCGTGGGAAGCTGGTCTGCAGTTCATATCGGCCAAAGAAGAAAAAGGCATCTTACCTTCTTGATTTGATTCATACAGATGTTTGTGGTCCAATAAATGTTGCAGGAACACATGGAGAAAGGTACTTTGTCCTTTTTATTGATGATTACAGTAGAATGGCATGTGTGATGGTCATTCACAGGAAAAGACAAGTCCTTGACTGCATGAAAACATATCGGCGAATCGCCGAGAATGATACCGGACGAACAATCAAAGTGTTGCGATCTGACAATGGAGGAGAATACACGTCCATTGAATTTGAGAATTATCTAGAGAAGCATGGGATACAGCATGAGGTAGCTGCTGTGAGAACTCCACAACAAAATGGAGTTGTTGAACGTAGGAATCGACAGGTGAACAACATGGCACGAACTATGCTGATTGAGAGTCGTATTCCACGACATTACTGGAAAGAGGCTGTTCAAGCTGCAGTGTACAATCAGAATCGAACAGGACTTTATATGGGTGAGACGAAGACACCATATGAATTGTGGCATGGACGGAAGCCGTCTCTAAAATACTTTCGTGTCTTTGGAAGTAAATTCTTCATCAGGAACAAAGAAGGAAATCAAGGGAAATATGGCGACAATGCAGATGAAGGAATTTTCCTTGGTTACTCAATGAACAGCAAAGCCTACAAATGTTTCAACAAGCGTTTGGGAAGGATTGTGGAAAGCAATGATGTTAAGATAATTGAAGAGAAAACCACAAATGCTTCACGGACGTCATATGCTGATGTGATAGAAAGTCATGAAGAATGTGGACATGAAGAAACTACAAATGCAGAAATAGAGGAAGATGTTCAAAACACTCCTCAATCACATGATGATGTTGACTCAGAAGAAGAATCTGAAGAAGAAACTATGGCTGAAGATAATACTACTGAATCTCACAGGAGAAATCGAAGAGCTGAGATTGATCCATCCAACATAATTGGGGATAGGAGTGCACCCACTCAAACCAGAAGGATGAGGAATACCACGCAATCTGCATTTCTATCACTTGTAGAGCCATCCTCATTCGAATAACCTGCAAAAGATGAATCTTGGGTGAAATCCATGAATGATGAATTAGATCAGATTGATAAGAATCAGACATGGGATCTTGTCCAGAGACCCGAAGGTCATAATGTGATTGGTACAAAATGGATCTTCAAGAACAAGTTTGATGAGCATGGAAGTGTCATCAGAAACAAGGCACGACTGGTATGTAAAGGATACTCCCAGATTGAAGGCATTGATGTTGAAGAAACCTTTTCTCCAGTGGCTAGACTGGAGTCAATCAGGCTTTTCCTTGCCATGGCACTCCAAAGAGGATATAAAGTATATCAAATGGATGTCAAGACAACATTCTTGAATGGTGTACTTGAAGAAGAAGTCAATATTGAACAACCAGTGGGCTTTGTCTTGGGTACCGATGAAACAAAGGTCTGCAAACTAAAGAAAGCTCTATATGGTTTGAAGCAGGCACCACGGGCGTGGTACTCACGACTAGATTCATATCTCAAGAAGTTGGAATTCAAAAGAGGAGGAGTTGATCACAATCTCTATGTGAAGAATTCTCCAAAAGATAAATTCATGGTTCTTGTCTACGTTGATGATATCATATTTGGTGGCAGTAGGAAGAAATCAGTGGATGAATTTGCCAACCACATGAAATCAGAGTTTGAAATGTCTATGATTGGGGAGCTCACATATTTCTTGGGGCTGCAAGTGATTCAAAAGAAGGAATACACATTCATTTCTCAAGAAAAATATGCAAGAGAGCTGCTGAAAAAGTTCAATATGCAAGACTCCAAACCAATGTCAACTCCGATTACGGTTGGAACAAAACTTGGAAAGCATGAGGATGGGAACTCTGTTGATCCCACCATGTACAGGAGGATCATTGGTAGCCTATTGTACCTGACAGCGACAAGGCCAGATATTGTCTTTGCAACATGTCTTGCGGCCCGCTTTCAGAGTAATCCAAAGGAGGAACATATGGCAACGGTAAAAAGAATCATGAGGTACATTCAAGGTACACATAACTTCGCGTTATTTTTTGCTGCAGGCTGGGACAGTGAATTATCAGCATTTTCTGATGCTGACTGGGCTGGTGATGTCGTAGATAGAAAGTCTACTAGTGGTGGAGCTTTCTATATTGGGCAGAAATGTGTTGGCTGGTTGAGCAAGAAACAAGAAAGTACTCTCTTAGTACTGCTGAAGCTGAATATATCTCCGCCACAAAAGCATGCACTCAACTTCTTTGGATGAAGCAGCAGCTAACAGATATTGGTGATAAGGTGCAGCAACCAATGGTGATTTATTGTGATAACAAAAGTGCAATTGATCTTAGGAAGAATCCGGTTCAGCATTCTCGTACAAAACATATTGAAATACGGTATCATTTTATCAAAGAAAAGGTTGAACAAGGCGTGATTAAAATGGATCATGTTGAAACTAATGAACAAGTGGCTGATATCCTAACCAAGCCATTGTCTTCGGCTGTGTTCGAGAAGCATCGGTTGAACCTCGGTGTTCGACCACCTCCTACTGCATAAGGAGGCTCCAGAAGTCCCCTCTCCCCGTTTGTTTTAACTGTTTTTTTTTCTGCTGCTTATGGCTGTGATGCAGGTTTATGGGGGAGATACTATCCAGGGGGAGTATGGCTTGAGATGAACGTTGATAAAAATTTTCGGTCATTGGTTTTATTGTCAATGGGGGAGAAAGGAATAAATTCAAGGCAAGAAAGGCAAGAAATTCTTCTGTGATGAGAAGTGTAAGATTGTGATGAGAAGTTTAATAAGGATAACATCGGGCGTCATGGAGAATTTCAAAACACTAAGACCCAATTCAAGCTTTCTCTCTTGTTTTCTACACCGAGCATTGCTCACGTAGACTTAGAGTGTTGGCTGATTTGATTCTTGCGTTTTGGATTTGCTCATGGTTGGAGATCTATTGAATTTATTCTGATTGCCAACAAACCCAAAGGGGGAGATTGTTGGAACCAGGTTCTTCAAAGCAATGTGTATGGTTTGTGTTTGTTGTCAATCCTCAGTGGAAGTTCAGGGTGTTAACCAACAAAGCGATCATACCGTTCAGGAAGAAAACAGTAGTGAAGGTGGCGCTGTTTCCCAGTGTTTACCAAATTTTTGGGCCTGAAAATCCGTAAATAAAGTAAAGTGTTTTTGGCAAAGATACTTGCACGCCAAGCTCTTGGAGGATGAAAGACTTGTGCGCCATATGTTTTTGAGGATCAGAACATCACAATTTGGCTAAGGAAAGAAGGTCGCGCAAGTGTTGGTTGGGTCGCGCAAGTAACCTGCGCCACAGAGGATCTGGAGACAGGACTTGCGCGCCGTCGAGGGACTTGCGCGCCACCGCGCAGGGGGTCCAGTTTGCCTATAAATACTGGACCACCCCTCCTCATTTGGAACGAAGTTCAAGGCCGAGAGATTGTTCGAGCTCTCGTCGCGCAGGTGGTTGAGTCGCGCAGGTGGTTGTTTTGTCGCGCAAGTAGACCTTGCGCGCCGGTATTTGGCTGTTCTCCCAAGGCAGTTTGAAAGAGAAAGGAAGTGGATCGCGCAAGTATTTAGTTCAAGAAGGCAGTGTCGCGCAGGTGCTTCAGTGACACTTGCGCGCCAGTTTAGTCTTGCGCGCCTGAGACTTGCGCGCCGCCGGGAGACTTGCGCGCCGGGCTTGAAAAGGAGACCTAGACACTATTGAAGCGCGCCTGGTTTTGCTGAAGCCCACCGGCGTGTTTGGAGCTGCACCAAAGCCGAGAGACTACTCGGTACATTCGAGGAAAAGTGTTATTCTTCTTCTGGTGAGAATCGGACTTCAATAGAGCATCTACATACAACAAAGGATGCACTCCTATGCAAATGAAGAAGAGACCTTCACGTCTATAAACTGAGTGGGACTTCACCAACGGCAGTGAGCCAGGGGGAGTCAACGGGAGTGACCCGAGGGAAGTAGTGAGCTATCCCTGAATCTTTGTAAAGGCAGTGAGCCTGGGACAGAGTGACTGTACCTGAACTTGTGTAATCTGCAGCTTGTGAAGCATAGTGGATTTTGGTACGACCGACAACCTGTCGGCGTATGCTCCTTGGACGTAGCCCTTAGTGGTGAACCAAGTAAAAATGGCTGTGTCTTCTCTGTGCTTGTGAATGTTTTCTTTCTGATCATAATCTTCATACAGGTTCAACAAGTTCCTACCAACGTGGGAACAAGATCCATCACATTGAAAGAAAAAGTGGTCACCCTGATTCACCCCTCCCCTCTCAAGGTGTCCCGGGGTCCTTCAGGACTATGGTCTCCTCAAAGTGATGTGATTAATTTCGGGTATGCATGGAATTAATAAAGGATGGTTTTTGTAAACACATGGGAAATATATGGAACAAATATGCTAATTTAAATATAATATTAAAAATTATTATTCATTATTCATTATTTTTTACATGACAAAGAAATGGTGGAAGAGTTCCTGCATACATAAGAAATTCCATCTCATTGAATAGTTCATTTCATTTCTTATATCTAAATATTATGTATTATTATAAATAAAAATATAATGAATATATAGAAATATTAAATCATTGCCTAAATTTTGAACATGGGGAAATAAATAACTATTTAACAGGAAAAAATATATTCAGCCAAAATATACTCAAAAAACTAGAAAATTAACACATGAAGTAGTTAAAATAATGAAATATTATTAAACAATTGGAAATAATAAATTATAAGAAGATAATATATTATATTATAAGTTTAATTACAGTCTTTTTATAAGATATTGACATTCTTAAAAACATTATACATGAATATAAAAGACCATCTTCTGAGAATAAATAAAAGTTATGGGATATTCGTCTCACTTTTTACATCGGTGACATAAATGTCATATTTACCTATTACATATTTTATTTTGTGTATATTTAGATCATTTTGATGTATTATATCATGAATTATTTTATCATCATGGTATTTTTTGTTTCAATATTAGTTTTTTCTTATGTTTGGATTTTAATTAGAAGAAACGAAGTGGTAGAGAATTTCATAACCTTATTCTTTATCATTGGGTTATATTACATGTTAATTATTGCAAATTATACAAGAATTATGCTTGTAATAACATTATAATATTTATTGTTTATTTCCACTAGATTAATTTTTAATTAAAGTCTCTAAACATAATTTATTCCTTAATTGATTCTCACTTCATCATGAATATAATTTTTTATTATGCAACTTTAAGGAAAAAACTGGGAAACCAAGGTTTACAAAACAGGGGTACCGCTAGGTGCTAAATGAGCTTACAAAATTATTAAAAATGATACTATGATTATTATAATTAGAAAGTCTAAATAATTCATAGTGCAACGTACTAACTTCAGTTCCCAGATCCACGTTGATAAGCTCTTCAAGGTGAGTTGTCATTCTGTCAACTTTCTGTATGAATTCCTCTAAGTTTATTTTACCTTGGATGAAGCCAAGAGCTAAGATTCTGTATTGTTTATCTAACCACACCTCTTGCCCCTCCTTGGCATCAAATCGCAACCTTCTTTCCTAAATTCTTTCTATTTATTTTTTGGAGCATTTACCCTGACCTATTTTTCAATCATTTCTTCCTTGGAATGTAGGATGAGATTCATGAACTCACCATCTTCTTCCTCAGCTATTCATGTTCTCCCTCTTTGTTCTCCACCATCCCCGTTCTGGGAGGTCATGGATTCGTTGATTCCACATATCATATCTGACCTATATTCCATTGGTTTAGAAAATTATAAATAATCCTTTCATCCCTTTGATTTTTCCCCTTGACCAATATACATTTCCATGAGTCTCTATTTTTTGTCCTTTCTTCCTTCTAGGACTATGAATACCTTTCACTTGAATTGTTTCTAGACTGTACACAAATAATTGGTTGTAACTGCCATCACCCGAATCCTCTTCCTCTTGATCTAGTGTTGGTTCTTTAACATCTAGACCATCAAAGATGTTTCCCTACTCGACTACTGGCCCTTCAATGGAGGACTCTTCCTAACTGATGCCTTTACATTTCTTTGTTCAAAACCATTATTAATACCCTTGATCATAGTCTATAGGTGGGAAGGGAATTTTGAAGTGAAAGTGATTGGGTACAATGGACCCAATACACTCACCTCTCCCTGCCTCCCTTGTACCTGTAATGAAACTGTAGTAGGTGCCTCCTGAAATGAAGTTACAGAAGGCTCAACCTCCGCTCTGATTACATCCCAAGTTTCCACGTACTTTTCCCCTGGGGGAGCACTAACTGAGATTTCTAAGACATTACAGCAAGGATGTCCAAGAATATGTCCCCCATTTCAACCTAGATCTTTCACCTAGATGTGTATACTCAGTTCCTTCATCAAATGATTTTAAACATCTGCCACCTTTGGATTTTCACTCGTAACATACCGTTTGATGCCAGAGAAGCTCATCCTCGATCTCAGTGGTGATAGCTTCCAGTGGGACTTTGGTTATATCAGCTTCAACACATATCCTATTACCGAATGGATGATAAATAGCCTTAGAGAGAGCATCCGAATAGATGTAGCACCCTAGCATATTACCTATCAGCCGAAGGATGGCATGGTTCGGGAATGGTAGAGGCAGTCTCAGTAGAGTTATCCAGAGCGCTATGGTCGAAGGGTCATGCTCTATATGGAAATCGAAGAACCACCAGAATAAAGTAAACACAAGATCCCTCCATATATCACGGAGCAAAGGCCCAAGAATAAATCAGGTCTTCTTGATTTGAGAAACTGACCTAGATGTGCCTTTTATCTAAAAGGCCAACAATTGTGTGATCATATAAATTCCATGAAGAAAACAAAAAATGGTTGAACACGTCAACAGATGGGAGAATCTTTCTGAATCGGGCAACCAATGTGACATTCATTTCAGCAGAAGCATCCATGAACTCCATAGGAGAAATAAGTACTGAGAGTGCACCATTCATGAATGCATGCTATTTAGGGATTATTGAAATGGGAGGAAATAAGGGGAAGGAGGATAGATCTGTGAATAGAGTGAATGTAGGGAGATGAGAAGGAAGTGAGCGCGAGGGAGAAGCTAAAACTCCCCTCCCCATCCGAAGCGGGTCACGGAGGGGGCGGCGCCGCATCCATTCCCTACGCCATAAGCAGAAGGGAGAATGAGTGTGAAGCGCTGATAACCTCCATGATTCTCACTTAAATTTTATTGACTTTTTTATGTTTACTTTGCCAAATCATTTCGATCAGAATTGATGACACTTCAATTTATATGAGTCGAAATTATTGGATCATTGCTTACTAAGTAATTTCATTTTCTTCTTATATGGTTAGTAACTATCTTTTTCATGTAATATTACAATATTACCACTTTTTGGTACACCAAATATTTTAGAAAATGATTTTCTGAAAACCTGACATCATTTCAATATTTTGTTTGAGAAAATGTTTTCTTAAAATCTATGTTTTTTAAAAATGTTATCAAAAATGAATTGACATTTAAAAAATTATTTTTAAATAAATTTCTACCCTTTTCACTTTTAAAATTTTTTCTGAGGAAAATTCTAATCATTTTCATAATGGTCACTTTTCTAAACTTTTTACCATGAAAATGGATTTTTATTACCTTGTATAACATGTATAATATTATACACCGTAATTTTTTATGATTCTATTTAATGTTTTAAAGGTTTATTTTTATAGAATTTTTTTTGATGTGGTTTTTAATGAAATGGAATTCCATATTTTTTCCAAGAAAAATTGATGTTTTCTTCAATAATGTTTTTGAATGTTGTTTTTATGATACATCCATTTTTCAACTACATCCACCCATTATTTTTACTCCACATGGGATATGTTGTATTGATATCATATGTATTTTTCCTCTACATTGTTTTTGATTTATTCCACTGATGAATTTTTTGATATTCTCCTCCTTGATTCATTTTTGCAGTCCCCATGAATATTCAAATTCATGTAATCATTGAACATAGAATCAACCATAATTATCCACATCATTTATCATGGATATCATCATTTCCAAAACCATATAATAATTTTACATATGTTGTCTACATTTAATGTTATTTAATTTAGTAAAGAAATATATATATATATATATATCTATATCCTTTTATCAATACTGATATATCATATGGAACATTGGTTTTGAATTAAAAAGATTATTAAATTTATGAGGAATTATTTGGACAGGTAGGACATTGGTTGGTTAAAATTTTATTAAATCCCCTCGATGCATCATTTTTCTCATGAGATGAATGCAATTAGTGAGAAACCCAATGAAATTTTTTCGAAGCACTCTAGATGAGTTTTTACACATATATTTAAATTATATTTTGATATTTCATAACTGTTTTTTGATAAACCCTATGGTGAAAAGTATTTATGGAAATGGTATCATGTCCCTATGGAACATGATTCCCAATAACGTTGATTTTCCTTTATTCATTATTAATTTATTATTACTGATGAGATTTTTTATTTTACATTTTATATAGATGCCTTTCATTCTCTTTTCATTGATTAAATGTAATCTATTTTAGTTATTTCCATTCCATATTTTTTATGTCTTATCCTATTATTTAATTGGAATGTTTTTTAGTTACATACCATTCCATAATGTTTAAATACTTCCTTATCAGATAATTGATTACATGACATTTTTCATAAGTTATTACTTTTTCATATTCCTTATTCTCATTGATTCATTATTTCTTCCTCTAAGCTCGACCCTAACAAGTCCTTTTATCCCACCTTTATTCTATATATTTCCCTAGGATTCTATGAAGTGTAATAAGAAAGATATGAAATGATATCCTAGATGGAATAATGTTATCCTATTATTAAAAATAGGTTGTAATTATTGTCTTATGTAGTAATATAAGACTTGTGTATTTATTTGGTTTACCAGTACTAATAAACTAGATGTTCCTTTGGGTTATATTTCCAGATAATCATGATAATATAATGGTAGTAGACACTGGTTCTAGGATTTCTGGGGTTGGGTCCATATAGTATAATATAGTTTTCTATAAAATATGTGTTTTTAAATATTCATTGAAAAATATAATCCATTTTGAAAAAACATATATATTTAACCTCAAGATAAGATTAATATGTTTATTAAAAACCTTATATTTTTTATAAAATTAATTTCTATATGTGGGAAGAATTAATTAAATTAATTACATTAAAACACCATTAAAAAACAATTTTTTGACACAAAAATTGTCTTTACTAAAATTTGAGTCCATATTTTCAAATAATTAATCAATGAATTTATACTGAGTGGAATCTATATATATATATATTAAATAATGTATTTAGTATTATTCATATCATCCCTTTTGATTATTTTGATATAATGGTCATATTAATCAAATAATATTTTTTTTGTTCTCTTATACTTACTGTTGAGTATTATCTATGCTTTCAAACTTAGTAAAATTCTGAAATACCAGGGTTATACATTATACATCCGTAAAATATTTTCTTCAAAAAAATATATCTTATGTCTTATAATAAGTGTTTAAATCATTTTTTATTTCAATTCCATTGAGTGGATGTAAAAATATATGATCATGAAAGGAATAATTTGTTAATAATTATTTTAAAAGTTATTATAAAAAGTTTCATTATAAGAATGTTCAAGAAATATATATTTTAAAAATAGGGAAAGTAAAATATATATTTCATCTTTAGTGACATGTAACATGAATTAAAAATATGACAACATTTGTGAGATGTGAAAATATTACCATGGATGAAGAATTAATTTTCAAATATTGATGGAATGTGGCATTTAACATTGATCAGAAGAGTTTGAATGATCATTTAAATCCAATAACCACAAAACAATAATAAAATTATGTTGGAGAAATATCATCAATTATTCATAAATTATTATTATATAATAATTTTCTTTCTTGACCCCTTTCTTAATGTTGAATAATTCTATTACCCTATGAATATAAGGAAATATTGTATAATGATTTTCAATAATTCTATAAATGAAATTTCAATATATTTTATGTGTTTAAATTTGTTTCCCCCATTTTTTCATCATTTAAACAAAATTATGATTTTGAAAATTTAATCCTTGTAGGACTATAACCATATTCAGATTGAACATGAGTTATTACAAAGATTGAAAAAATTATATTCTCATGTGTAAAAAAAACACATATAGATTACATACCTTAAAATAATAATAAAAATGAATAAAATTTCATATGAATATATAAAACATATTACTCCAAATCCTGCAAAATTACACAAATGATTCAAAATAATTCATTACATGACGAAATATCTTTATATCCCAATTAACCTCAATATCATTAATATTGATGAAGGTTATAATCTCATTTTTTTCTCATTTCTTATAGACATTATCCCCTATAAATGTAGTAAAATGCATAAAAAATAATCCTTCATGTTAATACTATGGGTTAAATATAACTGAACCCAATAAAACATATCACAAAATACAATTAGTCACATTAAAATCCAATCAATTTTAACAAAAAAATGTGTTATACAATTCATTGAACATATTCAAAAACATAAACTGAAACACCAATGAAAATATCTAGTACTCTTAATTTATCATCACATGAAAACATATCAATATACCATGTTATCAAAATACCAAGCTCATAAAAAAAATAATATACAAAAACCCAAACTCCAAGATCTGATGGTAAAAAATAATATATGCATTTATTGATTTGATGTTGATAAATGTAAGACAATTTTTTCCTATCCAAAAAATAATACATGAAAAAAATATTGGATCACATATATACCCAATGACCTATTAGGTTTGGAGTATTAATGAAATAAGAAGAACTCATTCATAACAATTCCCATGTCATTATATGAATATTTTCCTCACTATACAATGATTATATTATTCCACATCAATTCACAATCATCTACCACAAGAAACTATTTCTGTTATATCAGAAAAAACATCATTATTTGTAACTTTAGGTAATCAAAACATATGAATGGGGTGCACTCCAATTTTTAATAAGGGCAGACATAGGCATCAAAAACTGACTAACTTTGGTCAGATCATGATGTGTATAATGTTATGAGTACATTTTCAAAGTGAAAAAAATTACATATGATAATTCATACCCATAAAAACATGGATAATTAATCATGTGGCCTGGAATAAATATTTAATAAATTGAATAATCATAATAATAAATAATCATAATCCTTGTCAAGTAAATATCGATCAAATAAGACATTTGAAACTGAAAGAAATCGAAGAAAAAATATTTTGGTATCTTGGAACATTATCTCTATCACTCATGTTAAATTGTATCAAAAAAACAAACTCTTAGTTGAGTATATGGGAGAAAAATAGTTAGTTATATCACCTTTCATTCTTTTAAAGATAATAGTAATTACCAAATTCATTAGAGTTCTATATCAGGCTCAACCATTATATATCATAAATTCCTCTCAACCATAGTATGATATCTATCGACATCACCCATAATAATTATATATATAGTACCCACACATCACCATCAATAATGATCTTGTAAATTACATGAATATAACACATAGAATCTAGAATTTTCATCATAAATTATTTAATAACTTCTTACATTCCATTCTTATATTATTTACCTGTATAAAAAAACCTGAATCATGATAACTTCTTCACATAAATTGACAAAAAATATCCACTTTAATGTTTTGTACGGAATTGTAATAAAGTATTCCCAGTATTTGCATCATTAATAGATATTAACATAGATGAAAACACATTTAAATAAACAATTAAAATAGTTGTTTTAAAATAGTGGTAATAACTTTATCATTTAATATCTTAAATGCTAAAAATTCATAAAAACATAACAAAACAATTTTCCTTGATAATAACTATGATATGATATAAAGGATCATTCAATGAAAAGAACATTCGTTATTGTGGAAAAATAAATTCATGATTTATGTGATAAAAGTATTCTTCTCAAATGTTCCTGAAATTTAAAAATTGAAATATTTAAAATAACTTTTATAGAGATTAAATTTTAACCCTTTATAAATAATTTCAATGTTAGTGAATGTATCCTTACTATGAAATTCCATGAGTATTTATGAACTTTAATTATTTAATGGGGAATATTTTGGCCACAAAAGAAAATTTTCAACAACCAAAATAGAAATAGGGTTAAGTTTTCTATAAAATAATTATCATGATTATTTTAATTATAAAAATCATAAACATGGTAAAATTACTATAATATTACCCGAATAAATCATAGAGAATAAAAAATAATTGGTATAGGAAAAATGGATCCCATAATATACTCTAAGAGATCTATGAACCTAAATAATCTTAGAACAAAATGATATTATATCCTAAAACCCTCACCACATTGGAATTTTTTTATTCAAAATCCATTGGAAGCAGGAAGGTGATATGGATTTGACTATACAATGAATTTCGAAATTTAAAATTTCAATTTTAATTCAAGATGTTGTAATTACACCATACATGGAAATCATAGTGCATGAAAGGAATCTTGATCCATGAAAATGAGATTGAGACAAAGAAAATCCATAAAATGTTATTATCACTTAATGTGATAATTAATCTATGATGTGATTATGTGCACATATAAAAATCTAAATTAATTAGTGGAAATAAAAAACAGACGATATTAATTTATAGATAATTATTGAATATGTAATTCAATGAATTAAAATTATAACCCAATGAATGGAAATTGTCTTATGAAACCCCTTACATAAAGTCCAGAATAGATTTTTATTCCCATTAATGTAAAATAATATATAATTATATCTTAAATATATTTTATATAAATGTTATAATAAAATCTGGTATCTATAATTAAAATATGATGAAATTTATTTTAAAATAACATGATAAATATAGGTTTATATTTTAATTAAATATTTTAATATGTTTTATTTGTTATGAAAAATATTTATTATTATTTTAAATGTTAATTAAAAATCACTTTTGTTTTTATTCCACAAACTATTATTCATTGACAATAAATTTTTATTTAAAGTTATATTGATTGTTAATTGCATTTTAATGTAACATTAGTATGGTTGGAAATTTATTGTATTGATTAAATTGAAAATCATTTTTTTTAATTTTGTTACATTTTAATATAATTATATTTTTCAAGAAAAATGAAATATAGAAAACTAAATTGAAACCTAAAAATGTAAAAAAATTAATTTAAATAAAAAGATGTCTAAATGATTCTTTTAAAATGTTACAAATATTATTTTATATATGAAATATTGTTTTAATTTTTTGATGTAATTCATTATAACATATATTTTATGCCTATGAACTATATATATCTTTAAAATTCCATATTTTTTAGAGATAAATTTAATAGGTTATATTTTTTTCCATGAATAATATATATATGTTTTCATTTAATTTTATATTTACCTTAATCATTATAAATGTATAAATTTTCCATTAAAGGAATAACATTTTAATGTTTACATGATATGGAATTTTTTTCCATTGGCAAAATAATATATTTTGATGTTATGTGTTTTAATGTTTTTAATAGATTTATACTGAGAACGGAAGGATATAAAAAAAGTTTTATCTAAAAAAATCACTTGGATATTGTGTATGATTATACTAAAATTGGGAGTGGAACTGTAACATCAAGTAGAAATTTTTGTTGTGACCTTATGACCTCTAATATTCAAATTAGAAACAATGTTTTTTAATCTTTTTGTTAGTATAATTAAATTCAATAAATAGAATATTTTTTGAAAATTAATTTTTTTGGGTTCTAAAAGGTAAATTGGGATTTATTTCATACAATATTATATTTTTAAAACTAGTGGGTTCTTAAAATAATGTGACTTTTATATGTTTTGAAAATAATAAGTTATATTATATTTTAAAAACCCTAAATTTTTATTTAGGGACAAACTATTTGTTATATCAACTATATTTTATTATAAATTAATGGAAATATTTTAGAAATAAATTTTATAGTTTTTTAAATGTGAAATAATACGACCTAATTATTTAAAACCCCATAATGAATAATTTTGTGCTCACCAAACGACATTCAATTAATTTCATTGGTTTAGTGATATGTAAATGACAAATGGCGAATAATATTGATTAAGAGATTAGATTTGGTAAATTTAGAAATTTGTTTATTTAATTTTTTAAAACTCTAAAATGTATTAATGTTTCCTAATTCTCCAAATATCTAGAATGAAAATAACTTTATATTGCATATATTTCAAATGATATTTTTTTTAACTTTTTTCATTTAAACAAATATGAAGTGATTATAGAACCAGATCATAGAGTATGGGCTGTGGCTTCCATAATTTGTATTAAATAATTTTTTAGAAACAATTCATGATTATTATCAAACTACTTAAATATTTGTTTCCTTCAAAAAATATTGGGTATAATTATTTAGGAGACTAATTATATTTTTTGTTAATGATAGATTCAGTGATCATCGTTTTAATAATTTGTGGAGACATTTATGGTCATATAACACATATGTTTTGTATGTTTTTTAGTGAATGATTTATTTGAGGAATAAAATTTTCTTTATTTTATTCACATGAGTTTAATGGTTTTGATAACCCTTACAGTTTATTTTATCTTTAATGTTGAGGTTATTGAAGTTAATTCAGAAATAAATGTTTTTATTTGGATAATTAAATTTGGGTAGACATAATTTATTTAATGACGATGGAATTGGTTATCCCAATAAATATTGAACAATTTTCTCTTTTGTAAATTTCTTAATTATAACATATCTGTAATATTAATACAAGCTGAAATATATTTTTAGCGAACCTGATGACAATATATTTTGATATTCATGAAGTGTTATAAAAATAATATTTACTACAGTAATTAGGGATTATTATTTATAAAGTTAAATGTTAATATCTTTTGGATTTATTTGATATATTATAATTTATTCTTAATAAAAGTTACATTAAAGTGAACTTTTTTATTAATAACGACAAAATTTCTTTTATTTTGGTATGAAATATTTAGTTTTGATTAAAATGATAAGAATTTTTATTAATAAAATAATACATGAATTTATTTTTTCTTCTAGAAAATAATATATATATATAAGTTTATTTAAATATATCATTCATATATTTATAATTTATTTTTGAATATGTTTATGACACATATTTGTAATATCATAATAAATTTAAGTAATTGCTTCTAATTGTTAATAAATATAAATTATATAATCTATCATGATAAAGGAATTGTTTATATGAAATAAATATAATATTGAATTAAAAAATTTTAGTTGTATATATTTATGTGTAACATAATTGTAGAGAAATTATTTTAATATATATATATAAAATTAAGGGAATATTTGTGTTATAGAATTATAATTTTTAAATATAATAGTTAAAATAATATTCTAAAATAAAATTTATTTTATATAATTGTAAAAAGTGTTTAAATATGGTATTTTAAGGGTAGGTGATGTTTTTCATTAACTATCATATGGGTAGTTTTCAAACCATATAGAAAGCTATGCTAATACCCAATGTGTAATAGATCAACCGGGGTTGACTAGACAATCCAACCAAATAATCCCATTAGAGGGTGTGGAAAAAACAAGACAACAAAACCCAACATGGATAAATAATAGCGATATATAATACATTATTAAAAAGAGGAGACATGGGAGATACAATAAATCCCAATGGATTAAATTTAGAGAATATAATATTCAAGCTTAAAAAGTCTCCATGTGAACAACTATAACTTCCCTAAAAAATCCCAAACTAATACAATGACCTAAAGTGAATCCAACATACTATAGAATTCCTTTCACCATACGTGTGACTACAAAACAAGGTCTATTTCCACCAAAATATACAAGTAGGGTGTGCGAAAAATATCCTTGTATGAAACGGCCAAATAATATATACAAGTTTTAATATCAAGAAATCAAATCTTCTAGATTTAAAAAAATGTTATATGATAATTTTTACAAATAAATCAATTCTAAAACATCTCTCAAACATTACATAGGGTTTATAAAAATTCCATACCATTATATCCAAATCCAAAAACATTACATTCATAATAAAAAATGTAAATGGACTAAATATAAATATATATGTCTACCAACATCCATGAAATAATATATCATGAAATAAACAATCACAAACCACTATAAAAATTCCATAAATGATATAGCATATTGAACAACATGTAATAGACACTCACAAGCATAAAATAGAACAAGGATGGATATAAATAATATCGATTCATTACAATTTACATCAATATAACGACCGATACTTTACATACATTGTTCTTACTTCTTAATTGAAGCATACTTATTACACAATATAACAAAACCATGATAGGACCTTATTGGTATCGTGTCTTTAAAAACTAGGAAACATAAACAACTGGTACATAAAGAATATAATTTTCTCCCTTTTATTTCATCATATCTAGAATCCTTTTTGGAATATCCTACATAATACCCTTATTCCGGACATATTGAAAAGAAAAAATACAAAATGGTGAGATCAAATTCTTAGTAAGGTTAAACAAAGAAAATATCAATCATATCATATTCATAAGAACTTAATAGTTTGAAAATCATATCCTAAAAAAGAGATCATAATATCATAACATGGGATAAATCATAGTAGTGAAATGTAATCCCAATATCATAACATAAAACATGTAACTTTGTGGCATACACACATAATCATATAAAATCATTTATTATTAGTCAAGACTCAATGCCAAGACTATCATACTGGAAAAAGTCCATTTTTGAAACGAGTTCACCCTTCATTCCAATCCTGTATTGTAAATACCCATAACTTTCAAAGGAAATTTTTTTTCTTAATTTTCTTAGGAATTCTATGAGTACGTAGTTTCTGATGGAAACTGATTTTTGGGCTCGGTGTCCCCGGAATAATTTTCCAAAGTTTAGCTCGGGTAAGTTCAGTGAACGAACGAAAGTGATTTCTGTCCTTTGATCTGGTGCTCAAAATTGAAATCTGAGGGCACCAATGAAACCTCAACACCAATAATTGCATATGAATACTTTTTATAGAGTTGCGTTTTCTCGAGATGAAATGTTAAAAATGTGACGAATAAAAATATAGTTGTTCTACAATTATATTTTTATTACGCCTTTAGTGGATTATGGGTTATGAGAAAGGATGTTGTGAGGAAGTGGGGTGGGGCCCACATTAGCCCCCACCTCTTTAAAATTCCTAACACCACATTTAACACCCTCTCCCTCTTTAATTCATGTCAACCCCTCAATTTTATGAGGAACCTTCCCTCCCTCTCTTTAATTAAACACCAACGTGTTTAATTAATGATGATCATTCCTCCGTTTTTTAATGTTCCACCGCAGAAAATTAAGTGAGTGGGGCCCTATGTCATAAATCCCCCATTTATGACTTTTTGTGAAAATGATGAACCCACCACTCCTATTTAAAGGGGGCCAGGGGAAGGAGTTCTGGATGGCTTCTTCATGCAGCAGAATGCTAGCAGCGAAGCACGACGCCTAACACTTGGAGAGTTTTCCTCTTCCTCCAATGATGAACGAAGAATGCCAATGCCACCCTCGATTTCATCCTTCCCGACGTTGATGGAATGACGCCCGTCTACCGCGACGCTGTCTACCACGACACCGACGAACACCTTCTTCGAGGTAGGGTTTTGGTTTTGTTTGTGAATATTCTTTGTTGTCCCACGTTAAATTCTTAGCCTCTTGTTATCGATTTAATGTGAGGTGGTCGGACCACACGAATAAGGCCGAATCTCCTCCTACTTTGTTTTTGTACTCGTTTCTGCTCCAATGAAGGCGACGTGGTGCAATGGCACCGCACATAAATGAGGAGGAATGCAGCGAAGGAGCGCAGTAGCGTCGCGCCGCACCGTTGAGGCCGAAAGAAGCCACGGCCGAAGTCGGGCAGTGGCGGAGGGGCACGGAGGAGGTCCGCGGCACCATCGTGCCACGCCCATCAATCAAGGTAGCAGATGAAGGCTGCGGCGGTGTAGGGAGCATTGACCGGGAACACCGGCCGCCGGTGCATGGAATGCAGGACTCGTGGGGTCCCCCAGTGGCACACCGGCCGGCCAACTAGGTCGTAACCGCCAGCTGGAAAAGAGGCGGGCCCCCATGGGGGCCGTTTCTCAATCAAGGGGTCTAGCGCGCGCCGCTTTCCGCGTCAGGTTGGCCAGCGCCAATGCGCGTAGGCCGGACCGCGCACGCCGGGCCGGGCCATGCCGGTCGGGCCACCCGCGTCGGGTTGGGTCGGGTCGGCCGGGCCGACTGCGCCGAGCCTGGCTGTACCCTAATGGTCTGGACCCAAACCTGGGTCCGAGCGACCCAGTTCAGTCCGATTGAGGGGGATATGGGATGGGTCGGTCTGGGCCCAAAACCCCCTAAAACCGAACAGGTTCATTCAAATTCCTATAACATGGCCTACATACCTCTGATTGACACACCATTAGATGTGATGCGATCCTTGGATTGAGATGGTCATTTAGGTATATTACATTCATGGTTTTGGAGAACTTTTAGTATGACCGTGTTGGTTCGAACACGAAACTAACTGGGCCTTCGGAGTAGAAATGCTTACAACTTGAGCTCCGGATATCCGATTGATGTGTCGTCGACTTTGTTGGTTTTCTGTTAGTGAGACATTCCTTTTTGAATACTCCAATCATGGTTTGGATCCAATTGGAGTATGGTTGGGTTGGTTTTGACTTAAAAACCAACCGGGCCCCTAAGACGAAAAAGCCTATAACTCTCAGACCGGGTATCCGATTGACGCGCCGTCTGTCGTGTTGAGTTCTTATTGACGAGTTGGAACATTGAGATAGATAAACTCTAAACTACGTTTCATTTTATGTATTGAACCCCCTTGTCTCATGGAGTGGACCCTCCTAGAAACAAGCATGTTGTTTGCGGGAACCCAAGAGCTGGCTGCGACTACGATGATGATGACGACTGTAATGGGATCCTCCGTGGGTTCGGTAGTGGTGAAGATCGTATAGAAATCATCCATGGGTTCGATGATGATGACTATAATTCTTGTATCCTATGTGGGCCGGTAGTAAGTGACTATTGTTCTTGTATTCTATGTGGGTCTGGTAGTATTTGACTCTGTACTTGTATCCTACGTGGGTCCGACAGAGTGGCTGGTATTGTATCCTTTGTGGGTCCAACAGCTTAGCTTTTCTTGTATCCTACATGGGTCCGACAGATTAGATGAATCAGTGGCTACATTTGATCATCACTATCACCTTACGATGAAGTATACCTGTGTGAGCTGAGTCTTGACTTTCCATCATTATCTTCGATATGATTGACATGCTTTCCTATGTGAATTGGGTTGTTCATTCCTGTGTGGATTGGGTTATACTATCCTATGTGGATGTGATAGAACTTGGGCTCGGATGTTGGAGCCGAACTGTAAATTGATGACTTAGGTATATGTATGGGCATATACCTAAGTAGAGTTGGTTGTTACATCATGTTTATATATTTCCTTTGGGGATTATCCATTGTGGAATCTAGGAGACCATTGGGAGTCTCGGGGTCCCTACTAAGTATCATATACTCACCCCTGTACGGGTTATGCCCGCACTACATTGTGTTGGATGCAGATGACAGACATCGCTGATCTTGGTTGAGGCTTGTGGTGCAAGTCGGTACCTTGAGGTGGACCACTGGACGAGACGTACACAGAGCGGACGACTGGACCTGAGGAGATAAAGATGCTATCTGTACCCACCCTTCAGGTGGTATTTCTAGTGGATGGCTCGACATTGCTGCATTACTTTTCAGTTATTGTACTTTATTTCCAGTTGTACTTTACATTCAGTTTCAGTTTGTATTCTGGTCCACTTACTTTTCCAAAATTACTATTGTACTCCGTTTTACTTAGTGTTTACTTTATCTTGGGTACTATGTGGTGTTTGTTTACATTATAAAGGCAACTCCTTCCCTTTTTATTGGGATTTATGCCTTCGGTGCTAGTCTCCAGCCCCTGGCCTATGGGTGGTGGGCTTGGGGTAGTCACGACATGGGCCCCGAGGACAGGTGGTGAAAAATTGGAATCAGATGAGTTCGGTTCAACCACAGAACTCCAGACTCTGATCATTCTTCTATGTGTACCAATAGTGTTAAGGGTATTGAGTGTGGTTATCAGTCCAAGGAATCCAGTGTTGGTGCAGAGGCCGATGTATCCATACACCAGGACCCCGACTACAGATTTCCGACTCAGTGCACGAAAACATTGATTGCATGTGTGTTTCATAAATTTTCATTGTGATTACTTTGTGTCAGCTCAATAGGTATAATGTATTGACCGTGGCACACCTGTTTCATTTCAAGATGGCCCCACAACGATAGCCAGCTAGGGTTTAGAGCATTGTATGAGATGAGAGCTCACCAAGCGACGAGGCCTCGATGCATGGACCTTTTACAGTAGAGGCACCGACGACACCACTAACCACCGAGCCACCGATGCCACCAGCCCCAGCCGTAGAGAGTGCATGTCGCCTTAGTGAACTGCACGAGCTTCAGCGTCAGGGACCACCCAGGTTCCGTGGGAAGATAGATCCTCAGGCAGCCAAGGATTGGATGGAGGCTGTTGTTCGAGTTTTCAGGTTACTAGGGACACTAACTGACCTCATGGTGATCCTTGCAGCGAGTCTCCTGCACGCGACATCAAGAATATTGTGGAGCCTGATGCTCGAGGTGCACGAAGAGGCATCTATCCTTTGGACGAACTTTTAGAGCCTATTCCCCTCATAGATCGTCCCATCTACCCTCTGTGTGGTGCGCATTCAGGAGCTACTACAGCTGGGGCCTGACAGCATGATGGTAGCCCAGTACTCGGTTAGATTTACCGATATCTCGCACTATTCGATTGACATGGTATGGGACCCATTATTCCGGGCCCGAAACATCAAGCAGGGTCTACGGCAAGAGATCAGGTCATCGATTATCTCCCTCAGCATTCCGACGCAGGCAGGAGTACTGGAGTGAGCCCTTCTCATAGAGAGTTTTCTTGCTGAGCCTTCAACAGCTGCAAGACCTACCGCAGGGTGACATGTAGCTGAGTCTTCTGCATTTGGCAGTTGATGGATGTCATAGGGGTCCATGTGGACCAGACCATCAAGCGGATGACCTCAGGACACTGGCTCAGAGGTGTGGGGAACACGACGCAAAGAAAGTCTTACGAGGAGCTGACATTGCAACACATTCGACGAGCAGGGACACATGGCTCGTGACTTCACATCCCGCCGTGTAGAGGAGCAGAAGATGGTTGAGGGACCACCTAGGAAAAGGTAGAGGGTCGACTGTTGCAGTCCACAGGGAGAAGTCGGACAAGGCATAAGAGCTGTACGACTAGCAGGTGGCGGGCGACGCTTTGAGGCATTACCACCACCACCAGGAGGTCCATCCTGACCACAGGGAGCTGGCGGGAAGAGGCAGGCTCAGCTTGAGGGAGTGGAGGTCTATTATGAACACAGTGCACCTGAGATAGTTCAGGGTAATATTTGTGTCTACTCCACAATTTATATAGTTCTTATAGACAATAAGAGAAAGTCATTTTTTTATTTTCGCTACCCTCATTCGGAGCTCAGAGATTCCGATGGAGCCGTTGGATCAATACTTATGGCTAGAGATTCTTACACGACCAGAATCGACGATTAAACACTAGTGTCTATAGTTTGAGCTTACTCTAGGAGGTGAGAGCTTCGGCTGGGATATTCTTTTATAGGGGTCGAGGCCTTACGAGTTCATCTTGGGATTGGATTGGTTATCTACAGTCCATGCTCAGATTCACTATATTAGGCCCAAGGTGAGGTGTGTTCACACCGATGGGAGCAGGTTCACCTTAACTGGTGAGAAGGGACCTTAGCAGCGTAGGATGGACTCCCACAGAGGAGAGGAAAACTGATCACTCATCAGTTGGCTAGCCTCATCCTAGGAGCAGTTGACATGCGATGCGCGATTTTTTCTGTAGTGGTGGATCAGTATGCGGACGTTTTTCCAGACGACATCCCAGAACTACCTCATCATAGAGAGGTAGACTTTTATATTTACATATACCCTGGGACATCCCTGATATCCACTCCAGCATATCGGATGTCTCCCACTGAGCTTCGAGAGATACTAGTACAACTAGTGGACTTTCAGGGAAAGGGATTCATTCGACCCAGTGTTTCACCCTGGGATTCCCCGATTTTGTTCGCCAAGAAGGCGGACGGGAGCTTGCAACTGTGTGTCAACTATCGTCGCCTAAACCAGGTGATCCTGAGGAACAAGTATCCGCTACTGAGGAATGACTATCTCTTCGATCAGCTCAAGGGAGCATGGTGGTTCTCGAAGATAGACCTTAGGTCAGGCTATCATCAACTCAGAGTTCGGGATGAGGATGTGCATAGGACGACCTTCAGATGTCGGTATGGACACTATAAGTTCTTGGTTGTTCCTTTTGGCGTAACCAATGCTCCATCAGTGTTCATGATCCTCATGAATAGGATCTTTCATCCTTACCACAATCCATTTTTCATGGTCTTCAACGATGACATATTGGTATACTCGACTTCTGAGGAGGAGCATGCCTACCACTTGTGGGTTGTACTGGACACACTCTGAGAGAACAAGATTTATGGTATGTTCTTGAAGTGTCATTTTTGGATACATTAGTTCCACATATTAGGACATGACATCTCTAAGGCATGAGTTGTGGTGGATCCTACAAAGATTGAGGCAATGATGGACTTGGAGCCGCCCAAGAGTGTGACGAAGGTGCAGAGTTTCTTTGGTCTAGTTGGGTACTACCAGAGATTTTCTCTAGACATCTATAGAGTTGCGGCACCACTTTTTGCTTAGGAAAAGAAGGGGAAACCCTTCGTGTGGTCAGATAGATTTCAGTAGAGCTTCCAGGAGATGAGACAGAGATTGACCGGTGCACCTATCTTTAGGCTACCGGAGGAGGGAGTTGGGTACATAGTCTACTGTGATGCATCAGGGATCAGACTCGGATGTGTCCTGATTCAAAAGTGGGCAATGATCGCATATGGATTATGATAGTTGAGGCAGCATGAGCAGAACAATGCTTCCCATGACCTGGAGTTAGTAGTAGTGGTCTTTTCTCTCAAAATGTGGCGACAGTATCTGATTGGTGGGCGCTTCACAGTCTAATCTAATCACCAGAGTCTCAGGTACATCTTCTCGTAGATGGACCTAAACTTGAGACAGCGGCGATGGCTCGAGTTCCTCCAGGACTATGACATTGAGATAGTCAATACTCCTACAAAGGGGAACGTAGTAGCTGATGATCTCAGCAGGAGGACGGGCATTCAGCTATTTGGGGAGGCGATAGAGTAGCTAGTCGCTTTATAGATATCCATTGTGGATAGAGATGGAGCATCTTTACATTAATCACTCACAGTCAATCCACCAATACTGTAGAGGGTCATAGAGGCATAGCGTGGGGACAGTGACTGTGAGATGCGATGTGCGAAGATTTCCACAAGACATGCACCTGATGGTTTTTCTATGGGAGAGAGAACGTCGTCCTTTTTAGAGGAAGTACCATGGTACCAGCTGATTTACAGGAGGAGGTGTTGAGAGAGTTTCACACTTACCCTTTAGTGGTACATCCCTGAGTGGCGAAGATGTACCAGTATCTCAGAAGACAGCACTGGTGACCGTGTATGAAGAAGGTTGTGGCAGAGTTCGTTTCTCGATGTCTTGCATGTTAGCTGTTGAAGGCGGAGCACCAGGTACCAGCAAGCTTGGTACATTACTTGGAGGTCCTAGAGTGGATGTTAGATGGGATATATATTGATTTCGTGACTAGACATCCACATACATCCAGAGGTCACGACTCCATTTGGGTGATTGTCGACCGAATCACCATGTCGGCCCACTTCTTACCCATCAGAGAGTAGGGCTCAGTAGAGATCATGGAACACCTCTATGTTCAGGATATCATACGGATTAATGGTGTTCCATTATATATTTTCTTTTATTGAGATGATGTCATTACATCCCGGCTTTGGAAGGGGTTACAGGAGGAATTTGGGACGTAGCTATGTCTGAGCACCACCTTTCACCCTCAAGCGGATGGTCAGACGGAGAGGACCATTCAAAATCTCTAGGACATGCTCCATGCATGTGTCCTCAACATTGGTCGTAGCTGGGAGGACCACCTACCCTCGATGGATTTTGCATACAACAACAGCTACCAATCCACCATCAGGATGGAACCAAACGAGGCATTATACATCCGACCTTGCAGATCACCACTGTTCTGAACAGACCCTGGGGAGTCAGAATTTGTTGGACCGAAGATGGTCCAGGCCATGACAGAGATGGTCTAGGTCATCTAGGAGTGGATGAGGATAGCTCAAAGCTGACAAAAGTCTTACACTGACAGGAGGCGGAGACCACCGAATTTTGAGGATAGAAGCCACGTTTTCTTGCGGGTGTCACCTCGATGTGGGTTACAGAGATTTGGCTGGGGAGGCAAGTTATCTCCGCTCTTCATCGGACCATTCCAGGTTCTCATCAAGATAGGCGAGGTGGCTTATCGCCTGGCTCTACCACCAGAGTTGCACCGGGTGCACGACGTCTTCTACATATCTCAGCTGCAGACATACGTGCATGACCTGAAACATATCATCGACATTGGGGAGATAGAAATTGATTACAGGGAGAATTTTGCGGAGGTCTCGGTGGAGATTGAGGATCGACAGGAGCAGGTCCTACGTGGGTGCTTGATTTCTCTAGTGCGCATCAGGTGGCAGCATGGGAACCTCCAGGAGAGCACATGGGAGCGGGAGTCTTAGATGCATGGTCAGTACCCTCTTTTGTTCTTCTAGTTTGTGATGCATATTTACAGGGAAATAAAGCCCTGAGCTAGGAGTAATATAATGACCCATAAATTTCAATGGAGTTTTTTTCTTAATTTTCTTTGGAATTCTACAAGTACGTAGTTTCTGACGACACCTGATTCTGAGCCCCGGTGTGGCTAGAATAATTTTCAGATGTTTAGCTCGGGTACGTTCAATAAACAAAGACCATGTATTCTAACTTTTGATCCAGTGCTTGAAATTGAAATTCGAGGGCACCAATGAAATCGCATCGCCAGTAATTGCTTAGGAAGACTTTTTCTGGAGTTTCGTTTGCTCGGGATGAGATGTTAAAAATCTGAGGAATAAAGATATAGTTGTTTTACAATTATATTTTTATTATGCCTCTAGTGATTTGTGTGTTTTGGGAAAGGAAGTTGTGAGGAAGTGGGGTGGGTCCCATATGACCCCAACCACCTTAAATTTCCTAACACCGCATTTAACACCCTCTTCCTCTTTAATTCATGTCAACCCCTCAAGTTTATGAGGAACCTCCCCTCCCTCTCTTTAATTAAATGCCAAAGTGTTTAATTAATGAGGATAATTCCTCCCTTTTTTAATGTTCCACCACTATGGATTAAGTGAGTGGGGCCCTATGTCATAAATACCCCATTTATGACTTGCGTGGAAATGACGAACCCACCACTCCTATTTAAAAGAGGCCAGGGGAAGGAGTTCTGAATGGATTCTTCAAGCGGCGGAATGATAGCAGCAAAGCATGACGCCCAACACTTGGAGAGTTTTCTTATTCCTCCAATGAAGAATGAAGAAAGTCAATGCCACCCTCAGTTTCATCCTTCTTGACGTTGATGGAACGATGCCCGTCTATAAAGACCTCGTCTACCGGGACACCGATGAATGCATTCTTCGAGGTAGGGTTTTGGTTTTGTTCGTGAATATTCTTTGTCGTCCCATGTTAAATTCTTTGCCGCTTGTTATGGAATTAATGGGAGGGGGCCGGACCACACGAATACGACCGACTCTCCTCCACCCTTTTTGTTGTAGTCGTTGCGGCTCCAACGAAGGCAGCGTGGTGGAATGGCACCACGCAGAAACAAGGAGGAACGTGGCGAAGGAGCACGACGTCATTGCGCCGCACCGTTGAGGCCAAAAGAAGCTGTGGCCGGAGTCGGGCCGTGGCGGAGGGGCGCGGCGCCATCATGTGGCGCCGGACAACCACGAAGAGGCCGCGACTGGAGCAGGGCCGCCATGGAGGTGTGTGGCACCGTCGCGTGGTGCTTGTCAGACAAGGTTGCGACTCAAGGCCTCGACAGTGCAGGGAGCGGCGGGCAGAACCACCGACCGCCTGGGCATGGAATGCGGGACCCGTGGGGGTCCCGTGACATCACATCGGCTAGCCAAATCGGCCAGCCGTTTTGGAAATCCATGGGTCGTAACTTCCGCATGTGAATGTGGTGCCCCCCATGGGGGTCGTTTCTCAATCAAGGGGGGCAACGCGCCCCCCCTTTCCGCGTCCACTCGGCCAACGCCGAGCCGCCCAGGGCGGACCAGCCGCAACGGGCTAGGCCACCCACGCTGGGCTGGGCCGCACCCTAATGGGCCAGACCTGGACCCGGGTCGGGTCAACCCGGTTCGGGCCGACCCAGGGGGTTCAGGGCCGGGTCGGTACGGGCCCAAAACCTCATAAAATCAGACAGGTTCGTTCAAATGCCCAAAACATGGGCTACATACCTTCGATTGATGCGCCGTCAGCTGTGATACGATCCTTGGAACGAGACTGTCATTTCGGTATATTAAAATCAAGGTTTCGGAGAAGTTTTTATATGGCCAGGTTGGTTCGAACACGAAACTAACCGAGCCTTCGGTGTGGAAACACATACAACTTGAGCTCTGGAGGTCCGATTGACGTGTCGTCGACTATTTGGTTTCCTCATAAGGAGACGGACCTTTTGTAATACTCTCATAAATGTTTGGACACAGTAGGAGTATGGTCGGGTTGGTTTTGACTTAAAAACCAACCGGGCCCCTGGGACGAAAAAGCCAATAACTCTCAGACCGGGCATCCGATTGATGCACCGTCTGTCGTGTTGAGTTCCTATAGACAAGACAAAACATTGGGATACATCAACTCCAAAATACGTTTCAGTTGATGTATCTACCCACCTTGGCTCATGGAGCGGACCCTCCTGAAAATGAGCATGTTGTGGGCGGGTACCCTAGAGGTGGTTGTGACTACGACGATGATGACAACTGTACTAGGATCCTCCGTGGGTTTAGCAGCGACAACAACCATAATGAAGTCCTCTGTGGTTTCGATGGTGATGACTACTATTCTTGTATCCTATGTGGGTCCTACAGTACATGACTACTATTATTGTATCCTATGTGGGTCCATCAGTATTTGACATTGTGCTTGTATCCTACGTGGGTCTGACAGAGTGGCAGGTGTTGTATCCTTTGTGGGTCTGACAACTTAGCTAGTCTTGTATCCTACGTGGGTCCGCCATCTTAGATGAATCAGGGGCTACATCTGATCATCACTATCACCTTACGAAGAAGTATACCTATGTGAGCTGAGTCTTGACTTTCAATCATTATCATCGATATGATTGACATGCTATCCTATGTGGATTGGGTTGTGATTTCCTATGTGGATTTGGTTGTAATATCCAGTGTGGACATGATCGAACTTGGGCTCGGATGTTGGAGCCGAACTAGAAATTGATGACTTAGGTATATGTATAGGCATATACCTATGTAGAGTTTGTTGTTACTTCGTGATTGCATCTTTCCTTTTGGATTACCCTTTGTCGATTTTGGTAGAACTTTTGGGGTCTCGGGGTCCATAATGAGTAGTGTATACTCACCCCAACACAGGCTATGCCCGCACTACGTTGTGTTGGATCCAGACGACAGGCAGCGCTGACTTGGTTGAGTCTTGTGGAGCAAGTCGGTACCTTGAGGTGGACCACTGGGCGGGATATACAGAGAGCAGACAGCTGGACCTGGGGAGATGAGGAGGCTATCTGTACCCACCATTCTGGTGGGATTTCCAGTGGATGGCTCGACGTTGCTTCTTTATATTTTAGTTGCTATACTTTCTTTCCAGTTGTAATTTCTTTACAGTTTGGGTTTGTATTATGGCCCACATACTTTTCCTGACTTATTATTGTACTCAGTTTTACTTAGTGTTTACTTCACCTTGCATAGTCTATGGTGTTTGTTTACTTTATAAAGGCACCACCTTCCCTTTTTATTGGGATTTATGCCTTTCATGCTAGTCTACAGCCCCTGGCCTATGGGAGGCGGGCTTTGGGTAATCATGACACAGGCCCCGAGGACGGGTCGTGGCATATATCACTGAACCAGATTAACTTTAATTTCAATCCATTCCTATCTCATGAGATATAAATATTTACCCAATTAGTTGGAGGGAGATATAGGTCCGACCCATCTCATAATAAAACCATTCTTATGTGTTCCACAAAATCATAAAACATATATCATAGCATAACCCATAAAATAAAAATGGGATTCTTAAACATCAGTCCATCAAAATATAAAACATATAAGATAATAGGACTACATAAAAATAATTCCATCATAATATATTAAAATAAATTTAAAAATATAGATATATATTGTACCCTATATAATATTAGATGTATTTTTTTATAAAACACTTTAATTCCAATCTGGAGGAAAATACCCTTTCTACTTCAAAATCATTTTCCTTTCTTAACATGTTATACAATATTAAACTAAAAGAAGTTAATTAAAATTGGACATCAATTCATGTAAAAAAATCTTGATGGAAATAATTTTCTAAAAATCATAAGATTTCATTCATGTTGTATAAGTTAAAAAAACTTTTTTTCACGTACTTTGGCCGGAAAAGCGAAAAAGTAACTCGTACTGAAAATGAAAAAAAGATTCAATTCATATATTTTACTAAAAATTCACCAATAGGTATAATTGGATTTAAACAATTTTATGAGGATATAAATAATAATACATATTGAGGAAACATTTATGTGGATGATAAATATTCCCCAATAAATTCATAGGTATAAACAATCTCGGATAAAAATGATATTGTGAGATTTTCCCTTACCTTTGGTCCGATATTCTTCGTACGTATTCGAAACTCATGTATAATGATTTAAATAATATCATTTACTTATTAAAAAATCATATTCATTGTTATGATATGATATATGTTCATATTCTTATCTTTTTATTTTTAATATTTCATTGGTACTTTTTATTTGGTTGTTCATTGCATAATGTTCTTATGCGTGTTTTGTCGAATCAATTCTTATTCCACAATCTACGTTATAAATACCTAATTTAAAAAATGGTATTAGTGTAATATAAATAATATTTATTCATTTAATTAATTTATATAATCATTATTAAATGACGATCATGTAGAATGATTCGCATCGCATCGTGCAGTAGGGAGGTCGTACGTACACACGAGTGATGATATCATTATTTTGGTATTAACATCATATATAATTGGATGTTATATCATATATAAAGAATCATAATAATGATATATTTATTTCTATATCATTTATACTCATTATATAGAATTTACTGTAGTTATTATCTTAAAATGGAAACAACAAAGAAGGTGGAAATGGAAGAAGAAAGTATCTTGAAATAGGTGGTGTGATATTTACCTCTTCCTTGGGTTCTTCCTGTTGATTTGATCAAAAGAGATCCAAAAGATTGATTTCTGACTAAAGTAAGGCCTATATAATTAAGGGAAGATAGTTGAGAGGGTATTTGGGCAGGGTTTGGCTGAGACAGATTGCATTGGAGGTGTGAATTAGAGAGAAGGGGGAGTTCCCTTTTATAATAGGAGTGACAGGCACCTTAGGAAAAACATAAAATATTAATTTATAATAAATTCAAATTCGGTTTATAATGCTTAAAAAGAGACTTATTTCTATTATAGGGTGGGGATGGGTCGAAATAATCTCAAACTTTAGGTATTAGACACGGTTAGGTTACCATTTTAACCATATCATTAAGATTTAACTTAGTAAAATAATTTATCTTTTACCGTGTCTTCTTTTATTCTTACACCATATGGTTAATAAAAATACTATAAACTTTCAATAGAACCCCAATTGGTTCCTTAATTTCATATATATTATTATATAAGTCCTTTGGCTGAAATTTATATTTTTAGGAATAGAATATCAATAAATAATTTAATATTTTTTTAAAAAACTCTTTTATGTCAATTTTGACATAATTTGGAATTTTTTATTTGATAATTTCATAACATCATTATTTCTTCAAAAACAATTCCTCTAACCAACGCTAATATGTTATATTAACCAATAAAATTACTGTAACTCATAAAAAGTATCAAATTACATTTATTTGTGTATTTATAATATCTATTATGTTAATTTTTCATTAATACGGTAATTACTAAATCATCATTGTGTCATAAATAAATTAGATTATTTAATGTCTAAATGTTATAAATATAATACCAATATGTAGGAAATCTTCTTATCTTTATAATTAATATTTATAGTCTAATTTATCTTATGTATAACCCCATATTAAAAATGTTTTACTTATTGAACATTGATTTTAATTCCTTAACTCTTCTTTGAATTAAACAATAATAAATGTACTAATCTAAACCAAGTGGACCTAAATAGTGATATTTTGTTCCTAAGGTTGTTTTTGGTTGAATTACACTTATCCAATAGAATTAGGGCACGTGTTAGGGTAATAATAATATCATTTTAACCTTAATTATTGTATTTTCTTTTAACCATGGTAAATAAAAGTAAAAAGTTATTATTCAGAAAAAATTATTTTTATCTCATTGAACCACAATTTAACCCTTGATATTAACTGTGTCTCTCATATTTTTGAAATTTGATTCATAGAATTAGTAAAATTATGTTTTATGTAAATTTTCGAATTTTCTTATAAGGTGGGTAAAAGACTGTAAAAAGATCAATAAAATTTTTATATATCTAAAATTACTATAAAATAACTCCAATGAATAACATTGAACATATATTGGTATTATGTATCTATTTTTACCTAAAATAAATATAAATAAAATAAATAATTATTTAAATAAAAATTCGGTTTTAAACTATAACCTAGTGTTTTTCAATATTCATCAAAAATAGAATGTTTTCAGAAAAATACCAAATAATCACCCTAAGCTAATATTGATATTCTGAATCCAAAAATGAAGTCCATTTTGAATGATAAAATTTATAAAATTTAAAATAGTAGTTATTACTATTCATAACAGCTAGTTTATATAATCTTATTCTAACATATCATTGTTTTGTGAAACATGGTATTGCATACAATGAAAGCTATCGTGGAAGGTAACTCTTGCGTGTAACACAATACAAGACAATATTGTGTGTAGTGAAAGATTCATTTGGTGTTGCGTATAACATAATACATAAAATCAAAATATTTCTCATAAAATCTCAGGGTGTTACATTCAACCCCACTTAAAAGATTTTCACCCTCGAAATTCCTCACTTCGCAACCAATATATGAGGATACCACTCCATCATCATATCCTCAAGTTACCATGTAGCTTCTTCAAATTTGTGGTTCCTCCATAAAACATTAACCAAGCGAGAGGTCTTGTTTCGTAGAACCTTTTCGCTAGGGTCCAGAATCTCGATTGGCTATTCTTCATAAGAGTGATCTTGCTCCAGTGGCACAACTTCTGATCTTAGTACATTTGAAGGATCAGGTATGTACTTTCTCATGAGAGATACATGGAACATATCATGAACTTGAGAGAGATTCGGTGGAAGATCCAATCAGTAAGAAACATTCCAAACATGATCCAGTATCTCAAAAGGACCAATATACCTAGTGCTCAGCTTTCCCTTCTTTCCAAATCTCATTACTCTATTCCAAGGAGATATTCGAAAGAACACTTAATCACCCACTTCAAACTCTGGTTCATTTCTACGGTTATCAGAATAACTATTTTGTCGACTCTTAGCTGCTCCTATGTGTTGTTGAATAAATCTTACCTTTTCTTCCATCTCATCAACAAGATCAGGTCCAAATAGTTTTCATTCCAAAACATCTTCCCAGCAAGTTGGAATTCTGCATTTCATTCCTTAAAGAGCTACATTAGGATGATAAGCAGTTCTAAAACTCAACTCTGTATCTAGAGTATACTGAATACTTCACCAAATCATTGAGTTAAACCTCATATCCTGATAAGATATACTGGAAACTTGTACTCCATGAAATTTAACAACTTCCTTCACATATATCCTGCCAAGTTGATGAAGTGCGAAATCTTCTCTAATAGCAATTTAGTGTGCTGACTTTTTATGATGATCAACTATATCCCAGATAACATTATGGTCTTTGAATGTTATTGAATGTCTAGTGACAATGTCTATCATGTTGTTTTCCCATTTCCATTCTCGTATGTGTAATGGTTGTATCATCCCCATAGACATCTGTCTCTCAACTTTAACTTGCTAACAAACCATGCATCGACATATTTATTCAGAAACATATCTTTTCAGGCCATCCCACTAGAAGGAATCCTTCATGTACATAAACATCTTCGTGCTTCTATGGTGAATAGAGAATGAAGAACTATTAGCTTCATCCAATATTTTCTTCTTTAATTCTAGGATGGGAGGAACACAAACCTGTTTCATGAAACTTATTATTTCATCATAATCAGTGTGGAATTCTGTAACATTTCTCTATTTTTTATGTATCTCTACGTATTATTTCTGAGCCTCTTTTATCTTAAAATGTATATATGGTTGAACATACATTTGATAAAGATAAGATTTTCCCCTTCCATTATTATTCCAAGATCCATCATTTGTAAATCCTCAAATATTGCATCATTTGTAAACCTTATCATGGATAAGATATCATGGTCTTGTCGACTTAATGTGTCTACCACCTTGTTTTCTCTCCCATGGTGGAAATGAATTGAAAAGTCGTATTCCTTAATAATCTCCTACTATCTTCATTGGTGCATATTCAGCTCCATGTGTGTGAAAATATACTTTAATATTTTATGATCAGTATAAATATCACACCTTTCACCATATAGATAATGGCTCCAAATATTTAGTGCAAATATTACCACAGCTAATTCCAAATCAGGAGTTGGGTAATTTTTATCATGATTTTTCAACTGTCGTGAGGCATAATCTATCCCTATATCATTTTGCATGAGAACACACCACAATATCTTCTTGGATGCATCACTGTAGATCACAAACATTTCTCCACTATAGTTAGTGTGAGCAATGGTGCATTGGATAACCTTCCTTTTAACTCCTAGAAATTATCTTCACACCCCTTCTTCTAAATGAACATAAATCAATTTTGAGTCAACCTGGTTAGTGGATTATATAATCTTGAAAAATCATTCACAAAAAGTCAATAATATCCAAACAAACCATGAAAAAATCAGATCTCAGTAACTGTTGTTGGTCTCGACCATCTATTAATTACCTCTATTTTTGGTGGGTCCACAGATATCCCATATTTTGAGATTATGTGACTCAAAAATGAACCTTTTTGAAGCCACAATTTACACATGTTAAATTTGGCATAGACATTCTTCTTTCTTAAGGTCTTAAATACAAATCTCAAGTGATCTTCATGTTCTTCCTTTCACATTGAATATACACGAATATCATCTATAAAAACTACCCCAAACTGATTAAGATAGTATCTAAAGACTCTATTCATCAGATCCATGAAGATCGCATGGGCATTAGTAAGACCAAATGGCATCACTATAAATTTATAGTGTCCATACCTAGTACGGAATGTTGTCTATGGTATATCCTTTATTTTGAACCTTTATTGATGAAACCCAAAACGAAGATAAATCTTGAAAATGTATTGTGCTTCGTGTAGTTGGTCAAATAAGTCATCAATGTGTAGTAGAGGATATTTGTTCAAGAGAGTTATCTTGTTAGGTTATCTATAATTGTTGCATAGTTTCAATGATCTATATTTCATCATAACAAATATAGTAGGTTCTCCCCAAGGTGATGTACTATGGCATATGAATCCCTTATCAATACTCTCTTTGAGTGGTTTCTTCAATTACTACAATTGAATTGGGTCCATTCTATAAGGTGTATTTGAAATGGGCATAGCACCCGTTATGAGTTCTATTGAAAACCCAACTTCATGATTTGATGGAAGGATTGTCTCTTACTCTAGAAATACATCATAAAACTCTCTTACAATGGGTATATTCTTAATGGCGAGTTTCCCTCCAACCATTTGAGATAAATAACCTTCATTTATTGGGATCAAGACCCATAAGATGGAATAAATTTCCACTGGTGGGTTATATTCATCCTTGCATCGATAGATAATAATAGAATGATCGGGAATATGAAATATGACTTCCCTTCATTGGAAATCGATATGAGATCCATATAAGGAAAGACAATCGATGCCAAGAATCACGTCAAATTATACTATATGAAGGATCATAAGATTTTCAGGAAGCACTTCCCAAAAACGTCAATTGGAGAAGAATTATAGAATTTTGATGCAACCATTGTGCCATTAGGAGTTGTCACAGAGAACTAAATAGCTAATTGTTGAGGTAGTATGACAATACACTTGGATAATTGTTAATAAATAAAAGAGTGGGTGGATCCAAGAATCAAATTAAACATTTTCTACTTTAGAGTGGATGGTATGTGTACTTTTCACCAATTTGTTATTGTAATCCACATTGCCGATAGAAATTTCATGTTAACTTCCATTATCTTTTTCCTTAATAGATTTTTGACGTTGATCATCATAAAAAAAATTAGAATAGGGCAATGATTAGAATAATTCCACATTTCTATGCACTTGTAACATTGACATGTTGGAGGTGCATTCTATGTAGCCATTTCTTTGTTCGCATCCCTAGACATATTTTTCCCATCATTGAGCATTCAAATTCCCTATGACATTCTTTTCCTCATTTGAAACATTTACTTGTCACTTTAAGACAATTACATAGATGTTTATTTCCACACATTGAGCATAAGGGAAAACTCAACTTATTTTCAGTTTGGTCTTCAGATTTCCCTTTGAATTCCATTTTCCTCTTCTTATCAAACCCATATGACTGATGAGTTACTCCAATCTCCATCTCAAACTTGAGAGCACATCAAAAAATTTCCTTATAGCTATTGATTTTCCTTATGGATAACGCCTTGCGAAGACTTGGTTTTAAGCCACTAAAGAATAGACTGATTTTAATCTCAGGTTAGATAATAATTCTGGAAGCATAGCCTGCAAGTATTGTAAAATTTTTTTCTTAGGTACCAATAGATTTATCATCCTTTTTATTTAGTACAAGAAAATCCTTCTGAATCATTGTTTGAATAATACAAGGGAAGTACTTATTTAAAAATATGATCCTGAACTCGTCCCATTCCATGGACTCAATTTAGTCTCTTTGCCTTGTATTCTTGATAAGATTCTACTATTTATCAGCTTAACCTTCCGAATGATATACCGGTAAGATGACTTTATAATTTTCAGAACTTTGAATGACTGAAAATATCTTTTCAGTTGTACTGATATATTGTTCAGCCACTAATGGATTAGTAGACCCACTAAATAAGGGCGGACACAGCCTCATGAAGGATTCATAAGAATGTTTCCCCTTCCATTACTCATTTGGATGTCCTACATGATTCATAGATTTAGAATTTTGTTTGAGCGTGGCTACAAGATTTTTCATTCTAGCTCCCATAATGATTCATTGCTCAGTGGAAAATCATTGCATTTCCCGTGGCATTTCATATTAACACGGTTCAATTGGGTTCCAAACATTGACTAAAACCAAGAAGCATAGTGTGAAAAATGCTAATCATAATAGAAAAAAAATAATCAAGATTAAAACTTCACACCTAAGGTCTTATCATATGTTATTCATTGCCATTTCTAAAACACTAATATTTTGTTTTATTCTTTGAATTATCCATAGGGTTTTTACTATGGTTTCCACAGGGTAGTTTCCAAAGGTTGACTATACCATTCTGATGATACCATCTATAACAACCCATACATTATATGAATTGTTATTACTTCAGAATTGAAGCATACTTAATAAAACATTAAACAAAACCATGATAGGACAATTTAAGTATAATGTCATTAAAAACTGCGAAACATAAACAACTGGTTCATAAAGCATCTACATTTTCCCCCTTTTATTTCATCATATCTAGAGTCCCTTTTAGCATATCCTGCTCACTACACTTGTTCCTAACCTATGGAAAACAAAACATACAAATGGGTGAGCTCAAATGCTCTGTAAGGGTAAACAAAGGAAATATCAAACATATCATATTCATAAGAACATAACATTATAAAGATCATAACCTGTAATAGAGATCATGATATCGTATCATTGGATAAATCATTGTAGTGAAATGTAATCCCAATAATCATAATCTAAAACATGAAACTTTGTAACATACACACATAATCATAGAAAATAATATCTAATTAGTCAAGATTCATTTCCAAGACTATCATAGTGGAAAATTCCATTTCTGAAACGATTTCACTCCTTGTTCCTGTCTTGTATCACTGAATCAGATTAACTTTTCATTCCAGCCATGTATATCTCACGATATAAAAATATTTACCCAATTAATTGGAGGGATATGTAGGTACCACCCATCTCATAATGAAACCATTCTTATGTGTTCCAGAAAATAATAAATAATATATCAGAGAATAACACATGTAATAAAAATGGGATTCTTAAAAATCATGCCATCATAAAATAAACCATATAAGATTAAAGGACACCATAAAAATAATTCCACTGTAACATACTCAAATCAATGTAAAAATAGGGATATAAAAAAACCCTATATTATCTTAGATATTAATAAGTATTGATAAAACAGTTAAACTCCATTCTTGAGGAAAATATCTTTTCTAATTCAAAAACATTTTTTTTTCATAACATTTCATAAAATTTTAAAATAAAATAAGTTATTTAAAATTGAACATGAAAAACTTTAAAGGAAGCTTCATCGAAATAATGTTCGATAAAATATTAAAAATCCATTCCTCTGTATAAGTTAAATATCATTCTTCTCGTACTCTGGCTAGAAAATTCAAAAAGTAACTCATACTGAAAATGAGATAAGATTCCTTTTATATATTTTAATAACGATTCACCATTAGGTAAAATTGGATTTAAACAATTGTATGATGATATAAATAATATTAGTTATTGATGAAACATGGATGTGGATGATAAATATGCCCTAGTAAATTCTTAATTATAAACAATCTTAGATAAAAATGAGATTATGATATGTTCCATTCCCATAGGTCCGATATGCTTTATACGTATCCAAAACTAATTTATAATGATTTAAATAATATCATTTACTTATTAATGAATCATTTTCATTGTTATGATATCATATATGGTCATATTCTTATCTTCTTATTATAAATATTTCATTGCAACTTGTTATTCGGGTGTTCATTGCTTTATGATCTTTTTCACGTTTTTTCATATAAATTCTTATTCTTATTTTTAGGTTATAAATTCCTCATTTAAATAATGGTATTAGTTTAATATAGAACATATTTATTATTTCAATTAAATTATATAATCATTATTTAATGAAGATCATGTTGAACGATTCGCATCACATCGTGGAGATGGTAGGCCGTACGTATGCACGAGTGCTGATATAATTATTTTGGTATTAAAATCATATATAATTGGAAGGTATATAATATATAAATAATCATAATAATCTTATAATTATTATTTATATCATTTATAATCATTATCATACCCATCCAAATGATGAAATGTTTGAATAACAAACTACACCACGACGTGGCGATAGTAAGCCATACGTACGCACGTGTGGTGACTTTTTCATTCGTAGGATGTATAAAATAACTAATATGGATGTACCATTTATAATAAAATTATATAATATATAATATACTAGAGTTACTATTTTATAATGGAATCAATAAAGAAGGAGTATGTGGAAGATGAACGGATCTTGAAATAGGTGGTGAGATATTTACCACTTTCTCAGGTTCTACCTTTTGATTTGATCAAAAGGGATCCATAGGATGGCTTTCTAACTAGAGGAAGGACTCTAGGATGACGGGAAGACACTTTAGAGGTTATTTGGGTGGGGTTATGCTGATCTGAAAGCCTTTGGAGGTGTGTATTATAGAGAAGGGTGAGTGCCCTTTTATAGGAGGGGTGAGGGTCACCTTAAGAAAATCTTTAAATATTATTTTATAATAATTAATATTCAATTTATAATGGCTCCAAATGGACTTATTTTGAGTATAGGGTCATGATGGGTAAAAATCCACTCAACCAGTAGGTTTTTGACACATTTAGGTTACCATTTTATCATTATCATTATGATTTATCTCTAAGTTAAATAATTTAACTTTTACAGTGTCTTCTTGTATTCTTATACTATATGATTAATAAACATACTATTAAATTACAATAGAACCCCAATTTGTTAATTAATGTCATATATATTATTATATAAGTCTTTTGGCCGATCCTTATAATTCTAGGAATATAATATCTATTAATAATTTAATATTTTCTCAATAAACTTTTATATCAATTTTGACACTATTTGGTATTTTGAATTTGATAAATTTATAACATCATTATTACATTGAAAATATTCATCTAAACAACTCTAATATGTTATATAAACCTAGAAAATTAGTTTTATTCATAAAAAGTCTCAAATTTCATTTTTTTTGGGTATTTATAATATCAATTATTATAATATTTAATTAATAAGGTAATTACTGCATAATCACTGTGTCATAAATAACATAAATAATTTAATATATAATAATTATAAATAAAATACCATTATGTAGGTAATATGTTTAGCTTTCTAATGAATATTTATAGTCGAATTTATTTTATGTATAACCCTATATTAGAAAAGTTTTACTTAATAATCCTTGATTTTAATTATTTTAACTCTTCTTTTATTTAAATAATAATAAAAATACTTATCTAATCCAAGTGGACGTAAATGGTCATATTTTATTCATACGGTTGTTTTTATTCGGATTACACTTATCCAATAGAATTATGACATGTGTTAGGGTAATAATAATATCATTTTTACCCTTAATTACCCGATTTACTTTAAACCGTGGTAAATGAAATTAAAAAGATACTAGTCACCAAAAATTATTTTTAACCTATTGAACCACATATTACTTCTTGGTATTAACAATGTCTCTCATTTTTTCCATATAAACTTACAAAAGTGGTAAAATCAAGTTTTATGTAAATTTTCAAATTCTCCAAGGAGCTGGGTAAATGACGGTAAAAAGTTTAATAAAATTTTTATATATCTAAAATTATTATAAAATGGATCCAATGTATTACATTGAACATTTATATGTATTATGTACCTACTCTGACCTAAAATAAATTTGAATAAAATAAATAATTATTTATATAAAATTTATGTTTAAAACTAAAACTCAGTGTTTTTCACTATTTATCAAAAATTGAATGTTTTCAAAAAAATAACAAAAATTTAGACTAATATAATATCGATATTCTGAATCCAAAAATAAAGTTCATTTTGAATGATAAAATTTATAAAATTTTAAAAATGGGGTTTTACATTTCATTATGGCTAGTTTATATAATCTTTTACTAATATGTCATTGTTTAGTGAAACTCGGTATTGCATACAACGCACTCTATCGAGGAAGTTTGCTCTTGCGTGTAACATAAGACAAGATAGTGTTCGGTGTAGTGAAAGATTCCTTTGCTATTGCATATAACATAATACATACAAACATAATATTTCTCATAAAATCTCATTATGTTACAATCAAAAGTTATAAGGTTATCTCTTAGTTCCTTCACACACACTAGGGCATTTTATTTATATTCTTAATGCCCCAAAGGTTCCTATTGTGAAATTTTTATCAATTCCTATTTTAAATTCCATGATCATATTTTTATAAAACCATTTCTTATCCATTCCAATCTGCATTAGTTTTTGAAAATAAAATTTACTTTTCAAATCAATTAAATTATATTTTAAAATAAAAAACAGTTTTTTAAACATGTTCTCTATCCCATTTAAATTTAAAAGGAAAATAAATTCCATTTAAAATATACTGATATCAATAATAATGTTAAATAATATATAAATTAAAATTATTTGATTCTTCCACCAACATTAAGGATGTAAAAAACCTAATACCTTTGAAAATGGGGATTTCATACCACAACATCTTCCATCAGAAGAAAAATCATGATAAGAGACTAAAATGTATTGATATAAAAAATATTTGATTAAAAAACCTCATCCAAAACATAGATGTGATGAAAACCAATGCTGAACAATAAGAAATTATTACTCAGAGAGGATAAATCCAAACAAGATGTTCATAAAATCATTGTAAAAATTGAAATGGACAAAAAAGAGTCACCCAATATCACATATGGATTTCTCTGGGTATAGTGAGAAAAGGTTGAAAAGAGAATGAATAAGACATATTACTATCACAATGGCCTAAAAACCCAAAACCATTACATATACAAATCATAAAACCTATTTACACATATTTTAATAATTATAGGTAGTATACTCCTAAAAACACATCGCATTAAAAAAGATTTTTATACTTGCACGGAGTGTAACTATTACAAGGATTGTAAAACATTCCTGCCACTTACACATTTCATGAATTTTTCTCAGAAAATATTAAATTATATTTACATAAATTACATTGAATATAAGTAACCAAAGGGCCATATAATCTATAGTGTCTAATGTTGAAAATTACAAAAAATCATGGAATACCGCATTATAGGTATCCTCCCAATTTTATTTATGAAAAAAATCAACCTAATATAAAGTAATCCTAAATAAATGATTAGAATATACATGATAGACTTTCTATTCTCTGCTACAATCTACATACAATAAAATTTTTGAATCCCCAAAATTTTCTCATGATCTTCGATCCACAAAAAGATAAGGAAACTACTACCTCAGCAACGACTCCTTCTCCCATATCTCATGTTTATCATTTCTATAGAACCACTATACCTAATCCAGGTGGATTTTTTTACCAAATTATACCTTATAAAGCTATCCATATTCAAAAAAAGTCTTCTCAACAAATGTAGTATCATGCTCAAGATCTATATAATCTGATATAATCACATGGAAAGAAACCAATATATACCTTCTCAATAGGGAAACCTGAAACACATCATTAATATAAAAACAATTGATGGAATGAAAAATTAGAAGGACACCCCTCATAGTCTCTCAATGATCCTAGGAGGTACCACAAAAACTGGTTCAAACACAACCTTCTTACCCAACCAACAGTGTTCCACATGAGGTGAAACCTTGAGAAAAACAATTTCACCAAATGAAAAATTGTATTAGCCAATTGAAATTGTCCGCATGAAATTTTTGACAGATCTATGATATAATAAAATGCCTCTATATCTACTATAACATATCCGTAGTCTCTTGAACCAAACTCAACCCATCGAAAGTCCACTCTCCAATTATACCCATCGTGAGAAATATTTTCTTGTCCCCTCATAATAATCATCAAAGGGAACCATAATGATTAAAGAATTATATTATTTTTAGAGTAAATATCAACTAAATTAAAAGTACTAAACAAATATCCACTAAAATAAACAAAATAGGCCAAGAGAATATCCAAAATAACATGGATACTGCCCATTGTCTATCCATCCTTATTTGAATGATAACATGTACTCAATTTTTATTGGGAACCAATTACCTCATGAAACCCTTTCCCAAATTTGGCCGTGAACCATGATTCCAAAATTGAATCAACTAAATAGGGAACCCCATGATGTATCAAAATCTCACTAACATACATGTCCCCCTAATTCTCCACATTCATAATTTATTTTTCTGTTATGAAATATGACGATTTAATGAGTCTATCAATATTTACCAAATCTCACACTTCCCACTCGTGGTCAATTGTAAAACAAGATGAAATCCATGGAAATTTCATCCGAAATCAAAAAAACAATGGGAAATGGTTTTATAATATATAAATGTCTCTTGTGTTCCACCTCAACTGTCAAAAAATTGAGATATAATGATAAATAATTTTCAATTGACAACCTCATCCCGACCACCAATACCAGTGGCTCAGATAATGGTATATCTTCATACCCCAGGGCACTTATTCCAACTTGATCAGTGTCCAATGTCAAAAAACACGTGTCTTAAGGAAAATAGAACAACCAACCTAATACGGATGCACAATGATCTACTGGATGATAGAGAACACTTACCTGAGGTCTGCCAACTATTTAGGCTTAATCCGAAGCATTTCTTCTCAATGTCTATAAAATTCTATAGTCAAAACCATTCATCCAAAGGCAGGCCATGTTTATCATAACACATAACACCTTTTTACAAAAATATTTCACCTCCATTATCATATTAGAAAATATACTCTTCAAATACCACTCTTCAATTGATTCATTCAATGCTTGAATTGGTACTCTTCATCTCTACACATTGAAAACAACATTTACGTTCTCTGGTGGAATATATGATATCAAAATCAGTGGTTTCAGGGTAATAAACCAATCATATCCATCTTATGTTCATATCCCTCTAGAATAAAATATAATTTAAGAATATATGATCATAATATAATATAAATAACTCCCCAAAAATATATTGACTTTGTGTTTTTAGTTTTTTCATGATCACTGAAAAGAAAAGATCGTGTGTATGGTAGATCTTATCATAATTGTTTACCTAACATGAGCTATAAGACACAACATATTTCTAGTACATCAAGACACATTACAAACCTTTATTTTAAGAAGTAAAAAAATTCTCATAACCTGATCATGGTTTTGGGAAAATCAATACTAGTGAAAAATTAAACCTCATATTAAACTCCAGAAAAAATTATTTCATTTTTAATCCGAATAAATCATTACATAGTTACATGCCATTGTTGTTATGGTAGACAAAATATTGGAGAGATACTGAAAAACACATCTGTAATAACTAACCGAGACAAATAATATCGGGATCTCAAACCCTTATATGGGTATTTCCTCGGAAATAACATCATGTACATTTTCACGATTCACTATGACACCCCACTTAGATATCACATCCCCAAAAAACTAAAACCCATAGAACTAAATCTCAAAGTTAAAATGATTACCATAAAGGTGATGATGTTTCTTGATTTCAATATTGACCTCCAAATGGTTACAATTTTGATCCTATAAAATGAAGTATAAAAATTATGTCATCTTCAAAAAAGATTTCATTATCCATTGAAATTTTCAATTCATCAAAGCCATAAATATTGTATGAGCCTTCATCAGCCCGAATGAAATTACTAGAAACATTAAATTCCGACATACACTATGATCCATTGTCTTAGGTATTTCATTATCATATACTACCAAATAATGGTACTCTAACCATAGGTAAATTTTTAAATCCCAAAAAAGACCCTCAATGATGTTCAAATAGAAAACCAATTCAAATTAAATGATAAATATTCTTAATAGTTACCCATGTAAAGTAATGAAAGTGTATAAAAATCATGAGACTTCTATTTTTTCTAAAAGAGTACAAGTGAATAACAAATGAAACAATAGTACGAATTATCAATTTAAAACAAAATTCTTCAAGATGGACATTATGTTCCACCATCATAGTTGTATTCATTAAATATGATAGAAGAAAAATATAAATTATTCTAGGTATCCACTCAATTGTAAAATTAACCACTCGACATGGAGATAAACAAAAAAATAACCTTGAAATACCCATGAGTAGACACACTCATACAGTTATATTACCACCTAATCATGGTACAACAAAATCTGAAATAATGTCTCACAACTAAAATCAAATTATACCATCACAAGGAACAATCAGACTGACCCTTCTTGACCAAGAGTCCCAATCACCAAGGAAAACATAAGTGACCCCATAGGTAGATAATAATTATGACTGATGGAATTAAAATTATATCTAGTCCTTCACACTGATCATCTAATACATTTTAATAATAATGATAATGATTTCAAGACCGCACAATATGAAATCCCAAACCACCTAAAATTTGGCTATCACCTCTTAAAACATGGTGCTATAGAAACATTATTCATTACTCTTTCCCAATGGTAAAGAAATATCCAACAAGAACATCATAATCTTCATATATATGGACAATGTGTCAAATAACATTGAATATATAAGGGAATGAGTTAAACCAATATAAAAAATACACCATAGATGAATATATAAATATTATACCTCTAATAGTAGTTTTACCAGCTTCAGATTCCGTTTGAGAACACTCTCCCACATAAAGATATCTGTTCTTTTCTAAATGGACATCCCCCTTACCCTATGAATGAGAACCTCCAATCATGGGAGAAGAAACATGAACCTATGATCCATTCGTGAATGTCAGTCCCACCTTTATACCTTGGGTCACCGTGACATAGAAATGTTTTAGATATCTTGATCTCCTAAAAAGATTAAAATTATTATGAGCCTCCTTAATATGAGTCATGGCATGACAACTCATCCCAAAAAGGTATTAGAAAATCTAATTCGTCTATGAAGAATCCCTTAAAACTAGTCTTGCATGAAACTGACAAATATTTCACTTACTCTTCTAATCATAAGAGTCACCTTGGCTATGCACTACACCCACCCATCCTCCGCCCAAGCATGTCCTTCCAACTAGGTCTCTATTAGATATTTGTTTCAACATCCAAAATCTCCAAAAAGGTGATAAGGAATAAAAAATAGAATAAAATAAATATCATCCATCATCCCCATATCAAACATTCAATGAAATAGGTAGATATTAGTGATGATTTCTATTTCCAGATATACCATCTTAGTGAAATGTGTGGATTACTGAGGAATGGTACGCAACCATTGATCCAATTTCAGAAGCACCTAGGTCTTTACACACATAACGTATCAAGATAAAATTACTAATTGATTATTTTAGGGAAATATAGATAGGTAATACCATTTTTAATCTTTTATTTCACCATAGAGACATACTGTCTTCTTCTTGATCACCTGAACATATATGTGGAAAATCCCACCAGGGAATTTTTGGAGTCTTTAAAATATTAAATATCCTCTCTATCTATTCTGTAAACCCATATAACTCTTTGGATCATTCATCAAATCATCTGATATGTGGATTCTTCATGAAATGTATTGATCCATTATCAACTACTTGTTCCGGGTTCATGGTAGCCACCAAACCTGGAGTCTAAATGGTATAGATATCTATATTAACCAAAGAAGTTTCCACTGGTAGATCTATTTATGAAACATATATCTTAGAATACAATCTCTAATTTAGAATATTTATTTTGGGAATTATTGTATCATAAATACAATTACTTTAAAAATATTCATGGTTATAATTAAAAAACATTAATCCAACATATTGAATATAAAAAATTATTTAAAACCATAATAATTTACTGAAATTATGAATTAAACCACATAAGGATAAACTATTGAAAATAATAGTTCAATCTCAATAAAACAACTAATTAATTAATTAAAATGAAATTCAATTAAAAAATATAAAATTTAGAAGATATGTAAATATAAATAAATTTCACATACAATTATTTCAAATAAACCAAAATAGCATATCTCAGACATCATTTATATTTGTTGACCAACCATGGACATATGGATTCTTTCATGGTAGTGAGTTATCCAGGCCCCACTCGCCCCAAATATTTGAATTATGATGATCATAATACTATATACCCAAGACCAAGAACCAACATTGGTAGTGATGAATCACTTCTTGCTGACTAATGCCATTGGTAAAAAATTGGTACAAACCAACCCAAGTCAAACATACCAACCAGAAAATACCACACATTACAAGGTGAGGTAAAAAAATATAAAAAACATTACATGGATAAAAGAAAAATGTTACATACAACCATAGTACAATATATAAACAAGGGATATGAAACTATGAAAAATTGGATAAACCATGAAAAATAAAAGGTCTAGACTAACTATTCTCCATGTGACCAATTGTCACCTCCATAATGAAACCCAGACAGATGTACTGACATAATGTCAATCCGAACTAATACAAAATGCACATACCTAACCTATATGATTCAAAACAATTTATAAATATTCCCAAATTTATACGTTTGGTGTGAGAAATATATCCAAATTGAAAACCACCAAAGAATCTATAATAGTTTTAATATCAATAATACATAGGTTCTATGATTAAAACAGAATAGTTTTACAAACATTCTTATAAATAAAAAATTTTAAATCGTTTCTAAAAAAATCATTGTGGTTTTCACAAATATAATATCATGTTTTGAAAATCGAGAAACATTAAAATAATAAAACTAATAATGTATAAATGACAAATATAAATATTCATGTGATCCAATATTCATTGAAAAATCAACCAGGAAATAAATAACCAAAAACAACAATACATCATCCAGTTATTATCTAGCCTATGGGAAAATAAAAACTATAGAATTATGATCCTTAATAATATGTTTGGGTCCTTGAAATATCACATCTTGAAATAGACCATCGATACAAAATGTTAACTGCTAGTGTGTCAGAAAGGATAAGCCAATCAGTGTCTATTTCCAGATGTACCAAATGTACCCACTATGCAATGTTTGTGAATTTTAATTTTAAAAACCATTATCAAATTATAATAAAAATATTCAAATACATGACAATATTCATCTAGGATTGAATATCCTGATTTCCATTTCAAATCATGGAAATGCTATTTTAAAAGAAAAATAATATTTTTAAATGAGATTTCATTTGAATTTAATTTTATGACACATGAAATTTTGTTACAAATCTAATGGATCATTAAGAACAATATGAGAACCATGATATTAGAATTCTTGAATATATATGCATACCTCAAAGAAATATAAAATCTAGCCTCTATTGAAAATAAAAATTTAAAACCACATGATCGACCTTTAGATGACACGATATAATAATAGAATAAAAATGGTTGGTAGAAAACATGATCTGATTAAAAATATGAAGCCAACACACATCTCAAACCACATACAATGATGAAAAATGGAATTCGTACTTTGATAAGATAAATAAAACAACAATTAAGACAACTAACTGAATGAAATCACTTTTTATGTGAAGAATTCACCCATAAACACATAGGGATCACTTCAGGTCATGAAAAGATGGATGAACAAAAAATGAAGGAATCATATCACTGATATGATGGCCTAAAAACCAACACCATTACATTTACATGGCATGTAACCTGTTTAATTTCATGTAATCCTCAGATAAATTATATGCTAAAAACCATAAACTTTTAATTAAAAACTAATTTTTATAAATACATGGATTGTACTTACTACACGTCATGTAAATCATTCACACTATATACCTAGTTCACAAATTATTTATAGGAGCCATTATATTTTGTCCATTTCAATTAAACATTGAATATTTTCACAATGAGATGTAGAAACTACATCTTTTAATGTTGAACATTCAAAAAAATACCAGAATTCAATAATACAAGTATCCCCCTGATTTCATGGTATGAAAATCTAAACCAATTAAAGTAGAAACCAAAATAAAAGACTAGAAGACATCTGCGAGAAAGGTAATGAGGGGATATATTATTTTTTGTTTTATTTTAGGTTCTTACCTCTATAAATTTTAGAACCACTATCCTTCATCATGTAATTATAATATATAGTTGCATAAGTGTAATTAAAATATCTGGTTAATGTTTCTATACAACTACATAAGGGTATCTATCCCATAGACTCCTCTATGTAAGGTTCACACTCAAGCTATATAATGCTAAACCTAACCCTACATAAGGTTCATCCAAACTCATATAAGGGTATACCTAAGGCTACGTGATGGTTATTCCAAAATTTTAATATTCATATAAGTGTATCAAACTAGTCATGTAATGTTAAATCATATAACTCAAAGATGATATAAAAGTACACTGATTCCAACATAAAGTAATCCATCATACAATGAAACATTATTATGGATAAATTAACTCTGACCTTAAGAAAAAATTACCACTTTTTAAGATAATATACATCTCATATAAAGGTAAACACAGACCCTTAAATTTAAAATTATTGATGTCACCTCTTCTTACTCCCATGAAATTCTACAGATTCAATTTGAGAATATATTCTTCATTTTCATATCATTTTAAATTTAAATTCTTTTGGTAATGATAATCATATTAATGGAACACAACACTAATAATTATGATAATAATTTTTAAAACCTTATTTTTTTCTCCATATGACATAGTATTAATATCTTTCTTTCCCAATAATTTATTGGATCATTACATCCCAAAATCCACGGATTAGAAAGATTATTAATTATAAAATGGTAGAGACTTTGATAAAAAATCATATAAATTTTCTGATTGATGAAGAGACTATCCACATATAAAATATAATAATTCATTAGTTCATGGAAAAAATATAAATAATTTATATTTTCTAAAACCCATAATCAATGAGAAAGTATTGGATTCCTTATTAAAAGAGGGAATCAATTTCCAAATAATTTCTACTCTTCTAGGGTATAGTTTGAATACCTCATCAGATTTTATTATATATTGATCATGATATATTATTATTAGAAGTTTCATATTCTAAGCGTTTCTATAATTAGAGTACAATTTAGTAGCATAGATCAAGGTAAGATGAATTGTTTTACCAGATTTGTAAATTTTGAAAACTTTTTTTAAAAAATATGGAATTTTCAACTATTATCTATTTTATTTGTTTCATATATTTTATTTTTATGTGGGTATGTTTATAATTTATATACTAATTTCTTTGATGTTGTTTCAAATTATTAATGCAAAAATAATTTTATCAAAACCATTTTTGTAACTGAATTTTGTTTAAAAGATTATCAAAATTTAATGATGGTTTAAATGTCATAAAACTATATTTTTATATATGAAATAAACATTTAATTCCAAATATTTAATTCCTGATTACGTTTATTTTATGTACATGAAAAATATTTGTCATTCACATTCCAAAAATTTTATAAAATAATTTTCCACAGATTAATTTTTTTTTCACGATTCATTTATCTTTATTTCCTATAAATTTGTTATTTCACCTAATTGCTTTGGATGAATGGATATTCCCATAAATGGAAACTTTTGTTAATGTATAGGATATATTGAATTATTTTACTCATTCAAAATAATGTACATAGATTTGATTTTTTTGAAATTTTAATTAATTGGATTTCTAATGGGAATGTTATTATTAAAAAATGATATATTTAAAAACATTTCACTTGGATATCAGTTATGGTTATGAAGAAATAGGGAGTGAAACCATAAACTAAATGATACATTATCCGAAAAACAATTCTCATACCACTAAAATTCCTTTTAGAAAAATGGATTCCTAATATTCTCCATGTATCATTTTATTCCGCAAAGTGATATTTGGATTAAAAATAATATTTTTATGTTTCAATAGAGAAATGAAAATTTAAATTAATGGATATTTTATATTGAAAATAAATTGGGTTCCATAATAATATATCTTTTAGATTTTATTTATTGTATCTATTATTATAGACTTTGAATACCCAAAATTTATATTTTGGTAAAAACTACTTGTTATATCAAATGTTCTATATTTTATATGAAATCAATTGTTTTTAAATGAATTTTAATATCATTTTAAAAGATTGATTATTTTTCCTCTTGTTTTACAACCCACTATTTAGTAAATTCATATTAATTATATTTTATGAATTTTTTTTCACAATTGTAGTTTCATGTAAAAGTTCAATGGTGGATAAACACCATGAATAGTATTACATGAGTGAAGCTAGATAAGAATTTATATGATTTTTAATAAACAATGATATTTATTATTGTTTTATGATCCTATAATTATAATGAACCAAAATATCTTTAAACTGTATAATTTCATGTGACTCTACAGTTTTATCTGTTCCAATTAAAAGATAAAAAGCTTTTATGGAATCCAATAGGGATGTGTGGGTTTGGGATGTGAAAAGTAACACATGAATAATAAAATTATATTAGACATTAACTTTTTTGAACCTTTTAAATGTTAATTACATTATTACTAAATAAATTATTTTTAAAAATTCAATGAAATATTTAATTACTTAATCATTTAAGTTATTATTAGGTGATTTAAGAATGTTTAGTTTTTAATTGAAAACAAATTTTGTTAGATTGACCATGTTAAATTAATTCATTATTCTATCATATAATTATTAATAATCATGTCATAATTATCAATTTTAAATGTTTATTACTATTTTGTAAAAATACATTATTGGGGTATAGAAAAAATGAATCACATATTTTTATGAAGTTACAGTAAACACATATGCTTGAATGGCAGTATCATTTTTAAATGGATGAAATGGTAATAAAATAGTTGATATAGTAAAATTTCATAATGGTTATTACATTGTAACATCCTAGATTTTTAGATATGTATATATCCTTGTGTTACTATTTCAAACATAAATTATAGGCAAAAATTTAGATATAATGGCTATGGTGTGGTTTGGGAGAGTCTGGGGCTCATTTGGAGACTGGAGTTCTAAAAAATTAGTAGACATGCTGGCCAACATAACTTGTACATGATTTGTGATAACCTTGATACTCATCTACGCCATCCACCCATTGTACATGATAAAACACATGGTGTGTCTAAAACTGTTCATAGTGGGGAACAAGACCATATAAGGATTTCAGACCACTTATACAGTGGAATTCACATAAATAATCCAAGGTTGTCCAATATTGTTACACCTCGACCATGTGATGGGTTATTTTAATTAGCGAGGGTACATAGTTGGTGAAGGATTTATCCAATCATGTGGAAATCTGTACAGACTAGTAAATGAGTGGAAAATGATTATTTTAAACTGAATTGTTTTTAACCATCAAATTCTCTTCCTCTGTGTTTTTATTCTATATTAGATTATTGAAATCCCTCATCAATCCATTATAGTATTTTTCCTATATCCTATATCGGGGATCTAACTCATTCGTGTTTAGGTGCATTGTAAACCACGAGGTAACATATACACTCATCATCCTTTCGTAATTCATTTCAATTCTCATGTGTTGTGATATGTTTTTGAGATATAAATTTCCCTATTATTATGGTATATTAAATTTAATCCAATAACATCATTTTTAGCATGATTAAAGGTTCAACAATGGATGAGTATTATTCTTTGAACCAAAAGGTAGGTGGTCTATTTCATTTCCACATGTTTCATCTCTATTTTTATTGTGTGCTGGTGTTTCCTCAACCTATACCGTTCCAGTTAAGCCCCTAAAATTCAAAATAAATGTACCTATGTGTCTCCTAGTGATCAATTTTCCCCTTGATATTAAAAAATTTCTCGAAAATGTATCTTTCCTTGAAATTCACCACCTATATGGGTATTTTCATCCTTTATAACCTACTTGACCATTGTAATTAATTATATAAAATCCTCTTGAGGTTTTATACACTTGTAATGAATTCAATTAATTATTTAACTGGATTATGATGAATTGTAGGCCATGAGTTAAGAAACAATCACCATTATTTATGATAAATTCTCTATTCTATTTTATTTTCCAAATGATTATTTATTACGAATAAATTCTTATTCTTCCTCAGTTAGGAATGTTACATTGTGTCTTGTCCATATTTATTTAAGCCATATTTGTTTTGGTTTGGATTAAATACGATTGCTAGAATTCAAATTTTTTGTAGATGAAATACCTTTTGTATGATGTTTGATTATTTATAATATTCTTTTTGTACATATAGGTTTTGATAAAACATGGGTTTTGACTCAAGGAATCCTTTCATGGGATCCCTATTAATGGTACATGGATTTCTGAGACATGTCATGAGTGATATTACACTTCCCCTGTACAAGATATTTTGGTTATTTATTATACTAATGAGTGACATGAGTTACCTAGGAGAGGCATTGTAGATTGGTTTGTTTGCAATATGGATATACAAAATCCTTGGGTGATACTCAATCCCTTATATGAGATGCATTCTATGAAATCATTGGCCTTGTTAATACTATGTTCAGACTGGTATGAGGGAATCCTTTTATGTTTCACCTTATATGGAAAAAATTGTATTGGTTTTTTTCTAGAGATCATATAATGAAATGTGAGATTCTTTTATGGGTCTCCTTGTATGGTCTTGGGATACCACACTATATTTGATGATTTCCTTTTCTAGGTTTATATAAGACATAATGTTATTACATTCTGAGAACACATGAGTGTTTTTATAGGGATGTGTCTAGTAATCCAAATAACAAGTTTGGTGTTGGTTCACACTTGAATATATACTTATCATGTCCAATTTACAGACCTTATCAACTTGTTATTGGTTATTCGATTATGAAATCCATATTAAGAAGCAATAGGTAGTGGTTTTAGGGTGTCTATGTGGCTCCTGGTTCATTAAGTTTGTATTTATTTAATACATTAATTTATTATTATTGTAACACTATTCATTTAATATTACACCGGTTGGATTGATCTACACATCGTTGGTGGTGATGTTATTGGAATATAAAACAATCTTCATGGGACATCATTGGTACCTAAACATTAATAATGATAGAATGTATAAATAACAGAAGGAATCCCTATTCCGAAGAAAGATTAAATTTTCTAGGAAAGAGTGCATAACATGGGTGTGAGCTTATCCTCATGATACTTTTAATATATGAATTTTGGAATATTTTTATTTTTTTGTATAACCTATTGTATATCCCTATATTCCGCATTCATGGTGTACGAAATTTTTATTGTAAAATTACATCATGATCATCATTTTTAGTATCTATTTAATGTTTAGCTTCAGTTTACCATCTTTTATCTTCAATGATTTATTATTATTATTCTCTTGTTGTCTATCTGTTATTATTTATTCCACATCAGTATGTTATTGAACTAGTTGTTATAGTGTCTTCCATTGTTTCTTATTATATATAATACATACCGCTATGATCATCTCTGATATATGAGGTCATAGTCTCCCCACATACACACCCTAGGCTATCACTACTAATTGGCAGCCTCTATCATATAGGGAAATACACTGGGGGTCTGTCAGTGACCATCTCAGGCACCGATGTGTGGAATTTGGGGAATGAATATAGAAACTGTTATTATAGGATATTTTACTATTGCATTACTATGATTATAGTGGACCGAATAATATAATTATTTTAATTTATTAATTATCCTATTCCTAGGTGTAGTTTTCCCATGTACACAGGAAAAACAAATTACATGGTATGGGTTAATGCTGTTATTCGAGGTGTTTTCATAGTTGACTAGGTTTCACTCATGGGAGACTGAGAGGTGTGACTTGTTATATAAAGGCCATCAATATTTTATATATTGTTATAAATTTTACTTATATTTAATAATTCATACCTTATGATTGAACTTAAACATTATGTTGTTTTGCCACCATGACGCCCTCCTTTCATATTTCATGAAAGTAGAAATAAGCTTGCATTGGAGATGGTGGGCCCAGAGCCATTCATGAATACTCCTATATCACCACCTGGGTAATCCCATGATAATCTATTACTTAGCACTAATGCTCAGTTCTATAAAATATTATTTCTCCTTATGTATTATGTGTGAGGTTCTCTATTACATCCCCCTACTATTGAAGAGTTGACTCAAGAGTTACATCAACAGAATCCTCCCACCTGTGTGGTGGATGTAATACCTCATGACAAAGAGTCACAGATAGAGGAAATAATATAGATATTCGAATATATTAATATGCCACATTTTCTATCTCTCATGTTAGATAACTGTATTCTTTTTGAATTTTCAATGCATTAGTGGTATTTAATATCTTAGTATGAGCATCATTCGAGTATAGACAAATAATTATCATAGACAACTATATAAGATCACTTATTTGTAGGGTAGCTAATACCATACCACTCTATTATATATATATCATTAGATTGGATTTATGTATATGTTCGAGTATTTTTCTCGCATTACCGAGCTTCCACATTTTCCTCTAACTCTAATTGGAGATGAGTTTTAGACTGTGAGTTGATTTAAGGACAAGATTGTGTAAAACATTTTATTGTAGTTGAATGTATTTTAGTTTATTAACTTTTAAAAAATAGTGTACCAGTCCATTATTACTTAATGAAACATGAGGGATGCGGTCAATGTGAGCTTGGGTCGTATAGTTTTGATTTATGGTGTTGGTTAATTTTGTAGTAGAAAGCATCATATTAAGGGTACACATGGTGAAGGGAACACTAGGCGACACATATTAATATCCATGGGGATTGCGACCATTGTTGAAGGAAAAGATATAGAAGACATAGTGCAAGAAGAACCTAATCAAATACCAAGCATAAGGAAGCATTAGTATCTTTCACCGCTTTTTACAATCTTCTCCTCTAGTGTTTAGTGGGTGGGGATCTATACTAAAATCTCTTATAGGTAAAGGATAAAAGGATCACAATTAGGCTTAAATTTAATCATATAAATGATTAATAATCCAAGGATTTCTTTCATGGACATGATATTAAGAAATCTGAGGATTAACATCAATAAAGAAGGCCTACCCAATTTACTTAGGCACCATCTCATGGTTGTGGTTCATGAAACATCTAGGAAGTGCATACAATGACTGAGGGAAAGTGTATAGGTATTTCATCAATATTAGGTACTATTGTAGAATAATGTAATTTAGTATTATACCCTTTTTGAAATAGATGATTTATACTCTTTTATATCTACAGCGGTTATGGGATGTCTGGGCCTAGAGATAGAATACTCAAATAGTATTATTAATATGGACATCCCTTTGCATATTAAATATTTTATGACTGTGAAAATAGTTCCACCATGAGGTAGGTGAGTACCATTTCCTATGTATTTTTTCCATCGTCAATATTCCCTTTGATTACATTATTCTTAGTATGGATTTGCTACTGTGTAATCGATTCCACTTATATTATTATCACTAGTAGGGGACTTTCACATCCCTAGAGGGTAGCATGTATATTCGTAAGGGTGAATATTATATCTAGGATGGTCGAGATGGACCCCATTATTAATTAATAGGGAGAGAGACATCCTAATTGATACTCTCTTTATGATTTATCATGTTATTCATATTTCTGAATTACCTCATTTGGTGGATATTTCCGGTATGTATTGCCAAAATTTTCTCTATATTTACTCTTAAGAGAGAGGATGAGTTCACAATTTATATAGTGATAGGTCCAAAACTACTGTCCTTTCCTCACTATAGGATAGAACCTATAGATCTCCATTAATTAATAATGATGTTTGAAGATCCAGAGGGAAAATATATATCTACCCCAATACATATATTTGGGGTTTAGATGTCCTTTTTACCAAAATGAAAGATAGTACCCAAAGAAATTTGGTGGATTACCTATAAGTAATCCAACTTTCACTAAAGATTCAGTTTCCCATATAATGTATAAGAAAATTCATTGAATATGTTTGAGGATAAATTGTGTTCTCACGGATCTACATGTTGTCATTCTACCATATGGTGCATGTGAGGAAATCAGACATACCACATATATTGTTATGTAGAACATTTGGATTGTACATTTATCTTGTTATGCATCGCATCCTTAAATACTAGATGGACATATTTATTTCTATGATGAATTTGGATTTACACCCATACCAATATTCATTTTTGGTCATCTTCCAAGGCATCAACTTAGTGTATTATTAAACCAAACACCACCATTAAATCCAGCTCGACATCATAATAAATTCACTATGAGGTTGTCAAATTTACGAGAATATTAGTAAATGGGAATTCTGTATCAGTGTGGGTTATTCATTTGGTAATATCATTTCATTGGATGATGTATATATTTACCCAGAGAAGTTGAGATATGTAGCTTCCTGGTAGAAACAAAAAATTTATATGACATATCTATTTTCGTTGGGATTTCTAGTTTTTTCAAGAAATTAATATAAGAATTTTTACACCTATAAAATTTTCGTATATGATCGATGAAAAATGATGAAATGTTTGTCTAGCCTAATGTTTTTCAAATAGCCTTTTACAAGTTTAATTGGAGATCAGATTTAACATAATTTCAGATTATTTTAGATTTGGAATGAGAATAAACTATCAGTTATGCTGCATCAGGGGTCAGGCTAGGTGTATTGTGGATGTATAGGGATCAATTTGTAGCATATGGTTCCCTCTACATGTGAGCTCATGATCCTAATTATCCTATGCATGAAGATTTTCAGAACATAAGGTTTATGATATATACTATTGAAGGAACAATTTATTGTGTGATTGTTTTGTGGTTTACTCAAACCACATGTGTCTTAAATATATATCTATATAACAGTAATTGAATCTCCTATAGTTTTGGCGGGTAAAATTCATTAAGTCCTTTGATTTTCCAATTTCTTATACAATTTGTATGGGTAATGACATGGATGGTTTTTTGAGATTAAAGACTCTAACAGATACCTTCGTGGAGGCCACAACTAAGTATCAGTTGATGTATATATTTTCATAGAAACATGCATATGTTTCTGAATATCATGGGAATAATGTTTTAGTAGATATTACATATTCTCTTCTGGGGTGTGAGTGGATAAGATAACATTCAAAACTCGTGGTCAACATTATGTGGGAATGTGTCTCTAGAGTGAACCTGACACCTAGATTTTTTTATGGAAATGATATTGTACTCTAATTTGGTTATTTTTTGATGAAATTTGATATTCAATATGAGTTGATTTGAGAATCTCAAGCCCCATATTGGGAAGTTCACCCAGGGATTAAGAAGATATACCAGGATTTGCATAGCCAGTATAGGTTGACAGGTATAAAAAGGAAGATATCACATTTTATTACTCAGTTTTTGACCTATCTATATATTAGGTATGTGCACCAATTACATATTGAATTTTACACCGTATATCAAATCCTGAGATGAAATGTAATGACATTTCCCTAGATTTATAAATAGAATTTTTAAGATCCCCATGAGGTAGTGATGTAGTATATATGATTTTTGATAAGTTGACCAATTCCACATAATTCCTAACAATTTTAAATACCTTCTCAACTCATGAGTTTGGAGGGAATTTTATCCTGTATATTTCTTATCATCATTGGTTTCCCACTTCTATCATATTGGACTAGGATTCATGTTTTACGTCATGATTCAATAGGGTTTGTAGAACACAATGGGTTCACATGAGATCTTGAGTAAACCATATAAACCTAAGACTGGTGATTAGTCTTAGAAAATGATATTGGTATAGAGGACATGATCTAAGAATGTTTCTTTTACTTTAGAGGTGCATGGGAAAAACACATGCATCTTGTGGAGTATTACTAAAACCACAAAATTAATAAATGTTTCATATTGGACATTATGAGGTCCTTTATGGTAGGTCATTACATTCACCAGAATGATGATTAATGGAAAATAAGGTAAAACTACTGGATAGTTGTATAATTCATGTCACTTAAGAGAAATTAATGGTGATTCAAAAGCTTATCGTTATATCTTCTTTCAAGAAATATTTCATTTTCCAATTGTAATAGTAGACCATTGGAGTTTGTGGTGGGATATCAGACCTTTATACAGATGTCACCTAGATTAGTTCATTGAAAAATTTGTATATTGGGAATGTAATAGCATTATTATATCATGCATTTTATGATAGTGGAGTGAAGAAGGACTCTATCCAATTCATTGTTGTTAAATTAGAGGTACAGTGACATGCCTGATGTCTTCATAATTTCATAGATGCATCATTACCATATAGAAAAGTGTCATTCATTTTACCCTAAGGATATTGAAATAGAGGAAAATTAATCCATTGAGGAGAATACAATATGGAAAATTTGATTAGAGAATCAAGGATCATAGAGGAAGGTTAGTGTAACACCCCTGATAAATAAAGAATAGGAAATTTTCATATTTATCCATATTTGTGAATAAAATATTAATATGACTTTAAAGGGGAAGCTATGCGCGATGGCGTACCCAACACGCAACAACGAGTTTCTTGGGAGTCTTACATTGCACTCTAATAATAACATAATATTATTTTAAATGGTAGTTAACATGTAGCCGTTGTATTGGAGGGAATGGATAGAAATAACAAAATTATGATTATATATGTTTTTAAATGTTTTTACATTTATCCAATAAAATATAAAGGCTTAAAATATGGAAAGAAATCAATTTTAGGCGTATATGCCCTGGTTTTCACTAAAGGTTCACTAATCGCCTTTTAATGGCGAACTGTCATTAAATATAGTTTTTTTCACTCTTATACATTCTATTGGACCAAATAAAACTCTTCTTATGAATTGGGACATCAAAATATACTTTGTGTAAATTTTTGGTCTCTTTCTGATAAAGTTTATTTTTTAATGAATAGTGTAAAATGTTGTATTTTAATTGAAAACCTCTTTTTAATATAATTTATTTATATGATTAGATTATCTTTTGAATTGGTTTTAAAGTGAAATTAGAATATATTATTACCATTAAATCCAATAGTGGTCGTTGGAATAAATTTCACTTTGAAATCATACTTAAACTGGTGTCAATCTTTTGATACTTATTGTTTCAGAAAAACACGCTATTTGCTCTGACAGCAGGAATTAATAATTAAATTAATTAATGTGACTTATATGTTTTGAATTTTCTAAAATAGACTTCATTTTTGAATTCAGAATATCAAATATAGCTTAGGGTGAATTTTTGAGATTTTTCTGAAAAACATCAATTTTTGATGAATAGTGAAACCACTAAGTTGTACTTATAAAAACTGATTTTTCCGTTTAAATAAAAATTTTCCATCATTGTGTTTTGAATTTCAAAAAATCCGACATAAATGGTTGTCATTAAGAAGTAAAAGGTGGTTCAATGGGATAAAAATAATTTTTTGGTGAATATTAACTTATTAAGATTTTAATTGCGATTAAAGGTAATTAGTGTAGTTTATGGTAAGAATAATGTTTTAATAAAATGAAATGACTTAGACACATGTACTACCCTCATTGGATGTGACATGGCCGACCAAGAAAATCCATGGGTAAACATGGGGACCCCATGGAGCCACTTTGGTTGGAAAATGACATAAATATCTTTTTATTTAATGTTAAAGTAAAAATGACACAAACATGAGATGTTTTATTAAAAAAAATTTTACATGGGGTTATACAAGTCATATTTTTGACTATAAATAGTCATTGGAAATATAAAAATATTTAATACATCATAGTATTTTTTTTATAATTTTTAGAAATTAAATAAATTAAATTACTTATGACATCATGATGATGCAGCGATGACCTCATTATTTAATGATTTAAATAAAATGGAAAGATAATGCAATATCTAAGACCTACACATGTCCTAAACCTATTGGATGAGTGGATTTATAAACCTTATCACCTTATACTCGAAATACATCAATGTGGGACCTTTAAAATACGAAACTCTATTGAAAATAAAGTAACATTTTGTAACTTTACAAGAGTGCCCCTCCTCTCCTCTTATAAAAGGCCCCCACCTCTACCTCCTTACCCACACTCCCAAAGCCTTTGGCTCGGCCAACCCCTTCCCATTTTGTCTCTCCACTTCCCTCTATTACTCCTTAAAGCATCACTTTGGGCCGAAGTCTTCCCAATGAAGCCTTTGAGCTCAAACCAAAGGGAGTTACCCGATTTTAAGGTAATGTCTTCACTTGTGTCCTTTTGTTTTATTTTTCTTCTCCAACCCCCTAAACTCTCTTTATTAATTTATTTTGTAACAAATCCAGTATCTTCAATATACTAGGATGTTTTTATAATAAGGAATCGAGCTACACTTACACACACCTACATCTAATGGTTAAAGAACATACTATGTCCGTTGATGGCGAATTTCTGCCTCCCGAAACGATGATTGTTCAACAGTCTTCTAACACCTTCAAAGGTGTCCATTAAGATAAAACTATATTTATATATGATATATAATATGTTTATTCTTTAATTAAGCTTCTGTATTTTTCATTTATGGAATACCTTTATGGTTTCCATTATGTGTAAATGCGATATCTTCATTTAAGGAACTGTGGACTACCACCCCCTCAAAGTGATTTGATTCGTTAATACCATATGTGGTACGTATAAAGGATATATTTAATGATATTATATATGATACCATACTGGAATTAATATAATATTATGTATCATTATGTTTTAATTGCATTAAATATGAAATATAAATGAATGTAGCGTTCATGCGTATGTACAGCTTACCATCTCCATGAACGGTACATTTCATTTCTTATCTCAAAATGATATGTAATATTATAAGTACATATATATAATGGATATATATGTAATATATTACATCTAAATTATGGATATCATTCTGGAATTATAACATATATATATCTCCCATTTTGTTTTAATCCCATTAATATGACAAAAAAATGAAAGTAGCGTTCATGCATACGTACGACCTACCGTCTCCATGAACGGTGCTTTTCGTTTTTTATCTCCAAATGATATGAAATAGTATAAAATGAATATTTACTGGATACATATGATATTTTAATCATTAATACTATTCTTGAAATTATTTACTTATAACTACATGGGCAATCTTTTTTCAAAAAATTTCATTTTTGACTCATGTACCAAACATCAGCAAAAACGTCTGATATGAACTAACATTATTAAACAATTATTATAAAATTATAATATGTGATATGAACTGAATAATAATCTATAAAGGAGGATGTCAGGCAATGATTAATTGACCAAAGTTTATTATTCAGTAACATAAAGAAACAAACAAGACAAGTTAGACTTGAGGTAAGGGATCCTACTCCACTCTTTCTCATTAAGTACACTCTTCTTTGTCATTCCTTTTAAAGATCATATTTCGTGTTATTGGGATGTCTATATTACTCTTACTGTAATTTTTATGTTTATATGATGAGAGAACCTATTCTCTATCATCAATCCATTTTGGATTTTTTGAGTGGCGTCGTTAGGCTGCTGAATTTTCGTAAGAGATCTATCATCTCTCTTTCTTTTTAAGTACTCTCTTTTATGTCACTTCTTTTAAGCTCTTCTTTGTTATGTTAGGGGATATTCTATTATATTCATCTTTCTGTAAACTTTATGTTAATATTATGAGAGACCCTATTTGTTCTCATCAATCCATTTTTGGACGTTTTAAGTGGCACCGTTAGGCTGTTGAGTTTTCATAAGGGATTTTTCATCTCAGTTTTATTCCCGTGAGATTTATGCTACATTTCCCACAATTTCCTTTGAGTGGCATATGTACTTCCCAGTATTTTACTCATTGTTCAATATACTTTCTTTTATGAGTATTTACATCAATGTTGTATTGTCCTTCTTTCACGAGGTGTATGATTCGAAAGATACCCATGTCGGTAAGGGAACCTTTCACCATCCTATTTTTTAAAAAAATACTTTTGTTGGGTCTTTTCATTTACATATTGTTATGTTTGGATATGTTCTCATATATCCTTATTGATGTATATTTTATTTCCAAGTGATGAGATACCCTTTTTTTATCTCTCATCAACTCATTTAGATGTGATGTCATTAGGCTGTCATGGGAACTTCTTAACCCAATTTCAATTTCATTGGGTTCAACATGTAGTTATTGAATATGTCATCCTTTGAATATGTGTGAATTACCTTTGATTATTTTACACTTAATATCCACTTATATTTGGTGTATTCGTTTGTCACACATAATTATGCAATTGATTTACCCTTAAACCAAGAGTACCGTCATTGTAAGGGACATCGTCTCAATCTCCATTCATTGAGGCATATTATTTTTTATACACAACCTTCTTTTATACGGTTTATAAACCCCTATGACTTTTACGTTTATCCAAAAGGAATCTTTTTTATACGAAGCATTTTACAAAATGACAAAAGGGATTTTTTTTGTCGTACATATGCGTCAACAACGACTTCTCTGCCACCGTGACCATTATTTGAGTTTCGGCTTCCTCTACAAGCCATACAATTTTTATTTAAAAGAAAAATAAATACCATGTTTTACTTTTCTTTTATTTTGGTATTGAAAATGGGTTTCATAATGTTTTTATATAAATTTGTTGTATTGATATCTTGTGATTGAAAATTGGAAATGTTATGTTTCCTTTACGCATGTTTTATGTGATACTATTATGTTGTGGTTCCTGGGAATTATTACTAAGACGGGTGGTTCCATGATAAACTAAGGGCGGGTGAGCCCAATATAGCTCTCCAATGCATTGGGTAACGCGAAGGAGTGAAACATTAAGATTTCTCCTAAGAGATTTAGGGAATATACTGTGGTGGGTGTTTCAAACGTAACCAAGAGGGTTACTCCCAACATAATAATGTTACGAATGCCTAACGTTACCTTTTATTTCTTATGATTTCTATGATTTATTCATGATTTGATGAGGTATGTTATAGTTCCTATGTTTTATGGGTAAAGTATGATTTCATTCTTATGTATATATGAACTCATGTTTCCTTTGCATATATTTATAACCCTTACTGAGCTTTTTATACACATCCCAAGTTTTTGAAATGTTTTTCACAGGTCAAGGGAAATGTACATGATGTGATGATAGTGTCAAGGATGTGTCAAGAAAGAATCCATGTTTTATTTTAAATATGTTTCCGTTGATGGGAATAATGAATACTGTCTTTTATGTAACCACTTTGTTTAAATGTGGAATGTAATGCATGTTTTATGATCTTATTCACTAAAACTCTAAACTTGAAAAGATCCTCAATTTGTAATCTTGTAATAACTCATTATTAAGTAAGGATTAAGGTTGGGGGCTTATAGTTGGTATCAAAGGTCGGTTTAGATAACTTTAGAGGTTAGGGTATTCTTTAAGCATATGTGGAATTGCCATAATAGTTTGGATTTCAGAAAGAGTCCTAGTATTAGATAAAGTGAATGAGTACGTATATCTTAGTGTTTATCTTCCTCATTAGTACATGATGGTTTTTTTGATATACTCACACTAACCTTTTTGGTTTTAGTAAATGGCTGGATCTACCAGGCACCAAAGTAACAGTGGATTTGAAGGAAATTGTGACAGTTTTTTGAGCAAGCAACTAAATCATATGGGAGCTGCAATGAGAACTCTTGTGATTATCCTCAACCAACTATCTGGAGTCATGATTGACCACCTAAACCTTGGTTATTTCTCTAAGGCATCATTTATGCGAGAAACAAATCCCTACAAAATTACAGGTAATAATCATCAAGGTAATTGTGTTCAAAAACATATTTGTCAAATATGTGGAAAGAAACACATAGGAAAATGTTTCAAAGGGACAGAAATATGCTATAGATGTGGAAATGAAGGTCATAAAGCAAGAACCTGCCATGGAAAAAGTAAGAATCCAGTTAACTCAAGGAAAGGGAAAGATGTTCTTTCTGAGGGATCAATTGAATGTTTTAAATGTGGTTTGCATGGTCATTATGCAAACACATGTCCTATGAAGATGTTTTGTGAATGGGATCACCAAGAGCATATAAATTTTCGTTTACCAATACATAATGCCATTCCGATTGAGGATGAATAAACTAACAATGACCAATCAAAGGTAAGAATTATTTCATGACTATTGTTTTCCTATTTTGGAATCATAGGATATGATTCATGATTTTGTTTGTAGGAAAGAGGTATTTCAGAATAAGTTGGAAAGGAATGGTTAATGGATCATGAAGAATGTTGAATGAGTAAGATGTCAACATATAAGGGCTTCAAGAGTTATGGTGAAATTCTTAAGAGTATTAAGTCTCTTTTGATGATGGGGTTACATTAGAAGACTTTTTATATTATGTGTAACCCTGATGTTTAATATATGAAAATTTTATTCAAGGAATAGTTATCTTTTTTTTGTGGACATAGTTATAAAGAACCATTTGGGTTTATATGATCCTTACTTTTGATGTAATTATGGGTTACTATATGTTATGATTGAAGTGAAAGGGATGAGATAAAATTGAGGTTAAATTATGTTATGGTTTTTTATATGATTTTTTCCTTTTTTAGGGAATGATTTGAGAATTATATAGTTTTGGAAAATGGACAACATACAGACCGTGTGACTACCCGTCGCGTCAGACAAAGCTGTGAGAATCGAACCCACAACCAAAGTGTGACTGGTATTTATCGCCTGCCACTGGACTACGTGAAGTCCCTGGTTATTTTGATTGATTCTTTTTAGTTATATGATTTTATGAATTAATAGTAAGTTTATTTTGGGTTATTTATGAAAATAATTAAAAAATCATGGAGGTTATGTGATTAGGTTAATTACTTTTCAATACGAGACTTTTGGAGCAATTGATGTTGTTTGGAGATAAATGTTACGATTTAACTTGGAAGACTATGTGACTAAATCCTTCAAATATTTGGGTTTCAATCTTAGATTGGTTTAAATTGAATAATTTTATGGACAAATTGATTATCGGATGGTCCTCATTGAACTTTGGGTTTTGTTGGACAAATTTTGGAAATTAAGCATAGATTTTCTTTTTAAAGGGTTATCCATTTCTGGATTATCTAACCTTGTACGAAACTTTTTGGTTTTGGTTTTGGTTAAAGCCTAAAGACATGGGAAGTATATAGTTCTCTTTTTTGGATTAGGTGATTCTCTAGAAGTTGATTATAGTACTCTTAATGCGAACAAGTCTCCCTAAATACTCGTCTTTTGGAAAAAATATGAGTTTGATTAAGGAATCTAGTAAAAGTTGAAAGTCAACATGATAAGTGATTATGGTTCCTTATGAATAAATTCCTCAATAAAAATTAACTTAAAACAAAAATGTTGTCTATTATCTTTTCCTACTGGTGAATCGAATACCGTTTAACCCATCACAAGTTTGTGATTTTCTTATGGTTAACTTTCTCCTAGACATGTTTACTATCACTCTCTCTTAAGAACATGACCCTCTGCTTTTTCTTCCATGTCACTATTTTTCTACATGGAATCCTATTATGGGTTAACTCGGTTGACCTCTGTACTTATCGTCCTTTATTTTAAAGTGATTGTTTTACCGACTCGTGTTCCGATGTGGTACTTTCAAGGATGTTTCCAAACTCAATTTTAAAAATTACGAGGACGCAATTCCCAAAAGGGGGGAAGGATGTAACACCCCAGGTAAATAAAGAATATGAAATTTTAATATTTATCCATATTTGTGAATAAAATATTAATATGACTTTAAAGGGGGCGCTATGCTCGATGGCGTACCCAACACACAACAACTAGTTTCTTGGGAATCATACGTTGCACTCTAATAATAAAATAATATTATTTTAAATGGAAGTCAACATGTAGCCATTTTATTTTCATTAATGGATAGAAATAACTAAAATATGATTATATATGTTTTTAAATGTTTTTACATTTATCCAATAAAAGATAAAGGCTTAAAATATAGAAAGAATTCAATTTTAGGCGTATATGCCGTAGTTTTCACTAAAGGTTCACTTATCACCTTTTGATGGTGAACCGTCATTAAATATAGTTTTGATCACTCTTATACATTCTATTGGTACAAATAAACTCTTCCTAAGAATTGGGATATCAAAATTTACTTTGTGTAAATTTTTGGTATCTTTCCGATAAAGTTCATTTTTTAATGAATAGTGTTAAATGTTGTATTTTAATTCAAAACCTATTTTTAATCTAATTTATTTATATTATTATATTATCATTTGAATTGGTTTTAAAGTAAATTTAGAATATATTTTTACCATTAAATCCAATAGTGGTTGTTGGAATTAATTTCACTTTGAAATCAGACTTAAACTAGTGTCAATCTTTTGATACTTATTATTTCATAAAAACACTCTATTTGCTCTGACAGCGGTAATTAATTATTAAATTAATTAATTTGACTTATATGTAAATCCCAAGTAAGTAATTAATAATATATATTTTTATCTATGTCTATTAATGATTAAGATAGTGTTATAGAGGCTTAAAATGAAAATAAATACAATCTTATGCATGGAATACACTAATATTCTTAAAAGATTGTTTTACTGCCTTTTGATGGAAAACCATTTTTGAATCTATATTTTGACAATTTTATAAACTATGTTTGTAAAAATAAAATTATCCTTTATGATTGGGACATCAAAATTTACCTTGTGTGGATTTTTGGTATTTTTCTGACAATGTTCATTTTTTAATGAATAGTGAAAAATACTGCATTTTACATCAAAACTACTTTTTAATCTAATTTATTTATATGATTTGATTATGTTTTGAATTGGTTTTGAAGTGAAATTAAAATATATTTTTACCATTTTATCCAATGGTGGTCATTGGAATCAATTTCACTTTGAAATTAGACTTAAACCGGTGTCAATCTTTTGATACTTATTGTTTTGTAAAAACATGCTATTTGCTCTGGCAGCGGGAATTGATTATTAAATTAATTAATGTGACCTATATGTTTTGAATTTTTTAAAATAGACTTCATTTTTGAATTCGGAATATCAAATATTGCTTAGGGTGAATTTTTGGTAATTTTCTGAAAAACTTCAATTTTTGATGAATAGTGAAACCACTAAGTGGTAATCAAGCAAACTGATTTTTCAGTTAAATGAAAGTTTACCGCTAATGTGTACTGAATTTTGAAAATCCGACATACATGGTTGTCATTAAGAAGTAAAATGTGGTTCAATGAGATTATAATAATTTTTTGGTGAATAGTAACTTATTAAGTTCTTAATCGTGTTTAGTGGTAATTAGGGTAGTTTAAGGTATAAATAATGCTTTAATAATAGGAAATGACCTAAACACATGTCCCAACCTCATTGGCTGTGTCATGGCCGACCATGAAATGCCATGGGTCATCTTGGGGACCCCATGGATCCACTTTTGTTGGGAAATGACATAAATTACTTTTTATTTAATGTTAAAGTGAAAATGACAAAAACATAATATGTTTTACGAAAACAATTTTTAAGTGGGGTTATAAAAGTCCACATTTTGATTATAAATAGTCATTGGAAAGATAAAAATTTTCCTACATCATAGTATTTTTTTTATGATTTTTAGACATTAAATAAATTAAATTATTTATGACATAATAATGATGCAGCGATGACATCATTATTTGACGATTTAAATAAAATGGAAAGACAATGTAAAATCTATGAACTACACATGGCCAAAACCAATTGGATGAGTGTATTTCGAACCCTTATAACCTTATCCACTAATTATATCAATGTGGGACCTTTTGAAACCGAAACACATTTTCAAATAAAGTAATATTTCTTTACTTTCCAAAAGTGCCCCTCCTCTCCTCTTATAAAAGGCCCCCAACTCTACCTCATTTCACACACTTCTCAAGCCTTTGTCTCAGCCAAACCCTGCCCATTTACTGTCTACACATCCCTCTCCTCATCCTAGATGATTCCCTTTGAGCAGAATCCTTTCAAAGGAAGCCTTTAGGCTCAAATCAAAAGGAGTTACACTTTTAAAGGTAATTCTTTCTCTCATGTTCATTTGTTTTATTTTGCTTCTCCAAACCCTTAAACTCTTTTTATTTACTTATTTTGTAACAACACCAGTATATTCAATATACAAGGATGTTTTTATAATATTTATTTGAGCTACACTCTCACACAACTACATCAAATGGTTAAAGAACATACGGTTTCCGTGGATGGCGAAATTCTGCCTCCCGAAACGATGATTGTTCAACACTCATTTAACACCTTCAAAGGTTGCCATTATGATGTCAATATTTTTATATATGATATATAATATGTTTATGTTTTCCTTAAGATTCTTTTTTTTTCATTTTTGGCATACCTTTATGGTTTCCATTATGGGTAAAACACGATATCTTCATTTTAGGAAGTGCGGACTACCGCCCCCTAAAAGTGATTAGATTCGTTAATACCATATGTGGGATGTGTAAAGGATAAAGTTAATGATATTATATATGTTATTATACTGGAATTATAATATACTCTTATATCATTATGATTCCATTCCAGAAAATATGAAATAGAAATGGAAGTAGCGTTCATGCGTACGTACGGCTTACCGTCTCAATGAACGGTGCATTTCATTTCTTACCTCTAAATGATTATGTAATATTATAAATGCATGTAAGTACTGGATATATATGACATATATGATATCTACATCATGAATACCATTATGGATATAATTAACCTTTGACCAAATTAACAACATTTCAGTGTAAGAAGTCTATTTTTGACTTAAGAACCAAATACCGACAAAATGAACATTATTAACTTAACTGATTACATGATGTTCATAACATGGTATAAAAGGAATAATGAACTTGAAAAAGATTCATAAGCAAGTAGAGATTAACTCATGTTTATTATTCAAGAGATTGAAGAACGGTCGGGTCAAGTCGGAAACGAGGTATGGGACTTCGTCTCAATCTCCTTTCGTTGAGGCATATTTTATTTTATACACAACTTTCTTTTATACGGTGTATAAACCCCTTTGACTTTTACATTTATTCAAAAGAAATCTTTTTCATACGAAGCGTTTACTAAATGACAAAAGGGAATGTTTTTGTCGTACGTATGTGGCGACAACGACTTCTCCGTCGTCGTAACCGTTATTCGAGTTTCGGCTTCCTCTACAAGCCATACCTTCTTTTTTTTAAAAGAAAAATAAATACCATGTTTTACTTTAGTATTTAAAATGGTTTTCATAATGTTTTTATTATATCAATGTGTTTTATTGATATCTCGTGATTGAAATGTGGAAATGTTATGTTTCCTTTATGAATGTTTTATGTGATATGATTATGTTATGGTTCTTGGGCATTATTATGAAGACGGGTGGTTACGTGATAAACTAAGGGCGGGTGAGCCCGTTATAGCTCTCCAATGCATTGGGTAACGCGAAGGAGTGAAACGTTAAGGATTATCCGAAGAGATTTTAGGGAATATACTGTGATGGGTATTCCAAACATAACTAAGAGGGTTACTCCCTACGTAAGAATGTTATGAATGCCTCAAGTTACCTTTATGTCTTATGATTTCTATGATTTATTCATGATTTTATGAGGTATGTTAAAGTGCCTATGTTTTATGTGTAAAGTATGATTTCATTCTTATGTATATATGAACTCATGTTTCCTTTCCATGTTATTTTTTAACCCATACTGAGTTTTTATGCTCATCCCAAGTTTTTGAAATTTTTTTCACAGGTCAAGGGAAAGGTACATGATAAGATGATAGAGTCAAGGATGTGTCAAGAAATAATCCTTGTTTTATTTCAAATGTGTTTCCATTGATGGGAATGAATATACTATCTTTATGTAACCACTTTGTTTATATGTGGAATGTAATGCAAGTTTTATGATCTAATTCTCTAAAACTCTAAACCCGAAAAGACCCTCAATGTGTAATCTTGTAATAACTCAAGATTAAGTAAGGTTTAAGGCTGGGACCTTATAGTTGGTATCAGAGGTCGGTTTAGATAACTTTAGGAGTTAGAATTATATTAAATGATTATCCAAAAATATTTTTTTGAAATGATATAGCATTTAAAGATTACCATGTTGCTTCATCTAATACATGTTTGTTCAGAATGGTTTTCTGCAGAGGAAACAGGGAAGCAGTGCTAGGAAGGCATACAGAAGGAAATAACCTTCCGAATCAGCATCCAGAAATGGTCGGAATTGGAACTGAATAGTTTGTTGCATTAATGGCGCAGTTGACTCAAGCGATAAATGGCGGTGGTATCCATGCACGAGATCAGCCAGATCAACCGCAGAGGAACATGTCAGTGGTGGAACATTTCATGAGGCAACATCCACCATCATTCAGAGGATCATCTGACCCTGTGCTAGCTGAAGGGTGGATTAAAGCACTGGAGAAGATTTTTGATGTCATGGGATGTTCAGACAATCAAAAGGTTAGTCTTGCTATTTACCGTTTGGAGGGTGAAGCAGATCAGTGGTGGTCTATGGTTAAAAATATCAGGGACGCCGATGAGATTGATTCTCTTGACTGGGATTAATTCAAAGGTATGTTTCTTGAGAAGTATTTTCCTAAGGCTGTTCGACTTAGGATGGAAAAGAAATTCTTGGAATTGAGGCAAGAGGAAGACTCAGTGTTTGCCTATGAAGAAAGGTTCACTCGATTGGCAAGGTATGCTCCAAATTTTATCCGGGACCTTGATAGTAAAATCAATCGTTTTTACTCAGGATTAAAGCCAAAATATCGAAGGGCATTAGCTTCTCGTGAGTTTAAAAGTTATGAAAAGCTTGTTCGATGTGCTGAGAAGGTGGAAATGGAGTTTGCCGATGACCAAGTTTTCTATAACAACCAGCAGAAGAAGAGACCGAGGTGGCAGGAGAAAGGTAAGAATTCTTCAAAAAAGTCTGATGGTAAGAGAACTAAGTTTCCAGTTTGTGATAAATGTGGCAAAAGGCATGCTGGGGAATGTCTTCTGAATTCTGGGAAGTGCTACTGATGTGGTAAGATGGGACATAAGGCTCGTGATTGCACTGAAAAGGAACAAGGTGAAGGTAAGAACAAATTTGATTTACAGTTAGTGAAATGTTATAAGTGCAATGAGATGGGTCACTATGCAAACGAGTGTCCGACAAGGAGCTTGAGTGATGGGAAGCAGCTAGACTACAAGCAGAAAGGGGTGGTGAAATCCTTTGCAACTACTTTAGCAGATGTCGGGCCATCAAATGAAGTTGTATCAGGTACTTTGTTTGTTTTTTCAGATTATGCCAGTGTGTTGTTTGATTCGGGGTCTACAGATTCTTTCATCTCTGAAACCTTTTCTAGTAAAATGGGAATACCATCTCAAAAAATGACTCCTGAACTTTTGGTAAAAACACCTGGGGGAAGGGTCGAGGCAAAAAGAATTTATAAGAATCTTCCTATCATTATCTGTGGAAAGAACCTACTTGCAAACCTTATTGTTCTACCTGTAGTAGAGTTTGATGTTATCTTGGGTATGGTTTGGCTCTCTATTTACCATGCTAAGATTGACTGTAGAGCTAAAGAAGTTTCTTTTCAGAAAGACTTTCATTTTGTTTACAAGAATGAACCCTTACTTTTGATAACATATCAAGAGGCCGAGAAACTTGTAAAAGATGGAAATGAATGTTACCTTGCTCACGTCGTTGAAAATAAAGGAACTGTTCAGATTAATGACGTGCCAGTGGTAAATGAGTATCCTGATGTTTTTCCTGATGAGTTGCCTGGAATAATACCAGATCGGGAAGTTGAGTTTACTGTTGACTTAGTTCCTGATGCTAAGCCAATTTCAAAACCCCCTTATCGAATGGCACAAATTGAACTTTTAGAGTTGAAGGAGCAATTGCAATATTTATTAGAGAAAGGTTTTATTAGACCTAGCACATCACCATGGGGTGCTCCTGTTTTATTTGTTAAAAAGAAAGATGGTTCTATGAGACTTTTCATTGATTATAGAGCCTTGAATAATATCATTGTTAAGAACAAATATCCTTTGCCTCATATCGATGATTTGTTTGATCAGCTCCAGGGGGCTCAGTTTTTTTCAAAGATTGACTTGAGATCGGGATACCATCAGCTGAAGGTAAAGGAGGCAGATATTCCGAAGAACGTGTTCCGTAAAAGATATGGCCATTATGAATTTGTAGTAATGCCTTTTGGGCTAACCAATGCACCTGCTGTATTCATGGACTTAATGAGTAGAATTTTCCATGAGTTCTTGGATAAGTTTGTGGTGGTTTTCATTGATGATATTTTGGTGTTTTCTAAAAGTAAAGAAGAGCATGAAAAACATTTAAGGGTTATCTTGCAAACCATAAAAGAAAAGAAACTGTATGGGAAATTCAGCAAGTGTGAGTTTTGGTTGCAACAAATTTCTTTCCTTGGTCACATTGTTTCTAAAGATGGAATAACCGTTGATCCTGCAAAAACAAAAGTTGTGGAAGAATGGCCAAGACCCACAAATGTAACCGAGATTCGTAGCTTCCTTGGTTTGGCGGGCTATTACCAAAGGTTTGTTAGAAATTTTTCACAGTTATCTAGTCCAATGACTAAGCTAACTCGGAAGGGTGTTAAGTTTATCTGGACAAAAGAATGTGATGATTGTTTTCAGGAATTGAAAAGAAGATTGGTGAATGCTCCAGTTTTGGCACTACCTTCCATGAATGGTGAGTTTGTTATATACAGTGATGCTTCATTGAAAGGACTTGGTTGTGTCCTAATGCAGAATGATCAGGTAATTGCTTATGCTTCATGACAGTTGAAAACTCATGAGGCAAATTACCCTACACATGATTTGGAATTAGATGCTGTTGTTTTTGCTTTAAAAATTTGGAGGCATCATTTGTATGGAGTAAAGTGTGAAATATATACCGATCACAAAAGTTTAAAGTATATATTCACTCAGAAAGAGTTAAACATGAGACAAAGGAGATGGATGGAATTAATCAAGGATTATGATTGTACAATTCATTACCATCCGGGAAAAGCAAATAAAGTGGCTGATGCTTTGAGTCGAAAACGTAATGCTTCATTAACAATGTTGCGTTTGGAACGTGATCCTTTGGTTAAGGATTTGATGAACTTTGGCATAGAAGTTGTTGGTGCAGGAATTCCTTCTGTTTTGTTTCAGGTATCAGTGAGATCATCTCTATCAGATAGAATCAAGCAAGCACAGAAGCAAGATAGTGAGTTGCAGAAAAGGGTAGAGCTGGTTCAGAAAGGTAAGTTGCCTGAATTCAACATTGATAGTGATTGTGTTTTGATATTTGGGAAGAGATTGTGTGTGCCTTGTGATTCACAATTGAAGAGAGAGTTGTTACGTGAAGCTCATAGTTCTCCATTTTCAGTTCATCCGGGCAGTACTAAGATGTATAGAGATCTGCGGGAGTATTACTGGTGGGATGGAATGAAAAGAGATATTGCTGATTTTACTGTGAAGTGTTTGACTTGTCAGCAGGTTAAAGTAGAGCGGCAGTTACCGAAAGGGATGCTTCAGCCTTTACCAGTGCCAGAGTGGAAATGGGAGATATATCCATGGACTTTGTTGTTGGATTACCGAAGACATCTCGAAGTAATAATGCAATCTGGGTTATTGTTGATCGTTTGACCAAATCTGCTCATTTCCTTGATATATGAGATACTTTCTCTCTTGATCAACTTTCCCGTTTGTATCTTAAAGAGATAGTCAGGTTACATGGAGTTCCTCTCTCCATTGTATCGGATCATGATCCCAGGTTTACTTCTAACTTTTGGAGAGGCCTTCAGAAGTCATTGGGTACTGAATTAAATTTTAGTACAGCTTTTCATCCTCAATCAGATGGGCAGTCAGAACGAAAAATCCAGACATTGGTGGATATGCTACGAGCTTGTTCTATGGATTATCAGCGAAGTTGGGACCAACATCGTTCTTTGGTTGAGTTTTCATATAATAACAGTTTCCATTCCAGTATACATATGGCACCATTTCAGGCATTATATGGGAAGCGGTGCCGTACTCTAGCTTTCTGGGATGAAGTGGGTGAAAGGAAGTTGATGGGACCAGAATTGGTAGAAGAGATGGCAGAAAAAGTTCAGCTGATTCAGAAACACATGAGAACAGCTCAGAGCAGGCAGAAGAGTTATGCGGATAACCGGAGGAAGGATCTATCTTTCGAGGTAGGTGATCATGTTTTTCTCAAGGTTTCTCCTTGGAAAAGTGTGATGAGATTTGGTAAGAAAGGAAAGTTGAGTCCAAGGTTCATTGGACCATACGAAATTCTAGAAAGAGTTAGATCAGTTGCATACCGAGTGGCTTTACCTCCGAGTTTATCTCAGGTACACAATGTTTTTCATGTTTCGATGTTGAGAAAGTATATGCCTGATCCATCTCATGTTTTGAGTCCAGAGGTAGTTCAGTTGGAAGAGAACCTATCTTAGGAGGAACAACCGGTCCAGATTCTTGACCACAGGGAGCAAGTGTTACGGAATAAGGTGATTCACCAGGTAAAGGTTTTGTGGAAAAACCACATGATTGAAGAGGCAACATGGAAATCTGAAAATGCAATGAGGGATAAGTACCCCCATTTATTCAATAAGTAAATAAATTGCGGGGATGCAATTTTCTAAAGGGGGAAGGATGTAACATCCCAAGTAAGTAATGAATAATAGATATTTTTATCTATGTCTATTAATGATTAAGATAGTGTTATAGAGGCTTAAAATGAAAATAAATACAATCTTATACATGGAATACACTAATATTCTTAAAAGATTGTTTTACTGCCTTTTGATGGCAAACCATTTTTGAATCTATATTTTGACAATTTTATAAACTATGTTTGTCAAAATAAACTTATCCTTTATGATTGGGACATCAAAATTTACCTTGTGTGGATTTTTGGTATTTTTCTGACAATGTTCATTTTTTAATGAATAGTGAAAAATACTGTATTTTACATCAAAACTGCTTTTTAATCTAATTTATTTATATGATTAGATTATGTTTTGAATTGGTTTTGAAGTGAAATTAGAATATATTTTTACCATTTTATCCAATGGTGGTCATTGGAATCAATTTCACTTTGAAATTAGACTTAAACCGGTGTCAATCTTTTGATACTTATTGTTTTGTAAAAACACGCTATTTGCTCTGGCAGCGGGAATTAATTATTAAATTAATTAATGTGACCTATATGTTTTGAATTTTGTAATATAGACTTCATTTTTGAATTCGGAATATCAAATATAGCTTAGGGTGAATTTTTGGTAATTTTCTGAAAAACTTCAATTTTTGATGATTAGTGAAACCACTAAGTTGTAATCAAGCAAACTGATTTTTCAGTTAAATGAAAGTTTACCACTAATGTGTACTGAATTTTGAAAATATGACATACATTGTTGTCATTAAGAAGTAAAATGTGGTTCAATGAGATTATAATAATTTTTTGGTGAATAGTAACTTATTAAGTTCTTAATCGCGTTTAGTGGTAATTAGGGTAGTTTAAGGTATAAATAATGCTTTAATAATAGGAAATGACCTAGACACATGTCCCAACCTCATTGGTTGTGTCATGGCCGACCATGAAATTCCATGGGTCAACTTGGAGACCCCATGGATCCACTTTTGTTGGGAAATGAAATAAATTACTTTTTATTTAATTTTAAAGTGAAAATGACACAAACATAATATGTTTTACGAAAACAATTTTTAAGTGGTGTTATACAAGTCCAAATTTTGATTATAAATAGTCATTGGAAATATAAAAAGATTTCCTACATCATAGTATTTTTTATGATTTTTAGACATTAAATAAATTAAATTATTTATGACATAATAATGATGCAGCGATAACATCATTATTTGACGATTTAAATAAAATGGAAAGACAATGTAACATCTATGAACTACACATGCCCAAAACCAATTGGATGAGTGTATTTCGAACCCTTATAACCTTATCCACTAATTATATCAATGTGGGACCTTTTGAAACCGAAAAAAAATTTCAAATAGAGTAATATTTCTTTACTTTCCAAAAGTGCCCCTCCTCTCCTCTTATAAAAGGCCCCCACCTCTACCTCATTTCACACACTTCTCAAGCCTTTGGCTTGGCCAAACCCTGCCCATTTACTCTCTCCACATCCCTCTTCTCATCCTAGAGGATTCCCTTTGAGCATAATCCTTTCAAAGGAAGCCTTTAGGCTCAAATCAAAAGGAGTTACACTTTTAAAGGTAATTCTTTCTCTCATGTTCATTTGTTTTATTTTGCTTCTCCAACCCCCTAAACTCTTTTTATTTACTTATTTTGTAACAACAACAGTATATTCAATATACAAGGATGTTGTTATAATATTTATTTGAGCTACACTCTCACACAACTATATCAAATGGTTAAAGAACATACGGTTTCCGTGGATGGCGAAATTCTGCCTCCCGAAACGATGATTGTTCAACACTCATTTAACACCTTCAAAGGTGGCCATTATGATGTCACTATTTTTATATATGATATATAATATGTTTATGTTTTCCTTAAGCTTCTTTTTTTTCATTTTTGGAATACCTTTATGGTTTCCATTATGGGTAAAACACGATATCTTCATTTTAGGAAGTGCGGACTACCGCCCCCTAAAAGTGATTTGATTCGTTAATACCATATGTGGGATGTGTAAAGGATAAAGTTAATGATATTATATATGTTATTATACTGGAATTATAATATACTCTTATATCATTATGATTCCATTCCAGAAAATATGAAATAGAAATGGAAGTAGCGTTCATGCGTACGTACGGCTTACCGTCTCCATGAACGGTGCATTTCATTTCTTACCTCTAAATGATTATGTAATATTATAAATGCATGTAAGTACTGGATATATATGACATATATGATATCTACATCATGAATACCATTATGGATATAATGAACCTTTGACCAAATTAACAACATGTAAGTGTAAGAAGTCTATTTTTGACTTAAGAACCAAATACCGACAAAATAAACATTATTAACTTAACTGATTACATGATGTTCATAACATGGTATAAAAGGAATAATGAACTTGAAAAAGATTCATAAGCAAGTAGAGATTAACTCAAGTTTATTATTCAGGATATTAAAGAACGGTCGGGTCAAGTCAGATACGAGGTATGGGACTTCGTCTCAATCTCCTTTCGTTGAGGCATATTTTATTTTATACACAACTTTCTTTTATACGGTGTATAAACCCCTTTGACTTCTACGTTTATTCAAAAGGAATCTTTTTTATACGAAGCGTTTACTAAACGACAAAAGGGAATGTTTTTGTCATACGTATGCGGCGACAACGACTTCTCCGCCGTCGTAACCGTTATTTGAGTTTCGGCTTCCTCTACAAGCCATACCTTCTTTTTTTTAAAAGAAAAATAAATACCATGTTTTACTTTAGTATTGAAAATGGTTTTCATAATGTTTTTATTATATCAATGTGTTGTATTGATATCTCGTGATTGAAATGTGGAAATGTTATGTTTCCTTTATGCATGTTTTATGTGATATGATTATGTTATGGTTCCTGGGCATTATTATGAAGACGGGTGGTTCCGTGATAAACTAAGGGCGGGTGAGCCCGTTATAGCTCTCCAATGCATTGGGTAACGCGAAGGAGTGAAACGTTAAGGTTTCTCCGAAGAGATTTTAGGGAATATACTGTGATGGGTATTCCAAACGTAACCAAGAGGGTTACTCCCTACATAAGAATGTTATGAATGCCTCAAGTTACCTTTATGTCTTATGATTTCTATGATTTATTCATGATTTTATGAGGTATGTTAAAGTGCCTATGTTTTATGGGTAATGTATGATTTCATTCTTATGTATATATGAACTCATGTTTCCTTTCCATGTTTTTTTTATAACCCATACTGAGTTTTTATGCTCATCCCAAGTTTTTGAAATTTTTTTCACAGGTCAAGGGAAAGGTACATGATAAGATGATAGAGTCAAGGATGTGTCAAGAAATAATCCATGTTTTATTTTAAATGAGTTTCCATTGATTGGAATGAAGAATACTATCTTTATGTAACCACTTTGTTTATATGTGAAATGTAATGCAAGTTTTATGATCTAATTCTCTAAAACTCTAAACCCGAAAAGATCCTCAATGTGTAATATTGTAATAACTCAAGATTAAGTAAGATTTAAGGCTGGGGCCTTATATTATATGTTTTTAATATTGTAAAATAGACTTCATTTTTGAATTTGGAATATCAAATATATCTTAGGGTGAATTTTTGGGATTTTTCTGAAAAAACATCAATTTTGATGAATAGTGAAACCACTAAGTGGTACTTATAAAAATTGATTTTTCTTTTTAAATGAAATTTTTCCATCTTTGTGTTTTGAATTTCAAAAAATCCGACATACATGGTTGTCATTAAGAAGTAAAATGTGGTTCAATGGGATAAAAATAATTTTTCGGTGAATAGTAACTTATTAAGTTTTTAATCGCAAATAGAGGTAATTAGTGTAGTTTATGGTAAGAATAATGTTTTAATACAATGAAATGACCTAGAAACATGTCCTACCCTCAATGGATGTGTCATGGCCTACCAAGACCATCAATGGGTCAACTTGGGGACCCCATGGAGCCACTTTGGTTGGAAAATTACATAAATATCTTTTTATTTAATGTTAAAGTAAAAATGACACAAACATGAGATGTTTTAATAAAACAATTTTTACATGGGGTTATACAAGTCATAATTTTTACTATAAATAGTCATTACAAATCTAAAAATATTTCATACATCATAGTATTTTTTTATAATTTTTATGAATTAAATAAATTAAATTATTTATGACATCACGATGATGCAGCGATTACTTCATTACTTAACGATTTATATATAATCGAAAGATAATGTAATATCTTAGAACTACACATGTCCAAAACCTATTGGATGAGTGTATTTCGAACCATTATCACCTTATCCTCGAAATTTATCAATGTGGGACCTTTAAAATCTGATACTCTTTTTAAAATAATGTAACATTTTGTAACTTTACAAAAGTGCCCCTCCTCTCCTCTTATTAAAGGCCCCCACCTCTACCTCCTTACCCACAGTCCTAAAGCCCTTGGATGGGCCAACCCCTACACATTTTGTCTCTCCACTTCCCTCTCATACTCCTTGAATCCTCATGTTGGGCAGAAGTCTTCCAAAGGAAGCCATTGGGCTCAAACCAAAGGGAGTTACCCGATTTTAAGGTAATGTCTTCACTTGTGTCCTTTTGTTTTATATTGCTTCTCCAACCCCATAAAATCTTTTTATTCATTTATTTTGTAACAAATCCAGTATCTTCAATGTACTAGGATGTTTTTACAAAACGGATTCGAGCTACACTTAGACACACCTACATATAATAGTTAATGAACATACTATTTCTGTGGACGGCGAATTTCTGCTTCCCAAAACGATGATTGTTCAACATTCTTTTAACACCTTCAAAGGTGGCCATTAAGATGAAAATATATTTTTATATGATATCTAATATGTTTATGTTTTACATAATCTTATGTATCTTTCATTTATGGCATACCTTTATGGTTTCAATTATGGGTAAAAAGGATATCTTCATTTAAGGAAGTGCGGACTACCGCCCCCTCAAAGTGATTTGATTCGTTAATACCATATGTGGTATGTATAAAGGATATATTTAATTATATTATATATTATACCATACTGGAATTAAAATAATATTATGTATAACTATGTTTTAATTCCATTAAATATGAAATATAAATGAATGTAGTGTTCATGCGTACGTACGGCTTACCATCTCCATGAACGGTACATTTCATTTCTTATCTCAAAATGTTATGTAATATTATAAGTACATATATATAATGGATATATATGTAATATATTACATCTAAATTATGGATATAATTCTGGAATTATAACATACATTTATCTCTCTCATTTTGTTTTAATTGCATTAATATGACAAAAAATGAAAGTAGCGTTCATGCGTACGTACGGCCTACCATCTCGATGAACGATGCTTTTCGTTTTTTATCTCCAAATGATATGGAATAGTATAAAATTAATATTTACAGGATATATATGATATTTTTATCATTAATACTATTCTCAAAATTATTTATTTATAACTACACTGGCAATATTTTTTCAAACAAGTTCATTTTTGACTCATATATCAAACATCGGCAAAAACGTCTGATATGAACTAAAATTATTAAACAATTATTATAACATTATAATATGTTATATGAACTGAAAAATAATCTCTAAAGGAGGTACTTAGGAATTTATTAATTGACCAATGTTTATTATTCAGGAATATAAAGAAACGAACAAGATAAGTTGGATTTGAGGTAAGGGATCCTACTCCACTCTTTCTTTTTAAGTACACTCTTTTATGTCATTCCTTTTAAAGATCATATTTCATGTTATTGGGATGTTCTTTTATATTACTATTACTTTAATTTATATGTTCATATGATGAGAGACCCTGATCTCTCTCATCAATCCAATTTGGAAATTTTGAGTGGTGCCGTTTGGCTGCCGAATTTTCATAAGAGATCTATCCTCTCTCTCTTTCTTTTTAAGTACATTCATTTATGTTACTTATTTTAAGCTCTTATTTTTTATGTTGGGGGATGTTCTTTTATATTCCTATTTCTTTAAACATTATGTTAATATGATGAGAGACACTATTTGATCTCATCAATCCATTTTTGGAAGTTTTAATTAGCACTGTTAGGCTACCGAGTTTTCGTAAGGGATTTTTCATCTCACTTTTATTCCTGTGAGATTTATATTACATTTTCCACAATTTCATTTGAGTGGTGTATGTACTTCCCATTATTTTACTCAAAGTGTAATATACTTTCTTTTATTAGTATTTACATCAATGTTGTATTCTCCTTCTTTCATGAGGTGTTTGTTTCGAAAGAAACCCATGTTGGTAAGGGAACCTTTCACCCTCCTCTATTTAAAAGACTTATTTTGTTGGGTCTTTTATTTTACATATTGTTATGTTGGGATATGTTCTCATATATCCTTATTGATGTAAATTTTATTTCTTACTGATGAGATACCCTTTTTTTATCTATCATCAACTCATTTTGATGTGACGTCGTTAGGCTGTCAAGGGAACTTCTTAACCCAATTTCGATTTCTTTGGGTTCAACATGTAGTTATTGAATATGTCATCCTTTGAATATGTGTGAATGACCTTTGATTATTTTACACTTAATATCCACTTATATATGGTGTATTCATTTGTCACACATAATTATGTAATTGATTTATCATTAATCAAGGATACCCTCTTTGTAAGGGACTTAATCTCAATCTCAATTCATTGAGGCATATTCGGTTTTATACACAACCTTCTTTTATACGGTGTATAAACCCCTTTGACTTTTACGTTTATCCAAAAGGAATCTTTTTTATACAAAGCGTTTTACAAAATGACAAAAGGGAATGTTTTTGTCGTACGTATGCGGCGACAACGACTTCTCCACCGCCATGACCATTATTTGAGTTTTGGATTCCTCTACAAGCCATGCAGTTTTTATTTAAAAGAAAAATAAATACCATGTTTTACTTTTCCTTTATTTTGGTATTGAAAATGGGTTTCATAATGTTTTTATATCAATGTGTTGTATTGATATATTTTGATTGAAATGTGGAAATTTTATGTTTACTTTATGCATGTGTTATGTGATACGATTATGTTGTGGTTCTTTGGCATTATTATTAAGACGGGTGGTTCCGTGATACACTAAGGGCGGGTGAGCCCGATATAGCTCTCCAATGCATTGGGTAACGCAAAGGAGTGAAACTTTAAGGATTCTCTGAAGAGATTTAGGGAATATACTGTGGTGGGTATTCCAAACGTAACCAAGAGGGTTACTCCATATGTAACAATGTTATGAATGCCTCAAGTTACCTTTTATGTCTTATGATTTCTATGATTAATTCATGATTTTATGAGGTATGTTAATGTGCCTATGTTTTACGGGTAAAATATAATTTCATTCTTATGTATATATGAACTCATGTTTCCTTTCCATATTTTTATAACCCTTACTGAGCTTTTTATGCTCATCCAATGTTTTTGAAATGTTTTTCACAGGTCAAGGGAAAGGTACATGATGTGATGATTGTGTCAAAGATGTGTCAAGAACGAATCCATGTTTTATATTAAATATGTTTCCGTTGACGGGAAGAATGAATACTGTCTTTTATGTAACCACTTTGTTTAAATGTGGAATGTAATGCATGTTTCAAGATCTAATTCTTTAAAAATCTAAACCTAAAAAGATCCTCAATGTGTAATCTTGTAAAAACTCAAGATTAAGTAAGGTTTAAGTTTGGGGCCTTATAGTTAGTTCCATTAGTCTTGGTGTTATGGAATTCAAACCATGTTCTAGAAGAGACCTAGGAGAGAGAAGCTGATGGAGATGTGTGGTCCCTATATCTTTACCCAGATGTAAATTTACTACACTCAGGTGGGAAATCATGGATGAGTTCTTTTAAGGATGGGAAATTAGTTTTTTAGAGTGGTGTGAATCATTATTTTACTGTTACAAACATCTATTTTAGGATAATTATGTATTCTAATGAATTTGTTTAAGTTCATAAGTGTATGGGATCATTCAGTGCACGATGATTTGGAAAATAGGATGATAGGTTGAGATACACACATAGCACATGATAATGGATAACAATTCGAATCAACCATTCATACTACCATGTGCATAGGGAATGGGGTATGGTTTAATTGCAATCGTTTCATGTGGGGAACACAATCATCAGAAGATTTTAGACCAATAGTATTGTATTATTCAAATGTATGGTGACTATTCATCCAAATCATGTTCCTAGCATATGTGATTGGTTCCATTAAACCATGATAGCCACCCTATAATTTCATAAAATTTAAATACATTTAGCCAAACCATGTGGCCTAATAAATTGAGTCAAAATTATTGTTTTCGTTCGAGCTTTTTTTTTGAAAAAAATTTCTCTTCCACCCTCTTTTTCTTCTCAAGCTACTAACTAAGCTCCCTCCTCAAGACATCCTTTCATTTTCTATATCCTCATCATTCAGCTCTAAAATGATCACTATCATTTTTTGTATGAAATCATGATGTAATATCTACACATATTTTACATCTTTTATTTGTTACACTTCACTTCTCATCAGAAATTTATATGTCATATAAATATCAATTTTGTAGGGAATTTGAGGTTTTTACCGATAACTTTCATTCTCGATAAATTCAAGGAACAAAAATAAATTAGTTTTCTTCTAAAAACCTAAGGAAATTGGTCAATTTTTTCACACAAATTTTGATTCCATTTTTATTGTGTGTCATTATGTCACATGAAAGACCCCTCTTGTGGCACCCATTAAATACTAAATAAATTATCCTATGTGGTTCCACCTGTTTAGTTAGACCCAATTTGATAACATATCTTTTTCATGGTATTTAGTACCAATATGGGGAACCCATATGGGTATGTCCATCCATGATAGCCTATTTACTCTTTCTATTGATCATTATAAACAACTATTGAGGAATGTTTCACATTTAATGAATTCCCTAAAATAGTTATTATAATTAAGAAGAATTGTATGCCATGAATTATGCCTTAATACTCATAATTTATGCCATATTACCTATTCCACTTCATTGTGATTATATTTGTTACATAATAATAATTTCTAACACCTCATATCATGATATTGTTTCTTAATTCCATGTTATTATTACATTATCCCATATTTACTTGTTTGAATAAAATGATTTGGATAGATTGCCAAATTTGGTTGTTCCTGGAATTTTTTGTTGATGATTTGTCTTCCTGGGTGTTATGTCTTATCTTATTATGATCTATGATGAACAAATTACCCAGCAAAAAGAAATCATGGATGAGACCATTGTGATTGGAACATTCATCTACTAGATGTGACAAGTGTGATACTTGGCATTCCATGTACCAGCTCTCTGTCCAGTTTATTATACCCTTGAGTCATACTGGTTCCCTTGGGGAGGAATTGTGGATGGGATTGTTGGAAAGATGGTTATACCATGAATATGATAATATTTGTCCTCCATTATGAGATATATGGGCCAGGATCATTGGTTATGCATATACCATGCTAAGAGTGATATGAGGGACATCTTTTATGGGTCTTTGTGGATGGTAACTATGATATTTCTTATTTTTATAGATCCTATAATGACAGATGGAATTCTAGTATGGATATCCTTGACTGGGATCAGGATTCCACGATGGATTTGACAGTTCCTTTTTTTAGTTTATATTTTCTAAATTACAATTAAATTTTGAGAATTATTGAGTGATGTCAAAGGTATGCATCTTTGAAGACAAATCACAATATAGGGGTTATACCACAATTGTTGTTTTACATATAATGACACATTTACACACCTAATCTCCATGTTATAGGTTCCATGTTTTAGACATCTATCTTATGAAAAATTAGGTAGTGGAGGTCTTTTATATAGGTTGAACCTACACAATCATGTTGGTATTTATTTAATTATATTCAATTATTATTATTAGTAGAACACTATACATTTTATATTGTATGGGATGGATTGATTTAGACACTATTGGTGGCATCCTACTTGGTAGATCTCACACCCAGATTGGGATTCCATTGCTACCCAAGTAGACTAAATGTTTGTAGGTATATATTAAGGTAATCATCTAACATTTTATTATTGATTGACAGTTCTAGGACAGAGTATGAGTGGAAGGGATCCAACATATGCCCCTGATACTAGTAGCAGCTATTTTTTAAACTATTGTTTTTTTCCATAGTATGTGTTATATGCATGTATCCCCTATATTTAGTGTACTCATTTTCAATAGTTACATGACATTAATATCATCATTTTTGTATCTATTTATTTTTATTCCTTTTTTCATTTGTTTATCATGGTTGATTTATTATTTTTATTTTTCTCCAATCTACTTGTTATTACTAATTTTTCTATGTATGTTTCCTGGTGTGGTTATTATAATGTTTATTTATGTTTTCACCTAATATTTATTATATACCTTTGTTCTCCCCTCTAATCTATGAGTACATAGTCTCACTAAGGACACAACCAAGGCACTCACTATTATTTGGATGCCTTTGGTGTATATCGTCACTCTCTTGGGAAACAGAAAAGAGACATCTATGGAGGGATCATACATATGTTATGAATACCTTATATATTAAATAAATATATCATAATAACTAACCATGAATAGAGATGATGAGAAATGAAAAAAATATTTTCAGGGATGTGGTAGTCTAAACTTTCACAATAATAATGTTTTAATCCCAAATAGATCATAAAATAAGTTGAATAAGGTTATAAAATTTTCATAATTAAATATATGTATTTCTTGGATATGGATTTTATCATATCAGAATAGTGATTAATGAGTTGAACGACGTTAGAGATCTATTAGAATTAAAATGATTAGTTATGATAAATACCTCCTCTTTGATGAACCTAATTTCTCCTTAATTATCACATGGTTTGAATTATAATAATATTGAATCGAATTGAATGTATCTAATAAAGTAAATAATTGGTTTTGGATGATTTTTGTTGAACAAAGTGGCACATGATGTGTGATGAAGAATTGATAGGTAAAGTATTTTTATAAGAGAGGTGAAGAAACCCTTATAATTACATAGAGTATTAAATTAATATAAATAATGTTTCATGTTCTTATAATTATACATTGAAATGTTTATAAGATAATTTTAGTACGATTCAAAATAATGTCACATTATAATAGTTATACTTTTTAGGTAATTTTATTACCCTTTTATATTAGATTAAATATTTTGATAACCATTTAAATGATTATAATGATTAAAATGTTTTTACACTTTTTAGATACTGATTGTTACTTTAGAAGGACATGTGACAAAAAAAAATTTGGTTGGATGATATGACTAGCCATATCCCATTCAATTGTAAAAATATATGATTTTTAAATATGAAATAATATTATAAAATAAAAGTTGATATAAAATATAATTAAGAATATTATTAATAATTTTCATATTTTTTGAATTTAAATTGATCAATATAGTAATGGAATTCAAATATATACATTTAACACATGAATAATAAGTTATATATGTCAACATGATTATTCAAAATATAATTCTAATTTTTTCATTAATTTTAATTTTTTTAAAAAATAATCAAAAATATTTAACCGCTTTTACATGCACTTTATCAGCATTTCATAAGAATTTATGGAAATTATTCATCACTTAAAATAAAATATAAATTGCCATAATTAAAAAATTAATTAATATTTCAAATCCATATTTTCATCTATACAAAAAACTAATTATGTCTCTATTATCAAATATATAGTTATTATGATAATGAGGGTGTTATTTAATATTTATTCATTGTATAAAATAATATTAAAGTCATTATTAATGAAAAATGTCACTAACTTTCAATATTAATGAATATTTTATGAGTATGGACGAACTAAACACAAATAATATAAACAATTCATGTGTCATATTGATTTTAATTCATATGAAATTATTTTTAAACTTATTTACCCATTTTACCCTTACTGAGCTGATAAAAATTTAACATAGTTACTATTCATCATAACTAAATATAATGTGGTCGAATTTTCCAAATTTTGGCATGATAATCCAAAATATGTAATTAGTTTTATAAAAGTAAATATTATACAGTTCTATAAATTACATTGAAATGAAACATAAAAAACTCAATAAAAATGGTTTTACATAAAAAAACATTTTAAAAAAAAAATTAATTTTAGAAAAACATGTAATAATATGTGTTCTATTATAACATTTGAATGGTGTTATATAAAAAAATGGTTCATGTGATATCTAAATAAATTGTGATGTTTAAAAAATGTGAAATATTAAATTATGAGTTATTTAAGGATATTACTGAGGAGTAACAATTATGTTTTGATATAGTCACTTGTATGGGTAGATGGGGTAAAGAGAGATCTTTGTTTTTGAGACCGTAATGTGTTTAGGTGTACAAGATTGTGGGATTTTCATTTTATGCTTAAGGTTAGCATGTGACCTTATTCATGTTAAATTATTTCTTTTATTTTAAATTATTAAAATCCTTATGGGATTTTGATCCTAGCATGAAAAGTGTTGGACCCCAGAGTGGGAGTTTTGGTAATAGTTCAGATGATAATGGTTGTCTATCTATAGATGTGTGCGACCAAGATATAATAGATGACATGGTGTGTTGGAAACATTGTATTTTTTAGTGGGTGTAAGAGTTTATCTATTGAATATTGTGTTGTGTAGGTCTTTATATAAGTTATAGGTATGAAACACCAATTATCATTAGTTTATGAATTATTGTAGAGTTGGGATGATAGGTTCACTGATTGAGGGTGACACAAGATGTGTCATCTCGCTGTGATGGGTGTTTTAGATCTACGAGTCATGTGTAATGTAACACCAGAGACTTTTATGTTTTATAAATCATCAAAGGAATCTTTTTCTACACCACACTTTCTTGGATTGCTTTACACGAAATCACGACCTTCCTCGATAGCTTGCATCGTACGCAATACCGAGTTTCACTAAACAACGATATGCTATTAAAATATTATTAAAACTAGCCGTTATGAATTGTAATAACCAATTTTTGAACTTTTATAAATTTTATTTTTCAAAATGGACTTCATTTTTGGATTTGGAATATCGAAATTATCCTAGGGTGTAATTTTGGTATTTTTCTGAAAACTTTCAATTTTTGATGAATAGTGAAACCACTAAGTGGTAGTTAAAAAACTGAATTTTTCATAAAACATAATTTTACCGCTTCTGTGAGTGGAATTTCAAAAATCTGAGAGACACGGTTGATGTCAGTAAGTATAATGTGGTTCAATGAGATGAAAATAATTTTTTGGTGAATAGTAACTTTTTACCTTTTTTTACCACGGTTAAATGTAAATAGGGTAATTAAGGGTAAATATGATATTATTATTACCCTAACACATGTCCTATTTCTATTGGACAAGTGTAATTCGACCAAAAAAAAACTTAGGAATAAAATATGACCATTTAGGCCCACTTGGATTAGATTAGGAAATTTATTATTAATTTATTTAAAGAAGGGTTCAAATAGTTAAAATCAATGTTTAATAAGTAAATAATTTTTAATATGGGGTTATACATAAGATAAATTCGACTATAAATATTCATTAGAAATATAAAAATATTTCCTACATAATGGTATTTTATTTGTAATTTTTAGACATTAAATAATTTAATTTATTTATGACACAAAGATGATGCAGTAATTATCTTATTAATGAAATATTGACATAATTAATGTTATAAACACCAAAATAAAAATAATTTGAGACTTTTTAAGAATTCCACTAATTTTATAGGTTAATATGACATGTTATTATTTATTTAATTAACTTTTTTTTGAAGTAATCAATCTTTTATGATTTTCACAAAAATCAATTACTACATAGTGTCCAAATTGACATAAAATAGTTTTTAAAATTAATATTATCTTAGTAATTGTAATTTTATTCCTAAAAATCTAAGGTTCGGCCAAATGACTTAGATAAGGTTATATATATTAATAATAAACAACTTGGGGTTCGTTTGGCTGCTTATAGTAAGTTTATTAACCTTATAGAATAAGAACACAATAAGACACGGTAAAAGTAAACTTCTTTAACTTAATGTTAAATCTAAATGATAAGGTTACAATAGGAACCTAAACTAGTCTAAATTCTATTGGATGAGAGTATTTCGACCCATCCCCAACTTAGCTTCGAAATATATCAATTTGGAGCTATTTAAAACCGAAATTGACTTTATAATAAAATAATATTTTTAGTTTTCCCAAAGGTACCCCTCTCCTCCCTTATAAAAAGGCACCTCCTCCCCCTCTTCCTCACACCACATTGAGCCTTCATGCTCGGCCAAACCCTGGAAATTTCTCCTCTCCACTTCCCTAGAGACATCCTAGTGGTCCTGGTCTTCTTCAAAGACCATTTTTAGTGCCCTAAAAGAAGGTCTCAAAGAATCATTACAAAGAAGAGGTACTGTCCGTTACCGATTCTTTCATCTTTATTTCTTCTTCCACTTCTTCTTCTTTAGTTGATTAATTATGAAGTAATAACATCAGTATCACTCATATTACTGATATTTTATTATAAGTATGAAACAACCCTAATTCACCATCTATCCATCCTACAGAAAAAGAAATCACCGCGCGTGCGTACGTACCGAATACCGTCTCCACGCCGTGGTGTAATCTATTTTCCACCACCACCTTACATGGATGGGTATAACTGTGTAAATAATGACTATATATGACTATTATAAATTGATATTGATTCTGAAATAGTATACATAAACTCCAATACAATTCCACGATCATAGTAATGATATCATCACTCGTGCGTACGTACGGAATACCGTATCCACGATGTGATGCGACTCGTTCTACATGATCTTAATTTCATAATGATTATATAAATGAATTGAATGAATTCATATGATATATATTACACTAATACCATTCTGGATATGAGGTATCTATAACCTAAAGAGAAGAATAAGAATTTATTCGACAAAACACGCATAAGAACAAAAAGTTATAAACACCCGAATAACAAGTAGCAAGGAAATATTACTACTAAGAAGCTAAGAATATGACCATATATGATATCATAAAAATAATTATGAATCTGTAATAAGTCAATAACATTATTTAAATCATTATACATGAGGTTCGGACACTTACAAAGCAAGTCAGACCTAAGGTAAGGGAAATATCACAATCTCATTTTTATCCGAGATTGTTTATACGTTGGTATTTACTAGGGTGGATTTTATCATACACATCTATGTTTCCTAAACATGTAATGTTATTTAGATCCACCTACAATTTTTTAAATCCAATTTTACCCTTTGGTGAGTTTTTATTAAAAGATATGAAAGGAATCTTTTGTCGTTTTTCGTACGAGGTACTTTTTCACTTTTTCAACAAAAGTACGAAAATGTTTTTTTTAACCTATACGGCACGAACAGATTTTTATAGTTTTATAAAGCCTTATTTTAATGAAGCTTCCTCCAAAATATTTCATGTCTATTTTCAATAAAATCTATTTCTTTTAAAATTGCATGATGTTTTGTGAAAAGAAATTGATTTTGAAGAAGAAAGGATATTTTCCTCAAGAATTCATTTCAAGTGTTTTATCAAAATTATTTTCCATCTAAGATAACTTTGGGTTCTATTTCTATCCCTATTATTACATTGACTTGGTTATGTTGTGATGGAAGTATTTTTATGAATTCCTTTATCTTATATGAATTTTTTTATGATGTCACGATTTTTACTACATGGGTTATGCAATGATGTATGATTTATGATTTTGTGGCACACATAAGAATGGTATCATTATGAGATGGGTGGGACCTATATCACCCTCCAATGCATTGGTTAAAGATTTTATATCTCATGAGATAAACATGGCTGGAACGTTAGGTTATATCGGTTCAGTGAAACCGGACTGAAACGAGGGTGACTCGGTTCAGAAATGGACATTGTCCACTAAGATATTCTTGGAAATGATTCTTGACTAACAAGAAATGATTCTCTATGATTATGTGTGTATGTCACATAGTTTCATGTTTTAAGTTATGAATATTGTGATTATATTTCACTGCCATGATTTATTCCATGTTATGAAATTATGATATCTTTTTCAGGTTAAGATTTCCAAAAGTTATGCGCTTATGTAAATGATGTGATTGATATTTCTTTTGTTTACCCTTACTGAACATTTGAGATCACCCTATTGTATGTTTTCTTTCCCCAGGTCAGGAAGAATGTTATTAAGTAAGATATTCCAAAAGGGACTATAGATATGATGAAATAAATGGGAGATAGTGTAGATGCTTTATGAACCAGTTGTTTATGTTTCCAAGTTTCTAAAGACACTATAACTATACGGTCCTTTCGTGGTTTTGTTATATGTTGTAATAAGTATGCTTCAATTTTGATGTATTAACAATGTATGTAAAGTATGGGTCGTTATAGTTGGTATCAGAGGAAAGGTATAGTCAACCTTTGGAAACTAGGATGTGAAAGCCTTAGTAAGAACCCTAAGTATAAGTCTAAGCATAGAACACAATCTTAGTGTTTTAGAAATGGCGATGAATAACCTAGGATAAGACCTTAAGTGTGAAATTTTATTCTTGATTTTGTGGTTTTCCTATTATAATTATTGTTACTCACACAATTCTTCTTGGTTTTAGTCAATAACTAGAACCCAAAGGAACCATGTTAATGCGGAATGCGATGGGCAATGCAGTGATTGTCCCCCTGAGCAACCAAATGTTATGGGAGATGGAATGAAAAATCTTGTAGACCTGCTCACACAACTTTTTCTAGCTATGAATCATGCAGGACTTCCAAACGAGCAAAGGAAGGAGAAACATTCTGTTGAATCCTTCATGAGGCAGCGTCCACCTTCTTTCAGCGGGTCTACTGATCCATTAGTTGCTGAACAATGGATTGGTACTATTGAAAATATATTTTCAGTTATTCAATGTTCTGAATGTGATAAATTCATCCTAGGAGTGTATCGTTTGGAAGGAGATGCTGATCAATGGTGGAATCTTATTAAGAATACAAAGAAAGAGTTGAAATTGAGTCCATGGAATGGGACGAGTTCAAGAACTTATTTTTCAATAAGTACTTCCCTCGTATTATCCGAACAAAGATGGAGAAAGAGTTTCTTGAACTGAAGCAATATGATGATTAATCTTTTGGTACCTATGTAGTAAATTTTACAAGACTTGCAAGGTATGCTTCTGGTATTATTATCCAACCTGAGAGTAAGATAAATCGATTCTTTAGTGGCTTAAAACCAAGTCTTCAAAGGGCGCTGTCCATAAGGGACTTCAATAGCTACGAGGAAATCGTTCGATGTGTTCTCAAAGTCGATATGGAGATTGGTGTAACCCATCAGTCATATGGGTTTGATAAGAAAAGGAAAATGGAATTAAAAGGAAAATTTAAAGAGCACACTGAAAAGAAGATGAACTTTCCCTTATTCTCAAAGTGTGGAAAGAAACATGGAGGGAGTTGTCTTATAGGTACAAGTAAATGTTTCAAATGTGGAAAGGAAGGTCATCAGGCATTTGAATGCCGCGATGATGGGAAGAAGATGTCGAATGATGCAAACAAAGGAAGGGATACACAGAATGAACCTACTACACTTCAATGTTTCATCTTCAAGGAGATGGGGCATTATGCCAATAAATGCCCTAATCCAAGGGTTGATGATGTTGGTCGACGTCAACAAACTCTTAAAGCTAAAGACAAAGGAATGTCAGATGCATTTTCTATCAGCGATGTGGAGTACGATAACGATGTGGTGAAAGGTACACTTACCATCCACTCTAAAGTAGCAAATGTTTTATTTGATTCTGGATCCACCCACTCTTTTATTTCTGAAGAATTTTCTAAGGGTATCACCATATTACCTCAACAATTATATGTTTAGTTAGTTGTGACAACACCTAATGGCACAATATTCACATCAAAAGTTTATAATTCTTCTCCGATCGAAGTTTGTGGGAAAGTGCATCCTTCAAATCATGTGATCCTTCCTATAGTGGAATTTGATGAGATTATTGGCATGTATTGGCTTTCTTAATATGGAGCTCATATCAATTGCCAAATAAGGGAAGTCACATTTCATATTCCAGATCAATCTATGATCGTCTATCAATGCAAGGATGAACATAACCTTCCAGTGGAAATTTCTTCCATTTTATGGTTATTGATTCCACTAAATGAAGGTTATTTATCTCAAATGGTTGGTGAGAAAATCACGATTAAGAATATTCCCATTGTACGAGAGTTTGATGATGTCTTTATGGAGGAATTACCATGTCTTCGAACAAATCGTGAAGTTGAGTTTTCAATAGAACTCATACCGGGTGCTTTTCCTATTTCAAAGACACCTTATAGAATGGGCCCAATTGAGTTGTTGGAATTGAAGAAGCAACTCCAAGAGAATCTGGATAAGGGATTCATACACCCTAGTGTGTCACCATGGGGAGCACCAGTTCTATTTGTTAAGAAGAAAGATGGATCAATGAGACTCTGCATTGATTATTGAGAACTTAACAAGATCACTATCAAGAACAAATATCCTCTCCCACGCATTGATGACTTATTTGACCAACTACGCGGAGCTCAATACTTTTCCAAGATTGAACTTCATTAAGGGTATCATCAATTAAGGTTCCAAATTGAGGATATACCAAAGAAGGCTTTCCGTACAAGGTATGGACAATATGAATTTATAGTGATGCCATTTGGTCTTACTAATGGCCCTGCTATCTTAATGGATCTAATGAATAGAGTTTTTAGATACTATCATGATAAGTTTGTGGTAGTCTTTATAGGAGATATTCTTGTCTATTCAAAGAGAAAATAAGAACATGAAGATCACTTGAGAATTATATTAAAGACCCTGAGAAAGGAGAAGCTTTATGCCAAATTTACCATGTGTGGATTTTGGCATCAGAAAGTTGCATTTTTCGGTCACATAATCTCAAAAGAGGAGATATCTATGGATCTAGAAAAAATAGAGGTTATCGAAAGATGGTCAAGACCAACAACAATGACTGAGATCCGATGTTTTCTTGGTTTGGCTGGATATTATCGACGTTTTGTGAATGATTTTTCACAATTATCTAATCCACTCACCAAGTTGACTCGAAAAGGAGTTAAGTTTGTCTGGATGGAGGAATGTGAAGAGAATTTCCAGGAGTTGAAAAGAAGGTTATCCAATTCACCTGTGCTCACACTGCCTTGTAGTGGAGAAAGGTTTGTGATCTATAGTGATGCATCAAAGAAGGGATTGGGATGTTTTCTTATGCAAAATGATATGGTGATAGCTTATGCCTCATGAAAGTTGAAAATCCATGAGCAAAATTTCCCAACACATGATTTGGAGTTAGCTGAAGTAATCTTTGAATTAAATATTTGGAGTCATTACCATTATGGTGAAAGGTGTGATATTTATACTAATGATAAAAGTTTAAAGTATATTTTCACACAAAATGAACTGAATATGCGTCAAAGAAGATGGTTGGAGCTGATTAAGGATTATGACTGATCAATCCATTACCACCCTGGGAAAGCAAACAAGGTGGAAGATGCATTAAGTCGACAAGACCATGCCAGTTTATCCATGATGAGGATCACAAAAGATCCAATATTTATGGATTTACAAAGGATGGATCTTGCAATTATAATTGAAGGGGAAAAATTTTATCTTTCTCAAATGAATGTTCAACCATCTATACATTTGAAGAATAAAGAGGCATAGAAAAAAGATGTTGAATTACAAAAAAGGTGAGAAATGTTCCTGTATTCAACCTTGATTGTGATGGGATAATAAAGTTCAGGAATTGGGTTTGTGTTCCTCCCATCCCCGAATTAAAGAAGGAGCAGCTGGATAAGGCTCATAGTTCTTCATTATCTATTTATCCTAGAAGAACGAAGATGTATAGGGACCTGAAAGAGTACTTCTGGTGGGATGGCTTGAAAAGAGATGTTGCTGAATATGTCTCTCGATGCTTGGTTTGTCAGCAAGTTAAAGCTGAGAGACAGAAGTCTAAGGGAATGTTACAGCCATTACCCATACCCGAATGGAAATGAGAAAACATCACTATGGACTTTGTCATAGGACTTCCTAAAACATCCAAAGGCAATAATGCTATCTGGTTCATAGTTGATCGTCTTACCAAGACTGCACATTTCATTGTTATTAGAGAGGATTTCTCTCTGAATCAGCTTACCAGGATATATGTAAAGGAAGTGGTAAGATTGCATGGAGTACCACTTTCTATTATATCTGATCAGGAACCGAGATTTACCTCGAAGTTATGGCGAAGTCTTCAGCATACTCTGGATACAGATTTAAGTTTCAGCACTGCTTATCATCCTCAGATAGACGGTCAGTCTGAGAGAACAATTCAAACCCTAGAAGATATGTTGAGAGCTTGCTCTATGGATTTCAATGGTGGTTTGGATCAACACCTACCTTTGGTAGAATTTTCTTATAATATTAGATTTCACTAAAGTATTCAAATTGATCCTTATGAAGCTCTCTATGGAAAGAAATGCAGGACTCCAACTTTCTGGGATGAAGTTGGGGAAAGAAAGCTATTAGGACCTGATCTCGTTGATGAAATGGCAGAAAAGGTCAGATCTATTCAACAACACATAAGAGCATCTCAGAGTCGACCGAAAATCTATGCCGGCAACCGAAGAAAAGACCTAGAGTTTGAAGTGGGTGATAAAGTGTTCTTACGGATATCTCCCTGGAAGAGAGTCATGAGATTTGGAAAGATGGAGAAGTTGAGCCCTAGATATATCGGTCCTTTCGAAAAACTGGATCGTGTTGGGAAGGTAGCTTACCTATTGGAGCTTCCATCGAATCTCTCTCAAGTTCATGATGTGTTCCATGTATCTCTCCTGAGAAAGTACATACCTGATCCTTCACATGTACTCAGCTCAGAAGTTATACCGCTGGAACAAGATCTTTCTTATGAAGAGAAACCGATAGAGATTCTGGATCGTAGCGAAAAAGTCCTACGAAACAAGACCACTGGATTGGTGAAAGTTTTATGGAGGAACCACCAATTAGAAGAAGCTACATGGGAGCTTGAGGATATGATGAGGGAGAGGTATCCTCATCTGTTTGTTACAAAGTGATGAATTTCGAGGGCCAAATTCATTTTAAGGGGGGTAGAATGTAACACCTGAGACTTTTATGTTATATAAATCATCAAAGGAATCTTTTTTTACACAACACTTCCTTGGCTTGATTTACACGAAATCGCGACCTTCCTCGATAGCTTGCGTCGTACGCAATACCGAGTTTCACTAAACAACGATATGCTATTAAAATATTATTAAAACTAGCCGTTATGAATAGTAATAACCACTTTTTGAAATTTTATAAATTTTATTTTTCAAAATGGACTTCATTTTTGGATTCGGAATATCGAAATTAGCCTAGGGTGAAATTTTGTTATTTTTCTGAAAACTTTCAATTTTTTATGAATAGTGAAACCACTAAGTGGTAGTTAAAAAACTGAATTTTTCATAAAACATTATTTTACTGCTTCATTGAGTGGAATTTCAAAAAATCAGAGAGACACGGTTGATGTCAGTAAGTAAAATTTGGTTCAATGAGATGAAAATAATTTTTTGGTGAATAGTAACTTTTTACTTTTTTTACCACGGTTAAAAGTAAATAGGGTAATTAAGGGTAAATATGATATTATTATTACCATAAAACATGTAATAATTCTATTGGACAAGTTTAAGTCGACAAAAAACAAACTTAGGAATAAAATATGACCATTTAGGCCCAATTGGATTAGATTAGGACATTTATTATTAATTTATTTAAAGAAGGGTTAAAATAGTTAAAATCAATGTTTAATAAGTAAATAATTTTTAATATGGGGTTATACATAAGATAAATTCGACTATAAATATTCATTAGAAATCTAAAAAAACTTCCTAAATAATCGTATTTTATTTGTAATTTTTAGACATTATATAATTTAATTTATTTATGACACAAAGATGATGCAGTAATTATCTTATTAATGAAATATTGGCATAATTAATGTTATAAACACCAAAATAAATGTAATTTGAGACTTTTTTTGAATTACACTAATTTTCTAGGTTAATATGACATGTTATTATTGATTTAATTAACTTTTTTCTAATTAACTTTCTGTTATGATTTTCACAAAAATCAATTACTAAATAGTGTCAAAATTGACATAAAATAGATTTTAAAATAAATATTATATTAGTAATTGTTATTTTATTCCTAAAAATCTATGGTTCGGCCAAATTACTTAGATATGGTTATATATATTAATAATAAACAACTTGGGATTCGTTTTTCTGCTTATAGTATGTTTATTAACCTTATAGTGTAAGAACACAAGAAGACATGGTAAAAGTAAACTTATTTAACATAATGTTAAATCTAAATGATAAGGTTAAAATAGGAACCTAAACTTGTTTAAACTCTATTTTATGAGAGGATTTAGACCCATCCACACCTTAGGTTCGAAATATATCAATTTGGAGCTATTTAAAACCGTACTTGACTTTATAATAAAATAATATTTTTAGTTTTCCCAAACGTACCCCTCTCATCCCTTGTAAAAGGGCACCTCCTCCCTCTCTTACTCACGCCACATTGAGCCTTCAAGATCGGCCAACCCCTGACAATTTCTCCTCTCCACTTCCCAAGAGACATCCTAGAGGTCCTGGTATTATTCAAAGTCCAATTTTAGTGCCCTAAAAGAATGTCTCAAAGAAGCACTTCAAAGAAGAGGTAATGTCCGTTACCGATTCTTTCATCTTTATTTCTTCTTCCACTTCTTCTTCTATAGTTGTTTCATTATGAAGTAATAAAATCAGTATCACTCATATACTTATATGTTATTATAAGTATTAAACAACCCTAATTCACCATCTATCCATCCTACGGAAAAAGAAATCACCGCGCGTGCGTACGTACAGAATACTGTCTCCACGACTTGGTGTAATCTATTTTCCACCACCACCTTTCTTGGATGGGTATAACTGTGTAAATAATGACTATATATGACTATTATAAAGTGATATTGATTCTGAAATAATATACATACACTCCAATACAATTCCACGATCATAGGAATGATATCATCACTCGTGCGTACGTACGGAATACCGTCTCAACGATGTGATGTGACTCGTTCAACATGATCTTCATTTAATAATGATTATATAAATGAATTGAATGAATTAATATGATATATATTACACTAATACCATTCTTGAAATGAGTTATCTATAACCTAAAGAGAAGAATAAGAATTTATTTGACAAAACACGCATAAGAACAAGAAGTTATAAACACCCGAATAACAAGTAGCAGTGAAATATTACTACTAAGAAGCTAAGAATATGACCATATATGATATCATAAAAATAAGTATGATTCTGGAATAAGTCAATAACATTATTTAAATCATTATACAGGAGGTTCAGACACTTACAAAGCACGTCAGAACTAAGGTATGGGAAATATCACAATCTCATTTTTATCCGATATTGTTTATACGTTGGTGTTTACTGGGGAGTATTTTATCATCCACATCTATGTTTCCTAAATATGTAATGTTATTTCCATACACCTACAATTTTTTAAATCCAATTTTACCCTTTTGTGAGTTTTTAGTAAAAGATATGAAAGGAATCTTTTGTCGTTTTTCATATGAGGTACTTTTTGACTTTTTCAACAAAAGTACGAAGAATGTTTTTTTAACTTATACGACACGAATGAATTTTTACGGTTTTATAAAGCCTTATTTTCATGAAGATTCCTCCAAAAGATTTCATGACTATTTTCAATAAAATCTATTTCTTTTAAAATTGCATGATTTTTTGTGAAAAGAAATAGATTTTGAAGAAGAAAGGATATTTTCATCAATAGTTCATTTCAAGTGTTTTATCAAAATTATTTTCCATCTAAGATAACATAGGGTTCTGTTTCTATCCCTATTATTACAATAATTTGGTTATGTTGTGATGGAATTATTTTTATGAATTCTTTTATCTTATATGAATAGTTTTATGATGTCCCGATTTTTACTACATGGGTTATGAAATGATGTATGATTTATGATTTTGTGGAACACATAAGAATGGTATCATTATGAGATGGGTGGGACCTATATCTCCCTCCAATGCATTGGGTAAAGATTTTATATCTCTTGATATAGACATGGCTGGAATGGTAGGTTATACCAGTTTAGTGAAACAGGACTGAAACCGGGGTGACTCGGTTCAGAAATGGACATTTTCCACAAAGATAGTCTTGGCAATGAGTCTTGACTAACAAGAAATGATTCTCTATGATTATGTGTGTATGCCACAAAGTTTCATGTTTTAAGTTATGATTATTGTGATTACATTACACTGCCATGATATATTCCATGTTATGAAATTATGATCTCTTTTGTAGGTTATGATTTCCAAAAGTTATGCGCTTATGTAAATGATGTGATTGATATTTCTTTTGTTTACCCTTACTGAGAATTTGAGCTCACCCTTTTGTATGTTTTCTTTCCCCCGGTCAGGAAGAATGTTATTAAGTAAGATATGCCAAAAGGGACTATAGATATGATGAAATAAATGGGAAATAGTGTAGACTCTTTATGAAGTAGTTGTTTATGATTCCCAGTTTCTAAAGACACTATACCTATACAGTCATTTCGTGGTTTTGTTATATGTTGTAATAAGTATGCTTTAATTTTGAAGTATTAACAATGTATGTAAAGTATGGGTTGTTATATGTAAACTATTAAAAGACTGGAATTGATGCACATATGGTGATATTGAAACTTTTTTAATGACATGGTAATTACATGGATCCATTTTTTGGGAAGAACATTGAGAGCCTATGTTTTTTTAAGAGCATATTCAAAGGGAATGATGATTGTGGTGCCTAACCTTGATTTTAGGACACTATAATTATGTGATAATCAATGCTGAACCTAGGTGTATATTTATTATGATAATATTGTTGGGGTTGAGTATTATTTTTTTGGATGGAATCCGTAGATTTTGGGTAGAGTGGAATTCAAAATTAACTAATGATAAATGTTAAGCTAGTATGATAAAATAATCATGTATTCTGCAATTTTGATAGATTCTATTGTGATACGAGGCATAGAATGGTTCGTGGATTTTTTATTGAGTCTTATTATTATAATTTAGAAATCATGGAATCTAATTTCAGGGTTTTTTTATTCATCCTGGGATTTTAGAATATGATTATTATGTTTAATAGAGTATATGAAAAAAACATTGATCTAAAATGAACCATGAAGTATTATTATTTTAATATTAACATTATAGCAAATAATTTAATTAGGAATGTATAAATACAATTAAATAAATTATGAGACATATAAAAATATACTAATCAATATATATATAAATTGATTAATTATTAAAAAATAAGAATTCATTTTTTATCAAATTTTATCTATTGTAGAAAAAATAAATATCCTTGAAAATTGATTTTTAACAGTTTTTGTGAGAAATTCTATATTTAATTTATGAAATATTTGAATATTTTATTTCATAAAATTAATGATATTTTCAAAATCAACATATCAATTTTTTATTATGATTATGTTTTTTGTATTTAATTAAGAGATTTATTTTCATGTGAATATCTAAAATTCTAATTTTTATTTAAAACTGATTTTTTCCAAGAATGTATAATCGTTAATTTTTAAATGGTTTAAAATAAATAAAATTCTCATATATTTTTAATATTTCAATTATTTTTATTTATTTCAATTTTATTAGATTTTTTCTAAAAATATTCATACGTAAAAATTCATTTCCTTGAACACCTGTTTTTATACGCAATATGTGTTTTTAACATAATAAATTAAATTGATCATTATAGGTTTATAATTTTAATGAATTTTATATATTATATACTAAATAAAATGTTTTAACCTTTATTTAATATTATTATAATAATTATATAAGAACTAATAAAATTTATTTTTAAAAATGAATTTTTCCTAAAATTTGACTTTATGGGATCCTGTTTGTTTATTTAAAAATAATTTCTTCCATGTATATAAATTTAATTTTATAAAATTTATTTTATATTTTTAATCATGTTGTTCCAACTCAGTAAATTATTCACTTTCACTTTTGGATAATATGAATTTTTAAAATTGTAAAATTTATCATCTCAGTAAAAGGAAAATAGGGATAATCTATGTTAGAACTAAGTGCTCTGTTCAAAATATATCATTTTAATTATTATTTTATGAATGTAAATCCTCACTTATCAATATATAATATAATATTATTTGTCATATGGAATCATTTCCAAGATAATTTCCAATATAATAATTTAGTCAATGAATGTTATAAAATGTTACTCTCTTAGTTTTATATATCTCTTATTTGTTAAAATAGGGGAAAATAATTTTTTAACGAATAGAAATAATTATTTTATTAAAATAGACATACATTTATGGTGGTAATTTTTTTTATAATTTTTAGGAATTAAATAATTTCTTTAAACGCATACGCAACATCGAAGTAGAATTTATTCATTTAATAAAAAAATATAATACATGATTTTAAAATTATAAAAAGTTATATAATATGAGTTACTTGTTGTTTTTTTGAATATTATTGATTAATATGACATATTATATTTGTTTTATAATGTTATATTTTTATTCCAAAATAGAATATAAGTATTTTATGTTTAAATTTTTGAATAATGATAAAATTGACATTAATGATGTTTTATGAAAATAATTTTTTATTTAATTTTTTATAAATAATAGAAATATTGGAAGAGGAAACAAAAATAAAATATATGTTTAAAATTTTTATCCATTTTCAATTTATATGTTACTATTTTCCTTCTATGTAAAATAATAAACACATAAGAGATAGAAAACACCATCGCAATTAATGTTAAAATATGTTGACTGAGGTGTTAAACAAAATGATTTGGTTCAAAATAACACATAAACCAATCCAAATATTATATTTTGGTAATATTTCATCAATATACTTCTTTATTATTGAACATTTAGTCATTTGGATGAATTTTGAATGATAGTGACAAATTATTATATTTTAATCATTTCTAAAATTCTATGTGTGTCCTTCTCATCCCATATAAATGAACTCCCATTCCATCACATATCCTCCAATTAAATACTTATATATCAACCATAACCATAAAAAATAAACTCTCAATACCATTATCAACATTTATGTGGTTCTGGTCTTCTTAATATCTGAACAAATGGGAACCTTAATACAAAAATCTAAAGAAGTCCGTTAAAATGAGAGAAAATCACCATAATCGATCACTTTATTTTTAAATATTCATTTACCTCATATAAATATATAATATTATTAACAAAAAACAAAATTAAATTTCACTAATATAGATAAATTTTATTACGATTACTAAACAATCTTTACTCATCCTCTTTCCATGAAATTGGAAGTGAAAGTATAGCTTCTTCGTACATATGACTTATCCTCTTCTCCATGTGATACAATTAGTTTATCATCAGAATAATTTATTGTTGGTAATTTTGATGGATATACTATTTAAATATTATAATAATGAAATAATAGTACTTTTTGAGTAATAATATTACTTATATATTATCACCTTCCAAACAGTAGATATATGATAAGGTCGCTCATGCGTACCTATAGACTACCACCTCAATGAAGTGATGTAATTCACTTTTCATTTCAATTTTACTATAATGTTAATAAGTAAGGATGTAAAGAATATAAATGATATATATAATTTAATAATGATTATGTAAATTTAATTTCTTATTTACTGTTATTTCGTTCAACCTACAAAAAATGGATACATTTTTAATGTGTCAGTACGGCCTTCCATTCCCATTAATGGTGTACAAAATTTTTTCTATATATAAATTAAATGATGTATTTAGAAACATATATATTGAATAAATATTTTATTTAATTAATTAATAACATTATGTATATATTTTAATCATGATCAATGTACCATGACCAAAAATACTGAACCAAATCACACATGAAAAATAAACGATATATCCCCCAGAAGTAATATTTTAAAAAACTATTATTAATAAACGTGGGATATTGGTTATAGATGAATCATATATGGTATTATATATATGATTATGGTTCATTAATATATATGTATAATAAATAAATGTTTTTATTCATGATCATCTTATTCATTCGAAGGATGCCAGATAAGAGGTATATGATTTTTTTAATTTGTATTTTTTATACATATGCCACAATCACAATGTGTTTGTTTTAGTGTTGGATATAATTCACATGAATTTATTTTATAATTTTCATTGATAAAATTAGTTGGATTTACATCACCATATTGCATTCATTAATTCAAGGGTCCTATGATTCAAAAGTTATACAAGCTGTAAGGGATTTATGATATAATCTCATTCTTTATCAGTATTGTTTATGATTAAGTTTATGATAATTAAATATTATGATGTACCACCCAATAATATAATTTTTTTATCCATTGTATTTTTATTTAATTTTTATTTTTTTCTTTCAAATCTCCTTACCTTATGTACTAAATAGTTTTAATGTGTTTTTATAGTAAAAGGATCGTATTTAACTCTTCTATTACAAAATGATTTCCTTCCATGCCATTATTTTATAAAAACGTTTTAAGGAAGATTTTTCATATTATTTAATTATTTTGATTTCATTTTTACAGATTATTTACACTAAAAATTATCTTTAAGATGAATCATCATTTCATTTTTTGAATAAGACACTTTTTTTCTTTTTACAAATTTATAAGTTGCATGTTTTTTAGCATATAAGATTTGAATTGAATTTCCCACCATCACGAAAACTCAATGATTTTAGGATTATTTTAATATTTTACATGGTTATTTTTTGTGAAATTTTTTTCATAATTAATTCAATAATTTTAAAATTTAAAAATAATTTATTTAAAAAAATGGGTATTTTTATCAATAATTTATTATTAAACCTTTAATATTAATAATATTCATAAAAAAACAACCTCTTATTTCACATATGCATCACTAGGTGTTTTGTAAAAGGATTCAATCCCTAATATTTGTATGGATGTTTAAAGAGTACCGTGGAAAAAGGTTTATAAGACCCTTTACTTTTTTATTTGTTATACTATGATAAAATGATGAAATGTTTATTAAACCTATTTTTTTCATGGGTTATGGTATGATTATATGATTAATGAATCCCATTTATTTTTTGGTGCTCTAATATAATGAATTTTTAACATATTATAGAATAAATATATATGATATTTATTATCTGATAGGTGGTACATATACATAACTCTAATTCATATGGTAAATATGGATAAATCATGTGGTAAATATGATACATTTGAATTCTACATCATGTAAAAAATTTCGTTTGTGGAATATGCTTTCAAATACATCAGATTAAGCATAGAACAAGATTTCATAACCATATAATTAACTATCTACCTCGATTTTATATCCCAAAGATTGAATGTGTTAATGGATTTCATTTTCATAAAATTATGCATTAACATGGGATGTGTGTTCATATGTGTATATATGAACATTGATTTAATGTCCATTAGATTATAAAAGAACCTCATTAATAATAACTAATATTATGAGAGGGAATAATGTTATGTGCTTAACATTATGAGTAAATCGACCTCTATTTATACATGTTAATATGTTTAAAATCTTATATGTATTCTGAAAACTCTTAAATTGTCGAAATTTAATTCTCTCTTATTGCATGTTCTTTGATGATTATATGATTTATATATTTTGAACATCTACGCGTTATGCCACGATTCCTTATTATAATCTATGATATAAAGTGAAATAATTTCATATGTTATGATTATCTTCTCTTAGCTTTATTCACATGTAATAATCAAGTAATAATTAATGTATCATTTGTTTATCCTTATTTAGTATATATTATTACCATTTCTTTTTATTCTTTTTGCCTAGGTTATGAAGAAATGTTTTAGGGATTATATGTATTTTAAGGTAGATAATTATGAATAAAATAATGTCATAATCATATAAACTAGTTGTTTATATAGATCTCATTCAAAATTCACCTTTCCTATATGATTTTAGTGTACATTTTTATGTTATGTAATGAATATTTTTCTTTAAAGATGAAATATCTATGTTTTAATGGCGTGGGAATTTTTAGTGGGTATCATAGAAAGTTTTAATTATCCATTGGTGACTATAATGATATAATATTAATGATAAACATGAGTATAGGTCAATGTGTAAGATAACATCCAATTTTTTTATATAGTGATCATTGATGATCAAGTGCAAATCATAAAGCATCATAGAATGAAAATATGGTATCACGATTAAGACATTCAATTAATGATTCTTCTAGATTTGTTTTCTTATAAACTATGATTACCTTTAGACACACTATGATTTTAAGTTAAATTGAATTTACCTAAATATAATTATTTGTTCTAATAATAAATGTGATAGAAAATGAATTGCTAGTTATTATAAAACCTAAATATTATAAAAGAAGAACATTATGTTTGATAGTCTAAAAGAAACAAAACACTGAACTAAGATGAAAATGTAACTGATTACTAAATTATAATATTTTTAATTATATGAAAAGTAATATCATTAATATATTTTCATATATTCATCCCCATGATTTTTGTTTTCGATAGCATATTTAACATGCAATATCGAGCTACAACGACCCACAATATATATAACGATAATAATATATCCATCGGATTGGCCAGTATGGATTTTATTAACTACATTATGATATATATATATATATTAATAAATATATATTATTGATAAAATTTTATAAAATAATAAATCAACTGATAGTAAAATAAATATATTATTCAAAAATATATTTATTCAAAAATGATTTTTATTGTTTTTCTTGGAAGAAAAATATTATAATTAATTTATGTAATATTAAGTTAATTTATTTGAAATAATTATTTTAATTTTCAAAATAATAATATATAAATTAACTTTGAATGAAATTTTGTGTTTTTTTACCAAAATACCAATTTTTTGTAAATAGTGAAAATACCAATTTATATAAAATAACAATTATTTTTATTAGATTTTGTTATTAATATATTAAATTATTTTTTTAAATATGATTAAATGTAACAAAATTATAATTATTTCTATTTAGTAAAATTAAATTAATTTTAAAAAATATTATGTTGTAATTTAGTATATGTTTTTTTGGATTAAAAAGATAGATTTTATTAATAATATCTTAATGTGCACAATTTCTATCCATTATAATTAACTAAAATAACCAATTATGATGAATTTTTTAAATTACCTTTTTTAAATAAATTTATATTTTAATAATTAATATTCCTACAATAGTTATTATTAGGAAGAGAAATTTTGTCCAATTACATTGGGGTTGGGAAAAAAACATTTCTCCAAAATACTATTTTTTATTGATTCTTTGTGTTTCTGTTTTAAATGTAATTTTTAAAAAATTTATAAAATTATATATAAAAAAATAAATTAAAATTTAAAATATAATGTAAAAATTATATAGGGAAGATTTTTTAAAATATTCTTAAAATATTTATTATTTCATGAATAGTGTGAAGGGGGAATTTTAATTAAAAGAGCCTTTTCATTTATATTATATAAATATATTTAATTTAGTTTTGAAATTGTTTTTAATTTTTAATTTGTACAAATATATATATATATATATATATATATATATATATTAATACAATTTATATTATTAAATGAAATTTATATTTAAACTAAACATGAAACAATTTTAAGCATTTGCTCATTTTTTTTAAAAAGGTAGTATCTCGTTTCATCTGGAAGATTAATATAGAATTAACATTTTCCAATTATAGCAATTGAATTTTAGAAAATGGATTAAATATATTTAATCATAAAAATTTATATTCTAGAATATGTTCAAAATAAATATTCTTGAATATGAATAATGGAAACATGAAAAATGAATTGCCACGGTAAAGGTAATAATGGGTTTACAGGGGGTTAAACTAAAAAGATATTGTTTAAAATGACCAAACATTTTACAAAATATATTATATGACCATATATCAACATTATATATTATATAATCTATAAAAATCCATTATTTTAACATTCTGAATAGAAACAAATTTGGATGGAATCCATTCTTTTAAAAACATACATGTCTGTCACTCACCACACCAATAAAAGGGATCACACTCTCCTCCTCTCTTCACACATTCAAAACACCTTATTTCATACAATAAATACCCAAAAATCTATATAATTCATTGATATCATACTAGAAGATTTTTTTGGGCATAAATCTATCTATGAAAGGAATTTGGTGAAAATCAAAAGAAGTTTCCCAAAGAAGAGGGAATGTTTTCTAAAAACATTGTTATTTTTTTTCCTATTATACCTAATTAAATTATTATTAAACCATGATTATATAACTACCTCAATAAAATACATATAAATATATGTTATTATGTTATTTTTATAACCTACAATCGTTATCCTCTTCCAGAATATGTGTTACGAAGTCATTATTTTTGTGTACTTAAGACTATCATCTCACGAACCGATTTCATTCAATATTTCCATTAGCATATCTCACAATTGGGTATTATGATGGATATAAAATATATATAAGATGTTTAAAATTTAATTATATGTTATTATTTATTATATCTTATATTAAATGTTATTTTTTTTAGTGGATAAGATAACATCCCTTCATTGTACGGTGGACTACTGTCTTTGGAAACGATATGAAATTTGTAATAAATCATTAAATATATGTTTATAATGATAAATTTATCAAATATATGATATATTTAGGAAATAATTAAAATGTTAATGAATTATTTAAAAATTTGACAATAAATTATATAATTTTATTTCTTAGCTTCTCACTCACTGAATCATGATTACTTTGTTTCTGTGCGTGTGGACAACCACCTTCAAGAACTAATGTGACTCGTCCTTTTAACAATACACTACATGGATGGTATATATACATGTATTTAAAGAAATAATACATAATTTTTGATATTATTATAATTATATAAATATAAAATATTATATATATCATTTATATTATAATATTCAAAAATTGAAAATGTTACTAACACGAACATACAATCTACCGTCTCCATGACCATAACATAAACAGTTTTTAAAAGAAACTTTCATAATTGGTCACAAAAAGTGTAAATTATGTATTAATATTAAAATTATTATTTTTTATTATTATTATAGAGAGGATTGAACTATTTTATATTCACATGATACATAAATTTTAAAACCATCCATGAATGATAAAATAAGGAAATTGAAAAAAAATTAATGAAAATGAATGATTATTAATGAATGGATAATAAGATTTTATAATAGAATAATAGACGTTATTATAAATATTAATATAGTTATTTAATAATTTAATAACATTTTTAGAACCACTTTAAAATTTGTTAAATCATGTTTAACCTAAAGCAAGAATTATTTAAGGGATTTCATTTATCCATTTCCATTCATTTGGTTTAACATCTACTTCACTGATTATATCATCTTATGATTATGTGTCAAATTAACATTAATTACATTATTTTTTTTTATAAAAACATTTATGTGTGTTTTCATTTGGTATACATAATAAATTCATTGGTCAATTCTCACATTAAGGATATGATATTTGTTAGGGATTCTTATCTTAATTTTTTTTCTTTGAGTCTTTTCTCATATTATGCACCAGTAATCTTTTTTGATGTATATATATAGTACCATTTATATTAAATATCATTAAATTAATTATTCTGATGATATTTAATGTTTAATATAATTTTATCCCATAATGGGCTTACAATTAAATATTACCATCGTTCTATGTGTCTTATGTTTAGTATAATTGATTATCGTGAGTCTATATCATTTAGTCTCAAAGGTTGAAATATTATGATCTAAATATCATGTATTCTCATAAATTTTCTTAACCTTGAGATATTGATCATATTTTCAAGTAATAGTATCATTTTACAACTCTTTAGAATTTAAAATAATTTATATATTTTTTAAGTAAAATTGTCTTTATTACTCTCTTCTAAATGAAGTCTCTTTTTCTTCTAAATAAGTAATCATTAAAATGTATTCAAAAAAACTTTAATAATTAATGAATTTTTTTATTAAAGTAATTTTTAACAAATTTTTAGGTTATATATATTTTTTAATGTAATATTTTTATCATTTTCCCAAAAACTACCATTTTCATTTATAAATTTTTTTAATAGAATGTTAGTTTTAACATTTATTGAATAAATTGAATTTTTCCAAATCATGAAAATTATTTTCCTTGAATAATCCATTATAATATTTCAATGTTATTTGGAATTAAAAATTATTATTTAAATGTTAATATAATTTTTAAAAAAATTGAAAGGATATTTTTCTCAAGAAATGTTTTAAATGATTTTTAATTCTTCCTTTATATGATTCAATGGTTGATTTAAAATAAAAGAATTTATAATTTTGTTAATCTTGATTAATAATCTATTTTTTTCAAAATTATATAGTAATTTACCATAAAATATCTTTAATGATATTTGAATAGTATCCATATTTATCAAAACCAAAATGATTTGTTGGTACTTATGCTCCAAAAAGGATACATTGTAATGATACCATACTCATTATTACTCTGGATGAAAAAAATAATTACAAAGATATTATTATAGAGAAAATTTAATTGCAAAATGTTCATTATATTTTAAATTTATAATTATAGAACCCATTTATTTTCCATGTGTTAACCAAGATCCAATGATACATTTATAGAACCTGTTTTGTTTCCATGGGTTAACCCTGATTCGAAGAGAATATTATGGAACATATTTATTTTACATGTGTTAATCATATTTTTCTGAAATTGAAATGATAAAAAAAATTAATGGTTTAACCATGTTAAAAATGTATATTCGTTGTTTTTATGAGTTTTATGATCAAATATTTATGTAATTTATTCATGTTGATATTCATGGAAATTATATATAAAGGGTTTACCAAAATAGTGACAGGTGAGCCCATTATAGATTATTTGATAGGGGTACCAAGGCTATTATGGGATATTATATAATACCCTCTATGATGGGTTATCACAAATAACATAGATTGAGCTGGTTATAGATTATATAATAGGCGTGCCCACATAAAATTGGGTTAAAATGCTATATCTCAAACAATTAGTACACCGAGATATCACTCCAATACATTTGGTAATGATTATATTCATTGGATAATTATATTAGATTCTAGCTTCATGGTTATAGCTTATATATGGGTTTTATTAGTGTTATTTAAGTGTTATATATACATGATGTTCCAATATATAAACACTTTTTATATATTATATCTATGAGTTTATAGTGTTTCCTTTTGTTAGGATAATTATCTCATGTATTATGATTGTGGTCTCTGATGACCCGTTATTTTATTAAAACCTTATCCCTTTTTAATGTTTAATGATTCATGAATTAATGGGTTTGTTTTCTTTTAGGATTTTCTCATGCACTTTTACTATGTCAATATATATTTATACTATTCTTATGCTCATTGATTTCATTCAATTGTAAGTGATTATTCTTGCCATTACAAATTATTTAATCAAACATTTATTTTTTTCTTTTCTCCATGATATAAATAAATGATGTTGAATTTTTTTTCGAGAGGTTATTTCATATATGAGTTATGTTAATGTAATGTCATATAAGAAAATATTGGTTATTTGGGATAAATACTCAATTGAGGACACAGATGTGGTTTATGGATGAGTTTTCCATCATCCTCTAAAATAAAAAAACCTGAAGTTTATTATAATTCAATTGGTCTAATATTATTTTTGATGTAGAATAGTTTTTATAGGAAAAATATGGTGACAAGTATCGGTATCAAAATTGTATGTTTATTGTTTTTTATTTCATCACAAAAACTAGTAGTGCAGGTTCTGGGCCATTATAGTTGTTTTTAGAGATATGTTTGTAGATTATAATGTTTTCATGTGAGGTTATTTAGATAGTTATGGACACCATCATGCTATAAGATAAGGTATAGTCATAGGATCCATTAGACAGAAACCTATTTTTAGGATTAAAGTGTTGAGTTCTTATGGTGATTAATGATACATTATGAAATGTTTTATTAGGATGAATTATATATTGAAAATTGTTAAATATGAATTATGCATTTAGATTTTTTGGAGATAACATATATGGAATTTATAATCTAGAGGGTTTATATAATCTTGGATGTACAGTTAATTATGGATACACAAGTTTTATGATGTTGATAACGATGTTATTGAAAAAAATATTTTTTTACAAAGCGATTAATATTGTTTAAAAAATCACTTTATTTTAGGATTGAATGATGATAATTATGAGATAACAGTTTTGGTTTTGACCTATTTAACTTTGACATTGTTTAGGAATAATATAGTTAAAACATTAGGTATTTTTATTGAATTCGAGATATTAATATATTATTTAATCATTTGATGGTTTAATCATTTGTGGAATTATCTTACCATGTTCTAAACATTTTCCTTTTGGAAAATTTCAAAATTCATTTAAAGTATATTGTAATCCCTTTTATGTAATTTTTATCCTTAAAATGATAATTTTTAGTGTTTTTGGAATTCAATTTTCTTCATAAATACTCATCATTTGGGGAAATAATTGGAATATATTGGAAATTTGTTAATGTATGAATATCTGTTTTCCATGTAAGTATATTTCAATATGTTTTTTGTACATTTGGTGGGATAATTCAACATCTTATGTAAATTCATGTGAATGAAATAATTTTATCATATTACATTCATATCTAATGAATTATATTCCCTTTTAAGTCATAACATATTTGAGGTTTTGATTCCATTAACCATCCATTGATCATTGCCTTATTTGTGATCAATAACCTGAATTGCTCTCCATAACTATTTATATCATTATTAAATGTACAAATCTACCCATCAAAACTATGCTATACTATTTGTAATACTAGTATTTGTAATTATAGATAAACCTCATACTTCAATTTCACTTTTACCAATAAGTTGTTTTATTAACCCTTTTTCGGATGTGGTTTAAAAAAAAGTATTTTACAATTTTAGTAATTTGTTTATTGAGATAATGTTATTATTTTTATGACACAATTTATTGAAGGAGGATGATGTAAAACCTCAATATATTAAAAGAATTAAAAAAATAATATAGAATAAATGAATTGAAACATAGATCTTATATGTGAATGAAACACTATGATAAAATGAGATATATTTATTTTTAATTATATATTTTATATTTTATAGCTTATGTTAGAGGCAGGCTAGATTTTTTTTGTTCTATAGCATTTTCAACATGCAATGCAGAGCTTAAATGGCCCACAATATATATAAAATATATATGTTAAACATTAAATTTGGGGGTATTAATATATTCAATACATTATGATATACATATATATATATATATATATAATGGAGAATATAAATTATTAATAAATTTTTAGTTCATAATCAGTAAATTTTTAGTAAATTATTTTTATTCTTTGAAATTAAAAAAAAAATATTTTTATATTATATTCATGGAAAGAATATTTTAATTATATTTTTGGAAATTTAATAAAATATATTTCATATAATTAATTTAATTTTTTAAATCATAGTATAAAAAGTTATTATCAGTGAAATTTTGTGATTGTTCTGAAAATATTGGTTTTCAGTGAATAAAAAAAATACCAATTTTTGGTGAAAGATGTCATTTATTTTCAATATGTTAAGTATGTTATAAGTATAATTATGTTTGGAATATGATTTAAAGTAATATATTTATTATTTAGTACTATTTGATTAATTATATATATATACAAATTATTATTATACTATATTTTATTATAAGTATGTATTTGGTCTAAAATGGGGGGTTCTCTTAAACAATCTTTAAGGTGATTAATGATTCTCCATTTTAATTAGTTAAATGAATAACTAATGAGAAATGTTTTAAATTAAATATATAGATGATATATTATTGAATTTTAATTTTTATTCATATTTTTATTGTTATTTATGAAGTAAATATAAAATCATCTTTTTCTGGAAAAAAGAAACTTCTCGAAAACCCACTTTTCATCGCGTTAGTGGATTTTATTAAAAATATTTTCTTATTAAAAATTTATTTTAAAAAATTCTATTCAATTTATAAGTAATAATTTTAAATTTATTTTATGGTCATATTATTTTAATTTTCTTAAATTATTATTGTTTAAGAATAGCGAAAACTGCTGAACATTAATTGAATGTTTCCCTTTAATTTAAATTATTTATAATTTTAAATTATAATTTAAATTTGTATTAATTTCATATTAGATAAAGTTTATATATTAAAATCCAAGATTGATAATTTTAGATAATTTCATATTGAAATTAGATATAATAATATTTTATATATTATGACATTTTATATTTCAAAACCAGCATTCTCATTACATCTATTAGATTAATTTTAAATTAATATTTTCCACTTATATAAATTTAATTTCATAAAAAAATTTCTATAATTTTTATATGAATAATTTTTATTATATAATAATCTAATAAAACAATTTTTTCAAAGAATAGTGATAACTTTAAAAATTATTTACCTGGGTTATGGAGGAAATGGGGTTTTTATGAGTCAAACTAAAAAGATAAAAGTCAAAATTACCTAAAAATGTATAACATATATTTCATATACTTATTTAAAACATGTACATTGTTGGATTGAGAATTATTTATTATTATAGCCTTGTGACATTAAAACAACATGGTATAAATTTAATCTTTTCAATAATTACAAGTGTTCCACTAACCTAACATACAAGAGGCCACTCACTCTCCTCTATTTACACCTTCAAAACCCATTGGATCAAACAATAACTTATATAAGAGGTAAAATTCATCAACACAAATTTTTATATTATTTCATTATGCACATCATTAAATTATTGATAAAATGAATATATAATAACAAAAATATATTTAATATATATATATATATTATTATATTAATTTAATAAAGTAAATTATTCTTTTTTCTAGTCAGATGGTTTATACAATCATCACTCGTATGTATGGAAGACTACTACCTCATAAAAATTGTAATAATTGTTTCCATTACCACCACTCTCTGTTTGGAATGATGATATATATAACGTGTATATATAATAATTATTATATATTTATACCTATTTAGTTATTATATTATATATTCTATTTTTTTCATTTCTTAGTGGACAAGATAATAATTCTCATGTGATGGATGAGATACCACTTTGTGAGATGATTTGATTTGGTTTTCACTAATAGTACATAAAAACAGGGATAAATATCATAAATACATGTGATATACATGAAATAATTAGATATTATGAAAATAAATATCATTATTAAAATATAATATATAGATTCGTTCTTAAATTTTTACTTATGTTACGATTATAATGAACTTCATGTGTGTGGGGACAATCACCTTCTCGAAGAAATATGACTCTTTTATCACAAAACTACATGGATGATATATATAATTATATTTAAATTATAATAATTTATTTATAAAATAACGATAATTATTAAAACATAAAATATTACATACCTTATATTGATGAATGAAATATGGATACATTACTTATTCGTATGTATGACCTACCATCTCCATGATCGTAACATACTTAATTTTGATAAACTTTTATTAATTATTGGTCATAAAGTAATATTGATGTATAAATATGATAATTATTTCATTATTATTATAGAAATGAAATAAATGTATTTTATTGACATGAACCAGAACATTTTTAGCAAAACACTAATGTGAAATCAAGTCAATATACGCACAAAATAATAATAATAATGAAATATTATTTAAAAACTACTAATAATATGTTATAAAATCATTATATATGATCTCATAAATATTAATATATTTATTTAATAATTTAAAAACTTTTTAAAACAACTATAAATTTTATTAAATCATCTTTTACCAAAATAAATCACGAGGTTGGTTATTTCGTAATACAATTTCCTTTCATTTGCATAAACTTATACTCCACTAATTTTTTCATGCTATGATTATTTCTGTAAAGAACATTGAATATTTTATTTTGTATGTGGAACATTATTTTTTCGATTTTAATTTTATACACATACTAATTTTTTTGTTATTTCCCATTCCAATTATATAATAACATTAAAGGATATTTTTCCTAATATACCATCATTGAGACTTCTGTAATGTTTTGTAATGATCATATTTTATTAGGTTTATATAATTACCCTTTAAAATATAATGTCATAAATTTATTTATTCTCATTTTATTTTATATTTAATTTTATTTCATCCCTTCACGAGGCTTATGATTATATGTCACCAATGTTGTAAGAGTTATATGTTAAAATTGCATCAATTATCGAGATTATTTATGATTAAGTCTCCAATATTGAAATATTGTGTTCTACCACTTAGGTATTCTCATTATTTTTCTTCTAATATTGTTATTAAGGAATATTTAAAATAATTTTAACAAACTATCACTCATTGGTAATTAATATAACTCCCAAAACATATTTAAAAAAATTCTTCATATCCATATTTGGTCAGAAACCATATTTCTTCCAGGAATATGTTTTCTAAAAAAATATTAAAATAAATTTAAAATTATTATAATTATTTATTAATGGAAATTTTACCCATTATTGATATTTTATAAAATTTCATTAATATAATGTTGAATTTTTTTTTTAAAATTAATCTCTCATTTTTATTTTATAAATTGTTTTTAAATGAATCATTGTTTTAACATGTATGACATGAACAAAATTTTCCACCATCATTAACATTATTTTATTTGAATAATACATTATTATATATCCATTTTATGGTCTTATAAATTGATTATCAATTTTGAAAAAATCAAATCTGAATGGATATTGTCCTCAAGAAAGGTTTATAATGATTTTTAAATCTGCCATTTTTGTTTCCAAAGTTGTTTAAAAAGAAAAGTTTTTTCTCAATATTGGGAAAATTTTAAATTATAGAAAAGTTATTATTTAAATTTCCAAATATTATTTTCCTCCAAATGCATTTATGGATAATTTATTAGTATCCCCATTAAGTAATGACAACAACCGTTATTGTTACTTATGCTCCAATAATGATATTTTATAATGATACTATCCTCATTATTTATATGGATGGATTTAGATTTTATAAAAGATAATGTTATGATACTCGTTTCTTTCCCTAGTTCTAATCATATTTCTAAAATATTTTTAGGGAACCAAATAATTTTCAATGTTTTAACCATGTTTTAAAAAGAATATTTCAAATCCCATTTCTTTTCAATGGGTTAACCATGATCCAAAGAAATTTTTATGAAACAAATTATTTTTCTATAATTTAATCAGATTTTAAAGAGATTTATTTGAAAAAATTTAATTTATATGGTTTAATCAATTAAATAAACAATTAATGATTGTTTTTATGAGTTTTAGAATGATATATCTATATACAATATTCTTATAGTGGTTCATGGACATTATATATGATGGGTGTTCTCAGATAGTTTTTAGTGGTCCCATTATAGATTATATAATGAGTAAACCCAAATAAAATAGGGTTATCCCATTATGGATTATAAGATTGTTGAACCCAGATACTTCAAGTTGAGATCACTACAGATTTTATGATGGGTGTGTTTTGATAGTGTCGTGAGATCCTAATATATCTTAAACAATGGGTGCACCTAAACAAATCTCTAATAAACTGGGTAATAATTCTGTTCTCTAAAGAAATATATCGAAAGTCAACCATTAGATAATTCTATATTTATGGGTTCTATAGGGTTTTTGTATGTTTTTTTGGGAATATTATGTTCTAAGAGGACAATTCATTTTATCAATGAATTTTATAGGTTTATAGTGTTCAATTTTATCAGGATTAATATCATTTGGCACATGACTATTGATTTTTTGATGGTATATTTTGTTAATTCCTTATAACATGTTTGATTATTTAAGATTCATTCAATTATGGGTATTTGTTCTTTTTTGATTTTATATATCACGCTAATTATTTCATCACAGACTTCTACACCTCTTATTTTCATTGATGGAATTCACTTTTAAATACTTATGTTTATCCTTATTGAGAATTAAATTTATTCATTATAATGTCTTCTTTTACCCATGTTATTATGAAATTATGTTGAATGAATTCATTCTATAAGGGGTTTTATGAGGATGATAATGAGGACATAATGTGAGATAATAAGTCCAGTTTAAGTATAATAAATTTTCATTTAATGACATTGGAATTATCTATGTAGGACTCTTTACTCATTCTGTAAAACTATAAAACTAAATGTTCCCTTATTATTTATGTGATCGAATTTTTCATTTGGTGTTTTAAATTTTGGATGGAAAATAATGGAGTCACAATTATCGGTATCAAATCCATTTATGTAATTTTCCTAATTTTAGCACTGGGTCTAAATGTGTCGGTTTATAGTGTTATGGTCCTCCTAAAAAACTAAATGAGATGTTAACTTGATAGGGAAAACTTGAGATTATGCATAATTAGTCTTCATGATACATCAATAAAATTATTTAAATGTTTATTTTTTTATAATTTCAATATAGAATAAATTTTTAATTTATGGAAGATTTAGTGGAAATGACCATAGAGATAAGAATGACCAATTTTTCTATCCATAATAATGGAAGAAAAACCTTGAATAACATCTCAAATAGGTGGTAGTATTATTTTTATGTGGAAATAATAATCATAGAGCACTTAATTTACATGAAATTAAAGGTCATATAACTATGTAACTGGAGGATTACATGAGTCAATGCCATATTATAAATTCTAAATCCTAGACCAAGGACAGACATAAGATACTATGATCGATTAATTTAATGGATTAAAGGGTTTTTGTATTGGGATTCAAGAATTATCTCAATGATATTTTGGGTATAATAATAATGAAAAATATAAGGATCATTTCACATTTAATTCTTTAGGATTTTAAGACATATATTGAATCATACCAAAAGATAAGGAATGTGATAATGTTTATTTGGGATAAAGTGACGATCAAAATATACTATATAGTCAATGTGACCTTAAAAATGGTTTGTGATTTAATGAAAAAATGATTTTGGGAATCTATTATGAAATATAATATATTTTTAAATTTTTTGAAATTAAATGTCATTTTATTTGGAGCAAAATGATTGTGTTTTTATTTGTGGAAAACATATGATTTATGGATACAGTAATGATTTTTATACATTTGATCATAAGTTCAAATGTGTGGCCCTTCACTTCATGGTTTCTTGTGATGTTATTTTTTAGGCAAATTGAATCTTTTAATTAGTTATAAAAATAATAATATATTGAGTATTAAATTTCTCTTTCGTATATTATATTATTTGATGGTATATTAATTATATTCCTTGTATAGTGGGTTGTAAATAACCATAATAGTTGAAAAGTGATTCATTAACAAGGAAATATTTTATAATATATTTATAGTCATGTCAATGAATACATTTGAGGTTAATATCTATAATTCATTGATAATATTTTCATTAATTTCACTACCTAAAAAATTTAAATATCCATTTATCATGGTTATTAATGATATTTGGGATAGTTTTTTCGGTTGTGAAACCTGTATCCTATAGGTATTACATGTTATTTTTCATCAAAAATTAATTGGGAAGATGGAAATTATATCTTTTATAATGTAATGTGAAAGGCATGTGATCAAATTTTAGGTAATATAATTCTTTAATTTTGATATTATTAACCTTATTTAGGATTTAGTGTTATTTATGAACGGATCTAACAGGAACCTTTTTTTGTTATTGTGTATTATTTTTGAGATAAAAGTGTTATTTTGGTGTTTGCTGATTTTAGAATTTATCTTACCTTTGTGCTGCCAATATTTGGTTTTAGTTAACACTTAAGTATATGATGAATATCATCATGTAAATTTTTTATCCATTATATTACGATTTATGTTCATTGGGAATAAAAATTTAATAATGAAATCACATTATTTAGAATGACAATTTATATTGTAGTCAAAATCGATAAAAGGGTGATTTTTGACTTAGGATGTTTTTATATTGACTCATGTTAAAGTAATTGTACCAAATTAGAATAATTATTAGATGGTAATTTTTTTTTATCAAACTTCACTTATGAGTTATTGATGTTATTTAACCCGTAAATATTTAATGGTTTGGTGGTTGTTAATATTTCCATGAAAATTCTCTCAATTACTCTATGGGGTTTCCCAAAGGACATTCAAATATAATTCCTTTGAATATGATCAACAAGTTATAACATGTAGGATTCAATTCATTAGGGTAGGATAATGTAACACTCTGATGTTTTAGAATAATAACATTAAGTTTGATATAGTATATGAAACACAACAACAAATTTAAATGTACCATGAAGTATTACTATTTAAATATGAAAATTATAACCTAGACATTATATTTGAAGTTATCCATAGTATTAATTAATTAAATTGATATATAAAATGAACCTACTAAATAAAATACATTGATTAATTATTAAGAACTAATAATTTTATTTTTATAATTTAATATTATGCATATAAATTATATTTTTTTTAAAAATAATTTTCCTAATTTTTGTGAGATAATATTATATGTAATTTTTTAATAAAAAAAATACCAAACTGCACATTTCTAAAATTCTATATTTCACAAATTGGATTGGGATAAACACCATGTGATCCATCCTTTTGAGATGATATCTCACACCCCACTTGATAATTGTTAGTGACCAATTAGAAATTATTTTTTTACATGGCTACAGACCCTTTCTTGTGTTTCTTTACTTGTACCAAAGGATTTAAGATCAAAGGACTAATTTGGGGATCAGGATGCTCATGGAGATCATCTTAGGGCTTTTAGTTCCTTTTATTACTTGATTTGTGCTTTATACTAAATTGTAATTCATGATTTATTTTACTCTTTTTGATTATGCATCATCCTTGGGAAAGAATTCATTTTATAAGCATCCATTGGCCATATACTATATTTATTTGTAATTACATTTGTCTTCTACCTCTTAATGATTACATTATAATACAACTAATGTTTCTTTCTATTTACTATCTATTTATCATTGTTCACTATGAGTATTAGGGTAAAGTCTACACCATTGGACTATATTGACAACCTTATTACTAGTCAGCTACCTCTAGTTAATGGCAATATGCACTTGAGGCTAGGTGGCGACCAATATGGATATTAGTTTAGTTTATATTCAGGTCGAGATAATAAAAAGTGGTATCGAATCTTATTTTCTCCTTTTTCCAAATTTTTTGGGCCATTTTATTAGAGACGCTAAATGTAAAAGAACATGGTAGATAATCATTAATGGTATTGATCACCCCATGTTTGGGAAATGATCATGTTTCCTTGTTTCGGAATTATTGTTCATGTTTTTGGATTTAACAATTGATTATTATTTCACCTTGGGTGACTAGTTTATTTTTCGCTTCTTATTGATTATTAGAAATATTGAAAATTTTCACTTGTCCTGGATTATAATTAATGGATCATTACATGTATCATATTAAGTACACATTAATTAATATTCTCGTAATTTTCCATTATATGTAGTTTCATTTCTAGGTAGCATTCAAATTTGGTTGTGTGCTCGTGTGTTATACCATCCTTAGTTTTACCTATTTAGGTGTCTTTTGTTATGATGGATTTTATATCATGTCTGTGTTATTATATGCCATGTTTCCTCTAAATTTATCTTGTTTTTAAGAAATTCCATGCTTCCATGTTAAAACATGGATTATGTGTTATGTCTTATTATACCATTTCATATAATGTTTTATGTGTAAATGGGTGCATGTGATAAAATATAGTGGTTTCACATAAAATGGTTCAATTTTTATGTTATAAGGTGTATGTGTGCCTTATAACATGGAAAATGTTACATGGGTGTTCAAAACATATTAAATTTCTTTGCTAAAGTAAAAACGATTATGTGGATTGTTTGTGATTAGTAGGTGCCGAATTTTAAATTATGATGTGTTTGAATGCATAATGAATTGGGAAATGGAATCCCATATTAAATGTAAAGGGGTGATTTTTGTGCAATGGATCAAGGTTTATTCTATTTAATATTGATCTGAAATAAATTTGATAACTACTAAATACATAAGTGGACTCATGTAGTTTATTTGGTGCATGTTTTTAATGGATAAACCTCTATGTGTGCTTTAGAGTTCTAAAAGATTATCAGATTACATGGGGTTGATTTTTGAAGAACATTAGTTATTTTAATGGCAAACTCGTAGGTATCCTTTTCTATTTAAAGGGGTTTATAAGAGAAGTTTCATAATTATAATGTAATTTAAATGAATATTATCTTTTTAGCATGTATGTTGACGAGACATGCCAATTTTTTCTTTGTGTTACAAGTTAATTTGGATGCAAAGTTCCTTCTCTTGAAAAATAGTACATGGTGATTTTGTTTTAAATTAATTTAATATTTTAATAGTTGAAGTGAGATAATGAAATGTATCCTCAATAAAACCTAAAGTGTTTTCCTTTCTTTAAACCCTTATGTAAGGGTATTTTTAATGTTTATGGTGGTATTACGTAGAATGAAGATGTGAGTGTTTATCTGTATATTTATTATTCTTAGTAATTAATTCAATGAAAGGTGATATTATTCATACAATAATATTTATTGTGTGACCTAGTGATAGGGATATCTCTTACACTTCGTAAGGAGATATCATGTGGTAGGTAGCACCCTTAAATATTGGTTCCAGCAATAATCTGTGATCTTTCTGATGATTGGTGTCGTTCGGGTGTCCCAATCTCTCATAATAATTGTGTTTATAAAATGGAAATCCTTGATTGAATGGGTTTTCTTTTCATATTAACTAATGATATGGTAATGATCATCAAGGAATAATGAGTTCGGTGGTTTAAACATGCCTTATGCATGGTTATCTTCTTAGATGTTTATGTGAACATATCATCTTTCATTTATGGATGACTCCTAACATCGTCATTCTAGTTAGCAGTTTTATGAGATGATGTTCTTTTGATACATTTTTTGTGTGATCCATCAGATACTTGATTTCAATCGGAGGACAACCTATGGATAGTACCTCTGATGTGTTTTTTTCTCTTGAAATATTTGGGTAGTATGTATTAGTGTATGTGGTACCCATTGAGTGTTAAATTATACAACTAACCATTTGTGTTTGTTCTAGTTATTGATCTTATAATTGTTGAGGCATTTCTCAGACCATCACCAGAGTAGAGTAACATATATTTTAAGGAAATAAGTTCATCCAATTGTTTGGGAAGTCTATCGGGGACTCATGGGTTATTTTACATTGATTGGTTTGATGTCATATTTTGTGGAAATATCTTGGTCATGGTGATCATGGTTTGTAAATGAACGATGTGTGTTCGAGTTTTCCATAATCTAGTGTTCTTATGAGTGGTTGGTCCTTCCCTCTTTCAATAACAAGTACCCTACTATGGTGAAGTTCAATGCTTCAGTTCTGATGTTCATGTCGGAGCTTTTCTATAAGCATTACATTGATGATGTTGGTAGTATATGCAACCATTGGAAAAAATTGTTATTCTTAAATGGGATTTAGTGGTAAATTTGGAAATACCATGAATTCATTTTGTGGTATAATAATTTTGGATTGGTTGATAAGTCATCTCAATGTGAATTTGAGCTTAGTACTCTTCTGAAAGAGATGAGAATGTCCCATATATTTGCATCATCCTAGATGCACTAAATGAGCATCAGTATTATGACATGCTATTGTATATAAATACACTGGGCATGATATGTGGTTTCTATCTATATTTTACGTTGGATGGGTGGTTGTTGACGCTCCTTTCGTCACAGAATCCAAATATCGGAAAAGGGGAATATCTGAGCTCAAAGTGAATCATCCTTTGAAGAAACATAAAAAATTGACAAAGGGATAAACAAGGAGAACATTTCCCATAGGTCGCGCAAGTTCCCTCATGGTCACGCAAGTACAATTGTGCACTGCCTAGTGGTCGTGCAAGTACTTGCGCGCTGCCTAGTGGTCGTGCAAGTCTACTTGCGCGACGCCTTATGGTCGTGCAAGTGACTTGCGCGACTTAAGTGATAACCACTCGGTAACCGCCCAGGGCCTTCTTTTGCCAATAAATAGACCCTGTGGGCCCCCCATTCGAGGGGATCTTTTTTCAGAAACTCAGATTGAAGCTCCCGATGCCCAAGTCTCTTCTCAAAGCTTCTGGAACACTTCTAAGGTAATTTCTTACCTATAACGGAAGATCTAAAGAGAAGAAGGAAGGCCTAAGTGTTGAAACTTATCAACACTTGCGCGTCGACTTATTTCCTTCAATATAACTTGCGCGTCCTTTTTCTGGAAGAACCTCAAGAGTATTCTAAAGGGTTTAAAAATAAGTCGCTCAAGCATTTCAATGCTGGTTGAAAATCGCGCAAGTGCCACTCATGTCGCGCAGGTATACATGCGCGACCATTACGTGCGCGCCGCCGCAGGACTTGCACGCCTTTCAAGACTTGCGCGCCCCTACCTTTTTGGGTGCCCATCTTGCCCATTTTACCCCTCTTAAGCCATTTCACCTTTCCTATTCAAGATCTAGTCTTCAAGATACTCTTCAAATCCATTTATGGCATGATTTCTTGATTTGACATCCTTGTCTGAAAGGAATTCTGTGGAATATCTCTCAAAACCTAGTGATTTAAACATCTTTATGTCACCAAAGATTGAGAGTTCATTCATTCTCCCTCATCCTTTAAGATGAGAGAATCCTTAACCTGGGTCTCCTTTTCAGGAATAATCCTCAGTTATAAGTTCTTTAATCTGGGCATCCTCCTTATGAGTAAGCCCCAAATTCTTAAAGTTCTCAAACACGGGCATCCTCCTCAGGAGTAAGCCCCAAACCTTAATTCCTTAACTTGGGCATCCTCCTTAGGAATAAGCCCCAATCCCTAAATATGGGCATCCTCTTCAGGAGTAATCCCCAAGCCAAGTAACCAATCTTGGGCATCCTTCTTAGGAGTAAGCCCCAAGCCTTAATCCCTAACCTGGGTCTCATTTTTCAAGTATAAAACCCAGTTATAATCTTGGGCTTCCTTTTCTGGAATAAGCCCCAAGTCTCCTAAATTCTCTTTAACCAGTCCTAAATTACCCTTGATTTGGGTTTCGTTTTCAGGAGTAAAACCCAATCATAAGTCTCCTCCTAACTTGGGCATCCTCCTTAGGAGTATGCCCCAAAATTAGAGTATTCAAATCTCCATAAAGCACATATACCTTTATGGACCTTGTTCTTGGATTTTCTCCCTAAAAGTGAATCCTAAAACCTTCATCTATCTGGGAAGTGATACATACATAAGCCCCAAACCATTTCTTATGATTTCATCTTTTCATGGCACAATTGTATAAATTTTACTAATACCTCTTGTTTCTCACACCGAGCATGACTCACGTGAGCTTAGAGTGTAAAAGTAATTGTGGCATCCTGCTTTGAGCCATCAATCATAAACATCATACCCTTACTCGAACTACGTGGGTTCTGATTCCTTTTCCAAAACAAATAATACGTAGGTAGCCCATTTATGGGTTCGATCCCAACTTTGAAATAATCTCTGTCCTTCTGAATGACGATAAACTTCAAGTGCCCCACTGAGTGGCTTTAAAACCAGCCTGGTCATCATAATGACCAAGAGACTTTTATATAAATGTTTTGAAGGATAACATTGACCAAGAATCTCTAAACAGATATAGATGATTCTCTATTGATGAAGAACCTCGAATACATATAAAAGATTCTCTAAATTTCTTGCATATTTAATCATTGATTGTTAAAACTAATGGAAAGATCATTTTATACTTGGTAATGTAATAAGGATTCACGAACATAACTTAAATCTATAAAGAGAGTCCCAGAGTAGACAATAATTCCCCTCAAAAATGTGTGATGAGTCCGACCTCCCATCCTCTCAACCAATGCAAATTCCTAAGCCTCATTAGTCCACAAGCTAATGAGCGCCTACCTTTGAAAAGTAGGTCCAAACGGATGTGGAATCATTGGATGTTTCCGGTTCTACAAAGAAACCCGCTAGAAACCGATCGGAACGTTTGAATCTCCCGTCCAGGAGGTCATCCCCAAAATCCGTGCGAAACAAAAATGGTGAACCCGACGTGAATCCTTAACCAAGTTAAAGTGATGTTCTTCTTATTTGTTAGGCCCCTTGGGGAAACAAAGCAATCATTGACATGTGCTCATCCAAAAGATGCAGTGGCCAGATTCATCTTGATTATGTCTTTTATATGGAACAAGAACTCTTTTCTAAAGATCTTATGCAAAATGGCTTTCCTTAAATTCACCCCTGTGAATACTGCTGCTGTAAACACCTCTACTGTGAGGTCTGTTGCTGTGAAAACCAATGCTGCTACTCCTGCTGGAACGTCGTCGGCTCTGAGGATGACATCACCAACTCAGCGTCTTCAACGCTGGGTTTCTAATGCACTGGTTAAGGAGTAACGTCGCAACGGTACTATCCCAACTCTGGAGGCTGCTCGTCAAGCCCTCCAAGTTAACAACTCTACCTGGTCGTCCGGACAACGGTGGCCAGCAATCAAGAAGCAGGCGGTGCTGACTACCATCTCCAATCATTTCGGGTCGTTATCCCAGGAACGCAATTTCCATTCACTCCCTTACTATGAGGAAGTGAATGAGCAGGTCCCTCAGGGCCATAATTCCAAAAGATAGGAGTCCTTCCCGAGGGCTCCCATCAACAATCGCCGCCAGACTCGTGCAGTAGTGTGCCCTCAACATGATGAGGGTACCGACTCCAGGCATTCAGCTCAGGTTCCTCGAACCCGAGCAGGCAAGATGAACCGCCAGAGACGGAATCCGGTTAACAATAGGCAGGTTGTCATCCCTGACAGCTCCGGAGAAGTCCACCAACCGAACTTGGTGGAAAATAACGAGCAGGCACAATCACCTGTACGTTTTAATTCCGCTGTCCAGCAGACTCGTCTGGCAGCATCAAGCCGATCCCGCCAGGAAATTCCGGCGGAGTACTTTAGGCAGGAACATGCACCTGCTTATACATCACCAATTAGTCAGCAGGCTCGTCTGACTACATATGATGGATCTCGTCAACCGCGTTTGGCGAAGAGTAATCAGCAGGCATATACACCTGCTAATACTAATCAAGCCTACCAACAGTCTCGCTTGGTAGCGCACGGAGAAGTCAGTCGGAAAGTCCCGACGACAAACAGGAGGCAGACTCATCTCTCTGCCTCCACACTTGAGTAGTGTCAGGATTCACTGACAGGAAAAGGAGGAAAGGAGCAGGCACATACACCTACTCCATGCCCGGAATGGACGTATATCCCCGTTCCGGTGGCTGAAGTCACCAAGCATATTTTGTCAATGGTGAAAGAGAAGAAGCAAATTCCTGCTCATATTATGGATGCTTTCCAGGATATCATAACAACTTCAGCATCATCTCAGGGACAGACACATAAATCTATCCCTAGCAGTGGAGTGACACATCAACGATTCACTCCGGAATAGACACACACATCTGTTCCTGTCCAAGAGGGTTATGGGGCATACTCCTCCATATCATACGGACAACCAAGTCAGGCACGTACACATGATTTGAGTGGAGATCGTCAGCCTAACCTGACCATTTTTCCTGATCAGGCACATACACCTACTCAGAGCAATCACTTTCGTCATCAAGTGGTTTCTAAAGCAAGTAAGAAGGCATCTAAGAAAAAGATCCGCCCAGCACAGTCAGGAGATCAAAGGCCAATCTGTAACCAAGCCTTGCTCGATGCTGGAGTTCTTGAAGCCCTCAGACATTTATCTGTCAGAATTCAAGATTCTACTCCCTCAGTTCCCAATAACGGGAACATTAATTCTGAAGGTCTTCAACAGACACTTCCTCATGAAAACTTGCTTCATGAAAATTCGGTCAATCTTGAAGTTTCTTCTTCAGATGAGAGCCACAAGAACTCTCTGTGTGGTCAGAAGACCAAGGAGCAAGAGATCTCATCTTTTGTTGTAACCCATCATGACGCTCATCCTCATGATGATGAATTTCGCTGCGAAAGTCCTCTCCGCAGTAGTGATTCACATATCCTGGAAAATACTCCAGTAGACAATGTAGTACCGAGAAAGCCCTATTATCTTGAGGCACTTGCAAATGCGAAACCAGTCATGTCTGATGATTTATCACTAACAAGTGAAATACTTTCTCAATCAGAAGATAGCCCATGGGTGTAGGTCATTCTCCGAACCACCCCTAAGTCATGCATCTTCTAGTTTGATCAATGATCTCTCTACCAATCTTGTTGAATCCGATGAAGAAACAATGAAACACCAACTCTGGTCAAAACAGGTAGAAGAATATTCATTTAATGATAAAGAGGAAATGCTGAACATGAGGAAAAAACTGGCAAAAGGTGAAGTACCAGTCATGTTTTGGCCTTTGGCTGACTCCCAGTATGACATTCCAAAGATGTTGACGGATGATGGAATCCATGATATTCGTCTCAACATATGGAAAACTCTTTGTCAATTAAAGAAGAAGGTATTATCTTACGATGAATATCAAAATCATCTTAAGATAATAGAAGGGCTACAACGTCAGATTGATTTGGCATCTCTATCAGTCTCTTGGTATCCGAAGGCTGAAAAGCAACAGAGAACCCTTCAACGTTCATGCCTTGGCGCACTAAGAAAATTGTGTCAGTTAATTTCCAATGCTCCATCTGACGTTCATATCATAGGATGGGGTGTTCACGGAGCACTACATTTCACAGTGCTTTCCGGTCAGCAAAGCCCACCGAAAATGGTCTCATGAAATGTTATTGCCCATGGCCGGCCACAGTCAATGGGCTTTGTTCATAATCAAAAGCTTGCTCAAGAACAGGATTCAACTAGTTCCTATCAAAATCAAGTATATAGAGAACAAGTTGTCGAATTTCTCTTACATCAAGCAGGCGACAATATTGCACAAGCCTCTCGTCTGGAGCAAACACGTCATCAAATGACCGAAGTTTCGAAAATCATCCAACGGTCTGTTGAACCAGGTGATAAAAGTTGATACAGGTTAATGCATCCAGCTAATTTCCGAACTAAGATTCGCAAGATCAATAGAGATTTTAAGAAGATCTCAGACATAGCATGTCAAGAGACACCCCAGCTTGTCAGACTGGGGACTTCTCTAACCCAACCCTCAGAGTCAACAAATGGGATTCGAGGAGTTGAGCGGAAACAGCAGGAACATCCCCAGTCCACCGGACTGGGGACTTTTTCAAATCCTCAATCCCTCCCTCAGAGAAAGTCAGTATTCTCTCGATTAGGGAATAAGCCTCAAGAGGAACGAAGAGCCAAGCTATCAGGAGATTCTCTCCAAGTGACGGTTCTCCGAGAAGTTCATGAGGGATCAAGTCAACGGAATGCCATGTCTCATCATGGACATGGAAGAAGACAATATCACAGAAATGCTGATAGAATGGATTCCATGCAATATGCATCCATTAATGTCATCAATGCCGTTGCTACTGATTCACCAGATGAGGCTCAATCAGAGGGATCAGACTAAGAGTTTCCTGCTCAAGAAGTTGCGCACACAGACCTAAATGAAGAAGGTGTGCGCACACATAATCAAAGGCTTACCCAAAATCTGGGTATTCCTTCAAGTAACCCACTTCCCCCTCTCCGAAAAGGATCCAATAAGGGGAAAGGAAAGAATCAGGTTACTTCTCACCCTTCCTCTGAAGGAGGTCAATCTCTCTCATTAGAGAAAAGGTTTTCACAACAGGAGGAAGAAATGAAAGAATTAAGAAGGTTGAATGCAGAACTATTTCAGAGTAGTCTTCTTCTTAAGAATGCTGAAGTCCGACAGCCGAAGGAATTTGTTGTAACTACTGAGATGGATCAGGAATATCCTCCTTTATCAGTACACCTTCAGAGGTCTAATCCTACGGGTCAAATGCAACAACGGTTGGTAGCACTACCATCAGTTGCAGCACAAACCACCACGTCTGTCCAAGCTCCATTCATTGCACCTACCCAAAACCAAGTTCAACCTGATGTTTCTCAAAAGTTAATAATTACTATTGAGTCATTAACAGCTCGGTTAGAAACTATGGAAGGGAAACAGGCGCAAGTTAAACCTGAAAAGAAAGTTTACCCTGAATGGGTAGATTCAATTTCTCCTCCATCCAGTTTTGGAAACTCTTTTTTCCCTACTTTCAATGGATCAGGCGACCCTAAACAACATTTGACGCATTACGTGTCTTGTTGTGATCTTATGATGGGAACTCCAGAGAATCAAGAAGCAGTGAAACTCAGATGCTTCGTGCGAACCTTGCAAGGACCGGCTTTTGTCTGGTATACAAGCTTGCAATCCCGGTCAGTCATCGGATGGGAGGATCTTCATCAAAAATTCCTTCTTCAGTTTTGCTCAACTTTGCCAAAAACAACAGTTTTCGATCTTTCAAACTGAAAGAAAAGTGAAAATGAAAGTGTCTCTAATTTCATTGCTCGTTGGAAGGGATTAACGTATTTCCTGAGTTTAGCACTCCCTCAAGAGGAATTGTTGCCAATCTGTGTGGCAAATTTGCGTGTCGAATTACGCACGCCATTGATCCCTGTGAAATACACAGGTGGGTTTCGAGACCTTACTTCAATCGCTCAGCAGATTGAAGATTCCCTTATACAGGCTAAGGTTAAATCTCGTGTAATTCCATTAGTTCCAGGAAGAAGAATGGGTAAAGCAGAAACTGCTACAGTTATGCTTAAACAAGAACCTGTACCTATATCTACTTCAAAACGTTCATCTTCTCGAAGGACTCCACCTCCTGAACGCCAATAACAAAGGCCGTTTCGTCCAAATGATCAAAGAGATCAACGACGAAAACAATTTGAGGATATGAAGAGTAAAAAATACTCTTTCCGAAATGAGCATGTTCCTGGTTATTTCATTTCAGCTCTGGAAAATAATTTGGTTCAATTACCAGTGCCCAAGAGGCCAAACAAGGAAGGAGATGAAGACCATCCCAATTATTGTCCCTTTAATCAAATGTTGGGGCATCCCATCAAGGAGTGTTTTGTCTTTAAAGACCTCCTGCAAAAGATGGTCGACTTGGGACAAGTCAAATTGAAGGGTTCTTCAGCTCATGTAGCATGTATTACCGCTACAGATCCAGAGGAAGGAGGCGAGTGGCAGGAAGTCAAAAGTAAAACTACGAAAAAATATGATGATTGGATGGTTAGAAAGACAATCAATCGGACCCATTCCATTTTGCGAACACAATTGAATAAGCCAATTGTGTCTCCTACAAAAGCTGCAGTAAAGCCTCCATCAAAAGACAAATCCTCAAAAGGGCAGCGCAATTCAAAGAAGAAAGTGGAATCAGAAGAAGATGAGTATGTATCAAAGCCTAAATTGTCTTTGACTCTGGCAAATTTCATGCCATCTACTTCAAAGCCACGGGCACCGCCCCACCAAACGGCACAGCCTAAACAGGCTAACCAGGCAGAGTCTTTATCAGACGAAGAGTTAATCTTTGGTTCTGTTAATATGATTCAATAAACAGATCCATATTCCAGTCTTGATGAGCCTGAATTCCCTGTATCAAATAAGGGAACCCGAGGAAGTTCTAGAGGTTCAGGATATAGGGGAAGACGTGGATCTTTCTGAAGCCACTACTCTAATTCTACCCCTGCTAGCACTGTATATGCAACAGAAACTCGTGGTAGATCCCTTCAGCGAGCTCAAAAAGAAAAAGCAAGTTATTCTGCCAATGTCCAACTCAGTTTTGGCACAGTTATTTTGGAAGACTGATTAAAGGTTCCATCTTCTTTATCTCAGCAAGTAAATGGATCTAATCAGTCTAATCTTCCAAAACCAAGGATGTTGCCAACTTCAATACAATATGCGTCAGCTTCCAAAGCATCTGCTTCTAAGGTACCTGCTAAACCGCATATTCTTATTGGGAAACGCAGACCTCTAGATCAAAAGTATGATATATTGAAACACCTGGCCCATGTACCAGCCATGTTATCAATTTTGGATGCTTTGAATCTGTCAAAAGAACTTCGGGAAGCACTTATCGAAGCTTTATCAAGTCCTCAGGAGTTTGAAGCTGAAATTGCTGCAGCTGAAATCTATCACATAGAGAATAATCCTGCAGAATGCCATGCAGTGATATCTTTTACTGATAAAGATGAAGACGATGTTGTGCATGGGCACATAAAACCGTTGTACTTATCTGGCAAAGTCAATGGTATAGATGATCGAAGATCTTTCATTGACAATGGTTCAGGAGTCAACCTCATGCCCATTCGTACACTTCGTCGATTGGGCCTCAGGGAATCTGATTTATCTCCTTCTACCATGATGTTGCAAGGATATGATAAAAATGAACAAGAACCACTGGGAGAAGTTACACTCAGAACTCAGTTTGGAGATCTTGTTTCCAATTCGGATTTCATGATTGTTGATCAAGACTCGGCTTTCAATATCTTGTTTGGAAGACCCTGGCTACATCAGCATGCATCTATTCTGTCATCATACCATCAATGTCTCAAATACTATTTCGATGGTCAGGTTAGAACATTGTATGGTGATAAGGTCCCGTTCAAGACATGTGAGTCTCAATACATTGAGGATAAATTTTATCACATGAAGGGAAGAGAAAAATCTACAATGAAGGAAATTACCAAAGTTAATGCTCCATATGGTTTCGAGAAAATTCCAACAAATCCATTTTTACATGTGAGTACAGATTATGTGTTACCTATCAGTCAAATTGACAAAATAGGCCCAAATCAAAATACTCTTATGGAAAGATCCATAATGTCAATTACAGAAATCGATCCAGACAACATGGGAGAAATTGGTAACTTACCAAGCAGTGATGAAAGCATAAGTTGTGACGTTTTCATTTCGTCTACTGAAATCCAACAAGTATATACTTCGCTAATCAGGCCAGAAGAAGTTATAGCAACACCAGAAGTGAATAATGATGTCGATTCTCAATCCATCATCTCCACTTTATTTCCCAAAGAAGACCCTTTATCATCAATAGGGTCGGAAATGGAAGCTTCTTCTTCAAAATGTGAAAATTTTGACATCTCTTATGATCATGAGAATTTCATTTTTTCATCTACTTTGCAAGTAGAAACGGAATAAATAACACATGATGAAGAGGAAGAGGAAGATCTTAAAGATTCTCCTCCAGCATTTGAAGAGGGTATCTCTACTACTATGGATTAACTCAGAGAAGTAAATCTTGGTACAGAGAAAGATCCACGCCCCACTTTAATTAGTGCGGCCATGACCCTTGAAGAGCAAGAGATGTATATTTCTTATCTAAATCAAATTAAAGATATTTTTTCTTGGAATTATACAGAGATGCCTGGCCTTGATCCTGATGTTGCCACCCATCATTTGGGTTTGCCAAAAGAACATCGAGGATTCAAGCAAGCCACGAGAAGAACACATCCAACCTATGCTTCCAAAATTGAGGCTGAAGTGGATAAGCTTATCAAAGCTAACTTCGTCAGAGAAGTTCAATATCCAAAGTGGTTGGCTAATATTGTCCCTGTAAAGAAGAAGAACCGAAAAATTATGTTTTGCATCGATTTCAGAGATCTTAATCAGTATTGTCCTAAAGATGATTTCCCAGTTCCGATTACAGAACTCTTAATTGATGCGACGACTAGCTATGAAGTACTTTCTTTCATGGATGGATATTATGGATATAATCAGATCCAAATGGCCCCAGAAGACGAGGAATATACAGCCTTCAGAGCTCCTCAAGGTGTGTTTTGTTACCAGGTAATGCCCTTTGGTATAAAGAATGCAGGTGCAACATATCAACGCGCCATGCATCGTATCTTCAAACCTCTTTTAGGGAAGTTTTTTGAATGCTATGTAGATGATTTGGTGGTTAAATCCAAACAACGTTCTAATCACTTGGCTGATTTGGAAGTCATATTCCACAAGCTTCGACAACATAATTTGAAGATGAACCCCTTAAAATGTGATTTTGGGGTAACCTCAGGAAAATTCCTCGGCTTTGTTGTACGCCATCGTGGTATTGAAGTCGATCCTGAGAAGACCAAATCAATCCTTGTTATGTCACCTCCTCAGAATTTGAAATAATTAACAGGACTTCAAGGACACTTAGCCTATATTCTGCGTTTCATCGCCAATTTGGCAGGCAAAAGTTTACCCTTTACCAAATTATTGAAGAAAGGAGTCACTTACCAGTGGACTGAAGAATGTCAAGAAGCATTTGATGTTCTTAAGAAATACCTCTTGAGTCCACTAGTACTCATGCCACCTGTTGAGGGTAGACCTCTTATCCTCTATGTGACAGCTTTAGAGCGATCATTGGGTGCCTTTCTCGCTCAAAAGAATGATACTGGGAATGAAAATAGTCTCTACTATCTCAGTAGAACTATGCTTGAAGCAGAAACCCGGTATTCAAGTATTGAAAAGTGCTGCCTAGCATTAATCTTTGCAGTTTAGAAACTGAGACACTACTTACAACATCATGAGGTCCAATTGGTATCTCGTAATAATCCGCTCAAATTCATCCTTAGTCGTCCAATGCTTACAGGACATCTAGCAAGGTGGGCGGTTATTCTACAGCAGTTCGACATCCAGTATGTGTCTCAAAAGGCAATTAAGGGCCAAGCTCTAGCTGATTTCCTGGCTTAACATCCTTCAGTGGAAGACACGTATTCAGATATCTAACTCCCTAATGAGGAAGTTTTTTCTATTCAAGAGAGTCCTCAAACATGGGAAATGTATTTTGATGGTGCTTCTAGAAGTCCCACATGGAAGAAAATGGAAAATCCTAAATTCAACAAAGTTGGTTTAGGAATTGTGCTCATTTCTCCAGATAATGCAGTGTTACCTTATTCCTTTTTGTTGTGGGAAGGTGGTACCAATAATGAAGCTGAATACCAAGCTCTCATTACAGGCTTGGAGTTAGCACTTCAAGCACATGTGAATCACTTAAAGGTGAAAGGTGATTCAGACCTGGTAATCAAACAAGTCAATGGGGATTATGCCATCAGAAAAGAAGAATTTATCCCTTTGTATGATTACGTCAGAGAGTTAATGTCAGAATTCCCTTCAGAACCGACATTTTCTTATGTCCCAAGATCACAAAATGCTCAAGCTGATGCACTGGCTAATATAGCCACAGCTTTAGCAGATCCAAATCGGGACGAGACAACCATATGTATTGCCCAACGTCGTGCAATTTCACCCTATATTCAAGTCAGAACAGAGGAAATTAATGAAATTAGTCCCATTCCTGAACAGTATGGTCATACTACAGGATGGATGTCACCTATCAGGGAATACCTTTAAATGGAACACTTCCACCTGATAGAGCCGAGAAAGAACAAATTCGGCGACGTGTGGTCAATTTTACTCTTTATGATAGCCCAAACCACCTCGAGAAAATTCTCTACAAACGTGGTTTTGATGGAGTTGTCTTCAGATGTATTGATGGTGAATAGACAATGGCTATCATAAAAGAAGTGCATGCAGGAGTCTGTGGTGCCCACCAGTCTGGACATAGACTGTCTGATCAAATTCGAAGGCTTGGATACTTTTGGCCTTCAATGATACAAGATTGTGTTAATTTCACAAAGAAGTGTCATTCATGTCAAGTATATTCCAACTTCATTCATCAACCTCCAGAGTTGCTTCATACAGCTAAATACTCATGGCCATTTTCCACGTGGGGAATGGATGTGGTGGGACCTTACCCTTCAGCTACGGCCAACCAGTTTAAGTACATTCTTACAGCTACTAATTTCTTTTCCAAATGGGCAGAGGCAGTACCTCTCAAAGAAGTCAGTTCTAAATGCATTGTTAGCTTCATCAAGTCTAACATCATTACTAGATTTGGTGTCCCTCATACCATATTGACAGACAATGGAACCAACTTCTGTTCTTCTGAGGTAAAGAAATTGTATCAAGAATACAACATGAAGTCCAACCATTCATCTCGATATCATGCAGCGACTAATGGCCAGATAAAAGCCTTCAACAAGACTCTTTAAAATATACTGCAAAAGATGGTGGATAAAGATAAGAGGTCATGGCCTGATAAACTCTTTCATGCTTTATGGGATTATAGGACTACCACTCGCAATGAAACGCGGTCAACTCCATATTCATTAGTATATGGAACAGAAGCAGTATTGCCAATTGAAGTTCAATTTCCCTCACTCAGAGTAGCCATTTGTGATCAGTTATCTACAGATGAGCAATCCCAAAAGTGGTTGAATGAATTGGAACAGTTAGATGAGAGAAGATTTCACACTTTGCACCACTTGGAAATCTATCAGAATCGAATAGCACGAGCTTTTAACAAAAAAGTTAGTCTTCGTTCATTCATTCAGGGAGAATTGGTATTGGTTCTCAGAGCACCAATGATACCAGGAAAGAAGATTCCCAAGCTTGAACCAAAATGGGAAGGACCTTATTCAATACATAAGGTCTACTCCAATGGAGCGTATTCTCTAATCTCAATGGATGGAGAACACATCAAGACTCCAACTAATGCCAGATTTCTGAAGAAGTATTTTGTATAAACACAAAATATTGTTCCCAGAGCCAAAACTGTCACATTAGTTCGTCCTTGCTATATGACGTTAAACTATACAGCCATATGTCCGAGATGACATTAAACTATATTTTGTCCTACATGACAATAAATTGTATTATGTCCTATCTACATGACATTAAACTATACAGAAGTTCCTATATTTTGTCCGATATGACATTAAACTATATTTTGTTCTAGCAACATCACATTAAACTGTGTGGCACTTACAACGTCCAGCATGACGTTAAACTGTAAAAATAGTCCCCAGAACTGATATCCTCATATTGGTTCACCTTAGTCCGAGCTATATGACTTTAAACTGTATAGTACCAGTTCGTCCTTGCTATATGACATTAAACTATACAGCAATGGTCCAGTATGACTTTAAACTGCAACTTCGTCCCACACGACATTAAACTGTGAAAAAGTTCCCTAAACCGTCCAGCATGACCTTAAACTACATCGTCCCTGGTCCATGTATATGACCATAAACTATTTGCAAATCCTTTACGTGCAGCAAGACGTTAAACTATGACGTCCTAACTACATGACGCTAAACTGTATAAAAGTCCCTTACATCCGGAAAGACGTTAAACTATATAATCACAAAGGTCCAGTATGACATTAAACTGCACCATTCACGGTCCATGCATATGACCTTAAACTATTCGCACTTTCGTCCGACATGACGTTAAAATGGTATACTCTTTTGTCCTTACAGCATGACAATAAACTGCAAAATCCCCCTTACGTCCAATATGACGTTAAATTGTATTGTCCCCATCGTCCTAACTACACGACGCTAAACTGTATAGAAAATCCTTGATATGTCCTACATGACATTAAACTGTTATTTTGTCCCTGCTACATGACACTAAACTGTGCAGCACCAATAGTCCTAACTGCAAGACTTTAAACTACATAGTCCCTTTTTATGTCCTACATGACATTAAACTGTGCACCGTTAAGGTTGTTGTTTCCTCTTGTTTCTCACACCGAGTATGACTCACGTGAGCTTAGAGTAAACATCAACCATAACACTCTATTTGGGCCACTAACCATGTGTAAGTCCCAACAACATTTTAATTAGATCGTTGCCCCCAAGAACAACTTGATCATTAATTCATTCTTTTATTGAACTACACAGACTTTGATCCTTTCCCTCCAGGCTGGGTATGTAGGCAACCTCCCAGGGTTCAAGCCCAAAAACAATCTCTTCACATCGGCTCACCACCATCTCATATTATGTTGATTCGTGAAACCGCCCCTGGAATCAATATCTTTACATTGATTCATTTTCGTCCTTGTTATATGACGTTAAACTATGCAACACTTTTGTCCGGTACGACAATAAACTACAATATTCTTTGATTTCCTCATTTGAGAGAGAACTATTATTGACATTGATTTTTCAATCATGGTTTTCATTTTCAAAAGACTACATGCATACATGGTGATGCCTAAACTTTTTATCTTAGGTTAAACCATCATTGCACTAATGTCCCCTTTCACCCTTCACATGTACGAACCAAATTTGTACAAAGGGTAGTTCTAGAACTACGTGGAGTTGATTCCCATCCTTATGGGATACGTAGGAACATTCGAGTGTCCCTCGAATCCAGTCCCAAGTCTTTTGGGCCTAACCCCAAATTTCACTTTCAGTCCCTTGGCTGAAAAGTCCTCATGAAAACACACACTGTGTATTCATTATTATGGTCCGAATTCTATGACCCTAAACTAAGATCACTCATACTTTCGTCCTCCATGACGTTAAACTGCATTTCAAGAACTATGTATGGCTTGATTCTCATTCTTATGAGATACGTAGTGAAGTCCAAGTTTCAATTCAGGACCCAGCCACAACATGATTATGGTTATTATTGACCTATGTATCTCTATATACATTGGACAATACCCATATTTATGTGTTATAATCCTAACCTTAAATATTTTCAGATCTTCATAACCCTTTTCATGACTTCTAATCACAAAAATGTCAAACTTCTGAGAATTCTTTTGCCTGACTATGCAGCACGTGCCCATAGGTGGCCTTGCATAAACAGTCCACATAACAGACTTGTCAGCCAAACGATGTTATTTATTTGACCATGCAGCCAATGCCCTTAGGTGGCCCTGCATATTTCAACCCCCTAACGGGTTCTGTTAAATAATAGTAACTTCATTCTTGGGAAGAATGCCTCTTTTGTCCTTATTTGTCTTAAACGACAGTATGTAGGGATCCGAAAAAAATAGCCATCCTTAACATATTTGTCCCATATCCTTTTTCATGATCTGAAAGTATTCAAGTCTATGGTTTATTATTCTTCCCTACATTTGGGTTAGACCTTCGTAGGAGTGATGTTCATCCACTTCTTCAATATTCTTGTTTGGAAATATCTTCTCCATATTCAAGTACCTCTTTCCATACAACAAACTCTATACTTTAGAAAATTTGAATCTCCATAAACATTCACTGGCTTTTAGCACTAGGAAAGTAAATTTCTGGGAGTTCTTTTGCCTGACTATGCAGCACATGCCCATAGGTGGCCTTGCATAAACAGTCCACATAACAGAATTGTCAGCCGAAAGATGCTATTTATTTAACCATGCAACCAATGCCCTTAGGTGGCCCTGCATATTTCAACCCCCTAAAGGGTTTTGTTAAATAATAGTAACTTCATTCTTGGAAACTACTTCTTCTAATGCCTTTTAGCTCTTTTTCATATCATTCCTCAGATTCAAATATTCTTAAGCCATAGTTTATATTTTTTCTCTCATACTTGAGTATGGTAATATGTTTTCAGATAAATTGTCAAAGAATTGAATCAATTTTAATCCATTTTGGTCAAAGCTATTTCGACCTTAAACATTAGCCCCTTTATGTCCGGCATGCATGACTTTAAACTGCCCACAAAAGAAAAAGGAACTCTGAATAAAAGTCAAGTTTCAGCTCACTAAATATACATTTTTTGTATGATTTAGGTAATATTCCCCTTTTCCTTTGGATGCATTTTATTTCCTCAGAGTCAAATCCTCTATTTCTCTCTGGATCCAACTCTGAGCGGGGACTTTTGTTGACGCTCCTTTCGTCACAAAATCCAAAGATCGGAAAAGGGGAATATCTGAGCTCAAAGTGATTCATCCTTTGAAGAAACATCAAAAATCGACAAAGGGATAAACAAGGAGAACATTTCCCATAGGTCGCGCAAGTTCCCTCATGGTCGCGCAAGTACACTTGTGCACCGCCTAGTGGTCGTGCAAGTACTTGCGCGCTGCCTAGTGGTCGTGCAAGTCTACTTGCGCGACGCCTTATGGTCGTGCAAGTGACTTGCGCGACTTAAGTGATAACCACTCGGTAACCGCCTAGGGCCTTATTTTTCCTATAAATAGACCTTGTGGGCCCCCATTCGAGGGGATCTTTTTTCAGAAACATGGATTGAAGCTCCCGACACCCAAGTCTCTTCTCAAAGCTTCCGGAACACTTCTAAGGTAATTTCTTACCTAGAACGGAAGATCTAAAGAGAAGAAGGAAGGCCTAAGTGTTGAAACTTATCAACACTTGCGCGTCGACTTATTTCCTTCAATATAACTTGCGCGTCCTTTTTCTGGAAGAACCTCAAGAGGATTCTAAAGGGTTTAAAAACGAGTCGCTCAAGCATTTCAATGCTGGTTGAAAATCGCGCAAGTGCCACTCATGTCGCACAGGTATACCTGCGCGACCATTACGTGCGCGCCACCGCAGGACTTGCGCGCCTTTCAAGACTTGCGCGCCCCTACCTTTTTGGGTGCCCATCTTGCCCATTTTACCCCTCTTAAGCCATTTCACCTTTCCTATTCAAGATTCAGTCTTCAAGATATCCTTCAAAGCCATTTATGGCATGATATCTTGATTTGACATCCTTGTCTGAAAGGAATTCTATGGAATATCTCTCAAAACCTAGTGATTTAAACATCTTTATGTCACCAAAGATTGAGAGTTCATTCATTCTACCTCATCCTTTAAGATGAGAGGATCCTTAACCTGGGTCTCCTTTTCAGGAATAATCCCCAGTTATAAGTTCTTTAATCTGGGCATCCTCCTTATGAGTAAGCCCCAAATTCTTAAAGTTCACAAACATGGGCATCCTCCTCAGGAGAAAGACCCAAACCTTAATTCCTTAACTTGGGCATCCACCTTAGGAATAAGCCCCAATCCCTAAATATGGGCATCCTCTTCAGGAGTAAGCCCCAAACCAAGTCACCAATCTTGGGCATCCTTCATAGGAGTAAGCCCCAAGCCTTAATCCCTAACCCGGGTCTCCTTTTTCAAGTATAAAACCCAGTTATAATCTTGGGCTTCCTTTTCAGGAATAAGCCCCAAGTCTCCTAAATTCTCTTTAACCAGTCCTAAATTACCCTTGATTTGGGTTTCATTTTCAGGATTTAAACCCAATCATAAGTCTCCTCCTAACTTGGGCATCCTCCTTAGGAGTAAGCCCCAAAATTAGAGTATTCAAATCTCCATAAAGCACATATACCTTTATGGACCCTGTTCCTGGATTTTCTCCCTAAAAGTGAATCCTAAAACATTCATCTATCTGGGCAGTGATACGTACATAAGCCCCAAACCATTTTTTATGATTGCATCTTTTCATGGCACAATTGTCTAAATTTTACTAATACCTCTTGTTTCTCACACCGAGCATGACTCACGTGATCTTAGAGTGTAAAAGTAATTGTGACATCCTTCTTTGAGCCATCAATCATAAACATAATACCCTTACTCGAACTACGTGGGTTCTGATTCCTTTTCCAAAACAAAGGATACGTAGGTAGCCCATTTATCGTTTCGATCCCAACTTTTAAATAATCACTGTCCTTCTGAATGACGATAAACTTCAAGTGCCCCACTGAGTGGCTTTAAAACCAGCCTGGTCATCATAATGACCAATAGACTTTTATATAAATGTTTTGAAGGATACCATTGACCAAGAATCTCTAAACAGATATAGATGATTCTCTATTGATGAAGAACCTCGAATACATATAAAAGATTCTCTAAATTTCTTGCATATTTAATCATTGATTGTTAAAACTAAAGGAAAGCTCATTTTATACTTGGTAATGTAATAAGGATTCATGAACATAACATAAATCTATAAAGAGAGTCTCGGAGTAGACAATAATTCCCCTCAAAAAGGTGTGATGAGTCCGACCTCCCATCCTCTCGACCAATGCAAATTCCTAAGCCTCATTAGTCCACAAGATAATGAGCGCCTACATTTGGAAAGTAGGTCCAAACGGATGTGGAATCATTGGATGTTTCCGGTTCTACGAACAAACCCGCTAGAAACCGATCGGAAATTTTGAATCTCCCGTCCCGGAGGTCATCCCCGAAATCCGTGCGAAACAGTGGTTCTTTTGATTATCGGTTGTTTTAGATAGAGAGATATGTTTTCATGTAAGAATACCATGGATGAGCTCTTGGACACCTGTCATTTTATTCTGATGTGGCATCTAAGTGGATGTCACTCTCAGCTCAGTCAATGTTCTAATGTGGACTTATTATCATGTATCAATTCCACCCACATAAAAACAGAGTATGGGCTACCCTGGGGTGGTTCCTTGGACTCCAATTTTATGAAACCAAGCATACACTAGACTTATAGTTGTGCTCAAAAGTGTGTTTAAAATGGTAAACAATTTCATAGTATGGATTTTAGTTTTGCCATTACTCATACTGAGGCACAACTTGTTTTAAATTGACATGTGATGGATAGATCTAAAAACCTAACAGGAATTCAGGTATGGACTTCAGTGTATGTTCTTTTGTTAATTTCTAGATGTCTAGCAGGAACGTGTTGCAATTCGTCTTGGGTTGTGTTTGCCATTTAATTCTAGAAGCTAAGAGATAAGTCGATCATAGTGTCTCTAAGTGTTGTCTTTATTGTTCCTCATATACGGTTGGTGATGAAACCACATTAAAAGAATGATGTTATTATTATGTAATTTTGGTTTGTTGTATGCAATATAAATCAGGTAAATCAAAAAAAAAAGTGTTCTACTGGTTGGAATATATTTTACATTTTCCTTTTGATGAGGCCTCCCTTATGGCCTCAGATGTAATAATGTTCTTCTAGGTAATGAAATCACCCCAGATCTAATATTATAATTATTATGACGTTCCCACTTATGAAATCCGAATGGTGGAGGAGTTGTGGTCTGGAATTAACTATTAAATTTTAAGACCCTATGAGGATAGAACCAATGGAATGTTTTTTAAAGTGAAGACAATGAGATCGTGGCTTTAGTTAATTGGGCATACATATGAATTGTTTTGATGATTTAGTTAGAAATCGAGCATTGGGTTAGGTTTTGATGGCTTATGTGTCACATGCTAAATAAGTTATTCGATGTGTGTTGGGTGTTTGGAAATGTAGCATGACCATTTGAATGGGACTTCATTCCCCTTGTAGGATGGGTAATGTTATTATTTTACTAGAAGAATTCAGTATAAAAATAAACTATAATGTGGGGAGATTGAATACACTTGTGCTATTGTACTGGGTGATTTTCCATGTAAATTTTAATTTTCATAAATTTCTAGATGGATGTTTTCTTAAACAGGACATTTGAATGAAATTATGGGAGTTGGAACACTTCGATGTAATGTTTTTTGGACTTGGATGATGGCCCATGAAGTTTCATGGGTGTCTCAAAGTGTTTCAGATGTTTCAGAGCCAGAAAATCATATTTTTAATGGTTTCGCACTGAGTGCATTGTTTTTTTTGAAACTCTAATTCCCATTAAAAGTGATTTTGTGGACTTATACGGGTAGAAAGAGGTGGCTTCATGTGATACACATATCATTTCAAACGATGAACATGTCCAACATAATTATTTTTAGAGGAAGTACCTCAACACTATTCATCACATGTGTGTGGTACCTCAGGTTCCAATTAAATGGCACACAAGGTTACCTCATTTAATAAAACATAAATCCTAAATCATGCATCATGACCCTGATTTAAAAATTCAATTAATTTGAATTTATGTAAATTAAAAACTAATAGCCAATATACCCATTCATTCCCTAATATCCACACATGATAATCCCTCCCCGTCCTATATAGGCATACAACTAATCTCCCTCCAACTCCCTCCTTTCACTACATTATCACCCAAATATCTTCATAATTCTTTGTCGGATTATGGAGGTAAGCCTCTCACCCTCCTCCTCCTTTACATTGGTATATTTTATAATCATGTCACTCTATTTATGTTCATCTGAGCCATAGGCATATGATAACCCATAATAGAAGTTTTATTTCGATGTAATGCTTTTTATAGTATCTTTTTGACCCTTTATTGCTAGTTATAATATCTAACACTGAAAGTGAGGAAGATGGGTTCGATTCGGTATACTGCAACCATTAGAGGTAAGGGATTTCACCATGTGTTTGGTTTTCATTTTTATCTTAGGGTCTTTAGTGATTTATGGTCCCTTATGTGTAAATTAGACCAGTTGGTGGCATCTCAAATACTATCACGTACATACATAGGTACATATATATGTGTATGTATCTATATATAATCTCCTTATGAACATTAACTCACTATGAGGGGAATTTATACATAGGATTAAGTGATATATATATATATCAGTTTATGTACTTGGATGTGTGGATCAAGCTTTTTCAAAGGTGATGAATTCCAAAGTTGTTGGTTATGGTCTACATATTGAGGTAGGATTCATATCCGTAGCCCAAAAAAATTTAATAATTATTTAAGTGATTGTTTAAATAATTTTATTTATGATGATTCTTTTATAAATTGTATTGAAATTTGGGAATGAAATTCTTAATTTTGATATAATATTTTATTTGATAAAAAAAGGTAATGATTTTTTAATAAAACCCCTCTTACCAGGGTGCACTATCTTCAAAGCTAAAACATATTTTTATGTATTTTAATAATTATTTGGATTAATGATTTTTTTCACCCTATTGTAGATGAAATAATGTAAAATAAGGTATTTTTCGTACATGGGCTTGAATGGAATTAAGAAATAGATTTGTTTTCCCATATTTATATTTATGTAACTCTATCACCTTCTTTGTGCCATATTGTTCCTTTTGCATTGTTATGTCTATTTGGATCCACAAAAGGGGTGTTTTCACATTCTTTAATTGAGGGATGAAGCCAAATTTATATTGAATGGAATTGGATTGAGAGGTAGAGTACTTTTTCCACCCATAGCAGGTGATGTCATTGACTTAATGGATTATATGAACATGAGTTGATTAAATTGTTATTTAAAAATGTGAATTATGATGAATGGGTTTGTATACCCATGTGATTTGAATATTTTTAAATGGTAATAAATGGGTGGGTATACCCATGTGGAATTTTTGAGTGTGAATAATTATATGAGTATGTATAATCTTTGAATGTAATTTAATAAAAATGATGGATAATGAGTTGGCATAGTCATTAAATTCCTTGAATGGGAAATGAAAAATGAGTGGGTATACTCTTTGTATTAATTGAAAGAAAATGGTTGTATAAGAGTTGTTTGAATCATATAGTGTTCATAATTAAATCATATAGAATTGTTGACTTATTTTATAGATGCGATAGATAGATCTCCATGGATCTTTAAGGTGGTAGTGGACAGCTTTGGAAAAGTATTCCCCTTGGTTATTAATTATATGGGATTACATGGGAATTAAAAACCCTTGGATAAGACATTCAAAGACTCTCGTAGGATGTGTATGGTGTGACATGCTCTTAGCACTATATGAAGTTCCTATCCGAGTTTCCAATAAGATTCTCCTAGGACTTAGAGAGGATGCCTTGGTCAGTGACACCTAGGATCCATCATTTCGGGGTCCGATTCTTTAATTAATGGCATGACCGTTAGGTATGAAATATATTCAAATTTATAGATTTATGTGTAATTTTTGACATGAGAAATTAAACAGATCGGCCATGAATATTCCAACTCTTCTGGTAGAACAGAAAGGTCGTGACTGACATAGCACACAGGGTATATGGAATGGTCATGGATGTATAACACGGTTTGATGAACATCAAGGTCATGTTATCTATTTGTTCATTCTTTATAACTACCCACTTATAGGAGCATGACAATCGTGTGCAGGGAGCACTGGGATGATATTTTAATATCAATTATTCAGAAGATTACATTCCATGAAATATTTACCTGAATATAATTCTTACCTATTTACCTGTGCAATACATTAATTCTATAATGCACAAATTTTCTTGGGATAGACACCATGGGTGCCGACCTAATGAGATGATATCTTACACCTTGTTGGGTACACTTGGTGCCTAAGTATACCTTCTTTTTTATTGGGCTATGGATGTTTTTGTTGATATTTTTATTGTACCTGATGAGTAAGGAGAACATGAATGAGTTGTACCTTAGAATTCTAATTGCTATTGCCTAAGGGATTTTAGTACTTTTCTTTACATGATTCTTTTATTAAACTGAATTTTAAATAATGTTGCATGTTACTCTTTATGCTTATCTATAATTATCTAGAATCCATTCATTGTATAATCTAGTAATACTATATTATATATTTATATAGTATTACATTTGTTTTCTAAAAATTTATCCTTACTTTATACTACATCTGTTGTTTCTTGCAATTTATTACTTGTTTATCATTGTTCACTATAATTATGATGATATAGTCTCCCTAAAAAACATTTTTGACACCCTCACTTCATGTAAGAATCCATTGTCAAATGGGGTGACGTGTATCATTCCATATGGTGACAGGCCAGGCTATTGATTTAGTTGTTAGTTGGGGTGGGATGTTATTATACACAAATACTTCACATGATCCAAAATTCTAAGAATAGATCATTATAAAACCACAAATGAGATAATATCTAAATAGGTACGTCAATGAGTAATTGAAAAATATTTTCAGTTATTTTAGCATTATCTATTTTTGTTAAAATTATGTTCCTGTTATATATTTAGTTTAACTCCCAGTAATCTTTTTTTAACCTCAATCACAGGAAATAATTTTTCTATTTTCACTATTCATCTTAAAAGAATCTTATATTGTACTAATATTAAATTTTTTGTCATGATAATTAAAAATATTAAATATATTTTATGAAATTAAAATCAAATTAGTAGAAATTATAAATTTAAAATCAAACCCATTGATATAATGAAAAATATTGTTCTATTGAAAACTTTTTCAAAAGTATAATTGAATTTTATATCAAAACTAAATATAAATTTTATTTTCATGACAAAATTTAGATTAAGAATATTATATTTTATATAATTTTATTTCGAAAAATATATTAAAAATATATGTTACTTTCAAATTCTTTAAATGAGAATGATGTTTTTCATAAAGATCAATTTTTTACAACTAATCAAAAAATAAATATTTTTAAACTAAAATTCAAAAATATATTCGAAGATAAATTTGAAATATTGATATATAATATTATGTTCAATTTTTCAAATCAATTTTTGAAAATTAGAATATTAAATTTTTATTAAATTTTCCTAAAAATCAAATAAAATATTGTTATGATAAAAATTAATTTTTAAATCATATAAAAACATAACAAACATTTATGTACTTTCTTATCAATATATATTTGTTTTATTTAAATTTTGAAAATATTTTTCCATTATTTTTATATCTTATTAATACCTAAAAATTTAATTTCTATTTTGTATCATTCATGTTCAAATAATAATATTTTTAATAAAATATTCTGATTTTTTAAAACACAATGTTGTGTGTAATGTAGTAAATCTAAGAAATTATGTTTATTTAAAAAATACATTATATAAGATCTTACGACAATACAACACAATTTATGAATGATAAGTATAAATTTTTTATATAATTTGTATTTATTTATGAATTTATAATTAATATGTATTCAATTTTCAATATTCTTATTATGCTTCAAAATTGTGTTTTTTAAAAAATGGGTTTTATTTAATTTTTGGAGAGAAAACTATAAATAATATCGAACATTTTAAAAATTTAATATCTAGAAATTTATATTATTTTTATATAATCATGTAAATATTATCCTAGGGTTAATTAATATAATTTTTAAAAAATTATGTATTTTTCAATAACCCGTGAAAAAATCCATCTTTTTTTAATATTTTTCTTTTCATTAAATAATGTAATTTAATTTTCCAAGTATAACATAAATATTATGTTAAAAATAAATAAATATAGTTAAATTATAAATAATATTATTGAATATATATTAATCAATATTTCACTTGATTCTGGTATGAGTTCATTAATGTGATTTGAAACAATTGTACAAGACTGTTTCCTATGAAATTTTTTATGTTAATAAATCACAATAATATATATATAATGACTATTTAAATGAAATTTATTGATTATATAATGATTAAAATATATTAAAATTAATTTTAATATTCATATTAATGACAGAAAGGTAGTAAATTTAGATTTATTCTAAAAAATAGTTTATTCTAAAAATAGGGTTTCCTTTAATTTTTTGGATTAAATAATATATAATTATCTAACTTATAGAAATTTGATTTCTGAAAAAGGCATCCAAATTTTGAATCATAGTAGTCAATATTATGTGTTTTCTTTAACATAATTCTTTGTCTTAATGAATAGTTAATGTAGAAAAATATTGACACAATGTTTATCTTTAAAATTAGTTTACATGGTGGGGGTAAAACTAAGAGATAAGCGTATAAATGACATAAAAACTATATAATTTCAATTTTAAATGTTTTTAAAACCTTATATTCCCTTATATTTGAATATTTGACCGTTTTTCTGACATTCTCATTAATGTGACATTCTATATTTGAAATCTATTATCTTATTAAAAGAGTATCCCTCCCCTCACATATAGTACTAAATCTATTATCCTACCTTTTTATCAAAATTTTAGACTTCTATATATGCCAATATTTTCACCAAAACATTTTAGATTCATTTCCTTCATCTATGTTTTCGTTGTATTCTACTAATACCAATCTTTCTAGGCATTAATTGTAAGCCAATTTAGAACACTCAATGAAGATTTATATATATTAATTAAACTCATGCAATTTTATTTATTCTCAGACATAGATTAAACTTATTCTACACATAAAAACATGTTAATTTTTTTTTCATAAATATAATCAAATTTAACAATGATTACAAAACATCCATTTCAATCCTCTTACACATCAAAAGGGAAATAAATGTATCTCACAAGTGTGTTTGTGTTCCACCGCTTCCCTTTAATGATACAATTAATTATACATCATCATCATTCATGGTTTCTTGTTATGATAGATTTAATTTGTATATATATTAATGATATTTGTGATTTAAAAATTATATTTAATGCTAATTTATTATTTTAATTTCATTAATTACATCCTTCGAAAATTAATAAAAATCACTAGTTTGTACGTACCAACTACCTTCTCGACAAAGCGTTGTAATTAATTTATCATCACCACTTTATATGAATAGTTAATAATTTGTATAAAATTAGTAAATATTATGTTTATGATATTATTAATATTATTTCTACAATGAAATGATAAATATGGATTAAGGATTGGAACTGTTGAAATAAAACATACATGAGAAATGAAGTAGCTAACAATCAAAATGAGATCTTTAATGGCTGGTTTTTAGTATAACTGTTTTGTAATGTAATAGGTGGATAATATATTATACTACATATATGAATATTATTTTGGTATATAATTAGAGAACATATGAATCGATTAGGATATAACATAAGAGTTATTCATCTCAATATTCTTTCATTGTAACAATTTTTATACTATTCACCTATTTATTTATGAGTTTCATATAATATTCATTTCAAATTTTATTCTATTTATCCTTATTAATTATCTTAATTTTAATATACAATTAAAATTATTTCATCAATGAGGTTTTGATTCAATATTTTTGAATGTGGTAAAGGTTTAATGTATCGAATTTTTTTCATTTAGGAATAAATTTATTCATTCAACTATGTCATTTTATGATGTGTATCTAATTCAAATTTTTTATGTTCTAAAATTAATATCTTTATATTCATAGTATTTAATATTTCATTTTATTCTGTTTCATTTATTCAAATTTAAGCAAAGATGTATGGTCTTTTAAATTACAATCCCACTTTTTATTGGTATTATTTAGGAATAATTTAAAATGAGAATTTTATAGGATATATATCCCGCATATCATATGTATTTTATTCTAATTTTGTTATTATTTGACATTAAATGTTTTCATTTCAATTTCATTTCTTTATTTACAGATGATACTATAAGATTTTTTTCTCAGGAAAATGATTTTTTATCTCACTTCAGTCAGAAATAGTTTTTATTCATATGTATATTTTATTACAAATATTTTATATAATTAATATATCAATAAAAAATTATTTTATAATTTCATTTTTTCATATGATTCAATTTTGAAAAAAAAATATTACAATTCATGTTTTATCCTTTTTCTAAAGTAATGTACATTGGAATTTTTCTTGGAAACATGAATGGGATCATGGTTTTAATATACACCATACAAATGAATTTCACCACTATAATGAATTATATTTTTATTATAGATTAATTTAAAAGATTCCATTTTTATTTTCAAATAAAAATTTTCTGTAATATTTTTTTAAATTTTAAATTTTATATAATTGATCCCAACATTAGGAGGGTATCTTCCTAATGAAATAATATAGTTATATTTCAATATAATTTTGATATATAATAACATCCTTTTTTCTTATGATTCACTGGGAATATGATCCTATGATAAAATATTTTACCTTTCTCTTTCTGGATAACGATTATAGTGATGAAACATTTATAAAACCCAATTTCATTTCTATGGGATATGTGATAATGAAATGATAATAATTTTTTTGTTCTTCTGGTATGCCTCAGTATGGATTATGTTTTATAGATATGTGGGTTTGCTTTTCAATCAAATTCATTGGATAATGATTTATTTTCTTTTGACAAAAGGGTTATACTTTAGGTTATCCGAATACCAAAATTGGGTACATGAGAGCTTATCCCATTCCCATAAAATTGTACACTTGTGGTATGGAAAGCCCAAAATAGTTACATGATTGTTTATCCCAATACTAACATGAGATGAATGACTTAGTAGGGATCCTTAATAAAATATTTATATGATTTTGATAACAAAACACTTAATTACACTATTTTATTATATAATTTTAGGTAAATTTTATTCTCTTATACCTCACGTTATTTGATTCATTTAGAAATTGTTTTAATGAACAACCATGATTTATGTAATGTCTCATTATTCTGATTTATATAATAATGAGTATGAACTAAAATGTTACACATGTTCACTCACATAATTATTCCTGAGTTATCCATGAAAACTTTTTTGTACATGACGTATCACATTTTTACTATTACTGTGTATCTGAGACCATCCATTTTGATTATTCCTTCTCCCAAGGATATAATGAATGTATTTAAGTATGATTTATATAATAATTGTTCAACTTGTTAATAATTTAATGGATGATGATGTAAATATTTTATATTCAATTTATTATATCTGTGTTTCCAAATACACTAATCATTTATGGTTCTATCATGGATTTTAATGATTATTAAATAATATTATTCAAATATGATTTAACAATTTTATATGTATTTTATGGTTTAAATAGTTTGTATCTAAAAATTTTGACTTATTTTTTTAAATAACGATGAGAAAAAATTATTGAAAACCCATTGGATATGACAAATCATAAGAGAACACACTTATTATTCATACTAAATAGAGTGTTATTCTCTAGGAAAAGAGATCCCTATTTGAAAACTATAATTTAGATTCAATATTTTAAAATATTTAACAAGGGTTAAATTTTTTAATGGGGTGGATTAGAAATTAACTCTATCATTACTAGGGCAATATGAGTGGGCCTATGATGAACACCATGATAAATACTTTGAAGGGATATTCATGGGTTAATTTATATTTCATTATGAACCATTATTACTGATTTAGATAGTTAATGATAAAGGGTAACCTAGGTTAAAATGCATGTGTCGTCTATTGAAAATATGTTTTTGTGGTGAATACATCCTATTTATTATTTTTGAGAAATATATTATTACTCGCATGAATTATATTCAATCACACTATGCTTTTTCAGTCATTGGTAAGAACTATGTGAAATAGTTTCACTACTAAATATTTTGAGATACTATATGATTTTTTTCATAAGAATCTAAATGAAAATAGAGTTCAAATTTAAAATAATATGATTATTCCTAGGTGAGTTATTGAATGATCCAAATAATATATAAATGGAGTTTCATGAAGACCAAGGAGAAATAAATATTCATCATCCTACATGACAATTTTTTGGAAATAATCATTCAAGGGAAGGAGTTATTGATACAATAAAATATTATATATGTGTAAATTAAGGGAATATTGTCATATCATTACAAGGATACATGAAAGAAATGGATGATTATATAGATTTTACTTATTATTTTAATTAGGTATCATTTATATTTTATTTATAAATGTGAAAAGTATTTTCGATAATAAAATAAAAGTCTTAGGGCGGATCATGAGAGGAGGATTGTCATGTTAGGATGAGTAAATGTATTACTATTGATGGTAATGATACTATGAATTTCATATGACAGTTATGAATTATTCTAATAGTGTTTCTTATGATAACAGTAATAAACAAAATTAAATTAACATTGATGAAACGTAGGATATTATTCATATTTCATATTTTATGAAAGAAGTATTAAAGAATAGTATTAATAAATTTGTTTAAGGGTTTTTAAATGAAGAGGAATGATTTAAGTGTTTATATATTGATATTTGAGAATTATATTTTATAAGTGTTATGTTAATGATATTTTTTGGTTAAAAGAATAATGAAACAACTATGTATTTTTATATAATATTTTATCATTAAAAATTTGAAATCATATTTTTGATGGTGTTTATTAACTATAAAAGGAATTTAGTGTTAACGTAAAATGTTTTAAAAAACATGATTTATTTATAGATAACCATTATTATGTTTTAGATGTTGAGATAATAATATTTAATTATGATTAATAGATTATTTAAATTTATAATTTTAATTATATTCCATTACATGCCTTAAAATTAATTACTAATTTGATGATAACAATATTTATATTTTTTGGACTTATGAAATATATTATATATTCTATGATATAATTAATGTATAAGGATAATTTTAATTTTTGTTAAAATATATGTTTTCATTGAGTTTTTTTAGTGATTCAAACAATTTTTATGTTTGAGGAGAATATATGATCAATGTATTCACATTATTGGTATGTGATAATAAGGGAAAATTTTTGTTTTTTGGGATTAAAGTTAGGTTATCCTTAAAGATGTTATAATATTTTTTTGAATGTTTTATTTGTTTTGGTATCTATATGATTATAGAAATAATTAAGTATATCTTAGGTTATAACTATTTAAGTATTGATGATTAATTTTTGAAAAGTAAGATTATTCATATTAGTTATCTTATTTTATAATTACAATTATTTATTTATTAAAATTAATAGTGACAAGTGGAACAGTTTTCTATCCATCTATAGTTTTTATGATTCATTTTAAGGTGATATTATTTCTTCAATAAAGAAAAATACATATTATTAATTAATCATTGGAATGTGGTATGAAATTTAGTGGAAAATAATTTAATGGTGAAACCTAATGATGAAATTACTTTTATGGGTTTGAAGAAATCATGTATATTTCATCAAATTCCATTATAAAAGTAAGTCCTTAACTCAAAAAAATAGGATCTTAAAAATGAAATTATTATTATTTATTATTTTTGATGAATTGATAATCATTTTCCCACTCACTAACGTATTTTTTGGGTTCATTAACATTATAAAGATCATAAACTCTTTGTATCCATATTATTATATGGAATTTATCTTTATCCTATATGTCTATATCTTCACTTCTTTTTAATTATCCCTATATCAAGGAAAACAATTATTTGTTATTATATGAATATTTTTGTTTTCCAATTGCGATGTTCAATTGATATTTTATTATACACTTGTAATGTGTTGGTTTTTAATACTTTTATTCTACTTTATTGAACCCAAGATTACCAAGATAAAAATTTAGAGGGAGAAATTAATTTTAGAGGGGTATAATGTAACTCCGAAATATTTTGGTTAAAAATTTCAATATGCTCGATTTCTTCATTAACAAGTTCCACCAAGCATAATATACTATGAAAATCTTACATTAATGTGTCATTATAACCTAGTAATTAAATATATTGTATGAATAACAATAAATACAATATGAATAATATGTATAAATGTTTTATTTGAGGAAATTTTATTTATTAATGAAAAATAAATAAGTACTCGATATCTATTATAATAATTTAATGATTCAAAAATTTGTTTTAAATAAACAAATATATTTACTTTTTTTCATAGACATTATAATTAATTCCTAAAAAATTATATGTTATTTTCATAATTAAATTTTTATAAATTATTGTTTCAATATAAACAAAAATGTGAATTTTTTGTGTTTTTATAAAAGTGTTTTTATCAACAACTAGTGGAAATAAAAAATTTTAGGAAACTGTAATTTATTTTCATCAATTCCAGTATTTTGATTGTATTTTATAACTGTAACATAGTGTAAAATATAAATAATATAAATATAAATAATTAAATTTTTTAAATATTAACAAATACTATAATTTGTTTTGGTGTAGGTAATTTTTTAGATTACAAAAAAAATTTGTTTAAAAACAATTATTTGTGAAATGTGTTCTTATCAAAAATATTTGATATAATCTCAATTTATTAATTATTATAATTAAATTTAGAGAATTTATATTTAACTAAATATTTTAACATTTTGGATATTGATATTACAATGAAATGAATGGTAGTAAATAACATGTATGTTTATGGAATCATTTTTCGTAAAAGTGAATATTAATTACATTTTTCAAAATTATATAAATTAAAATTAATCTATAGATAAGAATAAAATCATGTTGAATGGGTTCAATGTTTTGAATTAAAAAAATTAATGTAATTCAATAGGCTTAACATATATATTATTTACAATGAATATTAATAACATTATAAATTTCTTACCACAATTATGGTTAAACTGAGTTTATTGGTGTTATATATAGAGATAAGGGTAAGACTGCCACATAAAATAATAAGATTATTATTCTTTGAAGTTAATCCAATGATATATTTTCATTTATTATAATCATTGACAATTTTTCCAACATTATCCTGAATATAAACTTATATTATTTTAATATTTTATATAATTCCATGTGTCTCACTCCACTCAGTTTTAAAAGGGAACATATTATCCCCCATTATTCACATAATTTAATCAATTTATATCATTAATTATATTATATAAAACATTCCTTAAATCTTTTACATATCCTTGATCCCCATGACCTGTGTTATGACCAATATTTTAATGCATAGTGTGTATTAAAATGGTGGTATTTCAAACTTGATGTATAAAATTTAATCAAGATATTCAAAAATAATTTCTTCATTTACCATATCTAAAAATGTTTTATCTGTAAAAACATCAGAAATATATTATCATAAGTATACTAATACATTATTATGGGGATTTCATAATCATATTTTGAAATCTTGTTAATCAAATGGAAAATGAATGTATCGCTCATGTGTACGTATGGACTATCACCTTTACATTGTGATGGGATTTATTTTCAATATCCAAATTTCATGGTTGGTTATTATAATCGATCTAATATATATATATATATGATTTTCATGATATAATAATTAACTTTTAATGGTGAATTATTATTTATGTTTCTTTCATTTTATCCATCAAATTGTCTTCACTTGGACATATGTTTTGTTGTACACTAATGTTCTATTATGACGTGTATCTATAAAACCCATGATTGATTATTGCATGAATATATTTATATGAATTCTATTTAATGGTTAATTTTTTTTTTCATAAATGGAGGTTATGATTCAAATGCTACCAAATCAGAATGATATTTTACGTTACAATATCAGTTTTATACTAGTATTGTTTATTCATAAATTTTAAATAACTAATTTATAATATATATAACAGGAAAATATTATTTGTATCAAAATTATCTATTTATTTTTATATATAATAATCATTCTATTAATTTTCATCTATTTATTTACCCAAGATAAAAAGGAATATTTTTAATTAAAACTCAGTTAATTTCTATCTTCAATGATAAATTTTTTTATTCCATGTCCATATTTTATATAAATCATTTATATTCTTTTTTTAATATTACCAATGATTTAATAAATTAATGTTTATCCATTATATACATTAAATAATATTTTCTATATTTAATCTTGTTGTAATTTTATATATGATCTACTTTTGAATTTTCAACAAAATTATAAAATGAATATTTATTTTAACATCCACCATATAAATTCTAAGGACCCAACATTAAACATTATATAATATTAAATTAAATGAATAATTCAAATTGTGGATCTTGTAAGGTTTAGAGTTTCAGGGAATTTGCCTATAACTATTATTTATCAACATGAATAATACAAGTAGACAATACTTCTCAGTATTCATTTTTTCGTAAAATAGAAAAACATGTCTAATTCCAAGTTTTAGACAACACGACTTTTCATTGACCTCATCCTAGACCCTTATTCACCTATAAAGTCAGTTGAAGACATTTTAAAAACACGACATAAAAAAGATCAGTATGGGATATAAAATAAAGAAGGAAAACATTATCCCATCAATAATTAAAAAACAATGAAACCAGATTATTCAATCATAACATTCCTTATGAAAATATAATATTTATGAGTACACACATAAATCATAAATCATAAAGGTAATATATGGAATACATAATATATATAAATTATAGCTAGAATAGAAATGCAGGGGGTTTCATTGGTATATCCTTCCAAGTATATTCCATAAACCATTTTGTATAAATTTTAACGTTTACCTCTGTCATGTTAACAAATGCATTGGAGAGCTATCTCGAGCTCACCCGCCATAGGTTTATCATGGAAGCACCTGTATTCCTAAAAAATTACCAGAAACCATAACATATTTGTAACATATAAAACAATCCTAAATAAGATAACATTTCTACATTGCTATCACAATATATTATTTCTTGATATTTACATAATAAATTCTTTATCTATCCTTTTTCAAAACCATTTAAAACATTTAATAATGTGATTTTTGAAACAATGTGACCCATAAAACATTGAAAATTTAAAAAGAATCATCATTTGAAAATATAGATGTCCAAATAAATATATGCTAAAAATTATTTTGAAAACAGGTACATTATTGAGAAATATTTAGAAGAATAAATCATAAAAACATTTTAACTGATAATTCAGATAAATATTTTTATCAAAATGAAGGATTATTGAATAAAAATAATCGATGAATAACATCAATAATATCTTATAATATCAAGTGAATCAAGAGATTCACGATTTAATACATCAATTGGAAGTATATACACTATATAGAAGTGAATTGGTGTAAAATAATAAATAAGATTCAATGGAATATAAATTGAAACAAAGTCCCTTACAAAGATCATATCCTTAGATTAAGAACAAATCAATAAGACAATTTTGTGTGAAAAATAAGAACACACCCAATATAATTTGATATTAGGTTTTAAAAAATCATTTTTCCTTCACACTTACTCATATCATGACCGAATCAAGATGTAGATGTTTAACCCAATGAATTGAAATTGGATAATGAAGTTCGCATTAAAAAATTTGACACCCTAATCACATTACATTAAAATTTATAAAATTAGTTGATGAGAGAAGAAATGGTTTCTCACCACTATGAGATAAAATTTACAGAAATAATTATATAGAAAAACATATCCAAATATAAGAATATGTAAATTAAAAGACTTAAAAGAAAAGTCTTTTGAAAATAGGATGGTGAAATGTTCCCATATGATTTCGTAATATAAAAAACATACACCTCATAAAATAAGGATCATACGATAAAGATTTAAATACCCATAAATCAAATTATATTACACAATAATATAAACATGGGTAGTACATACACCACAAAAAAGGATATAGTTTCAAATAAATCATGAATCTCAAGGGAATAAAATGTGAGATGAAAACACATTAACACATTGTAATCAATCGATTCATAAGGCCAAAAGTTAACAACCACCAAATGAATCATATAATACAATGAATATAATAATCATATATATAATAAATATCAAATGGTAGTATAAAATCCACCACAAGATATAAATAAGTGTTGAACAATGGAAATCTCATAGAATTAAAAGTGAGATAAGAAACCTCTTAACTTGTGTCTGAAATGACATTTTTGTTCATTGTTATTCTTGAATAATAAACATAAATTAATGTATACTTGATTAAGATCCTTTTAATGGGTATTTTTTATTTTATATTAATTATTACCTTGTTATAAACATTATGTAATCATTTAAGTTAATAATTGTCATTTTGTCGATATTTGGTACATGAGTCAAAAATGAAAAACTTATAATTACTAGTTATCCATGTGGTCAAGATTCCACGATATCCAGAATTATATTCATGATTTATTTATCATATATATCATATATATCGAGTATATATATATTTACAATAATACATAGCAATTATAGGTTAGAAATGAAATGCACTATTCATTGAGATGGTAAGTTGTATGAAAACATGAACAGTATATTCATTTCTATTCTATTATTTAATGGAATAAAAACATTAGTATAATTAGGTATATTTTATTTCAAATATAATATAATATATAATTTCATTAACTCTATCCCTTATACGTCCCATAAATGGAATGAATGAGTCATATCACTTGTAGTGGGCGGTAGTCCGCACTTCCACAAATGATATTATCACGTTTACCAATAATAGAATCTATAAGGTATGCTATAAATGAAAAATATAGAATGATAAAGAAAAAATAACAGAATATATATCATATATAAATATATTTCCATCATAATGGCCACTATAAGAGGTGGTATGAGTATATTGAACAATCCTCGTTTCGTGAGGCGTTAGTTTCCCTTGCAACGAAAAAATATGTTTTTATCCATTTGATTGAGGTGTGTGTAAGTTTAGATCAAGTCCATCTCATAAAAAAAACATAGTATATTTTGGATATTGGTGCTTTTATAAACAAAAGGAATAAAAGGGTTTTTTGTGTTGGAGAAGAAAAATAAAACAAAATATCTTAAGAGAATACTTTACCATTAAATCCGGTAAATCCATTTGGATTGAATCAAATTTTTTTTATTAATGTGCCTTCTACTTAAGGTAAGGATTTTAGGATGGAGATAGGGATATTTAGAGCTTCTTTGGTCAGGTTTTGATGATCCATGGGGCTTGAGAATTATTAGGAATGGTTTAGAGGTGGGGGAATTTTATAAGTGCGAGAAGGGGCTCTTTATAAATTTGTGATAATATTATATTATTATATAATGATATTCAGTTTATAAAAGTCAAAAACTAATTAATGTCAAAGATAAGATGACTAATGGTCGAAATAATATCATCCAATAATAATTGGACATGTTTTGGATATTGTTTTAATCATTATAATCTTATATATTTAAATCATTTATTGATGAGGTAAACACTGCCTCATTATTGCGTCCTAAATAATGTTTATAATTGATGTCAAAAAATTATAAAAAATATATATTGACATGGGAAATAATTATTTACTTCCAAATAATAATTATAGTAAATATTATAACACATGTAACCCTATGTAAAATTTAATTTATTAAATTTTTTCTGTTTTTGTCATTTTTCCTTTACGTTAAGTTAATTAAAATAAAGTGTCATTATCACTAACAGGTGGCTCCATGAGGTGTCAAAACAGACCCAAGGATTCCCATTTCGTCCATGAATCATGAAATATAGTTAGGATAGGTGTTAAGATAATTTTGTTTTATTATGATTTTTTTACCTTGAATTGCTTTATTTAACTTTATCTGTGGTATATTAAAGTCAAAAGAGACTATGCTCCAAAAAAATCCATCTTATTCAGCCACATTTTACATACTAATAAAAACCATGGATTTCATATTTTTTAAATTTAATTCAATGAAGTGGTAAAATTTCATTTAAATTAAAAATTCAGTTTTTAACTACTACTTAGTAGTTTAACAATTCATCTAAATTTGATGTTTTTAAAAAAAAATACCAAAAATTCAGCTTATGCTATATATGATATTCCGAATTCAAAAATGATGTTTACTTTACCAAATCAAAAACATTGATTTTTTATTAATAAATTTAAAATTAATTTCTGTTTTCAAAACAAAAAATCGTGTTTTATGAAATATTATCTTTCATAACATCAACACTTGTTTATGTCCAATTTCAAAGTGAACTTCATTCCAATTACAAAAATTGGATTAAATGGTAAAAATAAAATCTAATTACAATTTAAAACTTTTAAAAATATAATCTAACAATATAAATAAATTAAATTAAAAGGTAGTTTTGAAATAAAATACTATATTTTCAACTATTCATGAAAATTTGAATTTTATCAGAAAAGTGCCAAAATTTCACCCAAAGTGAATTTTCATTCTCAATTGTAAATAAGAGATTAATTTTTTCAAATATAACATGGAAAAGTGACCAAAATTAAATTTAATTTGAGTTCTACATCAAAATGTAGTAAATCAAACTTTTAAAGTAAATTATACTTAAAATTAGATTCATTTATATATTAATCATATAACATCAATTAGATAAATGCAACAACAGTTAACAGACATGTTTAATCATATTTTAGTTAGTTCTGTTCATTCCCACCAATAAAACTGGTGGGCATTAACTACTATTCAAAATAATAATATTATTATATTATTTTCCTCTATAACTCAGTGTTGTGTGTAATGTAAGTTTTCAAAGAAACCTATTGTTTTGTATCAGGTATACCATCAAACATTGCATCCCCTTTAATGTAAATTTAAAATTTCATCACAAAATATTAATAAATATGAAAAAGGTATATTCTTTATTTACTAATGATGTTGCACGAATATCATTTAATATCATAAAAAATATAGTCATATTGGATAATTTCACTAAAATTTTCCATGGTTATATTAAAAACATCAATAATATTTTATTTTTTTATTTTAGTATGAAGTTTCAAATTTAAATAATTTTGTCATCTAGATATATTCCATTGATCATTAAAGGAATTTCTAATTTATGGTAACATCCTCTATATTTAATTATCCTTTACCAAGGATATTATCTTTTGATACAACCGTTATTATTTGTCTATATTGTTATTTATTATGATTTTGAAATGTGGATGAAACATTTTTTATTTCCCATTTTTTAACCTATAGGAAAATGAAAAGTGTTTTCAAGATTTTGTGTTATACATATCAATAAATTATTATTGTGTGAAAGGTGGTTCTATTATAGAAATTAATTATTTTGGGTAATAACTAAATTTTTGTTACATCAATTTTTACATGAGAGGTCATCCCAAAACAAAAATTGGATACTCAAGAAGTTATCCCAAGAAAAAAATAGAGTATACATGGCCATAATAAATTTCTAAAGAAGTGGTGGTTATCACAAGCCTATCATGAGATGAATATCACGGTGGGTAAAATTTATATAATATTTATTTGATTTTTATCATGAAAAAAATTATTTAACTAATTTATCACATGATATTTATCAAATTATTTGCAAATATGGATCTTGTTATTTGATTAATTTATGATTTAGGTCATATAAAATGCTATGATTTATTTTATGTCTCATAATTATGACTAATGAATTGATGAGTGTCGTTTTGAAATTTAATGCTCGTATTCCGATACCCTTATGCTCGTGTTACCTGTAAAATGATCCTTAATTGATATCTCCTTGGTTTACCCCTACCGAGCTCTCAAGATCAGACTTTGTGATGTTTCCTTCCCCAAATTTATTTATAATGGTATTAATTATGATATTTATAATAAGGGTTCAATATTGGAAGATCCAAATGGGAGCTAATTCATATCTTTTATTTATAAGTTTTTTTGTATTATTATTTTTAGAGACACTAATTATTTATGTTTATAGAATGGATCACAATAATTTGCTAAGATAATATTAATATAATAAGGAATAATGTTTGTGTTTGTAATGTTTAGGTTTCTATAATCATGGGTTATAATAATATTTCATTGAGAGAATGAGTATATTATTGTATAGGATAAATAATGGACACATGATAAAATAATTAAAGGCTTATGATATCGAATATAATATGAAAGTATGTAACATATAATGCCATACATGTTGCATTATAAGAGTATTTGATGAATATAAGAGAAGGTGGTGAATTATAGTTTTAAAAAATTAAATATTATAAAAACCCAAGAAACTATTTTATTATAATGATAAATCTCAGTCATCGTCTATTGATCATAGTATATATATGAGATTCTGACGTCGTCCGATAAATCAGAGTTACCAAATAGAATTAAAATGATCGAATAAAATAATATTATAATGTTTCATTATAATAAACCATAAAATATATAATTTCTCAATGGAATATAATTCTTATTATAAAAATAAATTTTGAATGCTTATTGTAAATTATGAATGAATTACAAGATTTATAAAAGTTATTTTACTCTCTATCATGATGAGTTATGGAAGTTATAAATACTATAATTAGATATCTATAATTTTTAATCTAACTATATGGTTCCTTATTCAACCTAATAGAACCCCTCAATAAGTATATCGTAATAGCATTATCATCCAATACAAATTAATCTATCAATATAAAGATCAATACCTTCTTTGTCTTTTAATTCCCTAGAATCCCATGGTCAACCTAATTGATATAACATATCTTCATATAATTGTAATCCCTTTTTCTAAAACATGATCATAATCATAAAATAAAAAATAAAAAACATCAATTAAATTTACAGTAATCACAATAGGATTTATAGAAAAAAAAATCTCTGAAATTTTATAAAGGGTTAGATTTAGATTTTTATAAAGAGAAGTATGTATACATTTTGCATTGTAAAGGAATCAACTCCCAACATCACGAATAAACTTATATTTATAGTCATCCATCATATGGTCATATTTTCATGATTATTGGAGTTGGTTTTATTCGCCTTTGGTGTTATTCACTTTATAGCATAGGAAATCATATATTAGTCGTATGTCATTCAATAACACCAATACAATGTTTTAATTAATTCCATCAGATTCAAATAAGTCAAAAACAACAATTCAGAACATTTATCAGTTTATAGGTATATAATATTATGATTCAAATGAGCTGAACTATATTCAATATTATGAAAATGACACAATACAAGCAGATGAAAAAAAAATTATTCAATTTAATGGACATGAGGCTAGTCAGTAAAATAGATTTGACTACTTTCTAGTCTGATGTACTATAATTTAAGAATATATAGTTTATATTAATTTATTTAGGAATAATATCTATACTTAAAAAATTAAAAAAATTTATTCTAAATCAATTAGGACACACAAGAATAGTAAAATACTTTTTTAATAATGTGATGTAATTTTTAAAACAAAGGAAATTAAAAGTAGAATGTATACACTTTCAAATAAAAAATCACCCCATTTTTAGAAAAACATAAAACAAAACAGTTAATATGTAAAATTATTCGCAAAAAAAAAAAATCAACCCTTTTTATATTTATGTTTTTCATATAAATTATTTATAATAAATATATCTTATTTCGATATCAAAACTCCACATGTCTTGATAACATCAATTTCATCAAAATTAATTATCCAATGTGGAAATATTATACATTGAATGAATAATAATATAATCTCCCTTAAAATATTATTCCCATGATTAAATTTTACCTCTTTATTAATTTCCTCCACTATTTGAATTTAAAAAATAAATAGGGACAGTAAAATATTTTCATGAATTGTTAGAGAGTATAATATAAAAAAATTGTGATTAATTATATATTAATGAATGATAAAAATAAATAACATTAATATATATAAATTTGATAAATATTTTAACAAAATATATTTGGATAATTATTAATTCAATGATGAAATTAATCAAAATGTTTGATTTAAAAAAACATTAATAGTTCAAAAATAAAATAGTCATTATTTATTAAAGCGATTTTTTATAGTTTGCATTTATCCTCTAGAAATACTTTTGACTATTGTTAATGGTTGTATTTATATATTGAAAATTTTATATTTTTCCCCAATTTCTGAGGTCATACAATTATGTTTTTAAAAATAATTACATCCCATTTAAGAAAATTTATAATTTTTTACTTCTCATAGTCTCTGAAAATCCTCTAAAATAGATTGGATTACATCATTCCCATCATCTATATTTTAAATATATTCTTTCAGAGGATATATTTATTATTTTTGGGGGTCCAATAGATCATTAAACTATTCCAAAAATTTCAATCTACCTAAAAAATCTTATGTTATTTTCTAAAAAGACACATTAATATTAAAAGACACTTTTGGAAATTCATCAAATTTTTCAACGTGGTTGTTCAAAACACTATCAAATTTTCTCAACAATTTAACCATTAATTATATATATTTTCATATGATGTTGATTTACCTTGGAAACATTTTTTTCTCATCTTTATTTTGAATAATATTTTCTTTGAACAACTTCAAAGAAATCAACTTATCACTTACACTAATTTTATATTTTTTGAACCATGATTCGATGTTCGTAAGATAAATAATGGAATTTTCGATTTATATTAATGTTTTTAAAATATAGTGAATTATATTTGGAGATTTATTAACTTAATTATAACATTAATTTAAGGATGATTTAAAAATATATTGGTGATACACTCTGGTATCTTTATTTTCTTTTCTATTATCAATTAAATAATCTGATACATTCACCGTATAAACTACTATATTGATCATTGATTTTGTTTGAGACTTTTGTGCTTCCTCTTCCTCATGATTTGAACTTTTTTCTCATATAATTATATAACATTGGATTTTTATCAGAATATATTGATAAAGAACTAGGGGAATTTGATGAATCTGAAGATATTTCTTTGTATTTTTTTCTTTTTCTTCTCCTTCGTATACACTTTATTACTATATTTGTAACAGCCCGAGATTTTATGAAAAATATTCTTTTTAATTTTATTAATGTCTTGTGTTGTACGCTACACCAAAAGGAGCTTGCACAACACGCATCCTTGACTTGCCTTGCATTACACGCAATCGCAACCTTCCTCGATAGCGTGTGTGGTACGTAATACTGAGTTTCACGAAACAATGATATACTATTAAAATATTATTAAAACTAGCCGTTATGAATAGTAATAACCACTTTTTAAAATTCTGTAAATCTTATTTTTCAAAATGAACTTCATTCTTGGATTCGGAGTATCGAATTTAGACTAAGGTGAAATTTTGGTACTTTTCGGATAACTTTCACATTCTGATGAATAGTGAAAATTACTAAATTATAATTAAAAACAACTTTTTTAATCGAAATAATTAATAGTGATAAATTATTAAATTGAGTGGTTTTAAAGTATATTTAGAATATATTTTTACAATTTAATACAATGTTGGTCATTGGTTGTAATTTCACATTTAAACCAGACATAATCAAGTGTCAATCTTTTGATATATATTGTTTCCTAAAAACACGCTATTTATTTTAACAGCGGGATTTAATTATAAAATTAATTATTGCAACTTCTATGTTATGAATTTGGTAAAATAGATTTCATTTTTGAATTCGGAATATGAAATATAGCTTAGGATGAAATTTTGGCATTGTTCTGAAAAACATCAATTTTTGATGAATAGTGAAACTACTAAGTGGTAGGTTAAAAAACTGCATTTTGCATAAAACTTAATTTTACCGCTTCTGTGAATAGAATTTTGAAAATCCGACAGACACGGTTAATATCAAGGACTAAAATGTGGTTCAATGAGATGAAAATAATTTTTGGTGAATAGTAACTTTTTACTTTTTTTTTACCGCGGTTAATAGTAAATAGGGTAACTAAAGGTAAATATGATATTAATATTACCCTAACACATGTCCTAATTCTATTGGACAAGTATAATTCGACCAAAAACAAACTTAGGAATAAAATATGACCATTTAGGCCCACTTGGATTAGATTAGGACATTTATTATTAATTTATTTAAAGAAAGGTTAAAATAGTTAAAATCAAAGTTTAATAAGTAAATAATTTTTAATATAGGGTTATACATAAGATAAATTCGATTGTAAATATTCATTAGAAAGCTAAAAAGATTTCCTACATGATGGTATTTTATTTGTAATTTTTAGACATCAAATAAGTTAATTTATTTATGACACAACGATGATGCAGTAATTATCTTATTAATAAAATATTGACATAATTGATGTTATAAACACCAAAATAAATGTAATTTGATATTTTTAAGAATTCCACTAATTTTCTAGGTTACTATGATATATTAATGTATATTTAATCAACTTGGTTCGAACATTTAATTCTGTTATGACTTTCACAAAAATCATATATCAAATAGTGTCAAAATTGACACAAAATAGTTTTAAAATAAAATATTATATTATTAATTGTTATTTTATTCCTAAAAATCTAAGGTTCGACCAAATGACTTAGATAAGGATATATATATTAATAATAAACAATTTGGGGTTCTTTTGGCCTGTTATAGTAAGTGTATTAACCATATAGTGAAAGAAAACAAAAAGACACGGTAAATGTTAAATTATTTAACTTAGAGTTAAATCTAAATGATAAGGTTAAAAAAATATCCTAAACTTGTCTAAATTCTATTTGTTGATAGGATTTCGACCCATCCCCACTTTAGCTTAGAAATAAGACCCTTTGGAACCATTATAAACCGATTTTGACTTTAATATAAAATAATATTTTGAGATATTCCTAAGGTGTCCCTCTCCTCCCTTATAAAAGGGCACCTCCTCCCCCTCCTCCTCACACCAATTTGTGCACTCAAGCTCGGCCAACACCTGCCAAAATCTCTTCTCCACTTCCCTAGAAACATCCTAGAGGTTCTGGTCTTCCTCAAAGACCAATTTTAGTGCCCTAAGAGGAGGTCTCAAAGAGGCACTTCAAAGAAGAGGTAATTACCATTACCAATTCTTTCATCTTTATTTCTTCTTCCACTTCTTCTTCTTAGGTTGTTTCATTATGAAGTAATAACATCAGTATCACTCATATACTGATATGTTATTATAAGTATGAAACAACCCTATTTCACCATCTATCCATCCTACGGAAAAAGAAATCACCGCGCGTGCGTACGTACGGAATACCGTCTCCACGCCGTGGTGTAATCTATTTTCCACCACTACCTTACATGGATGGGTATAATGGTGTAAAGAATAACTATACATAGTTATTACAACATCATATTGATTCTGATATATTGTATAATCCACTCCAATTCAATTAAATATTTATAGAAATGATATCATCGCTCGTGCGTACGTATGGAATACCGTCTCCACGACGCGATGAGATTCATTCTCCATGTTAACCATTTAAGAATGATTATAAAGTATATATAAGAAATAATAATGAAATATATAACATTATAAAGCTACTGGATTTATGTATATATATATATGTATGTCATCTACTTACTTCCATTCAAGACAATAAGGAAAGGAAAACAACGTTCATGCGTACGTACGGACTACCGTCTCCATGAACGGTGTTTTTTCATTTCATTTATCTCTCTATTATATATATATATATGCAGAATATATATGATATATAAATCATATTTTATATTCTGGAAATAAGTAAATCATGATATAAGTAATAATAATTTCAAGAACAACAAGTCAAAACACCTACGATAAATGAAATGATTTTACCCAAAACGCTTCTTTAACATGGAATTTACAAAAGAACGGGTTATATAATGTCATAACTGAACCATATATGATATCATAACAATGAATATGATTCTGTAATAAGTCAATAACATTATTTAAACCATTATACAGGAGCTTCGGACACGAACAAAGCAAATCGGACCTAAGGTAAGGGAAATATCACAATCTCATTTTTATCCGAGATTGTTTATACTTTGGCATTTACTGGGGTGTATTTTATCATCCACATCCATGTTTCATCAGTATGTAATATTATTTCCATCCACCTACAATTGTTTAAATCCAATTTTACCCTTCGGTGAATTTTTAGTAAAGAATATGAAAGGAATCTTTTGTCATTTTTTTCGTACGAGGTACTTTTTGACTTTTCCGACAAAAGTACGAAGAATGTTTTTTTTAACTTATACGGCATGAATGGATTTCTAAAACATTATTTCCAAGAAGTTTCCTTTACAAGTATTCAAGTTTATTTTTAATCAACATCTTTTAGTTTAAAATTGTATGACATGTTAAGAAAGGAAAAGTGTTTTTGAAGTAGAAAGAATATTTTCCTCAAGAATGGAGTTAAAGTATTTTATCAAAATTATTTTCCATCTAAGATAATAAAAGGGTTCTGTTTTTATCCATATTATTACATGGATTAGATTATGTTTTGATGGAAACATTTTTATGAATTCCTTTATCTTATATGAATTGATTTATGATGTCATGATGTTTCAAGAATCCCATTTTTGTTACATGTGTTATGCGATGATGTATGTTTTATGATTATGTGGCACACATAAGAAAGGATTCATTATAAGACGGGTGGGACCTATATCTCCCTCCAATGAATTGGGTAAAGATTTTATATCTCATGAGATAGACATGGCTGAAATGGTAGGTTATACCGGTTCAGTGAAACAGGACTGAAACGAGGGTTACTCGATTCAGAAAGGGACTTTGTCCACTAAGATAGTCTTGGCATTGAGTCTTGACTAACAAGAAATGATTCTCTATGATTATGTGTGTATTCCACAAAGTTTCATTTTTTAAGTTATGATTATTGGGATTACATTTCACTTCTATGATTTATCCCATATTATGAGCTTTTTGCAGGTTAAGATTTCCAAAAGCTATGTTCTTATATATATGATGTGATTGATATTTCTTTTGTTTACCCTTACTGAGCCTTTGAGCTCACCCTTTTATGTTTTCTTTTCCCCAGGATATAAAGAAAGGTTTTAGGTAAAAAAAAAAGAAAAGAAGGATTACCTTTATGGGAGATATTGAAGAACTTTCACCACGATTAGAAGATTACGTTCCGAGTTTCCAAAGACACTAAACTATTACGATCCTTTAGTGTGTGTTTTTGTTATGTACTAAGTATTCCGCAAATGTAATGTAATGTCCATGTACGTCAAGATACGGGTCTCTACAATATTTATAACTATAGTGTAGTTAATTTATCTATTATTCCATACATATGGTCAAATATTTTATATTTATTATGAAATAAATTCTTACGTAATTTTAGAACCAATTTGATAACTAGAATTTTAACTTCTATATGAACATAAAAATATTTTTCATTCTCCATCTAAAATATAAATATATATAAAACTTAAAAAATTTCAAAATATATCGGTGAAAATGGATCTGTAAAATTTATAATATTAACAAATTTTTTTTTTAATCGGGAATAGGTTGACCTAATTAAAAATGTAGAAATTATAACTATAGATTAGACTACAATTTTTCTAAACATTTAAACATGGATTCCATCAAAATTGCTTCATCAAGTATTTTCTTGAGATTTTTATTATTATCCAAATAACCTATTATGTTATCCATTTTTATATTCAAATATAAAGCTTCTATTATAAAAAGATTGAAATATGGATCTCCTATATTATTTTTAGTATTGTGTGTTATCATGTTTTTTAATTTCTCCTCATACATGATTTTTGGTTTCTTTAATTTATTTATATGATAGAAATTTTCTTTCTTTTTCTCTTTTTCTATTTCATTCTATATGAAAACATCATCGTCATATGTTTCATTGTCTATAAAAATTTCAAATTCATATTGATAGAAAACTTCATCCTAGAAATGGTTTCTTCTCTAATAAATGAAATATTAGTTCTAAACTGGCCTAGATACCCTGTGGGGTGAATTAGGGTATGTATATTATTTTTGAAATTATTCATGCCCCACAATATCTCGACCAATTTATTATAAGGTTCACATTATTTTTTATTTAGTTTTTATATTAATTATATCCTTTAATCTTTATTTGATGATGATACATAAAAAGTAAACCTAAAAAAACACAAGGGGACATATATTTTTACATAGTTCTCCGTCATTGGGATACATTAAATGACCTTACAATGGAAGTGTTCCAATGTAACAAATAATCTAAGGCTCGTAGCTAAAAAACATGGTTTGGTATAGATAAAAAATATGCCAAAGCATAGTGCCTTTATAATGTTTAGGATCATGTCACTACTTTTACAACGGTCATACCATATGTCCCATCCTCTGGCTCACTGATCATGGAAAGGATCGAATTATTCAAATTCTTCTACACAATTCTATGAGATGTTATTTTCCTATAGTTTATGTACATGTTTACGGATAATTAATGGGCATGTTGGTCCAACACAGTTTAAGGACATATATTTCCTACATAGTTTATGGAAATGTATGTCATATCATTATCACAAATGAATGCATCCTAAATTTTAGGTAGATTCGAGCTTGAATTTATTTCTAGGATACTATTTCAATTCGTTGGAAACACCTATATGCAAATCATCAAAATTCTTGAAATATAGAAAAAATTTCCTTTTCTATAGAAACATGAATTCCCTCCACTTTGGAAAGATCTTCAACTGATTCGAGGACTTCCCTTCATTAATTTTAATATATCAGTGAGTAGCCTTCTACTTTCAATATATTCAAATGGTGGAAATATTAAAGCTTCCTCTTCTACATCAGAATTATGATAGGACGATGATATTATTAATACGGAAATGTAACAAAATATCTCCATGCACAATAATCTTGTGTGTGTACCATTTTGGAAGATCACGATGCATATCATGTTCACTCATTGCACGAAATTCCTAGACTGATACCTTATACAAAACCTAGGTTGAAACCCTATATCCATGAAATACTATAGATTCTCCTTTTTGTGAACCCCTAGCATGAAACCATAGTGTGAACCCCTGGAATGACACCTTGGTGCAAGCCCCTAGTGTGATCCTATAGTGAAAACCATATTTTTTTAGTTATTCTATCTTCTAGAATGATACTCATTTGAACATTGCGCAGGAAATTTTCAGATCATGCTAATAAAATTTGGAAAATTTAAATTCATTCATGAGTCTTGTATATAAACCTCCTTCACTGCAAACCCCTAGAAAAAATCTCTTTCATCACATACCCCAGGCACGAACCACCTTCATTTCAAACCACTTGGAGTGAACCTCCTCCATGAAATCTCACCAAGATACTCTCTCATATGTCACTTTAGATTAATAATTTAATTGTATCTTTGTTTTTCATTAATGATGGATTAAAGGGTATTTATAGGTGAGTGTCCAATTCCATAACTCTATAAATTACAAACAACCATCCACCTGAAAAAGAATCACATGCGCCACAAAACTCCATGTGTGAGTCTAGTTCATATTTCATAAACCTCATGGAACAAATATTGTTCACGATCTACGAACCATCGTTCATCATTCGTTCTCTGTGAACCACTATTCATCATTTGCGCTCAGGGAACCTCTATTATGTTTTTTGTCTTTTTGTGAGTTCCTAGAGAGATTATACATTCATGAATAGCATGGGTACCTACTATGAGTCCCCATTCATGCTTTTTACAAGTCGTCATTCACACTTTTCATGAGTACCAAGTTCATGTTAGCATGTGTGCTTTGTGATGTAATGGGTGATGATCCAATACCTTTTTACTCTCCTTCAGAATTATAATATTACAATTATAATATTCATAGGTAAATGTAATAAAATATCCTTATGTGAAATATTATAGTGTGTACCATTGTGAGACATATCAGTGTGTATCATGTTCACTCTTTGTAAGAGATCGTGGTACAAACCCTTGCAGGAACCCCGACACGAACCCCTGACACCAAAATAGTATTTATGAGCCCTTGGTGATAATCCCCAGCATGAACCCCCAGTTTGAACCCCTATTGTGAATCCTTATTGTAAACCCCTAGAATGAACCACTAGTATGATCATTGTTCGCACTTTGTCGGAGCAGCTGCCATGAACACCATTCATGCATGATACAAGAATTTGTTTAGACAATGAAAAAAAATTCAACATTTTAAATTCCTTCATCTGTCATCTTTACAGACCACCTTCATCGTGAATCCCTATCATAAACCTCGTTCACCATGAACCCAAGGTGCAAACATACTTCACTATAAACTCCATGTTGCGAACCTCCATTGTAAGATGTCACTACGAACCTCGCTAAGAGTCACTTAAGGTCAATAGTTTATGTGTTACTTCTTAAATCAATAAGGATGGGTTAGCATGAATTTATATGTGAGTTTCTCGTGCCTTAAATCCAAAAATCAGTGATAGTGGTCCACCTCAAATGGCATCACATGCCCTGTTAACCTCTGGGTGTGAGTCAGGTACATGATCTGTGAACCTTTTATAATGAGTCTTGTTCGTGCTTCGTGAACACCCTTTTTTCATTCACACTCCACAAACCTCCATTAATTAGTCAGACTCCATGAACCTCCATTCAACATTCATGCCATGTGAACCTTCATTTATCATTTGATCTTTGTAAACCTCTATTTATCATTCAATCATTGCATGATTTCCTAGTGAGAGTCTTCATTTGTGCTTTCTGTGTGTCAATAGTTTGAGTCCATATTCTTACATTGCATGAGTTCTCAATTAGTCTTTAAATGAGTCTCATATTCTGGTCTACATTTTTACATTGTCAAATTATAGTAATTATCTATAAAGGCAATCATTTTTTATTCATGAGATCCCATCACAAAATCAAAAGACAATCAAATGTGTTTTGCAAGGTTCCTTCATATGACAAAAAGACAATCACTATTTTTATAATTTCCCATATCGATATAATAATTTAATCTAATGATTTTTTTGTCATTGTATTCGAATTCATTTTGTGACTCATCACTAGTTCCAAAGACAACTATGAATTCCACATGATATCATATTTAGCATTAATGCAAATTATACATGAATTCTTTGAAAATCAATCTTTGTCAACAACCTCAGACCATGTAAATAGACAAAATCATCACAAAAACACCATCCTATGAAATGTTTTCCTAACAAGAATCCTTTTCTCGAACTTCATATTCATGATTCCTTATTTGTAAAGAATCGATACAATAATGCAACAACTTATTTACAAAACATATGAAGATAAGAATCATATACTTCATATAGGTTTTATTAATTGCATCAATTGAGGTAAAAATCATGAAAAAAGTTATCTTACTGATATTGATAATTATTTATAATATAAACATTTAAATTATTTTCAATGTATCCATGTCCCCTTTTCTCGAAATCAGATATTAGAACTGTTTCAAGGAGATTGGGATGATACACTTTTAAATATTTTTCGTAATATAAAAATGTTAATTTGACCTTTGATTTTTCAATATAACTTGGCATCTCCATAATATTATGATATGGAAGTTAAGCCTCCCCGTATAATGAAATTTCAAATAAATCCGCCACTTTTTGAATAGATAATATTAAATCCTCACAAAAATGACTGAAAAAATTACTACCATTTATTCTTGCATACTAAATTTCATTGAAGAATTTAATTTTCTATCAATTTCTAGATAATGAAAATCAATGTTACCTTTTAATACCAAAATATTTTCCAAACCATGAAATTTTATTACATGATTCATGAAATTATCAATATTATCATAAAATGAATTATCTATAATTGTTTTTATTAACAATTATATCGTAGAAAAATATTTGGTAGATTTAATCATAATGAGACTGATTCCAAGAAGAACTTAGTTAGACGTAATATAGAAATTCAATTAATGTTAGGACTTCATAATTGTTCATAAAATATGAGACTCGAGAGTTGATGAAAAAAATAGGAGAATCGATGTGGGACTTGGTAACCCAGTTAATTATATATACGCTTGTGGGTGACTCATAAAATTCTAGATATCAAATAGCTCATATTAAAAACAATATTCTAATCCAATGGTAAATATTTGATTTCAGGATGATTTAACTAATATTATGAAGTATTAATGCATTTTAAAATGAAAATTGTTCATCATATTAAATTATTTTCCATTTAGATAGACATAAATATTTTTAAAAAACTAAATATCTATAAACAGTATAGAATATGTTAAACAATAATTAAAAAACAAAAGTAAATGATAATGAAGAAAAAAAAAGATTTTGAAAAATACGCCATGTAGTAGAATTGTAACTTTTGGTACGAATGTTTTATGACTAACCCATTATTCATACTTTTCTGAAAAATTGAATCCAATATTCATTATAAAAAAATTTCTTCTAAAAAAATTTATAATAGAATTTCGAAAGAGACAAATTCTAGTAAAAAAATTTATTTTGAAAGAGTCTGTGATTTTTTTTTATTTTTTTGAACTTTTTAATAAAAATTTTGATTTTAATGAAACATTTAATAGAAATTTTGATTCTAAAAAACAAATCAATAAAAATAATGGATTTTAAAAGATGATATATTATAAAATTAAATTATTTTAGAAAAACACAACATATACATACTACCATATTAAAATATAGTTTATTAATATTAGTACATTAGTAGAAATGAAGTAGATATGAATTATCATTAGATATTTTTTATTTCTACATTCAATTTAATATGTTCAAATCAATAAGATCAACGTGATCTAGTGAAAACATATCGATTTTTTCATGAATATCGATGAATATTAAAATTATATTTTTTTGTGTAATATAAAAGGAAATTGTTCCTTATATCTATGTGGTTCTCTCTTGAGTGATGTGCTAGATTTTTAAATAAGGAAATGTAACTTGTGTTACCACAATATTTTTACTTCTCCAAAAACTCATCACACATTCAATGTGTCTGTGTTTCATCCTTAACACATGATAACAAAAACTTATAGCTACCTCACATTCATCATATTTAGTGGAATGTGAATCATAACATTGATATACATATTTATGGTGTTCCCCCATTGTATTTTCTGGATATATAAAGCATAATAATATGGACAACATTAAACTGGTCAAATATATATTATATATAGTAAACTTATAATCACTCCACTAAAAATCTTTTGATAAACTAGTTTCCCATATTCATCATTATCATAGGTATTTTTGGTATATATTGGAGAAATATTACTTTTTGTATATTCAAATATGAGTTTCTTATGAATATACTTTATATACATATGTTGAGATATAAATTGTAGTTATTGTATTTTAAAACATGAAAACTCATGAAAAAATGTATGTTCTTCCATCAAGTCCATTCCAAACTAATAATTAATAAAATTAATAGAAGAATTTTTTATTGATATTGAGGTTGAAAAAAATGAAATTTCAATGCCATAAATTTAAACATTGATGATGTTTTTAGGAACATTGTTTATAAAAATATTTTAATATGCATATCCCTTAAGAAATTTATTTGTAATAAAAATATATCAAGTCTATCATTCAAGGATCTGGGGGCTTGTTTTAGTCCATAAAGTGTCTTATTACGTTTAAAAAAACATTATAGATGTTGTTTATTTTCAAAACTGAGGGTTTATTTAGAATAACCTTCCTCCTAAACACATCTATTAAGGAAGGCACAATTCTCATCCTTTGTAAATTGACTGAAATTATTAAATGTTGCATATGCTAGATTTATATGAATAAATTCACGTATAGATAACAAAGAATATGTCTCCTCAGAACCTTTCTCCTCTTTTTTATTATATCAATTAAGAACAATTTTATATTTATTTATAACTTTTATTCCATTGAGAACACAATTTTTTTCAAAAAACTAATTTGATTCAAATTAAAAAAGCATATTAAGGTAAATAAAAAATGTCCAAACATGATTCCTCTCAAATTAATTGAGTTCATCATATATTATTTCAATCCACTTTTCATCACCTAATGCATCATTAGAAAACATATGTTTAAATTGTGATAAAAATAGATAATTTTTTTATTAATGAACATCTAGTTCTTCCATGTTGATCAACATCACTAATGATGTTACCAATTGGAGGATTCTTAAAAAAAATTCTCTCATGGTTTTTAAAAACATTGTTATTCAAAAAAATCAATTTATTATGGAGATTTAACATTATAAATATATTATTTATCTATTATATCTTGATAATAACATTATTACATAGGTTGGAAATTGTTTTCTGAAATATCATCTAAATATGGTGGTTGAGGTAGTTTGTAAACAAATGTATCCATTTCATAAAATTTATCATTTATCATATACACAGTAGTACTTGTGTTCTTAATAAAAACTCTATATTCCATTCTTGTTTTATAATAATATAAAAATATTCATTTATACGATTTTTGAGAATTCATATATTAGTTATTTTTATTATTGAAAATGAAAACATAACATCCAAAAAATTCAAGTAAGAATGTTCTGGATTCATTTTGATCCACAAATCATAAGGTTTTTTATTAATAAAAGGTATTATTAACAATAAATGTATATTATAACATATATTATTAACTACTTAAACATATAAATGTATAGAACCTGATTATTCAATCAGTATAGTTCTAGAAGCCTCTTGGATAATTAAATTTCTTAATTTAATTTTAAAATGTTTCTCTACTATTATTAGACAAAAAATTAGGTGTAATGTGTATTTTAATAAGAAATGTTTCAAAATATGAATTCGAAAATATCTCTATAATGATCACTATGAATAGTTATATGGGAGAGGTTTTCACATTTTTTTCATCACCTACAAATGACTAAAAAAGGACTTGGGATTTGTCTCTAGATAATAGACCTATGTTTTTATGTATAATCATCAACTAAAAAATGTACATAGTATTTACAACCAATAGTTATAATTTTTATAAGAAAATAGAATCCCACCTTCACTAAACATAAATCATCATATTTTGAATCTTAATTAAATGATTTAATACATGGCTAGTGTTTCATTCTAAATTTACAAGCATCAGAAACATTTGACAAATGAAATCTTAATTCTCATAGATCATTATCCAGTCCATTCAGAAATAGTTTACAAAAAGTAATAATATTAAAGTGTCCAAATATTATATTATATAATCAATATTAAACTTTTTTTTACTATGGAATGGTACATATTAACTCATAAGTCCATTTAATAATAGTCTATATAAATTCTCATATTGATTTCTAGAAATAATAAATTTATATTTAGAATAATGATCCCAACCTTGCCCATTCATGAAGATCCGAAGATACCCCTCGTAAAATATATCAATTATTATAACAATCATATGATTTCATTCTATAAAAAATAAAACATTTCGAATTAATTAATTATTGTTTCTTCTAATATATATGGACAAACAACTATTGATGAACCAAATTTTTTTGGTGCATTTATTATTTTCTTCAAAACAATATGATTGGAAATTTGGAGCCCAAACCTACATGGGTCCATTATTATTAGAAAAAATAAAGTTATGGATCCAATTTTTTCTAACTTTTCTATGTTTATTAAATGTCAAATCATATAAAAATAATATTTATTAAATAAAAAATATTTAACATTATTTAATGAACATTTATTATTCTAGTTACCCCCACATTTATGTTTAGTGAAAAATGGCGGACATTTTGAAACAAATTAATTTTTAATAAAAATAGGTTTTCTACTAGTAAAACCCATTCTAGATATATATCAATGATGACTAATATTATTATACGTATTATCTATGGTTTCTAAAACATTATTAATCTTTTATATAATCGTTTTCAAACTATATATAATTGTGTTTAGTTTCACTACTAAATTTTTATCCCCAATAAAATTTTCATGTGAACTATATTTTGTATATCATTTAGTAAACTATTTTTATCCAAATTATACATTTAAAACATATTAGATAGATCATTTATCATGAACATACTATTTTTACAATACTATAGAGTTTTTTGAAAAAGTATTTGATTGAGTAGATATTCATGAATTTTCATTCATATTTTTTTCTTGAGAAACACCACGTTTTTTTTCAAAATTATAAAATATTAAATTTATAATAATTTAGTAAATATATAATCTTATTTAGAACCTATTAATAATTTTTTTATTTATGTGAATAATATTATTTATTATAAAATAAATAATTATTATCATTAATATCACACTTATGAAAATTCAAATTTAAATTATGATTTATTTGTAATTTTTTGGTATCCTTATCCTTCAAAAAATTCATAATCTTTAGAATTTCATGAATAAAAAAAATTCATATAAAATAAAATTTAAATATATGATCAGTTCACATATACACTATCTCCTCCACTATAAGTCAATGTATATAAATCATTCATAATATTATTATTTTATTTCTTATAGTACATCATGGAATTCCTGTCAGACTTTCATACCTTCCTATCCTTTATTTTCAGCTTAGGAAAATCTAGTCTAACATGTCTAGAATTCATACGTTCATAAAAAAAATTATTTGAAGAATCCTCATTATCACCACTTTACTTATTAATCATCATATATCTATATTGAAAATACTTCATTCCAAATATCATTTTCATCTTTTTTGATAGATTATAAAATTCATTTCATGACTGTTCTGATGAAATAATATTTAGCTCAACTATAAATGTCTTGCAGTTAGAAACCTTTGAAAAAATATCGATAGATTATACATTGTAACGAACATTATAATTTTTAGATAAATAAACTACTCCATTCTTATTTTTCATATTTTCAACATATATTTTATATTATCCTTCATATTCTATAAATTATTTCAAAAAATAATCTAGAGTTAAATGTGTTATTCTGCTAGTATCATCCAAATAATTATTCTTAGATTCACATACATGAGGAATGATCTCAATAATTTATTCAACTACTATTTATTCTTGGATATCATTCTCTCCTAGAGATTGTGAAATATTTACAATATTCATGAATCATTGGTTCATTCATGACACTATTTCAGTAGATATAAAATCAAAATCTTGATTATTAACATGATTTCTAGCACTTCTAGTTTCAATAAATTTAAAATTACCAAAATTAAGAACATATAATTTCATCCAAATACTATTTCAATCTTCACATGAAGAAATATGACTATAAGTGTTTCTATTCATAGAACACAATATATTATTCCATAAATAAAATTCAACTGATATTCTGAATTTTCATGGATAGTAAAACAAGAAACATCCTTCTGAGGAATCTTATAGTTTCTAGTTAACATAAACAAAATTTTAAATTCTAGTATTTATTTCAAATTAATTTATTCTATTTCCCCAATACTCATAATTGTTACAATCAAGTTTTTTTGTTCATATAGGATTTTGATTTTAGATATTACTTATAATTAATATGTACATATTATAGAAGATAAATCTTTCTATTATTTAAAATTTAGTGTAAATGTTTAAAAAAGTGAATAATGTTTTTTAGAATAATTAGAAAATTATATCATATAAAAAATTTAAAAATAATTAGAGTAAATTAGTAGAACCTCCACTTATAACAACTTTTGTGTCATTAGAGTATATAATAGATTCAAGATGGTGTTGAATTGTAGTTTCAAATATTAAACTGACAAAAACCCAAAATAGCTTTTTTTACAAATATCAATCTTAATAATAATTCGACAACAAATGTACAGTTATTAGAATCAAAAGTCACCTAAGAATAAAGAGTTAATAAATAGAATTACAATTTCTATGATTAAACAAATAATATAATGTTTTTTTAAAATAAATTACTAATACAAATTTCATAATGGAATATAAATCATGTTAAAACAACTAATTATGGAAGCTATTTATTATGTATAAATGAAGTAAAATATATATAAAATATATTATACGTTTTAACATTATAAGTAATGTAATTCATAAATCCAAACTTATGATATCAATAGTTTTCTTACTCACTATGAGGTTTGCCTATCCAAACTAGGAAATACCATTATAGATATATCAAAATTGATCTGTCTACCAATAACCAGGTAGCCCTTGATACAAAGATCAATATAATATTTATCATCCAATACCATTGAATACCTTTATTATACTAATCAGTATGACAAAACATCCTATCCTTAGAGGTCCTTGACATAAACAAAATTTAGAATCAGTGAATAATAAAAATTATTTTCATAAATTAAAAATACTCAAAATATATTTCATAGAAAAAATATATCATAAATATAAAAAATGTAAAAATTAGATGTCCAAGAAGAGAAATCTCGCAATGTGTTGAGTATCAATTGCATCATCTTCTAGCTCCTTAAATGAAAATCTATTTAAATGCATCCCTCTGATGTCCATATATCTTTGACTCAAAATTTTGGGTAAAATTTCTTCAAAAGTACTTCCCTTTATAGATCCATAAATCACAACTTTATCAAATTTCATTCCATAGCACCATTTAAATCCTGTAGTAAATTGCATCTGACAAAAATAATTCCAACAATCATATTATAAACATTTTATAATTACAAAGGACTAAAATATTATAATTTCAATGAACTATAATATCGTTAGTCTGATATATATTACACTGATTAGTCTATTAGACATAACATTAGTCAATCCGATAGAAAAGACACAAATCATTCTGATGAAGGAGACCCTCAGTTAGTTCAATGTATCATACATTAATAATGTACATATAATATTAATTAAGTTATTATATTTTTTTATGTTTTGTAGAAAAATTATTTTCCTATAAAAAACATTCTAAAACACACTTGACAATCAATGTTATTAAAATAATACATTTGGAATGTATTTTAGATTTTCAAAACTAAGGAAATGAAAAGTGAATTGAATAATTTTTAAACTCAAAAATATTTTCATGAATATACATAGGTTCATATTTATAATATAAATCAAAATTATTAGAGTTGTATAGGATAAATATCATATGAGCCATAATTTATTGATATCATAATTATATAATCCTTTAGGAGGAAATAAAAATTGGTAACATGGTATTTTTTTCTTGGATTTAGTTTAGTTTAACCATGAAATAAATATTCCCCTTGTTAAATGAGTATAAAATCTGTTCCCCTGATTGAAATAGAAAACATAAATTCATGTAAATTCATAGACATTTGGCATGTGTTTGTACCAACTATTAAGATGAATGTTTTTAATGTATTCATTCAAACTAGTGTATATTTTCTATATAATTATAATCATATTAGATTCCCAATACATAATTGACAAAATATATATCTATTGGTAACTTTATATTTTAGAAATATGGATTATATATTCATTCATATAATTTATAGAGATTCATCTTATAATTGGAAAATTCATATAATGATATGAATGTTTTTATTGATATAATTTGATGACCCTTTATCGATTGAGTTAGAGTAAGATTTTATTAAAAGGACAAAAGATTAAGAAAATTATTTATTTATAATATCACTACTATTTTCTAGGATATAAAGTTGGGTTGGGTAACACATAATTATTTATAATGAGAAACAATTACGTAAAAAGTGTTTTTATAATTATTGAGAGAGATTATGAGAATCATGTCCAATGAGGTTTGGAGGGATCCTAAAAGTTTTTTGAATTATTTTTTTCATAAATTATTTGTGGATTTAGTGAAGTTGGATGATTTTTTAATGTTTTTCAGAAAATCATAGTCCATTATAAAATGATAGTAACCATTCCATTATTAGTGTATTTGGATGGTATCTTTTAAGACATTTGGTGCTTGTGATATATAAATTCATTGATCTATATCTCATATATTTATAATCATGATAATTTATTCCTAAAGAAATATGTTATGAATATATTTAGATATAAAATTTTATATCTACATGATATTAATATTCATATTAATGTATAAGGTGGAGTCCAAATAGGTTGAACGTTTCATAAATATAAAATTAGTGATATATAAAATTATACTTTATCAAATGAAAGAGGCATATAAAATAAAGATTCATAGAAAAAACATTTGACATAGAAGTTTAATATTTATTTGTCAAAAAATATATTTGACTATCTTTTATATACTTAGATTAAATGTATTTGTACTAGAATACCATTATACAAAAGTGTTCATTGAAATGAATTTCGGGATTACATTAGTTGGTTGATACCATGGGAACCAAGTGCTTGATCGAATTCACTTCAAATGTTGATTAAAGACAAGAAATATTAGGTATGATTTTATTTTTTTAATTTTTTCCTTATTGTAGCTTTATAATTAAACTTAATGTTAATGTAATCATGGATTTTTTATTTTCTTCCCCTACAAATAGGAAAAAATATTTCTGACAAAACTCATTATGTAAATTGATTTCTTCAATACTGATGACTTCCCCCTCCCCCGAAAATATGGATGGGATTATTGTTTGGTAAAAATGACTTCCCAAACTAATAATATAACCACACAATAGATAGGGAACTATTTTTATCAAAAGGTCCTACCAGAATGTATTGGCCTATCTATAAACCTTTAGAACTGAAATCACCTCAAAAATCATAACACCATGGATGTGATACCACCGAAACTACAACCAACTCATCCATATTTAATGAAATTATATTTGGCTATGTTCATGAAATAGTATGAGGAATAGTCTCAAAATCCCATATATAGTTGTAAAGGGGCTATTTGTACCATGGTTATGCCAATTCTAATACAATTTTATCAGTGGATACAAAAGTGTAAGTTGACTTAGATTTATTATACGTGTCTTATAGAGTGGAATAGTTTTAGAATTATTTCAAGAAAATATTTTCGTTTCATCAGAAAGGAAAATAAAAGTGGCCTACTTTCTAGATAATGATATTAAAAATCTTGTTATTTTAGTGAATGAATTTTCTTGGCTAGATATTGTAGCATCTAACGTAATAGTTATTTTATTCTTCTCCATGGATATCCATAGGTATGATGAATAAATACATAGTTTCATTCTCCAAAATTGTATTATCCTTCCCAAATCCAATTTTTTTCTATTAATTTGAATAACAGAATAGAATATTCTACATTGAAGTATTATAACAACATAACATAACGGGTAACATCATTTCTGTTGAAACATAGAGATAAGGGTGATTTGAAATGGTGAGGTAGTGAAAATCCAATGATATGTGATATTATAGAATCTAAATGGGAATTGTATTGAACCATAAACACCAATTATCATCTATTTAAAGAAAACATGGAGAAATATTAAAATTTATAATAAATTGATAATTATATTTATCCATCTAAAGTAAAAAAATTAATTATTGATCACTGTGAGATGTTTGTGGGAATCCATACATCCTCTACTATTGTATCCTTTAGCTCTTAAGGCCCCATTATAAGGCCACAACCTTAAACAAAACCTAATATTTAATTAAGTCAAGAATTTATATTTAGTATCTTATTAGTTTTATTGTTTTATATAATTATGTCATAACAATTTCATAATATACCTTGACATTACTTGTGGATAGTTTAATTCAGTATCCACTTTATGGAATCCTTTTGAACAAAACATGGTTTATTATTCTTGATAATAATATTAATGAAATATTAAATTAATTTACTCATCCTTACAACCTATGGAAAACATTTAAAAAACACGTGACAATCATAAATATACCAGTACGGAATATAAAATTTGGAATAAAACCATTAATGCATTAATATTTAAAACCTATGAAAATATTTTATAAAAATCATACTTTTCACCCATAAAACAAATAACACATAGCTCATATCATGTAATAAAAAGATTAATACAAAAATTAATATAAATTATAAAACATGAAGGAAACTTTTGGTTTCCATAATATACATACATTTTAGCTTTAACAGTTACACAGGTAATAAAATTCATGGTAACGTTTGGAATACCCATCATATTATATTTCCCAAATCTCTTAAAAGAAGCATTATCATTTACCTTTATCTTGTTATCCTATGAATTGGAGAGATATAATGGGCTCACCCACCCTTGGTTTATAATGGAAAAATCTGTGTACATAATCCATTCCATAGAACCATAACAAAATCATAACAAATAAACCAAATCATAAAAGAAAAAATAACATTTCCACATTGAAATCACATTTCATATTTACAATATGCACACTCAATATTGAAAACACGTTATTTTAAAAGAAAATGGTAAAATTTTAAATTAAACATAAATACATAATAGAAACATAAATGTGAGAAATTTAAGTCATGACATATATATATATATATTTAAATATTCAATTTTATTGAACGAATCGAACCCCATTTAATACAAAATTACAACATTCTAAAAGAAGATTTATGAACTAATGTGTCCCATAGTTCATTGAAACATTTAATGGAAATAACATTTTAATACATTAGTATATATATAAATATATCCTTAAAACCATTTTTAAAACATGGAAATTAATGAGAATGATTTAGAAGAATAAATATTTAATTATTTTAAAATGAATGATTAGTAAAAGTGTCTCGTAACTCATGAGAAACACAAGAATAAAAATCAATAAGTAATAAAATCAAAGGAAAATATAAATATAATTTTAATATATAAATTCAGGATATAAAAGGACTAATGGGTTGTATATAAACTTTATAGGATAATAAAGGTTCATAATATCATGATATGCCTCAATGAAATGAGATTGAGAAGTATTTCTTAATAAAAATCATATCATTAAATTAAGGATAAATCAATGAAATAATTAAATGTGAAAAATATAAATAAATCCAATATAAGTTTATATTTATTTTTAAACAATCATAGGGCAATCACACATATTACTGGAAAAACTAAAGCAATAACATAGTTATTTAACTCAATGAAATCATATTGAGTTAAGATTTCCCTTACCTTGAGTCTGATTTGTCTCATCGGTTCATTAATTTCATGAAAAATAAAATTATGTTAATTTAAAATTTCATAAGAACCTTTTTAAAAATTATTATTCATTTTATATCACTTATTACCATGTTATAATAATTAGTTAATTAAATGAGTTCGTATCGGTTATTTTTTCGATATTTGGTACTTGATTAAAAAATGAACTTGTTTTGATGCAAATTATCCATGTTTTCATCAGTGCATAATATAGAAATTGATATTAATGATTTAAATATCATATATATTAATTATATATGTGTCAATAATAGTCCACAAAATTTGGAGTTCGGAAATAAAATTTATCATTCAAGGAGACGGTAGGTCGTACGTACGCATGAACGTTACTTTTATTTCAGTATCCTATAAAATGAATAATGATAAAATGGTATAAAAGTATATTATAATACCAGTCTTATATTAATTTAATGTATTTATAATAGGATTAATAATTCAATCCTTTATACATTCCATGTACAACATGAATGAGTCATATCACTATGATGTGGCGGTAGTGCACACTTACTGAAATGAAATTATCGAATTAAAAAAAATTGAATGAGAAAATGTATGATATAAATAAAAATTACAAAATAATAGAGTAAATATACATACAACAATTTATATATATATATATATCTACACTGTTATTGTAATGTCCACCGTGATAGGTGGTAGGAGAAAATTGAACAGTCATTGTTTCATGAGGTAGTAGTTCATCTTACACAGAAACAGTGAGATCTATATCTATTAGATGGAGGTGTGTATAAATTTAGGTTTAAAATATATAATAAAAACATCCTAGTATATTTTTATACTATTGTTTTTATTAATTAATAGAATAAATAGAGGTTATGTGGTTTGGAGAAGGAAAATAAATTAAAGTAGCTTGAGAGAATACATTACCTCTAAATCGGGTAACTCCGTTTGATTTTAGCCAGAAGGCTTTATTAATTTTTATTATTCACATGATAAGAATTCTGGGAGGAATTTAGGGATGTTGGGAGATTATTTGAGTACAATTTGGATGATCCAATGTTCTTGATAGGTGTGAGTAAGTGGGTAGAGGAGGTGGTATTTTATAAGGCGGAGGAGGGGAACATTAGGAATGACATGAAATATTATTTTATTATAAATGTATCTTCGAGTTATAATAGTTAAAAAGTGATATATATCTATGATATTATTGGTATTGGTCTAAATCCTCTGAACCAGTAGTTTTTAGACATGTTTAGATCCCAAAATTAACATTATCATTTATTATTAACCCTTATAAAAAAACATTAACTCTCATATAGTATTATTCTATTTTCATAATATGTGAGTACTATAGTTACTAAATAATGCCAAGAAAACAAAAATTATATCATTAATAAAATTTAAAACATTATAAAATTCAGTTTTACTAATCTTATATTTTTACGACTATTATATCTTTTTATAAAATAGTATTTTTTTTAAACTATTTTTTTTCAATTTTGACACTATTTAGTAATTAATTTATTTTAAGTCATGAAAACTATATTCCTTGAAACTGAAAGAATTAAATCATCCATAACGTTTCAATTTAATAAATAGAATTCATTTATGGCATCATAATTTTAAAATTATATTTAGTTTAAAATTTATAATCTCATTTATTTTAATAATTCATTAATGTGGTAATAACTACATCATCATTGTTTCATAAATAATTTATTTTATTAATGTATAAAAATTATTAATAAAATAACATGATCTAGAAAATAGTTATAGATTTATAATTACTAATTATAGTCTAATATATCATTTATATAAATTAAATTAATTTTTTTTAGTTAAGAGATACATGATTATGTTATATTTCCCGTTTGATTAAATTATGTTTTATAAATAATCATTATCACACCCAATTGGATCCATGCGGTACTAAAATCGACACAACGATGATAACAGTCTTCAATAAATCATCTAATAGGATTAGTACTGGTGTTAGGGTATTTTTATTTTATGATAATATTATTTGTTTACCCTTATTTACCGGATATAACCATTACAATGGTAAATAATAATATTTAGTAATATTACTCATGATAATACCCAAAAATAAAATGGAACTATTTAATAATTTGTACCTTATGATTCCAAGTAGGGAATTAAATTTCAAACATTTAATATATAGTAGTAGAATTAATTTGTTAAAAATTAATTCCCACTATCAAAATGATAAAATGGATTTTGAAAAATTAAAAACATTCCAATGATGGACATGTGTTTATGTAAAATTTAAATGTAAATATTATTACAATGAACAAAATTTTGATTAAATGATAAAAAACATAATCAAATTAAACATTAATTGTGATTAAAAAGATAATATATCTGTATAAATAAATTAGATGAAAAGGTGGTTTGGAATTAAAATGCATTATTCTTTACTATTCATTAAATTATGAATTTAATCAGAAAAATAGAATAATTTAAACAAAATTAAATTTTAATTCCCCACATCCAAATAATAAGTTTATAATGTCATATATAACTTATAAAATTTTCAAAAACTAAATTTACGTAGGTTTCTCCATCAAAATACGGTGAAATTGTATTTTTTTTAAAATACTTCATTTTTCAAAAAAAATTGAATTCGTTCTTATATGATATCTACTAAACATGTAAGATGAATTTAAAATATTTTATTGAATATATGACATATATTTTTCCTTAAATAAAAATTCAAGAAGGGTGATATGATTTTATATTCATAATTATTCTTTCATTAAATATGTTTTCATTAAAGCACATTGTTTATATTCAATTAGATTTTATTTCAATTTCTAATAAATATGTTTACAAATAAACAATTATTTAAAAAAAATGAAAAACCTATTTTAATAATTTATTTTATACTATTCATTTCCTCCATGCCAATATTTAGGTTATAATGGTAACTTTTAAATAATAATATATAGTTTTCGTGTAATCTTGATGTAGTGTATCATGTGTACTGTTGAACATATTGTTTCTTTATTAAAAATAGGTATTTTGCATCCTCACTTCCTTTAATAAATTTCATCCTATCAATTTAAATTTCAGGTTTCTAATTAGGGTATGACTTTTCAATATACCTTTATTGAACACCCACATAAAAATAGGGTTAATAAAACATCCACTTTAAATGAAGGAAATCGATGTACTATGGTCACACAAGATAACACATACTAGAGTTACATATAATAAAACATAGATATTGAAGAAAAATTAACCAAATATTTGTGATGTATAGCGATAGAATACATAATCAAAATAAGGGTAACAATCAAAAAACCCAAAACATGTGATATGTTAAACTGTCTTTGATTCCGCAGAAGGAAAAGTAATTGGAAAACATTTTTGTTTTAATATTAATTTAATAAATTATATGAATTTAATTACAAGCATGACTAAGAACATAAGGGAAAATACTTAATATCCATGTAGTGTCTCATCGTTTAATAAATTTCTACCACAAATTCTTCTTTTACCCAAACAATGAGTATTCAAGATGAATTGGTCACACCTAAATCTCTAGATTAAACTTCAAGAGAATCAAATAATCTGAAAAAGATAAACCATATATTTCACCTATCATTAGACATTTTACAAATGAAAAATGGTTTGTACAATATCATATAATACTCCCAAAATAATGAACTTTTATAATGAGTATGAGTACTTTTAATATCCAAAATTCAATAGTAATATCCATGTTCAACATAGATCATTCAATAAACAAAACTCCTAAAATTACCTCAAAGTAATCCAAACTATGATTGACCCACAAAATTCAGAATTATTTGATCCCATAGTGTACCAAGTTATGTTTTAATATTATTCTCCAAATATCATAAACCAATCATAACGAATCACACAAAAAAATAATTAACCTAATCATATATTCTACGTGATAGGCTAATCATTTCCATAAGTAACCCAAATTTCAATATATCCCAAATAAAAACATATATTATTTAAAATTAAAAATCAACCATTAATCCTAAAATAAAATCCCATATTATTTTATTTTCCTTAGGCATATAGGGTTCCCAAAATAGTGAAATTCTTCAATGGTAGCATTTATCACTTAATCCCAAAATCATTTTCTTATACTAAGGATGTTTATTTGATAAAATATAAGTTCCCAAAATCAAATTATTCATAATCCATAAAATCATTTAACTGAAAAAAATAATTCATTCTAAACGAGGACATCGTGTAGGCCAGTGGTAGGTGATAATGACCTATCACACTAAGGTTATGGGTATGATTCATGTAGCATTGTCCTAGGTGAGGGGTTGTCACATAGTTCTCATGTATTCATTTTCAAAAGTTTTATAAATCATATAACATTAAAAATGAGATAAAATCCTCAAAAATAACCATAACATGTTTTATCCTCAAAGGTTATTTTATACCATTCATATTAGATTCCCAAAAGTAATAACCCTAAACTACAATAAGAATAAATATATTCAAAAATATCTATAACAGCATTGAAATTTCATAACATAAGCCTAAAAAGGGATTTCTAATAAATTAATCTTACAATCATCATTATATTATGAAACCATGAGGATATCTGTATCTTTTATTAATATATCATCATCTTCGAAGTTGTATAAACTAACCTATGATTCCAACTAAAGGGACCCAACATTAATCATTACATATTTTTGAGTTATATAAAATATTTACATTGAGGATCTTTTCATGTTTATAGTTTTAGATAATTATTCTTTAACTATCAAATAACATATCAAGACATTACACGTGGATAGTAAAACCCAGTATCCACTCTTTGCACAAAAGTAAACCTTTTTAAAAAATCATGGTTTATTTTTCATAATAAAAATATTATTGACGTCGTCATTTATTTTAACCATCATTATACCCTATGGAAAAAATTTCAAACATATGGGATGATTATAAAAAGTTCATTAAGGAATACAAATTATTGAATAAAACCATTAGTCCATGAATATTAAAAACCCATGAATACATTTTTACAAAAATCGTACTCTTCACACAAAAAACATAAACTACATAGCTGATAACATGTAATCATAAGATTCCTACAACAATTCATAGAATTCATTAAACATAAAGTTAACTTATGGCATCCATATCATACCTATATTTTAGATTTCATGACAACATATGGAGTAACCTTCATTTTTATGTTTGGAATACCCAACATGGTATATTCCCAAAATATCATTGGGAAAACATTATCACATACCTCAGTTATGTTAACCAATTCATTGGAGAGGTATCACGAGCTCACTGTCCCTTGGGTTGTCACATAACCACCCATATACATAATAAATTCCCATGAACCATAACATAATCCTAACACATAAACCAATCATTAAGCAGAAAATAAAATTTCCACTTTTAAATCACTTTTCATCTTTACAAGAAGAAAACTCACATATTAAAACACAATATTTCAAAAGAAAATTATAACATAAATATAAATACATAATAGTTAAAAAATTCAATAAATTACATTCATGAAATATATATATATATATATACATTCATATTTAGTGAAATAATCAATCCTCTATTAAAAAAATTACATCATTTTAAAAAATGGTTTTGCAATCAAAGTGTTTCATAACACATTGATAATTTTAAATGAATTAACATTTTAAAACATTAACGTATATTAAAATAAGTCCTTAAAACCATTTTTAAAACATGGAAATTAATGTGAATGATTTAGAAGAATATAAATTTAGAAATTTTTAAATGATTTTTTAGTTAAAATGTCATGTAATAATTGAGAAAAAAATGAATAAAAATCATTAAATAATAACATAAACAAAACATTAAATATCATGAAAATATAGAAATTTGTGAAACAAAATGTCAAAATTGTAGTATATAAATAAGGCCCCAGCCTTAAACATTACTTAATCTTGAGTAATTTCAAGAATACACGTTGAGGATATTTTACGGTTTAGAGTTTTAGAGAATTGGATCATAAAACATACATTACATTCGAAATTTAAAAAAAGTTGTTACATAAAAGATAATATTCATTTTTCCCATCAACAGAAACATATTTAATATAAAACATGGATTTTTTCTTAACACTTCCTTAACAATATCATCATATCATGTACCTTTCCCTTAACCTGTAAAAAACATTTCAAAAACACGGTATGAGCATAAAAAACATAGTAAGGGATAAAAAAAAATGGAAAAGAAACATTAGTACATGTATAGAAAAGAATCAATGAAATCATACTTTACTCATAAAACACATGAACATTAGCATACCTCATCAAATCATGAATAAATTATAGAAATCATAAGACATAATTGTAACTTGAGGCATTCATAACATTCTTACGTAGGGAGTAACCCTCATGGTTACATTTGGAATACCCATCAGAGTATATTCCCTAAATATCATCAGAGAAACCTTAAAGTTTCTCCCCATCACATTACCCAATGCATTGGAGAGCTATAACGGGCCCACATGCCCTATGTTTATCAAGGAACCACCCGTCTTTATAAACAATTCCAAAGAACCATAACATAATCGTATCACATAAAACATGCATAAATGAAACATAACATTTCCACATTTCAATCACAAGATATCAACAACACATTGATATAATAAAAACATTATCAAAACCATTTTCAATACCAAAATAAAAGAAAAGTAAAACATGGTTTTTTATTTTTCATTAAAAAAATTAATGGCTTGTAGAAGAAGCCGGAACTTAAATAATGGTCATGTCGGCGGAGAAGTCGTTTTCACCGCATACGTACGACAAAAAAAACATTCCCTTTTGACATTTAGTAAACACTTCATATAAAAAATATTCCTTTTAAATAAACATATAAGTAAAAGGGGTTTATACACCGTATAAAATAAAGTTGTGTATAAAACAAAATATGCCTTAGTGAAAGGAGGTTGAGATGATGTCTCATACCTTGGGTCCGACATGAGTCAATTTTTATTTAACCTCATGAATAATAAACTTGAGTTAATTTCTACTTGCTTAAGAACCTTTTTCAAGTTCATTATTCCTTTTATATCACTTATTACCATGTTATGAACACTATGTAATTATTTAAGTTAATAATGGTCGTTTTGTCGATCATTGTTACTTGAGTAAAAAATAAATTCATTACAATTAAAATTTGTTCATGTGGTAAAATATCCATTATATGCAGAATTATATTAATGATTTAGACATCATATATGTCTTATATATCGAGTATATACATGCATTTACAATATTACAGAACATTTAGAGGTAAGAAATGAAATGCATGGTTCATTGAGATGGTAAGCCATACGTACACATGAACACTACTTCCATTTCTATTTCATATTTAATGGAATTAAAACATAATGATACATAATGTTATTATAATTACACTACGGTATCATATATTATATCATTAAATCTATTTTTTATACGAACCACATATGGTATTAACGAATCAAATCACTTTGAGGGGGAGGTAGTTCGTACTTCCTAAAATGAAGATATTGCATATACCCATAATAGAAGCCATAATGGTATTCCATAAATGAAAAAATACAGAATCATAAGGAAAACATAAACATATTATATATCATATAAAATATAGTGAAATATTAATGGCCACCATTGAAGGTGTTAAAATAATATTGAACAATCATCATTTCGTGAGGCAGAAATTCACCATCCACAGAAACAGTATGTTCTTTAACCATTAGATGTAGGTGTGTATAAGTGTAGCTAGAATAATTATTATAAAAATATCCTACTATATTTAAGATACTATTTTTGTTACAAAATAAATGAATTAAAAGAGTTTAGGGGGTTGGAGAAGCAAAATAAAACAAAAGAACACAAGTGAAGACATTACCTTTAAATTGGGTAACTCCCTTTGGTTTGAAACAAAAGAGAATCTTGAAGAGCTTTCTGACTAAGGTAAGGCTTCTAGGATGAGTATAGGGATGTGGAGAGACAAAATGAATAGAGCATGGATAAGCCAAAGGATTGAGAGGTGTGGGTAAGGAGGTAGAGGTGGGGCCCTTTTTAAGAGGAGAGGAGGGGCACTCTTGGAATGTTATTAAAAGGTTCTTTATATTGAAATGTGTTTCAGATTTAAAAGGTCCCACATTGATATATTTCGAGGATAAGGTGATAAGGGTTCGAAATATACTCATACAATAGGTCTTTGACAAGTGTAACTCTTAGATTTTACATTATATTATCATTATATTTAAATCATTCACTAATGAGGTAATCTCTGCATCATCAGGATGTCACAAATAATATAATTTATTTAATGTCTAAAAATTATAAAAAAATACTACGATGTACGAAAGATTTTTAGATTTACAATGACTATTTATAGTCCAAGAGATAATTTATTTAGAAAAAAATTAAAAATGTTTTACTCAGGTGATACATTCTTTGCTATATTTAAATTTCTTTAAAAATAAAAAGATAAAAAGTCATTATAACTCAACGTGATTCCATGGGTTCCCCATGTTTGGCACAAGGCATACCATGGTAGGCCATGACACAACTAGTAGCATTAAGACACATGTTGGGGTAATTTGTTATTATTATGTTAATATTTTATTATCTATAACTACCCGATAACTAATTAATCAAGATAATTAAAGATAATTACAGTGGTTACTATTAATAATGTATAAATACAAGAGTCTTGATTACATAATTTGAAACTTCTTATTCAAAATATGTAATCCATTTACCAAATTCTAAACATAGGAATTGCAATAATTAATTTAAAAATAATTCTCGTTGTCATAACAAATAGCGGATTTTTTAGAAACAATATCATTGAAAAGTTTGGCACTTGTTTATGCCAAATTTCTAATTGAAATTAATCCCAATGACCACCATTGGATTGCATGGAAAAAATAAAATATATTTAAACTTCAAAAAAAATTAAAAATATAATCTAACCATATAATTAAATTTGACAAAAATCAGAGTTTGATGTAAAATGTAGTATTTTTCACTATTCATTAAAAATGAACATTGTTAGAAAAATAAAAAAAATTTATCCAAAGTAAATTTCAATGTCCCAATAAAAAATAATAAGTTTGTTTTGACAAATAGAGATTATAAAATTGTCAAAAGTTTGATTTAAAAATGTTTTTCCATCAAAAGGCAGTAAAACAATCTTATAAAAATAATAGTGTATTCCATGTTTAAGATTGGATTTATTATCATTTTAATCCGCTAAAACACTATTTATTTCATAAATAGGCATAGAGAAGAATTCCTATTATTCATTACTTACTTGGGATGTTACATCCTTCCCGCCTTTAGAAAATTACGTCCCCGCAATTTATTTACTTATAGAATAAGTTGGGGTATTTATCCCTCATTGCATTTTCAGATTCCCATGTTGCCTCTTCACTCATGTGGTTATTACAAAAAACCTTTACTTGATGAATCAACTTATTCTGCAACACTTTCTCCCTGTGGTCAAGAATCTGGATTGGTTGATTCTCATAAGATAGATTCTCTTCCAGCTGAACTACCTCTGGACTCAAAATATGAGATGGATCTGGCATGTACTTCCTTAACATTGAAACATGAATAACATTGTGTACCTAAGATAAACTTTGAGGTAAATCCACTCGGTATGAAACTGATCCAACTCTCTATATAATTTCATATGGTCCAATTATCCTTGGACTCAACTTTCTTTTCTTACCAAATCGCATCACACTTTTCCATGTTGAGACTTTGAGAAAAACATGATCACTTACCTCAAAAGAGGGATCCTTCATCCTGTTGTCTGCATAACTCTTCTGCCTAATCTGAGATGTTCTCATGTGTTTCTGTATCAACTGAACTATTTCTGCCAACTCTTCTACCAATTCGGGTCCCATCAACATCCTTTCACCCACTTCATCCCAGAAAGATGGAGTTCAACACCGCATCCCATATAATTCCTCAAATTGTTCCATCTGTAAACTGGAATGAAAACTGTTATTATAAGAAAACTCAACCAAAGAATGATGTTGGTACCAAAATCACTGATAATCCATCGAACAAGCACTTAGCATATCCTCCAAAGACTGAATCGTTCTTTTTGACTGCCCATCTGATTGAGGATGAAAAATTGTACTAAAATTTAATTCAGTACCTAACGAATTTTTAAGGCCTTTCCAAAAGTTAAAATTGAACCTAGTATCATGGTCAGATACAATGGAGAGAGGAACTTTATGTAACCTAACTATCTCATTAAGATACAAATGGGAATGTTGATCTAGGGAAAAGGTATCTCGTATAGCAAGGAAGTGAGTAGATTTAGTCAAGCGATCAACAATAACCTATATTGCATTATTACATCGAGGTGTCTTTGGATATCCCACAATGAAGTCCATATATATATTCTCCCATTTACACTCTAGTAATGGTAATGGATGATGCCTCCCCTTCGGTAACTTCTACACTACTTTAACCTTTTGACAATTCAAACACTTCACAGTAAAATCAACAATATCTCTTTTCATTCAATCCCAACAGTAGTACTTTCGAAGATCTCTATACATCTTAGTACTGCCTGGATGAACTAGAAACAGAGATCTATGAGCTTCACATAACAGCTCTCTCTTTAACTGTGAATCACAAGGCACCCACAATCTCTTCCCAAATCTCAAAACACAATCACTATCAATGATGAATTAAGGAAACTTACCCTTCTGAACTAGCTCTACCTTTTTCTGCAACTCGTAGTCTTGCTTCCGTGCTTGCTTAATTCTGTCTAATATAGAAGATTTCACTGATACCTGAAACAAAACAGATGGAAATCATGCACCAACAACTTCTATACCAATGTTCATCAAATTCTTAACCAAATGATCACTTTCCAAAATAAACATGGTTAATGAAGCATTACTTTTTCGACTCAAAGCATCAGCCACATTATTTGATTTTCCCAGATGGTGATGAATTGTACAATCATAATCCCTGATTAATTCTAGCCATCCCCTTTGTCTCATGTTCAATTTATTTTGATTGAATATATACTTTAAACTTTTTTGATTGGTATATATTTCACACTTTACTCCATACATATGATGCCCCCAAATTTTTAAAGCGAAAACAACAACAGCTAATTCCAAATCATCTGTAGGGTAATTTACATCATGAGTTTTCAACTAACGTGAAGCATAAGCAATTACCTTATCATTATGCATTAGGAAGCAACCAAGCCCTTTCAATGAAGCATCATTGTAGATAAAAAACTCACCATTCCTGAAAGGTAGTGCCAAAACTGGAGCATTCACCAATCATCTTTTCAGTTCCTGAAAATAATCATCACATTATTTTGTCCAGATAAACTTAACACCCTTCTGAGTTATTTTAGTCATTGGACTAGATAACCGTGAAAAATTTCTAACAAAACTTTGGTAATAGCCTACCAAACCAAGAAAGCTATGGATCTCAGTAACATTTGTGGGTCTTTTCCATTCTTCAACAACCATTTTTTTTGCAGGATCAACAGTTATCCCATCTTTAAAAACAACTAGTACTCGCCCGAGCATTTTCACAGTCTTATAAAACAATCCTTATATTCAATAACAAAATACTATTACTGTAATTTATTAACGAACAATTAAGTTGAATATACTTTCCCTATGGACACAACTTTGGGGTACATAAAATTGGAAAACTGAATAAACTATAGAGACATCATCAATATAGTAGAATATATTGAATAAAATTTTAATGGAATAAAAATTTATTTGGAGCATGAAGAATTTAAACACAATAAGATATTTCTATGATTTGAAGATAATAATGAACATTAATATTGAATATATTTAAATCAATATTTGATGGTACATAATATTGAAATACATGTGGTGAAAATAGGGATACCTCATGAATATAGTAAAAAACGTTACTGAAAAATTTAAAGGAATAGAATTCTTCTAAAGATAGTGATTTCAATAACATTAATAAACTAAATCTAAAATAAAATATTTAAAAACATTGGATTGTAAAATGAAATATAAACTAATTGGAAACAAAAGTAGAATCATATTTTTAAATACAAGTTAAACAATTATGTTAACATCATAAATATTATAGAAAACATTTACATTAACTTATAAAGAATAAAGTTTTAATTTCACCATGAAGAATTAAATTAGATTAATGAAAACATCATTCAAATGGTTAATTAAAATTATTAAAATTATGATAATTAATGTTGAGTTGAGGTTATATGATCCACAAATGGAATACTAAACGATTATCCTATAAGATAAATGATTCCAACACAACACATAATATGTTATAGTAAACACATAATACATCACAAAAAGAACATATTGAGAATAGAAAAAAGGGAAATAATAACCCCCAAAAAAAGAAATTATTGTATACTAAAATTATATATTATAAAAATAAATAACAGATAAAATAAAAATAAATATCAACTGCTCTATATTACGCCAAATGATCCCTCTTCTATGATGTTGTATTCCCCAAAATTGTAATGTGACTCCACCCAATCACCATGTAAGATCGAGACCTTTCATCTCAACACTATAATTGTTCATGGATTTCCTAGCATTGGATAAAAATATATTATATTGTGTGCAAGATTTGGATGTAAAATGCATGATAACTAATCTATATTTACCATACATGTTATGGAATCAAATCAAAAAGAGGCAACTTAAAAGAAATAGTAGTAGAAGTTGGAGTGAACTATTAATTATCATTTTTCTTACATGAAGTGGTCATTGAGACAGATTTATATACAAAAATCATCATTTGAGTTATAGTGATGTAATAAAAAGAAATAAGGTAGATGTTCATCAACTAAAATTGAAATTTCGGATGCAACATGCACTTCATTCCATCTATGCTGTTCAACTGTCATGAAAATGAGAAATTGCAGCCTGCACAGACAAACAAATAGTGAATCCATAATTTAATATTTATGTGGAATTCATTTATGATGACCCCTTAAAAACATACATATGATAATGAGTGCATGTATATGTAGGCTACCCAGTCTCAATTTTTATTTCAAAAATGGGGTGACAATTCACACGCTTGTTCAAACAGAAAAAATGTTTAATCAGAAATACATTCTAAAACTAGATAAATATACCAATAGAATGTGTGTTTCATCATTGAAAACCTTTTTTTCTTTAGTCATAGAATCATCAATTAGTGATGACCCATTATATCAACGCAGCAACAAATATGAAGAACCACAACAACACCATAATTAGTACACCAAATTTAAAAGTATTAACGAGCTAATGAAAAATGAAATGAAGATATATTTTTATAATAAATAGAATTTAAAAAAAAAATTCCTTGAAAATGTCTGTAAAACATTCTTGAATGTCACAATAACCAGTGTTGTGGTTCAAAAGTCATCCATTTTGAATGCAGCTGGATTTATTCAAAGGATACTGCAATGACAATGTAAGAAAAATGAAACCGTAGAAATTAGAAAAACCCAATAGACATTGCAAAGGAATCGTGAAGGAAAGACTTACCCATATTATAGAAAAATATGGTTAGGCCACAACATCATATCCTTATAAATTAATAAATAAATAACATTTACAATGGGGAAATGAAGATCTCATTAAGAAAACTTCGAACACAAGTTGACAGAGAACCGTACAACAGACTCACATTAAATGAAGAAACTGTGTGAATGAAACAACATGATGGAAAAATCCTAACCCAGAAAGCTTTAGACAGTGTCTTGAGTGGAAAATAAATATAGGCCCATACCATTGGAAATTGATGAAACTTGGAGACTATGCATTGTTATAGATGGTGGCCAAACTGCTTGCAGCAATAATCCAAAAGTACCAGAAAACACAACAAACTGTATGTTATAAAATTAAAAAAGTAAAATAATGGAAAGAATAAGAAACATGAAATTTACAAAGTTAACATTTTTAATTAAAAATTTAATATAGATACCAAATTGATAATCATCATAAGATATCAAAGAGAGTGGTCATAATAAAAACGGAAATGATAAAATAAATGAAATAATAATAATTTGAATGAGTGGGTTGTTTGAGAAAAAATAAAATAGATTGAAACTATTCTACATGTATCTGGAACAATATAGAATGAGGGACAGAGATTAGAGACAAATATATAATGTTGGAATAATACTTATTGAAAGCGAGACATTCTGGGGATTCAAGTTATGAATTTGAGGAATATTGGTTACATAATGAGTAGCATCAACTTATTGGTATAAGTAAATAATAATCTATAGCGTGAAAAAATTAAAAAAAAGAATAAGATAACTATATTAAAATATGATAAAATGAGGAACTAATACCTCACAATAAGAAATCATTTTTCGTCACATTCATCAATAAGCAATCAAAATCGCTGGACAACTGGTACCTGAAAATGGAAAATCATTTATGCTCAGAACAACTGCCACAAGCATATAGAAATGGCCTCTAAAATAGAGGAAAATAATGTTTGGGAGTTCGTTAGACCTTCAAAAATATTATTTTTTGATTCACAGAACATCATGTTGACCCCAAATCTCCATAACATAAAGTAATTTCCTCAGACCAGAATCCCAAATATCATCTTCATGACCATTAACATTCAAATATACGCTTCTCGTTTTGTTGGCCCCTGACAACTGGCTCATTAGAGCTACAATAAGTAAAATACAAATTTTATTAATAGATCATATAATATTTATCATGTATAGTTTAATGATAGCAATAATGGATTTTCTATGTTGATAATTTCTTTTCCTTTAAGGATGTGAAGAATTTCATCACCTGGAAGCATTAGTTTTTCACATTAATTCTTTATTTAAAAATAGGTGGGTGGCATTTACTCTATTCAAAATAACAGCACCATGATTCTACCCGTAAAAAAGTAGTAACATATTCAATAATATACCAATAAAGAAAATGAAGTTATATGTTGCTGCTCATATAACAAATATACCTATATCTGCAGCAGCATCACCAACATCTGTAGTTTCCCTTATCAGATATATATTGCTGCTCAAATATATGTTTCTGCTAAACAAAATAAAAAAGCAGATATATGTTGCTGCATATATAAGTGATTGACCTTCCCTTGTTTCAATATATTCATTAATATATTCAAAAGTTTCCTCTGTTCAGTTTTCTTGTATGTGCATATATGTGTTTTTGCACATGCCATCCCTAGGATTGATGTTGACAGAAAAATCATCTTTAAAATTACACATGTATATAAAGTCATCAAAATTCAATGAAATGAAGATATCATACCTCAAATAATATGTACCATGACATGAATATTTAATTTCCTGATGTACATCATCTTATGGTCCCAGAATATGGCACCATGAGTTTGGAATACACTACCTAGACCTGATGGTGTGATTGTTATGAAACATTTCCTAGATATACCTAATATGGTCTACAAACTACAATGTTCTCATTCTAATAAATAAATGAATGAGAATTTGACATGATAAGATCAGTAAATGATTGTATTTGTTCTCAATATTTCCTCTTCTAGGTTAATACCCATTAATGATTTGATTATTTTTTAGATGAGGTGTCATTATTCTTGTCTAGTAGACTTTGTTAAGTAAAATTTTCAGTTAAATTATACACAAGAAATTTAAATAACAAATCAAATACAAGTCAATTAAACACATTCAAAATTCATCTCAAATATTCAATGACATTAGGAAAATGGGTCGATGTTCGTTTATAACACATAAAATTTGATATTAAATTATTTCTATCTATAAATTAAACCAATTACAAATTAAATTTTTAAAAAGAACCAGATTAATAGTAGAGAAATCAGGTCAAAGATAAAGCATTGAATTTAATTAATATATGTAATTTCAAAAAATATCAGAAGATATCCCTTTTGGAATCCATTAAATATGAAAATGAAATAAGAATAAATCACTAAGGGATAAGTCCAGTGTAATGAAGACAATAACTCTCTGTTGAATTCCATCTATTACAGCCCTCGTGACTATGTTACTAATTGAAGTTTCAACATTAGGAAGGGAAGAATGATGATTTTTGATCGCGAGCAAAAATTTCTTCATTTATGTAGAACCCATTTAAAAGTTAGTGAATGAATCGTAATTTACAAAACAAAATCATATCAAGATTTATAAATATCTGAAAACCTGTTTGTATTTGATGCCTTATAGTCTCCACCACTATCAATTTATGGTGAAATGTTTAGGAAAAAAGACCTGGAAAATCAAAAAGAAGTCAGTAATATTAACATGATGTGTTATATATAGAAAATACTAATACGTACATTAGGGAATAATAGTACAATGAAATTAACAAAAAAATCATGTAAATATTAATAAGCATCTAATAGCCTATTTATATATTTTTCCTTAGTAGTCTCCATTGAATCTCTGGTCAATTATTGCAAACAATTTCAGCAATAAAGTCTAGTAAAATCATAAAAAAGTCAGCAATGTTAAAGTGAAATGGTAAATTTATAAAATAATGACATGTTCTGTAAGAGTACTACTAAATAAACAATTAACAAAGATATTGTTAAAACATAATTGATTCTGGAACATCAATGCAGGTATGTGATTATAGGATCATTACATGGTATATGAATCATGTTTGCACTATCACGTTCAGATCACATGGGGCCATCCATCAGTTTTTATCATTGCATCTAATCATCTTGAATGAGAAGGTCTTAAAAGAATACATATACATGAAATAATAATAAATGCGGTCATTCAAACATTAAGGCCATGTGTATTAAAGGTATATTATTGAATGGGAGTCACACACCTACACGATCAAACTTATAATAGTTATTAATAGACACACTTCAAGCAATGGGAATAAAAAACACATAAATATTTATAACTGACCAATTTCTTCCTCTGCCTATCATAATCTCAGAAAATTAATATGAAAATATATAATACTAGTCCGGATATGCCTCACTTTTTTTCTCCACAATTGCAGAAACTATTTAGGCCTCTATAGAAAGATATGAAATTATGTTGTAATTAAAATTTTCATCACCAGTGTTGTCTATATCACACTTGCAAGCTTCTAGCCAATGTAACATAGCCATTGGGAATATCCTGAAACTGGTTTAGCAAATTAGAAACCAATATCCTAGGAAAAGTTATTCCTAACGTTAAATAGAACATAATGATAATATTCATTAGACCACGAAGCAAAAACATATATGTATGATAATAGATGGATAAAAAATGAATGATAACAAACTAACGATATGAATATTTAGCAAAAGGTTAATATTAGTATAAATTTAACAAGATTCAGATTAGTCAGCCACATAAAAACCCAAGGCAATGATCAAATTTGGAAAATCTCACTCAATTATTTGATGTAGAGGGAATACCTACAAAAGATGACAGAGTAGATAGTTGAGGAAACAGAGAGCTCGGATGCCGCATCCAGGCATGGATTCCCCGATCGAACTCCCAAGAGTTCCAGAGATGTACAATAAGTAGTCCATAAAATATCTACGAATGATTAATAAGTAAACACTTCAATAAGCAGTCCATAAATATCTATGAATGACTAATTATGAAACACTTACATATAAATAATCATGAAACATTACTGTTTCAACTACCTGTATGTAATTATGTAATTTTCTGTGCCATCATAATTTAGGGGCACCAAGATACTATCTCCAAGTAGTACACATTCGTGGTATGTCGTACCATACAGAGAACTCAACAGGGAGGGAGCATAATAATGTCAGTTAAACACAAACAGAATAGGGAAAAAGTGGTCAGATAATTTGAAGGGAAAACATGATATTGAAAATTAGATAAACTCTAAATAAATACATGAAACAACCAAAACACACTATGGAAATATATATGAATTACTAATAGGTAAACACTTACATATAAATGATGTTAAAAACATTAATGTTTCAATTATCTTAATGTAATTATGTAAATTTTAATTCCATCTTAATTGCAGGGCCACCAAGATTCTATTTCCAAGTAGTACAATTTCATGGTATGTCGAACCATATAGAGAAGTGAGTGGGGAAGTTGTCATAACCTAGTCAGTTAAACACAAACAGATAAGGAAAAATATGTGGGAAAATAGGTAGGATTAATTGGAGTCCATACAGGATCTTGAAAATAATATGATCACTATATCCACATAAGATCCACCCAAAACACCATATAGAACATTTATTTAAATGTGGGAAAACAACTACATTGTTAGAGAATCATTCCTTCCGAAAATAAGTGATCCATGGAATCCAATACATGAATCCCAGTAAATGAAGATTTTGGTAAATGCACAGTTACCTCAAAAGTAGGCGATGAAATTACCGACCTGGATCAATATTAAAGGAATCAGTTGATATCGTATGAAATCAGTGGATGCTGAAACGACTCGGTGAGGCTCAGGGCCTAGTGGATCATGCGGAGTTGGTGTCGTGAGTTCAGAGGGGATTCATTGAGGGGAACAGAAGAGGGGATTTGGAGATCGTGCTCGGGGAGGGAGAATATATGGCAGTGAGTAGTCTCTCGCATAGTGTTGCGACCACACTCGATCTACAGGACGCGCGGGAGGAGAAATCCAGGGAGGGTTATCGTGATCGCAAAACCTAGAAACCAAATTGGAAGAGTCTTAGCCATAGAAGGTCGAGGGCGAGAGTAGAAGAAGAAACCGAGGGAAGTCGTCTGGAACCCTAATCGTATTGGAGGAAAATCACGAGAGTGAGATGGTGTCGATGGTGGGAATGAAGAAATGGCCAGGGATGGTAAGAGCATTGATTCCAGGGACGACATGCGGGAGGAGATGAGCAGATTCCACCGTCGGTGTATTGATTGAAGCTCTGTAGAAACCCAAAGTGTGGATGGAGTACCAGGTTAGGTGAATGGAAGGAGTCGCACTGGGAGAAATGGATGAGGAGGTAGCGCATGATGGTGTGGGGGTAGAATCTGGTATGGATGTGTTACTTGGGTGACGTGGTTGAGCGTGGAGGCAACATCTCTGCTGGGAGGTACCCATCTTTAGTAGATATAGTGGATGTGACCTAGGAAAAAAATTTGTTGCAACCAAAACTCACACTTGCTGAATTTCCCATACAATTTCTTTTCTTTTATGGTTTGCAAAATAACCCTTTAAATGTCTTTAATGCTCCACTTTACTTTTAGAAAACACCAAAATATCATCAATGAAAACAACCACAATCATATCTAAGAACTCATGGAAAATTCCATTATTTAGGTCCATGAATACATCATGTGCATTGGTTAGACCAAAATACATAACTACAAATTCATGATGGCCATATCTTATACAAAACCCGGTCTTTAGAATATCAGCTTCCTTTACCTTCAACTGATGGTACCCCGATCTCAGGTCAAACAAATCATCGATATGAGGAAAATGATATTTGTTCTTAACAGTGATGTTATTCAGGGCTCTATAATCGATGAGAAGTCTCATTAAACCATCTTTCTTTTTAACAAATAAAACAGGAGCACCCCATGGTGATGTAGTAGGTTGAATGAATCCTTTCTCTAATAAATCTTGCAATTTCCCCTTCAACTCTAAAAGTTCAATTTGATCCATTCGATAAAGGGATTTTGAAATTGGCTTAGAATCAGGAATGAAGTCAATAGTAAATTCAACTTCTAGATCTGGTATTATTCCATGAAACTCATCATAAAAAGCATCATGATACTCATTTACCACTGGCACATCATTAATCTAAACAGTTCACTTATTTTCAATGATACGTTCAAGATAACATTCATTACAATCTTTTATAAGTTTCTCGGCCTCTTGATATGTTTTCAACAGTAAGGGTTTATTCTTGTTCACAAACTGAATGTTTTTCTATAAAGAAACTTCATTATCTCTACATTAAATCTTAGCATGTTAAACAGAGAGCCAGTCAATACCCAGGATAACATCAAAATCCACTAGAGGTAAAAAAATAAGGTTTGAATGTAGGCTCTTTCAACTGATAAGGATAGGAAGATTCTTATAAATTCTTTTTTCCTCAGTATTTCCCCCAGGTGTTTTTACCACATGTTTAGGAGTCATTTCTTGATATGGTATTCCCATTTTAGTATAAAAGTTTTCAGAGATGAAGGAATGTGTAGACCCTGAATAAAACAACACACTGGCATAATCTAAAAAAACAAACAATGTACCTGATATATCTTCATTTGATGGCCCGACATCTACTGAAGTAGTTGCAATGGATTTCACCACCCCTTTCTGCTTGTAGTCTAACTGCTTTCCATCACTTGAGAACTTTTTTGGACACTCGTTTTCATAGTGACCAATCTCATTGCTCTTAATACATTGCACTAATTGTAAATCAAATTTGGTCGTACCATCACCCTGTTCTTTTTTACTGAAATCACAAGCCTTATGTCCCGCCATAATGCATTAGTAGCGCTTTCCAGAATTCAGAAGACATTCCCCAACATGCCTTTTACAACACTTATCACAAACTGGAAACATAGTTTTCTTACCATCGGACCTTTTTGAATATTTCATTCTTTTATCCTTCCACCTCGGTCTCTTTTTCTGCTGGTTGTTATAGAACACTTGATCATCGGAAAACTCCATTTCCACCTTCTCAGCACATCGAACAAGCTTTTCATAACTCTTGAACTCGCGAGAAGATAACGCCCTTAGATATTTTCTCTTTAATCCTGAGTAAAAACGGTTGATTTTACTATCAAGTTATTGGATAAAATTTGGAGCATACCTTGCCAATCGAGTGAACCTTTCTTCATAGGCAGCCATTGTGTCTTCCTCTTGCCTCAATTCCAAGAATTGTTTTTCCATTCTATGTCGAAAAGACATAGGAAAATACTTCTAAAGAAACATACCTTTGAATTCATCCCAGTCGAGAGCATCAATCTCATCTGTGTCCCTGATATTTTTAACCATCGACCACCACTGATCTACTCCACCCTCCAAACGGTAAATAGCAAGACTAACCTTTTGATTTTCTGAACACCCCATGACGTCAAAAATCATCTACAGTGGTTTAATGCACCCCTCAGCTAGCACACGGTCAGATGATCCTCTGAATGATGGGGGATGTTGCCTCATGAAATGTTCCACCACTGACATGTTCCTCCGCGGTTGATTTGGCTGATCTCGTGCATGGAGACCACCACCATTTATCGCTTGAGTTAATTGTTCCATTACTGCAACAAAGTGTTCAGTTCCAATTCCGACCATATCAGGATGCTGATTAGGAAGGTCATTTCCTTCTGTATGCCTTCCTATCATTGCTTCCCTGTTTCCTCTATGGAAAACCATTGTGAACAAATATGTCTTATATGAAGCAACATGGTAATCTTCTAATGCTATATCATTTTAATTTGACCATAGAAAATATTTTTGGATAATCATATAATATAATTCTAACTCCTAAAGTTATATAAACAGAACTTTGATACCAACTATAAGGCCACAACCTTAAACATTACCTAATATTGTGTTATTTCAAGAATACACATTGAGGATCTTTTTAGGTTTAGAGTTTTAGGGAATAAGATAATAAAACGTACATTAAATTCCACACTTAAAAAAGTGGTTAAATAAAATAAAGTAATCATTTTTCCCATTAATGGAAACATATTTATGATAAAACATGGAATCATTCTTGACATTTCCTTGACACTATCATCATATCATGTACCTTTCTCTTGACTGGTAAAAAACATTTCAAAAACATGGGATGAGCATAAAAAGCTCCGTAAGGGATATAAAAATATAGAAAAGAAACATGAGTACATGTATACATAAAAATATATGAAATCATATTTTACACATAAAACATATGCACTTTAACATACCTCATCAAATCATGAATAAATCATAGAAATTATAAGACATTAAGGTAACTAGAGGCATTCATAACATTCTTATGTAGGGATTAACCCTCATGGTTATGTTTGGAATACCCATCACAGTATATTCGCTAAATCTATTCAGAGAAACCTTGATGTTTAACCCCTTAGCATGACCAAATGCATTGGAGATATATATCGGGCTCACATGCCCTTAGTCTATCACAGAACCACTCGTCTTCATAAATAATGACCAATAACCATAACATAATCTTATCACATAAAAGCTGCATAAAAGAAACATAACATTTCAACATTTCAATCACAATATGTCAATAACAAATTGATATAATAAAAAAATTATCAAAACCATTATCAATACCAAAATAAAATAAAAGTAAAACATGGTTTTTATTTTTCATTAAAAAAAATTTATGGCTCGTAGAGGAAGTTGAAACTCAAATAATGGTCACGGCGGCAGAGAAGTCAGTGTCGCCGCATACGTGTGACAAAAAAACATTCCCTTTTATCCTTTAGTAAATTCTTTGTATAAAAAAGATTCCTTTTAAATAAATTTAAAAGTCAAAGGGTTTATACACCGTATAAATGAATGTTTTGTATAAAACAAAATATGCTTCAATGAAATGATATTGAGACGATGTCCCTTACCTCGCGTCCAACTTGAGTCGATCATTCTTTAACCTCCAAGATAATAAATTTGAGTTAATTTAAAATTGATTAAGAAACGTTTTAATGTTCATTATTCCTTTTTTATCACTTATTACCATGTTATGGACACTATTTAATTATTTATGTAAATAATGGTCGTTTTGTCTATCATTGTTACTTGAGTCAAAAATAAACTAATTATAATTACAAGTTGTTCATGTGGTAAAATATCCATTATATCCAGAATTACTTTCATGATGTAGATATCATATATGTCATATAAATCCAGTATTTACATGCATTTACAATATTACATAACATTTAGAGGTAATATATTAAATGCACAGTTCATGGAGATGGTAAGCCGTACGTACGCATGAACGCTACATCCATTTCTATTTTATATTTAATGGAATTAAAACATAATGATACATAATATTATTATTATTCCAGTATGGTATCATATATAATATCATTAAATCTATCCGTTATATCTACAACATATGGTATTAACGAATCAAATCACCTTGAGGGGGCGGTATTACGCACTTCCTAAAATAAAGATATCGTGTATACCCATAATGGAAGCCATAAAGGTATGCGATAAATGAAAAATACAGAAGCCTAAGGAAAACATAAAAATATTATATATCATATATAAATATTTTCACCTGTTAATTGACACCTTTGAAGGTGTTAAAATAATATTGAACAATCATCATTTCGTGAGGCAGAAATTCCCTATCCACAGAAAAAGTATGTTCTTTAACCATTATATATATGTGTGTGTAAGTTTAGCTCGAATAATTCTTATAAAAACATTATAGTATATTGAAGATACTGATTTTGTTGCAAATGAAATTAATAAAAATATTTTAGGGGGTTGGAGAAGCAAAATAAAACAATAGAACACAAGTGAAGACATTACCTTTAAATAAGGTAACTCCCATTGGATTGAATCAAAAGGTTTTCTTGAAGAGCTTACTGCCTAAGGTAAGGCTTCTATGATGAGTAAAGGGATGTGGAGAGACAAAATGAGTAGAGATTGGACAAGCCAAAATCTTGAGACATGAGGGAAAGGATGTAGAGTTGGGGGCCTTTTAAAAGAGGAGAGGAGGGGCACTCTTGGAAAGGTATAAAATGTTACTTTATATTGTAATGTGTTTCGGATTCAAAAGGTCCCACATTGATATATTTAGAGTATAGGAAGATAATGATTCTAAATATACTCATCCAATAGGTCTTTGACAATTGTAAGTCTTAGATTTTATATTATCTTTTCATTATATTTAAATCGTTCATTAATGAGGTAATCGATGCATCATCAGGATGTCATAAATAATATAATTTATTTAATGTCTAAAAATTATGAAAAAGAAACTATGATGTAGGAAAGATTTTTATATTTCCAATGAATATTTATAGTTCAAGTGATCATTTATTTAGGAAGAATTAAAAATGTTTTACTCGGGTGATAAATTCTTTGTTATATTTAACTTTTTTAAAAAATAAAAAGATAAAAAGTCATTATCATACAAAAGTGATTCCATGGGGTCCCCAAGTTAGGCACAAGGAATCCCATGGTCGGCCATGACACAACCAGTAACATTAGGACACATGTTGGGGTAATTTATTATTTTTATGATAATATTTTATTATATTTAACTACCCGATTACTAATTAATCAAGATAATTAAAGATAATTACCATTGTTACTATTCATAATGTCCAAAAATTAGAGTCTTGATTACATAATTTGGAACTTACGATTAAAAATATGTAATCCATTTTACCAATTACAAACAGAGAACATGCAATAATTAATTTAAAAATAATTCCCGTGGTCAAAATAAATAGTGGGTTTTTTAGAAACAATATCTATGAAAATTCGGGCACTTGTTTATGCTCAATTCCAAAGGGAAATTAATCCCAATTACCACAATTGGATTACATGGTAAAATTATAATCTATTTAAACATTAAAATAAATTCAAAATATAATCTAACCATATAATTAAATTAGATGAAAATACAGTTTTGATATAAAATGCAGTATTTTTTCACTATTCATTAAAAAAATAAACATTGTCAAAAAAATACCAAAAATTGATCCAAAGTATATTTCAATGTCCCAATCATAAATTATAATTTTATTTTGACAAATAGAGCTTATAAAAATGTCAACTGTTTGATTTAAAAATGGGTTTCCATTATAAGGTAGTGAAACAATCTTTTAAAAATATTAGTGTATTCCATGCTTAAGATTAGATTTATTCTCATTTTAAGCCTCTAAAACACTATCTAATTCATAAATATACAAAGATAAGAATATATATTATTCATTACTTACTTGGTATGTTACAATACATACCATATAAGATAATATAGATGCACAATATCAAGATAAACCTCAATGAAAGGATATTGAGACCTAGTCCATTAAAATGATCATATCATTAGATTAAGGATAAAACAATGGAATAATTATGTGTGAAAGATATAAATGATCCCAATATAAGTGGATACATAGTGTAAAAAATTCGTAGATCATTCATGCATATTCATGAAAAAACAAAACCAATAACATGGATATTTAACTAAAAGAAATAAGATAAAGTTAAGATTTCACTTACTGTGAGTCTGACATGTATTGTTCATTATTTAATTTCATGAATTATAAAATAAGGTTAATATATAATTTATTCAAAACCATTTTAAATATTATAAATTATTTTACATGACTTTTTACCATGTTATAATAACTAGTCAATTATTTGAGTTCATATATGTTGTTTTGTCATTGTTTGGTACATGAGTCAAAAAATGAACTTGTTTTGATGATAATTATTCATGTTTTCATCATTCCATCTCCTAAAAAATGATATTCATGTTTTAAATATCATATATATCCTGTAAATATAAATATTCATAATAGTCCAAAATATTTTTATATAAGAAAATAAATGTATTGTTCTGGAGATGGTAAGTCCCACGTACCCGGGAACGCTACATTCGTTTATTTCTCATACTAAAGGAATAATAATCAATTTATATAAATGTATATTATAATAAAATAATTATATCAACTTCATTTATGTCTCATTTGTTTCATAAATCCATCCTTTATACATTCCATTTATATCATGAGCGAGTCATATCACATTAAGGGGGCAGTAGTCTACACTTCAACAAATAAATTTATCATATTTAAACATTGTAGAATGAATAAAGTAATGTTGTGAATAAAAGATACATAAAAATTCTGAAAATATTAATATAATTTATTTTATATATAAATAATGTTCCATCATAATGGCCACCATGATAGGTGGTATGAAAAAATTGAATAATCATTATTTCATGAGGTAGTAGTTTGTCGTACATAGAAATATTACGTTCTATATCTATTAGATGGAGGTGTGTGTAACTGTAGGTAGAAAAAATTTCATAAATACATCATAGTATATTTATTATAGTGGTTTTTTTATAAAATAATGGAAATAATATATGTTAGGGGGTTGGAGAAGAAAAATAAATGAAAAGATCTTGTGAGAAGACATTACCTCTAAATCGGGTAACTTCTTTTGATTTGAGCCAAAAGGCTTTTTTGAATTGCCTTATGCACACGGTACGGATTATAGGAGGAATTGGGGGATTTTGGAAGATTATTTTGGATTAATTTGGTTGAAATAATGGGCTTGAGATGTGTGAGTAGTTGGGTAGAGGTGGTGGCCTTGTATAAGGGGGAGGGGGACACTTTAGGATATATTTGAAATATTAGTTTATTATAAATTTATATTAAATTATTATTGTTTAGAAATGATATATATTTGAGCGTATTATTATTATGGGTATACATCCTCTAAACCAAATGGGTTTAGACATGTTTAGGTAAAAAAAGTAACCATATATTTTATCTTCAACCATTAGTTAAAAAGACAACCTTTTACCCTCTCTTCGTGTATTTTAATAGTATGTGGTTACTATAGGTACTGTAAGAATACAAGAAACCATAAGTGGATAATTAATTATCTTTATAGCATTATATGAGTCATTTTCTAAATATTGGATTTTTAGGACTATTATATCATTTAAAAAAATATTAATTATTTTAAAAACTCATTTATGTCAATTATGACACTATTTAGTAATATATTTTTGTTAATGTCATAACAACTTGATTACTACAAACCAAAAGAATTACCTCATTTCTAACACATCAATTTCATCCAAAAAAATATTTTATTGTATCAAAATGTTAAAATTACATTAATTTAAATATTTATTTTATCATTTATTGTAATATTTCATTAATTAGGTAATCACTACATCATCATTGTTTTGTAAATAAATTTATTTATATACTATCTACAAATTATAAATAAAATATCATGATATAGGAAATATTTTTAGATTTCTAATTAAAATTTATAATTTAATACATCATTTATATAAACCAAATTAAAATTGTTTTTGTTTGGAGATACATGTTTATGTTATATTTCCTTTTTCTTTAAAATAAATATTATTAAAGGTCATTATCACACCCAACTGGCTACGTGGGTTCCAAAAATTAACCCAAGGATTTTAGGTTCTTATTATATCTCATCTAATAGTATTATGACATGTTCTTTCATATTTTTATATTGTTATAATATTATTTTTTACCCATATTTACATGATTCACCCTTTAACCATTATAAATAACAATTATTACTGAAATTATTATTAGATATGCCTAAATATAAAATAAAACTATTTTCATAATTTGGACCTTCAAATTTTAAATATGGTATCCATTTTTATAAATTTAATACACAGACATTTCATTAATTAATTCAAAATTAATTTACATTTTCATAATGATAAAACACAGTTTTAAAAAGTAAAAACTATCAAATGATTGAATTCTGTTTATGTCAAATTCATAAGTGAAATTACTAACAATGACCAAAATTGGATTAAATGATAAAACATAATCCATTTTCACATTAAAAACAATTAAAAAGGAAATATATCTATATAAATAAATTAGAAAAAATGAAATTTTGAATTAAAATATAGTGTTTATAATTATTCATTAGAATATGAATTTCATCAGAAAAATACTTATATTTAATCCATGGAAAGTTTTGATATCCCACTTCAAATTAATAAGTTTATTACATTAAATATAACTTATAAATTTTTTAAAAACTTTATTTAAAAAGTGTTCTCCATCCAAAGATGGTGAAAGTGTGTATTTTTTAAAATTCATATTTAATTATAAAATTGAATTTGTTCTTATATCATATCTAGTAAAAATATAACATAAATTTAAAACAATAAATTGAGTATTAAATTCTATTAATAATTAAATAAATATCCATAAAGTGTGATATGATTTTATAAAAAAAAGTAATCTATTTTTAAATATTTTTTTGTAAAACCCATCCTTTATTTTCAATTGGTTTTTATTTCAATTTATAATAAATTTAGTAACTAAATAATCTGTATTTTAAATTGGGTTAACCATATTATTATAGTTTTGTTTATAATATTATTTCTCTTTATTCTAATGGATAGGTTAAAATGCTAACATTTAAATAATAACATTCAGTTGTTCATTTAAGCTCGATATAACAAATCATATATGCTCATAAACATAGTGTTCTCACAATGAATACTTTAGTTAAATTAATAGTATTAAAATTTAGTGAGATTAAATAATAGAATATGTATACACAAATTATATCATTCAGTCCAATGAGGTTGAACAAGATGTTTAAAATGTTCATGTATGTATAGCGGATAGATGAGTAGGGTCACAGTGTTCAAAGACAGATAATATTAATATCATCTACATTTTTATATAACATGCTAAAACATATAATATATTTAATTTAATAGAATTCAAATATTCATAAATAAATAAATTAGTAAACCATATTTTTTTTACAGATTGTGTTTTTAAATTGATTATTTTAATTATATTATTTTATCCATTAGGAAATAAGAGAATTTTTTTTAATTTACTCTGAATTATATATTTCAAATCATTAATTATTGTAATAATTATGATATAAATTATTTTTTATTTTAATCGATTTTTTGAAACATTATCATATAGAGATGACATGAAATAATGTTATTTGAGAATATTAAATTCTAGTATAACTTTAACAACATGAGTTACTAAAATTTATTAAAATATTATAAACATTCTTTGGTATAATATAAATAAATATACCGAATATGTACCAAATATTATGGAAGATAATATGATCAAACTATAATTGTTCTCATATTTATAATAGTCATTGTAGAATAACAAAGAGTTATTGCACTATTACATGGGCTTAAAAATATTATAGTTAAAATATTGTTATATATCAGTAATTATTAATAAAAGTGTCAATATTTTATTTATATATTTCTTATTAAATTTTAATTATATCTATATTTTTTCACAATGATTTATTTGTTTTGTGTATTTCTTACGTTTCTTTAAATTATCTATTTTTTATTATGAAACGATTCAAATTTCTGCATATTTTCATTATATTTCTCTCTTACATTTGGAATTTAAATTGATATAAATATATTACATATATGAATAATATATAATATATTATAATTATTAGTTTGTTAAGTCATATATCACCCAAATATAATAATTTATTCAAAATTTCACATTTTTTATGAAATTTATAAAATTTCATTTTCTAATTTTCAAAATATTATATAAAATAATAGTTGAATCATTATATATGTCTAAAGTTTATTATTTTATGTTCATATTATTATCTGTTTTAAAAAATTACTTAATTTAATATTAATTTTATTATATTTTCTCAATGTAAATATTTTATTTTTTTAAAATTAAATAATATATTTCAATATAAGAATTATAAAAATCCAAAAACTCTAATATGTTTTGTGATTATAGGAATAAAAATGTTAAATATATGTTGGTTCATGTGATATTTTTTTTTGAAAAAAGTATCTTGAATTATATTAATGTGTTATATGAAATAAATAAACTCCCAATTTGTTGTAAAATTTTGTTTCTAAATTAATGTATCAAATAGGTCTAACATACAAAAAAATCTGTTAGGATAATACATATGTAGTAATGGTAATTTATGGTACATAAATCATTAAAATAAGAAAATTTTTGATATATTGGATTAAAATATTTAAAATTTCATCTTAAAAACAAATCATACTTTTTGAAAAAAGATAAATTAATTTTTTTGTACAACATTTTTTATAATTTTAATTTGATCTTTATATATTACTATATTATGTTGTAATTAGTTTGACAAACTAAATGTAAATTTGAAAAATATTTTTAGTTTTATGAACATATATATTTATCCATATCGAATAATAATACTGAATATAACTGTTATGATACAGAATTAAAATTATTATAACTTTTATAATAAATAGGTATTTATAGAGATAATGATGTTAAACTTTATGCAATTATTAATGTTGAATTGTTTATCAAAAAATTTAATATGGTTCTGAATATACGCTTAGTATTTTTTTCAATGAGAAATAACCCTCTTTTTATGTTTTTGGATGTTAAATAATTTGAGTGTAGTCTTTATACAAGGTGAACGGAAACAAATTAAAACCCATGGAAAAATTATGAAGGTGTATTATAATATTGAATGACTATTTAGATGTAATGAGATCCATTTATTATTTTAATTAATCATTATATACATTAAATATGTTTAATAATTATCATAAAACTCATTAAAATAATATATAGTAGTTTATCATTGTAAACACCTTCATTTAGGTGATGAAGTAAATGAATAACCACTTTTTTATCTCATGAATAAATTCCAATGTTGTGAAACATTTAATCAACTATTATATAAATATATGTAATAAAAAAAATAATCTAACACATTGTTTAGAATCTATAAACCCATTGTTTGGAATTTATTGAGTATTTTTATTGAGTTTATAATAGGTTGTTAAAATCCAAGCACATCCATTTTTATAAGAGTATGAAGTGATTATTTAAAAGTATCTAATGAGGCCCTGATGATTGAATAAACCTCGTGAGGTAAATTAAATAAGGATTTGTAGAAATTTTATCAATTGAATCATATTATTTTTATTAATGGTCATCACATTATTAGTTTTAATAATTATGAAAACATCATTCCATCTAATTCTGACTATTTTAGATAATTAATAAATAAGAATATTTATATTCATAGATTAGTAAGATTATCCATTCATGTGTCGAGAGAATGGTTTCTAATTTTATTTATTTTCCTACGTTTCATGGATTAATTGTTGGAAGAGTGGTATCGATTTAGAATCTAAAGATTAATTAAATTATGAGGTGACAGAAACCATGTCATAGTTGTTTAAAAATACTTTAATTATTGGTGTGAAAAAATTTATAATTGAGAATTAAATAGAAAAAAACAACTTTCATGATTTTATCTCATGTTAGAATGAATAATGGCCATAGGTATGAAAAACAACATCCCTTTCATTATTTGTTACGTTATAGTGATATATGTAAATTTATATATATGGGTTGTTTTTTGGATATTTTTATTGAATAATTAATAGTAACACCAAAAGGATATGTGATGAAAATTACCTTGGTTTAGGTCATAAGGTGATGGAAAATCTATGTAATCCATGATACGTGGAAAAGTATTGAGTTTGGAAATTTTCATTAAATATTATTGGACATACTGATGTGCTAACAGGGCACTATACTATAGTGAATAAAAAATAAACAATTTAGATGATAAATATAACCAATGAGATATGAGGTGAATAAATATTAATTGCTCATGTGTTTTGTCTCTATCCTTTAGAAAATTAAAATTCCTTTGAAAATTACCATTACACACATGTTTTAGAATTCTCATATATATTATGGTTATTTATTTTCAAATATATATGAAACATTAGATAGCTATCCAAATCCATCTTAATACTATTTTCAGATTAATTTCTTTTGGATTGAGGAGAAAAATATTAGTAAATGTATGATTCATCCTTGATGGTCTATCAGAAATATATCCAAATATTGGTTGACTTATAAATGTTAGAATTTAATTTTATTCTAATTGATATTTTTGACCATAATATTGATGGATTACCTATGTTATTTATAAATAATAATATAAAGATGTGGAAATTGATATCACTACAGATTGAAACCAAACATTATTTTTTATATAAAAGTGTGTATAGATTACCTAATTCTAATGTATTGTGTTCAATATTACTATCTATGTCTATATCATTACCAACTCTTTGTATTATTCATTAGTCATTCACTCTAAATTTTATATAGAATATTTTATTTTTATTGTTGGGATATTTTGTAACCACTGATTGTCACCCTCTTAGTGACCATTCATTTCTCATGAAATTATAATATCTGGTAACATAGATGGTTGGCCTATAAAATTTTTATTCAATCTAGAAGTTATTTTTGTTTTTCATTGTAGTAATTCCACAAATTCTTATGTATTTTATTTCTTTCGTTATTTATTATAGATTTTGCTTAAGTTTTTCATTATATTGGTATGATCATGTCTATATAAAAGTGGTCCCATGTTTGTAAGGGAAGTTTTACCAATAAAAAATTAGAGGATACTTCTTTATACTATAACACGTATCATAAAAGTTCTTGTGAAATTGATAAGGGTGTGCATATTCTAAAAGTAATGAAAATAAATTATTTATAGATCAAAATTAATGTTGAAGATGTCATGTGAGATGAAAATGCATTAATATCATCATTATAAAAGAAAGAATTGATATGATTCATTTGACACTACAACAAACAATGTATTTATTTTGTATTTTATTAGTGGGGGTTTAGTAAACCAACGCAAATATTTTTTAATAAATTTATCAGTCCGTTTTTTATAAACCAATAATAAAAAACTACATTTTATAAAACAATCGACACTCTCCCCCTCCCTCAACACCCCCAACCGCCCACCCCAAAACTCTCAGAATGCCTAATCTCTTTCGTATTGCCAATCTCTATTGACAGTCATCGTGCCATCCTTATCATCGGCTGGTACTGCCAATTTCCACCCCTCACCTTGACTCGCTATTCCTCACTGACCTACACCACCCCTTGGATCACAGTCCCATGACATACCTCATTTCTTTAGGTATTTAACATGGATATCCAGTTATGGTGTTCTATATTACACATATATTGATGTGAGAAATAATGTCTACACCCTTTGAATATAGTATCTTATGTGTGAATACGTAGGTTGTGTTGGATTATTATATAGTGTATGGTGTCACATGACCCAGAATTGAAGGTTGTCATGTTTAAGAAATTCCATGAGGCAGTGGAGTGGATGAATGACTGTGTTTTTTAATAGTTATGTTAGTGGGTTAGCACCGTTAACATACATTTTTCACATTATTATTTCTTTGATCAATATAATAACTGGTTTACTGGATCGTAGAGTGTTTATATGTTTTCCATGTTAGAATCAAGTGATCGGTTGCTCACGGGGTTTCCCATGGATTAGTCATGTGATCAAAAAATGATCGAAATAACAAGACTTGTTTCATATAAATTGATTAATTTGAAAGGATTTTATGAAATATCTCATATGAATTTGTATATCTAGAATAGTAATCATGATGTAGATATATTCATTAATTCAAATACATTATATCTTTTGGGGAGGGTTATGGCTTATCTGTCTCATGTTGTAGTTATATGCTAATGGATACGTTTCAGCAATGTTTTTGAAATTATATTTCTCAAAAAAGTATTCATATATACTAGTACTCAAATCGGTTATTATGGGTGATAACATGTTGTATTGACCATATAAATTCATTGATTTTCAAACTCATTTAGAGTTCTTTGTCATTGACTAATATTTATTTCGGTAAAATTTAATTTTTTCAGTTATGTATGAAATTAAAATCATGAATTGGAATTTCATATTTATTTATATATTGATTTGATTAGTGCCATATCATGTTATTTATTGTCAATTTTAATTTATAATACAGATTTAAATGACTCCCAATTATGATTATATACACTCATTTAAGTTTCATATGAAATGATTATATCCTATTGTCATTATCCCTCTATTAAATGTTGAAAATTCCATTCAATGGTGAATAAATGTAGTCTAATAAATTCATCTATCAGTATAATGTTGGTTGTATAATACATTAACAAAAATTTATTGGGTTTTAATATATGGTTTTTGTTGTGAAATATTACATAGTTTCTTTGGGATTTTACTAAAATATATAAACCCTTAAATGTATTTTTGTAATTAAATTCTAGACATGATAGGAGATCTTGATATCCGGTTAGAGGTTGATTAACTCCAAAAAACCACCACATGCTTCAGTTTTACCACATTTTTTAATTAATTATGTTCCCTTTGTGACCTAGGAACCACTAAGTCATTTTAGGATTAGATTTATCTAATGAATAATGGTAGTGTGAGGTTAATAAATTGATATAGTTGAACATATTGTACACAATGTCCCCTCATATTATTTACCATTAATACGGATTAAATGATTAAATTAATTGAATAATGGATTGAGTGTTATTTTTTGTCCTTGAATGTAGTTTAGAAGGGATGTTATTACATCATTAATGACATCTATAATTTACATGAAATTACTTATTTTTCTTATTAATTTATGACATTATAGTTATTAATGGTCACTTGGAATATACAGACATGATGTTCTAAATTTCTAATTTAAATTAATGGAAATGATACTTTATATTATTTATCTGGAGTCACTATTAATGATAGTCTTATATGTTGTTCAATTTCAACTTTCATGATGTCCCATATAGTCAAAAATTAATTAATTGACAAGATGTTACACATTTTAATATTTCAAATAAACGGGCATGACATCCTCTTAAAAAAGAACACTATCACTATGATATAGAGATACTTGAATTTATAATTCCAGTAGTGATCATATGACTATTATATATACTTGTATATCAATCATGAAATGTGGAAAATATCATTTCAATACATCCCCATATAAATGGAATGTATTTATTTAATTATATAGGAAAATATTTTTTAATATATTTATGTTTTTTAAACTGTATATATGAATCTATATTCCTATATTGAAATAGTTATGTGTTTCAATTTTTTTTAATAATTTTTAGGTATATTATTATATATATGGATAAAATTTGGATCACATTACCGAGGAACACACATCAGTATGCTAAGGGTTTCAAAGAGTTTTTAGATTTTTTAATTTCTAATCGATCCGTTGATAGGAAAATAAGATTTCCATGTCTTAAATGTAAATTTATTAGGTGTTTGAAAAGTGATGAAGTTTATAAACACTTGATATTAAAGCAATTACATTCTCAATATTTTTTTTGGGTTTGGCATGGAGAATTAAATGTTTCAAAATGTTTGAGCACAGATGTTTATCTAGAGAAAGAGCTCCCACCTTCGTCTATAATGTAAAATGAAATGAAAAACCATATAAATGATGAATTAGGAATTTCAAGACATCAACATAAACATGAAAACATATCATAGAAACCTGTTGAAGGATCTATATATATATCAATGTGAAATTGATTTTTTTAGATTTTAGGCCTACAAAATCAAGAGAGTAACATATCCTTGGATCGTCCTCCTGATTCTATGGAGACTATTGTAAGAGAAAACAACAGTGATAAAAATTTGGTTCATGGTTTAGATGATGATGGAATTCATGATTTGTATATTATATGTTTGAAATATTCATAACTTTATATTCCTTGAAATTATAAAATTTAAAATGCCTATGAGGAATTTCAAATAAGGTGATGTCCATGATATCAAAATCGTTGTGTATTGAATTTCCTGAAGAAAACATCTCCATGATTCTTTCTGACATGATAAAATATTAACTGGCTTGGTATAAAATATAAAAAAAATTGGGTCCCAATTATTTATTATTCATTGGCGAGGGGATTAAAACACCATATATGGTAAAAAATGTTCTTCTTTGAGATGGCAGTCAATGGGTGATATTGGAAGTCTGAATCATCATACTACAATGAAGAAAATGAAAAGGAACACACCTACAAAGGTTTTACAATATATTCCATTAATGCCTCGATTGTAAATATTATTCATGTAATCAAAAACCACCAAACACATTAATTTGAATTTTGTATATCACAACAATGATGGGATAATGCAACATCAATGAGATTCACAATCATGGAATATATTTGATTCATTACATACTGATTTCTCATATAATCCTATGAATGTTCTATTGCAATCAGCTTCTTAATGGAATCAACCCATTTTGGACATTGATTTACAATTATATCATTTTTCCAGTTGTTTTGATCTCTTCCAATATACCTCTATGGATATGTATGCAACAAAAATCATTTATCATTTAAATAATTATTCTTGGAAAACAAATTCCTAGAAATGATATTGATGTATACCTGAAGCCCTTAATTGAATAATTATATGAGATATGGAGAAATGGTGTTGAAACATATGATGATTCTTCTAAAAAATGATCTAGATACAAACTACTTTAATGTGGACAATTATTGACTTCCATGTAAATGTGAATTTATTTGGCTGGAACAATTACATGGAATTGACTTGTACTATTTGAAACTTTTATTTTCAGCCCAAATGGATACCTCATAGTAGAAAATGGAAAATCATATTCAATTTATGATTTCTATATCCATCTCATAGATTTCAGCTGGAAAATTAAAAATTCAATGGTGTCATTTATGGTAGACCAGCATCCAAGTTGTTAACTAGTTCTCAAATATTGGAACAACTTGGAAATGTGGATACCGAATTTTGGAAGGTTCTTCTTTTGTATGATAGTTATAAATGACTTCAAAGTAATACGTCAAGTGAAATTAGAATACAACAATGGAAAAAAATAATTCTTCAAACTTTCGTATAGTGAATTTAATTATTTGCAGCATAATCATGATGTGATTCATATTTATAATAATGATTGCGACTATTATATCTTTACATTTCTTAATGATCATGGAAAGTGGAAATAACATCTCAACGCTCGGATAGGCATACAAGAAATGAACATAAAGCATATCTCTAACTATATGAGAATGAAAAGTATTCTATGGATGTTTTCCAATAAATATTAGGATTAAAATAAATTCCATCAAATATTAAAACATGTGAAGGTATCTGATGGGTATTCATGTAACATTTCAAGGCATGTTAACTTTAAGAATCAAAGGATACATTGATTGAAAAGTCACGATTCACATATTTTGTTACAGTGGTTACTACCATATTCAGAGTGTAAATTATTATTCAGAAAAAGGTTACTATAATTTTACTCCAATTCAACACATTTTTCAGACAAATATGTGTTAAATATTTACATCCATTTTGTATTGACATCCTTCATGAGATATTTCTATTCAGAATTTGTGCAATGGATATGGTCTTTCCTCCTTCTTTTTTTACTGCCATAATGCATGCAACTGTGCATTTGATTGAGGCAGATAAATTAGGATGCCCCATACACTATCGAACGATGTATCCAACTAAGAGGTGCATTATTTATATGTTTATAAGTTATGTAAACAAATCATTGAAAATAATTAAATACATTATTATGTTTGTTTATTTCAATGAAATCTTGGGCATTTGGAATCATACAAGAGAAATAAAGCTCACCCTAAAGGATTTGTTTTTAAATTATATTTAGAAGAGGAGTGCCTTACATTTTTTTGTAGATACATGGATGATATTGAGAAAAGATTTAATTTTTGATGTAAGTGATGATGAAAAATCAACTGAATCTCAAATACAGGGGAAATCAAAAATATTTCCTACTATTGGCCAATCAGTTGGGTGGAACTCAAATGGTACACTTTCAAAAATGGTATTATTACATACACATAGATATGTGCAGATGAATAGTCAAATTTCAGATCCATTTATTGGAGATTTGAGAATACAAAAAAGAGACAAATCAGATTCCAAACATAAAAATTGGATGTTATAAAAACAACGGTAAATTAATAGCTTGTATAACGGTTTGCAGAACATGCAATTTCATTAATTTTTCATTAAATATGGATATTAGGTTGAGATGTATATTTTGTAAATATAATAATGTATATTTCTTTTTTATGATCATGAATATTGATACTTGTGTATAGTTTTCAAGATATTTTATGTTTCCTTATCGAGGTCCTATAAAACAAGCTACAAATTTCAACACATACAATGTAAATGGCATTAGATTTCATACAGTTGATCGAGAAGAGTGTTTGAAAACATATAATAGTGGTATATTTACATTTTCTGATGTAGGATACTATGGAAATATAATTAAAATAATCATATTAAACTAACAAATCCATTATTCAGTTGTTTTATTCAAATATAATTTGGTTGATAATATTAGAGTTGTTAAAAGAGATTCCATGCAATTTACTACAGTGAAATTCTCTCGCTTGATCCTTGTCGGTGATCATGAACTATATGATCTGTATACCTTATCATAGCAAAAGAAAATGGAATATTCTGGGTAATATTATGTTGATGAAGTTTGGAGTTTAGTATTTCTCTTAAAATAATTAGATTTGACTGATATGGGTAATGAAGTAGAATATTTGACCACTAACTTTGAATCTCATCAACATCAAAAAGTAAAAATATATTTCCTACATGATATTGAAAAATTTATTTTTGTAAGGGTGGATGAAATGGATGTTGTAATGGAGAAAAAATTGACATGATTGATGACAAAAATGACTATATGTACAGTTATCAATTTATTTATCAACCACTTATGTCATTTGAGAAGTCATTTATTTTCATTGTTGTGTACTTTTTTTATTAGTACTATTTATATGTTATCATTTTTATTTTTCTCCCTACAATTGTTTTTTGAAATATATGTTTTGAACATAATTATATTTGATTAAATTATTGGTATTTCATAGAGGAACAGTCACATTGTTTCATCGACCACACCAATAGATGATTCTCCATCTGTCTCTTACTCCATAACATGTGTGACGCCATCTAATTCCCCCCTGAACAATCTCTCAGTTCCTCTGTGAGTGTCCCTTCAGTAGCTCAGGTGATTCCTTCCCCTTATGGAGCCTTAGTAGTGAGATGTTGAGGCTCCATTCAAAGTTTTTTAGGGGGATATTAGAGGGTGGTATTCATAAGAATAAATTTTAATATAAATAAATTTATTATAGTTTTTAAAACAAACTATTTGTTCATAAAAGTCATAAACAATACAAGTATGGAGAAAAATATTAATATTTTAGATGTGTATAATCTTACCAGAGAGAAGATAGTTGTCTTATTTGGTTCATATAGGTTCCTAACAGATGACGCTGTAGGAATGCATGGCTAGATTCTGGTATAGCTGGCCGCATATATAGTATCCCTTCTAATTACATATGATGATTGGAGGTAAAAGCCTTAAACATGGAAAATTAATATTTTTTCACAAATAAAGTTAATTTTAATACATTATTGTGTAATTCTTTTTCATTATGTTATTAATTTATAATTTTTGTAATATGATTTTTTGTGTACATAAATTTTTACTTTATGGTTGATGATATTCTTTCTTGAAACTGGACATTAAAAAATCTAAGCAAGAAATGGAAAGTCTTAAAATTGATATTGTGTTACTATGTCAGTGCTGCTTCATTTGAGCTCCCAACATTTTCCTGAAAATGTACCAAATTGGTTACCTAAAGTGCAATAAAATGTTTTTCATGATAGAAATCATGATGAGATGCAGATTGTAAATAAATAAATATTTTTTATTAAAATCATTTAACAAGTATAAGTGTATATTAAAATGAGATGAAATTTCATACATTATTATTAAATAAAAATTTATTAATTTCAAAATATTTTATATAATAATTCATTGAGCCGGTCTAATCAAATTATCCATCACACTGCAGGATCAATGTGTTTTTCGAGATGTTGGTCAGATATGGAAATATTTTCATTAGTTAACATATTTATAAAAAAATATTATATATTTAAAATTTTCTAATTGTTGATTTATTTTATTTTAATGAAGTCATATAGTATAGGGAACCCAACATCTCTAACAAAACACTGGTTGGATGTTCATTAAAAATCTGATGGATGTGTTTTTAATGAAATTTCCAATGAAGTTAGGGTATGAATTAATTTTTCATTATAATAATATATTTTCATTCCTCACTTTTTTTAAATATATTTCTTATAATGTGATTGTTATTTTAGTTATAGGTAAAAGTTATAGAACTATGGGATGCAAATCCCGAGTAGTCCCACTCAGTCTCAAAAACTAACCCAGTTGGTCAAGTGCTTGGGTAGGAGTATCCTAGTCGAGTGTGCGAGATGGGTTTCAGATCCCTACCATCTATGGTAATTGGTATTCCATCATTGATTAATGATGCATCTAATCCTGTTTATAAATAATCCTTATCCTTAGATGATCACATAGACATTGTTTCAATGAAGAAAAAAATTGTGCCTCAGGGGACTCATATATCCACTTTGTAGAAAGTGTTGATTGATTTATATTAGAAGATGGCCATTTCATTCCCATGTGATATTTCATTTATGATGGGTTGTGGGGATCAGAAAAATAACAACAATTTAATATAATTTAGTTTGAATACATTTATTTGTTTTATGTTAAAATATAAATATACAATAGTATTTATTGTTCAATATAATTGTATTACATGTGTCAGTACCAGTATGTAGAGATGTAGGTGGAGAGGGTGAGGAGTGGTATTCATCATCAGACAATGATTTGTGAATGTGTTGATATTTTGTAAAATTTTGGAAATTGTTGGTTTTTTATGTATCATTTGTGACACATAGTAGTCACCATACATATTTTGATTATGTATCATGTGTGGCATAGAGTATTCACCAAACATATTTTCGTTTTAGTTATGTAAGGATGTCTATATTATAATCATAAATGGTTGATTACTGAATACTGTTAGATGGAATATATTATTCTGTTATATGAATTCAGCAGATGGTTTTTTCAGTGCACTGGTACCGTGGCTGCAGAACAAGAAGTATATTTTTACATATCAATATGAATTTAGCAGAAGTTTAAACCACCGATAAGTAAATGGCATATATTTATCTACAATTTAAACCACCAATAAAATTTCGTAGATTATTATTGGATGCAGTTTACAATGCCAATAAATTATACAATACATGTATTTTGATGGCACTTTTGCGGTTTTTACGACGGTTTTAGCACAGAAAATTTTAAAAAATAGAAAAGGTTAAACTCGTATAAAATAGTCAAATGTTTTCCCTAGGAAATGTTCCTAAAACCTCTAAAAACACCGACAAAAAATAATCTACAACACATAATGAAAACCACCGCTAGTTTGAAGAAACTACGCATATTGGTTGACCATAGCCAATTGAGGAATAGTATTATGAAACTGCCGTTATACAATGATATTCATGTATTTTAATCAATTATAGTATATATAATTCATATTAAAATATATGATATTTATGAGAGTGAAAAAATTAATATTAGAAGACATGTTTTTAGAAATTGTTTTCTTAATTTGAGTATAATCGTATAGATGAAGAAAAATTATTTGATATGTTCTTTATTATTGGGAATAAAATTGTTATTGTTATTTAATATTTTAGAGAACTTATTAAATTGTATATTGTGGTTATGAAATAATTGATAATTATACGATATAATAATACTGCAAAATTAATGCATTGGATTATTTATAAAAGGATATGATTATAATTAATATGGTACAAAATATATATATTTTTACATGATATGAGTAGTGGAATATATATAATGAATAATGGAAGAACATAAACAATGGTGCAATTAAAAAATTAATAATTAAATAAAACATTAAATATAAATTTCCTCATGATGGTAAATTTGATTCCAAATATTATCCGATCATTTTCAATGATTTTATATCATTTTGCTAAAAAGGACTGTAGTGAGGTAAATGTATATATAAAGAAATTTTTTTTAAATGTTTTCTTCTATGAAATTATTGGAATGATTTCTTATATTTATCCCAAAAAAGAATAAGGGGAAGGGGTGAATGATCCATCAAACATATCCTCAAAGAGAAATAATGATGTAAGTGGTTGTAATGGATGAAAATTCATTATGACCAATGAAAAGGTAAATCCAATAAAAATAAAATATCCCTTAAAACATGATTTGACATTTTTCTATAGGAATACGAAAGTGTGTCAGGGGAATTGAATAATTAAGGATCATAATTGTTTATCAAAAAATAAAAACAGTTAAATGATCCCTCTACAGATAATGAATGGTGTTTTGAATAGGAAATCATTAATAAGGAGTCATTGAAAGAGAATCAATTTAGTTTGGAGCTTATGGAATGATTGAAATAAAATATTAAACTTAAAAGGGAAATCAATTTCATAATAAATTAGAATGATTCATTGAAAATGTAAAAAGATCATTAAATTGAAAAGGATCTTTCTGAGATGGAGAAAATGTTTTCAAGGAATATGGGTGATCTCAATGATTTCTTTTACTAAGAGACAAAATACATGATATTACTCTGAAAACATTCCTTCCACGAATGATTATGTGAATTTTCATGATGTTATTTTGGGTAATAGGGAGAGTTATTTGAAAAATTCTGATGTTGAGTATAAATATTAGCACATTAAAATTAAAGAACCATCCAAACAACTATTGATGGTCATTAGTTATAATAAATTACATTTATATTGTATTATGATTCTAATTATAGATATTTTATATACTAAATAATGAGATACAAATGGATTAAGTATCAAAACGAATGACAAGAAGTTTGTTAATTTAACTAGGTAAGGATAAATAGCCATTGATTTTTCATTACATGTTTTTAAAAATCTCAGAAACATTGACATATGGAATAAAAAATGGTAGAGTCTTATCCTAAAGGAAAACCCAATGTAATAATTTACATTAAAAAGAGTATAAAGTTAATGAAAATTGTTGGCATTGAAATAAAATGAAAAATTAAATTGTTAATTTTGCAAAATATTTTTTTTCCACTATTGACATTTCAGTATGAAAGAAGTATTTGGTGCTAAAAATTAAACATATATATATATATATAATATATATATAAATTAATATAATTTATAATTCCGCAAATTAATTAGAGTAAGTAAATTTTATGTGACTCAATCTAAAAGCAAAATAATTTAGTTGTTGATACATCCCAATGATGTGGTGAATTTAACAATATTTTGATTTCATTTAGGAAACATATTGAAGGTGTGATCATCTATATACAATTTAATCACATGTCTCATGATTCAACTATATAATTAGAAGAAAAAATAAAAAGTAAAATATATTAATATCTAGATTAATCACAAATAAGATATGGCTATTCTAGTAGCTTAATCATTTCAAAAGGGAAAAATCATTTGAATATTAAATATCAATTTCTCATATCACATAAATGGGAAAATACATCTATCAAATGATATATAAATTCATAATCTTCTAGGTGTTCCTTTTGGAATGGAACTATTTATCAATGTGAAATGATTCAGAAGTAATAAAAATGATGAGTTATTTTTTGAATTAAATAATGTGATCTTTAGTAATGAGGCGATGTATGATATATTCAGTATTATTCTAAATTATGATAATGTAAATGATGTGATATTATATAATAATGGTTATATAATTTGGATAATGATTGATGTTAGTATCATCACGATGGTATATTTAGAAGGTGTAAGTGGATTCCACATTTTTTATTATAAAATTACCTACCATATGAGTATAAAAGATAGTATAGATCCATTTTAATTAAATAAGGATAATAAAAGACAATGATATATGGATGGGGTCATAATAGAAATCATTCCCTCATGCCAAGAATTACTAGATTAAAGAAAAACACAAATGTCAAAGTCACATTTATAATCATTGTACCAATAAAAATAATTATATAAAGGACCATGATTCTTGGAAATCATAGTTGGAATCAGATATGGGTAAACTTTCCTATGTCTTCAATTCATTAGAGTAATAGGTTGAAAAACTTAAACCCCCACAATTATGTTTTTTCATTTGGAAAAAAATGATTAATTGTTGGTTTTTTGGATAGTCATCCTCTACATCATCTCACCTTCTTTGGAGGCTTTCTGTATCCATTAATTTAATAATTTTCTCTTGATTCTCTGAAATATTTACACCATCACTCAAAGTTTGTTCCTCCACGCTCCTAGGACAAACACCTTATTGTGTCGTCCACAAAATCACTCACGATTCAATTTTACACTTAGTTCAGGCATTCGCACAAAGCTCAGATGCCAATGTTCGGGACACCATTTTCCCAGATCTAGTCTTGGGACTAAATTCCAATAAGGTAACTAGAAAACCTTTTTTGGTATCCTTCACCACTTGAGGCTCTTGTCCAAGATCTTGGGAGGCATCTTCCATAGCTTCATCACTCATGTACTCGTTACCTATGTTCGCAGGGGACCGCCTTCCACCAATATAAATATTCTTATGCTAAGTTGTTTTCATCTATAACTTCCTCCTATATGAAGTCTCAAAATTACCTTTTTCTGAATAAAAATTTGAAAACTACATTATTATAACACTTCTCTTTATCATGTCCAATAACATGACAGTTACTATAGAAATCTGGTAATCTCTCATATTTAACCTTTAACGAGATTTCATCTTCCAATGAAGAAAAAACTATATTATGAATCTAGAAAGAACATAGATAAACATACACCATGACCCTAGCTAAATAATCAAATTTCATTGCCTCAGTGGTCTAATCCATTTTAATTATAATACCCACAGTAGAAGAAATGTCCAAAAGAATCATAGGATTCCATAGGATCCAATGAAGAACAATAAGATTGACCTAGACTTGAGAGTAAGTATTTGTTATAGTGAAAGGATTGAAATATAAATTACCTTCCTAAAATAAAATCATACATGGATTTAGAGAAATTGATTTTATCCCCTAATACCTTCTATTTAGATCCATCGATGGAAAAATAATGTATAAAAAACCTCATCCTAAAGGAATACATCTCTAGTTAGAAATCCCCTCTACAAAAGTTCTCTTTTGAATCAAGTCATCCATCTTGAAAAATATTCATCCAATAGGATGAAAATGTCTAGAAATTATTGATTACTCACAATTCTTATATTTTTTAAGGATATCCTCTCTACTATAAACCACACGATTTGTGTCACCCTTTCTACCAATTCATTCAATATCACCATCATGCATAGAATTGATATGTCGTTGATTGGTAACCAATACCCTTTTAATTAATACAAGGATCCTACTAGAGTTACTTGCAGCTGTCAAATTATCATATGGATGTCTCATCCCCACCTCAACCAAAGGAAGATTGTCACCTGCCCTCCCCACAATAGGTCGATACATATCAGTCTCACCCAAAGTGAATACGACAGTCGACTTCGTCACAGAGTGGTCATCCTCATGTAAATCAGTCTTCACTATTTTACTCTTATGTGTAATTCATAAGGTACAATAAATAAACATGTTGATATAAATAATTTATTACTTTTCTGACAATTGTATTCATATAAAATGTATTTATTTTACATTCAATAAGTATATAACTCTTGGTAGATCTAAATTTTAATGGAGGAGTTCTAAAATTAGAATTAGATTCTGTTGGGGCTAATTACTTAATCCCTAAATAATCCAAGTTCCATTGTCTCATATCATGGTGAACATATTGATGAGTTATATTAAAAAATTGATTATATATTAATTGGATCAAGAATGATAATCACAATCAAAAAATTGGAAAAAGATAAATAGTTGGTGCTGGAAGATAAGAGAAAAACATATGTCACATGCTTTGGCCCTAAGGGGACCTACGTTCATGGAGAGAACACCACTAGTGAAATAATTTTATTATGAAGCATGAAAAGAAAAAAAGAAGAGATATAAACTCAAATTTTGAAATGTAAGGGACCACATAAACTATCTGAGGAGGCTGAGATTGTTGAACTAGGAGGCATTGGTCAACCATGTACGGTAGATTTAGCCCCATCCACTCCTTGATGGACTCATGCCACACACAAACCAGATACAATAGAATATGTGATAAAGAAATGATATATCACTGCAAATCCAATAACTACATACAAGTTCTTGGTTATGAAATGAAGAATGTCAAAATTGTTACAAATTGAGACGTAGTCGTATGAATACCCAGAACTGAGACTATCCCCATTGAGTCTCTACTTGACATGGACTTTGATTGAATGAGGTGGCACATACATCCGAAAATGGGAGGGTGGGTGTTCGGGAGATCCTAGATAGTTAGTTTATATCTACACAATGTCAATGTAGCACTTTTCCCACTAAGAGTCTCCACCAAACTAGAGAGAAAATGAAAATTCACCTAAAAGAGAATATTTCCTAGTGCAATGCAGTCAATGGATGACAGAGGAACTAACATGCAAGTCTGGAAGAGGAACAAAATGGAAGCCACATGGATGACCCAAAGCGTCGTGATGATTTGCGAAACTATAGGTAATATAGAACATAGAATAAGTGTCACAACTCTAGTGGAGCAGCCAAAAGCATGTCAGATCAAGATTAGCAGAAGAATCACCTAGAGATCATATCCGGGCCCATTTGATCATGTCTTGTCGACAGTCCACATCAATCACCACTAATCAGGATAAGAAAACATTTATATGTGATATAAATAAACCAGATAAAAAATAAATTGGTTAGCCAATAAACAGATGCCAAGTTTTGAATCCCACATGAATGTCATGAAAACCAAAAAATATAAATAATGAAATTATATAATTACAATAAAGAAATACAATGGCATAACTCAAAAAATCTCTACCATGCAATAAAATAAATTCCATGATGGTGTTATCGCAACCTGCATAAAAGAATTGGTAATAAATTCATTAGCATACGATAATGCATGAATTTAGATAATGGAACAACCTTAGACTAAATATCACCTGGGTTATCATTAGTTGGTATCTTTGTGACACTCAGTTTCAAATATTCTATAATACCCCTAAATAAATGAAACCTAATGTCTATGTGCTTCGATATACCATGCAATGCATAATTTTTAGATATATGAAAGGATGATTGGTTATCACAGTGAACTACAATGCTATCTACAGATAGTGAAAAATCCAAAAGAAAACCTTTAAGCCAATTCGCTTCCTCAACATCTTCTATTAAGGAAATCTAATCAATCTCAGTAGTTGAAAGTAAAACCACTAATTTCAGGTTTCAATTCCAGGAGACCATTTCTCCATATTCAAGGAAAACAAAAGGATATGTCTGTCCCAGAATAGATCATGGCATACATAATACATCCTACAACATTTTCATATGGAATCTTATTGATTATGACTATTTCACATTCATTACTAGGGGATTGATTTAATGATAGTTTAAAATATTTTCCAAAGGGAATGTTTACATTTTTCATGTTCTAAAATAGCAATCTCTTTAATACCTTTCTAACATATGATAATTGTGATAAGTATAGGGTTTTTTCCTTCCAATACTGACTTATGTCCATACCAAGGATTTGATTTGCATTGTTTATGTCATTCATTTTAAAAGCAAAACTCAACAGGTGATTTAAATACTTTATATTCCTCATTTTTTTAATTACTAATGTTTCAAATTGTATATCACGTTAACTGAGACCATGTGTAATGGGGGTATGTAAATATAAAAAAAATTTCCATAATGTTTTGATGATGTAATGGATCAGAATTTACCAATATTATTTTTAGAAATTATTTGGGAAAATTCCAGGACCAGGTGATGAGACAATGTGCGATTCCGAGGTCCGGTGAGCCAAATGATTTGCTAAAAAATGTTTAGTTTTTAATAAATAGCATGAAAAGTTTTTTTGAAAATGTGGAATAACTCTTAAACAGGTTCCCAGATTATAAATCCTAGGGAATTTTTTTTTGGATCTATGACTTTACTATAGTCATGACCTAACATCGGCCACATGGTTCGACTGTGAAATATAGATTTTGCACATAAAGTTAAATAAAATAATAAAATAAATATAATTTCATTTTCAAATCCTAATAAATATTGGATGATGAATCATATTTGAAATCTGAGATGAGCATTGAGTTTATAATGTTTCATTCCTATGCATGACTTATCTTTAGTCATCAATGTTCCACTATTGAAAAACCAATAAAGTACGTAATCATTATTAAATAATTTAATGATAAATTATTTTTGGGATGTAATGAATATATCATTTAAAATAATCCATATGAATAAATACGATGGTTATCCTCATAACCTTGGGAACTCAAGAAAATTTCTAGGGATATCTTCTGAGAAACCTCTAAAGGAAACGACAAATGGAATCACAGATCTACGAATATCGAACGCCATCCTAGATGAATCTCACTAATGACAGTGACACAATGTTCGATCTTCACTAGCAAGTGATGTAAATCAAATGTTGGAAGTGTTATTTTGGATTGTCTTCAACGTTTTTTAATTAAATGATGAACATAGACTAACCAATAGATTGGATGATCTATGGTTTGATCATAACCTTGGAATATGTGTTTTATTTCAATGGGATTTATTGGGAGTTTTATCTTATGACTAATATTTGTCTATTTTGATAGTTTTTCTTATGGAAATGAACCATGATTGGCATGAATATCGATCTAGGTATGATCCTTTTGTTTGATTTATACTTTTCTCCCCTCATTCATCATTCTTCACAGGCATTCATTTCTTGTCCCACAACTCGACATATCCTCATCAATCAACAAATCCACACTTGATTCTTGGAACAATGATTCAATATGAGAGATCATGGATCAGTGTGACATGATAGAGATGTGAAGACAATTATATCATGATTCACATGATGGTGGATTCCCAAATATTCATTCATCAATGTTCTTATTTAAAATGACCAATGAACCTTTTAAATTCATTATGAGATCAAATTAGAAGATGAAACACATAGTATGGATGATGGTGTGCCCGAACGAGGATAGATCCTGAATTTCCAAGAAAGGAAAAACTAGAATTGTGTCCAGAGTAGCGAAGAAGATGACCAAAGCATGGACAAAGGATTTTGTAAAATCCTGAACTACATGGTGTGTATTACATGATTACATGGTGTGTGAGCCCCACCTATGTGGTGGTTAGGGTTTTAGGAGGCAGTGAAGCAACACACAATGTGTAACCATATCAAATGGTGTGTGGGACCTTCCACGAGTCTTGACATGTATCTTGGGAGTTAAAAAACATAGGGTGGGGTGTAAAACTTTCCTAAAAGATGTGTACACAACCGCCATGCCAGAACCAGACCAAAAACACGGGTAACCCCATGTATTGGTACTTGGGTAGGCGCACCACGCATTGACACCGTGTACTATAACATGGGATGAGTTCATAGGTGGATGCCAGATAGTAGGAATATGTGTGTGACCATCCCTACACATCATTTATACAGTTACCATTTGATATGTTCTTCTGAATATGATCGTTGTACACAGGATGTACCTGAGGTCAAGGGACATGACATGTGACCCTTCTACACATTATGTACTCATTTATACTTGTCTTGATCACAATTTCCACCATATAATGGTAAGGTTTCATTTGGGTTAGTGACCCTTTCTAGTCCCCATGATTTTTAGTTGGTATCAATTCATATCCACAAGAGTATGAAACCCTTCATCAAGACATTCTTAATAGTGTTGGGAGTCCCATATGATAGGCCCAGTATAGAATCATCTAGCCTTTCTTATTCCCTAGTTAGATTCAGTCTATCAACATGAACAATTCTACTGGATGTTAGTCCTCTACATAGATGCTGAATATGAAGGATTTGTGGTATACTCCATGGCCCTAACAGTGATTCTCATTAGAGTATCATGGTCTTCCCCACTCATGGAGTTGGTTCTCCTAGAGCGAGTGTTTCATATTTCTATTCAGATTTATCTTTGTATCTCTCTCTCCAGATGGTTCCCAACAAATAGTAATTCTTAGGTGGATGTCATCAATATTGTCAAACTCAGCAGTATGTGATCCAAGATGAGTCATTTGTGTAATATTTTATTGAATATAGTGTGTTGGTATACCATAGTTTTGACTGAACTCTAGATTACAGGTCTGGAATCAATTATATATAGATATCTTTGTCATATATGATATAGACACATACTTGTGTTGAGACAATTGTACCTTCACGTTGTGTGTTTCTTTGTAGTTTCTGTGTGTCCAACTAAGTATTTTTATACTCACCCTTTCATTGGATTTACCTGCACGTGTCATGTCTTGTGGAGACATGTGAAATTTTTAAAGAGTCCTAGGAAGACCATGACCAGGGCCAACACCAGGACCAGGCAATGCATCATGAGATCTGATAGGATGAGGTGTTCATACGGCTGTAAATAGTTGTACCAATACCTTTTGATGATAGGTTGTACTTTGTAGGTTACAAACTGTTTCTTTATGTGGGCTTGTATTCTAGTACAATTTACATTACTACAATTTACATTCCCTATGGTACACTATTGGTTGGGATAAGTGGTATGCATGAATTTTTCTCCATAGTGATTTTTACATTTCAAAATTTATGGTCTTGGATATGTGTGCATGTGTATATGTAATTAGGCAATTCCTCCCATGTTAGTGATATGCCCAATTAGTTGAAGTTAGCAGCTCTTGGCCTTTTAGAGATGAGAATAGGGAGTCCTTGCATGATCCCCAATGTTACAGGTCATGACTGATTAATTGGCATAATGATTAGTCAACACCGTAAATTTTAATTTAACTACATGAAATGATGGGTTTGTAATATATAGTTGTGCATCAAAGAAAATAATGGGTTGTATCATTATGAAAAAATAATAAATTTATTACATATGCATCAATATAGTTGAATATTTATGAATAAAATTATCCAATTAATGATTTTGAATTAATATCCCTTATCATTACATTTAATATATGAAGACACTATCACATTCGTAAAAGACGTGTAAAATTTATAGATAATAAGTGTTTAAAAGATATATTTATGAAAATATAACTCCACATGAGGAAATGAAGATGGATCGAGTTACAAAAATATTATTATTTATCAATACACTACCACACAAGAAATGGGAATTTGGATATAAAGGCATTATGTAGGAAATTTCATGGAAATCATGTAACATCTGGGCCCTGGTTCCAGAAACTACTTCCTCGTACTGGTCTGTTACATGACATCAAGTGTGCCTCCCCATACACCAAAGTTTTCCAAATAGCTTAAAGGGTATAAAAAATCACAAGGATACTATAACCTATATTACAAATTTAAACAGTAATGGTATAAATAAACATTAACTAAACTAAAGTATTATCACAAGATGGCCAAAATTTTTAATACAATATCCAAAAATAAAAAATAGATATTTCATGCCAAATACATGTGATGTTTTAAAAAACCCTAAATAAACAAATAGACTGAAAAAATATTATGTGCGTCCTAAATCACATATAGTTATCTCATCCATTCTCTATCCCAAAATCTTCCATAATATATATATATATATATATCATTCCTTTATTATATTCTTCATCCATGAAATCTATCTGGGTACCGCTCAATCCAACCATGTAGGGTGTGATTATAAATCAGTATGCCACCACCATTGGAATATAAAAAAATATCTACGAGATAATAGCGTATGTTGTTGCAAAATAAAAAATGTAAAATTAATACATAAACATTTGTCACATTTCATTATTATTTAATTAACAACATAGACCATTTTGTTCTCGATGATACTGAAACACTCAATACATTATTCATCCTATATCGGTGTCAGAACCATATTACATATCTAAGGTTATAGTTTATCATCTCATATTAGTTTATGGCTTGATAAAATTGGGACTATAGTAATATGCCAAATTAGATGTGTTGATCATCTTGTTTAGCACCCCATGTGCATTTTGAACCTCAGTCCACATCTCACATATTAATGTCACATGGGTATTTAGTTCCTCGATACCTTTCCCATACTCACTGTCACAATGCGTATTTGGAGCATCTATCTCTGCCCCACACAATGTTTATCACATAAAGGTATTTGGAGAGTCAAAGCATATCAAACACCTTTTAAGTCATATATGGGTATTTGGAGCCTCATTTCATACCCCCCGTGTCATTAAGCACATATTGGTATTTGGAGACTTAGTTTTTGTTCCACACTCGTATATCTGTCATTCACACATATATCACATATATCACATCCAAAAAAATTAATCAACATTAAACCTCTTATCACATATCGAATCATGATATAAAATTCCTAATATCATAATAAAAAATGATTTAATACTTTAATCATGTTTTTTAAAATGCGAAATTTCCCATTTAAACAATATACCCCTTAAACCATTCATAAATTCCACCAACCAATACCACTTTATTTAATTCAATAATTCAATAATATAATTTATACAATACCAATTTCCCATCAATTCAACATTCATAGTATTTTATTAATTAATTCATCAATTACTTAATTCTAGTTAACAATCTCAAAATCCCATCAATTCTACAAACACAAGATTATATTAATTAATTCTATAATTAATTAATCCTATCTCAAAATATCAATTTCCAATCATTTCCATAATCACAAGATTCCATTACATTATTATATAATTAATTAATTCATTTTAACAATCTTAATTTCTCATCAAATTTCCATTCACACATTCCCTTAGTTAATTCCACAACTAATTAATCCAATTTCCATGTTTATTGAAATTAATTAATCAAATAATGATTCAAATTCCAAACAGTACAATTTAATTTTTAAAATGAATGCAAGAAATTAAAATTAATACTATTGGAATTGAATTGAGAAAACCTACCTCAAGATCATTAAAAATTGTTTTCCAATGAAAACATTTAAATTGATGTGGAAGATCCATGAAATATATGATTGATGATTTATAGATCAAAACTATATATTCAAGATTAACAAATTACAATACAATATTAATTGATCTAAATACATAAAAAACGAAAAATTATCCCCTCAAGGGATGAGATAATTACAAGAGAGTGGGAGGAAGCCATACAAGATAGTATTCTCTTATCAGAAGAGGTTAATATATTAAATATGGATTTCAAATCATGAATAATAGAGGTTTTAAAGGCTTAACATATATCATAGTGCCTAAAAAATATTGAAAATTATTTGTGTTGAGATATGGTCGATTTGGGGTTAATACTGGGGGTTTGGGTATTTTAATCTTATTTTTTCTCTAATTAAGACCACATGCACAATTTCATTGTTAGAATCGCACAAGTTTCCACATCATGCACCATAATAATGAGACTCTTCTAGGGTAGGGTGCATGGATACTCTTAGGAGGGAGAAACGTTTGAAAAATTATTCCCTAACCATGTAAAACCCCTCTGTTGTGGTTCACATGGTTTGTTGGGTTATGCTCACAGTTCGGAAAAATATAGCTCCAATCATGAAAAACACTTATTTATTCCAAAATTTGACAATATTCACAAACACAATCCCATGATTCAACAAAAACCAAAAAAATACTCAATAATGGAAAAAGAGTACCTACAAATGGGCTCAATACATCTCTAGAAAATTCCAGGATATTATAATATTCCCACCTTATAACAACTCATCATTGAGGAGTACTACAATTATTCTTTAAGATTCAGATACCAAATTATTATTCCCATGAGTGATCTTATCTGCTTTACTCTCTTAGGTTCCGACTTCATAAGCCGATGATTCCCCAATACACGATCTATCAACATGGTGTTTCTCAATGACACTTTCTCACAATGATTCAATAAATGTATTGGATGCTCATGAAAGGATGCATTGGTCTCCAGCAAGACATCATCCAAAAAAATCATAGTATATGTGTGGGTTCAATACCTCATATGATCTAGCACAAGAAAGAAAATCATGCATAGTACTATATCTCTATGGTAGAGTCAATAGATATGCCATTGTCCTGATTCCCTCGACAATGTCAAATGGTCTGAGAAAACTAGGCACCATATTTCCCCCACTTTGCATACAATATGGAAAAATCTATGGGACAATTGAAGGAATACACCCTCACCCTTTATAAACTCTAGTGGTCATCGAAATATATCATCACATGACTACTTTATACTAGGAACAATAGCTATACTATTCTGAGTTTGATAAACCTTCTCTGATATCTCCAGCATGACACTCGGTCCCAACAGTTCTGACTCCCCTACCATTTTCAAACATATAGTTGATATGAATGACCTACAATAAAGATCCACATATAGTGCCTTATGAATTGTTTCAAGACAACCATTTTTATAAGAAAACAACACCAAATATTGTTTCTTATCTCATGTCCCACTAATGTTTATGATAGAATCCCAAAACATATCCTCAAGAACTTGTATAGTACATTATGTCATCACATCAATCTATGGGTGGAATTATGCACTCAATAATACTTATATACCAAGATCCTTCTTCATGTACTACGATAAATGAGATGTATAATTAAAGTCAATGTCTTAATCTATACTTCATGGAACCATATGAAGATGGACTATCACTTGATTGTATATATCTCACATCTTCTCCATTGATAAGGTAACTTGTATAGGAAATAAATGAACTAACTTCATTATTTCGTCCAAAATCACCCAAATAGCATCAATGTTCAAAAATTTTCTTGGGATACATACCCAAAGTCTATTGTAACATTATCCCAATTCCATTACAGAATGGGAAATGACTATAGTAAACCTATAGGGTTTTGATGCTAAACCTTCACTAGTTGACAGTTGTTGCATCATGTCATCAACCCTGAAATCTCCTTTTCCATTCCCAAACACAAATACAATCATCATAGGATACAGAATATCTTAGTCACACCCAGATTATCTACACACTTCGAGGCATGAAATTCACATATCAACTACTCCTACATACTCATAGTTACAAAAACCTGATTCCTAAAATAGAAGATATCATCATCATCTTTGCTTCAATCATAAGGTCACTCTCCACCTTCAAGGATTTACCTCAATGATGAACATTCTAGACCATCATACTACCTATCTCTAATCTAACACAAAATTATATACTCTATAGAAATTGATACATGATTCATCTTTCCATAACTCTTTTGAAACACACCATGCTTCTAAGCTAACAAATCAACCATTATCAACTTAGTACTAGACTCATGAACAACCTCAATCTGTGTTTTCATGATTTAATTTATAGCAACATAATTTATGTTCTAATATATATATTCTAGATCAATGTTAAATGAACCCATATACCCAACCCATATCTACTAATGGAGATTGAAGTCTCACAACAAAAATATATAATATATTATCTTGCGGTCAGTGTACACAGAAAAAGTTTCTCCAGAAATATAATACCACCAATAATTCAAGGCATAAAAAAATAATGATAACTTAAGGTATTATATATTCTAGTTTTTTTAATTTGGACTCAACTATTAAGGCCCATATTCCCAAAATCGATCTCTTTACATTAATATTACTCCAAGAAATATCCTAGAAGCATCATAGAACATCGTATATAAGTCACCTAGATTATGTAGGATTAAGATTACTTCAGTTTTCAAATTATTCATTATCTCTTAGAGATAATTCTCACATTATTTAGACCATTAAAATTTTTATCCCATATTTTATATTATAAAAAGTGTTTATTCCAATCAAAAAAAGTATGAAATAATCCACCAAAAATAAACCAAAACCCCCCAAAAACTATAGACATAGAAAGAATTATTGGGATTATCCCAACAAACAACTTCTTGAAAATTCTGTGGGTCCAGCGATACATCTTCCTTTAATACCATGTGACCCTAGAATTGTATCCATTAAATAGAAATGTGACACATATAAATCATTGAATATTGATAATTGCCTCTCTCTTTAATCATTATGATGTAACGATGTTGAAAATGATCACCACAAGTCATTAAGTACACTAATATTTCATCTATAAATACTAACAAAAACTAATCTTGGTACTGATTGAAGATTAAAATAATTATATACATAAATAGAACTAGTTCATTTTTCATCCCAAAGAGAATTAAATAAAACTCATAATGGTCATATGTGATTTTAAAAGCAGTTCTCGGTATATCAGAAACTCAAATTCTCCACTATTGATACCATTATCTAATGTAGATCATGGAGAAAACCAAAGTTCCTAGAAACTTGTAAAATATTTATCTGATAAGAAAATGTGGATATTTGTTCTTCATAGTCATTCAGTTCATCTTCTAATAATCGACCTATAATCCTAGAGTCCCATATGCATTCATTGTAAAAAAAACTGGATAACCTTAAGGCCATGTACTTAGAGAGATTAACCCCTTATCCATAAACTCTTCAAATTGATTATTTAGCTCATGAATCAATATTGATTCCATTATATATAGTGAAATAATAACATTCTAAATTTTTGGCATGATCTCAATTATAAATATTATATATCTCTCAGTTGGAATCCCTGAGTATTCTTGAAGAAATATATCATGGTATCAGTCCAATATTGGTAGAATGTCATCCTTTATTACACCTCTATCATCTAGAAATAGACATGAAACCTTGGCTATGATCCCTCCGAGTCACGGATGAATTGTCTTTGCATGTCCTTTATGGATATCCAATTCTCCACATTGAATATATTTTTCACTATTAGGAGATGTAAAATTAAATCTCTTATGGTGATAATCGATGTGGCCTTGTTATGTGACTAACCAATCTATACCCATAATTAGGTCAAATATTGACATATCTAGGATGTAGTGATCCTTAATGAAATGACACTCCACATAATTGAGAGGACAACCCTTGAAAAAATCAATGTGTCTTGACCGCATTCCAAAATGTGTATCTATCATCATCATCCCACTTATAAACTCCAATGTCATTATCAACCAATTCACATGTTTTCAGAATTAAAATAACGAGGGGTACCAATATTGAATAAGTAACTAGAAAATGTTGAAAATACAAGAATAATACATATAGCTATTGATAATATAGAATCTCTATCCCCATGTGTAAGGTAAACTGAATGAAACTGACCAACCTCTCTTCCCTTTGATACATCCTAAGTCCCCTAAGTAGCACTACTCTGCTGATATAGGAAATCTCAACCAAAATCACCTCATCCACTTCCTCGTCTTCCATAGATAGTTGTAATACATGTACCAGTTTGATATGGTGTAGAAGATCCCCTCCCCTCACTCTAGTGTTGCCTTGCTACTTGATCACTAACAAATTTACGAGGGTTCTTACATAACCGATGTTAATGTCCCATCTTCCCGCAAGATCAGAACTATACCAGTGGTTGGGGAAATGTATATAATAGAGGTCCAACCTACCACACTAGTGGAAAATCACTCATTTAAGATTCATAGTGAATGTTCCTTCCCACTGGACACTATTTTTTCCAAAGCACTAGTCAACATTCTTATAATAACACATCATACACTCAGAATATGTACCCCCATGATAATTTAAAAGAAACTGTATACCCTCCAATGAAATCCCATTTATGGTTCACCTCAAATATAAGAGACTGATCTTCCACCTCATTGAACTTATTTATGCCAAAAATGTTAACATGGTTCTTAATCTCAGATTTATGTGTATCATATAAATGAATTGTTGTAGTGGTCTCATCCCTTTAATGAGATGAAGGTATGTAAAGTGACATGAATAGTCCATCACAGTAATACTCCCATGAGTCATCCACATGAACCACGATGCCTTCACCTATCTTAGTGTCTCCAGATAAATGTTCTCTAGGAACTTCTATAATATCTTATTCCAATCTTTGCTTTGGCCCTATATAGTTCGAGCCTGAACATCCCCTCATAACATTACTAATCCTTATAAAATGTATGTATCCATATTGACCCTCTTTTTAACAGGAGTCAAATTATTGTCATTTATATTATGCGTGGACTTAATCTAGAACTCATCTACCTCTGTTATAACCTCTCCTATGAATTTTTTATGGTACAATATTTATAAATTCTTTTTTAGGTTAAACATACAATTAAAAACCTACTCTAGGTCCTTCTCCACAAACTGCTTGAAGAAAGAAGACATCAATTGCATCTGATCTCCAACTCCACCTAGAACTATCGATACCCCAACTTCCATTAGTGGATGATTATTTTCATCTCTCTCCTCTTATCATCATAATAGAAATATTTGTTATAGAGGCGTATATCTACAATTCCAAACTCACATAATAGGAAGCATAAACAAAATTAACTCCTTTTACAAGAAAAATTTACAAAAATCCATAACATGTAATTCCCCTTCATTCCACCACACAGTCAAATCCAAGGTTCTGTCACTACCCCTAACCATTTTACATCGCAATCATGGTTAAGAAAGGGTATAGTCATTCAAGTTTACATGTTTCTCAATAGACAATAATTTTTCCACATATTTATTCATTTTAACATTTCCAATTTCACATTATGCATCTTATTCAGTTCAATTACACATGAAAGAATCGAAAATACACTTTAAACACCTTACCCAAAAATCATTTTCCTATGCATTCATAAACCGATTCATGCAACACATAATGTCAAGTTCCATGAATGATACATTCAGTTTAAAATTTCATTACATTAGGATATATGATTGAAATCGCATAAAAACTCACAAACAATATTCACATCACAAATCATGTTATTCACTAGAGGTGAAATACCCTCAACATTAACAAAAAATAATAATAACATGAATCCCACCTTGAGTATGTTGCCTTTACCCTCATACTTGGGTCAGCGACTCTCATGCATGGGATCTTAACTATAGCCTGACTCATCCTATTCTTCAATCTAAATTCCCTAAATAATAAAACTAAATAAATGAACGGATAAATAATTTAATAACACATTCTATAGTCCAAAAACATGTTCCACAGATGGGTTCCATAAGGAGGTTCGTTGCAAGACATCAAAAGCACCTCCCCAAACACCAGTGGAATCTGAATAAATGAGAGTGTCTAATATCGATCAGAGGGATTCTGTACCCTCTTTTTCTTAGAATATAGAAAAGAATAAATAAATAGTCTAAAAAAATCTAGTATTACATGATGAAAAAAACATGAAATATAATATTCTAAACTAAATAGTAGACATGTCATGTAAGATACATGTCAAGTCTCGAAATGAAAACCCAATATAAATAACAACATTGAAAACTCTCAAGAAGGTCTCAAATAATTTATTTTTTCCTTATATAGGATCCATCCTAAGTCATCCATATAACATATGGATCATTCCCTTATCCCATCCTAAAACATTGAAATCTATTAGGGTATCATTCATGTATCCCGTGTATGAGGTGAATACAATTGACATGGCCACCACCAATGAATTTCGATATAATATCCTATCAATAATAGGGTATTTAATATTATAAAGAATACATTATAATGAATTTGTAAGAATTTCTCACATTTCATCATTTGTTAATTAACCACATTATCCCCCGAGTTCCTAAGGACACCAAAACCCTCAATAACTACTTCGACTAATACACGAGTCTAAAACATATCACATAACAATTTTTATCATTTATAATTTCATAGAAATTCATTTTGCAAAAAATTTCGAACAGTAGTTAAATTCCAACTCATTGATGTATAATGTCATGTCTCGCACCCCATGGGTATTTGGGGACTTAGTCCCTATCATACACCTCAATGTCACATGGGTATTTGGATTCTCAGTACCTATCCCATTCTTACCATCTCATATGGGTATTTTGAACAATATTCCCAATCCCAAGATTTTGTTATCCCATATGGGTATTTGGGGCATCAACCCCTTTCCCAAAACCCATTAATCACATATTGGAGTTTGGAGCATCATTTTGTTCCCTAGGCCTTATTGATCACATATGGGTATTTGGAGTGTTAATTTGTGTCCCACACTTTTATATCAATCAATCACACATATATAACTTATATCACATCAATAAGAGTGAGTCATCATTATCTCAATTATCACATAACAAATTTTGATATACCATTCCATCATTCAAAACAAACCATGAATAAATTATTTAATCACAATGTGTATAATGGGAAATTCACCATTTAAAACATATTCCAATTTAATCCCATATTAATTAGTCCAATTACACAACCCAATTCCCATAAAATAATTCACCAATTCGTGAATCCAATTTCCACAATCCCAATATCCCTATAGTTCATGAATAATAATATTTAATTAATTAATTGAAAAATTAATTAATTCAATTTAACTACATCAATATCCCATTAATTCTATAATAAAAATATTCCATAACTTATTTCTCTATTTAATTAATCTTATTTAATAATCTCAATTTCCCATCAATTCCACAATAATAAGATTCTATTGACTAATTCTTCAAATAATTAATCCAATTTCACAGTCTCAATTTCTCATCAATTACCAATTCTTTCATTACATTAATTAATTTAATAGTAATTAAATCTGAATTCCTTGTTTCCATAAATTAATTAACCAATAAATTTAATCAATTAAAGATTCAATTGTCAAATGTGCCAAATAATTTCTAAAAATGTTTAAACAAAATTGTAATAAGGACTATATGAATTGAATTGAGATCATCTATATCATAATCATTGACAAATTCTTGAAAACAAAAATCCTTTAACTAAAGTGAAACAACCATGACTATGACAAATAATGTGATCATAATCCAAACTGTAGATCCATGATCAAATGAATCATGATAAAAAAAATACTATATTTAAATACATCTGAAAATGAAGAAAAAATCCAATCAAATGATGAGATAATAGTGGGAGAGTTGGAGGAAACCACATATGATGAGATTATCTAACTAAGAGAGGTTTATGTCTTCCATCCAGGCATATAATCGTCATATATAGAGGTCTAAAGGGACTAGAATTTTTCCTAGATCCTCCAAAAAATGAGAGAAAAATTAAGGTTGTTCTAGGGTCAATCAGTGTTTAATATCGGGGGTTCTAGTATTTCTAATCCAATATTTGGGAAAATTAAAATTGTGAACATGATTTCATAGGTAGGTGTGATCCCCTGTATATCTAGTGTATGAACCTTATATTCTATAGCATGTATGACATGCGACAATAAGAACACAAGGTAATATAATATCTGAATGCCTTATAATATATTTATTAGTTAAAAAATATTATATAAATTTCAATGAACTCAACACCAAGCTACCTTTAATTACACTAATGAACAACCATCCTTGATAGCTACAGTTTCAAAAAAGACCGACATTCATTGATATCATGTGTCACACCCATGACCGAGTTTCATTAAATGACATTATATTATTAAAATATTATTATTTAATCCATTACGATATAACATATAGATTAAGATAGTAGTTATGAATAGTATAAAATAACATATAAAAATATATGGTTTATGTAAATATAGAGATGTGTTAATTGGTTATCGATTAATAAGAAATGAAAATAAGAACCAATTAAATATAAAATAGATATTATTATTTTATGGTTCCAAAGAAGATGTGTCTTAATAAAAATAATTAATTAAAATTATTTAATGATATTAATGAAATATATATTCTATATATTCAATCAAATATTTTTATATTCATCCATTAGGTATGATATAAATAATAAAAGAACAATCTTTATTTTACATATAAAGACTTATATTTTTACGAATGCAATTTTACAACCATTAAATGGAAGACCCATTTTAAATATGAATTATGAAACATTAATTAATTTAATTAATAAAAAAAACTTTATATTTTAACGGTAAAAATAATAATCATGTTAGGGTGAATTTTTGATTTATTTTTAAAATAATTCTTTTTTAATGAGTAATTAAAAAACAAAAATTTAGTTCAAAACTACATTTTCATATAATTTATTTATAAGGATAAATTATACATTTAATTCTTTTTACAATTTAATTAGCTAATATTTTTTTCAATTAATAAAAATTATGCTATTGTAATTAATTTTAAATTGATTTTGATTTAAAAAACATAGCAAACTTTGTGATATTTTTACTTTAAAAACATAAATTGTCATCCTCCCCGCAGGATGAATTTAAAAATAATTTCTGCTACTTATATGATAAGTAATTTAATAAATTGATTCCATACATGGATGTTTCATAATTTATAATTTACTATGATACCAAATTTGTTTTTCCAATAAAATAATAGTTAATGTAATTAAAAGTAATTAAAATTATTAAGGTTAATATAAACTTAATAAAGCACTAAATCATTAAATTAAGGGCCCAATCTTTTCCAACACCAATTATATGGAAATATTTTGGCCCTAAAAATTCCATTTTTGATTTTATTTGTTTGTTATTACTTATGTTATGTAATAACATGTGTACACCTAACTTGTTTCAAAAAATTCTAAGTGAGTCCTTTTCTTTCTCTAGAAAAGGCCACCACATCTCCCCAATCCCTACACCAATAAAACCACATAGAATCAATAATTCTATACCCATAAAACATCCAAAAATCCATCTGTTAATCCTTGAAGGCTAAATTTTAAAATTAATCCTTCCCAAGAATACTTTTGAACAAACCAAAATTAGTTACAGAATTAATAGGTCACGTCTTCTATCAGGATTTTAAATATTATTTCCATTCTCCAAACACTAATTATTATTATTACATTATTATATAACGACGCCAGTATCAAAAGAATAAAAGGATTTATTTAGGTAATGTTTTTTTCTACACTAACACACACTTCAATTTAATTGCAACCAACATCCTATTTTTGTGTACAACGAACTACTATCTCATGAAATGATGATTGATCATTTTTCATTCACCACCTATCATAGTGTACATTATGATGTAAAATCTATCTATATATGATATTTATTTTATTTATTATATATTTATAATTCCTAAAAACATATATAACACATACCTTTAATGCATTCCAATTTGTGTTAACACAATAACACTGTTTGAGAAATTGTGGACTACCGCCCCCTCGAAGCGATGTCATTCATTCACACTAAACAAAGAACGTATAAAGGATATTCTTAATTAAATGTATGTGATAAAAACACCCCAATATTATATAAATTAAATAATTAAATCTCTATAAATAATAATATATATATCTCATAATATTTATTGACCTTTCACACACATCAAATGTTATATCGTCGTTTTAGGATGTCTGGACTACCGCCTGCTTAACACGATGTCATTTATTTTTAATCAAAACAATTATCTATATAATTAAATACTTTAATATAATATGGTATTAATATATAATTATTAATCTAGAATTATATGGCGTTACTTACCTTCTTTCCAGAATGATCATTGAAAAATGAGAATGTTACTCATGCGTACGGACGACCTACCATCTCATTGGTCATAACATTGATTCATTTCTAATAACCGTATTTAAATACAATTTGTAAAACAACAATTGAACATTAAATATGATAATTATTTCATTATAATAATTCGGGATATGTTATATAATGACTCTCTTTGAATATAGCTGACCTACCAATGATGATTTTGTTAGAAAAATCAAATTTGGTCAAAACAAATGATTTAAAAATAATTGTTTACGTTGTCGTATAAAATAAGAAAAAAGAGGAATTAAAGTAATATTAAAAAAGAAAAAGGCTCTCAAGAAAGTATAAAATTAAAATAAGTTTATTATATAGGAATTTAATGTATATTCACTAGAAATGAAACTAAAGGTAAAGGATTATCATCACACTTTTTACATCTATGAGATAAATGTCATGTTCAAACACATAGATATTTTGCGTGGTGTATATAAAATGAATTTTTATATATTATATAAAGAATTAATTTTTATTCATGGTATTTAATTCATTCATTTAATATTACTCATTCATGTGGTTTTTGATTTAAAATGTTACAATGTGGTTTGAGGAAATTTTGAATGTCTAAAAAAATATTTTACTCAATAATAAAAATAATGATATTTCAATAGTATTTTCTTTAAAGGAAATAATATGACAATTTTTTAATAAAACAGTTCAATTTCATCTAATATACTAATTAATGTCCCATTTCATGTATTTGTATCATTTTTCATTGGTCAGTACTCAAATTATTTTACAATTGTTTTTAAGAAAACTCATCATCATTTATCTCTTTAGGTAGAGAACCTATTTTCATCTAAAAACAATGATTTATTAAATTGTTTTCAAAATTTATTTTAAAATGATATGAGAAATATGTTTTTACCCTTTTTGTCTTTTAGAATATTTTACAAAGGAATATTCTTATCACTTTACTGACAATGAATTTTTAAAACCGTTTTACCATGAACAAGATTGTTCTTTTACCTTATATAGATAGTACACACGTACTCATCATCATTTCATTCAGTCTTACATTTCATGCCTAAAAGGTTACATTTAAAATAGAATACTTTCCATTTTTATTTTCATATAAATGGCTTCTTCAAAAGTTTTTTATAAAGTTTTATTAAAACAACAAAATATTTTCCTTAATATTTTTTTATGATCCTTTTTTAACAATTCCATTTACAAAAACCCCTTTATTTTAATCCATAAGGGATAGGTTTTTTATACCATCCATAATATTTTAATGGAAGGTCTATTATTGATTTGTCCAAGGATAGTATTAATATTAACTAAATTGATTTATTTTTTTAGTTTCGTTGAAATATTCAATATCCCATGATCATTAAACAATAAATTTCACTAAATTATCAATTTAATTTATCATGTCTATTACTATTAAATAAACTTTATACCATTTCACATATGGTTCCTACATTTTTATATATATTTCTTACAGTGAAATTATGGATAATTTTCAATGTTTAATTAAATACTGATATTTGATAAGACATATTATTTATTAATTAAATCAATTACATGATATGACGAATTAATTATGAAATGAAATGACAGGTGGAGCTGAGACATTATATAGTTCCTCAATGCATCAAAAATTTTGTCATGAGAAAAATAAGTTACTCAAATTATAACGGTTTCTATTTGATGTTAAAAACAATTCGGAGGATGGTTATTGATAGTTTAGGTCCTCACGTAACTATGAAATGGTGTCCAATAATTAATAATTTCTTTTATTTTGATTCATTATTATATATCCTTGAGATTTGGTGTCAACATATCTATGAATACATTTATTTTTTAGTTATTTATATGGAATGTTTCTTAGATTCTTACCATGCCGTACTTATTTCATATTATATTGTTATTTGACTTGAATGTGTTTCTAGTCATTACAATTGTTTATTGTTGATGCCCATACATCTCAGTTTGATGATTACATGGTATGAATGTTATGTTATTTACCATGTGATAATTATTATTACTATTTATTCGTTATTACTTCTAATAAATTGTTACCTTATCCGAATTTAAGATCACCCACATATTGTTTCATTCTAAAGGAAACCAAGATGGGTATTGTGAAAGATATTCAAATATTTATTGGATGGAATAATGTTAATGATGAATTTATTTATTTAGAATGAAGAAAAAAATATTCTATAATTATTGTATTCCTTCTCATGTATGTATCTAATTTATCAAACCTTATAAACACTTTCTCCATTAATATTTTATTTCCTGTAACCAAGCTAATGTAATTCATGGAAGACACTGGATATGGGAAATCTGGGGCTTGGTCACTACAGTTGGTATCAATGGAATTTTATTATCAACCATACGATCAATATTTATGAAAAAAAGTATTAAGGATCATAACCATATTGTAGAATTTTGTGATAGGTATAGAAGAACACTGTAATTTTTTGGTGATGTATTGATTATGTGGGTCTTCCTAACAATACATCCATGTATGGATACTAAAATTGGACGTTGTTTGGGGACTGACATACCTAAGAGTAATAACTCTGAAAAGCCATTTCATTCCCAAATCAGGGTAACACGATACATGATAATGGGCCTTACTACGTACCTTGTTTGACACTTCCATGGGATATAATGAGAAAAATAAACTTCTTTATTAAAATCTATTATGATGAATTTGAATAGATAGGGAAAATTAATGACCTAGGTTCTAACTAAGGTGTTTTAGATTATAGATAATGTGTAATGAATCATTTATCAAAGAAATAATATTATTGATAGACCCTAGACCAAGAATTACCATTGTAAATATAAAAACTATTACGTATTTTTTTATTGAGGTTTTATTGAAAACTATAATTAAAATGCTATTTAGTGATTAACCTTTATTCAAGGATGTAATTCACATTTATATTGTATGTTATTTTAATATGGTTATAGAAATTAAAAAATATATGTTTGGAGGAAAAAAATATAAATTATGCAATGTATAAGATATTAAACTCATGACCAATGGATGATATGTTGTTAACGTGAACCACTATCGTACACATTCTCCTGGTTATTTTTTAATTGATTTTAGAAAAAACAATTTTACGAATAAATATTAATGATTAACAAGTAGTATCACTTTTTCAGTATTAGAGATTAATATAAAACCCATATTGGTTTTAGAAGATAGTTAATGATAAATAGTCATACTTTCACTATTTTATAGGCCTTATGAATCTTTAAAAGGATTATTTTAGTGATTAAAGATTAAAAATTTTCATTATTGTTAATTAATATCTAGGAGTTAAAAAATTAGATTTTTGTCGATGAAAACACAAAAGTTAGGATTTTCATATTAAATTGAAACCTATAAATAAATAATATTCCTATATATTATTAGGCAGTAAATAATTTACCCAAAAATTTGGAGAATGACATTGAAATAAAATGTTGTTCTAATACATAAATTTCAATTGAACTAATGGTCTTCAAAATCATATCAGATTTATGGCTATGAGGCCCTTATGTTTTTATTTTTCATATTCTTATTTATGAAGGATGACCTCTTTCATTCACTACAAATATTTACACATTTACTCAAAATATAAATTTTCACTTGAAATTAATGTTCTCAGAAATATAATCCTAGTTAATGGTACTCTATGTGACCTTTGTAATTCTCATTCTCTCTTTTATAGAGTATCACTTATGAAAACATGTCACAATGTGGGGTAAAAATAGAGATGTATATAACAAACAATCACCATGATTATGTTTAAATTGTGAGGTTCCAATTAATATAATTTGGTTATAATGTGACACCCTGTAAATATAATAAAAGAACCTTGTATTTGATAGTGTGTATGGAATGTGACCCCAATCAGGTAAGGTAATATAATATCTAGATACATTATTATATATATATATATATATATATTATTTAAGATATATTTTATATATTTCAATGATCACAACACCTTTGTTATCTAGAATTAAGTTCAATAACATCCTTCCTCAATAGCTTGTGTTACATTCAAGGGCATCCTTCCTCGATAGCTTGTGTTATATGCAAGACTGACACTCACCAAATGATAATTTATTATTAAAATATTAATAATAAATATAATACAGTACAACCTAGAGATTATTTCATTAGTTATGAATAACATCATCTAACTTATGAAAATTAATGGATTATATAAATATAACAATGAACTAATGGGTTACCAATTAAGGATAAATAAAAATAATAATTAATAGGATATAAAAAGTGATATTGTTATATAATGCATCCAAAAAGGTTTTGACTAAATAAACATAATTAATTAAAATTAATATATATTTTATTAAATTATATATTTCATATATTCAATAAAACATTTTTTTCATTTATTATGATTGATAAACATAAGATAATAAAAACACGTTTTCATACATAAAAACCTACATTTTTATGAAGGCAATTTAACATCCATTTAATAGAGGACCAATTTTAAAAATCAATTCTTAAAAAATAATTTATTTAATTTTTCCAAAAAGCATTATATTTTATATATAAACATAATATTTAGGTAAGGGTTAATTTATGATATTTTTCTAAAATTATTCTTTTTGAATGTATAATTAAAAATACAGAATTTTAGTTCAAAACTATGTTTTCATATTATTTATTAATAAGATTATATTTTAAATATAAATTTTTTTTAATTTATAAATAGATAATATTTTCAATAATTAATACTATTTATATTATTTTTATTAATGGCACTTTCAAATTGATTATAAAAACATAACTATACTTTGGATATTTTTACATAATAAGCACGCATTGTCGTCCCCCCTACAAGATAAATTTTAAATTAATTTCTACCACTTATGTGATTAAAATATTATAAAACTGATTGAATACTTTTAAAAATCATAAATTATAATGTATAATGGGAAAAAATTATTTTCTACGATAAATATTACTGAATGAAATTAATATTAATTAAAACTATCAAGGTAAAATTAAGCTTAACAAAGGACTAAAACATTAATTTAAGGGCTGAATTGACCTGTAATCATATAAAATACCATTTATCAAGATGCATTTCATCCATAAAACTTCCATTATTGAGTTCAAATTTTTATGAATTTTTTCTATAAGAACTTGTGTACAATTATCTTGTTTCCATACAATTCATGGAGGTCCACTTCCTTCCCTATAAAAGTCCACCATCATTCCCCAATCTTCAATCCTCTAAAACCACTTAGTTTCAGCAAATATCTTCCCATATAGAGTCAAAAAATACCTCCCTTTTACCTTAAAGAATCCCTTTGGATAAAAATTTGTCCACGAAATCTATTCGCTACAAACCAAAAGTTGTTACCCGATTAAGAGGTAACATCATTTCACAAGATTTGTAATTTTATTTCCATTATCCAACCTCTATTCTATTATTATTCCATAATTATGTTATAAAAAATATCCTTAATATACATGGTTAGTTTTTGTAAACCATTTGACCTACACTTACACACACTTTCATCTAATGGGTAATAAACATATTATTTCAATGTATGGTGAACTACTGCCTCACGAAACGATGACTGCTCATTTTTCATTCACCACATATCATGGTGGCTGTTATGTTGGGAAATATGTATATATATGATATAAATGATATTTATAATCTGGTTGCTTATCTCATATATGTTTAATTAAAACAATAATTTATATGTTACATGTTTAGTGTGAATTATTCACATTACTTTGAAGGGGAGGTAGTACACACTTCCATTCGAGAATTATAAAATATATACGTATATATCATTTTATTTATCACCCCATCACACACTGAAAACATTATTATGTCATTCATGGATGTGTGATCTACTACCTACTTGAAAAGATGTGATTCCTTTTTCATCACAATAATAATACATAGAATTATATATGAATAAATAATATGTTATTTATGATTTAATTATCATTATAAAATTATATTGTGATACACACCTTCTTTCCATAATGATCATTGAAAATTGAGAATGTTATTCATGTTTACATGCGGTCTATCGTCTATAAGATCCTAACATTGATTATTTTATCATAAACATATTTAATTATTGTATTTTAATGTTTAATAGATATGTAAATATGATAATTATTTCATTATTATTATTCTGGATATGTTATATAATTACTTCCTTTGACCACAGTGGACCTATCATGATTGATTTTGAAAAATAAATCTAATTTAGCCAAGACATCTGATGTAAACATAATTGTTTAATAAATTTTATAAAAACTATTATAAAGTGAAATAAAAGTAATTTTAAACATGAGAGATTTTATTAATAAAATATATAATTAAAGAATAATTATACAATAAGTTAAAGAATGATCACTTGAAAAGAAACTCATGGTAAGAGATTCTCATATCAATTTTTACATCGTTGAGATAAATGACAGCTTCAACGCTTAAATCTTTTGTTTTGTGTTTATACTCTTTATTTTTATATATTATATCTTGAATTCATTTAGATTAATTCTATTTATGTATTTAATTTTATTTTATTCAATCACAATGTTTATGATTTATAATGTTTCACTATCGTATGAGGCACATAGTAATGTTTAAAGATTATATTCCTCAATAATAACTTTAATTATCATTTAATGGTACTACCATTCGAGGTTATTATATTAAAATTCTTCAATAAACCCTTTCAATTTCCACTACTATGGTAATTCAAGACATTTTTCAAGTGTTATTACCAATTTTTCACTCTTTGGTATTCAATGTTTTTTAAAAATGTTTTTGTGATAAAAATACCTTATTTCTCTTTCTAGTCAGAGAATATTATTTTATTAAAAAAACTTTTTTATTAAAATGTTTTCAAAAATTATTTTCAAATTATTTGGTGATGTAAATTTTATCCCTTTTTTCTTTTAACAATGTTATTAATGGAATATCCTTGTCTTTTCCTAAGAAGGAATTTTTCATACCATTTTACCATGGAAAAGGAATGTTATTTTTTCTCATATGATGAGTACAGTCTTACTCACCATCATTTATTTTAATATTTTATTTAATTTATAAATTCTTAAAATTTAAGAAATTTATTTCAATATTTTATTTCAATGAATTGTGTTTTTCAAAAGATTTTTTAAAACAATATTTTTTTAAAATAGAATGTTTTTATGATCTTTTTATTGTACTTCCAATAATCAAAAGCAAGAACCCTTTATTTTACTCCAATGGGGATATGTTTTATTGATACCATCTATAATATCATTATGTATGGTTTATGATTTATATGGACAATGATAGTATTCAAATTTACATTATTTGTTTTTTTAATCCCCTTGAAATATTAAATCTCTTAAGATCCCTGGACATTGAATTTCTCTAAATTACCCATTTAATTGATTATGGACACTACTATTTTCTAAGTAGTATAGATTTTTACATATGCTGTGTACAATTAAAATTATTTTATTGAATGTGAAAGTATTGATAAATCAATATATTTTATTCAATATGAATATTTGATAAGGAATACTATTTATTAATTTAATAATTTATGTGATAAGAAGAATTATTTGAACATGAAATGAAGGGAAGAGCCCATACAATATATAGATCCTCGATGAATAAATATGTTCACATAAGACAAATAAGTTGCACAAATTGAATTGGTTTATTTCCATATTTTTAAACCGCCTAGAGGATAAATGTTTAAATTATAGGTCCTCGCATCGATATGCCATGTTGTCCAAAAATTATCCATTAACATCATTTTGATTCATTATATTTCATCCATGGGATTTTACAAAAACATTTTTGTAACCAGGGTTGTTCTTTGCTAGAAAAGCAGTCTGGTTTGTGTTTTTTGTCAATCAACCTTGGGTTGATCATGATTTGGGTCTGTTAACACCAACCATTTCATGGATGATTAGGGAGATTACATAGAATGCAGTCATAATATTTGATCTAAATGCCATATTAAAGGTTGTTTTATCATCAACAATTGAAGGTGTTTTTCAATAATGTGCAAACAAATTGTTTCGTGATCAGAATGTCAAAAAATGGCAATGTAATGGAGTGTGTAGAAGAAGATGTTGCATGAAAGGGTTTTTGTGCACATTGTGATGACAAAAGAGGGTTACTGCGCTTATGAAGAATCTTACAAACACTGAAAAAGGCGCATCAGGATCTTGAACGCATGGTCATCAAGGGCCTATAAATATGTGGTGACCCCCACAGAAGACTTCATAATTTTCAAATGAACATCTTGTTAATTATCCACACAAATGATTTGAAGGGGTTAATATTGTGTGCAATGATTCATTCAGTCAAAAAAGACCTAGTGAACCATTCAGTGCATTTGCGCAATATTTAAGGGTAACATAAAAAGTATGTGTTGCGCAAAAGATATATTTCACGACAAATCCCAAATATTTCACCAAAGTTTGTGTATTATGCACAAGTGTGGTGTTATCTATCTCAATGACATTTGATTCCCCAGTGTCTGGGATCAGTGCTTTCAAGCACATCAATCCAGTACTTTGATGTATGTTGTGTCTCATGAGAAACATAAATAAAGAAATTAATGAAAATATATTAAAGTTACCCCTATGTCAATAAACATAGTTTGACTCCTCTCAAGGCAATGAGCTGGGGGATGTTGATGAAAGTGATTCGATGGATTTAGTTAGATGCCCCTGGACCTTGTAAAGGTGGTGTGCCTGGAAAAGACTATTTGTGACCAAAATCCAATGATCCTTAAAATTGTAATGATTAGTTGATTATGTTTGACTGACACACTATCGACATATGCTCCTTGGACATAGCCCTTTGTGGTGAACCACAAAAAAGTGTTTTGTCTTCTTTGTGATTCCAATTTTTTGAAAAATTTAACAGGTTCTTACCAATATGGGAACACGATCCACAACTTTAAAAAGAAAAATGTTGACACCCTGATTCACCCCTCCCCTCGTAGGGTGTTCGGGGGTCCTTAAAACATATCTATGAATACATATATTTATCAACCATTTGGATGTAATTTGTTTCTTTTTCTTACCTTTAGATATTTATTTATCCTTATTTAGTCATTTTAATGGAATATGTTTCCATATATTACCTTTACATATGGTTTATGCACTTCATTATCTATATTTTGATTACATGGAATGTACGTTATGTTATTTACCATGCCTTAATTATTAATCTCATTGATTCATTATTTTTTTCATAAATATTTTTACCTTACAGAGAATTTATTCCAACCATTATTATGTTTTCCCCAAGAAACCATGAAGCATACAATGAATAATTTTTATGGATATACTGGATGGAATAATGTTACATTTGATGTTATTTATTTAGAAAGAAGAAAAAACATGTTGCAATTATTATATTGTTTTCCTATTGTATGTATCTAGTTTACCAAGAATACTAATATGTCATTACTTTAATATTTCAATCATGGTAATCATTCCAAAATAATTGATAGAACACACCAGCACCGGGCAATCTAGGGTCGGGTCTCTACAGTCGGGGGAACAATTTTCAAAACTCTACCCCTTACTCATGTTCCTATTCTAGTGGGGGGGGGAGGGTGAACGGTTACTCCTAAGAGGGGGCATGCTTTCACCAACCATGTATCAACTATTCAAATAAAATCTATTTAGTTTATAATGGTCAGCTTAGTGGGACACACGATTTGGAAAAATGGGGCACCAAAAATGAACATCCCTTCATTAATCATTTAATCACAAATATTCTCAGAAACACATGCAAGATAGAACATATATTAAAGTACTCAAAACCAGGAAACAAGAGTACCTATTTAGGATTTCGATATACCTATTTGAAATATCACGATATTACACTTCTAACCTAAATGTTGATTGAGAACGATCCTATATTCATGGATTTTGTAAACATGGATATGTGAATTGTTATGTAAAAGGAATCATCACTCCCCTTATAAATAATTGATTGACCATGTTTACTAAAATGATAAAATTTTCTCAACACGATGATGATAATTTTGAAAATAAAATTTATTCCGCTAATGTTGGATGATTGGATGAATTATGTATGAGTATGGAATTCTAAAATTTGGAAAGAGGTTATGTGTTTTATCAATATCTGAGCTAAAAATGGAACAATTTGATGATTCTCATTGCACAAATTCCTCTATAAACCCTATTAATACCATTATCTATATAGATCTAATGGAACATTTTTGGGTTGGATAATTTGAAGTAGTAAATTGATCACTATGTGTCATAATACCTAGTTTTTAAACAAGTTATGTCTTAGGGAAATTATCCTAGAGGATTCATGAAACCCCTAGATATTCCTATGTATAATTTGGATGTAGTAACTATGGAAATATTCAATGTATAACCAAATACCCACAACAAAAAATTGATATGATATGACTTATTTTTTATCACCTCAAAAAATCTGCACATTTTCATGATATAAAATAATATTTACCTATTGAGTGACTTTAAAGACTTTATATTAATTAAGTTTAAATATTTATTGGTGAACCTCTATCAATTTTTTATGATCATTATCCTTGTTTTACACCAATATTCTAGTGGATTCTTATAGAGGATTTAGATACTAATCTTTATTTGAGTACTTATTATCACCCTCCAAATGACGAAAAATATGAGTTGAAATTTCAAGCATTAGAAGAAATGTTGATATCATTCAAACATTAAATTCAAGGTATGTGGGGTAAATATTTATCTTTGTTATAATTTTCCAAAAATAATGGCTTCTATTCTACAATTCAAATGGTGAAATGTGGATCATTGTATAGAAAGATATGTCATACTCCAACCATTTGGGGCTGAAGTTAGTGATTGGATAAATATAGGCCCCAAAAATATTGATGAGACAACAATAAAGGCAATGAATATTTAGGATAATATTAGTGTATTTAAATGTGTTAAAAAGAGTTATAATGAAAATTGATAAAATAATCTAGAATTTTATGTTGTTGATAATGTATTTCTAAATGTATATCCATGGAAGGGTGTCATAAGGTTTGGTAAGAATATGATGTTAAGATCTAGGAACATCAGACCATTTGATATATTGGAATGAATTTCAGTTGTAGATTATTGATTAGAAATTATTCCATGTATCTCCAACGATAATGATGTTATCCTTATATCATTGTTATAGATGTGAATTCTAGACCAAATACATTTGATCTGCAATTAAGAAATAGAAATGAAACTTGATATGTCGTATTGAAAATATTCGATACATATTCCTGACACAAGATAGAATGTATTGTGAAGTTGGATGAATCGACTAGTATAAGATCTTTAGAGAAATATTATAATTGATAACGAAATATTGTAACTTTGGAATGTTATAAAGAAGAACCTCCTTCATCTCTTTGGAAGTAAATATTCATGAAAAATTCCATAGATTGAATTTGTAAAGGTGGGAAGTATATATAACCATAATATAAATGGTACATATCATCATAAATAAATTCAATTTAATCAATAGCTTATGATGCATAAAACACTGATCTTAATCAAACTATGATATACTATTAAAAATTAACATGACTATTAAAATAGTAATTAGAAAATTAGGTATTATAATGTGGCAATTATAAAAATAAACTCACCTATGAGAGCATAAATAAAATTTATGATTTTATAAAATAAAATTTGATATATTTATTTCAACAAATTATTAAATAATATATTTGAAATTAAAATTGAGTCATGGTATTTTTGGGAAATATAAATGTTTAAATATAATTTTATAATTAATATGTTGATTTAAAATAAAAATTATGTTAATAAAATAGATTAGTAAATTATATTGTTTTCTTATCCGTATAAGAATATTTTATGAGACAATTATTATTTTTTCAATGTGTCGTAAAAGCTTTTATAATATTTAAATCAGTATCTTTAACAAAGAAGTAGTTATTAATTAAAATTAAATTTATCATATTTAGTAAATTATTTTCATTAAAGTGTAGCCCTTTTTTTAATCTAATCATCTTAAAATGATTTGAGGTAAAATTTGAGATGTTTCAAAAATAATTGATTTTTTGAATAGTGATATACGGTAATTTATGGTATTTAACATTATATTTAAATAAATGAATTATTGAGACATGTTTGAGTCATGAATGATTTAAGTTCCCATTTTATAGAACTCACATGCTCAATTTATTTCATTCAGTCTTAAAATTCATCATTATTGATATTGTTTAGAAAAAAAATAATAAAATGAATATAATAATAAAAAAACACATCTATACAAAACTATTAATACCACCCCACACCACCCCTTATCATTAAAACTTATAAGACATGGAGATTTAGTATATTCTACCGAATTAATCTCATAAAACACTTCCCCACTTTCTGACCTTTCTGGTATCATGAATAGGCCAATTTGAAGTTCCTTAAGGTGGTTCTCAAGGAGAAAACATAAATGAGGTAAAATATTTTTCATTTCTTTTTAATTTTTTTATTTAATTATCCAATCATTACATTCCCTGTCAAAAAAATTAGGGAAAAATATTATATTATATATATTGTAATGTTATCTTGTTAATGGAATAACTATCATCAAACCCCTTCTCCTCTCCCATTTATTGTCAAAATGAAAACATTGTCTTTGATGTGTTGATTTACCACCATCATGTACGAGGAATTTTTATTATCCATTTCCACTTTCAAGGATGGTAATAAAACTATTGTTATTATTTAGTTATATTTTATAAAAAATATTATATGTTACATAATGTTCTAGAACCAATATATACAAAAGATATTAAATAAAAAGATATATGTTTTTGATGTTTGTAAAAACCAAAGAAAATAAATTAGATCATTTTCATTAACATTTTATCTAATGAATCATTATCTTAAAATTTCATTTAATTATATATAAGTTAATTTATAACTCAAGATATTAATTTATAACATATAATAACAATTCTGGAGAACTATTCCTATTTTAGATGAACTTATATGCTTCTAAACAAGTGAACTGATTCTAAAAGAACCGAAATAAACACTCCTGGAATGTAGAAATTAAATCTTATAACTCATTTTAAATTCCATACATAAACATATTTAAATTTTAATAAATTAAATACATGTATAAATGGTTATTAATTTATTAATTAATTAATGTAATTAAATTTTCCACGACCTTATGTATATGTGCAGAACACTTTCATACATAAGGTAAGGGATTTCTTCTCAACTTAGTATTGAGCATATTTTCATTTTTATGAGTACTGTATATACCCCTAATGAGATGAATTCATCTTTTTAATTATATTTTTCTTAAAAAAATACTTATGTATTATATCATTGGGATGATTATTTTATAAATCTTATACAATATTTACATATATTGTTTACATTAAATGTTATTTTAATTGGAGGAATACTGATAAATCTATATATTCTACTCAATACAGTTATTCTAATAAGTAATATTGTTCATGAATATAATTTATGCATGAAAAATTAATTGGAATTACATTGATGAGGGGGCTCGACATTATATAGCTCTTAAATGCATCAACATGCCTCATGAGATAAAATAGTTGGAGTCAAACCCTTCATATTTTTTTCCAAGAAGAATCAGATGGGTTTCTACCAATAGATATAAACCAACTTGTGGAAGTTCATGATTGAATTAGTTTAAGTTCTAGACACAATAATTATAATAATTAAACGTATTATTCATTTATTATTTTGTTATTACTTCAATGATATTTTCACTATAACATAATCTATGGTAGCATTTTTTCTATTTATTTATAGAATGTTTATTTGATTTATTTATCATTACATAAAAATTATAAATTATTTATTTTTATTTACTTATTATTGATTCATATAACCATTAATGGTAAATTTATATCACCCTTATATTTTTTCTTCCCCATGATATAAATATAAGATATTTTAATAAATGACAACAATGATGATTATTTTCAGTTGTTATGTTCTATGTTTGATTATTGATGTAATAAGTGAACCATATACATATCTAGTTATTAAGGAATACAGAAATAATAAATCATTTGAGTTTTTTTCTATTGTATATATTATATTGTAATAAAATACCCATAACTCTAGGCTATAGGGGTCAGGGTTGTTACACATTAGCAGACCTAAAATGAGTTCCTCCAGACTATACAAATATTGTTATTAAACTATGAATGCTATGAAAAAGATTTTTGTTTTGATGGTTTGAATTAGAATAGGAATATAATAATATATAAATTACTTAATAACATTTAAAAAATAATTCTTTGATTATCAATAAATTTAATGTTATTAAAAAAAACTATTACGTGTAAATGAGATATTTTTCTTAAAATTATTTTCTTTGTGAAAATAATTTTTTCATAATTTATTAATTTAATATATATTGATAAATTTCAAAATGAAATAATATTATTATAAATCAAACATAAGGAAATAATATTTCTTCAATTATATTTTTAAGTAATAGAATGAGAATAAATTCATTTTTTTCATTAAAAAACAATATTCAACAACTAATGATTTTATGGAATTTTTTTACTGTATATTATATATCACTAATTTTTTTAGTAAGATTTTATTAATAAAATGAAATTCCTTTTTGAAATCATACACTAATTATATAATTATTATGAATTTCATGGATTTTTTCTAGAAGTTATTTTTTTTGAATAGTGTTAAATGTTGACTTTTAAAAAACGATAATTTCATTTCATTAACTAAAATAATTTACATGTCAAATTATTTTTTCTGTTTTTCATTAATGTAACATATGATACATTGGATTAAAAATTATTTAACTAATTTTAATGTAACAATCCTAATATTTCAATTTTGTATAAGTTTATTTTTAATCATAGAGAGGAATTTTTCTAAAAAGAGTTTTTCATTACATTTTATAATCATATATTAAAATTTATTTGTTCCAAATAAAAAAATTTATACGTATAAAAAGTATTTAAACAATTTATTTAGAATTTCTAAATTTTACTCAAATTTCAATTGTATTTTTTTTAAATTATATCACTAATTAAAAAATGATTCATCATGTAAAAGATAAATTAATGTAAAAATTAAAATTATATAGGAAATGAAAAAAAATACATCATAACGTATCTATTATTTGTGTAGATGAGAGGTGTGTCATCATAGCCTCCTTCTAGGACTTTTTTAGATAGATCCCATTGAATCCAATGTTGGATTCCATGAGAATGAAGTGTAATTTTTTCCAAAACCCATTTTATATCATTTGAGAACATAAAAATGTTTTCATTAGCGGGGTAGAAGAAAATATACATCATGAATAACCTAATAATACCAAAATTATGCATAATTATCTAATTTCATTCAAATATTTTATTTTTAATTTTCAAATATTGAATAATTAACTGAAACAGTTTTGTAAAAATATGAAAAGTCAAATAATTTTCGTGTAATTTATTAAAAGTATTTAATATTTATATGAGTTCATGTATTGAATGAAAATACTGATACTAAAGAAGGATATATTATTATTAAAGTGTTGAAATTAAAATTTAATTATACTTATGATGACTTAGAATTTAAATTTTATAAATATTCCAACAAAATTCTATAAAATGAATATAATGATTAAAAATATACTTTAATTCACAATAAAATATACAAAATAATAATATTTTAAGTAAAATAAATATAAAATTTCATACGATATCTATTTCTGACGATTTCACCAGGGTGAGCGCATCCATCTGTGGAGGACGTGCAGTTGTTGCCTGGAATTTATACTTTCCAATGTTTGGTGGAATCTGTCCCTTATTCAGGGATGTTAGCTCCTTGATCGAAATGGGATGATGAGATGTCTATTCGTTTTTCCATGGATTACTCTCAGGATCCCGTTACCTAGTTCGGCCCTCCCTTAATGATTATGTTTTGGATCTTGAATCTCATTCCCGATGCAATATCTTTGTGAACACTGGATAATTACACAAATTTTATCTAGATATTCCTAGGGACCTTGACAGGGCAACAACATTGGGTTGGAGTAGATGGTAACATTAGCCATGTGGAGGCATATCTGGATGAGTAGAGATTGGGGTACTTGTATTTATCATCATAAGAGGGCATCTCAAGGTCATATAACCCGAGGAATCCCATGTCAATCTCGGGGAATCTTATGCCTGAGGCAAGTCTCTGAGGTTTTAAACAGCATCCAATGTTTAGCACATGGTATGTCACAAGTTTAACATCATGCAGATACGGTTACGCCAAAGGCGTGTCTTCGGTGGTTTTCCTCTTGAATCCCATGTTTAGCACAAGGTAGGCTGAGAGATTAACATCTACCATAGATGGTTACACCAAAGGATTGTCTTATTAGTTTATCCTCATGCATATCATGTTTAACATGATATATGGCATGAATTTTACATTTGCAAAGATGTAATGAGGGTGATTAGAATGTACCAATGATATGGTTCAGATTGGTTCATCCCTAGGAGGGAGCATCAGTAGTGTTTACCATGAGGATAGATCAAAACACTCAATAAGAGTAGACCCTAGATGATGTGTCCAATTAAGGTAATATGTCACACCACGAAGGGTGATCTAGACACCACTAAGTGTTGATCACGGAGTGTGCACCCCAGAATGGGGGAGCTCTATGTTTTATAATTTTCTTGGACAAAACCTCATGGAGGATTCATACATACCATAAGTAGATGGTAGGGATAAAACCCACATAGATCGAAGGATTGATGAATCAGGATGTACATAAAGTATAATGACTTGGATACATGAGGGGGCTTATATATAGAATGTGGCCCATCCTAAGAGGGATACTCTTGGGTGGATCATTATAATTGTTGGAAGGATTATGCATGGTTAGCTTCCCGGGTGCCATGAAGGTAAAGCACTGGGATGAATTGAATGATATCACCAGGATGTGATGGCCTAGTTAAGAATCATGATTGATGATGGAGAGTTTAATAATGTTGACGGGGAATGAGATGGATCATTCGTGAAGGTGACGATTTTGTGGGTCTTTATCCTCAAAGATACTTCCTACATATTCCCATGGACTAAATCAAAGTCCTCATAGTTCGGTGGGATGATGGGACACCTAAGGTGGCAACCTGTGAGAATGGACGGATAGATGGGAACTGGAGGAAATTGATCCTCCATGTTGGGGCATGATCTTTCTAGAACACATGGGATCAAGGGATAGATCAGGATGAGTGATGAGTGAAGAGATTGAACCTTGGGGAGGCTTCCTACATATCCCTATTGAAGGTAATCAAAGTCCTCATTGTTCATCTGATGACAACATACCATTGATTGGGGACATTAAGGACTTGAAACCGTATGGGGTATATAATACTTACCGCTAAATGGGGTTGAAAACAACATTCTACTGAATAGGGGATAATTTAAAGTAATGTGGGACAAAAAGAAGTGTACAATTTGATGTCATGAAGGATGGTGGTAGACTAACATGGAGTGGTCGAGAGCAATGGGATTTGTGGTGATGGAGAACTGACATGTCTATGATCGGGACCAATTAGTGTTATGATTAATCCTTAGGGATTCATCCAACATACAATTCCTTGTAAGGATCAAAGTCCACATAGTTCGAGAGGGTGGCAGACCGACTTGAAATAGAAGGAACAAACAGATGGTGGGCTTGAACCGTAGGGAGGCTTCTACGTTCCTTACCTCGGAAAGAATCAACGACCACGTAGTTCAAAAGGGTGTTTGGTGAACAGACGTGAAGATGGTTGAGACCAATGGTTTTCAGGATTTAACCTCAGGGAGGCTCCCCACGTACCATGCCTTGGTAAGGAAGAATTTCCTTGTTGTTTGGGATGGTGTTTGGGGCATACACTCAAGGCTACCTAGATAGTATGACATGTTTGAAGTTTACTCTAATCCCATTTGAGTCGTGCTTAGTGTGATAAACTAGTGGCAGCAATTACCCGATAATCATGATGAAAAGGTCTTCCATGAAGGTTGGTGAAGGGGAATTACACAAGGAAGTTGTCTGGGTGCCGCTATGGAGTGACAATGGTGATTGGTTCTTATGAAAGGGAGCTACCTAGGTGCTGCTTTGGAGTGGCAATGATGAATGCGGCTTACATAAGAAGAAACTCGAGTCCACTGAGAAGTTGTAATGGTTAATTGGGCTTATGCAAGGAAGCATCATGGGTACCTCTATGGAGCAGAAATGGGGAATGGGGCTCACACTAGGAAGCTCCCAGTGTGCCTACATGGAGTGGCAATAATGAACGGGGCATACGCAAGGAAGAAACATGATTGCCGCTATGGAGATATAATAGAGAATGGGGATTACTCAAGGAAGCTCCTCAAGTGTCACTACGGAGAAGAAATGGTGAATGGGGATCACAAAAGGAAGCTCCCCGGGAGCCACAATAGAGGAGAAATGGCGAATGGGGCTTACGCAAGGAAGAAACCCCAGTACCGATATGGAGCAGAAATGGTGAATGGGCATACTCAAAGAAGTAGCTCGGGTGCCACTTTGGAGCAACAATGGTGAATGATTTTTATGCCAGAACGCAACCTAGGTTCTACTATGGAGCGGCTATGGTGAATGGGGTTTACACAAGGAAGCTTCCTAGGTGCTGCTTTGGAGCTGCAATGGATGGATGTGGATTAAGCATGGAAGCTTCTCTTGTGCTTCTATGTAGTGGCAATGTATGGATGGGGCTTACACAAGGTAGCTCCTCAGGGCTGCTATGGATTGTCAATGTTGATTTAGTATTACCCATGTAAGTAGAATGGGTGCCGCTATAAAGCGAAAATGGTGAATGGGGCTTACGAATGGACGAAACTCGGGTGCCGCTATGGAGCTACAATGGTGAATGGGGCTTACGGTAGGAAGCTGCCCGGGGGACTATATGGAGAGACAATGGTCAATGGGGCTTATGAGAGGAATCTACCTGAGTGCTGATATAGAGTGGGAAAGGTGAATTTGTCTATGGAAAGGAAGCTGCCTGAGTGCCTCTATGGAGCTGCAATAGTGAATAGGGATTACACAAAAAAGGTGCCAGTATGCCAATATGTAGTGGAAATGGTGGATGGGGCTTATGCAAGGATGCTTCTCAGGTGCCACTATGGAGTAGCTATGGTGAATGGGGCTTATGCAAAAAAGTTTACACTAATTTATTCTTCTTGACTATCCTTCTGGGCATCCCAACCCACTAGTGGGTTGAGACCTTCATCAATGCACCTGTTCATAAGAGGGATAATTCCATGGGCAATTGAATTAGTCCGAACAAAGGGAGATGATAAGTATGAATAAAATTCTCGATATTCGGAATGTAGTGAGAGTGGTGTAGCAATGAATAATAAGTATTTACCATGTTCGAAACAAAACTTTCATATCCTGTTAGCCTATAATGTGGACAACAAATGAGGGTTGACTTTCGATCATGTTCAAATCATAGGACTTGTCTCAAATCGTTGTCCTATGTATTTCAGGGTGTTTGACTTGGATGGTTGGTGAGCCAATGCGGTATGGGACTAGGCTGTTAAGGTGTCCCTTCATATATGGAAGTGGATGTAGAACCAAATAATGTACATGAAAAGCATGAGGTGGAGTGATGGGATGTTTGAAAGGATTCCAAGACTCTTAAAATTACACCACTTTAATCATGGCATGACATATCTTATGCTTGTCACAAAAGCTATTTATTTTTTGGAACAAGATTAATTCTATTATTGAATGATAGGGCATGTTACAGTTTAAAGTCATGTGGAGAGGACTATGGGCATCTTATGCTTGGAACATAAGAAAACTCTTGTTTAGGGCAAGAGGCATCCGATTTTTGTCACATAGGGAGTACAATAGTTTATAGTCATGAATAGAGGACTATTGTAATGTCATGCATGGCGCGTAAGACATCTCTTTTTTGGAGAATGATACATCTTATTTTTGACACATAGGGAGTACTACAGTTTATAGTCGTGTAGAGAGTACTATTGGCATCTCATGCATGGAGTATATGGAGTCTCTTAATTAGACTAAGAGGCATCCTAGGTTTTAAACATAGGGGGAATTGGAATTTATAGTCATGTAGAGAGGACTATTAGAATATATTCTTGGAGCACAAGGAAAATCTTGTTTGGGGCAAGAGATATCCTATGTTAGGAACATAGTGTGATCTATAGTATAGTGTCATATAAAAAGGACTATTAGGCAGAAGGCACATAGAAATGGTAGGTGTTGGGACTTATGCAAGGGCGACCCTTTTGGGTTCAATATTGTATAAAAGCTATGTGATGGGGTTTGGATGAGATACATGAGGAATTGATCAACTCAAGGTAATTGGAGAACTGATGATAAGAATCTCAACTCACAACATGGGAAATGAACAAAGAGGAATATGTTGAGTCAAGGTGTTCAATGGTGTGCGGAGAAGCCTCTCAAATCATGTTATTCAATAGGTGTATGGTGTGTGTGCCTAAGGACACAATGGAAAATGATGATACCCCGACCCAGAATGTTCATGGTATGACTCTTCATTTTTCTTGGGGGTCGGTGACAGTAGAGAAGGGATGGGACTGGAGGACCGGGACCAGATATGAACAGTGAAATTGAGTGGGGGTGTGGGTGCATAGGCCCTACAGTATGGATAGATGGGCCCGATTTTAGGGACCTCTCAAAGTATAGGTTTTCACGAAGTTGCTTTGTGGAGTTAAGGGGCATGCAAAGAATGGGGTTTCAGGAAGGAAAGCTAATTACCAGGCATGGAATCACGGAGCAGCTTTGTGAAGTAAGCAACCTACAAAGCATGGAATCATGGGATAGCTTTGCAAAGGATTCTGCTCATGAAGCATGGAATCACAGAATATCTTTGCGATGGAATGCTACTCGGAGAGCCTCGAGCTACACTTAGGGGATCCCTCAATTGCAATTAGGGAAAAGGGTGTCATTTCACAGAGCTCGTGTGTTCCGCGAATTGAGAGGGATCGACCACCCAAGGGGTGGTGTAACCATCCAATGAAGGGGGGTTATTTAGGTATTAATAGTGGAGAGTTTTCGTGAAGTAGATCGCACTCAGTGTGAAGATTTTTCATGCTCCGCGGTGTGTTCACTAACATCAATGGGATTCGCAGGGCATCTCACATCCTCACTCCACACCGAGTTTGTAAATTTCAATGGGGTTTGTAATGCATCCCATCTCCCTGCTCCGTGGTGGGTTCGTGAATGAAGAAGTGGTTTGCGGAGCATCCAACATCCTTTCTCTATGGTGGATTCACAAAGGAGGAGCATTGTACTGGCGTGGGGCCCCGGGGGCTCCATGAATTGGCATCGCGAGGCAACCCCTAATGCATTCCGTTTTCTCTTATTAGTTCCAAATTTTGGCACCAACAATATCATTACTATTCCATGAATGTGAAACATGGTTATTTTAAAATGTATTTTAGTAGCGTTAATGATAGTAATATTTGGTAATACCATTTAGGTTAAACATCGTTGATGATGATAATAAATCAATATAAAAGGTTTTAAATAAATCCTAATCATATTTAAATTTGATTAGATGAAAATATTTAAACATTATCATATTTTTCATCAAATATTGGAATCATTGTGGTCATTTTACATGATTTATACACATATTATTTATATTAATATTTGATGTATTTATAATATTCCCACCAACCTCCATTATAAAATGACATGTCTTATCCTATGTTATCCATATACATTAATCCATTAATCTTAAAATATGTGATATATTTATTTCTAGAATATCTCATATCTTATTGTACACTAATTTTTTACCATGTTTTCAAATGTTTAAAAGCAGGCAAGAGGATCCCATGTGTCAAAAATATGAAAGAGGGATTGGATGAGGGGTGTGTTGTAGTTATTAAAACCAAAAAAGGCGCACCAGCCTTATAGTTTTATTTTGATAAAAATTAGTTATTACCAGTGGCCATCAGGTTGTTATTGGAGGCCACTGGTTATTATGTGTCATACGATAGAGCTGACCATATACATTGAGTTAATGAGAGTTTTTATACATACACAACCCAAACACTTATTTATTTATATTCACTAGAAAAGTTTCACCCATACTCCTAGTTATCATCTCTAGTTATTTTTGGGAGCTCAACCTCTATTCAAACACCTCTATTTGATGCTTGAATGTTGATTAAATCCTATAATCTTAATTTGTTATGTTCTTCATCATAATAGATAATTATACTACTATTTTAATTGATAAAAATGTATAGATTCGTGATATATTGATATATCTAAGGGTTTTTGGTAAGATTTAACAATGGATTCATTAATAGTTGATATAACATACACTAATATTGATAGAATTAGTGTTAGTACTAAAGTTAGACCAAGATCATTTGCCACATCTGATCTTCTAGGGTATTTCAGATCTTGATCCACATTTAGGTTGTGGTATATAATTGAATTTTATCCTAAGATCCTAAATTGTGCTATTTTATGATTGGTTCTGGGATCTAGTGGGGTGTTTGGACTTGGATGATGATGTATATTACTGAATAATTTTGTAGCTATGGTAGTAATCAGTTAAAAGTAGAAATTTTTTATAGGTTCTTATAAGGATGGATGATATTATTTTGTAGCCCAATGAGACATATGTTTGATGATTGGACATATTATATGTTAATTTATATAATTTTTGTGACATATTTTTTTTCTCACATATGGATTTTTATATATTTTGATTCATTCTTGATACAACATGATTTTGATTAGTTATCAGTATCATGTATCCTATGTGATGTTCACTATCATCTGCAGTTGATAATGGTGGTTGAGCCTGTCTGGAAAATCCCTTGATAGTGACATGATATAGATTTCTCAGCATGTAAATGGGATATCCCTACCAGCATGGTGTACCTAAAATATTTCTTTTAACTTTACTTATGGTGGAATGTATAATGAGGATTAAAAAGGATCCTTATATCACACTTTCAATGATCATTGACCTAGTATCTTAAGACCAAGAATATGTTAATACTTATATGATGTTTTTTTTATAATATATGTTCTCTTTAATCACATGAAATGTACCTATTTAGGTTATTTTATTATGTTTATGGTCAATGGAGGTGACTTACAAAGTTTTATTCTCACACATTATATGAGAAATTTATTTCACTTGTATATTTCATGATTAGGGATATGGTGATGGGAATGAGTATTTGGGTGGATGGTTGAGCAGGTTAGAATGGGGACGGAGAGGATGCTAGATGATGTTTAGATGGTTATTTCAACTAATATTTATTGACTTACCCCTACACAAGATCTTTTCTTTAGTTTTGGTACACTTACCCAAATTTTAATATTGACACTACATTGTGTGAATTTTATTAATAATTGTGTCTAATATTATGGTTTTTCATTTATTTATTATATAGTTATTTATTGGTTTTAATTATTTTGTTATACTATAATATAAACCTATTACATAAGTTACAGTATCCCCATTATGTTCCTTGGGCCCTTGATTCCAGTCATTAACCAATTGTGTGTGTGGAGGGAAAAATGAGGTTGTTTAGATCCACTAGTAAAGACATTATACTATGGGATGGGGAGTTAAAAATGTCATCATAGAACTAGAATCATATAATTGTTTCATCTACATACCATTAATTAAAATAAGTATTGAAAAATATTGCATGGTTTTGACTCAGGTAGGGGATTTATTTCAGTGTTTGTCCAACTTTGTATAGTGGGACATTTAGTTTCCATAATGTAATAATTTATTTTTTTATTGTATGGTGTTACCATTGATTAATTAATATTTTTTGATACACATGAAGATGATATAATAATTTATTGTATTTTTTTGTGTATTTATACATCATTGTAGGAATTTAGTTTCACATACCATATATACATATTTCTCGTGTTATAGAGATACTGAATAATTCAATGACAATTGAAATTGGCATATGTTCATTGTTTAAGAATTTATTCTATTCATTCAATTGATAATTTTTTATATTTTTCATTATGGTATATATGTTTTTGTGATTAAAATGTAAATAATAAAGATATAAATGTGGTTTTTTTAGACTCTTAGGTTGAACAATAATGTGAATCCTTGTGTTTTCATTTGTTTAGTTAATCGTTTACTTGTTAAATCCAATGATATTCCATGTGTAATATTGTAAAAATTCATGAAATTACACCTCATAGATGATTTCCACATCTATATTTAACACCATTAATTTAAGATTATGTAACGAAGAATTCTCCCTCAGTTTTTCTAGTAGGATAATCAATAAAACAATTCTAATCCAGACTCTATTGAATGGTTCATGTTTTGTGTTAAAGAACCCACATGGGGTGGATTACGAAGGTTGGTTATTTTCATAAGTTCCTTCTCAATAATCCAATATCATTAATTGAACAATAGGTCCTCTTGATAATATGGGGTTTTTATGGGGCATTGAGAGGATTTGTAACCTAGTATAGACCAACGATGATAAAAAAATATAGTCATGAAACCATTATGGTTTATGGGGAATCATGGATACGGTGTGATTCCATGCTACATGCTAGTAGACCTAATGTGATGACATGAGTGATCTTTATAGTTCTTTTATTTGAAGAATTATTCACTGAATCACTAAAACTGGATCATATGTAGGAGTTCATAGAGCTCTTGAATGGGATAATGACATTATCAACCAACTCAGTGCCTTTCACATAGTTAATTTTTATTCCTCCAATTTATATAGGGAATTACAAACACATGGCATTAATGTTTCAGAATATTAATCCTATAACTAAAATTAAAGTCTATTAACTTGTATCTAAGGACATATGCTTCAATGTATAAGAAGCTGCAACTGATCTAGATTGTCATTGAATAGGATAGAGTTATATGTCATCTACTAGATTTTTGTGTGTCGAAATATAATTTCTATATTGTATTTTAAGTTGAATATTTTATAAAAAAAAGAAAAAGATAGAGTATGGATTCATAGGTGTTGACTAGTACCTTGATAAAAGACGATATTCCTTTACCCCCTTTGGTGGAGGTAAAAATTTAAGGTACTATAACTAGGTAAATAAGGAACACATTCTAAATAATTTAATATATTTTCCCTATACACAACATCAATGTGCAAGGACAACTAATTTGATGTTTAACTATGATTTGGTGTCATAAATTCACTCAATATGATTGGTAGAAGGACTTTACAATCATGTTAATCTACTATAGGGGTTTTTCAATTAGGTTAATCATGAGTCTCTATGGATTCATAGTGTAGTGGATGGTAGAGATTTAGTTGTTCTTAGGCCTCATATGATGGTGGGGAATGACCCTACATGGTGTAACATATGATTTAGATTTATTATTCTTTATCTATGACTTTGTTTGATATAGAATCTCCCCATCAATTTAGATTGACTCATGTAGTTACTCGGTTTAATTTTCAAATTATGTTCTCTTATGTATTTAAATCTATAAATATAACCTCAATAAGTATATTATATCATATTAATATCTTTTGTGACATTATTATAGCAGTTAGTATCCTCAAGAACATTTATGGCTTTATGATTTTTTATATGAATGGTTTCATCATGAACCACAACATGGATTCATTGAAAAATATCTTTACACATATGGATTGCTGTTATAAATGTGAGGCTTTTGAAATACCAAAGGTGAAAAGTTTATGTTATTCAATAAATTGGATAAAAAGTCATGAAAAATGTGATTATACCCTAATTATATTGATGAATTATAAGCATATGATAAATGATTGATTATTGTTGTGGAATAAATAGTGAGTCCGTCCACTTACCCTTTGATGGTATGCATGTATCAATATTTCATTTAAGAGTATTTCTCAATGATACCTCCAATTATGGGAGATTATTTTATGATAAATCAATTTTGTGGATCATGAACTATATATGATCTACCATACCCCAAGTGAGTTTAAGTTTCTCAATATCTAGTCCGACAGTCATCAGTGTAAAGAATTTATCATAATGAGAAATTCAACAATGGGATCCTTGATGTCATTAACTAGGAAGGATGATAGTAATCTCTAGATTTGTGCAGGATACCTGAAAATGAACTAGACCATGGTCAAAAATATGTATTTTTTTCATGAAATTATGACAGACTTGAAAAATTGATGTTTGTTAAGTTGTTTTCCCTGATTTATATGTGTGTTGGAAAGCATTAGTTATTTTTAAGATAGGAATTCATCTCATAATTTGAAATTTATAGAATTTATAGAATGGAAAATTATCTAATTATGACATTTTTTTTAAAAAAAATCTCCATGACTGTTCATGGATATCATGAATATGGTTTTCAATGAAAAAATGGAATCATTAATAATTGTGTCTTTTGATAAAATACTTATTTATTCCATAGATTCAAAATCACATTCTGGATAGCTGGATATAATGTTGACTATACTTTGGGAATATCAACTATACACTAAGTACTCAAATTTTTTATTCTGGATATAGGATGTGTGATTTCATATGAACATGATTTCTCGTCTGATAATATCTACTAATCAATAGAAACATAATTTATTTATTTATATTTCATTGAAAAGGAAGGTATTTTGGAATTTGAGTTTTCATAGTCTAACAAAGTATTTTAGGAGAGTTGTTTGGGACTATTATTTCCCAATATGACCCATGAATTTTTTTAAAAATAAGTGATATAAAATCAAATGGATAGACATGTGTACGGAAGTAATCTTATTACCAAATAAGAGGTTTATTATTGTTATCATACTGATTTATTACGATCTATAATTGGTTGTTTTGTGTAGTACGACATGTTTATGCCACTCATAGTATATATAATGATATGGGGTGTTAAGGTTGTCATTTATAGGACTCATCAACTATAAACCTGTTGAATTAATTACCCTTCTAATGCCTTGGAGTTAGTAATTGTGGTTTTTGAATAAAATTTCATGAAATTAAATACTGAGTGATAGAATTGTAATGTATACATACATAAATAGACTATTGTATATTTTCTCCCAATATAACGTGAATATTAATTCATGTAATTTTGTTGAATTCTTGAGGTAATTTGAAATTAAGGTATTGTAAGGTCATGGGAAAGTAAATATGGTTATATATGTGATGAAAATAAAAATCCTTGATGTGTAAGAACAGAAATCAGAAGAATGATGTAGGTTTTTGGATTTTTTATCACACATACTAGTGGGAATAAATTTTGATCGAGGTGTAATATTTTTTTTCAACCATAGTGATCCTATTCTAATTAGAAGTATTAGTGAAGACTATTTTTTATATTAATTTGGATTTCTGGGAAATGCGTGAGTGGTTGGACATATGACACTCTATTCTAGGTTTGGATTTTGATAGAAATTGAATCATTTTGGTTAATATAAGGATAATGGTTCAATTTTCCATGAGAGATGAGTGGATGAGAGCCTCATCATGGGTTTCAGTAGTAAATTAACTCGAGGATGAACAAGATGTATCTTGAGGTCATGAAAAATATCATGTCGCCTAATATGAAGTGGGATGTTATTGGATTTGAATCCTATTATCAAACATTTCAGTTGATCATGTTAAAGCATATGAGACCTATAGGGTTTTCCTAGACACTTCAACTATTAGTGTAAATTTGGGATGTGGTAACTACATACATCATTATAAGGATTCCCAAACCTTGAGTGTTCAAGAATCTATTTGGGTGTCATTATATCAATAAACTATGGTGAAAAAATTGATACCCATTTGGTATATGAACATAGTGGATGAGCTAGTTATGGAGTAAATTCACGAGACCATATAATTTCATAGAGTTCCATAGATAATGGTATCATATATAGATTCCAGATTTATCTCACGGTTTTAGAATGTCTTATAGAAGGTGAAGGGTACCTATTTGATGTTGGTTATAACCTTAAATCCTCAAACCAATGGGACGATAAATAGAATTATCGAGATAATAAAAGATATAATTAGAACATCTATTTTATATTTTAGAGGGGAGTGGGATGATCACAAATTTATATTGTATTTTTTCTAATAATGATATCATTCAATCCATGATGTATATAGATCTATTTATTTCTATGCATTGATGTTCCTTTCGTTCCCTTATATGTTGTCTTGAGGTGGGTGAATTTATTATAGTTGGAATATGTGAGGTATAAGATACCATAAGGAAGGTGACGTTAATTCAGAAATGTCAAAACCTATTGGGCACAGGTTGCTGTAGTAGCACTGTAGCGCAACTGTAGTAGTTGAGATACTATTGCAACGGCAGCACTATAGATGCGGCAGGGTACTATAGCGGCGGCAGGGGTACTGTAGCAGCGGAGGGTACTGTAGAAGTGAGGGTACTGTAGCAGTACTATTCACAGAATGGGCTTTGGGCCAAAAAATTGGGCCTACGGGCTATGTAATAGGCTAAATGCCCACTAGGCCTTCAGGCTATGTAATGGGTCTCCCTCTACCCAATTGAAGAGGTCTTTGATTTGTTTCAATAATAAAAAATGAGGCTTTGGCCCCAAACTTTTAAAAAAAAGGAGACATCCTTGGAGTTTTCTATTTGTTATAAGGTATTTTTATAGGTGTCCCCTCAATTGTGCAATATGTGTATTAGCAAGAAAGATAAATTAATACCACAGTATGATAGTCCATACAATATTTTCAAACGTATAAATATAGATGCCAATCATATGGGATTTCCACCATATAACCAATGTATTTACAATGTGTATCGTGTGTCTCAACTGTGGAATTATGAGTTCGACCCCACACACGTGCTCCACAATGAGGATGTTGAGATCCCACTAGATGAAAATTTTATTTAGTGACCTATTTGGATAGTGTTTTTATGAATGACATTATAATGATGAATGACTATTACTATTGTCTGGGTTATATGTTAGCATGAATGTGTCTTGGAAGATACATGGAATTGAGACGCTAGCACTCAAGTCTAGGGGTATGAACTATTTTGGAAAACCACTATTGGTACATGTAGAGGATGATATATTATAAGAGGGTTTGATTTTTGAAACTTATATTTCTATAACACCAATATGCTTGTTGTATGAATCTATTTTACCTTTGTTTCGGTGCGGATGTGCGTCGGGTTTCTGTTCCGGCGCTGTTCCGCCAGGACGCGTTCGCGCGTGCACCCGTCGACCCGAGGGGATGGGCGCGCGCAGCTTGTGGTCCCGCAGTCCCGCTTTCCAAAGGCGGGCGGCATCCGTCCCTTATTCAGGGGCGTCTGCTCCTTGATCGAAACCGGGATGATGGAATGTCGGCTCCTCCTTCCTTGGACGTCTCCTCGGAACTTGTCGCCTAATCCGGGTCTCCCTCATAGATTTAAGACATGCTCGTGAATCTCGTTCCCGGCGCCATATCTTCATGGACACCGGTTAATTACGCTGCTTCCGCCCGGACGCTCCAAGGAGTCTGGCCGGGGCAGCAACCTGCGGTGAGGAGACCAGGTGGCTCTGGGTGTTGGGGGCGTGTCTTAACAATGCGGCTCTGCATATCTGTCTTCCGTCCCTAATAGGGCTTCTCGAAGGCATGATTGCCTGAGGCATCCCGCACTGGGTGCGAGGAACTGCATCACCTGAGGTTTTCCTCAGCTTCCCATGTTTAACACGGGGTATGCCGCGAGTTTAACGTCCAGCGGGGACGGCATCGGACTGATCAACACAAGGAGTGGATCAGATGACAGAACCCCTTGCGGGGAACCTCCGACGCTGGGGCCATCACATGGGCGGCTTCCCGAGTGAAGTGGAGTGGAGTGAAGTGGCATGACTCCACCGGGATGTGGCGGCCCAGGTAAGGGTCAGGGTGGATGATGGAGTGAAGAGCTTGAACCTCGTAGAGGCTTCCTACGTACCGCGCGTTAGCGCGGATCAAAGTCACCGTAGTTCGAATATACAGTTTAACGTCATGTTGGACGTTGGCGAGCCGACTCACGAGGAGATCGAGGCTGCTGGGCGGAGGATTGAACCGAACCACCTCGCACAGAGGGGGATGGAACGGCCGGGTGGATCACAGTTTCACGTCATGCTGGACGAAAATAGAAAAAGGGGCAGTGGGGAAGCACAATGGAGATACACACGTGGAGTCTCCCACAGGGGCGGATTCATATGTGAATCGACGCAAGCGTGAACCCAGGAGGGGTCCACTAATGGACGAACCGACGTGAATACGACCGGGATGACCAGGTGGTGGTCTTGAACCTCAGGGAGGCTTCCTACGTACCCTGTTTAGGAGACAGGGATCAAAGTCCATGTAGTTCATTCGGTAACACTCTACCCCTGGGGGCGAAGGCCACTCCAATCCCGACATCCCTGCAGAGACGAGCGGGTGGGGGCCACATCCAAACGGGGAGGGGGACCCTGCGTGCGAGGCACGAGATCGGGTGAAGCGGACGGTTTAACGTCTTGCCGGACGAAGTACAGTTTAACGTCGTGCGTTGAGGACGAAGCGGACGGTTTAACGTCTTACCGGACGAAGTACAGTTTAACGTCGTGTGTTGAGGACGAAGCGGACGGTTTAACGTCTTACCGGACGAAGTACAGTTTAACATCGTGTGTTGAGGACGAAGCGGACGGTTTAACGTCTTACCGGACGAAGTACAGTTTAACGTCGTGCGTTGAGGACGAAGCGGACGGTTTAACGTCTTACCGGACGAAGTACAGTTTAACGTCGTGCAGCGCGGACGTGGCACAGTTTAACGTCATGTTGGACGAATGCGCAGTTTAACGTCATGCGGGACGAATGTGCAGTTTAACGTCATGCGGCACGAATGCTGAGCAGTTTAACGGCTTGTAGCTTGGACGATTGCAGTTTAACGTCGTGCGGGACGAATATGTTGTACAGTTTAACGGCTTGTAGCTTGGACGATTGCAGTTTAACGTCGTGCGGGACGATATGCTGTACAGTTTAATGTCTTGTGGCTTGGACGATTGCAGTTTAACGTCGTGCGGGATGAATGATTTGCCGCCGATGGGTCTGTGTCACTTCGCGCGAGCCTAGAGGGCCGCACGGGAAGACAACGCACGGTGCGGGTACCCGGAATGAGGATCATCGGGCGCCACGCAGGCGAGTATCCTCAGGGGGTCAACGGGGGCGACCCTGGCAGATTGCGCGCAAAAGGGGAGCTTGGCGCGCAATACTGCGGGTCGGCGCGCAAATGGGCGGGCTGGGGCGCAATTGGGCCAGCGCCTTGCGCGCGGATGATAGGGATTGCGCGCACCGGGCTTCGGATAGCGCGCGGGGGTAAGGGCTCATTCTTTAATGAATGGCCACTTGAAAAAAGGGGGGTGCGCGCAATCGGGCTGGATTGCGCGCACCCGGGGGCAATTGCGCGCAAGAGGCTTCTTTTGCGCGCGAAGGCCTTTAGGTCGAAAGTTATGTAAATGAAAGACCCAAAGGGATTGCGCGCGAAGGCGAACCCCGAGGCTTTCTTGCGCGAAAGAAAGGAGGTTACCTGGAGTTCGGCATTGCGCGCGGAAGGGGTTGAATTGCGCGCGCGAGAGACCTTTCGAATTCCGGAAACCTTTAAAACGTCGGGGGTCACCTCGTATTTATAGGCAACCCTGGGCGCGGAATCCAGTTCTCGGGAGCGGAATTCTCTTCGCGGGCGCGGAATCGGGCCCGGCGCGCAAGGGAGTCGCGCGGGCCGCTGGCGCGCAAAATTGCGCGCCGGCCCAGCGCATTGCGCGCATCCCGGGAGGTTTGCGTGCGGATCATCAACTTTGCCCGCGGGCTTCTAAAATTCCGCGAAAGGCCTCCGGGCCCTCCGAAACGTGCTTCTGACTCCAAATATGACCTCGCTTTCCGCATCCGAAGCTTCGTTTGGGAACAACGGACTTTTCCGGCGTCTACAAAAGCCCCCCCTCGGAATCTGATCGGCGAGAGGTCGCAACGATCGGGTTCCGAGGGAGACGCCGGAATGCCGAAGTTCTGGGTGGCGCGGGACTGTGGCGCGCAAAAAGGGGTGTCGGGCGCGAAATTCGCTGCCTCGGTCGCGCAAAGCGCCTTCCGCGCAGCGCGGACACACGGCCTCGCCTATAAATAGGGGCCATGGGTCCCCCGCACGGTACACTGGCCTTCCGCGCGATAAGCATTCGAGATCTCGTGCGCGAAATTGCCCTTTCCGGCGCGGAATTCACCCATTCGTCGCGCAAAACTTTCCGGATTTCGGCCTGTCTTTGCGCGAATACCCGGGGTTTTACGCGACGGACTTCCCGATTGCGCTCCGTCCACTAGGATTGCGCGCCAACTCTCAAACTTCTCCACCAGCCTCGTCCGATCCCGCACGCTTCATCCCTTAACCCGCACGACTCCCGAAGCTTCTGAGATGGCCGCGCATCAAGGAAATGAGGGGGAGGACGCCACTCGCAGAGCTGAGATGGCGACAAACTGGGAGGTTTACGAAGCCAAGGAGATTGTTTCCAACAATCAATCCATGTTCGACTTGCTGACGCCGGCCCAGAAGACATATCCGCTGTCGGACAACCTGCCGCTCTGGAACTTTGGCATCCTGGATGAGGTTCCGGTGCCAGGGTTCGAGGTTGATGCGCCACGGACCTGGGTGACTCGGGAGGACGAGCTTCCCCGCTATAACATCACCAACAATGGGCATCCTGCCAGGGAGACCAGGCACTTGGACGTCTATGTCCTGAACCCGAGGACGCGAACCATCGCCAGGGGTGAGCCTACTGCGGAGAATTCTCCAGCCCTCTACTTGAGCACATATCGCCAGAGTGTCACTGACGACACCAAGGGCTGGCTGAAGGACTGGGACTTGCGGTCTGGGGGAAATTTCACCAGTGAATGGGCCTGGGCGTTCTGGGTACGCCACACCTGCGATCACTTCGCGGAGGAGCTGCGGTACATCGGCCTGTTTGAGGCGGTGTGGACGTCGCAGTTCCACTTTTACCAGCAGTCCGAGCTCGGGTCGGAGCTGTTCACCCGCTGGTCCCCGGATACCAACACCTTCCATCTTCACCATGGGGAGGTCGGCATCGGTCTCTAGGACATCCACTGCATCGGAGGTATCCCACTGGAGGGTTACCAGTACGATGAGTTCCTGCCTCCGAGGAACACCTGGGGCGACAGGTCACGGACTCCCATCCTGACATGGCATCTTCTGGACCTGGCTACGGAGCGGCTCGGGGTCAAAGACTTCCAAAAGGACATAGCCTACAAGGAGTGGTTCGGCCAGTTCTTGGAGCATGACCCAGCGGTCAAGATGCCAGGCAGGGGGAAGCGGTGCCCGACCGCGGCTCAGAGGAGCCGGAACGGGTCGTACTGGCGGGTCCTGGAGACGGGCGACTACCGCTCATGGGGGTACTGCGTCATCGAGGCCCGGGACCCAAATGTCCGGTACGCGGCGTTCTTGGCCGCCTTTCTGAGTGGGTGGCTTCTGCCAGTGCGGGACCCGAGGATGGGCGTCCGCCCGGGGACACTGGCGATGGCGGGCGCCATGGCTGCCAATAAAAGATATAACCTCGGGGTCCCGGTGTTGGCTAAGCTGTACGCCATCCTGGGATGCATCTAGCGAGGGGGGTCGCCACGAAGGATCTGTGGGCCCTTTCAATTCTTCCACGGCTGGGTGGCTGCTCACCTTGGTGTGTACACGTTTCCGAACGCCATCATTCCTCCGGGCAACGGACTGCGACCCTCCTTGCTGAACATTGCGGGGGTCGCTCCGATGACCCTAAATGAGGAGGGCGTGAGGATTCGGATTGGCAATCATGCCAATTTCCACTTCAGCCCGTTCCCCACTCCCGTCGGCCAGATGATCGACAATGGACAGGGCCCGCTGGAGCAGCATGAATACTTCCTGAACATGCGGGGCGGGGTGCTCGTTGCTCGTATCGATGGGAAGGTGATCTGCGAGCCTTACGTGCCAACCCGGTTCGCCAGGCAGTTCGGGTGCCTTCAACGGATGCCGAAGAGGGTATTCACTGCTGTCCGAGAGGAGACGAACCCTGGCGTCCTTCGCCAGATGTGGCTGATGTTCGCCGCTTTCAGCTCTGGCGACGTCATCACTCTCCCTCCTACCGGGGTCGACGCAGGCTTGGAAACCGAGTATGCCGAACACTGGGCCATCGCGTACCCCGAGGGGCTTCTACGGAAGCCAGTTCGGCGGCTCGAGGTCACCCGTACGGAGACCGGGCGTCAAGGAAGGAGGCGAGGCGCCGCCACGCGGGGGAGAACAGAGGCGCGCCAAGCAGCGGAGCCGGCGCGGGCAGGGACTTCGGCGGCGGGCACATCGCAAGCTGCCGCCACGACTTCAGCGCCCAGAGAGAGGGCACATGCGGCGGTCGGGGAGCGGCACGGGAAGCAGGTGAGGCATCTGCTCGAACCCTCCCACGATGCGGTCTTCCCGGTGCTGTGGTCGGCCTGGATGACCCTGCGGCAGTCACTGGGGACCGACGTCATCTGGCGAAAGATACTCAGAGAAGGAATCCATCTGCCAGAGGTCGGGCGCCTCCAGATCGCCGACAGGGTGGACTTCAACCGGCAGTATGTGTATCTGACGGCCATGGACGGGTACGCACGCCAACGTGGTCAGCGTGCGGAGCCATCCCTTCTGGTGAAGGTGATGCTCGGTCTAGAGCCCGCTCCAGAATAGATGCCGCCAGAGGAAGATGACAGTAGCAACGACTCCGAGGAGGAGGAGGAGACGGGGGAGGATGACGGCTCGGAGGGAAGGTCCCATCTGGGGAGTCCGCGGGAGAGCGTCGAGGTGGCCGACTCTGATAATGTTGATGTCACTGAGCTCTTCGAGGTCCGCTTCTATCCCTACTCAACCTGCTTCATCCATTCTCTTATGCAGCTTCTAACCCATTTCTCCACCTTTCTCAGGAGCGCACGGATGTTGGTCAGGCGCCCTCAGCCGGAGTAGGAGAGGCGCCAGCAGGGCAAGGCGGGGGCCAGACACCCATCATTGAATTGACAAGCGCGGAAGGGTCCCCTGCTGCGACTGTTCCTGTGGCGGCCGGGATAGCGGAAGATGACGCTCTGAACTCCCGTATGTCTCCTTACTTTACTGCTGGTGCCTGCCATTGACGATATGTGACTAACCACGGCATGCCCTGCACCGGAACAGACTTTCCACACCGAGTCGGCCCCATCGACTGCTGATCAGGGGGCTGTGGACGTCGGCGGTGCTGACATCGGAGGGAGGGGGGCTGACGAGGGTGTCAACACTGCTGGGGCGAGAGAAGAAGGTCGCCCAGATGTTGGGGAACCTATCCCTCATGAGGACATCCCAGGGGCGGACATTGCAGCGGACCTGCTGGCTGCATTCCCTGCCTACCGGCCTGCCGACCCCGAGGAGATGGACGACTCGGATGCGGAGGCGGTCGAGGAGAGCCGGATAACGCGCCGCAGGGGGTGGAAGTGCATCCAGCGCTTCCTCAAGCGAGACCCATCGGAGTGGCTGGGGCGCATGGGATCACTTCAAACCTGGCTGCGCTTCCTGTGTGCCGGGGGAGCTGATGCTCAACGCCTCCATCTGACGGTCCGTGATTTCATGGCCGAAAAGATGCGCGAGAGCCGCCGGCGTGCCGACGTCGCACAAAGTCGGGACATGTAGGAGAGCACGCGGGCGCTCCTCGTGGCGGAGCAGGAAGTCCGGCGCCTCGAAGGGCAGGTGGCAGAGAAGGAGGCCTTTGTCGCAGCATGTACTGAGTTTGTGGAGCAATTATCGGCTCAACTGATCGACGCCCAGGTACAGCTGACGGAGGCGGGCCAACAGATGGTCACACTCCAAGTTGAGCGGGAGCGTGCACAGGCCAGGATCGACGAACTGCGTGCTGCGACCGCTGACGAAGAGAGGGCATGCAGAGAGCGAGAAGCAGCTCTGGAGGCCACCAGCCAAAGGGTAGCGGCGTCAGAGAGACTCATTCAGCATGCTAATCCCTAGGGGCTTTGTTTTTGCCACTCCCAGGACACTTTTCTTCCGCTACTTTGATCCATTTTTATGAACCAATATATTTATCTGCATCTTTTGGCTTAACATGCTCGACCACAATTCATTGTCTCGCGGGAGCGTTAACCAAGCTTCAGGCATCCATAATTGGGCCTGGATTTCTAAAGAAAAGAGGGAGGTCCTTCCTAGGAAAGGAGACCTCAGACCTAATCAATGTGTCATCCCCCCAACTTGTTCCAACACACGGGCGGGACAACGCTAGGGGCGTTAAGATTTTATCCGAACATAGGGAAATGAGAAAGGGTGAATCGCGTGTCCCGAATCCAGAAATCCACGATGGTCGGCCTTCCAGGAAATGCCCAAGACGGCAAGCGGACAATGGATCAATCGACCATACTACTGCAATAGACGGACCGAAGGTCATCATTCATATTGCAGGAGGCGGATCACATGTCATCATCAATGCCGCTTTGGGGGTTCCTTCAGGCACAAGGGTGGAAATCCAAATCAACAGGGCATGCGAAGCGTGGGGCGACGTGACGATTTGTTCGGACAGAATCCAACGCTCTCAAAATTGTGCCACCGTGGGGAAAGCGTATTAGGCGGATGCACTAATCTGGCCGTGAATCACCCCAATTCTCAGACGAAACCTCTTTGACGAGGAAACTGTCGCTTCCCATTATTGCGATGGTGCATCCCGAGCTGAATCGGGGAGAATATCACAACTGCACCACTCTACCCGAAGTCAGGCCAGACGGCCGGCGACGAGGAGGGGCGGGACTTAGCGATCCCTGAGGCTGGACCCGAGTCGAGATGCCCGGGCGTTCCTACGTACTCCATCAGGCTGGAGATCAAGCCACACGTAGTTCTGAAAGTGCAGTTTAACGTCATGCAGGACGTAGAACCCCGATTAGGGGAGATCTTAGTTTAAGGACGTAGAGCTTGGACCATAGGGGCATATCTTAGTTTAAGGTCTTAGAGCTCGGGCCATAAGGGGAGATCTTAGTTTAAGGTCTTAGAGCTCGGACCATAAGGGGAGATCTTAGTTTAATGTCTTAGAGCTCGGACCATAAGGGGAGATCTTAGTTTAAGGTCTTAGAGCTCGGACCATAAGGCGAGATCTTAGTTTAAGGTCTTAGAGCTCGGACCATAAGGGGAGATCTTAGTTTAAGGTCTTAGAGCTCGGACCATAAGGGGAGATCTTAGTTTAAGGTCTTAGAGCTCGGACCATAAGGGCCTCAAAGTACGCCACATCGCGGTCCTATCCCCTGGATATGCGAAGATGCACTGAGGGATAGTGTCAAGAGTGTCGAGGTTTCGCCTGGTCAGAATGGGAAGTGGAAAGATTGTGAATCATGCGGCCATTAACTCGAGGACTGGGGGCACCGGTGTGACGATATGAGAGTACTGCCGACCGTGGAGGAAAAGCAGCATCAATATCGCACTGACCGTTGATGGAATGAGGCAGCAAACGAGCATCGACCGCTCAAGCGCAGGATTCATATCGACTTGCTGCCCAAAGCCCTTGGGGACACCAGCCCGAGTCGGTGGGAGAGCATTGGGGCATTGTATCCGAACCGCTCACAGGGGCTCCACCCAGGGCGTAGGCGATGGGTCCGAATGAAAGGGAGCACGAAGCCTGAAAAGTGGAAGGAACCTGACCAAGCTGGACCTGACCCTCATGGAAATAAACCAGAGTACTCTTGACACCGGTGGGCCACTGCAAGGGGTCGAGGGACACGCCTTGAGGGTGACCCGAAGGCGGCGGACTCCCCAGAGAAGGGGGAATCTTTAAGAGGTGGGGGGCTGGACCCGAAGTTTCAAATATCCGGGCGTTCCTACGTATCCCATAAGGATGAGAATCAAGCCACACGTAGTTTTTGCGAAAAAGGGAACACGGCGGACCCAGCGGAGGTGGGGACATACCCCAGCCCTGCGGTCACGCACGATTCCAGGAGAAGGATCCCGAGATAGGGGCGTGCGTATGTCCATCACCCGAGAGGCAGAGATGCTAGCCTCCAGCTATGCTGGGCCCAGAACACGATTGCTCGGGCGACTCCTTCCTCCTTATGGGGACGAGGGTCCAGCTACGCATGGCCCTTAGGGAGGACATCCGCATATATCCTTGGTGCTCAGATCGTGGGAGCCTCAAAAGACACCATTACCCTGGTTGGCCTGCCTAACATGTAGAGGTGTACTGAAGGTCATTATGAAGAGAGTGTCAAGATTCCACTACAACTCACAAAGGCGGAGTGTGATGAGGACTGCACAACCAATGTTCAGAGCCTGAAAAAGCTAGCATGGCGATCGAGGATGTCGCTGACCATATTCGCAACACAACATCCGATCGCGTCAGCCTAGGATGGGGCAAGCAAACGAGCATCAACCGCTCAAGCGCAGGATTCATATCGATTTGCGGCCCAGGACCCACCGGTAAATCGACTCGGAGCGGTAGGAGAGCACTAAGGCATCGTACCCAAACTGCTAACGAGGATCCCTTTGAGTGAAGGCTCGAACAAGGAGAAGCGCAAGGCCTGACAAGCAACACAGGACTTGTCGGGATTGAATCTGACACTACGAGTCATAGACTGAAGTACCCCAAACATGTTAACAGATCACCGGAAAGGGTCCGAGGACTCACCCTGAGAGCAACCAAAAGAGGGCAGATCCCCGTGATCAACCAGGAGACGGGGCTGGACCTGAAACACAAGCGTGCAGGTGGTCCTACGTTTCCCATATGGATGGGAATCAAGCCGTATGTAGTTCTTGAGAGGCAGTTTAATGTCATGCAGGATGATGAGGGGTGTGAGGTAGTCCCACACACGGGGGAGGCGTACAGCGCGGCCAGTAGACCAACGTGAATGGGGACATAATCCCCCGCCCACGTCATACGCCTCGCACAAAAAGGAGGGGAACTTGGGCCAGAGGCCCAATGCGGGATAGAGATTCCCGAGAAATGGGGCTGGGCCTGAAACATGAATGTTCAGGCGGTCCTACGTATCCCATAAGGATGGGAATCAAGTCGTACGTAGTTCTTGAAGTGCAGTTTAACATCATGCAGGACGAAAAGAAAAAGAAGGGGGGAGCAGAAGGCATGCCCAAACGTGGGGGGCGTACAGCGTGACGAGAAAACCGACGTGAATGAGGGAATAGCCCCGCGCTCACACCATACGCCGCACACCCGGGGGAAACCGGGCCAAGGGCCTGAGATGGGATGGAAATTCCCGAAGGATGGGGCTGGGCCTGAAACATGAATGTTCAGGCGGTCCTACGTATCCCATAAAGATGGGAATCAAGCCGCACGTAGTTCTTGAAGTGCAGTTTAACGTCATGCTGGACGAGGGAAAGGAGATCTTAGTTTAAAGTCGTAGAGCTCGGAGCATAAGAACCTCACGCATGCCACTTCGCGGTCCTATCCCCTGGATATGCGAAGATGCACTGAGGGATAGTGTCAAGAGCGTCGAGATTTTGCCTGGTCAGAATGGGAGGTGGAAAGATTGTGAATCATGCGGCCATTCACTCGAGGACTGGGAGCACCGGCGTGATGACATGAGAGTACTGCCGACCGTGGCGGAAAAGCAGCATCAATATCGCACTGACTGTTGATGGAATGAGGCAGCAAACGAGCATCGACCGCTCAAAAGTAGGATTCATATCGAATTGCTGCCCAAAGCCCTTGGGGGCACCAGCCCGAGTCGGTGGGAGAGCACTGGGGCATTGTATCTGAACCGCTCACGGGGGTCCCACCCAGGGCGTAGGTGATGGGTCCGAATGAAATGGAGCATGAAGCCTGAAAAGTGGAAGGAACCTGACCAAGCAGAACCTGACGCTCCTGGCAATAAACCAGAGTACTCTTGACACCGGTGGACCACTGCAAAGGGTCGAGGGACACGCCTTGAGGGTGACCCGAAGGCGGCGGACTCCCCAGAGAAGGGGGAATCTTTAAGAGGTGGGGGGCTGGACCCGAAGTTTCAAACATCCGGGCGTTCCTACGTATCCCATAAGGATGGGAATCAAGCCATACGTAGTTCTTGAGAGGCCGTTTAACGTCATGAAGGACGATGATGCTTGGCAGTTTAACATCTTGCAGCGCGGACGTGGTACAGTTTAACGTCATGTTGGACGTGGTACAGTTTAACGTCATGTCGGACCTGGTACAGTTTAACGTCATGTTGGACGTGGTACAGTTTAACGTCATGTCGAACGTGGTACAGTTTAACGTCATGTCGGACGTATGTGCAGTTTAACGTCATGCGGGACGAATGCTGAACAGTTTAACGTCTTGTAGCTCGGACGTATGCTGAATAGTTTAACGTCTTGTAGCTTGGATGATACACTTGGCAGTTTAACATCTTGCAGCGCGGACGATATGCTAGGCAGTTTAACGTCGTGCAGCTTGGATGTGGCACAGTTTAACGTCATGTTGGACGAATGTGCAGTTTAACGTCATGCGGGACGAATGATGAACAGTTTAACGTCTTGTAGCTCAGACGTATGCTGTACAGTATAACATCTTGTAGCTTGGACGATACACTTGGCAGTTTAACGTCTTGCAGCGCGGACGATATGCTAGGCAGTTTAACGTCGTGCAGCTTGGACGTGGCACAGTTTAACGTCATGTTGGACGAATGGCACTCAGGCAAAATACTGCTTGAGGAACCTAGCGTTAGTGGGAGGAGTGACACGCTCACCATCCATAGTCGCTAGGGAGTACGAGCCATTGGGATAGACCTTGTGGACGACAAAAGGTCCTTCCCACTTGGGCTCCAACTTGGGCGGCTTCCTGCCGGGGATCATTGGTGCTCTCAGGGCTAATACTAGATCACCCTGCAGGAAGGAGCGGAGGCGAACCTTCTTATTGAAAGCTCGAGCCATCCTGCTCTGATGCCTCTCCAAGTTGTGCAAAGCGCGAAGCCTATTCTCATCCAGTGCTTCCAACTCGACTAGACGGGCTTCGGCAGCTCTGTCCGGCGCTTGCTGGTCGTAGACCGCAGTGCACAAGGACGGTAACTGGATCTCGATGGGCAGGACGGCCTCAGCTCCATACACCAGGGAATAAGGGGTCATCTGGGTGGAATTGCGAGTCGTCGTCCGATAAGCCCAGAGGGCGTTGGGGAGCTTGTCCGGCCAACTCTTCTTGTTCTGACCAACCATCTTTTGCAGAATGTTAGAGAGGGTCTTGTTAAACGCCTCAATCTGTCCATTCGCCTGCGCATGATAGCGAGATGTATGGTTCGAGCGAATGTTATACTTGGCATACAACTTCTTCAACTCGGCTGCTCGGAAATTGGTTCCGTTATCCGTGAGGATAGCGTGAGGCACTCCAAATCGATAAATGATGTTGGAGGTCACGAAGTCAGCGATGGAACAGGATTTGACCTCTCTGAGCGGAATCGCCTCTGCCCATTTGGAGAAGAAGTCCGTAGCGGTCAGAATGAACCGGCACTGGCGAGCCGTCGCCGGTGGGTAGGGTCCCACAACGTCCTTCCCCCAGACTGCAAAGGGCCAAGAATACCTGGTGGTATGGAGAGGCTCCGGCGGCCGATGCACAAAGTTCGCATGAACCTGGCACGCATGGAACCTCCTGGCATACTCGATGCAGTCATGGATCATGGAGGGCCAGAAGTATCCCAACAACCGGATCTGGTGGGACAGCTTCGGCCCAGTCTGATGGGCACCGCATGAACCATCATGAACCTCTTGCATGACCCGTGGGATCTCAACTCCCTGAAGGCAACGGAGGAGAACACCATCAAATCCGCGTCTATAGAGGATCTGCTCTAGGCCGGGACTGCTCTGGAGGACAAACTGCGATGCGCGGCATCGAACTCGCTCGCGCTCGGCTCGATCCGATGGGAGAATGCCATGTTGGAGGTACTCAACCAAAGGCGTCCTCCAATCATGGGCTGATTCGACTGTCACATCTGGGGTATTCGGGGCTCCAAGCACAGGGGAAACCACGGTTAGATTACTTACCGATGGGCCGCGATCTCCCTCCGGGATAACAGGAGCGATGAGCCTGCGGTGCATCACGCGGATGACCAGGTTGTCCTGTTCAGGCTTAGCTAGTGACGCAGCAAGGCTGGCCAAGGCATCTGCTCGACCGTTTTTTGACCAGGGAATATGGACAATTTCTGGCCGAGAAGGGAACTGGGCCATCAGAAGGAGGGTGCACTCCATCAATGGCACGAGTTCCGGCTTCCTGGCAACATAGTCGCCATTGATCTGCTTAACGACCAGCTTAGAGTCCCCTTTCACACACAGATGGGGCACGTCGATCTCGAGAGCTAACTCGAGGCCCGTGTTGAGGGCATGTTATTCTGCCTCATTGTTGGTACAGCCCTCTGACAACAGGAAAGAGTATGGCAGCACGGCTCGCTCCGGGGTAATGAAGACGATACCCAAGCCCACTCTGTTGAGCTTAGGATTATCGAGTCATCTACCGGTAGGGCTCCGGGAGGCACCGTCAAAGTGCATCTGCCAGCATGGATCGGCATGATCGACCGAGAGAATGGTCTCATCAGGAAAGCCTAGATCCAGCGGCTGATCCGCGGAGGTCGGGTGAGCTGCCAGAAATTCTGCCAATGCCTGCCCTTTGATGGACTTCTGAGACACATACCTGATGTCGAACTGCTGGAGAATCACAGCCCACCGCGCTAGATGGCCAGTCAACATAGGCCGGCTCAGGATATATTTCAACGGGTCTACCCGAGAAACCAACTGTACCTCATGGTGCTGCAAGTAGTGCCGTAATTTCTGTACGGCAAATACGAGCGCCAGGCAGCTCTTCTTGATGGGGGAATACCTAACTTACGCATCGAGGAGCATGCGACTGAGGTAATAGAGGCTATTCTCTGTTCCCTCGTTGTTCTTCTGGGAGAGAAGGGCACCCAGGGACCATTCCAGGGCGGTCACATAGAGGACCAGCGGCTTTCCGGATACAGGCGGCATCAGAACCGGAGGTTGAAGCAGGTACTGCTTGATTTCCTCGAAAGCGGTCTGACACTCTTTATCCCATACATACGTGACACCTTTTTTCATGATTCGAGAAAAGGGCTTACACTTGCCGGCCTGATTCGCGATGAATCAGCGTATATAGGCTAAGTGGCCTTGGAACCCTTGCAGTTCTCGGATGTTACCTGGGGGAGGCATCTGGCTAATCGCCCTGATCTTCTCTGGGTCGATCTCAATACCCCGGTATCTTACCAAAAATCCAAGGAACTTTCCGGAGGTAACCCCGAAGGCACACTTCAACGGGTTCATCTTCAGGCAGCGAGACCGGAGGAAGCCAAACAAATTCTCAAGATCTTTGAGATGGTCCTGACGCTGGCGCGATTTGACCACCAAGTCGTCGACGTAGCATTCCACCAGTGTGCCGAGGATTGGCTTGAATATGCGGTGCATCGCCTGTTGATAGGTGGCTCCTGCATTCTTCAGGCCGAAGGGCATGACCCGGTAACAGAAGATACCTTGGGGGGCCCTGAAGGTAGTGAACTCCTCATCCTCAGGGGCCATCCGGATTTGGTTGTATCCGGAGTATCCATCCATGAAGTAGAGGGCTTGGAACTCTGCTGTGGCGTCGATCAACAGTTCTGTCACTGGAAGGGGAAAATCATCCTTCGGACAGTGGCGGTTGAGGTCGCGGAAGTCGATACAGACTCTGATCTGCCCGTTCTTCTTCCTGACCGGCACAATGTTGGCCAGCCATTTGGGGTACTGGACTTCCCTCATGAAGTTGGCCTTGATAAGCTTGTCAACTTCGGCCTCAACCATGGCACCGTGGGATGGGTGCATCTTCCTGGGAGGCTGCTTGAACCTGCGATGGTTCGTTGGGAGACCAAGGCGGTGGATGGCTACCTGAGGATCTAGCCCCGACATCTCGTCATAGCCCCAAGCGAACACATCACGGTGCTGCCTGAGAAAATCCACGTACTGATGCCGCTCCTCAGAGGGCATGGCGGCACTGACCAATGTGGGTCTTGGATCTGCTTCGGTTCCAAGGTTCACCAGTATTAACTCATCGACTGTGGCGGGGACGCCCTCCTCAAAGGCTGGGGGTGCATCTTCCACGTCCTCTCCACTCGGGGAGGGATCGTCCACGGGAGAGACTGCGCTGGAAACTGCATTGGGGCTACCAGATCCTGCTAGGCCGCTGGTGCTGGCACGGGCGGCTGCGGTCATCTCATCAGGAGACTCACAGGCCGTCGAGACCATGGCTACGTCCAACCGTTGAATCGGGAGGACGTAAGCGTCATCCAAGCTTGCCCAGGGATCACTTGCAACAGCGACAGGCTCAACCTCACCTGCTAGAATCTGTTTGTCCTTGCTCTTGTAATAGTCCGCGTCCAGATAACGGGATTCACATGAGGCAAAAGGAGAGGCATCTCCTTGAAGCACGCCTACTCGACCATTAAGGGAGTATTTGAGGCATTGGTGGTATGATGAGGGAACCGCCGCATGAAGGTGGAGCCATGGCCTGCCCATCAATGCGTTATACGCAGTGTCCTGAGAGACTACCATAAATTCGGTGTTGGCAACCAAGTCACCGAACTGGGTCTTCAAACGTATCTTTCCGACCGGGGTTTGCTCAGTGCGGTCGAACCCCTGGATACTGAGGTCGGAGGGGATCAAGTCATCCTCAGACAACCCCAATCTCCGGAGCGTCCGAGTTGGAATCAGGTTGATCCCGGACCCCGTGTCGACAAGACAGCGCCAGACTTCAAGGCCGTTGAACTGGCCAGTAACATACAGCGGACGAATGTGTCCCTGTATAGGAGGGTCTTCATCCTTACCAGAAAACGAGATAACTGCCTGACATTCGGCGTCCTCAATCGTTTCGGCGTGAAAGGCCTCTGCAGCCACAACCTCCGTCTCAAACTGGAGGGGGCTCTTCAGGGCATCAGCGAGTGCCTCGCGCATCTCAGATGACATGCGCAGAGCCTCAAGGATGGAGAGCCTTGCTGGGATGTCGGCCAAGTGCTTCAGGACATCATACTTTTTTGCCAAGCGTGAACCCCTGGTTGCAGGAGGTTGCTCTGCGGTTGGAGGCATGACGGGCCTTGCCGGTTGGACCGGCGGCCGGCTGGTACTTGGCGCATCTCATTGTTCACTGGTTGAAGCCCGGGAAATGATCACCGTACTGGGGTCAGGAGGCTGGGATGGACTTGTGGCAGGGTGTAGCTGGTCGCGACGCGGCTGAGGCGGTTCTGCCTGGTCCCACACCACAAACAGTGGCGGAGGCGAATCCTTCATCCCCGGATGGGGGGGCTGCGCACGCTGAGCTCAGTTTTGAGCCTGCTGCCTAGTCTCGGTGGCGTGCACGGCCTGGCTGGAGGTACCAACTGCTGTGCGCCGGCGACTCCTGCTGATGTGGTTCTTCCGACGGTGGCGACGACCAGGGACACTAGGGAGGTCCACCAGGTGTTCTTCAACGTCGGGAATCGAAAAGGGATTTACCAGCTCGACGGTATTAACTGAAGCGTACCCAACACTTTCGTCGGACGAATCACCCATCACCGGGCGGATCCGAGGAGGGATCCCCATCTCCAGGGGCATGAAATCGCCGAGAGTGCAGGATAGTGGCGGAACTGGCGGGGCGCGCTCTTCCTTCTTGCGCCGCCGCCGTTCGCTCTTCTCGGAAGAGGCAGGCTGGGATGACGATGCCGAAGCAGCACCCGCAGATTCTGGGGGCTCAGGCCGATTCAAGCGCGCACGGATGATCCCATGGGCGCGAATGATCGTCTTGCGGGCCATCCAGTTATTATACTTCTGGGATCCGCGGTCGGGGACCAGCTTCCATTCGTCCTCGTTGCCACTATCGTCATCTGATCCCACAAACACGCCCGCCACTTGTGCTGGAGCTGGGCCCAACCTGATTACATTGTTGTTAATCTGGTCTTGGAGCCAGTCCTTAAACGCATAGCACCGCTGGATGGTGTGCCCTAGGGCTCGATGGTAAGGGCAGTAGCGGGGGTTATCCGTGAGATGTGCCTCCTCTGGCCTCCAACACTCAGGCAGTCGCACAATCCTCTGCTCTAGGGCGCTCCAGAAATAACTGGGGACCTGATCCTCATGAAATGAGTAAGTCAGGTGTCGCGGGCCCCTGGGAGCGTGGTCTTGACGAGGGGCTGGAGGGGCCGGCCGAGGAGGTGGACCCTGATTATCTCGCCTGGGTTGTGGCAGTACATTACGCGGAGGGGCCGGCCGGTTCTGGGGCTGCCGCTGCTGGGCCGGGAACTGAGCCCATGGAGGCGGATTCCTGTGAGGATGTGGAGCTGGCCTTGCCGGCAGCAGCTCCAACGGCCTGGGGGCCTCTATCTGGGCAACAGCAGCGGGCTCAGCCCTGCTGACTCTCCTTGCAGGAATCATAGGAGGCAGCGGGCGCGCCTGACTGGCCTGTTGCAGGGCTTCCTCAAGACGTTGAGCTTTGTCTGAGAAGTCCCTGAACCCTCCGGGGTAATTCTGAGTGATCAGGGAAGGGACCAGCTCGGTCTTGACGTTCCCGACGCACATTGTCAGCAACTGCTTCTGAGTCAATGGCATGTCAAGGGAATACGTGAGACCCTTCCATCGGGCGACGAAGTCCGCGACTCGCTCATCAGGCCTCTGCTTGCACTTGAAGAGGTCTGCGATACTTGTCTTCCGGGTCGTGGAACTGAACTGGTAGAGGAACTGTCTACGAAGGTCCTCCCAGCTAGTTATCGAACCGACGTGGAGCTGGCTGTACCAGACAAATGCTGGCCCTTCCAGTGTCTGAACGAAGCAGCGAAGCTTAGCGGCCTCCTGCTGCGCCGGAGTCCCCAACATAGGCCCGCACCTCGAGTTGAAATGGGCCAAATGCTGTGGTGGATCTCCAGTCCCGTTGAAGGGGGCGAAAGTGGGATTCCCGAATCCCGGAGGTGCCGGCATGTCATCCACCCATGCTGGGTATGGCTTGCCGTCCGGTGGGATCGCCACTTGCCGAGTCTCCACGGCTTCCAAGAGGGCGATGAGTGCCGCCATCGGATCGTCTGGACATGGGTTCCAGTCCTAGCGAGGATCTCTAACCACGAGTGCATTGCATGGCCCTTCAATCGGGTCGTCGACCGGGTCGTCGAACTCGGCAGCTCGTGGGATGGCGGGCGGAGCGGCCCTTGGGGCAGCGGGAGGAATCCGAGCGGGGTCTCTCAGGTAGTCACGCCGCTCGGGAGGGTGTGGCGAAACATACCGTGCCCTCTTGCCATAGGCAATGGCCTCTCTCCTGTCGGTGAACACGGCATAATCGTGGTTGCCCGGGAGAGTCTCGTCGAGGAGCGGTAGTTCCGGTCCCTGCTGTCCTGGCCTAGGATCACCGTAGTCAGGCCGCTACTCCGCAGCACGCTCGGCGAGGAGCTGGTCAACCAGCTTCTTCTGCTCGGCGAGCTGTTGACGTAGCGTAGCCTTCTCGGGAACCTCCTCTACCCTCTGCATGGAGGCGGATGGGTCGGCGGGCTTTACAGCCTCGCTGTGCTCTTTACCTTTGCTGACGTTTCGGCTCAACGTCAGTGCTTCAGTGGGTGCGGGGAGTCCCAGGAGGTTCCTCTGATGATGAGTAACTCTCACCGATGGATCTAGCGACGGCTTGTATTCGGGGGGGGGGGGGGGGGGAGCCCCCATCGAGAAGTTCCAAGTCGTTCCCCTCTCCTGACAGGTCAGCCATATTGACTGTTTCCGTCAATGGGGATATACCATCAGGGCCACCCAGTGAATCGGGCTGTCGGCGAATCGCACTGAAGCGTAGGGCAGCGTACTGCCCCCATCCACGGATATACACATGGGGAGTGGCTTCCTCGATAACCTTGCGGAGTACTTGAAAACACTCAACGCATCGTTGTTGGAGGGCCTCGTGGTGCCCATATGACCCGGGGTGCCGAACCGCGGGGAGCGTGGCCAGGTCAATTTGACGACACTGCTCACCAATATCCTCCAGGTGTAGTTGACTCCTGGGGTATGGCATTTGTAGGCAGTGAAGATGGGAGTGAGTCTCCCGGAGAGTTCGGCGGAAGCATTCGAACTCATCCGGGGTGAGTGATTCGGGTGCATCAAAGCCCGGTCCTGCGACTGGCCAAAACTTCTCAGGGAAGTGGCCCTCTGCAAGGACGGTCCAGAAGCTCCACGACTCAAACTCGGGACCCAGGTCTCCTTGGTCCTCTTCAATGGCTGGGAACGGACGGGGAACCGGCAGTGGTGCCGAGGCGGGCCGTCGGGCCGACGGGCTGGTCGGCGGCGAATACGGCGAGCAGGCCGATTGGCCTCCATATCCCGGGCCGCCCTCTGAGGGTGGCGGTGCCCCAGCTACCACATCGCGATAGGACGGGCCGGCGAGCGAACATCCTGCCACAGCATCGGTGCTTGCCGAGGGTGCACTAGATCGTGGTTCGACCGTCGGTCCCCAGATAAAGTCCCCGGCTTCTCCGATCGAGGAGGAAGGCACTTCCGGAGGGGCCGGTACCAACCGCAAGCTTGATCCTTGGGGGTCTACCAGGCCCTCGCTACTCCGGATATACCTTCGGAGAGAAGCGGGGATCATATCAATCTCGCTCTCGGGGAGTACGAGGCTAACATGCCGCATTCCTACCCCTGCCCTTGACGGGCGGAATTGGGGGGAGGGCTCTGTCGCCGAATTGTACTCCGCCTCCGAATCAGAGAAACGAACCGGTCGGATCTCTGTCCGGAATTCCCTAACACTCCTCCCTCTGCGTCGACGCCTCGCCATCCTGCCCCTGGGTGGTTCTTCGGGGCAGGGCTGATATCTGTCCTGGCGTCCTCCGGCCGCACTGGTGCTGGGGCCAAGAGGACTGGAAACCAAGGTGCGAGGAGCACCGGGACAGATATCAAAGGGGACGCGGGGATAGATGATTCTGGGCAGGCCTCCAAGCCGGGATCGGAAGGTGGGATGACCCATGCCTCCTGGATCGGCCACACGGAGTAAACCCTAATGGTGGATAGCGCTACCGCGAGGTGGTCCGCGGTGGCTACTGCCTGTACCAGCAACCGGGAGAGTCGACCCAACCTGCCTTTGGGGCGGTCGGGGCCTCGATCCAGGTCGGGCGTAGAAGTTCCCCTGCTCAGGATGCGCAGGGGCCTGGCGACTGGAGCCAACAGTGGCTTGGGCCAACGCGGTCGCTGTTGCTAGGGCCCCAAGGTGGGAATCCTCTTCTGCTCGAGCGCGACGTTGGCGTCGGGACAAACGAGTCGGGATGAGCGGTGCGGGCAGGTGGAGAGCCCGCTCTTCGACTTGAGGGTCCTGGCGGCGGTGTCGCCGTGGCCTGGCGGGAGCCCTTACCGCGGATCCCTGGAGCGAATCCCAGATAGGGTGGTCCCGGACATCTTCCACCTCATCCGCATAGGGAAGGGAACTGTCGGAGCGCTCCGGGGATAAGATCCCGAAGCGGTTGGACGTTGAGGTAGGCAGCGGTGCCTCCCTGCGCGGCCCTCGGGGGCGGCGGTGGTGGCGAGGTGCAGCTTCCTCGAGGTCTAGGCGAGCCATGTCCCTGGTGGGAATGACTCCCTCTTCCTCATATCTCCGCACCATGTTTTTGATCACCCTTCTCTGGATGACCTCCGAGGGGGAGAGAGGGCGTGGTTGTCCCGCAATTGCGGCTGCTGGGACGGCTGTGAAACAGGCGGGACCGCGCGGAGTAACCACGTCAGTGTCTCCCCTACCCCTGCGCCAGTGGGCGGGTGCCGATCGGGCACTGGACTGGGCGACTCGATTCCTGAAAGCAGGGAGAAAAACCCATTAACACTGACGGGAAAAGGAATCGATAACCAACCTTTAGTGCCACGACGCCTTCCGCGGGGGGAACCCAGGCCATCGACGTTGTGAGACGGAGTGCCCGATTTCCCTTCCCCAGCCCCTGGCGGGTAAAACTGAATGCTCGACCGGGCAACATGCCGGTCTTTCGACTCCTCTGAAATCCATCGGTCTTCGTATTGAGGAGAAGAGATTCACGTCGGGTTCACCATTTTTCTGTTTCGGTGCGGATGTGCGTCGGGTTTCTGTTCGGGCGCTGTTCCTCCAGGACGCGTTCGCGCGTGCACCCGTCGACCCGAGGGGATGGGCGCGCGCGGCTTGTGGTCCCGCAGTCCCGCTTTCCAAAGGCGGGCGGCATCCGTCCCTTATTCAGGGGCGTCTGCTCCTTGATCGAAACCGGGATGATGGGATGTCGGCTCCTCCTTCCTTGGACGTCTCCTCGGAACTTGTCGCCTAATCCGGGTCTCCCTCATAGATTTAAGACATGCTCGTGAATCTCGTTCCCGGCGCCATATCTTCATGGAAACCCGTTAATTACGCTGCTTCCGCCCGGACGCTCCAAGGAGTCTGGTCGGGGCAGCAACCTGCGGTGAGGAGACCGGGTGGCTCTGGGTGTTGGGGGCGTGTCTTAACACTGCGGCTCTGCATATCTGTCTTCCATACCTAATAGGGCTTCTCGAAGGCATGATGGCCTGAGGCATCCCGCACTGGGTGCGGGGAACTGCATCACCTGAGGTTTTCCTCAGCTTCCCATGTTTAACACGGGGTATGCCGCGAGTTTAACGTCCAGCGGGGACGACATCGGACTGATCAACACAAGGAGTGGATCAGATGACAGAACCCCTTGCGGGGAACCTCCGACGCTGGGGCCAGCACATGGGCGGCTTCCCGAGTGAATTGGAGTGGAGTGAAGTGGCATGACCCCACCGGGATGTGGCGGCCTGGGTAAGGGTCAGGGTGGATGATGGAGTGAAGAGCTTGAACCTCGTAGAGGCTTTCTACGTACCGTGCGTTAGCGCGGATCAAAGTCAGCATAGTTCGAATATACAGTTTAACGTCATGCTGGACGTTGGCGAGCCGAATCACGAGGAGATCGAGGCTGCCGGGCGGAGGATTGAACCGAACCACCTCGCACAGAGGGGGATGGAACGGCCGGGTGGATCACAGTTTCACGTCATGCTGGACGAAAATAGAAAAAGGGGCAGTGGGGAAGCACAATGGAGATACACACGTGCAGTCTCCCACAGGGGAGGATTCATATGTGAATCGACGCAAGCGTGAACCCAGGAGGGGTCCACTAATGGACGAACCGACGTGAATACGACCGGGACGACTAGGTGGTGGGCTTGAACCTCAGGGAGGCTTCCTACTTTCCCTGTTTAGGAGACATGGATCAAAGTCCACGTAGTTCATTCGGTAACACTCTACCCCCAGGGGCGAAGGCCACTCCAATCCCGACATCCCTGCAGAGACGAGCGGGTGGGGGCCACATCCAAACCGGGAGGGGGACCCTGCGTGCGAGGCACGGGATCGGGTGATGCGGACGGTTTAACGTCTTGCCGGACGAAGTACAGTTTAACGTCGTGCGTTGAGGACGAAGCGGACGGTTTAACGTCTTACCGGAGGAAGTACAGTTTAACGTCGTGTGTTGAGGACAAAGTGGACGGTTTAACGTCTTACCGGACGAAGTACAGTTTAACGTCGTGTGTTGAGGACGAAGCGGACGGTTTAACGTCTTACCGGACGAAGTACAGTTTAACGTCGTGCGTTGAGGACGAAGCGGACGGTTTAACATCTTACCGGACGAAGTACAGTTTAACGTCGTGCAGCGCGGACGTGGCACAGTTTAACGTCATGTTGGACGAATGCGCAGTTTAACGTCATGCGGGACGAATGTGCAGTTTAACGTCATGCTGGACGAATGCTGAACAGTTTAACGTCTTGTAGCTTGGACGATTGCAGTTTAACGTCGTGCGGGACGAATATGCTGTACATTTTAACGTCTTGTAGCTTGGACGATTGCAGTTTAACGTCGTGCGGGACGATATGCTGTACAGTTTAACATCTTGTGGCTTGGACGATTGCAGTTTAACGTCGTGCGGGACGAATGATTTGCCGCCGATGGGTCCGTGTCACTTCACGTGAGCCTAGAGGGCCGCACGGGAAGACAACGCACGGTGCGGGTACCCGGAATGAGGATCATCGGGCGCCACGCAGGCGGGTATCCTCAGGGGGTCAACGGGGGCGACCCTGGCAGATTGCGCGCAAAAGGGGAGCTTGGCGCGCAATACTGCGGGTCGGCACGCAAATGGGCGGGCTGGCGCGCAATTGGGCCAGCGCCTTGCACGCGGATGATAGGGATTGCGCGCACCGGGCTTCGGATAGCGCGCGGGGGCAACGACTCATTCTTTAATAAATGGCCACTTGAAAAAAGGGGGGTGCGCGCAATCGGGCTGGATTGCGCGCACCCGGGGGAAATTGCGCGCAAGAGGCTTCTTTTGCGCGCGAAGGCCTTTAGGTCGAATGTTATGTAAATTAAAGGAGCCAAAGGGATTGCACGCGAAGGCGAACCCCGAGGATTTCTTGCGCGAAAGAAAGGAGGTTACCTGGAGTTCGGCATTGCGCGCGGAAGGGGTTGAATTGCACGCGCGAGAGACCTTTCGAATTCCGGCAACCTTTAAAACGTCGGGGGTCGCCTCGTATTTATAGGCAACCCTGGGCGCGGAATCCGGTTCTCGGGCGCAGAATTCTCTTCGCGGGCGCGGAATCGGGCCCGGCGCGCAAGGGAGTCGCGTGGGCCGCAGGCGCGCAAAATTGCGCGCCGGCCCAGCGCATTGCGCGCATCCCGGGAGGTTTGCGCGCGACTCATCAACTTTGCGCGCGGGCTTCTAAAATTCCGCGCAAGGCCTCCGGGCCCTCCGAAACGTGCTTCTGACTCCAAATATGACCTCGCTTTCCGCATCCGGAGCTTCGTTTGGGAAACAACGGACTTTTCCGGCGTCTACAACCCTGTTTTAAGAGTTCAAAGTTAGGATAGAGAGGCTTAGGGGGTCAAAATCATAATACAGGATTGGTCGAGGAATTTCATATAGTTATTCAAACTAAACCAATATAACTAGATAGTTTGTGGGGCTTATGGGTAGAAATATTTTTTTTAGTTTCCAATAAATATATTTTTATTCACCTATAATTAAAGATATTTTCTTTGACGATATTGTGAAGCCGATGATGTTTTATAGAGCTTATCAGGGATGCTGAGTTAATGCGTTTTTTATAAATGTGACCCATAATAAAATTTATTTATCTTATTATACCCATTCATCTACTAAAACCCTTTGGATCCTCTAAATATATTTTTGGGTTCTCTCCATCATTTCAATCACCTCTAGAAAATATAAAATCATAATTTGATCATACATTTGTTATAGTACGATTTAGTCATCATTCAAGATCGATCTCCTTACAGTTTACATGATCAATACCAATTATATTGTTTATTTCTTGATCTAATCTAATCGTTTATTTATGATGTATTTAGGGATTCATATATAATTTATATAATTGGCACTCAAAATGATATAATTGGTATCTTTCACCATTTTACAAAGATCTTATCCTCTAGTGGATCTTCCTAGGTATGTTTGATATTTAATTGAATTTAGGAAGAATTTCTCCCTAAAAATGATACTTGGATCCAAACTTCTTGCATTATTGTATTATTTCATGTTTATAGTGTTGTTCCCGGATAGGGATGGTGACCCTTGTAATATAATTTTCATATACCTAAGGTATAAATAAATAAATTAGTTTTATTTTTTTATTTGGATTCTGGGATTGTTTTTTGTAATGCATTTGTAGCCTAGTTAGGCTTCTCTTTTTTAATTACCTCATGATATGTGTGTTTGTAGAATTGTTAAAAACTATTAATGATTTTTCCAACACATGTATTGTTTTGTATTATTTTTTTTATTAATATGTCATGATTTTAATCTCTAACTACTAATATATATCACATGTTTCATTGTCTATATTTTACATATGAGTATGAAGGTCACGCCTTTTTGGAAAATCCCATAGGAGGAATATTTCAATAATTTGAGGGATGAAATTTTTTTATCCCAATAGGTGATATGTGTCACACATGTTTTTTGAATCTCACCTCGAGGGGGGATGTGTCTAGTGGGTGACCAATGTGCCTTTTGAAATAGTATCAAATTATTTATCCATGGTCACTATGTACCCAAAATATGTTATTTCTCATGTGATATATTTATTTCATATATGATAAATTTATTTTCATATAATTCACAAATATTATATATTCTATTATGTTAAGGGTCATTCCCAGTGTCCTGTTGAGTAATATACTAAGACCCTACTCAGGAATTATTAGGCACTGATAAATTTCATGACTAAGGATCTAGTGAATAATATGGTCACTATGGTGGATAGATGAGTATGTTAATTTGAGGAATGATGTGACACTAAATGGAACATGGATGGATTTTTTTCTTTTATTTATTTTCTCTCCCATATGGTTGATATTTTATTTAGTTTTGGTTTACTAACCTGACATGAAATATTAATATTATAGTGTTAATATAATTTTTTTCGTAATTTCTACTACTATGATGGTTTTTTATTTATTTATTATATTTCATTTATTAATAATAATTCTTCTCTTATACTCATATTTTTACTATTTACAAAGGTTATCTCTAATCTATGGAATTCTATAGGTCCCTGCTACTAGTCATCACCATCTTATGTATGGGTAGGATGAAATGAGTTCATGAGAAACCCCTAGATCAGAACTGAGGGTTTAATTAATTGTTTCACATCCAATAACTACAAATATAACTTACCAACATCAATATCCATTTTAAATAGGTTTTTTCTCATATAAATTCCATCCTAGTCAGCCTAACGGGTATGTCATTATGGGTTTGTCAAAGAAGTTATATAACTATTAACATAGTGTTTTCATGAATATTTTTTCTCCTACATCCATAAATCATCAATTAAAATTGATGATATTATAAATAATGTATCTTAAATATATAGAAATATTATTATATTTATTTCACAACCCTTTTTCATTTTTTTCATCTTATGGAAAATGATAACTTCTCTAACACATATGCATGTTCTACCTCCTCCAAAAAACATTTTGTTTTTTAATCAACAAATCTAATGGAAGGTTATTATTATGGAGTTAAATAATATATCTGAAATTAAAAAAAAATTATTCAATAATTAAAATATTTTAATTACCATGTTAACCTTTCATCCATTAGGAAATGAAAACATTTCCTATGCGTATTTTTGGACAACCGCCTTTAGGAATCGATGTGATTCATTTATCAAATCTACCTATCTGGAATAGTTATTAAATTTTATTCAATATATAAACATGATAATAATTTTATTATTAATTTTATGTATTTGATTTAATAATGTCCCATTTTACCATGTTAAACTTATAAAATTTGTTTTGGGATTATGATGTTAATTCCCTCACATTGTCTAATATGATTATAAATGATTTACTAACCATATAAGATATTACAATAAATGAATTAAAAGGGATAATGATAAGTTAATAATATATTATATGTATACTAAGAAATTATAATTTTAATAATTTTTCATTATACTTGAATTACTAGATATATGGGTTTTGTCGGACTCAGGGGAAGGGAATTTGTCAAATCAATATACTTTTATTGAGGTTTATTCCATTATAACAACATGTTTTATTTAATGTGGGATGTTAGCATCCATACACATATATTTTTACAAATATTTAAGGAAATTACAGTGTTTCATATTAATATTTTTAGTTATATCCTCTATCAGAATTTTGTTTCAAATGTTACGAAATCTATAAAATACTTTTCAATAAAAATGATTTTTAATGATTTAATATATTATTCCTATATGTAGCTTATACTAATAATAATTTAATGGTTTTATTATTTATTATTAAATTTTTTTAAATGTCACTTTCTACTTCTTTTTGACCTTCATTAAAATATTTTAAAAAATATATTTTTAAACACTCGTGTATATGAATATTTTTTACTCTTTATGAATGTGAAAATAAAATAAATTTTTTTACATATAAACTATGAGAAGAATTTATCCCCATCATGAATTTTATTCATAAACAACATTCATATGAATTTCGACATGTTTTTTCAAAGGAACCCCTAATTTACTATTCTTCTTGGGAAATTATATAAAGTGTTTTCAAAGTAAAATGTTCCATATACTTATTTTTTTGAAGCATAAATGTTCTTCTAGATATATTCTATGTAAAATAACTTATGATATAAAAGAATTATTTTATGTTTTTTATGTATTTATTTCCTTTTTTGTTATTAATTATGATCGTTGAACCTTGAATTTCAATCCAATGTGTTGGGTAATAAATTGTTTTATAGAATATATGATATAGTATATCAAGTAAATCCTTAAATTTGTATGATTTAATATAATATTGATTTGAAGAGTGATTTGAATATGATTCCCCAATGTAAATACATGGTTTTTCTATCCTTAAAAATTATTTTTCATGAATGTATTTTTTTCATATGGTAATATAATAGGATTATTTTTATAAGAATTTTTATACCCATTTTAAAAGAGAAAATTTGTTTCTGAAGAAATTACTTTAATGAGTGATCATGTTTTATAGGAAAATATATTTATTATAATTATTAATTTATGATTTATTATGATATACTTTATGAAATTTTTTATTTCATAGTTGATTTCATGGGTAATAAATTATTATATGATTTTAATAAGATTTCTGAAAATGTAAAACATTTTTATTACTTTTTTTAAAATTTAAAATGTTCTAATGGGTTTTGTTTTATTTATATATACATACCATAATGATATATTTATTACACATCTCATGTTTTAAATGTATTTTATAAGCATGAATGATGATTTAGAACTATATCGTGGTATATGATTTTTTTATGGTAATTCATAATAAAATGGGTGAATGTGTTTTCAATAAAACATGATTCTAAATTTAAAAATAATTTTTATTGAAAAATTATATCATATTTTGGAATGTCCTCTTTGTATCATTACTATTCAATAAGAGTTTTCATAAATTCACATAAACCCTAAACATAAATGTTCATGGGAATGTATGAAAATTAAATCCATAATATTATATGCAACCTTTTTAAGGCATGAGTCCTTAGAGTTTTTATTAGTACATGGGTTTATATAATTTTAAATGTAGGTTGCTACACTGTTAGGATTATTTAAGAAATTTATATAAATTTATTTTTTAATAAGTCTGTTCATTTTCAATATTTTAAAGTCATGTATATTAAAATTTATTTTTTATGTGATGGGATTTATTTGGGAAAAAATTATTGAGTTTTAATAAGTGGTTTAGGTATGTGTAACCGTTAATTTTATCTTGTGTTATGATGAAACTTTTATTTGAATAAGAATGATTATATACTTTTTATACATAAGATGAATGATATTTATAACAATTATGGATACTATGATCTTTGATGATGAGGTAATATGGTTAACTGGGATAAAATATTAATGATATTGTCGGAATATATGATTAATCTTATATATAACCATGGAAATAGAAAAAAATTAATGAAAAAGTGATTAATTTTTTAAGAGTACCACTTCATTGGAAAAATTATATAATTAAGGGAAATGGAAATATTATTTGATAATGTTATATCATATTTTAAGAATAATGGTCGAATAATATCTCAAAAAATATATGATTATATTTTTAATTTAAGGTGATTAAATTTTTAATATAAAAGATAAAAATATGTTAATGATTATATGATTAGGTTATATTAATTTGTATTATGTGAGTTTATGATTGATTTATGTTATTGGGAGGCAATACAAATTGTTTCCTTGAAAGAGTATTTTACCCAAACATTCTAATAATTGAGATTTAGTTTTGGCAGTTTTTGGAATATTTTTAATGTGATTAATTTTTTAAATGTCCTATGTTGAAATTATTTATTGTTTTGGTTAATGGGAAAGAATATTTGGAATAACATTTATTTCTTTTATGGATCTCATGATCTATTGGAATTTAATTTTAATTAATTATGAATGAAAACAAAATCACAAATATACATCCCAGTGAATGATATATGATATTTATGTGGAAATATATCAAACGAAAAATAGAGGAAAAAATTACACTTAAGAAATTCAATGAAATAAAGTACATATATGTTAATAAAATCTTTTTCTTGATGGTAACAAATTTTTTCATATAAACCTTGTCTTATATGGAATATAACATTCAAATCTCTTGGTATTGTTTTGGTTACTCATTTGTAAGTATGAGTCTTATAGAGGTACATTCCTTCATGAATTAATATGTTTAATGGTATTGATATATAAATTTATATTCCTAATAAACTGTATATTTTATTTTAGTATATTATTATTAAGAATTAATTTTGATTGACAAAAAAGAAATTGTGATGATGAACATTCATTAAGGACTGGAGAATATTACCACCAATTATTTAAGTGTAGAAATAATTATTTCTCTAGTTTTATATACCATATGCAATTCTGAGATAAAAACAAACTATGATATATAATTAATATATTCATATTTAAAAAATAATTTTATATCCTAGACATTGGGATGGAAGGTATAAAGATGAATTCCCTTAATAATTAATATATGTATAATTTTATTCCATAATAAGTAAGTTTGAATTGATAGATGATATACAACCATTATTATCGGTGATTCCCTAGAGAGATGGGTGTAATTACAGCCCCTCCCCCATTCGAGGGGGGGACTTCCTTTTCCTTTATCTATGTAACTAACTCATTTCATTATATTATCATTAGTTGATTCTCTCCTGCTCTTCTACAAAATATCCTTTATCCCAAACGTTCCCGATCTCTTCAATAATTTTCCTCAAATTTAATTTTCAAATCTATAGATTATGGGGGATTTATCACTTCTCAACCGGATTTTTGTGGCTAGTTTTAATCATCAACAACTATCTATGGATTCCATTGATATATTTATGTTCAAATTATGATGTTCATAGAACACTCAAACATTATGTATCCTTGAAAAGGGACACATCATGACCCAATTTTACTCAAAGGACATTTTGATTATACCTTGGTCCATAGCTCATATTTTCTCCAATGGAACTCACTTTTATCACATTTGGTTGTATTATGATTTTCATATGAAGTGTGATGCTCTAAGTACATCACTGGTGGTAAGTCGTCCGAAACATTCTATTCCTCTTCATAGTATGACATTTTTACACAAGATAGAAAACATTGTAGGTCATTTCTTTAGTGTGTATAATAGAATAAATGATTATTTTCTTCATATTTATCCTCGGATTTGTGTTAAGGTTTATGTATCCAAACAACTGGTTTGATTGGGGATGGATTGTGGTCGTTAAAGAATATAAGTAAAATTAGATTGTGGTACTCAAGTATTGGATATAGTATATTTCTATTTTCATGTTGATGGGACACACAATTACATTATGCCAGAGTGGTAACATGAATCTCCAATATAAATATGCCCCTAGTCTACAAATTGGGACAACAACTACATACATCACTATTATTATTTGGTTCAATGAGGAAGGATTCAATTATGATAATCTTCTTGAAAATCTATGTATTATAATTTATGATCAAGAACATGTGGATATTTTTTCTATGAAAAGGATTGATTTGGTTGATGTATATAAGTATGATCAAGAATCTCATGGGCATGGACCATCTTATGCAAATACAGTTGAGTTTGGAGGAATGGATAATGGAAAAGAGGTCTGGAAATCCACATCCCCTAGTGTTGATGATACCTAGGTAAGTTCTTGAGTAAATTTATAGTAACATGATTATCCAAATTTTAATTTAGTTTTGTCACTACATCCATGGATACTTCATCAATAGGAACATCCAAGGTCAATTCAGCTACATAACCATTTCCCTTCCATGAATGCAAATTTAAAGGAAAATGACAATCAAGACGGATGAAATACATACATTACTAGTTTAAAATTAAAGAAGGCCATGTCAAGGAATTATTAGAATATAAAACAAAGTGAAAAAGAAGTATATTCCCTAATGATGAAATATTATGAGAAGGAATACCAAGGGGACATACCGATAGGGTGTGGATAGGGGAAGGGAATTAAAGGGGATCATATCTGTATGAATTTTATAGTTCAAAAGGGGGGAAAGATAAATACCCTGCAAATATTAGTCAAATATTTATAAATTTTTAATTGACATTCTTGTTAAGAAATGAAAAAAGGTGAAAATATAAGACAAGATGAACCAATAATTATAGAAGTTTACAATGAATTTTTTGGTAGTCTGGGTCAGAAAATTCTAATGTAATTCAGGCTCTTAAATCTGATGTCATGATGTAGAAGGTTAGACCAATTCAGGATGGAATTTAAAATAGAATAGAATGTATCATGGAAGTGTAAAATAAGGAATGTTTGGAGCTCATTGAACACAATAATCACGAAATTTTATGGTAATCCTTCTATATTAATGCTTTAAAGGTGGTTGTTGGAATAAAAATATAAGAGATATATTAGAGTTGACATTATTTAATAGAAGAGTGTGGATCATGAAATGGGACCACATTATAGTTAAAAAATTCAATGATAGAAACACCAATCTGCTGGAATACATTCAGGCCTAGGAATAGATGGATTATACCATTGAATATCATCTAATGAATGACCTGAATACACAAGTAACCTCACATAATTGGGTAATTAATTAGGTTTTCGGTCCAAATATTCTTAGTCTTCTCTTTAATGACATTGTGGGCTTATTTTAAGGTTTACACACATGTTTTGGATAGTTTTTTGTTTCCCACATTTCCTATAATGTTATCTTGGAATTACATATTAATATTTAGTCAATTAATTACATAATCAGTCATACTATTAGTTTCAATTTTTGTTAATATTATGAAAAAATCTTTTAAGTTAAAGGAGATATTATTCATAAAACTATTTTTAGGCATGAAATGTATTTTTTATTAATAGATTAAATTAACCACTATTAATAAATGTTTGTAATGAATGAAAGTATATTATTTAACCAATTTTAATGAAATAATATTGATTTAATATGGTCATTACTGAATGAATGATAATAATTTTATTTTATATATTATAACAACATTTAATTAAAAAATTTGTTGTCTCACATTTTGGTCATCGATATTATAATACATTTTTGGAACATATTGAAATTTTGATTGATAAGATGAAAATAATATTTTAAGTCATCAATAAATTATAGTCTTATGATGTTTAATTTTATTTTTTAGAATATTTTGAATTTTTTAGTGAACAGTGTAAAATAATTTTTTTAACAAACAGTTATTTCAATTTTATATATCAATATATTTAAATGTACTATTTTATTTTAGGGGAATTAATTTATAATAAGATTCCATTTGTTAAAAACCATTTAATTTGTTCTAATTTAATTAGCGTTATATTTGATTATGGTTAAGTTCATTTTAATGCATAAAACTCATTTTCCTAAAAAATATTTCTCTATTTATTTAATGTAATTATATTTTAGTTGATTTATAACACTCAAAAAATTTTAGTAATATGAAATGGATTTAAAATTTTCAGTTAACAATTACTAATTTTATTATAAATTATATTATATTTTTTGTTGGAAATATAATTTATCGAGATAAAAAATATGTTATCATAGTAAAAGTAAATAAAGGAAAAAAATTTCATTTAATTGAATGGGAAATAAATAGACAAATAATAGCTTATTTTTATAAAAGTGGGGTGTATTAACCACGAAACATTAATAGGCTTTTTAACATCTTCTTTTGATATAATAGTTGTATTTCAACGGAAGGTAATGTTATATTTTATAAAATGTCAATTTTAATCATGTTATATCATATGTATGATTTCATTGTTAGGATAAGAGTAAAAATAAATTATGTATGAACAATGATATCCATAATTATTTAAAATAAATTAATATCATCGTAATAATTTATTATTAGTTTTTTTATATTCTTCCATCATTTAAAATTACTATTCCATGTTGATAAAAAGTTTCATAAATCACATGTGTAGCACACCAAAATTGAAAAAAAAGAACATTTTAGTTTATATAATACATGAAAATAAAAACTATTCTCAGAAAAAAATTTAACACCTAGAAATATTACGATATAATTCATTTAAAATAACTTAAATCACTTCAATAGTGTATATTACACAAATCATTGAGTTTATATTGCAGTAAAAACAACTCTATGATTAGATTTATATATGAATAACTCTGAAAATGGGTTTTTTACTTACTATAATTTCTTTTTTGATGGCTTCTGATACATAGAAGACTGACTTTTAATGAAAAACAATAAAGTGTTGAGAAATTATTATAGTATGATATAACCTAGTCATTAAATTGATTGTAATAAATTGGATTAACTAACATATTAAAATAAATTATTTATAAAAACACAATATTAATTCATCAGTTACGAAACTAATTTGTAATTTATATAAGAATCAATTGAATATAATAGGAGTGTTTTTATAAAAAAATACTTTCTGTATGTTCATAAAAGCATTTTATGTTAATAAATTTAGTTATTTTCAACTTGTAAATGATCATAATGAAATATATATAGTATATATTCAATAATTTGTTTTCTCTAAATTTAACTAATATATTTTATAGTCAAAATATTAGAACAAATAAATCTTTACATAGAGAATGATGTTCTTTTCTAAAGCTAGTTCTTCTACCATTTATTGTTGCACTTGTTTTTAATATAAAATTTTAATCCATTAAAAATTTTATATGAAAAAATAATCTTCGTTTTGGTATGTGTTTTTTTAAATTATCATTGGGTGGTTTTTTTTATTTTTTTGAGGAGTTTCATATTTTGATGAATAGTAAAAAAATAGTATATTTTAATGTATAACAGTTTTTTCAACTAAATACTTGATAATGATAAATGATATTTTTAATTGGTTTTAATATTAAAATTTATCAATTTTAAAATAATTAATACAATTTATGCCATTGGGATTAATTTATATAGTGTTTGGATATAAAACATTTCAAAAAATTTATCATTTTAACTTTGAAAACCATCTTTTTTCATAAAGTATGTAGGATGAATTTTAAATTAAATTATACTAGTTATTCGAATTTTATTTGAAAAAAGGAATCTATATTTTTTTATCATAATAATTTATGAATTTTACTAATGTAATATTAGATTTTTATAAAAAATATTAGTGAAAACAATTAAAATTAATTATAGTGATAAACTTGAAAAAGAGTTTACTGATAGGTTAAACTCTTACAATAAATAGCAAAATTACCTAGATACATTTACAATACTCATTTTATTAATATTATTTGACCATGTCCTATCTTTTATATATATTTTTCTCATTATAATAGGCATATGATTTAATGGAGAACTTCCAATAGTGTTTACTATTTTTTATTTACAAGAATGTCACTCCTCATACAACATAAAAGGGAACACAACCGGTTAATTATTCACACCTATAAATCCATTTTAATTGTCCAAAACCTTAAAATATATGACCCCAAAATCACTACCCTATTTCTATAATCCTCACTTTTGGATGAAGTCCAACCAATGAATTCTGTTGGTATAAACCAATAAAAGTTAACTAAAAAATAGGCAACATTCATTAATGTTAATATTTTTTTTATTTCCTTATACAAACAATCAATTTATATTATATATTTAATTTATAATTAAATAAATATACTTTATATAATGTTATTTTGTTATATTAATGGTATAAATTTCACCTACACACATTTCTATCAAATGGGATACATGATTATTTAGGTTTTTATAACAGACTACCTCCATGCGAACTGATGTCATTTGTTCTTCCCTTTCCACCGTTAATGGTTGAAAATAATGATGGATTTGTAGTTTATATATGATATATATGATATTTTTAGTTTATATATGATATTTATAATTAATATATAACACACACATCGATGCCTTTCATTTTGAATGAATTTGATAATATCATTTGTCGATGTGTGGACTACCGCCTCCGTAAAGCGATGTGATTTGTTCACAGATTACATGGAATGTAATAAGTTTGGTTTTAATAAATAAATATCATTTTTATGAAATAAATACTATAATATAATTATGACATAAATATAAATCATTTAATTTTGATTCTTCTAATATGTGATAAAATGGAAATGTTGTTCTTTTGTATGTATGACCAACTGTCTCCATGAATTGTGTACAGAATTTCCTATCTCCAAATTTTGTGGATTAAAATAAAAAATATGTACTGAATATAATATATATATATATATATCTTGGTTTATTTCAAGGAAATTATTAAATAATGATCTTCATATGATGAATTTAAAATAAAAGGTCAAAACATCCTAAAAAATAAGGCAAATAACTCTAGAAACTAGGAAGAAAATGAATGAATTTAAAAATAGGTGATAAGAGGTTATAAAAGCCAAATATACGGTACTATAAAAATTAATATGGTTTTTTAAGAAGTTATTAACATGTTTTAAAATATTATAGTGTATCATAAATGGTGTTAAAAAAAGGGATTATAAGATAATAAATTTTCACCTAACTTTTTACATCTGTGATATTAATATCATATTCAACAAATACATATTTTATTTTATGTAATTAATTATCATTATAAAATAAAATATAATTATTTTTTCATCCTCATGGAGTTTAAATGATTAATTTTATGATTATTTCTTTTAGGGATTCTGATTTATATGTTACCACAAATTTAGGGGATTCTATCTAAATTTCATTTCATTGAGGCATATTGCAATGTTATACACCTTACATCATATATATTTTAAATAAAAATACCCATTTTAAATTTAATTTCATGAATAATTAATTATTCATTATATTTTTAATTTAAATGTTTTATATTTCATTTTATGGTATATGAATTACGAGTTACAAAGTAGTAAGTCATTTGATAAATCAATTTCTTTTCCTTGACGTGACACAAATTTCTTTCATTTATGGTTTGTTTTTAATCTTTTGTTGTGGGAATAAATTTCCCACTGTGTTTCTCCTAGTCCCCCTTGATTTTGAAGGATATTGAATACTTTATGAGTGGACAAAAGGGGGTACATGGTTTGGGTGCATAGTATGATAAACCATGAAAGCAAACTATGTTGCCTTGTCTAGCTCATTAAAAATGTTTTTATTTTCTAATTTCCAACTCAAGATTTATCCAAACTCGACCCTGTCTTCCCCCATTCATCCCCTGAAGACATTTTAGCCTCCCAATCACCTCAAACTCTCCTTGAAACTCTATATTGATAGTGGATTAGTCGAAGAAACTTCATACATAATCAAGTAAGTGAATCTCTTCCTTAGTTGCATTAATATACATGAGGTTTCATCCTTTATCAATGAGTTTTATTATGTAAAGCTGGTAGGGTTCTAGAACCTAGGGTTTTTCCTTCGTTTCTTGGTCAATTCATATAGTTTTGGGCGCAATCTAGTCCATTTTTGAGCTATGGTGGTGCATATGGAATTTAGATCAAACAATCAAGGGTTTTTACATTTTTGGTAGGTTATTCCAGGGGTAATAAATGATAGATGAGTTATATTTTAGGAATTTATTTTCATAGGAAACTTATAATTTATTATCCACACTGTGTAATCTAGTTTTGGTGACTTTTGTTGAAAAGATTATTTGGAGGCTGCAATTTGGTGTTAAATTGAGAGTTTTACATGTCTATTTTATGTTTTTTCAAAAGGGGTTATTTTATAACACCCTTAATGGGTTTATAGAAATATTTTTGGTGCTGTAAATTATGTTTTTTTGAATATGGGTATCCCCATGGTGTTCAAAGTGACATTTTAAATAGATTTTGTGTGTAAAGTATAGTGAAATTCATTGAAATTGATTTATTGAAATTCTCAAGGATTTATTCATTGGTGTATGTGGTGAAAATAATGAAAACGATACTATATTGAGTTTTTTAGAAAAAATTGATGTTTTTATGCGATAATGTATTTTAGTATCATTAGATAATATTTTGAGAACAATGGTGGAAACCTGGGTACCTAGGAGGGTAGATAAGTACCAGTATATTGGTGATCCAGATGGGTATTGACCTTATTTCACTAAGAAAAATGGATGAAAACAATACTAAAAAACTATATTTATGAGGATTGGGGAGAAATATGTTTTTTTATATTCCCTATTAGTGGCTTGTGCATGAGAACAAATTATTTAATGGTTACATTACACAGAGGTATGAGGTACATGGAGCCCAAGAGTACCTAATTCCAAGGGGTGTTCCCAAGATTAGTGCCCATTAAATCATGTGTATTTATCTTTGTCATATAGTGGTTTTTCCAATAAAATAAATTATCTTTCATGTCTTATTGAAATGTTCTCCTTCATGGAAACTTCCCTTTGAAAACTATTTACGTCAAAATGTTTTATTCTTTATAAATGAATTTTAATACTTACTGTTTATCAAAAAATGGAATGATTTTTATCATGGATTTCTGACTATATGGAATCTATCAGTGTTATATTATTGTTAATAGGATCACACCATACCTACACCGCTTGGGTGTAAGTAGACTTGGTCATGTTTGAAACATGTAATGGATGGACTTTGGCGGATGGTAGTTTGCTGTGTTAGTACCCATTACCAGTGTGGTGTTGTGGAGACGAGTTGTGGGTGACGATACCATATTACGTGGAGTCTTAGGAGATGTTTTTCCTATTTATTTGTGTATTTATTACTCTTGTATTATTTTTATACTTATGTATTCATTTATATATGTTTTATAAATCTTGTTTGGTATGAATTTTTTATATTTTGTTTATCGATTGTTTTTTATGTTTTCTGCTTCCATATTAAGGTAAATCATATAAAAAACAAAATATATGATACCCAAGGACATGTCCCAGCCTGTGGAAATAGTGAATACCCTTCTGGCCTTTTCACAGGATGGGTTTTACCCTAGTTTTGATGGATACCAGAGTTTGTTTGTGAAAAAATAGTTTTAGAAGAGACCAGTGTTTTTGGGTTGTATTATTATTTTCGGATGAGTCGGGCTAGACAGGAGCTCCGAATGTTGAGACTCTGCCTTGACTCACCATTTTATATTGGATTTTTTTATTTGGCTTCACATCCAGGTGAGATGTGTTTGGTGTAGACTACACATGGACAATGGGCTGGGGTGAAGTAGCTGTTCATTTTAGTATTCTAACATTTTTGGATTATTTATTTTTTATGATATTGATACAAATTTTCAGAATTGTTTTACTGATTTTATACTTGTAACTGTTTCCTTTGTGAAGTAAAATTCCTCTCAAGAAAGCATTCATGCACCCATGGGAGGACGTCTGAGATATTTCTCAAACACAACTTGATCAGTAGCAAGTAGAGGCTGTGGTTCGGGCTGTCCAGCCACTCAGACACAATCCATATTTTGTTACAGCTCTTGTTAGAGAATATAATACTAGTTTTAATATTGAAAATGAAGAAGAGTTTCTAAGAAATTATCCTCCTACCATCCCAGGTATCATATAACACCATGTTAAAGAGGAATGAAAAAACATAGAGTGTATGATCGAGTTCTTGGATACACATGGGGATCATAGGGTGAAGTGTTCTTTTTTGGTTAGAGGGTCCTGACCACATGTGGTGGGAATCAGTACTTCAAACTTCATTGAATGAGCAGATGCGTAGGGGTGATTTTGAGGCCTTCTTTAATGGCAAATATTTCCATATGGTCTTGGAATAAGTCAGGTCCCAAGAGTTCATATGTCTTGTTTAGAGGGATACTGATGTGATAGAGTAAGCTATCAATTTAACAAATCTAATTCAGTATGCTCCTGAAAAAGTCTCTAATGAGAACGAGAATGACCGAAGTGTTGAGAATGGCTTACGATAATAGATATACTCACATGTTTTCTTGTTAAAATTATTTACCTATATTGTGGTGGTCGACCAAGCATGATTGTTGGAGACTGACTGAAAAGGTAGGGATGGTTTCTCTAGGTTATTATTTGTAATGGGATGTGCAATCTATTCAAAGATAAATTATATGTGGTAAGAATAGGTGATGAAGGGAGGTGGTAGTGTAGGCCACTCTTACAAGCAGTTTTCATCTATGGATTTCGATGCAAGATCGGTTGTGTGACACTAGTGTTGAAGGCCAGGGAACATCTGGCCAACATTACCACTTAATTTGAATCCCTCTTAAAAATGTATATTTATGGGTCACCACTACTACTTTTATGGGGTATCACATCCACATCAGAGTGTGAAAGGGTCAGTGGCTTCAAGAGGAGTTCCAACAATGTAGGAGAAGTCAAGGACATGGTGTTATAATTTTGGGGTACATGGTGGTAGGCTTGGGATATCTTTTGGGTAGAGCCATTTTATGGAACAACCATAGACTAGTATTCATCCTTAGGGAGAGACCAGACACCTCCACACATTGGATCAGGCACAAGCAGGATCAGAGTTGGGACCATCTTGATTGCATCTTCTATATATGCTTCTATATTTGATACCAGTGCCTCTATTTCATTCATTTATACCCTTTTGGTGGACACTATAAATTTTCCAATGGACTTGTTGTCTTCTGTGATGGAGTTAGTGACGCAGCTGGGAAATAATGAGAAGGGTCTCTGGTGCCTATCCTGTGCACATTTGGTGTTAGTGGATGATATGGAGGAGAACTTATTGGTATTAGATTTGGATATATATTACATAATAAATGGAATGAATTGGCTATTAAACTTCTAGGCGCTCATCGATTACTATAATCAGGGGGTCAGTTTGACGTCACCAAATGGGAGTCGCCAGGTTTTTCATGGGGAATGAGATCCTTGGTCGATTAAGGTGATACCTCCACTCCAAGAGTTGAGAGATGTTGTTTTCCAATTATTTTACCACATGATAGAGGAGGATTTTCATGCTCCTGATGGTTGACTACTTCATGTATTTGATGAGTTTAAGGAGGTATTTCCAGATTATTTTTCAGGTTTTCCCATGGAGCGGGATGTGGAGTTCTCGATTGATATGGATTTAAGAAAACAACCTATATTCGATCCCACATATCACATGTCCCCCACCTAGCTGATGAAATGAAATATATAACTGGACAATATAGAATACAATGGTTACATCTTCTAAACCATCTATCCTTGTCAGCTTCTATGTTGTTAATGAAAAAGGATGACTAATACCTCTGGTTGTGCATTAACTATCATAAGATGAATAATTTAACCATCAAGAAAAAATTTCATTGGACTCAAATAGATGAAATATTAGATAACTTAAATGGGAAAGGTTGTTTCCTAAAATTAACTTTCATTCGAGATTTCATCAACTCAGGGTGAAAGAGGCACATATCACTAAGGCATCCTTCTAAAGCATGTACATACACTTCGAGTACATGGTTATGCCATTCAGATCAACCAACGCCTCAGCTATCTTTATGGAACTGATGAATAAGGTGTTTCGTCGGTATATCAATTCATTTTTCATGGTATTTTTGGATGGAATCCTAGTTTATTTAAGATCTAAAGTGGAACATTTACATCACTTTTGGATCGTTCTATGCCCACTATGAGAGCATCACTGTTATGCAAAGTTGTCCAAATGCACTCCTTGGAAGAGGAAAATGAATTTTCTAGGGCATGTGATATCAGAGTAGGGAGTATTGGTGGACTTAGAGATGATTAGTGTGGTAATGTCATGGGATCTGTCAAAGAAAATTTTCATGACTAGAAGTTTCTGCATCCAGGATAGTTATTACTGACGGTTTGTTCTTGATTTACTCTCAGATTGCTTCACCAAAGATCTCACACACCCTGAAAGGGGTGAAGTTTTTATAGGGCCCATAATGTTAGGAAATATTCAATTAAATGACGATGTTCATGAATACCGCCCCTATTATGATTTTTCTAGAGGATGGAAAGGGATATGCAGTGTATTGTGATGCTTCAGGTATGGGTCGTGTGAATGTGCTTATGTTGGATGATCACATGGGGGTGTATGGATATCACCAACTCTGACCAAACATAAAACATTACCCCACCCAAGAGTAAGAGTTATTAGCTATAATTCATTATTTGAACACTTGGAATTACTTCCTCTTTGGTTAGAAGTTTGTGTTCTACTCTGATCACAAAATCATTGCATATATCTTCTCACATAATGACTGCAACATGAGGCATTGTCGATCGATCTAGTACTTATAGAGGATAGACATTGACGTTTTCTATACCCCATAAATCTGTATTGTGGTGGCCGAATCCATCAGTAGAATAGTTCCAGAGTGGTCTTTGAGGAAATATAGTGATGAGTGGAATCGGATGGCACTCTTTATTCAGATTCATGTGGAGACCAAAAGAAAAATGAGTGTGTGTTCATGGAGAAATTTCATATAACTACTTCTTTGATGGAGAATGTTTAGCATGAGTTTCCTAGTGATGTGATCTTTTATTGGATGATGTGGTATATTCATGGTGGGTATACGTCCTTTGATTGTTAATTGTCTCTTAAGGGCTTATTCTGCTTCATGGGTTGTTTAGTTGTGTCATTATCTCTACTAAAGGTGGTGTTGGAGGATAGCCACCAATTTCAATGGGATATCCATTTGGGTGCCCCAAAGATTTCTTATGATGTATTCCATCTGTTCTGGTGGCCGGGTATGAGATGACACATCACAGATATTGTTTCGAGATGCTATGCATGCCAATAGGTGAAAGCAGAGCATCAAAAGCCATCTAGATTTCTCCATCCATTACCCATTGTTACGTTGATGTGGGACAGGGTTGGAAATGAATTTATTTTTATATTACATTTTACTCCTCAGGGTAATAATTCAATTTGGGTGTTGACTTATCATCCGACCAAATCATCCCACTTCATTCTGATTATAGATACAACTAATGCGGATGAGTTGGGATGTTTGTATCTTTAGGAGGTGGTAAGGAACCATTGTGTTCTGTAAGAATTTTACTTATATAGATACCCATGTTTCACTTCTTGATTTGGGGGAGGCCTTTTGAAGGCCTTGGGTTCTCAGATTAAGAAGATCATGACAAACCATCTTCAAATAGATGGTCAGACAGAGTGGGAAATTCAGATTTTAGAGGACATGATTTTTCCATGTGTTCTTGACATTTGAGGATCTTATGATATCCATTTGAGATTGGTTGAGTTTTCATATAATAATATCTACCAATAAAAGAACCCAATGAATCATATTAAGGTGCTCTATGGTTGGCCTTGTCGGTCCCCCTGTGTTGGGCTGAAGTTGGTGAGGCCTCACTAATGGGGATGATTCTGTTGTATGAGATGTCTGAGAAGGTCATGTTGATCAGAAAGTGCTTATTGATAACTCATAGTATCCATAAATCATATTATTACCAGAGGCATCAATAAATAGATTTTTTATGGGGTACATGGTATTCTTGAAAGTGACCCCTCGTCTGGGACATCATTGACTGGGAATGCCGGGGAAGAAGATGTTGCAGTATGCCAAACCTTTTGTGATCACCGAGTGTATTGGAATGGTGCAATACAAGAAGGATATAACTTCTCATTAGAAATACATCCATGATTTCTTCCATGTATTCCAGTTGAATTAATACATCCTGGATCCATCCCATGTATCGAATTGGGATGAGTTGGATATATAGCCTAATTAATCTATTTTTGAGCGGCCGGTGTGAATAATGGGCTTCCAAGAATAGATGCTTTTGAGAATGTCTATTACACTAGTACGGGTTTTTTGGATGCATGGGAATGATACACTGGATACATGGGAGAAGAAGACATGGGTTGAAGTAGAGTACCCATTCTAGTTTTCGGGTCCATCATCAAGTATACCTTTCGGGACAAAATTGTTACCTTGTGGGAAAAATTTTCACACCCATCTACCTATGTTAAGGTAATTATTCATCTTTTATTCATGGAATATCTTTCCCCCATTTGTTTCCTATAGGCCACTTTAAATTTAAAATAGTTTGGAATCATTTTTATAGGACAATAGTGGGTGCATGGTTTGTGCATATGGTTTTGGAAACCATGTATGAAAATCATGTGGCCTTGTCCGGGATATTATAATTTTTTTTAATTTGTTTTTTCCTTCCCGATATTTGGAAAATCTATCCCCTTTATTACACGATTCGATCCTTGAAGAAATTGTAGCCTCCCAGGAAACTCAATGCCTCCTTGGAACACCATTTTGGAGGGGGGTTTTGTAGAGAATCTTCAAACTTTCTTATGTAAGTTAATCTCTTCCTTAGTTCTCTCCTTTTGCATGGGGTTTCATCGCTTATCCTTGAGTTTCCTTACATACATTAGGAATGGAATCGATCCTAGGATTTATTTATTGTTTCATGGTCTATTCATCTACTTTTAGGCTCGATCTATGTCCTTTGTGGTGTGGTGGTGGTGCAGTTGGATTTTTTCACAATGAATCAAGGGTTTTAACATTGGTGGTAGTTGATTCCATGGTTAATAAATGATAGATTAGTTATCTATTATGAATTAATATTTTTAAAAGAAGTATAATCCATTATCATTGCATATAAATATAGTTTTGGAGACATTTGTTGAATAAAAGATTTTTAGGTACCAATTTGGTGTTAAATTGAGTGTCTTACATGTCTATTTAATGTTATGCCAAATGGGGTAGTTTTATAACTCATGTAATGGGTATATAGAAATACTTTGGGTGCCTCAAATTCAATTTTTTTGAATATTGGTATTCCCCTAGTGTTTATAGTGGGATTTTAAAAGGATTTTGTGTGAAAATCATAGTGAAATTTTGTGATGTAGTTCTATTGAAATCCTCAAGGTTTTATTTAGTGGTGTAAGTGGTGAAAATCAAGTGATGCTACTATTTTGAGTTGGTTATTATCAGAACAGATTTTTTATGTGATAATGTCTTTTTTTATCATGGTATAATGGTTTGAGAAGAATTGGGGAAACCCTGGTATGTAGGAGGGAAGATATGTACTAGTACACTGTTGATCTAGATTACTTTTATCCTCGTTCCACTGAGAAAAATGGAAAATGAAAATAGTAAAAAAATTATATTGATGGGGATTTGGGACCACTAGGTTTTGGTTATGTTACCTAATAGTGTCTCATGCATGAGAACATATTTTTATATGGTTTCTTTAAATAGAGGTATGTGGTCTGTGGGGCCCAAGACAACTTAGTGCCTATGGGTGTTCCTGAGATTGGGGCTCATTGACACTAATGTATTTATCATGGAAATATAGTCATTTTTTATAAAAAATAAATAATATTACACTTTTTAATGAAATGTGATCATTCATTGAAAATTCCCTTTGAAAACTGTTTGCTTTTAAACATTTCATTCATTATAAGTTATTTCCATTACTTCTTTTTTATCAAAAATGTACTGATTTTTATCGTCTATTTCATAGTATATGGAATCACTTAGTGGTATCATATGGGAATTAGTATGAAACACTACTTAAACCCATTGGGTGTATGTATACTTGGTCATGTTTGACACTAGTTATGGAAATGTTTTGGGTGATGGTAAGTTGGGGTGTTAGTTCCCATTCATGGTGCATCGCTTTAGAGACAGCTTGTGGGTGATGACCCCTTGTTATGTGGAGTCCTTGGGAAAGTTTTTTTGGAATTTACTTGTGTATTTGGACCTCAATAATTATGTTTAAACTTATGCATTTAGTTCTGGATTGTGTCTACATCTTATTGGTTTGAATTTTTTAGATTCAGTTTATCAATTTGTTATCTGTTTTATGCTTCCATATTTCGGTAAATCATTCCCAAAACAAAATATATGATACCTTGGAACTATTTCCATCATGTGGGGATAGGGGACTCCCTTTGGGCATTGTCATGGTATGGGTTTGTTGTGTATTTTTATGTCAACCTGATTTGGTTTTTGACAATTGAGTTATATTACTTCCTCATTATAATTAATATTTTTTCATTATCTGTGTAATGTCTTTCTTACTCTCTATTGATTTAATTACACTTATTTATGTGGATTTAAATTATATAAAAATAAATAATTAATTAATTAATTCTCACAATATTGTTATGGTCTCCTCATGGTTTTACTAAATAATCTACTTTTACTTCAGATAGTATACACATGAATTTACATTAAAGGTTATTATCTGATCATTGATTAATAAACCATTAAAATTATATATCCTCTAGTTAATCATGAATCATTTAATATAAATTTAATGTTTTTATACAGTCAATGGTTCTAAATGATTTTTATTTAATGTTTTTAATAATATCCAACTTCATTTATCTAATCAGTTAGAAATCCATTTTCGTACAAAATCATGTTTTCAATAAATTATGTTGATATTTTTTATTTAATGTTTTTAAAATAATTTGATGAAAAAAAATATTCCCACATTAAATGTTATGAAATGATTCCAAAGGAATCATCTTTTAATATTTTGAACATGGAACGTTCTTAACCATTTAACAGTGTATAAAGAATATTCTTTTAACCTCATAAGGAATTACCTAGAATTATTTCAATTAAATATTCATTGAAGTTTAAAAAAAATATTTTATAAAGTTTTTTTAAATAGTGATTTTCATAGAAAATTATATTAACAATGTTCTTCAAAATGAAAAGATTATTTTCCATAAGAGTGTTTTTAATGTTTTTTTATATCTTCACAAATAATAGACCATATTCATAATATAATGATTATAAAATGTATTTATTACATCAATATTGTTTCACTATATGGTTTAATATTATTTTTACCGAGGATAGTATTTACATTCACTTCCATGATTCAATTATTATTCCCCATGAAATATTCCCTAAATATTAAATTTACACCAATTATCCATATCATTTATCAAGGATATTCTTATTTCATAAACTATATATCCATTATATAAAGGTTGTTTTATTTTTAATGTAAATTTATTAAATGGAGAAATATTAAAAAATCGGTATCCTTTACTCAATATAGATATTTGATGATATGGAATATTTTATATTAAATAAATATATTATTTGATAAATGAGGAATGATTTGGATTAGGATTGAAGGGTGGTTCCAATAAATTATATATCCCCTCGATTCATCGACGAGTTATGATAAGAAAAATTATTTAATAATAATTATAATGTGTGTTTCCATTTGTTTTTTTGTAATAATTTTCATCCATATAACTTTTAACAATATTTTGTTTGTGTTTTGGATTTTGTGTTTTAATTTACAAGGTGCAGTTGATCTTGGGGGGATTTTGTATTCACATTGTCACTAGTTTCGTGATATGATCACAATTTGAACCCAATTAGAATCTACATTCAGCATGAAATACTTCAATGATTCATCTTCATTAGACAATCAATTTCAACATCGTTATATTTATAGCCTTCATTTCCTACTACCATTATGGTGTGTTGGGTAAGAACAAAAACATATTCATGATATATTATTCTTTGAGAAAAACTATTTATTTATTCATGATCATTTATTATACCACTATCTCCACAATACCAATGTATACATTGTACCATATGATCCCAACAGAGAATAATAAGAAAAACATTCCTTATAAAATTGTGAAATCACATTTAAAATATTTATTATTCTCCCCTGCAATATTTATCTAAAAATAATAATAATACATGATTTCATCCCAATGAGACTATGTATTCTATCATTGTATTCCATATCTTTTACCAATTATGTGTATTGGGATATTTTAAATTCACCCCTTCATTAACATTGTCCATGAATTTAATGTTTTATATATGTTTTCTCTTTCATGCATATGTATTATTCTCTTTTTGACAGTCTAACTCACACACTCTTTATCCTTGGGAACTCTTACCAACAATTACATCTTCATATGTTATGATTTGATACTTTATCTACACATGTTTTTAAAAAATAATTTATCCATGAAATAATTATCTTCATTCACTAACTATGTTTTATTTAAGGATGTATCTTTCACATGAGACACTTTTGGAATAATTTTAGATTTCTAAATATTAATATTATCTATTAATGAACCCATATTTTCAACATTTGAATTTTAACTTATATTTAAAACAATATGTTACGTTTTCATTGGAACCCCAATATTCTCATATTATGTTATGTTATGTATTATTTTACAAACCAAAAACATATGTATTACTTAGTTATTTTATCTTCGATAGCTTATAAATCCTCTTTATATGTCTTCATTTTGGTAATACCATTATTTTCATGCTCATTCAACCTTATCATTGCTACATTAACTTCAATATTTTTCATCAGATTTTTTTTATTTATTTCAACGAGGGATTCCATGACTAAACTAATATTTGTTATCAATGAACATTTTTTAAGATCCATTATTTTACCCGAGATTAGAAAATTTATTCTCTAACATAACATGCATTATTTTCATGAAAAAAATTCTTATCATTAGCCATAAGTGTGATGTATTTCTTTAAGACAATTTTAGTTTCCTATTTTTACAATTCAATGCTGTATGACCTTGTATTTAAAAAATAAATAATATCTTATAAAATATATACATCTTATAGATATGCCTCTATTGATATATTTTTTCATCACATTTACTTATTCCATTTAACTATTAAGTCTATAGATATAAAATAATTGTTAATCACATGATTCAAGAATATTATCAAATGGTACCTTCCACTAAGAGTGATATCTTTTAGGTTTAGAAATATAATGCTTCATACTTAGAGACTCTATATTACATAATATTTAGACACCACATATTAATACTCCCATGGGAAAGATTTTATATCTATTTTTTAATATTTTACTCCTTAAATAGAGCTCCTTGATCCTCCAATCATTCTCATGTAATTATGAAATCATCTCCTTCTGAATTGATATTTCTTATTTTTTAAATTATTACCCCACTTTCTATTGAGTTCATAGATGGATAATTCCAGATTTTATGATAGTATCTAGTTCTATATTTATTTCCACTTCATATCAATGTTCATAATTAATGATACTTTAAATCATCATAACTCCACCCATCTTTTCAATTTCATCATTTTGTCCAAACATTACATTCCTTGGCCATGTATTCTCAAAAACAAATCATCCATATGTGCTCCCTTTTCATCGTTCATGGCCCTTATATTTGAGGACACATAAAATATTATTTCATTAAATATTTTTTATTTAATAAGCTCAATATTTATGACTTCATAATATATTAATATAAATTTAGTATTCTTTCTCATATTTATGATTTATTCCACCATATCATAGTCCAGATCATATGATATGTGTACATACAGAAACTTTGGATCTCTTGATATGTCATTATCATTAGTAGTTCAAACATCCCGTGGCATATTTGTCTCCTCACGTAGAAATCTAACATCATTTTATGAACAAGTAGAAAAACATGATTATTTATCCATGCATTCTATTTCTGAGCTATTGGGATCCTCTAGAAGAATCACATCTTTATCAAATGTTGTTAAATTATGTCTAATTTTATTTAAATTAAACGTCATTATTATATTATTTTTATTTAAAATCAAATATAGGTAAAATATATGTCAACTCTATATAAAAAATGAATCAATTCATATCAAATCGAATACAATAATATAAATTTAACCACTAATACCATGTTTTAAACCCATAAGATACTTTAGAGAGAGATTTAAAAAGGGTGATTAGGGTGTTAAACTAATTAGTGTTTCCCCACATACCTATATAAATTTCACTACCATATTATATCTTGATCAAATTTATTAGGGTCACTCTTTTGTTCAAATGTTATGTGATGATATGATTAACTATTGTTCTTATATTATAAATAAACATATAAGATATATGGAGACAAAATCCAATAGAATTTATTGTTGTCGTATAAAATATTTGAAAAGGAAGAAAACAAGACACCTTAATATTACCTTGTTCACACACAATGGTATATATCTAACTGTAAATACGCAGAATTATATCAAATTACCATAGTACACGATTATTCATTAATCATGGGGCTATAATGTGTTCCCTATTTTCAATCTATTCCAAATACACTGCCCTTACCTGACTTTGGTGTTGACTAACTAACATAGAAGGTTCACTCCCATGTTCTTCTCTATTTTCTCACTATTTCTTAAGGGAATCTAATTTTTTATCTCAACCGAATACATAAATTCGTTATATGATACTTTTTTCGTTGATTAGTGAGTATTGAACTCCCAACCACCATTTTATAAACCGGTTTTTAATATCAACAATATAGTAGCCTCACATACCATTTTTAAATAATCTCAATAAAAATATACCCATGAGTAATGACTGCATTGTATTTTGATTAATTTTTAATTTTTTTAACAATCATGGTCGCAAAATACCCACACTAACAAACATATACATTATTATTCCTAACACATTATTAGTCTCATAAAATTACATAATGTAACAACCTCATCGCAAATAACTCTGATTCAATGCCTTCTTTATTACATTAGAATATGATATAAGAAATCATATCTCAAAGGGTTTAATAGTTTATTTTTCATGGTAAAAAAGATACACAAATGATTCCCATATTACATTTTCAATAATAATTTAAAATATTGATTTCATGCATATCATTATTCCCTCTAGAATATCATTTTATATAATTCCTAGTACTATTATAAGATTCTTCAGAAAGTATGACAAATAAGCATGAACTGAAATCCTATGTAAGAGTTCTATAAATTGGAAGATATCATGAGTAAAATAAGAATAATAAATCGGTAATATTGAATATAAAAAGATAGATATATGAACAGACATTCCATTTAATCAATAAATTGAATGGTATGATTAGATATAGAATAATCAATCCTAAAAGGTAAATAAATGAATAAAAATTCATTTAAAATAACATGAATACCATGAATAGATAATGAATAATCCAAATTAAATGGAAAATAATTGAACAAACATTCCATTTAATAAAATTATGGTCATTAATAGATATGATGTAATCAATACAGAAATGATAATATCTAAAAAAATTCCTTTAATAAAAAAAATATTAATTAAATGCATCCAAATATAATATAATTGAAAAAATATCTGGTCTAATAATAAATAAATAATTAATTGAGTAAATTAATAATTATTGGAGGTCATGATCTATAGAATAATGATACCTCTACTATCAAGATCATTAACAAGGTAGTTTAAAACTTATATGTAGGTATACACAAAAACCCCATTGAAAAATTTCTAGAAAAGTTAATCATATAATTATACTACTAATGTATCAAGAGACAATCTATAAAGGGAAACCACCCATCTCTAAATATCTATATGTTTACAAATATATTGAAATATTTATTTAATTCAGGAATAATGTACCTTATAATGAAGATTATGTATCGACTAAAGAATTTAGATTCACAATATTTTCCATAGTCTATAATATAATATTCAATGATATATACCATACATATAAATGATATATTGTTTACCTTATTGTGTATCCATGATTAAAAATATGTATTTTGAAGTGAAATTTAATGTCCAATAATCAATGGAAAGTTAATATTCCAAGGGAAATATAATTAAAAAAGTTAATCAATAATGGGAATGATAATAATTTCCATGATGAAAATGATCATCAAATATTGAAAAAAAGTATAATTATGGTATCAATACTATAATGTCACATACCTCCTTGATCCATTACATTGTCAAAATCCAGTGTTTGTGGTGTTCTGCGAAAAAATTGTAGATCATTTCAAGAGTTTAAAAAAATTATATTTTCTAACAATAATATGTAATGATGGTGGCTCATCATCTATGAATAAACTATTGTAGGTCACATCAGTGGTTCATCTTTGGTGACTCAATATCGGTAATTCGCGTCAGTAGGTTGTGTCAGTAGGTCATGTCGGTAGCTTGTGTCGGTAGGTCACATCAATAGGTGGTATTGAAATCATGCATTAGTAGGAGCTATCAATAGCTCGTATCAGTAGGTGGTATCTTTTGGTTGAGCATCTTAAGATTGGGAATTAGTAGGTTGAACATCGGTAGGTCAAGCATCGGTGGGTCAGGCATTGGTGGGTTGGGACAGTGACTCTCAGTTTGTCGGGTCTATCACTGGAACACTATTGGTGAGTCATTATCGATGAATCGTGTAGGTGAGTTGTTGTCAATGAATCAATAATGGGAGTCACCCATTAGTGAGTCAGTTACAACATTTATTGTTCCAAACTTATTATGTTTTATTTGACATAAATCATGTTATGATACTCATTTATCCATTTATAATGTAGTTTCAATGGATATTAATTATATATTTAATATCACAATGCCCTCGAAGTATTTTGAACATCCAAAGACACATGGTCTCGACCAAGATCCAAATTTATTATCCCTTGAAACAATTTCTATCCATTGATATTGGATATGGATCTTCTAAGATGAGATCTTCCTCCCCATGTGTTTTTATTTTCTCTTGCTGTGGCTAGAGCCTTCCTTCCCTTTGGAGTCATGTGTTATGTTGTGTCCATAAGATCCAGTTTTTATTGGAGTCTTTCCTACTTCTATCTCAGTCTATATTTTTGTACAATGAGAAGTTACGGATAATCTTTTTCAAATTGTATTACATGCCTTATCTCTCTTTAATTGTGTATCATGATGGATGGGTGTTCTAATGTCTTAATATTGGTACAGTTGAAACCAATTTAACAAATATAAATGAGGGACATGGCGATGTTAATGATGATCATTTTTTATATGTTACCTTTGATCAATATTGTAAATCATATGGGTAGTATCCTTATGAAAATCATGCCTTTTGGTGTTATATTGATGTGCAAAGGTGATGTTTTATAATTTTTTTGATCCTTTATTGAATGTATACAAATATGAGAATATGGGTAGTTACATAAACCAAGTTAAATATATGGATTCCCCGAGATTATACTTGTGTTGTTATCACCCATAAATTAAGAAAGTGGAATAAATATTAGATTTTTTGAAATCTGAATTCATTATGTTTGATTCGTGTGGATATTTTATGTGTATGGTTCTGGTCAATTTTTCTGTCTTCAATTGGTTGTAAGGTTATGTGGTTGGAAGTATGGTTTTTTTGTGTAGTGTTAGACAAGGGGGTTGGCGTTTTGGGTATGGTGTGGTATGTTGGTGTAGAGGGGTTGCAGCTCTGGTGATGGTTACTACAGGTTTTGGGTATGTGCTTGTATAGGTAGTGAAATGGAATCTCAGGTTGATAGGTTGTTGATTGTGGAATAGATTAACTTATTATGCAGTAGGATAGAAATATGGTTCAATTTTTTTGGGATGTGGTGCTTTTCATGAATTTTGGTTTTCAAGGATGGTTTGTGAGGGATTATTTTGAAGAATATAGTTTTACCTTGTATGGGTGTTACTCATGGAGTTTCTATAGACCAATATATAAGGAATGGGTGTTATAGTTTATTCATACACCCTGGTCATTATCTCTTTATCATGTTTTAGTAGTGTTTGATACAGTTTCTTCGAACTTATAATGTTTTCTAGGTTTTGTAGTTTCCAAAGTAAGAATGAAATTAATATATTTTGTTTAAAAAAATAATGATAATTGGTTGAATGAATGGGATGGGGATATGAATAAAGTCTGTGAATGGCTTTGTGGTTATGCATATGCAGTTTTAGCAAGGGCAGTTTTTTGTCGGATGGTTGTGTTTTTTGGAAACCCATAGGTTGGGCTGAGTGTTTGGTACCTATATTTGTACATGTAGTTCCTTGGGATTTCTATATGAACCTACCGAAGATGAGTAGTGCATTCTGAACACCCCAATTTTTTGTGGAGGAATTCATCTTCCAAATATCTCAGTGGTATAATGGGTAGATGGTTATCGTCTCTTCTCTACCCCCTCTTATAGGTATTGGTAGCTCTATACTCTTTGGGCAGGTTGTGATAAGATTGTGGGGGCCAAGATTTTTTTGGTGAGGTGTGCTTCCCAGGTGTCTTTTGGATGACAAATGTTATACTTTCCCAGGTTTCTTTGGGACGAGGTTGTGGTTTTGTTGACCAAGTGTTTGCTAGTGGGATGTGATGTAGTAGTGGCCCAGGTGTTTGTAAGCGTAATTTGGTATGTTTAGCAGGTGTGTGGGGGTAGGTTTTCATAGTGGGGCTTGTGGAAGAGTATGGAAGCATCAAGAAATTTTATATTAGGTACAAGATGTTAACTAGTGAGAAGTGGTTTTTCGTACCCTATCATCAATTTTTTTACTAATTTTCTTTATTGGAAATGCATTATATATTGAGCTTGACTTTGTTGGGTTGGGGTGGATAGTATTCCGTTTTAGGTGCTCTTGAGTTTCATCTGTTTTTCTCCAAGGGGGATTGTTTTCTTCTCTAACTTGTTTATGAGTGACTATTATTTTCCTTCAATGATTTATTTTATTATCATCTTACGTATATAAAACTATTTTCATGTTTCTTGGAAGATTAAGAAGAATATGATGGACCCTACTATCTTGGGAGTTGGGATATTTGTGGTGTCCCAGCTTAGCATTGTTCTTTTAATATTTACTTATTAGTTTTTCATTGTGTTTATAGAAATTTTAATTTAATAATTCTTGTGGGATAGATTATGGATTAATTTATATATATATATATATATGTGTGTGTTTGTGTGTGTATGTGTGTGTATGTATCTGAGTTGTTTTAATATATTTTCCTATTTTCCCCTGATTTTGGTTACCATAAATAGTGTAATTCCTCTTATTTCATTGGGATTTGAATACCCTCTGTGTTGGTATCCACCATGGGGACTACTGGATGAGGGACTCACTGGTAATTATCTATTTTTCATATTGATGAAGTAAGGTTGTGACACTTTTCCATACCTTCCCTCATATCAATAAAGTAGGTTCATGAATGAAAAATATCAATGTATGGTGATTGACATATAGTATGTTATATGGAGTTAGGCGTTGAGTGTTTTGCATGGGATGGTAGGGAAACTGTGTTTGGTGATCTTAATGTCTAACATAGCTTAGTGAAGACTAGTTAGGACATGATATTTTAAGACCCATCATGATCAAATTCAATGACACTTATCTTACTGAAGGACCAATATTTTAGGGCCCATCATGATCCAATGCAGGGTAAAGGCCCTAGGAAATGTAGATGCCCCATAATGACTAGTTTTCATGTTTCATTGGGATTTTTTGGAAATTTAAAATAAATAATGAGTTAAAAATTAATCCTAAATAAATTCCAATATACATGATTTTAGTGTTACCTATTTACATTTCAACTACGGCACATGGTCATCATCCTCATGTGGTATGAGTAGTAGAGGACAAGCAGGCTAACTTTATTGATCGAAGGAGGGTTGACCCAATGCGGGAGGATGATTAGTGGGAAAAGAATCTACATGAATTCCAAAGGCATACTATAGGAACGTATGAGATGAATGTTTCAGATATAGTGATGGAAAGTTGTTTTAAGGTGCTAGAGATCTCCTTCGGCTTGATCCGGGCTCCAATAGAGAACTGAGATCCTATAAAATTGTGCCAGATGTGGGGAGATGCACATTAGTAGTGTAATCTCTTTCATGTGATCACCTTAAGATTGATTTGTTCTATGATGGAGTGTTGGGTTCTTCAAGCTGTGAGCCACTTGTGGGGGGTTGTGTGTTCGTCGTGGACGCTCTATCAATAGACACTTGGAAGGTGATAGAGAAGTTAACTAACTTACACCTAGATGCAATGATGGTTGGTGGCAGAGGTTGTATATTTATGATGGGGGTGATATCATATCTGAGGTATCAAGTGGAGGAGTCTCTATGGGGAGACTCAGAGGTAGAGGTAATTCATAATCGCATTAACAAGAATGATTCTCCAGATGGGTGGTCGTAGGATGGACATAATCATATATCCTTCCATTGGAAGCCATTTTTTATAGTGGAAATGTTTGATGTACTCCTCCATGATTCCCATAGATCACCCCTAATGCAATAAGTGGGATCTCCAAGACATACCATGTCCTGAGGGAACAATTTTGGAGGCCCTATATAAAGATGGAAATGGCAGAGTTTTTGGTAAGATTCCTATTATTAGAGTAGGAGAAGGTTGAGCATTGTGATCCATGTAGTTTGTCGCATCCTGTAGATGTCCCTGATTAGAAGTGGGATGAAATCTCGACAGATTTCTTCATATGGATACCCATGGATCAATGGGTATGTGATGCTATATGGGTAGTAGTGGACCCATTGATGAAATCAGCTCACAACATAATAGTTAAGGAGTCAAGCATAGTGAATGCCTTAGTGAGATGGTATGTGAATTATATGATGTGACTGCATGGGGTTCCGAGATCCATCATTTCAGATAGTTACTCATGTTTTACCTCGTGAGTCAGGATGGGATTGCATCAGGATTTTGGAACTCAGTTAGGACTCAACATAGCATTCCACCCTCTAAAAGATGGGAAAATAGAGAGGACCATCCATTTCTTAAAGGATATGTTACTGTCATGTTTCATGGACATTGGGGGGTCTTGGGTGCATAATATTCTATTTTTTGAGTCTTCTTTCAATAATAGCTATCACCCTTCCATTGGAATGGATCTGTTTAGAGCCTTATATGAGAGATCACATCAATCACCATAGAGCTGGAATGAAGTTGGGGAGGCATATATTCTTGGTCTAGACGTGGTGCATAGTATGATTGATAAGGTCCATCTTATTTGTGAGAGAATGATGGTAGAACAATATTTGAAGAATTCATAAAATAATCATAGGAGAATGCCCTTAGAGTTTGGGGTTAGGGACCACATGTTCTTGATGGATTCCCCTAGATGTGGGAAACAATGGATTGGATGAGGGATAAATCTTTCCTCCAGGTTCAATGGACCCTTCCAGGTGTTGGGGTACATTGTAATGGTGGCGTTATAGTTGGTGTTTAGAGTATAGTTTTATATGATCCAAATCTTCTTTCATGTATCCCAGCTTCATTGGTATCCTCAAAATTACATCCATGTCATTGACTGGAGTGAGTAAGATATAATAGATGACACAACAGTTGTGGAACATCCAGTGGTGGACTAGAATTGATGGGAGATGGAGATACATGGAAGGATTGTTCCTTCGGTTCATGTGTTGTGGAGGCATAATGGTCTTGAAAAGATTTCTTGGGAAATAGAGACTGAGATGTGTGCCATGTACCCAGAGTTAATTTTAGTTATACATGTGTATTTTTCAATTTGATACAGTTATTAAACCTTGTTTTCTATAATATGGATTTACTTCTTGTTCTTTATTTTGTGATGAATTCCTACCTCATGAAAAGGATAAGACCAGATTCCTAATCAAGATACATTAATTTAAATGTGATTAAACTTGTGTGGGCGAGTCAGTGCTTCCCAGAGCAGATAATATCTGGACATGAAAGAAGAAATTCCATAATTTATGTGTCCAAAAAATTAATTATTGTGTGTCGTACCTTGTGGATGTTTAGGATAGAGGATGTGGGAGGATGTTTTCTTGGATGTTGAGGTTCCACTCCATATTTCGAACAACAAAGAGTGGGTAATCTTTTATAGGTCTCTTATGGGGTGGCTGTTTGGACCCCTCTTTCTTCCGGGTTTGTTTTTGAATTATCAATGGTGAGATTAGTTTTCATGGTATCATATGTAATTCCTTAGATCTTCTCATCCAATTACTTTCGGAAAATCCATTGTTTGGGGTGTTCCGGGAGGCAATAGAAACACATTTTAAGAGTTTTTAAAAAAATTAGTTTTTTTAATCGATTGGTTGCATCAGTGGCTCAATGTTAGTTGTTCTATGTCGGTAGGTCACTATGATGGATCAGTGTCAGTGAATCATCATTATTAGGTCACGTAGATAGTTTTCATCAGTAGGTCAAGACAGAAGGTTGTATTAGTAGGACACATCAATAGATGGAATCAATATCTCAAAGTAGTTGGTGGTATTTGTAGCTCACGTCTGAAGGTTGTATCGGTAGTTGTAGCATCTTTAGGTCGGGTGTCGGTAAGTCGGACGTTGGAAGGTTAGACATCAGTGAGTTTGACATCTATGGTAATGATGGTGACTCCCAGTCATTGGGACAGGTCAGTGACTCAATATCGATGACACACATCAGTTAGTTGCTATTAGTGACTCACATTGGTGACTCACCGAATGGAGAGTCATTTTCAGCTTGTACCATTTTTTACAATTATTCCCCTCTTATATATTATTTGACAAAAATCAATTTTAAGAACCTTATATGAAGCTTTATGAGGTATATTCAAATGATAGTAATTATATATTTAATATCCTAATGCCCCTAGAGACATTGAAACAACCAAGATGCATGGTCTAGGCCACGATCTGACTTAAATGTCCCTCAAACCAATTTTGTCCCATTGATATAGTATCCAAATATTATAATAAATGATCTTATTCTCCATGTGTTCATGTTTTCTCTTTGTACTCTAGATCCTTATTTCCCTTGAAGTCTTGGGTTGTGTTGTAGCTGTTATATCCAGTTATCCTAGGATTATTTCCTGCTACTTATGCACCCCCAATTTCGGTGCATGGAGAAGTTTATGATCCTATATTTCTTTAGGTAGGAAATCATTCATCTCTATTTATTTGTGTTTCATGCGTGGTGGGTTTAATGACTTCTTCTTATGGGTACACTTGAAACAAATTTAACGAAGATAAATAATGGATAGGTTAATGTTTATAATGATCATTTGTTTTATATGTTGACTTTTATTCCTCTTGTGAATTATATGGGTAGTATCCATCTAAAAATTGTGGTCATTGTTTGTCTTTTCAGGCACATGGGTGATGTTTTATAATATTTTTGATCCTATATTGACTGTCTAAAAATATTAGAATATGGTTAACCATGTACACCCTAAAAATAAATGGATACACTAGGAATACACTTTTTCTATGATAACACATAATTTATGAATGTGGAATTAATGAAACATGTTGGTAAAATATGAATACACTATATTTGTTAGGTGTGGCTTTTTGTTGTTTATGGTTTTTTGATTTTTTTTGGTTTTAGTGCCTTGAGTGGAATGTATGGTAATTTGGATGCAAGCACTATTGGGTGAGTAAATGTGGAAAAAAAGGATTGATTTGTTGTTATAGAGTGGTATGTTTGTGTAGTAGGGATACGACTTTGGTGAAGGTTGTGACATATTTTGTGTATGGGGGTGGTAAGTGTGTCGTAATGGAATATTATTTTGAAAGGATGTTGATTATGGAATGGATGAACCTATTTTGCAGTGGGCCAATAATCTAGTTGAGCTTTTTTATTAAGCTGGATGTTGTTATTATCATGTAGTGGAGTTTCTAGGGATGGTTTGGGAGGGATAATTATGAAGTTTGATGGTGTTACCTTTCATGGGAATTTCACCCAGATTTTCCAGAGACCTGTATTTTATGAATGGGTGTTTTAGTGTATTCATGAACCCTTTCCCTTATCTCTCTGTCTTGCTTCAACAGTGGTTGGTATGGTTGCTTCACCAATTTATATTGTTCTATGATTGGTAGATTCACAAATATGAATGAAGTCAATAATTTATGTTTGATAAATAATGAATGATTATTGGTTGAATGAATTGGTCGAGGATATGGATTAAGTTTTTGGATTTCTGTGTGGTTATGCATTCAGTGGGGTAGAAAGGGATGTTTTGAGTGGAGTGGTTATATTGTTTTGAAAACCCATAGGTTGGGTGAGTGTCTGGTAACTATATATATACATGTAGATCGTTTTGATTTCTATTCACACCCACCTGTGTTGAGAAGTATGTGTTGAACACCCTATTTCTTCTAGGGGAGGTGTTGTGCACTGTGTTGCATTTGTTGTCAATAAGGTGTCAAGGATTGAATAGATGACAAAGTGTGTCAATATGTGAATGACAAAGGAGGTGGTGGTGATGGTTATATTTTCAATAATATGTCAAGGATTGAATGAATGACAAGGAGTTTCAATAAGTGAAAATGACAAAGGAAGTAATGGTGATGGTGATGATTGGAGAATGACCATTGTACTAAGAAGCATGTCACATAAGAGAATCACTATGTTGCATAGGAGGTAATGGTTGAAACATTCTCCATACAAATCAGATGATTGAAGAGCTGATCTTAATATCAAAGAACATGTATCAAAAAGATACAATGTCATAACATTGTTATAAGTCCATGCATTTTCTTCACAATTCATGAGGAGATAATGAAGTTCCATCCACTATCACTAAGTGGATGAGGAATGAAGAAGGGATCTATCCACATCCTCTAAGTGGATGAAGTTAAAATATGAACCATCCATAGCTACTAAGTGGATGAAGTGTTTTGAATAAGACCATGAAATATCTCTTAGTGAATGGGGATTTGAAGATGATCCAACCTCATCTATGATTGGATCAAAGAAGAACATTGAAGATCAAGTGATTTATGATTAATGGTAGATGAAGATACTTCAGAGATTCTTGGGTATTCCATCTCCTAATAGGATAAGTAGAAAAGATGTTAAAGAAGACAAATGGAATTATAATGAAGAATAGGAGGTGAAGAAGAGGATAATGGCTTGATGTAGACTTGTTCCTACTTGGTAATTTAACCAAGTATACAAGGAAAAGCTAATGCAAAAAATGGGCCCGGCCCGCGAGCTAGCTACCGATGCTTCAACCCAATGCACATGTGGGACTAGGTCACCACGCACAAGAGGAGGCCTCAGCAGAGCCAGCCCGCAGGAGGCCAGCCCGTGTGTAAGCCTGAGCCATGTGGAGGTCAAGCCCGTGCAGCGTGGGCACTAAAGCGCGCCCGAAGGAGCATAGTGGGCACTAGAGCATGCCCACGGGAGAATCGTTGTAGGGTGGCACCAGAGGGGGGAGAGGAGAACTTTGAAACGAGGATGTGAGGAACTGATTAATAAATCGTGCAAGAACCACAGTGCGTTTTGATGTGGGACGAAATTTATAAGATGAGGATCTAATCCTGACCGTCCATCTAATCTCGCATCCGATCTCAGCAGCCTGATCCATCTGGTCGTGCCAGATTATAATCCTGACCGTTCGAGATCACTTAACGCCAATCCAATGGCCGAGGTGAAAAACTGAGGTTGTCTTCGTCCTCCGGACACCTGAGCTCCACTCGACGTGAACTAGTTGTCTTCGCCACTGCCGATCCAATGTGATCGACTTCTGGACCACCGTTGAAGCCCAAAACTACTGCATGGTGATTGTCTGATCGAACCGATACCATGCATGAAATCTACGTCTTGCATGCATGAGATATCTTGAGGAAGAAGGTTTGGCCAAGGGAAACGGAGTTGTCGAGGCCATGTGGAACCGTGGGAGATTCATGCATGAGAATCAGCCATATGATCATGAATCCATAAACCGAGAACGAACGATCCCATGGTTGAAAAAGTAAAAGGAAACAACCAGGATTCTAGCATCCCGTGTTCCAAATTTTGAAGCCGATGATCTCGGGAATTCAAAATCCCGATATTCATTGATCTTTGTCGCCCTCCTCGCCTAAAAAAGAAGAAGCCCGAACCGAGAAGAAGGTTGCTGAGCAGTTTTGAATAAGTCTCGTGAATCTCTGAGCAACACGAACAAATGATCCGTGTAGGACTTGTGTGGTAGAGCCGCCTGGAGATACCTAAGGCTTCGAGAGGGCCTTTTGCGCAACCCCTGGACAAAAGAAGTAAGGAGGAGGCCACTTTGCACACTCCCATGTGCGACAGGGAATAATCCAGGCCTTGCGTGCCCTCTATGCCCACGAACTCACACGGCATGACGAAGCCACCACACTTCCTTTGTGTGGTAGAAAGAATCTGATCCACGCACACTTGTGCGCCCTCTCTGCCCGCTAACATGCACAGTAGGAGAAACCTACTGCGCCACTTTCATGGTAGACGAAGTTACCGCACCTTGTGCGGTAGAAGAAGGCCGCACCTTGCGCGCCTATTGCACCTACGCACTCTTGGGGCGTAGAAGACTCGTGCTCCCTGGTTTGCATGAAGAAGAAGAACTGTGCACCCTTGTTTTGCACAAAGAAGGGGACCCCGAGGCCTTGTTTTGTCACAAAGAGAAACACATTCATGAGGTCGAAGCCTTGATAATGTCTTTAGAATAAACCCTCACAAATATAATATCTACATACCCAGTTGGGTTGTGTGTGATTTAATTATAGATGGGTGCTTTCATAGTGGAGTACATGTGCATGTAAACATAAGAACAAAGTGTGTGTGTACATGTGAAGGGAAAGATTAACGTTGAATAAAGAGTGTGTGTACAAGTGGATGGTGTACACATTGAATAAGTAGAAATTAAGAGTCATTTGTTTGTGTGTGTTCAAAAGGAGAGGAAGGCCACATCATCTTTGAGTGTTTGTGTGCAAAGAAACAAGAAGGTTGAAGCCTTAGTGTGTGCGCAAGTAAAGTATATCATACCTCTTGTGTGTGTCCATGTGAAGGAAGAAGATACATGCATATCCATGCATGCGTGAATAAGTGAACAAGTGCGTGAACACCTTGAGAAGTAAAATAGAAGGAGAAATTCACACTACAGAACAAAACCCAATTTGGTGTGTGAGAGAAAGAATAAAAGAGGGTGACTCCAAGAAGAAGGCGTGTGTGCTAGAAAAGATTACACCCTTTGAGGGTTTATCAAACCAAGAAGAAAAGGGGAGAGCATGATTTCATGCATGCACATGTACACGTAAACAATGTTTAAATCAGTGTGTGTACATTTGAGAAGTAAAAGAACAAATGTTCACGAAGATATTTGAGATTCCATGCAAGTCATTCATGAAGATTGAGAAGCCATGAAATCGGTGCATGAAGATTTAGGGATGCCATGCATTCAGTGCATGAATTTGAATTAAAGAGAAACTGAAGCCAGGCATAAGTTAAATAAATCATTTGTCTGAGTTTTCATTAGTTGAGAAGTCCAAGAAGATTTAGTGGGAATACTCCGTTCAAGAACATATTTCCCCATCATGATTCTTGAAGATAGAGGTTGGGTCATCCTTAGAAGAAGGAGATAATGCCCGAGCAGAGAAGAGGAGTCCTGATCACCAAAAGTGATCAGAATAGGTGAGCAAGGCCAAAAGACCTTATACAAGGCTGTTGAAGACTCTTGAAGAGCTTTTATTGAAGAAGAGTTACTCGTGTGACTCATGAAGCCAGGAGAAGACCCCCTGTGAGACTCAGAGTGGAGGAGTCTTCGGTGGAAACTGAAGCAGGACAGTGGGACTCTGGTAACACTTTGGGATGCAGTATAACGAACCTAATGTGGGACTCAGGAGAGATATAGTGTGAATCTTTATCGACCATTGTAATTACTAATTGAATTATAGTGGAGAAACCATGTCTGGTCATTTAACCAACAAGGAAAGGACATAGGCCATTGGAGATGAACCTTGTAAATCCTTGTGTCCTGTGCCTTTACATTTACTACATCACTCGAGGAATGGTTGAGAGATACAAGAAGAGTGGATTGAGGCTTTATCAAGCCATAGAGGTTTAATTGATAAAGAATCAATAGTAAATCTTTTAAAAGGATCTCTTTTTCACCCCCTCCCCCTCTCAGTGATCACACTGATCCGGGCACTTCAGGAGGGATTCCATTCTCAACATCTTTTGTGGGAGTATGGATGGATGGTTATTGTCTCTTCTTTTCTCCCTCTTATATGAATTGGTTGCCCAAAACTCTTTGGGAAAGTAGTTGTGTGGTTGTGAAGTCCTCGTGTTTGCGGGTGATGTATACTTCCTTAGTGTCTTTGAAATGAGATATTGTATACATTCCTAGGTTTTTTAGGATGAGGGTGTCGTTTTGTGTCCAATATTTCTATGGATGGGTTTTGATGTGGTTATGGCCCATGTTTTTTTGGGTGGGATGTGTTATGTGGCCCATTTGTGCATGGGTAGGTTGTGATATTGGAGCTTATAGAAGAGAGAGGTATCATTAAGGTGTTGGCTCTAAGGGATGAGTGGTTAAATAACAAGAAGTGGTATGAGGTACCTTATCATCATAGTCCATACTACTTTACATTACATTACTTTCTTTTTTTGGGGAGAATTCCTCAGTGAGATTGGAGTGGATTGTATACCTTATTATGTGCTCTTGAGTTTCTACTATTTTTTCACATTGGGGAATTAGTATACTTCTCCCACTTGTTCACAAGAGACTTATGCTTTTACTAATGTGTACATGTGAATGCTCACCATACTTATATAAAAAAAATTTCATGTTTCCAATGATATTACAAAGACCATCCAGGACCCCACTAGCTCAGGCATCGAGGTAGTTTCTGTGTCGCTATTTTTGTGTGATAATTTTGTATTTAAATAAGAGTATTTCATTGTATTTCTGGTTATTTTACATTAAATATGACTATGGGGTAAATTTTGGATTACTTTATATATATGTTGTAGAGTTTTTTTATTCTGATACATCTTATCTTCATATCATGGTTACTGTAAAGAGTGTAAAAATAATATACCGCCCAATCCCATTTGCTTGAGAGGTTGGGGGAATATTACATGGCCTTAAATGAGCATCCCAAGATTCCAAAGGCTAGCAATAAATACCGAGGTCATCGAGAATAAATTGTCTAATTCTTTTTTCTTATTACAAAGAAAACCAAACCATCCATAAACTATATGATGCATGTCAACAAAATAACCCAACTCGTGCATTACTAAAAGACAACGGACTAATCTATAATGACCCCACATTCCAGAAAAACCAAACAATATATCAGAGTTTTGTACAGAAGACTAAAAAATAGCCCCAAAATTAAGCCATACACACTCAATAGATCCACTCTATGATCCATTCCCCAAGCACATCCACATCTCCCAAGAATAACCTCAACCCACTAGTTATTTGATGCATTTCTATTACTCGTGTACCCAGAATATGAAATCTGCAAAAGCACAAAAGTGCCAACGTAGGGGGTGAGTACAAATAATTAGTAGGGTTTCCCCCAAATTAATTCCCTATATACTCCACTAGGATGAAACCATTAGCACATTATATAAAATAGTATTCATAAAAAAATAAATTTTTCAAAAATTACCAATTATCCAAACACACCCTTACCAAGCCACATTTACCCAAACCATGAAACCAAAGGGAATTCCAATAAACCATTTCACCATTTCCCATTAGCACATCAAATTTCATCATTTCTAGAAACACACAACAAAGAAATCATTTCAGTGGGATTCTGCCCATCTCTTTCACCCCATATCCAAATAGTTTTACTTTCCAACCACTTCAATCAATAGTGGTTCTTCCAAACACTATACATAAACCATTATAGTCATAATTATGGCCCATATACATAATTTTGGTTCTTCTTACAACTATCCATAATCTTTTATAGTGAGAAATCCCACCCACTTTCATAATGGTGTAACTTTTGACCATTATCCATCACATTTTATAGTGAGACTTACCGCCCACTTCCACACAACCAAATCAATCCATAACCAAAAATATTACCCATAAAGGCCTCAACAACATGAGAATAACCATTTCTGTATCATTCCAAAAAACATAAAAAAATTACCTATTTATTGAAACCATTGGTAAACCATTTTGTAGGCCAAAACCCTAATTCATTAAAACATCCACTTTATTGAAAACCATATTCATAAACCATTTATTTCACCGAAGATAATATTTTTTTTATAAATCTAAATTTTAAAATCTAACAACAAGAAAATTCATCTTGGAAACCCATTTTCCCCCAAAATCCACAAAACATTACCAAAGGGATTTCTATCAAATTTCACACAGAAGAATCATAATTAATATCAATCCAAAGAAATTAATTGTAACTAAACCCAATATCTCTAACCATGTGGACTCGAGTAGAAGACACATACCTTTAGGGTTCTTGCGATATCAACCCATGAACACATGTACCCCAAATATGGAGAACACACCATCGAACCCACACTAGATCCCCTTCACTAATTTCCACTAGCCTTACAATCCACACCCAAGGAAAAATAACCCAATATCTACACATGACGGGTGTAGATATAGAAAATTGAGAGAGAAGGAGATGTCTATATCGAGGAAACCACAAGGAACCATGGGAGAGGACAATCCTGAGAAGATCCACTTTCAATACACTAACATACCTCTTTGATTTACTTCCAAACCGTGTGGGAGAGACCCTCAAACCCCTGAGAACCAAAAATCACGAGTGATCTAAAGTGGGAAAATATTTGGAGTGGAATAGGTCAACCATGAGGGAGACCATATTTAAAAAACCAATCATTTATGTGGTTGCACTGTAAGTCCGCATTGTTTTGAAAATTGTCTGTTAACCATGCACATTCTACTGTATCGAGAGGAGTAGTGTAACAACAAATTTTTGTCAATGGAATACCTTATTATTTTAATATAATATGATAACATGGAGTCATAACTCAATGAAATACAATGTACTATGTAATATTTAAACATATGTTTGTAACTTGTCAATTTTTAATCTAAAAAAATGGGTATTTACAAATGTGATCAGTAAGAGATTATGAGTCTGATGTGACATGTTAATTTTTGATGAATAGTAACATACCCTTATGAATAGTATCATACCATTATAAATATAAATGAATAGTACTGAATATAAAATCTTCCATAAAAATTGAAACATCACCCATGAATGTAAAAAAACAATTTAGACATCTTTATATTGAAAAAAGTTCATAGTATAAGAATTTGTATTTTGGTCTCTCAAAAATATTTTATTTAGAGTTTTATTTAATTTAACTATTTAAAATGGAAATTTATTTTCATAAAACATAATCATAAATTATTACTTTATTGTCTTATAGTTATAAGATAATTTTGTTGATAGACTTTTTAATTTTTCAATGTGCTATAAAACGAGTTATAGTTTTAATGTTGATTTTGTAGAATAAATTATGATTTTATTCAATAAAGTATAGTATAAATATTTATAAAATTATTTTCAATAAATAAAGTTCATTTTTTAAATCTACATGCTGAAAATTGGTTTGTGTGCAATTTTGGGAATTTTTTAAAATACTTGAATTTAATGCAAATAGTAAAAATATAGTTTTGAGTTTTCGGTATATTGGATGACATTATAATGATGTAATAATTAGTAAAAAAACTATTATAGAATTTTTCATAAAAAAATAATATATTAGGTGTCCCAAATGGGTTATAACAGGGGAAAATACATTCGGTAACCCCATGGATTTAAAGAAACCACTAATGAGATATCTTTTTAAATTAATAAAAAATTCTCTATCTTTTAAAATAAATACCCATTATTCTCTTAAATTTATTTCATTTCAAATATATAATACTAGAATAAATTGTAATTTTACTTCCATGTAAGTCCTCCCATGGTGTCTTTGTGCCCCAAATTTCCAAACCTTCATGTTCAGGGAGTTACTCTAAAAGGTAAGGAAACTTTTCACCATCCTCTTTTAGTCAACACTTCTTTTATGTTACCTATTTGAATTTGCATTATCATATGTTGGGGTTTGATATTATGTATCCATAATTATTTTCTTTTTTTTTATTTCAATATTATTAGACAACCTTTTTCTATCTTTAATTCATTTTATGAAATTTTAAGCGGTGTTGTAAGGCTGTCATATTTTTATAAGGGATCTATCAAATTTTGATTTGTTATATTGTTTATTTCATTTCATTTCTATACTCACCTCCATTCATAAAAATTTTGTGATAACTCATGACCAAATAATGTACAATAATTTATCATGATAAAGGAATAATTCAACATCATATCACCTATCCCTTTATTTAATACTAAAAATAAAAACACTATTTGAGATATGCCAATTTACCAAACTTATGGACAATGGGTTTTCTATTTTTGATACCATCCTCAATTATGGTCATTAAAACATTTTCTCGATTGAAATATAAAATTATATATTTATTTTGACTCATACAAGACTGTGGAATTTTTTTTACACTAGGTTTTGATTTATAAAACAAAACATGTTCCTTGTGGTAAAAAAGAACCAATTAACCCAAACTGTTATCATTAAATCAATTATATATAAATTAACCTTCATTCCAAGTTAACAAATGGAATTTAAAATCATGAAACCTCATTATTTTAAATAATAACATATAACTCCAATTTTGGGCAACCATCCCTATTTTACATGAATCTTCATACACGAATATAAGTGAACCTATCAATTGAACCATGGAAACAAACCAAACTGAACATTGAAATTGAACCTCGTAACCAAAAAAAGTTTATGAATAAACATAAAATGGTTATAATAAATATTTTGTCATATAGAAGTGGTTATGAAGTTATTAATTAATTCACCTAAATTTATTATTAAGGACATTAAAATCATGTGGAGATCACCATCTAACATAAGGTGGGAGATTATACATGAACCACCTTTATTCTATCGGGTTGCTCAATATTTATTTTTACGCCAAAGAAGTTGTCAGTGAGTTTTATTAAATAAGTTTGTTTATATGCTTCAAACTCATGTTTCAGGATCCATCCCTAAATCCCTTTCATGTATATACATGTTTTTAAGTGATTCCATCTTTAATTATTCCTTGATAAGAAAAAATATTTGAAAGGCACATCCTGAATTGATAACCAATATCATGTTGACTCTATATTCGGTTTTATGAAACCATTTTAATTATAAAATCAGTAATTTTTTTTGAAAACCATCCTGGTTCTCTTTAGGTTTTGTATAATTGATTGTTCTCTTTTCTATTTTAATGGCTTAATAGTATTTTCCTTTAAAACTTCACAAAATTGTTTTATTTCTAAAGATTCATTAATACATTTCATATATATTATCAAATATGTTTGACATAAATTAAAATTTTATAAGATAATTTAATCTTATGAAAATCCAAGCATGTTCTAATTCATTTCTATCATGGACACTCTAATGTTACACCTATTTATTAAGCGTTATGACATGAATGGGTTACACATTTTTTCTAATGGGTTCCCTTATGTTTTTTAATGCATTATTATGCATGTTTTTTCATATTGAAATAATATTCATGAAAATTTTGAGATGGGTGTGCCTTGATGGTGTTATAATGCATTCGGTAATGATAAGTCTCATGAGATGCAATGTGTACCAGGATTTGAAGTTAGCCATGAACCATACTACTATATGAAATGGGATTGCCAGTTAGCCTTAAATCACACAAAAGTTACGTTTTATGTTTCTTCCACATTTATAAATTTTTTTTTTCATATGATCCCATGTTAGTAAGTTATGATTCCATATGTTCTCTAATATTGATATCATTATGTCATGCATCCTAACTTGTGCGCATAAGAATTATTCTTATGGTCATTCCCTTACTAGGATTTTTAGCATATTAATATTGTTCTTGAGTTTCCATAGGATATACAATGAAGTTGTTTGAGCACAATAGAATTTAAGAGCTTTTTTTCGAGATTAAATAATGATGTGTATTTTATCCCCATGTTTTATGTTATATGTACCTAGTGTTCAAAGACAATAGACATCACGATCCTTTTCTTTTAATCTGACGTATATTTATGCTTAAAATCATATAATGTTATAAGTAAAAGGATAACATTTCTATTTCTGTTATTAGAGTATGGAATAGTTATATTTGGATATTAGGAATAGGGAACTTTATTAAGAACCTTAAGACTAATACAATTTTTAAAAAAGAATTCGTGTATTTTTATGAGTATTTTGTAGGTTGTTTATTAATAAAATAAATCCATGTCTGGATACGAGTAGGTTATGGCAGATCTGGAACATAAGAATCTATGGGTAACACCTGAAAACACCGCTTGGAGATATACTCGAGGGAGAACTGATGTACCATTATAATATATGTTCAGAAATAGATAGATGATGGATTATATTTAATCCTATTAAATCACAAGTTAGGATATACTTATCCCATAAAAGTTTATCCTTTTATGTTCAAAAATACCCTTTTTTATATTCAAAAAAAATGTCTTAAATCCCTCTAATTTTATGTCCTTTTTCTTTGATAATGTTGGTTAATAGAAGAATGTGTTCCAACAATCAATTTGAAAGGTTATGTGAAGAATGCACTAATGATATGCCTAATTTGAATGGAAATGGTGCTCCAAACATCATGATAGTACTTGCTCAACTGGCTCTAGTGAAGAATAATAACTTGAATAATGTGGAATTTAATTCTCCCCAAATTTAAGAGCATGTTATAGTGGACTCTTTCATTTGGAAAAAGCCTCCTTTGTTTAGAAGATCTTATGATCCCCTCCCGGTGGAAAAGTGGATTAACACTGTTGAAAATATATTCTCTTTCCTCTAGTACTTAGAAGAAGAGAATGTTTTACTGGGGGTCTACCATTTTTATGGGAAGATAATAAATGGTGTACACTGATCCAGAATACAATTTCCCATTGGGAAATTGATTCCATAGTTTGGGAAGAATTCAATATGACGTTTTTAATAAATGTCTTCCTCAAACCCTATGTCTCAAGATGTAAAGGGTGTTCCTCTGACAATGTAATAAGGAATATGATTCCATCAGGGCATATGAAGCATACATTACATAGACTACAAGGTAAAACTGTTGCTTTTTCATGAACACCAAAACCAAGGTGGACCACTTCATTGTTTCACTAATGTTGAGTCTAGAAAAAGCATTGGTGATTTGAGGCTATGAAAGTTATGACAAGATTTTCCATTTTTCCTTCAAGGATTGAATAGAGATTGGGAATCTTTCTAGTATCGTGGGCTATGTGACAAAAAGCAAAAAATAGAGAACAACATGGGGGGAGAACATCCCCATAGTCCTTTTCACTGGACATACAAGGAAATCCTGAGGAAACAAAGCTATATGGTTCATTGTGGATCGTCTTACGAAGGAAGGTCACATTATCGCTATTTGAAAGGACATCTAATTATATCAAATTTCTCGGATATATATCAAATAAGTGGTATATCTATATGAAGTACCACTATCTACTGTCTCTGATCATGATACGAGATTTGCCTCGATGTTCTGGAAAATTATTCAACATGCTCTATGCACTGAACTGAACAACATTATGGCATATCAACCTTAAACTAATTTACAATATGAGTGAACAATTTAGACACTGGAAGATTTGTTGAGGGCATGTTTTAAGGACATCAGCAGAGGATGGTACCAACATCTTCCACTGGATTAATTCTCATACAATAAGTGTTTCCACTCGAGCATCCAAATGGAACCATATGAAGCCTTTTATGGGAAAATGTGAAAAGCAATGGTGTGTTGGGATGAAGTCGGTGAGAATAATCTTCTTGGACCTGAAATGGTTAGATATTTGCTTGATGAAATGGTGTAGATGGTGAAAACCATTCAACATCACATCTATGCAGCCCCAAGTTGACTAAAGAGTTATTCATAAAATCGTTGACAATACATTGACTTCAATGTGGGGGATATTGTATTTCAACCCATATCTTCACTGACGAAGGTCATGAGGTTAAAATGAAAGGGAATATTTGTTCCATGTACATCGACCCCTTTGAGATCCTGGATTGGGTCGGAGAAGTGGCATATCCACTTTCACTTCCACCTTCCATGACCAATGTTCATGAGGTATTTCATGTATTCCTCTTATGGAAGTAAATACCAGACCCTTCACATGCACCCTCTTCAAATGTGGTTGTCATAGAGGATGATCAATTTTACAAGGACCCTCTAGAGAAGATCATGGATCGTAGAAATAATGTCCTATGCAACAATACTAATCACATGGTCATGGTTCTATGGTGAAACTATAAGTAGGAAGAGGAAACATGGGAACTGGAAGATTCAATAATGGAAAAGTACCAGCATCTATTTTTGGGGAGGAATATAAACTTATATTTCGAGGAAAAAAAATCATAAGGGGGGAAGAATGTAATGAATTTTTTTTTCAATGGAATCCCTTCTTATAATTATTTCATATAATAACATGAGTATTAAACCAATAATAATTTATGTACTATGTTACCTTTAAAAATAAGTTACTCACTTGAGTGTTTTTAGTCTTGAAAAATGGTCATCTACAATTATGATCAATACGTGATTTGGAGTCTGATAAGACAAAAATAATTTTTGATGAATAGTAACAAACCCTTATGAATATTAGCATACCTTTATGAATAGTAATGTCTAATAAAGAATATAAATTGGGATAAAAATAGAGACTTCACCACTGAATATACAAATACAATTTAGACATCTTAAATGTGATAAAACAATCATAGTATTATAATTGCTATTTTTATATGTTAAAAATATATTATTTAAAATATTATGTTTAATTAAATAATTTAAAATTGAAATTAATTTTCATAAAAAGTAATCATAAATTATTACATTGTTGCCTTATGGTTATAATATAATTTTATAGGACATTGATTGTTTTTTCAAAGTATTATAAAATAATTTATAGTATTAATGTGGATTATGTTGTATAAATTATGATTTAATTTAAAAAAGTAAATAAATATATTTAGAAAATTATTTTAAAAAAATATTCTTCATTTTTTAATTGTATACATTGACAAAGTGTTAGGGTGAGTTTTTGGGATTTTTATAAAATACTTGAGTTTCTATGAATAGTTAAATTGCAATTTTGAATTTTCGATATATTGGATGACATCATAATAATGTAATAATTATTTAAAAATTAGTTTAGTCTTTTTTACTATAAAATAAGATATTAGGTGTCCCAAGGGGCTTATACCATGAAAAAAATACCATTGTCAAGCCCATGGTTTTATAAAAATAACTAATAAGGTGCCTATTAAAATTAATAAAAAATTATCTCTATTTTATTATAAATACCCACTCTTCCATTCATTTTATTTCATTCAATAACCCTCATTATCGAATATTGAGCGTTTTTACCTCTCTAGGAGTCCTCTCATGGTTTCCTTAAGCCCCCATGTTCCCAACCATCATGTTCTGGGAGTTAATCTACAAGGTAAAGTCACTATTCACCCTCCTCTTTTAGTCAATACTTTTTCTATGTTACCTCTTTGAATTTCAATTCTCATATTTTGGGGTTTGATGTTATGTATCTCTCATACTATTGTTTTTATTTCCATATTATTGGATTTCTTTTTTATCTCATCAATTCATTTTATGATATTTTAAGCGACAACGTTAGGCTGCTGAATTTTCATCAGAGATCTCTCAACTTTTGTTTTGTTTTCATGTTCATTTAATTAATTTTTTCACTACATACATCTATTCATAAAAATGATGTGATGACTCTAGTACATTACAATTACATGATTTTTTTCATGATAATGGAATAATTAAACATCATCTCACCTTTCCCTTTCTTTAGTACAAAAAATAAAAACACTATATGAGATGTTTTGGCATACCACCTTCATGGACAATGGGTTTTCATTTTTTGTTACCATCATACATTATTAAATGAAACCATTTTCAGGGATGAAATAGAACCTAATAAATATTATTCTGTCTTATAAATGACTTGGGAATTATTTTTCACACACGGATTTTATTTATAAAAAAAAACATGTAACTTGATGTCAAAAATTGCTAATTAACCAAAATGGATATCATTAAATAATTTATAAAATGATTCATCATCATGAAAAGTAACCAAAAGGAATTTACAATAATGTAATATCATGTATTTTCACCAAATAATATATAATTCCAATTCTATATTACCATCCCTTTTTACTTGATTCTTCAAACATGAATATAAGTGACCAATCATTAGAACGTTAGAAACAAATGAACTCAAACAATGAAATTGAACCTCATAAGAAATACAAAGGTTATGAATAAACTTAAAAAGGTTATAATAAATATTTTAAAGATATAATAGGTTATGTTATTATTAATTAATGATCCTATTTGGAAAATTCAGTTCATTAATATCAAGCGGAGTACACCACATGACTTAATGTATGGGATTCTACCTCTACCACCTTTATTTTGTCCGGTAGATCTATCGTTATTTTTACCCAGAAGAAGTTTTCTTTTATTTATTTGATTATATTATTTTTATATGATATAAACTCATGTATCAATATCTATCCCTCACTCTATTTCAGTGATATAAAAGTTTTTCTATAATTACTTCATTAATTTTTCACGATAATTAAAAACATTTTAATGAAAAATGACGAATTCTTACCCAATTTAAAGTGCACTATATCGTCTATTATAAGCTACCATTTTATTTATAAAATCAGTTATTTTACTATAATTTCCTTCCTCATTCACTTTTGGTTTTTTATAAATTATTTTCCTATTTTTATTTTAAATGCAAAATAGTATTTTCTATTAAAACTACTGGACAGTGTTTTAACACTAAAGATTCATAAATACATTTCTTATATATTGTAACTTATATTTGACATCACTCTCAATTTTATATTATCATTTTACCCTATGAAGATTCATTTATATTCTAATTCCTTTATCTTATGGACACATTAATTTTACAGCCATTTACTATGTTTATGGCATGATTGTGTTACCCATTTCATTCCATGGGTACCCTTATGTTTAGGAATTGTTGATTATACATGATTATTTATATGGAATTAATATTAATGATAATTATTAGATGGGTGTTCCCAAATAATGCTCCAATGCATTGAGAATAGTTAAGTCACTTGAGATTCAAGGTGTAACAGGATTGGCAGTTAACCTACATATGTACTACTATAGGAAGAAAGTTTGGAGGTAAGCCATTACTCATACTAAAGTTATGTTTTATATTTTTGACACATTTATATGATTCTATGTTTATATTATTCTGTATTTATATGTTATTATTCCATATCTTCCATGATTTTTATATCATTATATTAGACCTCCTAACTCCTGTTCTTAAAAATTATTCTTATGTTCATTCCCTTAATAGGCTTATTAGATCATGCCTTTGTTCATGTGATTACCCTAGATATCCTATGCATATGTATGTGAACAATGGATTTTTGGTGATAATTTTGGATATTAAATAAATAATTGTTTTTGTAGCCCCATGTTTTACATTTTATGTACTGAGTTTTCGAAGACACTAGAATTAAAAATCACTAGATTGTACTCTGAGGTTTATTTATTCTCAAAATCATGTAATGTTGTAAGTAAAAGTCAAGGGTCTCTATTTTTGTTATTAAAGGATTGTATAGTTATATTTGGAGATGAGGAAGAGATAAATTTAGTAATAACCCGAAGTATGAGACAAAGTATAATAAAACATTCCTAAATTTTGGTGAGTAATGAGAAACTGGTTTATCAAGAAAATGCATCCCTATTTGGATACGAGCATGTAGAGGTTAATCTACCCCAAATGTATCTATGGGTAAACCCAAAAATGACACATTGTGCAAGAATCGAACGTGAACTGCTGCACGACAACGGGTCTTGTGGCCCTTTTTATTACGACACTAATGGGGGATATGATTTTGTAGATTAATGATATTTGTTCAAACCATTATTAAGGGGGAAATATAAAACACTTAATAATATATCATTAGAAATAGATCAAGGATTACCTAGATTTAAAACTTTTGAATCGCAAGTTAGGATATACTTCTCCTTTAATTTTTATCATTTTTTGTTCAAATGAATTTTATGTTCAATAACTAAGTATTAAATCATTTCAATTGTACATTCTATATCATAGTTAATGGAGTTAAATAGAATAACACGTTCCAACAATAAATTTGAAACGGAATGTGAAGAATGTCCCAAAGATATGCCAGATATAACTAGATCTAGGGCTCAAAACATCAAGAAATTACTCACTCAAGTAGCTCATGTTATGAAAAATAACACGAATCATGTGAAACTCTCTTATCATCTATGAAGAGAGAATGTTGTCATAGAATCCTTCATCTAGAAAAGGCATCCCATCATTAGTGGATATTCTAATCCCATCCACATGGAATAAGGTATTAACTCCATTGAAATGATATTCTTTGTCCGCCAGTGCTTGGGAGAAGAGATAGTTGTACTAGGGGTTTATTCTTTTGAAGGGGAAGATGATCAGTGGTAGAAACCGATCAATAATACAAAGTTCTAAGAGAAAAATGATTCCATAGTTTGGGAGCAATTAAAGAGGATGTTTTTCAATAAATATTTTCCTCAAACCCCATATCTCAAGATGGAATGAGAGTTTTCGGACTCAGGTAGAATGAAGATGAGTCCCACGAGCCATATGAAGAAAAATATACAAGTATTGCATTGTATGCCTCTATCATTGTCATGTACACTGAAATAAATGTAGATCACTTATTTAGAGGACTGAATCCAAGTCTATTTAATGTTTTGGTGATTATAGACAATGACATTTATGAGGAGACTGTTATTTGTTCCCTTAAGGTTGAAATGGATATTGGAGGATCTCTTTGGTATCATGGGCCTGGTGATAAGAAGTGGAAAATTGAGGACAACATGTGTGGTAAAACAAAAAAATCCCATTCTGGAAAGAAGACTAAATATCGAACTTGTAAATGTTGTGGGGAAAAAGCCTCTTAGGAACTGTTTAAAGAGAACTAGGAATTTCTTTAAATGTGGAAAGCTGGGACATCTACCCAAGAACTACCAAAGGGATATGAAAAATAATGCTAATGTGGAAGAATAAATGAAGGTTCAGATCGAAAATCTGCTTGATGTATAGTGTTGCGATTTCAATGGGAATCGGTATTACATATATCATTTCCCAAAGACAAGGGTTGTTCGAGGAAATCAACAAAAACATCCAAGGTAACAATGAAGGGATTATTCTATCACTACTATTGAGGTGGTGTCAAACAATGAAGTTGTTAAAAGTACACTAGTTATTATTTCAATAAAAGTGAACAAACTATTTGATTCTGGTTATACATATTCATTCATATATTTCATGATTAGTAGAACTAGTCAACATCCACCTAAAAATTTGGAGGAAATGTTATATGTGAGAACATTGAATGGGGAAATTATTGCATCCATGTTTTGTAAATCATCTGTTGAAAATTTTTATGGGATGAACTTCCTTGAAAATCATACCATACTTCTTTTAGTGGAGTTCAATTCTATCCTGTGCATGGATTGGATTGATTTATAAAAATACAACATCAACTATTGGAAAAGGGTGATAACACTTCACATTCCCAAGAATCCTTTGATTCCTTACAATTTTAAGGAGTAAGATGAAACTTCTTTAGAATCATCTCCTCAAGTGAAGATATTACTGCATTATGAGCAGGCACATCTAGGACAAATTATTGAGACAAATGAGATAAACATGCTTCAAAACATTTATATCTTAATTAATTACACTAATGTATTCCATAAAGAGTTTCATAGTCATCCACCGAACTGAGAGGTTGAGTTGTTAATTGAACATTCCCCAGATATCTTCCTATATTAATGACACCATACTAAAAGTCCAATATAGAGCTGGATAATCTGAAGAAGTAGTTATAGAAGAATCTTGAGATGTTTTTTATACGCCAAAGTGCTTCACTGTGGTGTGTGACAATCCTCTTAATCATGAAAAAGGATGGATCAATGTGATAATACATTGATCAACATGATGTCAATAAAATCATGCTAATGAACACCTATCCCCTTCCATGAATATGGATAATTTGTTCGATCAGCTTCATGGGGCCAGTCAATTCTCTAAGGTGGACATTTGGTTAGGATATCACCAATTAATTGTGAGGAAAGAAGATACTCCCAATACTTCCCTTTGAACAAGGTATGGACACTTTGAGTTCATAGTCATGCCCATGAGAGACACTAGTACTCCATCATGTTTCATGGATTTAATGAATATATTCTGTAGAGATAGCCTTGAAAATTTTTTGGTTTTCATTATTGATGTTATTTTGATATGCTTCAAGAGCAATGAGGATCATGTGGAGTATTTGAATACAAATTTAATGACATTGAGACTAGAGAAGTATTATTTAAAGTGCAATAAATGTGAGTAATGGATGGTAGAAGTATCATTGTTGGGGCATTTTATCACTATGAAATTCATATCTATGGACCCTTTTAAGAAAAAGGAAAATGAAGAGTGGCCTAGAAAAACATCTATAATATAGATCCACAATGTTTTGGCCCTAGCTATGTATTATCGACAATTTGTGAAGGAATTTTTAAGATTGTAAAACCCAATGACCAAGATGAAATAGAAGGTTTTGTAGTTTTTCTAGAGTCAAAAATGTAAATACTATTTCAATGAGTCGAAAAAGAGGACAATCATTATGCCAGAACTCACACTCTCAGTAAGTTGAGAACATTTTTTGTTGTATAGTGATACGTCTAAGAAGGTATTACATAATGTGTTAATACAAAATGATAAAGTGATAGTTTATGCCTTAAAGAATCTATTAATCCATTGGAAAAACTATCCCATGCATGATCTGGATTTGGCAGCTATGATCTTTGTGTTGAAAATATGGCATCATTTTCTCTATGGGGAGAAGTATGAGATAAATAATGATCACAAGAGTCTCAAATATATATTCACACCAAAAGAGGTTATTATGAGGTAGTGAATATAGATATAGATCATCATGGATAATGGTAGCTCAATCCACTACCATAACGGTAAGGAAAATAAGGTGGTAGATTTTTTAAGTAGAAATGATCATGAATCTTTTTCAATGATTAGAATTAAAAAGGATCCAATCTACTAAGAATTGTAGATTAAGGGCATTGAAATCATTAAGGGGGTAACCTAATCAATCCTTTATCAAATGATTGATTGAATGTCCCCGATAAAGAAAATAATGGATTCGTAAAGAAATGATGAGGAACTTCTGAAAACGGTAGAAGAAATCAGAAGTGGAGAATCATTTGGTTTTAGTATTGATGTGGAAGGAGATGAAAGATTTTGGTCACTATTTTGTGTACCATTAAATCCAAAGATAAATATTGAGATTTTGAATAACGCACATAAATTATTATTCCTTATCCACCCAGGGATCCCAAAGATTTAACAAGATCTCTAAGAGAACATCAGATTGGAAAATATGACAATTGATATTGCTGAATATACCTAGAAGTGTGTGTTATGTTAACAAGTTATGGTTGAATGAAAGAAGTCTAATGTGATTATTAAACCACTACTCGTACCAACATGGAAGTGGGATAACATCACCATGGACTTTGTCACAATAATTATAAGGACATCTAGTGGGAACAATGCTATATAGGTCCTTGTGGATTGTCTAATGAATACAAATCACATTATCGTGATTTGAGATGACATCTCATAGTATAAACATGCACATACATATAACAAAGAATTTTTAATGTTCCATGGATTACCAATATCTATTGTATCAGATCATGTTCTGATTTTCACCTGGATGTTCTAGAAAATTCTTCAACATGCTCTATGAACGTAACTGAACATCAGTACCACCTATCATCTTCAAACTAATGGAAAATCTGAGAATACTATACATACACTAGAATATATGTTGAGAGAATGTTATATAGGCTTAAAAGGAGGATGGGACCAATATCTTCCACTGATTAAATTCGACTACATCAATTGTTTCCACTCGAGCATCCAAATAACACCATATGAAACCATTTATTGGAAAAGGTGAAAAACACTAGCGTGTTGTGATGTAGTTGGTGAGCGTAAGCTGCCTGGACCAAAAATGGTTGAATAAATGGTGGGGAAGTTGAAATATATTCTGTAGAACATCAATGTAGCTGAAAGTAGACAAAATAGTTAAGCAGACAATCGTCGATGAGACTTTTAGTTCAAAGTGGGAGACATTTTGTTTATATGCATATCTCTGAGGAAGAATGTCACAAGTTTTGGAAAGAAAGGGGGGCAATGTCCCAGGTACACTAGCCCATATGATATCCTAGATCAAGTTGAATATATGGCTTATCAACAAGAACATCCAACTTCCATGTCTGACATTCATGATGTATTTAATGAATCCTTATTAAAGAAGTACATACCAAACTCATCACATATAGTCTCTTCAGAGGTGGTGCAGTTTGGTGTTGTTCATTTTTATGGGGATCAGCCTTTTAAGATATCGGATCATAGAAATAACATTCTACGTAACAAGACTACTCACCAATTAAATGTACTATAGAAAATCCATATATATACGAAGAGGTAATAAGGGAACTAGAGGATGTAATGAAGGAAAAGTAGCCACACCTATTTTTGGCCTATAATGTTATTTGATATTTTGAGGGAAAAAATTATTAAGGTGGGAATAATTTAATGATCCAATATTTTCAATGGAATTCTTTATTATTATTATGTCATTTAATAAATGGGAGTAATGAACTACTAAGTACAATGTGACCGTTAAATATATGTTTTTCAGTTGTGTGTTTTTATTATCGATAATAGTCATCTACAATTGTGATCAGTATGTTATTTGGAGTCTGATAAGATAAAAATAATTTCGGATAAATATTAACATACACTTATAAATAATATATTTTTTTATGAATAATAATGAATAGAAAAATTTTCCACAAAATAGAAACATCACCCCGGAATGTAAAAATATAGTTTAGTCATCCTAGAAGTGAAAAAATGATCATAGTATAAAAGATGTTATTTTTTTGGCCAAATTTATTTTATTTTCCATTTTCAATATAATTTAATAATTTTAAATGGAAATTTATTATAATAAAAATAAAAAATAAATTATTAGTTTATTTTCTTAAGTTTATAAGATAATTTTATGGGACCTTTAATAATTTTTTAAGGTGTTATAAAACGAGAAAAAAATTTAATGTAGGTTTTGTTGAATAAATTGTGAATTTATTTTAAAAATAAAATTAATTTTTTTTTTGAAATATATTATCAAAAAATGGAGTTCTCTTTTTTATTCTACTTGTTGAAAAATGTATATGGATAGTTTTTGGGATTGTTCAAGAATTCTAGAAGTTTATGTGAATAGTAAAAATTCAGTTTTGAGTTTTCAAATTATTGGATGACATCAAAAACATTTAATAATTAATAATAAATTCTAGTCTCCTTGTGTACTATAAAAAAAGATATTTCGTGTCCCAATTGGCTTATAGCATGGGAAAATACCATGGTCTTGCCAAGGGTTTTACAAAAACCACTAATGAGGTGTCTTTTTAAATTAATAAAATATATATCTCTTTTACTATATATAGCCACTATTAAATTTATTTTATTTCATTTAAAATTACTCATACTCAAATATCAGCAGATCTTAACTCCATATGAGTACTCCCATGGAGTCATTATGCCCCAAGGTCCCAATCTTTAAATTTTATGAGTTACTCTACATGGTCGGGAATCATTCATCTTCCTCTTTTAGTCGAAACATCTTTTAAGTTACCATTTTGAATTTTCATTCCCATCTGTTGAGGTTTGATATTACGTATCACTCTTATAGTACTTTTTTTCTCCATATTATGAGATTCCATTTCTATCTCTTGAATTCATTTTATGATATTTTATGTGACGCTTTATGGCTACCTAATTTTCATAAGGGTTCTCTCAACTTTTGTTTTGTTTTGAAGTTAATATCATTTCTTTTCCACTACTCACCTACATTCATCCATATGTTGTGATGAATCTAGTACAATTCATGTAATTTAATTTTTCCATGATAATGGAATAATTGTTCATAATTTTTCATTTCACTTTATTTAATAGTAAAAAAAAACACCATCTATGATGTATTAGATTACAACATTCAAGGATGATGGGTTTCCAATATTTGTTACCGTATTCAATTCTAGTCAGGAAAACTATTTCATTGTGGAACTAGAACCTAATATATGTATAATGTCTCATTCATGACATCCAAATTTTTTCACCCAATGTGTTGATTTATAAAAATAAACATGTTCTTTGTGGTAAAATATCACATATTAATCCAAAAGGTAATCATTAAATAATTTATATAACGATTCATCATCATGCCGTGTAACCAAATTAAATTTTCAATAATTTTACCTCTTTTAATTTCACTATAAACATATAACTCAAATTCACGACAACCATCCCAATTTTACAATATTCTTCAAACATGATTATATGTGAACCGGTCATTTGAACCAAGGAATAAAAAAGACCCGAACTATGAAATTGAACCTCATAACCAATCAAAATGATATGAATGAACATAAAAAGGTTATAATAAATATTTTTTATATAGAATAGGTTAAGTAAATATATATTAATGAACATAATTTGATAATTCTGGTCAATAATATCGATTTGAGAACACCATCGGATTTAAGCTATGGGATTCAACCCGAACCACCATTATTCATTCTGGTTGCACTACATTTCTTTTTACCCACAATAAGTTTTATTTTATTTTTATGAAAAAATTATATTTATATGATCCAATATCATGATTCAAGATCAACCCCTCATTCTATTTCTGGGATATACATGTTTTTAAGTGATTCCCTCATTAATTATACCCGATAAGAAAAACAATTTTAATGGAACATCCATAATTATTACCCAGTTTCAAGTGTAATCTATATTCTATTTTATGTAACAATGATATTTATATAATAATTAATTTTATTTTGAAATCCTTCCTGTTAATTTTTTTGTATAAATGATTATTCCCTTTTCTTTTTTAAGGGCTCAATTGTATTTCCATATATATTGTCACTTTGGTTTGAAATCACATACAATGTAATTTACACATTTTACCTTATGAACAGCCATGTATATTATAATTCCTTCCTCTAATAGATAATTTAATATTACATCCATTTATTATGTTATATGACATGATTGTGTTTCCAATTTATTTCTAAGGGTTCCCTAATGCATATGAATGGTATATTTTACATGATTTTTTATATGGCATGCATATTATTGAAAATGCTGATATGGGTGTGCCCAAATAGCACTCCAATGAATTGGGTAATGATTAGTATCATGAGATGTGATGAGAAACAGGATTAGTGGTTAACCTTGACCCATACTACTCTGTGAAAAAGGATTGGTATTTATCCATGACTCAATCTAATGTCATGATTTATGTTTCTGCCACATTTATATGATAATATGATTATATGATCCCATGTTTATATGTTATGATTCCATATGTTACATGCTTTTTATATCATTTTTTCATGGCTCCAAACTCATGTGCTTAAGCATTATTCATATGTTTCATCCCTTATTGGGATTTTTAGTTCATGCCTTTATTCATGTGATTTCCTACGATATCCAATGTAGATGTATGAGCACAGTGGAAGTTAGGAGCTCATTTCGGCGATTAAATAATGGATTTTTTATGCCTATTTTTACTGTTTCATGTACCATGTTTTCAAAGAAACTAGACCTCAAGATCATTGTCTTCTACTATCATTTATAGTTATGATTAAAATCACGTAATGTTATATGTAAAAGTCTGTAGTCACAATAAGGAGTCTTCATAGTTGCCTCACATTGTTTGGAAAACTGTGCGAAGCCTACTGTCTCCCCCTGCAACGTTTCGTGGGGGTACCCACACAGTTTCACCAAACCGTGATCAAACTGTTCTCCCTTGTAAGAGCATACAATCCTATTCAAAACCATTCGAAACTCTCCCATCATTTTCCCAACTCATCCAAAGCACATTAAAATCATAAAAGGCATAAACAATTGCAACATAACTCAAACTAGTGGTGCTACATTCTCCCCACCATTATACATTCTATCCTTAGAATGTAGAGAACCACCTCATTGTCGAAATGGATCCAGCCATTTCTCAGTCATCTATTTCTCAAACCCCAAATTCTCCTCTTAAATCTTAACATGCTTCTCAAAAAATCAAAACTAAACCAATGATTTTACCATGCAAGACTTTATCTTTCCTACCATCAATCCTCACTACCACGTTCACCAATGAAGAATCTCGTTATAGCTCAAAAGTATCCCAATAAACTACATTGTCATGATCCAGATGATACATTTTCTACTACTACACATGAAACACATTGTGCATCGCACTAAACCATGATGGAAATTCCAATCGATAAGACACATCTACAATCCACTAAATTATAACCAAAGGCGCAATATTCCTCAATAATAACTTTCCCTACATCCCAAATTGATCATGTCCATACCTATGAGAGATTCTCAAAAACACATGATCAACCACCTCATGAGAATGGTCTTTGATGATGGTAAGGATACAATTTCTGATGACATTAAGATGTCTACATCCTCTTCATAATTAACTTGATTTTTTTGAAGTCTCATGAACAAGGCTCAGTTCGATCATCAAATTCTCACCCATTTAAACCCTACATAGTGGAAAATGACACAGATGCCCATACAAAACGGCAAATGGAGCAATACATATCGAATCCTGACAAATTTTATTATAGGAGAAGTCCACCAATGGTTAGTGATCCTCCCATGAACCATCAAAATCTATCACATAAGACTTTAACAAATCCTCAAAGGTTTGTATCATCCTCTTGAACTAGCCATCCATATGTTGATGATATGACATGCTCAAAGTCAATAGATTTCAAAGAGATTTATATAATGATATCAAGAAACGTGATGTGATCCTTGTATTTCAATCTCATATACTCAAAACTAGAACACCATGCCTTTTTAAAACCTGACAGATATAGATTTTGGACAGATCATCCACCATATGAAATTCATGAGTAAGGATGAAATGGTAGGACATTGTGAGCAAATCTACAATTACCCATATGGAACGTGCTTTCAGACTGTTCTTGGGAGAACCATCACAAAAATCATTATTATTTTCTCCCATTTAAATACTAGGATATGAAGAGACTGAAACATGTCTATTTTCCACTGATGCCTTGCCTTGACTTGCTAACACGTCTAGAATCTCTTGAAAGAATCGAGCATATCCCTTTTCGTACCAGCCCACCAAACCTGAACTTTCAATGAATTATATATTTCATGAATTCTAGGATGAACAACACACCTGGAATGATGATATATCCTATGATGATTGCCCCAAAAATCCACTGCTACCACTATTTCATTCCAAAAACACAAGAATGAATTTCCATTCAGTTCCCAATTCTCAATGGTGTCACCACCATTGAGTTTTGACCTCATCTCCATACACTCAGAATCTTTTTCTTATGCCTATTTAACCAAAACAAGAAATACCTAAACTAATTAAACTAGAAATAAGAATACTCTTTCACTTTTGTCGTCACATTCCTATCGCATGTCGACTATAACTGACATCAACTTCCACTTATTTGATTCTTCTTTTATCACTTGATCATATCATTTTTTTCTTAATGAATCTGCCACTGAATTTCACTTACCTGGTGTGTACATTAATTCGAATAAAAACCTCTGGACATATTCAATCCATATCATATTCCTCATGTTCCAATATATTCATGAGAAGATATGAATTATGATCTTATGGATGGTAAACACTGAAAATTTCTCTTCAAATAGATAATTACAACACATTATTAATGCAGGAACCACCCTACCCAACTCCAAATCATGTGTTGGGTAGTTCTTCTATGGTTGAAAATAACTGTTCTGAGCCTTATGCAACCACATGATCCCCCTATATGAGAACACACCCCAAACCTGATCCCGATGCGTCACAATACAACATCTACCCTTTCATTGGTTCTAGATAAACCAAGATTGGTTCATATGTAAGTCGAATTATAAACACTTCCAAAATTTTCTAGAAATGATCATCCCTTTGCAACTTGATATTCATTCTTGTCAAAGCTTTCATCAGTGGTGCCAATCGTGGGAAATCACAAACAAATGTCGATAATACGCAGCTAGATCGATGAATCTCTGTATCATGAAAAGATTCATTGGAATGTGGAAGGAGATAACAACCTATATCATTTATATACCAACTAAAACACCCATATTAGAAATAACATAGCCTAGGAAACAAACCCATTGTATAAAAATGTCACACTTTGACAATTTGGAATTAATCCAATGATCCCTCAAGATCCCCAACATGATTGGCAAGTGATTCTCATGCTCTTACCTTGTCCTTGAATAAAATAATATATTATACAAAAATACCACCACAAAAGAATTCATTTATCTCTGAAATATCTGATTCATCAATTCCATGAACATCTCTGGTGTATTCGTTAGTCTAAAGGACATCGTTACGTACTCATAATGGCTATATCTAATTCTGAATGTTGTTTTCTGAATATCCTAATTCCACACCCATAATTGTTGATATCCAAACCACAAGTCAATATTGGAGATCCACTGAGCTCCACTCAACTAGTCAAACAAATAATCAATTCATGGAAGTGGATTTAGATTTTTTTGTGACATGATTAATTCTATAATAATCAAAATAGACTCGCAAGGTTCAATTTTCCTTTTTAACAAACAATACTAGTTATTCACATGGGGACATGCTAGGCCATATGAACCTCTTTTTAATTATTCAAACATCACCTTTAATTCCTACAATTATGTTGGTGTAATTCAATAAGACGGATGTGAGATTATACATGTACCTAAAGGGAGATCAATTGTAAACTCGACATCTCTCACAGGTGGAAACCCTGAGTGTTCTTTGGGAAATATATTGATAAATTTATCCACAACAGCTAGAAGAACTCTCTTCTCGACACCTTCAACTAATTCCAATGACAAGGCCTCAAAATGATATGATATCATGCCACCATTTGGTTCTAACAAATATGTTGCTCCCAACAATGCACTCTTATCCCTTTAAAGAGTTGTCTAACTTCATCCTCTATCACAAGACTAATCATTCGTGCATCGAAAATAATGTGGGCCATAATAATTATCATCCAATACATTTCCAAGATTATGTCATAATCATCCATCTGAAGCACTATGAAATGTTACATAAATTTGATTCCATCGACAACTAAACAACAACCTCGACATAGGAGGGCTCAAAACTCTCTTTGATCCAGGGGAGTTTGTAGATTCAATAATGAAGGAATCATTTCCACTTGTAAACCCAAGAAATCATGATGCAATAAAAAATAAAATAATGCAAAGCACTTGTAGAAAATAAGGCATGAATCAATGTTGAAATTAAAAGAATTGTACCTCACACATTGGATGGTTTTGAATGGTCTTCCACCACAAATTTTTTCAGATCCAAGAAGATGTGTGATTTCCATGCTCTTATAATTAATAAAATGATAACACTTACCCTATTGATGAGTGTCACAAATAACTAAACTAATATTATTACGATAATACCACTGAAGATTCCCCATCTACATACAGTTATGAAATTTTTGTGCTTATTCCTTACATTCATGTTTGATGTGGCTTGCATAGCCTCATTGAAAACAACCCCACCAACCCCAGGGTCACAGATAATTTTTAAACAATCTTATTGTCTGATTCTTATGTTCCCCGTGTTGGGGAGAAAATGTTTATGTCTTTATTTTTTCCTCAATGTTAGGGGTTCAAATATTTTCTATTGAGGACAATGGTCCTCTATTATGTGGATTTCTGATCATTATAGAAATCATAACTGCTGTATCTAGTTACAGTCTAGACTGCACTATTCTAAAAGCATAAACAATGCTTTGGGCCAACTGTTGGTTCACTTAAGGCTTAGGGGCAACCACATTTCCAATACCTTTTTCCGATTGGTCACTATAATGCCTAACCATTTCCATCAATTTTAATTACATAGAAACTATCACAACTTGTGTTTCAACAACCTCAATTTTAAAAAGATTAGCCTATTTTTAAAACAAATTCCTCATGTATTGAAAATCAACCCATTTTCAAAATACCATGAATTTTCTTGGTCAGACCCTTCCATTTTTAGACCCATTTTTAGATTTTTCTGAAATACACACATTCATACAACACCATATATCATTTTACCCCAATGAATTATGTATCCAAATTGGAAGTCGTTTCTACCATGCATGTCATGCCCATATCATTGGAAAAACACATGAAAATGAGATATCCAATACCTATATGTGTCACCAAACACTTATTTACCCAACTCTCTGGTAACATGATGTTTAGCATAAAAGTGTTAGATATGTCCTTTTATTCTATACATTTCTTGTTATAACAATCCAATGTCCTTCTATCATCCAAACTAATGGAATAGACCACGAATAACTGTCATCACCAAGACCATCAATCAACACCAAAGGACCAAACAATTGTTCTCACATTAAATCCAAGGACTGAACAAACTGATGCCACTTTTAACATCTCACCCAATACCATTTTCATGAGAGGGTGGGGGAATGATACATAGCCTTAAGAGACGTTCCTAATACACCAAATGATTGAAATAAATTCTTAAGGCTTAAATAATAATGTGGGGAATGATTTTACCTTAAGAAGAAACCATCCAAACTATCCACATACAATATGATGCATGTCAATAAAATAGCCCAACTCATACAGTACCAGAAGGAAAAAAACTATTCCATAACAATCCCAAATTCCAAAACAACCTAACACAATATTTGGGTTCTATGTAGAAGAATAAACCAGAGACCTAATTTAATCTAAGAGACACTCTATTTATCTACACCAAACTCCATGCTCTAACCACCACCACATCACTCATGTATCACGATGAACAACTACCAATGAGATGCTTTACCTTAACATGTTTCATAGAATATGAAATCATCCAAAGAACCAATGATCCAATGTAGGAGGTGTTTACAAATACTTAGTATGTTTTCCCCCAAATGACTTCTCTACACACACTACTAGGAAGAAACCATTAGCACGCTATATAAATTAGTTTATATTAAACATTAAATAGTTTAAAATTTTCAAATTAGCCAAAAAATCCCTTACCAAGACACTTTTACCCAAACCATGATACCCAAGGGAAATCCAAAGAAGCATTTCACCATTACACATTATCACAAAAAATTCCGTCATTGCAAGAAACACACAACAATACAATCATTACGATGGGACTTCTTCCAATCTCGTTCAACACATTCTCAACTAACTATTCTTCTTGAACATTAACCATAATGGTTATTCTTAAGACCAAAATACATGACCTTTTATTTTGAGACTTCCCACCCACCTCCATAATAGGGTTTTATATGACCACTATCCTTCATCTTTTATAGTGATACATCCCACCAAATTACATAATGGATTTTCTTGCAACCACAATCCACCACCTTTTATTGTGAGACTTCCCGCCCACTTACAAATAACCAACACAAGCTATAACCAAACATATAACCCCCATGGGAAAAAAACCTGAATATAACCATTTAAATAACAAGCTAAACCACTTCAACAAATCACACATTTATTGAAACCACCCTTGAAAATTTTTCCATGAAAAACCCCAAGTTTCCATAAAAAACTTCTTTGTTGAAAGCCATTATCATAACCCACATATTATACATAATCCAAGAAATAGATTTTAAAATATATTTTTTAAAATTTAACAACATGAACATTCCACAGTAAAACCCCTTTTCCCCCAACAACCATAAAACATGACTGAAGTGATTTCTATCCAATTTTGTACATTTAAATATCAATTAATTTCATGATAAAAAAAATTTATTGTAACCATCACGACTAGTTCTAACCATATAGAGTCAGGAGATAAGTCACCTACGATTAGTTTTCCAGCAAAATCAACCCACAAGAACATGCACCCAATGTTTGGTGAAAACACTACCGAAACCGATCTAGATCCCCTTCCCTATCTTCCACAATCCATAAAATCAACACCAAAGGAAAAAACCTTGATATTTAAAAAAAGAGTGTAGGTCTAGAAAAATGAGATAAATGGATATGTAGATCTAGAAAAAACCACAATGAGCCATGATATGAGGCTTACCTATGAATAACCACATTTAACCTGCCAAGAATCCCAATAAATTATATTCCCAAATGTGTGGGAGAGCCCCTAGTATAAGGCCCCAGCCTTAAACCTTACTTAATCTTGAGTTATTACAAGATTACACATTGAGGATCTTTTCAGGTTTAGTGTTTTAGAGAATTAGATCATAAAACTTGAATTACATTCCACATATAAACAAAGTGGTTACATAAAGATAATATTCTTCATCCCATCAATGGAAACACATTTAAAATAAAACATTTATTATTTCTTGACACTTCCTTGACACTATCATCATATCATGTACCTTTCCATTGACCTGTGAAAAACATTTCAAAAACTTGGGATGAGCATAAAAACTCAGTATGGGTTAAAAAAAACATGGAAAGGAAACATGAGTTCATATATACATAAGAATGAAATCATACTTTACCCATAAATCATAGGCACTTTAACATACCTCATAAAATCATGAATAAATCATAGAAATCATAATATATAAAGGTAACTTGAGGCATTCATAACATTCTTACGTAGGGAGTAACCCTCTTGGTTATGTTTGGAATACCCATCAAAGTATATTCCCTAAAATCTCTTCAGATAAACCTTAACGTTTCACTCCTTCGCGTTACCCAATGCATTGGAGAGCTATAACGGGCTCACCCGCCCTTAGTTTATCACGGAACCACCCGTCTTCATAATAATGCCCAAGAACCATAACATAATCATATCACATAAAACATGCATAAATGAAACATAAAATTTCCACATTTCAATCACGAGATATCAATACAACACATTGATATAATAAAAACATTATGAAAACCATTTTCAATACCAAAGTAAAACATGGTATTTATTTTTCGTTTTTTAAAAAAAGGTATGGCTTGTAGAGGAAGCCGAAACTCAAATAACGGTCACGACGGCGGAGAAGTCGTTGCCGCCGCATACGTACGACAAAAACATTCCCTTTTGTCGTTTAGTAAACGCTTCGTATAAAAAAGATTCCTTTTGAATAAACGTAAAAGTCAAAGGGGTTTATACACCGTATAAAAGAAAGTTGTGTATAAAATAAAATATGCCTCAACGAAAGGAGATTGAGACGAAGTCCCATATCTCGTATCCGACTTGACCCGACCATTCTTTAATCTCCTGAATAATAAACTTGAGATAATCTCTACTTGCTTATGAATCTTTTTCAAGTTAATTATTCCTTTTATACCATGTTATGAACATCATGTAATTAGTTAAGTTAATAATGTTCATTTTGTCGGTATTTGGTTCTTAAGTCAAAAATAGACTTCTTACACTTACATGTTGTTAATTTGGTCAAAAGTTCATTATATCCAGAATGGTATTCATGATGTAGATATCATATATGTCATATATATCCAGTACATACATGCATTTATAATATTACAAAATCATTTATAGGTAAGAAATGAAATGCACCGTTCATGGAGACGGTAAGCCGTACGTACGCATGAACGCTACTTTCATTTCTATTTCATATTTTATAGAATGGAATCATAATGATATAAAGGTATATTATAATTCCAGTATAATATCATATATAATATCATAGTTCCATCCTTTATATGTCCCACATATGGTATTTAACGAATCAAATCACTTTGAGGGGGTGGTAGTCTGCACTTCCTAAAATGAAGATATCGTGTTTACCCATAATGGAAACCATAAAGGTATTCCAAAAATGAAAAATAAATAAGCTTAAAGAAAACATAAACGTATTATATATCATATATAAAAATAGTGACATCATAATGGCCACCCTTGAAGGTGTAAATGAGTATTGAACAATCATCGTTTCGGGAGGCAGAATTTCGCCATCCACGGAAACCGTATGTTCTTTAACCATTTGATGTAGTTTTGTGAGAGTGTAGCTCAAATAAATATTATAACAACATCCTAGTATATTTAAGATACTGGTGTTGTTACAAAAGAAGTAAATAAAAAGAGTTTAGAGGGTTGGAGAAGCAAAATAAAACAAATGAACAAGAGAGAATGAATTACCTTTAAAAGTGTAACTCCCTTTTGATTTGAGCCTAAAGGCTTCCTTTGAAAGGATTCTGCCCAAAGGGAATCCTCTAGGATGAGAAGGGGGATATGTAGAGAGTAATTGGGCAGGGGTTGGCCGAGCCAAAGGCTTGAGAATTGTGTGAAATGAGGTAGAGGTGGGGGCCTTTTATAAGAGGAGAGGAGGGGCACTTTTGGAAAGTAAAGAAATATTACTTTATTTGAAAATGTGTTTCGGTTTTAAAAGGTCCCACATTTATATAATTCGTGGATAAGGTGATAAGGGTTCTAAATCCACTCATCCAATTGGTTTTGGACATGTGTACTTCATATATTTTACATTATCTTTCTATTTTATTTAAATCGTCAAATAATGATGTCATCGCTGCATCATTATTATGTCATAAATAATTTAATTTATTTAATGTCTAAAAATTATAAACAAAATACTATGATATAAGAAATCTTTTTAGCTTTCCAATGAATATTTATAATCAAAATTAGGACTTGAATAACCCCACTTAAAATTTTTTTTCGTAAAACATATTATGTTTGTGTCATTTTTACTTTAACATTAAATAAAAAGTAATTTATGTCATTTCCCAACAAAAGTGGATCCATGGGGTCCCCAAGTTGACCCATGGCATTTCATGGTCGTCCATGACACAACCAATGAGGTTGGGACATGTGTCTAGGTCATTTCCTATTATTAAAGCATTATTTATACCTTAAACTACCCTAATTACCACTAAACGCGATTAAGAACTTAATAAAATACTATTCACCAAAAAATTATTATAATCTCATTGAACCACATTTTACTTCTTAATGACAACCATGTATGTCGGATTTTCAAAATTCAATACACATTTGTGGTAAACTTTCATTTAACTGAAAAATCAGTTTGCTTGATTACCACTTAGTGGTTTCACTATTCATCAAAAATTGAAGTTTTTCTGAAAATTACCAAAAATTCACCCTAAGCTATATTTGATATTCCGAATTCAAAAATGAAGTCTATTTTACAAAATTCAAAACATATAGGTCACATTAATTAATTTAATAATTAATTCCCGTTGCCAGAGCAAATAGCGTGTTTTTACCAAACAATAAGTATCAAAAGATTGACACCAGTTTACGTCTAATTTCAAAGTGAAATTGATTCCAATTACCACCATTGGATAAAATGGTAAAAATATATTCTAATTTCACTTCAAAACCAATTCAAAACATAATCTAATCATATAAATAAATTATAGTAAAAGTAGTTTTGATGTAAAATGCAGTATTTTTCACTATTCATTAGAAAATGAACATTGTCAGAAAAATACCAAAAATTCACACAAGGTAAATTTTGATGTCCCAATCATAAAGAATAAGTTTATTTTGACAAACATAGTTTATAAAATTGTCAAAATATAGATTCAAAAATGGTTTTCCATCAAAAGGCAGTAAAATAATCTTTTAAGAATATTAGTGTATTCCATGCATAAGATTGTATTTATTTTCATATTAAGCCTCTATAACACTATCTTAATCATTAATAGACATAGATAAAAATATATACTATTCATTACTTACTTGGGATGTTACATCCTTCCCCCTTTAGAAAATTGCGTCCCCACAATTTATTTACTTATCGAATAAATGGGGGTACTTATCCCTCATTGTATTTTCAGATTCCCATGTTGCCTCTTCAATCATGTGGATTTTCCACAAAACCTTTACCTGCTTAATCACCTTATTCTGTAACACTTGCTCCCTATGGTCAAGAATCTGGACCGGTTGTTCCTCATAAGATAGGTTCTCTTCCAGCTGAACTACCTCTGGACTCAAAACATGAGATGGATCTGGCATATACTTTCTCAACATTGAAACGTGAAAAACATTGTGTACCTGAGATAAACTCGGAGGTAAAGCCACTCGGTATGCAACTGATCCAACTCTTTCCAGAATTTCGTATGGTCCAATAAACCTTGGACTCAGCTTTCCTTTCTAACCAAATCTCATCACACTTTTCCAAGGAGAAACCTTGAGAAAAACATGATCACCTACCTCGAAAGATAGATCCTTCCTCCGGTTATCCGCATAACTCTTCTGCCTGCTCTGAGCTGTTCTCATGTGTTTCGGAATCAGCTGAACTTTTTCTGCCATCTCTTCTACCAACTCTGGTCCCATCAACTTCTTTTCACCCACTTCATCCCAGAAAGTTGGAGTTCGACACCGCTTCCCATATAATGCCTGAAATGGTGCCATCTGTATACTAGAATGAAAACTGTTATTATATGAAAACTCAACCAAAGAAAGATGTTTGTCCCAACTTCCCTGATAATCCATAGAACAAGCTCGTAGCATATCCTCCAATGTCTGAATTGTTCGTTCTGACTGCCCATCTGATTGAGGATGAAAAGCTGTACTAAAATTTAATTCAGTACCCAACGACTTCTGAAGGCCTTTCCAAAAGTTAGAAGTAAACCTGGGATCACGATCCGATACAATGGAGAGAGGAACTCCATGTAACCTGACTATCTCTTTAAGATACAAACATGAAAGTTGATCAAGAGAGAAAGTATCTCGTATAGCAAGGAAATGAGCAGATTTGGTCAAGCGATCAACAATAACCCATATTGCATTATTACCGCGAGATGTCTTCGGTAATCCAACAACAAAGTCCATGGATATATTCTCCTATTTCCACTCTGGAACTGGTAAAGGATGAAGCATCCCTTTCGGTAACTGCCGCTCTGCTTTAACCTGCTGACAAGTCAAACACTTCACAGTAAAATCAGCTATATCTCTTTTCATTCCATCCCACCAGTAATACTCCCGCAGATCTCTATACATCTTAGTACTGCTCGGATGAACTGAAAACGGAGAACTATGAGCTTCACATAACAACTCTCTCTTCAACTGTGAATCACAAGGCACACACAATCTATTCCCAAATCTCAAAACACAATCACTATCAATGTTGAATTCAGGCAACTTACCTTTCTGAACCAGCTCTACCTTTTTCTGCAACTCACTGTCTTGCTTCTGTGCTTGCTTGATTCTATCTGATAGAGAAGATCTCTCTGATACCTGAAACAAAACATAAGGACTTCCTGCACCAACAACATCTATGCCAAAGTTCATCAAATCTTTAACCAAAGGATCACGTTCCAAATGCAACATTGTTAATAAAGCATTACTTTTTCGACTCAAAGCATCAGCCACTTTATTTGCTTTTCCCGGATGGTAATGAATTGTACAATAATAATCTTTGATTAATTCCAGCCATCTCCTCTGTCTCATGTTTAACTCTTTCTGAGTGAATATATACTTTAAACTTTTCTGATCAGTATATATTTCACACTTTACTCCATACAAATGATGCCTCCAAATTTTTAAAGAAAAAACAACAGCAGCTAATTCCAAATCATCTGTAGGGTAATTTACCTCATGAGTTTTCAACTGTTGTGAAGCATAAGCAATTACCTGATCATTCTGCATTAGGACGCAACCAAGTCCTTTCAAGGAAGCATCACTGTATATAACAAACTCACCATTCCTGGAAGGCAGTGCCAAAACTGGAGCATTCACCCAACTTTTTTTCAATTCCTGAAAACAATCATCACATTCTTTTGTCCAGATAAACTTAACACCCTTCCGAGTTAGCTTAGTCATTGGACTAGATAACCGTGAAAAATTTCTAACAAACCTTCGGTAATAGACCGCCAAACCAAGGAAGCTACGAATCTCGGTTACATTTGTGGGTCTTGACCATTCTTCCACAACTTTTGTTTTTGCAGGATCAATGGTTATTCCATCTTTAGAAAAAATGTGACCAAGGAAAGAAATTTGTTGCAACCAAAACTCACACTTGCTGAATTTCCCATACAGTTTCTTTTCTTTTAAGGTTTGCAAGATAAACCTTAAATGTTTTTCATGCTCCTCTTTACTTTTAGAAAACACCAAAATATCATCAATGAAAACCACCACAAACTTATCCAAGAACTCATGGAAAATTTTATTCATAAGGTCCATGAATACAGTAGGTGCATTGGTTACCCAAAAGGCATAACTACAAATTCATAATGGCCATATCTAGTACGGAACACAGTCTTTAGAACGTTTGCTTCTTTTACTTTCAACTGATGGTACCCCGACCTCAAGTCAATCTTCGAAAAATACTGAGCTCCCTGGAGCAGATACCACTTAATTCGATGGCCCAACATCTGCTGAAGTTGTTGCAAAGGATTTCACCACCCCTTTCTGCTTGTGGTCTAACTGCTTCCCATCACTCAAGCTCTTTGTCGGACACTCATTTTCATAGTGACCCATCTCATTGCACTTATAACATCTTACCGTTGTCTTTTCATTTCCTGCTTGATCATCTTCCTTACAGTTACGAGCAATATGACCAGACTTACAACACCGAAAGAACTTACCATACTTGGATAAACATTCTCCAGGATACATTTTACCACACTTCTCATAGGATGGATATTTGGTTTTCTTACCTCCTTGCTTCTTTGATAAATTCTTCCCCTTTTCCTGCCAACTAGACCTCTTATTCTGTTTTTTGTCATAGAACACCTGATCATCGGCAAACTCCATTTCCACCTTCTCAGCACATTGAACAAGCTTTTCATAACTTTTAAATTCACGAGAAGCTAATGCCCTTCGATATTTTGGCTTTAATCCTGAGTAAAAATGGTTTATTTTACTATCAAGATCTCGTATGAAGTTTGGACTATACCTTGCCAATCGACTGAACTTTTCTTCATAAGCAGCCACTGAATCATCCTCCTGCCTCAATTCTAGGAACTAATTTTCCATCCTAAGACGAACCACCTTAGGAAAATATTTCTCAAGAAACATAACATTGAATTCGTCCCAGTGAAGATCCTCAATATCATCACTATCCCTTATATTTTTCACCATCGACCACCACTGATCAGCTTCACCTTCAAAACGGTAAACAACAAGACTAACCTTTTGATGTTCTGAACACCCCATAACATCAAAAATTTTCTCTAGTGCTTTAATCCACCCTTCAGCTTGCACAGTGTCAGATGATCCTCTGAATGATGGGGGATGTTGCCTCATGAAATGTTCCACCACTGACATGTTCCTCTGCGGTTGATCTGGCTGATCTCGTGCATGGATACCACCACCATTTATAGCCTGAGTCAACTGTGCCATCACTGCAACAAACTGTTCAGTTCCGATTCTGACCATCTCAGGTTGCTGATTTGGAAGGTTATCTTCCTCCTGATGTCGTCCCAACATAGCTGCTTTGTTTCCTCTGCGGAAAACCATTCCGAACACAGAAATATCTTAGGCGAAGCAACATGGTAATCCGTAAATGCTATATCATTTCAATCATATTATAATTTAACACTTTTCTAACTCTTAAAGTTGTCTAAACCGACCTCTGATACCAATTATAAGGCCCCAGCCTTAAACCTTACTTAATCTTGAGTTATTACAAGATTACACATTGAGGATCTTTTCAGGTTTAGAGTTTTAGAGAATTAGATCATAAAACTTGCATTACATTCCACATATAAACAAAGTGGTTACATAAAGATAGTATTCTTCATTCCCATCAATGGAAACACATTTAAAATAAAACATGGATTATTTCTTGACACTTCCTTGACACTATCATCATATCATGTACCTTTCCCTTGACCTGTGAAAAACATTTCAAAAACTTGGGATGAGCATAAAAACTCAGTATGGGTTAAAAAAACATGGAAAGGAAACATGAGTTCATATATACATAAGAATGAAATCATACTTTACCCATAAAACATAGGCACTTTAACATACCTCATAAAATCATGAATAAATCATAGAAATCATAATATATAAAGGTAACTTGAGGCATTCATAACATTCTTACGTAGGGAGTAACCCTCTTGGTTACGTTTGGAATACCCATCACAGTATATTCCCTAAAATCTCTTCGGAGAAACCATAACGTTTCACTCCTTCACGTTACCCAATGCATTGGAGAGCTATAACGGACTCACCCGCCCTTAGTTTATCACGGAACCACCCGTCTTCATAATAATGCCCAAGAACCATAACATAATCATATCACATAAAACATGCATAAAGGAAACATAACATTTCCACATTTCAATCACGAGATATCAATACAACACATTGATATAATAAAAACATTATGAAAACCATTTTCAATACCAAAGTAAAACATGGTATTTATTTTTCATTTTAAAAAAAAGGTATGGCTTGTAGAGGAAGCCGAAACTCAAATAACGGTCACGACGGCGGAGAAGTCGTTGCCGCCGCATACGTACGACAAAAACATTCCCTTTTTTCGTTTAGTAAACGCTTCGTATAAAAAAGATTCCTTTTGAATAAACGTAAAAGTCAAAGGGGTTTATACACCGTATAAAAGAAAGTTGTGTATAAAATAAAATATGCCTCAACGAAAGGAGATTGAGACGAAGTCCCATACCTCGTATCCGACTTGACCCGACCGTTCTTTAATCTCCTGAATAATAAAATTGAGTTAATATCTACATGCTTATGAATCTTTTTCAAGTTCATTATTCCTTTTATACCATGTTATGAACATCATGTAATCAGTTAAGTTAATAATGTTCATTTTGTCGGTATTTGGTTCTTAAGTCAAAAATAGACTTCTTACACTTACATGGTGTTAATTTGGTCAAAGGTTCATTATATCCAGAATGGTATTCATGATGTAGATATCATATATGTCATATATATCCAGTACATACATGCATTTATAATATTACATAATCATTTAGAGGTAATAAATGAAATGCACCATTCATGGAGACGGAAAGCCGTACGTACGCATGAACGCTACTTTCATTTCTATTTCATATTTTATAGAATGGAATCATAATTATATAAAAGTATATTATAATTCCAGTATAATATCATATATAATATCATAGTTCCATCCTTTATATGTCCCACATATGGTATTTAACGAATCAAATCAATTTGAGGGGGCGGTAGTCCGCACTTCGTAAAATGAAGATATCGTGTTTACCCATAATGGAAACCATAAAGTAATGCCAAAAATAAAAAATACAGAAGATTAAAGAAAACATAAACGTATTATATATCATATATAAAAATAGTGACATCATAATGGCCACCCTTGAAGGTGTTAAATGAGTATTGAACAATCATCGTTTCGGGAGGCAGAATTTCGCCATCCACGGAAACCGTATGTTCTTTAACCATTTGATGTAGTTTTGTGAGAGTGTAGCTCAAATAAATATTATAACAACATCCTAGTATATTGAACATACTGGTGTTGTTACAAAAGAAGTAAATAAAAAGAGTTTAGAGGGTTGGAGAAGCAAAATAAAACAAATGAACAAGAGAGAATGAATTACCTTTAAAAGTGTAACTCCCTTTTTATTTGAGCCTAAAGGCTTCCTTTGAAAGGATTCTGCCCAAAAGGAATCCTCTAGGATGAGAAGGGGATGTGGAGAGAGTAATTGGGCAGGGGTTGGCCGAGCCAAAGGCTTGAGATGTGTGTGAAATGAGGTAGAGGTGGGGGCCTTTTATAAGAGGAGAGGAGGGGCACTTTTGGAAAGTAAAGAAATATTACTTTATTTGAAAATGTGTTTCGGTTTTAAAAGGTCCCACATTGATATAATTCGTGGATAAGGTGATAAGGGTTCGAAATCCACTCATCCAATTGGTTTTGGACATGTGTAGTTCATAGATTTTACATTATCTTTCTATTTTATTTAAATCGTCAAATAATGATGTCATCGCTGCATCATTATTATGTCATAAATAATTTAATTTATTTAATGTCTAAAAATTATAAACAAAATACTATGATATCTGAAATCTTTTTATCTTTCCAATGACTATTTATAATCAAAATTTGGACTTGAATAACCCCACTTAAAAATTGATTTCGTAAAACATATTATGTTTGTGTCATTTTTACTTTAACATTAAATAAAAAGTAATTTATGTCATTTCCCAACAAATGTAGATCCATGGGGACCCCAAGTTGACCCATGGCATTTCATGGTCGGCCATGACACAACCAATGAAGTTGGGACATGTGTCTAGGTCATTTCCTATTATTAAAGCATTATTTATACCTTAAACTACCCTAATTACCACTAAACGCGATTAAGAACTTAATAAGTTACTATTCACCAAAAAATTATTATAATCTCATTGAACCACATTTTACTTCTTAATGACAACCATGTATGTCGGATTTTCAAAATTCAATACACATTTGTGGTAAACTTTCATTTAACTGAAAAATCAGTTTGCTTGATTACCACTTAGTGGTTTCACTATTCATCAAAAATTGAAGTTTTCCAGAAAATTACCAAAAATTCACCCTAAGCTATATTTGATATTCCGAATTCAAAAATGAAGTCTATTTTACAAAATTCAAAACATATAGGTCACATTAATTAATTTAATAATTAATTCCCGCTGCCAGAGCAAATAGCGTGTTTTTACAAAACAATAAGTATCCAAAGATTGACACCAGTTTAAGTCTAATTTCAAAGTGAAATTGGTTCCAATGACCACCATTGGATAAAATGGTAAAAATATATTCTAATTTCACTTCAAAACCAATTCAAAAAATAATCTAATCATATAAATAAATTAGATTAAAAAGAAGTTTTGATGTAAAATGCAGTATTTTTCACTATTCATTAGAAAATGAACATTGTCAGAAAAATACCAAAAATTTACACAAGGTAAATTTTGATGTCCCAATCATAAAGAATAAGTTTATTTTGACAAACATAGTTTATAAAATTGTCAAAATATAGATTCAAAAATGGTTTTCCATCAAAAGGCAGTAAAATAATCTTTTAAGAATATTAGTGTATTCCATGCATAAGATTGTATTTATTTTCATATTACGCCTCTATAACACTCTCTTAATCATTAATAGACATAGATAAAAATATATACTATTCATTACTTACTTGGGTTGTTACACCTAGGACCTTTGAGAACCTAAAATCATGAGTGAGCCTTGAGAGAGAGAAGATTTGGAGTGGAATAAGTCAATCCTGAGGGTGCCCAGATTTAAAATCCCTATATTTATGTGGCAAGATGGTTAGTCGCAGATTTTGGAAAATTGTGCGCTAACTATACACATGAAACTATCTTGAGAGGAGGGGTCCACATTGTTTCCTTGCATGGTTTGTCAAACCTTTCATAGTCTATGCATATCCTGCTGTCTCCCCCACCACATAATTTTAGAGAACACACATGGTTTCCCCCAATTATGCTCAAACCGTTCTTTCTTAGGAAAGCCTCCAATCTTATTCAAAACTATTCCAAACTCTCCCAACCTTTTCCCAACACATCCCAATCACAATAAGCACATGAAAGGCATAAAAATGGATAAATACCTCAAAAAATGTGTTCTATAGTAATGCCTCCCATTTTTTTATATTTTTATACCATTGTTGCTGGTCACCACCCCAGGGCCTACAGGAGTTGGGACTCCATGGTCATTATCACTTTTATTTGTTGATGAAGAATGGTTTCATCACTTTTCAATCCCTTCCTTCATATTGAAAAAATGTGGCTGAGATGTATACAATATATCTATAGTTTATTATAACTAATATAAAAGGTTATTTTCATTTACAAAAATCAAAATAAATAATATATCATTTTAAAAAATATTCACGAAAATATCATTTTCATTTTAAAAATCACATTTGAAAACAAAATGTCCAAAAACCATGTTTAAGAAATTTATTTAAAAATAATGTTGGACACATGTAAAATATTATTTACGATTTTTAGTGTAACTCCCTAACTATATTAACCTAGATTCTATGCATTATAACATAACATTGGCCTGATCACAATGGATTAAAATCCTGAAAGACAGATCAGTTTAGAATCCTTGGCAGTAATAGATACATTCATTAGTTTTACATTACAATATAAAATGAAAAACAATAACAACATTGTATACCTCAACCTAATTCATCACTTAGACTATCCCTGTAGGTTGGTCATAATATGCTACTTCGCATCTCAGGGAAAATAAAACATAGAAATGGGTGAGCTTAGATTCTCTATAAAGATAACAATATAGAAAAAACATTCAAGAATAAGTTCAAAAATTTAATAAAATGTATAAGACTAAAGCAAATACCTTTTAAACATAACCTTCATCATAATATGGAAATTATAAATAAAATAATTCCATGTACTTATTCACATGAATATTCTACTAGTCTAATAATCACATGTCATATCAACTGCCAATTTCATAATGTTGGAATGCATAATGCCAGACTACATAACCACATAGTCAATGCCTTGTTCCAATACTACCAATAAAATATTGTCAAATACTTCTTCCATGAAACTAGTCTGTCTCATGAGACCTACCAATGCTTCAAGGAGCTATAGTGGGCTACACCTTCCACTTAATAAGTCCAATGCATTTCTCATATGAAAAGATTTAAACATAACATAAGCATTCGTATTAAAACAGGCATATGAAATCTCAATACATTTTCCTTAAACCATGAATGTGGTAAAAATAAAATATCCACATTAAAACATATCACAAAACCATAAATACAATATGGTAGATTTTTATCATAATAAATCTACATCAAACAAGATTAAAATCCATCAATGTGTATTGACAAAGATGAAATCAATACTTTTTATTGAGATATATCTCTTTATATTCGAAAAAAATTTAAAAGTCATATAATTATTAAAGAAAATAATTATTTTAATAATATTCTTATAAGATTGTATGGGAAGCTTCAACGATGTTATAATGGTGGAAAATATATGTACCCATTGTATAAGTGTTTAAATACATGGTTACCCTAATTTTGTTGAGATGACCGTAATGTACCTTGTTTGGAAAATCATGAAAATAATCATTTCAAAACATATGTTGTCAAATAAGAGTATAAATTATATTAACCCACATTATATTAAATTTTAAAAATGTTTAGAATAAATTTTTTAAGAAAACACGGATGTGGTGGATTAAGAGGTCCTCGTAGATACTTACTTATTAACAACCACAAATATGTAATAAGATTGTAGAATAAACCCTTACCTTGTACATTTCCTTAGTCGATGGTATTTTAATCACTTGTATAATACTTATAACATTGTTATTAAATTATAAAAGAACTATATATGTAAATATTATATGATATACGATCCTATAATATTTCAATTGTATCATCATTTTGAGTGTTAATTGATTCGTTTTTTATTATATAATTTGTTAAGTAAGCCATGTTTGTTATTAATAGGATGTATTTGATTCATATATAGAATGATATTATGTTCATAAACATTATTTCATATCAAAAAATGAATATTATTCACTAATGATTATGATGGGGAATGAATCTCATCGCATTCGTGGAAATGGTAATCTGTATATATGCACGAGTGACAATATCATTATATAGATGGTGAAATCGTATGAAATTGGATGGTATATCATATATAAAGAATAATTACGATGTTATATTTAGTATTTATAGTAGTTATAATAATTATTATACCCATCCAAATAAGGAAGTGTTGGAATAACAAACTACACCAATACTTTGAGACTGTAAGCCATACGTAAACATGTATGATGAATTTGTCTTTGTAGAATGGGTAGAGTAATGAATATGTTTGTAATATATTTATAATAAAATCACAGTATGTAGATGGGACTGTAGTTTTTATTTTTTTATGAAAACAACAAAGAATGTGGATGTGGAAGAAGAAAGTAACATGAAAGTGGGAGGTGAAATTATTACCTCTTCTTCAGGTGTTCATTTCGAGTTGATCAAAAGGGCTCCATAGGTTGGGTTTATGATCAATGTATAGAGTATAGGACGATGGTAGGATATTTGAGAGATTATTTTTGCAGGGTTTGGCTAAGAAAAATGGCATTCAAGGTGTGAAATTAAGAGAATATGAATCACCCTTTTATATGAGAGGTGAGGGTTACATTAGGAAAATCTTGAAATATTATTTTTTTATAAAATAATTTTCGGTATATAATGGATAAAAAATGATTTATTTATATCATATGGTGTGGATGGGTTAAAAAACAGTCAACCAGAAGGTTTTAGATAGGTTAAGGTCAGCATATTATTCTTATCTTTTAGATTTAACTATTAGTTAAATAGTTTGATATTTACCATGTCTAATTGTATTTTTTTATTATATAGTTAATAAAAATATTATAATAAGGAAAAAGAACTCCAAGAAGTTATGTATTAATATATAGAAGCTTATATATTTTATTTGTCATATCCTTATATTTTTTGGATTATTTTATCAATTAATAATATAGTATTTGTTTTAAAAACTAAAGTATGTAAATATTGAAACGATTAAGTATTTGATTTTTTTGAATGCCATAACAACATTATAAATTCGAATAAAATTTATTAAATCAACCATAAAATGACATATTAACCTATAAAATTAGTGTAATTCATTAGAAGTCTCAATTTACATTGATTTTCGTATTTATAATATGAATCTTTTTATTATTCCATTATTAAGGAAATTACTTCATCATCATTGTGTCATAAATAAATTAAATTATATAAGCTCTAAAAATTATAAATAAAATTCAATTATGTATGAAATACTTTATATTACTATTAAATATATATATATGAATTTATATTGTGTGTTACCCTATATTTAAAATGGTTTAGTTATTAAACGTTGAATTTAAATCTTTTAAATCTTCTTTAAATAAAATAATAATAAATGGCCTAATCTAATCCATGTGAACCAAAGATGTTAATAATTTATTCCCGAGGTTTTATATAGTCAAATTACACATATATAATAGAATTAGGACATGTTTTACGGTAATTATATATCATTTTTACCCTTAAATACCCTATTTACTTTCAGCCATGGTAAATAAAAGTCAAAAGTTATTATTTTCCAATAAATATTTTCATCATATTGATCCAAATTTTACTTACTGATGTCAATAGTGTCTCTCAGATTTTTGAAATTCAACTCCCAGAAGCTGTAAAATTAATTTTTACTCTAATTTTCAAATGCTCCTAGATGATGGGAAAAAGACAGTAAAAAGTTCAATAATATTTTATATATCTAAACTTACAATAAAATGACTCAAATGAATTACATTGAACATATATAGGTATTATGTATCTATTTTTACCTAAAATAAGTTAAAATAAATTAACCATTTACATCAATAAAAAGGTGGTTTTAAACAATAACACAATGTTTTTCACTATTCCTCAAAACTTGAATGTTTTCTGAAAAATACAAAACATTCAACCATAGGTAATTTCAGTATTCTGAATTAAAAAATGAAGTCCACTTGAAAAAATAAAATTTATATATTTTCAAAATGTGGGTATTAAAATTCATAATATATAGATTGATTGGTCATGGTGTGTTAAAATACCAAGTCATGTACTACGCAAGCTACTGCATTATTCAATGGGAAATGTACCGTAGAAGCTTGGGGGGTTATATTATCCCATCCATAAAATATTGTCATCATCCAAATTTCTAGAATGTTATTATATAAAAAGATTAGGGTTGTTCTTCATCATAAGTTCCTCGGGTTCACACATTGCCTCTTCCATCTTATTGTTTCTCAATAGATCTTTTACCACACGAGTTATCTAGTTTCTCAACTCTAGTTCTCTAGTATCAAGAGTTTGGACAAGCTCTTCAAAAAAAGACATATCTGGTTCAAGTTCAATTTCCACATAATTTAGTACATGCCATGGTATAGGAATATACTTTCTCAACTATGATATGTGGATCATATCGTGAACATTGGAGAGACATAGAGGCATTTCCAAACGATAAGACACAACCCCAATTCGTTCTATAATTTCAAAAGGACAGATTAACCTTGGACTGAATTTACCATTCTTTCCAAAAAGTAGAACACCCTTCCACTGAGATACCTTAAAGAAATCATGATCTCTTACATGAAATTCCAAATCTTTCCTCTGATTATCGGAACAACTCTTTTACCTACATTGAGACGCTTTGATGTGGATTTGAACATTATTAATCTTTATCATTGTTTCATCTACAAGTTCAGGGACTACAAATTTTCTTTCAGCAACATCATCCCATCAAGTTGGTGTGTGAAATCTCTTTCCATATAACACTTCATACAGTGTGATCTAAAAAAATGAATCGAAGCTATTGTTATAGGAAATTTCTACCATATGTAAATATTGATCCCACATTCCATGAACGTCATGTGATCATGATCTCAAAAAGTCTTATATGGTTTGAATAATCAATTTTGGTTGCCCATCAGTTTGAGGGTGGTAGGTAGTGCTCAAATGAAGATCAATATCCAAGGCCTTCAGATGATTTTACAATAATAATGATGTAAAATGTGGATCGCGAATAGTTATAATCTACAGGGGTACACCATGGTGTCTTACATATTCATTAATATATAGTCATGCTAGACGTTCAAGTGATAAATTCTATCTTATAACCAAAAGATGTGCTGACATGGAAGGATTATAAACAATATCCTAATTTGCATAATTTCTTCTAGGAGTCTTTGGTAGACCCATGACAAATTCCATCATAATGTTATCCCATTTCCACACATGTATGGGAAGAGGTAGCATGACTCTTCCAGTTGTTTCCTTCCAGAATTCACTTGTTAATGAACCAAACTTCTTGACACAAAATTAGAAATATCTCTCTTCATGTTGTCCCACCAAAAAGTTCCTTCAAATCCTTATACATCATGGAACTCATTCGGTGAATATTTAAATTTTATTTATGAGAATCATCCAGCAATTCCTTTTTTAGATCAGGTATATCGAGAACACAATGTCTCTTCCCAAATATCAAAATTATATCTTCATATCTATAACACCCCAAGCTTCCACAATACTATTCTCTTTGAATAATACAGTAGCATGTATTGTATGCAACTTCGAGTTCTAACACACACCACAATCAATCAAAGAAGTCGTTATGAATAGTAATACCGAATTTTTGAAATGTTATAAATTTTACCTCCGAAAATGGACTTCATTTTTGGGTTCAAAATATCAAAATTAGCCTAGGTTGAAATTTTGGTACATTTCAGATAACTTTCATATTTTGAGGAATAGTGAAAATTACTAAATTTTAATTAAAAACAAATTTTTTAATAGAAATAAATAATAGTGATAATTTATTAATTTGAGTGGTTTTAAATTATATTTAGAATATATTTTTACCATTTAATCCTATGTTGGCAATTGGACATAATTTCACAATTAAACCGCACATAAACAAGTGTTAATATTTTGATAGATATTATTTCTTAAAAACACTCTTTTTGTTTTAACAATGGTAATTAATTTTAAATTAATAAATGAAACTTATATGTTTTTAATTTGGTAAAATAGACTTCATTATTGAATTCGGATTATCAAACTTAGCTTAGGGTAATTTTTTGGAATTTTTATGAAAAGTTTCAATTTTTGATGAATAGTGAAAAACATTGAGTTACTGTTTAAAACCGGATTTTTATTTAAATAATTATTTATATAATATAAATTTATTTTAGGTCAAAATACATACATAACACCTATATAAATTCAATTTAATTCATTGGAGGCAGTTTATAATAATTTTAGATATATAAATATTTTATTGAACATTTTCACCGTCTTTTACCCACCTCCTTGGAAAATCTGTTAATTCACATAAATCTTAATTTTACCGCTTCTGTGAGTGGAATTTAGAAAGTCTGAGAGACACGGTTAATATCAAGGTGTAAAATATGGTTCAATAAGATGAAAATAATTTTTGGTGAATAGTAACTTTTTACTTTTTTTTACCACGGTAAAAATTAAATAGGGTAATTAAGCGTAGAAATGATATTATTATTACCCTAACGGATGTCATAATTCTATTGGATAAGTTTAATTCGACCAAAAACAACCTTAGTAATAATATATGACCCTTTAGGTCCACTTGGATTATATTAGGATATTTATTAGTATTTAATTCAAAGAAGAGTTAAAATAGTTAAAATCAAAGTTTAATAAATAAAAATTTATTAATATTGGGTTATGCATGAAATAAATTAGATTATAAATATTAATTAGAAATAAAAATATATTTCACATATAATGGTATTTTAATTAGAATTTTTATACATTAAATAATCAAATTTATTAATGACACAATAATGATGCAGTAATTACCTTATTAATGAAAGAATCAAAAAATGGTAATATAAATATTAATATAAATATAATTTCAAAGTTTTTATGAGATACAAGAATTTTATATGTGACTATGACATGTTAGGGATGATTAAATGTACCATGTTCGATGTAATCATGTTGTTATGACTTTCAAAAAATCAAAATACCAAATAGTGTCAAAATTGACATAAAAGTGTTTTTAAAACAAATATTATATTATTTATTGATATTAAATTCCTAAAAATATAAGGTTCGGCCAAAAGACTTGTATCATGATAGTTGTATCATTAATGGACCTCTTGGGGGTCTCTTGGATGTATATAATATGTTTATTAACCATATAATATAAAAATACAAAGAGCCATTGTGAAAGTGAAACTAATTAATTATGAGTTAATTTTTAATGATAAGGTTAATATATTGACCCACAACCTTCTAAATTCTATTGGTTGAGTGGTTTTCGACCCATCCCCACCTTAACCTTTCAATAATCCACTTTGGAGCCATTATAAACTAAATATGAATATATTATAAATTAATACTTTAAGTTTTTTCTAAAGAGCCCCTCCTCCCCCTTATAAAAAGACCCAACTTCTAACCAATTATTCACACCATCAAAGCCTTTTGGTTCGTCCAAACCCAGCCAAAATACTCTCTCAATATCACTCAATTCAACATAGAGGCCTTATTTAGATCATAAAGCCAACCTAATGAGCCCTTTCAATCAAATCAAAAGGAAGAACCCGAAAAAGTGCTAATGTTTTCACCACCCTCTTTCAAGTTCCTTTCTTCTTCAACTTCTTCTTTCTTTGTTATTTATATTCTAAAATAATAACTTGAGTATCTCCTATATACTGTGATGTTATTATAAATATGTTATAACCATATTCAGTATTATATTCATCCTTTTAATGACATGACACAATACGTGCGTACGTACGGCTTACCGTCTCCACGTCGTGGTGTAAGTGTTATTCAAAACATTATTATATGGATGCGTATAATAATGAGGAATATTTGATGTAAATAATAAATATAACATTATAATGATTCTGTATATATCATATACCATCCAATTATATATTATTTTAATATTAAAAGAATGATATTTTCGCTCATGCGTATGTACGGATTACCGTCTCCACGACACGATTAGAATCATTTCCATGTTCACCATTAATCGATGATTATAAAAATATATATTACTAATAAGTATTTAATATATAACATAATAATGCTACTGGAGATATATATATTTATATATATAAGGATTTATGTAGTTACCTATATCTTATTCACTTACTTCGGTTCAATAATATTTGAAAACAGAAACACCGTTTATGTGTACGTACGGACTGCCGTCTCCATAAAGGATGTTTTCCATTTCATATATGTGTCAATTATACATATTTATATTCAAAATATATATGATATATTTATGATGTTTTATATTCTATAATTATTTAAATCATGATCTATGTGATACAACTGAGAGTAACAAGTTAAAAAACATACGATAAAGAAAGCTATTATTACCCGAAATGTTAATTTGACATGGAAATTATTACTAAATTGGTAGTATAAAGTCATAAATGAATCATTAATGATATCATAAAAGTTAATATGGTTCTGGTATAATTTAATAACATACTACGATCTTTTTACAGGAGGTTAAATGTACCCTCGACTAAAGGAAAGTGCAAGGTAAGGGGTTTCCCTCTCACTCTTTATTTTCGTGAGATTCATGTCAAATTGCCACTATTACCCTCTGTGTGGTGTATGTACTAACCATAATTGTATTATTTATGTAATACACATTAATTTATGTGGATTTACAAATTCATTGTATGATACCTCTTTCATGGGGTGGATGATTCGTAAGTTACCAAATTGGTAAGGGTTAATTTCACAATCAATTTATTATCATAGGTTGTTGTTTTTACGTTAGTATCTACTGGGACATATTTATTATCCACATACATGTTTTATGAAAGAGTTTTCAAAGTTATTATTTTAATTTAATTTTTCCTAAAACATCATTTCAAATGTTTTAAATATTTTTTCATCTAATTATTTCTCATTAATGTCAATGTCTTCAAAATGGTTTTTACGGATTTATTTATATGGACATGAATGTTTTTAAAATGTTAATTCCATTAAAAAGTTTCAAAGTGGTTTGAGTCACTTTGATTAAAAAATTTCTTTAAATGACTTCTTTTCTAAATTGAGTGACTTTTAAATGTTTTCATGAAAAAGTGGTATTTCTCCCAAAGAGTTTTACAAATCAATCTCATCTATGTGAAAATTCTTTTATGGTTACTAAATTGGTTTTGAAGTTGATTTATCATGATACAAATCATCCATATTTTGTTAAAGGTTTTGTGATATATTTGACTGTGGATGTGTTATTTTTATACCAGTCATGGTTTATGGGTAAAGTATTGACATTTCTCATGCTAGTTTTATAACAAATTTTTATGTTATATTTCATGCTTTTCTTAAGATTAATGTGTTGGACTAGTATGTTCCCTGTTGGGTACGTGTAAAAGTAAGCCATCCGGGTTGCTGTTCGGTTATTAGAGGCACTCCGGGTTGGTTTCCAGTTATTAGAGGCACTCAGGGATGGTGTCTGGTTATTAGAGGTAGTTCGGGTTGGTGTCTAGTTATTAGAGGCACTCCGGGTTGGTGTTCGGTTATTAGAGGCACTCTAGGTTGGGTTCTGGTTATAGTAAGCCCCTAGTCCTTGGCACAAGGCCTTGATATAGAAATTAATGATCTGCATTATGCATTCCATTATTATGAAAGTGGTTAGTGATATTTCATGTGATTATTCGATTAGTATAATATCCATGTGAATAAGTAAATGGAATTATTTCATTTTATTTCGGCCATATTATGGTGAAGTTCAAGTTTAGAAGGCTTTTGTTTTAGTTTTATACATTTCATTAAATGTTTATGATTACTTTTGAATGTTTCCACTGTATTTCTTACCCTTACTAAGCGTTTGAGCTCACCCCTTTTCTATGTTTTATTTTTCCCAGGATTCCATGAACTGTATTGTGATTGATATGCAGGGTTAATCCAATGGAATAATGGTGTTCATAAAGGATTATTTGTGTTGTTTTGTATGTTATAAAGTGTAATGTAACATTCATGTATGTAATCTATTTTCAAAGACTACTAAACTGATCGGCCCTTCAGGACATGATTCCTAGTAATAATGAGAATGTATTAAAATAATGCACCCACTCTGGGTAACTGGGGTCGGGGCGTTAAAGTTGGTAAGAGAAGAAGTTTAGCAATATCCTTGGAGAATAGATTTAGATAAACTCTAATTACAGTGCATAGCCCTAAGATAGACTTTGAGGATTAATATAGATGAACATCCTAGAATTTTGGTATTGTAGAGATTTTTTGAGTTTTCCGAGCAATACATCCCTGTCTGGATACGAGCAGGTAGAGGCAGCTCTGACACAGATGTACCAAGGGGTAAAACCTGAAATCACAGCTTTGAACTAGACTCAAACAAGAACTGGTGCACGACAACGGGCCTTGCTGCACTCTTGGTTAGGACACTCATAGGGGATATTCTTAGGATAATTCTCATTTTCTTTACAATCCATTATGAAGGGCTCATGAGTATATACATACTCAAAGAAATTTTTTTATGATTATGTATTATATCCATTAATTGTTCAATTTTTGTTAGGTATTTGACAAGTTTGGAATTATTAATTGCAATTCATAAACTGACCTAGTTTATGCTATTGTATAGAAATGGCGCTCAGTAGAAGGAAGGTGAACTCCAGTAATATGTATGATCCAAAGAGTAAGAAGGATCATATCTTTCAGGGTCCTAAGTTATAATTTAGAAGAGAAATAGTCTCCCACGTATTATTATCATATGAAGAAATAGTATCATGTGTTTATAAGATAAGTAAAGAATTATTAGAGTCCTATGGATTTAAAGGGAATCTAGAGAAGAAAATGATGGTAGAGAGAAGGACAGATAAAGGGAATAAGGTAAAGAAAGGTTTTCCCATATGTGATGACTGTGGAATGAATCACCATGGAAAATGCATAAAGGGAATAAGAGTATGTTATAAGTGTGGAGAAAAAGGAAACCAAGTACGTGACTGCAAGTTTAAAAAAAGGTTTCAAATGTACAATGCTTCATCTGTAAGGATTTAGGACACTACACAAACCAATGTCCCAGTCATCATACTATGCCACAAATGATACTAATGGATAATAATGAAGATATGATAGTACCATAGATTAAGAGGAATGACTAGTGTTATTATGTTATTATTTTAGAATTATTTCTTTTAAGTGTTGTATCAATGATGCCATGGAAATAAATAAGATGTTTACTGCAGTACTATTTCATTAAGGATATGAGATTATATTGTACTAGGAAAAGTGACTCTACAGTGAGATAAATTTTTTGGAAATAACATGGTGATGGATAGGTAAACCTTAATATGGTCCTAATATTGAGGTAGTGAATTTGGAAGAATAGATGGTTGATTATGGTAATTCAGGATGTTGCGATGTTATAAAAGAATATAAGAGGAAGGCATTCACATGTTATTACCTAGAAAAAAGTATCCTCATTAAGTTTATCATCCTTGTAAATTTTGGAATGTGAGTATTGATAGAAGTATTTTGGATAAGTATAAAGGTTGGAATGGATTAAATTCGAAAGGATATTTTTGGATTTTTATAAAACGACGACATAAAGACCGTGTGACAACCCATCGAATCAGACAAAGCCGCGGGAATCGAACCCCCAACCATAGTGCGATTGGGATTTATCGCCTACCACTGGACTACATGAAGTCCATTAATTCTATAATGTAGTTTATTTTTTTAATGGGTCAAATATGTGAATTATAAATTAATTATATTCGGAACCCTATACGATTAGGATAAATAGAGTATTTGTGAGTTGTATTATGTTTTAGAGTGAAAGAAGAGTTTGTGGTAGAAATTTAGTAATGGATAAAACTAGAAATATAATGTTAATATATCTTTTTATGATTTTATCCAATCTCATCAATAAATTCCTCAACATTAAGAAAAGGAACATAGAACAAAAACGTTGTCCTAGATAGTACCATAGATCATCACAAATTTATGGCTTTGTGATTGTTTGATTTTTCGTAGCAATGTCCTCTAACACTCTCCATCAGATATTGATGGTCAAATTTCTCTTTAAAATCCATGATTTCCTACAAGAACCCAAGTATGTGTTATTTTCGGTAACCTTCATACTTACCAATCTTTATTTTTAATAGAGGCCTCATTAATCCATTTTTCGATGTGGGATTTCAACTAAGATATTTTGAAATGTCAACCCCAAGTTTCCAATACCGAGCATAAATTTTGAGGACGCAATTTTTTTGAAGGAGGGGAGAATTTAATACCCCAAAAATCCATAGTACACTTCTTTTTTAATAGTACCGTAGTGTGTGTTTTACGCAACTTCGAGTTCTAACACACACCACGATCAATCATAGTAGCCGTTATGAATAGTAATACCCACTTTTTGAAACTTTATAAATTTTATCTCTCAAAATGGACTTCATTTTTGGATTTATAATATAGAAATTAGCTTGGGGTGAAATTTTGGTACTTTTCGGATTTCTTTCATATTTTGATGAATAGTGAAAATTACTAATTTTAATTAAAAACAACTTTTTTAATCGAATTAATTATAGAGAAAAATTATGAATTTGAGTGGTTTCAAATTATATTTATAATATATTTTTACAATTTAATCCAATGTTTGTCATTGGAAATAATTTCACACTTAAACCTGTCACAAACAAGTGCCAATCTGTTGATAGTTATTGTTTCTTAAAAACAAGCTTTTTGTTTTAACAAGGGGAATTACTTTTAAATTAATAAATGAAACTTCTATGTTTTTAATTTGGTAAAATAGACTTCATTATTGAATTAAGAATATCAAAATTATGTTAGGGTAATTTTTTTGTTATTTTTCTAAAAACAATCAATTTTTCATGAATAGTGAAAAACACTGAGTTACTGTTTCAAACCAGATTTTTATTTAAAAAACTATTTATATTATTTAAATTAATTTAGGTCAAAATAGATAAATAACACCTATATAAATTCAATGTAATTTATTAGAGGTAGTTTATAAAAATTTGAGATATATAAAAATTTTATTGAACATTTTCACCATCTTTTACCCACCTCCTAGGAGAATTTGTAAATTCAAATAAAACAAAATTTTACCACTTCTGTGAGTGGAATTTCAAAAGTATTAGTGAAATGGTTAATATCAAGGAGTAAAATGTGGTTCAATAAGATAATTTTTTTGGTGAATAGTAACTTTTTACTTTTATTTACCACGGTAAAAATTAAATAGGGTAATTAAGGGTAAAAATGATATTTTTATTACATTAACACATGTCCTAATTCTATTGGATAAGTTTAATTCGACCAAAAACAACCTTAGTAAGAAAATATGACCCTTTAGGTCCACTTGGATTAGATTAAGACATTTATTATTATTTAATTCAAAGAAGAGTTAAAAGAGTTAAAATCAATGTTTAATAACTAAAACATTTTTAATATTGGGTTATACATAAGATAAATTCGATTATATATATTCATTATAAAGCTAAAAATATTTCCAACATAACTGTATTTTAATTATAATTTTAATACTTTAAAAAATTAAATTTTTTATGACACAATGATGATGCAGTTATTACCTTATTAATGAAAGAATCAAATAAATGGTAATATAAATATTAAAATAAATATAATTTCAAAGTTTTTATAACATAAACGAATTTTATAGGTGACTATGACATGTTAGAGCTAATTCAATTTATCATGTTTTAAGGAATCACGTTGTGATAAATTTCAAAAAAAAAACAAAATACCAAATAATGTCAAAATTGACATAAAAGAGTTTTTAAAACAAATATTATATTATTAATTGATATTAAATTTCTAAAAATCTAATGTTCTGCTAAAAGACTTGTATCATGATAGGTGTATCATTAATGGACCACTTTGGGGTCTCTTTGATATATATAGTAAGTTTATTACCCATATAATATAAAAATACAAAGAGACATTGTAAAAGTGAAACTAATTAACTAAGTGTTAATACTTAAATATAAGGTTAATATAGTGACCCACACCTATCTAAATTCTATTTGTTGAGTGGTTTTAGACACTGAACCACCTTAAAATTTAAATAATAAAATTTGGAGCCATTATAAACTGAATATGAATTTATTATAAATTAATACTTTAAGTTTTTTTTAAAGAGCCCCTCCTCCCCCTTATAAAAGGACCGAACTTCTAGCCAATTATTCACACATTCAAATCCTTTTGGTTTGGCCAAAACCTGATACAATACTCTCTAAACTTGATGCACATCAATATATTGGCCTTATTTTGATCATAAATCCATCCTATGGAGCCCTTTTGATCAAATAAAAAGGAAGAACTCACAGAAGAGGTAATGTTTTCACCACACTCTTTCAAGTTCCTTTCTTCTTAAACATAATTTTTTTTGTTATTTATATTATAAAATAATAACTCTAGTATCTCCTATATACTGTGATGTTATTATAAATATGGGACAACCATATTCATTATTCTATCCATCCTTTGAATGACATGTCACCATACGTGCGTACGTACGGCATACCGTCTACGCGTCGTGGTGTAATTGTTATTCAATACATTATTAATTGGATGGGTATAATAATGATGTGTATTTGATGTAAATAATAAATATAACATTATAATTATTCTGTATATATGATATACCATCGAATTATAAATTATTTTTATATCAAAAGAATGATATTTTCGCTCGGGCGTACGTACGGATTACCGTCTCCACGACGCGATGAGATTCATTTTCCAAGTTCACCATTAATCGACGATAATAAAAATATATATTACTTATAATTATGTAATATATGACATAATATTTCTACTGGAGATATATATATATTTATATATATAAGGATTTATGTAGTTACATATATCTTATTCACTTACTTCCATTCAATACCATATGAAAACAGAAATAGCTTTTATGCATACGTACGGACTACCGTCTCCATAATATGTGTATTTCTTTTCATATATATGTCAATTATACATATTTATATTCTAAATATATATGGTTTTTTTTATCATGTTTTATATTCTGGATGTTTATAAATCATGATCTAAGTGATACAACGAAGAGTAACAAGTTAATACACGTACTATAATGAAAGCGATTATTATCCGAAATGTTAATTTAACATGGAAATAATTATTAAATGGGTAATATAAAGTCTTAAATGAATCATTTATGATATCATAAATATTGATATGGTTATGTTATAATTTAAAAACAAACTACGATCTTGTATAGGAGGATAAACGTACCCTCAACTAAAGGAAAGTGCAAGGTAAGGGGTTCCCCTCTCACTCCTTATTCCCGTGAGATTCATGCAATATTGCCACTATTATCATTTGTGTGTTGTATGTACTGCCCATAATTATATTATTTATGTAATACACTTTAATTTATGTTTATTTACATATTCATTTTATGACACCTTTTTCATGGGTTTTATGTTTCGTAAGTTACCAAATTGGTAATGCTTAATTTCACAATCTCGTTATTATCTGAGGTTGTTGTTTTTACATTAGTATCTACTGGGACATATTTATTATCATTGTACATGATTTAGGAAAGAGTTTTCAAAGGGATTATTTTACAGGACTTTTTACTAAAACATCATTTCAAATGATTAAAATATTTATTCTTCTAAATCTTTCTCATTAATGTCCATGTCTTCAAAATGGGGTTTTAGGATTTATTTATATGGACATGATTGTTTTTAAAATGTTAATTCATTTCAAAATTTTCAAAGTGGTATGGGAAACTTTGATTAAAAAATGTCTTTAAATGACTTCTTTTCTATATTGTGTGAATTTTAAATGTTTTCAGGAGAAAGGGGTATTTCTCTCAAAGAGTTTTACAAATCAATCTCATCTATGTTAAAATTCTTTAATGGATTTTATTATTTTTTTAAAGTTGATTTATCATGATAGAAATCATACATATTGTGTTGAAGGTTTTGTGATCTATTTGACTCTGGATGAGTTATTTTTATTCCATTCATTATTTATGGGTAAACTATTGACTTTTCTCATGCTATTTTTAATACAAATTTCTATGTTATATTTCATCCTATTTTTAAGATGAATGTGTTGGAGTAGTATGTTCCAGGTTGGGGACCTTTAAAAGTAAGCCCTCCAGGTTGGTGTCCAGTTGTTAGAGGCACTCCGGGTTGGTTTCTGGTTATTAGAGGCACTCTAGGTTGGTATCTGGTTAGAATAGGCACTCTGGGTCGGTGTCTAGTTATTAGAGGCACTCCGCGTTGGGTTTCGGTTATAGTTAGCCCTAGGCCTTAGCACGAGGCCTTGATAAAGAAATTAAAGTTCACCAATATGCATTCCATCATTACAAAAGTGGTTAGTGATATTGCATGTGATTATTCGATTAGTAGAATATCCATGTGAATAAGTAAATGGAAATATTTCATTTTATTTCTACCATATTATGCTGAAAATAATGTTTAAAAGGATTTAGTTTTAGTTGTATACATTGCCTTAAATGTTTATGTTTATTTTTGAATATTTCCGCTATATTGCTGACCCTTACTGAGCGTTTGAGCTCACCCTTTTTCTATGTTTTATTTTTCCATGGATTCCAAGAAGTGTATTGTGATTGATATGCAGGGTTAAGCCACGGGAATAATGGTGTTCATAAAGGATTATTTATGTTGTTTGGTATGTTATAAAGTGTAATGTAACATTCATTTATGTAATCTATTTTCCAAGACTGCTAAACCAATCGGTCCTTCTGGTCTTGATTCCTTGAAATAATTCCAATGTATTAAAATAATGCACCGACTCTGGGTAACTGGGGTCAGGGCATTACATTATCCAATTTCACTAAATCTACAATCATTTATATCATTAATGTACTTTGGAAACTCCTCATCATTAGTCTGAGAAAATTTTATCCTTTCTAGTAAAAATGTTTTGGAAAAAATTTGAAAAAGTATTCATTTTTCACCTTCCATAGATATTCCCATATCCATCTTTAAAAGATGCATGAATATATGATACATTTCAACTATCATCTTGTTTAAAACTCAATGATATTTTTTCCCAATGCATATTTCACCCTATTTTCCTTTTCCAGGTGGTAGTGAATTTTGTAATCATTACCCTTGATTATTTCAAGCCATATCTTTTGCCTTATGTTGAGTTATTTTTGTTAGAAAATTTACTTCAAACTCTTGTTATCAGTATTAAACTATGATTTTTTACCATAGATATTGTGTATTGATATCTACAGAGAAAATATTTCAGATTATAATCAAGATCATGAGTGCGATAGTTTTGCTCATGAATTTATAGCTTTCATGATGCATTGGAAATACCTCTATCATTCCACATAAAGACAAAACCGTGTGCTTTCTTTGAAGCATCACTATAAATTACAAACCCATCGTTCCCTTATGGTATAGTCAAGATAGAATCATTGAATATTATTTTCTTCAATTCCTTATTACATTCTTCAAACACTTTATTCCGAAAAAAAATTAAACCCTTTACGTGTGAGCTTGGTTCATGGGTCAGCCAAACAAGAAATATTCTGGACAAAATGCTGATAATAACCAAGAAATATAAAACTGCATACCTTAGTTAAGCACATTGATGATATCCATTCTTGGATAGCCTTGATATTTGAATTATCAACATAGATTCCATCCTTAGAGAAAATATTTCCATGAAAATAATTCTCTTGATGCCAAAATTCAAACTTTCTAAACTTCCCATATAATTCATTTCATCTGACAATTTCAGAATAGAGAACTCTTGATATTCATGTTCATCATAGATTTTTGAGTATAACAATATATCATCAATAAATAACACTATAAGGTAATCAATATATTCCTTGAAAACTCTATTCCTTTGGTTTATTAAGATAGAGGGTGAATTAGATAATCTAAAAGGCATTACTGTAAACTCAAAATTCCCATACCTAGTTCGAAATACTTTTTTATAATGTCTTCCTTCTTCAAACACAACTGATGATATCTAGATTGAAGATCAATCTGTGAAAAATATTGATCTCTATGAATTTGGTCGAATAAATCATCAATGAAAGGTAGGTGATAATTGTTCATCATTGTTATAGAATTGATCTCCTTGTTGTCAATGCACAATCTCATAGATCTGATGTTATTCATAATAAAAAGGACAACATCTCCCCATGGATAATTATTTGGGAGAATAAAACCCTTATTACTCAATTCCACTAGATATTTCATTATTTCCTCTATTTCCACTGTGTCCATTCAATATGGGTTCATCGATGTGGGCTTTGAACCAGAAAGTAAATCAACAGAAAACTCAGTTTCTCGTTTCGGAGGATGTCTATGTAAATCCCCTAGAAACACATCAACAAATTTTGGTAACATAGATGAATCCCCTATTCTGACATTCTTTTCCTTATACATAATTATTTCATTCTCTTCCTCCCGAATTATTGAATTTTGAAGAGCTACTGAGAATGGATCTATATAAGAATCAGGTGTTGACGTTTCTACTCTAAAGATTATGTACTCTTTATCATCATCGAAAATTGTAATCTACATCTTCTAACACTGAATTTTCACATCATGTTCCTAAATCGAAGACATTCCATGGAATAAATAATATTCAATCCTGGGTATGACGACGCGATATGCTGATGAAAAACATTTATTTTACCTAATGAGAACGGATTCAAAAAACATTTTTCTGATGAGACTCCCCATAGTAGTTTGGACTGATAACTCCATTATTATGTCAAATTTAAAAAATCTAATTTACCTAGACAACTAGTAATATATGAATTAATGTGATGATCCAGAATTAAATAATGCATTTTCTATACATCGAAGACCCATTAAATTACCTGCCACCACGTCTTTCGAAGCTTCAACCTGAGAAGTAGTGATCACATAAGCATGTAATTTCTCCCTTGTATTTTTCAGAAGAAATTTCCCTTAGCGCTAAGGAAATACAATTTTTTAATGTACCTTTTCTCTAAAATTTTAGTATTCAACATTGATAGCCTCTTTCTTTCTCTGGTAATCACGAGCTTGGTGGAATTTTTCACCAGACATATAACATTTTCCCATTCCCATGAAACAAGAAATAGGTTGTTTCCTCCCATGTTCACCATAGGATGGATATTCAACATTTCCCTTATTCTCCATATTTTCATTTCCAGAGTGATCAGTAGATCACATCTCTCTTTCTTTCCTTCTAAGTCATAAGACATGGAGAATTCATTTTTTTCTTAATAGTTCATGAGAAATATCTTCTTATGATGAGATGAATTGGGAGACTAATGGTGATATGAAAAATGGTTTTATCCCCTGAATGAATTGATCAATAATACTCATTGGGTTAGGTATATAATATTTTTCATGCCTTGCTAATCGTGTATTGGTAGCCTCTTAAAATTTGACATTCTCATCATCCTTTTGTCTCATACACCGAAATTGTCTTTTCATATTCACTAAATGGTCACGAGGAAAGTATTTTTCTATGAAAATAAATATAAACTCTCTCAATTACATGTCCAATAATTCTTCAGTTTATTTTGTTTTTTGATTAATGAATGCCATTGATCTGTATTTCCCATGAAGCGATAATATTCCATGTCAACATTTTCCCTTTCGCTACTCCCCAAAGAATGAAATATTTTCTCTAAGGAACATATCCATTCCTCAGCTACTAATGTATTTGTACTCCCATTTAAATATAGAGGTTTTTTCCTCATGAAGAGGTCTAACATTTATCTTCCACATTGTGGATCAGGGTCTTCCAAACTAGTAAGGATATTATTCAAAACCGGTTTGAGTTTCCCTAGTATAGTAATAAGCTGATCAGCACCTGCTGAATCACCAAATCCACTATTATTATCTTGAGTAGGAAGGATATCCTTACAAAGATTACATGAATTTTTATGGATTCTATTATTCATACTAGATGCTATTTCAAAAAAAAATGACATACACTTGATTAGAATATGAATTGCAATACATAATCCAAACTTGTAAAACACATAACATAAATTGAACAATTTATTTATATATTATGTAATGATTAAAAAATGTTTTTGTTGAGGTTATATATACTCATAAATACATAATAATGGTATGTAATGAAAATGCAAATTATCCTAAGAATATCCCCCTGGAGTGTCGTAACCAAGAGTGATATAAGTCCCATTGTCATGTACCAGGATAACCTGGGTCAAGCCCAAATATCTTTGTTAGAGTTTTCACACCTAGGTATATCTTTTCTAGAGTTGTCTCTACCTTCTTGTATCCAGACAGGGATATATTATTTGGAATAGAAAGAAAATCTCTATATTACCAAAATGTTAGGATGTTATTCAATACCAATCCTCAAAGTCTATCTTATGGTAATCTGTTCTAATCAGAGTTTATCTAAATCAAGTTTCCAAGGTTTTTACTAAACTTTCTCTAATAATAACTATAACACCCTGACCCCAGTAACCCAATGTCAGTGCAATATTAATTAAAATTTTCATTATCATATTGGATCAAAATCCCAAAAGTCCTATAAATTTAGTATCTTTAGAAGTACTAGATACATTCATAAGTTTTACATTACATTATAAAATTAAAATAAAAAAACAATTTTTCCATTGAAATCATTTATCCTTTCGACTACACATACAAGTCAGTCGGAATATAATTATTCACATCTCAGGAAAAATAAAACATAGAAAGGTGTCAGCTCAGAAGCTCATTAAGGAAAACAATATAGAAAAAAAATCAATAATAAGCATAACCATTTAAGGCAATGTATAAGACTAAAATAGAAGACTTTTCACCATAAACATCATCATAACATGTCTAACATAAATCAAATAATTCCATTTACTTATTCACATTGAAATTCTACTAGTCGAATAATCACATGTAATATTAATAGCTAATTTCGTAATGCTGGAATGCCTAATGCCAGACTTTATAACCATGTAGAAAAGGCCTTATGCCAAGGCTACAAGTAAGATTTTTTCAAGGCCTTATGCCAAGACATGAGTTTGTCTCATGATACCTACCGATGCCTTGAGCATATATAGGGGGTTTCACCCGTTAATTACTAAGTCCAAGGAATTCCTCAGGTGAAAAGGTTTAATCATAATATTCACATTTGTATTAAATCTAGCATACAAAATTTCAAGAATTAATTCATAAACAATGAATTGTGTAAAAATAAAAAATCCATGGTCAATCATATCACAAAACCTTCAATACAATATGGAAGATTTTTATCATAATAAATCAGCTTCAAAAAATCTAAAAATCCATTAAAGGATGTTGATATTAGTTAAATCAAAACGTTTTGAGGAGAAAGATCTATTTCTATTTGGTTAATATTAAATACACATATAATAATAAAAGAAAAATTTTATTTTTTAATAATTTTAAAAATCTTGTGGGGGAATCTTCGACGATGTTAAAATGGCGGAAAATAGTTTCACCCATCTTATAAGTTAAAAAAGTCATTTTTATCATAATTTTGTTGAGTAGGTCAAAAATAACTTGTTTAAAAATTGATGGAAGGATTTCTTTGAAAGCACATGGAATCAAAAATGGTTAAAATGACATTAACTAATAGTATATTAAATAGTAACAATGTTTTTAATTTCTTTTTAAAAAAATATTGGATGTGGATGATAAAGAGGTCATCGTAGAAACTTATGTGTTATAAACCTTGAATAAGTAAAGAGATATAGAATTAACCATTACATTGTACTTTTCTATAGTCAATGGTATGTTAACCTCCTGTTTAATAGATAAAACATTTCTATTAAATTATTCCAAACTATATACATAAATATTATATCATGTATGATCATATAATAGTTCTTTGTTAATAATATTTCATTAATATAATCATTTTCGGTGTTAACTGATTTGTTATCCTTTATATGATTTTTTATGTAAGCCGTGTTTATTATGGATAGGTTGTATTTGATTCATATAAATAATGATATTTTTTCATAATCATTATTTTTAATCATTAAATTAAAATTATCCTTGAAAAAATATTATGGAGAAGGAATCCCATCACGTTCATGGAGATGGTATGTAATCATGAGTGACAATATCATAATATTGATGGTGAAATCATATGTAATTGAATGGTATATCATATATAATGAATCATTTACATATTATATTTATTATTTACATTACTTATACTCATTGTTTCACCATACAAATAATGAACTAGCTAAATAACAAACTACACCACGACGTGGAGACGGTAAGCCATGCGTAGGAATGTTTGGTGACATTGTCATTTATAGGATGGATAGAATAACGAATATGGTTTTACCATATTTATAATAAAATAATATTATGTAGAAGGCACTAAATTTATTATTTCATAATTAAAAAATCAATTAATGTATAAGTGTAAGAAGAAAATAACATGATTGAGGGTGGTGAAAATATTACCTCTTCTTCGGGTGTTTCCTTTTGAGTTGATCAAAAGTGCTCCATAAATTGGAATTATTATCAATGTAAGGCCTCTATGTTGAAGGAATAATATTTGAGATGATATTTTGGTAGGGTTTTGCCAAGAAATATGGATTTGGAGAAGTTAAATTAAGATAAGGGAGAGTATACTTTTATAAGAGAGGTGGGGGTGACTTTAAGAAAAGTTTGAAATATAATCAAAAGGACCAGGAGCGAGTCAGACCCTCTCCTACAAAATTTTATTGTAAGATAAATTACATAGATAAGACATCAAAAGGGGGGTTTACACAGCCTTTTAAAAGACATACCACATGCATCAGCCTCAACAAAAGGCACACAACAATCAAAAGCAATAAAAGACCATTCAGAACATGACTCCACAATGGCCTCTTTTGAAAACACATCAACAACATGATTGGCCTCACAATAAGCATGTGTCACCTCAAAAATGATTACATCAAGGATAAAAATACAATAAAAACAAGATGGAAACATCATCCATGGTACATTCCTCAACCTCATCTGAAGGATATCAACAACCACCATAGAGTCTGATTCAAGCCAGAGAAATCGCCAACCAAAATGAACAGCATACCTGATAGCTTTAATCATTGCCCACTAATCAGCCTCAATGGCAGATCCCTGACCAATATAATGATAAAATCAGCCCTTGAAGAAGCCCCAATAGGGACAGAAGACACCACCGCATCTTGAAGGCCCTGGTGCACCTGATGTCACCCCATCAACATTGATCTTCAACCAGGAGGGAATAGGAGGGATCCATCTAATGGACATCATCACTAGTGGTTTTCTAACCCTGCTAGTAATGCTAAAATTCTTCAATATAATAAGATCATTTAGCACATTATTCATACAACCAACCTGGACTCTTGAGTTTGTGAAAACATCCCTATGAATCACCCTCACTCCTGACATGAAAGTTGGCTAGATATTCTCAAAAACCTACTAATTTCTAGCCTTCTAAGTGAACCCTATAGTTGCTGAAACAACCACCAAGAGAATCACCCAAACATGTTCACTACAGCTGGCCGAAAGTGCTGAATGAAGGAGCCTCTCAACCGATGTCAAGTCTAGACAACAACATGTCTTATCATGGATATATTTCTGAAGCCTGCATATTAGCGAACAAGAGAGAAAAGAATATTCAATTGATTCCACCATAGCCAAGCAGATTGAGCAGGCCGAGGCCAACGGAATCCCAGCTCTTTGCAGATATCATTTCACCTGATTCCTTCTCTTCCACATCCTCCAAAGAATAAAATACACATAGGGAGGAATGAAGTATGTCTGGATGGCAGACAGACACCTTGGTACCACAATCTGCCCAACGCACATGTGCTGGTATACAACTCGAGTGGTGATGACTCCATTATTGTTTAGATTCCATATAAAGGTATCTTTTTCAATGTAGTTATACCTATGGATATCATCATTAAGTTGAGTAGGAGTGAAATCAAAAATACATGATCTTCCATCCTATATATCAGCAACTGAACAGTGCAATAGGTTTGATGTAATCTCAATGTCCTCTTGAATCGGCCTGTCCAACCATGTATTGCTCCAGGAATACAGAGTTGACCCCTACCAAAAAACCACTTCGAACAGGAGATGATCCCATTAAAAGATTACTTTAAAGTGGGACAAATAAAATAAGAGATATAGTGAGAATAACCATCACATAGCCTTGAGGTAATCCTTGCTGAGAGAAATTCCATCGAAGAGTATTGAAATGTAATAAGATTCTAGGTGAATTTGTTGAGCAGAGCATAATTATACAAACCCAAATCGTTAATCCAAGTCCCCCCATCTCAACTTGTTTAATGCACTCTTTCCATGACAACACAACCAACTTCCATTTATATATGGAACCAGTCCTAATGAAATTTTTGATAAGCATTTGGAGTTCTTTTATAATATTCTTTAGCCACCTGTAAATAGAAAATACATAAATAAACATAGAGGTAAACACTGAGTTGACAAAACAGACTCTTCCAGCTTGTGACATAGGTTTTCCTTTCCATGTTTCCAGCTGAGAAATAATTTGTGAGACAATAGATTCAAGATGGCACCTCCTGATACGTCCCTAGAAAAGAGGTACACCGTGATAATTAAAAGGAAATGAGCCCTTTTTGACACCAAGAGTTCATGGGATATTATTCTGCTTTCAAATGGATACTACCTCCCCAAAAACCACAAAAGACTTCTGAAAGCTAATTTCATAACTAGCCACATCCTCATAGTGCTTGAAAATAATTTTAATTGAAGACAACATCCTTGAGTTTGCAGTACTAAATAGCATGATGTCAACAACATAGAAAATATGTGTAGGGGCATAAAGATCTCTACCAAATTTAATCTGATTATACAAACCATCTTGGACAAGGCTATTAAGGAAGATGCTCAAATAATCCTCACCAAGGGCAAGAAAAAGTCCAGTAATATTGTCTCCCTACCGAAAGCCCCTGAAACATTGAAATAAACCCCTGGGCGAACCATTGATCAGAATAGATTACCTAGAACTCTTAAGAATAATGTGGATCAAATTGATGAACCTTGAAGAAAAACCATGCATTCCAAGGATAGAAAGAATAAAAATCCATTTCATTGTGTCAAAGGACATTGAAATATCAATATTAATTGCAAGGATACCTTGTTTCACCTTCCTTCTCATTGCATTAATGCATTCAAAGGCAGTGAAGATACACATTTGGATACTTCTTCCCAGAACAAACCCAAATTGATTAGGGGTAATGAGACCCTTAACCACCTTACCCAACCTTGTGGAAATTATCATGTTGATGATCTTAGGTATTGTATCGCCAATAGAAACCGATCTAAAATCCTTAATATCTACTACACCATCATTCTTGGGAATACGAGAAATGAAATTGGAATTCACACCATAGCTCATAGAGGCAGAAAAAAAGAACTCTTTAACTACATTAATGGCCTAATCATGGACAATCTCCAAGTTGAACATGAAGAATTTATTAGTGAAATCATTCAACCCTTCAATAGTGTCAATGTTCAGGGAGAAAAGGGCTTCTTGGTCCTCCTTGCCCCCAGGTACAATCACATGCTTATCATTAGTAAAATCATCAATTCTTGAGGTGATTTTTGCACAATCATATGGGATCTATCAGACACATTTTCATAATATAGATCTGATAAGTATCTCACAACCGAATTGGATATGTCACTATTATTAGTGAGAAGCCATCCATTAATGTTTAAACAACCAAGACCCCTATGAATTTTCTTTCCTTATTGAGATGATGGAAAAAGCTAGAGTTTATGTCCCCAAGCTTCAACCACCGAACATTGTAGACAGATTTGGCCAGATTTTCCATAGAGATGAATAGTTCATATAGCTTTGATAAAGCATGAATATCATCATTTGAAGGCATAGAATTAAGTTGATTAACATTTTGACAGCTATCAAGGTGACTTTCAAAATATTTTATATCCCCATATATCTTTGAAAATGAAAGCTTACTCAATTTCCTATGCATCATCTTAGTGATTTTCATCTTTGAAGATATGATGTGAGAAGGAGATACCATATTACAAGAGCTCCAAACATCTAGAACAATCTCTCAGCACCCCTTAATCACAATCCATGCATTTCTAAAACTAAAAGGAATAAGATCCATACCCAAACCATCAATGGAGATATCCACCACCAAATTATTATGATCAGAGTGAGTTTTCGAAAGCAGAAGGCTAGACACTAATGAGATCTTTTCTATCATCAATCTAAACATGGTCCCTATCCAATTTACTTGCCTGCCTCCCATTAAGAGTGTATCTTCCCTAGGTAAAATCTGCACCAACTGTCGAAACATCAATTAGATTATAAATATATATACATTGAGAGAAATCCTTGGCAGTGACCCGATTAAAATTTGATCCAGTTTTCCCATTAGGCCAAAGCACTGTGTTGAAATCACCTATAAGAATCAAATTCTGTGGCATTTGGGAGGAAATAGAAACAATGTCACTCCATAGCTCCCTTCTCTTCAAATAGGAATTGTCAGCATAATGATATTATAACATGCTAAGAAAACCCCAAGTTGTTAATTACTAACATATATAAATTGATATATTTCATTTGTATGATTTGTATAATTTTATGAAAATTATATCAATTAATAATATAATATTAGTTTTTAAAACACAAATATGTTAGTTTTGACACTATTTAGTATTTCATTTTTTTTGAAATCCATACAAACCTTATCACATCGAATAAAATTTATTTAATAATCCATAAAATATGATATTAACCTAGAAAATTAGTGGAATTCATCAAAAGTCAAAATTTATATTTATTTAGAAATTTATATTTTCAATTATTTCAATATTCTATTATTAAGGTAATTACAACATCATCATTGTGTCATAAATAAATTACAATATTTATGTTTTTAAAAATAATAAATAAAATATCATAATGTAGAAAACATTTATATCTTTATAATGAATATTTATGGTAGAATTTTTATTGTGTGTAACCCAGTATTAAAAATATTTTAGTAATTAAACTTTGAAATTAACTCTTTTAACACTTCTTTTAAAATAATAAACGTCCTTATCTAATCCTAGTAGACAAAAGAAGATCATATTTTATTCCTAAGGTTGTTTTTGGTCAAAATAGACATATTTAACTGAATTAAGACACATGTTAGGGTAATTATAATATCATTTTACCCTTAATTACCAAATTTACTTTTAACCGTGGTAAATAAAAGTCAAAAGTTAATATTCACCAAAAATTATTTTCATCTTATTGAACCAATTTTTATTTAATGATGTCAACCATGTATCTCTAATTTTTAAATTTAGCTCACAGAAGTGGTAAAATTATGTTTTATGTAAATTTTAAAATTCTCCTAGAAGGTTGGTAAAAGCTCGTAAAAAGTTCCATAAAATTTTATTTATCTAAACTTATTATAAAATGATTGCTTTAGAAATACATTGAAGATATATCGTTATTGTGTATATATTTTGATATAATATAATTTAATATAAAATAACTAATTACATAAATAAAATTTTTGCTTTAAATAATAACGTAGTGTTTTTCACTATTAATCAAGAATAGAATATTTTCAGAAAATTATCAAAAATTCACCATATGATAATTTATTATTTTAAATTCATAAAAGATGTCCATTTTGAAAAATAAAATACATAAAATTTTAAAAATTTTGTATTAGTATTCATAATATCTAGTTTGATTGTTCATGGTGTGTTAAAACTCCATGTTGCGTACAACGCAAGCTACTGCATTATTGCAAAAGAAACATACCGTGGAATCATGGGGTGTTATATTTAGTGTTCATGATGGTGGGATATTATATATATAAAATATCCCTTACAAATGAATCATTTCATATTTTTTCTGAAATCCAAACTACTATTAATTAGAAATTAATATTAATATTTATTTAAAAAAATTAAAAACTAAAATAAGGGTAAATATTTCATTTTTTTGTGTATATTATAAAAAATATGTTTGAAAACATATTTATATGACATGGTTTGTAAATATAAGGATGTTTAATCTAAGGGAGAAATGATATCAAGTTTTTTATAATCATTTTCTATGTAATATTTGGTAAAAACAGAAAATAATATGGTATTATTACATGAAAATAAATAACCATTACAAAATAAAATATATGTGTTAAATTTAATAATGATAAAATAAATTCAATAAATAAAAATATACTATATACAATAATAATTTAAATGAAATTTTGAGATAAATACTTAGCAATATCATCACGTTGAAGTGATAATTAATTAATGAATCTATTTTGTCTATCAAATTAAAATCCACATAAAAAAATTTAATTACAAAATATTATAGTAAACATTATTTACAAGTCTAATAATTTAAATTTAAGTACAGTGAATTAGTAATATAGAAAATCGTGTTTTGAAATTCATTACGACATGAAAATTTTCAGGTTAAATAACCTAAGAAAAAATAACTCAAATTAAAATTTGAAACACAATGAAGTATGAATTATTCATTAAATTACCTTGAAATGGGACATTATATACAAAATGTAAATACAATTAGTTTCACTCTATTACAATATTCCCCGGTAATGATAAATTGAGTTGAATTCCTTAACCTCCCACTTCTTATTGGTTGAACATGACTTAATCCCATGTATAATAGTTTTAATATTATTATTAATTTATAACAAAACTATATTTATATTTATATTATCATATTGTACCCTCTTATTACATTATACCACACATTTTTTAATAATATTTCATTATTTTAATTTGTTTTTGGGGTTAATTGAATGGATTCCTCGTGCGCGTTTCTTCATGACATATCAGGTTCTTCGGTATAAGTTATAGATAAATAAATAAATAATTATATTTATGAAAAAAATATCACAATGACTCATTATATATATATTTTTACAAATTATTGATGTTATTAAATAGAATGTTGCTTTGTGGAGATGATATGTCATACGTATATAAGAGGGTTTATAACATTCCATTAACATGTGAAAGGATAATGTATATGGTGATATATTAATATTATAAAATAAATATCATTTCGTACATATAAAAAATATAAATTTATCTTTATTATGACTTGTTTGAAGCATAAGTGAAAAAAATCACATCTTTTCATGAGATAGTAGTACCCCTACACATGAGTGATGTTGTAAAATTTTAACAGGAATGGATTTTAAGAAGGTATATGTGATATTATATTTTAATAATTATAATAATTTAATAAATATTTCATAATTTGGTTAAATATATAATTATACCCATCCTTAAATGCTGGTTATGGAAAACAAATTACAACTATTTTGTAGGCGCTAGTCCACCGTACAGAAAATTTATAGTTTTGTTTCCCATTTGAATGATGATTTTATGGATACACCTCATTAAATTGTTGTGATAAAATAAATTTATATGGATGATATTGTGGTTGATATTTAATTATGGTATAATTATATTATACGTATGTGTATGAAGAAACAAATTAAAAACACCCGTTTAAAAATTATATCTATTTTTAAGAAATTCTTGTAAGGGTTTCACCAATATCCTTTAAATGTTGGATTGTAGATAAAAATGTTCTCTAGGTCATTGGTATGATATTGAATATGTTATTTTGAATTGTTTTAAATAAAAATAATTGTTTTATTATTTATGAAGATGTGGTTTCCTTTTTAGGTAAGAAGAGGAAAAACATTGTACTATTGAATAAAATTGTTAGGTCCACTAGGCTGAATACCGTGAGAGGGGGGGGGGGTGAATCAAGGTATGACTAATTAAAAATTAATGCCCGTTCTGATCTTGTTTCGCTGTTAAGCAAAACACTCTTCTCTCTCTTTCCAGCTACACAATATAAACAGAAAGTAAAGCAAGCGCAGGACACATCAATTTTACTTGGTTCACCGCTAAGGGCTACGTCCAAGGAGCATACGCCGACAGGTTGCCGGTCGTACCAAATTCCACTAATCTTCACTAGCTGTGGATTACAAGGTTTGGGCTAGATCACTTCTATGCCCAGGCTCACTGCCTTTACAAAGTTTAGGGTCAGCTCACTGCTTTCCCAAGGGTCACTCCCTGTTTCTCTCTCTCTGGCTCACAGCCGGTGGAGAGGATCACCTTCTTCCTCTTCCTGAGCTCACTGCTCTTGGATGGAATCCACTCACAGTTTATAGACCTGTAGGTCTCTTCATTTTCATGAAAGAATGCATCTTATCTTGTATGTAGATGCTCTGTTGAAGTTTAACTTTCACCCGTTGATGAAATTCTCTTTGCACCGAAGGTATCGGGCAAACTTCCAGCTTCCACGCAGCCCGAAAAACACCGCTGGAACAAACCTTACTTGGCGCGTAAGTCAACCTCGGCGCGCAAGTATCGGCGCGCAAGTCACAACGGGCGCGCAAGTCCTCCTCAGACACTTGCGCGACTCAAGCTTCCTCAACTCCAAACATGCGCGACTCTCTTCCTTTTACGCCCAAACCAATATTGGTGCGTAACTGTCAACCGGCGCGCAACTTCTAACACCGGCGCACAACTTCAACAACTGGCGCGCAAGTCCCACCTGCGCGACCACACACACCACTTGCGCGACCAGCACACCTGCGCGACGGGAGCTCTCGTATTGAACTCCGGTCAGAAATGAGGAGGGGTGGTCCGATATTTATAGGCAATCTGACCACCCTGCGCGACGGCGCGCAAGTCACCTGCGCGACCCAATCTCGGCGCGCAAGTCTTCACTTCTTTTAGACACTTGCGCGACCAACTCCCAAACTTGCGCGAAACTATTTCCTTAGCCATATTTTGATCTTCTGATCTTGAAAAACATACGGCGCGCAAGTTTCCTATACTCCAAGTCCACGGCGCGCAAGTCCCTTTGCCAAAAACACTTTTCTTCATTTGCCGATTTTCAGGCCCAAAAATTTGGCAAACACTGGAAAACGGCGTCACCTTGTATCTGTTCTTTTGTACCGCCTCCAGATCTTCCATTCCTTTTATCGACATTCTTGAATCAAACATGGATCGTTGACCTCAGCTCTTGAACTCGATATTCCATCATGAAATCCTCTTTGTCAACAAACACAACTCAGATGTCCACTTTGTCAACCAACACAATCACCTCAAAAAGTCTTCAATGATACCTTGAGGGATTTTTGCCCAACAATCTCCCCCTTTGGGTTTGTTGACAACTCTTCCAAACAAATATACGTCATTGATTCTTCAGCCTCCATTCGCCTCATTGTGATTCTGATAGCGACCAAGGATTTACTCAACACATACTCTAAGCCCACATGAGCAATGCTCGGCGTGAGAAACAAGAGTAAATGAAAAGTTCATCAATGAATCACTTTATCTCTAACATCCACTGTTGACACCACACACTGTCCAACACCACGCTTCTGCTTTTATCACGATCCTCAGCTGTCGTGATATCTATTATTTGATCGATCACTTCTAGCACCATCAGATTTAATACGCTCCCCCTTTCTTCTCACAGCTTCAACACCTTTTTAGCCATATTTCCTGTGTTGTCCAAGCTAAGCTCTGGCTAAGCACGTTCAACTAACTTCAACTCCCCCTATCTGGCTGCTCCACCTGTCAGCGTCTCCCCATATCATTCATGATTTATCAAATCTCCACATTGTCTCCCCCTTGAACAATCACTATTTTCTCCCCCTTTGTCAACGAACCCAAAGGTCACGCCTTTGTAGTCTGTAACATAGTAGAGAACACATTAGCATAGTAGGGAAAACACATCATACCTCGGGGAGAGGGGGAGGGGTCCCGCATCCACACTATTTCAAGTGCGGGGAATCGACTGAACTCCCAGAGCTAGTCGATGCCTCTCAAAAGCTTCCTTTGGTAAGGCCTTTGTCAGAATGTCTGCAACTTGTAGCTCTGTAGGCACATACTCCAACTTCACGATGCCCTGCTCAACCTTCTCCTTGATGAAATGATACTTGATCTCAATGTGCTTTGTCCTGGAATGATGGACAAGATTTTTTCTAAGATTTATAGCACTTGAGTTGTCACACAGGATTCCGATCGGAGACTTCACTTCAACTCACATATCTTCAAGCTGCTGCTTCATCCACAATAACTGTGTGCATGCTTGAGTGGCCGCAATATACTCAGCTTCTGCGGTGCTCAATGAAATGCAATCTTGTTTCTTGCTTAGCCAAGAAATACACAATCCACCAAGATAGAATGCACCACCTGACGTTGATTTTCTATCATCTGTTGAACCGGCCCAGTCTGCATCAGTATATCCCAATAACTCTGTCTGAGATTTGTCGTTGTATGTCAAGCCGAAGTCCACCGTGCCCTTGATATATCTAAGTATTCTTTTCACTGCAAGCATGTGACTTTCTTTGGGATTACTCTGATACCTCGCTGCTTGGCATGTGGCGAAAACAATATCAGGCCTTGTTGCGGTTAAGTACAACAGACTTCCAATGATTTGCCTATATTCTGTGATATTAACTGCCTTGCCATCCTCATCTTTTGATAATTTCATCCGGGTAGCCACCGGAGTCTTCATCTCCTTGGAATTGTCCATTCCAAACCTTCTCAGGACCTCCTTGGCATATTTGGATTGAGAAATGAAAGTTCCATTCCTTCCTTGTGTCACCTGTAGACCAAGGAAAAACGTTAGCTCTCCAATCATTGACATTTCAAACTCATTTTTTATGAATTCGGAAAACTGTCTTCACTGAGCGTCATCTGATCTGCCAAAAATTATGTCATCGACATACACTAGTACCATCATCCTTTGATTACTGTCATTGCTGAAATAGAGGTTGTAGTCAACTCCTCCACGCTGGAAACCAAGCTTCTTCAAGTACTGATCAAGCCTTGAGTACCATGCCCTAGGTGCTTGTTTCAGCCCATACAACGCCTTCTTCAGCCTGCAAACTTTGTTCTCGTCCTCATGAATGAGAAAACCATCTGGCTGCTCAATATACACCTCTTCTTCCAGAACCCCATTCAAGAATGCGGATTTGACATCCATCTGGAACACTTTGAACTTTCTTTGCACTGATATGGCCAAAAATAATCTGATTGTCTCCAGCCTTGCAACCGGTGCAAATGTCTCATCAACATCTATTCCCTCTATCTGGGAGTATCCCTTACACACTAGTCTTGATTTGTTTAGAATCACTATGCCATCTTCATTCATCTTGTTGCGATAGACCCATTTAGTCCCGATGACATTCTTGTCTGCTGGCCTCGAAACCATCTCCCATGTCTGGTTCTTCTCAATCTGATCAAGCTCTTCGTTCATGGCCTGAACCCAGTTTTCATCTTCAGCTGCATCAGAAAAACATTTCGGCTCCACTTGAGACAAAAACGATGCTTGCTGTGATGATTTCATTCTTCGAGTCTGAACTGGAGCTGTTTGATCACCAATGATATTCTGCCTATCCATTTCTGCTCGACTCTTTGGCTTTCTCACAGACACCGACTTGACACTTTCCTCTTCATCATCAGTATCTTCTTCTGAGTCAGCTTCTGCCACTTCTGCTCCCCCTGGGTTGCTTACCTCATCATCACTTTCATCCAGGAACTGTTCACTGGATCGTTGAGTATTCTGTTCATTTTCAACTATAGTGACATCATTGCTTTCAATGATTTTTCCCAGCCTTTTGTTGAAACATTTATACGCTTTACTTTTCCCGGAATAGCCAAGGAATATCCCTTCATCTCCTCGTGCCTCAAACTTCCTGTGATTCTCTTTGTTGAGAATGAAACACTTACTTCCAAAGATTCGAAAGTACTTCAACGTTGGCTTCTTTCCGTACCACAGTTCATACGGAGTCTTCCCTTGCTTCGGACATAACAGAGACCTGTTTGAAACATAGACCGATGTCAAAACTGCTTCCTTCCAAAATTCCTCTGATAGGTCCTTATCAATAAGCATTGTTCTGGCCATGTTGTTGATGATACGATTTCTCCTTTCAACTACTCCATTCTGTTGGGGAGTTCTTACTGATGAAACTTGATGCCTTATCCCATGTTTCTCGAGATAGTTTTCAACCTGACTGTTTGTAAACTCCGTACCGTTATCAGTACGAAACTTCAGAATTTTCTGCCCAAGCATCTTTTCTGATTCCCTCCTGTACTGCTTTATGCAACTGAACACCTCTGTCTTATGGGTTATGATGAATACCCAGGCCATTCTGCTATAGTCATCAATGAAAAGAACATAGTACCTTTGCCCATTTATAGCTCGTGGTGAGATAGGTCCACATACATCAGCATGCACCAATTCAAGTACTCTAGTTGATTTCTGTTCCTTTGGCATGTATTTCTTTCTAATGATTTTCCCTTGTTGACAAGCATCACACGTATGAGTGCGATCACGTGATAGTTTGGGAAGGTCACTAGCAGTATCACATTTAACGAGATCCTCCATAGATGGTTGGCATAGATGACCAAGTCGCTTATGCCACAGCTGGTTTTCTTCCTCTCTGGATAAAAGACAAGTATCTTCTTCCCCACCTACAAGGTAGAGATTTCCTTTTGACCTTTTTCCCTGCAGAACAGCTGCTCCATCTTTTCCTTTCACAACACACATCTTCTTGGTAAATTGGATAGAGTGCCCAGAGTCACATAGTTGACTGACACTGAGTAGGTTATGACTGAGACCCTCTACTACCAAGACATCAGCACGTCTCATCTCTTTGCCCCCAAACTTGGCTTTCCCTGAGACAACAATCTTCAGACCTTCATCATTTCCAAATTTGAAAACTCCTTCTTTGTCATATTTGATTCCTGTAACACGATCCTTATTACCTGTCATGTGTGATGTGCAACCACTATCAAGGATCCAAACACCGGATCGATCTGATGCTTTAAGGGCAATCTCCGCCACCACAGCCTTCTCATTTTTCTTCTTCTTGGTCCATACTTTTTCTTTCACACTCGGCATAGATTGAGGCTTCTGTTCTTTCTCAGAGTATGATGGACCACCCTCATCTTGTAGAGCTGCAAATCTGTTCTGAACTTTTAACTCATTTGTTGGTTTATTGATCTACTGCTTGCGAACATTTTGATTGTGCTTTGACACATTTCTCTGAATGGTTGAAGTGCAGTACCTAGCCATGTGTCCAAATCCTCCGCACCAAAAACAGTGTCCTTCAAAATGTGTTCTAGAAAACCATTCTCTGTTTGGCTGCCATCTCTGTTCATGTTCCCTTCTGTATCTCTTGGCTATGGAACACACATACTGTGAATGTCCCATTTTCCCACAGCAATAACACCTGATATAGGATGCATTCCCTCGTGATATTTCAGCACTATGATTTCCCCTTTGGGATCTCTGAATATTCTGATTCTGTTTTGTGCCCAAATCAACTTTCACTTTCGGGATGAGTGCTTGCGGTCTGACTGCAATTGTCGCAAATTTTTTTTCTTGACTAAGCCCAGAAACAACCATAACATCTGAGCTCAATTGCTGCTTCTTCCATACTGAACTGCTAGGCTCCGCTTTCACCTTCTCTGTCTTCTGAATGGCCTGCTTTTCAGATATCACATTGGGGGTCAAGAGTTTATCTTGATCCTTAAGTTTTTGTTGCAGACTGACCACTTCTTCTTCAAGATCTTTGATACATCTAACCTGCTCCTTTCCGGTGTTAGTCAAACAATCAATTTCCTTCTTTTGTTCCTCAATTTTAATCTTATACTCAAGAATATTTTCTGAGCTCTCTGGTGTTGAGGATTTTAGTCTTTCAATTTCTTCTAACAGCTCAGACTTTTCTTCATCCTGTTGTTGCATATAGAGTTTTGCATCACGAACCACTATATTGGCTTTCTTCGTTTTGGCTCTCCAAACATCTATCTCCTCAAGAGCTGCTTCCAATTCGGCTTCCATATCAATTCTCCCTTCAATTTCTTCTTCTTCTTTAGCATCAGCTTCTTCTCCCTTTTGAAAACTACCAACAATTTCCACCAAGGCATTTACCCCACGATCTCTGCAATTTTCTATTTCCCCAACTTCTTCATCCTCAGACTCATCTGAACTTTCAAATTCTTTTGAAAGAAGATTCTTTTTCTTGAATAAATTTCTCTTGAATTGTTTCTTCCCTTTTACAAAAGCTGAAGTCTTCTTTTTGGGAATTTCAACTTCGTCATCATCATCATCATCTTGAAACTTCTTGGGGCATCTTGCCGCAAGATGACCAACCTTTCCACATCTAAAGCAAGCTAATGGAAGTTTACCTTTAAACTTTCCTCTTCCTCTTTGTAGATTCGAAGAAAGGAATGACATCACCTCATCTGTCTCTTCTTCTTCATTAGAATCTTCAATGGTGAGCTTCTTCATGGCCTTAAATGCCACCTCTTTAGACTTCCCCTTTTCCACAGCCTCATTATCATCGTTCCTCATTTCATATGCAACCAAGGTACTGTGCAAATTGTCCAATGTCAACTCTTTTGGATCTTTATCTTCTAGTACTGAAACTTTTGGATTGAACCGAGGTGGAAGTTTCCTCAAGATGCGCTTTACAATCATTATGTCTTCAATGACTTCTCCAAGACCTCGCATATCTTCCACAACAATGTTTACCCTGTCAAAGAATGCGTCAACAGACTCATTCAGGTTCATTTTCAGATCTTCATATTTGTTCCACAACACCTGCAGCTTTGCCTCTCTGACTTTTGTGTCCCCTTCATATATATTCAAAAGCTTTTCCCACATGGAATGTGACGTTTTGCATGACATCACCTTTGTGTAGATAGAATTGGAAAGGGCTCCCCCTAAGGCATTGATTTCTTTGGAATCCGCATCCAACTCTCTATGATCAGCTTCTGATAAGGCACCACTATTAATATCAGCTGTGATACCATGCATAGCTGCTGAAAACACATCCATTCCCAAGGATCGGAAATAGTGTTGCATCCGATTCTTCCATATCTGAAAATTATATCCGTCGAAGATCAGAATCCCTTTATGATTGGTTACCTCCATTGAGAGAAGAACAACTTTCAACCTTTCCCTCTGATACCACTTGTTAGGTCCACTAGGCTGAATACCCTGAAGGGGGGGTGAATCAGGGTATGACTAATTAAAAATTAATGCCCGTTCTGATCTTGTTTCGCTGTTAAGCAAAACACTCTTCTCTCTCTTTCCTGCTACACAATATAAACAGAAAGTAAAGCAAGTGCAGGACACAGCAATTTTACTTGGTTCACCGCTAAGGGCTACGTCCAAGGAGCATACGCCGACAGGTTGCCGGTCGTACCAAATTCCACTAATCTTCACTAGCTGTGGATTACAAGGTTTGGTCTAGATCACTTCTATGCCCAGGCTCACTGCCTTTACAAAGTTTAGGGTCAGCTCACTGCTTTCCCAAGGGTCACTCCCTGTTTCTCTCTCTCTGGCTCACTGCCGGTGGAGAGAATCACCTTCTTCCTCTTCCTGAGCTCACTGCTCTTGGATAGAATCCACTCACAGTTTATAGACCTGTAGGTCTCTTCATTTTCATGAAAGAATGCATCTTATCTTGTATGTAGATGCTCTGTTGAAGTTTAACTTTCACCCGTTGATGAAATTCTCTTTGCACCGAATGTATCGGGCAAACTTCCAGCTTCCACGCAGCCTGAAAAACACCGCTGGAACAAACCTTACTTGGCACGTAAGTCAACCTCGGCGCGCAAGTATCAGCACGCAAGTCACAACGGGCGCTAAAGTCCTCCTCAGACACTTGCGCGACTCAAGCTTCCTCAACTCCAAACTTGCGCGACTCTCTTCCTTTTATGCCCAAACCAATATTGGTGCGTAACTGTCAACCGGCGTGCAACTTCTAACACCGGCGCACAACTTCAACAACTGGCGCGCACGTCCCACCTGCGCGACCACACACACCACTTGCGCGACCACCACACATGCGCGACGGGAGCTCTCGTATTGAACTCCGGTCAGAAATGAGGAGGGGTGGTCCGGTATTTATAGGCAATCTGACCACCCTGCGCGACGGCGCGCAAGTCACCTGCGCGACCCAATCTCAGCGCGCAAGTCTTCTCTTCTTTTAGACACTTGCGCGACCAACTCCCAAACTTGCGCGAAACTATTTCCTTAGCCATATTTTGATCTTCTGATCTTGAAAAACATACGGCGCGCAAGTTTCCTATACTCCAAGTCCACGGCGCGCAAGTCCCTTTGCCAAAAACACTTTTCTTCATTTGCCGATTTTCAGGCCCAAAAATTTGGCAAACACTGGAAAACGGCGTCACCTTGTATCTGTTCTTTTGTACCGCCTCCAGATCTTCCATTCCTTTTATCGACATTCTTGAATCAAACATGGATCGTTGACCTCAGCTCTTGAACTCGATATTCCATTATACCACACATTTTTTAATAATATTTCATTATTTTAATTTGTTTTTGGGGTTAATTGAATGGATTCCTCGTGCGCGTTTCTTCATGACATATCAGGTTCTTCGGTATAAGTTATAGATAAATAAATAAATAATTATATTTATGAAAAAAATATCACAATGACTCATTATATATATATTTTTACAAATTATTGATGTTATTAAATAGAATGTTGCTTTGTGGAGATGATAGGTCATACGTATATAAGAGGGTTTATAACATTCCATTAACATGTGAAAGGATAATGTATATGGTGATATATTAATATTATAAAATAAATATCATTTCGTACATATAAAAAATATAAATTTATCTTTATTATGACTTGTTTGAAGCATAAGTGAAAAAAATCACATCTTTTCATGAGATAGTAGTACCCCTACACATGAGTGATGTTGTAAAATTTTAACAGGAATGGATTTTAAGAAGGTATATGTGATATTATATTTTAATAATTATAATAATTTAATAAATATTTCATAATTTGGTTAAATATATAATTATACCCATCCTTAAATGCTGGTTATGGAAAACAAATTACAACTATTTTGTAGGCGCTAGTCCACCGTACAGAAAATTTATAGTTTTGTTTCCCATTTGAATGATGATTTTATGGATACACCTCATTAAATTGTTGTGATAAAATAAATTTATATGGATGATATTGTGGTTGATATTTAATTATGGTATAATTATATTATACGTATGTGTATGAAGAAACAAATTAAAAACACCAGTTTAAAAATTATATCTATTTTTAAGAAATTCTTGTAAGGGTTTCACCAATATCCTTTAAATGTTGGATTGTAGATAAAAATGTTCTCTAGGTCATTGGTATGATATTGAATATGTTATTTTGAATTGTTTTAAATAAAAATAATTGTTTTATTATTTATGAAGATGTGGTTTCCTTTTTAGGTAAGAAGAGGAAAAACATTGTACTATTGAATAAAATTGTTAGGTCCACTAGGCTGAATACCGTGAGAGGGGGGGGGGTGAATCAGGGTATGACTAATTAAAAATTAATGCCCGTTCTGATCTTGTTTCGCTGTTAAGCAAAACACTCTTCTCTCTCTTTCCAGCTACACAATATAAACAGAAAGTAATGCAAGCGCAGGACACATCAATTTTACTTGGTTCACCGCTAAGGGCTACGTCCAAGGAGCATACGCCGACAGGTTGCCGGTCGTACCAAATTCCACTAATCTTCACTAGCTGTGGATTACAAGGTTTGGGCTAGATCACTTCTATGCCCAGGCTCACTGCCTTTACAAAGTTTAGGGTCAGCTCACTGCTTTCCCAAGGGTCACTCCCTGTTTCTCTCTCTCTGGCTCACTGCCGGTGGAGAGGATCACCTTCTTCCTCTTCCTGAGCTCACTGCTCTTGGATGGAATCCACTCACAGTTTATAGACATGTAGGTCTCTTCATTTTCATGAAAGAATGCATATTATCTTGTATGTAGATGCTCTGTTGAAGTTTAACTTTCACCCGTTGATGAAATTCTCTTTGCACCGAAGGTATCGGGCAAACTTCCAGCTTCCACGCAGCCCGAAAAACACCGCTGGAACAAACCTTACTTGGCGCGTAAGTCAACCTCGGCGCGCAAGTATCGGCGCGCAAGTCACAACGGGCGCGCAAGTCCTCCTCAGACACTTGCGCGACTCAAGCTTCCTCAACTCCAAACATGCGCGACTCTCTTCCTTTTACGCCCAAACCAATATTGGTGCGTAACTGTCAACCGGCGCGCAACTTCTAACACCGGCGCACAACTTCAACAACTGGCGCGCAAGTCCCACCTGCGCGACCACACACACCACTTGCGCGACCAGCACACCTGCGCGACGGGAGCTCTCGTATTGAACTCCGGTCAGAAATGAGGAGGGGTGGTCCGATATTTATAGGCAATCTGACCACCCTGCGCGACGGCGCGCAAGTCACCTGCGCGACCCAATCTCGGCGCGCAAGTCTTCACTTCTTTTAGACACTTGCGCGACCAACTCCCAAACTTGCGCGAAACTATTTCCTTAGACATATTTTGATCTTCTGATCTTGAAAAACATACGGCGCGCAAGTTTCCTATACTCCAAGTCCACGGCGCGCAAGTCCCTTTGCCAAAAACACTTTTCTTCATTTGCCGATTTTCAGGCCCAAAAATTTGGCAAACACTGGAAAACGGCGTCACCTTGTATCTGTTCTTTTGTACCGCCTCCAGATCTTCCATTCCTTTAATCGACGTTCTTGAATCAAACATGGATCGTTGACCTCAGCTCTTGAACTTGACATTCCATCATGAAATCCTCTTTGTCAACAAACACAACTCAGATGTCCACTTTGTCAACAAACACAATCACCTCAAAAAGGCTTCAATGATACCTTGAGGGATTTTTGCCCAACAAAAATCAATTACACTAATATTTTTTTATAAGAATATACTAAAACATCTGTTATTTTCAAACCTTATAGGATGTAATTTTTAAATATTTTTATATAACATGTTTCATAAACTTTTTCTGTAATTGTATCCCTTATCTTCTTAGTTTAACCCCCTGTAAGCCTATTTTTACTAAAATCACAGTAATTAATTTTTATTATTATCACTAATAATTACCATAAGAATATTACTTATACTTTTTTGATAATATAATTTAATCTTATTTAAAATATGATTTTTTTTATATTATATTCATAGAAGTGTAAAAATGCAGTTTAAAATTACATATGAAGGCATGATAAAAAATTGGGTTTACAATGTGAAAATTGACCTTAATATAGACTGTTTTAATATCAATATTTGATATAAAATTTGTTCCAATGACCCTAAATTAGATAAATATTTAAACAGTTAAATTAATTTTACTTTTATATATAGTTAAAAAATATATTTACAAATAACTTATTTAAAATAAAAATCAGTATTTTTTACTATTAATAATAAAATTAATATATTTATAAAACGACAAAAAATTCACCCTGAAAAAATATTGATACATTCATCTCAAAATTGAATTACATTTTTAATGAATTATTATTTTTTAGAACATATATTTATATTATGTGAAAAATTTAAAAACCAAATATTATAAATGACATTAGATTACGGAATTAAATTTGCATTACATTATATAATACTATATTATACACATAAAACCCATTGAGAAACAAAAAATAGATTTTCTAATTAATTAAAATATATAAATTAGTCAAATACTAATCACATTAAAATTCCAAATATTATTTTGGTTTAGAAAATAGAAACATGAAAAACTAAAATTGGAAAATATGGATTTCCTTAGTCTACTAGAATCAACCCTCATTAGAAAAAAACTATTAAGAATAAAATAAATATTAGAAAACCTATCAACAATATATAAAAAAGAAATATTTAAACTAGTGTGTTTTTGTGTTGGATAATAAATAAATGAATGTAGTGGTTTTTATAAGAGTTAATGTGACCTTTTGAATTGTAATGTGGCCATTAGAATAGTAATATGACATTTTGGAATATTAACCAAACCATTTGGATTAGTAACGTGACATTGGGAATTGTAATTTTACCACAAAATAAATAATTATTTTTAAATAATATTTTTCATTTTGAATTTAATAAAAACATATTTTTCTAAAAATAATTCCATGATTAAAGAACTCACTTAAAATATTATCTCATTTAAAATAAATTTTTTAGAGTATTCTGTAAAAATATTTATTTTTATATTAAAATTTAAAAATATATTTGTGATAATTTTTTTGTAAAATTTATATAAATATTTAAATTAGAATATCTAAAATTTATATGAATTTTTTTTAGTTTTTTTGAAATTCATTAATTTATAAATTAATAGCTAAAGTACAGTTTTTTCATCATAACGTATATATCATAGATTAACTAATTCTTGATGTAATAATTACCGATAGATTTATAGAACATTAGGTTTGGAAAAATAATATTTATTTTTCCAAATGATTAATTAAAATAAAATAAACATTTATTTCCAAACCTCAAAATCATTTTATAATGGTCAAGAGATTTTAGTCTAGTATAATGGATGCAACACCAAGAATATTTTATGCTTTCAACAACTATTTCAGTTCTTTCTGCTTCTCTCCCTCTATTTATATATCCCTTCAAAACAAAATTTTATAATATTAATTAACAATTATTTTAACACTATACTAGTAAATTTATATTACAATAAAAATTATATCACTGATGTATTTATATTTTATTAATCTCTTTATCCTCCATTGGAAAATGTTCCCGATAATGATCGATTAACCACCAACGTGGATGGTTCCAACTTCATTCATCATCATCTACCTAATAGATTGTAAAATTAAATTACATAATATATAGAAATTTATAAATATATATTATTATTATTATTAATTTCTTTACTAATCTATTATTTACATTCAATAAAATTGATACATCAAAGTGAATCAATAAATTTTTAATGAAAATGAAATATTCAAACACTTGATATTCAACAATAGAAATTAGAAAATATAAGAATGTTATTATAATTGATAAATTGTGACCTAAATTTATATAATTGATTTTTAATTCAATATTTTATGAATTCTATGCTTTTTATTAAGCAAAAATTAATGTGACAAATTAATGAAGGATTTATAGTAAGGGGATTATCAAACCCAACTCCTTTTTTTGGTTATCCATATTTCATGAAACATTTGGAAAGGATGAAACACAAATATTTTTAAATAACATTTCACAATTATTCCACTTCCATTTTGTGGATATACTGGTTTCCACAATGAATTTTAATCCATATACAATTATTTTTCAAAAAAACTTCATTCTACCAAATATTTAACTCCATATGTGTTGTTTCTTTTCAAATGAAAAATAACCTCTCATATAAAACCCAAAGCTTCCATGGTACGTCTCCCTTTTAATATTTCAATATCTTGCATTGTACACAACTTCAAGATTTATATACAGCACTACTAATCAAAATAACTGTTAAGAATAGTAATACACAATTTTAGAAATTTAATGAAATTTATTTTTCTAAATGGTCTTACTTATTGATATATGAATAATGAAATTATCTTAGGGTGAGTTTTTTTTTATTTTTCTAAAAACATTCAAATTTTATGAATAGTGAAAAACACAACATTATTGGTCAAAAAAGGTTCTTATTTAAATAGTCATTTATTTTTTTTAATTTATTTTAGGTTAAAATAGATAAATATTCCATATATATGTTCAATGTAATTCATTGGAATCATTTTATTATAAGTTTAGATATATAAAAATTTTATTGAACTTTTTACTGAATTTTACGCACCTCTTAGGAGAAATTGGTAATTTGAATAATACATAATTTTACTACATCTATGAGTTTAATTTCAAAAATCTGAGAGACACGGTTATTATCAGTAAGTAATATTTGGTTCAATAAGATGAAAATAATTTTCTGTGTTTAGTATCTTTTGACCGTTATTTACCACGGTTAAATTTAAATTTGGTAATTAAGGGAAAATTGATTTAATAATTACCCAACCACATGTACTAATTATATTGGATAAGTGTAATTCGAAAAAAACAACCTTAGGAATAAAATATGCCCCCTTTGGTCCACATGGATTATATTATGACATTGATGATTATTTTAATTAAAGAAGAGTAATAAGAGTTTAATTCAATGTTTAATAACTAAAAAATTTTAAAAATAGGAATACACAAAATATAAATTAGAATAAAAATATTATTTAGAAATCTAAATAGGTATCCTAAATTGTTTTTTTATTTATAATTTTTAGACATGAAATAGGTTTAATTATTTATGAAAAAATGTTGATGTAGTAATTACGTTATTAATGAATGATTTAAAAAATTGGAATTAAAAAAATCCAAATAAATTTAATTTTAGACTTTTGTTGAATTAAAATAATTTTATATGATAATATGATATTTTAGGTTTGATTAAATAAATTTTATTGATGTTAATAGGCTGTAATGATTTTCAATAAAACTAAATAATAAATAGTGTCTATATTTATGAAATAGAGTTCAGAAAAGAAATCATGTATTATTAATTGATATAATTTTCCTAAAAATCATAAAATCAGAAAAAGGACATAGATAAAGATATATATATTAATAAATTACCACATGGGGTTCTCTTGGATTGTTATAGTACATTTATTAATAATATAATATAGAAAAACAAAGAGTAATGGTAAATCACAAAACATTTAAATAAGAGATAATTTTAAAAGATAAAGTTAATATGGAGATGAAAACCTATATAAAACCATTATGTTGATAGGTTATCAACCCATAACCACCTTATTCTAGAAAGAAGTCAGTTTAGATCCATTTGAAACCAAAAATGTTTTTTTATAAAATAATATTTCACGCTTTTCCTAAAGTGACCCACACCTCTATTATAAAAGTGTACTTCCCCTTATCTAAATTTCAAACTCCAATGACATTTTTTGTGGCCAACCTCTACACAAATATCCTCCAATATTTCCTCCTTTTATTCTTCCACTTCATTGTTCATTGTTGTCTCCATTATAAAATAATTACTCATGTATCTTCTATATAATATGATGTTATTATATAAAAAAGTACAACCATATTCCTTATTCTATCCGCCATATGAATGACCAAGTCACTATACGTGCATACGTATGAATTACCAACACAATGTCGTGTTGTAGTTTGTTATTCAAACACATAATAATTTGGATGGGTATTACAATGAGTATAACTAATGTAATTAATAAATATAACATTTTAATGATTCTTTATATATGATATAACATCCAATTAGTTATATTTAACCTTCAATATAATGATATTGTTGCTCGTGTGTATATACATATTACCGTCTCCATGAACACGATGAGATTCATTTCCCATCGTAATCCTTCATGAATAATTTTTATTTTATGATTAAAAATAATGTATAGGAACATTATATCATTAATTATATTAATAAAATAGATCATGTCCATAAAAAACAGGGGTTACGTGACAGACTATATAATGGAAAACGAATCAGTTAACATTCGAAATTATGATACTAATAAAATATTATTAACAGATAAATATTAGAGGATCATATATTATATCATATTTTGGAATATATAATTCTTATATATTTTAATAGTAATGTTTTGACTATTATACAGTCGGTTAACATAACATTGACTAAAGAAAAGTACAATTTAAGGATTAATTTCACAATTAAATTATAATTTGAGGTTGTTTTTATGTCAATAAGTACTGGGACGTCATTATCATCTACATCCGTGTCTTTTTTAAAAACAATTTGAACACATTTTTAATATTTACTAGATAATGGGTTAAATTATTTTATAACCTTATTTGACCATATATATTTTTAATGTAATCTTTTTGTTGTTTTCCAAACAAGTTACTTTATGTCCTTTTCGACAAAATTAATGTATGAATGTCTCTTTTTATCTTATATGGTGGGTCGGGTTATTTTCCATCGTTATAACATCCTCAAAACATCCCTTTCAAGATTATATTAATATTTTCAAAATAAATGTTTTCATTTATAATTTCATTACTTATAAATGATTTTAAAATATAAACAGATATTTCTCTCAACAGGTTTTGATTTCATCTATGTCATCAATCTTTGATTGATTTTTAACAATTTCGAAGATGATTTTTGTTTTGATACAATTCTTTTATATTGTATTGATGGTTTTGCGATATATTTTATAGTAAATGTGTATTGAATAATCCATTCATGGTTTATGGATAAAATATTTACATTTTGTATTCTAGGTTTAATACAAATTTTAATATTATATTTAAATCTTATCATTTGAGGAATGCATTGGACAAATTAAGTGAATAGTAGAGCCTTTTATAACTCCTTGATGAATCGGTAGGTCTCATGAGACTTAATAATGGCTTGGAACAATTTCATGACTAAATATTATTTGTAGTCTTGGAACAAGGCCATTACAATGTGGTTTTGATGTATGGCATTATGTGTTCCATCATTATGAAACTGGCTATTGATATTGCATGTGATTATTCAACTAGTTGAATGTCCATTTGAATATGTAAATGGAATTATTTAATTTTGTCTTTGATATATTATTTTTTATTTTATGTTTAAAATGATTTTGTTTTCGTCTTATAAATTACCATAAATGTTTCTGCTTATTTATAAATGTTTCTACTATATTGTTATCCTTAATGAGAATCTGAGCTCACCCTGTTCTATGTTTTATTATTACAAGGATGTGAATAAGTTTTTTACAGTTCTCCTACAGGGATAGGCTATGTATATAAATGTGTTCAAAAGGGGAAAAATGTTGTTTATATTTTTATTTCATCATTTAATGTAATATATATGAATGTATCTAGTACTTAAAAGGCTGCAAAACTGATCGGTCTTTCAGGAAATGATTAAATGTATCAATTCAATGTTATGTAATAATGCACTAACTCTAGGTAAATATGGTCAAGTTGTTACATTATATTCCAATGTATGATCTTTATATTGATTTGATAATCAAAAAGATTATTCATTATTTAATTCTTAATGAAAACCTTATGAAACCCTTTCAATTCCATTAGTTATGTCATTAAAAGCATTATTATACGTACATTGTGGTATGTATGATTCTGAGCATTAATGATAAGACATCTGGGAATTAAATTACATATACCTGTAATGTATTGGGTAATGGGATATATCTCATGAAATATTGTGTACTATGCATGATATTGATGAAATATTTTTTCAAAATGAATATGTTACAATTATACACATATGTTATGTGGGAATGTGATTCTATCTTGCTTCCCAACTATGTGTGGTATTTTAAGAATATGAAATAAATATTCATTTATATGCGTGAAAAAATTTATTGTTTTTATAAGATGTATTCCTCTTGATTTTTATGATAATTTTTTTCTTACTATATTATTATATTTTTTATTCTCATGAAAGTATTATTGATTTATGCCACTACTTTAATCACTTAATGGGTTTGTTGATTAGACAATTTTTAATTTAAATCTTCAAAAGTATATATTTACAAAAAATAACATGATACTTTATAAGGATTCATAATAAATCCTTAAATATATATTTCTACTTAATTATGTATAATTGATGTATAGGCGTTATATTTATAAGATAGTAAACCATTGGATCCTAGATTTTAGCTCTATTATTTTTCATATCTTAAAAATAAATAAATAGTAATGAACAAAATGTAGGGTCATTATATATTCAATATGAGTGAAAATTTAGTTAATTTTGTAATAATGATTTGAAAATGTTAGTGAAAAACATAATTATATATTTATATATAACTAAAACATCCTTGAAGAATAGTTTTAGATAAAGGCAAAACATTGAGCTCTTAAAATATATGCCTTTAGTGTTAATTATGTAAAAAAAATATTCATTCATTATTTGATTACATAATAGTTTTTCAAATGGTTTCATCTTTAGAAATTGTTTGAAACTAAGAGAAACTAGTCCCACAACCCATGTATGGGAAAATGAAAAAATTGTTTAAAGTACATTTCTAATGCCATAATAGATGATTTAAAAAACATATAGTGAAGCTTATTTAAATTTTTTTTGATATGAATAATAAAATAAACCACATGGAATGTAAACTATTAACCAAGAATGAGAAACTAGAAATTCTATCCTTTATATTGAATTGGCCACCAAAATTTAGTGGAACATCAAATCCTCTATCCAATGATCAGTGGCTTAACTCAATAGAGGAGATCTATTTTATGCTCAAATATTCTAAGAAGGATATGGTGATTGTGACCATCTATTTTTTAGATATATAATATTATCAATGTTAGGAATTGATAAATAATATAAATAAGATGGAATAAACATAAGATATTTTGTGGGATGTCCATAAAAAAATATTTCATAACAATTATTTCCCTCACACACATTGAAAAAAACATTGATAGATAATTAATTGAGATGAAAAAAGGGAATGTTAATTTATCAAAAGATATGTGTAAATCATTAAAATGGTTGGAACATAACCCTAATGTGATGTTATAAATAATTATAAATAAATATATAAATTATTCAGTTTTTAAAAAACATTAGAAATGATCTAGATATCTGAGACATTGGGAGTTACAAAGAGGATGTTCGTTGTAATCTAAATGTAGAAATAATGTTTTGAGAATGGTACCATGGTTATGGTGATAATAATAAAAATATATATTTTTATACTAGTGGGTCAAATTAAAAAGAAAGAAAGTGGACACAAAGACCCATATGTAATAAATTACGGATGAAACATCAAGCAAGTTTTCTTAATTGTATGGGTAAATGATTCATGTGTGGGAGAGATGACCACCAAGATCATGACTGTAAAAGATACTTGAAGCATCTTGAAAACATGATATAGGAATGGAAGGAACCACCTTTTAAGCCATTATTTGATTAGTGATTCAAATACAAAGAGAAAGGGAACTGTTAAATCAATAGAACTAAACCATAAGCCCATAATGTTAACCATTTTTAGAAAACACCATTGTATAATGAGAAAGTAATGGCTTATTAAGTCATTACTATTGATTTTGAGAATGAAAAAAAATTGGTTTAAGGTAAATTTCATATTCAATCATTAATTGAAAAATTTAATTTTATTCTAGTTATAACCATTTCTTTATATTCATCATGTTTTCTATAACTATTTAATTGAATTACAAATTCTTTTAATTAGATATATCATTAAAAACACCCAGTGATGGGGTCATTCTAGGAAAGAATTGAACTCTTCAATACATAGTGTATGTGGGGAGATTATTTAGTGAATATTATAATACTTTCATTAGTGTAATTTTATGCTATACTAGGCATGGATGAGATCTCATTATACAGAACACACATACACTATTAGGAGATTGAAATCAATTTTAAAATTTAAAATCAACACGTTATTATATATAAAAGAAAAGTAATATCCTAAATATACTATAATGAACCAGACCTGATAAACCACCTGAACAGTGCTAAACGGGTTGGGTGCAACTACCTTAGGTGCACCACCCCAAACCCTAAAGGTTGTCGACTAGCAGTGAAGGTATTGTAGGTATAATGGGGAGGCTAGACCCTCTAAGAGGATAATAATAATGGTACTGGTCTAAATATATCAATAAAGATGACGTAGATTAAATGACTCAGCAGACCCAATCTACAATCATAGAGAAGAAGCACATTCAATATAAATATACAATGAAACCAAAAATTTCATCAATAACACCATAATGTAGACACAACATCATGTTGAACACCGCGTGTAACTAGCACTGAACAACAAACATTAATCCAAAAGAAGGTCATACATGTATTTATATATAAAAAGGGGCCAATGGTTACCCAACAGTAGCTACATAACAAATAATAATGCTAATATAGGAAAGGAAAAAAACAAGATAAAATCCAGCTTGGCAAGACCAAAAGGCCCATACCATCTCCGTGCAACAGCTAGTTCAGCCCAACTCTTGAAGCTGGACTCTTTCCGGCATGTAAATCCATAAAGATTACACGATTCCTAAAAGTCCCATGCATGGTGTGAGATAAATCTAATTAGGAGACCACACAAAGATGCATACATAATATAAATCTTTAAGAAGGAATTCATTTATAAGGAAAATAGTAAACAGTTCGATGCATAAATAAATACATACTCCATTGGTGCTCAGCAGCCACCATGGTGTGTCAGCTGCTTCGGCCAACACAAGAAAATCTGTCATGTATCCCAACATCATGTTCCCCCTGACACCGTGTGTCTTAAGTACAGACGTCCCAAAGGCACTCCCAAAACAGTCAGCCGACACCATGTACCTCCTAACACTTCATGCCTCGTATACCGATGTCCCGAAGTCATTCCCAAGAACTAACCTGTATGAATTGTGATGCCTATCCTCAAATAAATAACTAGAGGGACAGTGATGTCTTCTCTCTAATAACTAGCCATAGGGACAATGATACATACTCTCAAATCAAGTAACCGGATGGACAGTGATACCTACCCTCAAATAATTAACTGGAGGGACAACGATACCTTCCCTCAAAACATGGCGAACCTTAGCCCCCAACCCAATAGCCTCAAATCTATACCTTGGAGGATCCTCACCTCCCATATGGCTTCCTATCGCAGTACCCCCAACCAAAAATCCTAAACCGCATCTCAACGGGCCTCTACAAACACTATTGGTCAAAAACTGCTCATCAAGGAGTATCTCCATGTGCACACTATTCAAAGATATGGGTGAGAGGTAATCACAAAAATACCATCTAATACACAAAAAATCTAACTCCTAGTGTCCCTGAGACCATTCCACTCATCCCTAATGGCCTCACCATCCAATTAACTCGGTTAATGCCCAACCTGATAGTCGTACTCCCTCAAAACGATGTCCATGACACCCAATCCAATGGTAAAAAACTCCCAATGTAACCTTGGGTGAAGCCCAACCTATGATCAGAACCACTCAATAGTTCCAATATCAACCCTAAGGTTCTTGTATATTTAATTATTAAATTACATATATAACACAATTTAACAAAACACATAAACAAGAAAACCCATCTAAACAGACGGATTTCCCTAATCAAGTGTTGTCCCATACCAGTACTAATGTTTCTAACATCTCCAACAATACTTATTAAGGATTAAATAACTAATCTTAATAGTTTAAACTAAATAAATTCATATATTATCATTTTGGAATCCCCATCCAAATTTCCCCATGTGTGCAATGACCTCACTCCCGGTCCAGCTTAATCAATACAGGAAAAAGGGCTTACCTAAAGGTATCCCATAGGTCTAATAAACAATTTAAATAAGCAGAAGCAGATAAATTAAGGTCTCTATAAAAATACCGGAAAATGAACTAAAGGGCATGCTACCCAAATGTCCAATAAAACACAACAAGCACTATGCACCACCTACCTCGTAATAGGATGATGTTACTCCTCGGATAACAACATCTAATTACGTCTAAAATGCGGTAGATCTATAACAAAATTAAAACCGCTCAAACCCAAAAACCAAATTCATGAATAGAAATCAAGAAAAAAGGATCAAGGGAAATCCATGCATTACTAAGGGGGATCTAACGCATCAAACGATGTTTGAAAAGGGGTTCGTACGAATTTCTGGGAAGGATTTGAAGGTCCGGATGGCTCTCCCCGCATGAGCCACAAGGGGATGTAGAAATATGGAGAATGGGAAATCCCATGTGGCCTAGAACATAAAAACCCTATATTTATGTGGCCTCATAGTTACCCAGCTTGGTTTGGAAAACTGTGCACCCATTGTGTAGTGGCCACTGTCTCACCCAGGGACTTCACATGACTTGCCTGCCCAGTTTGTCAAACCGTTCGTCACCTATGAAGAGCCCACTGTGAAGGATGGACGGTTTCCTGGGCTGGATGTACGATTTTTTAGACTATTTCAAATGGTACGCCCATGTACGACCTCCACAACATTAATATTTTTTACTTGAATCTCCCTGTTTTTTCTGAACAAGCCAAAATTCAAACAGGTTCATGATTTTAACCCATTCTAAAAACCTGAGTTCAAACAATCACCCCACCTTAACATAGCTCTAACTCGAGCAATTAAATTAATACTGGAGATGGCACTAAACATACCACTCTGTTCAATTCAACCTGGATATCCCTAGTCACATGGTTCTGGTGAAATTTTTCATGGGGATCTCAACCACAGGAATTTCCTAACTCGGTCCCAACCCGACAAAACTCAGAACAAGCAATGGTTCGCTAACCTGTTTCCAGACTCAGGGTCCTCTCATGACACATCCAAACCCCTGATCCTCATTGGAGCCCTCGTTCCACTTCTAACATCCAACATATCCCTCACCACATCAGTGTGTGCCTCCATGCAGTCCGGCATCCCATGGATTCTCAAAATGAACCTAGTGCCTAGCACCTCATGTAACTCACATCCTTGATGCCCCGATGCATAAGGCACCTTAATTAATCAACATGCTCGATGCCCTTGATGCTAAAAAATCTCATACATATATATAATTATATCACACACCTAATATGGTGCCAATCCCACTGACATGAATCTAGTCAGTCAACATTGATCTTGTGCATCACATGCACACAAAAAGGACATGACTCTATAGGTCATGCCAGTATAGAACAAGGAAATCATGGCCCCACATGTGGTGTACATCTAACCATTGTCGGCTCACCATCATGATCAGCCTCTTTGTGCTAAATTGTGTGCACCTGGCCAAAAGAATGACTGTCTGATGACTAACCTCCCTAAAGTGCTTCTCTAGTCACTTGCCACTCACCCCTCAGCTGGATCCCGCTATCTCTGTCACATCTTTCACATGAAGCTGATCCTCGGCTACCCTCTACGGGTACTGAACCTATGCCAACTCCAGAGGCCACATTATGTCTTGGTCCCTGATGTCGGTTGTCTGAGAAGGATTCCTGTAGAACCTCACTAGATGCACGACTTATCCACATACCCGACACTCATTTGGAGGCTTAACGCACTGGGTCCGAACATGTCCCAACTTCCCACACTAAAACCAAACCACTAAAGAACTGCAACGAGGTGGTATAGTGGAGTTCTTGGCCTAAACTCCCTGTTGTAACTCTTCCCGTCCTCAATTCCTTCTTTCAGAACCATCAGTTGAGGTTGCTGCTATACCATCCTAGGGCATATTCCTCTGATTGCCCTCCGCTATGAGGTCTTGATTCAATGCCATTGAGAAGGAACCTCTCCAGAAGATATTTACCTTGATCTCAACAGTGTGAATTATGCTATCCTTGAAGCAACTGACCCTAACTGCGTCATCTCTTGACATTACCAGGTGAAAGGGGAGACAACTCAGTGAAAGTAGATGCACAATCCATGAAAAAATGTCTCAATGTTGAAGAATCCAGAACTCTTGAGCTCCCTATGCCCTTAGTTTCTCTAGGTAAAAGTTATCAAAGAGTATGTCCTCAAAGTCCTTCCATTTTAGTCCCTCCTACCTATGAGCCTGATCCTATACATCCCACCAACACTTTGATTATCATCATAGGATGTATGTCTCCATCTTGACCCTCTACCCTGGTGGTGTCTCAAGAATCTTGAAGATCATTTGCATGATCTCTATCCTGTTCTCAGCCTTCAATAGACCACTCTCACCATCAAAAACTATTTGGGGTTGTGACATGAACTCTAACGTCAGATGGTCCATAAATGGCTTTTTATACTCTGTGCCTCTGTCGATCCCCTTGATGACAAGTACCAGGCATTCTCAGAGCTGCACTTCAATCCATTGACCAAACGCTGCAAAAACCGGCTACTATTTAGCCTGTATTGGATCATATACCTGATCCTCTCCTTGATCTTGTACTTGTGGCTCCTTCTCTACCCGCACCAGATCCTGAACATAATCCTACAATGGAGGCACTGTACCATCTCCCGTATGATGCTCCATCTGAGTCTCCAAAAAAGGAACCCGTTGAATACCATAAATGGTCAGACATGCCTTATATATATAACAATATATATTCAATGCATATAAAAAATTAGTAAAATTCATCACACAACTACCACCCTTACTCTCCCCCACTATAACCATAACCCACAACATCTTGAACTCATGGACTCCTTACCCGCCCCTAATAGAGCCATGTATCAAAAGTACCTCGGGCCATGCCCATACTGACAACCAAAGTTTCCTCAAACCAACGTCTGAGTCTCCCAATCATGTTGATCAAAATCACTACAACTGATAGTACCTGGATTCTCTCATAAGTGGGAGACCCAAATATCATGTCATATGAAATTCAACAAATATTTAAAGTCTAGCATAACACATTGAAATCATCAAGAAATTCAATCAGGAATTTCACCTATTAACAATTCAAAGAATACATAGAATGAATATTGATATTATTCAAAAGGCATTATTACATCGCAAAGCATACGTGTTGTAATGAAATTGAAATACCCTAAAATGTGCCTATCAAAATCCAATCAACATACCATGCCATAATAGGTTAAGGTCCAATTCTCCCTTACCGCACCGGTTCATGGGTTATATATCACAATTGATAACATCACACACCATGTCTTCCACAGTGGTGGAAATCATATAAAAATTAATCTAAGAAAAAAGAAAACAGGAATTCCCACCCATGTGAATTTTGTCCATCCCTCATACCAGGGGTTGTAGGAACTCAAGAAAATGATACAAACCCAGTTCCATTAAGAAACTATCTCTATTATATAATATCCCGAATAGTAAAACCAACCTAAATAAAATAGAAGCCTCAATCTCATTAGTATCCAGTAAATATCTACTACTAAATCTCTGTAAAGAACTCCTCTAATACCATTATGAAATGACCCGAACCTGATCACCCACTCGAACAGTGCTAAACCGGTCGGGTCCTACTAGCTTATGCACACCTCCCCAAACACCAATGGTTCCCGAATAGCAGCAAGGGTCGTATAGGTATAGTGGGGAGGCAATACCCTCCTGGAGGATAATAATAATGGTACTAGTCCAAGTATAAAAATAAAGACGCAGCTAAATAAATGACTGAGCAGAATCAAACCAGAACCGTAGTGTGGAAGAACATTCAATATCAATGAAAAGTGGAAGCAAAAAATATACCAATAGATGTGGAATGTAAACACAACAGCATGGTGAACACCACTTGTAACTATCACTAATCAACAAACATGCATCCAAATACGCTAATACATGTATTTATATATAAAATGGAAACAATGGCTAACAAACCGTGGATACATAACAAATAGTCATGATAATACAGGAAATGAAACAAATCAAGAAAAACTCAATCTATGAATGACCTCGAGGTCCATAACATTTCCATGCAGCAGCTAATGCAGCCATGCTCCTGACGCTGGCCTCTTTCCCGCATGTAAATCCATAAAGTCTACATGTGTCCCAAACATACCATGCATGGTGGAAGAAAAATCTTATAAGGATACCACAAAACGGTTCATACCTAATATATATTATTAAACAGTAATTAATTTATAACAAAAATAGTAAATAGTATTATGTAAAAAATAAACTCAAACTCCACTGCTACTCAGTGGCCACCATGGAGTGTCAGCTACTTCGCCAATGCCAGATTCTATATCGTGTAACCTGACACCATGTGCCCCCTAAAACTGCATGCCTCTAGTACCGACTTCCCAAAGGCACTCCCAAAAATAGTAACCAAGAACCTGGTGCCTCCTGACACCTCGTGCCTCAAGTAACGACATCCCAAAAGAACACCCATCATGTAACCTAGAGGAACAGTGACACATGTCCACAAAAAAATAATTAGAGGGATATTGATGTCTTCCCTCAAATAAATAGCCAGAGGGGTAGGAATACCTACCCTCAAATAATGTTACCAGAGGGACAACGATACCTACCCTTAAATATGTAAATGGGGGACAATGTTACCTACCCTTAAATCATGGCGAGCCTCAGCCCCAACCTAATATCCTCAATGTTATCCTCTAAAGGCTCCTCACCTCCTAGCTGGCCTCCTACAACAAATAACCCAACAAAAGACCAGAAATTGCATCTACGGGTTCCTATACTCGCATGAGTGGTCAACAACACCTCATCACATAGTATCTCTATGTGCAAACTACTCAATGTTCAGGGTGAGCAGTAATCACCAAAATAACACTTAAGCCACCACAAATCTAACACATCATGTCCCTACGACCATGCTACTCATGTTTGATGGCCTCTCCATCCATGTAACTTAGGACATGCCCAACCTAACTATCGTACTGCCTCAAGATTACATCCATGACACCCAATCCAGTTATCAAAACCAACCAATGTTACCCCAGTCCAAGCACAACCTACGATTAGAATTGTTCAATAGCACTAAGAAAAACCAAATGGTTCAAGTATTTTCAATTCAGTAATTACATATATAAAACATTTAAACAGAAAACATAAACAGGAAAAACCATCTTTATAGATAAATTTCACTAAGCCCGTGTTGTCCCATACCATCATTGAAGTTTATATCGTATACAAAAATTCATATAAATTTTTAAATAACTAAACCTAATAGTTTCATCCAACGAAATTAAAGTATTATCATTTTGGAAATGCCATCCAAAATTCCCCATGTGAAAAATGACCTCTCTCTTTGCCATGCTCAATCATGATAGGAAAAAGGGCATACCCAAAGGTATCCCATATGTCTAATAAGAAATTTAAATAAGAAGTATTAGATAAATTATTGTTTATCTCAATATAATAGAAAATTTGCTGATGGTCGTGCTACCTAAATGACCACAAAAACAAAAAAAATAGGTATACACCACATAACTTATACTAGTACGATGTTACTCCTCCGATAACAACATACAGTTAGATCTAATACGCAGTAGATATATAAAATAATCAAAACCGACCAAACCCCATCAACTTGTTCAAGAATAGAAATCATAACAAAATGGCTCAAGGGGAATAAGTCCATACCGAGGGGGTTCTAACTCATCGAACAATGTTTGAAACGACGTTTAGACGAAGATCTAGGAAGGATTTGATGGTCCGACCAGCTCTCCCCGCGTGATCCACAAGGGGGTGGAAGAAAGATGGAGAATGGGAAATCCAGAGTGTCCTGGAACATTAAAACCATATCTTCAAGAGGTTTCATGGTTACCCTTCATGGTTTGGAAAACCATGAACCAACCGTATGGTTGCCACTCTCTCATGAAGCTACACCACACAACTTGCCCGTAGGGTTTTTCAAACGATGCGCCGCCCGTGCAGAGCCCACTGTCAATGGTGCATGGTTTCCTGGGATGGTTTCATAGTTTGTTCAGACCGTGGACCAATTGTGTGCCCCTATACGACCACCATTACTTTAAATGTTGTTCCTAGATTCTCTTAGTTTTTTCTGGACAAGAAAAAATTCAAACAGGTTTGGGATTTTGACCCGTTCAAAATCTCGAGTTCATAAGTATACTTCATAAAATACTGCTTTGTTGTCCATATTGATACCATATGAAATGAAATATATTTATAAAATAGACGATTCAATAAAATTTATCAACCTACAGGAAATTTCCATTATGAAGGAATACACTAATTTATTTCACAATGAGTTACATGTAATCCTCCTAGATATTGAAGTAGATTTCCCAGTAGAACATATAGATAGATTCACTAATATATTTAAAATTCCTTATTGGATGAACACAATAAAACTATTTGATTTAATGAGTAATCATCATGGGAATTTTGAAAAGGGTTCATACTAAGTAGTGCATGACTTAGGGTATGTTAGTGATCTTTTTCAGTAGGTGGATAGATAAATGTGACTATGTATCGATTACTGGTAAATCAATATGATCACAATAATGAGAAATAATCCTCCACTAAATAGTTATTACTAGTGCAATCAACTATAAAGATATCATATCTTATCAATGGTGGGTCTCTATTATTGATATCATCATCTACATTTAAATAATTAATATATTAAACATTGTATAGACAATATGAGTTATTAGTGATTCTTATTAGACATACTAATTCAGATGAAATATTCATGGATTTGATGAATATAGTATTTATATACGATGTTAAAAAAGATGGTAGGGTTTATTGATGATATTATCATTTTCTCAATGAGAAAATATGCACATGAGGCGCATCTAGGGTTTGTTATATTGATATTAATGAAGAAAAAAATGTATTCTCAATTTTGAAAGTGTGCATTTTTTATGTTTCACGTCAGAATCATAGGGAAGGTGATGAAAATTGAAGGAATTTATGTGCACCAATCAAATTTGAAAGAAACTACTGAATAGATGAGACACACTAGTGTCAGAAAAGTCCACTATTTTCTTGACCTTGTAGGGAACTATTGACATTTGAGATAAATTTCCCAATATTTTTTATCCCTATAATTTCATTACATATTATCATACTTATTGATTTTTAAAAGAAAATATTTATTATATATAAATGAATAATTTTTTTATTTTAGTGTTCTTGATTTTTTAAAAAATATATATAAATTACATTGAATAAAATATTGAAATTATAACAGAATAGTAAAAATTTAGAGAAAACATTATATCAAAATATTTCAACTTAAAAAATGTGAATTACAAAATATGATAAAGAGAATATAATTTATAAAGAATAAAATAACATAATATAATTCAATTTTGTTTCAATGCTTTAATTTTTTTATGTTTATTATTCAGGAGGTGTAAAAATGATTAAATAAAGAGGGATTAGTGGTAAGTGTATTCTCAAATCCAAATCATTTTCATTTGGTTATCCCTCAATTAAAACATCATCGATAGGGATATTCCTCCAAAATTACATAAATATTGTTTCATTATTATTCAATTTACATTTCAATGATTTATATTATTCATTATTGTTTTTATTCCAAATGTACTTATTTTCCCAAAATAATTATTTTTCCAAAACAAATCTTCAACTCCACATGTGTTTTTTATTATATAGTGAACAATAATATTTTATTCTATTATATGGTATTCATTATTCTTTTGGGATCCCCATATATTATTCATGAATGTATTGTTGATGAAATCCATTCGAAACATATTCCATTCAGTGGGTTATTTCATAACTATGAATGATTTATGTTCTATATGGAATTAATTATTTTCAACCTTTATGATATGATTGGTGGTCCAAGAATTATATTTTAATACAATCCATTTGGTATTGTGATATATGTCCAATGAAAATGTGTATTATTCATAAGCAATATCTGAAATTTTTTGAAAGTATTATTTTTTATTTTTGAAAAAGTTTAATGAATGATTTCTTTTCGATTTGTTCACAATTATATGAGTTGTTTTTCCAAGATGACAAAAGTTTCTATTTTATGCATCACCACATTCCACAATATTATCGTATGCACCCCTCATGATGTTAATGGTAATAATATTCTTTTGATATGGTGATTTTTATTATTCTCACCCATGTATTATTAATTCATTTAACTTATTTCACACTTTACTGGAAATATATCTCATACATTTAAATGATATATATATATTTTCATTTAAATTAATGTACTATGGATTACGTTATCTTTTATAAGGATAATGAATAATTATTTAAATAAGGATTTATTTTATATTATGTAGAATTCATTATTGGTAAAAATTTTACAACGATAAAATACTGTTATATCCTAGATTGGGATGCTATTACATTTTAATCTCCTAAATGATAAAATAGTCATGTTTGGAAATTCATGGGCATTAAATACAAAGTGTCACTAAACCCAGTTTCATAAAAATACATTTTTTCCAAAAACAATTCATTTTATTCTAAATTATTATTATTTTATTTATAGTAAATATATTACTGTTATATTCATTATATAGTTATTATTATTCATAGAAACTAATTTTAGAGATTGGATAAAATGTTATTATTTATTATAGTTAATTTAGACTATGGGTTTTGGGTTTCATAAGCTATTGATGAGAATAAATTTAATGAAATATATTTTATGTTTTGATTAGTCTCAGTTAATCAAGTCACAAACTTTGTAAATAAAATATACATCTTTTATAATTCTAGGGTGTTATATTCCCCCAACATATATAAAATGTGTAATCACAATTAGATTTTTCACATAGAAATCCGGGGTTGGATATTTGAAAATTCATTTTTTGAAAATTGAAATATTAATATGGGTTTTTAAAATATCTTCATAATATGAGAGAAATGGAATGATAATGGTCATATGAAATAACAAAAAACTATATTTTTACATTGGTTAAAATTGTTTTCATTCAAAGATTTAAGAATATTTGAGAAATACTAAATAATTATACTGTGTGATAGAGGTCATTAATGAAAAGATATATAATGCTTAATTGAATGTTAAGGACCTCAATGCCAAAAATCTATGATGATATAAAAGACCATTTGACTCAAAAAATATAAATTTAATTTAATGAATGTTTTTGAGACTTTTTTTTCAAATATTGAGTAATTATTTTATTATCTCTGAATATTAGTAAATATATATACATGATATATTTTTACTTTATAAACTTAATTTCATCCTTTCGTTGTTTATTGATCAATTTACAGTTGGTCACTTAGTCAACGTAATGAAAACCCTATATTAAATTTTTAACCCCAAAACACTAAAATTAACTTTTAATAGACCATAATATCAATTAAATTATGAATTGCCTTTCCATATATCTAATCCATTTAACTAAATCTATATTGTTAGAACATGTTATCCAATATAGTACATTATTCTCTAATCCTCATTAGTAACCCCTACTAGTTCATCATTAAATTTTAGAGGTCAAATTGTTTAAGTTAAAACATTAAAATATTAACAATAACATCTTGTATTCTCATTCTAAAATGGTGAACCCTTATCATCCATTATTTCTGGGTTCATGCACATTATCCATTTCATATGTGATGAGCTAATATATTTTTTTTCATGTTCTCATTTTTCTAATATTTTATTAATATAATTACTATAGTGTTCTTAAAGGGTAATAACAAATAATTCTGATAACATCAGGGTAATATAAACCCTAATATATACCTTTAAATGAAATTTTCGTTTAAAATATGAAATTAAATTATTCCTTAAAAAACTATTTCAATAAAACATAAACTAAACTAATGGGTTAAATTTCATAAATGTTTCCTAGAAAATTCTTAATAACTGTAAAAACCAATCACATAAAACCTAATAATTGAAGTGTAATTAATTAAACATATGATGAATAATAAACTCATAAATCAATTCTTTTATGCATAATTCTTATGTTGACGAATACATTATTCTTCCAAAATTAACAAAATCATTATATATTTCGTGATTCTTATAAATAACAAACTAACAATCCATTGGTAAAAAAACATCTACAATATAATTATGAAATCCCAATATATGGTAAAACTATTATATTCAATCATATATCTTTCATTATTAATGTATTTAATATTTAATATAGATAATGGGCTTAGATAACACACATGTTCTCTACATTTAGGAAAATTATTTATAAACAGATTGATATGATGAAATTTATTTTAATATTTAATACACTATATTTTTAATTTGGAATTTATTTCTTGGTATACATATTTTGAACACATAAATAATATTAAAATTTATTCCAGACACTTTCATGGGTGTCTCCTTCCTCATTTCTGACATGATATAATTTAATCATTTTTTCCACCATAGTCTCCAATATTCGATCTCTTTACCAAATCCATTATTATCTTCATTGGTGTGATAGATAGTGGGTCATGGAATAGGTTTTTATTCTTATTTTTGGATCACTAAATAATCATACTAATAATATATTTCACTTTTATCAACATTCTATTTAGTTTCTCATAGTAATGACATCTCATTTCATATTATATCTCAACACTATTCCATCAGCTTCTGACTATTGGCTAGAAACAAATGAATAGTGTGAGTAATAATAAGAAAAATGGGAAAATAATTTAATCATTTATATAATTTCTAAATAATGAAAACATATTTATATATAATGGAGCCTTGTTTTTAACATAGTATATTCATTATCATCATTTCTTCAGATCCTTCATAATGGTTTTTAAGGAAAATTAGAATTATCCAAAGAATATCCCCTTGGACTTTCAAAAATAGGTGTTACATATATCATATTGGCATGTACTAGTTATTTCATTATTCAATCATGATTTTCATTTTTTATATTTTTTACCCATTAGGTAAATATGTGCTGAAATAACTTCTCATTTATTTTATAAACAAAGATTTATTTCATGTTAAAACAAAAAACCATAACATAACCAAACAATAGGATGTAATTTTAATTTGTTTCTTAATTTTATATCATTAGTTTATGTTTCATGATCTAGTTATTTATATATATAGGTCACATGGTTTCTACTAAAATTCATCGGATACAAATGATAATGACACTGATCCTAGTAACCAAGGGCCAGTGTATGGTTTGTAATAATGGATTATGATATAAGGAATCTTATATTAAAGGAAAAAATAATTTATTAGTCTTGGTAAACTATATAAAAACATTATTCTCATATTACATTTTAAAATAAAATTTTCTTCAATTTTTGTTTGAGATTATCATTATTCCCTCAAGAATATACTAGAATATCATTCATAGTACACTTCTTGGATTCAAGGGAAAGGAAAAAATAATTGTGTGATCAAATGATCCGTAAGGGTTATATAAAATTGGACAAATTATTTTTAAATATTGAATAATCAATAGAGAATATTAAATATGAGAATTTTAATATCTGAACAAACATGAAAAGTAATAAATAATTTGAATATTAAGAATTAATAATGTATAATAAATATAGATAGGTATATAACTAAAAAACTAATTAATTTTAAAAAATTTACAATCTTTAATAGATAAATAATAATAAATATGGAAATCCAAATAACGAAACACACATTTTTTTTAAATAAAATTATTGTCATTAATAAAAAAGGTATAATAAATTTGGAAAGGCAAATAAAAGGAAAAAGCTTCCATTTTATTAATAAGTTGTCAATAAAACACACCCATATATAATATAAATATAAAAATAAAATAGATAATAATAATTAAATTCTATATAATAAAAATTATTAATTATTTGACATGGTTATCTCATGTATCGTGATACATCTAGTTCAAAAAACATTAACAACAATATTTAAAATTGATGGAAATTCCATTACCATAAACCCATTTACATATGTCTAGACAAATGATTGATCTCATGAGACTATTTATTTGTAAAAGAGATATCTATTACTATTCTTATATCGATATATTCTTCTCTAAATTATTCTACATATATTTAATTATCTATTATATTTATGTACAATATTAATTATTAAAAAATTTCTATATAGAGAATTGACGAATGAATACAAATAATTTCTTCTGTAAATAACATAACATTAAATGTAAAATAAAATATGCTGAAATTGTAACACCCTGACCCAAGCTACCCAGAGTCGGTGCATTACTTCGTAACATTGGCATGATCACAAAAGATCAAGTCTCGAAAGACCGATTAGTTTAGTAGCCTTGGAAACACTAGATACATTCATAAGTATTTCATTACATCAAAATGTAAACAAACTACAATAACATTGTCTTCATAGTCCACACTCATATCCCTTTCTGACTACCCCTGCAGGTCGTTCATAAAACACTTCTTCAAATCCTGGAAAAATATTAAAACATTGAAAGGGGTGAGCTCAGATGCTCAGTAAGGTTAACAATATAGCGGACGCTTTCATAAATAAACATTAACATTTAAGGCAATGTATAACTAAAACAAAAGCCTTTTAAACTTGAACTTAAACATAATATGGAAAAAGTAAAATTAGATAATACCATTCACTTCTTCACATGGATATTCTACTGGTCGAATAATCAAATGCAATATCAATAACCACTTTCATAATGAGGGAATGTATAATGCCAGACATTCTGAATCATTTTTTCAAGGCCTCGGCCAAGACGTCTAAAATGATTAAGGCCTCGGCCAAAACCATAAATCAAATTGGGAAAAGGCATCGGCCAATTCCACGTCTAGTTGTCTCATGAGACCTAACGATGCATCGAGGAGCTATAGCGGGCTCCACCCATCACTTATTAAGTCCAATACATTCCTCATATGAATAGGTTTAAACATAACATAAATATTCGTATTAAAACTAGCATACGAAACGTCAACAATTTCTCCATAAACTATGGATGGTATAAAAATAACACATCCACAATAAAATATTTTACAAAATGTTCAATGGGAGTTTTGTATCATAAATCAATTTCAATTAAACTTAAAACCCATCAAAGGATGTTGACATGGATGAAATCAAAGCTATTTGAGAGAAATATCTCTCTCTTTTTTTGAAATCATTTAAAAGACCCATAATTATAAAATAATACATTTACTTTGAAAATATTCTTATAAGATTGTACGGGAAGCATCGACGATGTTATAATGGTGGAAAATAGCCGCACCCGCCGTATAAGTTAAAAAAAACATTCTTACCTTAAATTTGTCAAAAAGGTCAAAAAGTACATTGTTAGGAAAAAGACGGTAAGATTTCTTTCAAAAACATATAAGGGTATAAATGACATTAACCCATTTTCCATTTTATATTAAAAATGTTTTTTAAGACATTTTTAAGAAACATGGATGTGGATGATAACGAGGTCCCAGTAGATAATTATGTATAAACAACCTTGGATAATGACGAGGTTGTGAAGTAAACCCTTATCTTGTACTATTCCTTGGTTGGGGTAGGTTAACCTCTTGTATAATGGTGAAATAATTTTTATTAAATTATACAATAATCATATACATTCATATGATATCATATATGATCTTTTAACATTGCTTTATTAACAATATCTTAGATTTATCGTTGTTTTGGGTGTTAACTTACTCATTTTCTTTTATATGTTTTGTTATGTAAGTCATGTTTTTAATGGATAAGTTGTATCTTATTCATATCCATAATGATATCATGTCCTTAAACATTTTTTGTAAATCATCAAATGATAATTATACTTGAATGGATACGACAGGGAATGAATCTCATCGCGTTCGTGGAGACGGTAGTCCGTACGTACGCACGAGCGACAATATCGTTATTTTGATATTAAAATAATATATAATTGGATAGTATATCATATATACAGAATCATTATCATGTTATATTTATTATTTACATGAATTACATTTCATTATTATACCCATATAAATAATAATATATTGAATAACAATTACACCACGACGTGGAGACGGTAAGCCGTACGTACGCACGCATGGTGACATGTCATTCAAATGATGGGTAGAATACTGAATATGGTTGTTCCATATTTATAATAAAATCACAGTATATATAAGGCACTGGAGTTATAATTTTAGAATTGAAATAATAATCCAAGAGGGAGTGGAAGAAGAAAGAAACTTGAAAGAGGGTGATGAAAACGTTACCTCTTCTTCGGGTTCTTCCTTTAGATTTGATCAAAAGGACTCCATAGGATGGCTTTATGACTAAAGTAAAGCTTCTAGGATGAAGGGAGAGAAGTTGGGAGAGTATTTGTGCAGAGTTTGGCCGAACCAAAAGGCTTGAAAGTGTGAATAAGGTGGTAGAGGTGGGCGCCTTTTATAAGCGGAGAGGAGGGGCTCTTTTGGAAAGATTGAAATGTTACATTATTATACAATGCTTTTCGGATTCTAAAGGTCCCAAACTTATATAATTCGTGGATAAGGTGATAAGGGTTCTAAATATCCTCATCCAATAGGCTTTGGACAAGTTTAAGCCTTGTATTTTTCATTATCTTCTCATTTTATTTAAATCGTATAATAATGAGGTCATCACCGCATCATCATGATGTCATAAATAATTTAATTTATTTAATGTCTAAAAATTATAAAAAAAGTACTATGATGTAGGAAATCTTTTTACCTTTCCAATATCTATTTATAGTCAAAAATATGACTTGTATAACCCCATGTAAAAATTGTTTTAGTAAAACATTTCATGTTTGTGTCATTTGTTACTTTAACATTAAATAACATGTATTTATGTCATTTTCCAACTAAAGTGGCTCCATGGGGTCCCCAATATGACCCATGGATTGTATTGGTCGTCCACGACACATCCAATCAGGGTAGGACATGTTTCAAGCTCATCTCATATTATTAAAACATTATTTTTACCTTAAACTACACTAATTACCTCTAATCGTGATTAAGAACTTAAAAGTTACTATTCACCAAAAATTATTTTAATCTCATTGAACCACATTTTACTTTTTAATGACAACCATGTATGTCGGATTTTAAAAAAATCAAATCACAGAGGTGGTAATATTTCATTTAAACGAAAAATCAGTTATTTAACTACCACTTAGTGGTTTCACTATTCATCAAAAATTGAAGTTTTTCAGAACAATGCCAAAATTTCACCCTAAGCTATAATTGATATTCCGATTTCAAAAATGATGTCTATTTTAAAAAGTTCCAAAAATATAAGTTGCATTAATTTATTTCATAATTAATTTTGGCTGTCACAACAAATAGAGTGTTTTTAAGAAATAATTTATATCAAAAGATTGGCAATTATTTTTGTCCAATTTCAATGTTAAATTAATTCTAATGACCACCATTGGATAAAATGGTAAAAATATATTACAATTATACTTTAAAACCACTAAATAGTATAATTTATCACTATAAATTATTTTGATTAAAAAATTTGTTTTTAAGTATTTTTCACTATTCATAAAAAATTAGAAGTTCTTAGAAAAATACCAAAAATTCAACATAGGATAATTTCGATATTCTGAATCCAAAAATGAAGTCCATTTTGATAAATAAAATTTATCAAATTTCAAAAAGTAGGTAATAATATTCACAACGGCTAGTTTAATTATTTTTGGTGTGTGTTAGAGCTCGAGGTTGCGTACAACACACGCTATTGCATTATTCGAAGGGAAACGTACCGTGGAAGCTTGGAGTGTTACATTCTCCCCTCCTTAAAATAATTACGTCCTCGCAATTTATAGTGTATTACTGCATAAAAAGACTCGGGTGGTTCTTCATCAAAAGTTCCTCAGGTTCCCACGTTGCCTCTTCCATTTTATGATTTCTCCACAAAACCTTTACCAGACGAGTCGTCCGGTTTCTTAGCACCTACTCCCTCACATCAAGAATTCTGATGGGCTCTTCACAATAAGATAGATTGGATTCCAGTTCTAATTACTCATAAGTAAGTACAAGTGTTGGGTCGGGCATGTATTTTCTCAATAGTGATATGTGGAAAACATCCTGAACATTGGAGAGATTTGGCGGCATCGCCAAACGATAAGCTACAACCCCAATACGATCTAGAATTTCGAAAGGTCCGATGTACCTGGGACTCAACTTACCCTTCTTACCAAAACGTATAACTCCCTTCCATGGAGATACCTTTAGGAAAACATGATCTCCCAACTGAAATTCCAAAACCTTTCATCTATTATCAGCATAGCTCTTCTACCTACTTTGAGATGCTTTGATGTGGTTTTGGATTACCTTCACCTTTTCCATTGTTTCTCCCACCAGTTCTGGTCCCACATGCTTTCTTTCACCAACGTCGTCCCAACAGGTTGGTGTACGACATCTCTTTCTATATAACGCTTCATAAGGTTCCATCTGAATGCTTGAATGGAAGCTATTGTTATAGGAAAATTCTACCAGTGGTAAATATTGATCCCACATACCCTGAAAGTCAAGAGAGCATGATCTCAACATGTCTTCTAAGGTTTGAATAGTCCGTTCTGATTGTCCATCTGTTTGAGGGTGATAGGCAGTGCTCAAACGAAGTTCTGTATCCAAGGCCTTTTGAAGAATTTTCCAGAATCTTGAAGTAAAATGAGGATCATGATCAGAAACAATCGATAGGGGTACTCCATGAAGTCTTACAACTTCGTTAATATATAGTCTTCCTAGACGTTCAAGTGGTAGATCCTCCCGTATAGCCAGAAAATGTGCTGACTTAGTAAGACGATCAACAATGACCCATATTTCATCATTCCTTCTAGGAGTCTTTGGTAGTCCCATGACAAAGTCCATCGTAATATTATCCCATTTCCACTCAGGTATGGGAAGAGGTTGCAATACTCCACCAGGATGTTTCCTTCCAGCTTTCACTTGTTGACAAACCATACACCTCGACACACAATCAGCAATCTCCCTCTTCATATTGTCCCACCAAAAATGTTCCTTCAAATATCTATACATTTTGGTGCTCCTAGGGTGTATAGAGAAATTGGAACTATGAGCATCATCCAACAATTCCCTTTTTAGATCAGGTATATCGAGAACACAAAGTCTCTTCCTGAATTTCAAAATTCCATCCTTATACACAAAGTCCCTCAATCTTCCATCATTCGCATCTTTAATCTTCTTCTGAAATTCTTCATCATCAGTCTGAGAACTCTTAATCCTTTCTATTAATGATGGTTTGGAAACCATTTGAATAATCATTGATGTTTCACCTTCCCTAGTTATTCCCATGTCCATCTTCACTAGATCCATGAAAATTGGATCCCTTTCAATTCTCGTCACATTCAAAACTCCATGGTCTTTTCTGATCAAAGCATCTGCCACCTTGTATGCCTTCCCCGGGTGGTAATGTATCATGCAATCATAATCCTTGAGTAGTTCAAGCCATTGCCTTTGCCTCATGTTGAGTAATTTTTGTGAGAAAATATACATCAAACTCTTGTGATCAGTATAAATATCACATTTTCCACCATAGAGGTAATGTCTTTATATCTTTAAAGAAAATATCACAGCTGCTAACTCAAGATCATGAGTAGGATAGTTTTTCTCATGAATTTTTAGCTGTCGTGATTCTTAGGCAATAACCTTATCATTTTTCATAAGGACACAACCAAGTCCTTTCTTCGATGAATAACTATAAATAACAAACCCATCATTCCCCGATGGTAGAGTCAATACAGGGGCGTTGACTAATATTCTCTTCATTTCTTCCAAACATTCTTCACACTCTTTTGTCCAGACAAATTTAATCCCTTTACGTGTGAACTTTGTCAATGAGTTAGCCAATCTGGCAAAATTCTGGACAAAACATCGATAATAACCTGCTAAACCAATAAAACTGCGTACCTCAGTTATACTTGTCGGTGCTGGCCATTCCTGGAATTCCTTGGTTTTAGAAGGATCAACGGAAATTCCATCCTTAGAGACAATATGGACAAGAATAGAAATCTCCTGAAGCCAGAATTCACACTTTCTAAATTTCCCATATAATTCATGTCTTCTAAGAGTTTTCAGGATAATGCGTAAGTGATTTTCATGATCTTAGTGGCTTTTGGAGTATTCCAAGATATCATCAATAAAGACCACTACAAAGTCATCAAGATATTCCTTGAAAACTCTATTCATTAGATCCATGAAAACAGAGGGTGCATTAGTCAATCCAAAATGCATTACTGTAAACTCGTAATGCCCGTACCTTTTTCGAAATGCTGTCTTTGGAACGTCTTCCTTCTTCACACACAACTGATGGTATCCAGACCGAAGGTCAATCTTTGAAAAGTATTGAGCTCCATGCAGCTGGTCAAACAAATTATCAATGAGAGGTAGGGGATACTTTTTCTTTATTGTTATAGCATTGATCTCCCTATAGTCGATGCACAACCTCATAGATCCATCTTTCTTCTTAACAAAAAGAACAGGGGCTCCCCAATGAGAAACACTTGGGTGAATAAATCCCTTATTACTCAATTCCTCTAGTTGATTCATTAGTTCAACTAATTCTACAGTGTCCATTCTATAAGGGGTCTTCGATATGGGTCTTGATCCAGGAATTAAGTCAATGGAAAACACAACTTCTTGTTCTAGAGGATGTCCAGGTAAATCTTCCGGAAACACATCAACATATTCTCTCACAATAGGTACATCCTCTATTTGAATATTCCTTTCCTCACCCTCAGTAATTTCCTTCTCTTCCTCCCCAATAATTGAATTTAGTACAGCTACTGGGGGTGGATCTAGATAAGAATTGTGTGGCGATGATTCTGCTCTAAAGATAAGGTGTTCCTTATCATCATCATCAAGAATCATAACCTCTTTCCTCTTACAATAAATTTTTGCATCATGGTCCAAAAGCCAATCCATACCAAGGATTATATCAATTTCAATCATGGTTATGAAGCTGAGATCAGCAGGTAAAGAACATTTAGGTGCTCTAATGGGAACTAATCGACAAAACTTTGTTGCAACAATACTTCCCTTAGGGGTTTTGACCTAAAACTCCCATGTTAAATCAAATTGGAAATATCTAATTTTCTTAGCAAACTGGGAAGATATGTAACAATGCAATTTTCCAGAATCAAATAATGCATTTGCTAAACTTGAGGAAACCATTAAATTAGCTGCCACCACGTCTTTCGGAGCTTCCACCTCAGCAGTAGTGATAGCATAAGCCTGACCCTGATACCTTGGCCTCATCTGAGGTAAGTTCCCCTGACGCTTAGGACATTCATTTGCATAATGTCCCTTCTCTCTATAATTATAGCATTCCACGTTGACAACTGCTTTCTTTCCCTTGCATTCATGAGCCTGGTGGACTTTTTCACCACACTTGTAACATACTCCTTTTCCATTTAGACAGGAAACAGTGTGCTTCCTACCACAATTATCACAGGGTGGAAATTCATTTCTACCCTTCTTCCCTATTTCCTTATTTCCTTTCCCAGAGTTTTCAGCGGAACTCTTCTTATCTTGCTTTGATTTAAAGTCATAAGACTCTGAGAATTCCTTTTCCGTCTTGATAGCGCATGAGACAATACCTTCATATGAAGAGAAGTTTTGTGATACTAAAGCTTGGCAGAGAAATGGTTTTAACCCATGAAAGAAACGATCAGTATTACATCTTGGGTTACGTATGTAATCTGCAGCATACCTCACTAACCTTGTAAAGTTAGCCTCATACTTTGCGACATTCTCGTCCTCCTTCTGCCTCAGACTCAGAAATTGCCTTTCCATATCTGCTCGATGGTCTCGAGAAAAGTATTTTTCTAAGAACAACTCTTTAAACTCCTGCCATTCCATGTTTGTTAATTCATCATCTTCCTTTGTGTTTTGAATTAGTAACCACCATTGATCGGCATCTCTAGTGAGGCGGTAAACTGCCATGACAACTTTCTCCCTTTCACTACCCCCCAAGGCATGGAATATTTTCTCTAAGGAATTTATCCATTGCTCAGCTACTATAGGATTTGTACTCCAATTGAAGGTTGGTGGTTGTTGCCTCATGAAACAGTCTAGCATTGATCCTCCACATTGCGGATCAGGGTGCTCCATACGAGTAAGGATATTATTCATAACCTGCGTGATTTGTCCCAGTACGGTGAGAAGCTGATCAGCACCAGTTGTATCACTAGCTCCACCATAATTAACTTGAGCAGGAGGGAAATCCCTACACAGAGTGCATGCATTGATACAATTTCCATTTCTTCCACTAGGCACCATTTCTAAACAATGGCATAAACTAGATTAGTTTATGAAATAAAATACATAATTCCATATTTGTAAAATACTTTACATAAATTGAACTATTTATGTATATAATCTATAATCATAAAAAGAAATGTTTCCTTTGAAGAAGTATATACTAATAACCCTTCATAGTGGTTTGTAAAGAAAATGAGAATTATCCTAAGCATATCCCCTGGGAGTGTCGTAACCAAGAGTGCAGCAAGGCCCATTGTCGTGCACCAGTTCCCGTTCGAGTCTAGCTCAAAGCGGTGTTTTCGGGTTTTACCCCTAGGTACATCTGTGCCAGAGCCGCCTCTACCAGCTCGTATCTAGATAGGGATTTCTTGCTCGGAAAACTCACAAAATCTATATAATACCAAAATTCTAGGAAGTTTTTCTATACTAACCCTAAAAGTCTATCTTCGGGATATGTGCTCTAATTAGAGTTTATCTAAATCTAGCTTCCAAGGTTAGTTCTAAACTTCCTCTGATACCAACTGTAATGCCCCGACCCCAGCTACCCAGAGTCGGTGCATTACTTCATAACATTGGCATGATCACGAAAGATCATGTCTCGAAAGACCGATTAGTTTAGTAGCCTTGGAAACACTAGATACATTCATAAGTCATTCATTACATCAAAAAGTAAACAAACTACAATAACATGTCTTCATAGTCCACACTCATATCCCTTTGTGACTACCCCTACAGGTCATTCATAAAACACTTCTTCACATCCTGGAAAAATATTAAAACATTGAAAGGGGTGAGCTCAGATGCTCATTAAGGTTAATAATATAGCGGAAGCTTTCATAAATAAACATTAACATTTAAGGAAATGTATAACTAAAACAAAAGCCTTTTAAACATGAACTTCAACATAATATGGCAAAAGTAAAATGAGATAATGCCATTAACTTCTTCAAATGGATATTCTACTGGTCGAATAATCAATGCAATATCAATAACCACATTCATAATGTGGGAATGTATAATGCCAGACATTCTGAAACATTTTGTCAAGGCCTCGGCCAAGACGTCTAAAATGATTAAGGCCTCGACCAAAACCATAAATCAAATTGGGAAAGGGCCTCGGCCAATTCCACGTCTAGTTTTCTCATGAGACCTACCGAGGCATCGAGGAGGTATAGCGGGCTCAACCCGTCACTTATTAAGTCCAATACATTACTCATATGAATAGGTTTAAACATAACATAAATATTCGTATTAAAACTATCATACGAAACGTCAACAATTTCTCCATAAACTATGGATGGTATAAAAATAACACATCCACAGTCAAATATTTCACAAAATGTTCAATGGGAGTTTTTTATCATAAATCAATTTCAATTAAACTTAAAACCCATCAAAGGATGTTGACATGGATGAAATCAACGATATTTGAGAGAAATATCTCTCTTTTTTTTTGAAATCATTTAAAAGTCCCATAATTATAAAATAATACATTTAATTTGAAAATATTCTTATAATATTGTAAGGGAATCTTTGATGATGTTATAATGGCAGAAAATAACCGCACCCGCCATATAAGTTAAAAAAACATTCTTACCTTAAATTTGTCAAAAAGGTCAAAAAGTACATTGTTTGGAAAACGACAGTAAGATTCCTTTCAAAAACGTATAAGGGTATAAATGAATTTAACCCATTTTCCATATAATAGTAAAAATGTTTTGAAAGACATTTTTAAGAAACATGGATGTGGATGATAACGAGGTCCCAGTAGATAATTATGTATAAACAACCTTGGATAATGAAGAGGTTGTGAAGTAAACCCTTACCTTGTACTTTTCCTTGGTTAGGGTAGGTTAACCTCCTGTATAATGGTGAAATAATTGTTATTAAATTATACAAGAATCATATATATTCATATGATATCATATATGATCTTTTAACATTGCTTTGTTAACAATATCTTAGATTTATCGTTGTTTCGGTTGTTAACTTACTCATTTTCTTTTATATGTTTTGTTACGTAAGTCATGTTTTTCATGGATAGGTTGTATCTAATTCATATCCAGAATGATATCATGTCCTTAAACATTATTTTTCAATCATCAAATGATAATTATACTTGAATGGATACGACGGAGAATGAATCTCCTCGCGTTCGTGGAGACGGTAGTCCGTACGTACGCACGAGTGACAATATAATTATTTTGATATTAAAATAATATATAATTGGATAGTATATCATATATACAGAATCATTATCATGTTATATTTATTATTTACATGAATTACATATCATTATTATACCCATCTAAATAATAATATATTGAATAACAATTACACGACGACGTGGAGACCGTAAGCCGTACGCACGCACATATGGTGACATGTCATTCAAATGATGGGTAGAATACTGAATATGGTTGTTACATATTTATAATAACATCACAGCATATAGAAGATACTGGAGTTATAATTTTAGAATTGAAATAATAATCAAAGAGGGAGTGGAAGAAGAAAGAAACTTGAAAGAGGGTGATGAAAACGTTACCTCTTATTCGGGTTCTTCCTATTGATTTGATCAAAAGGACTCCTTAGGATGGCTTTCTGACTAAAGTAAAGCATATAGGATGAAGGGATAGAAGTTGGGAGAGTATTTGGGTAGAGGTTGGTCGAACCAAAAGGCTTGAAAGTGTGAATAAGGTGGTAGAGGTGGGGGCCTTTTATAAGATGAGAGGAGGGGCTCTTTTGGAAAGATTGAAATGGTACATTATTATACAATGATTTTCGGATTCTAAAGGTCCCACACTAATATAATTCATGGATAAGGTGATAAGGGTTCGAAAGCTCCTCATCCAATAGTCTTTGGACAAGTTTATGCCTTGGAGTTTGCATTATCTTCTCATTTTATTTAAATCGTTAAATAATGAGGTCATCGCTGCATCATCATGATGTCATAAATAATTTACTTTATTTAATGTCTTAAAATTATAATAAAAAATAATATGATGTAGGAAATATTTTTAGCTTTCCAAGGACTATTTATAGTCAAAAATATGACTTGTATAACCCCATGTAAAAATTGTTTTATTAAAACATTTCATGTTTGTGTCATTTTTTACTTTAACATTAAATAAAAGGTATTTATGTCATTTTCCAACTAAAGTGGCTCCATGGGGTCCCCAAGTTGACCCATGGATTATCTTGGTCGGCCATGACACATCCAATGATGGTAGGACATGTGTGAATCTCATCTCATATTATTAAAACATTTTTTTTACCTTAAACTACACTAATTACCTCTAATCGTGATTAAGAACTTAAAAGTTACTATTCACCAAAAATTATTTTAATCTCATTGAACCACATTTTACTTCTTAATGAAAACCATGTATGTAGGATTTTTAAAAAATCAAATCACAGAGGTGGTAATATTTCATTTAAACGAAAAATCATTTATTTAACTACCACTTAGTGGTTTCACTATTAATCAAAAATTGATGTTTTCCAGAACAATGCCAAAATTTCACCCTAAGCTTTAATTGATATTCCGATTTAAAAAATGATGTCTATTTTAAAAAATTCCAAAAATATAAGTTGCATTAATTTATTTCATAATTAATTCCCGCTGTCAAAATAAATAGCATTTTTTTAAGAAACAATTTATATCAAAAGATTGGCAATTGTTTATGTCCAGTTTCAATGTTAAATTATTTCTAATGACCACCATTGGATAAAATGGTAAAAATATATTCCAATATTAATTTAAAACCACTAAATAGTATAATTTATCACTATAAATTATTTTGATTAAAAAAGTTTTTTTTAAGTATTTTTCACTATTCATAAAAAAATAGAAGTTCTTAGAAAAATACCAAAAATTCAACATTGGATAATTTCGATATTCCGAATCCAAAAATGAAGTCCATTTTGATAAATAAAATTTATGAAATTTCAAAAAGTAGGTATTACTATTCACAACGGTTAGTTTAATTAGTTGTGGTGTGTGTTAGAGCTCGAGGTTGCGTACAACACACGCTATTGCATTATTCGAAAGGAAACGTACCGTTGAAGCTTGGGGTGTTACAGAAATGATATATTTTTATGTAATAAGTATATATTTGACAAATAATATCAATATTAATGGGAAATTCTATTTTTGATGATCATAGTAAAGTTAATATTTCATGGCAAAGATAATGACTAAAAAATGAAATATAAAATTAATGTAAATAATTTCTGTGGTTAAATGATCATAAACCATCAATTTAAATAACAATGGTGGTATGAATAAAACAAATTCCAATTGGATTATAAGTAAAATAATGGGGTTTTGTCATTTTTATATAGAAAAAACATAAAAATTTATTCAAAACAAATTAAGAGAAAAAAATCTATTTTATTTGAAAAATTTAATTTTAAAAATAAAAGTTCAATAAATGTTATTAAAATACATTTATTTGAAAAAAAATTAAACATGTAAAATAATTTTTAAAATATATACAAATATTTTACACATGTAAATTTAGAATGTTGAGGACAAAGAAGAACTATTTGATATATCACTCTACTAGGTAATTTTTATATCAATGGATTATAGATTAAATATGTAAGATTAATAATTAAAACAACATAAATTATGAATTAATCATTAAATTACATGAAATAGGGGGAATATATATGTTGTATAAAAGAAACTAGGTTCATAACATTACAATACACCTCAGTGAGGAGAAATTGAGATGATGTCAATTACCACACACTTCAACTTAGTTAAATTTTATTTAATTTAAAATATAATGGTTTTAATAATGTTATTAATTTATAGTAACACTATATTAATACTCATAATATAATATAAAATACTCTTATAGTATTTTACCACCTTTTTGAAAATAATATTTCAGTATTTTCTTTTGTTGGTGGTGAACATATTCATGTATTCTCATTCATGTTTTCTCATTAATGTATCAATTATTTGTTATATAAAATATAAATAATCTAGAGAATTATATTAATTTTATAAAAATCATAGTGACTCATTATATGCACTTATAGAATAAAAAATTAAATTTGAACATGGATAATTAATCATAATATTTCTTGGAGATGGTAGGTCACACCTACGAACAAGAGATGATATTATTCATTTTTCACTTGAAATTATAATGAATTGTTTGACATATTAATCTTATATAATTTATGTAATTTTATTTATTTTATATTTATTCATTAAAATTATCCTTATTACTTTCCAAGTAATTGATAAGAGAAAATGGATCACATCGTTTCGCGAGCGAGTAGTATGCAATAGAAAAATGCAACTTTATCGAACTATAAATTTAATGAAACACAAGAATGAAGTTTTCATATCATTATTATATTAATATAATAAAATAATAAATATAATATAATTGTGTTAAATAAATCATTATATATTTCTGTGAATAGAGTTGATGGAAAACTAATTACATAGGTGTGCGAGCTCATAGTCCACTATTCACAGGATCAAAAAATTCATTTCCTATTGGATTGAAGTGCATATAGATATATGATATTAAAAAAATAATAATTTCTTGGTATATGAAATATAATAATAATATTATTTAATAGAATTTTAATATAATCTTATAAAGGTGGAATATGAATTAAAAAAATGTTCATTTAAAAACATTACCCCATTTTCCAATTACATCATTAGTTTTTCAAAAAATGAATTCATAGGTTATATATATGATAAAAAATGGATATAGTATTTTTTAGGGTATATGGATTTTATTGGTGAAATTCATGGCAGAAAAACATTGTTTTTATATTTTAATAGGGGGTGAGAGTGGTATCTTTTTATAAGTGCGTGAGAGGGAACACATGAAAGTTTTTAATACAGTCAATTATAATGATGTTTTTATCATGAAAAAGGCCTAAAAATGGATAATTTTCAAACTATATAGGTGATATAGTTTAAATGCATCTATAAAATGTGGTTTCTACATGTTTTGGGTAATTTTGAACCCATACCTTTATAGTTTATTCCCTTGTAAACCCATTTTTACCAATATAGTTGAAATTATTTTTTAATGTTTTCACCATGAAATATAAATCAAAATATGGACTAAATTATTAGGAAATTTAAATTATTCTCATTTTAAATATATTATCCATTTATCAAATTTATTTCATAAAACCAAAATATTAAAATTCAAAATTATACCCATAGATGAGATGAAGAAATTAGGGTTTCCTATGGGAAAATTCGCATCAGTATAGAAGATTTTAATATAAACAACCTAAATTAATTTGACACCACTGACCTATATTAGATAAATTATAAAATAATTTTAATAATTTTTTAAGAAAATAATATATATTTTAATTTTGTAAATTTTTTTAAATAAGACACATTTTATTAAATATCATTATTTTTAATAATTTATTAAAAAATGTGCATTCAGAGAAATATCACTAAAATAATCCCAAAAATAATTTTGAATTAATAATTTGAAAATTAAATATAATTTTGGAAATTAATTTTCTAGAAGTGGATGATATCAAAATTTAATTATGTGTGCATTCCACAACTATATATTTTTTAAAAGTACAATCTTCTAGGAAGAGTTTCTTATAAATTTAAATGATTCCTACATTATTTATAATAAACAGATAACCATAAATTCCATAATATATTCAGTAATATTCATACCCACCAATTTAATGGCTAGGTTATAATGATATATTATAATGTAGTAAATTTTGACTTTGTGTTTCGTATTATACAAAATATCAAATTGATTAGATTTAATGAAGTATAATTCTTAGGTTTTTAAGCTTGGTGTTTCTTATTGAATAATTTATATAATATAAATATCATACAATACAATATTAGGGTGTCTAAACTGTTGTTGTGAAAATAATATATTTTCTGAAACATTTCATTGTATCCTGAAACTCTCCAATTTTTTGAATCTTTTATTATGTATCAAAAAACACAACATTTAGAAGACATGAATTCTTTATCTAAACAAAGATAGTCTGAATAGAAACTTGTCCTTTCTATAGGAAGCTGATTTTTCTATAAAATCATTATTGCAGAGAAAATTTCACACAGTTCATATGTGAATTCATAGTCGTCTTATCTTCAAAATGTTTGTATTTTTATAATGAGGGGGGGGGGTAAAGCCCTATTTATAGTAGATTCAACCAATTCATGAAATCGTCTCCCACAACACACCAATTTTAAATAACTCTTGATTTTTTATTGGTTCTCTCATTCATTGTGAAAAAAAATCATTCATATATTCTTTCTGAAAACATGGGGTCTTATTATAAAATCTCAACCTCATAAACGTTAAAACCATTTTGAAATTACAATCCATTAACTAAAAAACTTTTTATGAAATAATAAATTTTTCAAAAATTCTATTTCTTTTCATTATTTTTCAAAGGTAATCTAAAATAATATTTTTCTAAAAACATTGTTCATGTAGACACAAATTTTTATCTTCATAAAAATCATTCTCAAAAATCATTATTTTCCATTATTAAATGATGGAATATTGAATTTTAAATTTCATGAATCTTAAAAAATATCTTATTCCTTTCCAAAAGCTTTTTGACTTTCACAAAATTATTTTTTATATTTCTCTTGATGTGGTTCCCAATCACCATGTTTGTATAATTCTATTTTAATTATGTCTTATTAATTTTTTATATTTTATATTTTCTAAATTCTCATATGAATTTAAACACATATAGTAACATTTCTTCGTAGATACATCAGGTTATTCATAATCCAAAAATTTCCCCACTATCATTGAAATATTTAACACTTTTTGTGTGCTCCTCGATCTTTTATTTTTCATTCAAAATCTCACTATGATCATGTTCAAAATTATATGTGTACTATTTTCTTCCAATTTTTATAATTTTTCTTTTTATGCAAACCATATACTCATACACCTATTTCCTCTATACCTTTATTTGTAACATCTCTATCTCATTCAAATATTTACCTAGTGATCAAAACATCCAACATAATCAACCAAACTATGTCAATGGGGATACCACATTGGATACACTAACAAAAAAAGGATGATAGTGATAGGGTGGAAAATAAATCCAATTAAAAACACAAGATTACCCAATTATTATTTTTCTCCCATCAATTTTTTATAACCTAACCATTGAATTTAAAAAAATAATTTGGGTGAGAAAATATTTTAAAAAATATGGAAAGAATTATATATTTTTTTAATAATAAATAATTTTAATTAATATTTTTATTTTTATTTATATGAGGTTGTGCACTTTTAAATTTTTTTTATATCAAATTCTCACAATGTATTAATTCTGGTCATACATTATATGATTTGATCTCTAAGAAATATATTAGTGTTCCTTTATTTTAGGATTGTGATAATTACAATCTATCAGAAATTTGGTACATATTAAATATAAAATTTTTTCATATTCTGATCTATTAAATGAGATATCTGATAATAGAAAATTGAATTTTAAGGGTCCAGGAAAAAAATAATTGTTAATAAGAATTTCCTTGACCTTCTATTTTTTAATGGAAATTATTTTTTGTTTGACTTTAGGGAAACGAAATGATTAATTTGCACTTAAGGGTAAAAATAAGTGTTCTAATATATACTCAAAGATGAATTTTTCTAAAATTATAAAATCAATAATGTCTGATGAGTAGTAATTATAAATTTGCAGTCATAAAAATGTGGAAGGACCAAAGGAAATGGTGGTGGATAAATATTATTTTCAACTAAAGGAAAGAATGGGGTGAACAAGGATCAGTAAAAGAAAATATATGAAGGATAATGTCGTTGTTGTTTCATAGAATGAAATATATTTTTCTAGAGTATGGATCTATGATTGTGGATAAACATCACATAATTTTTGAAACCAAATTTTATCATGAGAATCAAATAAAAAAAATGGGTGTTTTTTTTGGGAAACGAGGAAGATTTTAAAATTATCAACTCTAAATAATCCATAATCCAAGGAATGTAATTTAGGGACACTTATGTCTTCTTGGGTGAATGCATTGTTTATAATTTACAATTTATATGAATTTTTTTTATAAAACGCATATGGTAAATTTCAACAAGAATTTATGAATCATGAATGGAAGATACGATTTATTTGTGATGAAACAAAAGCACACAAATAAAATATATACCATATTTTTGGATAAGTGTATAAGTTCTCTATTTTAATGAAATATGAGAATAACCTATTGAATTATAGGCTTGCATATATGATCCAAATTCACATAGAAGAAATTAAGAAAAATAAAGGACCTAGCATTATGTATGAATGTTTTTGCGAACACACTACTTTGGGTGATACATTGTAAAAATGGAAATTTATATAATCTTAATTAATGTAGAAGGGTAAAATTTCAATAATATTCTTTGAGTTATCACGTGCTTACACTTTTCTAAAATACTACCCAATTTGATATATAGAAAAATGTATTATGTTATGTTTAATGATTATAATATAAATTTAGTATGTATAATTTTTATTTTTCCTAAATTAAATTTTTTCAATTATAATATTCATAATATAATATTTGAAATTAAGATGATCTAATTGAAAATTAAAATGTTTTCGATTTATAAAGGTAATGTAAAATTTAATCTTTAAATAGAAAAAAATCGTGAGAATCAATGTGTAAGGTTCCATGATTCAATAATGAGGACTATATAATATAATATTTTCATTGATGTGAGTAACTAGATTATAAATAACATAGATCAAATAATGCTCATTTAGAATGATATACCCAATACATTTATAAATTATGTAGACATTATATTAATTTTTATCATTAACATGGATAGGATTAATTTATTTCTACAAAAATAACCTATATGATATATGGTATAGTATAAAGTCAAAAATTATGTACTTTAAATTTTTCAGAGGGAAATAATATTATAATAATAATAATATGAATTCCATGTTTATAGAATAGAGGGATGAAGGTAATTTTCTTTTATATTCATCCAAAATAAAGGTATATAATGTAAACCTTTATAGTCTGGATTTTTTTTGAAATTAAATGTGTAATAGTTTAAGAAAATTATGTCAATTGAAGAACCAATTAGTGGTTTCCGTATTAATATTTTAATAAAATATCCATGGAGTATTATGAGGAATTTATCAAACATAGGGGATAAAATGGGGAAATTCAAATTTCATAATAAGATACCAATTATGATTAATTCACAACAACAACTACAGTAAAAATAAATAGTAGAGCTGACAATAATATTTGGAATTTTGATTTTCATTGAATAGATTAAATGTTAAAAAAGTGTATAAGGACTCTAAAAACAATAATATTATATGTATTTGAGAATAAGTGTTTTTAAGATGCCGTTAATGGTGAAAATTTGTTAAAACATATGACTAAATATTTTTACTAAGTTGATAAGAATAATACATTTTATATTTTATTATGTCTATGAAATAAAATTTTTACCCAAAAACCTAATGTTAGACCATTAAATAATCAATGAATATGGTGACAAGATTTAGAAAATTGAAAAATTGGTTTGGAAAGAGTATTTAATAATTAATATTAATGAGGTTGATGAGACATTTTATACCATTTGTTTGTAATAAACCATTTGAATATTCATCAAAATGCCTTTGCAATGAAGATTTATGGTTTACCAAGTAGATTATTTATATTATTATGAAACGATGTTTCTTTAGAACATTTTTAAATTATTAAAAACATACTATTATATAATTTTATGAAAATAAATATTCTTAGTTTAATAAGGCACTGTATAGGCTAAAGTAATCATGATTAACTTGGTAATCTGTTATTGATAAATACATTAAAAATCCTTGATTATAGGTTGGTGGAGTTGATCACAATATCAATATCAAGAAGAATAATGATGAAATAATATAATTTTTCTATTATTTTAATGAAAACATATTTATAGGATTTCATGAAGAGTGTATTATTTTTTTTTCAAATACATGAGGCGTGACTTCTAAATATCCATGATGTGAGTGTTAAAAATATTCTTGATATATAGGTGACGCATGTAAGGCATGGTCATTAATTTCCAAATAAAAATATAATAAATAAATAATCATGAAATTTGGGATAATTTATTCCAATCCCATGAATACATTGATGGCTACGGAAATGATGTTTTCAATGGATGTCGATTGATAGATGGTATATATAATAGAATATATGAAAAACATTAACTTCCAATTATATATTTTAGAAACAAGATTTAGAATTTTGTTTCAACAAGTCATGAAACAAAGTACAAAAAAATATCCCAAGTAAATCCAAATACTATAAATGAAATGGGTTCTTTGATATATCAATACCATAGTGGACATCGGGTTTTTTATCACAAGACATTACAATATGATTTTTTTCATATACAAACACATATTGGCCTCTTTATGAGGATGATATCATACTAACATTGGGTAGTTAATAATAACATATATAATATTGAAATTATAATATATAACGTAATAAATAATATATAATAAATATAACGATAAGGGATAAATATTTATAGTGTATTAAAGCGTGTACCTAGTACGTTGGATTATATAACAAAATTGGGATATCATATTTGATGTGAATTGGCCTATTAAAAAGGGTTTATAAATATAGTGTTAAGTTCATCCTTTAATTACATGGAACATTTATATAAAGCATCATTTTACCATGAAAAATGTTGAAAAAGGTATAGTGATGTTAGAGTACATGGAAACAAGTATTTTCTTAATAGACATTATAATGAATGTATTAACAATAGATGAGTTTCAGAGGCATCAGATAGATATGGGAATCCAAAATTAACCATCCAAGTTGATGGTGTAGAGAAGATACCGACATTCCTCATGGAATTTTCTATTTATATAAATTTATTGTAAAAATAAAAAAATTATGTCATGCCTTTTGAATGATCAACTATGTTCTCTATGGTTTCAGTGGGAAATGGGGGGATGATTTTGATATGTTAAATTGGATGAGTTCTAAATGATAAGATATAGAGATGGCCTAATGTGTTGTTTTTTCCAGAGTATTTAAATACCTAGAGTGGGTTGGGGGTAAGGTTATCATATATTACAACAAAAATTCCTTTGAATATTGATTAATTAATAAAAAAATATCATCTCTCTATAATTATTATAGCATATAATAAATGGATATTAATGAAGACATAAGAAAAAATTATTTTACATGGTCCACCCTCACCTGGTTTTTTACAATGAGAATAAAAATGAAAAATGTTGATGTACCAAGTCCAAAAATGTGAAATTCTATTAAAAAGCTCATAGTGTACTCATTATCCCTCCTAGTTCACTACCAATGTCAAAATGAATGCACACTGATCACTCAAATGAATTGTAATGACTACTCCTTCAGAATATTATTTTTTTGTTCAAATGAATAAAATGTTTTAAAACCTTATATTGGAATCCAATTAATATATTTACATCCACTATATGAATACCTTTTTACCCAAAAAAAAATTGGGAAACCCCTTATTTTTTCCATATGATTCACATTCATGAAACTCAACCAAACATTCATTAAACATTCTAGTACATCATAAAAACCCTTATCTTCATAAAACCAACACATATCCAAATGATCTATAACAATTCATGAAAATAACATTATTCATGACGTAAATGTTATTCAGAAACATTCATTTATGAAAAAAATACAAGAATTTATTCCTGAATTTTTATCCTTTTGATCTTTCTTATAGATTCATACCATTAAATGATAGGGTTGTGGCATATTTATAGATTTTTTCTCTCATTTGTCATATATTCATGATCGCTATGGATTATTTTTAATAAAATAAATCTATTCATGAAACTCCCTATCTTCATAATACATAATAGGAAATTTTGTCGTTGGGATACATACCACTATTCAAAAAATAGTCAAGGGTATTTTTATGCTCTAAAAAATCATGTCCTTGAAAATTTATTCCAAAAATAACCAATATCTCTTGAAAAAATTACATTTTTTTAAAATAATTCCTTTTTTATTTTCCTATATGGAAATATTGAAAATCAATATTTTATCAAACTCCTCCCACACTCTAAATTTTGTAACCCAAAAAATTTGAAAACACTATGAAATGAAACCACTATGTGTAAACATATTTCTATACCACTTTTTGAGATTTAATACTACTTTCATTTTGATTTTTTAACATACCTGTCTCGCATAATGATGGAAATCCACAACATTCCATTTTTAACATATTTTTCAATATACTCAATGAACCAAAACAACCTCGATGTTAACCATAGAAATTCTTTCCAATCATTTATTTCTTATAAACAAAGTGGTTTACTATTATTAATTTGTTTTATAAAGGGTTCAGATTGCATGAATATCAATTTAGGGTGAGAATATTAGTAATGATATTTTTAATGGCATTATGTCTGAAGAACAATTTTCATGTAGAACATTTATTTTAATAGATTTTTTTTCTCATTATGAACATGGATTAAATATTCTTAGAATTGATGATTTTTGAACTATTTATGAAATATTTGAAGTAAAAGAAATAAAAATGAAGCCAGTTTTCATTCGAAATGTATCAATTGGGGATATTTTGAGTATTTTATTGAGGGTTTTTCAACAAAACCAAATCAGGAGATTTCAGAAAAAACGAATTGAATAATTTTTTGGTTGTGTGTATTAAATTTTTTTATTGACGACATCCAATAGAGAGTAAATGGTTATTATAATGACTGATGGATTTTTTGAGTAATCATGATGAAATTCAACATATTTTATATTGTCACGATATTAAACCCAATATATTTCCATGAAGATGGTTCCAAGGATATTATAATGTGATGTAATTATAGGTATATATAATAGTATATGTTATAATAAATAAGGGACAATGATTTTTTTAATTTTTATGAAATTTATCACACATAGAATAATGAAATTCATACTATAAATCCACTATTGAAAACATGACACGTCTATTGTAGATGATCATGTTTTAATGGTTTGGATTATGTTAAAGAGGTACACCATTATAGAACACAATGGTTATTAGGCATCATGTTGTTTGGGGATAATTATGAAGTTTACATATTTTTGGATTTCATAACATTGTGAGTGGTTTTATCGATTAAAATATAGAAAAATATATGGATATCTAACTTTTTTTCTTACATTAATACAATGTATAGATTATATAATTACATTTTTTCCATATGATATTTTAATACATATATCAATGGGATTTTTTTAAAGAATGATGAATTGAGTTGGGAATATTTTTGGGGATCATCCATTCTAATGGGGACCACAACATGGCGGTGGAGACTATTCTGAGTTGTGATCACAAAAGGGGGAATTTTGGATTTATCACCATGATATAATTTTGATTTTTAAATTGTGTAATTTGGATGTTAATTTATACACACTGTTACATTGATGGTCCCAATGTAAATATATCAATAGAATATAATTAATTATTTATATTTCATATCATGCATGTAATAATTTATGGAATTTAGTGGGAGATTATATCTTCAATTAAAATGAAATTAAAGTTCGTTTTTCATAGAATTTTCCCCTTTTATTTATGTAGAATTAATGATAGATTAATTTGGAAATATGGTAATTCTATTGGATAGAAATGTTCAAATTTTCTCTTTATTAGTAGAAGAAGGATCATGAATATATAGATACATAAGGGGGAATTTCTATGAGAAAAAATGAGGAGGTCAAATCCTATGATGAAAATTCAATGATGGAATAACCAATATATCACATCATTAAAGTTACATGGAGTTAAGAAATGCATTAATGAATAGTATAATTGACCGAAATATATTGATTAATACTCACCCTTTGATCTTGGAATCCTTGGAAATAAAATAAGTGGATTTAGTAAACTATTTAACTTACTGAGAGTAGTGAGTTATTTATTTATGTTAGAGTTGTAAACCTAGAGGTTTAGTGTGGAATATCAAAATTATAATACACGTTGTGGGTATAGTTTTTAATGTGAATAAATAATTATTGTTTTATACTCATTTAATTGGATTCATTTTAGTGAATGATTTAATTTTTATAATATATTTATTTTAACCTATCTATATCTTCAAATAAATTTTGAAGGAGATGTGTGTTCCTAATTATAATGGAACAAAGTAATTAGAAATTAAATTTTTTTAAAATTTGGAATTACCATATTCAACCCAAATTAAGATATTTACCTTGATTTAGACCAATAATTGCCACATGATTCAATATCCCATCCCAGTGAACAATATTAATGAACCTTAATGATATATTGAGGAATAAATAAAAACCTTCTTCAGTAGATCATCAATATAACATTGATAACTCATAAGGTTCCATCAAATAACGAGGCATCAAAATTAGAGATACACTAATGTTGAAACTCTATCTAATACGAGATTTCATGTTGTTATACTAGTGACACATCCTATTTATACATTTCATCATGAACTCCTAAAAAACTATAAAAAACTTTTATATGTATACTCCCAAAAATAAACATCCAATTGTATATGACTGATCGATGAGGCTCTGAAATGTGTTTGATTAATATAATGAATCCTTTTTTAAATGAAAAAAACATGTTGGATTTACCCATCTATGAAAATTAATATAATAATAAATCAAATAGTAATTTCATGAATATAATATATTCGATCTATTTTATTGATGAAATATATTTTTTGGTATTTATCGTAATATGACATCCATTGATGATCGATGATGCCCAATCATCAACCCTGATCCTAGAAAGGAATCATGAATTATAATATGAACTATAACTAGGATATTATACTCCAACATAATCAGGTTCCTCTGTAAAATAAATAAAATAGTAAAAAAAATTGGTAGAATAATTAAATATAAGTAACCTAAATTATAAATATTGCAAATACTATTAAAGAGGTATAGATTATGACGCCCCGACCCCGGTATCCCAGAGTCGGTGCTATGGTTATGGTGTGCAATTTATTTCGCACAAATAAAACAAATAAGTCACACATCATAACCCATAACGAGGAACTTTCTGGTTTAGATCCTGGAGAATCAGAGACAACAGGTTTGCTTCTTTATTTTCTGAGCTAAGAACAAACATCCAAGTCTTGGAAAGGCTCTATCAACCTGTAAAAATTTAACATAAAACATAGGGTGAGCATTGAAATACTCAGTAAGGGGTTTTTAAAAATACTTAAATACATCTTTTGAAAACTACATTGAAAAATACTTTTCCATACTTAGAAAGATTTCTTAAAAGAAAAACTTCAAGACTAAACAAAGGTTGATACATCAGAGTTAAAGTACTTCATACTTATGCACTAGAACGCTTAACGGTAACTCACTTAGTAAACAAGATAAGCATAATAATAAAATGGCATGGGTTGCACGAAGTAAATTGTCTATAAACAAGAAAGGTGTGTATGAGAAACAAGATGAAAATGTCATTAGAGTCGCACACAAGCACATAATCTACACAAAAAAATGAACATAATGACATGATAATTGAAATACAACATTTGGAATGATGTTCTGGAAATGAAATTTGTCATGCATCAACATTGCCATATCATATGTCTTGTGATTTTTTATCTGATACTCATAGGTAAGGTTCTATAACCAAGGTTATTCCTCTAATCGGAATAATCACTAGGTTGGTCATAAACAAAGAAATGTATGCTGAAGGACTCATGGTCTCTGGGTCAAGGCCTTGTGCCATGACCTAAGGGTAAAAAACCAATCTGACTGTCTCGAGAACTATCGATGCATCGAGGAGGTTACTTTTACCGGTCTCCAACCTGGAGGGCTTACATTAACCAGTCCCCAACCTGGAGGGTTTTCTTCTTGCCGGACCCCATTCCGAGTAGTCCCATACATTTCTCATATGTTGATAAGGTTAGATATTCAAGGTGTCCCATACCACATTGAATATTTAATTTTCATTTCATATTACCCAAGGTGTCCCATACCACATTGGGTAATACCATTTTCATTTCCCATTACCCAAGGTGTCCCATAGCACTTTGGCTAATTAGTTTTTAGTTCCTCTTCATGTTGAGTCATATGCATGAATAATATGAATAAGGTAACAATTACATAAATGGTTTACAAATACATGATATGATAGATAAACTTGAAAATATGGAATAAAAGAAGTCATGGATAAGCAAGCATACTATGTGCGTAGAACAATTATTTAAGCACATAAAATGATGAATGTGTGAGACTTGCTCCCAATGGTTATTAAATGATGAGTTTCTAAAATTCCAGTGCATGGAAATGAACTACTTGGAATTAACGGTTGTTCTTCACAGGTCATAGTACATGCAACAAATCTCCATTCACTAATAATTACTACGGCATTCTTGGTATAAAAATAATAAACACTTGCAATCTTTAAAATTCCAAAAGTTGGAAATAAACCACTTTAAAAAATAATACCTGTCATTAATTATTATTCTTCACTGGTCATAGAATTTGCAGTTACACTCTGCTCACTAAAAATCATTGCAACGAGTTTGGTATAAAAATAATAGAGGATTTCTACATATTAACATAACCCTTAAACCCCTATCCTTTTAAAATGAGTTTAAAACAGGCATAAGCATATACTTAAAAAAATAAATCATTTCAGGGGAAAACATAGACAAGTTCATTGTTGTACCCTTAGACACAAAATTATAAAATATCATAGGAAAGCGCTAAAATCCTACATGCATAAAAATCTTAATAACCATTTCTTGAAACTAGGGTTTTCAGATATAAATCTTAAAAACACATACATTCATAGGGATATATATACACAACGTATGTAAATAGGGTTTCTCATAAATTAAACATGGTTCACTTGAAATCTGAAACCTCTAACAATCTATCATTTATTTAGTTTTTTTTTAAAAAAAGAACAAATCCTTATGGGTTTTAAGTTTTCAAGAAACAGTGAATATATAAAACTTCAACTACAACTATTACATGTTTTCACTTAAAACAAAGACCTGGTTCGCATCCAATATCATTCATAGACAAAGTAAGAATCAAAAACTGATTTGCATTGAAATAAATAACTAATAAAATTACATAATTATATATATATAAGGCTTACATAAATATTGTACACGTTAGGACTTGTTTTAAAATAACCCCTTTCAAGGGTATAATTATTAGCATAAAATACTGAATTATAAGGAAATCTTAGAGACATAATTTTGTATGGTTTGCATGGAATATATATATATATATATAAAGTTATATATATACCTTTAACTAATAGGCGTATATATATATATACTCATGTATATACAAACATGAACCGATAACCATGGGTGGGAAAAAAAAACACGCAAACGTGGAACCCTTACCGCTCAAGGGAGGAGCTCGCCGGAGGGAGGCTTGTTGGGTGGCCGGAGAACCGGGAGGAGCTTTGGTGGCTGGTGGTGGTCTGGTGAGGTCGCGGCCACTTGGAGACGGTACGAGGCGACGTCCTGGTGTCTAGCAGTGTAGCGACGGAACTAGTGTGGTCGTGCACGGGGGTGAGGTGCGAAACTAGAGGTGGTTCGTGGTGGCGAGGCAACGACGAGGCGGCGGTGAGGCTGGTGTCGCGGTGGCGCGGGTTGGCTCCGGAGGACCCCGTTTTCACTGGGGTTTCTCGGTTCTTAAAGGGAGACGATCCGGGGAAGGATAGACCGAGCCTACGGAGGTGGGTGCATGAGGTCAATGTGAGAAGTTGAGAGGAGGCGTCTCGGGCAAACAAAGTCTGGTTCGCGGGTCCCTGGCGCGAGGTAGAAGAAGACGCGGCGGAACAAATATGAAGGAGATTCGGCCTTGGCATGATAGGACGGATGAAAATAAAAGATTGTTTGAAAACATATCAATGGTCGGGATTGACCGTGGCGAGATCGAACGGTCGAGGAAAAAACGGATGGAGAAGATCCATGCGGGGTTGGGATGGCCTGGGTTGCATGTTTTAAAAAAAAAACAGTTTTAATAAACGATTAAATTATACTACTTCGCAATATATATATATATATATATATATATATATATATAACTGGTACATTATAATTGGAATTTTCATAAAATTTAATAAGTACTTTTTAACTCATAAAAATAAATCCCATTTTAGTTTAGGTAAACAAATGATACTATTTGATATTAGTTTTTTTAAAAGATATATTTTAATACCACACTTTTATAACTACTAGGATCTTATAACCATTAAAATCGAATTTATAACTTACTTCACTTTTTGATTTATAAAATTATGTTTAAAAGACCCATAGTTTTTCTTTAATTTAAAACACATAGTTTTAGATATTCGAAAAGATACATTTTTCAATTATTGATGATACCCCATTCGACACATTTTAAAATACCACGTTTTCCACCATATCAAGATCAAAATAAATTCATTTGCAAGAATAATATTTTAATTTAATACTTGAAGATATAATTATAATATTTTGTACTTATTAAAATATTGAAATACCATAATATTATAAAATCATTTTAAAGACAAAATTGTTATAAAATGATGCACTTTATCCATTGGAAACCAACGGTCAAAGAAAATGGTCATATTGCCTTAAAGGTCAATTATAAAAGCAATGGGTAGGATGTTTTACATTTTCAAAACACCGGACCCTTGGTGGATGGCTCTCCTCATACCTCTGGTGCTGAGTGCGTGTGCGGTTATTCTGGCGGTTATACTTTTCACACTGATGGACCCTGAAGACGACGACTATCTGATTGCACGTGTTGTGGTTCTTTATAGTCTTGTTGTGTCCGTGTTAGGTCTTGTTCAGGTTACTTTCAATTAGATGGGTCTTGTTGTAATGAATCTTTTAAATATATAACAGTTTTTCGTATTCTTCTTGTTTGATTTCCACTCGAATTCTTTATCAGCACACAAAGCATAAAATAGAATAAACAAGAGACATCATTAAAAAGCACAACATTGCTCACTTGGACCAGTTTATAAAACCAGGGGCGTCACATTATCCCCCTCTTAAAAGAATTGTGTCCCCACAATTCAATCGGTGTACATACACTGACTTCTTCACACCGCTTCTCTGACACCCTTGGTGATGTCCCTTTACCTCCACGGTCGATGGAAGAAGTTACTATTCAACTCAATCCCCAGGGCAGAACAAAGCTTGTGGGTCTCCTTTTCCCAAATACATTTTTGGCAAAGTGGATCGTGGTTGAAGCCAAGATTCCGTTTAATACAGGTGGTTTTCCAGAGATGGGAACGAGTGACATCAAGCTTCGCGACATCCGCTTGGATTTGGTTCCTAAATATCTCTCGAACCACTTCATAATTGAAGGATTCGATGAAAGATCCAAAATCGCAGAGCTCTCCAGGCATGCTGAAGCACGGGATTTGGTACATAAAGACTACGCGGAAGTCCAACTGCTTTGCAGGTTCTCCAAATTACAGGAAGGCCAACCATTTATTGTTCATGGTGAAACACAGGAAGAGTCCCTCATAGTACTTCCCTTTCTTTTTATAATTCTCAAACATCGCACTATCCATTAGGTTATACACAACTTCTGACCCTCTGAAGATTCGAAGGACATTCGAGCTTTTCGATATTTCATAGAGGGGTTTTCACGTGAGTCGTAAGTTAAAAAAAGGTTGATAACTTGTTGAGAAGGATTTTTCTACAATAGTCTCAATGATTTCTGTAGGGAGAGTCAAGAGTCTAGGCATGGTTCGATATCATGCCATCTGAGAAGTTTAAGAACAAACCCTACTTAGTAAAACATTATTAATGTTTTTGTGTTGTCCTAATTTTCCAAGGTTTACTAAACCATTCCTCTGATACCAACTATGAAGCCCCGACCTCGGTAGCCCAGAGCCGGTGCTATGGTTATGGTGTGTAATTTATTTCGCACAAATGAAACAAATAAGTCACACATCATAACCCATCACGAGGAACTTTCTGGTTTAGATCCTGGAGAATCAGAGACAACAGCTTTGCTTCTTTATTTTATGAGCTAAGAACATCCAAGTCTTGGAAAGGCTCTATCAACCTGTAAAAATTTAACATAAAACATAGGGTGAGCATTGAAATACACAGTAAGGGGTTTTTGAAAATACTTAAATACAACTTTTGAAAACTACGTTGAAAAATACTTTTCCATACTTAGAAAGTTTTCTTAAAAGAAAAACTTCAAGTCTAAAAAAAGGTTGATACATCAGAGTTAAAGTAATTCATACTTATGCAATAGAACACTTAGCGGTAACTCACTATGTAAACAAGATAAGCATAATAATAAAAAGGCATGGGTTGCACGAAGTAAAGTGTCCATAAACAAGAAAGGTGTGTATGAGAAACAAGATGAAAATGACATCAGAGTCGCGCACAAGCGCATCATCTACACAAAAAAATGCACATCATGACATGATAATTGAAATACAACATTTGGAATGAAGTTCTGGAAAAGAAATTTGTCATGCATCAACATTTCCATATCATTTGTCTTGTGTTTTTTTTAATCTGATACTCATAGGTAAGGTTCTATAACCAAGGTTATTCTTCTAATTGGAATAATCACTAGGTTGGTCATAAACAATGAAATGTATGCTGAAGGACTCATGGTCTCTATGTCAAGGCCTTGTGCCATGACCTAAGTGTAAAAACCCAATCTGACTGTCTCGAGAACTATCGATGCATCGAGGAGCTTACATTTACCAGTCTCCAACCTGGAGGGCTTACATTAACCAGTTCCCAACCTGGAGGGTTTTCTTCTTGCCGGACCCCATTCTGGGTAGTCCCATACATTTCTCACATGTTGATAAGGTTAGATATTCAAGGTGTCCCATACCACTTTGAATATTTAATTTTTATTTCATATTACCCAAGGTGTCCCATACCACATTGGGTAATACCATTTTCATTTCCCATTACCCAAGGTGTCCCATAGCACTTTGGGTAGTTAGTTTTTAGTTCCTCTTCATGTTGAGTCATATGCATGAATAATATGAATAAGGTAACAATTACATAAATGGTTTACAAATACATGATATGACAGATAAACTTGAAAATATGGAATAAAAGAAGGCATGGATAAGCAAGCATACTATGTGCGTAGAACAATTATTTAAGCACATAAAATGATGAATGTGTGAGACTTGCTCCCAAGGGTTATTAAATGACGAGTTTCTAAAATTCCAGTGCATGGAAATGAACTACTTGGCATTAACTATTGTTCTTCACAGGTCACAGTACATGCAACAAATCTCCATTCACTAATAATTACTGCGGCATTCTTGGTATAAAAATAATAAACACTTTCAATCTTTAAAATTCCAACACTTGGAAATAAACCACTTTAAAAAATAATACCTGTCATTAATTATTATTCTTCACTAGTCATAGATTTTTCAGTTACACTCTGCTCACTAAAAATCATTGCAGCGAGTTTGGTATAAAAAGAATAGAGGATTTCTACATATTAACATAACCCTTAAACCCCTATCCTTTTAAAATGAGTTTAAAACGGGCATAAGCATATCCTTAAAAAACATAAATCATTTCAGGGGAAACCTTAGACAAGTTCATTGTTGTACCCTTAGACACAAAATTATAAAACAGCATAGGAAAGCGCTAAAATCCTACATGCATAAAAATATTAATAACCATTTCTTGAAACTAGGGTTTTCAGATATTAATCTTAAAAACACATACATTCATAGGAATATATATACACAACGTATGTAAATAGGGTTTCTCATAAATTAAACATGGTTCACTTGAAATCTGAAACCTCTAACAATCTATCATTTATTCAGTTTTTTTTTAAAAAAATGAAAAAAACCTTATGGGTTTTAAGTGTTCAAGAAACTGTAAATATGTAAAACTTCAACTACAACTATTACATGTTTGCACTTAAAACAGAGACCTGATTCGCATCCAATATCATTCATAGACAAAGTAAGAATCAAAAACTGATTTGCATTGAAATACATAACTAATAAAATTACATAATTATATATATATAAGGCTTACATAAAGATTGTACACGTTAGGACTTGTTTTAAAATAACCCCTTTCAAGGGTATAATTCTTAACATAAAATATTGAATTATAAGGAAATCTTATAAACACAATTTTGTATGGTTTGCATGGAATATATATATATATAAAGTTATATATATACCTTTAACTAATAGGAATATATATATATACTCATGTATATACAAACTTGAACCGTGAACCATGGGAGGGAAAAAACACACGCAAACGTGGCACCCTTACCGCTCAAGGGAGGAGCTCGTCGTAGGGAGGCTTGCTGGGTGGCCGGAGAACCGGGAGGAGCTTTGGTGGCCGGTGGTGGTCCGGTGAGGTCGCGGACACTTAGAGACGCTGTGAGGCGACGTCCTGGTGTCCAGCAGTGTAGCACCGGAACTACTGTGGTCGTGCACGGGGGTGAGGTGCGAAACTGGAGGTGGTTCGTGGTGGTGAGGCGACGGCGAGGCGGCAGCGAGGCTGGTGTCGCGGGTTGGCTCCGGAGGTCCCCGTTTTCAATGGGGTTTCTCGGTTCTTAAAGGGAGACGATCCGGGGAAGGTTAGGCCGAGCCTACGGAGGTGGGTGCGCGAGGTCAATGTGAGCAGTGGAGAGGAGGAATCTCGGGCAAACCAAGTCTGGTTCGGGATTGACCATGGCGAGATCGAACGGTCAAGGCAAAAATGGTTGGAGAAGATCCATGCGGGGTCGGGATGACCTGGGTGGCATTTAAAAAAAAACAGTTTTAATAAATGTTTAAATTATACTACTTCGCAATATATATATATATATATAACCGGTACATTATAATTGGAATTTTCATAAAATTTAATAAGTACTTTTTAACTCATAAAAATAAATCCCATTTTAGTTTAGGTAAACAAATGATACTATTTGATATTAGTTTTTTAAAGATATATTTTAATACCACACTTTTATAACTACTAGGTTCTTATAACCATTAAATTCCAATTTATAACTTAATTCACTTTTTGATTTATAAAATTATTTTTAAAAGTCCCATAGTTTTTCTCTAATTTAAAACAAATATTTTTAGATATTCGAAAAGATACATTTTTCAATTATTTCTGATACCCCGTTCGACACATTTTAAAATACCACGTTTTCCACCATATCAAGATCAAAATAGATTCATTTGCAAGAATAATATTTTATTTTAATACTTGAAGATATAATTCTAATATTTTGTACTTATTAAAATATTGAAATACCATAATATTATAAAACCATTTTAAAGACAAAATTGTTATAAAATGATGCACTTTATCCATTGGAAACTAACGGTCAAAGAAAACGGTCATATTCCCTTAAAGGTCCATTATAAAAGCAAGGGGTAGGATGTTTTACATTTTCAAATCACCGGACCCTTGGCAGATGGCTCTCCTCATACCTCTGGTGCTGAGTGCGTGTGCGGTGATTCTGGCGGTTATACTTTTCACACTGATGGACCCTGAAGACGATGACTATCTGATTGCCCGTGTTGTGGTTCTTTGTAGTCTTGATGTGGCCTTGTTAGGTCTTGTGTAGGGTACTTTCAATTAGATGGGTCTTGTTGTAATGTATCTTTTAAATATATAATAGTTTATCGTATTCTTCATGTTTGATTTCAACTCGAATTCTTTATCAGAACACAAAGCATAAAATAGAATAAACAAGAGACATCATTAAAAAGAACAACATTGCTCACTTGGAAAAGTTTATAAAACCTGGGGCGTCACATAGATGGTACCACATCTAATATCAGTCCATTTTCGAACTGATTACTCTATATAATACAACATAACAATCCCAACATCTCTTCCTCCATGTACCTAATAAATAACCCTCCATGACCATAGTCATGTATAAATATTTTTCGAAGATGATTATCATTGGGGTTTCCTTTTATACACCACTTTCCACAACTTTATAAAAAATTCCTACTAACTGTGCTACTCCTGATAATGAATTAGTGGAAACAAGTAATAATGATGCATAAGAAACAATCCTATTTCACAATAATAACAAATAACAGTAGACATGAAGTTGAATTATTGATGGCCATGAAAAACATAAGAATCCAAAAAGTTAACGAACAAGATCTCCCCATTTCTGGTACCTAATCAAACCCTCTATAATGCCTAATTTACGTTTCTCATTTCCCCATGTTTGAAACTATTTGTAGAGAATAAAATATTACCCAATTGAAATTGTTTCACACATAAAATAATTAATCCATTAAAAGTGGGTTTTCCTAAGAACATGATATTTCTTTTCTATATATTAGTAATCCATGAATGTGAATAGTTGTTTTAGTTTGTATTAATATAAAATAAATATAATATAAAAAATTGAAATATCATAATATGATTATATCATTGAAAATATACAAAATATTCAAATAAAAAAATTATAAATAATCATTAAACCATGTATACGTACTCCCAAATGGTCCAAATTAATAGATATATGATATTGGGAAATGACAAGTCATTATAGATTATAAGATAATAATATAAAACCCAATTAGTAAAAATAAGTTACTACACCCTCTCTAAGTGAAACAACTGGTAAATCCATTAATGTCGCACCCTATGAACCCAATCCAAGTTATTTGAAATAACCACCTCTTCAATATTTATCCATGAAAATACATGTATATGTAAAAATAAATTATACATACAATTATTGGGTGTATATAGTTTGTGATCATATATAGGCTACTATAATACCACTATGTGTTCCATGTAATATAATTGTATAACAATACATATAAATATTGTTTGGAATTAAATATTTAAATTAAAAAAATCGTATAAAAAAATTTCAAATATTAAATTATAAAAAAAATGAATTTATATAAATTATGCATGAATGTAAATAACCATTCTAGTAATAAACCATAAATAAGTATCTTTTTGTTAACATTATGGAACTATTTAGATGAAACTATTGGATCCTATAAAAATTATATGCCTTATATAAGTGTATCAATCAATAGTCAAAATAACTGTATAGGATACTAACATAATTGGAATTATAACCAAGTTGGAAAAATTACTATCTATAGAAGAATCAACCATTGTTTTTGTATTATACATAAATCATGTAAGATAGTAAATATTAACTAATAAGTTACTTTACTATGGGTCACACCTAGGCACCTAAGTTATTTCGGTGGCTAAACCAATATCAAGGAATTTTGAAATTAATATCTAAAAAATATACTAATAATAATTTTTCTAAATAAAAGGTTTTCATTTTAAATAAATTATTTAATTGATCACAATGGAAAAAAACCAATTTAATAGATAAAAAATTATTAACTATATTGAAATAAAATATAGGTATTTCATAAAACACATTTCAGTAACAAATAAATTTATTACAAAGAAATATTTTAGAGATCCATTAATATAATATAATAATGGGAAATTGTTAGAATAAAATTATAATATATATTAGACAGAATATATAATATATAACTCTATAAAATATTTCAAACCACATTTTAGAAATTCACGAACTCATAGTGAATCACGAAATGGTAATACGTGGAACCACATATCATAGACTAATCTCATCATTAGAGAAGTGTCCTATTTTACCCAAATAGAAGATAACCAGTCCCCCAATGACTTAACAAATGCATTAAAATGAAATAGACATCATAAAAATCAATATATAAGAAACCATATGCGAGAATTTCCAAAATGGGGGATAAGAATGAAAAATGGGGGAATATAATAATTGTATAATAAAAAGATAACTAGGTACTTTAGTTTTTTTTTGATTTATTTGGTAAATAATAACCAAGAATGAAGATAGAAGAAAGTGAGATTCATGGGATAACCCAAGAAGAATATTTTGGAAGCCATAAAGTTAATTGGGGTTAAAAAAAATACCGTAACTATGTTGGAGTTTTAAAATAGGAAAATATATTTTTTACATGCCAATTTTTTTATAGTGTTTTATTAGTCCTATGGAAGAAATGTGAGAGGACTAGAAACTAAACTCTAATACTTCTTAATTTAGTTGCATAATTCACCCTAATATATGATAACAATATGTATATTTCTATAATTCCTATTTCCAAGAAGCACAATATAAATAAATTGGTAGACAATTATGTTTCATTTAAAATTTATTCATAATTTTATTATTTATTCAAAACAGTAATATAGATGAGAAATCCAATATATCCCTAAAAATTAAATCAAGGGTGTTAACATTCTATCCACCATATCTATTTATTACATTATAATTAAAATTTAAATAATTATGTTCCAAATAGAGTTGAGGCTAATGCCTCCTTATACTATATACAAACTCCATTTCCCAAGGGACTCTTTATTGTGTTAAAAACAGATACTAAATAATGTAATTGACATATGATGAATAAATTTATTTAGAGAATCAATGATGTTGATTGTTTAATTAGTCAAAAAATTTTCAACTGTAATTTTAATTCCTCCAAAAATTCTATTTATGATTTACCATAATGGGTTTTTATTTATATTCCATGAAATATAATATGAATAAATGACACGTAAAAACAATACACCAATTAATACATGAATTTCCTAATTATTTTGGTGATCTATCTGGAACCCACATATATATCACAATTTATTTTCCTTGTCTTATTATTTATTAATTAACTAAATAATGTGACACTCTCATGAATAATGATTCAAACATTAAATATTATTGATGTTGGTTCTAAAGATTGATAAAAATACAATAGGTGGATTTGATATATCACTAGGAAATTAATAACAATATATATCATATATATCATCTATTATAATATGAATATTCCCAATAATTATGTTTCACCCTCCAACGTTTTTTATAGAGATGTTCAACACAACAACAAATATAATCTTCATAAGGGATCAATTTAAATTTGGGTTTGCAATATTTTAGTCACGGTATATTTAACAAATGAATAATGTGTATCACATGATCCTATATTTTCCAACACACACACATGTTACATGTCCTCTATAATATGAATAGAATAGTCCAACTGAATTTACATTTGTGGATTTTATATTTTTTATGATTTTATCTAATATCCCATGTACTCTTAAATGGGTTTATATAATCATGATGTTAATCATGAGACTCTATTAAAAATGACCACTAATGTCACAACTTATCATTTACTGAACCTAATAAAATATATTATTCCAATATCCTCTACTATGAAATTGTCTTTAAATTGAATGAACTGATCTAGTTTTTTCATCCAATCCATAATCAGAAATATGGAAAAAAAATCAAGGTGTAGAAATTATTCATGTGATGTATTACATTTATATATTTCACCTTTTAATAGATGGTGCAGATTAAAGGATAATGAAAAATAATGGGAATCTAATATTTAAATTTTAATAAATGAAAATCATAACTTCTTAACTCATAGTCTTCTAGTTCTCACATCATCACTATTATGAATATTATAATTTCCAATCATATTTTATCACGGTGGAACTATGATGAATTGGCCTTTGAGAGTTTTCGTTATCCTTCATTAATTCTTTTCTCATGCAATTATGGACCACATAATTATTGTAAATAAAATTTATGTCATCTAGGGTTATATTACAAGAATTAGTGGTCTACTAAAAATATAAATTCTTCTAATATGTTAAAATTTGAAATAAATAAATTCATCCTAATGAAAATGATGATTGTTGTAGGGATTAATCATAATATTGGAGATAAAAAATCAATTATTCTCTTCCAATACCAGTAGATTCATTTTGGATATTAGACTCAACATGTATAAATTTTCATTAAATTCTTTCAGATTATATAATGATAGATATTTACTGAGAGTATCAATTGAATCATTCACCTTATTTAGGGTATATGAGGGATTGAAATAATAAGTTTCTTGTTAGTATCCAATGAAATTTAACTCCATTATAATTAATAGTATTTAATGAAGATTTATTATGATATTTATATTAGAAATATCCTATAATAAAAACAAGATTCAAGAATATATAAATTTTAGTGGCATAATTTTTTCCTTTACAAGGTATAATATCCTTTATCTTATCAATAGAGTGAAACAATATTTTCAAACATATATATTAAAACTATATAAATGAATATTGTATACATTACAAAACCAAATATATGAGGACCATTATAGTTTCATACCATTTGAGAGTAGGAGTTAAATATTATCGTTTTGAGAAAAATACTTACCACTTTCCATAAACATATTAACTTATTTTAATATTAAAAAACAAACCCTAATTAAAACTAATTATTATACCATTGGGAATGAAACCATAAGAAATGGTGAGATCATATCCTTATTGATGGTAGGAAAGAAAAATATAAATTATGAGACAATTATAATATAAGTATTAGTTTTTAATAATATGCTATTAAGAATTTAAAACCACATATATTATATAGAAGCAAAAAATATTGAGATATGGAATAATGCATAGTAATTAAAATAACACGATTCATAATATAATCAAAGAACATGAGTCTTTAGAGGATAACATTGGAATAAGGCATGGAATTGTGTCATACACATAAGAATATAAAATAATTCCCATAGAAGTCAAGGTTCTCTACTAAGGCTATCATAGTGTAATGGGTTCACCCTCTATCTCGTTATTGTAGTTATGGTTAACTCCAAATATCATTATAGTAGATATATTCTCTTATTGAACCATGTTCAGTCCCCATTACTATCTTTTTTATCTAATGATATATAAATTCTTACCTCATGAGTTAGAGAGATATAAATTCACACATCAGATAATGAAATTGAAACACATGTGTGATACGGTATTAATAAACACTAATTATATAATAAACCATGAAAGAAAATGGGTTTCATAAACATTTCATTATATCATAACTAGGGGAAAAGTGATATGTTTCGTAATCATTTCAACATTTAAACACAGCATAACTAATTAAAAAAAGATGTATAATAATTTAATCATAGTATAACCCATGTAATAGAAAATTATTTCATTATCATTATTTCACCATCTATATAATCCAATTAGAGAAATAATAAGAATCGTTTCCATGGATTTTATCCCAAATAATATAATTACAAAAATAAAGGATGTTATCATAGATGGAAAATTATTTTTAATGATTACTAGGAATATTTCATGTGAATAATAGTTTTACATTTTAAATATTTTATCGAGACAATAAAATTATAATTTTTTTGGAATGATTTTTCATTTATAATAAATTTTTGAAATATATAAATGGAGATTTAAAAAATTTTAAACCAAATCTTGAAGAAAATATCTCTTCTTCGTAGTAAATAAAATTTTAAAAAACATAACATTTTGATATTAATTTTCATCAAAAATAACCTAGAAAAAATAAAGGAATCGTAATAGAAAATAATGGTAATTATTGAAGGAAACTATATTAATTTTGTATTAATTAAAGAATTCCTTTAATATTTTTAGTACATGAAAATTGTATTGATTTCAAAATTACATGAATATTGAAATCAAATAATATTTTTAAAAGAAAAAAATGGGTAATAATTTATTTATAAAACAATTTAAAAAAATATAAACTCATTTTTAGACAACATGGTTTTGTATGAGAAAGTGTTTCTAATAGAAGAGATAAATAAAGATGATTTCTCTTTAAAACATTATTTTTATTCTTGAGTTCATAAAGATAAGTGAATAAAGTGAAACATGTATTCTTATTAAAATAAATTCAACAAAAGGAGAGTAATAAGTTTCTAGATATTTTTATGACAATATTTATTATCATATACTTAATTATAAACAATTATGAAAACGATGAGAATATAAAACAAAATCATTGCAAAATTATTAACATTAAAATGTAAGATCCATGAGGATTAAAATTAAATGTAACATAAAATGTCATGATAATAAATAAATTCAAAATATTAAATTTTAGTGGTTTTTTACATATATTTCATAAATGAAGATAGGTCTATAACAATACATTTTTCTCAAAGAAGGAAAATTCTGAAAAAATCCCTTACATCTTTGGTTTTTTATTGAATCATAAGACCCATAAAATAAAATAAAACAAATTTAAAATATAATGTCCTGAAATTATTTATATTAATGAAACACATTTCAAATGGTTATCATATATACCAAAAAACTAAATGAGTGGTTAATATGGGGAAAATCTTCTATTTATATAAAAGAGATAAGAAATCCCATAAATTAATCCCTTACATCTTATATAAATTTATATAACTTATGTATAATAAGTATAATTTTATTATAAATAAGTTTATAATATATAATAATATATATCATATGATATATTCTTTTCATATGACTTTTTGTAACGCATTTATTTAAAATTCAATTTTAATGTATGGTTTTGGGAAATAATTGCTTTATTTTTCATGTATATTTTGATTGGTTATTTTTAGTCCTCAAACAATAATCATGGATACATAATCTAAATAATTCAATCCATTATATAAATATTAAATAAAATATTTTTATATTTTGAAATAGTATTCAATAAGATTTGGATATAGAAAATGAAATACACATTTTGTTTATATGTTAGACCATTCGTAAAAATGAAAACTATTTCAAATTTCATAATGCATTGAATTAAACAAAGGTTTATAATGTATTACCATTCCATAATTTTTTTATTTTATATGTATTTCAAATTTTAATTAAATATATCCTTATTAATCACCTTGTATAGCGTGAATGAATCACAATGCTTTGCGAGGTGGTAATCTTTTATACACATGGGAGACATTATCATATTCTCATAGAACAATAATAATGAATGTATGTGTGATATAATTAATCCATAAGTATAATAATATAATTAAAATCAACTATAAATACTTATTTCACCATTATATTCATCAGTGAAAGCTTTTGATGTGAAACGAACAACATTTGTTTGCAGAGAGGTAGTTCTCCATCCAAAATAATGATGATTTCATATCATAATGGATAGAAGAGGATATAGTTTTTGGTCATGAAATAAAAATTAAAAAAGTAATTATATTAAATTTATGTAGTTTTTAATATCATGATATAGTTATAATAATAGAAATAGTTGGAGGAAGGTATTAAAGAAAATTCACTTATTGGGTTGGTACATCTTCTTCGAAAATGATTTTCTAGTTTACAGTAAAAGAGTTATTAGGTTATATTTTTTAAAAAGAGGGGTTATTTAATAAGTTAATTTATTTATGGATGTTATATTATTAGATCATGTAAAATCAAATGGGTTTGTAATTATGAATAGAATAGTAGAGGGAATGGGTTTTTATTTGTGAGGTGAGTGGCAGACTAGTAATCATTGAAATGAAATATGTTTACCCACATTATAAAAATTAAAAGAGGATACTAAATGCCCCATTATAGAAAATATATTACATATTGTCTATATATGGATGTATAATCAAATTTGGATTAGTTTTGGGTCCTTATTAACCCTTATTATTTTAGTGTAACCTCATGTAAACCAGTTTTCCCTTAACTACGGTAAATTGTTTTTAGTGATTTTTACTATTAGGTATGGTAGATTATTAAGATGAACATGTTAGACAAATAAAATTAATTTTATTCTCTTTATTTAATCAATATATTCTAATTCAATTAACTTAATTAAAAAAATATTATTTTAAAAATAATATCATAAACACGATGAGAAATAGAGTTTTCCAATATAAACTGATCTAATGTTTTAAAAGATTCAAAATAAAACAAAATTGAAAAAAACTATTTTAAGTTTATATGTATCTAATTTTACAATTAATAAGATTTAAAAAATAATTAAATATGTTTTAAGATTTTAAAATTCTTTAAAACAATGGTCAATTCCTAATAAAACAATTATTTTTCACTATCCATCAAAAAAATTCATCCCATAAAATTATCAAAAAAAATTACCCAATGATAAATTTTACAAGAGGATTTGAAAAAATTATATAATTTTTTAAGAATAATTTAATAAAATAACTATATATTTATTTCAAAATAATTTCACAAAATATAATAAAACTACTAATTAATAAAATACATTTTCTAGAGAAAATTTATATTTTTAGTGATCTCTTATCTATAATACACAAAAGATGAATGTTAAAAGTGTAAATTGAATATATAATATACTAATCAAATTAAAATAATTCTATAAATGTTATTTATTTTAATTATAGAAAAAAATCACATCATTTTATATGAAAAACTGATTTTAGAAAAATATTTGTTCTTGTTTTGGAGTGGATTTTTATTATTATATCTAATTGGTTCCCATAATATTAAATATATATTTTAAAAATTTTGTTAATGAAATTCATATTGAATATACAAATGAATTTATGAAAAAATTTATAATAAATAATAATACATGAATAGTGTGTTCAATTTATTTAAAAATCAATTTTTTCTTATAACATAAGATAATCATAGTATAGCATGTAAGGCATTGCAAACTTAGTTTTTGTGTAATTCAATATAAACTATGCATTTAATCTAATGAAAAATATAGAAAATATTAAATGTATTTTTTAAAAAACTATTTTATTAAATCATAGTGTGTTACATTATACCCCCCTTAAATAAATTATTTCATCAAAATTATAACTTTTTATAATTGAACACGGGTTTAAAATTTGAAAATAAATTTGTGGTAAACCAACAATGTAAACTAGGTTAGTTAAAATTCTTCTTCTTAATAGATAAAAAATGTGCGAAGGTATTCTAAAAAAACACATAACAGGTTTCCATATAATTGTTTATAATTGGAAAGAGGAAAAGTGGATAAAGAAGAGGAAAATAACACCCTAATTATGATGTAGGTTGATAAAGAACAAGACCTATAGAAATTTGACGAACCCAAATCCATAATAAAATAATTCTAAAATAGTTCATTGATATAATCATAATTTTATTACAATAGGAAAAATTTATTTCCAGAACCTATCCTTTTATTGTGGAGTTTTTTTATAAGATATAATTAGTTGAATTCATTCCATTTCTTAATAATAATTTTATCATTCAATTGTACCTCGATCAATTTCCACATCAACCATTAAGCTATGAGATAATTTTTTTCATACATGTAGCACGAAATAAGATATATAAAATAATGATAATATATTCCTTTTATCTCTAGATAATATTAAAAACTAATTTTTTTCATAAGATATGAATAGATCATCATATGGTGAAATTATACATTAATATCTAAAACCTAACCAATATTCAACTTAGACCATTCCATGAATATTTAAGCTTATAACCCTTCCAAAACTGATAAGTTATTTATAAGGTACCTAAATTTCACAAAAACAAACTTCATATTAATCCCCCAACTATCATTACATAGCGCATTATTTTCATATATAAAATATCTAAATTCCATAGACATGTATTTTCAAGAAACGTCGTAATAACCTCAATTACCATACAAAACATAATTAATAAATACATGCTTCTTCATTAGTTGAATAAAACTATAGGTTATTGAATATATTATAATACTCCAAAAAAAACAGTAAATTCCCACAATGATAACATAAATAACTTTTCCGAATATCATGAATTTTTTCTATGGTCATGAATACCATCCAATTTACATTATTCATATTTATCATCTCTTTATCCAAACTAAAAACCATTTTACCAAAATCATAAACATATTTGATATTACGATCCCTTGATCAAAATATCATCTTTCATTATATCACTTTTCTAGAGAATATAAAAAATAAAATATATTCTGTTAAATCGTTAATGAAAATCTTTTAATGAAAAAAGGTTATATATTTTATTACCCATATAACATAGTTCTAGAATTCCATTAAAAATACACCTAAATCATACCACTTCCTACACATAACAATAAAACTAATTCAACAACTTCTTACTTAATACCACTTTAAAAAAAATTGAAATATCAAACATATATTTATATTCGTGAACTTTAATCAAATAATGATTCTCATGTTTTAAATAAACTGTATTTTTAGAATAGTCCATACCTATCATAATACAATTTTATTCTCGTCAATAGCAGTATAACCATTACTCATACAACCTTTTTAAATATTTTTATGATGTTTCCTATAAGGAAACTCATTTGAATAAATCCCATAATTAACCACATTTTTACCATTCAACAACTTATGATATCATAGGGAGAGAATTGTTATCATCTGTTGTGTTAAATGTTTTTTATTATTTACTCTATAATTATATTCTTTTGGTCATTATTTTACACACTCAAAATATATTCATTTTCATTGATCTTATAAACATGGTAACTTCATCCCATATTCTAATCATATAAGAGACCGAGTAATCATTCCTCCATGGAATCGACCACCCGTACTCTCAATAAACTCTATCATTGTCTTCACTGAATATATTTAGAGGTGGTTAAGATGCATGTTTTTGATAATATATCATGATAAATATTTGAGAATAATGATAATATCATTCACCTAAATTATCATCCCATTCAGTAACTCCTCAAGATATTATCTATCACATTCAGTGATGATCTTGTTCATTTTGGTTTCCCACTAACTAAAATAAAATGGCATTGTGTGTTTTACTATATTCATAGTAGGAAACCGCATAAACATGAAGGATCACATTTTGGGAGTCTAAATCATAAAAAAATATTTTCAACTTGGAGTCCTTAGGTTTATCATATGTTATTTATAGTAATCATTTATTTATATCCTTCCTGATGGTTTGTAAATTGATTTTGAATTTCTTGTATTATATCCCCTTGAGGTGACAAAACAAGTGTACAAAAAGGACCATAATCATGCACAAGATAACAATCCATATCATGCACCATTTTATGATTTATTACCCATTTGTAACAAGATTAAATATCTATAAACAATTTTATTTTTTTAATTGGGTTGTAATTTCTTTGAAACCACTCTCTCTAAAGTTACCAATATTCCTGTACATTTTCTTATATATTGACCCCTAATTAGACAAATTTAAAAATATATATTAAGACATATCCCTAGATATTTCACTAATTATTTATCATCACCATTTTCAACTGATATATAAACCATTTATATGATACCAACTATATAGACCCAATATTTTCACACAAAGATATAACTAATTTTAAAATAAATATTTAATACAAGACACAAATACATTCATGATGATAATAATAGTTTTATCTCTTTTGAGACTAGGTAAAAAATATTATAATTTTTGGAAAGATCCAAAATGTATCCAATAAATACCATCCACTTTAGTAATTTTCATATACATACCTTACATAAAAGTACAATTTATTTCCTTGGAAAAAGAGACATATTAGTGGGTGTGATCAAATACTCAGTAAGGGTAATATAGGGATATTTTAGTGATCGTATAATAATCGCATGAGAATAAAAGTATGATAACATGGGGATTAGATTATAAACACGTAAACAAAATATCATAGACAATAATATTGGGAAATGTTATAAATCATTGATATTTATAATACAAGAATCATAAAGGAATCAATGAACTTGAGAAAGTAGAGAATTACATTTTTATAAGTCAAAGACAAGTGGAATATACGTACGAAAAGAAAATTTTTCTATAATACTCATGTATCTCCCCCAAAGATAATATATTTGAATGAGTTTACTCCCAAACCCATCTTTGTAATCAATGTTCAGTTTTAAGACCATCATAGTGGACAAAGTCCCTTAGTAAAAAAAGTTCACTCCATGTTCCACTCCTATCTATCTCATGTGAAGTAAAAATTTAACCAATGCATTGGTGAGAGATATAGGCCCCACATATCACCTAATGAAAATGATGTGAATACGTAGAAATTGAATATAAATCATTAAACTTATCATATCCTTGAAACGAAGTCAGTTTCATATAAATTTTATCATATACTAACCGCAAAAAGAGATGTGTTTCACAATAATTTTATGATTTCATCATAGAATATCCATTTAAAATAATCAACTTAATAATTTTATCATGTTAAAGTCATTGTTAATTAATTTTTATATTAAAAATATAGTCATAATAAACATAAAAATATTAGAGAAACACTAATAATGTTTCCCATAGATTGTTTCCCAAATAATGTTAATGTAATATTGACGGAAGTCATATTGAATGGAAAAAAATATTAAAATATTACTTGGAAATTTTCATGTAAAAATAACTTTTACATTGAAATCAATTTTTAAATCAAATAATTAATAAAATATTTTTTAAATAATTTTAATTTAAAATAACATTGAAAACTTATAATGTATGATATACAAGCAATTTAAAACATTTCATGATTAAAATATCCTTTTCCGTAGTGAAAATCACATTTTTAAACATAAAACATCCTGCAAATAATTTTTTTCAATAATAATGAATCAATATAAAGGAATAATCCAATAAAATAACAGTTATAAATAATTGTTATTCCGTTCCGGTTTTATTTATTAAAAAAACAGTTCTATTGAAATTATTATAAAAATATAAGAGGTAATAGTAATGAAGAAGACATGATTATTCATTTTAATTTAATTTAAATAGATAAACACGGTTAAAAATGTACAATTAATAAATAATTTCAATAATTTTAAGAACAATTTATGATTTAATTGTATTATTTTGTTTAAAAATGATTTTTTTATTCATAAGGTATTTCATATAAATAGATATTTAATTATGTTTTATAATAAATTTTTTTATTCGAACTGGTTTGTATATTAAGAGAATAAAATATTTGAGAAATAATAATTTCAAATGTAATAAACAATGGGTAATAAAATTCATGAGTATCTTGAGATATGGAACATAATATTTTATCATTGAAAACAAAATCATAAAAAATTCATAAAATTGATGAGTTTGTAATATAAAATATTTACCACCTTGGTATCATTGAATTGTAATCTCCATGAAGGAATAATAAAATGAATATTTAATTATAATGATAATAAAAAAATCATGATATTAAAATTAAATGTGGATATATATACAAATCATAAATGAAGATATGTTCATAACATAAAATATGTCTCTAAGACAGAAAATTATGAAAAAAATATCTTAACACATTGGTTATATATTCAATCATAAGTTATATAAAAAAATTAAATAAAATTAATATTTAAATACATCCAATGGAAGTATAATCATGATATAATGTGTAAAATGTCAAATATACTAACCATACAAAAAATAAATTATCGTTGAATATGGCATAAATCTCTCTAAAACAGAATTGAGACTAGAAATCCCTTTCATTAAGTATATAATTACTTCATTCGTGTTATAACCTCTTAAAAAATAAATACATTCCTATTATAAATATATTAAAGAATCAAACTCATATATATTATAACATACATGATTTTCAGATTTATTTTTATTACCCGTTAATTTACAATTCATTGTTAATGTGTCATTTCAAGTAATACTTGAATTGTTTTTGTGAATGTTTTGATTTTTTTCAGTCCTCATAATTCAATCTAGAAAACACCACCTCTATAAATTTAACCAAGATATAAATATAATATATATTTAGAATAATTTTTTTATTTTAATCAATTTGATTCAGAGATATAAATGTACATTTGTTATCCATGTAGATGATATGAAATACGTACGCATCAATGATGTTTCAATTATCATGATGGTTTAAAGTAGAGAAATGAAAATAATATATTACCATTAATTAATTATTTTTATTTTATATATTTAATATTTTTTATTTTAATTCAACCTTTTTAACTTCCTTGTAATACTTGAAGGAATCACATCGCTTCACATGGGAGTTGACTAATGTACAGATGAGTTACATTATCATGTACCAGTAGAATAGAATTTATGATGATAAATGTGATATAGGAATTCCTAAATTATAATAATATCATAAATATCGTGTTTAAACATTTAATCCATCATTATATCAAACCGTGAGAGGTGGTTATGGAAATAAAAAACATCGGTTCATGAAGAGGTAGTTTACTGTACATATGAATGATGATTTCATTTCCAATTTGATAGAAGTGGTGATGTTTGTAAGATATTACCTTAAAAAACCTATAAAATGGAATATGATATGGTAATTATATCATAATTTTTTAATAGTAATTTTATGATGTGTGGGATGAAATGAAACAAAATGCTTGGTTAGAGTAGTTACATCTTCTTTAAAAATCTTCTTCAGATTTGCAACAAAATGATTTATATGTTGGTTTTTTAACCAAATAAGTGTTATATGAGGGGATTAGGTAATTATTTATGAAATTAATGTAGTTATTTTATTAACCAATGTGTTTTCTATTTGCAAAGTGTACAAAAGAGGGGTCTTCTTTTTATAAGGGAGGTGAGTGATATCAATGTTACTTTTAAAAATAATATGGTTGATTGAAATTTTTTAAATGAAAAAAGTCCCCAAAATGTCAACATATTTAAAATTTAAGATATCAGGTATAAATATAGAAATCTAATGGGTTTTCGAAATGGTTTTCATCATTTTTTACACTTATAATTTTATTTAAAAATTTGTAAACTCGTTTGTACCTTAATTATGTTAAATATTTGTTTATTTTTTTGCTATTAATTATTTTGAACAATTATTATTAAATCATAAGATTATATAAATTTTTCAAAATAAAAAAATATAATCCATTTCCCCATATTCTATTCATATGAGTGGAATATTATATTTTAAAATCTGTCCCCCAGACGCGATGCGAATTTCTGTTTTCTAATAGAAAATATACAAAAGGTTATAATGATTTTATATAAAAAAGTAATTTTATTTTAATTTATGTGACCTGAAACAGAATTAAAAATATATAATTTAACTAATAACACTTTAAGATATATTTTTAAAAAAAAATTATTTCATTAAACTAAATGCGAAATCTTAATTAAAACTAGTGTAATTCACTATTCATAAAAAAATATATCTTCTCATAAAATTCTAAAAAATCAATAATAATATAATTATGAAATTATAACCTTGAAATTGAATATAATGTTTTCAATGAAATCTTCTATGATTATTAAATATTAAATCTAAATAGATTTTTAAAATATAATAAAACATCTTTTTTAAAAAATGTAGTTTTTTAATAGTAAAATTGGATTTATTTTAATACACATTAAAAAAACATAAAATGATTTTGAAAAACTTTTACTAAAAATTTAATTTATAAAAATCAATAAAATCATTAATAAAAAGTGATTTATTTATTTTTGTTAGTTAATACTAAATTGTGTTCATAAAAATAGTTTTTTTTAAATGATTTCTTTTGTTTTCAGATGAATGGGTTTATTTTAATATATAATTAATTTTTAACCAAATAAATCATTGAATATTTATTTAATTTAGATATTCACATCAAATCTAACATTAAAAATACTATTTTGTAACTTCAATATTGAATAATAATATTTTAAGAGGATGTCATGTTACATTTTAACATTGTGTTTTGTGTATGAAAAAATAATCTCTGTGCTGAAAGTAATGTAATATAAATATGGGGTTGAATGTTAAAAAGTCTAAAATTTGTATTAAAGGTAACAGAAAAATAATGAAAAAATATAATTTATTTTGAATCAAATTACAAAATCTTTAGGTGTTACGACTGGGATCAATTGAAATGATTTTCACAATAATAGATATCCAATAAAAATTGACACTCAGATCTAAATGTTACACAAAGAAATATTTAAAATGATGAAATTTATTTTTATATATCAAAAGGTTATTATAATGTTATTTTCATTGTCAAATAATTTTACAATAAAAAATATTTTATTGATATCTACCACCAAAAATTTGTTGATATATTGATTGAATGTCTATATCAATAAGAACCATAAACAACATTAGTGTATTGATTAACGTATATGTCATCATAAATTAATCCAAATTACTGAATATAATTTTTAAAGATGTCTTTTGAATATGGGACTCATTTTCATAAAGCTAATGGTAACCGTATTGAAGATAAATTGTTGATAACTGCATGTAGATTTTAATTTATCAAATTGGTAATATATTTTATGAGAACATTATTTACTCATTATGTTCAAAATTTATATTTTCCAATAATCATCATACAGGTAAATAGATTCATCCACCTACATAACAAATATTATAAGATCTACATATAATGATACATGATGAAAAATAAATATTCATCTTCAACATCATCATGTAAAACATTAAACATATTCAATCAGATGGTGAAAATCATTATTAAATAACTAATATATTATTCTTCCCATGAATCATATCGATATAGAGATAATTTCTTCATTCTATATGTAACCCCACGATTTTATATGGAAACACCTCATGTAGTTCACTATCTCGAGGTAGAAGATTAATTTTAAAACATGCTTCATAGAAATAAATCTATAAAGATTATATATGGTACTCTATCATACATAATTCAAGAATAGGAGGACCCACCCCGTTAGAAAAGGGGTCCCACTAAACATCAAATTAATTAAAACACCAATTGGAAGTGATAAAGGTCACCGACCATTGATAATAATCAATGATGTCCTTTAATCATACTATTAAATATATTAAATGAATAAACTTTACAACATACACTACAATATTAATAAAATTCCATTTCAACATTATATAGATATATATAAAAGATATGATGGTCATTCTAAGAAAAATTATTTATTCAACATAATTGGAGTGGATATATCAATAACAGATGATATATGTGCTGATAGTATATTTAATATATGTTCAATATAAGAAGAAATATGTGAGTGGGGTGGAAAATATTTCAAAGTATGGAATATCCTCTAATGGATAAATTATTCTATTATGTGAAAAAAATTTCAACTACTGATTTAGATTCATTGGTAACATTCTGTATATCATGACCATGTCTCATTATTGGGGACATATTCAAGTATGAAGAATGAATACAATTTTACAAACCCATATTTTGAACCAATACTAACTTTTCAGACAAATGGGTGAGATTTATCCCTTTAATGGAATCAAATTTTATTTTATTTCCTTCATGTGCAATAAAAGCACACAAAATTCTTTTAAAAAGTATAATTATTACCCATTTTACCATATGAAATAAATAAATTTCTGATTTATGATAGTTTGTTTCACAAGACAATTCATTCTATACTAATTATGTTCAAGATACATTATCTCAATTCATACGGATGAGAACAACTGATAGAGGCATCGTCCACCATTGATATTTCCCTATATGAAATAATTGAACATAATATTATTTTCATGATTGTACATATCATTTATTGTTGGGATAAGAGAATAATCGATTAATATATTCTTTTAGGCTAATTTATCTCTAGTGTAAGAGTATTTATCTACATTTATGTAAACATCTTCGATCTCTATACAAAGGATTGAGATAATGATTCAAGTCATAGAAACATTTTAAAATATTAGTCTTTGATCTTGTCATTCGATATTGTCATTCGTGTGAGGTGAATAATCTTTGAAAACCTACTATCATAAATTGTATTGTTATCATTACCATATTAGAGATAGAAAAAAGCAATATATTTATCCAATTTTATAGTGTATCATTAAAATTAATGAATAAAATAGAACATTAAGGCCTTAAACACTATATTCTCATTCTATTTAGTTTGAACAATTAACTCTCTATAGTTTCGGTAAGACCCACCAGCATTGAAATTTGTCATTTTATAGTGATAATATTTAGAATTATCATGTTATTAAATATCCTCTAAATATTCTTCTAATAATGATCCACCTCTTGAGGGTTATTTCATACAAGAAATAAAATATGTTTATGGAAATGAAACTCCAGAGATCATCACTTTTCAAGGGGTAGACTATGATTTTCTCTCTTTGATTGAGTTAGCCTATGTCTAGCCTTCATTTATATGTCTCAAACTCAATGATCCATGGTCATAATGGGGTTTTCTCAACTATAGGATTATCTTTGTAAAATTATCCTCAATTCCATCATGTGGTCCATCATAGTTCTTTTAGGAGGAATGATGATTACAACCCCAATCATGACCACCCAAAGTTAGTGGGTTTCCTATTACATTATATGCCTTATATAAGTGTATCAATCAATAGTCAAAATAACTGTATAGGATACTAACATAATTGGAATTATAACCAAGTTGGAAAAATTACTATCTATAGAAGAATCAACCATTGTTTTTGTATTATACATAAATCATGTAAGATAGTAAATATTAACTAATAAGTTACTTTACATTAAATATATAAATTTATTCTATTAAATAAAATGTTGGTATATTAATATTGGAATTTTCATTAAATATATTAATTTAAAAAATTAATTCTAAAATATATGATTCTTTACATAAAATTACATTTTAACAATCCTTATGTTTTATATTTGTTTAATATTTTATTTATTTTGAATAAAAACTATTTTTATTATGAATGTGACAAAAATAAATTTTTTATGTTTTTATAAAATATTTTTTTAAACTCTTTATACAATTATTAATTATTAATGGTAATATATTTACATGCATAATAATAAAAATAATAATTTTATAAAATCATTAATTGTCAATATTTATTAGCTCTAATTTGTTTTATTAGTATTACCAAAGAGGAGATTATTATTTTAAAACTATTGAAAATAATGAGCTATAATTAATTATTTAACTATATTGAAAAATACAAAAGAAATATAATATTATTATTTTAAAAAAAATATCTAATCCTAAATATATTTTATTAAACCCCTTATTCAAAAATGTTATAGATTAATTATTCTTTTCTAATTTTAATTATAAATTAATCAACTTAGAATTTTAAAATTTACAATAAAATACAATTTCAATGAAATAATAATTAGTTAATGAAATGATAATAATTATTTTTAATAAAAATTACCCAACAAATAAGGGATAAGACTAATGTTCTACTCAATCACATTGTGCATCCCAATAGGGGTCAAACATAGACATGAGGAATCAACCTTGGCAATCCATAGATTGGGGAATAGGGATGGGTATTAGTTAATCATTACTCCCTCTAAGGGATAACAAGGTGCTATTTAAATCATGGGGATTATGCATTGGTTTATTTAAAATCTTAATGGGCCCACATATAAGCTCGTTTGTGTGCATACCACATTCAACATTATTAGTTTGCTAAAATCACCATTGAGCTTATATTAAAATAGAGAAGATAATTTTCTAATATTTTGGGATATCTTAACACTTGTATTTTTCACTTACTATCAAAATATTCAGTTAAATAAATTTTGTTAGATTTATGTGTAATAACAATCTAACCATATCCTGATTCATTTTCCTCATAACGACCTTCCTCCATTTATTTTTCACTTACTCTCTTATAATTCATGATGATCCACCATCACCATCGTTCTCTCCTACCATTTGGATATGTATTCATCTCCTACATATATTTCAGTGAATCTACAATACGAAGACTGCGTTATAGTATAAAACATTGTCTGTTTTTTCCATAATGAAAACACGAATAACATCACAAACATTGTCCAAAGATGATACTTTGACACCAATATCACTCCTTGCTTCTCAAAGAATATTAGAAGGTTGTATGTAAAAAATATATGGGTAAAAATTTGAAATTAGGTTTTTCTATTTCAAAATTAAATCATTTTATTTTTTTAAATATCTGTTATTCATCTAATACATGAACTAGTGGATTAATTCCCCGATTTGGGTCTCTTAGGGATGTAGGTTAACTATCATCCTAGATTCCCATTGGTGATCAATCCATTAATATCCAAACTCTTATGTATATATATATACCTCTATAAAACGAGGAAACACCCCTCTTCACCCAAAAAAGAAGCCTTGTCGAAAAAATGCTCCTTTTTTTTGAACATGTTCCATTTGATTTAAGAACCCACATTTTATGAGAGGCATTTCATATTAAGTTTCTTGATTTTGGAATGGATATATATGTGTATATGTATATATTAATTTCAAATTTCATTTTTATATTCCTCAAGAATATATGCATGAATTATTTTCAACTACAATTTATTTATTGTAATTACATAATTATTTTTCAAGATTATAATTTTGAATATTGATTTAATTTTATATAAAACAATTATACATATGTATAATACCATTATGAAAAATTATTCATCCTGATGGATTTAATTTAAAACCCATTTAAATATTATTTTAAAAGAAATTAGTCTCAATGTTATAAGATATTTTATACTTATTTTTCGTGTGCATAAGTACACACACAGATATATATATATACACATTTACCTATTATTTCATGGTTTGAATGAGTATGAAAATCATGTATGAAATATTTTTTAAACAAAAATCATGATCTTACTTTTTTTAATAGTATAAAATTATATATGGATGAAATGTTTTATTAAAAAAGTTAATTTTTTTATAAATTATTTTTCAAAATTATATTTTAAGGGTATAATTAATTTTTTTTGAATTTATTCAAGAATGAATGTTTATATATATTAATAATATTATTATTTTTTATGATTATTAATTTACAAATTACTATTATTTTATTCCAAATTGATATTTTCATTCAACAGATTAGGAAATAAGTAAATGAGTATCCCATTTAATTATTCAATTATTAAATTTAAATGATAAATTTTATCTTTTTATGTTCTATTTTAAATAACATGGATTTAATATTTTTATGAATTAATTTTCATTTTTAAAATAGGGATGTCAATAATTTAATTATTAACATCCCATGCATCTTTTAAAAGGCTATTTTCATGAGTTTTTTGGTAAAAATTTTATAAGTTCATTTCCAATGAATTTTTATATATATATAAATTAATATTTACATAAAAACAAGTATCTTAAAATGTAATAAGTAAATTTCATGTATTTAAATTATAAACTCTATGGAATATATATATATATATATATATCAATTTAAAAATGATATTAAAAAATATGGAAGTTTATATTTTGTAATCCTGATATGGAATTGGTGACTGAACTTATTCCTCTAGATGTCGATAAGCCTAGATATCATTTAATTTTTCATGTGTCCCTATAGTTTTCTTCTAAAAAACCTGTAGAATATTTTCTCGAAAATCACTTCATTGTTTTTTTATGTTGTTTCTAAATATTGGGTTTTTTATAATAATTGTTATATATACAAATAATATATATTTTCAATGGTATTATATTTTTGAAACCCCTTTTCAATATCACATATTTATATGACTTTTAATTTTTGTTTTCATATTATATTTTGAAAAAATTAGTGAAAAATAATGTTTTGAAAATGTTAATAATTATGAAAGGATTTTATATGTTTTTTGAAAAGATATATTTTTAAAACCATTGAATTAAATTTTTAGTAAATATATATATCATAATTCTATTTTTATATAAATGAAAAATGTTTCGAAATTATTATCCAAAATTATTTTCAAAATGGTTATAGAATGGGATTTAAAAAACGCTTATTGGGTAATTATTCTCACACTATGTTTTTAAAAATATATTGGGGATAATTTTCATGTTTCAAAGATATTAGATTATATAAGAAGCTACCAAATGAAATTTCATATAGAAACATTTTTTTAATTTAAACCCTCTTAAAATGTAACATGAGTCCTTTTATTTCAAATCCTAGACAAAAACCTATCTTCAATTATAAGGCCCCAGCCTTAAACCTGTCTTAATCTTGATATATTACAAGATTACACATTGAGGATCTTTTAGGGTTTAGAGTTTTAGTGAATTAGAACATAAAACTTGAATTATATTCCACATATAAACAAATTGGTTACATAAAGATAGTATTCTTCATTCCCATCAATGTAACCCACTTGGTTACATTTGGAATACCCATCACAGTATATTCCCTAAATCTATTCAGAGAAACCATAACATTTCACTCCTTCGCGTTACCCAATGCATTGGAGAGCTATATCGGGCTCACCCGCCCTTAGTTTATCACGAAACCACCTGTCTTCATAACAATGCCCACGAACCATAACATAATTGTATCACATAAAACATGCATAAAGGAAACATAACATTTCCACCTTTCAATCACAAGATATCAATACAACACATTGATATAAAAACATTATGAAAACCATTTTCTATACCAAAATAAATGTAAAGTAAAACATGGTATTTATTTTTCTTTTTTTAAAAAAAAGGTATGGCTTGTAGAAGAAGCCGAAACTCAAATAATGGTCATGGCGGCGGAGAAGTCGTCATCGCCACATACGTACGACATAAAAATTCCATTTTGTCTTTTAGTAAAAATGCTTCGTATAAAAAAGATTCCTTTGGGATAAACGTAAAAGTCAAAGGGGTATTTACACCATATAAAAGAAGGTTGTGTATAAAACAAAATATGCCTCAATGAATGGAGATTGAGACGAAGTCCCATACATCGGGTCGGATTTGACTCAGTCATTCTTTAATCTCTTGAATAATAAACATGAGTTAATTTATACTTTTTTAAGAACCTTTTTCCAGTTCATTATTCCTTTTATATCACTTATTGCCATGTCATGAACACTATGTAATTATTTAAGTTAATAACGGTCGTTTTAACGATCATTGGTACTTGAGTCAAAAAGAAACTCTTTATAATTACAAGTTGTTCATGTATCCATATTATCCATAATTATAATCATGATGTATATATCATATATATCATATATATCATATATATCCAGTATATAAATGCATTTATAATATTACATAAACATTTAGAAGTAAGAAAAGAAATGCACCGTTCATGGAGACGGTAAGCCGTACGTACACATGAATGCTATTTTCATTTATATTTCCTAATTTATAGAATGGAATCATAATGATATAAATTTATATTATAATTCCATTTTAATATCATATATAATATCATAACTCCATCCTTTATACTTCCCACATATGGTATTTAACGAATCAAATCACATTGAGGGGGTGGTAGCCCACACTTCCTTAAATGATTATATCGCGTTTACCCATAATGGAAACCATAAAGGTATGCCAAAAATGAAAAATACAGAATCTTAAGGAAAACATAAAAATATTGTATATCATATATAAATATAGTGTCATCTTAATGGCCACCTTTTAAGGTGTTAAAAAAATGTTGAACAATCATCGTTCCAGGAGGCCGAAATTCGCCATCCACGGAAACAGTATGTTCTTTAACCATTAGATGAAGGTGTGCATAAGTGTAGCTCAAGTCCTTATTATAACAACATCCTAGTATAATGAAGATACTTGATTTTTTACAAAAGAAATGAATAAAAATAGTTTATGGGGTTGGAGAAGTAAAATAAAACAAAAGGACTCAAGTGGAGACATTACCTTAAAATCGGGTAACACCCTTTGGTTTGAGCTCAAAGGCTTCCTTGGGAAGGCATCTGTCCAAAGTGAGGCTTCATGGAGTATGAGAGGGATGTGGAGAGACAAAATTGGTAGGGGTTGGCCGAGCCAATTTTTCACGACCCGCCTTTACCAAAAGGAGGGAAGGGTCAGCAGGTTGTCTGGCCCTTCCTTCTTTAAGTTGAAGGAGAGATAATGACCCCCGAAACCCGCCTTCAATAGGTCCCGGAGTGGCGACTAGCACCAAGGGTATAGGAAATTCTCTCAAATGGAAGGCATTACCCTTTTTATTTTATAGGATCGAAAGATAAGGAGGAGAAAACCCAACAACACCAAGGTAGAAGGAAAAGTAAAGCCAAAAATAAACCATTCCCACATGCATGTTTCAAAAATGAAAGCCACAAAGTGCAAAAAAAGGTGACTACAAGGTAAGTACCAAAAAGAAAAGAGAAACAACTGCAACTGCTCCAAAATTCCGAGCTAGTAAGGTCATGCGTGATCCCCGAAGTCCTCATGGAAACCTGAAAGCAGTTTATGTACGTAGGGTGAGCATACAAGTACACTCAGTAGGGAAAACCAAGACTCTCGTGCACAAGTGGGGGAACGTATTAAAGTCCCGTGAGAAAGAGTAAACCAAACACCTAACAAGGCAATCTATCCATCCCAGACCTCACCAAGGCTCGCTCCCCAAATAACGCAAGTCAAGTAATATATATATAAGAGCTCATCGATGTTTGTGTACCCCGCGCCACTTTCCCACTAGTTATTGAGACATCCTACTCATCGGACCAATCCCGCCATTCTCACCGCAGTCCCACTGCCACACCCGCCCGCACACACCTGGGCCACAACCACACGCAGTCCCACTGCCAAATCCCGCCCGCACACACCTGGGCCTCAACTGTCACATGTAACCATGCCTGCAAACACCTAGGCCAGAACAACCACCGCTACGCCCGAAGACACCTGGGCTAAAGGATCCACTGCCACGCCTGAAGACACTTGGGAAACCACCTGCCGCACACACCTGGCCAACCACCACAACACCCTGCCCGATGATTCTTGGGGTAATAATGGACTTCAGGCCATCACAGCCTGCCCGAAGGTACTTGGGCTATCCGGGAAAGGGAGCAGAAAAGGAGCTAATAACCAGCCACTAAGGATAGTGTTGGGAAAAACACCCTTCCCCCATAAATGGGGGTGTTCGGCACTAAGTGCTCAACTTGGGTGGGGCGAGAATAAGAAACACAAAGCTAAAAGTATAGATATAGGTAACAAACACTCACCCAAAACTTAGGTTTTCCTAGCCAACCTACAGAACACAACACCACAGAGTCCGAGTCACAATTCATGACCCTTGCCCACAAAACCATTTGTCCCATTCTTGTTTCACGTTCAGTCAAATGTTCAATTAATTTTAAGCACTACTGGGCAACTACCATAAACATAACCAAGGAAAGTGTCAAAGCATAGATCAACCAAAACACTCACACCCGGTTCTGCCAACAGAGGATCTCTCCCCAATTTGTGATAAAAACTCACAACCACTGAAACCATACCAACAGGAGATCCCATCCCCCAAATTCACACAGCCACCGAGAGTATAAAAAGAACGGGGGATCCCATCCCCTCCCGCATTTCCAGCAAACGGCCCGAAGGGAAAACAACCAATAACCACTACCAACACAAGTCATGGATTTTCAGATTTAAAACATTTAACACACTCCATGATTTCAAATTCCGTGTGTTCTAACCGGGAGTTATCACAGAAGGGCCGATCCTGGTGCTTTCAATTATTCAGCCGGATATACGTGATTAACAAATTTCACAGCATGAGTTCACAATTCGGCAACCCATTTAAAGCATCACGAGGGGATTCAACACTGCACACACAACGACCACCAACGGCCTCAATTTTCAGAAAACATGAACCAGCACAACAAAAAGGATGATTCAAGATAAAGCATAACAATGATCACAACCCCTTCCCCTTCTTCCTTTAGAACTTCTTTTATTATCTTCATTAGGGTTTGGTTCAACCAATTCCATAGGAACAAAAGTAACGCCCACCCCGCATGATACACAAAAGTGAGAGACAAGAGAAATTCCCTACTTGTTGATAAATGATCGACGTTTAGGCCGGGGGCGCGGAACTTTACGGATAACGACGTGGCGGTCCCGATGCACCCGAAGAGCCACGATCGAAGAAGGGGGAAGCCACGGCCTAACCCTTAATTTATAAGAGCTGGGGACAGTTGAGATGAAAACACAAAACCACGTAAGACGAGGGAGTCATGGGTTGACCACGTGGCTTGACTCATCATTAATGGCGCTGGGTGGTTTTAACCGACCCATGAATTAATGAAGCATTTAATTAAAACCTTTGTGCGCGTTTCGGATTTCCAATATATTTTTAACAAGGCAGAATAGGGTTTAAAACCCTATTTGCGAAAAAGGAACGTTACTGGAACAACTTGGCAAGGCCGGGCGACGTCGGCCGGTCTCACCGATCGGTCTCACCGATCGGTACCCCGCAAGGAATCCGGATTTTTGGCAAAGGAAGGGACCAAGGGGGGTCTGGGTTATCACATCATATACCTCTTAAACGATTCTCGTCCCTGAGAATCAAAACAAAACAGAAGGAAAGAGAGGATCCGAACAACCATCTTCGAAGATACCTCTTAGGAGTGGACCCCCGCTAATTGAAAACACTCCCTGTCAATAACCAAGCAACATACCACGCCAAACCGCCCGGTCATGTGGGTTTGGGGAGTTCCCCTCCCCCATGTCAAGATATTATCCGCTTTGGGTGGCACTGACTCGCCCGCACGGGTTTAATCGCATCCACCTTAATGCGTCCTGATTTGGGGTCGGGTTCCCCCTTCCCTTTAGCCGAGGCTTTCCACACATAACAGAGGAAAGGAACTAGCACATTTCATAGCCAAAAATGTCAAACGTTCTATCACAACAGGCACCAAAGGTTCAAAGCTCAGAACAACTCGGGGTATTGGGCATGCATCTGTGCTTCCCTCTCCCACGTACTCTCTTCGAGGCCGCCATGTCTCCACAACACACGAACCAGGCCGACGGTTCGTCCACGGAGCACTTTCTCCTTGCGATCCTCGATTCTGACTGGCCGTTCCTCGAAGGTCGCGTCTCCTCCCACATCTAGCTCTCCCCATTTGATGACATGAGAGTCATCATGTAAGTACTGACGAAGCTGGGAGACATGGAAGACGTCATGGACCCTCTCCAACTGAGGTGGTAGGGCCAGCTGATATGCTACCTCGCCAACACGCCTCAGTACCTCGAAAGGTCCGATGAACCTAGGGGAGAGCTTACTCCCCTTTCCGAACCTCTGCTGCCCCCGTCGAGGGGAAGCCTTCAAAAACACATGATCTCCCACCTCGAACTTCAGGGGCCTCCTCCGACGATCAGCATAAGATTTCTGCCGATCCTGAGCTGCTTTCATCCTCTCCCGCACTAGCTGGACTTTCTCCGTGGTGCTCTGCACTACTTCTGGTCCATGAGTACCAGTCTCACCAACCTCTGCCCAGCATAAGGGTGAACAGCATGGTCTTCCATACAAAGCCTCAAAAGGAGCCATGCCGATAGTAGAGTGAAAACTGTTGTTGTAGGAAAACTCTACTAAAGGCAAGTGTCGTACCCATGATCCTCCGAAATCCAGAACACATGCTCGCAGCATATCCTCCAATGTCTGGATAGTCCGCTCTGTCTGTCCATCAGTCTGAGGGTGAAAAGCAGTGCTAAGGCGTAGCTGGGTGCCAAAAGCATGCTGTAACCCCTTCCAGACTCGTGAGGTGAACCGAGTGTCCCTATCTGAGACGATCGTTTTCGGAACTCCATGCAAACGCACCACCTCATCCACGTACCTCTGTGCTAAGGTACTCACGGGTCCTGACTCCTTGATAGCCAAGAAGTGAGCAGATTTTGTCAATCGATCCACCACTACCCAGATAGCATCATGCCCGCCCTGAGCTCTTGGTAGTGCCGTGACGAAGTCCATCAAGACGTCGTCCCACTTCCACTCGGGAACATCTAGAGGATGCAACAGACCACCAGGAACACGGTGTTCAGCCTTCACCTGCTGACACACCAGGCATTTAGCCACGAACTCTGCCACTGCCCGTTTCACCCCGGGCCACCAAAACTGTCCCCTCAGGCCTTGGTACATTTTCGAAACACCCGGATGTACTACCAAGGCTGAGCTATGGAACTCACGAAGGACTTCATCACGCATCACCTCTAGAACAAACAACCTCCCATGAAAGAGCATCCGACGTCGGCTGTCCTCCGACCATCCTTCCAGAGCGTTCCCCTGATCGACACGATCCCGCAACACTTCCACCTCAGGATCTCCCCACTGAGACTCTTCCACTTGCTGCAACAAAGAGGACTGTACCGTCATCTGAAACAAACAGCCTCTAGTACCTTCCACCCTTGCATCCAAGTGCAAGGCAGCCAACTCCCCCATCGCCTTCCAAGCATCAGCAGATTTCTGAACCACCTCCTGATGCGGCTTCCTGCTCAGGGCATCATCCACAACGTTTCCCTTACCTTCAGTGTATGAGATCTCAAAGTCGTAGTCCTGGAGAAACTCGACCCACCTCCGCTGTCGCAAGTTCAAGTCACGCTGGGAGAAGATATAGCGCAAGCTTTTGTGATCGGTGAAGACCACAAAGTGCTCCCCAAAGAGGTAATGTCTCCACAGCTTCAATGCGAACACTACCGCTGCAAGCACCAAATCATGGGTGGCATAGTTCCACTCATGGGGGCGTAGCTGCCTGGACCCGTAAGAGATCACCCCTTGTCGCTGCATCAATACGCACCCCAGGCCCTGTCCTGAAGCATCACAGAATACCTCATAGGCCATCCCTTCTTCTGGTAATCTCAACACTGGGGCATTAACCAGTTTTTCTTTTAGGTAGCTGAAGGACGACTCACATTGCTCGCTCCACATGAAAACCTGGTCCTTCTTGGTCAAAGCCGTCAAAGGGGCTGCTACCCGGGAGAAGTTGGGTACGAATCTCCGGTAGTAGCCTGCCAGTCCGAGGAAACTCCGAACTTCCGCCACATTCTTGGGTTCTGCCCAAGAAACAATTGCCTCAACCTTTGATGGGTCGACTGCTACTTCCTGCTCAGACACTACATGTCCGAGGAAGTGCACTTCTCGTGCCCAGAACTTGCACATTGACAACTTCCCATAGAGCTGGTGCTGTCGGAGGACCTCCAAATCTGTCCTCAGGTGCTCTGCATGGTCCTCTTCTGACTTTGAATAGATCAGGATATCGTCGATGAACACCACCACAAACCGATCCAGGTACTCCCGAAAGATGGAGTTCATAAGCCCCATGAACACAGCCAGGGCGTTCGTAACACCAAAGGGCATGACCACGAACTTGAAGTGCCCATACCTGCACCTGAACGCCGTCTTCGGGACGTCGCTATCCTTCACCCTCAGCGGTGGTACCCGGATCACAGGTCGATCTTCGAGAACCATCCTGCCCCCTTCAGCTGGTCGAAAAGATCATCTATCCTCGGAAGAGGGTAGCAGTTCTTGATCGTTACCGGATTCAGCCTCCTGTAATCGATGCACAACCTGAGGCCACCATCTGCCTTCTTTGCGAACAAGACTGGGGCACCCCACGGTGATGCACTTGGACGAACATAACCCCTCTTCATCAGATCGTCAATCTGTATCTGCAACTCCCGTAGCTCCGAAGGTGCCATCCGGTAAGGAGCCATCGAGATTGGTCGAGAGCCGGGCTGCAGGTCTATCCCGAACTCGATATCACGTCGAGGGGGTAGAGTCGTCACCTCCTCAGGAAAGACGTCAATAAATTCACGAAAGATCTCTGGTACTTCCACCATTTCCGCATCTGTTGATTCTATCGTCAGTTCGGTCAACAAGGAGAGGAGAGGTTCCTCCCTCTTGTTTCCCTTCGGACAGCTCCGCTCGCCGGTGAAAGTAACACGCTGGCCGTCAAAACCGGAGAACACCACCCTCCTTTCGAAACAGTCGATGACGGCGCACACATAAAATATCCAGTCGATGCCTAGGATGACATCGTACGGCCGAATCTGTAGCAGAAGGAGATCCTTAACCGACTGATGTGGCCCCAACATCAGTCTACATCCCCGACAAACGAACAACAAGTCGGTCTGACCTCCAACTGGTGTGCTCAACACCAGGGGCACTGGAAGTCTCTCGGCATCTAGACCCAAGGCGCGGGCTAGACTGGGTGCAACAAAGGAGTGTGAAGCTCCGGTATCGAACAAAGCATAAGCAAGAGTGCTAAACACACTGATCGTACCTCGAACAACCTCTGGCCCTGCTGGAAATGTTGCTTCTGCGGCGTGTAACTGTCCACGCCCAGCTCCCCTGCCCCTCGGCTGTCGGCCACCTCCCCGACCACGCCCTGGTCGAGGTCCCTGGGGAGCACCCTGAGGTCGGCCTCCCCCTCCTATGTCTGCCTGCGGAGGAGCGGGAGCTCGCTGTCCCTGCTGCTGCTGCTGGAAGGGTCTGGCTGGGAACTGATACTACGGCGGATGCTGGGGATGACTGCCACTGTTGTACTGCACCCGATCGGGGCACTGACTCCGGAGATGTCCAGGGCTCCCGCAGATGAAGCACCGTGGTGCCGAGCCTGAAGGAAAAGAACGTGGGCCAGGGGATTGAAACCGAAACTGCTGCGGCCTGCTCCCTGCGGGTCGGAACCTGGAGGGTCCCGATGCTGGAGGCCTGGTGCTGACGGCCTTCCCCTTCGATGGTCCCAACTGGATCCCTTCTCGTGACAGTCCGCCTAGAGCGTGCATCCTTTCCACCACTTCGGCCTTCTTCTGAAACTCTAAGTACGTCGGAAGGGTAAAGGGGGTAACAACATACTGGAGGGAGGGTCGGAGCGCCTCCTCCAAACGTCTTGCCCGAGACTCCTCATCGGGAAAGAGGTCCGGAGCAAAACGCAGGAGGTCCTTGAACTTGATTCCAAGTTCCCTCACGGACATGCTCCCCTGCTGGAGGGAGAGTAGCTCCTGCCTCTTCTCCGCCTTCATTGTCGAGGAGAGGAAATCTGCCCGGAACTCCTTCTCGAAGTCCGCCCAAGAAACCTCAGACTCTTTCCTACCCCCCAGGTGAAGCATCCACCACTGACGTGCCGCTCCTCGCATCTGGCTAACAGCCAGAGGAACCCAGTACTCAGTCGGGGCCCGAATCAGGCCGAAGGCTATGACTAGCTCCTCCAGCCAGCCTTCCGTCTTCATATCGGAGGTTCTGCCCTCATATTTCTTGAGGGCCTGTTGCTGGAAGGCTCGAAGAGTCTTCTGCCACTGGTCGTCCTCTTCCTCCCGATCAGCTCTCTGCCGATTGGCCAAAGTATTCTCAGGAGTCTCGATCTCCTGTACCACACGTGGTCGCCTTCCAGGTGCCATAGCTGCAAGGTAAACAAGGAATGCCTAAGCCCAGTAGTGCAAAGAATATCGTTCTCAAAACTTATTAAGATTTAATTTATTCTTAATTTCCCAAGACATCCCAGAAACACAAGAACACAAGTCATTTATGATGCATGTACCTTTCCTAGGGTCTCTACCATGCAATCAGTGTGGCCTCACTTGGTCGTTCGGTAGGTCCAGAGTCCTTGCATCGGATCACGGGGGGCCCAAAAATCCCGTGTCCTAGCCGGTCCTCCCTGGCCTAATTCACGCACCAAGGTCACCCAACGCTGTTGCCTTGCCATCCCATGCAATCCTTACTGTGCCTAACTACAGACTCCGTCCTATCTCTCAACCTCCGCCTCTGATACCATTCTGTCACGACCCGCCTTCACCAAAAGGAGGGAAGGATCAGCAGGTTGCCAGGCCCTTCCTTCTTTAAGTTGAAGGAGAGATAATGACCCCCGAAACCCGCCTTCAATAGGTCCCGGAGTGGCGACTAGCACCAAGGGTATAGGAAATTCTCACAAATGGAAGGCATTACCCTTTTTATTTTATAGGATCGAAAGATAAGGAGGAGAAAACCCAAAAACACCAAGGTAGAAGGAAAAGTAAAGCCAAAAATAAACCATTCCCACATGCATGTTTCAAAAATGAAAGCCACAAAGTGAAAAAAAGGTGACTACAAGGTAAGTACCAAAAAGAAAAAGGAAACAACTGCAACTGCTCCAAAAGTCCGAGCTAGTAAGGTTCTGCGTGATCCCCGAAGTCCTCCTGGAAACCTGAAAGCAGTTTATGTACGTAGGGTGAGCATACAAGTACACTCAGTAGGGAAAACCAAGACTCTCGTGCACAAGTGGGGGAACGTATTAAAGTCCCGTGAGAAAGAGTAAACCAAACACCTAACAAGGCAAACTATCCATCCCAGACCTCACCAAGGCTCGCTCCCCAAATAACGCAAGTCAAGTAATATATATATAAGAGCACATCGATGTTTGGGTACCCCGCACCACTTTCCCACTGGTTATTGAGACATCCTACGCATCGGACCAATCCCACCATTCTCACCGCAGTCCCACTGCCACACCCGCCCGCACACACCTGGGCCACAACCACACGCAGTCCCACTGCCAAATCCCGCCCGCACACACCTGGGCCTCAACTGTCACATGTAACCATGCCTACAAACACCTAGGCCAGAACAACCACCGCTACGCCCGAAGACACATGGGCTAAAGGATCCTCTGCCACGCCCGAAGACACCTGGGCCTCATCCCGAAGACACTTGGGAAACCACCTGCCGCACACACCTGGCCAACCACCACAACACCCTGCCCGATGATTCTTGGGCTAATAATGGACTTCAGGCCATCACAGCCTGCCCGAAGGTACTTGGGCTATCCGGGAAAGGGAGCAGAAAAAGAGCTAATAACCAGCCACTAAGGATAGTGTTGGGAAAAACACCCTTCCCCCATTAATGGGGGTGTTCGGCACTAAGTGCTCAACTTGGGTGGGGCGCGAATAAGAAACACAAAGCTACAAGTATAGATATAGGTAACAAACACTCACCCAAAACTTAGGTTTTCCTAGCCAACCTACAGAACACAACACCACAGCGTCCGAGTCACAATTCACGACCCTTGCCCACAAAACCATTTGTCCCATTCTTGTTTCACGTTCAGTCAAATGTTCAATTAATTTTAAGCACTACTGGGCAACTACCATAAGCATAACCAAGGAAAGCGTCAAAGCATAGATAAACCAAAACACTCACACCTGGTTCTGCCAACAGAGGATCTCTCCCCAATTTGTGATAAAAACTCACAACCACTGAAACCATACCAACAGGAGATCCCATCCCCCAAATTCACACAGCCACCGAGAGTATAAAAAGAACGAGGGATCCCATCCCCTCACGCATTTCCAGCAAACGGCCCGAAGGGAAAACAACCAACAACCACTACCAACACAAGTCAGGGATTTTCAGATTTAAAAGATTTAACACACTCCATGATTTCAAATTCCATGTGTTCTAACCGGGAGTTATCACAGATGGGCCGATCCTGGTGCTTTCAATTATTCAGCCGGATATACGTGATTAACCAATTTCACAGCAGGAGTTCACAATTCGGCAACCCATTTAAAACATCACGAGGGGATTCAATAGTGCACACACAATGACCACCAACGGCCTCAATTTTCAGAAAACATGAACCAGCACAACAAAAAGGATGATTCAAGATAAAGCATAACAACGATCACAACCCCTTCCCCTTCTTCCTTTAGAACTTCGTTTATTATCTTCATTAGGGTTTGGTTCAACCAATTCCATAGGAACAAAAGTAACGCCCACCCCGCATGATACACAAAAGTGAGAGACGAGAGAAATTCCCTACTTGTTGATAGATGATCGACGTTTAGGCCGGGGGCGCGGAACTTTACGAATAACGACGCGGCGGTCCCGATGCACCCAAAGAGCCACGATTGAAGAAGGGGGAAGCCATGGCCTAACCCTTAATTTATAAGAGCTGGGGATGGTTGAGATGAAAACACAAAACCACGTAAGACGAGGGAGTCGTGGGTTGACCACGTGGCTTGACTCATCATTAATGGCGCTGGGTGGTTTTAACTGACCCATGAATTAATGAAGCATTTAATTAAAACCTTTGTGCGCGTTTCGGATTTCCAAGATATTTTTAACAAGGCAGAATAGGGTTTAAAACCCTATTTGCGAAAAAGGAACGTTACTGGAACAACTTGGCAAGGCCGGGCGACGTCGGCCGGTCTCACCGATCGGTCTCACCGATCGGTCGCACCGATCGGTCGCAGCGATCGGTCTCACCGATCGGTACCCCGCAAGGAATCCGGATTTTTGGAAAAGGAAGGGACCAAGGGGGGTCTGGGTTATCACACAATTGCTTTGGAAGTGTGGGTAAGGAGGTTGAGGTGGGGGCCTTTTATAAGAGGAGAGGAGGGGAACTCTTGGAAAGTAAAGAAATGTTACTTTATCTTCAAATGGGTTTCGGATTTTAAAGGTCCCACATTAATATAATTAAAGGATAAGGTGATAAGGGTTCGAAATATACCCACCCAATAGGTATTTTACATGTCTAGGTTTTATATTTTACATTATCCTTCCATTTTATTTAAATCGTCAAATAAAGAGGTAATCGCTGCATCACCATGATGTCATAAATAATTTAATTTTTTAATGTCTAAAAATTATTAAAAAACTAATATGATATAGTAAATCATTTTAGTCTTCCAATGAATATTTATAGTCCAGAATATCATCTATGTAGACAAAATTAAAAATGTTTTAATTAGGTGATACATTCTTGTTATATTTACTTTCTTTAAAACAAATAATAAGATAACAATTCACTTTCCCACAAAAGTGATTCCATGGGTTCCCCAAGTTTGGCACAAGGTATCCCATGGTCGGCCATGAGACAACCAGTAGCATTAGGAAACATTTTGGTGTCATTTTTTATTATTATGATATTATTTTATTATCCTTAACTACACGATTACTCATTAATCAAGATAATTAAAGATAATTACCATCGTTACTATTCATAATGTCCAAAAAACAAAAGAGTATTGATTTCATAATTTGGACATTCTGATTCCAAATATTTAATCTATTTTACCAAATTCCAAACACATAAATTTGAATAATTGATTTAAAAATAATTCACGTTGTCAAAACAAATAGCGTGGTTTTTTAAACAATATATATGAAATGTTTGGCATTAGTTTATGCCCAATTCCAAATTGAAATTAATCCTAATGACCACCATTGGATTAAATAGTAAAAATATATTAAGCTTAACCTTTAAGACCAATTAAAAAGATAATCTAACCATATAATTAATTTAAATGAAAAAGTAGTTTTGATGTAAAATGAAGTATTTTTCACTATTCATAAAAAAAGTTAACATTGTCAGAAAAATACCAAAAATTTATCCAATGTAAATTTTAATGTCCCAATCATAAAGAATATGTTTATTTTGAAAAATAGAGATTATAAAATTTTCAAAAGTTTGATTTAGAAAAGGTTTTCCATCAAAAGGCAGTAAAACAATCTTTTGAGAATATTAGTGTATTCCATGCATAGGATTGGATTTATTCTCATTTTAAGCCTCTAAAACACTATCTAAATCATTAATAGACATAGATAAAAATATCAATTATTCATTACTTACTTTGGATGATACATCCTTCCCCCCTTTAGAAAATTGTGTCCCCGTAATTTATTTACTTACCGAATAAGTGGGGGTACTTATCCCTCATTGCATTTTCAGATTCCCATGTTGCCTCTTCAATCATGTGGTTTTTCCACAAAACCTTTACCTGATGAATCAACTTATTCCTTAACACTTGCTCCCTGTGGTCAAGAATCTGGACCGGTTGTTCCTTATAAGATAGGTTCTCTTCTAGTTGAACTACCTCTGGACTCAAAACATGAGATGGATCTGGCATATACTTTCTCAGCATCGAAACATGAAAAACAATGTCTACCTGAGATAAACTCAGAGGTAAACCCACTCGGTAAGAAACTGATCCAACTCTCTCCAGAATTTCATATGGTCCAATGAACCTTGGACTCAACTTTCCTTTCTTACAAAATCGCATCACACTTCTTCATATTGAAACTTTGAGAAAATCCTGATCACCTACCTCAAAAGAGAGATCCTTCCTCCTATTGTCTACATAACTCTTCTTCCAACTCTGAGCTTTTCTCATGTGTTTCTGAATCAACTGAACTTTTTCTGCCATCTCTTCTACCAATTCTGGTCCCATCAACTTCTTTCACCCACTTCATCCCAGAAAGCTGGAGTTCGACACCGCTTCCCATATAACGCCTCAAATGGTGCCATCTGTATACTGGAATGAAAACTGTTATTATATGAAAATTCAACCAAACAAAGATGTTGGTCCCAACTTCCCTGATAATCCATAGAGCAAGAACATAGCATATCCTCCAATGTCTAAATTGTTCGTTCTGACTGCCCATCTAATTGAGGATGAAATGCTGTACTAAAATCTAATTCATTACCCAACGACATCTGCAGGCCCTTCCAAAAGTTAGAACTAAAACTGGGAACACGAATTGATACAATAGGGAGAGGAACTCCATGTAACCTGACTGTCTCTTTATGATACAAACGGGAATGTTGATCTAGAGAGAAAGTGTATCGTATAGCAAGGAAATGATCAGATTTAGTCAAGAGATCAATAATAACCCATATTGCATTATCACCTCGAGATGTATTCGGTAATCCAACAACAAAGTCCATGGATATATTCTCCCATTTCCACTCTGGCACGGGTAGAGGCTGAAGCATCCCTTTTGGTAACTACCACTCTGCTTTAACCTATTGACAAGTCAAACACTTTACAGTAAAATCAACAATATCTATTTTCATTCCATTCAACCAGTAATACTCCCGAAGATCTCTATACATCTTAGTACTGCTATGATGAACTAAAAACGGAGAACTATGAGCTTCACATAACAACTCTCTTCAACTATGAATCACAAGGCACACAAAATCTGTTCCCAAATCTCAAAACACAATCACTATCAATGTTGAATTCATGCAACTTAAATTTCTGAACTAGCTCTACCTTTTTCTACAACTCACTGTCTTGCTTCTGTGCTTGCTTGATTCTGTCTGATATAAAATATTTCACTGATACCTGAAATAAAACAGAAGAACATCCTGCACCAACATCTTCTATGCCAAATATCATCAAATCCTTAACCAAAGGATCACGTTCCAAACACAACATTATTAATAAAGCATTACTTTTTCGACTCAAATCATCACCGACTTTATTTTCTTTTCCCGGATAGTAATGATTTGTACAATCATAATCCTTGATTAATTGTATCCATCTCCTTTGTCTCATTTTCAATTCTTTCTGAGTGAATATATACTTTAAGCTTTTTTGATCGGTATATATTTCACACATTACTCCATACAAATGATGCCTCCAAATTTTTAAAGCAAAAACAATAGCAGCTAATTCAAAATCTTGTGTAGGGTAATTTACCTCATGATTTTGCAACTGACATGAAGCATAAGCAATTAACTATTCATTCTGCATTATAACACAACCAAGTCCTTTCAATGAAGCATCTCTGTAGATAACAAACTCACCATTCTTGGAAGGTAGTTCCAAAACTGGAGCATTCACCAATCTTCTTTTCAGTTCCTAAAAACAATCATCACATTCTTTTGTCCAGATAAACTTAACACCCTTCCGAGTTAGCTTAGTCATTGGAATAGATAACTGTGAAAAATTTCTAACAAATCTTCGGTAATAGCCTTCCAAACCAAGGAAACTATGAATCTCAGTTACATTTGTGGGTCTTGGCCATTCTTTAACAACCTTTGTTTTTTTAGGATCAACAGTTATCCCATCTTTAGAAACAATATGACCATGGAACGAAATCTGTTGCAACAAAAACTCACACATGGTGAATTTCCCATACAATTTCTTTTCTTTCAAGGTTTGAAAAATAACCCTTAAATTTCTTTCATGCTCTTCTTTACTTTTAGAAAACACCAAAATATCATCAATGAAAAAAACCGCAAACATATCCAAGAACTCATGGAAAATTCTATTCATTAAGTCCATGAATACAGAAGTTGCATTGGTTAGCCCAAAAGGCATTACTACAAATTTATAATGGCCATATCTTGTACGGAACGCAGTCTTCAGAATATCTGCTTCCTTTACCTTCAACAGATGGTAACCCGATCTCAGGTCAATCTTAGAAAAATATTGAGCTCTCTGGAGCTGATCAAACAAATCATCGATATGAGGCAAAGGATATTTGTTCTTAACAGTGATGTTATTCAAGGCTCTATAATCAATGAAAAGTCTCATATAACCATATTTATTTTTAACAAATAAAATAGGAGCACCCCATGGTGATGTGCTAGGTCGAATGAAACCTTTATCTAATAAATCTTACAATAGCTCCTTCAACTCTAAAAGTTCAATTTGAGCCATTCAATAAGGGGGGATTGAAATTGTATTAGCATCAGGAACTAAATCAACAGTATTTTCAACTTCCCGATCTGGTATTATTCCATGAAACTCATCAAGGAAAACATCAGGATATTCATTTTCCACTGGCACATCATTAATCTGAACAGTTTATTTATATTCAACGATGTGCGCAAGGTAACATTCATTTCCATCTTTTACAAGTTTCTCAGCCTCTTGATATGTTATCAACAGTAAGGGTTCATTCTTTACACAAACTGAAAGTCTTTGTGAAAAGAAACTTCTTCATATTTACAATCAATCATAGCATGGTAAATAGAGAGCCAATCCATACCCAGGATAACATCAAACTCTACTAGAGGTAAAACAATAAGGGTTGCAAGTAGGTTATTTCCACGGATAAGGATATGAAGGTTCTTATAAATTCTTTTTTCCTAAACATTTCCCCCAGGTGTTTTTACCACAATTTCAGGAGTCATTTCTTGAGATAGTATTCCCATTTTACTAGAAATGTTTCCAGAGATGAAATAATGTGTAGAACCCGAATCAAACAACACACTGGCATAATCTGAAAAAACAAACAAAGTACCTGATACAACTTCATTTGATGGCCCGACATCTGCTAAAGTAGTTTCAAAGGATTTCACCACCACTTTCTGCTTGTAGTCTAACTGCTTCCTATCACTCAAGCTCTTTTTCAGAAACACTTTTCCATAGTGACCCATCTCATTGCACTTAAAACATTTCAATAACTGTAAATCAAATTTGGTTTCACCATCACCCTAATCTTTTTTAGTGCAATCACGAGCCTTATGTCCCATCATACTGCATCGGTAGCACTTTCCAGAATTCAAAAGACATTTCCAACATGCCTTTTACCACATTTGTCACAAACTGGAAACTTAGTTTTCTTACCATCTGACCTTTTTGAAGAACTATTTCATTTCTCATGCCACCCCGGTCTCTTATTTTGCTGGTTGTTATAGAACACTTGATCATCAACAAACTCCATTTCCAACTTCTCAGCACATCGAACAAGCTTTTAATAACTTTTAAACTCACCAAAAGCTAATTCCCTTCAATATTTTTTCTTTAATCCAGAGTAAAAATGATTTATTTTTCTATCAAGGTCTCGGATAATATTTGGAGCATACCTTGCAAATCAAGTGAACCTTTTTTCATAGGTAGCCACTGAGTCTTCCTCTTGAATCAATTCCAAGAATTGTTTTTCCATCCTGAGTCAAACAGCCATAGGAAAATACTTCTCAAGAAACATACCTTTGAATGTTTGAACACCCCATGACATCGAAAATCTTCTCTAGTGCTTTAATCCACCCTTCAGCTAGCACAGGGTCAGATGATCCTCTGAATGATGGGGGATGTTTCCTCTGAAATTTTCCACCACTGACATGTTCCTCTGTGGTTGATCTATCTGATCTCGTGCATCGATACCACTACCATTTATCGCTTGAGTCAACTGCACCATTACTACAACAAACTATTCAGTTCCAATTCCAACCATCTTAGGATGCAGATTCGAAAGGTTATTTCCTTCTGTATTCTTTCATAGCACTGCTTCCCTATTTTCTCTGTGGAAAACCATTCTGAACAAACATGTCTTAGATGAAGCAACATGGTAATCTTCAAATGCTACATCATTCAATTTGACCATAAAAAAAATATTTTTGGATAATCATTTATTAGAATTCTAACTCCTAAAGTTATCTAAACCGACCTCTGATACCAATTATAAGGCCCTAGCCTTAAACCATACTTAATATTGACTTAGTACAAGATTACACATTGAGGATCGTTTTGGGATTATAGTTTAAGAGAATTAGAACATAAAACTTGCATTACATTTCATATATAAACAAAGTGGTTATATAAAGATAGTATTCATTTTTTCCATCAATGGAAACATATTTAAAATAAAAAATGGATTCTTTGTTGACACTTCCTTGACACTATAATCATATCATGTACATTTCCCTTGACCTGTGAAAAACGTTTCAAAAAAACTTTGGATGAGCATAAAAAGCTCAGTATGGGTTATAAAAATATGGAAAGGAAGCATAAGTTCATATATACATAAGAATGAAATCATACTTTAACCATAAAACATAAGCACTTTAACATACATCATCAAATCATGAATAAATCATAGAAATCATAAGACATAAAGGTAACATGAGGCATTCATAACATGCTTACGTAGGGAGTAACCCTCTAGGTTACGTTTGGAATACCCATCACAGTATATTCCCTCAATCTCTTCGAAGAAACCTTAACGTTTCACTCCTTTGCGTTACCCAATGCATTGGAGAGCTATATCGGGCTCACCCTCCCTTATTTTATCATGGAACCACCCGTCTTCATAACAATGCCCAAGAACCATAACATAATCGTATCACATAAAACATGCATAAAGGAAACATAACATTTCAACCATTCAATCACAAGATATCAATACAACACATTGATATAAAAATATTATGAAAACCATTTTCAATACGAAAATAATATAAAAGTAAAACACGGTATTTATTTTTCTTTTTTTAAAGGTATGGCTTGTAGAGGAAGCCAAAACTCAAATAATGGTCACGGCGGCAGAGAAGTCGTTGTCACCGCATACGTATTAACAAAACATTCCCTTTTGTCGTTTAGTAAAAATGCTTCATATAAAAAAGATTCATTTGGGATATACGTAAAAGAAAAAGGGGTTTTTACACCGTATAAAAGAATGATGTGTATAAAACAAAATATGCCTCAATGAATGGAGATTGAGACGAAGTCCCGTACCTCGGGTCCGACTTGACTCAGTCATTCTTTAATCTCCTGAATAATAAACTTGAGTTAATTTCTACTTGTTTAAGAACTTTTTTCAAGTTCATTATTCCTTTTATATCACTTATTTCCATATCATGAACACTATGTAATTATTTAAGTTAATAACGGTAGTTTTAATGATCATTGGTACATGAGTCAAAAATAAACCCTTTATAATTACAAGTTGTTCATGTATCCATTATATCCAGAATTATAATCATGATGTAAATATTATATATCATATATATCAAGCATATACATTAACTTATAATATTACATAATCATTTAGAGGTAAGAAATGAAATGCACCGTTCATGGAGACGGTAAGCCGTACGTACGCATGAACGCTACTTTCATTTATATTTCATATTTTATAGAATGGAATCATAATGATATAAAGGTATATTATAATTACATTGTAATATAATATATTATATCATAACTCCATCCTTTATATGTCCCACATATGGTATTTAACAAATCAACTCACTTTGAGGGGGCGGTAGTCTACACATCCTTAAATGAAGATATCGCGTTTACCAATAATGGAAACCATAAAGGTATGACCAAAATGAAAAATAAAGAAGATTAAGGAAAACATAAACATATTGTATATCATATATAAATATAGTTTCATCTTAATGTCCACCTTTTAAGGTGTTAAAATATTGTTGAACAATCATCATTTCGGGAGGCCGAAATTCGCCATCCACTGAAACAGTATGTTCATTAACCATTAGATGTAGGTGTGTGGAAGTTTAGATTGAATCATTCTTATAAAAAAATCCTAGTATATTAGAGATACTGGAGTTTTTACAAACGAAATAAATAAAATTATTTTAGGGGGTTGGAGAAGTAAAATAAAACAAAAGGACTCAAGTGAAGACATTACCTTAAAATCGGGTAAATCCCTTTGGGTTGAGCTCAAAGGCTTCCTTGGGAAGACTTCTGCCAAAATTGAGTCTTCAAGGAGTAAGAGAGGGATGTGGAGAGACAAAATGGGCATTGTTTGGCCGAGACAAAGGCTTTGGATGTGTGGGTAATGAGGTTGAGGTGGGGGCCTTTTATAAGAGGAGAGGAGGGGCACTATTGGAAAGTAAAGAAATGTTACTTTATTTTCAAATGGGTTTCGGATTATAAAGGTCCCACATTGATTTAATTCTAGGCTAAGGTGGCAAGGGATTGAAATATACCCACCCAAGAGGTGTTGGACATGTTTAGGTCTTATATTTTACATTAGATTTTTATTTTATTTAAATACTCAAATAATGTGGTAATCGCTGCATCATCATGATGACATAAATAATTTAATTTAATTAATGTCTACAAATTATGAAAAAATACTATGATATATGAAATAATTTTATCTTTCCAATTAATATTTATATTCTAGAATTTCATCTATTTAGAAAAAATTAAAAATGTTTTAATCAGGTGATACATTCTTGTAATATTTAATTTCTTTAAAAAAAATAAAAAAATAACAAGTCATATTCCCACAAAGGTGATTCCATGGGGTCCCCAAGTTTGGAAAAAGGTATCCCATGGCCGGCAATGAGACAACCAGTAGCATTAGGACACATTTTGGTGTCATTTATTATTATTATGATAATATTTTATTATCCTTAACTACCTGATTACTCATTAATCATGATAATTAAAGATAATTATAGTCGTTACTATTCATAATGTCCATAAACAAAAAGCATCTTGATTACATAATTTAGACCTTCTGATTCGAAATATGTAATTCATTTTACCAAATTCCAAACACTTAAATTTCAATTATTGATTTAAAAATAATTCCTGTTGTCAAAACAAATAACGGGTTTTTTTAGAAACAATATCCATGAAATGTTTGGCATTAGTTTATGCCCAATTCAAAAGTGAAATTAATACTAATGACAAAAATTTTTCTAAATTGTAAAATATATTCAGATTACACATTAAGACCAATTAAAAAGATAATCTAACCATATAATTAATTTAAATGAAAAAGCAGTTTGGATGTAAAATGCAGTATTTTTCACTATTCATAAAAAATGAACATTGTCAGAAAAATACCAAAAATTTATCCAATGTAAATTTAAATGTCCCAATAATAAATAATATGTTTATTTTGACAAATAGAGATTATAAAATTGTCAAATGTCTGATTTAAATAAGGATTGCCATCAAAAGTCAGTAAAACAATCTTGTAAGAATATTTGTGTATTCCATGCATATGATTGGATTTATTCACATTTTAAGCATCTAAAACACTATCTAAATCATTAATAGACATATATAAAAATATCTATTATTCATTACTTACTTGGTATGTTACAAAAATTGTATAATGTCTTGGGTATTTTCCGTTATTTATAAAAAAATTATTCTTTCATATTTTTTTTAATGAATCCTGAATCATGGGTATCGTGGAATTACAGTTGGAAATAAAGAGAGGTCCAGATAATTTCATAGAATATGAAATTTGGATTAAAAAATAGGTTATGTTTATAAAAATAATCTTTTTGTAAAACTATTGTTTTATAACATTTCAAATTGAGTAAAAATATAATCGTATGAAACCTAATTTTAAACTCCAAGGTAATTAATTAACCATCAAGGCTAAATAAATTTAGATATTATATTATTCAAAATTTGGAATGTAAAATTTCATAATTTTCATACATTCCAAATATATATTTATATGTATCAATTGCATTAATGGGGGTATAATGTAACATCTTAGTAATTTAGTCATTTTAATAAATGATTATAAATATATTTGTTTTAGAATTAAAACAATCTAAAGTATATTATAGTATAAACATATATTTTTTAATAAATAAGATATGGTTTTCTTTTTAATATATTTCAAATATTAAATATATAAATTTATGGAATATTTAAGTATATTAATATATTTATATTTTTTAATAAATGTATTTTATCAATACAATGTCAAATATATGAATATTTAATTAGAGTTACACCTTTCGAAATGTAAATTTTTATGTGTTTATTATTTTATTAAGTTTGAAATTATTTTTACATGAATCCTATGAAAATACATTTTTAAGTGTTTATGAAATCCAATTTTTAACTCCTTATATAATTAATAAGTCATAATAGAAATAAATTTCCTTATATATTATAATATAATATTATGTTTATAATATAATTATTTTTAAATATTTGTTAGCTCTAATTAATTGTAATACCATTACAATAGAAGCTACCATTATATGTAAACATATGAATTTTTGGGATTATATTAATTAATAATATTTTCTACAAATAAAAAAAATGTTATATAATTATTTATTAAAAATATCATAGAGAAATTGTTATTATTAAATACATTATTTTGAAATATTATAAAATAATGATTCTTTGGTACTTCATTTTAAAAATAATCAATTTAAAATTATAAGATTTACACAAAATGAAATTAAAAAATATATTTCAGAAGAAATTACTTTTAATAATTTTTTATAAAATTAGCTAACCATAATGTATATGATCAAGGGACAGCTCAAATTCTTTGTGAGATCAACTAAGGGTCAATCACATTTAGAAGGCATCAACATTTTTAAGACCTTCCTGGTAGAAGGGGATACAAAACAGTTCAACATACCTCCGACTAATAGATAATGAGGATGTGTTTATGGAATTACTATAATGCATGGATTAGGAAAAACACCCACTAGTCCTGTATAGAAGTCCCATTGAGAGTATTCATTGATTAATGCTCATGGCTTGATAAACACACATTTATATTATATAGGAGAATATAAACACATATAATTTAAATTTGGGATTACATTACATAGATTCTATTAACACACTATTAAAACATCTATTTAAATATTGTTCATTCTATCAATGTGTCTTAGTCACATGGTCATTTACTGAGTCATCATCATCCCCCTACCCCCATCCCTCAACTGTGTATCCCTTATCACATTATTGAAACAAAAATTATTTCACCATCATCATCCCCCAACCCCCATCACACAACCGCACCAGAACGACCCGACTCCTCTGGCCTCTGCGCTCCGTCGGACACCTCCGGGTCGACCTCCAGCTGATGCCCTCGCCGAGGCCAAACGATGGGCCGGTCCTCTAAATCAATCCGGTGGTCGGAAAAATTATCTGACCCCGGTTTCGGGATCCTCGAGGCCAGAGCATTAAAACAGAACCCCTCGCTCGAAGATCCATCAACGATTTGGGCGTCTGAGAATTGGGATGTAGAACGCCTAAAAACGGAATGTAGATTGGGGCTCAGACGATGGTTGTGTTTGTTTTTCCATCTTATTAATTATTGAATCATTGAATTAAAATGAAAAAATTTAAAGAACTCCAAAAATTAACGAATGAGCAGAAATTCAACAACTGTCCTACCTCGTTGGTTTTATTCATCTTTGGCCAAGGGTCTGCTCGATCTTACTTCGATCAGTTAGAGTTCGCTCCTCATTCCAGTGAAGAACAACGTAGAACGCTAAAGAACAAAGAAGAAGGCTAGAGAGAGAGAGGGAGAGAGAGATAAAGGGATGAAGAAATGGGCCTTACCTCAACACTTAGTGAAGTTATAAAAATTCACTAAACCTCTCCCAATGGGTGCAGATTCTGAAACCTTCACGCCCGCCTATTTTATATCACGCCTAGGCAAAACACCCCATTTTGAACTGAAGAGAAGTCTCAGATTTCCATTTTGAGATACAGTTTAAAATTTATATGAAAGGAACATCAGTGATAAAAATTACTAAGTTGTCATTTCGAAATGACCATTTTGCCCTTGGGTGTCATCTCTCACAATAGGCCTGCAATCGCACCATTTACACCACTCATAGGGTAAACGGTACGATCCAGACACAACTATTCCCTCAGTTTTCCCATATAATCAACCATTTTGGAGTTACTCTGGTTTGTGCTATTAAATGAATAGTTTAATTCAATTTATCCATTTATCACTCCGCTAACAAGTAAGGGGTCCGAACATCCTGCGACGACTAATTTTATATTGTTCCTAGGGTAAAAACCCCATTTCAGACCCATCCGTACACTCAGATTTCTGATCAAAAGCACCGAATAAGAGTTATTCCATTTATTTTGTGCACCCAGTGTGAACGCACTAAAAATTTAATTTCAGCCACACCGAGGCTAGGAATCATATGGAATCTTAATGAGATGCTCTGGAATAACAACTATAATTTTCCAAAGTCCTTTATATCAAAAACCAGGTTCTTACACACTTCTTCCCAACAACACACAATAGTTGAGTTTTAGGTGTTTCTAGATATATATACATCACAACATAATTATAAAGATAATGGTTCCAACCCAAATATAAAGACATTATCCTGTTAATATCATAAAAAATCAGAGTAAATTATCATATAAATTTGTAATGTTAATTTTAATATATATTATATAATGACAACATCATTTAAACATATGATACATTCATTTAATCTATTTCAAAAATTGTTATTACTATAAAACTCTTGGTTCAACATAGGTTATATGAACTTCTGTTATCTCATACGTAATAATTAAATACAATAAATTAATTAAGAAATAAATCATGTATAATATATATTAATATTAAGGTGATTAATATAATAAAATCATGTAGGAGTGTATTTCTAGGTGTAATATATTAGTCTCACTAATTGTGCAATATAGTTTGTTCTGAGTCGATAATAAATATTAATTTTTCATATATATTACCCCTACATGAATCTATGTAGGAAAAGTATAAAAATTATTCTATTTATACATTGATGAAAATACACAGAAACAACACATTATTTAATTTAAAAAATAATTAGGATATTTTCATATACATAGACATATCACTTATAGTTATCAAAAAGTATTTAATTTATGTACTATATTATCCCAAAAAATAACTAATCTAATACTCAAAACCAACTAAACCCATCCCAAATACAAACTGAGGTTTCTAGAACCACAGTCTTGGATCATGTGCTCTAAATAATTTATTAAATAATATATTTTATAAATCGTGAGATGAAAATTTATGTACGTTAAAAAATTTCAATAATTTATTCATTAAAACTCACAAATCATCTAAAAATAAAATAAATTATTTATTTATTCACTTTAATGTTTAGATAAATAAGAAAAAAAATTTATGACACTTATGATCATTAATCTACAATCAAACAAAACATTAATAAATTTTAAAATACCAAGTATTTATGAAAACATTATAATCATGGAATGGGAAATATAATAAATGGGACATCATAAATTCTCATCAAAGGAAATATTATTATCATGTCACGAAGTATTAAATCAGAATCATTTTACAAAATAAGTAAATGGGGAAAATAAATTATGAATAGAACATGGTAAAATAAGATTTTTCTAGAAGTCATCATAGAAGGGAATTTAATTTCAAATAAAAAAATATATACCTGGGAAAATGTTTTTTAAATCTTTAGTGTTAGACATCAGTCAAGGAGCATAATCATTGAAAAAATATTATGACATAACAGTGTGGAATGAACATATCCATAGAAATCATATTCTATGGATACCCATTAAGTGAATAATTAAAATTTAGTATTGGTATAATTACCCATGTACCATGTTGGTCTTGTAATAATCCTCCCATGTACTCATGGGATTGGGTAATCCTTCTGTGCTATCTGTGTATTGGGGTGAATCTTCTAGCATACCCTTTGACTGGGGATAAATCCCTTCAGAAACCATTTTCCATTGACTAAATCCATATGTATAACCATTCACATGGCATAAATACTCTTATTAAAACATTTAATTTGAAAAAATCTTCCCTTATACATTTCATCTTAAGATAATTCTTTTTAAGTATCCATTATATAGGGATACATCCTCATATTTAATATTTTTACCTCATGAGATGTAAAAATTACGAGTATACTGATTAATAAAATATATATTAACAACGTAATCATCTATACATATGTGTGAAACCTATAAATAATTATTAACTTCTTTATTAAAGTCAAATGGAATGAATAGTGGGGTTTATGGCACATTCAGATAGTATTACTAAAACTGACCATAAGTATTTGAATTCTTGACACCAAAAATTGAATCATAGAAATAAGTATTTTATTGGAAGAATCAGGGCATTATTCAGAAAATATAATTATCTTGAAATATATAATTTTTGGATAAATAGTAAAAATGTTGTGAAATCCTAAAATAGGATTTAGAAAAAAAAATATGATTCTTTTTATAAAAATTTAATTGTAAAATCACATTAAAAATTTATATTTTAATGGATATGTAAAAACACATGATAATTCTTAAATTTTATTAGAATCATTCAAATTTGAATCCATTAAATTGAAATAATGGTTTAAAAAATGTAATGATAAAAAAATTAATACCTTTCATTTTAATACAAATATTCAATAATCATTCCTTGAAAATGTCACAATGTTTTTAAAAATTCATTTAGATTGGAATAAATAATTTTTTATTTTGAGTGGATAAAAAAATTTATAATATTTTGACTCTAACATCAAATAAAGTTATAACAAAAAATATTCTAAAAAGTAGTAAAATTTAATTATGAAGGTCATATTAGAAAAAAAATATGTTTAAAAATACGACAGATGGAAATTATGGGAAAGAATAATAGATAAAGGAGGGTAAACCGTCATTAAATAGGATGAGAATTATTCATATTAATGACATAAAAATTAAGTACAAAATTAATTAAATTATTATATTTGAATTAAATTCATTCATCATAATGGTAAATATAAATTACTATGAAATAAAGTCTATGGTTGCAATAAAAAATTCATGCAATAAATAACTTCAAGAAGATTCATTATAACTCAATGAATAAGGTATCATAAATGAAAATTGTTACAAATTTCGTATCTTTTGGAATATATATAATTTTATATAAACAAAATTATATTGATCTCATAACACCATTAATTATATTACTATGGATAAATAAACATATTAGTTTTTAATCACACAATGAAAATATATAATTTTTTTTAAAAAAATATTTATCATGGAAATAAATTTGAGAAAAGTTCTATCATAGAAAAAATTTATAGTTACATGATCACACAAAATAACCAATATTATAATCGTAATAATCTATATAACATATTCCAAAACCTTATACATACCTATATCTGTATTTCAACATCATTTACAATTAATTATTAATAATATATTAGTCCTTTATTGTTTTTTTAACCATAACAAGTATGGTCTTTTGGATTGGTTTTTCCATACATGTATCTGGGTGATAGGGTCCATTATCACATATTGGTTCAAATCTCATCATTACAAAATTATTCAATATATAGAAATCCTTTTTTACTAATTATTTATTTTTTCTAATTTCATTACTCGAAAGTATGGATATAGATTATGAAAAATGTAGTTGTGATGAAATATTATTAGTGTTTTTAATGATATAAGGGTGATATATATATGAATATGTTAAATATAAAATTAATTTATAAAATTAATAAATATAAAAAAATTATTTTTATATCAATTATCTATTATATATGATTCTATATTCCTTCGTGATGTTATCATTAAAACATTATTTACCTATGTGGTAAAAATAACCCAAATGAGATTGTTTTAAATGATTTTTTGAGGAATGATATGTTTTCATATAATGGTAATATTATATTTATATAATATATATCATCGTTCAAATATAAGATATCTAAATTAAATTCTTTATTAGATCATTTAATGATGTGTAGTGATGGAAAACGAATTTCATAGTTCATGATGGTGGTAGTCTGCTCAACACATGATTAGTGGTTATATTTAACCACCATTGGGATATTATTTATTTATATGAGAAATAATGAAATAAAGAAAATAAAAGAGTAATTATAAGAATATTAATTCCTCAAATTCAACCATGATTCATGAATTAAGATGATGAAAAATCGATGATGTCATTACATGGAAGTAGGATTTTTCAAACACTCATGATCGATAATCTTTTATTTAATTAAGTCTACTGGATGAAATAAATAACAGATTTAAAATTAAAATAAAAAAAAATTTATAATAATGACAATGAAATCATTATATAAACATGGTAAGAATATTATTTAAGTTGATTAATTTAGATGAATATGTAATTGATTAATTAATATTCATGTTTGGAGGATGAACATTCATTTGAATATATTTGTTGAAATGAATGTATTAATATAATTTTATTAGGAAATATGACTATAAAAATGATAGAGGATTATAGTAGGAAAAAATGGATAATTATTAAATTAAATTTTATGTAAAAAGGGTTTCGTGAATTGACGAAGGAATCCACTTTCATAAGTGGAAAAATGGAATTTTTTTATGAATAACCATAATTTATCAATAGTGAAATTAAAATATTCATGGTTAAATAGTAGAAAAATCATTCAATAATAGAGTAAGAGGTTTTATATTGTCGATTTTTACTCCAACAAAAATTTGAAAACTACTTTTAAACTTATTTCAATCCTTTGAATTGCAGATTTTTTACATTATACAATTTTTGTTTTTTACATGGTAAATTTCATATACCCTAGTGGTTTATATTTTAATAAAAATATTAAGAAAATCATCAATAAACAATTATATATTGAAACCAAATTTAAGTTCCATATAGTCTAATTTTATTTTAAAAAATGATAAATCATATTTTATTTTATGAAATTTTATATAAACAAAATACCATGGCAGAAAATTGTTATTTTACCGTTAAATATTCTTAATCATATATAGTTTCGATTTTAAATAGAATCCGTCATAAATAAATTGTTTATAGATTTAACAATTAAATAAAATTAATTTATGTGAATATATTAATTTATTTTTTCATAAAAAATAAATAATGATAACTAAACAATGATTTTGAAATAAATATTTTACCATTATCGATGTAATTAAAATTAATCCAATTAATCTAATTTTTATTCATAAAACTAATTCAATTATATTATAATAAAATCATTATTTGGATCTATAATATTTAATGGGTTTTTAAATTTAAAAAATTTATAATTTTATATTTAAATATAAGTCCATAAAAAGTATTTTCCAACTAAAATATTTCATAAGTAATACAATTATAAAACATTGATTTTATAAATTTAACATAGTTGTTTTATATGACTTATAATAAATATTCAATATATATATATATATAATCTTTATAAAAAATGGTTTCATAAATATTTAAGTCATTATTTTTTTATAGAATGCCATAAAATAAATATATTTTGTGCATGATCTATAGTTTCAGTATTCCCAAAAAATGAATTAATATTCATAAATTCTAAAACAATCACCCTTTTATAATACTGGAATTCTTAATTTTAATAATATTTTAATTTAATAAAATTAAACATTTTATATTTTTTAAAAAAATAACAAAATATGGAAAATCAATTTTCGTAGAAAATAATAATTATTTTTTATAAATGTTCAAATGTGAAATTTGTCACATATAGGTGATAAATCACTTGTTATATCAATAATTACCATATCATATCATTCTAATTTCTATTCAAAGAAACATCAATGGTCTTCATGTAATATCACATCAAAAGGAAAGCTCAGGTGATAGTGGGTGGTGGTGATTCTACTTGAGATGATCTCAAGGAAGTTATCATGATTAATAATTTCTCTCACTTATGATTTTCATCATACCATACATTATTGAGTTCATGTAGGTCTTGGACTATATGAAATCATAGAAACCAATTTCCATTACTATCATAGTTTAATGAAATAAAAAGGGGTGAATTTGGTACACAAATTATGTTCATTCCTCTTTTCTTCATAGATTTTATATTATGGGAACATCCATTAATACCATCTAATTTAAAATATATATTATAATGGTAAATATAAATAAATATACAATAATGTATAATGTTTTTAGGTTCATTTTTCAATATGGGGGAAAAAATAACCAATTTTTTATTTAAGGGAGTGAAATATTTTTAAATCATAGGGTGTTATACTCAATCTATTTAATTTTATGATTATCTAAGTAAATTCACTTGAATTGGAAATATTGGACACCAATTACTCTCAAAGTATTAGATATGAAAATATATTGTCCTGGAAACATATTATTTTAGTCAAGGAATTAAAAATTATATTTTTTAGAATTCCTTTTAATAATATATGGAATAATTAAGTATTTAAAATTTTTATAACTGATTCATAATTAATTATTGAATATAGAGTTGTAGTTAGAACGTATTTAGGAATATTATGGTGATTAATGTGTTTAAAATTTTGAATAAATTTATTACGAAGGGTTGAAGATTATATAATTTAAGGAACTCCATCAATAGGATTATATAGCCACCATAATATGATACACATCAAATATATAAAATTTTCTTAAGGAGAAACATCAGAGTAAGTTTTACTAGAATAAATAGTAATCTTTTTCAATAAATGAGTTTAATCTAGTTGAGAATCGATAGGGCCTCCGCCATATTCGTCATTTCATTCATCCCTTATACAAGTCCCACTATTAGAATGAATTTATCCATAATAATATAAATATTAATATATGTAAATATTATAATTTTATAATAAAACAATTTCATGAATCGTATAATAATTTCAGTATTAGAATATCCTATGAATGGATTAAAATTTTTATTTAATTAGATTATTTCATGTGTAGTTTATGTATGGAAAAAAATTATATAATATATTTACATTCTATTTTTTCAGTTCTAATGGTTCATTGAGGGGGATCCATGGTGTTAAGATGAAAAATGCTAAAATGAGGTTGGGTGGTGGGGGGTGTCATGGAATTTTTATGAATGGTTATAGTGTGGAACAATGTGATTTGTTATAGTCCTGGTTCTGTGTAATGAAAGCTATGTTGTAATGTATGGGATCCCATGGAAGATACATCCATTTCAAGGTTGACTGTGTTGAAGAGGTTGTTTATCGAGTAGGCCATACACAGTGGTTGTCAAACTATGATATGAAAAGGTTGGATACAAAACAGTGGTTCCTGGGTATTCCATAAAAATGAGGTTTTCATATCCTAGTGGATAAGGATGTTCCACATTCCATCCCTTGTAAAATGAGATCTTAGTAAGAATTATATATTGGATATCATGAATACAGTTTCACTTGGGGGTTCTATCATGGTCCCATTCATATTCATTGTAGTCCTCCTATTTGTCAAAAAGTTGTGCAAGGTACAAGGAGAGGTGTCATGTATTTTATGAATAGTTCCATTCTATAAATACACCTCACTGTCTAAAAATAATTGAATTATAATAGTTACCACCCATGTACTACCACTTCTAGCCCATAGGATATCAATTAACATTAAGGGTATATCAAATATAGAAATGGGAGGTGTTCTATTCAATGGGTATGTATAAAATATATAAATATGAAATACTCAAGAAATAAAACAGAAACAAAATGATAATAAAATGTTTTTTACCAACTTGTTTTAATGATAAAAAATCATGATTCAAATGATATTAATGAATTTCATGTTTTTCTATTATTATTTCATAATTTTATACAACTGATGGAATTTAAAACTGATGAGTCACCATTGAGGTTAAAACACCATCAACAAGAATCAATTATAGGATAACCACTAGAAAACTGAAAATGTTTGAGACCCCATCATGTTGGTACCACCTTGTGGAATGATTTGAATTATTTTTCATTTTGATCAACATATGAAGAAGAATATCCAATTTTCATAGAGGGTTGATGAAGTGATGATTCTTGGATAATGTTTATAGTGTCATAACATTGTATTTCATGGTTAAGAATCTCAACTCCATTGAATTTTAGATGATTTTTTACATATTCGTTAGTTCAAAGAATGTGTGTCAATGGTGACTAATTTTAAACAAAATTGATGGTGTTTGAAGAACCATCCACTTTTGGATGAAGAGAAAATATTGTAGTTCTTTGGAAATAATAATCAAAAAAGGAGGGCATGAAATACTTTTCTATTAAATGGGAGTCTTGAAAGAGGTTACATGAGGAGACATGCATTACTTCAAGGGGGTTATGTGAAGATGTAGAATTGAAGATATCATTGGGATTATGAGAAGTACCTAAACCAGATGATGCTTTACTGAATTTTTTTCCCAAATACCAAAGGTTGTATGTAGAACACATAATTCCATACGTATAAAGTATATTAGGTCATAAAGTGATGCCAATATAATTCAGGTCTAATTGGAAAATCTAACAATCCTGGAGGTGATCGATCAGTGGATATAACCCATAGTTGAAGGTATTCATGATGAATGGAAATGATTATTGGATCGACATTATTGTTCTTTTTAATAAATATAGAATTGTTTGATTTGGTTACAAATTATATCATGGATGATCAGGGAGATTGCAATGAATGTGATCATACAGTTCAATACATAAGATGTATTAGAGGTGACATTATTTTCCAAAGTTTTCCAAATTTTGGGGGTCCAAAATTTGGGGAACGGAAAGCATTGTGAAAAGTTTTTCTTCTCGAAGTAATTATGAAAATATATCCAAGGAATTAGTGTCACAGATATGTGAATAATGAAGTGTCTTTCACAAAGACATAATGATTTTGACAGTGTGCTCTACGATTACAAGAAATTGTTCTTTGAGATTTGCAAAATATATAATTCTAGAATCAACTTTTAATAAATATATGAATGTCATTGTTTTTCCAAAGACTGTCTTGAGGACTTTGAATGATAACAAGCATTGCAGTTTCAGACTGTGTAACTTCATGATATTGAGAACATTTTTATTATGGTTGTGTAAATGTTTGATGGAGGGCATGGTGAGTGGTGAATTATGGTGTTTCTAAGTGATTTTATTTAGATATTAGCAGCAATTTCAAATTCAATTGGTGCTTTTTGGATGGAGATGTGTTGTGAATACTTTTTTGACCGATCCAAAAATCGCATCGTGAGATGCAGAGCATATTGTTTAACTGTTGTTATAAATAAAATGCCACCCCTCTCCATTCTACATGAACATAAGTGAGAAAATCTTGAATCACTCTGATTTCATGAATTAAGGGGTGCTCCATGATGTAAGGTTTAAAAAAGAACATGAGATTTGTAAAATGACAACTTTAGTATTTATTAAAGTCACTGCTTCTACATGTTGAGTTCCTCACAAATATGGAATGTTCTAGGTTGGATCGGTGATCTATGATACGTAATTTGTTCCACAAAGTCATTGTGCTTTATAAAGATAGTGGTTTCTGCAAATTTTGCATTTCTTTGTGACGTTGTTATCACTTTGAAGTCTAATAATCCATGATGGGGTGAGCTCTTCTAATTAGTGTGTAATATGAATAGTTGGGCTATGCCAAGTAGTGTTCTCAACGAATGGTTGAGCTCTACGAAGTAGTGTGCTCTGTGAAGTAGTGTTCTCCACAAAGTAGTGTGCTCAATGAATGTGTGTCCTATGAAAAGGTTTGATCCTCATGAAGGGGGTTCCCAAAGGATAGTGTAAGATATCATGTTTATATGGACTCTGATTTCTATGAGTATTAGGTTAATGTGGAAAGGGAATTATGTTTTCATCCACTCAGGTCATTGATTTATGCAGTGTCTCATGCTGAACATAGAAAAAGACTTCAATGCTAATGAATATAAGTGATCTGCATGTGGATAAACTAAGTAAGACTTCTCTATAGGTAGTAATCTTGGGAGAGTGAACATAAATATTTTGAGGGAATCCGTGAGATAACCCTAAATCATTTTAATGGTAGTGGACCTGGTATAAAGTAACGATGATGGAACCTTGTAATCCACAACTAGTGAGGATTAATAGATTTTTGTATACACGACACTCCTTTGTCATATTCTCATTGTACATATCTCTTAGTGGTGAACTATGTAAAAGCTCTATGTGGTCCCCTTACATGTGATTGTGTGAAACTATTCTTATTCAACATACAGGTTCAAAAATCACCTACCAATTAGGGAACATGATCAATCCTTTTGGTAGAAAATGTTGACCCCCTGATGCACCCCATCTCATAGGGTGGTCTGGGGTCTTAAAAGTGTTATCAGATGTAGATTGATGTATTTTTGAAACACTATAGTAATACTATTCAGTGAAGGATTTGCGTTTACATTAATGAGTCAATAATGAATTTTTTTTATGAATAGTCAGTTATCTCTTAGAATTAGTCTATATTTTTAAAGACTATTACAAGTTTAAAAAATAAAGAGATGAGATAGATGAAGAAGTCCCAATTATCTAATGATGAGTTAGTTTTTGTTCTCCATGAATTTCTAATATTGAATAAACATTGGGCTTAGAACATAAGTAGTGGATAGCTCGGGTATCCCCCAAAGGTATAGAAAATTATTCTACTTCATTTAAATCATGATTTCTAATTGATCAGGAGTAATGTGTTTGTAATTTTTAATTTTTTCCTCATAGAAAGAATTTTAGCATAATTAGTGAAGATGATCAATCAACAACATCACATGAATTGTTAGATGATATATTATGATATTTTCTTAATTTTATTTACAAAAAAGATCATATCATGTCGGTTAATTATTTTAATGTATGCAGGAGGAAACCAACCAATTAAGAAAAGAAACAGATTCAATGGAGGTATTTTTGGAAATAAAAATCATAGAATGTTATAATCTATCTAGACAGGTTGAAACCTTGGAAGCAATAAAGAGGTATAATGAAATAATTTACTCAAAATACCTCAATTAATTTGAAGATAAGGTCTAGGTTAAATAGTCTCTTGACAAAAAGTTCTATGTGACTGAACTGAAAATGAAAATAGAAATGATGTTAAGGGTCTACGATTGGGAGTCATACTCATAATGATAGAGGAACATTACAAATTGATGTAGAATAACTTGAAGCTTCATGAAGATGGAAATGAAAGAATGAAGAAGATTTATGAAGAAAATATGATTATGATTGAATATAAAAAAATCATACTGAATTTGAAATGACTAGATTTGAATTCTAAGTTGGAAAATTTTCAGAAGACCTATATTGGTTCTTCCCAAAATTAGGAAAGTGTTATTGTTCCTACACTAATATCACTTGAGGATTTTTAAGATAAAATTCCATACTCATGTGATAAGAAGGGAAAAATTTATTTCTCTACTAAATGATAATTGGATGATTCCAATGTTGAATGGTCTATAATGTGTGTAAAGAAGACTATTAAATCTTCTGAAGATCGATCTCATGATGTTGAGAGGTAATAGGTAATCACCATACTCTCTTCCACTCATGTCTCTAAATATGATTCCATAAAAAGTACATGTTGGAAGAAAAATTCAAATCATATAGGGATAATAAATGTCCATGAGCTACCAAACACCATGAATAGGGTGGATAGAAAGATTAAAGTTGAAGATTAATCCACTTAGAATGAAAAATACCTCATTAAGATGAAAAAACAGCCTGATATAGAAGATATCAATAAATCCTAATTTGTTGGTCAATGTTGTTGCTGCCACCGATTTGGGCATTATGCACTAAATTTTTGGTGAAATCCCTAATGTTTTATAGAGAACAAAAAGACTATATCATTGTGGAGGTATCCAGAGTAGAAAATCCAACATCCATAGGTCTAAAAGAATATTTTCATGAAAAACATATTTGGAATGATCAATAATGTCTATGATGTTTGAAATAAAATTGGTCACATGTGTAGTAAATGTTTATCTTAACCAAAATTCATCATTGAAAATAATCTAAATCTAAAAAATCTAGTAAATTATTATGAATCTAGATAAATATTGTGAACATAAATATTCTATTGAAGGTATCAATGGTGAATTATTAGATGATCTTCGATTATGAATCCCTATCTATGAAAGATACTTCATCTAAGAGAACAACTAATCAGGATGTCATCCAAAATAATCCATTTGGAGGATCCAATCATTGAAAATTAGATCTTAATGAAATATTAGTTATCTAGCTAGAAGATCTGGAATGAAAGAGGAAACAAGAAGATGTACAGGGAAAGGCTGGTTCAAATGGAAAAGAAAAGTTACCATGTGATAAAGGAAATATGCCTATGATATTGCAAGGAAACATATCAGTTAAAGACGTTATGTGCGAGGGATGCAAGAAAGCTGGTCACGTTGCAAAAGGTTGTTAAACCATAATAATATAACACAAAGTATTCATTAAGGGGAGTAAAAATTTATCATCTATGATCTTTATTAAGAAGATAAATTCTCCTCCCAAAGCCTTATATAATGTGAATAGATAAATGATACATCAATATAAATCAAAACATAAATTTATAAGTGCATGCATAATTTTGGGATAAAATGGAGAAATATGATTGAGATGATCATCTCAACCAAACAATTCATACTGATTAGGCAAGGAGGATCTACCTTATTCCCTTTAGCTTTGGTGAACTTTATTTTCAATTATTATGAAGGGAGTAGATGGTGATTTATGTACTCAGGGGGAGAACCTGAGAAAAAGATATGGCTATCAATTTGTGATATCCATGCTGAGAAAGTTCCATTCTGGTGTTTGAATCTATACAGAAATCTCAGGAAATCCATTCTTGATGACATAAACCATTATGAAGATTCTATGAAGTGTATCTTCTAATGGGGAACAAACTGAAGAAACTTCCTGAAATCTTATTTAAAAAATATCAAGTCATAATAATCTAGAAAATGGTTAAGGATCATGTCATTGTAAATGATGTGTCATTTCAAAAACTCTCATCTCCGGTTCATCATAATAAAAATCTTCATACCATGGGGGAGTAAAGGAATCAATCGTTGACATTAGATGTATGAAAGATCCATGTGGTCACTTATCCATCCCACTACACATAAATGTTTTTGATCACTATGATGAAGTTATTGTAGGAGTCTTAGGTGGTTTGTTCTTAATATATTATCATATCAAATTGAGAGTAATCTTCCTAGAATCAATTTTTAAATACCTTTGAATACATGTACATGAGTTCTCATCTCACAAGGTATCATGATCAATGGGTAATTGTATGCTTTGTTTTCTAAATAAAATCCTCCTGTTTTATGAACTGAATAGAGCCCAAGTAGACATAGATTGAAATTATGGATGACAGATTGGATATGTTTGTAATGATACCCTTTTCCGATGAAAAATGTATTTCATTTCAATAAGTGGGAGACAAAGTGAAATGAAATGAATGTGGATCATTAAAGGTGAACATATATTCACATATTGACATTGATATATTAATTTGATTAAAGAATGTTGAATATTGCCAAAAAATACAAAGGGGGGAATTGTTGGACCAAATTTGCGTATGTGTTGTATTTGTTGTCAATGGTTGTCAAATGTTTTCAATATATATCAATATCTGAATAAGATGATCCAAATTTCATGGAGGATTGTTGAAGTACTAATTCATGGAGAATGGTTATGGAATCATATTAGAGGATGTCATGCTTAAGAAACACAACTCTAACAGATGTCAGAGGATTTGTGACATGGACATTAGTTTAATGATTGTTTGTCTATAGTGACACATTTTCTTCAACATTGAAGGTGTTTGAAGAACCATAAACTTGTGGATGAAGAGATAACATTGTAGTTTATTGGAATTAATAATCCTAAAAGGAGGCTATTAAATACTTCTCTATGGAATGATAATAATGCATCAGTTTACTTGAGGATACATGGATTACATCATGAGCTATTATGTGAGTATGAAGAATTGAAGATATCCATAGGATTATGAGAATGGCCTAAACCGGATGATTATTTTCTGAATATTATTTCATAATTATCAAATGTTTCTTGGTGAACTTATAATTCTATAATTATGATGAAATGAAGCTGAGAAGGTTCTTCCAATCAAATTCAGGTCTGATTGGAATATATGATGATACAAAAGGTGATCGATCAAATGATATATATAATGATAGAAGGAGTTTTTCATGAAAGCTGATGACTATGGATTGACATGGATGTTCATTGAAAGAAAGGGAGTTTGGTTAGATTATGTTACCAATTATCTCATAGACGATCAAGGAGATTGCAAGGAATGGAATCATACAGTTCATGCCATAAGCAATATTGACGGTGCGTTGTTTTCTAGTGATTTCCAAATGTTTGGGGTCTAAAATTTATAGAATGGAAAACATTACGAAAACTAGTTCTCCTTGAAGGCCTTATGGAAATACCAAATGATATGCGTTTTCAAAATATGGACATCATGAAGTTTGTTTTGCAATGATATGATGATTTTGACAGTGAGCTATAAAATTACAAGAATTTGACATTTTATCTTTCTAAATGTTATTATTCTGGAATCAACACTTCATAAATATATAAAATTCCTAGTTTTCCTAAAGACCAAATTGAGGACTTCGATGAAATGATGCATTGTTTTTTGAGATGATGTTACATCATGATTTCGGGAGCATATGCATTGAGGTAGTGCACAATTTTGACAGGAGGGTTTGTGAGTGGTGCGTTACAGTGGTGAGAAGATATCTGATCGAGATATTTCAAGCAAATGACGATTAATAATAGTGCATTACAGAGGGAGATGGGTAATGATACTGATTTTGACCAATCCATAAATTACAATAGGAGAAGCGGAGCTTGATGTTTGTCATCACCTATAAATAAGAGGTTATAAATTTCCATTCCATATGAACATAAGGGTGAAAATCTAAAATATATATGAATTCATGAAAAAAAGGATGCTCTGTAATACAAAGTTTCAAAGAAAGCATGATATTTTCTAATAGAATACATTATTATTGACAGAAGTCAATGATTAAAAAAATTTCATTACCTCACGAAGAAGATATGTTCCATCTGGAATCAGTGAGCATCGCGAAGAATGTTGTCCTTCAACGGTAGTGTGCTTCAAAATGACATTGGGTACAACAATGCAAGCTATGAATTATGAAGGTGTTTTCTATACAAAGAACAGAGCTCAATGATGTATTGATCTCTACAAAGCAGTGTTCTTTGTGAGGGGTTGATCTCTGCAAATTAGTGTTCTCTACAAAGGGATGTTCTCTATGAAGAAGTGTGAACTGTAAAGTATTGTGCTTCACAAAACAACATTTTCTTTGATCATTTGTGCTCTATAAATGGTTGAGATTTATGAGGGGGTATTTAAAGAATATATTGGATATCGAGTTTATGTCGATATGGATTTATTTAAATATCCGTGTTAATTTAATAAGGCTTTTAGTGTGCATCTACTTAGGTGTTTGATGAATTTAGTGTCTCATTCTGAATAGAGGCAATTACATCAATGACAATCTATTGAATTGACCATGAAGTTGATAAACTCAGTAATACTTCTCCATAGTTAGTGAGCTAGGGAAAGTCAACATAAATGATCCAAAGGAATTATTGAGATATTCATGAACCATTTCAATGGTAGTGATCCTGATAGAGAGTAATTGTGACTTAAACATATAATCTATAGGTATTGACGATTACTATATTTTTGTATGACTAACACACCATCGGCATATCATCCATAGACGTAGCCCTTAGTGGTGAGCCAAGTAAATGTTTTGTGTGGTCTTCTTGTATGTGATAGTGTGATTTCTATTTTTATCCATCATATAGTTTCAATGAGTTCCTAAGAACATGGTAAAAAGGTCTATTTTTCTATGAGAAAAACATGACACCTTGATTCACGTCCTCTCAAGGTGGTTTGTGGTCTTACACATTGTATATGAGTCACTATTGACCATGAATAATTGTCTGCATGAAAATATCACTATGTTAGAGACACATGAGGATGAAATACCATCGTTTGAAACACCACCAGGGGAGACCCCATCATATACACACTGACAAAATGTAAATTTGAAAATGTAAGAGATAATGGCAGCCTAAATTACCATTATAGGAGACACTGCTAGTGAATTTTTATTTTTTCTATGTTAATGAAATGTATGGTGTCATACCGAAATGATGTGACCCCATTAGCATAAGACATCATAAACATGTAACACCACCAGACTAAGCCACCACCACTGTTTTCTAAACATAATATTTTCAAGTAAGGTTTTCATAAGGGTTATATTATTGATGAAAATATAGAATTTTATTTATATTATTTCCCATTTAATGTTCCATAGAATGCATTGATGTGGATGAAAGACATGCTATATAAGGAAACAAAATATCTGGATTCCTGGGGATATTCTCTCCATTAATGAAATGGTGAATAGAAGTAAAATCAATCATGAGAGAGGAAAAATAACCACACGAAGTAGAACAATAGAAATATTAGAGCTATTTCTTACTGAAAATTGACTTAGAGCTGCAGAGATGGACCACTGCAACCTGAAAAACACTTGAATGATGAACCTGAACCTTATACACATCATCAACCTTCCTACAGTAATGAATACGAGTCTACAACACTACACTATTCTAAAAATATCAATATAACCTAACTCAAGAATTATAGAAAATCAAGTCAAGAGTCACTATTTTCACATCAATAGAATGAATATCTCTAAACACTATACTCTCAGATTTCTCAGTTTTTTTTACATATTGAGAAGTGTTATCTATATATTTTTTAATATATGTACACTGTATCTGTGACAAATTATGAAATACATGACATATTTTTATAAATTTAACCTATACTCTCACTGAACATAGTGGTAGAGGCCCTTTTGTGGTCTGTCTATTTTAAATTCCTCATACAATTGAGGGAGATGTCAAGTGTGACATGGACAATTGTAAACTATTGTAAACCCAGATATAGGTTATGTATCAATATATTTATATTATATAAATTTCTTAATAGAAGGTGATCACCAAGTGGATAGGATTGTGTCTCAGTTTGATACTGAACCTATTTTTTCCAATATTCACTCTGTGTTTTTGGTTACTTTATTTCCACCTTAAAAATCAAAATTGTTTTCACATAATAAAAACTAATACATTGATAGTTAATATTTATTATTTTTTTTAAAATATTTAAATTATGTAATTGTTTTTAATGGGATTTGTACAATTATATATTTCATACCCAATAACATGTCACTATTTAGGTATTTTTTGAAATATTAGAACATATAATGATTTATGTATTGATTAACTAGGCTATTTTGAAATATTTGTTGGATTTTAAATTAATCATTTTTAATAACTAAATTATTATTAGGTTGATAAAACTCATTCTTTTGGAATTTTTAGTTATAATAAATGATTTAAATTCCTCATACTGTGTTAAATATTCTTACTTAAATAATATTTTGTATTATAACATTAATTTAAAATATTGATTAAAATAAAAGTTTTACACATTAATGTGAATTGTCGTAATTTAATCCAATGTATTTTTATAAGAATTATTTGAAAGTAATTTTTTTGTAAATATGTTCCTAACATTGTGGGATAAAAATTTTATTCGGGACATGACAGATAAATTGTGCATTTTATTGGTGTAGAAGTGCTATGAAGTCAAAGATGGGATGGACTCTTCAGATTAGAAATTGGTTCTGTAATGGGGTTATAACATCTTCAAATATGATTTGATTGGGCCCAATTTTTTTAGATAATCCTATGAAACCATTTTCTAAAAAAATTATTCTTATGTATGAATAGTTCTTTCATAGGTTTTGGTGGTGAAAAAGGTGGTGCAATTTGGCTTAATTTATTTGGATGAATTTTACAATTCACAATTGAATCCACTTATGACATAGTCTACCATCCAATATAAATTTTTTTTATTTTTTACATTTTATTGAATTTGATGTGAATTAATAATTTTAGTGTAGGGGAGAAGAATTTCCACTTCAATTATCCCAAAATTTAAATAAGGGATGCTCTTTAAGTGAGGATCCCTTCATCGAAACCTTCTTCTTCTTCTTAATCATCACATTGTATTGTTTGTTTTTTCATAATAAACATCTTAGTTGATATTTTATTTATTTATTTACTCTATTTTGTCCAATTATCTTCTTCTATAATCTTCCACTTTTCGCTAGAAATTATAAGTTGAAACATGATTGTGTTATACCCTTTCAATGGCCATTGAAAATGAAATATTTCTCAATGATGACCACACTTCCCACAAAAGAGTAATTAATATTTGTAATCAATCTAAATCTGACCTTATTCAGTTAATTTTTTTTGAATAAATGACATACTATAATTAAATAGTATTATTTACTATAATAAAATAATAATTCAATTTAAAAACTAATATAAAACATGTGAGGTCGTGTAATGTGTTAATTGTGAGAGTGTGAACTTAATTAGTAAAACCAAACCACATGAAATTAATTTTATAATTTGAAATATAATCCCTAAAATCAATACATTCTTATGTAGATATTGTATACATTCCTTGAAATACCACTAACCATAATCTAGTTATGAAATGACAATCAATACATGGTACTACTGTTGTATGTTCTGAAGATAGCATTGGGTTAAATCAATTTCATCATTGTGGTCTAGTTAACTTTTATAGGATTCGGGGGTTTTAAAATTAAGGTAGCATAATTAAGTGGAGATTAATATAAATTATAATGATTAATAGGTAGTTGAAAATGTAGATTCAAGTTGTTTACTTCATTTAAAATAATTTTCTTAAAAAATCCTCATAATATTCTGTATTGTTCAAATTTAATTTCCAAAACAAGAAAAAAATAAAATATTCTTCAGGAAAACCTATTCTTATAATTTTATAAACAATAAAACCCACAACCATCTATGTTTGTTTCAATGTTTGTATTTTATTTTCAATATAACATTAATATATTTTTAAATTACATCTTCTTTTGAAATATGACCTTGGTCAGCCACTCTACTACACATATGTACCCAGAAGAATCATACATAATTTGTAAACACCCAAATAAACACCTTTAAAATTGGAATTGCTACTAGGGAGGAAAATAATTTATCCTAACAATTAGTGAAATTTAATTTATTTTTAATTTCATTATTTTTTTCTCATATTTCAATCTTCTTTACACTTCCTCAAGCTTTGTTCTTTTTTTTCATTATTTTTTATTAGGACAAATTAAAATACTATTATATTTATTATGGTCTACTATTATTCATTTACCCATTATTTTTATTTGATTTATGACATGAAATAATCCCGAGGATCTCATAGTTCTTGACCATGAGTCTGAATGTATCCTTCTATCTCAAATCAAACAATTTCAATCTACATGATGTTAAAACATTCAACTAGTTGGACATTTCCTCCACTCTAGTAACATTGAAATTGGAATAAAATGTAATTGAAACTAAAAAAGAACGAATTACTTAAAAAAGGAATTATGAACTTAATACAACCATTATATAATTAGTTTCAACAAAAAATAATTGTGAGAAAAATTATATTTCATTCCAAGACCTCGAATAAGACATTGAATTGAAATATGGGTTAATTCACCATCTTCCAATGTTTTATAGATTATCTAGTGAGGATCCAATAAAAAATTAAAAATAATATAATGTGTTATTCTAAACCCTATATATAATAACATTATCTAAACATCAAATCAGACTAAGAGGATCTCCATTCTCACTTGTTATAACCATAAAAGACTAGATGTATTACATACAAACTAAATAATTAACTTGTTGGAATGATTTGAAATGTCTTTTCCAACAATGATTTTTTAGAATAAATGAACACTTACATTATCAATGAGATATTAGGAATCAAGCAATCCCGAGGAGAGTCAATGCATGAGTAATGTGAGCGACTCAAGTAGTTGTGTACAAGCTACTCACATAACTAAATATATGAGAAAATACGCATCCAGTACTTCTATGAAGGACTCAGTCCTACATAGAGAAGTAGGGTTGATGATATAACATGACGATCATTGGTCAACAAAACACTAGCAACTGCATGTGTGTTGACTGAAAAGTTTGAACAATACACCTCACAATTTATCAACCGAGGTACACTATATGCTAGAGGAGTACATAAGGTATGTCTAAATTCCCTTGATAATCATTTAATTGATACCATGTCTGGATAATTTACTAGTATGGTGAGATATATTTATTTGGATCAAAATATATTGTAACCCTCTCTTACAAGGTTGTGTGGCATTTGAACTCAGTCAAACCACCAAACTGATTGTTGCCCAAATTATAAGTGATGAATGATTGGACAATAGTATTCACTAGGAGGCCATATTTGTATCATAAATAACCAACGCCCTTGTAGAAGAATGAATACTTTTTTCCAACTTATAACCAAGGGTGTAATGATCAATAAAACCTTAGCTATGGATGTGGAGAAAAACGAATTCCCCATTTGAATAAAAAAATTTGGTAGCCTCCACCATACAAAAAGGGTTTATAACAAACACAAATTATATTTGAATCTCAATCATAAAACCGTAAACAATAATGGAGTTATCAACCAATAGTATATTCTAACATTAAAGATATTATGAACCCAATTGTTATTAATCAATAAAAATACATGATGAGTCATGGTTTGAAGATGAAGTAGTTGAGGACACATATGGGACAGATTGCCACTCTCCATGAATTGGTAGATACAAACTATAGAAATATTTCTTCCCATCATACAAAAAATCCATGGGAAAAGTCAGAACCATCACATTAAGAAGTTCGATGAAAAAAACTAATACATCTATAAATATCATTGCACCATGATTCACCCCAACCCTATAGAATTTTCATTCCATTCCAAATAATGATGAACCCGTGGGGAAAGTTGAAGGTTATACTAATATTAATGATGTTCCTCATATACCACTTCTATTTCCATTAAATGTTATACAAATAGAAAATATGGTTTTTCAGGCGATTCAAAATAGTTGTTGGACACATTCAAGCGTGTAGTGATAAATATCCCTCTTAATAAAGACATTAAGAAAATACCAATATATGAAAACTTCTTAAAAGAACATTGTACCAATCGAAGAGGGATTTAAGGGAAATGAAATGATAAATATTGGAATGAATTTGTAAGTACACATTGCACAAACTCAAAAAATGAAAAAAGGAGCAAGGATCTAGGGACATTCAACATCCCATGCGACAAAGGGGATTTACAATTTTTAGATGCTTTATATGATTTAATAGCATTCATAAATGTGATATCTAACTCCATATTATCTTATTTATATGTTGGTGAGTTGATGTTGATAATTGTAGTAATGTATTTGGATAATAGAGATACAATATATCCATTGGGAGTCCTTGAGGATGTACTTGTTCAGGAAAGAGTCATTATATTCCTTCTATATTTATACTTGTTTAACATGGAGGATAATGTCGTGTATTATAATTCTCCCATTATCTTTGTTAAGTATTTCCTTATAACTAAAAAAATGATAAACTTCTTTTTTGGGTACACTATCCATGTATTTTAGTGATGAATTTATAATATCAATGTTATCTACTACGTGAAGTACACCTTTGAGGACCATTCTACTTCTGTTATCTCTCATTTTGATCCACCATGTAAAAACCTCCATGTTTTTTGATTCTCATATGCTTATAAAGATTTGGAGTATTGGTTTTAGATTTAGGTCTATGTTAAAATCTACACATATTTCTAATGTAGAAAACTCTCTTAGATTTTATTTTAAAATAGATTCATATTCTTATCATTTTCACTCTGAATATGAAATGGGCATTGAGTATGTTAATGGACTAGATGCATTATTCTATGATTTTGATGATGCCTATTTTGATGCTTATGTTCTTTAGGAAAAAAATATTATTCATTCTATGTCTCCAACTATAACGCACCCCTTTAATGGAACTCATTTCCCTTACATCAAATATCTAATACTTATACTTGATATGTGTTTAGAAAATACATATTATTAATCCTAACAATATAACTTTAAAACATGAAGAAAAATATTTGAATCATTTGAGGGGGATCATCAGGGAAATTAGGTGGACCTTGGATAACATATCAGGTATTATCCCTTCCATTTTCCTATATAGGATTATTTTATTGGATTGGGATAAAATAGTTAGATATCCCTAAAGGATACTTAATCCAACTCTTCTGAAAGTTGATAAAAAAGTAGTTAAAAAATTCATTGAGATAGGTATAATTTATCACATTATAGATTACATGTGGGTAAGTAATATTTAGGTTGTGCCTATGGAAAGTGTTGTTACTTTTTCAGAAATGAGGGAGATAAATTTGTTCAAATTAGGGTTCAAAATTGTTGGTGTGTGTGTTGATTATAAGAAACTAAATCGATAAACTCACAAGGACCTTTAACCCCACCCATTTATTTATAAAATATTTGAGAGACTGGATAGGAAAACACACTATTGTTTCATGGATGGATTTTATAGATATTTTCAGGTTCCAATAGCCCTATAAAATCTGTATAAGACCACATTCAATAATACATTCATTACATTTTCCTACCAGAGGATGCAATTTAGACCTTTCAATTCACCATGTATCTTCTACAGTGGTATGGTGAGTATTTTCTTTTTCCAGTTTTAAGGAGATCATAATAGGGGTATTTATGGATTATTTTATAGTTTTCGAGTCTTCATTTGATGATTTTATATCTAGTTTGGAAAAGGAATCGAATCGTTGAATTGGGAATAATATGGTCTTAAGCTTTGAAAAGCGGCATTTCATGGTAGGTCATATGATTTTCTTAGGGAATGTAGTGTCAAAACATGGGATAAGGGATGAGAGATCAAAGGAAGTGATTATTTCATCCTTACACTATCCTCTATGTTTGTGTGATGTTAGATATTTCCTAGGGAACACATGATTTTATCATCAATTCGTCAAATATTTTAGTATTATTGCTCTTCTTAAGTCATGATTACATCAAAATGATTATGATTTTGTGTTTGATTATTCATGTAGGACATTGTTTGATGAGGTAAAATACTGTCTATCCACTCTTTAGATTATCCCTCCCATAAGGTGGGACCATCCATTTGTGTTGATGTGTGATGCTTCAAACATTCCAGTTGGAGTAGTCTTATCATTAATGGTGGAGGGATGTTCACATGTGATTGCCTATACATTGAAAACATTTCATTGAACCAAATAAAACCACACAACCATGAAATATTAGTTTATTTCCATCATATTTTCTTTATATAATTTCCATTTATATTCTCGGGCTCTAATGTAGTTATTTATTTCTGACCATGCAGTACCGGGTTACCTATTGAAGAAGCTATGGAAAATTCCAGATATATCTGATGGATTCTCCTACTTCTAGAATTTTATATTAATATTAATTACAATAAGGGGTAATAGAAATTAGTGGTGGAATAAATTAATTTTATTAGACTAAAATTAGAGGTTGACCTTATGGACCAAGTACCACTTCCGAACACTTTCCATAATGAGCATATTTATTCAATCTCAGGTACACATCCATGGTATGATAATTTAGTTTACTAACTTATTTCATCTCAAACTTCTACATAATTAAAGTATCACCATGTCCAAAAGTTAAATAGTGAGTCATGGTTTTATTTCTGGGTTTATCCCAACCCATGGCACATGTGTAGTGAGAAAGTTAATAAGAGTGTGCTCTTGATCACCAGATTGAGTCTGTTATTTATTTATTCCTTAAACATTATTAAGGAGGACACATTGGACTCCAAAATTCATCTAGTAATGTCTTATTATGTGTATTATATTCCATTATCCTATTTCACAATGCTCACTTGTTTCAAAAAGTTTTTCTAATGTTCCCAACAAACTGGGAACATTTCTAGTATACATGAGATAACCAAACAACCCTTATTATATTGTAAAATTTTTAATGTTTGGAGAAATTATTTTATAGATATATTTGCATGTTCATATGGATTCATGTACAATTGGGTCAATTTTGATCATGTGAGCAAGTGGGTGGAGGCTATCGCCCCTAGGACTGATGATTCTCATGTTGTAGTGGAATTTTTCAAGGCATCTATATTTGTGTATGTTTTGAGTACCATATGATATTATCAATTATCATGGGAAACACATCTAAAATTAAAAATTTTCACCCCCAAATATTTGGATGTATGGGGTGGAACAGAAAACATCAACACCATACCACCCAAAATAAAATGGCCAGGCTGAGGCTTCGAATCATGAGGTAATTTTTCAGGAAATTACTTTAGACAAATAGGAGAGATCAGAGTAAGTGCATCAATGATGCATTAAGGATTATAGGATTAATTATCAGACCCACTTGGCATATGACCAATTTATATTGCTTTGGGTAAATATTTTCATCTCCCCATGGAAGTAGGGGATCAGGCTTGTTGGGATATAATGAAATGAATCCTCAACATGGACCAAGATGGAATTCAATAGAAGCAGAAAATTAAAGATCTTGAGGATATTCAATTTTCATCATATGATTACTTAAATTTCTACAAAGAAATAAAATAATCATCTCCTGAAAAATCCATCAAATTGTGTTTCATGATGGAGAGAATGTTCTACTCTATATTTCACGACTAATAAAAATTACTATTTAGTTTTATTCCAGATGGTTCTGCCATTACATTTTTTAAAATATTTTTCCTTATGGTGTAGTGGAGACCATATAAGAGGAAACATGAAGAATCATTATAGTAAATGGTAAAACTTTGGAGCTATAAATTGCGGGAATTCTTACTGATAGAGTTTATTTCATCATACTCCTCGAACACAACATCACTTGAGAAAACAAGGTTGTTCCAAACACATTAACTGTTATATTTGTTTTCCGATTCAAAATTCAATAGTTTATAATAAAATATCTTCTCAGAGGATCACATTGAGGAAAATGAGATATATTTGGTGAGGGGAAGGGGACACAATTTTGGGGTAGATATTTAGGATTTTATTTTGTGTGTTATTATGTATTTTTTTATGTTATATTTTATATTTAAAGAAAAATAAAAAAACATATCATGTAACATGAAAAATTAAAAATGGAGTATATTTATAATGAATGTTTTTTTCATTCATTAGTTTCATGATAAGAATTATCAATGTTTCATATATAATGTTTTATTGAAGTAAAATTAATTCATTGATGATATAGTTGGTGGTGTCATAATAAATCCTTTTAGATGGTGACACATATCTTTGTGAGCTTTGTTCATGGTAAAATGTGTCATTGATTTCACCACACATATTTTCACAAAATAATTACTTGGGAGTTTACATTACCCAATTAAATTTATATTCAAGGTTATAAATTCTTTTATGCTTATAACATGGTCCTTACATATGTTCATTTATTTTCTATTCATTTCCATCACTCTTCCAGACTGACCTATGGGTTTGCAACCAATATCTGAATATTGTGAACCATAAAAAAAAATTAAGAGGGGAGTGTATAAATGTATAACAAGTGGAGATATTTATGTTATGATCTCATTGTTTTACATATGGGAATGCTTAAATGAGTGGGTTTTGAATTTTATTTGAAAGGATGTTGAATAGGTTTGGTGGAATAGAATCAAGTAAGAAGAAAAGTTTTTATTGACCTAAATATATTGGATAAACAGTGGGGAGACATGATTTAAATGATTTGAAGACACACATGTGGCGAATTTGTGGCATTGTATACCCATGAAAATTTTATATCAGATTAGTGTTATTAATCAAACTATATTTTGATTTAGAACAATTTATGAGATAATGACTTTGAAAATTATTAATATTGACTTTAACAAACCTAGTTTTTGTTACACATTTAAAATTGATTCATTACATAAAATATTTACTTTATAAAACATAGAATATCGAGAGGATTGTTGAATTTGTGGCTTTGGATAATTATATAAAGATAAAAAACATGAAATACAACATCTTTAATGAAATCCTCATCCCTTGACCACAATATTTTTTAGTACATAACATTTCATGGGATAACATGAGGACATACATAAGATTGGGGTGATCTATAAAGGCCAGCAAGGGAATAAACATTTAATAAAATGGGTAATACAATAATTTTTTTTAAAATAGGCACATCAATGGAGAAAAAGATAAACATGAACATTAAGTAATGATAATGCATGATAATCATAACACGGAGATGTTGCAACAACACTTAACATGGTATTAGCGTGATCCAATGCTCATTCCTCATAGAGCATGAGTGAACCCTCATTGCAGTTGAACAATGAGTGAAACATTGTTGCAATTAAATTAGCATGAGTCTACACCGATTTCATATGATGTATCATGATACTATACAATACCAAATGTATTGGAGTGCTATTAGGGGCACCATTCTTAAACATTTAATTTCATGTATAGGGGTTCCACATGGATCATAAAACATTGATTCATTAAACATAATAATTTATTACATGAAAAATTAATGTTTAATTCATACATGAAACTCTAAAATCAATAAAGAAATGTTCAAAATGGTTAATTTCATTGATATATAAATGTTCATGGTATTCCCTGCACAATGACATTGGCTTGGAAAATCATAGTGCAATTTCGACAACATAACAACATGACAAAAGAATTCATAAAATGGTTGATGAGGGAGAAAATGGTGTCTCATCATATGTACACTAATGGAACCATAAGGTGGTCATATAGAAACATGTCCCAACATTTGTAATGGAATTTGGATTCATAATAAAAAATAATTCCTTGAATGTAAATGAGAGAAAATTTCATTATGGAATTTTGTCATGGTAACGGGTGTACATGGGAGGCATTAATGAAATATAAAATGGATCACTTATCATTTAAACATAAATAAGAAATTATAGGGGATGTGAGAGATCATAACAAAGCTTTTATCATTCATAATAAAAGGGAAAAAAGATATTAAGAAAATTGGATAAAATGAGAGAAGGAATGAATCCCATAATATGAAGTGTGATTTCAAAGGCTTGGGTCTGTCTTGAGAGAGGATTCTTGGGAGTATGGTGCACCTTGGTAGGATTCTAGAGAGAGAATGGCAGACATAGGATAAAATCTAATGGCTATTAGTGAAGGGGATGTGTGAGCTTGGGTGTGTTTATATAGGAAAGGACATGGAATTATTTATTATTTAGGTTTGGGTCCCGACACATTATACAAATCCAAAACACAGACCAGCCCATGGTTTCTGACCATATATATCACCAAACGGGAGTGGAATAAAATACTTTATAAGTCCAATTACCTAATTTCATATAATAATATGGTTTCTTGTATGGAGGTGAGTCACACACTCAAGGAAAATAATTTAAATAGCTAAAATGATTTATAATTTTTGAAGGGTCCAAATAGGTTTTGTAAAATAATTAAAATAAACCAAAATTTATGTTATTTTAAGGGTAAAAAATATAATGACCTAACTATGTGTTTATAGTATTTTAATAAATCATTATTGGGTCATTATGATGTCATTAAAACACTTTATATAATTTACCGGTATTTAATTTTTACCCAAAAATTAAACTACGTTAGAAATTTATAAAAATTTACCATTGGATAATTTTTATATCCGGATTCAAAAAATAATATTCATTTTATCTAAATATTTTTATAAATATGTTTATTTTTACGTTTAAAATTAAAAATGAAATTTATTAAAAAATCGTGGGTTCTAACAAAAATATTTTTTAAACCTTAATAAAAATTACAAATGAATTCATAAAATTATATGATCGTTTATATATATCATAACTAATTCATAATAATAATATTTTATTAACATATTATTTAATTCAAAATTCCATTAATTCCTCAAAATAGATTTTATTGTTGAATATTAACTAAAAATTCTATTTGTGCTATAAATACTATTTACAAATAAAAAATAATAAAATGAATGTATATTTTTAAATATATAAAAAAAAATTCACATAATAATTTTGCAAAGGCCATGTCACATAACCCCTTATAACACACTCATAAGACTGAATGGTATGTTGTGTGATTGTGACAAAATCATTGGGTGGGTCGGATAATGTCACCCAGTTGGAAATCTCTATAATCATCCACTTCTCATATAGGTGGTTTCATTTGAGCATAAAAATGATGAATCTTAGCTTGGTATTGGTCAAGAGTGATGCCCAATGATGCCACCTCCTTTCCGAGCTCTAAAAATTGGTCTTCATAAGTTGAATTTCTACTAGAAGAGGCCATCACATCCTTAGCATGAGTAAATTGGTTTTGTTAAAGGCCTATACTAATACTAATCGTTTAATCACTAATTAACAACTATATTAGTAATGGTCAAAATTCATAATGGTATTCTAAAATCCAAAAACATAAAACCATGGATGTTCATATGTTATATAACTGTCTTACATAATAAGACATTTAATTAGATCAAGTATAATTTTCATTAATAAATGTTTGGGTAATTACAATCTTCCCCCATCATGAAATTTTTCCCTCAAAGTTTCATTTTCCCACACTAAAATAGATGTTGGTAACTCTTCTTCATCCCTTCTATCGATTCCCACATTGCCGCTTCAAATTTGTGGTTGCACCACCACACCTGGATGAGGGATGCTGTCTTATTTTGTAGAACATTTCCTCTATGATCTATGATCTTCACTAGTTCCACCTCATAAGAAAGACCATCTTCAAATAGTACTAACTTTGTAATGAGTACATGTTATGTGATTGGTATCTACATCCTTAAGAGGGATACATGAATGACTTTGGCCATGGTAGGAGGATGTTCAAGTCAATTTTCCATAACCCTGACACGGTCAAGAATCTATAAGTGAAAAATGTACCGACAAGATAACGTCCATTTCTTTCCAAACCTCAGGACATTCGTCTAATGAGATATGCGTAGAAATACTATGTCTCCAAATTTGAACTTATGGTCTCGTCAACGGTTATGTACATAACTCTTCTATAGACTTTGGGCTTCCTTGATATGATGTGGAATTATTTCCACCTTCTACACCATTTTTTTGACCATTTCATGTCTGAGAAGCTTAATCTCACTGATTCCATCCCATCACACCGATGTTCTAAGCCTTTTCCCTTTATGGTCTTCATATGGTCCCATTTGGATGCTTGAGTGGAATATTTTTTATTAGAGTACTCAACCTGTGAATTTTTATTCTCCCATCCTCCTTTTAAGTCCATATAACTTGATAGTAACATTTCTTCTAGTGTATGAATAGTACTCTCAAATTGTCCCCCATCATGAGAATGATAGATCTTAATAATTTTCAGTTCAATGCTTAGATATTGTTGGAGATTTTTCCCAATCATTTACACGAATCAAATACTATGATCATATAAAATAGATATTGTTAATCCATACAACCTTACCACATTTTTGATGTACATCTGTGAATTTTGACCCAATAAAAAGTCCTCTTGAATCATGATAAAGTGAGATTTCTTCGTATTATGTTCCTCAAGGACCCATAAAACATTGACTCCTCTTGATGTACTTGGAAGTATAGTGACAATGTCCATTGTAATGTGTCCCATTCAATGTTGGATTTTGGAGTGGTTGCATGATACCCTTAAATTTTTACCTCATAGCCTTCATTTGATAACATACAAGGCACTTTGATATATATTCAGTGATCTCCATTTACATATTGTCCCACCAAAAATTTCTCTCAGATCTCGATACATCTTTGTGCTCACTCGGTGAGTAGAAAAGTTTAATATATATGTGTCATTCAAAAGAACTTTATTTATCTCTGGATAGGATGGTACACATTATCGTGACCCAAAGCTCACAATTCCATCCTTGCCAACCACGAATTATGAGTATTTCCCATTTCTGATAGCTTCCACCCTTTTCAGAATTTCCATATCATTTCTTTCAACATCCTTAAGTTTCACCATGATGGATGGTTGAGCAATAATTTTTGAGTAGATAGATGATATTACCTTATTTGTGATTCCAATGTTCATATTCATCAAATCTATGAATATTGGATCCTTCTCAAATCTCATTGATGAATGAATCGATGGATCCTTTCTACTTAATGCATCTGCCACTTTGTTTTCTTTCCCAGGGCGGTAATGGATTGAGCAGTCACAATATTTCATCCGCTCCAACTATCATTGTTTGTGCATACTTAACTCTTTCTGTGTGAATACATATATGATGATTTTTTGATCCATGTATGGTTTATACTTCTCCCAAATGCGGTAATGATGCCAATTTTTTATTGTGAAGATTAATGTAGCCCACCCCAAATCATGTGTGGGATAATTTTTCTCATCCATTTTGAAATACCAGGAAGAATAGACAATGAATTTATCATTCTACATCAACACAAAACTCATGGCCTTCTTCAAATCATCACTAAATACCACAAAAAGTTCTCACCTTGTGGTTAATTTGAGCATTAGTTCAATGATAAGCCACATTTTCTACTCCTTGAAGCTCTATTCACATTCCTCACTCCAATAAAACGTGACTCCCATTCGAGATATCTTGGTAATAGGGTTTGAAAATCATGTGAAATTTCTCAAAATTTTTTGATAATATCTAGCTAACCCCATGATGATATGGATATCAGTTACTAATTTTGGCCTCAACCATCCCTCTATTATAGTTGCCATGGAGGGATCCACAAATATAGAATTACATGTGAGGATGTGACCTAAAAATGTTACGTACTTAAACTAGAACTCACACTTGATGGAATTTTCATAGAGATTATCCTTCCGAACGGTTTCTAGTATAGTTCTTAAATGATACTCATTATCCTTCTAGATTTTTGAGTATATTAAAATATCATCTATAGAGACTACATATTTTTTTCGAGGTAATCTCTAAATAACATATTCATTATTTCCATAAATATTACTGGTGCATTAGTGTTCTCTAAAAGAATTTCTTTGAATTCAAAGTTCCCATTTCATGTACGAAAAGTAGTCTTTGGGATATCTTCCTTTTTCACCCCTACTTGAGAATATCCCGACAAAAAGTCCATCATGGAGATGTATTGGGAACCACATACATAATAAAACAAGTCATAAATTTGTTGAAGGGGATACTTGTTCTTTATCATGATTTTCTAGAGCCCATGGTAATCAATGCCAAGTCACATTGACCCATCCTTCTTTTGGATGAAGAGAACTAGTGCACCCCAGGGTGAAGCACTTGGGCATATAAAACCTTTATCCATTATATAATGTAGTTATTTCTTCAGCTCCCAAATATCCACAACAACAATTCTATATAGATCCATGGATAATGGAAATGCCCAATATATAAGGAAAATTGAGAATTATAAAACTCTTATTGGAGGAATACCTGGAAATTGCTTAGGAAATACATCAAGGAATTCACTCACAATAGGCATGCCATCAAGGATGGTTGCCTCCCCAGACTCAATCATCCGAGCCAAATGTACATGCTCATTGGGAAGTAATATCCACACCTGCGAAGATGGTTATAAAGAATATGCATATTCCTCTTTCAATTGAATAGAATTGGTGGTAGATTCTCTATTTGGAAAGTAATTTGCTACTCATGACAATTTATGTTGGCTTTATATAAGGAAAGCCAATCCATGCAGAGAATTGGATCAAATTCCACCAGAGGAAGTATGATGAGGTTAGCTGGGAAGTTCAGTCCAAAAATTATGACAAGGGCGGAGTTATATTCAAAGGATAAAATGATTTACCATTGGTCGTACTATCCAACATATTTATTTCCATGATTTGTGGTGGTATTGGGATTGTTCTACTAAATATTTGGGATATAAAAGAATGCGTAGAACCGGAATAAAAAATCATGTTTGCTATTTTTCAATAAATAACTAGCGTACCTATTACAAATTCGTTTTCAGGGTTCACATAAGTAGTAGAGATATTAAAATATCATCTTTTTGGCCTTGGATGTTGTTGGTTTCCACCGAAACCCCTAGGCATTGTGCAATATTTTTCATGCTCCCATACATATTTATAGTTAAAACTATGAACAATGCGTTGAAAGTAAAATATATTGTTCCACTCCTCCTTTACTGCCAAAACATTTTTTATGTCGACAGTTAATGGTTAGGTTCCCTTCTCTCCCACCACAAATGAATTTCCTCACCAATTCAGGGAATTTCTGGGGTTATTTTTTTCACACATCTAGCAAGTGGGTGCCTGAGAGTCATAGAACTATTGGATTTATCAATAAGAGTACTATAATTGAATTCCACATTACACTTATAATCCCCATGATACCCCTAGTATTATTCAATCCCTATTTTGACCTTGAGGGAACATCAGATAATTTCCACATAGATGTTGATGTCATGGATCACTAAGGATTTCCATAGGCTAGGTTTCAGCCCACCAAAGTAGAATTCAACCTTGCATTTGGGGGTAATGTAAAATCCATAGATGTATCATGTAAAAATTGTGAATTTTTTCTCCTATGATCCAAGGTATCGACCATATTTTTTCTTCAGGACAGAGAAATATCTTTCTGTCTTAAGCCTAAGGGTGTGAGGAAAATATTTTTTAAAAAACCATTTCAAGAAATCCAACCATTAACCTGCCTTGATCTCCTCCTTAGGAATAGTATTTTTTTATCAATGTCCACTACTGATCAGCTTCGCCATCCATATGATAAGTATCAATAAGAAAATTCTCTTGTTCAGAACATTGAATTATGATGAATATCTTTTCTATGAAGTCTATCCATTATTCGGCAATTGATGGATCAGATGATCCATTAAAAGTGGGAGGCCTTTGTGTCATGAATCCCTCTCTTTTGAAATGTCCATTTGGGGGGGGGGGTTGAACGATCCACTTCTCCCATGTTTCTATTCAAATATTGATATAACTGAGAGAGTATCCTGCTAATGTTTCTGATTCCCACTCCCATTGGGCTGGACATCACATTAGAACAGTCATCACATTTATTTTATCATCGGTTGTTAGCCAAAGTCCTCCTATTACCGGACAATGGCTAGAATAAAAGAATATTATGTGTAACCCAAAAAGTGTAATCAATGTAAAAATGGATGACTTATAAATAGATTTTATTTCTATAACTTATGAATCTATAGGATTCAATCTCTGTTATCCATGATCTATTTTCGATTATATATTCATTGGGTAGTTTTTTTAATTCCGATAATAATGAATAATATTAATCTTGTGAATTTACCAATGAATATCCCAAAAAAGTTTCATAACCCAGAGTGCATGAAGGCCCATTGTCATGTACAAGGATACACAAGGTCAAGCCCAAAACGCTTTGTTAGTGTTTTCACTTTGAGGTTCAACTTTTCGAGAGCTTCCTCCACCTCATCATATCCAGACAGGGATGTATTTTTTTGATAAACCAATTACTCAATACTGAATAACATTTATGGATTTTAATATCATATATAGTATTATATTTTTTTTTCACTTTGGGTTTATATTCGTAATCCCAAAAAAACTAAACCTACCCATTGATACTAACTATAACAACACTACTTTTTTTACACTCTTATTCATGATTTATTTAATAAAATATTAACTTGATACAACCTAGAAGATCAATAGGTATAGTGTCTTTGAAGCATATGATCATTACATAAAAATGTCAAACATGAAATTTAACCTCCTTATTGAAAAATTCTTTCACATGACCACAACATTCCTTCCTTCATTACATTGCATTGGATATCCTGAGGGTATATATATGGAAGGGGTGATCTATGAAGCCCAGTATGGGAATAAAAAAGGAATAAAATGAAAAATAAAATACATGTTTGAAAATAGGCATATCAGTGGAGAACAAGAGAGTCACGACATAAAGCCATGATAAAGCATGATAATCATAATATGCAGATGTGGCAACAATATTTTACATGGTATTGGCATGAGTTAAGGATCATTCTAAATGGTGCATGAGTAAAGACTAATTGAACATGAAACCTGAGTGAATCCTCATTGCAGATGAATTATCATGTGTCAACACCCATTTCACATGACGTTTCAGTATACCATACATTACCCAATGCATTGGAGCATTAGCAGGGAACACCCTTCTTAAACATTTCATTTCATGCATAATTATGTCACATGGATCATTAATCATAGATTCATTAAATATCATTTTTTATTTCACAATAATGGAATGTGGAATTCATACATGAAGATCTATAATATATAACTAAATTTTTATAATGTTGAATACCCTTGATAGGGAAATCAGCACGGTATGCACTACACAATGACTTTGGCTTGGAAAATCACGAAGCAATTTTAGCAGCATAACAACCAGACATAATAATTCATAAAAATTTTGATGAGAGAGAAAAGGGAGTCTCATCATATGTAAATTTAAGAGACAATTAGGGGTCATATATATAATTTCCCAACCTAAGTAATGTAATTAGGATTCATAATTCGAATGAATTTATTAACTGTAAATGGGGAGAGATAAATTCCATAAGGAATTTCGGTATGGTGACAGGTGTGCATGAGAGGAATTAATGAGAGAGTTAATCAATCTCTAATCAGTAAAAAATTAAAATTACATTATAGGGGAGGTGTGGAATCATATGCCAACATTTATAATTGAAAATAAATGGTCATAACAATATTATGAAATGTGAATAAAACGAGAAAGTATTGAATCTCTTATATGTAAGTGTGATCCCAAAGGCATTGAGGAGGCTTATGAGAGGATTATTGGGTGATTGGGTCACCATGGGTGGATTATTGAATGTGTAGGGAAGAGGAGGGATGAACTCCAAGGGATCTGAGTGAAGAGAAAGTGGTATATGGTGTTGGTTTATATAGGAAACAAGATATAATTAATTATTATTTAGGTTTGGGTGACCACACATTAAACTAGTTCAATCCACAAACCAACTAATGTGTTGTAACCATGGTTTTTGCGAAAGATAAGTGAAAAATAATAATTTTTAATGGAAATTTCCTATATTCTAAAAATAATAGGGTTTCTTATGAGTAGGTGAGTCTCACTCTCATGTAATACAATTTAAAAAGAAAAAATATTTTATACTTCCATGAGGGTCCACTAAGGATTTGTAAAATAAATAAAATAAACCTAAAATAATAGTATTTTTATGGTAGAATATATAATGGCCTAATATATTGCTTATAATATGTTATTAGATAACTATTAATTTATTATGATTTCATAAATCACATTATTTAATTAAACGATATTTAATTTTTACCAAAACTTTTACTATCTCATGAAATTTTTGAAAATTTACCATTGGATAATTTCGACATCCAGATTCCAATAATAATATTAATTTTATATAATTTTTATTCTAAATATGTGAAATTTCAATTTTAAAATAAAAACCTACATTAATCGAATAATCATTGGATTCAACAAACATTGTTTTCAAACCATTAAAAAAATTTCAATGGCAATCATAAAATTATAATATCATTTATATTTAATAAAATTAATTTAATAATAATAATAATATTTTATTGAAATATTATTTAATAAAAAATTCAATTAATTCCTATAAATATATTTCGTAGTTGAATAATAATTAAAAAACTATTATCACATGTAACAATAATAAAATTAATGTATATTACATGTTATATACTAAAATAATGCACATAATCAAAGTTCTATGGTCTTGTTACATAACCCCTTATAACACCTGCTAAAGATTGAAGGGGAAGGTGTGCGATGGTAACATAATCATGGGGTGCCGCAGATAACCTCGCCTGAGTGGTAATCTCTATCAGCTTTTAGTTCTTTAATTGGAAGTTTTATTCGATCTTAACATGTTGATGCTTGGATTGGGCTTGTTAAAGGGAGAATCCCAATGACGCCACCTTCTTTTGGAGATCCAACAAATGCGATTCATGTGGGGAATGTATATTGGATGAGGCCATCAATTCATTTTTCTATGTAATTTTATTTTTTAAAGCCCTATATTTATACAAATCCAGTGATCTCTGTTTAATGGCTATGTTAGTAATGATCCTAATTTTTAACAGTATTTTAAAATCAAAAAACACAAAACCAAGGAAGGACATACATTATATAACAATCTTTTAAAATAATACATATAATTAGATCAAGATGAATTTTCATTAATAAATTTTTTGGTCATTACATTGATTCTTGATAGGATTTTTACATTTCATATTTTCCACTATAGATTTAGGATTATGGACATGCATATCTAGTAAAAATTTCCTTTTGAATACATGATATGTGACTCTTCCTAAGAGTGAAAAAAGTGTAAGTGTGGGGGAGTTGATAAAACAAAATTTTATTTAGTATTTTAATGAAAATCAATTATATAAATTCTCCATGTTGTGGTTAATAAGTTAATTTATAATATATTTTTGGATTAAATTATTCAATTGAAAATTTGAATAAAATTCCAGTTTTACCCTCAAAATTGAAAATTAGTAAATTAGACATATATATTTTTAGATGAATTAATTGAATTTAATATTTTATAAATGTGTTATTCACTTATTAGATTACAACATTTATTTAGTACATGAGAGCTAAATCGTGCATTTAATTGGGGTAAAAAAACCATGAAGTAAAAATTGGGATGAAGTCCCAAGACTCGACATCTGTTCTATATTTATGCAATAACATCTTCATACATGCATAGATTTGGAAAAAATTTGAATAGATGTTGAGGATCTATTTTCACATAAATAATACTTTTGTAAAGATAGTTGTTTCATGTTTGTTGTGGTCAAATAGAGAGTAAAATTCTAATTAATTCATTTGGATGAATTTCCCCATTCAGATATGAATCCAATAATATCCTAGCTTCCCTACTTGTATATAAATATGTATTTTTTACATTTGGAGGGATTGGAACGTGAATAATGATATTTATGGCAGAGGAGAAGTGGTTACACTCCAACTCTACAAGAATTTCAATAAGGGTATCTCATGAAGGAATGATCCCTTTAACAAAGCCTTATTCTTCTTCTCCACGTTCTAATGTCTCTTTTTTCATATGAATGTTCTTAGTTACTCTTTTATTTTTTTTCTATTTTATTAAGTTATTTTATTCTCTAATATTCTTTATTCGGCTAGAAATCAAGAGTTGATACGACATTGGTTTATATCCTTTCAATGATATTTTTAAATGAAAAATATTTTTACGATGACTAAACTACCAATGAGAGAGTAATTCATCTTAGTAATCAATTTAACTCTAAAATTATACACTTAATTATGTTGAATAAATGGTTTAATATAATTCACAAAATATTATTTATATAATTAGTTTTTATATTAGATAAAATGAAGTAATATATTGACTTACATACATAAAAATTGAGAGGTTGAGTACGGTGTGAATTATGAGAGCACATACAGAATCGGAAAAATAAAACCACATGGCATGAAGTTGTTGAGTTTAAATATAATCCCTAAATTAAATTCATAAACATTTCAGAATTTATACATTCCCTAATTTACCATTGAACATTTTCGAGTACTAGAATGAAAATCAATGCAAGTTACAATTATAACATGTTCTGAAGCAAGCCTAGGGTTCAATTTAATTCCTTGGTATTTTTATGTTAACTGTCATAGGGTTTGAGGGTTAGTAGATTAGGGGGCCTTAATTAGGTAGAGATTATATAAATTATAATTATTAAATAGTATGGAAAGAGTTAGATGTAGAATAGTTACATTTTTAAAATTGTTTTCTTAATAAAACATTTTAACGTAGTGTTTTATGAATAAAATTTCATTAAAAAAAGATAAAAAATACAATCTTGTTCCAAAAAACATATTATTGTTATCTTATAAACATAAAACCTCCCATCCTTATATATTTGTTTTTTAATTATAATTTTACATTAAAAATACTTTAGATACTTTTTTCAATTACTTCCTTATTTGAGAGACGACCTTGGTCAGCCACTATGCTGGAACTTATTACACAAAAAATGATACAACATTTGAATGCTCAAACAACAGTTCCTTACATGGGTACTAAATTCACCCCATCATGAGATACTAACTCTAGCCAAAATTTGGTATCATTTTTTTAATAAATTGGTATTTAATTTTTTCATATTACTTTTTAACTATAAATTTAGTAATCCTTTAAAAATAATAAATTTCGATTATTTCTAAATTTCGATCTTTAAAACGGATAATCTTAAAGAAGGTTCTACTATATACATACCACCAATATTTTACAAAAATAGTTTATCCACAATATAATATTAAGATGAGAATTCATATAGAAATCATGGGTTATGATATTTGGTCTTCTATAGAATATGAATATGTTATACCTTATACTGCTTATAGTAGATGGGATGAAAAAACAATGTTAGTTTACAATAAAAAATATGATTTCACGAAATTAATTTACATTTTATTAAGGGATGAAGTGATTAAATGAATTTATTCATATAAAACACTTTATTAGATTTGGGATACTTTGCATATTTATTATATGGTAATACTAATTCGAAGTAGATAAGGATATATACTAATACTATTAAATGAGAGAATGTTAAAATGAATATGGATAAACCTATTTCATACATGCACCTCATGTTTAATAAAATATTCAATAAAATTAGCTCTTTTGGGAAACTAGTATCAGATAATGGATTGTTATTAGGATAGTAGATGTATACATGAAATACGGAGAGGTACATATATCTCCATCAGATAATATTTTGATATTAGGAAGCTTCCAATCAAGGAGTTTATTAGAAAACATATGTTGTATGAGGAACAGATAAATGTAAACTGAAAAAATTATGATTAAACTAAAATAAAACCAATTTCTTTTAATACTAATACTTATATACAAAATAATAAAGCAAATGAAAAAGATAAGGGTCAAAATATTAGTTCAAGTGATAGTGTATCGCCTATTAACAGTGATCAGGAGATCAATCATCTTACTAACATATTTAAGAATGTTTATAAGAAGATGTTTTCTCATAAATTAAAAAGAAAGAAAAAAAATATGACTCTAATGGTTGCTGTAATAGTGATATGAATAAGTACGATGATTCAATAGAAGATTTCCACAATAAATGTAAGAGGAAAGGACATATAAAATCATATTGTCCATAGATTATGTATAAAAAGAAATTTTACGACACAGACAAAAAAATACTTGAGATCCACAGGGATAGATTTTTAGGATATTTATAGTGATTAATAGTATTTACAGGATGATAGACTTGGAAGAGAAAACTTTTTTTCAGTACTAAATTCAGTGGGGTACCTACTTTACCACCTGTTACTAATATTATTTTTGTGCATCATTCTAATTATTTTGACAATGAACATACTGATGATGAAAATATTTCAAATGAGGTATTAATTGAATAATGAAACATGCTAGAATATAACGTTAATGAACAAAATGGAATGTATAAAATTCTCAAAAGAAAACATGGTTTGACTGCTGAAATAATGTCTGAGGTGTCCATTTAAAAATAGAAAAATCCTCAAATCTTTTAAGAGAATAAACTAATCAATATTTTAAATGTGAAATTAAAAAATTTCCAAGAGAAATTAATTAATGGTATAGAAATTATTGTATATATTTTAGTTAATAAAGTTCCACCTATGTATATCACTAAAATATGATACAAACTTCTGTAAAGGAAAATAATAAAGATCACATTGTTCATAAATCCAAAATAGAGAGTTCGTTTGAAAATAATTTTTCAAAGAGACCTAATAATTTCATTGTTTAAAAAATCCTCTAATATGATTAATGTATTAATATTGGGAAAATTTTGGTTTCTATTTCCTTTATTAGTAACATTTACATACTCAAACCGATTTGGGTACCATTGTCATTTATGGAATACATCTTATTTTGTAGGAAGTTTGTTTGAATATTTTCTATTGAAGTATATGGAATATAGAAAATGGGTTTCTAACGAATATTATAGTATATTATTAATGATTCAGGATTGTTATTAATGTTGATGGTGGCCCTATCATATTTGGTGACAGTGCCAATGGAAAAATCATCAACTGTTTCTCAACCGATAACAAAAATTCCTTATTAATGTCTAGTTTTTTATTTGATAATGATTTAAAGTATATGATGTTTAGGAATTCTCATTAATGTGATAATGGTTTTTAATTTGAAGTTTGAAAATAATGAATGAAATGTTTTTTATTATGAAAATGCATTAATTTTTTATAATTTGATGAATGAAACTGTCTATGCTATTGGTTTAAATTCATTAGTTTCAAAAAATGATTCATGATTATACTCCTTTCATGAAGAATAATGAATTTGGCATAATATACTATTCCATTTAGACATTCAATTACTTAGAAAGATAAATAGTAAAAGGGTAGTATGTTACATTCATTATCATTAGTTTCTAACTAAGAAAGTCTATAAACACTATCAAAAAGTAAAACAATACAATGTTTCTTTTAAATTAATGAATGAAGTTTCAACTTCCCAACTCTAGAATTATATCACATGGATTTGTTGGGACGATCACTAGATTAATGTATTAATGAAAAGAATTATGTTCATGTTCTTATAGATGATTTATTTAGGAATACTTAAGTATAATTTTTAGATCACAAATGTGAATCATACACTTACTTCACCACATGAATAAGATTTGTAGAAAATATTAGTGGACTTAGGATTAAGATCATAAAAATTGACCATGAAAAATTGTTTGAAAATGATCATTTGAGTCATTATTATCTAAAAATGGATTCACCCAAAACTTATATGCTTCTGGGACCCCTAATTATAAAGGATTTGTTAAGAGGATAAAATGAAATTAACAATAGATTGCCTAAACCATGGTGAATGACTATTTATTACCTCTTTATTTTTGGGAAGAAGTTGTTAATATTGCCTACTACATTATCAATGTATTTTTGAGGATACATATCCTTAAGAAAAACCCTAGTGAGATGTTGAACAAAATGAATCCTAAGTTTAATTATTTTATTGTTTTGGGATGAAATTATTTACTCTTAATACTAAGGATATTTTAGTCAAATTTTCTTCCAAAAGAGATGAAGAAATATTTCATTGTTATTCAATATCCACAAAGCCAATAGATTTTTTAATAAGAAAGACAAAACTATGGAAGAATCATATATTTTAAATTTTATATACCTAATCCAAATGAACCTAATACCTTTCTATAAAACCTTTTGTTTTATTTTCTTTCACATAATCCAAATTCCAAACCCATAAACCCAGCTATCAAATAGTTTAAAATATCATTATGTTTTGATGAATTACCGAATCATCCTAAACCTAAATCTATAGTACCTAAAATGACCTGTCATCTTTTTCTTGAGTATTTTGAACCATTGAGTACCAATATTTAGATACTTTTGATGGAGACCAAAATAGAGGAACAAAAATAAGTACTTATGAAAAAAATCAGTTTGAAAATCAATAATTAGTGTCTTAGAATGAATATAAGAACATAAATGAATAAATTAATGATGATTTCTAGGTAATAGATATGTAAAGGAGAATTGAGTCAATTTGAAAGAAACATAGTGCGTGAACATTTAGATAGACCCACGGAAACATTGAAAATTGGCACTATAAGGGTGTTTAGTATCAATGATGATGAGTTATGCACTATAGTTTGAAACAAATCTAGACATGTTTCACTTGGTAATCATAAAGAACAAGAGATAAACTATGAAAAAAATTTAATTTATAGTGAGACTTTAGTCTATAATAATCCTTATTTCTTATGTAGAGCATCTAGATTTTATGATTTATCAAATTTATTTGTAGATTTCATTATGAAATTTTTTTATACGTGAGGAATTTATTGTAGAAATACCCAATGTTAATAAAAATCCTCACCTTCCAAATCCTATTTTTAAATTATCTAAATCATTATATGGATTAAAACAGGCTCTTTGATCTTATTCTAACAGGATAAGAAACATTTTTAATTCAAAAATATTTTCAAATGGAATATCTTACCATTATGTTTAAATAAAAAAAATTTAAAATATTTTTAAGTTGTTAAAATCAATTATAATGATATTATTATTGGATCATAAACGAATTTACTTTCTACTGGAATTTGAAATGTATTTATTGGGAGACCTCAAATTCTTTAATGGTTTTTTAATATTATAAAATTAATAACGAATTATTATAAATAAAAATAAATATAAAAAATTATTATAAATTTATTTAACTTGGACATCACTAAAAGTATTGATACACCGATGATTACCAACTATAAATTCAATATTGATAATGATCAGAATCTGGTGGACCAAAATAGTTTCAGAGTTTTGATTAGTAGTCATATCTACTTGAATTATAGACCAATGGATATAATGTTTTGTTTTTCTATGTGTTCTCTCTTTAAATAAAATCCTAAACAGTCACAATTATATGAATTTAAATGACTTTTCAAATACCTCAAGTAAACAACAATTTTTAGATTGGTTTTCCTATTGGATAGGCAATTGATCTAGTAATTTATTTTGACGATGATGAGGTTGGAGGTGAAAATTAATATATTAATAGAATCTATATAAGGGGTTAATTATTGGGAAGTTATATTGTATCATGGTGTGGTATGATGCAACATTATGTCATAATACGAACAGATGTAGCTGAATACATATATGTTGATAGTGATTGTAAACAAATTTGTGGATGAAACACACTCTACTAGACTATGGATTTCAATTCCAATAGATACCATAAAATGTGACAATATAATTGATATTAATATTTCCCTGAATATTATTTCAAATTGTAGGAGAATGCATATTTATATGAGACATCACTTTTTTTGGATCATTTTGAAAAAGGAGATATCACTGTTGAGTTTATTGGAACAAGAAACCAGTTAGCTGATATATTAACTAACCATTAAATTATGAGACAATTAAATATATCAAACATGAATTAAAGATGATTATTTTTTATGATTAATTTTCTATTACAAATTGTTGCTGACAGACCATTTGGTGACAAAATATTTGTTGAAACACTCTTCTGTTTGTCTCAACGATGTATTTATCTAACCATTTTAGTTGTATCACAATTAGGTTTTCTCAAATTTGTGTTCGACACACCTTTTTGATTTACATATCATTGGTTATAAAATTCTTTTGTGCAATTTTGTTTCTAATTTTTAGGGAAAAACTAATTTTATATGTGTGTATGACATATTTTCCAAAAACTATGTGTATTTTTTCAATGATTCAAATGTCAAATTTTCAGTCTTATTTATATTTTTTGTATACCCAAATATTAAATGATAAAAAAATCTATATCTATTTTCATCACACCTAGAACGTAGCATGATATTCTAGTGTTTTTCTTTCTCGAGCCCAATGAAACCCTTTTTGTTACAACTGTGAAACTTGAAATATTTCCCTTAAACTTGAAATGATAAATCAAATCTGATCTATATTGAATGGATGAATTACACTTATATTTCTTCTCCAATCACATCATGATCATGAAAGAAGAAGAAGAAAGGACATAGTTTTCCTACTCTACTTGCACTAGTTAACCCCGATCAATAAAATATAGTTGTAGTAGGTGAATGAGAAGTAGAATCAACGTGGATGTTGTCTATTAAGAATCATCTATTGAAATTTCTATAAAAACAAGGTTGGGTATACTAGTTCTCCTAAAATTATAGTCCCATATATCCTATGATGCTGCTCCTTTTCTGTTACAATGTTTATTTTGGATGTAATAATGAGGAATAATATTAGATAAGATTTCAAGTATACAGATGAAAAGTTCTGTTTTTTTTTCAAAAAAATGGTCGAGTGTTTAGGTGTACCTCATGAAGGAATTTATTATGACTTTTAGGGATCTATCCATTATGGTAGTAACATTTTAATATTTGATTTTACTCATGAAAAACTCAATCTTAATCGTTTATGTAGAGCACCTATTTCCTCAAAGGTGGACGATATGTGTAGGTTGTTTTTACATTCATACTATATATTCTCATTCATAGGAATTATGATTTTAACACATTGATTTACCATGATTTTTATTTGATACGCCTAATAAAACAAGGTCAGAGGATTAATTTTGTAGTTTTTTCATGGTCTGTGTGTTTGAGATTATAAATTACACTTCAATATATAACTCATTGATATATTTAAGGATGTTTTAATTAATGATAAAGGAAATGGACCTATATTTTTTTAGCATGATTAAATAATTACAGAATGTGGTTCTTTTTGAATTCCGAAAATAATAGGTTCAATAATGAAATTTAGTTAGATCCCCTGGAAGAAACAATGTGTTGATGATAGTGTAAATTTATATGATGAGTTTAACCAAGTGAATCGTCCTATCAGATCGATGGAATTTATAGATATCATGCTTGAGCATGATGAGGTTTTAGAATACTGTGATGCGGATGAATATTCTATTTCCAAAAAAGAAGTTGAAAAAGAACCATATGTTAATGAATGTAGTGATACAAGATTGTCACCTCAATCTCAACTTATTATATATAGATATACTTACACACATATGATGATTCCAAAATGGAAAATATTAATAAAATTGATGAAGATGTAATAGTTGTTTCAAGGGAGGATTAATTTAAATGTTATTACAAATCTGATTCTGTATAAGTGGATGATGATGAAAATGAGTTACATGAATATGAAAATGAAAATGGGGATGATAAAAAATAGACGTGGAAGTGATGATGATGATGATGATGATCTTGAACCATATGGTTCACCCAATATAATTATTATAAAAGAGGTTGAGATGACTCATGAGATTATTCCAATAGCTAGTAAATATCATATAAAACTAGATATATCTAATGATGTAGACTAAATGATTAATGAAAATGAATTTTTTGATAAGGGAGATAAATAACTCTCTATGGTGATCTATAATGATGTTTCATTAGGTTAGATAGGTGATGGAAGCTCCGTTTCCACTAGTATGACAGTTTCTGAATATATTATTATTGATCAGATGATTGTTATTGTTTCTAATGAGAAGCAGGTCGATGGGAAAGATTAAAAATAAAATTTTTAATCTAATCATAGAAGTGATATACTATTTAGAATTTTTGATAGAGATGAGGCTCCGGTTTATAGTCATATAGAAGTTGAACATATAGTTTTCCAGAAATTTAATATATAGGGATTGTGTATTTTGGAAGAGGATATTCAAATGGTTGAGGTAACTGATGTTTGTAAATAGGGTACTACTATTTAGAATGTTGAGACTTGTGTCATGGTACTAACAATTGTGGTAAATCCTATTTATCTATATGCTATTGTTGAGACTTCAGATTAATGGTTTGATCATAAGATTGAATAGTGGTATAGATTCTTATGGAAATAAAAGAGTCCTCCAAAGGATGGTGGACCTGAGGTTCTAAATGTAGTAGATATTATGGTATCTTTGAAAGATCAATTTTATATTTATGGGCTATTAGAAATGTTTTCCAATTGTAAGGGCCTCATACTCTTGAACCTAGAGCTCTAGCTCCTCAACTAATTTCGAATGATATATTCACAAGAATTTACTTGAATAACATTGTTGAGAAGCTAATATTAGACTTTAAAAATATGTTGAGAAGTTATTATCACCTTTTGACCAAGCGTTGTGAGAATGATTCTTAATTTTTTTTAATTAGTGATTCAACACATACAACCTATAATGATGATTTAAACACAAGATGTTGTGATAATAATTAAGACAATATGTGCTGAGTTGAAATCTGTATGGTATTTTTATGCAATGTTGAAATAATCCTTTGCTACATCTCTACAAGGTATTCAAAAAATTTTGGTTCATACTTCTTCAAATACATCCACAAAAGCACTTAAAATGATGTTGATTAGAACTGAATATTTGTAAGTGAATATGTTGGATATATTTCTATTTCACCATCTAGTGGAGAGCATGTGATTCCTATAAAAATTATAAGGGTGATTGAGCAAGGAATTGATCATGAACATTATTATTGGGAATTATGTAAATGATATAGATGATGTTTGATATAAAATTACTAAATTCAAAAAATACAATCTCTAAAAGAATTATACAAAGAATACAATGGATGAAAACTTCCTGTTTTTTAATAAAAAAATTATAATAACTCATGTTAAACCTGATTTAGAGGAACTAGTCAATCACATTATAGAAATTATTACTGTATTGAAGTTGTTTATGTAAGAAATGGCAGATTCATTAGTTTTATGGAAAGTTGTGGAATGATTATAATGGAAATTATTAATCTAGAGAATCCCTTTAGTAATGTTCATGGATAAGTATTGGTTTCTCAAGAATCTATTCAAAATACAACTCAGTTACATAAGAAACCAAGAGTTTCTATAGATCGTCTAGAACCCATTCCAACCAAATTCATTCCCTTCCCAATGCCCAATTATTATTATTTATGACATATCCAACCAGATGTTTTTTTGTATGTTCATCCTCTATCTATCATTGGACATCCATCTAGTGTTCTATGTACTTCTCCCCATCAATATTTGATTATTCTACCTCTGATCTGGAGAAATCCAAGGGAAAAGGAAAGCACTAATGGATCCTCTTACCAGGCCTTGATAATTTTGTTTGAGTAGAAACACATGTTTTATGGGAATAATAATTTTTAATATCATTTTTGGTTAATAAAATATGCATTCACTTTTTATCCACATTCTTTATGCATATTTATCAGTTATTTCTATTTTATTACTACCCTTAATGTTTAAATATGATAATTTTAACTTATATATAATATCTAATAGAGAAAAACACTATGGAATTTGTTTTTTCTATGATCAATTTGACATCGTTTTTACTTATATACTTTTGATAATATCAATTTTGTATTTAGTTTTACCGTTGATACATATAAACCATCATTCATGTCTTCCTAATTATCATTGGTAGAATCTCCATGTACTGAGAATGATATGTCATGATTTATATTCTTGATCTTACAATTGATATCATGTTTAATATTTTATATTACTTTGATTCTGTGGATTGGGATCATCAAAAGAGGAGATTGTTTTCCTCAATGTTTGGATGACAAAAAATTCATGATTAGAATCATATTAATGAATTTCTTGTTTTTCTATAAGTATATCATAATCTGATAAAGGTGACATAATTGAATAAGGATGAGTCATCATTGAGGTTAATACATCATCAAGCAAACTAAAATCCATGATATTATCGAGAAAATTGAAATATTCTAAGACACCATCACATAAAAGTCCCCATTTTCTATGACTCAATATTAGCATAGAAATCTATCTTTGTTTGAGAAACATATGATAATCAACATTTGATGATAGATGACCAATGAAGACACTATCATCTACAAATCGGAAGAGTAAATTTGGAGAATTAAGAGATACATTCACTCTGGCCTGATTTATAGGACACACCACTAGAGATGTTGAGTTTTGCATATGTCTATTACAGTGCTAGTCTCAGACTACCATGATGAGAAACTATTATCCTAAGGCACTTTTAGCATGATACACCATCAGAAAAAACCACACCCACAATTTACTTAAAATAATATTTTAATTTATATTTTTAATAATAGATATATTATTGTAGTTAGTGAAGAATTTGAATTAAATTGTTGCATCTAAAATGTTCTTAAAAATCCATTGTATACGACTTCAGAAATTATTTACGAGGAAAAAAAATATCTGGATGCATTTGGAGATTATCCCAAATTATGATATAGAGAATGTAAGTAGAATCACTCTTGATGAAGAAAAAAAGACTCGTTAATAAGACTGATTGAAATTTGAGAGCTAATGGGTATGAGACATTCACAGAGATGTGGATATATAAACCACTACTCTTGAAAAAGGTTGGAATGAGGACCCTAAACCTTCTAAAAATTATCTACCTTCCTCCAATTATGAATAAGAGTCTACAAAACTATGTTTTTTTAAAATGTTTAAGATAACATGACGTGAGTTTTTCTGAAAATGAAGTCAAGAGTCATATGTTAACCATTAACAGACTGATCATATTTAAACGCATGCACTCCTATTGCTCAATTTATTTATTTATTTTGGCATATTTTATAGCGTGTTCTTTAATTTATTTTTTATATGAACATTATCTCATGGGATGAACTAGGTTTTAAATGATATATTCATATATAATTTAAATATACTACCATGGATAGTAAGAGTAGAGTTCTGTGTGCATCCTGTATATTTATAAAACCACATATAAATGTGGAATAGGTCATGTGTGACATGGATGATTGTAAACTATTGTAAATCCCAATCAATGTTGTTTATCAACTTGTTTATTTTATATAAACTGCTTGGTGGAAGGTGATCACCATTTAGAGAGGACTATGTATTTTATTGAGACAAAACCACTTATTTAAAATTTTGGGTATGTATTTTTAACGATATTTTTTCATCCACATTGGAAACAATTTTAACCAAAAAAAATAATACTTTGATATTTAATCCTTAGTAGTGTTTTTATATGATTTTAATGAAGTAAATTATTTTCATAGTACTAATAAATATAGTATATTACTTACCATATAACTAATCACTCTTTATGAAATTTTATTAATGAACTTTTTTTATAATGATATGCTATATTGATTAACAAGTCCCTTTTAAATAAATTCATGGATATCTAATTATTTATTTTTAATAATAAATTTTTAGTGGAAACAAAATTAAACCCCCTTCATGAGATACTCACTCTGACCATCAAATACCATGTGTATATATGTAATTTCTTAATATACATTAATATTTATAAAGTAAACTAGGTTCTAAAAAAAAGAATATTTGGCAGGATCTGTGAAACCCAAACAACTTTTAAAAAACAATATACTGGTAATATCTCATCTGATCTCCACACTACGCATACCAACCTGATGAAAAGATTGTATATATATATATATGTGGTTTATGATATGCTAAAATTATTAAAATATTTATATATAAAAAAAATTTCTATATTAAAATGAAAAATGACATAGTAAATTTAACGAAAATAAAATTTGAAATAATGATATAATGAAATATTCCCCTCAAAATGGAAGGGTAATGACACTTGAAAAGGGATGAATGGGTGTAGATGAATTATGAACGATTAATGACATGTAAAAAATATTTTAATATTCATGATTATAATAATATCACCATATGAAATTTGAATTTAAAGATGAATATTTCAGTATGAATGCAATATTAAGAGATTGTACAAGTAATACGAATATGTACATCAGCATTATAATGATTTACGAAAAAGGTAATATGAGAGGGAATGCATAAAAACTCATGGAAAAATATCTCTAATATTTTATTATTATAAAAATAAATCTATGCATTCCAATAAATGAATGTTTTATAGAGTTTATTAAAAAATGATTTCATTAAGAATGTAAATTGTGGGGAAGAAACATACCTTTCATATTATTCATGTCCTAGAATGAAACATTATAAACACCAAAATACATCAATATTGATGAAAACGTTGTTGTATGGACAGCTTGTAGAATCTATGATAATTTTTTTTAGAATTTAGAAGAGGATGTGGGTATTGATATGTTTGGATAGTGGAATTTCATTGAATAATATATTGAATATTTAATTTTTCCATTATAAATTTTTTTTCACTACTCTCATATTGCCCCGTTAACTCTCTGAAAGCTCGGATATAATTATTGAAAAAATAGGACACGAGTAATTCATGTTTCTATTTGGAAAACATTAAATATATATGTTTCCATATTAAATTTTTATTACCATATTATTAACATTTTAACAATATTATACTATTTTTACAAAAAATAAAAAGTTCCCCTTATTTCATAATATGTAAATCATGATTCCAAAAATATGATCCATTATTTAAAATTAATTTTCTGGAAATTGTAAATATATATTAAAACTATATACTTGTACAAATAATTTATGTGTTATGAAAGTTACCTAACACATATATAGTAATATTTCTATGGCCATTTTAATTTTTTTAATGATATTCTTATCGTAATTTTCTATCAATTTTAATATAAAATGAAAAAAATATAATATATCTATTTTAATAATAATATCTTAATTTCATTATAAAATATTATCTTTTTCAATATATTTTTCTTGATCGATTGAATTTATTTATAATTCTATAGAAAAACACATATAAAATGATGTATTAATTTACAAATATGAATAAAATAAAGTGAAAATTTATAATAAATAATATTTCATTTTAAAATACAATATATTCCTTACAAAATAATATTATATTTTTCCTATGACTAGACATGATGTATTTCATAAGGATTTCAAATTTAATTTTTCCATTAAAACCAAATTTGATCAAAATATCAAATTACATGAAACACTAATTAAAAAACCACATAACATTGTATAACCATTATAATGTATCCATTATGTTTGTGAGTATAAATAGAGGTAAAATATTTATAAAATATATGTTTGAATTAATATCATTTTAAATAAAATTGTTGTGATAAAATTCTATTAGTTTTAGAAGATAACTAATAATATTACTATATTTTTAAAATGAATTTTTTCTGTAAAAATAAATTTATACAAAGATTATTTTGATAAAATATTATATTGTAATAATATATATCACTGATATAAATAATATATTTTTTATTAATATAATGACATTAATTTTATTTGTAACTGATATGGAAAATGATTAATAGATATAAATATATTAAAATTATTTATCATTTTAAATAAAATATTTCATTATATTTTATATTTCAATTTTAAATTAAAATTACAAAATAATAGAATATTAATTTAAAAAAATTTACATATTTTTTGGAATTAAAATTTCAATACCTATTTAATATATCTTCTGTTGATTTTTCTAGAATATTATATTTTTAATGTGATTAGTGAACTATAGAATAATTGTGAATATTATAATTTTTATGACATTATCATAGGATAATATTGAATTCGAAACATGTAATACTGTTAATTATTCAATTATTAATAATAATAAATAAAAAATTAGTTATATTAGTTTGAACATAATAAACAAATTATTAACATTTTGAAGGTTATGTAATATTTTATCCTAGAAAAATGTTTCTTTGGATTATTCATTATATTAGATAATATATTTTTTTTTATTTTTTTCATTAAATACAAAAAGTAATTGTTTTTTCAATAAATTGATTTTTAATTCATGAAATTCTTAAAATAAACAATATAATAAAACACATTAATTTTATTAATAAAAATAATATGTTTAAAAAAATTATTTTTACGTGATATATGTTATATTAATAAAATTAGTTTTAGTACAACATATAAATTTTAGTTTATAAAATATGTTTTATATTTTAAATAATAAAAATTATATTTTGAAATAATTTCACATTCAATTTTTCTTAAAACTAATTTCCTATTGAAAAATTTATATATTGCGGTAAAGGTAAATTAGGGTTAAAAAGGGGTTTGTTCTATTGAAAAATTATAAAACAAGTGAATAACATAATTTATAATAAATTGTTGAAGTAATATAGAAATTATCTCTTCACTACTTCACTCTTAATCATTATTGTAACCATTACCATTGAATATGTAACTATATTATTGAAAGGTAGATATATTATAAATATAAGTAACCCTATTTTTTTGAAAAAATATCTCATCTTTTCTCCATTTTTCATTTAATGACAATTATATATCTTAACTCAAACTCTATTATAGTTTCTCCTAAAAACCCACCCCATGTACTTGAATCTTTGACATTTGAAAAGACCATGCTAAGTAGGATTAATGAGACACACCTCGGACAACATCTAAATTGTGGGGAAATATTCTCAAATAGACTTTCCTAGTACATTTTTTCTTCTTCCTCCATCAAATTTACAATATCATTGATTATATGATAATATCATAATTTTTAATATATTTTTTTTTATTATAATTTTGTAATATAAATTTTTTACTTCATTTAAATTAATTTGAAAAATAATAATGTCATCATTCATTTGTGTGGACAACTGCCTCCTTATATTGTGTCTTATTTTATACATATAATCTCTAAATAGTTGGACAAAATATTTTTTGAATGGAAAAATATAATAGTTAAACCATGGGTAATATTATTAGAAAATATTTTTTAAATTCTTATAAACATTATATTTTATGAAAAATGGAACAATCATTCTTATACATACAGACTACACTCTCTATAGAAGAAGGTATTTTATTTTCCAAACACCACATAATATTGATGATTATAAATATTTGTCTAATTTAAGAAATTATAATTATGATACTATAAATATTCATTAAAGAAAATATTTTTTAATCAATAATTACTATTAATATTAAAAATTTATTGTAAATTTAAACACATTAAATGATAATTTAAAGGAACCATTCATAATTGTAGTAAATCCTTGAACTATATAGAACTATATATATTTTGGGATAATGTTTTTATAAAGGATAAACATATAAAATCATGGAGACTATGATTACGTTTTAGAAAACCTTTATGAATGGTAAATATACTAAGAGAGTTACTAAGAATTTTACTAAACCACATTGACTACCAAACTTACCATAAAAAAATTTAAAAAATAAAACAAAAATAATAATAAATATGCCTATAATGAAAAAAAATAGTTGAATAAAATAATTAATAATTCTTTTAATTAGAAAATATTGATTATCCATAATGATATATGAACACATATAATGTATATGGATATATGGTATGGTTTTTATAATCTCAATTTTCATTCATTGAGATATGATTTTTATTTTAATTTTTTTTAATTGGGTAAATATATAATTAGGATTATTTTGTGAAATAAAATTAATTCAATAAATGGTAAAAAATCCATCTCATTTTTTACCCTTCATGGATTCTCATTTCAAAATATTATTACACTGTAAGGTTTTTTATCTTAAACTCCATTTAGTAGTGTTTTAGTGTTTTATCATGAATGTCATAATGATATTATTTTTTTATTCCATAATAATATTTTTTATCATCGTAATTAATATTTATTTCTAGATTAAATGCAATTTTAAATTAAATAATACTTATATGATGGATTTCTTCCTCTAAATGTAAATAGTAGTTAAGAATAATTATCAGCATCTTTATTGTCATTTCCCCTCCTTGTCCATATTTTTCAATTCCCTCTAATATTATCAATTATATTTGGAAAACCGTTGTTGTGTTATCATAGGTATCCATCATATAGAAATTTTCTTTCATAAATAATGTTGTATTATCATATTTATTTATGTGGGTTTCAAAAAATAAATTTAGATCAAGTAATGGGATCTTTCTTATAACCCTCTTTACTTTTGGGTCACACATTCTCTTTCTTTTTCCCTAATTTCGTCTATATCATTCTGATGTGTTGCTTATAAATATGAAATATACATGCATTATATATATACACCTATTTTATTATGAATATAATTTCAGAGGATAATTGATTTTATGTGTCCTTATTAATTATCTTCATTAATTAACATACTTTATAAAAAATTACATATTTCAAATATCTTTTTTAATAAAAACCCCTTCAATTTTTTTATACCATAAATTCATTAAAAAACATAATTATTTTATAGAAAAACATCATTGTTCGTTAATGGTTTAATAGTAAATTATAAGATCACCCTTTCTACAATATACGTTTTACTAATTTTATAATCAATCACCTAAGTTGTTCATATTTATTAGATATTTTCTAATCCATGTCATTTATTTTTAAATGATAGAACTCAATGATCCAGAAATTTTCTTCCTTTTCCACTACGAATGTCCAAATAATTAATTTGTATTTCCCTTTTTAATCCTTACTATATGGCCTTCATTTATTCCTTTGGATGACATTATGAAACCCGCTATCTACTAATAGATTTTCCACGATCATGATTTATATACATTTTATTCTCCTCTTGTGTCACATTAATTTATTTAGTTGTTATTATTTTCATTATATGATGTGTGGGCCTATAAATATATATCCCTCCAATCCTCTGGTAATTCATTTCATATCATGAGATAATTTGTAAGAGAATGAGGTGTAGACTTAATCCACAATTAGACTATAAATTACTTTTACATTATCTGAAATACTATGAGAAAAATTATGTTAAATTATATTCAAGAGTATTATACTGTATATTTGAAAATGAAATTATAAATATGAAAAATTAATTTATCAGGAAATCATCAATTTGGTAAATGTTATTTTATACATCCATTTTATGAAATAATATTTATGATATAAATAAATATAATATTCTTATGACATATGGATAAATAAACCATAATTATAATTTGTTCATATAAATTTTCTTATTAATAAATATAGGTGAAATATAACTTTAAATATAGAAGAAATTAAAATAATAGTAAATTATAAATTAGAGATTTCCAGATGAGTGATAGTATCATAAAATTATTCAAATTTAAAAGTATAATGAATTTATGTATAACTATTATATCATTAATATATCTATTATAATATCACTTGTTAATTAAATAATGATTATAAATATATACTTAATTAATACCTTACAAACATTGTACTAATGGATCCACTAAAGGATACTTTACTTGTTCTATAGGTTTCAAGAAGGGCTTCCCTCTATTTTCTATTATTTTCTCAACTGCTAATTATTCACATAGTAAGCTACTATCCATCTTGGGTGGCAATGGGAAGATGAACCCTATATGTTCTCATTAATGGATTTGTGACCATAATATATTTTTATGCTAATGATATTACTCTCTTCTCCCAATAGGATAATGGAAACATTAAAAACAATATGTAAGATGTATTAACTTATGAGGATGATTCATGCCAACCAGTTTGAAGGAATAATAAAATTGGATATTTTGGAATGAGCAATTTTTATACTATACAATTGGATATTGTACAAAAAAATTATTATAGAAATGATTTTTTTATTTTACATTCCATGGTTTCCTATGTTCTTTAGAAGGGTAAAATATTACCACATTTCTAGCAATATTAGTCGAATTAAAATGTATTTTTTCTTATATTACAGAAAATCCCATTTGATGGAAGGTCGTTTTTCTTTGGATAAAATTTTCAACATCTCTTAATTTTTTTATACGTAATTGTTATACTAATGGAATGTTTGTCGCATCATGTGTATTTGAGTTTCCATCAATAACCTCATTTAGTGTGGCAACATATTGGTAAAGGGATCTTCCACTATTACGTAGAATACATGTTTGAAACATTATGAGGTTTCGTGGTCGATGAATAAAAACCCACATGTATTTTAATAAGTATTTGAAATATTCTTTTTATTAATGGATTTTATATTGGAATTCAGAACCAATTTCCTTTTTTAATGCTACATTCTTGAACAATCTCAAATCTAGAAATTAAAATCAAATTGACTATTAAGTATAGACATCCTTCAATTCCATTTTTTCCTTTATTTCTTCTCAATCAAGGTAGTTAGTATCCATAAAATTTCAATTAATATCTATAATGATTAATTCAATGTAATTAATTTCATTGATTTTCTAACTCATTAGGATATAAATGTGAATTTATATATTTCAATAAAATTCTAAATCAATTCCATGGAGGATCTACCGATCCACATTAAGCGAACAATATTTGATTACTTCTACACATTGTGTCATGATTTATAGATTTGGGATCCTTCTATAAGTGGTATTATTTATTTAAAATTATTTTAATTCTATGGCACTATTGCATTAGTGGGAATGAAATGGGTTAGGAATTTGAACATTAACATGATTATCCATTCCCAGTTCAAAGCTCATTTGGAGGTTGGATTATTTGAATATACCAACTGGTGTTTATTTTCAGGACTATGGTAAATCAATATACTATGTTTCTACTCATTTTCATCAATACATTGAGGATTAAGATTATATTTTTTGATCTATGCTACTACTTTTTCCATGTAGCAGAATGTAGATGATATTTTTGATATTTATATGCCTTATACCTTCCACATTCATGAATTATCAATGTTTTGATGGTTCATTTTCTTTATCCATAACTAGTTCGGATCATATAGGATAATTCAATGAAATTGGTTACCATTCTCAGGTAGTCATGGAATAAATAGAGTCATGGTGGTGTTTCCCTCATTCCTAATGATTATTTGGATCACTTGTTTTGGATTATAAAAAAATGATAATATCCATAGTAGAGCTTATGGTCATTTTAAATTCATGGCCTATAAGTTATCTTATGAATTAGAAAAGATTTTAATTATTGGACTTCCTTGAGCACAATAAATTTTTTGGAAGTATCTATTTGAATGATGGATTTAAATTAACACTGATGTATCATCGTGGGGAATTCAAGTCCCACCAAGTTATTAAAATATATATAGTCATGGTGATGTCTTTGGATATTTACATGGATCATGTGGTATTTCTTCTTCCCATAATTATAAGATTCTTGTTGTTATCATTGTGACTGATCAAGCCATGAAAAGAGGATGGAACCCTATTTTGATGGAATGTTACTAAACCATTGTTGTTGATACTATGAGAACATGATCTATCCGTGTCTTTTAGAAGCTCTCTATTTGATGGATCAATTTATTTTATTTACTATAATCCATTGATTACATAGTAACCCATATATATAGGGATTTCAATGCTCTAACATATGGTCATTCCAACAAAGGATCATATGTAAATGATCTAATTTGGTCGGTTGATATTCATATGGTTCTCATTACCCTTATTTTTAAGGACCAATGTAATGTTCAATTTTTTAGATTCATGTTTAACTGATTTGTATTAATAAATGGGTAGTTTTATTTATGGTAGGTTATCATATTAAAAAATTGCTCTACCAAGAAAACATTATATTAAAATTATAAAAAAATGGTTTTTATAAAACATAAATTTTCATTTCTAGTTAAACCATTCTAATTAATTTATTTCTTATATGTTTATTATAGTTTAGTGACAGCACAATATTATTTTTTCTATATTTAATTAAAGTATACAATAGTTATTTCTCGTTTCATGATTTAATGAATATAAATAATTTATTATTGTAAGCATAATTAAATTCATTATTTTTATTGAAAAAAATTTATATCCCTTATTTATGTAGTTTTATTTTATTAATAATTTATTTTTATCCAAATTAAATACATATAGTTTATATTAATTATTTTAATATTTTGTTAACTATTAATTGATAATATTCTCAACTTATCATTTTAATTTTTATGTCTACAATATTATTGTACAATATTAATTCCAACAAAATAAAATTGAATAAAAAATAACCATATCTAAATTCATATGAGACAAATATATTTTCAAATTGTTAATGTTAATGTTTTTCCACCCCTCCAAAATAAATTTAATCCTTGTAATTTTCACATAAAATGATTGCAACCATATTTTATGACATTTTGAATTCATCTTAAGAATTTATATTATGATTATAACCCATACTTACTAAATGAAATCATTCTCATATAATTATTCATGATATATTTATAATGTACATTTTTCTGAAGAGTGTATAAATTTTAAAATTATGGTTTTTAAATTTCATAAGATATTGTTTTCCATTATAAATAAATAGCATATTAAATACAAAAAATTGTAAAAATAGTATACAAATTTAATATTCATTAGGTTATTATGATAATCAATATAATATTATATAATAATTTACACAATTACATTTCACCAATAATGTATCACTTTTAGTAAATGTAATAGCTTAATTTCTCCTTAATAAACTAGGTATTATATAAATAAATATAAATAGAAGATATTTATGTATTATTTATTTCAAATAAGAATCATATTTATTTGAAAACCCATAAAAATATTTTTCTATTAATATTATAAATTTATCTATAAATTCTATGTTCTCTAAAAATGTTAATATAAATATACATCTTATGATATATATTTAAAATACCCAAATACCATATTTTACAAATACTATCCCTGATCACACAGTGCCAATGGTATTCTTATTAACCCAAAATAAAAACAGTTATCTAATTCAAAAAATCCAATGTTTAGTCATCCTTAAAAGAATATGTATATTCATATGAATTATTGAAATATATTATAAAATAAAATAATTTTATGTAAAAATATTTATTTCAATGTGTCATTATTCCATGATAAATATAATACATTGATTTTATAATATATTTTTGCTATTAATTACCTAATAAAATGGACAAATTTAATAATTTCCAGAAATCAAAATTGATGGTAATGATAACATACAAAAAAATAAAATATTTAATAATAATAGTATATATAATAAATAAGGAGTAAATAAAAAATAAGGCCTTGTGAATATATATGAGAAACATAATCATTTAATTTCATGAAAATATAAATAAATAATCACATTGATAAAAGTAAATGATTTCATGCTAATATAATGGATAATTCCTATTATCCTAAATGAACATTGAAGGACATGTACCAGGATATTATAAAAAAACATTGTATACATACACTAAATTTCCATCCTATTTTTTCTCTTGATAAACACTAGTGAATCAATGATATATAAAATTTTAGTCCATACACATTACCTAATTTTAACATGAAATTCATCATAGGAATATATAGGAAAAATATATATTGTCAAAATATTTAAAAATGAACCACATTCATAAAGTTGGATCAATAATAAAAAATTATTTATATAGATATAATTTTAGTACATAGTTTCAATATTTCTCCAGTAAATGAAGGGAATTTATGTCTAGGTGAATACCCATTAATAAAAAAATATATGTATTGGGTAATCACATAGTGAATGATAAATGGATACAAGATCATGTCAAATAACTCTCTAGTCAATTTAATTATGTTCTTATATATGTGAATAATCATTAATAATAATAATTAGGAAGATGGTACTCACTTCTTGTAGTATATATGAACATACAGTCCCGATAATTTTTCATTACAGTAATGTAATTAATAAATATGTCAAGGTGAATTATCTTTAATCATATAAGTAATAATTAGATATTTTTCTTAAAAAGTACCTATATCTAGTGAATAATGTATAATTTTATTTTATAAGTACTTATAATTATTATGATGACTAATTTGTTTCGTGAGTGGAATAAATTTCATAGAAATGGAAAAGGAAAAATTATTTAAAAGAAAAATCCCCTAAAAATGAAATTTGAAATGAAACATATATGTTTCAAAAATGGACATTATATTTCATTATGGAGAAACCACTATGTGGGTATTTTTTAAGGAATAGTTTCACTTGATTTAAAATAGTGTTTATTCCTATCTTAATTCTATAGTGGCCCTATGAACAACAATATCATATTCATTCCTTATACATTGTACATTACTAAAAATAATTTATCCATAATACAAAAAATAAATGGAATATTTAGGGGTTTTTTTATCATTGTATAACATATATTTTGTTTCCTCTTAGTAGAATTTCATTATTAAAAGTACTGAGAAATGGTGTGTAATTTGGGTAAATTTGGGGTTAACGTGCAAAATTTATCATTATTAAAACAATAAAAACAAGTTAAAAATAACATTACAATATGAGAATGGAAATTTAAATATATAGTGTAGTAAAAATGTAATTAGGTATCTAAATGATAGAAAAATAAGATACATACATTGTCTTGGTAATGACTTGTGATAATAGAAACATTATGGTTCTTGAGTTATTTCTCATTAATAATATATAGAACAAATGTCATTGATATATATTATTTGAATAAAAAAACATAAAATTGAAACTTAAATGGTATTATAACAAACTAATATTGAAAATAAATTAATGGTAGATGAATAATAATTCTAGATGATGACGCCTTCTAGAATGAGTAATGTGAGAGGGAATATATAATATAACACTAAAAAAATATTTAATGGTTAATATTATATTATTTATTAATGTTTATCAACAAGTGGTAATTAAATATTAATGATTTTATTATAATATTATTATAATAGGAAATTGATATGAGGGGAATAGAGACAAGTACATAACATATTATTCTTGGATTTGAACAAGATGCTCAATTCACCAAATAGACATGATTGATGAGAGAGGCATCGTATATGATCCTATGGAGTATTATGAAGAGAAAAAACAAAACATTGTGATGTTGAAATTTAAAATTTTGGTTCGTATTTATATCCATGGATAGTGGAATTAATTTGAATAATGTTTGAAATTTTTTGGTTTCATAAATGACCAACTACAAACATATGGACCTAATAAATACTTTAATGCTTACTTGTAGTTTTTAGTTAAACAATTATTCTACGGTTGTGAAATTATTCATGTTTGATCATTTTGTGGTATAAATGATGCCATATTTACTATATGTTATTTTATATCTCCATTTTATTTATTATTTAGTATTTTTTACAAAAAAATTAAAAATTATAGTTGATAACTAATTTCAACATCATAATTCAAAAATATAATCTTTATTTTTATATTTATATTCATAATGACATCAATATCTCTTTTAATGAAATTGTTATAAAAAAAATTATGTGCGATGAACATTACACATGAGAACTACCTAAAATTTTGGACAAACATCACTGTTTTTGGATTATTTTTATGAAAATTAGACATTCATTTAATGTTAATATGATTAAATATATATGAAATTAAATATCAATTTAAAACAGTCACTTGTAAACATAGTACAATTCCTCTATATGATATATTTCACAATTGATTAAAAATAAAATTCTATATTAAAACATGCATTTCAAATGTTTTATTACATTACAAATATTTTAACACACATCAATAAATATATAAAATTATATTCCATATTTTATATTATAATATTTATTATTCTCATGAAATAATTTATTTTTACATCTGAATAAAAAAGATATAATATATGCCCAAAAAATTATATAGGAACATATTACATTAATTTTTAGTGGAAAAAATTCTAAATTTCCCTAAATATAATTGTATATTATAAAAAAATACATTACTAAGAATAAATCACTATTAAATTGTCAATTTGAAAATAAATCTATAAATATGAGAAGTTTAATTATCATGAAATCATGAATTCAGTGAAAGGTATATATTATAATTGTTTTAATAAATTTTTATTATTTTTAAATATAATAATTTAATTCCATTGTGACATTTGGAATAAATAATATAATTTCTCATTGAGACATATTAATTCAAAAATGTCTATATATATTGACATTAACACTAAAAATTTGTAAAAGAATCCGTACAGAATTATAAAATCATGTTTTCAGAATGAATAAAATATTCATAAAATGAATAGATTTTATAGGCTATTGCATTTATGTGAAACAAATATATCATATATTAAAATATGAAATTATATTCTATAATGATAATATGTTTATATATAATAAATACTAAATTCCCTTTTTAGAAAAAAAGTACTCATATAACATCGTATTAAAAGAATAAAATAATGTTTTCAGAAAATATATTTTTCATTTCACTATCAGCATCTCATATTATTTAATGATATGATAGTTATGGTTTTTTCTATACTAGTATTAAGGGTATTTATTATTTTTATATATTAATTTTTGGTGAAGTTAAAAAAATTTATATTTCAAGATTAAATGAATATGATGAGATGTTCATTTTTCAACCAATTACTTTCATTATTTTTTATAGAAGACCATGATTATAACATCCATTAGTAATTAAATGTATTGTTATTAAAACCATAATTTCTTCCAAAGTATATATTTTTAGTGAATATTATTTATTTTCATCTATCTTCTGTGTACATATTGAATATATATTCATCTAATTATATTTACTTATTAATTAAATATATTATTGCAAAACATTGTTCCCTCCAAATGAAATATTAAAAAAATTAATCATTATATGATTATAACATAAACATGTATATAAAATATTAGGTTTCATAAAGAGTCTATAAAAAGTCAAATAAAATAATAGATTCTCATCAAAATCTATGAAACAAAATTGAAATAATGTAATCAACCTCAATTGAAATCAAAGATATCAAACAAAAAGTTAATGAAGATAAAATATGATATATGAATGAAAAATAATGGATTGAAAAATATTCATTTACACCCCCATTTATACTACATGTATTATGAAATTGTGAAAAACTATATGATCCATACTATATAGTAGAAATATTGATACATGATTGGGATTTCTTGTATTTGAAACTTCTCAACTCTTTTTAAGGCACATTTGAACTATTCTAAAATAGGTGACATGATTTGTGACCTGTTATTACCTTGATATAAATAACCACGAACCTTGTATTTTCTCATCAAATATCCATCCATTGACAAGAATGTTTTTCAAAAACCACAGAGAACAAAAAATACTCATTTCCCAACCTTCATTCGATTCGAATGCCTTGTTACGATATGTGCTGACCATAAAATACATAACATGGAAAATCTAGATTTTGTTATAATCATTTCTACATTATAACATGTATTATAATATAAAAATAAATATGAATGAGGTTATGATTCAAACTTTTTTTAATGATCCAATATAGAGAGGCTTCTTTCTAGCACTTTATTTGGCCTTCTACAATCCTCATCTTGTGATCCTAATTACCATAAGATGATGGCTTGTTTAAGGTAATAAAACCATTCCAAATGTGAATGATTATAATATATATTAATTATACTATGGTAAGATGTTCATCCATTGAACCCAATATCCCCATACCATATATTTGTATTTCATGCATCCAGATAAGAAGTTTATAAATCCATTAAAAAACCAAACATTATTTAATATTATTTTGTGATCATGAATGGTATATATGAGTTAAATAAAAAATACTAGAATCAATTAAATTTGACACAAACTATAAAATGGGTATATGTGCTCATGGTGGGTGAAAAATAACAAAAATACTTGATATAGAGATAATAATATATTATATATTATAAGATAGTACTATAAAATAAAAATAGTAAAAATCATCAGCTACCACCGATATCCTAGTTACATGAGTGTTGTTATAACAACACTTGTATTTCATACGTTAACAGAAAATATCTTTTTTCAAATACTTATTACATTACACAAACAGATACCCCAAGACAATATTAACTACGTGACATTGTAAAAATGGAAAAATAAACATTGGTACATAACTAAGATACATTATCTCCCACTCAGTTTTTCATAACTAGTACCATTCATAGGCACATCATAACAAATACATATTTTCATTACCTTGGGATTTAACCATAAAAATGGCGACATTGATGCTTAGTAAGGTTAAATAATGTAGATATGTGAGCTTAAACATGAGACTAGGGGTATGAGGACATGATCATAAAATTATTAGATCATATCCTTTATATCATATATCATAAAAATAAATCATGGAATAATGATTTGTAGATCATAATATATGAATCATAATAGAATCATTAATATAAGCCATGTCATCATAATATTAGAATAAGATATGAATTTGTGGAAGACACATAAACATGTAATATAATTCCCTATAATCTATGGTGTATTTCAAGAACTTATTTGGTTACTTCATGGGGATGAAACCTACTATGAGGGAAACACTACCATCTGTATTCATCATAATTTCCTTATAGGGGATCCATTTTCCAAATCATCTGATAGTGGATCGGGCTTCACCTAGTTACGATATTAGACTACATTTCCCTATCATCCCAAAGTGGATTAGGTTTCCATAACATCCATCATTGATCAAACCCATATAATTGAATCCCATCATTATCTTATGGGATAAAAATAATTATGAAATTTATTCGATGGAGATATATTTCACACACATATCATATCAAAATCAGAAATATGTGTTCGATATGATCATAAACAATCACATTGGAACCCATAAAATAAAATGGGTATCATAATATTGTAATCATATCATGACCAATAAAAAAGGATAGGTTTCATTGAAAATTTATCAACGGAATAAGACAAGAACTGATGTGGGTATCATAGTCATGTAACATATGAAGAAGAAACGAATTTCATAGACATGTAACTTGTTAAAGAGAAACATGTTTCACAAACACAATGCCAATAAAACATAAACAATTCAGAGAAATAATATAAATGTAATATTTTGATCATTTCCCAAGAAAGATATGAGTGGAAAATAATATGTCATATTACATAGAAAATAATTTTGAAATAACTTTTAAAAACATTACTTGATGAAAATATTCTTTCTTCTTTGAAAAATACATTTCAAAATATAAAACAATTTGAAAAAAATTTACATTGAAAATAAACATGAGAAAATATAAATAAATAATGAAAATGTTTTGAAATACATTTCTTTGAAAACACATTGAAAAAATATAAATAAATGTTGAGAATATTTTGAAATTCATTTCATCAAAACACATAAAAACATAAAAATAAATCTTGATTTTATTTTTAAATCCATCTATCTGAAAAAAAATTTAAAATATATTAATTAATCATTTGAAAACTATAAAAAAATTAAATTCATCTTCCATAAATGATATATCATAAAATTTAAATTTAAATTACAATAAACTTATTCATAATAAGAATATGATATATTCATATGTAGTATGTACAAAATAAGATTGAAATGAGTGGTGAATAAGGCATAAATCTCATTGAAATAAAAGTGAGACAAAAAATTCCCTTACCTTATGACATGAATCACATCATACTCATACAATTCACATTTATTATAAATAAAATATTATGATAAGTATTTTTTAGAGACATATTTTTATATATGTTCCCATATGTGTATTTATATAACATACTTATTATAATTTTTATGTTTTGGATATGTTTTTGGTATTATGTACTTTCTTCTTAACAAGTGTATTTATTAGATATATTTTAGTCCTCATACATATATTATGATTTTGAATATTTTAATCATAATTTAAATGTAATTTATATTAAATATAATTTAATCTATAATAATATATGAAATATATCATTGTGAAAATGAATAAACCATCAAAAGAGATGGTAGGTTACATATATACATGAACATCGTTTCCATTTAATTATAATATTGAAATAAAAAAAGTAAATTATATATATGAATTTGTGTATATATACTAATACCATAATTATTATTTTTTCATATATATATATCATATAAATTTATTTAATCCATACTTAATTCATTACATATAGAGTATAAACAAATCAGATCACTTTAAAGAGGTTGTAGTCTACACTTCCCCAATCGAAACAACAAATTTTTAGAAAAAAGGATGTCATGAATGGTAGTGTTATATAATAATTAAAAAAGTCAATATACAAATTATATATCATATATATCTTATAAAAAACATATTTTCCTTCATAATTCCCAACCTTGAGAGACGATAAATGAAAAACGTACAACATCGATTTGTGAGGCGATTGTTCGTTGTACAGAAGAATGTTGAGTTTGTTGCCAATTATATATAAGTGTGTGTATTTTTAGGTAGATTACTTCAAATAAAAAATAAAATATTATTTAGTATAATTTTTTAATAATGTAATATTTTAATAATAAGATATGGGGTGTGGAGAATGAAAATAAAACAAAGGAGCATTAGGAAAGATGTTACCTATTCTTGGGGTAAATCCATTTGGTGTTCACCAATGGGATTTCTTAGATAGATTTAATCTATATGGAGTATTCATTAATGAAGGTATAGATTTGGTAATTAGATATTTCATTATTTTTTTTAGCCAATGGGAGTGATTTGTGTGAATAAGTGAGAGGTGTTAGTGCCTTTTTATTGTGGAAGTGGAGTGGAATTCTTGTAAATTTTTAAAATGGAAATTTCAAACACGTTTTTCCTATACAAAGTGGCTCCAATAATGTCCATAATCCTAGAAAAAAATATTTGGAGTTGGAATTTTGATATCCAATGACTTTGGACAATTTTATAGTTCATTTTGCGCATTAAGATTTGGGTTTAGTCCATTGTTAAGATCATTTTTATCCCAATCATTGTAATTATTTTTAATTAACTTCAATAATATTTTTTAAAAATAGATGAAGATATATGAAATTATTAATTATGTTTATTTTAAATATGTAATAAGTTATTAAAAATTAACGTAACAGAAGTTGTTGAAATTAATTTAAAATAAAACCCATACAAGTGTTAGGGAAACTCATTTTTTTAGAAAATATTTATAAATCATTGGAATGTTTTATTATCCAATTTAAATATGAAAATTGTTCTTGTAGCCCAAATTATATTAGTAGGTATAAATTTAATATCATTACACTATAACACCAAATCAATATATAATATAACTATATAAATAAATGAGATGAAAAAGAAGCGTTTATTTAAAATTCAATATTTATCTTTATTCAATCAAAGATGATATTTTCATAAAATCCATTATATTGAACCTATGATAATTTTTGAAATAAAAAATTCAATAAATATTATTATTTTATCAAATTATTTTTTTTAACATTCTAAAATAAATTTTATTATTGTTTTTATAAGGACATAATTTGTAGTTTATAAGAAAAAAAATTTCACTTTCTTGTATATAAAGCCATTACCTATATTTCATGTTTTATTTTCATTTTTTAATCATATATATTTCCATTATAAATAAATATTAAAAATTATTTATTATTATTCATGTTATATAAGATAATATAATGTTTATAATTTCCTTATTTAAATAATTTCAACAATAAGGTGACATTTTGTAGAAAGTCGGAGTTGCGTGTAACCTAGGTTATGTACGTGTTGTTTATAGATAAATATTCTCTTATTTTAGAATATAATTAATGATTGACTTATTATAGTGTTCAACTAATGACATCAAATACAATTAATTTAATCAAAAAAATATTCATGATAAACTCAGTGTGTCACATTCTACCACCCTTAAAATGATTGTCTTGCGAGAAACTCATCGTTATGATACAAAAATATGAGTATACATCAACCTGGTCATATTTTCATGTTCCCACATAGCTTCCTATAACAGATGATTTATCTACAGAACATTTACCTAGTGAGTGGTCAGTTTCGTACAAGAATCATTGCATGATCCATAATTTTAAATAGTTTTTCCTGTTATGAAAGATAATGTTGTAGTAGAATGACCTCTTGGTTTAGTACATGTTAAGGGTTAGGTATTCAATTACTTTTGAGAGAAAAATGGTACACATCATTGTCTGGAGGCAAATTTGGAGGATGATCATAGATACATGTTTTCATTCAGATAAGATCAAAAAAAGTTAAAGGAACAACATTAATAGGGTTTAGTGTCCATTTATTACTGATTCTCATGAAATTATTCCAGGTAATTATTCATATTAAAACATTCTCTCAATATTAAATTTATATGTTAAGCAGATAGTTTTTAACATATAATTTCTATAGATTATGCGCTACCATTATTTTTTCTTGAATGATTCTAACTGTATCATCCTATTTAAATAAATTATAAGGAATTTTCCATAATTATTCATATTTCTGAATTAAACATTAACTTTACATTAAAGGGGTTTATTTGATCGATGGAATTCCCGATATGAAACAATGGGTTTCATTGAAATCATACATTGCACACTAATAAAATTATAATATATTTTAAAATTTTATTCAATGCCTAGCCTTTTTATTATTGGGAATGAATATAACTAACTATAATATGATTATACAAGTTGGTTAAATTTTTTTACATTTATCCAATATATGTTATAGGCTTAAAATGTGAATTAATATAATTTTATGCATAAATACTCCAATAATATTTAAATGGTGGATTTATTGCCTTTTGATGTCTAAATCTATTTAAATATTATTTTTTAACTTTTATAATTTATATTTAACCAAATAATTTTTTTTATTCTCGTGACATCAAAATTCAATATTGGGTAAATTTTTCATATTGTTCTTGTAAAATTCATTTTTTATGAATAGTGAAAAATAATATATTTTTATTCAATAGTGAATTCTAATATATTTTATTTATTTGGTTTGATTATCTTATTTCTTTGTTTTAATGTGTAATTATATTTTTTCCCATTTAATCTAATGTTTGTCATTGAAATTAATTTCACATTAAATTGGACATAAACAAGTATCAATATTTTGATAGTTATTGCTTCTTAAAAACATGATTTTGGTTTTGAAAATGGGAATTAATGTTACATTAATTAATGCATCGTCTATTTTTTTGAATTTTTTAAAATTGAAATCATTTTTGAATTTAGTATATCAAATATAGAGTAGGCCGATAATTTGGTAGTTTTTTGAAAATCTCCAGTTTATGATAAATAGTGATACCACTAAGTAGTATATAAAAACCAATATTTGCATTCAAATAAAATTTTACAACTTCATTAGATAGAATTTAAAAAATCGAACATACATGGTTGTATTTTATAAGTACAATTTGGTTCAATATGATGAAAATAATGTTTGGTTAATAGTAAATTTTGGCATTTATTTACTATAGTTAAAGAACTTATATTATGTACAAAATGATGAACTAATGTGTTCATTCTTTGTTTTACAACCCTTAATGAGAATTTTATATTCATCCTATGTTTTGAATTAATTTTCATAGGTTCTAAAGAAGAATTGGTCCAATGAAGGGATTAAGGAAAAGTCAAGCTGTCAAAAACTTGGGGCTAGACATGACTCTTTTTTCAAAAGTTTTTAGTTTATTAAAAAAATGGAAACAGAGTAGAAGTGTCCAACTTTTAATTTTTGATATGTAATGTAATATTTATGGATAAATACTCAATCAGTCTAAACATGAAATTATTCTCAAATGTGAATTATTCATTTAAATAATAATTATTTAATGTTTAAGGTCAGATCTTTAGAGTTGGTATTAGAGGTTGGTTTAGATAACTTTAAGAGTTAGTTTATTTTAAAATTCATATCCATAATTTAAATTATATTGAAATGATATAGCATTTACATTTAACTAGGTTTCATTGAATATGATATTTATTTGTTAGGAATGGTTTTCCGTAGAGGAAACATGGCTGCTATGTTGGGATGACATTCGGAGAAAGACAACCATTCAAATATGAAAACTGAGATGGTCAGAATAAAAACTAAACAGTTTTTTTCATTGATGGAACAATTGAATTAGGCTATTAATGGTGCGGGTATCCATGCACGAGATCAGCCAGATCAAACAGAACGGAACATGTCAGTAGTGGATCATTTAACGAGGCAACTTCCCCCATAATTTAGAGGACCATCCTACCATGCTCTTATAGAAAGGTGGATTAAGGCACTGGATAAATTTTTAAAGTCATGTGGTGTTCAGATCATCATATCTTTGGTATTCCTGTTTACCGTTTTGAAGGTGAAGTTAATCAGTGGTGATCGATGATGAAAAATATTAGGGATAGTGAGGAGATTGATTCTCTTGATTGAAATAAATTCAAAGGAATGTGTATTGAGAATTATTTTCCTATGGTGGTTCATCTTAGGATATAAAAAATTCATTGAATATAGGTAGGAGGATGACTCAGTGCTTTCATATGATGAAAAATTAACTCGATTAGAATGGTATGCTCGAAATTTCAAATGAGATCCTGATAGTAAAATCAATCATTTTTTACTTAGGATTTAAGCCAAAGTATCGAATGTATTTCTCTTGTCATGAGTACATTTATAATAAAAAACGTATTCGTTGTGCAGAGAAGGTGGAAATGTAGTTTGTCTATGATAAGGTGTTCTTTGACAAACAATAGAATATGAGGTTTTGGTGGCAGAAAAATATGGAAGAACTCTTAGAAAAATTCTAATGGGAAGAAACATTAGATTACTGTTTCTGAAAATAGTGGTAAAAATCATGTTGGGGAATGTCTTTTGAATTATACTTTGTGCAACCGATGTGATAAAAAGTGACATAAGGTATGTAATTTCAATAAAAAGTTCGAAGTAATGGTAAGACAAAATATGATTTATAGTCAGTAAAATATTTTAAGTGAAATAAAATGGGTCATTTCACAAATGAGTGTCCAACAGAGAACTCAACTGAGTGAAAGCATCTAGAATACATGTAGAAAGTTGTGGTGAGTTCTTTTACAACTACTTAAGAAGATGTTGGGACATCAAATGAAGTATTATCAGGTACACAATTTTCTTGTTCAGATTATTCCAATTTTTTTTATTCATGGTCTAAAAACTCATTAATTTCATTTATTTTTTCTAGTATATTGGTAATTCCATATCAAGATATGAATACATAACATATGGTAAAAATACATGGAAGAAATGTTGTGACAAAAATAATTTATAAGTACCTTCCTTTCTTTGAGTTCAAAAAGAACCTACCTGCAAACCTTATTGTTTTACCTCTCGTAGAGTTTGATTTAATTTTGGGAATAGATTGGGTTTCTATATTTCATGCTAACATTTACTATAGAGCTAAAGTGGATTTTTTCAGAAAGATATCCAGTTTGTGTACATGAATGAGACCTTTATTATGATAACATATCAGGAAACTGAGAAACTAGTGAATGATGGAAATGAATGTTACCTTTCACATATTGTTGAAAATAAAGTAACTGTTGAAATTAATGATGTTCCTGTGGTAAATGAGTACATTGATGTTTTTTCTAATGAATTGTATAGTATTATACATGATACGAATGTTTAATATACTATTCACTTAGTTCCTACTGCCAAGCCAATTCCAAAAACCCTTATCAAATAGATCAAATTGTATTTTTAGTGTTAAAGAAACAACTGAAGGATGTAATAGATAAAGGATTTATTCAATCTAACACATCACCATGGGGTGCTTCTTTCATGTTTGTTAAAAATAAATACGGTTAAATGAGACTTTGAATTTATTATAGTACATTGAATAATATCATTGTTAAGAACAAGTATCATTTTCCTCCTATCATTGATTTTTATGAATAGTTCTAGGGAGCTTAGTATTCTTTGAAAATAGATTTGTGGTCAGGGTACCATCAGTTGAATGTATATGAGAATACATTTCGAAGACTATGTTTCATATTAGACAAAGAAATTATGAATTTTTTGTTATGCCTTTTGGGTTAACCAATGCACCTATTGTATTCATAGATCTATGAATATAATTTTCCATGAATTCTTCAATATGTTTGTGGTGGTGTACATTGAATATATTTTAGTTTATTATAAATGTAATGAACATCATGAATTTCATTTAAGCGTTGTCTTGAAAATCATAAAATAAATGAACCTGTCTGGGAAATTCTGCAAGTGTGGCTTTTAGTTACATAATATTTCATTTTGTGGATGCATTGATTCAAAAAATGGAATAACAGTTGATCCTACTAAAAAAATGTTGTTAAAGAATTTCCACAACCCCGAAGAAACTATAGATATTCGTAGTTTTCATTGTTTGGCTGGTAATTATTGTTGGTTCATTGAATTTTTTTATTGTTAATCTAGTCCACTGACTACATTAACTCAAAATGGTGTTGAGTACGTTTGGACAAAAGAATGTGATGACTGTTTTTAGGAATTGAAAATAAGATTGGTGAATGCTCCAGTTTTGGAACTACAATCTAGAAGTGGTCAGTTAGTTATTCGTAGTGATTCTTCATAGAAAATACATGGTTGTGTCCATATGAAAAATGATTAGGTAGTAGCTTATACTTCACCTCGGTTGCAACTTCATGAGTTTAATTACCCTAAAAATTATTTGGAATTAGCTGCTGTTGTTTTTTGCTTTAAAATTTTGGATGAATCATTTGTATGGAGTAAAATGTGAAATTTCTACAAACCCCAAAAGATTCAAGTATATATTCAATCAGATAAATGTGAACATTATATAGGGTAGATGGTTGTAATTAATCAAGCATTATTATTGCAAGATCCATTACCATCTAGGAAAATCTAATAATGTGGCCGATGGTTTGAGTCTAAAACATAATTATTAATTGATAAAGATACGTTTGGAACGATATCCTTTGGATTTTGATTTTTAAACAATGGAATAGAAGTTGATGGTGCAGAAAATTCATCTATTTTGTTTCCGGTGTCAATGAAATCATCTCAATCACCCATAATTAATAAAGTGAATAAGAAAGATAGTGATTTAGAGAAAAAGATATAGTTCGTTTAGAATGGTATGCTTCCTGATTATAATGTACATAATGAATGTGTCTTCATGTTTGGGAAAATATTATGCATGCATTGTGATTTACTTTTGAAAAATTATTTTTTATGTGAAACTCATAGTTCTCCATTTTCAGTTCTTCTTGGAAGTACTATTATGTACATAGATCATTATTAGTATTAATGGTGGGATGGAATGAAAAATGATATTGTAGATTTTACTATGAAGTGTATGATTTGTCTGTAGGTTAAAACAGAGTGACAGTTACGAAAAGGGATAATTCATTCATTACCAGTGCCAGAGTGGAAATGAGAAAATATATCCATGGTCTTTGTTTGATGATTACCAAATACATCTCGAGATAATAATATAATCTTGGTTATTGTTAATATATTGACTAAATATTCTCATTTCCATCATATTTGAGAGATTTTTTCTCAAGATCAACATTATCTGTTGAATGTTAAAGAGATAGACAGGTTATATAGAGTTCCTCTATACATTGATTTTGATTTTGAGCCCATGGTTACTTCTATCTTATGGAATGGCCTTCTAAAGTTATCGGGTACAAAATGAAATTTTAGTAAAACATATCATTCACAATCATATGGGTTGTCAGAATGAAGAATTTAGAACTGGGATGATATTCTACATGCTTGTTCACATGATTACCTAGGAAGGTGGGAATAAAAAATTTATTATGTTGAATTATCTTATAATAATAGTTTCCATTCCAGTATACAGATGGATCCATTTGAGGCATTATAAGGTAAGTGGTGTCATACACTAGCTTTTTGGGTTGAAGTAGGTGAGAGGAAGTTGATGAGATCAGAATTGGTAGAAGTGATTGCAGAAAAGGTTCATTTGTTTCAGAAGAACATGACAACAACTCGGTGTATGCCAAAAAGTTACGCCGATAATCAGAGGAAGCATCTTTCTTTATAGGAATGTGATCATGTCTATCTTAATGGTCTTCTATCAAAAATTGTGATGCATTTTGGTAAGAATGGAACTTCGTGTCTGAGGTTTATTGTACCCTAGAAAATCATGTATAAAGATTAAAAAATTCCTTAAATAGTGGATTTACGACAAATTTTAGCCAATGTACCCAAATTTTTTTATTGTTTCAATGTTAAGAAAGTATATTCCAGATCCATCTCTTGTTTTAAGTCCAAAGGTAGTTCAGTTGGATGTGAATCTCTCAATTTAGGATCAATCAGTCCAGATTATTGACCCTAGAAAACATTTGTTACTGAATAAAATAATTCACTTGGTCATGGTTTTGTGTAAAAACAATATGGTTGAAGTGGCAATGTGGAGATCTGAAAATTCTATGAGGGATAAATTCGCCCATTTATTTGATATTTGAATAAAACTGCGAGGACAAAATTTTAAAAAGGGGGGAAGGATGTAACATATCAGGAAAATAAATTATAATACATTATCTATAATTATTTATATTTTTGAATAAAATATTAACATTACTTTAAAGGGGTTGATATGCTCGATGGAGTACCTAATATGCAACAATGGGTTTCATTAAAATCTTATGTGGCACACTAATAATATAATAATATTATTTTAAATTTTAGTTAATATATAGATGTTATATTGGAAGGAATGAATAGAACAAACTAATATATGATTATATATGCTTGTTACATTTTTTACATTTATCCAATAAATGATAGAGGCATAAAAAAGGAATTAATCTAATTTCAAGGATAAATATTCTAATATTTTTAAAAGGTCGATTTATTGTCTTTTGATTACGAACCCTTTTTAAATCTATTTGTGGCCAATTTTATATGTTCAATTGGACAAAATAAAATCTTATTTAATAATCGGGATGTCCAAAATAACTTTGGGTAAATTTTTGTTATTTTTATGATAAAATTATATTTTTATGAATATTGAAAAATACTGTATTTTAATTCAGAAGTTCCTTTTAATCAAATGTATATATATTGTTAGATTATCTTTTAAATAGGTTTTAAAGTGTAATTATATTATGTTTTTACCATTTAATCTAAATTTGGTCATTTTAATGAATTTCACTTTGAAATTGGTTATAAACAATTTTAAATCATTTGATAGTTATTGTATTTTAAAAACACGCTTTTTATTTCGACAACATGAATAAATTTGAAATTGATTAATGCACCATCTTTGTTTTGAATTTAGGAAAATAAAGAAAATTTTTTAATTTGGAATATCAAATACATATTAGGATTATTTTTTTTAGTTTTCTAGAAAACATCAATTTTTGAAGAATAGTGAAACCACTAAATAATAGTTAAAAACTGTCATTTTAAATTAAATGAAATTTTACTACTTTTGGGGACTAAATTTCTAAAATATGACAAACATGGTTGTTATTACTATGTAAAATGTGGTTCAATAAGATTAAAATAAATTTGGTGAATAGTTAATTTTGACTTTTATTTACCGCGACTAAAGGTAAATAGAGTAATTAAATGTAAATAAAATATTATTATAATAAAAAATTACCTTAACACTTATCCTACCGTTATTGGTTGAGTTATTTACGACCATGGGAATCTTTCAGTCGATTTTGGGACCCCATGAAGCCACTTGGGAGTGATAATAGGACTTTATTTTAATTAACTTGATGTAAAGACAAAAATGACAAAAACCAATATCTTTTATGAAATTAATTTTTACTATGTGTTATGTAATTTATATTTTAAAAAATTAATATTAATTAGAAATCTAAAAATATTTCATACATCATCGTTGATTTTTATAATTTTTAGACATCAAATAAATCAAATTATTTGTGACAAAATAATGATGCATTATTAAAATCACTAATAAATTATTTAAAAAAAATAATGTGATAAAAATTAAAATAACATAAAAAAATGACCATTTTTTATTGTATGAATTTATTTCGACTATTAGGAAACATATATTTGACATTAATTAGTTTTGGACATTTAGAACTAAATATCATTATATAATAAAATAATATTTTTCACACTTTCTGATAGATCCCCTCCCAATATTAAAATTCCCTCAAATATAAATCATTCCCCACACCACTCAAGACCCATGGCTTGTCCAGAATCTACTAAACTAATATTCCATGATGCCACATTTCCTCCTAGAAGCCTTACCTTAGGTAGAAGGCACATCAAGAAGTCCTTTTGGTTCCAACAAAAGGTAGTTACCCAAATTAAAGGTATCATTTTTTTAACTTCATTCCATTTATTTTACATCTACAACCACTAAACTTTTTTTATTTATTTTATTTTATAAAAAAATAAATATATTAAATATTTTAAGATGTTGTTATGAGAATTATTTGAACTAAAATTACACACACCTCCATCTAATGGGTGAAAAACATAGTGTTTCTGTGAATGAAAAACTAACACCTCATGAAATAATGATTGTTCGATTATCTCCTACCGCCTCTCATGTTGTCCATTTGGAAGAAAAAATTTATATATGTGATATAAATGATTTATATGTTTTTTTATGCTTCTGTAATTGTATTTTATATAAATTATTTATGGGTTTCATTATAGGTAAACACGATAATTTAATTTTATAAATTGGTTACTAACGCCCCCTCAAAGTGATATGACTCATTAATGCCATATGTGGGATGTATAATGTATGGTATTTATGATATTATATATGATATTATACATGAATTATAAAATAACTATGTATCATTATATTTTAATTCCATAAAAATAAGAAATAATAATGAAAGTAGCTTTCATGCGTACGTACAACTTACTGTCTCCAGGAAGAGTGCATTTCATTTCGTATCTCCAAATATTATGTACTATTATAAATACATGTATATACTGGATATATATGATTAATATGATATATAAATCATGAATATAATTCTATATATAATAAACTATTGTCCATGTGAACATCTTATAATTATAATAAGTCCATTTTGGACTCTAGTTCCAAATATAATAAAAATTAATTTTATTAACTTAAATGATTACAAAAGGTTTATAACATGGTAATATGTGATATAAAAGAAATAATAATAAACATGAAAATTTTTCTTAATCGTGTATAAATTAACTTTAGTTTGTTATTCATGAGATTAAATAACGAATGAGTCAAGTTGGACATGAGATAAAAGACATCGCCTCAATCTCCTTTCTTTGATGAATATTTTCTTTTATTACTTGATTTTCTTTTATACACTGTATAAAAACCTTTTATTTTTATTTTTACTGAAAAGCAATTATTTCTATAAAAATCATTGTACTAAAAAAATGTTTCCTTTTAGCGTACATGATGACAACGTCCTTTCCACCGCCGCGAGTATTATTTGATCTTTTAGATTCCTTAACATTACGTAATGCTTTCAAAAAGAAAAATAAATATGATATACTATTTTTATGTATTTTGGAATTGAAAATGGTTTGTATAATGGAGTTGTTATGTTAAAATATATAAATGATATATTGTGATTGAAATATTGAAATTTTATATTTCCATTACATTTATTTTATGTGTTATTAATATGTTAGGGTTCTTGGAAATTGCTTATGAATATGGGTGGTTTCCTGATAAACCTTGGACGGGTGAGCCCTAGATAGCTGTCCATTTCATTGGGTAACATGAAAAAGGTAAACATGAATGTTTATCCTAATAGATTTAGGGGATGTACTGGGATTTCTATTACAAATGTAACTCCCTACGTAGTTGTGATTTCTACAATGTATGTTTGATATGAATGCCACAAGTTACCTTTATGATTTATGTTTTCTATGTGTTATTCATAAATCTTATGACATCATAAGGAAGGATATAGAGATTCTTTGATTCATGAAATGATGAACTAATGTTTTTTTCGTTGTTCTATAACAATTAAAATAATTTTTATGCTCATCTCATGTTTTGAAATCTTTTACATAGGACCAAATGATGAATAGGTTCAATGATGGGTTCATGGAAATGTCATGTTGTCTAAAACATGGTACTAGACATTATTCTTTTTTTCATGTGTATTTATTTTATGAAAAAAAATTAAAACTAAGTATAAGTGTCTACCACATAATATTTGAGATGTAATGTAATAGTTATGGCCTAATTCTATAAATATCTAAACCTGAAAAGATTCTTAGTTTGAATTATTCATTTAATTAAAAATTATGAAATGTCTAATGCTGAGTCATTGTAGTTGGAATCAGAGGTCAGTTTATATATATTTAGAAGTTACCAAATTGAAACATTCATGTACATAAATTACGTTATATTGAAATGATATTGCATTTAATGATTACCATGTTGCATCACTAAAGATATTTCTGTGTTTAGAATTGTTTTCCTAGAAGAAACAGGGTAGCTATGTTGGGATGACATTATGAGGAAGATGACCTTCCAAATCAGTAACCTGATAGGGTTGGTATCAGAACTAAATAGTTTGGTGCAGTGATGGAACCATTGACTCAGGCTATAAATGGTGGTTGTATACACGCACGAGATCATCCAGATCAACCACAAAAGAACATGTCAGTAGTTGAGCATTTCAAGAGAAAACATCCCCCATCATTTAGAGGATCATCTAACAATTTTCTAGAAGAACGGTGTAATAATGTATTGGAGAAATTTTTTTATGACATGAGGTGTTCAAAACATCCAAAGGATTGTCTAGATGTTTACCATTTTAAAGGAAAATCTGATTAGTGGTGGTCAATGGTGTAAAATACCAGGGATATTGAGGATATGTATTCTCTTGATTGGAATGAATTCAATGGTATGTTTCTTGATAAATATTTTTCTACTCGGGATCATCTTTGGATGGAAAAATAACTCATAGAATTGAGGCAGTAGGATGACTTTGTGGATTCTTATGAAAAAAAATTCACTCGACTAGAAAGTTATAGTGCATATTTCATATGATGTCTTGATAGAAAAATCATCCATTTTTACTTAGGATTAATTCCAAATAATCAAAGGTTTCTAGCACCACGTGATATAAAAAGTTATGAAAAACTTATTTGTTGTGAAAAGAAAGTGTAAATGTATTTTGTAGATGATTTAATTTTCTTTGATAAATAATAGATTAAGAGGTCAAGGTAGCAGATGAAAGGGAAGAAATCTTCAAAAAAGCTGGATGGTAAAAAAAATAAGTCTACAGTTTGTGAGAATAGTGGTAAAAAGCATGATAGGGAATGTTTTTTGAATTCTGCTAAGTTCTACTGATGTGGTAAAATGGGACAGAAGGCTCATAATTTCACTAATGTATATCAAGATAATGGTACATCAAATTAGGATTTAAAGTCAGTAAAATGTTTAGATGTAATGAAATGGGTGATTATGAAAATTAATGTCCAACAAAGAACTCAATTGAGGGAATGTATCTAGACAAAAAGAAGAAATGGAAGGTGAAGACATTTGCCACTACATTCGTAGATGTTGGGCCATCAAATGAAGCAGTATCAGGTATACTGTTTTTTCGTTCAGATTAAGCCATGGTGTTGTTTGATTTAGGGCATACACACACTATCATTTCTGAGAAGTTTTCAAGTAAATTTTTTAATTTGATCTCAAGATATGAATATGGAACTTGAGGTAAAAACACCTGGAGGATATGTTGTGACAACAAGAAATTATAAGAACCTTCATGTCCTTATGTGCAGAAATAATATACCTACAAACCATATTTTTTAGCCTCTAGTAGAATTTGATGTTATTTCGAGAATATATTGGCTTTCTATTTATCATTTTAAGATTCACTTTAGAGCAAAAGAGGATTCATTTCAGAATGATTTTTATTTTTTATACACGAATGATCCCTTTATTCTGATAACACATTAGGATGCTGAGAAACTAGTAAAATATGGAAATAAATTATACCTTGCACATATTTTTGAAAATAAAGGAACTGTTGAAATTAATGATATGAGAGTCATAAATGATTATTTTGATATTTTTCCTAATGAATTGTCTGGAATAATACTTAATCTAGAACCTGAATTAACTGTTGACGTATTTCCTGATTCCAATCTAATTTCCAAACCCACTTATGGAATGGCTCAAATTGAACTTTTAGAGTTAAAAAAGGAATTTCTAGTGTTATTAGATAAAGGTTTCATGGGACGAAGAACATCACCATGGGGTGATCCTATCTTGTTTTTCAAAAAGATAGATAGTTCAATAAGACTTTTCATTGATTATAGAGTATTCAATAATGCCACTTTTATGAAAATATATCTTCTTCCTCATATTGAAGATTTGACTGACCAGCTCCAGAGAGATCATTATTTTTCGATGATTGATTTGATTTCGGGGTACAAACTGTTGAATGTAAAGGAAGAATACATTCTAAAGTACGTGTTTTATACTAGATATGGCTATTATGAAATTTTATTTATGCATTTTGGGTTAAAAAATTCAACTTCTGTATTCATGTATCTTAAAAATATAATTTTTTATGATTTATTATATAAGTGTGTTGTTGTGTACATTAATGATATTTTGGATTATCCTAAAATTATTGAAGAGAATGAACATCATTTATGGGTTGTCTTGAAAACCATAAATGAAATGAAATAGTTTGGGAAATTAAGCAAGTGTGAGTTTTGGTTACAACAAATTTCATTCCATGTATACATTGTTTCAAAAAAATGACATAATTGTAGATTCTAATAATAAAAGTTATTGATGATTCTCCAAGTCCCATATATATAACATAGATTCATAGTTTTATAGGTTTGGCAAGACACTATATAAGATAACTAGAAAAGGTATTAAGTCTGTTTGGAATGAAGTGTGTGATGATTTTTTTCAGGCATTGAAAAGATTATTGGTGAATGCTCCAGTTTTGGAATGACCTTCCAGAAATGCTGAGTTTGTTATTTACATTAATGCTTTGTTGAAAGGAAATAGATGTGTCTTTATGAAGAATGATTAGTTAATTGTTTATGATTCAATTTCTTTTAAACCGCATAGGTTAAATTATCTTACACATGATTTGGAAGTAGATGTTGTTGTTATTTCATTTTAAATTTGGATACATCAATTGTATGTATTAAAATATTAAATATATAATGACCACAAAAGTTTCAAGTATATATTAACTCAGAAATAATTGAACATGATACATAATAGATGGTTGTAATTAATCAAGGATTATGACGGCACGATCCATGACCATCCATGAAAAGAAAATAACGGGGTTGATGTGTCTATTAGAAAAGTAATGCTTCATTCACCATGATAAGATTTAAAAAAGATACTTTGGTTTTTGATTTGATTATGTTTGAAATAGATGTTATTGGTATAGTAATGTTTTGTTTCAGGTGTCTATGAAATCATCTTAATCATAAAGAAATTAGAAAGCATAAAAGACAGACAATGAGTTACAGAAAAAGGTATAGTTGGTTCAGAATGGCTAGTTTCCTAGATTTAACATTGATAATGATTGTATTTTGAGGTTTGGGAAGAGATTATGTGTTCCTTGAGATTCACATTTGAATAATTAATTGTTATGTGAAGATCATAGTTCTCAGTTTTCAGTTCATCCTATATGTATTATGATATACAATGACATTCGAGAGTATTACTGGTGGGATTGAATGAAAAGGGATATTTCTTGGTTTTCATTGAAGTGTTGGACTTCACTGCATGTTAAAAAAGAGAAACAATTATCAAAGGGATTCTTCTATCTTTAAAAGTTACAGATTTTAAATGGGAACATATATCCATGGAAGTCACTGTGGGATTACTGAAGACATCTAAAGGTAATAATGAAATCTAGGTTTTTTTTTATCGATTGATTAAATCTAAAAATTTATTTCTATTCTAGACACATTATCTATAGGTCAACATTCTCAATTATATTTTAAAGAGATATTCATGTTGCATGGAGTTCCCCTTTCCCTTGAATAGGATTGTGATTCATGGATTACATTTAACGTTCAGAATAGCCTTCAAAATTCATTGGGTATAGAATTAAATTTTATTACATCATTTAATTTGCAATCATATGGGCAGTAAGAATTAATAATTCAAACCTAGGAGGATATTCTACATTCTTGTTCACTATATTACAATTGAATTTGGGACCAACATATTTTTTTGATTGAATTTTCTTATAATAATAGTTTTAATTCTAGTATACAGATGGCTCCATTTGAGGCATTATATGGGAAGCAGTGTCGAACTGAAAAATTATGGGATAATATAGGTGAATAGAAGTTGATTGGATCATAATATTTAAAATTGATTGTAGAAAAAGATCAGTTGATTCAGAATCACATTAAAACATCTTAGATTAGTAGAAAAGATGTGTGGATAATAAGAGGAAGGATCTTTTCTTGAGGTAGGTGAACATGTATTTCTCTAAGGTTCTCTATCGAAAAGTGTGATATGTTATTGTAATAAACCAATGTTGAGTCCGAGGGTCATTGGACCCTATTAAATCCTGTAGAATGTTGGATTTTTTTCTTAGATAGTGGCTTTAACACCAAGTTTATCCCATGTAATTTTTTTTTCATGTTTCAATGTTAAGAATGTATATGCCAGATACATCTCATGTTATATGTCCAATGTTAGTTAAATTAGAAGAGAATATCTCTTATGAGAAACAACTAGTTTATATTCTTGATCATAGAGATCTAGAGTGGTGGAATATTGTAAATAACCATGTAAAGGATTTCAGGAAAAACCATGTAGTTGAAGAGGAAATGTGGGAATGTAAAAATGCTATGTGGGGTAAATACCCCCACTTATTTGATTTGTGAATAAAAGCGAGAGGATGAAATTCCCAAAAGGTGGGATGGATATAACATCCAATATAAATAATTAATAAAACATTTTCCATAATTATTTATATTTGTTAATAAAATATTAACTTTATTTTAAATTGGTTGATATGCTTGATGGCCTACCTATTACACAACAATGGGTTTCTTGGAAATCATAGGTTTTATACTAATAATATAATTATATTATTTGAAAATTTAGTTACTGCCTAGACATTTTGTTGGCGGTAAATAATATAACTATCTAAAATATTATTATGCATGTTTTTAAAATGTTTTTATATTTATTACATAAATTTTATAGGATTAAAATATGAACAAATCTAATTTTATGCATAAATACTATAATAATCTTTAAAAGGTGGATTTACCTCCTTTTTATGGTGAACCCTATTTAAATCTAGTTGTGGTAAATTTTATATGTTCTATTTTTACTTATAAAATTCTTTTTTAGAATTGGGACATCAAAATTTACTTTGGGTGAATTTTTTTTTCTGATAAAAGCCATTTTTTTATAAATAGTGAAAAATACTATACTTTAAATCAAAATGACTTTTTATATAAATTATTTATATGGATATATTATCATTTAATTTTTTTTAATGTTTAATTATATTATGATTTCACTATTTAATCCAATTATGATCATTGGAATAAATATCACTTCGAAATTGGACATAAACAACAATCAATCTTTTGATAGTTATTGTTTAATAAAAACAAGCTTTTGGTTTTAAAAATGGCAATTAATTTTAAAATAATTAATGAAACAAGTATTTTCTGAATTTTGTAAAATAGGAAACATTTTACACTTTGGAATATAAATTATAGCTTAGCATGAATTTTTTTTTAGTTTTCTGGAAAAATTAAATTTTTGATGAATAGTGAAACCACAAAGTAGTAGTTAAAACATACATTTTATTAAATGAAATTTAACCTCTTATATAAATTGAAATTTGAAAATATGACATAAATTGTTGTTATTAGTTTGGAAGACATTGTTCAATAAAATGAAAATATTTTTTTGGTGAATTGTAACTTTTTACTTTTTTTACCACGGTTAAAGATAAATAGTGTAATTCAATGTAAAAAAGAATATTATAATTGTACTAAATTACCATAAAACATGACCTAACATTATTGGATGAGTCATTTACGACCATGGGAATCATTGTGTCAATTTTGGGACTCCATGGAATAACACGGGAGTGATAATGACACATTATTTTAATTAACATAAAGTAATGAGAAAGATGAAATAAAAAATATCTTTTAGTAATTTAATTTTTACAAGGGAATATATAAGTTATAATTTAGACTATAAATATTTAATTTAACGATAAAAAGATTTCTTAAATAATGGCATTTTGTTTATAATATTTATAAATCAAATAAATTAAAATATTTATGACACAATAATAATATAGTATTTACCTCATTAATAAATATTAAAATAAATAAGATTATAAATATTAAAATTACATAAATGATTACATAATGATTATAACCTGGTAATAAGGGATATAAAAGGTTTTATAAACTAGAAAACATTCTTAAGAATGTATAAATCAATATTAATTTTTTATTAAGAAGATTAAATAATGAACGAGTCAATTCGGACACGAGATAAGGGTCAACATCTCAATCTCCTTACCTTGAGACATAATTTGTTTTAATACATGATTTTCATTTATATGATGTATATAAACCTTTTAATTTTAACTTTATTCAAAAAGAATATTTTATCTATAAGGGGTTTTACTATACATTAAGAAATGATTGTATATTTTATGCCTACATGGTGACAAAGAACATTCCGCCACCACGATTATTATTATATTTTTGGCTTCATTAACAAGTTGTTATTTTTTTAAATGGAAAATAAATACCATACACTCCTTTTACCTATTTTGTTATTGAAAATAGTTATTATAATGGTGTTTTTATGTCAATATATAAAATTTATATAATGTGATTGAAATTTTGAAATGTTATCTTTCCTTTATGTTTGTTTTGTGTGTTAAGAATATGTTATGTTCCTTAGGCATTATTTAAGTATATTAGTGGTTTCGTGAAAAACCTAGTTCAGGTGAGCCCGAGATAGATCTCCAATGCATTGGGGATTTTGACAGAGGTAAATGTTAGCGTTTCTCTATAGAGATTTATGGAGTATACTATGATTGTTATTCCAAATATAACTCACTATGTTGTTGTGATAGCTAAATTGTAATTATGATACAAATTCCAAAAATTTCCTTTATGATTTATTATTTCTATGTTTTATTAATAATTCATAGGATTTCAGGAGGTAAGTTAATGATCTTATGTCATGTATAAAATGATTATCTAATGTTTTCTATCATTGTTTTATAGCCCTTACTGATCTTTTTATTCCCATCCCATGTTTTGAAATGTTTTTTAGTGGACATAAAGATGAATAGGGTCAAGGATTGGATAAAGTAAAATTTATGTTTTCTAAAACCTAGGACTAGACATGACTCATTTTTCATCAATTTTTATTTTATGAAAAAATGGAAAATGAGTAGAATTGTCAACCTTGTAATTTTTTAGATGTAATGTAATATTTAAGGCTTAATTCTATATAACTCTAAACCTGAAAATATCATCCCAGAGAATTATTCATTTAATTCCAGATTATGTAATGTTTAAGGTATAGTCATTAAACTAACATTCTCATATATTTTTTCTGTAATATTAGGTCCCATTGACATTATTTTTTCAACATCATCCCATCTTGTTATAGATCTATATTTCTTAGATATAGGGCTTCCAATGATCCATATGAATACTTGAGTGAATGCTATAGTTTTATAAAAAATCATCTAAAGGAATGTGTTGATCCCAAATACCTCTTTAATTAAGAAAATAATTTCTCAATATATCTTATAAGGTTTTAATTATTCATTTAGAATGAACATATACATGAGGAAGAGAACCTGTTTTCATACTCAATTTTGTATCATATTCAGGGTGATGAATTCATTAGAATGTTGAGGTAAACCAAAAATCCTAATATAATACTATATAATGTTCTATATGGTGAAAGAATTCCACTTCAATAATGTATATTTTGGATATCTTATTTTTAGAGAAATGTTTTCTAATAGTAATAAAGTGTGCTGACATAGTAATGTGAATGAATACCACCCATACAACATTAAACTATTTAGTGTTTTTGGAGAGTCTAATAAAAAATCTATTTTGATGATCACCCATTTCTATTCATGTAGGGGTAATGTATGTAACAACCCCTTCAATGTATTCATTCTGCTATATCTTCTTGGAATTCCACGAAATGAGATACAAAATCAGTGATATCTTTCTTCATAATATCACACTCCAAGTATTATTCCATGTTTTTATACATTTTCCATACTTCTTGAATGACCAGAGAATGGAGGAATATGTATATCCTCTAAAATATCCTTATTCAAATCCAGTATAGATGAAACACATACATGGATCATGATGTATATAATTCCATCTTGTCCATGGTTATTTCTCTAGAACAACTCTAACATCAATTTTTATCTCTAAAATTTCCTTCAACACATCATTTTTGTTTACTTCAATAAATGGATGAACATTCAATTGAGGGTGAAAATAATTTCCCCTTGCTTCATTATTTCTAGACCAATCGTTTACATATACATAAATATTTGGTCTTTTTTATACTCATCATGAATAATCTTGTTTTCTCATTTTAACTCAAATCATCAGTAATCTTGTTCACTATCCCTGGGTGATAATTTATTGTGAAATCATATTCAGTAATCACCTCAAACTATATTCTATTGATTATTTTTATCTCCTTCTATGTGAATATATATTTTAGATTGTTATGATCAGTATATATATGACACTATTCGTAATATATATTATGAATCCATATCCTTAATGAAAATATAACTATTGATAACTCGAAATCAGATGTTGGGTAATTTTTGTCATGTAACATCAAATGTTTCGAGGAATAAGTGATCACTATGTTATTCTGCATAAGAACACATCCCAATCCATTCAAGATATATTAATATAGACTAAAAATCCTTCTCCACTACAATGTAATGTAAGCACATGTGTGGTGACTAATGTTTTCTTCATTTTCTTGAAGTTTCCATCACATATATCAGTGCTGAGGAACATGAACCCTTCTATGTTTACATGGTCAATGGATTATTTAATCATGAGCAATTCTTGGAAAAATATTGAAAATATACAGGTAGTCCATGAAAACTATGGTTCTCATTCACCATGGTTGTCTTTATCTAAAATATAATGTACTCAGTCTTAAATGGATCTATTGTTATACCATCTCTTGAAATTGTATGACACAAAATTAAATCCTTTTTTAGAAAAAATCCACATTATATAAATTTATTATATTAATTATTCTTTCTTATGGTCTTTACTATAATTATGAAGTGGTATTCATTATATTCCATGATCTTTTAATGGATATGAGTGTCATCTGTATTGACTATCACAAACTAATCGAGGTAATCTATAAAGACTCTATTCTTAAAATCCATGAATATATTATAGAAATAAATCAAAATGAAAGGAATCACTATATATTCTTAGTGTCTATATATTTTAATGAATGTTGTATAGGGAATATCCTCATTATCAACACTTAATTGATGATATCAATAATAAACGATAGCCTGGTAATATTATTCATCTCCACATAGTTTATCAAACAAGTCAATAATATGAGGAAGACGATAATATTTCATGATTTTGAACTTGTTCAAGTAATGATTATAATTTCAATGTCACATTGATATATCTTTATATTTCATGAATATAGCAGGTTCCCTACTATGTGTCACACTTATCGAGATGGATCCCTTATCAATGTTTTCTTGGAATTTCTTCTATAATTCCATCAAATTAATTTAGGCCACTCTATATGGAATAATTGAAATTGGTCTCGAACAATGTATATGATCTATCAAAAACTCCATATTACGTTTTTGTGTCATTCTAGAGTAATATTCTGAAAATACAACCTTAAATTCATTAAAAATATCCATATCTTCAATATTAACTTTACCTCGATCCATTTGAGATATATGACCCTTCTGAATTGGAATTTAGTTCCAAATAATGTATTTAATATACATTGGATGTTTAAAATTATTTCCATATTGATATAAAATAATAGGTTTTTTTGAAATACACCAAATAATTTTATTTTCCACAAAAATAAATGTGGTATTAATGTATAGAAAGATAATACATGAATAAGCTGACATCAAACTAAAATAGTTGAAGAATGAAATGATTTTTAGGAGTTACATTCCCCCAAATTTCATTTGGGCATGAATTATAGACTTTTAATGAAATTTTTATTCCATTAACGGTCTATACTATTAATTAAACATCATAATATTTTACTGAAATCATAATACCCTTAGAAAAAACAAATGATATAAATGAGCGGGAAGAAACATATTAAAATAAGACATTGGATGTTCTAGAGTTGACGGTAATTGGACCTTTAAAATTTTCATTATTCCACCCATGATATAAACCAGTGATCACAAAAGATTTACCCTTTTCCATCAGTTGAAGTGGTTGTTGATGCCAATCATCATCACCAACCCTAAGGTTTGGGAATTGGATAGAGTAATTCATATCTTCCTTACACATAATGAACTGAGGTGTGTGAGGTACATTATATGTTTCATTTCCTCTATTTGTATCATTGGACAACTTATTCCCATTAGTCCGGTAATCGATTTCCCAATATCCTTCCCTTCTGTAGTTAAAACACATATTAAACCACATAAGACAATTCTTAACACTATGTGTTCCCAAATTAGATAAAAAATGGTGGATTATCGTATTCTCTCAATGGTATCAAGAGTTTCCTTTGATATACATATTTAATTTCATATTAAAATTAATAGTTTGATATGTAATTCAGGCCTTCGTTTCAACATTGATTTCCTAGCATACAATATATTTTTTGCTAATAAATTCTCTTATGGACAACATCCTTATAAGACATGGTTTAAAAAAATGAAGAACCTATGAACATTACTTTAATGATAGATTATTATTCCATATGTTTACCTCAATTGTTTTCGGACATTATCCACATTGGTTGGGACATATTCATAATCCATTTTCATAAACTCAACGAACTCATTTTTTATCTTCATATAAGGAATATAAGGAATGTACTTATTGAAGAAAAATTTCTTAATCTGATACTATTCAATGGATTCAATATCCTATTTATTCCTTGCAAACTAGATTACAGTCAATCACAGATCTCAATCACCTTCTAACCAATAAACAACTATAATAGTTTTCTCATGTTTAGAACAATGGGGAATAGAAAATATATTTTCAATGGTACTGATCTAGGGTTCAAAAATAAGTATATCAGAAGACCCACTAAATGAATTTAGATGTTATTTCATGATGGACTAAATTGATGTTTCCAAATTTTTTAGTTTGGAAGACCAACATGATTTATATCTTTAAAATTTTGGCATTAATAACCATGATATTTTTCATTCCTTCTCCAATATAAACAGATTCTTAGAAGGCAAATCATTGAATTTTCCATTCCAATCAGTATTGACATGGTTCATTTTGGATGAATCAATTGAATAAAAAGAAAAAACATAGATTAAGAAATAATTTTCATATGGAGGAACTATATTATCATAGAAAACTACCAAAATGATGTCTAACATATGAAACTGTCCATAATGTACAACACCCAATGTTTTTACAAGGTTATTCCTAACTATCATATTTTTAAATCTTTCATCATGGTTTGGGACGAGTTCATGAATTACCAAAGCATATCTCCTAGATTGTCATATGAGGTGCACAGTAAGTCCTATTATTGTGTACTAGGTTACACTTGAGGAATGCTAAAAAATCCTCGTCAGAGTAGTTATCCTTAGAGAAGTATATTCCACAAACATGTAAACTTTTAATATCATGATAGATATGTATTTATAGGAAGCCACTACCTCGATCCATTCATAAAATTATATGGAATTTTCCTATACTTTACATTTTCCTCACAATTATCTTTAGACATGTGCTTAGAGTTCTCACTAATTTTTTCTCATCTGAATTACAAATGTTACCTGAACTTTTTCTCGAATACCAACTATAACATCCATGGGTTTTCATATTGTAACATTACATCATTTTTCGCAATATTTAATATATTACACAAATTGATTCTATATGGACGTTTTAGCATAGTTATTTATGTAACATAGAGGCTAAACAATAGTATATAAGTTTGATACATTAGATATCACTAGGTTCTTCATGACTTGAACCAGTCCTAAAAACATAATTTTGAATGCATGTCTTCATAACAGGGGGATGTAAATTTTAAAATATGGGGATTTGTTTCTCTATAATAATGAAAAATGAAGATATGTATGCATAAATATGAGCATAAGGGTACGATAATGTGATAAAAACATTCTAATGTCACCCGCTTCATATTAATGATCATAAACATAAATCATAGAATACATGATAGAATTTCATATGAAATTTATAATAAGGGAATAAAGATCATGATACATGAATGAATAACATAGGAAAAAGACATGGAATTGTGGCAGACACATAAACATGTAACATCATTCCCTATAAGTTGTAACGCATTTCAAAAAAAATTATTAGTGTACATCAAGGGGACTAAACATAATAGGTGGGATACACCACCATCCTTGACCATGAATCTCCCCATATAAGATATCATTTTCCCCAAATTCCAACGGTGGACCTGGTTTTCCCATATTACCACAGTTTATCAGGTTTTCCAATCATACCAAAGTGGATTGGCTTTCACAATCCTCCCATAGGGGATCAGGTTTACCCATCTTCCAATAGTAGATAATGTTTCCCCATCATACTATAGTGGACTGTGATTTCCCATCTTATATAGTGGATCAATCCTAAATACATTAATCTCATAACCATATCTTGATATATAAATATTTACTCAATTTATTGGTGGTAGATATAGGTCCCACCCATCTCATATTGAAATTAAATATAATGTGCCTAATGATAATAAACAGTTCGATCATAACCCATCAAATGAAATGGGTATAAAAAACATGTTAAAATATTATAAACTATGTAAAATATTATATGTTTAATAATAACTTCAAAAAATCATAACCGATGATATAGAATAGGCTTCACATACATATAACCCATGAAGAAGAAATCATTTTCATAAGCATGAAGCCCTTTAATGAAAAATGGTGTTCATAAACACTATTCCATAAAGTCATAAAGCATTTAATGAATGAATAAGAATAATACAATAGTATAATTTTACAAGAATGTAATGAGAAACACCAATATATATTATTGTACAAGGAAATAATTTTGAAATATCTTGTAAAACCATTTATTGAGTAAAATATTTTTTCTTTTTTAAAAAATTATTTCTAATATATAACAGATTATCTAAACAATATTATTTGAAAATATTCATAAAAACATATAATGAATGTATTAAAATGTTTCAATAATAATTAATGTGATAAATAATTTAAAACATATAAATAAATATTAAAAAAATTAATATTATTTAATTGAAATAACTTTTAATATTTATAAATAAATAATAAAAATGTTTTCAAAAGATTTTTTTTAAAATAACAATTGAAATTAATAATATAATATATAAAAATGATTAATAAATTTTAAAATACTTTTTCTATTTAAATTATATTTATATATCATATTTAAAAATATTTTAGAAATAATTTTTTAAAATATGGGTTTTTTCAAAATTCAAGGCATGGTTCTCAAAGAAGGAAAATTGAGACAACCCTACCATACTGATTCTGTATCTTTTGAAACATAAACCCATGAAATAAAAATCTTCAAATGGTTCTTTAAATACACATATATTTAGGGATAATAATCATTGAAAATATTCATGGGTAGTATATACACTAAAAATAATAATTTAGTGTCGAATAAGGCATAAATCACACAACAATAAATGTGAGACTAGAAATACTCATACATTATTACTTGACTCTCATCATACTCAAACAATCCACTTGTTTAATAAATAATATTTTATTTTAAATTTTTTTCAGAACCATATTACAATATCCAATACCATACATGTCTTTATATCACATATTTATTAGCACTTTCATGTAAAGGTTTCATTTTGGGTAATATCATTTTTGATCATCATATGTGTCTTAATTTATTATATATTTGTCCTCATACTTATATAATTATTTACATAATGTAAAATATGATATAAATATCATGTATATTTATTATATATGTATTTATTATAATATATTAATGATATTTATGTAAAATTTAATACAACATAAGGGAGATGGTAGGCCATACGTATGCATGGACACTGTTTCCATTTAATTTCATATTAAAAGAAAGAATGTAAATGAAATATATATATATAAGTATATATAATAAATCTAGTATAACTTTTGTGTTATATATATAATATACATTTTATTTATAATTCATCGATACATTTAAAATACATTGTGAATGAATAACATCGCTTTGAGGTGGCGGTAGTCCACACTTCCCGTAAGGAACATATTGTTTTTACACAAAAATGGAATGTATGAAGGTATGTGTTATATAATAATTATAGAAGAATATATAAATCCTATGAATCATATATATATATAATATAAAAATATATTATCTATCATAATTCAAAACCATGAGAGGTTGTAAAGTAAATACAATCAACATCATTTCACCAGGTGATAGTTCTTCATACCCCTAAATTGTATGTTCATTTCCCAATAAATGGAAGTGTGTTTAATTGTAGTTTTAATCCATTAAGTTAAACCATATATGAATTTTTAAGTTATTTATGTTATTATATTTGGTTGGAATAAGAATTTTTTAGGAGGTGTATAATTAAAATAAAATAATAGATCCTCTAGAAAGATGTTACATATGATTTATGTATGAAATTTTGGTTTTCATAAATGTTTATATTTGGATGGATTTATACCCAATGTGAGTCTTATTTAATGAATTTATGGGTTTATGGATTACATTGAAGTAGTTTTTTTGATCCATATGAATTGATATGATTTTATAAAATTATTATTTTTAAAAAATAAATAAATAACCGGTTATATATTATTTATTTTCAACATGTTTTATTTATATAAAGACACTATAGATAATATTTCAAAAGATGTCATTATTATTTATAATACTATGTCTTATGTATATGTAATAAATATAACATTTAAATAATTAAAACCACAAAATGTTGTTTCATATAAATTATGTGTTGCATGTAATGATGTAATGTCATTGTTGCATATAGCCCAACCTTATATTGGTGTAGAATATAAATATTGTATGGTACAATGTTGGGTTAAGCCCACAACATCAATGAAAATTAATTTTCCAATAAAATATTTAAAAACACATGGGGTGTTATAGTTACGTTCCATCAAGTCACCATCTTAAACCAAATTCTAGCTAAATTGAATAAACATCACTCATTTGTTTAGCCTTGACTTTAACTATATTTGGTAAAATAATATCTATATATACCCAATCAGTGTATGTAGAGTGTGACAATAAATGAAAAAAAATCCCAAAAACTTCTTCCATATAAATATTATTTTTATTATTGATAACATGTCGTATTGGTATTATTTCATAAATGAAAATTTTTATATTTAATAAAAGCATGTAAGATTAAATAGATTAATGAAAATATAATTTATTAAATGGGTAAGATAATATAACTAACTAGTTAATAAATAAAATCAAAATCATGAATTAAAGTGATTTTTACATGGAAATAAGATCAAAAAATTGTAGGTTCCTCATACATTTCTATGATAGAAATCAGTTTATCCATCTATAAACCATACTATCTATACCAAAGTTGTTATCTAGACATTGATACTCAATTATAAGGAATAATCACTTTAACAATCAGAATAAATCTATAAATAATTTTTCTGTAGTAAACTATGTAGTGTAACATAAATACCAAGTAAAGCACATTCTCTTAGTTTTATCCAATGTAAATAAGTCTCATGTGAGAAAAAACCAATAAGGACACGACCTTAAATCATACATAGTATTTAATTAAATGAATAATTCAAATTGAGGATCTTTTCAGGTTTATAGTTATATTGAATTAGGACATAAATATTACATCTTAAAAAATTACATCGTAGACACTTATACACAGTATCGATTTTTTAAAAAAAACATGAACTCTTAAAAAAAGACTCATGTCTACTTCCATGTTTAAGACAAAATGAATTTTCCATTATCCCATCCATGACCCTATTCCACATTATGTCCTATTAAAAACAATTTAAAAACATGGGATGAGCATAAAATGATCAATAAGAGATACAAAAATAAGTAAAACAGATAGTTTCTCAAAACAACAAGACAACTATGGATGATTTATCATAAGTAATAATTTTCACTTTTATGATGTAGTAAATGTTCGTCAATATATAAAATATCATTACATTCCCTTTGGTAACCAAAATATTACCATAAAAACCTTATAAAGAACACATAACATATAAGGTAACTTGGGACATAAACATACGTAAATGAAATAACCATATGGCCAAATTCCACACATATCACTAAATGGAATAGAAATATGGATGACTTCCATACCCAATTAATTGAATGTTATAACGTAACCACCCATCCTAGTATTCATGACACCACCCGTCATTTGGTTTACCATGTAACCACCCATCAAATGTCTATGTAATAATATAAAATCATATCACATAGAACAAATATAAAGGAAAGGAAACATTTCCCAATTTCAATCACAATATATCATTTAAATATATTGACATAACAAATCCATTTTCCAAACCATTTTCAATACCAAAATTACCTATAGGAATATAAGGTATTTATTTTCTTTTAGAAAACATTACGGATTTTTTAGGCAGCCAAATATCAAATAATATTTGCAGCGGTGGAAAAGGTCATTGTCACAAATTACTTTAAAAGGATCATTTTTTTCATTTAGTAAAAAAATTATTCAAAAAAGTTTCCTTTTGAATAAATGTAAAATTCGATGGAGTTTATATACCGTAAAAAGAATTTCTTCTATAAATGAAAATATGCCTCAATGAAAGGAGATTGAGACGATGTCATTTACCTCATGTCTGAGTTGAGGTGATCGTTCATTAATATCATGAATAATAAACTAAAGTTAATATCTACTTGATTAAGAACCTTTTTCAATTTTATTATTCCTGTAATATCAATTATTACCATGTTATAAAAATTATGTAATCATTTAGGTTAATAACTTTCATTTTGTCGATATTTGGCACTTGAGTCAAAAATGATCACCTTATATTTACAAGTTGTCCATGTGGTCAATATCTCATTATATCCAGAATTATATTCATGATTTAGATATCATATATATCATATATATATATATATATCCAGTATGTATATGTATTTTTAATATCACATAACATTTAGAGGTAAGAAATGAAATTCAACATTCATGGAGACGGTAAGTCGTACATATGCATGAACGCGGATTTCATTTAAATTTCTTATTTTAATTGAAAAAAATGATACCTAGGTAAATTATAATTACAGTGTAATATCATATATGATATCATTATCACTATCCTTTATACATCCCACATAAGGCATTAACAAGTCACATCACATTAAGGGGGTGGTAGTCCGCACTTCCTCAAATGAGATTATCGTATTTATCCACTATGGAAACCATAAATACTTGATATAATTGGGAAGTATAGAAGCATAATAAAATCATAAACAGAATATATATCATATATAAATATAGTTCCATCATAATGGTCACCTTTATAGGTGGTAAGATGTAATTGAACAATCATAGTTTCATGAGGCGATAGTTTTCCATCCACAGAAACATTATGTTCTTCATTTATTAGATACAGGTGGGTGTATGTTTAGTTAGAATACAAATCATAAGAATATACTAGTATATTTAGTATATTTTTTTGGTTACAAAATAATGTAATGAAAAGAGTTTAGGGGGAGGAGAAGTAAAATAAAAGAAAACAATTTAAGAGTAATTGTTAGCTTTAATTTGGGTAACGCCCTTTGGATTGAACCAAAGGACTTCTTGAAGTTCCTTATGCCTAAGGTAAGGCTTATATAAGGAGTAGAGGGTTGTAGGGAGTGTAATTAGGAAGATTTTGGTCGATCCAAATGGCTTGAGAGGTGTGAGGAATTGGTTAGAAGTGGTCTCCTTTTATAAGGGTGAGGAGGGGCTCTTTAGGAAAGTGGGAAACTATTATTTTATAATATAATTATATTCGGTATGTAATGCTCCCAAAATCATGATGGTCAAATATATGATGAATAATATTTGAAATAAAATCATCTGATCAGAATTAGATATTTTATGGATAATAATTTAATCATTATAATCATATTTATTTAAATCATTTATTAATGAGGTAAATACTGCATCATTATTGTGTCCAAAATAATTTAATTTATATGATGTTTAATTATTATAAAACAAATACCATGATGTAGGTAATATATTTATCTTTCAAAATAATATTTATAGTCAAAAATAGGTCATATATTACACCATATAATAAATAATTACTAATAGATTTTTGTTAATGTCAATTTTTTCTTTACATTAAATTAATTAATCCAAATTGTCATTATCACTTACAAGTGTCTCAATGGTGTCCCAAAATCGACCCAAAGTTGCCTATGGTAATTAATGACTCCACCAATAATGTTTTTAAACGTGTTAATGTAATTTTGAATTATTATAAATTTATTTTTACCTTGAATTACCCTATTTACCTTTAACCGCGGTAAATAAAAGTCAAAAGTTACTACCCACCAAAAATTATTTTCATTATAATAAACCAAATTTGAATTCTTGATAACAACAATTTATGTCAGATTTTTGAAATTCAATTCACTGAAGTGGTAAAATTTCATTTAAATGAAAAATTCAGATTTTTAACTACCAGTAAGTTGTTTCACTATTCACAAAAAATTGAATTTTTTCAATAAAATACCAAAAATTCAGCCGAAGAATTATTTGATATTCCGAATTCAAAATTGATGTCTATTTTTCTAAAATAAAAACATATAAGTGGAATTAATTGATTTAAAAATTAATTCACGTTATTAAAACAAATAGATTGTTTTTAAGAAACAATAATAATCAAAAGACTGATACTTGTTTATGTCCAATTTCAATGTGAATTTACTTCCAATGAACAAAATTGTATTAAATGGTAAAAATATATTTTTATTTCACATTAAAACCATTTTAAATATAATCTAACTATACACATAAATTAGATTAAAAGGCACTTTTGATGTAAAATACAATAATTTTCACGAATCATTAAAACAAGAACTTTTTCAGAAAAATACCAAAAAATTACCCAAAGTAAAATATTATGTCCCCATTCTAAAGAAGAATTTTATTTGGTCAATTAAAATGTATTAATGTGACAAAATCTATATTTAATGAGGGTTCTCCATTAAAAGGCGATAAATCCGCCTTTTAATGTAAATTATTCATAAAATTAGATTCATTCACATTTTGAGCCACTAAATTTTATTCGATAATGTAAATACCTCAAACAATCATGTATAATCATATTGTTGTCAGTTTCGTTCATTCTCCCCAATAAAATGGTATGGAGTTAACTACTAATTAAAATAATAATATTATATTTTTAGTGTGCAATGTAATATTCCAACGAAACCCGTTGTTGCGTATCAGTTACGCTATCAAACATAGCAACTCCTTCAAAGTAAATTTAATATTTTATTCAAAAATATTAATAAATATGAAAATATCTTATTCTTCATTTACCATGGATGTTATATCCTTCCCCCATTTTGTAAATTGTGTCCTCACAATTTTTATTCAGTTATCAAAATATGTTGGGTATTTGACCCACATAGATATTTCAGATTCACACGTTGCCTCTTCAACCATATGGTTTTTCAACAAAATCTTCACCTGGTGAATTACCTTATTCCGCAACTATTTCTCTCTGCGGTTATGAATCTTGACTTGTAGTTTGTTATAAGAGATATTCTCTTCCAACTGAACTACCTCTGCGCTCAAAACATGAGATGGATCTGGTATATACATTCTCAATATCGAAACATAAAAATCATTGTGTACCTAGAACAAAATTAGAGGTAAATCCACTGTATATTCAACTAATCCAACATTCTCCATAATTTCATTAGGTCCAATGAACCTCAAACTCAACTTTCCCTTCTTACCAAAACACATCACACTTTTCCATGGAAAAACATTGAGAAATACTTGATCACCTACCTCAAGAGAATGATCCTTCCTCTAGTTATATTCATAGCTTTTCGGTCTTCTTTGAGTTGTTCTCTTGTGCTTCTAAATCAACTGATCTTTCTTTGCCATCTCTTCTACCAAATATGGTCCCATCAAATTCCTTTCTCCTAATCCATCCTGAAAAGATGGAGTTCAACATTTCATTCCATATAATGCCTCAAATAGAGACATCTCTATACTGGAATGAAAGATTTTTTTATAAAAAAATTCGACCAAAGAAAGACGTTGGTCCCAACATCCCTAATAATCCATCGAACAAGCACGTAATATATCTTCCAATGTCTGAATTGTTCGTTCTGACTACCCGTCTGATTGAGGATGAAAAGATGTACTAAAATTTAATTCAGTACCTAATGATATCTGAAGGCTTTTCCAAAAGATATAAGTGAACATGGGATCACAATCAGGTACAATGGAGAAGGGAACTCCATAAAACCATAATATCTCTTTATCATAAAACTATGCCAGTTGATCTAGAGATAATGAATCCCTAATACGAATGAAATAAGAAGATTAATCCATCACTAAACTATAACTCTGATTCCATTATTACCACAATATTTCTTTGTAAATCCCACAATGAATTCCATGGAAATATTTTCCCATTTCCATTCTATAACTGGTAAAGGATAGTGCATTCTTTTTGGTAACTGTTGTTCTACTTTAACCTGCTGAAAAGTCAAACACTTCACAGTAAAATCAGAAATATCTATTTTCGTTTCATCCCACCATTAATAGCCCTGAATATCTCTGTACATCATAGTACTGCCAGGCTGAACTAAAAACAGAGAACTATGAGATTCACATAACAAGTCATTCTTTAACTGTGAATCAGAAAGCACACATTATCTCTTTCCAAATCACAAATGATGCGTCCAAATTTTTAAAGCCAAAAAATTGATGCTAATTCCAAATCATGTGTAGGGTAATTTATCTCGTGAGGATTCAGATGACATGAAGCATCAAAAATTACATGATCATTCTGCATTAGAATACAACCTAGTCCTTTCAACGAAGCATCACTATAGACAACAAACTCACCATTTCTGGATGGCAGTACCAAAACTGGAGCATTCACGTATCTCATTATCAATTCCTGAAATCAATCATCAAATTCTTTTGTCCAGATGAACTAAACACCTTTTCATGTTAACTTAGTCATTGGACTTGATAACTGTGCAAACTTTTCAACAAACCTCCCGTAGTAACATGCCAAACCATATATACTCACCTTTTCTACACTCTGATTTAAGCGGCCTCCAAGTCACTCCCACATGGTCGTGTGTGTGGATACTACACATCTTTCATATGGACTAATTCTTCAAAAAAGTACATAGCATGTACTCATAAATTACATAGCGTGTACATTGAAAATTTCTAGAATATCCTTTTTACTAAAAAATGTCCATAAATGAAAAAACATACATGAAATGACGATCCATGTTCTTACAGTTTGAGTCCAAATAATTCTTATTAAGATTTGTTGAGACTTATATAAAGGATACGACCTGTGAGTCTTATTTTATGTCATCAATGCACACGATAATGATTTTTTTATATAGAATTAAATTGGATGTTGGAAATATTGTTATTGAAAATTTTATTATTTCTATGAAGATGATTCCTTAAGGAAGCAACATGAATTTTTAATGCATGCAAATGAGATTTCAAGAAAATATTTTATTTTCAAAATGTACGATAAGTGATATTTTTAAATGATAACATATGACCATTCTAGGTAAAAATGTATGTTTTAGGAAAAAATTAGATGGTATTACATGATATTTACTATAAAAACTATTTTATTAACTATATGTCACTTAAAGATATATTTATTCTTACAGACATTTTAAAAAAACTTAGTGGTGTTTATCATGTTTTATGAAAAAGAAGACGTTAATTTAGAAGTCATGAATATTTATTATGGAATGAAAAAAATTTACTGAAATGTTTTATATTTTTGGAAAAAAGGAATATATTATAAGTTTCTTATTTGATTAATATGGGTTTATTATATATTATTTATTAATTAATTCACTATAACACTCAACCTAAATGTATCTTCAAATTTAAAATAATTATTTCAACACCTAATATTCAAGATTGTATAATTTTTTTACAAAACATTAATCATTATATAAGAGGTCTATTTATAAGAAATTAGAGGTTAGTATGTTATTTGATAAAATATTTAAAATTTTTTATAACCGAAAAAGATAGTATGATATGGAAAATTATGAATATTTTTTATATATATAAAGAGATTAATTAGTGATTCCATGGTTAAGGATGTATTAATATATATCCAACACATTAAATGATATTTCTGGAATATTTGATATACTTATACTATTAAATTTATTAATAAATGTATATATATAGTAGGAACCAAACTAATGGATGTGAAGGAAAATGTGGTGGTTTTCTGAAATGTAAACTGAACAAAATGGGTGTTTTATTAAAATGATTTTTATTTTTTCTAGATATCATGAGTTAGGATAAAAAATAAGATCCGAGGTGAGTTTATTAATAAACTAAATAAGATATAATTGATGCATTGTGGATGTTCAGGTGATAATCAAAAATGTAAAAATATTTAATGATCTTTATGTAATGAATGTGGAATGAAACACCAATGAAAGTTTTATAAGATAATGGGAGGATATTTTTTGTTGTAAACAATGTCATAAATCCAAAATATACTGTGGCGGTTGAAATAATTGAGTTATCACTATGAAGGGGAATAAAATTATTCCAAATATGTCAATTGAATGATATAAATATAGTGAGTATGACCAACATGAAAATCTGGGTCCATGGGTGAATGATCATGGATGTTGTAATAATGATCATGCAGCTAAATGTATAGAAATGCCTGATGACATTAATGTTGATGATGAGTAATCTAAAAATTAATGTTAAATTTATGGATTGCATATAAGAATATATATTTAAATTGATGATTTGTATTACATGATTCATGTTTTTCATTTAAATAAATAATTAATCTCCTATTGGGTTTTTTAACATGGTTAATGGGTTGTGACGAACATTGATTAATAACATTTTATACATATAAGGTTTCAACATTTATGATGTATTGGTATAATTTTGGATAATAATAATTTTAAAATAATTAAAACCCTTATCTTTATTTATTTTATTTTATTAGTTTTTGAGACAGAATTTGAGTATTTATAGATGAATATGATTTATGTAACTCGATTATTTAAGATGTGAAAATGTTATTTTATGAATAATCTACATTTTATTTTATAGAAATAAGATTAATTGTATTGATTTACTTCATTGTATATATGATATTATATTATTTGTATTTTTTGAGGAATTTCATCATAATTTGATGAATATTATAAAATTTATATTAATATCGTTTTACAAAAATGGAAAACATTTCACATTTGATAAGGTTATGGGTCTTGTTATCATAGATAATGGGTGATAAGGGTGCAGTGACAGTGACTTAAATATGTTATTTCATCAATAATATAACATTTCATTATTTAAATTATGTGATATATAATGATCAAAATGATTTATGGGACAAATTTTTATCACAGAGACAAAAAAGTGATTAAAAAGTGATTTGGTGTTTAGATGATTAATATTTATTTGAATAAGGCCATGATTTTGGATACTTATGTGATTAAAGATTGAATATTATTATGGTATTTTAATTAAGGAATAAAAATTGAATAATCTTATGGAATCATATATAATTTTACTATTGATTTTATGAGATTCATGTTATTTATGATAATTATTAATTTATCACATAGAATATTTGATTAAGGAATATGGATTTTTTATGATAAATTAAAATTTATTAGATTTATTTTGATATGAATTATAAATCAATCTCAAATGAATATATGATCACCTAATTCTATTTTTTTATTTCAATAGTAGTTAAGAATAATTTGATTAAATTTAAGGATTGTTATATATTAGACTACGTAATAAAAAATTTAGGTGTAATTGCTTACACAAAAGAAATTAATGTTGTATTTCATCATAAGAGAGTTATTTCAATTTTACAATTGTATTGCTTAGTTATAATTTGATTTATTAAATTTTAAATATAACAGGAATTTCTTACTATACATTTTCCATAATTATGTGATATAATTGACGTAGATAGTAGTGCTTTACGAATAATAAATAAATATTACTCATTATTCTTAGAAAAATATAAAATTATATTATAAATTTATTAATGGATTAAATTATATATGTAAAGTAAATATACTATAAATATTTTCATAATTTCAATTTTAAGAAATACCTTAAATCTTGAAAAATGATCATGAAAATGAGACTATTTTCCTATTACTATGATTTTTGAAGAGACTATGGCCATTTTCCAACCATATTGGTTTATGTTATTTTGGTTGTTAGCATTTTCATGACCACATAAATTTTTATAATCATTGATATATTACAATAACCATCATTAAATCAAATTTTAAATTTTCATCAATGTATATATCATCAATTTCTAAAAAAATATACTATTTCGAAACATATACATATGTTATTCAGGGTTACCTTCAAATTATCTTTTTCGCATTTATCATGAAGATGATTTGTTTTTCCATTTTATGATTTGGTATTTTATGAATGGTATTTTCAAATGTAATACCCTTGAATTGTTATTAAATTTTCAAATTGTGAGGATGAAATTTATTAATGTGTTAGGAGATTGTAACAATATTATATTTTAAAAGAATAACATTATATTTGATAACCAATACAACACGCAGTCCCTAGCTTATTTGACCAAAAATCAATTGACCATTATAATATATTTATTAAATTAAATTTTATGAATATTATTAAAATAATTACGATATATGAATATATATATAAATTGTTTTAAATATAGTTTTATAGAAAAATTTTATGGGATGAATAAATAATTTTTAATTAAGTCATATTTTCTTCTAAAAAATGTGTTTTCTTCAAAAATGTTTTGATTGATTTTTTTTAAAAACAATTATAAATAATTTATATATATTTAAAAAATAATAAATTGATATTAATTTTTTAAATAAGAATATAAGAATTATAATATGTTTTAAATTAGGTGTTTTATGGATAATAATGTTTTTTAGTGAATAGTAAAAAATACAATTTTGTGTAAAAATCATTAATTTTCACAAAATAACGAAATTTAAATTACAATTATTATTTTTGTTTTTTTATGTAAAATATATATGATTACATATAATTAGAAAAATTAATTACTAGTAAAACATATTTTTATGGGTTTTAGAATAAGTAATTTTACGGTTTCAAAAATTATTTTCCTAGAAATTGTATTAACACAAACAATGTTATTCAATTTTAAATAATTAAAATAACAAATAATGAATAATAATTAAAAATAAAATTATAATATTTATATATATATATTCGTATGAATTTAAATTCATATAATGATAAATTCAAGATATAATGTTAATCTTAGATCATTACACTATTGAGGAATACATTTCATAAAAAAACTGTTTTTTCATCGCGTCTGCGAGATTAATTTTGAATAATATTCTACCAATTATTTGGATTAATATTTAAAAAATAAATTCCATATTATTAATCAGAATAACATTTAATATATAATATTTATACCATATCTTTTAAAATTAATAGTGATAATAGTAAATATTATTTACATTGGTAAAGTGTAAAACATGTTTACTATGAGTAAAACTAAAAGGATAATGGATAAAAGTACATAACATTATATAAATTCTGTTGAATATATATATTTAGACCATATATCATCTATGTATACATAATAGTCACTTTTATTGACATCTTTCACATGAATAACTATGTAATGATTTTTTCAAATATTCCATGTGTATCCTCTTTGTGAAATGTAAAATGTGAAAACTTTCCTATCACATTCAGTCATCTAAAGAATATTGTTTCACCCAACTACTTACAAAATTAATTTTTTTATTCTATACCCAAATTATAGATTACTTATTTTGATCAGAGATTTAATATGGGAAGACATTAGGTATAATCATAATGATGTGGTTCATAGAATTAGTAATACTCTATATTGAGATTTTTTTTCGTATTTCACCCCATTGAAATTTTAATAAACCATGATGATATAATAGCACCAGTATATCATATAATAATTAATTTTATTAGGTTATTGGAAAACCCCCATCCTTTTTCTCTTCAATCAAATGTGTAAAAAACCACTACTTCTGTGTATAGAAGAATATCCCCCAACAAATTTGTGCAATAAATTTTCCATAATTGCCCCTCATTGTTGTTTATAATTATGGAAATTATTACTAAATATTTTAATCATAAAATATTTATCAGTATTAAAATATAATATATCATTTATTTTTAACATCTCAATTCATTGAAAAGGGAAAACTACATTCATGAATATGTTTGGACTACCACCTATACAAAGTGATGCAGTTCTTTTTTTTCATCACCACCTCATAAATAAGTTATATATAATTAAATATAATTATAAAATTTGATATTATTTTTCTATAATTATATAATTGTGGAAAATAAATACACTTTTCTATAATGATCATTGAATAATGGAAATGATACTGCTAGGTACATAAGACTTATTGTCGCTATAATCGCAATAATGTACATTTTTCATAACCATATTTCATGAATAGTTTTACGATTATATTTTATATTTTTAAAAAATAATTTTCTATTATTATTATTCAATAAATATTGAAATAATTAACAAATTGACCATAGTCAACTGACAAATGTAATTTTTAGACATATGAGATGAATATAATCAAAACATCTGATGTTAAAATAAACGATGATATAATAGAATAAAAAATTATAATAAGTAAAATAAAAGGAATAATTTACAAGAAAAATGTTTCAAAGAAAGTTAATATTTACCCAATATTTAGTATTTTTCAATAGAAATAAAGTACCTTACAATTCATACTCAATGTCAAGTACACCATAATATAGAATCACATTTTTTATGTTATAAATATTTATTTTAGAAATTAATCACATTCATGTCCATGTTATAAAAAATTTTCATTAAAATTATTATTTATTATAAAATAGTTTATAATGATCACATTTATCCTTATTTCAAATTCAAAATTTTAAAAGGTGGTCTTTTTAAAGTTGTACATAATGCAATTTTCATTAAAATCATATTTTAATGTTTTCCTTCCAACTGTTTTTTATCCTTGTCCATATTTTTAAAATTATATAATTAAAATATTTATTTGGACACAAGTGAAATATAAATGAATATTTTTCATTTTTTAAATTCAATCAATTGGTTTAAAAAATAATCTTATTTACATTATGTATAAATATATTTACAAAAGGATAAATGAATATTCTATTTTAACACCTATGTTATCAATTAATTTTTCAACCACTATAAATATAACTTTATGTTTTCATTCCTTTATAAGATATATTTTTTTTGTCAATTAATAACCATCTATCCCCATTATTGTTTATTTTGGTATTAAAACTGGGTTATTAAACGAAAAGGATATTTTTATAAATAAAGATATTTGGCATAAAATTATGAAGGAGTTTTTCAATGGTTTTAGGATGAAATGATTATAGATTAAAATGTTTTATTCCTGATATGGAACATATATATTTATTAAAATTATTTTAGTCCCAATTATATCCCACAAGTGAGATCAATAGTTCATATATGAATTGATGATCCCCAATGTAGGACATAAAAAATCCGTGAGCATAATATAGCTTATAGGATATGATATCCCCATTATAGCTCTACAATTCATTGGATCATGATTATATTCCATAAAGATTAAAATAGACATCGGATTTATAGTTATTCCAATCTGTAAGGGTTCTATTAATATGGTGTCCTAAAGAACCTATTTTTCATTTATATACATTCTAATGAGTTTTCATTAAAATAATTCATTTTAAGGAGGTAAGATAAATTATAATTTTAAAAGAAATATGATTCTATTTATAGATAAAATGACAGTTTTTTAAAATATCTTTTCAAATAGATTTCATGTTTCTCATAGGACTATAAATTTTTTTCTTCTTATTCCCTTATTAATATTTATTTTTCGCATCCCATGTTTGTAAATGTTTTTCATAAGGTTTTATAATGGATAGGGAAATAAAGAGTTTGAGTTGAATTTACTGAATATTTTTAATGAAAATAAATCATGTTTTTTTGTAATGATTATATATTATATGAAAAATGGATACTAATCATAATTATACCCTTGTATAATATGGTTTTGTTATTAATGAGTTATGACTGAATTCTATACTACAGTAAACATATAAATATCTTAAAATTCAATAAAATTAATTATTAATAAAAAATTATTATTTTGAAAATATTTAGGGTGGTTTCTTATTTTTTATTCGAAATAGTTGATTTATTTTCCAATTACACCATGTTTACGTCATCTATATATGCCTCAAAACACATATCTATTAAATAAATGCAATAGTCCAGATATATTCATCATCAACAACATAAATCATCCATGTGATGATGATTCATGGTAACAATATGACTAGGTTCATCCTTCATTTATATTAGAACATGGTAAAATGTAGTTCACTCTTTCTATCTATGGGTTTTTCTGTTAGGTTCTTAAAACTATCAATATTCATTATTTCATTTTTTATAAATACAAACAACTGCCTCTAAATATAATAATTAGGGAACCATATATATATTTATATTGGCCATTATGTATTCCCAAACATCTAATGAATAATAATGATGATTTTTTTAATCCATAAATTGGTGTTTTTACTTTATTGTGGAATTAGTGGGTAACTATATATAATATATTTTCATATCATAATTCTAAAACAAATACTCCATTAATGTTGAAAATTAGATTCTTTTTTATGTATTGTACGTTATTTATATATTTAATACGCATTATGTAAATTTGTTTCTATTCATCATAGAGGAAATTAAATCAAAAATTCTTATTAATGGTCAAAATAACATTTTCTTATAGAGATCAAATAATTCTTTTGGTGGATCACCTTCTCATAAGGAATAATAATAATTTAAAAAAGGTATATTTGAATGTGACTAGCTTCATTAAGAGATATAATGTATTATGGTGATGTCTATCTTGTATTATTTATATCCAATTAATTTAGGACCAAATATAAATGAAAAATATATTTTATTTTACGTGAGACCATACTACGATGAAGAAATGTATTTTCTTGGACATGACATCTTGGTTGGATTGTTTGGTTTATCACGTGTTATATATAATTTATTCATAGAATAATTTATTTAATAATGTAATTACTACTTTGGACACACCTGATAACTTATATATTAATTTAAGGGATTGGTTTGAAATTTCAAATAATTACAGAAATCATGAAATTAAGTTATTTAAAAAGGAAGGACCAGTAATTTTATTGAAATTAAATGAATATAACACACATTTTAAATATATATTGTTATTATTCAATAAATTTATTATATATTTTAGGTTCTTAGATAGTCCAACATTTATTGTTTCTCATTTCATAAAAGATGGTTGTATAATCGGGTGAAAAATATATGACATACATGTGATAATAGAAACACTACTAATATTGGTCATAAAGAGATGTTGAATTATACAATAACCTATGTGTTGACCCTATTATATTTTTCCAATTGATATATTTGCATGGTAACATCATATTATGATCCACTAAGTATGTTAAAATAATACGTTGTTTTAATTTCTTTAAAATAGAGAAAATATTCCCAATGAGATTCTTTAAATCAACAAAAAATTTAATATTGAGTTTTTCTGATGATTATGAAAGTGGAGGGTTAGTAAAATACTGACAAATGTAAAAATTTTAGAGAATTAAGCAAAAATTTACATCACAAATCCATAGTCGAATGATAAAATGAATATTCTTACCATTTTTAATAAATTTCCAATTTATTCTCTTATTATTTACATCATTAATATCTAGAAAAAAATGAATCATGGGTCATAATGAGGAAAATGAAAATAATTTCATAGTTCATCAATTTATTGTATAAATAGCCTAAGATTAGGTATATATTTTTTATGAATGATATATTTCAAACAATGATCTTCATAGAGATCATACATATCTTCTTATCAATTTTGATTAAATGGAACAATTTGTGTAATATATAATAATTTTATTATAATTTTAAGAGATATATTAAATTATACTAATGTATAATAATTCATTTTAAAATATTAAAAACAATTAAAAAATTACCCTTATAACACCTGAAGAACATCTTCAACATAATTGTTTATATAGGATTCAAATATTTGTATGTTATGATGTTTATGGAGGAACATTATATATATTTTGTAAAAAGACATATTATTAATTTTTATTATTATATATTAGTATATAACATGAATTTAAAAATTATTGTTGATTATGTGTTTGAAAAACACTCCATCTGAATTTTTATAATCCCATATTCGGTATTTGGTTAGTGGATTTCAATTTCATATTTGCACATATGGTTAATTAATTAAATCAATGAATAATGGTGTTTTATTAACAAATGTATTCATAAATAATGTGAATTATACTATTGTGGAATGGTAGATGAGATAATTTAGTTATGTTGTCTAAGAATAAATTATGTATTATTGTTTAAATGTCATTGGTTTGATAATGATTAATGTTTTCAAGTTTATCCACCAAATAGAGTGACTAATATTAAATATAAATGTCTTATATATATAAATAAAACATTTATATTAGAGAACCAAGAACATCATGATTCTAATATAAATATCTATTTAGTATTCAAATAAATAAATTGTTGGTTGTGTATAATATTAATAAAATCATTTGACGATGAGTTTCAGGAAAATGAAAATGTATTAGTGGATGTATAACATATTGATTTTTTTCTTAAAATACCCTAACTACGTCTATAACATGATGAGATACAAATATCAACGATGAATTCTCTCCCATTTAACATATATTGACATTGATAATGTTAATTTTGTTATAATATATGATGAAAATAAAATTCATATAGTGGTTTATGATGTTGAAGAAAAAGATGATGAAATATTCATCAATGAACATGAGGATAAATATGATGAATTATGTTTTAAATTTTCGAATTAATAAATTATTTATATTTTATATTTTTATTAAAAATTATTTATAGGTAATATTTTTTTATCAGAAGGGTAAAGATAGAAATGAATATTAGTTCTGTTACATCGCTAATTTCGAGCATCCAAATGATGATTTCAATGACCAAACATCTTACCCAAATGATTCTCCCAGAATTCTCCCTATTAAGAGGTGGTGTGACCATTCAGGATTTATGATTCCAAAAATATTATTTAAATAATACCATATCATTATTTTGGTCAGTATTAGTATAGATATGTTTAATTTTAAATATTAATTATGTTATAAAAAGTTTGGAATTTATTTCTGTAATATTATTTTAGTTATTTTTTATACATTAAATTTATTGAATTTTCTTATTGGATAGGATGGTAATGTACTACCATATAATTTTTGAAATATGATTCTATTTATTGATAAAATGACTGGATTTTAAAACATCGTTCTAATTAGTTTCTATGTTTCTCACTCGACTGAATTTTTTTTTCTTATTCCCTTATTAATATTATTTATCGCATCCCATGTTTTTTAGTGTTTTTCATAAGGTTATGTATTATTTATGGAAATGAAGAATTTCAGTTTAATTTCATGTATATTCTTAATTAATATTAATCATGATTTATTTTAAACTTTTCTATTATTGAAAAAAGGGATACTGATCAAAATTTCATTCTTGTATAATATGGTTTTGTTATTAATGTGTTATGACATAATTATATACTACTCTATACCTAAAAAGAAACCAAGATTTAATTGAATGAATTATTAATAAAAAATCCTTATTATGAAAATTTTATCTGTGTTTGGTAATTTTTTATTCGAAATAGTCGATGTATCTTCTAATTACACCCAGTTTACATCATATATATATATGTCTAAATAGACAACATCAATAAATTAATGGCGTAATCCAAATATTTTACTCACTGAAAACATAAATCATAAATGTGATGATGATTGAGGGAATCAATATGATTTAGTTCATCCTTTATTTATATTATAAAATTTTTTAATAAGGTTTAGTCTTTCAACATCTGTGTTTTTATGTTAGGTTGTTAAGACTATCAACATTCAATTTTTCATTATTTTTCATAACCACTTACAACTACCTTATATGATTGTAATAAGAGAACCATATGTATATATTTAGGTATTAGCCATTATAAATCCCAAAACATCTATATAATTATATCGACAATTTTTTGAATCCCAAAATTGATGTTTTTATTTCATTGTTGAACAATACTGTAACTAGATATAATATATTTTCTTATCATAATTATACCCCAAATGCATCATTAATGTGGAATATTATTTATTTTTGGATGTTTGGTACAATATTTAGATATAGCATTCATCATGTAAATCCATGTTCATTCTTTATAGAGGAAATTAAATAATATGTTATTTTTAATGGATTGAATACCATTTTCATACAGTGATCTTATAATTCTTATGTTGGATCCCCTATTTTTATAAAATAATATAAATTTCAAAAATATATTTTTTATGAGATTAAATTAATTTAATGATATTTTATTAAGGTATAACCTATCATGTATTATTTATATCCAACTAATTTAGGACTAATTGTAAATGGAATAATATATATGATTTTATGGGAGATCATACTCAGTTGAAGAAATATATTTTTTGGGACATGGATTCTTGGAATGTTTTTTTGGTTCTTCACATGTTATATATAATTTATCATGAGTATAATTTCATTAATAACTTTTTTTACATTGTTGGACACAACTGGTAAAAAATATATTAATTTAAAGGAATTGTATGATCTTTAATAAATAAGAATCCTGAAATTGAGATATTTGGAAATGAAAGGACACTAAATTTTTGGAAATAATTATTATATAACACAAATTATTAATGTATATGATTATTATTCAAATAATTGATTGTATATTTCATGTTCTTAGATTGTTATACTTCTATTGTGTCTCATTTCCTCAAATAATTATATATTACCTGGTTAAAAATAAATGAAATTCATGTCATAATAAAAAGGCTACTACTTTTGGACTTATAAGAATGTTGAATTATTCAATTACTAATGTGTTGACCCAAATATAAATTTTCCATCTGAGATATTTTTTTGGAAACAACATATAATGATACATTATGTATGTTGGAAAAATATGTTGTTTTAATTTCTTGAAATTGGTGAAAATATTCCCAATGAAATTATTTGACTCAACAATACACTAAATATTCAAATTTTTTCATGAATATAAAAGTGGAGGGATGGTAAAATTCAAATAGATGTACCCATTTTAGGGATGTATACAAAATATTATGTAATAACTCATCAATCGAAGGATTAATTGGATATGAATACCGGTAAGATTAAATTTTCTCTTTAGTCTCTTATTATTTACATCTTTAATATCTATAAATAAAAAATCTCATGGGTCACAATGAATAAAATTATAATAATTCCCATGTTCATCAATTTATTGTTTAATCATCATGAAACTGGTTTTACATGTTATTATGAATGATATATTTCAAACGATGATCTGCACAGAGATCATACATATCTTCTTATCAAATGTGATTTAATGACAATATTTTTATAATATATACTAATTTAATTATCATTTTAAGAGATATATAAAATTATATTAATTTATTTTAATGCATATTATAATATTAATATTAATTATAAAAATTACCCTTATAATACCTGAAGAAAATCCTCAAGATAATTTTACATATATGATTTAAATATTAGTTTATAGTTTTGTTTAAGGAGGAACATTAAATATATATTTTATTAGGATCTATTATTAAAAAATTATTATATATTGGTAGATTATTTTTATTTAAATTTTATTGTTTATTGTGTGATTGAAAAGCTCTCCATGAAAATTAGCAACATATGACCATGGGTATGTGGTTAATGGATTTTGATTCATTATATGCACATATGGTGAATTAATGAAATCAATGAATAATGGTGTTTTATTAACAGATGTCATCACAAATAAAGTGAATATTATTAGTATGGAAGGGATGATGAAATAATTTTGTTATGTTGTCTAAGAAGATATTATTTAACATTTTTTAAATGTCCTTGGTTTGATACTGGTTAAGGGTTTCTAGTTCATCCACCAAATGGAGTGACTAATATTAAATATAAATGAATTAATTATATAAATAAACCATTTATATTGGAAAATAATGAACATCATGATTCTAATATAAATAACTACATATTTTTGAAGTAATTAAATCACTATTTAAGTCTAATAATATGAAAAACATGTGACAATGAGTTTCATGAAAATGAAATTGGTTCTGTGGATGTAGAACATAATTAATTATTTTATATAGAACCCATAACTACATCTATAACATGATGAGTTAAAAATATATTTGTTGAAAACCCCCATTAAATGGATAATGACACTTATAATGTTTATTTAGTTATAATATATAATGAAAAATAAATTAATATAGATGTAGTTGATGCTAAAGAAGAAGATGATGATATTATCATCAATGAACATAATGATGAATATGATGAATGATTTATTAAATTTTTGTATAAATAATTATTTATATTTTATATTTTTAACAAAAATTTATTATAGGTAATATTTTTTTCAGATGGATGGAGATGGACATGAATATTGGTTATGTTACCTCACTAATTTCGAGCATCCCTAGATGATCTTGATGACCATTCATCTAACATGATTCCCCCTATTAGGAAGGGGTGTGGCCATTCTAGATTATTGATTCAAAAATATTATTTAAAAACTACCACATATTTATTTTGGTCAATATTTATAGATTTTTGTTTTATTTTTAATGTTAATTATATTTTAAAATGTATGAAATTTATTTCTATAATAATAGGTCAGAAATAGAATAATTATAAAATTCATTTTTCTTTTATTTTAAATGTATCAGTATTTTTATTTTACATTATTTTGTAAATAAATATAATAATTTATATTTCATTATTTAATAATTTTTATAAATTAAATATCATTAAATATTAGGATTTAGAACATTTTATGGAATAATTTTTGGAGAGAGTAACCATCAATTTTGATTTTTATTGGGATTGGTTATTGGTATGTATCATATTTCTGATGTCATTTTCTTAGAGTTATATTTTGTGTTCCTCACCTACCACAATTACATTAACTTGTCTTATTAATCTATAATAATGTATTGAAAAATATATATATTTATAATTTTTGAAACAAAAAAAATTTATATCAAAAACATGGTCAAAAAATAATTTAATTTCCATTATCGAATGGAAGACCTATAATGAAATTATAAATTAATATCCTTCAGACAATAGAAAATATATAAATTTAAAAAAAATGAAAATAAATGTTATATTTAAGAAATTATTTTTCCATAGATAATTGTATAATACAAACCTACTTAACTAATAATTTTATAATTATTGGTGAGTTTTGTAATTCTACCGAAAAAGTAGAGAACAAATAGCTTAGTGAAAAAAATATATATTTTAAATGAAATACCATAAAAAATAATTCATTTAATTAGAAATCATATTGCCTCAATACTATATGGGTGAATACTAATGGAAGATGAGGGAATACAATTTTATTCGACGGGGAAGATATACACATATATGAATGATCTAGAGGAACATTGGAAAACAATCCTGATGGGGGAGGGAACCATTGGTTATATAAGGCAGAACCATAACTGAATCTCATGGCTGATTCCATATTGAGTAACATTAAAAATAAATTCCCCCACATTGGTAATGTTTATTAAAATTAATAAAAATTAATTTTTTTAACACAATACATGGTTATCATGAGTTGTTGGTTAAACCATGTGCCAATAGTGTGTGTGGTTATGCAACTCGAAATAATGACCAAAATGTGTATCACACATATATTTTTTAAATTTTTTCAAATTATAGGTATATTTTTTGTATTATTAAACCCCATTAATAGGGTTTTCGTAGATGGACTGAGAATGCTTCCTCGTTACCATGTTCTTATAAAATTCCATATATGATTTAAAATTACAAGATCAACTATATAATATATTATAAATAAAATATATAATTAACCACTAAAAATATTACCATGGCTAGGATAATAAAACACTATTACATAACCCTTTATTATGGTCATGAAATTTTTAGCCCTAGATAATTGAAAAAATGATTTTTCAAATCAGCACTTCCAGAATTAAATCTATGATTTATCTAATAAAACATGAAACACAAAACAATTCTCTACAATATTTTATGATATGGTGATTCTTATTAATAAATGAACCAATTAACACAAGATTCAACTTTATCTCCTCTATCTTCAACAACTGAAGATGCATTCGTAATTAAAATGAAGTGATTGTTACTAGATCTATGGATTTATTGAAAATTTTAAATGTGGAGGTATTAAATCATTATCATTGAGATAATAAAAATAAAATTTTAAAATATTATTAAACTATACACATATCTCCCAAACAAACATAGTTCCATAAATTAGAAAGTAAAAATAGTAGAATATCAATTCCGTAATTCTAAAAATGTAAAAATTTCTAGAAAATACTCTTAAAAACATTATATTTGATCATTAGACTCTTCATGATAATCATCAAATAAAAGTAACCACTAAAATGAAGAATAATTTAAAAAACTATTAACTAATCCAATAGTTAATCAATTCATATATAATACTGATATAAATTTCATGATACTTCCACCCATACTCTTTACCATGATCAATGATTATATCCATGTATATCACCAACCTATAATTATGAATCAAATACATCTTATTCATTTAATAAAAAATTACTTAACGTATAACACTCATGCATTCAATTTGTGAAAATTTATACACATTTCCCACGAGAAACACATGATTAATTTCATTAACCAGATATGGTCACCATTTTTACCGACCCCAAACCCAACTCGTGCCAAGTCCCTATGGGTGTTACACATTCCCACGGGCTGGAAAAAGTGATCGGATATCAAAAAAATCTGGTTTGGGAATGATTTAACTGAGTATGAAAGCATAAAACATAAAAATAAGAAATCAATAAAAAGAATCTAAAATTTTCAAGCTAAAAAATTCTAAACAAAACCACATCTGAATAAATATGTTTATATAAAGTAAATGTGGTCCAAATGTAAATAAATACAATATAAATACATCCCCAATGGATCCACACAACTAGGTGGTCATCACCCACAAGCCGTCTCCACAACTATGCCCCAACGACGGGGACTAACAACCTGAACCGCCATCACCCATGGCCTTGCCTTTACCTGAGACAATCATAACCAAGTATACCTTCACAAATGGGGGGTTATGTGGGGTGTGAGACTATGCCCAAAAAGATAACACCCAATTATTCCAAATATCATGAAATACAATTTGAAAAGTCTAGCAGTTTTAGTACGCAAAGAAAGACAATGATAAAATTCAAGAAATGAAACATTCAATTGAAAACAGTTTTCATATGAAAATTTTTAGAATGTTCACACATTTAAATATATGTGTTAGATTAATTAAATTACATCCAAAAACACCCAAATACAATGGAATTTATAACAAACACAAAGACCAACAAAATCGGGAACACCCCTTGGCACTAGATAGTCTCGGGCCTCATATACCTCATACATCGGTGTAAAGTGACAATAATAAAATCCATTCTCTTGCACTATACACTAGTAGATAACACACCCATTACCTAGTGGTCCCCAATAATCATACACATATTTTAGTTATAGTTTTTTTTATTCAAATTCTAGGGAAATAGTGACAAAACCCATATGGTCCACTAGCTGTACTAGTACACTTCTGCCCCACCAAGGTACCCGGGCTTCCCCCTTGGTTCTAAAAAAAAAATCAGCATTCCACATGCATCCATTTTAATATAAAAACTCCAATACAGGTGACATAAAAACCATAATGTATCTATACACAATTTATACCATTTAAATCACACAACAAAACACTTGGATTTTCCATTAAACAATTTCTCAGAAACCTGCACTGTTTTGCACCCAACACTCCCTGAAAACCTTACATTTCACACTATATTCACACCTATAAGTAACCAAAATAGAAATTTAAGCCTTATATATTTCAATTAAACCAATAAATTAAGTTTACAGCAGCCCCATGTGAACTAAGAAATATAATCTTTGTAAAACATCCATTTGTAAACAGACTTGACACTTATAGTTCAAAAGATCCACAACACTATTAAAACCAAAATTTTCAGCAAAAAAAATGGATAAACATTCAAAACAGTATTTTTAACCCTAGTACATCCCAATAAAATACAATTTTTATTGATAGGGCAACCCAAAAAGAACCAACAAGAGTCTTTCATGAAAAAGCCCCAATTTCACCTAAAAATGGCATTAAAAATTCATTTTCATTACAAAATCCACTAAAAATATTTTTTTCCAGAAACCATAAAATTAAATGAAGGTGAAACTGTCATTAAAATAGAAATTAAATGCAAATAGATTTCATACATATAGAATCACCTACCAAATTATATAAAACCTTGAATCCTTTGTGGTAAAATCAAATCCAACACCGCCACACCAAGATGGATCTAGTTCAAACCTAAAACCACAATAATTGGAAATTAAAACCCAAGTATAATCCTTAGGATCGATACCCTACCCCCTGGTCATTTGAGACTTCATGGAAGAGGGAATAAAACTTAATAACAACAAATGAAACCCTAAGCAATTTGAAAGAGGAAATAAATGGACTCTCATGCTTGAAGTTTCATAAAAGTAATCACTCCAAAAAAATATTAGATGAAATTGAAAACTACCAAAATTTAGGGGTAGTTCAAAAAAAAATTAGGAGTTCATTTAAGAACTAGAATTGGGGGAAAAGAGTAATAATTGAGAGGCTTAACAACAGATAAAATTACCTATTCAATTTTGGACAATTTGAGACACCCTATGATGTTCTGCCATAATTCGTGATTTACAGGAACTCTAATGAGGGGGAAAAGGCAATGGGAGGGCTCCTGGGCATCTTAGGGTCGAGGTTGAGGTAGAATCACTGAAAATTTCATTATAATGTATATGATATTTAAAACATAAAGAATAAATTTAAAACTGAAAAATTCGCTTTTGAGTTGGCCCTATTCTTAAATAAAATCCCAAATACCCCATTGTTATGGATTCCTAAGTGGTCCAAATTGGATTGTTGGTGTTAAAATGGTAGTTGATGATATTTTTGAAGTAAAATGGGTGTAAAATATGTTAAATTAAAATTGTTATAAAATAATCAAAATCTGTTTTTAAATTTGGAAATGGGCTTTCGTTTTGACCCAAATCATGAAAACTCACCCATTCCTCCAGAAATGAATGGGAATACCCTAAAACAAATAATTAATTATAATAAAATGGAATTATACTTTAAAATAAGTTATGCATGTGACAATTCTCTCCACCATGCAATCATTCTGTCCTGGAAAGTCCACCTATAGTTTGATCAGAAAACATGATCATATACTCTTTCTCAACCCTTGAAATCTGCTCTCATCTCTCAAGAGTATCATTTCTATGAAACCAAATAAAAAAACCATTGAAATAGGCTTCCCTCGAAGAACATTCTCATAGGAGTCCACTATTTCCTGTGATCACTAAAAAACTGACATGTCAGGCTCAATCTCCAGTTCCTCCCATCTTAGCACATGGGATGGATCAAGGTTGTAATTCTTCAACTGGGAGACATAGAAGAGGTCATGGATGGACATAAACTGAGAAGTAAAGGCCAACCCGTACACCACCTTTCCAATAAGCTCGGTGATCTCAAATGGGCCAATATACTGCGGCATCAGCTTCCCTTGCTTCCCCAATCAACGATGTCCCAGACAAGGGTCCACTTTCATGAATACCCAATCACCCACAAAAATCTTTGGGTGATGATTCCTATGGTCAGTATATGATTTATGACGACACTGAGATGCAATAAATGTTGCCTAATTAATTTTACCTTCTCATATGACTCCTGCACCAAACTCGGCCCCAGTACTCAGGTCTCACCTAGATCAGCCCAACACAGGGGGGACTGACAAGTCCAACCATTGGGTGCCTCAAAAGGATCCATTTCAATAGAGGAATAGTAACTGTTATTATAAAAAAAATAACCAATCCAAAATGGGTATCCCAAGAACCTCTAAAGTCTTGGACACATGCACCGAACATGTCCTCCAAAATTTGTTTCGCCCGCTATGTCTGACCATCTGTCTGAGAATAGTATGCAGTGCTCATCCTAATCTGGTACCCCAAGGCCTTCTGAAGGCCTTCCCAAAATCAAGAAGTGAATTGGGGGTTTCTATCTGAGAAAACTACTCAGGGTATTTCATGGAGTCTCACCACATTCTTATGATACAAATTGCCCAACTCTTCCATTATAGTTATATTTTTTATAAGAATGAAGTGGGATGATTTGGTTAGATGATTAATCAACTCCCAAATGGATTTCTTATTCGAGGTGTACAAGGTAAGCCAACAATTAAGTCGATGGTGACCTTGTCCCACTTCTAGGTAGGATTGGTATTGGTTGGAGTAAACCGAAGGGACTTTGGTGCTCTGTTTTCACCTGTTTGAATGTGTAGCATATCGACTCAAATTTTTCTATGTACCGTCTCATACCAATCAACCAAAACTATAGAAAAACATCATAATAAATCTTAGTGGCACCTGGATGGACAACCCACTCAGGCTAGTGGCTACCCTACATCACCACCTTCTGTAGATATAACAACACTAATGAATATCCCTTGAAGAAAAATATTCCCTTGGGAGATGACGGATAATCAGAGGATTTATCCCCACTAGGAAGAATTAACATTGACCGCTAACAAAGCTCATCATTGGGCTGTTCTTGCTGAATCAACTCCAACAGAAAAGGATTCAACTGGACGCTCTCCAAGAATTCACCTCCATTGTGTTTAGTGGTCTCCACATGCATCTAATCAAATATCCCCATCAATGTCAACTCATCACGGGAAATACTTATGGCCTACACTGGAACTCTTCTACTGAAAGCGTAGGCCACCACATTACCCTATCATAGGGTACAGACAATGTCAAAGTCAATCCCTTGCAAGTACTCTATCCAATGATGATGCCTCAAGTTGAGGTCATTCTTTGAGAATATATAGGCCAAACATTTGTGATCCGAGTAGACCAAAAACTTCTCTCCAAAGATGTAGTGATTCTAAGACTTCAAAGCATGCATCGCCGATGCCAACTCCAAGTCATGGGTTGGGTAGTTTTTTTCATGTGTTCGGAGTTGGCGTGAGCCATACACCACCATGTGATCATCCTATATAAGCATGCACCCAAGACCCTTACCTGAAGAATCACAATATACCACATATACCTTTCCAGAGTATGGAAAAATTAGTATTGAGGAAGTAGTCAACCGCCTCATATGCTCCACGAATGATTCCTAACATTATGCACCCCATACAAACTCTACCCCTTTCTGGGTGATAGCTATCATCGGTGAAGCAAGTCGAGAGATATCCCGAACGAATCACCTGTAATAACCAGCAAGTCCAAGGAAACTCTTGATCTCGAACACATTGTTTGGATGCTCCCATGACATAACAACACTAAACGTCTCCGGATCCACTGAAACCCCCTAATCAGAGTTCACATGCCCAATAAATTTCACCTCTCGGATCCCGAATGTGAACATTGACAACTTTACATAGAGGGAGTGATCCCGTAAAGAGCCCAAAGTGATCCTCAAGTGATGTTTGTGTTCCTCCTCAGAGCCAGAGTATACTAGAATGTTATCCACCAACCCCACAAAAAAGGAATAGTGGTACTGATGGAACACCCTATTCATAAGTTCCATAAAGACCACTAGAGAATTTTTCAATTCGTAGGGCATGACCAAATACCAAAGTGGCCATAACTGCTTCAGAAGGATGTCTATGGGATATTTGACTCCTTCACCCTGAGTTGATGACACCCAGAATGTAGTTCTATCATTGAGAGCCACTTTTCCCCATTCATCTTGTCAAAAATAATCATCTATTATAGGCAAAGGTTATTATTTTTAATTGTTACCTTTTTCAGATTCTGGTAGTCAATGCCCAACAGGAGGGATCTATATGACTTTTTCATGAACAACCTAGAAGCAGTCCATGGAGAGGCTCTCATGCGAATTAATATTTTGGATTTTAAGTCGTCGAGCTGTATCTTTATTTCCCTCGGCCTAGTGGGGGCCATGCGAAAAGAGGGAAGTGATATCGGATGTGTTCCCGGTGCCAGATCAATCGAAAACTCCACATCCCGCTCTGAGGGAAACCTGTAAAATCATCCGGGAATACTTCTGGAAACTCATTCACTACATGAGGTAGTGCACCTCCATGGGAAAGACCATTCTATAGCATGAGAATGTATAACTGGAAGATAAAACTTCCCAACTATGGGAGTGGAGGCCCTGTGCGACCTGACCGAGGATCCAATTCTCCACGAAAAACCGGACAAATCCCACCAGGTGTTGTGAATCTCACACAACGTCTGTAGCAATCGATGTGTTCCTGGAAGTGTACTAGCCAATCCATGCAAAGTATTATTTCAAATAGTTCCATATCTAGATCATGGATTTCCCACTCCATCTATACCCCTGACACATAAAGAACACACAAGGGGCACCTGAGGCACTACTTCTTCTTATTTCCCAGCGGTGTCACCAACTCCATTGCGAAAGACATCAACTCAGTTGGAAAATTCATAATTCCCACAAAATGGGAAGAAATTAATGAAACATAGGCTCTAGTATCAAAATGAGCAGTAGCTATAGAAGAAGCGATCAGAATGGTACCTCGATATGTCTACAGTCTCGCCTCTAATCCTACTGATGCCTGATCCACAACATGGAGATGACTAGTATCTGCCTGAGGACAACCGCTAGTCTATGTATGTGCCCTGAACTAGATTTTCCTAGAAGATGATCCATCCCTTCCACCACGACCGCCAAAATGAGATCTCCCAGTCCTCGATTGCTCTGACTGTGCTGAAACTCTTCTTGAAGCCACTGACCCTACCTCACTTAGTAGTGGACGTGCCACACCATAGAAGCACTGCAAATGACCCGTACCTTAACACTGGTAAAAAGGGTTTATATGAATTGGAAATTATGGATAGATATGCCCAGGATTCCCAAATTGGTGTCATAAGACCGATGTCGCATCAGAGGCAGCAGAAGACCACTTCCTGGAAGAGTGGCCTGAACTGCACCCAACTTTCTTTAGATGATCCTCTCGCTTCCTTTCCTTCTCTGAGGAGCTGTAACATCCCACTACTGATACTAAAATAGATAAACCATACCTTCCTTTCCTATCAATCTCCACCATACACACCCCATCAATGACCTCAGCATAGGTCCTCTTCTTAAATAAGAACATGTGGGAGTATATATCTAGTCGCAAGCCTTTCTCAAACCTCTGGGCCTTCGCCTAATCATTGGAGATGATTTCTGGAGCAAACAGAACCAACTCAGTGAAACTGTTGTCATACTCCATCACAGATAGATTCCCCTGAACAAGGTCCTTGAACTCACTAGACTTATCATAATCCAACACCTCTGGGAAATATTGTTCATTGGAGATAGCCTTGAAATGTCCTCAGCGCATATTCTCATTTTTCCTAGTCTAAACCACAGACTCCCACCAAATATAACTGGGACACTTTAATAGAAAGAGGCACACATCACCCTAATATCCTCATGTGTTTCCAAGAACTCAGACATACACTGGATCTTCTCGAGCCATTCTTCTACATCCTGGGGTTCTGAGCTGCCTTAGAAAGTCGGAGGCTTGTATTTCAGAAACTCCTAAGATTTATCTTTTCTCAGACCTGTCTCTTCTGCCCTAATAGGAATAGGAGCAAGATCTGGTCCCTGGCCCAAAGCTTGGATAACCCGAACCACAGCCTCCATGAGCCTCTGATCAATCGTTGTGGGAGAACTCTCTCCATCTTCCTCTTGTGGGCACGTGTCAGCTTTCCAGGGAGGCAAGTTGCTACAAAATGTAACAGTCACAAAAAATTAGTAAATACCACAGTTCTGAAAATTTTAATCAGATACATAATATATAAATAATCTAAACACATTTTAGTAATAAAATAAATACCTACTCCACATCCACCTGATGTCCACATGTGGTCTGCGGCCCACACGTCTCACCTGGAATTGATGTCAATCCGTAGACTCCAAATCCCCTACTGACTCAATGTCTAACATGAGTGATGTGGACCAGGAACCCTAATCAAAACAAAAAACACGATCCCCAATAGTCATATCTCTTGTATATCCCAGCTCATCCCAAAATAGAAATATAACCCTAAAACATTAACCTCCTATGATATCATTTTGTCACGAACCAGATCTGGTCGCCACTATTACCAGCACCAAAACTGGCCTGTTCCAAGGCCTGAAGGGTGTTCCCTACCCCCAAGGGCTGGAACAAGAGCCCAGAATCAAACAAATAAGGTTTGGGAACAATTTACATGATTTTGAATGAATAAAACATAAAAAAGAAATCAATAAAAAGAATATAAAATTTTAATGCTATAAATTTATTAACCAAAACAGATCTGAATAATTTTTTTTAAAGACACTAGAAGTTTTCCAAATACAAATAATGAAAATAGAAAGACTTTCCCAAGGACTCCACACATCATGGGGGTCATCACACACATGTTTTAAGAACCCGGTTCTTATTTTGAGGTACGAGTTTATACTTTTCTCTTTTTTCCTTAAGTGTTTTTGAGAAAATAAGGAAAAAGGGGGAAAATGCTAAATTTTGGGACTACACATAGTGTACTTTTCCACATGCCACGTACCTTGGCCGTGTGGGATGAGTACATAGTTTGTGTATCCTTCTTGGTGACTAAGGGTGTTAAAACTGACTACACGCAGTGTAGTTGTCCTTTACACGTCATGTAGTCAGTCGGCATACGAAACTGTAAAGCGGTGGAAGCAGCTGCCAGCTGGGTGACTGTAACGCCCCGACCCCAGCTACCCAGAGTCGGTGCAATACTTCGTAATATTGGCATGATCACAAAAGATCAAGTCTCGAAAGACCGATTAGTTTAGTAGCCTTGGAAACAATAGATACATTCATAAGTCTTACATTACATCATAAAGTGAAAAACTACAATAACAAAGTCTCCACAGACCACACTCATATCCTCTTCTGACAATCCCTGTAGGTCATTCATAAAATACTTCTTCACATCCTGGAAAAATATTAAAACATTGAAAGGGGTGAGCTCAGATGCTCAGAAAGGATAACAATATTGCGGAAGCTTTCATAAATAATAATTAACATTTAAGGCAATGAATATCTAAAACAAAAGCCTTTTTAAACTTGAACTTTAGCATAATATGGAAAATGTAAAATGAAATAATTCCATTTACTTACTCACATGGATATTCTACTAATCGAATAATCCCATGCAACATCAATAACCACTTTCATAATGATGGAATGCATAATGCCGGACATTCGGAAACATTTTGTCAAGGCTTCGGCCAAGACGTCTAAAATGATGAAGGCCTCGGCCAAAACCATAAATCAAATTGGAAAAGGGCCTCGGCCAATTCCACGTCTAGTTGTCTCATGAGACCTACTGATGCATCGAGGAGCTATAGCGGGCTCCACCCGTCACATGTTAAGTCCAATGCATTCCTCATATGAATAGGTTTAAACATATCATAAACCATAACATAATCGTATCACATAAAACATGCATAAAGGAAACATAACATTTCCACATTTCAATCACAAGATATCAATACAACACATTGATATAATAAAAACGCTTTCAAAACCATTTTCAATACAAAAATAAAAGAAAGTTAAAACTTTGTATTTATTTTTCATTAAAAAAATGATGGCTTGTAGAGGAAGCCGAAACTCAAATAATGGTCATGGTGGCGGAGAAGTCATTGTCGCCACATAAGTACAGAAAGAAAAACATTCCCTTTTTGTCGTTTAGTAAAACGCTTCGTATAAAAATGATTCCATTTGAATAAACGTAAAATTCAAAGGGGTTTATACACCGTATAAAAGAAAGTTGTGTATAAAACCAAATATGCCTCAATGAAAGGAGATTGAGACGAAGTCCTTAAAAAGATAATTTTTAAAATAAAATAGATCTATTATGTGTATTCACTATAGGTACACATAAATAAAGAAAGAATACAAAATAATACATAATAATATCATGACATAATTTGAAAGTAGGAGATTATCCCAAAGAATAGAAATTGGGTTAAGAAGTTCCCTTACCTTGTACTTTTCCTTGGTTGGGGTAGGTTAACCACCTGTATAATGGTGAAATAATTGTTATTAAATTATAAAAGAATCATATACATTCATATGATATCATATATGATCTTTTAACATTGCTTCGTTAACAATATCTTAGATTTATCATTGTTTCGGGTGTTAAATTACTCGTTTTCTTTTATATGTTTTGTTACATAAGTCGTGTTTTTCATGGATAGGTTGTATCTTGTTCATATCCAGAATTATATCATGTCCATAAACATTATTTTTAAATCATCAAATGATAATTATACTTGAATGGATACGACGGAGAATGAATCTAATCGCGTTCGTGGAGACGATAGTCCGTACGTACGCACGAGCGACAATATCATTATTTTGATATTAAAATAATATATAATTGGATAGTATATCTTATATACAGAATCATTATCATGTTATATTTATTATTTACATGAATTATATATCATTATTATACCCATCTAAATAATAATATATTGAATAACAATTACACCACGACGTGGAGACGGTAAGCCGTACGTACGCACGTATGGTGACATGTCATTCAAATGATGGGTAGAATACTGAATATGGTTGTTCCATATTTATAATAACATCACAGTATATAGAAGATACTGGAGTTATAATTTTAGAATTTAAATAATAAACAAAGAGGGAGTGGAAGAAGAAAGAAACTTGAAAGAGGGTGATGAAAATGTTTACTCTTCTTCGGGTTCTTCTTTTGATTTGATCAAAAGGACTCATTAGGATGGCTTTCTGACTAAATTAAAGCTTCTAGGATGAAGGGAGAGAAGTTGGGAGAGTATTTGGTCATAGGTTGGCTGAACCAAAAGGCTTGAAAGTGTGAATAAGGTGGTAGAGGTGGGGGCCTTTTATAAGAGGAGAGGAGGGGCACTCTTGGAAAGTAAAGAAAAGTCACTATATTATAAAATGTGTTTCGGATTTTAGAGGTCCCACACTTATATAATTCGAGGATAAGATGATAAGGGTTCGAAATATACTCATCCAATAGGCTTTTGACAAGTGTACACTTTGGATTTTACATTATCTTTCAATTTTATTTAAATCGTTAACTAATGAGGTCATCGCTGCATCATCATGATGTCATAATTAATTTAATTTATTTAATTTCTAAAAATTATAAAAAATACTATGATGTAGGAAATTTTTTTAGCTTTCTAATGAATATTGATAATCAAAATTTGGACTTGTGTATCCCCACTTAAAAACTATTTTAGTAAACCAACTCATGTTTGTGTCAATTTAATTTTAACATTAAATATATATATATTAATGTCATTTTGCAACCAAAGTGGCTCCATGGGGTCCCCAAGTTGACCCATGGGTTGTCTTGGTCGGCCATGACTCATCCAATAGGATTAGGACAAGTGTCAAGCTCATCTCATATTATTAAAACATTATTTTTACCTTTAACTACACTAATTAACTCTAATCGCGATTAAGAACTTAAAAGTTACATTTCACCAAAAATTATTTTAATCTCATTGATCCACATTTTACTTCTTAATGACAACCATGTATGTCGGATTTTTGAAAATCAAATCACAGAAGTGGTAATATTTCATTAAAACCAAAAATCAGTTATTTAACTACCACTTAGTGGTTTCACTATTCATAAAAAATTGAAGTTTTTTCAGAACAAGGCCAAAATTTCACCCTAAGCTATAATTGATATTCCGAATTCAAAAATGATGTCTATTTTATAAAATTCCAAACATATAAGTTGCATTAATTAATTTTATAATTACTTCCTGCTGTTATAACAAATAGCGTATTTTTAAGAAACAATTTATATCAAAAGATTGGCAATTGTTTATGTCCAATTTCAATGTTAAATTAATTCTAATGACCACCATTGGATAAAATGGTAAAAATATATTCTAATTATACTTTAAAACCAATAAATAGTATAAATTATCACTATAAATTATTTTGATTAAAATAGTTGTTTTTAAGTAATTTTCACTATTCATAAAAAAATTGCAAGTTCTCAGAAAATTACAAAAAATTTAACTTTTGATAATTTCGATATTAAGAATACAAATATGAAGTCCATTTTAAAATATAAAATTTCTATAATTTTAAAAAGTGGTTATTACTATTCATAACGGCTACTTTGATTAGTCGCGGTGTTTTAGAACTCAAAGTTGCGTACAATGCAAGCTATTGCATTATTGAATGAGAAGCGTATCGTGGAAGCTCGGGGTGATACATTATCCCCTCCTTCAATAAATTGCGTCCTAGCAATTTGAAATTTTTCTTGGAGAATAAAAGGTTGAAAATAGAAAATACCTTTGTGGAAAACCCAAATCGGAAATAAGGTTAATAAATATATAACATTAAAATAAAGCAAGATAAGTACAAAGGTCACCCGATATAGCCCATTCTAGGATTCTATGAAAATATGGATATGGAATAGAAACAAACCATAAAGGTCTGATGGAGAGTTATAGAAAACCGGATTAGGAGAAAGTTTAACAACAAGAAAATCACAAACTTTTGATTGGTTAAACGGTCATTGAATCCCCAGTTGGAAAAGTTAACCGACAACATTTTTGTTTTAAGTTACCTTTTATAATGTTGAGTATTTATTTAGGAGATTTACTAAGAACGTAAGGGAATATACATACTTGGTATGTATACTATCATTCGTTAATAAATTTTTACCACAAACCCAACTTTTACTCCAAATGGTTACAGAACTCAAAAATATTATATTTATCCTAATTGTATAAGATTCCAAATGTTAACACATACCATTTCGATTAGTAAAATTATTTTGTAATAACCAGGGACTTACTGTAGGCTAGTGGTAGAAATAAAGGCCTGTTGCACTTTGATTGTGGGTTCGATTCCTGCAGCTTTGTCCGACGAGACGGGTTATGCCTCACCCTGCAGGTTGTCCTTTTCCTAAAACTATAGTATCATAATATTCCAAAAATAATCTTCATAAATTTTTTAACCATAAACAATACTATACAAATATCAACTTAATCCACTCCAACCTTAATAGTTATCCAAAATACCTCCGTCCAGACTTTCTCTAAAAGGTCTCTAAATTTCAAAATCAATTGTAGCATCAGATTCCCCAAACAAAGAAAAGTTTCTCTTATTGTCACGTACTAAAAATATGATTACCTTAATCATATTAAAACCTTACTGAAATCAAAAAGTACTGCAGTACAATCTTTAAATATATCACATTATTCTTATAACCAGAATATAATCCATGAGTCCAAAAGCAACAATACATTAGTTATTCTGCTTCAACTGTAGTAACAGCATAAGATTGTCTTTGATCCCTTGGCCTTTTCTGAGGTAAGTTTCCTTGACGGTTAGGACATTCATTTGCATAATGCCCCATTTCCCTACAATTGTAGCATTCAACATTGATATCCTCTTTCTTTCCCTTGCAATCACGAGCCTGGTGACCCTTTTCTCCACATTTATAACAAACTCCAATTCCTTTTAGGCAAGTACCAGGGTGATTCTTCCCACAATTATCACATAATGGAAAATCCTTCTTTCCCTTTTTCCCTTTATCTGTCTCTTGTTCCACCGTTCTCTTATTCTCTTCCTTTACTTTGTTGTCATAAGACTTAGAGAATTCCTTTTCTGTCTTGATAGCACACGAGACAATATCTTCTTATGATGAGAAAGATTGTGATACTAAAGCTCGACAGAGAAATGGTTTTAACCCATCAAAGAAACGATCAATCTTACTCCTTGGGTTACGTATATAATCGGCAGCATGCCTCCCTAACCTTGTAAAGTTAGCCTCATACTTTGCGACATTTTCATCCTCCTTCTCCCTCAGACTCAGAAATTGCCTTTCCATATCTGCTCGATGGTCACGAGGAAAGTATTTTTCTATGAAAAGATCTTTGAACTCCCTCCATTCCATATTCGATATGTCATCATCTTTTTTTGTGTTTTGAATCAGCGACCACCACTGATCGGCATCTCCAGTGAGGCGGTAAACTGCCATGACAACCTTCTCCCTTTCACTACTACCTTAGGCATGGAATATTTTTTCTAAGGAATTTATCCATTGCTCAGCTACTATAGGATTTGTACTCCCATTGAAGGTTGGTGGTTGTTGCCTCTTGAAACGGTCTAGCATTGATCCTCCACGTTGCGGATCAGGGTGCTCCATACGAGTAAGGTTATTATTCATAACCTGAGTGAGTTGTCCCAGTATGGTAATAAGTTGATTAGCACCAGTTGTATCTCCAGATCCACAATAATTATCTTGAGTAGGAGGGAAATTCCTACAAGGAGTGCGTGGATTGATACGGTTTCCATTCCTTCCACTAGGCGCCATTTCTAAACAATGGCATAAACTAGATTAGTTTATGAATCAAAATAAATAATTCCATACTTGTAAAATACTTAACATAAATTGAACTATTTAGGGATATAATCCATAATCAGAAAAAGAAATGTTTCCTTTGAGGAAGTATATACTCATAACCCTTTATAGTGGTTTGTAATGAAAATGAGAATTATCCAAAGCATATCCCCCGGGAGGGTCGTAACCAAGAGTGCAGCAAGGCCCGTTGTCGTGCACCATTTCTTGTTCGAGTCTAGCTCAAAGCGGTGTTTTCGGGTTTTACCCCTAGATACATCTGTGCCAGAGCCACCTCTACCTGTTCGTATCCAGACAGGGATGTATTGCTCGGAAAACTCACAAAATCTCTACAATACCAAAATTTTAGCAAGTTCTTCTATACTAATCCTCAAAGTTCATCTTGGGTCTACGTGCTCTAATCAGAGTTTGTCTAAATCTAGCTTCCAAGGTTTGTACTAAACTGCCTCTGATACCAACTGTAACGCCCCGACCCCAGCTACCCAGAGTCGGTGCATTACTTCGTAACATTGGCATGATCACAAAAGATCAATTCTCGAAAGACCGATTAGTTTTGTAGCCTTGGAAACACTAGATAAATTCATAAGTATTACATTACATCATAAAGTAAAAAACTACAATAACAAAGTCTCCATAGACCACACTCATATCCTCTTCTGACAATCCCTGCAGGTCATTCATAAAATACTTCTTCACATCCTGGAAAAATATTAAAACATTGAAAGGGGAGAGCTCAGATGCTCAGTAAGGATAACAATGTTGCGGAAGCTTTTATAAATAATCATTAACATTTAAGGCAATGTATAATAAAACAAAATCCTTTTTAAACTTGAACTTTAGCATAATATGGAAAAAGTAAAATGAAATAATTCCATTTACTTACTCACATGGATATTCTACTAATCGAATAATCCCATGCAACATCAATAACAACTTTCATAATGATGGAATGCATAATGTCGGACATTCTGAAACATTTTGTCAAGGCCTCGGCCAAGACGTCTAAAATGATTAAGGCCTCGGCCAAAACCATAAATCAAATTGGGAAAGGGCCTCGGCCAATTCCACGTCAAGTTGTCTCATGAGACCTACCGATGCATCGAAGAGCTATAGCGGGCTCCACCCGTCACATGTTAAGTCCAATGCATTCCTCATATGAATAGGTTTAAACATATCATAAACCATAACATAATCGTATCACATAAAACATGCATAAAGGAAACATAACATTTCCACATTTCAATCACAAGATATCAATACAACACATTGATATAATATAAACACTTTCAAAACCATTTTCAATACAAAAATAAAATAAAGTTAAAACTTTGTATTTATTTTTCATTAAAAAATGATGGCTTGTAGAGGAAGCCGAAACTTAAATAATGGTCACGGTGGCAGAGAAGTCATTGTCGCCGCATAAGTACGGAAAGAAAAACATTCCCTTTTTGTCGTTTAGTAAAACGCTTCGTATAAAAAAGATTCCTTTTGAATAAAGGTAAAAGTCAAAGGGTTTTATACACCGTATAAAAGAAAGTTGTGTATAAAACCAAATATGCCTCAATGAAAGAAGATTGAGACGAAGTCCTTAAAAAGATAATTTTTAAAATAAAATAGATCTATTATGTGTATTCACTATAGGTACACATAAAGAAAGAAAAAATACAAAATAATACATAATAATATCATGACATAATTTGAAAGTAGGAGATTAACCCAAAGAATAGAAATTGGGTTAAGAAGTTCCCTTACCTTGTACTTTTCTTTGGTTGGGGTAGGTTAAACTCCTGTATAATGGTGAAATAATTGTTATTAAATTATACAAGAATCATATAAATTCATATGATATCATATATTATCTTATAACATTGCTTCGTTAACAATATCTTAGATTTATCGTTGTTTCGGGTGTTAACTTACTCGTTTTCTTTTATATGTTTTGTTACATAAGTCGTGTTTTTCATGCATAGGTTGTATCTTATTCATATCCAGAATGATATCATGTCCTTAATAATTATTTTTAAATCATAAAATTATAATTATACTTGAATTGATAAGACGGAGAATGAATCTCATCGTGTTCGTGGAGACGGTAGTCCGTACGTACGCACGAGCGACAATATCAATATTTTGATATTAAAATAATATTTAATTGGATATTATATCTTATATACAGAATCATTATCATGTTATATTTATTATTTACATGAATTACATATCATTATAATACCCATATAAATAATAATATATTGAATAACAATTACACCACGACGTGGAGACCGTAAGCCGTACATACGCACGTATGGTGACATGTCATTCAAATGATGGGTAGAATACTGAATATGGTTGTTCCATATTTATAATAACATCACAGTATATATAATATACTGGAGTTATAATTTTATAATTGAAATAATAAACAAAGAGGGAGTGGAAGAAGAATGAAACTTGAAAGAGGGTGATGAAAATGTTACATCTTCTTCGGGTTCTTCTTCTGATTTGATCAAAAGGACTCCTTCGGATGGCTTTCTGACTAATGTAAAGCATCTAGGATGAAGGGAGAGAAGTTTGGAGAGTATTTGGGCAGAGTTTGGCCGAACCAAAATTCTTGAAAGTGTGAATAAGGTGGTAGAGGTGGGGGCCTTTTATAAGAGGAGAGGAAGGGAACTCTTGGAAAGTAAAGAAAAGTCACTTTATTATAAAATGCGTTTCGGATTTTAGAGGTCCCACACTTATATAATTCGAGTATAAGATGATAAGGGTTCGAAATCTACTCATCCAATAGGTTTTTGACAAGTGTACGCTTTGGATTTTACATTATCTTTCCATTTTATTTAAATCGTTAAATAATGAGGTCATTGTTTCATCATCATGATGTCATTATTAATTTAATTTATTTAATGTCTAAAAATTATAAAAAAAATACTATGATGTCGGAAATATTTTTAGCTTTCTAGTGAATATTTATAATCAAAATTTGGACTCGTGTAACCCCACTTAAAAACTGTTTTAGTAAAACAACTCATGTTTGTGTCAATTTAATTTTAACATTAAATATATATATATTAATGTGATTTTCCAACCAAAGTGGCTCCATGGGGTCCCCAAGCTGACCCATGGGTTGTCTTGGTCGGTCATGACTCATCAAATAGGAGTAGGACAAGTGTCAAGCTCATCTCATATTATTAAAACATTATTTTTACCTTTAACTACACTAATTACCTCTAATCGCGATTAAGAACTTAAAAGTTACTATTCACCAAAAATTATTTTAAGCGCATTGAACCACATTTTACTTCTTAATGACAACCATGTATGTCGGATTTTTGAAAATCAAATCACAGAAGTGGTAATATTTCATTTAAACGAAAAATCAGTTATTTAACTACCACTTAGTGGTTTCACTATTCATCCAAAATTGAAGTTTTTCAGAACAAGGCCAAAATTTCACCCTAAGCTATAATTGATATTCCGAATTCAAAAATGATGTCTATTTTACGAAATTCCAAACATATAAGTTGCATTAATTAATTTTATATTTAATTCCTGTTGTTACAACAAATAGCGTGTTTTTAAGAAACGATTTATATCAAAAGATTGGCAATTGTTTATGTCCAATTTCAATGTTAAATTAATTCTAATGACCACCATTGGATAAAATGGTAAAAATATATTATAATTATACTTTAAAACCACTAAATAGTAAAATTTATCAATATAAATTATTTTGATTAAAAAAGTTGTTTTTAAGTAATTTTTACTATTCATAAAAAAAATTGGAAGTTCTCAGAAAATTACAAAAAATTCAACTTTGGATAATTTCGATATTACGAATAAAAATATAAAGTCCATTTTAAAATATAAAATTTCTATAATTTTAAAAAGTTGTTATTACTATTCATAACGGCTACTTTGATTAGTCGCGGTGTTTTAGAACTCGAAGTTGCGTACAATGCAAGCTATTGCATTATTGAATGAGAAGCGTATCGTGGAAGCTCGGGGTGTTACAGTGACAGTACATGTCATGAAGTCAATCATACATTCCATGTACTCATGTCGATTGATGAATAGTTTGGAGGTGCTGCCAAAGGAATGGTTAAATGAGGGAAGTGCATGCCATGTAGTCAAAAGTGCACTTCGTGTACTTTGTTTTTTCGCTTAAAATGGGATGTAGCCAACCCTATTCATAGGATTGGATTAGAACCAAATGAGGGCTAGATAGATGATGGTCAGACCTTTATAGATCTCTAGATCGAGCATCGGGAATCTGTTTCCTCTTCTGTAGATCACATTGGAACCTCACGGATAAGCCCTCTCATCTCCATGCATAGTTCTTGCCAATTATTCCTCTAATAGAAGTTATTTTATGTTGAAAGATAATTCATTTACCTCATATCTATGATGCTGTTGAACTTTTCAGAAGGCTTTGTTTGGGTAAATCGATCACGAGTGATCGAGGTAGGTGGCTTGGTGTTTAATTTTCCAACTGATGTGCGTTTTCTGTACCGTTGTGATATGTACCCATGAATGGGGTGTCATATGAATGAGGCCATATTGTATTAAATACAAATAATTGTATAGTTAATTTAAATGTGATAATAAATTGTTGTTTGGGATCACTGCTTGGATCCAGGACCACCATGGGGGTCTGTTCCTCTGTTTAGCTGTTTGGCCAGGTTACTTGAGGGTATGCCATTATATTAATGATTATAGAAATTTTATAAGAGGAATTGTTTGTATATTTCCTGTTTATATGTTGGGAATGACCCAATTATTTTCTTAGCCTAAGGGTAGTGCTTTACTTAGCCTGAGGGCAGTGTTAAACTTAGCCTGAGAGGATTGGTTATTTCGGCCTGAGGGAAACTTTTTCCATGCCTGTGGGAAATAGAATCTGTGCCTGAGAGCGACAATTCGAACTCTTGAGGGAGATATATGTTATCCACGTGGGAAATTACATACAGGTTAAGTTTCTGAATACCTGAGGGTAAGGGTTTGCATGTCTGGGGACACTGACTATTTACAAAAAAATTCACTGTGGTGGTTTCTTTATAATGAACTATTAAATGAATAATAATATGGCAATATAACTGCTAAGTTAGTTACTTTTGAGTACAGCTTAGTGTATTGCATTTTACTAATGCACACTGTTATTTCATATTTTCACAAAGTTGGGCATAGGCCTGTGGTGGGTGCCTACTGGGATTTATTTCTCACAACTTGTTTGGGTCATTTCATTGGGTCAAACAGATTACATTTCTGTATGTGTGGGTAAGGGAAAGGGTCCTTATACAGGTACTTGGTTGCTGCTGAGGTGTAAGGGAGCATGGGACTGGGCTTCGGCTTGCGATGCTACCGACTGTTTTGTTTTGTTTTGTTGTACTATATATTGTATAGTAATGTATTGCTATGTTACATGTTTTGGATAATTTCATAAAACATGAGAAATGTGGCTCCGTTATATTTATAACTATTGGTTATCTTTTGTTATAACTGTTTATTTTAAATGTGCATGGTTTGTTGATTTTTCTGTTGTTTATGCTTTTTAATATTCTGTTGTGCTACACTTTGAAAAATGAGGGCATATTTCCCTACTATCAGACATAGGCCCATGCTACTAGTCGACAGCCTCTGGCGTTTGGGGAAATGTGCTTAAGGTCATGTGGAAAACCGGGTTCGGGGAACCCGTTGAGTGGCACCTGGAGCCGAGACATTACAAAGTTGTATCAGAGGGGTTCTTTTCATTGACTTACTTTTTAGAGCTTTAGTCAAGGATATGACCAGAACGATAGTTGGAAAAAAGATATGCCCAGCCATAGCTAACCCATGTACAGGGAAAAGCCAATTTACATCGTGTTGCTATTTTTCTGCTTTCTCAATTTTACAGTTGAATTTATTTTCACCGAAGGGTGACACACTAGTGAATATGCTATTTATATATTATTCATGGGTTTTATCTAGTTACAACCCGATGACATAAGGGTATGCCATCTCATGCATTATTTTGGCACATGCTAGAAATCACATTCCATGCATAGTTTCCATGCCATTTAGGCACATTAGCATTTTCATGTTGTTGTGATAGATGTTGTTCTAGAAAAGAAAGTTGTTATGATCACTACTTTGAAAAATCCAAACTAGGTGATAGGGTATTTTTGTGTGAGCCTATTTATATAATGGACACAAAACATTGGTTTTTGGGCCGTATGGGCCCTCATTGACCAAAATTTGGTGGATCATTGGTTGTTTATCCAGTTATGACACATATAAGATGTTAAACATTGATTCACGGGGAGTATGGGCTCTCACAAATCAGAATTTGGCACATAGGTCTAGTTTTTTTTAAGTATTTTCTGGGTTCTAGATAAGTTTCTGAGGCATACTTTCCAGAATCCCAGTATACACTTAGTGTAGTACCTTTAACACATTTTGTATGTTCTTCTGTTCGAGAAGAAAAGAAAGCCTTTTGAGTACATGTCGTGTACCCTAACTACACGCAGTGTATTCCTTCCCATGTCATAGACCGTGTGGGCAGGGACATGGGGATGGAAAATGCTTGGGGAAAACATGTCGTGTACCGGATGTACATGCCGTGTAGTGTTGACCCGAAGTCTACTCGTGTAACTAACAACATGGATGGAGGAGACCTTAGGACATACATGTTGTGTCCATTATGGAACAAGACGTGTAGTCTGACCCGGGATCTGGCCATGTAACTAACAACACAGGTCATTGTAATCCTTTCGTGTACACGTCGTGTGTATATTGAACACTCTGTGTTGATGGAACCATGTATCCAGCCGTGTAACTAACAACACGTGTCGGTGAAGCTTGCCTAGAACATGCCCAGTAACTGTGGGACACACTGTGTAGTCTTTTCTGAGGACAGACCGTGACTTTTCTGAGGATAGACCATGAGGACTTAGCCATGTGGCTGGGAAAAGGGGTATTGTACATGCCATGTGTGGGTGTAACACGCTATGTAGTATAAGTCGAGTAGTCAACCGTGTCACAAAGAACACGTGACGTTTGAAAATTACACCATACAAGATATTTAGATTATATACACGCTGTGTAGTTTTGGTCAATAGGAGCTGGGTGGCTTGGCCATGTAAAAGGACACGGGCAGTGAAGAGAAGTCAGGTACATGCCGTGTAGTCAGTATACATGCCATGTTGTCTTTTTTTGATAATCATGAATTCCTTCTTCCTCCTGTTCCCATTTTGGTTCCTTCATTTTTAGATTTTGATAATCTTGATCTAAGGTGTGCATTTGACCTTGTAGTGTCATGCTGCCGAGATATTTACATGTTGTTCTCCAGGAGAGCGACGACATATATACTTTAGAAATGGTGGGCCATGGGATTCCAGTGTATCCTCTAGCAGTCATTATACAAGACACAAGCACATATGCACAATTTTGTGAAGGCTTTATGCTTTTAATGCAGACCATTCAAGGAGCACCGCCGGCTGCCACATCTATGGCTGAGCTGACTCATATATTCTAGCAGTAGGATCCGACTACGTTATCAGGGGATGGTGGACCACAGGCTGCAGAGTCTTGGATGGGGTCTATGCAGACTATTTTTGAGCACCTAGAGATGCCTCCAGGGTGGAGGGTCAAGCTAGCGGATTATATGCTTCATGATTCCTCCAAGAGGTGCTGGGATGTTTCCACATAGTCAGACCATAATAGAAACATGGAATGGAATGATTTCCATAAGCCTTCTATGAATTATTCTTCCCAGAGATGCTTAGGGAAAATCGAGTTCGAGAGTTCATGAATATGTAGTAGGGCACTATGTAGGTAATGGATTATTATGCTAGCTTCACCGAGCATCATCGTTTTTCACCCGTTCAGGTTGGCGATGAGACGCTGAGAGCCAGACGCTTTGAGGATGGTCATCGTTATGACGTACAAGAACTAGTGAATGTTTTCAGATTGCCTTTAGTACATGAATTTATTAACCAGGTGCTGATTACAGAGAGGAACCCGTGGGAAGCTAGTGGTGTGGGCCAAGGTGGTTTAGCACAAGTATCTGGTACTATTTGAAATGGTAAGAGGAAGAGAGAGACATACATCTCTCAGGATGGCAGTGCAAACTAGATGAATTTTTTAGGTGGCCTGGTCATATGCTACCAGTGTGGTAAGGAGGTACACAAGGGACCTCAGTTTCCACGAGACCCAGTGGTGTGCCGAGCTTGCAGCAAGATTGATCATCTTCAATGCTTTTGCTAGGAATTTCCACTAGTGATTAGTGAGAGGGGTTCTATGCAGACTCCTCGTGCGAGGGCAGGACCAGCAGCTTCTTACCATTCGGGGAACTAGAATACGTCAGGGCATGTAGGCAGAGATGGTGGTAGTGGTCATGGAAGCCAGAAACCAGGATCTCACAAGAAACATGGCGGGACAGCTCAAGGTAGACCGGCTGTGTAGTAGGGCCACGACATTGGGCAGGCATATGCAGTGCAACAAACCCAACAGAAGCAGGATCCCAGACCTTCTACTTTCATAGGTACTATTCTAGTAGCTTCTGTTTTATCTTCTGTACTTTTCGATACGAGTGCTACAAATTGTTTCATATATGTGCCCGTAATGGAGAGCCAAGGCCTTGTGTTTCTTCTTCTTCTGCTATTATGATGCTAGACACTCTGTTGGGGACTATAATTGCTGGTGTGCGTCAGTTCAAGGAGTTCCCCCTTGAGGACGGTGTGTGTAACTTCCTTTTGGTCCACTTGGTCTTAGATTTGACGAGCTATGATGTCATTCTCGGGATGGATTGGTTGGTTCCTTTTTGAGCCTTTGTGGATTTCTATCATCGCAAGGTGAGTTTCATGTCACCAGCGGTTAGAGAGTTTCTATACAAGGGCAAGTGGGATGTTCAGGAGAGTTGAGCTGGACCAGAGAATCATGGGTGTGGTGGTATTATAGCCCAGATTATGAGCATATATTTTGACAAACGGGGGACTTGTCAGAATGTTTTCCCTCGAGTGGTTTATCATTTCAGGGATGTCTTCCCGTACGACTTTTCAGGTCTTCCACCAGAGCATGAGGTGGATTTCTCTATTGACCTTCTGCCAGGAGTAGCACCAGTGTCCATTACTCTTTATAGGATGGCTACACCAGAGTTTCAAGAGCTCAAGAGATAGTTAGAGGAGTTGTAGGAAAATGGTTTCATCTGACCTAGTTATTCTCCTTGGGGTTCTCCGGTCCTTTTTGCGAAGAATGCAGAACGTACCATCAGACTATGTGTGGATTATCGGACGTTGAATCAGTTGATGGTTAGGAACCGATATCCCATTCCAATGATTGATTATCTTTTTTATCAACATCATGGAGCATGAGTGTTCTTGAAGATTGATTTGAGATCAGGATATCATCTACTACGTGTTAGATGATCTGATATACCTCTCACAACTTTTTAAGAGCAGGTATGGTCTATACGAGTATACGGTTATGCCGTTCGGACTAACGAACACACTATGGATCTAATGAATTTTGTGTTCCATCCCTATGATGATTCTTTTGTGGTAGTATTCGTCGATGATATCTTGGTTTACTCTCACACTCGACACGACCATGCCACCCATGATGAGATTTTATTGAGTACACTGAGAGAGAATCAGCTAGAGGCTAAGCTCTCAAAGTGCCACTTTTGGATGGACCATATTCACTTCCTGGGTCATATCATCTCAGAGACAAGAGTTGTAATAAACACAGATAAGGTGAGAGAAGTAGTTTCCTGAGAGAATCCCAAGAACATGTTTGAGATACAGAGTTTCCTGGGGCTATCAGGTTACTACAAATGATTCATACAAGAATTCTCCCGCTTAGCAGAACCATTATCGGGTTTGACTAAGAAGTGTTGAAAGATCATTTGGTCAGAAGCTGGTGAGACAGCCTTCCAGGAGGTGAAGAGAAAGTTGACATCAGCACCGATGCAGATACACCTAGGGATGAGGAAGAGCTATACAGTTTACTATGATGCGTCAGGTATTGGACTGGGAGTAGTGTTGATGCAGGGCAATAGATTTATTGCGTATGGGTCTCGACAGTTGAGGTCGCATGAGAGAAAATACCTAACACATAATCTCAAGTTGGCTGCAGTTGTTCATGTGTTCCAATGTTAGAGACATTATCTCTTTGGAGAGAATTTTTTGGTTTTCACTAACCACAAAAGTCTCAAGTATATTTTTACTCAGTGTGACATGAATATGAGGTAGCAGAGATTGGTTGAATACCTTCAGTACTTCGGTTTTGAGCATTCCTATACAACTGGTAATGGTAATGCAGTAGCTGATGCACTAAGAAGGAAGACTCAGATAATGGCAGTGCAGGAGGCCAGTGGTGAATGGCAGCTGATGGCTTTGTTCTCCAAGATGCATCTAGAGGTGAACGATACTCTGGGGAAGACATATCTTTCATCTTTAGCTGTGACCTCCACCGTCCTTGACAATGTGATGATAACACAAGTATCTGATTCAGATGTCCTAGTTCTATGGGAGTCGGTGGAATGCGAGGACCCTCCTCCTGGGTGGACTATAGTTGATGATGATGTTTTGTGTTACCATGGATGAGTGTGGGTTCCACGGGATATATGAGAGGAGATAATGTGAGAGTTTCATGCTTCAATATGGGTAGTTCATATAGGATTTACCTAGATGTACCGTGACTTGAGGCGCCAATACAGGTGGCCGAGTATGAAGAGCGTGATAACTGGTTTTGTTACGAGATGTTCCACCTATCAGCAGGTGAAGGTGGAGCATCAGAGGTCAGCTAGACTGTTACAGCTGTTACCCATCCTCGAGTGGAAATGGGATGTTTTCATGATGGACTTCATGACTAGGTTATCGAGGTCACCTCAAGGCAATGATTCCTTGTGGGTTGTTGTGGACAAAATAACGAAGGTAGCTCAGTTTTTGCCGATCAGGGGACCTTTGGAGTTGATGATCTCAGAAAGTCGTATATCCGAGAGATCGTACGTCTTCATGGGGTTCTACATTCAATTATTTCAGATAGGGACGCATGTTTTACGTATCGGTTCTGGAAGAGTTTTCAGAGGGAAATGGGTACAGAAGTGCTTCTTATCACCGCTTACAACCCACATAACTATTGTCAATCAGAGCATATGATACATGTGTTTTAGGACATGTTGCATGCATCCATCCTAGACATTGTATGTACGTGGGAGAGGCATATACCTCTAGTCTAGTTTTCTAATAATAATAGTTTTCAGGAAACTATTGAGATGGAACCTTACGAAGCTTTATATGGTAGGCCATACAGATTACCCTTATGTTGGTTAGAGGTAGGTGTGCCAGCTTTATTGGGACCCTGTCTCATGTAGGAGAGTTCTGAGTAGGCCCAGTTGATTCAGAAACAGATGGCTACAACACAGTCTCATCAAAAATATTATGTTGATCACTGTAGATGACCCTTGGAGTTCATGGTTGAGGATTAGGTTTTCTTATGTGCTTCACCGAGGTCGGGCCACAGGAGGATCAGGAGACAATTTAAACCTTAACCAAGTTATGTGGGGAAATTTGAGACTCTAGAGAGAGTCGGGCTAGTTGCCTACCAGTTTCAGTTACTACAGAGGTACTGAGCCATACACGATGCCTTCCATGTATCTCAATTGCACCATTATCATTCAGGCATGTCTCATGTTTTCCAGCCTGAGGAGGTTGAGCTTGAGTTAGATGCATCCTTTGAGGAGCATATGATCCGTGTCATTGATAGGAGCACGAAGGTTCTCTGAGGCTGGTCAGTTCCTCTTGTACGAGTGTTATGGCAGCATGGACGAGTGCATGATGAAACCTGGGAGCGGGAGACCGACGTACGTGCTCAGTGGTCGGGGTTGTTCAATGTTATATCTTAACCACCCATGGAAGGAAAATTATGGTACAAATTGCTTTAAGGGGTTATGTTTGTAAGAACCTAGTTCTTATATTGAGGTACGAGTTTCTTCTTTTCTCTTTTCCTTTTGTGTTCTTGAGAAAATAAGGAAAATGGGTGAAATTCCTAAATTTTGGGACTACACGCCATGTAATTTTCCACACACCATGTACTCTGGCCATGTGGGATGACTACACAGGGTGTGTATCATTGTTGGTGACTAAGGGTTTAAAAACAGACTACAGATCATGTAGTGGTCCTTTACACGCTGTGTAGTTAATTGGAAGACAAAACAGTAAGGCAGTAGAAGCAGCCACCAGCTGGGCGACAATATACGCCATGTTTCCAAGCATACACACCTTGTACTCAGGTCGATGGATGAACAGTTTGGTGGTGCCACCAGAGGAACTGTTAAATGAGGGAAGTACACGCCATGTAGTCAAAAGTACACGCCCTGTACTTTATTTTTTTTCTTAAAATGGGAAATATCCAATGTTTTTCACAGGATTGTCTTAGAACCATATGGTAGCTTGGGAGAGGACGACCAAAATTTCATGGATCTCTAGATCGAGCATCTGGAATCCCTTTCCACTTCTGTCGATCACGTTTGAACTGCACAGGTATTCCCTCTAATCTCCTTTTGTAGTTCTTGCCAATTATTCCTCTAATGGAAGTTATTTGAGGTTGAATGAGAATTTTTTTACCTCAGATCTATGAAGTTCTTGAACGTTTAAAAAGGCATTGTTTGGGTATATCGATCACGAGTGATCGATGTAGGTGTCTTGGTGTTTAATTTTTCATCTGATGTGTGTTTTGTGTACCATTGTGATATGCACCCTTGAATGGGGTGTCATATGGAAGAGGCCCTATTGAATTAAATACCTAGAATTGTATAAGTAATTTAACTGTGATAATAAATTTTTGTTTCTTATCGCTGCTTGGATCTAGGACCACCCCAGGGGTGCGTTCCTATGTTTAGCCATTTGGCGAGGATACCTAAAGGTAATACATTATATTAATGATTATAGAATTTCTTTGAGTGGAATTGTTTGTATATTTCATGTTTATATATTGGTCATGGCCTGGTTACTTTCTTTGACCGAGGGAAGTGTTTTACATAGACTGAGGGTAGTGTTACCCTTAGCCTGAGGGTAGTAGTTATTTCGGCCATACGGAAACTTCTTATGTGCTTAAGGGAAATAGACTCCATGCCTGAGTGCGACACTTCGTACGCCTGAGGGAAATATCTGTTATGCCTATGGGAAATTGCCTGCAGGTTAAATTTCAGATTACTTGAGGGTAATGGTTTGCGTGTCTAAGGACACTGATTGATTACATAAAAATTCATTGTGGTGGTTTCATTATAATGAACGATAAAATGAAAAATAACATGGTAATATTACTGGTAAGTTAGTTACTTTTGAGTAATTCTTAGTTTATTGAATTTTACTACTGCACACTATTGTTGCATATTTTCAAACAGTTGGGAACGGACATTTGGTAGGTGCCTACTGGGATTTATTTCTCACACCCTATTTGGTTCATGTCTTTGTCCCAAACAGACTACATTTCTACAGCTGTAGATAAGGGAAATGGTCCTCATACATGTACTTGATTACTTCTGAGGAGTATGGGAGCATGAGACCATGATTAAGCTTGCGATGACACCAGCTGTTTTGTTTTGTTTTGATGTACTCGTGTCACTACCCGACCCAACGGGGCTTGAGCCGCGACTCCCCAAGCCTGCCTCCAATAGTCCAGGGGCTGGAGACCAGTGCCGAGTAGGCTATCACACACATGGGAGGCATTAGCCTAAGGTACCTGTACACACGCACCCACACACAGCTCCATGCAATAGTACAGAGATATGTCAAACTGAAAATAAAATGCATGCATACACTATCCCGCAACCAGAGTACATCAGAAGTAAAAAGTGCAAAAAAAGGCCCGCCAATAGTAAACTACAAAAGCGCATCCAAACTGCTCTAAAGAAGGGGAACACTGCCACAAACACCGCCAGAAAGCTCCTTGGAACAGCACTGGTAAACACCCTAGTCAAACACGCTCACTAAACTCTGCCTGCTCTGGGTCCTCCTGGGACACTTTCGAAAGGCCTGTGGTCTGCACAAGACACAAACATGTGCGGGAAAAACCCATGCAGGGGTGAGTATAAACATACTCAATAGGCACCACAAAAACCCAAAGCACAAGGGTGAAACTGAAAGGAAACATTCCACTCAACCCATCTAGAGGGAACCCAGATGAGAGAGAAACTTAATCTCGTGACCATCCTCGGCTAAACACAACTAGTCAACTCAACTCAGGTGTATGCCAATACATACACCTTGAACAATCTAGATATAATCAGCACACGCAACAACGCCAAAAGAGGTACCGACCTCATCACCAGCAACTGTCCACAACCAGGAGAGAACACCACACGAACAATGTCATACCAGATGACACTCATCCGAGAGATACACTCCATCGGGTTTCTCTCAAACCTCTCAGACGCTCACCCAAGAGATCACGCTCATTGGATAGCATCACTGAGGAAACCTCCCTGAAACAACAGAACCTCCAAACTCCTCAGATAGGGGATCGCTCCTAGGGTCTGCTAGGGGATACCAAGACCCACTCTGTTATAAGTAGCTCATAGATAGGGGATCACTCCCAGGGTCCGCTAGGGGGTACCATGACCTGATCTGGAATACGTAGTTCTCATAGATAGGGGATCACACCAAGGATCCACTAGGGGATACCACAACCTAATCTGGCACTCGATAGAAGCTCCACACTCAGATAGAGGATCATCGTCCATATAGAGATCATTGTCCATATAGAGATGGTCACGATGATACCGGAACCCTATCTGGTATAACTCACGATGTAGGGGATCGAACTGACAATGCCGCAACCCTACCGAAACCACGTGCTGAGTAGGGGATCACATACCCAAAAATACCGCAACCCTACCAACACCAAGCACTGAGTAGGGGATTGTATAACCAACGATACAACAACTCTACTATAAACTTCATGCTGAGTAGGGGATCATATACCCGATGACGCCACAACCCTACTGGGCAAGACCCACTGCGTAGGGGATCATATTCCCGATGATGCCACAAATCCTATGGGGTTAACCTACTAGATAGGGGATCGCCGCCGGTGAATAAGCGGTCACAGCGATACCAATAACCCAATCTAGGGTAAAGATGCTAGAGAATCCACTCCGGGACCATCGGAGGGATGCCACAACTCTAACAGTTAAACATCACATCGAGAGGATCACAAACCCCTACGAAGGTTGTGATACTGCGCAAACCCTTGTAGGAATGAACCAACAGAGAACCCTCAACCACTACTGGTTCAAACACCGCTAACCCGAGAGACCCGCCACAACGCCACACTACGCACCTCCTAGGCCAAAACTGTGGCCATCATCACGTTCCATGTGGAAAAACACACAGGATAGGCTGTTTACGCGCCCGAAATGGAGCACTAGTGAAAAGCCACTATTCACCATAGCTAGCTCGTGCGGGGCCCACACAACAATCCTGAAACCCGTCGAGCGGATCACACCACGACGATCCCCTCGAAAAAACAATCGTAATCGACTACTCGCTCATCCGAAACGGACACCTGGTGAAAAAGGAACTATTCACCGAAGCCAGCTCGGGTGGGGCCCATGCCTAGATCTCGAAACTCGTCGAACGGATAGCACCATTGCGATCCTCTCGGAAAAACACACAGGATCGACTATTAATCCGCCAAAATCGGACTCCTGGTGCAAAAGCTGCGTTTCACAGCAAACACAAAAACCCGACCTCATGGGGCCCGCACCCCATTCTCAGTCCCAACACTTGGAAACAATCTAAAAACTTCTGTCGTACCATTAGGGTCTCAACGCCACTGACGACACGTCAATCGGATGCTTCAGGTAGAAGTTACAACATCCTGAAGTCGTAAAATAATAAAATAATATTATTTTATACGACGTTTCTAACTCCCGGGCCATGATCCCGAACCATAAAATTCACAAAGTGATTTCAAAAGGTCCATCTTGATGCAAGGAACATGTCGCCGCAAATGGTTTGCAAATCGGAGCTTTGGTTTGCGAGTTCCGGGGGTTTAAAGAACCCCCGAAAAATCATGGCCGGACCACCGCTGGCCTCGCCGAAAACCACTGTGCCGCCGCCGGATTCCGCCGTACCCCTGCCGCACCGCCGCCGCACCTCGCCAGATTCCACCATGGCCGCTGCAGGTCTCACTGTAAAACCGGGTTTTTGCCGGAAAACTTCCGAGAGTCACCGGAAGCACACCGGTGCTCTAAATTAAGATCCGAAGAAAGTTTCGGAAAGCTCGGGACCAAAACTATACATCCCTTATAACTATTTGAAGAAAAACAACAAATAAAAGGGTTACTGGATTTCTAAACTCAAATCGCCTACCTTTTGGAGGATCGCCGACGCTTTGGATGTAGAACGGCGCTCGCGACGCCAAAAAACTGGATCCATAGACAAATGACACTGAATTCGGACTCCCGATGCTCAATTTAGCGAAGAAAAAGTGGAACATGCTCGGATACCACTTTGTCATGACCCGACCCAACGAGGCTCAAGCCGCGAGTCCCCAAGCCCGCCTCCAATAGGCCAGGGGCTGGCGACCAGCGCCGAGTAGGCTATCACACACTTGGGAGGCATTAGCCTAAGGTACCTGTACACATGCACCCACACACACCTCCATGAAATAGTGTAGAGATATGTAAATCTGAAAATAAAATGCATGCATACACTATCTCGCAACCAGAGTACAGCAGAAGTACAAAGGGAAAAACAAGGCCCACCAAAAGTAAACTACAAAAGCACGTCCAACCTGCTCTGAAAAAGGGGAACGCTACCACAAACACCGCCGTAATGCTCCTCGGCACAGCTCTTGTAAACACCTTCATCAAACATACTCACTAAGCTCCGCCTGCTTTAGGTCCTCCTGGGACACCGTCGAAAGGCCTGTGGTCTGCACAAGACACAAACATGTGCATGCAAAACCCATGCAGGGGTGAGTATAAATATACTCAGTAGGCACCCCAAACACCGAAAACCCAAGGGAGAAACTGAAAGGAAACAATCTGCTCAACCCAGCCTGAGGGAACCCAGACGAGAGTGAAACATCATCTAGTGACCATCCATGGATAAACACAACTAGTCATCTCAGCTTAGGTGTATGCCCATACATAAACCTTGAACAATTCAGATATAATCAGCTCACGCAACAACGCCACAAGAGGTACCGACCTCGTCACCAGCAACTGTCCACAACCAGGAGAGTACACCACACGAACACTATCATACCAGATGACACTCATCTGAGAGATACACTCCTTCTCAAACCTCTCAGACGCTCACCCGAGAGATCACACACGTCAGATAGAATCACTGATGAAACCTTCATGAAATAATAGAACCAACAAACTCCTCAGATAGGGGATCAGTCCTACGGTCCGCTAGGGGAAACCATGACCCACTCCGGTATACGTAGCTCACAGATAAGGGATCACTACCAGGGTCTTCTTGGGGATAACACAACCTGATCTGGCATACATAGTTCTCACATATAGGGGATCACACCCAGGATCCGCTGGGGGATACCACAACCCGATCTGGCACTCGACAGAAGCTCCACACTCAGATAGAGGATCATCGTCCATATAGAGATGGTCACAACGATACTGGAACCCTATCTGGTATAACTCGTGATGTAGGGGATCGAAAAGACAATGCCGCAACCCTACCGAAACCACGTGCTGCGTAGGGGATCACATAACCAACAATACCACAACCCTACCGACACCAAGCGCTGAGTAGGGGACCATATAACCAATGATACCACAACCCTACTATAAACATCATGATGAGTAAGAGATCGTATAACCGATGATGCCACAACCCTACTGGGCAAGACCCACTACATAGGGGATCATATTACCGATGATGCCACAAACCCTACGGGGTTAACCTGCTAGATAGGGTATCGTCGCCCCTGAATAAGCGATCACAGCGATACCACGAACCCGATATAGGATAAAGATGCTATAGGATCCACTCCGGGCCCACCATAGGGATTCCACAAATCTAACAGTTAAACATCCCATCAAGAGGTTCACAAACCCCTACGAAGGATGTGATGCTGCGCGGACCCTCGTAGGAACGAACCAAGGGTGAACCCTCAACCACTACTGGTTCAAACAACGCTAACCCGAGCGACCCACCACAATGCCACACTGCGCACCTCCTAGGCCAAAACCGAGGCCACCATCATGTTCCACGTGAAAAAACACGCAGGATAGGCTGTTTACTCGCCCGAAATGGAGCACCGGTGAAAAATGAACTATTCACTGTAGCTATCTCATGCGAGGCCCACACAACGATCCTGAAACCCATCATGCGGATCACACCACGACGATCCCCTTGGAAAAACAAGTGGAATCGACTACTCGCTCGTCTGAAACGGACACCCGGTGAAAAAGGTACTATTCAACGAAGCCAGCTCGGTTGTGGCTCATTCCTGGATCCCAAAACATGTCGAACGGATAGGACCATTGCGATCCTCTCGTAAAAACACACAGGATCGACTATTCATCCGCCAAAATCGGACTGCTGGTGCAAAAGCTGCGTTTCACCGCAAACGCCAAAACACGGACTCATGGGGCCCGCACCCCGTTCTCAGTCCCAACACCCAGAAACCATCTCAAATAGTCTGTCATACCATTTGGGTCTCAATGCCACTGACTGCACGTCAATCAGATGCTCCGAGTAGAAGTTACAGTGGCCCGAAGTTGTAAAAAAAGAAAATATTATTATTTTATATGATTTTTCTAACTCCTGGGCCAAGATCCCGAACCATAAAAATCACAAACTGATTTAGAATGGTCTGTGTTGACTCAAGGAATGTGTCGCCACAAACGGTTTCCAAATCGGAGTTTCAGTTTGTGAGTTACGGGGGTTTAAAGAACCCTCAGAAAATCCTGGTCGGACCACCGCTGGCCTCGCCGGAAACCACCGCGCTGCCACCGGATTCCGCTGTGCCGCCGCCGGATTCCGCCGTACCTCCGCCGCACCTCGTCAGATTCTGCCATGGCCGCCGTGGGTCTCGCCGGGAAACCGGTTTTTCGCAGGAAATCATCCGGGAGCCACCGGGAGCACCCCAGTGCTCCAAATTCAGATCCGAAAAAAGTGTCAGGAAGCGCGGGACCCAAACTATACAACCCTTATAACGATATGAAGAAAAAAACAAATAAATGGGGTTCAGGATTTGAAAACTCAAACCGCCTACATGTTGGTGGATCGCAGACACTTTGGATTTAGAACGGCGCTCACGACGCCCAGAAGCTGGATCCGCAGACGAACGACGCTGAATTCTGACTCCCAGAGCTCGATTTGGCGATGAAACGAATGTCGGGAGGGGTGGTTGCCGCCACCTGCGCATGGGTGGGAGAAGGACAGAATGAGGTTTTCTTATTTTTTATATATATATTTAAAAACTTTCATTTAAAACATCTCCCCCGACTCCGTGCCCAACGCGGAAAAAGTTAAGGTCACCCCTTGGGTAAACGCGTTGTTCTGAACCCAACGGAGGACTCAGATTTGAGATCTGAGACTCCGTTCAGATGTTATTCAAGCCGATGCTCGTAAATGGACATTTCAACTTATTAAAAAAAATGCCCCTAGTGGCGCTTTCCACCGCAGGCCTGCGCCCGCAAAGGTTACACCTCGCCTAGGGTAAACGGCACGTTCCGGACGCAACTGTTCCCTCAGATTCCCGTTCCGATCTACCATTTAGGATATATCACACCCTCTCCATGTGCATAGTATAAAAATACATACTATTTTGAAAAAAAATAAATCCGGGAACACCGGGACTCGTAATTGCACACCGTCTCCGCGCCTAGCTCTGTAATTATTCATATAAATATTCCAATGTCTAACAGGGCCAAAAATCTGAGTCTCTACAACTAGGTATTATATTGAACTATATTGTAGTGTAACATGTTCTGGATGTTTTCATAGAACGTGAGACATGTTGCATCTTTATCTTTATAAATTTTGGTTATCTTTTATTGCAGTTGTTTATTTTAAATGTGTATAGTTTGTTGCTTCCGCTGTTGTTGAATGATTTTTATTATTCCGCTGTGCTAAACTTTGAAAAATGAGGGCAATGTTTCCCCACTATCAGCCCTGGTTCGTCGCAGCTAGTCGGTAGCCTTAGGAATTTGGGGAAATACGCATGAGGCCATGTGGTGGACCATGTTCGGGTCACCCATTGAGTGCACCCAAGGCCGAGATGTTACATAAGTCGTTTCCACAACTCCACCCTAGCGAAGGGGACTCACACCTAGAACCGCCATCACCTTGGGCCATTACATTACCTGAGTCAAACATAACCAAGTCTACTTACACCCAAGGGGTGTAAGTAGGGTGTGAGCCTAAGAAGATTATGATAGCACCAAATTATTCCAAAGAGTATGCAATACAATGTGAAAAAGCAAGCAGTTTTAGTACGCAAATAAAGACAGTCATAAAATCCAAGAAATGCTACCTTCAATTGAAAACAGTTTTCAAGCTAAAATCATCATAATGTTCACACATATAAATATATATGTTATATACTTCAAAATACTTCCAAATAAACCGATATTAAATAGAATGTATCACAAAAAAAGAGAGAAAAAAATATGGAAGACGCCTAGGCACTTGGTAGCCTCGTGCCACATGTACCTCATACCTCGGTGTAAAGTAACCATAGTAAAAAAATTTCTCATGCATGAGCTACTAGTAGGGAACATACCCATAACCTAGTAGTCCCCAATAATAATTCACATAGTTTATTTAGAGTTTTCGTTATCCAAATTCTAAGAGAAATAGGGACAAAACACATCTGGTCCACTGGTCGTACTAGTACACATCCTCCCCACATAGGTACCTAGGCTTCTCACTTTGTGCTCAAAAAAAATTCAACAAGACACATGAAACAATGTTCAGATAAAATCATAAAAATGGTCACTTACAAAAAATATAGAATCTATAGACTCTTTATACCATTTAATACACAAGACAAAACACATTGATTTTCGGTAAAACAGTTTCTCAAAAACCCACATTGTTTTGCACCCAACACTCATTGAAAACCCCACTTTTCGCACTATATGAAAACATATAAGTTACAAAAACATAAAAGGCAGACCCAAACATTTCAATTAAACCATAAAATCAATTTTAGGGCAGCCCCATGTTAACCATGAAATGTATTCATTATAAAACATCAATTTTTAGACAAACATGACACTTAAAGTTCACAAGTTCCACAACACCATTAAGACCAACATTTGAAGCAACAAACAAAAGGTATAGACATTGAAAAAATTATTTTATGCCCTAGTACATCCCAATAATATAAAATATGTAGTGATAGGGCAACCCCAAAAGAACCAACAAGAGACTTCCATGAAAAAACAACATTTTCACCTAAAATTGGAATTAAAAATTCATTAACATTACAAAAACCACTATGATTGTTTTTTTGTAGCAACCATAATTTCAATGAACATGAAAATTTCAAAAAATGTAGTTTAAATTAACATTTATTACATACATATGGAATCACCTACCAAATTAGTTATAACCATGAATCTGTTGTGCAAAAATCAAATCGCACCACCACCGCACAAAGAGGGACCTAGATCAAACCTAAAAACACAAGAATTGGAAAATAAAAAATGAGGTTAAACCTTAGGTTCAAAATCCCACCCCCTGTAAATTTGGTAATTCAAGGATGATGGAATAAACCCTAACAAAAACAAAATAAACCCTAAGAAATTTGAAAGCGGAATGAAATGGGCTCACTTACTTGAAATATCATGAAGTAATCACTCCAAAACAACAGTAGTTGAAATTGAAAATAGAAAATTTTAGGGGTTGTTCAAAAAATATATAAGAGTTCATTTAGGAACTGTAACGGAGGAAAAAGTGTAATAATTTAGAGAGCTAAGAAGGTATGAGGTAACCTCTTTAATTATGGACGATTTGAGACACCCTTTGATGTTCTTCCATAATTTGCGATGTCAAAGAACTCTAAGGAGGGGGAAAGGGAAATAGGAGCGCGCAAGGGCTTCTTAGGGTCGATATGGAGGTGTAATCACCAAACAATTCATTATAATTAATAAGATACTAAAATATTAATGAAACAATTTAAAACTTGATAATGGAATTTCGGGTAGGCCCATTTCTAAAATAAAAACCCAAATACACCATTGTTATGGATTCCTAAGGGGTCCAAATTGGATTGTTGGTGTTAAAATGTCAGTGGATGATATTTTGAAGTGAATTGGGAGAAATATATTTGAAAATTAAATAGTTATAAAATAGTCAAAATCAATTTTTACATCTGGAAATGGACTCTCCTTTTGGCCAAAATCCTGAAAACTCACCCTTTCCTCCAAAAATTAATAGGAAACCCATAAAACAATGAAGTAATGGAAATAAAATGAAATTTAACTTTAAAATAAGTTGTGTATGTGACATTAAACCATCAACAAAATATATAAAAAATATTAATAATAAACTAGAATATGTGGTAAATATATTTCATTTTTGATAAAATAATTAAGATTAATTACTATTTAATCACCAAAATACAAATAGATGAACAAATAAGAATTATTTATGTAATAAAACCTGGTATGTACCATTCACTCAATATTATCTCATTTAGGGTTCCTTATAAACCGAATATCTATTTTTAAATTTAAACAGGTCCTCAAAAAATTGGTTCCATGTAGGTCTCTCTTGCAACATTAAATGTTTTGTTCATTCCATAATGTTTCACTACCATTCTTATAAAATCATCAACATATTCACCTATAAAATATATCATTTTACATATCAATAAATATGTTAAAACATTTTTAGGACTAATCACCACTGCACCCCATGAAAGATTATAAGATATTTGGGCCCCCAAATCCAACCATTGTCAAGTCATGAGTTCGGGACAAGCATTGATGATATAAAATATGGATCTAGGAGTCATTAAAAACATATAAAAAATTATAATATTAATCCATTGATAAAATATGAATTATAATAAATTATCCCAATCACATAATACATGTAATATACCAAAAAAATATATGTTTATTTGATGAACCAAAAAAAAGAAAATCTTATGAAAATGACTCTAAAAACATTGGTGAAAAAAAATCAGCATGAGTGAGTGATGTCTACCCTAATGGATAAGTCCATCAAATAATATTCCAAAATAATTCATGTCATATAACATTATATATTTATATATAATCATGAAAATACATTCATAATCAATTGGATCCCACCGAAAACCTCTCATGAAAATTTGGTTGAGGAATAATAATTTTATAGTGGTAAATAATACAACTAAATTTTCAACTGTAGTAATTTATTTAACAGTAAATCGTCACCATGAATTACTCACCAAATATTGAAGATAAATATTGTAATATAACATCAAATTAATTTATGATAATGGTACCCTATTACCACTTACCCATTATACAAGTCACCTTCAATCCCCAATGGAACACTTCCTTGTGCCCCCATCTATTCAATATATACACAAACACATTTCCTTATAACAATTTAATACACAAAATGTGCAACTAAAACTATATAATAGGCACAAGAAAACATCAATAACATATTTCCCAACATTATTTCCATAAAAAAAAAATTTCAAAGGAAAACACTAATAAATGTTATCAAACTAATTCCCTCATCTGTCAAAGTATTATTCATCCACTAGAAACAAACATGACTACCATATCATCATAAAAAAATTTATATCATAATATCCCTTCATCATAACCAAACAAATTATATGGGAAAATATGGGGGTGTAATATTTATCAAATAGGGTCCCCTCTAACTATAATTTTGGGGAAAATACACATAATTAAAGACCTCATATTAAAAAGTAACAGTTACAAAACCTGGGTGGTGGTGCGTAAGGTAACACATAAAAATATTAGGGTTTTAATAAATGACACAGTCACAGAAAAGGGGTTTAATCATATATGAACTATATTATATTCTATAACCTATATTTTTCACATCTTCACAACGACCTCAAATAATTAATCATGTCCATGAAAATCCTCGATGAAACAAACACATCATCAACACATATTAGTTATGAAAAATGTACAACATCCTTTTTTATCAATTCATTGTAAATTCAATTATTTAATATATATTTTAAATATTACATCTATCAATTTATATTATATATATATTCAATTCAATGAAATACAATAATTTTAAACATTAAATATTTTAAACAATATAACTATATCATCCCCCAATACTGAAATATCTCACATTGTCAAATTTGAACGTTTACTAGGAGACCATACACACATGTATATATTTTTAATAGAGGGGAAATCATAAAATAATAGAGTATGATAAATAACAAAAATAGTACACCATACAACCAAATATAAATGAATAACCATGTAAACCAAATAAATATTAACAATGTATGGTTGGGTTGGAATATAACTAAATGGAATGTTCTAAGTCATACCAATAAAATTAAAATATGACACAAATAGTATAAAAACTCTATGGTCCAAAATGTTGGATTTTGTGCCCTTGAACCAACTTCTATGTACATTACAACAAACATGTATTCATTTAATGGATATTAGTAAAATTCATATCACATCATGACTGTTTTTCTGTATTTCATAGTATATGAAATATACCTAAGAGAAGTAGTCACACTACAAGGTAATAGAAGATCACTACTATCATGGTAACCTAGAAGTTCCATGACACTATTCATGAATATATTTTCTATCTTCAGATGATATCATTTTAAGGGACATAAATTGTTCAATATATCAAGTGTTGAGATTTATATGACTTTGAGGGTCCTTCTACTTAATAATGCCCATGGTAATGTCTAGGAGGATATTATGAGAATGTGTCCCACTAGTAAATAATCCACATTAAAATGTGTTATTGGATGTTCGGGTCTGTGGACATGTATATTGGTCCATAGAAAATCATATCATTAATGATGTGTATTATGACTCGTTCAATTAGATGTATTGCCTAAAACTGAAATAAAAATTTTTTGTAGTGAGGTAAGATGTGTTGGGTGTTTCATGAGTAATACTTCATTTATAAATAATTGGAGATACGACTTTTCCATTATATTCCATAATAGAAATTGGTATCATAGGCCCCTTGATGGAAATGATATAGCCTAAATAAATCTATCTCTAGGGTGTTCGATAGTTAATTTCTATTATCGGAAAGTCATATAATGATAAATTGAGCACATGGGTGAATGGAACATGCAAGAAACCATCCTGATTGGAGACATCAATATAAAGGGATGATATTACATGACAATAATTTGTATGGGGTGACAGGTCAATGTGACATAAACTTCTTTCTCTATAGGTGAATTTTTTGGTTTTTAGATGCTAACGTTGGACTTTAGGATGATCCTCCCAATACCACTGAGAAAGTGTCCTAGAGGGTCAAATAGTAAGCATATCTACTATCTTAGTAAAACAATATATTAGTTATTTTTTAAAAGTATAATAAAGATTATTCCTGATTATTTTTTAATAATTATTCAAGGATTCCAGATCACATTTATTTCAACATGAGTTATTCGAGAGAATATATTGTTGGTGGAATACTTTATAAATATTTATATTCTATTTTGTAAATATAATGTTTTTATATTTATTGGTGAGTTATGTATTGATATTTTATAAAGGAAAATAGTCATTATTCAATGTTAAATCAATATTGTTGAGGATTGGGAGACCGAGTTAATAATCTATTGAGAAATAATCATATTGAATATTATTTGATTTAATAATATTTAATTATAAGTTTCAAGAAAAGAACATGTTAGGAAATAAAATGGTTACTCTTATGATTTGATAAGGGTGTTTTGTGGGGATTTTTAAAATAATTAAGACAATAGTGAAAATTATTTATTATCACCCAAGTGAATTAAATACCCTGTTATATTATTATCGTATTATCCAATCCCAAGTTAAGGTACACCTTTGTGTTATGCAAAACGAATTGGATTAAAGCTCTCAAGCCTTGAGAGATCTTCCCTCTCCTAGAATGCTCTCATGAAAGAGAGTGATAATCCACCACTGGATCAAGGTGAACACTTTGGAAGTGGTTCTCATGGTGATTGAAGGTAGAAATTAAAAGGATATTTTGTACTATTACTTGGAGACTCCTTTAGCAATGATCAGATATACATCGTAAATGCATGGATCACAGGTAGATAAGATCTACCCTTGATCTCTACAATATAATGATGGTACATCTATATATCTATGGCTGAACTCGTCAATGATGAAATAATTACCTTAGAAGTTATTTTTTTAATAAAATTAATTTCGAAAAATATATTTTGTTCTTCTCTATTGGTTTGAGGGAAAATTATTATTTCTCAAAATCCATGATTCAATTCTATGGATATTAGCATTCCACATCGTATTGATCTTTGATTAATCATCAATTATTGAATAAATTAAATATGGGTACCAACCCTCCCATGCTTCTGATGCACTCGGAACATCAAGTGGTATTAGATCAAGCATATTATTGTTTATAATTATTAAATTTTTTTGATGATTTATGCATTTGTAGATTAGTTTTACTATTCACGTTTAATCATTCTTAAATATGTATTACGATAATTTTTTGGTCCTTCATCATTTCAGTGTGATCTAATAGAAATTATTAAATTTTTTAATGAATAATATTAAGCCACTCATCTGGAGGTTCCATGGATCCTGCTCGTCCAACACTATACTACACATTACGAAATCGGAATTACACATTGTGTAGTATTTTTCAATGCATCAAAATTTGGTTTTGTAATATATTTAATATACTACATTAATTAGGCATTAATTACACCATTAAGGACCTTTATTCCATGAGGTGTTGATTGTGATTAACAGGCACAAGAAAATTGAACTACACATTGTGTGGCTAACTGGACACATCGTGTAGTCACTTCTAACCAGGGTCGAGTTCAATATCCCATTCAGGACATTCCCAATTGGTGACTCTGTATTGTGGAGTTTTCACATCGTGTGGGCCACTGGACACTGCATGTACTCTTAATATTTATATTGTACACCTCATACTCCGTTATCCTAGGTGTATACATTATATGTACATTGAGGAGGGTACACATCATGTAGTTGGATCTACATTCTATGTACGTTTTCTATATTACGAGGGTTTAAATTTTATTATTATAATATGTAATCATTGACACTTATACCATTATATGGGTGTAAATATGGGACACAACATTTGATAGGTGTTTGATATATATATATATAAACATAAATGTATAATTAACATACGCATAATGTTCAAAGATATGCACTTAACATATGAGTTGTATTACAATTATAATTTAGAATACATGTTACATGTTTAAAAGAATATATTGTATACATGTATACTATATGTTGGGTAGTTTTTTATGGGTATTCAATATGTTTCTTCCATGGTACAAGTTATGTAAAAGGTTTATTTTAAATGAATTAAATTTTTAGAAAAATTATAATTGATGGGAATCTCATGAAAAATCAAATAAGTATTAAGATAGAAGGATTCATTAATTAATGATAATCATTAATTAATTTGATAATAATTTATCTTAATTAATAATGAATAAATAATTAAATGCTAGTTTTTATTAAATGCATAATTTTTTTCATGCATGTGGATGAGCATGAGTAAGACCAAAACTTTGTATGTGATTAGTTTCCTTTTAAATTATTATTATATTATATTTATGGAATGCATTCCTTCCCTTTTCATTAATACATTGGTCCTTAATTACTTTGGTTTATATTAATCAAACCCTCATTTACCCCTCACCTACATGTGAGAAAAATAATATGTAACATATATAGATCCCGAGCTAGTGGAGGTGGCTCAATTTTGGAGCTGAGGAAAAACAAACCCAAGAAGATACAAAGGTCGAGAGTTGAAATTTATATACATGAACCTAATTGGTTCATAGTGTTTATCCCCAAGGAAATTGGGTTGTTTATCATCCAGTTGATAAAAAATCCATTAGATCAATCTCATGATCACACCCAGTATTTTATTTCTATCAATTGTATGGCCATTCATTAAAAAAGTTTTCTCACGATCACATAATTAATAAATTAAAAATCATGCTATATGGAACAAAAATAAACTGGATTATGTGTAAATATTATCTATTACATTGTTAATCACTTATTGTTATCATAAAAAACGTTTAAAAGCTTGTGAAATGATAATAAATGGTAATTTACGTATAGAGGATAAAATTCATCAACAAATTATTAAGCTGGTATTGCCTTACATTAGTTTAGTTAGAATCTAACCATATTTCAGAGTGTTTGACCAGACAATTTTGGGGTACTTTCAATTATAATGGAATTCTAATTTGAGCATTTTGGTTGAATTTAATTAGTTTACATCATGGGTGGACTGCCAATGTAGTGCTTGATGTAAATGGAATGCAAAAGTTGTGGAAATCCATAATTAATGATTTCAGGAATGGGGGGTCCACTAAAAGGGCTGAGGAGATTCTAGTTAATGTAGTTGGAATTTGGAATTCCTACAAAAAACAATTAAAATTACATCAACATCCATATATGGGGTAATTCAATGGAAAATATGGTTCCTTGCTACTATAATGTGAAAGAAACAAGATATTACAAATCCAATGGTGAGTTTTATAGGGTTTCGATAATATAGTGGGTGAATAATGAATATTTATAAATTAATTTGCCTTAATTTTATAAGAAAATTTACTAAAAATAAGTTCATAATATTTGTAGAAACAAAATTAAAAATGATATCAAACATATCATTATGATCCATACTATATAAGTAAAACCTTATCACCAACACTAATTTCCATGAGTGGAAAAGGTGCCTTCCGATAATCCTTTTCGAAAAATTGGAACAATATTCATAGAAAAACCCTTTACCATTTGAGCATGGAAATGTTCCAAGTGATAAAGATCTTTATCTGTACAATAAACAATTGAATTATGATATATATATATATATATAATAATTGCCTCATTCTACCATCAAAGAAAAACTATATCTTGACGAAATATGAGTAAATGGATTCTTATAGCCTGATGACTCACCATTGGGATCTCTATCAAGAAATGAAGAGACAATAGAGTCATTATGTAACACCCCAAGCTTTCACGATACGCTTCTCTTTCAACAATGCAATAGCTTGCATTTTATGCAAGTTCGAGATTCTAACACACCGCGACCAATCAAAGTAGCAGTTATGAATAGTAATACCCACTTTCTAAAATTATATAAATTTTATATTTCAAAATGGACTTCATTTTTTGATTCGGAATATCTAAATTAGCCTATGATGAATTTTTGGTATTTTTCCGAGAACAACCAATTTTTTATGAATAGTGAAAAATACTTAAAAACATCTTTTTTAATTAAAATAATTTATAGTGATAAATTATACTATTTAGTGGTTTTAAAGTGTAATTAGAATATATTTTTACCATTTTATCCAATGTTGGTCATTAGAATAAATTTCACATTGAAATTAGACATAAACAATTTTCAATCTTTTGATATATATTGTTTCTTAAAAACATGCTATTTGTTGTGACAGCGGAAATTAATTATAAAATTAATTAATGCAAATTATATGTTTGGAATTTTGTAAAATAGACATCATTTTTGAATTTGGAATATCAATTATTGCTTATGGTGAAATTTTGGCATTTTTCTGAAGAACTTCAATTTTGATGAATATTGAAACCACTAAGTGGTAGTTAAAAAACTGACTTTTCGTTTAAATGAAACATTTCCACTTCTATGTTTTGATTTTCAAAAATCTGACATACAGGGTTGTCATTAGGATGTTAAATGTGGTTCAATTAGATAAAAATAATTTTTTGGTGAATATGAACTTTTATGTTTAATTAATCGCGATAATAGGTAATTAGTGAAATTTAAGGTAAAAATGATATTATAAAAAAATGAAAATACTTTTACACATGTCCTAACCCTATTGGATGATTCATTTCTGACCAAGAATCCATGGGTCAACTTGGGGACCCCATGGAGCTACTTAGGTAGGAAAATGACATTAAAAACTTTTTATTTAATGTTAAAATAAAAATGTCACAAACATGAGTTGTTTTACTAAAAAAAATTTAATGGGGTTATAAAAATCATATATATTACAATAAATATTCATTATAATGATAAAATGATTTCCTACATCATGATATAATTTTTTATAATTTTTAGACATTAAATAAATTAATTTTTTTGACACTGTGATGATGCAACGATTACCTCATTAATTAACAATTTAAATAAAATGAATACATAATGTAAAATCTAAGACATACACTTTTCAAAAACCTATTTGATGAGAATTTATCTAACTTTTATCACCTTATCCTAGAAATATATATTTTTGGGACCATTAAATTCGGAAACTCGTTATATAATAAAGTAACATTTCATTACTTTCCAAGAGTGCCCTTCCTCTTCTCCTATAAAAGATGCCCCCCCCCCCCACTACCACCTCACTCACACATTCATGCCATTTGTCTCGGAAAACCTCTTCCCAAATACTCTCCCAACTTCCCTGTCTTACTCTTAGAAGCCTCACTTTGGTAAGAAGTCTTCCCAAGGAAGCCTTTGGCTGAAATCAAAAAGAGTTACCCGATTTTAAGGTAATGTCTTCTATAATGTTGTTTTTTTATTTTTCTTCTCCAACCCCCTAAAATATTTTTATTAATTACTTTTGTAACAAAAACAGTATATTACATTTACTAGGATATTGTTATGAGAAGGATTTTATTTACACTTACACACACCTACATCTAATGGTTAACGGAAATAATGTTTCTGTGGATGGCGAATTTCTGCCTCACGAAATGATGATTGTTCAAAACTCATATAACACCTCTCATTATGGCCATTATGTTAACACTATTTTTATATATGATATATATTATGTTTTTGTTTCCTTATTATTCTGTATTTTTCATTTATGGAAAACCTTTATGGTTTCCATTATGGGTAAACGCGGTATCTTCATTTTAGGAAGTGCGGACTACCGCCCCCTCAAAGTGATTTGAATCATTAATGCCATATGTGGGATGTATAAAGGATGGAGTAAATGGTATTATACATTATATTATACGGGAATTATATTATACCTTTATATAATTATAACTTTATTCCATTAAATACGAAATAAAAATGAAAGTAGCGTTCATGCGTACGTACGACTTACCGTCTCCATGAACGGTGCATTTCATTTCATACCTCAAAATGTTATGTAATATTATACATGAATGTATATACTAAATATATATTATGTATATGATATCTACATCATGAATATAATTATTTATATAATGAATATTTTACCACATTAACAACTTGTAATTTTAAGAATTTTATTTTTGACTCAAGTACCAATGATAGACAAAACGAATGTTATTAACATAAATAATTACATAATGTTCATACAATGGTATAAAGTGATATAAAAGGAATAATAAACATGAAAAAGGATCTTAAGATATAATAAATAAACTCTAGTTTATTATTCAGGATGTTAAAGAACGGTCGAGTCAAGTCGAACACGAGGTAAGGGAATTTCTTAACCCAATTTCCATTCTTTGGGTTAATCTACTAATTTGAAATTATGTCATGATATTACTATGTCCTATATTGTATTTTTAATTTCTGTATGTGTACTTATAGTGAATACATATAATAGATCTATTCTATTTAAAAAATGATCTTTTTAAGGGACTTCGTCTCAATCACCATTCAATAGGGGAAATTTTGATTTATACACAAATTTCTTTTATACGGTGTATTAACCCCTTTGACTTTTACATTTATTAAAAAAGAATCTTTTTATATGAATCATTTTACAAAATGAAAAAAAGGAATGTTTTTCTTGTCGTACGTATGTGGCGACGGCGACTTCTCCACCGCTGTGACCATTATTTGAGTTTTGGCTTCCTCTACATGCCATAACATTTGTTAAAATGAAAAATAAATACCATGTTTTAATTTTCATTCATTTTGTTAATGAAACTGGTTTTAATTTTTTTTATTAAATCAATGTGTTGTATTGATATCTTGTGATTGAAGTGTGGAAATATTATGTTTCCTTTAGGCATGTTTAATGTGATACAATTATGTTATGGTTTATGATATGTTTAAACCTGTTCATATGAGGAATCCATAGGACTTAATAAGTGACGGGTAGGTCCCGCTATAGCTCCTTGATGCATCAGAAAGTCTCATGAGAAAAACTAGTGTCTTGGCACGAGGCCTTGAAAAAATCTTATTTGTAGTCCTGGCACGAGGCCTTTGCTACAAGGTTATGATTGTCTGGCATTATGCATTCCATCATTATGAAAGTGGTTATTAATATTTCATTGATTATTCAACCAGTAGAATATCCATGTGAATAATTAAATGGCATTATCTCATTTTACTTTTGCCATATTATGTTGAAGTTCATGTTTAAAAGGATTTTGTTTTAGTCATACATTTCTTTAAATGTTTATGTTTATTTCTAAAAGCTTCCGCTATATTGTTATCCTTACTAAGCATCTGATATCACCCCTTTCAATGTTTTATTTTTCCTAGGTTGTGAAGAAATTGTTTATGACTGACCCGCAGGGATAGTCTGAAGGGGATATGAGAGTGGACTATGGAGACTATGTTATTGTAGTTTTTCACATTCTGATGTAATGTACCATTTATGAATGTATCAAGTGCTTCCAAGGCTACTAAACTAATCGGTCTTTTGAGACTTGATCTTTTGTGATCATGACAATGTTACGAAGTAATGCACCGACTCTGGGTAACTGGGATCGGGGCGTTACAGTTTGTATCAGAGGTAGATTATTACTATCCTTGGAAGCTAGATTTAGATAAACTCTGATTAGAGTATATAGCCCAATGATAGACATTGAGGATTAGTATAGGAGAACTTCCTAGAATTGTGTTGTTGTAGAGATTTTGTGAGATTTCCAAGCAATACATCCCGGTCTAGATATGAGCAGGTAGAGGTGGATTTGGCACAGATGTACCTAGGGGTAAAACCCGAAAACACCGATTTGAGCTAGACTCGAACAGGAACTGGTGCACGACAACGAGCCTTGCTACACTCTTGGTTACGACACTCCTAGGGGATATGCTTATGGTAATTCTCATTTTCTTTACCATCAATTATGAATATTTTATGAGTATATACTTCCTCAAAGGAAAATTTTTTATGAATATGGATTATATCAATAAATTCTTCAATTTATGTTAAGTGTTTTACAAGTATGGAATTATGTATTTTGATTCATAAACTAATCAAGTTTATGCCATTGTTTAGAAATGGTGCCTAGTGTGAGGAATGGAAACCGTATAAATGCACGCGATCCATGTAGGGATTTCCCTCCTTCTCAAGATAGTTATTGTGGAGATGGAGATACAACTGGTTCGGATCAACTTATCACCATACTGGGGCAACTCACTCAGGTTATGAATAATAACCTTACTTGTATGGAGCACCCTGATCCACAATGTGGGAGATCAATGTTAGACAGCTTCAAGAGGCAACAACTGCCAACATTTAATGGGGGTACAAATCCATTAGTAGCTGAGAAATGGATAAACTCCTTAGAGAAAATATTCCACGCCTTGGGGAGTAGCGAAAGGGAGAAGGTTGTCATGGCAGTTTACCGCCTCATTGGAGATGCTGATCAGTTGTGGTCATTGATTCAAAACACAAAGGATGATGATAAGGTATCAAATATAGAATGGAGGGAGTTCAAAGAGATTTTCCTAGAAAAATACAATCCTCGTGACCATCGATCAGATATGGAAGGACAATTTATGAGTCTGTGACAAAAGGATGATGAGAATATCACAATGTATGGGGCTAAAATTACAAGGTTAGCGAGGCATGCTATAGATTATATATGTAACCCAAGAAGTAAGATTGATCATTTCTTTCATGGGATAAAACCATTTCTCCATCAAGCATTAGTCTAAAAAACCTTCTCGTCGTACGAAGAAATTGACTCATGTGCTATCAATACAGAAAAGGAATTCTCTAATTCTTATGAAAACAAAGTAAAGCAAGAGAAGAAGAGAACAGAGGAACAAGAGAAAGATAAAGGGAAAAAGGGAAATAAGTATTTTCCATTATGCGATAATTGTGGGAAGAATCACCCCGATACATTACCAAATGGAATGGGAGTTTGTTATAAATGTGGAGAAAAAGGTCACCAGGCTCGTGATTGTAGGGGAAAGAAAGATTCTACAAATGTTGAATGCTACAATTGTAGGGAAATGGGGCATTATGAAATTTAATGTCCTAAGCGTCAGGAAAACTTACCTCATAAACGTCTAAGGGATAAAGGAAAATCTTTTTCTGTTAGTACAGTTTAAGTGGAATAATTAATGTATGGGTGCTTTTGGTCTCAATGATTATATTATGGTTATGAGGATAATGTGATATATATAAGGATTGTATTTCAGTACTCATTGTTTTCATTAAGGTTTTAATGTGATGAAGGTAATCATATTTTTAGTTTATGACAATAAGAGAAACATTACTTTGTCTGGGGAATCTGATGTTACAATTGATTTTGGAATTTTGAGACCTTTTAGATAAAGTCTAGACAGAGGTATTTTGGATAACTATAAAGGTTGGAATAGATTATGTTGAACCATGAATAGTATTTTTTATGGTTAAATCATTTCTGAAGATTATTTTAGGAATATTATAATACTATAGTTTTTGGAAAAGGACAACCTGCAGGTCGGGGGATAACTGGTCACGTCGAACAAAGCTGCAGGAATCAAACCCACAACCATATTGTGACAGACCTTTATTACCAACCACTAGCCTACAAGAAGTCCCTGGTTATTACAAAAATAGTTTTCATAATCTAAATGGTATGTGGTAATATTTGGAACCTTATACAATTAGGATAAATAGAATATTTTTGAGTTCTGTTACCATTTGGAGTGAAAGATGGGTTCGTGGTAAAAATTTATTATTGAATGAAAGTCGACATGACAAGTATATTTCCTTACGTTCTTAGAAAATCTCTTAAATAAATTCCTCAACTTTATAAAAGGTAACATAAAACAAAAATGTTGTCGGTTAAATTTTCCAACTGGGGATTCAATTACCGTTTAACCAATAGCATGTTTGTGATTTTCTTGTGTTTAACTTTCTCCTAATCCTGATTTCTACAACTCTCCATTAGACCATTATGGTTTGTTTCTACTCCATATCCAAATTTTCATTGAATCCTAGTATGGGCTATCTCAGGTGACCTTTGTACTTCTCTTTCTTTCTTTTAATGTTATATTCTTATTAACCCTATTTGGGATGTGGGTTTTCCAAAAAGGTATTTTCAATTTTCAACCTTTTATTTTCTAAGAACATTTTCAAATTGAGAGGACACAATTTAATGAAGTAGTGGAGAATGTAACACCCCAAGCTTTCACGATACACTTCTCTTTCAATAATGCAATAGCTTGCATTGTATGCAAGCTTGAGATTCTAACACACCGCGACCAATCAAAGTAGCATTTATGAATAGTAATACCCACTTTTTGAAATTATATAAATTTTATATTTCAAAATGGAATTCATTTTTTGATTCAGAATATCGAAATTAGCCTATGATGAATTTCTGGTATTTTTTTGAGAACATCCAATTTTTTATGAATAGTGAAAAACACATAAAAACAAATTTTTTAATCAAAATAATTTATATTGATAAATTATACTATTGAGTGGTTTTAAAGTGTAATTAGAATATATTTTTACCATTTTATCTGATGGTGGTCATTAGAATTAATTTCACTTTGAAATTAGACATAAACAATTGTCAATCTTTTGATATATATTGTTTCTTAAAAACACGCTATTTGTTGTGACATCGGGAATTAATTATAAAATTAAATAATGAAACATATATGTTTATAAATTTTTAAAATATACATCATTTTTTAATTTGTAATATCAATTATATCTTAGGGTAATATTTTGGCATTGTTCTGAAAAACTTCAATTTTTGATGAATAGTGAAACCACTAAGTGGTAGTTAAAAACCGGATTTTTCGTTTAAATGATACATTACCACTTCTGTGTTTTGATTTTCAAAATCCGACATATATGTTTTTCATTAGGAATTAAAATGTTTTTCAATGGAATAAAAATAAATTTTTGGTGAACAATAACTTTTATGTTTAATTAATCGCAATTACAGGTAATTTGTGAAATTTATGGTAAAAATGATATTATAAAAATATTAAAATACATTTACACTTGTCCTACCCCTATTGGATGAGTCATGGCCGACCAATAAAATCCATGGGTCAACATGGGGTCCCCATACAACCACTTTGGTAGGAAAATGACATTAAAAACATTTTATTTAATGTTAAAATAAAAATGTCACAAACATGAGTTGTTTTACTAAAAAAATTTTTAAATGGAGTAATAAAAGTCATAAATTTTACTATAAATATTCATTATAAAGATAAAAATATTTCATAGATCATGATATTTTTTTTATAATTTTTAGACATTATATATATTAATCTTTTTATGACACCATGATGATTTAACGATTACCTCTTTAATTAACAATTTAAATAAAATGAAATGATAATGTAAAATCTAAAACATACACTTGTAAAAAACCTATTGGATGAGTATATTTCAAACCATTATCACCATATCCTCGATCTATATAAGTGCATACCTATAAAATCTGAAACTCATTATATAATAAAGTAACATTTCATTACTTTCCAAGAGTGCCCCTCCTCTCCTCTTATAAAAGGCCCCCACCACTACCACCTTACTCAAACCACCAAGCCATTTGGCTCGGCCAAACTCTGCCCAAATACTCTCCCAACTTCCCTCTCTTACTCTTAGAATCCTCACTTTGGGCAGAAGAGTTCCCATAGAAGAATTTGGCTCAAATCAAAAAGAGATACCCTATTTTAAGGTAATGTCTTCTCTAATGTTGTTTTGTTTTATTTTGCTTCTCCAACCCCCTAAACTCTTTTTATTATTTTATTTTGTAACAACACCAGTATATTCAATATAATAGGATGTTGTTATGAGATGTATTTTATTTAAACTTACACACACCTACATCTAATGGTTAACGAACATACTGTTTCTGTGGATGGTGAATTTCTGCCTCACAAAATGATGATTGTTCAACACTCATATAACACCTCTCATGGTGGCCATTATTATGAAACTATTTCTATATATGATATATATTATGATTTTTTTCCTTATTATTCTGTATTTTTCATTTATGGAAAACCTTTATGGTTTCCTTTATGGGTAAACACGATATCTTCATTTTAGGAAGTGCGGACTACCGCCCCATCAAAGTGATTTGAATTGTTAATTCCATGTGTGGGATGTATAAAGGATAGAGTAAATGGTATTATACATTATATTATACTGCAATTATATTATACCTTTATATAATTATAACTTCATTCCATTAAATACGAAATATAAATGAAAGAAGAGTTCATGCGTATGTAAGGCTTACCGTCTCCATGAAAGGTGCTTTTCATTTCTTACCTCTAAATGTTATGTAATATTATAAATGAATGTATATAATGGATATATATGATGTATATGATATCTATATCATGAATGTAATTATGGATATAATGGATATTTTACCACATGAACAACTTGTAATTTTAAGAAGTTTATTTTTGACTCAAGTACCAAAGATCGACAAAACGACTATTATTAACATAAATAATTACATAATGTTCATAACATGGTAATAAGTGATACAAAAGGAATAATAAAACTGAAAATTTTTCTTAAGAAATTATAAATTAACTCTAGTTTATTATTCAGGAGGTTAATGAACGGTCGAGTCGAGTCAGACATGAGGTAAGGGAATTTCGTTACCCAATTTCCATTCTTTGGGTTAATCTCCTACTTTCAAATTATGTCATGATATTATTATGTCCTATATTGTTTTTTTACTTTCTTTATGTGTACTTATAGTTAATACACATAATAGATCTATTTTATTTAAAAAAATTATCTTTTTAAGGGACTTCGTCTCAATCACCATTCAATGAGGCATATTTTATTTTATACAAAAATTTTCTTTTATACGTTGTATAAACCCCTTTGACATTTACATTAATTCAAAAGGAATCTTTTTATATTAAGCATTTAACTAAACGACAAAAACGAATGTTTTTCTTATCATACATATGTAGCGACAATTAATTCTCTGCCGTCGTGACCATTATTTTAGTTCAGATTCATCTACAAGCCATAAAATTTTTTAAAAGGAAAAATAAATACCATGTTTTAATTTTCATTCTTTTTGGTATTGAAAATGGTTTTGATTAAGTGTGTATTATATCAATGTGTTGTATTGATATCCTGTGATTGAAGTGTGGAAATATTATGTTTCCTTTATGCATGATTTATGTGACACAATTATGTTGTGGTTTATGATATGTTTAAACCTGTTCATATGAGGAATGCATTGGACATAATAAGTGACGAGTGGAGCCCAATGTCGAACCTCGATGAATCGGCAGGTCTCATCAGACAAACTAGTGTCTTGGAACAAGGCCTTGACAAAATCTTATTTGTAGTATTGGCACGATGCCTTGGTTACGTGGTTATGATAGTCTGGAATTATGCATTCCATCATTATGAAAGAGGTTATTAATATTGCATGTGATTATTCAACCAGTAGAATATCCATGTGGATAAGTAAATGGAATTATCTCATTTTACTTTTTCCATATTATGTTGAAGTTCAAGTTTAAAAAGATTTTGTTTTATTCATTCATTGCTTTAAATGTTTATGATTATTTCTGAAAGCTTTCGCTATATTGTTATCCTTACTGAGCATCTGATCTCACCCCTTTCAATGTTTTATTTTTCCCAGGATGTGAAGAAATATTTTATGACTGACCTGTAGGGATAGTCTGAAGGGAATATGGGAGTGGACTATGGAAACTATGTTATTGTAGTTTTTCACTTTAAAATGTAATGTACCATTTATGAATGTATCTAGTGTTTCCAAGGATACTAAAGTAATTGGTCTTTAAAGACATGATCTTTTGTGATCATGCCAACGTTACGAAGTAATGCACTGACTCTGGGTAACTGGGGTCGGGGCGTTACACATGAGATCTATAATTCACTGTTCACCACTAAACGTGGTGAGTCTATATCTGGTGGGAAACATGTAGTCAAGATTATTTCATATATTGAGTATTTGGACATCTTAGGTATTAAATTCATGAACGTGTTGCATATAGATTTCATACAATAAATGTCCCATGACATTGTCTAGTTTTATTGTGAATTATATTTTGAGCAATAATGATAATAGCCAATCTGAGCATCTTAAATTAATTATCTATATGGATAAGGTCATGGGGTGTTCGAAACATTTAGTCATTATGGTTTATAGGAATAGTAGGTAAAAATAAAAGGTGTAATATGATTTATAAATAGTCTAAATCCATTGATCATTTTTCGCCAAATAAAAATGAATATCAAGAGGTAGGGAAAGTAAAAGGAGGTAGTGTTTTTTTCATGTGTCCAGTCATGCCTTTAGAAAATGAACTGCACCCAGTGGTAAGGAGAAGCCAAAGGTGAGATCATTTTGTAGTTAATTCTTTCCATTTATATATATTTTGTATTAGACACGGTTTTTGGTTCTCAAATTTGTAAACAAATGTTGGAACCAAGTAGATGCTGAAACATTTCCATAGGGGAGGTGGATCTACAGGCTACCAATAATGCGAGATTGGCTTCTCATACAATTGGTGACCACCACTTCACATTACCAATGTAATTGATTTTGGTTTTACATGGATTTCCTTATGTTGCCAATGTTACCAAAAACATAATTTCATAATCATGTTTTTATACATATGTTTTTATTTTCATGTTCAGAAATAACTGTTGTTTCATTAAGAAGGAAAATATTTATTATGGTATTGTTCATTTAAATAACAGGTTGTATGTATTAAATAATGAAAACCACGTGTTATAAATTGATAAAAAATCATGTTCAAATGACTCATATAACAACCAGTTTTGGAATCACTATATCAGTCAAGTAAATAATATGCATTTGACAATGAACAGTCAAGATAGTTATTTAGATTCTTCTAAGCTAAAAAACATGATAGATGTAACCCTTGGTTACTATAGAAAATGAATAAACTTTCATTTGGTGAAAATAGTGAAATGTCTATAGAGATTTTTGGATTGTTAAACAGTAATGCATGTAGACAATTTCCAATAGATTTTGGAGGTGGATATTCTTAATTTATAACATTTACGGATGACTAGGGTAGATATAAAAATATTTTTCTGATGAGGTATAAGTCGAAGTCATTTTAGAAATTCAAGGAATTATAAAATGAAGTAGAGAATTAGATATATAAGAAGATATCGAAGATTCTATTGGATCGTGGCAGAGATTATATTAAACTAGATTTCATTGACTTTCTACGGGTGTTTTAGATTCTATCTCAACTCACTCCGCCATATACAACACAGTGGAATGATGTTTGTGAATGTAGGAAACATAACTTATTGGATATGGTAAGGTGGATGATGAGTTATAGAGATCATCCAATATCCATTTGGGGATATACATTACAAACGATTTCATAAACATTTAAATGAGTACCAAGTAAGAAAGAAAATTTAATTCCCCTCGAGTAATGGAGATTAAATACAACCATTTTATCACAAACACATGTATAGTAATGAAAGGTGGTTGTTAAGGTATTACCAGGAATCAAACAAGCACCCCGGGGTAAAAAATGTATCTTTATAGTGTATCCTAAATGATATTGAGTGATACTACCTATACAACCCATCAAAAATGAAGATAACTATCACCAAATGGTCCATATTTCCTAAGACGGAGTACATCATCAAAAGGATAGTGGGAACAATATTAACTTCGATGCAGTTGATGCTAAAGATACACATGAGTAGGTAAATGAAAAATTTCTATAGGTCCTTATAGATGTAGTAGTTCTCTAATCACAAGAACTATGTAGGAGTGGAAGAGAGGTACGGGAAAAATAGAGATATTATTTTCTAGTCATCAAGGATGGTGACTCATTATTGTCGGACAATGATGAACCTATCTCATACAAGGAGGCAATAGAGAGCTTAGAATCCATAATATTGAAATAATATGTGAATTTAGAGATGGAATCCATATATTCAAATGATGTTTGGGGTCAGTTCTATGTAGTATTTGATATGAAGATTTTTTTGTGCCAACTAGTATTCCTGAAAAAACTGGACATAGAAGGTAAAGTAAGTTCCTATAATGCTATGATGGTGCGTAAAGAGTTTAGGAAATGTAAATGAATTGACTATGATGAAACATTTTCCCCAATTTCCTTGTTAAAATCCATCACAATAAATTTTTCCATAGTAGCTTACCATTACACTAATATTTGATAGATGGATGTAAAAACTGAATTCCTTAATAGGAACATTCAGGATGGTGTCTATATGACACAACTAGAAGGTCTTGTCCAATAAGATAATGAAAAAATGATTTGAATGTTATATTGGTCCATTTATTGATTAATTTATGCATATATGTCATGCATGATTTTACTTGTTCAATCCATAACAAAATTAGGTTTCATTTAAAATGACCGTGGGCCATGTGTTTATAAAAAGTTCAGTGATGATTCAGTCATTATCCACGTAGTATATATTGACAGAATTTTTCTTTTTGGAAAGGATATACCATTCTTGCAATCTGTTAAAGACAGTTTGACCAAGTGCTTCTACACAAAGGACATAGGTGAACCATGATATATTCTAGGGATCAATATTAATTGTAATAGATCAAAGAGGTTTCATGGACTAAGCCAATGTTTTTATATCGACTAGATACTAAAGAGATTTAATATGAAACATTATAATAAGTGATTAGTTCTACTCAACATGGTTTACTTCTTTCTATTAACATGTGTCTCTAGACAAAACAGGAGAAAAATAGAATGAGTAAGATCCCATGCACTTCAGTGATAAGATCAATCATGTAATCCATGTTATGTACTAGACCTTATGTATCATATTCATTGTCAATGGTAGGATGATATCAAGAAGATAATGGGGAACATCATTGGACTAGTGTTAATACTATCCTTATGTATCTGAGAAGATCTAAGGATATGTTCCTAGTTTTTGGAGGAAATGAGGAGCTTTTCATTATATGATATCCTAATACTGGCTTTTAGAAAAAATCTTAATGATCTAAATTTACAATTAGGATATTTTTTTGTCTCAAAAAAGGAGAAGTGGGCTGGAAATGCTTAAAAAATCCAGTTGTAGCTAATTCTACAGTACATATTGAGCACATAGAGGCTTCTGATGTAGCTAAGGAATCCATCTAAATTCGAACATTATATTGGATCATGACATTGTACATAGAATTAAAGACCCAATCACATTCTAATGTGATAATACAATAGTTGTCGCTCTTTAAAAAGAGCCATGTTCACATCAACAGATAATGGATATACTCCATAAGTATATCCTCCTAAGGGATTTCTCTCTAAGGGTCTAAGATATATTGATCATATTACAAATTGATGAAAATGTGGTAGAACCATAGACTAAAGGAATATCTCAATAGAAGCATGAATATCATATGGGATCTAGAGGGATGAATATTGATAGTAGTTGGTTATAGTACATGTGGGAGTCTGTTGGAGTTGGTTCCCTAGATCTATCTTCTTTTTATATTTTGATAAACATATATTCATTGGATAGATATTAATAAACATCCTATCATAACATGATTTTTCTTCTGTATTGAACTAAATGTGATAATATCCAAAGAGTATCTATCATATAAAATGGTCACAGTTGATCAAAAATTTGATTAGAACATGGATGATCCATGAAAAAATTCTCTATTATATGTTCTGTAGAAGGATGATATCAATTTAAATGAAAAATGATATAATATATAATGGTTGGAGACTCATAAGACTTTGAGCCACCTTCTCATGGTGTGCACATTTGGTAATGACCAAGAGTATATTATGAGAACGAGACCCACCAGAATGAAATCCCCATTTATAAGTTTCATTGTATGTTCCTATCTACATATATGTGTATTTGTCCTTAGAAGTTAGTTTTATTATTTATGTGGGTTATAAATCACACACTTTGATGTATTGTCAAAAAATGTGATGATAGATGTTTTCAGTGTGGTAGAAAATTATTGGTGCAACATGAGAAATATAACATTAATGAATAATGTGAGAAATGATTTTCCCTTCAATTTTATAATGGAAGTTGATATCTCAGGACCTTTGATAGAAATGACACAGCCTAAATAAATCCATGGTCCCGGTGTTATATAGTCATGTTAAATTTCTGAGAATCCAAATAACTTGAAATCAAACAAAGGTGTTGACGTAACTTGTATTCATCAAGATTTATTAATGATATTGAGACAAAGGTATTTTAACACATGGTAATAATTTTTATGAGGTTCCATGCCATTGCAACATTAGCTTCTTCCTCTATTGGTTCCTTGTCAAGTATCATGATGTAGACCTTGTTTTTATGGCAGCTCCACCTAATACCACTGAGATAGAGGCCAAAAGGGCCACACAATAAGAGTATATGGTTTCTCAATTAAATAATATATTATTTATTTTTTAACAAGTCGAAAAATGAGTATTCCCAGTTCCAGTTTAATAATTAATCATGGATTCCTGGTCATATTTATTTTGACACAAGTAATTTGAGAGAATATATTGTGTTTATAATATTAAAAAATTATTAATTTTATTTTGTAGTTGATATAATATTTATATATTTATTGGTGAATACTGTATTGATATTTATATAATTAGATAATATTAATTATTCATGGTTTAATAAATATGATGGAGGATTGGTGGAACTTGTTAATGGTCCTCTGAGAAATAATAATATTGAATATTAGTTCACTAAATAATATTAAATTGAAACATGATAGATAAACACCTTTTAGGAAATATTTATGTAATTGTTATTATTTTACATTGTGGTTTCATGAGGATTAATAATATAATTAAGGTACTTATTAAAATTATAATATAGTTACTATTGTGAATCAGATACCTAGTTATATTATTCTATTAGTAGCTGAGCACATGCCATGGGATGTCTATGTGTTGTGCATAACGAATTGGAGAAAATCTCTCAATCCTAGAGTGTTCATCCCACTAAAATGACCCTCTCAAGAATGAGAGATATCCTCAGCCACTTGATCAATGAGAACACATTGGAAGCAGTTCTTAAGGAGAATAAAGGAGAACATCATATATTTCATAATAAAATACCAAACAACTAATAAATCCTTACAAAACATTTATATACCTCCTAAGAAATTGGTATATTTATACTCAGACAACATTAATTAAAAAAATAAACCACAAAATATTACTTCATTTTTCAATGTAAATGATCTTTATCCTCAAAAGAGACATCACCACCAATGATTATGTATATAAAACCAAAATTATAATAGGTTAAACTAGTGTATAATAAGTGATATACCTAAAATAAAAATGATCATACAAACAACCAACTATAAAACCACTCACCCCCAAGACGCTACATGAATTCCTATTTGGTATTGTGGTGTATTATTGTACATTGTTCATTCTTATCAAATTCCATCTCATATGTCTCCTATAAGACGAAACCATGGTACCTCCACACTATTACTATAGTAATTTTCCTTCCCTTATGATATATTTCTCAATGTTCTACTACCCATTTTTTGATACTCCTAAATGGACACATGTAATCTAAGCCTGACATCATCAATTTTTACCCCATGAGAAGGGTTATGATGAAATCTATGAATATGAATTATGTGAAATATTTCTATCATATAATTTGAGCTCAATATAAGGTCAAATAGGTATCCCAATTGACTTTACCATTCAACTGTCTCAAATGAGCCAATAATCCAGTGCTCTAACTTTCCTTATTTCTGACATAGTGATTCCTCAATATAGTTTACACATGAAGAAAAACATGATAAACAACCTCAATATCCAGATGTTTTCTACACAATTCATCTAATTATTACACACAACTCAATATTATAAATAAACACCTCTTGATCATGTAAACCTATTGAGATTTATCCTACACAATATTGTTTCATACAATTTTTCACTCACCAAAATCTAACCAAAAAAGTTGAACATGACATGACCTTCCATAAAAATCCACGAATGTTTCTATTTGTACTAATGAATGAAATAGTTTATCATAGTGTAACTCAAAATTAGAAAATTGATTATTCCATACACCACTAAAATCAAAAACCTAGTTAGCTAACATAACCTGTTGAATCCCAAATATGTTTTTTTGATTGGTTGTTTTATAGTGGAAGATATGCTATACTTAAATTAAAATATGACCATAATAACTCTAAATAAACTTCAAGAACTAATAGGGGAAATGATTTTATCTATCTTAAATTATAATATAGAGTCCCATTTTTGGACTAGATAAAATTATAAGGGAATCTGATTTTTTTATGTCGGTGGAGGGTTCTTCTTGTAATATGAGAATCTGATTTGAATTTTTAGAGTTGGAACATTTAATGGTGTTGTTTGTAAGGTTTGGTTAAGTAATATTGAATCCTTTGTACTCAACTATGTTTCTATAGCATCGGGCCTCAAAAATGAAATGTTAGGATGGTCTGCAGAGGGAATATGTTTTGAATAAACCAAAGAGGCCCCGAGTCGAAAACTGTGTGACTAGTTTCAGAGGATAATCATATGTCATATGGGTTTTAATCATTTCTATCAAATCATTAGCCTATCTAGTTCTGTTATTTCCACTTGGAATGTACCAATGTACTTTTAATCACACAATTCAAAGACATTTTCGAATACTGTGTGGCATATTCATTCAGTGTGGGTATCTTACGTAATGGGATCCACATGGTTGGGTAATGGTTTGGCCCAACTCTATGGGCAATATAGGTTACCTGGTTTTGGTGGTGAAATTATAATTTCTCAGTTAATGATATTTGAACCTATTTTTTTCTTTCCCTTCTTTCATTTGATGAGGGAGCCTCTTCATTCCTCACAAACGGAACCCCTCCTCCTATAAGAAAGGGTTCTTGATATCGCATTTGTTTTTCATCTAAATCCCTCACCATCAAAAGCATAAATAATATTAATGTAAGCTCTATATGCCACTTTCTTTCTTTCATTGTTTGTCTTCCCTCTCTCTATGATATTTTTGTGATACTTATTTTCCTTTATTTCAAAATGTTAATCATTTATTCAATTAATATAAAACTCGGTAAAATCAAATATTGATATTGGATGTGTGATTATTCATTGGAATTTGGAGGTCATCTAGGACCTTCCCCATTGTTTCATAGAATATTTAATTACACACCATCGTGCATCACAATAGTCATTTTTATTGTGAAGTATTATTGTTGTATAATAAATTAATTGAACATTATTTCTAAATCCTAGGTGACATTTCTTTATGATAAACTATTCTGTGGAGAAATCACTTTTTCATTGGCCACCCCATTTGGTGTTCCTATCATTAATGGATGTTTTCTGATGCCTTAAATTTTTAAATCCCCATGTGTGAGTTTCTTATTTTTTGAATGAATTAATATTTTAAATTTACTTATGATGAATTAATGTTCATGAGATTAGACAATGATCTACATGACTCCTCATATATTTTTCAGATATTTTTTGTCTATGATTTACCATATCCATGATTATTTGTTCATCCACAATGGTCAAATTTCTATGTTTATTGCCTAAAACAATCACATTCCATTTACGAATTATAACATATACCATACAAGGTCCTTTAATTGGGAATGCATTGACCAACATTACAATATTATTATAAATTCATAAAATTATCAAATGGTCCTTCTCATTAAAAAAGATATATATTTATTCATTTCTTGTTTAATTATAATTTCCATTTTCCTGAGGGTGATACAAGGGGTTTCGACTTCAGGACCCCTTGGACAAAGCCTCATGATTTATCTATATTTTATCAATTCTTGTTAAACACAACGAGGTTAAGATAAACTATTCCTAATATGGTATTTCCATACATTATATTTTTTCCTCCAGATTAGATACACCCGATCCAGAGGGTATACCCCTTGGATGGGATTGATGGAATTATTGGTTGTACAAATCCATGAGTGAGACAAGGTCCCCTATATTTGGTATTAGTTTTGAGCTTGTAGGAAAGTTTATAAAAATTTCCACACCCTGATTGAGTGATACTTGGGACTTCATACTCATTTAACCAAGCAAAGACTCTTGGAAAAAGGCATATAATGATACCCTTAAGTGATACACACCAAGACTCTCATGATTTCCAAGGACATGATAAGGATGAATCCTTAAAATATATTAAGAGTTTTTAAATTGAAATAAAGTGTAAAATTATTTATTTGAAAATAATAAATGATATTCTTATTTAAAATAATTATGGACTTGTACACTAATAGGAATAAATATTAGGTACAGTCTAGTCTATTTTCAAAGATTCCTCACTTCACCATTGCAAAATATTTAGGTTCAAAGACACCAGATTAGGATGTAGTAGGTAATTGGATGTTTTTCCAAGTGTAACAAAATACAATAATTATATTTATTTAATAATATTTTTTCTTGCATATAGTTACTTCTTATGGAACATTTCAAATTTTATATAACATGAAATTGAATATTCTAGACAATTTGGCTGAGGACCTACTATGATTATATCACACACCATTCTTGGGAACCATTGGTACCCAAGAAGATTTTTTTTCTTTTGAGGTAAAAATATTACAAAGAATACAACTTCCATTGTTTTATATACATAACTATAAGGGAGATTGGTAAAATTATTGAGATGGTTATAATCATACTAATGGAGGTAGTCATTGGGATTTTATTATTTACTCTATCATATTGGTTTTTGTAATTCTTATTGATTGTACTTGTAACATCATCTTTGATACATGAATTATTTTAAATATTTATTACCCTCATTTATATTTGTTTGAATTAAAATTTATATTCGATTAATTTTATCTTGTCATTGTACTACATCCCCTATTGTTTATTGAGTAGCAAGTTATATACCGTTTTGTTGATTTAATATGGAGCGTTTTGTCTCCCCACCATACCACCATTTTACCCTAACTGCTTGTTGATATCCTCGAGTGTATGATGATGCATCTTTGAGGCAATGTGGTGAAATTCCTAGTTACTATTTCTATAGTTTGTTGGGTTGAGATATTACAAAGTGGAACTACATGATTCATTTCATCCATTATATTACAATTTAGAGATTATATATAGGAGACTATGAATGTGTCGATGCACAGTAAATAGTCGTGCATGGGAGTGATCCACCCATGTATGTGGAAAAGTCCTAGTTGCCATGGTTGAGATGGTATATTGGGTTATTAATCATTATAGTTGACTATGATTAAATTTGGAGTGATTAGAGTACATCCCACTTGTTACTATTTTGTGATATTTATATAATATTTACCCTTGGTCATGTAAGGAAAGGAAATTACATTACAGGAATAATTATATGAACATATAAATTCACAGTCAATGCATATACTATGACATATAGGTTAAATTATTTGAGTATTTTGAAATTTATAATGTTCATTGTCTGCATTATTCATGCTTTTTATATTCCTTGTTTTCACTTTTTTAGTGATTTTGATAAGTGTGTTGTTCTATCATTTTTTTTCATTACATGTTTAAAATTATCAGTTCTTATGTATAAAATACATATTTTTATATTTTAAAAAATTCAATTACTTATTGATAGTGACACCACACAAATCATTTTACTCATGTTAGACCATGATCCATTTGTTTAATGGGATGATAAATTATAGTTATGTTAAAAGGGGAGACAATTTTTCCAATTCGTGATGTGTAAGGGTGAATTATGAATTGGTATAGGCTGACCCATATAATTGATCCATTAAAGATGCACATAATATATGTTTAATGGAATTGATAAAAATATTTATGTGATTTATATGTCATTACCCTTAATGTAAATGGATGTAGTTATATGGGAGTTCCCACCAACTTGTAAATTGTGTGGGGGATTTATACATTGTGGGTGGCATACCAAAAAATCCAAAATAACTTTTATGTTATTTATACAAAGAAACCATTATATTAAAAAAAATGTTGTTCAATTTGAATGTAAATGAAATGGGTACATTATAACAGATTGCCCCTCTATTATAGGGACACTATGACCTATAGGACCTAGTATAATGAACCAACATTAAACATTACATAAAATTGATTCATGTTAATTCTTTTAATTTATTTAAAATTTATTATTTATTCAAATTTATATCTCTAAATAATTATTCCATAAAACATATGTAACAAAACCATTGAAATAACAAGTAGACACTTCCAAAAGAATCCATTTCTTCCATAAAAAAAATAATTAATATGAATCAAACTGTTAGTCTAGGAATATTTTAAACTCATGAAAAGATTTTATAAAATTCATAATTCTCAAACATAAAAAAACCTTATGAAATCATAAGATTCTTGAAAATACATATTAGAAGTCATAAATCATAAAGGTAACTTATGGAATCCATATAAATAAGTATAAATATTTAATATAATTACAATATCCTTAATATTTCATTTATATCATATATTATTACTAATAAAATCCTTAAAACATTTCTTGTGTTGTGTGAACTAATAACATCATTTTTAGGAGGCAGAAGTCTGCACATCCCCAACAATGTTATTGTATATCAACGATATAGAAAACATAATGGAATGGTTAATATAATACATCAAAATTATTCAATTGAATATAAAATAAGTATTTAAATATTCTTTGACTGGGACATTATTTTTAACACTCTCTATAAAGGTGTTAATGGGAATGGAAGAAAAACATTATTCACAGAGGAAATTTACCGATAAAAATGGGAATTTTGGTTTTCATTTTTTATAAAAGAGGAAGTTAGAAAATAATGTGTTTTAGATAATACATTAGAATCCTAAAAATAAAGTATGTAAGTGATTTTATATTAATCATAAATTTATTGATGAAGGAGTTGAGGTGAATGAAAAAAAAAATAAATGAAATTAAGAGAAGTACTTTTATAAAATTAGCTCTTGAATTTACACTCTTTAAAAGAACCTAGAGGACCTTGGAATTTCTCTTTTAGTGGGACCACTTACACATTTACATATGGAGAGTGAAAATGAGAGGATTGGTATGAGATATAAGGATCTATAAGAATTTTTTGTATCAAAATATAGAGTTGGAGAGTTGGTATTTATAATTGAGTAGAGGTGGGTTCAAGTGATTATTTTATAGAATATTTTATAATAAATCAAAACCATATAGAGGTGGAATTAAATTAAAAGACTAAAAAATGTAAATAATGTTTTATAGGATGTTTAGGGATGATAAAAGCTTCAATAAACCATTATATGTTTCTGTTTTTATGTATGTATGATTTTAATATTTAATTTTATACCATTGTCAAAAAATTTCCTTTACTACTATAAATAATTTTTATTACCATGGTAAATTTTTTATACCTAAAAATAGAATTTACTTTCAAAACTAATTTTTAACTACTGATTATTTATATGGAATCTATTTGAACTAATTAAATTCATATAATTGTAAAAATTAAAATTAAAATTAATTTCATAGACATAAAAAATGGGTTTTTAATTGAATCGTTCATAAGATTGAAATTATTTTGAATATAGTTGCAATTTAAATTAATTCCGATGACCAAAATTAAATAAACTGATAAAATAATAATCTAAATATATTTTAAAACAAATTAAAAGTTTAATCTAAAAATTTAAATGACAAGAATTGTGTAATTAAAATGACGTTTTTTTCACTTCTCATTAAAAAATAAAAGTTATCAAAAAATAAAAAAAATTAATCCATACTAAATTTTTTCATCCCATATTTAATGATGGTGTCTAGTTTTTCAAATATAATATACAAATGTATCAAAAAGTATATTTAAAATCGGTTCTCCATAAAAAAGATGTAAAACAAAATTTTAAAAATATTAGAGCTTTTATTCCTGAAATTTAATTTATTATTATTTTAAGTTCCAAAAACATATTGGATGAAGGAAAAAACAATTTATTTACATGTGTATAAATAACATATTTAGTTATATTATTTCTCACCCACATAACATATCGTAAATAACAAACATTTAAAATCATAATATTAAAAATGTAATATTTTTCAGTGTAACTCAGTATGGTGTGCAACATAAGAATACTGATAAACCCATTATTGACTGTTATTTATGATATCATACATAGCATAAATTTTAAACTATAATTAATATCAAATTCCAAAATAATAATATACATTTAAATTTAGAATTCTATAATTAGCTAGGCTTTTACATCCTTCACCCCATTGGGAAATAGCCACCTCACTATTTTATTCACTTATGAAAATAAGAGGGGGTTTTCACTCTCTTAGAATTTTTAAATTCCCATATTGCCACATCAATCATAATCTTATTTCCTAAATCCCTAACATGATTTATCACATTATTCTATAACACATTCTCTCAATGATTAAGAATCTGGACTATCTTTTCCTTATAAGAAATATTCTCTTCCAACTAAACTACTTAAGGACTGAAAACATGAGATGAATTATGTATATACATTCTTAACATTGAAATATGAAATAATTTTTTTACCTGGGATAAACATGGTGGTAAATACTTTTTCTTGGGAACTTATCTAACATTCTCTAGGATGTAATAAGGTCTAATGAACAATGGAATAAATTTCCACTTCATACCGAAACAAATCACATTTTTCGAAGGAGAATGTTTGAGAAAGACATGATCACATACATAAAAAATGTCCCTTCCCCTAGTTATATGTACAACTTTTTTTCCTCCAATAATATTTTTTCATATGCTTCAGAACCGATTACACTTTCTCTACCATCAATTCTACAAATTATAGTGCCATCAACTACCTTTCATTTATTTCTTCTAAAAGAGATGGTGTTCGACACTAATTTCCATATAATGACTCAAATGGTTCTATATATATACTAGAATAAAAAAATTTATTATAATAATACTCAACCAATGATAGATTGCGATACTAACTTACTTAGAAATCCATTTAACATGCACACAACATATCCTCAAACATGGGAGTTGTTCATTCTTACTTCCCATCAAATATGGGATTAAAAGTTATTCAATCATTTTATTCAGATCCCAATGACATTATAAGGCCTTTTAAAATGTTATATATGAATATGTGATAATGATAAATAAACTGGAGAGAGGAACACCATACAACTCGAATATCTATTTTATATACAACCGATAATGTTGATCTAGAGATAGAGTATCTAAAATATAATGAAAATGAGAAGATTTAATCAAATGATCAATAGTATCCCATATCAAATTATTACCTGGAGAGGTCTTTTATAACCAGACATTGAAATCCATTGATATATTTTTTACATTCCCACTCTCACACAAGAAATATATGATGCATCCACTTGTCTATTGTAATTCTAAATTAACTTTCTTACAATTAATACACATCATCGTAAAGTTAGAAATTTTTTTTTCATTCCATCCCACATGTAAAACCCCAAATGATCTGTTTACAAAATTGTACTACCCGGATAAACTGATAATGGAGAATTGACTGCTTCACATAACATCTCTTTATTAAATGGTAGATAACAAGGTACACATAACGACTTCCCATATCGGAATACATAATTTTTATCAATGTAAAATTCAGCTAACGTACACTTCTATACCAATTCCACCACTTTATGATACCCACTATCTTCATTCAGTGATTATTTAATTATTTATGATTGGGACTATTGTGAGGACACCTGAAAAAAATAGTGGAATTTCTGGCACCAACCACTTCTAATCCAAAATTCCTCATATCAGTAACCAAAGGTTTATATTCAAAACATAAAATTATTAATGTAGTAAAAATTTTTTGACTCAATTAATTGACCAAATTATTTTATTTTCTGGAATGGTAATGAATTAAGAATGTATATTATTTGATTAATTCCATATGTCTCGTTTATCACATGTTAAATTTAATCTATGTTAAAATCCACATTAAATTTATTGGGTCAGTATATAATTCAGATTTAACACAATATAGGGGATTCCACCAAAATATTAATGAAAAATATAGTATCTAATACCATATTATATGTTAATTAATTTAACTCATTAGTATTCAACTGACATGAAGCATAAGCAATTCACTAGTCATTCATCATTTGGACTCAACCATGTCCATTCAACAAAGCATCAACATAGATAAAATAAATTCACCATTTTTAAAGGTAATTATAATACTGATGCATTATCCAATTGTAATTTCAATTCCTGGAAAAAATCATCACATTATTTTTTCCATATGAACATAACAAAATTTTGAGTTAACTTATTCATTGTGCTAGATAAATGTAAATTTTTTTCAAAAAACAACAAATAATATCCTTCTAAACTAAGGAAACTATGAATCACGATCATTTTTGAGGCTCTCAGCCATTCTTCTACTATATTCCTTTTATAATGATCAACAATTATGCCATCATTACAAATAATGTGACAATGGAATGGAATTTTATGTAACCAAAACTCAGACCTGTGGAAATTATCATACAATTTCATATATTTTCATGTTGAAAGACAAACCCTAAATGACATTAATACTCTCCATTAGTTTTATAGTATATCAAAATTTCATTAATAAACACATCCAAAAATATATCTAAAATCTCATATATTCTTATATTCATAAAATCCATGAATATATAATGTGCATTAGTTAAAACAAACAGAACAACTAAAAATTCATAATATTCATATGTAGTAGGAAACATGTTAATTGGAATGTATTATTCCTTGACATTCAACTAATGGTGAACTAACCTCTATTAAACCATCGAATAATATTTGGAAACATATAGCTGATCAAACAAATAATCAATATGAGAAAAATAATACTTTTTCTTAATCAGTAAGGTTATTAAAGGCTCTATAATTAATGAAAAGTATTATTAAACCAAACTTTTTTAAAAAAAAATACATTATCACCCAATGGTGATGTGCAAGGTCGAATGAAAGATTTTCCAAATTACTGTTATGATTGATTGTTCAACTCTAAATGTTTAAAATATGCCATTTGGTATGGGGGTTTTGAAATATTCATTGCATCAAAAACTAAGTCAATAGTTAAATAAACTTCCTAATCAAGTATAATACAAGAAAATTGACTCGAAAAAACACTAAGATACTCACTAACCATTAGATCATCATTAATCGGAAAAGTTCATTGTTTTCAATAATATGTGCATAAAAACATTACTTTCTATATTTTAATAGTTTCTAAACGTCTTGATATGGTATCAATGGTATGGGTTCACACTTGAACACAAATTGTATATATTTCAAAAAAGAAACTTATTTTTCCCTACAGACAATCTTAGCAAGGTAAATAGGATGCCATTCCATACCTAAAAAAACAATAATCTCTAATAGGGGGAAAATATGTTATGTAGGTAAATTACTTCTACAAATAAGGATATAAATATTATTATAATTTCCTTTCACCTAATCATTTCCCCAAGGTTTTTTATTGTAATTCACTGACACTTGAATACCTAAATCTTATGCCATATAAAGGATCGAATTTTGTTCAGGCTCTAAGAAACCAGCTACTTTTCAAATTTTTCATATACTAATAGTTTTTACTTGAAAAAAATTAATCATAAATGTAGTTTTATAATATGAATTCCCAATAAAGGGTTTTTAAATAAACCAATATAACTTTTGAAAATATTCTTTAAAAATTTTCGTAAATATATTTTTCTTAAAAGATGTTTTAAACGTGAAATACATAATTATAATAATAGGGCACAATTAAAGCTTGATAACAGAATTAAAATGGAACATAATTCAGTTACATGCATTCTAATTTAGAGTAATAATTATAAGACATTCAAAATTATCATTCCATATGAATACACAAGTAAAATTATAGTAGCTAAACACAATTTATGATCAGAGTTGTGTATATCAAACTTAAATTTTCATCATTTTCTATTGTGAAACATAATATAGCCATTAAAAATCTCTAAATATTCCATAAATTATATATCATAACATATTATTATTTTTAATTATTATAATTATATGGTCTTAAACCAAGAATATTCTACTAGAATACTTTCATTATAATTAATTAAAATACATAGCCATAAAGAGGTAAGTGCCTATGTTGAACATTTTGTGACATTTTATCAAGGCCTTGGTCAAGTCATCTAATGATTATGGCCTTGACCTAAATCCATATGCTCTCAAAAATATTAAACATTTCAAATATTTTTCTGGTTAATTAAATTATATATTTATAATGAGGAAAAATTAGTATGTCAGACTGTGTCAAGGCCTTGGTCAAGACATCTAATGATAAAGGCCTTGACCAAAATCTATAACTAATAGTTGCGAAATGCCTCGCCTATTTCCTCCTCTAGCAGTCTTATGAGACCTACCAATGCATTGGGGGGAAGTAGCACGCCCCACCCATCACACACTCAGTCAAATACATTCCTCATATCTCTATATCAAAGTTATCATAACACCATTATTTATTAAATCATTTATTTCATATCATTTCTAGTGCACATATTACTTGGTTTCTTATTTCACTTTATTGACAGATTCCTATACATCCATGAATATTTCAAATTAACATTTTATTTTATTCAAGGTTTCCCTTAAAACCTTGACCAATTAAATTCATAATTTCAGGAAAGGGCATAAAAGTTTATATTTCAATCATTCACATTTATACATATATAGTGAATCTGGCACATGAAAATGAAATATTTGGTCATGTCATTAAATGGCACGTATGTTAAGAGTACCTGTGATAACATAAAATAAACTAAATAAATACATACTTGATCACAAATAATGACAAATCCTAAATCCGTATTAATCAATTATGTAATGGAATTCATTCCTGGTGCATAATAAATAATGAGGTAAATGTAGAATTCGGTGTGGGATACTAACTCACATTTTCTAAATCATTTGTTTTAAATAATATTTTTGATTGATACATTAATCATAAATCAATGAAATTATAAAACTCAACCATAACTAATATTATATACAATAAATAGTTGAGAGTATCTCATACATGTGAATATAAATTTACAAGATGCTAATTTTTTTACTCATGAACGAAGAACAACAAAAGAAAAGAATGTGGAATAACTACACTTAGGGTTTCATGTTATGTAAAACAATCGTTCAACATGGTGTTAATAAGAAGTATTGTTTAGTAAAATCCTAAAAAATTGTAAACACATGTTTTAAAAAATCATCGTAAACATTGAAAATTTATAAATAGAATTGGGGATCAATGTTGGCATATATTCACACGTACCCACAAACTCGATTATACATTATCAGTATACATAATGATCTCATACTATACTTATTTGACACTTGCAATATTATCAAAAAAACATGAATTAAATTACAATGTGGAAATTATTAAAACCACATGTATATATTATAAATATGTATTTATGAAAATACATATTCACATATAAATGTATTCTTTCAAAAATGGCATGATGCATTTTAATGTTCTTCATTAATTTTGAAACTCAAATTTTTTGGTAAAACATAATTCTAGAAATAGGTTTTTATGAAAAATAGTGTGCTCATGCATATAAATATATATATATATATATATATATATATATATATATATATATGGTATGTGGATGTCTCATGTAAATAAGTCTACAATGGGTATATATGCTTCGGGTCCACTAATTCTCTATAAACTCAAAAAATCCGGAAGCAATATTTTAGTTAAAGAGGGTTTCAAACTCAACCACAAGGTGATATATATTTATATAACAAGGTTATATAAAAAATTAAAAACAAATCAAGAATAATATATATCCCCTACATTAATTTGAAGAGGAAGAGAGGCTTGGGGGAATGCAGGAAAACTCAGAGGACTTATTGAGTTCTTCTAGAAACATTATTGCAAAGGACTGATAGGTTCTTGGGGTTCCATATTTGTATTTTATAAAATAAATCTATAATATGCATTTTATTGCATGTGGTATGGAAACTGAGGTCAAAATTTCTCAAAACAACTAGGGGATAGGTCTTTTTGGAAACCGTTTAAGAGGATGTACCAATTATTCAAAAAGGTGAAGCAAAATGATGAAATATAGGGTGTAGGGTACTGGTGCAGGGTACACCACTGGGAAGATGACAAGCCGGAAGAGGTAGATATGAAAAATAATGAATTTTTGGGATTTGATTCTGGATTGATCCAACGGTCCGGGTACATCCGTTATTTTTAATGGTGATGGATGGCTCTGATTGATCTAGGGAAAGATTAGGTGGCTCATGATCATCGTTGTGTTTTAAAAACAATGAATGGTCATGATTATGTTCCACTGGATGGAATGCCCCATGAAAAATTCAGAAAAATTCATGTTTGCTGAGGGTCAAGCGTGGGGTCAAGATCGATGGCCCCGATTGCGTGCTACCTGATCCAACAAACTAGATCTCGTTTCTCCTGAAACAACGCACACCACATCAAAAAGTGGGATGTTTGGGCCCCCTTTATCATCCTCAGCCTCTGAATTATGGTTCAGATAAAACCCCCACAACACACTTAGGGAGCCTTACAGAAGGGCTCCACCTATAGGCCTCATTCTACCTATGCCATGTCATGGAATTCTGCTCGTCGTAGCGTGCTCAAGAACTCCTTCTCTTGTGTGCCCTTCAGGGAACCAATGCTCGTGTTCAGGATGTGCTAGGCTTGGGCTGAGGGCTGGGCTAGGACACCTAGCATGAGCTACCTCCCTTGGCCCAGCCATAACGGGTTAGCCATAGCAGGCTAATATTTTCATAAAAACTAAACCCAAAATGATAAAATGTCTTAAGGAAAATAATATTATTAAGAAATTATTATTTTAAACATGAAATTATTATAATCATAAAAGGATTAATTAATACCTAATTATATATTATCTAATAATATCTATAACATTATTTATCAACACTAAAGCTTTAACATTCAAGGTTATAAATTGAAACTTTATATACCCACATAAAATCTTTTATACTAATATTATTATAGTCAAAACATTTTTAATAAAAAAATAGTTTATTTAATAGAAATTAAACGTAGTTTAAAAAACTTATTTTGAATGATGAAAATCATTAAATCGTATTTTGAAATATTTGAATAGTTTTATGTATTCCTTAATACTTTTCAAAAATTTTTACTTCAAAATATTTCATTATAATCATATGTTATATTTTAATTTACAATTTGTAAATTTGGGAAAACCATGTTGTACATAAATATTTTTAGTCAATTCACTACAGGGAAAACGACTATAATTAATGTTGTGGGGACTCAATGGTCCCCCAATGCAATGGTCAAGCCATTGGCATATATAACCCCAAGACTTACTGTGTCATAAAACTCGAGAAAATAAAGAAGATGTTTCAAATCATACCATTGGTGCCTAGAGTTGTTGTAGTGTCTTTGGCCATTCTTATGTTCCTTATGACAGATTCTAAGGACCCATATTATTTTCTGGGGGTTCTCATTGTTTTATGTGTTCTCCCTTTAATTTTGATAGGGATTTTAATTTGTATATTTGGGTAGAAATGTTTCTTGTGATCTAGGTAAATTTGAAACACTAATGTTGTAACGCCCCGACCCCAGCTACCCAGAGTCGGTGCATTACTTCGTAACATTTGCATGATCACAAAATATCAAGTCTCGAAAGACCGATTTGTTTAGTAGCCGTGGAAACACTAGATACATTCGTAAACGTTACATTACATCATAAAGTGAAAAACTACAATAAAAAAGCCTCCATAGTCCACTCTCATATCTTCTTCTGACAATCCCTTCAGGTCATTCATAAAATTATTCTTCACATCTTGGAAAATATTAAAACATTGAAAGGGGTGAGCTCAGATGCTCAGTAAGGATAACAATATTGTGGAAGCTTTCATAAATAAACATAAAATTTTAAGGCAATTTATAAATAAAACAAAAGCCTTTTAAACTTGAACATCAACATAATATGGGGAAAGTAAAATGAGATAATGCCATTCACTTCTTCACATGCATATTCTACTGGTCGAATAATCACATGAAATATCAATAACCACTTTCATAATGAGGGAATCTATAATGCCAGACATTCTGAAACATTTTGTCAAGGCCTCGGCCAAGACGTCTAAAATGATTAAGGCTTCGGCCAAAACCATAAATCAAATTGGGATAGGGCCTCGGCCAATTACACGTCTAGTTGTCTCATGAGACCTACCGATGCATCGAGGAGCTATAGCGGGCTCCACCCATCATTTATTAAGTCCAATGCATTCCTCATATGAATATGTTTAAACATATCATAAACCATAAAATAATCGTATCACATAAAACATGCATAAAGGAAACATAACATTTCCACATTTCAATCACAAGATATCAATACAACACATTGTTATAATAAAAACGCTTTCAAAAACATTTTCAAGACCAAAATAAAAGAAAGTTAAAACTTTTTATTTATTTTTCATTAAAAAAAATAATGGCTTGTAGAGGAAGCCGAAACTGAAATATTGGTCACAGCGGTGGAGAAGTCATTGTCGCCGCATAAGTATGGATAGAAAAACATTCCCTTTTGTCATTTAGCAAAATTCTTCGTATAAAAAAGATTCCTTTTGAATAAACGTAAAAGTCAAGGGGGTTTATACACCATATAAAAGAAAGTTGTGTATAAAACCAAATATGCCTCAATGAAAGGGATTGAGACGAAGTCCTTAAAAAGATCATGTTTTAAATAAAGTACATTTATAATGTGTATTCACTATAAGTACACATAAATAATGTAAAAATACAAGATAGGACATAATAATATCATGACATAATTTGAATGTAGGAGATTAACCCAAAGAATAGAAATTGGGTTAAGAAGTTCCCTTAACTCGTGTCTGACTTGACTCAACCGTTCTTTAACCTCCTAAATAATAAACGAGAGTTAATATATACCTTATTAAGAACCATTTTCATTTTCATTATCTTTTTTATATATCTTATTACAATGATAAGAACATTATGTAATTATTTAAGTTAATAACAGTCGTTTTGTCGATCTTTGGTACTTGAGTCAACAATAAACTTCTTATAATTACAAGTTGTTTATGTGGAAGAATATCCATTATCTCAAGAATTATATTCATGATTTAGATGTCATATATTTCATATATATCTAGTATATATACATTCATTTATAACATTACGTAACATTTAGAGGTAAGAAATGAAATGCATCGTTCATGGAGACGGTAAGCCGTACGTACGCATGAACGCTACTTTCATTTCTATTTCATATTTAATGGAATGAAATCATAATGATATAAATGTATAATATAATTACATTATAATATAGTGTATAATACCATTTAATCCATCCTTTATACATCCCACATATGGCATTAACGATTCAAATCACTTTGAGGGGGCGGTATTCCGCACTTCCTAAAATGAAATTATCGCATTTACCCATAATGGAAATCATAAATTATGCCATAAATGAGAAATACAGAAGCATAAGTAAAACATAAACATATTATATATCATATATAAATATAGTTACATCTTAATGGCCACCTTTGAAGGTGTTATATGAGTGTTGAACAATCATCGTTTCGTGAGGCAAAAATTCGCCATCAACAGAAACCGTATGTTTTTTAACCATTAGATGTAGGTGTGTGTAAGTGTAGCTATAATCCTTCTTAAAACAACATCCTACTATATTGAGGATACTGGTGTTGTTAAAAAATAAATGAATAAAAAGTGTTTATGGGGTTGGAGAAGAAAAATAAAACAAAATAACATAAGAGAAGACATTACATTTAAATCGGTAACTCTTTTGATTGGAGCTAAAGGCTTACTTGGGAATAGTTCTTCCCAAAGTGAGGCTTCTAGGAGTAAGAGGGGGAAGTTGGGAGAGAATTTGGGCAGAGTTTGGCCGAGCGAAATGGCTTGAAAGTGTGAATGAGGTTGTAGAGGTGGGGGCCTTTTATAAGAGGAGAGGAGGGGCACTCTTGGAAAGTAAGGAACTTTTACATTATTATACAATGCTTTTTAGATTCTAAAGGTCCCACACTTATATAATTGGTGTCTAAGGTGATAAGGGTTCTAAATCGACCCATCCAATAGTCTTTGGACAAGTGTAAGCCTTGGATTGTACATTATCTTTTCATTTTTTTAAAATCGTTAAATAATGACGTCATCGCTGCATCATAATGATGTCATAAATAATTTAATTTATTTAATGTCTAAAAATTATAAAACAAATACTATGATGTAGGAATTATTTTTAGATTTCCAATGACTATTTATAGTCAAAAATATGACTTGTATAACCCCATGTAAAAATTGTTTTAGTAAAACATTTCATGTTTGTGTCATTTTTTACTTTAACATTAAATAAAAGGTATTTATGTCATTTTCCAACTAAAGTTGCTCCATGGGGTCCCCAAGTTGACCCATGGATTGTCTTGGTCGGCCATGACTCATCCAATAGGAGTAGTACAAGTGTCAAGCTCATATCATATTATTAAAACATTATTTTTACCTTAAACTACACTAATTACCTCTAATCGCGATTAAGAACTTAAAAGTTACTATTCACCAAAAAATTATTTAATCTCATTGAACCACATTTTACTTCTTAATGACAAACATATATGTCGGATTTTTTAAAATCAAATCATAGAAGTGGTAATATTTCATTTAAACGAAAAATCGGTTATTTAACTACCACTTAGTGGTTTCACTATTCATCAAAAATTGAAGTTTTTCAGAACAATGCCAAAATTTCACCCTAAGCTATAATTGATATTCCGAATTCAAAAATGATTTCTATTTTACAAAATTCCAAACATATAAGTTGAATTAATTAATTTTATAATTAATTCCCGCTGTCACCACAAATAGCGTGCTTTTAAGAAACAATTTATATCAAAAGATTGGCAATTGTTTATGTCCAATTTCAATGTTAAATTAATTCAAATGACCACAATTGGATAAAATGGTAAAAATATATTATAATTATACATTAAATCCACTAAATAGTATAATTTTTCACAATAAATTATTTTGATTAAAAATGTTGTTTTAAGTATTTTTCACTATTCATAAAAAAATTGGAAGTTCTCAGAAAGTTACAAAAAATTCAACTTAGGATAATTTCGATATTACAAATACAAAAATGAAGTCCATTTTGAAATATAAAATTTCTATAATTTTAAAAAGTGGATATTACTATTCATAATGGCTACTTTGATTAGTCGCGGTGTGTTAGAACTCGAACTTGCGTACAATGCAACCTATTGAATTATTGAATGAGAAGCGTATCGTGGAATCTCGAGGTGTTACATTCTCCCCTCCTTCAATAAATTGCATCCTCGCAATTTGAAATTTTTCTTCAAAAATAAAAGGTTGAAAAGAGAAAATACCTTTGAGGAAAACCCACATCGGAAAAAAGATTAATAAAATTTAGCCTTAATAAGAGGGAAAGGGAAATGAAAAAGTCACCACCCAATTATGATCTCGATTAGGAGAACATTGGTGGCAATTAGAGAAATATAATTGGAGGAAAAACGTAAATATTTGTAGGGAGTGATTGAGGTCATCAGTCACAATCAATTATCAAATTGAGGGCCTCAAATCCTTCAATCTATGTTGATTTAAAATATCATCAGTTCAACAAGACATAAGGTATTAGGATAACACATTTTTTTGTTTTAATATCCCTCTACTAAAGTTTAAGAATTAATTTATTCATTGAAGAAGATATAGGTATATATATATCGTGACAATTAGTGTTTCAACCTTCAACTCATCTTTCACTCAAAAAGATAATAGAAATCAAAAATATTATACTTATCCTAATTGTATAAGGTTCCAACTGTTAACACATACCATTTAAATTAGTAAAATTATTATGTAATAACCAGGGACTTCCTGTAGGCTAGTGGTAGGAAATAAAGGCCTGTCGCACCATGATTGTGGGTTCGATTCCTGCAGCTTTGTCCGACGCGACGGGTTATGCCCCACCCTGAAGGTTGTCCTTTTCCTAAAACAATAGTATCATAATATTTCAAAAATAATCTTCTTAAATTTTTTAACCTTAAATAATACTATCCAAAGATCAACTTAATCCACTCCAACCATTATAATTATCCAATATACCTCTGTCCAGACTTTCTCTAAAAGGTCTCTTAATTCCAAAATCAATTTATTATATTCCCCAAACAAAGTAAAGTTTCTCTTATTGTCACATACTAAAAATATAATTACCTTCATCATATTAAAACCTTTTTGAAATCAACAAGTACTGCAGTACAATCATTATATATATATATATATATCACATTATTCTAATAACCAGAATATAATCCATGAGTCCAAAAGCACCAATACATTAATTATTCTACTTTAACTGTAGTAACAGCATAAGATTTTCCTTGATCCCTTGGCCTTTTCTGAGGTAAGTTTCCCTGACACTTAGGACATTCATTTGCATAATGCACCATTTCCATACAATTGTAGCATTCATCATTGATAGCCTCTATCTTTCCCTTGCAATCACACGCCTGGTGACCTTTTTCTCCACATTTATAACAAACTCCCATTCCTTTTAGGCAAGTACCATGGTGATTCTTCCTACAATTATCACATAATGGACAATCCTTCTTTCCCTTTTTTCCTTTATCTGTCTCTTGTTCCACCGTTCTCTTCTTCTCTTGCTTTACTTTCTTGTCATAAGACTCTGAGAATTTCTTTTCTGTCTTGATAGCACACAAGACAATATCTTCGTATGATGAGAAGGATTATGATACTAAAGATCAACGGAGAAATGATTTTAACCCATTAAAGAAACGATCAATCTTACTCCTTGGGTTACGTATATAATCTGTAGCATACCTCGCTAACCTTGTAAAGTTGGCCTCATACTTTGAGACATTCTCATCCTCCTTCTACCACAGACTCAGAAATTGCCTTTCCATATCTGCTCGATGGTCACAAGGAAAGTATTTTTCTAAGAAAAGCTCTTTTATCTCCCTCCATTCCATATTCGATACGTCATCATCTTCCTTTCTGTTTTGAATCAGCGACCACCACTGATCGGCATCTCCAGTGAGGCGGTAAACTGCCATGACAACCTTCTCCCATTCGCTACTCCCCAAGGCATGGAATATTTTCTCTAAGGAGTTTATCCATTTCTCATCTTCTAACGGATTTGTACCCCCATTAAGTGTTGGTGGTTGTTGCCTCATGAAGCGGTCTAACATTGATCCTCCACCTTGTGGATCAGGGTGATCCATACGAGTAAGGTTATTATTCATAACTTGAGTGAGTTTTCCCAGTATGGTAATAAGTTGATCAGCACCAGTTGTATCTCCAGATCCACAATAATTATCTTGAGCAGGAGGGTAATCCCTACACGGAGTGCGTGTATTGATACGGTTTCCATTACTTCCACTAGGCGCCATTTCTAAACAATGGCATAAACTAGATTAGTTTATGAATCAAAATACATAATTACTTACTTTTAAAATACTTAACATAAGTTGAACTATTTATAAATATAATCCATAATCATAAAGAGGTTTTATTTGAGGATGTATATACTCATAACTGTTCATAGTGGTTTGTAAAGAAAATGGGAATTATCCTAAGCATATCCCTCGGGAGTGTCGTAACCAAGAGTGCAGCAAGGCCCGTTGTCGTGCACCAGTTCCCGTTCGAGTCTGGCTCAAAGCGGTGTTTTCTGGTTTTACCCCTAGGTACATCTGTGCCAGAGCTGCCTCTACCTGCTCGTATCTAGACAGGTACGTATTGCTCAGAAAACTCACAAAATCTCTACAATAACAAAATTCTAGGAAGTTATTCTATACTAATCCTCAAAGTCTATCTTTGGGCTATGTGCTCTAATCAGAGTTTATCTAAATCTAGCTTCCAAGGTTAGTACTAAACTGCCTCTGATACCAACTGTAACGCCCCGACCCCAGCTACCCAGAGTCGAAGCATTACTTCGTAACATTGGCATGATCACAAAAGATCAAGTCTCGAAAGACCGATTAGTTTAGTATCCTTGTAAACACTAGATACATTCGTAAACGTTACATTACATCATAAATTGAAAAACTAAAATAACAAAGTCTCCATAGTACACTCTCATATCCTCTTCTGACAATCCCTACAGGTCATTCATAAAACACTTCTTCACATTTTGGAAAATATTAAAACATTGAAAGGGGTGAGCTCAGATGCTCAGTAAGGATAACAATATTGCGGAAGCTTTCATAAATAAACATAAAAATTTAGGGCAATGTATAACTAAAACAAAAACCTTTTAAACTTGAACATCAACATATTATGGTGAAAGTAAAATGAGATAATTCCATTCACTTCTTTACATGGAAATTCTACTAGTCGAATAATCACATGCAATATCAATAACCACTTTCATAATGAGGGAATGTATAATGCCCGACATTCTGAAACATTTTGTCAAGGCCTCGGCCAAGATGTCTAAAATGATTAAGGCTTCGGTCAAAACCATATATCAAATTGGGAAAGGGCCTCATCCAATTCCACATCTAGTTGTATCATGAGACCTACCGATGCATCGAGGAGCTATAGCGGGCTCCACCCGTCACTTATTAAGTCCAATGCATTCCTCATATGAATAGGTTTAAACATATCATAAACCATAACATAATCGTACCACATAAAACATGCATAAAGGAAACATAACATTTCCACATTTCAATCACAAGATATCAATACAACACATTGTTATAATAAAAATTCTTTCAAAACCATTTTCAATACCAAAATAAAAGAAAGTTAAAACATTGTATTTATTTTTCATTAAAAAAATGATGGCATGTAGAGGAATCCAAAACTAAAATAATGGTCACGGCGGCGGAGAATTCACTGTCGCCGCATAAGTACGGAAAGAAAAACATTCCCTTTTGTCGTTTAGCAAAACGCTTCATATAAAAAAGATTCCTTTTGAATAAACGTAAAAGTCAAAGGTTTTTATACACCATATAAAAGAAAGTTGTGCATAAAACCAAATATGCCCCAATGAAAGGGATTGAGACGAAGTCCTTAAAAAGATCATTTTTTAAATAAAGTACATCTATATTGTTTATTCACTATAAGTACACATAAATAATGTAAAAATACAAGATAGGACATAATAATATCATGACATAATTTAAAAGTAGGAGATTAACCCAAAGAATAGAAATTGGGTTAAGAAGTTCCCTTACCTCGTGTCTGACTTGACTCAACCGTTCTTTAACCTCCTGAATAATAAACTAGAGTTAATATATACCATATTAAGAAACATTTTCAATTTCATTATCCTTTTTATATCACTTATTACAATTATATGAACATTATGTAATTATTTAAGTTAATAACGGTCGTTTTGTCGATCTTTGGTACTTGAGTCAACAATAAACTTCTTATAATTATAATTTGTTTATCTGGTAGAATATCAATTATCTCTAGAATTATGTTCATGATTTAGATGTCATATATATCATATATATCTAGTATATACATTCATTTATAACATTACATAACATTTAGAGGTATGAAATGAAATGCACCGTTCATGGAGACGGTAAGCCGTACGTACACATGAATGCTACTTTCATTTCTATTTCATATTTAATGGAATGAAATCATAATCATATAAATGTATAATATAATACTAGTATAATATAGTGTATAATACCATTTACTCCATCCTTTATACATCCCACATATGGCATTAACGATTAAAATCACTTTGAGGGGGCGGTAGTCCGCACTTCCTAAAATGAAATTATCACGTTTACCCATAATGGAAATCATAAATTATGCCATAAATGAGAAATACAGAAGCATAAGTAAAACATAAACATATAATATATCATATATAAATATAGTGACATCTTAATGGCCACCTTTTAAGGTGTTATATCAGTGTTGGACAATCATTGTTTCGTGAGACAGAAATTCGCCATCCACAGAAACAGTATGTTCTTTAACCATTAGATGTAGGAGTGAGTAAGTGTAGCTCGAATCCTTATTATAACAACATCCTAGTATATTGAGGATAATGGTGTTATTACAAAAGAAATGAATAAAAATAGTTTATGGGGTTGTAGAAGAAAAATAAAACAAAATAACATAAGAGAAGACATTACCTTTAAATCGGGCAACTCTTTTGATTGGAGCCAAAGGCTTCTTTGGGAAGAATTCTTCCCAAAGTGAGGCTTCTAGGAGTAAGAGGGGAAAGTTGGGAGAGTATTTGGGCAGAGTTTTGCCGATACAAATGTCTTGAAAGTGTGAATGAGGTTGTAGAGGTGGGGGCCTTTTATAAGAGGAGAGGAGGGGCACTCTTGGAAAGTAAGGAACTTTTACATTATTATACAATGCTTTTCGGATTCTAAAGGTCCCACACTTATATAATTCTTGGCTAAGGTGATAAGGGTTCGAAATCTACCCATCCAATAGTCTTTGGACAAGTGTAAGACTTGGATTGTACATTATCTATTCATTTTATTAAAATCGTTAAATAATGAGGTCATCGCTGCATCATAATGATGTCATAAATAATAGAATTTATTTAATGTCTAAAAATTATAAAACAAATACTATGATGTATGAAATCTTTTTAGATTTCCAATGACTATTTATAGTAAAAAATATGACTTGTATAACCCCATGTAAAAATTGTTTTAGTAAAACATTTCATGTTTGTGTCATTTTTTACTTTAACATTAAATAAAAGGTATTTATGTCATTTTCCAACTAATGTGGCTCCATGGGGTCCCCAAGTTGACCCATGTATTTTTTTGGTCGGCCATGACTGATCCAATTGGAGTAGTACAAGTGTCAAGCTCATATAATATTATTAAAACATTATTTTTACCTTAATCAACACTAATTACCTCTAATCGCGATTAAGAACTTAAAAGTTACTATTCACCAACAAATTATTTTAATCTCATTGAACCACATTTTACGTCTTAATGAAAACCATGTATGTCAGATTTTTGAAAATCAAATCACAGAAGTGGTAATATTTCATTTAAACGAAAAATCAGTTATTTAACTACCACTTAGTGGTTTTACTATTCATCAAAAATTGATGTTTTTCAGAACAATGCCAAAATTTCACCGTAAACTATAATTAATATTCCGAATTCAAAAATGATGTATATTTTACAAAATTACAAACATATAAGGTGCATTAATTAATTTTATAATTAATTCCCGCTGTCACAACAAATAGCGTGTTTTTAAGAAACAATTTATATCAAAAGATTGGCAATTATTTAGGTCCAATTTCAATGTTAAATTAATTCTAATGACCAACATTGTATAAAATGGTAAAAATATATTCTAATTATACTTTAAAACCACTAAATAGTATAATTTATCACAATAAATTATTTTTATTAAAAAAGTTGTTTTAAGTATTTTTCACTATTCATAAAATAATTGGAAGTTCTCAGAAAGTTACAAAAAATTCAAATTAGGATAATTTCGATATTAAAAATACAAAAATGAAGTCCATTTTGAAATATAAAATTTCAATAATTTTAAAAAGTGGTTATTACTATTCATAACAGCTACTTTTATTAGTCGCGGGGTGTTAGAACTCGAACTTGCGTACAATGCAAGCTATTTCATTATTGAATGAGAAGCGTATCATGGAAGCTCGGGGTGTTACAAATGTTTTCTTATTTTAATGAAAATACTTGTGTCCATTTGTGTTTCTTACTCAGTTTGATTAGAATATAAATTAAATCCAAATTATTACATTCCCATGAGAAACATGTTTTGTTCAATTGTTATGAAAATAAAATAAAATTTAAACATAAACATATCAATACAAGATGTTTGATTTTTTGGGTGTTATATTATTCTTCCCTTATAAAGAATTGTGTCCTCGCAATTCATTCTAAAAATGCTTAAGGGAAAGTCTCCCTCAAAAACATTACCACAACCTCAATCACAGAGGGTCCCCCGGTGTGGCACGGTGAATTACCATGTTTATATTCAACACTTTGGATTCATGGGCCCAAAAGAACTTCAGAAAGTATAGGTTGATTTCATACAGCATACACTCATGCATCCAAAGGGAGGCTTGAAAGGTGGAATGTTCAATGATTCCCAAATGGACCAACTCTGGATGAATATTTCTGGTTGATTCTTAATAGAGAACATCTAAGTCATAAACAATTTCATATAAACAGAAACTGAAGAGTTATTACATATAAGCTTCACAAAGGATTCCCTCCAAAGTGGCCTCTTGAAATCTAACTCTATAAGAGATGTTCCGGCCTAGAGTAATGCATATGAAAATCCACTTGTCATATTTCCCCCTACGACTATAAAAGAGGAATTGGATAGTGGATATCATGTGGTATATGGAAGCATTCACCTTACAGGAATATAGATGGTCCATACTGATTGAAAATTCATAAAGATACGTGAACGTTTTCTAAAAAAATTTGAATGGTAGGTAATCTTCCTCACATGTTTTGACAGTGATAACTTTCATTATTTCGACAAGAAGGGATAAAATGTGGGTTCGTCTTCCCATCTGAAAATTAATTATGAACGATCAATAAGTGAAACCTATTCAGAAACATAAACCAATAAAATATATTATATGGATAGAAGGGATAAAAAATTGTGTTCTCATATCAACACTTGTCCATAAAAAGAGTAAGGCTGATGGTTTACCCATTTACCTTATACATGAATCATCCAAACATGTCCAAAACATTCAATCTCTATGAACCATATGCATCCCAAACAATCTGGTTCAATATTTTGGGTGCACTTGTGTTTTCTACAGAGTCTGACATATGGGGTGTGCAACTGTGAGATGTTCGTATATACTTATTGTCTATACACAGAATGGGAGGCTTCATATTAAAGGATGTCAAAGTCCATTACATGACCAAAATGTCCATAAGACAGGAATAGAAAAATATATGTCACTCGGAGGTATCCCTCTGCTGCAGCTACTTGGAAGGCTGTGTGGGACGGAATGCCTTCTGTAGTTGTGAAGCATCTAAAAATCAACTCGTTGTATTTTACCCATCGTACATTGGATAGATAATTTGGCTTGAATCACAAAGATGTAATCTAGAACCACACATCAGTGGAGTTGAAGTACTCAGGGAGAGTTGAATATGTCATAAAGGTGTTTACATGTCATTGGGATATGAAATTAGTTCATAACAATTTAATGGATGGAAATAGATATTAGGGATTCTAGGACCTCATTGGCAAGAGTCAAAAGACTAGTAAATTCATATTCCTTTTGAAAATCATGGAAAATTTCATATTATCAATGCTTAAGTAGATTTTTCTTTGTTTTACTTTGGGGTTTCCAAAGTTATAAATAATCAATCATCTAATACCAAATATCATGCCCCGACCCCCAAATATCGAAGTCAGTGTCGTACAAGGGATCAAATTCGATTTAGGCTATGAGAAAATATCTAGTTCTAAAAAATTTAAACTGCTAAAAATTTTTAACTGAAAAAATTTATTCAAAAACACATGGTGAGCATACGAATTTCATGTGAGGGGTTTCAAAATAAACCATTATAACTTTTTTCAACATTCAAAAAATCATTCTTAAGAGTAGATGTAACACATGAAATACATCATTATAATAAAAGGGGACAATTAAATAATGCTAATAGAATTACATGGGCACAACATTCAATTATAGGCATTCTCATTTAGTGTAATAATTATAAGACATTCAAAATAAGATTTTCATGTGAATAGTAATGTAAAATTTCAGTAGATAAAGGTAATACATGTTCTGAGTTGTGCATACAAAACATTAAACATCATATTTTACTATTGTGAAACATACATTGTCAATTAAAAGTCTCTGAATATTGTATAAATACTATACCATAACTTATACTTATTTTGAATCCTATAATCATATTCCCTTAAATGAAGAATATTCTACTAGCTAAATATTCATTTCATTAATTAAAATTCATACCCATAAAGTGGTAAGTTCATATGACGAACATTCTATAACATTTTTTTAAGGCCATTTTCATGATGTCTAAAGATTAAAACCTAGGCCAAAATCCATAATCTCTCAAATATATTTTACTAGTCCAATATTTTCCAAGTTAATTAAATTAAATATTCATTATAAGGAGAAATGCATAAGTTAGATTGTGTCAAGGCCTCATCCAAAACATCTAATTATTTTCTCTTAGACCAAAATAGATAACTCATAGTTGGGAAAGGCCTCGGCCATATCCGCTACTAGTTGTCTCCATAGACCTACTGATGCATCGACGAGTTGTAATGGGCCCCACCAGTCACACACTATGTCCAATGCATTCCTCATATCTCAAAATCAATGTTCACATAACACTTTGATTTATTAAATAATTTATTACATTCCATTCCAAGTGCATTTATAATATGGTTTCATATTTCAAATTATTAATGTTGTTTTATACCTCCTTGAATAGTTTAAATTCAAATTTCATATTATTCAAGGTGTCATATACAACCTTGATCAATTAAATTTATAATTCCAAGAAAGGGCATAAATGTTTAAATTTCATTCATTAACATTTTTACATATATATTGAATCTATCACCATAATAAGAAATATGTTTTTAGGTCATGAAATGGTACATATGTTAAGAGAAGCTGTGATGAAAACTAATATACAAAAGAAATAATAACATGATCATATATAATGAAAAATAAAAAAACTATATTAATCAATTACATAATGGAATTTTTCTGGGAGCATAATAAATAATAAGGTAAACCTACCATTCCATGTGGGGTACTAAAATCTAATTTTCTAAAACATTTGACATAAATAATCTTTTTTTTAATACATTAAATGTTAAAAAAGTAAATTGTATACCTCAACCATAATTATTATCATTTAATATAAATAGTGGGGAGTAACTAATACATGTGAATATGAATTTGCAAGTCTCCAAAATTTATACTCCTAACCTAAGAACATCAAAATAAAAGCATTTCTAATAATAACACATAGGGTTTTAAGTTATGTAAAACATTCATCCAACATGGTGTGCATAAGAATTAGTGTTTACTCAAAGAAAAAAATATTGGAAAAACACATGTTTTGTACTTTCTTCACAAACTTGGAAATATATAAATACAATTTTGATTAAAAGTTGGATTATCTACATACATACCCACATTCTAGATTATACATCATTACTATACATAATGATCTCATACGATGTTATTTGACACTTGAAAGATAGTCAGAAACATGAACATAAAGTATAATGATAAAATGCTTAAAACCGCATGTATATACTATAAATATATTTTTAATAATATACATAATCATGTATGAATAATTTCATACAAAAATGACTCCATGCATTTTATAGTTCTTCATTATTTTTAAAACTCAAAATTTTTAATAATACATAAGTCCAAACATACAGTTTTTTGAAAAACTGTTGGGCTATGCATATGTAAATATATATAGATATATATGGTATATATATGTGGCTTGTAAATATGTTTTAAATGGTTATATATGCTTTTGGGTCTACTAATTCTCTATAAAATCAAAAAATATCGAATCTCAATTTCATGTAAAGAGGGGTTCAAACACAACCGCATGGTGATGTATATTTATATAACAAGTCTATGTAAACATATGAACTATATCTCAAAAATCAAGACAATATAAATAAGCTACCATATTTTGAGGAGGAAGAGGGGCTCGGGGGAATGATGGAAATCTCGATAGACAAGTTGAGTTCTGTTAGAAACCTGAGAGAAAATGACCAAGATGTTTTTTGCATGCCTTGGGTGTATTTTATAAACTAAACCTATATATAGTATTTTAATTCAAGTGGTATGGAAATTGATGCCAAAATGTCTTATAAAATACTAGGGGGACATGTCTCTATTGAAACCATGTTCGAGGAGGGACTAATAGCTATAAAAGATGTAGATAAATGTTTCAATATAGGGTGTGGGTTACTAGTTTAGGGAACACCGTGGGTAATAAGATATCGTAGAAGTGGAAGATCAGAAAAATAATGAACGGTAGGGATTGGATCTAGGTTTGATCCCACTATGTAGGTACATCTGTTTTTTTAATGGTGATGGATGAATCAGATTGATTTGTGGAATGAACTGGTGGCCCATGATCATTGCTACATTTTAAAAACCTTGAACCATCATTATTAGATCACACTGGATCAAATGGTCCACAAAACACTTATTGAGGGTCGAGTCCGGGGTTGATATCGACGGCCCAGATCACGCGCTACATGATCCAATGGCCTAGATCTCGTTTTTTCCAAAAAAACGCATCCCATATAAAATTTATGGGATGTTTTCACCCCCTTTATAAGTATCAACCTCTGAATGATGGTTCAGAAGATACTCAAAACACACACTTAGGGAGCCTTACACGTGGGCTCCTGCCACTCAGTTGGCCTTGGCATACCATTGCCTTGCAACAGCCTCATGCATGAGGTGGCGGGCTCAAGCTCTCATACTCTCAAGTGCCCTTCGGGGAACCTATGCTCTTGTTAAGGCTATCCTAGGCGCGGGTAGAGGGCCATGATCAGCCACCTAGTGTGAGATTCATCCCTTGGCCCAGCCATAATGATCTAGCCCTAGTGGGCCAAATTTTCTTAAAAAAACTAACCATAAATAAATTAATATATATAAATACTAATGAAATAAATACTATATAAACATTTTCCTTGTAACAATGAATTTTAAATAATCATAAATAGTGTTAATGAAAATCTAATTATACTTCATCTAAAAATATTTATAAAATTATTTATAAACAATAATTCATTTACATTCAAGGTTATAAATTGAAACATGGTAAACCCACATAAAATCTTTTATACTAATATTATATTAGTCAAAACTATGTTAATCCAAAAGGTAGTTTTGATAAAGAAATTAAGCATTTTTTAAAATAATTTTTTCAAGCGAAAAATATCATTACATTTTATTTTTATATATTTTCAATGTGTATTAAATTATTATTACTTTACAAAATCGGGTAATTAAAAAAATTTCACCATAATCAAAATTTATCATATAATTATCAATTTTTAAATTTTATAAAACCAAGTTTTACTTAAATGTTTTTATTTATGTCACCGAAAGGCCGACAAATATTGTTATAATAATTAGAATTCAACCATCAGCCATGGCAACAGTCTAGTCATTGCCTAATATAAATCAATGCCTTTGGGTGTCCTAAAACTAAAGACCAAGAAGAAGATGGTTCATGTAATACCATTGGTGCCTAGTGTGGCCATAGTAGAATTGGCCATTCATAGGTTAATTATGATAGATTCTAAGGACCCATATTTTTCTCTTGGGGTTATAGTTATTTTAAGCGGTCTCTCAGAAATTATGATTGGGTTTTAAATAGTTATATATGGGTAGAAATGTTTCTTGTGATCTAGGTACATTGTAAACAATATGGTGTCCATATTTAAATGAATATCCTTGGGGTCCATTTGTGTGTTTTTCTCAGTACATTTATAATATAATTTAAAACCATATTATTAATTTCTCATGAGATACATGTTTAGGTATTTTGATATGAAATTCAAAAAAAAATTGTAATCATTAACTAATCAATACATGAGTTTTGAGTTTTGGTTTTGACATTTACCATAAGTTTTGGATTCATTTCATGAGGGTTAAATTCCAATTTACTACAAAATTTCTCAGATACAAATGAATGTGTAGAGATAGAATCAAATAAAACATTTTCATAATTAGATTAAAAAAATAATGTACCTAATACCTCTTCATTTAATGGCCCAACATCTGTTGAAATAGATTAAAAGGATTTAAACACTCATTTGTTATTATAGTCTGGATACATCCATTTATTTTAGTTATTCAGTTGACTGTCATTTTCATAATGAACCATCTCATTGCCCTTAAATCCTTTTACTGACTGTAAATGAAATGTTGTCTTACCGATACCATTTTATTTTTCAGTACATTTATGATCTGTATTCCCAATTTGACCACATTATAAGCACTTACAAAAATTAATTAGGCATTATCCATTGTGTTTTAATGAGAATTTTCAAAAATTAAAACTTAATTTTCTTACCATCAATTTTTTGACGAATTCATACTTTTTTCCTAACACCTCAACCAATTTTTGTGATATTATTTAAGGAACACATGATCATTGAAAAACATTATTTCCACCTTGACCACACATTGAAAAACTTTTTCATATCATTTAAACCCATGAGAATGAAATTACATTTGATACATCAGATTTAATGTAATCTAAAAAATAATTTATTTTTCTTCGCAACACAGATGTAATTTTCTGCATACATTTCGAGTAGATTGAATTTTTTATCATAATAATCCATAGATTCATCCCCATACTTCAATTACAAGAATTATTTTTCATCCTATATCAAACAACCTATGGAAAACATATCTCAAGAAACTTATTTTTTAATTCATCCAAATCAAGAGCATCAATCTCCTCATTATCAATGATATTTGTTACTATTGACCTCCATTGATCAGTTTCTCCATAAATATGTTAAAAGAAAAGACTAACATTTTGATTTCCTAAACACCCCATTACATCGAAAATATATTCAAGGTATTTAATCCACCCTTTTGCTAGCATGTGGTCTTGTGGTCCTCCAAATGATGGAGGATGTTTCCATAAGATGTGATCCACTACCAAAATGTTTCATTGTGGTTGATATGGATGAAATTGTGGATAGATACCAACACCATCTAAAGATGTACAATTGGAAGGTTGTTTTAATCATAATGTCTCCCTAGCACAACTACCAGGTTTCCTCATCAGAAAATCATTCTGAACATACATATCATATATGAATAAACAAAATAATGTTCAAATGATATAGACATTAAATTTTATCATCATGTAAAATTAATTTATGGATATTCTTTTTATAATATACTTACCACTAAAGTAATATAAAATGACCTCAGATACCAACAATAAGGCTCCAACATTATGTATTACATAATATTGAATTATGTCAATAATTGGACATTATTTCCGATTGGGGATATTTTCAAATTTATATCTCTAGAAAATTAGGCCATAATTCATCCATAAAAAAATATAAATAAAAATTGGACACATCAAACAATATCCATTTATTTTATAAAACAAAAACTTTTAAAATGAAATGTGTCTTTTTTCGATGTTCAATCATAATAAATTTTATTTGATCCCATCCATGACACTTCTATCCTTTTATTCTTATGAAAAACATTTCAAAAACATTAGATAATAACAAAAATCATAGTGAGGCATATAGAAAAATAAATGAAAAATTAGTCCATCAATATTTTAATCATAAGAAAATATTTTCACTAAAGCATACTATTCAACCATAAAAACAAACTTCATGAAATCAAAATATTCATGAAAATACATCTTAGTAACAAAAAATCATAAAGGTTACATGTGGTATACATATCATACATATATTGTTTCTTTTATGGATACATATGGATTAACCTTCATGATTAGGTTTGGAATACCCATAATAGTATATTCCCTGAATTTCATAAAAGGAACCATATCATTTAACTCCATATACTTACCCAATGAGTTAGGGAGCCTTCATTGACTCAACCGCCCTAAATTTATAATTTAGTCACCTATATACAAAATAAATTCCTTAGAACCAAATTTTAAACATAACACATAAATCATGCATAATGAAAAAATAACATTTCCATGAAACAATAATAAAATATAATTTCAAGATATTAACACAATTAAATCCATTATCAAAACCATTTTAAAAACAAAAAAAAACTAAAATTTAATATTGTATTTATATTATTTTTAAAAACAATATTCATTATTAAGGAAGAAAAATATTAGATAATAGTTATGGTAGAAATGTAATTTTATTCATTTTATACAATAAAAAACAATACTTTAGTCATTTTGTAAGGAAAGTCAAACACTCCATAAAAAGATTCGTTAAAAAATAATTGATTTAAATTAAATATAAAAATAAAAGATAAAATAATTTAAATTCATTTCACACATAATATTTGAATGACATAATCAAGATGTAGAAATTTTATCAAATGAATGGAAATTTGGTTGAGATATTCCCTTAAAAAGACTTTCACTAGTCCCATACATTCTTTATCTTACTGTATAATAAAAATTAGTCCATTTATAATTTCATTAGATGATTTGTTAAATTTATTATTCATTTTATATAACTTTTTATGATGTTATTATAATTACATAATTATTTATGTTAGCATCAGATGTTTTGTCTATATTTGGTACGTGATTTGAAATTGAACTTTGTATGATGTCAATTGTCCTTGTGGTCATAGGTCCATTATTTATAGAATATAAAACATTATATAAATTTCTTATATATTAGTTAGTTAAGTATTATAATTAATATTATATAGAAATATAAAAACACCATTCGCGAAGACGGATGATCGTATGTACCCATGAATGTTATTTTTGTTTTTTGTATCATATTGAACAAGGGAAATTAAATGTAATTTATATAATATGTATATATATAATATAATTATATTATTGTCAATATTTCACTTATATATTATATTTTTATTAAAAAAATACTCAATACATTCCATGTGAGTATTGAGTGAATCACCTCATTTTGAGGAAACAGTATTCTACACATCCTGAAACGAAGTTATCGAATAACAACATTATGAAAAGCCAGAAGATATGTTTAATATAAAATTTATAGAATCATAAATATTTTATAATATAAATATAAATATTTTATTTAACTTGAAAAATATTTTTAATACTATCCATAAAGGTATTATATAAAAGGAAAAAAAATACACGGGTAGTCGATTAACTGGTATAACTTAGACAACAATTCACTTCTATTAATTAAATGATGAGATAAAATAAATTGATGTGATATATAAAATTAGGAACATAAATACCCAATATGTATATTATTATATAGTTATCATGAATTTATGTATGAATTAGGTGGGTAGAATGTATAGAAATAAAATAAATTATGGGAGGTACTTTGAGAAAATCTACTCATGAATATCCCCTCCTTGAAAGACCCCCGAGGACTTTGGATTTGGTATTTTGGTGAGAATAGAAACACTAGTACAAGGTGAGAGTGAATATCAGAGGTTTGGAAATATATTTTTGGATATGCAAGAATTTTTCATTCAAAATCAGGTGGTGTAGCAGTGGTATTTATACACCAGAAGAGGTGGGTTCAATTGATTAATTTATTGATTAAGTTTTATTAGAAGCTAACCATATAAGGGTGGAATTAAATTCCAAGAATTTGGATTGTAATCAATGTTTTATTGGAATTTTAGGGACTATAAACACTTCAACAGACAAATAATTGTTGTTTTTTAGGTATGTTAATATTTTAACATTTATTTTTTACCCTTGTCAAAATTTTACATTTACTATGGTAAATATTTCTTTTAACAATGTATACATATTATAGATAAATTTTAAATTTACATTGAAATATAATTTTAAAATTATGATTCCAAATATGAAATCCATTTAAACTAATTCAATTCATAAAATTTGGAAAATTAAATTTAAATATAATTTACATGCAAAACTAAAAATATGATTTTTAAAGTGAAACATTCAAAAAATTGAAATGATTTTTTTAATCAAATTTCAATGTGTAATTGATTCTAAATAACACCATTGGATTAAGTTAAAAAAATATTCTCCATATACATTGAAAACAATTATAAATATAATCTATAAATTCCAATTAATTAGATTAAAATGTTGTTTTGAATTGAAATGTAGTAATTTGCACTCATCAATAAAATATATATTTTATCATAAAATACTAAAATTTTATCCAAAATAATTTCTGAAATATGTTTTTTAAATAAGAATAATACTTTTTCATATAAAACCAATAATGTTGTCAAAACAAAAATTATAATTTTTTTTCAATCAAAAGTAAAAAAAAAACAACCATTTTAAACTATTAGATATTTTATGTCTAAAATATGCATTATTATTATGTTAGGTCCATAACATTTCTTGGTATAATGTTAAAAAATTGTATAATGATTTCTAAACATAATATAAATAGTTCTGTTTATTCCCTCTAAAAAAAATGTATGTGATAACTACCATTTAAAATTATAATATTATTACTGTATTATTTTTTGGTATAACTCAATCATGTCTACAACATAAGATTTCAAAATTAACCCATTATTGCGTGTCAGGAACATGATCACAAATTTATTCACCATTATATTAAAATTAGTATCTAATTCATAAATATTATTAGATATGAAAATGTATTATTCTATAATTACTTGGGATGTTACACAAACTATTTCAAACACATTTCTAACCCATGTATGATAGATGGGACATATTGATAATGAAATGAACCTTCTAAGGGAGTTTTGAAACTAAATATTTAAAATGGTTTTTTAGATTAAACCAAAATTGTTAATTGGGAACATATATTATTTATGTTACCTCATGTCGATGTTCTATATTTTTACAATCGACGAGGAATGTTATGCTATATACATGTGGTCTTTCAATGTTTCCACATTTTGGTTCCATATTATTGGACATAACAACCTTGAATTAACAAAATACCTAGTAATCTTCTCTTTTAGCTATTGTGTGAAGCCTTCTAAACAAATGAAATGTTTTTAAAATATTTATATAGGATAAAATGGCCAAATTATCAAAAGAAATTCATATTGTTGATGTTTAAAAAGTTATTTTAGAATACCTTTCATGTTTTGTCGTGTGTCCATAAATAGATTATTTTTACTTATGAATATTTTAGTATTTCAAAAAAAAACTACTCCTTGAAATAATTAATGAGTTTAATGCTATTTCATTTAATAATTTAAAATATACATTAATTGGTGTTTTAGAATTACATTTTTGTAATTTTTTAAAATACTTCAATACACATTAATGAGGGTAAACGAGAATTACATGTAAGTCTCTTTTCTTATAGATTGGGATTGAGAATTATTTCCACTAATGCCTAGTGACATTATTCCGTGAAAACCCTTGGTAGGGTTGGCAAATTCTATTTTTTGTTAGGGGATATCAATTGTTGGTAGCACCCTCAGACTCTGTAAAGATATTGTTGGTTCCTGGAGAGCAGTTTCTATTAAGTTGTACCCTTCATGTGCCACAGTCCCCAGTAGGAACCTTAGTTTCAAAAATTAAACCTTTTATTGGATGGGTGTTCATGTGTTTATTGACAGTTTTTATAAGTGTGATAATTATGAAATGCCTAGTTCCAGAGGGATAAATATTCCAATGGAACAATCAGTCGCTTAGTAGGTCGTGTGACCCATCTTAATGTCACTCTTTATATTCGATGACATAAGAGGCGTTAACCTAGTTTTATAGTGAAAGGATGTAATATAGATTAGAGATTGTTCATTACATGGGATACCAGATATTAAAATGAATAAAATATCAAACTCATATGGATATTACTGGGGATGTTACATTGGATAGTGTTATCATAGGTAATATAAGAAGATATATGAGGTATTCATCTTCATTTAAGTCATGTAGTGAGCCATTTAATTTTTTTGGTATATACTCAAACCCAGAACTATTACACATTGAATTCTAGTCTTTTATATATCAGATTTACCATAGGGTTGATAAAGGTCCTAGATTATCCTAATTTCTAGGATGATGTGCTGAGGAGAATGAATTGTTTCAAATTAAGGATAATTGTTTTGATTTTACACCTAATTACATGATGTGTGAATGTACCTCATGGAAGCAGAATTTTACACCTTTAAATTATTCAAACCTATCACTCTTTTTTGGATGGATTTTTTTGTATTTTCCATTAATGCCTGCTGATGTTGGGAGAGAAACATATATGAATCATAGTTTCTGGTCAGTAGTGCATGTTTCGGGGAATGAGTCACATATTTTGTGGATTTTAACATTAAGGGCACTCCTACGGTTGGAAGAATCACATCAATAATGGTTAAAAAAAATTTGAGGTAGGAGGCACACCACCAAAAATTACCTTTTCGAATGGTTAGTTCTACTTTTGATGCCCTTGAGGATGGTGAGTATCAAATATTTTCACTGGTTTTGAGGATCAAAAATGATGGATGGTTTACTATGTATGTGCCTATTGTGGATACCAATCTTTAGAAAATGACCATGGTGGTTATTCTAGGCCATTCATCATGTTCCATGTGCAATAAAGGACTTGAAATTAGTGGATAATGTTACATCAAGAGATGTTTCCAATCTATTATAATGAAGTAAACCAATAATTTTTCAACCATCCATCATGAATGACTACTATTTAAATCTAATAACTATATTGGAAAAGTGGCTCAGAACATTTTTTGTGATCCTTTAATTACTCTTAGAGTACTCTTTTCCTTAAGACTACCATTTCCCGATCATGGTTTCATCAGAGTACAATAAGAGGAAATTAGTCTTACACCATATCGATGTTTTAAAATTTAATTGGGTTTGTTCGAGTGGGTTTAGTAAGAGTGATTATAAGAGGCATTAGAGTTTTGTGAGGTCTGGATAGTTTTAATTGACACCTAGTTCCCATGTAAGAACTCCATGTATAGACTTATGGACTCTAGCTATCTTCCTCTTGGCATGAACCCCATGAAGTTTCTACTTTGGTTTTATTAAATGTTATTGATGTCGGATGTTTGGTCTTATACAGTCATTAAATTCATAAAAAATAGATGTGGATCCCCGTGTATGATCTCGATGAACTCCAATTATTGATTCTAATGTTACCTCATAATTTTGTTGATCTGGGTATGGATTTTTTCCATGACATTCCAAATGTTGCAGATCGATAAATGTTTCAATCATCATGTTGTTGCATGAAGTTATTATTTGTATTTTCTATAGAGTTATCACCAGAAGCAGTTCAAGAGTTTCGATGAATTTGATAGGATAAGATCATGTGTTTATATTGTTTAAATGTTTCATGTTTTTTATGATGACATCATCCACCTAAGACATGTATTTTTAGAATTTTCATCCTCAATGAGTTGTTAAATACGATCTGTTTAGATTTAATCCTTTAATAAAATCATTTCTCATTTCATGAGCACCATTGAAATGATACAACCACATTTTTGAAAATTAATACGATGGTAGAGATACTGGTAATCATATTGATCCCTTGAGTGACTAAACATAGGGTGACATCATTATAGGATGGTTTGTTACTAAGATGAGGATGTGATCATATCTCATGATGGATGGGATTAGGTAAGATTTTTCAGGACTTTTCTTCTCGAAAACAGATGTAGTCTTGTGTTTCTATGGATTATATACCATGTGTTGAGGTGATTATAGAAGATTTATTAGCAATTCGGGAAATAAATGTAGCCATTTTAATGATATTTCATGACCAGAGATGGTCAAGTGACATTATGTTTAATGTACCAAGGATTCTTGGGGAATATAAGTTATAAGGTATGGGAGATTATATCTTCTTGTGTTCTTCGAATAGAAGAAATTAAAAAAATAATTTTTTATAATTTTTTGGATGCTTTGTTTTGTAAATTGAACATATGATTTGAATTTTGGGAGATTGAACACATCAAAGAGTTTTTCATAGAGTACGGAAAAGGTTTGAGGGTCCTATAGGAGCTCCATTGAGTTTCAGGAGCATTGGCCCATGAAAATTCAATGAAGGGATTGTATAAAGAGGTCACACGATTTGTTTGATACTATGCACCCCCAACAGCAAACAATGCGACCATTTTCAGAGGAGAAGCATGTGTCTGATGGGCTGGAAATTATTTTCTCAAACTATGCTATTATCATGCATGGTTAGTGAAAATAGGTAGTAGCTAACCACTATTCATCACACATTAGGTGCATGGTTAGGAAAATAATATAGCATAACTATTTGTGTTGTGTTTCTTAGGATGTGGGTGTCACATGGTTGGTGAATGGGTTAGACAAACCATGTAACCTAACCGTGATACTTGGTTGGGAGGTAAAAATAAATAATTTTCCCATAATTATATTTAAACCCATTTCCACTATTCTTTATACAATTTCATGTGGAAGCCTCTTTCATACTCACCTAAAAATCCCCCCTTCCTCCAAGATATGGTGATTGATATCTCCTTCTATTTTCATCTGAATAGATCACCATCATAAGAATTGAAATAATTAAGATAATATCTACATTCTTATTTTATCATTTCATTTTTATTCTCCATTTACACTGCACTCTTTTTGTGTGACCAAATTCACCCTAATTTCATAGTGTTATTCAATTTCATTGATTTTTGTTTAACAGGTCATTATCTATGAAAGATATTTGACATTTCAGTCATCCTTGATATAAGGTAGGTGGTATAAAATGTTTCCCATCACAAAATAATATTTTTAATGACATGATTTTTTGAGACATATCAAACCTTTCTAGCGATGCTTAATTCAAGAATAAAATAATTAAAATGGGTTTACATGTTCTATACGACCATTACATATTAAGAAACCCATCATTGGGATGTTCTCATGGTCATTGGACACCCCATTGTGTGTGACTAAAATTAATAAGAATTTTCCCAATCCCATAAATGGATGAATCATCGTGTGTGAGTTTCCACATTATTGAATGAATTATTATTTTAAACTGAATTAATTAAAATGGATGGACATGAGAAATTACCTTGAAAATCATTCCACATATTCAATAATTTAGATATATATTCATTATGCTTCACTGTAGCCATTCCTAATTGTTCCTGAATAATGGTTATATGCATATGGTTTTTTATATAAATAATTGATTTCAATTTATTTGTTATACCATATTCACTACATGATCCTTTAAATTCAAATTATTTGACCAATATAACGTTCATTTTATTAGTTATGTAACCAATAATATATTCCTAATCATTAGCAAGTTATATATGTATTTCATGTTTTTTGAATTTATGTAGAAATAGTAATGAGGGTGATAAATGGGGTATGACATAAGGAACCCTTTGATGGAATATCGTGCTTTAATTAGATTTTATCAATTCTTCTAAAACACATTATGTGAAACATCAGCTATTCTTGAGATGGGCTCACCTTGCATTATATATTTTTCATCGTGAAAAGTTATACCAGTTCCCTACGGGAGAGACCTTATATGGGATCAATGTCAAGAAAATATTTACCACACCACATAAGTGACTCGAGCCCCTATGTGTGATACTAGGTACAAACTCAGAGTTCTGTACGTATTATTTTTTGACAACGTGCAAGTGTGACACCTGGGACATTATATTTAGTTCACCTTGTTTAGACTATTAGCTTTATATATATAACAATCCTCATAAGATATACACAAAAAGATAATCAATATTCCCATGTATGGGCAATGGGTGACTACTAAAAATTTAATAATAGGCATCAAATTGAACAAAATAGGATATAAATTGTTTAAAAATAAGAAATGGTATTTGGATTGAAAAAATTTATGGAAGTGTCCTTCAAGCCCAAGAAAAGGATTAGGGTTAGTCCCATTCATTTTACATTATATCTCACATTACATTTTCCTGATCATTAGGTTTAGACAAATTATCTTATTCTAATGCTGGTAGTTGGGTAGTTGTCAATGTGGAACCAAGTCCAATAAATTAATTTATTGAATTCTATCTTTCATTCATATATTTACCACTTGTGGAACAATACATAATTTACATTACAAAAAATGGACTGCAATATATATTTTGGGTTCTAGCATACTCAGTTATTATGTCATGTTTTTCTTAGGAATACATGGTACCCTATAAGATTATATATCAATAGGTATTGATAAAGGGAATCATAAAACTTCAATTGTTTGATTTACACTATTAGGATGGAATTAGGGTTGAGGACCAAGCTGGTGTTTAATATCCTCATGAATCTAGACATTGGGATGATATTATTTTAATTTTTTTCTAATTATTTTAATTCATTATTCTTGAACATGTAGCATCAACTTTAATACATGTTTTATTGTAAATTCAGTTTAGACACATTTTTATTTAGTTTATTTTTATTTATTTTTCTACTTTATTTTTTATTTATAATTATTTCTCTATTTTTTACAGATCATCACATAATATACCATTTTTTTAATCTATTATTTTGGGTGTAGTCTTCCCTATATAAAAACATTTGACCCCCACTTTTAGTCTTAAACCTTGGGTGAATGGGGAGGAATACATGAGGCCATGTGGTGGCCGGTGCCGTTACTATTTTTATGAAGAACTCGGCCAAGTCTTCAAAGATACTCCTCAGTAAACCATGAAACTATACAATCTCATTCAGGTAACTACAAAGAATATCATCAATAGTGATGGTATCATATACAAAAATAAGTGGTATATCATCAGTAGTTGATTTTTAATTACTTATACTACATCAATCATGTTAGGTGACATAAGTATTGTTATTATAAAATCCATATAGAAATTATTAAATTTTAATTCTTGAATGGATAGATATTGAAATGGCCCAACATGCCTCCGATACAAGACATTCACATACTGATATGTGAAATATGTCACCAATAATCCATTTACCTACTCCATCAATCCGGGCCTCTAGAACAGTCTACATAGAAAAGAATATATATATTTTGGAAAATGGACGTGACACCCATCTATAATCATAGAACTCTCTCACTATCTCAAAAATCATGACTCTACGAACACATACTCAACCATAAATAAAAATAGAATTTTATCCTGTAAGAGACCATACTAAGGGATCCCCACCGTATATGTTGTCTATAAAATCTATTCCCTCATGATTTGATAACTTCTTTATTTTGATCTGGTTAAGAAAAATGGGCATTACATATGTTGTTGACATATCCACTCATCCCTATTAGTTGTGAGCATCTAGATTGAATATATAAAAAGGGTGTCATCATCTATTAGTTGTCACAATATTCCAACACTCCCTCTGTCTTAATCATTTATATCAAACAATTTTGAAATGATGTATCCTTTACCAGGTGTATAATTTAGTTCAATGTCGAAATAAAATAGATACATCACCCACCACTCTACCAAATGGTTAGGGACCACTGAGAAAAGATATTCCTAAGGATCATTTGGCTTGTTTTCAACAAAAACCTATCAAAAAAGATACATTATACATTATCTAAAACATATTGTAATACAATTAACTATGGATTGTGAGAAAGATAATTCCACTATTATGGTCTCAATTTCCTATACTCATAAGAAACACCCAGTCCTCCTATATCAAAATAACTCTTCTTCCAACATTTAATATGTTTTATAACATTATATAATCAAAAATTTGTAAATGTAATGTGCCGATAAGTTTTAAAGTTATCCTTCCCTTCAATTCTTATAAATATCTCTCATAAGAATAAGACTAAAAAACATCACCCCTTTCACTATCATCAAGGACATCGATATTACAATTGAGGGAAGTATAAGATGATTCCTCATTAATGACATGATTTACCTATAAAACTATGAATACCAAAGACAATGTTGGTCCACTACTAACATTGAATTTATGCTAATTCAATTGGTCTTCTGACACTCTAACCTATGAGGTTTATTTTACAAAGAAATTTCCTTTTTCAGTTAATAATCAAAATATGGATAGAGTAGAATAATGTTGATGATATCTTATTGTACATAAGGTGATGTCAATATGTTGGGCATGTTCATCTAATTAATATGATAATATTAATATTTAATTGATAAAAACCACCCAATTTAGAAAATGATGTAAGATATCATTCCTGATTTCCATGAATACCACATGGTCATTTTTCTATCCAAATAGAATCATTATTCACTCATACTGACTATATGTTCCCCTGAATGTAGTTTAAGTCATGTATGATGGTCTCACAATCAACCGATGGCACCTTAATCTCATGTCCAACATAGACAAAATTATATATCATATTAGTTGACTAAAACTATCATCAATACACAAAAGGGGATATAGGATCTTTAATTTCATTTAGTTCAGTCTCTCATAATTCACACACAATCATAAATTCCCATAAAGAATCTTGGAGAAAAAAATTTGAGAACCACATGCCATAATATTGGGTCATATGTTACCCTTAGCTTCTAGATCATCTAATTTAACATTCAACACATGACGATCCACTAGTACAATCCCATTTTATGAGAAAAAGATGATTCTATCCTAGCACCAACATGATCATGAAATTGGTCTCTTTTTTTAGTGGTAAAAAAATACCAGATTAAGGAAGCCATCATGAAAATGGTCTACGACTAGTTGAAATTATTTCCATCTACATTCCACTATAATCTATAGAAATACCTAATTTTATTCCATGATATAATACAATTTTCAATAAATTATTCCTATATTACCATCCTAATGAAAACTCTCATTATATTGAATATAGATACATACTTCTAATGATTGAATGTTATCTCCCATACAAAAATAGTCAGAATTATCTTGGTATATAACTATAAAGTCTATAATAATAATAAAATAGAATTCTACCATTTCCAGTACAAATTATTCCCAAAATAAATGATAATATCTAATTTCAAGAGAACATGCTTTGGAATGCTTGATATACTTTAACTGATCTCTAAATGATGTATAAATCATTTAGACAAAATATATTCTTTCTTCAACCAAGAAAAAAATATTTTAAAAAAGAGAGAATATAAAATAATTTCATTATATAATGGAAAAAAATTCAGGAAAGGCTATATGATAGAAGAATCATGCTTTAAGGGTAAAAGGTCATACTTCTGAACTAGCCTAAGAAAACATCGTAGCATATAGATGACTCAAACTTATTCTATAGGATCTCGTTTCAATGTACTAGGAAACTATCTATACCTGTTAATTACTCTCCAAAAATGGATAACAACATAATTTCGATCAAACTGAACATCCAGTGGAACTATATGTATCTGTGTGCTGAGTAGTATCTGAGTCCATCCCATTATTTCACACTTGTCCAGATCCCATTTCACTACTATTCTACAGTATTCCCCAATATAACCTCTATATGTGTCCTATATTACCCCATGCATGGTACTCCAATGCAAGGTTTAAAAAAATGATTACTATGAATAACTTTTCAAAACTGATAAAACTATAATGTATAATAACATTGTGATGGATTCAAAATAACCTATTTATTCTTCCCAATTTTTCATTTTTGATTACAATCATTGAAAAACATATCTATTAAATAATACCTCCAAATTTTCAATGATGAAAAATCATGGAAACTACTAAGGTCCTCTATCATATTCCCCTCTATAATGAGGTGGCGATTCACAATGTATGAAATTATTTGTAACAAACCAAGTTTTTTCTTATGGAAATTTATTATAAATATTTTGTATTCACCTAAAATCACATCATAATGCTATTTGATCCTTAAAACTTAAGTTTTTCACTTCAGTGATGTGAATTTCAAAAATCTGACATACAAAGCTACGATTAGTATGTTATTTAGAGTCCAATAAGAAAACATTATTTTTGGTGAGTAGTATCCTACCATTATGAATAGTAACATACCGTTATGAATAGTGATATACCCTAATGAATACTAACCTTACATATGGTAGTGTTTAAATAATATTCTTGTGTATGTGGGATATATCTATTATTTAAAATAAGTAAACAAAAGTTCTAAATCTCTTGTTATTAGAATTAATTTTGATTTTAATTAAATATTAAATTAATAATATTTAGACAATTATTTCTTATAAATGTACATCATTTTTTTGGTTCTACAAGTCGAAAATTGGTTGGAGTAGTTTTTTGGTATTTTTTCTGAAATAGTTAAATTTTTTATGAATAGTGAAACATGGTAAAATATAGTATAAGAAAATTATCAATTAAAAACACTTTTCATGACGTCAAAAGTGATGTAAACCAACATGGTTCAAACTCAAAATATAATATTACATTTTTGGGTCATGGAATACTTAATATTACTTGTATTGAGGATATATAATAAATTAATGAATTTTATATTAAGAAATCATCTCTCTCCTCAACTATAAACCCCCCCTCTCACCCCCCCTTCAATTCACACCTATCAATCCTTGTGACTTCCCCAAATTATATTTAAATACCTTTCCAACCCCCCCCCCCCCCACTTCTAGAAATCTTTTTTCTCATACAAAGATAAAAACTACTCTTTAAGGAGGTTCTCATGGATGATTGGTTCAAGAGGTGAATTCCTCTTTTCAATTCTTTGTCTTTCCTTTCATGTTCATTTGATTTATTTTTCTATTACCACTCCTTATCCAAATTTTTTGATGACTCCAATAACATATATGTACAATAGTTTTGTTATTATAGTGGAATAAGTTATCATCATCTCCCCATTTTTAACTTCTTTTATACTAGTAGCAAGAACACCGTCCGAGATGTGTCAATTCTCCACATTCAAGGATGATGGACATTCAATTTCTATTATCATTATAAATTCATGTCATTAAACCATTAATTTTATGTTTCAACCAGATTATTATATATAATATAACCTATTTATGAGTATGTAATCCCTTTGTACAAATGGTATGAAGTTATAATGAAAAATGAGTTCGTTGTAATCAGAACCCACAAATTAACAGAAACAATTTTCATCAATGTTCTATATAATAATTCGTCTTCTTTCAATGTATCCAAGTTATATAAATGACCAATAAAAACTATTTATTTTCATTAATAATATATAGTTTCAGCTCTATAGATTTACATCCAATCCACATACTTAAAAATAAGTGAACCGAAGATGAAAATAAAGAAAATGAACACTCTGAAGTGACGGAATTCAATACAATTACTTTTCAGTAAGAACATAAATGAACAAAAAATAATTATTTTAAACTAAATTCATGCCTACTAGGTTTTAAAATACGTTATTAACAAGTATAATTTCATATTCTAGGAGCTCATGTCTAATAGAGGAACCCGTTTGGAGTTAAGGTATGGGTTTTTTCACCCGATCTTCCATTTTCATTAATGTTACTTTCATTGTCTAATTACCTCAATAAAATTATTATTTATTATTTTGTAATCATCATAAATTATGTTTGAATATTATATATATTATTACCAATCATAATCCTTCATTTTTGTAAGGATATTTACATATTTTAAAAAGATATTTCAAAATTGATTTCAAAACACAAACTCCATTCAAGGTAATATCACAACATCTTACCTATTTTCCAGGGTAATATCTAATATGTTTTTGGGAACCATTATATTTATAAAATCAATCATTTTATTATGAAAATAATATCCTACTTCACTTCTGGTTTTATAAAAATATTTTTTCAAATGAACTCTTCTTTTCCAATAAAAGAGTATTTATTTCAAGATTGTTAAATGATATTATAAGAGTATTTTCATTTGATTCAACACACTTTTAGTTTCTCATATATTATTTGGTTTAATATTTTATGAATTCATATAACCTATATTATTTTAAGGTTTCTGACTAACTTTATTGTGTATTAACTATCCGAAAACCATTCTCGATATTACTCTGAATGGTTAGTGTTTTATGTTTAATGATTTGGGTAAGTATGTTACATTTAATATGATAGTATCAATATTACTTTATGTGTTGTTTATGATTATCTACTCTCATATGAGGAATGTAATGGACTTATTATGTGATGTGTGGGTCCATCTATTGTTCCTCGATGCATTCGTAGGTCTCATGAGACAAACTATGGTCTTGGCACGAGGCCTTGAAAAATGATTATTTATGGTCCTAGAACGAGGCCTTGACGGTATGGTTTTGATGTCTGAAAAATGAAATTCATTCATTTTGATGCTAGTATTTGAAGTTCATGTAGTTATTCAGCTATTATAATACACATCATTATGTTTTATTATGGAATTATTTACTCATCACATATTTCTACCATAATGTCTTCAAGTTCCTTATTAAAGGCATGTGTTTTCAATTATTCACCATGTCTTATTTTTATATTATCTTTCGCTATATTGATTAATCTTACTTATCATTTGATCTCACCCATTTCTTACGTTTCATTTTTCTCAGGACATGAATATGTAAATAAATAATGACATGCAAACATTATCTTGGAGACATGAAGTTTCTAGTGGATTAATTTAGTTTCATTTTCCCTTTCCATTTGTAAAGATGAACATATGTATGTATATTGTTTCAAATAATACTAAAATACATGGTCCTTCAGAATTCATGTTCCTTGTAAGTATTCTAATGTAATCAAATATGGCACTGACTTCGAGAAACTGGGTTCGAGTCATTACATTCTACACAAGTGAAAAAATATCACTTATATCCTTATCTTCGTGTGAAGTCCATTCTAGAAAGACCATTCCATGATAGCCTCATGTACTACTAAAGATGGTAAAATGTGCAATAATTCATTGGAACTTCTATCATAGTTCACAAATAACATGAAATATTTAATCATATGCTTGAAATTATAATCCATATCATCCCCCAAAATTTTTGGATAGAGGTTTCTCAAAAAAATATCAGTGACCCTATAATATAACTTCAATAGCTAGCCATATTTCCCTAATGTTTTCCACAAATGTTGGGATTTCCCAGATAACATTTATACAATATGCTTCACCCTTCTATTTGTGGTAGACTCTAGTTTCTTAGTGATTTCCAATAATGACATGAATTTTAAATCTACTACTTGGGGGAATTTCTCCCCAGTGAATGTAGGAGGACGATATATCTAATACAATATCATAATTCGAGACATCATATGTATAATGAAATTTCATAATCTTTTATGACCCTTAGTAAGATTTTACGAAGCGAAACAACCATCTAATACTTCAGTGATATAATAATTTTTTGTTTAACTACATTAGATATTCATTAATTACCTCTATCTTGATGCTCAATTTAAAGATGATGAAGACGAATTTAACAATAATACAGACACACTTCTAATAGCACTTGATAAATACAATGACAATACCTACAAGTGAAAAAAATAATGAAAACGATAGATCTTGGTGTCTCTAATCATGGATTATCCTGTTAATTTTCCCGACACAATAGTTAATACATTTTTTAGTTAGATATAATAGGGATATAATTTCACATTTCAAAAATGAAAATATATAACATGAAATAAATATAACTTTATCATGAAAAATGGATGACTATATATATACCCTTGTTTTTATCATGATTCTTGAATAATAAACATGTTCAATACTATGAAATATGTATAAATTTTATGAAACAATAAAATCACTGATCATGTTAATTACTAAAGGGAAATAACAACAACGGTTAAAGGAAAACATATTGAACATCGATCCCATACCAAGGAACTCAGATTTCATATAGTAAATGGGTTATATAATCAAATTTCCATGATCATTAAAAATTATAAACACATCATATTATTATTTCTAAATTTCTGAAAAAGTGAAGTAATTTAGAAGAAAAACATAATCCCCTAATACAACTTTGCAACATCTACCAATACAATACTCTCTAAAGTGTCCAGATCATGTTGGTTACTAGGCTTCAAATACACCTCACCATATATATGAATATTTAAACTAGTAGTGGCGTTTATAGAACATATTGGGGAGAATATACCACCCTGATAGAGTTTCTGAATTGTTGAAATAAAAAAATATTTGAGTAATTCAATTTGAAGAACCAATACATCATGAAGCTCGATGATAAAAGAATAAAAATGGAAAAAATATAAACAAGTTTTTAATAATATGCAGAAATGTTACAAAATGAGATGATTGAATTCATACAGATTAAAGAATAATTTGACACAAATACACTCAAAAGTATCAAGTATCAAATATCACATAGGTCTCATCTGTAGTCTCTAAAAAATTCAATTGGAAAAATTAGAATCATGAAACCATTCCATTTTCCAAACCTACATCCATGTATATTTTAGAGTACCAAATTGAGGCCCAAATAATGTGTTAATAAAAATCATTAGGATGACACCATCATTTATATACAAAAATAGTATGATTATAATTCAATGAAATAAACCAATAAAATTATGTAATAATTAATCAACTAATAAAACTAATCAATCAATTTATGTCATAAATATTATAAAATATCTCTAAATATGACATGTAAATATGAAAAAAGAAACTACAAATTCATGGAATTTATCTCATTACCAAAAAAAATACCTATTTATAAGAATTTTATCACTATCAGTTTTAACCCTATATATAATCATTTAAACATAAAATTTGGCCAACCACCTCCCTTATATAAACTATTGAATAACCGAGCAGAGTGAAATGCGAATTAGAGCATAACTAATCTCTGTCCTCTTTATAGCATGAATTGTCAATGACCTATATGTATTTCACCTTGAATCAGAACATAATTAATAATGGAACATATATCAAAATAAAGTAACATAAACCATAATATTCAATTAAGATAATCAAAATTACTCTTTCATTAACCAATTCATTCAATAAATTATAACATAATATTTTATCAATCATGTGTATACATTTGTTTGATATTAATTATCACTGGTTAATTCATTAACATTTAAGAAAAATTCTAGGGTGAATCTGTCACATGAAATCACCGGAGGTCTCATGTCATGCTAAATCATATCCTTATCCAGTTATCATGTTCAATAATATAAAAGGGTAATATCACCATACATGTAGCTGTAATCCCACTCTAAACACTATTTAATCCAATGGAATTCAAAAATTAGTCAAAACACATGATTATCATCAACTATTATTTCATTAATTAATGTTAACATTGAGTCCACCCAATCACATAAAATTGTTGACTATTGAAAAATTAGAAATAGACCAATGGTATTTGCAATATAACTCTTTAATTTATTTTTATATCAAATTAATGCTTTAAAATTTTAATTCCAATAAATAATGAATTCAGTGGTGATTCAAATGAAAACCTAGATCCCTAAATCATCAGGATATAAACCTAATTCAATGGTGGTAAAGAGATCACACTACTATATTGAAAGATAACAGAAGAAAGGGAAAACTAATGTAATGAAGCTCACTAGATATGAAATGATTTATCAAGACTCATAAAACGAGATGAATTGATCCATAATCTTATAAATTCCCTTAAGTTCTTTATAGAGGGAGATGCATTGAATATAAAAATGAAATCATATAAAAAATGTGTTTTAAAACTCATGGTCCCAAGATTTTCACACTGTAAAACTCTTTTATGACATGAATGTAAAGGTTAGTATGATAAGAAGAAAAACTTGTTGCCTTATATTAACATAACCAGGATCGATATTTTCATGGCGTAAAACATTTTCATGGGTGTATCAATTTCACACTTTAAACCGGTTCATTACATCTGGTTTTAAGAATATTTACATAATGTAATGGTTCTTGATTTTAATGTGACTAGAATAAATATTTAATACCATCTTATAATATAAAATCCCAAACCACCTCTGAATCCTTCAACATCATAGAAATCCACTATATTCCTTACACACTTTTATACCCAGAGTTCACACTACTACACTTTTTCCATTAAACAGTGATAGAAAGGTATTTATTAGGTTTAAAGAGGTGCTGATAATGTGTGAAATGTTAATTGGATAGATTTATCATTGTTCAGAAAATGAAATAATAAAGGAACCTTTAAATAGTTATAATAAAATATTTAGAAATAAGGCCTTTATTAGTGATTCTTTTGAACACTGATAAATGCCCCCTTATCAATGCTCAAAGAAGCCATGATAAAAATGGCCTTTATCATTTACTATTTTTAAGCATAAATGAGAAAAATACAATTTTTATTAGAGATCTATGCCACCCCTTTGTGAGAACTCCCCTACCCCTATGTCATCATCTTTCACCACCACACCAACCACCCTTTTATCAGTGATGAAAATGGTCCTTTATCTTTTCTTTATGAAATTCCAACCTACTTTAGTCTTTCCTTATGTTCTTGGTTTTGATCCCACCTCTCCTTTTGATCTCAAACTCCTTTAGCACTGTGCATAGATTTTAAGTTATATGTTTTATGGTATTTCAGTTTATATATTTATATTTAGATGTATAATTTTTAAATAAATATTTATATATTTATTTTTAAATATATCAAAATAATATTAGTTTGCATGTGATATATATATATATATATATATATTTAATTATATTATATATCAATATTCAGTAACATATATTATAATATTATATAAATATATATTTTTATTAATACACACATATATGTATATATAAACACTATTAATATATATATAAATATATATATTTATATTATTTTATAATGTAAAAAATTGGTTTCATATTAATTACAATATTTTTTTATAATATTTATAAATATTGTATATTTATTTACAAATTTTATACATTAAATATATATTTACATGTATTTATATTAACTAATACACATGTAATTGTATATATATATATATATTGTTTAATAAAATTTGAAACATTTATTGTAAAATATGTTTATATATAATAGTTATGTATAAAGATAACGATTTTTTCATAGAAATAAATATATATATAATGAATATATACATAATATACATCAACACATATTAAAAGACAGAAGAATACATTTATATTTATCAAATACATGTATGAATCTTTAGATAATGTGTATTTATTTATATATATTGGAATACAATTATAAATATATTTTTATGAACATACATATGTTTATAAAAAACCATTGTTCTTGTATTTATGTATACATATTAATTTATGTAAATAAAATCTATTTCTTAATATTTTATCTAAAATTAATAATAACCATTTATTTAAATTATTTTTATATGTATAAAAATAATTTTTTACGTGAATATGTTTAAATATGTATTTATAAAATTGATTTATTATATATAATTATAATAATAATATATATATATATTTAATTATAAATGAAACTATACTATAAAAAATAAAAAATTAAAACCATAATATAAATATATTTTTATGTCTTGAGAATTAATAAACTTTCTACTAAAAAAATATATAATCCCCTTAAATGATGATGTAATTCAATCAAATTGTAAAAAAGTAGAATAACCATATGAAAATATAGTTTTTGAGGACATCCATGCATATTTGGACTAAACAAATGGGGTTCCAAATGTCACATAAGAGTGTTTCTATTTTCACGTTTTAATTTTATATGTAGTAGATCCCAAACAGACACCCCGATAAAATGTTATGGCTGTTTGAATTTCAAGTCATTTTTTCGACATATGATATACTGTTTATTAATAATTAAATTTTTATGATATCAAATTTATATTAAATTAATATTAATAGATATTTATTTGAAACATATTAAAATATAATTTTTTAAATTATTTTATATTCCATTATCACTAAAGAACTTATATATTTTGTAGAAATATGTATTTAGACTCATCAAAAAAATAATTTAAAAAATATTTAATATTAATATAAAAATAAAAATATTTATTTATTAATATATTTTTTTAATGAAATAAATTTTTTTATGAGATATACCATTTACTAGTGCTAGAGAAATGCACTCATAATGGGGGACATCATCAATGCTATTAAAAAACACTATTATGTGGATTTATTAGTGGTTTTTAGTAGTGATGATAAAGGGTCCCAATTGTCATTACTTTTATAATTTCTATGATAAATGTCACCCCATATTCAATGGTTTTCAATATCATGGATAAAGGGATCCATTTATTAGTTCATTCTATATAGCACTAATAAATACCCCCATTTATCATCACTTTTCTAATCTAGTGGATAAAGGGCCACTATATATGAAATTTTTGAGCACTAATGAAGTCCAACATTTATCATCAATAAAAAATATTAGATAAATCCCCATATTATCAATAAATTTTCTATAAATATAAATGGATCCTTTATGAGAAATTTTAGCTAGTGTTGATAAATCCATGCACTGGATAAACCCATATTTGTAGTACATAATTTATTTAAAACAGTCGTATATCCCCAAATATTATGTAATATTTCCAATAAAATTTCGTCTATAAAAAATTTACTGGACCATGTATGGTTTAAGTATAATGAAATCTCCAATTAAAAGAGTTTCAATCTATTCTATAAGACGGGAATACCTAAAACAATACAAGAACATATAATTACCCATTTTGAAATTTATTTATTCATCCTTCCTTATGTTAATTACTACCATTTAACATATCATATTGAACTCATCGATGTTAATTCTTGATAAATACATTATAATAGACATTTCATGGAAATATAAATATAAATAATAAAATCCTTTACCAACGTCGCACCAATCACCACAACATCCAATTTAAATAGTGTCCACATCAATACATTCCACATATTCTCAATAAAAAAACCATTCAACACTATAAAAAATTAAATTATTACCATTATAAAAACATTATATAATATAAAAAATTATTCAACACTAAAAAAACATCATATATTATCTATTATCCATTATTACATTCAATTTTATCACTTTTTATAACATAATGTCTATTTCTAAATTTATATTTCTATACATCTAATTTTGTTACCATATTTAGGTGGAAAAAACAACTACGAATGTGTTCAATCATATAATAATACAAAAAAGTTATATTATAGTAGTATATAACAATAATAAAAAAATAATAAATAGGGAATAAGATGAAAACAAATAGAGCACTTGTGAGAAATATCATCCCATCCAGTTCCATTAGTTACATTCAATTTTTTTAAATTTAATTAAAACAATATTTCCATTAGGAACATAAGTATTATAAGGTAGTTGTTAAATATAATAAAACATAATTGAGGTCTCCATTCCCCCAACATTATTTTAATCATTAAATATTATTTCACAATAATTAAGTAGAATAAATATTGAAACACTATATACCTCACATTAATTCCCTAAATTACATAAAAATATAAAATATCAATGAATAACTAATCAAAAACCATTAAAAAACTATATTATTGTACAATATTCCTACAAGAAACTATAATTAATGAAGTGGAATGAGAATATATAAGAAGTGATATTGATTGTACCGAGGATTAAATGAATCCATTCATGTGAATCTTGATCATATTGAAAAAAATAGAAGAACCAATGGGAACTTATAAAGGGAAAAATATTATCGTTGTTTAAATGGAACAATATGAATTCAAACTAAGAAAATATTACCACCCTATTTTATTTTAGAATTATGGTTGTCCCCTTAATGGTGTTGTGAATAATCCTTAATGGGATGGATGATATTAATAAAATGAAATATGAATTACTAGGAATGTAAAAGATCCATATAATCTTATATTTTTTATCATTTACTAAATTCCAAAAAATGGTTGACCATTATGATGAAAAATCAATATAAAAATAGTTTATTTATTCATTTTACCCAAACAAAACCCTTGGAGAACTATTGTATAGTCCTTGGGAAAATAATATTTCAATTATCTTATCTAATTTAAAAAAATTTAGAAATATTTTGAAACCATCATAATTACCATAATATTGCCTAAAAATAGTTACATCCCCCCATTTCTCACATTGATTTCACTGAAATATTACAAGAAACACTTTCTCAATAAAAATACCTATCATGGATCATGTTTCCACCATGACAGAGAAATCCCCTTATATATATGATTTCGAACATAACATCATAGATGAAGAAAAATATCCACCCAAACACACATCAAAGACGAAATAGACATCCCAAACAGTATAAGAATCTTCAAAAACAGTTGTTTTTGGAAAATAATAACTCAAAAACTCTTTCTTTTTACTCTATAATCACTAAAAAATTCATACCACACTTTCATCATAAGAAAAAAAAGTATATGAAAAAGAAGGATTGAACCTCAATAATTTCTATCATTGGAGAAATATATTAGAGATATATCATTAATCACATAAGATATATTACTCTAAGTATTTCAATATGCTGTTAAATGAATCAAATATTTCCCTTTAAATGCTAATAAATATATAAATGTAAATTACATCATTCATCATGAGTCTCTAAATGTTTATTTTAAATTAGTTACCTAATAAATAATAATAAGTAATTTACAACAATATTTATTTATAGATACAAGTGGTCAAAATGATCAATAACAACTTAATAAATATATTATGTAATACACACACACACACATATATAACTATTTATAAAAATACAAAAATTTATATCCATATCTAATTTATTTTTACAAATAATTGTTTTTATTTATTTATTCTTGATTCAAAAAATAAATAAAACTCTCTTTGAATTCTATAATATTAACTGATCATATCCATATAAATACAATTATCAAATTACATTAGTATATGTAAATTGGAAAGTAAATTAATACCCAACGAATGGTACATGAGTAATAAAACGAACTATAAATGTTTTAAATTATAAAAAAAGGAATGTAAAATACAATATTATTATCATGAGATCTCATTCAAGGATCATTATCTTGTAATATCAACCAATGAAATTACATCATCTCAATTCATGATTTTCCTTACATGATAAATATATACATGAAAATTAAAACATGCATTCATCATGATGATATCCAATGAAAAATCATATATAATAAGAATTCAACAATTCGGTGATCAATTTCATTTCACCATATTTTTAAACCAAAAAAATTATCAGTGCTAGAATTTGGAAAAATCATTATACATGGATGGTGACTAATACATAGAAAAAATTTAAAATGTGAGTCACTGTAATAAAATATATTACATATAAGAGCACATAAACATGTGTTGTGAGAGAGTTCAGATAATTATATAGAACGTATTAAAATAGAACACTTCATTTATGTAGTAGTTTGGATCACCTATATCAAATATCATCCCTTAAACATTATCTTCTCTTAAAAAATATGAGTACTTGATAAATCAATGATTTCAATGGAACTATATGTTCTTTACTATATCTTTATATTTTCAATACCTAAATAAAACACTATCCATACATTTTATAGTATTCAAAACCTAAGGTATACAAAATTATCTTTGGGAGACACAATCCATGGATCTTTCGATAGGTCTTGGTGAATAACCAATCCTGTGATTTCATTGGATATGGAAAAATTGAAAATGATTTTTAAGAACAAGTGTATGATAAAATTAATTAACCAATAAAACAATATATATAATTTGAGTAAAATATAAAGTAAGGATTATAAATTTTATTTCACTCATTGATTACTAACTACGTCAATAATATATGATAATTGTCAAATGTCATTCATGATTTCATTAATTCTACAAAATTTTAGAAAATAGAGCACACTTTTGAATTAACAATTCATGGATCAGTGATCTGTTATATATCTCAAACTTCTACATGTTTTTTATTTACAAAAAAAAAATCACTAATGGTCATTGATATACATATAGAGATTCTAATTTCAATGTCATTTAACGAATTCATTACCGATATTCAATGGTAATAAATAATTAAATAATATGTAAACATATCCATACCATTTTATAAATTATCTATATTCATAAAAAATTCTCACATATATTATTATAACTAAATGAAACTAATTAAAAAATCAAAAATAATTAATAGAATAATCATATATAGTCAAAATTGATATAATAAATAATATAAATTCAAAAAACATAGAGTTTATTCAAATGTTAAAATGTCAAAAAGAGATTATCATACAATATATAATTTTGATGTTATTTAATAAATATTGTTTGTAATGAAAAATTTATCGATGAATTGAATAATAATTTTTACAAGTAAAATTGAGATATGTAATAAATTATCTATTAAAATACCTCATATAGAGTTGAAACATTTAAAAAAATTTGTAAACCATTAAAAATTTTTATATCTAACATAATATAACATTAAATTAAAATCATGAAATTTATTACAATATTCATCCAAAATATTATATAAAAAAATAGTTTTTTCTTCATAATAAAATTTTAAAAAACATTTACTTTTAATGTGCATGACAAAAAAACAAGTACATAGAATAATATAACATTTGTTTAAAAAAAATTACTCATAGAAAAACATATTCATGGTCCCAAAATATCATTTTTATGGTTGGACTACCTGCTCATGTCAAAAAATAGAAAAATAATTTAACACAGTAGCACACATAATGGTATCTCTATCCACAACCGCTCTTTGCAAAGAAGGACCACCTGCTCATATTCAAACTCTTCCAAGTTTAAATCCTTTTTTTCTGAATTCTACATAGTGATGTATCATCATTGTTGAAGATATACCCATGCCCTGTCAGAAATATTATTAGTTTCTTTGATTAATCTAATGAGCACAATCATATGTATACTACATGGGAGTATAGTCACTGATGTTGATATATAAGAATATTAGAATCATAGTACAAATTTTCTAATATGAAAACATGTTCAATAATAGATGAATCATCATGATATAATGAAATCCGTCCATGATTTTAGTTGGTACATTTATGTTTTATGAAACCCAGTCATAGTGGTCACATCTTCATGTAATTTTTATATGACATGAGGGACAAACCATGGATGGTCAACATTAACAAGTTAAAGAAGTTCCATTTGTTTACATGGTTATATATTTGGATTTATATATATGAAAACATGAAACAAACATGAAAATTAACATGACTACAAACTTGTTTTCAAATATAATTACAGATCATAAAAGATGATGAATTTCAAGAATAGTCAATATACTAGATTGAATGAATGGATGTTTAGTTGTATATTCAGTCTTTAAAACTGTGTGCTAGAGAAATAATGGGAAATAAATTCTATATCATATAAAATTTCATCACAGTAAAAAAATATGTGATCACCATTCAAATTAGTAAAACAATTTCCTATATAGAAGAACATACTCATAATAATGAACTAAGATGATTCTAATAACAAACAAGGAAGGTTGAGGGATTCATGTTCTAAATATAACACTATAGTCATGAATATAATTTAATTTTAGAATACACTACAATAATATTCATAGATAGAAATTTATTTAATATTTTATTTCGATATAATATATGAATCTGAAAAGTGAGATGTTCCTTAAAATAATTCCTAAATCATGAAATAAATTTAATTACAATTATTTTTCTATAAAAACATACACATGTAGTTATCATAACCAAAATATAAAATTGAAAAACATAAGTAAAAACAAATAATATATAACAAACATTTTTATAAAATGATTTTTATGAGTAACCACTAATGAAGAGTTAATAACAATATAATGATCCAATTTCTATATAAAAACCTACAAATTTAAGGTAATTGTAATTTTAGAAAACAGTGAATAGAATGCCCATGATATAACACTAACAATTTGAAATTTCCAAAATAATTTAACATCTGATATATTATTTTAAATATAATAATACTATCCCTATATTTGATGTTTTTAAAAAAGTAAAATATATTAACAGTCTAAAACATTTTCTATATTAATACCCAATTTCTCCATTTTATGAAAAAAATAATAAAATAAAAATTTAACACCCCAATAAAAATGAATATAAGAAGATAAATAGTCGTACTAGATATCCACTATAGTATATTATAGAGATTAAATATCATTAAATCAATGATTTAATTTGTTTAACATAAATATATATACAGAAAATTATGTTACCAAATATAGAAAAAATAACACACACACATGCACATATATATTTGATAATAATATAAGTAAAATTATAATTTATAACCTAAAATTAATAAAAATTTATATAAATTTCAAAAATAATAATAGTATAAATATGTATTTTTTTTAATTATATCAAAATAAATTGTATCATGTATAACCATATAGTGGAAAAATTAAATTATTTTTCTTCAAATACACCAAAATTTAACATTATTTTCATAAATAATGTACAATAAAGTGTTTTATTACAAAAGTTATTAATTTCTTTTTTCACATTGTATGAAATGTTAAATAATATCAACTTTATTTACATTATCAATTATAAAAGGATATATTTCAACTATATATTCTATTTCAGAGTGTTGGAAATGATATCATGAGATTATAATAATTGTATAAATATCATAATTTTTTTTATTTCTATCAAAACAAGTATTAAAATTAGATTGATATTGTTAAATAAAAATAATTTTAAAACAAAAACTAAAAACATTAACAAAATAATTATCATATTTAGATAATGAATTTGATAGTTTTATTTTTAAAGTCCATGAAATTAAATTCGTAATGAGTAATGTAAACACACATTATGTTTTTTCTATCAACCCTACAACCTCTAGAATTAAAGATATAATAACACAATAAATCCATTAGATTTTTATTTGAGTAAAATTAGTATATAATAAATTTTACATTGATATATATAATAATTTCCATTAAATATTTATGGTGAATTTCTGTAAAATTTGATTGAAATATAGCACCCAACAATGTTGAAAGATTTATAAACTCTATTTATTAAGACAATTAAATTAAGTTGACCACCAATCCTACATATAAATTATCATTTAAACTCGTTCTAATATCATTGATTTTATATTATGAATTACTACTATTTGGAGTTAAATTATACTTGAATGAATTGAGGTAAAAGCATTTAACAATTTTTAAAGAATATTTATTTATATGTTTGAAAAGACATTATTTACATTGATTATATTGGAAAAAAATATACAAGTTCCTTTTCACCATTAAGATCCCATCAATATCAATATTCATTAATTTAAAAAAATCATAAAAATGTAAATCCTTTGATGAAAAAATATTATATCATAAATATATATTGAAATAATTAAATTATCATTTATTATATTCTTTATAAAGATGGTACGGTCAACATTCCTTTAGTAAAATATTTTTTCAATAAAAATATATAAATTACTTCGTACCAAGATATCGGAGATTACTGAAAATTATATAAAGAAAATTTAAGATTAAAACATTGTATTATAATTCATTATATTCATATCTATATATATTTTTAACCTAAAAATCATAAAAAATACACTATTAAAAAATTAATTTTTTTCTTCAATTTAAAATAATTTTATATTTTTAAAATAATAAAATGAATATAACATCCATATAACATCTATTCTAGAAATGTGAAAAATGTAATCTCAAATTGACTTCCATATTCATGTGAATAAATATTAAAAACTAAACATACATAAAATTATAAATATGTTACTATATTATTAAATATTATTGTTAATAAATTAACATTGATACTATATTTTTTTATATTTAGGAATTACAATTACATTTAAAACTTTTTTTTCATTGGAATCGATTTAATTTTTCATGAAAAACATTCATCCATGTTGAATTATTTAATACATCATCTATATTAATAAAATTATTAATCATAACAAATTAATAATTATCACAGTAATTTAAAACTGCGTTTTGGGTTTTTATTAATAATTTTGTATTTATAATTAATTTTCCAAGAGAATTTCCTTAAAGAGTTTTCACGAATTTAAGATCATTTTGAATGTAAATTTCATCCCACATAACCAATGAATGATCATTATCTTGTAATTTATATTCACCAATATTTTTCCCATTTATTATTTATCATAATTATTTAAATTTGAATTATAATTATTTATTATTTTATTAATATTAAGCATGAACAAACATTTATTTGACTAAAAATCTTTTATACAATCGTCTGTATTACTTAATAAAATTAAAATATCCTAAAAACATTCCATCACCACCATTAAAATAATTTTTTTTAAAAATATATTATTTATTGGAAATAAAATATTTACAACCAATCCATATAAAATATCCACATTTATAATTAAACTATTAAAACAATCTATAAGGTGATTTCCGTTAAAAAAAATATAATAGAAACTCTATTTAGAGCATGAAAATATATCTTAATTGATATAGAGAATAAATATATAGGAACATTAAACTCATTTGTAATTGATTATGAAATATCTTGAAATAATCTATTAATTTTTTTTTCAATAATCAGTTTTGTTATGTTTTTTAGGGGATGAAAAATTGTGTCTATATCCATTTTTTCTCAAAATTTATCTCATTTTAAATTACTTAATTAAATAACTCTCTCACTTTTTAATGAAATGGATGTATTTTTTTTATTTTTTTATTTATTTAAAAATATAAAAACATAGTCTGAGTTTTATATTTATCTGATAAGATAAAATCCTAGATGAATCTAATATATTCATTAACTATTTATAATATATTATTCTTTACTCCAAAATGATTAGGTTTTATAGGATAAAATAAATTAATAAGTTCCAATTCAATAGTTGTTGTAATAATAATATCATTTATTAAATTAAACATTTTTTTGTTGCATAACCCTTATAAAACAATGACACAAAAATAATATCGTGAATTAATATTTGGATATTGTAAGTCATGTTCAGGAATTAACAACTAGTGTAATAGTATTAAATATTCATATAAAAATATCCAAATGAAATAATATGACCCACTTATATAATAATCAAACAATTAACATTCAGATTTCCAAGATTACATGAATTAAAAGAATAAATGTTATTTTTTTTATTTTCATAAAATAAAATTTATTAATTTTTATAAAAAATAGATTTATAATTTAGTCAATTATAATACTCCATCACATATTTGTGGTATAATTATTATGTAATTTATTAAACCATCTAAATATATTATTTTTTAATTATTAATAGGTTTAGAAAATACATCCTCTCTGATCTCATTCATAAAACCATTATTATTGTCTCCAAATAATGCCATGCCGCAATCAAATGGATTTATGGATAAGAAAATTTATATATGACCATTCATAGGTGTGAAACAACCACTATCAAAATAATAGAAATCTTTCAGTCATTATTGATAAATTCTCAAAAATCAATATAAAAAATTATTTTGAATAAATAATATTTTTGGCCTGGTTATATTTGTAGTGGTAAATTTTTTAACCTAAATATATTTAAAACAGTTATTTGTGAAATGTTTTAATTTAAAATCTTAAGGAAAATAATATATTTTATTATGGCAAAATTATTCTTCAATTATATATGAGTATTCACTAGAATAATTCCCTATATATATATTATTGGAATCATGTTACACTAAAAATATTCTATTTAGATGTAGCATAGTTGTCAATGTAATGTTTTTATTAATGACTAAAAATATATTTTCATGGTTTATCGGACATTGTGGGGATTTGGTTTTTTTTTTAAATTGGACTAGTCAACGACTATAAGACAAATTCATGCTGTGAAATTTATTCATGGCATGAATATGTCTCCAAGAATATTCTGAAAATTATTTTTAGGGCATGAAAATGGTTAAGGGAATTAAACTTTATAACAAATTGAATTTCATCGACCTATATTATTTTAACTTGAGGAGATGTATGTTTTGGAGTACTATAAATTCATGGGATTAGTGTCATGAGTATTATTATAACATTTTGAATTATTCACAACCTCCAATTTTATGTTTTTTATGTTATTAACTTCTAATTTTAACCCTTGTCAAAATTTTACATTACTATAGTCAATATTTTTTTTACATGGTATCTTATTTATAGATATATTTTAAATTGAATGTAAAAAATAATTTAGAAACTATTATTTCAAATAGGGATTCTATTTTACTAAATTAAATTCATTAAATTCTGAAAATTATATTTAAAATTAATTTACAGGGATAACTAATATTATTATTTTTAAATTGAAACATACCAAAAATTGAAAAGTTATTATGTATAATTTCAATTTTTAATTGATTCAAAATACCCCCATTAGATTAAATGACAAAAAATATTCTAAATATACTTTAAACCCAATTTTAAGGATAATCTATCAATTTAATTAAATAATATGAAAATGTAGATTTGGAATGAAATGCAGTATTTTAAATTGTTTATTAAAATTAAAAAGTTATTAAAAAATACAAAAAATGTGTCCAAAATTAATTATGATCTATCAATTTAAAATAAAAAGTTTATTTTTTAAATTAAACCCTATAGTGATGTCGAAAATACATTTAAAATGGGGTTTTCTTCAAAAGGTAGAAACACTAATTTTTAAAAATATTAGATCTTCTATGCCTAAAATTGGAATTAGTCTTATTTTAGGTCCTTAAAATTTATAATTAGAAAGTAAAAACGTTTATAAACATTCATAAACATAATATATTTAGTTTTTATTCTTCTCTCAAATATAGCTTATAGGTGAAAACTAGCATTTAAAATGGTAATATTATTAATGTATTATTTTTTGGTATAAGACAATCTTGTTTGCAACATAATATTTTAGAGAAACACATTATTGCGTGCCATGTACACTATCAGACATTTATTCCCCTTTTAATTAAAATTAATATCTAATTCATAAATATTAGTAGAAATGAAAATGTATTAATCTATAATTACTTGGGATGTTACACGAATTATCCCAAACACGTGGCTATCCCATATAGGTTAGTATGGGAATGTTGATAATGAATTGAAACCACTATGTGTGTTTTCAAACTAAATATTTAAAATGATTTTTCATCTGAAACCAAAAATTTTAAATGGTACCCTATATTATTTCCCTTACCACTCATATAAATTATTTTGTTATAAACTCCATGCGGTATTTTATGCTATATACAAGTTATCATTAATGATTCAACATTTTTGTTCCTTATTACTAGACAATACCACCTTGAATTAACAAAATACCTTTTAATCTTCATGATCTGCTATTGTGTGAAGACTTCTAAACTAATTAATGGTATTTAAAATGTTTTTATGGGTTAAAATGTCCAAATTAATATAGAATGTCTCAGAGAATTGATGTTTAAAAAGGTAGTGTAAAATACCATTCTTGTTTGGCCTTGTGGCCATAATTAGATTATTTCATCTATATTAATATTATTAGTATTTTTGTAACACACTAAAATTTTATGAGAAAGATTTTTTTTAATTTTAGTAATATCTTGTTTTTTACACAACACAATGATAAACTTGTGCTAAACGCAAATCTATATTAACTTGTAATGTACGCAAACACTATTCTTGGCGCTTGTTACACACAAGAGCAAACTTACTCAAAAGCTTTGGTTGTACACAATACAGAGTTTCACTAAACAATGATATATTATGATTTATCTAATAAAAATAGTATTATCCATATTTCGAATTTTATTACAATATAATTCATATTACATTGTATGAGAACGAAATAATTTTTTCGGGTAAAATACATTTTTATAAAAAATGCAGTTTTGCCACATTTTGATGGTGCACCCACATTAAATCTAGTTGTAGCCATTTTTATAAGTTCAATTTTTTTAAATAAACTTATTATTTCAATAAGGATATAAAAATTAACTTTGGATAATTTTTTAACATTTCTCCATTTACTTTCGTATTTTCATGAATGGTTAAAATACGCTAAATTTTAATTTAATACAAATTTTTTCATCAAGATAATTCATTTGGTTAAATTATAATAATTAATGGCTTTAAAGTATAAATATAATATATTTTTACCATTTAATATTATTTATGTCATTATCATAAATTTTACATTGAATTCATAGGTAAAAACATTTCAACCTTTTGTAGTGTTTTAACTTTTAGAACCTGTTTTTTCAACTACGAGATTAATTTTAAGTTAAATACTAAATCATTATTTTTATGAATTTGTAAAATAGGATTCCATATTTGTAATAAATAGGTAAAATTTACGTTAAAATGCTACTTTTTATTTATAAACATTATGAATAGTAACTGTGGTATATTTTATTTAATATAGTTAAAGGTAAATCAGGTAATTATTGGGTAAAAAAGCATTTTATAAAAATACAATAACACTTATATTAATATGATTTTATTATTTTATTTCATGATAAAATAATCTTGGGTCGAAATATTATCTTTTGGAACCCACTAGGATGTGATTAAGACCCTTAATTTATTTTATTTAAAGAAAGGGAAATATGTATTACTCAAACATAAACAATTAAATTATTTTAAATATAAGGTTATACAGAATATATATTCAATTATAAATTCTCATTTGAAAGATAAATTTTTTTCTTCATCATGGTAATTTATTTGAGATTTTTATAAAATATATAATTACCTTAATATATTATACATTAATAATACCGAAATTATATATTTAGTGAAAAATTAATGATATAGTTTTTTTAAAATAATAATACCAATAAAATTGACAATAAACATGACCAAACATTATTGGTTGATTATATATACACCATAAGAAACCAAGTGTCTACTTTTGGGCCATTTGGAGCCTTATAAGTCAAATTGGGACATTTATATTAATTATTTTAAATGATCTCAAAGTTGTCACCTTCATACTTTAATAGTGGAAAAATTGAAAAAATTGGTTGTTTTAGAAGAAAAATTAAACTAATAGTTCTTATATGAAAGATAATAGATTTATATTAATCATATTATTTTATTTATAATTTTTATGATAAAATAAGTATAATAAATAAATATACCAAAATGTAGTAGTAATTAATTTATTAAAAACAATACCAAATAAATGGTTTTAAAAATAAATAAAGTAAATATTATATGAACTAATAAATGTGCTCCACGAATTTTAAAGATACATATGACATTTTAGGCATCTATTAAATATTTTTGATCAAAAATATCTTATGTTTGTATTTTATTTAAATTAAAATATTTGAATTGTCTCAAAATTGACACTATAGGTATTTTATAAAAAAATCCTCATATTAAATTGTTTAAAAATAACAAAAAAAATTAAAAAGTACAAATTAATATTAATATTTTCAACCATATTATAATTTATCCAATTATATACAATTAACCAAACATAATAAATTATTTATAACAATTTAAAATTTATAACTTAATTAATAGAAATTAAATTATATAGATTCAATAACGATAAATCAAAATGATGAGGTTTAAAATAAAATCATAACATCTCAAAATTTGATTGGATGATGATATTAAAACCCTATATTATCTCATATTCTAATTTGAGTCACATTGGATGTTCTAATGGGGTGTTTGAGTTTATTATAAATCAATATATTTTGATGATTTCAAAAGAGCCTGTCTTCTCTCTTATATATGGGAACCTCCTTCTCTGTTCACTTTACTCCATCATGAGCCTTCACTCTCAACAAAAACTTACAAATTCATCTTCTAAACCTTTACAGTTACATTATAGAGGATCTGGTCTTCATAAAAGTCATACTCTATTTCCCTAAGAGTAAGTATAAAGGTGTCACTTTGAGGAAGAGGTAACATCTTTTACAGATTCATTCAAATTTATTTGACTTATACATCCTCTTATTTAGTTTTTTATTATAAACTAATAAAATCAGTGTAACTAATATAATTATGTGTTATTATAAATATGAAACAACCCTATTTTAACTTCTACCCAATCTACGAAAAATGAAATCACTACACGTGTGTACGTACAGAATACCGTCTCCACATCGTGGTGTAATCATTTCATCACCATCAAACATGGATAGGTATAATGATGGAAGAAATTACAATATACGATTATTATAAAGTGATATTGATTCTGAAATATTATACACCATACAATTCACTTCAATTCCACAATCATGGGAATCATATCATCGCTCGTGCGTACGTACAGATTACCATCTCCACAACGTTATGAGACAAATTCTCATGTTAACCATTACAGAATTATTACAAGGTGTATAAAATAAATAATAATGAAATATATGAATTAATACGGAAATTGGATGTATGTATACATCATCAACTTACTTCTAATCAATTTATTAAAGTAACGGAAACAATGTTCATGCGTATGTATGACCTATAGTCTCCCTGAACAGTTTATTTCATTACATTCATAGATATGTTATATTATGGATATATATTGTATATGAATCATGTTTTACATTCTATAAGATGGTATTCATGATCTATTTAATCATATGAAAAAATTATAATTCAATACACATAGGATAAATGAAAATATTTAACCAAAACACTTCTTTAACATTTAATTGAAAAATGAACGGGAAATATAAAGTCATAGTGAATCATATATGATAACCTTAATCTTATTATGGTTATATTACAAGTTAATATTCTATTTAAACCCACTATATAGGATTCTCAGATACATATGGAAGAAATTGGACATAAGGTAAGGGATAATTTTATTATATCATTTTTATCGGAGATTGCTTATACTTAAGTATTTATGGGTGTTATACTTATCATCCATTTCCATGTTTTATAAAACATTATTCATAACGTTTTTACTATTATTCCTTCTATGTTTAATGTCATTTTCCCCCTTTATGACTTTTACTATGTATTATGGAAAGAATCTTTCTTTTGTTTACCATACGAGGTACTTTTTGACTTTTCTGGCCAAAGTAGAAGAATAATGTTTTTTTAACTTATACAGCTTGATTGGATTTTTATGATTTCATAGAACATTATTTTACATGAAGATTCCTTTACAAGATTCCATGTTTATTTTCAATTATATTCTTTTAGTTTAAAATTTTTTGACATGTTGAGAAAGGAAAAATGTTTTTATAGTAGGAATGATATTTTATTCATTAATGGCCTTCAATTGTATTATCAAAATTATTTTCCATCTTTGAAAATATAGGGTTCTATTTCAATTCCTATTATTACATTTATTAGATTATTTTATGATGGAATTATTTTTATGAAGTATTTTTTTCTTATATGGATAATTTTATGATGTCATGATGTTTATGAATCCCATTTTAATTACATGGGTTATGCTATGATTTATGATTTATGATTTTATGGAACACATAATAATAGTTTCATTACGATATGGTTGGGACCTATATCTCCCTCCAATGCATTAGGTAAAGATTTATATCTCATGAAAAATACATGGCTGGAACGACAAGTTAATCTGGTTTAGTGATACAATACTGGAACGGGGAGTGAACTCATTTCAATAATCGACGTTGTCTGTTGTGATGGTCTTGCCAATGATTATTGACTAATAAGAAATGATTTTATATGATTATGTGTGTATGCCAAAAAAAATCATGTCTTATGTTAGGAATATTGGGATTACATTTCCCTACTAAGATTTATCCCTTGTCATGACATTATGATCTTTTTTTACAGGATAATATTCTCAAATTTTTATATTCTTGTGAATATGATATGATTGATATTTCCTTTGGTTTCCCTTACTATAAATTTCAGCTGACTCTTTGTATGTTTTCTTTTCCCTTGGTCAGGAATAAGGGTATTATGTAGGATATGCCAAAATGGACTCTAGATAAGATGAAACAAAAGGGACACAATATAGATGATTTATGAAACAGTTTTTTATGTTCCCAGTTTCTAAAGACACTATATGTAAACGGTCGTATCATGGTTTTGTTATATTTATTAATAAGTATGCGCCCATTCTATAGTAATAAAAATGTATTTAATGTAAGGGTCATTATTTTTGGTATCAGGGGAAATGATTAGTTAACCATTGGAAACTAGGATGCGAAAACATTAGTCAGATATCTAATGATATTTCTAAGGTATGTCTAGGGATATCTATAAGGTTAAGTATAAGTATAGGATATAATCATTGAATTATGATAACAATCATGAATAACCTAGGATTAACCCTATGATGCTAGAGATTGAAAGTACTCTTCTTGAATATGAGGTTTTCCTAGTATGATTGTTGCCTCTCACACTATTCTTTTTGGGATTTAGAAAATGGCTGGAACCCGAAGGAACCGTGTTAATGATCAATTCTCTAGGAAATGAAGTTATTTACACCTAGAAAACCAAATTTTATGGGAAATGGAGTGAAAAATATTATTATTATACATACACAAGCTATGAGTCATTCTAGACTTCCAAATGAGCATATAAGGTAACATTATTCTATTGAGTCGTTCATGAGGCAATGGCCACCTTAATTCAATGGGTCTTCTGATACAATTTTTGCTGAACAATGTATTAAAATCATTGAAATGATATTTTCCATATATTTCTGTTTAGAACATGAAAAATTCATTTTGGATTTTTTTCGTTTACAAGGTGAATCAGACTAGTGGTGGAGTCTAATTGAGAATACAAAGCCCCAAGAAGAAATTAAATCCACAGAATGGGATGAGTTCATGAACTAGTTTTTCAATAAGTATATCCCTCGAAATAATTGAACAATGATGGAAAAAGAGTTTATTTATTTTATGAAAAAAGTATGATGAATCTATTTTTATAAACAAGATGAATTTTTCAAGGCTTGCAGGGTTTGCTTTTGACATTTTCCTCCAACCTGAATGTAAAGTGGAATGATTATTTAGAGGCTTAAAATCAATTCTTTGAAAGGAATTAGCTATAAGAGACATCAGTATATATGAAGTGATTATGTGTTGTGATTTTAAGGTGGAACTGTAAGATGGTGTAACATATCCATATCAAGGTTTTGATAAAAAACAAAGGATGGAGTTCAAGGAAAAATATTTAAAAAATGGTCAAAATAATACAAATGTTTCTTTATGCTCAATGTGTGGAAATATGCATGGTGGAGATTTTATTAAAGGGACTTGAAAATTTTTTATGTGTGGAAATGAAGTTCATCGAGAAACTGAGTGTCAGATTAATGGGAAAAAGGTAGAAAATGATGTGAATAGAGAAAATTAGTACAGAAAATGCACCACTAACACTTCAATGCTACAAGTGCAAGGAAATGGGGCATTATGCTAACCAATGACCTAATCTAAGGGTTAAGGATGATCAACATCAACAACCTCTGAAGGCAAATGACAATGGGAATTCAAATGCATTCACTATTTTTGATGTTGAATATGACAGCGAAGTGGTGGGATGATTATGTTTTTATGTAATAGGACTCTAAAATAGTGTTGTATTGGAATATATATGTATTCGTTTATTCTGGGTTTCAATAAATATATGGTACAAGTAACCATGAAAAGTAATGGAAATATTTTTAGAATGTTGATGATATGCGAATGATAAAGGGATAAGGAGAAAATAATATGCTGGATAATATTAATGAGTGCATGACTGATTTAAGGACAAAGTGATATCATGATTTGAGTATATAGAATTTTTGGGATTATGGTATGTGGAATGAATTATCTTTTGACAGAATTCATGTTTTCAATAAGGTTCTATGGTAATTTATCTTTCATGAAAACATGATTAATGCATTCCCATGTTTTGAATGTGACCAACAAGATATATTTTATGATATATGGGGGATAACTTATGGTTTTGGAAAGACTACTATATGACCATTCTGGTAATCATTTTCTATATAATGTGAGTTTGGACAAAAGTATTTTGGATAAGCCTAGAGATTGGAATGGATTATGTTGTTCATCAGATAGTATCATTTAATGATAAATCATTTTCTAGATATTATTTCTGGAATGTTATAATAGTGTAGTTTTAGAAGAAAGACAACCCGTAAGACGTGCGACAACCCATTGCACCCGACAATGCTCTAGGAATTGAATCCAAACCCGATTTGTGATATGAAATTATCACCTACCACTGGCCTATAAGAATTCCCATGTTTGTATTATTTAGTTTAAATTTATTATGAGGTATGATATATGAAGTATAAGTCTATTTCTAGAACCTGATTATATTAATATCACCATATATGGACTTATGTATATTTGATTACATTGGAAAACTATATGTTTGAGACATATGGAATTACCCATCATTCTATCACATGAATAACAAACACATCATGGATGAAAAATTCAACTTCATTTCTTTATGATATGAAGTAGAAATTGTTCATGGAAAGTCTAACAATTAGATTGTACTGAAATCTAGTAAGTATTTCTTATAATTCCAATTTATCAACTTTAAGGGAATGATCTTCAAAACCAAAACTGTTGTCCTAGTACCCTCATATCTGATGAATCAGACGGTACCATAGATCATCAAAAATTTATGAATTAGTGTTTTTTGTCTTTTTCATAGCCATGTTTCTACCACTCTCCATCAGAACATGATGGTTAGATTTCTCTTTCATATCCCTATTTCACCTATGTTTTTCTCAGTGGAAACCCCTATTATTCTATGTGGAAATCCAATTATGTGTTAAATTATGAAACAATAATGTTTCATACAATAGTTTTTAAAATTATGTTTTATTATTCCTTTTTACAATATGGGATTCTATAAAAGAAACTTTCATGTAGTAAACTATTTATAACCACGATGAGTTTTGAGGGCAAAATTCATTTTATGGGGGGTAGAATGTAACACCCCGAAATTTTATGAGATATATTCTTTTTAATTTTACTAATTTCTTGTGTTGTATGCTACAAAAAAATAAGATTGTGCTATATGAAACATCGTATTAGCTTGTAATATATGAAAACACTATTTGTGGCGTGTATTGAACGCAAAAGTGACCTTCCTCAATAGCGTGTGTTGTACGCAATACCAAGTTTCACTAAACAATGATATATTATGAACTATAATTTAAGAAAATCATTAACCAAATTTTTAATTTTATAAATATTTCATTCATTTTACATGGTATGATAACAAAATAATTTTTTCCGGGTAAAATAAGTATTTTTTAAAAAATGCAGTTTTGCCACCTTTTGAAGGCGCACCCACATAAAATCTAGTTTATTTCACATTGATAAGTTAAATTTGAGGAAAAAAAATTATTTATTACAATAAGGATATAAAAATTAACATTGGATAATTTTTTAATATTTTCATGTAAACTTTCATATTTTAATGAATAGTAAAAATACACTATGTTTAAATTAAAAACAACTTTTTTCATAAAGATAATTTATATGATTAAATTATAAAATTTAATGGTATTAAAGTATAAATATAATATTTTTTACCATTTAATATTATGTATGTCATTATTATTAATTTTTTACTGAATTCATAAATAAAAACATTTCTATGTTTTTCAATGTTTTAACTTTTAGAACCTATTTTCTCAACAGCGGGATGGATTTTAAATTAAATACTCATACTTATGTGTTTTTAATTTGAAAAAATAGATTCCATATTTGGAATCAGTAGGTCCAAATTATGTTAATAGGGTACTTTTTATTTTTGGACATTACAAATAGTAACTACGTAATATTTTATTTAATACAGTTATATGTAAATTAGTTAATTTAGGGTAAAAAATAATATTAAAAATTTACCCTAAAACATTTATTAATATAATTGGATGATTATATTTGGTCGTAAAATATAATTGGGTCAAAATGGTATCTTTTGGGACCCACTTGTATTTCATTAAGACAATTAATTTATTTTATTTAAAGAAAGTGAAATATGTCTCACTCTAACGTTAATAATTAATTTATTTTTAATATAATGTTATACAGAATATAAATTAAATTATAAATACTAATATAAAATACAAAATTTTTTTCTTAATAATATTAATTTATTTTTGATTTTTTAGAAATATATATTTCCCTTCATAGCATATTCATTAATGATGCAGAAATTATTTATTTAGTGAAAAATAAATGATATAGTTTTTATTAAAATAATAATACCCGTCAAAAGGACCAGAAACATGAAAAAAAACATTATTGGTCAAATATATATATACCATAAGAATCCTAGGGTAGACTTGGGGACCATTTGGAGCCCTATAAAACAGATTATGACATTTTTATTAATTATTTTAAATGATGTCAAAGGTGTCAACTTCAGACATTAATAAATTAAAAATTTTAAATGTTGGTAGTTATAGAAGATAAATTAGACTAAAAATGTTCTTAAGAAAGATAATAGATTTATAATAATCATATAATATTGTTTTTAATTTTTATGAAACAAATAATTATAATTAATAATTATTTAAAAATGTTGTAGTAATTATTTTATTAAGAAAAATATAAAAAAAATTGTATTAAAAATTTTAAAATATATATTATATGAACTAATAAATGTGATCCACGAATTTTATTGTTAAATATGACATGTTAGGAATCTACTAAATATTTTTTTTACAAATATATTCTGTGAGTATTTTATTTAAAATAAAATAATGGAATACTGTCAAAATTGACACTATTGGTATTTTATAAAAATAACATATTATTAAATTTTTCAAAAATGGAAAAAATATTTTAAAATAAAAAATTATAATTTATATGGTTTACCATGTCATTATGTATCCAATTATGTTCAATTTACAACACATATGTAATTATTTATAACCATTTAAAATTGAAAACAATATTTCCAAGAATAAAATTAAATTGATTAAATAAGGATGAATCAAAATGATAAAGATTAAAATAAAATAAAAACATGTATAAATTTGATTTCTTAATGATATGACAACCCTATCTTATCAAATAACCAATTTTGTGTCACTTTGGTTATTTTTATGAGGGGTTTGAGTTTATAATAAAATAATATTTTTTAGGAATCCAAAAGTTCCCCTATCCCCTCATATAAATGAGAACCTCCTTCCCTCTTCTCTTAACTCCATTGTGATCATTCATGCTCGAAAAAAACCCTATCCATTCCTCTTATCAACCTATATAGATACATTATAGTGGTTACGGTCTTCTCAAAAGACAAACTCTAGTTCCCTATGAGGAAGTCTAACGGAGGCACTTCGAGGAAGAGGTAATATCGTCTACCCATTCATTCAAATTTATTTGTTCCTTTAATTCCTCTTCATTAGTTGTTTCATTATAATGTAATAACATCAGTATAAAAAATATAATTATATCTTATTATAAATATAATAAACCCTATTTTACCTTCTACCCATCCTACAAAAAATGAAATCACCACGCGTGTGTACGCACAAAATACCGTCTACACACCATGGTGTAATATTTTCATCACCAACATACGTGGATGGTTATAATGATGTAAGAAAATACAATAAATGATTATTTTAAAGAGATATTAATGTTGAAATTTTATTCCCCACACACTTCAACAAAATTCGACAAATGTTGGAATGATATCATCACTCATGCGTATGTACGGATCACCGTCTCCACAATGTGATGAGATTCAATCTAATGTTAACCATTATAGAATGATTATAAAGTATATATAATAAATAATCAAGAAATATATGACATAATAATGATATTGGATTTATGTATATGTTATCCACTTACTTACATTTAATTAAATAAGGATATGATAACAATTTTCATGCATATATAAGGCATATCATTTCCATGAATGTTGTATTTCAATCCATTTATCGATCTATTATATTCTGAATATATATTGTATGTAAATCATGCTTTAAATTCTGGATGTAAGTAATCAAGAAGTAATTAATCAAATGAAAAAAATTACATGTCAAAACAAATAAGATAAATGTAATGATATTACCCAAAACGTTGCGTTAAAATGGAATAGAAAAATGAACAGGAAATATAAAGTAATAGTGAATCATATAAGATAACATAAATATTATTATGGTTCAATTACAAGTTAATAATGTGTTTAAACCTACTATAAATGAGTCTTGGACACATACGGAAGAAATTGGATATATTTTAAGGGATAATTTTGCAATCTCATTTTTATATGTTATTGTTTATACATAAGTATTTACTGGGGTTTTATTTATCATCCTTGTCAGTTTTTTATAAAAATATTTTCATAATGTTTTTTCTAATCATCCATGTATTTTTAAAGTTATTTTTACCCATTTTTGACTTTTAATAATATATAATGGATGGAATTTTTCTTTTTTTACCACACGAGGTACTTTTTGAATTTTTCTGCCAAAGTACGATTAAAATGTTTTTTTAACATATATGGCATGAACTTATTTTTATGATTTCATAGAACATTATTTCCATGAAGCATCCTTTACATGTTTTATTGTTTATTTTAAATTAACATTATATAGTTTAAAATTGTTTGACATTTTTTGAAAGGAAAAATGCTTTTGAAGTGGAAAGGATATTTTCCTCAAGAATGGAGTTAATTTGTTTTATCAAAATTGTTTTCCATCTAACATAACATAAGGTTCTTTTTTAATACCTATTATTACATTAATTTGACTATTTTATGATGGAATTATTTTTATGATGTCCTTTTATTTTATATGTATTATGTTATGATGTAATCATGTTTACGCATCCCATTTTTATTACATGGGTTATGCTATGATGTATGATTTATGATTTGGTGGAAAACAAAAGAATGGTTTCATTATATGATTCGTGGGGCCAATATCTCCCTCCAATTCATTGGGTAAAGATTTTTATCTCATGAGATAAACTTGGGTGGAATGGCATGTTAATCTGGTTCAGTGATACATGACCGGAACGATGAGTGAACACAGTTCAGTAATGGACTTTTTCCGCTATGATGATGTTGAAAATGAGTCTTGAATCATATAAAATTATTTTAAATATTTATCTATGTATGCCAGAATGTATCATGTCTTATTTTGTGAGTATTGGGATTACATTTAACTACTATGACTTATCCAATGTCATGATGTTATGATCTCTTTTACAGGATAATATTTTCAAAATGTTATGTTCATATGAATATGATATGATTGATATTACCTTTTTTGCACTTAATTCGAATTTGAGATCACCCTTTGTATGTATTATTTTCCTCAGGCCAGGAAGAAGGGTATTAAGTAGTATATGCCATAAGGGACTCAAGATATGATGAAATAAATGGGAGAAAATGTAAATGATTTATGAAATAGTTGTTTATGTTTCCCAGCTTCTAAAGACACTATACCTATATAATCTTATAATGGATTGGATATATGTTGTACTATGTATGATTCAATTATGATGTATTAACAATGAATGTAAAGTATGGGACATTATAATTGAATTACAACTACACATTTAAATGGTAATTATGTTAAATGGAATTTGGTTTAATGATATAAAATAAAGATAAATTAGTGTTTTAGCATGACCTTTGTGTAATGTTAGTTTAAAAACATCCTTAATACATAATGAGGATGAATTAGAATTACATGTAAGGATCTTTTATTAATGTTTGGGATTGAGAATTTTTTACACTAATTCCTAGTGACATTATTCAATGCAATCCCTTGGTAGGGTTGACACCTTCTGTTTTTTAGGGGCTATAAATTGTCGGTAGCTCCCTCGGACTATGTAAAGATATTGTTGTTTTCTTGTGGGCAGTTTCTATTATGTTGTACTATTTAGGAGCCATAATCTCCAATAGGAATTGTAGTTTCTAAAATTATGCCTTTTTTCTGATGGGGTTTCATGGGTATTTTGACACTTTATATTATTGTGAGAATTGTAAAATTCCCTATTCAAGAGGGAAAGACATTCCAAGGAGAACGATCGACCACATAGTAGTTTGTGTGACCCATATTTAAGTCACTTTTTATGTTGGATGACATATGTGGCCATCACCCAATTATAGTCAAATGATGTAACAGAAATTAAATTTATTTCGTAAAATGAGATATCATATATTATAATGAATAAAAGTTGAAATTCATATGGATAGTAGTAGGGATGTGTAATTGGATTTGTAATCATAGGGTAGTATCAGTCGATATATGTAGTATTCACCATCTTGTTAATCATGCAGTGATTCATTTACATTTTCATGTACATGCTCTAACCCCGTGCTATTAAACATTAAATTCAAGTCTTCTCTATAATAGAGTTACCTAGGGTGTGATAAAGGTCTAGGATAATTCCAATTTCTATGTCGATGTTTTTAGGAGAGTTAGGTGTTTCACATGGTGGACAATTGTTTTAGATTTTACACCTATTTCATTGATGTTTGAATGTACCTTATGGAAGCCACATGTGTACACCTTGATTTGAATCTAATATACCCCTCTTGTTTGGTTTAATGTGTTAGTATTTTTGGTTAATGTATGATCAAGTTGGGTTGGCATCATCTAGTACTCATAGTCGGTGGATTTTGGAGCATGTTTCCGGGATGGAATCTCATATTTAGTGGATTTGACTATTTAGGACAGATTTATGGTTGGAATAATCCAATTAATTATGGTTATAAAATTTCTTCGTGGTAGGAGGAACACAACCTAATAAAACCTTTTTGAATTATTAGTTCTACATTGGATTCCCTTGAGATAGGTGATTCTAAAATATTTTCAGTGCCTGCGAGGTAATAAAATTATGGATGGATTGCTATGGATGAATCCATTTTAGACACCAATGTTTATAAAATGACCTTAGTGGTTATTATTGAACAATCATGGTGTTCCTTGTGCAATAAGGGAATTTCGATCAATGGATGGTGATAAATCAACAAATGTAATCAAGATCTTCTATGGAAGGAAACCTATAATTGTTCAACAATCCAACCATAATGAAACCATTTATATCAACAATATATGTAGAAAAATTTACACACATCATTTTTTGTGATCATTTAAATCCTTTTAGTGTACTATTTTCATGATGACTACATTGGACAGATCTTGGTTTCATCAAAGTTCACTAATAAGAGATTAGTCATAAACCATTATAATGTTTTAAATTTTCATTGGGGTTGTTCGGGTAGTTTTACTCCAAGTGATTATAAGAATTGTGGATGTTTTATGAGGATTGGTTTGTTTTATTTGACACCTAGGTTCCCTAGTAGGAAATGTATTTACAGACTCATGGACAGTAGTTGTCTTCTTATTAACTTGAACTCCAGGATGTTTGTTAATTGGTTTCATATAATGTTATTGATGTAGGATTTGTGGACATATACCATCTTAACATTCATTAATATTAGATGTTCTTCCATATGGCTGAGTTCCCTGAACACCAATTTTTTATTCTAATGTTATTTCATACTTTTGTTGATGAGGGTATGGATTTTTTTACAATGATATTCCAAATGAGGAAGATCAAGAATTGTTTACCTGATCATTTCATGTAATGAATTCATAATATTTTTTTTATATATTTATCTCCAGAACCTATTGATGGGTTTTGATGAGTGCGATAGGATAAAATCCCAGGTTTCAATTATTTAAATGCTTCATGTTTTTTTCTTTGATGACATCACCCACTGAAGACTTGTGTTTTGGGAATTTTCAGTCATAGTGGTTTGAATTTTGTTCCTCAAATTTGGTAAATAATTTCACCATGGAATAAACCCTTTAATATAATCATTTCTCATGTCATGGGAACCATTTAAATGGTAAACCAACATTTTATTAAATTAATAAAATATTAGAGATACTGGGATTCAGAGTTATCCATTAAATGACTAAACATATGGTTGTAGCAAACTACGATAGTTAGTTAATGAGACAAGGATGTGACCATATGTCAGGATTGATGGGATCATGTATGATTTTTCAGGTGGTTTCAGTTAAGAAACATGTGTTGGGTTGTGTTTATATGGTTTATATGTCATGTGTTGAGTTGAGGTTTGATAGTGTATTGGGAATTTGGAAACTCAATGTATCCATTTTAATGAGGCTTCATGACTCGAGATGGTAGAGTGATAATAGCTTTATTTTACCAAGTAATATTGTGGAATTAAAGTTATATGGTAGTGAGAATATATCATCTTCTGTTCATAAAATTCATGAAATGAAAAATTAATTTTATTTTTCTCATTTGGTGGATGCTTTGTTATTTAAAATGAATATATTATTCGAATTCTAGGAGTTTGAACACTTCAAACTGTTGTTCGTATAGTAGTGTAAAGGTATGAGTGGTACTATAGGATCTCAGTTGAGTTTTGGTAGCATTGGGAAATGAAAATACAAATTTTGAATTGTATTAACATGGAACACAATTGGTATAAAAATGTTCCCCACCAATCATCATACCGTGAGACCGTTCTCAGAGGAGAAGTAGGTGTCACATGGGATGCACATGGTTTCCCCAAACTATGCTCCTATTCTTCATGGATAGCGCACTTAGGTAGAATAGAATCACTAATTAGTGAACAGTTGGTGTGTGGTATGGAAAACAGTGATTCATAACTAAATGAGGTGGGTTTCATTGGAAGTGGGAGCCCTGCATTTGGTGTACTGTTTAGCCAAACCATGTAACGAAACCTTTATACTTTATTGGGAGGTTTAAATAAATCTTTTTCCTTAATTATATTTTAACATAATTTTAATTTTCATTATCCTATTTCATGTGGGAGCCTCTTTCAACCTCAATCACGAAGCCCACCCTCCAACACAGGGTTTATAATATCTCCTTCACTTTTCATCTGAATATCTCACCATCCGAAGCATTAGAATTATTAAGGTGTGATCTAAAATCTTATTTCATCATTTCTTATTTAATCTACCTTGTCACTGCCTTATTTTTTTGTGACCTAGGATGTTTCTCATCACTAAATCATAATTTTAATGAAATAATGTTATGATACATGCCAAACCGTTCTAGAGATGCATAATTTAAGATAAAAAATTAAATTGGTTTTACATGTTTTATATGATATTTCTTTATGGAGAAACCCATTAGTGGAACATTTCCTTGTTCATTGGCCACCACATTATGTGTGACTAAAATTAATGATTATTTTCCCAATCTTGTAAATGGAAGAGTCATCATGAGGGATATTACATTTTGTTGAATGAATTAATAATTTAAAATTAAATAATATAAATGGAAGGACATGAGATTTTCCATTGAGAAACATTCTTCATGTTCTATAATTTAGTTATTTATCTATGATGCTTCACCATAGCCATTCCAAATAGTTCATGAAAAATGGTTGGTAGCCAATAGTTTTTTCCTTAATGAATTGATTTCCATTTATTCCTTATAACATTTTCTATAAATGGTCTTTAAAATTTGAATTTAATAACCAAAATAAACTTCATATTATAAATTATTGTTATAATAAAATGGTCAATCACATTAGACATGTTATATATATATTCCATTATATTTCAATTTATGTGGAAATAGTACTAAGGGTGATTCAAGGGGTACGACTTAAGGAACACTTAAAAGGAATCTCATGCTTTACTTAGCTTTTAATAATTTTTTTAATCACATTTTGTGATACAACAGTTATGCCTGAGATGGGATCAGCATGAGTTATGCCATCCTCCTCATGAAAAGAGATACGAGTTCCCTAATGGAGCCCTCTTAGATGGGATCAGTGTCAATATTTTTTTTACCACACCACGAGAGAGACTCGGGCCCCTACATGCGATATTATGTACACACTTAGAGGTCAGTGCGTACTCCTTTTCACAACATGCTAGAGAGACACATTGGACGTCATACATAGGTCTCCTTGTATAGTCACTTATAATTATATATATATTGATCCACTTAATAGATAATTGAAAATATAATCAATATTTCCCTGGATGGGAAATGGGTGACTACATAATTTTTTTTAATAGGCCTTAAATTGATCAAAAGAGGAAATGACTTATTTCAAAATTAAAAATGTTATTTGGATTGAAAAATTTTTGGGGTGTGGCCTTCAATCCAAAGAATATGCTTGGGGGTAGTAACATTCATTTTAAATTATATCTCACATTACCTTTATAATATCATTTGGTTAAGACACATTAGCTTAGGCTAAAGTTTGTAGGTGGACAGGTGTCCAATTGGAACCATGCCCAATTAAATAATTAATTAATTTCTGTCTCTCTTTCATATATTTACTTCATATGGATCACTCCCTTATTTACAATACAAAAAATATAATGTAATAGATATCGCATTTTCTGGCATACAAAGTTAGTATATCACACTATGATAAAAAAAATTTGTACCATGAATGATTTTGTGTCAATAGTTATTGATAAAGGGAATCATAGAACATCCAATGTTTGATTTACATTATTATGATAGAATAGGGCTGAGGAATGAGCTGTTGTTTAAGATTCTCATGGATCTAGACATTGGGATGATATTATTTTTTACATTGTATTACTTATTTTAATTCATTATTCTTATAATTTTAGCATTAACTTTAATACATATATTTTGGTAAATTCATGTTAGACACTATTTTATATAGTTGAAATTTTTATCTTTTGATGCTTTGTTTTTTATTTATACTTATTCTTTTATTTTTTATTGATCTGCACCTAATATACCATTTTTTTACTCTGTAATTTATCGAACAGTCTCCCCCATATACAACCATTCGAACCGCACTATTATTCGTCATCCTTTTGTGTACATGGAGGAATACATGAGGCCAGGTGGTGGCCTATCCAACAACCATTTCCATAGACATCTAGGCCAATACATTAGATATACTCATCAGTAAACCATGAAACTAGACTATCTAATTATTGTAAGGACCAAAAAAATCATTAATAATGATGCTATCATAGATAATAAATAAGTGTTCTATTATTATTAGTTGACCTATAATTAACTATACTACATAATTTTTCTTAGGTGTCATTGGTAATGTTATTAAATTAAATCCCTATTGACATTATCCCATTTCAACTCCATAATGGTTAGAGATTGAAATAGACTCACAAAACATTTATACATGACATTATCATACTGATAGGTGAAATATATCTCCATTAATCATACTACCTCCTCCTTCACTCATGGACACTAGAAAAATCTACAGGGAAAAAATATATATATTTTTAGAAATGGAGATGAAACCCATCTAGAATTATAAAAATCTCTCACCATCTCTACAATCATTATTGTAAGGACCCATACTCAACAATGAATAAGAACATAATTTCATTATCTAAGAGACGATGTTGATGGATCCCCATCATATATATTATCTCTTAAATCCATGCCATCTAGATTTGATAACTTCTTTGTTTTGATATTTTGAAGAATATTGGTTTTAATAGATGTTGATGATAGATCCACTCATAACTAAAAGTCCTGAACATCTGTATTTAATGTATATAAAGTGTGTCATCATCTATTAGATTTCACAAGACTCCCACACTCCCTATGACTTCATCTTTTATATCATGTAATTAGAAATGACATATCCTTTACCTGGGGTATAATTCTGCTGAATGTCGAATGAAAAAGATACTTTTCTCACCCCCTATCAAATGGTAATGTATCACTATGATAAGATATAACTAATGACCTTTAGGTGTGTTTTCAACAAAAAACTCTCACTAAAAAGAGAATTTATACATCATCTCAGACATGTAGTAATACAAATGTATCTGGATTGTGAGAAACATAATTCCTCCAATATAGTCTCAACTATCAAGATCTATAAGATACACTTGGTCCTCACACATCAGAAATACTCTTAGTCAAACATTCATTATGTTTTAGTACAATATATATTCAATAATTGGAAAATGTAATGTGTGGATAAGTTTTGATTTTATCATTCCCTTCACATCTTAGAAACATATATCATATGAATCTAACAAAAAAAATCACCCCATTCATTTGTCAATTGGGACATCATTGTTTCCAGATGAGATAAATCCAAGATAAAGACCCAATAATTACATGATTATCCCATAAATCTTTGAATATTGAAGACATTATTGGGCCACTCCCATAATAAATATTATGCCAAATTCATTGGGTCTACTAAAACTCCAGCCTCTGAGATGACATTTCCTAGGAAATTAAATTTATCAATTTAGAAACTAATTTTTTGTAGCATTAGATAATATTGATGATCTATCAATGTACTAAAGGTGATGTCAATATTTTGGCCCTGGCCATATAAATACTAGTATTATATTATGATTTAGTTGATGAAAACCTTCCAAATTGATTTAGAAAAGGATGTAAGATCTCATTCATGGTGACCGTGAAGACCACCTGTGCATTATTCCATCAACATAGAATCATTATTCACTCATACAAGATATATGTTCCCCAGAAAGTAGTTTAACGCATCTATGATGCTCTCATAGTCATCTTATGGTACCTTATCAAGTCCTAATTTAACAAAATTTTAGAACCTATTAGTGGATTAAAAATATCATCGATACACAATGGATGGTATAGGTTATTGAATTTCATCTGGCTCAGTTTCTCATAATTCAAACCCAAATATAAATTCCCATTCACATTCTTCGATAAAAAATATAGAGAAACCTATGCCATCATGTTGGGTCATTTGAAACCCTATTCTTATAGATTGTCTTATTTAGCTTTCAACTCCCGACGATCCACCAGTACAAATCCATTTGAGGAGAATGAAATATGATAATCTCCTAGAACCAACTAGATCCTTAAATAGGTCTATATCAGGAGTGGTTAAAAATATATCTACACTGGAATGCCATAATGAAAATGGTCTACCACTAGAGGTAATTTTTCTTACTACATTTCACAATAATCTAGAGAAATACTTGATTCCTATGATATGATATAATCTAAACTACACTGAATTGGTCCTATATTATCATCCAAAAGATAGCACTCAACATATTGAATATAGATGCATCCTTATAAATATAGAATGTTAACCCTCATACAACAACAATCAAAATTATCTTCTTATCGAACTATATAGTTTATACTAGGAATCGAATTGATATCTAACATTTCAAGTACAAATGATTCCGAAAATAGATGAAATCCTCCAATGTCTTGAGAACATGCTTTGAAATTCTTAATATTCATTAACCTAACTCTCAATGATATAAAAATCATTAAGACAACATATATTATTTCCAAAAATAATAACAAACTATCTTCAAAAATAGATAATATAAAATAATTTCATTATATAATAGGAAAAGATATAGAAATGTTATATGATACAAGAATCATATCCTATAGGTAAAAGGTCATATATCTGAACTAACCAAAGAAGAATTCATAGAATATAGTAAACTCAACCATATTATATATGATCTAGTTAGAATGCTGTAAGATACTATCTATAATTGTAAATTACTCTCCAATAATGGAAAACTACATACCTTTGATCAAACTGAACATCCAATGGAACTCCATGTATCTATATGCTGAGTATTTATGAGTCCTTCCCAAGAATTGGAACCTGTCTAGATCCCCTTCCACTAATCTTTTTCTAAATTCCTATGTAGAAGCTATATAGTTGTCCCAGCCTACCACATGCATGGTACACTAAAGAACGTTATAAACACCGAGGATTAATATGAATAATTTTTTAAAATTTACAGAACTATAATGTAAAATAATACTGAGATGGCTTCCCACTACCCTGGTCATTCATCCCATGGTTTCCTATATCATTATAATGATATAATAACATATATCTACTATAATAACTCAAAATTTTCCATTTTGAATATTCATGGACACTACTAAGTGCATATATCATATTCCCTTCTATAATGAGATCCTGATTTACTGTGTATGAAATGATACACAAGTGATAAAATTTCACCTATATCTTTATCTCATAGTGAATCACATCCAAGAAACACAAATCCATGATATCCTCATCATCTACTAAAGATTGTGTAATTTTCATTAAGTAAATTTATCATGTATCATAGTTCACCACCAACATGGCCTCTTCTTTCATATGCATGAAATTACAATCCATCTCAACCCACAACTTCTCGGAAAGAGGATTCTAAAAAATAGAATATAAATGTCCCTACAGGATAACTCTATTTTGATGCCAAATTTCTATAATTATTTCAACAAATTCTTGAATTTACAAAATTAAATTTATATACTATGTTTCACCATCCATGTTGTGGGAGACTAATGGTGATGAAGATCGCCTAGAATGACATGATCCAGAACTCTACTACATGGGGGTATTACTCCCCAGGGAATGTTGGAGGATGATATAAATAATACTATATCATCATTCAAGATATCTTATGTATGATGTAATTTCCATAGATTGTATGACCCTTTGGAAGATGTCATAATGTGAAACGTCCATATAATCTTTTATTGATTGAGGATTATATGGTTCTACTACATTAAATGTTCATTTATTTCTTTTATCGTGATACTCAATTTTAAGATGATGAGAAGGCATTTTATCAACAATACAAAAAAATTACTTAAAAAGTAGATAAAAACCTTCACAGGTGACAAAAATATAGAAACACTTTATCTTAGTCACTCTAATCATGGATTAACAAGTGAATTGTCCCAAAAAAATACTTGAATCATTTTATTTATATGATATAATAGGGGTCTCATTTCAAATTTCGTAAATGAAAATATATAACTTGAAATAAATATCTCGTTTACATGAACAATTCATGAAAATATATATCCCATTGTTTTTTCTTGAAGCATGAATACTCATTATCTTCCATATTATGACATATGAATAAATATCAATAAACAATAATATCACACAACATGTGAATTCTCTAAGGTGAAATAATATCAACTATTAAAGGAAAATGTCTTGAACATCGATCCCATACCTGGGAACTCAGATTTCCCACAGTACATGGGTAAGATACTCCCATTTCAAAGATCTTTAAAAATTATAAACACGTCATATTATTATTTCTACATTTCCTAAAAAAGTGATATAGTATAAAAGAAAAACCTAATACATTAAAAAAACATTGTAACATCAAACAATACAATACATTCCAAAGTGTCCAGATCAAGTTGGTTAATTGGCCTCAAAATCACTACACTATATATAAGAATATGTCGAATATTTGTGTGGTGTATAAAACATAATGGTAAAAATATACCACTAATATAGAGTTTAATAATTTTATAAATAATTAAATATTAGTGTAATTCGAATTAAAGAACCAGTACATCATGATACAAAATGTTAAATGAATAAAAATGAAAAATATATTAATAACAGTGTAATGATATGTGGAAATGTAACAAAATGAAATGATGGAATTCAAATAAATTAAAGAACTAGTTGACCCAAATAAACTCAAATGTATCTGGTCTCAAATATCTCTTATGTCTTATCTCTAGTCTCTAATCCATTCAATTAGAAAAAATTAGAATCATGTCACATTTCAATTTCTTAGACCTATATCCCTGTAATCATCTAGAGTACCAAATAGAGTCCCAAATAATGTGTGAATAAAAATTTGTAGGATGACACCATCATTTCTAAAAAGAAATAGAATGATAATAAATACATACAGTAATATAATAAAAATATATATATTAATCAATAAATTAATACAATACATCAATCATCCTACTTCATAAAAATTCTAATATATCTCAAAATAAGATTTATAAATAGGAAAACGGCAACCACAAGTTTGAGGAATTTATATCATTACCACGAAAAATACATACTTTAAAGAATTTCATTACAATCAGGATGAACCCTATATAAAATCAGTTCAGAATAAAAATGGAAATCCTACAACCCAAATATGAATGACAGCATAGCAGAGAAATGTGAAATGAGAATTAGAGCATAACCAATCCATGTCCTCTTTATTGAATGAATGGTATAAGACCTATAAGTATCTCAACATGAATTAGAACACAATTAATAATGTAATGAATATGAAAATATAATACCATAATACATAATATTCAATTAAAATACTTACAAATTCTCCATCAATTACCCATTAAATTCATTAAATTATTAAATAATATTTTATCACGCATGTGTACACAGTTGTTTGATATCAATTATCACCGGTCAATTCAATATCATGTAAGACCAATTCCAAGGTGAATCTGACACACAAAATCACCCAAGGTCTCATGTCTTGCTAAATCATATCCTCATTCTGTAATGCAGTTCATTTTTATAAAAGGATTAGATAACCATATGAGAAACTGTAATCTCAGTCTCAACACTATTGAATCCCAAGGGATTCGGGGATTATTAAAAAAACATGATTATAATCACTTATTATTTCATTAATTAATGTTCACATTTAGTCGGCCAAATAAAAAAAATTATATACAATTAAACAATTAGAAACAAACCAAATCAATTTGTTATATACGACATCACAATATTTTTAGATCAAATAAATACATTAAATTTTTAAATGCAATATAGAATGAAGTCAGTGGTGATTCTAATGAAAACCTAGAGCCCATAATAATCAATATGAAAACCTCAATCAATTGTGGTAAAGAGATCACACTACTATATTTGAATATTACAAAAGAAAGGGGAAACTAATATAATAAAGCTCACCAAATATAAAATGATTTATCAAGACACTAGTAAGGGGAGGAATTGATTCATAATCACCTAAATTCCCCTAGAGTTTGAGAGATGGTGGTGCACTGAATAAAAAAAAGAAATCATACGAAAAATGTGTTTTAAAACTCTTGGCACCTATATATTCACAATGTGAAACCCTTTTATGACATGAATTTAATTTTTTGTAAGATGTGAAGAAAAAAAATTCACCATATGTTAAAATAACCTCGATCAATATATTTATGGACTAAACCACTTTTAAGGGAGTAACCATTTCTCACTTTAAAGAGATTCATTACATCTGGCAAAACCATGTACACATCATATAATGGTTTCGAATATTTATGTGACTAAAATAAATATTTAATATCATATTCTAATTGAAAATCTCAAACCACAGATGATTCCTTCAACATAATAGATAACCATTGTATTCCCATGACACATATATACCCATACATCACAATACTACAATATTTCCCTTTAATAATGCTAAAAGTGATATATAAGGGGAAAAGAGGTTCTGATTTTGTTGGATATGTTAATAGTTTAGATATGTCATTATTCAAAAAATTAACTAATAATGGAACCGTTTAACTATGATAAAAAAAATAATAAACATGACCTTTATCATTGCTTGTTTTGAACATTGATAAATGCTCCCCTTATCAATGATAAAAAACCCCATGATAAAAAGGGCCTTTATCCGTGCCTGTTTTTATGAATAGAAAAAATTTGAAAAATGTTATTTTGTTTAGAGATATATGCCACACCTTTTTGAGAACTACCGTACCCCTATTTAAGAATCTTTCACGACCTCTACATACACCCTCTTATCAATGATCTATATGATCATTTATCTTTTCTTAATGAAATTACAACCTATTTTTGTATCTCCTTAAGTGTCTGGATTTGATCCCAACTCTCATTTAGATTAAAAACATGGTGAGCACTGCTCTAAGATTTTTTGTGTTATATATTACAATATTTCTGTTTATTTATTTATATTTAAATATATAATTTATATTTATATATTTATATAATTATTTTAGAATATATCTAAAAAATATTAGATTGCATATGATATATATATACATATATTTAATTTAATATAATATATATCAAAATTCAATAACACATAGTATAATATTATATAAATATATATTTTTTTATTAATACACACACATATATATATAAACTATATATCTATATCTATTTATATTTATAAGTATATATATATTCATATTATTTTATAGTGTAAAAAATTGGTTAGATATTATTTAAAATACTTTTTTATAAAATGTCAAAATATAGTATATTTGTTTAAAAATTATATACATTAAATATATATTTATAAGTTTATATATTAATGTATAAACATGTAATTATATGTATATATATTAATATAATTAGAATCATTTATTGTAAAATATGTTTATATAAAATAGTTAATGATTATTATAAGGCCCCGGCCTTAAACCTTACTTAATATTGAATTAAATGAATAATTCACATTGAGGATCTTTTCAGGTTTAGGGTTTTAGAGAATTAGGACATAACTATTACATCTCAAAAGATTACAAATTAGAAACTTTTACTAAGTTTCCATAAAATAAAAACTCTTAAAAAGAAACATGTCAAGTTCCATGTTTTAGATAGCATGACTTTCCCTTGATCCCATCCTTGACCCTATTCCACGTTAAGTCCTTTAAAAACATATCAAAAATCTGGGATGATCATAAAAAGCTCAGTAAGGGATACACAAAGAATGAAAACTGTTAGTTTTTAAAAACAACAAGTAATCCATGTATACTTTATCAAAGTAATACTTTTCACCTTTTCGAAGTAGTAAAAACACTTCTATGAATAAAAGATCATTACTTACCCTTTTGTAACCAAAAGATTACCATTGAACCCATATAAAGATCACATAACATATAAAGGTAACTTTGGACAAAAACATACTTAAGTGGAATAACCATAAGGTCGACTTCCACACATATCACTTAATGGAATAGCCATTTGGCCAACTTCCATACATACTTAATGGAATAGCCATACAGCCGACATCCATACCCAATGCATTGGAGGTTATAACGTAACCACCCGTCCTGGTATTCACGGCACAAACCATCATATGGTTTATCACGTAACCACCTGTAAAATGTCCAAATACCATCATTACACATAAAATATTTAAAATATAAACATTTCAATAACAACATTTCATTTGCAATCACAATATGTAATTCCCAGATATTGAATTAATCAATCCATTTTCAAAAACCATTTAAATTATATTTTTGAATCAAAGTGTCCCATAACACTTTGATGCTTTTAATGGAATTATAATTTTAAAAAATTAATGTCCATATAAATAAATACTGAAAACCATTTTGAAAACATGTACATTAATGATAAAGATTTATAATAATAAATCTTTAAAACATATAAAACGATATTTTTTTAAATAGTTTTTTAACAAAATGAGAGACTCTTGAATACAAATAATAGCGAAATAAAATTTAATCTGAAACTTATAATATCATGAGAATAAAGTGATTCATGATATAATATGTCAAAGGACAGTATACACACCATATAAGAGTGAATTGGTGCATAACAACAATGAAGTCTCAAAAGAAATGTAAAATGAGATGAAATCCATTATAAAGAAGGTATCATTAAATTAAGGATAAATAAATCTTCTAATTATGTGTGAAAAATATAAATACACCCAATATAAGTGGATATTATGTGTAAGACAATCAAAGGTTATTCACCCATATTCAAAGGATGACATCTTCAATAACTACATGTTGAACCCAAAGAAATCGAAATTGGGTTAAGAAGTTCCCTTGGTAAAATTCGCCAGCCTAACGGCATTACATAAAATTTAACAAAAAGCGTTGATGAGAGAGATAAAGGGGATCTCATCACTTGGACATAAAATTTACATAAATAAAGATATAGAAGAACATATCACAACATATTAGTATGTGAATTAAAAGACATAACAAAAGAAGTATTTTAAAAAAAGAGGAGGGTGAAAGGTTCCCTTACCGACATGGGTGTCTTTCGAGACACGCAACCCGTGAAAGAAGTACAATACAACATTGATGTAAATACTCATAAATGAATATATATTACACAATGAGTAAAATAATTGTCAGTACATACCCCACTCAAAGGAAATTGTGGTAAATGTAGCATAAATCTCACTGATATAAAAGTGAGATGAAAAATCTCTTATGAAAACTGGGCAGGCTAACGATGCCACTCAAAAATCCCAAAATGGATTGATGAGAGGGAATAGGGTCTATCCTCATATGAACATAAAAATTACAGTAATAGTTATATAAAAGGACATCCCAATCATTATAAAGATGATCTTAAAAGGAATGACATAAAAGAGTGTACTTAAAAAGAAAGAGTGGAGTAGGATCCCTTACCTCGGGTCCGACTTGACTCGATCGTTCTTTAATCTCCTGAATAATAAACTTTAGTTAATTTATACTTCCTTAAGAACCTTTTTAAAGTTCATTATTCCTTTTATATCACTTATTACCATGTCATAAACATTATGTAATCATTTAAGTTAATAATGTTTGTTTTGTCGATATTAGGTTCTTAAGTCGAAAGTGGACTTCTTACAATTACATGTTTTTCATGTGGTCAAAAGTTCATTATATCCAGAGTTGTATTCATGATGTAGATATCATATATATCATATATATCCAGTATATTCATGCATTTATAATATTACATATCAATTAGAGTTAAGAAATGAAATGCACCGTTCATGGAGACGGTAAGCCGTACGTACGCATGAACGCTACTTCCATTTCTATTTCGTATTTATTGGAATTAAAACATAATTATTCATAATATTATTTTAATTCCAGTATGTTATCATATTTTATATCATTAAATATATCCTTTATACGTACCACATATGGTATTAACAAATCAAATCACATTGGGGGCGGTAGTCCGCACTTCCTTAAATGAAGATATCGCGTTTACCCATAATGGAAACCATAAAGGTATGACATAAATGAAAAATACAGATTGTTAACTAAAAAATAACCATATTAGATATCATATATAAATATAGTGTCATCTTAATGGCCACCTTTGAAGGTGTTATAAGAAAGTTGAACAATCATCGTTTCGGGAGGCAGAAATTCGCCATCCACTGAAACATTATATTCTTTAACCATTAGATGTAGGTGTGTGTTAGTGTAGCTAGAATAATTATTATAACAACATCCTAGTATATTTAATATACTGGAATTTTTACAAAATAAATTAATGAAAAGAGTTTAGGGGGTTGGAGAAGCAAAATAAAACAAAAGGACACAATTGAAGACATTACCTTTAAATCAGGTAACTTCTTTTGATTTGAGCTCAAAGGCTTCCTTGGAAAGGATTCATCCCAAAGTGGGGCTTCAATGAGTTACAGAGGGATTTGTAGTGATGAAATTGGCTGAGGATGGCCGAGCCAAAGGCTTGAGATGTGTGGGTAAAGAGGCAGATGTGGGGGCCTTTTATAAGAGGAGAGGAGGGGCACTATTGGAATGTAAGCAAATGTTACTTTATTTGAATATGAGTTTCGGATTTAAAAGGTCCCACATTGATATAATTCATGGATAAGGTGATTAGGGTTCTAAATACACCAATAAAATAAGTTTTGGACATGTTTAGGGCTTAGATATTACATTATCTTTCCATTTTATTTAAATCGTTAAATAATGAGGTTATCGCTGCATCATCATGATGTAATAAATAATTTAATTTATTAAATGTCTAAAAATTATAAAAAAACTCCTATGATGTAGGAAATATTTTTATCTTTCCAATGAAAATTTATAGTCTAAAATATTACTTGTATAACCCCATCTAAAAATTGTTTTAGTAAAACATCTCATGTTTGTGTCATTTTTACTTTACCATTAAATAAAAAGGTATTTATGTCATTTTTCAACCAAAGTGGATCCATGGGGTCCCCATGTTGACCAATGGATTTTCGTGGACGTCCATGACACATAAAATGAGGGTACGACATGTTTCTAGGTCATTTAATTTTATTAAAACATTATTCTTAACATAAACTACACTGATTACCTGTAATCGCGATTAAAAACTTAATAAGTTACTATTAACCAAAAAAAATTTTTAATTCCATTGAACCACAATTTTCTTCTTAATGACAACCATGTATGTCGGATTTTCGAAATTCAAAACACAAAGATGGAAAAATTTCATTTAAACGGAAAATAAGTTTTTATAAGTACCACTTAGTGGTTTCACTATTCATCAAAAATTGATGTTTTTCAGAAAATTACCAAAAATTCACCCTAAGCTATATTTGATATTCCGAATTCAAAAATGATGTATATTTTACAAATTTAAAAACATATAAGTTGAATTAATTATTTTAATAATTAATTCCCGCTGTCAAAACAAATAGCGTGTTTTTATGAAACAAAATGTATCAAAAGATTGACACTAGTTTAAGTCCAATTTCAAAGTGAAATTAATTCCAACGAACACTATTGGATTAAATGGTAAAAATATATTCTAATTTCAATTTAAAACCAATTAAAATTATAATCTTATCATAGAAATAATTTAGAATAAAACATGGTTTTGAATTAAAATACAACATTTTTCACTATTCATTGAAAATTGAACTTTTTCGGAAAAATACCAAAAATTTAAACAAAGTAAATTTTGAGCTGCAGATTCTAAAGGAGAATTTTATTTGGTCCAATAAAATGTATAATAGTGACCAAAAATATATTTAAAGAGGTTTCTCCATCAAAAAGCGGTTAATCGACCATTTAATGATGATTTATGCTTAAAATTGGATTCATTTGCATCATAAGCCTCTAATATTTATTGGATAAAAGTAAAAATATTTGAAAAACATATATAATCATTTTCTAGTTAGTTCTGTTCATTTCTGCCACTATAAAGGCTAGGAATTAACTACCATTTAAAATAATATGATTTTATTATTTGAGTGCAACATAAGATTCCCAAGAAACTCGTTGTTGCGTATTTGGTACGCCATCGAGCATAACATCTCCTTCAAAGTAATATTAATATTTTATTAACAAAAATGGATAAATATAAAAATGTAATATTTGTTATTTACCTGGGGTGTTACATCCTTCCCCCCTTTTGGGAATTGCGTCCTCACAATTTTAAAATTGGGTTTGGAAACATCCTTGAAAGTCCCACATCAGAACAAGAGTCGGTAAAACAATCACTATAAAATAAAGAAAGATAATAACAAAGGTCACCCGAGTTAACCCATACTAGGATTCCAATTATGAAAATATGGACATGGAGGAGAAAACATAGAGTCATGTTCTGATGGAGAGTGATAGAAAACATGATTAGAAGAAAGTTAACCACAAGAAAATCCCAAACTTGTTATGGGTTAAACGGTATTCGATTCCCCAGTAGGAAAAGTTAACAGACAACATTTTTGTTTTAAGTTACTCTTCATTAAGGAATTTATTTTTGATCTTAAGGAAACATACATACTTGTCATGTTGACTTTCAACTTTTTCTAGATTTCTTACACAAACTCATACTTTCCCCAAAAGACGAGTATTTAGGAAGACTTTATACACTAAGAGTACTATAATCAACTTCAAGAGAATCACCTAATCCACAAAAGAGAACTATATACTTCCCATGTCATTAGACTTTAACCAAATCCAAAACCAAAAAGGTTAGTACAAGATCAGTTAATCCAAAAAAGGATAACCCTTTATAAAAAGAAAATCTATTCATAACCTCAAAAATTTGTCCAACAAAACCCCAAGTTCCACGAGAACCATTCGATAATCAATTTTTCCATAAAATTCTTCAAAGTAAACCAAACTAAGATTGAAACCCAAGTATTTGAAGGATTTAGTCACATATTCTTCCAAGTTAAATTGTAACATTTATCTCCAAATAGCATCAGTTGCTCTTAATGTCTCATATTGAAAAGTAATTAACCTAATCACATATCCTCCATGATAGGTTAATAAATATCCATAGGTGACCCAAAATCAACTTACTCTTAATTCATAAAATCATCTAACTAAAAAGAATCAGTCAAACTAACCAGGGACTTCAATTTATTCCAATGGTAGGCGATAAATACAAGTTGCACTTTGGTTATGGGTTCGATTCCCGCAGTATTGTCCGACATGATGGGTTGTCACACGTTCTGCCTGTTGTAATTTTTCCAAAACTATATAATTCTCAAATCATTCCCCAAATGGAGATAAAATCATCAAAAATAACCATAACATAATTTAACCTCAATTTTAACTCATGCCTTTCACTTCTATCATAACATATAGTAACCCATAATAACCTCAAAAGTAAGGATCATATAAACCCAAATGGTTCATTATAACTATGTCTACAAATGAACAGATAACTATTCCTTGAATAAAATTTTCATATATTAAACATCATGGTTACACATAATATAAAAAGTCTTCTAATGTAACCCCATCATCAAAAGAATCTTAATACTCTTATTAATTTCACTCTAACTCTTGAAGCCCTTCTATGTGGACATCTTACTCATTCAACATTCTTCATGATCCATTAACCATTCCTTTCCAACTTATTCTGAAATACTTCATTCCTACAAACAAAATCATGAATTATATCATAAGATTTTAAAATAGGAATAAAATAGTTATGAAATAATCCATACCTTTGATTGGTCATTTTCAGTTTCTTCATCTTCAATCATAATGGCATTAGGTATTGGTAAACACACATTTGTACAATCTTGGTGATCCCATTCACAAAAATTCTTCATTGGAGATGTGTTTTCATAATGACCATGCACACCACATTTAAAACATTCAATTGATCCTTCAGAAAGAACCTATTTCCCTTTCCTCGAGTCAACTGTATGCTTCCTTTTTCCATGGCAGGTTCTTGATTTATGACTTTTATTTCCACATCTATAGCATATTTCTGTCCCTTTGAAACATTTTCTTAGGTGTTTCTTTCCACATCTATGACAGATAGGTTTTTGAACACACTTACCTTTATGATTATTACCTGTAGTTCTGTAGGGATGTGTTTCTCTCATATATGATGCCTTATAGAAATCACCAAGGTTTAGGTGGTCAATCGTGACTCTAGGTAGTTGGTTGAGGATAAACAAAAGAGTTCTAATTGCAGGTCCCATATCATTCAGTTGCTCACTCAGAAAACTGTCACAGTTTCATTCACATCCACCGTTACATTGGTGCCTGCTAGATCCATCCATTTAATAAAACCAAAAAGGCCACTGTGAGAATATCAACAAAACCATCATGTACTAAAGAGGAAGATAAACACTAAGATATACTTACTCATTCAATTTATCTAAAACTAAGACTGTTTATGAAATCCTAACCATTATGGTCATGTCATTTATGCTTAAAAAATACCCTAACCTATAAAGTTTTCTAAACCGACCTCTGATACCAACTATAAGGCACCAGCCTTAAACATTACTTAATATTGAATTAAATGAAAAATTCACATTGAGGATCTTTTCAGGATTAGAATTTTATAGAATTAGAAAATAACTATTACATATCAAAAGATTACAAAGTAGAAACTTTTACTAAGTTTCCATAAAAAAAAACTCTTAAAAAGAAACATGTCTAGTTCCATGTTTTAGGTAGCATGAGTTTCCCTTGATCCCATCATTGACCCTATTCCACGTTATGTCCTGTGAAAAACATTTCAAAAACTTGGGATGAGCATAAAAAGCACAGTAAGGGATACACAAAGAATGAAAACTGTTAGTTTTTCAAAACAACAAGTAAGCCATGTATACTTTATTAATGTAATAATTTTCACCTTTTCGAAGCAGTAAAAACTCTTCACTGAATAAAAGATCATTACTTATCCTTTTGTAACCAAAAGAATACCATAGAACCCATATAAAGATCACATAACATATAAAGGTAACTTGGGACATAAATATACTTTAGTGGGATAACCATAAGGTCGACTTCCAAACATATCACTTAATGGAATAGACATTCGGCCAACTTCCATACATACTTAATGGAATAGCCAGATGGCCGACTTCCATACCCAATGCATTGGAGGTTATAACGTAACCACCCGTCTTGGTATTCCCGGCACCACCCGTCATATGGTTTATCACGTAACCACCTGAAAAATGTCCAAGTACCATCATTACACATAAAATATTGAAAATATAATCATTTAAATAACACCATTTCATTTGCAATCACAATAAGTATTTCCCAGATATTGAATTAATCAATCCATTTTCAAAAACCATTTAAAAGAAATTTTTGAATCAAAGTGTCCCATACCACTTTGAAGCTCTTAATGGAATTATAATTTTAAAACATTAATGTCCATATAAATAAATACTGAAAACCATTTAAAAAACATGGACATTAATGATAAAGATTTAGAATAATAAATCTTTAAAACATTATAAACGATTTTTTTGTTAAATAGTATTTTAACAAAATAATAGACTCTTGAATAAAAATAATAGCAGAATAACATTTAATCCAAACATTATAATATCATGAGAATAAAGGGATTCATGATACAATATTTCAAAGGATAGTATACACACCATATAAGAGTAAATTGGTTCATAACAACAATGAAGTCTCAAAAGAAATTTAAAATGAGATGAAATCCATTAAAAAGAATGTATCCTTAAATTATGGATAAATCAATCTCATAATTATGTGTGACAAATATAAATACACCTAATATAAGTGGATATTAAGTGTAAAACAATCAAAGGTTATTCACAAATATTCAAAGGATGACATATTCAATAACTACATGTTGAACCCAATGATGTCGAAATTGGGTTAAGAAGTTCCCTTGGTAAATTCGACATCCTAACGGCATCACATAAGATTTTACAAAAAGGTATGATGAGAGAGATAAAGGGGATCTCATCACGAGGACATAAAATTTACATAAATAATGATATATAAGAACATATACCAACATAATAGTATGTAAATTAAAAGACAAAACAAAATAAGTCTATTAAAAAAGGAGGAGGGTGAAAGGTTCCCTTACCGACATGGGTATCTTTCGAGACACGCACCCCGTGAACGAAGGACAATAAATAATTGATGTAAATACTCATAAATTAACGTATATTACAAAATTAGTAAAATAATGGGCATTACATACACCACTCAATGTAAATTGTGGTAAATGTAGCATAAATCTCAGGGATATAAAAGAGAGATGAAAAATCCATTACGAAAACTCGGCAGCCTAACGGTGCCACTCAAAACTCACAAAATGTATTGATGAGAGAGAGAATAGGGTCTCTAATCATATGAACATAAAAATTAAAGTATTATTAATATAAAATAACATCACAATCATAATAAAGATGATCTTAAAAGTAATGACGTAAAAGAGTGTACTTAAAAAGAAAGAGAGGAGTAGGATCCCTTACCTCGGGTCCGAATTGACTCGATCGTTCTTTAATCTCCTGAATAATATAATTGAGTTAATTTCTACTTACTTAAGAACCTTTTTCAAGTTCATTATTCCTTTTATATCACTTATTACCATGTCATAATCATTATGTAATCATTTAAGTTAATAATGTTTGTTTTTTCGATATTTCGTTCTTAAGTCGAAAGTGGATTCTTACAATTTCATGTTGTTCATGTAGTCAAAGGTTCATTATATCCAGAGATGTATTCATGATTTAGATATCATATATATAATATATATCCAGTATATTCATGCATTTATAATATTACATAACATTTAGAGTTAAGAAATGAAATGCACCGTTCATGGAGAAAGTAATCTGTAGGTACGCATGAACGCTACTTCCATTTCTATTTCATATTAAATGGAATTAAAATATAATGATTCATAATAGTATTTTAATTCCAGTATGGTATCATATATAATATCATTAAATATTTCCTTTATACGTACCACATATGGTATTAATGAATCAAATCACTTTGAGGGGGCGGTAGTCCGCACTTCCTTAAATGAAGATATCGTGTTTACCCATAATGGAAACAATAAAGGTATGCCATAAATGAAAAATACCAAAGATTAAGTAAAACATAAACATATTAGATATCATATATAAATATATTGTCATCTTAATGGCCACCTTTGATGTTTTTCGAAGAATTTTGAACAATCATTGTTTCGGGAGGCATAAATTCGCCATCCACGGAAACAGTATGTTATTTAACAATTAGATGTAGGTGTGTGTAAGTGTAGCATGAATCCATCTTATAAAAACATCCTATTATATTTAAGATACTGGATTTATTACAAAATAAATTAATTAAAAGAGTTTTTGGGGTTGGAGAAGCAAAACAATACAAAAAGACAGAAGTGAAGACATTACCTTTAAATCGGGTAACTTCCGTTGATTTGAGATCAAAGGCTTCCTTGGAAAGGATTATGACCAATGTGAGGCTTCAAGGAGTTATAGAGGGATATGGAGAGATGAAATGGTAAGAGTTTGGCCGAGCCAAAGGCTTGAGAGGTGTGGGTATGGAGGTACAGATGGGGGCCTTTTATAAGAGGAGAGAAGGGCACTCTTGGAAAGAAGGCAAATGTTACTTTATTTGAATATGATTTTCATATTTAAAAGGTCCCACATTGATATAATTCGTGGATAAGGTGATAAGAGTTAGAAATCCACCCATACAATAGGTTTTGGACATGTGTAGGTCTTAGATATTACATTATCTTTCCATTTTATGTAAATCGTTAAATAATGAGGTCATCGCTGCATCATCATGATGTCATAAATAATTTAATTTATTTAATATCTACAAATTATAAAAAAACTACTATGATATAGGAAATATTTTTAGCTTTCAATGACTATTTATAGTCAAAAATCTGACTTGTATAACCCCATGTAAAAATTTCTTTAGTAAAACATCTCATGTTTGTGTCATTTTTACTTTATCATTAAATAAAAAGGTATTTATGTCATTTTCCAAACAAAGTGGCTCCATCGGGTCCCCAAGTTGACCCATGGATTGTCTTGGTCGGCCATGACACATCCAATGAGGGTAGGACATGTGTCTAGGTGATTTCATTTTATTAAAACATTATTCTTACCTTAAACTACACTAATTACCTCTAATCGCGATTAAAAACCCAATAAGTTACTATTCACCAAAAAATTATTTTAATCCCATTTAACCACATTTTACTTCTTAATGACAACCATGTATGTTGGATTTTTGAAATTCAAAACACAAAAATGGAAAAATTTCATTCAAACGGAAAATCAGTTTTTATAAGTACCACTTAGTGGTTTCACTATTCATCAAAAATTGATGTTTTTCAGAAAATTACCAAAAATTCACCCTAAGCTATATTTGATATTCCAAATTAAAAAATGATTTATATTTCACAAAATTAAAAACATATAAGTTTAATTAATTAATTTAATAATTAATTCCCGCTGTCAAAACAAATAGCGTGTTTTTATGAAACAAAATGTATCAAACGATTGACACTAGTTTAAGTCCGATTTCAAAGTGAGATTAATTCCAATGAACACTATTGGATTAAATGGTAAGAATATATTATAATTTCTCTTTAAAACCAATTCAAAGGATAATATAATCTTATAAATAAATTATATGAAAACGAGGTTTTGAATTAAAATAAAACATTTTTTACTATTCATTAAAAATTGAACTTTTTTGGAAATATACCAAAAATTTACACAAAGTAAATTTTGAGGTGGTGATTCTAAAAAAGAATTTTATTTGGTCCAATAGAATTTATAAGAGTGACCAAAACTATATTTAATGAGGGTTCTCCATCAAAAGGCGGTTAATCGACCGTTTAATGAAGATTTATGATTAAAATTGGATTCATTTGCATCTTAAGCCTCTAATATTTATTGGATAAAAGTAAAAATATTTGACAAACATATATAATAATTTTGTAGTTAGTTCTGTTCATTCCCTCCACTACAAATTCTAGGCATTAACTACCATTTAAAATAATATTATTTTATTATTAGAGTGCAACGTAAGATTCCCAAGAAACTCGTTGGTGCGTATTCGGTATGCCATCGAGCATAACATCCCCTTTAAAGTAATATTAATATTTTATTCAAAAATATGGATAAATATAAAAATGTCATATTATTTATTTACCTGTGGTGTTACAATTATGATAATGATTGGTTCATAAATATAAATTTATATATAATGCATATATACATAATATGCATTGATGCATATTAAAAGACACAGTAATACATTTATATTTCTCACATACACATATGAGTCTTTAGATAATGTGTATTTATTTAAATATATTTGAAAACTAATATAAGTAAATTTTTTATTGATATACATTTGTTTTCATAAAAACATTACATTAGTATTTATGTATACATATTAATGTAGGTAAATAAAATGGATTTTAATTATTTAAATTAAAATATTTAATACATTGTTTTTTACATTATATATATATATATATCTAAATTTTTTTGTGAATGTGTTTAAACGTGTAATTATAAAATTGGTTTATTATATATAATTATAATAAAATATGTATATATTTAATTATAAATCAAACTATATGACAAGAAAAATAAAAATTAAAACCATAAAATAATTTTAAATTTATGTATTGAGAATAAATTTAGTTTCAACTAAAAAATGAAAATATAATCCCCTTAAATGTTCCCTAAATTCAATCGAATTTTAAAAAAATAGAATAATCAAAATAAAAACCTAGATTTTGAGGTCTTTTATAAATTTTTGTTCTAATAAAATGGGGTTCTCGTACTCACCTAAGAGTGTATCTCTTGGCAAGATTTGATTTGATATGTTGTTGAGCCCAAACAGACACCCCAAAAAAATATTATTGATGTTTGAATTTCAAGTAATGTTTTAAACATATATTATACCATTTATTAATTAATTTAATTTTTATGATATCCAAATGTTATTAAATGACTAATACTCGATAATAGTTATTAAATTATTAAATTATAATTTTTTAACTATTCAATAATCCATTGTTACTAAATAAGTTATATACTATATGGAAATGTGTATTTAGACTCGTCTAAATAATATTTTAAGGAATGCTTAATATTAATAACTGTATAAATATATTTATATATTAATAAATTTTTTATTGATATTTATTCTTTTATGAAATATACCCATTATTAACACTCGTGAAAAGCGCTAAAAATGGGGGACTTCATTAATGCTAGTAAAAAAACACTCATAAGGGGCTTTATTAGTTGTTTATCATAGTAATAATAAAGGGACCTCTTTATCAATGCCTTTATATTTTAACTCATAAATGAAAACCCATTGTCAATGTTTTTTATTGGCACTAATAAAGGGACACATTTATTAGTTCATTCATAGTTACACTAATAAAGGCCCCCTTTATCAGCACTTTATTAATCCAGCTGATAAAGGGCCCCTATATAGGCACTTTATTAGCACAGATAATGTCCCACATTTATCAAGACAAAAAATAATAGATAATGGCACATATTATCATTGGATTTTCTAGCACTATATATGGATCCATTATGAGCAATTTTTGCAAGCACTGATAAATCCATGCCCTAGATAAACCCATATTTGTAGTACTTCCATTATATAAAACAATCATACATACCAAATCATTATTTAAATTTTCATATATAATTTCTTCTATACGAAAAGTTTATTCAACCTCCAATGCTTATAGTTTGAGGAAAACAAAAATAAAAGAGGTTCAACAAAATTTAAAAGATAGGCATACCTAAAAAAAGATATGAACTGACAATAACCCATTTTGACATTTTATTATTCATCCTTCCTTTTTAAATAACAACTATTTAACTTATCATATTCAATTAATCTCTGTTAATTATTCAAAAATACATTTTAATTCATATGTAATGTAATCCAAAATAGAAAAAATAAAATCATTTATCAATGACGAACCAATCACCACATCATCCCTTTTAAATAGTAACCAAAATTATACGTTTCACATATTCTCCCCCAAAATAATATTTCATCACAAAATCAAAATTAAATTATAATATGTATAAAAACATAGTAAAGTATAAAAGAAATTAACATTAAAACCCATTGATTTTATCTATTATTCATTATTCAATTCAATATTAACTATTTTTATAACAAAATAATTATTTTTCATTTCATATTTCTATATATATATATAAGTTACCATATCTAGGTGACACAAGAAATTATAAATGTGATAAATCATATAAAAATACACAAAAATTATATAATACTTGTATATATTAATCACTCATAAATGATAATAAATAACGAATAATATGAAAAAAGATAGAGAACATGTGAAAATATAATCCCTTATAATTCCATTAGTTACATTCAATTTTTATTAAAACAATTAAAACCATATTCTCATTGATAACCTAGGTATGATAAAGAAGTTATTAAACATTATAAAACAAAACTGAGGTCTAAAATCCCATAACATTATTTTAAGCATTAAATATTATTTAATTAAAATGAAGGTGAATAAATATCCAAGCACTACATACCTCACGTTAATTCACTACATTACGTTAAAATATAAATCGTCCATTATGAAAATATCATAAACCAATAAAATAAATGAATTACAGTACCATAGTAATATATAAAATAATACTGAAATAAATGTGATGATAATAGATAAAAATGGAGGTATATTTTTGTTAAGATCAAAAGGAATATATCATGCGGATCATGATCATGTTGTATAAAATAGTTGAACCAATGGGAAATGGAGAAGGGAAAAATATTATCTTGGTTTCAATGGATCAAAATGATTTCAAACTATGAAAATATTACCACCCAATATTATTATAGTACTATGGGTGCCACTTAATGATGTGGTGAGAAGACCTCCATAGGTTGGATTATTTATGTAAAAAGATATAAGAATTTTTTTGAATTAAAATGATCTATATATCATTATAATTATTTTATCTTTTACAAAATTCAAAAACATGGTAGACCTCTATGATGAAAAATCAATATAAAAATGTTTATTTAATAATTTTAGCCAAACTCAAACAATGGAGAACTATTTTATAGTCCATGGAAAAATATTGTTTCAATTATCCTCTTTAATTTACCAAACAATAGTAATATTAGGAACCCATCATAATTAAAATAAAACTATTAAAAAAGAGATTTATCCCACCCTATATCTCAAATTTATTTCACTCAAATCCTATAAAAACACTATCTTTATAAAAATAGACATCATGGGTTATGTTTACACCATGAAATAGAAATTCTGCTATATAGTCATTTTAGAATGTAACACCACAGTCCACGAAATGTATCAAACTAGACACGCATCAGAGAAGATAATGACTTCCCAAACAGTATAAACATCCTTTAAAATGGCCAGTTTGACACTTAATTATTCAAATTCTCCCTATTTCTACTCTATAATCCCTCCAAAAATTCATACCACTCATACATCTTCAGAAAAACAAAAAATATAGGGAAAATAAGGATTGCCCCTCTATAATTTCTTTCATTGGAGAAATATATTTGAGAAGTACCGTTAATAAATTAAGACATATTTGCATAAATATTTCACAACGCTTTAAATGAATTAAATAATTCACTTTAAATGAAAATAACTATATAATTTTTAATTACATTTTTCATCAATAGTATCCAAATGAAGATTTTAAATTAGTAAACTATTAATTAATAAAAATTAATTTACATCCAAATTTATTTATTAATACAAGTAGTCATAATGATCAATTATAACATAATAAATATATCATGTAATATATATATATATATATATATATATATATATTTAAAAACATTAATTAATTTATATCCATATAAAATGGAATTTTATAAATCATTGTATTTATTTATTTTTAATTGTTTTAAAAAATTTAATTTATACTAGAACACAAATATATTATCTGACCATATCCATATAAATTCAATTTATCAATTAACATAAAATATGTATTTTATAAGGATAATTAATACCAAACGAAAGGTACATGAGTAATAAAACCATGTAAAACTGTAGTAAATTATAAAATAAATGAAAGGTAAATACTAACTTACTATCATGAGAGCTCATTCGAGGATCAATAGCTCATAATCTCCACCCATAAAAATACATCATAATTCAATAATTTTTTTACATTATAATGATATCAATGAAAAATAAAACCAGTATTCATCATGATTACATCATGAGAAAATTAATATTTCAAAAGAAATCAATAATTTGGTGACCAGTTTCATTTCAAAATATTTTAAATCCAAAACAATATTTGTGCAATAATTTTGGAAAACATTTTATACATGGGTTGTTCTAATACATTTAAAACATTCAAAAATATCATCAATTTTATAAAATAAATTACAGCTAAGAACACATAATGTTGTGTAGTGAGAGTGTTTAGATAATTAGATAGAAAAAAATTGAACTAATCATTTTTTTAGTAGTTTAGATCACCAATATCAAATAACTTCCCTTCATAGTATTATATTCATCAAGAAAATAATTACAAGATAGATCATTTATTTTAATGGAACAATAATTACTTTATATATCCTTATATTTTCAATACCTATAGGAAACACCATCCATACATTCGATAGGATTCTGAACGTTCGGTAACCAAAATATTCTTTGGAAGACATGACCCAAGGACCTTCCTCTAAGTCTTGATGAATAACAAAAACCTCGAATTTCATTGCATATGGAAAAATATAAATTGATTCTTATGAGAAAGTGTATGATGAAATTATTTAACAAATAAAACTAGATATAAAATTTGAGTAAAATATAAGAGATGGATTTAAAATTTGATGTCACTCATTTAACAGTTACCACTTCAACTGTGGATGATAATTATTAAACCCCATTCATAATTTAATTAATTAAATAACTATTGTAGAAAATAAACCACTCTGTTTAATTATCATTCATGTATCAATGATCTGTTATATATACTGTACATCATAAATTTTTCGTTATTTATTAATAAATCACCAATGGTAAGAGAGATCCATCTAGTGATTTTAATTTCATGAGTGTTTCATGAAATCATTACAAATATTCCATTTTCTGAAATATATAAAGAATATGTAAACATACCCCTATCATTTTTTAAATCAACTGCATTTATAAAAAACTACAGTATTCATTAGAATTCCTAAATAATCCTAATTAAAAATTAATAATAATTGTTTATTAGAATATTCATTTTTATTCAAAAATAATATTATAATTAATATAAATTCAGTAAAAATAAAGTTTATTCAAATGTTAAAATGTCAAAAAAATATTATCATAAAACATATAATTTAGATGTGATTTAATAAATAATGTTTGTACAGAATATATTATCCATGAATTGAATAATATTTTTTAAAAGTTAAAATTGTGTTATGTAATTAACTAATTGTATGAATACCTCATATAGAGTATAAACATTTATAAATATATAGTAAATGGTGAAAAATATATATATAATATAATATAATATTAAATAAATAACATGAAAATGCATAGGATCTTCATCCCAAATATTTTAAAAAACTATAATTTTACTCATACAAAAAAACATTTCAAAAAACATATATTTTTACCTTCATGATAAAATAAAAAAAATTGACAATGAATAACATAATAAATTTTTTTCATACAAATTTACTCATATAAAAACATATTCATGGTCACAAAATTTCATTTTTATGGTTAGAATACCTTCTCAAGTCCAAACTACATGAATTATGTCACATAGTAGCACTCAAAATGATATCACCCTCGGCAACCACACTCTACATAGAAGGACCGCCTTCTCATATTCGAACTCTTCATAGTTGATCTCTTCATGGTATGATTTTTACCTAGTGGGATATCTTCATTGTTGAAGATATATTCATTCATTTTTAGGAAACTTATTTATTCCATAGATTAATATAACGATAACGTTCCCTTATATTCTACATGGATGCATATTCATTGATGCAGAAATATGAGAATGAAATAAATAGAGTATGTTTTGTCTACTATAAACACATGTTAGATGAGAGGAGACTCTTCATGATATAATGGAATCAAACCATGATCTTTTTATGTTCATTTATGGGTAGAAACACAGTCGTAGGGGTCACATCCTCAAGTAATTTGTATATAACATCATGAACTCTCCATGAATTTTCAACGTTCACATGTTAAAGATGCACCATGTGTCTACATTGTTAAACATGTGTATTTATATATATGAAATCATAAAAAATACATGAAAATTTACATGACTACAAACATTTCTTCAAATAAAATTACATATCTTCACAAATGATGAAATTCAATCACAGACAAAAAATTGGATAAAATGAATGGATTTGATGTTGTATAGTTAGGCTTTAATAATGTGTGATAGACATATAATGGGAAATAAATTCTATATCATATAACATATGCAAGCACTATTAAAATTTTTCACAAAAAAATCCCTATAGAGGAAAAAAACTCTCACGAATGAACTAAGATGATTCTAATGACAAACGTTGTAGGTTGCGAGATACAACCTTTTAATATCACATGATAGTTATGAATTTAATATAATTTGAGAAAACATTACAAAAAACATCATAGATCAAAATGTATTTAATATTTTTATTTCTATAAAAAATATAAATCTAAAAAGTGAGAGATTCATTACAATAATTCATAAATCCCGAAATAAATTTAATTAGGAAAAAATTTCATTAAAAACATACAAATGTAACTATTTTAACAGAAATATAAAATTTAAAACCATCATTAAAAAACCCATAATATATAACAGACATTGTTAGACTATTATTTTTATAAATAACCAATAAATGTGTAGTTATTAACAATTTAATGATCCAATTTTCATATAAAAAATTAATAAATTTGAGGTAATTGTTATTTTATAAAACAAATAAAATAATTCCCCTGATATAACTCTAACAATTTACATTTATTAAAAAAAATTAATGTGATCTATTATTTTAAATATAAAAAATACAATCACTGTATTTGAAATTTATAAAAATGAAAAACATATTGACATTCCAAAACATTTTCTATTTTTAAATCTATTTCCCTCATTTTAGGGAAAAAATAAAAAAAATTAATTATTTAACATCCCAATCAAAATGAATATAAGAAAATAAAGAGATGTACTAACAATTTATTATATATATTATAAATACTAAATATCATTAAATCAATTCCTATCACTTTTGACAAAAGATATTTCTAGATTATTTTGTATCAAAATATAAATTAAGCTATTTTTAAATATATGTTTGTGAAAATAATTTAACAAATATAATAATTTTTAACCTGAAATGAAAATATGTTTATATAAATTTCACATATAATAATATAAAAAATATATATATATTTTTTATTTAAAAAAAAGTAATTTTTTCTTGTTTAAATATATTGTTGAAAATTAAAAATAATATTCCTCTAACACATCAAAATTTATGATTATTTTCTCAAATTATGTAGATTCAAGTGGTATAGTACAATATTTAAAATTTTATTTTTACACTTTTTATGAAATAATAAATAATATCATATTTATTTACATTATCCATTAAAAAATGAAATATTTCATATATATGTTCTATTTCAGATATTTTCAAATGATTCCAATAAATTAAAATAATAGTAGAAATGTCATATTTTTCCTTTATTTCTATAAAAAATAATATTAAAATTAGATGGATATTGTAATGTAAAAATAAATTTAAACAAAAACATGATACGTAAAAAAATTATCATATTTTGATAATGAAATTAGTAGTTTTGTTTTTAAACTCCATGAAATTAAATTCTTATTGAGTAATGTAAAGACACCTTATGATCCCTTTCTATCAACCCTACAACCTCTATAATTTGAGTTATATAAACATAATAAATCCATTGAATTTTTTTGGTAAAATAACTATATAATAACAGTTACATTGATATATCAAATAATCTTCATTAAATACATAAGATTAATTTTTATATAATTTGACTAAAATATGACACATAATAATATTGAAATATTTATAAACTCTTATTATTAAACCAATTAAATTATGTTGACCACAAATTCGATATGTATAATAACATATACACTCTTTCCAGAATCATCGATTTTCAATTTGGAATTAATACTAATTGAGGTTTTATTATAATTGAATGAATTAATTCAAAAACATTGAATATATTTATTGAATATTTAAATTGACTTTAAAAAAGACAATATTTTGATTGATTATCATTGAAAAAAATTTAAAAGTACCTTTATCGTATTACAATCCTATCAATACCAATATTCATTAACATAAAAAAATAATTAAAATGTAAATCATTAGTCGAAAATATACTATATTATAAACAAATATTTATGTAATTAAATTATCATTTGATGTATTCATTATATACTATGTACGAAAAGAATTCTATGAGTAAAATAATATTGAAATAAAAATATACATATTCATTCATAACAAGATCTAAGAGATTATTGAAGACTGTATAAATGAACATTATGTTAAAAAACTTATATTTAGAATTAGTTATTTTTATTTATATAGAGATATTTAACCTATAACATATAAAAAGTACACTATTTAAAAATTCATTATTTTCATCAATTTATAATATGTTTATATTTTTAAAATACAAAAATGAAAATAAAATCCATATAACATCAGTTCTTTAAAAATAGAAAACAATCATGTCAATTTGAATTCATTTTTCATGTGAATAACTATTAAAAACTACTCATTATTAAAATTATAACTATATAACTAACATATAAAATATTATTATTATTAAAGGAAATTTTTTCTTATATTATTTTTTATATTTTTTAAAATCAATGAAATTTGACACATTATTTATTTGGAATAAATATTAAATTTCATGAAGAAAATTTTTCCTAGTTGAATAATTTAAAGCATCTTCAATATTAATAGAATTATTTATCAGAACCAATTCATAAATATCAATGAAATTTAAAACTGAGTTTTGGGATTGTATTCATAATTTAATATTTATAATTAATTTTCCAAGAGGATTTCTTTTATTTGTTTTCAACTCCTTAAGATCATTTTGAATTTATATTTTATCCCACATAACAAAATAATAATCAATATATTGTAAGTTATCTTTACCAAAATTTACTTCCATTATTTTTTTGATTATTATTTAAATTTAAATTATATTTATTTTTTAATTTCGTAATATTTAACGTGGTTGAACCCATATATGATAAAACTCCCATATTGAAAATTATATATTCCATACTATAATTAAAATATCTGAAAAAAATCCATCACCACATTTCGAATAATTTTTTTATAATTTATTTTTTTATTAGAGATAAAATATTTACGACCAATTCACCTATAATATTCAACATTAGGACAAATCAATTAAATCAATTCGTAATGTGTTCTATATTAAATAAAAATATAATTGAACTAATATATAGAGCAAGAAAAGATATATTAAATTATGTAGAGAAAAAAATTAAAGGAACTTTAAACTCATTCGTCATTGATCAAGCTCTTTCATGAATTGAACTATTCATTATTAAAAAACAAACTATTTTGTCTTCTTGTTTTAGGGGTTAAAAATTGTTTCTATATCCATTTTTTCTAAAATTTCAACTTATTCTGAAATTTAATATTCAATATCTCTATCACTTTTTATTGAGATTGATTGTTCTTTTTATATTTTTAATTGTTTTTCGAGAAAAAAACATGGTCTGAATTTTATATTTAGGTTATAAGACAACATTCCTGATGAATCTAATATATCTATTAACAATTTTAAAAAAATATTATTTTCTCCAAAATATATAGGTTTATAGGACTAAATAAACCAATATATATCAATTGAAGAGATTTTTCACTATTATTACCATTCATTGATTTAAAATTTAATTTATGTTGTGTAAACCCTATATAGTAATGACACTCAAAATATTATCATCAATTTATTTTAGGATATTGTAAGTCATGATCAGTCTTTAACAACTTATGTAATAGTTTTAAATTTTCATGTACAAATCTCCAAATAAAAAAATATTATACACTTATACAATAATCAAACAATTAACATTTTGTTTTCTTCGATCTCTTGAAACAAAAGATTAAATTTTATCATTGGTATTTTTAAAAAAATAGATTTATTTTACAAAACAAAAGATTTACAATTTAAACATTTATAATAATCTATCACATTTATGTGGTATAGTTAATAAATAATTCATTAAACCATCAAAAAACAATATCTTCTAATTATTAATAGGTTTAATAAATACATCTTCTATGATCCCATTCCTAAAACCATCATAATTGTCATTATATAAGATGAAGCCGCAATCACATGGATTAAATGACATGTAAACATAAGTATGACAATTCATATGTGTGGGGAAAAATAGTCAAAATAATATAAATCATTGAGTTTTTGTTGATAAATTCCCTAAAATGAATCCTGTAAATTATTTTTTAGCCGTAATATTTTAGGCCCAATAATATTTGTTGTGGAAAGTTTTGAAACATAAAAGATATTAAACATCTATTTGTGTGTTATTTAAATTTAAAATCATTAGAAAAATATTATATTCTATTGTGGAGAAATTATTCTGTAATTATCAATGGGTATTCACTGGAATAATTCCCTTGTATACAAAATTTTAATCATTATACACTCAAAATATTCCATTTTTGATGTATCATACTTGTTAAAGGTATGTTTCCATTAATGTTTAAATGGATGTTTTCTTGGTTATGATGAATTTGAGGGGTTTTGGTTGTTTTTTTGTAGAACATGGACCGATCACTACCAAAAATAAAAATTCATATGCTGAAATTTATTCATGACATGAATATGTCTCCTGAATATTTTGGGAATTCTTTTTTGATCATGAAAATGGTTTAGTACATGAAACATTATCACATATTGAATTTTTTTTATCTAGATTTTTTTAACCCAAGGGGATCTATTTTTTGGTGTACCTTAAATTTATGGGAGTCATTTAATGAATATTGTAATGACTTTTTAAATTATTCATAACCTCCAATTTTTTCACTAGAGGGCCATATCCTAACTATTTCTATATTGATCTTCCATTCATCAAATCTAAAGTTCTTCAAGATGATTTTCGGTTTCTCTGCCCCTTCTAGATCATTGCATTTAGTTCTTGACCTCTATGACTATTGCATTATCACTCAATCGGTAAGAGAAAATTGTGTAGCTTATTTTCCATTCATCTTGAAAAAATCATCGTGAAACATTTATTGATTATTTAATCTTATGGTGATGTATATTTGATCCATTAAAGATATTATTTATGACTTTCTCCTAGAGTTGGCTTTCTAGTTATATGTGTTGCATAATTGTATTCCTAGAGGTTCACCTTTATTAAAAAAAATTATGACCATTTTTATAATGTAATTATATCCTAAGATATGTGAATCATTGTCTGGGTTTCAGTTGTTTTCCTTACATTCATTTAAGTGTGTGTGTATCCCATTTTTGGTATTGATCAAACATAGTTTAAGGTAGTTGGTTCCATCAATTTCTTTTATTGAATTAACTGTGATTTATTATGATTAATAAATTGGATTTATAAAAATTATTTCATTATGGTTTTTGGACTAAATGAATTTTAATTTAAAGAGACGTTTTACATTTTTTTGGTAATTTAAAATTTTAAACAAAAAATTTTAAATGGTTTGTGAATATGGTTTCCAAATAATTTTTTATAAAAGAAAATACATTTTAATAGAAATCCCATTAGAAATTATTTGTAAAAATGAATCACATGGGAATCCATGGGTACCTATGTTGAAGGTGTATCATTTGGCCCCTATCCATTTTATTATTGGGAGGTTCTCTCTTGTGATTTTCCTCTACAATATACTTCATATGTTCTATTTAAATTTTTTGATATTTGTCAGGGATTCATTCATGGGGTATTTTTATACCACATAGGATTATTTTATATGGACTTTGGTGGACATATTTCATTGATTGTGGTAAAATTAGTCCACTTGATTTTTTTATTGTGGTACAAGGTGAAAATTAAATTTTATTTTCATTTGTATTAGTATAGATTTGACCTTCATATTTTTTATATTTATGAAAGTTTATTGAAATTAATCATTGATTTTAGTCATGGATTGTTTTGGAATGATGGATAATATATAATATTAATCATTAGTTTTATATAAATAATTTTATCATCTATCATGATACATTTTCTCTTTATGAATCACAATTAGAATAATTTATAGATAACTTATATGGAACTCTAGTGTAGGATCTTAATTATCTCGTTTATATCATATCCTAAAAACCCTTTGGTGGTGTTTATATTTTTTTGTTTCCCGAGATGTATGAATAAGAAACAAAAATATAATGAGGTGGGGAGTTTTACATTAGCTGTCTGTGGGTAGTTGATGGGGAGATGGTGAGGATTTCCCATATTATAACATGAATTATTTTTTCTTTTTTCTTTTTTAATTGATGTTGGACTTATAAATTTGTATTTATATTAATTCTATGTGTCACATCATATATTTTATTGAATTTTAGGGATGAAATCTATATATATTTATATATTTTATTTTATCCATTATCTATTTTTTTTATCTATATATTTTCTATTTTATCTACTTCATGTTTTGAAAAATCATTACCTCTATTTTTATTGGATGTCAATGTGCTTTATTCCAAACTATTGGGTTTCGAAATACCCTTTAGGTATGTGTAATATTTCTTTGAGAACTATATTATGAGGTGATAACATGTTTGTTCTTAACAAAATGTAATCAATGGTCAGTTTTTCACTATGATTCCTTATCATGGGACAATTGGTAGACTGTATGTTGTATTTTCAGATCCTAAGAAGTACGCCGTGGTGAGTTTGTAGCCATCTATTAATGTGAAGAGACTCAATATTCATTGTGATGTTGGAATGTGTCTCTCATATGTTGTATTCTTGATCTTGATCTATGTTTTGCCAATGGTTTTCAAATTTAGGTGGAATTTGTTTGGGTTTTGGATCATTTATTCTCTGTTTGATTTGTAGTAGTATGCCTCCATGATTTATCCCATGAGATCAAATTGAGGGTGAATTAGATGATCCTAAAGGGAATCATACATTTCACTCGAATATAATAGAGCATATTATTTTATTATTTTTTTTAGTGGGCCAAAAAATATATCAATTCCATAACATAGTCATTGATATTTCAGAAATAGAGAGAGGAGAATGTTTTTGAACATTTGAGTTATAACATATGAATAAACCATTAATTAATGGTATGGAAAACCCCCAAGATGCAGAGGAATGGATAAGTAAGATTGAAAATGTATGTTTCTTCATGGATACAGATAATGTCATAAAAGTGTAGAGCATAACAATCCGGATTTAGTGTCCCAAAAAGAGATGGTGAGATTACATTGTATAGGTAGATATGAATCTGTCATTGTAATGTATGTGACTTATTATTCACTAATAGTTTTTGTTCTATCTATATACTCTAATAATTGAAAAACTTTATATTTTTTCTCATTAGAGTTCATTAAATTTTTTAATAGGGGCCCATAAGGGATAGAATATGCACGAGATATCTCTGGGTGATCTTGGGTTCCCCCACCACCATCACTTGCTTCCTTCCTCCATATCATCTCTCCTTATCCCTTATAACCACCTTACATGGTCTTTGGTTGGGAGTATAGCTGGTGATATCATGGTGTTGTGTCTTGTGACAACTTTATATTTTCTAAATTTATCGGAGCACTCTCAACATCTATTGTAATTCACCCATCATTACTAAAATTGGTATGATGGTCTCTAAAGATTCCCCCACTACGACCATTCTCATTTCTGTTCTAGCTCAATTGTCACCACTTCATGGTTATTGATCATCATGGGAAGGAACGAGGCAATGTTTTTGACTACTTTTTTTGTCAGTACTAGTTTGGGGAGGGAATCCTCCACAATTCTTGGGCCCAAATAATTTTCATTGATTATTCTTCCCTCATTTATCTAGATTTTCTATGATGTATGTGATTGGTCCACCATGCAGGTTTCACTTCTTGTTCCCCTCATATGCGATGGTTATTTTTTGTTTCAGTTTCCGCAATAATGTTCTACATCTAAGATTAGGATGAAATGTGCCTTTTCTTGATGGATTGTGGACTCCCTTGCTCAAATATATCATTATATAGTTTCTTATAATGTTTCACCATGATCCCTCATGCAAGTGTTCATCAAGTCTGGTTTGATGGATCCCACAATGATTTGGTTGTTACTATTGAACACTATAATTGTTGTGTGGTTGAAGACCCCGTGTTGTAGCTGGTCTGTGGTGACTTTATTTTAGTGAATCGAGTTTTCTGGCATACCATACGGTGTGGATTCATGTTCCCAAGGTGAGGAAGTGGAGTAGTATCGCATGGATGGGTGTTGTGGGTCAGTTGATTTGTGGGTCGGTTGATCCTATTTCATTGGACCATTTTTTGTTTTTGGTTGATGTTGTCAGTTGTATGGGTCTAGTTAGGGACATGGATCCTTTCTAGGCTTCCATATGAATCATTTTGTGTGTGGTATGGTATATAAGTTATTACTAAGCCTGAAAGTGATTCTTTTTGAAAATATAAACAAAATATATTTCAATTTTCTCCTTGGATTTGAGAGAGAAAGCAATGTGAGAGTACAATAGTCCATTTGTGATGTTAAAAAATTTAATCTCTAGATGTGGTAAATAATTATTTGATCCAATCTCCGACGTACCAAAAATATTTGCGACCATACATCACATCACTAGTGTTAATGATGAATACATAAACTTTTCCATTATTTCAAAATAATTAATGACTTATTGCATAATAACACACAAATTATAACCCATAATATTGAGAATCCGAGTTAAATTGGGTAATTAGGTACATTAAAATTAAACATAAAAATAGGTGGTACATCAACATTGATGATTAATAATTTTACATGCGCAAAATATTCCATCATTCTTAAAACATATTGGGACGAAAAGAGGTAATACATAAGAAATGGATGAGCTATAAATACTATTAAGGGAGTAAATATGGTATAATATAAAGAATTTATTTTATGTTATATAATAGAAATTTAAAAGGAGTAATAATTTTTGGTGAGAAAAATAAACATTAACAAAGAGTCATGCCATAACATTGGTACAATAATTAAATTTAGGAAAGTGGATACAACTTTAAACCTGAAAACATGAAAATATATCAATGATAACTCTTTAGGAATAATAAGATAACAAAAAATATCCAAAAAATTGATTAGGTTAAATACCTAGTCCAATAATTTACATCCTATTAGACCAAAATATTAATCGATGAATTAGAGTGCTATGTAATATTAGGATCACATGTTGTTTTCATATCACTTACATGAATAAGTGGTCCACAAATATAATTCAACATAAGATCAAATTTCATTACATTTATTTCCACGATCATGAATTGTGAAATACTTATATAGAATTACTCAACAAAATATATACATATATGTCGAGGTAAATACCCATGAGTGGACACTGTGATATTATTCCCAATATAAAATATTGTCAAGGAAAAACAATAGTGAAATTTAAGCATCATAACAATAGTTATAACTATTTATTATATGGTTTAATGAAATTTAAATGGGTATGTCATCACTTAAAAAAAATTATAGACAAGGGGTTGTGGAAAAACAAATGTCGACATTAATAACTGAGAATAAAAGGCATAAATTGAAAAAAAATAGACGAATAAAGATGAGAAGGAAGAGATCCCACAGTAAATTTTGGAATAAGAATGACTTAGGTAAAGTCTATATCGACTGGGGATAAATTATATATCATTATTAAGAAATTAATATGACCATATAATAATCTTTACAATATCTTGCATGCATAAAAATTTGATATTTCAAAGTATAAATACAATAAAAGATCATGAATTAAAATCAAGGGAGAGATTTATCCCTTTACATGGGATGGTGATTCCAAATCTTGAGAGGAATATATAGAGGGGATCATATAGTAAAGATGTAATCCAAGGATTATTAGTGAAGATGAATGTGATAATGAATTGTAATATATAAGAAAATGGATGGGTGTTCATTATTATTTCATAAAAATAGATTGTGTCCTATATATAATAATGTAGTCAACATAAAAAACAATATTATGGTTTTCTAAATATTTTTCCAAAGTGGAGTGTTTTAATTATTTTATAATCTAAAAATATTATCTCATTAAAATTTTCCCTTTAGTGATATGACAGAATTTCATGTTTATAAATAAATGATTTTAAAACCATTAAATATTATATAGGTGTTGGAGGATTAATTATGGATTTATAAAATAAATAAAATAGTATAAAATCATTTTTAAATGTGAAACACTTATTTTTTCATGGATACAATTTATATCAGTTTTACATCACGTTTAGGATAATATGAAGTCATAATACACTATGTATATTAAATTTGTATTAAATTTAGACACAAAAAATCAATTGACATTGATAAATATGAAAAAATAACTATTGTAATATTATTTCAGGAAGATAAAAAAAATTATTTTAAGAAAAGAATTTGGAAATTATTTTAATTCTTAATTTGAAAACAAGAATCAAAATTTATTCAAAAATGCAATGTATTTTTTACAATAAATTTTTTTGAACTGATGTAGTAACTTTTTTAGATATTCAAATTTTGATTATAAACTATAATTAATAAATATAATTTAATAAAGAAATTTTAAAAAATATTATTTAGTAAATTACAAAATTATATCAATAAAAGTAATTAATTAATTGAAATTACATATTGCCTAAAAGTATAATTTATGATTCATAAAATCAAGAAAAATAATCCGTTACAATGTTACCAAAATAATATGTTAATATATTCCGGATTTCAAACTATAAAAATATTTTTATTATTAGGTTCTTCATACATATACTATAATTTCACAAGAAATCATCATCAATGTATGGTGTGTAATGGTGATATATTCCTTGGGTGATTCAACGTACATACTTTTGGCCATGATATCGAGGAACTTATACTTCTTAGGTAAATGGTTTGAATCAAGGTTTAGTTGATAGATATCATCCTTGGATTGGTAAAGTGAAATGACTAATGATTCTATATCCCGTATAATCTTTTATAAGTGGGAATTATAGTATACAATTTCACAACTAATGTATATTTCTTCTTTTATATGTGACCATTGGACTTATCATAACCCTCTAATTATACTTATCATATCATTAGTATTCATTGACTAAATTATCAATGATTATGATTCTTAATAGTATTTTAATACTAATTGTATATAATAATCCCTAGAATTTTATGTGTTTTCTATTACCATATTTCATTATATGGAATATTATTTAATCTCAAATTGTATTTTATTTATAAAAATTTGGGTCACTACAATATTAGCCATCATAAATGTAACTATAAAAATATTAATTTGAAAAAAATAGATGATGTTATTTTTTATTAATCACCTCAACTAGTTCCCACAACTCTCATTCAATTATATGTTTTCTCCATAACACTATTATCATGGAAATTTTCATATTTTTTAGAGAATTTTCTTTATGATAAGTGATATTCACGAAGTTGTCCTCATATAAATTGCAACTCTCTAATAATACCACCATTGTATTCATCACATGTAAGGATTATAGTGTTTACATCCTCAATATGGGTATATGGAGTACACCATATACTTGACTAAAGTTATTTTGGAGTACTAGTAAATAGAAATCTACTCAAATGTGATAATGGATCTCAACGGGTCACATGTTTCTTGGACTCATACTTCCATTATTCATAAATATCATAAATTTATTCCATGGATATATATAGACGAATACCATAGTTGCAACCTCAAAATATAGGCCTCATCAATGATTGTAATCATATCTATTCTGTCATATTTGAGAGTCCTTGAAATCCAACTAAACGATGTTGACCTTTTTTAGACATTTCCATTACTATCATAGGACCCAATAGTTATTATTCACAAAATTTATCCCAACATGTAATTGTTCTGCTTCAACTTCTATAAGGAGTATAAAATGGTGGAATTCTTATGAGTAATTTATTATATTATTAAATGAGAACATGGAAATTAGAAAATATTGATACCGACATCATCTATCATATTTTGAGAATATAGTCAATAAGTCCTCATGTGTCTGGATAGCCAGATTATATTGGAAATTAGTTTGATGGAAATATGACACAATGAAGATCAAATAAATGTTTCGTTCATGTTAGAAAGTACAAATAAGATGGAGGTAAATTATGTGTCATAATCAGATACAATTGATTGTTTTTTTACATGCAGTCTCACCACTTCTCTATCACGAACATTTTGATGTTTATTGAGTGATAATTCCTCTAAAATTAAAATGGAATGAATAGTATTTGTAATTCAATCCTCCAAAACCATATATAATTATTTACTTGTGATATATTGGAATGTCTTCGGACAAATACCATAGTTATTTTTCCCCATTTCATTTTTAGTTAGTGTAATGGTTGTATCATAACCATCGATTTTTTACTTTAATCCATGAATTTTGAATATAAATGTCACATTGACTTATATTCTGCATTCTTCTTCTATATATTTTCCTACCAACAGTTCTCTTGAATATTTATAAAATTCGTTTTATTCACCACTTGAATAAAGGAGTTTGAGAATTTGAATCATCACACTAACACATCTTTAACACAAGATTTAATGGTGCATATGGTCCTGAAACAAATATTACAACACATTCTTCATTAATTTTGATCTATTTGGATTTACATTTTCTAATATATTTCACATTCCTCGGGATTTTCACATAATATCATTGAGGTTCTTTTGTGTTCTCTTGAATATATTTTTGGGATTACATTTGTGAAAGGATTAAAGATTTTCTTTCCTTTAGGATTCCCATTTCCATCCATTTCATGTCCATGAAGAACATATCCTTCTAATTTATCATCAATGATAAAATATTTATGATCATTTTTACATTGAGCTTCTACCACATTATTTTAATCCCCATTAGGGTAGTGGATTTAGAATTCATATTCCTCCATCATCTTAAACAATATTTTTAAGCACATTTTTAGCCCTTTTAATGTGAATATATATTCATCCTATTATGATTATTCTATTTTTCACACAACTCCCTAAATATATAATTATTCAAAATTTTCTATATAATGACCCCTTAATTATGTTCGTGTTCATGTATTTACTTTTCATATTCATTAACTATCAATTGTACTGATTTATAGATTATCACGGGTAAATCATCATTAATACATAGTGAATGACCTTCTTTGAAGCATCACTATGTACCAAAAAAGTTCCCCACTTGTGAGTAGTTTATACAAACGTGTAGTGATAAGCCTATTCTTCAACTCATTTAAGATGTAATAAAATTCAATATTATGAAATAACATGACTATATTCTCTGTATGCTAGGTTATTGTGTTTTTAAGTAGTGATAAATTTCCCATGAATTGAAGATAATATAGATCCAGTCTAGGGAAACGTTTTTCTCCATCATAGTGTTGGTCATGACCATGCTTTAATTTCATCCTTCATTAAAGGGTCCAAAAATAACATATTTTTAAATATAATTTACAATAGGAATTGGAATTCCTTCAACCATAACTCAAAATTTCATTAATATTATTAAAACATCACTTTTCTTGTACCCTTTAGAATAATTCAAATATTTTTTCTCGCCATCCTCCTTTATATAGTATTTTATTATAATAATAGTTATAAGAACTACATGAAATTTATCTAAGTAATACCTTCAGACTCTATTCATAATTACTTTGATGATTTTTATAGAATTAGAAAGTTCTAATGGAATTATTTTGAACTCTAATTACCTATAACATGTACGAAAATCAGTCTTGTTGATGTTCCCCTTCATGATCTCTACATAATAATACCTTGAATGAAGATCCTCCTTGGAGATGTATTGGGATCCACATAGCCATTTAAGATAATTGTAAATCTATAAGAGAATATATTTTTTCATTATCATGATCATACTAAGCACATGATAATAAATGCAAAGGAACCTTGAAAGATAATTCTCCATGATAAAGAGGACTGGTTCACCACAATGTGATTCACGTGGGAATATAAATACATTATCAAGATTCCACAATATTTTTTCTTTATTAAATCAGGTTCCAAAAAACACAATTCTTTAAAGGGACATAGATATTTCCCAATACCCAGTTATAAGCTCGATTGAAAATTAAACCAAGTGGGTATAAGGAAGACCAAAAAATTCTTAAGGAAACATTTTAGGCTAATTCTCATAATGGGAATGTATATAATGATTTTTTCCACAGGCTTGATCATTTGATCCAGATTAACATACTCAAAGAAAAATAATTTTCATGATTTATATGTTTGTTCAAAAAAATATTCCATATCTTTCTTGAACAAGTAAAAAATTGGATGGTGATTCATGATATGAAGAGTTATTTACTATTAACAATAATTTATATTGGCTATATGTACATATATCCAATTCATTCCCATAATTGAATAATATAACCCTAGGGTAGCATCACAATGTTTACTGGGAAGTTCATCTCAAACATCTTCAAATGGGAGGATATTTATACATGGGATGTAATAATTTCCCCATTTACCATTTTCTTGGACAAGTCTACTTCCCTAATTTTTGGGTGAGTTTGAAAAGTTATAACAATCAATTTTTATATGAATGAATGAATAGAACAAGTAGTTGAATGATAAACTAGAGTATATGTAAGAACATTATTTTCAGGACCCCCTCATTGGTTGTGATGGAATATTCATTCCTTTAAATCCTTATATGATGTGGGAATTGATTGTCTCTATAAACACATGCCTAAGGTTGGTGTTACACATAGTTTCCATGTTCCCTGATGTTTAATCATTAGAAAATAACAAAGGGTTGACTAAATAATTCCACTATTCCATTAAATTGGTGGGTTTCTACCATCATATATCATTTTCTAGATTCCCTTCATTTATGAAATTATATCATTCTGTCATCCCCTTCAAGATATTTATTGAGTACTTCTTCTAACACTTTTGAAAAGTGGGATATTGAATTTTCAAAAAACTATTTGATTTATCAATTTCAAATCTAAATATAATCTATAATTTCTACTTTATATCCCTCTAATACCATTGATATTTATCGATATCATTTTCAAATTTCAGGGAACGTTGGAAAATTTTCTCATAGTTATCAAATTCTCGGATCTATAGGGACTTTAATTGACTATGTTTTAGACCACCCAAGAAGTGAAAAACATCTCATTTACCATTATTGAAAAATCATAGGGTTTATTTCTTATGGCTCGATAATTTTACCAAAAACACCCTAAAATATTCATTATCTTATTTCATGTGGTATTCAAAATCCATTTCTATATTAATTCATACAGTGTGAGGAATATATTTTTGGATTTTTTTTTCATAATTTCCTTTATCCCCATTGCATCATTAACTTCAACATGTTTCATATTATTGATCAATGTCCACCACTGATCAAAATATATATCCATATGATAAATGATAATTATTTTCATGAACTGACCCATTAATGGGATTGAGCTAAAACTACCTAATTCCCACCTCCGTAGGACAGGGGTTGGAGACCAGTGTCGATGGCATAAAAACTGAGGGATTTCATTTCCTGAGTACCTATACATACACATGCAAGTAACTGAATGAATAAATGTGTAGGGAGAGGAAAAATAAGACATGATAGTACTACAAAGAAGACACAAATATGCATTGAACACTAAACTATTCATGTACAGATAATTAAAATGAAAGGGAAAAGGTTAATAATACACACCTGACTAGAAAAGTGTCTGAACCTAACAAAAGGTGGAAAATTGAAATCGTTGAGAGATCCCCACTCCAGAATACCATGATATGAACCCCACAAATTTTCCATACACCTTGTATCGCTTAGCTCTTCTAAAATCAAGACTAACCTATCCTTCATCATCGCGGGCACACCAAGTTTTGGCAAAGCCCACAGAGTGGTAAGAATAAGTATACTAAGTAGGATGCCTTGAAATCTCATGAGAGTTGCATAATATGTACTTATGAAGGGATCAATATTGAGAAAAATGTATAGTATAAGATATTATATCATGTCCCAACCATACAGTGATATAAAACTCTTCCAAACACAACGAGCTCAAAAATTTGGGAAGATGAACATTTATTTGAGACTTAAATACCAATAATTGGATATTAAAATAATCCAACAACATGAATTGAGACACACACAAAAACAAGTGGCACACCCTGCACATCTTCACCTCTAAGATAAATAGAGTATCCAAAACCCAATGAGTGAGTACAATAATTGCGATATATATATATGAACAACCAAATAAGCCCAAACATGTGACTCAAGGGATCTCCATCTCAAAGCTCAGCCCAGGAAAATATTGACTAATAGTTCCATAAGGATGCAAAAATATGATTAACAACATCCACATGTCTTCCATGAATATACAATTCAGTGAGACTCAAATCACCACACCTTAATAATTTCCTCTTGTGGTTTCACTGAATCATCCTCATGGTTTTAGGTCATGTCAAAAAAAAATATCATTTGGGGAAAGGGTCCCTCTTTCCTGATAATCTAAATGTACATCAAACCATGTCAAGCCACTACTCCTTGTAGACCAAAAGAGTAAATCTAATGTAGAGGACTCACACCATAGTTCATCAGGTGGATTCCAATTTAATTGTTACAATAGAGGTCCCACACCATGAGGCGTCGGAGGGATTCAACTATTGTTCATCAATGTCACGACCCGCCCTGGGGGTCCGTGCCGTGACTACCCCAAGCCCGCCTTCCATAGGCCAGGGGCTGGCGACTAGCACCAAGGCGTAAATCCCGGTAAAAAGGGAAGGCATTGCCTTTGTAAAGTAAACAAACACGACAGAGTAAGCAAGCGGAAAGTAAACACTAAGCAAAAGCAGAGTACAACTGAAAGTGCAGAAAAGTAAATGGGCCAGTATACAAACCCAAACTGAAAGTAAAGTACAACTCGAAAGGGAAAACAACAACTGAAAGGTAAAAGCCGCTACACCGAGCTGTCCACTGGAAATCCCTCCTGAAGGGTGGGTACAGATAGCTCCTCTGCTCCACGGGTCCCGCCGTCCGCTCCGAGCACGTCCCGCCCAGTGGTCCACCTCCGGGTACTGTCCCGCTCTGCAAGCCTCAGCTAAGGTCAACGCTGTCCGTCGTCTGCAACCAACACAACGTAGTGCGGGCAAAGCCCGTGCAGGGGTGAGTATAAGCTACTCAGTAGGGACCCCGAGACCCCTGAAGGTCTCTCAAAATTTACAAAGGATAAACCACGAAGAAAGGTACAATCACGAAGTAACAACCGACACTGCTTAGGTATATGCCCATACATATACCTAAGTCATCAATTTCAAATATGCTCCAACCTCCGAGCCCAAGTACAACTCAGTCCACATAGGAAAGTAAATGTATTCCACACAGGAAAGCAAAACGTAATCCACACAGGATTGCATATCACAATCCACACAGGAAAGCAACAGATTCAGCTCACACAGGTATACTTCTTCGAAAGACGATTAAGATGATCTCTGATCCATCAAAGTCATCGGACCCACGAAGGATCGATAGGTAACTAACCCCCGCAAAAGACCCACACAGGATCGGGACCACACAGGACCTGTAGGCGCTGGCTCACACAGAACCGCTTAGCGCGGACCCACACAGGATCAGACCCACACAGGATCGGGCCCACACAGGACCTTTAGCTCTGATCCATGTAGGATCTCTTAGTGCTGTAGTCGTCGTCGTCGAATCCACACAGGATCGGGCCCACACAGGACCTGTAGTACTGATCCACGTAGGATCACTGAGTGCTGTAGTCGTCGTCGTCGAATCCACACAGGATCGGGCTCACACAGGACCTGTAGCACTGATCCACGTAGGATCGCTGAGTGCTGTAGTCGTCGTCGTCGAATCCACACAGGATCTCTGTACTGTCGTCGTCGCAGTCACAGTAGCAGTAGTAGCAGTAGTAGTCACAGTAACAGTCGCAGCCAGCACTAGGGTTCCCGCACACAGCAAGCTCGTTCGGAGGGTCCGCTCCACGAGCCGAGAGGTTGATACATCAACTGACACAAAGTCCAGAGTTGATGTATCCAAAAGTTTCGTATCGTCAACAGGAACTCAACGCAACAGACGACGCGTCGATCGGACGCCCGGTCTGAGAGTTATTGGCATTTTCGTCCCCGGGGCCCGGTTGGTTTTTAAGGCAAAACAAATCCGACCGTACTCCACCTGCGTCCAAACCTCAGGCGGAGTATGCCAAAAGATCCGTCTCACTAAGAGGAACACAACACAGCTGACGGCACGTCAATCGGACGTCCGTAGCTCAAGATATGAGTGTTTCCGCTACGAATGCCCGGTTGGTTCGTGAACGAACCAACCCGGCCGAACTCAATGTAAACCGAAACCTTGAGTGCGATATACCGAAACGACCGTCTCGATCCAAGGATCGCGTTGCCGCAGACGGTTCGTCGATCGGAGGTCCGAGGCTCATGTTATGGCCAAAAGACCGAAACTGATTCGAAACGGGGGGTCTGGGTCCGGGGCGACCCGGCCCGACCCCCCCTGGGTCAGCCCGAACCGGGTCGACCCCACCAGGGTCCGACCCGGCCCGGCCGACAGCAGACCGGCGCGGCGGCGCGGCTGGCGCCGCTGGGGCACGCGCGGGAGGGCTAAGCCCCCCGCTTTCCAGAAGGGCGGCGCGGCTTTTTAGCCGCACCCTTATTTTTTTTAAACGGCCCCCACCGCACGTGGGGGATGACTCAAAGGGAAACCGGGGGTTTCAATCCCCCAGATTTACAAGATCGGCCAGATTTAAGCCGGCCGTTTTCTTTACACTTGGGACCTGCGGGTCCCGCTTCTATTGCAAGCCGGCGGCTGGCACGACCGGCCGCCTCCCAATGCTATGCCGCGGCCTGATGGCCGTGGCTCTCCTGGACTCTGGCAGCCGATGAAGGCGGCCGCCCCTGATTTCTCCGCCGCGGCCGAAGTGCCGCGGCTCCTCCTGATTTCCGGCGCCGGCAAGGCCGACGTCCCTGGCTACTCCGCCAAGGCCGTAGGGCCGTGGCTTCCCTGATCTCCGGCGGCCGGCAAGGCCGGCCGCCTCTTGGTGCTCCGCCGTGGCCGTCCGGCTGCGGTTCTTCTTTCACCGCCGGTGGCCGGTTTTCCGGCCGCCCCTTCTTGCTCGGCCCTTGTATGATTTGCGAAGCGTAACGACGTCGCGCCCCACCGCCACGGCCCGACTCCGGCCGCGGTCTCATCCGATATCAAAGGCGCGGTATTAAAGCGTCGCGGTTCTTCGTCGTGACCCAAACCGGCCTTAAATAATTCTTTTCGCGCGGTGCAATGGTACCGCGTTACCCCACTTCAAACCACATTAAAACTAAACCACGATGGGAGGAGGATCGGCCGTGTTTGTGCGGTCCGGCCTCCTCCCGTTAGTTTGTTATCAATTGGCTTAGATATACTTGAGGAATGTCAAATAAAAATAAAACAACGAACTCAAGAACCCCTACCTCGATAGTCGCACGTTGACGAAGTCGTGGAATATCGGTGTCGATTCCTTTGACGTCGGAGGAAGAGTCGTTGTCGATGGCATTCATCACAGAAAACCGTCGCGGAAGAGATGATGCGGAAGAAGAAAGTCACGTCGCGGATAAGGTGTCGCGGAAGAACTGTGTTCTTCGGCGACGAAGTTCTTCGTTGAAGAACGTCGTTCTTCGTGTTCTTCGTCGAGGTTGAAGAAGATGAAGAAACAAGAAGAACCTTCCCAACTCTCTCAAGGAGACCAAAACCCAAAATAAAATAAGACTCTATCTTATTTTATTAACACAACAACACACTAGAATTTCAAGAGTTTTTGAAATTCAAAACACACACACAACTCACCTTATTTATGTCTAAAGTTATAACTTAAGATATCATAACTTATGTGGGAGTTGAGGGGGTTTTAGAGGATATGAATAGGTGGGGTTCGTGAGGGCCCCACCACCCTCATAACCTCCCAAGGGAGGTTGGGTGGTTACCCAACTTCCAACAAGAGATAAAACATAGAGTAAAATAATAATAATTGTAGTGTAATTACAAAGTAAACATCCACAATTTTTATTATCAACACTCGTATGACCGCAACTCCAGAACAGGAGTTCCTAAGTGTTTACCGGTGCTACGGTTCCATCGGTGCCCTCGGAATTCGATTCCCGGCACCGGTTCAAAAGTTAGAAAAAACCCGCTCGTTCGTTCACTGAACGTACCCGAGCTAAACTTCGGAAATTGATTCCGGGCACACCGGGCCTCGGAATCAGGTGCCATCAGAAACCGCGCTCTTGTAAAATTCTAAAGAAAATTAAGAAAAAATTTCCCTTGAATTTTACGGGTCTTTACATTACTCCCACCTCAGGGCTTTATGTCCCCGTAAAGATACATCAAAACTAGGGAAACAAATGAGGGTACTGAGCACGCATTTGAGCCTCCCGCTCCCATGTGCTCTCCTGGAGATTCCCATGCTGCCATCTGATGTGCATAAGAGGAATCGATCGCCCACGCAGGACCCGCTCCTGCCGATCCTCTATCTCTATCGGGACCTCCGTGAAAGTCGCCCCATCGTCAACGTCAAGCTCCGCATGATCAATGATGTGTGTTGGGTCGTGCACGTATCTCCTCAGCTGGGATACGTGGAAGACGTTGTGCACCCGGTGCAACTGAGGATGTAGTGCCAGGCGATAAGCCACCTCACCAATCCTGCTGAGAACCTGAAAGGGTCCGATGAAGCGCGGAGATAACTTGCCGCCTCGGCCAAATCTCTGAATACCACGTCGAGGTGAGACCCGCAAGAAGACGTGGTCGCCATCCTCGAACTCCAGTGGCCTCCGCCTCCTGTCAGCGTATGACTTCTGCCGGCTCTGTGCTGTCCTCATCCGCTCCTGGATGACCTGGACCTTCTCTGTCGTGGCCAGGACCATCTCCGGTCCTATCATAGCTGCAAGATTTCTTCTTTGCCGATAAGAGAAATCTGGTCCCATCCCTTGGATGAACCACATTCTTTGCCTAATACAGTCAATCCCATCATGATTAGATAATTCAAGGCATGGATGACGTCGTAAGGCCTCGACGCTGCTACCAAGAGATCCAACCGTTACTCTCGCCTCCAAGGGTTGAGTCACACTGTCGGCATCAGTGTGTGGTCACTGGGTTTCCTCCAGTTAGAATCTCGCAAGTGAGGGTCAAGTCAACAGTTTAATCGGGACCATTCAGTATCAATCAAACAAAAGGACAGTAAAGCAAACAAAGATAAGTGTCTTTTATTATTGCAGTTCATAGTACAAGACACGAATACAATAGCAAAATGGAACTAGAAGTACAAGGGATGTATCTACTAGTTCCTCTCCTGTCCACCTACTCTCGGAGCTCTACTACCTTGTCCACTACTCGGCTGTTGCTCAAGCACTCACCGCTGCTTCTGTCTCAGTGGTTCCTCTAACACCTGCTGATCAATCGTACGAGGAGTCGGACAGTCACGTGCCAGGTGACCCTTCCCGCCGTAGGAGTAACATTGTCTGTTTCTGGCATGCCTGGCTCTGACCCCACATCGGGTGCCCCGCACCACCAGTCCTAAAACCCGAGATCTTCCAACTGCTAGTCTGGTCCTCCTGGACCTCTGCATCATCTGTCTACTTCCCACAGATGACTCGGCTACTGATCGAAAAACACGCGGAAAAGGCAGAAGCTCCTGTACACGCTCGGGGTGTAGAGCTACTGCCACAAACTCCACCCTGAAGAAGGTCACGAAGTCTTCCCATGCGAAGGTCATCCCGTCGCAAAACTGAAACAAGTGGATCCACCACCTGCCTGCTGCTGCCTGAAGGAGGCTGGCAGCAAAGATCAGCATGAAGTCTGCCGGCGTCCCCACTAGCCTGAAGACTCCCACCACAGCCTCCAGCCAATCCTCAGCCGCCTGCGGGTCCGTCTCTCCCCGGAACCTGGGTGGCCTCTGGCGCTGGAACTCGTGCAGCGCACTCAAGTGGCGTGCATCCCCTACTGCTGGGGCTGGTGGCATCGATGGCCCAACGTATGGTAGTATCGCTGGTGCCTCAACTGCAAGAGGGCCCTGTACCGAAGCCTCATCGCTCGGTGGGCTGTCGTCACACTCGACTCTTGGAACCCTAGCTGGCTGTCGTCGTGGGGCCATCCTGAAAGAAAACAGGTGCGCCACGGTCAAATAGTATACCTAGTGAGCTGACACAAAGAAATCACAAGAAAACTTTGAAACACACACGCAATCAATGTTTTCGTGCATTAAGTCGGAAATCAGAAGTCCGGGTCCTGGTGTACGGATACGTCGGCCGCCGCACCAACACTGGACTCCCTGGACTGATAACCACACTTAATACGCTAAACATTATTGCTTCACAGAGAAAAGATCAGAGTTCGCGGTACAACCGAACTCCTCTGATACCAATTTTTCACGACCTGCCCTCGGGGTCCGTGCCGTGACTACCCCAAGCCCGCCTTCCATAGGGCAGGGGCTGGCGACTAGCACCAAGGCGTAAATCCCGGTAAAAAGGGAAGGCATTGCCTTTGTAAAGTAAACAAACACCACAAAGTAAGCAAGCGGAAAGTAAACACTAAGAAAAAGCAGAGTACAACTGAAAGTGCAGAAAAGTAAATGGGCCAGTATACAAACCCAAACTGAAAGTAAAGTACAACTCGAAAGGGAAAACAGCAACTGAAAGGTAAAAGCCGCTACACCGAGCTGTCCACTGGAAATCCCTCCTGAAGGGTGGGTACAGATAGCTCCTCTGCTCCACGGGTCCCGCCGTCCTCTCCAAGCACGTCCCGCCTAGTGGTCCACCTCTGGGTACTGTCCCGCTTTGCAAGCCTCAGCTAAGGTCAACGCTGTCCGTCGTCTGCAACCAACACAACGTAGTGCGGGCAAAGCCCGTGCAGGGGTGAGTATAAGCTACTCAGTAGGGACCCCGAGACCCCTGAAGGTCTCTCAAATTCCACAAAGGATAAACCACGAAGAAAGGTACAATCACGAAGTAACAACCGACGCTGCTTAGGTATATGCCCATACATATACCTAAGTCATCAATTTCAAATACGCTCCAACCTCCGAGCCCAAGTACAACTCAGTCCACATAGGAAAGTAAACGTATTCCACACAGGAAAGAAAAACGTAATCCACACAGGATTGCACATCACAATCCACACAGGAAAGCAACAGATTCAGCTCACACAGGTATATTTCTTCGAAAGACGATTAAGATGATCTCTGATCCATCTAAGTCGTCGGACCCACAAAGGATCGATAGGTAACTAACCCCCGCAAAAGACCCACACAGGATCGGGCCCACACAGGACCTGTAGGCGCTGGCTCACACAGAACCGCTGAGCGCGGACCCACACAGGATCGGACCCACACAGGATTGGGCCCACACAGGACCTGTAGCTCTGATCCACGTAGGATCGCTGAGTGCTGTAGTCGTCGTCGTCGAATCCACACAGGATCGGGCCCACACAGGACCTGTAGCACTGATCCACGTAGGATCGCTGAGTGCTGTAGTCGTCGTCGTCGAATCCACACAGGATCGGGCCCACACAGGACCTGTAGCACTGATCCACGTAGGATCGCTGAGTGCTATAGTCATCGTCGTCGAATCCACACAGGATCTCTGTACTGTCGTCGTCGCAGTCACAGTAGCTGTAGTAGTAGTAGTAGTCACAGTAACAGTCGCAGCCAGCACTAGGGTTCCCGCACACTGCAAGCTCGTTCGGAGGGTCTGCTCCACGAGCCGAGAGGATGATACATCAACTGACACAAAGTCCAGAGTTGATGTATCCAAAAGTTCCGTATCATCAACAGGAACTCAACGCAACAGACGGCGCGTCGATCGGACGCCCGGTCTGAGAGTTATTGACATTTTCGTCCCAGGGGCCCGGTTGGTTTTTAAGGCAAAACAAACCCGACCGTACTCCACCTGCGTCCAAACCTCGGGCGGATTATGCCAAAAGATCTGTCTCACTAAGAGGAACACAACACAGCTGACGTCACGTCAATCGGACGTCCGTAGCTCTAGATATGAGCGTTTCCACTCCGAAGGCCCGGTTGGTTCGTGAACGAACAAACCCGGCCGAACTCAAAGTAAACCGAAACCTTGAGTGCGATATACTGAAACGACCGTCTCGATCCAAGGATCGTGTTGCCGCAGACGGTTCATCGATCAGAGGTCCGAGGCTCAAGTTATGGCCAAAAGACCGAAACTGATTCGAAACGGGGGGTCCAAGTCCGGGGCGACCCGGCCCGACCCCCCCCCCCCCCCTGGGTCGGCCCGAACCGGGTCGACCCGAACCGGGTCGACCCGACCCGGCCGGCGGCGGACCGGCGCAGCGGCGCGGTCCGGCGCGGCGGCGCGGCCCGGCCGGCGGCGGCTCCGCTGGCGCCGCTGAGTCACGCGCGGGAGGGCTAAGCCCCCCGCTTTCCAGAAGGGCGGCGCGGCTTTTTAGCCGCGCCCTTATTTTTTTTAAACGGCCCCCACCGCACGTGGGGGCTGACTCAAAGGGAAACCGGGGGTTTCAATCCCCCGGATTTACAGGATCGGCCGGCTTTAAGCCGGCCGTTTTCTTTACACGCGGGACCTGCGAGTCCCGCTTCTATTGCAAGCCGGCGGCCGGCACGGCCGGCCGCCTCCCAATGCTATGCCGCGGCCTGATGGCCGCGGCTCTCATGGACGATGGCGGCCGGCGAAGGCGGCCGCCCCTGATTTCTCTGCCGTGGCCGAAGTGTCGCGGCTCCTCCTAATTTCCGGCGCCGGCAAGGCCGACGCCCCTGGCTGCTCCGCCGCGGCCGTAGGGCCGCGGCCTCCCTGATCTCCGGCGGCCGGCAAGGCCGGCCGCCTCTTGGTGCTCCGCCGTGGCCGTCCGGCTGCGGTTCTTCTTTCACCGCCGGTGGCCGGTTTTCCGGCCGCCCCTTCTTGCTCGGCCCTTGTAAGATTTGCGCAGCGTAATGACGTTGCACCCCACCGCCACGGCCCGACTCCGGCCGCGGTCTCATCCGATCTCAAAGGCGCGGTATTAAAGCGTCGCGGTTCTTCGTCGTGACCCAAACCGGCCTTAAATAATTCTTTTCGCGCGGTGCAATGGTATCGCGTTACCCCACTTCAAACCACATTAAAACTAAACCACGATGGGAGGAGGATCGGCCGTGTTTGTGCGGTCCGGCCTCCTCCCGTTAGTTTGTTATCAATTGGCTTAGATATACTTGAGGAATGTCAAATAAAAATAAAACAACGAACTGAAGAACCCCTACCTCGATAGTCGCACGTTGACGAAGTCGTGGAATATCGGCGTCGATTCCTTTGACGTCGGAGGGAGAGTCGTTGTCGATGGCGTTCGTCGCGGAAAACCGTCGCGGAAGAGATGATGCGGAAGAAGAACGTCACATCGCGGATAAGGCGTTGCGGAAGAACCGTGTTCTTCGGCGACGAAGTTCTTCGTTGAAGAACGACGTTCTTCGTGTTCTTCGTCGAGGTTGAAGAAGATGAAGAAACAAGAAGAACCTTCCCAACTCTCTCAAGGAGACCAAAACCCAAAATAAAATAAGACTCTATCTTATTTTATTAACACAACAACACACTAGAATTTCAAGAGTTTTTGAAATTCAAAACACACACACAACTCACCTTATTTAAGTCTAAAGTTATAACTTAAGATATCATAACTTATGTGGGAGTTGAGGGGGTTTTAGAGGATATGAAGAGGTGGGGTTCGTGTAGGCCCCACCACCCTCATAACCTCCCAAGGGAGGTTGGGTGGTAACCCAACTTCCAACAAGAGATAAAACTTAGAGTAAAATAATAAAAATTGTAGTGTAATTACAAAGTAAACATCCACAATTTTTATTATCAACACTCGTATGAACGCAACTCCAGAACAGGAGTTCCTAAGCGTTTACCGGCGCTACGGTTCCATCGGTGCCCTCGGAATTCGATTCCGGGCACCGGTTCAAAAGTTAGAAAAAACCCGCTCGTTCGTTCACTGAACGTACCCGAGCTAAACTTCGGAAATTGATTCCGGGCACACCGGGCCTCGGAATCAGGTGCCGTCAGAAACCGTGCTCTTGTAAAATTCTAAAGAAAATTAAGAAAAAATTTCCCTTGAATTTTACGGGTCTTTACAATCAAGGACCCCCACCCGAGTGTGTTAAGGTTATTCCACTAGGATGTAGATTATAGAAAAATCACTGCCTTGTTGATGGCGGATTCCACTCTTATTGTCATATTGGACCCACAACTTCGTATGTTAGGATGATTAAAATATTTTTCATCATGTTACCTCTCCATAGTGTATTTGGTGGATACCACTCAAAAGTAGCTGATAGAGGACCCACGCCCATACAGATAGAGGATTCCACTCTTATTATCATATATGACCCACACTATGGTATGTCAAGGTGGTTCAAATCTCATAGTAGTCATAGAGCACCCACACCATTGTGTGTTAGAGGGAATTCCACTATGTTTCTTCGAAGACCCTTGCCCTACCTGTTTGTGGGTTCCCCATAGAAGGTATTGAGGAACTACACTTGTCATTAATGATGGATGGTAGGCCCAAAACTACTTTGATTTTTCTGTAGAATCACTTCCTTCATTGAGAATTAAATCGAATATTCTTATTGCTCAAGAAATATCACATCACATCATAGAAGCCACTACATAGGTCAACATCACATTCTACTTGAAAAAACACTCAATATAGTCTACTTGCTGGCCAAAATTAGATTCCAAGAGAAGGAGATAAGAGAGGTATAAGTTTCATAGAGTGATTCAATTTACATGAAGGTCCCACATGACTTGTGGACCTATCATGTATCTTGGAAAATTACACAACCATCATCGAGTAATAAGCTACTGCATAAATACCCATGGGAATTCCCATGTGATCCAAGAGTACATGACATATAAAGCCTAAAAGGGTAGATAAGTTCTCATTGGTAGCCACTAATCGGAAGGCCAAAAAATCAGTTCCACTGATATGACTTGACATATAACAAGGGGTAAAAAAATGAGTCAACCCATATCTATCCTCTTAAAAATGAGATCATGATCAACAATTTCTTCTCCCAAATCAAACATTTGGTAGAAAATATGCATCTGCCAAAATCACACAGGAATAGTGCTTCATAGTAGCCACACCAAAATCCCGAAACACTTAAATTGGATTTAGCCCTTGAAATAATCTCAAAAAAGCACATGATATTGAACATTTTTTTATACTAAAAGGACACTTGGTCAAGATGCTCCAATTTACTACTATTGTCCAAAATGACCCTCATGGGGCCCACAATTCACATTTAGTATATATTTCTAAAATAATTATGGAAAATTTCAAATCAATTTTAGGGACTTCATCCTACTGACATCTCACCAGTCAAACATCTCTAGAGGCACTACACCCGATATATGATTCCCTCAAAAAATTAAAATAATAATATTACTATACTAGTTTGTCCCATGAAACCAACCCAGAAGTCTAATTTATGTATCCATGATTCGACTCTAAATAACCATCCCAATGTCATGGACACATTACCACATATGTTACATTAATCATATGCTCCATGTTGAAGTTATATTATAATTATCATTGAAAACAACACTAATATTATTATTTTTTGGGAATTTCATATACTCACATCATGAGGCAACAAATAGTACCCAACATTTTTCATAAAAAGAACACATCAAAGACAGGGTCACATTTCCACTAAAGACACTTGAAAGGGATAACCCATGGGAAATTTACAACTGTTTAACCATTTTTTTATTAATAAATAATATGCTCATTAGAATTATAATTTTTTTAAAAATACTTCTAATTTTGTTCCTTTATCTCTCCAATCAAGTTGGCATCTCCCTTTCTCTATGTTTCCACTGCCCGCCTCCAACCGGGGTGTCGTGTCCCTCCAACCAGTACCTGCAGGGACCATTGTCCACTAGAAGAAGATCCCCTAGCCAGAATGGCCACCGGCTGGCTCTCCAGGATCTTCCATAAACAACTCACCATACCACCATATGACTCGTCAGCTCCTCCTCCAATGTGACTTTCATTATCACTATCCCTCTAGATCACAACTGAAGCACCACTGGAAAAAAATTATTTTTGCAGACCATCGAGAAAGCCTCAATGGTCGAAACATTATTCTAAGACATGATCTGGTAACCTCGCAACCCAATATACACACTAACGACCTCCACTCAAAGAATCATTGACATTTAGACCTGAAATAACATTGTATGATCTTGAGATCTAAAAAAACCTCCTCTGGTTCCTAAAAATAAAAAAAAACAGATTGAGACTCATGGGGTGGAAAGATTCAAAGAATTTTTCCATGTGCCACATCTCGTTGATGATTTGAAGGATTAAAATGTTGACTGATGAAGAATAATGAATAATTTGAAGAGGAGGGTTATGATAATCAAATTTTTCAACATCCATAGCCAGTTTATAACATGATAATAATAATAAAATTTGATAATTTATATAGAAATGATTATTGATGAAAAAAATTACAATCGGGAGCTGCAGATTCCGAAATAGAAATCCTAAATCGAATTTGGATTGTAAATTCTGTTCACTGAGCTCAGATCTACTAGTTCCTTCATTTTCTCCACAGTTTTATGATGTTTGTTATTTTAATAACCATCTACCAGCAATCCTCAATTAGAGTGCTTAAATGTACTAAATCTAGCTCATTTATCTTAATTAATATTTATAGGAAACTATCGGTGACTGAAAAATCTGAATCTCCCACACCCTCCCTTCTGAGGTCTCCCATAGGGATAACACCATTATACAAACGTTACAACAGCCTCAGATTTCTAATTTGAGTCCCCATTCAGATGCTTTTCAATGTATCATTTCAAATAAAACAATTTAATTTAATTATTTTATTTATGGGTTTTCCGTAAAAGAATTTTAATAAAGAAGGTATACACCAAATAAATTTTTACCCTACCTAGGGGAAACGACACATTCTGGACTAAACCACATACTCATATTTGTAATTTGTGATACTATTTAAGAGATATCCCTTTTATATCATTTTCATAATACAAATAAAATCAATATTTATGTGTAATTTATTTTAGAAACACCTGGCCTTGAAATTTCAAATTGTATCAGTGCCTAGATCTAATAATATATGTAGAATTTTTCCAAAGTCATAAAAATAAGGAAATGGCACTGTAAAGTTATAAATTTTCTTCTTTATAACATTGACTTACATGTAATCTCTACTCAGTTTTGATGATCCGTTATTCCCAGATTACGAGATTAGGTAATCCATTGAATATTATATGCCTTTATCACATAAAGGACTTAATTGATTATTGTTAATTCTTAAGGGGATTCAGTTATTCATCCTCATTTATGTTTTTATTTTGAGCATCATTTAAATGAGAGGGAATATTCAGAACATTCATGATTACTATTTTTATTTGGTTGGTCTTCTCTTTTGGATAGTCTTAACATTTCCCTTCACATTGACTGTATACATTGAACTTTATATTTAGATTAAATGACTAGAATATAGGTATAATTTGGGATTATTACTATTAAATTATCAAACATAATAAATATAATCCAATAATATTAAAGGGTTAATTTATAAATGACTGGAATATCATTAACATATGAGTTTTTAGATATTAATTGTTGTTATATGTGATCAATTTCATAACATAAACTCTTATAGTATTAATTTCCCTTTAATAAAGGTTCATAATGAGATTTTAAATTTACTAAATCTGGACTCTAATGAGTTACTGACTAGCTGTATAGGAAATACCATTATTTTTCAGCATTTCACTACCTAGTCTAGCACAATATGGTGTTTTCAGGTGTTACCTCTATGTTCATCTATAGCATAGCCAAATCCACATGTAGTATCCAAACATGGATTTATTTTATGGAAAACCAAAAATTCTATAATTTATGATAATTTTGGAATATGTTATTCTGTTTTTACTTTACCTATGTAATGTTCAAGAGTTTTTTATTCTTAAATCCAAATATAACTAATCATTTCTGTTATATTAATAATGATAAAACTTTTCTTTCATTCATATTAATTAATGATTTATTATATAAGAATACACATATTACAAACTATAAAATAATGATTTCTAGTATTATTGATTAATATGGTACATTAAGTAACAACATAAAAATATTTTTTTAATATAATTATTGAAAACATCTATTAAATGCTCATAATATTCAATTGTTCTTAAAAATACAATGGATAACCTGTGGACATTAGTAAGAAAATTGTGATATATAAATCCCAATAAGGGAATAAACATGGAATAAATGATGAATGTATTTCATGTTTTGAATAATATTTTAATGAGACATATAAGAGGTGAGAATCATAAACACTAAGAAGGATGAATGATATTACATAATTACATAAAGGCAACATGGAAGAGTGGAAACAAATTCTATCATGAAATCATTAACATAGGATAAGGTTAAATAATGAGACATCATTTCATGATTGAAAATTGACCGTAATGGATTTTGTTCATTCACTGATATTAATCATTATGCTTTAAAGGAATGTAAAATTACCCAATCTATTTGAGAACAATATAATTCTAAGCACAACAATCACTTTTATATCATGTACATTCATAACTATGACACGCAGATCATTCTGCAGACGATCAGATTTAATAAAATTTCATTAATGATTGGGGAATCTGGAATACATACATGGAATTCAATAACTATATACGTGTAGGTATATCTAGGTGAATTTCATTGAGATTATATAGTAACGATATTCACAATACATTAGATTCTCATGTAAAAAATCACTGTGAAATTTTCTCAACAATATAATAGTACATAATGATTGAAAAAACGATTTAATGGGAGAATATAGTGTTTATAATAATTCATAAATAAATTATATAGAATTAGTGATGTTTAAAAACATATCTCAACCTTAGCAATTAGATATAAAATGTATAAAATGAATAATATTCTTCAATAAATATGACATGGAAATGACCCTTTACTAAATTTTTGAGAAATAATTGCTTAGTTAAACAATACAATGAGGTGGAATAAATAATATATTATTATGAATTAATAAACATTATAGTATATGGATTGTTATATTTTCATTATAAAATTATAAATTGACCTTCGAAAGGATAAATAGAAAGGAGCATTAAATTAAATAAATAGAGATAAGTAACTAACCTTGAGAGAGAGATAAAAAAACGTTTAGAGGAGATTATATAGAGCTTGGGGAACATTATGAAGACTCATTAGATGGGAGGTAAATGTAAAGATGTTCCTTGTGGTTTTGAGTTAATATGACCAATATAATGGGTGGATTTATATAGGAAAAGTTAGTGGAGTTCATTATTATTTCATAAACTTAGGTTTTGTTCTCTATATAATAAATTAATAAAATACAAACATTGGAACTTGTTTTTTCCATAGAACATTATTTTTATAGTGGTTTTCATTACATTATAAGGGAAAAACTAAACCTTTATAATATAACCCTAGATGATGAGGATGTGGGTCATGTTTATAATGAAATAGTTTTAAAAACATAAAATATTGAATAGAATTTATAGGATTCAATAATGATTTAAAAAATTAATAAAATAAGATGAAATAAAACTATTATAAATGTTAAAAAGGTATTTTGTCCTGGATACCAATGATATAATTTGTTAAATCTCTTTTGGGTCAATATTATGTAATAATACCGACCATATAATTAAACTGTATTTTTTTTTTGCATGAAAATTTGACTATCCTTGAAAATTATGAAAAATAAAACATTGAATAAATAAAATGTTCTAAAACCTTCAATGATATTTACTATATGAATATAATTTTATTAATATGAAAATTTTTTCATTTAAAACAATAATTGACAATTATTGATAATTGATGGGTTTTATAAATAACAGTTATTTAACAATAATAGAAATTGAAATCATAATATTATATTATAAAATATAGATTATAAATATTACATATTTATAGTGTAATGATTATATATCAGTAATTTAAAAATTTAATCAATTCATCAAAATGAATGTATTAATAAAAATTACTGATTACACAAAAATATTATTTTGTATTTAATCAAATAAAAATCAAATCCATTTATAATGTGAATTCAATAACATTAAAAATAATCCATTTTTATATATATTATGCATAATCATGTTTTAAGGGTCTTGATACTTTGTTTTTTATTACACTAGATGACACCCCAAGATTATGTTGCATGATGGATATATTTTCATTTGGTGGTTTGGCATACATGGTTTGGCTCTAGATCTTTATGATATTGAACTTCTAACATAAAATACTTTTCTATTGATTTAGTAATGGGATATAAACATGGTATGGGTCATGGTAATAACCCCATCATGATATCTCCATCAAAATATATGATAAATGTTCTTCGTTGGGTATGATCTTACTGCTCAAGTCCATTTTTTCATTGGTCTCTATAAATTAGATTTTTCAATACCAAATATTTATAATAATCATAGGATCACTAATAAATACTTATTGTATATTTGTTTCTAATTCTTAATGGTGTCTGAAATATAATTTTTTTAATAAAACAAAATATATTCATGTGTTGTTCTATTAGCATAATACATAATAGGTCATATAATTCAGTCAAAATGGGAATTTTATATTTAATTGTTTGGTTTTTTAAGATGATTTCTTATACAAATATAAAAATGTTATACCAATATATTTTTTGATAAAGTCACATGGAGAGATATATTATCATTTCCCCTTATCTTCCTTCTATTTTATGCCTATGTGGTGGAAAGGTAATGAAAAATATGTTGCTGGAGCATCACTGGAGTGGTGGATTTGATTCTAGAACAATGACACTTATGCACCATAAACTACATCTATTAGTATGACCCAATCATTCTATTAGAATGGAATGGTTGGGAACATATAAAATTCATATTACACACATAAATTTTTTTGAAATGGTTTTATCCTCTACGTCCATGAATAATGATTTTTAGTACATTAATACCTCTTTCAATGGAAGTGGAATGTTATATCCCAAGACCACTATGTAGTGGTATGAATCTTCAATGTCCATAAGGATCCAAATAGAAGACTATGTGATTAAAAAAATCATTCATTGGATGTGATTCTATATTTAGTAGATTTGGTTACATTAATAGTTAGTGTTGACATCAATGTTACATCTTCTATAGAAACATACTTATTCTATTCATGTGCCTCCAAGTTTTCTATGTCATTCATTTTTATTGTTATATTGAAAAACTGAATAGAGAACATGTATTTTGTAATGGAGTTACTAACACCTCATGGAAATAGAAAAGAGAATGGGTGTGGATGTACTTGTTGTTCTATATTGATAGTTCACATGGTTTTGGTCTGGGACTTCATGGTTTATAATCAAATTTTGTTGGACATCATCATCAAGATGAAGTGGATATTTTATCACCATGAAGATATTGATTTCTATCATCAGGGATTCGTGTTATTTAATGCTGATGATAGATCACCAGTGTATTTTGTAGAGAGGGATAAAAATTCTGGTAATGTAGAAAATTCCCACCCATAGCATAAGGTTTTTTATTTGTTGTTGAATTTTATCCCAATGTTGTTTATTCTATTATTGATCTTACCATTGTTATTCATTATATTCCTAAAATTTAACTAGGGGTATTCTCTTATTATCCTATATATTGGGTTATATTTTTTATATTTTTTATGTCCTTGGTACACATTTTATCATGTTGTCGTCATATTATAGTGCACCTGCAAAGCTGAAAGGGCTCATAATATTTGGGATGATATGGTGGTGAGCAGGATTTTACCCTTGTTTATTCAATTAGGAATCCCAAATTCTCATAGAAAAGTAGTAATATTGTCTAAATAAGTTATAAATTTTATATATAAGGTCAAAATGCGTGACAATTAAAAATATTCTACATATTTCCCAAGAGGATGAACTGTTCGATCTGATATATGTGGATAAGTGGTTTTCAAGGATTGATATTTAGTTAGGGTATCATTAGCTTAGGGTTTCAGAGGCATATGTTCAATATATTAATCTAAAAATTATGCATAAATATTAGGAATATTTCATCATTATGTTTTTTGAAAAATATTCATGTAGTTAATAGATATCTAATGAGTTGAATATTCAATCTTTATCATCAAATATTTTATGTTTCTTCCTTTATGATATCATTATTAATTTGATATATGAGTATAAACATGATCACCATATGAGTTTTCCTTCTCATATTTGGAAGAGTATCAAACTATATGACATCTTATTGAAATCTAGTTTTTCAATCCATGATGTAATGTTATTATGGAATGTGATTTTTGTTAGTGTGGACATTCAACCAATTCAGTTATGGTAAAATCTATCATTTATGGGGGTGGGTATTAATTGAATGACTATGAGATGTAGGAAATTAATGGACTTTTAGATACTATTGTAATTGAGTTAAGGATTTATCATTGTTGGGTTGATTTTTTAATATCATTACTAGGAAAAGAACTAAATTATCAAGATATGAAAAGTGATAGTCATCTTATAATTAGTTAAAAATACTTCTTACCTTGATAGCCATTATTATATTACTAGATCCTATTAAGGTATATATTGATTATTATGATTATTATGTTATTGTTATGGGATCATTTTTTAAGAGGTCCACAGGGTGTCTTATATCTCTATATAGATTCTTCCTTAGGATAAATTATACCCCATGAATGATTAGGACCGTAGTAGAGTTATGAATGCGCTCAATTTTTGGTTCAATCAATTTTTTTCAAGTGATTTATTGTGTTTTCTAACATATTATTTGAAGTTATATATTTTTATAGAAGTCAATGAATCTTAAAAATATATATTTGATCAATTCTCATTAAATGTTTGATTTCAAAATAAACTACACCTCAGGGAAACGTAATTTTGATGTGGTTGATATCAGTAAGAAATTAACATTACAGGATATCATGGATTCATTGTTAGAGTGTAACCTTGTAGGTATTTTCATTGAGTTTCATATAGACACATCGTATAACGATTTAGTTATGTTCTTAAACACCTTATAGATATTATAAGCCCACATTGTGCTGATTATATGCGTCCAATAATAGGATGATGTTTTCAAAAGAATTAATGAAACCCATTAAGGTGGGGGACCATTTTTGGTAATTCTATCACTTAAAATTTTATTTTTTGTTTCGAGAATTGTTTTTTTATTCCAGAATCTATGAAGGTATTATCAATTTAGGCTAATCATAACTCTTCATGGGACTTCAACCATGAAATGATTATTGTGTATAATTATAAGAGATGATGATTCTATTGGTCCTTTATAATGTGGGACATTTTTTATTATGTGTCCCATTATTACCACTTCCAACAGATGAATGTGGAGTATCTGAGACCATCATGTTTTATGTAGCCACCTGTTATGCATGTTTGGAAATGGGACAATGTGGCTATAAACATTGTTATTTTATTTCATTATATTACCCATGGGAAAATAGTATATCTTAGTGGTGGTATATCGATTGATAAAATTAATATTATGATTTGAGACACTAATATTGTTAATGATCTTGTTAGGTTATATATGAATTAAATTACAAGGTTACATGATGTTCTATATTTTATGCTCACTAGCAAGGATATAGGGTTGACAACCTATTATTGGAAGGGTCTCAAAGAGGCATTGCAGACTATGGTAAGGTTTAGTATAGAATACCATCAACAGTTGGATGGTCAAAAAAAGTGTAAAATATTGATCATATATGCATGGATCCTTTCCTGCATCATTTATTTTATAAAATTATTGGATAACTATCTTCAAATTGTTGATTTTTCTTATAACAATAATTATCACTCATCAATCATAATTGATCACATAGAAGCACTGTTTAATAACCCATGAAAATAACATCTTTGATGGGATGATATGGTAAAATATACTCTTCTAGTACCGATTCTCATTCTAGAGTTTCTGTAAAGGGTTTATGATATATGATTTCATCTAGTTAAACCATTGAGTATCCATAAATCATATCTGTAACATTCACTTCAACTTTTGTTATTTCAATAGTAGAAAGTTTTTTGATGAAATTTATACTTAGTCGCATCATTTTTAACATAAAAAACATTTAATATTCCTTCAAATATATGGTATACCATATGAGTTCTTTGGAAATCTTGGGTAGGCTATGTATAAATTGGAAATAGTGGCTCAGATGATAATTATTTTTATTTTCTCCACATATACCAACATATAATGTACTATCCAAATCTCTCTCACATAATGAGCTATGATTATATTGAGTTCATGAAAGATTTTTTAGTGTTAGTGTAATAAGTGATGATCAATGATTTTTAGGTGAAGGTATTAAATGGTTATTCAATGATGTTGGGTGAAGTTTTATGTGACACATATCTAATTATTATTAGAATTGGGAGAGAAAAACACCATTGAGGATGTAGGAGATTCACCAATTTTTGGATATCAATTATTCCTAAGTACTTATCTTATTTGTAAGGTCCAATGGAGGGGATATTGTAAAATCATGTAAAAAGGAAAATTTTATTTTATGTTGTAATGGATATTTATTTTGATTAGAGGACCTATATGAGTTTTGGAAATTTATAGGAGAATGTATACTAGGTGATGACTGTATAGAAAATTCCTTCATTGATATTTATTCATGAGATGAATAAGTCCCTAAATAGTTATCAGGGACATCATTTAGGGCATTATAATTTTTCAGGTAGTGAAACATTTTAAAGTATTCGATTGGTCTTTCATGTTTTTTAAACCTGAAGAGAATTATTTTAGTGTACATGATCTTCTTGGGATTCATTCTGTTCCACATCATGAATCATTTGATACATGATTGTTTTTTGGGCTATAGGATTAAATCCTAATTCATTCTCACTTTATTATCCGTAACTGAATCCATATAACCATTGAGGAGTTTTTTTTGGGTCCCCACTACATCTAGATTTCTTTGTTCAGTGCGTCACCTCCATGGTATTTCTGTTCTGTATGTCTGGATATTTGATATTTCAGTTTCTTCAGTTACAATGATCATGAAAACAATTTTTGAAAATATTAATGGATTTAATGATAATGTGGTGACCCTAGATTCCTAATCTCGAATTGTATGTGGTGTGGATAGTGTATTCATTGAGGTATATTCTGATCTATTTTATTTGTAATCCTTTTCTTTTAGGAAATTATATTATGAGATTTGGGAATCTTTTTAAGGCCACTTCTGATATATATGAAATCCATTCAATTCTGGTGGGTTCCATTCCTAGAATCTATTATCATAGTTTTAGGTAGGATGTTCCATCTCAAACATTTTATGACTAAACCATGATGGATTTTATTTATTAAATCTTTTTAATAAATAAATTGGAATAATTAGTGTGTGTATTTAAATGGTGTTGAAATAAAATACGTGATTTCATTATTTTTGGGGAATGAACATTTTGTTTTCAAATAACTGTTAAATTGTTTTGATGATTTTTGTCAATGTATGTTATATAAAATTAATGGGTTTTTTTAAAGGAATTTTGAAATTATTTTAAAAAATAAAGATGATGAAAATACATAGATACTTAGATGAAATGTGTAGATTATGTTCTTTTAAATATTACTATCAAGGGATCTATTAATAGGATGTTTCCCTTTTCCTAAATCCCATTTTTATAGAGAATTATTTGGATATTGGGGGGGGGGGGGGGGTCACTCATGTGGTGTTCCAATTATTAACAGTCTTGGTTCTAAGGATGTCTGTGTGCACTAGTCATTTTTGTGTGGTACATTTAGTCTTTTATAATGACATATTTTAATCCTAATTTCCACATACCAATACATTGGTTATTTATTTTTCTATATTTTATATAAATGTAATGTCATAGATAAAATTTTAAAGATGTTATACTTCAAAAATATTATTCATATTTTTTTAAACTATTGAAAAAGGGGAATATTTACCATCCTTTTGAAATAAAATACATTATTTATTATCCTAAAGCAATTTCATTTAAATGATAATATTGAGATAATTAATATTAACACTTGATATGGAACACATGTGTGGGATCCAACTAAATTAGTTTAGATAACACCATACACGCCTGAAAAACAGTGTGTAGACATAGGTATGCCCATTGATTTTGGAAAAGAAGTGACACCATAGTGACATGATGAGGATAATGTCAGTTGGGATTAGTTGGCATTGAGATAGTGGGGGTTTTCCCATTTTATCATAAGGCGTAGTCATATATTTTCTATTTTTCCATTGTTGTTGGGATTTTACATTGGTATTTTTTTAATAACTTGTAGATGCATCCTATCTTTTATATTCATTGAATTATGGAATATATTTATGATTCAGTGTATGTTTTCCTTTTACAAGGACAAGGAATGTTGTTTGGGTAGGTGACATATCTTTTCAGGTACCAGTTTTGCTGGGAATCTCATGATGGCAAGTGAAATTTTATAATTAATGAAAAGATGATTTATTATTCATATGTTGCATGATTTTATAACCAGAACAATTTTTTTCAGAATTTAACTTTTTTTCCCTTTTCAATTAATTAGTTTATTTTGAGAAAAATAATACTAATATCATCTCATTTAAAATATGCATTCCCATTTTCAAAATATTATAAATAAATATATACTTTTTTATTTAAACAAGAAAAAACATGTCATAATTTTTTATTCTCTTTCGTGAGCTTCTTTTTGTCATTTTAAACATTATCCATGTCCTCTAATTCTTATTTACACTTTATTTATTGATCATTTTCATTTATAGTATGAATCATTCAAGATTTTTTAGTTTCATATTTTTATTTCAATATTTATAAATTAATTTTTTTTTAATATTCTATATTCATAAAAAATTAATAATCATATATACAAATTCATTTTATGTATATCATCTTATTTAAACAAGTTTTTATTTTTATTTCTTTTGTGACTATATTTTTAATAACCATGATATTATCTTTCCGTAATTCCTTTTTCTCTTTATATAGTTATTTGACATTATAATTCATTTAATCTAAATCTACACTTTAATTATATTTAGTATTTTGTTCATCTTTAGTTTTTCATTATGGTCAATATTTGAAGGCGTTATTAAATTAGTAATGAATTATTTAGGAAGCTCATTATTTGAATCCATAAATGTTAGTATCCATGTCACTTGTTCACTTCATGTTTAACTTCATGAATTGTAAATATATGAATTATCCTATCCTTCAAACAATTCTTTACTTTCCTATCTAATTTTTTCATTTTATTTCATTGAATTTATGAGTATGGTAAATTTATACATATTATGTCGTCTCATCCTATTAACATAAAATCTTAGGTATGAAACAACATTGTTATTACTAGTATTAACATTCTCGAAATCCTTTTTTTAACTACCCCTTTCTTGCATTGTTATTTATATCATTTAAATTTTTATAATGAAACAATTGGTATCATTATCATTTTCATAGAACTATAATTAAAATGTTTTGTCATATTTATTGACATTATCATAAAATAAATTTCATTCCTTTTTATAGAATCCTCATTAGCAATAATTTTCAATGAAATTTCGTGTGTTAAAAAAGAACCAATTAATTAATCTAAGCTATACTCTTTAAAATTAGTAATTTTTTTAATCACCACATTCTTTAGATGTATCCTTTTGGGTAATTTCCTTAAAAATATATAAAATGACAATTTATTTCTATATACTTCACCAAATCCTATCATACCAGTGCTTTTATATATAATGTTCCAAAACATATGGTTAATTGGGTAAGATTATTCTATACTGATGTCATGATATTTTTAGGAATAATTACTATCATGGTTATTTTAATATAAACTATTCCTTAATGAGTAACATATAAACACATATACATATATTAAAAAGGAAAATATTATTTACATTTTATTTAATAAAATTTTGTATCCTTACCTACAAAAAATTATTCTTTTTTGGGTGGCTAATTTTTCCAATGATTATCTAGTGATCCACAAATAGCTACTTTACATATTCCACCATTTTCTCTTACCAATATCAATTACCAAATCATTCATAAAATGAGGATGTTTTTTGATATCCAATAATAATATTCTTTACTACCACCCATCTAATATAATTTATCTGATTAATTATTTTATAAAGCCAATAATAAGGCTATTACAAATTAATGTAGGCAATAAAACCCATATATATTGTGAATATACACTAAAACCCATTTTGGTTTGGTAAATACCTTGACCCTATTTGCCCAAAGTCTGTACTATCACTATTATATTAGTACTAGATACATGGAATCTCTACCTGAATAACTGATTAGTTTATTTGTATTGGTAAACAATATTCAAAAGTGAATCTCAAAATATTATTGAAAATATAAAATGCAACATAGAATTATTAATGATAATATTATTATTAACTATAGAGTATCCTTGCATAAGAATCATAATATTTTTTGGCATCTTTGGGATAGGAAAAGAACAATGTGTGAGCTTAAATGCTCAGTAACATTTATGTGAAATATATTATATCATCAGTACAAAATTAATAATAAATTATTATAAAAGAAAATAAATGAAAATTAAATCCATTTATTCAATAACGTGATCATGAATATTAATATAGATGGAAAATGGGATGATCAAATAGTTACACATAAATAATCCCTTGAGATTGAAAAATTTCATGGATATCGTAACTTCTAAAATTAACAAATATACATCAAAAAAATATTACATTATTATTGAATAAATAATTTAATACAACATAATCATACTATCATGTAATTGTTCATAGAAAACAAAATTTAATGAGTATTCCATTAATCAAGTTCCCAAAATAGTAATTTTTATGAGACCTACTAATGCATTGAGGGGCTATATTGGGTCCCACATGCCACTCTCTATGTTAAATTCATTCAGAATATATTGATCAATAAATACCACTTATTAAACATTCCTTAATAAACTATAACATTTCATATAGGAAGAACTAGTATACATTATGTTAGTAGTTTTCTAGTCATACTAATCGTAAAATATCTAATGAAAGAATAAGGATGGTATCATTACAAAATATCCCCATTAAATAGTAAGAAAAAATTTTGTTATAATTTTTTAATATAAATACCATAAATTTTCAATAATGTATTTCATGGAGAAAATATCATATTTTGATAAAAAAATATAATTTATACAGAATTAATATATATTATAAATGGAATTTTTTTTCTGAACAAATCCTATAAATTTTTAAATGATTCTTTAAATCATTGTGTATTAATGATGGTTGGAAATATTTTCTATATTGAGTATGATAAAAAATATTCCTTTAATTTTATCAAGAAAAATTCAGAATGTTTCTCATTGAAAAAATTATATGAAAATTACATTTAAAATTTTTTGAAAAAATGAAAAACTATGTCAAATAGTATTTATTACATTATTTCTCAATATTAAAATATAATTGCAAATTTTAATTGAATAATTTGTACATGGAAGAAAAACTTTCCTAAATGACTTGAAAAATAGATGCAGTTTTCCTTAAAAAGATGGATTCAATATATAGATTAAATAAATATTGTAAAATTAAAGGAAAAAATTTATTTTATGAAATAAAAATAGTATAATAATGTATGTTTTTTAAGATAGAATGATAATATTATTATCCCAATGATGTATTGATCATAAACAATCCCAAATAATGATGAGATTTTGAAATAAACCCTTATGGCATTGGTAACATGGGAATCATAATCCACATGAAATATTTGATTAAAATGTACCATTTAATATCTTAAACATAAGGTGAATTATTATATAACTTGTTAATGGATCATTATGTTTATCACATAAAATAAATTAGGTGAATAATAATAATATATGCCTCACTAAATGAATATTGTGACGAAATCCCTAATAAATATCTTACCTTTAAAGCAATATTTAATAGATAAAGTAATTATTCATATCAAAAGGAAATTTAAAAAGGTGAAATACCCCAATAAAAATCATTGTTCCTTTCACACATAATCTTTACATAACTTATTCAATGAAGTATATGTACAAGCAATGAATGAAATTTGTGTTAGGAAACCCCCAACCTCAGGCACGACTTCCTTCGTATTTGTTGAAACCTCCTGTATAATAAAAATATATATGATAAATCTATTCATAAAACCTAATAATATATATCTTACGATATATTATTTACATATATCAATTTTCACATATTTATTAATAATTATTTATTAAAATATCTTTATCGTGTTTTAAATTATGGATTCTTATGTATATTATTTTTCGGTATTCTTTGAACATGTACGTTGATCATGGATACATCATAAAAAATTAAAATATTTATTTAAATATCATATATATTAATTATAAATACTTCTATAATCATAAATAATTTATAGATATAGAAAAATAAATTACACAGTTCATGGGATTTAGAGTCCCTTCGTATACATCAATGTTGTTTCCACTTGTTTATAGAAGATAAAAAATAATTCTAAATAATAAAGGACAATTTTTGTATCACATGTGTCATATATATTCATTAAATCCATTCTTATTGCATTCCATGTAAATAATTCATTTAAAACAAACCACATCACAATATAGTGGTGGTAGTACAAAGATATACATCAACAATATTGTTTTGTCAAATGTGTTAGATGAAACAAAGGTAGATATGTTATTAAAATTTACAAAGAATATTTATATCATAATTTTAATATATATTCATCAGTTCAATATTTATTACAATCCGAGTAAATTGGCCATAAACTAATAGTTACACACCAATATTGAAAATGTAAGTTGGATGTACAGATGTGAGACATTATCACATTTCATTGGATAGAAAATAGATATAATATTGTTATCTATAAAAATAATAAAATATGAGTATATTTATGATACATTAATTATTAACATATTATTAGCAACACCCAGATATTTTGTTAAATATAATTTTTAAATAAATTAAATGATTTATATATTTTCTAATACATACCACACTGAGTTTATCAAGCATTATATGCAACAATGAGTTTTAAAAAAATGTTGCATAATATTAAAATTATATTATATAATATTATAGTTATTACATACCCATTGGAATGGTGGGAATAAATAGGATTAACAAATTTTTTAAATATATTTGTTACACATTTATATATAATGAATTCTATGGGGACTAATTATTTATAACTAAAAACAATATTAAAATAAACAAAATAATTTTATAGAAACATATTTTTATAAGAAAAAATATAGTTTATCTCAAAGAATTTAAAAATGACTTTTGGAGAATTATTTTATATAATTTTTTATATTATATATTCGATAATATTTCAACATGAATCTTATGTGTTTTCTAGATAATAAATTATATTAAATCCAATTTCATGCTTAAATACTATATTTTTCTAAAAAACCAATTTTTTCATATTTTTCACTATTATTTTAATAAGTTTTCTATCCAAAATATCCAAAACTTTTATTTAAAAAACTACCTTCATTATTAAAATCAATATGTAAATAATATAATTGAGTGTTTTGAAAATAATATTAAAATATTAATTTTCAAACCTCATAGTTATAAATACTAGTTATTTTATAGAAAACATCTATTTTATTTAAATAAATTAAAAGGTTTATTTTTTAAAAATTTATTTTAATGTTATATTTGAAAATTTATATATTTTTTAGTAATATTAGTTTATTGGAATACCTTTCATTATGAATTTTGTTATAAAAATCTTTAAATCTTTAAACATTTTCTCTTGGGAAGACTTCTTTCTTGCCTCATCTGCGAGATTTATTTTAAATTAAAATATTTCACAACTATAAAAGAAATTTGTAAAAATTTAATCAATTTTGTTAGTAAATATGTTTTCAATTTTTTGATTAGATCATCTTAATTTTGAACTGTAATTTATATTAAATACAAAAAAATTAATTCCTATAGTAAATTAGAAAATGGGTTTACGGGGTAGTTAAATTAAAGATAATATCTGTAATATTACATAGAAACTTTTAAAAAATACTTTATATGTCCATATTTAGAGATTAACAAACATGATGTTTGAATATGGATCATTTATACTCTTGTGGAATGAAACAATCCTGGGTACACAATTTTCTATTCTAATATTACTAGCATGTCACTCTCTTTACTTATATATTGTTACCCTGATCTCTTATTATATTATAACATAACAAAACCATTTTTTGTGTCAATAAATTATCAAATGAATTCTTTTTTACTTACACTAATCATAAAATCATACGTTTTTTCATAAATATACCCTAGGAAGAAAATTATTGCAAACTAAAATGGTTTTCCGAAGAAGAGGTAACATCCCTTGCCAATTGGTTTATTATATTTATCAACATACCAATATAAATTTTTAATAGACCATGATTATACAATAAAATATTTATATTTTATATAATAATACGTTTTTTAGTATGTAAATGACCTAAATCCATATTCATATCAAATTTACCAATTTGTTATGGGTGTTATGTTATAATCTCTTCATTTATCAGAATGGCTCATAAATATGCATCAAATGATGAAATATTATTATCTATCAGTGAATAGACTCATGTATTTTACTTTAATAAATATATTTCTTGATAATTCATCGTTACCAATAATTTTATTCTCTTTATGTTCTAATGAGTTTGAAATCATTTTTTATAAATAAGTGTTTTTATTTCTATCTTCTCTCAGAAATTGATTTTCATCCAAATCCACATTTTCTATTGATTTTTTTTATAAATATTCAAATGATTAAACAAATAAATTCATACACATTTTTAATAATATTTATGAATGTAATAATCTGTTCTTTTCCAAAACATGATCAATTTGTATTTTAATTTAAATTTTAATGTAATCATTTTTTAGCAAGTATGAAATGAATCAAAATTTACTACTTTCATTATCATTATTAATTTTTTATAAGAATTTTTATTTTTTCAGGTGTATTTTCAAATAAAATTAGTTATTCAATATTTTACGAAATTATTATTTTTAAAATTTTATTTCTAAAGAAATGATATTTTCCTCAAGAAATGTAACATGTGAAATCTATGTCTGAATGATTTTCCATCATAGATGAAATCCTTTATTGTTAATTATTATTTTTATGGGATATGATACTAGGATACCATATTTATTTTTTTCATCAATGGTTTATGGTCATGGTGGATAGATTCTTATAAAACATATTTCTCTTTTACTAGTTATACTATAACAAAATCATTATAAAATCCACTTTATTTTCCATGAGATCTGATTTAATGATAACATTACATTAATGTGGAACCTATTTATGTTCTGAAAAAGGGGTTGTGATGAAATTTTTTTTACACCAATTTTATGTTCATGGTTTTTGATATGATGACTGTTTTATGATCATTGGAATCCCATATGTAAGATTTTAATTATTTCAATGGTGGTACCTATATATCCCTCCAATTCATTTTGTACTGATTGATATCATATCAGATAAATACGAGTGAAATGGGGAAGGATGCTAGTTTAGTATGGGACATTGTATACTATGATAGTCTTTGGTATGATCCCAATCTTCTATAATGGTTTTGGGAGAGAAATCATTCATCTATGATAGTTTTTGTAATGATACTTGAAAAGAAAGGAAATTATTTTCAATGATTTTGTGTATGCCATTAATATAGGTCTTATGACATTATTACATTATCATGGGTAAATTTTTTTTATTTTATTATGATTAAGGTATTTATAACTATGGTAATGTATTACATGACTGATTACTTTTATTTTTGATATGAATTTTATGGTTTTATAATTTTATTCTCATATTTGCATTACCACATGATCATGTTATGTTGATTTATTACTTTTTTACTCATTCGAAGCATCTGATCTCAACCTTTTGTATGTTTACTTCATTATTTGTATGAATGGATGTTTTATTTTGGGACTATATAAGAAAATTACTATGTGGGAAGATATTTGAGGTATATGTTAAAAAAATATATTGAAACCAAAAGATTATATTTCTACAATCCAAACAGAAAAACTATTATGATCCTTAGACATGTGTTTCAATAGTATTTTAAATATTATTCTAAAAATATGTAATATATATGTATTGTAATTTTGGGTTTCTATTGATGGTATCAAATTAATGGTTTAATGAATATTTAGATATTGGGAGTATAAAAAACAATTAGTGAGTTATGTTGGGATTTTATTAAGGTCATGTCTACAGATATGTTTGTGTATATCTTTTAGGGTAAGTATACAATTGAGTTAATGTATAATAAATTTTCTAGAATATTGGTAATGGATATATTTACTAGTTTCTACGAAATTACACCCATAAATGGAAATTAATGTGGATATTTCTCTATAATATAGGTTATGATGGGTAATAACTTCAAAAAGGGTGAATTGAGCTAGAATCAATCATCAACTAGTGCATGAAAACATACACTAATAAATACCTAGTTTGGAACCCCATGGGGATATTCATTCAAAATTCTAAAAATCATTATGAACCATCTATAATGATTTAATCAGAAAATGAGTATTGTAGACCTTGGATAAACCTTTGGTGTCATGATTAAAAAAATTACAATATTTATTCATCCTATATGTGATTTTTATGATTGTTTGATTCCCCATAAGGATTATTATTTTTTATTCATGGTTTTTTATTAGTCAATTAATTTATTTTAATAAGACCATGTTATCAATGTGTGAAATACATAATGAAATGAACTTTTCCATGAGTATCCAGCCTTTCTAAATTATGGATGGAAAAATATCAATTCTATGATCACAAATCATTATTAATCTGTTAATCATGTTAAAATTAAAAACTAGAATCTGAGGGAACAAAATTTTGTTGAGTCATTCATGAGCTAAATCCACCATTATAAAGTGGTTTCATTGATCCAATAATAACTAAAAAATTATTATAAAAACTAAAATTTATTTTCCATTTAGTCGTTTTTATAATATATAAAATAAAATTTGGATGCCTAGTATTTTGAAGGAGAAGCAGATCAACAATGGACTATCATAAATAATAAATGGTGAAATAAAGTAATGGAATACATGTAGTGGGATGTGATTAAGATATTATTTTTCAACAATAACATCCCTCACAACATTAATTCAAAAATAGAGACGAAAATAATTAATCTAATATTGAATGTTGATAAATATTTTTGTTCCTATGATGAAAATTTTTAATGATATTTCAGGAATGATTTTTGAATTATCATCCAACATGAGTGTATTTATTTTTTATTCCTTGGTTAATAAAGTCTTCAATTATAATTATCCATAATTTACAATCATATTTTTGAAGAAATCATTTTTTGTGCTATCATGGATGAAATTCATATTGATTTTTTCCTTCAATCTCATGAATTTAACAAAAAAATTAAGATTGTGTTCAAAGGAAACACTAAAATATAGAGAGAGGAGAAGATTTATTTCCATAATACTTATAGATTTCAATAAAACATGGTCTATGTGTATATAATGGGACTATTACATGTCATAAGTTTGTGAAGGATGGAAATATAATAATTAATTTATGAAGTCATGTGATGATGTTAGATAATGATTCTAATTTTGATTTAATGCCTCGACACGTGAAGCCCAGAGCCAGTGCATTATAACATTGAATTGTCATGGATAAAATGAATAAAATCCCTACGGTACATTCATTTTAGTGGTCATAGAATGAAATATTACATACATGATACCCAAAATACATTGGGAGATAGAAATTAAAAACTTAACACATAATAAAATGAAATAAGCAACATCCATCAAATATTATTAGAAGATTTATTCTTCATAACCAGGTTAAATGAAACATAATAAAGGTAGCAACAAATGATAAGTAATAGAATGTAAAGGGGAACCAATAACGAATCAATATGAATAAATTAACATGTTAATGTAATCAAATGATATCACATTCAATTCAATTTACTTGATGAGGAAAAATAAATATGGCAAGTTTAGAAACTGAAACACATTCCATAAAATCTTTGAACCAAAAATGAAATGTATCCATATATATGTCAACATGAAATCACATGGATGAGTAATAAATAAAACTAAATTAGGGAAGTTCATAAATATTGTATTCCATGTTTTTTCGGTACATATATCCACTAACATCAAGACCTATTAGAAGAGGGTTTAACTCTTTGGTAAAAAACCATTTATATTGGAAAACTGTTTCTCACGTGAGAGTGGTGATGTATTGATGAGATTTCATTAACCCATACCCAACCCATTTAACACTAGTATATTCTACCTGGAAACAAATTTCATTTTTTTTATCAACTGATTCTTCCCCTAAGACTGTTGATGCATCGAGCTGCTATATTTCACAGGTCCCCAACTCGCAGGGCTTTCCTTAAATGGTCCCAAACCTATGGATACTAGTCCAAAAAATTACAAATATTGAATAATAAAATAAATAATTTGCCTTGTAATATATATAAATTGAATAATGAATATTTATTCATCAATAATATCTTAGTGGAAGATAAATAACAACAATTTTTGTTGACATAAAAACTATCGCGGGGGAAAGTAATCATTAAACATTCCAAAGTGTCCTATACAAAATTAAAACATTTTAAAAAAATTAACCAAGAATTAAATGAACTTATAATACTATGAGAGTAAGGACAGAAATGAAATATCACGTAAAAGGTAGTGTATAAACCATATAAACGTAATTAGGTGCATAACGATAAATAGTACTAAATGGAATTTAATTTGAGACAAAATCCTCTACCTTTTCTATCCTTCTTGTTGTGTGGTCATTATATAACTGTATAGTGTTTTAAAATATGTTACTAACTAATTCTATAACCATAAAAATTTTTATATTGTCATATATTAAATTCCCATAGTATTTTATTACCTGTTTTTTAACATAATTCCATTATTTTAACTATTTCATGTGTTAATTGCCTATTTTTATCAAGTACATTTTGACATGTTATTTGCTGTTTTTATTAAATATATCATTGTTTTATCATATACAGAATGTAATAAATGACTAAATATTTAATATATTTATTAAATATTTAATTATAATAGTTTATAATATTCGTAAAATAGAAATGAATTGTACCGTTCATGAAGACGGTAGGTCATACATACACATGAAAACTACATTCTTTTTTTTTATATTATTATAATAAAAAATAATAAATAAATATGTATTTTATAAATTATATTATGATATATATGTTATTTATTTTAAATAGTAGTATTTTAAATATACTTTATATATTCCTTTCATGTAATTAATGAATTATGTCACTTTAAGGTGGCGATAACCCCCTCTTCTACAAATGAAATTATCTTTTTTAAAGATGATGGAAAAACATTAAGGTATGTTATAAATAAAAATTTCAGAGGACTAAATGCATGAAAAATGTAGTATATATCATATATAAATGTAGTTTCCAACATTATGGCCACTATGAGAGGTGGCTGGGAAAAATTGAACAATCACCATTTTGTGAGCCATTAGTTTATTCTACACAGAAACAATATTTTTTACCCTTTATTTATATGTGTGTTTAAGTGTAAGTAAAACCCATATCATAATAGCATCATTGTATATTTAGGAAAATTCTTATATTTAATCATTGAATATGATTATTATTGGGATTCAATAATTGAAATGAAAATAGAAAGCACGGGAGAAGATGTCACCTCTTAATCGGGTAACTTTTTTGGTTTATACCAAATGATTCCATGGATTGTTTTATTCATTACTAGAGTCTTCTTATAGGAATAAAAATAATGGCTGATAATAATTTATTTGTGGTTTTGTGATGCAATGTGTATGAGAGGTGAGATGAAGTGATAGAGTGCTTGCCTTTTATAATGGAGAGGGGTTGAAACTCATGTCAATTCTGAAAGGTATTAACTATTAGGTAGACTACCATACATAAAGTGCCTCAAAAATATTTAAATTATATATTAAACGATCATAATGGTCCATAAAACACTCATCCACACAAATATATTTTTAATTTAATAATTTGGTTCCATGACCTCTATGATTCCCGAATTTTTTCATTTTTGTTTTTGTTGAAGCATATATTTTAATAATCTAATTAATTTATCCATTAAGACTAAATTAATGGTAGAATTATTATAAAATACATATCCACATAATAATAAAAATCATTATATCTAATTTATAAAATAATATTAATTTCTTTTTTAGAAATTAATATTAAGACAAGAGCATGGGCAGTGCTAAAACATTGCTTGAACCTGAACCAAGTTAAATAAGATTTTATAGTATATGGGACAAAAGGATAATTATAATATATTAATTGTTCCATTAATTTATCATATTAAATATTAATCAACACATAAATATAACATGGTATAATAAAGTATTTTTATTAAGAATAATTTAACTTATAAAATTCATTTATTGTAAAATATCAATAATGTCAATATTGACAATATTTATTCAATTATAATTTTATAATGTAAATAATATATTTTAATTACAATATATTTGTTTTATATTTTCGTAATATGATAAATTTATAATAAAAAATAAATGAATAAAATAATTCAATCAATTACCTTCACTTTTAATATTATAGTTTCATTTATCACAATTTATTATTAAATAAATAATCATTATATTGACATACCATAATAATTTCAAGTTACTAAACCATCTATAAAAATTATCCCTAAGTTATTATTATTATAATAACCCATATATCCTTAAAAATATATTCATATAAAAATTTTGATGTTTTTTAAAAAATGTAAAATTTTTATAAATGTTAACGCTAAGGAAAGTTCCCTTTTGGTAAAATTGTTTGTATCAAATAGATTTTGGACAATTGTACAAGTCATTTTGGTCATTTGTATTAAGGTTTAGTCCCTTGAAAATCTTAATCATACCTTAACCACCCTAAATTATTTTAATCACAGTAACTAATAATATTTGTCCAAAATATTAATTTGATCTTATCAGACCATAGAAATATACTAATTAAATTCTTGTATGTTTAATTTTCAAAAAACAATTCACATAAGTGGGAAAATTACAATTAATTGTAATCCTGCAAATAATGTGAAATAATGGTGTTGAAAATTTAAAAACATTCAAATGTTTGTTAGATTTTTATACTAAATTTCAAATTTTAATAGATTATAATGAAATTATTTATTAAAATTGATGTATAATAGATCAAATATGAATCTAAATCAAATATAAAATATAATTTATCATTAATAATTATTTGAATGAAATGGTTTTTTTAATATAATTTGTAGTATTTTTCATTGTTCATCAGAAAATAATGTTTCTCTAAAAATTCACAAATATTCACCCTAAGATAACATTGACATCATTAAAAAACTGATTATTATTTGTAAAAATAAAATTCATAAAATTTGATATAATTTAGTTTAAATATAGGTTAGAATTTAAAATGTTGTAAATCTTGTCTTGCATGTAATAAATGTTAATTCATTGTCGTGTGTAGCAAAAGATTTACCTTGTGTATAAATATTTATATCAAAAAAATTATATTTAATCTGAAATTAAATTATTTTAAACACTATGGGTGTCACGTTATATCCACCTTAATAAAAATGCATTCTCACAATTTAAACATGAGCTCCAAAATATAGGGATTGAGATTAAATTATTGTTGAAGCAGCCACTCTGTAAAAAGGGTTAATGTAGCATCCTTGGTAATTGAAGAAAAAGATATTTTCATACATATTTATATTTGTGAAATAAATATTAATTTTAATTTAAAAGGGTTTCTATGTTCGATAGTATACCGAATACACAACTACATGTTTTTCTGAAATCTTACATCGCACACTAATAATATAATATTATTATTTTAAATGGAAGGTAACTCCTAGATGTTTTATTGGTTTAAATTAACAAAACATACTACAATATGATTATGCATGTTTGTTAAACTTATTTACTTTTATCCAATAAAATTTAGAGGCTTAAAATGCGAATGAATCTTATTTTAAGAATAATATACTTTAAATGGTGGATATACAACCTTTTAATGGAGAAACTCATTAAATCAAGTTCTGGTCACTTTATTACATTATAATTGACGAAATGAAAAATTTATTTATAATGGGGACATCTAAATTTACATTGTGTAATTTTTTTGAATTTTTCCGATAAAGGTCATTTTTTAATGAATAATGAAAAATATTGTATTTTAATTCAAAAATGTGTTTCAATCTAATTTATTTATATAGTTATATTTACTTTGTAATTATTTTTAATGTTTAATTAGAATAAATTTTTTTCCATTTAATTCAATGATATTTATTGTAATTAAAATCACATTCAATTTGGACATAAACAAGTGTCAATCATTTTATAGTTGTTGTTTCTTAAAAACACACTATATTTTTTAACAATAAAGATTAATTTTAAATTAATTAATGCAACATCGATGTATATAAATTACTAAAATCGAAATAATTTTTTATTTCATATTATTAAATATATATTATGCTTATGTTATGTTATTTTTCAGAAAAACATCAATTTTTGATGAATAGTGAAACTACTGAGTAGTAGTTAAAATATGACATTTTCATTTAAATGAAATGATATCGCTTCTGTTGATTAAATTTCTAAAATATGACAAAAATGGTTTTTATTAGTTAGTAATATTTTATTCAATTAGATGAAATTAATTTTAGTTGAACAGTATATATTTAATTTAATTTACAATGGTTAAAGGTAAATATAATAATTTAGGAAAAAATCTTATTATAATAATTCAAAATTACTTTAACAATTGTCCTAACATTATTGGATGAGTAATGGCCGACCATGGGAATCCATGGGTCGATTTTGGGACCCCATGGAGCCACTTATGAATGATAATGACATTTTAGATTATGGAATTTAATGTAAAGGAAAAAATGACATAAATAAAAATCTTTTTGTAAATTAATTAATATATTGTGTTATATAAGTAATAATATTGTCTATGAGTATTTATTAGAAATATAAAAAGATTTCCTACATCATGGTATTTTTTCATTTTTTAAATTCAAATAAATTAAATTATTTATGACACAATAATGATACAATGTTTCCCTCATTAATAAATCATTTAATTATATAAGATTATAAATATTAAAATAACATCCAAAACCTGTTAAATATACTAGGATGTTGTTAACAATATATCATAACATCAAACTATTTCCTCACACCTTGAAAGCCTTTTGGCTCATCCAACCTCTAACGAATTAAGCTCCCTAAATTCTTATCATCCACATAGAAGCCTTACATTAGGCAAGAAGGCACTTCAAAAAACAATTTTGGATCTAACCAAGTGGTTACCCAAATTAAAGTTAACAATTTATCTTAACATATTTTCATTTATTTACTTCTCCAACCCCTAAAATATTTTTATTACATATTTTATTACAAAACCAGTATCCTCAATATACTAGGATATTGTTATTATATTTATTCGAACTACACTTACACACACCTCAATCTAATGGGTTATGAACATACTGTTTCTGTGGATGAAAAAATAATGCCTCACGAAACCATGATTGTTTGATTATCTCCTACTAACTCTCATGGTGGCCATTAATATGGAACTATATGTAAATGTGATATATATTATGTAAATGTTTTATTTATGCTTTTGTTTTTTCCATTTATAGTATACCTTTATGGTTTCTATAATGGGTAAATGCGATAATTTCATTTGAGGTAGTGTGGACTACCTCCCCCTCCATGATATATGACATGTTAATGTCATATTCGGGACATATAAAGGATGGATTTAATTATATTATATGATATTATACTGGAATTATAATATACCTAGGTATAATTGTGTTTTAGTTCTATTAAAATAACGAGTATTAATGGAAGTAGTATTTGGGCGTACATACGGCTTACCATCTCCATGAACGGTGCATTTCATTTCATACCACAAATGTTATGTACTATTATAAATACATGTATATACTAAATATATATTATATATAAGATAATAAATACATGAATATCATTCTAGATATAATGAACATTGGACCATGTGAACATCTTGTAACTATATGGTGTTCATTTGAGACTCATGTAATAAATTTCGACAAAACAAACATTATTAACGTGAATGGTTACATAATTTTTATAACATGGTAATAATTGATATAAAATGAATAATAAACTTGAAAAATTGTTATTAATAAATTATAAATTAATTTTAGTTTATTATTCAGGATATTAAAGAATGAACTGGTCTAGTCAGACATGAGGTAAGGGACATCATCTCAATCTTCTTTTTTAGAGGAATATTTTGTTTTATTACTCAAACTTCATTTATATTCTATATAAACACCCTTGAATTTTTAAATGGATTCATTTTATATGAAGAGTTTTACTAAAAAAAGGAATGGTTCTTTTCACATAAGTGGTGACAACGACCTTTCTGCCACTGCGAGTATTATTTGTTCTTTGGCTTCCTTAACAAGTTGTAATGATACTTTTCAAGGAAAATAAATACCATATACTGTTTATTGTATTTGGTTATTTTGAATGGTTTTGATAATGGTTTTGTTATTTCAATATATTTAAGTGATATATGCTGATTTAAATGTAGAAATGTTTTCTTTCCTTTATATTTTTTATGTGTTATGATTTTATAATGGTACATGGAAATTTGATGGGTTGTTACATGATAAAACAATTACGGGTGGTGCCATGATAGACCCAGAAAGGTGGTTATTTTATAACCTCCAATGAATTGGGTATGGAAGCCGACCATATGGTTATTCAATTTAGTGATATATGTGAAAATCGACCGTATGGTTATTACATTTAAGTATGTTAATGTCCCAAGTTACCGTCATATGGTAAGTGTTCTTTATATAGGTTTTATATTAATCTTTTGGTTAGAATAGGTTATGAAATGATCTCTTATTTAGTGAAGAGTATTTACTACTTCAAAAAGATGAAATGTATTACTAATGAAAAGTATTCATGGTTTAATTTTTGTTTTGGAAAACTAAGAGTTTTCATTCTTTGTGTATCCCTTACTGAGCTTATTATGCTCATCCCAGGTTTAAATTTTTTTTCATAGGACATAAAGATGAATAGGGCCATGGATGCGATCAAGGAAAAGTTATACTATCTAAAATAGAGAACTAAACATTACTCTTTGTTTGAGAGTTTTTATTTTATAAAAAAAATTTAAACTGACTAGAAGTGTCTACTTTTTGATCTTTTGAGATGTAATAGTTAGGTTCTAATTCTCAAAAACTTCAAACCTTAAAAGATCCTAAATGATGATTTATTAATTTAATCCAATATTATGTATTGTTTTAATGTCGGTTCCTTATAGTTGGTATCTGTAGTTAGTTTAGTTAACATTAGGAGTTATGATGTTGTTATATAAATGTCCATAAATTAATTTATGGTAATATTTAAATGAAATAAAATTTACAGATTACCATGTTTCATTGGATAAGATATTTCAATGTTCAGAAAGGTTTTCCAAAGAGGAATCAATGCCCCTATGTTGTGACGAAATCCAAAGGAAGAAAACATTCCAAATCAGCAAATTTAGATGGTCAGAATCAGAACTGAACAGTTCGATAAAGTGATGGCACAATTGACTCAGGCTGTAAATGGTGGTGGTATCCATACACAATCTGAGCCAGATCAACCACAGAAGAACATGTTAGTAGTGGAGCATTTTGTAAGGAAGCATCTGCCATCATTTAGAGGATCATCTGACCTTGTGCTATCTAAATGGTGGAAGAAAGAACTGGAAATGATTATTGATGTCATGGGTGTACAAAACATTTAAAGGTTAGCCTTTCTGTTTACCATTTTAATGTTGTAGCTGATTTGTGGTAGTCGATTATGAAAAATATCTTTTAGGATATTGATGGTATTTATTTGGATGAATTCAATGGAATTTTTCTAGAGAAATATTTTCTAAATATAGTTCATCTTAGGATGGAAAAACAATTCCATTAATTGAGGTAGGAGGATGGATTAATGGCTTCTTATAAATAAATATTCACTCGAATGGAAAGGTATATTAAAAATTTAATTTGAGATCTTGATATTAAGATAATTCAATTTTACTCATGACTGAAGCCATGATTCCGAAGAGAATTATCCTATCGTGAGTTTAATAATTATGAAAAACATGTTCGATGTGCGAAGGAGGATAATGAATTTTTCAATGATCTGGTGTTATTTGACCAAAAAAAGAACAAGATGACCGGTTTGGAGTCAAAAGGAAGGAATTTATCCAAGAATCCTATAGGTAAAAAAATAAATATCCATATTGTGAGAAGTGTGGTAAAAAGAATCCTATAGAATGCTTATCAATGTCTGGAATCTGCTTCTAGTGCCGTAAATCTGGTTATATTTCTCATAACTGTATGGAATATGATCATGGGGACAATGAAAATCCATCATTAAGATGTTTTACGAGTAATGAAATGTGTCATTATGGAAATGAGTGTCCAGCGAAGAACTCAACTGAGGGAAAGCATCCATACTGAAAGCAGAAATGGGTGGTGAAATCCTTTGAAACTACTTAAGATGATGTTGTTCCATCAAATGAAGTAGTATCAGGTAATCTTTTTTTCTGTTCAGATTATGCTAATGTGTTGTTTGATTTAGGGTCTACACACACATTAATTTCTGATAAGTATTATAATAAATTATGAATCCTATCTCAAGATATGAATACATAACATTAGGAAAAGACGCATCGAAGAAATGTTGAGACAAAAAGAAAATATAAGAACCTCCATGTCCTTTACTGTGGGAAGAATCTACTGGAAAACTTTATTATTTATTCTCTTGTAGGGTTTGATGTTATTTTGGGCATGGATTGGTTATAGGTTTATCATACTAAGATTGAATGCAAGGCTAAAGAAGTTTCATTTTAGAAATATTTACAGTTTGTGTACATGAATGAACCTTTTGTTTTGATAACATATCATGAAGCTCTGAAACTAGTAAAAGATGAAAATTTATGTTACCATGCACATATTGTTGAAAATAAAGTAACTATTTAGATTAATTCTATGCCTATGTTAAATGAGTATCTTGATATTTTTACTAATCAGTTTCTCGGTATTATACCTAATCGAGAAGTTAAATTTAATTTTGACATTGTTCATGATGTTAATCCAATTGAAAAACCCCCTTATTGAATGGATCAAAATGAACATATAGAGTTAAAGAAGCAATTGCATAAGTTATTAGATAAAGTCTTCATTCAACCTAGAACATCATCATTTGGTGCTCCTTTCTTGTTTATCAAAAAGAAAGATAGTTCAATTAGATGTTGCATTGATTAAAGATAATTGAATAACCTCACTATTAAGAACAAGTATCATTTGCCTCATATCGATGATTTGTTTGATCAGCTCGAAGGAGCTCAGTATTTTTCGAATATTGATTTGAGGTCGTGGTACTATCAATTAAAAGTAATGTAAGAAAATATTCTGAAGACCATGTTTCATACTAGATATGGAAATTATGAATTTGTAGTTATACATTTTGAGTTAACCAATGCACCTACTGTAGTGATGGATCTTATGAATATATTTTTCTACCACGACCTGTCTCTCGAGGCCCAAATGAAGACTAACTCGTGCCCGCCTTCCATATGCCTGGGGCTAGCGACTAGCACCAAAGGCGTAATTGCTGAAAACTGGGAAGGTGTTTCCTTTATATAATGTAAACACACTCAACTAGAGTACAATAATAAACAAACACTTTGTAAAAACTATATACAATAGTAGTGCTGAAATTTAAAGGGGTCTGAAATACAATCCCAACTGTAAAGTACAAGGGAAAATGACAAAACATGTAAATCTAAAAGACCAATTGCTTGAAGGTGTCTAGGTGCTCCAGGACCATCCACCACGGATCCTACCTTAATGGTATGTACCAATAGCCTCCTTAGCACTCCATGTATCTCTGTCTTCTCCGGGTACCGACTTGTAGTGAGGTCCACCTCTGGGTACCATCTAGTCCTAGCTCTCTTGGCCGCCCTCGCCGTTGTCTGTCATCTGCATCCAACTCAATGAGGTGCGGGCATAGCCCATGCAGGGGTGAGTATAACGATACTCAATCGGGACCTCGAGACCCTCAAGGTCTCGCAAATCCAACAAGGATAAACCAAAAAGTATGATTTCAACGGATAACCATTACTTAGGTATATGCCCATGAATATACCTAAGTTAGAAATTAACCCATATCAATAATGAGGAAAACACAAAGGTCATTGACTCTGCTCAAACCTGGATTTCGGTGAAGTATAGAAGCACATATGATTAGTCGCGAAGCAAGATCATCTTATTCTGTCAAGAGGAATTGCTTCTTACAATATAGAGTCTATCCCACCTTGGATTGCTAGTTACTAAACCCCCGCAATGACCCACATAGGATCTGAACCGCACAAAATCGGTATGCGTTGTACCAAACAGGATCACTATGCACTGACCCAAACAAGATCTGACCTACACAGGATCGCTATGCACTAACCCACACAGGATCACTGAGTGATGACCTCTGTATGATCTTTCTCCAACATGCACCTCAATTTTAGCCGCTGGATTTCCTTGCACCTAATGCGCTCGAGTTCCGTAGAATCTGCACTTGAGATATCGGTCGTACCTTGACCACCACTAATCTCCACAATGGAGTAACCCAAAGGAACTTCATGTCATAAGGGTTCCAATGTGATAGATAGTTCATCAATTGGACACTGAATCTGTGAGTTATTAGCATTTTAGTCCCGGGGGGTTAGATTCTTGTAAGGTCCAACCTGGTCGTGACTCAACTATACCCCGAAATCTAGTGGGGTATACTCAACGGGATGACTATGCTCCAAGAATACTAGCACCGCTGAAAGATCGTCAAACAAACGTCTGGTGACAATGATATGGTCCAAGAAGTTAAAGGGTAAGTAATGGGCCCAGGTCCGGTCCGACCCAGTCGGACCGACTCGACCCAACCCAGTCATGGTCGACCCGGTCGGACTTGTTGGGTCGGACCTCACCCATTGGGTGGGTCAACCCACTATGTTTTCACCCTGTCTGTGGGGCCCAAACGAGTGGTCTGCGAGTGCGGTTTGGCCTAAATGTCGCAATGTAAGTGGCTCGGTAACTCGGCCCATAAGACCGGGTCGGTTCGGCCATCTAAACCACGGGGTTGCTTCGGGTCGGCTCAAGAGGCAGGTGGCTGGGAGGCCTCCATGATGGTCGTGCAGGGCGAAGACGGGCCGACCGGTCTCCGGGCAGGCCGTAGTAACACTAGGCAGGTTGCAGCAAGAGCCCAGCAGGTGAGCAGCGTGCCAAAAGGTGCATGTCGCACCAGACACCGGGAGCATGCTGACAAAGGCGCGTGGTGCTGGGAGCGTGCCAGTAGCGGCATGAGGCACCGGGAGTGGGCCGACAGGGGCGCGGGGTGCCGAGAGTGCATCGGTAGGGGCGCGGGGTGCTCGGTGCGGGTAGAGCACCAGGGCGCCACAGGTGAGGTGCAGTTCACGGAGGCCGCAGGTAGTACAGCCTTTGTTCGCCGCCTTCATCGTCATTGTCGCACGTACTGCCTTTGTCATCGTCAGTTCTTCGCCATGCCTTAGGGCGTCACATGAAAGTAGAACAAAAGAGGATGTCAAGCCATTTTATGTTGGCCCGCATCTGCCGCATTTAGAGAGGAAAATCAAATGGGCCCAATGATACAAGCAATTGACTAAAACATTCCCCAAACAAACAATTTTTATTTGGTGAAGGGAATAAAAAAAGTATAACATATTCTTGAAATAAAAATCCCTACATTTTGATTAACGGGGAATATTTCATTGACATCATGGTAGGTTGTCTGTCGATCCATGGTAGACGATCATGTCCCACATCGAAGAGATCTGGGGAAGAAGGTTAGAGAAGAATATTGTCACTGGCATTCATTAGATTCTTCATATTCTTCGTTGGGAGGTGCGTAATCCTCCAAGTGTTGGGCGACGTGTCTCTTTTGCAGAATTTTTCTTCTTGATGATTCTATCCCAAAACCATCCCCCATGCTTCCTTTAAATAGGATAGGGAGGGTTTGTCTAAAATCATATTGGCACATAACTCAAAAGGTTGAATTAATTCATTAGACTCCACCCAATTAATTTCAGGAGAGGTGTCGCAATTAATTTGGAGAATGCCAAGAGTATCCCTTTAATTAATTCACACATGTTAGCGCAATTAATTAAGTGAGATTCCACTAATTCAAAGAGGATGTTTTTTCCATTTAAAGGGTTGGTGGTGACAACATTAATAGGGGAGTTGAGAGGTTATGGTTTCCTCCCAATAATAGGGTTCGGGTGGCCTCTTATGGTCCCCACCACATTTAACCTCACATGGGAGATTGGGTTCTGGTGGGCCCCGCCACCATAACCTATCATGGGAGTTTAGGGTGTGGCGGTCCCACCACCAACTCCCTAGTGGAGGTTGAAACAACCCGCACTCACATGGATGGTGCAATAAAATAATGTGTGGCTACACTTTTTTTTATCATTTTAACAAAAAAACAAAAAATCACTTTTATTCCTGACCATCCGTTGTCGAGGTTAAAGTATACTTAATTGAAAATGGGAATTGCGAGTTCAATGGTGTCCTCAGATTTCAATAACGAGCTCTTGTTCAAAAGATTCAAAATGTCACTCATGCGTTTACTAAACGTACCTGAAAAAAGTTCAGAAAATTTTTGTCAATCACCCTTGACTCACTGCAGTCATGGTTAGGTGCTTCCTCGGTGAAACATGACACATAGAACCCAATGGCACTCTCGTATTTTCAATCCGAATTACCATTTATATGTTCTATAATTTATAATAAAATAATTTTCACTTAATTATTTTATTTGTGGCCAAAAACTCACTTTTTCTGGTGGCCCATTACAGCCAAAGTTAGCATCTTCTTAAATAAAGCACCCCCTCACGAGTTTAGCAGTGGTACCAGATTAATAATTTGAGCTACAGTTTTTGACTTATAAGAATTTGAAAAAAATAAAAAAATTTGTTTAATTAATTAATTTACGGTTATGCTATTTTTTGGATTTCACATCGAAGGCCCGCCCCGACTAAACATATGTCGCGCCTAGGTTAAACTCGCAATCTGGAGTGAAACGGTGCCCTTAGATTTCTGATCAGAGTTACCGTTTAAGAGTTATTCTACTTTTTCAGGAAAATTTCTTGTACGCATTAATCTAAGTTTAACAAAACTTCTAAAATTGATTCTGGCCACACTGGGCCTCAGAACCAAGAAATGTCAAAAACTACGGACTCCTAAAACAACCAATTAATATACAAAAAAAATTCCATGAAATTTCAGGGACTTTACATATTCCCCAACTCAGGTCATTGTGTCCATGTATGCCACATCTCAAAACTAGGTAAACAAGTGGGGGGTACTGAGCAAGAATCTAAGCCTCCTGCCTCTACGTGTTCTCTTAGAGGTTCTCGTGCCACCAGTGAATGCGCACTAGTGGTATCGACCATCCACGAAGGACCTACTCATGTCGATCCTCAATCTCACCTGTAACATTTGAAAAAGTCGACCCATCGTCGACATCAATCTTGCCATGGTCGATGACATGGGAAGGGTCGTGCACGTATCTCCTCAACTGGGATACATGTAACATGTCGTGCACCCTGTGCAATTGGGGAGGAAGAGCTAAGTGATAAGACACCTCACAAACTATGTTGTTGAACTAAAAAGGTCCGATTAACCTCATAGGTACGTTCCATCTTGGCCTAATCTCTGTAATTCTCATCAAGGTGATACCCGTAAAATGACGTGGTTGCCATTATACAATTCTATAGGACTTAGTCTCCTGTCAACATATGAATTCTATCTGCTATATGTAGTCTCCATTCACTCTTCTATATATCATATGAGGGGAAGTGTAACTCCCTCAATACTTCCCCCAGAAGTGACACTGGTACAATGGTACATCCTCTATAGAGGATGACATGCTTTCCACCTTTTTAAAATCCTTTTGGATTCCTTATGATATGTGAGAATTTTGTCCCTTATAGTCAAATTATCAAGATATGCCTCCCGAATTCTCTGAAGAATCAGGGAAGTGACAGTCATAGAATTGAGGTTAGCTGCTCCATCATTATCCACGACAGATATTTTTAAAGAAGCCAGTTGCTCTGTCGCCTCTCATAGAAAATGTATACCAGACCTCATGCTAAGTGAATCTGCAACAACGTTCCCCTTCCCATGAGAATAGACACTCTCAAAGTCATAGTGCTGGATGAACTCAATCCATTTCCGATGTCTTAGGTTCAAGTCATTTGGAGAGAAGATGTAACTGACACTCTTGTGATCATAGTACATGGTAAAATGTTCTCCCATAAGATAGTGCTGCCACATCTTCAAGGCGATGACCATTGCTGTTATCTCCAGGTCATGGGTAGCGTAGTTTTTCTCATGTTGTCATAGCTGGCGTGATCCATACGCGACCACCGCTCGCTCTCACATTAAGATATACCCGAGTCTTGTCCCTGATTCATCGCACTAGACTACATACCCTACACCTTCCTATAGAATCCTCAAGATGGGGGAACTATTAAACCTATACCTCAGCTCCAAAAAGCTCTACTAGAATCACTCCATCCACACAAAGGTTTTCCCCTTCTTCGTCAAGTTTGATAGTGGTGATGCAATTCTGGGGATGTCTGGAATGAATATCTGGTAGTATCCAGCCAAAGAAGAAGTTTGCACACCTTCGGGGAGGTAATCATGGTGATCTCTTTTTAAAATATTTCCACACATTCTGCTACTGATGTTGGCAACTGGTAACTCAAAACTCCTAAAGTCATGAGGTTATGGCTAGCCAACTCAAAAGTGATCAATTGCACCCTCCTATGCATGAGCTGATCCTGTGCTACATGGGTTTCCTTTTTCAATGACCATGTAATACCCTAGTCCAATTTTGTAGATAAACAAAAACCATGTTCCCTAATACAGTCAATCTGAATATGAACTATGAATGTTCAATCCATACAAAAACCAAAGTCATAAGTGCTTGACGCTCCCACCAAGATGTACCAACCCAAAATATCGCATCGAGCATCAGATCACACCCTAGACAAAAGATTGATTGACGATTCTTCCCCCAAAGGTATCTCCAGACGTGAGGGTCATGTCAGTGGTTTAACAGGAAGCTCTAGGTCTGGGACAAGATTCATGGAAGGAAGGAATTATTATTACCTATGTTTTTTGATAAGGAATCTTGTAGTAGACAATGATCGTACCTCAAATAATTCCTAGAGCCCTTGGGTCACAATCCTTGACCACATGTAGCTACTTTCATCCGATTCCCTCTAGCTTCCTGAGCCTGGTAGGGACAAAAATGGTTGGTGGTTGTAACATGTCTAATTGTACACCACCTCATGCTGCTCTACTAGCTCTAAATTTATGTCTGCGGCCCTGCAGATTCATCAGTCCTTAACACATCCTCTTCTCAAAACATTTTTTCATGCTCTTGTCTCTGAGATTGGCACTGATTTCCTGCTTTCCCACTACTGTCATTCAATGGCTGTATCCACTCAGCCAATGGACATTCAATCCAAAATGGTTCTTTCTATCACCCAAACATGAGTAAGAGTGCCTAGAAGAATAGTGCTTGCTAGAATATCCTCAAAAATGCATGGATCAGATGTCTGAGCCCTAAACACTGGTCATATTGTATTCATCGAGTACTAGGAATGATCAGTACGCCTTAATGATCACTTAACTACTAACATGTCATCCTACCGAAACTGAAGAAGCTGTAGGGAACTTTCAGCCACCTCCTCATTCCAGTATTAATCCTCCTGTGAGTCGGGATAGATTCAGAACATGAGGGGTATCTAATGCTGAAATAAATTTTAGGCTCTAAGCCTATAAGTTTCCTCTACCGGTACTGTGGGAAGTGTCTGCTGACCAACATGAAATGAAATATTTGGCTCACTTCCTTAAGATTTTGTCTCAACAAATGGTCCACATACTGAATCCTCATCACTAAGAAGACCATCCTCACGGTCACTCACTAAAAAAAGACTAGTAGCTAAGATAAACATCTTCTTTACTAATGTCTCAACTTGGTGGAATATTGTAGAAATCGCCTCCTGCTAGTCTACTGCTGCATTGGAATCTTCCTCACCTCGAAACCTCGGATGCCTCTGCTACTGGGACTCATGAAATGAACTCAGTCAGTGTGAACCTACCACCAGTGAAGCTAGTTGTATCTTCATCCAAACGGGTGGTGGTGTTGCTGGTACACCACCCAAAGGTTCCATCATAGTAAGAGGACCATGCACCAGAGCCTCGTCCATTGGTGGGCCATCATCATATACACTCTCAAAACTCTAAAGGGATATCTACATGGAGGCATCCTAAACAGAAGAAAACGGTCAAAATATTATACCTGGTGAGATGGCCTGGTTTGAGCTAACTTAAATAATACTTTGGGAATCACACATGCAATCATTGTTTTTGTGCACCATGTTGAAAATCAGTAGTCAGGTTCCTGGTTTATGGATACGTCGGCCGCCACACCAACATTGGACTCCATGAACTAAAAAACACAGTCAAAACCATTTACACTATTGCTTCATAGAAAAGAAATATCAGAGTCCTATGTTCGACAGTATATTCGAATTATCTGATACCAATTTATCCTGACCCATCCCCCAGGGGCTGCATAGTGACTCTCCCAAGCCCACCTTCAATATGCCTGGGGCTAGCGACTAGCACCAAAGGAATAATTCCCAAAAACTGGGAAGGTGTTTCCTTTATAAAACATAATCACACATAACCAGAGTACAAGAGGAAGAAAACACCAAGTAAAAACAGTATACAAAAGTAGTGTTGAAAAGTAAAGGGGCCAAAAATACAAGCCCAATAGTAAAGTACAAGGAAAAGACAAAACTTGTACAACCAAAAGAAAAATAGATGGAAGGTGTCTAGATGTTCCTGGATCATCCACCACAGATCCTACCTAAAGGGTAGGTATAGATAGCCTCCTCTGCAATCCACGTCCTTCATTCTCTACTGAGTACCGACTCATCGTGAGGTCCACCTTTGGGTACCATCCAGTCCTGCCGCTCTCGGCCACCATCTGCACTGTCTGTTGTCTGCATCCAACATAATGAGGTGCATGAATTTCCTGTGTAGGGATGTGTATAACGATACATAGTTAGGACCTCAAGACCCTTATGGTCTCACAAATCCAAAAAGGACAAACCGCAACGAGTGGTTTCAATGGAGAACCATTACATAGGTATATGATCATACATATACCTAAGTTATTAAGTAAACCATATCAATCACGAGGAAAACACAATGGTCATTTACTCAGCTCAAAACATGATTTCAGTGACATATAGAAGTAAAAATGATTAGTTGCAAAGATATATCATCTTATTCGATCAAGAGACTCTGCTTCTTACCATACGGTGTCTGACCCACACAGGATCGGTTGGTAATAACCCTATGCAATGACCCACATAGGATATGACCCACACAGGATCAGTATTCACTGACCCACATAGGATCGCTAAGCACTGACCCAAATAGGATCTGACCCACCTAGGATTAATATGCAATGACCCACACATGATCACTTAGTGCTGACCACCACATGATCAGTCTCCATCCTCTATCTTGCTATCAGCCACTGGATTTCCTTGCACCTGGTGCACTCGAGTTCAGTAGAATATACCCTCGAGATATCTGTTGTACCTCGACCACCAAAAAACTCCACAAAGAAGTAATAAAAAGGATTGTCATGTTGTACGGGATCCAATGTGACAGAGGGTGTTTCAATCGGATGCTCGTTCTATGAGTTGTTAGCATTTTAGTCCCAGGGGCCCAGTTAGATTCGTGTACGAACCAACCTCAATGTGTCTCAAATATACCTCAAACTCAGGTGGGGTATACTGAAAGGGAAGACTATGCTCCCTGAATACCAGCGCCGCTGACGGTTTGACAATTGGACATCTGGTTCCAAATATATGTCCCAAGAAGGTAAAGGGTCAATAATGGGCCAGAGTCCTGTCTAAGCTGATCGCGCCGACTCAGCCTGACCCTGTTTTAGCTGACCCGGTCTGGGTTGACCCAGTAAGACTAGTTGGGTCTGACCCGACCCATTGGGCGGGTCAGCCCGCTATGTTTTGACTCGGTCCGCTGGGCCCAGCCCAACCATCCGCGAGGGTGGTTCAACCGGATAGTCACCACATAGGTGACACGGTAACTCGTCCCAGAAGACCGGGGTGGTTCATCCAGTGACACTGCAAGGGCGCCATGGGTCAGCTCTGCATGCCGATGGCTGGTAGGCCAACAAGCCAACCGCACAGGGTGCGGGCGGGCTGGTTGGACTCCGGGCATGCTGCGAGTACATCTGGCAGGCCGCATCAGGAGCCTGGCTAGCGGGAAGTGTGCCGACAGGGATGTGGGGCACTGGGCAGTGTACCAGTAGGGGCGTGGGGTGCCGTGTGCATGCCATCAGGGGTGCGGGGTGCCGGGAGCACGCCGTTAGGGGATCTAGGTGCGTGCCGGCAGGGGTTTCGGGCACCGAGGGCATTCCGATAGGAGCACAGGTTGCCGAGTATAGGGAGCGCACCAGGGTGCCACGGGGGCGGCGCAGTTCACGGAGGCTGGGGGTTGAGCGGCCTTTGTTCTCTGCCTTCGTCATCGTTGACACGCGTACTACCTTTGTCATCATCATTATTTTCCTTGCATTACGGTGTCACAAAAAAGTTTAACGACGGAGGATGTCGGGCCGTGTAAGTTTGGCCCGCATCCTCCGCATTTAGAGGGGAAAAATAAAAAGGGCTCAATGAGATAAGCAGTTGATTAAAACATTCCCTAAACAGACCATTTCTATCCAGTGAAGGGAATAAGAAAAATTATAACAACTTCATGAAATAAAAACCCCTACATTATTATTAACGGGGATCGTTCCTTAACGTTGCAGTAGGTTGGCCTTCAATCTGTGGTAGACGATCACGTCCCATATTAAAGGGGTATGTTGGAGATGGTTGGGAAAGAAGATATTCATCAGCGTTCTTCGCATTCTTCGCATTCTTCATTGGGAGGGGCATAATCCTCCAAGTGTTGGGCAATATGTCTCTTTTCCAGCATTTCGCCGCTTGATGTAGCCATGCCAATACCTTCCCCCAAGCATCATGTATATAGTAGAGGGAGGGTTTATCTAAAATCTTGTCGGAAGGTTAATCAAATGGTTTAATTAATTAAACCAGCTCCCCCAAATTAATTGCATGATGGGTGTCACAATTAATTTTGAAGATGTTGAGAGGCTCCCCTTAATTAAATCACACGCGCTGGCCCAATTAATTATGGGAGATGCCACAAATTCAATGAGGATGTTTTCGACATTAAAAGGGGTGGTGGTGGCACCATTAATAGGGGGAGTTGAGAGGTTATGGTATCCACCAATTAATAGGGCTCGTGTGGCCTTGTGTGGCCCCCACTACATTTAACCTCAAATGGTAGATTGGGTCTAGGTGGGCCCCACCACCATAACCTATCATGGGAGGTTAGGGAGTGGTGGTCCCACCACTAACTCCCAGGTGGAGGTTCCAACTACCCGCAATGATGCATTCCTTGACATTGTATACTGCAGTGTGCATTAGTGAATTTGTTACAACGGAACATCGTCGTTGTATGCTCCTTGGACGAAGCCCAGTAAGTGTGAACCACGTAAAAATGGATGTGTCTTGTGCATGCTTTACATTCTACTTATATTGTGTAATCGGAAGAGAGAGAAGAGTGTTTTGTTTAATAGTGAAACAAGATCACAACATGCTATAATTTTTAATTAGTCATACCCTGATTCACCCCCGTCTTAGGGTATTCAGCCTTGTGAACCTAAAAATTGGTATCAGAGAAACGGTTGATATTAGTTATTCTGTCAATGGAGGTCATAAATCATAAATGGATTCTTATCATCGATGGTAACAAAATTCAGTTATGGAAGAATCAGACGCAACCCTACTTCCGATCATTGGCAATGGATGTATTTACATCCGCAATGCATGGCATCATATCTGATATTAATAGTGGTGCATTATCAGAAGCTGAATGTAGAGAGTTGGATACAAATGCCAATGCAATTAATTCCTTAGGGGGATCATTATCTAGTACTATCTATATAAAGGTAATGTCACGCAAATTTCACAAGCCATGTGGGAAAAGATATTGAATATATATAAAGGGGATACAAAGGTCAGAGAGGCAAAGCTGCAAGTGTTGTGGAATAAGTATGAGGATCTGAATATAAACCCAAATGAGTTTGTTGATGCATTCCTTGACAGTGTAAATATTGTTGGGGATGATATGTGAGGACATGGTGAATTAATTAAAGGCATAAAGATCGTAAAGCACATCTTGTGGAAGCTTCCACCTAAGTTCAATCCGAATGTTTCAGTACTAGAAGATAAATATCCCAAAGAGGAAACACTAGACAATTTGTACAACACCTTGGTTGCATATGAGATGAGGAATGATGATAATGAGTCTATGGAAAAGGGTAAATAAAAAGAGATGGAATTTAAGGCCATGAAGAAGCTCACCGTTGATGATTCTCAGGAAGAAGAAGAGACATATGTGGTTATGTAAATCTTTTCCTCAAATATTGAAAAAGGAAAAGGTATTTTTAAAGGGGAAACTCCACTTTCTAACTTTAGATGTGTAAAATTTATCCATCTTGCTGCAAGATGCCCCAAAATGTTTCAAGAAGAAAGTGATGAAGATGAATATAAAAATCCCTAGTAGAAATTGTTAACCTATGTGAAAGGGATAAAGTATTTCAAGAGAAATTTCTTCATGGAGATTAATCTTCAATCACAAGAAATAGACATTTCATTTGAGTTTGATGGTGAAGAGGTTTAGGAGTTTGAAAATTGTTAAGATCATGGAAAAAATTCAATGGTGGATATTGTCGGTAGTGCCCAAGAAAAGAATGAAACAGACGCTGATAAAGAAGAAGAAGAAATTGATGTGAGTGTTGACTTGTAAGATAAATGAGAAGCGGCTCTTGAAGAGATAGATATTTCCAGAGGAAAAACAAAGAAATCCAAAATGGTCTTACATGATGTCGAACTCTACAATCAACAACATGAAAAATAGAAGTCTAATCTTGTGAATAAAATAGAAAACGTTAAGTCATTGTGGCCATAGACCACTGAAATGGCTGATGAGCATAAGATCAAGATTGAAGAACAGAAAAGGGATATCAATGGCTTGAATGGAAAATTGAAAGATCATGTCAAGTGTATCGAAGGGTGGGAAGAGGAAGTTGTCAGTCTGCGGAGAAAATACAATGACCAGAAAAAACCATTGATTCCAATCACATTCTTGGGAAAACATGTTATAATAAAGACAAAAACGATGAAATAGGATCATAGTAGTTATGCAGGGAAGAAGCAGCAATTGAACTCAGACGTTTAGGTTGTTTCAAGGCTTAATCAGAATAAAAAATATCTGAAAATTGAAGTTAGGCCGCAAGAACCAGTCCCAATATTGAAGGTTGATTTAGGATCGATGAAGAATCAAAATATTCAATGATCTGAAGGGGAAACTCATAGATCTAATGTACCATGAAGGAATGCACCATATATCATGTGTTATTGTAGCGGGAATATAGAACATTCACAATATGTGTGTGTTACCATATGTGATGATTATATTTGATTAATGATTATGATTACTCAATACATTACCATAATGGAAAAGTGAATATGTTGGCCAACGCTTTGTGATAAACGTATAATGAAATCTTATACATGATGGGGATTACAAATGATCCAATATGTTGTTTTTTATTTTAAAAGAATAGATCTGAAAATACAAAATGAATGTGATAAATAGTATATATGTCAATTGATTGTTAAACCACTTATCTATGTTAAGATTAAGGAGTCTTATAATAAATATATAGACCAAAAAATTAATGTTCATAATTTTATTGAGTTTTACCTTCATCATTAATGAATGATAAGGTTTAAGAACAATGTATGTTTTTTTTCAATACTAGATTTGACTATTAAGTTATTAGAGGAAGCTTATTATTTATTTTTGATTTATTTAGAAAGTACAAAGTTGTATCGAAAATTAAAATAATATTTTTGGTGAGATGGAATTATGAGAGATATTACATAATTTATGTATCATTTGTTGCTATGTCTGAAATATAAGATTGATTGAAAATTTTTTAATGGGAATTTAAATAAATTAACAACACCTTAATGGAAAGGTAAGAAATTAACATGGATTTTGGCCTTGGAAAACCATATATGATAAAAGGGAATAATTCTAAATGGGTTGTAGTTGACCACCTAATGAAGACATCACACTTCATCAATATCATAGCATATTTCTCCCTATAAATTTTTCCATGATATACATTATGAAATTGGAAATGATTAATTGAGTACAACATTTATGTTTGTCTAATTAGAATGCATAGTTTACCTCAATGTTCTAGATAATTCTTCAGCAATATATATCTATTGATTTTAGTTTCATCACAATATTATATCCTCAAATAGTTCTTTAGTATGGGATAATAACTAAAATTCTATAGGATATAGTAATATATTTTTTAATTAATTTTAATGGTTTTTGGGATCAACAACCTCATATAGTCAAGTTTTCATACCACAGTTTATTCAATGAAAGAATTCACATGGATCCTAATGAGACCTTATACAAACAAAATTATAGATATGCAATTTGATGGAATGATTTTAGACAATGAAATATATTATAATATGAAATTGATGAAGAAATGGAAGATAAAGTTAATATAAATTATTAACATGAAAAGGGAATCACAATATTGATAGTCATGATTTACTAATAATTAATAGTGTGAACTAGAATTTGATGTTGGTGATATGGTGTTCTTAAGAAATTTACTCTAGAAGAAAAAAGGGAAATGTAAGAACTAGGTATATTGGTACCTTTGAAATTCGTAATCATATTAGGGTCATAGAATATCACATAACACATCCACTAAACCATAATATGGTTAATTATGTGTTTCATGTATTTCACCCAAGGATGTACATATCATATAAATAACTTGTATTAATTATTGAGGCTATACCATTTTAGAATAATATATCTTAAGTGATAAAATAGATGGATATCTGGATCAAATATATATAGTTATAGGAAATAATACCACTCACATATTCAGTGTTTTTTTTGATAAAACTACTAGATTGAAGAAGCTACATGTGACCAATGGATTCAATGAAGAATAAGTAACCTCTGTTGTTGAAACAAAATTGAGTTATTTAGATATATAATTTCATTTCAATGGAGGAAAAATAAAACATTATAATATTTTTTAAATATAATTTTTTCAAAAAAAATTAGTCATTTTGATAATTTTTGTTACATGAAATACTGATTTTAGCATGGACTACACAAAACACCTAGTTTAAAAGAAATGGGACATACTAGTAAAATAATATTTTTTACTTTGTTAGTAATCACATAGCCATTGGAATGGATTGTATGAATATTATTATCTAAATTAATAAAATATAACATTAAAACATTTATATATAATTAATTATTTAGGGACCAGTTAATTGGAAATGAATATAAAAACCAATTGAAATCAATGGAAAACATTTTGTAAAAAACTACATTTATGTGAAAAAACATGTTTTACATCAATAAATAAATAAATTAAATAGTTTTAATTTATTCTAATTAAATTTATACATTATATATTAATTCATATTTTTAAAATTTATATTATTCATTTTATAGGATATATATATCAATAAATCCAATTTTATGCCTAAAAAGAAAATTTATTTTAAGAATATTCTGTAGTAATATTTTATAAAAAAAATATTATAATTAAATTATAAAAATTTTCGAAATATTATTAGAAATAATTAAATGCATATAATAAATCAGCAGGTAAAAAATACATTGGATTATTTTATATAAATGTTTTAAAGGATAATTATATTTAGCAAATAATGAAAATTATTATATTTTATAAAAAACAATTTTGTTTAAATAATTAATATATTTGTTTTTTATTTTAAAATTATTTTTAATGTCATTTTAGTCCAATAATATATTAATTAATCTATTTTATGTTGTTGAAATCACTATACTATCGAATTTTTATATCAAAGAATTTTAATCTTTTGAACAATTTGTCTGGGGAAAACATCATTCTTATTGCCTCAAAATGTTAAATTTTAAACGATTATTTTCACATATATAAATGGTATTTCGAGAAATGGTTAAGTTATATTTTATCATTATAATTTTTATTATCTAATTTGGTAACAATACGTTATTCCATAATTTTTAGTAAAAACATTAACAAATAATTATCATTCCAAAGATGAAATCTGGTTTTCTTGTGGTTTAAACTAAAAAATTGTGGGAAAAAATTAACTACAAAAAAATAAAAACATAATTACAGGAAATATTTCTATTTTATCACCTCATATGTTTTTAATTTCAATTTTGGACTCTTTTTACATGTTGATATTTTAGGTACACCTTTTTGTTTTCATAAGTCAACAGTGTGCCACTCGGCTAACTAATAAAAAGCCATGCACAAAATTGTCCATTAAACACATCCAAATCCCATTTTCAGGAACATCCTTCCCAAATAAAATTATTACATCCAAAATATCATCCTATAATATTTATTTTGGTTATAAATAAAATATAGGAGGTATTTTGGTGAAAATCAAATAGAAAATGTTGGAAGAAGAAGAAACATTTTTAATTCAATGTTTTATTATATTTATTCTTCCAACGCATTAAAATATTATAAACCCATGTTTATATAATAACATGATTACATTTCTTATTATTTTTTTATTTTTTTATGCACACTAACTAATATGTTCTCCACTTCCATCAAATGGGATACAAAATCCTCAATTGTGTGTACGACATACTACATCCCCACCAATAGATATTATTGGTTTCTCGAAAACACAAATCAATAAAGGATATAATGATTTATTTAATTTATATTTATTATATTTAAAATATTATTATACATTTTGAAATATTATATCACATATGTCTTTTATATTTATATTATATGAAAATAAGACAACATTGCTCATGTGTTAAGAAATGTCACGCCTCTGAGAAGTGATGTGATTTGTTTACACTTTAAATGGAAGATAATAAGTATGGTTTTAATGAAAATATTTGATTAATAAGAAATAATAAAATGATACTTTAATTGTTATAAATTCTGTACCTTCTACTTATGCAATCATTCATAATAATAGAAACAATGTTCATGCATACGTACGACCTATTATCTCCAAGAATAATCTATTTTATTTTCTACATCTAACATTATTGTATTAATCCAAATTTATATAAAAATTAATCATATAATTTTTATTTCAGGATTAAAATAATTTTTATTACATAATAATGATCAAATTATGAGGAACATAATTATAAAAATTCATACCATCCACAAAAAATAATTCACTTATTTCATGAAACGTGACATTAGCATGGAATTGATAATAAACCATAAATAAATGGGAACAATAAAATAATATATGAAATAATATATTTATTTATTGTTATTTAATAGATTTATAATAGACATATGTTTATTATAAATGAAGTTTTAATGTGTGTAATGGAATCTCAGACTTAAGGTAAGAGATTCTGGTCTCAATTTTCATTCATTGAGACAAATGTTATGTTATAAACCTATATTATTTTATGTGATGTATATATTTTCCAATTCAAATGAAATATCATGAATTTATTTATTATCATAAAATTATATGTTTCATTTAATGATATTAATTCATGGGAAATACAATTCAGTTTTAGCAAGGTTATATTGGGTTTATGTTATGATGTCATTGTTTTTCGGGATTTCTCAAGATTATGATTCTAGAGATGAAGTAATTTGATATATATCTCAAGATAAAAACTTATTACCTTATAGTACACTTATTAATGTAGAATATATGTTTTTTATTGAATTTTCACTATTTTTTACTCATATTTTTAAATGATTTTTTTAAGAAACCCCTTATTTATTTTTCTCATCGATGGAAAATCATTTTTCATTCATAACATTGTTTTTTAATAAGTTTTTCTGTAATTTATTAATCATTTTAAAAAAAATTTATTATGAAAATTGTCAGAAAATTGTTGATTTTTTTTTGAAATGATCCATCTTTTCATTTTACGAGAATGGTCTATTTGGTTTTACCAAAAATGTGAAAGGAATATTTGTTTTTATGTGTATAAAATGAATAGAAATTTATAGAATACCTAACAAATATTTTAATTGAATGTTTCATTATATTTGAAAATGTTACACTCAACTTAATGGATTTACACAATAATTTTCAAATTTTTTTAATAAAAAAGGATTTTCAAATAAATGAAATTTTACTTACGGATCCTCCAATGTGATATTTATTAAAAAATAATTTTCTATCTATGATGACATACTTTGTTGATCATTATTATTTATTGTGTATATGAAACATGAGTAAAATTTATATTATACTTGATAATGGTTTTGATACATTATTAGAACATGTTTATGAATAATCTTTCACTTGCCAATGGTATACAATGATAAAATTATGTTGAACCCTATAACTTGTTCCATGTGTAATGATTTTATGATGTGATTAGATGATTATAAAACCAATTTATCTTCAAAATGATATGATATGAGAATTTTCTTTGAAACCCATATCATTTCAGGGGTTGTGATATGATTAATGTTTTATGATCTTGTGTATCATATATTAACGATTTACATTATGTGATTGGTGAGACCTATACCTCCATAAATTACATTTTGTAATGATTGATATCTCATGAGATAAACAAAACTAGAATTGTGAGTTAACCCATTTCAGTATGAGAAAATTTCAACTAAGATAGTATTGGGAGAGAACCTTGAATACAATTATGTTTGGGGGGTAACCCATTACACAATTATGGTTTTGAACATGTGACTTAATTACTAAATAAATTATTTTCCATTCTTTCTTATATGATATAAATCTATGTCATATTCCACTGTTTTGTTTTTATGGATCATGATCATGGATTCCAATATGATTAATGTATGATTAACAACCATAATTTTTTCCTTGACACACGTTTATGATCAATGATATTAAGGATATTTATTCAAATGTTATTATCATATTGTCATAGCCTTATGCTTATGATATGTTGATTTATCCCTTATTTAACCTTAATATACATTTGAGATCACCTTTTTTTATGTTTATCTTTACCTGGTGATGAATAAATTATTTACGTAGTGTTTTATAATAACAGAATTATTTTATGAATATATTTTTGGGATATGGTAAATATAATCCATGAAATAATAAAACTATATTTCTAGTCTATGAAGATAGTAGACTATTATGATCATTCGATATGTGTATTTTTAAAATAATTAATATTATTATTTCAAAATTTAATATATATGTATTGGTATTTTGGGTCTCTATAGTAAGTTTACATATCCTTAATAAGAATTATGAGAAGAAAAAACACGAACGAGATGGTAAAGACTATTACCTCTACTTCAGTGGAGTTCCTTTAGATATCCTCTTAATGGCCTAGGGATACTCATTTGGAATCATTAAAACATCTCTAATAGTAAGAAGGATGTTGATAATGTAATTGGGATGTTTTTTTAACATATTATTCTCAACAGAGTGTAAAAAATATATTTAATTGGTTATTTTTATAAGTGTGTGGCGGTGCAATTTGGGAAATTTTTAATACAGTAAGATAAATTAAATTATTTTTAAAGTAAAAATTGAAATTAATGGATGAAATTTATATTTCTGAAAGTTTTATGTTATAATCATTTAATAAAACAAATTTTTTACAAGTTATGGATATATTTCAACCCTTTAATTTTGGTTTTTACCTCACATTAACCCTTTTTATAAATACCATAACCTAAACAATTTTATACACTTTTAGGGAATGAGTGTCAACAAAAACAAAAAGTTTCCCTATAAAATAAATTTAGATGGTGGGTTCAAAAATATATTATTAATTTAACCCAATATATGATTATTATGAATAATTAATCATTTAGTACAGTTTTCTTCTATAATATATCATTAATTTTAGTTTGGATAGTATCCATTTAATTTTACTCTATATATAGAAAAAATATATATAAGTAAAATATACCCATTTAAAACATCCTAAAATGTTATGTATCCATATATATTTTTATAAGAAAAATAATTAAGCTATATTCAATTTTTTTTAATGCCTTTTATTTTATTTTAATATTTATTGAATAACTATTGTATCTGTGTTGCATAATAATTTCAGTTAAATATAACATCACTAAAAATTATTAAGAAAATTAACATGACTATAAAATAATTTATATTGGAAATGGATATTTATAATCAAATATATCCTATGTTCATCCCAAGGGAATACATTTTTATATAATAAAACAAAGATAATGACCTTTTTTAATACTCTTTACATAAACTATAATATTGATTAAAATCATTGACAGATAAAAATAAAAATATATTTTATTTTTGGATTATTATTGATGATATATACTCATAAAATAAACTTCATTCAATTTATAGTTTCAAATTATCTTTCTTATCATAATATATCTATGATTAATTAAAAGCTTTAGGCTTACCAAGGTGAAAAAAATTTACTAGGCTTATTATTCATACTCACCAAATCAAAGAGGATACTATTTACTAATGTTTTAAATTTTGATTCCAAATATAGGATAAATTCCTCAAAATTAAACTAGGGAAATGTTATAATTTAATATAAATTTATCCCATAGATAATGAAATAAAATGAAATTTCATTAAAATGAATTTTATTCCAAAAAATGCACATATAATAAAATATGGTATAAAGATTCTTCAAATGTATTAATTTCGAATAAATCTATATAAATAACATATTTACTAATTTTATATGAATTTCAAATCATATTGATATTTTTGTATTAAATTATCTACAGAAATAAGTTATTATATTACAAAAATAAGTATATTAAACTGTTCACTACCAAAATCAATCATTTAATAGAAATAAAAAAATAGACCAAAACAGTTAGGATATTGTGATTTAAAAAAGAAATCATTTTTTTATAAATAATATTTATACAATTTCTAGATTTTAATTTTATTATTAATGTCATGACAATCACACTGTTTATCCATGTATATCTGTCATCATTGAAACATCATGAAATAGAATCAAGACACACCATGGTGAAAGAGTATATCATGGTGTTGACTCATGAAGGACATGAAAACCCCAAAACCCAGTCCTATAAGATCCATTTACAATTATTTCTATATGACCAATGTCAAAATTCACCGTGTCAAAAATTAGTTTATTAGTGTCTCAGTTAGTGGATAAATCACCCACATCAGGAAAACTATAGTCACTGGTATTCAATCAAAACATGATACACCATATCATTTTTGTAATGAAACCCAAACCAATATTAATAAACATGATTCGAAATATGGAACCCCTCAATGATACCACTATGTCACGACCAGACCTAATAGATATTGAGGGGTGACTCGCCATGCCTAACTCTATAGTTCAATGCCTGGTGTCCATAGATGGGTAGGATATCACACAAATGGAAGTTCATAGAATAAGGCACTTGTACCTATGAAACCAAAATAAAATCTGTTAAAAAGTGTTAAGATATATATACAAAAAAATGAATGAATGTATATGTCTAACCCGTATCAAATTACTAAATAAGTATAGAATGTAATAAAAATTCTCAGAAAAATATATATATAAATGATTCCACCCTACTCATATAACGGGGATCACTGTCAAAAGAACCTAAAAGAATGATCTTAGACCATGAAATGATAAACACCTTGTGGTATAACTAACATAGATCTACCTGCATTGAGTCCACCTATGAATCCAATGAAAGGCATTTTTCTTCACAAGACAGAACACTTATGAGAAAATTACATGAAAAGGTTTGTATAAAAATAATATGTAGGTTCCACAAATAAGAAAAATTAAAGGGAGAAACTAAAAGGATATAGTCCACTAAACCCCGGCTAGAGGGAAACCAAATGTGTGAGAAACTGCATCTCAAGAACATACTTTTTTATAATTTACTAGCTACCAAAACCATATTTTTTGTCAATCCATAAATGTTAAAAATCTATAAGAAACCCATAAAAACACCCAAATATACAAATCTAAAAATACAATTATCATAAGGTTATGACCAATATCCCTCAAAATACTACTACTCGAGGCTCAAAGGCACACTAATATAAAGGAATATAGTCCAAGAGCTCTTTCATCACTAAGGAAACTTATATGAGATAAACACACTATTGGGTACAACCTAGCAATACATAGTGGAACATCTAAGAGATACCACTAAATTTGGAAACACCAATCCAATGGCACAACACCATTATCCCCACGGCACACATCTGATTGATCAGACTCGTTTTATCTCACCATTAAAAAACTCACAATGAAATCCATAAGACATCCATACACAAATAGGGGATCTCACTCATCCTTTATGGGGTATAATAAAAACCACACTAGATACAAGGTATCATACTATATAAAGGAGATAACTCCTAGGATCCACTGGTGGAAATTTTGAACCCAAAATAGATAACTGAAAAAACTACATCTCCTATGTAAGGGGATCACTCATTTGATATATATATGGACACCACATTCAAAACTGATATATCATGAACTTGTAGAGAGGAGATCAAACCCTTAATCTTTTGGGGGACACAAAAATGCAATCTAACAACCAAGAGATCATATCACATAGATTAAAAATATTCACAAATGTAATGTTTGTCCTGATGATTTCAAAAAACTCGATTCCTTTATAGATCTTGAAGCATGGGTTCCTATCATAATGATTCCAAAATCCTATATAAATGGTCTATTGAGTAGGATATTATAAATAAAATGATACAAAAACAATAATAAAATATCTCGCTACGTATGAGATTTTACTCCCCATGATTACAAAAACCACTATAGCGTAATCCAATAAGATTGGGGGTCTAAGACCTTGTAGTGTTAGTCACCTCAAAACCATGAACATGATCTAGGGTTGAAATATGCTAGAGGATACCTAAATGGAATATCATTAGGGATAACATTACCCTAATAGAATGATAGAGGATCCCACCTCAACCTCTCTGGATGAATAACAAAATAATATACAATCTCATCCTACTGAGGGGATCACAATAGCGTACCGCAGACATAATACCACACATATCCTTATAGGGATAAACAGTGGGAATCACTCAACCTCTTTTGGTCCCAATGTCGCTAACCTGGGAGGCCTTAAATTTAAACTCAAATTCCATCCCCTAGGCTGAAATTCTGGCACCCAAAATTTATTACATTGAAATACACTCTAGATAGGCTACTCGCAATCCAAAATATGCGGCCCAATGGAGGAGGTACAAACAACAGAAACTCTACCCATAGGAGACTAAATGACGCCTATGGGGGTCTACATGGTGTGTGACCCCAAATAACCAACTTACCTTTTCCTCTAACAAGATTTATTTTCAGGAAATTTGGGCTTACATGGTGTTTTCTGAAGGTTAATGGCATGTATAAACCCAATTAGGCACTGAATGTTTATTCCCTTCGCTCAACATATTCAGCAATGTCAACCACATGATGTATACCCGATATTACATGGAATGTCTTAGCTACAATTCCCTTTTATCATGTGTCTTTCCCATGTTCGTGTACATAACCTTGTTTTCATATACTCTGGTCATGTGATTCTATATAACCAATTACCTTCATAGAGATTCCCTAGCATTGTCCACATGCTATAAGATGTGGGATCACTACATGACCTTTAACTCTAACACATGGAATATTGTCAATAAAACCCATCTTCCCCAAATGGGAAGAATAAATGACATGTTCTTCAGGTCTACATTATGTTTATATGTGAAATTTTTTTGGAAATCCCTACGACCAGTGTATATCTTCATTGTTTTCCCCGAAACATAGTGATGATCCCACTTGGGACCCATAAAAACCATCTATGGACTCTAAAACCGTGAAATATTAATAAACAAGCTGACCAGGTCATAAAACTAAAAAAATCATTACTGATTGAAAAAAATTGATGCATTAGGTTATGATTTGTGCCCCAAATCCACTACACCATGATTCGAGAGCAATCACCATCATGATTTGAGATCGTTGATATCTTGTTTCATCGATTCAGTCCTCAGGTCGTCCATTATTCAAAATTGGAAAATGGGATGGGAACCTACCACCTTTTTCAATGCAGGGAGTTTGGGGATACTCATTTTATTTTTTGAAATAAATATCCCTCATTTTACACCCTGCAGACAAGTCACCTCCAACCCAATATCTAGTGCCAAAATAGTTTATGTTTTACCTAGAGTTAATTATTAATTATAAAATCTAACACAGTTTCCCAATTATTATATGGTATTCCGATAATTTTATAAAACATGATTCAAAATAAAATATTCTTACATGATAAAATATATTTAATATTTTTAATATCACCATGTCTAGGCACTTCAGGCCTCAGAACCTCATGACGACTAAATGCCCAACATTGTTAATATTCTTATAAAAAAAATACTGCATCTAAAATGTCAAAACCAAAGTAAATATAATATTATTAAAAAATTATTTAAAAACAATTTTTATTGATGATGTATTTTAGATGAATAAAATGGGGTTTTCAAAAAAAACGTGCATATATCCTAAGAATTAAAAAATAAATTTATATCGATTATTACATATATTTATTTCATTCTATGTTTAATCATATTAATATTGGCCAATTAAAGGACCAATTTATATTTTCTTGTTTAAATAATAAAATTTCATGGTTTGTTTATGCTTGGTGTTTCCTATCATATATTTTATAGAAAAGTGTACACTTATTTTACAATTATACGTTGTTAAATTCTACAACATTAATAAATTTATTCTTTAGAATTTCAACTTGATATCATCAATTAGTTGTTATTATTTACTAATACATTTTATAAAATCCCACATCTATAGAATTGTTAATAAAATATCCTCTTGAATATGGGATATAGAAATAAAAATTATATCTAAAAAACATATAATTAGGTTCCCAAATACACAAAAAATAGAATGAAGTGAAATTATATTCATCGTGGGTTCAAATAATAATGGCAGACTATTGGGGATTGATATGGAACATGGTCCCTAAAACTCAAAGAACACAAAAAAATAATTATTGATCTGTAAAAAGAACATATATTCATTGGGAATGGTCATAATAGGATAAATTCTTTGATTAAAACATATTTTCTTAAAGATAAAGAATTAGTTTAACTTTTAGACTATTAATAGAAGGAATTATTCTTTCCTGATATGTATAATTTCATAATTTTTCTGATTTCCACCACAATCTAAAATTGTCCTCTAATATTATGTGCACGATATGATGTTAATTTAGGGATTTAGCCAAAAAAAATAACTTCAAATAGATCACATTCATCACCAAATGATAAGAACATATATAAATTATATATTAATATTATCCAAAACAAACATTATTACTATAAGTTATGTTAAAATAAAAAAAATTAAACCATTATATATATAAATTATTCATCAATGACAAATAATAAATAATATAACCCAATGTTTAATATGGACAATTCATTAAATAAATAAAATTACATCCATAATAATCCAAATAACATCGACATTAATGTGTTTTTAACCTCTAAGATTATATCATTCAATTCATCATACACCTATAAAAGTGTAATAAAATTATTCAAAAATAATCCTTAATGATAAAACTAATGGTTAAATGTACAACTCAACCCTTTTAAACACCTCCTAAAATATGAAAAATCACATACATATAATAAAAAATAAAATTTAATTAATTCAAAAAGATATTTCAATAAATAAACGTAATATTAATATATTAAACCATTTTAATAAAATCAATCTCATACAAACCGTAAAATCATGGAAGCTTGTGGTAGGTTCAACAGCCATATCAACATTTAGTTGTTGGTTTACTCCCCATGAACGTGCTTTTTGAGAATGGTTTTCTTAAAGACTATAGTTTTTCCCATTTATAAATATATATAGTTTCTATATAATTCCTAATAATTATAATGAGTAATGTATTGTTTAAAATTAATTATCATATCCCATGTTAAACCTAATGTTTTTATACATTCTTTTTCTTTTCCCATAATATTTATTGATTATTATTACATCATCATCATTAATCATATTAACCAAAACGTATATTAGTAAAATTAATCTTATATCTAAATAATATATAATAATTATTCCACAAATAAAATTTTCATTAATTAGTTTTATAATTTAAAGTGTTTTATTCTCATAAATATCTCCCATGATTTACTTAATCATATGAATCTCCCGTCACATAAAATCTTAAAAGGGGTATCTATGAATTAAAATATATTATCTACTATATAATTTTCTACAAAATTATATATATATTTATCCCATTTATATATTTCCTATCACTGGTTTCATATTTTTTTGATCTCTCATTCACCATAATAGAACATAATAATAATATGCATATCCCCAGTATATCCCCTTGGAGAGTCAAACTAAGAGAATAGTAAGAACACACTAACTATGCACTATATAGATGATACTGATATACTAGACCAAATATTTTCATAGTTATTACCCCTGGATGCATGAAGAAAAACCACATCCTCACATACTATCTTAACAAGAATGTGTTTCTAGGAAAACCAAATAAAAAATTCCTTACAAAAAATTTAGGATAATATTATATACCTAGAATTATCACTAATGTATGTCATATGATAATTTTTTATAATTTATGTCTTCCAAAATATATTTTCTAATAATAATATTAATGATCCACAGATACAAACTATATGTACCAAATAATTTTATCCCATAGTCTGGGTTCACATAATGAAATTCAAACTAGATACGGTGAATTGCATCCCAAAGGACCAAATAGTATAATTGAATTTGTAAAGTTGATAGAACAATGATTCATATATGGCATGTGAAATTATTAAATTATATATTGTAATTTCATTAAAAACTTATGATTCCATCTAAAATATTCTATAATATCCATCATAACACACTTCATGGAATCCAGGGTAAAGGAAAAAAATAAGGTTGGGATCAGATGAAAATTAAGTGTTACAAAAAATGGAATTATTCTTGAATAAACATGGAATAATAAATAAGTCATGTTAAGTAACATAAAATACATAAAATTTTATCAATCACATGATCAAAAAAATTTGTAAAAAGAATAATTGTTGGTCCAATAATTATATGTAAATAATCACATGATAATGAGAGTTATCTATGCTTTTCATAACTATTAAAATAATAACATTGATTCCGTTAAAGGATTTTTTGTGGATGGAATGCATAATGTCCAAAATCATAAGAATACAATCTATGTGTTGTTAAAAGATATCAAATATAAATCGGTAAGGCCTCAATCAAATTTCAAACAAGATTGGAAAATTAAAGTAAAAATTATTAATTTCCATAAATAACAATATTATAAGGAAGTCTAATTTCTTTAATATAGAATGATCAAATGATTCATCCGATGGAGGCTTAAACATAAAACATCTTGAAAATTGATTGGGTTGTCAAATAAAACATTACAACATTGGTAACATTTGAATCATAATACCCATGAATGAATAATTTAAAACAAAACACTTCATATCATGAGTATTATTTGAATAATTAAATAACATATCATAGTTGATAAATAAACACCATAAAAAGTAAATTAAATGGGTGACAAAAAAATATACCTCAATGAATAAAATTTGATATAAAATCCATTACCTTGATCATATCATTTTGTGATAATAATTTAATGAAATAATAATGTGTAAAAATATATATATCCACCTAAAATTGGAAATAAAAAAAAATAAATTCATAGTTAATTTCACTCATAATCTTGGTATAACAAATTTAAGGATGTAGAAATTTAACTTTATGAATTGAATTGGATTTTAGAAAAACCATACGTTAGGTATTACGTCATAAATATGTTCTTGAACCTAATTTATAATAAATTTAGTTTTTTAAAATATATTACATAAATGTACTCATATATATCCAAACATGTATAATTCATTAACGACTATTTATCCCAAATTTATTTATTAATATTTATTAAAATCACTTATCGGGGAGTTAATTGTTTCATTTTTTATTTATATATTGGTTGGTTAGTTTTTTTCCTTCTACATTGATCGTGGATCAATAATATCTATTATAGTATTAATCATATAAATATAATATATATATATATATATATATATATATATATATATATATATTTATAATGACCCATAAATGGTGGATAAAAATGTATTACACCATTCATGGAGTCGTTAGGTCATACAGATGTGTAAATATTGTCTCCAGAATTCAGTAGATGTAAAAAGTACAAGTAAATAACAATAGATATTTCTTGGAAAATTTTTAAATCATATATATCGTATATCTTTAATAAATCCATTCATATTATGATCCAGGTAAAGAAAAAATAAAAAACAGACCTTATCGCCTCGTATATGTGGTAGTCTACATAGTTGCACGAGCAAAGTTATCAGTTTTAAACAGATTGGTAAGAAATAATATAGATAAGAAATTGTAATTATATAAGAATATATATTAAATAAATATAGAATATATTCATTAGTTATATATTAAAAATAATTCATGTAATGTGGGGATGAACAATAATTTGCATTGATATATTGTGAAGGTAAGCTGTATATATAATGGAACGATGTTTTCAGTTTTCATTGGAGAGAAAATAGATAGAATATGAATTTAATATAATCCTAATAAAATTTTAGAATACTTATTATATTTTATATATTATCTAAGTATGGACAAGAAACATGAATTTTATATATAATAAGAAAAAAATATTGAATGATTCGGTATTGACAATTACAACTTCTTCTGTTGACTTCCTGTATATCTCATCACAAAAGACAATGCTTTGGTATTTTGGAAGTTCCAAACCACATTAAATTATATGAGGATTTTAATCATGGAATTCAATATGATTTGGTTGAGATATAATCCCCAATGTATTTAATGAAAATAAATAATTTGTGTCTATTTATATGTGAGTCATGATCATTCATGTAATTTATTTATGTATTAAAAAATATTAAAAATGTTTCTGGGAAAATGGAACAAAATTGTTATAATTAGAATACAATAAGATGATAATTTTCATTCATGTTATCTAATAAAAATATTAACTATTTTGATTATGTGATTACCCTTATTTTTTAACACTGAGTATCCTTTTTGATGATTACAAAAATATTAATGCTTAATAATATTTAATAGTCATAAGTGTTATAAAAAAAGTAACATAATTTTTTTTTCAATGATTTATCATTAATTGTGTAGAATATAATAATTTTAGTAATATTTATTCTTTTTTTAAATTATAATATATTACTAAACATCATTAATGTCATTTTGGAAACTATTTATTTTATTTGAATTTAATTTCATCTATTTAAAATGGGAAATTTATTATAATCTTGTCAAAAAAAACAAAAAAATTTATATATATCTATATAATTTGATGGACATAATAAACCATCCAAATAAAATAATTTTCAGTAATTTTAAAATATTTATTTAATTATTATATTAACATAAAAAATATAATTTCAGTGTTGCGACTGATTTTATGATAAATATATCATAAAAAAATTTATAATGAAATAAACATGATAAACAATTAATTATTTGTTAAAATATATATTTAGAACCAAACATATAATCTATTTACCAATGTTCAAATAACATTGAGATAACAAAACAAAAATAATGACATTTTGTACATTTCATTACATAAAATATTATAAAGATTAAATTGATGATAAAATGTAAAAAGAGTTTATATATTCAAATTCTAAATAATTATGGATGAGTTTTAAGAATCAAATTATATTATAGAATTTTTAATGGTAATTATATAATAATTATCATGTTATTTTTAACCATTCATGATTTACCATTATTGAGTTAACTCAAATTTATAAGGCCACCATTAATAATTCCCCAAAAAAAATGTAACCATTCAATTGTTTTTGAAATAATGATTCCAAAAAGTTAATAAATTATCATAAAAATAATGTAACCCTATTTTAAATATTTAAAATCAGCATAAACCTATAAGATTAACTGATAATGAGTTTTTTTAAAAATTCTTTTTTAGGCCCAAAAGGTGTATTATACCAAAATCAAGTATAATGATTATAAAATGTAAATAAATTTTTTATTTATAAATAATTATTAAATGTTTTATTTTTAGAAAAATATAAAATAATAATCGGACATTTAAATTGCATTATTTAATTAAAATAAATCAAGGTTTTAAAAATCATTATTTTTCACCATTCATTGATAATAAGTCCTTTCATTGAAATCCCATAAATTTATCCAGATTTTTTATATTCTAATTAGAAACTTTATATTTTTTTAATAGATAAAACTTATATAAATTCATGAAATCAAACATACACTTCTCTCATATAAATAAATAAAAACATCTTTTTATGAAAAAATATCTTTGATGTATAAAATGAATTATCTAAAAATCATTTTATTATTTCATAATCCTTGAAAAATAGTGTTAATAAATTATGATCAATATAAATATATTTCATAACATATTTAATATTATTCATATCCTCAAATTCAATGGGTATTTTATAATATTCATAATAAATAAATATTATTTTATGGGTCATTTAAGGTCTAACATAGGTGTTGTCTACACAATCTAATGTAATTTAATCCATTATTACCATAGGGTTTAATATTTTTATCATAAATAATTTGTCAATTATTATAAAAACATTATTTTTACATGGAAAATATCCAATAACATTTTTCCCAAAAGGAATGAAACATTGAACTAGAGGGGTGGTGAATAGTAATTTATATTATCTAACAATTCATTAATAAAAATAAATAATTCAGACATAAGAAAAAATAAACATGTTATCTGAATGTTTTTGGTGTTTTACCCAACAAAAAAAATTTAACACAATATTTTTCAATTAATTGATATCAACAATATCATATGTCTATACCTCAACATTCTATAAATATTAAGATGATCGTAACCAATTATGATCTAACATTTATTGTTGGGGCCATCAATTTAAATGACCCTTCCTTTTACAATACATTGAGGTATAACCAACCAAAAATTTTAACATGTGACCCAACCAAATATAACAGTTCTTTTTTAGGTGCCACAACCAATAAAAATTCCTTTTTAAGAGGAATAACAGGACACATACATTTATTTTATTGGGAAAAAATTGACCAAGGATTCAGAACAAAATAATAAATAAAATATTCAACAATTTCCATAATAACTAAATTATATGTATTAGATAAGAAATTTATGTTAAAGTGGATATGGATTGATGATTTCTAATGACATTAGAAGTAGTCGAAAAATGATGAACACCATTTTCGGTTTCACCCATCTGTAGTTGTTGATTCTTAAAAATATTTTTTCTGAATTATCATATCAGGTTTAAGTTATCTTTTATACACATAACTATTCATGAGTTAATATATATTCTTATTATAATTTACAAAATTAGTCTAGATCTATCCATTTATTATCACTTTATTATATTTTCTTAAACTCATCACCCCCATTAAAGGTTTATAACATTGTTTATAAAAATAGATATATATTATTACTTATTTTTACATCACACATATTTAAATAAGAAATATCCCACAATTTTTTTTACTCTAAAATCATTATTAAAAAAACACCCAATATGATCACTAGAATATAAATCTTTATTCTAAATCAATATAATAGTTAACCTAAATTTTTGTATTTTTTTTAAATGGTAAAATGTCTCAAAAGTATAGAATCATAAATTGTATACTACATGTACTTCTGAATACATAATTATTGAAAAAAAATCAACATAAAAAATATTAATTTTCACTAATATGATTAATATTCTGGTTGAACTAATAGTAAAAATAATTATTATTATGTTATAAAAACAAACCAATTTATGTTCACCCATTACCATATATATTTATATTACCTAATAAATAATGAAAAAATATATTGAAATATTATAGAATATTGAAATAGAATATTTATGTCATTATTATACTTTCATGGAAGGATAATAAAATATTTTGAAAATACAAATGATTTGTTACATTAAAAATAAATAAATTGTACCTGGAATATATATATATATATATATATATATATATATATATATCAAAAAATAATCTCATAGTAAAACAAATATGCTTTGTCATAGTTTAAAATGATACAAGGTAGTTCAACCTACTTATAGTTTGACTTCTTGAATTATGACACACCATATACCTGTCCTCGATAGCACACAATACAAAATGAAAAAGTTGTCATTGTCAAAATATTCATGATCAGACTCCACTTGATTCAAATTTTTCACGGTTATACATTAATGAAGTAGATGATTTATTATCTCCTTATCAGAAACTATGGGTACTACATGAATACATATAAATGTAATTATATCATATATAAATACAATTAAATTCATGTCTTCATGGATGAGTAAAAACATTCCTGGAATTTATTCACTACATGTGTACTATTATGAACATCTGGTCTAATAGATCTGGTACTACCTAGTAGAAGAGAAGCAATGGGTTTTCATAGTAGATTCATATATGATTAAAGACATATGATAAATAGTTATCTCATATTAAATGAATAATTAAATTTCATCATGAACACATAATACATATATACTAATCACAAGGAATAAAGGAAACTTGCAGTATCATTGTCAAAGATGTATATTTTGTTAAGATATTAAATTTATTATATACACACACACACACACACACACACACACACACACACACACATAGAAGACTCAAAGTATGTTTTCACTTGGAATTTCATATCTTCAATATTTTTAAATTCAATGGATAGTTTAATAGATAAGTCACACTAATGTTTTTTAAAATATATACACAATGTTCAGAACTGTGTATACGATATATAATGTTCAATCAATTTTTTAGCATTTGAAAATACATTGCGATAGACTCAATCATAGACATGGTTCACAAATAATATAGAATTTTAAATGATGCAATAAATACTATCTAGAATACCTAGAATTTTTATCATAATACTTATTGAAGTATGATATCTCCATGTTCTAAATATCTCATTCTATAAGTTACATATATACCATAATTCTATGAAACACTATAGTGATCTTTAAGGAAATAATTTCATTATATATTGTATTCCCATATAAAATTCACATCATGAAAGTGTTAAGTCCATTATATTAAATCATAATTTTTATAATATATATAAGTAGATTTATAATTCTCCATGAACATAAACACGTAATTATCATAACTTAATTTCAAAAAATATATACATATGGATAATCAAATATTATTTAAAAAAAATTGGATGAAATTCATTTCTTTAAGTTATAAATAAAAAAACTAACATAAATATAATAAAATAATCATATATAAATGAATAAATGTGAGGATATTATATTTTAAGAGAAAAAATATTAAAAAAACTATGATTGGACCCAAAATGCTATTCAGTTTTTATTAGTAACCCAAAACAATATAGGACATTTAGACACCCCTAACAGCTCCCAATTAGATGGAGATATAAAGTTACCATTACAATATCTACTATAATATACCCACTTATAATTTCATGAAGGGTGCTTGTCCAAAAGTCAAACAGTTCCAAAACAATGTATGTATTTCCATTTTAATTTGCTAGAATAAAAATCTAGGTAAATATTTTACCACTTCGCCTTCTATATAGTTTACACATCTTAAATTTCCATATTTTTAGTATATTTTACACCATTATGTAATTGAATGTTATTTTTTACTATGGGTATATATACAATTTCATCATAATAAATTTAAACATAAATCAATTCCTTATGTATCCATCACTACAACTCGTTATTTTTTGAATATAAACTTCTCCACATAAATAAAGACATGTGTATGGAATTACCCCACCCATAAAAATAATTCATAATTAAAATGAAGGAGAACTATGATGTATAATTTAGATAAAAATATGCATTCGTATCCCTCAATTGATAAGTTCATTACATAGAAACATTAAAAAGTAAAAAATTCATTATATTCATATATATAAATTAAATAATAGATTAACAGTTGAATTCAAAACAATATAAGATAATAACTCATGAAAAAATGCATGATTTTTAACCTCAATAACTAATAAATAAAAATGAGTTCAAATGTGATTGTTTCACTCCTATATGAATCATCATGTAAAATTAATATGAAAATGAAAATAAATTTTAAAAAATAAACCCACTAAAAAATGTAAATAAATATTAAATACTCATTAAAATAATACAAATATAATCAAATATCATATATTTCTAACTAAAAATAATATCTTAATACGACATTATTAGGAGGTCAAATGAAATAAATTACTAAGAGAATACATTCACTATGATTAAAGAAAATATTATCATAAAATCACATAAATGATAATCTTATTATTATGAAAAAATAATCAGTATGATCGTTAATATTAAATTTTTAAAAATTAATAATATAGATAAACTAAATAGCAAGAAATTTCATACATAAACATAACAAAGTAAATATGATTCACTCTAACTTCTATGAATTTTATCCTCAACTACCTCACATATATTTTATATCCAATAACTGTTTAGTCATTTCAAAAACTATAAAATAGAGTATAAATTTGATATAAATAAAATACAATAAAAACATGATAAAATTTACATATTAGGGCCCTAAAAGATAAAATTAAATTTCATTTCAGTATATTTAATAATTTATATTAATTCATTATTTAAATTTTATAATGATATTATGCCTATTTAAATTTTAGTTTGGTTATAATTTTTAATATTTTTATTTTAATTTACATCGATTTAACATTCAAATGATCACAGAATAAAATAGTCTATTTTTTAATATTAGTTTGATATGGTAAGGGTTTTTTAATATTAATCAAATAGGGATTCATAAATCTATTGAATTATTCTATAAAAATTTATGATATATAATATTTTTATATTTATTTACATTACATTTTTTCATCAAAAATTTCAAATGTTAAACAAACATTTAATTTTTGAAGTGTTTATTTTTATCATGAATCATTAATTTATATTTTTTATTACATTGGACAAAGAGAAGTATGATGTATCTTTATGATTGAGTTAAATTCCACTAATAAGAAAAAATGATACAATAATCTATTCAATTAGAAAGTGATAATATCTTGTGATTGAGGACTTTTCTAATAGCTTTTTATAGGCAAAAAAAATCATCACTGGCCATAAAATCATTACCATTTTTTTGGAATTATAGAAAATTGTTTAAAAATTATCAACATATAATGATTTCTAGAGGGATTGTTTTGTTCAATATCCTATCATAATTGGAACACTATAATGATTAGTAATGGAAATGTTGAGTTTCATGTTTATTCATTATGTAAATAAGAATATGTCATTGTATCATGCCATAATTTTTTATAATTTTGTTGATATTTTTATGGTATAATTAAATTTATTTTGTTTATTTCTATGTTAGTATAAATTAATAAAGAGGTATATATTATTTTTAAAGATATGAAGTTGTTGCAATATTAATTTTAGACCAAACATTTTGTAAAATATCTTATTTTATCAGATTGAAATTTTATACAGGTGTTGGTATTTATTATTCTAGTAAAGAGGTATATATACCTAATATATTAATAAATAATATGAGCACTTTAATTGCTACATGAGGTATTTCTTAATGTGGTTTCGGATTGATATTTCTGCATGGTGCTCAAGAGGATGTTGAAGCAAGGCTGATAGATTCCAAAACAATTTCACTTTAAGAAAGACATATTGAAACCCATAGGCCTTTCCATGATATACATTTTAGGGATTTAATGTTGTTGGAGGAAGAAGGAAAATCTTATATAAGTCATAATGGCCATGTTATGGTATGGATCATCGAAAATATATCACTCATTCAGTATGTACATACTGCAATGGGGTTGGTCAAGAGTCAATCCCCTCTGCATAATGGTATCACACTTCCAAAAGCACTAGACAATGGAGGCTTCAATATGAATGTCATGAGGGTCCCAAGTATTAAATATTATTGCAGATATATTGCAGGAAAACTTTCAGAGTCACACTATGACCATTCTTCCAACATATGTTAAAAATAGGGGTGCGTAACTCATTTACCTGTCATCCCAAAGACATTTTATGTCACGATTCACTGAAATTTATTGATAATTATTCTAGAAAATGTATCAATTTTAACTATATCATCTATTAATATAGATGAACCTAGTTATGTTTTGGTATGAATATTCTATTGCATTATAGTGGTATTGGAATGGAACCATGTATTTTTTTCATGAGATAGCTAGAGGAAATCTATAGGCAATTTCTACACACCATTTGAATTAATTTCGATATATGAACATCATTGAGGGAATTTTTTCTATGGTTCATAACAAACGTAAGGAACATTATCTATTAACATTCTATTTAGTTGATTTTTTTTCAGGGGTTTTTCTAGACAATTCCATGGACCGTCGACATTTCATCGGACATTGTTTCAGTGTGTTGGGATGATCTGTTGAATTATTATGAAATTATTTCAAATTTAATTAAATTGGTTGATTACATATAAATTTTAATGATTAAATTGAATAATTATTATATTGCGTGTTAGGGCCTCATAGATATGGGTGATGGCTAGTTTTACATGTACGTGCATGGGAAAGAGTTTTTAGGATGCAATGTAATGGGAATAACACCTTACATGGTGAAAAGTCAATCAAACATTATCTTTGATATTATTAATGGTTATGGCTTCATGTGATATTTTGAATCACCATCATGGGAGATTTATCTTTTATCATATCAGTTTATAATGTTTAAAGTAATTGACATGAAATAACCAACGTTCTACAGACAATGATGGACTTATAGGCATATGCTTAACATGTGACTTATTGATATATTATGAAATTTATATAAAATGAGTTCTAAATGATAATTTTGATAAATGGAGAGTAAAAATTAAAAAATTGGATGAACATAAAAGGCATTGTTAAATGTTCCTTTTCCTCACATGGGATGGAATGTTTGAGGAAATATGCTATATTGGGTATACTTTGGGTAGATTTTGGTGAGTTTAGAATATGGGGAAACATAGGATGATGAATTTGGGGAGTGACAGTTATTACTACATCACTCTATAATGATGCATTTATTGATTTATATGGAGGAAAATGTGGTATTGATTTTGAAAGGAAAATTTGAGGGGTGTTTTGCCTAATGAGTATTGGGCATAGGTCCTAGTATTTGGGATGGAGACTATGGAACCATATAGGCTTTCTCATTTATGGTTTCAAACTAGGTTGTTTGTATCACACCCTATTAGGGCCTCGTTAGGGACCCAAATACATTACATGGTTGTATGTGATGATTGGGGAAAGCTCCCAGGTACTGGTTGTTTATTGTGGTTGTAGAGTAGGCAAAACAGAAAAGTGGTTTCTTGTGATGGGTCAATTGCGACGGGAATATTTACCATCACAAAAGGTCTGATGAAATACTTACTAGCGACGAGAGTCTATTCCCATTACGAATAGTAGGTTAATTGCGACAGGAATAGGTGACATGTCGCAAAAGATTGGCAGTGGTAAATACCATTTGTGACTATCATAGCCACCAGTCGCAAATACCCTATTAACCACCGACTGTAATTAATGTGGTTGAGGATATTTGCGATGGGTCCCGCCGTAAAAGCCCAACGGCGGTAAATACCATTTGTGACTGGCAAAATATCCCATCTCAAATAGTATTTCGGTAGGTGTGTATTTGCAACGGGTCGCATCACAAATACACTTTTAACCACCAACTGTAAGTAATGCGGGTGACGATATTTGTGGCAACCCTCCTCGTAAATACCATCATTTTCGACGGAAACTCGTCGCAACTAACCTCGTTGCAACTAATCTAAAATGTATATACCCCACCCTTTTTTACAAATCACTCAGATCGTCCCCTTCTTCTCATTTGATTCTCCAATTTTAAGAAAAAATTCTTTTAGTTAAAAGTTTTTATATGAGAGGTATTGAACGGCTCCAATACCATCAGAATATCAATGTTTATGGTATTTATATTTTATTTTTTTTTATATTTTTATATTTTAATTTTAATTGATGTTTTTTAGTTGTAAGTAAATAAGATTTAATATGGATTTAATTTATATTTATTTTTTGTAAGAAATTTAAATTTTTTGGGAAAATTATAAATAATTAGTATTAATTTTGAATAATTAGAGATTATTATAGATAATTTTTGGAAAATAGTCATAATTAGATATAATTAGGGATTAATAGTGGTAATTAGTAGTAATTAGATATAATTTCTAATAATTAGATATAATAAGATATAATTAGTAATAATTAGATATATTTAGTATTAATTAGATATAATTAGTTAAGATATAATTAGTAATAATTTGATATAATTAGAAATAATTATATATAATTAGAAATAATTTGATATAATTAGTAATAAGTAGATATAATTAGTAATAATTAGATATAATTAGATATAATTAGATATAAATAGATATAATTAGTAATAAGTATATATAATTAGTAAAAATTAGGTATAATTATTAATAATTATATATAATTAGATATAATTAGTTGCAGTTAGTAATTATTATATGTAATTTGAAAAAATTAGATATAATTAGTAATAATATGATATAATTCGTTATAATTAGATATAATTCGTAATAATTAGATATAATTCTGTATAATAATATTTAATTCGGTATAATTAGATATAATTCGGTATAATTGGTAATAATTAGTAATAATTGGTAATAATTAGTAATAATAGGTAATAATTAGTAATAATTGGTAATAATTAGTAACAATTATGAATAATTATTAATAATAAGTTATAATTAGTAACAATTCGATATAATTAATACTAATTTGATATAATTACTAATAATTTGATATAATTAGTAATCATTAGATAAAATTAGTAATAATTTGATATAATCAGTAATAATTAGATATAATCAGTAATAATTAGATATAATCAGTAATTATTAGATATAATTATTATTAATTAGTTATAATTATTAATAATAACATATAATTAGTAATAATTTTATTTAATTAGTAATAATTAGATATAATTAGTAAAAAATAGTAATAATTAGTAGTAATTAGTAATAATTAGTAATAATTAGTAATATTTAGTAATAATTAGTAATATTTAGTAATAATTAATAATTCAGATTAATAATAATTAATAATTTTTTAAAAAATTTAATAATTTGTAATAATTAATAATAGTTATTAATAACTAGTAATAATTAGTAATAACTAGTAATAAATAGTCATAATTAATAATAATTAATAATAATTAGTAATTTTTTTAATAATTTTTAATAATTTTTAATAATTTGTAATAATTAGTAATAATTAGTAATAATTTGTAATTATTAGTAATAAATATATATAATTAGTAATAATTAGAAATAATTAGTAATAACTGTTAATAATAAGTTATAATAAGATATAATTAGATATAATAATATACAATTAGATATAAATAGATATAATTTTATATAAATAGATATAATTTTATATAATTAGATATAATTAGATATAATTAGATAAGCTTGGTTGATCACCTTGCATGTAGTGCGGAAATAGGACAACCCAAGTCTTTCCATTATCATCCATAAGAATTATCTCACATGACCCTCTACAGAGTCCATTCATCATTGAAAATTTAAGGGAGTGATATTGATGTCCCCTCAAATTCTAAAGGAATAATAATCTATATAAAGGGAGCGAGATGATTCTTAGAGACGAGAACACTGTTACTTTGGTCATCCTATTGGAACACTACTTTCGAGGTGATCAACCATGCAAGGAAAATTATAGAGTTTACATTGGATAAGGCTGACAAAAAATTTTTTTATTGCGCATGACCTGACAATTGGAGACCCTTTGAGATTTGAACATATTAAGAATAGAGAAATCTTGTTGAAAATATTGATTAGTTTAATATTTTATAATTTTATTAATATGTTAATAATATTAATATTTCTTTCATAAATATTGATAATATAATTTTTTTTATTAGAAACAGTTAGTAAATGAAAATTTATTGGATAAAAAAGGGAAAATTTGTAATCATCTCCACAAGGATGATTACCAAATTTCATTTCATTATTCAAGTAGTTCCCATTTTTCTATGTATTGTTAAGTATTTCCAAATTAGTAATAAATTGTAATAATTAGTAATAATTAGTAATAATTAGTAATAATTTGTAATAAATTGTATTAATTAGTAATAGATAGTAATAATTAGTAATAATTATTAACAATTAGTAATAATTATTAGTAATTAGTAATAATTAGTAATAATTAGTAATAATAAGTAATAATTAGTAATAATTATTAATAATTTGTAATAATTAGCAATAATTATAAATATTTGGAAATAATTGTTAATAATTTGTAAAAAATTGTGAAAATTGTAAAAAATTGTAATAAATTGTAATAAATTGTAATAATTAGTAATGATTAGTAATAAATTCTAATAAATTGTAATTATTAGTCATAAATCTTAATAATTCGTAATAATTAGTAAAAAATAGAAATAAATATTATGAATTAGTAATAATTAGTAATAATTAGAAATAATTAGGAATAATCAGCAATAATTTGGAATAGTTATCAATAATTACAAATAGTCAGAAATAATTCGGAATAATTTGAAATAATTAGGAATAATTAGGAATAAGAATCAATAATTTGGAATAATTAGCAATAATTATGAATATCTATAAATAATTCGGAATAATTAGTAATAAATTGTAATAATTAGCCATAAATTGTAATAATTAACATTAAATTGAACTAATTTGAAAAAAATGAATTAAATAGCAATAAATTGTACTAATTAGCAATAAATTGAAATAATCAGCAATATATTGGAATAAATAAAAATATATAAGAATAAAGAAGAATAATTAGTAATACATAGTAATAATTAGTTATGAAAAGTTAGGAACAGTTTGGATAAAATTTTATTAAATTTTAATAAATTTTAAAAACATGGAACAATTTCCAGTGGATTGACGGAAATCCTTTTCCTCGATGACTTTTCTCCTTTCAACTCTCAATGACTCAAAACATTATGAAAAATGTGATTCTACATAGACATATTCAATATTGTAGGCATGAGATTAGATATACATTTTTGAGACAATAGATTTTATAATGTTTTCCGGGATTGACAGTTGGAAGAAGATGATTCATCGATGAAAATGGGGCTCTTTTTTCAGACAAGTCATTTACCAGAATCTTTCAAACACTGAAATCACAATGAAGAATCTGGTGGGAGGTACACATATTCATTCTCGTGCACATGTGAATGAATATGTGTACCTCAGAACAGATTCTGCATTGTGATTGTAGGGTGGGAAATATGTACGTAAATGAGCCGTTCGACAAAATAGTAGTCGTCAATCCACTGGAAAATGTGTCGCCCTTAATTAATTGTAATTATTAAGAAGTAATTGTAATTATTTCTATTCATGTTTCATATTGTGTTTTTATAATTTCAAGTTATTCAAAAACTGTGATGATTTTATATTTTTTTTAGAAAAATATGGAACAAGGATGTCGACATCATTTATTATTAGTTGATCATCCATGGATAAATCAGCGCTGAGATCTAAATGATTCTAGTTTAAATCTTGTATTTATTAAGGGTGTTGAAACATTCTTAGAATTTTCATCTTCAAAACCAGAATATGTTTCAGAAGGATAAATTAAGTGTCCTTTTAAAAAATGAGCTCTGAGAACATTTTAAATAGTTGAAAACGACGGGAGACATATCTTGCGGTTTGGTTTTCAACCAGATTATTTTTTTTGTATAAAAATGGTGAACAAAGTTCCATAAAAGTTCATAATAACTAGATTCCAGATCCATCACGGTTTCATAATTTAGTACATGATGTTGCAGGTCCATCTGTACAAAAAACAAAAACTCAAGATTATATTGATTTAACTCCTGAGTTGGAACCATCTGAATTTTATGAATTGTTGAGGTCTGATGAGGATGATTTATATCATGGTTGCAAAATAAGAAAATTAGAAGCATATGCAAAGTTAATGACTATTAAATCATATAATGAAATGTCAAAACACTATTTCGATCAGGTATATTTTTGTTTAAAACACTATTACCTGAATGAAATGTGTTGCCTGTAAATTACTATTAGAGAAAGAGGCTTGTTCGTGATCTAGGCCTTAGTTATCGGAAGATTCATGCATTTCCAAATTATTACATCTTATATTCTAGTGAAAACGAGTAATTGGATAGTTGTCTCACATGTGGGAAATCGAAAAAATAAAGAATCTCATCTAGGGAAGTCTAGATTGACTCCAGTAAAACAGTTGAGATATTTCCCCCTTACACCTAGGTTGCCACTTTTATTTATGTCTCAGAACACAGCGTTAAAGATTTCAAGGAACAAAACCAGGATTTCAATTGATAAAATATTGAATAATCCATTTGATGGTGATTCATGGAAACATTTTGACCATCTGCATACGTCAATTTCTATTGAATCCCATAACGGGCGATTGGGTCTTTCTACTGACAATTTCTATCAGTTTCGTTCTTATGGTAGTCAGTATTCATGTTGGACAGTCTTTATAACTCCATACTATTTTCCTCCATGTATGTTGATGAAGGAGCCATATATCTTTTTGACTCTATTAATCCCAGTACATCCTAAAAAATTACTGATGTTTATTTGAAAACATTTATTGATGAGATAAATGTATTGTTGAGTGATGGTGTTAATACATATGATGTTGCAGCGAAACAAAATTTTATATTAAAAGCTTCATTGATGTGGAAGATTAGTGAATTTACGACATATGGAATGTTATCTGGTTGGAGTACACATGGTCTGAAATCATGTCCGTACATTATGAAAGAAAACAAAGCCTTTATGCTCGTCAATGGATAAAAACATTGATATTTTGATTGTCACCATAGATTTCTTCAAACTGATCATCCTTTTTGGAGGAAAAAATATCATTTTAGAAAATGTACTATTGAAAGGGATGAACCTCCAAAGATGATATCAGGTACAGAGTTATAATCAATTTTATTTTCATTACCTCCCATCACATTTGGACCAATAGAAAATTCATTGCTTTGGGAAAGAACATAATTGGATAAAACGGAGCATTTTTTGGGATCTTCCGTATTGGTCTGATTTTTTGGTAAGCCACATGTTGGATATTATTCCCATTGAGAAGAATGATTTTGAAAATTTTTTTAATAATGTTTTGGAAACTCCAGTTAAGTTCAATGATACAGCAATGGAACGATTAGATTTTTCACAAATTTTTAGGCGACCAGAACATGAATTATTTGAAAATATTAGATCATGGAGGATAATGATGTTGAAGGTACCTTATAAACTATCCAATGAGAGTCTCTTATAATTTTTTCAGTGGATTGCAGATTGGAGACTTCCAGATGGATATGCTTCCAATTTGGGCCGATTGTTAAGAATGATTATATTACTAGATTAAATAGTCATGATTGTCATGTTGTAATGGAAAGACTAATACCGATTGGATTAAGGGATTTGTTAAATTCTATGATTTGGGATTCGATAAAAGACAGATAATATTTTCTTGAGACATTTGTGTAGTGAAAACAGATGAAGATGCACTATGTAAACTAGAAGAAGATGTTGCATTAATTATATGTAAACTGGAAAAAATCTTTTTTCCAGCTTTCATTAACTCAACGAAACATCTGATATCACATTTTCCACATGAAGCAAAATTTTGAGGTCTAGTACAGTTTTGATAGATGTACCCATTCAAGAGATGCATGTAGAAATTGTAGAAAAATGTATGTAACAAAGCATCAGTTGAAGGCTCAATTGTTGAAGAATATTTTCATGATTAAATTTTTTTTTTCTGCTCATATTATTTTGAATCTCAATATCCCTCAAAACATAAATTTCATGGGATGAAACAAGGGGAATGTTAATGAAGAAATGGACAATCAATTAATAGTTTTTAATCATCCAAATCTTGGTTTCAGTGGAGTTCATGAATGATGGCTTTCTAATGATGAACATCACAGAGCTCATACATATGTTCTGCTCAACAATGAAGAAATGACATCATTTGAATTGTGAGTGATTCTATCAAATATTCTATAATTTATAGTTACAATATTTAAACTTATTTTATTTTTAGATTATAAGATAATCATATCAAGAATCAACTTCCACAAATTATAGCAACTACTCTTGAAGAACGCAGAAAAAAATTATCAATGGTTTTAAAAACTGATAACAGAAATTATTAATGGTTTAATATCAATTACGGTTATTATTATTTATATTGATAATTTTTTTACAAATTTTTAGGTGTCTTGATATGCAGATAAAATTGATAAGCGACTGTGTATATTGAGTAACCCACCATCCAAAATGGTTAAATCTTATAATGCATATGTGGTGAATTGTTTTCGATTTCAAACACATTCATACAGGGAATAAAAAAACAATGAACATTGGAGTTTTCTTGAGAGGATCACATAACTGAGAAACTGTAGTTAACTTTTATTGAATTTTTTATGAATTTATTGAGTTGTGTTTTTTATGACCCAATTACATATCAATGTTTAAATGTCGGTGTTTGGATATTTAGAGAGGCTTGCGTGTTCATCTGATTCATGGAATAATCGATATGAAATATATAAGCCTTCTTACAGTAAATGAACCATTTTTCATGGATCAATAGGCACATCAAATATATTATGCAATGTAATGTTCTATTTCAAGAGACATGAGCAATTGGTGGAGCATAAAAAAAATGAAATCTCAAAAAATATGTTTACTCAAACTGAATGTGGTTTTACTGAAGTGGAAGGAATTGAAATTTTCTAAGAGACTGCTCAAAATAAATCCGATTCACATATAGACGTGAATATTGATGATGACAGACCACAATTAAGGATCGATGATGATGAATATGTTAATGATGTCACAAATTAATTTGAAATGACAAGAGATGATGAAACTAAAACTCATATGGATATTAATGATGTTGAGATAGAAGATGAAGATATTGAAATTGATAGCTATAGAGAAGAGGATGAGGATGAACATTGGCACAGTTAAATGCTGATTATAATCATAACTAATATATATCTATACATAGTGGTTATTTTCAACTATCTGCTAACAACAATCATTTTTCATTATGTAGGACCATGATCTATATCGCGAGTTGCAGGAGGTTGAAATACCGTTGGATGAGGAAGATTTTTGTTCATCTGACCTTCATCATAGTGGTAGTTTCGGGGGTACACAGCGGGGGAGTGTTCTTGAAGGACTAATGATTCCGGACCATATCCTCGAGCGATGTCCACATCTTGGTTTCGATCCACAGACATGGAGTTATGATAACCTGTATATTTTATTTACCATTCATTAATTTTTTATATATATACTAAATTTTTGATTATTTATTCCTTTTACACAGTTTTGCGCATGTAGATATTGGAAATGGGAGTGCTATCTTGCACTATAATTTTTCTCAGCTATGGATCACATTGGAACAGATTCCGGTTGATGTGCGATGCGACAGGTTCCATCATGGATGGTACATAAATAAATTATAGCTAATTTTAAATTTATTTTATTAATATATTTATATTATAAATTATTTGTAGGGTTAATGGTATCCTATTGATTATAGAATACAAGACGTTATCCAAACAACATGATAAGTTTCTATGTGGGACCGTTTCCATCAGTTTTGGCACAATTGGAGAATGACAACCATTAAGAAAGTAGAAGTGACAGACTTTGATGAGTCAGGTAGAGCTCACCAAATAGACTACATTTCATCTCACATTTGGGATGGATTATTTTTGCACTGGTTTTGTGGTAGATTTTAGAGGAGATCTTCACTTGGACGATAGAACCGGGGGAGACAAGATGTGGTGCATCGAGCTAGTAACCGTACATTCAGTTTGCATAGAGAGTATTTTGTAATTATATTTTTAAAATATTTTTTATAACTTTAAATATTAACATTTTATTTTATATTTATTTAGGAAGTCGAGCATCCTGATATTATAGAGTTTGAAATTTATCAGAGGATGTATAGAGATACAACCACAGGAGAGATTAGAGGTGATTGTCAGTGTCAGATTATGGTTGGTATTATTTTTTCAGTTTGAAAACTAACTGCATATAATATTTTCACCATTTTTATTTTAAATTGGAATTGAAGGAGTCATATGAGGTTGTGACCTCTCAGACCCAAGATGAGGGTCAGGACGAGACTACTGGGCAGACGGGTGCTCACCATCTCGTTGAGGCGGCATGGGTTCAGACGACTCGGTATGGAATTGAGATGATATGAGTAGTTGGTATCAGCTCTCACATGACTCCTGGTAGTTATTATGGTACTACTGTGATTTCAGCATCCTGATTGAGAGTAGATCATGGAGAGAGATCATCGTATGGCTCACAGCATTAAGAGTAGTTGCAAACGCAGGCTGAGCATGTAGAGACTTTGCGGAAGTAGCATGAAGAGATGTGTCAGTGGCAACAGCAGCAGGAGAAATATCACGAGGAGGAGCTGCGTCGATTGGAGTAGTGGCGGCTGCAGGAGTATCATAAGCAGATGGAGTACATGTTCCATCCCACTCATATTTTAGGGATGGAGTTTCCTCCACGTCCCCTAGACCACCCCAGTGAATTATTTTTCATCTGAAAAACATTTGAATTAAATTTTTGTAGTAATATGAACTATTTAGAGTTTATGTCTTTCATATTGGTGGAAATATTACATATTTGTTTTTAAAATTATATTATTTATTATGATTATTGTATTTTTAATATTGAATATTTTTCTAATAATAATAATATGTTATGATTTTTTTATATTTTTTGGAAAATATTGAAACTTTTAATAATTTTTTATTATTTTATTATTTTAATAATAATAATATGAATTTTTCAATAATCATAATTGTATTAAATATATTTTTTTAGTATTATTTTTTTATTGTTTGTTTATTTAAATTCCAATAATAATAATTTTTATTATTTATTATTTTTATAATAATAATATAATTTTTTTCATTAATCATAATTTTATTATTATTTTTTAATTATTTATCGTATTTGTGACTGGGTCATTTATGAAGGGACCCCATCGAAAATAAGTGAAATATTTTTTTAGGATTAGTATTTGCAACGGGACAATGGGAATGTCGCAATCAGTATTTGCGATGGTCCCGTCACAAAATGTTTATGGATATATAATGTATATAATCAGAAGGATATTAGCGATGAGGAACATACACATTGCAGGAACTACTTGTGACGGGCTCATCGCAAATTCTTTTTGGGTTTATGATTAATTTAATAGGGAGGTTTTTTGTGATGGGTAAAATTCTCATCGCAGCATATATTTTTTGCGATGGGCCGGTGGAAAAAAATATCTCTTGCGACACAATTTTCTGAAATGGGCTATTAGCAACTGGGGCCCATCCTAAAAGGCTATTTGCAACAGGATCTTGTCATAAATAGCCCATTGAAAAAAATGGGAATTTCAGTTGTGAGGGAAGCATATGACCAAGAAAATTCATATGATGTGATGGAATTTTTTGGATCTTTTTTTAGATACTTGTACTATACTATATTTCCATTTACAATTTTAAATTATTTCTGGATACTTGTATCATTGGCATCATTTTTTATTAAAGAAAAATCTATTTATTGATATGTATTATGGTCTCATCATACATTCAGTAGACTGATTTTTTTTCACTTCCAATATTTATTGTATGTTTGAAATCCATTGTGATTCATTGGTAATGAGGGAATATTCTCCCCATTGACTCACTTAGCTCCTCGCTTTTAGTTAGTAGCCTCTGTAAATTTGGGAGATGTGCATGAGGGATTGTGAGCCACCATACTCGGGGCACTATTTTATGTTGAATTCAAGTATTCTAGGATACAAAGTGGTATCAGAGGGGTTTTTATGGTTTTCCTCACTATTTGATGATAATTGTCGGGGATATGGAGGAAATGGTGTTTCGTAAAAAACTATTCCATAGAGTAGATTCCATGTGTATAATGAAATACCAAATTTCCTTGAATTGGTTTCATTTTCTTATCATGATTTTTACTATTAGAGTTGAATTTATTTCACCATTAGGTGATGCACATGATTGTTGATATTAATATTTATTCAATTATGGGTTCAATTTTAGTTACAACCAAATGATATTAGGGTGTTGTATCTAATGCATCATATCAAAACATGTTACAATCACATTCCATGAATTATTTCATGCCATCTATGAAGTATTAATTGTTTCTTACAGATGTGATATTTCATGTGATTGTTATTCATTCTATTATATTTTTTTTGGTGTAGTGGATAAGTAAGTGATGTCATCTTTCAATCCCTAAGTAGTATATTCTCTAATGAATTGGTAAATGATGCTCTAATAGAATTAAAATGTAAAATGAACTTGATATATCTATGTTCTAAATTGGAGCCAATTTTTGGGTTCCTGAGGATCTATAGACCCTCCTAAATTTAAAAATTGTAAACACCTCTTAAAATTTCCTTGATAACTCAATGTGAAATTGAAACGAAAACTTTAACTGATAATAGATACTTGAACTAGACACTACTTTTGAGTGGGAATGGGGTATAGTTTCATGCAAATCAATAGGGATTATTTAAATAGGATTGGATTTGAGAGTATGATGTGTGTTGACATTAATTTAATGAAGGTTTTGACCTATCTTATGATTTTAGGTTGTGTTCATTGATGTTGTTCTTTTTTGAGGTTTGTGATTAAAATTATAGAAACATGCCACCATGGAAAATTTTAGGTCTGTTCTCGAAGGGTGGTGATGACCATACATTATAGATGATGGTCAACATGCTACCAGTTGATCCTCCCTTAGTTTTATATTGGGAACTAGGGGCTTTTCTGGACACAGGTGTCGAGACAAAGTTCTATGAAGGCTTCCTTTATTATATAATGACTTTCCAAGGAGTATAAAATTTATCTTTAACAATATTAGTGCTAACACATATGTCTTAAATTCATCATCCTCTAACATTTTCAGGGGATGGTAAGCCATATGTCCTTGTACTATGGCTTGAAACCACATTAGTGATCTTTTAGAATATGAAGATTCCTCTATATTGGAGGGTCAAGATCGCGACATATGTTCTATATGTAAAAGAAAAGTGATGGTGGGATATTTAGATCACGGATGACAGGTTGCATAATATTTGTTGGGTTGACTTCCAACCATGTTTTTTGACAACATTTATCTTCTGACTCTATGAGGAGTGTGGGATAGTGAGTTCATGCATTTGTAATAGGGTGATATGAAAGTTATAGAATACTCAACATTATTTATATAGATACATCATTTTTTACTAATTTATTTTATTCATGAGATTTTGAGGGTGCAAACCTTCTAGGAATGTCTTAGACATGCTATAAAATATAAGTTAAACATGTTCAGGTTTCCATCCATCACTAAGATTATGAATTAGATGATGATTATAGAGCAGAATCATAGGGAAGCTGGTGGTATATAACTTGAGTGTATTGTTTCTCACCCAAATGGATATACGTAATATGGAATGAAGCACCATTTTGGGGATTCCTTTGAGGTCATTTCTAGTCATGTTTCTAGTACAAACAGCTTGGTGTATTTTTATCAATGTGGTATGTGAGGCCACATGAATAATCAATGTGACCATGAACCATTTGATTGCTGATGCTAAAGATTTATGGGGAACATTTAGTAATTTGGTAAGAACTTTTCTAAATCTGTGTGTGGTTGGGAGTAATCATTAAGGTGATGTCCATGAGTAGGTTCTTCATCTCCTTGTGAGGCTGGGAGTTGGAGCACTGCGGGCTAGTCAGGCCGGGGTACTGGTGGTTGTGGTCATACTGGCTAGACTCTCAGATCTCAGTGACAATAGTGTGGATCAGCTTAGTTTAGATAGGCTAGGTCACATGGCTGTGGTATGAGCCAGACTTATGGGGTGTAATAGACCCCAAAGGAGAAGGATCCCATATGGTCTATAGTGATTATTTCAATCTTAGTAGCTTCAACTATTACATCTGCTCTTTTATATGTTGGTCCCTCTCACTGATTTTTATATATGTGGCTTCTTAAAAGATTTGGGGTTGTGGATTATCATTATGATGGTCTTATTATTATAGACACAATATTGGGAGTTAGAACGGGAGATGCATTCTATTGTATGGAGTGTCCCACTGAGTTCATAGGGCATCAGATCGTTTGGGATTTTTATGTCTTTGAGAAGGTAGGATTTTATGTAATTCTAGGAATGGATTGGCCCATATCATATTGAGAATAATTTTACTACTATCACTGACGGGTGACTTCCACATCACTAGTGGGTGAAGTGTTTATCTATATAGGCTAATGGGATGCCTAGGAAATCCAAGATTGACATGAGCATCATGGGTTAGGTGAGATAATATCCCAGATTTCTTGTTTTTTTCTAGATGATTATGAAGTGATTTAAGAAGACATCTCATAAGTGGTTGAGAAATTTAGGGGTTTATTTTCCAATGATGTATCTATGTTACCTCTGGAGTGTGAGGTGGAGTTCTCCATTGAGCTAGTTGTAGGAGCTTTAGTGGTACCCATTCCTCCATATTGGATGAATATGATAGTTTTACATGAGCTTAAGTGGTTGATATTGCATTTGTAGGTGAAGGGGTTTATCATACCCTGTACATATCAAAAGGGTTCTCTGGTCCATTTTTCAAAAAAGGTTTCTAAAACTCTTAGGATTTGTTGAGATTCTCAGAAAATAAACCAATTTATGGTTTAAAACCCAATATCCACTTCCACAAATAAGATGAAATGATTGATTATCATTAAAGAGCCTAAGTGTTCAAAAAATTTAAATTGAGGTTAGGATATCACCAGGTTCATGTTTGACCTGTAGAGAGACCTCGTATAGGCTTTCATTGAATTTATGGTCTATACAATTATCTGGCTATGTTCTTCGGTATCACAAATGCACCTGCAATTTACATGGCACTGATTAATCATTTCTTTCATCATTAAATGGATTCATTTTTTGTGGTTTCATGGAAAATATGTTGGTGTATTATCACAATCTACATGACCATGCCACGCATCTTGAGATCATTTTGAATACACTGAGAGAGCATATATTATATGCTATGATCAAAAAAATTTCTTTTGGATTGATCAAATTCAAATCTTGGGACACATAATATTAGATATTGGAGTGTCAAGGGACCTAGGGAATGTGATAACAATAGTTTCCTTAGAACATCCCAAGATTTTTTTTGAAATACAGAGTTTCAATGAAATTTCTAGTAACTACAAGTTTTTTAAACATGACTTTCCAAGCATATAAGCACTGTTGATGTGCTTGATTATGAATTGTGTGATGTTTGTGTGGTCATATCTATGCGAGGCATACTTTTAAGAACCGAATGGAGGTTGACATTATAACTTGTCTTAATACTATTACTATAGGGAAATATCTACATGGTGTAGAATGAAGAATCATGTATTATGTTGGGAGAAGTGGTAAAAATTCGTAATAGATTCATGGTATACAAATCATGGATTCATAGGCATGATGGTGGTAATTACCCTATTCATGATCTGGTGTTAGCTACAGTTGTTCATGATTTTCATTGTAGGACGCGATATTTACTGGTAGAGTGTTTTGTTTGGTACATGGCCAAAATATCTTTTAGTATATCACCATGTAGCATGATCTGAATTTGAGGTAGTGAAGGAGGGTTGAGTACTTGATGTCTTTTGACATTGATCTTTCATGTAAGCCTAGAAAAGACAATTCAATAGACGTTGTGATGAATAATAAGACTCAGATACATGCGGTGAAATAGGCCTGTAGTGAGTGACATCATCTGAAATTATATTTTGAGATGCATCTGGAGGTACATAACAGACTGGGAAAGACATATTTATCATTAATTTTGGTGATCTATACCTTGTTGGAAAGAGAATGGATGATTCAGCTATTGGAATCATATGGCACAGTTCTATAAGAGTGTGTTGAAGGTGGGGACACTCCATTTTCTTATACGGTAAGAGATAGTGAGATCCTACATATCCATGTATGTGTTTGTAGTACTATGTATCTACACAAGGAGATAATGTTGTATTTTAATTATTCATTATGGGAAGTGCTTCCTAGGATCACCCAGATGTACAATGACTTGCGAAGTCCGTACTGGGGATGAGAATGAAGTGTGAGGTTGATTGTTTTGTTCTGATGTTTTCCACATTATAGTAGGTGGTGTCAGAACAACAATGACCTATTTGGACTTTTCAACAATAACATATTTTTGAGTGGAGATCGAATGATGTCATCATCGACTTTGAGATGGGTTTAATTATGTTTCCCCGAGGTGATGTTTATTTTTGGTTATTTATAGCCTTACAAAGGCCACACATTTCTTGTCGATCAAGAAGACCTTTAGTATTGAGGATCTCGAATGGTCGTATATTCGAGTGGTGGTATGACTACATGAGGTCCCGTGTACAATGGTTTCCATTAGGGATTTTCATTTTTCATTTTATTTATGTTATAATTTTGATAGTTCACTACATACAATGGTGCTTCTGATCACAACATACCCCCCTCAACCTGATGGCATGTTTGAGCATATGATATTGCTTTTAAATGACATTCTACGATCTGAAATCCTTGATTTTGGGGGATCATGTGAGAGGAAATTGTTTTGATTGAATGATACTATAATAGTATTTATCAGGTAACTATACATATGAATCCTTATGAGTATTTATTCACTAGGCATTGTCATTATCCCATATGATGGTTTGAGCCAGTAGTGGATGATTTGTTGGGGCTGAATCATGTGAAGGATGGTTATAGAAACTGATGGCTACTACACAGTCTTGTCAAAAATCATACACAACTCACCATAAACAACCACTACAGTTTGTGGTTGTGGATTGAGATTTCTTGTATGATTCACATAGGTTGGGACCCAAGCAGATTAAGAGATAGGTTAAACTTTAACAGATATAATTCAGTCCGTTTGAGATTCTAAGAGTGTTGGGTAATATTCTTATTAGTTATAGATAACTCAGATCTATCAAGCCATGCACTATTTCTACCTTGTATCCCAGCATTATAACTATAATTCAAAATTGCCACACATTTTTTTGCTGATGAGGTCGAGCTTTATGTCGATGCATACTTTGATGTGCATCTGATTCATATAATTGGTCAGAAAAATATTGTTGTCAAATGATGGTCCATTCTCTATTACAAGTTCTATGTAAACATGACTATTTAATGGAAATTAATTGGGAGATTTAGGCTGACATACGTTCTCAGTGGCTGGTTTTATTTTCATATGAATTGTAACCACCCTTCAGATAAAAATTTATGGAAAATTTTCAATTTGGGGGAGGGGGAGATTGTAAGATACATGTTTGTTAATGAGGTACAAAACAATAATTTAGATGTAACTATGTTTAGTTTTCTTTTTTTGGATTAGACCCTATGTTGGAGCATTGGCTGGATAGGTTGTTTTTGAGAAAGAAGGGTAAAAAGATGAATAAGGCTGGATAGATTACAGGTACATGTCATGTAGTCCCAGTTCGAAACATATTATTATTGTAGACAATGTGAATGGTTTTTTCATTAGAAAAAAAATCGACAGTACACATCGTGTACTGGGCCAAATTTCTTGTACATTCCATTTGGTTTTTTTAAAATAGAGGCAGTATCATTTTATTTTCAATTCACAGAGGATTTTCTTCCATATTTTGAGATCCTATACTTTCAAAAATGATTTTGTATATCTTGAAGCTATTTAGATTCTTATTCAAGCATTGTTCATCACGTTTGAAATACATAGGTACTCAATTACTATTTATTCATAATTTTTTTATCAGAACAATTATTTCACTATTTGGATTTAGGGTATTTTTCCCTAAAATCCCACTCTTCATCTATTCTAAAATTCTCTTCGACTCCAGGATGAAACAAGACTTCATACTTCAGGACCTGTCAACTATTATGCTGAGGTAGGTTTTATATGAATGATTTTGGACATTAAATATCTTTTCAAGAGTTCGGATTATATTCCATCCAATGGAATTCTCAAAGAGGCCCTGTTATTGAGTGAATTAATTGTTATAAGCATAATTGGATGTAATGAGAATGACCATCGGTCTGATTAGTTATGTTTGAACCTATTTCTCATTTCCAGGTCTCCCATGTGGTATTCCATTTGGATTGAATCAAATTATTCTTTTTTATACCACCCAAGGGGTGTGGGATTATGGTTTCCTAGTTAGTGGAAGTCCATTATTATTTATAGCATGAATATTTTTCCTTGGAAATGTGATACCAACTATATTTGTTATATCTTATAATAAAATATAAATTTTGAATGTTTTCTTATATATGAATGTATATATATGGATGGGTATACCTATATGAAATATTCAATGTCATGTTATTGGATTATAAGGTACGGTATTCCCATATGATTTTTAGTGGATAAATTGTTAGCGTGAGTGGGTATACTCATGGATTGGGCATATCTATGTGTGTGGGTATACTCACATGGAATGACTTTTTAAATTGAATGCTTTGATTTAACGGTTTGAAAGATGAAATGGCCTTCTCTTAATGTATTTGGAATGTTGTTGAGTTGACCTTGGGAAGACTCTGCCCCTTGGGTCTTTCATATGTTGGATACTTCATGGCTACAAATCACAGGGATCCAGCTTGGATGGAATCACATAATACATGCCATTTCCAGGATCATAGGACACCAACCAGTGACTAGACCAATATTTCATGGGGATTCCCATGGTTCACACTATGGAATCCTTAGATGAGTTCCCTAGATCTGGCCTATCATGGTCTAGAAACATTACATGGATGAACTGGTACGTTTTACATTAGATCTAGCCATTGGGGTATACTTTTCACTATATAGATTAGAAGTGGAATTTTACTTTTCATTATATGACAAGGCCCTGAGATTTCATGACTTATTTATACAGTGTAGTTGTGTCTTGGTTTGTATTAATGGATGTAAAACTTGATAGTGTGACTTGATTACTATTTTTTAATGGTTCCTTGTTAAGAGATGTCTCTTTTGTAGGAATTATTTAGGGCTGTTCGATTTTACGTATGATAGATGAATTATTCCACGAGCATAAAACCTTACTTTACTATTTTCCACACACTTTCTGCAACATTGTGTATTGGTATTAGAACTATGTAGACCAGTGTGGTTACCTACATGGATGATTATCTCACAACATATTTTCTCCTCCTCAGGGACCCAAATAGATTACTTGATAGAAGGTCTTGATATGGTAAGGCACAATAATATAGGTTTTTGATTAATGATTTGGTGCAAGGGAGCATAAGACCAAGTTGAGGATTTCAATGTGACACACTTTTTGGTTTTTTAATCTTTATAATGCTTTTATTTTATTGTTTTACCATATTCTTTTATGGTTTATTTCAAGATAATTGTATCATCTACATCCATTGGTATATCAGAATCTTCGGGTTATTGATATGAATTTATGTATTGTCTTACTTTTAGTTGACTGATGTTTATTTCAGATCCCAAATTTATTGTATGTTTCACTTCTCTTGTGGTACTTTGGTAATGAGGGAATAGTATCCCAACAGAAACAACAATGACGTTGCTGATATTCGGTAGCCTCTGGCATTTTGAGAGATTCATTTAATTCTTTGTATCCCATAGTTCTCAGGTAATTATTTCAGGTGTACTCCCAGTCAAGGAATTTTCTCCCTGGGTTTGATTTTAATGGGTCTATCATAAGACATGGTTATCCCTATGTAGTGTCTTCATGTTTGTTGGAAAAAAATTTAACCCACATGAGTTTGTTATATATACAGTTTTGAGTATATTTCACCCCACAGTTTATATTATATGTAGTTCTGTGTCAAACTTGGTCTCTTAGGGTGAAAATATTTTTTTCAAAAACATACTCCAACACACACCTAGTTGTAATTTTTAGTATGGTTCTGAGATTGGACTTAGTCTCCATGGGTGGGTGATTATCAATATGATACAATGGAACTATATTAAACAATTATAATAGATCCAATGTATCACCTTACTGTTCAAGTATTGAAAATGTATTTCAATTTATTCTTCTGCTAAATATATTTATCCCTCATAGAATATCACAGAAAAATGTAGAGATTTATGGATAATGTATAAGACCCCATTTGTGGTTTCAAAAAATGTTTTTTCTCAAAACCTTCTTTGGTATCTATGAATCATAAGTACCCAAGAATATTTCACTAATAATAGATTAAGGTGGGGTAGAAACCCATTGGTTTGTGATTGGGTGGGATAAATTAAATTGGAATAATGACTATTGTGAGGCATTACTCAAAGATGGTATTTAAGTCTTTTTATATTTGTATTGTTTCATCAATGATTTATTTCCATGTAAACCGATGATAGATAATTTAATATTTTCTTTTATGACCATGTGATATTTTATTATTAATGTATCCTTCCATATTTCATTTGAAATAAAACAAATATTTTTTAATTATTATGTATACTTTTATGGATTCAAGCAATGGAATTTTTTCATTTATATTCCAATTGTTTTGTACCCAAATAAAAGAGCATTTTCTCCCTACGGTAACACCTTATTCCCTTACTACTAGTTAGAATAATCACAAATTTTAGGTGTCATGAATGATGTCACGTAGTGACTCTATGTTGGATATCGATATATGGTCTCCAATCAAGGGATGATACAAAAGTGGTGTCATAGAGTATATTTCACTTACATACTATTTTTTATATAATATTTCTATATTATTTTTTTCAGAGCATGTGAAGGACCTCAAAATAGTACAATTAAAACCTATTTTATGATTTATTGTCCTAGTAACTAGGGATATAGGATTTATTTTATTAGTTTCAACATTTAAAATTGTAACATTTTTTATCTTCTAATATACTTTTGTATTATATTTGTGATTTATGTTTTCTAGATCTCAACCCACTAGAAACAAGATAATGTAAATGAATTAATTTGGTAAATGCAATTTAAATGAAATGCATTTTCATTTTTTATTGATATCCCATATTAAATGGGGATATTCTATTTAGAGATTCAAAAAAACATATATGTTCTTTCCCCGTAGTACCATAATATTTTTGTTGAAGAAATTCATGTTGACCTTGTATAGGGATTATCATTAATAGAAAATGTCCACTTTATTTTTTATAGGATGAATAGTGATTCGATGTTGGTTGGTATAGTAATTGGAGGGAATTATGATTGGTATTTAATGGAAAATTATAGTCTTTGGTTTTAAATGAAAAAAGGTTTTTTAATTAAGGTTTCAATGAAAACATATATCGTGTTTCCCAAAGTTTCTATTTTTAATTATACTTATCAAAACCATGTATATATGGTTTATATTATATGGATAATACTAGGATGATACCATGATATAAATTTCCATGAGACTGAATTCTCAAAATGGTTAGTCTGGTACGTGGAAGAGTGAAGAGGATGGATGTTTGAGGATGGGAAGTGAATCAAAATTTAATGAATGTTATTTTGATTATTAACCGTTGGGGAGGTATCACGAGCTATTAGATTGGAGTTGTTATTTTGGGTGTGATTAGAGGTGTTTACACTTGATTTGTGGAATATGTGAGAGTCGATTATAGGGAATGTGAGAGATCCGAGTGCCTTTGATTTATGTATATTGATATCTGTGAGATGAGTGTTATTGTTGAGATGCATTTTTATATTATTGGGTAACTATATGGATAGGTTATGATGGGGTTGTGAGTTCATTTGGTGAAGGGAACAAGGGTCAATGATTTATTTGAAGAAAATGATGTTGATGAGGTGATATCTGGTGTTTGATTCATTCATTGAGATGCATTGTGATGAAAATTAAAATTCAGACAGAATACTTTAGGTTTCAATGTTGTACTTCAAGGTAAGGATTTGGTGGATCCCGGAACCTATTGATTTCATGTGTGGATACTTGCTTGATTAAAGATCTAAATTCAGGGTAAATGGATTGAGGATTCATATACCATGTGTTGGTTTTTACGGTATTATGATGTTTCCGACTATGGATTCTCTCTGAGTTATATTCCTTGGTATGTTTCTGACGCCTTATAATTTTAGGATAAATAATCAAGGCACTTCTGGTAAAAAATAAGGACATGTTAGAGAAGCATGGTTAGTTGTTTAGGAATAGAATCCTTTATTTTATATTGTGTGATTCATATTACAGTGACACCAATTGAGAAATTTATTTCAATGGGAGTCTACACTAACTGAAATGATATGAAATTGAGATGAATCAATGAGTGGTTTTGTTCCACCTTAGGATTATTGGTTATAATTTGATTCTTGAAGTATTGGTTTCCTGATAGATTTTTTAGAATTGGGAAATGTCACTTTATATTGAATGGTTTCCTTAAATATGGATCATGATGACATGTTATTGTAAATACAATTTTGAAAAATGTAATGTATAATCATGAAATAATAACAGTGAACCTAATTGAATTTTCACTCAAGGAGATATGAACTAATTCATTTTCTATGCAGTGCACCATTTCTAATTAGATGGTGTTATAGTCTATTTTTTAGCAAATGATATGTGATGTTCAACAATTTGTTGGGAGAAAAATGTTTTGAAATTTTTATTATTTTAGTTGGGGTTAATGTCTATATAAACAATAACATTTGGTTATTCATTTATGTTTTTTGTCCATAGAAACAACCATTGGTTCTCACATCCATAACTTAGTAGAGACCTACTTTCCTATGATATTTTTTCAGTTGGGTTTTGATACCCAATGAAACATATTAACTGACAATGGTCAATAGGATTGGAGTTCATGCTCCTCACACCTTTATAGGGAAATTTTTACATAATATGGGACACTCTTGTAGATTTATGATTTTATTTGAGAATCCATTACTAAGCCTGATACAACACCAACTACACTAAAAATGATCAAGTACCAAATAATTTTATATTAAATAGATTATATATTAATGATTAAATTTATATATATATATGGTTCTTTATTTAATTCCATTCAATGTGTAACAGCTTAAATTTTTAAGCCATATAACTAGTCACTCTTTTGTGTATTTTCTTCTAGAGAGGCAATTAATATTTCTAGGATGTTATTCAACCTTTATGATGATTCCAATATTTTTGTTTAAAATATGAATCCAACCAACATATTTCATTATAATGGTTTATTTTATAGTCATGAATAATTAAATATTTTAGCAAAAATATTCCCCATGTGCTGATCTCGATCCTCAAGGATGTATCAAGAATATCTGGGATATAGTTTCAAGTAGAATCAACGTTGATTTTATTACCACCTTGGGAATTTCTATGAGGTGGATTCTCTTACATAGGAGTTTTAAAATCTTTCAACTAATTGAGGCTTTTCTACATAGGTATACCATGGTATTAGGGATTTATGATATAGAAGATATGATCATTTCAATTCCAATATCCCACATGAGCTAGGATTTGACTATGAAATAATGGAAAATTTGTAATCAGTCTCACTATATATGGGTTTAAGATATCTGTGTTGGGAATTCCATATGGGTGTTTAATATGAACCTCAACACTTAATGATGAATCATGCATATCCTATTTATGGATGTAATTAGAGAAAATGATGTTCATTTGGATCATGGTTTACAAACTATGGATTCCATCTCATTCCATTGTTGTGTTAGAAAGGAAGATCAGCCCATGGGGGTGAATGCATCGTGTTGGTTGGAATGTTGAAGATATGGGGGAACATATAGTGATGTAGAATCTTTTTTGATATCTGAACGTAGGATGGGGTCCTATGTATATTAGATAAATCTTTAATTAACGTTCTTATAATTAATTTTGATTGAATAATACAAACTAGGGATGGCCTAATATAGGTAAAATCTTATATTATGCAATTACTCTGGGCCTACCCACTGAGTCTTCCATATTATAGAGTCTTATCTTATTATATTTCTGATCAGACCATACTCAATATGGTTTCCTTGAATCAAGAGATATCATACTATTTTTCTAATAAGGGATTACAGACTATGCTTACCCATATATAGGGTATATCATATTATCACATTGATTGGAGAGTATACAATTATGATTAAATTATATTTTGGATTCACATAAAAAGGTTTTTATTGGGTCTTACACATTGAGTTTTCCGTTGTATTGGGGCACATCATAATATACCACTAATTGGGTCATACACTATGTGGTGTCCTTTATATGGGAAAAAATCATGTTATGTTGTTGATCGTGGTATATGCACTGAGCTTTCCCTTGTATGGGGAATATCATATGTTTGATAGGGATTGGGTCATCCATATTAATCTATCCCATAAATGGGGATATATCATATTATACCATGGATATGGCCTTTTGAATTATGGTTTCCCATATATTGGGGAAAACCTATTATGCTGGTGATTGGGGATTACACTCAATGGTTTCCCTTATATGGGGTCATTTCACGTTTTGTTTGAGGATTAAACACTATGGATTCCCTTATATGAGGGTATATAATATTTTCTTGCAAATCATGGATTACACATTGAAGTTTTCTTTATAGGGGGTCATATACTATTATTTCACTGATAAGGGATTACATACTAGGGTATCCATTATATGGGGTATATCATATTATATTGACATTCAGGGATTAAAAATTAAGATTTCCCATTTATGGGGGAATATCATATCTGTAACGCCCTGACCCCAGTTACCCAGAGTCGGTGCATTACTTCGTAACATTTGCATGATCAAAAAAGATCAAGTCTCGAAAGACCGATTAGTTTAGTAGCCTTGGAAACACTAGATACATTCATAAATGTTACATTACATCATAATGTGAAAAACTAATAACAAAGTCTTCATAGTCTACACTCATATCCTCTTCTGAATATCCCTCTAGGTCATTCATAAAATACTTCTTCACATCCTGGATAATATTAAAACATTGAAAGGGGTGAGCTCAGATGCTCAGTAAGGATAACAATATTGCAGAAGCTTTCATAAATAAACATCAACATTTAAGGCAATGTATAACTAAAACAAAAGCCTTTTAACCATGAACTTAAACATAACATGGCAAAAGTAAAATGAAATAATGCCATTACTTACTCACATTGATATTCTACTAGACGAATAATCACATGAAATATCAATAACCACTTTCATAATGAGGGAATGTATAATGCCAGACATTCTGAAACATTTTGTCAAGGCCTCGACCAAGACGTCTAAAATGATTAAGGCCTCGGCCAAAACCATAAATCATATTGGGAAAGGGCCTCGGCCAATTCCATGTCTAGTTGTCTCATGAGACCTACCGATGCATCGAGGAGCTATAGCGGGCTCCACCCGTCACTTATTAAGTCCAATACATTCCTCATATGAATAGGTTTAAACATAACATAAATATTCATATTAAAGCTAGCATAGGAAATGTCAACAATTTCTCCATAATCTATTTATGGTATAAAAATAACACATCCATAGTCAAATATTTCACAAAATGTTCAATGGAAGTTTTGCATCATAAATCAATTTCAATTAAACTTAAAACCCATCAAAGGATGTTGACATGGATGAAATCAAAGCTATTTTAGAGAAATATCTCTTTTTTTTAAATCATTTAAAAGTCCCATAATTATAAAATAATACATTTACTTTGAAAATATTCTTATAAGCTTGTAAGGGAAGCTTCGATGAAGTTATAATGGCGGAAAATAGCCGCACCCGCCGTATAAGTTAAAAAAACATTATTACCTTAAATTTGTTAAAAAGGTCAAAAAGTACATTGTTTGGAAAACGACGGTAAGATTCCTTTCAAAAACGTATAAGGGTATAAATGACTTTATCCCATTTTCCATTTAATAGTAAAAATGTTTTGAAAGACATTATTAAGAAACATGGATGTGGATGATAACGAGGTCCCAGTAGATAATTATGTATAAACAACCTTGGATAATGAAGAGGTTGTGAAGTAAACCCTTACCTTGTACTTTTCCTTGGTTGAGGTAGGTTAACCTCTTGTATAATGGTGAAATAATTGTTATTAAATTATACAAGAATCATATACATTCATATTATATCATATATGATCTTTTAAAATTGCTTTGTTAACAATATCTTAGATTTATCGTTGTTTCGGGTGTTAACTTACTCGTTTTATTTTATATGTTTTGTTACGTAAGTCGTGTTTTTCATGGATAGGTTGTATATTATTAATATCCAGAATTATATCATGTCCTTAAACATTATTTTTAAATCATCAAATGATAATTATACTTGAATGGATACGATAGAGAATGAATCTCATCGCGTTCGTGGAGACGGTAGTCCGTACGTACGCACGAGCGACAATATCATTATTTTGATATTAAAATAATATATAATTGGATAGTATATCATACATACATAATCATTATCATGTTATATTTATTATTTACATGAATTACATATCATTATTATACCCACCTAAATAATAATATATTGAATAAAAATTACACCATTACGTGGAGATGGTAAGCCGTACGAACGCACGTATGGTGACATGTCATTCAAATGATGGGTAGAATACTGAATATGGTTGTTCCATATTTATAATAACATCACAGTATATATAAGATACTGGTGTTATAATTTTAGAATTGAAATAATAAACAAGGAGAGAGTGGAAGAAGAAAGAAACAGGAAAGAGGGTGATGAAAATGTTACCTCTTCTTCGGGTTCTTCCTTTTGATTTGATCAAAAGGACTCCTTAGGATGGATTTCTGACTAAAGTAAAGCTTCTATGATTAAGGGAGAGAATTTGGGAGAGTATTTGGGTAGAGGTTGGCCGAACCAAAATGCATGAACGTGTGAATAAGGTGGTAGAGATGGGGTCCTTTTATAAGAGGAGAGGAGGGGCTCTTTTGGAAAGATTGAAATCTTACATTATTATAAAATGCTTTTCGGATTCTAAAGGTCCCAAACTTATATAATTCGTGTCTAAGGTGATAAGGGTTCGAAATATACCCATCCAATAGTCTTTGGACAAGTGTAAGCCTTGGATTTTACATTATCATTTCATTTTATTAAAATCGTTAAATAATGAGGTCATCCGTGCATCATAATGATGTCATAAATAATTTAATTTATTTCATGTTTAAAAATTATAAAAAAACTACTATGATGTAGGAAATCTTTTTATATTTCTAATGAATATTTATAGTCAAAATTTGGATTTGTGTAACCCCAATTAAAAACTGTTTTAGTAAAACAACTCATGTTTGTGTCAATTTAATTTTAACATTAAATAAATATATATTAATGTCATTTTCCAACTAAAGTGGCTCCTTGGGGTCCCCAAGTTGACCCATGAGTTTTCTTGGTCTGCCATGACTCATACAATAGGAGTAGGATAAGTGTCAATCTCATCTCATATTATTAAAACATTATTTTTACCTTAAACTACACTAATTACCTCTAATCGCGATTAAGAAACGAAAAGTTACTATTCACCAAAAAATTATTTTAATCTCATTGAAACACAATTTACTTCTTAATGATAAACATTTATGTCGGATTTTTGAAAATCAAATCACAGAAGTGGTAATATTTCATTTTAATGAAAAATCAGTTTTTAACAACCACTTAGTGGTTTCACTATTCATCAAAAATTGAAGTTTTTCAGAATAAGGCCAAAATTTCACCCAAAGATATAATTGATATTCCAATTTCCAAAATGATGTCTATTTTACAAAATTCAAAACATATAAGTTTTATTTATTAATTTTATAATTAATTCCTGTTGTTACATAAAAATAGCGTGTTTTTAAGAAACAAATTATATCAAAAGATTTGCAATTGTTTATGTCCAATTTCAATGTTAAATTAATTATAATTACCACCATTGGATAAAATGGTAAAAATATATTCTAATTATACTTTAAAACCACTAAATATTATAATTTATCACTATAAATTATTTGGATTTAAAAAGTTGTTTTTAAGTATTTTTCACTATTCATAAAAAATTAGAAGTTCTCAGAAAAATACCAAAAATTCAACATAGGCTAATTTCGATATTCCGAATCCAAAAATGAAGTCAATTTTGATAAATAAAATTTATAAAATTTCAAAAAGTAGGTATTACTATTCACAACGGCTGGTTTAATTAGTTGTGGTGTGTGTTAGAGCTCGAGGTTGCGTACAACACACACTATTGCATTATTCGAAGGGAAACGTACCGTGGAAGCTTGGGGTGTTACATTCTCCCCTCCTTCAAATAATTTCATCCTCGCAATTTCTAGGGTATTACTGCATAAAAAGACTCGGGTGGTTCTTCATCATAAGTTCCTCAGGTTCCCACGTTGCCTTTTCCATTTTATGATTTCTCCACAAAACCTTTACCAGACAAGTCGTCCGGTTTCTCAGCACCTGCTCCCTCACATCAAGAATTCTTATGGGCTCTTCGCAATAAGATAGATCGGGTTCCAGTTCTAATTCTTCAAAGGTAAGTACATGTGTTGGGTCGGGCATGTATTTTCTCAATAGCGATATGTGGAAAACATCATGAACTTTGGAGAGATTTGGCGGCATCGCCAAACGATAAGCTACAACCCCAATACGATCTAGAATTTCGATAGGTCCGATGTACCTGGGACTCAACTTACCTTTTTTACCAAAACGTATAACTCCCTTCCATAGAGATACCTTTAGGAAAACATGATCTCCCACCTGAAATTCCAAAACCTTTCTTCTGTTATCGTCATAGCTCTTCTGCCTACTTTGAGCTGATTTGATGTGGTTTTGGATTATCTTCACCTTTTCTATTGTTTCTTCCACCAGTTCTGGTCCCACATGTTTTCTTTCACCAACGTCATCCCAACAGGTTGGTGTACGACATTTCTTTCCGTATAACGCTTCATAAGGTGCCATCTAAATGCTTGAATGGAAGCTATTGTTATAGGAAAATTCTACCAGTGGTAAATATTGATCCCACATACCCTGAAAGTCAAGAGAGCATGATCTCAACATGTCTTCTAAGGTTTGAATAGTCTGTTCTGATTGTCCATCTGTTTGAGGGTGATAGGCAGTACTCAAACGAAGTTCAGTATCCAAGTCCTTTTGAAGACTTTTCCAAAATGTTGAAGTAAAACGAGGATCACGATCAGAAACAATCGATAGGGGTACTTCATGAAGTCTTACAACTTCATTAATATATAATCTTGCTAGACGTTCAAGTGGTAGATCCTCCCGTATAGCCATAAAATGTGCTGACTTATTAAGACGATCAACAGTGACCCATATTGCATCATTCCTTCTAGGAGTCTTTGGTAGTCCCATGACAATGTCCATCGTAATATTATCCCATTTCCACTCAGGTATGGGAAGAGGTTGCAATACTCCACCAGGATGCTGCCTTCCAGCTTTCACTTGTTGACAAACCATACACCTCGACACAAAATCAGCAATCTCCCTCTTCATATTGTCCCACCAAAAATATTCCTTCAAATCTCTATACATTTTGGTGCTCCCAGGGTGTATAGAAAAATTGGAACTATGAGCATCATCCAGCAATTCCCTTTTTAGATCAGGTATATCGGGAACACAAAGTCTCTTCCCGAATTTCAAAATTCCATCCTTATACACAAAGTCCCTCAATCTTCCATCATTCACATCTTTAATCTTCTTCTGAAATTCTTCATCATTGGTCTGAGAACCCTTAATCCTTTCTAGTAATGATGGTTTGGAAACCATTTTAAAAAGCATTGATGGTTCACCTTCCCTAGTTATTCCCATGTCCATCTTCACTAGATCCATGAAAATTGGATCCCTTTCAATTCTCATCACATTCAAAACCCCATGGTCTTTTCTACTCAAAGCATCTGCCACCTTGCTTTCCTTCCCCCAGTGGTCATTTATCGTGCAATCATAATCCTTGTGTAGTTCAAGCCATTGCCTTTGCCTCATGTTGAGTTCTTTTTGTGAGAAAATATACTTCAAACTCTTGTGATCAGTATAAATCTCACATTTTTCACCATAGAGGTAATGTGTCCATATCTTTAATGCAAAGATCACATATTCTAACTCAAGATCATGAGTATGATAGTTTTTTTCATGAATTTTTAGCGGTTGTGATGCATAGGCAATAACCTTATCATTCTGCATAAGGACACAACCAAGTCCTTTCTTCGATGCATCACTATAAATAACAAAACCATCATTCCCCGATGGTAGAGTCAATACAGGGTCATTGACTATTCTTCTCTTCAGTTCTTCAAAACATTCTTCACACTCTTTTGTCCAGACAAATTTAATCCCTTTACGTGTGAGCTTTGTCAATGGGTTAGCCAATCTGGCAAAATTCTTGACGAAACGTCGATAATAACATGCTAAATAAATAAAACTGCGTACCTCAGTTATACTTGTCAGTGCTGGCCATTCTTGGATTGCCTTGGTTTTAGAAGGATCAACGGAAATTACATCCTTAGAGACAATATGGCCAAGAAAAGAAATCTCCTGAAGCCAGAATTCACACTTGCTAAATTTCCCATATAATTCATGTCTTCTAAGAGTCTTCAGGATAATGCGTAATTGATTTTCATGATCTTCGTGGATTTTGGAGTATACCAAGATATCATCAATAAATATCACTACAAAGTCATCAATATATTCCTTAAAAACCCTATTCATTATATCCATGAAAACAGAGGGTGCATTAGTCAATCCAAAAGGCATTACTGTAAACTCATAATGCCCGTACCTTGTTCGAAATGCTGTCTTTGGAACGTCTTCCTTCTTCACACACAACTGATGGTATCCAGACCGAAGGTCAATCTTTGAAAAGTATTGAGCTCCATGCAGTTGGTCAAACAAATCATCAATGCGAGGTAGGGGATACTTGTTCTTTATTGTTATAGCATTGATCTCCCTATAGTCGATGCACAACCTCATAGATCCATCTTTCTTCTTAACAAAAAGAACAAGGGCTCCCCAAGGAGAAACACTAGGGTGAATAAATCCCTTATTACTCAATTCCTCTAGTTGTTTCTTTAGTTAAACTAATTCCACAGTGTCCATTCTATAAGGGGTCTTCGATATGGGCCTTGATCCAGGAATTAAATCAATGGAAAACTCAACTTCTCGTTCTAGAGGATGTCCAGGTAAATCTTCCGGAAACACATCAACATATTATCTCACAATATGTACATCTTCTATTTGAATATTCCATTCCTCACCCTCAGTAATTTCCTTCTCTTCCTCCCCAATAATTGAATTTAGTAGAGCTACTGGGGGTGGATCTAGATAAGAATTATGTGGCGACGATTCTGCTCTAAAGATAAGGTGTTCCTTATCATCATCATCAAGAATCGTAACCTCTTTCCTCTTACAATAAATTTTTGCATCATGGTCCGAAATCCAATCCATACCGAGGATTATATCAAATTCAATCATCGGTATGACGATGAGATCAGCAGGTAAAGAACATTTAGGTGCTATAATGGGAACTAATCGACAAAACATTGTTGCAACAATACACCCCTTATGGGTTTTGACCGACAACTCCCTTGTTAAAACAAATTGAAAATATCTAATTTTCTTAGCAAACTGGGAAGATATGAAACAATGCGATGATCCAGAATCAAATAATGCATTTTCTAAACTTGAGGAAACCATTAAATTACCTGCCACCACGTCATTCGGAGCTTCCACCTCAGCAGTAGTGATAGCATAAGCCTGGCCCTGATCACTTGGCCTCTTCTGAGGTAAGTTCCCTTGATGCTTAGGACATTCATTTTCATAATGTCCCTTCTCTCTACAATTATAACATTCCACGTTGACAGCCGCTTTCTTTCCCTTTCATTCATGAGCTTGGTGGCCTTTTTCACCACACTTGTAACATACTCCTTTTCCTTTTAGACAGGCACCAGGGTGCTTGCTACCACAATTATCACAGGTTGGAAATTCATTTCTATCCTTCTTCCCTGTTTCCTTATTTCCTTTCCCGGAGTTTTCAGCGGATCTCTTCTTATCTTGCTTTGATTTAATGTCATAAGACTTAGAGAATTCATTTTCCGTCTTGATAGTGCACGAGACAATACCTTCATATGAAGAGAAGGTTTTGTGATACTAAAGCTCGACGGAGAAATGGTTTTAACCCATCAAAGGAACGATAAGTCTTATTTCTTGGGTTACGTATGTAATCTGCAGCATACCTTGCTAACCTTGTAAAGTTAGCCTCATACTTTGCGACATTCTCATCCTCATTCTGCCTCAGACTCAGAAATTGCCTTTCCATATCCGCTCGATGGTCTCGAGGAAAGTATTTTTCTAAGAACAGCTCTTTGAACTCCTTCCATTCCATGTTTGTTAATTCATCATCTTCCTTTGTGTTTTGAAATAGTGACCACCATTGATCGGCATCTCAAGTGAGGCGGTAAACTGCCATGACAACTTTCTCCCATTCACTACTCCCCATTGCATGGAATATTTTCTCTAAGGAATTTATCCATTACTCAGCTACTATAGGACTTGTACTCCCATTGAATGTTGGTGTTTGTTTCCTCAAGAAACGGTCTAGCATTGATCCTCCATGTTGCGGATCAGGGTGCTCCATACGAGTAAGGTTGTTATTCATAACCTGCTTGAGTTGTCCCAGTACGGTGAGAAGCTGATCAGCACCAGTTGTATCACTAGCTCCACCATAATTATCTTGAGCAGGAGGGAAATCCCTACACGGAGTGCGTGCTTTGATACGGTTTCCATTCCTTCCACTGGGCGCCATTTCTAAATAATGGCATAAACTAGATTAGTTTATGAATCCAAATACATAATTTCATACTTGTAAAACAATTAACATAAATTGAACTAATTCTGGATATAATCCATAATTATAAAAATGTTTTCTTTGAGGAAGTATATACTCATAACCCTTCATAGTGGTTTTTAAAGAAAATGGGAATTATCCTAAGCATATCCCCCGGGAGTGTCGTAACCAAGAGTGCAGCAAGGCCCGTTGTCGTGCACCAGTTCCCGTTCGAGTCTAGCTCAAAGAGGTGTTTTCGGGTTTTACCCCTAGGTACATATGTGCCAGAGCCGCCTCTACCTGCTCGTATCCAGACAGGGATGTATTACTCATAAAACTCACAAAATCTCTACAATACCAAAATTTTAGGAAGTTCTTCTATACTAATCCTCAAAGTTCATCTTAGGTCTACGTGCTCTAATCAGAGTTTGTCTAAATCTAGCTTCCAAGGTTTGTACTAAACTTTCTCTGATACCAACTGTAACGCCCCGACCCCAGTTACCCAGAGTCGGTGCATTACTTCGTAACATTGGCATGATCACAAAAGATCATGTCTCGAAAGACCGATTAGTTTAGTAGCCTTGGAAACACTAGATACATTCATAAATGTTACATTACATCATAAAGTGAAAAACTAATAACAAAGTCTTCATAGTCCACACTCATATCCTCTTCTGACTATCCCTGTAGGTCATTCATAAAATACTTCTTCACATCCGGGAAAATATTAAAACATTGAAAGGGGTGAGCTCAGATGCTCAGTAAGGATAACAATATTGCGGAAGCTTTCATAAATAAACATCAACATTTAAGGCAATGTATAACAAAAACAAAAGCCTTTTAAACATGAACTTCAACATAATATGGAAAAAGTAAAATGAAATAATGCCATTACTTACTGATATGGATATTCTACTAGACAAATAATCACATGGAATATCAATAACCACTTTCATAATGAGGGAATGTATAATGCCAGACATTCTGAAACATTTTGTCAAGGCCTCGGCCAAGATGTCGAAAATGATTAAGGCCTCGGCCAAAACCATAAATCAAATCGGGAAAGGGCCTCGGTCAATTCCACGTCTAGTTGTCTCATGAGACCTACCGATGCATCGAGGAGCTATAGCGGGCTCCACCCGTCACTTATTAAGTCCAATAAATTCCTCATATGAATAGGTTTAAACATAACATAAATATTCGTATTAAAGCTAGCATACGAAATGTCAACAATTTATCCATAAACTATGGATGGTATAAAAATAACACATCCACAGTCAAATATTTCACAAAATTTTCAATGAATGTTTTGTATCATAAATCAATTTCAATTAAACTTAAAACCCATCAAATGATGTTGACATGGATGAAATCAAAGCTATTTGAGAGAAATATCTCTTTTTTTAAATCATTTAAAAGTACCATAATTATAAAATAATACATTTACTTTGAAAATATTCTTATAAGCTTTTAAGGGAAGCTTCGATGAATTTATAATGGCAGAAAATAGCTGCACCCACCGTATAAGTTAAAAAAACATTCTTACCTTAAATTTGTCAAAAAGGTCAAAAAGTACATTGTTTGGAAAACGACGGCAAGATTCCTTTCAAAAACGTATAAGGGTATAAATGACTTTAACCCATTTTCCATTTAATAGTAAAAAATTTTTGAAAGGCATTTTTAGGAAACATGGATGTGGATGATAACGAGGTCCCAGTAGATAATTATGTATAAACAACCTTTGATAATGAAGAGGTTGTGAAGTAAACCCTTACCTTGTACTTTTCCTTGGTTGAGGTAGGTTAAACTCATGTATAATGGTGAAATAATTGTTATTAAATTATACAATAATCATATACATTCATATGATATCATATATGATCTTTTAACATTGCTTTGTTAACAATATCTTAGATTTATCGTTGTTTCGGGTGTTAACTTACTCGTTTTCTTTTATATGTTTTGTTACGTAAGTCGTGTTTTTCATGGATAGGTTGCATCTTATTCATATACAGAATGCTATCATGTACTTAAACATTATTTTTAAATCATCAAATGAAAATTATACTTGAATGGATACGACGGAGAATGAATCTCATCGCGTTCGTGGAGACGGTAGTCCGTACGTACGCACGAGCGACAATATCATTATTTTGATATTAAAATAATATATAATTGGATATTATATCGTATATACAGAATAATTATCTTGTTATATTTATTATTTACATGAATTACATATCATTATTATACCTACGTAAATAATAATATATTGAATAACAATTACACAGCGACGTGGAGACGGTAAGCCGTATGTACGCACGTATGGTGACATGTCATTCAAATGATGGGTAGAATACTGAATATGGTTGTTCTATATTTATAATTACATCACAGTATATAGAATATACTGGAGTTATAATTTTAGAATTGAAATAATAAACAAAGAGGGAGTGGAAGAAGAAAGAAACATGAAAGAGGGTGATGAAAATGTTACCTCTTCTTCGGGTTCTTCCTTTTGATTTGATCAAAAAGACTCTTTAGGATGGCTTTATGACTAAAGTAAAGCCTCTAGGATGAAGGGAGAGAAGTTGGGAGAGTATTTGGGAAGAGTTTGGCTGAACCAAAAGGGTTGAAATTGTGAAGAAGGTGGTAGAGGTGGGGGCCTTTTATAAGAGGAGAGGAGGGGCTCTTTTGGAATTATTGAAATGTTACATTATTATACAATGCTTTCGGATTCTAAAGGTCCCACACATATATAATTAGTGGAGAAGGTGATAAGGGTTTTAAATCTACCCATCCAATAGTCTTTGGACAAGTGTAAGCCTTGGATTTTACATTATCTTTTCATTTTATTAAAATCGTTAAATAATGAGGTCATCGCTGCATCATAATGAAATCATAAATAATTTAATATATTTAATGTCTAAAAATTATAAAAAAAATACTATGATGTAGGAAATATTTTTAGCTTTCTAATGAATATTTATAGTCAAAATTTGGACTTGTGTAACCCCACTTAAAAATTGTTTTAGTAAAACAACTCATGTTTGTGTCAATTTAATTTTAACATTAAATAAATATATATTAATGTCATTTTCCAACTAAAGTGGCTCCATGGGGTCCCCAAGCTGACCCATGGGTTGTATTGGTCGGCCATGACTCATCCAACAGGGGTAGGACAAGTTTCAAGCTCATCTCATATTATTAAAACATTATTTTTACCTTAAACTACACTAATTACCTCTAATCGCGATTAAGAACTTAAAAGTTACTATTCACCAAAAAATTATTTTAATCTCATTGAACCACATTTTACTTCTTAATGATAACAATGTATGTCGGATTTTTGAAAATCAAATCACAGAAGTGGTAATATTTCATTTTAACGAAAAATCAGTTTTTAACAACCAGTTAGTGGTTTCACTATTCATCAAAAATTGAAGTTTTTCAGAATAAGGCCAAAATTTCACCCTAAGCTATAATTGATATTCCGAATTTAAAAATGATGTCTATTTTACAAAATTAAAAACATATAAGTTGCATTTATTAATTTTATAATTAATTCCCGCTCTTACAAAAAAATAGCGTGTTTTTAAGAAACAATTTATATCAAAAGATTGGCAAATGTTTATGTCCAATTTCAATGTTAAATTAATTCTAATGACCACCATTGGATAAAATGGTAATAATATATTCTAATTATACTTTAAAACCACTAAATATTATAATTTATCACTATATATTATTTTGATTTAAAAAGTTGTTTTTAAGTATTTTTCACTATTCATAAAAAATTAGAAGTTCTCAGAAAAATACCAAAAATTCAACATAAGCTAATTTCGATATTCCGAATCCAAAAATGATGTCAATTTTGATTAATAAAATTTATAAAATTTCAAAAAGTTGGTATTACTATTCACAACGGCTAGTTTAATTAGTTTTGGTGTGTGTTAGAGCTCGAGGTTGCGTACAACACACGCTATTGAATTATTCGAAGGGAAACGTACCGCAGAAGCTTGGGGTGTTACAATATCATGCCGCTAAATGGGACTTACAGACTAAGATTTCTGTTATATGGATGCATATCATATTATGTCACTAATAGTGGATTACACATTGAGGATTTAGTTATTTTAGAGCATAACATATTTTGTTGTTTATCATTCCTTACACACATAGTATTACCTTATAGGGAGGAATATCATGTAATACAGCTAATAAGAGCATACACACTGAGACTTACCTTATAAATTCACTAGACTAGGTTATCATGTCCAGAGACACCTTTTTGGCATGACCTGATTATCTCCATGACATGGTGTGGTAGTCTACCTACCGCGTACATGGATGTTTGGACATGTCATGGATTTCTAACAGACATGTCCAAAGGAAATCAGATTTTCTACTTGACTTATCCAAAGGATGTTTCATAACCTAAACGATATGTATGGACACCATTGAATAATCATGTTTGACATATCTAGAGGGGGTTACATGACCTGGATGACTTGTCTAGAAGAAAAATTCATAATTTAAGGTGGACATTTCTAGAGTGTGTTACATGACATATCTAAATTTTTTAATGGACATCGTGTGACCAATAATGACATATTCAGATGAAATTGAATGATATAGTACAAATTTTTTGGGTAAAAACGTGATACATTGCTCTCATATCTTTGTGTTAATAAATATATTTCCAACCATACGTGGGGGACATCACTTGATTTGGATATTAATCCTTAAGAACTATTCCAGACATAGTGGGTATGCCCGTTGGTCATAATAAAACATTAATTGAAATTACCGTTGAAAATTGTATAATCCATATTATATTCCAAGGGGGCGCCTCATGATATGAGTAATATGTCCTTGTTTTCATTCTATATATGTAGTACTCATGAAATGTACAAAATGATCATTGAATATTTTCATTACAAAAGTCATCCATTAATTATATGTTTTTCAATGAAAAATTTCATTCATACCATAGGTTATTCTAGTCTTAACCTATTTTTTAGGATGTACATGACATGAATGGCAAGAGGAACCTTCCTCATAGAAGATAAAATTTATGCTAGAAGTAATTCAGTTAATATTATGTTATAATGAAATGTAACTTTGATTGCCCTATGATACATGAGGTTTATCCACAAATTTTATATATAGGGAACCATTGTGATTTCATAGCTAGATTAATTTAAAAGACCTATCATATTCTCCCATTTTCAATCATCAATGGATTCATTTTTAATGCAGGTGGAAGAGGTTTATATGCCTCACCACCTAAGTTATAATCCTCCTTTCATGGTGTGTATATCATAGATTTTTTTGGAGGATGCGGATATACTACAAAGTTATATGATTTTCACAATGCTTTCATTGGATATCAAGGGAGTTGTATGATTTTCAATGACCATGATAACATTTCACTATTACAATTTTTATTTGACCCCGAACAATTAGAGGTATTTACTCAGGAACATGTGTACATTTCATTACAATTCAATTTTGGTCAATAAAAAATGTATTGTGGGAGTCGTGAGATTAGTAAACACATAAAAAATCGTTCATGTGATTAACAGATACATGGATGGTGTCTACCCTGAGGCAAATGTGGTTTTTTAGTGGGCATACACAATGTTAAGATTCCTATCTAGAGGCCTTCTGCTAGATCACAATCACAAGTTAGTGGGGGCCATATAAGGTAAATGCTGAACCCCAACAGTGCATCATCCCTTTTAGTATATCTTAGTTAATAAAGAATCATCAAACATCTTCCTTTTTTGTTTAACTTATTATTTTCAATGGGCCTTGGATCTTATGATGTGGTGCGGTTGCTGTAAAAAATATGCACACTATCCACCAGTGATGCATCAGATGTCTAATAATAGGTCTTGTGGAGATATGCTAGCATATTTATGGAAAACCCCTTAATTCTATTATTCTAAATGAGAAGTGTTGAATCAAATAGATAATTCTGAATCATCTTTCATGATGAATTTGAAATGTTAGCTGGATCTTGCACAACAAGGGCAACAAGTCTCCATGGATATTATAGTTTCACGTGAACCACATGTTCATGTCAAATGAATATCAATGATTGAAAATGGATTTTCCCTTTGGATTATTTTTATCCTTTATTTCAAAATTATTTTGGGATGGTATTTTAGGCCCCATCCCATTGAAAAATCCCATAACATAACAGAACATATCTGGAAGTCTCCACAATATTAAAAAGATTATAGTATTCCTTTCCATAAACAATGAGTCTTAACAATGGGTCTTTAATGGGACCTTCAAAAGGACTTGTTCAATGCATGACCCATTTTGATAACCTTTTCAGGTTTTAATATTGCATTTTCTTTATTGGTTTATTCAATCGATGTGTTTTGGCCACCTTATTTTCCATTTCTTTATGGAGAAAATCATACCCATGTTTTATTAAATTCTTCACTTTTATTTTTCCTGAAACTCATTTAGTGGGATGAAAAAAAATCAAACCCATTAGGAGTAACATCTATGGGTACAAGGGAATAATTGTTCGGAAATAATGTTCCCATCTAATTCTTTTGGGTTGCTTACAATTAGTGTAATGGGTGACCTTTCATCTTTTGAATTAGTTTTGAAATTCAATGAACTGACTTATAAAAAGGTGAATGCTGGATGGATATTCACTAGTGACGTAAAATATCTTGAGATCTTGTGATTATCCTCAATCATGAAAACTATCAAAAAGACCTTCCTCTAGAACAGATCATGAGACCTTTTTGTATGAAATGATAACATGATATGTTTTTTGTTACATTGTGTGTACTATTTAGGTGAGGTTTATTTATGAGAACAATCATGATATAGAATTATTATCAATGAAACAAATATCAAAATTTAAAAATTTCCTTAACCCTTTCCATATTATTCTCTTGTGGGTATCACAAGAACAACTAGTTTTGTTACATGATCACTTGACAATTATGCAGACCATGTGACCATGTTAGCATCATGTAACCATTGGTATCAAGACATTTTGGGTAGTCAAAACATATCCTTATGTTATTCGGTCTGTGAAAAGTACATGGGAAATATTGTTGATGAGACCAGCAATAGTTTATGTTGACTCTAATTCATGTATGCTTATTTGATTCACATGATGATGTTGGAGTTATTCCTTTCTTTTGATTGGATTACATTTTCATTTGACTATCATATGCCACTTAAAATTTTTAAAATGGATTATGGAACCCGTTCATCTTCCCAAAAGACATCAAAGTAAGAGGATCGTGCAGAAATGGCACACAAGACTGATATTAGAGAAAATTGTGGATGTTACATTCCACCGTGTCGTTCTGTCACCATAGAAAAGTCTAATGATAGTTATGGAAATGAGTTATAATAATATCCTTATTTATACTTTTTATACCACCATATTTTTATGATTAAAAATTACACATCCAATTATCACCAATCTCATTAATAGTTTCTATATATTGGATTCTAAGATCCCATAATTCATTTCAGGGGAACACCACTCATACTGGCCATTTCAACACCATGGGTGAGTTCACATAATAGAAAATGATGAAATTCATGGTCACAAAATTTAATTGGAACTATCAAAAAATCGTTTCGGATGCCCATACGAACCATTCAATTAGGTGGAATTTTTTCCTCCATCCACATTTTTGGATGGGTTACCAACTAGGACATTCTCCAATGGTATTTATGGAATGGATTCGGGATGACCCATATCAATGAAATTTATTTATGTTGAATTTTTTATTGATATAATGAATATTTGGATATATGAGGACATCCAGATCATGAATAAAAATTCCTAAAACTACCTGTGTTTCATCTCATACATGTTCAGTCACTAGATTCCCAATACAAACACATTCCTCCCCAATGAATGTTGAGGAATGAGTTAGTCTGCAAGGCGTCAAGTTGATAATTGGAACACCATTATTTGGATGGATGTATGATTAATGTTCCATACCACATTACATGTTGGGTAACGTTGAAATGAATCCTACTCTAATTTGAGAGTTTATAAAACTGACTAAAAAGGAGCTTAAGAAAATTCCACTCCATAAGGATGTTTTCCTTTTCAAAAAGATGCTGAGATAATTTCTAAAAGAAAAATTTTTGGGGTTAGAATACAATAATAAAAACTACTAATCTATAATGTAATATTATAGAGAATAAGGTTATTATTGGAAAATAGATGAATAAGGGAGATTTAAAAACTAAGTATGGGATGATATTTCCATTTTTTACTAGACCATTGTGCTTTCCATTTTATTTACTGTGTACATTAGCAAAAACCTATAAGAAAAATGATAATGGTGCAGTTTGTGTCCCCACATTCATAATAGAGACTACTATAGAAGTAGGGTTGTGTTCTGGCTTAACTATCCATCTATTTTCTAAAAATTATCTCCTAGTAAAGTATAATAATTGGGGAATATCCCATCACAAAATACCAAGACCAATTTAAGAGTTTTTATGTTGGATGTGGGATCATTTAGGAGGAAATGAATACATAAGATTCTAGATTATCCACATCATTCAATTCAAACCATTTAGGTAGTAAATCTATAGGGTATGTTCTATTACATAAAAGATTTTGGAGGTCAAAACCCTCACTATCTACTATCAATACCACTCTTTTTGAGCATATAGGAAATCTCCCCCAAGTAGTACGGTTGATATCAATTTGGGCAATATTGATGATTAGGCCTATATGATGATGTTGTAGGAGGGTGTACATTTCATCCACATCTATTCGAATCTCTTTTGTAAATGGTTCACACATTTTTGGATTAGTCATCAGTTATTCAATGTTTGGCTGAGATGTCTTCCCATATTCATGCTTGATCCAAGGATTATCCAATGGGGTATTTCATGTTTTGGTTGATCTTTACTAGGGAGGAGAATTGGGTATAGATAAGCTTCCCCTAAGAAGACATGGGGATTTTTTATTATTTACTATTTCACTTCAAAAAATGATGAAATATAGAATGTCGAACTTACAGTATAAGATATGGGGAATTATATTCCCTTGGGAAATTCATTCGAAATGTTTTTCTCCCATAATTGCATATCTAGCCATTAAATTCAATGACTGAACATTGTAGTTGATGTATTTTTTCCTAGACCATGAAATAACATTATAAAAAAACATGGGGTCAATTTTTTTTAACTGTTGGTTTAGAAATTTGTGTAATTGGTCATAATATATGAATCCTTGGATGATCTGGGTTACCCAATTTTTAAGGTAGTGGTAAGTATACTCTTGTGGTTGTGTTCAAGTGGCCAATGGATTCTAGAAACCATAAGGATATAGTTTCTGTTTTTGACTGACATAAAGGATATTATGGAAGGATAACTAGTTATTCTATAAACTGTATATTATAATTAGGGTATGACTGCTGATTATTGTTTATTTGAGACCAGTGTACTAATGTAGTTGGAACCCTCTGTCAACTATCTTTGTTGAGTGTAGTAATTTCAATTCATGGAGTGTCACCCTTAGCATCAACACCATCATTTTTTCCATACCAAACACTCTCAACATTAATACCATCAAGTGATCCATCCTTAAAGGGGAAAAGGAAAATAAGAATCCTAAATTGTATGATCCCTCTCCCTAGTATCCTCATGTACATTTCCCTTGTATGTATATCCATGTTTTGGATTATTTGAGTAAAAAATATGGTTTTTTATAAAATGTGTTGGTCCATGCTAAGCCCACATGGATTTGAATTTATCTTCCCTTAGGAATGTGGGGGTGTTTTTTATTTTTAATGTTGAATCTTTGCTATCAGTACCAAACCATCATGATAAGGGGATGACTAATGTTTCATCTATTATAGGCACCATACCCATTACCAATGAAGCAAAAGTCATTCTATTTGTTACAAAAAAAGGAAATGTGATTTTCTATGAGAATAATTAATGTTTCTATTCTTATTCTAATTTATCATTGATGGGATTTCCAATTTACTAAAGGATGCGATAAGGGTAATGGATGTATCTAATGATTCAAATGAGAAATTTGTTTTCTACTATAAAAAATATTCATTTATTTCCAACTGATGTCATATAATTTATGATTTTATTATCCCTTTTAAAAATTTTATTTTCCATTCTTCTTGAATAATTTATATTCAAGTCCATTATACCTCGAGGATTCCTCCCACTAAGTCGGCCATCAATGAGGTGGTCTCTATACCTATTTCTTATAAGTCTATGAAAATAGCTCCATTTCGTAGATATTTAGTCATTGAATATGTTTTGATGTGATGGATTAGATACATAAATGGTTCAAATTTGGAGTCCCCAAACCCGTCATTATGGAAGAATGTATAGAGGGAGATCTCGAAAAATTTTCGGACTCCCCTTTCGATGGGTTGATGGACCAACTAGATTACTGTTGAATCAGGTTTACTAAAATATATCTGGGTAATTTTAACTCTAAATCTAAACATGATTTGGTAAAAGAGGTTTTAAATTTGTTAGATAAAAAAATGAACATTTATTTTATGGTGTTATATGTTATGGATTCTAGTTCATTAAAGAAATGTTGGGATGAGGCCTCAAATGAAGATTCTTAGCCTAATGTGAGGGTGAAAAATCAACATGACATGGTTTATCAATACAAAAACATTATATACCACGATTATACATAAAAATTTATGTATATTTAATAAAACATATAATAATTCTATTATAAGACTTTATAGGTATAATTTCCCTAGAAAAAAAAACATAAACAACTGGTTCATAAAATATCTACCTTGTCTCCCTCTCATTTCTTCATAACTAATATACTTTGACATATATTACTTAATATTCTTCATCATGACCCAAGGAAAATAAACAATTGAAAGTTGAACTCAATTGATCAGTATGTTTAAACATAGGAAATATCAGTCATATGACAATCACAAAACATAAGAAAATAACATTTAGAAGTCCAATCATGCATTTGAAAGATCACAATATCATGTAACAGTGTAATAGTTCATAATATTTAATTGAAGTAATCCCAAAAGTAAAATCATAACACATGAAGTTTTATAGAATTAACCTAATAATATGAAATCATTTCATTTTAGTCATGTATCATTTCTGAGACCATCATAGCAGAAGAAGTCCACTACTACACTGGGTTTACTTGTCGTTCCAGCCCTGTATTACTCAACAATATTAACTTACCATTCATGTCATGTATATATCATGAGATATAATTATTTGAACATTTAATTATAGGGAGATATAGGTCTCATAATTATCCTAATGAAATCAATCTTAAATGTTCCACAAATATATAAATCATTCATCATACTATAAACCAATTAACAAAAATGGGTTTCATAAACAAAATTCCATCATAATCCCTATTAAAATATTTATTTCATTAAATAATATTACATTATAAACAAAATAAAATCATCATAATAATTGTGATATAATGATAATCCTTTGTAAATAATTTCATCTTATATGGAAAATAATTTTTATAAACACATGATATTTTTTCATTGTGAAAATATACTTTATTCTTCAAAAAACATTTTCCCCCAAAATTCTAGGAAATTTAAAAAATAATATTTTAAGTGAAAATAAACCTGGAATCATGTAATGAATAATCATGTAAATATGGTTTTAGGAGGATTTAAAAATCCATTCATGTAGTATATTGGAAAAAACATTATCCTCATACTTTAGTCAAGAAATCCAAAAGTACCCCGTACCGAGAAATACTATAAGATTCATTTCATAAATATTAATATAAATTCTCTAACAGGTAAAATTGAATTTAAAATGTTTTATAAGAATAAAAACAAAATTAGATCTTTATGAATCATGGATGTGGATAATAAATATTCATTAGTCAATACTTGTGTATAATAATCATAAATAATAATGAGATTGTCCAATTATCCATTACCATAGGTTTGATATCCTTTGTATATATCCAAACCTACTGTATAATGATTTATATAAGGTTATCGACTTATTTAATTATCATAATAAAATTTTATGATATCATATATGACTATATTATCATTCATTTGTTAGTAACATTTCACTGTCACTCATTATTTAGATATTAACAACATTATGATATTATGAATATTTTGTTAGATATGTTAATGTTCCATTTCAAAGGATATAGTGAAATCATTTAAATAATGATATTAGTATATTATTATCATATTTATTAAATCAATTCATTTATAAAATCACGGTTTTATTAATATCATGTAGAACGAATCACAAAGCATCATGCAGACGTTTGGTCGTAAGTACGTACGAGGAACGATATCATAAATATGATGGTTTAATGGTATGTAATTTAATGGTATATTAATTGAACTGAATATTTTACTTGTTTTATTCACTACTTAATTCCAATATAATCACAGCTATACCCATCCAAATAATTTATTATTGAATATAAATTTACACCATGTTTTGGAGATTATATACTTTACGTACACAAGCATGGTGATATTGCAATTAGTAGGATAGATAAAATGAGATATAATGTTGTAACATAGTTATAATAACAAATCTACTTGTATAATACAATAAATTTAATTATTTATTATATAAAAAACATATGAATAGGTTTTAGAAGATGAAAACACTTATGTAAGAGGTGATAAAACAATTACCACTTTTTCGAGTATCTCTTTTTGATTTTCACAAAAGGATACATTATGATGTATTATTCTTAATGTGTGGACTCTACGATTATTTTTGGGTAATTGGGAGAGAGAATGATATGGGGTTGGATGAGAATAAGGGCTTCATATGCATGATTAAAAGAGAGCGCTATGTTCCCATTAATAGAAGAGGGGAGGAGCACCTTTGAAAAAACAGAAACTATTAAAATAATTTAATTTAATTTTTAAATTAAAATGACTTTAATGAGTATTTTTTCAATGAAAACTTGAGGATGGGGTCAAATTCCCTATAAATTATACTTTATAACTCTTTTGGTTTTATTTTAAACCTTTTAGTTTTAATTTACCATTAGTTAATGTAGTTAATTTTAATTTTGGTAATAACATAATAAATATTTAATTGTTATAAATATTTACATTAATGGTGTTAATTTAATATTAAAGGGGATTTAATGAAAATTTATACAATATAATTATATATATTTATTTTTAATATATTTATTTTATTATTTTCAATAAAATAAATGAAATGATATTTTAAAAAAATATCATTGGTGTCAATTTTGAAACTATTCATTTCTTTGATTTTAAATGAAATTAACACAGGAGATTAAATAAAAAATGAAAATAATAAAAACATGTCAGTACCGCCTATAAAAATAATGGATAACATTATTCAATTCAAATATCATTTCTTTTAATATTTTTGATTTAATATATTAAATATTTCTATTAATAAAAAACATTTACATCGTTATTGTGTAATACTTAATTGTAATTACACAATTTTTATAAATTATAAATAAATATCTATGATGTAGCTAATAATTTTATCTTACGATATACAACCTATATTTAATGTTATCTCCTTCTTTTCCACTTATTAGAATTAATATACTTATATAAAAAGAGAGTGTGACATTTTTTCACATTCAATGTTTTTTATAAATTTACTTTCATAATCATGATAATAAGGCCATTAAGTGATTCTATTTCAAACCATTGATGGTAAAGGTGGAATTTATTCATCTAATAGAATTTTTTACAAGTGTTAATGTAATTTTATAATATTTTTTACCCTAAATTACTCAATTTACCATTAACCACTGTAATAAAAAAATTTCTCATTTTACTATCCATGACCATAAAATAAAATTCTAAAATTTACATAATTTATATCCACTAATTCCAAATATTTAATAATTTTTTCTAAATTTGAATCATAGAAGTTATAGTAATTAAATTTAAACCGGTCCTATTATTGGAAAAAAAAATGAGTTTTAGAAGCTATAACATTTCCAAAGAATGAAATGTTTTAATATCTAGATTCAATGTAAAATCAATGATAATAACATAAATTATATTTAATGATAATAATATATTATATTTAAACTATAAAAATATTAAATATTATAATTTATCCATATAAATTATTATGAGCAATTTTTTTTCACATAAAATTCAGTGTATTTTTACAATTCATCAAAACATGAAAGTTATCAGAAAAATATCAGAAATTCATTGAAAGTAAATTTTTATATCCTACATCAAAATAACTGGTTTCTGGTGTCATATAAATGTTATTAACGTGTCATAATTTTAATATAAAAGGGATTCAACATTCAAAGGCCTAAAAATAAGCTAAAAAGTTTTTATACATAAAATAGGGTTTATTCATAACCTATGACTAAAATATCATTTGTAAGAACATAAAAAATATTCTATTTAGTATATAACATTTATATATATCTCATTATTTTCATTAGCACATGTAATTAACTCAATATTAAAAATATCTAACTGTATATTATTTTTCATAAATATTTGATAGCCTATAAATCCACAATGCATTTTCATAAGTTTGATATATATTTCCATCCAATCTTGTTTGTTTTCTATAATGGTAATTTAATAGTAAGGGTGTCACATGGTTTGTTTAAACTCATGATTGTGTGAAAGTAATGCTACTTAAGAATAGATTATTTAATGAGAATATTTCAAAAAAACATATGTGTGTTACAAGGACTGTGGTGGGAAGAATTAAATATACCATCTCCATTATGAAATTATTTTTCTTCAATAAGATCTATCCTGGTCTTACTATACTGTCCTCATATTGAAGGAAACTATTTTGGGGAAACATGGGGTCTATGACATTCTCTAGAATTCCAGACACAAAACTGTTACCAAGGTAGACCAATTATAGGGAATGGAAAAGGTGGAAACCAAATATGGTAGTATATTGCACCACTACCATACATATGGTGAGAAAATGTTTCAATATTTCTAAGAATACATTAAACATATTTTTTTGTAGACATGTAATTTCATTAATTTTCTATTACTCATGCTTTTTATGGAGAAACATTGGTATATAAAAATCCCACTTTTAATATTCTGTCAATGAATAGATCATTTTAAATTAAATTCATTTGTCCCCATTAATTTAATTATTTATTTTCATTAAAATTAATTGATATTATTTTTAATATATTATAAATGTTACCCATAATTTTCATAATATCATGTAAATGGGTATTTTTGGATTTAAATGTTTAAATCACAAAATATTTCTCTCAAGAAAAAAGGATGAATTACCTAAAACATTATTTTCCATATAGATGTATATTCTCTAATTATAATGTGATTACTTTATCAAAAGAGAAATAAATTTTTTGTAATATATTTCCTAGAGGTAGAACTCTCTATGTTTTGATAACATTTTTGGACATAGAATGAAATGATTGATTTATTATAAGGACATATAATGGGAATAAATCTTGTATTTATTTATTTTATATTTCCCTCAGTTTTCCCATTGATTCATATGGTGGAAGAGATAGAGGGATATCTCACAACTTTTTATCAGGCCACCATCTTATGATTTTATGGCATGATGAGTTTTTTTCCTTTTCTAATATTGAAAAACAAATAATTATTGAAATTTTGTTTATAGAATTTTAGCTCTAAAACATAATTGTTTTGGTTTAGGGTCTTATGATGGTACATTATATTATTGAGATTTTTTGTCTTTTAGATTGGTCTTTAAATTGATTTAGTTTATGAACATTTATCATAAATCTTTAAATGATATAGTTTATGTTCTTTTATATTATACATTTTATTTTGGTATTTCATGGTCTTATTATTGGGGTTTTAGCATGAGTCATTGTTTGCATTAGTTTAGGATATTTTAGACCACACATTATATTATTATAGTTTAGTACCTTTTAGCTTGTAGCTTCTATTTTAAGAACTTATGGTATTTTGGTTCAGACAATCTATTATTGTATTTTAGGCACTTTAACCTCTAATCATATATTCTTATTGTGTAAGGAAACTTTTCTCATTACTTCTATCGATTGTAATATACCATTTTTGAATTAACATTCTCTATATAGTTTAATTTCAAGCATTTTTACATCATGAGGTATGGACATATATATGTTTTATAGTTTCTTGTCTTTCTTTGTGGTAATTAAATACTATGTAGTTTAATTTCTTTTTTAAGACATCAAATACTACAATATTTAAAATAATTCTTCCAATACTTGATTGGTGAATATAAAATATAGGGATGCCATGCTATGGATGAACTCAGACACTTTGGAATGACAATTTCCTACTTATTGTTATCATGGATCAGATACATTATATTAAACTAATTGTATAGAGGAGATTCCACTAGATGGCAGGTGAAAGACCTTATGTGTTGATAGCATGGTCAAACAGAGGTGAGCCCAATATTTTACACATCCATATGATAGTTATTAGGGTATTATTTCTTAAGGGTAAAACACCACGGATGCAAGGTCCACCTGGAGAGTTTGAATATGTGTGTTGTAATCTATAAACCAAATGATTGAGTCTGTGAATATGGGTTTGGGATGATATTCTAGGAATGAACCATAACACATTGATTTTAAAGGTTCTAATATTATGTTAATGGGGATCATAATAATCGTAAGTCACTTCCAATATTGATTGGAATCATCTAGATTTATGTTTAAATCCATTATACATCAATATAATCGTCAAACAGAGGAATCCAAACTCTTTTTTGGTGTCCAAAAATGACATTTGAGGACTCAACAGTTTGGATGATGATGTTCGGTATGGGGAACAATATAGAAAAATGTATCTAAAATGATAGAAAGTTTTTATTTCAAATTTAGGATATCCAAATCTACTCCCTATGGATACATGTAATTAGTGTGGGCCATCAAATGGATCATGAATGGTGTGTCACATTCTTTCTTTTAGAAAGTGTAAAAAAATGGTGATGTAATGTTGATTAAGTCAGATCCATATGAATAATATGGATGCACATTTTATAAATCTTTGTCCAATTCTTTTGGATTATGGGGATGGTATTGGAAAATCTTATCAGGAATTGATTAGAACACTCTATAGTACTTATTTCATCAGTGGTGATATCAGAATCACAAGGATCATGAAAAAAATATTATCAAGGAAAATAAAATATTGGTTGATGAACATATGAGTATTTATAAAAGCGATAGACATTCATTCATTGTCATGTAAACAATATCATTAAGCTAAGCATCCATTCCCATGGGCCAGAGAAGAGTTGTGATGATATAAGGTGTTAGAATAATGAATAAGGATTTATGGAATAATTAATATACAATAATGGTATGTCCACCCTAATGGTTTTTTACTACCTAGTGATCAAATCTTCATGGTGAAGGGATGTAAAAAAAATTCATTTTTCCAGAGCAGGAGGTCCAGTGATCATGGAAAAAATATACTACAACCGAAAAGTTATCCTCAGGCACTTTATGTCTCTAGAGATTAAGAATTTATTAAATGATAAAATTAATTTTTCATATGCTACCCATTATAGGTTTTCTACCTAACAAGTTTTATTTCTCTTTGTCTAATTGTTTTTCGGTCATTCAATTTGGGCCATCAAATTCATGAGTTGAATGTTTTTTAATATTTCATAAAGTGTTGGGAGACTATGTTCATGATGAACATAGACCTATGATAATGTAAATGTTACAAAATAGCATAATTTTGATACCTATGGTCTAGAGTGCTAACAAATCCTTCTCCCTAGAAGATGAAACTGTTTTCAATCATTGATCTATGTTCGTAGATAATGAATAATGAAATTGGATAATCATGTAGTGATGGCCCAGAATTCCCTAGGGAGAAGAGTTATACTATGGTGATGTCAGGCTCGGGCAGAACAAATAGTCCTTCATATGGGTACAATTTTATTTAGTTCATAGTTATAATTCATTATGAATCTATAGTAAGGTCAAATAAAGAGATATTTGTTCCTTTACATTGGACATGAGTGGTTTGAGGAAACTCAAGGCATTGAAGACATAAAGTGTGATTTTCAAGATATAGTGCATAAAAATGAATGAAACACCCCATTAATTGGTTTATTATTGTCAGTATTTTGGTTCCCATTTGTAAGTGATAATTAAGGGTGATGGTCAAACCATTTAATTCCATGTTGTATGGACATTTTTTTTGTGTGGTTTAATTATCCACAGAGCAGAACATTTTCCTTATAGTTTAATGTCATGCAGTGGGGATGTTTTATTCCTTGTTATTTTAATGAATTTTGGTAAGGACATAACGATTACTTTGAAATTTAGACTCATGTTGTATGGACATTGGAACAATCATAAATTTTTTCATGATTCCCTTGAGGTAACTTTTCAATGGTCGGGGAAATTTAGATTCATGGGGAAAATTTTATCCATTAATTGTATTATTTTATTTTACATATATATAGGAACCATATTTCTAATATCAATCACATGTTCCCAAAATCATAATATATACGAGGATCATAAAGAATAAAAAATGATTTTATGACTCTCCGATTTATTAAAAAGTTTTATATAATTTTTTATATAAAAATAAAAATAAGAATCAATGAAATTAATTGCATACATGTATCCATTTTTTAGTTATGGGTGTTTTTTTATCATTTCATATACTATCATTGATCCCATGATTAGAGATGTAGGCATCATTACCTATCCTATGATTCTAGGATTGAATGCACAAGTAGTTCTTAATAATATGTGTAGTTTAATTTAATAGGGTATTGATGTAGAGTATATAATATGAAATGGAAATATTCAATTGGAACCCAATGATGGTGGTCTTGGGGTCAATACATATAATGGGTTCGTAAGAATCATGCTAAACATTATTCTTGAATGATAAATTTTCTAAACAGGTTTAAACCATAAATAGTGGTGGGAATTTTTTCCATTGATTTTTGTTAAATGGCCCAAGATTGGAGATCTATTCAATAATACATAAGTTTTGATGATATGAATCGAGACACATATTTTTCCCAGACAGGGAATAGTGTACAAAGGTCTGGATCATACATAGAGTTGGTAATTATTCCTATTGGTTGTTGTAGTTGAGACCAGGTTGAGAGATCAAAGAATCACATTATATCCAATGATGATAAGAATAATTCCAAACATTGTTCTATAATGGAGTTAGTTAGGAGTCCAACATTTATAGTAGTGGCACTCTCGTTGGATTTCTAAAGTAATGTGACGTTTTATGTCATGTGATAGGCATCAACTGTGAAGAATAACATCATGTATTGAAGAATCATGGATTTCCATTTATGTTTGTTCATTAAATATTACGATAACCACATTATATGATTATTTGTATTGATCATGATGACATGTAACCAAATAAATTAAAAATGTCACATCATATATACATAGTGTAAGAATCATGAAATGGACGTTTTTTTCTTCTCATGACGTGAATTCATTAAGAGAAAGTATATTTGTATATTGAATTATTTATTTAATGGGAAACAATATATGATTTAAGAGTCCCTATAAATTTCATTTATATGAGAATCATACTTTAAATAGTTTTAAAAAACCCCTGAAATTTTAGCATCCTGAAACAAGGATACGAATCAAATAGTTTAACATCATGCAGTAAGGATGAAGTTAACTCGTTGTGAATGATGAATAATATAGTTAGTAGTCCCAAAATGGATTTATGGGGGTCATTATATATGTTATAAAGGATTCATATAGGACACATATAGTTTATTGAATATTTACAGTTAAGTGTGATGCAGTTATGATATCCCCTATGTAGTTTAATATCATTCATTGAGGATATGGTTCACCAAATGTTGAAGAAGAAGAATATGGGGGATATGATATTTTATTATATCATTTTTAGAGGATAATGGTTCCCTGACTTGAAAAATAAATATTGTAGGTGGCTCAATTATTAGAGGCTTGGGTATCGATCTCTATCATGTAGGGATAGGAGTAAGTCTTCACATAGTTATTTGATATGCATTTTTTCTATGCATATCTAACCCACACAAAAGGATATATGTAATTAATTTCTAATTATAATATATCCCTCTAATTTTCAGTTAATCAATTGTTATATTTTTATTCCCATGAAATATAATTTCATGCGGTGAGTATATTTTCCATGCAGTTTAATGTCATATGTTTGTGATTTATTAGTGTATATTAATGTTATGTGACAACGATGATTGAAACATTGATGTCCAATATCTCAAATTATTGAATTGTTTCATATTTTTCAACATAATGTTTTCAGGATGTTACAGCTTGCATCTTTTTTATTACATATCTTTTTATTACATTTTAAAATCAAATAATCATTATTTATTATTGTTCTGAAAATAACGTACATAAAACATGAAACATAAAAAAATATTATAATCACTTTTAAATTATTCTTCATTTTACATCCAAATTACCTTTATAGAATCTCCTAACATGGTTACATACATCAAAGGAATGGGTGAGTAGAATTTACATTATGAAAAACAACAGAAACTGTTTACAAGAGAACATCAGAGATATCTATAAGAACTGAGGGAATTATCATATGGGAATGAGAAATAGGCATATAATAACAATAATAATTTGAAAATTGACATGAAAATGTGTTGAAAACATTTTATTTAGTGATTAATTAGCCTATCAAAGAGGTTTAAAACCAATGTTCCATAAAAATAATGAAGGCTATTCACCAAAGAATCGTTTAAATTTTCATAAATATAGATTAATTTTTTAACCCAATATATTAGTGTTATATCATAGAAAAACATTAATATATATTCATATTTATGTTATAGACAAAGTCCATAATAAAACATTTCATAAATAATCCACATTGAAAAAAATTAATGCGTTTCAAATAAAAATCAGGGATTTTGAAAAATGCTTAAAAATGTGATCATTATGTCATTTATTACCCACAAAAATGGAATGAGGTTTTTTTTGTATTTAAATTATTGAATAAAATAAATAGTTTTTATTTATAGATTAATAATCCTATAAATCATATAGTTTTTTATTCCCCTAAATAAAATAAAATAATTTCTAGAGGAAATGAGGAAGATTTTTAGATTATAATTCTAAAACATAACAGGTATGAAACATGGTTTTATGAAAAATAAATATCAGAGCGAAAAATGGTACTCAATTAATTAAAGAAACATAATAAAATAAGTTGATATAATAAAATTTAAATAATAATATGGTTTCAAATTTTAAATACATACCACATAAAAGAGAACATAAAATGAAAAAATAATTTGTGGATTCCCATATTTTTAAGAGTAACTGCTACAAATAATTTATCGGGACATTGGGAGCTTGAGGAATCCTTGTATGCACTCCATGGGTGGTATAAATAGAATATATTCATTGATTATGATTTTTTAATTAATGTAATCAAATGAATTGGTGGATATTTATTGAAACAGAGAGGGAGTTTTTTATTAATTTCTGAGGGCACCTAATCAGTGGTATTGGAAAATCCATGGGAATTACCATGGTATTTCCCATTATTATTGGCCACATGTAACTCCTACTATAATATTATATTTCCAAATAGTTGAAAATAGTTATTAATTAATTATTAAATCACTAAATATGACCTTAATCATACTAAAAACTCAAAACAAAATTTCAACTATTCACTGAAAAAAGAGATATTTTATAACAATATCATATTTTCACTGTAACCCAATATCAACCTAGTGAATTCAATAAGTACATTAATTTTATTATAATAATTCTATAAATATTATAAATTGGACAATTATATCTATTAATACGTAATTTTTATAAATAATAGAATACAAAAAATGAATAGTAAACTACATAGTGAACATTTTGACACTTGAAAAATATAAAAGTATTTTATCATTTATAATTAAAAATGAGTTATATTATAAAATCGCTTATTTATAATATATATTGTTAATTAAATTTTTTTTAATATAATAATTTACATCTATACGATAAGTTCAAGTTTTTATTGAAAAATCAATTTATCAAATTCAATCATAATTTTTACGTTAAAAAATTCATTAAATAGAATTGACGAAATAAAAATATTACTACAACAAAATTATTAAATTTTATATACTAGATACTTTACCCATTACCCCTTAAGTCATATTCATATGACATGAGGGTATGGTTTGTGATGGTAAGGGACTCTTGGGCCGACTCTAATAACATTGCCCGAGTAGTAATCTTCAATAACATTAACATCTCTAGCAGGAGATTTAATTAAAACTAATCATCTTTATTCTTAGAATGAGATTGGTCCAAAGTGATGTCTAGCGATGCTAGTTCCTTACCAAGCTCCAAAAAAAGGAACTATATGGCCTGATTCTAAAGGATTGTTGCATTTAATCTTTGTTCTTTATTAATTATCTATTATTATTTATATTTATATACTTTAATAATAACATTACGAGCATATTTTCAAATGTTCATATTCAACAAGAGCCATATAACAGTAAAATACTTATGGTTACATTAAAATATAATATCATCATTATTAAAGAGATATAATTTGGTTGTGTAATAATATTACACACATTCTCCTGAAATAATAATCATTAAAATGTTCGGGTCGTTATATTCATCCCCACTTAAGAAATTTCACCCCCAAAATTTCAACACATTCCCTTGGTAGGGAAAAGATGAGTGTAATTCTACCCCATTGTTTCTTATGGTTCCCACATTACTTTTTCATACATGTGGTTCCATCATTACACTTTAACAAGGTGGGTATTCATTTTGCATATAACCTTGTCCCCATGATCAAGGATCCCCACTAACTGGACATCATAAGAGAGATCATGTTCCAGTTGTACCACCTTGTGATTCAGTATAAGGGAATGGTCAAGTATATACTTCCCAAGATAGATACATGGAAAATATCATTAACTTGAGATATATTGGTGGGATGCGGTAGCCAATAAGATCTTGATCATATTTGATCAAGGATTTAATAGGGGCCAATATACTTGGGGCTAAGCATCTCTTCCTTCCAAAATTGAATGACACTCTCCCATGGTAAAATTTTAAAGAATAATTTTTCACTGATATTAAACTATAGTTCACTTAAACAGTTCCTAGCATAACACATTTTCAGACTCTGAGTATAATTAATGTGTTTTTTGATGGCATGCACCTTTTCTAATATCTCTTTAACAAGATCTGGCCCAAGAAGAATTCTCTCAACAGCTTCATCCCAACAAGTTGGTGTTCAAAATCACATTACATATAGATCAATGTAGGGAGACATTTGAATTTTGGAATTCACGATATTGTTGTAAGGTAACTCAACTAATTGTATATGTAGATCTAATCATCCTTTAAATTCAATTTCTCATGTTCTCATCATGTCCTAGATTATTGTAGTCCTTTCAGATTAGCTATTGGTTTTGAGGTGATAACCTATACCAAAATTCAATTAGGTACTCAATTAATGTTGAAGACATTCAATAATTTTTATGTAAATCATTGATCGCGATCAAATATTATAGAAAGTGGTACCCCATTAATACATTCCACTTCCCTCAAAAAAATCATTTCAAGATGTTTAAGAGCGAAATATTCCAAAATAGAGATAAATTTGGTAGACTTGGTGAGACAGTCGATTATAACCCATATCACATTGTATCTTTTTATGTTCTCAAGACACCCATGATAACATCCATAGGGATATTATCGCAATTCCATGCATGTATGGGTAGTGGATGTAATAACTAATAAAGAATCTTCTTCTCTACCTTCACATTCTTAACACCACTCCTCTTATTGTGTAGCTAGCAATCTCCCTTTTTAAGTGATCCAACAAATAATGATCATGAATGTCCCTATAGATTTTAATTATTTCTATGATGTATAGATCATATGGAGCTATGAGTTTCATCTATCAACTCATTCTTCATTACCAGAATATATAGAAAACATTGTCTTGTATAAAATTTTTGTACACCTTCTTGGCCAATATTTTACATATGAAACATATCATCCTTCACGACCTGAAACTTCTCCAATAAAAAATGATATTATTTTTTAGAATTCTTGATTTTTATAGTAATTATGGTAGAGAATTAATTTTGTATAGTGTTGATGATGTCCCTTACCTTATTATCCCCATGAGATGATTTACTGGATCTTTGTTCAATGGATCTCCTCAAATCATCATCTTTTCTAGGGAAAAGAGGTCAATAATACATAATGCATAAAAGACATTGTTTTTTCATCCAATGTGAAAATGAATTTAAAAATAACAGTATTTAATAAGTTATGGCCATCTCTTATGTCTCATGTTCAATTAATTTATTTGGAAAAATAAACATTAAACATTGTGGGTAATGTTATATATCACACTTCTCCCTATAAAGATATTTCCTTTATTTATTCAGAGACATAAAAACTAAAACAAGCTCTAAATTGTGCATAAGATAATTCAGATCTTGAGGCCTTATGTGTTGAGGTACAAAAGCAACCACCTCTTCATTTTTCTTGAGGACGCAGCCATTACCATTTAGATATGAATCACTAAAAATAATGATTCCTTCTTTGATTGAGGGTAGTGTTAAAATGGTTCTAGTAAACGATATATTATTTCCCTCTTGGATACCTTCTTCACACTCCTTTTTCTAGATGTAATTGACCCCTTTTCAAGATAACATGATAGATATAATAGAATGTCATGATTACTTTAACAAACCTCATATAGTATATATCTAAATAATGGAAATTATGAATCATATTTGTTGTTGTAGGCTAAGGTCACTCCTCAAAAACCCATCTGTTGGAAGGTTCAATTAAGATTCATCCATTTGATAAAATGTTCCCCAAAAAAGGACATTTTTTAACCAAAAAATATCTTTGTTAATCTTTACAAATAACCTCTCCTTCCATATAGTTTCCAATATAACCATTAGATTATCCCCATGATCCTCACACATTTCAGAATATAAAAAACTATCATCAATAAAAACTACCAAATATTAATTAAGGTAATCCATAAATAATATATTCATCAAATCTATAATTATAGAAGGTAAATTAGTCAAGTTTACGGGAATAATAGAAAACTCATAGGTTCATTATCTAGTTATGAAGGTGCTTTTTGGAATATCGTATTTCTTCACCCATAATTGATGATAAACAGATCTATGATCAATCTTGTAGAAGAATTGATCCCCATAATGAGGGTCATATAAGTCATAAATTATTGTAATGGTATATTGTTTCAACACTGTAATCCCATTCAGTTCTCTATAATCTTGTAATATCCACATTTATCCATCCTCCATTTTTAAAAATAGAACAGACGCTCCCAATTGAGACACACCTAGTTGGATAACCCCTTCTATAAATGATCATATAATAGTTTCTTTAATTTCTCTAGATCTAAATAATATATTCTATATGGAATATTTTATATCATAGTATATTGAGGTAAAAATACACTAGAGTACTTTATATAACATTCTGGGGGAGGTCTATGTATAGTTACATGAAATACGATAATGTATTTCTGGAATGATGAGGATATTATATATTTGTATACTCTACTTTTCTTCTTCTTCTGCATCGATGAAACCCATAAATAATAAAATGGGTGTTTACTCTAGACTAAGATGTGGTTGATATATCTCTCCTTGGAATATAATTATAGGTTTTACATTCAATACTATTTATATTTCCTTTATTCTACATTTTATCATAGTATTATAATTTGAGATTCATTCCATATCAATTTTAATGTTGAATTCCATCATTGCAATTACAACAAGATTTAAGGTAATATTTTCATCTCTAAAGTATATTCAAGTGTTTCTAAACACGGTTGGTTCTTGGTTACCCCCTCCATCGGTCTTGACTGATATCTCAACATTTAGTAGTTCATTGATAGATTTTATATTATTTAAAAACTAGTAAGAAATAAAAGAATGGGTAGACTGGGATTCAAACAAAGAACATTATATCATTAGGAGAATAATAAGATTACCTTCCATCACATCATTTTTAGCTAAAACTCTATCCATCAAGATAGAATAATCAAGACATTTCACCATTGCCCTATGATGTGTCTGATTGTGATTTCCCTCAACTTCCCTCAGATTTATATAGTTATAAGAAACATTCCAATGATTCCCATTGTTGAATCATTGGACTTTAGGTAGGTCCATCACCATATTACCATAGTTGTTAGTCTTCGAACTTCATGGATTAACCTCACTAAGAAAATTATGAATGATATGGCCACCTCCTTGACACTTTTAACACTTCCCAAACTCAAGCTGGTAGTTCTCCAAATGCTTCATCACACTTTTATTACATGTGGGAATATATCATTATTTACACCTCCTATATTCTCAAATATCATTCCAATTATTGGCTCCATTGATCTCTTCTTTTCATTGGATATATTGGACCATTGAATCTCATCATACTCCACTCACCCTTTATAAAAATACATATGTTCTCTTCATTACTATCATAGTCATAGTTCGCTAGATTCTTCCATAGATGATGTCATAGTCCACCAAAGATTATACCATCCTTCAAATTATGATACATGAAAAATCTAGATGTGTAAATAGAAATCCTTATGAGGTTTATCTCATAGATTCCAATAGATTCAATCTCATTTTGTTTTAGCTCAAGAAATTCCTTCTCCATTTTTGTTTTCCTTTTTACATTTCTTTCCCTCTAAACTCTTTCTACTATATAGATTTCATTTCCCATATTGTACCCATGTTATTAATAAGTTCCAAACATTGAGAATCTTATCCCTCATAATGGTAAACAACTAGGGTGAATTTCTCTTGTTCAAAACTATGGAGTATAGAAAATGAATTTTCTATAGAGCTTATTCACAATTCTGAAATCAATGGGTTAGTAGATCGACTGAATGTTAGATGTCATTGACACATCAAAGAGTAAATATATTATTGTTACCATTATGTGAATTATGACTCTCAACTTGATTCAAGTTATTTCCCATAACATAAGTCAATTGATTCATATTTTTATTGAATGTTTGCATTTTGGAATTCAACGGATGTCCATCTGGGCATGATTCATTGTGTTCACCATTTTAATGGTTCCTCATGTTTCCAACAATTATCAAAATGTAGAAAACCTCAATAAGAAAATGGTTTCATTTAAGAATCTTGTAGCTCTTAATTTTTTTTATGTCTTAAAACATCATTCATAAAAACATTATTTGTTATCCAAAATTACATTTCTGATAAATTCTTTATAATGGTTTATAAGAATCTGGTGATTAATGAAACATATCCTATAGATGTGTAAAACAAAAAGTGCTGGAAATCCAGTTTTCATACCTCAGTTCCTATTCAACTATAGCTCAAAGTATTTTTTTCTGGGATTACCTCTAGTTATATATATTCTAGATCGACCACCACTTATTCATATCTAGTAAGTGATTTTTTTGTTTAGAAACCAATTATTTAATATTTTAAAAAAATCATGGTTTTTTCCTATATTTAAACATTTCCTTAGGATAACTCCTAATGTTTTAAAATTATAATAAAAAAACATTCATATGGTAATTTCTAGGGAATCCCAACTTATTATTACATAACATTTCATTACATTTTACAAATAGAGGATCCTTAATGATTAGTGTCTTGAAAATAATTTACATACTACATAAAAAATAGAAACCATTATTATAATACTCTTTTAATGAATCTTTATTTTTTAATAATAAGTAAATTTTTGGAATCTCATTACCTGGGGACATGCATCAATGAAAACGGTTAGCAGATGGGACATTAAGGGAAAACAAGTAAAATAGTTTCCATGTGACCATGAAAGATATCCTTAAAAAATGAGGAATTATCATAAAGCATTGATAAAGAAAAATATAATAAAAAAATCATAAAAAATAACATTAAAATATGGCTAAAACATTTAACTGAGACATTTATAAGCATATCATCATGGTCCATATCTAAGGAGTCATAAACATTTCCATGGAAATTCACCAAGGAATTGTAAAAATTTTCATATGTAGAGATTAATTTCGTTACCCAATGCATTGGAGCTCTATCAAGGAACAAACATAACAAGAATTGATTTCAATTTTATCCACATATATCAAAATCAAATATTTTATAAATAACCCATAGAGAATAAAAGAAATGGGTTTATATCAAAATCATGAAATTTAGAAAAATCATTAAAAGAAGATCATTATGTCATCTATAATTCACAGAAATGGAATGAGGGTTTCATGAATGTAAATTATAGAATAAAATAAATAATTTAATGTGTTGATGAATATACCAATATTTTAATGTGGTTTGGTTATTCAAATAATTAAAATAACAAAATCATGACAAAAATAGATATATTTTGAAACGAAAATTCTATATCATAATGGATATCAAACATGGATTTATAAAACATTTAAAAGAATGTGGAAAGGGTGAATAATTCATAAATGTCTTCTAATACATTATAGAGATGTAATAATATGAAAATAAGAAAATTTTATGTTTATTTGAAATACCTACAACATAAAAGTGAACTTGAATGGAAAAGAAAAGTTGAAAATTCTTTTACTTTGAAGAGTAACATTTAAAAATCAATGTTAAGGACCTTGGGGGCTAGAGGAAACCAAGTTTGGAACCATTGATAGGTAGAAATATCATTAAATCATGTAATATGATTTTTTAAGAAATTTAAATGATGGAACAAGTGGGTATTTATAGTAAAATTGAGGGGGTATTTTAATTAATTTCCTAGGTCACCTCATTAGTGGTATTTGCAAAACCATGGTCTAACAAACTGTATATTATCATTTAATTAGCCACATGGGACACCTAATATAAAATTATATTCCTTAAGAGTCTACCTAATTTATTATTTCTTTATTACTTCAATTATGATTTCATTAGACTAAATAAAAATTGAAAACTATATTTGTAGTATTCACTAAAAAACTAAATATTTTATTAAAATATCATAAATTGACGTAAAAAAAATAATGATGCTTGATATTTAAAAAACGAAATTAATTTTATCCTAATAATTCCATTAATATGATATATATTTATTTTTATATCTAAAAACACTAAATTATAAAAAAATAATAGCAGGTAAAAAATGCCTAATCAATTGTATAGTAAAATATTCAACACATGAAAACATTAAATTATTTTGCCATTTGTAATTAAAAATGAGAGTTTTTATAACACAATCTCATTATAATAATCATTATTATTAAATCGTTTTTTTAATATAATAATTTATATCCCTATGAAAAGTAAAATATTTACCTAAAAAATCAATTTATCAAATTCCTTACAAAATCATAAGTAAAAAAATCATAAATTGTAGATGATGAAAGAAAAATTTTATATCAACAAAGGGAAAACATTTTATGTAACATTGGACAGGACACATATCCCCTTAAAACAAACACATACAACTAAAGGGTATGTTTTGTCATGGTGACGAACTCTGGGTCAGATTTTATAACATCGCCCAAGTGGAAATCACAATTTATATGTGCATCTCTCAAAGGTGATTTTGTTCAAGATTTAAAGAATGAATCATGGTTTGGGCTTGATCCAAAGAGAAGCCCACTGATCCTACATACTTCCTAATCACTTAAAAACGGGCTTTGAATGGTTTGATTCTACTAATTGAGGCCATTGAATCTTTATTCTATAATAATTAACTATTATCATTTCTATTTATAAAAGATAATAAAAACGTTGTGATTATAGTTTGGAATAGTAATATTGACAAAAAAATAATATATTGGTCCAAAACTGAAGATTATATTAAAATAAACATACTTCATTAGTTAATATATATAGTTTATTTTTTAATAATTTATCGCACACATTTATGACACAATTATCATTAATCATGTTCGGGTAATTATAGATATTATCCATATAATTCAGCATCATATGGAAGGACATGCTTATGAATTTTACCATTATATGTCGTGAATTATTGACTCTATATAGTTTAATTTATTTATTAATTTAAATCATTGATATTAATTTTACATCATGTTTGTAAGAACATTCCCTATAAATATTAATGTCAGATGGTTCATATATTTTTATGAATTATTACGTCTAGAATCCACACAGAGATATTCTGGATGGAAGCTTCTAAAGGTTTATCTTGAGAATCCTGGAAATGGTAGGTGAGTTATACATTTATAATCCATTTTTTCTATTTAGAAGGATCTATTTTGATAAAACATATATATGATTTAAGGTCTTTTCAATTTGGGTTCTATATTATGAGGCTTATTTCTGGATAACATTGGGGTTATATGATAGAAAACAAGATATTCTTGAATGAATGTACGAATGTGAACCATTTTTTTTTGAATGTTTCTGTGATACAATTTTTATATATATTATAGTGGTGCAATTTAGGGACCTTTTGTCATCAAATTATTCCAATTCAATGTATCACTTTTGTGATTGATAATTATATAAGAGTTTATTAGATATGGCTATTCAGAGAAAGGGAAAGATGACTTCAATGTGTAACACTAACATGGTCATGCTCACCCGTGAATATGGGGTTGTATTTGATGTTGTATGAATGGTGTCATGATAGGCCCTTAAATCACAAAATAATTTTTCCAGATAAGACTTCTTATCATTTTTACAATATTCAAGAGAATATATGATAGAGACTTATTAATTTCCTTTATCTCTACATTTTATACAATAAGATAATGAGGTTAATGATTAGGCTCAATGATATACCATTGGTACAGTTTCATAAACTCTATATAAAATTTGATGGTGTAATTTTCGATCAATATAGTTTGAAGAAATTTGAACCTATTGATGATATGGAACATCCTAAATTTGATTATATTATTCATCTAGATTTTAATGAGGCGTATATACTAATACAATATAGAGAATATGTTTATTGTCATATGTATGTATATAACTACCCAACTGTGTAATGGGAATATGGCCATTCAACATCCATTACAGATATAGAAAATTTTAAATAATAACATGATATGTGTATCAATTCTTGGAGAATATGGATGATGTTTGATTGAATCAATCATGCATGGAATTTGTTAGTGAATTCCTCAAAATCTTATATCCTTGTTTTCTAGTAGAAACCGAATGACCAGATTTTGTGGGAGATCCTAGTACCTGACTAATGAGGACCACAGGATCATGTATGGACTTCTTCTATGACAGAGATAATCTATCATTATATTTTTCATTAGAGTAGGATAATGTAGAATACATTCTTATAGATTAATTTTTCTCATTGTGACAATCATAGAGGGTAATAATTGTTTATCAACATCCAATAAGTTCCCTTCCTCCTCGGTCTTTCAGGAGGACGCCATTTAAGAGATAGTCATTTATAGGGTCCATCCATACATGATGGGATATCAATTCATAATGATATATGGAAAACATTTAAGTGATTAATTAATTCCATATCGTAGATTCTGAATGATGAACCAATCCTCTAATATGTGATGAAGAAGATTTATTTCACATTTTCCTGTATTCCATGCATATGGTGTCATTAGCTAATAACTTCACAAACATTCTGTGATTGGGGAACATGATGCAATGTAGGATTAATAGGGAACTATTTCAGCAGTCCCCTAAAATTTTCAATAAGTGGGTGTGGGTATAGTTCTTCTATTATTATGTATTATTCTCTAGTTATATTTTTATCACTACATAAAAATTAACTTTTATATTCTAGTAGGCTAGCTATATTTTTTCGTATTGTTAGAAATTAGTAATGTGGTCTTGGAATTATGAATCATTATTTGAATAGCCTTCAGATAGAGATAAAGGGTAGGTAAAAATTTCATTGTTTGATGGTAAAAAAACAGTCACTAGGAAAACATGGTCGGGTTTAAGGATATCCCATTTCCTTCTGATCGGGATTTAGGAGGTTTAATAAAAATGTATCTCCCACATCGGGATAGTGTTATTTGAATATAAAACCTATTATTCTTGAATCACAGTATACATTTGTATACTTTTTTGGGTGGGAGGTTCCACGTGGAAATCGTCATGGGACTACCCTTTAACTAATATATGTGACATGAACTATATGTATAATTATTATAGAATGAACTCCCATTATGATAAAAACCTAGACACCATGGGAGGGTAAATAATAAACTTGAATGGATTAATATGAAAGAGCAGGTGGTCTTCTTAGTGCGGTAGGTGACACCGCAACTTTTCCACTACAAAGATGAATACAAGAAATTTTTCTCAACATCAGAATATCGTTTCTTTCTTCATATCATCATTCAATATATATTTTATTAAACTTTATCACTCACCATGTTGTTTTTCTATTTTTTGATAGCACCAAGTTATTTTTCTTAGGATTCTACATATAAGAAGATTATCTTTTCATCAAATAGGAGCATCAGTAAAAATTTTGAAATAAGTATTTCATGATAATCTCAACGGATTATTTTTAGTCCTCAATACATTGATATGAGATTCCATTATTCATTAGTTTTGTAAATGGCATAGATTTTATGGCTAGGAGGGCTATAAAATGCCAAATGTAGGTGATGTTACCTTAAGTACCACTTAGTTATTTCATATTCAATGGGGGTGACATCTCTTGGACTCAGCAGGTCATATAGGGTCAACCTCAATACCTTGATGGTGTACCAAAAATATTGTTAACATCAATAATGATAACCCAAAAGATCATTTCATTGGAATTATACTAACACAATGCTTCCAAAACATGTCAATGACAAATTGAAGATCTATAAATTGATCACATTACTGTATATATTTTAAAACTAGGTCATTGATGCAAAATACATCTATTCATACCAATAAGGGGTTAAATAAAATATACATTCCTTATTTTTATGTAGAAAAAAGATTCTTTAATTCAAATAGTGCAAACTAATAGAAATTTCCCCTTAGAGTGATTTGAAGGTAGTGGATTCCTCCTCGTTAGGGGACCTCATTATCTGATTGTACCATCAGAACCCATCCATATAGGGAATGGATTGGATGAATGTATATTTATTAATAAAGACTTTATAATTTCCAATTGGAATTCACCCTTCAGGAAGTTCCAAATATGGTCCCCAAAATAAATGTAAAACCAAATCTGCCCATTTTTTAGGATATGAAGGATAATAAAGATCCATTATGTGTACTACAGTACTCAAAAATGATTCCTTGGATCAATTTTTTAAAATCTATTACTAAATTAGTTGAATCATAGTGTTACATCCTTGATGAAACATACTTGAAACCAAAATTATCATTGGGTTGGTTGAGATTGTGCATATCAAAATCTCAATTAAGTCAAGGAATTTCATTATAATTCCGTGAAAAAACATATTTATGAATAATTATAAATAGAATATGAATCATTTTCTCCCCTATATAAATTTTAGTATTTTCCGGTGTATGTTATAGGTGTTAAAATATTCCCATATTTATCTTTTGGAGCTGATATATGGTGGTTCTGATTTGTTCCAAAATTTTCATTTAGAAGTTCTTTATGTCATCCTCTTCTTATTAAACATATGAGCCTATGGAGGCAATTTTGGATGATGTTGAAAAAAAGAGAGTATCTATCACTGGCGAGGCCAGAGAGTCCATGAAAAAATATAGTTTCTTCCCTTAGTAGAAGAGTCATTTCAGAGTGACTGTATAGATGAATTTATATTACACGATCACTAGGGATAAAATGGGACTGCCCATGTAGGAGTAGGTCTATATCCATAATCAAAATTATGTAAATCTCATAATAACGATTGAGAATAAACCAGTACCATTGAAGGTGAAAACCTATATGTTTTCACCCCTCATTGGTTATTTTATATCCCATTTATAGAATAATTACTCATCATAAGTGGCTTTGTAATACCTAGAGGTGGAATTATCACCATGTAGTGTGTTGATCATTAAATAAATTGGGTATTTTAGACACTGATGAAATTTTGATGAAACCACCATATTGTTGTGTAGAAAAGGCCTTTTGAATAGAATATTTCTTGGTGTTTATTCACAGATAACCATAAAATGATAGTTAAATTTTCGATCCCCAAACTTGGTTATGAGTTTCATCTTCCTGGAATGTATTTTGTCACACTTATCAAACCATTGAATGGTCAAAATTTTGGGAGAAAAGTCTCTACTACTACACCTCAAATTTCAAAGGTACCAAATCAATATTAGGTTTATCTGAGAACCATATTCAATATCATCCTTTTGGGTATCAAAATTATCAAATTATCCTAAATCATATTGGGGTCTAATGTGTCTCTATATGAATTATTATTTTTCATAGTCTATGATAGAGATATAATCTTGAAACATTTAATGAATGTCATCAAAGTAGAATAATTCACCTCGAGGAAGTTATTTATCAAACTCATGTTGTATATATATTTCATAAAAAAGATATTCTATGAGTTCTCTGGAATGTTATAGCACTTTTATGATTGAGTGAATACTTGTTTAATTAGCTAGATATATCAGGAAGTCATAAATTTTCACCAGAGTTAGGCACTTCTCAATGTGGTGTCAAAACTTCTTTTTTAGTTAGGGATCTTAGAAATCATAGGTAGAGAAGAATTTTATTTATATGTAAAAGGAGAATCTACTAAAATTTGCATTGGGTGTGAAGACCTTCCCCATTATATTAGTTGTGCAGAAAATCAATTCCCCAACAACCATTTATGTCAGATGACAAGGCAGTAACAACAACTAAAGAGTTTAAAGACACCACCATCTATTTAATGAGTTTTCTAGTGTGATTTAACTGAGATATAAGTTACATAAATGTCTTCTGTGGGAAAATTACTTAAATATTAGTTTTTACTATGCTTGCACTATCCCTTATTTCCCTGATTACTTTGCATGCAATCACCTATTCCCCGATTATGTATGGGGAACTTATATTCTAAGGCATATCCATTATAAGAGAATGTTTCTTCTAAGTGAACAACATTAACCAAAATAAGGAGGAGATATTATTTTTTTTATATTTTAGTTTTCTGTGATGGTTCATATTCCGAAGTTGTTTTAAGGAAGAAATTGGGAAGAATCAAAACATTCTACTAAGAGGAAGATGAATCATACCATTCAAATATTTCCAAATTTGATTATCACTTCCGCCATAAGGATGATTATTTTATGTAAAATCCAATTTTTTTTTTATTTTTTTATTGTTCTTAGAAGTAATTCTCTAATGGTGGCATGATCTTAGTCAGCTAGTTGTCATGCCATGTAGTTTTCCTCATTTTTGCACACATATTCTGAATTGTTTTCAATTAAAATAATTCATATTATTGTGTAATGGTTATGAATGTTTCATGTGTCTAGGAGTTATACAACATAACATATCCATAATGGATCATGAATATATGTATATATTTGATGATGAAGCAATCTTAGAAGTTGTGGACCAACATTCTGTCAAAAGGGTAATAACAAGGAAGATCGATGAGGTTGACCTAAATTGGTGTCTTGGGATATTGAAGCATGAACAAGTTATTATACATGAATGAAAGGGAATTACCTGGGAGTTTTTTATTTAAGAAGTTATATGAATTATTAATCCATTCAATAAATCAATGGAGACCCTTATCTATTTTTCATTCTTGTCAAAGGTGATTTTTTTCCGCTCGATAGGAGGAGCTAGATAGTTTGGGAACATCATAGGTTATTGAATAGTAACTACATTTATATTGAGGGTAATAGTTGAAGTGATTACCTCTACATACTATTAGCTTATGGTGAGGGTGTGATTTGATATTTATCTTGGTGTTTCTCGATGGATTCTTCTTATTATTGTTCCATTTATGAAAAATCTAGGAATCTACCTTAGTAATTCATTGGGATCAGAGGTGTATACAACACAACTCATTAATTTTCATCATAGAGATCCCATAATTTCTCCTATGAGAGAGGTATTAAGAGAATCTATCTAAAAAAATTCCATAAGGAAATGAAGTTATAAACTATATCATTTTCTCATTGCTTATAATTTATTAGGTTAAAAATAGTCATCTTCCTCAGCATATAGATTAATTGAAAATGGAATTGATGACGAAGGCCTTCCCATATTCAAATTGATCCTATAGAAATAAATTTGAACCAAAAAATTGCAGTCCATATCAGATTAGTAACATCCTGATGCCAAAAGCCCAGATCCTGTAAATTATTTTAAGACATTAGCATGGATATAAGGAATAATCTCCCAATAGATTGATTAGTATAGCAGTCCTGGAAAATAGATTACATACATGAACCTATCATTACACATTATAAAATAATACACATCATAAATGATCCTTTTAGAACACCATTAATCCCCTAGCATAACCCAACATATCAATAATATTACACTTCTTGGAATCCTGGTAATATAAAACATAGGAAAGGGGTGAGCTCAGATGCTCAGAAAGGATAAAAATATAACATAAATTTTCATAAATATGAATAAAAATTTAAGGAAATGTATAAAACTAAATTAAAATCCTTTTAAAAATAACCATAAACATAATATTTCAAAGATAATTAAAATAATTTCATTTACATATTCACCTGTATATTCTACTAGTCCTATAATCACATGTAATGTAAATATCCAAATTCATAATGGTGGAATGCATAAATCCAGGCTTCATAACCACATAATCAAGGCCTTTTTCCAAGACTACAAATATGATTTGGTAATGGACTTGTGCCAAGAAAATAGTTTGTCTCATGAGACCTGCCGATGTATCGAAGAGTTATAGTGGGATCCACCCATCACATACTATGTCCAATGCAATCCACATATGAAAATTTTTAAACATAACATAAACATTTATATTTAAACTAGCATTCAAAATGTCAATTCATTTTTTATAAACTACTAACGGTATAAAAATAACACATCCATAGTCAATCATATCTCAGAGCCTTCAATATAATATGGATGATTTGTATCATAAAAAATCAACCTCAATCAAGAATAATATTCCGTGAATGATGTTGACATAGTTGAAAATGCTATGTAAAAATTTTTGATAAGAATATCCCATATTCATGAAATCATTTAAAAGTCACATAATCTATAATGGAATCCATTTAGAATGTGGTTTTGAATCAATGTGTCCTATAAAACATTGATACTTTTGAATGAAATTATGATTTTAAAACATTCATTTCCATATAATTAAATCCATAAAAACATTTTGAAAAAATCGTTATTATGAGAATGGTTTAGAAGAATAAACCCTTAAAACATTTAAAATGATGAATTAGTAAAAATGACCTTAAATATAATCCATTTGAAAACTATTTTATGAAAAATGGTCATGGATAATAAGTATGTCCCAGTAGATACATACGTACAAACGAACTCGGATAATAATGAGATAATGAAATTAACCCTTTCTTGCACTTTCATTTGGTTGAGGGTATGTTTTAACTCTTATATAATGACCATAGTATGTTACTAAATTATAAAAGAACCATATTTATTTTTATTATATCATAAATTATTCATTTGTGACTTTGAACTCTCCATTTAATAATGATTACCATGTAAAATTAACTTTGTTGGTAATAATCTCTTTCATTATCGTTCAAGTATTAACTTGATATTTTTGATGATATCATTTAGATCATGATTTAAATACTTCCTGAATATAAACCATGATTTAAATATCATATATATATATAATAAAAATATTTATAATAGAATGATATATGAAATAGAAGGCACCATTTATGGAGACGGTAAGCTCTACGTACGCCTAATCGATGTTTCTATTTCCATATCAGATTGAACAGAAGTAAATAAATAACATATATGTATGTATATAAATATATATATATAGTAGCATTATTATTTCAAATATTACATACATATTAATAATATATATTTTTATAATCATCGTTGAATGGTGAACATGGGAATGTATCTAATAGCATCATGGGGACTATAATCTGTACATACACATGAGAGACAATATCATTATATTGATAGTGAAATCGATGTAATTGTTAATGATATCATATAAAAAGAATCATTAAATTGTTATATTTATTATTTACATCTATTTCAGTCAATATTACTACCATCCAATTAATGAAGTGTTTGAATAACACACTGCACCACAACGTGGAGACGGTAAGTCGTACGTATGCACCTATGGTGAATTTTTCATTTATAGGATGGATAGAATAATAAATATGGTTCTACCATATTCATAATAAAATCACAAAATGTAGCAGGTATTGGATTAATTTTTTTGGTATGGAAACAACAATGAAAGATGAAATGGAAGAAGAAAATAACATGAAAGCGGGTGGTGAAATTATTAACTCTTTTCTGGTGATTCCAATTGAGTAGGTTAAAAGGGCACCATAAGATGGATAATAATCAAAGGACTCTATGATGATGTGAGGGAGGTTGAGAGGATTTTTTTTATGACTTTATTCTGATCCAAATGGCTTCAGATGTTTGAAATTAAGATAAGGGGATGTACATTTTTATAAGAGAGGTGAGGGTCACTTTAAGAAAATCATGATATATTATTTTATAATAAAATAATTTTCAGTTTATAATATCTATAAAATATTTTATTTAATGGATAAGGTGGGGATAGGTCTATAAATACTCAACCAATATGTTTTATACACGTTTATGATACCATTTGAATCTTATCTTTTAGATTTAACTCTTAGTTAAAAAGTTTATCTTTTACCTTGACTTCTTGTATTCTTAAACTATATGGTTAATAAACATACTCTAAAATTCCAATAGATCCTCAAGTGGTTAATTAATATAATATATAATCTTATTAATTCCCTTTTTCTAACCATTAGATTTTTATAAAAATTATACAAACCAATAATATAGTATTTTTTTAAAAAATTAATTTATGTCAATTTTGAAACTATATGTTATTTTGATTATGTGAAAGACATAACGACATATTTAATTTGAAAAAATTTATATAATAAACCCTAAAATGTCATATTAACCTATAAAATTACTTTAATTCATCATAAGTCACAATTTACATATATTTTCATATATATAATATCAATTATTTAAATATTTCATTAATAAGGTAATTACTACATCTTCATTGTGTAATAAATAAATTAAATTATATAATGTCTAAAAATTATTAATAAAGTTACATTATTTGGAAATAATTTTATCTTTCTAATTAATATTTATAATCGAATTTATATTGTGTTTAACCCTATATTAAAAATGTTTTAGTTATTAAGCATTGAATTTAACAATTTCAACTATTTTTAAAATTAAATAATAATAAATATCTTTATCTAATCCATGTGGACCTAAAGGATAATATTTTATTCCTAATGTATTTATTGGTCTAACTACACTAATCCAATAGAATAATTAAATGGGAAAAGGATATTATAATATCATTTTTTCCTTTAATTACCCTATTTACTTTTAAACGTTGTAAATAAAAGTCAAAAGTTACTATTCACAAATAATTAATATCATCTTATTGAATCATATTTCACATACATTTGTTAACTTTTTGTCTCTGATTTTTAAAATTCAACACTCAAAAGATGTAAAATAATGTTTTATGTAAATTTTCAAATGTGCCTATATAGTGGGTAAAGGAAGATTAAATGTTCAATTAAATTTTATAGTTCTAATTTAATTATAAAATGACTTCAATGAATTAAATACATGTTATATAGGTATTATATATCTATCTTTATATAAAATAAATTTTAATATGATAGAAAATTATTTAAATAAAAAATCTGATTTAAATAATAACGCAGTGTTTTTCACTATTTGTCAAAAATTGAATGTTTTTTAAAAAATACCAAAAACTCAGCCTATGTTAATTTTTATATTACGAATAAAAAAATAAACTCTATTTTACAAAATTCAAAAAATATAGGTCTCAAATATTAATTTAGAATTAATTCTACTTCTTAAAACAGAAAGCGTGTTTTTACAAAATAATAACTATCAAAAGATTGAAAATTATTTACATCTAGATTAAATGTGAAATTACATCCAATGACCTAAATTATATTAATTGATAAAAATATATTATAATGATACTATAAAACCACTCATATTTATAATTTAACAACATAAATTATTTCGATTAAAAATGTTATTTTAAATTAAAATATAGTATTTTTCACTATTCATAAAAATTTGGAAGATATCAAAAAAGTACCAAAATTTTATTCAAATAATATTTTTATATCTATTTTTTTAAAAAATAATGTAAATTCACTATATTTAATATATTAAATCAAAAAATATTGGATTTAAAAGTGGTCTCCATTAAAAGGAGTAAAAATTTCATTATATTTTGAAAAATACAACTTTTATAGTAAAAGTTGAATTTTTATGATATTGTGTCTAAGAAACATAAAATTTGAATGTTAAAATTAAAAAGGATATATAAAATTTAGTTTTTTGTTAATACTATTCATGACATAATTTTTGAACGATTAGTTTTGTAAGTCTTTGTGTGGTCATACTCAGTTTGTCTATAGCACAAGTTATTGAAATACTTTGAAGAGATATTGTACAATGAAATACTGTGGAATTTCAACATTTCATACCAAACACATTATCATTGTTGCCTCTAGTTGATCTTAAGGGACAATAATGGGTTCACATCGGGACAGGAAGTGCTTGAAATGTTTTTCCCATTCTCTTGAATCTTCAATAGTGGAGAAGGTAGGATTTAGAATTTTTTTGTGGGGGAAAGTTTCACCCACCCATTTGGTGTAAGGATTTCTCTCACACTTCAATGGTTCACATCAAACATCCATGGCTTCCATTTCAATATTCTATAATCAAGTGTATTAAAGATTTCCATATTTACTATTATATGATATACCTCCCGTCTATTGGGAGCATGAAATACATGACTAGGTAAAATATTTTCCATCCCCCATTGGATATATATCTATAAGTAGATTGAATGATATCCCTGTTGAGGGAGAGTATGTCTCTGTAATGGAGGGATATCCTGATAATTTTCCATTTTTCAGTTATGTAGGATAGAGGACTACATTGGATATTGGCCAGATGCTCACATGCCACTCTTGTAGGTGTATCACCATTTTCTTGAAGTATAAGAGAAGCAATATTCACTTCTTTATTAAAGATGATACAATGTTGGAATGATTCCCTTATGAAGATCCTTGTTGAGTTGTCCATGATTTTTTTATATCTTCATCATATTGTAAAAACATAACCTTCATGGTAAGAATATCATATCTACAATGTGATGACTGGGGTATGAACAAATATTTACCTTCATCTTTACAAGTGTTACTCTATAGTGAGGGAAACATGGTATTTAGAAGTTCCAGTTTTATATTCCAAAAATTTTCATGGCACGTGTAGACCTAGTAGGTGTATCCATATTCACCACATGAGGTTAATTTTTTTATTTCGTCCCTATTCATCTTAATCTTGATCCAGATTATCTATTTTGTTGCAGGTGATGACACTCAAAGAGTTATCTCATGAAATGTTAGTCCTCCAGTTACTCTTAATGATTCATGAATATTCTTCACCCTTTAAAATATGATTGTTTTTAATCACATTGATATAATATATAGTTCTATTTAATGACCTCAATAAGGTTTGGTTTCCCTCATTGTACTTTACTCATATCAAGGTTTGTTAACAAAGATCATGAGGGAGTTTTCATTCGTGTTTTCTAAATAAATCCCCAATATAATGGGTTGAAAATATAGTTGGAGAAACAAATTTAATGCTATGTGTATATATTTACCTTCTAACCTAGAGATGGATGATAATATTAATGGAAATAATGATGATTAAAATTCCATTAGCCCTATGCGATGGGTCCTATATTGGGCCATAATTTGAAATTATTATCCTGTTTCTGGGTATGAAACGATTCTTATTATGAATTTGATTGATCCTATGATTTAAATTGATATTTAAAGCCCCGTTCTCGGTGGGGTGGGGATGATCTGAAACCATCATGAATTTCCCCATGACCCTCTCAAGAGATGATGAACCTAGTAATGAAGATTGATTTATAAATTACTTCATCCTAGTGGGTTGGTGTTGATATTCAACTGTTATTTACATTTACATAATCCTCAATGGTATTGATTATATAATAGGTGGGGGATTTGGTAGATATTACCAATGCTCTGGGGGGTCGTGTTCACACTTGTATGCCTGTAACGTGCTAGCTCGACTGACCACTAAGATGATATTAATATTGGCATCTCACAATAACTGAAGCACGTCTCCCCGTATTCCATAGACTGCCAACTAGCATCAAGGGTGTCATGAGGTTATAGTAGGGATACTATACCCTCATATAAAAGTTGCACAATGGTATTATATAAACAAAAAATAGGTAATTTCTTAAGTAGTATTTAATGAAAGAACCAGAGTAGTGGATCCTAATAGTAATCAAAATTAAGAAGGAAATTTCAAATTTATAAAATTATTGAACTAAATATAATTATATAATATAAAATATCAAGCATAAAACATTATTTACAATAAAATACAATATAGTAATCATGTAATGAAAGGAAATAAAAAACCCAAATGTGATCTGAACAATCATCCTAATCTCTAAAATAGTCACATGATCATAAATCATTTGGTATAAGAAATACAACATATCTAGTCATCCATGGTCCATTTTGTAATGAACAGGATGTCTACATGACAAAACCAGTGCATGGGTGTCTTAAGAGTGGGGTGAAAAATAAATCTCAAAAGGCCAACACCCAAGGTTTCTAAGACAATATAAAAATTGAAATGAAAATTAAGTAATGTGTATGTATAGAAAAGTAATAAATAAAATTTATAAATAAAAAACAACCCATCATGGTTCCTAAGGGACACATGATGACTATACCTGCTTTGGGTCAGGGCCAAAATATGTTTGACTAGAAACATAGATATTTATATTTATTTTAGTTAAATATAAAACATACTCCATATGAACCATGTGTGTGATGACATGAAATTGTCATATACCTGTGATAATAGTGTTGGTTGGATAAGGATGTAACATATAAGAATCCATCACCTTGGAGAGCACTCATGGTCTAACCTTTGGCCTAAATCCTGGATCTCTCATGGTGTAACATCCTAGGTAAATAAAGAATATGAATTTTTTATATTTATTAATGTTTTTTAATTATATATTTATTTTACATTAAAGGGGATTCTATTTTCGATGGCATACCCCACACATTAAAATTGGTTTCCTCTATGTGTTATGTTGCACAAAATTCTAGGCCATACTGAAATAATAATAATATATTTACTTTTAAATCATAGACAACAAGTAGTCGTTTTACTAGTGGGAATGAAAAAACTAACTAAATAATGATTAAACAAGTTTGATAAATGTTTTTACATTTAGCTAATAAATTTTGGTGTCATAAAATGAGAATTAATCCAATTTTAATCATAAATAAACTAATATTTTTAATATGTAGTTTTAACACCTTTTGATTGAGAACCCCATTTAAATATATATTATTCAAATTAATAAGATTAATTTTACAATGTAAAAATATTATTTATAAGAGGGATATCAAAATTTACTTTGGGTTAATTTTTGGTGTCTTTCGGATAAAATTCATTTTCTTAATGAATAGTAAAAAATAATGCATTTTATGTCAAAACAATCATTTTATCTTATTTATTTATATGGCTATATTTTTTTTTATTTTTTTAGAATGTAATTGAATTATATTTTAACTATTTAATACAATTTTTTTCAGTCTATATAATTTCACCTTGAAATTGGAAATAAACACATGTTAATCTTTTTGTAGTTTTTACTTCTTAAAAACACTCTTACTGGTTTTGACAAGGGAAAATAATTTAAAATTATTTAATGATACTAAAATGTTTTGAATTTGGTAAAATGGAACAAATTTTTAAATTCAGAATATCAAAATCATAATGGGATGAATTTTTTGTATTTTTCGGAAATCGTTCAATTTTTTGATGAATAGTTAAAAACACTACGCAGTAGTTAAGAACCAACTTTTTCATTTAAATGTGAATTTACCACTTTTGTGAATAGAATTTTAAATGTCTGACATAGATTGTTTTCATAAGTATGTAAAATTTTCTTCAATAGGATGAATTTTCTTCTGTGAATGGTAAATTTTGTTTTTTATTTAACACGATTAATGGTAAATACGGTAATTCAAGGTACAATCAATATTTCAACAAAATAAAATTACCCTAAAACTGGTCATAACCTTATTCTATTAGTCAAGGAAGACCAATAAAATCCTTTCTTATAATTTTTCCCTTTTTAAGCCACTTGGGTAAGATATTTACATTAATAACTGATTATTTAAAGTAATAAAAATATCCTAAAATTTTATTGTTATGAAAAATTTTAAATTTGTGATTATATAATTGATATCATTGACGTTAAATAGTCATTATATATCAAAAAATATTGATAAATAATGATATTTTACTTATAATTTGTAGACATTATATAAATAAATTTATTTATTAGACAATGACGATGTAATGATTACCATATAAATGATTGTTTTAAATAAATGTTATATAAATATTAATAAAAATTTATATTTAAACATTTTATGCCATCCACGATTTTTTGGATTTTTATAACGAGTTATATTTGAATTAATGATTGCTTTATTAATTCATATCTATGATATGAATTTTTAAATTTGCATGGCATAGAGGGAATCAATATTGACTTAAATAAGTTTTTAAATAATTTAATATTTTATTAAATGATAAAATAGTCCTAAAAATATAATATTCCTCCAAATAACATATATTATGTTAAAAATAACATTATTGACCCATTTGGGTCACATTTCATTTTATACTAAATATATTAATAATATAGTATGAATAGAATTGAAGACAAGGTAAAAGATAAATTAGTTAACAAAGGGTTAAATAAAATATTTAATGAATAAAAAATATCCAAAACTAGTAGAATTATTATTGGAAGATTTTATTTTGAATTAAATTAATATTATATTTTAATTTAATAAATTTTTTTCTTTTTTAGACCTAAAATTATTTTATAATAAATTAATACTTTCAAACATTCTTAAAGAGCCCCCTCCCCCTTATAAAAGGACACCACCTCTAACGCATTACTCTGAACCCTCAAGCACCTTGGATCATCCAAAATCTGACCAAATAATCTCCCAACATGCCTATATTTTTCAATTATTCTTTCTCATATTCAAATTTCAGTTACATAGTGCCCTTTGGCTCAATGAATAAGAAATTAGCCGATTTTAGGTAATGTCTTCTCTCAAGTTTCATTCAAATATTTTTCCATTCCCCACTACTTATGATGTTCTTATTAATTTTTTTAATAAAAAACACATATCCTAAATATTATAGGTTATTTTTTTGATAATTATTAACACTATAATTACACACACATCTATCTAATGGATTTTGAACATACTGTTTCTGTGGATGGCGTACTACTACCTCACAAAACGATGATTGTTCAATTATCTACTACCACATTTTATGATGGCCATTATGATGGGAGAATTATTACATATTATATTTATTATAATTATTTTATATATTTTCTTCTATATTTATCATTTATATCTTAACTTTAGGGTTATCATTTTGTATAAATACACTGATTTCACTTGAAAAAATGCAGACTACCACCCCCTCAAAGTGATATGACTCTGTTATACCATACATGGAACATATAATAAATTGGGTTAATGAACCTATGTTATGTATATAAATATTATATCATCCTTAAATAATAATATTCCTATGTATATTTTCGTTTTCATTCATTTAAATAAGTAAATTACATGATTGTAACGTTCATGCTTACGTATGACGTACAATCTCCATTAGTGGTGAAGTTCATTTTTTATATCCAAATTTTCTTGAATGTTCTAAATAAATATATAATGGATATATTTTATATATATTATGTCTTAATCATGAATATTATTCAGTATATTATGTACTTTTTACCACATGGAAAATTTATAATTATAAAAAGTACATTTTTATTCATGTTCCAAACATCGAAAAAATGTTTGATATTAACTCAAATAATTAAATAATTGTTATATCAAGTTAAAAATTTATATTAAAATAAAAAACATGAAAAAACTTTTATGTAGGTAAGAATTATCTTGTGTTCATTATTCAGGATATTAAAGAACAAACTAGTCAAGTCAGACACGAGTAAGGGGGTTTCATATCACTTTTTGTTTTTGTTAGATTCATGCTATATTTGCAACTATTTCCATTTTTTGGTGAATGTACTACCAATGGTTGTATTCATTAATAAATATAATTTAATTTATAGGTATTTATATTGCCATTTTATTAATTTTTTTCATGGGGAGTATATCTCATAAATTACAAAATTTGTAAGGGAACTTCATAACCCAATATCCATTCATTATGTTGATCTTATACTTCTTGATTATTTCATTCTATGATTACATCAGAAAATAATTCTGATATCATATATTGTTTTTATCAATTCATTATGTTTAATTATTGTTAGTAAACTTAATTGATTTACATTAATTACAAAATAATCATTGTATGGGGACTTTTCACCCACCTCTTTTAGTCAAATACTTTTTTATATTATGTATTTTAATTTCTATTATCCAGTGTTGGGATATGTTCTTGAATATCTTTATTTCTACAATTTATATGTTCATGTGGTGAGATACCCTTTTATCTCTCATGAAATCATTTTATGAATTTTTAAAGTGATGTTTTCAGGCTCCCTAATTTTAGGATATAATTTCAAAACTCAATTTCCACACATTGGGATTTACACATATATTATTAATTATATTATATCATTATTATGCGTGAAATCAATGTTTGTTTTTTTGAAATTTAGACTTTATTTTCTATGTATAAACTTTTGCAACACATAATCACCCAATTGTAAAATTCTAACATCATTTATAAATTTTTTATATGTGAATTCTTGTCAATATCTCTTCATTGAAGCATATTTTGATTTATAGACGAATTTATTTATAAAGTGAAAAAAACATTTGGAATTTAATTTCATACAATAAAAATATTTTCTTATGAAGTGTTTTAATAAACTACCAAATGAAATGTTTCTCTTTAACGTGTGTGACAAAAACAACCTAGCCAGCACTATGAGTATTATTTGATATTTGTATTCCTTAAAAATCCATAGTGTTTTTTAAAAGGAAAATAAACACCAAATAGTATTTTACGTACTTTGTTTATTTAATTTTTTTTATAATGAATTTATTATGCCAATATATTAAAATGATATATTGTGATTACAAAGTTGAAATTTTATCTTTACATTATGCTTGTGTTATGTGTTATGATTATGTTATGGTTATGTGGAATTGTTTACATATATGGGTAGTTCCATGATAAACCTATGGAGGGTGAGCCTGATACAACTTTCCAATGCATTAAGTAACATGATATAGGTAAACGTTTATCTTTATCCTATGTGATTGAGGTAATATATTGTGATGGGTATTCCAAATGAAACTCTCTATATATCTGTGAAAGCTACAATGTAATTATGTTTTGGATGCCACAAGTTACATTTACGAGTTAAGACTTCTAGGTGTTATTCATAAATCTAATGATTTCATGTGGTATGTTAAGGAGATTATGTTTCGTGATTGAAAAGTATGATTTCATTGATTGTATGTATTGTGGAATAATTTTTTCACTCTTTATTTTATAAGCCTTACTGAGATTTTTATTCTCATCCCTCTTTTTTTAAATTTTTTTCATATGGTATAAGGAAGGGTATGAGAAATGAAGAATTGAATGAGATTTATGTAATGATAAAAATTCTTCTTTTCTTTTAAGAGTATTTATTTTATGAAAAATTTGATAATGAGTAGAAGTGTCTTCTTTGAAATTTTTGTGATTAAATTTAATAGTAATGTCTTAATTAACTAAATCACTAAATCTGAAAATATATTCAATATATATTGTAGATTTTACTCAAGATTATAAAATGTTTTAAGGATAGGGCCTCAAAATTGGTATAAAATGAGGGTTTAAAGTCATTGGGGATTATGAGTTTTTGTTAGACACATGATTAGTCTATATTTCTACTATTTAAGATAAAACCTTATTTTTTATGTTTTTCAGATCAAGGAAACACTATTACAAATGAAAGGAGGAAGATCAAGAATGACCTGCCAATCACTTCCAGATTACCTTCTTGCAATAATTATTGAAAATTCATTTCTGGATGATTTTGAAACATTTTCTAACATAAAACTCTCATGAAAGAAAATTTTTTATATAACAAACACCTCCTATATAACTTAATACCATCATAGATCATGCGTTGTATTTAATAAAATCATATTTTTTAAATATTGTAATATTTTTAACAATGATAAATATTATCAAGGAAGTTTCAAATATATTACCATATCAAAAGATTTTGAAACATATTATGATTTTTGAAAAATGTTCTGAAGAAGGGGACCCTTACACAAACATATTATTTTTAAATTTAAATTATTTTATTTTTGCACATACGTATGGTATTTTAAAAGGACCATTTATTGAATGTTTCAACTCTAACTCTGCCTGATAGTTTTATACAAATAATGTTTTATCAGATGTTTTGTGTAAGATCCCCAACCTACTTTTCAGGTATGTTTTTCCATTTCTGGTCGTTTTTTTAGAAAAGAGGATATTATAGATATTTTTTTGAAGTACACTGAATTTACATTATGAGTACATGTTGTGTACTTGGTTACCAATGTTAGTCGTTTGCTGGCCATGTAGCGGCCATGCACATGGCCATGGGAGGGGGTGACCTGGAGGCCACCTAATGAAGAGTATATAAATGGTGAGTAGACGCCATATACTTCAGAAATACTGGCAGTGTCGTTTTTTTTCATTAAATGAAATGGGCTCGTGTCTAATTGCGAGAAATCTCTACATTTATGTCTTGTTCGACCAAGAGCTCTGTGTGGCTACAGATCTTCTACGAACCCTTGTGCGAGATTCTGTCTTCCAAATCAAACACCGTAAGTTGCGTTGGAATCACATCGATGAGTTCTCTCTTCTTCATGATCCTGGTTTCATGTTTTCTATTCCTTATCATGTTATCATCTGATGAATGTTTTAGAAATTTTTGTAGATCATCGGCGTTCTTATGTGATTCAATCCTTTAGGTTCAAGTATAGAAATCTCAAAATGTCTAGGTTGGTGGTTTGTTCCTTTCTGTTGAAATTATTTGTGTTTTGTGATCAAATTTTTTCAATACCCATGAACAGGGTATTGCTAGTTTACCATTTTGTCCCTATTGTTTGAATTCTATGCTTGTATGCTAGAGTAGATGATAAATTATTTGAAAATGGTAAATTTACGTGCTTTGGAAGTGTTTCATATAGATGTTTTTCCTTTTTTGACCTTTGGGTCTAGTTTTCATGTTAGACTGATGTCTACATTCTCATGCTTAGTATTATAGGATAGTTTGAATATTTTTCTGTTATGTTTTTGAGCTATAGACTGCTAGACAAGTAGTTTTTGAGGTTTATCTTGGCCGTTACGCACTGCTACACTTGCTTAACTTACACAGGGCTATGAGAACCTGTTGTATAGACCATTGGGAGAATGGACGTTAAGGGATTATCTAGAGTTCCATTTTAAATTACGATGTGAGACCATAGAGTGAATTGACATTGATTGCTACCTAAGAGTGTCTATTTTTTCTTGACTTGGTCCACATGGGGAATGAGGCGTCGATTTCTTCCCCAGAGCGCCTTTAGTATCATTACAAGACTATAGGGGGAATTGATGGTGAGTGCATCCTTAGAGATTCTATTCTTAAGATTAACCATAGGAGTTAGACTATGTGTACTTCCCAGAGGGTTGCTTTTACATGTTTGGTAGGACCATAGGGGATAGTTTGTGGATACATTGTAGAGGTTTAACAATTTGTGTTTATCACCATTATTAATTATTGTTTGATATTATAATTTTGGATTGTTTACTATTGAGTACTTCATGATTAATGTTTCCTATAATTTCACCTGTCATTTACTCACAGAAAGTTAGGCACATAACTTGTGATGGTTGCCTAATATGATTTAGTATCACAACCTGTTTGATCCATGCCTTTGGGCCCAAAAACATTATGTTATTGCAGGTATAGATAAGTGCTAGAGCACTTCTACTTCAGGTACATGACATGCTATGTAGATAGAGAACACAAGACGAAGCCTAGGCATGTGATGTTGTGGAGACAATTACTATATTTATTTTTTACTTGGTTTAGAACATTATTTTGGCCTTGTGTATGGTTTCACTACATTCCTAGACATATGCATCACGCAACATTTTATATTTGTGCTCTAGTTTATCCTATTAGTATTCCTATGTTTTATTTTTTATGATATTATTACATCTTCTACTCTTGTATGTATTTTTTTATTTCCACTCGGTACTCTGACAATGAGGTAATAGTTTCCCCACTATCAAGCCCAAGGCCCTCGCTGCTAGTCGGCAACCTCTGACATTTGGGGAAATGCACTTGAGGCCATGTAACCATCCGTGTATGGGTAACCTCTGGGTGGCTTCCCGAACAAGGATGATAAAAAGTGTTATCAGTGTAATTATTTTCTCTTGACATACTATTTGGAGACTTTATCATGGGATAAGAATGAAGAGGTACATGGTAATATTATTTTCTCAGGAGTAGGTAACCCGTGTATAGGGAAAATCCAGTCTACCTCATTTATTAAATTTTATCTAGTTTGGAAAGCTTATGATTGATTTGATTTTCACCGTTTGGTGATTCACTTGTTTTTTCTATTATCATTGATGTTATTGAGGTTCAATTTATGTTTCATCCCAATGAGATGAGGGTATGCCCTCTCATGGATCATATAGGATCTTTCTAGAAAGCACATGTCATGCATTCCTGCCATGCCATTTAGGGTGAATTAGAGATTGCATGTTGTTGGGATAGATGTTTTTCTAGATATTCATGTTGTTGTAATAGATTCATTTATAGAATAAAAATTGTTTGAGATGGTGTTGTTTCATATAAGGTTTTTCATGAATGGATTCCAAACATTGGTTCTTGAGGTGTTATGGGCCCTCGTGGATTAAAATTTTGTGGATCATTGCTTGGTTTATCTTGATTATAACATGTATAAGAGTCTGAGAAATGATCCACATGGAGTATGGGCCCTCACGAATCGGAATTTGGTTCTTTCAATGATCTTTATAGTGTTTTTCTGGGCTCTGATGTAGTTTTTGAGTATTACTGTCTAGAAAAAACTAGAATACATGTCGTGTAGTATTGAATTCATCCCATGTGTTCTTCTGTTTGGTAAGAAACTAGTTTTTATAAATACACATTTTCCACCGTATATACACTTTTTTTAGTCTCTATCCATGTCTTTGGTCGTGTGGGATGTGACACAAGACACAGAAAACCTATAGTGAACACGTTGTGTACTATCCAGACATGGTGTGTTGTGTCAACCCTATGCCCACCCATTTCACTGATAACACAGGTTGGTTGAGTCTTATCTAATACATGATGTGTTCCATCTAAACATGTCATCCAGTCTATCCTAGGTACCCAGCTATGTCACGAACCACACGGGTAGGTGTTATCCTTTCTCCTACATGCCGTGTCTTTCTAGAACACGCCGTGTAGTGTGAGACATGTGTAAGGCTGTGTCACTAACAACACATGCTAGGTGATTCTTGTCTAGTACACAAAGTGTCTATCTAGAACAAGCCGTGTTGTCTTGTCTTAGGTGAGCTGGGGTGGCTTTTCCATGTAGAAGGACTTGGGTTGGAGAAGAGGATTCAAGAACATGTCGTGTGTTATGACAACATGTCATGTGGTTTGGGTGTTAAATGAAAAGTTTTGGTATAGGTACACACAATGTGAATTACTTAAGGGAAGAAAACGTGTAGGGTTTATACAAGCCATAATGTCATGTTTTGTAAAACATGCTTGCTTTCTTCCTCTTTTACTTATTTTTTAATATTCAATGTTTCAATCCCTATTAATACTTATTTATGGTGTGTGTTTCAACATGCATGGTCATTCCATTGATACATACTTCGGTTGTCTACCAATTACATGGAGTGATCATATGCCAGATTCGGCTTATCAAAAACACCATATAGATCATCCTATTGTGCCAGTCTTGGCAACAACAGTTATACATGATACTAGTTTATATGCATAGAGTAGGGAATGCACACGAGGATGATTCCGATTTTTCAGGGAGCACCACCTCCTGCCCCTTCAATGGATGATTTGACATGGGTTTTCGAGCAGCAGCATAATCCAACACTCTGAGGAGATGTAGGACCTCATGCTTGAGAGTCATGGCTAGAGTCCATGATAATAAACTTTGAGCTTCTGAAGACACCTCCATACAGTAGGGTCAATCTCGGTTCCTATATGCTTCAGGAATTCGCTAAAAGATAGTGGGATGTGATCTCACAGGTAGGACACCAACATGTTATGGTGTGTAATGAGTTTCAGTGCATCTTCTATGATTACTTTTTTTATAGATACCTTGAGGGCCGATCGAGAATGAGAGTTTATGAGTCTGAAGCAGGGTACTCTTTCTGTTATGGAGTATTCCTCATGCTTTACCAAGATGCACCTCTTCACATGGAGTCTTTGTGTCATGAACTAAGGTGTCAAGACACATATTCTAGTATCCAGGTGGTGTGCTACCTGTGTGGAAATAATGATCATACACGTCTACACTGCCCGAGAGGCCTAGTGGAGTGCCGATTATTCCAAAATATGGGACATCTTCCATGCTTCTATTAGATCTTTTCCCTAACAGCTTGTGATAGGATTTCTTCAATGACTCCATATTATGGAGAATCACCACCAGTTTTTTCAACAGTCTTGGAACTGGAGATTTTTTGGTAGTTCAGGCCGAGGTGGAGGTCATGTGTGTGGTAGCTAGTCACTAAGAATCCAGTGACATCATGGAGGATCAGCTTAGTCTGGTCAGGTATGGTCAAAGGGATGTGGTTTTGTACAGACTTTTACAGTGGAGCAGACCCAACAGGAGTAGGATCTGGGGCCTTCTATAGTTCGCGGTATGATCTTAGTTGCCTCCATTTTATCTTATGCCTTTTTGGATATAGGGGATTCTGATTTAATTATATTTGTTGTGGTTGTGGAGTGCCTTATGATCTACATGTTTTCATGCGCTAATATATTGACACTAGACACTCTGTTATAGACTATAATGGTGAGTGTATGTTAGTGTGAGGAGATCCATCTAGTAGTTGGTGGGTGTCACTTTTTGTGAGACCTCTATGTCATAGAGATGAAATGCCATAATTTCATTCAGGGAATGGACTGGCTAGTTCCCTTCCATCCAATCGTCGATTTCTATCATCGTAGCTTGAGTTTCACATCACCAAATGGTGGATCCATTCATCATAAGGGAGAATGTTATTTCCAAGAGAGTAGAGTGGGACCCAAGCATCAATGGTTGAGTTGAGTTACAACCCATATTTAAGGTCTAAATCTTGATGAAAAGGGGACTTAACAGTAAGACATTCCTTCAGTGGTGGATCATTTCAGATATGTCTATCTAGAAGACTATTCAGGATTGATTCTGGAGCATGAGGTAGAATTTTCTATTGAGCTCATTCCATGAGTGGGACCGATTTCTATTCCTCCATATTGGATTTCTACACTAGTGTTTCAGGATCTCAATAAGTAGTTGGAGGAGTTGCTGGAAAAGGGTTTCATCTAACACAGTACATCTCCATGTGGTTCGACAGTCATTTTTGTAAATAATGAGGATGGTACCCTTAGGATTTTTTAGATTATTGTAAGCTGATCTAGTTTACTTTCAATAACTGATAACCTTTACCTCAGATTGATGATCTCTTTGATCAGCTTTGTGGATCCCGGGAGTTCTAAATGTTTGAATTGAGAACCTGTTATCATCAGTTGTGCGCTCGACCATCTAATATATTTATCACATCCTTCTAAAGCAGACATGGTCTATACAAGTATATGGTTATGTCATTCGGTCTCATGAATGTGCCTACAGATTTCATGGCACTGATTAACCGAGTGTTCCAACCATTATTGGATTCCTTCTCGGTTGTCTTCATGGACGATATATTTCTTTACTCTCACACTCGGCATGACCATGATACCAATATTTATATTTTGTGGAGTACACTGTGAGATAATATTTTATAAGATGGGCTCTCAAAATTATACGTTTGGATGGATCAGATTCACACCTTGGGTTATGTTATCACAAAGATATGAGTGTCAGTAGACCCAGAAAAACCGAGGGATGTGGATTCCTCAGAGCAGCCAAAGAATGTCTTTGAGTTACGGGGTTTTCAAGGGATTTCAGGATAATATAGACGTTTTATACAAGACTTATCATGGTTAGCAGCACCACTAATGATTCTGAATATGAAGGGTGCAATGTTATTGTGGTCAGATTCTTCTGTGTCAGCATTTCAGGAGCTGAAAGGGAGGCTGAATTCGGGACAAATACTAATCTTGAAAGATCCTGGAAAGAGCTATACTATGTATTTTTTTTCTTCAGGTATCGGTATGGGATCTGTGCTTATGAAGGGAGATAGATTCACTGTGTATGGGTCTCATCAGTTGAGACCACATGAGAAGAATTACCCGATGCACAATCAAGAGATAGCTGCAGTTGTACATGCCTTATATTTTTGGAGACATTATCTGTTGTGAGAGAATTTTTTTAATTTTCACCGACCACAAGATTATGATGTATATATTCACTCAGTGTGATCTGAATTTGAGACAGTGAAGGAGGGTTGAGTTCCTATATTCTTTTGACATTGATCATGCCTACATGCCTGGGAAGGGAAACATAGTGGCTGATGCCTTGAGCAGAAGGACTCAGTTATTGGAAGTACAGGAGGCCAGCAGTGAAAGGAATCTCATGCCTCTATTCTCTGAGATGCATTTGGAGGTTCACTATAGACAGGGTCAAGATTTTATTTCTTCATGAGGTTGTTACCTCTAACCTTCTTGATTGAGTGCGAATGAGGCAGCTATCAGACTCAAAAGGCCCAGTCTTATAAGAGAGTGTTTCAGAAGAGGACCCTTTTCCAAGATGGACCATAGGTTAGGTTGATGTCTTGGGTTTCCATGGGTGTGTATGGGTTGCATTAGACATACACGATGAGCTGATGCAGGAAATTCATTCCTCAGTTGTGCAGTTCATCATGGTGTCACCAAGTTGTATCGTGATCTACACCATCAGTATTGGTGGCCAGTTATGAAAGGAAATGTTGCTGGTTTTGTCATAAAGTGTTGCACCTATCTGTAGGTGAAGGTGGAGCATCAACAACTAGGTGGGGTTTTACAATAGTTGAATATTCCCATTTAAAAGTGGAACGATGTCGTGATTGATTTCATGACATGTTTATCGAGGTCACCTCGAGGGAATGATATATTTTGAGTTTTCACTGAAAGACTCATGATGGATTCCTAATTCATTCTAATCAAGAGACCATTAGTGTTGACGTGCTGGGGCGATTGTACATTCGAGATATTTTACATCTTCATGTAGTTCCACGATCCATTGTTTCAGATAGTGATGCTTGCTTTACTTCCTGGGTTTGGCATGGGCTTCAGAAGGCTTTGGGTACACAGGTACTTTTCAATACATCATACCATCCTAGATAGATGGCCAGTCAGGGCATGAAATTCAAGGGCTTGAAGACATGCTCTGAGCATGCATCCTAGATTATGGAGGTTCTTTGGAGAATCATATACCTCTTGTGGTGTTTGCCTCCAATAATCGTTTTCATAAAACTATTCAGATGGCACCTTATGAGGACTTTTATGGTAGGCCATACCGATGAACCATATGTTGGATGGTTGAAGGAGAGGCAGCTTTGCTGGGACCTCAACTTGTTCTGGAAACCACATAGAAAATAATGTTGATTCAGATGAGACAGTCTATTATGCACTCTCAACCAATGTATAATGCTAATCATCAGAGATGACCTTTGAAGTTCGAGGTCGGGGATCATGTTTTCCTGCGTGTCACACCATTGCTGGGACCCAAAAGGATTAAGAGAGACGATAAGCTTTCCCCGAGGTAAGTTGGTCCATTTGAGGTGTCTGAGAGAGTTAGTCCAGTTTCATTTCAGTTGTAGTTACAATAGAGGTACCATGATATGCATGACTTCTTCTAAATTTCGAATCTTCGATGTTACTTATCTGATCCTTCCATATTTTCCAACCCTAGGTGGTTGAGTTGGCAGTGGATGCCTCTTTTCATGAGAATCCTATCTGGATTGTGGATTGAAGTATGAGGGTTCTCCATGGACTGTCTATTTCTTTGGTACGGTTGTTTTGGAAGCATGGGCGATTGCAGGATGAGTCATGGGAGAGGGAGGAAGACGTACATTCATAGTGTCTAGAGCTGTTCAGGGATTCATCTTCTACGCCACCTTTCTTGGGAAATATGTGGACAAATTTGTTTATAGTGAGAAGTTTGTAATAACCCGGACCATCTCTTCAGGTTTGTTTTTCCATTCCAGTCATTTTAGAGAAAAAGATGAAATTATGGAAAATTTTTAAGTACATGCCATGTACATTATGAGTACACACCGTGTACTCGGTTACCACAGGTAGTCGTGTTCTAGACATGTAGAGGCCATGCACACATCCATGTGGGGCTGTCCTGGAGGATGTCTAATTCATAGTATGGAAATGGCGAGTAAACGCTGTGTACTTCAAAATTTTATGCCATGTAGTTTAATTTATTTTCATTAAACGCACTAGGGTCGCGTCTAATCACCAGAATTATCTCCTTTTAGGTCTCATTCAACTGATAGCACCATATGGATGTGGATCTTCGACAAACCCCCGAGCGATCATCCATCCTTAAAATCGAACACTATTTTTTGCATTGGAATCAAATCAGTGGGTTCTCCCTTCTGCATGGGACTCATTTAATTATTCCTCTTCCTTATCATGTTATCATCTATTGAACGTTATAGATGATTTTGTAGGTCTTCGGCATTCTTGGGCAATTCCAGCCTCGAAGATCAAGTATAGAGATTTCCTAATGTCGAGGTAGGTGGTTTGTGCCTTTCTGTTGAATATTTTTGAGTTTTATGTTCAAATTTTCCCAATACCCATGAATGGGTAATTGTACGTTTACTGTTTAAGCCCTATTTTTTGCTTTCTATGCTTGTATGCTTGAGGAGATGATAATTTATTATGAATATGATGAATTTCTATTCTTTGACTTTGTTGCCTATGCATGTTTTTCCTGTTTTGACCTTTGGGTCTAGTTTTCCTGTTATGATGTTGTTTGCTTTCCCATGACTAGTATTGAAGTATGGTGTTACTATTGTACGGTTAGGTTGTTGTGAAATATAATTATTGCCATATATTTCTTGAGGTTTACCTTCACCGTTAGGCACTGCTACAATTTCTTAACAAACATAGGGATGTGAGAACCTATTGTATAGACCATAGAGAGAATGGACATTGAAGGATTCACTAGAGTGTCTGTTTTACTTACGATGCGAGACCACATGGGGAATTGATGTGGAGTGCTTCCTCAGAGTTTATGTAGTTCCTCAACCTAGGCCACAGGGTGATTGAGACATTGATTGCTTCACTAGAGCACCTTTACTAACATTATGAGAATATAGGTTGAATTGATCATAAGTGCTTCCTCAGAGAGTCTATGATTAAGCTGAAGCAGAGAAGTTAGATTGAGTGTACGACCCAGAGGGTTGCTTGTACTAGTTTGGTAGGACCAGAGGGGGTATGTTGTGGGTACTTCCATGATATTTACTTATATGTGTTTATCTACTTGGTTAGTTGTTTATAGTTTCTGAAATTGTGGATTTTTTATTGTTGAGTACTTCTTGTTTATAGTTTCATGTACTTTTACATACCATTTACTCACATACTATTAGTCATAGATATCGTGGTGGTTGGGTACTTGGATTTAGTCTCACACCATATTTTGGCCATGCTTTTGGAGACAAACTGATTATATTTATGCTTGTATACATTAGGGCAAGCTACCTTCTACTTCAGGTACATGACTTGCTCTGTAGCTTGAGTGAACCATACCTCGGATAGGATTGCGATGCGGTTGAGCTGATTACTATTTTTCTTTTGTACATGGATTAGTACTATATTTCAGCATTGTACTTTTTTTCGCTACTTTCCTGGACATATGTATCAAGCATCTTTTTATATATGTGATCCATTTTATTCTACCAGTCTTCCTATGTTTATTTTGTATGATATTATCATTTCGTACACTCTTGTATGTATTTGTTTACATCTGTTGTGTATACTGCCAATGAAGGCATAGATCCACACAGTCACACCCAAGGCCCTCACTACTAGTTATTAGCCTATGGCGTTTGGAGAAACTCTCTTCTGGACACGTGACCAACTAGGTATGAGGCACATCTAGGTGGATTTCGGAATTGGGACATTACATTTTGAAATTATATGTCATACATGATTTTTTCACAAAATTATTTTTCTATGAAGTCACATATGAAAAAAGTAGTACGAGGTGTATTTGCATAAAGGTTACAAATGGTTTTGAAGGATCCTTTAATCATTGTTGCAATGAATGGTCCTTCTATCTATGTGTACAAGATGATTATGAAACTATGTGGAAACCATGATCAAGGTAGGATGTTATTTCTTTGATAAAAATGTTATTTTATATAGGTAAAAAATCTGTCAATATATACAATACATCATGAATTACCATATTGAGGTCACAATGAGTTTGGATGAAAATTTGTGGTATAATACAATCATTGAGGTTAAACCATTTACGGGTTATTATTGAGTTTTAAAAAAAGGGAAAACACACATGATGGGTGACAACGCGTCGCATCAGATAAGGCCATAAGAATTGAACCCAATACTAATGGGTTATAAGGGCGCATCACCGACCACTAGCATACGTGATGACCATGGCTATTATGACTAATTTTTTTTAGGTAAATGATTTTATGGATCATTAATAAGTTGATTTTGGGATCTTTTGTTTAATCAAATCGATATCCGTAGTATTAGAAAATGATTTGGTGATTATTTGATAATTGTTATGTTGGAAGACATTATATCTTTTGGGGTAAGAGTATATTCCTATGAATAATAGAATAATAGGGGATTTCATTTGTGGAGAATGATTGAAATTATATTTTGGAGGAATCTAAACTTTTATTATGGACATATTGCAATTTTGAATATTTATGTAAATGACAAACCAACCATAGAGAATATGTGATACTGTTAATTACACTTCTGTATGAGAATTTATGAGTAGTAGATGCTATTTAAAGATAAATTTTATGGTTCATTATGGAAGACTGTGTGATTAAATTATTTTTATTTATGTTTTTCATACTTAGTTTAGATTATTATGAAAATTTTTAAGGACAATTATATAATGAATATGTGGAATATTATTTCCCTTTGCATGAACAGCCACTCGATATCATCTAAGAGATTATGATAAAGAGGATTATTTCCTTGGGAAGTATTTCCAACTAAAAAATCTTTTGTAATCCATGGACGACGTCTTAAATGCTTCATTCTATATATGAAAAGAATATTTTTAACATAAGACAGTGAAACAATTTCTCTTTAAACAAAATAACACAATCAAAAATGGATATTTGAACCAAAACACAACACATGAGACACAAAAACAAGCATTGCATGATGATATATAGATTATTATGATGAGATATATTGAAATAATGACATGAAATACACCACATATGCCATGATAATTCAATCAGATATATACCAATGATCCTATGATTATAAAACATGATAATTAATCACCATGGATAACAATATTTTCAAAACATAACCATGATACCCCATCACAAAAGGTTCTGAAAAACTCTCTGAAAATACCCAATGTTCCCTAATGGGTTTTCAGGGGATAGGGACTAGAACCAATGTATATTACATCAAATAGATGGAATTATTGTACCAACAAAAATAATCCAATAATGTATAAATAGAGATAATTATTACAATAAATGAAATATGGAATAACGAAAAACCAATTGATGTAGTTATAATATAATGGTAACCGACTAAACCAAGGTACATGAAAAAGAATGAAACCAATGGGGATGCAAACTATAGAAACAAAATTTTATTGTTGGTGGGAACATTCCACTATATCACCACTATAAACCCATTCCAATTAGATAAGAAACATCCTTTCACATAATGGTTCCTCTCCCATGCTCGCGTTATCTAAAAAGTGATTAAAAAACTCCAATGGAGTGTTTAGTTTGTGAAGTAAACAATGTTTGTAGGATCACACCAAATTATTCCATAGAAATTCCACATTAAATTATACCAATATTATCAACATATGAGAAATATGGCCAGAAAAAATAGTCTTCACATTTAAATAAAATCATGGTAAAAAATTTCTGTTTTTTAATGTACTGAAAAAAATTCTATATAACATAGTTTCAAAATTAAATTCAAACAAACTATTTTAAAATTATCAAGATAAAAATCATATATTATATAAAATAAAAAATATCTAAAATTAAAAGCCTAATGGAGATCACCCCTATGATAAAAAAGGTCCTCACCAGCAAGGTTTCTCATTCGTCAATAATGTATTAGCATAACTGAACAATCCCTATGTCCCTATAAAAACGCATAAGGAATAAAGAAACAACACATGCGTGGAATAAACATACATTTAGAGTTATTTTCCTAGAAATATAGGACCCATATAATAGAATAACATCCCAATAGTGACCCTCCTATGAAAAATAGAAAAGATACACACAAAACCCCCTGATAGGTAACAAACACTACTGGAAATTCGGGCTATAGCCGCGGTTCTAAACCGTGGCTATAGGCCCTTAAACCGTGGCCATAGGTAAGAGCCACGGTTTGAGAAACTGTGGCTAAGTTTGGCATGGCTATAGGTCCAGCCCTAGAGCCATGGTTCCAAACCGTGGCTGTATACCTAATGCCACGGTTTGAACCGTGGCTACACTAAAGACCGAACATGCTTTATTGCCACGGTATAAAACCGTGGCATTAGGTCTAGAGCCACGGTTAGAAACCCTGGCAATAAACCAATATTCAAGGTTTAAAACCGTGGATATATGGTCTCCAAATCCATAAAAAAATACCCCCAACCCCTGCGACACCCCCAGGACACCCCATGGACACCCCATGGACACCCCCTGGACACCCCCCTAGACACCCCATGGACACCCCCTTGAAACCCCCTGGACACCCCCCAGGACACCTCCTGCACCCCTAGCCTATGCCCTGTAGACCCCCCCCCCCCCCGCCCTCCTCCCAACTGCCTTGCAGACCCCCCCGCCTGCTGGACATCCCTCCCCCCCACACCTCCTGGACAGCCCCCTTGCACCCCCCCTGGACAGCCCCCTTGAACACCCCCCATGCACCTCACTAGACTGCCCCCCCGGACAGCCCCCTTGAACCCCCACAGGACAACAGTAAAGCAAATAGCTGAATGATTCCAGTTTTGCATGGTCAGAAAAAGAAATTTCAAAGAAGGGTTGACATGAAGGAACATTATGTCCCTGGGCTACAATTGATTCCACTTGATGATGAAGTGACAATTCAGAACATGCTTCTAGGTAATATTGATTGTCGCAGATTGGGGAAGTTTGTATTACCTTCTGATCTCGATGTCCAAGCCGTACGAACTCTCTCGATGGGGTTGGAGCCTAGTAATAAGTCATCACTGGAGCTAGACCATGTGTTAAAGATTCAGAAATTTGTGGTGCTAGGGTTCAAAGGAAAGGAGATGATTCAGAGGCTGAGTATGGAGACGGACGAGGAAAACCTTTTTTATTTGCATTAAACATTCCAGAAGTGTGCCTTAGAAGTTTCCAGACTGGTTCTTTTCCTTGGTTAGCAGTTGCATGGAAATTCTATAGGGCTGTTGTTCACAACTTGGTACCTGGATGGGTGAATGTTGTTGTTCAGCCCTACACCGAACCACAACACCTCATGCCCCTGCCCAGTCCCCTCCCCCTGCTACTTTCCCCCCCTCCCCTGCTAGTTCCCCCCTCTCCCCTGCCAGTCCTGCCCCCCCCCCCCAAACCCAATAGGACAGACCCCCCCCCCCAGACCCTGGACACCCCCAACTGCCATCCCCCCACCCAGGAAAGACCCCCCCAGACCCTAGACACCCCCACCCAACATCACTCCCCCATGCACCCTTGCACACCAGCATGCCCCCCAACCTCAGACTTCCCCCTCCCCCCTGTTGGACACCCCTCCCCCCTGCTGGACACCCCTCCCCCCAGCTGGACAGCCCTCCCCCCTACTGGACAACCCCCCCTACTGGACAAACCCCCTGGTGGACAGCCCTCCCCCACTGCTGGAAACCCCTCCACCCTGCCAGACAGCCCCCCCTGCCGGACACCCCTCCCCCCACACTTCCCCCATGCTGGACAGCCCTCCCCCTACTGGACATCCCCCCTCCCCCCAGCACCCCTTGCACCTGCACCCCCCTTCACCCTTCCCCCCTCCACCCCCCTGCCCCCTGCCCCCTGCCCCCTGCACCCCTGCCCCCCTCCCCCCTTCCCCCTACCCCCTACACCCAAACACCCCCACCCCCCCCCCCCCGCACCCCCCTGACCTTGCCCCCATCCCCCCGGCCCCCATCCCCCCTACCCCCCTCCCCCAACACCCCCTACACCCGCACCCCCTACAGTACATATACATGATTGGGGATTTGGCTCCCTCTCACTCAAGCCAGGTGCTGTACATATACATGACTGGGATAAGAAATTCAACCCATATGAAATTGGTAAGACCTCATTTTAGGTAAGTTTTAAAATCTATGGCTTAAACTGGGTTTTATGGCATCCTAGAATTCTATATGACATTGCATTAGCTGTTGGAGTTCATGTTAAGATGGATCGAGAAACTGAAATAGCTCGATTTGGCCACTATGATAGATGTCTAATTGAAATAGACCTCTACTCCACATTTGTAGACAAAGTTTGTTTATCTACTGATGAACAGGAGCTGGAACTTAGTGGAATTTGAGAACATAAAAAATTTTTTCCCAGATTGTAAGTTCATTGATCATGAGGTTAAAAACTACAGAAGATATGTTATTTGAACCCTTTGTTCTCAACGAGGACATGATCATAAATCATGTTCCTACACTGATTTGGAGAGGAAAACAATACAAAGCAATAAAGCTTTCACCTCTGGTTCTGACAACCCTATTAATAGGCAGTTTGCTGAGCCTGTTAATCAAGGGATGGTTGTTTATGACTCCAAGAATGATAATGAGAAGGTTTGTACGCCGAGCCATAAAACATGGGCTGACATTGTGGAAGATGTTGTGGATCCTGCACCTGTTCTCCCTGTTACTACTACTATCCATTCCTAAGCTCAAGTGGTTTCTCAGAGAAAGGAATCCAGTCCCCCTTCACTGTGTCAATCTGATTCTGCTCAAATTGAAACTAGTAAGGAGGTTTCCTCCTTGGCTGGTGTGGCCAATGAAAGTCTCATGGAACAAGATTTACTTTTTGCTGCCTCTACTGATGCCTCTAGTGCATAGGTGAACATAAATCTGAAGGAAGATGGACAAGACACAGTGAAGGAGGCGGATATTGTTAATAAACAAAACCATCCTCCCTCTGTTTCTCATTTTTTTTAATCTCGGAAAGTGTAATGTGGGATTATTGCTTCTGATAACCATTCTGTTGATGCAAAAGCGGCTACACCTGGTTCTGAAGAAGTATGTATACTTCTAGGGGATCCTTCTCCTGATCAGACTACTTCTTCTAGTGTGCAGGTGGTGTCAAAATCAAAGAAAACAAAATAGATTGATGAACAGCCCCGCCCCCTTCCGGACACCCCTCCCCCCTACAGGATATCCTGCCCCCCTAACGGACAGCCCGCCCCCCTGATGGACAGCCCCGCCCCCTTCCTGGACACCCCTCCCCCCAGCCGGACAACCCTCCCCGCTGCTGGACCCCCCTCCCCCTGCTGGACAGCCCTCCCACTACTGGAAAGCCCTCCCCCCTGCTGGACAGCCCCGCCCCCTTGCTGGACAGCCCGCCCCCCTACCGGACACCCCTCCCACCTGCTTGACACCCCTCCCCCTGCTGGATTCCCCTCCCCCCTGCTGGACAGCCCTCCCCCTGCTGGACAGCCCCTCCCCCTGCCTGCACAGCCCCTCCCCCTGCTCCCAACCCTATATCTAGCCCCCACCCCCTCCACCCAGCCCTATAAATACATTTCCATCAAAATGTCCACCATGAGAGGCGGTAGGAGAAAATAGAATAATCATCGTTTCGTGAGATGTTAGTTTTCCATCAGAGAAACATTATGTTCTTCATCCATTAGATGGAGGTGTGTGTTAGTGTAGTTCGAATCCTTCTCAAAAAAATCATCCTAGTATATTTAGTATACTGGTTTTGTTACAAAATAAATGATTAAAAATAGTTTATGTGTTAGAGAAGTTGAATATAAGATAACAACTTAAGAGAAACTATTATCTTTAATTTGGGTTACTTCCTTTGGTTTGAACCTAAAGGACTTCTTGAAGTGCCTTCTTCACTATTTAAGGCTTCTATGGAGAGTATATGGATGTAGGTTGCTTTGTTGGGCAGATTTTGGACGAGCCAAATTGCTTGAGAGGTGTGAGGAATTTCATAGAAGTGGTCTCCTTTTATAAGGGAGAGGAGGGGCTCTTTAGGAAAGTGTGAAAACATTATATTATTATAAACTTATATTCGGTTTCAAGAGGTCAAAAAGACATTAATTTCGAATATATAACGACTCATGTTTGAAATAAAATCATCCAATAGGAATTGGATAGGGTTTGGATAATATATTAATCATTATAATCTTATTTATTTAAATTATTTATTAATGAGGTAAATACTGAATCATTATTTTGTAATAAATAATTTAATTTAATTGATGTCTAAAATTATAAAAAAATACCAACATGTATGAAATAATTTTATCTTTCCAATGAATATTTATAGTCGAAATGATAATTTAAATATCCCCTTAAAAAAATAATTACAAAAGGATTTTTGTTAGTGCCAATTTTTCCATTACATTAAATTCATTAATATAATGTGTCATTGTCTTTCATAAGTGGCTCAATGGGGTCCCAAAATCGACCCAAGGATGACCATGGTTGTCTATTACTCATCCAATAAGGTTTGGTCAAGTGTTAAGGTAATTATGAATTATTATAATATTCTTTTAACCTTGAATTTCCCTATTTACATTTAACGGTGGTAAATTAAAGTAAAAAGTTACTATTCACCAAAAACAATTTCTAATTGAACCACATTTTAATCCTTGATATTAACAATGTCTCTAGGATTTTCAAAATTCAACTCATAGAAGTGGTAAAATTAAGTTTAATGAACAATTGCAAAAGCTCCTACGAGGTGGATACAAGATGGTGAAAAGTTCAATACAATTTTTATAAATCTAAAATTATTATAAAATGATACCAATGAATTTCATTGAAATTTTATAAGTATTAGGTATCTATTTTGACCTGATGTAAATTTAAATCAAATAAATTATTATTTATATAAAAATTTGGTTTTAACAAAAAACTCAGTGTTTTCACTATTCATCAAAAATTGATGTATTTCAGAAAAATACAAAATATTCAGCATAAGCTATATTTGATATTCCGAATTGAAAAATGATGTCTATTTTTTCAAATTAAAAACATATAAGTGGAATTAATAAATTTTAATAGCAATTCCCATTATCAAAATAAATAACCTATTTTTAAGAAACAATAAATATCAAAAGATTATTACTTGTTTATGTTGAATTTCAAAGTGAAATTAATTCCAATGAACAATATTGGATTAAATGGTAAACATATATTATAATTACAATTTAAAACCAATTAAAAAGATAATCTACCAATATAAATTATTCTGAAAAAACAGTTGTTTTTAATTAAAATATATCGTGTTTTTATTATTCATTAAAATATGAATGTTATCAGAATAATATGAAAAATTTATCCGAAGTAAATTTTTATATCCTTTATTCCAAAAAAGAATTTTATTTTATCAATTTGAACTTATAGAAATTTCAAAAAAAAATATTTTAAGTGCGTGCTCCATCAAAAGGGGGAAAACTACATTTTTTGAAAAATACTTATTTTACTCAAAAAATTGATTTTTTTCTCATTACATGTTCTATAAAATGAGTAACATGAATAATAATGTTATAAAATTAAAAATTTATTTCATACTATTCACAACGGATAGTCCAGAATAAGATTATAAGAATATATCGTTGTTTAGGGAAACCGGGTATTGCATACTACACACACTATTGAAGAAGGTCACGATTGCGTGTAATGCAAGCCAAGTCAACTTTGCGTGTTGATAAAGACTCCTATATAGTTTCGTATAATAGAATTCAACCATATTTCATTTATACATTGAATATATATATATATATATATATACTTAATGTTTCATAGAATAACTACTATCAAAATTGTGTGTAACATGATCCAAGAATAGTGCTGTGTATACTGCAAGATAATACGGTGTTGCGTATAGTGCAAGGTAATCTTGGTGTAGCGTACAACACAAGACATCAATGAAATTAAAAATAATAATTCCCATAAAATTTCGGATTGTTACATTCTACCCCCTTTAAAAATGAATCTCGCCCTCGAAATTCGTCGGGGTTATAAATGGTTTGTTACTTGAGAATTTCTTTCCTAGAAACCCACATCGTAAAAAGGAATGCTAAAACATAGTTTTAAAAAGTGAAGTATGAAACATAATGGTTTACCAAAATTAACTCATCATTAAGTTTCCACATAAGAGATCATAGGTGAAAATATTGATATGGAGGAGAAATCTAACAATAACATTCTGATGGAGAGTGATAGAGAACATGGCTATAAAAAAGCCATCAATCAAAAAGCCATAGATTTGTAATGTTCTAAGGTACCATCTGATTCATCAGATATAAGAGAACCAGGAAAACATTTTGTTTTCAATATCATTTCCTAAAGTTCAAGAATTTTAATTAGAATAAATACTTACTTTATTTCATTACATTCTTAGTATTGTTTGTGCTTTGAACAATTTCCATTTCATCTCTTCAAGAAATGAAGTTGAATTTGTCATTCTTGAAGTGTTATCAGAGCATGTGATATAATGATTGGTCATTCCATCTAACTCAAAGAAAAGGTTAAAAAAAGTAACCGAATAAATAAGTCCATGTATGGTGAGGTTAATCATATATGATTCAAAAAATGGACTTACACTTCATCTATCATATCACTTAATAAAATAAAACTAGTTTCTACTAACCAGGGACTTCATGTAGGCCAGTTATAGGCAATAACGACCTGGCACACTTCAGTTGTGGTTTTGATTCCCACAGCCTTGTCCGACGTGATGGGTTGTCGCCCGTCCTGTAGGTTGTACTTTTTCTAAAATTACCTCATTATTAAATTCCATTAATAATATTGAAAAAAGTTCTAGACTAAAACAATACTAACTTGTGTCCAACATAATCCACTGCAATCTTTAGGCTTAACCAATATACATATGTCCAATATCATAGTATAAAGAAAAGGATTACTTGAAATTTCATCTACTGAGCATGTAAATACCATCATTTATCCTCGATATATCTTGTTGATCACATTCCAATCATGTGAATACCTTAATCATGTACTCACTTGAAAAATGAATAACCAATGAACCTTAGTGAAAACATGAATGCTGTCAAAAGTTAAATCTTTCCACATACTAAAATCCCAAAAAATTTATATACTCAAACCGTGATATCACTTTATCCTTATATAATTCCAAATCTCATTAATATTATCAAACATTTCATTATCTCCTTAGCAATTCTTTCAGTTCAAATTAGGTTCTTTACATAAATATTTGAATAAAATTTCATGGTTACCATTACCATTCATCATACACTTTCAAAACATAAGTAAAGCCAACATTGTAACAATCCTTAGGTGGCTTTTTATTCCAAAGTACCATGAGATTACTTATACAACATTAATCGTGATAAAAATGTAATCATTCCACTACCTTCTTAAACCATTGACCGAGCTTGAACAATTCATTCCCTTCACATATCATTAGTAGTCTCTTCATCACCATCCAAAAAAATACTACCCATATTACTATGATGATTCTCTTTATGAGATTTCACCTTAGGGTATTGGTTTTCATAATGCTCGTACACTCCACATTTAATACACATAACCATTGTTGATGTCTTAGCAATACCATTATCCTTATCTGTAGTGTTAACTGAACCTTTTTCTTTAGAATTACTAGCTTTGTGTCCTCCATTTCCACACCCAAATCATCTACCCATTCTTTTGAAATATTCTCCTTGATTCCTTTTCCCACATGACTTACATGAGGGAAATTGAAGTTTCATTCCTCTATGATCATCATGAAACTCCATCTTTCTCTTATTAGCTAAGTCAGGAAACTTACAAAAGTTGAGATTATTGATCATATTATGAGATTGCTGATTAAGCATAATAACAATGTTTCACCTACCAAATCCGAATTAATTTTATTGATCATGTAGAATATCAATCCATTGTCCATCATATTCTCCATTATCGTGAATATTCATGTTTCCAGACATTTTCAAAAACCCAAAAAGAATAGTGAGATAAGAAAAATAATGATAGGTAAAACAACGTAATTAAGGGGGAGTAACATCAACATCCAACATCTTAGGATTAATTATATGATAGTTACCATATTTATAGGATTATAACATATACATATACCTCACCTTAGGGACATCCCTATACATACCTTATAAATATCACTAGGGATCTCACAAATGTTTTCGCATCCTAGTTTCCAAAGGTTAACTAAACCTTTCCTCTGATACCAACTGTAGAGACCCGAAGCATGACGTTCGGGGACATTACATTTCTATTGCGGAATACATAATACATAACGAAAAAATACACACAAGGACCGTAATATATTAGTGTCTTTGGAAACTCTGAAAAATAATCTTCTAATCGTGGTGAAAGATTTTCAACATCTCCCATAACGATCATCCCCTTTTTGTTTCCTTACCTCAATTACTTCTTTTAATCATGGGGGAAAAGAAAACATAAAAAGGGTGATCTCAAATGCTGAGTAAGGGTATGCATGGAGAAAATAAAACAAACCATATATATTTGAACTTAAAAACATGAACATAATGTTTCAACATCAAAATCATGAGCAATGTAATTAAACATGGAAGTACATAAGGAATAGATCATAATGGAACATCAATCATGAAAAAATAGCATGGGAATAAAACTTGTAATTGTGGAAAAACATTTCTCACATGTTTTGATTTCCATAGTATGCATGGAATTTCTTCCAAAACCATCTTAGTTGAAAAATTCCCTTACTGAACCAGGTTTACATTCCGTTCCAGCCTTGTATTACTGCACTGGATTTACTTGCCATTCCAGCCATGTCTATCTCATGAGATATAAATCTTTACCCAAAGCATTGGTAGTAGATATAAGTCCCACACATCTCATATTGAAATCATTCTTACTTGTGCCACAAAAAAAGCATATATCAACCATTATAACCCAAAAAATAAAATGGGTTTCATAAAAATCATCCCATCATAACATAATCCATATAAAACAAATGGATATCATTTCATCATAATAGAAGTGAAACCAATTAAATCATAGAGACATTATTCTTGAAACATACACATATGATATAATGTCATCTTAGATAGAAAATGGTTTTGATAAATCATTTGAAACAAATTCTTGAGGAAAATATCCTTTCATATTCAAAATCATTTTATTTTCACAAAATTCCATGAAATTTTAAATGAAAATGATTTTGTTGAACATAATCATGAAATCTTGTAGAGTAATCCTCTTGAAAATAATGCATTATGAAACCGTAAAAATCTGTTCGTGCCGTATAAGTTAAAAATACATTCTTCTCGTAATTTTGCCGAAAAACTAAAAAATGTACCTCGTAACGTAAAAATAATAAACATTCCTTACATAACATGTAGTAATAGTCAAAAATGGGCAAAAAGGACTTTAAACATACATGAAAAAAAATTAGAACATAGGGATATGGATGATAAATATAACCCCAGTGAATACTTATGAATAAACAATCTCAGATAAAAATGAGATTGGAAAAGTTATCCCTTACCTTAGGTCCGATATGCATTGTACGTATCCGAACCAACTGTATAATGATTTAAATAATGTCATTTACTTATTACACAATAATATTCATTGTTATGATATCATATATGGTTTACTTATAACCTTATATTACCCGTTCTTTTATAAATCCCATGTTAATGCAATGTTTTGGGTAAAATCATCTTATTTATCGTACGTGTTTGGACTTGTTTTTCTTGATTTTATTATTAAATATATCATGATTTACATACATAGAGAATTTAAACCATGATTTATTTATCATATATAGTCATTATATATTAATCATATACAAGTATTTATAATAGTAAATAACATATGGAGGTAAGTAATGAAATTCACCGTTCATAGAGACGGTAAGCCGTACGTACGCATGAATGCTACTTTTATTTATATTTATTATTTTAATGGAATATTTATATTATAATTCCAGTATAATATCATATATAATATCATTGACTCCATACTTTATATATCCAACATAAGGCATTAACGAATCCCATTACTTTGAGGGGGCGGTAGTCCGCACTTCCTCAAATGAGATCATCGTATTTACCAACTATCGAAACCATAATGTCTTGATATCATTGGGAAGTAAAGAAGAATAAGGAAATCATATACATTATATATATATTATATAAATAAATTTCCATCATAATGGCAACCATGATAGGCGGTAGGAGAAAATCGAACAATAATCGTTTCGTGTGGTGTTATTTTTCCATCACAGAAACAATATGTTTTTCATCCATTAGATGGATGTGTATTTAAGTGTAGTTCGAATACGTCTCATAACAACATCCTAGTATATATTTTGGATACTGGTTTTGTTACAAAATAATGGATTAAAAAGGGTTTAGGGGTTGGATAAGTAGAATAAAAGAAAACATCATAAGAGAAACTATTACCTTTAATTTGTGTAACTTAATTTGGTTTGAACCAAAATGACTTCTTGAAGTTCCTTCTACCTAATTTAATGATTTTAGGAGGAGTAGTGAGATATAGGGAGATTAGGTGGGCAAATTTTGGACGATCCAAAAGGCTTGAGAGATGTGAAGAATTGCAAAAAAGTGGTCTCCTTTTATAAGGGAGAGGAGGGTCTCTTTAGGATAGTGTGATAAAATTATATTATTTTAAACTTATCTTCAGTTTCAATAGTTACAAAACACATTAATGTATAATATAAGATGACTCATATTTGAAATAAAATCATCAAATAGTTAATGGACTGGTTTTGGAGAGTAGTTTAATCATTATAATCTTATTTATTTAAATCATTTATTAATGAGGTAAATACTACATCATTATTTTCTCATAAGTAATTAAATATATTTGATGACTATAATTATAAAACAAAATACCAACATGTTGGAATTAATTTTATATTTAAAATGAATATTTATTGTCAAAAATATAATTTATATATCCTCTTATAAAAATTAATTACTAAAGGATTTTGGTTAATGCCAATTTTGTCGTTACATTAAATTAATTAATCTAATGTGTCATTGTCTTTCATAAGATGCTCCATGGGGTCCCAAAATCAACCCAAGGATGCCCATGGTCGGCAATTAGTCATCTAATAAGGTTTAGACAAATGTTAAGGTAATATTTTTTTTATAATATTCTGTTAACCTTGAATTACCCTATTTACATTTAACAGTGCTAAATAAAAGAAAAAATTTACTATTCACAGAAAATTATTTTTATCTAATTGAACCACATATTACTCCTTGATATATACCATGTCTCTTGTATTTTTTAAATTCAACTCACACAAGCGGTAAAATTATGTTTTATGAACAATTGCAAAAGCTCCTAGGAGGTGGGTAAAAGACTGTGTAATGTTCCATACAATTTTTATAAATCTAAAATTATTATAAAATGATTCCAATAAATTTCATTGAACTTATATAAGTATTATATATCTATTTTGAACTATGATAAATTTAAATCTAATAAATTATTATTTAAATAAAAAGCCAGTTTTAACCAAAAACTCAATGTTTTCAATATTCATAAAAAATTGATGTTTTTTAGAAAAATACCAAAACATCAGCATAATCTATATTTGATATTACGAATTCAAAAATGATATCTATTTTTCAAAAATTATGTATATTTTTCAAAATTCAAAACAGAAATGTGTAATTAATTAATATTAAATTTAATTCTTGTTATCCAAACAAATAACGTGTTTTTAAGTAACAAAAACTAACAAAAGATTGATAGTTGTTTATGTCCAATTTCAAAGTAAAATTAATTCTAATTAACAACATTGGATTAAATGGTAAAAATATATTCTAATTACACTTTAAAACCAATTAAATAGATAATCTATCCATATAAATTATTGCAATGAAAAAAAGTTGTTTTTAATTAAAATATAGTGTGTTTTTAATATTCATTAAAATATGAAAGTTATCAGAATAATATGAAAAATTTATCCAAAGTAATTTTTTATATCCTGATTCAAATGATGAATTTTATTTTGTTATATTGAACTTTTAGACATGTCAAATACAAGATTTAAATTTGGTGCACCATCAAAATGCGGCAAAACTACATTTTTCGAAAAATACTTATTTTACTTGAAAAATTGATTTTGTTCACATACCATGTTGTAGAAAATGTGTAAGATGAATAATAATGTTATAAAATTCAAAATTTAGTTGATACTATTCATAACGCCTAGTCCATAAAAATATTAGAACAATATATCGTTGTTTATTCAATCCCGGTTTTGCGTACTACACACGCTATCGGGGAAGGTCGTGATTGTGTGTAATGCAATCCAAGTAAGGGTTGCGTGTAGTGCATGACTCCTCTATTGTTTCATATAAAATAATCCAACCATATTTCATTTATACATTGAATATATATATATATATATATACACTTAATGTTACGTAGAATAACTACTATTGAAATTCTGTGTAACATGATCCAAGAATAGTGTTGTGTATACTGTAAGATAATACAGTGTTGCGTATAGCGCAAGGTAATCATGGTGTAGTGTACAACACAAGACATCAATGAACTTAAAAAGAATAATTCTCAACAAATCTCAGGTTGTTACAAAAATCATACCCCATTATTTGTAATTGAAAAAAGTGGATAAAAACATAATGAAAATTACTCAAAAATGAGAGAGGAAGAAATACCTTTCATGGAAGTGTGATAACAACGGCTTGGGAGAGTCTTGAGAGAGGCTTCATCAGGAGCATGGAGTGCCTTAGGAGGGTTCCAGAGAGAGGAGTGCAGGGGTTGGTCAAACTCAAATGGCTTCTCATAAAGAGGAAGTGGGGGCATGGTTGGTTTTATATAAAAAAGGAGAGGGAACTCATTATTATTAAGTTTTGGGAGACATCACATTAAAATAATCAATAACCCAAACCAGAACTTAGTTTTCAGAGATGTTTTTTGCCAAAGGGGAGTTGAAAACAATATTTTATAAGGATAATGGCCAAACTTCTTAAATTAATAGGGTTTCTAATGTGGTTGTGAGCCACACTCTCAATGAAAATAATTTAATAATACAAAATGTTTTATATGTCATGGAGGGTCAAAAAAAACTTTGTATAAAAAATAAAACAAATCTATAATCACATTATTTTATTTCTAAAACATATATTTGCTGAACAAATTGTTTATTGTATTTTATTACATCACTATTCGGTAATTCTGATGTCATAAAACACATTATATTTTTAAACTGTATTAAATATTTTCCCAAAAATTCATCTCTCTTAGAAAAATATAAAAAATTTGCCACTGGATATTTTTGAATTCATGATTTCAAAAATAAATTCCAATTTATCAAAATAATTTAATTATTATGTGACTTTTAACATTTACAAAAAAACCAACATTTGCGGATAATTCTTGGGTTTTGACAAAAACAATTTTCAAATCATAATAAATATTACAAATTCATTCATGAAATTATATGATGATTTGTATTTAATAAAAATTAATTTGAACATAATATTTTATTAAAATATTTTTTTATTCAAAAAAACATTAATTCATCAAAATAGATTTCATAGTTGAATATTAACTAAAAATATTATTTGTGCTTTAATAAAAATTTACAATATAAAAATAATAAAATGAATGCACACTCTTTATACAAAAATAATGTACCTTTTCATAGTTATAGTGTGTTGTTACAAAACCCCTTATATCACCTGAATAAGACTGAAGTATAATGTGTGCAATGGTGACAGGCTCTTTGGGTGGATGGCATTACATCGCTTGCGTGGTAATGTCTATTAAAATCCACCACTCTCGTAGTTGGTACCGTTCAAGATTAAAGTGTTCATTCTTAACAAGGGATTGGGATTGGACAAGAGCGAATCCCAATGAAAAAACATCATTTATAAGATCTGAAAAATGGGCTCTGTACGGGGCAAGCCTACTTGATAAGGGAATCTCTTCCTTTATCTGAGTAAATTGTATTTTTTAAAGCCCTATATTAATACTAATCATGCCATTACTGTTCAATGTCTATATTATCAATGATGAAAATTCATTAAGGTATTTTAAAATCCAGAAACCTAAACCCAATGAAGTTTACATTTTATATAACTATAATAAATATTTAATACCATCAAGAGGAATTTTAATTAATGAATGTTTGGGTCGTTAGAGACACAATGAGTATGAAAACATAAACTCAAGAAGTTCAGGATGCTAACACTATGTGGAATATGATGACTTTAAAATATTAGAGGCATGCTATCATGTAGGAGGACTAGGAGAATATAAATATTGTATCTATTTTAGTGGAGTCTACAATTATTATCTAGTAATGGGAGAGGATATACGAGGCTCTGGATTTTTATTCCATTAAGGAATCATTGAATGTAGGGAGACACCTTCAGATTAGATTGTAGGTGAGGATGAGGTCATCTATGTCAGGAATATATTTTTTTCATTCCATCATATATGTTGGAGGAGATGATGTATGAATTCCATGACTTTAGAGGGGATTTGAATCTGGGTTTGACCAAAGTTATCCACACAAAAATCGAAAGTACTAGTGGTCAGCCATGAAAAATTTTGTTTTATGGTTATGACATGATATTATACCTTTCAAGAGGTTAATGCCATGAATCTATGAACTATAGGTATACTATAGTTGTTTCCCATTACATAATGGAAGTTTGATAATTTTACCATTGAAATTATGTTGGGTATCCAAAAAAAAACCTTATACAAATGAATTTATTTGGGAGTTAATGGACCTATTGATGAAGATACATATTTCAAACATAAAAAAGAGTCATTATTAATTGACCAGTATACAGATTTGTACATTCGGGAGATAGCCTTTCCACATGGGGTTCAACATAGTATTGTTTCAGACAATGAATCATTTTTAAACATTATGATTCCACTAGGGAAAACAATATGTTATTAGGGAATTATCTTTACTAGGTATTTATTTCTACACAAATATAAAAGGTAATATAGAGAATAATTTTCATGTTTTTGAGGATATTCTATGAGTGTGTGTTCCTGATTTTGGGGGGTCTTTGGAGAATAAATTATATCTCATTGAGTACTCTTATAAAAATAGTTATTATTGAACTTATGAAATGATCAAATATTATGTTATTCTTGGCAGTCCATGTAGATCACCTATATATTGGATGAAGGTTGGTGATTGAAATATTTTGGGACCGAGTCTTGGAAAATAGATGTTGGAACCAATTCATGTGATTTTTAATACATTGGATATGGATAATTGTAGAAATATTTTTTACACTGATAGATATTGATAACCCCAAGATTTTATATTAGGTGATCCTGAAAGGTGGGTACTGAGAGTCTCCTCAGCTCCTCAGGTCCAACCATCCACTCCGGGTACGTCTCGCCCAGTGGTCCACCTCCAGGTACCGTCTTGCTCCCCAAGCCTCAACCATGATCAGTGATGTCCGTCCTCTGCATCCAACACAATGCAGTGTGGGCAGAGCCCATGCAGGGGTGAATATACGCTACTCAGTAGGGATCCCAAGACACCGAAGGTCTCCCAAAATACACAAAGGATAATCCACAAAGGATATATACAATCATGAAGTAACAACCAACGCTGCTTAGGTATATTCCCACACATATACCTAATTCACGAATTCTAGTTCGGCTCTAACATCTGTGCCCAAGTTTGATCTATTCCACGCAGGATAGTACAACCAACCCACACGGGATAACACAATCCAATCAACATAGGAATGGAAGTCAATCATATCGAAGATAACGATATAAAGTCAAGACTCAGCTCACACATGTATACTTCTTTATAAGGTGATAGAGATGATCAGATGTAACCATTGATTCATCTATGCTGGGACCAATATAGGATACTAGACCAGCTAAGCTGTCGGAAGCACGTAGGTTACAAGACCAGCTACTCTGCCAGACCCACGTAGAATACAAGTATAGTGTCAAATTCTGCCAGACCCACGTAGGATACAAGAACAATAGTAGAGTCAAACCCATGTAGGATAGAAGAATAGTAGTCATGGATGTCGAACCCATGGAGGATTTTGGTACAGTCTTCATCGCTGCCAAACCCAAGGATGATTTCAGTGCAGTCATCGTCGCTGCCGAACCCATGGAGGATTTCCGTGTAGTTGTCATCATCGTCGTAGTCGCAGCCAGCTCTAGGGTTCCCACACATAGCATGCTCTAATCTGGGAGGGTCCGGTCTATGAGCCAAGGGGGTTCGTTACATCAACTGACATATAGTTTTGAGTTGATGTATCCCAATGTTTCATCTCAAAAAAAGAACTCAACGTGACCGACGACATATCAATCAGACGCCCGGTCTGAGAGTTATTGGCTTTTTCGTTCTAGGGTCCCAGTTGGTTTTTAAGTCAAACTCAACCCAACCATACTCCAACTACGTCCACACCTTGAGCGGAGTAAGCCAAAATTTCCATCTCACTAAGAGGAATCTAACAAAGTAGACAGCACGTTAATTGGACGTCCGAAGCTCAAGTTATAAGAGAATCTAATCCAAGGGCCAGGTTAGTTTTGTGTTCAAACCAACCCTACCATACCTGATGTTCTCCAAAACCTTGATTTTATTAAATCAAAATGACCTTCTCGATCCACGTATCACATCACAAATGACGGTACGTCGATCAGAGGTCCATTGCCCATGTTACGAGCATTTAAATGAACTTGACCAGTTTTAGGGGGTTTTGGGCCCGGACCGACCCTGCCCAAGACCCCCTGGGTATACCCGAACTGGGTCGACCCAACCCGGGTCTGGGTCTGGCCCTTCAGGTCACAGCCCGTCCCGGCTGGTGTGGCGCGACCCGGCCCGACGCAGGTGGCCCGACCCGATGTGGGCGGCCCAACCCGTTTTGTGGGTGGCCTAGCCCGGTGTGGGCGGCCAGGCCCGGTGCGGCCGGTTCAGCTGTCACGGCCGGTCCAAGCCAGCATGGGCGCCGTGCTCCATGTGAGGGAAGAAGGGGTGGAACCACCACCCCCTTCGACGAAACGTCATACATGCGGGGGGTCCGCCCAGCTGCGCTGACTGGGGGTCGAACCCCTAGTTTTTTCGGATCTGGCTAGCCATAACGGCCAGACAACTCACCACATGGGACCTATTAGTCCTACCCACCGGAGCACCGGCAGCTGGCAGCTCTGGCCACCCTCCCTTGCTCCGTCGCTGCCAAAGGTCGTGGCCCTGGTTCGACCGGCGCGGCGCGACAGCGCCACGCCCCTCTGTCGTGGCCCCGGTCCGGTTGTGGCCTCCTCCCGGTTCTCCGACACATCGTGATGGCGCCACTCCCCTTCATTGTGGCCCGACCCCAGCTGCAGATTCGTTCGGCCACAATGGCACAACACAATGGCTCTATGCTTCTTCACCGCATTCCTCTTTGTTTTCGTTTGGTGTCGTTGCTCCATGTTGCCTTTGTTTGTGCCGCAACAAGTACAACATCAAAGGTGGAGGAGGGTTGGCCATGTTCGTGTGGCTTGACCTCCTCCCGTTATAACGATAATATGCAGCCTAGAATTAAAATAAATTCGACAAAAAAAAGCTCAAATTTAATCCACTAAATTTGAACTCAAACCCCTATTTCGATAAAGTCGTCGAACGAGGTTTGTCATGGAAAAAGGATGTCGCGAAATATGGCGTCACGGAAGACGGTGTCGCGGAAGACGGCGTTGTATACGTCGTCGGTGTTCACTCAAAGAAGGATGCGGAGCGTCGTTGTTCTCTGAAGAAGGCATATCTTACCGACTGCGGAGAGGAGAGGATACCGCATGATGATTACCTTGTGGTGATGGTGTTCATCGTCGTACGCTCGACATTCTTCGCATTCTTAGATGAGGAAGAAGATGTTCATCAGAGCGCAAGGGTCTCTCATTGTTTCCTCACAACGAATCAACCCCGAATAAAATATGACATTCTCTTATTTTTTTAACACAGACGCATGCCAAAATTAAATTTTGAAATTTAAAATGATCCCATTCAATTAATTAAATTAATTGAAGAGCCTTTAACAGTTCATTAAATTGGGAGAGTTGACCTATCATTAAAAAGGGGAGTGGGTGTGTTACATAGTTAAATGCACGAGGAAGGTTTTAAGGGTTTTACAGGGGTGGGGCTCATGGGGCCCTACTTCACTAATATCCTACCTAGTGGATTTCGGATGTAGTAGGTCACACTCCAACCTCTATGCATAGGTTATAAACTAGTTAGAATAGAAAATAAAAATTGTGGCACAATTTTTTTTTCAGTCTTAAGATAACCCATTTATTTAATAACATCAACTGAGCTAAAACAACTCTAGAAAAGGTGTTCCTAAGTAATTACTAGCACTGTGATTCCATTGGGGCCCTCAGAGTTCGATTCCGAGCACCGATTCAAGAATTAGGAAAACTCGCTCGTTCGTTCACTGAACTTACTTGAGCTAAACTTCAGAAATTGATTCCGGGTACACCGTGCCTCGGAATCAGGTGCCTTTATAAACTGCATTCTTGTATAATCCAAAAAAAATTAAGAAAAATTTTCCCTTGATATTTACGGCTCTTTACATTACTCCCACCATAGGGATTTACATCCCCGTAAAGATACTTCACAAACTAGGGGAATAAATGAGGGTACTAAGCATGCATCTGAGCATACCGCTACCAAGTGCTCTCCTTGAGGTTCCCATGCGGCCACATGATGCGAACTAGAGGAATCGACCACCAACATAGGACCCGCTCCTTTTGATCCTTGATCTCCACCGAGTCCTCTACAAAAGTCACCCCATCGTCAATGTCCAGCTCCCCATGGCCGATGATATGAATCGGGTTGGGCATATACCTACTCAGCTAAGATACATGGAAGATGTCCTACACCCGGTGCAACTAAGGTGGTAGAGCCAGGTGATAATCCACTCGCCAATCATGCTGAGAACCTGTAATGGTCTGATGAAGCGCAAAGATAACATGCCGCACCAGCCAAATCTCTGTAATCCACATCGAGGTGAGACCCATATGAAAACGTGGACGCCATCCTCAAACACCATTTGTCTCCACCTCATGTCAGCATAAGACTTCGGTCAACTCTAAGTTGTCCTCATCTACTCCTAGATGACCTGGACCTTCTCTTTTGTGGCCTGGACAATCTCTGGTCCCACAAGTGATGACTCCCCAGGGTCGGTCCAATACAGAGGTTATCTGCAAGGTCCGCCGTAGAATGCCTCGAACGGTGTCATCCAAACGGTTGAGTGGTATCTGTTATCGTACTCAATCTCCACCAAGGGTAGGTGATCCTCCCAACTGTGACCAAAGTCGAAAAAACATGCACGGAGCATTTCCTCGAGAGTCTGAATGGTCCTCTTCATCTGACCATCTGTGGGAGGGTGATAGGCGGTGCTCAGACGTAGATGTGTCCCAATTGCCTCCTGCAACCCCTTCCAATGTCGGAATGTAAAGTGAGCATCTCGATCGGAGATGATAGATGATGGCACACCATGGAGCTGCATGATCTCCTGAACATAGAGGCATCCCAAGATCTCCATTGAGCCCTGCTCTCTGATGAGTATGAAGTTGGACGACTTGGTGAGTCGGTCGACAATCACCCAAAAGGAGTCATGACCTCTGGAAGTACGTGGTAGTCCAGTCACGAAATCCAAAGATATCCCATCCCACTTCCACTACGAGACCTCCAAAGGTTGTACCAAGCCTGCTGGTACCTGGTGCTCTGCCTTCACCTGCTGGCAGGTGAGGCACCGTGAAAAGAACTCTGTTGCACACTTCTTCATACCCAGCCACCAGTGTTGCCGTCTGAGATCCTGGTACATCTTTTCCACTCCTGGATGTTCCGCTAAAAGAGAAGTGGGAAACTCCATCAACACCTCCTCTTGTAAAGCATCGGGTACCATGGTACATCCTCTGAAAAGGATGATGTGCTCTCCTCTTATAGTGAATCCATCAGGTGCCCGTCCTGAGGATATCTGTGCACGCTGTGTCTCAAAGTCAATGTCCCCACGTAGTGCCTCCCTGACCTGCTATAGTAGTGGAGGGGTGACTGTGAGGGACTGAAGAAAGGTTTCTCCTCCTCTATCCACGAAGGATATCTGCAATGCGGTTAGCTTCTCCATCACCTCCCCATGTAATTGACTGCCCGTCCTCCTGCTGAGAGAATCAGCTACTACGTTACCCATTCTAGGAGTATAGACTCTATCAAAGTCATATTCCTGGTGGAACTCAAGCCATCGTCTCTGTGTCAGGTTCAGGTCCTTCTGCGAGAAGATGTATCTGAGACTCTAGTGGTCATAGTAGACTGTAAATCACTTACCCGTTAGATAGTGTCGCCACATATTCAGAGCGAAGAACACTGCTGCTAACTCTAGGTCATGGGTAGTGTAGTTCTACTCATGATTCCTCAACTGTGGTGATCCATAGTAAATCAATTCCTGCTCCTACATCAGGACACATCTGAGTCCGGTCCCTGATGCATCGTAGTAGACTACGTACCCTACTCCCTCCTCTGGTAGCCTCAAGATTGGTGCACTGGTCAATCATTGTCTGATCTCATAGAAGCTCTACTAACATCTATCTTACCACACGAATGGTTTCCCCTTCTTCTTCAAAGAGGAAAGTGGTGCCGCAACTCTGGAGAAGTCTGGCACAAACCTCTAGTAGTATCCTGGTAGCCCCAAGAAACTCCGCACCTCCGTCACACTCTTGGGTGGCTCCCAAGCTAGCACTGCCTCGATCTCCATAGGATCCTCCGAAACTCCCACCTCTGAGATGACATGTCCCAAGAAGTGGACCTCACACAACTAGAACTGACACTTCGAGAGCTTACCATAAGGTTTGTTCTCTCAGAGTGTGTCCAATACAACCCACAAGTGGTAGGCGTGCTCCTCCTCAGTGGTCGAGTATATCAATATGTCTTCGATGAAGACCACGACAAATTTTTCGAGGTAGGGAAGAAAGATCCAGTTCATGAGACTCATGAACACTTCTGGAGCATTGGTTACTCCAAAAGGCATAACCAAGAACTCATAGTGGTCATACCAACATCTGAAGGTTGTCTTCTGCACGTCCTCATCCCGAAATCTATGCTGATGATAACCAGATCTGAGGACTATATTCGAGAACCACCGTGCTCCCTTGAGCTGATCAAAGAGGTCGTCAATCCTCGGTAGCAGGTACTTGTTCTTCAGTGTAACATGGTTTAGGCGATGATAGTCGACACATAGTCGTAAGCACCCGTCCGCCTTCTTGGCGAACAAAATCACGGAAGCCCAGGGTGAAACATTGGGTCTGATGAATCCCTTTCCCTGCCAGTCCTCAAACTGTAACCATAGCTCTTGAAGCTCAGTAGGGTCCATATGATATGCTGGAGTTGATATCTGGGTTGTCTCGGGGTACATGTCAATATAGAAGTCTACCTCTATGTGAAGAGGTAGTCCTGGAACGTCGTCATGAAAAACGTTCGCAAATTGAACTACCATTACAGGAAAACTCAGACTCTGCATGTCAACTGCTCCTAGGATGAGGCTAGACAACTAGTCAGTGATCAGTTTTCCTCACCTCTAGGTGATTCCATCAAGCACAAAAAAGGCTCCCTTCTCGCCGGTGAAGGGGAACCTTCTCCCATCGGTGCGAGCACATCACACCCTGCACCTAATAAAGTCGATCTGAGCATGGATTGTAGATAAACAATCCATGCCCAAGAAGACATCGTAAGGCCTCGACTCCGCTACAAGAAGATCCCAGCTGAAGCTCTCATCTCATAGAGTAAGCTCACACTGCCGGCACCAGTGTGTAATCATCGAGTATGCTCCCGTAGGAATCTCTATACATAAGGATCGAGCCAATGGCTCCATCGGAATCTCCGAGTTCCGAACATGGGTAGTGGAAATAAAATATTGACTCGCTCTTGTGTATATAAGAACTGAATCAATGGTGGAGTAGACACAGATAGTACCTCAAATCATCTCTGGCGCGTCAAGGTCATAGGCCTCCACTGCCTAAAGCTAATCATGTCTCTGCCCGCCATCTCCCTGTGGTCGGGGTGGGCCTCCTAGTGGTGGTGGTGGTAAAGCCTCGAAGCATCGCCCAACACATGCTGCCCAGCTAGAACCTCTTTCTCATCTTCCTACTCCCTGCGGACCACCACGGTCGACCCTCTGTCTCTACCTGGGTGGTACCTCAATCATATTATGCTCCTCTGAATGGTGGGTTGGGCAGTCATGAGCCATGTGGCCCTTCCCTCTGCATGCGTAGAACTCTCTGCTCCTTAGAAGGCTAACTCTGTGCCGTGTGCCCAGCACCTCTGAGCCAGTTTCCTGAGGTCATCTTCCTGCTGGTCTGGTCCTCCTGGAGCCTTGTGATGTCCGTCGACTGCTAACTGCAGAAGACTCTGCTACGTGCCGCCCTGCAGTAGGTCTCACTGCTGGAGTAGGATCAACAAGAAAGCTCTCTATGATAAGGTCTCACTCCAGTACTCCTGCCTATGTCGGAATGCTGAGGGAGACCATCGATTACCTGATCTCATGCCTCAGTCCTTATTCAAAGGACTGATCCCAGAAGAACGGGTCTTGTACCATGTCCGTTGAATAGAGCGAGAGATCTGTAAATCTCACCGAGTACTGGGCTACCATCATGCTTCCCTGCCGCAGTTGTAGTAGCTCCTAGATGCGCACCGCACAGAGGATGGATGGGAAGAACTCTGAGTAGAAGAGGCTCTCAATGTTCATCCAGAGAAGAGAATCCTCTTTGTGCACTTGGAGAATCAAGCTCCACCATCATCATGATGCCGCGTGTAGGAGGCTCGTAGAAAGGATCACCATGTGGTCAGCAGGTGCCCCCACTATCATAAAAACATGAACTAAAACCTCCACCCAATCCTTAGTGGCCTGAGGGTCTATCTCCCCACGAAACCTGGGCATCCCTTGACACTGGAGCTCATGCAGTGCACTATGGTGACATGTACTCTCATCGGCTTGGTCTGGTGGCATCGGTGGCTCAGCGGGTAGAGGTACCGACGATGCCCCCACTGTAAAAGGCCCCCTGCACCGAGGCCTCGTCGCGCAGTGGGTTGTCATCTTGCAAAAAGCTCAGAATCCTAGCTGGCTACCATCATGGGGCCATACTGAAAAGAAACAGATGAAAAATGGTCAAAATAGTATACCTGGTGAGCTGACACAAAGTAATCACATAGAAAACATTTGTAACACACATGCAATCAATTTTTTCGTGCACTGAGTCGGAAATCAGAAGTCAGGGTCCTGGTGTATGGATACGTCGGCCGACACACCAACATTAGACTCTCTGGAATGATAACCACACTCAATACCGTTTACACTATTGCATTGCATAGATGAAATATCAGCGTCCTGAGTTCTGCGGTAGAACCGAACTCCTCTGTTACCAATTTGTCACGACCCGTCCTCAGGACCTGTGTCGTGACTAACCCAAGCCCGCCATCGATAGGCTAGGGGCTGGCGACTAGCCCCAATGGCGTAAATCCTGATAAAAAGGGAAGACATTTCCTTTATAATGTAAACAAACATCACAATGTAAGCTTGCAGAAGTAGACACTGAGTAAAACTAGGTACAAAAGTATGTGCGAAAGAAGAAGTGGGCCAGAATACAAACCCAAAATGAAAGTAAAGTACAACTGGAAATAAAGTAAAAAAAAGAAAACTAAAGTAGCAATGTTGAGCCATCCACTGGAAATACCACATGAAGGATGGGTACAGATAGTCTCATAATCTCCTCGGGTCCAACCGTCTGCTCCGTGTACGTCCCGCCCAGTGGTCCACCTCCAGGTACCATCTTGCTCCACAAGCCTTAACCACGATTAGCGCTGTCCATTGTCTGCATCCAACACAACGTATTGCGGGCATAGCCCATATAGGGGTGAGTATAAACTACTAATTAGGGACCCTGAGATCCTAATGGTCTCCCAGAATCCACAAAGGATAATCCACAAAGGAAAGATACAATCATGAAGTAACAACCAATACAACATAGGTATATTCCCATACATATACCTAAGTCACCAATTCCAGTTCGGCTCCAACATCTGAGCCCATGTTTGATCTAGTCTACATAGGATAGCACAACCAACCCACACAGGATAACACAACCCAATCCAAATCAGAAATCATGTCAATCATATCGATGATAAAGATTGAAAATCCCGACTCAGCTCACACAAGTACACGTTTTCGTAAGGTGATAGAGATGATCAGATGAAACCTCTAATAAATCTAGGCTAGGACCCACATAAGATACTAGACCAGCTAAACTATTGGACCCACATAGGATACAAGACCAGCTACTCTGCCTGACCCACATAAGATACAAGTACAGAGTCAAATACTGCCGAACCCACGTAGGATACAAGAACAGTAGTACTGCCGGACCCCCGTAGGATACAAGAACATTAGTCATCGTTATCGAACCCATAAAGGATTTCAGTAAAGTTGTCATCAATGCCGAACCCACAGAGGATTTCAGTGTATTCATCGTCAGTGCCGAACCCCCAGAGGATTTCAGTGTAGTGGTCATCATCGTCACAGTCGCAACCATCTCTAGGGTTCTCGTACATAGCATGCTCAATTCTGGGAGGGTCCACTCCACGAGACAAGGGGATACGTTACATAAACTAACATGTAGTCCGATGTTGATGTACCCCAATGTTCTGTCTCTATAAAAATAACTCAACGTGACAGATGGCGCGTTAATCGGACCCCTGGTCTGAGAGTTATTGGCTTTTTCGTTACAGGGGCCCGATTAGTTTTTAAGTAAAAACCAACACGACTGTACCCCAACTGCATCCAATCCTCGGGAGGAGTAATCCAAAAGGTCCGTATCACTAAGAGGAATCCTAAAAAATCTATGGCATTCCAATCGGACGTCTGGATCTCAAGTTATAAGCATTTCTGCTCCAAGGGCCCGGTTGGTTTTGTGTTCAAACCAACCCGGACGTACCCAATGTTCTCTGAAACCTTGTGTGTAATAAACCGGAACGATCTTCTCGATCCAAGGATCGCATAACAATTGACGGTGCATCGATCGGAGGTATGTAGCCCATATTACGGGAATTTAAACGAACCTGACATGTTTTAGGGGGTTTTGGGCCCGGACCAACCCGTTCTAAGACCCCATGGGTCAGCCCGAACTGGGACGACCCGACCCGGGTCCTGGTCCGGCCCATTAGGGTGGGGGCGGACCTGCCCGGCTCGGGCAGCCCGGCCCGGTGCGAGGGCGGCCTAGCTCGGTATGGGCGGCCCGGCCTGGTGCTGTCGATCCAGGCCGGCACGGGCGCCGCACGCCACGGGCGTGCAGAAGGGGGGGGGGAACCGCCACCCCCTTCAACGAAACAGTGGACCCGCGGGGGGTCTGCCCAGCTACACTGACCGAGGGTCAAACCCTCGGTCTTTCCAGATCTGCCTGGTCGTAACGGATGGCCATCTCACCACGCGGGAGCTTTTGATCACACCCTCCAGAGCACCAACGGACGGGGCTTCGGCCACCCTCTGTTGCTCCACTGTGGCCCCACTCTGATTGCGGCCTCTTCGAGGTTCTTCAGCGCAACGCAATGGTGCCCCACCCCTTCGCCGTGGCCTGACTCCTGCCGCGGCTTCTTTCGGCCTCAACGGCTCTGCGCGACAGCACTGCGCTTCTTCACCACATTCCTCTTTGTTTTCGCGCGGTTCCGTTGCACTGCGCTACCTTTGTTCATGCCCCAACTAGTACAACATCAAAGGGGGAGGAAGGTCGGCCATGTTCGTGCGGTCCGACCTCCTCTCATTATAACGATAACAGGTGCCCCAAAATAAAAATAACTTCTACAAAGCAAGCACAAATTTAATCCATTAAATTTTAACTCAAACCTCTCTCTCAATTATGTTGTCAAACGTGGTTCGTCACGGAAAAAGGAAGTCGCAGAAGACGGCGTCGTGGATGACGACATCGCGGAAGACGGTGCCGTATATGTCATCAGTGTTCTCCCGAAGAAGGATGCGACACATTGTCGTAGTCCAAAGAAGGTGTCTCTTACCGGCTACAGAGAGGAGAGGAGACGGCATGGAAATTCTATTGCGGTGAAGGAGTTATTCGTCGTAGACTCAACGTTCTTCACATTCTTCGAGGAGGAAGAAATTGTTCTTTATAGTGCAAGAGTCCAATCCTTATTTCCACACAATGAATCAACCACCAATAAAATAAGACATTATCTTATTTTATTAACACACACTCATGCCTACATTATATTTTAAAATTTTAAAAGATCCCATTCAATTAGTTAAATTAATTAAAGATCCTTTAACAGTCCATTAAATTCGGAGAGTTGACCTGTCATTAAAAGGGGGTGCGGGTGTGTAACATAATTAAATGCATGAGGGGGGTTTTTAGGGTTTACAAGGGGTGGGGCTCGTGTGGGCCCCACTTCACTAATATCCTAGATAGTGGAGTTATGATGTATTGGGTCCCACTCCAACCTCTATGCATATGTTATAAACTACTTAGTATAGAAAATAAAAAATGTGGCACAAATTTTTATTTCATTTTTAAGTTAACCCATTTATTTTATAAACTCACCCGAGCAAAAACAACTCCAGAAATGGTGTTCCTAAGCAATTACAGGAATTTTGATTCCATCGGTGCCCTAAGATTTTGATTCCGAGCACCGTTTCAAAAGTTAGGATAACCCTCTCATTCATTCAGTGAATATACCCGAGACAAACTTTGGAAATTGATTCCAGGCACACCAAGGCTTAGAATCAGGTGGTGTCAAAAACTGCGTACTCGTAAAATCCAAAAGAAAATTAAGAAAAAATTTCCCTTGAAATTTACGGGTCTTTATTATAAAATTTTCATGTTCAAATAGAAACACGTGGGAGAAATTGAGATATGATAACTATGTGGCCCAATATTTTTACATCAGAATCTTAGACATGCATGGGAGTATAGATAGAGGATGATCTATTATAAAGTGGGGATATAGTACGATATCATCCTTTTCTGGAGATGTCTCAAGATTATTAATATGTACCCTTTTACTTTTTTTTCATTAATTTTTTCTATTTTTACCATGTACAATTTATATATGAAATTATTGAATTTTGGAAGAAATAGTGGCAGTGCACGATTGGCTAATTTTTTTCTTATACTATTTGCTCAGTCTAGAAAATATTATAAACCCCAAAAATTGGTTAATTTAATGGATAAAACATGGGTTTTGAAACCGAGTTCAATTTTACTATTAAATGTACACCCCCCTTAGTGGATTCATAAGGTTAGCATCACAGTTAAGGTAAAAAGTGAACACCAAAGAGGAAACCATGCATATGGAGATTCAATCCCTTAAAATTTAGATTGAAATTTCTTGAACCACCCCCACTAGATTCACTAAATTTCAATCCAACACCATAGTTACTCATTAGTCTCATTTTTTGAGGCAATAAAATGAATTCCATGGGCTCTTGAACAATATATAGGATGAATCAATGAAATAATTGATGAATATACATCTATCAAGATATCTGGTTTATTTCAGATTGGGATTATCTCTCTTCTGATCATCTTACATGAAAAAAGGGGATATCTTTCATCCATGGATATGGGTTTTGATCTCATATTAATAGATAGAGATTATTTTTTAAGGGATCTAGTTATAGTTTATAGATTTTGGTATTTTTCATGATCATGGGTTTTCTGCTACAATTGGAGATTTCCATTATTGAAATTTTGTCAAAGACATTGATTTTGGTGGTTTAAATTGAAAATCCCACAATATTCTTTTCATTACATATATTTAATGTTAAAAATATATTTTCCATGATTGTTTAATTTAATTGATTATTGAATTGATTTAATTTAATATACACATGATAATTATTTGTGTTAAATTATTGAAATTGAGATCGATTTAATTATATTAATCAATCTGTTAATTAATTAATAAAATATTATGATTGTGAAATATTTGGTATATTATGATTTTATAATTGGATAATTATTGTGGCTATAAAAGAATTGAAAATGATGATTACAAGATGATTTGATTAAGCAAAATTGGCTACCGATTTATATGATTTAAGGGTGATAAATAGTTTTCTTGGTGAATTGGTTATAATATTACATGTGATTAAAGTGGTGAACTTAAATTGAATTGATAAATGAATTGGTCACCCATAATGAGAATTTTTTAAAATAAATTTAAGGATGTTTCACTGTGATGTTTATGAAATTGTGATATTTTAAATATTGTGATACCAGTGACATTGTTATATATCTGTGTGGGATAGAAATTGATAGTTCAGAAGACCATATGTGAATAATTGATATATAGTTTTGGGACATTGATTGAATATTCAAAATCCCATAGTGAAAACTGGTTGTGGGAATTATATTGATGCTTTAAATACCATTGGGTATTAGATTTGTTATTCTAAGACCAAATATTTTGGCATTATACTATGTATCCAATTGGAAATTATATGAATTAAATTTAAATTATAAATTATGTGCATGTTATTATGATATGTGATATCCCTTTGGGATATTTTAGATTCAAGAATTGGGAAAATAAGGTATTGATGGTATTAATGTCCTTAAGAACACAAATTTTTATGACTTTAATTAAATAACTATTTATTAAATATCTATTAACGTCATATATTTTAGTTTTTATTAAAAAAAATTCAATCAGTATTATTGACTAGGAATTATTTTAGACGCCATTGGTGTTTTCTTAATGAGATGTACTCACATCATACTCGGGCTGCCATATCAGTACTCCGATAAACCTCGTGTATGTAGGACATGATGAGGCCATGAAAGCTATGTTAGATCTATTATTTGGGATATATCATCAATGGGGGAATCAAAAATGGTGTCAGGGCCCTGTTGGAGTTGTCAGTGTGTCTACATTTATGTTTTTCATTAGACTCTTGGCAATTATTATCATAGACATATCTACAATTTAGGATTGATATTGTATTCAATTTGGGTCATCATGTTACATGGGGATTATCGTATTTATGGTTATCATATGTTGGACACTGTTTATTTACATCCATTATTTTTTTATATTTATAATTATTGTATAGTATCTGCATGATTGATATTGGAACCTTGTGGCAAATTGACATCCTCTAGCATACAAGAAGGTGTGCCTTTGGCCATGTGGCTAACTAGATCGGGGGACTCATGTATGACACCAGGGCCTAAATGTCACAAGGATGGTTGTAGTTATTTAGTGTATTATTTTATTTTTTATATATTATTATCTCAAAAGGAGATTATTTGAAGATTACATGTACGAAAAAAAATATTTGACTGTATGTTTCATTGTTTTCATTGAAATATCATGAATATGTAAAATTTATTTTACATTAATGGGTTGATCGATGAGAGGTTTTTTTAAAGGATGGAGTCGAAGTGAAATTGATTAGAGTTTTTTTGTTTTTGCTAGTTATATGTTATTTTTTTCTCTTGTATATTTGTATCATCATCTAATTGTAAAAAATTAGATTATTTTTTCTTGTTAGTGGCCTTTGGATTTTTGGGAGGCACACCTAATGTCACATGGTTACTCTATCTAGGACAATTATTAGTGGGAAATAGTGATTCTTTTTTAAAATTAATGTTAATGGGTTTTTTAATTTCAATTTATTTTTGAAGAAATAACTGATTGGAATTTGAGCTTAGTTAATCATGATGATTGAATTCAGAATGTTTCATAGTGAAATATTTTTTTATTGAATATCCAGGATACATGGTATATAAAATAGGTATTCATTATTTATAATATTAATGTTCTATTATTTCAATTAGTTTGACATGATTGTGTTCTGATTTTATGATTTATTGTTTTTGTATCCAAGATAATCAGTTAGTGGACAATTGAAATGAATTTTGTTCAATATTTTTTATTTAGATGAAATATATGTTCTTGTGTTTGATTGATATCCTTCGTGATATAGGGTAATACTATTTTCTTTTACAAAGGACACATATATGATGTTTTAATATATATCATGTTGGATGGGTTATATTAAATTTGGAAAAAATATATTTTTTATAATTTGGTGCCAAAAGAATCATACAATGGGATTAATCATGATAAAAAATATGTAGTCCCTCTTTTAGATGATCTGTAGTGACCCTTAACAGGATAGAAGAGGGATTGTATACAATCATAATGAAGCCATGGTGGATTATTTGATTTAAGTTTCAAAAATAAAAATATGTTTAGTTACATAACTTCTAAAACACAAACATTATAACATATACACCTATATATTTGCTGAATTATAGTTATCGAAACCTTTAGACATTAGATTACACGGATTTGATCATTATATTGTAATAAAATCATAATTAGTTTTTAAAAAACAATGGTGTTTAATATAATGACCAGTGATTACAAACACTAAGGTCTCCCTGGGCACCATTGGGTGAAATCAAATGAGAAACACTATTACCCTCTATTTTAATAAAGGAGAATTATAATGAAAAAAAATATAAGGGAAAATCAATTGAATCATCAAAAATAATAGGCCCACTAATTTCAGACCACACTTTGTCTAATTGATGGAACTGATAAAACTATGAATGCCATATTCTAGGATAAAATTCATTTATCCTTTATTAATTGAAATCATTATACCATCACAAAGGGCTTTGTATTTATACATTGGTGGTACTGGAAAGGAATTGACTTAATTCTAGAAATAGGTAATATTGAGTCTAAATTGAGATTTCACTACAACACCCAATCGAATATGTATGATTACATAAATAAACAATGATACATATTTTTAAATTCAATAGGTTCTTAGGGATCCACATACAAAGGTAAAAGGGTGAAATATGTTCGTCCATATAGATCTAATTAAGATTTTAAATCCATAACCTAGACCCAAATTGCTTTATCCAGATGGTGTCTAGTTAGGATATGTATTTAAAAATGAAATTTTATCTCACCAATGTGAACAATTCCATTGAAAATATGGAAAACAAAATTTCTATTCATGTGACAGGGATGATTTATTTTCGAGAAAAAAAACACAAAAGTATTATCCATATCAACCAGACTATTTGTGTTATGATTATAATAATTTCATATGTTTTTTGAACCATTATAGTAGAAAATTGCATGAATGGGAGTTTCAACTTAACCTATATATAATGGACATGATGGATCCTTAATTACATGATGCACCATTAAGATTTTATTTAAGGGGATCATAATTAGATAAGCCTTACATTAGAAATATTGGACTCTACAAGGACCTATTGGTTCTGTAGAGTCATCTATAGTTCATATATTGTATTATTCAGAATTTGACGGTACATCATATATGCATATTTCAACACATAGAATCATTAAATTTACTTTTTTAAAAGGATTTATTTTTAGGCCTTATCATTCAGAAAGGCGAAACATAGAATAACCCACTTATCAAATTTGTTGAACCCTTCCTCTAGATTTTTCAAAACTCCTTCCATTACCAACATCAATAAATAGAGATAAAACCATGTAGTTCTCTTAATAAACAATTATTGGGGATGTTTCCATTTTCATGTATTCCTCAACAAGATAATGGTACCACTGGATCATGACATTGGATTCACACAATGATCCTCTAATAAATACCCATTCAATCATGTTAACCAACAACCTCAGTTATTCTCTATAAAAATCATGGGAATGGGCCAAGGGAAGCACAAATAATATCCATATGAGTATAATAATTATTTATCAAGAAATAAGAGGACATAGATTCTTGGTTTTAGATAATAATCAATTATTTAATTTCTAAAATAGATATAATTAATAGAGGAAAGCATTTAATTCCCTTACCACCACATCATTTACAATGTGTAACAGCTAATCCCCAATCAACCAATACTATTTTAAATTCCCATAATTCATACCCCACAAGAACTCCACATGGTAGTAGTGGGTTTTGTTAATATTAAATCCATGTAGCTTAGTAAAAACATAATATAAGTCATAATCAATTTATCAACTAACATGATAATAATTTTTTCAAAGATTTAGAATTCAAATTAAAATTAAATCCTTGAATTTTTTATACCCCTCCATGATTCTTGAGAAGTCATCTACTTTAGATTGACTGAAAATAAATAGGATCCTATGAATTTTATTATTTATATCTATATAATGAATACCCATGGTTTTTAAATGAACTCTAATTCTTCTGGAAGTCACACCTCATATAGGAAATTTTACATTTAGAATAATTAATATATTTTTCCAGATGAATAATCTTATATTTGTATAATCATTAAAATAGATATTAATTACTCAAGAATGTCACATGAAAAAATAATGAAATAATCCTATAAAAAAGAATAGAAATGGGTGGAAATTTTATACCACCATTTTCCAATGAATAATGTTATCAATATATTCATCTAAAATTAAAATAAAAAATACATCATTCACCTTGATAAATACCAATGTGGATCATTGGTTACCAATTTTGAGCACCCTGGAAGTGGAGAAGCACTGGGAAAGTGTTCCATTTATATTGATCCTAAAGGACACAGTGGAGGCATAGTTGGTAATATGGTCTAATAATTTTTGAATAATCCAATTTTTTCAGTAAAAACTAGAAGGAAATACCACAATCCCTATCACATGCCTTCACCATATCATGTTTCTTTGACATGATTCATGTATTTGAAAAATATCATATTTACAATAAGTGAAATACTTTGTGGGAATCAGATAAATTATCTTATATGTTCTTTTTGGAGATTAAATAAAATGTATTTCCAAAAAAAATGTAAGTTAGAAATGTGTGTAACTAATGGAAAAAAATGTGGAAAATTTTTTAGATCCCATTTCAAATAAAAATTGTCATTTTATCCCATACCTAGGATACTTATTTAATTTTATTAATAAGATAAATTATGTTTGATTCACTTCATATAATTCTTCCATCAACGCCCCTCGATATCTAATGAGGAGAATAATATCCTTCCGGACAATGTGCCTATATTTTTGAATAATATTGTATGAAATCCATCTAATCCCATCACACTATTATGAGATAAATATTTTAATTGAAAAATAATTTAATAATTTTAAAAAATAGATATTATCTGATGATTAATAGTGTTTGGTATAACTTGATTTATGTATAAGGAAATATCCGAACAAATGTATGACACCCCAAATATACAAAGTTTCTAGGAAAAAATGCATGACTAATCTTGAATTCTAATTTTTTTACCAAATTTACACCATTGTTTATTTAGTTTGTAAGAGATTGCCTTTTACTATCTTCTATGAAAGGATTTCTAGTGAAAAAATAATATATTAAAATTAACATAATTTAAATGGTTTTTTATACACATGATATTTCTAGACGCTCTATTTATCCCAATGATACCACTATATTTATATTTCAGGTTTTGGTAATATAATGATGTGATATATTAATTATATTACGAGATAAAAATTCACTCATATAACTTTTGATATTATTATAGTGGTGATATAGTTGGAGGAACATATTATATAAAAATTATTTCTAGTTAATTAAAACATTTATGGTATTTTTATCCATGTTGGGATCACCCACAGTAACACCTATTTATTTTTTGAATTATTACTTTTGAATTATTATAATCTATCATTATTTTCCATTTCATACCATATTTGGAATAGATTTTTTTTGTTTTATAGATGTTCTATGTGAGAATTGTATTATCTTCCACTCTAATTCAATCACTCACTACATGTAAAACATATATCATATTATGATAATACAAAAATATTTTTATTTACAATTAAATAAAAATTTCAATCCTTTCTATATCTTGTGTTACACACATGGTTGTGTTTTAGTGAACTACAAGATATTATTAATAATATTATTAAAAAAATTATATTGAAAACACCTATACATTAGAAAGGAAAATACAAATGAGATTAAATAAATTGTGAAGATATGATTTACACCAGTATATAAATTAAATCATTTTGATTTAAATTTTATTCTTTAATTTAAAAACTATAGGAAATTATGGAAATTACATTTCTAGGAAAACTATTATTTTATGTAAAAGCACAATTTTATGGCAATAAATTAAAAAAAAAATTTAGTTATTTAAATATATTAAATATATTTTATATTAAATAAATATTTTTTATACATATACATCAGAATTGATATGTATAAGATAAGTATAAATTCAGTTTTAAGATTAAAAAGTTATATTTTTATATTATGAAATTTTACAACATCTTAATGGAGAACCCATTTTAAATATGAATTTTTTATTGTCAATTTTTTATTAAATAATATTCTTAATTTTTGGAACTACAGTCTTAAAATTTACATTGCGTGAATTTTCTGTATTTTTTTGTAAAGTTTCATTTATTTATGAATAGTGAAAACACTTACTTTTAATTAAAAACATATTTTTTTATGTATTTTAATTAAATAATAAAATTATAATTTAGTTTATATTAATGTTTATTTAAATTAATATTAAATCATGAAATTATTTTTAGCTTATTATACTCAAATTAAAATTGATAATTTGATATGAAAACATTGGAATCTTTTGTACATATTTTCTATAAAAACCTTATATTTTATCCTATTTGTTGGATTAATTTTAATTTAATTTCTTCTAATTTTGTGTTTTTAATATTGAATAATTTATTAAATAGTTATATTAATAATATATTATAATTTATGATATGTTTAGTTTAGTTTTTACTAAAAATGATATTGAAATTGATTAAAATATTACAATAATTTAGGGAAAAGAAACTTATCAATGGAATAAACCAAAAAAGTAAGACACAAAATGACCAAGAAATTTCTCCAAAATAAATGTGTGTTCATATTTATACCCTATAATCCATTTAAAAAAAATCCCGTATTTGAGCCACATTAAATAGAAAAACATTGGTTTAATTCATTTTTAATATATTTATAAGAATGCCACTTCTTCTACACTACAAAAGGCACTCAACCCTCCCACTAATTCACACATCTCCACCACTTTTGATCCCCCAAAATCTACTAAAATAAGAATCCATAATCAATAACTTAATCTTTTATGCATTATTCTTTCATATAGACATCCATGTATTCTCATTGGTACAAACAAAAATGGGTTAACCAATGAATAGGTATTATTCTTCCTCAAGCTCTATTGTTTAATTTTCCTTCCCCACACAATTTTTTTTTTAATTTATTATATAGTAACCACAATATCCTTAATACAATTATATGTTTTTATTATAATCCTTCAGCCTATAGTTACAAACTATTCCATCTAATGGGTATTGAATTTTCAATTCTTCCATACGATGAACTACCACATCAACAAATGAGGATGGTCATTTTTTACTTTTCCACCTCCAATGTTTGGGAATAATGATGGAAAATAAATTTTTATATTCTATATTCTATATTTATGATGATTATATGTTCTTATATTTCTTATATAACACATTCCATCACGCCTCTCATTTTTTTGTATATATAAAAACTTCATTTGTTTCTGTGTGGACTACGACCTCCTCAAAGAGATGTTATTTATACACACATTACATAGAATGTTATAAGGATGGTTTTAGTGAAATAATGATATATATATGATATAATAATTACAATTTTATGATTATATATATATATATATATATCATTTAATTTTTTTGAATATGATAAGAAAACAGAAACAATGTTTATGTATACGTACATCCTAATGCTCTATGAACTGTGTATTGCATTTCATATTTATATATTTATTTATTATTATAAATACATATATAATGAATATACATTTTATTTATTTATTTATTTTCATTTTTTAAATAAAAAATTATTATATAATAATAGAATCAATAATAACAAGCCAAATAATATATTAAAAATAAAACAGACATTACATGAAACATAACATTAACATAGAGTTTTTAATAAAAATGAAATATAAGTCATAAAAAATAATACATGTTATTAGATATAATAATGTCGTTATATGGTTGAATTATTGTAAAATAATATTTATTATAGAGGAGTTTTAAACACGTCTGATTGTAATTCAAGACCTTGGGTATGGGTTTTCTCATCTCACATTTTATATCCTTGAGATACATGCTTTAATCACCACTAATTTAATTTGTGTGGGTAATATACTACCCATGGATTTATCCAATGATTATCAAATATAAATTTATGAGTATTTTTATATCCATTTTATGATATTTATTTTATTTTTTTTATGTTTCAAAAGTACACAATTTGGTAATGTAATTCTATGGTCATTTTACTTCTTTGAGAAAAATTCCACATTATGAACCTATTTTTTTCAACAAGATGTTAATACAACAATTTAAATGTTATATAATTAATATAAATAATTTTATTATATTTCATGCTTCATAATTTTTTTTCCATCGTATTATGAATCAATGTTACCAAAGTGGAAATGATTTATTACAATAATAACATGGTTTATTGGGATTGTTTAAGATAATTATAACATTGATGAAATGTTATGATGAAACTCTCAATAACCATAAATTTTTTCAATCTCTAGTAATTAATATAATATCCATTTAATGGTTCTATTTTTTTCACACCTTGAAACACAAAATTATTTTGAAAATGTTTTTATGAATCTCTGATGTTATTTCTTTTTTCAGTCTGAGATCTCTCTTCTTTCATAACCATGTTATCTTAAATTGTAATAATTTTTTTTCTATTATCCTATAAATTTAAAATAATTTTTAACCAAATAATTAACATTTTAAAAATATGTTTTGATTATAATTATATTGTCATATTCGGATTAATGATCTTTTTTTAAACATTTAAGGTGAAAAATGAATATTCAATATGTATAGATTTACAAGCCATCATGATAACCAGTTACATGATGCTTCCATTGTAAAATTTGAGGGTTATTTTTTGTAATGAAATTTTTTCCTAATATTATATATATATTTTTAAAATGTAAAATTTTTTCAATCTGGAATGGTTTTCAAAAATTGTTTTACTCTTTTAAATGTTTTTTATGAGATTTTCAAATACCCCTTTATATGGTTTCAAAAGATTTTTTTCAATGAAAATGATTTCTATGACATGAAAGATAATTTTTTATGTTTTCGTGGTATTTTCAAAGGAAAATGATTTAAAAAATATTTCGATATTGTTTTATATGTTTTCTCTAAAAAACATTTTCAAAATGTTCTCATTCCGAATTCATATGTTTTAAGGAAATAGGTTTCCAAAAAACGTTTTCATGATTATTTATAAGTTCTTGTGGTTATTTTATAAGAAAATGTTCATCAAAATGTTTTATAATTTGTAAAATGTTTTTCAAATCATAAAGGATATTTTCATCAATAAATGTTTTAAGATGATATTTTAATATTAATTTCCATTTACGATGACATTTAATGGTGTTACTCATTGCTTTCTGAGGAAATGATCCAATGTCTATATTTATATTAATTATTTTAATGGATTGTGTTTTGATGAACTAATTTTTATATAAAAAATTTCTCTTTTGTGGGTTATATGTTTATGAAAACGAATCTTTTTCAATGGTTTTTATTTGATGAAATGATTATGAAACATGTATCTTATCCACATGTTATTATATTATTATATGTTTATAATACCCATTTCATTTCAGGGGTTAGGATATGATTTATTAAAATTATATGGAACATGTATGTATGATTTCATTGTGACATGGGTGGGGACCTATATATATCTATAATACATTTGGTAAATATTTATAACTTTTGAGTTAGATATAGCTAGAATTGGGAGGGGACTTTATTCAGTAAAAGAATTTTTCTGATAAAATAGTCTTGGGTGTGTACAATGACTATTAAGATGGTAATGGGAGTGAACCATGACTGCCAAGATAGTGTGGGGAGTGAACCCATACTACAAATGTGGGATTTTATGTCCTTACGTTACTAATATTAAAATCTTTTTGTGTTCTTAGGTGCCTACCAAAAAATAGATATCTTATTCATCTGTTGTTATTTAATGGATTATACTCTGTATTCTCCTATTGTTATTGCTTTATAAAATACCAATTTTAATTCCATGACTCTTTTATATGATCAATTATACTAATGTTGTGATCCTAAAATGATATTCTCAGGTCCTCATACTATTATTCCCATGTTATATATATTTATCTGTTTTTTTTTCTTTAACCTCAATATGCATTTGAGAACACATTTTGGTTATGTTTTCTTTATACATTTTATACAGAGAGGTATTAAGTAGATTTAACAAAGAATAATATCTTTTTGGGATACATTGAAGGCCATTTAGCAATAAATATATTTATTTTCCATCATTTAAAAGACATTGTATAATATATGTTCATTGGGAATGTATTTTATTATATTGCATAGTATTCATCTAAAATTATGTAATAACCATGATTGTTAAGAATTAGTATCTATTGATATTATAAAAGGAATGATTTATTCAAAATTTGGAAATTAATATGAGAAACATTTATTGAGAGCCTTTGGGATTTTTCTATGCACATATCATGCGATATCCCTATGGTTAATCCTAAGGTGTGATAGATTAAAAATGCTGTAATAATTTAGACATCATATAATTTACATGTCAAAATTATGTGGCTTTATAAAATGATATGTCTTTATCAAACAATTATTTCCACATCTAATCAATGAATTGAATGAGAATGAACTAGGTTAATTTTGAATGTGACAGAAAAATTTCTTAGGAGAAGTCAAATGAGATATCCAATCGAGCAATGGATGTTTTGATCATTCTTAATGGTTTTCACAAAAAATGATTAACAATGTGTACCTTAACCAACTCTAAACCTCACTATTGATAAGAATAAATGAGACAACATAGATTTTGGGTAATAAGGACTATGTAGGTAAGAAGATTCATTTCCAAATTCATCAATAATGTTGAATGAAACACCCAAGTGGGTGTATTGAAGGAGTAAGAAGATTTTTGATTGTGAGAAAGAAAAAAACAAATAAATTAACTACCAAAAAAACAATGGTTTTTTTTAAAACGAAGTATGTGAATGTTGGAATTTCTAATACATCATCTAATGTTAAATGCATTAATTTTAGAATGAAAGGTCATTATTCAAATAATTTTCTTAAGTGGAAATCCATCAATGATAATATTTTTGTTGGAACAAGTAATGATTATATTTCTTATCATGATGAGACTACAAATAAAATGTGGAAGGAAATTGTTATTATGTTATAGGATGATGTAACCCTATTAATGGGTTAGGGATGATGTATAATAAGTGATGAATTTAAGTATTTATAATGAATAATTAATAATAATGAAATGTCGAAGGATTATTCAGTTAATGTTTTTCACTAAGGATTTACAAGAATATGTTGAATGGTTCATATGGAGTATAAAAGTGATTTCAGGTGAAGATAATATTTTGAAAAAGGGAATATAACCCAAAAGAGGTTTTTTATTTGAATTATGGATGTTTTGAGAATGTTAAGTTGGATTTGAAAATGAAAATTTTATGGTATTTATTGTATTAGAACAATTAATGGGTTTTTTGATAATGAAGTTATTCAATCAGGGATTGAGTATAAATTTTTTTTTAATTAAGTTATTAATCTAATAACATTGGAAAATATAAATCATTCGAGTTTTCAATAGAGATCCATGGCAATTCATGTAACTGCCCCATTTCATGATAATACATTATAATGGTATTCACTTATTTTTAATTTGAAATAAAATAGCTACCTTATGATATACATGGTATCAATGATAAGATGAATTAGTTAAAATCTTTCTAACATTTTGGATATTTATCATTTAGAAGGGCTAAAAGGTTTTATATTTAATGAATTGTTTTTTACAAACGTCAGATTTGATTATAGATATTAATGTATTATCTCTCTACATGAGGATGTATGCATAATGTATAACTTATAAAAACCATTTTTGTGTGATGTTAACTGTAAATAGATGGACTGACTTGTCATTATATTTATGGATCTCATGATCATATAATGATTCTGGAATAATAAGTTAACCTTCTTTTATAAAAATAATAGTAGATGTTAAAATTGATCATGACACAAAAAATGGGTGAGGATGTCCTGAAGTCATGTTAGTATATATTGTCATGAAAATTCGTCAACATTATTTAAAATTATCAAGGTGTAAATGGTTATGTAGTAATCATAATTATATAAAATAGCAATGTATAAGGCCCCAGCCTTAAACCTTATTTAATCATGAGTTATTACAAGATTACACATTGAGGATATTTTTGGGTTTAGAGTTTTAGAGAATTAGATCCCAAAACATGCATTACATTCCACATATAAACAAAGTGGTTACATAAAGATAGTATTATATTTTCCCATCAATGGAAACATATTTAAAATAAAACATGGATTCTTTCTTGACACTTTTTTAACACTATCATCATATCATGTAACTTTCCCTTGACCTGTGAAAAACATTTCAAAAAACATGGGATGAGCATAAAAAGCTCCGTAAGGGATATAAAAATATAGAAAGGAAACATGGGTACATACATACATAAGAATGAAATCATACTTTACCCATAAAACATAATCAATTTAACATACCTCATCAAATCATGAATAAATCATACAAATCATAAGACATGAAAGGTAACTTGAGGCATTCATAACATTCTTACATAGGGAGAAACCCTCTTGGTTACGTCTGGAATACCCATCACAGTTTATTCCCTAAATATCTTCGGAGAAACCTTAACGTTTCACTCCTTTGCATTACCCAATGCATTGGAGAGCTATATCGGGCTCACCCGCCCTTAGTTTATCACAGAACCACCCGTCTTCATAATAATGCCCAAGAACCACTACATAATCATATCACATAAAACATGCATAAAGGAAACATAACATTTCCACATTTCAATCACAATATATCAATACAACACATTGATATAATAAAAACATTATGAAAACCATTTTCAATACCAAAATAAAGGAAAGTATAACATGGTATTTATTTTTCTTTTAAAAAGAAGGTATGGCTTGTAGAGGAATCTGAAAATCAAATAATGGTCATAGCGGTAGAGAAGTCATTATCACCGCATATGTACGACAAAAACATTCCCTCTTGTCTTTTAGTAAACACTTTGTATAAAAAATATCCCTTTTGAATAAACAAAAAAGTCAAAGGGGATTATACACCGTATAAAATAAGGATGAGTATAAAACAAAATATGCCTCAATGAAAGGATATTGAGACGAAGTCCCATACCTCGGGTCCGACTTGTCTTTGTCGTTCTTTAATCTCCTAAATAATAAACTTGAGTAAATTTTTACTTGTTTAAGAACCTTTTTCAAGTTCATTATTCCTTTTATATCACTTATTTCCATGTCATGAACACTATGTAATTATTTAAGTTAATAACGGTCGTTTTAATGATCATTGGTACTTTAGTAGAAAATAATCCCTTTATAATTACAAGTTTTTCATGTATCCATTATATACAGAATTATAATCATGATGTATATATCATATATATCCAGTATATACATGCATTTATAATATTACATAATCATTTAGAGGTACGAAATGAAATGCACCGTTCATGGAGACGGTAATCCGTACGTACGCATGAATGCTACTTTCATTTCTATTTCGTATTTTATAGAATGGAATCATAATGATATAAAGGTATATTATAATTCCAGTATAATATAATATATAATATCATAGTTCCATCCTTTATATGTCCCACATATGGTATTTAACGAATCAAATCACTTTGAGGGGGTGGTAGTCCGCACTTCCTTAAATGAAGATATCGCGTTTACCCATAATGCAAACCTTAAAGGTATGCCCAAAATAAAAAATACAGATTATTAAGGAAAACATAAACATATTATATATCATATATAAATATAGTATTATCTTAATGGCCACCTTTGAAGGTGTTAAAAGAATGTTGAAAAATCATCGTTTCGGGAGACATAAATTCACCATCCACGGAAACAGTATGTCCTTTAACCATTAGATATAGGTGTGTGTAAGTGTAGCTCGAATCCCTCTAATAACATCATCCTAGTATATTGATGATATTTATTTGTTACAAAAGAAATGAATAAAAATAGTTTATGTTGTTGGAGAAGAAAAATCAAACAGAAGGACTCAAGTGAAGACATTACCTTAAAATCGGGTAACTCCCTTTGGTTTGAGCTCAAAGGATTCCTTGGGAAGACTTCTGACCAATGTGAGGCTTCAAGGAGTAATAGAGGGATGTGGAGAGACAAAATGGGCAGGGGTCGGCCGAGCCAAAGACTTTGGGATTGTGGGTAAGGAGGTAGAGGTGGGGGCCTCTTATAAGAGGAGAGGAGGGGCACTCTTGGAAAGTAAAGAAATGTTACTTTATTTTCAAATGGGTTTCGGATTTTAAAGGTCCCACATTGATATAATTCGAGTATAAGGTGATTAGGGTTCTAAATATACCCACCCAATAGGTTTTGGATATGTGAAGGTCTTAGAGTTTACATTATCTTTCCATTTTATTTAAATCGTCAAATAATGAGTTCATCGCTGCATCATTATGATGTCATAAATAATTTAATTTATTTAATGACTAAAAATAATAAAAAAATACTATGATGTAGAAAATATTTTTATCATTCCAATGATTATTTATAGTCTAAATTATCATTTATGTAGACAAAATTAAAAATATTTTACTTAGGTGATACATTCTTTTTTACATTTAACATTCTTTAAAAATAAAAAGATAAAAAGTCACTTTCTCACAAAACTGATTTCATGGGGTCCCCAAATTTGGCACAAGGCATCCCATGGTAGGGAATGAGACAACTAGTAGCCTTAGGACACATTTTGGTGTCATTTTGTATTATTATGATATTATTTTATTATCCTTAACTACCCGATTGCTCATTAATCAAGATAATTAAAGATAATTACCGTTGTTACTATTCATAATGTTCAAAAACAAAAGAGTCTTAATTAAATAATTTGGACCTTATGATTCCAAATATGTAATCCATTTTACCAAATTCCAAACACATAAATTGCAATAATTGATTTAAAAATAATTCCCGTTGTCAAAACAAATAGCGGGTTTTCTTGAAATAATATCTATTAAAAGTTTGGCATTATTTTATGACAAATTTCAAAGTGAAATTAATCCTAATGACCCCCCATTGTATTAACTGGTAAAAATATATTCATATTACACTATAATACCAATTGAAAATATAATCTAACCATATAATTAAATTAAATGAAAAAGAAGTTTTGATGTAAAATGCAGTATTTTTCACTATTAATTAAAAAATGAACATTGTCAGAAAAATTCCAAAAATTTATCCAATGTAAATTTCAATGTCCAAATAATAATGAATATGTTTATTTTGAAAAATATAGATTATAAAATTGTCAAAAGTTTGATTTAAAAATGGATTACCATCAAAAGGCAGTAAAACAATATTTTAAGAATATTAGTGTCTTCCATGCTTAAGATTGGATTTATTTTCATTTTAAGCCTCTAAAACACTATCTAATTCATTAATAGACATAGATTAAAATATATATTATTCATTACTTACTTGGGTTGTTACATACTTACCCCTTTATAAAATTGCATCCCCGCAATTTATTTACTTATCGAATAAATGGGGGTACTTATCCCTCATTTCATTTTCAGATTCCCATGCTGCCTCTTCCATCATGTGGTTTTTCCACAAATCCTTTACATGATTAATCACCTTATTTCATAACATTTACTCCCTATGGTCAAGAATCTGGACCAGTTATTCCTCATAAGATAGGATCTCTTCCAGTTGAACTACCTTTGGACTCAAACCATGAGATTGATCTAGCATATACTTTCTCAACATTGAAACGTGAAAAACATTGTGTACCTGAGATAAACTCGAAGGTAAAGCCACATGGTATGCAACTGATCCAACTCTCTCCAAAATTTCATATGGTCCAATGAACATTGGACTCTGCTTTCCTTTCTTACCAAATCACATCACACTTTTCCATGGTGAGACTTTGAAAAAAACATGATCACCTACCGCAAAAGTTAGATCCTTCCACCTGTTGTCTGCATAACTCTTCTGCCTACACTGAGCAGTTCTCATGTGTTTCTGAATCAGCTGAAATTTTTCTGCCATCTCTTCTACCAATTCTGGTCCCATCAACTTCCTTTCACCCACATCATCCAAGAAATCTTGAGTTCGACACCGCTTCCCATATAAATCCTGAAATGGTGCCATCTGTATACTAGAATGAAAACTGTTATAAATTGAAAATTCAACCATAGAAAGATGTTAGTCCCAACATCCCTGATAATCCATTAAACAAGCTCGTAGCATATCCTCCAAAGTCTGAATTTTTCATTCCAACTGCCCATCTGATTGAGGATGAAATGCTGTACTAAAATTTAATTCAGTACCCAATGACTTCTGAAGTCCTTTCCAATAGTTAGAAGTAAACCTAAGGTCACGATCAGATACATTGGATAGGGGAACTCCATGTAACCTGACTATCTATTTAAGATACAAATGGGAAAGTTGATCTAGGGAAAATGTATCTCGTATAGCAAGGAAATGATCAGATTTAGTAACACGATCAACAATAACCTAGATTGCATTATTACCTCGAGATTTCTTCGGTAATCCCACAACAAAGTCCATTGATATATTCTCCCATTTCCACTCTGGCACAAGTAAAGGCTGAAGCATCCCTTTCGGTAACTGCAGCTCTGCTTTAACCTGCTGACAAGTCAAACACTTCACTCTAAATTCAGTAATATCTCTTTTCATTTCATCCCACCAGTAATACTCCCACAGATCTCTGAACATCTTAGTAATGCCAGGATGAACTGAAAACGGAGAACTATGACCTTCACATAACAACTCTCTCTTCAACTGTGAATCACAAGGCACACACAATCTCTTCCCAAATCTCAAAACGCAATCACTATCAATGTTGAATTCATGAAACTTACATTTATGTACCAGCTCTACCTTTTTCTACAACTCACTGTCTTGCTTCTGTGCTTTCTTGATTCTATCTGATAGAGATGATCTCACTGATACCTGAAACAAAATAGAAGGACTTCCTGCACCAACAACTTCTATGACACAGTTCATCAAATCCTTAACCAAAGGATCACGTTCCAAACGCAACATTGCTAATGAAGCATTACTTTTTTGACTCAATGCATCAACAACTTTATTTTCTTTTCCCGGATGGTAATGAATTGTACAATCATAATCCTTGAGTAATTCTAGCCATCACCTTTGTCTCATGTTCAATTATTTCTGAGTGAATATATACTTTAAACTTTTGTGATCGGTATATATTTCACACATTACTCCATACAAATGATGCCTCCGAATTTTTAAAGCGAAAACAACAGCAGCTAATTCCCAATCATGTGTAGGGTAATTTACCTCATTATTTTTCAACTGACGTGAAGCATAAGCAATTACTTGATCATTCTGCATTAGGACACAACCATGTCCTTTCAATGAAGCATCATTGTATATAACAAACTCACCATTCCAGTAAGGTAGTGCCAAAACTAGATCATTCACCAATCTTCTTTTCAATTCCTGAAAACAATCATCACATTCTTTTGTCCAGATAAACTTAACACCCTTCCGAGATAGCTTAGTCATTGGACTAGATAACCATTAAAACATTCTAACAATCCTTCAGTAATAGCCTGCCAAACCAAGGAAACTACGAATCTCTGTTACATTTGTGGGTCCTGGCCATTCTTCAACAACCTTTGATTTTTCAGGATCAATGGTTATCCCATCTTTAAAAACACTGTGACCAAGGAAAGAAATTTTTTGCAACCAAAACTCACACTTGCTGAATTTTCCATACAGTTTCTTTTCTTTTATGGTTTTCAAGATAACCCTTAAATGTCTTTCATACTCCTCTTTACTTTTAGAAAACACCAATATATCATCAATGAATACCACCACAAACTTATCCCAGAACTCATGGGAAATTCGATTCATTAAGTCCATGAATACAGCAGGTGCATTGGTTATCCCAAATGTCATTACTACAAATTCATAATGGCCATATCTTGTACGGAACGCGGTCTTCGGAACATCTGCTTCGTTTACCTTTAGCTGAAGGTACCCCGATGTCATGTCAATCTTTGAAAAATACTAAGCTCCCTGGAGCTGATCAAACAAATCATCGATATGAGGCAAAGGATATTTGTTCTTAACAGTGATATTATTCAAGGCCCTATAATCAATGCAATGTCTCATTGATCCACCTTTCTTTTTAACAAACAAGACAAGAGCACCCCATGGTGATGTGTGAGGTCGAATGAATCCTTTATCTAATAAATATTACAATTGCTTCTTCAAATCTAAAAGTTCAATTTGTTCCATTCGATAAGGGGGTTTTGAAATTGGCTTAGCATCAGGAACTAAGTCAATAGTAAACTCAACTTCTCGATCTGGTATTAATCGAGGAAACTAATTAGGAAAAACATCAGGATACTCATTTACCACTGGCACATCATTAATCTGAACAGTTCCTTTATTTTCAACGATGTGTGCAAGGTAACATTCATTTCCATCTTTTACAAGTTTCTTGGCCTCTTGATAAGTTATCAACAGTAAGGGATCATTCTTGTACATAAACTGAAATTCTTTCTGAAAAGAAACTTCTTTAGCTCTACAGTCAATCTTAGTATGGCAAATAAAGAGCCAATCCATACCCAGGATAACATCAAACTCTACTAGAGGTAGAAAAATAAGGTTTGCAAGTAGGTTCTTTCCACAGATAAGGATAAGAAGATTCTTATAAATTATTTTTTTCCTCAACATTTCCCCCAAGTGTTTTTACCAAAAGTCCAGGAGTCATTTCATGAGATGGTATTCCCATTTTACTAGAAAAGGTTTCAGAGATGAATGAATGTGTGGACCACGAATCAAACAACACACTGGAATAATCTGAAAAAACAAACAAAGTACCTGATACAACTTCATTTGATGGCCCTACATCTACTGAAGTAGTTGAAAAGAATTTCACCACCCCTTTATGTTTGTAGTCTAACTCCTTCCCATCACTCAAGCTCTTTGTCGGACACTCATTTGCATAGTGACCCATCTCATTGCACTTAAAACATTTCACTAACTGTAAATCAAATTTGGTCTTACGTTTACCAAGATCTTTTTCAGTGCAATAACAAGCCTTATGTCCCATCTTACCTCATCGGTAGCACTTTCCAGAATTCAGAAGACATTCCCCAGCATGCCTTTTGCCACATTTATCACAAACTGGAAACTTAGATTTCTTACCATCAGACTTTTTTGAAGAATTCTTAACTTTTTCCTGCCACCTCAGTCTCTTCTTCTGTTGGTTGTTATAGAACACTTGATCATCAACAAACTCCATTTCCACCTTCTCATCACATCGAACAAGATTTTAATAACTTTTAAACTCACGAGTATCTAATGCCCTTCGATATTTTGGCTTTAATCCTGAGTAAAATTTAATGAATTTTCTATCAAGGTCTCGGATAAAATTTGGAGCATACCTTGCCAATTGAGTGAACCTTTCTTCATAGGCAGCCACTGAGTCTTCCTCTTGCCTCAATTCTAAGAATTTATTTTCCAACCTAAGTCAAACAGCCTTAGGAAAATACTTTTCAAGAAACATACCTTTGAATTCATCTCAGTCAAGAGCATCAATCTCATCAGCGTCCCTGATATTTTTAACCATCAACCACCACTGATCTGCTTCACCCTCCAAACGGTAAATAGAAAGACTAACCTTTTGATTTTATGAACACCCTATGACATCAAAAATCTTCTCCAGTGCTTTAATACACCATTCAACTTGCATAGGGTCATATGATCCTCTAAATGATGGGGGATGTTGCCTCATGAAATGTTCCACCACTGACATGTTCCTCTTCGGTTGATCTGGCTGATCTCGTGTATGGATAACACCACCATTTATCGCTTGAGTCAACTACACCATTACTGCAACAAACTGCTAAGTTCCAATTCTGACCATCTTAGGATGCTGATTCGGAAGGTTATTTCCTTCTGTATTCCTTCCTAGCACTGCTTCCCTATTTCCTCTGTGGAAAACCATTCTGAACAAACATGTCTTAAATGAAGGAACATGGTAATCTTCAAATAATATATCACTTCAATTTGTCTAAAAATAATAATTTTGTATAATAATTTAATAGAATTCTAACTCCTTAAGTTATCTAAACCGACCTCTAATACCAACTATAAGGCCCCAGCCTTAAACCTTACTTAATATTGCGTTATTAAAATATTACACATTGAAGATCTTTTTTGGTTTAGAGTTTTAGAGAATTAGATCATAAAACATGCATTACATTCCACATATAAACAAAGTGGTTACATAAAGATAGTATTCTTATTTCCCATAAATGGAAACATATTTAAAATAAAACAAGGATTGTTTCTTGACACTTCCTTGACACTATCATCATATCATGTACCTTTCCCTTGACCTGTGACAAACATTTCAAAAAACTTGGGATGAGCATAAAAAGCTCAGTAAGGGATATAAAAATATGCAAAGGAAACATGGGTACATATATACATAAGAATGAAATCATACTTTACCCATACAACATAAGCACTTTAACATACCTCATCAAATAATGAATAAATCATAGAAATCATAGGACATAAAAGGTTACGTGAGGCTTTCATAACATTCTTACGTAGCGAGTAACCCTCTTGGTTACGTTTGGAATACCCATCATTGTATATTCACTAAATCTCTTCGGAGAAACCTTAAGGATTCACTCAATCACATTACCCAATGCATTAGAGAGCTATATCGGGATCACCCGCCCTTAGTTTATCACGGAACCACCCATCTTCATAATAATTCCCAAGAACCTCAACATAATCGTATCACAGAAAACATGCGTAAAGGAAACATAACATTTCCACATTTCAATCACAAGATATCAATACAAAAACATTGATATAATAATAACATTATGAGAACCATTTTCAATATCAAATTAAAATAAAAGTATAACATGTTATTTATTTTTCTTTTAAAAAGACGGTATGGATTGTAGAGGAACCCGGAACTCAAATAATGGTCACGGTGGCGGAGAAGTCGTTGTCGCTGCATACGTACGACAAAAACATTCCCTCTTGTCTTTTAGTAAACCCTTTGTATAAAAAATATCCCTTTTGATTAAACGTAAAAGTCAAAGGGGTTTATACACCGTATAAAAGAAGGTTGAGTATAAAACAAAATATGCCTCAATGAAAAGAGATTGAGATGAAGTCCCATACCTCAGGCCCGACTTGACTCAGTCGTTCTTTAATCTCCTGAATATTAAACTTGAGTTAATTTCTACTTGTTTAAGATCCTTTTTCAAGAACATTATTCCTTTTATATCACTTATTTCCATGTCATGAACACTATGTAATTATTTATGTTAATAACAGTCGTTTTAACAATCATTGGTACTTGAGTAAAAATAAGCCCTTTATAATTACAATTTGTTCATGTATCCATTATATCCAAAATTATAATCATGATTTATATATCATATATATCCAGTATATACATTCATTTATAATATTACATAATCATTTATAGGTAATAAATGAAATGCACCGTTCATGGAGACGGTAAGCCATACGTACGCATGAACACTACATTCATTTCTATTTCATATTTTATAGAATGGAATCATGATGATATAAAGGTATATTATAATTCCAGTATAATATCATATATAATATCATAGTTACATCCTTTATACGTCCTAGATATGCTATTTAACGAATCAAATCACTTTGAGGGGGCGGTACTCCGCACTTCCTTAAATGAAGATATCGCGTTTACCCATACTGGAAACCATAAAGGTATTCCCAAAATGAAAAATACAGAATCATAACAAAAACATAAACATATTATATATCATATATAAATATAGTGTCATCTTAATGGCATCCTTTTATGGCTTTAAAAGAATGTTGAACAATAATCATTTCAGGAGGCATAAATTCACCATCCACGGAAACAATATGTCCTTTAACCATTAGATGTAGGTGTGTGTATGTGTAGATCGAATCCTTCTTATAACAACATCCTAGTATATTTAATATATTGTATTCGTTACAAAATAAATGAATAAAAAGAGTTTAGGGTGTTGTAGAAGAAAAATAAAACAAAAGGACTCAAGTGAAGACATTACCTTAAAATCGGGTAACTCCCTTTGGTTTGAGCTCAAAGGCTTCCTTAGGAAGACTTCTGCCCAAAGTGAGGCTTCGAGGAGTAATAGAGGGATGTGGAGAGACAAAATGGGCTGGTTTTGGGCGATCAAAAGGCTTTGGGAGTGTGGGTAGGAGGTATAGGTGGGGGCCTTTTATAAGAGGAGAGGAGGGGCACTCTTGGAAAGTTATGAAATGTTACTTTATTTTCAAATGTGTTTCAGATTTTAAAGGTCCCAAATTAAAATAACTCGCGTCTAAGGTGATAAGGGTTCGAAATATACAACCCAATAGGTTTTGGACATGTTTAGGTCTTATATTTTACATAATCATTCCATTATATTTAAATCGTCAAATAATGAGGTCATCGCTGCATCATTATGATGTCATAAATAATTTAATTTATATAATGTCTAAAAATTATAAAACAAATACTATGATGTATATAATCGTTTTATATTTCTGATGAATATTTATAGTCCAAAAGATAATTTATGTAGACAAAATTAAAAATATTTTACTTAGGTGATACATTCTTTGTTACATTTAACATTCTTTAAAAATAAAAAGATAAAAAGTCACTTTCTCACAAAAGTTATTTCATGGGGTCCCCAAGTTTGGCACAAGGAATCCCATGGTTGGACATGAGACAACCAGTAGCCTTAGGACACATTTTGGTGTTATTTTTTATTATTATGAAAATATTTTATTATACTTAACTACCTGATTACTCATTAATCAAGATAAATAAATATAATTACCGTCGTTACTCTTTATAATGTCCAAAAACAAGAGTCATAATTACATAATTTGGACCTCCTGATTCCAAATATGTAATCCACTTTACCAAATTCCAAACACATAAATTGCAATAATTTATTTAAAAATGATTCCTATTTTCATAACAAATAGCGGGGTTTTTTGGAACAATATCTATGAAAAGATTGGCATTAGTTTATGACCAATTTCAAAGTGAAATTAATCCTAATGACAACCATTGGATTAAATGGTAAAAATATATTCAGATTACTCTTTATTTAAAATTTAAAATATAATCTAACCATATAATTAAATTAAATGAAAAATCAGTTTTGATGTAAATTGCAGTATTTTTCACTATTCATTAAAAAATCAACATTGTCAGAAAAATAGAAAAATTTATCCAATGTAAATTTTAATGTCCCAATCATAATGAATATGTTTATTTTGACAAGTATAGATTATAAATTTGTCAAAAGTTTTATTTAAAAAGGGTTTGCAATCAAATGGCAGTAAAACAATATTTTAAGAATATTAGTGTATTCCATGCTTAAGATTGGATTTATTTTCATTTTAAGCCTCTAAAACACTATCTAATTCATTAATAGACATAGAAAAAATATCTATTATTCATTACTTACTTGGGATGTTACACAATGAATATTTTCAACTGTCATTATGTTCAAGATTATTTATCATTAACATTATCCTAATCATTTTTTCAATCCCATCAATCATAACTTGATAGTTATATTTCTCTTTCATATCCTTGTTTTCACATCCCATATATGTTTTCCTCTGTGGAAACTATTTATTTGTTACATTTGGATTTCGTTATTTTTCCCACATTCCCTTTTTAAAGGATCTGTTACTCTTAATTTTTATGATATGGGTTTCTATGAAAGGAATTATCAAATATTAGACCATTGATAACAAAAAATAATTTTAATGGAAAATTCCATTTATGTGAGGTGGGATGTAAAATCATGATATTTTTTAATTTGATTTTTCTAATTAATATAATTGTTTATATTGTCCATTTCATGAAACACTAGATATAGATTTTGTTAGAAGAAAGGACTATGTATTGATTTCATTACTTGGAACATCCAATCAATCCTATAACACAAAAAACTGTTATATATTTTGTTACTATTGATACAAAATTTATAACATGTATATCAAAATATCATTATTATTATAGATAAATTTTTTTTCATTTAAAGTGGTGTTTTACCAAACCAAAAATACTAATGATATTATTATTTAAATTTTATAATAGCTATCACCTACCCCTTGGAATAAAATTTATGAAAAATATTAACTAAAATGATAAAATTTGATTTAAAATCTAACAAAACGTATCTTTTGATCATGTGTATGTTTAAGTGATTGTAATGACAAAGTGAGAATAAAGAAATTACTTTTATAATAAATACATTTTCTATATACTAACATAATTTTATATGAATTAATTAAACCAGCGAATTATTTTTAATGATTTCAATAAAATTTATATATTTTTTATTCACTAAATTATTTTGATATTATCCCAATATATTTTACGGGAATAAGAGAAGAATAATTTTTTTATTAATATAAAGTTATATTTTTTGTGAATTTAAGTTTACATCAAATTAATTATGATCCAATTTTAAAAATTATTTTTAATACATTTAAATTTTTATTAAAATTAAAATTCATTTTTTGTAGAGTAATATAAAAATTTATTTTAGGGGAATGTTTTTTATTTCATTGGATGATTCAATATTTTTGGTGAATAGTTAGAAACAAGGAATTTTAATTCCAAACTCTTTTTCATATAGTTCAGTAAAATAGTTAAATTATAGATTAATTTGGTTTATAATTTTATTTAAATATTTTCTTAAAATATTATTCCAAATTTAGTTCACTGTAATAAAAATAAATATGAAATTGGATGAAAAAAACTGGAAACTTTTGATCATTTTTACATTAAATGACAAGTTTCTTAGCCCATCCATGAGATTAAATTTTAATTAATTTCAACCAATTATTTTTTTCGAATTTGTAAAAACTAATTGAATATTGGTAATCAATATAATTTTTTTAATCAAGGAAAAATATATATTTTTACCAATAAATAATTAGTCTTAGTGATTAAAATTATTTATAACAATTAAGAGAAAAATAAGCTCAACAAAAGACTAAATCATTTACATAAAACCCAAAATGACCTAGAATCTTGTAAAAAAGAAATTTAATGTTTATATGTTGACCATGTAGATTTATTTTAGCTAATTTATAATATTATTTGTTCCAAATTATTGGGAAAAAATGTCGGTGGAATTCCATTTTAAAAAATTTACTAGAATTCAACTTCTCCACTATAAAAATGAAGTTAACCCTTCTTAATATTCATACCTCTAAATATCTATTTATTTCCCAAAATAAATACTAAAATAAGATCCCAAAATACATACAATAATATTATAATTTTTCCTTTAGATTTAAATACATCTATAGAATCCCATCCTTGCAAACCAAACAGACTTAACCAAGGAAGTGTTAACAACCTTCCTCAGGTTATTTGGTTAAATTCACTTTCTCCATCCATCAAATATTAATATTAAATAATTATATAGTAATATCTATATACATAATATAATGGAATTATCTAATTATATGTTTTATAACTAATATTTTAGATACTTCCATATTTTGTGTTATGAACATATTTTTCTAGTGTACGACGAACTCTTACATTACAAAACAATGCCGGTTTTTTCATTTACCACCTTTGATGGTACAGAATTATGATAAAATATCTATTTTAATATGATAAATGTGATACATATGATGTTGTAACACTATAGAAGTATTATATAATGCATACCTTCATGGATAATATTTTTTTTAAAAATGGATATCATTATTTGAGGATGTGTGGACTACCGCCTCCTCAAAGCGATGTGATTCAATCACACATTACATAATATAAATTAAGGATAGTTTGAGTGAAGTTATATAATATAAAAATCCCAATAATTATATTTTAATTATAATATATATATATATATATATGAATATATTTTAATGACATTATTTATTTTAATATGACAAGAAAATGGGGGCATTGTTCTTGCGTATGTAGGACCTATCATCTTTGTGAACGATGTAATCCATTTAATATTTAATTATTATATATATTAATATAAGTGAATACATACAAAATTTATATAATATTTCAATCATTGTTTAAATTATAGAAGTAATTAAATAATGATATATATATGAGGATCACGAATAAAAATAATAAGAAAATACATATAACCAAGCATATATTACCCAAAACGCAACATGAAAAAGGACATATTTTTAAATGGGTAATGAAAAGTATTAAACAAATTATTTAGACTATTATAAATGATAATATTTTTTATATGTTATATTTATAACAATATTACACTTATTATATAGTACGTTATAATGTGTTTGATGGAATTCAATAATTATTGTAATAGTTTTCTCAACTCACTTATTATATTTTTTAGATAAATGCATTATTCTCCACTCATTGATTTTGTGTAGAGTATCAATTGTAGATAAGTATATTATTTATTAATGTACATAAATTTATGGTTATTTATTTATACATATTATGTTCAATATTTCATGGGGTTTAGGTATAAAAAATTAATCAATAGTTAAAGTAATATTATCACAATTATCCTTATTTGATACACTTTCCATGTTACGAACCTAATTGTTTTAAATATGGTGTTTATAACACCTTTGAAATGTTATACCATGAATATAAACATTTTCATGATATTTTAATCATTATATAATGTGATTATTTCCTTTTTTATTCAATTTTAGCAATGTCATAACAGTTTATTTCTATAATGCCATCATTTATCATGATTGTTTATGATAATGCTTCTATTGGAAAAAATTATAATCAATATCTAGATAAATATCATCAATTTTTTAACACTTTTATATTCCAGTCACATATATATATTGATTCAATTTTCCTTGTTTTTGGTATTTATGATTATTATGAATTTTTTTATTATAATCTGACATTTATTCTTTTCTGTTAGAAATATGGGTTCATTATAAAACATGTTTTATAAAAATGTTTATTTTTTTCTATTTTCCACAGATTATATAAAAATTTTATAACAAGTTATTATCTTCTAAAAAAACTTTTTTAAAATAAATCTTTTTATTATTTTTTGAAAATTGAACTTTTTTACACTATTAATGTTAAAAATGAATTTTTAGAATTTATGAACATTGACACCATCATGAATATAACTACCAAGATGAATCATTTATATGTTTATGTGGTTATTATTTATTTTACTGAAATATTATTTCTCGTATTATATATTTTTATTGAAATTAATGTGGGTTTCAAAGAAAAATATTTTTATAAAATTGTTTTATTTTTAAAAGGTTTTTTAAAATCCTTCAAAACATCCCATTATAGATTTTCAAAAGATTTATTTCAAAAAAAATAATTTCAATGATATTAATTTTTATTTATATGTTTTCAATCAATTTTCAAATAAATATTTTTTGAAAATGTTTTCATGTTTTTTTATATTATTTCATGGAAAAATGTTTTCAATATTATTTCAATATTTTTTAATATTTTTTCAATAAAAATTGTTATCAAATTGTTTTCTGGATTCATTCCTAAATATCATTGAAAAACCATTTCAATATTTTCTCAATGTTATTATAAAATTTTCAAGACTACATTCAAGTAAAAATTTACTCAAATGATTAATGTTTTATAAATAAATTCAATATGTAATTGAAATTTTTCTCAATAAATATTTTTAAATGATATTTCAAAATTATTTCCTATTTATGATTCCATCTTTTGTGGTTATTCATGCATTTATGGAGAAATTATTTAAACGTTCCATTAAGATTATTTATCATAATGGTAATTATTTTATGAAATGATATTTATAAATCCATTGTATCCTTCATGGGTTATCCATTTATGAAACTTTCTTCTTTTCACATGTTATGTTTTGATGAAATTACTATGAAACCCAAATATTTTCCAAATGATATGGTATAATTACATGTTTATGATACTGATTCCATTTCATGTGTTATTATGTGATTTATTATGATATTGGGACACATGTATCTATGATTTCAATATGACATGGGTGGGACCTATTTCCCCTTTCACTGAATTGGGTATAAATATGTCCCTCATGAAATAAACATGGTTTGAATGGGTAGATAACACAATTCAGTAATGGAAATTCATTGGTAAGATAGTCATGGGGGTGGAAATTAACTAATAAAATTTTAATGGTAGTAAAACATGTTCAATAATATGGTATGGTGAATGAACACATACAATTAAAAAGGCATTGATAGTGATTCCTTGAAAACAATGGAAATAATTTTTTATGATTAAGGGTTTGAAAAAATTATATTTATAATTTCTATGTTATAATTTTATGTATTATTCTCTTGATTCCAAAATGATTCATGTTTTTTTAATTTGCAATATTTATTCCATCAATCATGCAAGTGATCATTGAAAAACAAGGTAAAATAATCAAAATATATTTATATGTTCTCATAATATTATGTGCATGTTATGATTTTGTATCTATTTTTTTACCCTTATTGTGCATCTGATGTCACCCATTTCTTATGATTCATTTCCCAATGATATGAAGAAGGGTTTTAAGTATTTGTAAAAATAGGGAATATATTTTTGGGAAATATTGATGAGCATTGACTATGTCAGAAGATTGTTTAATATATTTCCAAATACACTATATTATTACCTTCATTGGGCTTATATTTTTTCTATTTATAATATTAAATTCAAATAATTTAATATTCTTGTATGTTAATCCTAGGTTGATATACACACCCTACATAAAGATCATAGGAACTATTTACATTCATAATCCTTTCACTATTCATATTTCCAATCTAAAATAATTTCTATAAAAAGGTTCTCATTGTGCATGTGAAATATATATTAGTATTAGGCTATGGTAAAGAGTTATATGAGTCAGATTGGACACGTAGAAATTCATAATTGGTTATTCCACTCAAAAGACCCTATATATCTATCCAAAATCTCCAAAATATGGTTTTTTTAAAAATTCCCATGGAACAATGTAATCATGTTTCCTAAGTTGCCAAAATTGACATGAACCTCACTTTGAATAACATAGTAAAAATATACCAATATTGAGTTTGGAATGAATATAACCCATTGGATTTGTGGTTGAAATAAAATCCCATTGAACTCCACACTGATAAGGAGTAATCTAGGTTTAACCTCACGAAGTGTCATGAGAAACCTCCAAGACTCCTCATTCTCCTTTTATGAGTGCCAGTCATTGTGTAAAATGAAATTAAGAAAAGTGGTGTGAGGTTGATGGATGGTTGAAACAATGATGTATGGAGAAATATCATTCATGCTAATATCATGTCGCCTGTTGAAATGATAAATAACACAGATTGGCCAATTTTTGAGACCGAGAAGCATCCTTAAAAAATATTTTTCTCCAATTCCATATATTTTCATAATATATAATATATGTTTGGATAATAAATTCATATTTTAGTAATATGAAGTGAAACAACAGTGAATCATTTGAACTATTAATTATTTTCAAATCACTCAAATTAAAGATTGTAATATTTTCATAAAAATGATGAAAAAGAATCTAAACACACAAAAAACCAATAAAAACGAATATAGAAATCTTATCATAATAGTGACATGATCACATGCAAGGAAGAGTATCCTACCCATGGCGACACAAAAATTTCTCTATTCGTTACAAGAATGATACATAACGAACCACACCTAAAAAACTAGATATTAAAAATCATTATTAATGGAAATAGTTAAGAAGACTCACAAATTTAATTCATTGACTATGATAAGAACAAAAAATTCACAGCAAATCCATATATATCAATATAAGGAATCCAAAGATGATGGTGATTGATGATAGATTTATCATTGGGTATAGATAAAATGAAAACCCACATATTATTTTCAAAAAATCACAAATCAACATGACCAATGATCTAAAAAATGATCCAATGAAATAGGGAAGCTATCATTTGGTGAAAAAGATAAATTTGATAGGTCTGATGAATCCAAATATGTGATAGAATCATATGATCCCAATCCCAATGAAAAAGAATGAAATAAAAAAATTTAAAGGGATAATATGAAACCATATAATCTAATAGGATTTTAGAACCATGATTATATGAGGTTACACCGGACGAAAGCTCCTTGCAATAAAATAACAGGTGTAGCAAGGCATTGATATAAAAAACTAGAAGAAAACCTAAACTAAAATATTATGGAGAGGAGTCTAAAAACCCAAGGAAGCGGTGACTATTCTATATGATTAGGTTCTTATGTAAATTTTAGTGGATATATATCCTATGTAGGGGTATTAATTTATGAATATGCTTAACGATGATAGGTTCCTAATAAGGTTCACTAGGTTAACATGTGGTATTATATATACATAAGTGATAATCCTAAAGAGGGTGTCATAAGAGTGTGACTTTATAATTGATATTTTCGATTGGAGAGGAGCTTTTTAGTGATATTTGTATCCAATGTGTGATATGGTTAATGGTTTGATGTATGATTATAGTATTTTGCATAAAATCAGGATATTTTTTATTTTAGTTTATTGAGTAAGAATTGTTGTGCAATGTGAGAGTCATATAACAGATGGTTTATTGCACAATTTTGAGGAACTCAGATTCAGGTATCTATTGTTAATTCATAGGGATTTATTAACATTTTAAGGGAGGATCAACAAGTTATGTGGTATATGTATGATGATTTCGTTATATGCCTAATAAACTGAACATGTTGTGATTTTGGTTCAAGGTTATATTTCAAGGTCCATATTGGGAGGGTGGCGCAACCTATTTATTTTAAGTGTGGTTTAAATTGAGATTGAGGATCGTTATATTGTATTATATCATCAATAAAGGATAGTGCATAGATTGACACTTCTAGTTCAAAGATGAAAAAAATAGTATTGTGTCATATACTGATTTTTCTTAACATCAGTTTGTATCCTACTACTAATTCTAAAAAGCACTAAAGTTCATCTAGTTAAATGATGATTACATGTGATAAGATTATATCATGTGTTTTAGATATGCGATCCTTGGTTTGACAATTTTTTATTAATGGGAGGATTATTTGGGTAATATGATTGGGTATTATGGGAGCTTAAAACCATTGGATTCAGATAAAATAGAGAAGAATAGATTAGACATTGTGAGTTATATGATGAAAAATTGTGTTTACCGAAGTATTCTATTGTTACTTTATTGATTTTTTGGGTAGTATAACGCCCCGCGCCCACTTTTTCGGACTCGGCGCAACAAAATGCTATGTAATTTTTTTTTATAAAAGTGACAAAACAATTACACAACTCTTTAATCAAAAGAGGACCTTTTACCGATCTTGGTTCTGGAGTATTAGACAAAAAATAACATTTATCAGAGTTTTAAACAATAATAATAAAAATTTCCACAATGCTTCAGCGCGCGCTAACTCCATAAGCGACAACATCTATGATAATCTCCTAAGATAACTGAAAATCATTTTAAAATAAAAGTGTGAGCGTTCAATTGCCCAGTAAGGGGTTTTGAAAACCATTGATAAATTCCTTTTAAAGATATCACTTTGATATAATATTTGAACATTTTATATTTGTAATTTTATTTGTAAAATAACCTTTACAAAATAATATAATGCTTTTGAAAATTAATTATACCTTGAAAACAATTTTAAACTAATCCAGTGATTTTCGTCGGAAAATATTAAGCAAACTTCATGAAAACAAAACATCATTTTGAGGAAACTTGATTCGTCGAAGGCTGTCTTGGGCCTACCCACTTATCGAAGGATGGGTTCACTCCCCAATGACCTTCTATTTTTATAACAAACATGCGCCCGTATTTTTTTAAAATACATTTAAAGTTTTCTTTACATATATATATATATATATATATAGTATTTTTCACTGGATTTTTACCTTTAAACATGTTAATGCATTTAAATAATCATTTCCACTAATATCCTTATGTATGTATATATATATATATATATGTGTGTGTGTGTGTGTTAATTTTATGGAAAAACACATGTGGGTATTGAATCCCAAAAATTCTCATCAGTTGACATGCACATAGACACCAACATACCCTATCTTCCATTGATAAAAGAATTATCAATGATTTGTTTCCATGACTAAATGACTTAAACCATTCTTTTAATTAAAAATCATAAAATAATAATGATCATGCACCGAAGATTATAAATGATATATATTTTTAAAAAAATCAACATTTCAATTATGAGTAAAATTATGAATATAAACATGTACAAGACAACTTAAAAATATACCATATCTATAAAAATTTCATCCAATTCAATTAAAATTCATTTCTTTGTAATGTTTATCCAATGTTCATGATTGTGTGTATATACCTATATTTACATATGCATGTATGAAGTTTCATAAACGATTATCGATATACGGCCATAACCTTGATTTTTATATGAATTGTATGTGACATAATAAAATTATGATATTCTTAACTTCAATTATAATTTATTTAAAATAGTTATTAACATAGAAATTATACAAATGAATAAATATGTGTCTTATAGAATGAGCTCATGTTTGAAAATTGATTCGATAAACAGAAACAACCCTTAGGAATACTACCATGAAAATATAACTTTGATACATAAATAGTTATATCCATCTCATGTAATTAAAATGATTCTAATATTAATAATTCCGGAACACAAAACTAAATAAAAAAACCTCTTTTTTAAGAAATAATTTCAGTTGCATAAAAATTGTCTTACACATAGACAAAAATAATAATCTCAATAATTGAAGAATTATGAAACATAATTCTGAAACAAAGAATAAAAATATATTCATTATTCATAATATCAAGTATAATTATCCCTTGCAAAAATAGAATGGAATTGAAAGTGTGAAGTAAGTAATCCTTTAATATAATATAACAAAAAAAACTGATTTTCATTTGAAAACCCCATAGAAGATATATATTTCACTTTTACCATTATAATTTCTGAATAAAATAAATTGAAAAAATAAATATAAAGATCCCTTACCTTTTTCTTGCAAAATATCATTGCATTTCCATTGACATAACTCAAACTCGCGTACTCTGTTTCTCAAATTTTTAGAACTGTAAAACACACAGAAGAAAAATAATAGATGTTTGGCCCTCTATTTTTCCCTCTAAAAGGCCTTTGCACTTCTCTTCTTATACACATAGCAAGAGAAGATTAAATGTATAATTTATTTCAACATGGAAATTAAATTTTAGAATTTTTTATGCAAGTTGGGAAACTGATTTAATATATATTTATTTGAGTGATAGAGGAAACAGAAAAAGACATACAAGATGATCACAAGTTGATCCAAAATCGAATTAAATAAGTAGAAATACATTGTTTGAAAGAATAATATGAATAAAATAGAATCAAATTCAATGTATCACAATAAATTAAATTTATTTGTTGATATGCATAATACAATTGTCAGATGTAAAGACAAAGACTAACAGGTTGATTACGATTGAAGGTAGATTAAATTAAGATAGAGTGATTGGAATTGATGGAAATATGACAAATATTAAATTCAAGATAAGGATTGACAACAAATTTCTACAATGAATATCCATAAAAATACAAGTAATATGAATCTATTGATGTCTGGAGAAGAAAAAAATCAAAGGATAACGACGAAACAGTGAGTTAATAAACCAAAAAAAAGAATCTACAAATCAGATTTAGATACCAAAAACTAGAATAAACAACACCTACTTGCATAACTAGATGACAGAAGGAAAATTTTCAAATCGAGGATCAATTTCCCCAAATATCGTTCAGATACGTCAAAGTGAAGCAGATTAGGTGTAGTCGAACGTTAATCACGGTTCGAAACCCTTGCTCGAACTCATTTCCAGACCTGAACTCGACCTTAAAACTAAAAGTGAAAACCCTAAGCTGATATCAAACTCATTGATGTCATACAACCAACAATGGACTCCTGAAACTTAGCTCGACTCGGAATGACAACTGAGGTTCTCGCAAATGAACACTTCTTCTTCGAAACGGGATTCTGACTCCAATCTAGATCCAGAATCTTTGTGCCACTTCAACATCACATCTGAGAATGAGCCATCGACGGACATCAGCCTCGCCTACTGATCATGCCCAGCCTCACGAATCGCATAAACCATCTCGGACCACGAATCGCGCCCCTCTCCTGACCTCGACCTCTATTTCTCAAGAAACCCTCAAAATCGAAACCCTATAACCCCTCTCAATTTCATTTTTTAATTCATTTATTTATTTTACCATATTATTTTAATTTTACATAAATTAAATTTTATTTTTTTCTACAATCATGTATAGTTTTATATCTGAAAATATTATAAAATTTTTATAATCAAAATGATTTTCATATGTTTATATTATAATCATAATATTCATAAATTTTTAAAATAATAATTTCATTAATTTATAATTTCACATTGTTATATATATATATTAGTAGAAAATTATATTTCCATAATCATTTAAAATAATCACATACTACTTATACCATACTTTATAATTATAACATATATTAATCATTAAACGTTATGAAATAATAATTTGTTTAAAACTATTGATTTTCTATACAAAAATAACCAATTTTAATCAAAAATAATTCTCATATACATATATTATTTTAAATAAATAATAAATTATATACAAACATACATTAATTAATTAAGTTATATAAAAATAATAATGTAATATGTTATACTTTCATTCAAAACATACGCACATTACAAATATTTATAAAACCTTTTTTTATTTCTTAGTTTTTAATATAGAAAAATTATTAAATAATTAATTACTATCTAAAATATCTCTAGGTGTTACATTCTACCCCCCTTAAATGAATTGCTCCCTTGAAATTGTTTTGTCAGTCTTAAAAAAATTCTGAGTTTCCATCTTCAGAATTAAGAAACATTATGGGGACTTAACTAACTAAAGAAAATCCTAAGGCGTAAATTTGTTTTTTTCTCAAAATACAACATCTAATCTCCAAAGTGATCTAGACCGTGCATCTGATACCAATTATAACGCCTCGAGCCCACTTTTTTGGACTCGGCGCAACAAAATGCTATGTAATTTTTTTTCATAAAAGTGACAAAACAATTACACAACCCTTTAATGAAAAGAGGTCCTTTTACAGGTCTAGGTTCTAGGGTATTAGAAAAAAATTACATTTATCAGAGTTTTAAAAAATAATAATAAAAATTTCCACAATGCTTCAGCGTGCGCTAACTCCATAAGCGACAACATCTATGATAATCTCCTAAGATACCTGAAAATCATTTTAAAATAAAAGTGTGAGCGTTCAATTGCCCAGTAAGGGGTTTTGAAAAACATTGATAAATTCCTTTAAAAGATATCACATTGATATAATATTTGAACATTTTATATTTGTAAATTTTTTTGTAAAATAACCTTTACAAAATAATATAATTCTTTTGAAAATTAATTATACTTTGAAAAAAAATTTAAACTAATCTAGTGATTTTCGTCGGAAAATATTAAGCAAACTTCATGAAAACAAAACATCATTTTGAGGACACTTGATTCTTCGAAGGCTGTCTTAGGCCTACCCACTTAGCGAAGGATGGGTTCACTCCCCAATGACCTTCTATTTTTACAACGAATATGCGCCCGTATTTTTTTAAAATACATTTAAAGTTTGCTTTACATATATATATATACTAGTATTTCTCACTGGAGATTTTACCTTTAAACATGTTAATGCATTTAAATAATCATTTCCACTAATATCCATCTGTATGTATATATATATATATATATGTGTGTGTTTTAATTTTATTGAAAAACACTTGTGGGTATTGAATCCCAAAAATTCTCATCACTTGACATGTACATAGACACCAACATACCCTATCTTCCATTGATAAAAGAATTATAAATGATTTGTTTCCCTGACTAAATGACTTAAACCATTCTTTTAATTCAAAATCATAAAATAATAATGAGCATGCACCGAAGATTATAAATGATATATATTTTTTAAAAAAAATCAACATTTCATTTATGAGTAAAATTATGAATATAAACATGTACAAGACAACTTAAAAATATATCATATCTATAAAAATTTCATACAATTCCATTAAAATTCATTTCTTTGTAATGTTTATCCAATGTTCATGATTGTGTGTATATACCTATATTTACAAATGCATGTATGATGTTTCATAAACGATTATCGATATACGGCCATAACCTTGATTTTTATATGAATTGTATGTTACATAATAAAATTATGATATTCTTAACTTCAATTATAATTTATTTAAAATAGTTATTAACATAGAAATTATACAAATGAATAAATATGTGTCTTATAGAATGAGATCATGTTTCAATAAAGATTCGTTAAATAGAAACAACCCTTAGGAAGACTACCATGAAAATATAACTTTGATACATAAATAGTTATATCCATCTCATGTAATTAAAATGATTCTAATATTAATAATTCTTGATCACAAAACTAAAAAAACCACTTTTTTTAAGAAATAATTTCAGTTGCATAATATTTTTCTTGCACATAGAAAAAAAAATAATATCAATAATTCAAGAATTATGAAACATAATTCTGAAACAAATAATAAAAATATATTCATTATTCAAAATGTCAAGTATAATTATCCCTTGCAAAAATAGAATGGAATTAAATGTGTGAAATAAGTAATCCTTTACTATAATATAACAAAAAAACTAATTTTCATTTGAAAACCCCATAGAAGAAATATATTTCACTTTTACCATTATAATTTCTGAAGAAAATAAATTGACAAAATAATTATAAAGTTCCCTTGCCTTTTTCTTGCAAAATATCATTTCATTTCCATTGACAAAACTCAAACTCGTGTACTCTGTTTCTCAAATTTTTAGAACTGGAAAACACACAGAAGAAAAACAATAGAAGTTTGGCCCTCTATTTTTCCCCTTAAAAGGACTTTGCACTCCTCTTCTTATACACATAGCAGGAGAAGATTAAATGTATAATTTATTTCAACTTGGAAATTAAATTTTGGATTTTTTTATGCAAGTTGGGAAAATAATTTAATATATATTTATTTGAGTGACAGAGGAAATATAAAAATACATACAAGATGATCACAAGTTGATCCAAAATCGAATTAAATAAGTAGAAATACATTGATTGAAAGAATAATATGAATAAAATAGAAGAAAATTCAATGTATCACAATAAATTAAATTTCTCTGTTGATATGCATAATACAATTGTCAGATGTTAAGACAAAGACTAGTAGGTTTATTACGATTAAAGGTAGATTAAATTAAGATAGAGTGATTGGAATTGATCGAAATATGACAAATATTAAATTAAAGATATGGATTGACAACAAATTTCTACGATGAATGTCCATAAAAATAAAATTAATATGAATCTATCGATGTCTAGAGAAGAAAAAAATCAAAGGATAACGACGAAACAGTGAGTTAATAAACCAAAAAAAAAGAATCTAAAAATCAGATTTAGATACCAAAAACTAGAATAAACAACACCTTCTTGAATAACTTGACGACAGAAGGAAAATTTTCAAATCGATGATCAATTTCCCCAAATATCGTTCAGATACGTCAAAGTGAAGCAGATCAGGTGTAGTCAAACCTTTATCACGCTTCTAAACCCTTGCTCGAACTCATTTCCAGACCTGAACTCGACCTTAAAACTAAAAGTGAAACCCCTAAGCTGATATCAAACTCATTGATGTCATACGGCCAACAGAGGACTCCTGAAACTTAGCTCGACTCGGATTGACACCTGAGGTTCTCGCAAATAAACACTTCTTCTTCGAAAAGGGATTCTGACTCTAATCTAGATCTAGAATCATTGTGCCACTTCGACCTCGCATCTGAGAATGAGCCATCAACAGACATCAGCCTTTCCTACAGATCGTGCTCAGCATCACGAATCGCATAAACCCTGTCGGCTCACGAATCGTGCCCCTCTCCTGACCTCGACCTCTATTTCTCAAGAAACCCTCAAAATCGAAACCCTATAACCCCTCTCAATTTTATTTTTTTAATTCATTTATTTAAATTACGGTTTTATTTTAATTTTACATAAATTAAATTTTAATTTTTTCTACAATCATGTATAGTTTTATATCTAAAACTATTATAAAATTTTTATAATCAAAATGATTTTCATATGTTAATATTATAATCATAGTATTCATAAATTTTTAAAATTATAATTTCATTAATTTATAATTTCACATTGTTATATATATATATTAGTAGAAACTTATATTTCCATAATCATTTAAAACAATCACATACTACTTATACCATACTTTATAATTATAACATATATTAATCATTAAACGTTATGAAATAATAATTTTTTTAAAACTATTGATTTTCTATACAAAAATAATCAATTTTAATCAAAAATAATTCTCATATACATATATTATTTTAAATCAATTATATATTATATACATACATATATTAATTTATTAAGTTATATAAAAAAATAATCTAATATGTTATACTTTCATTCAAAACATACGCTCATTGAAAATATTTATAAAACCTTTTTATTATTTCTTAGTTTTGAATATAGAAAAATTATTAAATAATTAATTACTATCTAAAATCTCTCGGGGTGTTACAGGTAGAATTTGAGAAATTTGCCTCTTTGGTTAGATGAAACATTTGTGATTGATAATATAATCATGATATAATCATAATGAATTAGTTGCATGAAAACAAATTTCTTTGGGGCATACTGATTTGAAAAATTGATGATAGATTTAATGTGTTTTGTAATGAAATTTATTGTGAGAGAATATTACAATTGAGTTTTGGAGGAGGTGACCCACATTATTGATGGAAAATTACGGTTATTGTTAAATGTTACAATCATGGTAATCCTTAAAAAAGTAGTAGGTAGTGTTCTAAATTAGCATTATGATGTGATTATTGTGTTTGTTTACATGTATTACCTGTGTTAATGGATGGATCATAGTTCCTGGTGTAATTTACCACATGTAGGTAGATTTTTTTAATTCTTGATACAAGATATTAGATAGTTTACATGGGTTTTTGTTGTAAATGGGAATATGTACATTTTTAATTTGGATCCATGTTAAATACTATATTAGGGTTTTAAATGTTATTTTGGATAGATTGCAGGAAATGGAATTGATCATTGGTAATATTTAATTCTATATATAGTAGAGTCCAATATTCTATGACACAACCCATAAGGTGAGAGCATGTTTATTGGTTTGGTGTCTTGAGGATTCAATTATGGGATTACACAAAAAGTTAGGTTGGGATACTGTTGTGGGGTTTTAGATGATTTTGGGGAAAATTTAGTTGTTAATGAATATTTATCATGTAATGTGATTGTATTTTTCTATTGGAGGCCATTAATTTTCTAGAATAGTGATCAAGAGGATGTCCAACCCGTGATTTCATAAGACACTAGATCAGGTGAGACTTAATCCTTTCTGAGGTGATTTTCAGACCACTGGAATGGAATTTATATAAGTTTCTCTAATATTGGGGATCACCACAGTTTTAAATATACCCAAATAAGGATACACATGATTTAGGGGATTGATAAACCCATTGATTTAGTGATTGAGATCACCATGATGTTTTAGCATTGAATGGTTCCATACAATGTCAAATTATAGTCTCTATAAATATACTATGAGTGGTTCAAATTTTAATAAATAATTAACAATTTGTTAAAGAGTTTTATAATATAAGATCTATTTTCATTCTATAATATAAAATTTTGATTTTATATATAATTAATGATCAATATGGGTCATGATTTTCGTTGAAAGAACTACAAGGCTCCTCAGGATGAGTAGTTTAATGTTTGATATGATATAGAAACCTTAATATTTTTAGTATATAAATGTTTTGAAGGACATATAATATGTTATTATTGGAAGGTGTTAATTTTAGTTAATAATATTATATTATAAATAAAATAATTTAGACATATTTATGAGTTTTTTCATACACGGTTTGATGTCTCAGAGGAGTGGCATGATATTCAGCAGGCATTAATGCCTGAATATGGGTCTTCCAAAAGTACCACCCAATTAGAGGTCATTATGAAAAACATAGATAATTCAATTTAATACCAAACATGGTATTCACATCATGGGAGTCACTACGGATAAACCACGATTAAATAAATGCGGTATCTTACTATATGCTGAGTGGTTTGTGCCATAAAAAGGTTTGTTGTAGGATTGAAACCCCTTCATTGTGGTATCAAATTATTAGAGGCACACAGTAGAGGAGGTAAATTTACGAAGGCTATATAGGATTTGGGATGTTCTTATTTCTAGAGGGTGGCTGTGTAGTAACCCCATTGGTCACTCATTGGCCTGAACATAAAAATCCTTTTAATATAGATATAAACATGTAATTTATCAATTAAAATCCTATGGTTTATAAGATAAAAGGTTTTTTCCCAGAGGGGGATTTGTTTAAAAACTCCCCTTCACTTATACTATTATTTTCTTCCTTGTAGAGGATGAATTTTAGGGTGATTCCCAATATATTTTATTGACTTATTATCTATTTTTATCCCATTTATCTCTCACCATAATCTTTTATTTGAGATGCTTCCCATTATTGTTAGGATTATGATTCCACTATATCACAGGTGTAGTCAGACCAGAATGATTGGGGAAAATACATTATTCCTCAGTAGGGATCACAAGATAATGTATACATTTTGTTTTACTTGCGTTTGAGGATGTTATATCACTAGGTAAATTATTATATGATTTTTCCAAAATGAAATGAAATTTGATTTTGAAATCATTGTATCTTATAAGGGAATTTCCTAGCATTGTGGATGAAGTATTCTCAATTTTTATGGGAGTGGTATGTCTTTTTTTTATTATGATGTGATGACATGGATTATTGTTTATAATTTTTTAAATATAAAATTCAACTATATTATTAATTTTATATTATTATGGTTAAATTATTTTACTTCTTTTTGTGAGTAATGTAATAATGTTGATTGTTGATGAACATTTGGACATAAGAGAGATCATTCAAAAGTGGTTAGTTTTTTTATTAATCAAAATAAATCCATGAGAAGCACAATTCATTTAAAAAATAACATTTGGTAATAATTTTGACTCTGGTTTCATGGGAGATAAGGTCTAACTAGTTTGGGATATGGATATTTTGTAAAATGTTTTTTCTTCCATAATATTAAATTTCCATAAATATATAACGGTTTAACAACAAGTATAGTCCCCTATGCACTAAATTGATTATTCGTTTATAAGATGATGTGGTACTGATACTAAAATTCATGCTAAAATATTTTTGAAGCACACAAGGGGCATAATTTAATGAAATTATATAGAATATTTGATCTTCTTATCATTTTACTTTTCACTAATGAGTAGGTCTAACACCCCAAGATTTTTTAAAGTATAAAATTTGAATTAATTTAATTTCAATCATATTATTAATTTCACACGACATTGAGAATAGTTTATATTATAACACTATGTCTGGAAAGAATTATATAAAATAAAAAATTAATCACTCACAACATACAACATAAATTTTAGCTTTGTCTACCAAGAACACTGAGGATAGCTTACGTCACATACAACATGGACTTTCCATGATGGATTGAGTAATAGGAAAGACCGAGTATTATCGATTAATAATTCCTTATTAAAATATATTCTTTTTAATAAGATATATAATGATCATTACATTAAATATTATACTATTAACTAACTTATGAATATATATCGTTTAATTCCTTAGATAATTATTTATCATAAAAAATATATTATCTCTATCAATATAAAGGGACAGATTTTGTTAAACTCTATTATTATGGGAAAATGGTGATTTATATTAATTTGTTGAATATATTATAAGTATTAAAACATAATAATTAAATTTATATATAATATAGTAGAAAATATTTTTATGATCATTAAATATTTTCTATTAATATAATATAAGAACAAGTAACTTTTATGCTTAAAAACAAATATTATAATAGATGTAGTTTTACAAATTTTTTATAGAGAACCCATTTTTAATCTAATTATTATAAACTTTGTAGTTATAATATGTCCAAAAAACATAAAATTTAAAATTGAAAACTAAAAATTATTTCATGATAATTTTTTGTTACATTTCAATAAACATTCCTTTTTCTATTGAATATTAAAAATACTGAATTTTAATTCAAAAATGATTTTCATCAAAGAAAATATAATGATAAATTATTCATTAAATAGTTTATACTGTTTTATTATAAAATAATTTTATATAATAATAAAATTTAATTAAATTTAATCAATATCACATTGATTTTTTATATAAAAACATAGAATACATTTGGAAGTTATCTAATTAAAACCCCACAGTGTTATCCCATCACCAAAAATTATTTTTAAAATAATTTCATAGAATTTTTTGATTACAATTTTTTAAAATGTATTAAATATTTATAATAATTGTATTTTTTAAGTTATAATAAGTTCAACACTGTTTTTGACAAAAAAATTTAGTGAATGTGATTAATAATATTTAAAACGATTACGAGAAAAATTAGGTTAACAAAGTTGTAAGAATTAAAATTAAGACCCAAAATTAACTATACACTTATCCAAAAAAAATTGTTTAAATATTTATAATTTATAATATCATTTATCAAAATTTTACTATTTTTATTCTATTGAAATAAACAAAACATCAGTGTGATTTCCCTTTTCTAAGTATTTTTTAAGAGTACCACTCCCCCTCCACTATAAAAGGCCTCCCCTCCTCCCACTTATTAAAACCAATAAAAGCAATTAAGATTAGCCAATATATGTCCAATAAAATTCCATGCATCACTCCATTACTACTAGATACTCAATTTGTATTGAAATAAATCATAGGAATCCTTTTGGAAAAAACCGAAAGGATTTACCTAATTATGAGGTAACAAATTCTCTCAAGCTCTTATAATTTATTTTCATTCTCCATACCTCTACTATATTTCTAAAATTATTGAAAAACACCCAAATATTATCAAAATAATAGAATGATTTTTTTCTTATGATTCTTCCAAATAAAACAGAAACATCCATATAATGTGTAATAGACATATCGTCTATGGTTATAGTGAACTACCGCCTCATAAAATGAGGATTGTTCATTTTTTATTTATATCCTCTCACGAAAAACATTGTGATCAAAAATATATTTATATATGTTAGATATTATATTTATTTTTTCATTAATATTCTATTATCTTTATACAAAAGATATCATTATACTTTTTTCATTAGTTTAAATACGATATTTTCATGTGAAGAAGTGTATATTTCCACCCCTCAAAGTGATGTTATTTGTTCAGACACTGCACTAATTATTTTAAAGATGTGTTTAGTAAAGTTATGTGATATATATAGATTAAAAATTTTATATTAGCAATTATACACACACACACAGACACACAAATATATATATATATATATATATATGCATATTTAATTTACTTTATTTCCTTCAGTACTATTATTAAACATATAAAATGTTCATGCGTATGTATGCCATACCGTCTCTTAGAATTGTGTTTTACATTTCATAATTATATGTTATATAGTTTATTATAAATCAAATATGTTTATTATACATGATATTTATATCACGGTTCACATTTTTGAAATAATTATAATTTTAAATACCAAATAACTACCAAATTAAGAAACATGCAATGAATAAAGTTAATATTACATGAAGTGAATGCATAACGTAGAATTTCCACAGGAATGTAATATAAATTCTTAATAAAAACGTATAAGGTAATATAAATAATAATATAGTAATTTTATATATGTATAATATTCTTGTACTTATTATACAACATGTTTTTACGAGTACGACGCGAGTCAAAACACAAGGTAATGGGATTTCATCTCACTTTTTATTTTCAGGAGATACATGTTTTACTCACTACACATTTCGTTTTATTACTATTTATATTTCCCATTTATGTATTATGTGATTACTATTAGAAAATATATGGTTATTTAAATATCCATTTTATGAAATTTATATCATGGAGATTCAGTTTCAAACATTACCAAATTAGTAATTTAATATTGTATGATATTTCCTTCTATGAGACCCATGCTAGGTTATCAACCTATATTTTATCATGTGGTGTATATAATAAATTTGAAATTTTATATCATTAATATAATTATTTTCATGATATTTATATTTTTATGTAATTTAATTTTCTTACTTTTGGAGGATGGATCACAGTTCCCCACTGGTAAGAGATTATTGAAATAATCATATCACTTTTCAATATTATTTATGTTTTTTTATAATTTGATGATATTTCATGGTCCATGTACTATAAAAATTCATAAGATATATTCTACTATGGTTATAAATGATATATTTATGTATAGGTAACATTATTACATTCTTTGGTAGATTTGATAGTGAACAAAGTGTTTTTAAGAAATCCAGACATGTCCCTATCTTTGGTTAAAAATATTTGTTAGTTCAAATCAGTTTTTTATAAAAATAGATTCATTGAATAATATAAGAATATCCAATTTTCATTACAATAAATTTTCAATATTTTTATTTAATTTTTTTAAATAAATATTCTTTTCCTTATCTGAAGGTGGTATTTTCCTAACCTATTTACCGTACAAAAGGAATATTATGTATACCTTATATGAAATGTACATATTTACCCACTATTATTTATTTGAAGATATATTTTCACGTTTAAAAGTGTAATTTTTCTTTGTAAATGATTTTAAAATAACTTTTCAAATAAATTGGTATAAAATGTTTTTGATGATATTATTTAATTTATTTCAAGAATTTTTTTTTAAATTATTATCAAGATCATATAATTTTTTTAAAATTAAAATGTATTTTAAAATGTTTTTAATTATTCCTTTATAATATTTAATGTTCATTCTCATGAAATTTTTTTAAAAGGATTTATATTTTAAGAAGTATATTTTAATATGAAAAAGATAAATTCCTTATAAAGTGTTTTTAAGTGATCATTAAAAATTATTTCACATTGAATATAATATTAATTATTCATACTCATGCCTTTATGGGTAAATAATTCAATGATTACATTAAAATCTTCTCAATATGTTTTCATTTTTAGGGCATGATTTTTAGGAAATCCTTTTCTCTTTAACATGTTATATTTCTATAAATCATGCTTCTTTTCACTCGTATTTGATATGATGAAATGATAATTAAACCTGTTTATTTTTTAACATATTTTGGGATGATTTCATATTTATGAATCCCATTTCATTTCATGGGTTATGATATAATTATTTATAAATTAATGGAACATGTTTGTAAGATTTTATTGTCAGTGGAACATGTCTTTTGATCTACAATTAATTAAGCCATGATTCATGTTTACGATTTTTAATATATAGGGTATGGTCTTATAATAATAATTATCATGTTCTCATAACCTTATATTCATGATATTCTTATGAATTTCTTTTATTTACCCTTTATAATAATTTATGATGACCCCTTTTGTTTTTTTGCCTTCCCCTACGTATGATGAATGGTTTTTAAGTAGAAACACTAAAGGGAAGTTATTTTGGGGAAAAAATTGATGATATTTAACTATTTTTATATTTTTGTTCCATGTATCCAACGATATTAAACTAATATGGTATTTGGGAAAATATTTTTTAAAAGTATTATATATTCTATAAAAGAGTTGGTTAGTCTATGAATGTTAATACTAGGTCATTATATTTGGAATCAGAGTAATATTTAGTAATACTTCAGAAATAAGGATGAGAAAACATTAGTGATATCCCATTATATATTTTTGAGGATATATATATAGATGTATCTAAGGATATGTTTAAAGATGAGTTCAAGTTTACAAAAATATCCTTGATTTTTATTAATGGATAGAGTAAGAAAGTTAATACAAATACTTCCCTGTCTAGATAATGCATGGGGATGTGGCTCTGGAGTAGATGTACCTTGGTGTAAAATATTCGACAAGATGTCTCGAGCCTTACAAGAGGTAATTTGGTTCACAACAACAAACCTTACTACATACCTGGTTAGACAACCCCAAGTGATATTATATTGAAATTTAATGACTATTCCTTAAAAATTTACAACCACATCACGTACCATAATTAATGATTTAAATATATGTATTATATGAAAAACATAGGATAAAGAATTTTTTTCATAGTTTAATAAATGTTTCTTAATTTTGACATCGTATAATAAGTTTTCCTGATAATGTGGATCCTCACACTAATAACTATATCATAATATATAATTTTTCTTTCAGTTAATGGATGGACCCTGAAGTAACCACAATAATTGTGATTACAATAATAATTTTTTTATTGTACTACTATAAAAACAAAATCTATGGGAGTAGGAAAGAAATGTGTCATTTTTTTACTGACTCGAATTTTAAAGGATATGAACCATGATGGACTCCAAAATTACCAAATTTAGAAAAAATTAAATTAATTCCATAAAATAGAAATGTCTGCATTCGTTCAGTAGGACTTCTGATCTAATTTATTTTGATGAATGAACCACTACCTCTAAAAATAATTTTTTTGTTCTCCAATATTCCGAAAATTGGAACGTCGTTATGGATATTTATAGGTTAGTATGTAAATCAGATCAGATGTTGAAAATAATCAACAATATGATGAATCATGTTAAAATTGAATTTTTGGGTTAAAATGAGTTTAATATCCTATTTTTTAATATATACAATCACCCATATTCTTCGTATAAAGTTGGAAAACGAAATCATATAGATTTTGTATTGATTTTCAATTGAACATATTGGATAAAATGCAATTTTGGGATTATCCTTATTTAAAAGATGTACATATTATTTATTTTGGAAATTATATTAGTGTGTTTTTATAAAATTATATCATGTATTTCATGGTCATTGGTACAAAAACATAGATCGATGGCCGATAAGGGGTTTTTCCTTACCAAATCAATATGTGATGTCCTCTTCAATGTGAAATTAACTTTGTTGGATAATTATTAAAAATGAAAAAATAGAGTAAGATTTTATGTTTAAAAAATCATTTATTTACCATCTTTATATATAGTTAGAGACAAATAGTTATAGTTGTCCTTCATTTATGGTTCATAAGATCATCTAAAATTATATTTTATCACTTCAGACATCAATGTAAAATATAAGACATCCATTTCTATAATTAATCTATAAATGTGAAATATATAAATATATAAATAAATAGTAATATTCTCTTAATAGAAATATATCAGGTAAGTAAATTTCTTTTTAAACTTGGTAAATAAAATATTTAATCAATGATAGAATAATGGTAAAAAAATTTGTCCTAAAAGATTAATTTATTATGAACCGATTTCCTTATAAATCATCATAGATTTCTGACTTTGACACACTAAACAATTATTTATCATTCACTTATTTGTTATTAATGACCTCAATCAGTACCTATAAATATGTACTCATTTCCTTCATGTATAATATTCACATCCATCATTTGTTCTTCTTTGTGAATCCTAGTTAAATGTTAGTTGGGGGACCATTATGGATCCTACATTCCATTTTTATGTTATGTTTTACTATTAATTTTTATGATGTTGTTTTATATGAATGAATAATTCGAATATTATACATTTTATAACCGAGATGAATTTTTATGGTGAATTTATTTTAAGGTGGGTAGAATGTATCACCCTCATAATTATTGAAATATATATATTTTTAATTAATTTAATTTATTTGATATTTTTCTTTTCAAGACACAGTTAAAATATTATCATTTATATCACATTATCTAAAATGAGTTATATGAATCAACAAATTAATATTTTACTACAAGAAATATAAATTTTAGAATTATCTATAAAGAACACCCTGGTTAGCTTACGTTATACTCAATACTAACTTTCCTCAGTGGCTTACATAACACATAAGAATAGGTGTTAACAAATAATAATTAATTGTTAAAATATTATTATTCAAAAGGAAATGAAATTAATATTATATTGATGATTATACGATTCACTAAATTATTAATATATATAAATGAATTCACTGGATACCAATTAATTATAATAGAACATAAAAACCAAATGAATATAAATAGATGGATTTAATAAAAGTCTATTATTATGTGAGGAAGATGATTTATATTAATAAGGTAAATTAATTACTAATTGAGGATTATATGAATTAATTTTTTACTTCATATAAAAAAAAAATATTTTTGAAAATAATTTAATATATTTGATAGATATAATAAAGGAAAAAACCCGATTTTATACATAAAAAATAAAATATATTTTAATATATTTTTAACTCCTTTAATTGGTGAACCAATTTTAATCGAATTCATTGGAAATTTATAGATTTAATATTTAGAAATACAATTTTTAATTGATAAAAATAAATTTAAAAATGATTAGTGTAATTTTTTGGTATTGATCTATATGTTTTTATTTTTTAATTAGTAATAAAAATACTGAATTTTAATTCAAAAATAATTTTTCATATATTTCATTTTTAGGGATAAAGTATATTACAAATATATTTTACTGTATGAAGAGAGAATTAATTTATTAATTAATCTAATTTATGTAATTGGAATCAATTTTTCAATGAAATTGGGGATAAAAACCAAGAAAATGTTTGGATATTTTTAATTTTTAAATGAAAAATGTCGTCCCATTAAGGATAATATTTTTAAAATAAATATTTTCCATTATATGATAAGAATTTCGTAAAATGGAATTATTTTTTGGAATTATAAAAATTTTATATTTCAAATAATTTAAAATTTGTATTTTAAAAAAATAATTATAAATTGGATTAAAATTAATCACAATGATTAAGAGAAAGATTATGTTAGAAAAAAACTAAACTATACTTTTATGACCAAAAACGACATATAAATTTGTCCAAAATTACTTTTCATGAAATATTTAGACATTATTCTACCCTGGATATACTTCGTATCATTATTTATGAATTTAAAATTAAAAAACATTTTTTGGGTATCCCTTATACAAAATATTACAATAGTGCCACTCCTCCTCCACTATAAAAGGCCTTATATCCTCCCACTTCCTCAAATATAGAACCACATTGGATAAGCCAAGATCTACCCAATACACTTAAAACATCCCTAACATCCTCATAAATTCCTCACATAAGGGATAAAAAAATCCAAGGATGCCTTTTGGTAAAAAACAAAAATTGTTACCTTTTTAAGAGGTAACGACTTCTATCATTCTCCATTATTTTATATAAATTATCCACAACTCCACTACCTTTTTTACATGATTGTAAATACAATAAACTATCATCGATATACTTGAACATTTTTAAGGTATTTTTTATACAAATACTTACACAAACCTCTATGTAATGGGTAATGAACATACTATTTATGTGTATGATGAACTACGACCTCACAAAATGATGATTTTTAATTTTTCCTTACCGCCTTTTATGGTTGAAATTATGATGGAAAGTATATTTTTATATGTTATATATTATTATTAATTTTTAATAAATATTTTTTCTTTCCATTAAGATATATAACTTTATACATTTACTTTGGTGTAAATTTTATAATACTATTTGAGAGAATCTGGATTATTGCCCCCTCAACGATATGTGATTCTTTAACACACTACATGGAATGTTTTAAGGATGGGTTTAGAGATATTATATGACATATATGATATAATAATTATACTAGAATAATGATATATATTTTCCCAATAATTTCATTTACATTCTTTTATTCCCTAAGACTATTAAACAGAACTAATATTAATACGTATGGATAACCAATTATCTTCATTATCAGAGTATTCCCTTTCATAATTATATATTATATGGATTGATATATAGAAAATACACAGAATATATCTGATATTTAAACATTTTTTACATAATTTAAAAAATGATATAATTATAAGGACCTACGATATAACAAATTATTCCATATGAAAATAAATAAGAAAATATTACCCAAAGTGAAACCTTAACCTAAAATTGTTAACAATATGGTAATTTAATGATTTAAACGAGACATATATGGTATACTATATAATAATATGGATATGTGAAATATTTATAATAAACATATATTTATTATACAAACGTTTTTACTATAATGTGTATAATCAAGACACAATTTAAGGTGATTTCATCTCACATTTTATTTTCATAAGATATATTATTTTTTCACAAACCATTTCTTTTTTGTGGTGTATATGCTTCCAATAGAATTATTATTTGATTATTATAAATAAAAAATTGGTATTTTTATAAACATTTAATATTGTAAATATTATTTTTATTTTATTTCAAAACCAACAAAATTGTGAAATCAATTTTTTAAAAATTTTCATTCTTATAGACACATGGCATATTAAGGACCTATATTTTTCGATAAGGTGTATATAATAAAGCTGAAAATTTTAATCATGTATCAAATTATATTAAGGTGTTTTCCCCCTAATTTCATTTAATTTTTATATAGTGGGATTATTATTTAGTGTTATCATGTGGTAAGATTTTATTGAAAAAATCACATCACATTTCAGGATTGTTTATCATTATGATTCTTTTGATAAAATATATTGATCCATATATAAATAAAATTCATGAATTTTCTTATCCAGTAGTAATACTTGATATATTCATGTATTGGTACAATTTTTTCACTCATAGTTAAATAATATTGTTAGGAAAGTGTTTTTAAGAAATCTTGACATTAACATATCTTCGATAAAATATTAGTGTTCATTCAAACCCACTTTTTCTAAAATGTGTTTCTAAGAATATTGTAAAAATATCCAATAATAATTAAAATTAATTTTTACCCTATTTTTCATTCATAATTTTTTTAACGTAATCATCTTGAGTCTTTTTGAATGAGGAATTTTTCTATCCTTTTTACCATGCCAAAGAAATATTTCATTCACCTAGTACGGCTTTACCAAATTTATATACTGTCAATTCATTGACGAATTCTTCTTATTTTTAAAAGAAAATTTTTTAATAATTTTTAAATTAAATTTTCAAATAAAGGTTTTTTGAAATGTTTTCGAGAATTATTTAGAAATTTTTGCCAAGAAAAGCTAGTTAAAAAAAATTTAAGCTCATCGTAATGTTTTTCATGTAAAAAAGCATTAAAAATGTTTTAAATGATTCGTTTATATGATTTCAAGTATATATTCAAGAAACTGATTTTCTAAAGTTTATTCAATTTAAAAATATTTTTCAAATTTAATATATGATCTACTCATAATGTGATTTTAGAAGATCCTTAAATAATTATTTTTTATTAAGATAACAACCATTTCTGCAACTCATCCCTTTATGAGGAAATTACATAATTTATTCATTCATATTATTTTTATGAAGTGTTCATATTTTATGGCATGATATTTACAAAATAATTTTCTCTTTAAAATTTTATATTTCAAGGAAACTCACTTATTTTTATTTGTTTTGATTTTTAAAATTATTATGAAACCTAATTCTTTTTCAACTGTGTATAGCATGATTCAATTTTTATAATTCCCATTTTATTTTATGGGTTATCATATGAATGTTTATGATTTTTTGGAACATGTATGTATGATTTCATTATGATATATGTGTGAACCATATCTAATTATAATGAATTTATTAAGGAAAAAAATTTATTAAGATCAAATGGTACACATGAAGGAATCCCAATCCTGAAACAAGAGGTTATACGTTAGGTCATACCAAGCCCGAAATAAGAGGGTACATGGAATGACATTCCAGGCATGAAATAAGAGGGTACACCAGAGAGAATCCCAGTCCAGAAGTAGGCACATGGGTGATTCACTAATGACAAACATGTTATAATGGCCTTGTTAGGCCCCCTTAGCATTGGGTTTTCATATGATTATGTGTTTGACACAATTCCAAGTCTTATAACTACTTTATTATTTCAAATATAATGTTAATTATTTACTAATGTTTCATTTCTTATGATACTTAATTATTTATTCCTTGACTCATGTTTATGATTTTTTATATGAAGGGTATGATTTTATAATGATCAATATCATCTTCTCATACCCTTATGTCTGTGATATTCTCACAAATTTCTATTATTTACCTTTAATGAGAAATTGGGCTCACCCCTTTCACATGTTTCCCTTCTAATGTTTATGAAGAAATGTTTTATATAGAAATAATAGAGGGAAATATCTTTGTGTGAATAATTTAATATATTTCATTGAGGTAGAATATTTTTCCCATGTTTTCAAATAAAGTAAATTAATATGGTCATTGGGCATATATTTTAATAATTTTATGTGTATTGAAATATTGTTAGGTAATGTCGATATAAGTTAAGACTAGGTTTTTATAGTCGGTATGAGATTCAAATTGTATGTATTATACATAGAATCAAAAGATGGATCTCAGAGATTCCTTATTTCCATTTGGTTTTCTGATTCGGTGGTGGTGATTGTTTCCTCCCCCACTAATATTAGAGTACATTAATTGTGTACTATTAGTATTTTCTTATTTTTTTGGAAGCACAGAGGGACCATTAATGAACATGGTAATAGATATACAATTTTTACAACTTTTTAAGGTGATTCCAATGTCTCATTAAATGGATTTGTATGTGGACCTGACATATAGTTGAAATACATTGTGCAGTTATTCCCCATATGTGATGGGATTCAACATTGATATTTGGAAATAGAATTGAGGTAGTCATGTATGGATTCTATTATATGATTTCTCTTAAGGTACATCAGTTGATTTCCTAGTATTTAATTAACCTTGTAAAGGGCTAGTGTGTGAATGTGTAGTGAAAGTTTCATGTCTCACATTTGACACTGATATGATAATGTGTTCATTATAAAACTATATTTATACTATGATTTTTAGGAAAAGATAAATGTAATATATATATATATATATATGTGGATAAATATATGATATTTATATAATTGAAATATGGAAATTATCTTACGTATATCATTTTATCTTTCCAAAAGGATCTAATCCACGGAAGCTCATAAACATGATTAAGTGTACCAATGAATTATGTTTATGCCATAATTTGAGGATTATTGAATTTGGTAATTTGGAAATATATCATGTTATTGTAGGATGATCTAGAGATAATGGTTTGAGGATATGACCATATTATTCTAAATATTTGAATTATAAAGATCCTAGAAGGGGTTGTTATTTTTGATTCAACCAATGTGATAAATTCTCTTGTTTTTCCTAGATCTATGTTCATGTAATGAACTAGTTATACTAGTACCCAAATATCATGTATCACATTGTATCTTCTAATGAATCTCAAATAATTATTATAATGTTTCTAGACACGATAGGTGTCTCCATTATTCAGGCATGATATTGGAGAAAGATCATAAAATAGTTGTTATTGATGATGACATCCTTAAAATAATAGAGTATAAAAAAATTGAATATTTAATATAGATGGATTACATAGATTTTATTGGTTAAAAATTAATTTTTCATGTGGTTATAGAATTTATTAATTCTATATTGACATATGTATTTCATAATCTAAATGCCCACCATGAATCTGAATGTTGAATGTTGAATTTAAAAACCACGGCCAGGGGGAAAGAACAAGTTTGTTCTGGAAATATCTCTACGTTGATTACTAGTACATGTTGTTTTAGAAAGATGTATACTATGAACATTTTTTATTTTAATATAGAATAATACTATTTATCATATTCGAGATACATAATCATTCAGAATGTGGGTCACTAAAAATAATCCAGGTGACATGAACATGACTCAATAGAGAAAATAAATATTCATAGATGACCAAGTACATATCAATTAGTATTAATAACCATCTATAATACAAGGGTGATAGTAAAAACCTATTTGTTTTATTGAATATATTTCTATTTTTAAATTTATAATACTTTTGACACTACTACACTTTTGGAGGACACTATGGAAGCCTCTTAGTCATCAACTTGATCACTGATAACTATTCATCATTGTCCCCATGGGAGGACCAAAATTACATATCTAATAAGGATGTGTAACATGTAATCTATATTTAAACGAATAATAATTCTAGATTGAAATATTATAAATCCATTAACCCTTTGAATTTTTCTATATAATATAAATTCTCAACAATTGTTGAGAAATTTTTGGATGTGGATGTTGAGGATGAAACACATCCCCCAGAGAATGATAGCTCTGCTAGGGACCCGGAATAAGAAAATGATTATAATTGGAATAAAGTTATTAAATTTTCATGTCTCAGATTTTTCCGTTAATTATTTTAAATATTATATGAAATTATTTCAAGACCGGGCGTAAGGATGACACGTCATTCCGAGGTCCAGGGAGCCCGGAATGGTGGTTTGAACTTTTTTTAGTTAAGTCTGTCGGAACTTGTGAGCGGTTGTGGTAGTTTCCAAATGGATGCCTGGATGAAAAATCTGAACGCACCATTGCATCCGGGACGATGACTTTACCTAAGAATAAGGCTAACCTCGACTGGTGCGGGTCGAGAGAAAAAGTTAATTTTTCGGACATTTTAAGTAAAATAAAATAAAATAAATTAACAATTTTATTTTATTTCATTTAAGGAAACATCTGCTGCAGCGCGCTAACAGTGTGGCTGTATCCTAAATTAACGACACGTCATAATAAATTCAAAATGGAAAGTCAACGTCACTAATGTTTCCGAATAATTAAATTACAACTTGTTTCCCTTTTTAATGGGATAAGAAATTGTTGATCATTGGTGATGTGAGAGGAATCTCTATAGAATCCACGCGGAACTGGAGAGAACCCTCGATGACGAACGATGATGGATCGAGGCTGCGAATCGCTATGCCAACGATGTTGAAGGATCTCGACGACAACGACAGTGCGATGCCTTCTTTAATGATCGATCCTTTCGAAAGGTAGGAGTTTGTTATTTCGATTTCTCTTCCCGTATTTTGAGTTTAAATGACGAAAACGGATCAACCTCGAACAAGTTGATCTGCAGATTCATATGTTCTTGTGGGAGGGATTTATTCTTCGGGAAGACTATGGGGATTTGATCCATCCCATATGTTGTTGTTGATTCTTGCCCCGTTTTAAGCCTATTAATGGGAGCAGATCAACGCCGTGATGAACGACGGTGGAGGTTCATTCCTCAAATTGTTTATTTGGATTTCTTCTTCCTTTTTCCTCGTGTGTTCTTCGCGTTCTTCACAGGGCGACGAAGAACAGATCGTTGTGCATCCGTTCTGTGACGCAACGATTCCAAATCGAAGGTTCGACATCACAATGTCCTTGTGGAGGTGGGACAATGATGGAGGACGACAAATAGGATAAGATTAGAAATAGCATTCTTCGAGAGTTCTTTGTGCGGGAAGATCAAAACACGTTTTTGGAGCCGATCGAAGTCCTAAAAATGATGGAAGCAGCTTCGTGGGGTTGGGGCGACCAGAACCCGGAAGTTTTGATGTGATCGAATGGATGGATTGGTGATCAGTGCAGCATGGGAGACGCGCTGGCGTAGAGCGCTGTTTCTAAAAATTTCTAGAATAAATGGTGTGTACTTAGGAAGAACATGACCTATAGTTCTGATTGTGGCGGCGAGGGTTTCGGGTCAAATAAGGATTACACGGGATGTGACCTCGGTCACACGGCGTGTTTGACCTTCCCCAAAGCATGGAATGTACTTTGGGTAGTACACGGACACGGGATGGTGTACACGACATCAGGAAGCACAGCGTGTACAACCCAGTAGAGGCGGCTACGCAGAGCTCGGCGTGTATTCCAGGTATACATGGACATGGGATGGACTACACGACCGTGTACTCCATCACCCGACCAGGTGAGGTAAATGGCGCTGGTCACCACGTGTGCGGATTACATGGGTTGGAGTACACAGGTTGGTGACCGTGTACGAGCACATGGAAAGTGTACACAGAGCTAACCCCAATGACCCAGACATGGCACATACTCAGTACTACATAACATGTATAATGTTTTCTACACGACTAGCCACACGACACTGGCAGTTGTAAACGGGCAGTACCTGGGGTCGGACAACACGACATGTATAATTTCTACATGCCGTGTACTATTTTGGAAAACTTCTTGCTCCTTTTGTTCACTGTGACTTGAACATATTTCGGTTGGTTTAGTTCCCCTTCTTCTTGTTCCCCTAGAGGTCAGGCATCTTTCCCTCACACAGGATTATGAACCCTATAGAAATGCTTTTTATGATAGAGTCAGCCATCCATCCAAGAGGACTGGATCAAGATCCTCTATCCTTTCCAGACCCTAGTTAGAGTCAGGCATCGGCATGACCAATCATACCAGGAATTGATCCTCTACCTAGAAGGTGAATTCCGGATGATTCGCGGTATCCGCCATGGCCCTGGTTGTGATCCTTATCTGTGTATCGAGATCTTTCCCACCCAGGAGTGTGCCTCCCATAATGAGTGATTCTGTCTACCGTAAACCTTCCACTCAGGAGTGTGTCTCCCGTAATGAGTGTAGCTATCTCTCGTGATGGTTCCTGGCGAATAGCACTTCATGGAAAGAGGTCATCAGAGCTATAATTCTTGTGGAGTGTGTTCTCCAGAAATGAGCGCATCACAGAATCTTCGGACTGAATCCCTTGCGGAGGTATGTGGTTGTGTGACTTTTCTAGACCACGGGTCTCAGTTTTGAGTATATCTTGTTTGTTTTATATGTTCTGTAAACATATACTATGCATAGAGGACTATACATTTACTGTGTATTGATTTTTGGTTTCCGGGGTCCTCTACTGAGTATTGTTATACTCACCCCTACACGGGCTTTGCCCGCACGTCTGTTGTCCTGTACAGACGAGCATCCCTTTGACTAAGTCCAGGGCAGACCAGGATAGGATCGAGCTTTCTCAGTTCCCTACAGGCCGAGGTGTTCCTACGGTTATGAGTGGCAGTCCTAGTACCTTTGTGCTTACATGATGGACTTTTCAGTTTTTCAGACTCTTGCTTTTGGTGGGCTTGTATTCTGGCCCAGTTTACTTTTACAGTACTCTACCTTTCGTCATACTCTATTGGTTGGGTTTGGATTTATGCATGCATTTTTGTTACTTAGTGTTATACATTTCAGCATTTGTGGGCTTGGAGATGTGTGCGTGTGTACAGGTACATATGCAATGCCTCCCATGTGAGTGATATACCTACTCGGTGCTAGTCACCAGCCCCTGGCCTATTGGAGGCGGGCTTCGAGAGTCATGGCGCAGGCCCCACTGGGACGGGTCATGATAGAGTGGTATTAGAGCTGTTCGGTTCTACCTTATTACTAAGGGTCTGTGAGTATTGTTGGGGGAAACAGTGTTGAGTGTTTCAGGGTCGGCTTTCAGGACAGAGACACCATTGTTGGTGCGCAGCCAACATATCCATACACCAGGACTCTGATAACCTTATATTCAACTAGGTTGATGAAAACACTAGTTACAGTGAAATAAAAAGTTACGTGCATCATATAGGAATGAGTTGTGTCTTCCATATCCTTGGTGTCAGCTATCCAGATATACTCATTGAACGTGACACATCATGTTTCTTTACAGGATGCCTCCGCGATGCGTACCCGCTAGGATTCAGCAGCATGATCATGAGGATGACCCCCTCAGTGACGAGACTTCGATACAGTGACCAGCTCCCCATGCATTTCCACTAGGTGATGCACCTCCTATACCACCAGTGGAGTAGCCAGTGGTACCTATAGTACAAACCGACGATGAGCATAGGCTTAGCGCACTCCACGAGTTCAGAGACAGAGACCCCTCAGGTTCCGAGGTGAGCCCAACCCTCAGGCGGCTGAAGACTGGCATGAGGCTGTGACCAAAGTTTTCCGTCTAGTGTGGACACCGGAAGACCAGATTGTAGTCCAGGGAGCGAGCCTTCTTCAGGGTTCGGCGGGATGATGGTGGAGTCTGACCACACAAACTCACGACGAGGAGACTCTTTCATGGACAGAGATTGAGCAACTCTTCAGGGAGGATTTCTCTCCGGTTATACTGAGAGTTATGTGCATCAAAGAGCTTCTTCTGCTCCAGTAGGGCAGAATAACGGTGGCTGACTATTCATCGAGGTTCAACAACCTAGCCAGTACTTGATGGGTATGGTCAGGGATCAGAACATCAGAGCTCAGACCTTCGAGTGAGGTCTATGGCGAGACATCTGAGCTAGTGTCATGCCCTTATGCATTTCAACTTATGCTGGAGTGCTCGAGAGGGCCTTGGTGATCGAGAGCTTCTGGGTGGAGCAGAGACAGCCGCCGGTAGTCAGTAGTAGGCATACAGGTGTAGAGACACCGGATGTAGGGAGCCGATGTCAGTCACAGGGATCTGGATGTAGGAGACGTCATAGGAGGACCCATGATAGGGGGTCGACAATCTAGGGCTCTTAGGAGGGATCCAGTCAGCCTATGGAGAAGCAGTGATATGCGTGTGATGGTAGGGTGCATCTCTATAGAGATTGCCCGACATGTCGATCTGCTGATAGGGAAGTGGTGGATGGACCACTGAGGCAGAGGCAGAGAATGGCGCAGGCAGATCTGCCAGGCAGGGGACATGGTAGAGGAGCAGGGAGAGCTGCAGGTGGTGGTGGATGCTTTAACATACATTAACCAACATGCCCAGGAGGTCCTCACCAGGCTCAGGGAGCTGGGGGACATGTATGAGGATAGGTTCATGCGGTAGAGGAATACAACCTAGGGGCTCTAGGGATGGTTCGAGGTACGATCTGTGTCTTTTCAACCTTAGTTGCCGTACTCATAGACACAGGTTCCAGTCATTCCCTAATCGCCACATGTCTTGTACAAAACCTCGAGATTCTGGTAGAACCGTTGACTTGATCCTTATGCTTGGAGACACCTACAGGAGGAGACTCGATAATCACTCACCTTTGCGGACAGTGTGATCTTACCCTTGGAGGCGTGAGTTTTGGTTGGAACCTCATGGTGGTAGCGTCGAGGCCTTACGATGTCATTCTCGGTATGGATTTGTTATCTTCAGTCCATGCCTAGATTGACTGTTTTAGTCGAAGAGTGTGGTGTGTCCACCGTGATGGAAAAATGTTTTCCATTGTCGGAGAAAAGGAATCCCAAGTAGCACAAAATGGGCTCATTCATAGGAGGGTGTAGCCGATCACCCATGAGTTGGCTAGACATACCCTCAGAGCAGTAGATATTGTGAGATCTCAGTTCCCAGTAGTGGTGGCGGAGTATGAGGACGTCTTTCCAGAAGATGTACCAGGGTTACCTCCCCACCGGGAAATTGACTTCGGCATCGACATACACCCCAGGACGACATCAATTTATTTATCAGCTTATCGGATGGCTCCCGTGGAGCTTCGCGAGTTGAGGGTGTAGTATGAAGATTTGCAGAGCAAGGGTTTTGTAAGACCCAGTGTATCAACCTAGGGGGCTCTAGTCTTGTTTGCCAAGAAGGCAGACGGGAGTCTGAGGTTGTGCATGGATCCCTGACGCCTGATCAAGGGGACGGTGAAGAACAATTATCCACTGCTAGGAATTGATGACCTCTTCGATCATCTAAGAGTGGCATCGTGGTTCTCGAAGGTTGATCTTCGATCAGGATATCACCAGCTATGAGTGCATGAAGTGGATATACCAAAGATGACTTTCAGATGTCGCTACGGTAACTATGAGTACATAGTGATGCCCTTTGGCATGACGAATGTCCTCGTAGTGTTCATGGGCTAACGAACCAGATATTCAACCATACTTGGACCGATTCGTAGTGGTCTTCATCGACGACATCCTGGTGTGCTCGGTGATAGAGGAGGAGCATGTGAGACACTTGCGGATTGTTCTGGACATACTTCGGTAGCTCCATCATTATGGGAAGCTCTCAAAGTGCCAGTTCTTGATTCAGGAAGTCCACTTTTTGGGAAATGTCATCTCATTCGATGGAGTAGCTGTGGACCCAGCCAAGGTGGCGGCTGTGTTAGCATGGGATCCACCTTGGAGTATGACAGAGGTGCAGAGCTTCCTTGGGTTGGTAGGATATTACCGGAGATTCATCCATGATTTCTCCCGGATATCAGCACCGTTGACAGCCTTGACCCGGAAGGGGACACCCTTCGTGTGGACCGAAATGTGCCAGTAATCTTTTGAGCTGCTAAGACAGAGTTTGACGAGCGCCCCAGTCACGAGATTGCTAGAGGAGGGTGTCAAGTAAATAGTTTTTTGCGATGGATCAGAGACCGGGCTCAGTTGTGTCCTGATGCAGCGACATACAGTGATTGATTATGGTTCGCGCCAGCTTATGCCACATGTGTAGAACTATGCGACCCATGATCTCGAGTTGGCAGCAGTAGTCTTCGCATTTAAGATGTGGTGACAATACCTTATGGGCGAGCGGTTCCTTGTCTACTCTGACCAAAATAGCCTCAAGTACATCTTCTCACAGAAGGATATGAATCTGAGGCAGATACGTTGGATAGAGTTCCTCTAGGACGATGATTTCAAGATCATCTATACTCTTGGTAAGGGGAAAAAGTGGTGAATACTCTTAGTAGAAGGTCACGCTCACAGCTGTTGAGTGATGCAACAAAACAGTTAGTTGTGTTACAGTTATCCTTCGTGGTTGGAGAGGATATATCTTACCTACAGTCAATGGTTGTCACCTCTCCACTCATACATCGAGTTAGGGAGGCACAACTTGGGGATGTCGACTGTGTGGCTTTATGTTCTCAGTTATCCACATGACATGCTCCTTATGGATATTCACAAGGTGGGGAGCACGTACTTATTTTCAGAGGATACACTATTGTACAATTGGATTTGCAAGAGTAGCACCTGAGGGAGTTCCATACATCCCCTTTGGCGGTACAACCTGGGGTGGGAAAGATGTACTAGGACCTCCAACGTCATTTCTGGTCGCCAGGGATGAAGAAGGCAGTGGAAAAGTTTGTTTCTCGATGCCTCACATGCAAGAAGGTGAAGGCAGAGCACCAGGTTCCAGTAGGGTTATCTCACCCCCTGGAAGATCCGGAGTGGAAGTGGGATGGAATAACGATAGACTTCGTGACGGGATTACCACGAATATCCAAGGGGCACGATTTCATCTTGGTGATCATTTACCGACTCACCAAGTCGGCCCACTTCCAATGTATAAGGGAGAAAAGTTCTGTAGAGAGCTTGGGACAGCTCTACATACATGAGATAGTTTTGCTTCATGGCGTCCCATCGACTATAGTCTCAAGCTGAGACGCCTGCTTCACATCCCGGTTGTGGAAGGTATTATAGGAGGATTTTGGGACTCAACTACGCTTGAGTATAGTGTTTCATCCCCAGAAGGATTGTCAGATGGAGAAAACCATTTCGGTTCTGGAGGATATGTTGCGAGCCTGTATCGTGGACTTTGGTCGTAGTTTGGAGGACCACCTACCAATGGTGGATTTTTCATACAACAACAGCTACCACTCCACCATCGGTATGGCACCATTCTAGGCCTTTTATGGGAGACCCTGACGGTCAATACTTTGCTAGAACGACCTTGGAGAGTCAGCCCTCATGGGTCTGGAGTTAGTGCGAGCTACTGAAAAGAAGTTGCAAATCATCCGGGAGCAGATGAAGACCGTACAGAGCCGGTAGATGTCTTATGCTGATAGGCGATGAAGACCTCTGGAGTTCAAAGAGGGAGACCATGTCTTACTTCAGATCTCACCTCGATGAGGGTTGCACAGATTTTGCCGAGGCGGCAAGCTATATCTGAGGTTTATCAGAGCTTCCTAGATCCTGGGCAGAGATGGTGAGGTGGCGTACCTCCTGGATCTACCGCCACAGTTGCATCGGGTACATGATTTCTTCCACGTGTCACAGTTGAGGAGGTACGTGCATGACCCATTGCACATCATCGACTGAGGCGAGCTAGACCTCGAGGATGGAGTGACCTTTGCTGAGTACCTGGTGGAGATCGAGGATCGGCAGGATAGGATCCTTCATGGGTGATTGATTCCCTTAGTGCACGTCTGGTGGCAGCACGAGAATCTTCGGGAGTGCACTTGGGAGCAGGAGGTCCAGATCCATGCCCAATACCCTCATATTTTTGAGTAGCCATTGTTTTGGATTTTCGGGGACGTAAAGCCCCAAGTTGGGGAGAATGTAATATCTTGTATTTTTTCGTTTATTATTTTAAATATTATATTGAATTATTTCGAGACTGGGTGTGAAGACGGCACATCATTCTAAGGTCTAGTGATCCCAGAATGGTGGTTTGACCTTTTTTTAGTTATGTGAGTCGGCACTTGTACAAGGTTGTGGCAGTTTCCAAACAGATGCCCGGATTAAAAACTTGAACGCACAGTTGCGTCCAGGATGAAGAACTCAACTTAGAATGAGGCTAACCTCGACCTATGTGGGTCAAGGGAAAAAGTTAATTTTTCAAATGTTTTAAGTAAAATAAAATAAATTAAATTAACCAGTTTATTTTTTTCATTTAAGGAATCATCCGCTGCAGCGTGCTAACGGTGCAGCTGTTTCCTAAATTAATTACGCGTCATAAGAACTTCAAAATGGAAATTCAACGTCATTAATGTTGCATGTAATTAAATGCAAACATGTTCCCTTTTTTAATGGGTTAATAAATTGTTGATTTTTGGCGACGTGAGAGGAACCTCTACAGAATCCACGTGGCGTTGGAGCGAACCCTCGACTACGAATGACGAAGGATCGATGCTGCGAATCGCTGCGCCACGACGTTGAAGGATCTTGAGGACAACGGCAGTGCAGAGCTTTCATCAATGATTGATCCTTTCGAAATGTATGGGTTTGTTATTTTGATTTATTTTCCCCATATTTTGAGTTTAAACGATGAACGCAGATCAACCATGAACAAGTTGATCCGCGGATTCGTACGTTCTTTCAGGATGGATTTTTTCTTCAGAAAGACAATAAGGATTTGATCTATGGCTTATATTTTTGTTTATTCTTGCCCCGTTTTATGCCTATTAATGGGAGTGGATCAACGCTGTGATGAACGAAGGCGGAGGTTCATTCCTCAATTTGTTTATTTGGATTTCTTCCTCCTTTTTCCCCACATGTTCTTCACGTTCTTCGCGGGGTGACGAACAACGGATCATTGCACATCCATTTTGCGATGAAAAGATCCCAAATCGAAGTCTAGACATCGCAACGTCCTTGTGGAGGTGCGACGATGATGGTGGATGACAAATCAGACCGTATCGGAAGGAGCGTTCTTCGAGCGTTCTTCATGCGGGAAGATCAGAACACATTTTCGGAGCCGATCGAAGTCCAGAAAATGACAGAAGCGGCTTCGTGGGTTCAGGGTGACTAGAACCCGGATGTTTTGTGGTGATCGGATGGCCAGATTGGTGATTGAAGTAGCACGAGAGGTGCGCTGGCGTAGAGCTCTGTTTCTGGAAATTTCCAGAATCTAAGGCGTGTACTTCCGAAGAACACGCCGTGTAGTTCTGATGGTGGCGGCTAGGGTTTCAGAGTCAGAGAGGGATCACACGGCGTGTGACCCTGGTCACACGGCATGTTTGACCTTCCACGAAGCTCGGTGTGTACTTTGGGTAGTACACATACATGGGATGGTCTACAGGGCTTTAGTCAGCATGGCGTGTACAGCCGGGAAGAGGTGGCTACAAGGAGCTCGGCGTGTATTCTAGGGATACATGGGCAAAGGATGGAGTACACGACCGTGTACTCCATCACCTGACCAGGCGAGGTAAACGGCTCGGGTCACCCCGTGTGTGGATTTCACGGGTTGGAGTACACGGGTTGGTGACCGTGTATAGGCACATGGCCAGAGTACATGGAGCCAACCCCAGTGACACAGACACGGCATGTACTCAGTACTACACGTCTTGTATAAAGTTTTCTACATGACCAGCCACACGACACGGGCCGTTGTACACGGCTGGTACCCGGGGTCGGACAACACAGCGCATGGCATTTCTACACGCTGTTTATTTTTTGGAAAAAAGCTTGGTCCTTTTGTTCACCGTGCCTTGAACATCTATCGTTTTGGTTAGTGACCCTTCTTCTTGTTCCCCTGGAGGTCATGAATCATTCCCTCACGCGGGATTATGATTCCTTCAGCAAGACTTTTCTATGATAGAGTCAGGAATCCATCCGAGAGGCCCAGATCAAGAAACTCTATCCATTCCAGACCCTAGGTTGAGTCAGGAATCGTCATGACCAATATTACCGGGCATTGATCCTCTACCTAGCAGGTGAATTCCAGATGAGTCGCGGTATATGCCATGGCCATGGCAGTGATCCCCATTTATGTATCATGATCTTTCTCACTCAGGAGTGTTTCTCCCATAATGAGTGCTTCTGTCTATCATAACCCTTCCACTCAGGAGTGTGTCTCCTATAATGATTGTAGCTATCTCTCGTGATGGTTCCTGATGAACAGAACCTCCCGAACGGACTTCATCAGAGCTATACAACTCATGGAGTGTGTTCTCGAGGAATGAGCACATCACGGAATCTTCGGACGAAATCCCCTGTGAGGGTATGCGGTCATGTGACTTGTTTCTAGACCACGGGCCTAGATTTTTATTATATTTGTTTTGTATTATATTTTCAATAATCATATACTGTGCATAGCTGACTGTACTTTTACTGTGTATTGGTTTGTGGTTATTGGGGTCCTCTACTGAGTATTTTTATACTCACCCCTACACGAGCTTTGCCCACACGTCTAGTGTATTGTGAAGACGAGCATCCTTTTGACAGAGTCCAGGGTGGACTAGGACAAGACTGTGCATTCTGAGTTCCCTACAGGCCGAGCCGTTCCTATGGCTATGAGTGGCAGTCCCAGTACCTTTGTGCTTACTGGTTGGACTTTGCAGTTTTTCCGACTCTTGCTTTTTGTGGGCTTGTATTCTGGCCCAGTTTACTTTTACAGTACTCTACCCTTCGTCATACTCTGTTTGTTGGGATTGGTTGTATGCATGCATTTTTGTTCCTCAGTGTTTTACATTTCAACCTTTTTGGGCTTGGAGATGTGTGTGTGTGTACATGTACTTAGGCAATTCCTACCATGTTAGTGACATGCCTACTCGGTTCTAGTCACCAGCCCCTAGCCTATTGGAAGTGGGCATTGGGAGTCAAGGCGTGGGCCCCACTGAGATGGTTCGTGACATAAATGGATAGAAAATGGAGATAATACCCCCTTAATTATGAATCAGAAGAATGGGAGACAATGGGTATGTAATATATTAACTGATTGCTAACATTTAGAATTATTAAGGGCTATGTAATATTGAAATATCGTATTCATTCAAGAAAATAATTCCCATGAAACCCCCATACATTACATATATTGATGAAAAAATGTTTTGGATTTAATTTTTTTATATATTTGAAATGTTTATGAATAGTTTAAATTGGATTTATGAAAACATAAATTCATAATAAGAGAAAACCTAATGGGTTATCAGGATGAATTATATCTAGTCATCCTTATTCAAAATATGACACTAACAGGCCAATAGAATAATTTTTTTTAAATGATTATTTATATATTTTCTAATTAATCATTTTCTATAACTACTACAATAATATTAGAAGACTATGGGATGTTCTCTCTGTAGTTTATAATTAGGTAATGAAAAAATTAATTATTATCATGGATATTAGTTCTATAGAAAATATTTATCATAAAATATGTTCTAATTTTATGAAGTTTCACTATATGAAATTCTATAGGTTTATTTCCCATTAAATAGTTTCAATGATAATATCGGTTAAATAAAATTACCCATTTTCATGGTACAATATTAATGGCAGCAATAAATATAAAACTGATAGTGGTTTTGTGTCCCTATTGGGTTGAGAATCCCTAACATCCCTTTATTGTACATCACATCTCCTTTTGAAAAATAAATACTCAATAATACATCTCTCTATGATCCGTTCTAATAAAAAAGTTCATTCTACCTTTATTTATAAGTATTTATATATTTCATATGATTATAGTGATGGTCTTATTGATTCAGAATGGTCATTGAATGGTATTGTAGATTCCTCCAAAAACATTCAATGAAATTTAAAAGGATCTTGATAATATTGAGAGCCAATAGTAAATAAATATTATCAAATTTTTTATCTAAAATTATCATGGTAGTTGTAATATATCATATCTTCATGTTAGTAACACCATAAAGGATACACCATAAAAATGAAGACATTTAATATTACCACATCTAATACACCATTATAATAAGGAGATATGGTCACCTTAAATAACTAATAAGGATTATATTGATTAGAGATATGGAAGGAAACTATATATTATTTAACCATGATCATGAACTAAGATAGTTGTATGGATATTACATTCATTGATATTAATGTTATAAACCAAAGCATTTTTAATGATATTATTGAATAATTTTCTTCTAAATACATTAAACTCTTTAATGAATATGAATAGTTTTACTCCTATAATAATCTATTTTATGTGGTAAGATTCATTGTGAATGAAATGAAATAAGACATTCGTGAACCCTCCCCCATTGATGTTGAAATTAAAACTTCACATATTATCTCAATAGTGATAAAACATTCAAGAAAAATCAATTTACCATTAAATCTAATAAGAACCATTTTATTATCCAAAAATATGATTTAATTCAATTTTTAAAAGAGGTATTTAGTAGGGTATACTCCTTCCGTATATCAGGGAATTATTTACTTTTCTAAAATAAAATGATGATGATTAAACTTATGATATAGAAAATAAACTAGTAGTTATTTGTAATATTTTCAAAATGATTATTGGTAAAATCCATAATAACGATTTAGGATTTATTTATAATAGTATTTTCGCCCTAAATAATTTTTTACAATGGATGGGGGTGTAGGATTTCATGTACACAATACTAAATAGTTTTCATAATATATAGTGGAATGATAAATAATAGAATATTTTGTTGATCATTTACTCATGTAAGGACTATAACAAGATAAAATCAAAATATATGTTGAAATTATTTTATATAAATAATTTTTTGGGAAAATTTATCTATCATTTTCATTCATTGATATAGATATCCATGTTTCTTATCAATTTAAATCATTTTCCCCATGGATTATTTTATTTACCCTAAGATGATACTAAAGGTGATCCCTTATCTTTCCTTTTTTTGCATAGTTGTGGACCACCACAAAATATCCATCAGTAAATAGATTTAATATAGGGAAATCAAAATTATTAAGGATTATAAAAATCAAATGGTTCCAATATATCTGTTTTATATTGAATATATCATTATCATTTATAAATATGATGATGATTCTCTAAATACTATTTGGAGGATGTCCACAAATTATTTCATGGTTTCATGAAATACTTCCTATTAGTATAAATCAATGGTAATATTTGTAATGGATGATCATAAGGGAGGATGTGGCATGATTCATATTACATACTTATGTAAAAATTAGTTTTAGCATAGGTTATATCAAAATAGTTTGATAGAATTTAAATCCATATCATTTATTAGAATTCATGTTAGAATGGAAAGAAAGTTTCTAAAGTGGATGGAATATATTTTGTGAAAAGATTTATCCTCTTTATGTTTTTTAAATCAAATAAGATATCTGAATTAAAATAATTCTTTTTCATAGACTGGATACCCAAATCATGCATTTTTTGTAGCCTTGTTGTATTCATGAGTGAATTATTTACATCATGTTCATCAAGAAATTTCAATATACCCTCGATATGGTAGGAGGATAAATTAAATATCCCATGATTTCTAATCTTTAGATTACAAAATATCTCATATATGGATATATATATATATACATTAAATATTAATTGTCTAATATTCAATGACATTCAAAAATACATTCCAAAGGTTATTAATGGATTAGTGACCTTGTAGACTTGGTAAAATTTTTTCTTATTTATTAATACAACACCATAATATCCCATAAATATCATCCACGTATGTATAATTCATAATCATTACATACATAATATATGTCAATATAAACTAGGGAATGAAACATATTAAGGGGTGTAAGGGTTAACAAAGAAAATATGTAATCATAATGTGGGGATAATGGTATGGGATCAAATGAATTACACCTGAAAACCATTCAATAAATATTAAAAACTAAAATCTTCTATCATGGAATAATGTTATGAAATTCATAAAATAATAATGAAATTTTAATCTTATAACATTATCCATGAGAACCTAAAAGTGAAATAAGACATTTATTTATGGAAGACACATAATTTTACGTCATTGTTAAAATGTATTAATAAAAAAGGTTCACCCAATAAATAATGTACTTGAAATATAGTTCTCACATAATCTTTTGGACATTAAACTGGTTATATGCATAACCTTATGGAAATAAAATCCAAATCCATGAATAAAATTATCAACATGAAATCTTGTTCAAACATATCATTTTGAACATTTAATTTTTTTCAATGATAACATGGTGAACATGTATGAAAGTTTGTGCGTAATAGTTTGAACATGTTATCAGGTTTACACATAACATATTTACTCAAGAGTAATGAATCATTAACCAACACATTATTGGGATATATAAGTCTAACCCATCATAATATACATACATCTATGAGCCACAAGATCATAAGAAATCAATCACATCATTACCCATGATAAAGGGATCTGGTTTCATATGCAGCGCATTATAATATAACTTGATGTATGAAATAGGATTCATAAATATCATATCATTATAATTATAAACCGTAAAATGAAATAATAATATGTGGGAAATTTTGTTTCATCATTGATTACATTAAAATAAGTTAATAGTTTTACAAATTCATTTCTTTGAAAATTACTATTGAAATATATAAAAGAATATTTAAAAATCATTTAAAACATTTTATCCTAGAAATATACTTTCACATTGAAAACACTCTTTAAAACAAAATTCATTTTTAATATCATAATCATTTAAAATAACCTATAATAACATATAATTGATGTTTAAAAAACATTTAAAACCATTATGAAGGTAAATGATTTTTTTATAAAGAAAATAACTAAATAATAATATTTTTTTGAAATTATTTTTTTTACGAAATTAAAATTTGAAACAGATAATAAAATATTTAAAACCACAATGGGTCATGAATAATTTTCTTCTTCATTCTATATGGGTGAAAATAAAGGATACATTAACAATTTCGGTAAAAACAAAATGAACCTTGATAAAAACATAAAATGAATATAACTTTTATATCATTTTGTGAAATAAAAAACCTATTAAAAAATAATTTAAATATGTTTCCTAAATTTGTTAAAACATTCACTAAATTTTATTAGAATACATGGACAAGGGAGGAAAATGATTTTCAACCAAAGAGATAACTAATGTCAGTCTTCATTAAAAAAGTATTTTTGAATCTTGAGTATATAAATAGAGTAAAATGTCATGAAAACATGCATTTTCTTGACATTACTATAGGATAATAAAATTAATTAACATCAAGAGAGGTTTTTCATAATATTTAACTAATAAATTCATAATAATAATCAATCATGATAAAAATGATAGTGTAAAATCAATCCCTTACCACATTAGATACTTTTAAATCATAAGATCCATTTACTAATTAAATAAAATAAGAAATTAAATATCGTTAATATTTTTATATTCATTACATAAGATTTCAATTGGTTTGTATGTAAACCTCATAACAGAATATTGGGGTAAAACATAACATCTTTCTTAATGAAGGAAAATTGAGATAAAAAATCATTAATGTATTCATATTATTGAAAATTAAATCCCAATGAATGAAAGATACAAAAATGATTATTTATCAATAATTTTTTGGATTATATAAATATAATATATTCATCGGTCATATATACATCGAATAAAATAAAGACATAGTGAATATGAAATTTGTCTCACAAAAAATCGACATCAGAAAAAATCCCATACATCATATATCGATTTCAATAATACACATACTCATATACTAATAAGTAAATATAATATTAATATAATTTCATTAAATAACCTTAATTATATATATCATAACATAAATTATTTACTTATAGAATTTTATTAGTTGTTTGTCACTTATTCCATGTTAATGTAACATTTTAGGAAGCAATTGATTTTTTTTACCATATATGTTTTGATTTGGTGTTTTTAGTCATATTAAATTATCAGTGTTATAATATATATATATTTATAAAATTTATATATATTTAATATATATTTTTTATATATTTATTTATATTAATCCCCAACATTTTGAGATAAAAAATATATTAAAATATTCTTGGAGATGGTAGGTCATACGTAGGCATGAACATAATATCTATTTTCAAAATGAAATGAAAAAATGGATGGTGAATTATGTATTACCATTATATACTAATTTTTGTTCAATATATATCACATATAAATAATAAATTTAACATTATTAAATTAAATTCAATGCATTACTGAAAAAAATCACATCTCTTCGTGAGGTGACAGTTCACCGTTCAGATGTATAACATTATATCATCCCCCGCAGAATAACAATTATGAAGGTATATTTGATATCATAATTATATAATTATGATTATGTTACAAATATCATATGTATATATATATATATATATTATTTTTTTATTTGTCTCCTTGTAAAAAAGAAATTAAAAACACATCAAATCATTTTCTAAGGGGGTTGTTTGCCATAACGACGGGCGATATTATTATTTTCAAATAGGATGGAATGTAATGATATTTATGAGTAAATATATTTAAAAAGGAATAATAATTATATCATTAATATCTTATATAAACATTATATCAATCTTTATATCATGTCGTGAGAGATTTTATTTCAAAAATGAATAACATTGTCTTGTGAGGTTGTTGTCTATTGTACATATAATTAATAATTTTGTATCCCATTTGAAGGAAGATTATATATGTTCTAGTCATTCAATAATCATAATAAAATTTTATTATAAAGGATATAGTAGAATTATTTTTTTCATATTTATAAAACAGTTTAAGAATTTATAAGAAGATGTAAAAACACATTGTTTAAAATGTTACTTCTAATTTGGTTAACCTCTTGAAATTTAACCTAAGGACTTCATAGATTTACATTATAATCCAAAAAATCTATATTATATTTTGTGAGGTTTGTATTTAATAATTTATCCTAGTTCTTGTAATATCCAAATGGTTTTGTAAGTGTGAATTACATTCGATGGGGGTATAAATGCGGTGAGTGGCACATTTTTATTTTCTTGAAGATAAAGTGGCGCCCCCATTTTTTATCATTTCAAATGGCTCAAAAAAATTTAGTTATCAATTAATGGAGGTTATGCGGTCTAAAAATGTCCACATATTTTTTTGGGACATGTTTTTGGTCATTTTAACCATTATTGTTTTAGTTTTAGACCCCCTGATAACCCCATTTTTATATTATCTACGTTAAATAATTTTTTCTGTTTATTAATAATCATTATTGAAAAAAATATTATTGAAATTATTAGATAATAGAATTTTTTATTCTTCTAAATATTAATTTTTTTCAAAATTGAATATTCAAAATTTTCATATTTGTGATTTAAATTAAACTGCACTTGTGATAAAAAAGTGGTTTTCCAAATAAAAAATTTCAAAACTATAAAATTTAAAAATATAACCATTTGATATGAAATTTTTTACAATACAATTAATGTTATTATTAAATACTTAATATATTCAATTTAACTTTTAATATCATCCTTCATCAAATTTATTACAAATAAATATTCTAAATGAAAATATTTTTCTCATTAAAAACTAGTATTTTTAACTATTCAATAAAAACTCTATCTTATAAAAAATTATTAAAAAATCACCCCAATATAATATTGACATGAATATGCAGAAACTATGTTTTATTTTTTAATGTTAATTTTCTAAATATGTTCAATATAACATTTATTATATTTCCCAATAATAAAGTAAAAACAATTGTGAGAAATTTTTATTTTCCAAACATATAATGATATTTTTATCAATTAAGTACATTTGTATCTATATTTATTAATTATATTTAACATTATAAATAATATTTATTATATATTGATTTTCATTTATGTCACAATTTTTAATAGTTGGGTTATAATGGTGGAATATAAAAAATAATATTAATAATATTTTTTGTTTTGTTAAAAATTGATGTTTTGTGTAACACAAGAAATAATCAATATTGTTTATAACATAAAAAATCAATGATGTTTATTTTATGCAAAACATAAATAATTCATAAAAATAAGCAGGTGTTAAATTGTACCCCCATTATGAATTAATATCTCAAAAGAAATTTTTTACTCTCAATCCAGTAAATGCTTATAGTTCTTCCTCATTATATTGTTAACTTCCCACATAGCTTCATCATACTGGTTGTTTCAACACAAAAATTTTACTAGGTTAGTGGTATTACATTATAGAAAATTCCATATATGATATAGAATCTTCATAAGTTATTTCATATGTGAAAAAATATTCTCAAATGGTATGACATCTGAGATCATTGCCATTGATGGGTAGGTTATATATATCATATTGAGAGACACATGAAAGAATTTGTGAACATGATAATGAATCAGGGGAACCAAAAAATGATAACATATTATCCAAATATGATAATTAATTTAAAATAGGCAAATACATATATTGTGCTCAATATTACAATATATCAATGATTACAATTCAGTTGATTGGTTTTTCATCGATGAACATCAGATTCATATCTTACATTGTGAAATGAATATTCATGAAGTATTTGTTACTCATGATTCTCTACAATCTTCACAATATCCATATTTCATTAAATCAAACTATAAATATTAATGAAAATTAATATTTAGAGAACAATTTAACCTATAAAATATAAAAATCATATTAATTAATTCGATAAATAGTTAAATTTATGGATCTTACAAAGAATGTCAAACCCAAATTTAATCATGTAGATTAAAATTATTTGATCTCATACATTTCCATGATCAACATAACAAAAATTACAGTCACCCGAAACGTACCATAAAAAAATATGTTCCATAATAACATTAGGAAGTCACTATAAAACCATATATGATATCAAAAAATAATTTACTTTTAATTTACAAAATATGATCTTTTTATAGCCTAAAACATTACCATCAAAACATTTTGTTCATCAATAAAATGATTTATGATCATAGGTTGATTCTAAATATCAAATGAGATATAATTATTAAAGAATTTTTGTAGAGTAGGAAAATAAATTTTAGAATCAGAATTTGACATCCATATATCATATTCATTCAAAAATCCAACATGATATTCCCAATTATGGAGTGCCATAAGTATTATGATTCACATTTGTTTATATGAAATCATAATATTACCATTTTCTTTTGGTGTTTGAAGGTGGTTGATGAAAATAAAAATAACATCATTTTCAATAAATGGTAATTATAATTTCCCTACAACATATGTTTGAAGAATTAGATCATGTTTGTGGCATTAGTTATTAACTTATTCACATCCATTGTAGTAACTAACCTATTAATAAAAATTTGATTTTCATAGTATTTATATCCTTCCATTATAGAATTAAATATCATTTTAGTTCCATTCATGAAATTTCCATGATTATTCTTCACAATTTTTTTCCTATTGATGGATAATATTTCATTTTACCACGCGATTTATTTGAATTTTCATTATATTAGATCATCACATTCTTGAACAAAAAAATCAAGGGAATGGTGGGATCTTCAATATTCATTTCTATATAAGGTTTAATATTATCAAATTTTTCATAGATACTAATTTATTTTCTGTCCATGGAATTTCAAAGAACTCTTTTTAGGGCAATAGTGAATCATTCATTTTTTCATTCAGGATGAAGGATTATACTCGAAGCATACATTGAAAAAAATTTAATATTAGATTCACAGATACCAATAGATTCATCATCAATTTTTATTTAGCTCAATATATTACTTCTCGAATATTTATTTATAGAATATGTATGATGTATCTATTAAGAAATATCCCTGTAAACTCTTCCCATTTAATATATTCAATTTCATGTTTTTACCTTATGTTCTAGATAAGATTCCACCACTAAACAGATTCTTCTTCCAAATGATAAACATCTAAAATCACATTCTCCCAATATAAAAACTAATTAATGTAAAATATAATTTCACTAGTACTAATCCATTTCATAGAAATGATTCTATTGTCTGAATAACTAAAAATGTGAACATTTACTCATAATGGGCTCAAAATGATGTAGTTCCATCATTTCTCATTTAAATATTCTCCAAGAATCATTCCTTGACAATGAATTTAGGGTATATAAACAGTATTATTAATTCCATATCATATATAATTTTGTTTTAGGGATGATTTTTAGATATTCTATCAAAATCAGTATTTACACAATTCATTCACGTTCATCCAAATAATTAAAAGCAGAACATATAGTGTGAGTATTAATAATTATAATAGAAACCCCCATTATTGAAAAAGATTATTTATAGTATATCTATGTCATGATGCCTTATATTCATTCTGTGAAACCTTGATTTTAGACTAGATAATTCATTTTGATCATATTAAAAAACCTTTCATAATTTTTTGTAATGAAATTACAGATTAACAAAATAATATCCACTAGGAGTGTCAAACTAGCTGTGCAACAATGATATTTTCTTCACCCTATGGTGGTTTAGGAAAACATAATATTATAATTTTTTAGTTATTACACCTATGTATTTCTATTTTAAATAAACATAATATTTTATTATCTAGAAAGGAATGTATTTATTGGAAAACAATATAATTTATTTCTTAATAAATATTGAAAAGTTTTACAATATGTTGAACTATCAATAGTGTATTATTTTCTTTTCAAATTATAATAATGATGTATTGAGTTAACATTTACACTAATAATAATTAAAATTACCTAAAATTGTTATTCTTCGATATCACATCCGAATATTATAATTTTCATTACATTTCAGAAATATATTCACAAGGATTATAATGGTTTAGTACCTTTGGATAAAAGGTAAAAAAATTTCTTATTTTGTGAATGATCTTCAACATCTCTCATAATGATCATCCCATTTTTTTACACATCATAATCATACCATACCTAGAACCAATCAAATTATAATATATATGGATTAAAATAAAAGAGAATCATCAATTCCAATATAAGGGTAAATATGGGAAATACACAAAAATAACAAGAGTGTAACAATACGAGAACAATACCAGTACATTTTAAACCATACCATAAATATAAAATATCAAAATATAATCTCATGGAATCATGTATGAAAGTTTTTTTGACATGATTCAAAATGGAATTAAATATCATGAGACATGAGAACATAACATTGTAATAAGACATTGATTTGTGGAAAACTAATATGATTATAATATTTTGAACATGTATAAAAACAAATTGGTGCATTCATCAATTTATGCACATGAAATATAGACCTCAAATAAAAATTGTGACATGAAACTTGTTCCACATATAAAATGATGAAAATGAAATCCTTGTCTATGTATAACACTCAGATCATATAATCAGGTTCAGGAATAAAATTTTAAATAGTCAATCTAGTTCACACATAAAATATTGAAAATATATTATAGTCATTTTACAACAAATTTAACATATGATATGGTTCCCACATAATTACCCAATTAATTAGAAGCCGATATATATACTACCCATCTCATAATAAAAAAATCTATGTTCCATAAAATCATAAAAATATTCCAAGAAATACATGTGAAAGGTGTCATGATTCATAATCAATTCACTATGATATTTAATATTGAATGATAAATGTATCATATATATTATGTCATAATATTTTTAAACTATCCAATTAAACAATAAGATAATATCACTGGATCATATCACCAATATAAATTTTGTTTTATTAATAGATGAAATCTTATATAAAAAATTATTTTGGAAAAAATCACGTGTAATATTTCTTGTAGAATATATTCTTTCCACATTGATATAAAATATTAAAATATATATAAATTGTAAAATAGTTTTCTTTAAATATAAAAATCAACATTAATAAATGATTCATTATTAAAAATATAAATAATTTATTGAGGAAAATACACATTCTTCTTTGAGAAAATGTTTTTAAAAAATAAAATGTATTCAAAATAATATTCATTTAGAATAACATTTGAGTAATTTAAAGGGTGATTTAAATTTCAATGTAATTTTTTTTAAAATCAGAAATCAATTTTGAAATTATTTTCATACATAATAACCATTAAAACTAGTAATGTATGTATTAAAAATAATTTAAAACATTTCTTATGAAAGTGATCCCTTTAACTTGAAAATTTATATTTTTATACTTGAATCATTTTAAAAATAATTTCCTATAAAAATAGACCTTGAAAAATTATAAAGGGCGATTTTAAATAAAATAAAACACTTCTTGAATAAAATTTCAATTTAATTTTAAATTTACTAATGATTAATAGAATTATTTGGAAATACATTTTTTCTAAAAATGAAAATTTAAAAATATAATTTAATATTCAAAACATTAATTGATCATTAACCTAAAACATATCATTCATTTCATACATGTTAAAAGATATCCATTTCTAATTTTTTGTAAATGCAAAATGGTTTTGGTTTGGAAAATGATATGAATATTACATTTAAAATAATAAAAAAAGTCATAAATCATTAAAAATTTATTTACAAAATATTTATAAAATATTAAAAAATATATTGAATTTTATTAGAAATTATGGGAATGGAATATAAATGGATTCTGGCTATATAATGAATTAATTTCGTTTTTCATCAAAACCATTAGTTTTTTAATCTAAGTGAATAAAGTGTGGAAAATGAAAGGAAAACACGTTTTTTCATTACAATACTAGTGGATCATATTATTAAAGAATTTCATTATATTTATATTAGTATATTCATTCACTAATGTTGTAATTGTAAATAATATCTAAGAAAATGAAATTGTTAAATCAATCACCTACAAAATTTGTAACAATTGAATCGTTAACACCAATATTGAACAATAACAAATGAAACATAAAACATAATTAATATAAAGATATTAATGAAGTAACATGTCTAAGGGGAATTATGTAAATCTCTTAAAATAATATTGGTCATCATAAAAAAAATGATTAAAAGAAAGAAAATAAATTCCAAAATCCCTGACTGTTTTTATAAATATGAAATCATAATCTACATGAATGATATATTCTGAAATAGATTTTTAAATCCTTATAATTCTGTGGATATGGATCCTAAAATTCATTCATGGGATTTATATACAATAGTTAAAATAAATACATTTTTAATATAGATTTTATATAGTGTGATTATTTTATTATAGTTATAAAATAATTTATGTATATTAAAGGAGAAGAGAAAAAATGTATTGATAAAAACACTAACTATTATTGATAAAACTTTATTATGATAAAAAATATTCCTTTATATATTGGATTTATGATAACACAATGGAATTTAAATTGTTGTTACAGATGTATGTATGACTTTGGGATAGTAATTAGTTGAATTTATGTTTTTTGTATGTTTAAAAAGGAGATGAAAAATGGTGGCCATTTATAAGTTAGGTGAGGTTAGTAATTTTGATATTTGAAATGAGAAATATTTACCCACATTTTTTTACTAAAAAAATGATCTAAAATGGGGCATTATCAAAACATTGATTTAATAATGTTGCTAATTTTTTAGATAGTGGTGGTATTTATTTGTTTTTTGATATTTTAAACCCAAATCTTTTTAGTTTTATCCCCATGGTAAACAAATTATTACCATATGATTGGAAAATATATTTTTCAATTTTTTTTCTATTTAATAAGGTAAAAAATTAAATTTACCTTATTACATAATAAATAATATAATCATTATAAATATGGAATCTATTTTTCTAAATTCATATCACATTTGTGGTATAATGAAATAGAAAATTAACCATGCAGATGTGAGGAAAATGAGGATTTCTAAAATGAAAATACTCATATGTATTGAGATTTTATTATTATACCAATTAAATATAGAATTGAATAGAATTAAATTGATTATATATATATATATAGTTTAACTAATTTTAATTTTATTATCATCTTAATATAATTAAATTTTAAATGTTGTAATTGAAAAAACAATTCTTAACAAAAAGCATTATATTTTACTATTCACTAAATTTTACCTTGTCAGAAAAATTCAAAAATACCCTCAATGATAATTTTGTCATGCAGAGTTTAATAAATAAGAATACATTTTCAAAATTTTTTCCTAGAAATTAAAATATTAATTCTATTATTTCTTCACAAAAATGAATAAATAATTTTCTTTTCAGAAAAAGATATTTTTGATGGATGTAATTACATTTCTAGAAATTTTTTATTTTTTATTCAATATGTTTTATTTATAAAAAAATATTATATTAAATGTTTCAATTTTATTTGTTAATATTTGTGTTAATTATTTTAATAGCTATGTTATAGTGGTTTAATTTAGTAAATAATATCAACAATATATCATTGTTTTTTACAACTAGATGTTAGTTTAAACTAATGTTAAACATGGTGTTTCATGTAACAAAAGATATCAAGTGAATTTAACTAATTGAAAATAAATAAATTCATAAAAACTCTTGTTTTTACATAATCATTCACTTGTGGATAGATATACATGTAACATGAATAACTATTTGAATGATTTATCCTAATTCATCAAAATGATTATTATATAATGTCATTAGAGGGGGAACAATTTCTTCCTTAATTTATCGATCTAGTTAGCCATTATATATATTTAAGAGGAAAATTTTATTAATATAAAATCTATCCCACTAAAATATTATAATATAATTTTTTAGGGCACAAAATAACATAGATTCAAATAAGATGATATCATTTAACCCCATCACCCATTGGAAATCATATTTATTTCAAATGATTTTCTTAATTTTGAAAAAGTGATTATAATCCTATCTTACATGATCATGAAAAAATTACTCATTTATGTTTATATAAATATGATGATTTATTATTCTTTACCTCCAAACATAGATTCAATAACCCTATCATTTATTATAGATATATTATTTGGATTGGCGTGGATCAACATTGATGGATAAAAGTCTTTTTTAGACCCTTCATTCACTATATAATTCAACATCTATTTTGGAAAAAATGTAATACCCCACAAAAAAATTAAACGATTTTCGGTTTTAGGTGGTTGGTTTACCGATAAGATGTAAAATAGTTTTCCTTGGTGGAAATATCATTGTTATTTTCTATTTATTATATATATATATATATTATGTAATATATTTGCACTAATTTTCTAGGTACTAGGTTGGAGTTATATCGCATGAGGTAATATAATTTTTTTCCTTATCATAGGTTGGGGAAAGCCCTTAGTGTGTTCTCACATGGTTGTGGAGGTAGATGAAAATTGATTGTGTATGATCATGTTTTTAAGAATATATGTGGGTTTCCCAAGGTGGTATAATCATGTTCTTGGGAGAGAGTTTTACCCAAACTATATTCTATATTATTTTCATAGAAGCGTATTCCCATGAGTATATGATCTTCATGGTTTAAAGGTATGAAATTTATCACATGGGTGAAATTATTTATTCTTAGAGATAATTCAAAATAGAAAATTATTAGTTTATTATTTGGTTCTATATATAAGTTTGGACATGGCCTCCCATAGTGGATGATGTGGTTTTACACACTCTAGCACTTTCCAATGAAGGTATAATCAAACCTGATGCAACAAAATAACATAATAATCAAAAGTGGATAATTATTTAGAATTCAGAATTATTTTTTATTTATCTATAAGTGAATATCAGCATTTTTTAAAAATCATTAATTCTTATGTATGGGACTGGGTAGGGGTTTCTATATTGAGTTTTACTCACCACCTACTGGTCTAGCCACAAAATATGGGTGCATGATAAAAAAACACAGATTAATGAATTTGGTATGGAAGAAAACAAATTTTAAATAATTAGGAATGATATGTATGATGTAATTTCATACTGGAATGATGTAAGGCTTTTTGATTCTAGTGGACCATAAATTTAATTTTATTTTTTATCTCATTTGTAAATGATTCCAACCTAGAGGGATATCTGTTGATGTGTTCTACTGTGATGGTGTGTGTATATAATAAATCAAATCTTTGTTTAATTTAATACAATATTTATTTATTTTATTTATTTTTAACAGATTTTTGAATATAAGGGATGAATTAAATTTTCACAATATTTTGTTATATCATAATTATATTTGATATTATATTCCACCAATAAATTAATAGTACACCATCAATGGTAGACATAAACCTTTTTAATTTAGGGATTCATGGGTGAGGTCATGGGAAAAATATGAATAGTAAATTAATCAATTGTTTATGATCATTATGTTTTCTATTTGGGGAAAATATTATGGTTTATTGATATGTAAATAATTTAAATGAAAAATTATACTTTTAAATTTAAATTTTGGGTGGAAATGTGGTTTTATAAAATATAAGAGGGTTTCAACACTGACTTACAAATAATTTTATTTTTAACCATAATTACTCAGTAATTCCATTAATTACCATATGATATTTTATTCTCACTTTTTATATTAAATTGTAGTAATTTTTTTAATTTCTATTTTTTATTTTTATTATGGATGAATTTATACAGTATTTATTATTTCTTATATTATATTTAATTATACATTGTTGGGTTTTAAATATTTATCCCACTATTAGACCAATTATAAATAAATTATGTTATCATTTCACTTGATTCTTCTCAATATATAGGTATTTTATTTTACTAAGGATATATAATACTTATTTGAATTGGTTTGGCCATTGATTGATAAAATATATATAATTCATGATGGAGAGTAGTCTTATATTCATAAATGAAGGGTTGATTAATACACTATATTCTTCTTGGTGATATGAGAGACTCTTTTTTCAATTTTTTTGAATTAACATGAATTAATTTAAATTTAGAATATTAATAAGGATAATTTAACCATAAAATAATAAATTTTATCTTTGTATTTAGAGAAGACGTTATAAAAATTTATGATTAGTATCATAATCTTGAAAAAATCTGAAGGTGTTAAAAGATTTCCAAATTTTATATTTGTGGTGGCATAATAAACTATAATATAGGATCACATAAATTTAATAAAAAAATATATTAATAGTTATAATAATCATATATTTGTTTTTATAACAATTTATTTCATATTTTTATTAACAAACAACCCAATTCATAGGTTGAATTTCAATAAATCAGCCTATAAAATTTAAAATACATAAACCATTCCAATGTAATCTTTTAGTTTGAGTAGATTTCTCCAGATGGGGGGTGGGAATTGAGTATCTATAAAAATTTCTGGTAAAAAGTTCAATTTTAAAAGTTTCCCAAATAAGAAAGTATACATGAATGACAATCAATATAACATTGTTATAAAGGATATACTATTGAAATAAAATACAATAAGATAGATTAATTCTCAGTGATATCAATCTGAGTTGTTTAAAAAAAATTTGATTCGATTCAAATAAGTAAAAGAGAGTGCTAACTGCAATCGAAGACTAACTATAATTTTAAAATATAGATTTCTTGAAATATACAGTATATTTGAGAGAAAATAAATTAAAGGGAACATCTGATAAAACAAGTGGTTTAGTCTCAATCTAAGAAATAATCCACTCCACTTGCTGAACACCATCCACAAAGTAATATGTATTAATGAATATGATTTACAACATAGATGAGGGTAAAAATAGTAACTAGAACTGTCCGGGTAACATGACCCCTTCCACTGTTCTTCGTGGGAATAGGCTACCAGGTCACCAAAGGAATCCTTCCATACATATCCATGTGAGTAAATAGATGTAACAGAATATGAGAGTAAGGATATCTTGTATCCTATATTTTAATATAGGATATACTTTGTGTTTTAAATCTAACACACACTCTCACTTCTCGAAAGATAAAAACCACACAAAATAGAGAAAAGATGATAAACATGTGTTAGCAGTTCTCTGAGTGTTATTCTATATAGCTATGGAATTGTAGGACAAAGAATATGTATGTATCGTGCCCCCTTGTGATTTATAGTGTTCCCATGTCTAGTGCTTTGTTTTTCCATTTGATGATGTATACTATGTAGCTCATGTTATTCATTGAGATGGTACTACAAATATGCTCGAGGCTATGATATATGGTAATTCATCCTTCAAGGATCAACAATGCTCTGGGTGTTCACCATTACTATATCGCATGCATGAGTTCACTTTTTAAAAAAAAATTGTGCATGTCTCTTTGTATCATTGTTATCCTCCATGATTATCATCATTATAACTATGGTTGCACATGTTGAAACTGAAAAGATGAATGTATTCTACACCTCATGCCTCATACTATCAAATGAAATTTCTATAAAGAAACATTGATTTTGTCAGTTCCATTTAATAACTTGAATACAATAATTAGAAATTAAATAGAAAATAAAAATAGAAGATTAAATTACGATGTCATAGTTTTTCATGAAATGGTGTCACATGGAAATGGTGTTAGAGGGAAATAGTGTCATAGGGAAACCTTGTCTTCTCCTTTTCCTTTGATAAATGATACAACCACTGTACCACAACTATTTTGACATCAAGAACTAGTAGCACAAATGTGGTGTTTGGATCATAGTGTCTGAAGTAGAGGTGTCTAGTCATTTGATAAAACATTGAATAGTTATTGATTCAAATTTTTAGAATTATTGTGTACGACTGACGGTATCATGAAACAATATGTAGTCACATAATCTGGATCTGAAATCATGTCACGATATTTTCTAAAAGTATCAGGTCATCGTGATTTACCATATTATCAATTCATGGTATCTGGTCATTGAATCAGGTCATAGTATCAAGAAACAGTGTCTTGCCACGGTATTGGGGTTATGATGTCTAGTACATTGTCCAAACCCACAACCAGTGTCTGACCTATGGTTTCCTAGACATAACCAAAAAACATATAAACAATATAAAGAAGTAACCTTCACAGAATGGACTAAACATAATTTTTGGTGTAATAAAATAGAATAGAACAAGATTATGTATAACATATGAGACTCCCAATTAAAACTATTATACATTGAATCATAAAAACAAAAACATAATTTAAACATGATTAGCTTCATTTGAATAATTTTTTAGCATTAAAACATGATCGTACAGGAGGTGTCCAAAAATCTCCCACTTTTTTGACGATCAAAAATCATGGGATTTGTTAACTATCTAAACATAAATTATCTCATTATTATTTCTCCCCATTTTTTAATTATCAAATATAAAATACGAAGCACAAAATAATAAGAGATAAAATGGAATTATATAGTAACATAGTAACAATTCACTTTCCTTTAAAAATGAGACATCCCGGTACAACCCTGGGACAAAAGAAAAAAATAGAGATCATTACCATCAAGTATAAATTCATAAATTCTCTTTTGATGATGTAGAATACTCTTTTCCCTTAGTAGTCTCAGTAAGAGGAGCCATATTATAAGAAAAGGGGGTGGTAGCTAAGAGTGATCCAATAGTGGGAGAAGGAAGAGGCACACCATCAAAAATAGAAGTTGAAAGATTCGGTTTTGTTAAAAACTCAGGAAATGACTTATCAATAACAATAGGTATAATCTCTCTCATATCCAGAGAGATGTACAAGGTATCAAGAATGAAGCGTGGAAGAGGTGGATGCAGGTCTCAATTGTGAAGTAAAAAAGATCCATAATAGCAGTTCTCTACACATAGAGATAGGGATTATAGAAATTGAACAAATAAGTTATGACATCCCAACCATAATTTAGTTCCTACTTGAAATACTATTTTCCTTCAATAATCATCTCGAAGGTAGGAGTGGACACATTTATTTTCAACACATGGTCTTTAAACACTTGAGTTACTGAGGGAATTTTTAAATTTTCACTAAGGTAATTGAACTGACTTGTCAATTGATGCTATTTATAAATTATTTTGAAGCAGAAAAATACCATCTTTTTAATATCATCATAGGTTTTAGAATATTTTTTAAAGTACAGTTGATCCAAGTCATCATAATGTTCACAATTTTGATCGATTTTTTTAGGATTTCTGGAAAAGATGGAAATTTCAAGTATTTATGCTCTTCTTGAATATCCTTTCTCAGAACTTCACTTTAGGACAATAGATAAGATTGACTAGGCATAGCAGAGGAAGAATGAGCTGATATGGTCTCATATGGATCAGGAAGGATCTTGAAAATAGTTTCAATAGTGTTCATGAAAATACTAGGCATGGAATTAATTTATGATGTTAATCATAGAACTTCTTCTACCAACTTGTCATTGTTTGAAACAATTTTCTCATCAGTTCCTAGAATATTTGGTCGAATAAGTGTTGTGTCATTTTTGGGTATCTCATTAACATCTTCAGTGCTGAAATGAGCAACATGAGGTTCAGTAGTTTCAAACACTTTATTCAGTTCCTCTATAAGCATCTTTATGGATTTTACTTCTGCACATAGCAGCCGATTTTTACTTCATGCCTCTTGAATTTCATGCAACATATGATTTTGAGATTTTCAATTATATTTCTCCAAAATCATACAAGGTTCATGTTAACTTATACAAGTCAAATAAAGTGTTTATATTTCAAATGATTCTCTAATCCATCCATCAATTTGTCTAGAAACTCTATTAAAACCATATTTTTTATAGAGATTTGGGCTTCTTCATCACTCTCAGGTTCGTATACCTCAATAGCATTAGGCCCCTTTGCAGTTTTTGAACACTGCAAGAAAAATATTTCAAATCAAAAGATATTGAAGGATAAATTCTTCTAAATGAATCCAATTTAGATTTAGAGACATCCAAAATATCTAGGTAACTTATACACATTGTCTATATGACTTCTGTGAATCTATCTTTATACTTGTGTAGTTTCCTGAATGGGGGTTTTCTCCCAATAAATTTTTGAATCATTTCTATGTGTGATATACCCTATCTCATTCTCTATTTTCAGACTTGCATCAATGTCATGCTCACACATTTCAGTTTTATCATTCTGAAAATCATGGTTCATTATTTCTTCACCTGATAGGATTAATTATGTATTATCTTGTTCATAAACCTTTCAACATGTATAAAAAAATTCTCAATAATATTTTCTTCAAGATGTACCTATGTAACATATTTCTATTGCATACAAGAATTTGGTACTTCATTATCAACAAATCATTCCTCAGCTAGTTATTCACCAATTTTTTGTTCATGAATTTGTTTTTCATGTATGGCACTACCTTCTTTTAAGACAGTTGTGTCCACAGATGAAACATTGTTATCCTATACCTCTTGACCTGAGTATTCACCTAACTAATCAGATTGTAGGCCTGATTCATCCTTTTTGTTAGTCCTTGATTGATTTTCAATGGGATTGGGCATTTCGTACAACCTTTCATTTTGTTCTACCCAGTATGTTTTCAGAAAAATCAAACCTATCTGCATCCATATAATTATATCCATGGAGATACATAACTAATAACCTTCAATGAAATCCTTATTTTTCCAACTAATAATTTATTATACAACATGGAAGATATTACACTTGAATAGAAAAATGAGGTAGACTACTAAGTTGTCTTGATTAATTCACACATGTGTAGTATATTATATTTACCCAAATTAATCTTCTTCCCATTTCTCATAGAACGTATCTTCATAAATATTGATTGTTAATAATAGAAAGTTTCCATTTTCCTAGACTAGTAAGATTCCATAAAAACATAAATATCATCATTGTCTAATGATCCAACTCACCAGAAAATGCCATTCTTTTCTTTTAATTTTTAGTTAGACAATCCAAATATTATCCATGATTAAAATATCACTAGGTGATGTAGTATCCCACTGATGATCCTAATGTATTCCATAAAAAGGTATCCCAAGGTATCTATACCATAACCTGGAGGAAAAGGTAAACATATGACCATTAATCAAAATTCTTAAAACAAAATCCTCATTATTATTGGTTGAAAACTGGAAAAAATGATAAAAATAAGAAACATGTGTTGGATAATTGGGTCATTTTTTCATAGTAAAATAATCCAACCAGCCTTGTTCCGTTAGAACATTCGTGACGAGAGACATACTCGACAATACACTCTTCAGACATACTTATTTTTCAGTAATTACTATTATATTTTCAAGACTATAATTTTGTGGTCCATCGGGTACTATTAGAAATATGTTTCTTGCTTTTCTTGTGAGATCTTCAATTTTCAAGAGTTTATGAATATGATCAAATAATTCTTTGAATAAACCTCCACGTTCAATAAGGCGAAGGTGTTGAAGGATATTAAGAGATTTGTAAGGCAATGACTTAGGTTTTGAGGAAGAAAAGCATATGTTAAAATAGAAGTAAAAATATCAGAGTTGTATCTTTTTGTAAGTCCAAATGATATAAAACTAGCAATAAGAAAATAATAATAAAATAATCAACATCAATAATGGAAATATAATTTGATAAGAATAGAAAATTTAGTCTTTACGATGACACTGGAAGAGGCTATCACAGTGTCATCCTTATAGTGGGAAAAAATTGTGTGACCTTAATGATGAGATAGTATGTGTAAAACAATGAATTGTGAAACCATTAAAGTGGAACTGTAATTTGAAAACTCTAATATGTGAGACCAAAAAAGTGAAATAGCATGTCTGAGATAGTGACTTGTGAAACTGTATGTTCAAGTCTATAATCCATCTTTTAAAAAATTTGTATCCCTAATTCATGAATGATGTAATTTATTCTTTATTAATTTATTGATTAAGTGAATATGTCATCATGGTGATATTTAGTTCCAATGAATCCAAAGTGATGTCGCCTATTTGATAATGGTCTCTAATAATGTGATGCCTTACATTATTATGTTTTTTCCTCGAGTGTGAAACATGATTCTTTGATATATAAATAATACTTGTTTTGTCTCAATTTGCATGCACATGTATGAATTGAAAACCATAGTCTAGTAATGTGTACTTCATCAACCGAATTAGAGCACAACATCTACTAGTTACTATGTATTCAGCTTTGGATGATGATAATGCTATAGAGTTTGGTTTCTTACTACACCATGACACTAAAAACTTTCCTATAATGTGACATGTTCTAGAGGTTCTTTTTCTATTTTTCATTTAACTACCGGAATATGAATCAAAATACTAACTAAATCAAATGAATGTAATATAGGATATAGAAGTCCATGATTGGGTGTATTTTAGTGGTATTTTAATATCCTTTTAACCACATTTTAATTATAATATTTATGATTTTCTTGAAAACTAGAACACATACATACACTAAACATAATATCAAGTAATCCAGCATTTAAGTAAAGTCAGTTTCCCATATTTCATAAGTTATTTGATCAACAATGTTTCCATCTTCATCAAGATCCAACATACTAGTAGTACTCACTTGAGTATCACTACTTTATATACAATCCCAGGAAAACATTTTATAAAATCCTTATTTTTTTTATTTTTTTTATAATAATAAAATCATTATTTTTATATATTTTAAATCCATCAAAGAATTTTTGTTCACCAATTAAACTCATTTCAAATTAAAATTCATTATTTTAGAATAATCTATACATAATGAATTATTTGAATACCCAAAAATAATATCATTTACATGTATGTGAACTACTAAAACATCATCGAAAATTAATTTTATAAATACAGTATGATCAACTATAACTTTTTTAAAACCATCGGAAAATAATAATTAATATATCATACCACGCTCTTGGAGCTTGTTTCAAACCAAAAAATGATTTTGATAATTTAACAAAATGATTTGGAAAGTGGGGATTTGTGAATCCAAGGGGTTTTTCAACAAAAACATCATAATCTATATATCCTTTTATGAAATCACTATTGACATCCATTTTAGAATGTTTAAAATTTAGATGTGGTGGATATGTAGGAAGGATTCTAATGGATAAATTTCTAGGTATTGGTACAATGGTCTCCTCATTTTCAATTATTTTTTTCTTGAATAAATCATTGTTCGAAAAATATATTTTTATTTTTATCTATGTTACTCACTTCATCTACTTTATTTCTAATCCCCCACTACATGTCTATGGTAAAAATATCTTTGGGTGTTTCAACGAGTTTCAAACCTCTTTTCCATTCAAACTGATTAAGTTATTCTAGAAACTCAATCTCCCAGAATTCATCATTGATAGGTATTTGATGTTTTATATTCATGATGTGTTAATAATGCATGATATTTGACTTGATTTATAAGAGAAGCTCATGTTTATGTTCCCTCTATCTTGATATCCAACTGCAAAATATTAGGGATGGTTGTTAAGGGTTATATATGTCCTAGGAAAGATATGTATCATTATTTTTGGTTCATCACTTGCTTCATGTTCATATTGCATAAATATGGGGAATTTCTAGAACTGAATGTTTTTATATATTACTTTATAGAATATATAGTGGATTTTTAATTAATTCCATTATATTACATATCATCCTCAAGATTTTCTAATGAGATCTTCGAATCATATGGATCTGTCTCAACAAATATGGCATGGATAGATTATTCAACATATTTAGTTCTTCTGTTAAAAACTCTGTAGGATTTACTAGAGATTGAATATCCTAGAATGATTCCTTCATCACTCTTGGATTCAAATTTGTCATTATTTTCCATATTATTATCGATATAAAAAATGCATCCAAAATCTTTGAAGTAGTTTACATTGTGTTTTATGTTGATCCAAATTTCATAGAGAGTTATTTTAAGAATAGGCCTAATAAACACTCTATGAATAATATAGCAAACTATATTTATTGCTTCTACCAAAAAATAAATAGATAAGTTATATTAACTATGTAATGTTCTTGTAATTTTTTGCATGGTCATATTTATTCTTTCTTCCACTCTATTTGGTTGAGAGGTTCTAGGGGATGAGAAACTATGATTATATCCATTTGTTTAAGAAAAGTATTTCAAACACTTGATTTTAAAATTCAATTCCATTGTTAGTATATATTGATTTAATTTTAATTCCACTATGATTTTATACAGCATTGGCATACAAGGTTAAATGAGATGAGGCTTCACATTTGTGAGCCAAGAAGAAGGTCCAATAGTACCTACAGAAAACCTATACAAAATCATTGTCATATGATTTTTAATTTATGCTAGAAACTCTAGATGGTCCAAACAAATCTGTGTGAACTGAATAGAGTGGTTGATAAGTTTGATCTTTGTTATTTTGATTGAATGTAATTTTGTGTTATATTCTATTTTGATAAGGATTACGTAATTTATTATTTAGAAACTCAAGTTTAGGTAGATCATTGACTAAAATTATTGTAGTTTTATTTTTAACGGGGTGAATATTGTTGTGTCCTAGCCTTCAATTCAAGATCATGTACTCTGTGTGAAAATCACTAAAACAAGATGAATTTTGAGAAACTAGACAATCTAAGTTAACATAATATAAATTTTCATTTCTTAATGCTGGAAATACTTATTTATTTTTGGAATTAAAAAAATTACAAGAATCATTTTAATATATAAAAGAACGTACATTATCACATAGTAGTTAAATAATATGAAAGAAATATTTCATTCCATAAAATAGTAAATTTGATATTATAACTGAGTATGAGTGTCTAATTTTTCCTAGTCCAATGATTTTATTTCATCCATAATTATCACCAAAATTGATATGCCCACCATCAATCTTTATTTAGTTCTTAAAAAAAGAATAGTCTCATATAGTGGGTCTTGAAAACCCATTGTCTTAATTTGATAAATTTTTATAGCAGCACATCAAACAATTTTCCAACTAAATAGTTAAATAAACAAAAAATTTGGTACCCATATTTGTTTGGGTATAGTGATATTAGTAACTAATCCATTATGTACCAACATCTTCCTCAAAACTTTTATATAAGAAATATATATATTTTTTAGAAATAAACATTATTTGGTTAGAATACCATGAAAATAGGAGAGTATGTATCATAGATTCAACTAGTGGAATGTTTTCTTGAACTAGGAAGAATGCTCTATGTTCTTGATTTAGAAACAAAATTGGATTTTCCAAAAAATTTTAACCAGGTTGATTTCCAATACTAGAACTGTATTTAGGGGAAATCGTTTTAACTATAATTTTTTCACAAATTTTTTTACCACTAGTAAACCATTCTAGATCATTTCTCAATTTCTAATTATATAGATTCAATTCATTTTTTTAATTGATTAATTGACCATTTCACTATTTTTATACAGAATGTTCATGAGGAAAGAGCAAAATTAATCTATAAAGAATTTTATTTAAATTTAAGATCATTATATATCTCGTCAAGCATATTGAAAAACACAAAAATCTCTTAATTAGAAATATTTTTAGAATAACATTCATCTCTATAATAATAGTTATTTTGTATAAGAGTGTTTAGGGTTAGATAAGATGTGTTTGTCATGAAAAACATATTGGATTTGTTATAATTGTCACCTTATAAAGACTCGGAGTCACATGAACTATCTTCTAAAGCACTACATGTTTCTTTCATTTCCATTTTATACTTCCTATATTTTTCTTCTTATATCCATTTGTACTTGAGCTTAGGAGGGTAATAATTTACATTTCTTCTTCTCTTACATTCATAACATAATATATCATCAGACATTTCGTCTCTTTTCCAATCATTCATCCATCATCATTTATTATCATATCTTTCATTGAAGTTAGGCTTTCAGAAAAATTTCATCCTTTCATAAAATTTCATAAACCATATGGATAATTGATCGATTTATTCATAACATCCATGTGACGATTATTCACTACTAGTAATTTCATCAAGGACTTGTATATTATCCATTTCATTATGTTTAGATGTAATTGTCTTAAATTCCACATATTTTTTATTGGGTTCATCATACCCTTCCCTGTTGACTTGTAACTCTTATTCATACATAATTAGTTTCCTAATGAGTTCTTTAACGTCTAGTGTGATAATGTCACTTAATTCTCTAATAGAGATAGAAATTCCTCTCCATCTATCAGGTATGCATCTTTTAATCCTCTTGATATTTTATTTGGATGTTACTTCTCTTTCCCGAAAGATCATTATGTTGAAAATTTTGTTGAACCTGAATTACATGTTAGATATAGGCTCATCAGGCTTCATTTCAATGTTATCAAATTTAATATTATAATTATAAAGTCTAATTTCATTCATATTTTTTGTTCCCTCATCTATCACAGAAAATTATCCCAAATATCATGGTGGTATTATTTGTATATATTCTGTTAGATTCTTAATCTCCTAAAAAGTTGTATAAGGCACTGATGGAATTGCAGTTATTGTTATAAGAAGTCTTAGTTGGGTCATCCCAAGAAGTTTTATCAGTATCAGGAATCATATAATCATCTACAATTGAAGATAAAATTTCAAATACCATACATTCTAAATGCATTTTTATCATAATTTTCCATTGGGTGTAATTAGTTACATTAAATAATGAAGGACTGTTGGTAGAAACACCTTGTAGTATATTTTCCATAGTATAGAAACAAATTTAAATTATCTATAAATTTATAAGTAAAAAATTTTATAGATCATTAGTGTACAACTAAAATCATAGTTGAAATGTTTTTAAAATATATCCTTTATATGATTAAATATTCTAATACAAAATGTTGGTTAGAGTAAAGTACTCATGTGGGGGGGGGGTTATTGAGTATCTATAATATTTTGTTAAAAACGTCACTATAAAATGATTCCCCAATAAAAATTTAAACATTTTAGTTAATAAAGGTAATACAGTTATAAAGGATTCACTGTAAAAATAACTTCTATGAATACCAATTAATTCTATGTGATTTCAATGTGAGATATTGATAAAACTATTAATGATATTATAATAAGGATAAAACAATATAAATATTATCCAATTCTAACTATCTATGTAAAATATTGTTTTTTTTGAAATATAAAATACATAAGATAAAAACTAAATTAGTATTGAAAACAGAAAAGAAAATTATATCAGTCTCAAGCCGAGGCATAATCCACTACACTTGGTGATCGCTAGTCACCATGATGTCTATATTAAAAAACTTGATCGACACACTGGATCGGGGTAAACAACACTATATAGGATTTTTCATGTCACACGATTTCTTCCACTATTCGTCAAGGCAATAAGCTACGAGGTCACAAACGGTACTCTTCAACATTAATACATGGGATTATTCATATGTATGAAAATATAAAATGAAGGATATATAATATACTTAATTTTAATATTGGAGAAAATTTGTGTTTTAATACAGACACACTGCTCAAAATCTAAAAACAGAACACAAAAGAGAAAGGATGATGAGAAAGGATTATAAGTTCTCTGAGTTTCATTCTAGGAATCACTAAACATGTAGGACGAAGAATATACAAGTATTAATTTTTCTTTTGAAAAATAGATAATCACAAGCCTGGTTCTTTCTTCCAGTTCGATGATGAAATCTATATAGCACACGTTGTTATTTGAGTAGGACCTTTGAAGATGTTTGTGGCTCTGACCTATCGTAGTTCATCCTTTAGGGATTGAGAGTGCTTCATGTATACATTAGTATTATGTTGCAAACAAGAGTGTTATTTTTAAGAAAATAGTTGAATGTATATTTGTATATGTGATAGAATACAAGCTTATATTATTTTTAATAGATGGTGCACATGTTTGAACTAACATGATCCATGCCTTCTGCACCACGTACCTAATACTGTTAGATGAAATGATTTTAATAAAACAGTAATGATGTATATTCCATTTAATATCTTGAATATGGCTGTTATAAATTAAATTTAAAATTTTAAAAAAAATATAAATTAACAATGTCACAGTTTGTCTTGAAATGGCTTCACTTTGAAAGAATGTCCTAGGTATACAATATCTTCACATTTTACTTTGATCATTGATATAGGCATGGTACGATTGCTATGTTTTAATCTCAATCCAGTAGTAGAGAAGTAGTGTTAGTATCATTGTGTCTTAAGTAGCAGTGTCTAGCCATCTGTTAAAACTTTGAACGATACATGATTCAATGTGTTGTCATTGCGATGTTAAGGTCATGGAAGTAGGTCCTGGTATTTGGTCATAGTATCAGGTGAGGGTATCAGGTCATTGTATCTGGTCACAGTATCGGGTCATAGTGTCTGGTCATGGAACCAGGATCACGGTGTCCGGTACATTGTCAAAATCCTGAACCAATGTCAGAATTATTGTTTATCATAAATGGAAAAATATCTTTAAACAATATTAAGCGGTAATCATCACGTAATGTATTGAACATAATTTCTTGTCCAATAAAACATAATAGAAAAAAATTAATCAGAAAATTTGAGATTCTAAATTTGGACCATTATGCATGGAATCATAAAAACTACATCAATATTTAAACATGATTTTTATGATTTCGCATGATTTGTGAGCATTGAAACATCATAAAACATGATCACATTGTCTTTTCAGTGTATAAAAACTAGTATGAAAGGAATCTTAAAATACCATCAAACATTAAATATGACTATCATGATTTTCATGATTTGTGATCATTAAAACATGAACGAATAGTAGGAGTCCATCAATCTCCCCTATATGAATAATCTCAAACCATGACATCTAGAACTATCCAAAAATGAATAAAGTCATTCTTATTTCTCCCCCTTTGGGTTTATCAATAAAACATGAAAAACAAAATCAGAATAGAATAAATTGAATTATAAATTCAAATATTAACCTGGCACATTCCAAAGAAATATAATAGAAAATACAGTACAAATATAAGACCAAAGAAACAAAAATATAGAAAATTACCAACATGTAGACATTCATTACTTATCTTAAGAGTTAATAGACTTATATTTTCCATTAAAAGAGTCAGTAAGAGGGGTGACAAGAGCTAAAGATGTTGCCATGGATCAGAGTGATCCAGTGTTGAGAGAAGAAAGATGCACTCATTAAACAAAATAAGTTGGTGCAGGATTGGGATTGGATAAAGAGAGAGGTTAGGATTGATCAAGAATAATAGGTTTAATCTAGTTCAGAGCCTAAGATATAGACATGACAGCTGGGGAAAATGATATCATTGAGGAATATGTGGAACCAGGTCTCAGGGGAGTAGTAGCAGGTACCATTATATCAGTGCATTGCACATATAGTTAGGGATTCATAAATTCAATGAAATATGTGTTGAACACACCACCATATTACATTTCTTTATCTAAATCATTATTATTATCAGTAAAATTCTTTAATGTAGGAGTAAACTCATTTATTTTTTACAATTGGTCATTAAAATCATTAGTCACATGATGCATTTTCCAATTCTTTGAAAGATACTTGAAATGAAATGTCAATTGATGATTTATATAAATCCTTTTCATATAGAAATCCACCTTATTTATCATCACATAAATTAATGTAGATTATTTTTAGAGTAAATTTGAACCATTTCATTAAAATGTTCACAGCTTGGAATGATTTTTGAGAGGATTTCTTGAACTGATGGACTTTTCAATGATTTAATATCTTATTGAATAACATTTCTTAGAACTACAGTTTATGAAAAAGGTGATTATTGAGTAGTATTAGCTACAGAGGATGGAGCACAAGTGGCTGTAGATGGTTCAATAAGCCTCATGAGAACATTTTCAGCATAGTAATTTAAAATACATTACAACACATCAATAGAGGATGCTAATTTTTTATTTTATTCAACTAACATGTTATTGTTTTCTACTGTTTAATCAACAACAAAAACAATATTTGGTTGAATTAGTTCATCAAACTTTATGGCTATATTTTCATCTTCTTTGGTTCTAAAAGTGAAATAGGATGTTCAGTAGTTTAAAACACACTCATTATATCCTCCATTAAAACATTAAGGATTTTATATCCTCCCCAAGTTACCAATTTTCAATTTTTCGCTCTTGAATTTAATAAAACATATGAGTATGTGTTTTCCATATAAGTTTCTCCAATGGGATACTAGCATCATATTCACATAGATTAATTACATGAATATTTTGAGCATTCAAAAGTTTCTCAAAGTATGACATCATATTTTCTCCAAACACATTTAAATTCTCATGTCGTATAGAACATATGTCTTTTTTATCACTCTCGGGTTCAAATAAATCAATTGCATTTGGATACTGTGCAGGTATTACAACAGGTAGAGAAAATGATATCAATTGAAAAGATATTTTATGATAAATTCTTCTCATTAATGCCAATTGATAATCTAAGACATCAGTGAAGCAAGTAAATTTATACACATTGTCCATAGGACATGTCTGATCAGAGTTTGTACTGAGTAGTTTCCAGAATTGGGTCCCCCCCTAAATTTCGAAATTATCTCTAAGGGCGAGAGACATAGTATCTTTATCAATTTCCATACTTTTATCAATATCAGGCTTACCCAAATCTATTTTTCATTTTTAAAATTCATGGTCTAGTCTTTGTTCAACAGATAGGATTAATTTTGTCTCTACTTCTTCTGCAGAAATTTCTACATCTACAGGACCTTTCTCAATAATGGGTTCTACTGGATGTTCCTCAAGAACATCTTTATCTTCTAGACTAGTAGATAGTCATTATTATTAAAAATAATAATTAATCGACTATTTCTTCATCATGTTTTTTTTCATCAACATATTGATCAGGTAAGCCACGTTCTTCTTCTATGAAAATTATGTTCACAGTTAAAACAATGGAATCCTCGACATCATTGACTTCATTATTTCACGAACACATTAGATTGTAGGCCATAGTCATGATTTTACTTAAGGAATAATGTATTTTTAATGGTATTAAAATTTTCATAAATGCATTCATTTAACACAACCCATGAATTTATCAACTGATTCTATCTTATCTTAATCCTTATAATTTTATCCATTGAGATACCGAACTCCTAACCTTCAATGGCTTGTTTATTCATACGAACTACTCCTTTAGAAAAAAATTCTAAGATTAATCTTGAATAGAGAAAGGTATATTTTGAAGTTTTCATGATTAATTCACACATATTTGGTATAATAAAATTACATAGATTATTCTTCTGCCCATTTAACATAATGTGAATCAATAATAAATCTTAATACTTAAGGGTATAAAAATACCCTTTTATGGGATTAATAAGATTCTAGAACAACATAGAAAACAACATTGTCTCACTATCCAAATCACTAGTGATTTACCTTCATTACATCTATTTTTCAGTTAATCTATCTAATGCTTATTCCTAGAGTGAAATATCACTAGGAGGAGATGGTTCTCACTGATGATGTTCAGTTATTCCATCAGCTGATATCATTAAGTAGAAAACCAATAACCTCGACGATAGGGTACACCATTGACCATTAATCAACCATTTTATAACAAAATAACATTCAGAATGGAATGGAAACTACACATAGTGATAAAACAGTCAAATAATTTTTGGATTAATGGGTCGTTTTTCATTAGTAAACAAATTCAAACATCCTAGTTCAATCAGAATATTCAAGAGAAACAACATACTCAACAACAACCACTATGAACATACTTCCAATTCAGTTACAATAGTTCTATATATAATAACATGATTTAATGGTCCTTTAATAGCTATTTTTGGTACATTTCATGCTTTCTTCTAAGACCTTCGCTTCTTAGGAGTTGACAAAGATGTTCAGTTCAATCTGGGAATAAATCATTAGGATCAAGAAAGATATGAAGGTGAAAGAGAACTAGATATTTGTAAGGAAAGGGAATAAGAATCAAGATAGAAAATATCTAGTGAAGAGAGAAATGAAAAATATTAGTCTATTATCATTTAGGAACACCAAACATTGTAAATAAAAAAAATCACCAAACGAATAATAATATAATCATCAGTAATATGGGAAATAATATTAAACAAAAATAGAAAACTGAGTCACATCAGTGAGACCAGTATAGGTTGTCACGATGTTATCCTTACAGTGTGATTGAAAATGGTCCAACCGTAATGTTGAGATTGTAAGATTAAAATAACAACTTCTGATAAACTGAAAGTAAAATTATAATTCTCAATCTATAACATATGAGACTGTAAAAGTGAAACAATAAGTGTGAGAATGTATCTTGGGAATACATAAGTTTAATACTGTAATCCTTTTACATAAAAATTCTTCCCCTGAATTCAATTATGATGTAATTTATCGATTTAGATTTTAATGGTTTAGTGAATATATCAGCAGGATGATATCTACATCCATTGAATTATATAGTTATATCACATTTTATAATATTATCTCTCCAAATTTATGTCTTAAATCAATATAAATTGTCATGGAGTTCGAAATATGATTCATTAAAATATTTATGGACTTGTATTGTCACAATTTCTAGGTATATGTCTAAATTGGTATCCATAGTCTAGTATTGTGTCTGTCGTCCAAAAAATTTGTGCACAACAACTACCATCATCTATATATTTGTCTTCAACACTAGAGTATGAAAGAATTTTTTTATTACTAGACCATGAAAATAAAGACTTTCCTTAAATGTGACAAGTTAAAGAGGTTATTTTTCTTTAAATTTTACAACCACCAAAATCAGCCTCAGAATATCTAACCAAATCAAATTATTTATCTCTTAGATTGAAAAGTCCAATATTGGGTCTATATTAGATATATTTGAATATCCTATTAATATAATCTAAATTATTATCTTTAATATTTGGCAGAAAATGAGTACACATACATATATTAAACATAATATCAGGTCGACTAATAGTTATGTACAATAAGCTTCCTATCATTCCACTAAATGTGGTTTTATTAATAGATTTTTAATCTTCATCAAGATCCAGCATACATGTAGTACTCATTAATGTTTCACCACATTCAATTTTATCTAATCCAAAACATTTTAAGATATATTTTGAATATTATCATTGAATTGAAATAATACTATCATTATTTTGAATGATTTGAAAGCCATGAATAAATTTTATCTCACCCATTATACTAATTTCAAATTAATTTTTCATTATTTTAGAAAACACTATACATAACAATTTTTTTTAATATCCAAAAATAATATCGTCGACATAAATTTGAACTGCTAAAATATAATTGGAAATTTGTTTTAAAAAATTTATTGGATTAGATATACAAATTGTAAAACCTTTCCAAATAATTGAGGTACTTAATCTAAAATTCCATGATATTATATATTCTATTAAACTATAAAAAGGTTTTGATAATTTTAAAAAAATTATTAGGAAAGTGAGGATTTGTGAAACCAGGGTGTCGTTCAACCAAAAAATCCTCAACTTTATACCCATTTATGAATGCACTCATAGAATCCATTCGATATAGATTGAATTTTATAAGTGAGCCATATGAAATGAAATTTCTAATTGATACATGTATTACTATTAATGAAAAGGTCTTCTCATAGTCAATTCCTTCTTCTTGACTATATCCTCATTCAACTAATCTAGCATTGTTTCTAACAATGTTTCCAGCAACATCTACATTATTTCTAAACACACACACTTATTGCCTATTGTAACAATGAATTCTGGTCTACCAACAAGTTTCAATGCTTTTTTCCCATCAAACAAATTAATATCTTCATTAAAAACCATCACGCAAAAATAATCATTGATATAATGATTGATGTTTTTAGGATTATTTTGTTAGAAGAATGCTTGATGTTCAACCTGATTTCTAAGAGAATCTCAAATTTGTGTTCCACTATCATGATATCCAAATAAAACATCTACATGATGGTTCATAAGGGTTATAGTTGGTCTATGAATGGTAAGGACAATTATTCCAGGTTCATCACATGGTTCTGGTTCAATATGGCTTGAATCAGGGTAATTTCATGAAATAAAAGTATTTACAGATTCCATTACAAGTTGGTCAGATGATTTAGAATTAATATCTAGATTTTACATTTCAATCCCAATTTTATCCAGAGAGGTCATATGCTCATATGTATATATCTCATCAAACATTTCATGGAAATATTCCTCAAACATTCAGTTATTTTATTAAAAAATATATAGGCTATACAAGGGATTGAATATCCTAGAAATATCCCTTGATCACACTTGGATGAATATTTTGATGATATTACATTGTAATAAGGATATAAAAATTTCAACTATATACATTGAAGTAGTTTAATTTGGGTTTATTATATTTCCACAATAAATATGGGGTCCTTTTCAGTATATGTATAATCAATTATTTTTAATGATACAACATTATTTATTTACAAATTAAGCCTAAAAATTAATAGTTATGTCATATTAACTAAGCAAGGTTCTATAAATTTTATGGTTGATACAATTTCTTCTCTCTACAAATCTATTTTGTTTAGGTGTTCTAGGTTCAGAGAAATTATGATTATTTCTATTTGTTAATAAAATAGTTCCAATACATTAATTTTAAAATTCACGACTGTGGTCACTCTTTAGTGATTTAATTTTTTGTCCACTAAAATTTTCTAAAATGCTGGAATAGTATGTGACATGTGAGTAGAATTTAGATTGGTGAGCCAAGAAGAATGTCCATGTATAGCTAGAAAAGTCATCTTCAAGAAAATAATCATAATTCTTCCCATTTAATCGTGAAACTCTAGATGGTGCCCAAAAATCCAACAAAACCCACTTGAGAGGTTGAGAAGAAGACATGTGTTTCTTTGGATTGAAGGAATTTTTTTGTTACTTTCCCTTTGGAGAGGGAATACACACATTATCATTTAAAGAATCTAGTTTTGGTTGATCATTGATGAAAAATATTCAAGCAAAATTTCTAAGGGGGAGAATATTCTAGTGTCTTAGAAATCTATGAAATATCCAGTACTCTTTCTTATATGTATAAAATCATGAATAATTTCTTGAATGTAGGGAATATAATTTAATATAATATACATTTTCAGTTAATAATGTAAAAAATACAAATTAATTTTTAGGATTTGAAACACTTCAAAAATATTTTTCAAAATTAACATGGATGTATCATCACATAGTTGTAAAATACTAAGCATCTTAAATTTCATCTCATCAATAAAAAGTAATTTATAAATTAAAAAGTGTTAGATTTAACGATTTGGCATAGGACAATGATTTCATACTCTATCATTGTCCCCAAAAGTGGCATGTCCACCATAAATATTTATAATGTCATTGAAACATAAATAGTATCATGTCATGTGTCTTGTACTCCCACTATCAAAATAGCATAATCTTTTATAGGATATCATCAATCAATTTCGAACAAAATAGTCAAATAAAAATAGACTTTGGTAATCATATTTGTTTGGGTCCAGTGATATTAGTAATTAGTTATTTAATAGCCCACATATGCCTCAAAGATTTTCAATAAGATTTATATAATGTATTTGAGAAGTAAACATTATTTGGTTCACAGTAACTCGAAAATTTAGAGGTTGTATCATAGTTTCAATTAGAATGGATTTTTATGTAATACGAATAAAGATGTTTGTTCAAGATTTAGAAACAATATCGGTTATTCCAAAATTTGTTTCACCTAGATGATAGCCAATACTAGTTTTGTATTTAGGAGGAATTTGATTACCTAGAATTTATACTCAAAAATCATTATCATTATTAATCATTTCAAGATCCTTTCTCAATTTCTCATTATATAGCTACAATTCATTGTTTTATTTATGTAATTAAACATTTCTCACATTTTATATATCATGTTTAGATTAATGAGTCAACAAAATGGAATATTTCTTCTTTAAATTCATGTATTTTTCTTTTAGTTCATTACATATCTCTTCAATCATATTACAACACTCAAACATCTCTTAATAAGATATATTTTCAGAATCCATTTTATCTCCATAATAAAAAGTATTTTTTAAAGGAGTGTTTAATGTTACCTCAGTTGTTCTTCTCATTAAGAAAATATTTTCGTTGTTCGCTTGTTCATCATGTGGAGACTCTGAGTCACTTGAACTATCCTATGAAGGAATCTATGTTGCTTTCATTTGCTTTTAATATATTCAATATTTCTCTTCATATTTCCTTTTATACATGATCTAGGATAGGCAACCTATACATTTCACCATCACATTCATTTACAACATACTATATCATCAGACATGTCATCTATTTTCCAATCCTTCATGTAGCTCATTTTTGATCATTTCATCATTAGTAGTTATGATTTCTGAAAAATTTATTCATTTTGTAAAATTTCATAAAAATTCTTTCGAATTGACCCATTTCTCTATCATTTTCAGGTAATGATTGTTCACTTCTGGAAGTTTCTATAGTGTCTTAAGTTTCTCCTATTGATTATTTTTAGAGGTAATGGTATTAAATGCCACATATGTTCTTTTGGGTTGATCATCTTATTACTTGTGGAATTTTATCTCTCATTTGTACATAATTAGTTTCTTAATTGATTTATTTGGAAAATATTTTCCTGATGTCACAAGATTCTAGAATATAGGTAGAAGTTCCTCTCCATGAGACTTTTAGGCATCTATGAATCCATGTGATTTGTTATTTGGATATAATTCTCATCCAAAAGAGATCACTGTGTGGAAAATTTAGTTAAACCTGAGATACATGTCAGAAGTAGGCTCATCTGTTATAATTTTAACGATATCATATTTAATATTTCAAATATTAAGACTCCATAATTTTACACTACTGGTTACCTTATGTGAAATAGACTTTGTTTCCAAAATTTCATGGGATGTTTTACATGAAGAATATATATTAAATTTTTCAACTTTTATAGATTAGTATAAGGAATTCCTGGATTTACTATAATTCCTATAATTAGTATTAGTGGGCCCATCCCATGTAATTCTATCAGTATTAAGAATCTTATACTAATCTAAAACTGAAGAAAAAAAATTAATTCATATACATTCAAAATTCACATTCATCTTAATTTCATATTGGGCTTAATTAGTTCCATTAAATGAGGGATGTTTTTTGGTATAAGAAACTTCTATCCTATTATCCACTGTAGAGAAATACTTTTAAGAAGCTATAAATTTAGAACTAATAAAAAATTAAAAAACATTAAAGTTAAACTAAAATAAATGTTTTTGTTTCAAAAAATAGATCTTTAATATGAATAAAACCTCTAATACAAAATGTCTGTTGGAGTGGAGTACTCAAGAGGGGTGTGGATTGAGTATCTATATAGAATTTTGTTAAAAATTTCTCATTAAAAAGGTTCCCCAATAAGAAAGAACACATTCCAATTAATAAATATAATATATTTATAAATATTGAGTGTTCCAATAACTTCACAGAAGATTAATTAATTCTCATTTATATCAATTTGAGTTATTGATAATACATTGGATGTTTTTATACTAAGTAAAATAAGTTAAAAATTATATTCAAGACAAACTATCAAAGTAAAATCCTGTTTTTAGGAAATATATAGTAAATAAGGGGAAAACTAAATAAAAAGGCACAATAGAGAACACAACTGGTTTAGTCTCAAGATGAGTCTTAATCCACTCCACATGGTGATCACCCGATACTACATATTCTATATTAATAAACATCATCCACACCATGGATTGGGGTATACAATAGTACACATGATTTTCTAGGTCACACAATCTATTCAACTATTCTTCATGGGAATAAACTACCAGGTCACACAATTCCATCTTCCTCACTAATATGTGGGTGTAAACAGATGATAGAATATATGAGAGGAAGGATATCTTTCCGCCATAAATTTAATATAGGATACATTGTGTGTTTAAATAAAGACACACACACAAACAATTCTCTAATTCTAAAAAACACCTAACAGATCAATGATAATGAGAAATGATTATGTGTGATCTAGGTGTTATTATATTCAACTCTGTAATTTTAGGATGAAGAATATGTTTGTATCGAGTATTCTTATCATAAATATTTTATTGCAGGTATGATTCTATGCTTTTTAGTTCGATGATTTAAGTTATGCATATCTTTTTCTTCTATGCGTTGGAACAAAGAAGTTATTTGAGGCTCAGATCTATTGTCGTTTAGACTTTAGGGATTGATAGTTATTCTAGTGTTATTATGTAGTATGTTAGATGAATGAGGTTTAATTTTCAAAAAATGCTCGCATGTCTCCTTGAATATGTGTTAGTAGCCAAACTTATCTTCTTTTTAATTGAGGGTGCACATGTAGAAATTGACAGGATGCATGTATTCTACCCCTCTAACCGTGTATTGTTAGATGAAATATCTATAAAGAAACATTATTTCTATTTGTGTAATTTAATAACTTCAAAATGACCATTATAAATTATAATTAATATGATAAATGAATATTAAATAATGGTGTCGTAGTTTGTCTTGAAACGGCATCACATGGAAACACTGTCACATGGAATCTGTGTCATAGGGAAATAAGGCATTCTTGTTTTCCTATGAGTGATGAGACTATCATGGTAATACAACTATGTAGACATCTGTATCTGGTAGTACATTTGTGGTGTTATGATCACAATGTCACTTGTAGTGGTTTCTAGTCATTTTTTAAAACATTGAATGGTTTTTGAATCCCAATTTTAGAATTATAGTGTCAGGGAAAAGGTTACAGGTCACGATAACTGTTCATGGTATCAGGTCTAGGTATCAGGTCATGGTATCTGGTCATAGTATCAGGTCCCACTGTCTGGTCATGCTATCAAGTCAATGTATTTGGTCATCGTATCTGGTCGCACTATCATGCCACAGAGTCTGTTCATTGTATATGTGTCACGGTGTCAGGTAAATTGACAATATCACGAACTATTGTAAGATTTATAGTTTCTCAGACTTAGCCATATATATATAATCAATAATAAGTAGTAACCATTACAGAATGGATTAAACATAAATTTTGGTCTAATAAAACATAATAGAACATTATTAAGAATAACATCTGAAGAATTTGAATTGGAATAATTATGAATGGAATCATCAAAAGGCCAACATTATTTAAACATTATTAGCAAGATTTGTAAGATTTATGAGCATTAAAACACAATCAAACCTGAGGATTAATACATAATAATTAATATAATATCTCATATCTTTTCTCAAATAGATTATAATGAAAATATGAGTTTTTCCTTACTATAAAAAATCAATGTTCTATTTTAGTATCTCTATAAGTGGGATTTGACATCGATATGAATGTCATTTGGAACAGTTTTGAGGGAAATGTGGATATATATATTGAAAATGATATGAAATAATAAACAATTTCTACTACTATCTTTTTACATTATGGATTATGTGATTGTTTATATTCATTTTAGTTCGTCTTCTTTTCAACTCCAATTTTCCTTACTTATGGGGTAGATGTTTGACTTATTCATGTATTAAAGAGGTATGATGCATAGATATATTATTTATCATTTACAATTTGTGACATATCATGATTCTCATAGAAGAAATATAAATAAAAATATCTTCATGGGGAATATTATCTATTTAAATGAAATAAATAAAACACTAGTAATCTCACAATTTATCATTTATAATGATATTTTATTTTTTGGAATTTAAATTGAGGGCATATAATGGAGTTAAAATAGATCCTAAATGACTAAAATAATGATGTATCTAACATTACAGTCTAACTAAAATTAATATTTACCTCTAATTATTTTTTTAAAACATTGTCAATTAGATTGAGATATAGATTAATTTTACCCAAATGAGTTTCCTAATATATGAACTAGGAGATCACCTCTTAAAATCAATTAAAATATTTCACATTTAAAACAATGGTCTACATATTGTGAGGAGAATAAAACATAAAATATTTACCTTACAACTTTTGGGAGGTATATCGTTATCATAAAATTATTTTACACTAGAATGAAAACTATGTGTTTTGGATTATTTGACATCCAAATGAATTATTTTTTATTTATCCAAAATTCCATCAAATAGTATTTTTAAATATCATTATTATTAAAGTTTCTGAATATCATGTTATGAAATTATTTACAATTGGATTAGATGTGGGTATTTTCTATGGAATATTAAGGAAACCATGCATGCTATGTGTGACAATCATTCATGGGGAACTGTAAAAGTATATTCATTAATGTCTAATGTTTTGTGATTAAATATGGAATAGATGTAATTTTACCAAATAGGTTCCATATAAAACATCATCAACTCGGTATACAATCACATTCCCAATCCATATAGCATTAACTATACTAGATGAATTATTTGGTTGATATGATGTGATTTTATAGAATGAGATTTGGGATAATAATGTAATATATTTCCACATTTTCCCATTTTATATAATATCCTAAAAAATAAAAATAACATTCAATACATCAATAATAAAATCCATGTAGATAATAAAAATAAAATCTTCAAAAAAATTACATTTAATGACGAAGAAAGCAACCACTACTTATGTTATTCTATATTAGGAATGTTCAAATATAAATATTATTATAATATCATAAATCTATCTCAAGGGGACGATCCCTTAGGAAAATAATATTGGAAAATGTTAATACCATTCAGATACATCTTTATTCTACAATTTTTTCTTCATAGGGTTTTGTATGAAGTCAATGCCTTCAATTATAATGATATTTCTCTTTTTTCATGTACTACTACTACATAATTACAAATAGTAAATAAACATTTTTTATCTTCTTCGAAGAATAATTTGTGTAGGAATTATTTTATTTTATAGTATACCATGTGGGTATTAATCCCACCTATTATTTCTTCTATGTTTTTATATTTAGTTATTTTAATGTGGGAGGCAATTTATATGGTGGTGGCTTCCATAATAAGATGAAAAATAGAAATGGATTATGAGTACAATGATATAACTAAAATATTTCAAGTATATTTGCAAATATATATTTTTAGAGTATATTACTAATAAAATAACGAATTTGATACATGCTATAGATACAATTTCATATATATATCTATTCAATATAACATTTTTTCAGAAAACATTCATATGAATAATGTCAAAAAGGTTTAATGGGAACTTGGTTTATTGAAACTTTCCACTATAAAATTTGGTAAATAATGTTGGTGTATCCTTCTTGATTGGAATGATGTATGATGGGTGTATTAATCATTGCTAACATGGATTAGTGGTTTTATAATATAATGGTTATTGTGGGTAAGAATATCCCTACTATGTGGATGCTCATATCATGTATAGTGGGTTATTAATTTTTTAGGTTGGGAAAAACAATCAATAATTAATTAATTTTGATATATGATTTATTATTTAGTTTATTCAAGTTACAAACCAGGTACACTTGTCAATTATTTTTTCCATTTGGGGTTGAAAGAAGTTATTTCCTCATAAAACTATTATTAGCCACACCTAGTGTGATGGAAAGAAGGTTGTGTATTTGAATGATTTCAATAGATTTTCATCCTTACCTATTGATATTTATTATTTTATTGAATCATATAATCATTCAAATAAATTAATAATGGAATGGATTATATAGTCCACAAATAACTTCTTATAACCTCTACTTCCTCTATTTTAGTTTTATTTCATTAATATGATTTTTTATTCTTTAGTGGTATGAAATTGATGGGGATATTTTATATTGAGGGTGAAGTAGTTTTTTTATTGGTTAGTCATACCCCCAACATAGATATTGTGTTTTTAAATGATTGAATTAAATTAAATATATTTTATTTTAGAAATGGTAGTGGCTTTATTTATGAATGTTGTCATTAATTATGTAAATTGGTAAATTGGTAATGTCATAAAATGACCAGTGGTTTAAAAATGTATTAATTGATATGAATTTATTTAACTACCTTAACATATTATGCATACATGACTTGTGTTATAATATCACTAAATTCTATATTAATGTAGTGTAATTGGGGGTAAAGTATCCTTGTTTGTTATTATATTCCAAAATATATATATTTTAATTTGTATTCTTAATCACCCATGTTATATAGGATTAATAATTCCATTATGATGTTTTGGGTAATGTGTGAACAATCATATATCTTGTATATAGTGGAATGAAACTCTTAACCACTCCCCCATTCATTTACTTTCTTCATGAAATTGTTGTAGTCAAGATCTAGGTTAGATTTGATTATGTTTGACATATGAGTTTTATATTAAGGTACGATTTTTTATTTAGAAATGGAATTGGGAAAGAGTTTTATGTTGTATATCATTAAGAAATGAGGGTAACTAGAATATTGGATTACTAGGTTTTGGGTAATTCATTTTGTAATTTTCATGATTTACATATTATAAAATTTAATTACATTTTTAATAGTTGTTTTTTTGTTGAGATTGGATTGATGATTAACCTATTTTATTATGAGACAAAAGCCACTACATTTATTAATATAATATATTGTTTTATAATTTCACAGTAACATGAGATTTGTGAGTGTATAACTTATTAAGTAAATTTATAAAATCACGAAAACTTTTCTATATGATTTTTTTCAAACTGATTATAATTTTATTATAGATCATGATGGACTATATTGGAGGGATTTTTATATGATGTCATATCTTGTATATATTTCTATTTTTATAGTTCATATTTAATTTATTAATACATATTTCATAGTTGTTATATATTTTTAGATGAGTTACATTACATATATTCTATATTGAATTATTATAATGTATTTATTGTTTTTTTATTTACTATTTATAGTTGTATTTTCATTAATTAATATGAAAAAAATTGTTCATCAAACTGATATTAAATTTTATATATTATCATTTCCAGTCTCTAAATCATGACCTAGTGAATGTGGTCATAACTGAAAATAGACATTTTCAAATAGAATTTGAAATGTATTTTAGTGGCATAAAGTCATTAAATTTTTTTGTTATTGTATATGTTTTCATTTAATTGTGATCTTGGAGTAAAAACTTGTTATTATTGAATTGGATTGGATGGGAGAATTTATTATTTGATAATAACTTTTTTTATGATAATGTGACTTGATAAGACCTATAAATGTCCTTATGATCTGAAACAAGACATTGATATTGTATAGACACTTATTAAGAATGAGTGTGCTAATAGTATGGCATATAATTGGTATAGTACATGTATCTTCCTATTTCACACATGTGTTTATGTTTATTTATTTTAGGGGTGGATGATATTAATTTAAATAGATTTTATTAAATTAATTCATCATCCATTTTTATGATTTTTATGATGTAGCCATACACATAGATAGTGGATGATTAAATAATATATTTTAGGTGTGTGAGGTAGAGTATAATTATTTGACTATTCATCAATGTGTTTATTATAATGAAGAGGCTTCAGATAGGAAAAAAATGAATGGGTTTATGTTGAAGATTTTATAATTTATAATGTATTTAGTTGGGATCAAATAATTGGTTAATGTCTTAGGGAGATAAATACTACATTTTATATTAGTTGTAAATTTCTAATGGATTGTATTACATTTGTGGTTAGTTTTTTATCATTAATAACATAGTGGAAGATGAACATATGCCTTTTAGATAATTATTATTCTTCATTTTCATTGGAAATAAGAGAAATAACATTCAAGACTATGTTCATATACTTGATACTAATTTCAAGTGATGGTAAGGGATTCCCACATTTAAACATTGTATTTTTAAAATATGGTTTTTTAGAGTGAATTTCATAAACCTCAAATACTATTTTTTTAATCTATTACTAGTTGAGGATGTAAGGACACAAAATATGACTGGGTATTTATTTCCAAATATTATTTATAAATAATATAAAATTAGCCATTAAACTTATTCATAGTTTTTTATGAAAAAAGAGGTGTTTAAAAATATTTTTCATGGATATATTTTTAGTAAGAGGAACGGTAAAAATGTTTTTTCAACGAGTATTGAGGTATAAAGATATTCAATTTTATTTGGAAAATCAAGTAAATAACCTATGAGGATATAACCATTATGATAATTATATTATTTTTAAATGACAATTTTTTTTTGAAAAAACCTAGTGGGAACACTATAATGATCAGTTATTCAGATGGTGCACAGGGGAATTTTTAGAATATATGAAATATAATTCATTTTATATTTAATTTATTGAAATTAATTTTACTGTATTGACATAAATATTTAAAAATTACAACCATGCATCATTTCCCTCCTTAAATAAATTAATATGTTTTTTGTCATCATTTTTTCTATATATATATGAGATAGATTATAGATTGTATAAATGGGGGATATTCCTCATGCATTGGATGATACAACTCATCGGGAAACTGTGGTATAAAATATCAATGAATTTAATGTTGTAATGAAAATCCCAAGTCATCCACCTATATGCATCGAGGAATTTTCCTAATCACTCTATGATGGGGATATGTGGTTGGTAAACATTATAGAAAACATTGAAATTATTTAACCATTAAGAAATAATTGGATCAAAAATAGTACCAATTTAGACCATACATGAGGTATCAATAAAATGGATGACCCTTACAAAAATAAATAAAAATATATAAAAATGAACTCCAACCAATCACGGTATAATTATGATATATTATAAAAAATAATTTTTCTTCGAAATAATTATTTTATCCCATGAAAACCATATTTGAAAATTAATTTATAAATAATAAAGGAAACAAAACTAAAACAAAACATAATTTTGGGAATGAAAATAGACCACCCAACTGAGCAGTTCAAACTGATCATAGAGGTTAACTCTTTTATCAGTAATTTACTATTTAAAAAAAACATGACCAACAACACCAATATCCCCATAAATAGTAGTAGAACCAACCACAAAAGTCATAAACAGAGAACTAAAGGAAAACAATAGTATTATATAACAACCAATGTATGTATTTATCATGTGAGATAACGGAACGTTGTATACCTCTAATAGTCTATTACATTCCTATAATATATAACAAACACAAATAGTTTAAAGTTATTATAGAATATGTTTTCATTCCTTTTTGAAAACATAAATTCATACTAATAATTCATTATATATTACATTAATAACACATTTTGTGAAAAAATAAAATATAGCGGTAATGGGAAGGAGATTTTATTTTAAAACAAAACATTTTATTTTAAAACTACAAGTATTATAGAAAGAAACAATCCAAATATTCTCTTTAATTTAAAAAAACCTCATCAAAATCATCTAATTATATGGATTAAAATTTTTTCAAAATAAATATTTCAAAAGTATTATTTTTAATTCAAGAACATTTTTTCATTTTCAAAACTCAAGGAGCACTCACAGACACATGGTAAATTTGATTAAAATAATGGTTAAATATAACAAGATGAAATTATGTGAGAGTAATAAACAAATTGAAATAATAACAAAAGGAATGACTTGGAAAAATTATGATGATCCATCATAAATAACCAATAAATCCATGTTGTCCAAATACAACAGACAAGAAATGTGAATGCCAAAAAAATAAAGAGGTGTTAGATAGGATACATACAATGAGACAATAATTTAGATAATAACTCATCTAGTAATATACATGAAATATCTGAACCAGTTTCTAGTAGGTTAAAAGTCATGTAACCCATCTCTCGAATAACTATAACTACCTCATCATTGACACCCATATATAGGTCATAACAATCAATTATTTTGTTATTTTCAATTAATAAATTTCATTTATCATAACGGTGGTCCCTCTACTCACCACATAATAACCTCGGGTTTCATTTTACATATATAATAGAGGCGAACCACTATAAAGACTATGGTTATTTCTGGACAACAATATATCACAAAGGCAATAAAAAAACATTTAAAAAATACTTTCAATCTCTAGTAAACACCGTTAAAAAATGATCACTAACCAAAACATCATAAATAAAAGTCAAAATTTATTAAATAACTATGAGATTTATATATTTATAATCATTGGATAACTATAAGACTCTACTAGGTTGTAAATTTGAATCAATAAATAACATTCTCTCAAAGGTAAAAATATTCATTATCTTTCAATGTCAAGGGTTCCGTTATTGGAAACACATTTTCAAATTAAATGTGAAAAATAATTACATTCTTTTGGTTATCCTCATTATAACAATGCTATATTACCTAAATAAATACATGTAAATCACTATTGAATTCCATAATTCAAAAAAACAAATTGTTAGTAAAGGTTAATTATTTTTATTAAGTTCCCATAGTTATGAAGGAAATAAAAATCAATTTTTAAATAAGGAATCATATTTTAAATACAATCAAACACCTATTAAAAAATCGAAACCCAATTTAAATATAAATGTCTACATTATAAATCATTATTGGCCCAAATCACAGTGAACAATTCATTTACCTTATCAAAATACATTAATGGAATTTTAATGAGTTTCGTAGATTTCTAAAATACAATTTAAAATGGATATTCCATTTATAAGAACATTGAATCCATTTTTTCGAAAGAATAACCATTAAAAACATAATGAATCATCTACATCACTTGTATAAGTGTAATTAAAATCATTAATTAAATGTAAAAAACATTTTAAGTAATCATATATCTATGTAACTCTAAAATAAAAATAAATTGAATGGATAAACTTACCTCATGTGGTGGAATCATGTCAACTTTAATGAAAATCATAGGTACAGTCCTCAAGAGGTTAATCAAAACCATATTAAATCAAAAAACATTATAAAAACAAACATAAAAAACAACATATATCATTGAAGGGTATTAGGTTTTTAGAGAATTTAATAAAATGAATGAAATATATTAGAGAATGATGGGGTTCCTTAAAAATTTAATTAGTACGTTAAATGACCAATATATCCCCCAACATCCTTCTAATAGGTTTTCTAATGATAATAGAGACCATTGGAATGCCTTGTAAAAATAGGATGAAATATTTATTCTTATTGAAGTAGAATCAACTATAAAAAAGATAGACTGAAAATATTTCGCATTAATGAAGTGGTTTCATTATTCTCTTATATGGTTTACCAAACACTTCACTGGGCATGTGATAATCATTTTCATGAAATAGCATGTGTTACGTTATTTCCACTGTATGGTTCCACAAATAGTGTGGTTAACCATTAAAACAAAGATAATTTCAAAAACATCATAAATTCCATCTAGGACACCCTAATAAAATATGAGAAATAAACTAAATAAACATAAATATGAAAATGGTGTTTCAGGGTATCATAATTTCATTCATTATTCGACCTTATACCCATAAAATTTCCATGATAACATAGATTGAAGGTTAATTCATGTTTATATCAAAAAATAAAATGAACCATCTATTGGATAAACTACAAAATATGAAAAAACATACTTTATTTTTGAGAAACCCAGTCCTAGGGAAAACCCATCATAACAACATAATATTTATGAGGAATATTGATAACAATAATCAAAATTTAACACACAGAGATTTTATGAAAAATATTCTTTTAATTTCATTGATGTCTTATGTTGTTACCTACACCAAAATTATCTTCTAATATACGCAACACTGTATTAGCATATATTATATGCAAACACTATTCTTGGCTTGTGTTTCACACAGGTGCAACCTTCCTCAATAGAGTGTGATGTACACAATACTGAGTTTCACTAAACAATGATATATTGAAATAATTTTATTATGAAATAGACGTTATTAATAGTAGTAACGACATTATTAATTTTCTGACATTATAATTAATCTTACACATTTTATAGAACATGGTATAAGAACAAAATGGATTTTTTGCGTAAAATAAGTATTTGTCAAGAAATGAAAGTTTGGCCGCCTTTTGATGGCACACCCACATTAAATTTTGTTTTTGACATTTTTATAATTTCAATTTGACAACATAAAATTCTTCTATTGATTCATGATATAAAAATTTACTTTGGAGAAATTTTTGATATTTGTCTGATAAGTATATTATTTTGATGAATAGTAAGAATACAATAAATTTTAATAATGAACAACATTATTAATCAAGATAATTTATATGGTTAAATTATAATATTTAATGGTTTTATAGTATAAAGATAATATATTTTTACCATTTAATATAATGTAAGTCGTTATCATTAATTTCACACTAAATTCATAAGTAAAAACATTTCAATCTTTTACAACATTTAAACTTTGAAAACCCTTTTTCTCAATAGCAGGATTAATTTTAAATTATATATTGCAACTTTTGGGTTTCTAATTTTGAAAAAATGGATTCCATATTTGGAATCAGTAGTTCCAAATTTTTTATCTACCAAAGTAAAAGGTAAATTGATTAATTAAGGGTAAATATAATATAATAAAATTATCCTAAAACTTGTCTAAATATAATTGGATGATTATATTTTTCCTTAAATCATACTTGGGTCGAAATGGAATCTAATAGAGCCCACTAGTATATTTTCAAGACCTTTTATTTATTTTATTTAAATGAATGGGAAATATGTCTCACTCAAACATTAGTAATTAGATTATTTTTAAATATAAGGTTATACCGAATATAAATAAGTTTATAAATACTCATTTGAAAGCTAAATTTTTTTTCTTTATAATGGTAATTTATTTGAAATTTTTAACTAATATTTAATTACCCTAATAGCTTATACATTAATGATGTAGAAATTATTTATTTGGTTAAAAATCAATAATATACGATTTATTAAAATAACAATACCTATCAAATGGACAAGAAACATGACCAAACATTATTGCCCTAGTATATATATACCCTAATCGAATAAGGGTAGAGTTTTGGACCATTTAGTGCCTTATAAAATAGATTAGGGCATTTATATTATTTTATTTTAAATGATTTCAAATATGTCACCTACATAATTTAGTAAATATAAAAATTTAATTGTTGTGATTTTAAGATAATAAATTCGAGTAAAAATATAATTATTAAAGGTATTATATTCATCTTCATCATTGTATTTTAGTTTTAATTTTTATGTAACATATATATATATTATATAATTATAAAAAAATTTGTTGTAAATATATAATTAATGGAAATATCAAATAAATGTTTCTATAAATACTAAAATAAACATTATATGAACTAATTAATGTTCTCCCAAAATTTTATAGATGAATATTGAATTTTAGGAGTCTATTAAACATTTTGGCATGAATATATCCTCTATGTGGATTTTATTTATATTCAAATAAATGAACAGTGTGAAAAGTAACATTATTTTTATTTTATAAAAATAACATATTATTAAAGAGTTTAAAAATCACATAAATATTAAAAAATTATAAATTAAAATTTATATGGTCCAAAATGTCATAAAGAACACAATTTTGGATAATTCACAAAAGAAATTTAAATATTTATAACAATTTAAAATATAGAATAATTTTACCCCAAATAATATTAAATAAATAAAATAAGGAAAAATCAAATTGATAAGGTTAAAAATAAATTGAAATTTTTTAGGTTTCCAAAAGTTCCCCTCCCTACCCTTATAAAAGGGCACCTCCTCCCACTCGTCCTCAAACCAAATTGAGCCTTCATGCTTAGACAACCCCTACCAATTTATCTTCTCCACATCCATAGAAAACTACTAGAGTTTATAGTCTTCTTCCATGGTTAACTTTAGTGCGCTAATTGGAGGTTAAGAGGAGGCGCGTCGAAGAAGAGGTAAGCTCTTCTACCAATAATTTCAAGTTTCTTTATTATTATACTTACCCTCCCTTAGTTGTTTGATTATAAAGTAATAACATCACTATAATTAATATATATATATGTTAATATAAATACGAAATAACCCTATTTCACATTCTACTCATCCTATGAAAAATGAAATCATCGTGTGTGCGAACGTACTGAATACCATCTCCACACTGTGGTGTAATCTCTTTTTCCACCACCACCTCATTTGGATGGGTATAATGGTGTAAAGAATAACTATTTATATGGTTATTATAACATGATACTAATTTTGAGATATTATATCATCCATTGTAATTCTATTAAAAAATTAAGGGAATGATATCATCGCTCGTGCGTACGTACAGATTTCCATCTCCACGACGCGATGAGATTAATTCTCCATGTTAACAATTAAAGAATGATTATAAAGTATATATATATAATAATCATGAAATATATGACATATTATTGATATTGTACTTATGTATATGTTATTTACCGACTTCTATTCAATTTAATAAGGAAACGAAAACATTGTTCATGCGTACGTACGACCTACCGTCTCAAATGAACTATGTAATTATTTCCATTTATTGATAAATTATATATATGTATATTCTTAATTTATAATATATATAAATAATTTTTTACATTATGTATGTTTCTAATCATGATCTAAGAAGTCTTACAAATATTTACAAGTCAAAACACGGAAGACAAATGAAATGATTTTACCCAAAACGCTACTTTAACATTGAATTAACTAATGAACGGGTAATATAAATTCGTAAGTGAATCATATATGATAACATAAATATTATTCTGGTTATATTACATATTAATAATATGTTTAAACCCTCTATAGTGGGGTCTCAGACACATACAAAAGAAATTGGACATAAGGTAAGGGATATTTTTGCAAATCTAATTTTTATCCGAGATTTCTTTTACGTAAGTATTTACTGGGTTATATTTTACATCCATGTACATAAATTTTTTTAATAAAGTGTTTAATATTATTCCATGTATTTTTAAATTCATGTTTACTCCTCTGTGACTATTACTTTTTGTTATTGAAGGTATCATTCATTTGTTTACCATACGTGGTACTTTTTGACATTTCATTAAAAAGTACTAGGAGAATGTTTTTATTAAATTGTATAGCGTGTATGGATTTTTATAGTTTATAACACCTTATTTTCATGAATATTCCTATAAAATATTTTATTATTATTTTCAAAAAAAATTCTTTTAAAATTGAATTTAATTTTGTGAAATGAAAATGATTTTGAAAAAGAAAGGACATATTCCTCATGAATCAATTTCAATTGTTTTATCAATACTATTTTTTATCTAAGATGACATTATTTTTTATGATTATGCTTCAAGTATAATTTATATATTATTTAAATGGTTTTATTCTTCTCATGATGAAATTATATCCATTTTATTTGTATGGATTATGTTATGATGTGATGATGTTTATGAAACCCATTTTATTCATGGGTTATGATGATAGATGTATGATTGTTTTGTGGAACAAGTAAGAATGATTTAATTATGAAATGTGAGGGACCTATATCTCCCTCCAATGAATTGGGTATAGATGTATATCTCATGAGATAGACATGGATGTAACAACAAGTTAATCTGGTTCAGTGATACAGGATTGAAATAAGGAGTGAACTCGATTCAGAAAGGGACTTTGTCACTAAATGGTCTTGGAAACAATGACTTGGATACTATGGAAATCATAACCTGTTCTTAATGGTTTTTACAAATACATGTTCAATTCCCATGCTATTTTATCATGAATAATGTTTCTTTATTATCAATTCCTTACGTACTACCAGGATTCATGTCATTGCTCAAGATTTTGATGATTAAACATTATGTAATTGTTTTTAATTTCAAATGTATATGATTTGTTTTATTTTCTCCATTCATAACCTTACAAAGCATTTGATCTCATCCTTTATATGTTTTCTTTTACCCAATAATAAAATAAAGGATTTAGGTAAGAATAAAAAATGGGATGATCTTAATGGGAGATGTTGAAGATCTTTCTCTAGGATTAGAGGATTATGTTACAAGACTCAAAGACAATAAACTATTACCGTCCTTGAGTGTTGGTTCTTCTAATGTATTAAGTATTCTACAAAATTAATTTAATTTACATGCATGTCATGTTTTAGGTCTTTACAGTTGGTTTCAGTGGGAAGTTTTAGTTAACAATTGGAAACTAGGATGTGAAAACATTAGTGAGATCCCTAGAGATATTTCTAAGGTATGTCTAGGGATTTCCAAAGGGTAAATTATAAGTATAGGTTATCGTCCTAGAATTACGATAAAGATATTATAATTAAACATAAGATGTTAGATATTGAAGGTACTCCCCCTTTATTATGTTGTTTCCCTAGCATGATTTTTTCTTCTCACACTATTATTTTTGGGTTTTAGACGAATGCTGGAACCCGAAAGAACCATGTTGATCAATGTAATCGACAATGCAATGATTTTCCTTATGAACAATCCAATGTTATTGGAGGTGGAGTTCAATATCTTATTCCTATACTTTCACCTGATATGAATCATTATGGACTTCCAAATTAGTATTGAATGGATCAATATAATATTGAGTCTTTCATTAGGAAACAAACACCTTCTTTCAGTGGGTCTTCTAATCCACTTGTCACTGAAAAATGGATCAGTACCATTGAAAATATATTTTCCATATTTCGTTATTTAGAACATGAAAAAGTCATTCTGACTGTTTACCATTTAGAAGGTGAAGCAGAACAGTGGTGGACCCAAATTAATAATACAAGGCCCCAAGATAAAACGAATCAATGGAATGGGATGAGTTCAAGATCTTGTTTTTCAATAAGTACTTCCTTCATATTCTTTGAACAAATATAAAAGAGGAGTTGCTTGAGCTTAAACAAAAGTATGATGAATCTGTTGGTAAATACAATGTGAATTTTACAAGGTTTACAAGGTATGCATCTGTTGGGACCACTTTGTATATGAAGATTGTATTTGTTGTCAACAGTTGTCAATGCTGGTCAAAATAAAAAAGGATATGAAGAAGAACTCCAAAGTTAATGGAGATCAGTTGAAGTGAAGTTGCCTGGATATTTGTTATGGAATCATAGCATTGGATTTCATAATTGAGCAATTCTCTTAGACGATAAATTAAGACGATTGTTGAGATAATCCTAAGTTCAAAGAACATGTGTCAATGGTGACACATTGTTTACAACAATGAAGAATGTAGAAGTATCATCCATTTGAGGATGATTGGAGCAGAATGGTGAATTATCATCTATCTAAGGATGGTTGAAGAAGAATGAGGATTTGAAGAAGACAATGCAATGATTTATGATTGCATGTGAACCATGCAAGAGCTTACTTGAAGAATAGAATCATATGATTTGCAGAATGATGGTTATGAAGAAGAGAAAATGTGGAAGGGCTTGACATTCTGAGGTAGACAGGCATTTCACATTGTATCTAAATCAGACGATGCTTTTCTGGTATGTATTTCACATAAATCATGAGTTAGGAGAACGTGTGATGCAAGCCTTATGAAGGAAAGGGGGAGAAATGATGATGCCAGACAGATAATGTTTTGATTGGATGGAATGATGCTGCTGGAAGATAGGAAAGATTCAGTTCCCATTGCAACTCTGACGATGCTTAAGCTGATCTATCAAAGGATAAGTATCACGATAGTGGGATTCGTGACAAGAGCAGAAGAATGGTTATGGGAAGCAGTAAAGAGATAAAATGGAAAATCAATAGACAATATGGGGATGGCAGAAAAGCACAGTTTAAGGTGGCGCCGTTTTCCAGTGTTTGCCAAATTTTAGGTCCTGAATATCGGGAGATGAAGAAATGTGCTTGGCAATGGATGTTGCGCATAAGATTGAATATGGTTTATACGTGCAAAGAGTTATTCAAGGTCAGAACATTGAAAAATGACAAAGGAATGGAGTGCGCGGAAATTTAGGCACGTTTCGCGCAAAAATAAAGTGGTGTGCGCAATATCTGTGGGATGCGCGAAATAGTAGCGGGTTGCGCGAAAAATCTGCGGGATGCGCGAAATAGTATCGGGTTGCGCGAAATTGGGGAATGAAGTTTTCGCGCAAATGATGGTTAGAGATCAGAAGATCAAAAATTGGTAAAGGCATAAGAGGCGCGAAATATTGGAGCAGTGCGCGAAATATGATGTTGCAGGAAAGATTGGGTTTGCGCGCAATATAGAACGTGGTGCGGAATTTTGCGCGCAATTGGTGCTTCATGCTTAGAAGGATAAAAAATGGCAAAGGAATGAGGTGCGCGAAATATTGAAGCATGGCGCGAAATATGAAGTTTCATAAAAGAGTTTTTACGCGCATGGAGGAGGTTTTACGCGCAGGAAGAGGTTTTTATGCGCAAGGTCAAAACTGCCTATAAATATGGGGTGAACCCCTCTCATTATGTGAGTCTCGACACATAGACAAATCTTGAGCTCTGATGCGCGGAAAAATTGAAGTATAGAGTTTTGCGCGAAAAGAAGATGTGTTGCGCAAAAAAAAAGGAACTGCTGCGCGAAATAGAAAGTTCTGCGTGAAAAAGAAGAGTTGCGCGAAAAAGATTTTTCACGCCAAAAGATGTTTTTCCGCGCAAGGCTTTAATTTTATGCGCAAGTCGCCTAGAAGGGTGCGCGAAAAAATTTGAGTGTACCGTAGGCCTTCGATAGGTGCATTGCACTCTCGAAGCAGCTTTTTGAAGAAGAAAGAACTGTGAACCATTCAGTTTCACAAAGAGAAGTTGAACCGCACTCACACGACTGGTGTTTAACACTCTCATTGTGCTTTGCGAAGTGAAGAAGAACTAGACGTGAAATTGAACTCATATCTGCACACAGGAAGAATTCAGTATACCAATACACACAGGTGTTGGTATTGAGAAGAGAAGGAAGAGAAGAATAAGAACAGAGTATGCCCAACTGAAGGCTGACAATTATTCAGGGCAGTATAATTCAGATGATGCTTTGTGAGCAGATCATCAGTGTTTGAATAATCACATTGGTGTATGTGATTCTAGCTAAAGAAAGAAGGTGATTAGTGCAGTCAGTTGTTGCACTAAGAGGAAGAAGGAAGAAGAATTAGTGCAGTTTGTTTTTGCACTAGGGAAGAAGAGAAAGAAATAAGAGAATTTCTTGCCTACTGCTTTGCAAGTAATCAAGTGAAGAGCACTACAATAGATCAAGAGCAGAACCAATCTTTTGAAGAAAGAAGAAGACTGTCTCGATAGGCAGTATAAAGAACCAGCTAGAGGCTGCAAGTTGGACTTGGCTTTCACCAGTCCAGGGAAGAGGATTGTTTCCCACCCCCCTCCAAAGTGTAGGGACTCACACTGGCTAGAGGATTGTTTTCCTAGCCACTCCATTGTAACAGCATTTTACTTTATAGTGGAGAATCCATGCAGTGGTCATACCCATGCATGGCAAGGACGTAGCTACTCTTATTGAGTGGTGAACCTTGTAAAAATATCGTGTGCACGTTTTTACTGCTTTCTATTATTGCATGCGACAGGGAAAAGAGAATAAGAGAATCAAGATCCTAACAGGTCTAGAGGTACAGGGGTAAAAGTTGGAATTGGTTTAAAAAGTCCCCAACACTGATTCACCCCCCCCCCCTCTCAGTGTTAGGTATATCCCAAACTGGTCCTTTCAATTGGTATCAAAGGGACAGGTTCACCTCTATTGGATTCTCTATAGTAAAGTTATTCTCTTTTGAAGACCTGAGATTCTTTCCTGTGTTATCAATGAAGAGCAGTGTTTGTAAAGATTCAGCTATCTCTGAGCAGAAAGATATATCTACAAAGACCATGATGAACAGGAAAAAGAAAGAGAAGAGAAAGTTGAAGAAGAATTCCCTCGTATCTAAATAGGAGGAAGCATCTGGTTCTCCATATTTGGCTGATGTTGACGACACACCAGACTTGGAAAGTTATGAGAAGGTGGCTCAATTACCCACCAAGAAGATGGAAAACCTTACTACCTCAACTGATCAAGTGGTATGTGTTAGTACATTTGGAAATTACCCTCATGATGAAAATGCTAGCACAAGTGGTGATGAACAATCTACAACATCTCAAGAAATATCAGTTGATAGATTAAGAATTATTCTACATAGTATTCCTGAAAATAGTGCATCCCTGGTTTGTGGGGTATTTCAATGCATGCAAGAAAATATCACTCAGTTGGAAGAAGAAACTGATGTTTTGGAGAAAGGCTTACAAGAAAAAATTGTCGAATGTTTAAAGCTCTCCAGACAGGTTGGAGCCTTTGAAGCAACAAAGAGGGGATTTGAAGAAAATTCTTCAAAGTGGCTCAAAGATGTTGAAGAAAAGGAGGGAGTCAACAAGACTCTGGAAGATAAGATCCATGCACTAGAAGATGAGATAAAAAGGGGCAATGAAGTCCAGAAGTTATATTTGGAAGATAACTCCCAGAAGATCAATGAACATGACTCTTTGTCACAAAACAAATTAAAGATGCATGAATATGAAGTTGAAATATTAAAGAAGGCTTGTGAAGAGAAGATGACTATGATTGAAAACCAGGAAGTCATCCTCAATATGAGATGTCTAGAATTTGAAGCTGAACTAACCAATCTTGAGAAGACACATATTGAGTCTCCACAAAAGAAGGAAATTGTAGCTGTTGGAACTCAATGTTCTCTGGAAAATTCTACTGTCAAAATACCTCCAACATGTGATAATAAGATCATGGCTTCACTCATTGATCTATCACAAGCAGTTGATAAGAAGGTACTATCCATACCAACTTGTACTAATGTTTCGAAAATTGTTTCTACAAAAAGTGCAGGTTGGAAGAAAATTTCTAAACAAGTATGGATGAAGAAAAGTGATAAGAAACCTACCACCATGGCTAGGGTGGTTAGGGGAAAGAGTGTGGAAGATATGTCCCCAGAGAAATCACAACATACCAAGAAGAAGATTCAGCAACCTTATCAAGAAGATGACAAGAAGTCAAGGTTTGTTGGTCAATGATGGTGCTGCAATAGATTTGGGCATTGTGCACTGGATTGTTGGTACAATCCCTTAAATGTAAAAGTACAGAGAAAGTACATTTCAAGGGGGAGAAATCCAGAAGAAAAGAAGCAACATCCACAGGTCCAGAGACATATGTTTACTGCAAAGAGATTTGGATTACTTGACAACATCTGGGATGATTGCAAAAGTGGTCAAAAAGATACATGTCAATCTCCAACTGTATACAGAGCTAGAAAGAAGAGAAGATCATTGAACCTGGCTAAAATGGAATCCTTGGGAAGCAAGAAGAAATTTGAAGATGCTCCCAAGAAGGTTTTGAAAAAGGAAATGAAGTCCTTGGAGTCTAAATCCAAGAAGGGTGATGCATCCAGAAGGACCACCAAGAAAACATGCTTCTACTGTGGAAAGAAAGGACACACCATGGATCTTTGTGAACAAGCCATGGAACTGAATAGAAGCAGACTAGACTCAAACAGACAATCAATCCAGATGAAGCATAAGGGATTGATTGAAAACAAGTTGCCTAAGAAAGGTAGCTTGAAAGCATCGAAGGAACAATGTGGAATATCCAGAACTGAGGCCACACTTCCAAGTGACTTACTAGTCATATGGCCAAATCAGTTGCAACTTGCCAAAGATCTGCAAAGAGCTGAAGATGAAGCACTGTCAATTTCTAAGGCAAAAAGGAAACAAAAGATTTCACATGAAGATGTGTTGAGATCCACACCATCACAATCATCATTGAAGATCAGATGTGAAAGTGTGAAGAATGATGAAAATGGGACATCTTGGTTGAGAGAATCTTCTCAACCTTGTTGTTCACATTGATGAACCAAGGAGGTTCCATCTTATTTCCTTACACTTCTGGTATTTACATGTGCTAACATTGCAGGGAATTGAAGATGACGATCATTCTCATCTGGAGAGTGGTTTGGACAGAATGGAGTGCACCCCTTGAGGGGGAGCCAATCTGTAGAAGATGGGATTCTTATAATATAGGGAATTGAAGGTGAAGCAAGATCTCAGGGGAGAGATCCTGAGATTCAATGATAAGAAATGTTCCCTTGAGCAAGAGACACACGAAGAAGCTATCAGAGTCATTATCTCAATCAATATCAACATTTGTTGGTATAAAATTCAATTACTCTGAATATTGTCTGATGATCATGTTGTTGGAAAAGGTATGTCGTTTCTTAATCTCTCATCCTTGGTTACTCATAATAAATATATTTTTTTAAAGGGGGAGTAACAAAGATAATCAATGACATAAGAAGAGTGAAAGTTCCCCAAGGTCACTTATCCTGCCAATTGAACAAGAATGTTTTTGATCCATTTGTTGAAGTGAGTGCAGGAATTTCAGGTTGATTATTTCTTTCAAACTGAATATCTTCGGCCTGGAATGAAAGTGAAAAACCCTTGAAGACAAGTGTATGAGTTCTCATCTCATGAGGTGTCACATTATGTGGGTAATGGACATCTTTGTTGTCTAAATCATATCCTCTTGTTTTCTACACCGAGCATTGCTCAAGTAGACTTAGAGTGAAATGATTGATGGCACATTGCTTAAGTACGGAATGATACCCTCTCTACCATGATCTTTGTATTTCTTGTCAATAAGGGGGAGAGAAATGAAATGAAAGTCTAGGAGAGAAAAAGAAGTAAAGGGAGAGAGATTAGATTCTCATTTTGACATTGACACATTCATCTGAGGAGACTTTAATGTATTGACAACAAAATACAAAGGGGGAGATTGTTGGGACCACTTTGTATATGAAGATTGTATTTGTTGTCAACAGTTGTCAATGCTGGTCAAAATGAAAAAGGATATGAAGAAGAACTCCAAAGTTAATGGAGATCAGTTGAAGTGAAGTTACCTGGAGAATTGTTATGGAATCATAGCATTGGATTTCATAATTGAGCAATTCTCTTAGACGATAAATTCAGACGATTGTTGAGCTAATCCTAAGTTCAAAGAACATGTGTCAATGGTGACACATTGTTTACAACAATGAAGAATGGAGAAGTATAATCCATTTGAGGATGATTGGAGCAGAATGGTGAATTATCATCTATCTAAGGATGGTTGAAGAAGAATGAGGATTTGAAGAAGACAATGCAATGATTTATGATTGCATGTGAACCATGCAAGAGCTTACTTGAAGAATAGAATCATATGATTTTGAGAATGATGGTTATGAAGAAGAGAAAATGTGGAAGGGCTTGACATTCTGAGGTAGACAGGCATTTCACATTGTATCTAAATCAGACGATGCTTTGCTGGTATGTATTTCACATAAATCATGAGTTAGGAGAACTTGTGATTCAAGCCTTATGAAGGAAAGGGGGAGAAATGATGATGCCAGTCATATAATGTTTTGATTGGAAGGAATGATGCTGCTCGAAGATAGGAAAGATTCAGTTCCCATTGCAACTCTGACGATGTTTAAGCTGATCTATCAAAGGATAAGTATCACGATATTGGGATTCGTGACAAGAGCAGAAGAATAGTTATGGGAAGCAGTAAAGAGATAAAATGGAAAAGCAATAGACAATATGGGGATGGCAGAAAAGCACAGTTTAAGGTGGCGCCGTTTTCCAGTGTTTGCCAAATTTTAGGTCCTGAATATCGGGAGATGAAGAAATGTGCTTGGCAATGGATGTTGCGCATAAGATTGAATATGGTTTATACGTGCAAAGAGTTATTCAAGGTCAGAACATTGAAAAATGACAAAGGAATGGAGTGCGCGGAAATTTAGGCACGTTTCGCGCAAAAATAAAGTGGTGCGCGCAATATCTGCGGGATGAGCGAAATAGTAGCGGGTTGCGCGAAAAATCTGCGGGATGCGCGAAATAGTATCGGGTTGCGCGAAATTGGGGAATGATGTTTTCGCGCAAATGATGGTTAGAGATCAGAAGATCAAAAATTGGTAAAGGCATAAGAGGCGCGAAATATTGGAGCAGTGCGCGAAATCTGATGTTGCAGGAAAGATTGGGTTTGCGCGCAATATAGAACGTGGTGCGGAATTTTGCGCGCAATTGGTGCTTCATGCTTAGAAGGATAAAAAATGGAAAAGGAATGAGGTGCGCGAAATATTGAAGCATGGCGCGAAATATGAAGTTTCATAAAAGAGTTTTTACGCGCATGGAGGAGGTTTTACGCGCAGGAAGAGGTTTTTATGCGCAAGGTCAAAACTGCCTATAAATATGGGGTGAACCCCTCTCATTATGTGAGTCTCGACACATAGACAAATCTTGAGCTCTGACGCGCGGAAAAATTGAAGTATAGAGTTTTGCGCGAAAAGAAGAAGTGTTGCGCAAAAAAAAAAAAGGAACTGCTGCGCGAAATAGAAAGTTCTGCGCGAAAAAGAAGAGTTGCGCGAAAAAGATTTTTCACGCCAAAAGATGTTTTTCCGTGCAAGGCTTGAATTTTATGCGCAAGTCGCCTAGAAGGGTGCGCGAAAAAATTTGAGTGTACCGCAGGCCTTCGATAGGTGCATTGCACTCTCGAAGCAGCTTTGTGAAGAAGAAAGAACTGTGAACCATTCGGTTTCACAAAGAGAAGTTGAACCGCACTCACACGACTGGTGTTTAACACTCTAGTTGTGCATTGCGAAGTGAAGAAGAACTATACGTGAAATTGAACTCATATCTGCACACAGGAAGAATTCAGTATACCAATACACTCAGGTGTTGGTATTGAGAAGAGAAGGAAGAGAAGAATAAGAACAGAGTATGCCCAACTGAAGGCTGACAATTATTCAGGGCAGTATAATTCAGATGATGCTTTGTGAGCAGATCTTCAGTGTTTGAATAATCACATTGGTGTATGTGATTCTAGCTAAAGAAAGAAGGTGATTAGTGCAGTCAGTTGTTGCACTAAGAGGAAGAAGGAAGAAGAATTAGTGCAGTTTGTTTTTGCACTAGAGAAGAAGAGAAAGAAATAAGAGAATTGCTTGCCTACTGCTTTGCAAGTAATCAAGTGAAGAGCACTACAATAGATCAAGAGCAGAACCAATCTTTTGAAGAAAGAAGAAGACTGTCTCGATAGGCAGTATAAAGAACCAGCTAGAGGCTGCAAGTTGGACTTGGCTTTCACCAGTCCAGGGAAGAGGATTGTTTCCCACCCCCCTCCAAAGTGTAGGGACTCACACTGGCTAGAGGATTGTTTTCCTAACCACTCCATTGTAACAGCATTTTACTTTATAGTGGAGAATCCATGCAGTGGTCATACCCATGCATGGCAAGGACGTAGCTACTCCTATTGAGTGGTGAACCTTGTAAAAATATCGTGTGCACGTTTTTACTGCTTTCGATTATTGCATGCGATAGGGAAAAGAGAATAAGAGAATCAAGATCCTAACAGGTCTAGAGGTACAGGGATAAAAGTTGGAATTGGTTTAAAAAGTCCCCAACACTGATTCACCCCCCCCCCCTCTCAGTGTTAGGTATATCCCAAACTGGTCCTTTCAATTGGTATCAAAGGGACAGGTTCACCTCTATTGGATTCTCTATAGTAAAGTTATTCTCTTTTGAAGACCAGAGATTCTTTCCTGTGTTATCAATGAAGAGCAGTGTTTGTAAAGATTCAGCTATCTCTGAGCAGAAAGATATATCTACAAAGACCATGATGAACATGAAAAAGAAAGAGAAGAGAAAGTTGAAGAAGAATTCCCTCGTATCTAAATAGGAGGAAGCATATGGTTCTCCATATTTGGCTGATGTTGACGACACACCAGACTTGGAAAGTTATGAGAAGGTGGCTCAAGTACCCACCAAGAAGATGGAAAACCTTACTACCTCAACTGATCAAGAGGTATGTGTTAGTACATTTGGAAATTACCCTCATGATGAAAATGCTAGCACAAGTGGTGATGAACAATCTACAACATCTCAAGAAATATCAGTTGATAGATTAAGAATTATTCTACATAGTATTCCTCAAAAGAGTGCATCCCTGGTTTGTGGGGTATTTCAATGCATGCAAGAAAATATCACTCAGTTGGAAGAAGAAACTGATGTTTTGGAGAAAGGCTTACAAGCAAAAATTGTTGAATGTTTAAAGCTCTCCAGACAGGTTGGAGCCTTTGAAGCAACAAAGAGGGGATTTGAAGAAAATTATTCAAAGTGGCTCAAAGATGTTGAAGAAAAGGAGGGAGTCAACAAGACTCTGGAAGATAAGATCCATGCACTAGAAGATGAGCTAAAAAGGGGCAATGAAGTCAAGAAGTTATATTTGGAAGATAACTCCCAGAAGATCAATGAACTTGACTCTTTGTTACAAAACAAATTAAAGATGCATGAATATGAAGTTGAAAGATTAAAGAAGGCTTGTGAAGAGAAGATGACTATGATTGAAAACCAGGAAGTCATCTTCAATATGAGATGTCTAGAATTGGAAGCTGAACTAACCAATCTTGAGAAGACACATATTGAGTCTCCACAAAAGAAGGAAATTGTAGCTGTTGGAACTCAATGTTCTCTGGAAAATTCTACTGTCAAAATACCTCCAACATGTGATAAGAAGATCATGGCTTCACTCATTGATCTATCACAAGCAGTTGATAAGAAGGTACTATCCATACCAACTTGTACTAATGTTTCGAAAATTGTTTCTACAAAAAGTGCAGGTTGGAAGAAAATTTCTAAACAAGTATGGATGAAGAAAAGTGATAAGAAACCTACCACCATGGCTAGGGTGGTTAGGGGAAAGAGTGTGGAAGATATGTCCCCAGAGAAATCACAACATAACAAGAAGAAGATTCAGCAACCTTATCAAGTAGATGACAAGAAGTCAAGGTTTGTTGGTCAATGCTGGTGCTGCAATAGATTTGGGCATTGTGCACTGGATTGTTGGTACAATCCCTTAAATGTAAAAGTACAGAGAAAGTACATTTCAAGGGGGAGAAAGCCAGAAGAAAAGAAGCAACATCCACAGGTCCAGAGACATATGTTTACTGCAAATAGATTTGGATTACTTGACAACATCTGGGATGATTGTAAAAGTGGTCAAAAAGATACATGTCAATCTCCAACTGTATACAGAGCTAGAAAGAAGAGAAGATCATTGAACCTGGCTAAAATGGAATCCTTGAGAAGCAATAAGAAATTTGAAGATGCTCCCAAGAAGGTTTTGAAAAAGGAAATGAAGTCCTTGGAGTCTAAATCCAAGAAGGGTGATGCATCCAGAAGGACCACCAAGAAAACATGCTTCTACTGTGGAAAGAAAGGACACACCATGGATCTTTGTGAACAAGCCATGGAACTGAATAGAAGCAGACTGGACTCAAACAGACAATCAATCCAGATGAAGCATAAGGGATTGATTGAAACAAGTTGCCTAAGAAAGGTATTTTGAAAGCATCGAAGGAACAATGTGGAATATCCAGAACTGAGGCCACACTTCCAAGTGACTTACTAGTCATATGGCCAAATCAGTTGCAACTTGCCAAAGATCTGCAAAGAGCTGAAGATGAAGCACTGGCAATTTCTAAGGCAAAAAGGAAACAAAAGATTTCACATGAAGATGTGTTGAGATCCACACCATCACAATCATCATTGAAGATCAGATGTGAAAGTGCGAAGAATGATGAAAATGGGACATCTTGGTTGAGAGAATCTTCTCAACCTTGTTGTTCACATTGATGAACCAAGGAGGTTCCATCTTATTCCCTTACACTTCTGGTATTTACATGTGCTCACATTGCAGGGAATTGAAGATGATGATCATTCTCATCTAGAGAGTGGTTTGGACAGAATGGAGTGCACCCCTTGAGGGGGAGCCAATCTGTAGAAGATGGGATTCTTATAATATAGGGAATTGAAGGTGAAGCAAGATCTCAGGGGAGAGATCCTGAGATTCAATGATAAGAAATGTTCCCTTGAGCAAGAGACACACGAAGAAGCTATCAGAGTCATTATCTCAATCAATATCAACATTTGTTGGTATAAAATTCAATTACTCTGAATATTGTCTGATGATCATGTTGTTGGAAAAGGTATGTCGTTTCTTAATCTCTCATCCTTGGTTACTCATAATAAATATATTTTTTTAAAGGGGGAGTAACAAAGATATTCAATGACATAAGAAGAGTGAAAGTTCCCCAAGGTCACTTATCCTGCCAATTGAACAAGAATGTTTTTGATCCATTTGTTGAAGTGAGTGCAGGAATTTCAGGTTGATTATTTCTTTCACACTGAATATCTTCGGCCTGGAATGAAAGTGAAAAACCCTTGAAGACAAGTGTATGAGTTCTCATCTCATGAGGTGTCATATTATGTGGGTAATGGACAGCTTTGTTGTCTAAATCATATCCTCTTGTTTTCTACACCGAGCATTGCTCAAGTAGACTTAGAGTGAAATGATTGATGGCACATTGCTTAAGTACGGAATGATACCCTCTCTACCATGATCTTTGTATTTCTTGTCAATAAGGGGGAGAGAAATGAAATGAAAGTCTAGGAGAGAAAAAGAAGTAAAGGGAGAGAGATTAGATTCTCATTTTGACATTGACACATTCATCTGAGGAGACTTTAATGTATTGACAAAAAAATACAAAGGGGGAGATTGTTGGGACCACTTTGTATATGAAGATTGTATTTGTTGTCAACAGTTGTCAATGCTGGTCAAAATGAAAAAGGATATGAAGAAGAACTCCAAAGTTAATGGAGATCAGTTGAAGTGAAGTTGCCTGGAGAATTGTTATGGAATCATAGCATTGGATTTCATAATTGAGCAATTCTCTTAGACGATAAATTCAGACGATTGTTGAGCTAATCCTAAGTTCAAAGAACATGTGTCAATGGTGACACATTGTTTACAACAATGAAGAATGGAGAAGTATAATCCATTTGAGGATGATTGGAGCAGAATGGTGAATTATCATCTATCTAAGGATGGTTGAAGAAGAATGAGGATTTGAAGAAGACAATGCAATGATTTATGATTGAATGTGAACCATGCAAGAGCTTACTTGAAGAATAGAATCATATGATTTGCAGAATGATGGTTATGAAGAAGAGAAAATGTGGAAGGGCTTGACATTCTGAGGTAGACAGGCATTTCACATTGTATCTAAATCAGACGATGCTTTGCTGGTATGTATTTCACATAAATCATGAGTTAGGAGAACTTGTGATGCAAGCCTTATGATGGAAAGGGGGATAAATGATGATGCCAGTCAGATAATGTTTTGATTGGAAGGAATGATGCTGCTGGAAGATAGGAAAGATTCAGTTCCCATTGCAAATCTGACGATTCTTAAGCTGATCTATCAAAGGATAAGTATCACGACAGTGGGATTCGTGACAAGAGCAGAAGAATGGTTATGGGAAGCAGTAAAGAGATAAAATGGAAAAGCAATAGAAATTCTGGGGATGGCAGAAAAGCACAGTTTAAGGTGGCGCCGTTTTCCAGTGTTTGCCAAATTTTAGGTCCTGAATATCGGGAGATGAAGAAATGTGCTTGGCAATGGATGTTGCGCATAAGATTGAATATGGTTTATACGTGCAAAGAGTTATTCAAGGTCAGAACATTGAAAAATGACAAAGGAATGGAGTGCGCGGAAATTTAGGCACGTTTCGCGCAAAAATAAAGTGGTGTGCGCAATATCTGTGGGATGCGCGAAATAGTAGCGGGTTGCGCGAAAAATCTGCGGGATGCGCGAAATAGTATCGGGTTGCGCGAAATTGGGGAATGAAGTTTTCGCGCAAATGATGGTTAGAGATCAGAAGATCAAAAATTGGTAAAGGCATAAGAGGCGCGAAATATTGGAGCAGTGCGCGAAATCTGATGTTGCAGGAAAGATTGGGTTTGCGCGCAATATAGAACGTGGTGCGGAATTTTGCGTGCAATTGGTGCTTCATGCTTAGAAGGATAAAAAATGGCAAAGGAATGAGGTGCGCGAAATATTGAAGCATGGCGCGAAATATGAAGTTTCATAAAAGAGTTTTTACGCGCATGGAGGAGGTTTTACGCGCAGGAAGAGGTTTTTATGCGCAAGGTCAAAACTGCCTATAAATATGGGGTGAACCCCTCTCATTATGTGAGTCTCGACACATAGACAAATCTTGAGCTCTGACTTGCGGAAAAATTGAAGTATAGAGTTTTGCGCGAAAAGAAGAAGTGTTGCGCAAAAAAAAAGGAACTGCTGCGCGAAATAGAAAGTTCTGCGCGAAAAAGAAGAGTTGCGCGAAAAAGATTTTTCACGCCAAAAGATGTTTTTCCGCGCAAGGCTTGAATTTTATGCGCAAGTCGCCTAGAAGGGTGCGCGAAAAAATTTGAGTGTACCGCAGGCCTTCGATAGGTGCATTGCACTCTCGAAGCAGCTTTGTGAAGAAGAAAGAACTGTGAACCATTCGGTTTCACAAAGAGAAGTTGAACCGCACTCACATGACTGGTGATTAACACTCTCGTTGTGCTTTGCGAAGTGAAGAAGAACTAGACGTGAAATTGAACTCATGTCTGCACACAGGAAGAATTCAGTATACCAATACACTCAGGTGTTTGTATTGAGAAGAGAAGGAAGAGAAGAATAAGAACAAAGTATGCCCAACTGAAGGCTGACAATTATTCAGGGCAGTATAATTCAGATGATGCTTTGTGAGCAGATCTTCAGTGTTTGAATAATCACATTGGTGTATGTGATTCTAGCTAAAGAAAGAAGGTGATTAGTGCAGTCAGTTGTTGCACTAAGAGGAAGAAGGAAGAAGAATTAGTGCAGTTTGTTTTTGCACTAGAGAAGAAGAGAAAGAAAGAAGAGAATTGCTTGCCTACTGCTTTGCAAGTAATCAAGTGAAGAGCACTAAAATAGATCAAGAGCAGAACCAATCTTTTGAAGAAAGAAGAAGACTGTCTCGATAGGCAGTATAAAGAACCAGCTAGAGGCTGCAAGTTGGACTTGGCTTTCACCAGTCCAGGGAAGAGGATTGTTTCCCACCCCCCTCCAAAGTGTAGGGACTCACACTGGCTAGAGGATTGTTTTCCTAGCCACTCTATTGTAACAGCATTTTACATTATAGTGGAGAATCCATGCAGTGGTCATACCCATGCATTGCAAGGACGTAGCTACTCCTATTGAGTGGTGAACCTTGTAAAAATATCGTGTGCACGTTTTTACTGCTTTCTATTATTGCATGCGACAGGGAAAAGAGAATAAGAGAATCAAGATCCTAACAGGTCTAGAGGTACAGGGATAAAAGTTGGAATTGGTTTAAAAAGTCCCCAACACTGATTCACCCCCCCCCCCCTCTCAGTGTTAGGTATATCCCAAACTGGTCCTTTCAATTGGTATCAAAGGGACAGGTTCACCTCTATTGGATTCTCTATAGTAAAGTTATTCTCTTTTGAAGACCTGAGATTCTTTCCTGTGTTATCAATGAAGAGCAGTGTTTGTAAAGATTCAGCTATCTCTGAGCAGAAAGATATATCTACAAAGACCATGATGAACATGAAAAAGAAAGAGAAGAGAAAGTTGAAGAAGAATTCCCTCGTATCTAAATAGGAGGAAGCATCTGGTTCTCCATATTTGGCTGATGTTGACGACACACCAGACTTGGAAAGTTATGAGAAGGTGGCTCAAGTACCCACCAAGAAGATGGAAAACCTTACTACCTCAACTGATCAAGAGGTATGTGTTAGTACATTTGGAAATTACCCTCATGATGAAAATGATAGCACAAGTGGTGATGAACAATCTACAACATCTCAAGAAATATCAGTTGATAGATTAAGAATTATTCTACATAGTATTCCTGAAAAGAGTGCATCCCTGGTTTGTGGGGTATTTCAATGCATGCAAGAAAATATCACTCAGTTGGAAGAAGAAACTGATGTTTTGGAGAAAGGCTTACATGCAAAAAATGTCGAATGTTTAAAGCTCTCCAGATAGGTTAGAGCCTTTGAAGCAACAAAGAGGGGATTTGAAGAAAATTCTTCAAAGTGGCTCAAAGATGTTGAAGAAAAGGAGGGAGTCAACAAGACTCTGGAAGATAAGATCCATGCACTAGAAGATGAGCTAAAAAGGGGCAATGAAGTCAAGAAGTTATATTTGGAAGATAACTCCCAGAAGATCAATGAACTTGACTCTTTGTTACAAAACAAATTAAAGATGCATGAATATGAAGTTGAAATATTAAAGAAGGCTTGTGAAGAGAAGATGACTATGATTGAAAACCAGGAAGTCATCCTCAATATGAGATGTCTAGAATTGGAAGCTGAACTAACCAATCTTGAGAAGACACATATTGAGTCTCCACAAAAGAAGGAAATTGTAGCTGTTGGAACTCAATGTTCTCTGGAAAATTCTACTGTCAAAATACCTCCAACATGTGATAAGAAGATCATGGCTTCACTCATTGATCTATCACAAGCAGTTGATAAGAAGGTACTATCCATACCAACTTGTACTAATGTTTCGAAAATTGTTTCTACAAAAAGTGCAGGTTGGAAGAAAATTTCTAAACAAGTATGGATGAAGAAAAGTGATAAGAAACCTACCACCATGGCTAGGGTGGTTAGGGGAAAGAGTGTGGAAGATATGTCCCCAGAGAAATCACAACATACCAAGAAGAAGATTCAGCAACCTTATCAAGAAGATGACAAGAAGTCAAGGTTTGTTGGTCAATGCTGGTGCTGCAATAGATTTGGGCATTGTGCACTGGATTGTTGGTACAATCCCTTAAATGTAAAAGTACAGAGAAAGTACATTTCAAGGGGGAGAAAGCCAGAAGAAAAGAAGCAACATCCACAGGTCCAGAGACATATGTTTACTGCAAATAGATTTGGATTACTTGACAACATCTGGGATGATTGCAAAAGTGGTCAAAAAGATACATGTCAATCTCCAACTGTATACAGAGCTAGAAAGAAGAGAAGATCATTGAACCTGGCTAAAATGGAATCCTTGAGAAGCAAGAAGAAATTTGAAGATGCTCCCAAGAAGGTTTTGAAAACGGAAATGAAGTCCTTGGAGTCTAAATACAAGAAGGGTGATGCATCCAGAAGGACCACCAAGAAAACATGCTTCTACTGTGGAAAGAAAGGACACACCATTGATCTTTGTGAACAAGCCATGGAACTGAATAGAAGCAGACTAGACTCAAACAGACAATCAATCCAGATGAAGCATAAGGGATTGATTGAAAACACGTTGCCTAAGAAAGGTAGCTTGAAATCATCGAAGGAACAATGTGGAATATCCAGAACTGAGGCCACACTTCCAAGTGACTTACTAGTCATATGGCCAAATCAGTTGCAACTTGCCAAAGATCTGCAAAGAGCTGAAGATGAAGCACTGGCAATTTCTAAGGCAAAAAGGAAACAAAAGATTTCACATGAAGATGTGTTGAGATCCACACCAGCACAATCATCATTGAAGATCAGATGTGAAAGTGTGAAGAATGATGAAAATGGGACATCTTGGTTGAGAGAATATTCTCAACCTTGTTGTTCACATTGATGAACCAAGGAGGTTCCATCTTATTCCCTTACACTTCTGGTATTTACATGTGCTAACATTGCAGGGAATTGAAGATGACGATCATTCTCATATGGAGAGTGGTTTGGACAGAATGGAGTGCACCCCTTGAGGGGGAGCCAATCTGTAGAAGATGGGATTCTTATAATATAGGGAATTGAAGGTGAAGCAAGATCCCAGGGGAGAGATCCTGAGATTCAATGATAAGAAATGTTCCCTTGAGCAAGAGACACACGAAGAAGCTATCAGAGTCATTATCTCAATCAATATCAACATTTGTTGGTATAAAATTCAATTACTCTGAATATTGTCTGATGATCATGTTGTTGGAAAAGGTATGTTGTTTTTTAATCTCTGATCCTTGGTTACTCATAATAAATATATTTTTTTAAAGGGGGAGTAACAAAGATAATCAATGACATAAGAAGAGTGAAATTTCCCCAAGGTCACTTATCCTGCCAATTGAACAAGAATGTTTTTGATCCATTTGTTGAAGTGAGTGCAGGAATTTCAGGTTGATTATTTCTTTCACACGCAATATCTTCGGTCTGGAATGAAAGTGAAAAACCCTTGAAGACAAGTGTATGAGTTCTCATCTCATGAGGTGTCATATTATGTGGGTAATGGACAGCTTTGTTGTCTAAATCATATCCTCTTGTTTTCTACACCGAGCATTGCTCAAGTAGACTTAGAGTGAAATGATTGATGGCACATTGCTTAAGTACGGATTGATACCCTCTCTACCATGATCTTTGTATTTCTTGTCAATAAGGGGGAGAGAAATGAAATGAAAGTCTAGGAGAGAAAAAGAAGTAAAGGGAGAGAGATTAGATTCTCATTTTGACATTGACACATTCATCTGAGGAGACTTTAATGTATTGACAACAAAATACAAAGGGGGAGATTGTTGGGACCACTTTGTATATGAAGATTGTATTTGTTGTCAACAGTTGTCAATGCTGGTCAAAATGAAAAAGGATATGAAGAAGAAATCCAAAGTTAATGGAGATCAGTTGAAGTGAAGTTGCCTGGAGAATTGTTATGGAATCATAGCATTGGATTTCATAATTGAGAAATTCTCTTAGACGATAAATTCAGACGATTGTTGAGCTAATCCTAAGTTCAAATAACATGTGTCAATGGTGACACATTGTTTACAACAATGAAGAATGGAGAAGTATAATCCATTTGAGGATGATTGGAGCAGAATGGTGAATTATCATCTATCTAAGGATGGTTGAAGAAGAATGAGGATTTGAAGAAGACAATGCAATGATTTATGATTGCATGTGAACCATGCAAGAGCTTACTTGAAGAATAGAATCATATGATTTGCAGAATGATGGTTATGAAGAAGAGAAAATGTGGAAGGGCTTGACATTCTGAGGTAGACAGGCATTTCACATTGTATCTAAATCAGACGATGCTTTGCTGGTATGTATTTCACATAAATCATGAGTTAGGAGAACTTGTGATGCAAGCCTTATGAAGGAAAGGGGGAGAAATGATGATGCCAGTCAGATAATGTTTTGATTGGAAGGAATGATGCTGCTGGAAGATAGGAAAGATTCAGTTCCCATTGCAACTCTGACGATGCTTAAGCTGATCTATCAAAGGATAAGTATCACGACAGTGGGATTCGTGACAAGAGAAGAAGAATGGTTATGGGAAGCAGTAAAGAGATAAAATGGAAAAGCAATAGACAATCTGGGGATGGCAGAAAAGCACAGTTTATGGTGGCGCCGTTTTCCAGTGTTTGCCAACTTTTAGGTCCTGAATATCGGGAGATGAAGAAATGTGATTGGCAATGGATGTTGCGCATAAGATTGAATATGGTTTATACGTGCAAAGAGTTATTCAAGGTCAGAACATTGAAAAATGACAAAGGAATGGAGTGCGCGGAAATTTAGGCACGTTTCGCGCAAAAATAAAGTGGTGCGCGCAATATCTGCGGGATGCGCGAAATAGTAGCGGGTTGCGCGAAAAATCTGCGGGATGCGCGAAATAGGATCGGGTTGCGCGAAATTGGGGAATGAAGTTTTCGCGCAAATGATGGTTAGAGATCAGAAGATCAAAAATTGGTAAAGGCATAAGAGGCGCGAAATATTGGAGCAGTGCGCAAAATCTGATGTTGCAGGAAAGATTGGGTTTGCGCGCAATATAGAACGTGGTGCAGAATTTTGCGCGCAATTGGTGCTTCATGCTTAGAAGCATAAAAAATGGCAAAGGAATGAGGTGCGCGAAATATTGAAGCATGGCGCGAAATATGAAGTTTCATAAAAGAGTTTTTACGCGCATGGAGGAGGTTTTACGCGCAGGAAGAGGTTTTTATGCGCAAGGTCAAAACTGCCTATAAATATGGGGTGAACCCCTCTCATTATGTGAGTCTCGACACATAGACAAATCTTGAGCTCTGACGCGCGGAAAAATTGAAGTATAGAGTTTTGCGCGAAAAGAAGAAGTGTTGCGCAAAAAAAAAAGGAACTGCTGCGCGAAATAGAAAGTTCTGCGCGAAAAAGAAGAGTTGCGCGAAAAAGGTTTTTCACGCCAAAAGATGTTTTTCCGCGCAAGGCTTGAATTTTATGCGCAAGTCGCCTAGAAGGGTGCGCGAAAAAATTTGAGTGTACCGCAGGCCTTCGATAGGTGCATTGCACTCTCGAAGCAGCTTTGTGAAGAAGAAAGAACTGTGAACCATTCGGTTTCACAAAGAGAAGTTGAACCGCACTCACACGACTGGTGTTTAACACTCTCGTTGTGCTTTGCGAAGTGAAGAAGAACTAGACGTGAAATTGAACTCATATCTGCACACAAGAAGAATTCAGTATACCAATACACTCAGGTGTTGGTATTGAGAAGAGAAGGAAGAGAAGAATAAGAACAGAGTATGCCCAACTGAAGGCTGACAATTATTCAGGGCAGTATAATTCAGATGATGCTTTGTGAGCAGATCTTCAGTGTTTGAATAATCACATTGGTGTATGTGATTCTAGCTAAAGAAAGAAGGTGATTAGTGCAGTCAGTTGTTGCACTAAGAGGAAGAAGGAAGAAGAATTAGTGCAGTTTGATTTTTCACTAGAGAAGAAGAGAAAGAAAGAAGAGAATTGCTTGCCTACTGCTTTGCAAGTAATCAAGTGAAGAGAACTACAATAGATCAAGAGCAGAACCAATCTTTTGAAGAAAGAAGAAGACTGTCTCGATAGGCAGTATAAAGAACCAGCTAGAGGCTGCAAGTTGGACTTGGCTTTCACCAGTCCAGGGAAGAGGATTGTTTCCCACCCCCCTCCAAAGTGTAGGGACTCACACTGGCTAGAGGATTGTTTTCCTAGCCACTCCATTGTAACAGCATTTTACATTATAGTGGAGAATCCATGAAGTGGTCATACCCATGCATGGCAAGGACGTAGCTACTCCTATTGAGTGGTGAACCTTGTAAAAATATCGTGTGCACGTTTTTACTACTTTCTATTATTGCATGCGACAGGGAAAAGAGAATAAGAGAATCAAGATTCTAACAGGTCTAGAGGTACAGGGATAAAAGTTGGAATTGGTTTAAAAAGTCCCCAACACTGATTCACCCCCCCCCCCTCTCAGTGTTAGGTATATCCCAAACTGGTCCTTTCAGCATCTGTATTTATCAACCAACATGAATGTAAATTAAATCAATTCTTCAGTGGCATAAAACCAAGTCTTTGAAGGTCATTATATTTAAGAGACTTTAGTAGCTATGAAGAAATTGTGTGTCATGCTATTAAGGTTGATCTGGAAGTTGGTGTTACGTATCCATCTCATTGGTTTGCAATAAATGAATGATGGTGTTCAAGGATAAATCTCATAACATTGGTGAAAATAAGATGAATGTTTCATTATGCTCAAAGTGTGGAAAGAAGCATGATTAAGATTGTCTAAAAGGTACTGAAAAATGTTTTATGTGTGGAAAAGAAGGTCATCAAGAAGTTGAGTCTCAGTGTAATGGGAAAATGGGAAGTGATGAAGTGAATAGATAAAATACTACTGAGAACGCTCCACCAACTCTTTAATGCTTCATGTGCAATGAAATAGGGCATTATTCTAATCAATGCCCTAATCCATGGGTTAATGTTGATCAACGGGAGCAACCTCATAAGGCAATTTATAAAGGGATGTCACATGCGATCTCTATTTGTGATTTTGAATATGACAATGATGTTATGGAATGATTAATTGTTTATGTAATGTGATTTTGAAATTGTATCATGGAATCTCATTTATGGTATCGTTGAATTTTGGAATATCTATTTATTGGTTTTCAACTATTATATGGTACCAGTAATAATGAAATGTTATTGAAATATTTTTGGATAGAATATTATATTCACATAATGTGGGGATAATGAAAAAATGAAATGAGATCAGGATTGATATAAGGACAAAGTTATATCGTGGTATGAGTATAATTAAATGTTGGGATTTTGGAATGTGGAATGAGTTAACTTTTGATAGAATTCATGTTTTCACTAAGGTTCAATGGGTATTTATTTTTCAAGAGTATACATGATTAATGTATTCACATGTTTTTAATATGGACAAAAAGATATATAGTATGATATATAGGGGAGAAAGGATGGTATTAACATGCTCAGTAGATGAAATTTCATGTAAATTTTTCGTTATAATATGATCTTGGACAGATGTTTTTTGGATAAGCCTAAATATTGGAATGAATTATATTGGACATAAGTTAGTATTGTTTAAGACTTGAACTATTTTCGATATTATTGATGGGATATTGTAATATAGTATTTTTAGAAAAAGGAAAACCTGTAGAATGGGCGACAACCCATCGCGTCAGACAAGGTTGTGGGAGTCAAACACACAACCGAAGTGCGATAGGCCTTTATCACATACCACTGGCCTACAGGAAATCCTTGGTTATTATAAATTAGTTTTAATTTATTAACTTGTATGATATATGAAGTATAAGTCCATTTTAGGAACCATGTACGATTAATCTCACTAAATATGGATTTATGTATATTTAATGACTTTTTCTAACTTTTTGTTTGAGATAGATGGAATGACCAATCATTCTATCTCATGATCTGCTAACACTTCACAAATGACCATTTCAACTTTATTTCTTTAGGAGATGAATTAGAAATTGTTCATGGAATGACCAACGATGAGATTGTACCAAAATCAAGAATGTATTTCTTCTAATTCCAATTTATTCATCTTTATAGAAATGATCTTGAAAAAAAAAATAAGTGTCCTATTGCCCTCATATCTGATTAATCAGATGGTACCATAGATCATCACAAATTTATGGCTTTGTGATTGTTCGATTTTTTGTAACCATGTTTACTACCACTCTCCATCAAAAAATATTGGTTAGATTTCATTTCCATATCCATATTTTCACATATGTTCTCCTATTTGGAACCCCATCGATAAGTTAATTTGGGTAACCATAACATTTCATAATATGGTTTTTAATGTTATGTTTTGTAATCTATTTTATGATGTTGGTTTCTATTAAAGATACATTCATGTAGTAAACCATTTATAACACGTATGAATTTCTATGGGGAAAATCATTTTAATGGGTGTAGATTATAACACCCTAAGATTTTATGAAAAATATTGTTTTAATATCATTGATGTCTTGTGTTGTACGCTACACCAAAATTTTCTTGTGATGTATGCAACACCTTATTAGTTTATATTATATGCAGACAATATTATTGGCTTCTATTGCACGCAATATCAACCTTCCTCAATATCGTGTGTTGTGCGCAATACGAAGTTTCACTAAACCACGATATATTGTATTAATATTATTATGAATTGGCTCTAATGAATAGTAGTAACTAATTATTGTATTTTATGACATTATAATTAATCTTAATCATTTTATAGAACATGTAATGAGACCAAAATGATTTTTTTGGGTAAAATAAGTATTTTTCAAATAATGCAAGTTTTGTCGCCTTTTGATGGTGTACCCACATTAAATTTAGATTTTTACATGTTTATATGTTCAATTTGACTACATAAAATTCTAATTTTTAATAAGGAAAAAAAAATTACATTGGATAAATTTTTGAAATTTTTCTAATAGTTTTCTTATTTTGATGAATAATAAAAATATAATAAATTGTAAATAAAAACAACATTTTTCATCTAGATAATTTATATGGTTAAATTAAAATATTGAATGGTTTTAAAGTATAAAAAGAATATATTCATACCATTTAATATTATTTATGTCATTATCATTAAATTTACACTGAATTCATAAGTATAAACATTTCAATCTTTTGCAATGTTTTAGCTTTTAAAACCCATTTTCTCAATAGTGTGAATAATTTAAAATTAAATACTACATATTTTGAGTTTTGAATTTGGAAAAATGGATTCCATATTAATAATAATTTGGTTCAAATTATCTTAATTAGCTACTTTTTATTTTTAGGCATTATGAATAGTAACTACGGTAAAATTTATTTACCATTGTTAAAGTCAAATCAGATAATTAAAGGTAAATATAATATTATAAAATTAGCCTAACACTTGTCTTAGTATAATTGAATAATTGTTTTCCCTAAATCATACTTGGGTCGTAATGGAATCTAATGGAACCATCTTATATATGATTAAGACCTTTTATTTATTTTATTTATAGGAAAGTGAAATATGTCTCACTCAAACTTTAATAATTTGAATTTTTTTAAATATAAGGTTATACAAAATATAAATTCGATTATAAATACTCATTTTAAAGATAATTTTTTTTTCATTATCATGGTAATTTAACTGAAATTTTTAAGAAATATTTAACTGTTTTAATAGCTATTACATTAATGATATAGAAATTATTTATTTAGTAAAAATCAATAATATTTAATTTATTAAAATAACAATACCTATCAAAAAGACCATAAACATTAGAAAAAATTATTGGCGGAGTACATATATTCCCTAAACATCAAAGGGGAGATTTGTGTACCATTAGCAGCCTTATAAAACAGATTAGGACATTAATACTGTTTTATTTTAAATGATGTCAAAGATGTCTCCTTCATAATTTATTAAATAAAAACAATTTTAATGTTGTGAATTTAAGATGATAAATTAGAGTAAAAAACTTATTATTAAATATATTAAATTTATCATCATCAAAAGAATTTAGTTTTAATTTGTTTGCAACAAATAGATATATTTAATAATTATACAAAATTCTATAGTAAATATTTAATTAATAGAAATATCTAATAAATGGATTTATAAATATAAAAATAAATATTATATGAACTGATTAATGTTATTCAGAAGTATTATATATGAATATGATATGATATTGATCTATTATGCATTTTGGCATGAATATATCCTTTGTGTGTATTTTATTTAAATTCAAATAATTGAATAGTGTCAAATTTAACACTATTGTTATTTTATATAAATAACATATTATAAAATTGTTTAAAAATAACATAAATATTAAAAAATTATAAATTAAAATTTGTATGGTCTAAATTTTCATAAAGTACCCAATTATGGATAATTCACAACACTTAAGTAATTTTTTATAACAATTTAAAATCTAGTTTATTATTACCACATACTCGGTTAAATAAATTAAATAAGGATAAATCAAATTGATAAGGTTTGAAATAATTTCCCAATATGTCTCAATTTGATTTTTTTTGGGATTACAACCCTATCATACCTCATATCCAAATTTTAGTCACTTTTACAGTTTTTATGGGGTGATTATGTTTATTATAAATTAATATTATTGAGGTTTCCAAAAGTGCCCCTCCCTTATAAAAGGGCACCACATCCCTTTTCTCATCACACCACTTTGATCCTTCAAGCTCAGCCAACCACTATAATTTATCTTCTCCAGTTTCATATAAAACTTCTAGAGATCCTGGTATTCTTCCAAGTCTAACTTTAGTCCCCTATGTGGAGGTTAAGATGATGCGCGATGAAGAAGTGGTAATCTATTCGAGAATTCATTCATGTTTCCTTATTCTTCTACTTCCAATTCATTAGTTATTTCATCATGAAGTAATAAAATCAGAATAACTAACATACTGATATGTAATTATAAATATTAAACAACCTTATTTCATCATCTACCCATCCTATGAAAAAATAAATCACCACACATGAGTACGTATGGAATACAATATCCACGCCATGGTGTAATATGTTTTTCAACCACCACCTTATTTGGATGGTTATAATTGTGTAAATAATAACTATATATCTGGTTATTATAACATTATAGTAATTATGAGATATTATATCATCCAATATAATTCCATTCAATAATTATGGGAACGATATCATCGCTTGTGCGTACGTACAGATTACCGTCTCCAGGAAAAGATGAGATTAATTTTCCATGTTAACCATTCAATAATGATTATAAAGTATATATATTAAATAATCATGAAATGTATGACATATTAATGATATTCGGCATATTTATATGTTATTAACTTACTTCCATTCAATTTAATGAGGAAACAGAAACAAAGTTCATTCGTACGTACGACCTACCCTCTCCATGAATGGTGTTATTATTTTCATTTATCGATATATTATATATATGTATATTCTGAATATATATCATATATAAAAGATTTTTTACATTATGTATGTATGTAATCATGATCTAAGTAATCATATGAATAATTACATGTCAAGACATGGATGATAAATGAACTGATTTTACTGAAAATAGTACGTTAACATGGAATTGACAAATGAAAGGGTTATATAAAGTCCTAAGTGAATCATATAAGATAACAAAAATATTATTTTGGTTCTGTTACAAGTTAATAATATTTTTAAACACACTTTACAGGTGTCTCAGACACATATAGAAGATGTTTGACATAAGGTAAGGTATATTTTTGCAAATCTCATTTTTATCTGCGATTTCTTATATATAAATATTTCATGGGGTATATTTTTCATCAATGTCCATAAAATGTATTTTATAAAGTGTTTAATATTATTCCATGTCTTTTTAAAGACATGTTTACCCCTCTTTTACTTTTACATTGCCTTTTGGATGAAATCTTTCTTTTGATTACCATACGTGGTATTTTTTGACATTCCTGTTAAAATTATGACGAGAATGTTTTTTTAACTTATATGTCATTAATGGATTTTTAAGGTTTTATAATTCTTTATTTTCATGAATATTATTCTAAAATAATTCCTGATTATTTTAAAAAAAAAAATTCCTTTTAAAATTGAATTGAATTTTGTGAAAAGAAAATTATTTTGAAAAATAAAGGTTATTTTCCTCATGAATTCATTTCATGTATTTTAACAAAAAGAATTTCCATAAAATATGAAATTATTTAGTATGATTATTTTTCATGTATAATGTATCTAATATTTACATGGTTTGATTATTCTTTTGATGAAATTATATCCATTTTTTATATGGATTACGTTATGATGGGATGATACTTAGGAAACCCATTTTATTCTTTGAGTTATGATGAAAGACGTATGATTGATTTGTGGCACAAGTAAGAATGATTTAATTATGAGACGGGTGGTACCAATATCTCCCTCCAATGCATTGGGTAATGATTTATATCTCATGAGATAGACATGGATGACTTGGAAATTTAATTCGTTTCAGTGATACAGGAATAGAACGAGGAGTGAACACGATTCAGAAAGGGGTTATGTCCACTAAGATGGTCTTGACAACAATGACTTGACTACTATGGAAATCATAACTTATGCGTAGTGGTTTCCACAATAGCATGTTTTATTACAATGCTATTTTATCATGATTAATGTTTATTTATTATCTATTCCTTATGTACTTCCATGTTTTATTTCATTGCTCATGGTATAGATGTTTAAACTTATGTTCATGTTTTTAAGATCAAATGTATATGATTTGTTTTATTTTCTACATACGTACCCTTACTGAGCAATTGAGCTCACCATTTATATATTTTCTTTTCCCCAAGATTTAAATAAATGTTTTGTGTATGAAAACAAATGGGGAGGATCTTTATGGGAGATGTTAAAGATCTGTCAATACGATTTGAATATTATGTTCCAAGTTTCTAAAGACACTAAACTATTACGATCCTTGAGTGTTGGTTCTTGTTATGTATTAAGTATTCCAAAAAATTATTGTAATGTACATGTACATCATGATTTCAATCTCTACAATAATATAATTTTCCCTAAAAAAATAAACATTTACATTGAAATAGTTGTTTTATACCATGTAATAATTACTCCAATAAACATGTCTGTTAAAACCCGTAAATTCTTTATGATCTCAAACCAAACCCTAGTAGAATATAATTTTGACACCTAAAAAATATTATATTTCAGAATTAATACCCACAACGACATATTGATTTACCACATGTCTCACTTATATTTACAATTAATCTATAATGGTATAACCATGGATAAAAATACACACAATGATAATCATCATGAAATAGGGTCATTACACTAAACATAATCATGAACATAATAAATCCCAATGAGTGAACAACCTCAAAAAACAATTATCCACCATGAAAACACACTTAAAAACCCGACAAATAAAAAACATGTATAAAAAGGTGTGACAATGATCTGAAATCAAGTCCCCAAACTACTTAAATGGTAACATAGGGCCAAATATAATTTATTAACCACTCCAAAAGATCCTAATAGTAATCCTTAATGTGATATGTCACATTAATAACCAAAAAAAATATAATCCACTATTACATAGATCTAATGAGTGAAATATCTATAAAATACATCAAAAAAACCTCAACTTGTGGTCTACACTATGAAAATAATTAAATACACAGGAAAACAATGGGTCATGAAAATTCCTAAAGGCATGATCATCCCAATGTAATAATAAAAGGATCCAAATATATGACATACATCACAACAAAAGATATAAGTTCTATGAATGGAATAAAATATATCCCATTTTATGTAATTATTAAAAAAATAAAACACATGAGAAACCATAAAACATATTATAATACTCTATTGTAATAAACACTACACAACATTAAATATACCAATTTTGGGGATGATACTTATTTTTTATAATGTCTATTCAACATGAAATCAATCATTATGTGATTAAGTCATCCAAAATGACATCACATCTTTGCAGATATTAAATATGAAATGATTACATTATTAATGATCTCATTATATATGCATGACACAATATTCCACATAACTATAGTAGGGTCACCTCTACAGATAGCCGATGAAGTTGAGCGTCACACTCCAAAATATTCTCCTACTAAAAATTCTGTAAGGACTAAATTTTTATGTATCTTCTCAATAAATAGAGTTAGAACATATTTTAACACTATTGTTCTAGGACATGGATGATGGAATCGAGAAATGAACTAAGCATTATTTAAATTACATATAACTAACCTATGAGAGAAATATTCCAGTCTACAGAAATAGTCTACATAGACATTAACTAAATGATATCTCATATTGTATCTTGTTTATTCCTTTTCAATTTATATTATAAACACCTTTTGTTAAATAATTAGATAATATTAGACATGAAACATCACAATTAAAAATAAATGATTTTTTGGGCATTTAAATAATTTCCCAAAAATAAAAACACATTCATAATACAAATGTGGTTTTGGACCTCACTGTAAAGGATTCTAGAGTTCTTAGTGACTTTAAGGCCTCTTAGACCTCATCTATACTATCCCTTTCCTTATAAAACAGTTGATTACATGATATTAATTATGGATATCAATTCAAAAACTCCAATTAATGATCCAAAATAAAAAATTAATAAGCACCTATAACACTATCAAGAGTCTTGGAATAGTAGAAACATTAGAAATCAATTTTTGGTTCACTAGAAACAATAAAAAATAGAATCTATTATTAACACATCAACTCATTTATAAAGGGTAAAATATTAAAATACACTAAAAACTCGAAGACAATTACACCATAACAACATTAATGTAATGGATGGAAAATAACATGTCACACAATTTATCATCATAAATAATTATAAACCCATCTAAAAAATATCTACTAAAGTGTTCATTTAATATTAAAACTCTTTGAGGAATAATAAAAATCATAACCATGTTACCATTTTATAAACCATAAACAATTATGATACCATTAAATCTAGGAACCTAACTATTAAAAACCAAAAAAACACCCTTGAACATCACACCCCAAAATCAGTGAATTTTTTCTAAAAAAATGTCACGATTTTAAAATGATCTTAATTAGAAAACTATTTAAATATTTCCACAATATAAAAAAAATCCTTAAATTTTTTATATTGATATCCATTACAAAACTAAATTATTTTATAAACATAAATAAAATATTATAGGTTCCAAAAATATTTTACTATGTACTCAAATAACACAAAGTTAGTTTCTGGATGAAAACCCACATACAAATGCATATATAATTAGCTTAAATTTTATTCACACATGCTTTAAAACCCCGAAATATTTACCTGATCAATCAATAAAATATTAATGTAACAATGGTGGAAATAAATGATACAATGGATGAAAAAAATAAATAAATCCAACAATATCAATTGTGTATTATTTAGTTGAATGGTTTGTTATAGTATATTCCAACTATGAGAGTGCCACAAGAAGTAGTCTCTAATGGTAAACTTCTCATGAACATGGTTTAACAAACCATATACTATACTTATATTCCCCCATTGATTGCTTCTAATTTCACTCAAATACTATTAATACCCTCACATGCAACTTATGATACACATACAACTAATAATAGGAACAAAGAAAATAAAAGTATCATAAGAATAAATTACCATAAATCTGATATTCATAAGCTAATGCTTAACCACCGTTGGAAACTCATGGTTTAGAATGAAAGGGAGAGAATTAGGAACTTATCATACCTCACCACTTGAGAATATATTTATATTGATATATTCAACCATTCGATTTGAGTAATAATAGGGACCTTTAATAGAATTTCATAATTAACTAAAATGGGTTAAACAGACACGTTACTCAGGTAATCCTACCTCATGTCCCAAGGTGAATTACAAATCACACTGAGCTAGAGAAAACAAAAAAAAATCATAACTATAACACCCCGAGATTTTATGAGATATATTATTTTTAATTTTATTTATTTCTTCTATTATACACTACGTGAATATTATCTTGTAATATGTGCAACACCGTTTTAGCTTGCAGTATACGCAACACAATTCTTGGCTTTTGTTACACACAATTTCATGTTTGTTTTGTGGAAATTATTCTATGAAACATTAAGAATAGATTTTTATTAATGTAAAATTGAACTAAGTTTTGATTATGTTATACACAAAACCAAACAGAGATATCACTACATGCAGCCCTGACTTGGCTTGCATTACACGCAATCGCGACCTTCCTCAATAGCGTGTGTAGTACGTAATACTAGGTTTCACTAAACAATGATATATTGTTATAATATTATTATGAACTGGAGATTATAAATATTATTAACCAAAATTTGATTTTTATGACATTTTTATTAATCTTACATATTATCTAGAACATGGTATTAGAACTAAATAAATTTTTCGGGTAAAATAAGTATTTTTCAAAATATGCATTTTTGCCATTTTTGATGGTTCACACAACATAAATCTAGTTTTTGACATGTTTATAAGTTCAATTTGACAAAATAAATTTTTTCTTTGTAAAAAGGATATAAAAATTTAATTTGGAGAAAATTTTCATATTATTCTGATAATTTTCATATTTTAATGAACAGTACAAACACGCTATCTTATAATTAAAAACCACTTTTTTCATCGCAAAAATTTATATGGTTATATTATCAATTTAATTGGTTTCAAAGTGTAATTAGAATCTATTCTTAACATTTAATCCAATTTTGGTAATTGGAATTAATTTCACTTTAAAATTGGACAAAAACAAGTTTCGATCATTTGATAGTTATTATTTCTTAAAAACACTCTATTTGTTTTGATAACAGGAATTAATTTTAAAATTAATTAATTCCAAATTCTATGTTTTGAATTTGAAAAATTAGACATAATTTTGGAATTTGGAAAATCAAATATAACTTAGGCTGAATTTTTTATATTTTTCTAAAAAACATCAATTTTTGATGAATAGTGAACCCATGTAGTGGTAGTTAAAAAACTGACTCTTTCATTTAAATCAAATTATACCACTTTTGTGAATTGAATTTTAAAAATACTTCATACATGGTTGTTATAAAGTAGTAAAATTTGGTTCAATATGATGAAAATAATTTTGGGTGAATAATAAAATTTTACTTTTATTTACCCCTGTTAAAGGTAAATAGAGAAATTCAAGTTTAACAGAATATTATAATAATTAAAAATTACATTAACACTTGTCCTAACTTTATTGGATGAGTATTGTCAACCATGGGGATCCATGGGTCGATTTTGGGAACCCATTAAGCCACTTGGTAGTGATAATGACAATTTGGATTATTAAATTTAATGTAAAGACAAAATTGACATTTACAAAAATCTTTTAGTATTTAATATTTATTAGGGGTTATATAAATTATCATTTCTTCTATAAATAATTATTGGAAAGATAAAACTATTTCCTACATGATGTTATTTGTTTATAATTTTTGGACATCAAATAAATTTAATTATTTATGACACAATAATGGTGCAGCATTTACCATATTAATAAATGATTAAAATAAATAAGATTATAATAATTAAAATATTATCCAAAACATGTGCAATTCTGATTAGATGATTTTATTTCTTCCATGAGACATCTTATATTTACCTTTAATGATTTTTGGTCCTTTTTAATCTGAATTTATCTTTATAATAAAATAATATTTTCACACTTTCCAAAAGAGCCCATCCTCCCTCTTATAAAAGGAGACCATTTTATCCAATTCATCACACCTCTCAAGTCATTTGGCTCGACCAACCTCTGCCCAATTAATCACCCTACATACATATCCTCCCCTTAGAATCCATACCTTTGGCATAAGGCACTTCAATAAGTCCTTCTGGTTCAAATAAAATGAAGTTACCAATATTTAAGGTAAAAATTTCTCTTAAATTGTTTTCTTTTATTGTACTTCTCCCACACCTAAACAATTTTTAATATAGTATTTTGAAACAAAACCAGTAAACTCAATATATTATTATGTTTTTCTGAGAATTATTCTAAAAAAACATACACACACCTCCATCTAATGGATGAAGAACATACTGTTTCTGTGGATGGAAAACTAACGCCTCACAAAACGATGATTGTTCACTTTTATCCTAAAGCCTCTCATGGTGTCCATTATGATGGCACTGTATTTATATATGATATATATTAAGTTTATGATTTCAATATTATTCTTTAAATCCCAATTATATCAGGAATTCATGGTTTACATAGTGGGTAAATACGATAATCTCATTTGAGGAAGTGCGGACTACCGCCTCCTCAAAGCGATGTGATTCATTATTACCTTATGTGGGATGTATAAAGGATGGAATTAATAATATTATATATGATATTATACTGAATTTATAATATACCTATTTATAATTATGTTTTAATAACATTAAAATACGGAACAGAAATTAAAGTAGCAGTCATTTGTACGTACGGCTTACTGTCTCCATGAACGGTTCATTTCATTTTTTACCTCTATATGTTATGTACTATTATAAATACATGTATATGATGGATATATATTATATATATGGTATATAAATCATTAATAACATTCTGGATTTAATGAACCTTTTACCACATGAACAACATGTAATTGTAAGAAGTCCATTTTTCACTCAAGTACCAAATATCAAAAAAATGAACGTTATTAACTTCAATGATTAAATAATGTTTATAACTTGGTAATAAATAATATAAAAGGAATAATAAACTTGAAAATTGTTTATTTTCAAGTATAAACTAAATTTGTTTTATTATTCAAGAGATTAAAAATTGATCGAGTCAAGTCGGACATGAGGTAAGGGAACTTCTTAACACAATATCCGTTCTTTGGGTTGATCATCTCTTTCTTCTTTATGCCATTCATTGATTATGTGAGAAATGAATTATTATATCTTATTACATATTTAAAATTTATTTATGTGAACATATAGTGAATAAATATAATTGATCTATTTTATTTACAAAAGTATCTTTCTATTGGATAATTATTCCAATCTTGTTCTTATCTGAAATTGTTTATTAGTAAGTATTGATTGGGCATATATTTATCATCCATGTCCATTATTCCTAAAAATGATTTCATAAAATGTTTACTATTCATCCTTGTATGTTCAATGTCATTTTTACCCTTTTGGGACTTCTACAATATGGCATGTAAGGTATAAGGCCCCGGCCTTAAACCTTACTTAATATTGATTTAAATGAATAATTCACGTTGAGGATCTTTTCAGGTTTAGAGTTTTAGAGAATTAGAACATAACTATTACATCTCAAAAGATTACAAATTAGACACTTCTACCAAGTTTCCAAAGAATAAATAAAAAAAACTCTTAAAAAGAAAAATGTCTAATTCCATGTTTTATAAAGCATGACTTTCCCTTGATCCCATCCTTGACCCTATTCCACATTAAGTCCTGTGAAAAACATTTCAAAAAAACATGGGGTGAGCACAAAAAGCTCAGTATGGGATACACAAAGAATGAAAATTGTTAGTTTATCAAAACAACAAGTAAACCATGTATACTTTATCAAAGTAATACTTTTCACCTTTATGAAGTAATAAAAACTCTTCACTGAATAAAGTATCATTACTTACCTTTTTGTAACCAAAGGATTACCATAAAACCCATATAAAGAACAAATAGAATATATAAAGGTCACTTGGGACATAAACATACTTAAGTGGAATAACCATACGGTTGACTTCCACACATATCTCTTAATGGAATAGCCATACAGCCAATTTCCATACATACTTAATGGAATAGCCATACGGCCGACTTCCATACCCAATGCATTGGAGGTTATAACGTAACCACCCGTCCTGGTATTCACGGCACCACCCATCATATGGTTTATAACGTAACCACCCGTTAAATGTCCAAGTACCAATATAAAATCATAAAACATAAAACCAATATAAAGGAATGATAACATTTCCACATTTGAATCACAATATATCATAAATATATTGACATAATAGAATCCTTTTTTCAAAACCATTTTCAACACCAAAATACATAAAAGAGTATACGGTATTTATTTTATTTTAAAAAAATTACGGCTTGTTGAGGAATCCAAAGACCAAATAATACTCGCGGCGGCGGAAAAGGTCATTTTCACCACGTACGTTAAAAAACATTCCTTTTTGTTATTTAGTAAAACTCTTCGTAGAAAAAGATTACTTTTGTATAAAAGTAAAAGTCGAAGGGTTTTATACACCGTATAAAAGAACGTTGTGTATAAAATGAAATATGCCTCAATGAAAAGAGATTGAGACGAAGTCCCTTACAAAGATCATTTTTAAAATAAAATAGATCTACTATGTGTATTCACTATAAGTACACATAAATAAAGTACAAATACAAGATAGGACATAATAATATCATGACATAATTTGAAAGTAGGAGATTAACCCAAAGAATGGAAATTGAGTTAAGAAATTCCCTTACCACGGGTCCGACTTGACTCGATCGTTCTTTAACATCCTGAATAATAAACTTGAGTTAATTTATACTTGATTAAGAACCTTTTTAAATTTCATTACTCCTTTTATATCACATTTTGCCATATTATAAACATTATGTAACCTTTTAAGTTAATAATGTTTGTTTTGTCAATATTTTGTTCTTAAGTCGAAAGTGGACTTCTTAAAATTACATGTTGTTCGTGTGGTCAAAGGTTCATAATATCCAGAATTAAATTCCTGATTTGGATATAATATGTATCATATATATCCATCATATACATTTATTTATAATATTACGTAATCATTTAGAGGTAAGAAATGAAATGCACCGTTCATGGAGACGGTAAGCCTTACGTACGCATGAACGCTACTTTCATTTCTTTGTCATATTAATGGAATTAAAACTAAATGAGAGGTATGTATATTTTAATTATAGAATTATATTCATAATTTAGATATATCATTAATTATATATATCCATTATATACATGTACTTTTAATTGTACATTACATTTGGGGATAAGAAATGAAATGCACCGTTCATGGAGACGGTAAGCCGTACGTACGCATTAACGCTACTTTCATTTCTATCTCATACTTTAATGGAAATAAATAATAATGATATAGAGGTATATTATAATTCCAGTATAACATCATATATAATAACTTTAAATCCATCCTTTACACATCCCACATATGGCATTAACGAATCACATCACTTTGAGAGGGCGGTAGTCCGCACTTCCTTAAATGAAGATATCGTGTTTACCCTTAATGGAAACCATAAAGGTATGCCAAAAATGAAAAATACAGAAGCTTAAAGAAAACATAAACATATTATATATCATATATAAAAATAGTGACATCATAATGGCCACCTTTGAAGGTGTTAAATGAGTATTGAACAATCCTCGTTTCGGGAGGCAGAATTTCGCCATCCACGGAAACCGTATGTTCTTTAACCATTTGATGTATTTGTGTTAGAGTGTAGCTCAAATAAATATTATAACAACATCCTAGTATATTTAAGATACTGGTGTTGTTACAAAAGAAGTAAATAAAAAGAGTTTAGAGGGTTGGAGAAGCAAAATAAAACAAATGAACAAGAGAGAATGGATTACCTTTAAAAGTGTAACTCCTTTTTGATTTGAGCCTAAAGGCTTCCTTTGAAAGGATTCGTCCCAGAGGGAATCCTCTAGGATGAGGAGAGGGATGTGGAGAGAGTAAATGGGCAGGGGTTGGACGAGCCAAAGGCTTGAGAAGTGTGTGAAATGAGGTAGAGGTGGGGGCCTTTTATAAGAGGAGAGGAGGGGCACTTTTGGAAAGTAAAGAAATATTACTTTATTTGAAAATGTGTTTCGGTTTTAAAAGGTCCCACATTGATATAATTCGTGTATAAGGTGATAAGGCTTCTAAATCCACTCATCCAATAAGTTTTGGCCATGTGTAGGTTTTAGATTTTTTATTATCTTTCAATTTTATTTAAATTGTCAAATAATGATGTCATCGCTGCATCATTATTATGTCATAAATAATTTAATTTATTTAATTTCTAAAAATTATAAAAAAAATACTATGATGTTGGAAATCTATTTAGCTTTCCAATGACTATTTATAATCAAAATTTGGACTTGTGTAACCCTACGTAAAAATTTTCTTAGTAAAACAACTCATGTTTGTGTCAATTTAATTTTAACATTAAATAAAAATATATTATTGTCATTTTCCAACTAAAGTGGCTCCATGGGGTCCCAAAGTTGGCCCATGGCTTTTCATGGTCGGCCAGGACTCACCCAATAGGTGTAGGACAAGTGTCATGGTGTTTTCACATTCTTATAATATCATTTTTACCTTAAACTACACTAATTACCTCTAATCGCGATTAATGAAAAAAAGTTACTATTCACCAAAAAAATTATTATAATCTCATTGAACCACATTTTACTTCTTAATGACAACCATGTATGTCGGATTTTCAAAATTCAATACACATTAGTGGTAAACATTCATTTAACTGAAAAACCAGTTTGCTTGATTACCACTTAGTGGTTTCACTATTCATCAAAAATTGAAGTTTTTCAGAAAATTACCAAAAATTCACCCTAAGCTATATTTGATATTCCGAATTCAAAAATGAAGTCTATTTTACAAAATTCAAAACATATTAGTCAAATTAATTAAGTTAATAATTAATTCCCGCTGTCATGACAAATAGCATATTTTTGTGAAACAATAAGTATCAAAAGATTGACACCAGTTTAAGTCCAATTTCAAAGTGAAATTGATTCCAATGACCACCATTGGATTAACTGGTAAAAATATTTTCTAATTTCACTTTAAACCCAATTAAAATAATAATCTAATCATATAAATAATTTAGATTAAAAAGTGGTTTTGAATTAAAATACAACATTTTATACTATTCATTAAAAAATGAACTTTATCAGAAAGATACCAAAAATTTACACAAAGTAAATTTTGATGTCCTGATTCTAAATAAGAGTTTTATTTGGTCCAAAAAAAATGTATAAGAGTTATCAAAACTATATTTAATTACAGCTCTCCGTCAAAAGGTTATAAGTGGACCTTTCGTGAAAATTAGGGTATAAATGCCTAAAATTGAACTCTTTCCGTATTTTAAGCCTTTATCTTTTATTGGGTAAATGTATAAACATTTAAAAACATATCTAATCATATTTTAGTTATTTATATCCATTCCCGCCAGTACAACGGCTACTTGTAAACTAACATTTAAAATAATATTATTTTATTACTAGTGTGCTATGTAAGTTTCAAAGAAACACATCGTTGCATATCGGGTACGCTATCGAACATAGCAACCCCTTTAAAATAAAATTAATATTTAATTTGTAAATATTAATAAATATGAAAATTCTTTATTCTTTATTTACCTGGGATGTTACATCCTTCCCCCATTTTGGGAATTGCGTCCTCGCAATTTTATTCACTTATCAAAATACGTGGGGGTATTTATCCCTCATAGCATTTTCAGATTCCCACGTTGCCTCTTCAATCACATGGGTTTTCCACAAAACCATTACCTGATTAATCACCTTATTCAGTAACACCTTCTCCCTATGGTCAAGAATCTGGACCGGTTGTTCCTCATAAGATAGATTCTCTTCCAGATGAACTACCTCTGGACTCAAAACATGAGATGGATCTGGCATATACTTTCTCAACATTGAAACATGAAAAACATTGTGTACCTGAGATAAACTCGGAGGTAAAGCCACCCGGTATGCAACTGATCCAACTCTCTCCAGAATTTCATATGGTCCAATAAACCTTGGACTCAGCTTTCCTTTCATACCAAATCTCATCACACTTTTCCAAGGAGAAACCTTGAGAAAAACATGATCACCTACCTCGAAAGATAGATCCTTCCTCCGGTTATCCGCATAACTCTTCTGCCTGCTCTGAGCTATTCTCATGTGCTTCTGAATCAACTGAACTTTTTCTGCCATCTCTTCTACCAATTCTGGTCCCATCAGCTTCCTTTAACCCACTTCATCCCAGAAAGCTGGAGTTCGACACCGCTTCACATATAATGCCTCAAATGGTGCCATCTGTATACTGGAATGAAAACTGTTATTAAAAGAAAACTCAACCAAAGAAATATGTTGGTCCTAACTTCCCTGATAATCCATAGAACAAGATCGTAGCATATCCTCCAATGTCTGGATTGTTCATTCTGATTGCCCATCTGATTGAGGATGAAAATCTGTACTAAAATTTAATTCAGTACCCAACGACTTCTGAAGGCCTTTCCAAAAGTTAGAAGTAAACCTGGGATCATGATCTGATACAATGGAGAGAGGAACTCCATGTAACCTGACTATCTCTTTAAGATACAAACGGGAAAGTTGATCTAGAGAGAAAGTATCTCGTATAGCAAGGAAATGAGCAGATTTGGTCAAGCGATCAATAATAACCCAGATTGCATTATTACCTCGAGATGTCCTCGGTAACCCCAAAACAATTTCCATGGATATGTTTTCCCATTTCCACTCTGGCACTGGTAAAGGCTGAAGCATCCCTTTCGGTAACTGCCGCTCTGCTTTAACCTGTTGACATGTCAAAAACTTCACAGTAAAATCAGCAATGTCTCTTTTCATTCCATCCCACCATTAATACTCCCGCAGATCTCTGTACATCTTAGTACTGCCAGGATGAACTGAAAACGGGGAACTATGAGCCTCACATAACAACTCATTCTTCAACTGTGAATCACAAAGCACACATAACCTCTTCCCAAACCTCAAAACACAAACACAAACTTATCCAAGAACTCAGGGAAAATTTTATTCATAAGGTCCATCAATACAGCAAGTGCATTGGTTAACCCAAAAGGCATAACTACAAATCCATATCTAGTACAGAACGCAGTCTTCAAAATGTCTGCTTCTTTTACTTACAACTGATGGTACCCCAACCTCAAGTCAATCTTCGAAAAATACTGAGCTCCCTGGAGCAGATACCACTTCATTCGATGGCCCAACATCTGCTGAAGTTGTTGCAAAGGATTTCACCACCCCTTTCTGATTGTAGTCTAACTGCTTCCCATCACTCAAGCTCTTTTTCGGACACTCATTTGCATAGTGACCCGTCTCATTGCACTTATAACATCTTACCGTTGGCTTTTCATTTCCTGCTTGATCATCTTTCTTACAGTTACGAGCAATATGACCAGACTTACCACACCGAAAGCACTTACCAAACTTGGATAAACATTCTCCAGGATGCATTTTACCACACTTCTCACAGGATGGATATTTGGTTTTCTTACCTCCTTGCTTCTTTGATGAATTCTTCCCCATTGCCTGCCAACTTGACCTCTTATTCTTTTGTTTGTCATAGAACACCTGATCATCGGAAAACTCCATTTCCACATTCTCCGCCCATCGAACAAGTTTTTCATAACTTTTGAACTCACGAGAAGCTAAAGCCCTTCGATACTTTGGCTTTAACCCTAAGTAAAACGGTTTATTTTACTATCAAGATATCGTATGAAGTGTGGAGCATACCTTGCCAATCGAGTGAACTTTTCTTCATAAGCATCCACTGAATCATCCTCCTGCCTCAATTCTAGGAACTGTTTTTACATCCTAAGACGAACCACCTTAGGAAAATATTTCTCAAGAAACATACCTTTGAATTCCTCCCAGTGAAGATCCTCAATATCATCACTATCCCTTATATTTTTCACCATCGACCACCACTGATCAGCTTCACCTTCAAAACGGTAAACAGCAAGACTAACCTTTTGATGTTCTGAACACCCCATGACATCAAAAATTTTCTCCAGTGCTTTAAGCCACCCTTCAGCTTGCACAGGGTCAGATGATCCTCTGAATGATGGGGGATGTTGCCTCATGAAATGTTCCACCACTGACATGTTCCTCTGCGGTTGATCTGGCTGATCTCGTGCATGGATACCACCACCATTTATAGCCCGAGTCAACTGTGCCATCACTGCAACAAACTGTTCAGTTCCGATTCCGACCATCTCAGGTTGCTGATTTGGAAGGTTATCTTCCTCCTGATGTCGTCCCAACATAGCTGCTTTGTTTCCTCTGCGGAAAACCATTCTGAACACATAAATATCATAGGCGAAGCAACATGGTAATCCATAAATGCTATATCATTTCAATAATATTATAATTTAACACTTTTCTAACTCCTAAAGTTGTCTAAACCGACCTATGATACCAACTATAAGGCCCCGGTCTTAAACCTTACTTAATATTGAATTGAATGAATAATTCACGTTGAGGATATTTTCAGGTTTAGAGTTTTAGAGAATTAGAACATAACTATTACATCTCAAAATATTACAAAGTAGACACTTCTACCAAGTTTCCAAAGAATAAATAAAAAAAACTCTTAAAAAGAAACATGTCTAATTCCATGTTTTATAAAGCATGACTTTCCCTTGATCCCATCCTTGAACCTATTCCACATTAAGTCCTGTGAAAAACATTTCAAAAAAACTTGGGGTGAGCACAAAAAGCTCAGTAAGGGATACACAAAGAATGAAAATTGTTAGTTTATCAAAACAACAAGTAAACCATGTATACTTTATCAAAGTAATACTTTTCACCTTTATGAAGTAATAAAAACTCTTCACTGAATAAAGTATCATTACTTACCTTTTTGTAACCAAAGGATTACCATAAAACCCATATAAAGAACACATAGAATATATAAAGGTAACTTGGGACATAAACATACTTAAGTGGAATAACCATACGGTTGACTTCCACACATATATCTTAATGGAATAGCCATATGGCCAATTTCCATACATACTTAATGGAATAGCCATATGGCCGACTTCCATACCCAATGCATTGGAGGTTATAACGTAACCACCCGTCCTGGTATTCACGGCACCACCCGTCATATGGTTTATAACGTAACCACCCGTTAAATGTCCAAGTACCAATATAAAATAATAAAACATAAAACCAATATAAAGGAATGATAACATTTCCACATTTCAATCACAATATATCATAAATATATTGACATAATAGAATCCTTTTTCAAAACCATTTTCAACACCAAAATACAGAAAAGAGTATATGGTATTTATTTTATTTTAAAAACATTACGGCTTGTTGAGGAAGCCAGAGACCAAATAATACTCGCGGCGGCGGAAAAGGTCATTGTCACCCCGTACGTTAAAAAACATTCCTTTTTGTCGTTTATTAAAACACTTCATAGAAAAATATTACTTTTGTATAAAAGTAAAAGTCGAAGGTTTTTATACACCGTATAAAAGAACGTTGTGTATAAAATGAAATATGCCTCAATGAAAGGAGATTGAGACGAAGTCCCTTACAAAGATCATTTTTAAAATACAATAGATCTACTATGTGTATTCACTATAAGTACACATAAATAAAGTACAAATACAAGATAGGACATAATAATATCATGACATAATTTGAAAGTAGGAAATTAACCCAAAGAATGGAAATTGGGTTAAGAAATTCCCTTACCTCGGGTCCGACTTGACTCGATCGTTCTTTAACGTCCTGAATAATAAACTTGAGTTAATTTATACTTGATTAAGAACCTTTTTAAATTTCATTACTCCTTTTATATCACTTATTGCCATGTTATAAACATTATGTAACCTTTTAAGTTAATAATGTTTGTTTTGTCAATATTTGGTTCTTAAGTCGAAAGTGGACTTCTTACAATTACATGTTGTTCGTGTGGTCAAAGGTTCTTTATATCCAGAATTAAATTCCTAAATTGGATACAATATGTATCATATATATCCATCATATACATGTATTTATAATATTACATAATCATTTAGAGGTAAGAAATGAAATGCACCGTTCATGGAGATGATAAGCCATACGTACGCATTAACGCTACTTTCATTTCTTTGTCATATTAATGGAATTAAAACTAAATGATAGGTATGTATATTTTAATTCTAGAATTATATTCATCATTTAGATATATCATTAATTATATATATCCATTATATACATGTACTTTTAATAGTACATTACATTTGGGGATAAGAAATGAAATGCACTGTTCACGGAGACGGTAAGTCGTACGTACGCATGAACGCTACTTTCATTTCTATCTCATACTTTAATGGAAAGAAATAATAATGATATAGAGGTATATTATAATTCCATTATAACATAGTATATAATAACTTTAAATCCATCCTTTACACGTCCCACATATGGCATTAACGAATCACATCACTTTGAGGGGGTGGTAGTCCGCACTTCCTTAAATGAAGATATCGTGTTTAACCATAATGGAAACCATAAAGGTATGCCAAAAATGAAAAATACAGAATCTTAAATAAAACATAAACATATTATATATCATATATAAAAATAGTGACATCATAATGGCCACCTTTGAAGGTGTTAAATGAGTATTGAATAATCATCGTTTCGGGAGGCAGAATTTCGCCATCGACAGAAACCGTATGTTCTTTAACCATTTGATGTAGTTGTGTGAGAGTGTAGCTCAAATAAATATTATAACAACATCCTATAATATTGAAGATACTGGTGTTGTTACAAAATAAGTAAATAAAAAGAGTTTATAGGGTTGGAGAAGCAAAATAAAACAAATGAACAAGAGAGAATGAATTACCTTTAAAAGTGTAACTCCTTTTTAATTTGAGCCTAAAGGCTTCCTTTGAAAGGATTATGCTCAAAGGGAATCCAATAGGATAAGGAGAGGGATGTGGAGAGAGTAAATGGGCAGGGGTTGGCCGAGCCAAAGCCTTGAGAAGTGTGTGAAATGAGGTAGAGGTGGGGGCCTTTTATAAGAGGATAGGAGGGGCACTTTTGGAAAGTAAAGAAATATTACTTTATTTGAAAATGTGTTTCGTTTTTAAAATGTCCCACATTGATATAATTCGTGGATAAGGAGATAAGGCTTCTAAATAAACTCATCAAATAAGTTTTGGCCATGTGTAGGTTTTAGATTTTTCATTATCTTTCCATTTTATTTAAATTGTCAAATAATGATGTCATCGCTGCATCATTATTATGTCTTAAATAATTTAATTGTTTTAATGTTTAAAAATTATTAAAAAACTACTATGATGTAGTAAATCTTTTTATCTTTCCAATGACTATTTATAATCAGAATTTGGACTTGTGTAACCCTACTTAAAAATTGTTTTAGTAAAACAACTCACGTTTGTGTCAATTTAATTTTAACATTAAATAAAAATATATTATTGTCATTTTCCAACTAAAGTGGATCCATGGGGTCCCAAAGTTTCCCCATGGCTTGTCTTGGTCGGACATGACTCACCCAATAGGTTTATTATAAGTGTCATGGTGTTTTCACATTCTTATAATATCATTTTTACCTTAAACTACACTAATTACCTCTAATCGCGATTAATGAAAAAAAGTTACTATTCACAAAAAATTATTATAATCTCATTGAACCACATTTTACTTCTTAATGACAACCATGTATGTCGGATTTTCAAAATTCAATACACATTAGTGGTAAACTTTCATTTAACTAAAAAATCAGTTTGCTTGATTACCACTTAGTGGTTTCACTATTCATCAAAAATTAAAGTTTTTCAGAAAATTACCAAAAATTCACCCTAAGCTATATTTGATATTCCGAATTCAAAAATGAAGTCTATTTTACAAAATTCAAAACATATTAGTCAAATTAATTAATTTAATAATTAATTCCCGATGTCATGACAAATAGCATATTTTTGTGAAACAATAAGTATCAAAAGATTGACAACAGTTTAAGTCCAATTTCAAAGTGAAATTGATTCCAATGACCACCATTGGATTAACTGGTAAAAATATTTTCTAATTTCACTTTAAAACCAATTAAAATAATAATCTAATCATATAAATAATTTAGATTAAAAAGAGGTTTTGAATTAAAATACAACATTTTACACTATTCATTAAAAAATGAACTTTATCAGAAAGATACCAAAAATTTGCACAAAGTAAATTTTGATGTCCCGATTCTAAATAAGAGTTTTATTTGGTCCAAAAAAATGTATAAGAGTGATCAAAACTATATTTAATGACAGTTCTCCGTCAAAAGGTGATAAGTGGACCTTTCGTGAAAATTAGGGTATAAATGCCTAAAAATGAACTCTTTCCGTATTTTAAGCCTTTATCTTTTATTGGGTAAATGTATAAACATTTAAAAACTTATCTAATCATATTTTAGTTATTTCTATCCATTCGTGCCAGTTCAACGGCTACTTGTTAACTAACATTTAAAATTATATTATTTTATTACTAGTGTGCTACGTAAGTTTCAAAGAAACTCATTGTTGCGTATCGGGTACGCTATCGAACATAGCAACCCCTTTAAAATAAAATTAATATTTAATTCGTAAATATTAATAAATATGAAAATTCTTTATTCTTTATTTACCGTGGATGTTACATAAGGAATCTTTCTTTTGTTTAACATATGAGGTACTTTTTGACTTATCTTGCAAAAGTACGTGAAGAATGTTTTTTAAACTTATACAGAATGAACAGATTTTTATGGTTTCATAATGCCTTATTTACATAAATCTTCCTCTATATGATTTCATGATTATTTTCAACAAAATACTTTACTTTTAAAATTACATGGCATTTTGTGAAAGAAAATGATTTTGAAGAAGAAATGATATTTTCCTCAATAATTTATTTCAAGTGTTTTATCAAAACCATTTTTTGTATAAGATGGAATTATTTCATATGTGTATGTTTCAAGTATAATGTCTCTATTATTTACATGGTTTGATTTTCATATGTTGAAATGATATCCATTTGTTTTATGTGGATTACATTAAGATGGGATGATGTTTATGAAACCCATTTTATTCTTTGGGTTTTGATGAATGATTTATGTTTATTTTGTGGCACACATAGGAATGGTATCATTATGACATGGGTGAGACCTATATCTCCCTCCAATGAATTGGGTAAAGATTTATATCTCATGAGATGGACATGGGTGGAATGGTAAGTTTATCTGATTCTGTGATAGAGGACTGGAACAAGGAGTGAACTCGATTTTGAAAGGGACTTTGTCCTCTAAGATGGTCTTGGTAGTAATGCCATGGCTACAATAGAAATCATATCATGTGTTTAATGGTTTCCAAAATTATATTTTTTATTCCCATGATATTTTATCGTTATTAATTATTCTTTAGGATCTATGCCTTACGTACTTCCATGTTTTATGTCATTGCTCAAGATTTTTATGTTCAAACATTTTGTTCAAATTTTTTTTATGTTCAAATGTATATGATTCGTTTTATTTTCTCCATGATTACCCTTATAGAGCATTTTATCTCAACCATTATATGTATTCTTTTACCCAGGATTTAATGAAATGTTTTATTTAAAAAAAGGGGAAGATCATTATGGGAGATGATTATTAAATTTCACCACGATTAGAAGATTATATTCTGAGTTTCCAATGGCACTAAACTATTATGATCCTTGTGTGTTTGATTTTGTTATTTATTAATTATTCCACAAAATGTAATGTAATTTCCATGTATGTCACATATTGGGTCCCTACAGATGGTATTAGAGAAAAGGTTTAATTAACCTTCAGAATCTATGATGTAAAACCTTTAGTGAGATCCCTAGAGATATTTCTATGTTATGTATAGGGATGTCCCTATGGTTATGTATAATTATAGTTAATAGTACTAGAATTACTGCAACTATCTAAGAATTAAACATAAGATGTTATATTTTTAAGGTACTCCCCCTTTATTATTTTGTTTTCCCTATCATGATTTTTTCCTCCCACTATTCTTTCTGGGTTTTGGACGATGGATGGAACCCAATGTATCCATGTTTATCAATGTAATGGAAAATTCAATGATTGCACTCTTGAATAAACCAATGTTGTGGGAGATGGAGTGCCAAATCTTATTGATATACCTACACAAGTTATGAATCATTCTGGAATTCCCAATGAGCTGAGAAAGGAAAAATATTCTATTGAGTCTTTCATGAGGCAACGTCCACCTATTTTCAGTGGGTCTTCTGATCCACTTGTTTCTGAACAATGGATTAGTAACATTGAAATGATATTTTCGATACTTCGATGTTCATAGCATGAAAAAGTCATTTTGGCTGTTTACCGGTAAGAATGTGAAGCAGACCAGTGGTGGAATCTAGTTAAAACTACAAGGCCCCAAGATGAAATTGAATCCATGGAATGGAACGAGTTCATGATCTAGTTTTTCAATAAGTACATCCATCCAATTCTTCAAAAAAATATGGAGAAGGAGTTCCGTGAGCTTAAGCAAAAGGATGATGAATCTGTTGGTATATACAAAGCGAATTTTACAAGGCATTCATGGTATGGATCGGGATTTATCATCCAACCTGAATATAAAGTTGATCGATTCTTCAATGGCTTAAAACTAATTCTTCGAAGGGAATTAGCGATAAGATACTTCAGTAGCTCTGAAGAAATTATGTGTTGTGCTATCAAGTAAGAAATGGAAGTTGGGGTTACAAATCCATCTCATGGTTTTAAAAAGAAACGAAATATTGAGTTCAAGGAGATATCTCATAATAATTGTGAAACAAATATGAATGTTTCATTATGCTCAAAGTGTGGAAAGTATCATGGTGGAGATTGTCTTAAAGGGACTAGAAAAAAAATTTTAGTGAGGAAAAGCATGTCATCGAGGAGCTGAGTGTTCAAGTAATGGGAAAATGGTTTCTAATGAGCTGAATAATGAAAAGTCTGTAGAGAACACATTACCAACACTTCAATGAATCAAGTGCAAGGAAATGTGGCATTATACTAATTACTTCCCAAATCCAAGGGTTAATGATGATCAACTTGAGCAACCTCTTATGGAAAAGGATAAAGGGAAGTCACATGTGATAACTATTTGTGATAACTAAGTGATATCATGTATTGAGTGTATCGAATTTTTGGGATTTTGGTATGTGGAAAGTGTTAACTTTTAACTACATTCATTTTTTCACTAAGGTTAAATGGGTATTGATTTTGCTAGAGAATACATGATTAAGTCATTCGAATGATTGGAATATGTCCAACAAGACATATCTTATAATATATGGGCATAAATGACAGTATTAACGTGCTTGGTAGATGACCTATCTATCAATCTTTTTCCTTATAATGTGAGTTTGTTTAATCCTAATGGTTGAAATAGATTATGTTAGACATCAGATAGTATTTTTTAAGGCTATAACTTTTTGATATTTTTTTTAAATGTTATAATAGTATAGTTTTAGAAAAATGACAACCCATATGATGGGCGAAAACCCATTGCGTCAAACAAGGATGTGGGAATAGAACACATAACTAATGTGAGACAAGCCTTCATCTCCTACCATTGTCCTACTGGATGTCTCTGGTTAGTAGAAACTAGTTTTATATTATTTAACGTTATGATAGATGATGAATTATTCTATTTTAGGAACCATATACGATTAATCTCACCATATATGGACTTATGTATATAACTTTTTCTAACATTATGTTTGAGACATATGTAATGACCTATCATTCTATCACATGATCTGCTAAAACATATCAGAAGGCAAATTCAACGTCATTTCATTAAGAGATTATGTGAAAATTGTTCATGGCATGAACAACAATGAGATTTTACCAAAATATAGTAAGTATTTCATTTAATTTCAAACTTCTTCAACATTTGGAAAATTCTCTTAAAAACCAATAATAATGTCCAATTACTCTCATATCTGGTGAATCAGATGGAACCTTATATCAACTAAATTTTTTGGCATTGCTATTGTTGAATTTTTCATAGCCATGTTCTCTACAACTATCTATCAGAACTTGACTGGTTATATTTCTCTTCCATATCCATATTTTCACCTATATACTCGTATTTGGGAACCCATGTGATGAGTTACTTTGGGTATCTATTTTGTTGCTATCATTCCTTTTAAAAATGATGATTTAGAATTCCTTTTTAGGATGCGGGTTTCTATGAATGAAACATTCATGTAGTAAACGATTTATAACCCCGATGAATTTCGAGGGCAGAATTCCTTTTAAGGGGGGTAGAATGTAACACCACAAGATTTTATGAGATATATTATTTTTAATTTCTTTGATGTCTTATATTATACACTACACCAATATTATCATGTACTATCAGCAACACTGTATTAGCTTGCAGTATACACCACACTATTATTGGCTCGTGTTACACACAATTTCATGTTCGTTTTGTGGAAATTATTCTACGCATCATAGGTATAGATTTTTTTAATGTGTAAATAAAATAATTTTTGATTATTTTATACACAACACCAAACAGAGTTTTTGACTAAATTCAGCCCTTACTTGGCTTGCATTACATGCAATCGCGGCCTTTCTTGATAGCGTCTATAGTACGTAATACCGAGTTTCACTGAACAATGATATATTGTCATAATATTATTATGGTCTATCCTTTATGGATATTATTAACTAAATTTTGAATTTTATAACACCGTTATTCATCTAACATATTTTCTAGAACATGATATGAGAAATAAATAATATTTTCTTGCAAAATAAGTATATTTCAAAAAATGCGGTTTTTCCACCTTTTGATGGTGCGACCACTTTAAATATATTTTTTGATAGGTTTACGTGTTCAATTTGAAAAAATAAAATTCTTCTTTGGAATGAGGATATAAAAATTTAAATCGGATAAATTTTGAATTTTATTCTGATTACTATCATATTTTAATGAATAGTAAAAACACGCTATATTTTAATTAAAAAAAAATTTACCTCGTAAAAATTTAAATTGTAAGATTTTCTTTTTAATTGGTTTTATAGTGTAATTATAATATATTTTTACCACTGAATCCAATGTTGGTAAATGTAATTAATTGTACTTTGAAATTGGACTTAAACAATTGTCGATCTTTTGATAGTTATTATTTCTTAAAGACACACTATTTGTTTTGATAACGGCAATTAATTTTAAAACTAATTAATTACACTTATATTTTTTGAATTTGAAAAAATATACATCATTTTTGAATTCAGAATATAAAATATTTCTTAGGTTGAATTTTTGGTATTTTTCTGAAAAACATCAAATTTTGATGAATAGTGAAACCACTTAGTGATAGTTAAAAAATAGACTCTTTCATTTAAATGAAATTTTACCTCATCAATGAATTGAATTTAAAAAATTTGACATACATGTTTGTTATAAAAAAGTAAAATGTTGTTCAATAAGATGGAAATAATTTTTGGTCAATAGTATCTTTAGACTTTTATTTACCATGGTTTAAGGTAAATAGTTTAATTCAAGGTTAAAAGAATATTATAATAATTCCAAATTGTCTTCACCCATGTCCTAACCTTATTTTTTTTTCTCTTCTTCCTTTTATTATAAAAGGCAGGGGCCGTGAAACAATGCGGGTGATGGCCCAACCCACGAGTGGTTACGTGGTCAGGCATGCAGTGGCCCGAAAATCCAAAACATGTCCTATTATGATTGGACGATTTTATTTCAACCATGTGCAATATTATATTCAATTTTAGTTATTTTTTTACATTTTTATACCAATTATTTTTTTATAATAAAATAATATTTCCACACTTTCCAAAAGATCCCCCCTCCCCCTTATAAAAGGAGACCATATATATACAATTCCTAACAGCTCTCAAGCCATTTGGCTCGTCCCAACACTACCAAATTAAGATCCCTACATCTCTCTACAACCCCTAGAAGCCTTAACTTAATAAGAAGTAACATCACGAAGTCCTTTTGGTTCAAACAAAAAGAAGTTACCCTAATTAAAGGTAACAATTTCTCTTAAATTTTTTTCTTTTATTCTACTTCTCCAACCCTGAAATTTTTTTTAATCCTTTATATTGTAACAAAACGAGTATCCTAATTATAATATGATGTTGTCATTATAAGTATTAAGACTAAAATTATGCACACCTACATCTATTGTATGAATATCATAATGTTTCTGTGGATAGAAATCTAACGCCTCACGAAACGATGATTGTTCGATTTTCTCCTACCCCCTCTTATGGTGGCCATTATGATGGAACAATAATTATATAAGATATATATTATGTTTATGATTTCCTTTTTATTCTTTAAATCCCAATTATATCATGATTTTATGGTTTCCATAGTGGGTAAATATGATAATCTCATTTGAGGAAGTGCGGACTACCGCCCCCTCAAAGTGATGTTATTCGTTAATGCCTTATGTGGGATGTATAAACGATGGAGTTATTGATATTATATATAATATTTTACTGAAATTATAATATAACTATGTATCATTAATTTTTAAGTCCATTAAAATAATAAATTGAAACGAATGTATCTTTCATGCTTATGTATGGCTTACCGTCTCCATGAACTGTGCATTTCATTTCTTACCTCCATATTTTATATACTATTATAAATACATGTATATTCTGGATATATATGATATATATGATATATAAATCCTGAATATAATTCTGAATATAATAAACCCTTGACCACATGAACAACATGTGATTATAAGAAGTCCATTTTTGAATCATGTACCAAATATCGACAAAACAAACGTTATAAACATAAATGGTTACATAAAGTTTATAACATGGTAATAAGTGATATAAAATGAATAATAAACTTGAAAAAGGTTCTTAAGTAAGTAGAAATTTACTTTGGTTTATTATTCATGATATTAAAGAAAGATCTAGTCATGTCAGACATGAGGTAAGGGAACTTCTTAACCCAATTTTCGTTCCTTGGGTTGATCTTCTCATTCTTGTTTATGCCGTTCTTTGATTATGTGAGTAATGAATTTTTATATCCTATAAGTTATTTATAATTTCATTATGTGTCCTTAGGGAGAATAAACATAATTGTTCTATTTTATTTACAAAAATATCATTGTAAGGGATAATTATTTCAATCTTGTTCTTATCGGAGATTGATTATTCGTAAGTATTTACTGGGTTTATATTTATCATCCATATCCATGTTTTCTGAAAGTGATTTCATAAATTGTTTAAACTTTTTCCATGTATGTTCAATTTAATTTTTACACTTTTTTTACTTTTACAACATGGTATGTAAGGAATATTTCTTTTGTTTACCATATAAGGTACTTTAAGACGTTTCTGACAAAAGTACGAGAAGAATGTTTTTTTAACGTATATGGCATGAACAAATTTCGACGATTTCATAACACCTTATTTACATAATGATTCCTCTAAATGATTTCATTATTATTTTCAACAAAATAATTTTCTTTTAATATTACATGGCATTTTGTGAAGGAAAATGATTTTGAAGAAGAAAGGATATTTTCCTTAATAATTCATTTGAGGTGTTTTATCAAAACCACTTTCCATTTAAGATGGAATTATTATATATGTGTATGTTTCAAGTATAATGTATCTATTATTTAAATGGTTTGATTATTCTTATGATGAAATTTTATCCATTTTTTATGAGGATTGCGTTAAGATGGGATGATGTTTATGAAACCCATTTTATTCTTTGGGTTATGATGAACGATTTATGTTTATTTTGTGGCATACATAAGAATGATTTCATTATGTGAAGGGTGGAACCTATATATCCCACAAATGAATTGGGTAATGATTTATATCTCATAAGAGAGACAAGTCTAGAACGACAATTTAATCTGGTTCAGTGATACAGGACTAGAACGAGGAGACAACTCGATTAAAAAAAGGGACTTTGTCCTCTATGATGGTCTTGTCAGCAATGCCTTGGCTACTATGGAAATCATATCATGTTCTTAATGGTTTCCCCAATTATATGTTTTATTCCCATTCTATTTTATCATGATTAATTTTTCATTATGATCTATTCCTTATGTACTACTAGGTTTTATGTTTTTTCTCATGATTTTAATGTTTAAATATTATGTTCATGATTTTTAAGTTCATATTTATATTATTGGTTTTTTTCTCCATGCTTAACCTTACTGAGAATTTGAGCTCACCCTTTATATGTTTTATTTTCACCATGATTTAATGAAAGGTTTTTGGTAACAAAAAAAGGTGAATATCTTTATGGGAGATGTTGAAGAACTTTCACCACGATTGAAAGATTATATTCTATGTTTCCAAAGGCACTAAACTATTACAGTCCTTGTGTGTCTGTTTTTGTTATGTATTATGTATTTCACAAAATGTAATATAATGTCCATGTACTTCATGTCTTGGGTCTTTACAATAACAGCCCATTTGGGAATGATATTATCAAAAATAAACTTTTGGATCAAGTGTGGAACAATCCAAGAACATGATAACAGGAATCTTGACATTTTAAAAATAAGAAAAAAATGAAATAAAAAGAAATTAATATTAATATTATTAATTTAAATAATTATAATGATTTATTCTAAAATTATATGTAATTTTTTTCATTCAACAGATGTAATTTCTTTAATTATTATTTTTAAAACCACAATATAATAAAATTGGTAGTCCATAAATGATGATATAAAATTAAACCAAAATTTCTCAATGAACTTAGAATATAATCTCTACTATCACTACATGGATCTCAAGTCTCCATTTTTAAATACAACACATACATCCCACTATGATTTGTATAATCAGACATACAACATATCACCTGAGAACTGATAGAAAACATGAAGACTACATATTCACCAAACATTAGTGTATAGGGTATGATACAATTGATAGTAGCATACAAAAAAGTGTCTTTTAGAATACATTTATAATGAATCTATTCCACTTTTTAGATAGTAATATAAAAGCATGTTTTTATTGCCCATTCCACATAAATAGAAATAAACATATAATGTTTTAGATAAATTTTTTAATGAAAATAAATTTGAAATAAATTCCTTAAAGAAGAGTTATTAAGGAAACATCATTTTAAAACAAACCATTACAATTTTAAGAAGTATCGATTTCATAATTGTAATAATGTAAATATTATATATTATTTAAAACATAAAAATTGAAAACAAAACATAACGTGGTTTAAAAAATATTAAAAATGAAAATTTAATAATCTTTTCAATTAAATCATCCACCTCGTTACCATCTTTAATACTCAATATAGACCGATACACAACAAGATTTTCTGAAGTGGAAATAATATTAATAGGAAAATAATGTAGATTCATAAATACATGAAAAAATGACACATGTAAAGCCTTAAAATAATAATGTCCCTCAATAAAAAACAATCAATAAATCAATATAGGATCAAATAATTAGATACAAATGACTGATTATAATGAATATTGGAAGTCATATTATTCAATTAATGAGCCATCAAACATTGGACATAGGGTAAAAATTCCATATGACTGAAAGTGTACATGCTTTCGGTAGTCTTACCGTCATATAACCCATCACCCAAATCACTCTAACATTTATCCTCAAGGAAAACACTTTATTAATTATATAACATTTAACTATTGGATAAAATCTAGTGTATAAATATCTAAAAACATATATATCATCTATTGAAACCCCCACATAGTATACTAGGGTTCCTAATTTCATAGTTACCAAAATTTGACCACTATCAAGCCAATGAAAATCACATGAAATTCAAATATCAAAAATAATGTAAAACGGAACAATCATGTACTTTAAACTTACATCACACCCCTTCAATAATGATCCCCATCCAAAACTAAAAAACTATAAATCTAAATTAATATAAATATTAACAACTACATAAAAATATAAATATATGATAATAATGGGGCTTAAATTTGTTGAAAATTTCAATCAATAATAAAAATTCTATCAATGTTCTAAATGGGAAAATCCTTTTTAAATTCAGGACTAACTTTTCTAGAAACCCCTCATTAACAATATTTTAAAACACATCTCACTCCATGTAAAATAAATATACCATCAAGGAATAACATATAAATCAATAGAATTAAATCACTATTGAATCCAATAACCCAACAAAACTATTTTAAATCAATGTGACTATTGTAAAATAAATGACAAAATTTTCCAAATTTTTTTTGAACTGTTAAAAAAATTCAATTTAAATAAGGAATCACTCATTTAAATAAGGATACACCATTATACAAATCATCAAACCTCATTCAAAATTTTAAATGAACTGAATTTCCCTAAACCTATTTTTTTTATAAAAATATATAAATGACATATTAACAAACCCCAGAAATGCATAAATTATTATTTCAATAAAATTTCTAAATTGAATGAAATAATTAATTCATCTTTATATTATAAAATAATAAAATATAAATATTTTTTCAATATAAAATAATGTATTATATTCATCATTAAGTAATATAAAATAAACATCTCAATAATCACTAATCTAAAGAACTATTTTTAATTTAAAATATTTTATCACAAATTTCATCATTTTTTCTTGAACTTAAAATAGTTATAATACCAATTTTATTTTAAATAAGGATTATGTGATTTATGAAAAAACATTGGGTAGAATGACCTGTTATTTGGAAATATTTTTACAATCTGAAATTTTTATTGCTAATATTTTCTTTTTTTTGACAATTAATAATTAATTGATTTTATATCATGATTTATTTTTTATTTCATTGGGAAAAACATTTTTGGGGTATGTTTTCCATTTTATAGACGTTTTTTATTAGCTACATCGATGAAAATGGCTATGTGGGTGAAATGGATTTGTCGACCAAAAAAGGCTAAGTGAGACTAGACACGTGACAAAAATGGATATGTAGAGATTTAGTAACATATGGTGATTAACGTAAAATAATAATTAATTATGTGGTTTAATTAGTTAGGATGCATAATTAGTGAAATCATACTAAAATGCCATCCTAGATGAAGATGGTTATTTCATAAATACAACTACATGGAAAATTTCATAAATAGACCATTCAGCTATGATATTCTTTAATTTTGAGAAGAATCACACTATCAAAAAGTAATTCTAAATTTATGAACTAGTACATGATCAACATCATCTATTTATAATAAGATCAACATTTAAATATTTAAATTTGTTTATAGTGATGGTGTATGGGTGTCAGAGAGTTTGTTGGTCAAGGTAATAGCTGCAACAAAGAACGATGTGGGGATTAGAAATCCTATTTGTGGATTTAATTAAATTATTTTTATATAATATTATGTGTTCTAATCTAGTTTTATGTGTCACTGGATATGAGAAAAAAAATTATTGGTACCTCTAGTGAAAGATTGTGACTTCTTCCCCCATTGTCATAATGATAAAATGATTTCTATAGTTTTTCCTAATTCATTTCATTGTAAATATTTTTCAATATTTTTTAAATACAGGTTTATTCTATTTCTTCCCTCATCCATGTATTATTATCTCATGTATAATTAAATGAAGATTTAAAATTAAAATCTAATTTTAGGATATAAAACACTAATGTATCTTGGATGTCTTCATGTCATGCTAAACATTGTAATTTTTATTTACAATGGGTAAACAATGATTTTTTTTTTGCGGTGAAGTATGAGATAAAACTCATAATGTTAATTTTTATCAATATTTCACTATTTATTTAGAGTGATGGGTAACTTGAGTGATTAATAATCTATTTATTGAGATATAGGTATTAGTTTTTTTATTGTGAGGTGAATTATATGTGGTATACGAGTAAATGGACTTAAAAAATTGGAATGATTCTTAATGAATTATTATTTCCTTCTATATGTGATGTTTTCAACCACATTTTAATTTTATTCATATTTCCATCAATTTTTTCTCAACACCCTCTATGTATTCATCCACATTGATGTTTTTTATTCTATTTTCAGAATACAAAAATTATTTTTTTGAAGACCATTAGGACCTTCAAAATGATATACATAAGATAAACCTCTATGATTAAATTTTGAATCATTGACAAATTTTATTTTCATAAATTATTTTTGGATATTTATATTATTAATTTTTATACAATGAACCTAATATGAAATGATTCTGATGCATTGTGTGATCAAAATTATTGTTTGATAACTATGTAATATAAAACACCAAAATTTTTCCAGCAAAGATAGAATATGATATAAATGGTTACCCAATTGAAAATCATAATGATATGTTGTTTTATGAATTCATGGTTTTCCTTAGGTGTGACATAATATTAATTAATATAAGGTATTAATAAAAAATTCATAAATGTGTAAAATAAATTACATAATTAATTAAATTATTTTATTCTTATTCTATTAGAGTATTTTGTAGAGTGTAATTAAGTGAATCATAATGATAGAATGGTATGATTATACCCATAACGATATAGAAATTATATATAATATTCTGTGTGCATTATAGGATATTTCATAGATAAAAAACAACTAGTTCATAGATCGTCGATCGATGGATAATTAAATCAAAGGATATTTCCAAAGACAATGACACCTCTTCATTATTCATTAGCGATTGATCTATGTCGAGGTCTAATGTTATAGTTTTTTTTTTATTTCACCATTTTTATTACTATGATAAACATGGATTGATCAAATAATTGATTAATAAATGGATTGGGCATATTGGAAGATATTATAGATAAATATGTAATTGAGAGAATTTCACTGTGACTAATTTTTATACAATACATCTTCATTATAACAACTACAAATCCAGGTCAACATGAAAATATACAGAGGTCCATTAATTTTATTTATTCATGTCCTTTTCTGACTATATTCATCTTTCGTCATTTGTATTTATATTTTCTTCCATTTTTTATGTATCAAAGAGAAATCAAATGTTGAGAAACTAATTTTTTGAAAAAAATGTCGAAATCATATATATGGGATCAACATGAATAAATGTTGTTTTAGAAATGGAAGAAGAAGAAGTTCAAATTGTTTCAGATACCTAATCATTTTTTCGTTGATATGAAATGATGAATTATGAAGAAATATATTTTTGGAAATGATTCAAGTGTTGAATCATTGTGTTCGATGACAACTAGCTGTATAAGATATTATCCATTGTATTTGGAGAAGGGAGATATCAGAATGATGAATGATTGAGAATCAGAAATAACATGAAGGAAAATATATAAATCTATAAATTTTTACACTACAAGGTGTATATGGAATAACCTTATGATTTGTGGACCTCTATCAGTGGTGGATAGGGTTTTAAGAAGAGAATAAGTATAACATGGCATGTGACCTTTTCACATGGTGTTTGGTCAACTTTGGGGAGATCAGTATGTTCCATGGTGGGAACACAGACATGGGATAGTGTAGAATGATATGGGAACATTGTGCACTACAACACAGACATGGCCTGAAAAACATGTATAGGGTAAGAGTCCTATTTTGGTGGATTGGTAGAATTACTTGGGCTGCAACATGACTTCTCTATCCATATGTAAATATACATTGTCGGTTTAAAAATATATGACACTAGGTTGTAGGTAGACATCATGTTACCCTAAGACACACTGTGACCTCCTTTGATGTTAGTCTGAATCCCCTATCCTCTATGTCATTGAAAATTTTCATTAGTGTGTATTCACCATTCCCATTATTTAATGGTTAGTATGGAATCACCTCTATCATACATGACATTGATCCCTTCTATGGGATGTATTGGATAGAGTTTTTGTAATCCCTCTATGAGGCCTAGAGGGAGATCCTCTCTTCATCTATTTTTCCTATGAGGAGTTATTGGTATAATTAAGACCAACACAACTTGATCACTGATCCTATACCCAATGGGTTAATACAAAATGAGATGTTAGTGTAACCCCATGGACTTGGTATTAATTAATTTCTATGTATCATATATCGTCGAACATTTAGTGTGCACTTTAATTGAAATACACTGTTATAATAACTTCTCGAATTATCTTCATTATTGATTTATGACATAGGAGTGTCTTCTATAGGATGTGTGCTATGAAGAACCTTTGAGCTATAATCATATGATGGTATTATGGTTATTACATTCTTTTATTCTATGTGTCATTTTTATAATATGTTAATATACGTTCACTATGTTATCTAGTCATATATTATCATAGAATTCACTGTGTTATTTTAGTGTATGAATTGTGGTCTCAGGGTATCTTACTGGGCATTCTGATGCTCACCACTACATGGGATTTGACCACATGTTTTTTTATATATGGTCAAAAATTTTTATGTTCCCTAGAGGGTCCATGACCAATTGGTTCTTTGTGAGACCAGACAGACTATGGTTTTTTGTTGGGGTATCTTAATAATTGTCCACACACCAAATTTAGATTAGCCACGATTTTAGAAACTTTGTTGTGGTCTTGTATTTAGACATGATTAAATTACTTTACATCATATGGTACTATATTTTTGGGATTTATATTTATTTTTTTGTTGTTGTTTATTTATTTTTAGTTTTTGTCATTGTATCTGATGTGAGATGTGAGTGTGTGTGTGTGTAGGAACTTTCTCTAAGGCCTATGTTGTTAGTGATACACCTCTTCTAAGATATTACATAGAATGTGGTTTATTGTAATCGGGTAAATGGAGTCATGACATGGGCCCTATTGGGATGGTGCAGGATACTGTGGTATGATATCATTTGTTTATTTCATTGGAATAGAGATTGCATTATTATTTTTTGGGAACACTTTTTTGTGTTTCAAGTACATATTTTAGTCTAGAAACACTAGTATTGGTGAATCAGCTGACATAAGGACACATTAGGAGTCTGAAAACCTATATTTATTATCGGTACATGATAAAATTTGCCGCATGGATAACCATGGAACATATATCTTACAGGAATTGGTTGTAGGTATGATTTCATTTTTGATTCATCTCTCTATATATACTCATTAACTATTGTATGTACTGTTCATTTTAGGTTTCATCATCAACATATTTTGGCTTTGTTTCAACGTCATGACAATGAGGATGTTCACAATAGATACGAGGCATTGATATAGGGACTAGTTTCAATGCTTCTTCTTCTAGGTGTTACAGTATTTATACCACCGCATTTAGATTAGACAATGTTAGTTGTAGTACTAAAGGATGAGGGGAAAATTATGATCACATATCATGAGTTTCAGTTTATGAAACCCATGAGGTTCCATGGTGATCAAAAAACCTAGAATGGTCTATACATTCTTGATGGGGTGACCTGAGTTTTATATCGGATTACGACAGCTACTGATCAGATGGTGGCCTTGTAAGTGAACATTCTCCATGGCTCTATAAGAAGATAGATGGGGTTAGTGATAATGTATTAGAATGAGGATACACTTTTTTGGATATATTTTGATAGTATTTTTAGGTAGGTGTTAACTCTTGATACATTTTGGTGTATATATATATGGAGCTTCTATGAATCCATTACGGATTCATGATTGTACTTCAATATTCATCAATGACAACCAAACATTCCATATACTATATTTATATAGTTCTTGATTAGTTCATTAGAGATATGATCACAGAGCGAGGGAATCATATAGATATCCAAGATAGTTTTATCACTCATGACATTCCTACATATGATAGGTTTTAGAGTAAGAATTGGTGGTAGATAGATTCATAGATGAGCAGAAACAACTATTGGTTTTTGGTAGTGGGTAGGAAAAACTAGTGAACATGGATGTAGGGTACTGACATATATCTCCGGGACTTTGTTAGGCGAGATGATTTAGGTGGAGGTCCCAGGACATATGGTCAATGGATTACAGATCACATTATTGGTTTTTTCAGCTGAGGGAGGGATAGTGTGACTCATAATATTTATGGGGACATCTTGATGAAATTTTTTCATCCGATCATATAACTGGTAAGGTGACTATAAATGAGATGTTGATGTAAAGGATGTTGAAGGATAATATAGGTTCTGAAGGTAGACAACTAGAGAGGGGAGTCGGGAAAGATGTAGGAGGTGTTAAATGCTTTGTATCTTTCCACAACCACTACCACCCCCACCACTAGGAGGTCCACGAAAGGATTAGTGAGTCGGTGGAAAAGAGAGGAAAAAATACTCATATGTGGAAAAGTATGATTTGGTGGTTCTAGGTATGATTTGAGGCCTGGTATATATATTTTTTACCTTATTTTTGGTATTGATAGACGTGTTAGTCAATATTTTCAATCCAATTATCTTTTATGAGACACAGTTATTTCATTTCAGCCCTTGGATCAATCTTTGTGCTTGTAGACACTTACTAGAAAGGAATCACTAATCGCACACATGGGACAATAGTGTGACATGACTCTTGGACCCAAGGTTTTATATTGGTATCTATTTATCACATCGATGAGGCCTTATGATGTAATCATAAGTATGAGAGAGTTATCCAAAGTTGATTCTCATATTTTCTATTTTAGGTGGATGACGCATTGTGTCTACAACAATGCGATTAGGTTATCCTTTTTTGGGGGAAATGATTCCTAGGTAGTGCATGATTGAATAAAACATACGAGGGTGATCCTGATTACTCACTAGTTGGCAATCATGAAAATTTGTGTGGTGGATGTTATGATTTTTTATTTACTTGTAATGGTGGTTGTGTATGAGGTATTCTACCTTGAGGATATTACATGATTAACTTCCCCATATGATATAGAATAATTCAATTACCTTCATCATGGAGTGGAACCAAAACCTATGGAAGCATACTATTCTCCTAGGTAGAGATTCAAAAGCTAAGGGTGTATTTAATGTAATTGGAGCGGAAGGGAATGTTTAGAAATGATTTCTCATACATGGAATCCATTTTTTGTTTTCCATGATGTTAGATGGATGTATTAGATTATTTGAGGACTACTAGATCCTTAACTGGGTGACCATGAAGAATTAGTATCAACAACAACGTATATATGACCTCTTTGAGTAGTTGAGAGGGGTAGGTGGTTCCAATTGATTATCCTTAAATCAAGTTACAATTTTTTGTCAGTAAATTATGTGTAAATACAAAAAATATATAATTCTAATGGTTCTATAGTCAATATCAGTAATTCATGATCTGGTTTGGTTTAATAACACCCCATGATTAATGATGAGACTCGTGAAATTTTTTTTTCATTATTTATTAGTCTTAATATTTATAGTAATTATGGAATATAACATGGTGTACTCGACATCTGAGGAAGATCATGTGAGACACTTGAGTATAGTTCTTGACATACTAAATTAGCACCTAATTTGTGGGATTATAATGAAGTTATTTTTTTGGATTCTTGTGGTATAATTTCATGGACATGTTATATTAGTTGATGGAGTCGAAGTGAAATTCAAACTGGTTGAGGTATTTTTATCAAGGGAGCCCCCCAGGATTGGGATGGAGGTGAAGATATTATTTGGGTTAGAAAGATATTATTGGAGATTAATAGATTAATTCTATTGGATATCAACAACCAGGATAGCATTGACCCAAAAATGGGTAGCATTCTATGACGACAGAGAGAATCCAACATGGTTTTCACCAGCTAAGGAATAAATTGACAATTGATACCATTGTGATGTTTCTGTAGGATGGTATCAATTATTTAGTGTTCTTTGATGCATCATGAATTCATCATGATTTTTTAATGTTGAAGATGTAGGTGGGGATTGCAAATGGATCTAGATAGTTGAGATGATGTGAGAATACCTATATGGACCATTATCTTGTGGTATGAGTAGTAGCCTCCTCACTAAGGAGGTGGCTATAATATCAGATGAACAAGTAGTTTACTATCCATTCTCATCATAATAGTCTCATGTATATATTATCTCAGAAGGACTTAGACATAAGACATGTGAAATGGAATGATTTCCTCTGGGATTTTAAAATCTACATTTTCTATACTATTGGTATAGGGATTGTGGAAGAGGATCTTATAAATATGATATCTTTTTTATAGATATTGAAGGTGGAATCAGAGCAGTTAACCTTTTTACCAATATCCTTTGTAGATGGAGATGGAGCAACCAACCTCAAATTGATGGTTTTCACCCATTATCACATGCAGTGAGTTAGGGAGGAAAACCGTTGGGATGCAAACTACAAGAACATATGTAGTTATATATCTACTAGACATGATCATAATTAATTTTTTCTAATGATTGGGAGCATGTTATTTTTTTAGAAGTTTCACAATATTTCCAGTGACATTGGGGTTGGAGGTTCAAAGATCATTTCATAAATCTCCATTAGTGGTATATCCATTTATAGAAAATATATACCATGACCTCTAATATATTTTATTGGGGATAGTGAGGGAGAATTGAGTTGAATTTATTTACCATAAATTCCATATTTTCCATAAAGTGAAGGGTGAACACCATGTTACAGAGGGTTTAGATAAAACCCATAAGGTGCCTAAGGGGAGTTGGGATGCATATACATGGAAATTTTTTTTGGGATTAACAAACATGTCTAGAGTACATGAATCCATATATACGGTCATTGACCAAAAACAATGTCATCCAACTTCATACATATTTGGGAGATTTGTTCTGTGGATAGCTTGGGATGGATCTTCATGAAGGAGATAGTTTTACTCCATTGAGTTTTCTTTGATGACTGTTTTTGAAATTGGAACTCCCTTAACATACTAGTTTACAATGGGATTTTTTTAGGAATTTTGGACTCAGTTATTCTTGAGCACATAATTTAAACCCCATCATGGTCAGATGAAAGAGAGGACTATTCATGTTTTTTTTATTATGTGAGATTTTATGACGGTATTTTTTAGTATTTGAGTCGATCAAATACATCAGGTGGAGTTTTCATACAATAAATTCTACCATTCGACCCTTTGGATGGAACCATTAGAGGATTTTTATAGAATACATTATTGGATACCAATATTTTGCAATGACCTAGAGGGTCGGTACACATTGGCCCACAGTTAATATAAGAAACTACAATTAATGTGTAGATCATTCTGGAGTTGATGAGAACTGCATAGAGCTGTCAGGTTTCTTATGAAGATAGATTGTATAGGATTTTGGATTTCGAGGAGGGAGACCATGTATTTATATATGTTTCACCTTTACATAGATTACAGAGATTTGGTCAGGGCGACAATGTATCTCTAAGATTCATTGTCAAATTCCAAATACATTGTATAGTTTTCAAGGTGATATACATCATAGATTTACCTCCATAGTTTTACAAGGAAGACAGAATCCCATACATGTCACTACTGAGGAGGTATGTGCATTTACCATAACACATCATATAATTGGGATAGCTTGCATAGTGGATGCAGCATCATTTTTCAAGTATTAATTATAAATTGTAGACCAGAAGATGAGGATGCATTGTGGGAGAGAAATTATTTTACTGTATATCTGGTGGCAGCTTGTGAATATCCAACAGAACACATGCGAAGGCGGGATCCGATTCATGATTAGTGCCCATGAATATTTGTTTAGAAATTATTTTAGACTTTTGGGACATTATTTCATATGGTGGGGAGAATTTCATTACTCAGAATTTCAATTTATAGTTTTTTATAATATGTAGATTATTTTCAACACATTCTTCTGAGACAATGTGTGATTTCAAGACCCAGTGTGTCCAGAATAATGTTTTTCGATATATCAAATAGCACATACACACATTTCTCCAAAAAAAATTGTTGAACCATATAAATGGGGTAACTAATGTGAAATATGAGGTCATTATTGATTTATAAAAATATGGTTTATATGAGGCATGAAATAACCATGTTTGGAAAATGATATTTTAAAAAAAGTCATCACAGGAATAAGAAAATTAAAAAAATATTTATATAAACTTATTTTTACATCACAAATGCTGCAAACGGGGAGTCCTTAAGTAGACTATTATAATATAATATACTGATATCCACATAACTCTAAAAAATATGAGTGATTTTGGAGAATGATTTTGAAGATCTCTCTCAAATTACTGAAAATGAAATTGTAGATAAATGATTAACATTCCACAGAATTGAAGGATGTAACCAATGGAAATAATGAATCATTGTTATTGGTCATAGATAGGTCCAAATTGATGTTATATGTTATTTGTTTTGGTTTTATTTCCCAGTTACAATTTATTTTATAAACAAGGGTCAATTAATAATTACATCGATCTGGGGATTCTATATATTGTGGAATGGGTTATTATAATCTTGGAATGATATAATTTCATTGTGATTAATTTCTATCATATTATTATTTATTACAATGGAAAAAATTGTGGTTAATAGAAACATCGACCGATGAATGTTCCTCATATTTGTTCTATTGATTTTTTCCTCTGATTTTATACCATTGAGGGTGTTCTTTTTTTGTACCATGGTTAAAATTATGATGGAAAAAATCAGACAATGTGTAACCAAGTAATTGTTTAATTGATGAAAATCATTATTATGGACATGAAAAAATGAATGTGGTGTGATAGAAGATTCATTAGAAAATTAGATATCACAAGACAATTAATATCATGTTCTTCAAAACAATACAATTAATTAGTTATATATATGTTTTATGAATTGATTCAATGGTTTAATCCCATAATTTAATGATGATGAGGATACAATGTTGTTTTCCATTGGTTTTGGTGAAGGTTTTGATTGGAACAATGGATAGAGAAGCATCCACCGGTTTGTAAAACCATTTATGAAAATTTAAAAATTTACATGCTACATAGCATGTGGCATGGAGCCACATGACATGTGGGCACATCTCATAGGTTTCCAAGGTTTTGGGATGGAGATAAGTATCACATGGTGTGTGATATTGTCACATGACCTCTGGTCCCAATTTAGGATCTCCACATGTACCTTAGTGGGTACACAGATATGGGATAGATGTCATGTTAATGCATACATAATAAACTCCCACAAGAACATAGTATTGATAACATGTAGATATGATGAGCTATGTAGTAGAACTAGGGACTAAGTTGACGGGCTACATCACGCTATGTAATTCCATATAGACATAGACTTGGGCCATTTACATCGGAAGGACCCACAATCAGAAGAACATAATTTGTAATCATACAACATGTTGTGTACACCAATGATGTTGTCATTAATCCCATTACCTCTTTGCTGAAGAAACCTTATGTTTGTATGCATTCCCCATATCCATTTTTTGATGTTTATTATGGAATCACCTCCAAAACATAGGAAAATGATTCCATCTATAATGCTACATTGTATCATTTATTTAAATATCTCCATTAGGCCTGATGTGATATCATATATTCATCATCATTCCCTAGGGGTATTTATTTTAATCATCATGACCAATAATATTTGGGCATTGATCCTCGACATAGCGTGTTAATCCAAATTTTGTTGATGGAAAACCCCATGATCAAAGAGTGATCATGTTACTTGTATTATATTTTTTAATCATTAATCTTTTACATCTTATGATATGACCCGACAGACAATACATCTCAGACATACATCATTAGTTCTTTTAGACTCAAGAGTGCATTATCCTGAATGAGTGTTATATGGGAAAATCATGATGGAATCCAAATATTGTATTACGGTTCTGACATACCCTTAGACAATGTGTCTTGTTTAGTATATTTGGGTGTTATTTTTATATATTGTATATAATTATAGTCGTTTTGGATTAAATTTTATATTTTCTAATATTCATTTCATGTTTAGGGCATCGTATTATGTATGGTTATAATCATGCATGAACATGATTTTCCCACATATGTCATGCTTTGTGAAGATAATAAACCTATTTAAAGAGTCATATATAGGGAAATTCAATAAGGTTCCTAGTGAGCTAATATTAATAAATGTGTGTTTTTTTGGTTCCGTGACAGTGGTCTCCAATATTAATATTATGCTATACTTGTTTTAACATTCTTTGTTGGGTATTTTTTTATCCCGCGGTACTTTCTTATAATTTTTGATCCTTATGTAGTTGTGGGGAATATTTGTATGCATGAATAATTATTTATTTGGTTTTTAAATTTCATCAATTGATGTTCTCATATATTCTCGTATGTGTATTTCTACAAGGGTAATGCCTCCAATTCTAGTGATATGTATACCCTGGGGTGTCACCAGCCCCAGACCGGTTGGAGGTAGCCTTGAGGCGTCACAATAGGGGACCCATTATGTGGTGTCAAGACATCCATATTTAAGGATATAAATGTATTTTCAGAAATTCCCTAGAAATTAATTTATCCTTTAATTAGAACCATTTTGAGGATTCAATCAATGTTTTAGTTTGTTTTCTATTTTTAAAAAATATAAAAAAATATTAAATAAAAAACAAAAAAAAATATAATGAATCCTCCTTGAAATATATGAGACATGCTCAACATCCTTATGTATAAAAACATGAAAAATTTTGAAATTATTAGTGAAGCGGATTTATATAGACAGATTATTGATTATAAGTAAAACTAGAGAAATAATGTGGGGTCCTTATCAAGAGGACTTATAGAATTTTCTCACATTTTTTGAAACACATATATATCAGAGGTTAACCAAGAAGAAAATATTACAGTCATATTTTTGGAGGAGGATTAAGGGGTCCAATAAAGGATATGTGACATATAATAGTACTCTATTATCATAGAAATAATCCCAGAGGCACTATTATAACTACATAGAGAAAACGTTTATGGATTCTGTGTGTTGTTAATTCGATGATGAAGATTATTTTTTTATCTGACCTCGATTATATTGAAGATAATATCACTTATGTTACTCCATTTATCCATATTTTGGATTTATATTATTTTATGTGTACACCAGATGTGTCATATAGAACTTGAACCATCAACCATTATGTAATTTTTTAATTCACGGTTTATGTTGATGATTTAACTATGGGATTTGTTGTTAATAATGAGGTGTTTGATAAATTTATGGAATCAAAAATGACTGTTGAAACTACTTTAGTTTTTAAAGATGAAATGAGTTATTTTACTAGATTAAATGCTAAATATCACCCTATAATTTATTTCATACATCCATTGAGTTATAATAATTAACCTATGGTAGAAGGAAAATACCCTTTTATTAATATTTATCTCCACAACTCCTATAGAGGTACATTATATTAATGGATTAGGATAATAAATAAGTTTACAATATGGTATTACAAAAAATGATGCTCAATAAGTTTGCAAATAATCAGATTTGGTGGTTTTTATGAATGAAGTAACAACCTCTTTCAAACTATTTTTGAATCACTGACATTCCATATTTGTAATGTCAGAATACACAACCACTTGATGGGTTATCCCCAGATTTTCTTTCTCCCTTTTTGTATCCTCTTGTATTTAATATTTATTATTGTTTTTAATAATGGGATCATTCTGGAAGTATAATAAAAAATTAGTGATCACATGCGGAAACCAACAAAGAATAATATTATATTCAATAGTGAAATCACAAGATTAAACACCCAAAATCATACATGGTTGAAACTAATTTTTTTGATTCAAATTATATATTTTAATGATACAAATATTTAAAAAAAAATTTGATACATATTATAAAATTATATGAACAATTAATTAATAAAACATACATAGTATACATAATTCAACACAAAAAATCATTAAAATAATATACACCATGTGATTTTATAATTTAATTATACGATTATTCTTCTTCTTGTGATATAAGTGTGGGGGTATCCTATATTTTTCTAATAAATTACACTACATTATTATATATCATTCTTTATTTTGAATCTCATGAAAAATTATTTAATTTTCTTTATTATGATAATAAATCATTAAATTTCAATAGAAAATTTATTTTCAAAGAAAATAGTAGGTGTTGTAATTCTGTTCATTTTGATCTCTCATTCAATCCAATTTTAATTATTTTCACTACTAAATTATTCTATCACTTTTTCCTTTTTATTTTTCAAAAATTTTATTCTACATTGGGGGTAGGGTTGATTTTTTCATACGCATAAATGGTGACATTTTTTTATAATTTATATTATATTTAATATATAGACCACAAAACACACCATTTTTTAAAATGCCTCCATTTTTGAGAAATCATAATAAAAAAATCTATATGAAAACAAATTTCCAATGTTAGTTGGATTAACCAATAAAAACTTCATTTAAGTGAAATATTCCTTGAAATTAATGTGGAATTTCAATAAATATAATTTTTTAGTGAATTAGTGATTTTGGACTATTATTGATGTTGTTTTTTTGGTAAAAAATTATCAATATAAAATTGGAAAGGAATATTCATTTGATTTACTCATTTAGATTTTTTTACTATAATGATAGAAAAATTGAACAAGAATTTGAACATAGATACTTATTATGGGTCACATAGAACACCATAGATAGGAAAACCAATCGAGATGTATAAAAATGTTTTGAATCTAACGAAAATTGGGAAAATGTGATCCGATAGTGAGTATCTCAGACAAGGGTATTGTTTATGATTATCTTAATAAATAGAAATCAATATGTTTAATCAATATTTCATTAGATGAATTTATGGTTGGGGAATTTTATAATAATTATAAATTTTTAACAACAAAAACATGAAATGAGTGGAATAATTAACAAGGGGATAAAAGATTTATAAGAAAATACTATCAGTTGTATTAATAATGTGGGAAGTGAATTCATGGTTTGAGGATCCTAGGGGAGAGTGAATGTTTTATTTATTTCTATTATAGATCAAATTATAGTTGAGTATCTGTGGTATCTACTATAGGATTTGGCACCTGATTTTGTATTGGAATTGGGAAATGAGATTACATCACATAGGGGGAATTAAAATCTTTTGTAATGGATAATTTTGTGCTCTCCAAGAAAGGAGTACGACCATTGACCCTAATTCATTCTCTATCAAACCATATAAATAAAAAAATTTCCAAGTGGAGAAATTGGTTTTTGAGTGAAATTTATTGTCCACATTCATTTAATGACGTTGGCCTAAAATAAATTTATTAAGATAAATATAATATAATTTCCAAGTCAATAGTTGATACCAGAGATGCATTCTTTAATGTGTCTATGGACATCCCAAAACTCATTTTAATCATTTTTATATACTTAAAAAATAATATAGAAAACGTGAATAGTATTAGATACATAGAGGTAGTGAGTAATAGAGTGCTGAATCTATAAATAACAAGGCACAAAGGTAGAAAACATGAACCAAATATTGAAAAGAAGATACAACAATTAACATTCTAATATTCATGTAAATCTACATTTTTTCTTCAAATAATTGAAATATAATGAACCAATATCTTCTAAAAATCAATGAATGGATATTTGATTTCATATGTCACTAAAAACTTCTCCAAATTAGAGAAAGAGTGATGAAAATTTCCCATTGGTATTTGATCTATCAGTTTACCACTTATATAGTACCTGTTAACCATGTATAATGGAGAATGATGGTATTTATTTGGATGAGAGGAACTCTATGAAGCATTTGAGATTCAATTCATGGAACTAGTCATGAAAGATGTCCCATCATCTCTAAAGGCTTAATATCACAACACACTAAAGAGTGAAGATTAAAAAAAACATATATTTAAAAAATATAAAAACATGGTTATAATGAATTGAAATTGGACCAAAATAGAAAAATAACTTCTATAGAGACCCTAATTCTTAATTTATTAACATTACATTAACAGAATAAATAATAGACTATATGAACAATATCCCAAAACTGTTTTATTATAGGGAATTTGGAAACATAGAAACATAAACACTAGTACATAAGTGAGCTACAATATCTCACACAAGGTTCTTCTTTGCTAACAACCTTCTTAGAGAAATCATACATGATATATATCATCTTAACCTTGGTGATATGTTAAATAAAAAGGTGTGAGATCAAATCAACAGTAAGGGTAAACAATGGTGATTTGAAAACACAATCATGAGCATAAGGGTATGAGAACATGATCATGATATTGGAAGATCATACCCTATATAAAAATATCATAAAGAAGATCATGTAATATATATTGAAATTTCAGAAGACATAAATTATAATGAAATAAATAACATGATCTATTAAATCACATCATAGGAATGAATATATGAGAATTTAGTAAAGACATATGTATATAATAATGATTTACCTGTTGTCAAGGTATCACTATAATGACTATCATGGTATTATGGGTTTACTTCCCATACCATCTTGGTAACTGCGGTTCACTACTATGACCATGTTTGTAGACAATGTCTTTTAGGTTTATCCCATGCGATATACATATTTACCCAATGAATTGAATAGAGATATAGGTCTCATGCATATTATAATGAAATCATACATATATGATTAAAAATATCATAAATAATCATATCATAACCAATGGAAATAAATGGGATTCAAAAACATGTAATCTAATCATACCATCTTCAAATGATATAGGATACTTAAAAATTTTATCAAAGAAAACCAGTTAAAATAAATGGATTTCTTAATAATATAACCTATAAAAATTAAAATATTTCATAAACATAATTCAATAAAATTATAACCATTCCGTGAAAAAATACAAATGTTTTATTTGGATTACCTATAAGAAAGGGAAGACTAACATCAATGAATGTCATCATAAATGATAAATAATTTGAAGAAAACATTTAAACGCATTTCTTAAGGAAAATATAAATTATTTTTCAATGAGTTTTCATTTAATATATATCCATTGAAAATTTTAAGTATCCATTCAATTTTATGTTTTAAAAAGAATAATTCTTCACATTATTTTATTGGAAAAGTAAACGGTTCCACTTTATGGAATGATAAAAAATATTCCTTTAACCCATTTAACAATGTTTATTATATTTGTACAAATTACATTAAAAAAAGTATTATAATACTAATAATATTTTGGAATAAATTTTTATGAAATAGATACATTAATGATAAATATTTCCTAGCAGATACATACAAACCATGTTCATAATAATGCGATTGTGGAATTAATCCTTTCGTTAGGTATGATTTCCTTCATATGTTTCGTGAAGTCATATATAATGGATTAATTTATTTTAATTAACATATTATATAACCATATTTATAAGAAATAATTTATGATCATATAATCTCATGTTTGTTAATAATACATTATTATTACACATCTTCCTGGTGTTAATTGTTCTTTTTAAGCATGTTCTATCATATAAGTCATAGTTAATGTCAATATAATATAGTTATTTAATTTAAAGAATAATATTATGGTAATAGAAAACCTATTTTTGAATTATATTCCATTATATAATCATTATATGTTCGTGATTAGAGATATTGAATCACATGAGTTCATGGAGATAGTAAGACATATGTACACATGAGCAACATTATTATTCCCTTAAATATGAAACAATATAAAATTGGATGGTATATATTTTTTCTATAACAAAAATCATATTATAATTATAATATATAATCATTTATTCGATCATTTTACCCATCCATGTAACTGGTAATGAAAAAACTATTACACCATGGTGTGGATACTGTAAGCCATACGAATGCACGTAGGACAATTTCATTTTTCATAGGATGGATAAAATGTAGAATAAAATTTCAATGTAATCATAATAACATAGTAGTATATAGGTGAAAAAATATTTATTAATTTAGAATGAAAAAATCAGATGAAGAGGATGTAGAGTAAGAAATACTCTTGAGAGATTTGGTAAAAGGGATTACATCTTCTTCAGTTAACTACCTAATGATCATCTCTTAGGGATACTAGAGATGGTATTTTGAGAAGACCAGTATATCCAAAAAGTCTATTAGGATGTAGAAAGGTGAAATTTTCTAGAATTGGTTGTGCGTGAAGGCTCATGATTGTGTGGGTAAGTGTGGAATGATTTTATCTTTTATAAGTGAGGTGCGGGTAACACTTTGATACTCTCAAAGTATAAAATTAATATAAATATCTCTTCATTTAAAAATATATCAAAAGTGATATATATGAAATATAATATTATTATGGTTTAAAATCCTCTCAACCAATTATATTTATACATGTTTAGGTAATAATAATAACCTTACCTCGTAGATTGATCCCTTAGTTAAACCCTTTAACTTTTACAATGACCACATCATTTTTACACTATATGGATTAATATATAAAATTCGAAAAGATCAATAAATGGGTAATTGGTGAAATTTTTCACTTAGTTGTGGTTAGTTGTTTAAATTGTATATTGTTAGTACTTTTATATAATTTAACAAAATATTATTTATTTTAAATTATCATTTATGTCTATTTTGATAGAATTCAATATTTGTCATTTAAAAATATCATATCAACATGATAACATCAAAAACACCCTTATAATATGACACTATCATATCAACCATATCAATCAACCACTTGGATGCCATTAATTTGGTAAAATTATATTTATTTTCCATTAATCTAATAATTCATGTGTCCTCATTATAAAATATTGTAATTATATTATTTATTCTCTATGAATTAATAATAAATTATCATGGTTAATATAAATTTATTATCTATCAAATTGTAATTTTTAGTCGAATATATCTTCTTTATTTTACATTATTAAAATTTATTTACTCCCTAAAAATATGAGTGATATTTTTAACATATCTTTAAATATTATTTAATAAAGGTCATGTTCTCACATAGGTGGAATAAAAGGTTATAATTTCGGCCTAATGTTGATTTTTGTATAAATTCATTCACAAAATTAATTAATGGTATTTCTTAGGGTATGTTTGAAATTTTTTTACATTTAATTATCTGATATACACTGAACTCTGATAATTAAAAATCTACTAAATTTACAATTCATAATCCCCAAAAAATAAGAGAAATATTTTACATAATTTATTTGTTTTGATTCCTAATATATAATCCATTATTAAAAATTTAAAAATATAATTTGAAGTAATCAATTTTCAATTAATCTTATTGACGAGTTGGGAAAATGAGATGTTAAAGCCGACAAATAGATAAGATTGAAATGTTTTATATATAAATTCAATGTAAAATTTATGCTAATAAAATACATTGTATTATCTAATTAAAATTAAATCAAGCTATTCTCTATAATAAATAATAAATAAAATTGAACACTAAGAATTATTTCAATGAAAATAGTTTTTTCTAATTAAAATTTATATTTTATTTAATATTCATCAAAACATGAATTTTATAAAAAAATTACATCAAATAAATAAAAGAAAATTATTATATACTAATTTCATGGAAGATGATTCGCTTATCCAATTTTAAAAGTAAAACTCTCAAATTTTTGATTTAAAATCTATTCTCCATTATAATGAATAAATAGTCTTTTGGAAAAATATTGGGTTTTATGAATAAAATCAATTTCTTATTATATTTTGATGAAAATGAATTGTATTTAATGAAATATATGACATATATATTTCAGTAATATCATTTACCAATAGTAATTAATTTAATTTATTAATACAAAATGTCTTTGTGAATATATCATTATTAAATTTATTTTTAATTCATATATATTTTAATGTCTTGTTACTTTATAAGAAATGAATTAAACTTTTTATGAGATCTTTAATACCATTAATACCAACTAATTTAACATGTAGGTAATTATATTATTTAAATAATAATAAGATAATATTTTGTGGAAATTCGATGTTGTGTGTATTGTACTCTAATAAAATTTTGCATGTAGCATGAGATATGTTGATGTCATATGAACCTAAAGTATGATTTAGTGACATGTTAAAAATATGTGAATATAAACATTTTAAAAATAGTTTTCAAATTATTTGGGTGTCACTTTATACCCCCATAATATTTATTTCTCCAAAAAAAATTCATCCTTCGGATTCCAATAAATGAGGATACTCTTGCCTCATCATATCTTTTAGTTCCCACATGTATTCCTCTAATTGGTGATGTAATAACCCCATCAAGGGTTCCACTAAAATAGTCCCTTAATCTAGGTCATCACATTACCTCATGTCCACCTCCCAGTACTCCAGAGGTTTTTGACCAGATGTGAAGGACTAGATTAATCACATGGATAACTATACATTATTACCAGTGTAAGAAATATTTAAAAACCCATAAACCCCAAAAATAACATGATCTAATCAATTAAGAAGCATAAATAACATTTCCCAACTAGTTTAAATCCATAACCTGTAGTAAATTTGTTATTTCATTATATAATGAAAATATTACATGGGACCAAAAGAAAGATATATATTGGATTCCATTAAATGGTCTGAACTCATGTTGGGAACATCATCCATGCATGTCCTAGGACTAACTCAACATATTATCATATGGATCATTCCCTTGTCCTAACCAACAAGGATTAAATCTGATCAGGATCCTAAATGAGGCCCGAGTAGGGTGGGACTACTACATAATTGGCCACCATCAATTGTGTCAACAACATATCTAGTCTAAACTGATAGTCTATGAAAGTAAATAAAATAAAGGGAATGTAAGTTAATGAATATAAAAAGGATACTAGTTAAGAATCTATACATTTTTACTTATTTTAGTATTGTTGTGACAAGTTCCTCATGAGAATCAACTCACAGTTTAGGTCATCAACAACATGTAATCCACGAGTTAGTCATTTTCCTTATACACACAATATTCATGGAAGTTAACATTATGTATATGAGAATATGTGAATTCTCTATCGCACTAGGGATGATCAAATCTGGTGATCACCACACTTACCAAGGTGCCTCATTCAAGGTATTTTCATTGAATACAACCATTGGGGTAATAGACCATCATTTTAACTCCCCAACCCATGCATTCTTGGGTAGGTTGGAGCACCATTCCTACCCTAACCATGGGAGAAGCCTTAAAACTTTATCCCACTACCATCCCATGTGCACATTCTTACTTCCGTTCACCACATTTATCCTTTTCACAACCAATACCTAAAATATTTATACAATCATGTTTGACAACAATCATCATGGTATTCAATATTATTCCATATCTCATTCAAAGTGTCCTTTTTACAATACATAAACTATTATCACAATTCTCTATGAAATGTCCCACCCCATTAACAATATTGATGAAATAAAAACCCCTCACGAATAAAACGTGTTCAACAATTCATACACACTAATAGAATTAGGGTTTTCAACATAAATCATTATCAACAAGGCATAATCACCATTTAACTAATTTATCACATTTTTATTATCATGCCAAACAATCTTTTAGGAAATTTCTATGAATTGGAACACTATAATATTTCATTTTCACTCCAATTAAAAATTTCAACATGGTTATCAATGGATCTACACTAACACCATACAACCTTTATCAAACATAGTAAACATATATATCCAGAAAGTATCAATGCACCTCATGGGTGGCCCTACGATGATCAATTTATACTCTAGGTGTCCCATGGGGTCTATGAGGGTTCCCATTAGTCATTTGGACACTCATTATACCAAATAAGATTGAATGATCAAAAACACATCATGGGGTAACCAATAAATAAACCCAATGATAGACAAATATCAAGAGAAACTATGGGGTATAACGTGTCGACCACCTACCATGCATCTGTTGATGAAAGCTCCATCAATCAATGCCTTATAACTCAAATCCACCATACCTTGAATCCTAATACATTATAAATCTATAAAAAGATTGTTTTATGGAATAGGATGGAGATGGGGGAAATATGAAAACCCTATTTGAGAAGAGGAAGCATAGAGGATATTAGACTGTCCCAGATCATTGATTCTCCATTGATGACTATCTAAACTACCGAGAGATGTGAGAGAATCCCTCATGGATTATATTGAGAGATACTCCTCATAACCAGGGATACATGGGAAAATAATGTACAAAATATCGAGTTCAGATTAATATCCTATAACAGATTTTTTAATAATTTATTAACTTTACTGGGCTACATAGTTTGCCCACAAATTTTACCAAACCATCTGTATTCCCTATGAGAGAAATTGTATTCAAATACCCATTTATCATGGATTACCAGCATAGTTTTCCAATCAATGTAAAAAAGAGTCTAGAGCAATGACCCAAAAAAAATCCCTTCACACGTTTTCTTAGGATAGTGTGCATAGTTTTCGCTAACCATGTGCAAACCCTGCATGTTTCTCATAAAACGTTTTTACTAACTTTTTTATGTCCCAAATCCCTCAAAACACTCCTGGGTCTTCCCATGAACTTGGGGAACACTTATTCAACCAAAATAATGTACTCATATAGAATAATAAACAAAAAAAGTGATGGAAAATTACAAATAATACAACCTCCACATATTAGGATGAATAATCCTCAGGCTTCTCTTACAAAGAACCATTGAGATTCTGAAGAAAATAGATTGGTTCATTTGGGCCGCATATCTAATTCCCTCCCAAAAGACTCTTCCTAAACTTGTCTATGATTTCATATAAATTATACCAAAGTTACAAACGTTCTGTGAAAAACCATCTCACTATGATCCATAATAAAAACCAAATGCTTCTTCATGGACACATGAGGATCATGCTCAACATCATCAACATTTATAACATGGGATGAATTAGGATAATACTTTAAAAGTTATGATACAAAAAAAAAAATTTGAATCACATTATAACATTGTGTAAGAGGAAATCAGTATGGCACTGGTCTGATCCTCTCCACAATCTCAAATGGCCCCACCTACATGGTGTAAAATTTTTCTATCTCTGAATTAAACGGTGACACAACCATGGAGACACCAATAGAAACACATTATCCCACACCACAGACTCAATAAGTCAATGATGTCGATTAGTATGTGACTTCTACCTACTCAGAGCTATCATCAAGGGCTTATGAATCAAATGAACTTTCTATGACATCTTTCGCACGAGACTCATTCCTATAATTTCATACTCCCAAGATTCTAGCCAACATAATAGAGATCTACACGGTCCCCCATTAAGGACATAAAAAGGATCCATCTAAATTGTTGCCCAAAAATTTTTATTGTAAGGGAACTCAATGATTGATAAGTGAATCTAAAATGAACAACAAAAATCTTAGAAATAAGCTATAAAAATTTTCACTAATACTTGAATCATATACTTAGACTTCTCATCCTTCTACGATAGATATTTCTTAATCAACAACACCAGGGCACCAAGCACCTTCTGCAATCCATGACAGAAGCTTCATGATAAATGCAGATCACAATATGAAACAATGGTTCTCAAAACACAATGTAATAAAAATATTTATCAATCATAAAAATCACATAACTGATCAAATATGTATGTCTCAGGGATCATTATGAAATGATCAAGTTTTGTCAACTGATCCAAAATGAGCAAGACTGAATCATTAATTCTATGAATTCTTAGAAGACGCAATGTAAAGTTCATCATTACATCATTCCACTTCCAATATAGATTAGGAAGTGACTATAACTACCCTCTCAGATGCTGATTATAGGCCTCCACATGTTGACAGGTAAGACATTGTGCCACAAAACCCACAACTTTTTTCTTCATTCCCAGCAACCAATACTGTATATGCAGATCATGATACATCTTAGTCAATCTTTAATGCACTTCCCACTTTGATTTGTGGAACTCAAGTATCATATCATTACACAAAAACACTTGACAACCATAGGACCATTAAAATAGATGCTTCCATCACAGACCTAAGGACCAACATGAAGGTGTACCCCCACCATTGAGAATTTACTTCATTTCAAAAAAACTCTGCATTCTCAAGAGGACTCACCTTAAGCTAGCTCAAAATAAGGGATTCAATCACTAGAGCGTAAATGGTCATTTTTATTAGCCCATACTTCACATCTATGTGATTCTCAGCAAATAATGTCATCTTTTTTCCATTCAGAGTTAAATTTCTAAACCACATGATTCTTAGTATTCTATCTTAGAGCATATGTAACACTATTATCTATCCTCGGTGTGTAATACAAATCAAATTTAAAGGATTATATATACTCAACCCACCTTTGCTATCGAATATTCAATGCCTATTGAGAGAATATGTATATAAGACTTTTATGATTTGTAAACACTGTGAACTGCTCCCCAAACAGGTAATGCCTCCATAAATTTAGGGAATAAACCACAACAACTAGCCTGAGATATTGGGTAGGCTAATTTCATTCATGAGGACACAACTTAATTGAATGATAAGCAATAACCCGGTCATCTAGAATCAACACTTCCATGCTTCTACTACCATAATAATCAAATAACAATGTGTAGTTGTTAGTGGGATTATGTAAGATTATAATTTTTTAGGTAGTCAATTGCTTCATTAATTCTTCAAATGATTTTTTTAACACATCCCACCACTGAAATATAACACCATTATTTGTTAATTTTTAGTGTAGTACCTCTAAATGAGTGAAATCTCTAACAAATATTCGTTAATAAAATGCTATTCTCAAAAATCTATGATCATTTAATACATTCTTAGGATATTCTAAATACCCAACATCCTAAACCATATCTGGATCCTCAAACACACATGTAACCAAAATTGATGTGTCCTATGAAAATAATTTTATCAATATAGAACATATTGTTTGATATATTTTCTAAATTCCTACGCTCTATTAGTGGACTTAAGGAAATGCCAAGATGTTAGGGATGATCATCGGGAGTTTGTGAGTACCGCAATATGACATCAAAAAGATCATTAACTAATCCATATAAGGTTGAAATAATATATTCATTTGTTCTATAAACACAATTGGTGCATAGGTATACCCGAATAATAACCCCAAAATTTCATACAACTCATACCTACTATAAAAATATATCTATGATATTTCAGAAGGTCTCACCCTCAACAGATGGTATACAGATCTCAAATCTATCATGGAGAACATTGAGGCCCCCATGAGTTGTCCAAACTAGTAATCAATCCTATGAATATGGTTTCATTTATGAACCATCATCTGATTAAACATCCTATATTCAACAAACAACCTCAAATACTTGTAAAAATTCATATAATTCAACATTGGTGATCCCCCTAGAGACAGAAAAGGTTGAATGAGTCCTTTTTCCACTAGATCATCAATCTAAAATTTCAGTTTCTAGATTTCTTACTCAACCACTAGATATGGTAGTATGGAAACCAGTTCTTCCCCTTACTGCAACTCGATCATAAACTAAAAACCACTATGAGGTGGTAACCCCAAGAAATATTAATGAAACACATTCAAGAACTAATCCAACAGATGAGGAAAGACATGTTTCTCCAGTTCTCTATCCTCAAGAATATGGCATACCACTTGGGTAGTGAACTCTCCTTTTTACAGAAAAAATTTCCATACACGACCTACATGATAATACCACTCATTGTAAAGGGCATATGTTTCTCTATCGAACGACATAATTTTTATCTAACATCATTAAAAGTTTATATATGATTTATACACAACTAACCATTCCTTTCCCAAGATAATTTCATAACCTAGAATCTCCAAAACAAACAGATTCCATATGAATGGATATCCACCATCCTCTAAGGCACAACCTTTACACAAAAATACATTCTCAACATTCACCCTAAACAAAGTATCATGTGACATAAATACACATGAAATTTCCAAATTTTGGCCAATATAACTATAAACTGTGATGAAATAAAAAAAAAGATTTATATCACCTGTGTTAAAAAAAGCACTAGTGACAATCGAAGCTATAATAATTACCTCAAATGGTCTATTCTCAAGATTCACCTACTCTGGGTGTATACTGATTTGTGTGAATGTGAACTGTATCTCTAGCCTATGATTAAGTCTATGTAATCCACACTACACTTCCCTTCTTGTACAAATCATCTCACTTGAGAGTACCACATCCACCACACCTATCAGTATGGATTTTAGAGATCCAACTTCATGTCCGATATTGGGTAATCATCCCCCTCCTGTAATATGCATTAATCTATGTCCTCCACCATTTTTTGACTACCATTCATTCCTATTGAACATCTTCATATGGCCCATTTACCTCACGATATGTACTAAAATGTTGGTTGGGAAAACTATCATCACTCATGCCCCGGTCTTCCACACTAATAGTAGCAAACTCAATCAATATCCTCCGAGACTAGTTCCTTTTTCTGACCGCGTTACCCAATGTTGGGCTGGAATAAACACTCAATGAGAAATTTCATACTCTCATATGTCACACCACCTGTTCACCCCACTAGAAGATCCTCTCGGGATCAGGGGGTCTTTTTGAGTATTCCTTCTGAGATGAGGGTCAAATCCATTCCCTCCACAATCTGATTCAGTTGAATGATATTTACCTGGTATCTGATCAAATGTCGAAGTCCATCTATAAATGGAATTTCCATATCTACCTGCTCTCCCAAAAAAGTAGGGAGAAAATTATGAAATCATATTAAAGGACCCACATAATATTTCACTGGCAATGTCTAATTCATCAAACTAACAAAGAATGCAGAATTATCATACCTTATGGTTTCTTTGTAGTTATGTTCTAGAATCATTTCTTGTAGACTCATCAATGTAATTCCATCTACTTGTTTTTTTTAACAAAGATATCTCACCAACTCTATAGCTAGACCAAAAAAATTTATTTTTCTAACATAACTCAATACTAGGATGGAATATACAGATGATCATGAATTATCGGGATATACTCAATCTCAGTCTCAATTACCTCTGGCCAATAATGTCCAATATAGGTCAGACGGTGCTACAACTGAAACTACATGGTTTTCTTGAACATACGTTGTGTGACACACCTTGTGTCCTGTTATAGCTTCAATATAAATACCAATATTTTCATAGAACTACTATTATATATCATCATGAACCACTAGTTATTCTGGCCCCACTACTGGTGGATGCATTCTCGATAACATCTTATTGTCACCCAACTAACAAATGCCTTCTTGGTGGAATTTCTCTACAATTCCAAAAACAAACTTTTAAGAACAAAACCATTAAAATTAAAAAATGTACAAGGGAATTATCCTCATTGGATTTAAACAAACCATTTCTCATACACTTCTCATTGGGATTTAATATATCAAAAACTCTACCATCAGTCATTCTTCTTAACACCCTTGCTAACATGGTTACCTAACTCAAATGGTTACAATTATGATCATTTACACCATTTCAAAATGATATTCTCATACAAATTTAATCCAATAAAATTTCATATAACAAACCACAACTTATTAAGAATAATAATTTAATTACAGTTTATCAATTTTACCTCTTTTAACCCATTTGTATGGTTTCTTTAGACACAAATTTTCACCAATTTTATGAAAGTAAAATTCATTCTACACTATAGGTCTCACACATCCATCCCATGTGTGTGTGCCTACTATGATTCATGTCACATATACACATACATTCCTAGAATGATGCACGAATTCCTATCTTTGTGCCATTTCATCCACGAGAAAAATATCAAAATATTGACTAGGAGATAATTTATGTGGTTGTATTTATATATTTTGGTTCATGAATACATCTAAGAACATGAAATAGGTATGAATAATTGAGAGATAACATTGTTCTATAATATTATGTGGGGTTTAAATTATACAAATAAAAAAAGGATGTGTTTAAACTAAATTGTTTCAATATGGAAATTTATGAGATTGATGAAATTATAGATAAATACATAGTGAAAATTGATAAATCCATAGTTATTACCCATGATTAAGAAATAAACATCTTATAATAATAAAAAAGCATACACTTAATGGAAAAAATTATTACAATATATGTTTGAAAAAAAATTATAAACGGTATATTTTAATGATAAATATGAGAATTATTAATTTATAGTAAAATATGTGATGGTGATATAGGTATTGGTTATTGAAATCGTTTTATATTTTTATTCAAATTGTATTTTAATATATGACTTGAGATAAGAAATATATTTTATTGATAAATATTATATATTTAACTAAAATGAGGATAAAATTTGTGATGAAGGTAAGTGATTAAAATTGAATCACATCCTCAAAACATTAGAATATGAAATTTTACTTCCACCAATGAATAATAAAATTATTTTATACTATTAATATTATAGTTCATTTGATCATGAAATACATAGATGGTTTTGTATTACATAGTGGATTTTAGAATATAATGAAGATAATATGTTCTCTAAATCTCATGTTTAATGTTTTTCAAAATCAAAAATCCATTCTAATGTAATATATGTTGAAATGTATGTTATGATAATTGTTGCTAAAAATGGTGAATATTTTTGGTTATTGGTTTAAATAACATTGGTATGTAAATTTAATGAATAAATAACATCAATTTATTATTTAATACAGTATTATGAAATGATTAGAAGATATATCTCCTGAAATTCATGAAATTTTCCAAAAAATAATAATTTGATGTAACTATATACACATGTAGATAAGAGTAACACCCTTAATTTCTGGTATGTTGTATATATATGATTATTATTACATTATGTAAGATTTTAATATAATATAACTTGTAATTTTTAATGATCTAATAAATGGAGATCATAGATTCTTTGTAGAATAAAATTATTTGGGAAACCTTGACATAATGAAATGGTTTGACATCCAGATAATTTTTGGTGTGGATTTCATGTAACATTTACAGTAATGAATGGATTTTATGGATATATTTCTTATTATAAAACCATTTAATCCATGAAAATTGTTATTATAAAAATTAACATGATGAGATACGAATATTGGTGTATGTGACCTCCCACTGAATTCATGTTGTTAATTTATAATTCATTTAATGATTTCACCAACCAGGATATATTTACCTAAAAGAAATTTATAATAATTATCATTTGGGATCCTATATTTTTAATTAAATTATATGAAAATACTATGTTGTTTTTTTGGAACATATCGATCAAGAATAAATTGGAAACAAATGATTTTTTATTTCTATGAAATCAATTCTTAGGGAATCCTCAAAACATCTCAAGTTGGTTCTCTTGGGATGTCCAATGTGTAACAATATATTGGTGTGTATTTATAGAGTAAATGGTTTAAATTTTTGTTGTAGATATCATAATATGAATTATTAATATTACTAGAGGATGTGGTAAATCCACTAAAACATTTCAGATCATCTGTGAAAATGTAATCAATGTGGGTTTCTTCTATCCCTCCCACAAATATATAACACATTATTTGGAATCATGATTAATTGTTCCAAAATTTTTATTAGTAATATATTGAGAAAATATAGTTTGAAAACCTTGATTTGTTTGTTTTTCATAGGTTTAGTTTTGAATTAGTCACATGTTAGTTTATAATTAAATGTTATATAAAGATTTGGAATTCAAGAGTAATGTTTTGTGAGAGTTTCTTCTAAATCAATGATGGTGTTATAATACATTTCATCATAGGTTTATATTTCATTTTATACGTAATTTTTGAAATATACACGGTGGTTGGTTGTGAATATAAATTCACTATAGGATATAACATAGTTTTGAAATTGTATTGGATTTATTTTAGCTCTTATTTGTTAGGATTGTCATTTCGAATGGATTTGTGGCTATTTATGGATCATGGATTGGATTTGAAATGAGGAGAGTTAAATGGTTTTTGTAGTTAAATATCATTATTTAAATATTTTACAAGATAAAATATGTTGATATTCTCAACCCATGTTTTATATAAAATGTCCCAACATGTTATTTTCCTAGTGTAATACAATGGGAAGACATTGGTGGAATTCAACTATGTGATACACAGACCCCCTAAAATGGAAACTTTGTTCCTTTAAAAATGTCTTCTATCAATATAAAGAGTAGGGACATGAGATTTAATTATAATGTGGTGATCCATGATATCATGATTTAGTTTTTAGGGTATATAAGGGGACAATGTTTATATTTGTTAGGGATAGTGAGACACTAATGGAAATATCCTTTTTTAGAGTCTTATCCTAGAACAATTATTTCATTATTGTTTTCCTATGTTATTGTTCTTAATCTGGTATATAATTTAGTTTTGGTATTCTTGGATTCATTAATCATGTAGTTGGGGTTTGTTTTATTATTTTTTTATAAGTTCGGTTTTATTTAGTGAAAATCATCCACCAACATTTTTCAAATCCCATGGAATTTATTTATAATATTTCGTACCTTTGGGACATCAACTATGGTGAATAAAATTCTTTTTCTTCCAAAAAATGATTTGGATGGTGGTCTATAAATGGTATTATTTTATTTTTGTCCAATATATCGGTTTGCAGCAAGGATACATACCTATTAGAACAATAAATTTAATGTTTTTGAATATATAGTCCACCATTTTATGTTAATCTTCAAGATAATATTGATTCCAAGCACAGAAATGTTATAATACACTTCTTGGAATTATTTAACATATCATCCTTGTTTTAGCTGATGAATACTTCATATAATACTTTAATATAGTGAAATTTCACATGGAAAAAATTATACATATGTTGTTGATGCTTTTGGGAAAATGAATAAAAATAGAAAAATATATAAACAGTTTTATTTTTTGAATGGTTGTTAAACATTTCAATACTCATACAAATACTAATTTTTTATAGTATTATACAATTTATTCAAGCTGTTAGTTCTTAGAGATAAATTAGCCTAATGTTATATTTTTCTTCTCATAAAAAATTACACTATGTCAATGTTATAGATATGATCTAGAAGAAGAATGAAAATATTCAGTCTCTACTAATCCATTAGTTAGCCAACAACTTATACAATGTATTTCAAAATAATTTCTATTAGTTGAAATTTTAAATTAATAATATAAAGCATGGAAAATAGACCATTCAATTGTTTTTTAAATATATCATCCACAAATATATTGAGGGGATTTAAAACCTGATAAAGAAGAAGTGTGGATATTCTGAATGAATATAATTTTTTATTTTCTTAGTATATTGCTAGAGGTTTAGATTATGTTATTGAACAAAATTTTGATGATATTTCATGCCAACATTGGTAATTTTCAATCCCTCATAATGATAAACCCTGACCTTAGAGGTATATTTTGAGGAATTATTCATTAAGAAATTCTACCCCCATACTATCACAACCCACCTTCACAAAGATGAGAGAAGGGACAATATGTTGCCAAACCCTTCTTTCTTCATGTTCAAGGAGAGATAATGACCCCCGAAACCCGCCTTCAATAGGTTCCGGAGTGGTGACTAGCACCAAAGGTATAGAATCGCACACAAGATTGAAAGAATTACCCCCTATTTTTTAATAGGATCAATAGTCTAGTTAGTAAATCCCAACAACACAAAAAGTAGAAGTATCAGTAAAGCCAAAACAAACCATACCCATTTGCATGTTCCAAAATAAAATGATTTAAGGAATTAAAAAGACCAAATTAAAACCAAAGAGAGGAAAACATCAATGACATCTGTCCCAACATCCGAACTAGTACGATCCTGAGCGATATCTGCAATCCTCCTGGAATCTTGAATGATGATTTATAAACGTTGTGTGAGAATACAAGTATAATAAGTATGGAAAAACCAAATGATCTCGTCCACAAGTGGGGAGGCATTCTAATGCACTATGAGAAAGGAGATAACCAATGAACCTAACATGAAAAACTATCCACCCAAGCCCCAGCAAGGCACACTCCTCAAATAACTCAAGTCATGTAATGTATATTAATATCACATCGATATTTTGGTACCCCACACCACTTTCTCACTGGTTATTGGAAACATACTATGCATCAAACATCTCCCACCATTCTCACCACAGTCCCACTACCACACCTCTCTCGTAGACACCTGGGCCACAACCATACATCACGCCTGCATAGTCTTGTGCCATAGAATCCACACATAATCATGCGAACAAACACCTGGGTCAGAACAACTACTTCCATGCCCGTGGACACCTAGACCTCATCTTGAAAATACTTGCGAAACAACGTACCCACACACACCTGGGCCAACCACCACAACTATCCTGCATGATGAATCACGGGCTATAATGTACCTTAGGCCATCACAGCCTACCCGAAGAGTCTTGGGCTATTCTGGTATGGGGGACGAAAAGGAGATAATAACCATCCACTCATAGGAGTGTTGGAAAAAAACACGTTCTCCCATGAAATGGGGATATTCAGCACTAAGTTCTCAATGTCTGTGTGAAAAAATATGAAACATAACAAATAAAATTACATAATATATATGACAAACACTCATCCCAACCAATGTGTTTCAAATCCACCCTAAGAACAAACACACTTTTTACTATTAATTCAAAAGAATCACCAAACCCACAACCGTGTCACCACTCATCCTGAAAAACAATTCCCCATTCAGCCCATTATTGATTTAATTTTCAACTGATTCCATTTAAGTAAAGTATGCACTATATGGCTGCTAATAGAAATAACCACAATCCAGAGAAAGAGAAACAACCAAACTGCAATTTAAGCATTCACACCTGGATCTCTTGTAAAGTCACAGCAACAAAGGGATTCATGAGATCCCTCAAGGAACTGGAACCATACCATGCCTTGAGATACTACCTCACATGGCCTCATATCCAAAACCAATAACTGTATAAAAACAGAGAATCTCATCCCCATCAACATCACCCCATAAGAATCAAACATAAAAAACATACATTCCACCAAGACAGATCAAGGATGTTTCCAGACACATGTGCATTATTTATTAAGTTTCTTCTTTCTGTTTTGTTAACCGGGGTGATCACACAAAGATTGTTGTTCACTAGGAATCCATTTAATTGGTAGATTTTACATGAATAACCTATTTTTATGTTATATTCATTCAATCACAAAAATATCCATAAAAACGGTGGTCCATTAGTGCATAAGAAAAGACCCCCAACGACCATGATTTCTCAATGGACATAAGACCGTACATTTCTCAAAACATAATCAAGGATAAAGGCCGCAGTAGATACCGAGAATACCCCCATTTATTCTTTAAAGGTCCCCTTATTATCTTCATTATAGTTTTGTTTAATCCATACCCATAGAGAAAATAGTATACACACCCCTCATGATACACAGTAAGAGAGATGAAGAGAAACCCCTACTTGGATGATCAATGATTTATATTTCTCTCAATACGCCATGAACTGGGGATGTGAAACTTGTAGGGGAGGTGTTTATGGGGCTCCAAGGACTTGCAGTAAGGGCTTTAGCACATGTTCCCCACTTGCATCAGTATGGGAACTCCAAATGCTCCATGGGAAGAGAGAACCCGACCAAGAAGAAGAAATGGACGAAATCTAGTGCGATATAAAGATGAACCCTAGAGTTACTGGATATCAAGATCTTCGAAGGCTTTAATGACAGATCATGTTTTCACCACGTGTATGAGTGGTTACACACGATGAGATTAATTGTTATATAATAAATCTCATCGAAAAAAGGTGGTAACAACTATGACATTAAGGGTTTTATATAAACCTAGGGGAATGTTACATTGAAACAGAGATGGGTTTTATGAGGGTCTCCCCACTCTTAAGAATTTAAATCACTGATGTTGGGATTAAAAACGGGTTTGATGCACTTCTAAAAGGTTAAAAAGGATTAAAAGTTTTGTTACAGGAAAAACTTCAGAAGAAAAATCCGACAATGATGTGTGACACTGATCGTGCCATACTGATCAGTGGAACACCGATCGTGGTGCACTGATCAGTCACACACCGATCTATCACACCAATCGGTGAGACAATGATCGATCGCATAGATCGGTGACACACCGATTTTGTCACACCGAAAGGACATTCTACCACCGAGAATCCACCCTTAGGATCCATAATTTGTAAATGGTATGGACCATGAGGGTCAAGGCAATTAAAATAGATACCCCTTGAACTATTCTCATCCCCGAGAATAAAAGCTATACCTCAAGAGAAGAGAGGGGTCTGAACCCCCGCCCCCACCTCGAAATAATACTCTATGGGACAAACCACCCCGAACCGCCACTCCTAACTCAAGGTCCATATTTTCCCGAGAAAGAGTTCTGGGAGTTCCTTCCACTATGTCATGATACTATCCGCTTTTGGAGGAACTGACTCACCCGCACGGGTTTAATAGCATCAACCTTAATGCTTCTTGATTAGGGATAAAGTCCTCCCTTCCCCACCTATCAGGAATTTTTAAACCATTCACAAGGTATAGAAACAAAACATCTCATAAACCAGCAAGGTTAGTATTACATCACAAACAAGTACAAAACAAAATAGAACAAAACTCAAAACAACTCTGGGTATTGGGTGCACATCTGGTCCTTCCATTACCATATACTCTCCATGAGCGTACCATGACTCCAAAACACACGAAACATCTATGGTTCATCCATATAGCATTTTCCCCTTTCTATCTTCGATCCTCACTGATATTTCTACAGAAATTGTGTTGGCCTCGATATATAGCTTTCCCTAGTCGAGGATGTGTGAGTCGCTGTGTAGATACCATCAGAGTTGAGACACATGGATGACATAATGCATTCTCAATAGCATCGTTGGTAGTGGTAGCTAGTAAGACACTTTTCTGACCCACCACAACACTTCTAATGTTCCGAAGAACCTTGGAGAAATCTTACTCCCCCTACCAAACATTCATTGTCCACGATGAGGGGAGACCTTCCAAAATAAGTAGTCCCCGACCTCGAACCCCATGGGTATCCTCCTATTATTGGCATATGACATTTACTAGTCTTGAGCTGCCTTCATCCTCTCTTGTATAAGATGAACCTTCTTTTTCATGCTCTGCACCACCTTTGGGCACAGAACACCTAATTCCCAACATCGGTCCACCACACAGTTGAGAGACATGGCCTCCCATACAATGCTTCAAATAGATCCATGCCAATGGTAGAGTGATAGCTATTATTGTTGAAAAAATCTAATAGAGGCAATTGTTGTACCCACGAACCTACAGAGTCTAGAATAAATGCCCGTAGCATATCCTACATTTTCTGTATGGTGTTCTCTATTTTTTCATTTATCTAGGGGTTGAAGGTAGTGCTAAGACGCAGCTGGGGTGACAAAGGCATGCTTCAATCCTCTCCAAACTCATTAGGTAAAATGTGCATCCCTATCTGAGACTATGGACCTCAGAACCCCATGCAACCGCACCACCTAATTCACATACCTTTATGCTAAGGCATCCACTACACCTGACTCCTTGATCGCTATAAAGTGAGCCGATTTTGTTAACCGGTCCACCACTACCCATATTGCATCATAGCCTCCATGAACCGTTGGTAGTGTAATGACAAAATCCATTGAGTTGTTGTCCCACTTAAACTCCAGGACATCTAATGGTTGTAATATACCACCAGGAACCCGGTGTTCAGCCTTCACCTGATGACACACTAGGCACCTGGCCATGAACTCTACCACTACCATAATTACCACAGGCCACCAAAACTGACCCCTCAGACCCGGGTACATCTTGGAAACTCTTGGGTGTACTGCTAGGGGTGAGATGGGGAACTCACCAAGAACTCTCATTAGCATTGTCTCTGGAACAAAAAAATTCCCTAAAAAAAGCATCGAATTCTAACCATCCTCCTTCCACCCATTAAGAGCATCACCATGGATAACTTGGTCGTGCATCACTTCACTCTCTATGTCACCCCTATGTGACTCCTCCACCTGCCAAAGTTAGAAAACGACACTATCATCTGAAACAGACAACCTCTACCACCATCCTCCATTACATCCAGTTGTAGTGAAGCCAACTCTTCTATTGCCTACCAAGCATCCACAGATTCCTGAATAGCTTCCCTCTATGACTTCCTGCTCAATGCATTTTCCCCAACCTTCCCCTTACCCTCAGTGTAAGAGATCTCGATGTTGTAGTCCTGGAGATACTCTACCCACCTTCATTGTCGCATGTTCAAGTCATGTTGGGTAATGATATACTTCAAGCTCTTGTGATCTTTGAAGTCCATGAAGCGCTCACCAACGAGATAATTCCACCACAACATCATTGAGTACAAGACCGCCACAAGTTCTAGATCATGGGTGGAATTGTTATGCTTATGGGGACGTAACTGCCTAGACCAATAAGAGAACACCCCTTGTTGATGCATCCGCACACACTCGAGGACCTGTCCCGAAGCATCAAAAAATATCTCATACGCTACCCCTTATTCTGGAAACCTCAAAATTGGGGCACTAACCAACATCCCCATCAGATAGCTAAAGGCAGCCTCACACTACCCACCCCAAATGAAAGCATGGCCCTTCTTGGTCAAGGCTGTCAAAGTTGTTATAACTCAAGAGATGTTGGGAACGAACCTCTGATAGTAACCTGTCAAACCTAGGAAACTACTAAATTCTTCCACATTCTTAGGTGATTCCCAAGAAACTACTGCCTCAACCATAGATGGGTCCACCACAATTCCCCTCTCAGACAACATGTGTCCAAAGAAGTTCACTTCTCAAGTCCAGAACAAGAACATATGCAGTTTCACATAAATTTGGTGCTATCGGTGGTCCTATAAAACTATTCTCAGGCACTCAGTATGATCTTCCTCTAACATTGAGTAGATCAGAATCTATTCAATAAACACGACTATGAACTGGTGCAGATATTCCTAGATAATGGAGTTCATGATCCCCAATAACACAGCTGGAGCATTCGTAACTCCGAACCACACGACTACAATCTCAATGTGTCCATATCTACACCTGAAGGCAGTATTTGAGATGTCTCCCTCCTTCACAATCACCTGGTGATTGTTGGACCCCAGGGCACCCTGATAGGGGAGGGGTGAATTAGGGCTATAACGTTTTCTTTTAAACTGAGGATCTAGTTCCCATGTTTGTAGGAACTAGTTAAACATGTATGAAGAAAATAATCTGTAATGAAACATTCACATTCAATGATATGGCAAGGCAAATTTTACATGGTTCACCACTAAGGGCTACATCCAAGGAGCATACTCCGATAAGTTTTCGGGCGTACCAAATTCCATTATTCTTCACTAGTTGTGGATTACAAAGGATCGGGCACAGTCACTCTATCCCAGGATCAATCTCTTTACAATTATCCAAGGATAGCTCACTATGTCCCTTAGGTCACTCCTATTGATTCTCCCTGGCTCAATGCCGTTGGTGAAGTCCCACTCAGTTTATAGACATGAAGGTCTCTTCATCATTGATCAATTAATGCATCCTATGCATTATGTCGATGCTCTGTTGAAGTCCAACGATCACCCATGAACAGATCTACAACATTCGTGCAGCACCAAGACAACCGGAAAACCTCAACAGCACAATGCGCACAACTCCATGGCGGCGCACAAATTTCAAGGATGGCATGCAAGTTATAACTGTCATGCAATTCCACCATAAACAATTGCACGATTCAGTCTTCTTTAAAGCCAAACTTGCACGACTCAACTTCTTGTCAACTCTAGATGATTTTGAAACCAAATGGAAACCTGTCATGAAACTTTAATTTGGGCACACAAGTATCACCAAATCACTTGCGTGACTATTGGGCGGGCAGTAAAAACTACCGCACTGCTCCTCCTTGCGCGACCCACCAACACTTGCGCGACTTCAACAACTGCACGACACAAGTTCTGAAATTCTTCAAGAACAATGTTCATGTGGAATGTGGAGGGGTGGTCCTCTATTTATAGGCATTAAAATACCCAGCGCCACGGCGTGCAAGTCTTCCCTTGGCGCACAAGTCTCGGCATGCAACCCTTCTATCCTCCAACACACGTGTGCAACCAACTTCCAATTTTTGGAGCCCCTATTTATTTTTCCATATTTTGATGATCAAAAAATGATGGTCAAATAGCACGCAACTTTCCAATCCTCTAAGGTACCGGTGCACAAGTCCTTTAGCAGGGCGCAAGCCACTTATGTAACCAAACCAATACTTGAGCGACCCTCTTTAAATTGCCATATATTCCTGTTTTCATTCTGAAAAACATCAGGCGGGCAAGTTTCCAAGCCTCCAAGGCCTCGGCATGACCCACCTTCCTTTGCCATATTGTATGCTTGAACTATATGATCACTTTGTCGGTACACATTCTGAACATCCACTAAAGATTGAAAATAAACAAAAACCATACTCTAATTCATATACAGAACATCCATGGTTCCAACAGTCTCCCCCATTGGGATTGTTGGAAATCAGAAAATAAATTCAATAGATCCACATGCAATCCAAAAAACACAAGAATCAACTCAGCCGACACTCTAATTCTACATGAGAAATGCTCGTTGTAGAAAACAAGAGATGAGGCATGAATTGGGATCCTGTGTTTTGGAATTCTCAAATATGCCCTGTTTGCTGAGTTCCTGAGTTCATTCTCATCCTATGACTCTAAATTTATTCCTTTCTCCCCCATTGGAAATAAACCTAATGTCGGTACTAGTTCATTGTTCAGCGCAAACCACACCCCCTAGATAATATCTCACTCAAAAACATGTATCATATCCATAAAAAGAAAAAAAATAGTTAACAAAACTGGGGAGAGTGGTATTGTGTAACCTCCTTATGCACTGGGAGGTGACTCAACACCGAGGTTCAACCGATGCTTCTCAAAAATAGCTGCAGACAGTGTCTTGGTCAGGATATCAGCCAACTGCTCATCTGTTCCTACATGATCCATTCTAATCATTCCTTGTTCGACATTCACTTTGATAAAGTGATACACGAATTCAATATGTTTTGTAAGATAATGATGAATAGGATTCTTTGTAAGATCAATTGAGCTCATATTATCAGAGTAAATAACCATTGGTTTCATCACTTCATCACCAATATCTGTCAATTGCTGCTTCATCCATAGCAGTTGAGTGCATGCCTTTGTAGAGGAGATATACTAAGCCTCAGAAGTACTAAGAGAAGTACATTCTTGATTCTTTCTCAGGTATCCAATACATTTATTGCCAATATAAAATGCACCACCACTAGTGGAATTTCTCTCAACAACATCGCCAGCCTATTCAGTATCAGATAATGCTGATAATTCACTGTTATTTCCTGCAGAAATGTATAAGCCACAATTTTGAGTCCCTTGAATATATCTCATGATTCTTTTTACTGATTCCATATGTTCCTCATTTGGATTACTTTTAAAGCGGGCTACAAGACATATGGCAAAGACAATAACTGGTCATGTTGCCGTCCGGTACAGTATGATCCCAATGATCCTCTTGTACATGGTGGGATCAATAGAGGTCCCATCATCATGTTTTCCATGTTTAGATCCAACTGCAATTGGAGTGGACATTGGTTTGGAATCTTGTGTATTAAACTTCTTCATTAGATCTCTTGCATACCATTCTTGTGAAATGAATGTGTAATCCTTCTTTTGAGTCACCTTCATCCCCAAGAAATATGTGAGCTCCCCAATCATTGAGATTTATAATTCGGATTTCCTATGATTGGAAAATTTGTCCACTGATTTCTTCTTGCAACCACCAACAATAACGTCATCAATATAGTCTAGAAGCATGAATTGATATCTTGTAGAATTATTCACATACATATTGTTGTCTACTCCACCTCTTTTGAATTCCAGTTTCATGAGATATGAGTCTAGTCCAGAATACCATGCTCATGGTGCCTACTTCCATCCATATAGAGATTTCTTCAGTTTGTAGTATTTTGTTTCATCAGAACCAAGAACAAAACCCACTAGTTTTTCAATATATACATCTTCTTCATGTACACCATTCAAAAATGATGTCATCACATCCATATGGTATACTTTATATACTCTTTGGAGTGTCATGTAAAAGAAATGTCTGATTGACTCCAATGTAGCCACTAGAGCAGTGGCATATTCAACATCAACACCTTCAATATGAGAGTATCCTTTACATACCAATCGTTCCTTGTTTCTGATAACACTTTAACGCTCATAAAACTTGTTTTTTAAGATCCAATTTGTCCCAATCACATTGTGACCTTTGGGTCTCTGGAAAAGATCCCATGTCTGAGTCTTGTCAATCTAATCTAATTCTTCATTAATGGATTTCACCTGGGATTCATCCTTTGTAGCTTCATCAAATGAGGATGGCTCTATAATAGATATAAATGCATATTGCGTGTTATTCCACATTCTTCTTGTTTGAGTGGGGGCACTCCTGTCCCCAATTACATTGGATGGATCAATCACAGCTCTACGATTTCTCATATGCGGTTTAGTTGCATTCTCTCTAGCCTTAGTTTCTTCTTTAGATTATTCTTCTGAGTCAAAATCTTCATGTGACTGGTGAGTGTTTTGAACAGCTTCCTCTATTTCTGTATTAGTATTTTCTCCACATTCAATTTCTTCTTCACTTTCTCACACATTATCTTATGATGTCCTTGAAGCCTTTGTGGTTTTCTCTTCAGTTATTTTAACATCACTGCTTTTCAAAATACTTCTTAGTTTCTTGTTGAAATACTTTTAGGCTTTTCTCTTCATTGAGTATGAGAGGAGAATTCCTTCATCTCCAATGTCACCATACTTCCCATGATTTTCGTCTTTGTTTCTGATGAAGTATTTTCTTCCAAAAAAACGAAAGTATTTCAAATTGGGCTTCCTTCCTTTCCACAATTCATATGGTGTCTCCATATCACCCATATAGAGTCCAATTCGATTTTGAATATACATTGTAGGTTGAACAACCTCTTTCTAGTAATTTCATGGAATGTGACTCTAAATTAGCATAGTTCGTTCCATGTTGTTCACTTGTCGATTACTCCATTCAAAAACTCTATTTTTTGAGGAGTTCTCACAGAAGCTACCTCATGTTGTATCCTATGCTTCTCCAGATAATTCTCAAATTCAATGGATGCATTTTCCCCTCCATTGTCTGATTGCAACACTTTGATTGTTCATCCTGTATCATTCTCAGTGATTCAATTATATTTTTTCATGCTGTCAAAGACTTGTCGTTTCCTGTGAATTACCATTACACATGCCATTCTATTGTAATCATCTATGAAAAGAACAATGTATCTTTGTCCATGACTTCTAGCAACATTTATCGGCCCACATACATCTGTATGAACCAAATCAAAAAGGTGAGATTCCCTTTTCTTCTTTGGCCGATATGAACTCCAGACTAGCTTTCCACAAATGCAAGCATCACAAGATTTTTCATGTTCACGCTTCTGGTTAGGAATGTACATGAGAATACTTAATTTTGATATTTTCTCCATGTCCTTTTGATTGATGTGTCCTAGTATCCGATGCCAAAAATTGTTTTCTTCCTCAACAGTCATCTAACAAACATTTTTTTCACTATCAACCTGATAAAATTTTCCTTCTGTTCGGAATCCATTCATGAGTGAGTTGCATGTATTTACCTTGATAGTGCAGTTGTTCTGATTAAAAGTAACAATAAGTCTTGATTCACAGAGTTGGCTCATGCTGAGTAGATTATGATGTAGGGCATCTACGTAAAGGACTTCAGTCTTCTTCAGCTCTTCATTAGTTAATTCAGTGCTTCCACTGCCTTGGTTTTTCAGATCTCCATCATTACCGAATCGTACTGTCCCATCAACCTTCTTTTTATATCCTTTATTCAGTCCGCATTACCAGTCATATGAGATGAACAACTGCTATCTATAATCCAGGTACTGTTGTTTTTTTGTAGCATTGATGGCCACCTCCGCAAGGTTGGATTTCAAAATTTTCTTCTATTCTTTCCACGAGACATTGGATTGAGTATAGAGCACTAATGGCCTTTCAATTATCTCATCCATGTACCGAGGTTCTTCATAGTCGAAATCTTATTTGAGAGAAGAAAACCTGTATGAAAGAACAAGACTGTCTTGCTGAAAAGACATGACTTGTCTCGAACTTCAATATGAGGTGTCCATGCCCCTTCTTTGCCAGCAATAAACAGCCTTATGACCGATGTTATAACAACGAAAACAGTACCCATAGAAATTGTATCTTCTATAAGAATTAGGATATGGATTTTTTCTCCTCTGTTGAACTCCTGTATCTTCTCCATTCAGAAAACTTCTTTCTTCTTCACAATATGACATGGTATGGCCAAGATACCCCCATAAGTGACACTTCATGAGAGGAAAGGTCTTCTTGTTTGAATTTCTCCTCATACCTTCTTCCTTGGGAGAGTAGTTAGACATCCTGTCATTTCTGAATGACTTAGGATAATCTTCAGTTTTCCTTTTAGTTTGGATTGAGGGTTCCATTTTCGACACTTTGGGCAATGTTTCAAAATGTTCAACTTTAATCGTTCCTTCATTTGGGTCTATTGACTTATAGTAGTAGATGTCTCAGCTTCACATCCAATTCCACTCATTCCCATGCCAGTGGGTCTTTGATTACTCATGATTTTTCCAACCCCATATGAACCACACTTGGCCCTCACCAGTAATTATACATATGAGAATCTTCCAAACTGTATTTTCTTCTTTGATTCTTTTGAACATGGTTCTGTCTCATGTTTACTCTTAAGAGTAACAACTTCCTCCTCAAGACCCTCATTAGTCTTGGATTATTCCTCCAGTCTGGAGGTGAGATCATTGATGACCTTTACCTATTCTTCAAATCTCAGCTATAGATCCACTACATCATCATTTGCTTCAAGGATTTTAGATTGAAATTTCACAAATTCTTCTAGTCGTTTAATTTCGGATTCAAAACGATCAACATATTCAGTTGATTCCACAACAATTGATTTCTACTTACTGCAACTCTTACATTCCATCTTAAGATTTCTAACAACATCCTTACGTTGCAACTCATGATTCAAACTTGTATTTATCTGATTACAATCACCATTATCTTCTATTTTTTCAATAGTGGCCATCATGGAAGCATGGTTTCCATTTTTAAATTCAGTTTCTTCTTCTTCAAAGAATTCATTTTCATCATCTTCTTCTTCACAGACAAAACTCCTTTTCAGAACATTCTTTCTCAATATGAATTCTACTTTCTTGAAAAACCTTTTCTAAGGATTCTCGATGTTTTCAACATCGCTATCATCATCATCAATCTTTCATAAGAACTGATAAGCAATGTGCCCGACATTACCACAACGAAAGCAAGAAAGAGGTAACTATCCTATGAACTTCCCTTTTCCCTTTTGGAATTTCATTGCAATGTTAGAAAGGATTTATTTTTCATCTTCATCTTCACCACTACTATATCTTGAAATTATTGTTTTATCCCTGGCCTTGAATTCCATTTCCTTTCTCACACGAGTCGTAGCATCTTCTAGTTTGACTGTAACACCCTGAGATTTTAAGAAAAAATATTCTTTTTAATTTCATTAATGTCTTGTGCTGTATGCTACACCAAAAGGAGCTGGCACAACATGCATCCTTGACTTGCCTTGAGTTACACACAATCGCGACCTTCCTCGATAGCGTGTGTAGTACGCAATAACGAGATTTAGTAAACAACGATATGCTATTAAAATATTATTAAAACTAGCCGTTATGAATAGTAATAACAACATTTTGAAATTTTGTAAATTTTATTTTTCAAAATGGACTTAATTTTTGGATTCGGAATATCGAAATTAGCTTATGGTGAAATTTTGGTACTTTTCGGAAAACTTTCATTTTCTGATGAATATTGAAAATTACTAAATTTTAATTAAAAACAACCTTTTTAATCGAAATAATTAATAGTGATAAATTATTAATTTGACTGGTTTTAAAGTACATTTAGAGTACATTTTTACAATTTAATACAGTGTTGGTCATTTGATGTAATTTCACATTTAAACTAGACATAAACAAGTGTCAATCTTTTGATAGTTATTATCTCTTAAGAACACGCTATTTGTTTTGATGACGGGAATTAATTTTTAAATTAATTAATTCAACTGATATGTTTTGAATTTGGTAAAATAGACATCATTTTTGAGTTAATAATATCAAATGTAGCATAGGCCTAATTTTTTGTATTTTTCTAGAAACTTTCATTTTTTGATGAATAGTGAAACCACAAAGTGGTAGTTAAAAAAATGATTTTTTCATAAAAGTTAATTTTACTGCTTCTGTGAGTAGAATTTCAAAAATCCGAGAGACACAGTTGATTTCATGAAGTAAAATGTGTTTCAATGAGATGAAAATAATTTTTGGTGAATAGTAACTTTTTACTTTTTTTTAACCATGGTTAAAAGTAAATAGGGAGATTAAGGATAATGATGATATTATCATTACCCTAACACATGTACTAATTCTATTGGATAAGTGTAATTCGACAAGAAAAAATTTTAGGAATAAAATATGACCATTTAGGCCCACTTGGATTAGATTAGGACATTTATTATAAATTTATTTAAAGAAGGGTTAAAATACTTAAACTCAATGTTTAATAACTAATGCATATTTAATATAGGGTTATGCATAAGATAAATTCGAATATAAATATTCATTATAAAGATAAAAATATTTCCTACATAATGGTATTTTATTGGTAATTTTTAGACATTAAATATTTTAATTTATTTATGACACAATGATGATGCAGTAATTATCTTATTAATGAAATATTGAAATAATTGATGTTATAAATACAAAATAAATGTAATTTGAGACTTTTTTATGAATTACACTAATTTTTTAGGTTAATATGACATGTTATAATTGATTTAATTAACTTTTTTTGAAATAATAATTCTGTTATGATTTCGAATAAAATCAATTACTAAATAGTGTCAAAATTGACATAAAATAGTTTTTAAAAAAAATATTATAATATTTGTTTTTATTTTATTCCTAAAAATCTATGGTTCGGAAATATTACTTAGATATGGTTATATATATTAATAATAAACATCTTGGGGTTCGTTTGGCTGCTTATAGTATGTTTATTAACCTTATAGTTTAAGAACACAAGAAGACACGGTAAAAGTGAAATTATTTAACTTAATGTTAAATCTAAATGATAAGGTTAAAATAGGAACCTAAACTTTTATAAATTATATTGGATGAGGGGATTTTGACCCATCCCTTCCATAGCTTCTAAATAAATCAATTTTGTGCTATTTAAACCTAATTTGACTTTATAATAAAATAATATTTTTAGTTATTCCAAAGGTGCCCCTCTCCTCCCTTATAAAGGGGCACCTCCTCCCTCTCTTCCTCACACCAATTTGAGCTTTCAAGATCGTCCAAATCCTACCAATTTCTTCTATACACTTCTCTAGAGACATCCTAGAGGTCCTGGTCTTCTTCAAAGACGAATTTTAGTTCCCTAAAAGGAGGTCTCAAAGAAGCGCTTCAAAGAAGAACTAATGCTTGTTACCGATTCTTTCATCTTTATTTCTTCTTCCACTTCTTCTTCTTTCGTTTTTTCATCATGAATTAATAACACCAGCATCACTCATATAATGATATGTTATTATAAGTATGAAACAACCCTATTTGACCATCTATCCATCCTATGGAAAATGAAATCACCGCGCATGCGTACGTACAGAATATCGTCTCCACGCCGTGGTGTAATATATTTTCCCACACCACCTTAATTGGATGGGTATAATGATGTAAATAATTACTATATATGATTATTGTAAAGTGATATTGATTCTGAAATATTATACATAAACTCCAATACAATTCCACGATCATGGGAACAATATCATCGCTCGTGCGTACGTACGAAATACCATCTCCACGATGTGATGTGATTCGTTCTACATGATCTTCATTGAATAATGATTATATAAATGAATTTAATGAATAAATATGATATATTGTACATTAATAACATTCTGGAAATGATGTATCTAAAACCTAAAGAAATTAATAAGAATTTATTCGACAAAACATGCATAAGAACAAAAAGTTATAAACACCCGGATAACAAGTAGCAATGAAATATTGCTACTAAGAAGCAAAGAATATGGCCATAATAAAAATAATTATGATTCTGGAGTAAGTCAATAACATTATTTAAATCATTATACATGAGGTTCAGACACTTATGATGAAAATCAGACCTATGGTAAGGAAAATATCACAATCTCAATTTTATCCGGGATTGTTTATACTTTGGTATTTACTGGGGTGTATTTTATCATCCACATCCATGTTTCCTCAATATGTAATATTATATCCGTCCACCTACAATTGTTTAAATCCAATTTTACCCTTTGGTGAGTTTTTAGTAAAGGATATAAAAGGAATCTTTTGTTGTTTTCGTACGAGTTACTTTTTGACTTTTCCGGCAAAAGTACAAAGAATGTTTTTTTTAAAATACATGGCATGAATGGATTTTTAAAACATTATTTCAAAAAGCTTCCTTTACAAGTTTTCAAGTTTATTTTTAATCATCTTCTTTTAGTTTAGAATTGTACGAAATGTTAAGAAAGGAAAAGTGTTTTTGAAGCAGAAATATATTTTCATCAAGAATGGAGTTCAAGTGTATTATCAAAATTATTTTCCATCTAAGATAATAAAGGGTTCTGTTTCTATCCCTATTATTACATTGATTTTATTATGTTGTGATGGAATTATATTTTTATGAATTCCTTTATCTTATATGAATTGTTTTATGATGTCACAATGTTTAAGATTCCTATTTTTATTACATGGGTTATGCTATGATGTATGGTTTATGATTTTGTGGAAAACATAATAATGGTATCATTATGAGATGGGTGGGACCTATATCTCCCTCAAATGCATTGGGTAAATATTTTATATCTCATGAGATAGACATTTCTTGAATGGGAGGTTAAACCGGTTCAGTGAAACAGGACTGAAACGAGGAGAGAACTCGGTTAAGAAATGGACTTCGTCCACTAAGATAGTCTTGGAAATGAGTCTTGACTAATAAGAAATGATTCTCTTTGATTATGTGTGTATTCCACAAAGTTTCATGTTTTAAGTTATGATTATTGGGATTACATTTCACTACTATGATTTATCCCATGTTATGATATTATAATCTGTTTTGCCGGTTCTGATTTCCAAAATTTTATGTTCTTATGAATATGATGTGATTGATATTTCTTGTGTCTACCCTTACTGAGCATTTGAGCTCACCCTTTTATGTTTTCTTTTCCCCGGTATATAAATAAAGGTTTTAGGCAAGAAAAAAAAGGGAAGATATTTATGGGAGATGTTGAAGATCTTTCACCATGATTAGAAGATTATATTCCGAGTTTCCAAAGACACTAAACTATTACGGTCCTTGTGTGTGTGTTTTTGTAATTTAGTAAGTATTCCACAAAATTAATGTAATGTCCATGTACGTTAAGCTTTTGGTCTCCACAGTTGGTATCAAAGTAATATTTTAGTCAACCTGTGGAAACTAGGATGCGAAAACATTAGTGAGATCCCTAGAGATATTTCTAAGGTTTGTCTAGGGATGTCACTATGGATAAATATATGTATAGGATATAGTCCTAGAACTTTGGTAACGATTTTAGATTAAACCAAAGATGTTAGATATTGAAGTTACTCCCCCTTTATTATGATTTTTTCCTCTCACACTATTATTTTAGGGTTTTAGAAAATGGATGGAAACAAGATGTTTCACGATAATGGAGGATATGATGGACAATGGAATGATATTCTTAATGAGAAAACAAATGAAATGAGATTTGGAAGTCTAAACATCGTTATTGTGCCTAATCAGCAATCTCATTATATGATCAATAATCTCAATTTTGGTATGTTTCCCAACTCAGATAATAAGAGAAAGATGGAGTTTCGTGATGATCATAGAGGAAATAAAGTTCAATTTCCCTCATGTAAATCATGTGGGAAGAGGCTTCAGGGAGATTGTTTCAATGGAACTAGAAGATGCTTTGTGTGTGGAAAAAAAGGACACAAAGCCAGTAAGTGAACATGAAAAGGTTTAGTTAACACCATGGATGAGGATAATGGTATTTCTACGACATCAACAATGGTTAAATGTTTTAAATGTGGAATGTACGGGCATTATTCAAACCTATTCCCTAAGGGAAAGTCTCATGAAGAGAATCAGTACGGCCGTATGGGTAGTATTTATGATGATGTTGACGAAGAGACTACAAATGAAATGTGAGATGAAAGAATTGTTGAAGCTCGGTCAATGGATTAAGAAGGTAGTGGAATGATTACATGTTTATCAAGTGTAATGTTGTATAAGTAATCTCATGGTACTATGGAATAAAGAGAAATCTAAGGATTGTTACAATGTTGTCTTTCCTTGAGTTTTGAACTTGTATGATTAATGGTACCAGTATCCATTAAAGTTTATTCAGATATCTTTGGAATATAGAAGATATGCGCATAATGAAGGGATAATGAGATAATTAGATGTTTGATTGTATTCATGAGCTCATGATTGATATAAGGACTAAGTGATATCATGGTTTGAGTAAATAGAATATTGAGGATTTTGGTATATGGAAAGTGTTAACTTTTAACTGCATTCATGTTTTCAGTATGGTTCAATTAATTGGTATTCATTCTTCAATAGATTACATGATTAAGGTATTCACATGTTTGTAATTTGACCAACAAGATATATCTTATGATATATTGGGGATAAATTATGGCATTCATGTGATTATTATGTGACATTTCAAATAATCATTTTCTTTCTACTATGAGCTTGGACTGATGTATTTTAGATAAGACTAATGATTGGAATGGATTATGATGGACATAAGTTAGTATTGTTTAAGGATAGAAATTTTTTCGATATTATTGATGGGATGTTATAGTAATATAGATTTAGAAAAAGGACAACCTGCAGGACGGGAGACAACCCATCGTGTCGGACAAGGCTGTGGGAATCGAACCCACAACCGAAGTGCGACTAGGCTTTATCGCCTACCACTGGCCTACATGATGACCCAGTTTAGTAGAAACTATTTTTATTATATTAAGCAGTATGATATATGAAGTATATGTCCATTTTTGGAACCATATATGATTAATATCACTATAGATGGACTTATGTAAGTTTTGATAACTTTTCTAACCTTTTGTTTGAGACAGAAGGAATGACCCATCATTCTATCACATGATCTGCTAACACATCATGAATGAAAAATTCAACATCATTTATTTAATATATGAAGTGTAAATTTTCCAAAGAACCACTAACGGTGAGACTATACCAAAATTATGAAAGTATTTCTTCTAATTCCAATTTCATCAACTTTAGGGAAATGATCTTGAAAACCAAAAATGTTGTCCTAGTGCTCATATATCTGATGAATCAGATGATGCATTAGATCAAAAAAAATTTATGGATTTCTGATAGTTGGATTTTTCATAGCCATGTTTTCTACCACTCTCCATCAGAACTTGATGGTTAGATTTTTTTTCCATATACATATTTTCACCTATGTTCTCCTACGTGGAAACCCAGTGATGAGTTAATTTGGGTAACCGTTACATTTCATACTTTAGTTTTTAAAGCCATGTTTTGGTATTCCTTTTTACAATGTGGGTTTCTATTTAATAAACTTTCATGGAGTAAACCATATATATCCACGACGAATTTCGAGGGATAAATTCATTTTAACGGGGGTAGAATGTAACACCCCGAGATTTTATGAAAGATATTTTTTTTTAATTTCATTAATGTATTCTGTTGTATGCTACACCAAAAGGAGCTTGCACAACATGCATCCTTGACTTGCCTTGCATTACACGCAATCACGACCTTCCTCGATATCATGTGTACACAATAATGAGTTTCACTAAACAACAATATGCTATTAAAATATTATTAAAACTAGCCGTTATGAATAGTAATAACCACATTTTGAAATTTTGTAATTTTTATTTTGAAAAATGGAATTCATTTTTGGATTAGGAATATCGAAATTAGCTTAGGGTGAAATTTTGGTACTTTTCAGATAACTTTCATTTTCTAATGAATAGTGAAAATTACTAAATTTTAATTAAAAACAAGCATTTAAATCGAAGTAATTAATAGTGATAAATTATTAATTTTAGTGGTTTTAAAATATATTTATAGTATATTTTTACAATTTAATACAATTTTGGTCATTGGATGTAATTTCACATTTAAACCAGACATAAACAAGTGTCAATCTTTTGATAGTTATTATCTCTTAAGAACACGCTATTTGTTTTGACGACGAGAATCAATTTTTAAATTAATTAATGCAACTGATATGTTTTGAATTTTGTAAAATAGACCTCATTTTTGAGATCATAATATCAAATATTGCTTAGGCCTAATTTTTGCTATTTTTCTGGAAACTTTCATTTTTTGATGAATAGTGAAACCACTAAGTGGTAGTTAAAAAAATGAATTTTTCATAAAACATAATTTTACCACATTTGTGAGTGGAATTTCAAATATCCGAGAGACACAGTTGATGTCAGTAAGTAAAATGTGGTTCAATGAGATGAAAATAATTTTTGGTGAATAGTAACATTGTACTTTTTTTTACCACGGTTAAAAGTAAATTGGGTAATTAAGGGTAAAAATGATATTATTATTACCCTAACACGTGTCCTAATTCTATTGGATAAGTTTAATTCGACCAAAAAAAGTCTCCGGAATAAAATATGACCATTTAGACCCACTTGTATTAGATTAGGACATTTATTATTAATTTATTTAAAGAAGGGTTAAAATAGTTAAAATCAATGTTTAATAACTAAATCATTTTTAAATTAGGGTTATACATAATATAAATTCGAATATAAATATTCATTAAGAAGATAAAAATACTTCCTACATAATAGTATTTTATTTTTAATTTTTAGACATTAAATAATTTAAATTATTTATGACAGAAAGATGGTGCAGTAATTATCATATTAATGAAATATTGACATAATTGATGTTATAAATACCAAAATAAATGTAATTTGAGACATTTTATGAATTCCACTAATTATATAGGTTAATATTACATGTTATAATTGATTAAATTAACTTCTTTCGAACTAAGAATTCTGTTATGATTTTCAAAAAAATCAATTACAAAATAGTGTCAAAATTGACATAAAATAGTTTTTAAAACAAATATTATATTATTAATTGTTATTTTATTTCTAAAAATCTAAGTATCGGCCAAATGACTTATATAAGGTTATATATATTAATAATAAACAACTTGGGGTTCGTTTGACTGCTTATTGTAAGTTTATTAACCTTATTGTATAAGAACAGAAGAAGACATGGTAAAAGTAAAAATATTTAACTTAATGTTAAATCAAAATGATAATGTTAAAATAGGAACCAAAACTTGTCTAAATTATATTGTATGAGATTATTTCCACCCATACCCACCTTATCTTCCAAATAAATCAATTTTGAGCGATTTGAAACCGAATATGACTTTATAATAAAATAATATTTTTTGTTATTCAAAAGGTGCCCCTCTCCTCCCTTATAAAAGGGAACCTCCTCCCTCTCTTCCTCACACCACATTGAGCCTTCATGATCGTCCAACCCATGCCAATTTCTACTCTCCACTTCCCTAGAGACATCCTAGAGGTCCTGGTCTTCTTAAAAGACCAATTTTAGTGCCCTAAAAGGAGGTCTCAAATAAGCGCTTCTAAGAAGAGGTAATGCTTGTTACCGATTCTTTCATATTTATTTCTTATTCCACTTATTCTTCTTTAGTTTTTTCATCATGAAGTAAAAACATCAGTATCACTCATATACTGATATGTTATTATAAGTATGAAACAACCCTATTTCACCATCTATCCATCCTACGGAAAATGAAATCACCGCGCGTGCGTACGTAAGGAATATCGTCTCCACGCTGTGGTGTAATATATTTTCCCCACCACCTTACTTGGATGGGTATAATGATGTAAATAATTACTATATATTATTATTGTAAAGTGATTTTGATTCTGAAATATTATACATACACTCTAATAAAATTCCACGATCATGGGAACGATATCATCACTCGTGCGTACGTACGGAATACCGTCTCCACGTTGTGATGTGATACGTTCTACATGATCTTCATTGCATAATGATTATATAAATTAATTTAATGAAAAAATTTGATATATAGTACATTAATACCATTCTGGAAATGATGTATCTATAACCTAAAGAGAAGAATAAGAATTTATTCGACATAACACGCATAAGAACAAAAAGTTATAAACACCCGAATAACAAGTAGTAATGAAATATTACTACTAATAAGCTAAGAATATGACCATCATAAAAATAATTATGATTCTGGAATAAGTCAATAACATTATTTAAATCATTATATAGGAGGTTCGGACACTTACGAAGCAAATCGGACCTAAGGAAAGGAAAATATCACAATCTCAATTTTATCCGAGATTGTTTATACTTTGGTATTTACTGGGGTGTATTTTATCATCCACATCCATGTTTCCTCAAGAATGGAGTTCAAGGGTTTTATAAAATTATTTTCTATCTATGATAATAAAGGGTTCTATTTCTATTCCTATTATTACATTGATTTGATTATGTTGTGATGGAATTATATTTTTATGAATTCCTTTATCTTATATGAATTATTTTATGATGTCACGATGTTTAAGATTCCCATTTTTATTACATGGGTTATGCTATGATAGATGGTTTATGATTTTGTGGCACACATAAGAATGATATCATTATGATATGGGTGGGACCTATATCTCCCTCCAATGCATTGGGTAACGATTTTATATCTCATGAGATAGACATGGATGGAACGGCAGGTTAAACTGGTTCAGTGAAACATGACTGAAATGAGTAGTGAACTCGATTCAGAAATGGACTTTGTCTACTAAGATAGTCTTGGCAATGAGACTTGGCTAATAAGAAATTATTCTCTATGATTATGTGTGTATGCCACAAAGTTTCATGTTTTATGTTATGATTATTGGGATTACATTTCACTTCTATGATTTATCCCATGTTATGATATTATGATCTGTTTTGCAGGCTAAGATTTCCATAATGTTATGTTCTTATAAATATGATGTGATTGATATTTCTTTTGTTTACCCTTACTGAGCATTTGAGCTCAACCATTTATGTTTTCTTTTCACTAGGATATAAATAAAGGTTTTAGGTAAGAAAAAAAGAGAATATCTTTATGGGAGAAGTTGAAGATCTTTCACCACGATTAGACGATTATATTCTGAGTTTCTAAAGACACTAAAATATTACGATCCTTGTGTGTGTGTGTTTGTAATGTACTAAGTATTCAGCAAATGTAATGTAATGTCCATGTATGTTAAGCTTCAGGTCTCTACATTGACTCTCATTTCATATGCTACCAATCTGCTCAGAAGATCATCCAGATAAAGTTTCGAAAGATCTCTTTCCCCAAGGGCTGACACCATTGCATCGTACATGGGTCGAAGTCTCGCAATATTTTCTTCACAATGTCAACATCTTTGATTTATTCTCCTAGGACCTGAATTGCTCCAACCACATCAGTAATTAGATTGAAGAAGGAGTATTCATTCTTGTCAAAATGCATATTCAAATAATTGAACCAATTATACATCACTTGATGTTTCACATCCTTCACTTTGCAATCTCCTTCATAAATGTTTTTTTAGTTTATCCCACATGGATTTTACTGAGGTGAAATTAATCACTTTTTGATGTAGCTGATCAGAATGGGTTGTGGTTCGTGCATTTTGCACTTTAGCATCTGCATTAAGAATTTTCCTCTAAGTGTTAGTCATAGCCATGCCTGTTGGATCAGTGACTTGTATTCCTTGAACAGTATAAAACAGAACACCCATTCCATGAGATCTTAGATGAGATCTAATACTGTTCTTCCAGATCTGTAAATTAATTCCATCAAAGAGAGGGAATCCTATAACATTAGTTGTATGGTCCATAACGGCAAGTGAAAGACCAAACCCCAGTAAATCTTTAACCTCTGATACCACTTGTAGGACCCCGGGGCACCCTGATAATCGGCTAGCCTCAACAGCACCTAGCGCACAACTCCAAGGCGATGCACAATTTTCAAGGATGGCGTGCATGTTATAACAGTCGCGCAACTCCACATTCAACACTTGCGTGATTCAGTCTTCATTAAATCCATACATGGACGACTCTGACTTCTTTTAAACTCAAGCTGCTTTTGAAACCTAAAGTAAACCTACCGCGCAACGTTAATTCTAGCGTGCAAGTATCACCAAATCACTTGCACGACTACTGGACGGGCAGCAAACAACTGTCGCGCTGATCAACCTTGCGCGACCCACCAACACTTGCATGACATCAACACCTATATGACGGGTGCTCTGAATTTCTACATGTCCAATGTTCGTGTGGAATGAAGAGGGGTGATCCTCTATTTATAAGCATTCAGATACCCTGCGCAGTGGCGTACAAGTCTTTTCACGGTGTGTATGTATCGGCGCGCAACCCTTATGTCCTCCTAGAAACTTATGTGACCATATTCCAATCTTGGGAGCCCCTATTTACTTTTCCATATTTTGATGATCAAAACACGATGGTCAAATGGTTTGAAACTTTCCAATTCTCTAGGGTACCGGCACACAAGTCCTTTCACGGCGTGCAAGTCACTTTCACAACCAAACCAATACATGGAGACCCTCTTTCCTTAGCAATATTTTCATGTTATCATTCTGAAAAACATCAGGCGGGCATGTTTCCAAGCCTCCAGGGCCTCGGCGTGCAAGTCTATTTTCCAAAAACACAAACCATACTCCAATTCATGAACATGTCATTCATGGTTCCAACGGTTATATAACTACCATAGGTCAATCATGGAGAACCACCATGCCCCTTTTAAATGGTTGAAAATGTATTCTATTCTCAGGAATGGGTAACAGTTTTTGACCATTACCTGATTCAGTCTCCTGTAGTCTATGCACTGCCTGAGACCATTATCTGCATTCTTTGCAAACAAGACTGGAGAACCCCATGGTGATGCACTTCATTGAAAATATCCTGTCTTCATGTGATCATTAATATGAATCCACAACTCCCACAACTCAATGGGATCCATCCAGAAGGGAGCCATCGAAATAGTACGGTCACCAGGTTACAAGTCTATCTTGAACTCAACATCACGTCGAGGGGGTAGAGTCACCACTTCTTCAGGGAAGACATACATAAACACATTGAAGTTCCTCGGGAGTTATACCATTTCTACGTCCACTAACTCCACCAATTGTTCAGCAAACAATGAACAGAGAGGATCCACTCATCGGTTACCTTCCTGGTAACCCCGCTCATCGACAAAAGTCACACGTCTGATTCCCAATTCTGAAAACACAATCATACCTCGGATGCAGTTAATAATGGAACATATAGAGAACAGCCACCCAACACCTAGGATGAAATTATATGGATGTATCTGCAATAGTATAAGATCTAAGATTGAATGATGTGGCTCTATCGTCAGTCTATAGCTTTGACAAACATAAAACATGTCAGTCTGACCTCTGAATGGTGTACTCAACAACAAGGGAACGTGAAGTCTCTCAGCATCTAGACCTAGATCATGTGCCATACTGGGTGCAACAAAGGAGTGTGAAGCTTATGTATCGAACAAGGCATAAGAAAGAGTACTAAAAAGGTTGATTATACCTCGAACGACTATCAGCCTTGCTGGAGTTGCTACCTCTGTGGTGTGTAACTACCAATGCCCAGCTCCCCTGCACCTCAGATGTCTGTTGCCTCCCCGACCTCACCCTGGTCGAGGTCCCTAAGGAGGGCCATGAGTTTGGCCTCCTCCTGTGATGTCTTCCCTTGGAGGACCCAGAGCTCGCTGTCTATGTTGCTGCTGTAAGGGCCTAGCTGGAAACTATTGCAGTTGGGGTGAGTTCTGCACCGGCCCACCCCATTGGATTACACTTGGTCCTAGCACTGATTCCAAAGGATCACATGGCTACCACAGATGAAGCATCTCAGTCCTGGGCCCGAGAGGAAATGGTGAGGAACGTGAGATCGAAACATGAACTGCTGGGCCTAGCTCCCTACTGGTGGAAAACATGAGGGCCCTAATGATGGAGGCCTACTGATAACGACCTTCCCCTTCGACGATCCCAACTGGATTCCCACTCAAGATACACCTCCAAGAGTATGAATCCTCTCATCTACTTCAGCATTATTCTGGACCTCCAAGTATGTTGGTAAGTTGAAGGGAGTAACAACATACTGAAGATAAGGTTAAAGTGTGTCGTCCAAATGTATCACCCTAGACTCCTCATCTAGAAAGTGGTCATGATAAAAGCAGAGAAGATCCATAAAAATGATCCCCAAATCTCTCACTAACATACCCCCTGCTGGAGGGAGATATGTTCATGTCTCTTCTCAGCCTTCATTGTGGAAGAGAGGAATTCTTCCAGGAACACCGTCTCAAAGTCTGTCCATGTCACCTCAGCCTCCCTCTTCTCCACAAGATAAAGCACCCACCACTGACTCACTGCTCCCTATATCTGGATTATAGCAAGAGGAACCAAGTATTCCATTAGAGCTCGGATCAAGCTAGAAGCTGTCACCAGATTCTCTAGCCAGCTCACTATCTCCATTTCTAAGATGCTACCCTCATACATATCGAGGGTATGCTGCTGAATGGAACAAAGCATCCTCTGCCACTACTCATCCTTCTCCTCTTGGTCAGCCCTTTGTCGATTAGACAAATCATCCTCTGGGGCCCTGATCACCTGTACTACCATTGGTAATCATCCAAATGCCATAGCTGCATGGTAAGCAAGGAATGCGTAATCCCAAGTAGTGTAGATGATTTATTTTAAATTTTATTAGACTTCTTAGTAATATTAAATCCCCAAAATACCCATGAAAAACAAGAACACAAGTCATTATGATGAATGTTCCTTCCCTTTGGTCTCTACCCTGAAATCAGTGTAGCCTCACTTGGTCATTCAGTAGTCCCAGAGTCCTTGCATCGGATCATGGGGGGCCCTAAAATCCATGTCATAACCGGTCTACCCAGGACTATTTCTTGCACCAAGATCACCCAACACTGTTTCCCTACCATTCCATGCAATCCTTATTGCACCTAACCCCAGACATCATCATATCTCTCAACCTCCACCTCTGATACCATTCTTTCATGACCCTCCTTCACCATGATGAGAGAAGGGACATAAGTTAGCAAAACCCATCATTCTTATGTTTGAAGGAGAGATAATGACCCCTGAGACCCGCCTTCAATATGTCCTGTAGTGGAGACTCACACTAGATGGAAGTCATTACCAGCTTTTTTTAATAGGATCGAGAGACAAGATAGTAAATCCCATGAACACAAAAAGTGGAAGTACATGTAAAGACCAAAAAACCATTCCCATATGCATGTTCTAAAAGAAAATGCTACAAGGTATACGAAAACCCCAAAATAAAAAAAAGAGAGGAAAAAAGAAATGAAAATTGTCCAAACTTCCGAACTAGTATAATCCATCGCGATCCCTGATGTCCTCTTGGAAACTTTAGAGAAGTTTTATATAAGTAGGGTGAGAATGCAAGTATACTCAGTAGGGAAAAACCAAAATCTATCGTCCACAAGTGGGGAGGAATTCTAATGCCTCATGAGAAAGGAGATAAAAAAAAGAACCTAAAAAGAAAAACTATCCACCCAAACCACACCATGGAACACTCCTTAAATAATGCAAGTCACTTAATTTTCGATATTTCGGTACCCCGCACCACTTTCCCCTTGGTTATTGTGAACATCCTATGCATCGAACCTCTCCTGCCCTTCCCAATGCAGTCCCACTGCCACACCTTGCCCGCACAAACCTTGGCCAAAACCACACATCCTGCTCACAAACACCTGGGCCAAAAAAACCACACATAACCAGTCCCGCAAACACCCTGGTCAGAACAACTACTACCACACCCGAAGACACCTATGACTCATCTAGAAGACACAAGGGAAACCACCTGCCCGTACACACCAAGGAAAACCACCACAACTACCCTACCAGAAGAATCACGGGCTATAATGGACATCAAGCCATCACATCCATCCCGAATAATCTTTGGATTTTCGGTAAAGTGAGCAGAAAATGAGCTAATAACTAAACACTAATAGGAACTTTGGGAAAAACACGTTCCCCCATGAAATGGGGGGTGTTCGGCACTAAGTGCTCAAATTGGGTGGGGGAAAAAATTTGAAACATAATAACTATAATTATATAACTTATGTAACAAGAACTCATCCCAACCTAGGAGTTTCAAAACCAACCTAAGCACAAACAACCTCATTGTTATTTATTCACAAGAAGCACCAAACCCACAACCGTGTCACCACTCATCCTGGAATACAATTCCCCATTGATCCCATTCTTGATTTCATGTTCATGTGATTCCATTTAAGTTCATTTTTCACTACGGGGAAACTAACAGGAATAACTACAAGCCATTGATAGAGAAACAAAGAAACATCAATTTATGCATTCTCACCCAGTTCTCATGTGAATTCACAACAACCAAGGGATACTTGGGATCCCTTAATCTACTGGACCTAAAACGTTCCTCGAGATTCAGCCCCGCATGGCCTCAAATCCACAACATACAACCGTATTACAATAGAAGATCCCATATACATCTGTATCACCCCATAAGCATCAAGCATACCAAACATACATACCACAAAGACAGACCAATGATGTTTCCAGAATCAAGTGCATTATTAATTAAGTTTCTTCTTTTTGTTTGGTTAACCGGTGCGATCAGACTAGGATTTTTGTTCAATGGGAATCCATTTAATCTGTCGAGTTAACCCGATTAACCAATTTTCATGTTACAGTCATTCAATCACATGAATATCCAGAAAAACAGTGGTCAATTAGTGTGCAAGAAATGAACCCCTATGACCATGATTTTTCAATAGATGTATGCTCGTACAATTCTCAACACATAATCAAGGATATAGATAATAGTATAAACTAAGCACACACTCGTTCATTCTTTAAAGGCCCCATTATTATCTTACGTAAGGTTTGGTTTCATCTGTCCCAACTGAAACAAAAGCATACCCACCTTGCATGATACATAGTAAGAGATACGAAGGAAAAACCCTAACTTGGATAATCAAATATTGATGTTTCTCTCCATATGACATGAACTGGTAATGCACAACTTATAGGAGATGTGTTTATGGGACTCCAAGTACAGGCAGTAAGGGCTCCATCACATGTGCACCACTTTCCTCGGGAAGGGAACTCCAAGCGCTCCAAAGGAAGTGATTACATGGCCAAGAAGATGAAAAGGATGAAATCTAGTAAAACATAAAGATGATCTCAGGCATTACTAGAAATCATTATCTTCGGTAGCTTTTAAGTTAGATCATGGTTTGACCATGCTGTTAGGTGGTTACACACGGTGGGATTAATTGTTATACAATAACTCTAATCTAAAAAAGGTGGTAATAGCTCTGACATTAATGATTTTATATAAACAGATGGGAACGTTACACGGACACGTAGCTGGGTCCATTGAGGGTCTCCCCACTCTTTGGAATTTAAAACATAGATATTGGGGATGAAAATGGGTTTGAACCACTTCTGAAATCATTAAAAGGTTTAAAATTTGTGTTACAAGAAAAACTGTTCATGAAAACCCTTAAAAGGATGTGTGACACTGATCATGATGCACCGATTGGTGGCACACCGATCATGTCACACCGATCGGTGCCACGACGATCAGTCGCACCAATTGGGGACACACCGATCAGTCACACTGATCGGTGACACACTGATCATGTCCCACTAATTGGTGACACACCAATCGTGTCACACCGATCGGTTTCACCAATTGGTGTGGTACCTATCGGTCGCAGTGATCGGTGACACACTGATCGGTCTCCCACTGATCGTGTCACATAGACCGGTCACACACCGATCAGCCGCAATGATCTGTGAGATACTGGTTGGTCCCACAGATCATTGACACACCAATCATGTCCCAGGGATTGGTGAAACACTAATCCTATCACACTGATATGTCACACACCGATCGGTCGCACCGATTTGTGACACACTGATCGTGTCACAGCGAAATGTAATCCTACCACCGAGACGCCAACCTTAGGATCTATAATTTGATGAAACGATGGACCATGATGTTCTGGGCTATTACACATACATTCAAAATTGCAAGATAAATAGATTTCATCATATTGAACCTAGGAAAAATATAAATAACAATGTGTCATTCTTTGTTGATTAAAATAGTTTATTTCAACCATGATGTTGTGATTATTGTTTAATTGAAGGATCAAATATTTGAGTCTTTATTTTTTTAGAAATTTCATAAACTTTTGATTTTCTCAATATTACAAATTATTCAAATGTGGTTAGTTTGGAAATAGTGGGAGGATGTGTAATTTTTGGGAATTATATAAGACATACTCTATATGTTCTCATGAGGGCAAATTTTAACTCTAGAGATCAAAATAAATCAATGATGGACGGTAATAACATTGAAGTAGATCACCTCATATTGAAACTACATATTATAATATTATATGTACTAGATCTGATATCAATCATTTTAGTTTTAATTGTTGTTTGTAAAATCATAAAAAATAAATAACATACTACACAATTATGGAATGTCCACCACTATGGTAATATATAAAATATCAAGATGGTTATTCATCATGATCATAGATAAGATCATTGAATAATCATGGATCATCCACAGTTCTCTATTGATTAGATAAAATAGCATTATTAGACTATATAATCTCCAAAGACAATGGTGAACCAGGATTTTTCCAATAACACATTAGTTGTTTATTTTACACCTCACCATAGATGAATGTTCTAACTGAAAATATATATGTCAAATATATTTAGAGAAGAATATTCTCTTTTTGGTGAGAAATGGGGTCCATATGTGTTGTGATGTGCCAATTTTCTAAACAACACTCTTATGTATAACCATATTGATACTAGAAAATCATATTCCTTACCTAATTATTCTCTAGATGAATAATTGGGATTGAACATGAAAATGATTTCCCATATAATGAGTGTCTTGAAAACTCTAGGATAACAAAAATTAATGTGTTTTAAATTCATAGTATGTTCCATTACCATTGATGTAGTGAGGTTTCTATTAGACTTCACCATCATTGAGAAGGATGTTTCTGATTTAGTATCTTCTGTGGACATGACGGTGGGATTTAAATCCCATATCGATAGTTTTTCTTACTAGGCAGTTGCTAGTTCATAGGATGGAGTTCGTTAGTTCTCCTTGGGGGATTGGGATATAAATTCTTCTATAGTAGGAGTGATGGTGGTAGTGGTAGGAACAATATTTATGTTTTTAGTAATAATTTGAATGATCAAATTTTATAAAATATGCAATTTTAGTCTTCCAAAAATTGGTTATCGAAACATTGATGTAATTTTGAATGATTTTTATTGGTGACAACATGAATGTGAAATAGATTATACTATCAACCTACTCCTAAAAAAGAAGACCTATATCATTACTATCATATTGAATATATATAACTACCATGTGATAGTTAATTGTTCGAGTACAAGATTTATAATATATAAGCATTATTAGACCTAATAAATTTCATAAGTTATACCAGATCTTTTTATAAAAAGGTATATCATACCCTCCTATAGATAATTGATTATATTATGTTGAATCAAGTGAAAATTAAAAATAAGTATCTTCTTCCTTGAATATATGATATATATTATCAGTAAAATGGATCCAAGTTGTCCATTAAAATTATGATTTGATCATGATATATTCACAGTTGATTTATAAGTGATTATATTTCCACAATATTATTTTGGAGTCATTATGACCTTTAATAGTATGGAAATATTCCTTTTGGTCTGACTAATACACTGATAATTTTATGTTAGTTTTTGAATCCTATCTTCTACGAGTACATTGACTCCATTTATGTCTTAGTTTTTTAAGAAATTATAATTCATTCTCATTTTATTAATCAACCTTACATGAACATGGAAATTGATCATTGTACATTCTGAAATCAATAGTTCTATTCTAAGTGTTCTGTTAGTTAATTTTGGATCTATAAAGTATATTTCATTAGAAATTTTATTTTTTATGAAGAGCTACATGTTGAATCTGTGATGATAGTAGTAAATGTCCCATGGAAGATACTGTGTTTTTTTTGGTTCAATTTTTTTAGGATTATTACTTTCTTTAGATATTATTATCTCCTATTTGTTAAGGATTTATCAGGACTCAGTTCTTCCATGACATTTATTACATGGAAACCCATTCTATTTATATATAATGATGAATCCAAGAAATTATTTTTGGAACATAAAATCCATCTCACCTAAGAACGCATCAGAAAATTTCATGAACAATGTATATATCTATGAGGTAAATTTTGATGAGTTTGGATCCCGTATTTGTTTTATTATTATATAGAGATACCATGTGGTGTAATATGGTTTAAAGCGGTTTTGAGTTAGTGAAGAGAGTTATCCAATGCTAATCTTGAATTTAAAATTATTTATCCATGTCTTAAATTCATGGAGACATTACCTCTATTGAGAAATGTTCACAAATTTCATGTATGTTAAGTGTTTAAAATTCATATTCTATCTGAGTGAATTAAACTAGAGGAAAAATAGAGATTTCGTAACAACATATGTTCTACATGGACATAGTATACCATCTTAGAATGTTGATTTCTGAAACAACTGTGTTTTGTAACTAATCACATAAGAAAATTTTATAAAATTAACAAGGCCAATTCTAGTTGATGAGAATGATAATCAATATAAAAATATATTGTTTTTAACATTTTAATCAAAATATTTAATTTTTATCCGGTATTTTTACTGAAATTATAAACTTGTTCATAAAAACAAAAATATTCTTTTGATTATATAACCATTATGTCAAACCAAAATTGTGAGGAGACTTTTGATGACATTATTATTATAGAAAACACATTGTTAAACTTAAAAAATAATTTAATATTAGTTACTAAATAATATAATGAATATATACATTCAAATTTTCACCATTCAAAATGGTCTATTTGTCCAGATGTTCAAATAATTTATATGGAATTCAATGCGATTTTCGGGTTAGTAGGTATATAATGAATGATTATAGACCATGTCACAAAATTTATGACATGTGAGAATGTAAATGATGGAAATTAATGAATATATATTATATATTTGTCAACACATATACTATTATAGAATTTGGAGAATATGGAGATATTTTTTTCAATGCGCATATTATGACTGTTACAATAATGTGATGTTATATTGTTAGTAGTGTATTGTCATAGTATGTTAAGAATGATTATACATATCATCTAATATATCATGTTAGAGTGCATAAAAATTTTATATTTGTTTATTTGTTATCTTAAATTGACTTCCAACTTATATTATATCTAATATAGGAAGTTAATTTTCTTCTGGATGTTGTCAATAATTACAATGACCTCAAAGAAATAAATTGACTAAGAGAACACAAAATCATTCAAGTATAGATATTCTATCATAATGAACTATCCAAACATTGGATGATATCATCAAATTATGTGACTTTTATCTTAGTTGTTCATGGAACGTGGATATTCCATTTTATGAATTCTTCTCAAATAATGATTATCATGATAATATTATGATTCTCCTATTTGATTATTTAAATTGATCTCCATTTCATAATTTTTTTCGATGGGTGGATGTAAGAGATACAATTTATACTGGACATTTTCTAGCCTATGAGACTATAGAGAATATAACAATGATCATGAAGATGGTGGATATGAAACAAAGCATAAAATATCATATGTATACATTCTTCATAAAGGGTTATCTTTTCATTATTATTACCTCATTACATTGATTTTTTTATTGAAACATGGTAACCAGTGCTTTGGAAAAAATTAACTTAGTTACACGGTACATGGATAGTTTATGGGAATATATTTTATTTTCCCTAATGTGTACTTATTATAATTAAAATAGATATTAAATTATATTTATAACATGTTTTGGGTTTATGAAATGAGAATTTATCATAAAAATAGACAACATGTTATTAACAACGATCATGGTAATCATGATCCAAATGAATTTTTTATACTAGAATTGTTATGAGTTATCTATAGGTAAGAAAAGGAAATTTGAGGGAGATTTATTTCCCTAGTCAGAATAATATGGTAGCATGGTTATGTTCAAGAAGAATAATGAAAAATGTAATTTTTTAAGGATAACTAGACATCGTTTTTCAAAGGCAATGTAGATATCATGTATCTTTTAAACAAAATGATAGATGTTATAGATAACATAGAACACGTGATTTTTATAATGACATATATATATTTTTTTAATTTTCATGTGAATTCATTATGGGAGTTTATATACATTTGTATAATGGCATAAAAAATGAGATCATGGACTCTAGATTCATGAAAATTCTTAAAGCAACATTGATGTCATGAAACAATTTCATGATGAGGAATTTATTGGGAGGAAGATGTGTAAAATTTAAAATAATAATTTTTTTCACATGGCCTATTTAGGATGTGAAATAAATTAATATCATGAATGTATTTTATATGGAAAATAGAATATAATCAACATTAATATCAATATAAGTGTAAATTTAAAGAATTCACAAAATTAATTTACAATTAATGTCATGAATCCCCTAGACCAATCAATATTTTTCAATCCCATTGGTGTATTATTTCATATTCAACCACCTCTCTTTTTCTATATATTTATATGACTATACAATTAAATTTTAGGAAATCATAAAAATTTGGACTCTATTAGCATGATATCTTAGAGTGTTTGATTGTAAAATAAATTCATAGGTCCTCCTCATTATTTCCCATCATTTATATACTTGGGATGCATCATATGTAACATGATATAACTTTGTAAGACATGTCATATGGCTATAATATACTATTTATATAATAATTATGTGTATTTTTAATGCAATGATTAAAAGACAATGATATGTTGAATCATTTATTATTCATTGTGAAAACATAATTGATATATGACTCTCTACCAATAAACATTCTATAAATGTTTTTAAAAAATATTGAGTAATTTTTATTTTTATTTTATATTTAATATCTTGTTTAGTTTATGTTTAAAAAAATGTTTGATGTTATATGAAAATGGGTAGTTTAAAAATACACTCTTCAAATGATTTAATTAATTATTTACATATTATTTTTAATTCAAAAGAATTTTTAATGGTAAACTATATGATGTGGTTGATTTTGTTATCATCCATTGTTTTTTTATTTCATATTATATTATATGGGGCCACGTTGAGATTGAATCAATTATCATTGTGCACTTTAAAGGAACTATGATATATAACATACTTATAGAATGGTAAATGATAGACTTCCAATCATGAAATTTGGGATTATCATTTGAAATGTATGTGTGTGTAGTAATGGATCATGGATTGTATTTTCCATGTTTAATTATAAATGATTTTTTATGTAATTTTAATTCATTTAATATATTCCATTGATTTATTATTTTTATATTATCATCCTATGTATTATATAAAATCTGTTTACATGCACTTTTCCTAGTGGAATATTGATGGAGGACATTAGATAAATCAATCTATGTGATTCCAATATGCCCTAAAATAGAAACATTTCCCCTTTATATGTGTCATAAAATGAGATAAATGGAAGGATAATGTGTAGCACTTCTCTAGTACTGATCCTTGACATCATGGTTTGGTTGTTGAAGACATATACGAGGTGTGTTGGCATTTTAGCTTATAATAGATCCACTTTTATGACAATGTCTTTTTATTGGGAGTCTTAAACATGTACCTTTATTTAAATTCCATTATTACCAACTACTATTATAGTAATAGTATTTTATTGAGTTGAATTGTTATTCATTCATTATCAATGTATCTTGGTTTAATTATACTCATTCATTTAATATCCTCATGTGTTTTTTGGTAAAATGTTTCTTAATGGTTTTCTATGACATGTAATTTATTTCTATTATTTGGTGTCCAAGGGAAATGAACTAATTTTTCTTTAAATTTTCCTCTTCTCATTCCAAGGAGTTGTGTAAGGGTTCTATAATGACTATCTCAAAATAGGAGTCGTAATCATGTTTTAACTATTAGAACTATAAAACAAACTGATTTCATTATCGGGAGAAACCACAATATCATTAATATGGATCAAATAATGAAAGTTGAGAAATAAATTTAAGATTAATTTGTGAAGGAAGTTTACATAAAAAATATTTATATAACATACATCATAATTTTTTTATTAGAACAAAATTAGAATGATATATATAACGGGGGGAAATCCAAATAAATTAATTAAATTAATTTTATATAACATTTAATCTCAACATAGGGAAATTCTCTTGGATCATTTTATCTTGATATTATAAATGGAATTTATTATCTTTCTATCAATCATAATTGAATACATATTCATTATTAAAGGGTGTATAATTTTTTATATTTATGAATTTTGTTTTTTATATAATGATAGAAATGTTATGAAAATCATCAAAACATTAATGGAAGAAAGAGTTATTGAATGGAGAGACAAATGAATGTTGGAATGAGATGATATTTATTTAAAGTAGAGAAATATTATTAAAAACGATTTAACATGATTATTAATATGGATTAATTTTTTTATACAATGATTGATTTTCTGAAAAATATCATTCTTGGTTGAAATAATAAAGTGAAACTGTGATGAATTATTACTATACGAAAAATATAATTTTCATAGGTTGATCCTAAATGATTTTAAAATTATACAAATATATGAAATTTATAATATTTTTAAATAAATAGGATGAAAAAATTTGTAAGAATCAATAATTTCATTAAATTTTGAGGTTCTATAAGAAAAATATGTCCAATGCCCTGTGGGTTATCCCAAACATGTTCAGTGAATTAGGAATAGTGAATTTGAAAAGGATTCTATATATTGAATATTATAATCCATAATTTGGTGATCTTATATGGATTAGATATCTTCTCCAATATATGTATTGGAAAAAATTTATTATTTCTAGTTATAAAAGTGTCCAATTGTTCTATGGTTTTTCAAATAAATTTCAAATAATTTTTTCTCCAATATTATAATAATGAAAATAGATTTAGTAAAAAGATATTGTTTTCTATTATATGGGAATATGTAAAAAATATGTTTTGACTAACTAATGGTCTATACTAAATACTATATGAAAAAAATGATCTAGAAGGTTTTAACACCACTTCAAAATGATTGAATTCAATAATGAATGAGTTGATCGGGAATATTATTTTATTATAGAGATTAAAAACAGATTTTTGTGCTAGTATATTTGGATGGAATATTAATTTTATTATTTAATATGGAATAATGGGATGTGTTTGAAAAGTATACGAGGCATGATTCTGAAATTTCAATGACTATGGAAATGAATATTTTATTTAGTATGTAGGTGGAAGAAAGAAAATATGAGAGGTTTGAATATTGATAAAAATATTTATAGGTGTTATTGAGATGATTTTTCATACGGGGTAGTAAGGAAGTAAAAATAATGATTTATAAATAGACAAAACGTTTAAATATTGATGATAGTAGTGTAGTAAATTTTGTATAGTATATGTAATTAATTTGAATCATGTCACTTTTAATATTATTCTTATTTTTCATTATGTTTGATATATTTAATGTGATAAGGGTTCATCACATTACCATGTAAATAAAAATTATTAAAGTTAAAAAAATAATACATTGATATATCAAAGGCATTATGCATTTCTTGTTATTTCATAGGAATAAAATGTATGATAAATTATTGATGTAAAAATATTCCTATTAGATTGGTTCATTGGATGATAATAAACCTATATAGGGAGACCCATTTTTATTTATGACATACTTATTTCATGTATGTGAAAGAAGAAATATTATAAATCATATATCATAATGTACTATAAATAATTATTATCTGAAACATTTATCAAAAAACAAGTTTGTATTAAAAAAATTACATTATCATATTTTCCATCATGGTAAATTATCATACATATATTAAATAAATTGAAGAAAAATCTATAAATCATATGAAATTAATAGTATATAATTAATATATTAGTAAACATCATGTAAAATAATAATTTATTAAAGAAAAAAAGTTGAGGAATGATTTATGAAATTATAATATGAGTATATTTATGAAAAAAATAGATATTATAATGATTTAATTTTAAAAAAAAATATATTGATAAGAAAGGATTTCCACTAAGAATTTAGATATATCCATTCATAGTAATTTTATCGGAAAGGGAACCCCAGTTCCCAAATGTTGTTTTTATTCCACAATCATATTCCAAACAGTGCTATTACAAGCTAAAAAGTTCTATGCTAACAAATATATTCAAAATATTTATTAATAAATAGAATATGTTTCTAGAGATTTTATTGAATCCATTTAAAAATCAAAATCATAAAAAAATGAATATATATTATTTGTAAAATTGAATAAATTATTCAAGTCATAAATGGAGATAATGTGATCATAATCATAGAGGAGTAAATTATTTAATGTTTTTAATTGTAATAATTATGATGGATGAATTTTTATTATGGGTGAGTATAAGAATGTTTTTCAAGGGTAGAATACTTCGTTAATGTTATCAATGTGAATGTAAAAAATAATAAATGACATGTAGTTTCAATGAAATAGTAAAATTATATGATTCATTTTTGAAAGATTTTCCTAACACATGCTTCACATTACTAATTTGACTTACGGGGGGTAAGAATGACTGGTTAGTGAATCATTAGGAACACCATAAACATTCTCCTTATTATATGATAATTTTTTTGATAATGTTTCATTAGTTATAAAGCCACAAAAATTTGGTATATTTTTATAAAAAATTTTATCAATATTTACAATTTTCATGATTATAATGGTAATCATTTCGAATACTTAGTTTACCAAAGAAAATTATTCATATTAAGTTGTGTAAATTTTGAAGGGTGTTCAAATAACATTGGGATAATGTTTATTTGAATAACCAATTAACATATTGGATATATGTATTTTGAAGAGGTTTATATGATGTTTAAAAAACGAAACTATTGATTATAGTTCAGGATGTTAAAAAAATTGAAAATTATCAAGCGCAACTATACCATATATTATAACATATCATGTGGGGGTTTAAAATATCTATAGTTTTGATTAATCCAAATATGTTGAATTCAAAATTTAATATTGATTAATAATTAAATAAATTTATTTTATGATCAATTATATATACATTATGGTTACAATGTTCTATTTAGAACACCTTCAACACAGTGAATATTAGATGAACGTTAATTAATTTTCAAATGATTTGATTAAAAATGGGACATGATTTTGGATATGTGTGTTTGGGATGGATACTAGATCAGGAAAAGTGAAATTGATTAAAAAATATGGGTTTATGATTCATGGCATCATGTATTTCATTTACATATTTTTCTAAAAAATATATACATTACTATATTATCACCATATTTATTTTTATTCATCATTTTTTTAAAATAAATGAATTTAATTATAAAAATTATTTATTATTTCATTTAATATGTCTTTTTTTCTAGGAATACATGAATCATATGTTCAAATTCTGTATTAATAGTGGATCATTCTGGAATATAATGGAATGTAAATATTATTTTCTCAACAAAAAAAAATGTTTCGAATTTTTAATTTGTGGATTAAATGATATATATATATATATATATGAGAAAATTACTTATATTCGATACATATTTAAAAGATGAGGAGTTGACGTGACAAAATATATCAGTTGTTATAGTCTATTTTAAGGTTGAGCATTCTGATAAAAATATGTTAGGTATGTTTTTATTGACATATCATGGAATGGAAGTGGAATAGTAACGTTAGATTATCAATCATGATGAGAATTATGAATATTTAAAAAAAATAGGGGAGAAATATTTTGATTTTGTTTGGTTAGATAAAATTTCAACTCCTAATGGGTAATTTGATATTCATGAGTGTAAGAGTGATATGATCACATCTAATGAGTTTATCAATCAATGAGAGAGAATAATTAAGATAAAAATGTGACACCCTGACCCTAGTTACCCAGTGTTAGTGCATTATTACATAACATTGGCATGATTCAAAAAATCATGTCTTGAAAGACCAATATGTTTAGTAGCCTAGTATGTACTAGATACATTCAAATGTTTTACATTACAATGTGAAATAAAATCATTAACATCATTTTGTCCCATTTTTATACACACTTATATCCTTAGTCTATCCTTGTAGTTCAAACATAAAATACTTCTTCACATCCTGGGAAAAATAAAATAAAGAAACGGGTGAGCTCCGATGCTCAGTAAGGAAAACAATATAGCAGACACATTCATAAATAAGCGTCAACATTTAAGGAAATGTCTAAGACTAAATCAAAAGATTTTTAAACAGAAAAATCGGCATAATATGGAAAAGATGAAATGAAATAATTAAATTTAATTAACCACAAGGATATTTTACTAGTAGAATATTGACATACTATATCAATAGCCTCTTTCTTAATGATGGAAAGAATAATGCAAGACTTTATAACCACATAGTCAAGGCCTTATGAAATGACTACAAATTATATTTTGTTAAGGCCATATTCTTAGACAATATTTTGTCCCATGAGTCCTACAGATGCATCTAGGATCTAAAGTATGCTCAACACGTCATTTTCAATGTCTAATTCATTCCACATATGAAATGGTTTAAACGTAAAATAATTATTCATATTAAAACTAGCATACGAAATGTCAATACATTATCAATAATCCATGAATTGTGTAAAAATAACACATCCACAGTCAAACATATCACAAAACATTCAATACAATATTGAAGTTTTGTATAATAATAAATCAATTTCAAACAAGCGAAAAATCCATAAAGGATGTTGACATTGATGAAATAAAAACATTTTTATAGAAATATCTCATTCACTTTGAAATCATTAAAAGTCATATAATTAGAAACGAAAACATTTATTTTGAAAATATTTTTATAATATTGTATTGAATGCTTCGACATTGTTATAAATGAATAATATAGTCTCACCCGTTGTATAAGTCAAAAAATACATTCTTAGGATAATAAACAAGATCTATCATAAAATTTGTGATTTTGATTTAAAATCTCGAATCATAAGATAAATTATCTCTTTGATATTTTTTTACTAAATTGTAATTTTGTATTATCCTAGTTATAATATTTATAGAATAAGTCATTACATCTTGTAGAACTTGAAATTAGTTGAAATTAAATAATTTGAATCATTGAATTTAAATTGGATTGATAAATATTCTTATAATTAATAAGAATACGGTTTTTTGAAGATATTATTGGAATGACTAACAACCTGTACATGTAAATAAATTTTATAAAAAATTGTTTACAATTAAAAAATAGAAAAATAACATGATCTATTCTTGTGATGATAATTTGATCAGTTTAAAATAATTGATTAAGAAGATTACTGAATTGTTTAAGTGGATAAAATTTGATGTTTGAATGAAAACTGTCATGAATGATAAAATTTTAAAGCACGAATCATAAATTTATGATTCCATAATAGACCACAAATATGTGAAAGAGATGATTAACTTCATAATGAAATTATATAAGGATTGTAGTACATTTTTATCTGAACATGTGAGGTAAAATTAATATTTTTGAATAATTTTATGTTGAATAAATTATTATAAAAATATTATACATCTAAATGTATTCTAATTTTTATTGGATGTAAATTCATTCTTTTATATAATTGATTAAAATTAAATAAGAAGATAATAATATTGTTTGGTATATTAAATTTTTCTAATATTTTAGGAAACAATATAGTGTCCTTATTTATTTTTCTAAATCATAATACATGAGAACTATGGGGATGTTTTGATGAGAATTTAGGGATAATTACATGAAGGGGGATAGTTTCTAAAAAAATGAATATTACAAAATAATGAGTTATTTAGAAAATATAATATATTTATAAGGTCGATTTTTTACAAAGGCGGTTAATATTAAGTATCAATACATTCCAACAGATCAATAATAGTGAATAAAAATTAGGTATTTCCTAATATAGAGTGTGAATATAATAAATTAAAATGGTTTTGAAGTATATATTTGATGTTTATAGATTCATAGAGTATTGAATGTGTTATAGAGCAATTTTTTTTTATTTTATGTGTTATGTTTTTTTATTTCACAAAAGCCAGATTTTATTGTGTAGAAAATTATAAATTCTAATCCTTGTTTAATTAGTTGTAAAAATGACAAACACTTTTATAAAAAAAATTAAAACACTATATATTACATGTGTTTTAGTATATTTTGATAAAATTAAATTTTTATTCGTAATATAGAAAATTATATAATATAAAATCAATATTAACATTAATTATTAAATCTAATAAATTAGACCGATGGTACATCTGTTATATCAAACAAACTAATATACATAACTATTGTCAGATTAATTTTGTAATTATCAAATTATCCAATGCCATAATAATTAGAGTGAAATTTTAATTGATATATCAAATTAATCAATTTACAATTTATCATTTTGATAAAAATAGTAATGTCTAAAAACTATGTATGGTTTGTAATAATATTATTTAGATTTATTTTTATAGGATAAAATCCATTATATAATTGTAATTGAGATAAAAATTTGGTATATTAAAATATATTTATGTTTGTGGTTAGCGATCAAGAATATTTTGAGACGTCAATGTAAATTTTGTCTAATATTATTAAAACGAACTAATTTATCTTAATATGGAATAATTCAATATAAATATATTATCATTTAACAAGATGGAAGTTGTGTAATTTTGAAAATCAAAACATATGAGGATCTCTGTAAATAAACATATTGTTCCTATGATTTATAAGCTTATAGTGTTTTTTAGTTCAATGGAATATGTGTGAGGGATGTAAATTTCATATATATATTTTTTATTTTCTATATTTGATCAATTGATAGATCATGTGTTTCCAGTGATAAAAAGATGAATGTATCTGATCTATCAAATAGAGGGCTTATAGGTCTTGGGAGACATATATTTTCAACATTGTATTATGGAAACTACTATTTATTAGTGACTACGATGATACTAATATTATATATCATGGGATATGAGGATTTTTGGTAGAAAAGAAATTCAAATCATCATTTCAAGGTATTTCATCAAACGGAATGATAGAACCTTAAAATATGTATTAAAATTAAATATATCTTATGTTTGGATTTATGAATTTTTTTTAACACTTATGGTTAATTAGTAAACTCTTTTATAATGATCGTATGCCTTTCTTACTAGTTCATGTTTGTAATTTTTTTTAATATGTCGTGCATTGTCATTTGATTGGTAGTTAATTATTATCATTCTAATAGACAATTTAGTAGATGTATCTATGAAAATGAATATACATATAATAAATCAGACAAACATTTATTGTATTCTAAACAATATGATCATTAGAGATAGTATAAGTCAAATATATTTTACTAAATAAGAATTTGGTCTGGACATAGTTTAAATTTATTAACTAAAATTTACTCATTCACATTTAGACATTATATATTCTTATGATCCAATCAGGATAAATACCTTACTCTTTTCAAATTTTCTTTTAAAAACATCTATGTCCCAAGAAATTATATGGTTCCTAAAAAATAACACTATTGAAAGAAGAGAATAACTAAAATATGATGGTTTTTTTATTTTGAATGAAATCTATTAGTTATTATGTTGTCATTAGAAATGGTAGAAAATATTAAATCCATTTTACATCATATTAGGATAGATTAAATTCAAATAATTAATTATGATGATAAATAAAATCATTTTAAAGAGTCTAAAATTATAGATAATTTAACATTATTAATATCATTATTATAAATATTATTAAATTTTGAATGTTGAGGATATTGAGATCCATATATACCATCCCATATGAAAATAATTATCATATTAATATAGAATCTTATTTCTTGGCATTCCCATTGAATCTATCCCAAATTCACAATGCGCATGATGTATCTATTTAATGGACACAAATTCATGAAATATCATATTTATTTAACATAGATATTATTTCACTATGGAGGAATATTTATTATAATGAGAAATAAGTGGGGATTCTACATTGAATTGATAACTTGTGGAGAATAGAACATGTCTCCTAGTAAATGTATAAAAGAGTAACGATAAATTTAAGGATGATATGTTGGAAGATGAGGTTGTGATAAGGAAAAATATTTCTCATTTATCTTAATTATATTAATGTAACTTCAATAGTGAAATTATTATTAGCGGTAATATTATTCTCTTTGAAATTTTATAATATATTTCAACATTCGAAATTTGATGTGTTTGATACGCTGTGATGAACACAACACAAAAATTCAGTTTATAATTCCTTCATAATATATATATATATATATATATTTGGAAAATTGAGAAAATTCATGTGATTAAATCAAACATTCACATTCATGGTGTTGTTTATAAATGATTTGGAATTTTTTCCTTGTAAATATTTATATAATTTTATTTAAATTTTTTCCTATTTTATATTTTTTTAAAGGTTAATATATTTTAATTTTATTACTACATTTATATTGATATATTATATTATAATTTATAAATATAAGTAATAATTGTTAAATTTATTATAAAATATGTCTAAATGAATATAATATCATCTGGAACGAAAAAGTGGTATTTTTATAGAATACTAGATTTATAAATGTGATGTGTATTTATGGTAATAAATGAAATTAATATACATTAATAAATAAATTTTCTGAAATATTAGAGTTATAATTTTAATAAAATAAATAATATTTAATTTATTGTTTGTTACTGGGTATTGAATGTTAAAAAACATATTATGATGCCTAGAATAAAATTTAAAAAAATTAATTTAATATGGTTTATATATTGATTTTTGAATTAATCTCTCCCAAATATATAAATGAAATCATAAAAGAGGAATCACTATTTTGAATAATAATATTTATAATCTTTATATGTTTAATTTTTTTCCAAATAAATTAGTTACAATGGTAACTTGTTTTTCACCCCAATATTGGTAAGAATTGGTTAAAATAGTTAAAAAAGGGAGATTTCATGATGTTATAAATTCAAAATAGATTCAATTTTTTTAGTATATCATTATAATAATAAAGTTATTATTAATAATGAGTAATTGTATATCCTCTTTCCCATGAGAGTGGATTTATTATATTTAAAATTCATAATATTTACATGGGTTACACTTTACATATATATGAATGTGAGATCATCTTATCACCTCAAAAGACAACATTAATAAATTATATTGAACAAAAACTTCTAAAATCACTTCCCAACATTACACATGTTTTCTCGTGTATTAGTCTTTCCTGTGAATATACATCTGATATGTTTTATTTTTGAATTATTAATGGATATTATTAAATTGAGAAATATATCATTACAACGTCAATATTATGGTTTTCATCTTCTTGATCATTTAAAATTATTCAATAAAATTCACAACTTGATAACATAACTATCATTAATATATTTTTCTGTGTTTATTGAAAATCCATTTTCTATCACTTTTCCATATAATTAAAAATTAATCTATTACTCCTGCCTATATAAGGAATATCATCTTAATGAGGAAACAATTTTAATGTTTCATCAAACCGTCCCATAGATGATAATTATCATATTTTTAATGAATATTTCATAATTATAAAAAAAATGTTATATAAAGGTAAAATATTACTTAAATTTATTTAATTCAATTCATTTAAAATTTAATGAATCCCTCATTCATATATACTGAAAATAATCTCCACAAAATATTGTAAATAAATTTTAATCAACTATATTGACATAATTTAATAATATATTATCAAATAAATAAAAAATTTATATATGGAATGATTAATAATATATTTATTTTTAGACGTATATTAATTTGTGAGGATTACGATCATCAAACTGAATCATTGGTATAAAATAGATTTATTGACACTTGAATATTATTTTTAAGGAATAATTTTTAATATGTGAGAGATTGATAATAATAATGTAATTGTATATTATAATATAGGTATTAATATAAACATGAGCTATATTTATAATTAATATCTATTTATTATGACTATGAATAGACTATGTATGATCAATGTCCAAACATGATGTAATTGTTTATATTGCAATCACATTTCTAATAGTGGTTATTCATGTTTAAATATTCAGTGGGGAAATTATATAAAAATTTCTACCATCCCTATCTTGAAACTAATATATTTACTTCAATAATAGTAATTTATGCAGTTTTCAATAATTAATTTCATTTTTACTATCATTAGAAGTAAAAAAACCTAATTGATTTTTTTAAAAAAATAATTGACCATATTTATCATTTTTTATGGAATATACCTCTTCCATAACCAAGATCATCACAAATGTTATATCAATGTGTTTATCTAAACACTAATGTATTACAATGTAATTTTCTTGTATAATTAATTTACTTACAAATTATAAAAGAATTTATTTTATTTTGTATATATAATATTTTTAATTCTCTAAAAAATAGTTAAAAGTGTTTCTTTCATATTTAGCATGAATATATTTTTCAATAATGAAATAATTTCTGATTTATTTACCTTATATTAATTTTTATTATTTTCATAATTAATATTCTATTATTATTTTAATGGGATCAATTTGGTTTATTAATTTTCCCAATAAATATCTTCCAAACATAAGATGTTGAATTAATATTATAATTCATTTATAAATGCTTTTCTTTTTCATTTTCAACATCATTTATGGGATCTTTATAAATGAAAAATAATTCATAAATAGTATTAAAAACCCAAAAATCAATAAAAAAAGTCTAGAATATATCCATGATGAACATAAAATTAATACGCAGAAAATATAAGGCTTATATTAATGCCATTTAATCATTTTTGAAAACCTTGATCAAATGTTATCCTAAAAAATGATAAAGAATTTAATAATTACAAAACCATAATTAAATATATTATTCTACAATATAAATTACAATATTATTTTTCATAAAATATATTGAGTGATTATTTCATATATTCCATACATTTATAAATTCGATAATCAACATCAATGATAAAAAAATCCATCGAAAATGAACATGATAATAATTAGTAAGGTCACCAATATAATCCCATTTAATGTATCAATATCAATAAAATTGTTATCCCAAATTGAAACTGTTATCACAAAATGAGGCATTCATTAAGGTATATCTATACATCAATCATGTATTTTTGAAAAATATCAACTTACAACAAATTCAATTTTCTTGGTTATTAGTACCATTTATCACGTGATTGAAAAACCATAATTAAAAATCCCTACAAAACATTAACATGACGTTTTATTATTATTATGATTATAATTTCAATTATAATACACTACTACATCATAATTATCATATCCTAATACATAATATTATTCATCATTAATATTTAATATTTTACCATTAACTTAGATTCGTCATCTTATTCCTTAATAATTACATAATATAATCTCAAAATAGAATAGTCCATAATTTTCAACAGTATCTATTAAATCACGTTTCTTACTTCTAACAGAATTAAAAATGTTAAAATAATTAATACCATACCTATTAATTTATAGAATATTCATCCTCAATTGAAAATCCTTCATTTTTATAACCATGCTAATCATATTATAGATATTTTCCCCAGGTCATCAATTTTAATAATCGAGATACATTTCACATTTTAATCATTTAAAATTATTATATAAATTCTGGAAACAATTTTTCCAATATAATAAATTAAATTAAAATTTTGAATTTTCCTTGGAAATTAATTTAACTATGTTCTTATTCTCCACACATAAGACATATTACCATTTTATGACATTTTCTGAGGCTTCTAATGATGTATTAAAATGATTAATTATCTACCATAAATTCTCTACATGAAAATACATTTATTTTTTGTTGGTTAATATAAAAATTATTTTTATTCATGTTGATGAACACAAATTAAAATATATGGATATTAATACCCTTAGCCATTGTCATTACATATCCCATATTAGTTTTTTTCTCAAATGGATAATTATCAAATCACACATTAAAGTTAGTAATAAATTCATTCTTATATATTCCATAATTTAACTTCAATCAAAAGAATAGTTTGATTAACAAAATTCATTCTGATTATTTATGTAATCATGAAAAGTGTTTTATTAAATGTATATATAAGGAAGCAATATTTTAAAATATGCCAAACCATAATTTTAAACATTTTTATTGACAGCCATATTCTATTGAAATCCATTTTAATGGAATAAAATTATTTTTTGAATTATCCTAATAATACACCATGGAGTATATATCTTGGAATGTAACCTTAAGATCACTCATTATTTAGAAGTTTTGATCAAGTAAATACCTAATAAATATGTTTCATATTTACAGACACCTGGTTAATTTTATTCCCCGTTTCAACCAATTGCTATTAACCAGATAACAATATATTTTAAAGGAAAAATATAATAATTTATTTACCTAAACATAGTTTTGTCTCCCATAATAATGTTCATACTAAGGGATCTCTCTATTTTTAGTCATTATAACATCTAAAAAATAATAAGCATTTCTAATACCAACTAAGGTGGTCTAAATGTTAAAATATAAATTTTAAATATTATAAGTTGAATATTTTTTATATATCCATTCAATCAATGAAAGAAAAAAAATGGTCAAGTGTATTTGGGAAAAATAAATTCACAAATATCATGTATATAATATATCTACATAATAACCCTAAATTATTTTCGAGAATATCACCCTTCATAGACATATCATACATAAAACCATTCATTATATCCAACAGAAAACGAAACACATGAATGGGTGAGGTTAGATTATATACATGGGTAAAAAAGGAATATATAATCAATTATAATATGTATTATTATCTTTTTTATATGTTCTTGATACCAAACAATAAATTTATCACATTTTATACTTGGGAAAACTAATTTTGTACTTTTTTCATGCATTGGGTTACCAACCATGTAACATTTTTTTGGGACTTGGATAAACCCCTAATACTCTTCAATGGGATTCACATGGTAGGTAACCCTAACCACATGGAAAGAACTGAAGTGGTTTACCCAATTCTAAAATGTGATAAATGTTTTGGTTGGTATCATTGACATATGAAAATGATAATAATACATTTTCTCATGCTTTGGGTTACCTACTATGTAATTGTTTTGGGATTTGGAAACCCCCCTCATACTCTCCATTTGAATTTAAATATCCTCCAATATACCCAGTTAGCACCAAAAAAGTTTTCTCTTCCCAATGCATTATATGGAACTAATGTACCCAACAATCACGTATTTAAAATACATATATATTTATAGCATAAGATCATCAACACATTAATATTATATGAAATAAAAAATAATGTAAAATAAAATAGTCTTAATTAGTATTTCATCATCAAAATCAAAAACAATGTAGAGAAAGGATAAATATGGAAAAATTGGTTAATATATGTAATTTTTATATGAATATTATACATATTTTTTTTGATATAAATAAATATTTATTATACTAATATATCATTATATAAGGAAAATGGCCATTTTATTTAGAAATTAATTATTTGATTTCTTAAAAATAACAAAATATAAAGGTACTTTTTTGTTAAACATAAACATTTAAAATTTTAATATAATATTTAATTAAATGAATATTCATGAAATAGTGAAAATAGAATAATGTGGAGTACATTAATATAAAAATTCCATTCAAATATATAACAAAATGTCAATTGAACATTGATCATAAAATTAAAAGAATTATGTAATTAATTTTTAAGAAATTAAAACATGTGTAAAAGTAAAATCATACAACAATTAAGTAATCATAAAAATATTTTTTTAAAATAGTTTAAAAAATATATTTATATAGTTGAAAACAACAGTCAATTAGGGAGATAAAAAATTTATTTATCCTTAAAAACATTATTTGTGTCTCATGATTTCATATTAATTATTAACATAAAGCATAAAATTTAATATATAGAAATGATAATATTATATATAAATTAATGTTATATACATATTTATTATATAATTTCACCATCATAAATTAAAAGAAAAAAATTTAAGTAAATATTGATATTGTAACATAAAACCAATAAAAATTTTGTTAATTTTCAATTATAAGTCCATTGACCTCAAAAAACATCAAATAATTCATTAAATACCAGTAAAATGAGGATATTCAATAATAAAATATAGAAAATATTTATAGACACACCTTATAAAAAATATATGTGAATAACATAACATATGTCCTAATGAAGACAATATAGACCACATACCCTTGAAAATTGGAAACCATCGAATCAAATCACCATGAAAAAAATAATTTGAATTGTATCTAAAATTTAAATAAATATTTTAAGATACCTAAAATAAAAATTAATATGAGAACTATATAAACCTCATAAACAGAAATAGTTTCATAACATAAAACATATCGTAACAAAATAGTAATATGATGAAGAGCCCTTATCATCGATGTGGGTTAACTCATAATACCACTGAAATCTTGTATAATAAATTTTAATATATTATAAATTTATACAAGTTATTATTCCTTATCATAAAATCATATAAAACCCACTGTATTATTTCAAAACATGTTTAGTAATAATTATTTTTCAAAATCATTCTTTACGTGGGTTATTTGATTTATTTTTCTAGTATATTTCAGTATTGAATTTGTATTCCTTACTTATTTAGCATGTATACATCATATCTATAGTATTAATCATCAATAAATATCAAAAATAATAATTATATATTATCATATAACCGTTTATATAAAAAAGCGAAAAATGAACTGAATCACTTCATAAAGAAGGTATTTTGTTTATATTCATGAGGGATGATTTTCTAATTTTATATTAATTGAATTAATTAAAGGAATATTGTAATTCACCATTACTAAAACATTTTTACTAATATATGATGAAAATTTTCATAACATTTCTCATGCATAGGATTGCACTTCCATCACTATAAAATAGTATTAAATTTATAATAATGGAGTCATTATTGTAAGGATTCAATATGTTTATTGGGATAAGAATAAATAGAACAGAATGAAATTGGATAATATTTATAATTCTTATTTGAGATACCACCTTTAGATTAAAGATTAAGCCTTGAAAATTGTTTCCAATTAAAAAACCATAATATCAGTGTTGAAGGGATAAAATCATGGAAGGTTTTGTATTTGACCTTTTATGAGATATAAAGTTCATATTATGTCAATATGGTTGTCGATGAGATAACCTTTTTTATTTGAGTGGAGGAAAATACATAGAATTAAATAATGATTTCAAATAATACATGTTTAATTTCACATGAATGTGGCCAAAAATAGAAATTAAAACTATGTTTTAAAAATATAATATTGAAATAAATTTATCAAATTATCGTTATTAAAATTTATGTGGAATTACTACATTTAACTCTTAGTTTATCCCGGGTTATTCATAATTTATCATTAAATATGAATCATTTTTACTGATTTCAATACTCATTGTGAACTAAAAGATATTTACCCTAAGTAAATTTAAAAAGTGTTTATTATTAAATATATGAAATATATTTCATTGATTCAATTTATTTTATTGAAAATGAAATTTTAAATAATATCACAAAAATTAGAGCAAAACTTTATTTTAGGCAAATATGTTACTATGTAAAAAAATGAATTTATATCCATTCTATTTATTTTAATAACCTTAAAATTGATGGTAAAATATTAAGTTGAATATATAGTATTAAAATATCTTTAAATCCATTATCCAGGACATATAATAATAAAAATTAAAGATAAATACATATTACATGATTAAAAATAGTTTTTAGAAAAATGTATGACAATGCCAAATAATAAAGATATACTGAAATCATGTATAGTGATGATAAATATGTATTGAATTATATTATTTATAAAAAATAACACTTATGTTTATTTAATATAAATATTAAAATATAATTGGACTCTTATATTACTCATTTGATGAAACGAAATTATAGTTTTCCAAAATTACTATTTTTATCTATTCACTAAAAAAAATTTTGTTTAAAATTCTATAAAAATTAATCCAATGATAATATTGAACTAATTATAAAAAAATTGATATGAATTCAATAAAATATATATTTCTTCATTGGTTTAAATTATATTCAATTCTCACAGAAAATATATAAATCATTTTTTAATAAAAAATATTTTTAGTCTAGAAAATGAATTTATCTAAAATTGAGTTCTCATTTATTATGAATATATCAATAAATATTAATTATTAAAAATATTATGAATTATTTTATAATGTGGTTGTTAATTTTAATTCATTCAAATTAAATCCTCATATTATAATAGACATATCTTTATACTATTTGTATAATATATAAAAATTACATTAAAGCACAATGCTTCTTATTAAGAATAATATTGAGAATACTATACCTGTAATCCAAATTATCATTGTGTAACACTCTAAATCAGAACTCCAATTATAATATTTCGTATCCTGGACATGGGGAAGATGAATTTATTTAATTTCGTCTATATTAAGATGTCTTGTATCTTGTCTAACATCTTTATTAAGATTTATTAAGGGGGTGCATCATCTGGACATGAGGTACGTATATTTTTTATATCATATACATGGATATTTATATTAGTGGACAACCATTTACTTATAGATTTATAATGGTGGTGCATCATTCATGAAGATTATTTTATTGGTAGTGTTTCTTCCACCCGAGGTGAATATTCAATAAGTCCCTTACCCACCAATAAAGTATCACACCTGAGCCGTATCATCAACCATTTAAATTATATATGTTGCACATCATCCACCTATTATCAGTATTATTAGTACATTATCAACATGAGATTGATGATTCCCCATTCATTGTATGATATTTCATTTACATTGTTATGATATTTTTGATGGGTCAATAACATAGAGATTTAATAAATGTAATCGAAAATTAACCTAGAAAACAAATACATAATTAAAATTTCAAGTTTTTAAGAGTCAGTTACTAATATTATTTTTCGGATTTTAATTCACTGGAACTATGGATATATAAACACATTTAATTATTGGGAAAATAATATATGATCCCTTATTGTTTTAATTTACGTAATTCCACAAGAATATGGGTTCTATGAATTAATTATCAACAATTTATTTTATCCACGAACAAGTATAATGGAATTATTTTTGATAATGATAGATGTGGGAAAATTATTGATACTCACAAAACGCTTTGGTTTCCTGGTAATCGATCGTGACTTATATTTTAAACCATGATAATTGTTCATGACTTAAATCTTTAAATAGTTGAACTAGAGGAGCTTGGTATGTGTTTTTATAAAGGTCTTTTCCAGGGCTTGAGGATTGTCTTTTGACTTTATCTAATTCATTTCCCTTTATGAATTCATGGTTTTATATAATCCACCATTCAGATAAATCATTTTTATTTTAATAATTATATTCATTGAAGTATAGATTATTTGTGAAAAAAAATATATTTTATATTTATTAATGGATTTAATTTTATTATTTTTTCTATATTAGGTAGTAGTTATATTGATATGAATTTTTCTTGATGATACATTTTAAAATTTTTATGGTTATTTAAACTATAGATTATAGCCTCACAAATTATATCATTTCACCACTCACATCATGTTTTAAGCATCACTAGTTCTGTGAGTAATACATTTTGTAAGGAAGGGAACATATCTATCATGGTGATTTTAAAATGAATGAGTCACATTAAAAATGTGAAATTAAACAATTATAGAGTATATATTTACTAACAATGCATACCAAACAATAAATTTTAATTTTGTGTCCTGATTATAATATGTTTAAATAAAATTATTCATATAATGAATTGTATACTTATTATAAAAACTAAATGATATCCTAATGTTGAATTAGATGTCAATATAATATGTAAAAAAAATTTAGTTGATAAAATGAGGGAGTATAAAATTTTTAAATAACTACATTTATCATAATAATGTATGATGATGTAGAAAAAGTGGGGTATATTGTTAAAAATGTAAATGTTGAAAAAATTATGCGAGGAGGAGAAAAAGGTAAAAAATATTATATATACACCATTTATATTTCATGTAGTGTATATGAAAGTAAATAAATTTTAAAAACCATTCAATTTATAGAATTATATTAGTTATTGAGATTTAAAATTATAATTTTATGAAATTGAATTTATTTTATGTAATGAAAATAATTAAAATATATTTATTAAAATAAACAACATTAAAATGTTCGTGGAACTTTTTCATAATGATAAATGCCCATTGAACATTCAAATAAAACTAAAAAATATATAAATTATTTTTTGAGTCATATCATAACATGTAGTACATAATATTATGAATTTAAATATGCATGTTTTGATCCTTGAAAATGGGAAAAATTATTCTATATAATTTATTTCAAAATTATAAATTGATTAATTAAAATGTAATAAATATGAATAAATAGCTTATTAATAATATAGTCAAATATCATATGGGTTTTTATGATTTAATTGTTAATTTTTTTAAATATTATCCACCCACGGGATTCAATGTTATATGTATAATGTAATATTTTTAATTTATATTGATCTTTGGGTGACGAAGTTTATGAATAGAAATAGCAGTCAATATTGTACATAATGGAAATAATGTTTTAGTCACTAGAGAACTTATTTTATTTTTGGTCAACTAAAATCAATTGGAAATAATGGATTTAAATTTTTTAGTAATGTTATTGTAAATGGGAAAGTATTAAAAGATGAAGATGAAATATAATTCTATAAAGAAATAAATATTATATATAATGAGTTTCTGCCATTAATGAATGTTTTAAAGATTAAATAAAAATTGGAAGTCATATTTGGTCTTGATGAATGAAATTATATTTGGTATTACTGAATTTTGTTTAAGATGTGTAATCACTAGAAGATTATAAAAATGAAAGATCTCAAAATTAATCATTTCACATTTCAATGGTTGGAAAAAATATAATAATGAATTCAATGGTTATGTTTGGAAGTAATATTGGATGAATTTAATATATTGGGTAAATTCAGAATGTATAAGATTCTTAGTGAGAAATTCAATATAATAAATATAAGGCCCCAGCCTTAAACCTTACTTAATCTTGAGTTATTACAAGATTACACATTGAGGATCTTTTTAGGTTTAGAGTTTTAGAGAATTAGATCATGAAACTTGCATTACATTCCACATTTAAACAAAGTGGTTACATAAAAGACAGTATTCATTTTTCCTATCAACGGAAACATATTTATAATATAACATGGATTCTTTCTTGACACATCCTTGACACTATCATCACATCATGTACCTTTCCCTTGACCTGTGAAAAACATTTCAAAAACATGGTATGAGCATAAAAAGCTCAGTAAGAGTTATGAAAATATGGAAAGGAAACATGAGTTCATATATACATTAGAATGAAATCACACTTTACCCATAAATCATATGCATATGAAATCATGAATAAATCATAGAAAAAATAATACATAAAGGTAACTTGAGGCATTCATAACATTCTTAAGTAGGGAGTAACCGTCTTTGTTACGTTTGGAATACCCATCACAGTATATTCCCTAAATCTCTTCAGAGAAACCTTAACGTTTCACTCCTTCGCATTACCCAATTCATTGGAGAGATATATCGGGCTCACCCTCCCTTAGTTTATCACGGAACCACCCGTTTTCATAACAATTCCCAAGAACCATAACATAAATGTGTCACAAAAAACATCCATAAAGGAAACATAACATTTCCACATTTCAAACACAATATAACATTTTAGTATATTGAAATATTGAATCCATTCAAAAAGAAACCATTTACAAAACAATTTAAAACATTTAATAAAGAGATTTTTGAATCATAGTGTCCCATACCACCTTGAAGATTAAAATTTTGAACCATTAATATCCATATAAATAAATCATTAAAACCATTTTGAACACATGGATATTAATAAGAACAAATAATTAAAACATTTAAAATGATATTTTGGTTAAAGGGGTTTTACCAAAAATAGAGACACTTGAATACAATAATTGAGGAATAACATTTAGTCAGAACTTTATAATATCATGAGAATGAATGTATTCATGAAGTAATACTCCAAAGGACAGTATATACACCATATAAGAGTGAATTCGTGGATAACAACAATGAACCCTCAATAGAAATGTCGAATGTGATGAAATCCCTTATAAAGAAGGTATCCTTAAATTAAGGACAAATAAATCTCAAAAATATGTGTGAAAAATATAAATACACCCAATATAAGTGGATATTAAGTGTAAATCAATAAAAGGTCATTCACACATATTCAATGGATGACATATTCAATGACTACATGTTGAACCCAAAGAAATAGAAATTGGGTTAAAAAGTTCCCTTTACAGCCCAACGGCATCACATAAAAATGAGTTGATGAGAGATAAAAAATGTATCTCATCACTTGGACATAAAATTTACTTCAATAAGGATATATGAGAACATATCCCAACATAACAATATGTAAATTAAAAGACCCAACAAAAGAAGTCTTTTAAAAAAGGAGGGTGAAAGGTTCCCTTACCGACTTGGGTATCTTTCAAAACATACACCCCATGAAAGAAGGACAATTGATAATTGATGTAAATACTCATAAACAAAATTATATTACACAAAGAGTAGAATAATGGGCAGTACATACACCACTCAATGGAATTTGTGGCAAATGTAGCATAAATCTCACGGGATTAAAAGTGAGATGAAAAATCCCTTACGAAAACTCGGCAGCCTAACGACGCCACATAAAACATCCGAATATGGATTTATGAGATAAAATAGGGTATCTCATCACATTACAATAAAATGTACAGCAAGAGGAATATAAAATAACATCCCCCAACATTACAAAGAGGAGCTTAAAAGAAGTGACATAAAGGAGAGTACTTAAAAAGAAAGAGAGATGTTAGATCTCTTATGAAAGTTCGACAGCCTAACGGTGCCACTCAAAACATCCAAAATGGATTGATGAGAGAGAATAGGGTCTCTCATCACATGAACATAAAAATTACAGTAGGTTTAATATAAAAGATCATCCCAATAACAAGAAAGATGAGCTTTAAAAGGAATGACATAAAAGTGTGTACTTAAAAAGAAAGAGAGGAGTAGGATCCCTTACCTCGGGTCCGACTTGACTTGATCGTTCTTTAATCTCCTGAATAATAAACTTGAGTTAATTTAAACTTCCTTAAGAACATTTTTCAAGTTCATTATTCCTTTTTATATAACTTATTACCATGTCATAAACATTATGTCATCATTTAAATTAATAATATTTGTTTTGCCGATATATAATTCTTAAGTCGAAAGTGGACTTCTTACAATTACATGTTGTTCGTGTGGCCAAATTTTTATTATATCCAGAATTTTATTCATGATTTAGATATCATATATGTCATATATATCCAGCATATATATGTATTTATAATATTACATAATCATTTATAGGTAAGAAATGAAATGCACAGTTCATGGAGATGGTAAGTCGTACGTACGCATGAACGCTACTTTCATTTCTATTTTGTATTTTATAGAATGGAATAATAATGATATAAAGGTATATTGTAATTCCAGTATAATATCATATATAATATCATAGTTCCATCCTTTATACGTCCCACATATGGTATTTAACGAATCAAATTACATTGAGGGGGCGGTAGTCCGCACTTCCTTAAATGAAGATATCACGTTTACCCATAATGGAAACCATAAAGGTATGCCCAAAATGAAAAAAACAGAATCTTAAAGAAAAAATAAACATATTATATATCATATATAAAAATAGTGACATCATAATGGCCACCTTTGAAGGTGTTAAATGAGTATTGAACAATCATCGTTTCAGGGGGTAGAATTTCTCCATCCACGGAAACCGTATGTTCTTTAACCATATTATGTAGTTGTGTGAGAGTGTAGCTCGAATAAATCTTATAAAAACATCCTAGTATATTATAGATACTGTTGTTGTTACAAAAGAAGTAAATAAAAAGAGTTTAGGGGTTTGGAGAAGCAAAATAAAACAAATGAACATGAGTGAATGAATTACCTTTAAAAGTGTAACTCCTTTTGATTTGAGCCAAAAGGCTTCCTTTGAAAAGATTCTGCCCAAAGTTAATCCTCTAGGACGAGGAGAGGGATGTGGAGAGATTAAATGGGCAGGGGTTGGCCGGGCCAAAGGCTTGAGGAGTGTGTGAAATGAGGTAGAGGTGGCGGCCTTTTATAAGAGGAGAGGAGGGGCACTTTTGGAAAGTAAGAAATATTACTTTATTTGAAAATGTGTTTCGGTTTTAAAAGGTCCCACATTAATATAATTCATAGATAAGGTGTTAAGTTTTCGAAATCCACCCATACAATAAGTTTTGGACATGTGTAGGTCATAGAGTTTACATTATCTTCTCATTTTATTTAAATCGTCGGATAATGATGTCATCGCTGCATCATTATGATGTCATAAATAATTTAAATTATTTAATGTCTAAAAATTATAAAAAAATTACTATGATGTAGGTACTCTTTTTATCTTTCCAATTAATATTTATAATAAAAAATATGACTTGTATAACCCCACTTAAAAATTGTTTTAGTAAAACATATCATGTTTGTGTCGTTTTTACTTTTACATTAAATAAAAAGTTATTTATGTCATTTCACAACCAAAGTGGCTCCATGGGGTCCCAAGTTGACCCATGGCTTGTCCTGGTCGGCCATTACTCATCCAATAAGTGTAGGACATGTGTCATGGTGTTTTCACATTTTTATAATATCATTTTTACCTTAAATTACACTAATTACCTCTAATCGCGATTAATGAAAAAAAGTTACTATTCACCAAAAAATTATTTTCATCCCATTGAACCACATTTTACATACTAATGATAACCATGTATGTCGGATTTTCAAAATTCAATACACGTTAGTGGTAAACTTTCATTTAACTGAAAATCAGTTTGCTTGATTACCACTTAGTGGTTTCACTATTCATCAAAAATTGGAGTTTTTCAGAAAAATACCAAAACTTCACCCTAATATATATTTGATATTACAAATTCAAAAATGAAGTTTTTTTTACAAAATTCAAAAAATATTAGTCACATTAATTAATTTAATAATTAATTCCCGCTGTCAGAGCAAATAGCGTGTTTTTATAAAACAATAAGTATCAAAAGATTGACACTAGTTTATGTCTGATTTCAAAGTGAAATTAATTCCAACAACCACTATTGGATTTAATGGTAAAAATATTTTCTTATTTCACTTTAAAACCAATTCAAAATATTATCTAATCATATAAATAAATTAGATTAAAATGAGGTTTTGAATTAAAACACAACATTTTACACTATTCATTAAAAAATGAACTTTATCGGAAAAATACCCAAAAAATTACACAAAGTAAAATTTGATGTCCCGATTAATAATAAGAGTTATATTTGGTCCAAAAGAATGTATAAGAGTGATCAAAACTATATTTAATGACAGTTCAACATCAAAAGGTGATAAGTGAACCTTTAGTGAAAACTAGGGCATATACGCCTAAAATTGAATTCTTTCCGTATTTTAAGCCTATATCCTTTATTGGATAAATGTAAAAACATTTAAAAACATATATAATCATATTTTAGTTATTTCTATCCATTCCTGCCATTACAATGGCTACATGTTAACTACCATTTAAAATAATATTATTTTATTATTAGAGTGCAACGTAAGATTCCCAAGAAACTCATTGTTGCGTGTTGGGTACGCCATCAAGCATAGCGCCCCCTTTAAAGTCATATCAATATTTTATTCACAAATATGGATAATTATGAAAATGTCATATTCTTTATTTACCTGGGGTGTTACATCCTTCCCCCCTTTTGGGAATTGCGTCCTCGCAATTTTAAAATTGCGCTTGGAAACATCCTTGAAAGTCCCACATCGGAACAAGAGTCGGTAAAAAAATCAATTTAAAATAAAGAAAGATAAGCACAGTGGTCACCAGAGTTAACCCATATGTATAAAAACATGTACATGGAGGAAAAAACAAAGGGTCATGTTCTGATTAAGATTGATAGAAAACAAGTTTTGGAGAAAGTTATCCACAAGAAAATCACAAACTTGTGATGGGTTAAACAGTATTCGTTTCCCCAGTAGGAAAAGTTAATAGACAACATTTTTGTTTTAAGTTAGTTTTTATTGAGGAATTTATTCATAAGTAAACATAATCACTTATCATGTTGAATTTCTACTTTTACTACATTCCTTAATCAAACTCATATTTTTTCCAAAAGACGAGTATTTAGGGAGACTTGTTCGCATTAAGAGTTCTATAATCAACTTCTAGAGAATCACCTAATCCACAAAAGATAACTATATACATCCCATGTCTTTAGGATTTAACCAAAACCAAAACAAAAAAGGTTAGTACAAGGTCAGATAATCCAGAAAAGGATAACCCTTTAAAACGAAAATCTATGCTTAATCTCCAAAATTTGTCCAACAAAACCCAAAGTTCAATGAGGACCATCCGATAAACAATTTATCCATAAAATTCTTAAAAGTAAACCAATATAAGATTGAAACCCAAATATTTGAAGTATTTACTCACATTTTCTTCCAAGTTAAATCGTAAAATTTATCTCCAAACAACATCAGTTGCTCCTAAAGTCTCGTATTGAAAAGTAATTAACCTAATCACATATCCTCCATGATAGGTTAATCATTTTCATAAATAACCCAAAATCAACTTACTCTTAATTGATAAATTCATATAACTAGAAAGAATCAGTCAAACTAACCAGGGACTTCACGTAGTCCAGTGGTAGACGATAAATACCAGTTGCACTTTGGTTGTGGGTTCGATTCCCGCAGCTTTGTCCGACGCGACGGGTAGTCACACGGTCTGCGTGTTGTCCTTTTTCCAAAACTATATAATTCTTAAAAAATTCCCCAAAATGAGATAAAATCTTCAAAAATGATCATAAAATATTTGAACCTCAAGTTTATCTCATGCCTTTCATTTTCCTGCATATCATATAATAACCCATAATTACCTCAAAAGTAAGGATCATATAAACTCTAATGGTTACCTTTATAATTATTACCTGAACTTCCACATGGATTGGTCATCTCGTACATGATGCATTAAAGATCATACCATGGTTCAAGTGGTTGATCATGACTCCTTGATAGTTGGTTTAGAACAACCACGAGTTTCCTTATTGAATCCTCCATTTTATCTAGTATCTTAATCATAGAACCACCACAGTTTCTTTCAAACCTGTTGTCTCTTTGGTTCCTGCTAGATCCATCCATTCACTAAAAATAGAAATGTCAGTGTCAGTATATCAACAAAACCATCATGTACTAATGAGGAAGGTAAACACTAAGGTACACTTACTCATTCACTTTATCTAAAACTATGAATCTTTCTGAAATCCTAACCATTATGGTAATGTCACTTATGCTTAAAGAATACCCTAACCTCTAAAGTTATCTAAACCAACCTTTGATACCAACTATAAGGCCCCAGCCTTAAACCTTACTTAATATTGAGTTATTACAAGATTACACATTGAGAATCTTTTTAGGTTTAGAGTTTTAGAGAATTAGATCATGAAACTTGCATTACATTCCACATTTAAACAAAGTGGTTACATAAAAGACAGTATTCATTTGTCCCTTCAACGGAATCATATTTAAAATATAACACAGATTCTTTCTTGACACATCCTTGACACTATCATCACATCATGTACCATTCCCTTGACCTATGAAAAACATTTCAAAAACTTTGGATGAGCATAAAAAGCTCAGTAAGAGTTATGAAAATATGGAAAGGAAACATGAGTTCATATATACATTAGAATGAAATCACACATTACCCATAAAACATATGCATATCAAATCATGAATAAATCATAGAAAACATAATACATAAAGGTAACTTGAGGCATTCATAACATTTATACGTAGGGAGTAACCATCTTGGTTACGTTTGGAATACCCATCACAGTATATTCCCTAAATCTCTTCGGAGAAACCTTAACGTTTCACTCCTTCGCGTTACCCAATGCATTGGAGAGCTATATCAGGCTCACTCGCCCTTAGTTTATCACGGAACCACCCGTTTTCATAACAATGCTCAAGAACCATAACATAAATGTGTCACATAAAACATGAATAAAGGAAACATAACATGTCCACATTTCAATCACAATATATCATTTTAGTATATTGAAATATTGAATCCATTCAAAAAGAAACCATTTCCAAAACCATTTAAAACATTTAATAAAGAGATTTTTGAATCAAAGTGTCCCATACCACCTTGAAGCTTAAAATTTTAAACCATTAATATCCATATAAATAAATCCGTAAAACCATTTTGAAAACATGTATATTAATAAGAACAAATAATTAAAACAATTAAAATGATATTTTGGTTAAAGCGGTTTTAGGAAAATTAGAGAAACTTGAATACAATAATTGAAGAATAACATTTAGTCATAACTTTATAATATAATGAGAATAAATGGATTAATGATATAATACTCCAAAGGACAGTATATACACCATATACGAGTGAATTGGTGCATAACAACAATGAACCCTCAATTGAAATGTCAAATGTGATGAAATCCCTTTTAAAGAAGGTATCCTTAAATTAAGGACAAATCAATCTCAAAAATATGTGTGAGAAATATAAATACACCCAATATAATTGGATATTAAGTGTAAAACAATAAAAAGTCATTCACACATATTCAATGGATGACATATTCAATGACTACATGTTGAATCCAAAGAAATCGAAATTGGGTTAAAAAGTTCCCTTGACAGCCCAACGACATCACATAAAAATGAGTTGATGAGAGATAAAAAGTGTATCTCATCACTTGGAAATAAACTTTACTTCAATAAGGATATATGAGAACATATCCCAACATAACAATATGTAAATTAAAAGACCCAACAAAAGAAGTCTTTTAAAAAAAGGAGGGTGAAAGGTTCCCTTACCGACTTGGGTATCTTTCAAAACATACACCCCATGAAAGAAGAACAATAGATCATTGATGTAAATACTCATAAACGAAATTATATTACAAAAAGAGTAGAATAATGGGCAGTACATACACCACTAAATTGAATTTGTGGCAAATGTATCATAAATCTCACGGGATTAAAAGTGAGATGAAAAATCCCTTACGAAAACTCGGCAGCCTAACGACACCACATAAACATCCGAATATGGATTAATGAGATCAAACAGGGTATATCATCACATTACAATAAAATTTAAATCAAGAGGAATATAAAAGAACATCCCCCAACATTACAAAGAGGATATTAAAAGAATTGACAAAAAGGAGAGTACTTAAAAAAGAAAGAGAGAGGTTAGATCTCTTACGAAAGTTCGATAGTCTAACGGCGCCACTCAAAACTTCCAAAATGTATTGATGAGAGAGAATAGGGTCTCTCATCACATGAAAATAAAAATTACAGTAAGTTTAATATAAAAGATCATCCCAATAACAAGAAATATGAGCTTTAAAAGGAATGACATAAAAGTGTGTACTTAAAAAGAAAGAGAGGAGTAGGATCCCGTACCTCGGGTCTGACTTGACTCGATCGTTCTTTAATCTCCTGAATAATAAACTTGAGTTAATTTCTACTTCCTTAAGAATCTTTTTCAAGTTAATTATTCCTTTTTATATCACTTATTACCATGTCATAAACATTATGTCATCATTTAAGTTAATAATATTTGTTTTGCCGATATTTGGTTCTTAAGTCGAAAGTGGACTTCTTACAATTACATGTTGTTCGTGTGGGCAAATGTTTATTATATCCAGAATTGTATTCATGATTTAGATATCATATATGTCACATATATCAATCATATACATGTATTTATAATATTACATAATCATTTAGAGGTAATAAATGAAATGCACCGTTCATGGAGACGGTAAGCCGTACGTACGTATAAACGCTACTTTCATTTCTATTTCGTATTTTATAGAATGGAATAATAATTATATAAAGGTATATTATAATTCCAGTATAATATCATATATAATATCATAGTTCCATCCTTTATATGTCCCACATATGTTATTTAAAGAATCAAATCACTTTGAGGGGGCGGTAGTCCGCACTTCCTTAAATGAAGATATCGCGTTTACCCATAATGGAAACCATAAAGGTATGCCCAAAATGAAAAAAAACAGAATCTTAAGGAAAAAATAAACATATTATATATCATATATAAAAATAGTGACATCATAATGGCCACCTTTGAAGGTGTTAAATGAGTATTGAACAATCATCGTTTCGGGAGGCAGAATTTCGCCATCCATGGAAACCGTATGTTCTTTAACCATTTGATGATGTTGTGTGAGAGTGTAGCTAGAATAAATCTTATAACAACATCCTATTATATTGAAGATACTGGTGTTGTTACAAAATAAGTAAATAAAAAGATTTTAGGGGGTTGGAGAAGCAAAATAAAACAAATGAACATGAGAGAATTAATTACCTTTAAAAGTGTAACTCCTTTTGATTTGAGCCTAAAGGTTTCCATTGAAAGGGTTCTGCCCAAAGGTAATCCTCAAGTATGAGTAGAGGGATGTGGACAGAGTAAATGGGAAGGGGTTGGCCAAGCCAAAGGCTTGAGGAGTGTGTGAAACGAGGTAGAGGTGTCGGCGTTTTATAAGAGGAGAATAGGGGCACTTTTGGAAAGTAAGAAATATTACTTTATTTGAAAATGTGTTTCGGTTTTAAAAGGCCCCACATTGATATAATTCATGGATAAGGTGTTACGGGTTAGAAATCCACCCATACAATAAGTTTTGGACATGTGTAGGTCATAGAGTTTACATTATCTTCTCATTTTATTTAAATCGTCGGATAATGATGTCATCACTGCATCATTATGATGTCATAAATAATTTAATTTATTTAATGTCTAAAAATTATAAACCAATTACTATGATGTAGGTAATCTTTTTATATTTCCAATGAATTATTATAATAAAAAATCTTACTTGTATAACCCCACTTAAAAATTGTTTTAGTAAAACATATCATGTTTGTGTCATTTTTACTTTTACATTAAATAAAAAGTTATTTATGTCATTTCCCAACCAAAGTGGATCCATGGGGTCCCCAAGTTGACCCATAGCATGTCTTGGTCGTCCATTACTCATCCAATAATGGTAGGACAAGTGTCATTGTGTTTTCACATTTTTATAATATCATTTTTATCTTAAATTACACTAATTACCTCTAATCGCGATTAATGAAAAAAGTTACTATTCACCAAAAAATTATTTTCATCCCATTGAACCACATTTTACATACTAATGACAACCATGTATGTTGGATTTTCAAAATTCAATACACATTAGTGGTAAACTTTCATTTAACTGAAAAATCAGTTTGCTTGATTACCACTTAGTGGTTTCACTATTCATCAAAAATTGGAGTTTTTCAGAAAAATACCAAAACCTCACCCTAAGCTATATTTGATATTCCGAATTCAAAAATGAAGTCCATTTTACAAAATTCATAACATATTAGTCACATTAATTAATTTAATAATTAATTCCCGCTGTCAGAGAAAATAGCGTGTTTTTATAAAACTATAAGTATAAAAATATTGACACTAGTTTAAGTCTGATATCAAAGTGAAATTAATTCCAACGACCACTATTGGATTTAATGGTAAAAATATTTTCTAATTTCACTTTAAAACCAATTAAAAATATTATCTAATCATATAAATAAATTATATTAAAAAGAGGTTTTGAATTAAAACACAACATTTTACACTATTCATTAAAAAATGAACTTTATCGGAAAAATACCAAAAAAATTACACAAAGTAAAATTTGATGTCCCGATTCTTAATAAGAGTTTTATTTGGTCCAAAAGAATGTATAAGAGTGATCAAAACTATACTTAATGACATTTCAACATCAAAAGGTGATAAGTGAACCTTTAGTGAAAACTAGGGCATATACGCCTAAAATTGAATTTTTTCCGTATTTTAAGCCTCTATCCTTTATTAGATAAATGTAAAAACATTTAAAAACATATATAATCATATTTCAGTTATTTATATCCATTCCCGCCATTACAACGGCTACATGTTAACTACCATTTAAAATAATATTATTTTATTATTAGAGTGCAACGTAAGATTCCCAAGAAACTCATTGTTGTGTGTTGGGTACGCCATCGAGCATAGCGCCCCCTTTAAAGTCATATCAATATTTTATTCACAAATATGGATAATTATGAAAATGTCATATTCTTTATTTACCAGGGGTGTTACAATAAATATATATAAGAACTAGAAAACTTGTAAAAAATAAAATAAATCATATTTAATGATTCTTTAGTATAAATAATAAAAACATGTTTTCATGGATATATGAAAGGGTTTCAAGCCACATTAGAATTATCACCATCCACAGTTGGAATAATTAACCAAAATGTGACTCCATGACAATACTGACATAACCACCAATGTGGATGGAATATGTATAGAATACCACAACCCAATACAATTATAATATAAAAATATATATTCAGTTATTGGGATAAATTAATTTTTATCCGTTCCTTGTGAAATACATAAAAATATATTATTAGGCCAATGAAGTAGAAAGGTAACATGATATGTAGTCCATAATGTTTCATAATACCAGGTCATATTAGAAGCGAGTAGACCCAATACAAGCTTGGAATGTTATCTTTGTCCTCTATCATTTCTCAAAAACCACAACAAAATTATTTCGTTACTTGTTTCCCCCAGAGTGTAAGTGGATCATTATTATTTTTAAAAAAGATAAAATATATGGATAATATATACATATATATATATATATTATAAATTAACATTTTATTTTCAACAAATAATTTTCATTTTATTATTAAATTATAAAATATCACATTTTTGTTCACCTTTTCTCCTTTTAATTTTTTCAAATATTAATATAATTTTATTAATTCCTTATTTGTTGAGTTCTGATATAGTAATTATTTCTTGTTTCTTTATTTCATTCAATCATTTATATGAGTTTCAATGGTGTTTTAAACAACGTAATACAATAAAACACTGGAATTACTAACAATATGACTTTGATGATTAATAGTTCCCAACATGGGAACTGTTATATAACAATGATTTTGATACAAAAACTACCTTATCACTTTGATATTGATAAAAATATATGTGTAAATAATTCAATAAGTATTTATCATATAATTATAAAATTTTACATTGATTTGGGGTTAGTGTAATTACACAAATTTATATGTTTTTGATTTCCAATCATGAAACTTTTTTTGGTTCTAAAATGATTATATGGAGATGGGGGATACACACATCCATAAATTTTCCTTATATTTTATAATAAAATATATCATTTTCATTTATCTATTTGGGTTAGGATTCAGATATTGGATCTATATAAATAACTCAGTTGAAGTGGTTGTGTTTTATATAACCAAAATATTGATACATACATCATCTAATGTTGATTATGATGTTCCAAGAACATGACATAAAAAGTGTTCTAGGAATCTGGGAGAATACATTTTAGTAATTTATGGTGGATGTTATAACATTAAATACATCATATGTAATTGTATTACATGTGATCTGAAGTTATCCTATGACTAGGTGTATATATTGGATAATGTTTAATAAATAAAATATAAAAAGAAACAAGGATTTGATAAATTAACAAACTCTTTATATCAAATTATTAAAAAGGATATGATGCTTATTAACATGGGGATTCCATTAATATTTTTCCCCAGATCAGTAGAGTTGAAGCATGATGTGTAGTAGAATGATTTTCATAATTTTGAGATTCTATCACAATTTAGATATTAACTCTTATATTTAAAACTAAAATATATAGTAATAATATTGAATTTTATTACTATAAATGAATTTTTTTTTTCAAATTATCTTCCATTAGATGATTTCTGGTAAATTAATTTATTTTTTTGTTATTTAATTTTTTTTATTATAAAGACATCGATATTATTAAAAATCAACACTGAAAATTAAATTTTAATTTTCCAAACATGATTGGAAAATGTACCTTTATCATAAATTTATTTTCCTGTAATATTTTTAAAAAATAATAATAATGAATAAATTTCAATTAATAATTTAATTTATTTTTTAGTATTTATTGATGTTTTAATGATTGAATCTAATTATTGAGTTAATTTTTTAAATATTTTATGAATAGAATCTCATTTTTAATGAAAATTTATTGACCTTTACACTTACATTAACTCAGACATACCAATTAATGTCTTTGGGAATGAATAATTTATTATATTAAGGATATTTTAACTTGAAATATTATGTTATTTAATACTATTACTAATTTTAAAATGTATATTTAGTATCTTGATATTTTTAAATAATGACATTAAATTTGATAAAATATACAATAGTAATCATTATGCTTAAATAAAACATGAAATATTATTATTCAAATGTAATCATTTTAACATATCCATTTAATTGGATCATCTTATTTTTCTTAACCAAATAATGATATATATATATATATATATATATATATTCTTCCTAATCAATAAAAAATTTATGAATTATTTCATAGTTAATAATCTCTCAATTTTTAGTTAAGTCTTTTAATTCATAAAATATAAATTTACTTAAAAATTATATAAAATTACTTTATGCCAAAAAAATCTTATAATAATTTTATATAAAATTTAATAAAATTTTTGTTATATATACTATAAATTTTTTTAATTAATGATACCAATATTATGTAATGGATAAACAATTATATCCTTGCAAAAAAATTTATTTTACAATGAATTGTGTAAAATAATGATTATTTTAAACTGTATTTTAATTTAATGTATTTTAAAATAAATTTTATATATTTGAATAAATTTAAATTTAAATTATTTCATTTTTATTAAAATTAATCCAATTAAAGATATATAAATGGATTATATACTTGAATTTTTTATTAAGAATTATTCTACAAAAAAAAATATTTTGGGAAATTAAAATTTTCATTTCATTTTTACTATTTTATTTCTAATTAAATAATTCAATAATTATTATATTTTAATTTTGAGTAATTTATTACATAAATTTTTTCAATATTCAATTTTTTTAAATTGTCATAACTAATTTATGGTCAATATTTATTATAATATTTGTAATTTTATAACCATGGTAATGGATAAATAAGTTGATTGAAGCAAAAAATAAAATAATGAGGACTATAAAACGACCTTAAAACATGTATAATTCTATTTTATGACTCTATTTCATCTATAATCATCAATTATTTAATTATATGGCCTTTTTAACCTATATATATGATTGTAAAATTCGTAATATTTTATATGATAAAAAGTTTATAATTTCACATTATTGTTTAAAAAAAAATATTTCATTACAGAGTGATCATAAGAGGATATGTTTTGTTAAAAATAATATTATTAAATAAAAAAATTTCTTATTACGTTTATTATATTTTAAATTAAATGTGACATAATAAATACATTACATCCATACAGAATATTGATGTACAAATTACACAATTAAAGGAAATATAAATTAAATGTTATTAATAACTTAATATGCATTATAATTTTAAATAAATAACAAGTATAAAATGTTTTTATAGAAAAACTAACATGATAGTGATGCCATAAATTATTTTATTAAAATTTCTTTCTTTTCATGATGTAATAAAATATAATTTATATTAAGGTTTCAAAATTGACATTGTAGATATTTTATAGAAAAAATAATTTAATAAATGATATGAAATTAATAAAAAAAATATAACATTTAATAATTATTAGTATATTGTTTATAATATAAAACATGGTGCATTTATATATATTTTCTTCATTAATTATAACTACCATCAACCCCGTGGAGTTAAAAATATTATTACCATCTTAATATGATAAGGTTTAACGAACGGTTAAAAAAATAAAAATTTAACCATGTAACCAAATATTTTGAATGTTTAATTCTATGAAATTATTTTTATTCCTATATATCTTTTATTTAAATGATATTTATTTTTTTCCTTTTAACATTACAATTAAGTCATATTAATTTACAATTTTTTTGAAATTCCAATCATACCCCTCCCCTCAATAATAAAACGGAACCACTTATTCCAACTTCATCACACATAAAAACGAAATTTTCTATATAATATATGAAAAAAATAGCTTTCCTAAATTAATTAACAAGTTCTATAGTCCATGATTTAGGAATTACAATATATTTGTTCTTAATGGGTCAAATAATATAGATTTTCTAAATAAGAGGTGTAGTTATTAGGATCATGTTTCAGTTTAGCTTTCAATTCCAACACCAAATATATTTCAAATTCATTAAAATTAAAAAATATCCTCCATATAATTATATTTCTTATTTTATAAACTACATTCATTTTCTCTTTCATCTAATGGGAAACGAAAAAATTGTTCATGTGTCTGGCAGACTACCACCTTAATAAACGATGTAATTGATTTTCCATCATAGTATGTCATTTAATGATTATAATGATGGAATTAATGATTATATATTTTAATCACCAAATAATAATCATTTTAATAATTAAACATATCATTTTATATTACATTTATATACGCTAGAAAATGATAATGTCATATTCCATTGTGTGTATGTGTCAATTTCAACATCCACGAAGCAATGAAATTCATTTTTCATATCCACATAATTGGAATGATATATAAGTAGATATATTTATTTTTAAATAATTTTTAATATATTTTTTATATAATTATGGAAACATAATATAATATATTACTTATTTCCATTATGATGATTGAAAATGGAGACATTACTCATGCATACGTACGAATATGATTAATTTGTTATTGAAGATTGTATGTTAATACTTTCTGTTTAATGATTGGTAGGATTTATGTATGAATAGTAATACATTCCATTTTTACCTTATATGCTTTTATATATCAAAAAATGATTCCTAAATATTAATTTTACTTAATTTATATATCCCCGATGGTTTAGTATAATTCATAACAAATTTTTACACTTAACATTGAAATTGAAAAAATAAACAAAAGTATATAAACATTGGTTATTCAATCAAATATATTTGTCTAATGGTACATATATTACCTCAACCCAACTAATATAATGACTAGTAGGTATTATAATGTCTTATTTATCAAATCATAAAAAATTATAAACATGTTAATTACATTGTTACCCATTAATATGATTAATGTTAGTTCATTTAAATTTATTTTAAAACAATAGTAATTTCCATAGTATTATATTATTTATAATTGGAGTATTTAAATTGACGTCCATAAAAAAAATCCATAATATTATTATAATGGTCAAAAAATTGTTAGACAATGCTGTACATTTCATGCTTTATTTCATGTTCCATATCCAAAATAATTTTTTCTTTGCAATTTGAATTTTTATAAATTATTTGCAACCAAATCAAAAATATGATCATCAGAAAGATTCCAATAAACAAGAATTCATTTCATGAAATAGAATATTTTTAATTTTTCTCCCAAAATTTATGAATATATCTTTACTGGAACATATCATTCATATTCATTGAAATATTTTTTATAGTTTTAGTTCTTCAGAATCTGTTTGAGGGTTGATATATACTTAGATCTTTATAATTTTTTCCATTATGTTGTATCTTTGTATGATTGATATATTAAAGGGATAAGAAGATTGGATAACCTGATCCATTAGATTTTGGGATTCATTGTCACGGAGGAATGTGATGTTGAACATCATATCTACATATTTATTATTATTGATGGAATGATTTGTTGTTGATCTATCAGATTATGTGATTAAAGGGTTTTGGACTATAGGTAAATTCCGATAATCATTTCAAGGGATTTCATTTTATGGAAACACATACCATTATAGTAGGTAATAAATCATTGGATATCATAAGTCATGATTTACGACATCATTTTTACTAAATGTTAATGAGTAAATTCTTTTATAAATATTTTAAGACATTCATAATAGTATAATCATTCATATTTCATATTTATACAATTTTAATATTCTGATGTCGTTTAAAAAAGGAATGTTATTTCATTACTTATCTTTCTAATAATTTTTATTAATGGTGTATATGGGATACCAATAATAAGATAGATATATCAAAAAAAAAATTTATATTGATTAAAAAACAATAATCATCAGATAATGTATAGGTTTGATATTTTTTACTAAAAAAGAATTGTATATTGTGTTAGTTTTATTTTTTATGCATTAATTCACCACCCATAGTAGCCATTGAAAACAATTTAAATCCAATAATTTGTATCATAGAATCAAAATTGGATTGATAAATATTCTTATAATCAGTTAGATTTTTTTTAAATTGATCAATGGATGAACTAACAACCTGTACATGTATTTAAATATTCTAAAAAATGGTATAGAATTTGTAAATTGGAAATAATATGATCAATTCTTAGGAAGAAGAGTTCTTTAGTTTAAATGAATAGATAAAGAATATTTTTGCGGTGTTTAAATATATAAAGGATGTTATTTGAAAATATATAATAATTGATGATTTAATTTTATAGCATGATTAAAAAATTTAGAGTCAATAAAGATCATGATGATGTGAAAAATATGAATGAAGTCATCATATAATTATATAATGATGAATGCACTTTTTATCTAAACTTATGAGGTAATATGAATATTTTTGAATGAATTTAGGTTGAATAAATTTTTATCAAAATATTTTACATCAAAATGTATAAAAAGTTTCTCAAGATTTATATTATTTATTGTATATCATCCATTATTATTAAATAGACATATAATCGTTTCTTACATTATACTTTCTATTATTTTAAGAGACTATACACAATCCTCATTTCTTTTTGTAAATCGCAATGGGGCAGAACCATGGGGATTTTTTAGTGTGAATTTTTGGATCACTACTTTAAGGGGGGAGTGTTTCTAAAAAATAAATTAATATTCCCTGATGGATATTTTTTAAAAAAATGAAATATTCTTTTGGAAGAGGATTTTTTTTCAAAAGGGGGTAATATTAAGAATTAAAAAATTCCCACAGATCAAAAAAAGTGAATAAATATTATATATTAACTCATATGGAGTGTGAATATAATAAATAAAAATTGATATGTTGTATATATTTTATTTTTAGAATGATACTGAGTTTTGTATGTGTTACAAAGCAATTAGTTTTCATTTTTAGTGCTATGTTTTTTAAAAAAATATTTCAAATTTTGTTGAGAAAAAACGTATAAATTCGAATCTTTCATTCGTTATTTTTGAAAATCACATATAATTTAATAAAAAAATATTCTAAAAATATTATATATCCCACGTTTTTTATTGTATTTTTATTGAAATCATATTATTATACTGAATATAAAAATGTATCTAATATAAAGTAAATTGTAACAATTATTATTCAATCTGATCCATTAGACTAATGGTACATCTGATATATCCGACTAACTGAAATACATACCTATAGTAAAATTTATTCGTACTTATTATATTTTCAAAAGACATAATCATCAGACTGATATTGTTACTGTACATCAGATTAAAAAAATCCAACTGCTCAGATTGATAAAAATTAGTAATGTCGGTCAAACTGTCTATAGTTTATAATCAAAGCATTTAGATTTATTTTTATTAGGTGAAATCCATAATAGAATTATAACAGAGCTAAAAAATTGTCTTTTTAAAATAATTTGATGTTCATAGTTACCAATCAAGGGAATGATCTAAAAAATTATGATATGTCAATGTGAATTTTGTCTGATTTTATTGAAACTAAATAAATTATTTGAATATATTAAATATATATATAAAGAGATGGTTTTTTGACAATATAAGAGAAGTTTAATTTGAAAAATAAAAAAATTTGAGGATCTATCTACATTAACATCTCGTTTTTATGATCTCTAAGTGCAACATCCCTGTTCTAGAAGAATCCCAAGGGCCCCCTGTACCCGGTTGTTCACATAGACTGAAGCACATTTCCTCGAACATCAGAGGTTGCCGACTAGTAGCCATGGCCTTGGGTGTGATTTTTGGGAAACTATGCCCTCATTGGTAGAGTAACATAGTGGAAGAAATTAATTGCAAAAAAAAGCTGGAATGATTCATATGAAAGTAAACGACATATGACTGAAAATTAATAAACTAGAGCACACACATATATTTAAAATATCTGTGGTACAAATGTCTAGGAAAACAACCAAAACATCAAAATGCTAAAATACAACAGTAATAAACCCAAGTTTCAATGAATTTAAAGTGATCAACTCCTCAGCATCACAAGCCATAGGTTTGTCCCCTGCTTTACATATCCACAACAAATCATGTACCTAAAATAGAATATATATTTCACGTACCTATAATTTAAATGATATAATTTATTTGGGACCCAAAACCTGGCCCGAACAAGGTGTGATACTAAATATCAGTAGAAAACCACCACAATATCTCTGCCTAATGGTCAATGTATATAAGGTAGGTATTAAGAAAATAAATGCAGTATACAAGGAATTACTCAAGGAAAAAAAATCACAGTTTCAATGAATTTAGTATCATATCTAGCAACAGCTTAACAATGCAGGTAATCACAAATAGGTAACCCTCTAGGTAAGTACTCAAAACCTATACAATCTATTCCTACCTAGAAACCCAAGGAACCATCCGGTCAGTATACTCAGTCAAACCCCTCTGGTGCAGCTTAAGCATAGACTCTCGGAGCAATCACTCACCGTCAATTCCCCCTATAGTCTCGTATATATACCAAATGAGCATTAAGGAATCACTCAATGTCTACTCCACCTATTTCTTTTGTCGAGGACCTACATACACTTTGAATAATAACTTTATTAGATTTCCCCTATGGTCTTGCTTTATAAGTAAAACAGACACTCTGGAGAAGCCATTAGGTCCATTCTCCTTATAGTCTACTACAACAGGTTCTCATGGCCCCGTGTAAGTCATGTAGTTATAGCTGAGTGAATTGGCCAAGGTAATCCTCAAGGACTACATGTTTAGAAGTCTCAATCATATTATCATATCAAAACAATCACTCTATCCTAAAACTAGGCATGGGAATGTAAACAACATCATAATATGAAAACTAGAACCAATGGCCAAAACAGGCCTTCATTCATGGGAAAAAACATTCAAATCATATCAATAAATCCTATTCAATTTTAATCAAAAACTAATAAATCTTACATGTATAAAAAACAAACAATATGAGTAAATGGTAAATGCCCAATAACCTATTCTTGGGTATTAGGAAAAATTGCACATATAACCCAAATACATTTAACAAAAAGGTAAAAACCACCTACATCGGCATTGGAAGATCAATATTCATCAGGTTCTGGGATTGAATAAACATAGAACGCTAAAAATGTAAAAAATGTCTAAAACATTTAACAGACAATATCTTGAGAAATTAGAGGAATTATGAAACGAAGCACTAAAATAAGTGAGATCCTACTATAGTGATTCCAATGCAATTGATGATGGTCTAATCGGAGATCAGATTCTCAGTCGGGCACTTGGTGGAAGATCATGGTTGTACAAAAGCTCTCGGCTAAATGTAACATAGAAAAAGAACTTTCTGTCAGTTAAATGTGACCCCTGTTTGATTAATGAAAAAAACACACAAGGTATAATTTGAATGTACACAGTGTGTACTAGTTGTTTTTATACCCCGCTATGGGCGGCCTCCTAGTCACCCCCACATAGCCATATGCATGGCTACTACATGGCCATAACATGACTACCCACAGTAACTGAGTACAAGAAGTGTACTGAGAAAGTACATGGCATGTACATCGAAAATTTCAAGAAATAATATGTTTTCTAAAAAATGACCAGAAAATATATGTATTCCTGAAAAATATGATCTGGGTTTTTAAACTATGATTATAGATATTTTTAGTTCTATGGAATACATGAGGGGCTATAAATTTCATATAGATTCTTTTTATATTTTATATTTGATCAGGGATATATAAAGTGTTTCTCGGGTAAGAAATTGGGTGTATATGATCCATCATAACAAGGTTTTATGAGACTTAGAAGAAATAGATGTTGATCATTGTATTTTAGAAACTATTTTTTATTAACTACTATGATGATAAACATATTTTAGATCATGGGATTTGTGGATTATGGATGAAAAGGTCATTAAGATCATCATTTTGTTGTATTTCATGTCATGGAATGATATAACATTATAAAAGGTATAGAAATTGGGGTTATCGTTTGTCAGTATTTAAGAATTTAATTAACTCCTATAGTTAATGAGTTAATTCATTTATATATATCATAACCCTTTCTTACTACTAGAAGCATTACTAGTTCATGATTGTAAAAGTTTATTATTATATTTTTAATTAATATTAGATAGATAGTTTATTATTATCATTATAATAAACTATTTCATTGACATATCTAAGATAGTTATTATAAATCTAATAAATTAGCTACTTTTTTAATGTAATATAAACATTATGTTCATATGAGAAACTCTGAGTCCAATATTTTTGTACAAATAGGAATTTTCTCTTGACATAGTTTAAATAAATAAGCCATAATTTACTGATTCTCATATAGGCTTCATATATTCATAGAATACAGTTGAGATAAATAGCATCATCTAGTAAACGATTCTTTATAAAATTTATAGTACCTATGAAATGAGATGGATCATTATAAATAAATATATATAATGAATTGAATAACTACAATATGATGGCTTAATGATTTAGAATGAAATCTGTTGGGTCTTATTTTTTCATAGGAAATGGCAGTGAATATAAAATCCATTTTACATCAGATCATGATAACATAAATTCAATAGAAGAATTATAATGAAAAATTCAAACATTGTGAAGAGTTCCAAATTACAAAAAAAATTAATATTATTGATATCATCTAAGAAAAAGGTAATGAAATTTTCAATGAAAATTATATTAAGACACATATATTCCATCCCCTATAATAATATTTATTATATTATGATGGGATATTATTGTAGGGAACTTCCACCGAACATATCCCGCCCTCACAATGTGCATGATGTGTCTATTTAATTGATGTTCATTCCTCAACTATCATATTTTTTAACATGGATGTTTTACCACTAAGGAGAGATGTTTTTTATAATGAGATATCAGTGGGATTTCTATATAGATTTGATAACATGTTGCAGAACATGAAACTCACATGGTTAATTTATTTTAGGGAAACAATATATTTTCAGATGCAATGTCTGAAGATACTGATGTGATAAGGAATTTCTCAGTTTTCCTCATTGTAGTAATGTAATTTCCACTAAGAAATTATATTAAGTGGTATGATTTTTGATATGAGATTTTAGAATATATTACAACATTTGAAATTTGATGTGTTTGATAGGATGTCATGAACATAACATCCAATTTATGTTTATAATTATTTTTTAAAAATATATTATAAAATAATACATATATAAATGTAAAATTTGAAAATTTCAAGTGATAAAATTAATCCTTCACATTCATGATGTTGTCCATAAATGATTTAGAATATTATCCTAGTAATTACTTATTAAATTATTTTATTTAATATTTTCTTTTTCTATATTTATATTTATGCATTAATATATTTTAATATTACTATTACACTTCTGTTGAATTATTATTTAAAAGTTTATAATTATTAGTAATAATTTATATATTTATTATCATATTTCTCTAAATGAATAAAAACTTATTAGAAATTAAAAAGGGATATTTCTGTAAGAAAACTTGTTTTATACCGATGATGTGTGGATAGGATAATAAATGTAGGCAATATCTATTAATTAATGAATTTTATGAAATATGAGTTTAATAAATTTAATGTAATAAATTATCTTTAATATAGTGTTCATTATGGGGCATGGAAAGGAAAAAAATTATTCTAATTCATTGAATTAAAAGTATATAAAAATCAATTTAATATCATTTATTTATTAATATAATAATTAATCTCTCCCAACTATATATATGAAATAATATAATATTGACTCTATAATTGGAATAATAATATTTATAATCTTAATAGAGTCAATTTTTTTCCATATAAATTATTTACAGTGGTAAAATCTTACTCACCAAAATATTGGTAAGAAATGATCAAAATGGTTACAAAAAGGGACAAGGCATAATGATATAACTTTAAAATACATTAAATTGTATTTTATGAGTATAGCATTATCATAAAAACCTTATCATTAACAAATTTTCATTCTAGATCTTGTTTCCCTAGAGTATGGATTTATTATATTTAATGTTCTTAATATTTAGTTGGGTTCCAATTCACTAATATATAAATGTTAACATCATCTTATCACCTCACCACACAATAAGAATAAAATATTTTGGACAAACACTACCGAAATATCTTCCCTTCTTACATTTTCACATCTTCCCAAGAAAATACATCCATTAATTTTTTTTCTACATTTTAAACGATATTATTAAAAAAATAAGTATATTTTTATAATGAAATTTTTCTTGTTTTGATCTTATTTATCAGCTAAACAATATTCAATAAAATTAACTACATGATTACATATGTATCACTACTATATTTTTTTGTTAGTAGTGAAACCATTTTCTATCACTTTTACATTTAATAGAAAATTTATATGTTATTCATACGTACATACATAATATCATCTCTACGAGAAAAAAGTTTTAATTACACATTAAACACTCCCATATATGGCAATAACAGTTCATTTAATGAATATTTCCTAATTAAAACATAATTAATATTATTTCAAGATATATTATTACATACCTTTATATAATTCAATTCATTTTAAATTTAATGCATCCCTCTTTCATATGTATTGAAAATCCTCTCCACAAAATGTTGAAATTAAATTTTATTCACCTCCTTACTTGGATTTTAATAAAATATCATTAAATGAATTAAAATATATTTTTTGGAATTATTAATAATCTATGTATTTTCAGAATGATAACAATGTGTAAGGATTATAATCATCAAACAAAATCAATAGTGGAAAATAGAAATGTTGACACCTGAATATAATTTTTAATGAATAATTATTAAGAAGTGGGATATTAATAATAATAATGAAATAATATATTATAATATTGGTTTGAATATTATCTTGAACTATATTTATAATTAATATTAATTTAATATGACGGATGTTAGCCAATATATGATCAATGTCTTAACATGATGTAATTGGTTATATTACAATCACATTTCAAATATGGGCTATTTGTGTTTAAATATTAAGTGGTGTAATGGTATAAACATTATATCCCTCCCTATAATGAAACTTATATATTTACTTCTATATTTTTAATTTATGTTGTTTTCATCAATTCATTTAATTTTTACCAACATTGGAAAAAAATTAAAGGAATTTTTTGAAAATAATTGACCATATTTATCATTTTTTATGGTATTTATCTATTCCAAATCCAAAAAAATCACAAATGTTATTTCAATGTGTTTTTATAAATAATAATTCATCATAATATTATTTCCTAATAAAATTTAATTTCCTTTCAAATTATAAAATAATTTTTTTTTGTTTTCATTTGTATAGGATAAATTTTACTTTCTCTAAAATGAGTAATAATAATGTTTTTATCATATTTAACATTAATATATTTTTCAATAATGAAATATTTTCTTAATTATTTACATTATATTAACTTTTAAAATATTTTTTTAGATAAAGAAATATTTTTATATTTTTGGGACCATTTGGTTTATTAATATTCCAAAATAAAATTTTTCTAACTTTTGATATTTAATTAATAATTTAACGATTTTATAATTTTGTTACATTTCATTTTAAAAATCATTTATTGGATTTTTTTGATTAAAAATCATTCATACCTAGTATTAAAAACCCAAATATTTATAAAAAAGTCTATAATAAATCCAAAATTAACATAAAGTTAATACCAAATAAATATAAGGTTTATCATAATGTCGATTAAAAAATATTGATTACATCGGTCAATTATTTTACTAAAAAAATAAAAGAACTGAATCACTATAAAACCTCAATGAAATATAATATGCTTCAACAAAATTAACATTATAATTTTTCATAATATAAAATTTGGAATTATTTCATACAGTCAATACATTTAAAAATTCAATAATAATCATCATTGTTCAAAAAATCTATATAAAAAGAATATGATACTTATAAGTAAGGTCACCAATAAAATCCAAATTATGAGTCAATATAAATCAAAATTTTATCCCAAATAAGTATTATTATCCTAACATGAGTAATACATTAATCTATATCTATCCATCAATCATGTATTTTAGAAAAATTGTCAACTTAAAACAAATTCAATTTTATTTTTTACTAGTACCATTTAACACATGATTGTAAATGCTTAATGAAAAAAACCTACAAAATAATACCTGGCTATTTTATGATTATTATAACTCGAATTTAAATTAGAAGACATTTCTACATAACAATTATCAAATACAAATACATTAAATCATTTTTCATTCTAATTCTATATTTATCTGTTATCCTAGATTCATCTTCTTGTAATTTAATAATTACATCCAATAATTTCAAAGTAGAATCAGGCCTTAATATTCCAAAACATCTATTAAATCACGTCTCTTACTTCTATCACTAGTAAAAAAGAAAAAAAAATTAATACCTTTAATATTTAACCATAGAAACTTCACAATCAATAAAAAACCATTATTTGTAAAATGATTCTAATCATACTCTACATATTTCCCATAGGTCATTGATTTTAATAATGGATAGACATTCCACATTTAAAAAATTCTACATTATTATATAAATTCTGGAAACCATTTTTCCAAAATATTAATGTAAATGAAATTTTTTCCTTAGAAATTACATTCACTATATTCTTATTTTCCAAACAAAAGACATATTACCATCTTCTTGTTACCTTTCCCCAGGCACTTCTTCCTGTACTAGGAGGATTAATTATCTAGCATCCTTGATCTACATGAAAATACATTTATTTATTATTTGGTTAACCTAAAAAATAATTTATATTCAAGATGATAAAAACAAAATAAAATATATGGATATGATTAATCATATTCATTTTCATTTCATCTCCAATTTTATTATTTTTCTCAAGAGAAAAATTATCACATCATATATTACATTCAGCAATAAATTTTTTTTATATTTCCCATTATTTAACTAAAATCAAAAGAATAGATTGATCAACAAAATTCATCATGATTATTCTTATAATCATGAAAATTGTTTTATTCAACATATATATAAGTTTTATTTTAATATATTTCAAACCCTAAGTTTAAAATGTAGTGTCAATTGTCATTTACTATTCAAATATGTCATAATTTATCAAAATGATATTTTGAAATATCTCATGAATAGACCCAGGAGTATATATATAGTAAAGTATTATTATGACCCCTCATCATATTTTATTTTTTATCAGGTGAATTCCCGATCAATACATTTCATATTTATTGCCACTAGGTTCATTTTTTTCCCAGTTTCATCTAATTGCTTCTACCAAGATAAGAATGCATTTCCATGGAATACAACATATTGTATTTAGCTAAACATAGGTTATTCACCAATTTTAAGGGCCATCCTAAGGGGAATCTCTGCTGTTTTGTCATTATAACATCTAAAAATAACAAAACATTTTTATAATACAAACAAAGGTGATCTAAATGTTAAAATATAAATTTGACATAAAAAAGAATGGATAATGGTTATGTATCTCATAAATCCATGCCTCATCCAAAATTGTTATGTGTACTTCGATTAATTAATACATAAATAGAAAATATATAAAATACCTACATAATAACCCCCACTTCTTTTCATAATTTTCAACCTTCATAGACATATCATACATAAATCCATTATTTATATCCAAAGAAAAAGGAAACACAATAATTGATGAGGTCAGATTCTATATTAGGGTAAAGAAGTGATATATAAACATTTATAATATATTTGATTATGATTTTTAGATTTTAAGGATACAAATAAAATATATATCACATTTTAGACATGGAAAAAACCACATCATTACCTTCTTCGTGCTTCGGGTTACCTACCTTGTATCATTTTACTTGTATTTCAATAAACCTGTCATACTCTCCATTGAGATTTATATTTCCTACCATAAACCCTTTCAGCTAAAAAAATGTTAATCTCTACCCAATGCAATAGATAGATCTAATTGACCCAAAAATTACATTTGTATAATACACTAATATTTCTATCACAAGATCATCAAAACATTAATCATTATAATATACACAAAATCAGGGAAAATAAAATAGGCAGAATGCGTAGTTTATCATCAAAATCATAAACCATGTAGTGAATGGATAAATTTGTTATAATTGAATCAAATATGAAATAATTTATATGAAAAATATTAGTATTATGTTTGATATAAATAAATCTTTAATATACTACTATCTCATTTTTTAATGAAAATTTCCATATATTTTGGAAATGAATTATATTAATTTAAAAAATTTACAAAACATAATGGAAGTTTTTTTCATTAAACAAAAACTTATAAAAATTTAATATAATATTTTATTAATTGATAATTAATGAAATAGTGAAAACTCATTTATGTGGTGTACTTTAATACAAAAATTGCTTTCCAATATTTAACAATTAGTCAATTGATCATTCATTATAAAATAAAAAGATTTACAAATTTTATTTTTTTTAATTAAATTTAAACATGTGTAAATATTACTTCATAAAATATTTAAGTAATAATAAAAAAATATGAATTTTTATAAATAATATATTTATAAAGAATACAACTACTCTCAATTTGAGTGATAATAAAATAACTTTTCCATAAAAACATTATTTTCTCTCATTAGTACATATAAATTGTTAGATGAAGGGATAAAATTAAATATATATAATTGACTATATTATATGAAAACTAATATTATTTTTTATAAATTTATTAAATAATATCAACATTGTAAATTTGATGAAAACCTATCATAGTAAATAGTGATATTCTTGCATAAAACAATTACAAATTTGTTAATGTTTCATGAATATGTAATGTGAATTTAAAAAACATAAAATGAATCATTAATTTCCATGAAGAAGAGGATATTAATTAATAAAACATAAAAAAATATTTGCAGATACACCTAATAAAAAATATATGTGTATAACCTAACATATTTCCCAAAGAAGACAATATAGAAAACATACCCTTACAAATTGGAATCCTTCGAATCAAAACAACATGTATGAAATAATTTTAATTGTATATTAAAATAAAATTAAAAGTTTAGGATACATGAAATACAATATTAAATGTGAACTATATAATCCTCATAAATATAAATAGTTTTATAATATAAAACATCATGTAGTGAAATTGTAATTTAATTAAGAACTGTTATCTTCGATGTGACTTTATTCATATGACATCTAACATATTGTATATTAAATTTATATAAATTAAAATAATATAGAATATATTATATATTATCATTAAATCATATATAACCCCCTTATATAATTAAAATAATGAATAGAAATAATTATTTTTTCTGATCCTTATTTATGTGAGTTAATTGTTTTCTTTTTCATGTATATTTCATTTTGGAAGTTCTATTTCGTACATATTTACCTTGGTTACATCATATCTAGAATGTTAATCATTTATAAATTGAATAATGAATCATTATGTAATATTATATAAACATTTATATAAATTAGGTATAAAAAATGAACAATATCCCTTCATATAGATTGTATATTGTTTGTATTCATGAGTGACGTTATCCATATTTATATTAATTTAATGAAAGAATATAAATTAGTAATTTTCCATTACTGAACCATTATTAATAATAGATGTTTAATACATTCATATCATTTATCATGCATATGTTTGTACATCCATCATTATAAAATATTATAGTATTTTTGATACTGTAGCCATGTTTTTATGGATACAACCCATTTATTTGAGTATGAATAAATTAAAAAGAATGACATTGGATAATATTTATACCTATTATTTGAGACACCTTCTATTGATTAAAGATGAAGACTTGAAAATTTAGTCATATGAGAAAACCATTATATCAAGGATTAAGGGATGGAATCTATGAATGTTTTGGATTTTTCATTTTGTGTGATATATGGCTGATATTATGAGAATTTGGGTCTGGAAGAGATTCCTTATTTTATTTGTTGGGAGGAAAAGACATGGAATTAAATAAAATATTTCAATAATATATGGTTAATTTCATTTGAATATCGCTCAAAATTTAAATTAATACTATGTTATGAAAACATAATATTGAAATATATCTATTAAATTTCAGTTAGTCATTTTAGTTGGAATTACTACATTTAAATCCTATTTTAACCCCAATTAATCATAATTTATCATTAACAATGATTATTTTATATTAATTTAAATATTAATTATGAAATGAAACTTATTTATACTTATTTAATTAACATATATTTTATTATTAAAAATATTAAATACATTTATTTGATTCAATTTATATAAATGAAAAAATAAATTTTATATAATATCACTGAAAGTAGATGAAAACACATTTTTAGACAAAAATGATACTGTGTATAAAAATGAATTTATATCTATTCCATTCAATATTTAAAACCCTAAAATTAAGGATAAAATATTTTATTGAATATATAGAATAATAATATTTATATCCATTATCCAGAAGATATTATTTTAAAAATATATGTAAAAAAATATTACATGATTAAAAATAATTTTTTAACAAATGTTTGACTATGCCAAAAAATAAAGATACACAAAACTAAAGAATGAAGTTGATATTTAGGTAACGAATTATTTTATTTATAAAAAAATAACACTTACATTTTTTTAATATAAAACATAAAACCTAATTATATTCTTATATTACTAATTTGATGAAACGAAATGATAGTATTCCAAAATAAGAATTTTAGCATTTCACTAAAAAATATTTTTTTAGAAAAAAAATTAATCCTATATTAATATTTAATTAATTATTTAACAATTGATATGAATCCCATTAAATATAATTTTCCAAATAGGTGAAAATTATATATAAAATTTTAAAAATAATAAAAAAACAATTTATAAGAACACATATTTTAAATCATGATAAATAAATTATATAAAATTTAGTTCTTATTTATTTTGAATATATCAATAAATATTAGTTATTAAAATTATTATGAATTATTTAATAAAGTGTTTGTTAAAAATTATTCATAACAATTAATTCCCTTATTATAATAGATGTAACTAATTAATATTTTTATAGTAGATAACAATTTTCATGAAGAACAATGATTCATGTTATGAGTAATATTAAGAATAATATACATGTAATCCTAATTCTAATTGTGTAGCACTTTGAATCACAACTCATATTATAATATATCATATCCTCAACATGGGGATGATGAGTTTTTTAATTTCATCAACATTAAGAATTATTTTATGTTTCGTACTATTTGCATGAGTATTAATAATGGTGGTGCATCATCTAGAAAAGGGGATTGTATCATTGGTATATCATATACATGGATACTTATATCATTGGTGAACCATTTACCTAGAGAGTGATAATGGTGGTGCAACATCCATCATTATTATTTTATTTGTAGTGTTTCTTCCACCTATGGCGAATATTCAAAAAGTCCCTTATCCACTAATTAAGTATCATATATGAGATGTATCATCCACCTAGAATATTTTATATGTGGCACATCGTCTACCTATTATGAGTATTATTAGTGCATCATAAACATATGATTAATGACGCCCCATTAATTTGGTGATATATAATTTCTATTGTTATGAAATTTGAGATTGATCAATATAATCAAAATCAAATAAATCATATCGAACATTAACCTAGTAAAAATCATTTATAATTACATTTTCCATATTTTTATGACTCAAATAGTGATATATTTTTTCTAATATTTTTTTATTCTAACTATGGATATATAAACACATTTCATTGATGGCTAAATAATATATTTTTTCCATTATTGATTTACATTAAATAACTCTAGGAGGATATGGGTTATCTCATTTTTTTATTTACACATTATATTAAGCATTGGCTTGTATGATTGAATTTATAGGTATAATTATAGATGTGGCCTACAGATTAGTACTCACATACTGCTAAGGTTTCTTATTAATCTATCGTGATTTATATTTCATACCATGAAAAGGGTTGATGCCCTGTGTCTTCAAATAGTTGAACAACTGGAGCACGGTAATAGTTTTGATACTGATCCAAGCCAGGGCTTGAGACTTGTTTTTTGAATTTCTATATTTTGTTTTTCTTTTTCAATTATTAGTTTTATATTATCCAACTATGGGGTATATTATTTTATTATATTAATTATGTTACTTGAATTATAGATCATTTTGAAACAAAATGTATTTTATATTTATTATGGGACAAAATTTAACTATTTAATCTATATTATGTTATATTTATATTAATATGACTTTTTTTGATGTTAAAATTTAAAATTTTGATGGTTATATATACTTGAGTTTTTAAAATCACCAAATATAATATTTCAACACTCACATAAAGTTTTAAACCTCTCTAATTCCGGAAACTATACATGAAGTGTAAAATGGATCATATCCATCACGGGGAAGATAAAATAAATGAGAACCATTACAAAAGTGAAATAAAAAAATTATAGAGTATGGATTTACTAAACATTCATACCAATCAATTAATATAAATTATATATCATGATTAAAATATTTTAAAAATAAATTATTCATATAATTAATGGTATACTTATTATAAAAATTAAATTATATCCTAATGTGGAAGTTGATGTAAATATAATATAGACAATTGTTTTTTTTGATAAAATAATGTATTTGAAAATTTATAAATAAAAATTATTTATCATAACAATGTTTGACGATGTAGAAAGTTTAGGTTATCTAGTTAAAAATGTAAATGTTCAAAAATACATTTAGGAGGACAAAAAAACAAAATCATTTCTATAAACAAACCCAATTTCATGTCGTTTTTAAGAAACCATGTAAAATTAAAAAATTCATTAAATTTATATAATTACATTTTTTATTGAGATTTGATATTCTATTTTTAAGAAATTGAATGTCTTCTCTTTTATTATGATAAATTGATATTAATTTTTTAAAATAAATAATAGTAAAGAGTTCAAGGAATCTTATAATAACAATAAAGGCTCATTTTACATTGAAATGAAACTAAAGAATTTTAAATTATTTAGTGAGCCATATCATACATTATATTACCAAATATTATGAATCTAAAAACCCATGTTTTTATCCATTCAAATGGAAAGCATTATTATATACAATGTATTTCAAAAGATAAAATTAAATTTTTGGATAATAATAAATATGAATATATAAAATATTAATAATATAGTCACATATTAATGTGATTTCTTATGATTTAATTATTAATATATAAAATATTATCCTCCCCTGGGATTTAATTTTTTATATGTAATGTAATATTTTTATGTTCCATTGAACTTTCGGTGACCTAGATTATCAATAGGCACAAAACACACCATTGTAAATAATAGAAAACATATTTTTATTCGTTGGAGAAACAATTTCATTTTAAATGAATTAGAAATAATTTGAAATGGTGGATTTAAAAAAATTTAGTAATGTTATATTAAATTGGAATGTATTAATAGAAGAATATGAATTATAATTTTGTGAACCAATTGAAAGTACATATAGTGAGTTTCCAACAATAAAGGAAATTTAAAAGGATAAATAAACATGGATGTCATATTTGGTATTATTGAACAGAATTAAACATTTAAATATGGTGAATGGTCAAATTCCATATCTTTATTTTCTGGGAAGAAGTTGGAGAAGTGTTAGAGTTAGAATATACTTATAATTGAGATGATAATGATATTATTAGATTATTAAATTTGGATAGAGATGTGTAATGACTAGAATAATATAACGATGAAAGATATTAAAATTATTAATTTTACATTAAAATTGGTGTATAAAAATATAATGATAAATTCAAGGGTTATTGATGGAAGTAATAATGGATGAATTTATTATGTTGGGAAAATTTAGATTATATAATATTTTTAGTGAGAAATTAAATCTAATACATCTAAATAGGAACTTCCAAATAAGTAAAAAATTAAAACAAGACAAATTTAATGATTAGTTTGGTATAAATAATTAAAACCATGTTTTAAATGAAATATTAATGGGTTTCATGGAACATTATAATAATCTCCTTAAACTTTTGGAATATTTAATAAAATTATTCCTCATGGAAATATTAACACAACTAGCCATGTGGATAGAATATGTGTAGAAGATCACAACTCAATATAACTATAATATAAAAATATATAATCACATATTGGGTTAAATTATTTTTTCTCAGTTCCATGTCAAATAAATAATTATCTATTTTTGGCTAGTGAAGTTTTAATTGATAATGACATCATTTCCATAATTGTTCGTAGTACTAGGTCATATTGGTAGCGAGTTGACGAAATACTAGCATTTAAAATTATCTTTATCCTCTTTCATTTCTCGCACACCATATCTAATTAATTACATTACACATGTTCCCCTCAGTGCAAGTGCTTCATATTTATTTTACAAAAAGATAATAAGTATAGAATATATATATATATAATGAATTTAAATTTTATTTTCAAATTAAATTGTTTCATTTATTAATTTATACAATCTCACATGTTTTCTTGTCTTTTCATATTTTATTATTTTTAATTATTAATATCATTTCATGAATCTCAAATATGATGAATTGTTATTGAGAAATTATTTTATATTTGTTTATTTTTTAAATTTTATATATCACATTAAATATTGTTTTCAAAGTGGTTATGAAATAAAACACTAGCATTACTAAAAATAAAACGTTGATTATTAGTATTTTCCTACAAGGAAAATGAAATATAAAAATATATTTGCTACAGAAAAAGCATTAAAATTTTGATCTTGTTAAAATAAAATTTTACAATCATTCCCCAAGAATCTATCATGGGATTAAACAATTTTACATTGACTAGGGGTAGGTTTATTTTAAACCAAATTCTTTTTTTATGATTTATATTTATGAAACATTTTATGATTCTAAAAATATTAAAAGGAGATGGGGGGTACACATAATCATAAATCAACTTTATATTGTATAATTTTTAAATATAACCCTCCAAAACTATGAATGAATACATTTATATGAATGATCAACCCATTATTAAACAAATACAATAAAATAAATCATTTTCATCTATCAATTAGTGTTTGGATAGAGTTGTTGGTTCCATATAAAGCACATGGTTGAAGTGGATGAGTTTTAGATAACCAAAACTGAAATACATCCATCAGCAGATGACGATTATGACATACCAAGAACAGAACATACAATGTTTTCCATGATTCCGAGAGAATACATTTTAGTAATTTACGGTGGAAGGTATATCATTAGAAACATCATATTTAATTTTACTCATTTTGAATGGAACATTATCATATGATTAGGTGTATATCATGGATTGAGTGTTATTATTAGAACATAAAAAGTAACTAGGATTTGGCATATATTAATGATCTCTTTAAATCGAATTATTAAAATTGATATGATGGTCCATATCATTGGGATTCTATTACCATTCTTCCCAAGACCACTAGTGTAGAAGCATGTGGTGGAGGAGAAATATTTTCATAGTATGGAGATTCCACCACAATATGGATATTAAGTAAAATATTTTAAAAAATATATATGGTTATAATATAGTATTTTATTACTATAAATGAATTAATTTCATATTTATCATCCATTTTATGTTTTCTAGTAATTTAATTAATTTTGTGGTATATATTTTTTGTATATTTAGTTTTTAAAAACTCCAATATTATTAATAATCTCTAATGCAACATGAATTGTACTTTTTCAAACATGAGAGGAATATGTACCTTTATCTTCAATTTATTTTCATATCATTTTTCAATGTATATATCAATATGGAATTAATTTTTATTAATAATGTAATTTATTTTTTATTTATGGATGTATTAATAATTGAATCTAATTATTGAGTTAACATTTTAAATACTTTATTAATAAAACCTCAGTTTTAAAGAAAATTTATATTCCCCTAAACATACATTAACTCAGACATACCAATTAATGTTTTTGGGGAATGAGTAATTATTTTTGAAATGATATTTTATGTTAAAATATTATGTTATTTTATCATAATATTTCTTCTAAAATGTATATGCAATATCATGATATTTTTAAATACGGAAATTATATTTGATACCATATATGATACAAATCATTAAGCTTAAATTAACTATGAAATATTATTATTAAAATTTGATCATTACAACATACCATTTAGATGGATGATTTGATTTTTATTAACAGAATATATATATATAGTATTCCTAATCAATAAAAAATTTATAATCTAATTAATAGTGAATAATCAATAATTTTTTAGTAAATTAATTTAATTCATAAAATATATATTTATGTCAATAATATATTAAAATGATTTATCTGAAGAAATAGTATAATTATTTTACATAAAATCAAGATAAATTTTTAATAAATATTTTATAATTGTAAAGGCCCAAAAATTCACTGGAAATTTTTCTTCATAAATACATGGGATTTTTACGAGTCCGTGAAAATAAATGGCGCTTGATTCCGACGCCAGGTGTTCCTGGAACCAATTTATGATGTTTTTTGCAGGTATGTTTAGTAAATGTATGATGGAGATTTTATAACTTTTGAACTGGTGCTCAGAACTCATATTTGATGGCACTGTTGAACTCGCAACACCATTGTTTGCTTAAGAATACATTCACCTCGACGATAGATGATCGAGAATAAAAGTTTGTTTTTTTCTTTTTAAAAAAAAATAATAACATAATGTGTACAACACTTTATTTAATTTTGAGTTGTCATGTGTGTGATTGTTTGTTAAAACCTCCACATGGGATTTAGGGATGGAACTGCCACACCCAAACCTCCCATGAGAGGTTATGGTGGTGGGGCCCACCATAATTTAACCGCCAGCGAGAGGTTACAACATGGGGACCACACGAGACTAAAAACCCTCAATTAATAGGAGGGTGGAAAATCTCCCAACTCCTCTCATTAATGAGAGGGGATCCCCTTGACCTCCTTTACCATTAATTGGTGCCACCTTCACCTTTTTATTTATTGTTCAAAAACCAGTGGTTTAATTAATTGGATCCTACATAATTTAATTCTCATTTCTGGATTAGGTGACATCATTAAAATAACAGAAAATCAATTAATATTATTTGGGTTGGAATTCGCATTTGGTGAAATGTCATAGAAGGGAGAAAATCTCCCAATGAAGAACCGTTCATCCAACAAAAAATGAGAAGAATGCCGATAAAAATTTTTATTCGACACCCTTCCTCGAATCCTACCTTTCGCAATACCATCAATGAACAAAGGCATCTCGGAAATGGGGACGTGCGGTGGATGCGACGAACAACAATATTCATCATATTCCTTCTAAAACTCCACCGATGAAAGATGAACAAGAGGTAGGGGTTTGTTTCCATTTTAGTGCCACGATCTTCCTTTCTCTCAAAACGAATAAAGGGGATACAATTCTATTGCAGGTGAGATTTTGTGATTTGTTCATAAGAACTAATTTTTATCACCCGAATCATAGAGGGTGTGGGCTAAGATAACATGGAACGACTCCCTCCGTCAATCTTCTTCTTTGTGAAAAAATAGAGCATGTTGATGAGGTGATGACGATGAACGAGGCTACGACGAAGGTTGAGCTACCAACGACCTCCGCAAATCACACCCCCTCCCCCGTGATGCATAGAAGATTATGGTCAAACATCGTCAGCCTGAGCGGGTCCCTGCCCGGTGAGCGGACCACCTACTTGCTGCCTCCCGGCCCCTGCCGCGCACTAACTAACGCCCCCGCCCCCTACCCGGCACCCTGTCGGCACCCTCGCGGCCTGCCCCACCGCGGCCGCGCCCTGCCCTGCCAGTGCCGTAGTGGCCCTCCCCACTACTACCGCATAGTACCTGGCACCCCAGCGGCCTGCCTGGCGTCCTTCCGGCACCCACACAGCCTGCCTGGACCCTTTCGTGCCCCACTTGGCACACCTGCAGCATTCCTGACGTACAACTGGCATGGCCATGCCCAGCGCACTCTGCCCGTGGCTAGCCCGCACCCAGCACACTCTGCACTCTAGACGACCTGCCGACCGACCACCAGGGCAGATTCACCCAAGTCGCGCCCCTCGTGGCGCTGGCCAAACCTGCCTCAGACTTCGGGTCGACCCGCCTATGTGGCGACATCCGTGTCGAACTGCACTCGCTATGCGTTGGGCCGAGCCCAACAGAGCGTGACAAACATTGCTGGATGACCCACCCAATGGTCTAGTTCAGACCCAGTGAGTTTGACCCGGTCAGCCCAGACCAGTTTGGTCTAGACTGGGTGGGGCCGAGTCAGTTTGACCAGGAAGGATCGGACCCAGGCCCACAACTGACCCCATTCCCATCTCAGGCCATATCTTTGGAACCAGACGATTGTTTGACGAACTGTAAGTGGGGTTGGATTTCATGGAGCGATGACGTCCCTTTTAGAATACCATGATGGAGTTCAGGGAATAGTTGAGATATGGTTAGTTTGGATCGCACACGAATCCAAACGGGCCTTCGGGACAAAAATGCTAAGAACTATTAGACAGGGCTTTCAATTAAATTGTCGTCTTTTGTGTTGAGACCCCTATGATGTGCTTGACCATTGAGACTCTTCTACTTGAGAATTAGTGACAATTGGAGTATCGACTAGTAGCTTGTGGGGAGAATCTTCCAGAGATGAGCATGAATTAGTACGGGAACCAAGTAGCTGGCTGAGACTTGATGACCAATGATCGATTCAACTCAGAGTGATTTCACTTTCCTAGTGTGGAGTGCCTCTGTGTGAGCGTGGCAGACCCACAGTGGGGAGCTCCTCTATGTGAGAACAGCAATCCCATGGTACTCAACACATGGTATACCTCAGCAGGCAATGAGGGGGAGCGCCTCTATGTGAGCACAACAGAACCACAATGGGGAGTGCGTCTATGTGAGCATGACACACACACTACACTCCATAGGAGGAGTACCTCATTAGTCCATGTTAGTGGGATGTGCCTCTGTGTGACGTGACAGGCCCACTGTACTCTATAGATATGGAGTTCTCCAACAGCCATGGTTCAGATTGATACTACCCCTAGAATAAAAATACTGGTTTGAGAAGAGTCAATGACATTTGTGTTTTCCTCATGATTGATATTGGTTACCAGATAACATAGGTATATTTATGGGAATATACCTTTGTAATGATTGTATGTTTATTTCATACTTTTTGTTTTATCAATTTTGGATTTTGTGAGTCCATGAGGGTCTCGGGGTCCATACTGAGTATCGATATACTCACCCTTTCACAAGCTATGACCGCACCTCAATGTTTTGGTTGCAGATGACAGACAACATTGACTAAGTCAGAGAGTAGTAGGAATGTATGGTACCCGAAGGTGGACTACACGGTGTGACGGTTCATGGAGGAGACAAATATACGTTAGTGCTGAGGAGACCATTTATACCTATCCTTCAGGTAGGAACCCTGGAGGACGACCCAATATCGACTTTACTTTTTTTTTTCAGTTGTACTTTTTTTTCCTTGTACTTTCAATTTCTTAGTACTTTACAGTTGGGCTTGTATTTCCGACCCCTTTTTCGTTCCATCACTTCTTTTGTAAATAGTTTTACTTAGTTTTTTTCTTCCTGTTTTGTACTCTGATGTGTTTTTTTAAAGTTATAGATTAAATTCCTTCCGAGCGTAGGGATTCACGCCTTTGGTGCTAGTCGCCATCCCTTGGCCTATAGTAGGTGGGCTTGGGGTAGTCACGAAATGGGCCTCAGGGGATAGGTCTTGACAAATTGTTATCAGACGAGTCAGTTCTACCACAAAACATAAAACTATGATCCTTTTTTTCTATGAAGCAATAGTGTTAAGGGTATAATTGTGGTTTTCAGTTCAGGGAGTGTAGAGTTGGTACGGGCAGCTGATTTATCCTTACACTAGGAGCCTAGCAAATGATTTCCAACTCAGTTCCTGAAAACACTGATTGTGTGCATGTTTCTAAAAGTTCACATTATGTCAGCTCAACCAGGTTAGCTCACTAGGTATAATATTTTGACCATGTCACATCTATTTTTTCAGGATTCCTCCTCATGGATGACCAGTTAGAGCCCAAACAGTCATACATGCGGATAGCCCAACGAGAAACAGTGCCTTAGTGTTAGGCCCATTAACATCGGTGGCACCAGCAATACTACTTCTTGTTGATCCATTGATGCCACCGATCCTTGTAGCAGATGATGCACACTTCGTGAGTGCATTGTGTGAGTTCCAATTCCATAGGGCGCCCAGCTATGGGGAATATACGGACACACATGGGGATGATGATTGGATGGAGTATGTGGTGAGAGTCTTCCAGCTAGTAGGGACACCAGAATACTTTATGGTGATCCTTGTCGTGAGTCACCTTCAGGAAGAAGTAGGCAGATTGTGGAGCCTGATATTCTAGGTGCATGATGAGGCAATGTAACTCTAGGCAGACTTCGAGAGCCTTTTTTGGGAGGAGATTGCCCCAGCCACTTTTAAGGTAGTGCGGATACAGGAGCTACTGCATCTACTGTAGGGTAGCATGATGGTGGAGCAGTGCTTAGCGAGGATCACTCACCTCTCACGATACTTAATAGAAATGGTACATGACCCTTTATTCATGGACCAGACCTTCGAGAAGGGGATCATATGGAAGATCTACGCAATGATGATCTAACACAGCATCTTGACGCATGCAGGGGTGTTATATAGATCCCTCCTAGTGGAGAGTTTCCTTACTATGTAGTCTCCAGTAGTGAAACCCACCCCTAGTCATCAAGAAGTGGAGTTTTCTACAACTGGAAGTTGATAGATGATGTAGAAGTCCAAGCAGACCAGACCAATTGGTGGACGACGGCAGGACTCAGGATCTATTGTGCGTGGAGCCAGGGGAAGTGACCCACATGCTAGGAGCGAGCAGTGTAACTAATGCAGGTGGAAGGGTCACATGGTTCGTGACTGTCCAAACCACCATTCAGATGATCCACAGACCGTTGGGGGACCACCCAGGCAGAGAAAGAGGTTCGATCATGGCAGAACGTAAGGAGCGGGTGGACGTGCCAGAGAAGATGGATGTGCAGCTGGTGGTGGATGAGGATTTGAGGAGTTACCACCACCACCGCTAGGAGGCCCACCCCGACAGCAGGGAGAAGGTGGATAGGGGATACCTCAGCTCCAGGTTGCTGAGGAATATGATCACTAAGCTCCAGAGTTGATTCAAGGTAGGATCTGTTCCTACTCCACCTTAGTTGTAGTTCTTATAGACATAGCTTCCAGTCATTCATTCACTGCCACATCCCTCATTAAGTGCTCTGAGATTTCGAAAAAGTTTTCATCTTGATCTTTACGGCTAGAGACTTCTACAAGAGCTTGTTCGACAATATCGAACTGGTGTCGACTATGTGAGCATACTCTAAATGGTGAGAGCTTCAGCTAGGATCTCCGAGTAGTTGCGTCGAGGCCTTACGATGTCATCTTGGGTATGGATAGGTTATCTACTGTCCATTTTTAGATAGATTATATTAGCTGAAATGTGATGTGTGTCTGCACAAATGGGACTAGGTTCACCTTCACCGGTGAGAAGGGAGCCTTTGTAGTGAAGAATTGGCTTACTCAGAAGAGGGTGCAGACGACCAATCATTAGTTGGCTTCCCTTACCACCAGAGTTGCAGATGTGGAAAGTTTGAGCTATCCTATAGTGGTGGACCAATACACGAATGTTTTCCCTAACGATGTTTCAGGACTGCCTCCTCATAGAGAGGTGGACTTATATAGTGACTTGAACCCTGGGAAGGCACTGATATATACAAAATCATATCGTATGTCTTCCGATGAGCATCATGAGATGAGGGTATAGCTGGAGGACATGCTGGGGAATGGATTCATCTGGCCCAATGTTTCTCCCTAGGATGTCCCGATTCTGTTTGCCAAGAATGAGGATTGAAGCTTGAGGGTTTGTGTCATCTATTGTCGCCTGAACGAGGTGACCCTGGAGAACATGTACCCACTATAGAGTTTTAATGACCTCCTTGATCAGTTGAAGGGAGAAAGGTGGTTCCTTAAGATAGCCCTTAAATCAGGATATTAACAACTCATAGTTCGAGATGAGGATGTGCCAAATACAAACATCAGGTGTCGCTACAGCCACTACGAGTTCATAGTTATGCCTTTCAGTGTAACAAAATCTCTAGTATATTTTCATGGGACTCATGAAAAATATTTTCTAGCAATACCTTGATCGCTTTGTTGTATTCTTCATCGATGACATTCTGTTCTACTCTACTTCTAAGGAGTAGAATGCATACCATTTTCATGTAGTATTGGACACACTCCTAGAGCTACAGCTTTATGGTAAGCTCTAGAAGTTCCAGTATTAGATTCTAGAGGTTCACTTCATGGGACACATCATCTAGGAGGCTTGAGATACAGTAGATCCTGTGAGGATTGAAGCGATACCTGCTTCTGAGCCAACGAGGAGGGTGACAGAGGTTCAGATTTTGCTGGGTTTGGCTGGTTACTATTGGACTTTTGTTCCAGACTATTCTAGAGTAACAACACCACTATTATCATTGACGAAAATGGGGAAACATTTTTGTGGTCGGAGATATTCCTTCAAAAAATTCAAGGGCTAAGGTCGAGGCTGACTAGTGCCCCCATTTTGAGGATTCTGGAGGTGGGAGTAGGGTACATAGTTTACTGTGACACATTAGAAACCAGACATCGGTGTGTCTTGATGCAGTAGAGAGAAGTGATCGCATATGGTTCTTTGTTGCTGTGATTTCATAAGAATAACTATGATACCCATTACCTGGAGTTAGAAGCATTGATCTTCACCTTGAATATGCGGCAGTGTGATCTGATGTGAAAATTTTTTACCGTGAACTCTAATCACAAGAGTCTCAGGTATATCTTCTCTCAGAAGGATGTGAACCTAAGACAATGATGATGGATTGAGTTTTCCCATGACTATGACTTTGATATAATCTGTACTCCTGGGAAGGGGAACATTGTTGTAGATGCAATCAACAGGAGGTCTGGTACACATCTTCTAGGATAGGCGACATAGGAGCTTGCTGATTTATGTATATCCTTTGTCAATGGAGATGGAGAAACATTCCAGCAGTCTCTTATGGTCACTCTCGCACTATATCATTGAGTCCGAGAAGCACAACATGGGGATGCTGACTATGAGAACTGACCTTCTCAGATATCCACAAGACAGGCACCTAGTGGAATTTATGAAGGTTGGGAGTATTCTATCCTCGTTAGAGGGCTTACCATGGGAAAAGTGTCACTTCAGGAGTATGTGTTGATAGTGTTACACATGTCCTCTCTAGTGGAACATCAAAGTGTGGCAAAGATGTATCAGGACCTTCGATGAAAGTACTGGTGGCCTGGTATGAAGAAGCCAGTAGTAGAGTTTGTCTCTCGATACCTCACTTTTCAGCAAGTGAAGACAATCACTTTGAACCAGTGCTAAGAACTGAAATCAGAGGGCATCGTTGAACTTGCACCACTGATGTTCTCTTAAGAAGAAAATCATGTTGATGACATATGGTCGAGAATAAAAGTATGTTTTCTGTTTTTTATAAAAACAATTTATAAAATAAAGTGTACAACACTTTGTTTTATTTTAAGTATCCATGTGTGTGATTGTTGGTTGAAACATCCACTTCAGAGATGGAGGTGAGGCCGCCACACCCTAACCACCCATGAGAGGTTATGGTGGTGGGGACCACCTGAATTTAACATCCTGTGAGGGGTTACGACATGGGGACCAAAAGAGAATAAAAACCATGAATTAATGGGAGTGTGTAAAATCTCACAACTCTCCTTCATTAATGACATGGGAGTCCCTTTACCTCCTGTACCTTTAATTGGTGGCACCTTCGCCTTTCAATTAATTCATCCAACATGCGTGGTTTAGTAAATTGGAGCCTACGTAATTTAATTTTCCTTTCAGAAATACATTCCAACATTAAAATAATAAACAATTTATTATTATTAGTTTTGTTGGCTTTATCTTTTGGTTGAATTTGGGAGAACGGAGAAAAGCTCCCAATTAATAATCATTCTACCAATGAAGAATGCGAAAACAACAGAGATGATTTCATATTCGACTTCAATCTTCATATCCTACCCTCCGCAACATCGTCAACAAACATTCCAAGCTCATGATTGGGGATGTGTGGCAGACGCGATGAACGACGGTCTTCATCGTCATCCTTCTATGACTGTTCCAACGAACAATGGACAAGATATAGGAGTTTGTTTCCTATTTAGTGCCATGATATTCATTTCTTTCATGATGGAGAATGAGGATACTATTCTATTGTGGGTGTGTTATTGTGCATTGTTCTTAAGAACCCATTGCTATAACCCTAATCTCCGAGGGTGTGGGCCAAGCTAATATGGCCCAACTCCCTACGCTGATCTTCTTATTTCTGAAAAAATACGGAATAGCGATGAGGAAAAAACAATGAAGGTTACAACAATGAAGGCCACACTACACGTTGACTCCATGAATGGTGCCGCACCTCGCGTCACACCTAAGCTTCCAGCGGTACACCACTAGCCCGAGTGGTGCCCAGACCACCTACCCGCATCCTCCCGATGCCCTGCCCAGCATGTGACTCACCTACCCATTGGATCTCGGAAGCTGTCGTGCCCTAATCGGCACCCCTGCACACTACCCGGTGCCCCCACGGCTTGCCCGGCCACCGCCACATGCTACCTGCCGCCCTTCTGGTGCCCCTATGGCCTGCCTGGCTGCTGGTGTGCCTTGCATGGGAACTCCGCACCCTGCTCGGCGCCCTACCGACACCCCGCACCCTGCCTAGTGCCCTGCAGGTGCCCCCATGGCCTGCCGGCCTCGACCTTGCCCTACCCCATGCCGTACCGGTGCCCCCATGACCTGCTCGGCTCCCTGCTAGTGCCCCCGCGGCCTGCCCAACCCCTGACGAGCCATACAAGGTTCAACTGCGGCCTACCTGACGTCCAGCCGGCCTGCCCGCCCCCCGTGTGCTCTTCCAACTAGCCTCCCGACAGACCGACCCCCATGGATGAGTCCCCAGAGCCACGCCCCTCGCGGCACTGGCAGAACTGGCCTAGGCCTTCGGGCCCAGCCACCTACGTGGTGTCATCCAGGTTGGGTTAGACCCTACGAGTTTGATCAGGTTAACCTAGACCTGGTTATCTCAGACTGTGTTGGGCCGAGTCAGTTCGACCATGTTGGACCGGACCTAGACCCACTACTGACCCCATAACCATCTTGGGCCTTTCATTAGCACCAGACATTTGCTTGATGAACTGTCAGCGGTGATAGATTTAATGGAGCAAATATGTCCCTTTTAGAATAACCCACTAGAGTGTAGGGTATAGTTGACATACGGTCAGGTTGGATCATACACGGAACCATCCAGGCCCCTAGAACAAAAAGGCTAATAACCCATAGACTGGGCCTCTGATTGACGAACCGTCTATTGCGTTGAGACCACTATAATGTGGAGGACCATTGAAATTCTTCTACAGGGGAATTCGTGAGAGATGAAATATCAACTAGTAGCTTGTGGAGCAGATCATCCGGATATGAACAAGAATTCTTATAGTATCCTAGTAATTGGCTGAGACATGTCAACTTCTGATCGATTCGACTCTGAGTGATTCAACTAGCCCCATTGGGGAGCACCTCTGTGTGAGCGCAGTACAACCACAATAGGGAGTGCCTCTGTGTGACCACAGAAGACCATGATACCCAACACGTAGATTTTCTCAGGAGGCTACAAGGGGGAGTGCCTCTATGTGAGCGCAGCAGATCCACGGTGGGGAGCGCCTTCGTGTGAGCACAGAAGACACACGATACTCAACTGGAGGAGTACCTCAGTAGTCCATGTTAGTTGGAAGTGCCTCTGTGTGATGCGGTAGGCCCACTGTACTTGATAGAGAAGGATTTCTCCAGCATCGAAGTTATCATATTAATACTACCCCTAGAATAAAAATCCTAGTTTGAGCTGAGTCAATGACTTTTGTTTTTTCCTTATGATTGAGATGGGTTACTAGATAAATTATATATATGTAGGGGTACATACCTAGGTAATGGTTTTCCATTGATTTCATACTTTTTGGTTTATCCTTGTTGGATTTTTTGATACCTAAAGGGACTAGGGGTCCCTAATGAGTATCGATATAATCACCCCTACACGGGCTATGCCCGCACCTCATAGTGTTAGTTGCAGAAAATGGATAGAGTTGACTAAGGAAGAGAGTAGCAGGACTGGATGGTACCTGAAGGTGGACTACACAACGTGATGGTACACGGAGGAGACATACATATGAGAGTGCTGAGGAGTCCATCTGTACCTTCCCTTCAGGTAGGAACCTCATTGTTCGACCCAACAGCTACTTTACTTTTTATCAGTTGTACTTGTTTTTCGTTGGACTTTCAGTTTCCTTGTACTTTAATGTTGGGCTTTTTTCAGACCCCTTTTTCCTTCCATCAATTCTTTTTTATACTGTTTTACATTGTATTTTATTTCCAGTTGTGTAATCTGGTGTGTTTGTTGACAGTTATATTGGCAATTCTTTCCCAGCTTAGGGAGTTATACCTTTGGGGCTAGTCGCCAGAATCTGGCCTTTGGATGGTGGGCTTGGGGTAGTCCCGGTATGGGCCCTAGGGGACGGGTCATGAAAATAATTTTATAAATCATCAAACCAATATTAATTAATGGTGAAATTTTGATATTTTTCAAAAAAGTTTTATTTTTCAGTGAATTGTTAAAAATATTGATTTTTATGGAAAAATGTATTTTAAAAAAAAAGTATTTTAAAAAAAATTACTATATTTTATTAAATTTCAATTTTATCCATTTCTTTTATATTAATTAGAATACAATTATAGCTATAGAAATGAATTATATACTTCAATTTTTTAAAAAAATATTATTATACTTAAAGTACATTTTCAGAGAATTCCAATTTTCATTTAATTTTAATGTTTTGTTTTGAATTAAATTATCAAATAATTATTTTATTTTAATTATAAATAATTTATTACATAATTTTTTATCATTATTCCTAATTTTTTTAAAGACAACTAATTTATTTATGGTTAATATGAATTGTAATATTATTAATTTTATAACCACTATATTGGGTAATTCAGTTAATTGAAGTAAAAAATAAAATGTTGAGGAATATAAAATGTCCCTAAAACCTGAAATATTTTATTTTATTACTATATTTCAACTATAATGTTCAATTATTAATTTACATGGAATTTTTAACATCTGTATGTTATTATAAACATCATTATATGTTATTTGAAAAAATGGTAAAAAGGTCGCAATCTTGTTTTTAATAAATATAATTTATCATTACATAGTGACCATAAGAGGAAATATTTGGTTTTAAATATTATTATTAATTAATAATTTTTTATTAATTAATTTAAATTTTTTAAAATTTAAGGTGAAAAATAAATACCCTAAATAAATATTGAATGTTGATGCTGAAATTAAGAAATTAGAGGAAATATAAATTAAATGGTATTATTAATTTAATATGTAGTATAATTATTAAAAACTAAAATATAAAAAAAATATTTAAAAAATTACAAGATATTTATGTCATAAATGTTTTTATTTAAATTTATTGCCTTTTCATTATGTAATAAAATTAAAATTAAATTAATATTTCCTAATTGGCATTATAGATATTTTATGGAAATATTAATTTAATAAATGATATGAAATTAGTTAAAATAAAATAATTTTAATAATTATTCATATATTGTTTATAATATAATCCATTGTCTATTTTTATGTAGTTTCTTCCTTTATTGTAACTACCATCACTCCCATGGAGGTGAAAAATGTGTCACCAGGTTAATATAAAAAAGGTTAACAAGAGGCTAAAAAAATATATGTTTAACCATGTGACAAAAAATTTGTAAGCATAATTTTATGATATTATTTTTAGTCATATATTTCTTTTATTTAAATCATTTGAATTTTTTTCCTTTTAAAATCACAATAAATTGATATTAATTTACAATTTTGTGAAATTCCAAACATACCCCTCTCCCCTCTAATAAAAGGGATCCACCTGTACCCACTCCACCACACTTCAAATCCAAATTTTATATCTAAAATGTAGAAAAATACATCACTAAAACAAATTAACAAGTTATATTGTACATTTCATAAGGAATGATAATATATTTTGTGTTGATTGGTTAACCGATATACATTTTCCAAAAACTAGGTGTAGTTTTTAAGAATATGATTATGGTTTGTTTCTACATCCAAATAAAAATATTATAAAAATATGTTAAAATAAAAAAACATTCTCCATATATTTATATTTATTTTTTATAAACTACATCAATTTCCTCTTCCTTTCAATAAGAAAGGAAACCATCATTCTTGGGTATGGCAGACTACTTCCTTAATAAATGATGTACTTGATTTACTATCACTATATCTCATGGTAGGATTATAATGAGTGAATTAATTATTACATATTTTAATCAATTTTTTTATCATTTAGAAAATTAATTCTATCATTTTGTACATTACATTTCCATACCATGTAAAATGATATTGTCATATTGTTTGTTGTGTACGTGTCAATTACAACTTCCATGAAGGAATACGGTACATTTTTCGTAACCACGTCATTTGGATGATAGATAGATAGATAGATATATATATATATTTATATAATTATTGTGAAATTTATTATATTTTTATAATTCTGGAAAAATATAATAGTACATTACAAATTTCTATTATGATCATTGAAAATGTAAACATTACTCACACATATGTATGACCTAAAGTTTTAAATATTGTAACATGGTTCATTAATCATAACCATATTTTACAAATGGTTTTAAATTTGTAATTTATGTATTAATATGTTAACTATTTGATTATTATAATTCATTATATGATGTAACAATCAATAAATTTACCATACCAAATCCACAAAAGTAAATTTTTCCCTTACGAACCGAATTTCATCCAAATATATCAGTTGAATATAAATTGTTGAGTAATTATTAAAAATTATAATATATGAAATAAAATTATTAATAAAAATAAATTCTTTCCCTAGAATGTAAATAATTATAATATTTTTTTATTCAGGATTATAAAAACCTATGTGATGTGTTAGACTCAAGGAATGAGACATTCTTTTAAAAATAACTCTTTAATACTCCCTCAAAAACATTATCGTACACATCAATATCTTTTATAAAATTATTAAAAGGATTAATTAAATGAAAATTAATTATTTTTTATTATTTCTATTATGTCTCTTTATTAATTTATATGAACATATTTCAATAGTATTATTTTTAGATAATGATTTATTGATAATTGCACTAGTCCAAATGAATGTTTTATTATAACATACATGACAAAAATGAATTTTCCAACATCCAAAAACATTATTTTATTTTTTGATTCCACTGATAAATTTTGATTTTTAATTAATTAAAACATTATTTCAATATTTTATTGTTATTTTAAAAATGGTATTTAAAATGTTTTGGATAGTTATATATTCAAAAATACTTTCTGAAAAACAAAATTAATATTAGGTTTAAAATTGTAAGCCTTTATGATGAGATAATTTCATTTTTATTAGATAATGTTATGATAACTGCTGTTTCTATTATAAAACAAGGATTTTTTCCATGTTTTTAAGAAATAGTGGGTGGTTCTATTAGAAAACCTGAATAGGTGGGTCTATGATATCCCTTTAATTTAATGTCTATGGAAGTTGACCATATGGTTATTCTATTTATAAGTGGGATTTTAAATTATGTCCCATGAAAAAGAAATATTTTCGCGATGCTTATTATATGGTTAATGAGAATATAATTATTTATCAATGGCATATAATGATGTTATGTTTAAATAAAAATATATTATTATTTTTAGGGGTTCAAATATAACTTTTTGGAAAAATTATTATGAAATTTTTGGGTTTAAAATATGTAATTTTGTGCTTTATTTTTCATCATGATTTGTTATGAAGATTTTTATTAATGTTTTTGGGAAGAGAAAGATATTTATTATTTAATTAAAATTGGATTTGGAACAAAAATATGTCTTGAAAAAGAAAAAAATATTGTAATCATTTTTAGAATAAGTATTTATTTATTTTTTTATGTCCCTTAATATGTTTCTTGTAATATTCAATTTTTTAAAGATGTAATTAATTTTATTTAAGGATGGTAAAGACAATGAAGATGTCTTGTTTAATTTCATGACGAGTTAGTTAGAAAATAAATATTTCATTAAATTTTAAAAAAAATAATTCTAGAAAATATTGATACGTATTATATGTTTTGACATTGTAAAATGTTGTATTTTTTTATAATTTTTATGACCACGTTATCAAAAAATAGAATCCTAAAAATACCATAAAATTTAAGTGAATTATTTCTATACAAAATACTAATCCGTATTCAATGATTATGGATGTGTCCTTATTTATGGTTTTAGATGATGATATAGATAACTTTATATGTTAGGATATTATAAATGATAATGTTAAAAATATACAATAAAAAAACAGTTAGCATGTTAGGGGGAATATTGGATATTCTGGATAAATATATTTCATTAAAGATGCCATGAAAAAGGACATCATAGTGTTTATCCAACTTATATTATGTTTCATTGTGATTTTGTTTATCTGATCAGACTGAAATTTATGGTTTATATAAATTTCCAAATTAAATAGGTACAAAAGTAACAATGGATGTGATGGAGAATGTAGTGGATGTATGAATTTAAACCAAATGGAATATGAAATTTGGTAAAATAATTATTTTTATAATATCAATTTTTTATAATTAATAAGTAATAACTTGATCCAAATTCATTTTTCTAGTTTAAAATACTATAGGGATGTGAATATCAATCTAATTTGGCATATAATGGTAATAAAATATAAAATATTAAATGAAATATTTGATGAGAATATTGGAATAACATAATGGTTACATTCCTTTTGAGGAGAGGATGTTGCTTTTAATTTGATAGTGTAGGAAATAAGGCAACAGTATAGTCTAAAAGCCCAGGACCTGTTAGAAACTGGTCTTAATAGATATATTAACTAAAGGTACAAATGAGTCATACAAACATGGGATTATTACAAAACCATGTGTGTACAACACAAAACATATCCGCCTCCACAATTAAAGAACACTAATCGGGGTCTATATAGGACCACATCGTATCCATCTCCAAAATCGTCTGCATGGAGAAAGAATTCACCACCTGATTGGATTATCTATAAGCTTGTGAGACCCCCACTTATAAATTAGTATCCTTGCAGAGAAATTCATCATTGTGGGGTAACACTATCCAAGGGAAATTTCACATTCTTGACTCCAAGGCATGAACCACAACCTTGGAGTCTGATTCAATCCATAACATGTTCCAACTATATCAGACAACATACCTAACAACATGAATTATGGCCCATAATTCAGCCTCATAAGCAACACCAATATCAGTATTGTGATAGAAGCACTCCACGATAAAGCCACAGTATGTTCAAAAGATGCCACTACATCCTGATAGTCCTGGAGCACCAGAAGAGACATCGTCCACATTTAACTTGTTCTATGGGCTGATAGGAGGTATCCATCCTATGTACATAGGAACTCAGGGCTTCCGAGGTAGTCCAGAAACTTCAAGAAGTCTACAAATCAGAAACTCAAGAAAAATAGGTATTCATTGTACCTGTTTGAATCCGTAAAGCAGTAGGAACATTTGAATGGATCGCTTATGCCATATTGAATAGGGACACGCTTGCTATAAAAGATTAGAGTATTGAGAGCAGCCCATGTTGTCGTGATCAGAGCTGCAATGGCCAGAAGAAGTAGATTCCCAATCAATGTACTACAGCATACCTTGGAATGCAGTATTATCATATCATGGAGTACCATATTTTCATCAATTAATAGCTCAAAAGGGCTTCAAACATAATCCCACATCATCATAACATAGGTTCATTACATAAAAATATGTTGAGCATTATCCTAGGAATCCGTGAATAGATAACAAGCCGACACCAATTGAAAACCAGCCCTTTTGAGCTGGTCATGAGTAGGTACCCAATTTCACCATAATCTCCAGATTAAAATAAATATATAAGGACGAATAAATTTAGTACAAGATTGTATGATCCAGGAAGGTGCATGGTAGGACCCTCCACAAATTATCTGATAAAAATCATGGCTCATGAACAACCCATCATGGTTATGCCTCTATATCATCGTGTCACAGTCCATGAAAGTGTAACATTGAACTTCCAACTCCACCTGCAGTGGAAAAATGCTGCCATAAAATTGCATGTATGAAAGAAAATTATTTATTGAAAAATGACTTGCACCATGGGGAACATAAATGATTTCTTAGAGTGGAATCTTGCGCCATGTTCTACTCCAGCAATTGAGATGATCGTCCCTACAAACCAGCCACTTAGTGTCATGACTGAGTTGCATGAAAGATTTCTTGAGAGACGCCCAAACATATGATTCAATATAATACTTATATCCATTAAGAAACCCTCCTCTAAATTTGTTTGTTAAAATGTCACTAGACCCATCCTTATAGATCATACCCCATGTAAAATTTTCGATAAGACCATCATTGATAGTCCGGAAGTCCTTGACTCCATGACCACCAAATTCAAACGGATTGATGCACTCTTTTTAGGAAACAATGACAATCATCCTCTCATGAACTGAACCCATCAAAATTAAGTTTCATATCATACTTTTTAGATCATTGATGAGACCCCTAGCCCATAGATTAATAGAAATGGAGTAAACAAACTTAGTGGTGATCATTGAGTTGACAAGGAATACCCTCCCAGCCAAGGACATCACCATCCCATTCCTACTAGCAGGTTGGTTCACAATGATAGAGGATACACCATTCATATTCTACCAGCTCAACCTTCCTCAGAATAATGGGACCCCTAGATAAATGGAGGGTAAATATCCCTTTTTGACACCAAGATGTTTAATTTTAATGTGCTTCTTACCAATCATTACTCCATTACCAAACATAATTCATGATTTGTCCCAGCTGATTGGATGACCCTACACCTCTTCATAATGTTCAAATAGGGAATTAATCGAAGTGATGGTTCTCTTTGAATTTGAAACAAGAAATAGAATCTCATATGCATATAACAAATGATATTGGGCCAAGACATTCCTCCCAGCCTGGATTTTCATGTAAAATCCAATTTGAATAAGGTTATTAATTCATCATCTATGATATTCATCAAAAATATTAAAGAGAAGGCCATAGAGAGGGTCACCATTCCATACACCCCTGGTGCAGGGAAAAAATCATCTGGGTGTGCCACTGATAAGAATAGTAAGCCTCCATGAGTAGAGAATAGTATTAATCAGTTTGATGAAATCATTGGAAAAGCCATATTGTTTGATGAGATCATGAGGAAACTACATTTTAATGTGTTAATGGCCTTTGAGATGTCAATATTCATTGAAATAATTTCTACCTTAAACTTTTTTGTCATAATATTAATTCACTCTGAAGTAGTGAAAATATAGTCCTGGATATTTCTCCCAGGAACAAAGCCAAATTGGTTGGTAGTAATCATGTCACAAACCATTGGGCCCATTATATTCTTGATTATCTTGATTATGAGCTTAGGGATACTGTTTCAAAGAGAAACTGGCTTAATATCATTGATATCAAGGGTATTAATATTCTTGGGAAATATATAAATGAAGCATAGGTTTATCCCATACGGAAGGTAAGAGTGAGTAAAGGAGTACAATAGAAGCATTTATAGAGTTTTTATATATTGTTCATATATATGTAACTCGTAGTTTTAGCAAATGAACATTTTATTTGAGTATGAATGACATTCCATTATAAGGATATGGGATTAAAGATATTGATAACCTATATGTTAATGTGATCATTGGTTATTAAATTTTTTTTAAAAACATAATCCCTCTAAAATTAAATTTTTATTAAAACATTTTTTAGAAAATTGAGAAACCAAATTACAGAAATAGGAAACCACTATATGATGAAAGAGATCCCATAATGGTTAACGACAAGTCTAGTATTACTTGAATTAGTTACAATATAATGTTCCCTGTGCAGTGTAATAAATTAGATATCTGAATACTCCCTGATATGATCTTCTAGAGGGTTAATCGTCCGTTATATTGTCTGAATTAATTCATGTGAGTTGATTGTACTCTAATTGATTCCTTAGGACATTATTCTCTCTTTTTTATCTAACCAAACATCTATCTCATTTCTGGCATCGACTTGCAACCATCATTCATAAATTATATTGATATCCACTTCTATGAAATTGTGTCATATGACTTTATGAAGAAATTATTCCTTAGGGTGCATAATATGTTTCAAGATATCCCCATCCTATTATTATATATCTCATATATACCTACTTAGATCATCACATTATCCATTAAATTGGGGTGTTCTTTCATTGTTTCTAACATTCTTGGATGAGCTAGTTTCCATAGGATTGGGAAAGTTAGAGAAATTCTTGCATCCCTATGGCATTTTCTCATGAACCACAATTTAATTCCCTTAAACTCTAATGCCTTTTTTACCTTTCTTCCTTTGAGGGGTATGCAGACCATTCCCTTTAAATCAGTCCATAGGATCCACAAAAGGGTAACTGAAACATTCATCACCTAAAGAATCATACTACTAAGACAATGTTGGTTCTTGAACATCCAAGAAATCAAAACAGTTCCCCAACATTATCATTGTGCCTTTTCTGAGGGGCCTCTTCTTACATAGAGACTCGTCCTTACCATCCATATTTTCTAAGCTAGATTTTCTCCCCCCAATCCTAGCCTTCATATGGTTACAATGGTTGTTTGGATTTACGGGCCTCAAGACATTCACAACGTCTAGACTAAAATATTTAGACAAATTTTAGAGATGTTAATTTGTGTAATGAAATATTATTTTTTATTGTGTATAAATAATAATTTTTTTGATTAATTTTTATTATTTATATGATTGTTTCTATATTTTGTTAATTATTTTAACATATTATAACAAATTTCATTTTTTTAATATGTAAATATAGAATAATTATCTTTGACGATTTTATTGTAACACATTGAAATTTTATGCGAAATATTATTTTTAATTTCTTTGATGCCTTATGTTGTACACTACACCAAGGTTAGATTATGCTAAATGAAACACCGTATTAGCTTACAGTATACACAAACACTATTCTAGGCTTGTGTTTCACACCAGACCAACCTTCCTTGGTAGCGTGTGTTGTACGCAATATAGAGTTTCACTAAACGAGATATTATTATAATATTGTTATGAACTTGCTGTTATGAATAGTAATACCCACTTTTTGAGATTTTATAAAATTTTTCTTTCAAAATGAACATCATTTTTTGATTAGAAATATCTAATTTTTCCTAGGGTGAATTTTTTGTATTTTTTTGAAAACATTCAAATTTTGATGAATAGTGAAAACACTAGGATAATATTAAAAAACTGACATTTTATTTAAATAATAATTTATTTAATTTAAATTAATTTTTGGTCAAAATAGATTCATAATACCGGTATCACCCCAAGAGTCCATGGTACGCTTCTCTTTGAATATTACAGAAGCGTGTGTTGTACGCAACTTCGAGTTCTAACACACACCACAACCAATAAAACCAGTCGTTATGAATTGTAATACCCACCTTTTGAAATGTTTTACATTTTATCATTCAAAATGGACTTCATTTTTGGATTATTCATATCTAATTTACTTTAGGGTGAATTTTTTGTACTATTTATATAACTTTCAAATTTTGATGAATAATGAAAATTACTACCTTTTAATTAAAACAACTTTTTTAATCAAAATAATTAATAGTGAGAAATTATTAATTTGAGAGGTTTTAAATTATATTTAGAATATATTTTTATAATTTAATCCAATGTTTGTCATTGGAAATAATTTTACATTTAAACTGGACATAAACACGTGTCAATCTTGTGATAGTTATTATTTCTTAAAAACATGCTTTTTGATTTGACAGCGGGAATTAATTTTAAATTAATAAATGAAACATATATGTTTTGAATTTGGTAAAATAGACTTCATTATTGAATTTGGAATATCAAATATAGCTCAGGGAAATTTTTTGGTATTTTTCTAAAAACATTTAATTTTTGATGAATAGTGAAAAACATTGAGTTTTAGTTTAAAACAGAATTTTAATTTAAATAAATTATTTATTTTAGATAAATTATTTAATGTAAAAATAGACACATAATACCTATATATGTTAAATGTAATTCCTTGTAGTCTTTTCATAGTAATTTTAGATAAATATAAATTTTATTGAACTTTTCACCATCTTTTACCCACCTTATAGGAGCTTTTAAAAAATTCGCCTAAAACATAATTTTACCTCTTCTGGGAGATGAATTTTGAAAATTCAAGAGACATAGTTAATATAAAGGAGTAAAATGTGGTTCAATGAGATGAAAATAATTTTTGGTGAATAGTAACTTATTACTTTTAATTACCACGATTAAAAGTAAATAGGATAATTAAGGGTAAAAATGATTTTAATATTATCGTCACACATGTCCTAATTCAATTGGACAAGTTTATCGCAACCAAAAAAAACCATAGGAATAAAATATTATCATTTAGGTCCACTTGGATTAGATTTGGATAGTTATTATTATTTAATTCAAAGAAGAGTTAAAAGAGTTAAAACCAAAGACTAATAACTAAATTTTTTTTAATATAGGATCTTGAATGAGATAAATTTGATTATAAATATTAATTATAAAGATAAAACTATTTCCTAAATCATGGTATTTTATTTATAATTTTTAGACATTATATAAATAAATTTATTTATGACACAATGATGATGCGGTAATTACCTTATTCAAGAAACAATCAAATAAATGTTATTATAAATATTAAAATAAATATAATTTCAATGTTTTTAAAACATACACGAATTTTCTAGGTGAATATGACATGTTATAATTGATTAAATTTATTCTGTTTGAAGTAATCATGTTGTGATTATTTTAGCCAAAAACAAATACAAAATAGTGTCAAATTGACATAAAATTGGTTTTAAAACAAATTTTATATTATTAAATGATATAATGGTTCTAAAAATATAAGATTTGGAAAAAAGATTTATATTATTATATATGATAATAATGAACCAATTGGGGTTTGATTGGCAGTATATATATGTTTATTATCCACATAGTGTAAGAATACAAGAAGACAAGGTAAAAGATAAATTATTTAACTTAGCGTTAAATATATATTATAAGGTTAAAATGGTAAACTAAACTTGTCTAAAACCTATTGGATGAGTTATTTTCGACCTATACCCACCTTATACATTAAATAATAAAATTTTGAGACATTTTAAAAAGAATTTTAATTTATTATAAAATAATATTTTCATTTTTTCTTAAGGTGCTCCTCACCACTCTTATAATAGGGAACTCCCCCTTTTCTCTAATTCACACCTTATAAGCCATTTGTATTGTCCAAAACCAGCCCAAATACCCTCTCAAATATCATCCATTTATCTTGGAGGCCTTAGTTTGATAAAAAATCCCACCTAAGGAGCCCTTTTGATCAATCAAAATGAAGAACCCGAAGAAGAGGTAATGATTTCACCACTCTTTTTCAAGTTAAACTCTTCTTCCACATCCATTTTATTTGTTTTTTCCATTCAAAAATAATATCTCCAGTATATTCTATATAATGTGATGTTATTATAATTATGTTACAACAAAATTAATTATTCTATCTAACCTTTTAATGACAAGTCACCATACGTGCATACGTATGGCCTACCATCTCCACGTCGTGGTGTAATTGTTATTCAATACATTATTATTTGGATGGATATAATAATGATATGTATTATATGTAAATAATTAATATAACATGATAAGGAATAGTTATATATTATATACCATCCAATTATATATTATATTAATATCAAAAGAATAATATTTGCGCTCGTGCATTGGTACAGATTACCATCTCCACAACGCGATGAGATTAATTTCCAAGTCCACCATTCATCAATGATTATAAAAATATATATTACTAATATGTATGTGATATATGACATGAAAATTCTACTTGAGATAAATATATTTATATATATGTATGTATTAATATACTTACATATATCTTATTCACTTACTTCCATTCAATACTATATGAAAACGAAAACAGCATTTATGCATACGTATGAACTACCATCTCCATAAACAGTGTTTTCATTTCATATATACGTCTATTAAAAAATTTAATATTAAAAATATATATGATAAATAAATGATGTTTTATATTCTTGAAGTATTTAAATCATGATCCAAGTGATACAATCAATAGTAACAAGTTAAAACACATACAATAAAGAAAGCAATTATTAAATGAAATATTAATATGACATGGATATTATTATTAAATTATTAGTATAAGGTCATAAATGAAAAATGTATGATATCATAAATATTAATATGGTTCTAGTATAATTTAATAACATACTATAGTCTTTATATAGGAGGCTAAACGTACCCTCGACTAATGGAAAGTGCAAGGTAAGGGGTTTTTATCTCACTCCTTATTCTCGTGAGATTTATGCCATATTGACACCATTACCATTGGTGTGGTGTATGTACATCCCATAATTGTATTCTTCGTGTAATACACTTTAATTTATGTGTATTTAAATATTCATTTTATGACACCTCTTTCATGGGATGTTTGTTTCGTATGATACCAAATTGCTAATGGTTAATTCCTCAATCTCATTATTATCCAAGATTGTTTTTGTGGAAGTATTTACTGGGAAATTTTAATCATCCATTTCCATTTTTCTTAAAAATGATTTCAAAATGAATATTTTAATGATTTTTGAAAGGTACCTTTTATCAAGAGCATAATTTTAAATGTTTTAAATATTTATCTTTCTAAATCATCCTAATTAATTTCCACGTTTTCAATTTGATTTTAAGGATTTATTTATATAGACATGAATGTTTTTAAATGATAATTATTTTTAATATTTTCAAAGTGTTATGGGACACTTTGATTCAACAATGTCATTAAATTACTACTTTTCTAAATTGTGTGTCTTTTAAATGTTTTCATGAAAAGGGGGTATTTCTCTCAATGTTTTTTACAAATCATTTTCATCTATGTAAAAATCTTTTAATGGATTTTAATCTTGTTTTGAAGTTGATTTATCATGATACAAAACTTCCATATTGTATTGTAGTTTTTGAGATTGACTGGAGATGTGTTATTTGTATACAATTCTTGGTTTATGGAGAATGTATTGACATTTCACATGCTAGTTTTAATACGAATGTTTGTGTCATATTTCATCATCTTCTAAAGATGAATGTGTTGGACTAGTATGTTATGGGTTGGGGATCGGTAAAAGTAAGCCCTCCGGGTTGGGGTCTGGTTACAGTAGACCCTCTGAGTTGGTGTCCGGTTATTAGAGGCACTCCGGGTTGGTGTCCGGTTATTTGAGGCACTCCAGGTTGGTGTCTGGTTATTAGAGGAACTATAGGATGGTGTCCAGTTATTTGAGGCACTCCGGGATAGAGTCCGGTTACCGAGGATCTTCGGGATGGAGTCTGGTTAAAGAGGATCTCCAGGATGGGTTCTGGTTACAGTTATCCCTTAGTTCTTTTCATGAGGCCTTGAAATAGAAATTAATGTATGGAATTATGTGTTCCATCATTATGAAATTGGATATTGATATTGCATTATATTATTCAATTAGTAGAATATCCATGTGAATAAGTAAATGGTATTATTTCATTTTATTTCTCCAATATTATGCTGATGTTCAAGTTTAAAAGGATTTTCTTTTAGTTTTATACAATACCTTAAATGATTATGCTTATTTTTGAAAGTTTCTGCTGTATTGATTACCCTTACTCAGTGATTGAGATATCCCCTTTCTATGTTTTAATTTTCCAAGGATTCCAAGAAGTGTTTTATGACTAATATGCATGGTTAAGCTAAAGGGAATAATTGAATTTTCAAAGAACTATTTACGCTGTGTTTTCTCTTTGAAATTGTAATTTAATCTATCTAATATATTTTTCAAGACTGCTAAACTGATCGTTCCATCGGGACTTGATTCCTTGAAATCATACCAATGTATTAAAATAATGCACCGACTCTGGGTAAATGGAGTCGGGGAGTTACCGTTGGTATCCGAGGAAGTTTCGCAATAACCATGGAAGCTAGATTTTGATAGTCTCTGATTAGAGCACACATCCCTAAGATAGACATTGAGGATTAGTATAGAAGAACATCCTAGAATATTGATATGGTAGAGATTTTGTGAGTTTTCCAAGCAATACATCTCTGTATGTATACGAGCAGGTAGTGGTGGCTCTGGTACAAATGTACCTAGGGGTAAAACCCTAAAACACTGCTTTGAACTAGAATAAAATGGGAATGGGTCCATGAAAATGGGCCTTTCTTCACTTTTGGTTACGACACTCCTGGGGATATTCTTAGGATAATTCTCATTTTCTTTACAAACTATTATGAAGTGATTATTAGCATATAATTTCTCAATGAATAAATTTTTATGATTATGAATTATATCCATAAACTGTTTAATTTATGTTAATCATTTTACAATTTTGGGATTAGGTATTTCTATTCATAAACTAATCTATTGTATGCCATTGTTTAGAAATTGAGCCCAGTAGAAGAATTGAGAACTCCAGCAATACGCATGATCCAAAGAGTAAGAAATATCATATATTTCACGGTCTTAAGCTAGAATTTAGAGGGTAAATAGTCTCCCACTTATTATCATCATATGAAGAAATAATAACATGTGTTGATAATATAGGTAAATAATTTTCGGAGTCCTATGGATCTTAAGAGAAACTAGAGAAACAAAGGATGGTAGAGAGAAGGACATATAAAGGGAATAAGGTAAAGAAATATTTTCACATATGTGATAACTATGGATAGAATCACTTTGGAAAATGCTTGAAGGGAATGAGAGTATGTTATAAGTGTGGGGAAAAAGGACACCAAGAATGTGAGTACAAGGGTAAAAAAAGGTTTCAAATGTAAAATGCTTCTTCTGCAAGGATTATAGACACTATGCGAACCAATGTCCCAGTCATCATACTATGCCGCAAATGATGCTATTAGATAATAATCAAGTAATCATAGTACCACAGATGAAGAGGAATGACAAGTGTTCTTATGTTGTAATTTAGGAATTATTTCATTGATTTATTGTATCAATGATGTACTAGAAATAAATAAGGATTGTATTGCAGTACTATTTCATTGAGGATTTGAGATTTTACTGTACTAAGAAAAGTGACTCTACAGTGAGTTAATTTTTTTAGGAAATTATATGGTTGAAGGAAAGATAAAACTTAATATGGTCCTAATATTGAGGTAAAGATTTTTGGAATTAGATATGGTTGATATGGGTAAATTATATTGGATATTCTTGACTGCCTTCAAACTGATTATAGATTTGTATATTAAAACATTGTTGGATTTTACAACATTTTTGTATGGAAGATGTATATCCATTAGTATATAAGGAATAATGGAGCATGAATGTCATCAATAAGGTTTTATGGTAATTTAGGATGTTTAAGTGTTTTAAAAGAACACACGATGAAGGTATTCACATGCTATTACAGGGTAAAAATGATCAAAATTTTGTTTACCATTCATATAAATTTTGGACTGAGAGTTTACAGAAGTATTTTGGATAAGTGAAACAGTTGGAATGGATTATGTTTGAAAGGTTATTTTTGGATTTTTATAAATGGACAACATGCAGACCGCGTGACAACCCGTTACATCAGACAAAGTTGCGGGAAACGAACCCTCAACCATAGTGTGATTGAAATTTATTTCCTACCACTGCTCTACATGAAGTTCCTGGATGGTATAATGTAGTTTTTTTAAAGGGTTTTCTATGTGAATTTATAATTCATTATATTTGGAACCCTATACAATTAGGATAAATAGAGTATTTTGTGGTGTATTATGTTTTGGGATGAAAGATGAGTTTGTGGTAGAAATTTATTAATGGATAAAACTCTAATTATAAAGTAAGTATATATCCTTATGATCTTAGCCAAGCTCATAAATAAATTTCTCAACATTGATTAAAGGATCTTAGAACAAAAATGTAGTCCTAGATGGTACTGTAGATCATCACAAATATATGGCTTTGTGATTGTTGGCCTTTTCATATCCATGTTCTCTACAACTCTCAATCTAATATTGAGTGTTAAACTAATCTTCCATATCCATATTTTCCTACATGGAACCCTAGTATGTGTTATTTTCGGTAACCTTTATACTTACAACTATTTATTTTAAATAGAGGCCTCATTAATCCATTTTTCAATGTGGAATTTAAACTAAGATATTATTAAATGTCAACCCCAAGATTCCAATACTGAACATAAATTGTGAGGAAACAATTTATTGAAGGTGAGGAGAATGTAACACCCCAAGATTCCACGGTACGCTTCTCTTTGAATAATACAATAGCATGTGTTGTACGTAACTTTGAGTTCTAACACACACCGCAACCAATAAAACTAGCCGTTATCAATAGTAATACCCACCTTTTGAAATTTGATAAATTTTATCATTCAAAATGGACTCCATTGTTGGATTCAGAATATCGAAATTAGCATTGGGCGAATTTTTGGTACTTTTCTGATAATATTTATATTTTGATGAATAGTGAAATAAATAAATTTTAATTTAAACAACTTTTTTAATAGAAATAATTTTTATTGATAAAAATATAAATTTTAGTGGTTTAAAATAATATTTGGAATAAATTTTTAAAATTTAATCCCATGTTGGTCATTAGACATAATTTCAAATTTAAATCAGACATAAAATGTGTCAATCTTTTGATAGTTATTATTTCATAAAAACATTCTTTTTCTTTTGACAGCAGAAATACATTTTAAATTAATAAATTAAACTTCTATGTTTCTAATTTTTTAAAATAGACTTCATTATTGAATTAGAAATATACAAATTATCTTAGGGTTAATTTTTGGTATTTTTCTGAAAATTTTAATTTTTGATAAATAGTGAAAAACACTGAGTTATAGTTTAAAACCGAATTTTTATTTAAATAAATTATTTATTTTATTTAAATTATTTAAAGTCAAAATAGATACATAATACCTATATATGTTCAGTTTTATTCCTTGGATTCAGTTTATAATAATTTTTGATATATAAAAATTTTATTGAACTTCTCAACGTCTTTTACCCACCTCCTATGAACTTTTACAAATTCACATAAAACATAATTTTACTGCTTCTCTGAGCTGAATTTATAAAATCCTAAAGACATAGTTAATATCAAGGAGTTAAATGTTATTCAATGAGATGAAAATAGTTTTTTTTAAATATTAAACTTTTTCTTTTATTTAACACGGTTAAAATTAAATAGGGTAGTTAAGGGTAAAAATAAAATTAATATTACCCTCACACATGTCCTATTATTATTAGACAAATTTATCTCAACCTTAAACAACCTTAGGAATAAAATATTATCATTTAGTTCCACTTGGATTAGACTAAGACATTTATTATTATTTAATTCGAAGAAGTGTTAAAAGAGTTAAAAACAATGTTTAATAACTGAAACATTTTTAACATAGTATTTCACATAAGATAATTTCGATTATAAATATTAATTAGAAAGCTAAAATAATTTCCTACATCATGGTATTTTATTTATAATGTTTAGAAATTATATAAATAAATTTATTTATGACACAATGATGATGCAGTAATTACATTATTCCCGAAAGAATCAAATAAATGGTATTATAAATATTAAAATAAATATAATTTCAAATTTTTTATGACAACCACGAATTTTATATGTGAATATGACATGTTAGGATTGATTCAATGAATTCTGTTTGAAGTAATCATGTTTTTATTATTTTAACAAAAAAATAACAACTAGTGTCAAAATTGACATAAAATACTTTTTAAAAAATATAGTATATTATTTATTGATATAATGGTCCTTAAAATATAAGAATCAGCCAAAAGACTTATATAATAATATATATTATAATAATTAACCAATTGGGGTTTTATTGGAAGTATATATTAATTTTTTTAACCATATAGTCTAAGAATACAAGAAGTCATAGTAAAAGATAAATTATTTAACATAGAGTTATATCTAAATGATAATGTTAAAATGGTAAACTAAACTTTTCTAAAACCTTGTGGTTGAGTTTTTTTCAACCTATCCCTATCTTATACTTTAAATAATCAACTTTGGAGCCATTAGAAACTGGATATGAGTTTATTATAAAATAATATTTTATGTTTTACCTAAGGTTCCCCTCACCCCTCTTATAAAAGGGAACTCCAACTTCTCTCTAATTCACACCTTCTAAGCCATTTGGCTCTGCCAAAACCAGCCCAAATACCCTCTCAAATATCCTCCCTTTATCCTTGATTCCATAGTTTGATCATAAAACAATCCTTTGGAGCCCTTTTGATCAAATCAAAATTAAGAACACGAAGTAGGGGTAATGTTTTCACCACACTCTTTCATGTTACTTTCTTCTTCCACAACCTTTTTATTTGTTGTTTCCATTAAAAAATAATAAATCCAGTATATTGTCTATACTGTGATGTTTATATAATTATGGTACAACCAAATTTGTTATTCTATTTACCCTTTCAATGATATTTCACCATACATGCGTACGTACAACTTACCATCTCAACGTCGTGTTGTAATTGTTATTAAATACATTATTATTTGGATGGGTTTAGTAATGATGTGTATTTGATGTCAATAATAAATAAAACATGATAATAATTCTGTATATATTATATACCATCCAAATATATATTATTTTAATATCAAAAAAAATTATATTTTCACTCGTGCGTACGAACGGATTACCGTCTCCACGACGCGGTGAAATTCATTTCCAAGTTCACCATTCATCGATGATTATAATAATATATATTACTAATAAGTATGTAATATATGACATAATAATTCTACTTGAGAAATATATATATATTTATATGTATGTATTTATTTACTTACATATATCTTATTCACTTACTTCGGTTCAATACAATATGAAAACAGAAACAACATTTATGCGTATGTACGGACCACCGTGTCCATAAATGGTGTATTCCATTTCATATATACGACTATTATAAATTTTTATATTCAAAATATATATGATAATTAAATCATGTTTTATATTCTGTAAGTATTTAAATCATGATCTATGTGATACAATCAAGAGTAACAAGTTAAAACACATACGACAATGAAAGCGATTATTATCCGAAATATTAATATAACATGGAAATTATTATTAAATGTGTAGTATAAAGTCATTAATGAATAATGTAGGATATCATAAATAATTATATGGTTCTCGTATAATTTAATAACATACTATAGTCTTCATAAATGAGGCTAAATGTACACTCGACTAAAGGAAAGTGCAATGTATTGGGTTTTCAGGTCACTCCTTATTCCCATGAGATTTATGCCATATTGCCACCATTACAATTTGTGTGGTGTATTTACTATCCATAATTGTATTCTTCATATAATACACTTTAATTTATGAGTATTTACATATTAATTATATGATACCTCTTTCACGTGGTGTATGTTGCGTATGTTACCAAATTGGTAGTGGTTAATTCTCAATCTCATTATTATCCGAGATTGTTTATGTGAAAGTATTTACTGGGAAATTTTAATCATCCAGGTCCATTTTTCATAAAATTGTTTTCCTAATGAATATTTTAAGGATTTTTTATAGGTACTATTTTTCTAGATCATAATTTTAAATGTTTTGAAGATTTATCTTTCTAAGTGTTTTTAATTATTGTCCATGTTTTTAAAATGATTTTAATAATTTATTTATATGGACATGAATGTTTTCAAGTGATAATTATTTTTAAAAGTTTCAATGTTGTATTGGCCCCTTAGATTAGAAAATTAATTTAAATGACTTCCTTTCTAAATTGTGTGACTTTTAAATGTTTTTATAAAAAAGGGGTATTTCTCTCAATGTGTTTTAAAAATCATTTTCATTTATGTGAAAATCCTTTAATGTATTTTAAACTTGTTTTGAAGTTGATTAATCATGATACAAAACTTCCATATTGTATATATGTTTTTTATATTGACTGTGGATGTGTTATTTTTATAATATTCGTGTTTTATGGAGAATTTATTGACATTTCGTATGCTAGTTTTAATATGATTTTATTTATTTCATCATCTTCTTAAGATGAATGTGGTGGACTAGTATGTTCCAGGTTGGGGACCGGTAATAGTAAACCCTCTGGGTTGGGGTCCAGTTACAATAGACCCTCCGGGTTGGTGTCCGGTTATTAGAGGCACTCTGGGTTGGTGTCTGGTTATTAGAGGAACTCTGGGTTGGAGTCCAGTTACATTTTCTCTGTTAGTTGAAGTCTGGTTAGAGAGGTTATCTGGGTTGGGTTCCGGTTACAGTTATCCCTTAGGTCTTGGTATTATTCCTTGACACAGATATTAAATTCTAGCATTATGCATTCCATTGTTATGAAAGTGGTTATTGATATTGCATGTGATTATTCGATTATAGAATATCCATGTGAAAAATTAAATGGAATTATTTTATTTTATTTCAGCAATATTATGCTGATGTTCAAGATTAGAAGGTTTTCATTTTCGTTTTATACATTCCCTTAAATGTTTATGCTTATTTTTGAAAGTTTCCTCTATATTGATTACCCTTAAAGAGTGTTTGAGCTCACCCCTTTCTATGTTTTATTTTTCCCAGGACTACAAGAACTTTATTATGATCAATATGAAGGATTATGCTAAAGGGAATAATGACGTTCTCAAAGAACTATTTATTCTGTGTTTTTTTTAAATTGTAATGTAATGTTAATGTATGTAATATATTTTCCAATACTACTAAACCGATCGGTCCTTCGGGACATGATTCCATGTAATCATGCCAATTTGTTAAAATAATGCAACAACTCTGGGTAACTGGGGTTGGGGCGTTACAATACCTATATAAGTTCAATGTAATTCCTTGGAGTAATTTTATAATAATTTTAGATATATAAAAATTTTATTGAATATTTCACTGTGTTTTACCCACCCCCTAGGAGAATTTGAATATTTAAATAAAACCTAATTTTACCAAATCTGTGAGTGGAATTTTGAAAATCTGAGAGACATGGTTAATATAAATGAGTAAAATTTTGTTCAATAAGATTAAAATATCTTATGTTGACTAGTAACTTTTTACTTTTATTTGCAATGGTTAAAAGTAAATAGGTTAATTAAGGGTAAAAATGATAATATTATTACCCTAACACATGCCGTAATTCTATTGGATATGTGTAATTCAACAAAAAACAACCTCAGGAATAAAAAATTACCGTTTAGGTCCACTTGGATTTGATTCTGATATTTATTATTATTTTATTTGAAGAAGAGTTAATTGAGTTAAAATCAACGTTTAATAAATAAAACATATTTAATATAGAGTTATAAAAAAGGTAAATTAGACTATAAATATTAATTATAAATATAAAAAAAATTCCTACTTAATGGTATTTTAATTATAATTTTTATACATTAAATAAGTTAATTTATTTATGACATAATGATGATGTAGTAATTACCTTATTAATAAAATATTAAAATAATTGATGTTATAAATACCCAAATAAATGTAATTTGAGACTTATTATAAATTCCTCTATTTTTGTAGTTTAAAATGACAGGTTATTATTGATTCAATTTACATTTTTCGAACTAATCATGCGGTTATGATTTTCACAAAAATCAATTACGAAATAGTGTCAAAGTTGACATAAATAGTTTTTAAAACAAATATTATATAATTAATTTTTATTACATTATTAAAAATCTATGGATCAGACAAATGACTTAGATAAGGTTATGTATATTAAAAATGAACCACTTTGGGTTTTGTTTGGCTTGTTATAGTAAGTTTATTAACCATATAGTGTAAGAAAACAAGAAGACATGGTAAACGTTAAATTATTTAAGTTACAGTTAATTATAAATGATAAGGTTAAAATAGTAACCTTGACTTTTCTAAAACCTATTGGTTGAGATTATTTCGACTCATCCCCACTTATTATTCGAAATAAGTCACTTTGGAGCCATTATAAATCAGATATTACTTTATTATAAAATAATAGTTTTTGTTTTTTCCAAAACTGCCCCTCTCCTCCCTTATAAAAGGGCACCACCTCCCTCTTATCTTCACACAATTTTGAGAATTCAAGCTCAGTAAAACCCTAACCATTTCCATTATCAACATCCCTAGAAACATTATTATTGTTATAGTCTCCTCAAATATCCAAATCTAGTGCCTTAAGAGGAAGCTAAAACGAGGTCCGTCGAAGAAGAGGTAATCTCTTCTACCGATTATTTCAAGTTTATTTATCCTTCAACATATTATTTTGTGTTTGTTTAATTATAAATTAATAACATCAGTATCATTAATATACTTATATGTTATTATAAAAATTAAAAACCCCATTTAACCATCTATCCATCCTACGGAAAACGAAATCATTGTGTGTGCGTACGTACGGAATACCGTCTCCGCACCGTGGTGTAATTAGTTTTTCCACCACCACCATACATGAATGGGTATAATGGTGTAATAATAACTATATATTATTATTATAACATGATAGTAATTCTTAGATATTATATCATCCACTCCGAATCCACTCAACAATTATGGGAATGATAACATCGCTCGTGCATTCGTACGGACTACCGTCTCCACGAACGTGATGAGATTCATATTCCATGATTAACCATTCAATTATGATTATAAAGTATACATAATAAATAATCATGAATGATATTACATAATACTGTATTTATTTACATATTTGTTTCACTTACAAAATTCCATTCAATTCAATAAGGAAATTAAAACATCGTTCATGCATACATACGACCTACCGTCTCCATGAATGGTGTGTTTCACTCATTTTAGTGATATATCATATATATTTATATGGTGAAATATATTATATATAAATAATGATTTTAAATTCTCTAATTAAGTAAATCAGGATATTTGTAATAATATAAAGAACACAAAATCAAAACACGTACGATAAATGAAATGATTTAACCCAAAACGCAGCCTTAACATGAAATTTACAAATGAACAGGTAATATAATATCATAAGTGAACCATATATGATATCATAATAGTGAATATGATAATGTAATAAGTCAATGAAATTATTTAAATCCTTATTCGGGAGGTTTGGATACAAAAAATTCATATCGGACAGAAGGTAAGGGAAAATCTCACAATCTCAATTTTTACCTGAGATTGTTTATACTTCTGAATTTACTAGGGATTATTTATCATCCAAATAGATGTTTACAAAATATATAATATTATTTATATCCTCCTAAAATTGTTTAAATCCAATTTTACCTATTGGTGAATTTTTAGTAAATGATTTGAAAGGAATCTTGTGTCGTTTTTTGTACGAGATACTATTTAACTTTTCCGGCCAAAGTACTAGAAGACTGTTTTTTAACCTATATGGAATGAATAGATTTTCATGATTTCATAGAACATCATTTCCATGAATCTGCCTTTACATGTTTTCATTAATGTTTTTAATTAAATTCTTTTAGTTTAAAATTGTATGACATGTTATGAAAGGAAATATGTTTTTGAAGTAGAAAGAATATTTTCATTAAGAATGGAGTTCAAGTCTTTAATCAAAATTATTTTCCATAAAATATAATATAAGGTTCTATTTCTATACCTATTTTTAAATTGATTTGATTATTTTATGATGGAATAATTTTTATGAATACCTTTTATTGTTTATGGTATGAATTCATGATGTTTAAGAATCCCATTTTTATTACATGGTTTATGCTATGATATATGATTTATAATTTTGTTGCACATATAAGAATGGTATCATTATGAAATTCGTGGGACCTATATCTCCATCCAATGCATTGGGTAAAGATTTATATTTCTTGAGATATACATGACTGGAACGAAAAGTTAAGCTTGTTCAGTGATACAAGACTAGAAAGAGGAGTGAACTCGAATAAATATGGAAGTTTGACCACTATAATGGTATTGGATGCAATACCTTGGATACTACGGAAATCATATCAAATGCTTAATGGTATTCCATAATTACAAGTTTTATTCCCATGCAGTTTTGTCATGATTGATGTTCCATTTTGATTTATGCCTTATGTATGCCAGGATTTATTTCATTGCACAAGATTTTGATGCTTAAACATTATGTTCACATTTTTAAGTTCAAATGTGTATGGTTTGTTTTATTTTCTACATGCTAACCCTTACTGAGAATTTGAGCACATCCTTTATATGTTTTATTTTATCCATTATATAAAGAATGGTTCTAGTTAAGAAAACAAAATGGTAAGATCTTTATTGGAGATTTTAATGATCTTTCACCATGATTAGAAAATTATGTTCCGAGTTTCCAAAGACCCTAAACTATTACGGTCATATCGTGTTGGTTTTTGTTATGTTTTAAGTATTACACAAAAGTAATGTAATGGCCATGTACATCATGTTTGGGGTCATTATAGTTGGTATAAGAGGAAATGTCTAGTTAACCTTTGAAAACTAGGATGTGAAATCTTTAGTGAGATCCCTCAAAGTTATTTCTAATATATGTCTAGGGATATATCTAAGGTTAAGTATAAGTATAGGTTATAGTTCTAGAATTATAGTAATGATCCTTGAATTTTACCTACGATGGTATATATTGAAGGTAATCCCCCTTTATTATGATTTTCTCCTCTCACACTATTCTTTTTGTGTTTTAGAGAATGTTTGGAAACAAGAAGATTCAAAATAATGGATGATATTATGGACAATGGAATGATATTATTCATTAGCAACCAAATTAAATTGGATCTGGAAGACCACTTATCTTTATTATAAATAATCAGCAATATAATAATATGATCAATAATCTAAACTTTGGTACGTTTCTCGACTCAGCTAATAAGAGAAAGATTGAGTTTAATGATGATCATAGAGGGAACAAAGTTCAATTTTAATCTTCTAAATCACATGTTATGAGGCATCGGGGAGAATATTTCAAATGAACTAGAAGATGCTTTGGGTGTGTAAAAGAAGGACACAAATCTAGTAATTGAAATGAATATGGTTCAGTTAACACCATGGAAAAGAAAAATGGTATTGCTAAAACATAAAAAATGGTTAAATGTTTTAAATGTGACAGGTATGGGAATTTTGCAAACCAATGATCTAAGGGAAAATTTCATGAAGAGAATCAGTATGGTTGTATGGGTAGTATTTGTGTTGATGATGAAGAAGAGAATAAAATTATATATCAGATAAAAGATGTTTTGAGGAATAAAATGATGAAGATCGGTCAATAGATTATGAAGGTAGTGGAATGATTCCATGTTTATAAAGAATAATGTATGGTACAATCGAATGATGAAACATCTAAGGATTTTTACACTATTGTTTTCCTAAAGTATCTGAAAGTATATGTTGAATGGTACCAGTAACGATGAATTGTGATTGAAATATTTTTGTAAAGTAGATGGTATCCACATAATGAAGGGATAAGGAGAAAATTAAATGTTTTATATTATTCATGAGATCATGACGGATATAAGGACATAATGATATCATGGTTTGAGTATATTGAAATTTTGGGATTTAGGTATGTGGTAAAAGATTACTTTTGACCGAATTAATGTTTTCACTATGGTTATATGGTAATTCATGTTTTAGAAGAATACAAGATTAAGGTATTATAATATTTGGAATGTGAAAAACCAGATATATCTTATGATATATGGGGGATAAATGATGGTATTCAAGTGCTTGTTATGTGACCTTTCAAGTAATTGTTTTCTTTATACAATAATAATCGACCGAAGTATATTAGATAAGCCTAAAGATTATAATGAATTAAGTAAGACATATGATAGTATTGATTAAAGATAGAATTTTTTTTATATTATTTTATGAATTTTATAATAATGTAGTTTTAGGAAAAGGGACTAACGTACGCCTGTCATGGGGCGTGGAAAAAGCGTATTTAATTTTCCTAATGCAGCATAGTGGCTGACCAGGGTGGTCTCACTTGATGAGCGTTACAGTCGGTTCAATCACTTATAATAATTCACTTAATCTAATTTTTATTTCTTTTTTTATATTATTTATATATATATATATATACATATAGTTTTAGAAATTTTGAATTTTAAATTAATCAATGCAATGTTAAAATCTAAATGCAAATTATTACAGCATGAAATTATAAAAGAAAGGTCTTGGTCCTAGGTTTGGATAACAGGAGTCCATTCATTATTTGTTGATTATTTAAATTCTATTTCATAATTCATTTCGTGAAACCTCACTAATGAATTACATCCCATTTATTTATTATGTGTTTGATTTTAACATGCCTTCGACACACAAAACCACACCTCCTCCAGTAATCCAGTAGAGTAACACCTCAACCGAGAATATTATCTCTACAAGACATGACTCCACCGTATGCCATTTCAAACCTTATGGAAACCCCAACTCCACCATATGATGGTTTTTCCTATGATAAGGGAGGGGAAATGATTAATCAATGAAAATAAATGGAATTGAAAATAATGTCGTAGTGGATGACCGTCACACCCATGAAATATTCTCTCCTCCACCACAAATAGATTTAAAACATTTTTTTAAAATTTGAAGTGAAATAATGTATAACTTCATGAATCCTCCCCTATTTCCAAGCCTCAAGTTAGTCACTTTCCATGGCGAAGTGCAAAGAGATCACAATGGAAAGATGGAAGAGAGATAAGAAAAATTAAAGTTATAAGTGAAAAGGGGTGGAAGAAGAAATGGGAAACACTTTAATAAAATGATTATGAATGAATTAAATAAAAAAATATAACTGAAATAAAAAGGGAAATAAAGAAATATAAATCCTAAATGGCCCTTTGGCCTCCTCTCCTTGGTGCCCCGAATGTTGTTGGGAAGGAATTGGAATGTGTTGAGGAGGATGAGCTCTCCTCCTTTTATAGGCAGAATTCGACCCCTAAAGATTGAGCATTTTAGATCCCATTAATGACATCTTCACGCATTCCACCCTTCATGAATGATGTTCAAAATTATATTGGTCGTCTCTCCTCCATAGTGCATCTAATTTGATGACCGGATGAAGGAGTTATGAATTTTTCATTCTTGATTTCAGTTTCTGGATGAAGCTTCCAGGATGGCTCCTCCAAATGTATGTCATTTAATAGATTCTTTAATAAATTCCAGACTTCCCCAAATTTCTTTTAGATTTTTCACCATATTTCCTCGTCATATCACAGGTGGAAACACATCATTTTGATATTTGTACGCCGAGTTTGATGTCCATTATGTTGGGTGGGTCCACGATGTCCGCCCGGAAAAATTCCCAACTTCAATGAATTTTTAGACCCTTTAGATGGCCGAATCAGCTACTGTTCCAGAAGACAAAAATGAAGGAAATTAAATAAGGATTACAAAAAAATTGAATCAGAAAATATGGAATTTTATGTTTCCATAAATGACCAAAATACCCCTGACTAAAAAATCTTTCAAAAATCCAGAAATAGTCGTTTTTCACATTTGGGTTCAAAATAACACTAAAACATAAAAACATGACAATTTATCATCCAATAACACTTCTTTGGGATTATAAACAATTATATTCAATATAAATTAATTGAAAATATTTTCTCTATCAATTCCCCCACACTTAAACTATGCTTGACCTCAAGCATAAAATCTCAACATGCAATTCAAAGGGCACCAATGTCACCAATATTTAAATTTCAAATGGAATTATATCAAGTGATTATCATTGTCCAATAAAATTTTCCAGTCCCACAAAAAATAACAATTTTATTTCCCATTTTTTAAAGAAACAATCAATTCATGCATTTTACTTTTCCCCTTTGAAAAATAATGAAGCTTCTCCATTCATTCATTCAATCTTCTCAATTAATTATTATAAAACATGCCAAATCATGACCTACCTCGCTTTTGAATCACTTCTATCATCACTCATGATACAATTAATAGTGGAGTTATGCTCATATCATGAGAACATGCTTTTCACCCATAGGCTTGTAAAGTAACTACTTTCTCCACTTTGTAAAGACAAAACACACATAAAATCATGAGGACATGCAATAAAGGTTCAAATGACTCTATGGCTTATGGTTGGGGGGTAAATAATTGATATAATTTAAGTCCAGAAGTATGTGGTTTGACACTTAAGTACAATTCATGATTAATCAAGTGAAAACACAAGATTAACCTCACACAAATCCCCGTGAAATGTGAATCACAACAACACTCCCCTTTCAATGACATGGATCATGAGTCAATAAATGATTACAAAAAATGATATAATCCAACTTCTCCCTGTTTTTTGTAAAGCACTAGAAAGTCATAGCATTATTTTTCTTTTTCTTTTTTTGCAATGCTCCAGAAAGGCACAACTTTATTTTGATTTTTTTTCTTTTTTTTTTCTTTTTTTTATGTAGAATCGGATGAAATGAAAGAAGCATAATGAAATGATGACTCATGCCCAATTTTCTAATAATACATTTCCCAAAATGATGTCGCACACATTACACCACCCAAAAGTGATACATATCCCAAGGAACACACACGAAAGGCCCTTCCCCCACACTCAAACATCAAATAACCATGAAAAAATACTAAAAGTTCAGGTAGGTAAAGAAAAATTGGATTCTGATGTGGCATAGTCCTATAAGTTAATTCATGGAATCTAAGGGATTACGAAGGATAAATGTAAAAGTGGGTATTAGGATAAAATGTGGCTATCCAAAGAGATGCCTCAATCATTTTAAATGTGGTTTTGTATAGTCATAGCTTTGAAAAGTTTCAATACAAGTTCTAGCATGTGGCACGTCCCAAGATCACTCAAGAAATATGCTCAAGATAAAATAGGAAATATTTGATCAAGAAATCCTCTTAGGAATGACAATATGATATTAGACAATCACTAATGGCATGATTAATAATAACAAATTAATTCACATGAATTTCAGAAATTCAAAGAATGTAAAATGGAATTGAAATTTCATTTACATGAATCAATTAATTCCCTTAAATCATGAGTCCTTATTTCAATATCCTTGCTTCACCTTAATCATCCAATTATCCATTTTAATCATTCAATCTCATTAACATTGAAATATAAAACACAGAATCACAATATTCCTAAGAAACTCATGTCTCCTAGATAAGTTGATTAAAACATTAAATCAAGTGTGGGAATGCAATTCTTATCATTAAAGCTTAAAACAAGTTTTGGACAAAAAATTTAAGTAGTTTAAAATTTAAAATTTAAAAATGAACTCCCTTTTAAAATAAAGATTCAGTCGCCTTTAACAAATTTTTGGGGCTTCCTTCTGCCATCATGATCCTACAAAATAAAATTTCAAAATTAAGAACAAGTATCATGTCATTAAAGCTCAAAATGATAAGGAGGAAAGGGATGAATGCTAAACTACTTCTAAGAAATGAAATTGAAATCTAAATTTCTAGAATGCAAAGGATAAGTCTTGGTATAATCCCCCAAGTGGGCCCTGAATTTTTACTGCCTCTAGTGGGCAGTACCAGCTGTTATCCAAAGTCTGATGGTGGATGTAGCTTCTTTGAATTGAACCACCACATGTGGATTTTCCCAGATTGTGCTTCATTGTCCTTGTTGAGGAGTATTACATGTATAGAGTACACCAGATCCACCCCCTTTACAATGGGGTATAGCTTTCATGGTGGGGGTAGGATGAATTATGGATCCTCCTCCTTCTTCATTGCTTCTTGTGAAACATCTTCTTATATTTCCAATGGTTGCTTCAGATGTGAAGTAGCATGTGTCTCTGGTTCATCAAGCAGAGCCACTAGAATCTCTTCTTGATGGGGCTCCTCCAGTAGATGTTCAATGACTTCAGGGAGCTCTAGGTGTTCCTCAACAGGTGAATCTTCTTTTTCCACATAATCCTCCAAGGCATAATATGATTCACACAATTCTGAAAATTCTAAAAAGTTGGGAGTTATACTAAAATCAGATTCAATAAATTTAATAGAGTTTGAGTTCAAGATTGTATCATCTCCCTGAGTCAGTTTGGCTTGAATATCTTCTTGAATAGAAAATGCAACTTGGAGTTGATCTTTAAAGGATGAAGATAGATAGTCAGACTCCTCCACCTTGAGTTTGTCTTCAACATCATGGATGTCTTCAATGAAATTTGGAAAGACCAGTGGCACATCCTTATTGGCCTTGAATCTTTGAATGTCTGGTTGGAGTTTATCGGCCAAGGCCATCAAATCTTCTAGTGAGATCCATGTTTCTATTCCTCTTTCCTTTTGTTTGAGCCTTATTATTATAGCATCAGCCCTTCGTTAGAGGGACTCCTCAGTGTAATCGGTTTCTTCTTCTGACACCTGTGAGTAATTGTTCCATGCATTTGAATTTGAGATTGAAGACATTATGGGAAATGGTTTTTTTATGATATTTTTTTAAAAAAATTTAAAAATATTTTTAAAAAACTGTGAATTTAGGAAAAAGTGATTAAATTAACTACTTAGCTCCCTGGCAACGGCGCCGGTTTTGACGGATGCCTGTCGTGGGGCATGGAAAAAGCATATTTAATTTTCCTAATGCAGCACAGTGGCTGACCATGGTCGTCTCACTTTAGGAGAGTTACAGTCGGTTCAATAACTTATACTAATTCACTTAATATAATTTTTAGTTATTTATTTATATTATTTATGAATATATATATATTTTTAGAGTTTTATAAAATTTGAAATTTAAATTTAAGTAATGCAATATTAAAATCTAAATGCAAATTATTACAGAATGAAATTATAAAAGAAAGGTCTTGGTCCTAGGTTTGGATAACACAAGTCCATTTAATATTTGTTGATTATTTAAATTCTATTTGATAATTCATTTCATGAAACCTCATTAATGAATTACATCACATTGATTTATTATGTGTGAGATTTTAACATGCCTTCGACACACCAAACCACACCTCCTCTAGTAATCCAGTAGAGTAACACCTCAACCGAGAATATTATCCCTACAAGACACGACTCCACCGTATGCCGTTTCAAACCTTATGGAAACTCCAACTTCACCGTATGATGGTTTTTCCTACGATAAGGTAGGGGAAATGATTAATCAATCAAATGAAATGGAATTGAAAATAATGTCGTAGTGGACGACCGCCACACCCGTGCAATATTCTCTCCTCCACCACAAATAGATTTAAAACATTTTTTTTAATTTGAAGAGAAATAATGAATAAATTCATGAATACTCCCCTATTTCCAAGCTTCAAGTTAGTCACTTGCCATGGATAAGTGCAAAGAGATCACAATGGAATGATGGAAGAGAGATAAGAAAAATTAAAGTTATAAGTGAAAAGGGGTGGAAGAAGAAATGGGAAACACTTTAATAAAATGATTATGAATGAATTACATAATAAATGAAAAATAAATAAAAAGGGAAATAAAGAAATATAAATCCTAAATGTCCCTTTGGGCTCCTCTTCTTGGTGCCCGGATGTTGTTGGGAAGGAATTGGAATGTGTTGAGGAGGAGGAGCTCTCCTCCTTTTATAGGCAGAATTAGACCCCCTAAAGATTGAGCGTTTTAGACCCCATTAATGACCTCTTCACACATTCCTCCCTTCATGAATGTTGTTCAAAATTATCTTGGATCTCTCTCCTCGAAATTTCAGCTAATCGGAAAACAGGATGAAGGAGTTATGAATTTTTCATTCTCAATTTTAGTTTCTGGACGAAGCTTCCAGGATGGTTCCTCCAAATGTATGTCATTTAATGGACTCCTTAATGACTTCCAAACTTCCCTAAATTTCTTGTAGAGTCGGAAATATATTTCCTCGTCATAGACCAGGTGGAAACACATCATTTAGATATTTTTAGGCCTATTTGGTTTCCATTATGTTGGGTGGGTACATGCTGTCCGCCCGGAAAAATTCCCAACTTCAATGAATTTTTATACCCTTTAGATGGACGAATCAGCTCCTGGTCAAGAAAACAAAAATTAAGGAAATCAAATAAGGATTATAAATAAATTTGAATCAGAAAATTTTAAATTTTATTTTTCCAGAAATGACCGAAATACCCTTGACATACAAATCTGTCAAAAATCCCGAAATAGCCGTTTTTCACATTTGGGTTCAAAATAACACTAAAACCTAAAAACATGACAATTACCAATACAATAACACTTTTGTGGGATTATAAAATATGATATTCAATATTAATTAATTGAAAATATTTTCTCTATCAGGTAAAACCTGTAGGACGGGCGACAACCCGTCGCGTCAGACAAGGTTGCTAGAATCAAACCACAACCGAAATGTAACATGCCTTTATCGCCTTCCACTTGCCTACAGGATGTCCCTGGTTAATAGAAACTAGTTTTATTTTATTAAGAGGTATTCTAGATGATGTATAAGTCCATTTTAGGAACCATATATGATTAATCCCACCATAGATGAGCTTATGTATATAACTATTTCTAAACTTATGCATGACACTATCATGACCCATCCCACAGGGCCCACATTTTGACTACCCCAAACCCACCTTCCATAGGCCAGGGGGTAGTGACTAGCACCAAAGGAATAATTCCCTAGAACTGGGAATGAATTTCCTTTATTAAACGTAAACATGCACCACCAGAGAACTAGCGGAAGCAAACTCTATGTAAAGCAGTATAACAAGTGTGAAGAAAGTACAAAGGTGCCGGAAATACAATCCCAATAGAAATGTACAGTTACAACTGAAAAATGTACAAATGAAAAGACAAAAATCTGAATGGTGAAGTAGCTCGGGGATCGTCCTCCGATATCCTACCTAAATGGTAGGTATAGCAGAACTCCTCAGCACTTTGCGTCTATCGGTCCTCTCCATGTGTCGTCACGCCGAGTGTCCAAATTCGGGTGCCATCCAGTCATCATACACTCTACCTCAATCAGCGATTTCCATCATCTGCATCCAACACAACGAGGTTCGGGGATTGCATGTGTAGGGTTGATTATAACAATACTTAGTAAGGATCTAGAGACCCTCAAGGTGTCACTAAATATATCAATGATAAACCACTAAGAAATATCACAACAAATACCCTTTACATAGGTATATGAACATACATATACCTAAGTTGTCAAGTAAAACATCTCAATCATGAGGAAACACATAGTTCATTGACTCGGCTCCAACCATGATTTTCATTATCGAAACCACAACTACTGGAGAACTCCTCCTCTGTAGAGTACAATTTCCATGTTGCTACTCTGAGGTGCTACTCACTATCCTTAGACTGTTGAGGTACTCCGCCTGTCAAGTACCTTGGGTCTGCTGCCAAACATGGCACTCCTCCGATGCGGGTCTACTGCTAAACTGGTTGTTCCCCCTAATATCCATCAGAGGTACTCCAACTATCAAGTACCGTGAGTCTGCTTCCAAACCAGGCGCTATGCTTTCCATGGGTCTACCGCCAAACTAAGTGCTCCTTCCACTAGGCTAGTCGTATCACTTTGGTCGAATTGGTCTAGCAGTCGTCAGGTATAAAGCTACTAGGTTTCCGTACGCTGTCAGCTCTTCTCTGGGAGGATCCACTCCACTAGCTACTGGTTGGTATTCCAGTTTTCATTATGTATCACATATATGTATCAAAAAGGACCGCCTCGTCATAGGAGTCTCAACGCAACGGAAGGTGTGTCAATCGGCCACCCGGTCTGTGAGTTATTAGCCTTTTTACCCCAGGGGCTAGGTTGGTTTTGGGTACAAACCAACTCAACCATATCCCAAATGTACCCCAATGTACCATGGGGTACACTCAAAGGAACCATTTCTTAATGAGAGTACCAACACCCATGACGGTTCGTCAAACGGACGTCCGGTCTAAGAGTTATTGGATTTTCCGTTCCAGGTGCCCGGTTAGTTTTTAAGTTAAAATAAACCCGACCGTACACCAACTGCATCCAAACCTCAAATGGAGTATGAAAAAGAACCATATCAACAAAAGGAATCATATGTATTTGGTGGAACATCAATCGGACATCTGGTCCTTGTTATAAGCATTTCTGCTCCGTCATCCCGATAGGTTTCGGGTTCAAACCAACTCGGCCATTACCAAACACACCCGAAACCTTGAGTGTAATATACCAATACGACTGTCTCATTTCAAGGATTCAATAAAAAACTAACATTATGTCGATTGGAAGTCTGTAGACAATGATATTGGTGTTTGAACGAATCTGGTCTGAAAGTAGGTGGTCTGGGTCCGGTCCGACCCGGCGCAGAACAGCTTGGGTCGGCCCAACCCGGGTTGGTCATCCCTACCAGGAACCATGGGTCTGGCCCACTGGCATGCATCCCATCCCCCCTATGAGAATCCAAGCCAGGGGGGAACTTAGTTGGTGCAGAATTATGCTGCACCTCTTCAATTCCATAATGGCAGAGCCCTTCCGGTTCCATCCGCTATCACGGCTCAGCCACGTCGACCTGTTCCGGTTGTTCCCCTCTGCCTTCCACGGACCACTAGACGTGCTCTGGTGGTCCATTTCACCCACTTTCTACACCTATGATCATATTGGGATCCTATCTCCAATGAGAAATCTCCAAATCACCGTTGCAGTCATGTTTCATCATCGCCCATCAATCCGCACATAGATGAACAACAAGCAGAGGGTTAAGGCCTATTCTTCTGCTCGATCCCTCCGTGTTAGATGTTTTCTATCAAGATTATGTATTCAAACTAAAACCAAACCCCAACATAACCCCACATCAGATTTGAATTCCAACCTGCATGAACAAGAAATTTGCGGATCAACCGGGCAGAGGCTGGTCAGCGATCAACATTCTTTCCTCAAAAAAGAAAGGATAAATTCAATACAATTCCCCTACCTCAAAAAGATGTCACACGTCGTTGAACCGAAGAAGATGAATGAGGCAGCGGTCGGGCATCGCAGAAGAACTTGGATGATTCTGTTGACGTCGCAGGAAGGGTCATCGTCATTGGCGATGTTCCCCGCGGTGATGCTCCTCCCATGAGACGGAGAAAGAAGAAGATTGAAGAAGTTGTGTTATGTCCTTAGGTTCATGGAGATTTATTCATGTCGTGGAGTGTTCTTTTCCAATAGAGGACGATGTTATTCGTGGATAAATGAAGGTCCTCTAATTCTCCAAAGGTTCTCCCTGCCAAATATTTGCTAGGAAAATTATTATGAAAGACATCTCAAATTTTTAATGAATTTCCAAGCAATTAAAATTAATTAAATGGAGATGTTCCAATTTAATTAATAAGGTTATTAATAACATTAGTGGGAAACATTAATTTGTGGGAGGTGGATAGATAACAAACTAATTAAGGAAAGAGTTGGAGAGTTATAAGGATTAAAAAGGGGGTTTCATGGGGGGTTAAGGGAGTTAAAGGAGGAGTTTAGGTGTTAGGGGTTCGTGCGGGTCCCACCACCCAAGTCATATCCTCCCATGGGAAGTTAGGTGGGGTGTAGGACCCAAATCCAACTTCTATTTGGAGGAATTAACTACCACATTAAAATAAAATTTAACAAAACAATTTATTTAAGTCTTAACGAATCCCCAAATTTTAACTACCACATACGATAGGATGCAACTACGGCGAAGGTCCCCCTAAGTGAATACCAGCACTCTGAGTTCATCGGTGTCCTGTGATTTAAATTTCGAGCACCGGTTCACAAGATTGAAAAACCCGCACATAAATTTACTGAACATGCATGAATAAAACTTTAGAAATTGATTCCGGGCGCACCGGGCTTCAGAATCAGGCTTCTTAAGAAACTGTGGACTTGTAAAATTCCAAAAAATTAAGAAAAAATATTCCTTGAAATTTACGGGTCTTTACATTACAACCACCTCATGGATTTACATCCCAGTAAAGCTACTACACAAACTAGGGAAACTAATGGGGTACCAATCATTCTTGCTCCCATGTGATCCCGAAGAGGTTCTTGTGCTTCCAGCAAATGCAAACCAAAGGAGTCGACCATCCACGTAGGACCCGCTCCAGTTGATACTCAATCTCCACTGGAACCTCTGTGAATGTTTCCGCATCCTCAATGTCCAGTTCCACATGGTTGATGATGACTGATAGGTCATGCACGAATCTCCTCATCTATGATACATGGATGACATCCTGCACCCGATGCAACTGAGGTGGAAGGGCTAGGAAGTAAGCCAACTCTCCTACTCTACTGATGAAGTGGAGGAGTGAATGTATGAGACTAAAGTTAGGATACACCATCTCAATCCACAAAGGATATATGTAAGGAAGCCAGATACTTTTTCGCCTCTCTTAGTAGCTGAATAACAGTCCTCCATTGAGCGCATCCTCAACAACGTTCCCCTTTCCAAAATTATAGACTATCTCAAAGTCATAGTACTAGAGAAACTGAATACTGAAAACTCTTGTGGCCACGAAGGTAAGGTTGGCCAACTAAATAGTGATTGGCCGCACCCTCCTAATCATGAGAATATCCTGTAATACCTATGTTTTCCTTTTTTCCAACAAAGGAAAAACCCCATCACAACTTTGTAGAAAAACCACAACCGTTTTTCCTAATAAAATCTATCAGTGTATAAACTGTGGTTGCCCAGTCCATACCCAAAGTATCATCATAAGGCATCGACGCTGCCACCAAGAGTTTCCAACCGAAACACTTGCCTCAAGGGTTCGATCAAACCATCAGATTATTTGTGATTATCGAGTCTTATCCCAAAGGTATCTCTAGATATGAGGATCAAGTCAATAGTTTTACACTGAAACACTAGGTCTGGGAAATGATTCGTGGAAGGAATGAATGATTGGTACCTATGTCTATTGATACAGTAGCTCATAGTAGACACAGATGGTACCTAGAGCCCCTGGGTAACACTTCTTGACCACATGCAACTATTCTCTTCCCCTTACCTCCATCTCTCTGAGCCTTGTGAGGCCATCAAAGGCGGGTGGTTGTAACATGTCTAAATGTACACCACCTCATGATGCCCTCCTAGATCTACGTCCATGTCTGCTACTCTGCAGATTAATCAGTCCTCAACGCTTCATCTTCATGAATCATTTTACATGCCCAAACCTCTAATACTAGTGTTGGTTCCATACATTCCCAATGCTTACATTCTTCAGCTGTATCCATTCATCCAGAGAAAATTCAACCTAAAAATATCTCTCTACCACCCTAGAATATGTAGGAATGCATAGAGGAAAAGTGTTTCCTAAGATGCCCTTTAAACACACCTTGATCTGAGGTCTGAGCCAAAAACCATAGATCAAATAATAGTCATAAAGATCCTATAATGATCGGTATGCCTTGATAAATACTCAGCTACTGACATGTCGTCCTGCCGAAGCTGTATAAACTCTAAACAACACTCAACCACCTCCTGAAGCCAGTCCTCAGCCGCCTGTGAGTTAGACTCTCCTCGGTACTTGAGGGGTATCTGATTATGAAACATGTGTAAGGAACTAAACCTACATGTGTCATCTACTGGTACCGCTGGTTGAAACTACTTACCAACAAGTATCGATATAGATGGAACACTACCTGAAGGTACTATCTCAGGCATCAGTTCACGTACCGAAGCCTCATCACTATGTGGACCAACCTCATTGTCACTCTCTGGGAAGCACTAGTGTCCAAGATCAACATTTACTCTACTAGTGTCTCAACATGTTGTAGAACACTATAAATAGCCTCTAGCTAGTCCACTACTACCTGGGAATCTGCCTCCCCTCGTAACCTCAGAGGCCTCTGATGGTCGGACTTATGCAACATGTTTTGTCAGCATGCATCGTCCACTAGTACAACTGGTGGGATCTACATCCCAATGGGTGGTGGTGGTGCTGGTACACCACCTGAATGATCCATCATAGTAAGAGGGCCCTGCACCGGAGCATCATCTCTTGGTGGGCCGTCATCGGGTACTCTATCCGAACTCATACTAGCTGTCTGCGTGGAGGCATCCTGAACAAATGCAACACGGTCAAATGATTTACAACTGGTGAGCTAACCTGGTTGAGCCAACTTAATGAAAACTTTTGAAAATAGACACGCAATAAGGGTTTTTGTGCACTGAGTCGAAAATCAGAATTCAAGGTCTGGCTATATAGATACGTCGGCCGCCGCACCAAAACTGGACTCCTGGAACTAATAACCACACTCAGTACCCTTAACACTATTGCTTCACTGAAAAGAGATATCAGAGTCATATGATCTGCAGTATAACCTACCAATGACACCAATTTGTCATGACCCACCCCCTAGGGCCCGCATCGTGACTACCCCAAGCCTGCCTTCCATAGGCTAGGGGCTGGTGACTAGCACCGAATGAGTAATTACATAGAACTGGGAAGGCATTACCATTATTAAATGAAATCACACACAACTAGAGAACAAGAGGAAGAAAACACTATGTAAACCAGTATAACAAGTGTGCTGAAAGTACAAAGGGGATGAAAATACAAGCCCAACAGATAGGTATAACTGATATAGAAGAAAGTAGAACTGAAAATACAAACAAATGAATTGTGAATAAACTCCGGGATCATACTCTGGGTTCCTACCTGAAGGGTAGGTACAAAAGTCATCCTCATCACTCTGCATCTATTGGTCCGCTCCGTCTACTATCACGCAGAGTGACCATCTCAAGGTACTGTCCAGTCCTCGTACACTCTGCCTCGGTCAGCATTTTCCATTGTCTACATCCAGCACAATGAGGTGCGGGCATTTCCCATGCAAGGTTGAGTATAACGATACTCAGAAGGGACCCCGAGACCCTCAAGGTCTCAATAAGTCTATAAAGGATAATCCAAAACAATATATCTCAATAGATATCCTTTACATATTTATATAAACATACATATACCTATTTTATCAAGTAACCCATCTTAATCATGAGGAAAACAAAAAGGTCGTTGACTCAGCTCAAACCAAGATTTTCATTATCGAAACCATAACTGCTGGAGAAATAATCCTCTGTCGAGAACAGTGGCCTTGTCATGACTCTGAGGTGCTACTCACTATCCTTAGACTGCTGAGGTAATCCTCCTGTCGTGTACCGTGGGTCTGCGGCCAAACCAGGAACTCCTCCGCTGTGAGTCTGCTGCTAAACCGGGTGCTCCCCCTAATAGCCGTCAATGTTACTCCTCTTTTCATGTACCACGGGTCTGCTACTAAACTAGGTGCACTGTCTGTTGTGGGTCTTCTGTCGAAATGGGTTCTCCATCCATTGGGCTAGTCGAATCAGTCCGAGTCGAATCAGTCAAGAAGTTGTCAGTTATAAAACTACTTGGTTTCTGCACTATGTATGCTTGTCTCTAGGAGGATCCGCTCAATGAGATACTGTTCGACACTCTATTTGTCAGGAAGTCTCGTTTAGAAGTATTAAAAAGGGCCATCTCGCCATAGGTGTCTCAACGCAATAGGCAGCGCATCAATCAGATACCCTGTCTGTGAGTTATAAGCCTTTTTCCCCGGGTGCTCGGTTCATTTCATGAATGAACCAACCCGACCGTATCTCAACGGTACCCCGAAGTCCCATGGGGTATACTCATAGGAACTGTTTCTCAATGATATTACCAGCGCCACTGATGGTTCTTCAAACGAACGTCCGATCTGAGAGTTATTGGCTATTCTGGTCCTGGGGCCCTGTTAGTTTTTATGATAATCCCAACCCAACCATACTCCAACTACTTCCAAACCTCAATTGGAGTTTTCCAAAAAAAACATCTCAATAAAAGGAATCCATTGTAGTAGATGAAAAATCAATCGGACGTACGATCCTTAAGTTATAAGTTTTTCTGCTCTGTAGTCCTGGTTGGTTTTGGGTTCAAACCAACCCGACAATACCCAGACTTAATTGAAACCTTATGTGTAATATACAAAAATGACCGCCACATTTTATGGCTTCCAATGCAACTAACGGTGCGTCGATCGGTGGTCCATAGGACAATATATGTTTGTTTGAATGAATCTGGTCTGAATGTAGGGGGTCTGGATCTGGTCCAACCCATCCCCAACTGCCCTGGGTTGGCCTGAACCGGTTCCCGGACGGACCTAACCGGAAACCATGGATCTGGCCTAATGGTACACTGCCTGGCTTGCTGGGGCACCACCCGGCCCACGTGGCCCGCCCCGGCCAGGTTGGGTGGGGGGAGCTGGCTCTGTTGGCCGGCGTGGCATTAAGCCGTGTCTCTTCAATTCCGGAAAGGCCGAGCCATTCGGGTTCAATCCGCCACCATGGCTCAGCCGCGACGGCCTGTTTCGGCGGCGCATCAATGCCTTCGCCTTCTCCAGACCACAAAATGTGCTCTGGTGGTCTGTTTTTTCCACTGTTGGCGCCTATGATCTTCTCGTGGCCCAAACTCCACTATGAAATCTCCAAATCACAGTGGTGGTTCCGTTTCATCATCACCTGTCAATCTGCGTAGAGACGAATAACTATCAAAGGGTTCAGGCTTGTTCTTCAGCTCGAGCCCTCCGCCGTAGAAATTTTGAATCAAGATTTAGAATTCAAACTAAAACCAAACTCGAATATTACCCTGCATCATATTAGAATCCCAACAAGCATGAACGAGCAATCCATGGATCAACCGGGCAGAGTTTGTTATGCAATCATAATTCATTCCTCCAAAAGGAAAGGATAAATTCAATACAATTCCCCAACCTCATAAAGTGGTTCTACGTCGTCTAACCGTAGAAGACGAACATTGTGGTGGTCGGGTGTCAAGGAAGAATGGTGTCTATTCCGCTGACGTCAGAGGAAGGGTTGTCATCGATGGTGACATTCCACGAGGCAGTGTCTCTTCCCTTGACATAGAGGAAGAAGAATATCTATTAATTTGCTTCATGTCAATGGGGTAGTAGAGAATTCTTCGTGCAATGGAGTGTTATTCGCCAGGATAGGATGATGTTCTTCGTGGAAGAACGAAGCTCCTCTAATTCTACAAAGGTTGTCCCCACAAAATATTTACTCAGGCAAATATTATGAAAGAATTCTCCATTTTTTAATGAATCGTTATGTAATTCAAATTAATTCAATGGAGATTTTCCAATTTAGTTAATAAAGTTAATAATTATCTTAGTTGGAAACAATTATGTTTGGGAGGCCGAGAGATGAGAAACTAATTGATGGATGAGTTGGAGAGTAATAAGGATTAAATAGGGGGTTCTATGGGGGTTTGAGGTTATTAAAGGAGGAGTTGAAGGGTTAGGGGTTTGAGTGGGCCCCACCATCATATTCAAATCATCCCATGGGATGTTAGGTGTGGTGTGGGCCCCACCTCCAACTTTCCGTTGGTGGAATTAACTTCCACATAAAAATAATTTGTAACACAACAATTTATTAAAGTCTTAACGAATCCCCAAATTTAAACTACTGCATACGATAGAACGCAACTGTAGTAAAGGTCCCCTTAAGAGAATACCAGTGATTCGATGTTCATTGGTGTCCTCAGATTTCAATTCCACGCACTAGTTCAAACGAGAGAAATACCCGCATGTACGTTTAATTAACACACCTGAAGAAAAATTCAGAAATTGATTTCGGGCACACCGAGCCTTGGAACCGGGCACCGTTAGAAATTGTGGACTCGTAAAATTCCAATTAAATAAGAAATAAAAAATTTTATTAAATTTTTGGGTCTTTACAGAGACAGATAGAATGACCTATCATACTATCGCATGATTTTCTAACACTTCACGGATGAATAATTCAACTTCATTTATTTAAGAGATGAAGTGGAAATTTTTCAAGGCATGAGCAATGGTCAAATTATACCAAAATCAAGTATGTATTTATTTAAATTCAAAAATATTATTCAACATTAGGGAAATGATATTGAAAACAAAAAATGTTTCCCTAGTGCCCTCTTATTTAATGAAATAAATGGTACCAAATATCATCACAAATTTATGGATTGGTGATTGTTGGATTTTTTATAGCCATGTTTTCAACCACTCTTCATTAGAACATGATGGTTATATTTCTTTTCCATATCGATATTTTCCACTATGTTCTCCTATTTTGAAACACTATGATGAGTTACTTTGGGTATCCGTTATGTTTCTATTGATCCTTTTTAAAATGATGTTTTAGTATTCATTTTTATGTTGTAGGTTTCTATGAAAGAAACATTCAAGTAGTAAAACATTTATAACCCCAAAATATTTCGAGGTAAAATTTAATTTTATGTGGGGTTGAATATAACTCCTCGATGTTTTATGAGAAATATTATTTTTAATTACTTTGATGTCTTCTATTGAATGATACACCAAAATATGTTTTTTCTCTATGCAACACTATATTAGCTTAAATTATATGCAAACACTATTCTAGGATTGTGTTTTAGGCCATAACAACCTTCTTTTATAGTGTAAGTTGTACGCAATACACAGTTTCACTAAACGTGATATTATTAAAATATTATTATGAACTAGCAGTTATGAATAGTAATACCAAATTTCTGAAATTTTATAAATTTTATATTTCAAAATGAACTTCATATTTGATTCATATTATCGAAATTATCCAAGGGTGAATTTTTGGTATTTTCTAAAAATGTTCAATTTTTTATGAATAGTGAAAACACCGGGTTGGTATTTAAAAACCAACTTCTTATTTAAATAAAAATTTATATTATCTAAATTTATTGTAGGTCAAAATTGATACATAATACTTATATATGTTAAATGTAATTAATAGTTGTCATTTTATAATAATTTTAGATATATAAATATTTTATTGAACTTTTCCCTGTCTTTTACCCACCTCTTAGGAAATTTTAATATTTACATAAAACATATTTTTACCGCTTATGTGAGTAGAATTTATAAAATCCAAGAGACACTGTTAATATCAAGGAGTAACATTTGGTTATTTAAGATAAAAATAATTTTTTATGATTAGTATCTTTTTACTTATATTTACCACGGTTAAAAGTAAATAAGGTAATTAAGGGTAAAAATGATATTGTTATTACCCTAAAACATGTCACAATTATATTTGATAAGTTTAATTCGACCAATAACAACCTTGGGAATAAAATATTACCCTTTAGTTACACTTGGATTTGTTTAGGACATTTATTTTTATTTTATTTAAAGAAGAGTTAAATAGTTAAAATCAATGTTTAAAACTAAATCATTTTTAATATATGGTTATATATAAGATAAATTAGACTATAAATATTAATAATTAAGATAAAATGCTTTCCTACATATAGGTTGTTTTTTATAAATTTTATACATTAAATAATTAAATTTATTTATGACACAATGATGATGTAGTAATTACCTTATAAATGAAATATTAACATAATTGATGTTATAAATACCCAAATATATGTAATTTGATACTTTTTATAAAATCCACTAATTATTTAGTTTAATATGTCATGTTATTATTGATTAAATTAACCTTTTTCGTACTAATAATGTTGTTATGATTTTCACAAAAATGAATTACCAAATAGGCTCAAAATTGACATAAAAATATTTTTTTAAACAAATATTATATTATTAATTGTTATTCTATTCCTAAAAATCTAAGGTTCAGCCAAATGACATAGATAGGGTTATATATATTAATAATAAACCAACTGTGTTTCTTTTGGATTTTTATAGTTTTTTTAACAACCATATAGTGTAAGAAAACAAGAAGACATGGTAAAAGTTAAATTATTTGACTTAGAGTAAAATCTAAATGATAAGGTAAAAATAGTAAACTAAACATGTCTAAAATCTATTGTATGAGAGGATTTCGACCCATCCCCACTTTAGCTTATAAATAAGTCACTTTGGAGCCATTATAAACTGATTGTGACTTTATTATCAAATAATATTTTAGATTTTTTCCTAAAGTGCCCCTCTACACCCTTATAAAAAGGAATATCCTCCATCTTCTCTTCCCAAAATTTTGAGATTTCAAGCTCAGAAAAACCCTGACAATTTAACTTATAAAACTACCTAGAACCATTATAGAGGTTCTGGTCTCCAAAAAAGTCCAACTCTAGTGCCTTAAGAGGAACCAGAAAAGAGGCGCGTTGAAGAAGATGTAATCTCTTCTACCGATTCTTTCATGATTCATTCTACTTCAACTTATTTTTCATTAGTAGTTTTATTATAACATAATAACAAATTTATCACTAATATACTGATATTTTATAATAAATATGAATCAACCCCATTTAACCTTCCATCCATCCTATGAAAAATGAAATCACCACGCGTGCGTATATACAGAATATCATCTCCACGTCGTGGTGTAATCGGTTTTTTCACCAAAATCATACATGGATGGGTATAATGGTGTAATGAATTACTATATAAGATAATTATAACATGATACTAATTTTGATATATTATATAATCCACTTCGATTCCATTCAATAATTGTGGGAATGATATCATCGCTCCTGTGTACGTACAGACTACCGTCTGCCCGAAAGCTACGAGATTCGTTTTCCATGATTAACCATTCAAGTATGATTATAAAGAATTTATAATACATAATAATGAAAAATATTACACAATAATCGATTTATGTACATATATGATTCATTTAATTAATTCCATTCAATTCAATAAGGAATGTAAAACAGCGTTCATGCGTATGTACGACCAACCGTCTTCAGGAACGGTGTATTTATTACATTTATTGATCTATCATATATATTTATATGATGAATATATATTATATATAAATCATTTTTTAAATTATATAATTATGTAAATCATGATATAAGTAATGATATCAAGAATAAAAAATTGAAACACGTACGATAAATGAAACGATTTAACCCAAAACGCTACTTTAAAATAGAATTTACAAAAGAACGAGTAATATAAAGTCATAAGTGAACCCTATATGATATCATAACAATTAATATGAAACTGTAATAATTCAATTAAATAATTTAGATCATTATATAGGAGGTTTGGAAACATACGAAGCATATCAGAAATATGGTAAGGGAAAATCTCGCAATCTCATTTTTTATCTGTGATTATTTATACTTCGGAATTTACTAAGGCATATTTTCATCAACATCAATGTTTCCTCAATATGTAATATTATTTATATCCTCCAAAAAATTTTAAATCCAATTTTACCTATTGGTGAATTTTTATAAAATGATATGAATGGAATCTTTTGTTGTTTTTAGTACGAGATACTTTATGTCATTTCCGGCCAAAGTACGAGGAGTCTATTTTTTTAACTTATAAGGCATGAATTGATTTTTATGATTTCATAGAACATTATTTTCATGAATATTCATTTACAAGTTTAAATGTTTTTTAATTAGCTTCTTTTAGTTTAAAATTGTATGACCTGTTAAGAAAGGAAAAATGTTTTTGAAGTAGAAATGATATTTTCCTCAAGAATGGAGTTCAAGTCTTCTATCAAAATTATTTTTCATATATGATAATATAGGGTTATATTTATATCCCTATTTTTACATTTATTTGAATATTTTATGATAGGATTATTTTTATGAAGTACATTTATGTTTTATGTTATGATGGCATGATTTTTATGAATCCCATTTTTATTACATGGGTTATGCTATAATATAAGATTTATAATTTTGTGGCACACATAAAAATGGTTTCATTATGAGATGGGTGGGACCTATATCTCCCGCCAATGAATTGGTTAAATATTTATATCTAATGAGATAGACATGGCTAGAACGACAAGTTAATCTAGTTCGGTGATACAAGACTAGAACAAGGAGTGAACTCGATTCTGTAAGGGACTTTGTCCACTAAGATGGTCATGGAAGCAATGCCTTGGATACTATGGAAATAATATCAAGTGTTTAATGGTTTGCCACAATTACATGTTTTATTCCCATGCAATTTTTTCATGATTGATGTTCTATTATAATCTATGCCTTACATACTGCAATGATTTTTTTTATTTCTCATTATTTTTATGATTACACAATATGTTCAATTTTTTATGTTCAAATGTATATGGTTTGTTTTATTTCCTCCATGATTACCCTTACTAAGCATTTGACCTTAACCATTATATGTTTTTCCCCCAGGATATAAATAATGGTTTAAGGTATGAAACCTAAAGTACAAGATCATTATGGGAGATGGTGAAGATCTTTCGCCGTGATTAGAAGATTATGATCTGAGTTTCCAAAGACACTAATCTATTACGGTCCTTGAGTGTTGCTATTTGTTATGTATTATGTATCCTGCAGATATAATGTAATTTCCATGTACGTCATGTTTTGTGTCTCTACATTAATGGAATTATTTAATCTATAATAAGATTATTTTAAGGATTGAGGATTGAAAATATTCATCATTATTACTCATCATTTGAAGGAAAAGATGATTTTTCGGAAGAAAATGATTAAGGGAAGAAATTATAGATGTCAAATAAGTATATTTCATATTGATATTCGTATTTATGGTAATGTTAAAATATCTCAGTTAATTATAGATTGAGACATTTTTATATCTATTAATATTTATAAAAAAAGTATTAATTTTAAATTAATGGGGATTCTCATTTTTAATGGCATAATCAACACACAACTACAGGTTTCACTGAAGTCTTACATTGCACACAACACTGAGTGATACTGAAAACTCATACAATAATAAAATTATTATTTTAATTGGTAGATAAATCTATGTTATTTAATGAGATATAATGATTAAAAATAACTACAATATTATTAAGGGAAATTAAGTATTTTTTAATTTATCCAATAAAATTTATGTGATTTAAATGAGAATGAATCTAATTTTATGCATAAAAAATATAATATTTTAAAATGTTATTTTACCATTTTTTGATATAAATCCATTTTTAAAAATAGTTTTTTGTCACATATATATTATATACTTGACAAAAAAGGTCTTCTTCGTTGGATATAGGACATGAACATTTATATTGGTTAAAATATCGGTATTTTTTTATGAAATTCATATTTTAATCAATTGTGAAAATTATGCATTTTAATTAAAAACTGCATTTTTTTCTAATTTATTTACATAGTTATTTTATCCTTTTAGATATTTTTAAATGGTAATTTCACTCGGCTTTCATCATTTAATATAATTTTGGTCAATTGAAGGGATTTCAAATTAAAATAGTGCATAAAAAATGTAATTCTTTTGGTGTTTTTTAGATCTTAAAATCTTGCTTTTGGGTTTTCATAGTGGGAATTAATATAATATTAATTATTCCAATTTATTTTCTTTTAGATTTGTAAAAAATGATTCCTTAATTGGAATAATATGTTCAATATTCAGTAAATAGGAATATTTTATTTCTATACAATATAAATAATAAATTTATTATTTATTTTTATTTAATATGGTTAATGGGTAAATTAGAAAATTTATGTCAAAAATAAAATTATAATAATATAAAACTACACATAAACATTTATTAATTTTATTTACTGAGTTACAAGGGACTAAATATACATAAAATGACCTTTTGTCATTTTAGGGAATCTTAAGTGTGACAATGTCATGTTAAAATAATTAATATCTATAATGTAATATTATTAATTTTTGAATTTAAATATCTCCTTTAATTTATCTTCCGTCTCCACTCAATATGCTTTTTTCTCAAACTATAATCCTTTATTATCCTTGTAAACTCCCTATGATCATATAATTATGTTATTACACAACAACTAAAATAACCTCAATATACTAAAATTTTTTTATGCTAATTATTCTACCTAATCAAACACACACCTCCGTCAAATCGTACTGATCATATTGTTTCTCTGTACGGTGAACAACTGCCTAATGAAATGATAAATTCCCAATTTTCACTACCACCCCTCATTGTGGAAATTATGATGAAAACTATATTTATATATGATATATATTATATTTATATTTTCACTTTTAATATTTAATTTTTTTAAAAATATATATTTATTATTTTTTTAATATGATATTCTCGATTGATGAAGGGTTGACTAACACCCACATAGAAGGATATGAATCATTCATAACATACATAGAATGTATAAATGATGATGTTAAATAAACTATGTTACATATATAACAAATATATTATTCTAGAATAATAATATACATATGTATCATTTAGTTTTAATGATTTAAATATAACAATGAAATCAGTGTAGCCCTCGCCAGTATGTACGACCTTCATTAATGATGAACGGAGCATTTTATTTACAATATCTAAATATTATTTAAAATTTTCTATACATATACACTTAATATATATGATATTTAAGTGAAAAATCATATTCTGAAGATGATATACATATGACTACATGGACAATTCACATCAAAACAAGTTCATTTTTTACTCAAGTACCAAACATCGACAAAATGCCCAACATGAATTAAATTAATTATCTAATTTTTATAACATGGTAATAAGAAATTAAAAATGACTAATAAAGATGAAAGTTATTCTGAAAAAAGTATAAATTTGCATATGATTATTATTTTTTAATATAAATAATTAACAAGACAAGTTATATTTGATATAAGGGAAATATTAACTCAATCTCCATTCATTGTGTTAAATATACATGTCATTAGAATTTTTTTCAACAAGGATATGTGTGACTGACATATTATTGTTTTAAAATATCTATCCACTTGTTTTATGTGTATTTATACATTTCACACATAATTATATCCTTGATATATCCATAATATAAGGATTCACTATTTTTATGTGATTTCATCTTAATTTTCATTCCATCGACACTTACTTGTTCTTATGCACCAATAAACTTTTATATTGTTTATATACATTCCTTTAACATATTACATCATGAATATCCATAAAATCATGATATTATAAGCATTGTTTAATGTAATTTTCATTTAATTACTTATCATGTGGTAATGGACTCTTTAACTAAGACATCTTTTTAAATGTTTTCAAGATTTATTATTCTAAATCATTCACATTAATTTTTTTGTTTAAAAAATAGTTTTATTTATTTATTTATATGTAAATTAATGTTAAAATTTTTAAATACATTTAAATTTTTCAATGTTTTAATGGACACATTGATTAAAAAATCTAATTTTTTATCTTTTTAATGTTATGATTAAAAAAGTTGGATTGATTATCTAAATATAATGAAATTGATATTTTTTGAAATATAATGTGAAAATATTACATTTACTTTACGAAGGTTTTATATGTTAGTATTATGTTATGTTTCATGGGCATTGATTATGTATACAGATGGTTCTATAATGAACCGGGAGCATGTGAGCCCGTGATATCTGTCTAATGTATTGGGTAATCTGATAGAGATAAAAGATAAAGATTCTCCAATGAGATTCCGGGAATATATAATGATGGGTATCCCTAACCTGACCAAGAAGGTTACTGTCAATGTATTTGCACATTCTTCAATGTAAGTATGTATAGATGCTGAAAGTTACCATTATGATTTAAGATTATTATGGGTTTATGGAGAATATCATCATCACATAAGGTATGTTAAAGAGTAAATGTTTTGTGGGTGAAAAATATGATTATGTAAAAAAAATTCACGAGTCTTAATTATTCAGGGAATAACAATTCCAGTCCTTATTTATATCCCTTACTGAGGTTTTTAAAGCACAAAACCTATTTTTGAAATGATTTTCAGAGGTTATATTAATGGTAATGAGGAATAATGAATTGAATATTATTGTTATGGTTATTGTTATCAATAAAAGTATTCATTTTTTATAATAAAATATTTAGATTATGAAAAAAATGTATATTTAGAAGAAGTGTCTACATTATTATATTGGAAATGTTATGTAATAGTAATGGGATAATTATCTATAACTCAAAACCTAAAAGGATTTGCAATGTGAATTAATGTGAATTCATTATTACAACTCTGGATTATGTAATGAATTTGGATGGGTGTTTATAGTTGGTACCCAACATTGGTTCTGATAACATTGGTGATTAGTATATTCTCTTAAGTGTAATCGAAATCACATGGGTATGTAATTTTATGGTTTATAATATGTTCAATGATATAGAAATTAATTTCGAGGATTATTTTATGAAATTTCAATGAAATTAGAAATATTTTTGTAGAAATTTAATTTTGACGTCGAAATGGGTTGATACTTTTTGGGATGAAAAATGACGGTTATAGAATTACCTTTTAGAAAAAAAATTGCTCTTATTTTAAGGATTTTATCTCATTTTGTTAATGTTATAAGATTCAAATAGATTTTGAAAAATAACTACACATATACTGTGTGACAAACCATCACATCAAACAAGGATACGAGAAATAAAAACACAAAAAGATTGTAATGAGCCTTTGTCGCCTATCACTGTCCTACGTGAGGGCCATAGTTACATGACATATTATTTTTAGTTTAATTATATTACTGATTAAAAATAAATTGATTTTGGATACATATATTTTATCACAAGGATATCCATAGTATTTGAATATGATCTAGGTCTTATATGATAAATGAAATTTTGGAAGATGTTCACTTTATTTTGAAATATATATAACTATGGTAAACAAAAAACTATGGGATATTAACAGATTAATGGTGGAATAATATATTTAATTAATATATGATATTAATTGTGGAATTATGGAAATTAGGTTATTTACGAAATTTTTAACATATAATGGATAATATTTGATTAGGTTAATTACTTTTTAATATGATATTTTAAGAGTGATCAATTTTATGTGGAGATACAGGTTAAAATTTATCATGGAAGACCATGTTATAAAATTATTCTGAGTTTTTTGTTATAATATTAGATGGATTATTTTGAGGAATTTTATGGACAATTTTTTTCTGAACTGTCTATGTTGAACTTTTGGGAAATACTGTTGAATTTTAGAGATTAAAAGTAATCCTTATCGTTATAAAGGTTGATTATTTTGTTAGATTATCTAATATTGTACTAACCATTTTGTTTTTGGTTAATATAAAAAGATATGAGATATATATAGTAACTCTATTTTGGATTAGTAAGTTTATTCTCCCATAATACTCATCGAATGGAGGTATACATTATTTTTAAATGAATTTGATTAATGTATAAAACATGACTCTTATAGTAAGTAGTTTTCCTAATGTTTTTATTATAACAAGTTAAATAATTCATCAACATTATGAAAAAGACCTTAAAAAATCAAATTCCATTTAATTTTCTTACTATGAATGAAATGACTATTTATCATGTTCATCGTTCATTGTTCCCTGATTGATAACATTCTCTTTATCAAGTTTTCCATAAAACTCCATAAGAAATAGATGGATAGATTGTGTTTCATATACATGTTTTTAACAAAGAATCCTAGTATGTTTAATATGTGGTGAAACCTGTAACTATAATTATTTCTATAGTAGTGATAGTTTTGTTGACCCTTTTTTGATGATAGATTTTTAATAATGTAACATAGCACAATTTCAAAATTGTGGGGACATAATTTCCAAAAGGTGTGAAGGATGTAACGTCCGAGTTAATTATAGAAAAATAATTTATGATATGTTTCAATATTTATAAATAATATATTAACGTTATGTTAATGGTACACTATATCATATATCCTACTCACCACACAAAAATGGGTTTCTCAAAAATATTACAATGAACACAACACTTGGTTACACCAAAAAATTAAACAAATATATTATTTTTATTTAAAATTGTCGTTATCCACAAGTTGTTGAATTAGAGAGAATTAATATAAACAACCAAAATAAAATTAAAAATATATTTAATTTGTTTTTAGTTTTATCAAATAAATTTTAGAGTCTAAAAATTGGAATGAATCCAATTTTAATCATAAAACACTCTTATAATTTTAACGGGACATTTTACCACCTTTTGATAGAAAAATATTATTAAAAATTGTTTTTTTAATATTGTATGATATATTTTTAAAAATAACATTTTTCTTTGGAATTAGGAAATCAAAATTTACATTGGTTTAAATAGTTTAAAATTTCTTATGATATTCACATTTTAATGAATAATGAAAAAACTATATTTTATTTCAAATATACATTTTCATCAAAAAAAATTAATATAGTTATGTTATCATTTTAATTGTTTTTAATGAGTAATTGGACTTATTTTTAACCATTTATTACATCTTTGGTCATTGAATTAAATTTAACATTTAAATTGGACATAAACACTTGTCGATCGTTTCAAAGTTTCAACTACTTATAAATAAGTTTTTTTGTATTGAAAACTAAAATTTAAATTAAATTTATGACTACAACATCTATGATTTAAATTTCGAAAAATATATTCCATATTGGGTATCATAATTTCAAAATTATTTAAATTAAAATATTTTATTTTTGGAAATTATGAATATTTACGTAATTAATTATATTATTTACAATCGTAATAAATGAAAATTTGGTGAGTAAAGGTAATAATAATATTATAATAAAAAAATTACCCCAACATGTGTCCTAATATTATTTTATGGTTCATATGGGACCAAAAAAATATTTTGTCGATCCTTTGGAATTTTAGAGCCACTTGGGTGAGATATTGACATGTAATAATAGTTAATTTAATGAAAAGAAAAATATAACATAAAACTGATTATTTTTACTAAATCAATTTTAATACTGGGTAATATAGCATATCTAATTGAAAATAAATATTATTTTGAAATACCAAATTTATTCATTCATCATGGTATTTAATTTATAATTGAAATACATTAAATAAAAAAATTTATTTAAGTCATAATGATGGTGTAGTGATTACCTTATTAATAAAATATTCAAATAAATAATATTATAGATATCAAAATAAAAGTCATATTAAAATTTTTATTACGTAAACTGATTTTATTTATTATTATGACATGTTATATTTGAGTAATGTAGTTTTTTATATTAATCACTTTGTTAAGAGTTTACCAAAAATAAAATACAAAATATAGTCAAAATTAACAAAAATGATTTTCAAAAACAAATATTGTTTTATTAAATGATATAATATTCTTAAAAATATATTATTACTATAAATAAGATATATAATTCTTGAAAATTCACTAATTATTCCCTTTTGGTTATATTGGCATTTTATTGTAACTATATTTTCTATATATTATAAAAATTAAATAATACACGATAAGAGTTAATTTATTTTTCTAATGGTTAAATTTAAAAGATAAGGATTAATTTGTGACTTAAATGTGACAAAAAAATATTGTAAGAGACGATTTCGACCCATGCTCATAATATCCTATAATTCTATAAAATTGGAGCTATTATAATTCCAAAATCAATTTATAATAAAAAAACATTTCAAGACAATATTATTCTGTCCATCCTCCCTCTTCTCAAAGGCCACCTCCTCTACCTACTTAATAAAACCTCCAAAGCCAAATGGATCATAAAAAATATTGTTAAATAATCTTGAAACATCTCTAACATCATTATACAAGACATACATTTGTAGGAATGAAAAAACGTGGAATCGTTTCGGCACAAACAAAAAATAGTTATCTGATTTATAGGAAATGTTTTCACTCAAACTCCTTTGATTTATTTTCTCTCTCCACCTCCTTATATATTCTTATAATATTATTGCATAATGACATCAGTATATTCAGTATACTCAAATTTATTTAGGATAGTAATTAGACCTACACATTCAAACCCCCCTATCTAATGGTTACAAATATATTGTTTCTGTGTTCGACGACCCACTACATCACAAAATAATGATTGTTCAATTTTCCCTACCTCCTCTCATGTTGTAAATTATGATGGACACTAAATTTATAAGTGATATAAATTATATTTAAATTTTTTCTATACTTAAATAATTATATTTAAAATATACCTATATTTTTTTCTTGTTCGGTAAATATTATAATTTCACTTGAGAAAGTGTTGACTACCACCCACTCAAGTTGATTTAATCATAGATTACATACATAGAACGTATAAATGATGTATCTTATAAGCCTATGAAACATATATATCTTATATATTATACTGTAATTGTAATATAAATATGTATAATTTTATTTTATTTCAATATTAAAAATAAATGAATGTTTCATTCATGCGTATGTACAACCTACTGTGTCCATTAACAGTGCTATTAATTTCTTATGTAAAAATATTATGGACTATTATAAATACATATATACTTAATATATGATATTTTAGTCATTAATCGATTTATTTATATTATTTACTTATGATCACATGGTCAATTCACATCAACATAGTATCATTTTTTACTCAATTACAGAACATCAGTAAATAGTATAATATAAACTCAAAAAACTAAATAATTAATATAACATTGTAATAAGTAACAGAAAATGAATAATAAACATGAAAAATGTTTTTGAGGAAGTATAAATTAACAGATGTTACTATCCAGGAATATAAATAATAAACATGATAATTCAAACATGACGTAATTGAATGCTTTTGTCAATCTCTATTCGTTGAATTAAATATCCAAGCCATTGGTTTTGGTTTTCAAATAATATTTTTGATGGAACATTTGATTGAATTAATTTAAATATACATATATAATAGATGTATTTTAATTTTTCATCCATAATTATGTCATTGAATTATATTTAATATATTAATATAATCGTTGTAAGGAATTTTGTCTCAATTTACATTCTATTGAGACTTATATGTTATTATGAACACATTATCATTAATAAAATCTACATACTACCTTTGATATATTATATCATGAATCTCCTTATTCTCATGATACTATCTGTATTGTTTAATGTTATTTTTATTCCACAATTTCTCATGTGGTATGAGACTCTTTAACTACTACATATTTTTTAATGTTTTCAATATTTATTCTTCTAAATGATTATCATTAATGTCCAGGTTGTAAAAATAATTTTAAGGATTTATTTATATGGACATTATTTATTTAAAATGATTGTTTATTTAAATGTCTTGGAGTGGTATGAGACAGATTGATTAAAAAAAATTTTGTTTAACTGATTCAAATGTTTTTATAATCTGGATTGATTATATAAATATCTTGAAATGATATTTTATGACAGAAAATGTGGAAATTTTATCTTCCATTTACGATGGTTTTTTGCTGTTTTATTTTTAAATTGGTCACAACCACTGATTATGAATATAAGTGGTTCCATGAGAAACCAAGGTCGAGTGAGCATGTGGTAGCTCTCTAAAGAATTAGGTATCTTTATGGAGGCATACAATAACATTTACCCTAAGTGATTTATAGAATGTTTTATGGTTGGTATTCTTAAAGTATCTATGATTGTTTCTCCTTATGAAGTTGTGAAAACATCAATGTAATTATTTTATGGATGATTTAAGTTTGTATTATGATTTATGATATCTATGGGTTTATCGAGAGTCTAATGATTTCACAAGGTGTGTTAAAGAATTTTTTTTTATGTGTAAAATGTATGATTTGGTGAAAATGATATCATGAGTTTTAATAATTCAGGGAATAATGGTTTCATTACATATTTTATATCCCTTACTATTCTTTTTTATGCTCATCATATGTTTTTGAAATTTTTTACACATGTTAAAAGGATGGATAAGTGGATGGAATAAATGGATATGAATGTTATGAAGTTTTTTTGAAGAAAAGATCTCTTATTTCAGTCCTAAAATGGATTGATTATGAAGAAATTGATAATGAGAAAATGTTTCTAGGTTTTATTACTTCAGGTCATCAGTAATAGTTACGGAATTAATTCAATTAAACTTGTTCCTTGAAAGGATCATCAATATGAATGAAATTTAAATCTTTATTATGACACAATATTATGTTATGATTAAGGCTACAACCTTATAAAAGTATTTCCTCGCCTCTAGGGAAAGGTGTCTCAAATTGAAAATGATATTATATTCAATTAAATTTCGAGTAATCAATGGTCTCTTTACCCAGTTAAGATTTTTGATTTTTTGGTTGTCAATATTCTCTAGATCATGTTCTCTATCACAATCTATTAGACTAAAAGATTTAATTTTCTATTTGTTTCCTATTTTGTCACGTTACAATATTATTTAGAACATGGTAAATGAGTTGTGTAATTATCATTGAACTTATTAATTCACTTTGTCCCATAACATGATGATGTATAATTAATCTATTTTAGGATGTTGGATTTCTACACATGAACTTTGAAATGTGAATCCTGTAGTTAACAAGCCTGATTTCATGTTCAAATAATGAAATTTATTAAAAAGGGTATAATTTAATATCGCTTCAATTATATACAATGTTATTATATTCCATATAATTTACAAAAAGAAACACGATTCTTAAATGAACCATAAAATCTTATTATTTATATGTTACTGTTTTAACATATCTACTGAATTGTTTGGAATATGTAGGACTACCAAAAAAATTTAATATATATGTATATATAACCATATCCTAATCCATAAAAATTTATTGATTTATTCTATATTAAAAATCAATCAATTTTTAGTAAATTTATTAAAATCATCAAATATATTTTTACTTAAAAACTAATAAATATATTTTTCGAGAGTAAAATATTATAATTAATTTTAGATATTTTATAAATTTTATTTGATAAATTATTTCAATGTTTAGAAACAATCATTTCTGAATTATCTTATGGTGTTATTTAGATTTTTAATATGTCTGATTTTTAATGAAAAGTGAAAAAAAATTATATGCAAAACATTATATTCATTTATAGTGTTAAAATAAAAAAAATATATATAATATTATTTTAAAATATAAATTTATATTTTAATAATACTTAATCAAATTATCTTATAAAAATCATTTAATTTTCAAATATTGTATGAACACATTTTTATACTTACGAATAATTTTTCTTAAAACCTAATTTCCATCATGATTTCTAGTATTATTTTTAAAAAAATCCACTAATGGGTTATGAATAGTTCAAAATGATTCAATATTTTTAATTAAGTTGTATAGGTTTGGTAAAAAAGGCACTTTTTTTCCATGATAAATATTAATTTTTTTGGTTTTGTCACCAAGGTAATGGGATGGTAGGATAATTTATGTTTACAATGCATTTATAAGAAATATATTATGACCCAAAACAGTCCTTAATTTTATTTAATGACTTCATTTCATTAAAAATATTTGATTAATCAGTTATAAGGTCGTTGTTAACATGTGGATGTGATCTTGAAATTTATAATATTTTTGGTAATGTATTGTAAGAAATGTCAAACCCTTGTTTTTTAAAACTATTTTTAAAAATTTGATAATTAGATGGTATATTTGGTAATAAAAATTATTTTTAATTATATTTTATTATTAATAAAAATCGAAATTTATATATAATTTCTTGGGAATAAATATTTACATTATGTCCTTACAAAAGACAAATACAATAAATATTAAATTAAAAAAATAATATAAATTGTATAAAAATTATTATATATTTTTCAATTTCAAATAATTAATGATACATAAGATATTAATTGATAAAAATAACATATTAGTGATATATTATTATATTTTACTGTAATTTAAATTAATTTCATTGTTTTATAATAGTCAAACTAAATATATAGTTCTAAAATTGATATTATTTATATATTATGGAAATAATATTTTCTTAAATTATATAGAATTTGAAAGAAATATTATATTTGAACAATTGAATAGTAAATGAGTTTAAATGTAAAAAACGGTCCATTCATTTGTGGTGTTTGATTTTTTAGTAACTATATTGTTCTTTAAGAAGTAAATACCTTTATTTTCACAGTATTTGTTAAATGGGTAAATGGGGGTAATAACAAAATGATTTTTGTGAAAATTTGATCCCATTTTTTCATTTCATGTTGAGTTTGATTATATAAAATCTTAATATTATTATAATGTAATATTATCATTTTTTATCCTATTTCACATCAAAAATAATTTCTATTAATTTAATGTTTTTTTAAATTCCAAACGTGATCCTCTAATATCATATAAAATTGAAGCACATCATCTCAAATATTCAAATGTAAAACCCTCAAATGGTTCAACATAATATTACAAAATGTTATCCTAAATACCATATACATGTTCTATGTTCTGTTTTTTGGTATAATTATAATCATATAAGTCTTAATATTTTATGATAATAATATTATTTATAGAACAATTATAATTTTTAACCGCATATATTAATTTTGATTCTTCTTCCAAATCCTTAGAAAAGTTATTCAACACTATAAAATAATATCAATATCACCCCATATATTCAATATATTAATCATATTAATTGAATATCCAATATCCACATCATCTTCTATCAAATTAGAAATAATGCCACTCTTCGTGTGTATAGCGAACTACTGCCCCACGAACAGATGTAATTATTTTTCCATCATAGTCCGTCATGCATGGAATATATTGATTGATTTAATGTTTAATAATTATATAAATTTAATAATTATCATTATTAAGTTATAATATATCATTTACATTATTACCTTTCAATTGAGTGAATAATGATAATGTTGATCATGAATACATGTGGACACCCACCCCAAAAAATCTATGTGATTTTATTTTTCATGAACACATTTCAATGATAATATATATACATATATTTAAAAATGGAATATAATATTCATCATATTATTATCACCTGTAAAAGATAAAATAATACTTAACATATTTCGATAATGATCTTTGAAAAATGGAAAGTTTACTCATTCTTACATTCAATATAATGTATCAGTGATTCCAAAATTATATATTTTTAATAACCATATTTAATGATTTGTTTTAAAATTATAATTGTTTTATAACAATCATTGTTATTTTTATATTTTTAATATCGATATTATCGAATAATGACCTCTTTAACCATTCCATACCAAAAAAATTCATTTTTGATTAATAAAACTAATATCATCAAAACTTATGAACAAAAAATAAAGGATTATGTAGTTCTTAAATCATGCTAATAATATGAATAAATATAATAATAAAACAAAAAAATGGTCATAATAAAGTATATAATTTATTTAATTTTAATATTTTTATTGATAAATAATTTAGAAGAAGATTTAGACTCAAATTAAAAGTCGTCATTTTAAAAAAAAAACATCTAAAAATCTACTATAAAACTATATTTCTTCAATGTCTTATCATTTTTTTTTAAAATATTGATAGACCTATATGGACTTAAAATTTTCTAAATGTAATTTTTTTAAATTTTAATTTATTTAAATATTTATCAAAATGAATACTTTTATTCTATATTATACATTTCATTACATGAGACAAAATGAATGTTCAATTTTATCATATATGGAAACAGTGAAATTACCTACCTCTATTTCCATTATTTTATTTTTGTACTCCATATAAATATTTCATGTTTTCTTCAATGATAAAACATTTTTCAATCTATTGTTTTTTTCAAAATTGTTATTTGAATTGAATATATGTATTTTTATATCTTGAAATGTTGTTATATGAATGAAAAGAGTACTAATTTTCGAGTGATGATGGAAATTAAATTATTTTACGTTTTTTGATTATGCTATGGTAATTGGGAAAATTTAGATGTAATATGATTCTTATTATAATCAAATAAATGGTATTAAAATTAATAACGAATTATTAGTGGTTCAATTAAAAACAAACTACAATAGGGTCCATGATTTTACTCTAATGCATTCGTTATGGAAGTCAACCATATGGTTATTCAATTAGTAAGTGTGATTTTATTTGTAAAATGAAAAACAACCCTAATCTAAATTAAATATTTTATTTATTATTGATCTGATTTTAAAAGGAATATTATTTTATTTAAATGTATGATATTTTTTTCAATGTATTTTATATGATACTTTTTAAGGGTGAAAAGAATATCATTTGTAAAGACCTGAATATTCAATGGAATTTTTTTTTGAAAAATATATTAGATTTTTCAAGTCCTCTAAAATTTAGGGAGCTTGTTTCTAAGGCCCAGTGAGCCCGGAATCAATTTTTGATGTTCTATTCGGGTACGTTTAGGGGGATTCTTATAACATTCAAACCGGTGCCTGGAACTAAAATCCTAGGGCACCGTTGAACTCATAGCACCAATATTCTCTTTAAAAGACTTTCACCTTGATGATAGATGGTTGGGAATAAAAGTTAGTTTTGGGGTTTTTATGATTTAAATTTAAAAAAAATAATGTAGTGAAATTATTTTTATTCTTTGTGGTTAAAACATTTTTTAGGAGGTTAGAAGTGGGAGCCACCACACCATAACCTATCATGAGTGGTATGGTGGTGGGGCCCACCTGAGTTGTAAACACCCCTTAACAATTAATGTCCCGGGGACCACCTGAGGATGAAATGCCTTCAACTCCACATATATGGTGCCACCACAACCCTTGGTGCTTTTTGAACTCCCTTATTGTTTTTTTTCCTTCACAACAGAATTAATTAAGTGGAGCCCCCAATTAATTGATTTATCCCTTTTTGAATATTTTTCCAACAAATAAATATGAATACCAAGTATTATTTTGGATGGAATTTTCATTGTGGGTCTTAGAGGAGAGTATGAGCTCTTGGAGATAGAACACCATGGAGTAAATAACTCTCTAATTAAGAACACTTCGTTCTCCAATGAAGGACACATTCTTTCTTCTTCAACCAGAACAAAGGATGGAGCGTCGTCCTTGAAAAACGTCATCGACGCCATCCTCATCTTCTTCATTCCTGACAACATCAAATCGACATTTTTTATCTGCGACTTCATCAATGATCGTCAATATAAGTTTGGGGTTTATTACATGTTGATGTTTTACCTTTTTCTTACATTCATCAATGGATGTTAAGGGATTGATGTGAACATATTTTTTTATCATTATCATTTCATGATGAAACCAATGATATCTTCTTAAACATGGAGGGTGCGGGCCTTCCTATCATGGCCCAACATCCTCCGTCGAAATCTCTCTTCTTGTGATGTTCTATGGCATGGAGAATTATCAAAAATTAGGCGACGGAGGCTGAAACAACAAAGTCCGTGCTCCCCAAGGCCTCCGCGAATCGTGCTGCCGGCCCACACCGGCCCGATCTCTACCAAACCATCTTGCCCGCAGCCTCCCGACGCACTATCCGGCGCCCCTATCATCTTCTCGTGGCCCCCAGGGTTCCCTCCCCATCGCCAAGGACACCTACCCCCGGCCTCCTGGCGCCCTTCTCGGGGCCCAGGCTGCCTGCCTATGGCCTTCCCACGCTCAACCCGGTGCCCAGCAGCCTGCCGCGCCCTGCCCGACGCCCTACCCGGTGCCACTGTGGCCTGCCAGGGGCCCTGTCGTTGCCACCGCGGCCTACCCGGCCCCTGCCGCACCCTGCACGTCGCCTTGCAAGTGCCCATGCGGCCTTCCAGCGCCCCCGTGGCCTACCAGAGTCTTGTCGCACCCTGTCTGGTGCACTGCCGCGGCCGCCCGGCCGCCCCCGAGCCGGCCTTAGCGTGACCCGCGAACTCTCGTCTGAGCCAGCATCCCGGCTCCCTCGTGCCCTCTATGCCAAACCGCACCGGGCCGCACCCTCGCAACGCTCCAGGCCAAACTTGCATGGGCCCAGGCCGAACCGTCCCCAATGCCCGCGGGGTCGGGCCCAGAAAACATGGCCAAACATAGCGGCCTGACGCACCCAACGGGCTGGGTCAGACCCAGCAAGTCCAACCAGGTCGTCCCATACTAGTTTGGCCCTGCCTAGGTTGGGCCGAGTCAGTCCGACCAGGTCGGATCAGAACCCTTCCCACTTTTGACCTCTTTACCTTATTGGTCCATATCATTTTCACCATGCATACTTTTGATGAACCGTATGTGGCACCGATATTCCTGGAGTGAATCCAAACTTTTGAGATTACAGCACCAGTGTTCGGGGTATAGTTGAGATTTGGTCAGGTTGGATTGTACACGAATCCAACCAGGCCTCAGGAAAAAAGGAAAATAACTAATAGAACGTGCATCTGATTGGTGTGCTTTCTATTGAGTAGATACCTCAAGGATGTGGCAGTTGTTTGAGTTACTTCTTCGTGGCACTTCTTCACAGTTGGATTATCAACAAGTAGCTAATGGAGCGGATCTGTCAAGAAGAAAGAAGACAGATTATAGAGTCCTAGTTGCTGGCTGAGACCATACAACTGCTTGACCGATTCGACTCAGAGTGACTCGACTAGCCCAGTGGGGAGCACCTCTGTGTGATGCTGCAGACCCACTATGGGGAGTGCCCCTTTGTGAGTGTGGCAGACCCACGGTACTTGACCGGATGAGTAACTCAGTAGGATACGAGGGGGATCTCCTCTGTGTGAGTGCGGAAGACACATGGTGGGGAGCGCCTCTGTGTGACGTGGCAGAACCATAGTACGCGACAGGAGAAGTACATCACCTATCCATGGATAGTGGGAAGCATCCATGTGTGACGTGGAAGACCCACTGTACATTATATAGGAGGAGTACGCCACCAGCCATGGTTTTGAAAATAAAAATCTTAGTTTGAGATAAGTCAATGACTTTTGTGTTTTCCTCAGGATTGAGTTGGGATTCTAGAAAACATATGTATTATGTATTGTAACATACCTAAGTAATGGTTACCCGTTGATTACATAATTTTTTTGTTTATCCGTTCTAGAATTTTTGAGATATGGATGGTCTCAAGGACCCTGCTAGTTATCGTTATACTCACCCATGTATGGGCTATGTCATCACCTCATTGTGTTTGTTGCAGATGATGAATAACATAGACTAATGCAGAGAGTAGTAGGAGTGGACGGTACCTGGTGGTGGGCCACTCAGTGTGATGGTACATGTAAGAGACAGACAGACATGGAGTGCTCAAGAGGCCATCTATAACTACCCTTCAAGTAGGAACCCTGGAGGATGACCCAATAGTTTCTTTACTTTTATTAATTGTACTTTATTTTTAGTTTTACTTGTACTTTCTTGCTGGTATTGAATTTCTGGCCCCTTTTTACGTTCCAACACTTCATTTGTATACAATTTTACATAGTGTTTTTCTTCCAGTTGTGTACTCTGATGTGTTTGTTTGTAGTTATGATGACAATGCCTTCCTAGTTTAGGGATTTACACCTTTGGTTCTAGTCTCCATCCCCTGGATTATGGATGGAGGGCTTGGGGTTGTCACGATATGGGCATCATGGGATGGGTCATGAGAAATTTGTATTAGAGGATTCAGTTCTTCTGCAGAACATAGAACTTATATATTTCTATTATGTGAAGAAATATTGTTATGTGTAATAAGCGTGGTTTTTAGTTCAGGGATTCATCTGTTGGTGCGGGCGGCCGACGTATCCATACACCAGGACCCTGGCTTCTGATTTACAACTCAGGGGATGAAAACACTGATAGCGTGTGTGTTTCCAAAATTTTTCATTATGTAAGCTCAACCATGTCCGCTCACCATGTACAATCATTTGACTATGTTGCATCTATTTCATTCAAGATACCTCCCCATGGATGACCAGTTATAGCCCCAAGAGTCATACGTACTGACTACCCACCGAGCGATGGGCCCTCATTGTTGGGCCCTTTACTAGCAGAGGCACCAGTGGTACTAATTCCTATTAGGACATCGATTCCACCAGACCTAGTAGTAGACGATGCATTCCTCTTGAGCAAGTTTCATGAGTTCCAGCACCAGATTCCACCCAGGTTCATGGGAGAGATGGACCCACATGTGTCTCAATATTGGAAAATGGGTTATAGTGAGAGCCTTCAGGCTAGTAGAAACACCTGATGACTTCATGGTGATCCTTGCAGGAAGTCTCCTTCAGGATGAAATAGGTATAGGGTGGAGCTTGATGCTCTAGTTGAATGATGATGTGACTCTATTCTAGGCATACTTCGAGAGCCTTTGGGGGGGGGGGGGTTGTCCCAGCAACTCTACACACAGAGTATGTACAAGAGCTATTGATTATATAGTAGGGTATCATGACGGTGGCACAGTACTCAGCAAGCTTCATCGACCTCTTGTACCACTCTATAGATATGGTGCATGACCCATTCTTCAGGGACCAGACCTTCGAGCAGGGGCTAATGTGAGATATCGGAGCATCGATGATCTCCGTCATTATCCCGATGTAGGAGGGGGTGTTAGACAGAGCCTGCCTATTGGAGAATATCCTTGCTGAGTAGTCACCAGTAGCGAGACCCACTATTAGTCAACATGCATTGGAGTCTTCTACAGTAGGATGTAGACAGATGTCTTAGAGGTCCATGAGTACCAAACCCACAGGTGGTCGACCGCATGACTCTAGGTCAGATGTCCGGGGCACTTGGAGAAGAAACTCACATGCCAGTAGCAGATAGTGATACTCATGCAGTGTGCAGGGTCAAATGGATCGTGACTATCCAAACCACCATTAGGGTGATCAACAGACTGTCCCGTGATGTCCCAAGAAGTGGAATAGGTTCGATTGAGGCAGCCCACAGTGAGTAGGTGGACGTGGAAGAGGATCAAGTCGTGAAGCAGGTGGTGGGAAACAATTTGAGGTGTTAACGCCACCACCACCAGGATCCACCACCCCCCCCCCCCCCGACCGCACGAGGAACGTGGAAAACGGATAGCTCACCTTTATTCAGGTGAGGCATATGACCATTATGCTCAGGAGATGATTTGAGGTATGATCTGTGTCTACACCACCTTAGATGGAGTTCTTATAGACACCAATTTTAGTCACTCATTCATTTCCTCTACCCTTGTTTGAATCTCATAGATTCTGACAGAGTCGTTGGCTCGATCCTTACTTCTAGAGAATCATATGGGAGTAGAATCGATGTCTATGCACTGGTTTTGACACTGTGAGATTACTCTAAGAGGAGAGAGCTTTGGCTGGGATCTCCTCGTAGTGGTGTCGAGGCCTTACAACTTTATCTTTGGTATTTACTAGTTTTCTACAGTCCATGATCTAATCGATTTTATTAGGCACAATGGGTGGTGTGTCCGCAAGGATGAGATCATGTCTACCTTCACCGGTGATAAAGCAGCCTTAGCAGTACAAGATAGACTTACTCAGAGGATGGTGCAATCAATCACTCCTTAGTTGGCCAACTTTACCCTCGGAGCAGTAGATGTGTAGAGTCTGGAATATCCTATAGAGGTGGACCTTTACGTGGATGTATTCTCTGAAAATGTTTCCGGACTACCACATCACAGAGAGGTCGACTTCTATATTGACCATTACCCTGAGACGACACTGATATCTAGTCCTGCATATCAGATTTCTCCTGCCAAGCATTGTGAGCTATGGGTATAGTTGGAGGACTTATAGGTTATGGGATTCATCCGGCATAGTTTTTCTCCCTGGGTAGCCCCGATTCTCTTTTCCATGAAGTAGGATGGGAGCTTGAGGCTTTTTTTGGACTACCGTCACCTGAACCAGGTGACAGTGGAGAACAAGTACCCACTCTCGAGGATTGACGAGCACTTTGATCATGTGAAGGAATCACATTGGTTCTCAAAGATAGGCCTTAGATTAGGATATCACCATCTCAGAGTTCGAGACGTGGATGTGAAGAAAACGGCCTTCCAGTTTCATTACAGCCACAATGATTTCTAGTTTATTCCTTTAGGCATAACCAACGCTCTAGTAGTGTTTATGGGACTCATTAAAATGATCATCCAGCCATTCCTAGAACTCATTGTCATAGTCTTCATCAACAATGTTTTAATATACTCAACTACTGAAGAGGAAGATGTCTAGCATTTTCATGTACTACTGGATACACTATGAGAGCACCAGCTTTATGTTAAGATCTTGAGGTGCCAGTTTTGGATTCTTGAGGTACACTTCTTAGTACACGTCATCTCGGAGGCTGAAGTTGCAGTGGATCTAGTGATGATTGAGGAATAATTTCTTAGGAGCCAACGAGGAGTGTGACGGAGGTATGAAAATTCTTGGGTCTGGCTGGATATTATCAGAGGTTCATTCAAAACATCTCCAGAGTTGCAGGACCAATATCATCCTTGACGAAGAATGGGAAACCCATCGTGTGGTCAGAGAGATTCTAGTTGAGCTTTCATGATCTATGGTAGAGGATTACTAGTTATCCCATCCTGAGGATTCCAGAGGAATGTTTAGGGTACAGAGATTACTGTGACAGATCAGGAACGGGGCTTGTGTGTGTTCTGATGTAGGAGAGAGCCTTGATCACGTATTGTTCTCAGCAGCTGAGACAACATGAGTAGAACTATGATACCCATGAACTGGAGTTTGCAGCAGAGGACTTCCCCGTGTTGATGTGGCGAGACTATCTGTTGGGTGAATGTTTTACCATGTACTATGATCACAAGAGTCTTAGGTATATCTTATCCCAGAATGACCTATACATGAGATATCAGTGGTGGCTTGAGTTCCTCCAGGACTATGACATCGAGATAGTCTATACTCCTATGAAGGGTAACGTTGTTTCATATTCCCTCAGCATGAGGTCTGGTATACAGCTGCTAGGAGAGGTGATAGAGAAGCTTGGTGCCTTACAGATACCCTTTTTGTATAGATAAGGATCGTCATTTCTACATTATCTTACAGTCAATCCTCCACTTCTCCAGCGAGTCTGGGAGGCGCAACATGGGAACACAGACTGTGAGATATGACGAACTCATATAGCCACATGTCAGGCACATGATGGATTCTCTAAAGGCGGAGAGCAGATTATTCTTTTCATAGGATTAAACATGGTACTAGTGGATCTTCGGGAGGTAGTGTTGAGAGATTTCCACACGTCCCCTCTATTGGTGAATCCAGGAGTGGTGAAGATATTCCAGGATCTTCGAAGACATCACTGGTGGCCAGGTATGAAGAAGGGTGTTGCAGAGTGTGTCTCATGGTGCCTCACTTGTCAGCAAGTGAAGGTATAGCCCCAGGTACGAGCAGGATTGGTTCATCCTTTAGTGTTCCTTGAGTGGAAGTGGGATTTGATATCCATGGAATTGGGGACGGGTCATACTCGTACATTCAAAGGTCACGACTCAATTTGGGTGATCGTTGACCGACTCACCATGTCAGCTCACATCCTACCAAATAAGGATCAGGGTTCAGTAGATATCATGGGATGACTCTATTTTAAAGATATTGTGCGACTACATTGAGTAACTTCTTCTATTGTCTCTGACCGTGACACACAGATTACTTCTCGGCTATGGAAGGGGTTGCATGAGGCTTTCGGGACACAACTTCTCCTGATCTCCCCCTTCCATCCTCAGACATATTTTCAGACCGAGCAGACCATTCAGACCCAAGAGTAAATGCATAATGCTTATGTCCCTAACTTCAGTCATAACTGGGAGGATCACATGACTTTGGTGGAGTTTTATTATATCAACATCTATCACTCCACCATAGGGATGGATCATTTTGAGGCCTTGTATGGATGACCTTGCAGATCACCCTTGTGCTGGAATGACCCTAGGGAGTCAGTACTAGGGGGACCAGAGATGGTATGAGATACTTCAGAGAAGTTGCAGATCATCCAGGAGATGATAAAAACCACAGAGAGCTGGTAGAAGTCATATGTGGTAGGAGACATAGACCTCTAGAGTTTGAGGATGGTGACCATGTCTTTCTATGGGTCTCACCACGACGAGGTCTACAGAGATTTGGCCAAGGAAGAAACGTATCTCAGAGATTCATCAGATCTTTCCAGATCCTCAGTAGTGTATGAGAGGTGGCTTACTACATTGCTCTTCTACCACAATTTCACCATGTACACGACGTCTTCTATGTATCTCAGTTGAGAGGATAAGTGGACGACCCTTCTCACATCATCGACCATGGAGAGTTGCACTTCGAAGATTGGGAAACATTTACAAAGGTTCCAATAGAGACTGTAGATCAACAGGAGCGGGTCCTACTTGGATGGTCGATACCTATAGTGCACGTACACTGGAAATACAGGAACCTCTAGGAAATCACATGGTAGTGGGAGGGTCATATGTGTGCTCAATACACCCATTTGTTCATATAGTTCGAGTTGTAACTTATAGGGATGTAAAGCCCTGATGTGGGGAGAATGTAAAGACCTAAAAATACCATGGAATTTTTTTTTCTTAAATACATGGGATTTACATGAGTCCGTGAAAATTTACGGTGATTGATTCCAAGGTTAGGTGTGCCTAGAATCTATTTCTGATGTCTGGTTCCTCTACGTTCAGAAAACACACGAGTGGGATTTTAATAACTTTTGAACTATTGCACGGAACTGAAATCTGAAGTCATTGTTGAACTCACAGCACCGATATTCTGTTAATAAGAATTTCCCCTCAATGAAATATTTTTGGTAATAAAAGTTAGTTTTGGGTTTTTATGATTTAAATTAAATAAAAATAAAGTAGTGACTTTATTTTTATTCATCATGGTTATAACCTCCAAGAGGAGGTTCGAGGTGGGGACCATGACACCATAACCTCCCATAAAAGGTTATTATGGTGGGGCTCACCTGATGTCTAATCCACTCTTGACAATTAATGTGGTGTAGATCACCCATGGATGAAACACCATGAAATCCCCATTTATGGTGCCACCACCTACCTTGGTACTTTTTAAAATCCCTTAATTTATTTTGTGCCTACACACAAAAATTAATTAAGCAGAGCCCTCCATTAATTGATTACTCCCTTTTTGAATATTTTTCCAACAAATTAATCGGATTACAAACTATTATTTTGGTTTTCATATTCACATTGGGTCTTTCCCGACTCCCCGAAGGCCCGCACGCGACCTCCACACGCTCTGTCAGGTACCCCGCCGCCCACCGTGGTCGGCTCGGTGCCCCCCGCGGCATGACTCGTGCCCTGTCGGTGCACCCCGAAGCCTACCCAGCCCTTGTTGTGCCACGCTCGGCACCCTACCGGTGCCCACTCGGCCTGACCCATGCCCTGCCAGTGCCCCCATGACCTCATGGTTCCCGGTCATGCCCTACCCGGAACCCCTCCGACCATCTCGGTGCCCCACGGCCTACATGACGCCCTGTTGTGGCTTGCCCGACCACAGCCGATCCAACCTCCGTGCGTGTCATCTCGATTCGGAATCTTCATGAACCGTGCACATCTGGCGGAACTGGGGTGCTGTCTCTCTCGTGCACTCTGGGGCGAGCTGCGCCGGGTCGCGTCCTCACAACGTTCTGAGCCGAACTAGCCCTGAGCCTGGGATGAACCGCCCCTACAGACCACTTGGTGGCACTAGTGCAGAAAACATTGTTTACGTCGGTTATTTTTTATTATTTACGTCGGTTTTTAGGCGACGTTAATACGGACGACGTTATAAATAACGTTTTTTACGTCGGTTATTTAAAACCGACGTAATATCCCTAACATCACGGTGGTTATCATGTCGGTTCATATAATAACCGACGTGATAAATATGCGCGGGGGGATTTATCACGTCGGTTATTCCCTAAACCGACGTGATAAAACGCCTGGGATATCGTTTATCACGTCGGTTATTTAGGAAACCGACGTGATAAAAAGGCCTGGGAAACGTTTTAGCACGTCGGTTATCCAATAACCGACGTGGTAAATCGATTCCCAGGACTTTTAGCACGTCGGTTATATTAAGAACCGACGTGATAAAATCCCCGGGAACGGTTTATCACGTCGGTTCTAGAAAAACCCGACGTGATAAACCCCTACCGATTTATTTACCACGTCGGTTATAAAATAACCGACTTGAAAGAAATTTTTTTTTTAAATAATTGCACTGCTCTCACCAAAAAGAAACCAGAAACCAAACAAAAATAACCATGCCAGCCCTCCCCCAAGCCCCAACTGAACCCCACCCTCATCTATACCCACCTAACAACCTGGCCAGCCCTCCCCCACTACATTGGAGCCCCACCACAACCCTTGGACACCCCTCCCATATCCCTTGGACACCCTCCACCCCTTGGACACCCCCACCCCTTGGACAGCCCCCCCACCCTCATTTACACCCCCAAGACCCCTAGTACAGCCTCAAACACCTATTGGACACCCCCCCACACCTTGACAGCCCTCCCAGACCCCTTGGACCCCCCCCCCCTCATTTACACCCAACCGGCCCCTTGGACAGAACTCCGAGACACCTTGGACACCCCCCACCCCTTCGACAGCCCCCCCACCCTCATTTACACCCCCCGAACACTAGGACAGCCCCAAACACCCCTTGGACACCCCTCCCATATCCCTTGGACACCCCCCACCCCTTGGACACCCCCCCACCCCTTGGACAGCCCCCCACCCCCTGGACACCCCCCCGACCCCTTGGAAACCCCCCTACCCCTTGGAAACCCCACCATCCCCTTGGACAGCCCCAAACACCCCTTGGACACCCCTCCTATATCCCTTGGACACCCCCCCACCACTTGGACACCCCCCACCCCTTGGACAGCCCCCCCCCCCCACCCTCATTTACACCCAACCGACTCCTTGGACAGCCCCAAACACACCTTGGACACCCCTCCCATATCCCTTGGACACCCCCACCCCTTGGACCCCCCCCCCCCCCCACCCTCATTTACACCCCCCCCCCCGACCCCTAGGACAGCCCCAAACACACCTTGGACACCCCTCCCATATCCCTTGGACACCCCCCAAACACCCACCCACCCCCTTGGAACCTCTCCCCCCATACCAAAATCCAGACCAGAAAAACCATCAACAGTAGAACAAAACAAGAAGTAAAGAAAAATTAAACATTCACTTATATAACATTCAAAACTTACAATGTCAACTTCAAAAAAAACTAAATCCAACCTAAACGACTACGAAATACACAATTACATTGACAATATTCAAAATTACATTTTACATTACAAACAACTAAAAGTCAATCAAACCTGTAAAATAATTTGACCACTCCACTTGTAAGTGTTTGATATCTTCAGCAGTAAAGGGTTGAGGGTCATCAAAAAGCTACAAAGGAAAAGGATAGTAGTCAACGTGTATAATGAATAAATAAAATTGAAATATTATTAGAAAGAGGAAATCTTACCAGGTCAAAACTCAGAACTGTCCCAGTTGTTATTATTTCATACATAAATCTTAACATGTAATATCCGCATTCGATGATGCCTTGTTTCTCATGACATTTCTGTTTGAATGAGTGTAAATTCAATATATTATTTTTATGTAACAAATCAAAATGTACAAATTATAAATGGATATTTACCTTCGCATGTACATATTTGATCTTGTAATTCCTTTTCTTTGCGCTTTTTCGAAAGTGGGACCCATGCCCTGTTAGAAAATAATACGAATGGGGTAAATTTAAAATTCATTATAATATATAAAACTATTGTGAAATTGAAACTTACGTTTCCAATATATTCTTAAAACATTCTCGCACATCATCATGGAGAGAGAATATCCAATAAAGTGTTTTCTCCCTAGGGCAAAAAAACCCCTAACATCCAATGATCCCTGAGAAAAGGAAATTTAACGTTAGTGGTTTTTTATGTTAAAAGATAATTAACTCTTTGAGAGGGATGTGTTTCATACCTCTCACAAAAAGGCATCATCCAACACTGTGTGATTACATTCTTTTCAAATCTATCAGCAATATAAATCATTCTTTGTTCCTCATCCCAATGCACATGCTTCAGGGGAAATCAATTGTGGGTCCACGAATCCATATACATCTGTCAGCTCATTCCTCTCACAAATTTTATACATATACCTAATACAAAGCAGACATAAGTATACATTTTTAATAAATATAACGCAAGGAAAAGGTGTTAAGACTTACATGATAAAAATTTGCACCACGTTGATGCCCAACTTATCTCCAGTGAAAAACTCCATGATATCAGTTTTCATAATCCCCACACATAGTTCACGTCCACAGACATGAGATTCCATTGTAAAGTCATAATGATCCACCAAAAAATTTGAATATCTTGACAATTTGTCAAGACTGCTAGTATCTGCATCTGATGTCATAGCTATCTGTCTTTGTTGTTGTCTATACAGTATTTCTTTACCTTTGAAGTATTCCTGTAAAAATAAATTGAAAAATATATTAGTTTTCAAATGATAAAACATTAATAAAAATATAAAATAAAAGATATAACATCCATACCTCTATGGTAATGAGTCGAAGAAGTCTGGATGGCCAAAGTAAAAAAATGGCCGATACTATGTCCAACTGTCGTCACCTCATCTGTAGGTAATGGTATCCGAGCTGATCTATCTATAATATCCTGTACAGTGACCCTCTGATTCTCTACCTCTAACTGTTGATGATGAACTGTATCTCCTATACAATATACCATCCCATATGCAACTATATGATGTTGAGGATCATCAACATACAACTCACAATAAGTAGGTAGCTGCGACGGAGGAGGAGGATCAAAAATGGGGTCCGCAGGCTGAGGTGGGGGAGTGGGAGCTACTGGGAGAGGTGGAGTGGGAGCTGCACCCTGAAATTGTCTTTGCAAGTCTGCAAACATTAACTGCACTGATGCTCTAATCTTGTCCTCCATTGTCGCATTAATATTATGGACTTCAGCCTCCAAGGATTCTATTTTTTTATAAACTCCCTCAACGTTAGAAGTTGAGGAACGTGGCAACACTTTTCTTACCGATACACCTGCCAGATATCCTCTTACACGGCCAGGATGTTCGGGCTTTCCCAATGCCACAGATAAAATATCTTCCCTCCCAGATGGTGTAAATGTCCCCTGTGAACTCTGCTCCTCAAGAGAGTCCTATAATAATTAATTGAACATTTCTATAATTATTGGAAATATATGACGAAAATAGTAAACTTAAATAAATAAAATAGATATCTTACAATCCTCTCAACTACGAGTCTCGATTCTTCCGAAAGATATTGTCCTTTTTTCCCTTCCGAGCTCTTTTCCATTTCTCATGTCTAGATGGAGGGGATGGAGGGGCCACCTCTCCAGAGCTTGAAGACTCAGCTCTTAGTTTTGTTGAAATTTTTCTGCCATCATTTGTTCTTCCAATAATGCATACCATCCCCGAGACAAACTATGAGGGTATACATTTTTAGATTGGATCTCTTGATGAGCTTTCCTTGTTTGCTGTAAATTAAGAATAAGTAATCATTAACAAAACAATAATAAGATCATTTATATAAGAAAGCTTATAAAAGTTTACATTGCCCTTACCAAAAATGATTCTTTTCTTCTACTTTCAAAAAATTCTCTCCATGTGTCTTCATCTATAAAAGGATATATACGACATGGATTCTCACGAATCCTATGACCATAAATGAAATCATATGAGAGGGTTGATATGAAATCCCTCCATCTCCTAGCATCCAACGATAAGCATTTCTTCCTGACTCCTCCAGTCTCAGGAATATCAAATGTCATCTGATAAAAAAGAGGTTAAAAATATTATATATACTAGAAACATTTAAAGAACAGTCAAACAATAGCAAAAGATCTTACCAAAATGGTCTCCCACAGCTGAGAAATTATCGCCTTATCCACACTTCTCCAATCATCATAGAGAATGCTTACTTTGCTCTTAGCCTGAGTTGCTACAAAACCCTTAAAATCATTAGCATTTGGACCTCTAGGAAGATCATCCTCATCAAACTCCACGACTATCCTCTCCTCCTTCGTACGGGCAAGTGATAATTTTGGTAAACGTGTGCACCCACGCTTACCAACCTTTGAAATCTTTTTCGTAATAGGAGCATGTGAATGTTCGTCCCCAGATGTATGACCAATATGCTCATCTCCAGAATCATGTGGCTGATCAACTGATTGATCTGTCATTTTCCTTCAAATAAAAAAAAACAAAAATTAGTTCACAAATAGAAAAGTGTACTAAATTACATAATAGTAAAACATCGGTAATATGGTAAGCATGTTAAACAATGATAATCATGGTAAACGCAGGCAAAATGTTGCCAATGAGTTGGCATAAGAAAGCTGAAAAGTGGACTCACTGATGCCACCGGCCGGCCGCTGGCTCACCACCGGACGGCCGGTGGACCAGACAGCCTTCCTCTATCTGGACCACCGGCCGGCCGCTGGATCACCACCGGCCGGCCGGTGGACCAGACAGAGAGCCTTCCTCTCTGTCTAAACCACTGGCCGGCCACTGGCTCCTCACCGGCCGGCCGCTGGTGATCCAGACAGAGAGGAAGGCTCTCTGTCTGGTCCACCGGGCGGCCGGTGGTGATCCAGCGGCCGGCCGGTGGACCAGACAGAGAGCCTTCCTCTCTGTCTGAACCACCGGCCAGCCGCTGGCTCAACACCGGCCGGCCGCTGGTGATCCAGACAGAGAGGCTCTGTCTCTCTGTCTGGACCACCAGCCGGCCGCTGGCTAAGCACCGGCCGGCCGGTGGACCAGACAGAGAGCCTTCCTCTCTGTCTGAACCACCGGCCGGCCGCTGGCTCAACACCGGCCGGCCGCTGGTGATCCAGACAGAGAGGAAGGCTCTGTCTGGTCCACCGGCCGGCCGGTGGTGAGCCAGCGGCCGGCCGGTGGTTCAGACAGAGAGGACCGGTTGCCGGTGCGCCCAGGACTTCTCCTCTTTACAGTTTTTATTGTTTTATCATTTTGGTTTGATACATATTTTAATAAGTAAAAAATTTACAGTATCTAACATTATATGAAAAAACTAAATGTAAACAAGAAATAAACTTGTGTTACCTGTAATTTTAGGAATGTACAGTTGGATTGTTTTCCCAAATTCCTTCGTCGTGATCATTCCTTATGGCACAAACCATGTCTTCAACATACTCATCATTATGTTCTGTTAATCTTTCCATGGAAGTAGGGATCTCACATAAATCAGCATCTTCATCAAATTCATCCTCACCAACATATTGGTTTTTCCCTTGTAAAACAACAGCCCACTGCATATCTGATTGATCTACTACATAGAAAATTTGTTTGGCATGTGTTGCCATTATAAAATAATCAGCTGTGTCTTCCAATCTATTCAGATTAACAAGTGTCATTCCAAATTCATCGTGTCTGACACTGTTGTTACCGATAAACCATTTACAGTTAAAAACGGGAACTTTATTTTTAAAGTAATCAGCCTCCCATATGTCTTCAATCACTCCATAATATGCACTTGATGCCGAAATTGGGTTTCTGTCCTTAGCAAAATGCATTGCTTCTGCAAACACCAATACACCACTATTCTGAACTGCACTTCTGTTGTCCTGAGCTTTCGTATGAAATGTATAGCCATTAATGTCATATGCGGACCATGTTATCACATTTAAAGATGGACCACCCACTATCCATTTTAATGTCTCTGATACATCTGATCTACCAAGCAAGGTCTTTTTAAACCATGGAAAAAAAGTTTTGTTGTGCTCATTCAAAATCCACATTTCTTTCTTCTTTGGATGACATTGTTTCAACTCATTAATATGCAATGTGATATACGGTTGAACATCAGCTATGTTATTCAAGATGTATGATTCTAACTTCTTCATATGTTCAGCTGATAGTGATTTGACTTTCAAGCCACGAATCCCCTTTCCCTCATTATTAACCCGTTCATGGCGAGATGGAGGCAAACCTATGTGTTGCGCCGTAGCCAAGTAACTCGTACAAAACTCTGCTACCTGGTCAGAAATATACTTTTCAATAATGGAGGCTTCAGGTCGATATGGATTTTTAACATATCCCTTTAATATTTTCATATACCTTTCAAAAGGATACATCCAACGAAGATATACAGGTCCACAAAGCCTTATTTCTCGAACCAGATGAATCAGTAAATGCACCATCATATCAAAAAAAGTTGGAGGAAAATACATTTCCAAATGACAAAGTATAAAAATTGCATCCTTTTCCAAAATGTTCAAAGCATTCACATCAATCGCCTTGTTGCAAATTGAATTGAAAAAATAACACAACCTCATTATAGTCTTTCTGACACGGATGGGCAATATTCCACGCAGTGCAACTGGTAGAATTTGTTGCATCATGACATGACAATCATGTGATTTCATACCTATCAACTTCAAGTCTTTCAATGAGACAAAATTTTTTACATTTGAAGAATAACCTTGAGGCACTTTGATATCATGAAGACACTGACAGAAGCTACTTTTCTCCCTCTTCGATAATGTATGACAAGCCGGGGGAAGAAATGTTCGTCTTCCTTTAGGAGTGGGAGCTAACTCCAAACGTATTCCCATTGACAGTAGGTCTAACCTTGCATTCAAACCCATAATTTGACTTTCCTTTAATATCTAGAAATGTTCCGATCAAAGAATCACAGATATTCTTCTCCACGTGCATGACATCAATATTATGTTTGACTTCATGATACCTCCAATATGGTAGCTCAAAAAATATTGACCTTTTTTTCCAAATATGTCTATCATTACCAGATTTCTGTGTCTTTCACAATGTCACATCAAGGTTTTTCACCCTCTCAAAATACAATTCTGGGGATAAAGGTTGAGGAGAAGTATCAAATTCTTGTGAGCCATTGAATGCCTTTTTTAGTCTTCTATAAGGGTGATCCATAGGCAAAAACTTTCGATGACCCATGTACACTGTTTTCCTCCCATGATGCAATTGACAATATGACGTCTGTTGTTCGCAAATTGGACATGCTTTATGCCCTTTAACACTGTATCCAGACAAATTTCCATATGCTGGGAAGTCATTTATAGTGAATAGAAGCACTGCATGCAGTTGAAAATATTCCATTTTATAAGAATCATACACCCTAATACCATCATCCCATAACAGTTTCAAATCATCAATCAGCGGTGACAAGTATACATCAATATCATTGCCGGGTTGCTTTGGACCAGAGATCATGATACTCAACATGACATATTTGCGCTTCATACAAACTTCAGGAGAGAGGTTGTAAATTACCAATAAAATAGGCCATGAACTATGTGTGCTACTGAGGGTTCGGTATGGATTCATTCCATCTGTGCACAAGCCTAGTCTCATATTTCTAATTTCATTTCCAAATGTAGGGTACTGGGCATCAATTTTCATCCATTGTGGAGAATCAGCTGGATGACGTATTTTTCCATCACATACCCGCTCATCAGCATGCCATCTTAACCTTTTTGCATCATGTGAATTAGCAAATAAACGTTTGAAACGAGGAATTATATAAAGATACCAAAATACCTTTGAAGGGAGCTTTGTAATCTCTACATCAGCTTGTGATTTTTCTTTCACCTTATACCGTGATGTCCCACATTTAGGACACTCTTTCAGAAATTCATATTCCTTCCTATATATAATGCAGTCATTCGGACATGCATGTATTTTCCTGTATCCCAATCCCATCGGGAATAATATTTTCTGGCCTTATAATGTGAATCTGGAAGATCGTTATCTTTTGGAAGAATGTCTTTCATCAATTGTAGCAGCTCTGTAAAACATCTGTCACTCCATCCATGTTTCTCCTTCAGGTTAATCAATCTTAACACCGCCGACAAAACCGTAAAATCTGTACAACCAGGATATAATGGTTTTTCGGCATCACCATATAGACGTGCAACTCTCGGTTCTATCTCAATTTGTTCTGCTACAATATCGCGAATCATTTCTTCAATTCCATCGGAGTTACCATCTTGCGATTCATTATCATCAGTGACATTCTGTCCAGTTTCGCCATACCAAATCCAAGGGTTGTAACTCCGATTGAAACCATGACAAATCAGATGATCTTTTATCTCTCTACTTTTCAACTTCTTCATATTCAGACATTTCAGGCATGGACAGAAAAAAATGTCACTACTTGGAACATTTCGTTTAGAAAATTCCAAAAAGGCATCAACACCTTCCTCATATTCATTGCTCATTCGATGTGCCGTAATCCAACTTCGACTCATTATTACCTATAACAAATAGCAAAAATATATATATTTTTTAGATAAGACAAATATATGTTTATATAAAAAAAATCATAATTTGAATATAACAATTTTGAAATATAAAACAAATCGATGTGTAAACCCCCCTGGACACCCCCTGACCCCTCTGGATAGCCCCCCACCCCTCCTGGACACAACCCCCCACCCCCGACCTGCTTGGACACCCCCCTGGACACCCCCCAACCCTCTGGACAGCCCCCCACCCCTCCTAAACACCACCCCCACCCCCTACCCCCTTGGACACCCCCCCTGGACACCCCCAACGCCCACCCACACCCTTGGACAGCCCCCCACACCCACCCACCCCCTTGTAAACCCCCCTGGACACCCCCTGACCCCTCTGGACAGCCCCCACCCCTCCTGGACACCACCCCCCACCCCCTACCCCCTTGGACACCCCCCTAGACATCCCCCAACCCTCTGGGCAGCCCCCCCACCCACCCGGACAACCCCAAATACCCTCTGGAGAGGCCGCCACCCACTTGGACAGCCCCCCACACCGATCCACCCCCTTGGACAGCCCCCCACACCCATCCACCCCCTTGGACACCCCCCTGGACACCCCACCGACCCCTCTGGACAGGCCGCCACCCCCTTGGACAGCCCCCCACACCAACCCATCCCCTTGGACACCATCCTGGACACCCCCCGACCCCTCTAGAAAGCACCCCCACCCCTCCTGGACACAACCCCCCACCCCGACCTGCTTGGACACCCCCCTGGACACCCCCCAACCCTCTGGACAGCCCCCCCCCCCACCCCTCCTAAACACCACCACCAACCCCCTACCCCCTTGGACACCCCCCTGGACACCCCCCAACACCCACCCACACCCTTGGACAGCCCCCCACACCCACCCACCCCCTTGTAAACCCCCCTGGACACCCCCTGACCCCTCTGGACAGCCCCCCGCCCCTCCTGGACACCACCCCCCACCCCCTACCCCCTTGGACACCCCCCTGGACATCCCCCAACCCTCTGGACAGCCCCCCACCCTCCCGGACAACCCCAAATACCCTCTGGAGAGGCCGCCACCCACCTCGACATCCCCCCACACCCATCCACCCCCTTGAAAACCCCCCTGGACACCCCACCGACCCCTCTGGACAGGCCGCCACCCCCTTGGAAAACCCCCCACACCCACCCATCCCCTTGGACACCACCCTGGACACCCCCCGACCCCTCTGGACAGCCCCCGACCCCTCTAGAAAGCACCCCCACCCCTCCTGGACACAACCCCCCACCCCCGACCTGCTTGGACACCCCCCTGGACACCCCCCAACCCTCTGGACAGCCCCCCCACCCCTCCTAAACACCACCACCCACCCCCTACCCCCTTGGACACCCCCCTGGACACCCCCCAACACCCACCCACGCCCTTGGACAGCCCCCCACACCCACCCACCCCCTTGTAAACCCCCCTGGACACCCCCGACCCCTCTGGACATCCCCCCGCCCCTCCCGGACACCACCCCCCACCCCCTACCCCCTTGGACACCCCCCTGGACATCCCCCAACCCTCTGGACAGCCCCCCACCCACCCGGACAACCCCAAATACCCTCTGGAGAGGCCGCCACCCACCTGGACAGCCCCCCCCCCCCCCCCCACACCCATCCACCCCCTTGGACACCCCCCTGGACACCCCACCGACCCCTCTGGACAGGCCGCCACCCCCTTGGACAGCCCCCCACACCCACCCATCCCCTTGGACACCACCCTGGACACCCCCCGACCCCTCTGGACAGCCCCCGACCCCTCTAGAAAGCACCCCCACCCCTCCTGGACACAACCCCCCACCTGCTTGGACACCCCCCTGGACACCCCCAACCCTCTGGACAGCCCCCCACCCCTCCTAAACACCACCCCCACCCCATACCCCCTTGGACACCCCCCTGGACACCCCCCAACACCCACCCACACCCTTGGACAGGCCCCCACACCCACCCACCCCCTTGTAAACCCCCCTGGACACCCCCCGACCCCAAATCCATGCACCTATGCCATGGTTGTGTTTGAATAAAGTAGTAACAACTGTAAAAGGGCAACCCATCCAAATGGACACGCCCCAACCCTCTCGGGGATTTATAGAAAATGATGAAAAATTAGTGAAATCATAAAATTACTCAATATTTCAAGTCGAACAAATAGATCTAGGGATGATAAATAAGATTATGGTGCCAAAACGAGTTAAAAGGGTTCGCAATCGAAGAATCTTAGCTAGTTTCAACAAAAAAATCACAACACATATATATTTACTATCCGAGAAAAAAAAACGAACGAGTGGGAGGATTACTTGAGTGCTGCGAGTTTAGATGATTGATCCGAGTAGATTAAATATGAGATACGATGATCGCAAAACGAATCTAAACCAACGAAATGGACGAGCCGATTCGGGTTTACGCGCGAGAGAGACGAGTCGCGACTGTCGAAGGTAAACTCGCGAATGACAATCCACGGGTCTGGGTAAATTTTTAAATGAGTTATCACGTCGGTTATTCAATAACCGACGTGATAATTGTTTTAAAAACATTTATAACGTCGGTTATTTCAATAACCGACGTAAAAACCTTCCTCCGATTCATTTTTTACGTCGGTTATTTTATAACCGACGTTATAAAGGGCTCAAAATCCGCGTTTTTTTACGTCGGTTATGGAATAACCGACGTCAAAAAGCCTTCAAAAACCGCGTTTGTTACGTCGGTTATTCAATAACCGACGTCAAAGGGCCTTTGAAAACCGCGTTTGTTACGTCGGTTATAAAAATAACCGACGTAAAAAACGAAGCCGCGCGATTAATAACGTCGGTTATTTTTATAACCGACATTAAATGTGTACCGAACACAGGTTTTTACGTCGGTTAAGAAATAACCGACGTAAAAAACCTCATTTTACATATTATGACGTCGGTTTTATATAACCGACGTAAAAAATGGTGACGTAAAAAACGTTTTCTGCACTAGTGTGGGGCCTAGCGAACCAGGCCAATCATAATAGGCTTACCAACTCAATGAACTAGGTCATACCCAGCGTGTCTTACCGGGTTGACGTAGACCAGGTCGGCCCAGACTGGTTTGGGCCAAGTTTGTCTGCACTGGTCAGATCGTACATGGTCCCACTTTTGACCCCTTTCACTTATTTGACCAGATATTTTGTACCATACATCCATTTGATGAACCATCTGTGGTGAAAGTATTTTTGGAGAGAGTCATCCCGTTGGGAATGCCCCAATGTAGTTTGAGGTTTAGTTGAGATACGGTCATGTTGAATCGTACACGAATCCAACCGGGACCTTGGACAAAAAGGCTAATAACTAACAGACCCGGAGTCCGATTAATGATTAGTCTATTGCATTGAGACCCCTATGACATGGAAGACTTTTGTGTTACATCATTGTGGAACTTTGTTACATATTGATTATTGATCGGTAGCTCGTGGAGCAGATCCTACCCGAGGTGACCAGACAATGTACGGAGACCTAGCAGCTGGCTAAGACCTGACGACGACTTGACTGATTTGACTCAGAGTGACTCGACTAGCCCAGTGGGGAGCACCTCTGTGTGACATGGTAGACCCCCTGTGGAAAGAGCCTCTATATGAGCATGGTGGACCCATGGTACTCGACATGAGAGTACATATGCAGGCTACGAGGGGCAGCGCCTCTGTTTGAGTGCGATAGACCCATGGTTGGAGTGTCTCTATGTGACACGACAGACCCATGGTACTCAACATGAGGAGCACCTCAACAATCCTAGGATAGTGGGAAGTGCCTTGGTGTGATGCAGCATGCCCACTATACTCGACAATGGAGAAGTAAGCCACCAATATTGGATTTGATAATGGAAATCATGGTATGAGCGTAGACAATGACTTTTAAGTTTTCCACACAATTGAGATGAGTTACTAGATAACTTAGGTATGAATGGGCATATACCTAATTAAGGGCTATCCATTGATTTCAGACATTTTTTATTATCCTTCTTGTCTTTTTAGAGACCTTGATGGTTTCAGGGTGCCTACTTAGTATCATTATACTCACCCATGCATGGGCTATTCCTGCACCACATTATGTTGCTTGCTATTGAATAACGATACGGACTGCAGAAGATAGTAGCAGGACTTGATGTTACCCAGAGAGGGACCACTCGGTGTGATGGTACACATAGGAGAAAGATAGATGGGGTGTGCTGAGGAGGCTATCTGTACCTACCCTTCAGGTAAGAACCCTGAAGGTCGGCCCAGTATGTTCTTTAATTGTCTTCACTTGTACTTGATTTTCAGTTGTACTTGTACTTTCATATTGGGATTGTATTTGTGGCCCATTTTTTCTTTCCATCATATCTTTTTTATACAATTTTACATAGTTTTTTTCTTATAGAAGTGTACTTCGATGTGTTTGTTTACAATTATAAGGGCAATTCCCTCCCAGTTTAGGGATTTACACCTTTGGTTCTAGTCACCAGCCCCTAGCCTATGGAAGGTGGGTTTGGGCTAGTCACAATACGGGCCCCAGGAGACAGGTTGTGATGTCTTTTTGAAATAATTATAATTAAATTTTCATTTTTTAAATTTAAACACTTTACCTTTTTATTCAAATTTTATATACTTTTAAGATGTTTTTTATAAAAATATTTCGTGTTGAGAAAACCATTTCAGGGGTATGAATAGATATTGTTGGAAATTAATCTTTTCAGTTTTCATGGAATACCAATTTCATTATTTAAATTTAGTTAAATTACTTATCTTTTCTTTCTAATAATATGTTTTAAATTTTTCTCATTAGGTATATGGATGGATAAGGAAATAGAAGATGTCAAATTAAAATTAATGATGAATTTTCATCAATAGAAATCATGTTTCTTTTTAAAAGGTTTTATATTATTGGAAAATGTATAGTGTATATAACTTTCCAAATTGTAAAATATGGGTTTGTTATGAATGACTTTTTATTAAATAAACTAAATTCTAAACATGTAAAGATCATCATATGTTAGACAAATATTTCAAGAAATAAAACACAATATTATTTAAACATTAAAGCTGATTCTTTATCATCACTCGTTACAATTTACATAATCAACATTAGAAATATTATTATTTATTTTTTAAAATACGTATATAATATAACTACAACATTGGACCCACACTCCATGATCCAGTTTTCAAATCATTAACATTACATTTCTGATTTTTTTATTCATAATTCTAAACTAATTTATTTCCATCAAACCATAAATATCCATTATAAAAAATTTATTCGTTTAGAAATAGAGCAACCTTTTGGTTTATAATATTATTTAATTTATAAAAACTCATACATAAACAATTGAAAAGTCATTAAATTATCAATTTTTCCATTTAACCTAAATTTAATTTTTAACAATACGTCATGGACATTATACTTCTAAAATATGTCGTAGACATATAATTTTCACCATAATTATATAAAACATGAATGATATTATACATAATAAGTATGAGCTCAAAATACCAGAATGGATGACAAATTATGTATTAACCAATTATTTTAATTAGCGAGAATAAGAGTATATAATTTTATCAATATTGATCATTAAAAACATTACAAACTCACAAAAAGTAATTAAAACATTTTTTTCATAACATGGATATTCACATACATAAATCCCATTCAAACCCCCTTTGAAAACTATTTATAATAGAATAAACATACAACCTGTATAAAAAAACATTAACCATTGCATTGGAGAGCTATGATGGGTTGAAATACTATTAACTGTTACAGTACATCTTATGATTTTAAAAGGCTCACCTAACACTATCAGGACCGCCCCATCATGTATGTTGTAATGGGATTACTCGACATTGTTTGGAACACCATGTTAAAAAAGATGTAAAAGAACCATAAAATTAATAATGATTATATAAAATCGTTATTAATTTGACAATGTGAATAACTAATGGAAAATAAAGTTGGATAATTTCAATCTAATAGAATTATTATTAACAAATTTATAATAAACATGTTCCCAAAAAATCTCATGAAATCATGATTAAACCGTGTAATATTAAAATGTTCCATAATAATATATTTTCGAAATTCTTAAACCATATAAAAGATTTTTTTTTCATAAAAATATCATTGAAACATGATTAAACCAAGACATAGAATTGGTAACCATATTGAAATCATTGAAAAATGAGAAACCCATGGAAATGAAATGAATTCCAAAACAATCACAATGAAACATGATTAAACCATTGAAATGAAATGGGTTCCATGAAAACATGTATAAAATATTAACACATGTAAGAAAATGTGTTCCATAAAATTACCAAAGAAACATTATTAACTGATGTAAAATAATTATCTTCTATTAAAATATATTGGAAAATTTATTAACCTATGGAAATGAAATGTGTTCCGTTAAAATATCATTGAAATACACAAAATTTCTATAGAAAAGAATGAATATTGTATAAATAAAAAAACTACTCATTTTATGAAGAGTACTTTTTTGATGTGATTAAATGAAATAAAATTTAAATTTAATTAAAAACATTCAGAAAGAAAATAATCAGTAATCAATCCAATGTGTCTTATTACAGTTTGAAATATTTTAATGAACATCCAATTTAATGGAATAAAAATAAATAGAATATAAAATATTATTATTATTTGAATTTTCATTATTTAACATGTCATGTTTTCATCATATAAACCTCTTAAAATAAGATGAGTTTGTAGTATTAAAAAATTCTCCCATAAGACAATTAAAAAAAATCAATTACCGCATTGATATGATTGAAAATGAAATACTCATGGAAAGGTGATCATAAAATGGATAGGCAAATTGAAATAAATATAAGAATAATTATCATACCATACAATAATTATATATATATAAATCTCACAACAAGAATATGTTCTTAATAAGGAATTTTTCTCACAAAAATAAAAGTGAAATGAGAAAAACTCTATCTACATGAGTTACAAGTGATCCACGATATCAGTGGAATAATAAAATCAATTTAAAAATTTCTAATCATGAAATAAATTTTATTATTGATATAACATGTACCAGATAAGTATATACATGATATGAAATTAATTAGGTGCAAACCAACAAATAAGATTCAATAGAATGAATTTTGAGATGAAATCTCCTACAACTATGGTAATATATGTATTAGAAACAAAAAAAACCTATAATTAACAAATATAACATTTATATATAATTATTAAAAAATAATTATTTATATAATATATAATATTGTTTAATAGTTATAAAATTAAAATAACAATGCCGTGAATATGATATTTATCTCATAGAAGTAAAAAGTGATACCAAAAACCCTTACTTTAAGTCTGATTCATCACACATGTCATTAATATTCATTAATAATAAACATATTTTATTTGATTACATTATTGATAATAATTTACATTTTTATTATTACATTTATTTATGTTATAATAATTATACATACATATAAATAGTCAATTAGGTTTAAGGTGTGTTCATTGATCATATTCGGATTATTTGTCCAAACTGATGTTGTTAGGTTGACTGAGGTAAATTATCCAATTATTAAATATCCATCCTAATAATACTAACATAATTATATTATTTATAAATAAATTATTCTTTTAAAACAAATATGGTAATATAGTTATGATAAATAAACATATATTATGACCATGGAGATTGTACGCCATTCGAACACATGTGTAATGATCCCATATTTTTAATGATCATTATGTAAGGAAAGTAAAAATTATAACTATATAATGAAAATTATATAAAAAATAAAAATTTATTTATTTATAAATATTCTTATATATATATATATTGATCTTATGATGTGTTGGTGAAATGTATGAATCACATCACATGGAGGAGGCAACAATCCATGCATCTTAAAATGACATTATATATTTCACAATGTATTAAAAGTTAATAAGTAATGTGATATATTATATTTTCAAAAAGATAATTTTTACATTAATATTATATATATTTCTTTTATATATCCTAATTTTATTAAACCCATCCTTATAACATTCAATTTAATGCATGAAAAAATTACACCGCTCAAAGGAGGCGATAATCCACACATCAAAAATTGATGTTATCGTATACTCTTAAAATGGAAAGGATGAATTTATTTGTTATATTATATGTTTATAAGAATAAATACCTCAAAAATAACATTAATATCATATATATATTATCAATATATCATTACTCACATCATTTAATGGACTTAACTTATAAACAATCAATATCAGTTCGCAAGGTAGTTGTCCAACCTAAAAATGTTTGATGAAGCATATCCCATTTCATGGAAGTGGGTAAAGGAGACAGTATAAAAGATCAAACAAAAAAATATTCTTATATTTATTATAATTTTTTTGTTAAATAATAATTTCTTATGAATAAATTAAATTGTGTAGAACTTATAAAACAAAATTTCTTATTGTAGAATGTTACCTTTTCTTTAGATAATTTTTTTTAGTTTCACAGATGGACTTGAATTGTATCTTTCATTAAAGATATTATTATTTTAGGTTGAGAGGAGGGAATTTTGGAGTTTATTTTGCATTTTTTTAATATTCATTGGTCATTGCTGTTTTGATGAAGTAAGGGTGATGAGTGCAATTTTTTGTGGGAGGGGAGTGGAATTATTTTTAATATAAAAAAGAAAACACTTTAGAAGGTATTATTTACCTGATTTTCCTACATTAATTGTCTAAAAGGAAATAAATTTGATATATTGTTGTAATAAATACATAAAATGGGTTTTGTTCAAATTTTTTGTTCATTTGGACCATTATTATTAATGTTTAACCACTTACTAAACTCAATTTTAAGTTAATAAGTACAATTAATTATAATTATTATCATTTTTTTGTGTGGAAATTACAATGTTTAACATACTATTAATTATATATTATTCTAATTCGAAATAAAGCAATAATTTCTAAATCCTCTAATTATTGAATTTTAATAATTTAATTTATAACAATTCTTAATTACTGAATGAGAACACTCATTTGTTATGTAAAATTTTCCAAATATTAAAATGTTTTAAATAATATTTCTATTTGAAATTAAGTCCAATGACATAAATTAGAATGAAAAATTTATAATTTTCAAAAAAATATTCTTTAAAAACTATTAAAAATATAATTTACCACTATAATTTTTTTAGAAGAAAAATTAAGTTAAAATTAAATTTCAATATTTTTAAATGAAGCTTCTCTAAAAAATTACTAAAAATCACTAAGATAATTTTTAAATTTATGATCAATAAAATTATCTATATTTTTTTAAATAGTTTTTCTAAATGACCTGGAATGTTTCTTACGACACATGCACAATTGAGATGTGGTTAGACTACCCTTTAAAAATATACATCCATTTATGCTTATGATTGGGTTTTTTTCTTAAGCCTATAAAACAAATTTTTTTATATAAAAAATATGATTTAATATAGAAAATATGAGCTTCATTAGTATCATTCAATAATAATGATTAATTTAATTTGGTAATAAATATTTCCATTATGGTCATAGAAATAGATTTCATAAATTTGTATCCTTAATATTCCGTTGGTCATTCATTCCATTTATGACTAAGGAGATACCAATTAAATAAATTTGTAACCATGAGAAAATAATTATTTTATAATTTTTCAAAATCATTTATTTCTTCCAGTCTAATTGGTTGGGTTTATCTATCATAATGATATTAATATATTATTGATGTATAGCATGACTTAGGCTTATATGTGAAATAATTCCTCAAATTGTTTGTTGTATTAAAAAAATTAAGGTAAAATTGGTGTTTCATCTGATGAAAGATAAAATATATATTTCATATGTAATGACCAAGAATATCCATGTATGTTTTTAAATATCTGGGAATTTTATGACTCCATGAATGTTGACGACGCGTAATTCAGTGGCCTGGTGTGCCCAGAATCCATTTCTAATGTGTTTTTCGGGAACATTAAGTAAATGTATGAGGTTTTTTTCTATCATTGGACCGGTGCTCGGAATTGAAATCTAAGGGCACCGCTGAACTCACAGCGTTAGTATTCGCCTAGGATGACTTTCATCTCGATGGTAGTTGGTCGATGGTGAATGTTATTTTTTGGTTATTCATGGAAATAATAAAATAAAATAAATTCAAGTTTTATTTTAATTTATCTATTATATCCACCCAAGTGGAAGTTAGTGGTGGGGACCACCACACCTTAACCTCCCATGAGAGGTTATAGTGGTGGGGCCCACTCGAATAAAGCCTCCTATGAGAGTGTATGGTGTGGGGACCACCCGAGACTAAACCCTCTATTTAATTGAGGTAAAACTCTCAAATCCGTCATAAATGTGGGATAGCTTCTTGACCTCCTCCACCTTGATTGTGCTAACGTGGATGCCATTAATGTGCCTCCCTAGTGTTAAATTATCTTTATTGAATTTTATGCCAATGACTTAACAGATTTTATAATCTATTATTCTTGGCTACCTCTTCTTTTGTTGGAAAATGAGGAAAGATATCTTGAGTGAAATCCTCTCACCAGAGAAGAAAAAGTTTCTCCAATGAAGAATTAAGAACACGTTCTTCCAACAAAGAATGCCAACATGGAGCATCTTCAACTTCTTCATTAGAAACACCTTGCAGAAGAAACCAAGGTGGGACAACATCGAAGACCGACCTTCCCTCCTCATCATCGTTGATGAACTGACAAAGGAGGTTGGGATTATAGCTTTGCGGTGGACGTGATGAATGAAGAAATCTTTGTCTTCTTCCCCACAATTCCATCGATGGACAACGAACAATGGTATGGGATTGAATTTTATTTAAAATGATTTATTCCTATATACTTTCTTTCATTCAAAATGAAGAATGAGGATATTATAATTTTGGAGGAGAGTTGTTGTGCTTCATTCTTTTCAATCAATTGCTATCACCCTAAACCCAAATGGTTCTAACCAAACCAATGTGGTCCAACCCTTCTGTCGATCTAATTTGTGGTGTTATTCAAAACAGAGGAAAGCGATGTCAATGGAGATGAAGGCAACAACCGCACAACCTGCGACCTCCGGGACCCGCGTTGCCCCAGTGATGCTCTGGTGCCCCTGCCGGGCCGGCTACGCTGCCCAGAGCCGAAGCACGGAGCCCACCTGATTTAGTGCCGCACCGGCAGCGCCGAGCCCCCCGCCAACTGAAACGGCCAATGCTGCATTGCATCCCAGTCGTGCCGCCCTCGCCAGTTGCATCGCCCTCACCGGTGCATCACCCTCACTCGTAGCGCCACCTTGCTGACCGTGTCACCCTTTCTGGTTGTGTTTCCCTCACTGGCTTCACCCCCCGCACCCAGGGCGTGCTGCCCTAGGCAGAACTGGCTACGCCCTTTGCAGCGCCATGGCTAAATCGGACACTTGCAACACTCTAGCAGGCTAGGTTGTTGCGCACCAATTCTGCTCTCCATGTTTCCTAGTGGCATGCTGGGTTGGGCAGCATAGGTTGGTCCAATCCCAATGGGATAGCCCACACACCATCCGGGCCAGACCCAAAGGGTCTGGCCAGGTCGACCTGACCCAGGTCGGCCCGGACGTGGTCTGTCCGACCGAGTTGGACCAGACCTAGGCCCGCTACGACACTTTAATTTTTTTCCATATATTTGTCACAGGACGTCCATTTGATGAACCATCAGTGGTTCTAGTAATCTTGGAGTGTGATCGTCCATTTGAGTATATTTCCTTAGAGTTTGGGGAATAGTTGAGAAACAGTCAGGTTTGATCATGAACGAATCCTATCAGGACCCCAGGACAAAAAGGATAATAAAACATAGACTTGGCGTCATATTGACGCACCGTCAGTTTCTCTGAGACCCCTATGACGTGGAAGACTTTTGGGATACATCTTATTTTGAATTTGTGGATGATGGATCATTAAACAGTAGCTTTTGGGGCGGAATCTCCAGTGACAAGCGAGCATTTTTGCGGAAACCTGATAGTTGGCTGAGACTTCACGACTGTTGATCGTTTGACTTATAATGACTCAAATAGCACAATATTGAGCACCTGGTCTTGGTGGTAGACCCATGGAGGATATGTGCCTAGTTGTTGCAGTAGAACCATAGTATACGACAAGAGAAGTACTTCTGCAAGCTATGAGGGGGAGCGCCTAGATGTGGTGGAAGACCAACAGTGGAGAGTGCCTCTTTGTGACGTAACTGACCCACAATACTCGACAGGAGGAGTACCTCAGTAGTACAAGGTTAGTGGGAAGTTCCTAGTGGTGGAAGCATGCCCATTGTACTCAATAGAGGAGTAGTTCTCCAGAAGCTGAGATTATGAAATGTTACTACCCCCCCCCCCCACCCGAATAAAATCCTGGTTGAGCTGAGTCAGTTTTTCCTGCATTTTCCTCAAGATTATGATGCATCACTTGATAACATAGGTATATGTATGGGAATATAACTAAGTTAATTTTTTGATTTGATTCATTTTGGATTATCCATGTTGTATTTAGTGTGAAAATGATGGTCTCAAGGTCCATACTGAGTATCGTTATACTCCCCCATTCATTGGCTATGCATGCACCTCATTGTGTTGGATGGAGATGATGGACAACACTGATCTAAGGCTGAGAGTACTAGGACTAGATGGTACCCAAATGTTGACTATCTGGCGTGTCGTTACACGGAGGAGATAGATAGACATGGATTGTTAAGGAGGCTATCACTACCTACCATTCAAGTAGGACCCTCGGAGGATGACCCAACAACTGTTTTTTGTATTATTTAGTTGTAATTGTACTTTTTAGTTTCTTGTACTATACAGTTGGGCTGGTATTTATGATCCCTTCTACTTTATGAATACTTTTGTTATACAATTAATCTTTTTGTGCTAGTCGATAGCCCCTGGCATATTGAAGGTAGGATTGGGGTTGTCAAGACACGGGCTCTAGTGACGAGTTGTGACAAATTGGTATCAGAGAATGAGGTTTTACCGCATAACATTGGACACTAATGTTTTTCTATGAAGCAATAATGATAAGGGTAATGACTGTGGTTTTCAGTTCAGGGTGACCAGTGGTGGTGCTGCGAGCAATGTATCTATACAACAAGAACCCTGACATCTGAATTCTGACTCTGTGCAGGAAAACACTATTTGTGTGCATGTTTTCAAATGTATTCTTTATCTTAGCTCAACCACGTCAGTTCATCTGGTATACCTTTTTACCATGTCGCTTCTGTTTCTTTCAGAATGCCTCCACACAGGCGACCAGCTAGATTCACGTGAGTTGTACCCACTAATAGCACATTGAGCGATGAGGACTTAGTGTAGGGCCCTTTTCCAGATGATTCATCAATGGTACCTTTACTCATTGGCCCACTAATACCACCTTCTCCAACATCAGATGGTCCACGCCGCTTGAGCGTGTTTCATGAGTTTCAGCACTAGAGGCATCCCAGGTTCAGGGGATAGATGGACCCACAGACTACTAAGGATTGGCTGGAGGATGTGGGGAGATTCTTCTGACTGGTAGGGAAAGCATCTGAACTCATTGTGATACTTGTTGCCAGCCTTCTACAAGAAGTAGTGGTCAGATCGTGGAGCTTGATGCTCCGTGTCCATGATGAGGTGACGCTTCTCTGGGCAGACCAGGAGAGCTTGTTTCAGTTATATTTTGTCCGAGTGACTATTCACATAGTGCTCCTATAAGAGATACTTCATCTGTAGCAGGGAAACATGATTATAGCTCAGTACTCAATGTGGTTCACAAACCTCGAACACTACTCCATCAATATGGAGTGGAATCCATTCTTTAGGACCTAGACCTTTCATCAGTGACTCAGGTTGGGCATCAGGGCATCAATGATCTCAATCAGCATCCCAATGTAGGTGGATGTGTTAGATAGAGCCATCTTGGTGGGGTGATTCATTACTAACCAGTCACCAATTGCGATATCCAACTCAAGTAAACATGTAGGAGAGTCTTCTACAGTAGGTTGCAGACATTTTCTACAGAGGTCCATGAAGACCAGACCTATAGGTGGACGACCGCATGACTCAGGATCAGTAGAGTGGGGCATCCTAAGCGGAGAGAGACATGCCAGGAGTGGGAAGTGTTACTCATGCGGCGGGAAGGTTCCCTTTGCTCATGACTGTCTGACCCGCCAATCATATGATCTACAGATGTTCGAAGAACCCCCTAGGTAGAGGCACATATTATATTCTTGTGGTCTTTAGGGAGTATGCAGGTGTGACAGAGGAGCTGGTCTTGAAGATTGCGATGGGAGATGTGTTAAGATGTTTTTGCCACCACCACCAGGTGGTTCACACGGACCGCAGGGAGCTGGTGGACAGGGGAGAGCTCAGCTACATGAAGCTGAGGCATATGATCATGGATCTCCTGAGATGAATCAATGTATGATATGTTTCTAATACACCATTGATTCAGTACTTATAGACATAGGTTCCAGTCACTATTTTATTTCAACTTCCCTCGTATGGAGCTCAGAGATTTTGACGGAGTTGTTGGCTCAATTCATACAGCTTGAGACTCCTACAAGAGAATATTAGATTATTATGCACAGGTGATGGCAGTGTGAGCATACTCTAGGAGGTGAGGGCTTCAGGTGGGATCTCATAGTAGTGACGTTGAGGCCTTACGACATCTTTTTGGGTATGGACTTGTTATCTAGTGTCCATGCACTGATTGACTTTATTAGGCGAAAATTGAAGTGTGTTCTCATGGATGAGACCAGGAATACCTTTACTGGAGAGAAGGGAGCCTTTTCACCACATGATGGACTTTCCTAGAGAAGGGGGTAGCCAATCACACATCATTTGGCTTGCCTTACCCTCGTAGAAGTATATGTAGAGAGTACGAGCTATCCAGTAGTGGTGGACCAGTACACCGATGTTTTTCCTAATGATGTACTAGGTCTACCTTCAGGTAGATTGGTGGACTTTTATATTGAATTGTACCAAGGGTAAAAAATAATATCTACAACAGCATATCAAATGGCTCAGGTGGAGCATCGCGAGATGCATGTATAGATAGAGGACTGGTAGTGTAAGGGGTTAATCCGGCCCAGTGTTTCACCTTGGGAAGCCTCGATTATGTTTTCTATGAAAGTGAATAGGAGCCCGAGGATTTTTGTTGACTATCTCTACCTAAACCATGTGACTGTGACGAACAAGTACCCACTCCTAATGACCAATGATCTCTTTGATCAACTGAAGGAAGAATGGTGGTTCTTGATGATTGATCTCTGATCAGGATATCTCCAACTTAGAGTTCGAGATAAGGATGTGCATAAGATGACCTTCATATTTCAGTACGACCTCTATGTGTGATTGTTTATTCCATTTGGCATAACCAATGGTCCAACAGTGTTCATGGGGCTCATGAACTAGATCATTCTGCCATACCTCCATTTCTTTATCATATTCATCATTGAAAACATTCATATCTACTCGACCACTGAAGAGGAGCATGCCTACCACTTGCGGTTAGTACTGGAAACACTCTGATAGCATTAGATTTATAGTAATCTCTCAATGTGCCAGTTTTTCATCTTAGAGGTTCAAATTCCGATACTTTTCATATTGGATGCTGGAGTTATAGTGGATCCAGCAACGATTGAGGCTTTACTTGCTTGGGATCCACCCAGAACTGTGATAGAGATACAATGTTTCTTGGGTGTGTCTAGATAGTACCAGAGGATTGTGCAAAAATTCACTATAGTTGCAGCAGCACTATCAGCCTTGAAAAGGAAGGTAGAACCCTTCGTGTGGACAAAGATATGGAAGCAGATTTTTCAAAAGCTGAGGAATAGATTTACTAGTGCCCCATCTTGGAGCTTCCTGAGGAGGGTATAGGGTACGTAGTTTTCTACTACACATCAGGGATAAGACTCAGATGTGTTTGGATACAGGAGAGAGTAGGGATCACATATGGTTCTTGACAGCTGTAAAAGAATGAGCAGAACTACACTACACATGAACTGGATTTAGCAGCAGAGGTCATCATTTTGAAGATAGGGAAACACATATAATGGGATAGAGCATTAAAATGTACATTTATCACAAGAGTCTCAAGTATATCTTCTCTCAGACAGACTTGAACCCGAGATAGTGACGTTGGCTTGAGTTCCTCTAGGACTATAACTTCAAGATAGTCTATACTCATGGGTAGAAGAACATTGTTTCAGATGTAATCATTAAAAGATTTTATATACAGCTTCTTGGTGAAGCGATATAGCAAGATTCCACTTTGTAAATATCCTTTGTGGATAGAGATGGATCAGATTTTAATCAGTCTCTTATAGTCACTTCCCCACCCCTTTAGAAAGTCTGGGATGCTTAGTGTGATAATTATGTCTGCAAGACACAACGAGCTCAGATATCCATAGCTCGGGAACCTGATGGATTTTCTGAAGGTGGAGAGCACATCATCTTCTTTGGAGGACATACCATTGTACCATTGTCACTTCAGGAGGAATCGTTGATGGATTTCCACACATCTACTCCAGCGATACATCTATGAGTGAAAATGATGTACCATAACCTCCAATGATAGAACGTGTAACCAAAAATGAAGAAAGAAGTTTTAGAGTTTGTCTCACGATGCCTCACTTGTTTGCAAGTGAAGGTGGAGAATCAGGTACCAGCATGCTTAGTTTAGCCTTTAATGGTCCAAGAGTAGAAGTGGGATGGGATATCCATGGACATTGTGACGGGTCTTCCATGTAAATCATGGAGACATGACTCTATCTGGGTGATTGTTGACCGAATCACTACGTCATCCCACTTTCTATTAAGAAGAGAGTAGTGTTCAGTAGTGAGATTTAGATGCCTCTATGTGCAAAATATTATATGGGTACATGGAGTAACATTGATGATCATTTCCAATCGTGATGCATGTTTTACTTCAAGCTATGGAAGGGGTTTTTGGGGGTTTTTGGGATGCAGCTTCATTTGAGCACTGCCTTCCATCATCAAATGGATGACCAAATTGAGCGGACAATTCAGACCCTCGAGGACATGATGTGTGCTTGTGTCCTCGACATCGGTCACATCTCGGAGGATCACTTTCTTTAGGTGATGTTTGCGTATAACAACAGTTGTCAGTCCACCATAGAGATGAAACATTTTGAGGCATTATATGGGAGACTTTGTAGATCACCATTATGCTGGACTGACCTAGGGGAGTCAGCATTAGTGGGACTAGATATTGTATGAGATACCACTGAGAAGGTGTAGATTATCTATGAGTGGTTGAAGACTGTCCGCAGCATGCAGAATTCGTATGACGACAGGAGACAAAGACCTCTTATGTTCAAGGATAGTGACCACGACTTTCTATGGGTCTCACCTCGATAAGGATTACATAGATTTGTTAGAGAAGACAATTTATCTTCGAGATTCGTCAGACCTTTTCTAGTCCTTAGCAGAGTGGGCGAGGTGAAATACAGCTTAGCTCTTCCACCTCAGTTGCACCGGGTGCATGATGTCTTCTGTAAATGTGTTCAATAAGAAATTTAGAGTCTAATAAGATCAACATAATTTTTGATTAATAGTAAATTATGAATAGTGATTTTATGCTTAGGATTAGTAATTTGACCAAATGGTTTAGTAATCTCACATAAAGAAAGTATAAATATAATTTAGGAACCTTTATTAAGTAGTGTGATTCAATAAAATAGGTAAATAACTGTTTCATTAATTATTAGTCATGTATTAGTTTTCTCGAGTGAATAGTGTTTTTTAATTAAAAATTAATTTAAAATTATTTAGAAAATTATTTTTATAAAATGGAGTTTATTTTTGAATTCATAGAATCGATATTATGTTATGGTAATATTTGGGTATTTTTATGAAAAAAAAGAATTTTTGGTGAATAGTGTATTTATTTAAAAATTAAATGAAAAATAATTAAAAAAATATTTTTATAAAATGGAGTTCATTTTTGAAATTTGAGCATCAATTTCTGGTTAATGTGAAATTTTGGGATTTTTCTGAGAAAATTTAATATTCAGTGAATAGTGAAAATACGGTTTTTAAGTTATAGGTGTATAATAACATCATTAAATGATGTATTAAGTATGTAATCAACATGGTTGACTAATGAATAGTAATATAAGGTATTAGGTGTCCAATGTGACCAATACCATGGAAATATACCATGGGCAAGCCCATGGTTTTGCCAATACCACCAATGAGGTGTCCCTTAGCCACTAATGTCGTGTCCCTTCACTTTCCCTATAAATACCAAGCCATTCTCTCATCTATTCGACTCCAAAATCATCCTCAATGATGTTATGGTCTCATTACCTCCCAAAGAGTCCTTAAAAGGTTCCTCAAAGCCCTCAAGGTCCCAATCATTGAGTTTTAAGAGTTATTTTTTAAGGTAAGGGATCCTACCTCTCTCTTTCTTTTCAAGTACTCTCGTTTATGTCATTTCTTTTAGGCTCCATGTTGTTAAGTTGGGGGTGTTATTTTATATTCTTCCAACTTCCCTTTATATGTTAATATGATGAGATACCCCCTCTTTTTCTTATCATTTCGTTTTATGAATGTTTAAGTGGCGTCGTTAGGCTGCCGAATTTTTGTAAGGGATTCTTTCACTCTTCCCATTTTCAAGTTCTATTTTCATGTCAAGTCTATCAAGTTACTTTTTATTATGTGGGTGTATGATATCAATATCTATCATACATATATTTTATTTTCATATGATGAGATACCATATTTGATCTCTTCAATTCATTTTTGAAGTTTTATGTGATGCCGTTAGGCTGTAGAATTTTTAAGGGATTCTTTCACCCTTCTCATTTCCAAGTTTTATTTTCATGTCATGTCTTTCATGTTCCTTTTTATTATGTTGGGTTATGATCTCTATATCTATCATACTGATCTTTTATTTTCATATGATGACAGACCCTATTTGTTCTCGTCAATTGTTTTTTGTTGAAATTTTTGTAACACCGTTAGGCTGCGGAATTCTCATAAGAGAAATATTATTTTTCTCTTCCTTTCATTTTATTCATTTCATAGGGTATATCTTTAAACATTCAATACAATGTTCATAAATCCATTATATTATGTTTCCTCTACTTTTCTATGTATCATTTATGAGTGGGTGACCCATGTCCCCTCTGTTATCAATGTTTTCTAAAACCCTATAACATAGCCGTTATGCTGCAGAATTTTCATCTCAAAATGTCTCTCTCTTTCACTGAAAATCATTTATTTTATTTAGTTAAAAATCAAAGTAATTTATTCTAAAGGTGTTTTCACATATATATCAAAATTCTCTATTTTAACTCTGGGATTTATATACATGAAACCCACATTTCTTTTTCCGTGGGTTTAAAGTGACATAAAGATCACGTCTTTAAATATGTTTTAAAAATGTGATGACTACGAAATGAAACCCATTTCATTTATTCTATATGGGTCTTTTATGAAATGTTTGATGATGATATATGTGTCTCACATGATAATAAAGGAAAATTTAAGGGTGCGCCCTGATAGTGCTCCAATGCATTCGGTAAAGACTCAATCTCTAGAGATAAACATTTTTGCTGATACCTTGGTGAATAACATTGGTAATTTTTTATGACATCATGGGGATGGACCTTGGTGAAACAGAAATGTTTTTCTATGATAATTGTTTTAGCCACATCTAAATATTATTAAATACATTATTTTAATTATGATATGCCTCTTGATTTCTTTCCCATGCCTTAAAGTTCTTTTTCACGACTTTATTGATGTACCTCAAGTTCACATATTAAATGTTTCCCTAGTTTCCCTTATTGGACCTTCTTCTCACCCTATCCTTTGATGTATGCTCCTAAGTTATGAGATTATATAATGAACATAGGATGAATAATTTAATAATCATTTCAATTGTTTAAGAAGAATGTTTTATGTTGTCATGTATTAAGTTCCAGGTTTCCAAGACACTAAGCCTTAATGATGCTCAGTTTTGTATAAAGTAATGAATGTTTATGTGATAAAAAGGAGGGATGTCATAGTTGGTATCAATGGACGGTTTAGTTATTTGTGGAAATTAGGATATGAAATCATTAGTAAGAACCATATATGAACGTTTAAATATAGGAAATGTTTCTTGTATTTTGTTGAGTATTGATTAAGTTGTTTATCAAGAAAATACATCTCTGTCTGGATATGAGTAGGTAGAGGAGGCTCCAGCACAGATGTACATAGTGGTAAAACAGTAAAACACTGCTTGATCTAGACTAAAACAGGACCTGGTATACGACAACGGACGTTGCTGCACTATTGGTTACGACACTCCTAGGGGATTTTCTTTGGTAAATTCATAAGCTTAGTTTGAACCATTATTAAAGGAACAAAGATAAAATAAAATAAAGATTCAGATAAGAATATATGATCATGGATAAACTAGATTGGAACCTAGAGGATCACAAGTTAGGATATACTTTTCTTCTCCATGTTTATCCTTCTATGCTTAAAGATTACTTTTCATTATTATTGGATAAAAATTTAATCCCCCCTAATTGTACATTTTTTTCTTTTTTAATGGAGAGAAATATAAGAACGTGTCCCAACAACCAATGTGATAGGAAATGTGATTATTGCCCTATTAATATGATAGAGATGACGAGAGATCAAATTGAACATATTGTGATTATGCCAAACCATCTATAAAAAATCCCAATTAAGAATTGGTACCTAGTTGAATGCCCAAATTCATCAAGGAATAAGAAGACTAAGTCTCAAGGATGTTCATCAGATACTGTTGATAAGGGAAAGAAGACCCAAATTCCTATGTGAAAAATGTGTGCAAAGAGTCACCAAGGAGAATGTCACAAAGGAACCGGGAGATGTTTTAAGTGTGGGGTGATAGGGCATAAAGTATCCAATTTCTTTAAAAAAACAGATAATGTGATGAATAAAGATATGGTTCGATCTAATGTACCTTATACAATTCAATGTCATAAATGTAGAGAAGTTAGACATTACCCAAGGCAATGATCCCTATGAAGGGATGAGAAGCATGATGAGCATCAACAATATTCATGGAAAAGGGAACAATTCAAGTCATATTCTGAGATAGATCATGATGACTGAAGTACATGAAACTTTTTCGCAAAAAATATATATGTCATGTTGTGGTTTAGTTCAACATCTTTGTGCATATCTTTAATGTTTTCTAAGAACATCGTGTCACTACCTATGATGATTTTATATCATTAATGAAAAACATGTATTGTTATGTATCACATGATGATGTTATAAAGCTGTTCCTCTTGAAAAATAAAATTATTTGGGGATTAAAAGATGAATATTATTTTGGAAGATGTTTATTATTTTGGGAACCCTATATGATCGAGGTAAATATATTTCTATTGTATATTCATTGAGGATTAAATGTTGACATATATTTTGAATAATAAATGAATTTAAGGTGAACTTATGGTAATTTTGGTTACTTATGGGAATGATTAACCTATCTAGGGGAAAATATGTTTAGGTTAGTTACCATTGTTATAAGATGTTAGGAGTGGTTGATGTTGTTTGGATATGAATGATAAAGTTTATCTTGGAAGACTATGTTATCAAATCTTTCTTATATTTGGGTTTCAATATTAGTTTGGTTTATTTTGTGTAATTTTAAGGATAGTTATTTATGGAATGGTCTAGGATGAACATTGGGTGGTACCGTGAAACTTTGAAGATTTAGAGTAGTTTCCCTTCTTATGGGGTTATTTATTTATGAAGAGTATTTTTATCTTACCCTTTGTTTTTTTGGGATAAATGTTTAAAGATATATTGTTATTATTTTGTGGATTATGTGATTCTCTAGACGATGAATCTTGTGCTTTTGATGAGAAGAAGTGTTTTTGAATTCTCATTGTTTGGAGAAAAGATTAGTTTCGGTAGAAACTTATTACAGGATGAAACTCTACTTGAAGGTAATTATATTTACTTGTATTCTTATTATATGTAGTAAATGAATTTGTTAAAATGATTAAAATAAACTTAAAACAAAAAAATTGTTGGTTTACAATTCCTATAGGGTAATCAAAGATTGTTTACACACATCAAAAGTTTGTGACTTTCTTATTGTTAACATTCTCTTAATCATGTTTTCTATCACTCTCCCTTAGAATTTGACCATTTGTTTTCTCTTCCATATCCATTTTTTCCAACATAGAACCCCAGTATGAGTTAACTCGGGTGACCATTGTACTTCCCATTAATTATTTTAAAGTAGTAGTTTTACTGACTCCTTTTCTGATGTGGGACTTTTAATGAAATTTCCAAGCCCAATTTTAATAATCGCAAGGAACCAATTTATTACGGGGGGAAGAATGTAACAACTGTAAATTTTGATAAATTTCGTTTCCTGATTTAGTGTGATATTTAATTTTATACTCAAAAAAACTATTTTATTTATTAAAATGAGTATAATTAAAATGAGACGATTGGGTTTTAAATATTATATGATTGTTGGTCAATATGACTGTCATAAACAAAATGTTAAGAATATTGTTGGTTTACATCCATTTATGCTTATGATTGGGTTTTTTTCTTAAGCCTATAAAACAAATTTTTTTATATAAAAAATATGATTTAATATAGAAAATATGAGCTTCATTAGTATCATTCAATAATAATGATTAATTTAATTTGGTAATATATATTTCCATTATGGTCATAGAAATAGATTTCATAAATTTGTATCCTTAATATTCCGTTGGTCATTCATTCCATTTATGACTAAGGAGATACCAATTAAATAAATTTGTAACCATGAGAAAATAATTATTTTATAATTTTTCAAAATCATTTATTTCTTCCAGTCTAATTGGTTGGGTTTATCTATCATAATGATATTAATATATTATTGATGTATAGTATGACTTAGGCTTATATGTGAAATAATTCCTCAAATTGTTTGTTGTATTAAAAAAATTAAGGTAAAATTGGTGTTTCATCTGATGAAAGATAAAATATATATTTCATATGTAATGACCAAGAATATCCATGTATGTTTTTAAATATCTATGAATTTTATGACTCCATGAATGTTGACGACGCGTAATTCAGTGGCCTGGTGTGCCCAGAATCCATTTCTAATGTGTTTTTCGGGAACATTAAGTAAATGTATGAGGTTTTTTTCTATCATTTGGACCGGTGCTCGGAATTGAAATCTAAGGGCACCGCTGAACTCACAGCGTTAGTATTCGCCTAGGATGACTTTCATCTCGATGGTAGTTGGTCGATGGTGAATGTTATTTTTTGGTTATTCATGGAAATAATAAAATAAAATAAATTCATGTTTTATTTTAATTTATCTATTATATCCACCCAAGTGGAAGTTAGTGGTGGGGACCACCACACCTTAACCTCCCATGAGAGGTTATAGTGGTGGGGCCCACTCGAATAAAGCCTCCTATGAGAGTGTATGGTGTGGGGACCACCCGAGACTAAACCCTCTATTTAATTGAGGTAAAACTCTCAAATCCGTCATAAATGTGGGATAGCTTCTTGACCTCCTCCACCTTGATTGTGCTAACGTGGATGCCATTAATGTGCCTCCCTAGTGTTAAATTATCTTTATTGAATTTTTTGCCAATGACTTAACAGATTTTATAATCTATTATTCTTGGCTACCTCTTCTTTTGTTGGCAAATGAGGAAAGATATCTTGAGTGAAATCCTCTCACCAGAGAAGAAAAAGTTTCTCCAATGAAGAATTAAGAACACGTTCTTCCAACAAAGAATGCCAACATGGAGCATCTTCAACTTCTTCATTAGAAACACCTTGCAGAAGAAACCGAGGTGGGACAACATCGAAGACCGACCTTCCCTCCTCATCATCGTTGATGAACTGACAAAGGAGGTTGGGATTATAGCTTTGCGGTGGACGTGATGAATGAAGAAATCTTTGTCTTCTTCCCCACAATTCCATCGATGGACAACGAACAATGGTATGGGATTGAATTTTATTTAAAATGATTTATTCCTATATACTTTCTTTCATTCAAAATGAAGAATGAGGATATTATAATTTTGGAGGAGAGTTGTTGCGCTTCATTCTTTTCAATCAATTGCTATCACCCTAAACCCAAATGGTTCTAACCAAACCAATGTGGTCCAACCCTTCTGTCGATCTAATTTGTGGTGTTATTCAAAACAGAGGAAAGCGATGTCAATGGAGATGAAGGCAACAACCGCACAACCTGCGACCTTCGGGACCCGCGTTGCCCTAGTGATGCTCTGGTGCCCCTGCCGGGCCGGCTACGCTGCCCAGAGCCGATGCACGGAGCCCACCTGATTTAGTGCCGCACCGGCAGCGCCGAGCCCCCCGCCAACTGAAACGGCCAATGCTGCATTGCATCCCAGTCGTGCCGCCCTCGCCAGTTGCATCGCCCTCACCGGTGCATCACCCTCACTCGTAGTGCCACCTTGCTGACCGTGTCACCCTTTCTGGTTGTGTTTCCCTCACTGGCTTCACCCCCCGCACCCAGGGCGTGCTGCCCCAGGCAGAACTGGCTACGCCCTTTGCAGCGCCCTGGCTAAATCGGACACTTGCAACACTCTAGCAGGCTAGGTTGTTGCGCACCAATTCTGCTCTCCATGTTTCCTAGTGGCATGCTGGGTTGGGCAGCATAGGTTGGTCCAATCCCAATGGGATAGCCCACACACCATCCGGGCCAGACCCAAAGGGTCTGGCCAGGTCGACCTGACCCAGGTCGGCCCGGACGTGGTCTGTCCGACCGAGTTGGACCAGACCTAGGCCCGCTACGACACTTTAATTTTTTTCCATATATTTGTCACAGGACGTCCATTTGATGAACCATCAGTGGTTCTAGTAATCTTGGAGTGTGATCGTCCATTTGAGTATATTTCCTTAGAGTTTGGGGAATAGTTGAGAAACAGTCAGGTTTGATCATGAACGAATCCTATCAGGACCCTAGGACAAAAAGGATAATAAAACATAGACTTGGCGTCATATTGACGCACCGTCAGTTTCTCTGAGACCCCTATGACGTGGAAGACTTTTGGGATACATCTTATTTTGAATTTGTGGATGATGGATCATTAAACAGTAGCTTTTGGGGTGGAATCTCCAGTGACAAGCGAGCATTTTTGCGGAAACCTGATAGTTGGCTGAGACTTCACGACTGTTGATCGTTTGACTTATAACGACTCAAATAGCACAATATTGAGCACCTGGTCTTGGTGGTAGACCCATGGAGGATATGTGCCTAGTTGTTGCAGTAGACCCATAGTATACGACAAGAGAAGTACTTCTGCAAGCTATGAGGGGGAGCGCCTAGATGTGGTGGAAGACCAACAGTGGAGAGTGCCTCTTTGTGACGTAACTGACCCACAATACTCGACAAGAGGAGTACCTCAGTAGTACAAGGTTAGTGGGAAGTTCCTAGTGGTGGAAGCATGCCCATTGTACTCAATAGAGGAGTAGTTCTCCAGCAGCTGAGATTATGAAATGTTACTACCCCCCCCCCACCCGAATAAAATCCTGGTTGAGCTGAGTCAGTTTTTCCTGCATTTTCCTCAAGATTATGATGGATCACTTGATAACATAGGTATATGTATGGGAATATAACTAAGTTGATTTTTTGATTTGATTCATTTTGGTTTATCCATGTTGTATTTAGTGTGAAAATGATGGTCTCAAGGTCCATACTGAGTATCGTTATACTCCCCCATTCATTGGCTATGCATGCACCTCATTGTGTTGGATGGAGATGATGGACAACACTGATCTAAGGCTGAGAGTACTAGGACTAGATGGTACCCAAATGTTGACTATCTGGCGTGTCGTTACACGGAGGAGATAGATAGACATGGATTGTTAAGGAGGCTATCACTACCTACCATTCAAGTAGGACCCTCGGAGGATGACCCAACAACTGTTTTTTGTATTATTTAGTTGTAATTGTACTTTTTAGTTTCTTGTACTATACAGTTGGGCTGGTATTTATGATCCCTTCTACTTTATGAATACTTTTGTTATACAATTAATCTTTTTGTGCTAGTCGATAGCCCCTGGCATATTGAAGGCAGGATTGGGGTTGTCAAGACACGGGCTCTAGTGACGAGTTGTGACAAATTGGTATCAGAGAATGAGGTTTTACCGCATAACATTGGACACTAATGTTTTTCTATGAAGCAATAATGATAAGGGTAATGACTGTGGTTTTCAGTTCAGGGTGACCAGTGGTGGTGCTGCGAGCAATGTATCTATACAACAAGAACCCTGACATCTGAATTCTGACTCTGTGCAGGAAAACACTATTTGCGTGCATGTTTTCAAATGTATTCTTTATCTTAGCTCAACCACGTCAGTTCATCTGGTATACCTTTTTACCATGTCGCTTCTGTTTCTTTCAGAATGCCTCCACACAGGCGACCAGCTATATTCACGTGAGTTGTACCCACTAATAGCCCATTGAGCGATGAGGACTTAGTGTAGGGCCCTTTTCCAGATGATTCATCAATGGTACCTTTACTCATTGGCCCACTAATACCACCTTCTCCAACATCAGATGGTCCACGCCGCTTGAGCGTGTTTCATGAGTTTCAACACTAGAGGCATCCCAGGTTCAGGGGATAGATGGACCCACAGACTACTAAGGATTGGCTGGAGGATGTGGGGAGATTCTTCTGACTGGTAGGGAAAGCATCTGAACTCATTGTGATACTTGTTGCCTGCCTTCTACAAGAAGTAGTGGTCAGATCGTGGAGCTTGATGCTCCGTGTCCATGATGAGGTGACGCTTCTCTGGGCAGACCAGGAGAGCTTGTTTCAGTTATATTTTGTCCGAGTGACTATTCACATAGTGCTCCTATAAGAGATACTTCATCTGTAGCAGGGAAACATGATTATAGCTCAGTACTCAGTGTGGTTCACAAACCTCGAACACTACTCCATCAATATGGAGTGGAATCCATTCTTTAGGACCTAGACCTTTCATCAGTGACTCAGGTGGGGCATCGGGGCATCAATGATCTCAATCAGCATCCCAATGTAGGTGGATGTGTTAGATAGAGCCATCTTGGTGGGGTGATTCATTACTAACCAGTCACCAATTGCGATATCCAACTCAAGTAAACATGTAGGAGAGTCTTCTACAGTAGGTTGCAGACATTTTCTACAGAGGTCCATGAAGACCAGACCTATAGGTGGACGACCGCATGACTCAGGATCAGTAGAGTGGGGCATCCTAAGCGGAGAGAGACATGCCAGGAGTGGGAAGTGTTACTCATGCGGCGGGAAGGTTCCCTTTGCTCATGACTGTCTGACCCGCCAATCATATGATCTACAGATGTTCGAAGAACCCCCTAGGTAGAGGCACATATTATATTCTTGTGGTCTTTAGGGAGTATGCAGGTGTGACAGAGGAGCTGGTCTTGAAGATTGCGATGGGATATGTGTTAAGATGTTTTTGCCACCACCACCAGGTGGTTCACACGGACCGCAGGGAGCTGGTGGACAGGGGAGAGCTCAGCTACATGAAGCTGAGGCATATGATCATGGATCTCCTGAGATGAATCAATGTATGATATGTGTCTAATACACCATTGATTCAGTACTTATAGACATAGGTTCCAGTCACTATTTTATTTCAACTTCCCTCGTATGGAGCTCAGAGATTTTGATGGAGTTGTTGGCTCGATTCATACAGCTTGAGACTCCTACAAGAGAATATTAGATTATTATGCACAGGTGATGGCAGTGTGAGCATACTCTAGGAGGTGAGGGCTTCAGGTGGGATCTCATAGTAGTGACGTTGAGGCCTTACGACATCTTTTTGGGTATGGACTTGTTATCTAGTGTCCATGCACTGATTGACTTTATTAGGCGAAAATTGAAGTGTGTTCTCATGGATGAGACCAGGAATACCTTTACTGGAGAGAAGGGAGCCTTTTCACCACAGGATGGACTTTCCTAGAGAAGGGGGTAGCCAATCACACATCATTTGGCTTGCCTTACCCTCGTAGAAGTATATGTAGAGAGTACGAGCTATCCAGTAGTGGTGGACCAGTACACCGATGTTTTTCTTAATGATGTACTAGGTCTACCTTCAGGTAGATTGGTGGACTTTTATATTGAATTGTACCAAGGGTAAAAAATAATATCTACAACAGCATATCAAATGGCTCAGGTGGAGCATCGCGAGATGCATGTATAGATAGAGGACTGGTAGTGTAAGGGGTTAATCCGGCCCAGTGTTTCACCTTGGGAAGCCCCGATTATGTTTTCTATGAAAGTGAATAGGAGCCCGAGGATTTTTGTTGACTATCTCTACCTGAACCATGTGACTGTGATGAACAAGTACCCACTCCTAATGACCAATGATCTCTTTGATCAACTGAAGGAAGAATGGTGGTTCTTGATGATTGATCTCTGATCAGGATATCTCCAACTTAGAGTTCGAGATAAGGATGTGCATAAGATGACCTTCATATTTCAGTACGACCTCTATGTGTGCTTGTTTATTCCATTTGGCATAACCAATGGTCCAACAGTGTTCATGGGGCTCATGAACTAGATCATTCTGCCATACCTCCATTTCTTTATCATATTCATCATTGAAAACATTCATATCTACTCGACCACTGAAGAGGAGCATGCCTACCACTTGCGGATAGTACTGGAAACACTCTGATAGCATTAGATTTATAGTAATCTCTCAATGTGCCAGTTTTTCATCTTAGAGGTTCAAATTCCGATACTTTTCATATTGGAGGCTGGAGTTATAGTGGATCCAGCAACGATTGAGGCTTTACTTGCTTGGGATCCACCCAGAACTGTGATAGAGATACAATGTTTCTTGGGTGTGTCTAGATAGTACCAGAGGATTGTGCAAAAATTCACTATAGTTGCAGCAGCACTATCAGCCTTGAAAAGGAAGGTAGAACCCTTCGTGTGGACAAAGATATGGAAGCAGATTTTTCAAAAGCTGAGGAATAGATTTACTAGTGCCCCATCTTGGAGCTTCTTGAGGAGGGTATAGGGTACGTAGTTTTCTACTACACATCAGGGATAAGACTCAGATGTGTTTGGATACAGGAGAGAGTAGGGATCACATATGGTTCTTGACAGCTGTAAAAGAATGAGCAGAACTACACTACACATGAACTGGATTTAGCAGCAGAGGTCATCATTTTGAAGATAGGGAAACACATATAATGGGATAGAGCATTAAAATGTACATTTATCACAAGAGTCTCAAGTATATCTTCTCTCAGACAGACTTGAACCCGAGATAGTGACGTTGGCTTGAGTTCCTCTAGGACTATAACTTCATGATAGTCTATACTCATGGGTAGCAGAACATTGTTTCAGATGCAATCATTAAAAGATTTTATATACAGCTTCTTGGTGAAGCGATATAGCAAGATTCCACTTTGTAAATATCCTTTGTGGATAGAGATGGATCAGATTTTAATCAGTCTCTTATAGTCACTTCCCCACCCCTTTAGAAAGTCTGGGATGCTTAGTGTGATAATTATGTCTGCAAGACACAACGAGCTCAGATATCCATAGGTCGGGAACCTGATGGATTTTCTGAAGGTGGAGAGCACATCATCTTCTTTGGAGGACATACCATTGTACCATTGTCACTTCAGGAGGAATCGTTGATGGATTTCCACACATCTACTCCAGCGATACATCTACGAGTGAAAATGATGTACCATAACCTCCAATGATAGAACGTGTAACCAAAAATGAAGAAAGAAGTTTTAGAGTTTGTCTCACGATGCCTCACTTGTTTGCAAGTGAAGGTGGAGAATCAGGTACCAGCAGGCTTAGTTTAGCCTTTAATGGTCCAAGAGTAGAAGTGGGATGGGATATCCATGGACATTGTGACGGGTCTTCCATGTAAATCATGGAGACATGACTCTATCTGGGTGATTGTTGACCGAATCACTACGTCATCCAACTTTCTATTGAGAAGAGAGTAGTGTTCAGTAGTGAGATTTAGATGCCTCTATGTGCAAAATATTATATGGGTACATGGAGTAACATTGATGATCATTTCCAATCGTGATGCATGTTTTACTTCAAGCTATGGAAGGGGTTTTTGGGGGTTTTTGGGATGCAGCTTCATTTGAGCACTGCCTTCCATCATCAAATGGATGACCAAATTGAGCGGACAATTCAGACCCTCGAGGACATGATGTGTGCTTGTGTCCTCGACATCGGTCACATCTCGGAGGATCACTTTCTTTAGGTGATGTTTGCGTATAACAACAGTTGTCAGTCCACCGTAGAGATGAAACATTTTGAGGCATTATATGGGAGACTTTGTAGATCACCATTATGCTGGACTGACCTAGGGGAGTCAGCATTAGTGGGACTAGATATTGTATGAGATACCACTGAGAAGGTGTAGATTATCTATGAGTGGTTGAAGACTGTCCGCAGCATGCAGAATTCGTATGACGACAGGAGACAAAGACCTCTTATGTTCAAGGATAGTGACCACGACTTTCTATGGGTCTCACCTCGATAAGGATTACATAGATTTGTTAGAGAAGACAATTTATCTTCGAGATTCGTCAGACCTTTTCTAGTCCTTAGCAGAGTGGGCGAGGTGAAATACAGCTTAGCTCTTCCACCTCAGTTGCACCGGGTGCATGATGTCTTCTGTAAATGTGTTCAATAAGAAATTTAGAGTCTAATAAGATCAACATAATTTTTGATTAATAGTAAATTATGAATAGTGATTTTATGCTTAGGATTAGTAATTTGACCAAATGGTTTAGTAATCTCACATAAAGAAAGTATAAATATAATTTAGGAACCTTTATTAAGTAGTGTGATTCAATAAAATAGGTAAATAACTGTTTCATTAATTATTAGTCATGTATTAGTTTTCTCGAGTGAATAGTGTTTTTTAATTAAAAATTAATTTAAAATTATTTAGAAAATTATTTTTATAAAATGGAGTTTATTTTTGAATTCATAGAATCGATATTATGTTATGGTAATATTTGGGTATTTTTATGAAAAAAAAGAATTTTTGGTGAATAGTGTATTTATTTAAAAATTAAATGAAAAATAATTAAAAAATTATTTTTATAAAATGGAGTTCATTTTTGAAATTAGAGCATCAATTTCTGGTTAATGTGAAATTTTGAGATTTTTCTGAGAAAATTTAATATTCAGTGAATAGTGAAAATACGGTTTTTAAGTTATAGGTGTATAATAACATCATTAAATGATGTATTAAGTATGTAATCAACATGGTTGACTAATGAATAGTAATATAAGGTATTAGGTGTCCAATGTGCCCAATACCATGGAAATATACCATGGGCAAGCCCATGGTTTTGCCAATACCACCAATGAGGTGTCCCTTAGCCACTAATGTCGTGTCCCTTCACTTTCCCTATAAATACCAAGCCATTCTCTCATCTATTCGACTCCAAAATCATCCTCAATGATGTTATGGTCTCATTACCTCCTAAAGAGTCCTTAAAAGGTTCCCCAAAGCCCTCAAGGTCCCAATCATTGAGTTTTAAGAGTTATTTTTTAAGGTAAGGGATCCTACCTCTCTCTTTCTTTTCAAGTACTCTCGTTTATGTCATTTCTTTAAGGCTCCATGTTGTTAAGTTGGGGGTGTTATTTTATATTCGTCCCACTTCCCTTTATATGTTAATATGATGAGATACCCCCTCTTTTTCTTATAATTTCGTTTTATGAAAGTTTAAGTGGCGTCGTTAGGCTGCCGAATTTTTGTAAGGGATTCTTTCACTCTTCCCATTTTCAAGTTCTATTTTCATGTCAAGTCTATCAAGTTACTTTTTATTATGTGGGTGTATGATATCAATATCTATCATACATATCTTTTATTTTCATATGATGAGATACCATATTTGATCTCTTCAATTCATTTTTGAAGTTTTATGTGATGCCGTTAGGCTGTAGAATTTTTAAGGGATTCTTTCACCCTTCTCATTTCCAAGTTTTATTTTCATGTCATGTCTTTCATGTTCCTTTTTATTATGTTGGGTTATGATCTCTATATCTATCATACTGATCTTTTATTTTCATATGATGACAGACCCTATTTGTTCTCGTCAATTGTTTTTTGTTGAAATTTTTGTAACACCGTTAGGCTGCGGAATTCTCATAAGAGAAATATTATTTTTCTCTTCCTTTCATTTTATTCATTTCATAGGGTATATCTTTAAACATTCAATAAAATGTTCATAAATCCATTATATTATGTTTCCTCTACTTTTCTATGTATCATTTATGAGTGGGTGACCCATGTCCCCTCTGTTATCAATGTTTTCTAAAACCCTATAACATAGCCGTTATGCTGCAGAATTTTCATCTCAAAATGTCTCTCTCTTTCACTGAAAATCATTTATTTTATTTAGTTAAAAATCAAAGTAATTTATACTAAAGGTGTTTTCACATATATATCAAAATTCTCTATTTTAACTCTAGGATTTATATACATGAAACCCACATTTCTTTTTCCGTGGGTTTAAAGTGACATAAAGATCACGTCTTTAAATATGTTTTAAAATGTGATGACTACGAAATGAAACCCATTTCATTTATTCTATATGGGTCTTTTATGAAATGTTTGATGATGATATATGTGTCTCACATGATAATAAAGGAAAATTTAAGGGTGCGCCCTGATAGTGCTCCAATGCATTCGGTAAAGACTCAATCTCTAGAGATAAACATTTTTGCTGATACCTTGGTGAATAACATTGGTAATTTTTTATGACATCATGGGGATGGACCTTGGTGAAACAGAAATGTTTTTCTATGATAATTGTTTTAGCCACATCTTAATATTATTAAATACATTATTTTAATTATGATATGCCTCTTGATTTCTTTCCCATGCCTTAAAGTTCTTTTTCACGACTTTATTGATGTACCTCAAGTTCACATATTAAATGTTTCCCTAGTTTCCCTTATTGGACCTTCTTCTCACCCTATCCTTTGATGTATGCTCCTAAGTTATGAGATTATATAATGAACATAGGATGAATAATTTAATAATCATTTCAATTGTTTAAGAAGAATGTTTTATGTTGTCATGTATTAAGTTCCAGGTTTCCAAGACACTAAGCCTTAATGATGCTCAGTTTTGTATAAAGTAATGAATGTTTATGTGATAAAAAGGAGGGATGTCATAGTTGGTATCAATGGACGGTTTAGTTATTTGTGGAAATTAGTATATGAAATCATTAGTAAGAACCATATATGACCGTTTAAATATAGGAAATGTTTCTTGTATTTTGGTGAGTATTGATTAAGTGGTTTATCAAGAAAATACATCTCTGTCTGGATATGAGTAGGTAGAGGAGGCTCCAGCACAGATGTACATAGTGGTAAAACTGTAAAACACTGCTTGATCTAGACTAAAACAGGACCTGGTATACGACAACGGACGTTGCTGCACTATTGGTTACGACACTCCTAGGGGATTTTCTTTGGTAAATTCATAAGCTTAGTTTGAACCATTATTAAAGGAACAAAGATAAAATAAAATAAAGATTCAGATAAGAATATATGATCATGGATAAACTAGATTGGAACCTAGAGGATCACTAGTTAGGATATACTTTTCTTCTCCATGTTTATCCTTCTATGCTTAAAGATTCCTTTTCATTATTATTGGATAAAAATTTAATCCCCCCTAATTGTACATTTTTTTCTTTGTTAATGGAGAGAAATATAAGAACGTGTCCCAACAACCAATGTGATAGGAAATGTGATTATTGCCCTATTAATATGATAAAGATGACGAGAGATCAAATTGAACATATTGTGATTATGCCAAACCATCTATAAAAAATCCCAATTAAGAATTGGTACCTAGTTGAATGCCCAAATTCATCAAGGAAGAAGAAGACTAAGTCTCAAGGATGTTCATCAGATACTGTTGATAAGGGAAAGAAGACCCAAATTCCTATGTGAAAAATGTGTGCAAAGAGTCACCAAGGAGAATGTCACAAAGGAACCGGGAGATGTTTTAAGTGTGGGGTGATAGGGCATAAAGTATCCAATTTCTTTAAAAAAACAGATAATGTGATGAATAAAGATATGGTTCGATCTAATGTACCTTATACAATTCAATGTCATAAATGTAGAGAAGTTAGACATTACCCAAGGCAATGATCCCTATTAAGGGATGAGAAGCATGATGAGCATCAACAATATTCATGGAAAAGGGAACAATTCAAGTCATATTCTGAGATAGATCATGATGACTGAAGTACATGTAACTTTTTCGCAAAAAATATATATGTCATGTTGTGGTTTAGTTCAACATCTTTGTGCATATCTTTAATGTTTTCTAAGAACATCGTGTCACTACCTATGATGATTTTATATCATTAATGAAAAACATGTATTGTTATGTATCACATGATGATGTTATAAAGCTGTTCCTCTTGAAAAATAAAATTATTTGGGGATTAAAAGATGAATATTATTTTGGAAGATGTTTATTATTTTGGGAACCCTATATGATCGAGGTAAATATATTTCTATTGTATATTCATTGAGGATTAAATGTTGACATATATTTTGAATAATAAATGAATTTAAGGTGAACTTATGGTAATTTTGGTTACTTATGGGAATGATTAACCTATCTAGGGGAAAATATGTTTAGGTTAGTTACCATTGTTATAAGATGTTAGGAGTGGTTGATGTTGTTTGGATATGAATGATAAAGTTTATCTTGGAAGACTATGTTATCAAATCTTTCTTATATTTGGGTTTCAATATTAGTTTGGTTTATTTTGTGGAATTTTAAGGATAGTTATTTATGGAATGGTCTAGGATGAACATTGGGTGGTACCGTGAAACTTTGAAGATTTAGAGTAGTTTCCCTTCTTATGGGGTTATTTATTTATGAAGAGTATTTTTATCTTACCCTTTGTTTTTTTGGGATAAATGTTTAAAGATATATTGTTATTATTTTGTGGATTATGTGATTCTCTAGACGATGAATCTTGTGCTTTTGATGAGAAGAAGTGTTTTTGAATTCTCATTGTTTGGAGAAAAGATTAGTTTCGGTAGAAACTTATTACAGGATGAAACTCTACTTGAAGGTAATTATATTTACTTGTATTCTTATTATATGTAGTAAATGAATTTGTTAAAATGATTAAAATAAACTTAAAACAAAAACATTGTTGGTTTACAATTCCTATAGGGTAATCAAAGATTGTTTACACACATCAAAAGTTTGTGACTTTCATATTGTTAACATACTCTTAATCATGTTTTCTATCACTCTCCCTTAGAATTTGACCATTTGTTTTCTCTTCCATATCCATGTTTTCCAACATAGAACCCCAGTATGAGTTAACTCGGGTGACCATTGTACTTCCCATTAATTATTTTAAAGTAGTAGTTTTACTGACTCCTTTTCTGATGTGGGACTTTTAATGAAATTTCCAAGCCCAATTTTAATAATCGCAAGGAAGAAATTTATTACGGGGGGAAGAATGTAACAACTGTAAATTTTGATAAATTTCGTTTCCTGATTTAGTGTGATATTTAATTTTATACTCAAAAAAACTATTTTATTTATTAAAATGAGTATAATTAAAATGAGACGATTGGGTTTTAAATATTATATGATTGTCGGTCAATATGACTGTCATAAACAAAATGTTAAGAATATTGTCTATAAATACAAGTGATCTTAGTTAATTAATATAGAAAGAAGATTCGATGGCCTCATCTAGTAATCTCGGGCTAATCAAAGACCATCTAACATAACTTGGGAAGGAGGTAGCACAAATGGGCTTTGCACTGGACCAAACCCAAGCTGAACATCATCATGTGAAACTAAAATGGAACCATCTTCGCAAGAAGTTCAAACAGATAGAAATTACATCTCATGCAATGTTGGATGATCCGCCCTCAGATTCTCTAACCGTAGCACACCTTACACTTATGTCCTATGCTAGTGTGATTAGGGGATATGTAATGAGACCATAGATACATTCTGTAACCTTTGTTATAAATAAAATTTTGTTTTCTTCTTATGGTAAAGTTTGTGAGTTTTCAAATGTTCGTATGAATATAGGTTGTATTTTATTGATGTATTTTGAAAAAATAATATTTTAAAATCTTTATGTAAACCATAAATAATTAATGATGTGTAAGGATTTTCAAAAAATTGGTCTTCTTCAAATGTGTTCAGTACGAAATTTAGAGTCTACTAACATATTCTTAATTTTTTTGAATAGTAAATTATGAATAGTTATTTTATTCTTAGGATTAGTAATGGGATAAAATGGATTAGTAATCTCACTTAAAGAAAGTATTAATATAATTTAGGCACTTTTATTAAGTAGTGTTCTTTAATAAAATAGGTAAATAACTCTTTCATTAATTATTAGTCAAGTATTAGTTTTTTCGGGTGAATAGTATTTTTTAATTATAAATTTATTTAAAAATATTAAGAAAATTATTTTTATAAAACGGATTTTATTTTTGAATTCATAGCATCGATATTATGTTATGGTAAATTTTGGGGATTTTTCTAGAAATCATGAATTTTCAGTGAATAGTGTATTTATTTAAAAAATAAATGAAAATTATTTAGAAAATTATTTTTATAAAATAGAGTTCATTTTTTGAAATTAGAGAATCAATATTTGGTTAAGGTGAAATTTTGGGATTTTTCTGAAATGTTGAATTTTCGGTGAATAATGAAAATACAGTTTTTAAGTTACGGGTGTCTAATGGCATCATTAAATATATTTTTAAGTATGTAATCAATATGGTCGACTTATGAATAGCAATATAAGGTATGAGGTTTCCAATGTGTCCAATACCATGAGAAAATACCAAGGGCAAGCCCATGGCTTTGCCAATACAACTAATGAGGTGTCCCTTGGCCACTAATGCCTTGTCCCCTCACATTCACTATAAATACAAATCCATTCTATCATCCATTCAACTCCAAAATCATCCTCAACGACGTTTTTGTCTCCTTACATCCCAATTTGTCCTCCCAAGGAGCCCCAAGCCCTCAAGGTCCCAACCATTTAGTTTAATGTGTTATGTTTAAAGGCAAGGGATCCTACCTCTCTCTTTCTTTTCAAGTACTTTTGTTTATGTAATTTATTTTAAGCTCCATGTTCTTATGTTGGGGATGTTATTTTATATTCATAATACTTCCCTTCTTATATTATTATTATAAGATACCCCTTATTACTCTATTAAATTCATTTTTTTAATGTTTATGTGGCGCCGTTAGGCTACCGAATTTTTGTAAGGGATTCTTTCTCTCTTCCCATTTTCAGGTTCTATTTTCATGTCAAGTCTTTCATGTTTCTTTTTATTATATTGGGGTAATATCTCTATATCTATAATACTGATATTTTATGTTCATATGATTAGAGACCCTATTTGATCTCATCAATTCATTTTTGATTTTTAAGTGACATCAATAGGCTGCTGAATTTTTATTGGATTCTTTCACCTTTCTCATTTCCATGTTCTATTATCATGTCAAGTCTTTAAAATTAGTTTTTATTATGTTGGATTATGATGTATATATCTATCATACAGATCTTTTATGTTCATATGATTAGAGACTCTATTTGATATTGTCAATTCATTTTGGTTGATGCTTAAGTGACGCAGTTAGGATGCTGGATTTTCATAAGAGAAATCTTATTTTTGTCTTGCATTCATGTTCTTAATTTCATATTGTATATCTTTCAAATTTCATTACCATGTTATTAAATCATTTATATTATGTTTCCTCCACTATTATATGGATCATTTATGAGTGGGTGACCCATGTCCCCTCTCTTTTCTATGTTATCTAAAACCCTGTAACATAGCTATTATGATGCAGAATTTTCATCTCAAAATGCCTCTCTCTTTCTCTCAAATTCTTTTATTTTATTAAATGAATACTCAAAGGTATTTCTGCTACAGGGGTATTCACATATATATCAATATGTTCTATTTTAATTCTGGGATTTACATACATGAAACACTCATTCATTTTCCGTGGGTTTAAAGTGACATAAAGATCACATCTTTAAAGCAGTTTTTAAAATTTGATGACTATAAAACTAAACCCTTTACATTTATGCTATATGGGTCCTTTATGAAATGATTGATGCTGATATATGTGTCTAACATGATAATAAAAGAAAATTTAAGGGTGTGCCCTGATATCGCTTCAATGCATTGGGTAATGACTTAATCTCAAGAGATGGCCATTTTTACTAATACCTCGGTGAATAACCATGGTAATTTTTAATGACACCATGGGGATGGGACTTGGTGAAATGAAAATGATTGTCTATGTTAAATTTTGTATCCTCATCTTCAAGTTATGAAATAAAATATTTTTATTATGATATTCCACATGATTTCTTTTTCATGCCTTAAAGTTCTTTTTCCTGACTTTATTGATGTATCTCAAGTTCAAATATTAAATGTTTCCCTTATTTCCCTTACTAGGACTTCTGATCACCCTATCCTTTGATGTATGATCCCATGTTATGAGTTGTTGTAATGAACATAGGATGAAAAATTGAAGAACCCTTTCAAGTGTTTAAGAAGAATGTTTTATGTTGTCATGTATTAAGTTCCTGGTTTCCAAGACACAAATCCTTAAAGATCCTCAATTTTGTATAATTTAATGAATGTTTATGTGATAAAAAGTTGGGATGTTATATTAACTATTTTTTCTATTCTCTTTATTTATTCCACCACTTTTATTAGACCATTAAAAATGGATATTTATTTCTCAAATAATCATCACTACATTACTCACTAATAAATATATTATTTCTCCCACAATATAATATCTCGAATAACTAGTGTTGAAAAAAATGTAATCAAGAATTTTTGAATAATTGGTAAACCACAATCATGAATAATATTTATTCAACTTGTTAAATTAGTATTTAAATAAGATTCTTGGACACACATAATGTGTGACCCACTAGGCCTCTTTCTCAGTGGCATTAGGTGGAGTCGACCTAACGTCCATGGATAGTGTCTATAAACATGCCAAGGCACCCATAGTGAAAGAAACCAATGCCACAATGATCTGTCACCTACTACGAATGATTACCATGTAATGAAATCCATTTGTCATGATTTCTTGAGAACATAGGGTTTCATGATAGTCCCATCAACCCATGTTCTAAATTAATCATTTGTTGACTTCCTAAAATTGAACACGCCCATTACATGCCATGGACATGGATTTATGTAGGGTTTATCAATTCCATAAAAGGATCCAATCGATCTACATCCATTATAGAACATAAGGGACAAATAATTTATCACATTATATATTAATGCAGTATTACTCGTGACACACCAAACATGTCTTAACTAAATCAAAACAATTATTCATCACATTTTTCATCAAAATATCTATAGTGCGAGTTTTAATACCCATTAATAATAATCTTAACATTTTAGGACCAATACACATGTCTGTAAATAAAAATGTCCAATGAAACTGTGAAATGTTAATTTTTTACCGGTGGATCTCGTTCTCATAATATCCTAATGGATATTTACATGGTCGCACACCATGAGAAGGTAACTCAATGTTTTATGAGTCCTTAGCCATAATGGTCTACATTATTTGTGTACCTTAAATAACATCATTATGTCATATAACATATATTCTAGAATAATGTTACGGAACTTAAGGATTTTCATCATAGTAGGGATCTGCTACAACCCTTTAATGCTACAGCTATGCTTAGGACATTATCAAATGCATTTTCACGACGAAGAACAATCAATAAGTGATAAGACATTAATTAATGAATATTGTATAATGTAGTTATTTCTAGGACAACCACTCCAAAATACTCCCATTTGGATTAAATCCAATATATAACAACCTTTAACCCGCTAGATCTCAGTGGATATAATGCTTCTACAAAGGTATGTATTTAGTCATGGGCTTTGCCACTATCTATTCTGTGGACACTCATCCCACTGTAACTTAACCTATTTGATTGAAATCCCTCAAGAGTTGATACTTCCAGAGTATGTGCTTCATCGATTGATGTGACCTTGGATCTTTTGAATGAGATAACACTATAGTGTTATCACAATATAATATGATAGTATCATTACTTCTAGGCATCACATCAAGATCCTGGACAATGTTCTAAATCCAGATGGCTTCCTTGGATGAATCAGAAGATAATATATATTCATTCTCCACTGTAGAATCTACGACAACTGGTTTCTTTGAACACTACCAGCTCACATCTCATCCATTGATACATTATACATATCAAAACTGTGATATGAAATCGTTTTGATCTACCTAAAAACCAACATAAGTATACCCTCTGATGAAAAGATCCTCGTCTCCTCCATCAACATGGGTCATATCCTGAGTTCTTCTTAGATACTTAAGAACAGACTTAAAAACAATCCAATTTGGTTCTCCAAGATCTACTTTATAACTTCCTACCATGCTTAGTGCATAAGAAACATCATGCCTGGAACATGACTTGGATTAAATGATGAATCCAGTAGCCGAAGCATTTGGAATATTACTTATTCTATCTATCTCCTGTACTATCTAAGGAAAAATTTTCTAAGAAATATGCCATCCAAGATACAATATAACCAATCCCCTCTTGGATTGTCACATAATGAATCTCTTAATATATGGTGAATGTATGTACCTTGACATAGTCCAAGTAGCCTCGTGGATCTATCCCAAATGATCTTTATTGCTAAAATGTAGGATTCTTTTCCCAAATAATTTCAGTAGAAACACTTATTTTGTAAGTCATTAACTGATTAAAAGACCAATACATTGTTTTCAATATGTAATATGTCATTAATATTGTTTCTGACACATTCACCAGGGTGCGCACATCTGTCCTCTATGCCGCAACATGCACAGATTTCTTTGTGTTGCCCCACATTTCCGCTTTCCAAATGCGGGTGTCATCCACTCCTTATTCAGGGACGTCTGCTCCTTGATAGAAACCGGGATGATGGGATATCGGTTTTTCTTTCCTTGGATTCCTCCTCGGAACTCGTCACCTAGTCCAGGTCTCCCTCATAGATTTAATACGTGGCTCGAGAAACTCTTCTCAGTACCATGTTTCCATGGAATCCAGTTAATTACACTGATTCTGTCAGGACATTCCAAAGGGTCCGGTCAGGGAAAAAACCTTCTGTCGGGGGAGTAGTCACGTAGAGGCATTAGTAGCATGTCTGAATGCTGGGGAATTGTCTTGTCTGTCTTTTTTCCCTTATCATAAGGCTTCTCGAGGGCATGGGAGCCCAAGGAATCCCACATTGAGCGCGTGGAATCATATACCATAGGCATGAATCTGAGGTTTTCCTCAGCTTACTTTGTTTAACACAGGTTGTACCACAGAATTAACATCCAGCGGAGACGGATCGGCATGATCAGAACACTAGTTGTAGTGGATCAGATTGAGGAATCCCCATTGAAGGGATGCCGATATCGGGGTAAGCCCGTGGGAGGCTTCTCGGATGCTGTGGAGGGAAGTGGAGTGGCACATTATCACCAGGATGTAGCAGCCCGGGTTAGAATCTGGATGGATGATAGATGGATGAATGAAGTGGAGGGGGGATGAAATGGATCCATCTCAAGGGGGACTGTGAAGTTGGTATTGTGCCTCGAAGAGACCTCCTACGTATCCCCGTGGCAGGGAATCAAAGTCTGCGTAGTTCGGGATGGTGTCAGTGAACCGACTTGAAGGTCGACCTTTCCCTAATGGTGTTTTCAGCGAACTGACGTGAATGTGGTCCTTGGTCCGATGGTGTGGGGGTTACACACTAGGCTGCCCAGGTGTTAGTGGACTGATGTGAATGATGTCATAATGACCAACGGGCGGTGTACTTGAACCTCAAAAAGGCTTCATACATACCATGTCGTAACATGGATGAATGTACTCGTAGTTTAGGAGAAAACGAGTACTTGGAAGACAAACAGGAAGACTGTCTGGGCCAATGATTATTGGGATTGAACCTTCGGAAGGCTTTCCAAGTATGATGCCTTGACACAGATCAATGTCCTCGTAGTTCAAATGAGATGTATAATATAGCTTAATGTCATGCAGGATAGGGGTGAACTGGCGTGAATGAGGTCAGAACGACCAGGTGAAGGGCTAGAACCTAAAGAAGGCTTCCTACGTACCATGCCTTGACACAGATCAATGTCCACATAGTTTGGGAGGAAATGGTGGCTGTCGGAGAACCGACGTGAAAAAAGGACCTTGGTCCGATGAGAGATGGGATTGATCCTCAGGAAGGCTTCCTACATACCATGCCATGACATGGATCAATGTACTCGTAGTTCGTGTGGGTCGCAGCGGCCTACCGATGGACTAGAATGCAGTTTAACGTCATGCCGGGTGAGGGTGGAACCTGGCGTAAAGAAATTATGGGCATTGGGGATGAACCTAATGGAGTCATTCTAGGATCCATGCCTTGACATGGATCAAAGACCTCATAGTTCAAATGGATGTGCAGTTTAACGTCATGCTGGATAGGGGCGTACAGTTTAACATCATGCTGGACAGGGGCATACAATTTAACGTCATGCTGGATAGGGGCATACAGTTTAACGTCATGCTTGATGCGGGCATACAGTTTAACATCATGCTGGATGAGGTATTGTCGTGGGCAATGCTTACTCAAATCCCACGTGAGTCGTGCTCAGTGTGAGAAACAAGAGGCAGCAGAGACCTGCCGATCAAGTCACGAAGGGTGTGTCCGTGAGAAACGAAGAGGGGCTTATGCGTTAGGTGGCCAATGGTGCTGGGAGTTACTCCAAGATGGAGGCTCGAAGTGTGACAAAGCGTAGTGAGAGAGGGATTTGGGACAAAAGATGAAAGGTGCCTTGTTCCCTATCGAACCATCCACTGGACTTAGTAGTGGGGATGTACGGAGTTTCATGGGTGCTACCTTCCGCAAGAGAGGCTTGGGGGATTACACCAAGGTGGTTTCCCTTATCTAGTGGACATTCCCCACTCTGATAAGGAATATATCATTCCCTGCGGAGGGGTGATCGAATCTCCGTAGAGACCAGTGGGTGTAAAGAATGTCTGAGTCGGGGGGACCCTACGTGTGAGGCACGAGGTTGGATCAAAGTTTAACATCATGTGTTGAGTATGAGGTTCTTGGAAGTTTAATGTCCTGCAGCTCAGATGAGGTGGGTTTACTCCGCACCCCTAGGACATACATGACCAGAACCATCAGCTCCACGGGGGAGGGAAGGTACCGGCAAGGCCATGGTGAAGGGGGGTCGCAGAACGAACCATCAAGGGGTCCACATTAGCATGTCTATGAGAAAAAGAAATATCCATTAGCGTGCCTATGAGAAGAAGCATTAGGTGAATCAATGCTACAAGTGGTGTTGTCCATAAGACTTTGATATCACATCGTGAAAACCTGGAGGGTCGCACGGGAAGAGGAATTTCCAAGCAATGGGGTGTGCTTCGTGAAGTGGAGTGCCTTGGCCTTAGCATGTGGAAGGGGTGTGAATGGGAGGTGCTTCTCGAAGTGGAATAGTATTAATGAAGAACTACCTCTCAAAGTAGAGGTGCCTCGCAAATCAAGGGGCTGCGAAGCAGTGTGCTTCACGATGTATAGCGACCCTGCCTTGGCATGTGGATCACTAGTACAGGATGAGTGTTTCACGATGCCTGAATGCTCCACGGCTACCCGAGTTCACTTGGGAATCCCCATCCTTCGAAAATTACCTTAGTCTTCACGAAGGGCATCCCTCATGGAATAGGGGCTCAAAACAAGACAAGGCAAAGGCATCTAGCGAGGCAAAAATACCTCGCAGAGCTTATGAATACCGGGGTGAAGGATGCTTTGTGATTCGGGAGTTGAGAAGCCGAAAGGTAAGAGTGTCCATCCTCTAGACTCAGGAGGAGCCCAGTATTTATAGTCAAGGGGTGCCACAAAGCAGAGCTCACACGACGTGAAGGGGAAACGAGTGATTCGCGGCGGGTCACGAATGTCAACGGGGTTCTCGGAGCGGTACCGCCTCAGGAGCTTTGTTGCGGCCGCGTAGCTCCTCGGAGATCCGTGTCGGTGCTTCGCGAGGCAGCGTGCGGGCTTCCTTTCCTTCTTCCCTTTGCGTTCAATATTTTGGTGCCAACAAATGCCCCCCCACTAGTGCAGAAAACGTTTTTTACGTCACCATTTTTACGTCGGTTATATAAAACCGACGTCATAATATGTAAAACGAGGTTTTTTACGTCAGTTATTTCATAACCGACGTAAAAACCTGTGTTTAGTACACCTTTAACGTTGGTTATTTTTATAACCGATGTTATTAATCACGCGGCTTCATTTTTTACGTCGGTTATACATTAACCGCCGTAAAAAACAGAAGCGGGGGGTGTTTGTTACGTCAGTTATTCAATAACCGACGTAACAAATCGGCATATGTACGAGTTATTACGTTGGTTATTGAATAACCAACGTAAAAAACGCGGTTTTTGAAGGCCTTTTTACGTCGATTATAAAATAACCGACGTAAAAAAAGAATCCGCAGATGTTTTTGGCATCGGTTATGGAATAACCGACGTAAAAAAACGCGGATTTTGAGCCCTTTATAACGTCGGTTATAAAATAACCGATGTAAAAAAAGAATCGGAGGAAGGTTTTTACGTCGGTTATTGAGTAACCGACGTTATAAATGTTTTTAAAAAAATTATAACGTCAGTTATTGAATAACCGATGTGATAACTCATTTAAAAATTTACCCAGACCCGTGGATTGTCATTCGCGAGTTTACCTTCGACAGTCGCGACTCGTCTCTCTCGCGCGTAAACCCGAATCGGCTCATCCATTTCATTGGTTTAGATTCGTTTTGCGATCATCGTTTCTCATATTTAATCTCCTCGGATCAATCATCTAAACTCGCAGCACTCAGGTAATCCTCCCACTCGTTCGTTTTTTTTTTCGCAGATAGTATATATATATGTGTTGTGATTTTTTTGTTGAAACTAGCTAAGATTCTTCGATTGCGGACCCTTTTAACTCGTTTTGGAAAAATAATCTTATTTATCATCCCTAGATCTATTAGTTCGACTTGCAATATTTACTAATTTTATGATTTCACTAATTTTTCATCGTTTTATATAAATCCCCGAGAGGGTTGGGGCGTGTCCATTTGGATGGGTTTCCCTTTTACAGTTGTTACTACTTTATTCACACAAAACCATGGCATAGGTGCATGGATTTGGGATCACATCACCATTTTCACCCCCTGCAATCAATGTTTCACGAGGTGGACTCGTCAGATTTCCCCTTCGCATGTTAAAAATTTTAGATACCCTCTTTTCAGCAAGTAAAAAATTAACTAGTTTTTTCTTCACTACTTATCCTAAACAAATAAAACCACCATTATTTCTAGAACCTCTACTCGATCCATTGCATCCATCAACATACATATTTGGATCTGAAAGCATCCCTTAAGCCTTATGTTCGATGCTAACATCCTTTACTGATCTATAGAAAATATGATGGTCTACTAAGATCTCCATTTAAAAGTCAAACCCCACCAATTATTCATCCTCATCATGAGAAAATGGCACAACATCTGAATTTCTGATTCAATCTCTTGGGTCACTGAATAAACATTAACTCCTTCAAATCCACACCTGGAATAGACAACCTAATGTCGAGTTCCTTCTCTATCTATTGAAACTCAGTTCTTCCTCCACACCTAAAAACATTCTTTGAATGGCCCAACTTCTTGGTATGGTAAATTTTCAGTGATTCCAGGGGGGTGGGAGGGCTATCAAGAGGGTTGGGGGGTGTCTAGGGGGGTGTCCAAGGGGGTAGGGTGTGGGGGTGGTGTCCAAGAGGGGTGGGGGCTGTCCAGAGGGGTCGGGGGGTGTCCAGGGGGTTTACAAGGGGGTGGGTTGGTGTGGGGGGCTGTCCAAGGGTGTTGGGGGGTGTCCAAGGGGGTGTCCAAGGGGGTAGGGGGTCTGGGTGGTGTTTAGGAGGGGTGGGGGGGGGGGGCTATCCAGAGGGTTGGGGGTGTCCAGGGGGGTGTCCAAGCAGGTCGGGGGTGGGGGGTTGTGTCCAGGAGGGGTGGGGGTGCTTTCTAGAGGGGTCGGGGGCTGTCCAGAGGGGTCGGGGGGTGTCCAGGGTGGTGTCCAAGGGGATGGGTGGGTGTGGGGGGCTGTCCAAGGGGGTGGCGGCCTGTCCAGAGGGGTGTCCAAGCGGTTGGATGGGTGTGGGGGGCTGTCCAAGTGGGTGGCGGCCTCTCCAGAGGGTATTTGGGGTTGTCCAGGTGGGTGGGGGGGCTGTCCAGAGGGTTGGGGGATGTCCAGGGGGTGTCCAAGGGGGTAGGGGGTGGGGGGGTGGTGTCCAGGAGGGGCGGGGGGCTGTCCAGAGGGGTCGGGGGGTGTCCAGGGGGGTTTACAAGGGGGTGGGTGGGTGTGGGGGGCTGTCCAAGGGTGTGGGTGGGTGTTGGGGGTGTCCAGGGGGTGTCCAAGGGGGTAGGGGGTGGGGGTGGTGTTTAGGAGGGGTGGGGGGGCTGTCCAGAGGGTTGGGGGGTGTCTAGGGGGGTGTCCAAGCAGGTCGGGGGTGGGGGTTGTGTCCAGGAGGGGTGGGGGTGCTTTCTAGAGGGGTCGGGGGCTGTCCAGAGGGGTCGGGGGGTGTCCAGGGTGGTGTCCAAGGGGATGGGTGGGTGTGGGGGGCTGTCCAAGGGGGTGGCGGCCTGTCCAGAGGGGTCGGTGGGGTGTCCAGGGGGGTGTCCAAGGGGTTGGATGGGTGTGGGGGGCTGTCCAAGTGGGTGGCGGCCTCTCCAGAGGGTATTTGAGGTTGTCCGGGTTGGTGGGGGGGCTGTCCAGAGGGTTGGGGGATGTCCAGGGGGGTGTCCAAGGGGGTAGGGGGTGGGGGTGGTGTCCAGGAGGGGTGGGGGGCTGTCCAGAGGGGTCGGGGGGTGTCCAGGGGGGTTTACAAGGGGGTGGGTGGGTGTGGGGGGCTGTCCAAGGGTGTGGGTGGGTGTTGGGGGGTGTCCAGGGGGGTGTCCAAGGGGGTAGGGGGTGGGGGTTGTGTTTAGGAGGGGTGGGGGGATGTCCATAGGGTTGGGGGGTGTCCAGGGGGGTGTCCAAGCAGGTCGGGGGTGGGGGGTTGTGTCCAGGAGGGGTGGGGGTGCTTTCTAGAGGGGTCGGGGGCTGTCCAGAGGGGTCGGGGGGTGTCCAGGGTGGTGTCCAAGGGGATGGGTGGGTGTGGGGTGCTGTCCAAGGGGGTGGCGGCCTGTCCAGAGGGGTCGGTGGGGTGTCCAGGGGGTGTCCAAGGGGGTGGATGGGTGTGGGGGGCTGTCCAAGTGGGTGGCGGCCTCTCCAGAGGGTATTTGGGGTTGTCCGGGTTGGTGGGGGGGCTGTCCAGAGGGTTGGGGGATGTCCAGGGGGGTGTCCAAGGGGGGTAGGGGGTGGGGGTGGTGTCCAGGAGGGGTGGGGGCTGTCCAGAGGGGTCGGGGGGTGTCCAGGGGGGTTTACAAGGGGGTGGGTGGGTGTGGGGGCTGTCCAAGGGTGTGGGTGGGTGTTGGGGGTGTCCAGGGGGGGTGTCCAAGGGGGTAGAGGGTGGGGGTGGTGTTTAGGAGGGGTGGGGGGATGTCCAGAGGTTTGGGGGGTGTCCAAGCAGGTCGGGGTGGGAGGTTGTGTCCAGGAGGGGTGGGGGTGCTTTCAAGAGGGTCGGGGGCTGTCCAGAGGGGTCGGGGGGTGTCCAGGGTGGTGTCCAAGGGGATGGGTGGGTGTGGTGCGCTGTCCAAGGGGGTGGCGGCCTGTCCAGAGGGGTCGGTGGGGTGTCCAGGGGGTGTCCAAGGGGGTGGATGGGTGTGGGGGGCTGTCCAAGTGGGTGGCGGCCTCTCCAGAGGGTATTTGGGGTTGTCCGGGTGGGTGGGGGGTTGTCCAGAGGGTTGGGGGATGTCCAGGGGGGTGTCCAAGGGGGTAGGGGGTGGGGGGGTGGTGTCCAGGAGGGGCGGGGGGCTGTCCAGAGGGGTCGGGGGGTGTCCAGTGGATGTGTTATATCTTACTATATTTTGTTTAAAAACTAATATTCAAGCATATTTTTTTAAATACACATCGATTTGTTTTATATTTCAAAATTGTTTACATTCAAATTATGATTTTTTTCATATAAACATATATTTGTCTTATATAAAAAATATATATATTTTTGCTATTTGTTATAGGTAATAATGATTCGATGTTGGATTACGGCACATCGAATGAGCAATGAATATGAGGAAGGTGTTGATGCTTTTTGGAATTTGCTAAACGAAATGTTCCAAGTAGTGACATTTTTTTCTGTCTATGCCTGAAATGTCTGAATATGAAGAAGTTGAAAAATAGAGAGATAAAAGATCATCTGATTTGTCAAGGTTTCAATCCGAGTTACAACCCTTGGATTTGGCATGGCGAAACTGGATAGAATGTCACTGATGATAATGAATCGCAAGATGGTAACTCCGATGGAATTGAAGAAATGATTCGCGATATTGTAGCAGAAAAAATTGAGATAGAACCGACAGTTGCACGTCTATATAATGATGCCAAAAAACAATTATATCCTGGTTGTACAGATTTTACGGTTTTGTCGGCGGTGTTAAGATTGATTAACATGAAGGCAAAACATGGATGGAGTGACAGAAGTTTTACAGAGCTGCTACAATTGATGAAAGATATTCTTCCAAAAGATAACGATCTTCCAGATTCACATTATAAGGCCAAAAAGATATTATGCCCGATGGGATTGGGATACAGGAAAATACATGCCTGTCTGAATGACTACATTATATATAGGAAGGAATATGAATTCTGAAAGAGTGTCCTAAATGTCGGACATCACGGTATAAGGTGAAATAAAAATCGCAAGCTGATGTAGAGATTACAAAGCTCCCTTCAAAGGTATTTTGGTATCTTTCTATAATTCCTCGTTTCAAACGTTTATTTGCTAATTCACATGATGCAAAAAGGTTAAGATGGAATGCTGATGAGCGGGTATGTGATGGAAAAATACGTCATCCAGCTGATTGTCCATAATGGAAGAAAATTGATGCCCAGTACCCTACATTTGGAAATGAAATTAGAAATCTGAGACTAGGCTTGTGCACAGATGGAATGAATCCAAACCGAACCCTCAGTAGCACACATAGTTCATGGCCTGTTTTATTGGTAATTTACAACCTCTCTCCTGAATTTTGTATGAAGCGCAAATATGTCATGTTGAGTATCATGATCTCTGGTCCAAAGCAACCCGGCAATGATATTGATGTATACTTGTCACCGCTGATTGATGATTTGAAACTGTTATGGGCTGATGGTATTAGGGTGTATCATTCTTATAAAATGGAATATTTTCAACTGCATGCAGTGCTTCTATTCACTATAAATGACTTCCCAGCATATGGAAATTTGTCTGGATACAGTGTTAAAGGGCATAAAGCATGTCCAATTTGCGAACAGCAGACATCATATTGTCAATTGCATCACGGGAGGAAAACAGTGTACATGGGTCATCGAAAGTTTTTGCATATGGATCACCCTTATAGAAGACTAAAAAGGCATTCAATGGCTCACAAGAATTTGATACTGCTCCAAAACCTTTATCCCTAGATTTGTATTTTTAGAGGGTGAAAAACCTTGATGTGACATTGGGAAAGACACAGAAATCTGGTAATGATAGACATATTTGGAAGAAAAGGTCAATATTTTTTGAGCTACCATATTGGAGGTATCATGAAGTCAAACATAATATTGATGTAATGTACGTGGAAAAGAATATCTGTGATTCTTTGATCGGAACATTGCTAGATATTAAAGGAAAGACAAAAGATGGGTTGAATGCAAGGTTAGACCTACTATCAATGGGAATACGTTTGGAGTTAGCTCCCACTCCTAAAGGAAGACGAACATTTCTTCCCCCGGCTTGTCATACATTATCGAAGAGGGAGAAAAGTAGCTTCTGTCAGTGTCTTCATGATATCAAAGTTCCTCAAGGTTATTCTTCAAATGTAAAAAATTTTGTCTTATTGAAAGACTTGAAGTTGATAGGTATGGAATCAAATGATTTTCACGTCATGATGCAACAAATTCTACCAGATGCACTGCGTGGAATATTTCCCATCCGTGTCAGAATGACTATAATGAGGTTGTGTTATTTTTTCAATTCAATTTGTAACAAGGCGATTGATGTGAATGCTTTGAAAATTTTGGAAAAGGATGCAATTTTTATACTCTGTCATTTGGAAATGTATTTTCCTCCAACTTTTTTTGATATGATGGTGCATTTAATGATTCATCTGGTTCAAGAAATAAAGCTTTGTGGACCTGTATATCTTCGTTGGATGTATCCTTTTGAAAGGTATATGAAAATATTAAAGGGATATGTTAAAAATCCATATCGACCTGAAGCCTCCATTATTGAAAACTATATTTTTTAGGAGGTAGCAGAGTTTTGTACGAGCTACTTGGCTACGGCGCAACACATAGGTTTGCCTCCATCTAGCCATGAACGAGTTAATAATGAGGGAAAGGGGATTCGTGTCTTGAAAGTCAAATCACTGTCAGCTGAACAGATGAAGAAGTTAGAATCATACATCTTGAATAACATAGCTGATGTTCAACCGTATATCACATTGCATATTAATGAGTTGAAACAATGTAATCCAAAGAAGAAAGAAATGTGGATTTTGAATGAGCACAACAAAACTTTTTTGCCATGGTTTAAAAATACCTTCCTTGGTAGATCAGAAGTATCAGAGACATTAAAATGGATAGTGGGTGGTCCATCTTTAAATGTGATAACATGGTCCGCTTATGACATTAATGGCTATACATTTCATACGAAATCTCAGGACAACAGAAGTGCAGTTCAGAATAGTGGTGTATTGGTGTTTGCAGAAGCAATGCATTTTTCGAGTGCTAAGGACAGAAACCCAATTTCGGCATCAAGTGCATATTATGGAGTGATTGAAGACATATGGGAGGCTGATTACTTTAAAATTAAAGTTCCTGTTTTTAACTGTAAATGGTTTATCGGTAACAACAGTGTCAGACACGATGAATTTGGAATGACACTTGTTAATCTGAATAGATTGGAAGACATAGCTGATTCTTTTATAATGGCAACACATGCCAAACAAATTTTCTATGTAGTAGATCAATCAGATATGCAGTGGGTTGTTGTTTTACAAGGGAAAAACAATATGTTGGTGAGGATGAATTTGATGAAGATGATGATTTATGTGAGATCCCTACTTCCATGGAAAGATTAACAGAACATAATGATGAGTATGTTGAAGACATGGTTTGTGCCATAAGGAACGATCACGACGAAGGAATTTGGGAAAACAATCAAAATGTACATTCCTAAAATTACAGGTAACACATGTTTATTTCTTGTTTACATTTATTTTTTTCATATAATGTTAGATATTGTAAATTTTTTACTTATTAAAACATGTATCAAACCAAAATGATAAAAAAATAAAAACCGTAAAGAGGAGAAGTCCTGGGCGCACCGGCTGGCCGGTGGTGGATCACCGGTTGGCCGGTGGTCCAGACAGCAAAGCTCTGTCTGGTCCACCGGCCGGCCGGTGATGAGCCAGCGGCCGGCCGGTGGTCCAGAGAGAGGAAGGCTCTCTGTCTGGTCCACCGGCCGGCCGGTGGTGATCCAGCGGCCGGCCGGTGGTCCAGACAGAGCAAGGCTGTCTGGTCCACCGTCCGGCCGGTGACAGCAGGCAGTGGGCAAGTCTACTGACTGGGTCCTCCGGCTGGCCGGTGAGCTCACACCGGCTGACCGGTGGACTCAGTGAGTCCACTTTTCAGCTTTCTTTGGCCAACTCCTTGGAAACCTTTTTCCTATCAACAAAAACACTTGAAAGCAAGTTAGAACATAATAAGAGTGATTGTGATCATTAAAATCCAAGAGAGAGGGGTACAACAGACTGTGTTTACCATGTTTATCATTGTTTAACATGTTTACCATATTACCAATGTTTACTATTATGTAATTTAGTACACTTTTCTATTTCTTGATTAAGTAGTATTACAATATTTGAATTTGTATATTTGTGAACTAATGTTTGTTTTTTTGATTTGAAGGAAAATGACAGATCAATCAGTTGATCAGCCACATGATTCTGGAGATGAGCATATTGGTCATACATCTAGGGAGGAACATTCACATGCCCCTATTACGAAAAAGAGTTCAAAGGTTGGTAAGCGTTGGGTGCACACGTTTACCAAAATTATCACTTTCCCGTACGAAGGAGGAGAGGATAATCGTGGATTTTGATGATGATGATCTTCCTAGAGGTCCAAATGCTAAAGATTTAAAGGGTTTTGTAGCAACTCAGGCTAAGAGCAAAGTAATCATTCTCTATGATGATTAGAGAAGTGTGGATAAGGCGATAATTTCTCAGCTGTGGGAGACCATTTTGGTAAGACCTTTTGCTATTTTTTGACTGTTATTTAAATGTTTCTAGTATATATAATATTTTTAACCTCTTTTTTATCAGATGACATTTGATATTCCTAACACTGGAGGAGTCAGGAAGAAATGCTTATCGTTGGCTGCTAGGAGATGGAGGGATTTTAAATTAACCCTCTCATCTGATTTCATTTATGGTCATAGGAGTCGTGAGAATCCATGTCGTATATATCCTTTTATAGATGAAGACACATGGAGACAATTTTTTGAATGTAGAAGAAAAGAATCATTTTTGGTAAGGGCAATGTAAACTTTTATAAGCTTTATTATATAAATGATCTTATTATTGTTTTGTTAATGATTACTTATTCTTAATTTACAGCAAACAAGGAAAGCTCATCAAGAGATCCAATCTAAAAATGTATACCCTCATAGTTTATCTCGGGGAGGGTATGGATTATTGGAAGAACAAATGATGGCAGAAAAATTTCAACAACTAAGAGCTGAGTCTTCAAGCTCTGGAGAGGTGGCCCCTCCATCCCCTCCATCTAGACATGAGAAATGGAAAAGAGCTCGGAAGGTAAAAAAGGGACAATATCTTTCGGAAGAATCGAGACTCGTAGTTGAGAGGATTGTAAGATATCTATTTTATTTATTTAAGTTTACTATTTTCATCATATATTTCCAATCATTATATAAATGTTCAATTAATTATTACAGGACTCTCTTGAGGAGAAAAGTTCACAGGGGACATTTACACCATATGGGAGGGAAGATATTTTATCTGTGGCATTGGGAAAGGCCGAACATCCTAGCTGTGTAAGAGGATATCCGGCAGGTGTATCAGTAAGAAAAGTGTTGCCATGTTCCTCAACTTCTAACGTTGTGGGAGTTTATAAAAAAAATAGAATCCTTGGAGGCTGAAGTCCATAATATTAATGCGACAATGGAGGACAATATTAGAGCATCGGTGCAGTTTATGTTTGCAGACTTGCAAAGACAATTTCAGGGTGCAGCTCCCCCTCCACCTCTCCCAGTAGCTCCCACTCCCCCACCTCAGCCTGCGGACCCCATTTTTGATCCTCCTCCTCCGCCGCAGATACCAACTTATTGTGAGTTGTATGTTGATGATCCTCAACATCATATAGTTTCATATGGGATGGTATATTGTATAGGAGATACAGTTCATCATCAACAGTTAGAGGTAGAGAATCAGAGGGTCACTGTACAGGATATTATAGATAGATCAGCTCGGATACCATTACCTACAGATGAGGTGACGACAGTTGGACATAGTATCGGCCATTTTTTACTTTGGCCATCCAGACTTCTTCGACTCATTACCATAGAGGTATGGATGTTATATCATTTATTTTATATTTTTATTAATGTTTTATCATTTGATAACTAATATATTTTTCAATTTATTTTTACAGGAATACTTCAAAGGTAAAGAAATACTGTATAGACAACAACAAAGACAGATAGCTATGACATCAGATGCAGATACTAGCAGTCTTGACAAATTGTCAAGATATTCAAATTTGTTGGCGGATCATTATGACTTTACAATGGAAGCTCATGTCTGTGGACGTGAACTAAGTGTGGGGATTATGAAAACTGATATCATGGAGTTTGTTACTGGAGATAAGTTGGGCATCAACGTGGTGCAAATTTTTATCATGTAAGTCTTAACACCTTTTCCTTGCGTTATATTTATTAAAAATGTACACTTATGTCTGCTTTGTATTAGGTATCTGTATAAAATTTGTGAGAGGAATGAGCTGACAGATGTATATGGATTCGTGGACCCACAATTGATTTCCCCTGAAGCATGTGCATTGGATGAAGAACAAAGAATGATTTATATTGCTGATAAATTTGAAAAGAATGTAATCACACAGTGTTGGATGATGCCTTTTTGTGAGAGGTATGAAACACATCCCTCTCAAGGAGTTAATTATCTTTTAACATAAAAAATCACTAACGTTAAATTTCCTTTTATCAGGGATCATTGGATGTAAGGGGTTTTTTGCCTAGGGAGAAAGCACTTTATTGGATATGCTCTCTCCATGATGATGTGCGAGAAAGTTTTAAGAATATATTGGAAACATAAGTTTCAATTTCACAATAGTTTTATATATTATAATGAATTTTAAATTTACCCCATTCGTATTATTTTCTAACAGGGCATGGGTCCACTTTCGAAAAAGCGCAAAGAAAAGGAATTTCAAGATCAAATATGTACATGAGAAGGTAAATATCCATTTATAATTTGTACATTTTGATTTATTACATAAAAATAATATATTGAAATTACACTCATTCAAACAGAAATGTCATGAGCAACAAGGCATCATCAAATGCAGATATTACATGTTAAGATTTATGTATGAAATAATAACAACTGGGATAGTTCTGAGTTTTGACCTGGTAAGATTTCCTCTTTCTCATAATATTTCAATTTTATTTATTCATTCTACACGTTGACTACTATCTTTTTCCTTTGTAGATTTTTGATGACCCTCAACCCTTTACTGCTGAAGATATCAAACACTTACAAGTGGAGTGGTCAAATTATTTTACAGGTTTGATTGACTTTTAGTTGTTTGTAATGTAAAATGTAATTTTGAATATTGTCAATGTAATTGTGTATTTCGTAGTCTTTTAGGTTGGATTTAGTTTTTTTTGAAGTTGACAGTGTAAGTTTTGAATGTTATATAAGTGAATGTTTAATTTTTCTCTACTTCTTGTTTTGGTCTACTGTTGATGGTTTTTCTGGTCTGGATTTTGGTATGTGGGGGAGAGGTTCCAAGGGGGTGGGTGGGTGTATTGGGGGTTGTCCAAGGGATATGGGAGGGGTGTCCAAGGTGTGTTTGGGGCTGTCCTAGGGGTCAGGGGGGGTGTAAATGAGGGTGGGGGTGTCCAAGGGGTGGGGGGTGTCCAAGGGATATGGGAGGGGTGTCCAAGGTGTGTTTGGGGCTGTCCAAGGGGTCGGTTGGGTGTAAATAAGGGTGGGGGGGGATGTCCAAGGGGTGGGGGGTGTCCAAGTGGTGGGGGGTGTTTAGGGCTGTCCAAGGGGATGGGGGGGGGGGGTTTCCAAGGGGTCGGGGGGGGGGGGGGGGGGTTCCAAGGGGTCGGGGGTGTCCAGGGGGTGGGGGGGGGGCTGTCCAAGGGGTGGGGGTGTCCAAGGGGTAGGGGGTGTCCAAGGGATATGGGAGGGGTCTCCAAGGGGTGTTTGGGGCTGTCCTAGTGTTCGGGGGTGTAAATGAGGGTGGGGGCTGTCGAAGGGGTGGGGGGTGTCCAAGGGGTGGGTGGGTGTCCAAGGGATATGGGAGTGGTGTCCAAGGTGTCTGGGAGTTCTGTCCAAGGGGCCGGTTGGGTGTAAATGAGGGTGGGTGGGTGGGTGGGGGGGCTGTCCAAGGGGTGGGGGGTGTCCAAGGGGTGGGGGGTGTCCAAGGGATATGGTAGGGGTGTCCAAGGGGTGTTTGGGGCTGTCCAAGGGCTCGGGGGGGTGTCCAGGGGTCGGGGGGTGTCCAAGGGGTCTGGGAGGGCTGTCAAGGTGTGTGGGGTGTCCAATGGGTGTTTGAGGCTGTACTAGGGGTCTTGGGGGTGTAAATGAGGGTGGGGGGGGGGGGGGGGGCTGTCCAAGGGGTGGGGGTGTCCAAGGGGTGGGGGTGACCAAGGGATATGGGAGGGGTGTCCAATGGGTGTTTGAGGCTGTACTAGGGGTCGTGGGCATGTAAATGAGGGTCGGGGGGCTGTCCAAGGGTTGGGGGGTGTCCAAGGGTTGTGGTGGGGATCCAATGTGGTGGGGGAGGGCTGGCCAGGTTGTTAGGTGGTTATAGATGAGGGTGGGGTTCAGTTGGGGCTTGGGGGAGGGATGGCATGGTTATTTTTGTTGTTTGATTTCTGGTTTCTTTTTGGTGAGAGCAGTGCAATTATTTTTTTTAAAAAAATATCACTTTCACGTCGGTTATTTTATAACCGACGTGGTAAATAAATCGGTAGGGGTTTATCACGTCGGTTTTTTCGAGAACCGATGTGATAAACCATTCCCGGGCCTTTTATCACGTCGGTTCTTAATATAACCGACGTGCTAAAAGGCATGGGAATCGATTTACCACGTCGGTTATTGGATAACCGACATGCTAAAACGTTTCCCAGGCCTTTTTATCACGTCGGTTATTTAAGAAACCGACGTGATAATAGGCTCGGGGAAGGGTTAATCACGTCGGTTATGTCATAACCGACGTGATAAACGATATCCCAGTCGTTTTATCACGTCGGTTTAGAAATAACCGACGTGATAAACCCCCCCCCCCCCCCCCGCGCATATTTAGCACGTCGGTTATTATATAACCGACGTGCTAAACCCCCCCACCCGCTGTTTATCACGGCAGTAATATAATAACCGCCGTTATAAATCCCCATCCCCCATCAATTTTCACGTCGGTTATTAATGAACTGACGTGATAAACACCGTGATGTTAGGGATGTTACGTCGGGTTTTAAATAACCGACGTAAAAAATATTATTTATAACGTCGTCCGTATTAACGTCGCCTAAAAACCGACGTAAATAATGCAAAATAACCGACGTAAAAAATGTTTTCTGCACTAGTTCCCCCCTCAGACTTGGAGCCACTAAGGGATCAAGGGTCGAAGACTGAGGGAAAATCTCCAAAATTATGGGTGGTTCGCGATGCAGCCTCGCAAAGGGGTGCGTGAGGCTGACAGTGATCGCGTGGCCCTGATGTGCTACGATGATCCGGGGTCTCCACTTATAAATAAGGGGGATGACCTCTCTTTTTTCCACTCATGAATTTTTTCCTTTTGCGCTCTCGACTTTGCAGCGCTTCGCGTACTCCTCATCTGCTCTCCGCAAATTGAGATTCGCGGCAATCCGTGAGTATCCGAATCCATGACCGCACCAAGGAAACTTATGTTTTCTGGCCTAGGCCAGGCTCCACGGCTTGTTTTTGTGCCCGAGCATCACAAGTGATCTTCACGAGCAACCATCACGACCCAACCCAAAATGTTTTCGAGTTCATAAACCGAAATGGCCCATCGAGAAGCTGTGTTGGGGGTGCATCCAGACGTCGCCCTGATGGATGAGGTGGCTATCTATTTGTTCATTGGAGAGATAGTCTGAGGCCACTCAGACCATAATTCATAGACATAACTACTATAAGAGATTCAGAAGAACTATCCGTAGTGAAAGTAGCTACCCTTGTATGGCTTCGGGCTGAGGGATGACGTCTTCATCCTAGAGGCGAGTAGGGACAAACCGGCTTGCTGGTTCAAGAGCACACCATGCCAGTGCCAGTGGTTCTGGGTGGCCGATGGTAATGCATGGGAGGACTTCACATCTGTCACCGCCGACTATCTCTAAAACCATGTGAACAATATTGATGGGAAGCCACTGTAACTAGATACATCCCCTCCCCTGTACCGCACCATGCTGATGGTGGCTTTACAGGATTCAAAGAAGGGGTGGTCCGATGACTGGGACCTACGCTAGGGCAGAAACACCACCAACGACTGGGCATGGGCCTACTGGGTAGTTTCCTCATGCGAGGAGTTTGTGTCCGAGCTGAGGAGAGTGGGTTTGTATGAGGCGGCATGGGCCTCCCAATTCCACATTTACCAACCGAAACAGCTGATGTCGGAGCTGCTAAGTAGATGGTCATCAAGGACCAATTCTTTTCACTCGCACCATGGGGAGGTGGGCATCAGTCTTTGGGATGTCCATCAGATTTCAGGGGTCCTGATCATGGGTTCCATGTATGATGACTTCCACCCTGTCATGAGCGCGTGGGAGGACATGAAGTAGATGACGCGACTGGTGTCAGTTTTGATGGCACTGGTCCCTGTAGAGGACAAGGAGGCAGTGAGAGATGTCCACTTTATGAAGTGGATCAAGCATTTCCTGAGCTTCCCAGACAATTGAGAGTTCCCTATGAGGCCTCGAACATGTCCGAAGGCGGCTAAACAGGGCAAGGTGCACTCGTATTGGAGGGTCTTGGAGGACAGCCAATGGAAGACTTGGGGTTTCAGTGTCAGCACTGAACATTATCCGATAGTCACGCTGGCGGTGTTCATCACGGCCCTTATCTATGGTTTTATTCGACCAGTGAGGGATAATGGCATGGGGGTGCGGCCCGTATCGTTCATCATGTTGTCCACGCTGGCCATGGGGCAGCGGGTCAATCTAGGAATTCCAATGCTCGCCAAGCTATTCAGAATGTTGTGGCTTGTTAGGGAGGGAAAGAAGACGCCAAGGATATGTGGGCCCTTCCACCTACTGTATGGGTGGATTTAGGAGCAGATCATGGGGATTTATGAGAATCCAAACCCTATCATGCCACAGGGATCAAACTTCCACCCCTCCATTCCGAATTAGGCTGGGAGCATCCCATTCAAACTAACTTTACAGATGGTGCTGAACTGGGTGTAGAGGGCGGATGAGTTTAACTTCCACTCGTTTCCATTGATGGCGGGGGTACCTGCTGATGATGGGAAGGGAACAAAAGAGCACTGGGCTTATCTCATGGCCTTTAGAGGAAGATTTTTGGTGGCACGTGTGGATCAAGAGCCGCTTTACAAACCGGACACCCCACATCAGTTTGTGTGGTAGTTCTGGTGCCTCCAGTGGCTGACCCTGCAGGACTACTAGGAGGTGCGTCATGAGGAGCACATGTGTGTGAGGAGGTAATTGTGGATCATGTTTACATGAGAAGATGGGAAGATGCGAATTGCATTGCCTCTATCCACTTCCACTTTCGAACTAGTGAGGGAGTATGCCATGAGATGAGAGGCCGCTTATCTGGGGTAGATGCTGAGGCAGCCAACTATTCGGGTCGGTGACAGTGGGCCTCTGCTATACCGAGGTTGGGGTCAGAGGGCGGAAAGGGCCTCTCACAGTGGAGGGGCTACTGTGGTGGCAAGACCCGCACCAACTGAGGGTGTGGCAGTAGTGGCAGATTCGGTGATTCTAGAAAGCAGGTCCATCCGGAGGGGCGGCCGCCGAGGGGATTCTACAGGATATCCACTCAGGCTCCAGGGATGCGGCTGCGCCATATTGACATGCTAGAGGATTCCATCTTCCCGGAAGCCTGGGACATTTGGTATGTCAACCGACAACACCTCCGTTTTCCCGAGATGTGGGAACTCTTGAACCATCGTGAGATAGTTTTTCATGGTATAGGAATGTTCTAGGCTGGTTTCACGGCGTCTCCGGTGGAGGCGGAGTAATATTTGGTTGAGCTTGAGGACTACCTTCACTCAAGTGGTGTCCCACACCAAATTACAGATTGGGTGAGGGTACTACTAGATCGGACAGTTCCGCCCCAACTGTTATTCACCAACTAGAGGGAGCGCATTCCCCTGCTGGAAGAATCAAGGGACTCCTCTCGGGAGGATGATGCTAGTAGAGGGAGCCCGTTGGAGGAGGGAAAAGTCGGAGATCAATACTCAGATTCTAATAATTTCACAAAGGCTCTCGAGGTAGCATTCCAAGATTCATTCCTCATGGTCCGTTCTCAGGGCATCACGGATTTCTTACTGATGTTTGAACCATGCAGGAGGAACTTGTACGCAGGCCTCGCTCTCACCCCTTGGCGGGTGATGATGAAGGACCTTTAGAACCCACACCTACGGTTGGGTTCAGTTCTACATCTGGTGGGGCCAGAGTGCCCGATGTGGCTCCTCCATAATTTCCAGACCTTCCAATTGTATAGGGAGGGCCACACTTCGGGGTCCCATCAACATCGACTCAAGAGTAGCACCAGGATTTTGATCTTCGTATGTTTCCTCTATTGGATTCATTGCTGTCATATGTAAATTTTCCAACTAACATTTATGCCCCTCTCAGATGTACAGTTCTCCGACTGGCATGGGCAGCTGCGGCAAGGCTGGTAAGGATGTATGGTGGCATCCCTCCTAGGTTCATGTCGGTGATGGTGGATATAGTCCCCCCATCTCCCTGAGATGCAACACACACTATCATTGGCGTGACCACCAGTAGGGTCATGCCTACGGTTATTGAGGTGGAGTCTGATGACGAGGATCAATCGGCCGACCCAAGTCCCATCATGCCTGCTTTGGTGCCAGATATTGCGACGGATTGAACGCTAGATTTATATCCTGCCGAGGACTTCTTGCATGTGTATCCTGTGTACGAGCCTGTTAATTACGCAGAATAGGACGAAACGTCCTCCAATGAAGAAGACAGCTGCATAGTCTGTCGCCGACCACAGAATCTAATCACACGCTTGCTGATATGTGGCACCTACATTTTTCAGGATGAAGGGCATAACCTGGTAACAAAAGGTACATTGGGGATCATTGAAGGCAGTGGAATCCTCGTCCTCTCGGACCATCCGGATCTGGTTGTACCCGGAATACCCATCCATGAAAGAGAGGTATTGGAACCCGGTCATGGCATCAATCAATAACTAGGTCATCGTGAGGGAAAATTCATCCTTTGGGCAGTGGCGTTTGAGATTGCGGAAGTCAATGCATACTCTGATCTATCCGTTCTTCTTCCTGAATGGAACACTGTTGGAAAGCCACTTGGAGAACTATAATTCATTGAAAAATTTGTCTTTGATAAGGTTGTCAAATTCGGCCTCAACCATGGCACTCTGATAAGGGTGCATCTTTCTGGGAGGCTGCCTAAACCCACAATGGTTAGTCAGGAGGCCCTTGAAGTGAACGGATACCTGAGGATCTAGTCCTAGCATCTCACCATAACTCCAGGAAAACTCATCATTGTGTTGTTTGAGAAAGTCTACGTACCACTGCTACTCCTTGGGGGACATGGTTGCCCTGATCAATGTGGGTCTCAGGTCTTCCTTGCTACCAGGGTTCACTTGTACCAGTTCATCAACCATGGTAGAGTCGCCTTCCTCAAAGGTGGGGGGAGCATCCTATCGATCTTCCACTCCACCCGTGGAGGGATTTCCCGCAAGGGTAGCTAATTCTGAGCTATCAAACCTTGATGGGCAGCTGGTGCCAGATTGGGTGGTGGTGGTCATCATATCAGGAGACCCATGCACCACTGAGACCATAGCAATGAAGGTGGTCGATCCTATCCAATCTGGCATTCGGCCTAAGGAGCCACATTTGATTACATCAAAGTAGTGGTGATGCATTTCCCTGAGTCAATGATTATAACTTAGCGGAGGAGACACGTATAACGTACTTCATTTGTCATAAGCCTGACATTCCGATACCGCACAGGGGTAGGAGGCTCCGGGATCACCTGATCCTTGTTGGTGTAGGAGTACGAGGTGATTTTCCACCGTCTCTTGGACCTTGGATCATGCCTTTCTTTCATACCTGAAATAACAAAACATTGTCCCATGTCTGGGGTCGTGGCCTCTAATCGATGGATTGAGAAGATTTAGGTGTCATCCAGGCCAGCCCAGGGATCACTTGTGACCAGGGACGAGTTCATCCTCACTTGTGAGGATTTTCTTATCCTTGCTCTTGTAATAGATGGCGTCCAGATAGCGGTCATCACAAGAGGTGAAAGGAGACACATCTCCTTGGAGCACACCTACTCGACCATTAAGGGAGTATTTGAGGCATTGGTGATACAACGAAGGGATTGTGGCATGAAGATGGAGCCATGGCCTCCCCATCAATGCATTGTAGGCAGTGTCATGGCAGACAACCATGAACTCGGTGCTGGCAATTAGGCCACCGAACTGGGTCTTCAGGTGGATCATGCCGACTAAGGATTGCTCGATCCTGTTGTATCCGTGGAATCTAGGGTCAAAGGGAGTTAATGCATCTTCAGACAAACCCAGCTTCTGCAGTGTCAGATTCGGGATTAGGTGGATCCCAGAACCCATGTCAAGGAGGAAACGACATAAATCCACGCCATTAAACTGGCATGTGACGTACAATAGGTGAATATGACCCTATATGGGAGGGACTTCATCTTCATCAGAGAAAGAGATACCTGCCTGGCATTCGACATTCTCAATTGCCTCAGCATGGAAGGCTTCCGCAGCTGCTACCTCCGTCTCTAATGAAGGGGGCTCATTAGGGCCTCGGCAAGTGCTTCGCACATTTTAGACGATAGGAAAAGGGGTTCAAGGATATAAATCCTTACTGTAATGTCGGCCAGGTGCTTCAGGACATCATAATTTCATGCCAAGCACAAGCCTCGGCTTACAGAATGTCGTTTTGTAGTTGGAGGCATAGCGGGTCCTGCCAGTTGAACCGGTAGCTGGGTTGTACTTGGTACATCCTGATGCCTACTAGTTGAAGCCTAGAGAGTATCCTACAGATTAGGATCGGACAAAACGGATTGTCCTGCAGTCGGGCAAGACTGACCGTGATACAGACGAGGCAACTCTGCCTGATCTAGTAGCACAAACGGCAGTTGAGGTAGATATGAGGGCATCCGATGAGGTTGTACATGCGGAGCACTGTGCTGAGCCAACTTTCTGGTTTCAGTAGCGTGCACAGCTCAACTAAAAGCACCCATTGGCATGCCTTGACAACTTGTGTGGTATCGGTTCCACTGACGTTGATGTCAGCTGGGGTCATTGGGGAGGTTCCCTTAGAATTCCCCCTCATATTGAGCCATATATGGCATTACCAGGTGCACAGAATTAACCAAAGTTTACCCCTATATGTCTCTTGATGAATCATCCACCACCGGGCGGATTCTAGGTGGAATCCCCATTTCAGGGGGTGTAAAGTTTCAAAGAGTTCGGGATGGCGATAGAAGTGGTGGAGCGCGTTGCTTCTTCTTGCGTCGTCACTGCTTTCCCTTCTGGGAAGAGGTCTGCAATGATGACGAAGCATAGGTAGTGGCTACATCCTCCAAAGGATTCAGCTGATTCAGGCATTCCCGAATGATACAATGGGCACATGTGACTTTTTTTCAAGCTATGCAGTCGTTGTATTTCTCAGACTCATGGATGGGAACCTGCTGCCACTCACTTTCGCTGTCGCTGCCGATCTATGACCTTAAGAAGATATCTGCTACTTGTGTCAGGGCTGGGCCTAACCTGACTATGTTGTTTTCGACCTTCTCTTGAAGTAGTATTTAAACACATATCATTGCTTGAGTGTGTACCCAAGAATCCAATGATTGGGATTGTAGTTGGGGTGATCGGTGAGATTTGCCTCTACCGCCCTTCTACACTCAGGTAAGTGCACAATCCCTTGATCTAGAGAACATCAGAAATAGACAGAGACCTGATTCTCATTGACGAGGGGCCGGAGGGGCCTGCCGAGGAGGCAATGCCTGATTGTCTTGCATTAGTGGTGGTGGCGCATTGCATGGGGGAACCTGTCGATTCTAAGGCAGTCTCGGCTGGGCAGGGGCATGTGCTTGAGGTGGAGGACCTCTATGGGGTTGCGAGGCCGGGGCCATTGGCAGTAATTCTAGCTACATGGGGGCTTCTATTTAGGCCACCGCGGCAGGTTCGGCTTTGGAAGCTCTCCTGGCTAGGAACACAGGGGGCAGCAAACGTGCCTGACTAGCCTGTTGTGGAGCCTCCTCGAGGGGATGGGCCTTATCTGAGAAATCCTGGAACCCTCCAACGTAGTTCTGGGAGATCAGGGAAGGAACCAGCTCCATTTTAACACTTCCTTCACACATCATCAGTAATTTCTCCGGAGTCAGTGGAATGTCGAGGGACTATTTAAGCCCTTTCCCCCAGGCGATGAAATCCACTACTCGCTCATCATGCATTTGTTTGCACTTGAATTGTTCTGCGATGCTGGTCTTTCGCATGGTGGAGCTAAACTGGTATAGGAACTACCGGCGGAGATCCTCCCAGCTGGTCATTAATCAGATAGGGAAGTGGCTATACTAGATGAATGTGGGGCCCTCCAATGTCTGCCCAAAACATGAGAGTTTGGAGGATTCTTGCTGGACCGGGGTCCCCAGCATGGGGCCACACCTGGAAGAAAAATGCGCCAAGTGCTATGGTGGTTCCCCTGTCCCGTTGAAGGGAAAGAAAGTTGGGTTCCCAAAACCCGGGGGTGTGGGCATATCATCCACCCACACAGGATTTGTCTGCCATCCTGAGGGACTACCACCTGCCATGTTTCCAATCCTTCGAGGCGGGCGATGAGTGCCTCTATAAGATCATCCAGGTGTGGGTCCCTGTCCTGACGGGGATCCCTAATCACTAGTGCGTTTCCTGGTTCTTCGACACAGTAGATGGCTTCAGCAGCTCATGGAGGGACTGGCAGAATGGCTTGCAAGGCGGCTTGGGGAACCCAGGCTGGATTCCTTAGATTTCCCCGTCGTTCAAGAGGGTTTGGAGAGTCGTATCACGCCCTCTTACCGTGAGTTCCGGCTTCTGCCCTGTCCGCGGAAGTAGCATGATTAGGGTTGCCCAGAGGCATCTCACAGAGGTGAAATTGTTCCTACCCCTGCTGCCCCCGCTTTGGATTAACATAGTCGGTTCACCACTCTGCATCCTGCTTAGATAAGATTTCATCATCTAGCATCTTCTGCTCTTCAATCTATTGGCGCAACGTGCCCTTCTCAGGGTCATTATCCGTTTTATGTACAGAGGCAGAAAGGTTGGAGTGCTTGATGGTTGTGACATTGTCCTTACCCTTACCAGAATTTCGGCTGAGTACCAGTGACTCGGTTGGTACAGGATGGACTAGAAGGTTCTTCTCTTGAAGAATAACCCTCCTCGATGGGTCCAGCAGTGGTCGTACACCATAATGGGATATGTCTCCATCGAGAAATTCAAGCTCTTCATCATTGACCACTACGTCAGCAATGTGGACCACGACCCTCCTTGGAGGTATGTTCTTAATGTCGCCTAATGGATCGGGCTGCTGTGGGATAGGACTAAAGAGGAGGTCGACATACTGTCCCCAGCCACAAACTTGCAAATGATGGGTAGCTTCCCTGATATTTTGCGGAGTACTTTGAGACTCTGAACGCATTTCCGTTGAAGGGTGCTCTGGCGGCCGGGTGACTCAGGGTGCTGGGCTACAGGGAGTGCGGCCAAATCAATCAGGCGACTTTGCTCGCCGATTTCCTCAAAGTTCTCTCAGATACTAGGGTACACTAACCACTCATAGCGAAGGTGGAAGTGCGTTGCCCATAGGGTCTGGCGGAAGCACCATACTTCCTCTTGGGTAAGGGACTCCGGCATGAAAAACATTGGTGTTGCAGTCGGCCAAAACATCTCCGGGAAGTGATCTGGGGTGAGAATGTTCAAGAATCTCCTAGGCTCGGACTCAGGGTCTAGCCCCATATTTCCCCACTGGTCAACTGGAGGCGGCTGAGGAACCGGCAGCGGTACCGAGGTGGACCGTTGGGATAGTAAACTGGGCGGTGGAGAATATGGCGAACGAACTGAATGGCCACTGAATTCCGGGCTATCCTCTGAAGAGTGAGGTGACCTGGTCACAATGTCACGATATGATGGGCTTATAGCCACAACTATTGGAATCGGAATTGTGGTCACCGGTGATGGGTCATGTCGTTGCTCTACCGTTGTTGGCCCCCAAAATAGCTCTTTTTGATCTTGGGTAGAGGTAGAGTGCGCTTCTGGTGACGACGATGGTGATTGAACGGTCAAGACCCATGAGATTTTAACAATTTCCTTCTCCTTGATGTAATTGAGGAGAGTTTCGGGAATCCGGTGGACGTCACATTTTGGAAGAATGAGACTGACGCACCTTGTTCCTGCCCCAGTCCTTGACATGGAGGAGCGGGGAGAAGGTCCCATCGCTGAGTCAGAATCTGCATTAGAATCCGAGAAATTTGGTAGTTTGAACTCCACTCGGTCCTTCCAAGGACTCTTCTTGTGGTGGCGACGACCCGCTCTCCTGCCCCTAGATGGCTTTTCGGGACAAGGTTGATTCTTGACATGTAGTCTCAGAGCGGCACTGGCTCCATGGAGGAGTGGAATCCTGCTTGAGACAGCCAGGGTGCAAGGGGAACCAGGGAAAATTTCGAAGGGTACATGGGGAGGACCTCCATGGACAACACCCATTTGGGAAGAACCTCTATTGGAAATGGTAGGAGCATGGGGAGGACCTCCTGGCTTGGTGCGGGTGGAGCGAGGGTGACTATCACCCCTCGGGTTTCCGGGGCGAGGAGGACATTCGCCAGCTGCCGGGAGGACGTAGGGTGGACCCCCCACATTGGAGAGTGACTGGATGGGCATTTCCTTCACATCAACGGTCTGTGGAAGGAGCAGGAACTCCATAACCAATGTGGTGGGCGTGGGAGAGACCTCCGCGCCCAGCGTCACTGCCACGGGGAAGGTCTTCATTCGGGATAGGGGTAGCACGAGGCATACCTCCATGATGATCTTCAGAGCAGGGAAGGCCCATGGTCTACAGAATGGTGTTATAGGGAGGCCCTTCGTATGAGGTGACTCCACCATGAATTGGTTTGAGGTGATCACTACTCATGCCTGCAACCCCGAGAGCCAACCTAACCTGCCCATGGGGCGGTTGGGGCCTCAGTCCTGGTCGGGTGAAGGAGTTCCCCTGCTCAGTGTATGCAGGGACTCCATGATGCACGTCGGTGATGGATCAGGCCACAATAGCTGTTGACGTCGACTCCCCTTGACGAGCGTCCTCAGCTCGGGCCCGACACTGACGTCGGGTCAGACGAGCATGCATAGGTGGTGTAGGGGCATATCCTACCTGCTCCTCTGGCGAAGCCGGATGGCAGCGCTGGTGCTACCGGATTGGGGCCCTTTCCTGGAGCCCTTGGATTGGGACTCTGACCGAGCTGATCCAGACATCACCCACCTCATCATCGTAAGAATAGGAGTCATCGAGGAGTTCCAGGGATAGGCTCCCAAAATGATTGAACGTTGCGGTGGGGAGAATGGGCTCCCTGCACATCCTTTGAGTACAGCGTTGAGGGCATGGCCTGGATGCCTCCTGGTCCAGGCGTGCCATATCCCGAGTTGGAATGAACCCTTCCTCCTCGTACCAACATACAAGGATACTGATCACCCTTCATTGGATGATCTCTGATGGGGAGAGGGGACATGGGCATCCTGTATTCACGGATATAGAGGCCGTCATGATGGCAGTAGAGCCACGTGGAGCGGTTGTGCTAGTATTTCTCCCACCCTTGCATAGGCGAGCGGGCGGTGTTCATGTCTCCATAGCAGCAACCTGGTTCCTGGGAAACATGGAGATCAACTCATCAGCATTGCGAGGAAAAGGATCAATAACCTGTGCCCCAACGTCATTCCGTACTCCATGGTCAGTAAGAGGGATCCACGACAACACGTTGCAGAATGAAATTCCCCACGTTCTACTGCCCCAACATCCGTTGAGTATTACGCCAGGCCCACAATTTGCATGGAGGGACCCGCCACCGAATATCTGGATCCGGTGACACATCAATCTACTAATATCTCGAGCACTACTAATCTCCATATTGAGGAGAATAATTTCACGTCGGGTTCACCATTTCTGTTTCTGACACTCTCACCGAGGCGCGCGCGTCCATATGCCCGGGCAGCATCCGCTCTTTATTCAGGGACGTCTTCTCCTTGATCGAAACTAGGATGATCTGATGTCATATATTCATTCTGTGGATTCCTCCTCCAAACTCGTAACCTAGTCCGGGTCTCCCTCGTATATTTAATACGTTGTTCGTGAAACTCTTCCCAGTTCCATGTTACCATGGATGCCAGTTAATTACACTGGTTCTGTCAGAACATTCCAAAGGGTCAGGTTAGGGTAGCAACCTTTAGTAGGGGGAGTAGTCATGTCGAGGCATCAGTAGGGTTTCAGAACGCTGGGGAATTGGCATGTCTAGCTTTTTTCGCTTATCATAGGACTTCTCGGGGGCATGGATGCCTAAGGAATCCCACATAGAGCATGGGGAATCATATGCCATAGGCATATATATGAGGTTTTCCTCAGCTTCCTTTGTTTAACACATTGTTTGTCGAAGGTTTCATGTCCATGGGAGACGGATCGGCCAGATCAAAACACTAGCTTGAGTGGATCAGATTGAGGAATCCCCCTTGAATGGATGATGATATTGGTTTCAGCCCGTGGGCGGTTTCCCAGATGTTGTGAAGCGAAGTGGAGTGGCATGATGTCACTGGGATCTGGCGGCCCGGGTGAGAATCAAGATGGATGATAGATGGATGAATGAAGTGGATGGGGGGATAAAGTGGAACCTTTTCAAGGGGATAGTGAAGTTGGTCTTGAGCCTCGAAAGGACCTCCTACGTATCTCCGTGGAAGGGAATCAAAGTCCACATAGTTCAGGATGGTGCTGGTGAATCGACGTGAAGGTGGAACTTGGCCCGATGTTGTTGTGAGTGAACTGACGTTGATGTGGACCTTGGTATGATGGGTGTCGTCAGTGAACCGACATGAATGTGTACCTTGGTCCGATGGTGTGGGGCTTACAAACTAGGCTGCCCAAGTGTTAGTGGATCGATGTGAATGAAATTTAAATGACCAACAGGCGGGGGGATTGAACCTCAGGAAGGCTTCCTACATACCATGTCTTAACATGGATCAAATATCTCGTAGTTTAGGAGAAAACAGGGGCTTGGCACACAGACAAGGAGATGGACTGATCCAATGATTGTAGGGCTTGAACCTCAGGAAGGCTTTCCATGTTCAATGCCTTGACATGGATCAATGTCCTTGTAGTTCGGGAGGAAATGGTGGGTCTCGGCGAACTGACGTGAAGAAAGGACCTTGGTCCTATGGGAGATGGTATTGAACATCAGGGAGGCTTCCGACGTACCGTGCCTTGACATGGATCAAGGTCCTCATAGTTCGGGTTGGTCACAACAGCTTGCCATCGGACTGGAATGCAGTTTAACGTCATGCTGGAAGAGGGTGGAACCTGACGTGATGAAATTATGGGCGGTGGGCTTGAACCTCGTTGAGGCTTCCTATGTACCATGCCTTGACATGGATCAAAGACCTCGTAGTTCAAATGGACATGTTGTTTAACATCATGCTAGATATGGGAATACAGTTTAACGTTATGTTGGACTAGGGCATATAGTTTAACGTCATGATGGACGAGGTATTGTCGTGGCCAATGCTTACTCTAAGACCACGTGAGTCGTGCTCGGTGTGAGAAACAAGAGGCATCATAGACCTGATGATCACGTCATGAAGGGAGCATCCCTGAGAAACCAAGAGGGGATTACGCATTAGGTGGACCATGGTGTTGGGACTTACTCTCGGATGGAGGCCCGAAGTGCAACAAAGCGCAGCGGGAGAGGGATTAAGGAGCAAAGATGAAAGGTGCCTCATTCCCTATCTCTCCCTCCAATGGCCATGGCAGTGGGGAATTACAGAGGTGCATGGGTGCTACCATCCAGAAGAGAGGCTTGGGGGCTTACACCAAGGTTGTTTCCATTCTCTCGTGGACATACTCCACTCAAATAAAGAGGATATCATCCCCTATGGAAGGGCGATCCCATCTCTGTGGAGACCAGTGAGTGTAAAGAATGTCTGAGCCGGGGGGACCCTACGTGCGAGGCATGGGGTCTGATCAAAGTTTAACGTCGTATGTTGAGGATGAGGTTCTCGGCAGTTTAACATCCTACCACTCAAATGAAGTGGGTTTACTCCACACCCCAATGAATTACATGACTGGCACCCTCAGCTCCTTGGGGGAGGGAAGGTACCAGCAAGGCCATGGTCAAGGTGGGTCGCAGAACGAACCATCGAGGGTTCCATGTTAGCGTGGCTATGAGAAGAAGCAATATAAGTTAGCGTGACTATGAGAAGAAGCATTAGGCAAAGCAATGCTATGAGTGGTGTTGTTAATGGGACTTTGAAGTCATATTGTGCAAACCTGGAGGGTCGCACAGGAAGCGGAATTACCAAGCAAAGGGGTGAGCTTCGTGAAGTGGATTGCCTTGGACTTAGATTGACGAATGGGTGGGAATGTGAGGTTATTTTCAAAGTGGAATAGTATTCAGGGAGCACTACCTCACGAAGCAGAGGTGCCTCGCGAATCAAGGTTCTACGAAGCAGTGTGCTTCGTGATGTACAACAACCTTGCCTTGGCATGTCGATCACTAGTACAAGATAGGTGTTTTGTGAAGCAGAATGCTCCGCGGCTGCCCGAGTTCCCTTGGGAATCCTCTTACTTCATGATTGCCCTTAGGCTTCATAAAGGGAATCCCACTCAGAAGAGGGCTCAAAACAAGACATGGAGAAGGTATCTCGCGAATAAAAAATACCTCGCTGAGCTCATGATTCCCCATGTGAAGGGTGCTTCGAGATTCGGGAGTTGAGAAGTCGAACGGTCGGATTGTTCGTCCTCTGGACTCAGGAAGAGCCAAATATTTATAGGGAAGGGGCGCTGTGTATAGAGATCATGAAGTGTGAAGGCGCGGCGGGTGCTTCGCTATGGGTCACAAACGTCAATGGTGTTTGTGGAGCGGTACCTCCTTAGGGGCTTCGCAGTGGCTTCGCGAACGTTAGGGCATTCCCCGAGTGGTACCGCCTCCTTTTCTTCGCAGCATCCGCGTTACTCATGGGAGCTCTGTGTTGGGGATTCGTGGGGCAGCGTACGGGCTTCTTTTCCTTCTTACCTTTGCATTCAATATTTTGATGCCAACAAACATATACAACTAGGATAACGATTTCATTCTCCTTAAACCTCTTATAAACACAGGGCTCACATTTGTTCCATGTGAATCCAAAATCATTTATTGATAAATCAAATTGAATGTTAAATGACCTAGATGATTACTTTAATCCATAAATGGATTTTTTTCAACTTTTAATCCTATTTGGATTCACCTGGTGTCACAATCCCTTCTGTTTGTCTCATATATTCATCTTCTAAAAGGTTCCCATTATGAAATGTTGTTTTGACATCCATTTTTCAAATTTCATAGTCATGTTATGTTGTTATGGCATGTATGATTCTTATAGGTTTAAAAATGGAAACCAAGGTAAATGTTTCACAATAGTAAATTCTTTGACACTGTCTGAATCATTTATCCACTAACCTTACATTATAGGTGCTAACATGAAATTTCATGTCTATTATTATCCTTAATAACCATTTGCATCAAACCGGCTTTACATCAACTAACACATCGACCAGAACTCAGACTTGTTTCTGATACATGGAATCAATCTCATAATTCATAGGTTCAATCCATCATAAATATTTTGACCTTTTATAGTGTTTATGTAGGAGAAAGATTCATTATATTCCTAAAATAATTATTCACTATCCTTAGTTAATTGGAAAAACAATCTCTCTGGTTCTGTAACCTCTTTTGAGCACCTACGCAGTACATGTGTTTCTGGAACCGCTTCCACGGGGACTTGTGGAAATATTACTATACCAACTCCTCTGTATCATGATCATAAAATTCATCAAAGTTAATCATGACCTCAATGTCCTTTTTGACGATGTGATCCCTCTCAAAATATCCAGATTGTCCAGAGACATTCACATTCTTTTTTGAAATGTTATATAGGTAATATCCATTCATTTACTTCGGATATCCTATAATGATACACTCAATTCCCCATGTGGTAGGTTATTTCCTGAAAAATGACTTAACAAATGCCTTGCATCCCTAAACATGTGTGTGTGACAAAATGGGGGGCATTCCATTCATATACTCAAAGGGAGTTCCATTTTACTCATTAGTTGGAACTCGGTTTAATGTTTATGCTACAGTTTGTAATGTATATACCCATATGGATAATGGAATATCTACATGACCCATCACTGACCTCAAAATGTCCCACATGGTGTTGTTCCTCCTTTCACTAACACTATTACACTGTGGTGTATAAGGAGGATTGAGATGATATAGAATTTTAGAGACCCATATTATATCAATGAACTCATTGTTAAAATATTCTCCACCTCGATCCGATCAAGGTTTTGATATATTCTTACCAAGATGACTCTCTACTTCATTCATATTTCCTTAAATTTATCTGAGGAATATAACTTCTTCATCATTAACTCGACTTAACCATATCTACTCAAATCATCAGTAAAAGTAATGATGTATGAATATCCACCTCCTTCTTCTACGAGAAATGGTCCATACACATCCTTGTGCACCAATGAAAGAATCTCATTGGCCCTATCACCATGTCCACCAAAAGGCGCCTTGTTCATTTTCCCTTGTAAACATGTGTGACAACAATCTAGTGGTTTTAACTTAATATAGTCTAAATAAACATCTTGGGGGGGATTTTTCATGTGCCTCTCGTTTACCTGACAGAGACAATGATGCCCCAATTGGGTGATGTATGAGTCATGCGAGTTTTGTTCCTTTATCAATTGTTGAAACGTGGTTTTTGTATTATAATTAATACCAACCATTATTTAAATGATACAAAACATAACATACATTGTTCTTATAAAAAAACAACCCTTATTTCAGAACATGAAAATAAATCCATTTATATCCAAATATGATTCATAAATTATGTTTTTGGTTACACTAGGAACATAATAACATATGTAAAACCAAAAACATCAGATTTGTAAATAAGAGATGGTATGAACCAAGGGACAATGCAACCAGCCTCGTGCCATTCATAGCTCGAATATCTACATCTTATTTGTAAATATTTATAAATCTATTCGGTTCCAGATTTTGAAAACAGATGTGTGACCCCAAGGCTATATCTGATAGAAAATGTGTAGAAATGGAACGATTATACTCAATAACGAAAACGCATTTAGAGTCCCTATGATTCTGGGTACATTTCCTCTTCCAAAGGCCTTTCCTTCAACATGAAAACATACCACCTCACATTTATTTCCCTCCGTTTGGTTCTTCTCCTTCATGGAAGTAATGTTCTGAGGTAAATCATTCCATTTTTTAGTCCTTGGCCCCTTTTCATTTTCATTCATTTTATCATTCACCATAAGGACTATAGGTTTTTCACAACCCGTGTAATTTTCTACACAAATAATTAAGGTCATATGTTTTGATAGAATCTTCACATTGTTTATCATGTTGTAGTTGCCAATAAAAATAGAGATGTTCTTGGGCAGTGATGATATGATGAGACCTGTATGCAACTCATTGGAGAACATAATTAGTAAGATTTACAGGAGTTGAATGTTTTCAATAATCATGACTACATGTGTCCCAAATGGTTCAGAGTCATCAAGATTAGTTGTGAAAAAATAATTGGAGATCTCATATATCTCATGTATGACATTCTCTTGATAGTGATCCCCATGGTGAGACATCATTCTATATGTGTCCATGTCATCATGTAACATTAGGAAATAATTAGACATGGTTGAAAGCATGAATCATAGGATATCTGTGGAATCAATCGTATGTTTTATATAGAAAGATAGTTCTTATTCACTATCCTCTTTTCCAGGCGCAACTCGAATAGGATCTTCTAGTATATAGAATTTCCTATGGTGGTGAAGGATGAAGCGTAAACATCGATTACATTCATGAAAATTGGTGCTAGTGAGATTGTATTACTTCTCAAGTATTCGTCACGATGATATGTTTGTATACATATTTCTTGCCATTTGTACAAATTTCTATGTGAAATGGTATATAAAATATCATCATAAAACTGAGACAAATAGATAAATTAATACTTATCGGTATCCCACTATTTTTTTTAAAATCCAAAAGCCATAAACATTGACTTCAAAATTTTTTAGTGTCTGAATATTCTAGTTGAAGGGATCCATATTACCCTTCCCATTACCCCAAATAGGGTTGGTCAAGCATCTTGGTGGTTTTTTGGTAGGAATTCCAAATTCCAACTACATTAACTCCCAACTCCTTGATCCACTGAGTGGACTTCCCAATCTTGAAATCAATTTATTTTGGATTTCCTCAAAAAAATTTCATGGTCACACCAAGTCCTACTGTGGCCATCAACCCTTGATGAAAACCATGTCAATTAAACACAAAACCATGAATTATAATTCCCCAATAATTGGATGGACCACAACATGGGTTGGTCAAGCACTTTGAATTATAGTTTTATTCTATCTAAGATTATGGAATGTTGTACTGACTTAATATTTTCATTGAGGGATTTTATCATTATATATAAATTTATATATTATTATCTTTTATTACATGATAGTTAATATTATATGGGATATACATATGTGATTTAACCATGTATAAGATAATAATTATACATAATCCGATGTTATTTTTGATCTATCTTGTATTCTTTTTTATTTCATTATTTGTGTGATCGTGACAACACAACCACAATAAATAAACCATGAAACTGATAGAAATAAAATTAATTGTATGATCATGTGCTTGTTGTATTTGTAAGTTTATCTAATGGTTGATTAACTAACCCATGACCTAGGGGAGAAAGACCTTGTACCTTTTTGGATCATGTTTAATGCTTTCCACCACGTCACTATTGTAACTCATTGGATTTGTTTTCACCTTCACTCTTAACTTGATCTGCATCCACTATCATGGGGGCTCCATCCCTTACATATTCTTTAATCTTCCATATATGTTAGGGTTAAAACATGGTTTTACATAAATTAAACCTTGGGAACATAGGCTCTACATATTAATTAGGATAAGGCTCACATGCCAACAAATTTAAAATAAAAGAATTAAAATAATCCATTCACATACAATGGTTATGGTCTAGTTCATGATCATCCATATATGCAACAATATTTATGCATAAATAAATATTGCATTCAATTATTTATTCATTATATTTTAGATAAATCACACTCGAATAAATTAATTATATTTAATTAATCAATCAATTTATCTTAAGCAATTTTTGAATTTTTTTGAGATTCTCATCGATCATAATTTTAAAAAATAAACATATTTAAAATTATAATTGTACATAACATTTACCGAGGGGGGAATCTTAGTGAAATCACATTCATAACTAACCAATGAGTAGAAATGATCATTACAAATATGTTAAATTCAACGCATATATATAAAACTCTTATCATGTGATGTGCCTTAGCTTTACGAATTCCCTATGGTACATGTCTCAAGGGTTTTTATTATATAATAATAAAGTTTAATAAATCTCCATAATTTAGATGAGTACAGGGCATATAGTTCTGAATATATTGCACGGACTATTTTTCATCGTTCATCTGAATTACACACCAAAGGACATAACGGGTAGATTTACTTTTGAAATTTTTTGGAGTACGTGAAATGTTCAGGGGGACACAAGTCGTATTGTATCTGCGTTGCACAGTTTTCAGATGGGAAAGCCAAGTATGGGGTAAACAGTTCAATCCTATCATAAATGGAATACATGATATGATTAGTGGACCACACAACGTGTAATCCAGAAATTGTGTGCCACATATTCCAGGTCAATACACAGAATCATTGAAGACATAGAAATGTCCAACACACTGCCTAATATGGAGAACCTAATCAACACATTGATCCAAGACTACATGGCGAGCACTTACAAATACAAGCTGTGTATTCTGGAGTTGAAAGACCAAGAATGTTTGGGACCTCTGAATGAGATCCTATATATTATTTTAATCAATATTAATAGATAATTTCATTTTAGTAAGGTGAACAAGAAATGATGGAGGAGGAACATGTATTGAGATTCAGATTTGCAGAATGATTAATTAGAATAGAAACAACAATATTATTAAATATGTAAATTACAAATGTTAAAATAAATAATTATAATCAATGATATGACCCCTTTAATAAAACTAGTAGGTTCCGAGAATAGCGAAATCTAGTCGGTGGTTGTACCGGAATTTAATTTCTTCCATTAAAGACATTTAATCTGACATTCGTCCTGATAACAAAAAGCAAGATCATTGGAATAGAACGAATAAGGCATGAAAAGAAGGGATTCTTGGATCCATAGAGATGATCAACATATGTTGGATATAATTATTTTAATTAAAAGTCATTAATTACCTTTATGGAATTCTCTCTCCATTGATGATTCCAGTCATGATTTGACGTGATCCGTAATTTCATCTTAAATCCATGTGTATTATTCCTTTAGCGGTGATCCACACTTGCTCCATGTATCTCCATACATCGCTGAAGTGATCTCTAGGTGATAGCATGGAAGATCCTTTGCTTGCGTTGTTTTCCTTGATCCAGTGGAGAGGGATCTGTATCTCATAGATCGAGACTCATCATCAAAGAAAAAGAAATATATCTTAGCTTGAATGATTTCTCAAGATAGGGTTTACATGACCCCTCTGAATGGACAAGCTAATGAGAATTATATACAACTTGGTTTTTAAATACATAGAATAATAAAATAAATTAATTACCTGAAATATTTATTAATTTGATTTAATTCATAGTAATACCCCATGTCTAATAATAATAATTGACTATTATTATTAAATGACATGCTCTCAAAAAATTACACAAAATATTATTTAATAATAAATATAACATTATTTCTCGTAAATTCTCAGAAAATATACATGGCATGTATATTAATATACAAAATGGTTACATTGGTTTTACAATTCTCTTTATTTCCACCACCACATTTATTATATGTTGAATAATGGCAATTTAATTATCTAATAAAAATCAATACAGTAATCAAAAATAAATAAATTATTTCACCCAGAATATATTCTATTGAATAACTAGTTTTGAAATAAAAACAATTAGGTATTCGTGAATTATTATTAAACATATATTAGGAATATTTTCTATTCCACTTGTTTAATTAATATTTATCTATGATAATTGAACACACATTGAGTGTGACCCTCTAGGACACTTTCTCATTGGGATTAGGAGGAGCCTTCCTAATGTCCAAGGATAGTGTCTAGTAGCACGCCAAGACACCTATATAGAAATATGTTAATGCCACAATGTTGAGTCAAATCCTACGAACACCTTCCATGTATTTTATTCCTTTATTAACGATATCTCAAACCAATTGAGTTGCATGCATGTTCCATCAACCCATTTTCTCAAATATAATTCCCTTGAATTCCAAAAATTGAACTCACCCTTTGTTTACCATGTCCATTGATTTTTTAGTCTATATCAATTCAATAAATGGACTTGAGATATCTACTTCTGTTATGGAATAGAAGGGACACATCTTTTCTCGCATTATCTATTAATGCAGTATTACTGGTGATGCACCCATCATATCCTACCTCGTGGCGAATAGTGTGCATTCACTGTTTTCATATATATTTATATATATATATATATATATTAGAGTGTGATTTGTAATAGAAATTAATAATAATTTAAATGTATATGTACGAATACACATGTTCATAGATAGAAACATCAAATGACACTATGAAATGTAGATTTCCAACTGGTGGGTCTCTTTTTTATAATATACTTCGATATATTACCATGGGAACAAACCATGTGAAGGTGCCTCAAAATTTTAAAAGCCCCCACCCATAATGTCTTGTATTATTTGTGTCCATCAAATGACATCTTTCAGACATATAACATATATTCAAGAAGTGTGTTATATAATTTTCAGGATATCATCATAGTTGGGTTCTGCTTCGACCCTTTAGTGAAAAAACAATCCCAAGGAAATTATCACTTGCATTGTTTCGCAGATGAACAATCAAGATGTGATGTGTTATTTATTAAAGAATAATGAAAAATATAATTGGTTTTATGCAACCAACTAAAATATTGGTATCCTAGGGAAAAATAAAACATTACAAAGGGGTGAGCATTGATAATTTGTAAGGATATGAATAAAATGGACGAAATCTTGAATAAATAATCAAAATTATTATGGCATGGAGGATTACAGAAAACAATTAAATTTAAATAATAATTTTAACTTTATATAAGAGGAATAAAGGATATGAAATATATAAAACCCTAATCACATGTTCATAAAACATAAAGATAGATATTATGTGTAATAAAATAATAACATGGATAGTGATAAATGAACTAATAATAAATAAATCAATAATGTTGGATATTTGAATCTTAATTTCAAGATCATTCAATAGACTTTGTAAGAATTTTCTTTAGAAATGCATGTAATTTGGCCAACTGATTATTATAATGAGAAATGTCAACTCATTGCGGGGATATATATAATCCATTCCCATCTACTACTAACATAATAGAATGCAATCTTTATATGAAATGGGTTAAGCCTAATAAATATATACATTAATTTTGAGTAAATATAATATGAAACGTCTAAATATACCATAATAAAATAAACATAATCATTCCCCATCCAATGTAAAAAGTTGAATAATAATTAAATAGTATATAATAATACAATATTATCATAAAACATCCAAATAAATAATAATGAAAATATCAATAAAAATATACCTATTGGATAGAATTTTATATAGATATTTGATGTCAATTATGAATTGAAATACCATCAACAATTTATTAATTCCTTTTTCATGAATATAACCTTCTCTCATTCAATAAAATAATTAGAAAATTGTAAAAAAATATATCTTTATTAAAATAAAATTTGAAAATAATCTCCAAAAAAATTTAAAATAAGTTTTCAAACATTCATTATTGATGATGGAATATAATTCCATTAATGTCATACACATAAAAGATAAGATTCCTTAACATATTTACTAATTGATAAATTGAAATTATATGAAAAATGATATGAATATTTCATAAAAAAATTATTATGGGTAGAAAATATTAAATAAATAATATAAAGAATTTAGAAAAATATTGATAACATTTTTTGATAAAATTTGTTTTGAATGAAAAATAATTTTCCTTCTAAGATATAAATAAAGTCATATTTTATTAAAAAAAACTCATTCATTTTAAGTTCTTAATAGTGGGATAACATTAGAATTAGTAGAAAAGGATAATTACTAACCAGAATACAATAAAATATATTTCTTTTCGTAAATTAAATATAATTCCCCGATTGGAGATATCTTTATCAATATGCCTGATTAAGGATAAGATTATGAAATACACCATTATTGGTTTTGTAACGATATAGTAAAATCTCTATAAAAATTAAAATTTGATGAAACTATAAATATCATGAATATAAATATAAATATATATATTTTATATACCAAAATTTTCTATATATACTCAATAAAAAGGAATAAGTCTTGAATATTATCTATATCTCATAGATATAAATGTGGGATGAGAAACCATTAACTCAGGATAAATATCCCTTTTATGTGTTTGAAAATATTGTGTAGTAATTATATTATATATATATATATATAACATATTGATATATATCACACCATATATTATTTAATTATAGAATTTTACAACCCATAATTAATTATTCATTTTTCAAATAACTATATATGGTGACAATGTATTCGTTTTTCGTGTGTGTTACTATTCGGTAATTTCATAACATTTACGTTGACCGTGGTTATGTCATATAAAATAGTCTAAAAATGATATAAATATTTTTTTATTCATTAATTTTTTTTTTGGTAATCCTTTTATGTTAATGATATAAATTAAATTACACCATTAATAGAGTTGGTAAGCCATATATACCAATGAATATTGTTTTAATTTAAACAATCAAATGAATGAAAGGAAAATAAATATTAATCCACCATTAATGAATAATTATTATCTTGTATACATATTTTATTTTAATAAAAATAATTGATTTTAAAATCCAATAAAAATTTAATTAATAACATCCTACATCCCTTTGTAGTGGGGTAGTCTACACGATTGCACGAGTGAAGTTATTATTTTAAAATAGATTTTATGGTTTGAAGGTAGATGTTATAGTATATATTAATAAATATGGTATGATAATATAAATAAAATATATTCATTATCATAATAGATAATATTTCCAATGTACATTGTATGTAAAAAATAAATTACATCGTTTTGTGATGGGGTAGTTTATCATAAACACCAGAGACATCATCTTATCCCCCAAGGACTGTAAAGTAAGAAGTCTTCTATTATTTCAAAATTAAAAATGTATAATAATTTAACAAATATAATATAAGAAAATGAAAATAAATAATATATTCATCTTTTAATTATTATGATGCCAAAAAAAATTACATCATTTCATGAGGCCATTGTCCATCGTATACACAATCGACGAATGTGTTTCCCAATTGATATAAGTAGAGATAGATATCTGTAATGTAATTAAAATAATAACATATAATTATATAGTATATGTCATTTTAAGTATTTACTCATTTTTTGAGAATATTATAATAACTTAGAAGAATAATTAAAATGAGAAATCCTTGTTAAACACATTTTCTCCTTTTCAAAAATCATTCTTTTATTTAAATTAATTTCGTTATAGAATGAAATATTTATGAATAAGACATATAATATGTTTGGATGTATTTAAGTAGGATATTTGGGAATTTATGTGTTGAGAAAATGTGATTTCGTAGATATAATATATGAAGATATGTTGTATCCTATTTTATGTGGCTGTGAGGGAAACATGAAAATATTTAAATGATTAATTGATAACCACATTTTTAGGCCAAAATCCAAAAACAATTATAAAACCATATAACAGATAAAGTCAATATATTGACAATGATTTGTGTTCCTAAAATTTTAGATCTTTTTTTATCTTTTTCATCATTGTATAACCCTATGAAAATATTCTTTTAACATATCTTCAGTAATTGTTTTTTTTTGTTTTCATTATTAATATTCATAAAAAATTATATTGACCACATTATGTACTTTCAATTATTATTATTATAAATTTGGAATCTATTATTTTGAAATCATTTATCAAATGTGTTCTAATTAAATTTAAAAATAATTCAATTGTCTCTTCGAAAAAATGGGTTTCATAAAGAAAACAATTTTTAATTGATAATTATTTAGTATCATAATTAAATATTAAATCAAATCTAGTAAATAAAATTAGTTATTTCGGAAATATATTTTAACCAATTTCTCTTTGTAAAATTTTTATTCATAATTTACCTTATGATAAAAACTATAATTTCTTACTATTCATTACAAAAATCATTATTTTCATGCAATTAATAGTAGTTCACCAATTGATAATTTAGAAATTTTATTAAAAAATTTAATTTTATATTCCAATTTTTTTTTCAAAATGTAATATTAAAGTTATAATTTTATGCTTAAATTGTGACTAAATTACTTTTTGATAACGTAATGTTTTATTAAAAAATTATTTTCAATCAACTGAATCGTGTTTTATTTTTAATTAATAAATACAAATTGAATATATTTTATTAATACCAAAATCATTTATTTTCAATAATTACTTTATTCCAATTCATACCCACTAACTCAACCGCTATGTATTTGTTTTCGTGATAAAATATTTAAATTTTTATAGAGTATCATGTTTCATTCAAAAATAATGTTCTGAGTATTGAATAATATCATAGTGTTTGGATTTATATATAAATAAATATATAATAATATCTAGTGTTGTTACATTATATTATATTCATGTTGTTTCTTGTTATATAATCTATTAGATATGATGTTCATCTTTTTACATTTCATGGTGTTACATTCTATCATCATTAAATAAATTTCATTCTCTTAATTTAATTTTTATAGCAATAATCAATGATTTTACATTTATAAATAAACATTTTGTAAAATAAAAATTTGAAAATTATTAATAAAACATCCCATTGATACAAAATAAATAAGAGTATGAATGAATTCTAGAATAACCCATTCTTATCTTCTAAATTAGAGGACAATGGCTGAAGTTGAAGATATGGACCATGAAGGAAATTCAATCTCACATTGACTAATTGGTAGGGATAAAGATCATTTATCACAAATAATTTGAACAATATATTCTAATTATGGAAAAAAACCCTAATGTTAAAAGGAATTAATTGTATTTGTGATTAATAAAATAATGAAGGTATTGGGATAATATTTATGATTCAAGATCCCTTACTAGGATTTGAGATATTCTATTATCGTGTATACTATTAACATAATAAAATTTTGTTACATCATATATTTTTATTTTATAGAAAAAAATCAACTAATTTTACTGAATTTATCAATTCTTAACTCATTTATTTATCTGTGAAATGGATATAAAGTATGTCTTCTTATTCATGATGTGTAAATTTAATATTTAACAGACCCTTAGTTATGTAAATTAATGAAAACTCATTCCACTATTATGTATAAATATCAAATGAAATAATTTTTATTAAATGTTGTCGAATAACACAAAAATTTAAAGATAATAAATATTAGAAATAGTTAACATTATTTCTAATTAATAATATATCAAACTAAGATCAATTTCCTAAAATTTAGAAGGGTGGTCAAAAAATCAACATTATAATTCCCAGAAAATAAAAGGTAAATATTAATTTCACATTCCAAATATGTGAATAACATGATTAAAATAAAACCTTTAAAAAACCATAATTCTTCAAAAACTGTGACATCACTGGTTGTTGGATATATTCCATAAACACAAAAAAGCAATAAACTCCAATAGATTTGTCAAAAAATTAAAATCACAAAATAATTTCAAGGATCAAAATAAAATCCCCCAAACATATCTTTAACATTTTTATCTCAAAATAAGTCTCATAATACTGGTTATATTACCCCAATATTTTTCTTCCATGATGCTAAACATTACACAAAATCAGTTTTCTTGTACATGTTTTCCATTTAAAAAATTTCCTAAAATTAATAAATAAAATACTGTAAGGTATGAACATTATAAATTTGAAAATTATTATAACAATTATATCAGTGATAAAAATGTCATATAACTTATTTAATGAATCCAAATAAATGGTAAAATTAATCATTAATTATTAGTTATAGTAAAAGAATAAGCCATATCTTTAATGTATGACCCTAAGGTTTAAAAATAAAATTGAAATAGTTGAAACAATGTTATATGTCTATAGTTACAATGTAGATGTTTAAAATAAAATTTTCCACATCTATTATTTGAATTAAAAAAAACAGTCATGTAATGTTTTGACAAGTATGTTATTTAGAGTTTGATAGAACAAACATGTTTTACTGGTAAATTGTAATATACCCTTATGAATAGTAGTATGAATAGTAACATGACAACTATGAATTATAAATCATGATATTATATTTTTTCATAATGTTATAAGATAATGAGATATTGATTAATTTTTCATGGAGATATTAAATAGGTTATAGTTTTAAAATTGTTATTTTTTGTAACAAAATAAGATTTTTTTAACAAATAAATTAATCATATATGTAAAAATATTTGCAAAAAATGGATTTAATTATTTAATTATACACTTTGAAAAAATTTATGATGAAATTTTGGAATTTTTTTAAAATACATGAATTTTATATGAATAGTGAAATATTGTAGAATACTAAATGTTAAAATTATCAGTTTAATACACTATAGTTGACATCATGAATGAAATAACCCCTCATGTTTTGAACACACATGCTATAATTTTTATTATGATCATAATAATAAATAGTATAAATATTATTAAAAAAATATCAAAATAGAAATTAATATAATGTAAAATCCATCCTCTCCTCCACTCTAAATATCACCAACATTCATGTAATCCCCACACACCTCTAATGCCTTCAGAAATTATTTTGTTCTTCCAAATCCCTTCCCCAGGGCTCATCCCCATGTCCTAGAGCTGATGGTCTCCCCAAAAGTCCGAAACCAAATTCTTTAACTAGGATCCCAAGGAGAAGAGATCAAGAGGTAAGAATCATCTTTAGTTTTACTATGTTTTCTTTTCAAACCCATTTTTTCTTAAATTATCTTCATCTCCTCTTATCGAAGAGGCTTGTAATCTAAAGTATGATATATATTCAAGGGTTTTATCATGTTTATGGAAATATTCATCGCCATTACCTCACTTTTCTTCCACTTTTTATAGAAATAAAATATTATTATATAATGGGTTGATTTTCATAAATCATAGACTGTGTGTTTAGGATATCCATTAGTACCATCAAAACAATATATTAGACCATTTTAATGGTTTAAAAATAAATTAAGGTGTAATATATGTCCTACTTCTTTTTCAAGAGTTTACATATATAAATAATGTTATGTTGTATAATAAAACTAGTTTGTGATTATCAAAGAACCAAAAAAATGATCTAAACAGATATTAGTAATTATTTATATAATGATTCATCCTCATTACATATAACCATAATAAGTTATGTAATGATTCAATATTCTAGAAACATATGAGTAAAATTTAATTCCACCTCTTGAATTTCATTTCCATACATGACGAAAATCAAATTCAAACCGGCATTGGATATCCTGTAATAAACACACCCAAAAAATTGAAGGAACAAAATAGAAATCCTTAATGGGTAAAACAATTTTACAAAATTGTCATATAAGGAATTATAAACATTAATATGACTTCTTAAGACAGTAATAACTCTATTTTAACCATAAAACTAGATTTTTAAACAAGTTTGTAGTAAGACAAACCTATGGTAAGGGAATTATTAACCCAATTTCTAATCATTGGGTTAACTTTGTACTTTATTCAATACATTGTATGAATATTATTTGTGTGATGAATTTTTATTTATATTTTATTGTATTATGGGTATTTACAGTGAATACACAAATCAATTCTATTCCATTATTTCTCACTTAAATTATATTTTTAAGGGACTTTATTTTTGTAATCCATTTAAAAGTCTGTTTAATAAAATAAAATATGGTTTATATATATATATATATGTTGTGAGTGTTTTATTTTGATTTCATGATATTTTTTTACCATTATCTATTTATTGGAAATAGGTTTTTGGGTTGAGACAATTTTAGCTCATGATATGTTGGGTTGAGCCCATTATAGCTCACGATATGACAGGTGAGCACTATTATAGTTGTCCAATGAATTGGTTACTCGAGAGGTGGAATTGGAAAAAATGGGTTTTCGATGTATATGTGTTATTGTATTGGTGATATGGTAAATATGTCCAAAGGAAAAAACTTGAGGTTTTGTTTCATGTTATCGAGATTTTTTGAAACTGGATTTATTGGTTTTTATGTTATCACCTGACTAATTATTTCTTTCCCTATATCCCTTAGAGTGTTTTTGTGTGCTCATTCCATGTTTTTAAATTGTTTTAGAGGCTATAAGGATGTGCATGGGAAATAAAGATGAAATATGAAATGTTATTAATATTTTTCAATGAAGTTATATTTTTATTTATGTTTTATATTTTGGATAAGTTGATACTAATTTAAGTTTGTCCTCATGTTTGATAATTGGATGTTATGTTCCTTTGGTGCCTGAATTTCTCTAAAACACTCTTAAACTATAAACATAAAAATACCCTTAATGTGTAATAATTCATTTCCTTTTATAAAACTCATTCTTATGTACTATTTTAAGTTTATGTCATTATATTTAACCCTAAGCTTTTTATATTGTATATTCCCTTGAGTCATATTAATTTTTTTCCACAATTCTCCATCTCATTATTGTTGAACCAAAAATCATAAAAGGGTACATTATTACCCTTGATATCATGATCATGGTTTTCTTTCCTACTATAGTAATAGAACACTCCCTATCCCCTAGTGAATGAACATGGTTGTTTCTATCAATAATTATCACACGGTTAGAGTCATGGTTTTCCATATTTCCATTTATTAATGTTTTCGCTGACATCTTATTCCTCAACTATTTCTTTTCAATGACATAATACATGGATAATTAGTTCACTGATATTATGCATATAGAGATTTTTTTATGATTTATATTATTTGGATACATTATTCCATACAAATGTTTTGTTAATATTTTCACAAAAATAATCATTACTACTCTTTATATTATATGAATTGATAGAGTTTACATTCCATCCAACAGGACCATTTTGAATGAATTGTATAAAATATGATAGATAATAACATTATTTATCACAATGTATAATCTCATGACTAGTGAAACACCTATCTTAAATTAAAATTTTATTATTGGTCAATCTACATAACATATACACTATTTATTTGGGAATGTAGTCAAGACATAAATTTATTTCTTACCCTTCATATTTTCTTTTTAAGGAAAATCCAAATTAACCAAAGCATATCATCTTGGAGTGTGATAGTAGGTGACCAATAAGCCCCATGTCTGTACACCGGGTAATTATCAAGAAAAGTATGACGTTGCTTTTTTGGTGATATTACCTCTAGGAATATTTTCAAAAGAACCATATCCACTAGTAGTATATATATCTTGATGTATTATTTATATATACATAAAATATATACCATAAAATATATATGATGTTATCTTTATATAATATTTTTCCTTATAGTTACTCAGAGAGTGATATTATATAATCTTTGTTCTATTAAATCTAATTCTCAATTTTTCTACTGACTGTCCTCTGATACGAACTGTAATGATCTCAACCCCAATAACCCATAACCGATGAAGTTTTTATTACATTGACCTATAATACATTGAATTAAATCCTTAATGATCATATAGTTTTGTATTAATTCAAAACAAGATACGTCTATAAATTCATATTTTGGTTTAAAAGACAAAATATACTAATTATTTCCACTGGGATTTATATTATTCACCTTTTATTATACCAAAATATTAATAAATTATCATTTTATAGTATCCCATTAATTAAAAAAACCAAAAAATGGTGAGATCAGATAATTTCTATGTTCCAGAATAAAGTGGAGATATCATGATTTAATAAGAATAATTAATATAGGAATGTAATTTTTTAGACACATTACATTTATAGAATAACATGATTATAATATAGAGTAATGAATTGTTGATAAGATTAATATACGCTAATATTCATAAGATATTGAAACTTGTTCCATATATTTTCTATCTAATATATTAACAAAATTTTAATAAATAACAAACCTATTAAAAAGGGAATTCTTAATTTTGTACATATGAAACATAATATGAAGAATTTTCACAATATTGTTTTAATATTCTGGTAGAAACCCATATAAATTTTTGGACTAATTTTAATTATGATACATTTCAATGCATCACATTGATATTAATAACATATCCCCACCAATAAAATTTTAGGAACGATTCGTTTCTACTATTAATAGAGTGAAAAAAAATCTACATTTAAATTCGTATTGAAATACGATCATATGAAATGTTATCACATATCTTAATAAATTAAACATAATCATGAGCCATCTAGAGTAATAGAGTGAATTGTAATTAAGTTGTACATCCTCTATAAAACATATCATAAACCATGAAAATAAAAAATATGGGTGATTAAATTACATAATATCATCATTGTATCATAATTAAAATAAATATTTTGATGTTATTAATGAATATAAATACCATAAAAGTTACATTAATTTTTTTATAAAATATCCTTCTCACATTAAAAATATTTCCAAAAACTACATAAAAAATTGGATATTAATTTTCATCTGAAAAAAGCCAAGAACAGCTACCCAATAATTCATAAGTCTTCTAGTATTCATCACAAAATAAAACATTGTTCATATAGAACATGTTTAAATAAAACATGAATTAAAAAATTGATTTTCATCCATAGAGAAAAAAAATGTCTGATTTATTTAAAAAAAATATAATTTATTTTATGTGAAAATAATGTTGGGAAACATTGTAAAATTACATGAATACATCCTAAAATAAAAATTATAAAGTATTCAATACCGATTATAATAAATATAAAATAGTTCCATCTATGGGAGATGTAATTATAAACAACCCTGAATAATGATGAGATTCTGAAATAAACTCCTACCAATTTAGTGATATTTGAATTATAATCACCATGAAAAAAGTAAAAACAGATAAAAAAATAAATAAAATAAATATAAAAATATTTTTGATATTCAATATCATAATGGGTAGTACATGCACAACAACAAAAAAATAAGTTTTGAGTATGAAATATGTATAATGTTTGTAAAAGTTTGATGACAAAACCTTATATCAGGGTCAAATTCCTTTTTTATGGTTGCAATGTAGATAAATTTAGGTTTATTATAAATCCATTTAGGAATATAAAAAAAATAAATCATCCCATATACTATTTACATATAGTATTTAATCCAATTATTTTTTATGATTCGTTATTAAAATATCTATTTTTATAGATAATGTCTATATTTATCAATTATGTATTAGTTCTTTAATTTAATAACTTTTACATTGATTTTTTTTTATCAGATTGAGATTTTAAAACATGATATTAATATGATATATATTCATTATATTTTTATTTAGAGTAATATATTTATTTTATTGAATGAAAATGAATTTCACTATTTATGGGGATGGTAAGACATACTTATGAAGTAACATTTTTTCCATTTCCTCGACAAATGATATAAAAAGAAAAATAAATAAAATTCTAAAATACAATTATAATTATTATATTTTTTATTATATATATATTAATCAAATAAATAAATAATTAAATTTGTATAATAACTAAATTTAAAATGGTTGAAATCATTACATGTTTTTAGTAGTCCACAAATATTCCCAAGTGATGTTATTATTTTCAAAAAGATTATAAGGGAAGAATTTATATATGATTTTATATATCACAACTTCAATTTAGTTCATAAAATCAAATATATTTATTAAAATTAACCTTTGTAACTTCCTTGTAAAGAGTATGTGAAAAATGAATCACATCACTTCTAGAGGTGGTATTCCGTCGTAAAAACTGGCCACATTATTGTATCAACCAATTAATTGGAATGTAAGAAGGTGTATGTTGGTTTATAATTAAATAAAATAATAATAATTTTATAAATATTATAAACAATATTTAAGCCCTTAATTATTTCATTCCTAAAATGGTTATGATGGATAATAGATTTTATTATTTTGTGAGGCAATAGCACTAAACACACTTTTAAATGTTTCAGTTCCCATTTGATGGATTTGAAGTATGATATATGTTATTAAATTTAAATAATAACCAATCAGCATATAATATATACTTTTTAATTTATTTTTAAATAGATTTGAAATATTTTATGGATCTAGATAATGAATGAAAATGAAAACAAATTATAATTAACATTACCTCTTTTTGCGGAAACATCATTACATTTAATCTATATTCATAATTCATTTGATTTATAAAAATAGAAATATAGGAGGTTGTGATTAAATTAAGGAATATATATATTTATGAATATTCCCTACCAATGGTTTTTCAGATTGTCAATTTGAGAGGAGGTGTGTGTTCCATTATATTTGTTGGAGATGATATACATAGATGTTTTGAAATGATTTTGTGATACCAATGTTTTATTAATTAAAAAAGGCTCCAAACGATTAATAGTAGAATAATAAATGATATATGTTTAAAATATTGACATAAAATTGGTTTTAAAAATTTTGAGGTCATTTTTAACCCTTATCATCATAATTTATCCCCCAATTAAACGCATATTTTACAATAATCGTGTTAGTAAATTTTTTCTATTTTCACAATTCATTATTGTTAAAACGTTTTTTAACTAAAAAAATGATATATTTTTTTCTAATAAGGAATATAGAATCCATAATTTCAATTACAATTCCAATATTTGGTACAAATTAAATTAAAATAAAACACATAGGCAATTAAAAAAATTGAATTTTTAGAAAACAAATTTCAATAAATTAATATTTTTAACATCATAAAATAATATTAAATTGATTCCAATTACCAGAAATAGTTATAAAAAAATATAATTTGATGAATTTAAATTATAAATCAATTTTAGAAGTAATTTATTTTTCTAAATAGTTTATACAAATGATATTTTTCGATGAAAATTAGTGTTTTCACTATTCATCAACCTGTTAATCTGTTTAGAAAATTTTAAAAAATTCTCCATAACAAAATTTTGAAATTTAGATTTAAAAAATGATGTTTATTTTCCTAATACATTATAGAAATGTTGATAAAATTAAATTTAAATTATGCATCGAAATAATGATAACAACTTCTTTATGAAAAGTTTTATTTTATTCAGAAAACAATTCATTTTCATTAAAAATAAAATTATTTTATTTATAAATAATTGATATCATTTGAATTTATCACAAACTCTTGTAAAACCTAAAAAATTTATATTGAGTATATTACTATCCACTTCCTCTAACATAATGATTAGATTATAATGGTTTGATTAAAGAATAATATATTAATAGAGTTTCATGTTTCATTCAAACCAGGTTATTTGTGAAATGCATTATATCTATGTGATAGACTTTAATTATAAAATATTCGTATAATAAATTCAAATGGTGATACATTATATTATAATATTGTTTTTTTTTCAGATATTATATCAAATATGATCTTCCTCTTTTAAAAACACAAGTGTTCGTAATCGATTCATTTTGTTTAATTTAGCTCATCATAAATCTAATTTTTTATGATAAAGGAGGAGATCCCTAAAATATTTATTAAAAAAATAAAATTGATATATTTTTTAGATAGATAAATCCTATTATATGGTCTTATATGATCAATTCAAACTAAACCACAAATATATGCTCGAAGGCCCCCACACACCATCCTTCAATTGGTCATCAACTTTTTTTCTATTGTGCCATCATAATGAAACCCTATTATTGAAATACATGACACTAAATATCTCACAATTAGTAAATATGCTAATTTCTATTATGATAATCATCTATATTATGTTAATCAACCTGACCTCCAATGAGAATCTTCACTGGGAATTTTTATAAACCCCAAGGTCTCTATGTATGATCATATCTAATCCACTACTATCATCTCGTGCCACATTAAAAAGGTATTCCAGACCATGGTTCTACTAAGTGACCCTATATTATATGAAATTTTTTCAAATAATATCAAATTCTCATGTTTCCATTATTTATTGGCCACATTTACATAGTGTTGGAAGACTTACTAAAGAGGAAGACCAAATTTGATTGATTTCGTATTATAGGGTGGGTTTTCAACTTAACATCGGACCATACTAAAAAATAATTCTCATTGTACTTATAATTAGTTTTTATAATTCTATTTTTCTATCATGTTATATTAAAATTTTATTGAATATTATTTTAATAATATTCTTATATACTTTTTATTGTTTATACTGTTAATTTTTTTTCAAGCCTAAATTGTTATATTTCTATATTTTGTCATAATATATATTTTTGTCTATTTTACATTATATATTTTTTTATTTTATATGATAATTTTGTTAAAAATATTTTAATAGATCAAATATTACAATAAAAAATATAGATGGGTTTCTTTCTTATTATTAGCATTTTTAGAGTTATTTCAAAAATAATATTAATAAGAAATTTTGACATAGGTAAATAAATCATTCTTAATTATTATATAATATGCTATATAGAATATAAAATAATATATGTATTTATTTTAAATTGAATGATTATATGGAATAAATATTTATGCCTCAAATTAAATATTTATTTTTTGGGGAATTTTAATTGCTAGTCTAATATTTATAATTTTTTTATTTCACATTTCAAAAAAAAAATCAATTTATTTTAAATATTTTAAAATATAATTTTTTTAACAAAATATATAAATCCAAATAAGAAAACATTTAATTCAGATATATTTTTAAATTAAATTGTTGTATTAAAAAAATTCTATATATATTATCATTTTGTAAAATATATTATAATTTCTGTTTAAAATTAAAATTTTATCGATAATTATTTCATATTCATTATATTTTGTTGAATTAATTTTACTTATAGTAATTTTAAAATAATGTAAGGTATGAACATTATAAATTTGAAAATTATTATAACAATTATATCATTGATAAAAATGTCATATAACTTATTTAATGAATCCAAATAAATGGTAAAATTAATCATTAATTATTAGTTATAGTAAAAGAATAAGCCATATCTTTATTGTATGACCCTAAGGTTTAAAAATAAAATTGAAATAGTTGAAACAATGTTTTATGTCTATAGTTACAATGTAGATGTTTAAAATAAAATTTTCCACATCTATTATTTGAATTAAAAAAAACTGCCATGTAATGTTTTGACAAGTATGTTATTTAGAGTTTGATAGAACAAACATGTTTTACTGGTAAATTGTAATATACCCTTATGAATAGTAGTATGAATAGTAACATGACAACTATGAATTATAAATCATGATATGATATTTTTTTCATAATGTTATAAGATAATGAGATATTGATTAATTTTTCATGGAGATATTAAATAGGTTATAGTTTTAAAATTGTTATTTTTTATAACAAAATATGATTTTTTTAACAAATAAATTAATCATATATGTAAAAATATTTGCAAAAAATGTATTTAATTATTTAATTATACACTTTGAAAAAATTTATGATGAAATTTTGGAATTTTTTTAAAATACATGAATTTTATATGAATAGTGAAATATTGTAGAATACTAAATGTTAAAATTATCAGTTTAATACACTATAGTTGACATCATGAATGAAATAACCCCTCATGTTTTGAACACACATGCTATAATTTTGATTATGATCATAATAATAAATAATATAAATATTATTAAAAAAATATCAAAATAAAAATTAATATAATGTAAAATCCATCCTCTCCTCCACTCTAAATATCACCAACATTCAAGTCATCCCCACACACCTCTAATGCCTTAAGAAATGATTTTGATCATCCAAATCCCTTCCCCAGGGCTCAATCCCATGCCCTAGAGCTGATGGTCTCCCCAAAAGTCCGATACCAAATGCTTTAACTAGGATCCCAAGGAGAAAAGATCAAGAGGTAAGAATCATCTTTAGTTTTACTATGTTTTCTTTTCAAACCCATTTTTTCTTAAATTATCTTCATCTCCTCTTATCCAAGAGGCTTGAAATCTAATGTATGATATATATTCAAGAGTTTTATCATGTTTATGGAAATATTCATCACCATTACCTCACTTTTCTTCCACTTTTTATATAAATAAAATATTATTATATAATGGGTTGATTTTCATAAATCATAGACTGTGTGTTTAGGATATCCATTAGTACCATCAAAACAATATATAAGACCATTTTAATGGTTTAAAAATAAATTAAGGTGTAATATATGTCCTACTTCTTTTTCAAGAGTTTACATATATAAATAATGTTATGTTGTATAATAAAACTAGTTTGTGATTATCAAAGAACCAAAAAAATGATCTAAACAGATATTAGTAATTTTTTATATAATGATTCATCATCATTACATATAACCAAAATAAGTTATGTAATGATTCAATATTCTAGAAACATATGAGTAAAATTTAATTCCACCTCTTGACTTTCATTTCCATACATGACGAAAATCAAATTCAAACCGGCATTGGATATCCTGTAATAAACACACCCAAAAAAATTTAAGGAACAAAATAGAAATCCTTAATGGGTAAAACAATTTTACAAAATTGTCATATAAGGAATTATAAACATTTATATGACTTCTTAAGACAGTAATAACTCTATTTTAACCATAAAACTAGATTTTTAAACAAGTTTGTAGTAAGACAAACCTATGGTAAGGGAATTATTAACCCAATTTCTAATCATTGGGTTAACTTTGTACTTTATTCAATACATTGTATGAATATTATTTGTGTGATGAATTTTTATTTATATTTTATTGTATTATGGGTATTTACAGTGAATACACAAATCAATTCTATTCCATTATTTCTCACTTAAATTATATTTTTAAGGGACTTTATGTTTGTAATCCATTTAAAAGTCTATTTAATAAAATTAAATATGGTTTATATATATATATATGTTGTGAGTGTTTTATTTTGATTTCATGATATTTTTCTACCATTATAAATTTATTGGAAATAGGTTTTTGGGTTGAGACAATTTTAGCTCATGATATGTTGGGTTGAGCCCATTATAGCTCACGATATGATAGGTGAGCACTATTATAGTTGTCCAATGAATTGGTTACTCGAGAGGTGGAATTGGACAAAATGGGTTTTCGATGTATACGTGTTATTGTATTGGTGATATGGTAAATATGTCCAAAGGAAAAAACTTGAGGTTTTGTTTCATGTTATCGATATTTTGTGAAACTGGATTTATTGGTTTTTATGTTATCACCTGACTAATTATTTCTTTCCCTATATCCCTTAGAGTGTTTTTGTGTGCTCATTCCATGTTTTTAAATTGTTTTAGAGGCTATAAGGATGTGCATTGGAAATAAATATGAAATATGAAATGTTATTAATATTTTTCAATGAAGTTATATTTTTATTTATGTTTTATATTTTGGATAAGTTGATACTAATTTAAGATTGTCCTCATGTTTAAAAATTGGATGTTATGTTCCTTTGGTGCCCGGATTTCTCTAAAACACTCTAAAACTATAAACATAAAAATACCCTTTATGTGTAATAATTCATTTCCTTTTATAAAACTCATTCTTATGTACTATTTTAAGTTTATGTCATTATATTTAACCCTTAGCTTTTTATATTGTATATTCCCTTGAGTCATATTACCTTTTTTCCACAATTCTCCATCTCATTATTGTTGAACCAAAAATCATAAAAGGGTACATTATTACCCTTGATATCATGATCATGGTTTTCATTCCTACTATAGTAATAGAACACTCCCTATCCCCTAGTGAATGAACATGGTTGTTTCTATCAATAATTATCACACGGTTAGAGTCATGGTTTTCCATATTTCCATTTATTAATGTTTTCGCTGACATCTTATTCCTCAACTATTTCTTTTCAATGACATAATCCATGGATAATTAGTTCACTGATATTATGCATATAGAGATTTTATTATGATTTATATTCTTTGGATACATTATTCCATACAAATGTTTTGTTAATATTTTCAAAAAAATAATCATTACTACTCTTTATATTATATGAATTGATATAGATTACATTCCATCCAACAGGACCATTTTGAAAGAATGGAATAAAATATGATAGATAATAACATTATTTATCACAATGTATAATCCCATGACTAGTGAAACACCTATCTTAAATGAAAATTTTATTATTGGTCAATCTACATAACATATACACTATTTATTTGGGAATGTAGTCAAGCCATAAATTTATTTCATACCCTTCATATTTTCTTTTTAAGGAAAATCCAAATTAACCAAAGCATATCCTCTTGGAGTGTGATAGTAGGTGACCAATAAGCCCCATGTCTGTACACCGGGTAATTATCAAGAAAAGTATGACGTTGCTTTTTTGGTGATATTACCTCTAGGAATATTTTCAAAAGAACCATATCCACTAGTAGTATATATATCTTGATGTATTATTTATATATACATAAAATATATACCATAAAATATATATGATGTTATCTTTATATTATATTTTTCCTTATAGTTACTCAGAGAGTGATATTATATAATCTTTGTTCTATTGAATCTAATTCTCAATTTTTCTACTGACTGTCCTCTGATATGAACTGTAATGATCTCAACCCCAATAACCCATAACCGATGATGTTTTTATTACATTGACCTATAATACATTGAATTAAATCCTTAATGATCATATAGTTTTGTATTAATTGAAAACAAGATACATCTATAAATTCATATTTCGGTTTAAAAGACAAAATATACTAATTATTTCCATTGGGATTTATATTATTCACCTTTTATTATACCAAAATATTAATAAATTATCATTTTATAGTATCCCATTAAATAAAAAAACCAAAAAATGGTGAGATCAGATAATTTCTATGTTCCAGAATAAAGTGGAGATATCATGATTTAATAAGAATAATTAATATAGGAATGTAATTTTTTAGACGCATTACATTTATAGAATAACATGATTATAATATAGAGTAATGAATGGTTGATAAGATTAATATACACTAATATTCATACGATATTGAAACTTGTTCCATATATTTTCTATCTAATATATTAACAAAATTTTAATAAATAACAAACCTATTAAAAAGGGAATTCTTAATTTTGTACATATGAAACATAATATGAAGAATTTTCACAATATTGTTTTAATATGCTGGTAGAAACCCATATAAATTTTTGGACTAATTTTAATTATGATACATTTCAATGCATCACATTGATATTAATAACATATCCCCACCAATAAAATTTTAGGAACGATTCATTTCTACTATTAATATAGTGAAAAAAAATCTACATTTAAATTCGTATTGAAATACGATCATATGAAATGTTATCACATATCTTAATAAATTAAACATAATCAGGAGCCATCTAGAGTAATAGATTGAATTGTAATTAAGTTGTACATCCTCTATAAAACATATCATAAACCATGAAAATAAAAATTATGGGTGATTAAAATACATAATATCATCATTTTATCATAATTAAAATAAATATTTTGATGTTATTAATGAATATAAATACCATAAAAGTTACATTAATTTTTTTATAAAATATCCTTCTCACATTAAAAATATTTCCAAAAACTACATAAAAAAGTGGATATTAATTTTCATCTGAAAAAAGCCAAGAACAGCTACCCAATAATTCATAAATCTTCTAGTATTCATCACAAAATAAAACATTGTTCATATAGAACATGTTTAAATAAAACATGAATTAAAAAATTGATTTTCATCCATAGAGAAAAATAATGTCTGATTTATTTAAAAAAATATAATTTATTTTATGTGAAAATAATGTTGGGAAACATTGTAAAATTACATGAATACATCCTAAAATAAAAATTATAAAATATTCAATATCGATTATAATAAATATAAAATAGTTCCATCTATGGGAGATGTAATTATAAACAACCCTGAATAATGATGAGATTCTGAAATAAACTCCTACCAATTTAGTGATATTTGAATTATAATCACCATGAAAAATGTAAATACAGATAAAAATATAAATAAAATAAATATAAAAATATTTTTGATATTCAATATCATAATGGGTAGTACATGCACAACAACAAATAAATAAGTTTTGAATATGACATATTTATAATGTTTGTAAAAGTTTGATGACAAAACCTTATATCAGGGTCAACTTCCTTTTTTATGGTTGCAATGTAGATAAATTTAGGTTTATTATAATTCTATTTAGGAATAACAAAAAAATAAATCATACCATATACTATTTACATATAGTATTTAATCCAATGATTTTTTATGATTCGTTATTAAAATATCTATTTTTATAGATGATGTCTTCATTTTTCAATTATGTATTAGTTATTTAATTTAATATCTTTTACATTGATTTTTTTTATCATATTGAGAATTTAAAACATGATATTAATATGATATATATTCATTATATTTTTATTTAGAGAAATATATTTATTTTATTGAATGAAAATGAATTTCACCATTTATGGGGATGGTAAGACATACTTATGAATTAACGTTTTTTCCATTTTCTCGACAAATGATATAAAATGAAAAATAAATAAAATTCTAGAATACAATTATAATTATTATATTTTTTATTATATATATATTAATTAAATTTGTATAATAACTAAATTTAAAATGGTTGAAATCATTACATGTTTTTAGTAGTCCACACATATTCCCAAGTGATGTTATTATTTTCAAAAAGATTATAAGGGAAGAATTTATATATGATTTTATATATCAAAACTTCAATTTAGTTCATAAAATCAAATATATTTATTAAAATTAACCTTTGTATCTTCCTTGTAAAGAGTATGTGAAAAATGAATCACATCACTTCTAGAGGTGGTATTCCGTCGTAAAAACTGGCCGCATTATTGTATCAACCAATTAATTGGAATGTAAGAAGGTGTATGTTGGTTTATAATTAAATAAAATAATAATAATTTTATAAATATTATAAACAATATTTAAGTCCTTAATTATTTCATGCTTGAAATGGTTATGATGGATAATAGATTTTATCATTTTGTGAGGAAATAGCACTAAACACACTTTTAAATGTTTCAGTTCCCATTTGATGGATTTGAAGTATGATATATGTTATTAAATTTAAATAATAACCAATAAGCATATAATATATAATTTGTAATTTATTTTTAAATAGATTTGAAATATTTTATGGATCTAGATAATGAATTAAAATGAAAACAAATTATAATTAACATTACCTCTTTTTGCGGAAACATCATTACATTAAATCTATATTCATAATTCATTTGATTTATAAAAATAGAAATATAGGAGGTTGTGATTAAATTAAGGAATATATATATTTATGAATATTCTCTACCAATGGTTTTTCAGATTGTCAATTTGAGAGGATGTGTGTGTTCCTTTATATTTGTTGGAGATGATATACATAGATGTTTTGAAATGATTTTGTGATACCCATGTTTTATTAATTAAAAAAGGGTCCAAACGATTAATACTAGAATAATAAATGATATATGTTTAAAATATTGACATAAAATTGGTTTTAAAAATTTTGAAGTCATTTTTAACCCTTATCATCATAATTTATCCCCCAATTAAACGCATATTTTACAATAATCGTGTTAGTAAATTTTTTCGATTTTCACAATTCATTATTGTTAAAACGTTTTTTAACTAAAAAAATGATATATTTTTTTCTAATAAGGAATATAGAATCCATAATTTCAATTACAATTCCAATATTTGGTACAAATTAAATTAAAATAAAACACATAGGCAATTAAAAAAATTGAATTTTTAGAAAACAAATTTCAATAAATTAATATTTTTAACATCATAAAACAATATTAAATTGATTCCAATTACCAGAAATAGTTATAAAAAAATATAATTTGATGAATTTAAATTATAAATCAATTTTAGAAGTAATTTATTTTTCTAAATAGTTTATACAAATGATATTTTTTCGATGAAAATTAGTGTTTTCACTATTCATCAACCTGTTAATCTGTTTAGAAAATTTTAAAAAATCCACCATAACAAAATTTTGAAATTTAGATTTAAAAAATGATGTTTATTTTCCTAATACATTATAGAAATGTTGATAAAATTAAATTTAAATTATGCTTCGAAATGATGATAAAAACTTCTTTATGAAAAGTTTTATTTTATTCAGAAAAAAATTCATTTTCATTAAAAATAAAATTATTTTATTTATAAATAATTGATATCATTTGAATTTATCACAAACTCTTGTAAAACCTAAAAAATTTATATTGAGTATATTACTATCCACTTCCTCTAACATAGTGACTAGATTATAATGGTTTGATTAAAGAATAATATATTAATAGAGTTTCATGTTTCATTCAAACCAGGTTTTTTGTGAAATGCATTATATCTATGTGATAGACTTTAATTATAAAATATTCGTGTAATAAATTCAAATGGTGATACATTATATTATAATATTGTTTTGTTTCATATATTATATCAAATATGGTCTTCCTCTTTTAAAAACACAAGTGTTCTTAATCGATTCATTTTGTTTAATTTAGCTCATCATAAATCTAATTTTTTATAATAAAGGTGGAGATCCCTAAAATATTTATTAAAAAAATAAAATTGATATATTTTTTAGATAGATAAATCATATTATATGGTCTTATATGATCAATTCAAACTAAACATCAAATATATGCTCGAAGGACCCCACACACCATCCTTCAATTGGTCATCACCTTTTTTTCTATTTTGCCCTCATAATGAACACTATAATTGAAATACATGACACTAAATATCTCACAATTAGTAAATATGCTAATTTCTATTATGATAATCATCTATATTATGGTAATCAACCTGACCCCCAATGAGAATCTTCACTGGGAATTTTTATAAACCCCAAGGTCTCTATGTATGATCATATCTAATCCACTACCATCATCTCGTGCCACACTAAAGAGGTATTCCAGACCACGGTTCTTCTAAGTGACCCTATATATTATGAAAAATTGTGAAATAATATCAAATTCTCATGTTTCCATTATTTATTGGCCACATTTACACAGTGTTGGAAGACTTACTAAAGAGGAAGACCAAATTTGATTGATTTCGTATTATAGGGTGGGTTTTCAACTTAACATAGGACCATACTACAAAATAATTCTCATTGTACTTATAATTAGTCTTTATAATTGTATTTTTCTATCATGTTATATTAAAATTTTATTGAATATTATTTTAATAATATTCTTATATACTTTTTATTGATTATACTGTTAATTTTTTTTCAAGCCTAAATTGGTATATTTCTATATTTTGTCATAATATATATTTTTTTTCTATTTTACATTATATATTTTTTTATTTTATATGATAAATTTGTTAAAAATATTTTAATAGATCAAATATTACAATAAAAAATATAGATGGGTTTCTTTCTTACTATTAGGATTTTTAGAGTTATTTGAAAAATAATATTAATAAGAAATTTTGACATAGGTAAATTAATCATTCTTAATTATTATATAATATCCTATATAGAATATAAAATAATATATGTATTTATTTTAAATTGAATGATTATATGGAATAAATATTTATGCTTCAAATTAAATATTTATTTTTTGGGGAATTTTAATTGGTAGTCTAATATTTATAATTTTTTTATTTCACATTTCAAAAAAAAATTAATTTATTTTATATATTTTAAAATATAATTTTTTTTAACAAAATATATAAATCCAAATAAGAAAACATATAATTCAGATATTTTTTTAAATTAAATTGTTGTATAAAAAAATTCTATATATACTATCATTTTGTAAAATATATTATAATTTATGTTTAAAATTAAAATTTTATCGATAATTATTTCATATTCATTATATTTTGTTGAATTAATTTTACTTATAGTAATTTTAAATATCTTATTTCCCCACATTAATAAGTAATATGTATAAAGAAATTATTGTACATAGTATTTTCAAATTTTAGGAATGAATTATGTTACTCATGTTCTGTTCATAGATAATTTATACAAGGTTATTCAATAGTTCTTTAGACGTCCATTATTCATTTAAAAAATTAATATTCATTATACATCATGTATCATTAAAAAATAATATGAAAATATCACGTGTTACATGAAATATATATATCCAATTATATTTACATGTAAATATTATATAAGATGTTTCTCATATAATATACAATAGTATTTTCCTAATAAATAGAACATAAATAATCCTTATGTTTCTCAGATTAGCAATGAAAAATAAATTATTGATTTCGAGAAAACATGAATTGATTTACTTAGCATAACATGGTGGTTTATTGTTTCACCTAGACAATATTAAGCTAAATTTCCCAAACATGCTTTCTTAGACTGCTCATTTATCTTTATTTTTTATATGTAGATATGAATGTTTACAAAAACATTGTTTAGTATAATAAAGTGATTTTATAATAAATTAAAATTTTACTTTTTATAGACTGTAGTTATAATATTCATTGAAATTTAAAGAATGTGGTAAAATATTATGGAAATTATATTGTCCATTAATTTTTATAGTATAATTTTATTATATTTTGTTCTTTATTTAAAATTATTTCTTCCATTATTATTTTCATTAAAATTATAATTCCATGTATGCTAATTTTTTTTATTATTATCTATCCTTATTTATGAAAAAATTCAGGATTTATATAATAGTTATAGTGTGTTTATAATTATTATATTGGAATTTTAATATATAGATTAATAATGTGTACATAATATCACTAATTAAATTCAAAATTGAATAAATTTGTGATACTATAATCGTTGTGAGAATAATGTATCCATTTTTTTACATATCATATAATTTAATAACTTTTTTTAATATAAATGAATACTGAACATGGATGAGATTATAGAATATATAGAATGATTATTATTACTATTTTTTATATAAAATATTTATAGATAGAACATTTATCATTTTTCAGTTTTTGTTATCAAGGGAGTTATGTTATATGTTTTATTCACTAAAAACATCTATTTGAATCTAATTAAAATAATGGATTTTAAATGACTATATTGGATAATAATATTATCTTAATGTGATTTTTATATTTTATATTAAAAAATATTTAATTTGATACTAATTGTAATTAATTGTTTTCATATAAAGTATTCACCTCATTACATATTTAAAAACTCATTTAACATTGAAATGTTTTGTAATTGGTCAATGATAACATATTGTATACAGATTTTCCATATTGTATTTTCACAAGAATAGATCATTTACTATGAGTTATTATTTTAGTTTTAATAACATTAATTTAAAATTTTATATATAGACACTAGATAGTTTAATTATTATATATGGATATATAACATAATATAAACTCATTTAGGGTATTAAAAAATTTTATTTATTAAAACGATATAAAATAATAATAATAAAGATTAAATGTTAAAGTGAATTATCTAAATATGATTTGAATAAATTTACATTATAGAACACAAAATTATATAAAATTAATTTCTAGGTTTTTCTAGGATCAAGGACCCAATCACATGTTTATAATAGGATATCAATTTTTTATTGTTTGTTAAATTCCTTTTGATTAAGTCTATAAAACTACCCAGTAAAATTATAGGTGGATAGATCATTTGGAAACCTATTATACTCACAGTAAATAATGGTTACCTTATTGTATATAAGAGTATTATGTTCATTTTCAATATATATTGCATAATAGTTATTAGTCGACTCTACTATGAACACATATTTATATTTCATTCACTCTAAATCATGCATAAGTCTCCGCTATCGTTTTTTTCATGAAAAGAATATGTTCAATGTCAAATCTCTCAATAAACATCTTAATTTCAAGGATACCACTAAAATAAACATTCTTAGATGGATGTTAGATCCTGATATAACATGTATATTCTCAAACTTGATTTTAAAATTTAAAATTATATTATTGTAATGCTTTAATTGCATTTTTACTCATATTAAAATAGTTCATTATCTCAAGATGAAATGAAAAATATATTCATATGTATTATATTATTTAACATGGTAATAATAATATATTTATATCCCAAAATATCTATTGTCAATTTTCCAAGACTCATTGAACAGATTGTCGGATATATCTAAACTAATCACTAAATTTTCATTGATGATATATTGAAAATAATATTTTATTAAATACACTCCATTATATACCAATTCGTGGAACAATTGTAGAATATAAATTGATCAACATTATCTTGGATTTTAGTATTAAATTATTTTAGATATAGCTAAATCAGCAATACAATTAAAATTTTCATATAATTATAAAACCCTACTATGAGTTTGACATTTCTCATTCATTTTCCTATTTATTTCATTGAATTTCATTATCATAAAACACATTATATCATCATTCAACAATATAGTTTTCAAAATAATATTATTTATAACATTAGAAATTATATTTTGATTCGAATATAACCTAACATAGAGAATAATTATTTCAAATTAAATTTACACAATTTAATACACTCATTAGTTGAGGTGAACGAATAAGAAAAAAAGTGTCTTGATGTGGTATATATTTTAAGATGAATATTTCATCCTAATAGTTAATGCATAGGTTTAATGAATATAATATTTTTCAGTAAAATTATATTATAATGAATTTCAAAATTGTTATAAATATTATTGATCATATTTATGTTTCATTAATATATATGGTTCAAACTCTAAAATATATTTGAATGTTTACAATTATATACACATATATGATTAAAATAAAATTTCCACCAAACATCGTCTTGAAATTATTATCTCATGGAAAAATATTCATCTCCAACATCTATAAAATGATTATTATCCTTTTAATCTTATAAATAATGAATTTCATTACATATATGTTTCTTGAAAAAAAATTTAATACCAAAATTATGTTCTTAATATTGAATTCAATAAAATAATAAAGGAAAAAATGATATTCAACATATTAATTTATATAAAAACCATAAATTAATGTGTAATAAAAACCATGGAAAATAATATAAATATTTTACATTAAAGAGATCTTAGTTAAATCCATTGAATATTTAAAGTGAAATATATTGTTTCTATCACATTTTTTACATGATTATTCATCTAGGTGTGAACTCGATAACTAAAATAATTTTTCACAATTATGTAATTTTTTTATATATCTATTTTTTGTGTAATATATTACATAAATAAATTATGATTTATGATTTATGATTTCTTTTATTATAAAGTTGATTTAAATTACCATTCAAGAATCCTTTTATTATTCCATGCTTTTGTTGAGAGGTGAATTTTATAGTCATCTGTATTTTATTTGATAAACGATGAGATAGTGGATTGGTTTGAGTTAAAGAAAATATATTAAATATAATGGTATCTAGTCCATATAATTAATCAAAATAATCATCGTTGAAATATTACAATGTATATCAGGAATTTTCTCAACATATATTGAAGTGAATCATCCTGTTAAAGTTTTAAACACAACTAATAGTTCACTTAAACATCAATTGAAATTCAAAGAATTATTATACAACATCCCAAGTGTATTTATCATTATATGATACCATTCAACATTATGTATTCATTTATGATCTTTTGAATCAAGTAATATGTATTGATACATGTCAATATAGTGAAATAAACCATTATTAACTATTAAATATTGCACAAGGAGAACATACACTAAATATAGAATGTGTATTTAGAAATAGACATATAAATTATTTTTTTTAATATTATTTAATGATAGGTATATATTTTAAAATAAATTTTAGGTATATAATCACAAAAAATTTAATTAGATGAAAATTATAAATAAAAAAACCAATAAAAAAATAACCCGAAATTTGAAATTCAATTGAATTTAATTCCGTAATACATTCCTTTTTATGATTCGAACATTTTTTTATATATTTATTTATCACACACCACATGATAAATATATTTAATATTTAATAATTAATTATAGGAATAAAATATCCTTTTGGAACAGTTACCAAATATGTAATTATGTTTATTATTGTATGGCTAAGGAAATAATTTTTTCAGTTATATAGGACATGCGTAGGGACAATCGAATATTCAATAATATGAAATTAATGGTTTATATTATAGTGTACAATGTATTTTTATAGATACTGTTGAAATGAAGTTGTTAGATGAATTAAAGATGGATGATTAACTCATTTTACATGAATTGTATAAGATTTATGAATTGTTTTCCATTTATGAATAATTTTAATATTAGACAAAAAAAGGATAAATTTTTAATTTCATCTTTTATGAGAAAATATTATTCAAAAATTAATAGGAACAAGCCATTATTTATCATAATACTATGGAAATATAAATCCATTGAAATGATGAAGAAATTATATGGTCCAAAATTGAGGCACCACAATATTATTAAGCCCATTGAAAATTAATCAGGAACCCCTATATGTTTTCATAAGACTCCATAGACTAAAAAATAAATCTATTTGTCAAATAGAATTTGGGAAAGTCCAAATGATTTCTTGATATGAGTTATTACCAAGGGAATCTATAAAAAACAAAAATTTGGTTTCACTAATTGATCATCCAATAAAAAAGGTAGACATTTCATCACTGTATGTAGAATATAAGGCAACATGTGGTGGATCAATATAAAGAAAACCCCAAAATTTACAATAAATTGTTGTTTTATAGAGGATAATTAAATTACAATAAACTCAATCTATTATTAGAAGTAAATAATAATTATAGATAATTATTTTCACAATGATTTTACATCATTTTAATTTTTAATTTTATTGGATTTCAAAACATGCAACTATTTAATGCCCTAATATTTTGTATTAGCTCATTGAGACCGCTAAAAAATATAATAATATCCCCAATACACTATAAATGTAAATCAATATCATTCAAAATAGTTTAGAATCGATCATTCCCTTTATTTTTGTTCTCCTTTATGACATGTTTTTTTAATTTTTGTCATTCTTTTTAATTAAAATAATTATTATTTAATAACATATCTGGTTTACACTATTTCTTGGGATACAAACCACATGTATCATATTAGATGATTCTCACTTAATTGAATCGGGAACATGTTTCTTAGGAATAATACTAATGTCTGGGATTTTATATTATAATAATTATTAAATATTAAATCTAATGAGTTTTTAGGAATTAATAACTTTGAATGGAATAACATAATACCAATTTTTGAATACTGTTAAGTTTATATGATTTTAAATTAATTTTTTTTGTCATTTTAGTTTAAATGTGATGTTGATATTATAAAATATCAGATCATATTGAGTAATATAAAAACTCTATCCAATGTTTTTGTTTATGGATTTTATTGTGTCTCTATATTTTTTTTAAAAAACATAATAATATTTAAAATAATTCAAATATTTATTGTCCATTATTCTTCTAGGACATGAAAATACCTTGGAATATTGTGGATTATTGTTTTGAATGTTTCAATGATTTTAATATACCTGAATAATGAATGAAAGAAAATTCTCCCTGTCAAAACAATCTTATTTCCTTTTTATTAATGTGTTAATTAACATATCCTTAATGAATACTCCAATTAAGAATTTTTTATCTCCTAAAATAATTAACACATTCTTTACTAATTGAACTGATAAAATAATTTAAATAAATTCAAAAAATTAATATGAATATAGTGCATGTGAAAAAACAGTAGAGAGAATAGAGAATTAGTATCCTCATTTCACCTATAATGATTTATGATTTCAAATTAAAATTAATCATTAATAGTGTAAATTTAGAATAGACTATATTACTGTAATATTTATAATCATTGCTTTTGATATTGTGGTATGATATTATTCTTGAAATATGAGTTAATAAATCATAAAAATCCATTATTTTCTACATCCAAATTAATATTCCAAAACTACATTATGGTGTGATTTAAATTATAAAATTATTAAGGTTAATTGTTATGTGAAAAAGTTATTTAATTTTCATTCAAAAAGTAAAAATCAGATGGATTAAGTCTAGATATGTTATGATAATGTAATCAACATAGTAGTGACATTTTTTAATTAATATTATGTTATTTAAATTAGCCTTACATTGTGATATTAAAACTTGTTAATGGATTATCGATAATGGATTATTCAAAATTAAACTTCCATTTCCCATGTCCCATTAAAATTTTATAACATCCTATTTATAACATTAGATGATTCATAACATGCAATATGACATCATTTCACTAAACATGAAATAATATATCATGGCTAGTTTGAGCCATGAAAGAGTGACTCCTTAGTGGCATAAAAAAATAGGTATGTGATATAAAAATACATTAAGATTTATAATATCTATTTATAGATAAATTGAATATTATTTATGATTAATCAGTAATTTTATTAGTGTTTTTACTCCCATGGATAAATTCAATGAAATTTGAAAACATTAGATATTTGTGGCTATTTTGGAATAATTTCATATTATATTACTATAGTTATGAAAGTATATCATTCACACTGTTAAGGTGTGAGATAATATTCATTTATAGAATATAATTATATATGATTTATCAATCCCGCATACATCATAATGGTTTTTTTTGAAATACTATGTAGAACTAATCTCATTTTATAGAATATGATGATATATGTCCCCGATATTTTAGTAATGTGGGTGAAAATCCATATTATAAATCAAATTATTTTAATGATCTATAATATATAATATGAACTCCATAATTGATAAATATGGCCTGGATGTCTACACTAATATTTTTATGACATAATGTTTAATTTATATATTACACTATATGTTAATAGGGCCGAATTATCATATATTCTAGTGTGTATCAAGTTATTCTTCTACAAAGGGTCTAGTGGAAATATTATTGTTCATGGTTTTTTGTAATTAAAAAATGATATAATTTTTCTATAAATGAAATAGTTTTGAGTGAGGCAATTTGGAAGGTCAAATAAATTTTTCCTGAACATCTGTGACTACATTGAGACCACGCTATGTGTTTTTTATTACAATCATATGCTATATGAAAATTATTATAAGTTACCAAAGACACCTTAAATGTATTACTAGGGTAATGATTAACCACCACAACCTACACATAGTTACTCTATTGATATATTAAATGGAAATTCCAAAAAAAATCTGTTTGTTCTCATAACGCTAAAAAAATACCCTTTGGTTTAATTATATTATTATTTATGTAGCGATTATGTTTCAACTTATACACAAGTATAGGTTATCAATATTTAATTGTGTAGTCTAGATATGATAGGTTTTCAATCACACATGTTAATGATGTTACGCCACTATAATATATTAACTATGATAAACAATGCATTATATTTGGTGCTTAGTTTATGTATAAATATCATATATTGCAAACATTTATAGATATGAAATGAAAAATTAGTGTTTTTGTACTATGTTATTAAGTGAAATTCTAGGTTCCATTAATCACTTAAACCTCTAAAATACCCATAAACTAACCACCATACACGCATTATGATTATGATATATAATTATGTTATATAACACTCAGAGTTTCTAATAAAGAATAATTAAATCCCAATACTCTACAAAACATAAATAAATTGGTAAATCATATTTGAAAATATGGTCATATTAAACATGAATCACAATGGATAATGTTGTATCAATGATGTCATACATAAATCTTGACAGATCCATCTAAATTAAAATGATCCCTTCTAGATTTATCAATTTTCTAGAAATCCACTCCTTTCATTAGAAAAACTCATACTCATGAACACTTGTTTTCTTCCTCATCCTCATGAAATATATCTATTATTCCTCTTTGTTTCCTTTTATTCATGATCAAATAAATAAATTTAGAATGTACTTGTGTGAAAGATAAATATGAAAGTCGATATTAAAATTACATATACGTGTATATTACTTCCTTATAAAATCCTTTATCTTCATCTATATTTCACAAATAATATATATATATGAAATAAAATTTCACATCTTGATCATTCCAGGTGGATTTTATTTGAGCCTAGATCCAAATTTAATAAAATAAATTAAATATAATCACCCTGTAATTTCCCCAAACTGAGTTCCACTAAATCTATGCTCCGAGTTCTGTTGTTGTGTGAATCAAGTAGGCCTCCATGCATTCCAGAGGTTTCTGACTAGCATTGAGTGACTTATATGTCATGTGGGGAGACAGTACCCTCTTTACAGGAGTTGTTCATAGCTTAACACAATATAAATAGTGGAAACAAAAGGATACCAAAAATTTCATACAAAGTATAGCATCTCTCAATTTGGGTATAAAACAAAATCAACATTAAATATTCCATGTCATGCTACATTGACAAGTAAAAAAATGAAAATAATGAAGTAGTTGAATATATAAAACAGTGCTAAAACGATGTCTAGAACCTCATCCATGATTGTCTTATGTCTAACTCAACTACCTTGAATAGGGCCTTTTCCGTAGTCCTAACCTTCAATCATCAAATACTCTTGGGTACACACGACAACCCATAAAGAGTGTGATTAAATCTCATAATGCATTCTGCAATGGTGTCCAAAAATATCCAGTAAAACATATAGTTCATGCAAGTATAAATAATTAACAAGAAAAATGAACGAAAATTTAGGGGTTAATAGTTAGAAATATATACTTAGCCATACTAACCAATTTTCCAATTCACAATGCCACATTTGTTAATAGTTATTCATCTATAATAGAGTTCATGAGTTAGGCATTCATGTCATTTATCATTTTTCATAAGGTAATATATAGGTCCCCTACTCACTAGAGATAACATATTATACTATCTCAATATCCTCACCTCAGTGACTCAGTTTGGGGGGAATGAAATTGTTCAGGCAATATAGCTCTGAAACCTTAGCTATCCCATGATTTGTTGGTGGAGTTAGATCATCAGTCCAACTTGACACATGGAAGGATCCTTAGTCCTTTATCCCACACATCGATCCATGTTAACAACCTTATCAATCAATTCACCACACCCAAACTAGATATCAACCAATCATATCTATTACATACAACAATCAAAATCTCTAACAATTAAAAAGGTAAATCATGTCATTCCATAACCATTAAAACATTTTCCATTTAAATCACTTAGAAATTTTTTTCCAATTCCCATTATCATGCCTGGATTAGAAAGCATAATAATGAATTCAATAATATTATCCCACGAAACATATTCATTTTCCTCAAATCAATTCCATATTTGACCAATTCATCATTTGGATTTCCATTAATAATTACACATACTCAACAAGGGCTCTATATGATCTCACAACAACCGATAACTTACATAACATAATATATGTCCCGAATGTATCAGTGCACCCCATTGGAGGCCCTACAATGGTTATGTCATCCTTTATGTGTTGAATGAAGACTATGAGGTTTTTAATTCATCATTTATTACATTCATTATTACAAATATCATTAATGGATCAAATGAAAAAGAAGGTGTAACCAAGAAAAAAACTCAATCAGGGAAAAACCTCAATACAAACAATAGGATATAACATATATATCACCTACATTTAATCCATTTATTAATGGCCCTTTTATTGAAGCCTTAGATTCCAATTCAACCAACCCATGAATCCTCAACAAAGATATTGATAAATAATGAGGGTGTTAGAGATCTAGAAGGAGATTGAATGATGGTGAAAATAAAAATCGAGGGGAGGAATAAATGAAAATATTAGACATACCGAGATCATAGATTCACTACTGACTACACTCTAAACATCCTTCAGGTAAGGGGGAATCACTCAAGGAAGATCTTACTCTACACTAGGTTTGTAAGTGGGAAGAATGGTGGAATTTGAATGATGGGAATAAATATCATGTAATGGAATTTTTGTAAAATTTTCAGCAATAATATGTTGAATTTTTTACCTGCACGAGATTCTAAATCGTGCAAAAAAATTGCTGAGCCACTATCAGAAAATTAATACTTTAGACAAGTTTCCTTGATATTCATTATGGTTTTCTTAAACATGTTGTAACCATGTAGAAGAAACTATTCAAGGCTACATTGTTACCAACGATGCTCCATCCAGTTTTCACATACCATGAAAAACCATGTAACATTCTAATAAAATCATTTTTCAATGTCATTGGTCCCCAAAAACATGATACACCCCTAATATTTCTCATTATCATTGGGAAACAATTATTAAAAAAGTACAAAGGACTTAAAAAAAGAATATACAATAACATACCTTAATAAAAATTTCAACTATTATATCCTCCCCCCGCCCTTAAGGTGGCTCGTCCTCGAGCCATAATTCTTGAGCATAATTTAGTTTCAAAAGCAAAGAGATCGAAACCTCGGGCCTGAATATAAGATTCTTACTCATATGTTTGTTCCTAAACATTTCTATGTTATCATATAACAGTATCTGAAGGCACAAAACATCCTTGTAATTCCTTCCCACTACGACCCATGATATGGACCAGATGCTCCTCAACGAAAGGATCCAGCTCTATCTCAATATCATCAATGTTTATCACATGAGATTGAGAAGGATGATACTGCTGAGTTTGTGAATCATGAAAATCATTGTTCATTCTATTTAACAATGTCAAAGGGCCAATCTATAGTGAAATTGTCCCATCCTTTCCCCATGATGAAGAATCCCCACATACCAGGGGAAAATTTTCCATTCTTATTAATTCATTAATGAACCAACCTTGGAGACACTTGAAGATACACAATATCACCTACCATAAACTCTAGAGGTCTATAATGCCAATATGAAGATCAATTATACCTACTATGTTCTATTTCCATCGACTTAGGAATCAACCAGACCTTTTCAAATGTTTACAACATGGGACTCATCCATAAAACCTCATTCTCAGCCTTTTATAACCAACACAACTAATATCTACCTGGCCTCCAGTAGAGTGATTCAAAAGGGGACATTTTAATTTTAGCATGAAAATATTATTTTAAGAGAACCCAACATATAGAAATAGATTTCCCCACAGACCACCAAAATCCAGAACATGTACTCTAATAATGTCTCCCAATTGTTAAATTTTTTGATTTTATTACCCATCCGTATGTGGGTTATAATCCATACTAAAAAACCATTGTGTACCATGAACCATATATATAATATAACAGAAGTGTGATGTGAAACATGGGTCCCAATCGGAAACTATAGTTCTAATCACACCATAATGCCGGAAAATATCTCGAATAAATAACTAATGTAATCGGTGGACGTTATACATTTCATGGATCAACAAGAAAAGATCCACTTTAGTCAACCGATCCACAATGACCCAGATTACATCATTCTTGCATGACAAACTCATAAGAACCACTATGAAGACCATCGTTACACCATTCTACATTTAATATAGAATAGGAAATGGCTGTAACAACTCACCTAGACACTAATTCCTAACCATTACTTGTTGATAGGTATGTAATCATGACATAAATCTTGCAACCACTTTTTTTTATTGTTGGCCAAAAATACTGCCGATGAATATCACAATACATTTTATTCACTACAAAATTTACTTCCCCCTATGAGGCATGGAACTCTCACATGGAATTTTAGTGTGCACCCATTGGAACCACATCCAGGCCCTGAACATAGACTATGTTAGCACTAACAACACAACTATATAGGGACTCCCCATCATAAATACTTTTATTATAACTAAAAACATTGTATAATGTAGTTGAATTTCCTTGAATCATCTTAAAAGTTTAGACTACATCAATGTAGATACATGGTTAATTTTCCCTTTCCCATCATACACCTCCAGATGCAACGGAATTATGGAAACAATCATCTTCCACTCAGAGTTGGATTCCAGAACCACTTAATTTTGAGTCTTCTAACTAACAACATCTAGGATAATATTTTGTTATCTTTGTGTATGAGAAAAATTAAAATCAATTGATTTTATTTATCAACCCACATTCATTCTTGAATATTCAAATCTAGCAGACAGAAAATATATTTTAATCTTTTTTTATTAGTAACTACCATGAATTGTTACCCCAATAAGTAGTGCATCAAAAAATTGAATTCTTATTGAACCATTGCTAGCTCATGATCATCGTTAGGGAAATTTCATTCATGATGTGTCAACTATATTTACCCTTAAGACAAAACCAACCATCTTGTAACAACACTGATCTGAGTTTAATTGAAGATGCACCACATAACAAATTGTACATTTTACTTTTTTCACATAGGGAAAAAAGTAAGGCGATATCCAACCAATTCATTAATTATTTGAATGTACTTTAACATACCTATTTCCACTCAAACATAACACCCTTCTTAGCTAATCATGATAATGGCTATACTAAAAGAGAGAAATCATTAATGAACATCTAGTAACAACAAAAAATCCCCATAAGACTCCATACATTGTATATATTCATTGTATGATCCAAATACTATACATCATGCAAAATCCTTGTTTCAAAAAACACATCTGAATCAGAAATTATTGGTCCCAACAAATGATCTTTATCAGTCTTGAATAGAAATTTTGATAGCTTGGTGTAAATCTGATGTTCTCATAGTGTACTTGAGATGATGCCAATAGGTTTGGAATGACTGTCCAGAGTGTTTCAATACACCATGACGTATTCAAAATATACAACTATGAACTGATACTACTAAGGGTGAAATACCTGATTCATTAATGCCATGTAGAAATATGGTGTGTCGGTCAACCCAAACAGAATCACCAAAAATTCAAACAACATGTACTATTATGGAAAAATTTCCTCTATATGTCAAGAGGTATCACCCTTGTATGAAGGTTATCTAATCTCAAATTAATGTTAAATAACAATGAGGAACCCCTCAATTCTTCAAATAGGTCATCAATACTGGCAATATTGTACTGGTTATTAATAGTCATCTAGTTCAACCTCCTACAATTGACACACAACCTCAACAAACCATCATCCATTATACCAAACATCACTGGTTAACCCTATGGTGATGTACTATGATGAAAGAATCCAATTTATCCAAATATTATAGTTTATGACTAGGCTCCTTTAGTTCACCTAGCGATATTCTATATAGAAAAATAACTATGAGTTCTGACCCTGACAACAACAAGATTGTGATATCAACATCCTTTTCAGGTGATAGTCTCATGAAATCATCCCGAAAAACATATTGAAATAGGTCCACCACACAATGAAAAACATTTTCCTCCACCATCCCATCATCAAAAATAAGGGAATTCTTCTTGTGAAGTGATTCAACTCAATTTACATCAAGATGGGAATGTATGGCTTGCCCGTACTTCCCAACCCCCATGAAAGGAATAAGTGTCTCCATCAGAAGACCAGATTCTCTCCCTATGATAATAATAATTTTTATGTTCCGGATATAGAACTAGACAATCTATACCATGGATTAGGTCATAATATGACATATCATGGAGAAAAATGTTCCACAAAAACCGATAACCACCATCCTCTAAGGAACAACCTCTACATTGTCTGATTTTCTCAACTGGAACCCCCGAGGAGTATCAACAGACCTAACGACAAAAACATGTACTATATTTGGTCCCAAAAAAATGAATAATGTAGAGATAATAAATTGTGTATCACCTATGTAAAATAGAGAATGTGCATGTGTGGAAGCTACAATAACAATACCTCAAATGTTAGAAGCTCCAGCCTCACCACCTCTAGGTGTAGACAGAACTGCATGATGATGGAATGTGCCTCTACTGTGCAATCCAGCCTTCAAAAGACTGGTGGTTGGGGACACTCAACATCTTCCTCTGACCCCCATCCATACCGATCTATTGGGGGTTCCTAGAAAACCTATATGAATGTACCAAACTAAAATATGTCTAGTAACAAACCGGTGGTTGGGGACACTAAACCAGCATGTTCCATAGCCTCCCACACTAATAATAGAATATGTAATCACCACATACAGAATTAGAAATATCTTCTAATTATTCTGAACACTCTCTCTATATTGGAAGGTTACAAATTAATCCTTCCATCCCTAAATGTTTATACCACCTGTCTGCCCTGTTAGTACAACAATTCCACTTCATGATGCTCCCCTATGCTTCCCATCTAAGATAAGGGGTTGTTCCAATACCACTACATACCTTTTCATATAAATGGAGTTCACCTGGGACCTATTCTCATTCATAATACCATCCAGTCAGCGTTTTTCATTTGTATCCTCATCTCCATCCAGCATCAAGATGAATCACAACATGCTAGTGAAATGACTATCATAATAAATCCCTGACATTTCCCCTTGAGTAAAACTCATAAACATTTCACCCTTATCACGCCTTAATGTTTCAATATACTTATGACCAAAATACATTTCATCGAAATCCTTCCATGACATTCCTTCATCTTGATCCATTTGAACCAAAATATCACATCAATGCGTGTCCTTACCTCTCAATATGTAGGGTAAATAATTAAGTCACATCTCAAGATGAGTCTACTTATGATCATAAATAGTCTAGATAGATTCTATCCAAACCACTATTACCTCTGGGCCACACTCACTGATGATGGTTAGAGGGTTCTTCAACTAAAATTCCCTAGTCAACATGAACATACTATGAAAAACCCACCCTGGTTCTCCTTCCATAATCGACATGGAACAATCAATATTGTCACATTACTTATCTTCCATATAATCTTGAACCACCATATCATCTTTCTCCACTACTTTCTATGAATTCCCATCAATTTCATCCTATCGTCCAACAAGCACATTTCCTCATGGACGATATTCCCTATACTTCCATAAAATAATCTTCATAGCATTAACAAAATAGCTTTTATTAATATTAAATAATAATCTCCAATATCAATCAAAAAATATATTCATGCACCCCAAACCAAATTGGTCTAATCATACTAGACGCATTACCCTCTACCATCCCTACTAAGGTCATGGATTATATGAGGTATCTAACTCACATGACTACATCACTTACATTCAACACCATTTCAAAAATATTCTCACAACACAAATTAGTCCAGTTAAATATCATATCACATACAATCCATTATCCATTATAATTATATAATTATCATTTAAGAATTCTCTTGCAGTATTATCCATTTGAATTGTTGCATTAATAACAATTTTCTCCACTATTAAAAACGTCAAATGTGTTCCACCCTATATTTCCCACACACCCATCCAAAGTTAGTGTGACAATAATGATCTATGTCACTTATATACATATTTTCTTAGAATGATTCATCAATGCGTTGCTGATTGTCTCTCATCGATCAGTGAATGTTTCGATGCTCTGACAATGTGTATAGTATCACTTGGGTCGAAACCTCGACGATGATACTTTTTAAATAGATGAATGTTTTTAGTTGATTGCCTTGTGATTGGGGGGGGGGGTTGTTTGGGAAGCATAAATTAAGTTATTAATGATTGGTGTTTGTTGAATAAATTTGATAAATAATAGGTTGAGTTCATTTTTGGAAAGTCAAGAATGTGATATCCTTGAGTGTTGATTAATATTGCATTTAAATTAATACACACTTCACATGATAACGTTTATTTGAATTCATAAGTGTTAAGGCTTTAATCCAATCTTTATCTTATAATAGAGTTCTAATATCAATCAGTGATTATTGATGGCAGTGTATTAATGGTTCCAATAATCCATGGAAATCACACATTAAACAAAATATGTCATTAATCCTTGAAATATTAAGTCCAACATACACAATGTTAAATTAAATAATACTAATCAAGAAAATACACTCAATCACATAACATCCCTATATTTTGACTCACCCAAATGGTAGATTTACTTATCCATAATGATGATTATAAAGTTGGTTTATTATTTTTATGATGATTATTTAAAAGGAGATGAAAATTTATGGGATATGAAAAGATTTGTGCCCCAAATAGAAACACATAAACGGTGATGAGAATTAAATATTCAGTTTTGATTAAATGAGAAAAAAATACGGAACTGGGATTCAACTGTAATTAAACTATTTTAAGAACATAAATATTAAAGTAACGGTGGTGGATGAGAATAAGAAATATTATAGAAAAAACATTAATAGAAACAAAATTACAAAAAAATACTTACAGGATTACAATAAAGAAGAACATAAAAGTAAAAGGAAACAAAGGGAAGAGAAATGATCTCTTAAGTCAAAACCTGAGTATGAAAGGTCCTCCCAAGACCTTTTAAAGGATTTTTTCCTTCCAATATGTTCTCATATCTTTATAACTGCCATCCCCTTTGAAGGTGAGGATGTGGATGTATTTATAGCCCATGTATGTGGAATATTTTCATTCCCAATTTTTCCCTCCAATTGGATCAACTATTTGGACATCCAGGAAACCAAAAATTGATATATCCTTATACAAAATGTAGTAGATAATAATGTTGGATGACTACCCTCTAAATGTAGAGGCCTTTTTCATAATAGATCGTATGTTCTTGTTGTTTCAATAAACAATTTTAAACTGTCTATTTCAATCCATGCATTTTTTATGGCCAAATGTGAATGGGTTTTTGAATAGTAAAATGCCTTCAAATCCGAAATATTTATTCAAAAAAGTCAGAATCCTATATATCTTATTTCCAAATGCAAAATCATAGTTTGATTTAATGAATATATTAGGAGACATGTCATGAATACTGTACTGATTTTAATTCCCAGGCAGATGGTGGGCTGAGTTTAAATGAATCATTTGGGATCCTTGTCATTGGATTTGTGAATTGAAATTTTTATCCAAGACTCTTTATATATTCCCACAAACATTGGAGGAGAATAAATGTGTTTGGACTTCATGAGTGAGCCCATAAACTAAATATTCATGGCTGGTCTAGTTTCTTCAATGATTATGTTGGCCTTCTTGTGTAGTTCATATGGGTCTTTAAAAAGAAAAATTGGCCCATGATCCCTTCTAATGAAATGTTTTATATTGAATTAAAAATCCTAAAAAATAAGAAACACGCAATATGGATCAGTATGGGGATATTTTTAGTAAAATTGTAAAGTAACCAATGGGACTACTTCTAAAAATGCTCAAAAATTATACTTATTAATAATTCATTAATATTTCACCAAAATTGTTCAAATTTCATGTAAGATCTGTAAAGGGAGTATAAAATAAGCCATGAAAATATTTATGAAAACATCTATCACATACTAAGTCTTTTAATAGATTCAATTCACAAAAAAGAAATTAAATTTTATGCTCAAATTTAGAAATGTAAAATGGTGGCACCCAAAATTTACTTCTCTCTAGATGATAAAATTAATTTATGGACCTTTATTCATTCACCATCCAAAGGTGAAAATCTTAGCGTTTGAAATATCTCTCAACCTTCACTCCCTATACAATGTGAAAAATAATCATGAGGTCTTTTTATGGGGGTTTTCTGTGGCTATGGGATAATAAGAATATAATGTCCATGAGAGAGAATAATACGGATAAAACACCAACATGGAAAAAGCAATGCACATTTTTTTTGAAATGACAAATGAAAGGAAAACGAAACACATATTTATGAGGTAATGAAAATGAGAAATATGAAACAAAAGAGGAAGGAAATAATAATGGAATGAGAATATAGATTATTTATAAAGCACAAATCTTCTCCCAATTACATAAGAATATAATACAAGTTTTATTTTTATCTTTTTTTCGAATATGGAAATTGAAACTGATCTAAAACCCATATCCCAACCCATGATTAATTTCCCCATGACATAAATTTTATTAATTATAAAAATAAAAAATGATAAGAAATAGTGATTTTGACCTACCAAACACACATCCCAATTTGTTTTGATTTTATCTTTTTTTTATTTTTTGTAATTAATTTTTTTGAACACTGGTCACTATAATTTGAAAAATATTTCAAAAGAATATATACATTCCCAAGCTCCGTGGAAGGAAAACCTCTCCCCCGCACTAAAATAGATTCTTTCCCTCACGGATATAAAAACACATTAAAAATCAATTAAAGGTCACAAAAACAATAAATTCCATTCCCTCCACATGTTAATTTCAAAAAATTATCCAATTAAAATCCATGTTGATAATGGGTGGGATACGGTATTGGGATTGTAATGTGGCTATCAACGAAAAGGTTTTCATAGGCTCTAAAAGGATTTCCAAAGATGGATTAATGTATGGTTAATGGTATGATATTTTTCTATTATAATTATCATATACATTGGAAAAATAATATTTCATATTAATGCACACTATTTTAATAAATTCATCTACAAAGTAAAAAAACTATGGATTCACAAATGGGGGTAAAAAACTATTATTTTGAATAGATAACTATAAGTGTCCTTGTAATTTAATCAAATTTTGATCCTCATGGTTTGTGAAAATCATTATAAAAATAATAATGTTAACCTTAAAAATTTAATGGTTTCAGCATAATATTCATTATCTAAATTTATAAACAAATCAAAAAAAATTTGAGATGAATCCGTGTCTTTTTACTACAAAAAATATTTGGAAATAATTTAACAATTGGAAGGTGAGTATATTAGACAATTCTTTGTTCATTTTTTAATTTTTTTGTTGAATTTTAAATTACACACCAACATAAATGTGAAAGAGAAAATTAGAATTAGATAAGAAAAGTTATAAAAAATGATAATGGGGGAGGATGAAGAATAATTAGATCGAGAGAGAGAGAGAAGGGGAGTTAAAAGGAAAAAGGTTCCCTTGGTTTGGATTAGGTGGGTTGTTATCTCAATCTAGTGATGGGTCTACTGTAGAAGTTGGGGATCAGATGGAATTCTATGTCATTCTAGGATTGTGGGATGTTACCTAAAAAGAAAATTCATTATTCGTGTAATGAAACACAAAAATGAAATTAAAATTTCAAAAAAGTAAAATAAATCAAGTGTTTCCTATAAGGCCCCAGCCTTAAACCTTACTAAATCTTGAGTTATTACAAGATTACACATTGAGGATCTTTTCAGGTTTAGAGTTTTAGAGAATTAGATCATGAAACTTGCATTACATTCCACATTTAAACAAAGTGGTTAAATAAAAGACAGTATTCATTCTTCCCATCAACGGAAACATATTTAAAATATAACACGGATACTTTATTGACACATCCTTGACACTATCATAACATCATGTACCTTTCCCTTGACCTGTGAAAAACATTTCAAAAACTTGGGATGAGCACAAAAAGCTCAGTAAGGGTAATAAAAAATATGGAAAGGAAACATGAGTTCATATATACATAAGAATGAAATCATACTTTACCCATAAAACATAGGCATATCAAATCATGAATAAATCATAGAAAACATAAGACATAAAGGTAACTTGAGGAATTCATAACATTCTTACGTAGGGAGTAACCCTCTTGGTTACATTTGGAATACCCATCACAATATATTCCCTAAATCTCTTCGGAGAAACCTTAACGTTTCACTTCTTCGCGTTACCCAATGCATTGGAGAGCTATATCGAGCTCACCCGCCCTTAGTTTATCACGGAACCTCCCGTCTTCATAATAATGCCCAAGAACCATAATGTATCACATAAAACATGCATAAAGGAAACATAACATTTCCACATCACAATATAACATTTTAGTATATTGAAATAATGAATCCATTCAAAAAGAAACCATTTCCAAAACAATTTAAAAAATTTAATAAAGAGAATTTTGAATCAAAGTGTCCCATACCACCTTGAAGCTTTTAAAATGTTAAACCATTAATATCCATATAAATAAATCCTTAAAACCATTTTGAAAACATGGATATTAATAATAACAAATAATTAAAACATTTAAAGCGATATTTTGGTTAAAGGGGTTTTACCAAAATTAGAGACACTTGAATACAATAATGGAGGAATAACATTTAGTCAGAACTTTATAATATCATGAGAATAAAAGGATTCATGATATAATACTCCAAAGGAGAGTATATACACCATATAAGAGTGAATTGGTGCATAACAACAATGAACCCTCAATAGAAATGTCAAATGTGATGAAATCCCTTATAAAGAAGGTATCCTTAAATTAAGGACAAATCAATCTCAAAATATGTGTGAAAAATATAAATACACACAATATAAGTGGATATTAAGTGTAAAACAATAAAATGTCATTCACACATATTCAATGTATGACAAATTCAATGACTACATGTTGAACCCAAAGAAATCGAAATTGGGTTAAAAAGTTCCCTTGACAGCCTAACGACATCACATCAAAATGAGTTGATGAGAGATAAAAAGTGTATCTCATCACTTGGACATAAAATTTACATCAATAAGGATATATGAGAACATATCCCAACATAACAATATTTAAATTAAAAGACCCAACAAAAGAAGTCTTTTAAAAAAGAGGAGGGTGAAAGGTTCCCTTACCGACTTAGGTATCTTTCAAAACATACACCCCATGAAAGAAGGACAATAGATCATTGATGTAAATACTCATAAATGAATTTATATTACACAAAGAGTATAATAATGGGCAGTACATACACCACTCAATGGAATTTGTGGCAAATGTAGCATAAATGTCACGAGAATAAATGTGAGATGAAAAATCCCTTACGAAAACTCAGCAGCCTAACGACGCCACTTAAAACTTCCAAAATGGATTGATGAGATCAAATAGAGTATCCCATAATATTACAATAGAATTTACAGCAAGAGTAATATAAAAGAAAATCCCCCAACATAACAAATAGGAGCTTAGAAGAAGTGACACAAAGGAGAGTACTTAAAAAGAAAGAGAGAGGTTAGATCTCTTACGAAAGTTCTGCAGCCTAACGACGCCACTCAAAACTCCCAAAATGGATTGATGAGAGAGAATAGGGTCTCTCATCACATGAACATAAAAATTACAGTAAATTTAATATAAAAGATCATCCCAATAACAAGAAATATGAGCTTTAAAAGGAATGACATAAAAGTGTATACTTAAAAAGAAAGAGAGGAGTAGGATCCCTTACCTCGGGTCCGACTTGACTCGGTCGTTCTTTAATCTCCTGAATAATAAACTTAAGTTAATTTCTAATTCCTTAAGAACCCTTTTTCAAGTTCATTATTACTTTTATACCACTTATTACCATGTCACAAACATTATGTAATCATTTAAGTTAATAATATTTGTTTTGCTGATATTTGGTTCTTAAGTCGAAAGTGGTCTTCTTACAATTACATGTTGTTCGTGTGGCCAAATTTTTATTATATCCAGAATTGTATTCATTATGTAGATATCATATATGTCATATATATCCAGTACATGAATGCATTTATAACATTACATAATCATTTAGTGGTAAGAAATGAAATGCACCGTTAATGGAGACGGTAAGCCGTACGTACGCATGAACGCTACTTTCATTTCTATTTCATATTTTATATAATATAATAATAATGATATAAAGGTATATTATAATTCCAGTATAATATCATATATAATATCATATTTCCATCCTTTATACATCCCACATATGGTATTTAACGAATCAAATCACTTTGAGGGGGCGGTAGTCCGCACTTCCTTAAATGAAGATATCACGTATACCCATAATGGAAGCCGTAAAGGTAAGAAAAAAATGAAAAATACAGAAGCATAAATAAAACATAAACATATTATATATCATATATAAAAATAGTGACATCATAATGGCCACCTTTGAAGGTGTTAAATGAGTATTGAACAATCATCGTTTCGGGAGGCAGAATTTCACCATCCACAGAAACCGTATGTTCTTTAACCATTTGATGTAGTTGTGTGAGAGTGTATCTCAAATAAATCTTATAACAACATCCTAGTATATTGAAGATACTGGTGATGTTACAAAAGAAGTAAATAAAAAGAGTTTATGGGGTTGGAGAAGCAAAATAAAACAAATGAACATGAGAGAATGAATTACCTTTAAAAGTGTATCTTCTTTTTGATTTAAGCCTAAAGGATTCCTTTGAAAGGATTCTGCCCAAAGTGAGTCCACTAGGATGAGGAGAGGGATGTGGAGATAGTAAATAGGCAGGGGTTGGCCGAGCCAAAGGCTTGAGGAGTGTGTTAAATGAGGTAGAGGTGGGGGCCTTTTATAAGAGGAGAGGAGAGGTACTTTTGGAAAGTAAAGCAATATTACTTTATTTGAAAATGTGCTTAGGTTTTAAAAGGTCCCACATTGATAGAATTCGTGGATAAGGTGATAAGGCCTCGAAATCCACTCATCCAATTGGTTTTGTCTATGTTTAGTTCATAGATTTTACATTATCTTTCCATTTTATTTAAATCATCAAATAAGGATGTCATCGCTTCATCATTATTATGTCATAAATAATTTAATTTATTTAATGTCTAAAAATTATAAAATAAATACTATGATGTAGGAAATCTTTTTAGCTTTCCAATGAATATTTATAATCAAAAAGATGACTTTTATAACCCCACTTAAAAATTGTTTTAGTAAAACATATCATTTTTGTGTCAATTTTACTTTTACATTAAATAAAATGTTATTTATGTCATTTCCCATCCAAAGTGGATCCATGGGGTCCCCAAGTTGACCCATGGCTTTTCTTGGTCGGCCATGACACAACCAATAAGGTTGGTAAACGTGTCTAGGTCATTTCATATCATTAAAGCATTATTTATACCTTAAACTACACTAATTACCACTAATCGCGATTAAAAACTTAATAAGTTACTATTCACCAAAAAATTATTTTAATCTCATTGAACCACATTTTACTTCTTAATGACAACTATGTATTTCGGATTTTCAAAATTCAATACACATTAGTGGTAAACTTTCATTTAACTGAAAAATCAGTTTGCTTGATTACCACTTAGTGGTTTCACTATTCATCAAAAAAATTGAAGTTTTTCAGAAAATTACCAAAAATTCACCCTAAGCTATATTTGATATTATGAATTCAAAAATGAAGTCCTTTTTACAAAATTCAAAACATATAAGTCACATTAATTAATTTAATAATCAATTCCCGCTGTCATGACAAATAGCGTGTTTTATGAAACAATAAGTATCAAAAGATTGACACTAGTTTAAGTCTGATTTCAAAGTGAAATCGATTCCAACGACCACTATTGGATTTAATGTTAAAAATATTTTCTAATTTCACTTTAAAACCAATTCAAAATATAATCTAATCATATAAATAAATTAGATTAAAAAGTGGTTTTGAATTAAAATACAACATTTTACACTATTCATTAAAAAAATGAACTTTATCAAAAAGATACCAAAAATTTACACAAAATAAATTTTGATGTCCCGATTCTTAATAAGAGTTTTATTTGGTCCAAAAGAATGTTTAAGAGTGAACAAAACTATATTTAATGACGGTTCTCCATCAAAAGGTGATAAGTGAACCTTTAGTGAAAACTAGGGCATATACGCCAAAAATTGAATTCTTTCCGTATTTTAAGACTTTATCTTTTATTGTATAAATGTAAAAATATTTAACAACATATATAATCATATTTTAGTTATTTCTATCCATTCCCGCCAATACAACGGCTACATACTAACTACCATTTAAAATAATAATATTTTATTATTAGAGTGCAACGTAAGATTCCCAAGAAACTCGTTGTTGCATGTTGGGTACGCCATCGAGCATAGCTTCCCCTTTAAAGTCATTTCAATATATTATTCACAAATATAGATAAATATGAAATGTCATATTCTTTATTTACCTGGGGTGTTACATTTCCTCCCGTGAAGTGCTGCATTTATTTATCTACAGCTGGAAATTGGTAGTAGACAACCCATAGTCTGACAATGGCCATCGTATTTTCTCAACTATAGTATGATTCCAGAAATACTTTTCCTTTGGGAGTCATGATGATTCATTATATAATTTCATCCCTTCCTTATTGATTTTCATGCAATTCAATGACAATGGAAAGAGTATATGACTATCCATCATTTGGTCTTCATTATGAGGAATGACATTATCCACTATGTGATGGTTTATAGGATTGGAAATTTAAAAATATTTCTTAATTTTGGTGGTTCATTTATGTTAGTTTCAAATAACATGATACCAGAGTATGAGATCAAAACTGTTTCTTATTCATTTTTTTAACACATTCTGATGTAGAGTAATGTGGATCATTGGAGTCATAAGACTCAATAAAATTTTCTATATCCTTTATAGCAATTTTGTTGACGAAAAAATGGTCAATTTCAACCTCACTTGTGATCACATTATTAATTATGGAACAAATATCACAAACTTCACTTTAATCACGAAAATATAATAACTTTGGTTCAAATATCACCTCACATATAACATAATATTCAAAATCTTTGATAAAAAATAATGAATTTTGGATAATCTAATTTGTATAAAAAAAATAAAAAATCATGTTCATTTTCCCCATTACCATCCAAGTTAGAGAAGTGGATTTCATAGGTCAGATGGGATTCATAAGATATTTCAAGACCCTTTATATTAATTGAGTTTTTTTAACGTCATCCTAGACTTCTTCATTTATGACATGGTTAATGATGAGAAAATATTCAAAAACTCATCTATTAATAGAACATGAAGAATATGATGGATTGGTAATGAAGACACTCTCAGAGATATTTTCAGAAAAATAGATAGAGAATGCAGATTCATTCTTTGATGAGTATCGCATGGATTGAAAAAGATTGAACTTGACCAGTTAGAAACACCCCATGATTTCACAGTATGTTAATTTCATTAATGTAATTAAATATCATTCGTTACATGCAACACCATGTTTGAGTGCACAACGACTTACCAAACTAGTCATTCAAATTGGTATTATGAATTAAATTAAATAAATTTTGAATTTTATATACACCATATAACTTTATATCCATATTATGTATTTTTTAGACAAAATATAAGAACATATTCAAATATTTAAATAAAATGCAATTTTACGACATTTTAAAGTTGAACCAATTTTTAATACAATATTTGAAACCTTTTTATGTTCAATTCGAAATAATATTGTCATTTATTAAAATTAGGGCATATATATTTAATTTGGATAAATTTTTTGTCTTTTTATGATAACTATACTATTTTAATGAATAGTGAGGAATACTAAATTTTAATTGAAAAAATCATTTTTAATTAAAATAATTTATAGTGTTAAATTATATTATTGAATGGTTTTCAATTATAATTAGAATATATTATTACAATTTCATATAATGTTGAACATTGGATGTAATTTCAGTATGAAATTGGACACAAACAATTGCCAGTCTTTGGATAGTTATTATTTCAAAAAAACACGTTCTTTGTTTGGAAAAAAAGAATTAAAATTAAATAAATTTATTCCACTTACGTGTTTTGAATTTGGAAAAATAGATTCCATATATGGAATCAGGATGTCAAAATGTTTTAAATAGTTAACATTTATTTTTAGACATTATGAAAATTTACATCAGAAAATATTTTATTTACCATGGTTAAAGGGGTAAATCCAGAATATAAGTGTAAAAAATTAATATTATATTTATATTATATTACCGTAACGTGTGTTCTTTTCTTATCTATTAATACATATCTTACCATGGGCATCATTTGGTAGATTTTTGGACCTGATATAGCCACTAGAGAGTGATAATTACATATTATATTAATAATTTTAATGCAAAGGAAAAAAATGACAAATCTATATATCATTTAGTAAAATAATTTTCACATGGGGTTATATAACATATCTTTTTAACAATAAAAATTAATTTTAAAGGTAAAAATATTTAATACATTATCATATTATTTTTATAATATTTAGCCATCAAATATATAAAATTATTTATGACTCAATAATTATACAGTGTGTAATTCATTAATAAATGATTTAAATAAATAAGATTATAAATATTTAAACAATATCCAAATAAAATCCTTACATCCATCTATTCAGCATTCAAGCCATACATTAGGTAGATGGCACACCAAAAATTCCATTTGGTTCAATCCAATGGGAGTAACCTGATTTAATGGTATCATCACCTCATAAGTTATTTTCATTTATTTTACATCTCCAACCCCATAAAATACCTTTATTACTTTCATTTATAACAACACCCATATCCTTAATATACCAGGTTGATGTAATGAGATGTATTTGACTACACATAAACACACCTCAACTAATGGGTATAGAACATAATGTTTCTGAGGACGGAAAACAACTTCCTCACGAAATGATGATTGTTCAATATTTTACTACAAACCTCTAAGGGTGTCCATTATGATGGAAATGTAATTCTATATGATATTTATGGTATTTATTTTACATATATGCTTCTGTAATTCTCTTTTATAACACACCCTTATTATTTTAATTTATCATATATACGATAATTTCAATTAAGTAAGTGTGGACTACAACCCCCTCAAAGTCATATGACTCATTAATACCATTAATGGAACATATAAAGGATGATGATAATGAACATAAATAACGTATTTAAATTATTATATTATACTAGATAAATAATATACCTATGTATCATTTGGGTTTTTTTCCTTTTAAAAAATTGATGTAGCATTCGTGCGTACGTACAGATTACCATCTCCACGAACGCGATGAGATTCATTCCCCATCGTTACCATTCAAGAATAATATTAATTTGATTATTTATAATAATATTTAATAACACAATATCTTTCTACATATAAATCAAATACAAACATTCCACAACAACCATTTCTTTCATAATTGTAACATCCCAGGTAAATAAAGAATAAATAATTTTCATATTTATTAATATTTATGAATTAAATATTAATTTTATTTTAAAGGGGTTGCTATGTTTGATAGCGTACCCGATACGCAACGATGAGTTTCTTTGAAACTTACGTAGCACACTAGTAATAAAATAATATTATTTTAAATATTAGTTAACGAGTAGCCGTTGTACTAGCGGGAATGGATAGAAATAACTAAAATATGATTATATTTGTTTTTAATTGATTTTACATTTACCCAATAAAAGATAGAGGCTTAAAATACAGAAAGAGTTCAAATTTAGGCATTTATACCGTAATTTTCACTAAAGGTTCACTTATCACCTTTTAATGGTGAACCGTCATTAAATATAGTTTTGATCACTCGTATACTTTATTTTGGACCAAATATAACTCTTCTTTAGAATCGGGACATCAAAATTTACTTTGTGTAAATTTTTGGTACCTTTCTGATAAAGTTCTTTTTTTAATGAATAGTGTAAAATGTTGTATTTTAATTCAAAACCTCTTTTTAATCTAATTTATTTATATGATTCGATTATCTTTTAATTTGGTTTTAAAGTGAAATTAGAATATATTTTTACCATTTAATCCAATGGTGGTCATTGGAATCAATTTCACTTTGAAATTGGACTTAAACTAGTGTCAATGTTTTGATACTTATCGTTTCATAAAAACACGCTATTTGCTCTGACAGCGGGAATTAATTATTAAATTAAATAATGTGACTAATATGTTTTGAATTTTTTAAAACAGACTTCATTTTTGAATTCGGAATATCAAATATAGCTTAGGGTGAATTTTTTGTAATTTTCTGAAAAACTTCAATTTTTGATGAATAGTGAAACCACTAAGTGGTACTTATAAAGACTGATTTTCCGTTTAAATGAAATTTTGCCATCATTGTGTTTTGAATTTCAAAAATCCGACATACATGGTTGTAATTAAGAAGTAAAATGTGGTTCAATGAGATTATAATAATTTTTTGGTGAATAGTAACTTATTAAGTTCTTAATCGCGATTAGAGGTAATTAGTGTAGTTTAAGGTAAAAATGGTATTATAAGAATGTGAAAACACCATGACACTTGTCCTACACCTATTGGGTGAGTCATGGCCTACCAAGACAAGCCATGGGCCAACTTTGGGACCCCATGGAGCCACTTTAGTTGGAAAATGAAAATAATATATTTTTATTTAATGTTAAAATTAAATTGACACAAACATGAGTGGTTTTACTAAAACAATTGTTAAGTAGGGTTACACAAGTCATAATTTTGATTATAAATAGTAATTGGAAAGCTAAAATAATTTCCTACATCATATTATTTTTTTTATAATTTTTAGACATTAAATAAAATAAATTATTTATGACATAATAATGATGCAGCGATGACATCATTATTTGACGATTTAAATAAAATAGAAAGATAATGCAAAATCTATAAACTACACATGTACAAAACTTATTGGATGAGTGGATTTCGAAGCCTTATCACCTTATCCACGAATCATATCAATGTGGGACCTTTTAAAACCGAAACAAATTTTCAAATAAAGTAATAATTCTTTACTTTCCAAAAGTGCCCCTCCTCCCCTCTTATAAAAGGCCCCCACCTCTACCTCATTTCACACATTTCTCAAGCCTTTGTCTCGGCAAACCCCTGCCCAATTACTCTCTCCACATCACTCTCCTCATCCTAGAGGATTCCCTTTGGGAATAATCCTTTCAATGGAAGCCTTTAGGCTCAAATCAAAAGGGAGTTACACTTTTAAAGGTAATTCATTCTCTTTTGTTCATTTGTTTTATTTTGCTTCTCCAACCCTCTAAACTCTTTTTATTTACTTCTTTTGTAACAACACCAGTATCTTCAATATACTAGGATGTTTTTATAATATTTATTTGATCTACACTCTCACACAACTACATAAAATGGTTAAAGAACATACGGTATTCGTGGATGGCGAAATTCTGCCTCCCAAAACGATGATTGTTCAATACTCATTTAAAACCTTCAAGGGTGGCCATTATGATGTCACTATTTTTATATATGATATATAATATGTTTATGTTTTCTTTAAGCTTCTGTATTTTTCATTTTTGGCATACCTTTATGGTTTCCATTATGGGTAAACACGATATCTTCATTTAAGGAAGTGCGGACTACCGCCCCCTAAAAGTGATGTGATTCGTTAATGCCATATGTGGGACGTGTAAAGGATGGATTTAAAGTTATTATATATGATGTTATACTGGAATTATAATATACCTCTATATCATTATTATTTCTTTCCATTAAATTATGATATAGATATGAAAGTAGCGTTCATGCGTACGTACGGCTTACCGTCTCCATGAACGGTGCCTTTCATTTCTTATCCCCAAATGTAATGTACTATTAAAAGTACATGTATATAATGGATATATATAATTAATAGTATATCTAAATGATGAATATAATTCTGGAATTAAAATATACATAACTCTCATTTAGTTTTAATTCCATTAATATGACAAAGAAATGAAAGTAGCGTTCATGCGTATGTACGGCTTACCGTCTCCATGAACGGTGCATTTAATTTATTACCTCTAAATGATTATGTAATATTATAAATACATGTATATGCTGGATATATATGATATATATGATATCCAAATTAGTAATGTCATTCTGGATATAAATAACCTTTGACCACATGAACAACATGTAATTGTAAGAAGTCCACTTTCGACTTAAGAACTAAATATTGAAAAAACAAACATTATTAACATAAATGGTTACATAATGTTTATAACATGGTAATAAGTGATATAAAAGGAATAATGAACATTAAAAAGGTTCTTAAACAAGTATAAATTAACTCAAGTTTATTATTCAGGACGTTAAAGAACGATCGAGTCAAGTCAGACCCGAGGTAAGGGACTTCGTCTCAATCTCCTTTCATTGAGGCATATTTCGTTTTATACACAATTTTCTTTTATACGGTGTATAAACCCCTTGGAATTTTACTTTTATATAAAAGGAATCTTTTTCTACGAAGCGTTTTACTAAACGACAAAAAACGAATGTTTTTTTAACGTATGCGGTGACAACGACCTTTTCTGCCGCCGCGAGTATTATTTGGCATTTGGCTTCCTCAACAAGCCTTTATGTTTTTAAAATGAAATAAATACCATATAATCCTTTATGTATTTTGGTATTGAAAATGGTTTTGGAAAAGGATTCTATTATGTCAATATATTTATGATATATTGTGATTGAAATGTGGAAATGTTATCATTCCTTTATATTGGTTTTATGTTTTATGATTTTATATTGGTACTTGGACATTTTAACGGGTGGTTACGTTATAAACCATATGACGGGTGGTGCCGTGAATACCAGGATGGGTGGTTACGTTATAACCTCCAATGAATTGGGTATGGAAGTCGGACGTAGGGCTATTCCATTAAGTATGTATGGAAATTGGCTGTATGGCTATTCCATTAAGTGATATGTGTGGAAGTCAACCGTATGGTTATTCCACTTAAGTATGTTTATGTCCCAAGTTACCTTTATATATTCTATGTGTTCTTTATATGGGTTTTATGGTAATCCTTTGGTTACAAAAAGGTAAGTAATGATACTTTATTCAGTGAAGAGTATTTATTACTTCATAAAGGTGAAAAGTATTACTTTGATAAAGTATACATGGTTTACTTGTTGTTTTGATAAACTAACAATTTTCATTCTTTTTGTATCCCTTACTGAGATTTTTGTGCTCACCCCAAGTTTTTTTTTGAAATGTTTTTCACAGGACATAATGTGGAATAGGGTCAAGGATGGGATCAAGGGAAAGTCATGCTTTATAAAACATGGAATTAGACATGTTTCTTTTTAAGAGTTTTTTTATTTATTCTATGGAAACTTGGTAGAAGTGTCTACTTTGTAATCTTTTGAGATGTAATAGTTATGTTCTAATTCTATAAAACTCTAAACCTGAAAAGATCCTCAACGTGAATTATTCATTTAATTCAATATTAAGTAAGGTTTAAGGCACGGGGCCTTATAGTTGGTATCAAAGGTCGGTTTAGACAACTTTAGGAGTTAGAAAAGTGTTAAATTATAATATTATTGAAATGATATAGCATTTACGGATTACCATGTTGCTTCACCTAAGATATTTCTGTGTTCAGAATGTTTTTCCGCAGAGGAAACAAAGCAGCTATGTGGGGACGACATCAGGAGGAAGATAACCTTCCAAATCAGCAACCTGAGATGGTCGGAATCGGAACTGAACAGTTTGTTGTAGTGATGGCACAGTTGACTCAGGCTATAAATGGTGGTGGTGTCCATGCACGAGATCAGCCAGATCAACCGCAGAGGAACATGTCAGTGGTGGAACATTTCATGAGGCAGCATCCCACATCATTCAGAGGATCATCTGACCCTGTGCAAGCTGAAGGGTGGATTAAAGCACTGGAGAAAATTTTTGATGTCATGGGGTGTTCATAACATCAAAAGGTTAGTCTTGCTGTTTACCGTTTTGAAGGTGAGGCTGATCAGTGGTGGTCGATGGTGAAAAATATAAGGGATAGTGATGATATTGAGGATCTTCACTGGGACGAATTCAAAGGTATGTTTCTTGAGAAATATTTTCCTAAGGTGGTTCGTCTTAGGATGGAAAAACAGTTCCTAGAATTGAGGCAGGAGGATGATTCAGTGGCTTCTTATGAAGAAAAGTTCACTCGATTGGCAAGGTATGCTCCAAACATCATACGAGATCTTGATAGTAAAATAAACCGTTTTTACTCAGGGTTAAAGCCAAAGTATCGAAGGGCTTTAGCTTCTCGTGAGTTTAAAAGTTATGAAAAGCTTGTTCGATGTGCTGAGAAGGTGGAAATGGAGTTTGCCGATGATCAGGTGTTCTATGACAAACAACAGAATAAGAGGTCTAGTTGGCAGGCAAAGGGGAAGAATTCATCAAAGAATCAAGGAGGTAAGAAAACCAAATATCCATCCTGTGAGAAGTGTGGTAAAATGCATCCTGGAGAATGTTTATCCAAGTCTGGTAAGTGCTTTCAGTGTAGTAAGTCTGGTCATATTGCTCGTAACTGTAAGGAAGATGATCAAGCAGGAAATGAAAAGCCAACGGTAAGATGTTTTAAGTGTAATGAAATGGGTCATTATGAAAACGAGTGTCCAACGAAGAAATCAACTGGGGGAATGCAGCCAGACTACAAGCATAAAGGGGTGGTGAAATCCTTTGCAACAACTTCAGCAAATGTTGGGCCATCGAATGAAGTGGTATCAGCTCCAGGGAGCTCAGTATTTTTCGAAGATTGAATTGAGGTCGGGGTACCATCAGTTGAAAGTAAAAGAAGCAGACGTTACGAAGAGTGTGTTCCGTACTAGATATGGCCATTATGAATTTTTAGTTATGCCTTTGGGGTTAACCAATGCACCTACTGTATTCATGGACCTTATGAATAAAATTTTCAATGAGTTCTTGGATAAGTTTGTGTTTGTGTTTTGAGGTTTGGGAAGAGGTTATGTGTGCCTTGTGATTCACAGTTGAAGAGAGAGTTGTTATGTGAAGCTCATTGTTCTCCGTTTTCAGTTCATCCTGGCAGTACTAAGATGTACAGAGATCTGCCGGAGTATTACTGGTGGGATGGAATGAAAAGAGACATTGCTGATTTTACTGAGAAGTGTTTGACATGTCAACAGGTTAAAGCAGAGCGGCAGGGATGCTTCAGCCTTTACCAGTGCCAGAGTGGAAATGGGAAAACATATCCATGGACTTTGTTGTTGGATTACCAAAGACATCTCGAGGTAATAATGAAATCTGGGTTATTGTTGATCGCTTGACCAAATCGTCACATTTCCTTTCTATACGAGATACTTTCTCTATTGATCAACTTTCCCATTTGTATCTTAAAGAAATAGTCAGGTTACATGGAGTTCCTCTCTCCATTGTATCGTATTGTGATCCTGGGTTTACTTCTAACTTTTGGAAAGGCCTTCAGAAGTCGTTGGGTACTGAATTAAATTTTAGTACAGCTTTTCATCCTCAATCAGATGGGCAGTCAGAAGGAACAATCCAGACATTGGAGGATATGCTACGAGCTTGTTCTATGGATTATCAGGGATGTTGGGACCAACATCTTTCTTTGGTTGAGTTTTCTTATAATAACAGTTTTCATTCGAGTATACAGATGGAACCATTTGAGGCATTATATGGGAAGCGGTGTCGAACTCCAGCTTTTTGGGATGAAGTGGGTGAAAAGAAGTTGATGGGACCAGAATTGGTAGAAGAGATGATAGAAAAATTTCAGCTGATTCAGAAACACATGAGAACAGCTCAGAGCAGGCAGAAGAGTTATGCGGATAACCGGAGGAAGGATCTATTTTTCGAGGTAGGTGATCATGTTTTTCTCAATGTTTCTCCTTGGAAAAGTGTGATGAGATTTGGTAAGAAAGGAAAGTTGAGTCCAAGGTTTATTGGACCATATGAAATTCTGTAAAGAGTTGGATCAGTTGCATACCGAGTGTCTTTACCTACGAGTTTATCTCAGGTACACAATGTTTTTCACGTTTCGATGTTGAGAAAGTATATGCCTGATCCATCTCATGTTTTGAGTCCAGAGGTAGTTCATCTGGAAGAGAACCTATCTTATGAGGAACAACCGGTCCAGATTCTTGACCACAGGGAGCAAGTGTTACGGAATAAGGTGATTCATCAGGTAAAGGTTTTGTGGAAAAACCATGTGATTGAAGAGGCAACGTGGGAATCTGAAAATGCTATGAGGGATAAATACACCCACTTATTTTGATAAGTGAATAAAATTGCGAGGACGCAATTCCCAAAAGGGGGGAAGGATGTAACATCCCAGGTAAATAAAGAATAAAGAATTTTCATATTTATTAATATTTATGAATTAAATATTAATTTTATTTTAAAGGGGTTGCTATGTTCGATAGCGTACCCGATACACAATGATGAGTTTCTTTGAAACTTACGTAGCACACTAGTAATAAAATAATATTATTTTAAATATTAGTTAACGAGTAGCCGTTGTACTAGCGGGAATGGATAGAAATAACTAAAATATGATTATATTTGTTTTTAATTGATTTTACATTTACCCAATAAAAGATAGAGGCTTAAAATACAGAAAGAGTTCAATTTTAGGCATTTATACCATAATTTTCACTAAAGGTTCACTTATCACCTTTTAATGTTGAACCGTCATTAAATATAGTTTTGATCACTCTTATACTTTATTTTTGACCAAATATAACTCTTTTTTAGAATCGGGACATCAAAATTTACTTTGTGTAAATTTTTGTTACCTTTATGATAAAGTTCTTTTTTTAATGAATAGTGTAAAATGTTGTATTTTAATTCAAAACCTCTTTTTAATCTAATTTATTTATATGATTAGAATATCTTTTGATTTGGTTTTAAAGTGAAATTAGAATATATTTTTACCATTTAATCCAATGGTGGTCATTGGAATCAATTTCACTATGAAATTGGACTTAAACTAGTGTCAATGTTTTGATACTTATCGTTTCATAAAAACACGCTATTTGCTCTGACAGCGGGAATTAATTATTAAATTAAATAATGTGACTAATATTTTTTGAATTTTTTTAAAACAGACTTCATTTTTGAATTCGGAATATCAAATATAGCTTAGGGTGAATTTTTTGTAATTTTCTGAAAAACTTCAATTTTTGATGAATAGTGAAACCACTAAGTGGTACTTATAAAGACTGATTTTCCGTTTAAATGAAATTTTGCCATCATTGTGTTTTGAATTTCAAAAATCCGACATACATGGTTGTCATTAACAAGTAAAATGTGGTTCAATGAGATTATAATAATTTTCTGGTGAATAGTTACTTATTAAGTTCTTAATCGCGATTAGAGGTAATTAGTGTAGTTTAAGGTAAAAATGGTATTATAAGAATGTGAAAACACCATGACACTTGTACTACACCTATTGGGAGAGTCATGGCCGACCAAGACAATCCATGGTCCAACTTTGGGACCCCATGGAGCCACTTTAGTTGGAAAATAACAATAATATATTTTTATTTAATGTTAAAATTAAATTGACACAAACATGAGTGGTTTTATTAAAACAATTGTTAAGTAGGGTTGCACAAGTCAGAATTTTGATTATAAATAGTCATTGGAAAGCTAAAAAGATTCACTACATCATAGTATTTTTTTTTATAATTTTAAGATATTAAATAAAATTAATTATTTATGACATAATAATGATGCAGCGATGAAATCATTATTTGACGATTTAAATAAAATAGAAAGATAATGCAAAATCTATAAACTACACATGTCCAAAACTTATTGGATGAGTGGATTTAGAAGCCTTATCACCTTATACACGAATTATATCAGTGTGGGACCTTTTAAAACCGAAACACATTTTCAAATAAAGTAATAATTCTTTACTTTCCAAAAGTGCCCCTCCTCCCCTCTTATAAAAGGCCCCCACCTCTACCTCATTTCACACACTTCTCAAGCCTTTGGCTCGGCCAAACCCTGCCCAATTACTCTATCCACATCCCTCTCCTCATCCTAGAGGATTCACTTTGGGCATAATCCTTTCAAAGAAAGCCTTTAGTCTCAAATCAAAAGGGAGTTACACTTTTAAAGGTAATTCATTCTCTCTTGTTCATTTTTTTATTTTGCTTCTCCAACCCTCTAAACTCTTTTTATTTACTTCTTTTGAAACAACACCAGTATATTCAATATAATAGGATGTTTTTATAATATTTATTTGAGCTACACTCTCACACAACTACATCAAATGGTTAAATAACATACAGTTTCCGTGGATGGCGAAATTCTGACTCCCGAAACGATGATTGTTCAATACTCATTTAACACCTTCAAGGGTGGACATTATGATGTCACTATTTTTATATATGATATATAATATATTTATGTTTTCTTTAAGCTTCTTTATTTTTCATTTTTGTCATACCTTTATGGTTTCCATTATGGGTAAACACGATATCTTCATTTAAGGAAGTGCGGACTACCGCCCCCTAAAAGTGATGTGATTCGTTAATGCCATATGTGGGACGTGTAAAGGATGGATTTAAAGTTATTATATATGATGTTATACTGGAATTATAATATACCTCTATATCATTATTATTTCTTTCCATTAAAGTATGAGATAGAAATGAAAGTAGCGTTCATGCGTACGTACGGCTTACCGTCTCCATGAACGGTGCCTTTCATTTCTTATCCCCAAATGTAATGTACTATTAAAAGTACATGTATATAATGGACATATATAATGAATAGTATATCTAAATGATGAATATAATTCTGGAATTAAAATATACATACCTCTCATTTAGTTTTAATTCCATTAATATGACAAAGAAATGAAAGTAGCGTTCATGCGTATGTACGGCTTACCGTCTCCATGAACGGTGCATTTCATTTATTACCTCTAAATGATTATGTAATATTATAAATACATGTATATGCTGGATATATATGATATATATGATATCCAAATTAGTAATGTCATTCTGGATATAAATAACCTTTGACCACACGAACAACATGTAATTCTAAGAAGTCCACTTTCGACTTAAGAACTAAATATTGACAAAACAAACATTATTAACTTAAATGGTTACATAATGTTTATAACATGGTAATAAGTGATATAAAAGGAATAATGAACATTAAAAAGGTTATTAAACAAGTATAAATTAACTCAAGTTTATTATTCAGGACGTTAAAGAACGATCGAGTCAAGTCGGACCCGAGGTAAGGGACTTCGTTTCAATCTCCTTTCATTGAGGCATATTTCGTTTTATACACAACATTCTTTTATACGGTGTATAAACCCCTTTGACTTTTACTTTTATACAAAAGGAATCTTTTTCTATGAAGCGTTTTACTAAACGACAAAAAGGAATGTTTTTTTAACGTATGCGGTGACAACGACCTTTTCCGCCGCCGCGAGTATTATTTGGTATTTGGCATCCTCAACAAGCCTTTATGTTTTTAAAATGAAATAAATACCATATAATCTTTTATGTATTTTGGTATTGAAAATGGTTTTGAAAAAGGATTCTATAATGTCAATATATTTATGATATATTGTGATTGAAATGTGGAAATGTTATCATTCCTTTATATTGGTTTTATGTTTTATGATTTTATATTGGTACTTGGACATTTTAACGGGTGGTTACGTTATAAACCATATGACGGGTGGTGCCGTGAATACCAGGATGGGTGGTTACGTTATAACCTCCAATGCATTGGGTATGGAAGTCGGCCGTATGGCTATTCCATTAAGTATGTATGGAAATTGGCCGTATGACTATTCCATTAAGTGATATGTGTGGAAGTCAACCGTATGGTTATTCCACTTAAGTATGTTTATGTCCCAAGTTACCTTTATATATTCTATGTGTTCTTTATATGGGTTTTATGGTAATCCTTTGGTTACAAAATGGTAAGTAATGATACTTTATTCAGTGAAGAGTTTTTATTACTTCATAAATGTGAAAAGTATTACCTTGATAAAGTATACATGGTTTACTTGTTGTTTTGATAAACTAACAATTTTCATTCTTTGTGTATCCCTTACTGAGATTTTTGTGCTCACCCCAAGTTTTTTTTTTGAAATGTTTTTCACAGGACTTAATGTGGAATAGGGTCAAGGATGGGATCAAGGGAAATTCATGCTTTATAAAACATGGAATTAGACATGTTTCTTTTTAAGATTTTTTTATTTATTCTATGGAAACTTGGTAGAAGTGTCTACTTTGTAATCTTTTGAGATGCAATAGTTATGTTCTAATTCTCTAAAACTCTAAACCTGAAAAGATCCTCAACGTGAATTATTCATTTAATTCAATATTAAGTAAGGTTTAAGGCACGGGGCCTTATAATAATAGTGCATATTAATGAAAACCAATCCATTAACACACGAATCATTGATACTATTAAAATGTTATTAACTATGAAATTTTAAAAGATCATATATGATATCATATTAATGTATGTATTTATATTATAATTTAATTACAATTATTTTAATATTATACAGTAGGTTAACATACCATCGAACAAGGAAAAGTACATGGTAAGGGGTTCCTTATCTCACTTTTAATTCTTTGAGATTTCCATTATACACAAATTATTTATTACATGTGGTGTATTGTGTACTACAATTTTATATATTTATATTATCATGATTCACTTTATATTCATGGTATTCTGTGATTAATTTGGTGGTTATTATATTTTTTTCATATAACTTGATTGATTACAACATGGTAATGGTTTTCATCTCACTTCTTATTTATGTGTGATTCATGTTTTATTGCCACTATTCCCTTTTATGTGGTGTATTTACTTCCCATGATTGTATTACTTATATAATATACACAATGTTTTGGGTATTTAAATCATCATCTTATGATCATTCTTTCATGTGGTGTATGTTTCGTAAGCCACCAAATCGGTAAGAGAATTTCTATTTTCGATTTCCACTAATTGGGTTTTACGCAAACATCATTGATTATTTTACTCCCAAATTTTGTGTAAAATCACTTTTTTTTATTTATATACTAATTTATAATCCCCTTTGTGTGTTTAGTCTCTTTATATACATAATCACTCCATTGAGAAAATCTCAGGCAATTGATATAAACTATATAAGAGTAGTCATAACTCATTTTTCATTCATTAAGTTAAATATCCTTGTCATTGGTGTTGTTGTTAGAAGAATATTTGTGAATTTCCGCTGATTTTTTACACTAAATATCCAATCATATTTAGTGTAATTTTTTTTCACACATAATTATGTCTCTTATTTATCCTTTACCTAATGATAGTGTCATTATAAGCGATTTCATCTCAACATACATTCTATTGAGAGTTCTTTGTTGTTATGCGCCGATTCACTTTTGATTGGGGTATATTCTGTAATTTAACATAATATATTATTAATCCCTTTATTCTCATGATATTATTATTTTTTTATTACCGCAATTATTTGTACTCAATCTTCTCTAATTTTTTTAGGAACTCTAAATAAAATATAATTTCAAATGTTTTAAAATTTTATTCATCTAGATCTTTCTCATTAATGTCTACATTTTAAAAATGGTTTTAAGGATTTATTTATATGGACATCAATGTATTAAAATTAAATTTTATTTTATATGTTTCAATGTGGTAAGGGAAATATTGATTCAAAAATCTATTTGAAACTGATTTTGGATTAATAATGACTCTTTTAAATGTTTTTAAAAAATGGTGTATATTTCTCCCGAATAGTTTTGATAATTATATTCATCAATGTCATTATCCTTCATTATTCTCAATTTATGTTAGTTTATTATAATAAAATATTCAATATTTTATTGAATGAGTTATGTTTGACTATGGATTGCTATTTTACAACCATTAATGGTTTATGGTATAAGTATTGACATTTCGTATTTTAGTTTTAATATGGATGTTAAGATTAAGATTCCCCCACTCCTATAAGGAATGCATTGGACTTAGTAAGTGACTCTTGAAGCCCTCTATTGCACCTAAATGCACAGGCATGTCTAATTAGACAAACTAGTGTCTTGGGACAAGGCCATGACTATGTGGTTATGATTTCTGGTATTATGCATTCAATCATTATAAAATTGGTTATTGATATTACTTGTGATTATTCGACTAGTATAATATACTTGAGAATATGTAAATGGAGTTATCTTTTTTTGCCATATTATGCTGATGTTGAAGTTTATAAGGTTTTTTTCTAGTTTTATATATTTCCTTAAATGTTAATTCTTATTTATAAGTGTTTCTGCTATATTCTTATCCTTACTGAGCATCTAATCTCAACTCTTTATTATGTTTTATTTTTCCTTGGTTGCAATGAAGTATATTACTATTATCCTATAGGAATAAGCTTAGGGATATAAGATTCTTTAAAGGGGACACAATGTTGGTGTTTCTATTTCATTATGTAATGTAAAACTTATGTACGTATCTAGTAAATTCAAGGATACTAAATAGATCGGCCTTTTAGAACTTGATTCATTGTAATAAATCCAATGTATTAAAATAATGCACCACCTCTGGGGTTCTGGTGTCAAGGCGTTAAACAGTTTGTCACCAAATTCCATGGATAAGATGCTAGCATCGACATTAATTTTTTAGAAGTCATATGGATAGGTCTTCATAGAATCAGAGAATATTGGCTATAATTTGTCTCACCTTCCAAGTCAAGGGCATTGTTGTCAGCTGGGAAGATAAGATCAATCACACGATCAAGGACATCATTGACTTTGGTGGATGGGTCAAGAAAAAGTGTTATTAGAGGGATGTCTATTCCCCCCTCAAATACTTAGAGTCTATTCCTCGTTTTTGGTGCAATATTTTTATGTGTCTTGAGTCTGGCATTTAGATTTGGGTTTTCCAGTGTTGGTGAAACGACCGACATATCTATAGAACATGACCTTGGAGTCTATTTTCAGCTTAATACCTGAAATCCCTAGTTTCATAAGTGTTTTAATTTATTGAATAATAGTCACCTCACTAGGTCTAACCTTATTACAGTGGTACATCTTGACCAATCTCCGGATTACTCCGCATTGATTACTAGTATGGATCCCAATATGAGGTTGTGTGGAAAACCTCCTAATTACAAGGCATCTATTTAGGGACTAGTTCATGAGATGGCCCTCTTGGTGGGGAACTAGTCCTACCACCACCTGATGGTCAACATATACTTATTGCAGTTTCGGCACACTACGTTCTTTGGCTCAGTTCCCTACAAGAGTTTCAGAGAGAAAGACCTCCCATGATCAGGGGAGATAAGGATCCTTATGTCATTGAGGACTCGATGGAGTATGTGATGTATATCTTCATTATAGTGAGGGAAACGCTTGTCAAGATGGTAATCATTGCAATTAGCCTTGTACAAGTCTCATTAGGTAGATGGTGGAGTTTGACCTTCTATACTCAAGATGAGGTGACCCTCACTTGGGCTGACATTGAGAGGCCTTTTCAGTTAGACATTTTCCCTATGACCATGCGCTCTATGATAATCCAGGAGCTACTTCACCAACATCTTGAAAAAATTATAGTGGACGAGTAATCAACATGGTTCATAAAGCCTTCCTGTTACACCACATATTTTCTGTGAGACACATTCCTTATGGATTGATACTCTGAGTTGGGGCTTAGGTGGGAGATAAGGGTTTCAGTGGTGTCTCTATAAATACCAACCCAGGATGGTGTGATGTAACAAGCCCTTTTGATGGAGAGATTCTTGGTGGAATAGGCGCTCATAGCTAGAGGTACCACCAAACCCGAGGCAGTAGAGACTTCAAGTAGATGCAGATAATAGACGTGAGGGCCCATGTGGGACAAGTCTTTTAGAGATTGATCAGAGGACACTTTGTTGGCAGTGTCAGACTCCCATGACATAGAGAGTAATATGGGGGCTAGGAAATTCTATTTCTGTGGCATACAACGACACATGAGATCCAAAAACTGCAAACAAATGAGCAACATATGTTCGAGGTGCCGCCAAGGTAGTATAAATTGTTTGATCGAGGAGGTCTGCTGGAAGTAGATGTGGTAGGATAGAATTCAGTGGTAGGTGGTGGGCTACAGTTTGTGTTTTTATGCCCCCACCCCTATGTGTTCCACCCTGACCACTAGAAGAAGGTAGACATGTGCGAGCTTCGCTTTAGTCAGTAGTGGCTTATGGCCACAATGCTTTAGAGATGATCCGAGATACAATATGTGTCTTCTATAACCTAGATTTAGTACATATCGCCACAAGACCTAGTCCATCGTTCTCTTCCATGACTATCATTTGTAGTTAGGGGATTCTAGTGGAGCCAGTTGATCAATCCATAACATTATAGACACCTATGAGAGAGTATTTGACTATTACAAAATGGTGGTGGTAGTGTCAGTTTACTCTAGGAGGTGAGGGATTTCATTGGGATCTCCTAGTAGTAGTGTCACAACATTATGATGTCATCTTGGATATAGACTGGTTTTCCACATTCCATGCGACTATAGATAGTTGTAGGAATACTATTTAGTGTGTCAGTGGAGATGAGACCATGTTTTCCATCACCAGAAGGAAGGAACCCTTGAAATCCTAGACAAAATCTCTCAGTGGATAGTGCAGAAGATCACTCACAAATTGGATAGCCAAACCCTTGGTGCAATATCAGAGAAGAGTCCATGATTCCATAGAGTGGTCGACGAGTACGATGAAATTTTTTCATAATGAGGTTCTAGGGATACCTTTACATAGAGATGTTGACTTTCAGTATCAACATATACTATGGGATGCCACCTATATCCACACCAAAACATTAAATCGATCCCATGGAGTGTTGGGAGCTAATGTTACAACTCGAGTACCTACATGAGAAGGTGTTTGTAAGTCCCATCACTTCACCATTGGATTACTTAATTCAATTTTTTATGAAGGGAGATGAGAGTTTATTTTTGTGCTCAGACATCCACTTAGTGACCTAGGAGTCCATGATGAAACTGTAACCACTGCAGAGAATTGTTGACCACTTCAAACCGTTGAAGGGAGTGAAGCAGTTATCAAAGATATATCTCAGAGCAGGCTATCACCAGCTTTCTGCACATGATTGGGATATAACGAAGACTTACATAAGGTGATGGTATAGCCACTATGATTTAAAAGTGATTTATTTCAGTGTGGCCAACAACCCAGTTGTGGCCATTCGCCTCATGAACAAGATTGTCCAGCCCCATCATGACCAGTTCATCGTAGTCATAATTGAGGACATATTGGTGTAATCAACGTTAGAGTTCGATCATGTTGTGCACTAGTGAATATTCTTTGATACAATCCAATATAACCAAAATTATGGTAAGTTCTCAAAGTGGTAGTTTTTCCTTTCGGAGGTCCACTTCCAAGGGAATATAATCTCAGAAGCTGGAGTTGTAGTATATCTAGTGAAGAAAAAGTGGGTTCTTTCATTGGAGAAACCAATGACCCTAAATGATGTGAGGAGCTTCTTGGGTTTGAATAGTTACTATCAATGGTTCATTCCAGAATTTTAAAGGGTAGTATCACCCTTAGCGGAATTGATAAAAAAGGGGAAACTCATAATATGGAGGGAGAAATGCCTGCAGAGTTTGATATAGTTGAGGCAGAGGCAGACTAGTTCCCCCATCATGAAACTATAAGTGGATAGTGTTGGGTATGTTGCTTACTAAGAAATATCGCTGAACGAGCTCTATATTGTCCTGATTATGGATTGAGTGGTGATTTCTAATAGCTCATGGTAGTTGAGTCTACATGAGAAGAACTATGTGACCCACAACATGGATTTAGTAGCATTGATCTCTTCCGTGAAGATATGGTGGCAATACATGATATGAGAACAATTTATAGTTTACTATGCCCATAAGTGTATTATGTATATCTTCTACTAGAATGAACTAATCATGAAATTGATTTGATGGATAGAGTTCTTCATTGAAATTGATTTTTAGGTAGTATATACTCTTGGAAAGGGGAATGTGGGGGCATACACTTTCATCAAATGGAATGGGATACCGATGCTGAATGAAGAAACTAATATGTTAGCCACGATGAGGATATCTTTCATGGATGATGGAGAATCTTCATTCCTCCAACCATTGAATGTTACTCCTCCACTCATATAGAGATTCTGGAAGGAAAAATTTGTGTTTTTTGATTTTATGGCTCGACATGATAAGATATCCTTAGGACAAGCCCCTAATAAATTTTTGATAGGTGGGACACATGTCATCCTTTTCAATGGGTGCACCATAGTACAATTGTTGTTACGATGGGAGGGGTTGAGTGAGTTATACACTAACCCCCTAGCTGTACATCCTGAGGTCAAATAGATGTATAGGGACTCCCTCATTAGTAATGGTGGCCATGGATGAAGAGAGTTATTGCAATGTTTTCTTCACTATGCCTCATCTTCCAGCAAGTGATGGCTAAGCACTAGGTTCCAGCAGGCTTGACTCAACCACTAGTGGTACCAGAGGTGAAACTAGACATTATCTCAATACAAATCATGATGGTTTTACCAGTTCTGTCTAGAGGTCACGACTTTATTTGGGTGATCATTTAGCGACTCAACATATCATTTCACTTTCAAAAAATCTAAGAGATGGGATTGGTAGAGGGCATGTGAATCCTCTACATCCAGGATATTGTGCGGATCCATGGGGTTCCTTCGACAGTTGAATCATATTGTGATATCCCACTTTACATCCTGTTTGTGGATGTGATTGCAAGATGCATTAATGCCACATCAATTCTTGAGTACAACTTTTCATCCCCAAATGGATGGTCATATAGATCGGACCGTACAGACCATATAGAACTTTACCCATGACTGCGTCCAAGACATTGGTCCTATATTGGAGGACCACCCACCACTGGTTGTGTTTTCATAAAAAAATATCACTCCATCATTTTCATTGAACTGTTTGAGGCCTAGTATGGGAAACCTTGTAGATCAACGTGATGCAGGACAGTCCCAGTGGAGTCAACACTGATGTGTCTAGAGTCGGTATGGGAAACCACCAAGAAGGTGCAGATCATTCAGTGGTGGATGAGGACTACACAAAGAAGGCATAATTATTATACCTATATAAGATGGAGAACCTTGGAGTTCAATAAGGGAGATCATGTGTCCTTTCATGTCTCATCCCAATGAGGATTGCCGAGATTTTGATAGGGTAGTAATCTATATCTATGGTTCTTCGTATATTTTTAGATCTTGAGAAGAGTAGGAGAGGTTGATTACCTACTATATATTCCCCAACAAATTCATTTAGTGAATGATGCCTTCCATGTGTCATAGGTGGGGACTTAAGTTCATGATCCATTAAAACGTTATCAGCTTTAGAGAGCTAGACATTGATGATGGGGCGACATTTTCTCAATTCCCAGTGGAGATAGATGATCGACAGAATTGGTTCCTATGCAAGTGGTGGAATCCACTTGAGCAAATCTGATTGTAGTATGGAAATTTCCTAGAGAGAACAGTGAAGTGGAAGTCTACGATTCATTCTAAATACCACCATCTTTTTGGTTTTGTTGTTGTTTTGGATTTTGAGGACATAAGGCCCTATAGTTGTGAGAATTAAACATCTCAGAATTTCTGTGTAATTTTCATTATTTTATATGAAGTTATTTCAAGACCGCAAAATTCTAAGGAACATGATTCCGATTCTAGAGATCACGTAATATAATTTTGAACTTTTTAATGATATGTTCATAAAAATGTGAGTGGGATTTTGTATATTTGGGACCATTGCTTGAATCAAAAATCTAAGGGCAATATTGAATTCAGAGTGCTGTGATTTGCATAGAAATGAATTTACTTAGGCTAGCATGGGCTGTGTTGAGAAGCGATTTTTTATATTTTTTGGGAAAAATTATAAAATAATTTAAAAGAATTATTTTAAATTCCTTATCATAGTTTAGTGGAGGATGAGGATGAAATTGGGATGTGATAGGTCATCGACGATGTGTAATAATGAGGCTCATTAATGTCTCATTAACTCACAGCATAACGACACATTAATGACGCATAAGAGTAATGTTGTTTATTAAATAAAATAGCGTAATTACATGAGTTCCACTTATAATGGGAACACTGCAATGTTCTCATATTAATAGTTAAAAACCCTACAGAAATAAGGATAAAAAATTACAAGGATTATGTAGAGAACCACTGATAGACATCCACTCCATAGATGAAAGATAAAAACTAGTGGAACATCATAATCTGTGATGCCTTTTGAATATCAGAGTTGGGAGGCTACATCGACATCTTAATTACATGAAAAAGATCATAATGGCATCAAAAGTTAGAAGAGTTAAGGGTATTTGATTTAGTTTTCCTCCCCATATATTTCAAAAAATGATGATGACAAATCAACCCATGTGCAGATTGATCTGATATTTGTGTGCTATGCAGGAGGGTAATTCATTGTTAGGGTTAAATTTATTTCGTGTTTAAATAATTGAATGGAATGATTGGTCATATTTTACCTAAAACACCCCTATCTGTAATCCTCTAACACGATGGTCCTAGGCTGACCAAAATAATGCCCAAGTGCCTTTAAAATTGTGTATCTTTTTGGCTAGACACCAAAAATGATGGCAATGAAAGTTTGAGATCCTTGCAAGGATGAGGATACTCCCTCGAGGCCACAGCTACAGTCAACTATAAGGCCCTAACTACAGACTATGTGGAGTAGTATGATAAACTACCAGCCGGTGGTTGCTAGCCTCCTCGACCACTTTGATCAGGAATCTATAGCTCATCAATAGTGACATCGAGTTAAGGGATGGGATGCCAGGTGGGGCACTGCGTGGAGGGACGCACTGCATTCGGGACATCGACCACGGCTGGTGGAAGGGCCCTACATCTGTTGGTCCATGAGGGGATCCGGATGCGGTTTCCAGGACGCATCTCAGAAGATTAGCACCACCAGCCGCACTATGCTGCTGGTCCCCAGATTGCGGGCTGAGAACCTGGTGGGTTGGACGAGAGCCCAGTGCCCCCAACCACACCGGTGGACTGGACACCTATGTACGGGCTGAACTCATGATGGCTGGTTAGATCTGCAGCTAGGGGGCCATAACCACACCAGCGTACGAAACTCATGCACTCTTCAGTTAGGCCAAACTATATTGGGTCTCTAGGCGACTCAACTTGCGAGACCCTTGGAAAACTAGGCTGGGTCTAGCAAGGCTTGTTGGTCCTGGCCCCTGGGCCAAGTCAGACCAGAACGTCCACAACCCACAGAATATTTGGTTGATTTTATCTTATGAAACTAGGTGTATAGGATCCCCACACTGGGATGTTCCCATCGGTCTTGATCGGGTGGGACTGAGCCTCATCGCAACAGACCCATTGGTTTCTAAAATGAACATATCATGAAAATAATGTGTCTAATTGAATATCTATTTTTGGGGTTGGGACCCACCCATTGAAGATGATCATTTGGAATTCTCTATTGTGTCTTTCCTGAATGCTGAAAAGCGATGAAGGGATTTATGTGTGGTTATCCAAATCAAACGATGTATAGAACCTAGATAATTTCTGAGACTTAAAGAATATTTAATTTTAGCCAATGGGGAATCCCCTCTTTGTGAAATAACATGCCCATGGTGGGAAGCACCTCTGTGATTATTTAGGTCCACATTATGTGACAAGGAAGAGTACCTCAGTCGGACCTAACTAGTGGGATGCACATATATGTGAATTTTTAGGCCCGTGGTATGAGACAATGAAGAGAACATATACAATACAATGTATGTGGGAAGCACAAATTAGTCAGTTGGAAGGACCCATGTACTCTCTATAGGAGGAGTTATCCAGTATACATGGGGTTCGACGATGTGTAGATGATGCTACTATTACCACCAAGGAATATACACGGTGTGAGGTGTCTTATGTTTTGTGGTTAATATTGAAGAATTATTGTGTGGTGTATCCTTTTTCTTTAGGGGTATATACTGAGGACTATGTTATAGTGCCCTGCAATGGAATTCCCCACACAAGTTGTGTCTTGTGCAGTCAGATGACATTTCAATAGGGGTGCTCATGGAAATGAGACTGATGTGAGCTTAGATGGTAGAATTAGTTTCATTGGATGATGTGGGGCCCAATATAACTAGGAAGACATGATATAATACTACATATTCTAGTAGATTTACTACCCTCATGATCAGGTCTGGTTTTATTCAAATAGACACTCGGAATTTTTGTTTTGTATTTTCTGTTTTCAGTTCATTGTTGTGTTTTTTTCTAACCCACTTACAATGATTTGTACTTACACTCAGACATTTTTAGTGGTAATTGTTCCCCCTTTTAGAGTTTCTTGAAATATTTGGGAACGTGTGTTTGTACATGTACTCATTAGAATCCCTCCCACTTGTATTTTGACGCCTTCAGTGCTAGTCGCCATCCCTTGGACTTTGGGTGGAAGGCTTGGGGTAGTCACGACACGAGCGACATGGGACATGTACAGACACTGAAAATATTTGAATAAATATATGTTTCAAATAAATTCATGAATTTTAGTTTTTTAATATATATAATATACAAAGAAATAAATATTTTTTTATTTAAGAAGTGGGATTAATAAATAATAAAGAAAATTAACGAACATAAAGATTTAACATTCTAGAGTATTATTTTTTATTTCTTACATTGATGGAACAACACAAAAAAATATTATTTTTTTCTTACTATAAGTATTGAACTATAATAACTATGGGGTACAAATATTTTTTTTTGAAATTGTGATAAATCATTCGAAATAAAATATATATGATTGTAAAATGAGAAAACATATAATCTGGTTGACCCTATGTCAAAAAAGTTCATATATAATGATTAGTGTCAAATGAGTTTCTAGTGTTGAACATATGATCAGTTGATGATGTCCAACAAAAAAAGACCAGCTATTTAGGTGGGAGCCAATAATATCCTCTATGACTATAATTTGAGTCCAGACCAATTTGTGAGTTATGAAGAAATAATTTCAATATCCTCATAATGTTAGGATTTATGTTGTATTAACGAATATTCTATCACATTATCCATCTACTATAAAAAATAGTTGATATAAAAATATTAAATATATAATAAAATGAATATTTTATAATATAATTATGATAGCTCAAGGATAGTAGTTGGTATATATTATACCATATATAATAAGTAATCATTAATTTCTCAATATCAAAGATAGCAATTGAAATATTTTTCTGATTTTAATAACAGAGGAACATGTTGGTAGTCCTAGTTATCTTGAAAAAAGAGATAAATCAACCTTTGAGTTGAATATATTAGATATCCAATTTTATTATATGATCATAAATAAACACTTTATATAATTAGAGTGTTTTTATGAAATTGATTGAAATTATACATTAATATAATCCTAGTTCACAACACATTTGAATATTTATATCCTAAATAAATAAATATAGAGGTGAAAAATAATGTTTGTATAAAAAAATGAAAAATAAGATTCATTATAAATTTAACAAACATAAATGCAGAAAAATTTAATAATCATATTTTTAATTTTATATGCTTTAAAAAATATAATTCCTAAATTAGTACCATTTATAAAAAAATGGAGTCATGATTCTTTTACTATTTTCTATGAATTTGGACACTATTAAAAATTTAAATATACTATCTATAAAACAATAAATTCAAAATACTTGACAAAATATTTGTGATGTTTTATTTAGTGTGTATCATATTGACACACTATATTCTATATTTAATTATATATCATAGAAAATAGACCAATATATCAATTTTTATGTCTAGAATGGAAGACCAGATCTTTATTTAAATTGAAATTATATTGAATGAAAATTTAATTTTTTACATACAAAAATTATACAATGGTAGTTCATAAAGAAATCCATAAATACCAAAATCCTCATCAATTGAATTGTTAAATGAAATACAATCATACACTATGTTTTTGATAGATACGACATATTTTATATTACATCTCTTTTAGATATGTCATAGAAGATATAAGAACATATAGTAAGGGAGTTACATGTGTCCACATTACTAGGATAGTTAGAATAAACAATATATTTCAATTTGTCAGTATAAATATATTTTACACCACATGAGGGATATAATTTTGTAATAAATGGAAAATATTTTATTATCCATCTATTTATATGATAATTTTTTCCCTAGACTAATCAAAAAACAATTAACTAAATTTTATAATATGAACAAAATCATATCTAGATAAATGAATACCATTCATAATATTAATAATTTAATTTTCCTAATATATTTTATTCATTTATTTTCTATCATTTTTCTTCTAGTATCTATGAAATAAAATTAATATTAAGAGAATGGGGACATAAAATGAAAGTAGGTAATCTAGCATACAAAATTTGTTTAGTATAAAACATATGACTATAAAGATAAGTATGAAACCAGTTATCACAATCCATTATAATTTCAATACCCAAAATATTATCAGCATAATAAATATGAATCCATTCAAAAACTGTATTCCATTGATATTTAACTGGTGTGACCAATTTCATTACATGGAACATGAGTCACATCTCATCAATATACAAAAAATGGTATATAATATAAATATTAACCTATTTAAATTAATAAAATGGATCATATTTTTTCCAATTAAAACTATTTTCAAATAATAATAAATCATTGTTCTTATACCATTACCTCAATTAGTATTTGAAACCATAATGTTGTTTATTATTTAAATAATCATTATTAGATTTAAATTAACAATCAAAACTATATGGGGGACAAATTTATAGTTTCTAAAAAAGATTTTAATATAATAATATTTTTTTGGATCAATATGTTCAACGTTATTGTTTTGGAAAATAGTAAAATTATGATAACACACCTAGATGAGTGTTTAAACACATATTTTATAATTTCAGAATAATACACTTTATCTCATTTATCAAATAGATTTGATATTATCATAATACTTTTACATATTAATATTTTCATATATATTATCATACATTTCTAAAATGACCAATTTACAACGGATCACTTTAACACCGTGAGGCTAGTTTAATGTGGAGTTGGGATGTTTCTTTATAATTTAATTTATCACCCCCTTTTTTGAGATACATCATTTCAAATTTATATGATAAAAAAATATTTTATATATATAGACCCTTAGTGATAAATTCTAAGGAGACATGGATGGAAGGGGAACCCATATGATTATAGTGGTAGTGAGATAAAGGTAAAATGACTCTATTAACTCATCCTATAGTTATCTTAAATTCATTAATGATATTCTGATAATCACTACATAACCATTCATTAGAATCATAATTAAATCTATTATTATGTTGAGGACTACATGAATTAGTCTCAAAACGGGGATCTTTTTGAAATGTGGTTTAAACGATAACCCCCTAAAATATTGGTGTATCACCACTCTCAGTAGTTGGTGGATTCTATATTGGACTATCTAACTCATCGAATAAAATATACCCAGTTGGAATAAATATTATAAAACCACGTATATGATTCTAATTATTACAACCTACAAATAATTTTGTATAACCCATGAAGATACAATTATTAACATGATGGGCATTCTTGTTTGTTATAATATGAGCAAAATAAGTGAAAATAAATAAAAGATTAATTTAAAAACCATCTATGATAGTTCTTATGGGTTCCCACTAGGATTGTAAACTACATAGAAATTTATATGAACCATTCTATTTAATGATAAATAGTGTTGGACGAATCATCCGAAAAGTAATTGGTAATAAATTCTTCAGATAAATTGAAAAAATAATTTATGTTATATTAAATGTTATCCCATTGTTTTTAGGAGAGTCCATATAAATTTAGTACATAACATTATCATCAACCTTACATTATCATATTAACATGGGTAACTAGTATTAATGTCCACTAATAGTACATTAATACTTAATATTTTTCTAAATGCGTTTTTCAATAGAAGTGTACCCTGATTTAAACATCATGATGAATGGATTTCTCTTTACAAGAATATAGATACACACCATCATGGAATATTATTCTATAAAGTTCAAAAAAACATGAGCCTTCACAATGGAATATAGTTCAAGAGAGAACATATAAATAATATTTTATATTAATTAAGGATTGAATATCAATAATTTTATATCTATTAAATTTGACTATCATTTATTAAGAAAGGACATGTCCTACATTGAAGGTATTGTCAATCACGGTAATATAACAATAAATCATCTCAATTAATAACTCTCTAAGACCTATGGAACTAATGTTCTTTATAATAATATTGAAATCAATTATAATGAAATTATTTGATTCATTATTTCTACCCTATAACCAATTGTTAATATTACCATCTATGAAATATAAATTGTTGATAATTAATACTCAAAAAACTATTTTTTAACCTTCGGGGATGTCAAAGAAATATTATTCTGATATAAAGAATTGGACATTCATATCAGGAATGTCTAAAGGATTGAGGCCTCAATATATTCAATTTCCCATATTAATTCATTCAACATTATAATTTAATTTCCATTATACTATAATTCAAAATATACTGTACCTATGAACCAACATGTCTTATTATTTCCTAAAATTGTCATAACAATACTGCACATAGTATAGTATAAAATGAAAAATCAATTACGAAATGTACGGATGGAACAAGCTATATCTATTTCCCAATATACTACTAATTTGTTTTTTGAGAAATATAACACAACTTAACTGTCAAAAATATAGGGCCCCAGCCTTAAACCTTACTTAATCTTATGTTATTACATGATTACACATTTAGGATCTTTTTAGGTTTAAATTTTTAGAGAATTAGATCATAAATCATGCATTACATTCCACAATTAAACAAAGTGGTTACAGAAGAGATAATATTCACTTTTCCCATCAACAGAAACATATTTAAAATAAAACATGGATTCTTTCATGACACTTCCTTGACACTATCATCACATCATGTACCATTCCCTTGACTTGTGAAAAACAATTCAAAAACTTGGGATGAGAATAAAAAGCTCAGTAAGGGTTATAAAAAGTATGGAAAGGAATCATGAGTACATATATACATAAGAATAAAACCATACTTTGCCCATAAAACATAATCACATTAATATACCTCATAAAATAATGAATAAATCATAGAAATCAAAAGACACAATGGTAACTTGAGGCATTCATAACATTATTACGTAGGGAGTAACCCTCTTGGTTACATTTGGAATACCCATCATAGTATATTCCCTAAATCTCTTCGGAGAAACCTTAATGTTTAACTCCTTCGAGTTACCCAATGCATTGGAGAGAAATATTGGGCTCAACCACCCTTAGTTTATCATCGATCCAACAATCTTCATAACAATGCCGATGAACCATAACATAACCATATCACATAAAACATGTATAAAGGAAACACAACACTTCCACTTTTCAATCACAAGATATAAATACAATATATTGATATAAAAAAAGTATGAAAACCATTTTAAAAACCAAAATAAATGAAAATTAAAACATGGTATTTATTTTTCTTTTAATAAAACTTATGTCTTGTAGTGGAAGCCGAAACTCAAATAATGGTCATGGCGGCGGAGAAGTCATTGTCGCCACATACGTATGACAAAAAAATTCATTTTGTCGTTTATTAAAACACTTCATACAAAAAAAATATTAATTTTGAATATGAATAAATTTCAATGGGGTTTACACACCGTAAAAAAGAATTTTCTGTATAAAACAAAATATTCCTCAATGAATGGAGATTGAGACGAAGTCCCTTAACTCGGGTCCGGCCTGACTCGACTGTTCTTTAATGTCCTGAATAATAAACTTGCGTTAATTCCTACTTTCTTAAGAACCTTTTTCAAGTTAAATATTCCTTTTATATCACTTATTAACTTGTTATGAACATTAGGTAATCATTTATGTTAATAACGTTCGTTTTGTTGATATTTGGTACTTGAGCCAAAAGTGAACTACTTATATTTACAAGTCGCTCACGTTGTCAAATATCCATTATCTCAAGAATTATATTAATTATGTAGATTCCATATATATCATATATATCATGTATATACATGCATTTATAATATTACATAATAATTTATAGGTAAGAAATTAAATGCACCATTCATGGAGATGGTAAGTAGGACGTACGCATTAACACTGCTTTCATTTCAATGTCATATTAATGGAATTAAAACTAAAAGAGAGATTTGTATATTTTAATTGCCAAATTATATTCATCATTTAGATGTAACATACATCACAAATATACATTATATATATGTACATATAATAGTACACTACATTTGGGGATAAGAAATGAAATGCACCATTCATGGAGACGGTAAGCCGTATGTACTAATAAACGATACTTTCATTTATATCTCATACTTTAATTGAATTAAAACGTAATGAAACATAATAGTATTATAATTCCAGTATGGTATCATATATAATATTTTTAAATCTATCCTTTATACGTAACACATATGGTATTAACGAATCAAATCACTTTGAGGGGGCGGTAGTCCACACTTCCTAAAATGAAGATATCATGTTTACCCATAATGGAAACCATAAAGGTATTCCATAAATAAAATATAAATAATCTTAAGTAAATCATAAAAAAATCATATATCATTTATAAATATAGTGACATCATAATTTCCACCTTTGAAGGTGTTATATGATTGTTTGAAAAATCATCATTTCGTGAGGCAGAAATTCGCCATCCACAGAAACGGTATGTTCTTTAACCATTAGATGTAGGTGTGTGTAAGTGTATCTTGAATGATTCTTATAAAAAAATCCTAGTATATTGATGATACTGTATTTGTTACAAAAGAAATGAATAAAAATATTTTAGGGGGTTGGAGAAGCAAAATAAAACAAAAGAACACGAGTGAAGACATTACCTTAAAATCGGGTATCTCTCTTTGATTTGAGCTCAAAGGCTTCCCTGGGAAGACTTGGGTCTAAGTTGATGCTTCTAGGAGTAAGAGAGGGATGTGGAGAGACAAAATGGGCAGGGTTTGCCTAAGGAAAAGGATTTAGAAGTGTGGGTAAGGTTGTTGAGGTGGGGGCCTTTTATAAGAAAAGAGGAGGGTCACTCTTGGAAAGTTACAAAATGTTACTTTATTTTCAAATGATTTTAGGATTTTAAATGTCCCAAATTGATGTATTTCTAGGATAAGGTAATAAGGGTTCGAAATATACTCATCCAATGGGTCTTTGACAAGTTTAGGTCTTAGATTTTACATTATCTTTTTATTTTATTTAAATGATTAAATAATGAGGTAATCGCTGCATAATCATGATGTCATAAATAATTTAATTTATTTAGTGTCTAAAAAATATTAAAAAATACTATGATGTAGGAAATCATTTTATATTTCTAATTAAATTTTATAGTCCAAAATATCATCTATTTAGACAAAATGAAAATTTTTTACTCAGGTGATAGATTCATTGTTATATTTACTTTCTTTAAAAAATAAAAAGATAACAAGTCACTTTCCCACAAAAGTTATTCAAAGGGGTACCCAAGTTTGTCACAGGGCATCTCATGGTAGGGTATGAGACAACCAGTAGAATTAGGACACATTTTGGTGTCATTTTCTATTATTATGATATTAGTTTATTATCCTTAACTACTTGATTACTCATTAATCAATATAATTAATGATAATTACCGTTGTTACTATTCATAATGTCCAAAAACAAAAGAGTCAGAATTACATAATTTGGACCTTATGATTCCAAATATGGAATCCATTTTACCAAATTCCAAACACAGAAATTGCAATTATTGATTTAAAAATAATTCCCGTTGTCAAAACAAATAGCTGGTTTTTTTGAAACAATATATATGAAATGTTTGGCATTAGTTTATGCCCAAATATGAAGTGAAATTAATCCTAATGGACAATGTTAGATTAGATGGAAAAACTATATTAAAATTAATTTTAAAGGCCAATTAAAAAGATAATCTAACCATATAATTAAAATAGACGAAAAATCAATTTTGATGTAAAATGCAGTATTTTTCACTATTCATTAAAAATGAGCATTGTCAAAAAAATACCAAAAATTTATCCAATGTAAATTTCAATGTCCCAATCATGAAGAAAATGATTATTTAAACAAATAGGGATTATAAAATTGTCAAAAGTTTGATTTAAATATGGTTTTCCATCAAATGGTAGTAAAACAATCTTTTAAAAATATTAGTGTATTCGATGCTTATGATTGCATGTATTCTAATTTTAAGCCTCTAAAACACTATATAATTCATAAATAGACATAGATAAAAATATATATTCTTCATTACTTACTTGGGATGGTACATCCTCCTCCCCTTTAGAAAATTTCGTCCCCACAATTTTTTTACTTATCGAATAAGTGTGGGTATTTATCCCTCATAGCATTTTCAGATTCCAATGTTGCCTCTTAAATCATGTGGTTTTACCACAAAAACATTACGTGATTAATCACCTTATTCCGTAACACTTTCTCCTTATGGTCAAGAATCTGGACTGGTTGTTCTTCATAATATAGGTTCTCTTCCAGCTGAACTACCTCTGGACTCAAAACATGAGATGGATCTGGCATGTACTTCCTTAACATTGAAACACGAAAAACATTGTGTACCTGAGATAAACTCGGAGGTAAAGACACTTGGTAAGCAACTGATCCAACTCTCTCCAATATTTCATATGGTCCAATGATCCTTGGACTCAGATTTCCTTTCTTACCAAATTGCATCACACTTTTCCATGGTGAGTTTTTGAGAAAAACAGGATCACCTACCTTAAATGAGAGATCCTTCCTACTATTGTCCGCATAACTCTTTTGCCTACTCTGTGTTGTTCTCATGTGTTTCTGAATCAACTGAACTTTTTCTTCCAGATCTTCTACCAATTCTGTTACCAACAGCTTCTATTCACCCACTTCATCCCAGAAAGCTGGAGTTCGACACCGCTTCCCATAAAACGCCTCAAATGGTGCCATCTGTATACTGGAATGAAAATTGTTATTATATGAAAATTCAACCAAAGAACGATGTTTGTCCCAACATCCCTGATAATATATCAAACAAGCATGTAGCATATCCTCCAAACTCGGAATTGTTCGTTCGTACTTCTAACTTGATTATGGATGAAAATTTGTACTAAAATTAAATTCAGTACCCAACGACTTCTGAAGGCATTTCCAAAAGTTAGAAGTGAACTTGGGGTCACGTTCAGATACAATGGATATAGGAACTCCGTGTAACCTGACTATCTCTTTATGATACAAATGGGAAAGTTGATCTAGGGAAAAATTATCTCGTATAGCAAGGAAATGAGTAGGTTTAGTCAAGAGATCAACAATAAACCAGATTTCATTATTACCTCGAGGTGTCTTTGGCAATCCCACAACAAAGTCCATGGATATATTTTCCAATTTCCACTATAGCACTGGTAAAGGCTGAAGCATCCCTTTAGGTAACTGTTTCTCTACTTTAACATGTTGACAAGTGAAACACTTCACCATAAAATCAGCAATATCTCTTTTCATTCCATCCCACCAGTAACACTCCCGCAGATCTCTGTACATCTTAGTACTTCCAGGATGAACTGAAAACAGAGAACTATGAGATTCACATAACAAATTTCTCTTCAACTGTGAATCACAAGGCACACACAATCTCTACCCAAATCTCAAAACACAATCATTATCAATGTTGAATTCATGCAACTTACCCTTCTGAACCAGCTCTACCTTTTTCTGCAACTCACTGTCTTGCATCTGGGCTTGCGTGACTCTGTCTGATAGAGAATATTTTACTGATAACTGAAAAAAACAGAAGGACAACGTGCACCAAAAACCTCTATGCCAAAGTTCATCAAATCCTTAACCAAAGGATCACGTTCCAAATACACCATTGTTAACGAAGAATTACTTTTTCGACTCAAAGCATCAGCCACTTTATTTTCTTTTCTCGAATGGTAATGAATTGTACAATCATAATCCTTGATTAATTCTAGCCATCTCCTCTGTCTCATGTTCAATTCCTTCTGATTTAATGTATACTTTAAATTTTTGTGATCGGTATATATTTCACACTTTACTCCATACAAATGATGCCTCCAAATTATTAAAGCAAAAACAACAACAGATAATTCCAAATCATGTGTAGGATAATTTACCTCATGAGTATTCAAATGACGTGAATCATAAGCAATTACATGATCATTCTGCATTAGGACACAACCAAGTACTCTCAATGAAGCATTGCTGTAGATAACAAACTCACCATTACTAGATGGTAGTGCCAATACTAGAGCATTCATCAATATTCTTCTCAGTTCCTGAAAACAATCCTCACATTCTTTTGTCCAGATAAACTTAACACCCTTCCGAGTTAGCTTAGTCATTGGACTAGATAACCATGAAAAATTTCTAACAAACCATCGGTAATGTCCTGCAAAACCATGGAAGCTACAAATTTCAGTTACATTTGTGGGTCATGGCCATTCTTCCACAACCTTTGTTTTTACAGGATAAACAGTTATCCCATTTTTAGAAACAATGGGACCAAGGAACGAAATTTGCTGCAACCAGAACTCACACTTGCTGAATTTCTCACACAATTTCATTTCATTTAAGGTTTTCAAAATAACCCTTAAATTTCTTTAATGCTCCTATTTACTTTTATAAAACACCAAAATATCATCATTAAAAACAACCAACATTTTTCACCTGAGTCAACTGATCTATCACTGCAACAAACTATTTAGTTCTGATTCTGACCATCTTAAGATACTGATTAGAATGGTCATTTCCCCTTATATGCCTTCCCAGAAAAGCTACTATGTTTCCTATATGATAAACCATTCTTAACATATAAATATCTTAGGCAAAGAAACATTGTAATCTTCAAATGCTATATCATTTCAATTTGACGATTAAAAAAAATTGGATAATCATTTAATAAAATTCTAACTCGTAAAGTAATCTAGACTGACCTCTGACACCAACTATAAGGCCCCAGCCTTAAAAATTACTTAATCATGAGTTATTACAAGATTACAGATTGAGGATCTTTTCAGGTTTAGAGTTTTAGTGAATTAGTTCATAAAACATGCATTACATTCCACATTTAAACAAAGTGGTTACATAAGAGATAATATTCATTTTTTCCCATCAACATAAACATATTTAAAATAAAACATGGATTCATTCATGTAACTTCCTTGACACTATCATTACATCATGTACCATTCCCTTGACATGTGAAAAACATATCAAAAACATGGGATGGGAATAAAAAGCTCAGTAACGATTATAAAAAGTATGGAAAGGAAACAAGAGTACATATATACATAATAATGAAACAACACGTTACCCATAAAACATAATCACTTTAACATACCTCATAAATCATGAATAAATCATAGAAATTAAATAACACAAAGGTAACTTGAGGCATTTATAACATTCTTACATAAGGAGTAAACCTCTTGGTTACGTTTGGAATACCCATCACAGTATATTCCCCAAATCTATTTGGAGAAGCCTTAACGTTTAACTCCTTCGCATTACCCAAAGCATTGGAGAGCAATATCCTGCTCACCCGCCCTTAGTTTATCACAGAATCACCCGTCTTCAAAACAATTTCCAAGAACCATAACATAATCGTATCACATAAAACATGCATAAAAGAAAACATAACATTTCCAATTTTCAATCACAAGATATCAACAAAACACATTTATATAAAAACATTATGAAAACAATTTTCAATACCAAAATAAAATAAAATTAAAGCACAGTATTTATTTTTCTTTTAAAAAAAGGTATGAATTGTAGAGGAAGTCGAAACTCAAATAATGGTCACAGCGGCGGAGAAGTCATTGTCACATCATACATATGACAAAAAAACATTCCTTTTGCCTTTTAGTAAAACAATTCATATAAAAAAATATTCCTTTTTAATAATCGTAAAAGTCAAAGGGTTTTATACACCATATAAAATAATGTTATGTATAAAACAAAATATGCCTCAATGAATGGAGATTTAGACGAAGTCCCTTACCTCAGGTCTGACTTGACTCGATCATTCATTAATGTCCTAAATAATAAACTTCAGTTAATTTCTACTTGCTTAAGAACCTTTTTCAAGTTCACTGTTACTTTTATATCACTTATTACCATGTTATGAACATTATGTAATCATATAATTTAATAACGGTCGTTTTGTCGATATTTGGTACTTGAGCCAAAAGTGAACTACTTATAATTACAAGATGTTCACGTAGTCAAATATCCATTATCTAATGAATGATATTCATGATTTAGATGCCATATATATACTATATATCCATTTTATAAATGAATTTATTATATTACATAATCATTTAGAGGTAAGAAATGAAATGCACCGTTCATGAAGACGGTAAGCTGTACGTACGCAGGAACGCTACTTTCATTTCTATGCCATATTAATGGAATTAAAACTAAATGAGAGATATGTATATTTTAATTCCAGAATTATATTCATCATTTAGATGTAACATACATAATATAAATCAATTATATATATGTACTTATAATATTACATTACATTATTGGATAAGAAATGAAATGCACCGTTCATGGAGACGGTAAGCCGTACGTACGCATGAACTCTACATTCATTTCTATCTCATACATTAATGGAATTAAAACATATTGATACAAAATAGTATTATAATTCCAGTATGGTATCATATATAATATCATTAAATCTATCCTTTATACGTACCACATATGGTATTAATGAATCAAATCACTTTGTGGGGGCGGTAGTCCGCACATCCTATAATGAAGTTATCGTGTTTACCAATAATAGAAACCATAATCGTATTCCATAAATGAAAAATACAGAAGCGTATGTAAAACAAAAAAAATTATATATCATATATAAATATAGTGACATCTTAATGTCCACCTTTGAAGGTGTTATATGAGTGTTTGAACAATCATCGTTCTGTGAGGCAGATATTCGCCATCCACAGAAATAGTATGTTCTTTACCATTAGATGTAGGTGTGTGTAAGTTTTGCTCGAATGAATCTCATAAAAACATCCTATTATATTTAATATACTGTATTTGTTACAAAATAAATGAATAAAAAGAGTTTAGGGAGTTGGAGAAGCAAAATGAAACAAAAGAACACGAGTGAAGACATTACCTTAAAATCAGGTAACTCTCTTTGATTTGAGCTCAAAGGCTTCCATGGGAAGACTTCTGCCAAATTTGAGGCTTCTAGGAGTAATAGAGGTATGTGGAGAGACAAAATGTGTAGGGGTTGGCCGAGCCAAATGCTTGAGAGGTGTGGGTAAGGTGGTAGAGGTGGGGGCCTTTTATAAGAGGAGAGGAGGGGCACTCTTGGAACGTTACAAAATGTTACTTTATTTTCAAATGAGTTACAGATTTTAAAGGTCCCACATTTATGTATTTAGAGAATAAGGTGATAAGGGTTCTAAATATACTCTTCCAATAGGTCTTTGACAAGTGTAGGTCATAGATTTTACATTATCTTTTTATTTTATTTAAATATTTAAATAATGAGGTAATCGTAGCATCATCATGATGTCATAAATAATTTAATTTATTTAATGTCTAAAAAATAAGAAAAAAATATTATGATGTAATAAATATTCTTGTATTTCCAATGAATATTTATAGTCCAATATATAATCTAATTATACTAAATTAAAAATGTTTTACTCGGGTGATACATTCTTTGTTATATTTACTTTATTTAAAAAATAAAAATATAACAAGTCACTTTCCCACAAAAGTGATTCCATGGGGTCCCCATATAAGTCCCCAGCCTTAAACCTTACTTAATCTTGAGTTTTTACAAGATTACACATTGATGTTCTTTTCAGGTTTAGAGTTTTAGATAATTAGATCATGAAAGTTGCATTACATTCCACATTTAAACAAAGTGGTTACATAAAAGACAGTATTCATTTTTCCCATCAACGGAAACATATTTAAAAGAAAACATGGATTCATTATTCACACTTCCTTGACACTATCATCACATCATGTACCATTCCCTTGACCTGTGAAAAACATTTCAAAAACATGGGATGAGCATAAAAATCTCAGTAAGGGTTATAAAAATTATGGAAAGGAAACATTAGTACATATATACATAAGAATGAAATCATACTTTACCCATAAAGCATAAGCACTTTAACATACCCCATAAAATGATGAATAAATCATAGAAATCATAAGACATAAAGGTAACTTGAGGCATTAATAACAATCTTACATAGAGAGTAACCGTCTTGGTTATGTTTGGAATACACATCACAGTATATTCCCTAAATCTCTTCGGAGAAACCTTAATGTTTAACCCCTTACCGTTACCCAATACATTGGAGAGCTATATCGGTCTCACCCGCCCTTAGTTTATCACAGAACCACCCATATTCATAAACAATGCACAAGAACCATAACATAATCATAGCACATAACTTAAGCAAAAAAGGAATGATAACGTTCCCACATTGCAATTACAATATGATATTTTAAGATATTGAATCCATTCTGAAAAAACATTTTCAAAACCATTTAAAACATTTAATAAAGTGATTTTTGAAACAAAGTTTCTCATACCACTTTGAAGATTTTAACATTTTACAACATTAATATCCATATAAATAAATCCTTAAAACCATTTTAAAAACATGGATATTAATTTGAAATATTTATAAGAAAAAATCATTAAAACATTTAAAACGATATTTTAGCTAAAGGGTTTTATCAAAATGAGAGACACTTGAATACAATATTTTAGGAATAAAATTTATTCAGAACATTATAATATCATGAGAATAAAGGGATTCATGATATAATATTCCAAAGGATAGTATATACACCATATAAGAGTGAATTGTTGCATAACAACAATGAAGTCCCAGTAGAAATGTAAAATGAGATTAAATCCCTTATAAAGAAGGTATCCTTAAATAAAGATGAATCAATCTCATAATTATGTGTGAAAAACATAAATACACCCAATATAAGTGGATATTAAGTTTAAAAAAATCAATTGTCATTCACACATATTCAAAGGATGACATATTCAATAACTACATGTTGAATCCAAAGAAATCAAAATTGGGTTAAGAAGTTCCCATGGAAAAATTCGACAGCCTAACAACATCACTTTAAAATTCATAAAATTAGTTGATGAGAGAGAAAATTGTATCTCATCACATGGACATAAAATTTACATCAATAAGGATATAGAAGAACATATCACAACATAAAAAGATGTAAATTAAAAGACATAACAAAATAAGTCTTTTTAAAAGAGGAGGGTGAAAGGTTCCGTTACCGATTTGTTCAACATTCAAAACGTACACCCCATGAACGAAGAGTCATACAATGAAGATGTAACTACCCATAAATGAGAGTATATTATACTAATAGTAAAATAATTGGCAGTACATACACCACACAAAATGGAAATAGTGTCCAATATAGCATGAATCTCACAGGAACAAAAAATGAGATGAAAATCCCCTTATTAAATTCGGCAGCCTAATGACGCCACATAAAACATCCAAAAATGGATTGATGATATCAAATAGGGTCTCTAATGAAATTAACATAAAAATTACAGAAATATTAATATTAAATAATCTCCTCTAACATAAGAACATGGTGCATAAAATAAATGACATAAAAGAGAGTACTTGCAAAGAAAGAGAGGTAGGATTCCCTTACCTTGTGTCCGACATGACTCGATCGTTCGTTAATCTCCAGAATAATAAAATTTGGTAAATTTATAATTGATTATGGGCCTCCTTTAAATATTATTATTCATTTCATATTACATATTATAATGTTATAATAATTGGTTAATAAAGTGAGTTCATATCAGACGTTATTGTCGATGTTCAGTACATGAGTTAAAATTGAACTTGTTGGAAAATAATTTTCCATGTAGTTGTTGGTAAATCATATCCAGAATAGTATTTTTGTTTTAAATATCATTTTTATCAAGTATATATTCATTTTATAATATTCTATATCATTTGGAGAGAAAAAATTAAAAGCATCGTTCAAGGAGATGGTAGGCCGTACGTACGCATGAACACTACATTCATTTTTTTCATATTAATGGAATTAAAACAAATTTGGAGATATATATATTATAATTACAAAATTATATCCATAATTTAGATGTAATATATTACATATATATCCATTATATATATGTACTTATGACAGTACATAACATTTGGAGATAAGAAATGAAATGTACTGTTCATGGAGACGGTAAGCCGTACGTACACATGAATGCTACATTCATTTCTTTTTTTTTTGTATTAAATGGAATGAAATAATAATGATATAAATTTATATTATAATTCCCATAGGATAAAATATGTAATACCATAAATTCAATACTTTATACGTCCCACATATGGCATTAACGAATCAAATCACTTTGAGAGGGTTGTAGTCCGCACTACATAAAATGAAGATATCATGTTTACCCATAATGGAAACCATAAAGGTTTGCCATAAATGAAAACTAAAGAAGATTAGGGAATACATAAAAATATTATATATCTTATATAAATATAGTTACATCTTAATGGCCACCTTTTAAGGTGTTAAAAGAATATTGAACAATCATGGTTTCGTGAGGCAGTAATTCGCCATCCACAGAAATTGTATGTTCTTTAACCATTAAGATGATGGTGTGTGTAAGTGTAGCTCGAATCCTTCACATAACAACATCCTAGTATATTGAAGATACTTTTTTGTTACAAAAAATAATAATAAAAAGAGTTTAGCGGGTTGGAGAAGCAAAATAAAACAATAGAACAAGGAAAGACATTACCTTTAAATCTGGTAACTCTCTTTGAATTGAGCTCAAAGGCTTCCTTGGAAAGGATTATGCCCAATGTGAGGCATCAATGATGAAGATAGGGATGTGAAGAGATGAAATGGGATGGGGTTGGCCGAGCCAAAGGCTTTAGTGGTGTGTGTAAGGTGGTAGAGGTGGGGGCCTTTTATAAGAGAAGAGGAGGGAACTCTTGGAATGTTATAAAATATTACATTATTATAAAATTATTTTCGGATTTAAAAGGTCCCAAAAGGATATATATCGAGGATACGGTGATAAGGTTCCGAAATCAACCAATCCAATAGGTTTGTGAGAAGTGTATGTTATAGTTTTAACATTATCTTTTCATTTTATTTAGATCCCTTATTAATGAGGTAATCACTGCATCATCATGATGTCATAAATAATTTAATTTATATAAAGTCTAAAAATTATTAAAAAACATCATGATATAAGAAATATTTTTTGATTTCTAATGAATATTTATAGTCAAAAATATGAATTGTATAACCCCATTTAAAAATTGTTTTAGTAAAACAACTCATGCTTGTAACATTTTTATTTTAACATTAAATAAAAATTTATTTATGTCATTTTCCAAACAAAGTAGCTCCATGGGGTCCCCAAATTGACCCATTGATTGTCTTGGTCGCCCATGACACATCCAATGAGGGTATTACATGTGTCTAGGTCATTTAATATAATTAAAATATTATTTTTACCTTAAATTACACTAATTACCTCTAATCCCGATTAAAACATAAAAGTTACTATTCACCAAAAAAATTATTTTAATCTCATTGAACCACATTTTACTTCTTAATGACAAACATGTATGTCGGATTTTTGATATTCAAAACACAGAGGTGCTAAAATTTCATTTAAACAAAAAAGTAGTTTTTTAAGTACCACTTAGTGGTTTCACTAATGATCAAAAATTGACGTTTGCCAAAAAAATACAAAATATTCACCCGAAGCTATAATTGATATTCCGAATTCAAAAATGATGCCTATTTTACAAAATTCAAAACATATAAGTTACATTAATTAATTTAATAATTAATTCTCGCGGTCAGAGAAAATATCATGTTTTTATGAAACAATAAGTATCAAAAGATTGACACTAGTTTAAGTCCAATTTCAAGATGAAATTAATTCCAATGACCAATATTGGAAAAAACGGTAAAAATATATTCTAATTTTACTTTAAAACCAATTCAAAATATATTTTAATCATATAAATAAATTCGATTAAAAAGTGCTTTTGAATTAAAATACTACATTTTCACTATTCATTAAAAAAATGAACTTTATCGAAAAAATACTAAAAATTTACACAAAGTAAATTTTGATGTCCTGATTCTAAAGTAGAATTTTATTTTGTCAAATATAACACATAAATTTGTCAAAAAGTGGATTTAAAATAGGTTCTTCATCAAAAGGAGGTTAGTCGACCTTTTAAAGAATATTAGAATGTTTACGCTTAAAATTGGATTCTTTCACATTTTTAATCCCCTAAAATTTATTATAAAGAGTAAAAATATTAGAAAAACATGTATAATAATATTGTAGTTAGTTCTGTTCATTCTCTCCACTACAACGGCTAGGCATTGACTACCATTTAAAATAATATTATTTATTATTAGAGTTAAACGTAAGATTTCAAAGGAACTCGTTGTTGTGTATTGGGTAAGCCATCGAGCATAGCATTCCCTTTAAAGTAATATTGACATTTTATTCACAAATATAGATAAATATAACAATTTCATATTATTTATTTACTTGTGGTGTTACATTCTTCCCCCCTTTTGGGAATTGTGTCCTCGCAATTTCAAAATTGGGCTTGGAAACATCATTGAAAATCCCACATCGGAACAAGAGTCAGTAAAACTATTACTTTAAAAGAATGGGAGAGAAGTACAAATGTCACCCGAGTTAACCCATACTAGGATTACATGTATGAAAATATGGATATGGAGGAGAAAACAAAGGGTCATCTTCTGATGGAGAGTGATAGTAAACATGTCTAGGAGAAATTTAACCATAAGAACATCACAAACTTGTGATGGGTTAAACGGTATTCGATTCCCCAGTAGGAAAAGTTAACAAGCAACATTTTTGTTTTATGTTACTCTTCATTGAGGAATTTATTTTTGAGCTTAACTAAATCATAATGAAACAGACTTACTTGTCACGTAGACTTTCAACATTTATTATATTCCTTAATCAAACTCATATTTTCTCCAAAAGACGAGTTTTTAGGAAGACTTGTTTGCATTAAGAGTATTATAATCATCTTCATGAGAATCAACTAATCCTAAAAACATAACTATATATTTTCCATGTATTTAGACTAAATTCAAAACCAAAATTGTTAGTACGAGGTTAGATAATTCATAGAAGTATAATCCTTTATAAAATGAAAATCTATTCTTAATCTCCAAAATTTGTCCAAAATAACCAAAAGTTCACCGAAGACCATTCGATAAAGAATTGTCCATAAAATTCTTCAAAGTAAACCAAAATAAGATTAAAACCCAAATATTTGAGGGATTTAATCACATATTCTTCCATGGTACAAATTAACATTTATCTCCAAATAACATCAGTTGCTCTTAATTTCTCATATTGAAAAGTAATTAATCTAATCACAAATCCTGGATGATAGGTTAATCATTTCCATAGATACACAAAATAAACTTACTAGTGATTCTTAAAATCATCTAACTAAAAATAATTAGTCAAACTAACCAGGGAATTCCCGTAGTCCAGTGGTAGGTGATAAATACCAGTCACACTTTGGTTGTGGTAGTCCAGTGGTACGCGACAGGTTGTCACACGGTCTGCGTGTTGTCCTTTTTCCCAAAACAATATATTTCTTAAAACATTCCTCAAAACGAGATAAAATCTTCAAAAATAATTATAACATATTTTACCTAAAGTTTATCTCATGCCTTTCATTTTCCATCATATCATAGAGTAACCCATAATTACCTAAAAAGTAAGGATCATATAAACCCTAATGGTTACCATTATATTTATTACCTGAACTTCCACATCGATTGGTCATCTCGTACATGATGAATTACAGAACATACAGAGTTAGAAGTGGTTGATCATGACTACTTGATAGTTGGTTTAGAACAACCACGAGTTTCCTCATTGAATCCCCATTTTATCGAGTATCTTAATCAGAAAACCCCCACAGTTTCCTTCAAACCTGTTGTCTCTTTGGTTCCGGCTAGATCTATCCATTCACTAAAAACAGAGTTGTCAGTGTGAGTATATCAACAAAACCATCATGTACTAATGAGAAAAATAATCACTAAGATATAATTACTCATTCACTTTATCTAAAACTAGGACTCTTTCTGAAATCCTAACCATTATGGTAATGTCACTTATGCTTAGAGAATACCCTAACCTCTAAAGTTATCTAAACTGACCCTTGATACCAACTATAAGGCCCCAACCTTAAACATTACTTAATCATGATTTATTACAAGATTACACATTGAGGATATTTTCAGGTTTAGAGTTTTAGAAAATTAGATCATGAAACATGAATTACATTCCACATTTAATCAATGTGGTTACATAAAAGACAGTATTCATTTTTCCCATCAACAGAAACATATTTAAAATAAAACATGGATTCTTTCTTGACACTTCTTTGACACTATCATCACATCATGTACCCTTCCCTTGACCTGCGAAAAACAATTCAAAAAATTGGGATGAGCATAAAAAGCTCATTAAGGGTTATAATTAGTATAGAAAGGAAACATGGGTACATATATACATAAAAATGAAATCATACATTACCCATAAAGCATAAGCACTTTAGCATACCTCATAAAATCATGAATAAATCATAGAAATCATAAGACATAAAGGTAATTAGAGGAATTTATAACATTCTTACGTAGGGAGTAACCCTCTTGGTTACGTTTGGAATACCTATCACAGTATATTCCCTAAATCTCTTCGGAGAAACCTTAAAGTTTAACCCCTTCGCGTTACCCAATGCATTGGAGAGCTATATCGGGGTCACCCGCCCTTAGTTTATCACGGAGCCACCCTTATTCATAAACAATTCCCAAGAACCATAACACAATCATAGCACATAACTTAATCATAAAGGAAAGATAACGTTCCCACATTGCAATAACAATATAACATTTTAAGATATTGAATCCATTCTAAAAAAACATTTTCAAAACGATTTAAAACATTTAATAAAGAGATTTTGGAATCAAAGTGTCCCATACCACTTTGAAGCTTTTAACACTTTACAACATTAATATTCATATAAATAAATCCTTGAAACCATTTTGAAAACATGGATATTAATGTGAAATATTTATATGAATAAATCATTTAAACATTTAGGACGATATTTTAGCTAAAGGGTTTTTTTTTCAAAATGAGAGACACTTGAATACAATAATTGAGGAATAACATTTATTCAGAACTTTATAATATCATGAGAATAAAGGGATTCATTATATAATATTCCAAAGGATAGTATATACACCATATAAGAGTGAATTGGTGCATAACAAAAATGAAGTCCAAATAGAAATGTAAAATGAGATAAAATCCCTTATAAAGAAGGTATCCTTAAATTAAAGTGAATCAATCTCATAATTATTTGTTACAAACATAAATACACCCAATATAAGTGAATATTAATTTTAAAACAATCAATATTCATTCACACATATTCAAAGGATATCATATTCAATAACTACATGTTGAACCCAAAGAAATCAAAATTGGCTTAAGAAGTTCCCTTGGTAAAATTCGACAGCCTAACACCGTCACTTTAAAATTCATAAAATTGGTTGATGAGATAGAAAATGGTATAGCATCACATATACATAAAATTTACATCAATAATGATATATAAGAACATATCCCAACATAAAAAGATGTAAATTAAAAGACATAACAAAATAAGTCTTTTTAAAAGAGTAGTGTGAAAGGTTCCTTTACCGATTTGGTCAACTTTCAAAATGAACACCCCATGAAGGAAGTGTCATACAATGAAGATGTTACTACCCATAAGTGAGAGTATATTATACTAATAGTAAAATAATGGGCAGGACATAAACCACACAAAAATTTAATAGTGTCCAATGTAGCATAAATCTCACGGGAACAAAAAGTGAGATGAAAATTCCCTTATGAAAATTCGGCAGCCTAACGACGCCACATAAAACATCCAAAAATGGATTGATGAGATCAAATATGGTCTCTCATTACATGAAAATAAAAAGTACAGCAATAGGAATATAAAATAACAATCTCTAACATAAGAACATGGAGCATAAAATAAATGACATAAAAGAGAGTACTTGCAAAGAAAGAGAGAGGTATGATTCCCTTACCTCGTGTCCGACATGACTCGGTCATTCATTAATCTCCTGAATAATAAAATTTGGTCAATTTGAAATTTCTTATGAATCTCCTTTAAATATTATTTTTCAGTTCATATCACATATTATAATGCTATAATAATTTGTTAATAATGTGAGTTCATATCAGTCGTTTTTGTCGATGTTCAGTACATGAGTAAAAATTGAACTCGTTGGAAAAGAATTTTCCATGTAGTTATAGGTACATCATCTCCAGAATAGTATTGATGTTTTAAATATCATATATATCCAGTTTATATTCATTTTATACTAATCCATATCATTTCTAGATAAAAAATTAAAATCATCGTTCATGGAGATGGTAGGTCGTACGTACGCATGAACGCTACTTTCATTTTTTGTCATATTAATGGAATTAAAACAAATTGGGAGATATGTATATAATAATTCCTGAATTATATCCATAATTTATATGTAATATATTACATATATATCCATTATATATATGTACTTATAATAGTACATACCTTTTGGATATAAGAAATGAAATGTGCTGTTCATGGAGACGGTAAGTCGTACGTACGCATGAACGCTACTTTCATTTCTTTTTTTTTTGTATTAAATGGATCGAAATAATAAATATATTAAGTTATATTATAATTCCAGTAGTATAACATATGTAATACCATTAATTACATCCTTTATACATCCCACATATGGCATTAACGAATCAAATCACTTTGAGGGGGCTGTAGTCCGCACTTCCTAAAATGAAGATATCGCGTTTACCCATAATGGAAACCATAAAGGTATGCCATAAATGAAAAATACAGAAGAATTAGGAAAACATAAACAAATTATATATCATATATAATTATAGTTACATCTTAATGTCCACCTTTGATGGTGTTAAAAGAATATTGAATAATCATCATTTTGTGAGGTAGTAATTCACCATCCACAGAAATAGTATGTTCTTTAACCATTAGACGAAGGTGTGTGTAAGTGTAGCTCGAATCATTCACATAAAAACATCCTAGTATATTTAATATATTGGTTTTTTTACAAAAGAATATAATAAAAAGAGTTTAGGGGGTTGGAGAAGTAAAATAAAATAAAAGAACACAAGGGAAAACATTACCTTTAAATCAGGTAACTCTATTTGATTTGAGCTAAAAGGCTTCCTTGGAAAATATTCTGCCCAAAGTGAGGCTCCAATGGTGAAGAGCGGGATGTGGAGAGATGAAATGGGCAGGGTTTTGCCGAGACAAAGGCTTGGGAGGTGTGTGTAAGGTGCTAGAGGTGGGGGCCTTTTATAAGAGGAGAGGAGAGCACTCTTGGAATGTTATAAAATATTACATTATTATAAAATGATTTTCGGATTTAAGAGGTCCCAAAAGACTATATATCGAGGATATGGTGATAAGGTTTAGAAATACACCCATCCAATAGGTTTGTGACATGTGTATGTTATAGTTTTAACATTATCTTTTCATTTTATTTTAATCCTTTATTAATGAGGTAATCGCTACATCATCATGATGTCATAAATAATTTTATTTATTTAATGTATAAAAATTATAAAAAAACATCATGATATATGAAATCATTTTATCTTTCTAATTGATATTTATAGTAAAAAATATGACTTGTATAACCCCATTTAAAAATTGTATTAGTAAAACAACTCATGCTTGTGACATTTTTATTTTAACTTTAAACAAAAATTTATTTATGTCATTTTCCAACCAATGTGGCTCTATGGGGTCCACAAGTTGACCCATGGATTTTCTTGGTCGGCCATAACACATACAGTAAGGGCAGGACATTGGTCTAGGTCATTTCATATTATTAAAATATTATATTTACCTTAAATTACACTAATTACCTCTAATCGTGATTAAAACTTAAAAGTTGCTATTCACCAAAAAAATTATTTTAATCCCATTGAAACAAATTTTACTTCATAATTACAACCATGTATTTTATATTTTTGAAATAAAAAACACAGAGGTGGTAAAATTTCATTTAAACGAAAAATCAGTTTTTTAAGTACCACTTAGTGGTTCCACTATTCATCAAAAATTGATGTTTTCCAGAAAAATACCAAAAATTTACCCAATGTTATATTTGATATTCCAAATTCAAAAATGATGTCTATTTTACAAAATTAAAAACATATAAGTTACATTAATTAATTTAATAAATAATTCCCACTGTCAGAGCAAATAGCGTGTTTTCATGAAACAATAAGTATCAAAAGATTGGCACTAGTTTAAGTCCAATTTGAAGATGAAATTAATTCCAACGACCACTATTGGATTAAATGGTAAAAATATATTCTAATTTTACTTTAAAACCAATTCAAAATATATTCTTATCATATAAATAAATTCGATTAAAAAGAGGTTTTGAATTAAAATACAACATTTTTAACTATTCATTAAAAAAGGACTTTATCAGAAAAATACCAAAAATTTACACAAAGTAAATTTTGATGTCCCAATTCTAAAGAAGAATTTTATTTTGTCAAATATAACACATAAAGTTGTCAAAAAGTGGATTTAAAATAGGTTCGTCCTCAAAAGGTCGTTAATCAACCTTTTAAAGAATATTAGAATGTTACTCTTAAAATTAGATTCATTCGCATTTTTATTCCTCTAAAATTTATTGAAAAGAGTAAAAATATTTGAAAAACATATATAATCAGTTTGTAGTTAGTTCTGTTAATTCCCTCCATTACAATAGCTAAGTGTTAACTACCATTTAAAATATTATTATTTTATTATTAGAGTGCAACGTAAGATTTCAAAGGAACTCGTTGTTGTATATTGGGTAAGCCATTGAGCATAGCGTTCCCTTTAAATTAATATTGACATTTTATTCACAAATAGGGATAAATATAAAAATTTCATATTCTTTATTTACCTAGGGTGTTACACCCCAAGTTTGGAACAAGGCATCCCATGGTCGGCCATGAGACAACCAGTAGCATTAGGACACATTTTGGTGTCATTTTTTTAATTATGATATTATTTTATTATCCTTAACTACCCGATTACTCATTAATCAATATATTTAATTATAATTACTGTCGTTACTATTCATAATGTCCAAAAACAAAAGAGTCTTAATTACATAATTTGGACCTATGATTCCAAATATGGAATCCATTTTACCAAATTACAAACACAGAAATTGCAATAACTGATTTAAAAATAATTCTCGTTGTCAAAAAATAGGGGTTTTTTTGAAACAACATATATGAAATGTTTGGCATTAGTTTATGCCCAAATCCAAATTAAAATTATTCCTAATGACCACCATTGATTTAAATGGTAAAAATATATTCAAATTACACTTTAAAGGCAATTAAAAATATAATCTAACCATATAATTAAATTAGATGAAAAAGAAGTTGTGATGTAAAATGCTGAATTTTTCACTATTCATTAAAAAAATGAACATTGTCAAAAAAAATACAAAAAATCTTTCAAATGTAAAATTTAATGTCCCAATCATAAATAATATGTTTATTTTGACAAATATGGATTAAAAAATTGTCAAAATTTTGAATTAAATGTGGTTTGCCATAAAAATGTAGTAAAACAATCTTTTAAAAATATTATTGTATTCCATGATTAAGATAAGATTTATTCTCATTTTACGTCTCTAAAACACTATCTAATTAATAAATAGGCATTGATAAAAATATCTATTATTCATTACATACTTGGGATGTTACAAAAACTTATTGATGGAAACAAGGAATGATCACAATAATCATTTCAGTTTTCATTTGATCCTTTTTTTGATTTATAATCTAATATGCATTGGCATCTTACAATTGAATAATTTAGATTAATTTGGAAATGAATTGGAATGATAAATCCTATATTTATATTATTTCAATTAATGATCCAATATATTTAATTTCCCTATAAATTCATACATAACTCTCCTATTTGGATTATTTCTATGACATTATTATAGTATTGTAAGATTATTTTATGAGAATAAATTTTGTATTCAACCACATCCAAGGTAATATAAATGTTTTCATACACCAGAGTTCTTATAAGGTGTTAATTAAATTTTCATGTATTAAATCAAAAATTATTTTCCCATAATTACCATTGATTATGATATTAAATTTTATTGAACTAATAAAATCATATTTTATTCATATATGTGTTATTTGAAAAGTTAAATAAATGTTTATTAAAGTTGTACAATAATGGGTTTTTATTATTTTTCAAAATATTGGAGGATATCATGTAAAAATATTGAAATTTCATCTAAATACTTTCAAAAAAAGTCTTCATTGAATCATTAAACAATACATAACCACAAAAGGATTAAAAATAATAATAATGAGATCTAAATAAAAAATTAATATATATTTTGGTAGTGTTATAATAAACATAGATGGAATACTTGGAAATCATATTTCTTTCTTTTTTGAGGGGGTTTACCATAATTTAAGGAAAATTTAAGTAATAAATCTAAATTTTCAAATGTTTATCATCTTCTACTTATCGATCAAATAAATTTTATACAATGTAGATAATATTTTTGTATTATTCAGTCTTTGATAAAAATTATTGTTGGTTTTATAATATGAAACTCCATATTTATTAATAAAAAGGATCTAAATATGTGATAGTTTCCATAATGTTCATGATATAAGATTTCAAAATTAAGTATTCATTGGATGAATTTTTTATTTGAATTTCATGAATTTTGAGATATAATTATTGGAAACTAGTAATGGATATTAGTATTTAAAATTAGTCAATATAGTTTTTTCAAAAAAATCTAAAGGTAACACTACTCACACCTACCATGATATAATCCTCATAAAAATTAAAAGGTAAATTAAATAATAATGAAAGATGAATAATATAATCAATGATTAAATACATGAAATAAATAAAATTAAACAAATAAATAAAATAAAATAAGAGATATAGATACAATTATAGTGTTGTTTAGTATTCAACAAACTGGTTTCTCTAATATGATGAGTGTTTGATGATTTTATGTTCTATGAATTATCATATTTATAATATCTATCAGTAAAAAAATAAATAACTCATCACTTTATGTATTTTAAATATCCCCCATGAACACCTATTAAAGGGTTTTTCTTTTTCATATAGACAATGTTGAAATAGAATCAATATCTACTACGGATGATGATTAATTATGCTTCCTTGATGTCTATCAAGTAATTTTTTTGAGTCTTAAAATATGGAATAGAAAAATAATTGAATCTCTATGTAAAAAAATTCCTTCTAATAATGATTATACTGAATGAATCAAGGTGCACACATAGTAGATTCGAGATTTTTTATTATAAAAAAAAATTATAAATCATTCCATATAAATTCGTTTTCAAAAGGAAAAAACTAAATTCAGGAGATAATTCATAATTTAGTAGATAGTGTAATAACTATATGATAATGAAAAGACTCACAAAGTGAATCCTGGACTAATACATGTTTATTATTAGAAAATGGATTGATGAACCAAAATAAATAATATGGAATAAAATGGAATTAGAATAAAATTATGTTACACATCCCATAATGTAATTATTACGCCAGATATAGAAAATTACAACAAAATAAGTAATTACATATTATAATAAAATAATTAATTTAGAATTCCATAATTCAAAATGTCATTTTATTAAAATCAAAACATCAATTTTTAATATTAAATATTTTTGAAAACATAGAAATGAGCCCCTTAATAAATACATTTAATGAATAAAATTTATATAAATTTTTATATTTGTAATGATATTATCTATAATATTGCAAAGAATAAATTATATAATCAATAAAAGGATAACATTATAAAAAATATGAAAAATAAAAAAACCAAATCTAATAGATAAATTTTGGAAAATTATTAACAAATAGAGAATATATTATTCTTCAAGGAAATAAGTAAAAAATTATATATGAATTAAATAGAAAATAAAAAAATTTTATGGAATAAAAACTATATGGAAATAAAATGTAATTTCTAAAACCAAAAAATTTTATACGTTTATATTAACATGTTAATCACCAAAATAAGTGGGTAAATATTCTATAAAAATGAAAAGAGTCATAAATAAGGCTTGGTCCGAAGATAATTATAGGTAATATCATGGTATCATTGATATCCATACTTGAATCCTATTTCCCTACAACTTGATTTCGATTATTTTTTAAATAACAACAATGATGTCATTTTTAGTCTCATATTTAAAAAAAATCATTTAGATTTGATTTATATTCATGAAAATATATATGATTATAGGAAGAATGGTTGTTATATTCTCAATGATATCATCTTAACCCAATAATGAAGTTGGGTTTTTAAATAATTCAGATAGTTAGATCGTACTTTAATAACAATGTATCCATCCATTTTGATTATATAGATATTATATAAGTTGTATCATAATAATAAAATGGTTTCCCAAATGATGTCTTAAATATTAAATTCAAACTACAAAAATTTAAAATTTCCAAAATACCGATTTGGAATATTATATTTATTACCTCATTCCACAAATTATATATCGATAGATCCATACATAAATTAGTATATCTACATTCTCTCCACATAGATATATTATGGATTCATAATCAAATCATTATTTTTTCCTTTAGATAGGATTTCACCGTATTCCCTCTTATTCCTCTTATCCCCATGTCCCTGATTTACATAACATCTAATTCCAATAGTGGCTTAATGATCAATGTTCATCAATTTAATGTTGATTTTTTCATTATTTTGATTTTATGGATTTTCACGTTTTTATAATCCTCTTCCAATTATTGTTTTAATTATAAAATGCTATTTATATAGATAAATTTTTGTTGAGTCTATGTATTTCATAAAAATTGGAGAACAATTACATTATTTATTTTGTTTCAAATTATATTACATGGTCTATTAATAAATGTGAGGATTGGAATCAATTATATTTAAATTATTTAATGATTTGAAATTTTTTATAGGATGTTTTTATTGATATGAACACATTTATGTTGGTTTATAACATTCTCACAATGTGTTTGATTTTATAATTTTATTAACATTCGTTGAAATAAATAATTTTATTTCATGGAATAATTTAGGCTTGATTTGATAAGAATATTCCATTTAGATTTATATAAAATAATTAGGTGTTTAATAGAGATGACATTAGGTAATATTTCATTCTCATTGAACTATAATTCTTATAATATGATTATATTGTATTGAAATCATAAAGTAAATTTGAATTATAAATGAACAATGGTGCAATCTAGAAGAAAATAGTTTCTAATTGTAGGTATTTGGTAATCAGGGTTATAGTGACCCTCGTTTTTCATACATTATCATTACATAAAATTTATTGAGTTTATAAAATATTATAACAATAGACTCCCAAATATCATTCATTTCATCTGACTTTGTAATTATGTACATATAAAAAATGATTTATTATTGTGCTACATTATCTCATATTAGGTTCTTCTCGGATAGAACTCCTTATAGACACCTCAATGTTATTAGTTATCTTAATAACCTCGAAAAGAAAACATAAAAATGGGTGAAATGAAATTATCAATAATGGTAAACAAGAGGGATATGTAAGAATAATCATGAGAATTACGGTATGCTAACATTATCAGGAAAATATAATATCATTCCATACATATCAATGATCAAACATATGAATCAGGAAATAAATCATGGAAGGTCATAAGACATGAATAATAATTAAATACATAAAATAATACATGAAATCATAACATTGTAATAAAACATAATTTTTTTATACACATAATAATATATAATGATTTCTATATTAGTCATGGAATTACCACCTAGACCATCTTTGTATAAAATGTCCATCACTAAATAGTGTTCACACCCCTTTCCATCCCTATATTCCTACACTATGATCAATCCCCATTCTTTCTATTTAATATTGAATTATGTTCATTTACATTTTGATCTATTTAATACTAAATCTAGTTTATTTCATATTCCATCAATTTCAATCTCATGAGATATAATTAATTACCTAAGGAATATGATGGAAATATAGATCCAACCCATATCATTGTGAAATCATACATACATGTGCCAAAAAATTATAATCTTTCACATGTTAACTAATGGAATGAATTGGGTATCAGAACATATAGACATGCTATATCATGTAAAAAATTATAGAGGTTTCATAATCAATTCATAAAAGATTAACCAGTGAAAGTAAAACAATTTCATAAATAATTTAACAATTAAAGGTAAATGTGATACATAATGAGCATGAAATCAAGCATATCCCCTTCATCGAAATAATATTTATGTAACCTTTAGATCATTTTCTAGAATGGAATGAGTAACTTCAGCATAGTTCATCTTAGATGTACAATAATTTTGAAATATATTTCAAAAAAATATCATGAGGAAAATATCATTTCTTATTTAAAAAAGATTTTTAATACGTACAAAAATTTTGGAATCATTATCAAATAAAATATCATAAATTTTTATAAATAATAATTTAAATCATTTTGAAAATATTTTTCCTTGAATGCATATAACATAATCATTAAAATATAATAAAAACATTTTTATTTGAAAAAACATTTAAAAAATATAATGAATACATGGAGTTGTTTTGAAAACACTTTTTACATAAAAACATATAAATTAAGAATAAATAATTTGTAAAAACCATTTAATTGAACATACACTGAAAATATATAAAAAATAATGAATAACATTATAAAAATTAGTATATTGGAAATATATAAAATAAGATGTAAAACATTTAGGAAATAATTTTTTTCTTGAAAAATAAATAAAAAAAATTATTAAAAATTTTCAACTTAAAATTTAAACGTAATATTAAATGAACTAAAGGTGCATAAAATTGTATATGTCATATGAGTTAAAATGAATGTACATTTTTTCAATTCTAAAAGTTTAGAAAAATGACTTGTATTGAAATTGATAAAAATATCCATTTTAAAATTTTCTTAAAATGAAAAAAGGATAAAATTACTTTTAATTACAATAGGATGACCATACAATATTATTGGGAACCCTTTTTAAAAACATGTGATTTACGGAATAGATATTTTTGATTGAAGTGTAGGAAATGTGAGTAATTATTGAAAAAATATTTCTTAACTATAAAATGTACAAAAGAGTTAAAAATTGTTCAAATACATGGGTATATCAGAAATAAAATGATTATATTAAAGTCCATGATTTTTTATAAATATGGGTTATAATATTTCTTCAATGGAGGCATAAACATAAACAATCTCGATAAGTGATGCCATTGTTTCAATAAAGTTTTATCACCTAATATCCTGGAACCATACTCCACATTTAACAAAATTATATTAAATGATGCCTAAAATTTCATGAAAATAAGTAGATCCATCATATAAAATTTTAAATGGATTTATACGCACCTCAAAAATGGGATTTAGGTGATTATCTAAAAAAGATTCTCAAAGTTAAAAATTTATGACAACACTATTTTACCAATTTGGTAACATTTGAATCATAAAACTCATAAATAAAATATCATTAAATATATATGTATAGGAACAAAAATTTATTTATAATAATAATTTAATACATCTATGGTATGTAAACACACCATTAAAATATATTGGGTGGGGAATAAATCATATATCTCATGACAATAAAAAGTGACATGAAATCCACATACCTAATGGCTTAACTCTTATCATTCTCATAAAAACCACCTATATAGTAAACATTTATTTCTTATTAATATTTTAAAATAACATATTCTTATATATAATACCATATATGGTTTTACCCAGAACATATATTACCCTCTTATTACTAATCCTATGTTTTGGTTTCAGTTCTATTAATATTCCATTTGTTCATCACATGTGCGATAATTAGCTATATCATTTGTCCTTACACATTTATCATGATTCTAGAATGTAAACTATGATAAAATAATATATATATATATATATATATATTATTTATATTATAATAATCTATATATTATAGAACTATGAAATGGAATTTAACATTAATGGAGACAATAATTCATACGTACGCAAGAATAATGTTTCTATTTTTAAATAGATTAAATATATAAACATATTTTCTAATATAATATCAATCTTGATAGGGGATAAATGCAACATGAACTATATTTTTTTAGTGAGGTGGTAGTTCGCCACACATTGAAACAAATTTGGTCGTCACTCGTAGATGGTGGTGTTTTTAAGTTTATGTTTAAAATAGAATGAAAATATAATAGAAATTTTTGGATACAAGTGAATTTATCAAATCATGAAATAAAGAGTGTGTGTAGTGCAGGGAAAAATATAAATGAAATTATATTGAGAGAATATGTTACCTCTTGATTTGACAACTCCTTTTGGTTTGTGCTAAAAGGATTCATTTAAAGACATAATTCCAAATGTTGGTCTTCATGGTAGAAGGTATAATGTATGATATTATTGTTGGGATTATATTTTTAAAAAATATTTTTTTTGTGATCTGTGATGATGTGGGTGAGTTGGGGTTTATTTATAGGGAAGGAAAATGACTCAATTGGTATTTTTTTAAACATGTTTTGATACCAAAACTTTTACCTAAACAAGTAATACCAAACAAAAAAAATATAATAATAGAAGTCCCATTGACATATAATTTAAATAATACTAGTTCTTGACATTAATATAATCCATTTTGGCTAAAAAATAAGGCTATGTCCCTAGTTAAACATTATTTTAATTTAATCGACGTTATTAATATGAATTTTATTCACTAATATTTTTTGTCCAAAAAAATGTTGAGTTATTTGAAATTTTAAATTATGATGATTCCAAATATTTAATAAATTTTTAAAATTTCTTATAACATAATTAGCATAACATTTTTAAAATTAAGGTTTTTGAAAAGATAGCACCGCTTGTTTTTTATGTTAAAATATCCATATTTTTTTTAAAAAATCATATATTATTTCCACATGAAATTGATTACAATGAACTAAATTGGATTAATTGATAAAAATATTGTCCAATAAAACATTTAAAAAAATTTAAATAAATTTTATCTTTATAAATAAATTATACGAAAATGGAGTTTGGAATTAAAAGCTTGTATTTTGCACTCTTAATACAAAAACGATGTTTCTCATTAAAATAAATATAATTCACCCCAAAAATGGATAAATTAGAAATTCTATTTTAGATTTGATTATTTAAAAATTAAATTTCTAAATGTGTCTAAAATTAATTTAACTATTCTTCTAAGTAGTTCATTAAAATCATTTCTTTTTAGAAAATAGTATTTTAAAACACAAAAGGACTTTATAAAAAATTATAACATTCATCAAGAATATTTTGTATATATTTAAAAATATTTTAATAAAATATAAAAGTAGTTATACCAATTCATACTACAATGTTTAATCGCTCTATTATAGTAATATCATTTTAAAAATCATAATAATAAATTTGCATTTCATTGATGCTCAGTGTAGCGTGTAATATACACTAAGTCAGTTTTGCATTTTCCATATTACAAATAAGTTTTTCAGGTAATATATGCTAGGTATCGACGTAAAATCAATGTTCCATGTTTTATATATAAAATTTATATTTTTTAGTGAACAAAAAACATGGTGGTTCATAGAACGTAAGCTAAAGATTGTTATTTAATATAAAATAAAATATTTTAATTGTTTTATGGAAATAAATATATAGAAAAGGTCAGAATAGTTCGAAAAAAATAATTAATGAAATCAATATGTGTTATAGTGGGACACTAGTATACCCAACATGCTAAACCTAAATAGATTGCCCTTTCCAGAGGAATTTTTTTCTTTGTATTTACATTTGGTGAATAAAACTTAACGGTATATTATGGATTGGGTAAATCATCGTAATCATGTTTTATATTGTCCATTTCATGGCCCTAATGAGTCTATTCCTAGTTCAACATGACCACATTAGATTATTTCTGTCAAAATTTCCAGTTTTTATCTTTGTATCTACCTATAGTTTCTCACATGATTTAATATTGATGAATTATTGATTTATAATTATAAAACATAGTTGTTTAAAATTTCACCATTAAACATTATAAAGGTTGTTTTCCATATTTACTTATTTCATTTGACCTAGAAATCATTCCTTAAAAATTTTTATTTCAAACTAGTAATCTTCTTCTTAATTCATATTAGTTTCCCAAGTATTATATGGTGAGATCATACTATGATAATTATTCTCAAACCCTACATACACACATTGGGTGTATGCGAAATTCTTTTAATAATATATTAAAATACAATGATTCACTCTTAACTAGTTGATATTTTCATTTTGATGGATTTTTAGAGGTGGTGACATTGTAGTAGATGAAAGTAATGTAAAACCTTGACCACTAATATCAATATTTTGAATTATAATTTCTATTGATTCTTACATAATTAAGTTACATATATCTCTATATCTGTATCCAATTTAAATTTTATATTATAATGAACTTTTTTTAATAAAAAATTTTGTATAAAATTATGCATTATAGTAAATATGATTTAATGGCATTGTTTTGTTATTTTTATAACATTAGTTTATGATTGTATCATATTTTCATTTTTATTAATTTTTTATTCATTGGCTGTCTTCATAATGTTTATAAATAGAATGTGTTGTTTTGATGATTCTTTGATGTTATACGTTTACTAAAGGGTGAAACATTTCCATATATTTAATAATGATTATTAGAAACTAGTCTACATTCCATGGTGATAAAAAATACCATTGGGATTTTCCAAAAATTATGTGTTAAATGTAATATGGTAGAGATGATTGGATTAATGAAAATGATATTATGCATTAGTTATTATTTTTTTATAATTGGTATATGTAGGTAGATATGATGTAGGATAATCAAACATTGAGTGGTTGGCTCCTAATGGGTTTATAAGTGAAAATTATTTTCATGATCCTTAAATTTGCATATTATTTTGTTAAAATGTGAAATTTTTATTATGAACATTTATTAATATTAATTTGATATTTTCTATTTCAAAATATTATCATTGTAATTCAATTTACATTGTGTATGGTTAATACACTAGGGAAAAAAGCCATAATAAAAAAAAGATACTAGTTCAAGAATGTTTCTTGTATAATCAAAATTATTAGAACAATAATTGGAAAACTATTACTCATTGATTTGTATAAAAATTAATACTATCCATTTCTTTTCCAAAGCATATAGAGTTGTTAAATTATAATATTTATCTGAAACCTTAAATGTATAAATTATGTGATTTTACATCATTTCATTTTTATTAATTATTTTTAAAAAATATTCTTCTTAATTTTTATTTTATGTAAAAAATTTATGATTTCAATATTATTTAAAATACATTTTTATTTTTTTAATGCCTTTTTGTTCACTATGTATAATGTATTAATATAGTACCATGTCTCCATTAATACCTCTAATATTTCTTTGATTAGGGGAGAAGATAACAGTCAATTTTAAATCCCCAAAATTCCAAAGATTTTATATATTTTCTTTTATATAGATTAGTTATCCAACCGCCGATCGTACAAATACTGGGATGTTGGTCATACAATATCATCATATATTGATCAGGCTATACTATTTTTTATTTATAATAATTTATTTTTTAGAGGAACTAATAAAACAGAAGAGGATTAATATGGGCTAGAAAATATTGTATGGTTTGCAGAATATGTAAAAATTCTCAGTAATATATAGTTAACATGTGCCACATTGATTCATAATTTACCCAATAAAAAATAGTTTCTATCTATGATTGTGGAAGATTTTTTGGATAAACATGAGATAGAGGGATTCAATAATATTTTTACTTAGTTGTTATAAACTAAAATATCCACTATAAAAATTTCATTAGATTTCATTAAGCTTTAGTATTGATGATAGACTATAATAGAGTATCAAAATATAATTTTTTAAACAACCCAATTTTATCTTAAACTTCTATATGAAATATGTTAACGGATTGATAGTTCAATATTGTTTTATGAAAATGAGTGTAAATGATTGAGTGGTATTTGATGTTAATTTTTCATCGCTAGATAAACAATAAAATTAATCTTGACTATTATTTAGTCAATCATTATAATGAAAAACACATGTAACTTGTCAATTGGAATTGAAGTATAAAATAATTTAAATGACATTATCTAGTAAAATTTAGAATTTTCCAAAAAATATATATATAAATTAGTTGTTAATTTTTTCTAAAAAATAAATTATAAATATTGTTATATTATAAAAATATATTTTAATATCATAACTCTATCTAAAATACACTCCCAATCTGTTAAATCCCCCAATGGACGGCTCCAACTCCACCTAGACCTAGCCTCCCTACCCGAGGAGTGTCGTCTCTCCTTCCATTAGTCCATATATGATATTCTGTCCTCTAATAAATCATACATCAATGAGAACACTCTATATGCCAACTAATATCATTAAACCTACAACTCCCTCAGGAAATCCACTTCACCTCCCCCACATGTCTAACATCAAATTACTTATGATTGTTGACTTCACCTCTAACCTCCACACCATTTGATCCCCTTTATGTAACTCAAACAACAAAATACATATTATACCATGATTTTATCATAAATCATTCTCTTACAACCATTAGTTCATATTATCTAGGATCTATACGAGCTACTAGAAAACATACATTGCATTGAACTGATAATATTGTGATAATTTGTTTTCTGTATCTAAATATTCATTAGTCATCATATTTACTCATACATCCCTATTTTTTATAATAATGTATAATTATTTTTATTAGGATGGATATTATTAATTTATGAATAATATAACATTCAATTTAAACTATTTTTATCTTTTATTGTTTCTAGTTAATTTTACTCATTGGGTTTCGGAGGGTTTTTCTAGTAGTAACTTATGTTTGTTTCAAAATGTGTTTGGTTTGGTATAAAAAACATTAAATTTATTATTTTTTGAATCTCAAAAATTATATTGTTCTAAATTATTTTAATTATTTTATTATTATATTTCTTATTTATATTTTTTATAATGAATTTTTCCAAATAATTTAAATGGTTTTCAATTGAAAATAAATTTCTAAAACTTCTTTTGAATATGTATTTTGTTAGTCTAATGTATTATTAAATTATTTAATATAAAATATTTTTTATTTTTATCATTATTATTTTATATTTATAACATTATAGGAGATTTGTGTTATAATCAACATTATTTGAAGAAGCATGAAAAATGTATTTTTTTAAAAAAAATTATATTTTAAGGAAATTTTTTTAATTTGTTAAATTATTATTATTTTGAAATTTTATTTGTATTTCATCATTGCAGAATAGAATCCAAAAATTAAGATTCTTATATTCATTCCTAATTTCAAATAAGATGATGTTCTAGTGATCATAAGTGGATTGTGTTTTAATATTTGGGATCAAGTATTCCCATATTATGTAATTTATTTATCGATTTATTATTATTTTTATATTATGTTAAATTAATACAAAAGTATATCCTTCCACATCATTATTTGATGATTTCATATTTATTCAATCTATAAAATTGACTAAAAAATATGAATTAATATATGTGAAAATATTATTTTTAGTATTTTTATATTTAATTTATTTTTCTAATCACCTTATGTTTTTGTTTATTATTTTAAAATTATTGTAATATATGCTTCCTTAGGAATTTTCCTTCTATTGTAGACCTCTATTAAATTGTATGCCATTATCTCGATTGGGAATGAATTTGGTTTAGTAAAATTATTCAATTTAATAATTTTATTATTAAAAATTTTCATATATGGTTTGATAGAATATAGTTTCAATTAGTCATTGTATTTTTTGATTATATTTTAAATTTTAGATTGTATGGTAATGTTGATTCTGTATGAATTAAGGAATTTGAAATGGAAGCTTCAATTCCATAATCATCTGATTATGTTTTCCATTTTCTAGTTCTATACTAGAATTATGAATTTTTTTCAACTGTTTCCAATTGTTTTTATTGGGATATTTGAATTAACTAAAACATTCCATTTTATTCTATTACATATAATGATTTTATGACTATTTTCAATAGATTCAAGGATTGCGAGGTTTTTTTGAATCTATATATAATATAAACTAAAAAAATATTAGAGAGTGGATGAAAATATTATGGTATCTATAATTATGGCTAATGCTGAATAGATTTTTTATATTTTTGTGACACATTATTTTCTGATTATTATGTTCAAAGAGGTAATGGATAGGTTTTATAATTTTTAAAATAATTCGGAAATTGTTTCATTATAAAATTTAAATGGTATTATTATTTAATATTCCCATTTTAAGGTATAGGGAGGACATATAATCCATGAACTATTCTGGATGTAGTTATTAATCAAACAGTGACTATTCCATGAAATGGCTATTATATAGTTGTTGAGTCAAATGAATGACTTGTTCATGATTTATGGAGAGAAATACCAAATGGAGAAATAATATTTGAGATGGATTTATTTATTTCTATAGTTCAAAATTTGTATGGATTATTCTAAAATATGGATCCCTTGTTAAAAGAATGTTATGGATGTGGTACCATCTCTATTTTTTCAGTTTATCATTGCTTGGATCAAAAATTAATACCTATTTACTATACGTGAAAGTGGTTTTATGCGTTATTTAATGTTACACCATTTCATGGACCATAACATAACTATTTATTATTATATTTTTAATAAAAATGAATCAGTATAACTAAAATAAATCCTATAATTACAAAAAAATCAATATTTAAATAATATGATTGAGGGGAAACCCACATAACACTTACATGATCAAATTTGTATTTTTTGTATTATTTTAAAAATCATGATTAATAAAACAAACTACAATCTATAGAAACTAATTATGATGATCGTTTTTTAGTTTTTTTAATGAAAGTGTATAATTTTTTAATTTTTCATTTTCATGTTCCAGTTTATTTTAAAATAATTGAACTCCTCTACTTTTTTATGCAATAATTAACTAATATAATATTTTTATATAATCACTTTTGTTTCTTTATTCTCCCTACACACTAAAACATACAAGTTTATATCATGAAAATATGTAATATTATTCTTTTTATGTGAGTTATTCTTATATAAATGATATTATTTTATTTTTTAAACAAGAATATGTCATTCATTTTTTTAATTTGTTTTAATTGTTGTCGATAGTTTTTTAATATCATTTTATATATGTTTTTTAGTATTAAATTTTTAGGGGATTGTTTTCTAAGATTTTTTTATAATTTTTTATATATTGTAATTAATTTTAATGATTCTAATATTTGTTTTATTAAGGATAAAAAATATATTAAAAGAATATATTTTTTCTCTTACTGTGTTGGTGAATATAATTCATTTATTTTGTATTGTTTTTAATGTATCATTAAAATTTAGAAAATAAGTATTATCCATAATTAAATAATATATATTTTCATTTTCATTTTATATATTTTATGTTTGACCTCATTTTCAGGTAATAATTCAATTAATTTCTTTATTTGAGCATAATCGGGATAAGAAAAAGTGAACAAGTTAAAATTCTTGTCAAGCTTGTGAATTTTAATTCCAAAATGTAATAATTGGGGGTAATTATAATGTATTTTTATTTTTTATCATTATCATTATTGTGTGGTATATGGTATCACCTATACTAAATGCAATTAAACCCCTACCTTCGAATGAGAATCCAATTTTAGGAGAAAGTTTTAATATTACCCTCTTTTACTAATGTGGTTGATCAATTTTTTATTTTATAATTAAAACATGATTGAAAAATTGTACTAATAATTATTCCTTCCTTAATAAGTGTATGTGAATAATGATTCTAAGAAAATATAAACAAGTTAGAGGGGTATAAAATAGAAGCGGTAATTTAAATAACCATCAAATAGAGAGTTGGTATGTAATGAAAATTCAATGAAAAAACATAATATATTAAATATTAATGTTATAATTACTCAATCATATTAATTTTTTTGGATAGGCAATCTTGCATTCTTGTTTTTTAATTTAAATATCCATCAAATGGGTATTGAAAAATTTGAATCCCAATGGGGATTAATAGATCATTTTTATGCCTCTATGTTAGTGTTACTCAATGTCTTTTGGAAAACAATATATGATTGTATATATTAGGTTTAGATATAGCTCATAACCAATAATGTTTCAAGTAATCTACCATATGATCACATCAAGGACATACAGTTTCATGTGGTGGAGAATGTTCCTATAGAATTTGAACTGGGACTAAAAACTATATATGTTACTATAAATATAAAATAATTAGTTGTTTTCTCTATATATGATATAATTTATACATGTGAATTTATCAATACATTTATTACTTATCTATTTAGTCATATTTTTATGCATAAGTCTTTTGTGATAGAGATATCCATATATATTTTTTAGGAGTGTATATTTTAATCCCATAATTTCTCATATCTATAAAAACATCTGTTAATTATTTATATGTTCGTAACCATGTCTTTTTTTATCTACTAATGGTATATCATATTTGAATGAATAGTTATTATCAAATCCTATATTTTAATTAAAAATTAGTGGTTTAATTTAATATCTCTAAATATAAACTTTTATTTTTTAATAGAGACTAAGCCTCATATTTTTGTTGTGATTAATATTATCATCTTGAGATTGGTATATTTGAATGAATTCATTTTCTATATTCTAGTAGATTTTTTTGGAGGATTTTATAAGTGATCATCCCACAATTGGTAGATTATATCATGAAGTGTTTCTAAAAAGTGATTTCGGGTTATATTTGAATGGAAAAGTTGAGTTTGGCATTGATCTAATTAATAAACAAAAAATAATTTCTTCTCCCTCACATCAAATAATCCCCACTAAATTTAAATAATTTAAAATATTGATGAATGATTTGGAAGATAATAGATTGAACTATCATTAAATATCTATATGGGATACTTCTATTACCATTGATATGATTTTTGATATAAAATTATGCATCTATATTATTTATATAATCATAAATATATTTACCATTAAGAAAAAACACTACTCAATACATTGAATTGGCCTTTGATAAGTTGAAATTTTCAATGTGATTTACAATTATTTATATTCATACAAGGTTCCATAAGGATAATGTGAATGCGTCTAATATTATAAGAACTATAATAATGACATATTATGTTCATTTTTGATATAATGTAATTACATGTATCATTACTATAACTCAAATGTTGATTATTAAATATATGATTATGGTACTCTAATGATAATATAAATAATTTATACAAGTTTTCATTGATGAAAACATTCTATAGTCAAACACTAAAGAGATTAATTACAATTAGATTGAAAAAAATTGGGAAACACAACATGATAATAAATTTATAATAGTCTATTAAAATAGAACTTATGGATTAGATGACTGAAATTCATGAGGCATTTTTTGTATGATCAAGGAATATAAATTGATTATTAAAAGGTTAATGAAGGAATATATTTTAAAGAATTATTATTTGTATTTAAAATATATCATATCATAGATTTAGTATATTATTATCCCTAATTTCATAGAGAATTATTTGAGATAAATCCTTATTATTCGACCCGTACTCAAAAAGTAAATATTCATTTTTAATGGATAAAAAGGGAATCTTATGTATAAAAAATAATGATGTTATTAACATTATCATGAATGTTAGTCATACGTAATTTCTATACATTATATGTCATGTATAATAATGAATCATTTATATGATTGGAATTTCAATTTGTTATGAATGATATTTTATTTTTAAAAGGGTCTAGGAATAATTATACAAATTTAAATAATTACATGTTCCATAACCATAAGATGTTATAGATGAAGGAAATTCTCTTGTATTTTTCAAACTATCACTCAGTGAGAATTCCACAACGTATACTGACAATGAATCATATATTTATATCTAAATGATAAAATATATCAATATTGTAAAATGAGTAGTGTTTGAATATATTCATGATTAGAACATCAAATTTAGTTATACAGTAGTAATGTGTAATGTTATAATCGATACTCTTAGAATTATATTTAAATTATAATGAATGAAAGAATCTAGTTATGAATCAATCATAATAATATTCCTCCATAATATTCATTAGAATGGATGTTAAGATAATTATTTAATGTTGCATGATTTTTTTTAGTTTGGACCATATCAAATTGAACATAATCTCAAGGAGAAACCATGTGATGAATAATTCCACATTATTTATAATAGTAAATATGACATGGAGAGCACTAGTGAGTGACCTTTATCATTATAAATAAATCTTTATATTAAATAATATGTGGACACCTTTTCTATTTGGGGTTAGTGATAATATTTTTTTTAATCCTACTAAATAACCTTTGTGGATAATATTTCAATATACAATGAAATGAAATAATTTAATTTTTTGCATATTATGTGGAATGACATAGTGGATTACATGTCGAGGTAATTTATTTGTTATCATGTGGATAACCAGAGGCCATAAAACATGTATATGGCTTACATGAGAAATGGGATTGTGATTCATAGATATATGTCCAATGGTATCATAATATATTTGATGACCATGTTTTTTTGGGTTTAGTTTCTAGGTGAATAAATTGATTTGGAATGGTGAATTATACCACCCAATACTTCATTTTCGGATGACGAGGAGTGCACCTTCGCTTTGGCTTGATCTCCAAATTCTTAGACTTTTACCCCAATCACCAACCCTTAGCTCCCCCTAGATTCCTAGAAATTGGTATTTTCACAATGGTTCAATCTTATGACAATGGAGTCCCCTCTCCTCCAATATATTCTCCGATGTTAATGCAATCCTATATATTGATGGATCTCCCTCTCATTGAACAATTTGGGAAGAAAATTCATTTGGGGGACACCTTCCGCATGTTAATTGTGTATTCATAGAAGCTTCCTGAATATACGGTTATATTTCTCTTAGATATGGGGAATTTGTTGATCAGATCCCCCTCTAAAGATGACTAAATATTTTCATAGGTGAATACTCTATGCTTTTTTTTATGTTTTCCCTTTTCTCCCTTTTAGTGTTTTTTTTAATTTCTTTCAAAGCATGATTATTGATAGCCCACATGAAATCATTAATTCCTATGGGGATACAAAATTTTTGTAATTTATTAAAACACTATCTACCCAATAGAATATATAGTATCTAGAATGAAAAAGTGTCAAAACTGTAAAGATGGATTGAATGTTCTAAATTAAATAACAAAAATAAAATCAAAATTATTCAAATTTTTTGGGAAATAAATAATGCCAATAAAATTTTTTAATGACTATCAAGATGGGAGGCATGCATGTTTCATTGATTTTTATGGTCATGTACAAGGGATTTAATTGATTATGGATTTAATTAGCTAGGGGTTGGAATGGGGTCATCATGGATCTTTGGTCTTAGTATCCTTACATAATAAAGTGATATCACTATAAGAATGGTCATTTACACGAGGATAATGTCAAACTTGGTGACCCAAAACCCTATTTAAACCTAACCATTCAAGATTTAATATTGGTCATACACAATAAAATTTGATTAATTAAAGAAACAAAATAATAAAACATAGAATGTGATAATTTTCTCCCAATGAAAAATGTTAATGAATTAGAATTGAAAAAAATGTTGCTACTATCCAAAACATTTACAGTAAACAAAAAATAGTCTCTAAGAATCACAACCCTAAAATCACAACATTCAACTTTAATGAATACATTACATTCATACATGTAATGCTGAAAATGATTAGCATGGGTTCCCAAAGATGAAAGGTTGCAATGAACGATGGCGAAGCTAGGCTTTGAATTTTCAATCCATCATCTGACACTCCTTCGATGTCGCACTTGACCTTGCTAGTCCCAGAGTTCCATGGAATGATCAACAAGGCTTATATTTCTAAGCTTCTGCCTTAAAATATTTAGTTGAGACATATTTATTTACAGAGCGTTTCCATCATTATGATGTGTAACTTTGTGGCACAATGTGTAATCCTTAGAATTTCCTACAGCATGAATCTCAGAAAATATCTTCTCCAACTATAGATCTAAAAAAATTTCACATCGTGTAATCGTATTTCACTTTGTGAGATGAATTGATGACATTTATGATGTGGAAAATTACATTTAAAGAATTCATGATGTATAATTACATTACCTGGAATGTAATAATCTTGCTTCGATTTCTAGATAGCTTTATATTGAAAAATCGGGTGTCACACCTTGATCAATATAAAGTGGCATGAAATGTCTTTAATGTCCCAATTCAACATCTTTTCGTTACTTTTTCATGAATATCTTGTTCCTATCGTAAACTATTAAACAATCCAATTGACTCTGAAATTTAAATTTTTATTTATTTAAATACAAAAACAATACATTAAACACTGAAAAATAAATTCATAAAATACACTTAATAAATTACACCCACAAATGAATTAATACATTTATTCATGGATAGAATCTCAACATACATAAATGTTTTTTCACCCTAACAAAATTAAAATTAAATTTAAATAAAAACAATTGATCAGTTAAAAAATGTTCGAGATCTGCAAATGGAAAACTATTCCATGCCTCATTTTCAATGATACGTGGTATCTATGTATTTTAATTTCAATCTTTCGATGTACCCATGTTTCTTTATTAATCAATCTTCTGTATTCAATTTTTTATTAATATTCATATGGAATGTAATTGTATTCATAATGAATTTTTTCTCTCCCCATTATGATAAAAATTAATTGATTGATGCACATAACTTGTTAACATGTAACATACCATAGGATAACAGGACATCAAACATTTCCATCATGTAAAGATAGAGATTGTAATTAATCATGATAGATTAATCATTTTGGATCAAATGAATATTAGGCTTCGTGGTAGAGAGGTAAATGATCTAAATAAATTATGGATCAAAAATAATGTCTTAATATAATTATTTTTTATATGAAAATAAATTTTAATCTCAATGATTTTCACCAACTAAAAATTTCATCCCCCTCTTCCCCTCAAACAATATCAATGGGGGCTCATGATACATGTATGTGCAATTATAGAATCAAACTATCATTCCATATTTTTTAACTTTTTTTTAGAATGCTATGATCAAGAAATTTATCAATTCTATCAACAAAAAATTTATGATCGAATGATTATTAGAACAAAAATTGGTGATTTTTGATCTAACCAAAAAAGACCCCAATTTTTTATTTATTTTCAATTTTTTGTGTTTTTAAATATAGAGATGAATAATAAAAAATAATTAATAGTCCATGGAATTCCCTATTATCATATAGAAAAATTCCCCATCAAAATATCAATAGTGAAGTAAATCCCTGTACACATAATAACATTCATCTCCCACACTTATCATTTCAATATCATGTAAATCATTTTGCATTTGTTATTAATAGATAATATAGAATTGTAACACAGATCATTTCCTAAAAATTCATTTCAAGGCATTTGCGGGCATAAAAAATTAATATAATTTGGGTCATAGGATAAAGGCTTAAGCAATAGATTTCCTCAATCATATTAAAATTTATTTTTTGTGGACATAGCTTTGATAAAAATTAATGAGTGTCCAAGAAAAATACAAACCAGAGTTTCTGAAAAAATATACTATTGAAATAATGGAAAACATTTTCTCAGATGATGTCTTGAGAATGAGATGGATAAATGGGAAAATCACTCATGGAAATGAAGATGAATAATTAAATCAACGGTTACAAAAATCATAAATTCAGTACAGGGCCATGTCCTAGTGAAATTTCATTTATATTGGTCAAAATGCAACCAAAATCATGATTTTCAAATGCTAATACACATGTTTATCTCTATTAATTTATTCACTATTTTCAAATTAAATTTTTTATGAGTACTATATTTAAATACATGGAATGGTAATTGTACTAGGCTGTCTATGTCTCATAGTTCAATTGAGTAGAGAATGAATCAAATGATTGTAATTCCATTTTAATTAAATATAAAATAAATACAAATAATAAATGGATAAAAATTGAAATTTATATAAATGAAACTATTAATCCCTTTAAAAATTGATTCTAAAAATGTGGGATATAAATGTTCTCTTTGATTCCATTTTTAGTGTATAAATACCCTTCAAGATGTTTAATTTCATTGCAGATTTTAATCGTGTAGTTTGCTATGCTCTACATTATGTGTTGATGGTACAACTTAAATAATAATAAAAAGTTAAATAAAAGGTCAAAAATAGGATTTTAAATTTTATTTTGTGATTAGTTATTTATCCTAAAAAACAAGACAATAAAAAAAATTAAAATCTCTTGTTTCCTCATATTAGAGGATTTTTTACCATTAATATATCGACCTTAACTCATTTATCATTGGGGATTGATATTAGGAAATATGTTTATTGATCAAGATCTAAAAATTTTAATGACTCCAGTTCTCTGAATAGATTCGTTTGATCCCTTGTTCTGAAACTAAATTCACTATAATATTGTTGAAAATATTCAATATAGATATGCGGTAAATCTAGCAGTTTGTGGCCATTAATTAAAAATCATAATGTTGTTCTCAAACTAACCAAACTTGTTCTCGTTCTATGATTTTTTTATAAATTAATTTTACTCCAATGGTTTCTTATTTTTTTAATAAAATAATCCTTTTCAACATCATCACACATTCTAATTTACTCTCCATAGAACCTACTTGAAGTATTTTTCAGTTGACAATAATTCATTATTCTTTATTCCGATAATCAATTCCAAAATCATTAATTGTTTCATTTGAATTTGTAACTATTTGGGAAAATAGAATTTCACATCAGATCCTCCAAATCATAAACTCTTCTCTCCATTTAAGCATTAATGTGATACCTTTCCATAGCTTGGAATGTTATTTCCTAAATTATTTGTGGCAGATATTCATTATTATCCATCACCATAAAATGATCAAGAATATATAAATATTCTACATTGATGATTACATCTTCATGTAATCCTTGAGGATATCTTGCTATTGTGTCATATAGTTGATGTAATATTTGATTTGGTTTCTTCTCCATAAATCACAATCTCTTGAATGTTTCATATGACATTAAATTTACAGTGGCCCCTAATTCACATATTTCACTACCAAATATCATTCATACCATTGGTAATTGGAATAAAAAACTACCAGGATCATCCTACTTATTTGGTAGGATAATTAACATTTCTGATGAACATTATCTGTAGTGTTTAATTGTAGCTATGACTTCAAGATTTCTTTTATTCATCAGTTACTATTTCATTAACATTGAATAGACATACATTTATTTAATTGTCTCACATAATGTGATGTTGATATGTATCTTTTGAATATATATAATTTTTGTTTTTTCTCATCAGTATTCACCTACTTTAGTGTATATCGATATAGTAGTTTTTGTTGGAACAACCGTGGTATTTCCTCTTCATTATTCTCCTAAACTTATTTTGGTTTTTCATAACTTGATTCAATGTCTTGTTATCCATGATTTCCATAAAGGGAAATATCACATCCTCATGTATTCATTTTACTTATACGTAATATGGTTTTCAAATTTGCATGAGGATCTTGCTGTGGACTTTATTTTCATTGATTATAATTTTTTTGTTATTGTTTTTGTGGACTCAATCCCTACAAATTTTTTTGACCATTATAATTTAGATATAATAAATATTTATAATACATTCTCTGGGAATTCAAATTTTCCGTCATCACATCCACGTATCTTTTCAAAGACTCTATTTGAGTATCGATCCACCAATTGTAAACCATGTGAGCAACTTGTACTCTAACATCCATTAGATTCCATTTGAAATTGTATCTAAATATCTCATCGTACAACTCAAAACTCCACTATAGAGACATTCCCATAAGTGATCCTCCTACATTAGCTTCAACTATAAAACTATTGCACTATAATAACCCTTTTGAAATTTTTTAATTAATAAACATATTTCGATTCTATGATGAAGACATTGACTTATAAATAGTTTTAATATTTCTCATGAACTATATAACGACTATTTATTTAATTTTTCAAAATATAGATACATAACTGAATATCTATAGAAATTGATGGTGGGAAGAAACCTTATTAAAAAATCCTTACTGGTTCCTCCCACGTTGTTATTGAATGAATATGCAGACATTAGATCCACTCCATTGTTGTTTCCTATAATGAAGATATGGAAGGTGGATGACTTACCACATAATTTGTGACTTTTTGAAATTGAAAAGTGTCACAAATATCCATGGAACATATGATGCAGAGTTCCAGTCTTTAGGAGGTAACCCAATGAATTTTAGTGATTGTGCAATAATTTGAATGACTAGTAGATTAATCTAAATGTTTTCTATAGTGATAGTTGGATTGAAAATTCATAGATTTACACTCGCGATCATGGGTTTAACGTAATTAATTATCACTTCTCCCTTGATTTCATCCAAGGACATGTGGTCATTCTGGTAGTCCTAGCTTATGGTTGGTCCCTTAAAATTGGACTCTTCCACTAAAGGTGTTCTATTCCTTATTGGTTTCCTCATTTTGATCTTATGCAAGGTAAACTATAAAGTAGTGTTGAAATCCATATTTTCTTATTTTCCTTTCCATTTAGTGGAGTATTCAAGTAAGGTATTCTCACCAGAAACATGTACACACAAAAAAAGTATAAAATAATCTAATAACATAAAAATATTAACCAAGAATCCTAAATAGATTAAACATAACCTCAAACATGTGAGACTTGATTTTATATATATCATTATGATGCACATGGGTTTTAATTGGGTGATTCGTTGTTTCAATTGTGGAGGTTTTATGGGCCCTCAAGGGTTTGAATGGGAAATATAACCTGTCGATTAAATAAATTAAAGTCAAATGGCTATAGTTTTTACTAATAAGGTTTATGGTCTCACATTCACTATGAATGGTGATCCATTTAGAATAAATTTTGATATATGTTAGAATCAAATGTAAATTGTAAATGTTGAAAATGAAATATAAAATGACAAGGTTTCTATTAAATGATGTCAAAAAGTTATATTTTCTTTCATCAAAATATCCCTAAATCTTCTACATTAGTACTTATCAATACCTATCATTCTAGGAGGATAGTAGGGGTGGAGTACCATCATATGGGAACACTTTTTATACATCATGTTTCCATAATTTTTACTATATTATTTATTAAATCATGTCTTCTGGTGTGTTTTTAGAATTTTTGGCATATTATTCAATGAAATCCTTGTGTTATGTGTTATGAATGTATTGATGACCATGCTCTACAAGTGGTGGGCCATGAGCCTCTAGTATTGTAGCGAATTGTTCTGATTGAGGCACCACCCAGTGCACCTGATCTGGGAACTGATTCACATGTTCGTGAGGTTTTACTATGTTTGATGTGATATATGGATGGTTCTCTAGGGATTGTTCATAGGACGGATGATATGATCAATGAGCTCCCATAGAATCATCATCATACATTACTAGTGTATGTGGTGCATAGGCTTCTGATTCATGGATAGACGAAACCCTATTTATCATGGAGTACCAGGAGATGCCTATAGTGTACATGGTCCTGATTGATACCTAAATATTGTAGGATTTTGCTTAGAATTTGTGGGATTTATTTTCCTAGGAATATCTCAATTAGGGAACGATATTATATGAAATTGAGACTTCCTTATTTGATCACTTCAATCCTTAGATGCTGATAATAGTAACAGCAATGGAATTCATGCTTTTAATGTAGGTTTTCATGTCCGTTATGGATTATTCAATGTGTTTCACTATGTAGTAGTTCTTTAATCATTTTCAATGCGATGCTGATCATTCATGTGCTAGAAACTTCAAAGAGGGGTTCTTGATTAATAGCTGAATTCATGCGAATGTTATTCGCATATCTATGCTCTCTGAGATTGTTAATCATGCTTTTATCATTGATTTAAATAATAGTATCATGAAAAATACTATGACTAGAATATATGATCTGATTTATGCAAGTAGTTATTCTTGTATAAGAGAGAGATATAAATATGTTCTTAACATGGTAGTGGTAGCTAGAGTACCAACACTGGTAGCATGATGGATTACAGGGTCACCTGAATCCGCAATAGGAGAAGGAACTGCTACAATGACTATCTTGAGGCAATATGGGGCACCGTTAGGGATTTTTTCATTCCATTACTTTAGATTCATGTGAAATAGGTTCCTCAAAATCTCCACCAATGGTGGAGAAATATTTTAAATCACTTTTGGAGGATATATTGTGTAGAAATGACATAAATCATTGGGGTGGAGGTCTTGGATTTGGTATCCAAACTCCATATAAAAATTAGTTCCATTAGAGAGGTCATGATCATGGTTGTTTATCTATTGCATAATGTCATTGACTAAGTCTATTTCATTCATTAGAAACGACATTCGAGGATCAGGATACAAGTCCATCAAAGTTATGTGGTATTATTCTACTAGCCTCCAATATCATATCTACTCTATTTGATATAGGCGAATCACAATATTTAATATGTTATCTATCACAGATTTTAATGGAATATAAATACAATATTAATATATTTTAACAACATAAGACAAACTATTTGTGTTATAGTTAGATGGAATCCTTTACTATAGATATTTTCCATGATAGATGGGTAGTTACCCTATAATTTGGGAGAATATTATTTTATTTTTATTGGATTTTATGTCATTTTAGAAATGGACTGGTTTTTTCTATGTCATGACATTATATACTTCTATCACTTCAAGGTGTTGTTCGCATCACTAATGGGAAATAGATATCATATAAAGGGTGATTAAAATTTCTTGGATAACCTTGATTTTCGATGTCTTCAAGAATAATTAAGACTTATTATCAGGCTGAATTATGTCAAAAACTAGATCATTTGGGGATTCATTGATGAAGAAAATTCTTGGTTAACAAATGCTATAGAGTTATAGTTAACGATTGAGATTTTTCAAGGGGCTACTCAAGTGACATTTCCAACATAAAGAATGGATCATACTAAGCCTAATGAGTACATGGGATCGTTTTAGGATATATATTCCAATGATTTTATATTTCCTAGTGTTTTATGTTTAGTTTAACCCTTTATTTTCTTCAGGAAGGATGATTGGACCCTCCCTTATTAGTGGATTATATACAGTTCTACCATATTAATATCAATAACTAGTATCAAATTCGCCAAATATTTATCTCTATGACCAACATTGTTGTGATATGGTGTTATTTTTTATCAAATAGATATCATGATATCATTATGTGTGATTAAGTACATTAGAAATAACACATATAGGATTATATAATTGGTACATTGTGTATGACTACCTCGTTATGTCATCCAATCATACGAACGTGCAGGACATTTACATGGATCTACTAAATAGGGTGTTGTACACCTATCATTATTATATTATCATAGTATTTTTGGATGACTACTTCTAATATTATAATATTTTTAGAAATAATTCTATGTACCATGATATCATTATGAGTAAAATGTGAGATTATTATATTCATTAAATTATTTCTATGTGAAAATTATAGATCAATAATGTTCTAATCCCGCATCATATTATTTTATCATTAGTAGTTTATATTGACACATAAAAGCCATGTTTTTTGAAATCATAATTTAATCCCAAGATCATGTTTAATATTTAGTTTTTTATGTGTTGAATGCTATTTTAAGCATTTCATACAAGTCATCTCTCACCTTCTTGCACATCAAACTCCTTATACCATGCTTTTTGTCAAATTCAAATGGATTGAAGAATCTGGGAAATCCTTATTGAATATTAAACATATGATGGTCTTGGAACCTATTATGATACTACCAGATCCTGGTTGAGGATATACAATATTCTCTGATGCATTAGTCATTGTCTTAGTAGTGGTGCAGTTGGAGGAGCACATAATTTATTCGTGCAGATCCCAAGGATAAAGGCCCCATGAAAAAATTACCCAATGAATGACCTTTAGCTACCATTAGTGGTCCATTTCATATGTACCTGATGGAAATATTTGAAGGTTGAGAGCTTTATAGTGTATAAGGACCACAATATCCTCAAATATTTCATTATAGAATATAACATGAGTCTCAAACATCGACGAACAGTCAAATTTCATCAGTCGTTTTATTTTTTTTAGATTTATAATATTATGATAAAAGATAATATAGTAGTTTATTCATAGTGTTAGAAAACTGAAGAATAATTTATATTTGAAGATAAGGACGATTTGAAAATGATATCCCATTTCTAGGAGTTGCATATGGAGTTTCATGATTGCCATAAATAGATTTATTTCTCATCATTGATAGTTACCCCTTCCATCATTAAGAATTGAAAGAGTATGAACTATTCATATCATGATTTCTTCATTATCCATTATATAATTTAAAGAGATAACCCACCTCCGGATTGGTATATGATCATATGTGAAATCACACATAATCATGGACATGAATTGGTACCAATAGTTATGATAGAGGTACTGATGTATGAGTCCCATACTTTTCAAGGGGAAGTTAATCCTAGTATCTCCATGATCATTCAGGATATGAGACAATAGTAATGGTGGTATGGGATGAATCATTTGATTGTACTCCCTATAACTACATATTCCACCTTTCAGCATGTGAAAGAGGAGCTCCAAATACATGAATCCTTATTACACCTACATCAAGTTTAAGGATGGAATGTGGAGGTTGTTTCCATGGACTATGTATTTATCTTACAATAGTCTCATCTTAGCAGTGATTTATTATGGGTAGTTATTCATTTAATGATGAAGGTATCTCGAATCATTCCAATTCAGAAAATATTCTAAATCCATTAGATGGGAATATTTAATGATTGTGAGATCATATGATTATATGGGGTCCCTAATACTATCGCATCAGATTGTGATTCTCACATCATGTCACCATATTGGAATGTTTAAAATAATCTATGTAAACATATGGGATTCTAATTACATTATTTCACCCTAAAATAGAAGGACAATCATAATGGATGATCTGGATCATAGAGGACCTATTATTGGAATACATTAGGAATATTTGTGGTTTGTTGGAGATGAGTATATCTGTCATTGATTACCAAATAATAACATCATTCAGGAGATGATTTAAATGGATACATTTAAAGAATTATATGGTAGTTATATATTTCATCCCAATTCTTGCTATAGTATTGGGAGGCATCCCTTTTAGGCTCTCTTATAGTATAGGGGACTTCAGAGTAGGTTCATTTGATCAGAATGAATATTTATACTGGTCATTCCAGATGGAAATTTTGTGTCTATAACCATCAATGACAATGCGAGTTTGAGGATTGATATCATGTTTTTATATGGGTGATTCCCATGCATGGAATGATACAGATAAAAATGAAAGGGTAGAATTTGTAGAATGAATTTGAAATATATGAGAATCAAGAGAGATTCATTCAATTTTCAAATATTTTTTCTACTACTTCATTTATATCGTTCAATTCATGACACTATGCACATTTCACAGCTTCACCGGTGTAAGGCTGACCCACCTCAAAATATTGATCCCATGAAATTTTAGTAAGATGATGTTACTCCAATTGTGGAGTATCCAATATAGATCATTGACCAGATCATGAAGGATCTGTGAGGCCGGTATGTCCCTCCAATACCTCTTTAATGGTAGCCCAGTCATGTACTTGATGATACTTGGGATGGTTAGGCTGGCGTACATGCCTAGTGGCCAAAGTTGTTCTCAGATTTTGGTTTTCGTCCCATTAAAGGTTAGCATGTTGATGGATTCCATTAAAAGGGTAATATTATAACACACTAGTTCTTATATTTGGTTATGGATATATTTAATATTCGTCAAATTCATTATTTTTTCCGAAATATGAATTCCTAATGATATTACGAGTTTAAAGGGGGGAGTATAGGGATAGTTCAATGCCTAAATTCTATCTTTTTGGATAAAAATATGTGTAAATCATGGCTATAAAAAACCAAGTGGAGTAGTCCAATGATTAGTTCTATATATGTATGGTTGGGAAACAGAGCGATATAGGGTGCATGGATGGCCCTAACAGTGTTCCTGGGGCCTCACAACAATGAAAAAATGATATGAAAAATTTCAGAGGTTATATCATGGTTGGACAATAGTTTAGCTAATTTTTCGGACTAACCATAATGTAACATATTTCCCATAGCTTACCATACATGGTTGGTCAAAATTTTTAAAACCATGTGGAAAAACCAATTGAAGGATTTTTTTGTGATTTTACAGTTTTGATTTCAACATAAGGATTAAATCAACCCCTATATCATATTATTTTCTAGTTGATATGCCCCTTTATTTTACCCTATATGGTTCCCTATTTCACACCTATAAAACTAATCGATATCATGAATATTTATAGAGTTTTAGCGAGGCACCAATTCTATAATTGGATCTATGATGTTAAGATATTTATTACCTTCTAATCTTTCTTCGTTTTTCATTCAATTTATTACTCTATTTAGATATAAGATCATATGACATATTTTTTAAGGTTTTGACCCATTATTAGGATCAATTAAAATCTAGGACACACTTGGCGATTATAGTGGACGAGGAGATTCATAAGAGTACGAGGCATAACCCATCACTCTAGATTTTTTGTTTTATAAATTATCAGGTGTCTCCACCAATATTACCAGTCATCGCCTATTTTATTATGGATTCATGATTATAGTCACTATAACCATATTGTTACACTATTTCTAAATTTGATATTTTTCAATGGAGTTTCAGAACACAATGATGACCACCCCCTATTGGGTGATTATGTAGTTCATTCTTTTAGTGGTTAGTTATACCTTAAAAATGAGATATGACCATTTTGATCCACTTTGATTCTTTTTGTATTGAACCCGATAAATATATATGATTTGAATTAAATTAATTTTGAATTATTCAAAGGATAATACAATATTTCATTCCACATAAACATCATAATGAATGTTCATTAATTTTATAAATTAATATTAAATGGAAATCGATAGTAAATTGTATACATATGACCTTTCCTAATATAATATAATAGAACTATTTGGTTTCTGGTCATAGAACACATTTCCATGAATAATTGATGGTAGTAGAGAGAATATTATTAAATGAATATTACTAATACTAAATGAATGAAATTATTTCATGCCCCTTGTCTGTGTCACAATAATTAAGGGAAATGTTTGAACCTAACGTACTTATTATGGGGTACGATCATTACATGAAATAATTAAATAAATGAATAAATTTTATAATTCCTGGAAAATGGACCTTGAAATTTCTACAAGAGTGGTTAGACTTTAGAAACCTATTTGGATACCCAAGGGACCCCTTGAGCACTCATGTACTCCATTATAATTCATGAATGTTTATTTCCATGGATGTGACCCACATTAGAACCCAATTCACATATTTGATTGGATGAATGGTATGACATTGTAGAATCTATATTTACTATTACATGATTCCTTTGATACAATCATTGGATCTAGTATGGTTTCTACGTATAGAGGTTCAATGGTAACATCAAAGATCCCGACCATTTCCTATCCCACATTACATTGGATGTTTTGTTTGGACATGGTAGGATTCATTATTGTAGAATTACTTGGGTGATGATGCATAGAATAAACTATTAATACTCATACAATATACATTTACTAATGATTTGGAGACCGTAGAAGACTAGGATTCTTTGGATAATCCCTTCGTACCTCTTCATTATTAATATTACAATAATTACTGTCTATGTCTAGGAGCTTTCTCTGTTACTATAATGAATGATCATTTGTTTTTTTTTTACAATATGTGACCTATTTATATAAAATGGATATTATTTAATTAATGAACTATTTACATGTTTAGTCTCTAGTTGAGGAATGAAGTAGGTAGTTGTCAATTTATGTTACGATACTTCTTTACTTTTTTATATGCATGCTTACATACTATTTTATTTTATATTATACAAAAATGGTGATATGAAACCCATTATTTCTAGACTACTATGATTTATCTCACACCATATTGAAGTTTAATTGGTATTATTGAAGACAACTAGTCTATAGGTGTGTCAAAAGGTATGTGTATTGATTCATACTCTTGATTGTTTAAATTCATAGAATGTAGTTGTTAGTAGATGATTGAGCTAGAGCACAAGATACTGGGGATTTTTTTTGGAATTTTTTAAAACTTAGGCATATCATGTATTGTTTGCTAAATTCTATCACTGTTTTCCATATATCAACATACCTATCATTTATCACTATATTCTGTTTTATGTTGATATCATTTTTTCATGTTATTTATTTATCCATTTCGTCTTCTGATGGGCCATGTGAAGTTTACGTATACAACATATATTATTTATTGTCATTAAATATTTAAATTCTCTGCTACACTCTGGTAATTGGTTCATATTCTCCCCATTGAAAAACCCTAGACCCAAAAAACTACTCGATAACCTCTCACATTTGAGGAGATTACCTTGAGGCAATGTGGCTAACTAGTATATGGGAACCGTTGAGTGGCATTTAGTTTCGGGATGTCACACTCACCCCCTCCTTACAAGTTTCAAAAAACACTCTCTGTATTTGATTAGTGTATTGGACAAGTATATTATACTCAATAGGATTATCATATTATCTCTCTAAAATGTAGTAAGATGTAGTTGGATCATTTTAAAACTTAGAAAAGTTCTCAAAACTTTTATTAGTTATCATCATGGGATTTCATTGCAGAAAAATTATCTATAATTACATATATAGATATTGGAAATGCTGTAATAATATAATTTTATAATGAAATTAAAACATGATTAGATCTGCTTCAAAACAATCAGAAAATACATACCTTATGGTATAATTAACAATACATTAAAAAATACTACATGTCACTACCAAAATAATGCACATTCCCACCACGATTTGACACAAACAAATTAAATAGACATATAAAATATAAAATCATAGACCATATGATGGTTTAAATTAGTTCAGTTCCACTAATAATGTATTTTCAAAAAAAATATGTAGATTAAATGTTAAATTTGATTAATTGAGACCTCCCATTTTGTTAAAAAAATACATAAAAATTAAGAAAAATACATATAATCATGCATTCCAATGTGTATCTTGATCTCAAACCCCCCAAAAGACGTTGGATAATAAAATAATCTAAATCTCATAATATCCCATATAAAATTTCTATTAGTAAAAAACAGACAATAATTAAAAATGGAAATTCCACTATATATGAAACATTAATTTCGCCAATTTATGGCCAAAATTTGCACATACATAGGTTCACATCCGAGATATAAACATAAAATCACCATTCTTCCATGTGGAAATAAAGAAACATAGAAAACATAGGAGTATATCCAATTTTTTTATTACATAAACCACTTAACAATGTCCTTGTTGAATTGACATATAGAATCCAAAATTCCTCCCCATATGCAAGAGGTTTCTTGCTTGTAGAGATGGCTAAAAGAAAACCCCTTTGAGGCGATGATATTAGTATTGAGAAAAAAACAAAAATAATGGAAAAATAAATAAATAAGCAACGTGTTACCATTATAAAAGAATAACTAAAATGGTGTAATAAAAATAATATACAAAATAATATCCATTAAATACCTATAATCATATATCAAAACAAATAATGTGATCCAACCGTAGTCAGTTGATCAATATTCCAAAAAAACCCAAAACCCAATGTAGTCTTTATTATATTACAATCCAACAATATTTCAGGTAATCACCTAATTATATAATTTTATTTTCATACTTGACCAACATATATGGGGATTTATGCTTTCATGTATACATTATAAAAATATCTATATGAAAACAAAATTCTCCATGCATGTTTGAGTGTATAACCACATTTGACAGCCTAATGAGTATTTTTCATGATTTCAAATGTATAATGTTTGTTCATGAAGTCATATAAAAAAGGAAATTACGGAAAATATTAAAATTCATTAAAATTTATGGGTACTAAAATTCTATGAAATATAAACATACATGATACGGATCAAATATGAAGTACAAAACAAACCCTATACCTAGAATACATCAAAATATTCTATGTTGTCAAATGATTGTAAAATGCAGATAACCTATTAAATACTAAAAACCTTCCTTATTTAAATGGGTTTGTACTAGGGATATATCTCATGTATAATAGTCATCATAGGAACAAAATCGATGAAGGTCTAACATATCAATCAACACAAGATGATCCATTATCCTCCTTCTGTGAATCAAAAATATATTGAGTCAAATATTTCACAAGGATTGAAATTATTTTTGAGTATGGATTAATGATGATAACCTATTATGAATGTTAAAAAACTACATCCTATTATTCATGGCCCCATTCCTGAGTCTTAAATAAATGATCTCAAATGAATCCACAAGTCTAAACAAGGTGGATATACCAAGTTCAAATTGTCCAACCAACACAATAAAACAGCTGTATATGTATGTGCATTTCGGATAACTAAACACATTATAATTGTAAAGGGGAACATTCTATCATCATAAAAAGTTTGATACTTGTTGAGTAAATTATAGAGTCAATAATCTATGTATTATTATATGTATATATTTCCTCCCATATATTTCAGTATTTATACTTGTCATTGAATTTTTTTATTCTATATCTCTTAATAATTTAAAAATATCATCCATATGTTTTAAAATGTCACCCTATTGCCACATATTAGTACCCTAATCTGGTTTTTCCCATGGAATCATGCATTCATCTCAATACACTAGGAAATGTGGACTAATCATGATGGTTTGTTGCATATATCATGGAGAGTTTATAAACTCCTTATCAAAGCATAACAATAACATATATGAAAAAATGATAATTAAAAATATCCTTAAAAATACCTGAATAAATTCCATCATCAATTCATAATTACAAAAATATATAAATGAAAATAATTTTGAAGTGTTGATATTTTCTTCAAGGTATTCATAATGTTTCAAATGAAACCCAAAGTAAATTCATAATGAAAACTCATCATGAATGTCCTAAAATCATGAATGGTTCCCTTATCTGTGATCCATCCCAAATCATCAATATAACATATGGATAATTCCCTTATATTGTTCTACAAAGAAGTAATATATTTTAATAACATTCAAGAATACTGAATATGGTGTGAGTACAACTCATTATCCCACTAGAAATGATGTTCTAAAAAATATATATTGTTAAATTTTGTATTAAATTCTATTCTAAATAATGTCAACTTATAAAATAAACTATTTTCATATAAAAAACACTAATTAAACACATCAATCCTCAGGTTCATGATAGAACTCAAACCAATAATACCTTATTCATAAAATTATATTTTATTAACCTTCCACCTTGCGATATCACATTTCATTCCATATGAGGTTTCCATTATTCTTTTAATTCCATGTTCACAATAAAATAATGGGGTACTAGTTCATTAGTCTATCACCGCATGTGTTTTTGGAGCTATAATACATGTCCCACAAATCGGTTATCCTATAATATATATATATATATATATATATATAATGGGTTCCTTCACTGTTACTCTAGCACCATGAATCAATTTGAAGCATTTTGGTGTCCCACTACATATTCACAAAATATCAAATCTCATTATTCTCTATTTCCAACAGTTTATTAACCAATCAGATAAATAATAATTTAAACCATTCCAAAAATTATTTAATTGATGAATATAGGCACACACTATTGGTCTCTCTAATATTTTTAAACCATTAATCTATAAATTTCATAATTTTTTATTAATCAATTTCATTATCACATATTTAAATTGAGATCATTATAACTTGTAAAAAATAATAAATTACCATACATAATTTAGAAAGAGATTTCGAAATTTATAAATAAAAATTTCACAATCACATAAATGAGTTTAGAATAATTAATATTGGAGTTGACAATTAAAACTACTACCTCAATTATGTTGACATATTTTTTCCAAAAAGAAATAAGAAATTGTTGGTTAAAATGTCTAAATCTCAATGTTAGAATAAATCTAGGATCAAATTCTAAGAACAAGGTCAGTCAAAAAATAACAAAAAAATTATATCTAAACCATTTAAAATTGGAGTAAATCATCATCCCAATAGATTATATAATAATGGGAGTGTGAAAGATTATTAAATAGGGATAGAAATATTACCTACTAAATTACCATCATTCAATGAGATCTTCAATTCAAAAAAAAACAGTGGTTTGAGGATCCCTGGAATCCTCCATGATTCTTCAAAAAAATTTGGAATTCATGAAAGGTTAAAATAGTTTTTTTTATGAAAATAACCAGGGGTTAAAAAATTTCATTTAAAATTTATGGGTATTAAAATATCAGGTCCACTATTTCTTAGATAAGGGTACATTGTTCGGCATAAAATGCACCGTTACATAGGGGTGGATGGTTTTTTCATTGTGGAACATTGTCTTATTAACCATTCAACAACCATGAAAACACCAATGGTTGGAGGGTAATTTTTTTAGAGGATGGCCCTATGGGTTGGCTAAATAGAGCACTAATATTTCTCCACCACCAATCATGCCAAAACAAGGTGAATGAATTCTTTTGTAAAATCGTACATTTTTCCCGAACCATGACCCAATCATGAACAACCCCATGGGCTTCCAAAAACCCCCCAATTTCACCTAAATAAAATAAAATAAAATAACAATGAAATAATAAAAAACCTATAAAAGGGTGCATGAAAATTAGAAACATCTATTCGAGAATTATTGGGATCATAAAATCTCTCCACCATAAAACATCTCATTCTAAAAATATAGTCCATTATGTCTATAGTATGATTAGGTTAAAAATGGGCCACATAGAACTCATTTTATCTCCCCTCTCCCATAATTTCCCCATTATCATATCCATATTTCCAAGATACTCACAATATTTCCATGATGTTTCACCATAAAAGATTCTCTATTCGATCTATAACATGACTGTGATGGTCCTCCACATATAAATCATCCTCATCCCTAACATCATCTATATCAATTATATAACAAGGGACAGGGTGATACATCTCGATATTGGAAACATGAAAAACATGATTCTTATCACTATATATATATATGGGAAAATAATGACTATACCACATACATGATTAATTCAAAAAGACAAAAATTTATGACAAACATGGGCTCTGACATTCCTTGTATCATAATCCTACAATGATCCAATATATTTTTGTACTAATGGTACATTAAATCACACAATATAAACTCAAGGGGACATTGATATCAATAAACATATGAATAGTTTGCACTCTTAGAAGTATCCATACATTTCTATGTCAAATTAACCTGATCTAATGAATCCTACATGAGAATAGGTCCCAATAAAATTGACTCACTTTCCTCCTTCAAAAATAGAAGAAATCTTCATGGAATACAATTAAGAGACAAAAATTATTCATTATAAATAGGATCTCGATACAATTCTTATAGGAAAACTCAATGAGTGCTATGTTTTTTGGCCAATACCCCCCCCCCCCAATCGATGATGCACCCATATAGAATATCCCAAAATACTTATATAGTACGTTATGACTTGCCATCTACCTATGGGTGTAATGTTGTAAAAAACAAAAGTTATATACAAAGAACATTATTTGAGCCTTTACAGAGTCATTAAGTAAAACAAGAGTAATATCCTGAATCTATAATTCACAGAACCCTACGTAGACATACTATATACCAAACATATTGGTATTATACCTAATTCACTAAGAAATCCTCTCAGATTGTATGAAATGGATAAAAATTGGTAATCAGTACACATTCATCCAAATAACATCACTCATTTGTGGATGCTCATATGATTGTGCTCATGATGATGTAAAACATATCATTTTTTCTTATATACAATTACCAAATAGTAAGTTTACTTAAATGAAATGAAAACACTAGTTGAAAGAACTTTGTAACATCCAGTCCTAAGTAAATATAACAATTCCATGTCCTAGTTGGATGCATGACCTTAGGAGATCTTCCCCAAATAGTTGATACATCAAACTAGTAGTTAGGATTTACTATATATAATTTGGGGAGACAATAACCACATTATCAAAGAATCATAACATTGAAAAAAAAAATATCCAACCGATAATAAAAAAACCAAAATAATGTATCAGTAAAGATCAAAATCAAATGATAATCCCATAACATGGATAAATGAATATATAGAAAAATAGTGTATATTTATTTCCATATAAGTGTAATGTGTCCAAAGAAACACCTAGTAATGAATGAATGATAACTTCCCCAGAGGTTCTCATCATCTAGTCCATCTCCCTCATCCATTCACCATCCTGACTCACCCATTTTAATTATGAAACATTATGTTATCCTATTCCAAACATTTAATCTATTCAGTTTCCCATTATATTTCCCGAGTAGGGTGAAACATAAAGAAATAATTCCACCACCAAAACACTCTAAAATAATATCCACTCTATAATAAATTAAGAATTTGAATCTGTGTAATTTAAAGATGATAAAATAAATAGTTCTCAAATTAAATTATTATTTAATTAGAGATACAAATTACCATGTCAATGATGAATCATGAACAAATAATACCTACATCAACCAATTCTCATTTATGAACAACCCACATATAGATATTGCATTTCCCTCGCTCATTGGATTATATAATTTGTTTAATCTCAATTTTTCATTCATAAAGGGTGGTCCTAGAACATCTGTCTCCCAACCTATAGGTATTTAGAGAAACTATCCATATCTCAAAACTCATTGATCACATACAATTCATATATACAATGGGAACCTATAGTGGAAATATGGTACCCCATGTGTTATTTTCAGTAGTAGTTGAAGTCTTGAAACTCAGTCACTAATAATACATCTCATCGATCCATAATTTTTAATATTTAATGAAAATAACTATATATCATCTATCAAACAATTAAAAAAATTATCATTTCAAAAATATCGACACACACCCTGGGTCTCGATCATATTTGTATATAAATAATAAAAAACTTAATAATTCAATTAATTAGTAATTTTATTATCATTAATTTATCCAATTTTATTATCACAGGGATAATAATCAATTGAATAAATAAATATGGAATTCACTTCCCATTGTAGAAAATTTTGTTTCAAAAATCACAGAAAAACATTTAGAATAAATAATTGGGGATTTCAAAAAAAATTTTACAAAACTAAATGTCATTAATAAATGTTTTACAATCCAAAATCCCTAATTAGTTTGAGAATGATGAAAATAAAATAGCAGAAGAGAATTCTGATGCAATCCATGAACAATGATTCAAATAATAATTAATGACAAAATAATATTATATAGCCTTCACCCAAGGTGTCATTAATCCTTTTTAAGTATTAGGGAAACATTGGATATTGAAATGAAACCATATCGGAAAGAAATAAAATACCAACGACGAGTTGATCCATTAACAAGATCTTTTATTTGATAATACATGGTTTCAAGGTTCCTTGGAATCCTCCCTAGATACTCCAATATTAATGATTGTATTATTTGGCGAAAGAATGATGTTTTTGTATAATAACCTTTTTTCATGAATTTTAGTTAAAAATTAATTTGATTAAAAATTCACGTGAATGGATTCTTGTAGAGGGTAACACATTATGATAGTTTGTGCTCTATAACAATGTTCCCCTACTTAGGGGGTGCATGCATTATCATATGTGGAACAATGTATAAAAACTATTATCAAAAAATGAAAACCAACTTTTTTTGAGGTGCATGGTTTGGGAGGGAGGCAATAGGGTTTGGCTAAATATAGTTCCACCTATAATCTCTCCTTAATTCATTTCACACTTTCTAATGGAATATAGAATCTATTTTTCAAACTATTCTTCAACCATACACAACCCCACGGGATTCCTACCTAATCTAATATCTTAGTAATAATCCACAAAAATACCCAAAAACAAAAACTAAAAATAATGGTAATTGATTTAATAAAATTGAGCATGATACATACCCATAAATAATGATATCTAACAATACATATATTAATTTATATAATTTATTAGTTATATTTATTATATTTATTTATTAATATTTTCTGATTTTTATTTTGATGAATTTACCTATAAATGAAAAATTATGTATTATGTTTTCCCCATTATGTTTTATATGTTTGGAATCTATTTTGATAATAACTTACAAGTATTGTACATTTAAATATTATTAGATATTGAAATATTGAAATGTCAATGAACATTACAAATGAAGTTATGAATCAAACTTACATTTCCTATTTGAAATTTGTCTCAGCAGAATAAAAATATGTTGGAAAAGATATTATTTTTTTTACTTTTACCTATTTTAAATTTTACAATAATGTATTGAGTGTTTTATATTTAGGAAAATTGTTAAACTCTTATGTTTCAAATATTTACACTAATTTATAAATGATTCACCTATACATATTATTTTTAACAAATTTAATAGTCAATTATGATTGAATCTTTATTCAATGTTGAATCATGAATATAATAATAAAACTTTATGGATATTATTTGATGATATATATTAATAGAATATGTATTAATAATAAAAGATTCCAATATGAATATTTTTATGATTGATGTTGTCCCAATAAACTATAAGATGTGTTATATAAAGAACACTTTCAACTAAAATTTGTTGAAATAATAATACTATAGTTATCATAAATATTTTTTACATGTTTGGTATTATTATTTTTACATATATATCAGTTATATCTATGTTTCTTTAAATAAGTAATTCAAGGGACATATATTGTTGAGATTAATTTGAAATCATTTTTTATTTAAAATAATTGTTTGTTAGTTGATATAATATTTGTGATATGAAAATTATGATATTGTCTCGGAATTTAGAACATCTACTTTTTATGGAATGAATGAATCCAATATTTACATTGTAATAAATAAGGGTTATCTATATATAATGTAGTTTTTTATACAATGAATTATATATCAATAAATAGATTTCATACCACACCCAAAAAAATATAGTGACACATAAAACCTATTAAATATTACAATCATGAACCCGTCCTTAATTACTCGAATATACATGAGATAACATCAACATGATGATATTAGTTAATTTATTATCAATCTCATTCCCCTAATTCATATATTCACTATTTAAATTTGTGTTTTTGGTTCAATACTCTATAGTATTTACATTTTCCCTATGAAATAATTATTATTTACTTAATAATTTCATCAAAAAATGACATCATATATTCATATAACATCATAAAATTTATTCTTATTTTTTTTTATTGCCCTATGACAGGTGGTCGAATTTCTATTGGTCATTCCTCATTTGGAATGGGAAGGTGGTGTTTCTGTTATAAATCCTTATTAGGGGTCATGTTTATTTTTTGTATCATAGATCAAATGGTGTGTTTGGGTATGAATAATAGATATATAATACATAAAATCCAAACCACTATAGAAATATCATTTGTTCACACATATCATATAAAAATTTTGTTATATTTTTTTAATATTGATGAAATCACCCCTCACCTTATGAATCTCATCCATCGTATCATCTTGGAGAACAATGTGAATACATGATGGTATTTATATGTATATTAGTTTTCTTCTATTAATTCATTCATCAATTTTCTACAATCCTAGGAATTATATTTTTAGGGTAATATCAATTCAAATTGTAATCCATAGATCACATGATGGATGAATGAAATAGAGGACACCCGTTTATGATGGATATAGATTTGGATACTGAAAAGCAATTAAGGAATCCTATATAATGAAATATAGAAATTAAAATTAGACCATAATGGAATTGAATTATAAATTATGAAATATTGGTCTTAATTCACTAACTCAATATGATACAACTATGTACATTCTAATCATTTATATAATTAATATTATTTATTTTTCAACTATAAATATTGTTTTAGTCATATTTCTACATGGAAAAATACTCTGCATATTAGTAGATTTTTCATGATACACATTTTGGTAAATATTGTTCCAAAATAACTAAGAGGGTAATTTTTTTTCTGGAGTAATCAAACTTCAATATGGGATTAAATGAGTTAGGGAACTAAATGTTTTATGGATACAAATGTTTTCTGAATAGATATTTCACATTGGGAGACACTATAGACAACAAATCCAAATTTGAAAGTGGTTCTGAATAAATTATATGGAATTATAATACCATGAAGTAATTTATTTTCAAATGAATTATAATTTTGGAGTATAAACAAGATGAACATATTGGTTCAAATTTAAATTTTGAACTAGTGTTGAAGAGAATTATAGATTAAATGATTTCTAAAAAATATAGAATCATTGAGATATAATTTTTTTAGCTTTTGGATTGGATTCTAATATTGAATGAAGTTAAAATATGAATCTTGTCAATATGTGAAAAATGATAATGAATCGATAAAACATAATAATAGTTTTAAAATTTTATTTAAAAGGAACTACCAAATATGTGGTCATGATGTTAGTTATAAGAGAAATTCTAAATCTAGTTTTAATACATCATATTTTAGCACCGATGAATCTATAACAAATTGCCACATAAAAACTACCTACATATTATTAAGGATATAAATGAATTAAAAAAATAAATGAAAAATTAAAAACCATTGGTAATAGGAAAGAACTGCATTGAAAACACTTAATAATGTAAATCATATATAACAGAGAATGATTCTGATTATATATCCTACAAGGAAATTGGTAATGTTTTAGAGATTATAATTTTTAGAAAAGACTATAATGATTAATACGATAATGGTAAATAATGTTATAATTTTTGGTATAAAAATATATAATATATTTTTATAGATATTTTAATAATATAAATGTATTATATGAAACATAGAGAACGTAAAAAGAATATTTTTTAGGATAACTATCGACCATATAATGTGACTGAGAAGGTGTGGAACACTGATTCTAGTGTAAATAAAAAAAATTATTTACATAGACTCCAATAATGTTTTGAATGATATGAGTATGATATTGAATATATGTGTAAAGAAAATACACCAATCCTTCATAAAAATATGATTTTTTATTATTTTTCTTTACAATGAACAAGGAAATAATGAAACTATATTGTTGTCTAGAATAAAAAATTATCATTATATACAAAAAATTATTTTCATAACATATAAAATGTAATATATATAAATCATTCTCACCAAATATTGGACGGATAGAATCTATTCTTATTTACTCTATCTTTTATTTGAAAAATATTTTACAGAATTACATATCCCTAAATAATTATATTATAAAATTATTGTTAATAAAAGTTTTGAAATTATTATTTTCTTTTATAAATAATATACAAAATCCTTTCATATTTAATCATTCAGTATATAATGAATTTCTATTTATTTATTCTAATGGAATAATGTTTTGGTTCAAATAAGATAATGATGACAATATATTGTATTTATTTTTGACATTTTATAATAAAGTCATTGAATAAGTTAAGGTCAAAAAAATTATTATGGATGTTATGTAAGAATTACACTAAAATAAAATTATGATAAAGGGTGAACTAGTAAAAGTGGATCACCATAGATTAATGATATAGTTCCAAATGATATTAAATTATATGTGTTAATAGAAGGAGAGATTGTCGATCTTAAAGATGATTCATAATGAAATATGATTTTCAGATCATCTAATGATTGTAATAAAAAATTTAAAACCATCACATAAAGAGTTTCATCAAAAAATATTCATTCTTAATAATGTATGGCCCTGTATGAGACAGTGAATATGTTAGGATGAATTTCCTCTAGAAAATGATGCAGTAGGGGCAGAAGTGAAACCGTGTAGGAGGGAATATAATTACTTCTACAAGGTAATTATTGAAATATTGTCTAGAAAAAGGTTCTATAAGGAGAGACTAAAAATAAAATTATATCAAATATAATCATATCAATTGATATTTTGAGATGGTGAGAGTTTCTGTAAGGATGAGATAAGAATCCATATAAATTGAATGTTTGGGTTGAAAAAATAAGATGATTCAATTTTTTAGATTGTTAACTGAAAAATCAATGTAGAAGAATGAAAAATATTGGAAAACACTTAGTAGATTTAACATAATATATCTTTCCACATGATGAAGATGCATCTAAAAAATTATGAATATTTTATGTTACTAGAAGGATGAGAAGTGGTTGAAAATAGAAGTAATTTTATAAGGAGGTTGTTGAGAACACTTCTACTAATAAGACGATATATTGAAAGATATAATGTATATATTATATGAATATTCCAAGTAATGTACATTTTCTAGTGAATATTTTATAATTATGAATTATTATAATTTATAGATGAATGTTTTAATGAGAACATTTCACAAATTACATTCGTGAATTCATCAGATTGTGAACTCTGGATGGAAAATAATTGATGATAATAAGATAATTTCTATAATAAACGTTCTGAGTTAAATATAAGTTATTTTTGAAGTGTCAACCCAATTTAGGTGTGTCTTTATTCGAGGGATGTACAATATCAAAATAAATCGGATGTCATTAAGAAGAAACTTAATAGCCTTGTTCAATATATTTTAGGTTCATCAGATAGATTCCATTAGAAGCACATCAATATTTTTGGAGAATTCTAAAATAAATAATGGATATATGTTTTTTAATTATTGAGGGTAGAACAAGAACGATTTTATATAATTCAAAAAAAAAATTTGGAATGAATCCAAGATATGTTGGTACAAGGGCATGCAACAGAATCACATTGTTTGTGGATTAAAAATAATGATCACTATAATGAAATTATATCACCATATCTGGCTATCCAATCCCTATTAAATGATCTATAATATTGGATCGTGTCATTTTTGGTACATAAAATTAAATTAAATTGTCCAAATAATGGATAATTTAATGATTATTTTCATTGTAAAAATGTGAATAATTCATGAAAACATAAAACATTATTCTAATAAAATTTAATGAAGTCTTCATAAGTTTATCCATTTCATAATTTCAACATCTCATATCCTCATGACATGAATTAGGGGAACAGGTGAACATATGGCCCTATTAGGGAAAGAAAGGGAAATTATTTACAATTGTTCATTATAATTTTCATTAAAAACATGAGGAATATCAGAAATCCATGAGAAATAGTAATATCATAATAACAATAACATGAATCATATCTTTTAAATGAGGATAAATCTTTTAAATGAGACATTGATAATAATATCACATCTATCTATCACCAAGGAGTCATAAGAAATTTCAAGGTTACTCACCACGGTCTCATAAAACTTGTCTTCTTTAGATATTAAATTATATACAAAATGCATTAGAAAACTATCAAGGATCACCACATATATTACATAATTAAAATTAGCCACATATACAATATTAAAATTGTTAATAAACATCCCATGAAGAATAAAAGGAATGGCTTTCAACTAAAAATTCATGATGTTTTAAAAATGTTATTATTGGAAATATATTTATTTCTTTTATAACCAAGGGGAAGGGAATATATGATTTATGTGTCTGAGTACCAGAATCAAATAAACAATTTTTAAATCTTGGTGAACACGACTAAAAAATAATTCTGTTTGGTTATTCAAAAAAATATAGTTAATTTTATTTGGAGAAGATATAAATATAAGGCTCCGGCCTTAAACCTTACTTAATATTGAATTAAATGAATAATTCACATTGAGGATCTTTTCAGGTTTAGAGTTTTAGGGAATTAGGACATTACTATTACATCTCAAAAGATTACAAAGTAGACACTTTTACTATGTTTCCATAAAATAATAACACTTAAAAAGAAACATGTCTAGTTCCATAATTTAGATAGCATGACTTTTCCTTGATCCCATCCTTGAACATATTCCACTTTTAGTCCTGTGAATAACATTTCAAAAAAACCTCGGGTGAGCATAAAAAGCTCAATAAGGGATACACAAAGAATGAAAACTGTTAGTTTTTCAAAACAACAAGTAAACCATGTATACTTTATCGAAGTAAAACCTTTCACCTTTGGGAAATAGTAAAAACTATTCATTGCATAAAATATCATTAAATACACTTTTAAAATCAAAATATTACAATAAAACCGATATAAAGAACACGTAACATATAAAGGTAACATGGGACATAAACATACATAGGTGGAATAACCAAATGGTCAACTTCCACACATATCAATTAATGGAATAGCCATACGGCCGACATAAATACCCATTACAGTGGATGTTATAACGTAACCACCCGTCCTGGTATTCACGACACCACCCGTCATATGGTTTATCACATAACTACCCATCAATTGTCCATGTACCATTATAAAATCATAAGACATAAAACAAATATAACGGAAATAAATCATTTCCACACTTTGATCACAATATATCACGTAAATATATTGACATAACAAATCCATTATAAAAACCATTTTCAATACCAAAATACATAAATGAGTATATGGTATTTATTTCATTTTAAAACATTATGGCTGGTAGAGGAAGCCAAAGACCAAATAATATTCGCTGCGGCAGAAAAGGTCGTTTTCACCATGTTCATTAAAAGAAACATTCCTTTTTGTCCTTTAGTAAAAAACTTCTTAAAAAAGATTGCTTTTGTATAAAATTAAAAATGAAAGGGGTTTATACACCATATAAAGGAAAGTTGTGTATAAAACGAAATACTCCTAAATGAAAGAAGATTGAGATGAAGTCCCTTACCTCGCGTACGACTTGCCTCAATCGTTCGTTAACCTCCTGAATAATAAACATGAGATAATTTATACATTTTTAAGAACCTTTTTCATGTTCATTGTTCCTTTTATATCACTTATTACCATGTTATGAACATTATGTAGGTATTTAGGTTAATAACAGTCGTTTGTCGATATTTGGTACTTGAGTCAAAATTTGACTTCTTATATTTACAATTTGTTCATGTAGTCAAATATACATTATCTCAATAATGATATTCATGATGTAGATGCCATATATATAATATATATCCAGTATATAATTGCATTAATAAAATTACATAATCATTTAGAGATAAGAAATGAAATGCACCTTTCATGGAGACGGTAAGTCATACGTACGCATGAACGCTGCTTTAATTTCTATTTCATGTTAATGGAATTAAAACTAAATGAGAGATATGTATATATTAATTAAATAATTATATTAACCATTTAGATGTAATATACATCATATATATCCATTATATATATGTACTTATAATAGTACATTATATTTGGGGATAAGAAAAGAAATGCACCGTTCATGGAGATGGTAAGTCATACGTATGGATGAACGCTACTTCCAATTCTATTTCATATTTAATGGAATTAAAACATAATAATAGTATTTTAATTCCAGTATGGTATCATATATAATATCATTAAATCTATCCTTTATACATACCACATATGGTATTAACGAATCGAATCACATTGAGGGGGCGGTAGTCCGCACTTCCTAAAATGAAGATATCATGTTTACCCATAATGGAAACCATAAAAGTATGCCATAAATGAAAAATACAGAATATTAAGGAAAACATAAAAATATTATATATCATATATAATTATAGTGTCATCTTAATGGCCACCTTTGAAGGTGTTATATGAGTGTTGAACAATCATCATTTCATGAGGCAGAAATTCGCCATCCACAAAAATAGTAGGCTATTTTACCAGTAGATGAAGGTGTGTGTAATTGTAGCTCGAATACTTCTTATAAAAACATCCTAGTATATTAAAGATACCTTATTTGTTACAAAAGAAATTAATAAAAAGAGTTTAGGGGGTTGGAGAAGCAAAATAAAACAAAAGAACACAAGAGAAGATACTACTTTTAAATCGGGTAACTCTTTTTGATTTGAGCTAAATGGATTCCTTGGGAAGAATTCTGCCCAAAGTGGGGCTTCTAGGAGTAATAGAGGGATGTGTAGAGACAAAATAGCTAGGTTGTGGCCAGGCCAGAGGATTGAGAGGTGTTGGTAGGGTGGTAGAGGTGGGGGCCTTTTATAAGAGGAGAGGAGGGACACTCTGGGATTGTTATAAAAGGTTACTTTATTATAAAATGTGTTTCAGTTTTTAAAGGTCCCACATATATGTATTTTGAGGATATGGTGATAAGAGTTTGAAATCCACCCATCCAATAGGTTTTTGACATGTGTAGGTCTTAGATTTTACATTATATTTTCATTTTATTTAAATCGTTAAATAATGAGGTAATCGCAGCATCATCATGATGTCATAAATAATTTAATTTATTTAATGTCTAAAATTTTTAAAACAAATACTATGAGTAGTAAATATTTTTATCTTTCCAATTACTATTTATAGTAAAAAATATGACTTTTATAACCCCATGTAAAAATTGTTTTAGCAAAACAACTCATGTTTGTGACATTTTTATTTTAACATTAAATAAAAAGTTATTAATGTAATTTTCCTACCAAAGTGGCTCCATGGGGACCCCAAGTTGACCAATGGATTTTATTGGTCAGTAATGACATATCCAATAATGTTCGGACATTTGTCAAGGTCATTTCATATTATTAAAACATTATTGTTACATTAAATTACACTAATTACCTCTAATCGCAATTAATAAACTTAAAAGTTACTATTCACAAAAAAAAATTATTTTAATCCCATTAAACCACATTATACTTCTTAATAAAAACCATGTATGTTGGATTTTTTAAATTCAAATCACAGAGGTTGTAAAATTTAATTTAAATGAAAAATCAGTTGCATAAGTACCACATAGTGGTTTCACTATTCATAAAAAATTGATGTTTTTCAGAAAAATACCAAAACCTCACCCTAAGCTATTTTTGATATTCAGAATTCAAAAATGATGTCTATTTTAAAAAATTCAAAACATATAAGTTACATTAATTAATTTAATAATTAATTCCGGTTGTTAGAACAAATAGCTTGTTTCTATGAAACAAAATGTATCAAAAGATTGGCACTAGTTTACGTCCAATTTCAAAGTAAAATTAATTCCAATGTCCACTATTGGATTAAATGGTAAAAATATATTCTAATTTCACTTTAAAACCAATTAAAAAAATATAATCATATTAATAAATCAGATTAAAAAGTGGTTTTGAATTAAAATACAACATTTTTTACAATTCATTAAAAAATGATCTTTATCGGAAAAATACCAAAAATTTACACAAAGTTAATGTTGATGTCCCGATTATAAAGAAGTATTTTATTTGGTCCAAACGAATGTGTAAGAGTGGCCAAAACTATATTTAATGGCGGGTCACCATCAAAAGGCAATAAGTGGACCTTTAGTGAAAATTAGAGTATATATTCCTTAAATTGAATTATTTTCATATTTTAAGCCTTTATCCTTTATTGGATAAATGTAAAAACATTTAACAAACATATATAATCATATTTTAGTTGTTTCTATTCATTCATGCCACTACAACAGTTACGTGTTAACTACCATTTAAAATATTATTATTTTATTACTAGTGTGAAATGTAAGATTTCAAAAAAACTATTTGTTCTGTATTGGGTACGCTATCGAACATAGTTACCCCTTTAAAGTAAAAATGATATTTAATTCATAAATATTAATAAATAAGAAAATTTTAATTCTTTATTTACCTGGGATGTTACATCCTTCTGCCCTTTTGGGAATTGCATCCTCGCAATTTTATTCACTATTCAAAAATACGTGGGGGTATTTAACCCTCATAGAATTTTCAGATTCCCATGTTGCTTCTTCAACCATATGGTTTTTTCACAAAACATTTTCCTAGTGAATTACCTTATTTCGCAACACTTGCTCTCTTCAGTCAAGAATCTAGATTGGTTGTTCTTCATAAGAGAGATTCCCTTCCAACTGAACTACCTCTGGGCTCAAAACATGATATGGATCTAGCAGATACTGTATCAACATCAAAACTTGAAAAACATTGTGTACCTGAGATAAACTCGGAGGTAATACCACTTTGTATGCAACTAATCCATCTTTCCCCAGAATTTCATACGGTCCAATGAACCTTGGACTCAGCTTTCCTTTCTTACCAAATCACATCACACTTTTACATGGTGAAACTTTGAGAAAAACATGATCACCTACCTCGAAAGATATATCCTTCCTCCGGTTATCCGCATAACTTTTCCGTTTTCTCTGAGATGTTCTCATGTGTTTCTGAATCAACTGAACTTTGTTTTTCCATCTCATCTACCAATTTTGGTCCCACCAGCTTCTTTTCACCTACTTCATCCCAAAAAGCTGGAGTTCGACACCGCTTCCCATATAATGCCTCAAATGGAGCCATCTGTATACTGGAATGAAAAATGTTATTATATGAAAACTCAACCAAAGAAGGATATTGGTCCCAACTTCCCTGATAATCCCTAGAGAAAGCTCGAAGCATATCATCCAAGGACTGAATTGTTCGTTCTGACTACCCATCTGATTGTGGATGAAATGTTGTACAAAAATTTAATTTAGTACCCAATGACTTCTGAAGGCCTTTCCGAAAGTTAGAAGTAAATCTAGGATCACGATCAGATACAGTGGAGAGGGGAACTCCATGCAACCTGACTATCTCATTAATATACAATCAAGAATGTTGATCTAGATAGAAAGTATGTCGAATAGGATGTAAATGAGTAGATTTAGTCAAGCGATCAAAAATAACCCAGATTGCATTATTACCTCGAGATGTCTTCGGTAATCCCACAACAAATTCCATGGATATATTTTCACATTCCCACTCCGGCACTGGTAAAGGCTGAAGTATCCCTTTCGGTAACTGTTGGTCTGCTTTAACCTGATGAAAAGTATAACACTTCACAGAAAAATCACCATTATCTCTTTTCATTCCATCCCTCCAGTAATACTCCCACAGATCTTTGTAGATCTTGGTACTGCAAGGATAAACTAAAAACGAGGAACATTAAGCCTCACATAACAACTCATTCTTCAACTGTGAATCACCAGGTACACATAATCTCTTCCCAAACCTCAAAACATAATCATTATCAATGTTGAATTCAGGAAAATTAACCTACTAAACCAGCTCTACCTTTTTCTTCAACTCACTGTCTTGCTACTCCGCTTGCTTAATTCTGTCTGATATGGAAGACTTCACTGATACCTAAAACAAAACAGAAGAACATCCTGCACCAAAAACTTCTATTCCAATGTTCAACAAATCAAAAACCAAAGGATCCTGTTCCAAATATAACATGGTTAATGAAGTATTACTTTTTTGAATCAAAACATCATCCACTTTATTTGCTTTTCCCAGATGGTAATGAATTGTAAAATCATAATCCTTGATTAATTCAAGCCATCTCCTCTGTCTCATGTTCAATTATTTCTGATTGAATATATACTTTAAACTTTTGTGATCATTATATATTTTACACTTTACTCCATAAAAATGATGCCTCCAAATTTTTAGAGCAAAAACAACAGCAGAAAATTCCAAATCATGTGTATGGTAATTTAACTCATGAGTTTTCAACTGACGTGAAGCATATGCAATTACCTGATCATTCTGCAGAAGGACACAACCAAGTCGCTTTAATGAAGCATCACTATAGATAAAAAACTCTCCATTCCTGGAAGGAAGTTCCAAAACATGTGAATTCACCAATCTTTTTTTCTTCTCCTGAAAACAATCACCACATTCTTTTGTCCAGATAAACATAACATCCTTCCGAGTTAGCTTAGTCATTGGACTAGATAACCATGAAAAATTTTCAACAAACCTTCTGTAGTAACCTGCCAAACCATGGAAACTACGAATCTCAGTTACATTTGTGGGTATTGGCCATTCTTTAATAGCTTTTGTTTTAGTAGGATCAACAGTTATGCCATCTTTGAAAACAATGTGACCAAGGAAAGAAATTTGTTGTAACCAAAACTCACACTTGCTAAATTTTCCATACAGTTTATTTATTTTAAGGATTTCAAGATAACCCTTAAATGTCTTTCATTCTTCTCTTTAATTTTAGAAAACACCAAAATATCATCAATAAAAACAACCAACATTTTTCACCTGAGTCAACTGAGCCATCACTTAAACAAATTTTTAAGTTCTCATTCTGACCATCTCAGGATACTGATTTGAAAGGTCACTTCCCTCTATATGCCTTCCCAGAAAATCTATTATGTTTCCTCTATGAAAAACCATTCTTAACACAGAAATATATTAGAGGATGTAACATGGTAATCTTTAAATGTTATATCATTTCAAGCATACCATAAAAAATATTTTTCGATAATCATTTAATAGAATTCTAACTCCTAAAGTTATCTAAACTGACTTTTGATACCATCTATATGGCCCCAGCATTAAACAATACATAATATTTAATTAAATTAATAATTCACATTGAGGATCTTTTCAGGTTTAGAGTTTTAGAGAATTAGGACATAACTATTTCATCTCAAAAATTTACAAAGTTGACACTTTTACTAAGTTTCCATAAAATAAAAACTCTTAAAAATAAACATGTCTAGTTCCATATTTTAAATATCATGACTTTTCCTTAATCCCATCCTAGAACCTATTCCACTTTTTGTCCTGTGAAAAACATTTCAAAAAAACTTGGGGTGAGCATAAAAAGCTCAGTAAGGGATACACAATGAATGAAAACTGTTAGTTTTTCAAAACACCAAGTAAACCACATATACTTTATCGAAGTAATACCTTTCACCTTTAGGAAGTAGTAAAAACTATTCACTCAATAATGTATCATTACATACCCTTTTCTAATCAAAAGATTACCATAAAACCGATATAAAGAACACGTAACATAAAAAGGTAGCTTGGGACAGAAACATACTTAAGTGGAATAACCATACGGTCGACTTCCACACATATTACTTAATGGAATAGCCATACGGCCGACTTCCATACCCAAGGCATTGGAGGTTATAATGTAACCACCCGTCCTGATATTCACGACACCACCCATCATATATTTTATCACATAACCACCCTTCTAATGTCCATGTACCATTATAAAATCAAAGGGCATAAAACAAATATAATGGAATGAAAACATTTACACACTTTGATCACAATATATAACTTAAATATATTGACATAACAAATCCATTATAGAAACCATTTTCAATACAAAAATACATAAAAGAGTATATGGTATTTATTTCATTTTAAAAACATTACGGCTTGTTAAGGAAGAAAAAGACCAAATAATATTCGTGGCGGAATAAAATGCCGTTTTTACTACGTACGTTAAAAGAAACATTAATTTTTGTTGTTTAGTAAAACGCTTCATAGAAAAATATTCCTTTTGTATAAAATTAAAAGTCAAAGGGGTTTATACACCGTATAAAAGAAAGTTGTGTATAAAATGTGTAAGGGTTGGTGTCCTCAGAACCAATTGTTTTGTACTTTGATTACATAAATGTTCACTTATTATATATTGTTCATTGTTCTGCATGACTATAATAAAATAATGTCCTGAAATATTTGTTGCATTAATATGGTCATAGAAGATCCCCGCTATGATGATATCCTTGAAATGATTTAACAATATTCTAAAATAAAGTTATCTGGTTAGATGACATACTATGATAGGACAAATAGTATACATAAAGTCATGTGTGATTACTCGAAAGAAGATGAGACTCTCCCTCATGGAGTTCGCACTTGGTAATCTCCAAGATTGGAGATTATGAGAACAGACCCGCCAGTAGTAATTACGCATGTCTTGGTGTCATCAGATATTGCTATCTATGAGCATGTGTAATGGTCCTTAGACTGGAAGATTATCATTAACTCATGTCATGAATCGCACACATAGATTTACTGACGAAAACCGTCATGCAGACAGGTGGCGGGAAGTAGGGTACGTTGGGTGCGTCACGAGTGACATGTTGTTAATGGATAAGTCGAGGAAGGATTTGTCCCTTCCGTTTATGGAAGTTGATATCTCGGCTCTTTGATTGAAATAGAACTGTCACATTAAATTCCATGGAAATGGGGTAAACGATGAGTTTATTTCAGGTAGTCAAAGAACGACATATCAAGCATATAGGTATATGACACTGCCATGAAACATGCTTGATGAGATATTGAGACAAAGGGATTAAATTACACAGTTAGCGTTCGTTTGAGGTGATACGTCAATGCGGTGTCAACTTCTTTCTCTTGGGTGCCTTGACCCGTTGCTAGACAGTAATCTTGGACTTTAGGCAATCCCGCCTAATGCCAATGTGATAGAGGCCTAGAGGGTCACACACTAAGTGTATCCAAGTATCTCAAGTTAAATAAAGATTATTCCCGAATGTGGTTTAATAATTATTCAAGGAAGACTAAGTTGTTTTAAATGATGGAGGAAAAATACAATAAAACAAGTACAGGCCGTCTATTATTCTTACATGGCGTGTAGTTTTATTTTTTAAAGGAAATGAATAAATGAAAACAAGATATACACGCCGTGTACATTTAATGTACACGCCATGTAGTTTTCAATGAAAAACAAGTACACACCGTGTATTTATTAATACACGCCGTGTAGTTTTTTCTAGTTGGGATTTTGAGGATATAATATTGTTTTAAATAATATTTATTATAATCAGCGTGGACGCATGTAATGGAATTATTTATTCGACATGGGGTTTTAAATAAAGAGTCAATGAAATAAATAAAACACGCAACGTGTTTATTTATTGTCATAACTCTATAACCCCACACACCCAATTATAAATTTCCTCACAACCCCAACTCTTTTCATATACATAAGAGAATTGTTGTGCACAACATCTCTGGAGAATTTGTTCAAGGCCGAAAGAACCACTTCCTACAAGAACGCTCTCAAGAACGAGAGAGATCCTCTTCCATCGGATCAAGACAATCTAAGGCGGACAATGCAAGCAAAGGCTTCTCCACGCTAGCACCCAGAGAATCCTTTGGCGACGTCCAAAGATACGAGGTACACCTGTGTATCACCACTAGAGGGAGTCTACACTTGTCTTTTGTGACGCAAAAATGGATCACATCGACAACGTGATCGAGAACATCAACAAAGAAAGAACACCCAAAAGGTATTTCTTTATAAATAATTAAATTAATTATAATCAACCTTTAACGATCCTTGTTTTTGGTTCCGGGACAAACCATCTTCTTTGTCTTTTTCTGTGATACGATCTGTGGAGACTGGCATTTATCATCGTATTGATCCTGGATTGATCATTGCTAATGACAAAAAGCCAAGTGGGCACATCCACTCATGCGCTTCCGCTGCGCTCGGAAACTTCAAATGGTATCAGAGGGAGGTTACAACGTTAATTATAGTTATTTAATTTTCGTTGATAATTTACGCATTCATATTTGATTCAATTCGAAATAAATTGTTCTATAAATCTGAATTAATGAGATATATTCTTACTCCTTCGTTTCTCGATTCATATCACAGAAACGACTTTTTAATTTTAATTTTGATTAAAATAAAAATGAGGAACTCATCTGGAGGAGCAGCTCTTTCTGTCTATACAACACAGGATTACACGGCGTGTAATTAAAACTACACGCCGTGTACTTAGGTTCAACGAACCGGCACTGGTCCACCAAACCACGCCGTGTGAATTGATTATTCCTACGTTTTAATTATGCCATGTTGACCAGAATAGAATGGCGCATGGAAACCGGAATACACGGCGTGTATGTTGGAACAACATGTCGTGTAGTCCGATTCGACCCAGGTGAAACCGTCTACAAAGATAAGCTGCGTACCGCGTATACGAGATCGCCAGGCCGGTTACCGCGTAACAAGGAAGTACACGCTGTGTATTATTCATATACACTCCATGTAGTCTAAAATTTCCAAAGTACAAAAAACATGCCAAAGCCCCAGCGTGTACTTTGGACAAAGGGTGAAAAGAAAAATAAACCCCATGTAATTATAAACTACACGCCGTGTACTTTCCAGAAATGGAATTTCACCAGGTTTCCTCTAATGTACAAATACCCGTACAAGGAATATGGATCAGAAGAATCTCAAGGAAATTCATAAAGAAATTTAAGATAAAGAATTGATTAATTATAAGATCATAATTAATTTAATTCGAGCGCGTCTTATCTTAAATAAAAGAACGATTAAAAGAATTTGATTTCTAAATATGCGTAAATGTATTAGCATACATTGGATGATCATGAGATAGCCCAAAGACCCTTTGTATGTGCATGGTTTAATTTAAATTTGATGGCCTTCCAGCCTTCTTCCAATAAAATGTATGGCATGCGTGCCCATGGTTTCTTTAATGTAATCCCATGTAATGGAGGATCTCCCAAGCCAGAGGAGATGGTTCAAATCCCGAAGCTGAGGTGAAACCGACACAAGATGATACAAAGGTAGACTGGTGGGAGCTACAAAACATGAACCATCCGGTTCAAGGCGTTTTCCCTAGGTCAGGGTTAGCTTATCAAAACCGCTAGATAAGCTATCCAAATAGAATCTCATGATCATGCCATTTTATTTTATTTCTGTCTGATTGCATGGTTTATTTATTATGCATGTGTTGTCGCGATCACATAATTAATAAAATGAAAAAGCATGAAAATATGGAATAAAATAAAAACTGGTCTATGTGTATACATTATCAGAACATGGTTAATCATATAAGCAAGCATCACTTATTATTAACAAGAATGTGATAATGAAAAGATACACATAAAGAATAAAATCCCTCAAATACCATATTAAGTCAGACCAAGCCTTCTATTACTTGATTAAGGGCAAGGCTCAATAAACTATGTGTTTGACCAACCAATGTTGGGACACATACTTTTATAAAGGAAGCCCTTATGAAAGGTTTTGGGTTGACTTAACCATATTACATCAAGAGAAGTATCCCTTGCTAGACATGATGTAATATTGGAGGCAGGACTTGAGGATATCCAAGTAAGGATATCAGGATTGGGGAGTCCACTCAACAAATCAAGGAACTGTAAGCTCACAGTTGTCAAAGACCCGCCCACCTAAATACCTTCAAATAGCTTGACGAACCCTTTTTGGGTTTATGAGAAGGGAAATATGGATCCTTGCCACTAAAATGTCAAAGCAACTGGACATTCCGAGTTCAATGGTGAGGGCCATTAGGACTTGATAAAATAGTGGGAGACTTAATAAAATTTATTATTTCTCATAAAATATAATCAAGAAAGTACTGATGAATCTTCTCTTTTAAATTGTAGAATCAATATGACAAACACTTCAACCACATTATCTCTACAATCAATTCTGGATAAAGACAACATCCTCACCGGCAGTAACTTTCATGAATGGTTTAGGTGACTTCGGGTTATCCTACACCATGAATGGAAGTTTTACGTGCCGGAGTCCTCACTTCCTGATCCTCAAGCCCCAGGGGCAAGTGATGAATATTTCCTAGTCTCTGATCAACATTTGAATGATGCTCACGACGATCAATGTTTGATGTTGTGATCTATGTCTAGTGAGCTCATGAAGTCTCATGAAGACATGGATGCCTACAGCATGCTCGAGCACCTCCGTGGTTTATACCAGGAGAGATCAAGACAGGAGAGGTTTGAGATCTCCAAGGCTCTGTTTCAGAGAAATCTTGGAGAGGGTGCCCCAGCTTGGCCTCATGTAGTCAAGCTCATTGGCTACATTGAGCGCTTGGAGGTTCTAGGTTTTAAACTCCCTAAAGAACTGGGTGCCGATCTCATTCTCGTATCACTCCCCCAGAGCTTCTCAAACTTTGTGGTTAATTTCAACATGAACAATATTGAGGAGTCTCTATCTGTTCTTCTTATCCTTATTCTCCAAGTGGACAATGACATGAAGCATGAAAATCCTTCAGTCCTTATGGTGAATAAAACGAAAGGGATGGCGAAGAGCTTTAATCTGAAAGCTTCTTCACGTCCTTCCATGAAAAGGAAGATCAAAGGGGAGGAAAAGGAACATGATGCTGTTTGTTTCACATGTGGCAAGAAGGGCCACTAGAAGAAGAACTGCACCCAGCCAAGGAAGCAGGGGGAAGCTTCAGGTGCGTATGTTATCGAATGCAATCTATCTATTTTGACTAATTTGGTATTAGATACTGCTTTTCTTGCTCACATCTATATCCAAATACAAGAACCAAGTAGATTCAGGAAGATTGATCGAGGGGAGATAGATCTACGAGCAGCCAACGGAGCCATACTTGCTGCTGTAGCTGTTGGAGACTACCACCTCACATTGCCTACCGGGATGGTCTTGGATTTGAAAGGATGTTATTATGTACCCTCTGTAACCAAAAACATTATTTCTATATCCAGATTAGATACTGATGGATTCATATTCATGTTTGGAAATGAATGTTGATACTTTTATAAAGATAGCATTTTTTTTGGTAGGGCACATTTATATAACGACATTTATGTGTTAGACTAGACAAACCAAGTAATGGCAATCGATAACAAAGTTATTTCACATGAATCATACAACACCCAACTTTGGCATCACCGGATAGGTCATGTCAATGAGAAACGTTTGACAAAATTACATCAAGATGGGTATTTAGATTCTTTCAAACTAAAACCACTTGGTGTATGTCATGCATGTCTACAATGAAAAATGACCAAAACACCATTTAGTGGGAATGGTGAAAGAGATAAAGAGCTTCTAGAATTAGTTCACACAGATGTGTGTGGACCATTTCCAGTTGAATCAAGGGGTGGGTTCTCATACTTCATAAATTTTACTGATGATTTTAGTATATAATGATATAACTATTTAATGAGGTATAAGTTAGATCTTTTGATCGGTTCAAAGAATACAATAATGAAGTTGAGAACCATCTTGGTAAGAAGAATAAGAAACACCGCTCAGACAGAGGAGTAGAATATCTTTATCAAGACTTCATTGATTTCTTACGAGAGTTTGGGATTCTATCTCAACTCACTCCTCCTTACACACCGTAGTGGAATGGTGTAAGTGAAAGGAGGAACCGCACGCTGTTGGACATGGTGAGATCAATGATGAGTCATGCAAGTCTTCCATTATACTTTTGGGGATATTCATTACAAACAGCAGTACACATACTAATCCAAGTACCAACTTACTCGATAAATGGTATTCCATACGAGTTATGGAGTGGACGCAAAGCCATGTTATCGAATTTACATGTTTGGGGTTGAGAATCATTTTTTAATGCCTCTTCAGGTAACAAACTTGCACCTCGAGGCACAAAGTGTATCTTTATAGGATATCCCAAGGAAACAAGGGGATATTATCTATACATCCCCTCAGATAAAAAGGATACAGTGGCAAGACATGCCATATTCCATAAGAAGGATCACATCTCCAGAAGAGATAATGAGAGCGAGATAGACTTCGATGAAGTTGAGGATCAAGATACACATGAGTTGGTACAAGAAAAGATTCCACAAAGCCCCATGGAAGAACAATCTTTTCCAGAGACACAAGAACTGCGTAGGAGCATGAGAGAGTTGAGAGAACCAGAACGATATGGTTTTCTTGTCACTGAGGATGGTGACTCATTATTGGTTGACAATGATGATCCTCTTACCTACAAGGAAGCAGTTGAAGGCACAAACATTGCCAAGTGTCAAGAAGCCATAAATTCTGAAATGGATTCCATGTACCAAAACCAAGTCTGGATTTTGGTAGATCCTCCAGTTTATGTAAAGCCTGTTGGTAATAAATGGGTATTCAAGAAGATACTAGACATGGAGGGGCAATTCAGCACCTTCAAGGCACGACTGGTTGCAAAAGGTTTTAGATAGAGTCAAGGAATTGACTATGATGAAACCTTTTCACCGGTTTCAATGCTGAAGTCCATCAGAATCCTATTGGCCATTGTTGCTTACTATGACTATGAAATTTGGAAAATGAATGTCAAAACAGATTTCCTTAACGGGAACCTCCAGGAAGATGTCTACATGACACAACCTGAAGGGTTTGTGACTCCAAAGGATGCCAACAAGGTATGCAAGTTGCAGAAATTCAGTTATGGATTAAAGCAAGCATCAAGGTCATTGAAAATTCGTTTTGATGAAGCTGTTACGGAATTTAGCTTTCTTAAGAACAAATGTGAACCTTGTGTCTACAAAAGGTTTAGTGGATGTGTAGTCGTTTTCCTAATAGTATATGTCGTTGACATTTTTCTTATTGGAAATGAAGTACCTATTTTACAGTCAGTTAAGGCATGGTTGAATAAATGCTTCTCCATGAAAGACATGGGCGAGGTGGCATATATTCTTGGTATCAAGATCCATCATGATAGATCCAAGAGAATGCTGGGCCTAAGTCAAAGTACATACATTGACAAGATACTTAAGAGATTCAGTATGGAACAGTCCAAGAGGGGATTGTTGCTAGTGTCACATGGCATTCATCATTCCATGAAAATGTGTCCTCAGACACATGAGGAAAAAAAGAGAATGGCAAGGATCCCTTACGCATCCGCGATTGGGTCAGTCATGTATGATATGCTATGTACGAGGCTAGATTTTGCTTATGCATTAAGTGTGGTAGGCAGATATCAAGCTGATCCAGGAGACCGCCATTGGATGGCAGTCAAGAGTATCTTTAAGTATCTGAGGAGTACTAAGGATATGTTCTTGGTTTATGGAGGAGATGAGGAACTAGTCATCAGAGGTCATGTAGATGCTAGTTTCTAGACTGATCAAGATTACATGAAGTCGCAGACTGGATACATCTTTAGTTTGAATGAAGGTGCATTGAGCTAGAAGAGCTCAAAAAAAAGTGTGTTAGCAGATTCTACAGCGGAGTTCGAGTATATCGTAGCTTCTGAGGTAGCTAAAGAAACAGTATGGATGCGAATCTTTATCCAAGAGTTGGATGTTGTACCGAGCAATAATGATCTTATCACACTCTATTGTGATAATACTGCAGCTGTGAAACTTGCAAAAGATTCAAGGTCACATCAGCAGACAAAGAACATACTTCGGAAATATCATCTCTTGAGAGATTTTTCTCAGAGAGGTGTAGTTGCAGTGAGCAGTATTTCCACAGAAGGCAATGTGGCGGACCCATTGACTAAAGCCTTGACTCAGCAGAAACATGATCATCATGTGAGGTCTAGCAGACTAAAAGTCGTAGGCAGTTGGCTCCAGTCCAAGTGGGAGTTTGTAAGGGTTGGTATATATTGTTCCTTGTTCTTCATGACTATAATATAACAATGTCCTAGAATATTTGTTGCATTAATAAGGTCATAAAAGATCCCCGCTATGATGAGAACCTTGAAATGATGTAACAATATTCTTAAATAATGTTCTGCGGTTGGATGACATACTATGATAGAACACATAGTATACAGACCGTCATGTGCGAGTACTCGTAAGAAGATTAGACTCTCTCTCATTGAGTTCACACTTGGTAGTCTCCAAGATGAGAGATTATGAGAACAGACCCGCCAGTAGTAATTCCGCATGTCTTGGTGTCATCGGATATTGCTATCTACGAGCATGTGTATTGGTCCTTAGACTGTAAGATTATCATTAACTCATGTCATGACTCGCACACTTAGATTTAATGACGAAAACAATCACGCAGATAGTTGGCGGGAAGTAGGGTACATTGGGTGTGTCACGAGTGACATGTTGTTTTTGGATAAGTTGAGGAAGGAATTATCCCTTCCATTTATGGAAGTTGATATCTCGGCCCTTTGATTGAAACAGAACTGTCACATTAAATTCCATGGAAATGGTGTAAACGATGAGTTTATTTCAGGTAGTCAAAGAACGACCTATCAAGCATATAAGTTTATGACACTGCAATGAAACATGCTTGATGAGATATTGATACAAAGGGATTAAATTACACAGTAAGCATTCATATGAGGTGATACGTCAATGCGCCGTCAACTTCCTTCTCTTGGGTGCCTTGACCTGTTGCTAGACAATAATCTTGGACTTTAGGCAAACCCGCCTAATGCCAATGACAAAAAGGCCTAGAGGGTCACACACTAAGTGTATCCATGTATCTCAAGTTGAATAAAGATTATTCCCGTACATGGTTTTATAATTATTCAAGGAAGCCTATGTTGTTTTAAAATATGGAGGAAAAATAAAATAAAGCAAGTACACGTCGTGTATTATTATTACATGCCGTGTAGTTTTATTTTAGAAAGGAAATGAATGAATGAAAACAAGATATACACTCCGTGTACATTTAATGTACAGGCTGTGTAGTTTTCAATGAAAAACATGTACACGCCATGTATTTATTAATACACGTCATGTAGTTTTTTCCAGTTGGGATTTTGAGGATATAATATTGTTTTAAATGATATTTATTATAATCAGCATGGGTGCATGTCTTGGAATTATTTATTCGACATGGGGTTTTAAATAAAGAGTCAATGAAATAAATAAAATTTGTAACGCGTTTATTTATTTTCATAACTCTATAACCCCACACACCCGATTATAAATATCCTCACAACCCCAACTCTTTTCCTAAACACAAGAGAATCGTTGTGCACAACATCTCTAGAGAATTCTTTCTAGGCTGAAAGAAACTCTTCCTCCAAGAATGCTCTCAAGACCGAGAGAGATCCTCTTCCATCGGATCAAGACAATCTAAGGCGGACAACACAAGAAAAGGCTTCTCTACGCTAGCACCCGGAAAATCCTTTGGCGACGTCCATAGATACGAGGTACATGTGTGGATCACCGCTAGAGGGAGTCTACACTTGGATTCTACGACGCAGCGACGTATCACATCGACAACGTGATTGAGAACATCAAATAAGAAAGAACACCCAAAAGGTATTTCTTTATAATTAATTAAATTAATTATAATCAACCTGTAACGATCCTTGTTTGTGGTTCCGGGACAAACCATCTTCTTTGTCTTTTTTCTGTGATATGATCCATGGAGGTTGGCATTTATCATCGTATTGATCCCAGATTGATCATTGCTAATGACAAAAAGCCATGTGGGCACATCGACCCACGCGCTTCCGCTCTGCCCGGAACCTTCAAAATGAAATATTCCTCAATTAAAGGAGATTGAGACGAAGTCCTTTACCTCGGGTCCGACTTGACTTGATCATTCTTTAACATCCTGAATAATAAACCTGAGTTAATTTATACTTTCCTAAGAACCTTTTTCAAGTTCATTATTCCGTTTATATAACTTATTAAAATTTTATGAACATTATGTAGTCATTTAAGTTAATAACGGTCGTTTGTCGATATTTGATACTTGAGTCAAAAGTGAACTTCTTATAATTACAAGTTGTTCACGTAGTCAAATATCCATTATCTAAAGAATGATATTCATGATGTATATGCCATATATATCATATATATCTAGTATATACAGGAATTTATAATATTACATAATCATTTAGAGGTAAGAAATGAATTGCACCGTTCATGGAGACAGTAAGCCGTACGTAAGCATGAACGCTACTTTCATTTCTATGTCATATTAATGGAATTAAAACTAAATGAGAGATATGAATATTTTAATTCCAGAATTATATTCATCATTTAGATTTAACATACATTATTTATATCCATTATATATATGTACATATAATAGTACATTACATTTGGGGATAAGAAATGAAATGCACCGTTCATGGAGACGGTAAGCCATACGTACGCATTAACGCAACTTCCATTTCTATTTCATATTTAATTGAATTAAAACATAATAATAGTATTATAATCACAGTATGGTATCATATATAATATCATTAAATCTATCCTTTATACGTACCACATATGTTATTAACGAATCCAATCACTTTGTGGGGGCGGTAGTCCGCACATCCTAAAATGAAGATATCGCGTTTACCCATAATGGAAATCATAAAGGTATGCCATAAATAAATAATACAGAAGCTTAAGGAAAACATTAACATATCATATATAATATATATATATAGTTTCATCTTAATGGTCACATTTGAAGGTGTTATATGAGTGTTGAACATTCTTCGTTTCGTGAGGCAGAAATTCGGCATCCACAGAAATAGTATGCTCTTTAACAATTAAATGAAGGTGTGTGTAACTGTACCTCGAATCCTTCTTATAAAAACATCCTAGTATATTTAAGATACTGTATTTGTTACAAAAAAATTAATAAAAAGAGTTTATGGGGTTGGAGAAGTAAAATAAAACAAAAGAACACCAGAAAAGACACTACCTTAAAATCGGGTTACTCTTTTTGATATGAGCTCAAAGGATTCCATGGGAAGACATCTGCACAATGTGGGGATTCTAGGAGTAAGAGAGGGATGTGGAGAGAAAAAATAGGTAGGGGTTGGCTAAGCCAAAGGCTTGAGAGGTGTGGGTAAGGTTGTAGAGGTGGGATCCTTTTATAAGAAGAGAGGAGGGGCACTCTTGGAAAGTTATAAATGGTTACTTTATTATAAAATGAGTATCGGTTTTTAAAGGTCCCACATTGATGTATTTAGAGGATATGGTGATAATAGTTATAAATACACCCATCCAATAGGTTTTTGACATATGTAGTTCTTATATTTTACAATATATGTTCATTTTATTTAAATCGTTAAATAATGAGGTAATTGATGCATCATCATGATGTCATAAATAATTTAACTTATTTAATGACTAAAAATTAAAAAAAACTATGATATTGGAAATCATTTTTTCTTTCTAATGACTATTTATCGTAAAAAATATGACTTTTATAACCCCATGTAAAATATTTTTTAGCAAAACAACTCATGTTTGTGACATTTTTATTTTAACTTTAAATAAAAAGTTATTAATGTCATTTTCCTACCAAAGCCGCTCCATGGGGTCCCCATGTTGACCCATGAATTGTATTGGTCTACCATGACACATCCAATAAGGTTAGGACATGTTTCAAGTACATTTCATATTATTAAAACATTATTTTTACCTTTAATTACACTAATTATCTCTAATCGCGATTAATAAACTTAAAAGTTACTATTCACCAAAAAATTATTTTAGTCCCATTGAACCACATTTTATTTCTTAATAAAAACCATGTATGTCTGATTTTTGAAATTTGAAACACAGAGGTGGTAAATTTTCATTTAAACAAAAAATCGGTTTTTTAAGTACCACATAGTGGTTTCACTATTCATCAAAAATTGAAGTTTTTCATAAAAATACCACAACCTAAAACTAAGGTATATTTGATATTCTAAATTCAAAAATGATGTATATTTTAAAAAATTCAAAACATTTATGTTACACTAATGAATTAAATAATTAATTCCCGCTGTCAGAACAAATAGCGTGTTTTTATGAAACAAAATGTATCAAAAGATTGGCACTAGTTAAGTCAAATTTCAAAGTGAAATTAATTACAATGACCACTATTGGATTAAATGGTAAAAATATGTTCTAATTTCACATTAAAACCAATTGAAAAGATAATATAATCTTATTAATAAATTAGATTAAAAAGTGGTTTTGAATTAAAATACAACATTTTCACTATTCATTAAAAAATGATCTTTATCGGAAAAATATAAAAAATTTACACAAAATAAATTTTGATATTCCGATTATAAAGAAGATTTATTTTTGTCCAATATAATGTATATAAGTGGCCAAAACTATATTTAATGACGGTTCACCATCAAAAGGCGATAAGTGGACCTTTTGTGAAAATTAAAGTATATATGCCTAAAATTGAGTTATTTTCGAATTTTAAGCCTTTATCCTTTATAGGATAAATGCTAAAAAATTAACAAACATATATAATCATATATTAGTTGTTTCTATTCATTCCCGCCACTACAACGGCTACATGTTAACTACCATTTAAAATAATATTATTTTATTTCTAGTGTGCAACATAAGATTTCAAAGAAACTCTTTGTTTCGTATGAGGTAAGCTATTGAACACTGCAACCACATTAAAGTAAAAATAATATTTAATTCTTATATATTAATAAATATGAAATTTTTTTATTCTTTATTTAACTGGGATGTTACAATAAATTTGGTATGTAAAATCTCTATTATAACGGGTATAAAATATAGATTTATATATGGGTAAAAAGAGAGGGTAAATGGGTATCTAAATCCTCAATAAAACATAATTATGTTAATTTATATAAAATATTGATAAATGAAATTTGATTGAAAATTTGAAAGATATTTCCCAAAAATTGAAATTTGATTGAATAAATAGAATATGATATTTATTTTACATTGAAGAGTTACTCCTAAAACTAGACGTTTTGGGAACATGGGAGAATTAGGTGAATTTTGGAGAACTCATTACGAGGTAAAATTATCTTATAATTATAGAGGATTAATTGGGAGTAAATTTATATGAATTAATGTTAGGGAATTTAATGAAAACATTATGTATTTTTTTATTATTTTTTGATCTAAGGCTTTAGACACCAAGGTAGAGAAAATTGAAATACCATGGGGTTGACCATGGTACATTCACATTTTATTAGATAGTTGGATCATATATTATGTTATTTTATCCTATAAGAGATGAAAATAATTTTATATTTCATATTTTATCATTGAATATTTTGGTTTCAATAAAATATATTTTTTACAGATAATGTGTCCATTTTAGAATTTTGAATGAATATTATTTATTTTGAAATTAATTATAGTTTGTTAAGATACATAAGATTTATAGAAATACAATATTTTATTTGTTTCATTGTTTTAAATTACATATGAAATCATTCTGACATAATGGTAATCTCCAAAAATAAATACTAAAAAACTCAAAATATATTTTAATTGGTCATGAAAAAATAAATTTTTTCTGAAAATTCTATGAAATTCACCATAATCTATTTTCTACATGAATGTTTCGAAAATGATATTTATTTTATCATATCTATTCAATAAGTATTTTAATAAAAACATTTAGATGTTAAATTCTTTATTTATATAAAATAATAGTGCATTGAAAATACATAGTGAAATTTTGGCACCTGAATCTTTTTTCATTAATTAATCAATATATGTTTTTTATCATATTGATTGATTAAAATTATTATTATTCATAATAAATCATTTTATTATAAATATTTATATCATTTTTAGAATGTATGATTTATGAATGATGTGATCAATTTATTACATTACATCGTTCTTTATTAATAGAAACTATTTAAAAATATAATTGATGGAATTTTTTATTAATACAATGGAATTAAATCTTTATGTAACTATTCTAGTGAAACATAACCCATTATAACACCAGAATATCAAAAGGGTATGTTGTGTGATCATGGTCGATTAATGTGGTGTCTCGACTACTATTTTCCGAGTGGTAACATCCAGTAACATGAACTATTCTAATAAGTTATTTCCTTCCAAACTCATTTTTGGAAGATCAGGATGGTATTGGACTCTAGAGAATCATAGTGACACTACTCCTTCCCACGAACTAACAAATCAGATTAATACAACATAACTCTAATGTTTAGGGCCATCATTTAACTTTTCTGAAGTAATTAACATTTATCATTCCTTCATATAAATTATAATGATAAATTTTTAATCAATAGTAAAGTTTCAAATGGTCATATTTACCAATGGTCATATAATAGTCAAAAATTGATGGTAACATTTCAATTTAAACTATCATAATTATTAATAATATTTATTATTGTTGTGTATAAAATTATAAAGCAGACATTTTTAGTTAATATATTATCATTCAAAAATATTTGGTGATTACTTTATTCCCCCCTTATGAAATTTTATCCCCAAAATTTCAACTCATCCCCTTAGTTTAGAAAATGTATTGGTACTTAAAACTCTTTTTCTCATTTGGATCCCTTGTTATTTCATTATATTTATGGTTCTTACGAAGCACATTGAGGAGTGTGGTAATATTGTTGGGTAGAACCTTGTTTCTACTATCCAGTATCTCAACAATAAGCTCCTAATAAGTGTCGTCATTTTCTAGGTATATGAACATTAGATCAAATACTTGTCAATGGTTAGGTATACACTAACTCAAAATCTAAACATGGAAAAAATAATGTTCTTGATCTAGTATTTGTGGAATTTTTAGCCAATATACCACTTCTCATATAAGATCAAGGATTTTTTAAGGGCCAATGTAAATGGGGTTGAGCATACCATTCCTTCAAAACTACATAACTCACATCCAATGGAAATTTTGAATGAATACATTACCACCAACATCACACTCCATGTCCCTTCGATGGTTTTTGTCTTAAATATTTTACTAACAATGAGAATAATTTATTTTTTATTGGATAGAATGAATATATTATGTAAATATTTTTACAATATCAGGTGAAATAGTAATTATCTCTTCATATTTTTCATATAAATTAGGAGTTCAATATTTCTTCATATATAGTGCCTTATTGTGTTCCATTTGAATACTAGAATAGATAATTGTTTTGAATGATAACTCAACCAATGGGATATCTTAACCCCCCAACCATTAAATTACAATTATCATGTTCTCAAAATTTCAATGAGTAACTATGTTTTTCATTTGAGATTGGACACCAGTTTTTGGGTGATACGTCACACAGAAACCGAATTAAGTATTTAGAGAATGATTAATACTTCACAATAATTTTGATGGAAACCATGGATCATGTTTATAAATGGTAGAATATGGATCTCATACCTCACAACATACATTGTGTAATTAATGAAAATTTATTCATGAATACAGATGAATCAAGAAATCTTGTTGATGTGATCCACTATATCCATTATCATAATTTTTACATTGGATGTTTTTGGTATAATAATTTAAAATTTAACAATGATATTATCCCACTTCCATGTTTTTTGGGGTAGTGGATGTAATAACCCTTTTGGAAGTTATTCCTTTGCCTACACATGTTGACACCTGATCCACCATATAGTTTAGTAGTCAATATCCCTTTTGAAATTATCGATTAAATTATGATCACGACTATGTGTATAAATTATATTAAATCCATGATGTATATAGAATTCAAAGATAATATATTTATCTATAATCACAATCTTTATTTTAGGAATACATGGAATCCATAGTCTTTTATGAAATCTCATTTCACCATTTAGATTAATATTGAACAAAATAAAGTTCACATTCTTCATAGTCTCCATAATATTCTATAATAAAGCAATGTCTTATTGATCATTTTTTATCTTATCTAGTAATGACGATTGAGAAAACATTTTTGGATAGGATTTATTATAACATTCTATTGTGATTCCCAAGGTTATTTTTACTAGATATTTTTTAATGGATCTCATTGATACCTAAACATTTCTAACATAATAGTGTATTTACAACCTAATGAATAAGTTATATTTTCTCTTCTATGTTGATAATGAATGAAACTGTCATAATCTATAATAATTTAAAACCATATTATATGTCTAATGTTCAATACACTTTCATTGAAAATATTCAATGTACATTGTTGGTATGTGTATATATCAAATTTCACCCAATAATGATATTGCCACCAAATATTTTGACAAGAATCATCTGCTGCCTACTCTAGGTTATGCCTAAGATAATTCTGCTGATGGTTAATCATTTTTAGGTATCATAAGGAAGAACATTTTAATTTTTCATGAGGAGGAACCTAATCCCCATTATAAATGAATAATGGAAAATAAGAAATCCTTATTTGATACAGGGTGAAGTTAACACAGGTGAAGTAACCTATATCTTATTCACATCTTATTTAATTTATTCATGCTCCTTTGTCGTGATAATCATATCCCATTTTTGAGTTAACAGTTTTAATGTATTATAATCTTGTGAAATTGTTTTCAAAAACCCATTATAATATATTTATAAACCAGGGAAAATACAAATATTTGTTACTATAGTAAGATTATTCAACTCCTCCATAACATTTGTCTTTGTAGGGTCTACTGATATTCCTTCATTAGTTATACTGTACCCAGAAACGACCTACCCTTCCTTAACATTAAAAACGACCTACCCTTTCTTAAGGTTTTTAATATATCCTTTATATGATCCTCATTCTCCTCATGAAATTTATAATATGTTAGAATAATATAAATTAAAATTAGTACAATGACATATTGGTATTTCATGAAGACTCTACTCATCAAATACATAAATATAGAAATAGAGTTAGTCACGTCCAAGGTAATAACCAAAAACTCATAATTCACCTAACATTATCATAATGCAGTCTATAGATTAAATTATTACGTCCCCTCAAGTGATGATTTCCAGATTGAATATCAATCATTGAGAGGAATTGATCCCCATGAACTAGTAAAATAAATCATAAATCCTTTGAATTCTGTAATTTTTTTAATTTAGATCCCATTATATTATCTATAATGAATTCATCATGTCATTGATACATCATTCATCTTCACAAAGAGAATAAGCGATCCCTAAGGTGACCCACAAAGTGAAATAAACCTCATTCACGAAAAGATCATGAGGCTATATAGTTAATTCATCCAGATAAACATTTTACATTATATGTGAGGTATTTCAAAGTAGCTTTGATCTGGTAAAGAGTATAATTGATAACTTTAAATCTATTTCTATTGGATGTCAAGGTAACTCCTCCAAAAAAAGTCAAATATACTATTGTATTATGGCATAATTGTTTATTCATATACCCACTTTTCCTTCTTCATCAATAATGAACATTTCAATAAAGATGGATATCTAAAGTTTTTCAAGGCTAAACATAGGTCAAGATACATCTCCCATAAGAAAATTATAGTTTTCCCATTCTACACCACTATTATTTACATACTTCTTCTATTGATCATATCATTATATGTTGAGAACCATTACATTCATATTGTTATTTCAAATTATAGCATGATAATGACTACTAAATTTTTGATGAGATTGAGTTCACCAAAGTGTTTACTAATGTTTATAAACACTATTGATTCAACTATAATATATCAGTGTGTCTTCAAAGATTACATGGTTTTTATAAGTATTGGGATTAATTGAATGTATTATGGAAACTAGTTGAACATAAAATTATAAGTATAACCAGAATCATACAAAGTACATTCTGGATTTGATATGACAAAAATAGTACCTATCACCATGTCAATTGTTGTTTCATATTTATATTTTGTGATTGAAAAATACTAACCATGTTCCCTTGTCATATGATGAGGTTGACAGTGATTCCTCTATATTGATATTGGATTTGGATAGTGATGGGAAATTAGACAAATCTATCACTAGGTGAAGCCTTAGACATCAGGCTAGCAAGGACCATCATATATTCTCAGTTAGATTTTAAAAGTTTAGGCTTCACATAACAATTATAGTTCTGAGAAAAATGTCGATATATTCCACAAATGTTACATGTTCATATACTAAGAAAGAAGTTACATGAATTCTACTTCCCACATATGTTTCATGTGGAATGTTTGACATTCTTTCTTCATCTTCCATGGTCAAACATAATCCCGAATATTGGATCTATTGAACCATTCATTTCATTAGATATATGGGAACGCTGCAAACCTCTAAACAAAAGTTAAACCATTACATCACTTTACACTAACTTATTATAGAATTTTTTTTCATGACTGTCATGATTCATTTATCAATGGAGACTTAGTCCATTGACAAACCAATCAAACATTCCAATAATATCCACAAAGAAAATATGAGGTGTAGTGATAATTAATAGTATATTCTATCTAACAGCTTCCGACATATTCAATTTCCTTCTTATTCATCTCTAGTAAATCCATTTATATTTTTGTTTGCAATGAATCATGAAAACTATTTCTATAAAGGATCATTTGAACTCTTCCCAACTTATATATTTATTATTCAATCTTGGATTCATGTTTTTAATATTTTCCACCACTGAAAATATTATCACTCTATAAAATGAAAAAACATTGTAGATTTTACATATTACTAGAAAAAAGTGTACTGAAATTATATTTTCTATATTTCAAATTCATTATTCATTAATTAATGGGCCAGTATATCCACTAAAAGAATGTAGTTTTGACATAGAAAGGAATCAATGTATTGTTCATACTTTTGAAAGGGTATTCAGACTATTGGATTTATCCTTGTTATTTATCATAATTTGTGTCATTTAATACATAATTATCTTGATTTTTTCAATTATTACATCCTTTTGAGGGTCTTCATTTCGTTGTTTGTTGCAATCACCGTTCACATGGTTCCTCGTATTTCACCCACCTTCTAAAATAATAATAACCCGATCAAGAATCATGTTTCTCTCTATAATATTATAATTGTAAATGAATTTCTATTACATAAAACGTTATTCATAAATGTTATATTCTTTAAAGAAAATTATATTTCAAATAAATACATTATAATGGTTCATAAAAATCATATGATTAAATAAGTAAATCCCGCGAGAGTGTCAAAACTACTTAATATTGATACCTATATTCCTATACAATTTAATGTTGATTAAGGAATGACACACCATTTTTGAGTTGGTACACCTAGTTATATTTGTTATAGAACCACGCCACTTTTTTATTTTCCATTAGAGATTTTATTAATAATATTCGACATAGACAATACTTTACCTAATTACCAGGGTATTTTCATATATTTTAACATTACCTTATGGATCATCCAATTCATTTAAAATTTTAATTTCCAAAATTAGATAAACCTTCATGTGATAGAAACTATGGAATCTTTCCAATTCATTACATAACATAACATTACATTATATAGTAATATAATATTTTAATTTTTAGTTTCGTAGAAATATGGTGCATATTACATGAAAACATAAAAAATTATTCTATTAAACATGTATGGATTCTTAATTGGTTATCATATGTACAATTACAATATCATATTAAATTGGGACATATATTAATGGACTGTGTGTGCATATGTCCTAGTAAGGGAAGGTAATGGAGTCAATTTACTTATGATCATTAGAATTATTGATCAGAAAATGAGGAATATAATAAAGGAATCTGCATGAGGAATAAAATAATAAAAATAACATGAATGATAACATAAAAATGTGGATAAAAATATTAATATAGACAATCATAATGATCTCACCACGGGTTTTCACAGAGAGTCATTAATATTACTGTGGTTATTAACCATGAAATATTAAAACATGTCATATATAGAGATTGAATTTTTTACCCAATGAATTAGAGCCCTATTTAGGAATATAATTAATATATATCAATAAATGTGAGGCACATGAAACATAATAAAAAATTACATAAATAATCGTTATAAAATTAAAGAAAGGGAATTCCTTTAAAAATCAAGACATTATAAAATGTGCATACCGATAAAAATGGTGTTTTATTTATAAGACACAAAATGGTATTGAGTGTTTTATATATGTCCATAAGAAAATAATATTGTTATGTTTCAAATATTTTTTAATACAACTGGAAAATAAATTGTTTTAGTAATAAAAAAATGAATATAAAAAGGGAATTTCATGTAGTTGGGAGATAAATTTTAAGATGTAAAATCGACATCATAACGATTATGAAAAATGGTTTTAGACATAGGTAAAAAAGAGAGGATATGTGAGTCTCCAATTAATAATAGAATCTTAATATAGTAAGTGGATTTAACATATTTTATAGAAGGTATTTTATGGGAAATTTTCATGACATTTAATACATATAAGTGAATTTGATTGAAAAAGATATGTTATGATTTTTTTACCTTGAAGAGTAACTCAAAATACTCGATGGTTGGGAACCTAGAGGACTGAAAACCCATTTAGACTACCCCTCAGCTGGTAGAAACATCATATATTCATATATATTGAATTTATACTATGTGTAAATTAATAAAATAGTGGGTATTTATAGGAAAATTGAAGGATTTGTTGATTAATTTCTAATTAACATCTTTGGACACCTATGTAGTGGTAAATGAAAAACCATGTGATTTCCCAAGGTATTTTACCATGGTACTTGATACCGAGATAATATTTTAGGACATTTAATCCAATAATAGTTAACTAAAATTTTATGTTTCTTATTTTATAAATGAAAATTAATTTTATCATGAAATATAATATTTAATGTTAATGATTCAATTTTATAATTTGTAAAGTTAATTATATATTTAAAAATTTAATAAAATATATAAAAATAATTTATAAAAATAAAATTAAATATTTTCTGCCATGAAATTTTTTAATTTGCTGTTAATTAATTATTATATAATTTTGATATCATTAAACATATCGAAATACTCATGCTTTATTTTTACTATTCAAAATACATGTTTTATAAAATAAGCATCAATTCAACATAACTATATTTTAATGTGGTAATTTCAAAAATGATATACTTTTTATCAAAAAATTATCAATACATTATAACATTAACATTTATGTAGAGAAATCATCCATTATTAAAAGTTACAGCAGAATGAAAATGCATATGAAATTTTATAACATTTGAAACAGTAATTTTTTTATTTATAATTACATAAGTGTGGTTTTATCATAAAATTTATTTAATATTATTAGTATTAATAATATATTTGATTACTAAAATTATTTATATCTTTTATAGAAAGTATAAATTAGTTCTATAAAAATAATATTAGCTAATTCATAATACCATTATTATGAAAAACGATTATTAAAATATAATTGATAATAACACAATTTTATTTATACAAATGAAATATAATGTTACATAACTAGGTATATAACATGTAACCCTTTATAATATCAACACACAATGTAAGAGAATCGTGTGTGATGGTTATAAATTTATGGATTGGTTCCACTAAAAATATCCTGGGGGCTATTTCCTCTAACATGAACATATCTCGTAGATGATTTTGTTCAAGACTCACTTTTTTAATCTCTACTAGCTATAGGTCAATTGAGAATCATAGTGAAACTAACTCTATCAAATGATAAGAAAAATTGGTTTTATATGAATAGTCTATACTGGTTGAGGCCATTATCTATCATTTATGTATTGACAATCATTTGAAATTTTGACTAAAAATAACATTAATTTTTTAATCAGGTGAATAGTTCCAAATTGTCATATTGACTAATGGTCATAATTTAACAATTGTCATATAATGATAGGAACTCGATATTCACAATACAATATATAATAAATTTATTATTATAGGGATATTTTAAAAAAAAATTAATATAACACTGGTATTCATGAGTTTATTGTTATTAAATAAGGATGGGTTATTACATTGAATATAGAGAAAATGAATTTATGCATAGAAATTGTAATTATTGATTTCCTCTTATCAATTAAAGGTGTTTTAATATATAGATCATCACTAGACCTAATTATTCAAAGGATTTATTCTAAAATACCTATAGAAATCCCACATTTCTATAAAGAGTATATGAAAATTTTGAATTTATAATTTGTGATCTAAAGTAATAGTCCGATTAGAACATCAATATCCCAACGATCACCCTTGCTCTACAATATCAATCTAAAAAGGTGATCTCACATAAATTTCATCGAAGGAGTGTTTCTATCTCTAGTATTTAGGTGGGATACGAAATGATTTCTCAATTTCTACTCGATAAATAGACCATTTGATAAAATCCATCTACTCTTTTATAGTGCGGTTTAAACTCTTGAAATGGGTTTCCTAGATTCCATATAAAATGTTCACACTTAATACACTATAAATGACATGCTATATTGAATTAAATATATTATAAATGTAATTAAATTTTTTATCTGATTTTTTAATATATATAAATATTATATTATATGATAAAATATATCCATCCACATGAATTTTGATTTCCTCAGATAAAATATAAACCTTGAAAAATAAAATACCATTACTTTTCTTAATAGTTTTCACTGTAATCACTATTAATAAAAAATTAAACATAAAATAAATTATACTCAAATTATAAAGAGATAGGTTTTCATCAGATATCATCAATACATTGATATCTCCCAAACTAGTTAGTGGTACCACATGACTTATACTCCTAGTCATATGAATAGGACAAACTCTTTAATTTACATAATTTTTCAAGCTATAAGAGAAATGTCGAAAAAAAGTAATTTTATTATTATATATATATTGGAGTCTAACCACTCAACAAGGGCCCTAATGAGAATTTTATTTGTAATAGAAACAATAGACATTCCTATAAACATAAATCATGTACTATAATATCATTTTCATAGGATATCTAATAATACATCATATAATATTTTTTTAATCATCCATTCATGTCTTATTATTGTTTACCTAATTAGAATGACGTAACATCATCTACCATATAAATTGATTTATTAAAGGTAATACAAAACAAATTAATTTAGCCGATGATATTAATTTCTTCTTCGAGAAACAAATTCAATATTCAGTATTCAAATAATTTCATACAACCAATGATACACCCAGCATGTAACATCCACAAAATTTAAAATAACACTATGTTTTATATCACATTAATTTTCTTAATACCTTTTATATTTTGTTATACATAGAAAATACATATACAAGGATAATTATTAATAAATTATGGATAAATTATTTTTATCATCAATATGAAATTCTAATTTTTTGTAGTTAAATAGTTACATTAAAAAACAACTCAACACTGCTTTTTTATTAATACAATTACTATAAAGATAAAAATATTATTTTAAAACATATTCAAATAAATATTATTATATGGTGTTAAAATGTACCAAAAATTATATACATAAGGGATATTTGATATTTTTTAAAATTATATTTTCTAATTTATAATTATTCTTTATGTATTTAATGTAAAATTAATTAAATAGTATCAATAAATAGATTGATGAAAATTTATAATAAATAACATTTAATTACACTAGTTAAATAAATAAAAATAATGTAATCATAAAATTATTGAGATATATTTTAAAAAATAATCCATAAACCATTTATGGCTAGTTTTTCATTTTATTGTACTGTTTGTTACCCTTAAAGTGTTCAAAACATTAATATTGTAGTAAATGTCAAAATGGTTAATGATGAGTTAAAACTAATATATTTGGTTAAAAATATAACCAATAAATTCCCACATTGTATAGTAAGATATTATTTCTAATAATAATGACATTTTTATCTAATTATATCAAAATCGATCCATTTTTTGCAAAATAATAAATATTTAATTACTTAATACACTATAAATTCCATTAATGTCCCTCCTATCAGTAATAAAAGGACACCCATTTTGTCTTTTCTACAGTCAAAATATTAAAAACTATAATGAAAACCCCATAAAATAATCATTATAAATATATTTTTCATATATATATTTCTTATTTTCATTCAAAATTTCTTTTTTCGTTTCTATAATGAGGATATCTAAGGAAGTATACTTAAGAAGAAGTAATATTCATTACCAAAAATATCATGATTATTTATTATTTTTTGTCCCCGTAATATTTTTTCACATACTAAATATAAAAAAATATCAAAAATATGATTATATGGAATTATAATTATGTAAACCCTATACACAAAGAGGCTCAACCAAGGTATAACCCCTTGACCATTTATTAAAATAAAATAAAAGGATAGTAGCAATCCACACAAGTCAAAAGAAAAAGATACATTTCATCAAAAGCATACCCATCCCCAAACCCCTAGTAGCAAGCTTCATCCGCAGTAGCTGACTCCCATTCACAGATGTAAACCCTAAATTCTTTGTAATTTATATCCTATGAAATGTTAATACATTTTACATGCATACGTACAACATACCACGCCCACATGGTGGTGTAATATGTTTTTTTATCACAATGTTACATGGATGATAATAATGATATAAAAAATGAATAAATACAATAATAATTGAATAAATTCTCATACATAACTATAATATAAAATATTCCTTAATAACATCCCAAATGTTGGAAAATAATGATGTTTCCCATACATACGTGTTAGCTACCACCTCCACGAATCCATGTGATCGGTTTTTATTGACACTTTACATGGATGGTAATAACGATATATTTAAGGAAAATATATGATTTATATGATTTATTAATAGTGAATTATTTTCTAAATATTTATTTTGTGTTATTTTATTCTATATATTGAAGGCTGAAAAAATTATACAGACATTATTGCAATAAATTATCTCCATGAATGACGTAATTAATTTATTTATCTCAATCATTAATGGATGACACTAAATAAATTAATTGTCAACATCTATGTTATTTATATCATTAATAAAAAAAATATTATTTAAAATTGATTATATAATCATGAACTGAAAAAATAAAATGTAAACACTAATCAAAAATGAAATCTTTAGTACCGAAATAATGATAATAACTAATTAATGTTTCAAAATGGGTGATATAATTTAATAAAAGGATAATATATGATATTTTAGTTTTTTATATGGTTCAATTTTATCATTGTAATAAAAAAATATTTTATTATTATGGATGATACAAAATGTTATGATAATTGTCAAAAATGAGCTATGAATTTTCTTATCTCAATTTCCAATTCCGTAGGACACACATATACTTCAATTACTATGTTAGACCATGATTATGTATGAAGTTACATATGATCAAATTTTATTTTATTTCATCTTCTATTTTTGTGGATTTAAATTTGAGACTCATTATCAGTTAATTGTCTAATACTCAGTTTATCCATATGATCATAAAATGGGATTTTATAAAAATTTCCACTCAAATTATGAAACTTTTATATAATGCACCAATTTATATTTATGTCATTTTTATAATAAAACATTGTCATATTTAAAATGAAAATATACTAATTAATGATTTATAATTTTTCTTCTGATTTATCTAATTTCATGGGGATCTAATTTAAAGGTTACCAAACTGGTTCAAATTTATCTTATTAATTTTATTTTTGGGATTGTCTTAATTTTAATTTGATGAAAATTATAATACATCCTTTATAAAATCAATATAATTTTGTATCCATTTTAAATTTTAGTAGTTTTCATCATTTCATAAAAATTTCCAACTCATTTTAAAATAATTTACCAACTTAACAATTTTAAATAAAATATTATCTTAATTCTTTTTCGGATACGGTACATCATTCTTCCATGAAAAATTTATTTTAAATTAGATTGTTTATATAATTTTTTTATAATATTTTAATGATATTTTTTACTATTCATTAATTATTAAATTTTTTATATGAATAATATAATGTTTTAAAAAATGTTCCTTTTTTACTTTCCTAATAGAACATTAACAAAGTTTTCCTTATTTTAATGAATGTTGTGTTTAAAAAATTTCCTACCACTTTTACAATCATATGATATTATATTTCTTTAAAATTTTTTCAATAGTTTTAAAATAAGTAAATATTTTAGTTAATGAAATTTTAATGTTTAAAAAATATTTTATTTTATCCTCCCAGCTATTTGAATTATCATAAATCAAATATTACCTCTCAATATTTCTGTTCATTAACATTATTGTGAAATATTTACATTATTGGAATAATTGATAATTAAATTTATCTTAAATAATCATATAATGTGTACCATGGATATGATCATTTCATAAATAATATATTGTTTCATTCCCATTAAAATCTTTGAATGTAATTTGATTAGATATAGAAATATTGTTATTATATATTCTTTACTCAATATAGATATTTTTTTGATAATGCATGGTTTTTATGAATAATATTGAACATTAAATAAATGAGTATTTAATTAGACATGTTGTGATTAGTGGGTCTTGGAATTCTATATTCCCCGGATGAATCGACATGTCTAATGAGACAAAGGAGTTGACCATAATCATTAAATGGGTTATTTGTGTATGTCTACCCATAGTTTTAAGCATTCCTAGCACAAGTCTATGATGCTAGATACAACATAATGGTTGAGATCATGGAATCTATTATTATGTATTTCCTTAATTTTTGATTTATTTATTATTATCAATATATATATATATATATATATTCATATATTATTAGTGGATTCATTTCAGGCTAAATCACTGATTAAGTGGGTCATACTACCAATAATTATATTATATGTTAATTATTTATTATTTATGCACGATTGTTCCTATATTACATAACCATTACACGTATTTTGATCACACTTACTATTTATTTACATTATATTAGATATGAAGAATGAATATTTGAGCATGGTCATAGATTCCAAATAATTCACTATCTAGGTTTTATATTCAATTTCAAACATAAAATGGGTATAATTTATATTCTTCTTCAAGACTAATAAAAATTTAAGTCCATTGCGGTCAATTTGTTATATCTTATTACAATGTAACAACTGAGACAACTTCTATGTGTTACTGGATCTGGGATTTCTTTTAATAGTGTATGGTTAGTAAATATCATGGGAACTAGGTTTAAAATAAATTACTAAGGAACATAACTCTATAATATAATTTGGAAAAATTTTCCCAATTAAACAACATAAATTATTTTTATAATGATAGTAAAAAATTATTTTTACCTGAATATTGTCTAATTTCCATGATTTTTCATAATAATTTTGGTAAAAATAACCATTCATAGTTTTTATGTAATGGATGTGATTTGAAGACATTTATTTAGTTTTAATAGATGATTGAGGTATTTAAAAAACTTATGTATAACATGTGTTTTAATCTGAATTTAATTTGAGAAATAATTATTTCATACTTTATTGAAGAAATTTTTAATTTACTCATAACAATTATGGATAATGTGATCATTATTGATAAGTTAATTTAATGATGTGAAAAAATAATGAGTAAAATAAGTCATAAGGGTTAAATGGTAATTTAAAGATTAATGATATTTTTGAAGATTTTTAACATATGTTTATAAATTGTATATAAATATTATTAATATATTTACTGATAGATGAAATATAATAGGTTGATCAAAAAACCATTGCAATTGGAAATTTTAAGGGACATCATCCCAGAAATAAAGGTGAAAAGGGTATAATGCCTACCACTAGAATTAGTGATAACTGAATTAGTATGATTTTTTAATTAATTTTTTTTACCTATATATAGTAAGATTATTTTAAGAAGAAAATTATAAGACCATATATTTTTTGAGAGTTAGCATTGATTTGACATATTAATCGTTTATTAAGATGAATCCAGTATTTTGTTTTAAGTAACCTTTTGGGTTAGTATATCAATTGATTTTTTTTTATTTTATGGTCAATATGATAGTTAAATATAAGTAATGTTAATGGTTAATAAATGATTCATTTAAAATTGGATATTTTAAAATATATTTATAGTTTAAATATGGATTACATTTTAGGTATGTATCAAAATCAATTTCATGACATTTAGATGAATTTCAATACATTATAAGAATATTTATTTATTTATCATGATCATTAATCATATATTTGGGATGGTTCAATGGGTTTATGTATCCATATATTTTTGGATTAATATTATGAATAACATGAAATACAATTTTAGGATAAAAGAATTAAACAATGGGATAGTAAGTTAAAATATATGATATTACCATTCAGGATAAAGAATTCAATAATGCTGAGGTTATTATTATTAATGGTGAATGTTGATTATTATTTTTTGAATAATCATTGATGAACCATTGGTGTTATTATTAAAATTTGGATGTAAAATTTAATATTCCGTTATTTTAGGGAATATAAAATTTTTATTATATCATACAATGTAATAAAGATTCTAGTTTTGGAAAAAATTTATTTATATGAGTAATATCATTTTATAATTTTTTTTATTACATGATACTTTATATATTTATATTTGTGCTTTAGGAATGAAAAAAACCATGAATTCCCATTATTTTGAAATTGTATGTTATTGGGGTGGTATATGATGAAGGGATATAAATATAAATTAATTTTAATTGTATTTAACTATATTCTTATTCGTTATATTAATGGAAATAAATTTTTTTGGTAAATGTTTCATGAAACAAAAACATTATCATGTTTTTATGATTTCTAGGGAAATGAATATCATTCCCATAGTCATCGATTTAAGATTATTTTTTCCTTAAAAATATATTGATTATGTACTATATCAATCTATATTATTCCTTGAGAATTATTTTTGTCATCCATGAATATATCCTAATTTAAATATATTTTTATATTTTATAGAAATCAGGTTATTAGTTATTATTGATTAACATTATATTTTGCATTCCCCCTTTTATGAGGGTTTTTATTAACTCTCTTTATGATGTAGGTTATTGAAAAAAATCATAAATGAAAAACCCTAGGTTACTAAGAACAATTTATAATTTCTAGTATGATAATGTTACATCACGTGAATTTAAATCGACTATATATTCAAAAGAATTTAGGTCATGCTAGATAGAGACTAAATGAATAAATTATTTTTAATTAAATGACATAGTTATTACCATGTCATTTTATTGCATTATATTAATAATATTATACATATTACAAAATATATATATTTCTCCTTCATAATAAAAATTATATAATAATTTAAAGGAAATAATTATATATAATGTTCCATTTAAATTTCAAAAATATGTCTTCTTGAAAAATATTTATATTTTCATATTGTGAGTGAAATTTAAATTAAATTTATAGATAAAGTGTTAAATCTATTTAGTAATGATAATATAATTTTAAAATATTAATAATAAAATTATTTTTTGGGTCATTTTTTGGATTATTATGAAGAAATATTATTTTTCAGTGAATAGTGCAAAATATTTCATTTTTTAAAACATTATTTTTTATCAAAAATTTTAAAATATATATCATGCCACAAATTATTTCCCATTTATTATTAGATATTTTATATTATATAAAATTTAATAAATTTTAATTGAATAAATTTTATGTTTTAATTGAGTATATAATAATTTCATACTTGAAAATTGATTTTATGGAAAAAATAATTATTATTATGTTTTTCTTTTTAATCACAAATAAATTTCCTCCGGTCATTTAAATAGAGATTAAACAAATGAAAACCATATATTGAATCCATAATTCCATATTTGGTAAATAGCTAGGCATTTTTTTAGATAGGAATAATATAAAACATAATAAATAATAGTCACTTTGGTAAGGGTAAATCATGATATTATGGTTAAAAATAATCCATACAGGAATAAAGTTGACTCTAACAATGCCATTTATCTTTTTTTTGGGTGCAGTTCATCCATATATATCAATGATTCAAAATTATATAAACATGGTGCCATATTTATTTAGTCTTTACTTTTCTATTATTTAATTAAAAGATAACGATATAAAATTTACTTTTTACGTTTTAATATCTATAATACATTCTAATAGGGAATAAAAAATTTCCATTGTTATAATTTTTTATTTTATTGATTGCTTATATATTTCATGGTAATATATTTCTAATTTATTTTTATTAAATAATTACCATAAATTATGATTGATCCTTAGTTTAGTTTTTTGTCTTTTAAAAGGATAATAAATTATTTTTTTTTAAAATCTTAATGTAATTTTTTTGAATTATTTACCCTAATCCAAATATATATATATATATATATGAAATTTGGAATATTTTCTAAATTTATAGATTCTAATTCAACACTTTTTCCTATGTATGTAATGTAAAATAAAATTATTAGTGTAAAAAATTGCATTAATGATATTTTATTTGAAATTAATATTTTATTATGTGATTTAAATTGATAAAAACATTCTCTTCATCCAAATAAATGATAAGCAGTTCCAAAAACAATCAATGTTTATTTTTGGGTGTTTTATAATTTTATAGTTACATTTTTAACCCATATTGTGTATACAACATTAATATTGCTGCAACTGTGCAAATGGTAAATGGGTTTATATTAATTTTATACAATATAAATTTCTAAAAATGATCATCCCCTCAAATATAAAAGGACCACCCTTCTCCATATTATATAGCGTACTATTTGAAATCTAGATAATCCTAAACCTATCCAAAATATTCTAAAAATACATAAACAAGTTATATTGGTTCAAGACCTAACAAAAGACCGACCATAGGACCCTTAAGATGAGTTCTAAATGAAGTCTATCAAAGAATTTGTAATCACTTTTACCAACTATTTAATGTTTTTATGATGCCAATTACTCTTAATATTTTGTAATCATAATAAAATACATATATAGTATCATTAATAAACATAAATATTAATATTAATTTTTTAAAACCATATTCCATATCCATTATATTTTATGAAATGAGAAAATATCAGTTGTGGGTACATAGGGATTATTGTATACACATTTTAATGAAATTTATTTTACATAAAACATTTTCATGGATGGAACTTTTGATTTAAATAATTAATATATATTTTATACATGACATTAATAATATTATATAATATTAATATTATATATACCTTCTTAAATTCCAATAAGTTGGAAAATCATAATGTCGATCATGTATAAGTGTGGATGTCTGCCTCTACAAAGTGTTGTGATACCATATTCATTTCTTCACCAGTCGATGAAAATAATGGTAGATTTTAGGAATATATAATATATATATATATATATATATGATATAAAAATCATACTATAATTTTGAATTGTTATTTACTATTATTTTGATCGATCGATTTTAATAAGAAAATAATGTTTAGTGAAACGTAAGACATACTGTCCCTATATATTTTGAAATGAATTTATATATATCTAAATATTGTATATGTAAGAAAAAAACTATTTATTAAATATATTATTTATTTTTATCATGAATAAAATTATATATTTGATATAACTATGATCAATGATACAAATAAAGAATCCACTGAATAAAAATATACATTTAAATTGTATGCATAAAAAACATAAAGGCTTAATACAATAAAATATTATAAAAAAAAGACTCATAAATTATTATAATGGATCATATATGATATTATAGATATTTACATCATTCTATATATAATTAAAATATATATAATATTATTATAAATGATTTTAAAAATTATTTTATGGAAATTTGAATGCAATGATAGGGGTTTTATAACTGAAATTCAAATTCATTATGTTAAAATTCTACATCCATTTATTGAGATGGTATGTCTAAATAAGATTTACTCTATAATACCAAATTGACGATCAAATATGTAAAATGAGATACATATAAAATAGGGGCAGGGTTAATTTTTTTACTTTAAAAAATTCCTTTGGAACATTTACACATAAACAATATTCACAACACCTCTAAGTTCTAATAACTGTCTTGATTCTGGAAAAGTGATTCCGGAAATGAAACTTAAAAAAAGTTTAACACAAATATGATTCTACCTTAAAGAGCATATAATCTTACTAAATTAGAGCACAAGTATGAGGTAGTATAAGAATGTTATAATATCCTCAACAATATAGATACACATCAGAAAAAAATGTAGTTAGAGTACAAGTGAAAAGTAGAAACTATTTTAACCCAAAGAGGAGGGTATCCAACAACCATGGATAAGACGTCCCTTGATTTATACATTTCAAAATGTATGGCTTACAGAAAACTAGGTATGACCTCAATCAAAAGATCGGTATCTTTCTTGCTATCCACGGAAGCCATCGATTTGTAAGGAAATCATCACCTCGGACATCACAGCCTGAAGTCTTGGATTTTAAGGAAATCAAAATACTGCACTAAGAAAATCTGAATGAAGCAATGTTTCAACATGTAATTCAAACATTATGAACGAAGATTGATAGTATATAAGATCTTATCTCAATAGAAAACACTTTTGAATGTTCTGAGATTGAAAATTCCAAATGTTCTGTGCACTTTCAAATGAGTTATTATTTATAAGCGTGGCATCAACGGTCGGCTCCCTCCTCCAACAACAATATTTTTCCTTGAATTTTAGAGGGACCTATTCAAGTTTCACTCTAATAACTTTTAGTGAGTAATTGAATTCACAACATCATTTTATAGCTAAACAGGTGTAAGCATAACCAAAATATGATATTCAGAATGTATGTAAATGAATGTTTGGAGTCTAACATGGGGTACAGTCTCTATCGTGGCATCCAAAAGACCCCTGATCAAATCCGGGTAGGGGCGAATTTCCTAGGTACTGTAGCAGTACTATTGCAGCGATGGCACTGTAGTAGTGGCAGCACTATAGCGATGGAGGGACTATAGCAGATACTCTAGTGGTGGTGCTATTGTAACAGGGATTGTAGCAGTGCAGGTACTGCAATAGTACGGTTCACCGAGGGGTCCATTGGGCCATTCAAATGGGCTTTCAAGCCTTGTATTCAGGCCACTTGGCCTTGGGCCTTCAGGATATGTAATGGGTCTCCCTCTACCCTATCTAAAGAGGTCTTTGCTTTTAAAAAAAATTGAGGCTTCGGCCCCATCCTTTTAAAAAAATTCCGTAGTCTAAACAAAACTGAGATTCGGAGTATATTATACAAAGACATTCGAATTCTGTTTTTTTTTTAAAATTTGAACCAGAATTATGTAGAATTCCAGAGTCTGAATTTCAAGGAAATTCAGAGTCTGTATTAACCATAATTCAGATCCTGAACATATAATGTTCATAGTTAGAGTTCATGAGAATTCGGAGTGAGAACTCATAAGAGTTCGGAGTCTGTATTCAGAGGACTCATAGTCAGAAGTTATAGAAGATCGTAATTATAATTAAAAGTCGATCTTCATGAGATTTCGTATCTTGAATTCGAAGTTGAACTTTATGAAAGAATGTTTCCCAAATTCAGAGTTCAACATCATTAGAGTTTGTATCCATAATTTAGAGTATAACTATATGAATGTTCCTAACAGGAATTCAGATCCTAAAATAGAATGATTCGTATCTTAATATTTTATTATTCTGTGGTTTTAGACATGACACCTAATTTTATACTTCTACAAGATAAATAAACATGTTAAACATTCTAATGATAAATTTCCACGTGGAAGAAAATTTTCCTTATAAATAAAAACATTGTGTAGAAATTGTTTTTCCTTGAGATAAGGTGTTTGTGATTTTAAAAAAGGATTCATGTTGTAATAAGAAAACTATAATGACACAACAATCTCCCCATTGAATTTAGGAATGAAAAATTTATAAGGAATACCATATTGGCTCAACAATCTCTCCCTTTTTGGAATTCACAAACAACCTTAGGAAAAATAATATAATGTCTTAGAAAAAAAATATTGAGACTTTGAAAATAGAACTTATCTCCCTTTACATAAGAATAATGGTGAATACGACTAACTCCATATTATGCTTTGAAACACTATGGATCGTATTCTGGATTTCTAGGATGTGAATTTTCATTTGAATGTTGAAATCATCGTAATGGGAACTCCCCGTTAGATAAACTCCAACTTACTTAGGGATAGTTCATCTTTACATAGAAATTTTTCCTTCCCCACTTTAGAATTATTTTATCTTTTCTCTCATTGTGATTTTCAAAAAGAGTTTGAGGGAATGGAAAAACAATATAGTACCTGATATATTAGTATAGACATCCAAATAAAACAAAAATTATTCAATTACGATTGAAACAATTAGTTCAGGGAAAAAATAAAACAAAAGATAGAAGTGGGATTCAGTTTGCTTCTTTTTCCTTGGGCATTAACTACTTCCTAATTGTATTCAATTTCATTAGTACTTTTTGATATTCTTATGGTTTATTTTTTAATACTTTGATCATGTCTTCTTGAGCCTTCAGGGCCTCTACCTGATCTTTCAACAATTCACCTTGCTTCACAAGATTTTCTTCCATTTCAATCCAATGATCTCAGTCTGTTTTCAAACATTGGTCAATAGAGCTCAATAACTCATTATGTTCATTGACATCCAGAATCCGAGCATTTTGTTCGAGATTTAGGATTTCATGAAAGCTATATTAATGATTTTTGATTTTGGAATCTTCATTACCAAAGGCTTCCTTGAAATCTTCTTGGAACAGATCAAGTTCTTCTATTTCATCAATAATCTTCTTAGACCTACTAGCCATTTTCATGCAATATTTTCTTTGGGCTTCATAATTGATCCGGAAATTTTGGTTTTTGATGTCTATAATAACACATATGTCCATCACCATGGATATAGAGTCTTTTTTTTTTGATTCATAATATTCAAGAGCATTTGGCATCTAGATTCAATTGTTGGAAAATCGGAATGCTATCGACCATCTTCTTCAGAGATTGAACTGCAGAATCATGTCCCAAGGAATATGACTCTGAATCAGATTGTTTTAATAGAGATTGATCATCCTCTAACTCAAATAAAATCATCTTAGAGGTTCTTCTAGCTTCATTCTTTTTCAAAATATCTTTTTTTTTGTGGTTTCGGCAACCACTTGTTTACCTTTTTCAATTTTCAGAATTGCCTCTTTATGAAGATACTCATGATTACTGCCTGATATCATTACAATCAAATTATCATCAAATTTCACTTTCTCAGCTCCATCCTCAATGCCTTCTCGATGAATTAAATCATGGTTATGACTCTCTTCTTCTGAAATCTTTTTTACTTCCTCTTTTTCACACTTTTCATCATCTCCAGGAGTAGCAATTTTTAAGGATCCATCTTGAGAAATCCAGATTGACAACTTTTCAGATGGGGTTCCCTTATCATCTCTTCCACAATTTCGATTGTGGTTTTTCCAGAGTCATAAATCTCTTACCCAGAGACTCATGTAATGATTCTACAAGAAAAGTCTCCGGCACTGGAATATTCTCAGATGAAATTTATGTGGCCTTCAAAAGAGATTGTCAAATATCTTCTTTGGACATCTTCTTCTTCATCATCTTCTTCTCATTAGCCTACTTCTCTAGCTCATCGGTGTCTTTTTTTTTCAAGGCCTTATCCTCAGTAAGATCCAAACCAAGCTGTGGCTACACTACTTTTCAATTCTCCTTATCCTCCCTCCACTTTTCTACAACTTCATCTGGGTAGGATATTTTCTTCTTAGGTTAAGGAGGTACATATATGACTTCTTTGGCCTTGGGTGTTTTATAAATTTCTTATACTTCCTTTAACATCCATTTTATTCCAGCTTTCATTGAGGGTTCTACTTCTTCAGCATTTTTCGTAATAGCATCTTCCTCATCCATAGGCAGATCATGTAACTCTCTTGACTCTATAGAGATTCCAACCATCATTCTCTTGAGAGTGTCATTACTGATAAACATCACATTGAAATTCCTCGGCTTGGAGTTTAAGGGATATTGAAAGATTCCTGAAACCGAACTATTATCATAGAAAGAAGTGCATGATACATAATAATAAGAGCTCTCATATTTTCATACTTGATATTCTCAATGGTAATGAAGATTTCCATCATGAAGTTGTGCATACTTAGGTTTACCAAACAGTCTAGGATATACACGCCATTTTTCTTCAGGGTGTCCATGCCACCCTTCCTCGGTACAATGAAACGCTGACCCCATAATTTTATAATCCGGTTGTCAGATGACATATGAGAAATCATCACTGTCGTTACAACATTAAGACAATGGAATTCCATATAATTTTCCCTAATAAAACTACATTGAACCTTTGGAAGTTTTTGGGCGCCAAATTCTACATTCCCTTTATAATATAGCCCCACTGATCTCGCAGCCTTGTGTTAAAAGTGTAACATCCTAGGTAAATAATGAATATGACAGTTTCATATTTAATATTATTTGATAATTAAATATTAATTTAACTTCAATGGGGATTCTATGTTTTATAGCATAACTGATAAGCAACAATAGATTTCTTAGAAATCTTATGTTTCACACTCACAATATAATACTATTATTAGTAGTCAAGGCCTAGCCGTTGTAATGGTGGGAACGAAGAGAAATAATTAAAAAATTATTATATATGTTGGTTAAATATTTTTACATTTATCTAATAAATTATAGAGGCTTCAAATCCAAATGAAACCAATTTTAAAAATAAATACTGTAATATTTATAAAAGATTGGTTTACCGCCTTTTGATGGAGAAAACATCTTAAATATAATATTTGACAATTTTATATGATATATTTGTCAAAATAAACTTATTATTTATAATTTGGACATTGAAATTTACTTTGGATAAGTTTTTGGTAATTTTCTGACAATGTTCATAATTTATGAATAGTGAAAAATACTACATTTTAATTCAAAACTCATTTTTCATCTAATTTACCTATATTTATATATTATATTTTTAATTTATTTTAAAGTTTAATTATAATATATTTATAAAATTTATTCCAATGGTGGTCATTGGAAATAATTTCACTATGAAATTGGATATAAACAATTGTCAATCTTTTTATAGATATTGTTTTTTTAAACACACTATTTGTTTTGACAACGAGAATTATTTTCAAAAAATTATAGAAATTTCTAGGTTTGGAATTTGGTTAAATGTAGTCCATATTTTGAAATAGAAGGTCCAAATTATGTAATTATGATTATTTTTTTTTTGGACATTATGAATAGTAACGACGATAATTATCATTAACTATCATGTTGAATTAGTAAACAGGTAGTTAAGGGTAATAAAATTATATCATAATAATATAAAATGATTCCAAAATGTGTTCTAATGCTATTGGTGGTTTCATTTAAGTCCATGGTATTCCTTGTTTCATCCTTGGGACCCCATGGAATCACATTTGTGTTATAGTGACTTTTTATCATATTTTTTTAAAACAACGGAAATAGAACAAAGGTTTATAAATCCTATGTAAACAAATTATAATTTAGTTACATAAATGATATCTTTGAAAATAAATATTCATTGTAAATATAAAAATAATTCATAAATGATGGTAATTATTTTATAATTTTTAGACAATAAATATATAAATGTATTTTGACATCTTGCTGATGCATTAATTACCTCATTAATGAATGATTTAAATAAAATGAAAAGATAAAGTAAAATATAAGGCATATACATGCAAAAACTGATGGTATGGGTGAATTTAGAACCCATATCACATTATCCTCTATATATATCATTGCTGGACCTTTAAAATCTGAAAATAATTTCATAATAAAGTAACATTTCATGACCTTCCAAGAGTGCCCCTCCTCCCTCTTATAAAAGGCCTCCACCTCAACCCCCTTACACACACACCTCAAGCCCTTGGATAGTCCAACCCCAACTAATATTTTCTCTCCACATCCAAATATTAATCCTAGAAGCCTTACATTAGGCAAAAATCTCTTCAATAATCTCATTTTGTTCAATCCATGAAGAGTTACCCGATTTAAAAGTAATCTCTTCTCTTATGTTATTTTTTTATCTGGCTTCTACAACCCATTAAACACTTTTTATTCCTTTATTTTGAAACAAAACCAGTATATTAAATATACTAGGATGTCTTTATGAGAATGATTCTAGCTAAACATACAAACACCTTCATCTAATGGTTAAAGAACATATTGTTTCCGTGGATGGAGAATTACAACCTCACGTAACGATGAATGTTCTATCTTTTCCTACCACATCTCATGGAGGAAATTAAGATGTAACTATATTTATTTATGACATATATTATATTTATGACCTCTATATGCTTATGTATTATATATTTAAAACATATCTTAATTCTTTGAATGTTGTGCAAATGTGATAATTTCATTTGAGGAAGTGTGGACTACTGCCCCCTCAAGTGATGTGACTCGTTCATGCAATACATGGAATGTCTAAATATTGAAATTAATGAACTTTTTTGACCTATTTAACATATATATTATAATTTAATTATAACATATATATCCCCAATTTATTTTTAATTCCATTAATATGAAAAATAAATCAAATAAGCATTCATGCGTACGTACGACCTACTGTCTACATGAATGGTGCATTTCATTTTTTATCACCAAATTTTATGGAATAGTATAAAATAAATTTATACTGGATATATAAAATATTAAATTCATGAATACTTACTTGGAGATTATTTACATATAACTACATTGACAATTCTTTTCAAACACGTTTATTCTTGACTCATGTACCAAACATCAGCAAAAATGACTAATATGAACTCTCATAATTAACTAACTATTATAACATTATAACATGTGAAATTATTTGAATAATAATCATTAAAGGTATTCCATAAGAAATTATAAATTTTCCAATTTTTATTATTCAGGAATATAATGAAACGAATAAGACAAGTCGGACTAGAGGTAAGGGATCTGACCTCTCTCTTTCATTTAAAGTACTCTCTTTTTTGTAAATCCTTTTACGCTCCATGTTCTTATGATAGACGAAGTTATTTTATATTCACCATAATGTAATATGTATTTTTATATGATTAGAGACCCCCTCTTACTCACATCAATTCATTTTAATAATTTTTAAGTGGCATCGTTAGGCTGCCGATTTTTTTTAAGGAATTTCTTATATCACTTTTAATTTTGTGATATTTCCATTGGTCCCCACTTATTTATGGAATGTGGTGTATTTTGTACTGAAAATTGATATATAATATTATGATTATATTTGTTTTAATTTTGTTCTGAAATTCATTTGGTGGTTATTATCTTTCGGTGATACGACTCGATTGATTACAATGATGTAAGGGGTTTTTTATCTCATTTTTTTCCCGCGAGATTAATGAAGCATGTTCCACTATTTTCTTTTTGTGTGGTGTATGTACTGACCATTGTTCTACTATTTCTTTTATATACTCTCATTCATGGGTATTAACATCATCATAGTATGACCCTTCTTTCATGGGGTGCACGTTTTGAATGTTACCCAAACCGGTAAGGGAACCTTTCAGCCTCCACTTTTTAAAAGGCTTCTTTTGTTATGCATTTTAATTATCATCTAATTATGTTGGGATAAGTTGTTAAATATCATTATTGATGTAATTTTATGTCCATGTGATGGGATTCCATTTTCTCTCTCATCAACTCATTTTCTGAATTTTAATGTGACGTTGATAGGCTGTCGAAAATTTTCATGGGAACTTCTTAACCAAACTCAGATATTTTGTTTAAACCTATAAATCATTATTATGTCGGGATATTAATATGTGTGGATGACCTCTGATTTTTTTACACTTAATATCCACTTATATTTGGGGTATTTATATTTGTCACAAATAATTATGTAATTGATTTATCCTTTATCTAAGGATATTGTCTGTGTAAGGGACATCATCTCAATATCATTTCATTGAGGCATGTTTTGTTTTATACACAAATTTCTTTTAAATGGTGTATAAACCACTTTTAAATTTACTTTAATTCAAAAGGAAAATTTTTATACAAAGCATTTTAATAAACGACAAAATGAATGTTTTGTCTTACGTATGCGGCGATAATGAATTTTTCGCCGCCGTGACCATTATTTGAGTTTTGGTTTCCGTTACAAGCCATAATTTTTTTTAAAACGAAAAATAAATATCATGGTTTACTTTTCGTTTATTTTTTTATTGAAAATGGTTTTTAAATTTTTTGATTATATCAATGTGTTGTATTGATATCTTGTGATTGAAATTTAGAAATGTTATGTCTCTTTTATGCATGTTTTATGTGATACAATTATGTTATGGATCATGGGAACTGTTTATGAAGATGGGTGGTTCTGTGATTAAGTAATACTAGGTGAGCCCGTGATAGATCTCTAATGCATTGGGTAATGTGAAGGAGTTAAACACTAAGGTTTCTCTAAAGAGATTTAGGTAATATACTGTGATGGGTATTCAAAACGTAACCACGAGGGTTAATCCCTACGTAAGAATGTTATGAATGCCTCGAGTTACTTTTAATTCTTATTATTTCCATGATTTATACATAAATATTATGATTTTAGAATGTATGTTATGATTAAATGTTAGGGTTTCATTGATTTTTATTTCTTTTCGGGTTAATGTTTCCTTTCATTATGTTACAACACTTAGTGGGCTTTTTATTCTCATCCCATGTTTTTGAAAAAAAATTCACAGGTAATAAAGAAGGGTACAAGAAATGAAGTATTCAACATGATTATTATAATGAAATGAACTGTTGTTCTATTTATGGATTTTTTTATTATTGTGAAAAATCAGTTATAGTAGTAGTGTCTATATTGTAAACTTTTGATATGTAATAGTTTTGTCCAAATTACTAAAACTCTAATCTTGAAAAGATCCTATATGTGAATTATTCATTTAATTAAAGATTATGTACTGTTTTGAGGCTGAGTCCTTATAGATGGTATTAGAGGTCGGTTTAGATAACTTTAGAGGTCAGAGTGTTGTTTAAGCATAAGTGACATGTTGTGTATAACCACAATGGTTAGTATATTAGATGGAGTCATTGTTTTTTTGAAAGTTAGAATGAGACTGAGATAACATGGATAAGTATATCATAGTTATTATCGTCCTCATTATTATATGATGATTTTACTGATATACTCACACTAACCATTTTGGTTTTAGTAAATGGCTTGATCTAGTAGGCACCAAAGTAACAGTAGATGTAAAGTAAATTGTTAGAGTTTCTGAACAACAAACTGAATGATATGGGAGCTACAATTAGATCTATTGTGTTTATTCTCAACCAAATATCTAGAGTTATTATTGACAACCTAAACCTTCGTTATTTTTATAAGGAATCATATATCCGAGAAACAAATCCCTACGGATGTTCATGTAATAATCATAAAGGTATGTATGTTCAAAAACCTATGTGTCAATGATGTGGAATGAAACACAAAGGAAAATGTTTCAAAGGGAAAAAAAGATGCTATAGATGTGGAAATGAAGGTCATAAATCATGAAACTTCCATGGAAAAAGGAAGCATCTAGTTGACTCTAAGAAAGGGAATGAAGTTCTTTCTGAATGATCAATTGAATGTTTTAAATGTGGTGTACTTGGGCATTATTAAAACACATGTCCAACAAAAATGTTTTGGGAATGGGACCACCAGGATCGTACAAATATTCGTTTATCATTACCTATTGCCATTCTGATTGAGGATTAAGAAACTGATAATGAGCAATGAAATGTATGGATTATTTTTTAACATATGTTTTCCAATTCTTTAATCTTGGGATATGATTCATGAATTTGTTTGTTGGAAATAATTATTTCAGAATAAGTTGGAATGTAATTGTTAATGGATCATGAAGAATGTTGAATGAGTAAAAAGTCAGCATATAAGGGATTCATAAGTTATGGTAGATTTTAGGATTGTGAAATTCTTAAAATTATTAAGTCTCTTCTGATGATGGGGTTACATTAGCAGACTTTTTATAGTATGTGTAACTCTGATGTTTGATATATGAAAATTTTATTCAAGGAATAATTATCTATTCATTTTTGGATATAGTTATAACAAACTATTTGGATTTATATGATCCTAGAATTTGAGGTAATTACCAGTTAATACATTTTGGGATGCAAAACAAATTTTATTAGATAAACTATGTGGTTAAAATATGTTATGGTTATTGTTGATGAATTTATCTTTTATTGGGGAATTTCATAAGATTATATGTTTTTTAAAAGGGACAACATGCAGAACTTTTGACAACCCATCGTGTCAGACGAAGCTGTAGGGATCAAACCCATAACGTAAGTGCAACATGTATTTATCACCTACCACTGGGCTACATGATGTCCCTGGTTAGTTTGACTAATTATTTTTAGTTAGATGATTTTATGAGTTAATAATAAGTTTATTCATTGTTATCTATGGAAATGATTAACCTATCAGGGAGTATATGTGATTAGGTTAACCGCTTTTCACTATGAGACATTTAGAGTAACTGTTGTTATTTGGAGATAAATTTTAAGATTTATCTTGGAAGTCTATGAGATTAAATCCTTCAGAGTTTGGGGTTTATTTCATAATTTGGATTACTTTGATGAAATTTATAGATATCTATTTATTGAATGGTCTTTGATGACCTCTTGGTTTTGTTGGAAAATTTTTGGATATTAAGGGTATTTTTCCTTTTGTAAAAGATTATCCTTTTTGGGGACTATCTGATCTTGTACTATCCATTTTAGTTTTGGATAAGGTCTAATGGAATGGGAAATATATAGTTCACTTTTATGAGTTAGGGGATTCTCTTAAAGTTGTTTATAGCACTCTTAATGTGAACAAGTCATCCTGAATACACAAAATTTGGAGGAAATATGATTTTGTGTTAGAAATATAGTTAAAGTTGAATGTTTACATGACAAGTAATTATATTTATTTATGTTTTGGTTAATACCATAAATAAATTCCTCAATGAAATGTAACTTAAAACAAAAACGTTGTCTATTAACATTTCCTAATGGGGAATCAAATACCGTTTAATCCATCACAACAATGTGATTTTATGGTTGTTAAATTTCTCCTAAACATGTTTTCTATCACTCTCTATCAGAACATGACCCTTTGTTTTCTCTTCCAAGTCCTTGTTTTCCTATATGGAATAATATTATGGGTTAACGCAAGTGACCTTTATAGTTCAATTTCTTTCATTTTAAGTGACAGTTTAATGGGATCCTTTTCCGATGTGGGGTTTCACGGATGTTTCAAAGTCCAATTTTAAAAATTGTGAGGACGCAATTTCCAAATGGGGGGAAGGATGTACCATATTAGGTAAATAATGGATATGACATTTTCATATTTAATAATATTTGATTGTTAAATATTTATCTTACTATAAAGGGGACAGTATGTTTGATAGCGTACCTGATACGGAATGACAGGTTTCTTTGAAATCTTATGTTGCACACCAACAATATAATATTATTAGTAGTTGTTAACGCCTAGCCGTTGTAATGGAAGGAATGAAAAGAACTTAATAAAAAATGAGTAAATATATTTGTTAAATATTTTTACATTTATCCAATAAATGATAGAGGATTAAAATGCAAATTCATCCAATTTTATGAATAAAGACTCTAATATTTTTAAAAGATTGTTTTACCGCCTTTTGATGGCAAACCTTTTTTGAAACGTACTTCAAATTTTTTAATATTCTCTATTTTTCATAATAAAATTATTCTTTATAATTTTGACATTGTGATTTTCTTTGGGTAATTTTTTTTATTTTTCTAACAATGTACATTTTTTAATGAATAGTGAAAAATACCATATTTTACTTCAAAACTACTTTTTCATTAGATTTAATTATATGGTTATATTACCTTTTTAATTGAATTTAAAGTTTAAGTAGAATATATTTCTACCATTTAATCCAATTTTGGTCATTTAATTAATTACACTTTGAAATTGGACATAAACAATTTCCAATCTTTTGATAGATATTGTTTCTTAAAAACACCCAATTTGTTTTGACAAGGATAATTATTTTTAAATTAATTACTAAAGTTTATGTGCTTGGAATTAGGTAAAATGAAGTCCATACATGGAATCATAAGGTCTCAATTATGTAATTAAGAATATTTTGTTTTTGGACCTTATGAATTGTAACGATGATAATTATCTTTAATTATCATGTTTAATTAGTAATAGGGTAGTTAAGTAAAATAAAATAATATCATAAAAATATATAATGACCCCAAAATGTGTCTTAATTCTATTGGTGGTGTCATGTATGACCATGGTATGCCTTGTTCCAACATTGGAACCACATGTAATCACTTTAGTGTGATAATGACTTTTTATCATAACTTTTTTAAAAGAAACGAAATATAACAATGGTCTGTATATCTTATGAAAAAAAATTTAAATTTAGTTTACATAATTGATCTCCTTGACTATAAATATTAATTGGAAAGAAAATAATATTTCCTAAATTATTTCAATTTCTTTTTATTTTTTATATATTATATTAATTTTTTTATTTATGACACCAGGATGATGTAGCTATTACCTCATTAATGAACGATTAAAATAAAATGAAAATATAAGGTAAACAATAAGACATAAACTTTTCAATAACCTATTGTATGTGTGGAATTATAACCCTAATTACTTTATCCTTGAAATACATCAGCATTGGACCTTTAAAATCTGAAAATCATTTCATAATAGAGTAACATTTCATGACCTTCCAAGAGTGCTCCGCCTCCCTCATATAAAAGGCCCACACCTCTACCGACTTTCACACATCTCTCAAGCCTTTGGCTCATCCAAATACTGCAAAAACTGGCTCTAAAAATCCCTATATTCATCATAGAATCCTTAACTTAGGCAGAAATCACTTTAAAAACTCCATTGGGTCAAACCAAGGGGAGTTACCCGATTTAAGGGTAATGTCGTCTCAAATGTTCCTTTGTTTTCTTTCGCTTCTCCAACCCCATAAACGCTTTTTATTAATTTATTTTGTAATAAAACAATAATCTTCATTATAATATGATGTTTTTAGGGGAAGTCTTCATGCTACAATTACACACACCTCCGTCTATTGCATAAAAAATATACTATTTCTGTGGATGGAACATTACTGCCCCACGAAACAATGATTATTCTCTCTTCTCCTACAACCTCTTATGGTTGAAATTATGATGGAACTATATTTATTTATGTTATATATTTTATTTATGACCACTCTATGTTTCTGTATTTTATATTTAAAACATAACTTTATGCTTTCCATGTTGTGCAAATGTGATAATTTCATTTGAGGAAGTGTGGACTACCGCCCCCTCAAGTGATGTGACTCATTCATGCAATACATGGACTGTATAAAGAATTAAATTAATTAACTTATGTGACCTATATAACATATATATAATACTGAATAATATATATATATATATATCATTTAGATTTAATTTCATTAATATGACAAAGAAATGAAAGTAGCGTTCATCCGTACGTACAGTCTACCGTCTCCATGAACAGTGAATTTCATTTTTTATCTCCAAATGTTATGGAATACTATAAAATGAATTTATACTAGATATATATAATATTTAAATAAATAATAATATTCTTTATATGGTGTATATATAACTATATGGACAATTTTTTTCAAAAAACTTCAATTTTGACTCATGTACCAAACGTCGACAAAAACGTCTGATATGAAATCTCATAATTAAATAATTATTATAATTTTATAATATGTGATATTAATTTAAGAATAAAAAATAGAGTAGGTTCTTAATAAATTATAAATTGGCCATCATTTATTATTCAGGAAAATAATTGAAATGAACAAGACAAGTCAGACTTGATATAAGGGATCTGACCTCCCACATTCTTTTCCAGTACTCTCATTTATGTCATTTCTTTTATGCTCCATTTTCATATGTTGGAGGATATTCATTTATATTCACCATAATATAATTTTTATTTTCATATGATTAGAGACCCCTTCTTACTCTCATCCATACATTTTAAGAATTTTTAAGTGGTGTTGTTACGCTGTCGAATTTTCGTAAGGGATTTCTTTTCTCACTTTTAATTCAATGATATTTCCATTGGTCTCCACTTATTTAAGGAATGAGGTGTATTTTCTACTGAAAATTGATATAGATTATCATTAATATATTTATATAGATGTTGTTCTGAAATTCAGTTGGTTGTTATTATCTTTTGGTTATATGACTCGATTGATTACAATAAGTTAAGGGGTTTTTATCACAGTTTTTATTCCCAAGAGATTGATGCTACATTTTCCACTATTTACATTTTTTTGGTTTATGTAATTCCCAATACTATAAATTTTTTTTAATATACTCTCATTCATGGGTATTTACATCTTCATTGTATGACCCTTCTTTCATGGGTTGTACGTTTCGAAAGTCACCCTAATCGGTAAGGAAACCTTTCACCCTCCTCTTTTTAAAAGACATATTTCGTTATGTATTTTAATTCTCACATTATTATTTTTGGATATGTTCATCTATATCATTATTGATGTAAATTTTATGTCCATGTGATGAGAAACCATTTTCTCTCTAATCAAATCATTTTCTGAATTTTAAAGTGATGTCGTTAGCCTGTTGAATTTTTGCATGGGATATTCTTAACCCAATTTCAATTCATTGGGTTAAACCTATACTTCTTGATTATATAGTGATATGAATATGTTTGGATGACCTCTGATTTTTTTACACTTAATATATACTTATATTGGGTGTATTTCTATTTGTCACACATAATTATGCAATTGATTTATCCTTAATCTATGGATACCATATTTGAATGGGACTTCATCTCAATCTCCATTCATTAAGGCATGTTTTGTTTTATACACAAATTTCATTTATAAGGTGCATAAACCCCTTTTACTTTTACTTTTATTCAAAAGTAATCCTTTTATACGAACCACTTTACTAAAAGAGAGAAGGGATTTTTTTCCTTACTTATGCGGTGACAACGACTTCTCCGCAGTTGTCACCATTATTTGTTTTCCGGCTTCCACTACAAGCCATAATTATTTTTTTAAATTGAAAAATAAATACCATGTTTTACTTTCCTTTTATTTTGGTATTGATAATGGTTTTGATAATTTTTTTATTATAACAATGTGTTGTATTGATATCTTGGGATTGAAATGTGGAAATGTTATGTTTTCTTTATGCATGTTTTATGTGATACGATTATGAAATGGTTCTTGGGAATTGTTTATGAAGATGGGGGGTTTTGTGATTAACAAAGGGTGGGTGATCCCTTGGTAGATCTCTAATGCATTGTGTAATGCAAATGAGTTAAACACTATGGTTTCTCTTATGTTATTTAGGGAATATACTGTGATGGGTATTCCTAACATAACCATGAGGGTTAATCCCTACGTAAGAATGTTATGAATTCCTTGAGTTACCTATATGTATAATGATTTCTATGATTTATACATAAATATTATGATTTAAGAAGGTATTTTATGATTTAATGTTAGGGTTTCATTGATTTGTATTTATTGGTTGGTTAATGTTTCCTTTCATGATGTTATAACCTGTACTCATCTTTTAATGCTCATCAAAAGATTCTGAAATGTTTTTCACATGTTATAATGAAAGGTAAGAGAATGGAAGTATTACGGAAGATTTATATCAAGAAAGGAACTATTGGTTTATTTATGTATTTTTTATTATTGTGTAAAATCGGGTATAGTAGTAGTGTCTACTTTGTAATCTTTTGAGATGTAATAGTTATGTCCTAATTTTTTAAAACACTAAACCTGATAAGATACTCTATGTGTATTATTTATTTAATTCGTGATTTGTAACGTTTTATGGTTGGTACATATAAATATAGTGCATATGTCTTCCCATAACTCTTAATAGAAAATGTCTCCCTACCATCTTCCTTGATGAAGCAAACCGACTAATAGAATTCTATAATTAAATCCAGATAGACCACATCCTGAGCTCTTGTCCTTCAGATAGCTATAATTTCTCATCCATTGAGCATCATGTTGTTGGAAATTATAGGGTCATACTTATTAAATAAGTTTGGATGAACAAGCCTCTCCCTGTAAATTTTACATTTCAAATTCGCTTTAAAAGTAGAAATATCCTGAGATGAAACTTCTGTAGACATTCAAAATCTAGTAATAGATACTAACTAAAATACGAGAAATTTTAATATGATGGCTGAATCCAATGGTTGATAACTCTTTAGATCTAATATTATGGTTGAAATGATAGTCGCAAGGAAAAAAAATTGGATGAATCCTATCTTTTGGGGTTTTAGAAAGAAAAAATTTTGGATTTAAGCTAACTAAAATACGAGAAATTTTAAAAGCAATAGATACTAACTGCATGTTCAAGGTTATTACGGAAAACTCAAGAAAGAATCATAACTTTCAGATTGATAGTAAGATTATTCATACTGAGGAATATTCTTCTTGAATACTATTGGATTCAAAAAAAACTTGAATACAAAAAAAAATATCAGTATGAAAATTTTCAAATCTGAAAATTTCCATTTCAAAAAATTCCGGTCTGAAAATTTCCATTACGAAAACCTTAGGTCTGATGATTTTCATTACAAAAACATCAATTAATGACTATGAAAAATTTATTATGAAAAATTTGAATAAATTACTAAGAAAATTTTCATTAAAAAAATTATAAAAACCCATCTACATGATTTTATTCCCAAAAAATTTGAAAAACCAACTACAAAAATTTTCGTTACCAAAAATTTGGAAAACCAAATACAAAAATATTCATTACAAAAAAATTGAAACACAAACAACGAAATGTTTCATTTCGAAAAATTTGAAAACCCCACTATGAAATTTTTCATTACGAATTATTTGAAAAACAAACTAAAAAAAAATTCAATACGAAAAATTCAAAAAAACAACTACATAGGAAATGTACTCCCCATATGTAAAGGATTTTATTACTATAAGAATATTAATTCAATACAAACTTAATTGAGTAGGATTACCTTAAGGTTATCATTCCTAACTTCGGTTTACTATATTAAAATCTATCAGAAGGTATTGTTTTTGTGAAAATATCCTCAATTTGATCTTTCATTATGATAAATTGAAGAATGATTTTTCATTTGTGTGTGTGATCCCTAAGAATGTGATGCCTAATATCTTTGTGCATTGCACGAGAGTGATGTGCATGGTTTTTGCTAAGGAAATTTTCTCTTGTATTATCACACAAAATTTGAGTCTTTGTAAAATTCAAGCCATATTCTATGAGCGTGTGTTGCATCCACAACACTTGAGAACAACCACATCTAGCTGCTACATATTCATCTTCAGCAGTGGAAAGTGATACTGAGTGTTGCTTCTTGAAAGTCCAAGAAACTAATGAATCTCATAATAAATAACACGTTCTGGATATACTCTTTCTATCCATTCTACATCCACCAATGTCTGCATCTGAAAAACTGTTTAAAACCAAATCAATTCCTGAAGTATTAAATAGTCCTAAATCCATGGTTCCCATTATGTAGCAAAAAATTCTTCTCAATTCCTTTAAATTATATTCCTTATGATTAGATTGATATCTTTCACATAATCATACTAGAAACATTATGTCTGGATGACTAGCTATCAATTAATGTAGACTTCCTATCATACCTCAATATCTTGTTTGATCTACTGGTTTCCCAACTTCATCAAGATCAAGTGTATTTGAGGTACCAATAGCAGTACTTATACATATAGTGTTGTCATATACATATATTTTAAGAAGGAAATTAATATACTTATGTAGAGATATATATATTCCTTCTGGTTTTTGAGAAATTTGAAAACCAAGGAAAAAGGTTAACTCACCCATCATACTCATTTCAAACTCAGATTTCCTTAGATCCACAATGGAATCAGTTAAATATTTCTGAATTGAACAAAATATAATGTAATCAACAAAAATTTGAACAATTAAAACATTTCTCTTCTATTTCTATATAAAAAGGGTTGGATTAGCATTTCACTTAAAATTATTATTTTGAGCCAAAAAATCACGTATGTCTATCTTTCCAGGCTCGAGGGGCTTGTTTAAGACCACAAAAATTATTGGTAAGTCTAAAAACATGATCATAATTTTTGTATCTTTAATACCGGGAGGTTGTTCAACAAAAACATCCTCTTAAACATAACTGTTAAGAAAAGATCATTTCACATTCATTTGAAATAGTTTGAAATTGTAGAATGCTGCAAAGGCAAGTAAAATATTAATATATTCAAGTCTAGCTACTGGAGAATATGTTTCTTCATTGTCTATTCATTTTTGTTGATTATAGAGTTTAGTAACTAATCTAGATTTATTTCTACCAATGATTCCAATTTTATGACACATATTTCTAAAGACCAATTTCACTCCAATAACAAACGATTCCATAGGTATTTCATCAGTGGTTTGGACTTTATTCCTTTAGAATTTATTTAGTTCATCTTTCATGGAATTAATCGAATCATCATCACCTTAAGCCTCATCAGTGCTTTTTGGTTCCAATTGGAAATGAAATTCTAGATGTTCTAAATCATTTATTAAGGAAATTTTAGTCCTTACAGGTTTATCTACATCAACAATGATACTATCACTGGGATGATTCTTCAGAAAAAATATATTTTGGTTTTGTAAAACCTAATCATCAACATAATGTAGGAAATCTTTTTGGGTAAATGTTTCAGTGGTATCTTCTTGAACATTTTCCTTATCGGAAGGAACATCCTTCAATGGTTGATAATCATTTTTTGAATACACATCCGAGGATGTTGGTTGGGGTTGTTTAAAAAACAAAGGATCAATTTCATAAAATTTCATATACATTGTCTCTTCAACAGTACAATTGATTTAATTGAAAACTCTATATGCCTTAGAAGTTGTGGAGTAGCCTAAGGAAATTTCTTCGTCAGATTTTGGTGCAAATTTATGAAGTTTATATTTGTTATTCAGAATTAATTCCTTGCATCCTAAAACTGTATTGTATAAAATTCGAGGTTTTCTACCTTTCGATAACTCATAATGAGTTTTATTAAGAAAAGGTCTAATCAAAACACGATTTATAATATAACAAGAAGTACTTACAGTATCAGCCCAAAAAATGATTGGCTATAGAATACTCACTCTATAAGGCCCAGCCTTAAACCTTACTTAATCTTGAGTTATTACAAGATTACACATTGAGGATCTTTTCAGGTTTAGAGTTTTAAGGAATTAGATCATGAAACTTTCATTACATTCCACATTTAAACGAAGTGGTTACATAAAAGACAATATTCATTCTTCCCATCAACGGAAACATATTGAAAATATAACATGGATTCTTTCTTGACACATCCTTGACACTATCATCACATCATGTACCTTTCCCTTGACATGTGAAAAACATTTCAAAAACTTGGGATGAGCATAAAAAGCTCAGTAAGGGTTATAAAAATATGGAAAGGAAACATGAGTTCATATATACATGATAATGAAATCATACTTTACCCATAAAACATAGGCACTTTAACATACCTCATCAAACCAGGAATAAATCATAGAAAACATAAGACATAAAGGTATCTTGAGGCATTCATAACATTCTTACGTAGGGAGTAACCCTCTTGGTAACGTTTGGAATACCCATCACAGTATTTTCCCTAAATCTCTTCGGAGAAACCTTAACGTTTCACTCCTTCACGTTACCCAATGCATTGGAGAGCTATATCGGGCTCACCCGCCCTTAGTTTATCACGGAACCACCCGTTCTTCATAAAAATGCCAAAGAACCATAACATAATCGTATCACATAAACATGAATAAAGGAAACATAACATTTCCACATTTCAATCACAATATAACATTTTAGGATATTGAAATAATGAATCCATTCAAAAAGAAACCATTTCCAAAACCATTTAAAACATTTAATAAAGAGATTTTTGAATCAAAGTGTACCATACCACCTTGAAGCTTTTAACATTTTAAACCATTAATATCCATATAAATAAATCCTTAAATCCATTTGAAAACATGGATATTAATAAGAACAAATAATTAAAACATTTAAAAATATATTTTGGTTAAAGGGGTTTTACCAAAATTAGAGACACTTGAATACAATAATGGAGGAATAACATTTAGTCAGGACTTTATAATATCATGATAATAAAAGGATTCATGATATAATACTCCAAAGGACATTATATACACCATATAAGAGTGAATTGGTGCATAACAACAATGAACCCTCAATAGAAATGTCAAATGTGATGAAATCCCTTATAAAGAAAGTATCCTTAAATTAAGGACAAATAAATCTCAAAAATATGTGTGACAAATATATACACCCAATATAAGTGGATATTAAGTGTAAAACAATAAAAGGTCATTCACACATATTCAATGGATGACATATTCAATGACTACAAGTTGAACCCAAAGAAATCGAAATTGGGTTAAAAAGTTCCCTTGACAGCCTAACGACATCACATCAAAATGAGTTGATGAGAGATAAAGAGTGTATCTCATCACTTGGATATAAAATTTACATCAATAAGGATATATGAGAACATATCCCAACATAACAATATGTACATTAAAATACCCACCAAAAGAAGTCTTTTAAAAAGAGGAGGGTGAAAGGTTCCCTTACCGACATGGGTATCTTTCGAAACATACGACCCGTGAAAGAAGGACAATACATCATTGATGTAAATACTCATAAATGAAATAATATTACACAATGATTAAATAATGGTCAGTACATACACCACTCAAAGGAAATTGTGGCAAATGTATCATAAATCTTACGGGAATAAAAGTGAGATGAAAAATCCCTTACGAAAACTCAGCAGCCTAACGACGCCACTTAAAACATCCAAAATGGATTGATGAGAGAGAATAGGGTCTCTCATCATATGAACATAAAAATTACAGTAAATGTTATATAAAATATCATCCCAATAACAAGAAAGATGAGCTTTAAAAGGAATGACATAAAAGAGTGTACTTAAAAAGAAAGAGAGGTGTAGGATCCCTTACCTCGGGTCCGACTTGACTCGATCGTTCTTTAATCTCCTGAATAATAAACTTGAGTTAATTTATAATTCCTTAAGAACCTTTTTCAAGTTCATTATTACTTTTATACCACTTATTACCATGTCATAAACATTATGTAATCATTTAAGTTAATAATATTTGTTTTGCCGATATTTGGTTCTTAAGTCGAAAGTGGACTTCTTACAATTACATGTTGTTCGTGTGGCCAAATGTTTATTATATCCAGAATTGTATTAATTATTTAGATATCATATATTTCATATATATCAAGTACATGCATGCATTTATAACATTACATAATCATTTAGAGGTAAGAAATGAAATGCACCGTTCATGGAGACGATAAACCGTACGTACGCATGAACGCTACTTTCATTTCTATTTCGTATTTTATAGAATGGAATAATAATGATATAAAGTTATATTATAATTCCAGTATAATATCATATATAATATCATATTTCCATCCTTTATACATCCCACATATGGTATTTAACGAATCAAATCACTTTGAGGGGGCGGTAGTCCGCACTTCCTTAAATGAAGATATCGCGTATACCCATAATGGAAGCCATAAAGGTAAGACCAAAATGAAAAATACAGAAGAATAAATAAAAAATAAACATATTATATATCATATATAAAAATAGTGACATCATAATAGCCACCTTTGAAGGTGTTAAATGAGTATTGAACAATCATCGTTTTGGGAGGTAGAATTTCACCATCCACGGAAACCGTATGTTTTTCAACCATTTGATGTAGTTGTGTGAGTGTGCAGCTCGAATACATCTTATAAAAACATCCTAGTATATTGAAGATACTGGTGTTGTTACAAAATAAGTAAATAAAAAGAGTTTATTGGGTTGGAGAAGCAAAATAAAACAAATGAACACGAGAGAATGAATTGCCTTTAAAAGTGTAACTCCTTTTGATTTGAGCCTAAAGGCTTCTTTTGAGAGGATTCTGCCCAAAGGGAATAATCTAGGATGAGGAGAGGGATGTGGAGAGAGTAAATGGGCAGGGGTTGGCCGAGCAAAAGGCTTGAGGAATGTGTGAAATGAGGTAGAGGTGGGGGCCTTTTATAAGAGTAGAGGAGGGGCACTTTTCGAAAGTAAAGAAATATTACTTTATTTGAAAATGTGTTTCGGTTTTAAAAGGTCCCACATTGATATAATTAGTGGATAAGGTGATAAGGGTTCGAAATAAACTCATCAAATTGGTTTTGGACATGCGTAGTTCATAGATTTTACATTATCTTTCCATTTTATTTAAATCGTCAAATAATGATGTCATCGCTGCATCATTATTATGTCATAAATAATTTAATTTATTTAACGTCTAAAAATCATAAAAAAATACTATGATGTAGGAAATCTTTTTAGCTTTCCAATGACCATTTATAATAAAAAATCTGATCTTTATAACCCCATGTAAAAATTGTTTTCGTAAAACATCTCTTGTTTGCGTCATTTTGACTTTAACATTTAATAAAAAGATATTTATGTCATTTCCAAAACAAAGTGTCTCCATGGGGTCCCCAAGTTGACCCATGGCTTGTCGTGGTCGGCCATGACACAACCAATAAGGTTGGGACATGTTTCTAGGTCATTTCATATTATTAAAGCATTATTTATACCTTAAACTACACTAATTACCACTAATCGCGATTAACAACATAATACGTTACTATTCACCAAAAAATTATTTTAATCTCATTGAACCACATTTTACTTCTTAATGACAACCATGTATGTCGGATTTTCAAAATTCAGTACCCATTAGTGGTAAACATTCATTTAACTGAAAAATCAGTTTGCTTGATTACCACTTAGTGGTTTCACTATTCATCAAAAATTGAAGTTTTTTAGAAAATTACCAAAAATTCACCCTAAGCTATATTTGATATTCCGAATTCAAAAATGAAGTCCATTTTACAAAATTCAAAACATATAAGTCACATTAATTAATTTAATAAATAATTCCCGCTGTCATGACAAATAGCGTGTTTTAGGAAATAATAAGTATCAAAAGATTGACACTAGTTTAAGTCTGATTTCAAAGTGAAATTGATTCCAACGACCACTATTGGATTTAATGGTAAAAATATTTTCTAATTTCACTTTAAAACCAATTCAAAATATAATCTAATCATATAAATAAATTAGATTAAAAAGTGGTTTTGAATTAAAATACAACATTTTACACTATTCATTAAAAAAATGAACTTTATCGGAAAGATACCAAAAATTTACACAAAGTAAATTTTGATGTCCCGATTCTTAATAAGAGTTTTATTTGGTCCAAAATAATGATTATGAGTGAACAAAACTATATTTAATTACGATTCTCCATCAAAAGGTGATAAGTGAACCTTTAGTGAAAACTAGGGCATATACGCCTAAAATTGAATTCTTTCCGTATTTTAAGCCTTTATCTTTTATTGTATAAATGTAAAAATATTTAAGAACATATATAATCATATTTAAGTTATTTCTATCAATTCCCGCCATTACAACGGCTACATGTTAACTACCATTTAAAATAATATTATTTTATTATTAGAGTGCAACGTAAGATTCCCAAGAAACTCGTTGTTGCGTGTTGGGTACGCCATCGAGCATAGCATCCCATTTAAAGTCATATTAATATTTTATTCACAAATATGGATAAATATGAAAATGTCATATTCCTTATTTACCTGGGGTGTTACATCCTTCCCCCCTTTTGGGAATTGCATCTTCGCAATTTTAAAATTGCCCTTGGAAACATCCTTGAACGTCCCACATCGGAACAAGAGTCAGTAAAACAATCACATTAAAATAAAGAAAGATAAGCACATAGGTCATACGAGTTAACCCATAATAGGATTCTAAGTATGAAAATATGGACATGGAGGAGAAAACATAGGGTCATGTTCTTGAGGGAGAGTGATAGTAAACATGTCTAGGAGAAAGTTAACAATGAGAAAATCACAAACATGTGATGGGTTAAACGGTATTCGATTCCCCAGTAATAAAAGTTAATAGACAATATTTTTGTTTTAAGTTACTTTTTATTGAGGAATTTATTCATAAGGAAACATAATCACTTATCATGTTGACTTTCTACTTTTACTAGATTCCTTAATCAAACTCATATTTTTTCTAAAAGACGAGTATTTAGGGAGACTTGTTTGCATTAAGAGTACTATGATCAACTTCTAGAGAATCAACTAACCCAAAAAAAATACATACTTCCCATGTCTTTAGACTTTAACCAAAACCAAAACCCAAAATATTAGTACAAGATCAGATAACCCAGAAAAGGATAACCCCTTATAAAAAAAAATCTATTCTTAATCTCCAAAATTCGTCCAACAAAACCCAAAGTTCAACGAGGACCATCCGATAAACAAATTGTCCATAAAATTCTTCAAATTAATCCAATATAAGATTGAAACCCAAATATTTGAAGGATTTAGTCACATAGTCTTCCAAGTTAAATCGTAACATTTATCTCCAAACAACATCAGTTGCTCCTAAAGTCTCACATTGAAAAGTAATTATCCTAATCACATATCCTCCAAAATCAACATACTCTTAATTAATAAAATCATATAACTAAAAGGAATTAGTCAAACTAACCAGGGACTTCACGTAGTCCAGTGGTAGGCGATAAATACCAGTCGCACTTTGGTTGTGGGTTCGATTCCCGCAGCATTGTCCGACGCGACGGGTTGTCACACGGTCTGCGTGTTGTCCTTTTTCCAAAACTATATAATTCTCAAATCATTACCCAAAAAGGGATAAAATCATCAAAAATAACCATAACATAATTTAACCTCAATTTTATCTCATGCCTTTCACTTCAATCATAACATATGGTAACCCATAATTACCTCAAAAGTAAGGATCATATAAACCCAAATGGTTCTTTATAACTATGTCCACAAAAGAAAAGATAACTATTACTTGAATAAAATTTGCCTATATTAAACATCAGGGTTACACATAATATAAAAAGTCTTCTAATGTAACCCCATCATCAAAAGAGACTTAATACTCTTAAGACTTTCACCCTAACTCTTGAAGCCCTTATATGTTGACATCTTACTCATTCAACATTCTTCATGATCCATTATCCATTCCTTTCCAACTTATTATGAAATACCTCTTTCCTACAAACAAAATAATGAATCATATCCAAAGATTCCAAAATAAGAAAACAATAGTCATGAAATAGTACATACCTTTGATTGGTCATTGTCAGTTTCTTCATCCTCAATCGGAATGGCATTAGGTATTGGTAAACGAATATTGGTACGCTCTTGGTGACCCCATTCACGAAACTTCTTCATAGGACATGTGTTTGCATATTTACCATGCACACCACATTTAAAACATTCAATTGATCCCTCAGAAAGAACTTCTTTCCCTTTCCTCGAGTCAACTGGATGCTTCCTTTTTCCATGGCAGGTTCTTGCTTTATGACCTTCATTTCCACATCTATAGCATATTTCTGTCCCTTTGAAACATTTTCCTAGGTGTTTCTTTCCACATCTTTGACACATAGGTTTTTGAACACACTTACCTTTATCATTATTACCTGTACTTCCGTAGGGATTTGTTTCTTGCATATATGATGCCTTAGAGAAATCTCCAAGGTTTAGGTGGTCGATCATGACTCCAGATAGTTGGTTGAGGATAATCAAAAGAGTTCTCATGGCAGCTCCCATATCATTCAGTTGCTTGCTCAAAAAACTGTCACAGTTTCCTTCACATCCACTGTTACTTTAATGCCTGCTAGATCCAGCCATTTACTAAAACCAAAAAGGTCAGTGTGAGTATATCAACAAAACCATCATGTACTAATGAGTATGATATACATTAAGATATACTTACTCATTCACTTTATCTAAAACTAAGACTCTTTCTGAAATCTTAACCATTATGGTAATTGTCAATTATGCTTAAAGAATACCCTAACCTCTAAAGTTATCTAAACTGACCTCTGATACCAACTATAAGGCCCCAGCCTTAAACCTTACTTAATCTTGAGTTATTACAAGATTACACATTGAGGATCTTTTCAGGTTTAGAGTTTTAGAGAATTAGATCATGAAACTTTCATTACATTCCACATTTAAACGAAGTGGTTACATAAAAGACAATATTCATTCTTCCCATCAACGGAAACATATTTAAAATATAACATGGATTCATTCTTGACACATCCATGACACTATCATCACATCATGTACCTTTCCCTTGACTTGTGAAAAACATTTCAAAAACTTGGGATGAGCATAAAAAGCTCAGTAAGGGTTATAAAAATATGGAAAGGAAACATGAGTTCATATATACATGATAATGAAATCATACTTTACCCATAAAACATAGGCACTTTAACATACCTCATCAAACCATGAATAAATCATAGAAAACATAAGACATAAAGGTAACTTGAGGCATTCATAACATTCTTATGTAGGGAGTAACCCTCTTGGTTACGTTTGGAATACCCATCACAGTATATTCCCTAAATCTCTTCGGAGAAACCTTAACGTTTCACTCCTTCGCGTTACCCAATGCATTGGAGAGCTATATCGGGCTCACCCACCCTTAGTTTATCACGGAACCACCCGTTCTTCATAAAAATTCCCAAGAACCATAACATAATCGTATCACATAAACATGAATAAAGGAAACATAACATTTCCACATTTCAATCACAATATAACATTTTAGGATATTGAAATAATGAATCCATTCAAAAAGAAACCATTTCCAAAACCATTTAAAACATTTAATAAAGAGATTTTTGAATCAAAGTGTCCCATACCACCTTGAAGCTTTTAAAATTTTAAACCATTAATATCCATATAAATAAATCCTTAAAACCATTTTGAAAACATGGATATTAATAAGAACAAATAATTAAAACATTTAAAACGATATTTTGGTTAAAGGGGTTTTACCAAATTTACAGACACTTGAATACAATAATCGAGGAATAAAATTTAGTCAGGACTTTATAATATCATGAGAATAAAAGGATTCATGATATAATACTCCAAAGGACAGTATATACACCATATAAGAGTGAATTGGTGCATAACAACAATGAACCCTCAATAGAAATGTCAAATGTGATGAAATCCCTTATAAAGAAGGTATCCTTAAATTAAGGACAAATAAATCTCAAAAATATGTGTGACAAATATATACACCCAATATAAGTGGATATTAAGTGTAAAACAATAAAAGGTCATTCACACATATTCAATGGATGACATATTCAATGACTACAAGTTGAACCCAAAGAAATCGAAATTGGGTTAAAAAGTTCCCTTGACAGCCTAACGACATCACATCAAAATGAGTTGATGAGAGATAAAGAGTGTATCTCATCACTTGGACATGAAATTTACATCAATAAGGATATATGAGAACATATCCCAACATAACAATATGTACATTAAAAGACCCAACAAAAGAAGTCTTTTAAAAAGAGGAGGGTGAAAGGTTCCCTTACCGACATTGGTATCTTTCGAAACATACGACCCGTGAAAGAAGGACAATACATCATTGATGTAAATACTCATAAATGAAAGAATATTACACAATGAGTAAATAATGGTCAGTAAATACACCACTCAAAGGAAATTGTGGCAAATGTATCATAAATCTCACGGGAATAAAAGTGAGATGAAAAATCCCTTACGAAAACTCAGCAGCCTAACAGCGCCACTTAAAACTTCCAAAATGGATTGATGAGAGAGAATAGGGTCTCTCATCATATGAACATAAAAATTACAGTAAATTTAATATAAAATATCATCCCAATAACAAGAAAGATGAGCTTTAAAAGGAATGACATAAAAGAGTGTACTTAAAAAGAAAGAGAGGTGTAGGATCCCTTACCTCGGGTCCGACTTGACTCGATCGTTCTTTAATCTCCTGAATAATAAACTTGAGTTAATTTCTAATTCCTTAAGAACCTTTTTCATGTTCATTATTACTTTTATACCACTTATTACCATGTCATAAACATTATGTAATCATTTAAGTTAATAATATTTGTTTTGCCGATATTTGGATCTTAAGTCGAAAGTGGACTTCTTACAATTACATGTTGTTCGTGTGGCCAAATGTTTATTACATCCAGAATTTTATTCATTATGTTGATATCATATATTTCATATATATCCAGTACATGCATGCATTTATAACATTACATAAATATTTAGAGGTAAGAAATTAAATGCACCGTTCATGGAGACGGTAAGCCGTACGTACGCATGAACGCTACTTTCATTTCTATTTCATATTTTATAGAATGGAATAATAATGATATAAAGGTATATTATAATTCCAGTATAATATCATATATAATATCATATTTCCATCCTTTATACATCCCACATATGGTATTTAACGAATCAAATCACTTTGAGGGGGCGGTAGTCCGCACTTCCTTAAATGAAGATATCGCGTATACCAATAATGGAAGCCATAAAGGTAAGACAAAAATGAAAAATAAAGAAGCATAAATAAAACATAAACATATTATATATCATATATAAAAATAGTGACATCATAATATCCACCTTTGAAGGTGTTAAATGAGTATTGAACAATCATCGTTTCGAGAGGCAGAATTTCACCATCCACGGAAACCGTATGTTCTTTAACCATTTGATGTAGTTTTGTGAGTGTGTAGCTCTAATAAATCTTATAATAACATCATAGTATATTTAAGATACTGGTGTTGTTACAAAAGAAGTAAATAAAAAGAGTTTAGTGGGTTGGAGAAGCAAAATAAAACAAATGAACACGAGAGAATGAATTGCCTTTAAAAGTGTAACTCCTTTTGATTTGAGCCTAAAGGATTCCTTTGAAAGGATTCTGCCCAAAGGTAATCCTCTAGGATGAGGAGAGGGATGTGGAGAGACTAAATGGGCAGGGTTTGGCCGAGAAAAAGGCTTGAGGAGTGTGTGAAATGAGGTAGAGGTGGGGGCCTTTTATAAGAGGAGAGGAGGGGCACTTTTGGAAAGTAAAGAAATATTACTTTATTTGAAAATGTGTTTCGGTTTTAAAAGGTCCCACATTGATAGAATTCGTGGATAAGGTGATAAGGGTTCGAAATAAACTCATCCAATTGGTTTTGGACATGTGTAGTTCATAGAATTTATATTATCTTTCCATTTTATATAAATCGTCAAATAATGATGTCATCGCTGCATCATAATTTTGTCATAAATAATTTAATTTATTTAATGTCTAAAAATCATAAAAAAATACTATGATTTAGGAAATATTTTTAGCTTTCCAATGACCATTTATAATCAAAAATCTGATCTTTATAACCACATGTAAAAATTGTTTTCGTAAAACATCTCTTGTTTGTGTCATTTTTACTTTAACATTTAATAAAAAGTTATTTATGTCATTTCCAAACCAAAGTGTCTCCATGGGGTCCCCAAGTTGACCCATGGCTTTTCGTGGTCGGCCATGACACAACCAATAAGGTTGGGACATGTTTCTAGGTCATTTCATATTGTTAAAGCATTATTTATACCTTAAACTACACTAATTACCACTAATCGCGATTAAGAACTTAATAAGTTACTATTCACCAAAAAATTATTTTAATCTCATTGAACCACATTTTACTTCTTAATGACAACCATGTATGTCGGATTTTCAAAATTCAGTACCCTTTAGTGGTAAACTTTCATTTAACTGAAAAATCAGTTTGCTTGATTACCACTTAGTGGTTTCACTATTCATCAAAAATTGAAGTTTTTCAAGAAATTACCAAAAATTCACCCTAAGCTATATTTGATATTCCGAATTCAAAAATAAAGTCCATTTTAAAAAATTTAAAACATATAAGTCACATTAATTAATTTAATAATTAATTCCCGCTGTCATGACAAATAGCGTGTTTTATGAAACAATAAGTATCAAAAGATTGACACTAGTTTAAGTCTGATTTCAAAGTGAAATTGATTCCAACGACCACTATTGTATTTAATGGTAAAAATATTTTATAATTTCACTTTAAAACCAATTCAAAATATAATCTAATCATATAAATAAATTAGATTAAAAAGTGGGTTTGAATTAAAATTCAACATTTTACACTATTCATTAAAAAAAATGAACTTTATCGGAAAGATACCAAAAATTTACACAAAGTAAATTTTGATGTCCCGATTCTTAATAAGAGTTTTATTTGATCCAAAAGAATGTTTAAGAGTGAACAAAACTATATTTAATGACGGTTCTCCATCAAAAGGTGATAAGTGAACCTTTAGTGAAAACTAGGGCATATACGCCTAAAATTGAATTCTTTCCGTATTTTAAGCCTTTATATTTTATTGTATAAATGTAAAAATATTTAAGAACATATATAATCATATTTTAGTTATTTCTATCAATTCCCGCCATTACAACGGCTACATGTTAACTACCATTTAAAATAATATTATTTTATTATTAGAGTGCAACATAAGATTCTCAAGAAACTCGTTGTTGCGTGTTGGGTACGCCATCGAGCATAGAATCCCCTTTAAAGTCATATTAATATTTTATTCACAAATATGGATAAATATGAAAATGTCATATTCCTTATTTACCTGGGGTGTTACATCCTTCCCCCCATTTGGGAATTGCGTCCTCGCAATTTTAAAATTCCCCTTGGAAACATCCTTGAACGTCCCACATCAGAACAAGAGTCGGTAAAACAATCACTTTAAAATAAAGAAAGATAAGCACAGAGGTCACCCGAGTTAACCCATACTAGGATTCTAAGTATGAAAATATGGACATGGAGGAGAAAACATAGGGTCATGTTCTTGAGGGAGAGTGATAGTAAACATGTCTAGGAGAAAGTTAACAATGAGAAAATCACAAACTTGTGATGGGTTAAACGGTATTCGATTCCCCAGTAATAAAAGTTAATAGACAATATTTTTGTTTTAAGTTACTTTTTATTGAGGAATTTATTCATAAGGAAACATAATCACTTTTCATGTTGACTTTCTACTTTTACTAGATTCCTTAATCAAACTCATATTTTTTCCAAAAGACGAGTATTTAGGGAGACTTGTTTGCATTAAGAGTACTATGATCAACTTCTAGAGAATCACCTAACCCAAAAAAAACTACATACTTCCCATGTCTTTAGACTTAAACCAAAACCAAAACCCAAAAGATTAGTACAAGATCAGATAACCCAGAAAAGGATAACCCCTTATAAAAAGAAAATCTATTCTTAATCTCCAATATTCGTCCAACAAAACCCAATGTTCAACGAGGACCATCCGATAAACAAATTGTCCATAAAATTATTCAAATTAAACCAATATAAGATTGAAACCCAAATATTTGAAGGATTTAGTCACATATTCTTCCAAGTTAAATCGTAACATTTATCTCCAAACAACATCAGTTGCTCCTAAAGTCTCACATTGAAAAGTAATTATCCTAATCACATATCCTCCAAAATCAACTTACTCTTAATTAATAAAATCATATAACTAAAAGGAATCTGTCAAACTAACCAGGGACTTCACGTAGTCTAGTGGTAGGCAATAAATACCAGTCGCACTTCGGTTGTGGGTTCGATTCCCGCAGCATTGTCCGACGCGACGGGTTGTCACACGGTCTGTGTGTTGTCCTTTTTCCAAAACTATATAATTCTCAAATCATTACCCAAAAAGGGATAAAATCATCAAAAATAACCATAACATAATTTATCCTCAATTTTATCTCATGCCTTTCACTTCAATCATAACATATGGTAACCCATAATTACCTCAAAAGTAAGGATCATATAATCCCAAATGGTTCTTTACAACTATGTCCACAAAATAAAAGATAACTATTACTTGAATAAAATTTTACTATATTAAACATCAGGGTTACACATAATATAAATAGTCTTCTAATGTAACCCCATCATCAAAAGAGACTTAATACTCTTAAGAATTTCACCATAACTCTTGAAGCCCTTATATGTTGACATCTTACTCATTCAACATTCTTCATGATCCATTATCCATTCCTTTCTAACTTATTCCGAAATACCTCTTTCCTACAAACAAAATCATGAATCATATCCTAAGATACCAAAACAAGAAAACAATAGTCATGAAATAGTACATACCTTTGATTGGTCATTGTCAGTTTCTTCATCCTCAATCGGAATGGCATTAGGTATTCGTAAACGAATATTGGTACGCTCTTGGTGACCCCATTCACGAAACTTCTTCATAGGACATGTGTTTGCATATTTACCATGCACACCACATTTAAAACATTCAATTGATCCCTCAGAAAGAACTTCTTTCCCTTTCCTCGAGTCAACTGGATGCTTCCTTTTTCCATGGCAGGTTCTTGCTTTATGACCTTCATTTCCACATCTATAGCATATTTCTGTCCCTTTGAAACATTTTCCTAGGTGTTTCTTTCCACATCTTTGACACATAGGTTTTTGAACACACTTACCTTTATCATTATTACCTGTACTTCCGTAGGGATTTGTTTCTTGCATATATGATGCCTTAGAGAAATCTCCAAGGTTTAGGTGGTCGATCATGACTCCAGATAGTTGGTTGAGGATAATCAAAAGAGTTCTCATGGCAGCTCCCATATCATTCAGTTGCTTGCTCAAAAAACTGTCACAGTTTCCTTCACATCCACTGTTACTTTAATGCCTGCTAGATCCAGCCATTTACTAAAACCAAAAAGGTCAGTGTGAGTATATCAACAAAACCATCATGTACTAATGAGTATGATATACATTAAGATATACTTACTCATTCACTTTATCTAAAACTAAGACTCTTTCTGAAATCTTAACCATTATGGTAATTGTCAATTATGCTTAAAGAATACCCTAACCTCTAAAGTTATCTAAACTGACCTCTGATACCAACTATAAGGCCCCAGCCTTAAACCTTACTTAATCTTGAGTTATTACAAGATTACACATTGAGGATCTTTTCAGGTTTAGAGTTTTAGAGAATTAGATCATGAAACTTTCATTACATTCCACATTTAAACGAAGTGGTTACATAAAAGACAGTATTCATTCTTCCCATCAACGGAAACATATTTAAAATATAACATGGATTCTTTCTTGACACTTCCTTGACACTATCATCACATCATGTACCTTTCCCTTGACCTCTGAAAAACATTTCAAAAACTTGGGATGGGCATAAAAAGCTCAGTAAGGGTTATAAAAATATGGAAAGGAAACATGAGTTCATATATACATGATAATGAAATCATACTTTACCCATAAAACATAGGCACTTTAACATACCTCATCAAAACATGAATAAATCATAGAAAACATAAGACATAAAGGTAACTTGAGGCATTCATAACATTCTTACGTAGGGAGTTACCCTCTTGGTTACGTTTGGAATACCCATCACAGTATATTCTCTAAATCTCTTCGGAGAAACCTTAACGTTTCACTCCTTCGCGTTACCCAATGCATTGGAGAGCTATATCGGGCTCACCCGCCCTTAGTTTATCACGGAACCACCCGTTCTTCATAAAAATGCCCAAGAACCATAACATAATCGTAACACATAAACATGAATAAAGGAAACATAACATTTCCACATTTCAATCACAATATAACATTTTAGGATATTGAAATAATGAATCCATTCAAAAAGAAACCATTTCCAAAACTATTTAAAACATTTAATAAAGAGATTTTTGAATCCAAGTGTCCCATACCACCTTGAAGCTTTTAACATTTTAAACCATTAATATCCATATAAATAAATCCTTAAAACCATTTTGAAAACATGGATATTAATAAGAACAAATAATTAAAACATTTAAAACGATATTTTGGTTAAAGGGGTTTTACCAAAATTAGAGACACTTGAATACAATAATCGAGGAATAACATTTAGTCAGGACTTTATAATATCATGAGAATAAAAGGATTCATGATATAATACTCCAAAGGACAGTATATACAACATATAAGAGTGAATTGGTGCATGACAACAATGAACCCTCAATAGAAATGTCAAATGTGATGAAATCCCTTATAAAGAAGGTATCCTTAAATTAAGGACAAATAAATCTCAAAAATATGTGTGACAAATATATACACCCAATATAAGTGGATATTAAGTGTAAAACAATAAAAGGTCATTCACACATATTCAATGGATGACATATTCAATGACTACAAGTTGAACCCAAAGAAATCGAAATTAGGTTAAAAAGTTCCCTGGACAGCCTAACGGCATCACATCAAAATGAGTTGATGAGAGATAAAGAGTGTATCTCAACACTTGGACATAAAATTTACATCAATAAGGATATATGAGAACATATCCCAACATAACAATATGTACATTAAAAGACCCAACAAAAGAAGTCTTTTAAAAAGAGGAGGGTGAAAGGTTCCCTTACCGACATGGGTATCTTTCGAAACATACGACCCGTGAAAGAAGGAAAATACATCATTGATGTAAATACTCATAAATGAAAGAATATTACACAATGAGTAAATAATGGTCAGTACATACACCACTCAAAAGAAATTGTGGCAAATGTATCATAAATCTCATGGGAATAAAAGTGAGATGAAAAATCCCTTACGAAAACTCAACAGCCTAACGGCGCCACTTAAAACTTCCAAAATGGATTGATGAGAGAGAATAGGGTCTCTCATCATATGAACATAAAAATTACAGTAAATTTAATATAAAATATCATCCCAATAACAAGAAAGATGAGCTTTAAAAGGAATGACATAAAAGAGTGTACTTAAAAAGAAAGAGAGGTGTAGGATCCCTTACCTCGGGTCTGACTTGAATCGATCGTTCTTTAATCTCCTGAATAATAAACTTGAGTTAATTTCTAATTCCTTAAGAACCTTTTTAAAGTTCATTATTACTTTTATACCACTTATTACCATGTCAAAAACATTATGTAATCATTTAAGTTAATAATATTTGTTTTGCCGATATTTGGTTCTTAAGTCGAAAGTGGACTTCTTACAATTACATGTTGTTCGTGTGGCCAAATGTTTATTATATCCAGAATTGTATTCATTATGTAGATATCATATGTTTCATATATATCCAGTACATTCAAGCATTTATAACATTACATAATCATTTAGAGGTATGAAATGAAATGCACCGTTCATGGAGACGGTAAGCCGTACGTACGCATGAACGCTACTTTCATTTCTATTTCGTATTTTATAGAATGGAATAATAATGATATAAAGGTATATTATAATTCCAGTATAATATCATATATAATATCATATTTCCATCCTTTATACATCCCACATATTTTATTTAACGAATCGAATCACTTTGAGGGGGCGGTAGTCCGCACTTCCTTAAATGAAGATATCGCGTTTACCCATAATAGAATCCATAAAGGTAAGACAAAAATGAAAAATAAAGAAGCATAAATAAAACATAAACATATTATATATCATATATAAAAATAGTGACATCATAATAGCCACCTATGAAGGTGTTAAATGAGTATTGAACAATCATCGTTTCGGGAGGCAGAATTTCACCATCCACGGAAACCGTATGTTCTTTAACCATTTGATGTAGTTGTGTGAGTGTGTAGCTCGAATAATATCTTATAACAACATCCTAGTATATTGTAGATACTGGTTTTGTTACAAAAGAAGTAAATAAAAAGAGTTTAGTGGGTTGGAGAAGCAAAATAAAACAAATGAACACGAGAGAATGAATTGCCTTTAAAAGTATAACTCCTTTTGATTTGAGCCTAAATGCTTCCTTTGAAAGGATTATGCCCAAAGGGAATCCTCTAGGATGAGGAGAGGGATGTGGAGAGCGTAAATGAGCAGGGGTTGGCCGAGCCAAATGCTTGAGGAGAGTGTGAAATGAGGTAGAGGTGGGGACCTTTTATAAGAGGAGAGGAGGGGCACTTTTGGAAAGTAAAGAAATATTACTTTATTTGAAAATGTGTTTCGGTTTTAAAAGGTCCCAAATTGATAGAATTCGTGGATAAGGTGATAGGGGTTCGAAATCAACTCATCCAATTGGTTTTGGACATGTGTAGTTCATAGATTGTACATTATCTTTCCATTTTATTTAAATCGTCAAATAATGATGTCATCGCTGCATCATTATTATGTCATAAATAATTTAATTTATTTAATTTCTAAAAATCATAAAAAAAATACTATGATGTAGGAAATCTTTTTAGCTTTCCAATGACTATTTATAATCAAAAATCTGATCTTTATAACCCCATGTAAAAATTGTTTTCGTAAAACATTTCTTGTTTGTGAAATTTTTACTTTAACATTTAAGAAAAAGTTATTTATGTCATTTCCAAACCATAGTGTCTCCATGGGGTCCCCAAGTTGACCCATGGCTTGTCTTGGTCTGCCATGACACAACCAATAAGGTTGGGACATGTGTCTAGGTCATTTCATATTATTAAAGCATTATTTATACCTTAAACTACACTAATTACCACTAATCGCGATTAAGAACTTAATAAGTTACTATTCACCAAAAAATTATTTTAATCTCATTGAACCACATTTTACTTCTTAATGACAACCATGTATGTCGGATTTTCAAAATTCAGTACCCATTAGTGGTAAACTTTCATTTAACTGAAAAATCAGTTTGCTTGATTACCACTTAGTGGTTTCACTATTCATCAAAAATTGAAGTTTTTCAGAAAATTACCAAAAATTCCCCCTAAGCTATATTTGATATTCGGAATTCAAAAATGAAGTCCATTTTACAAAATTCAAAACATATAAGACACATTAATTAATTTAATAATTAATTCCCACTGTCATGACAAATAGCTTGTTTTATGAAACAATAAGTATCAAAAGATTGACACTAGTTTAAGTCTGATTTCAAAGTGAAATTGATTCCAACGACCACTATTGGATTTAATAGTAAAGATATTATCTAATTTCACTTTAAAACCAATTCAAAATATAATCTAATCATATAAATAAATTATATTAAAAAGTGGTTTTGAATTAAAATACAACATTTTACACTATTCATTAAAAAATGAACTTTATCGGAAAGATACCAAAAATTTACACAAAGTAAATTTTGATGTCCCGATTCTTAATAAGAGTTTTATTTGGTCCAAAAGAATGTTTAAGAGTGAACAAAACTATATTTAATGACAGTTCTCCATCAATAGGTGATAAGTGAACCTTTAGTGAAAACTAGGGCATATATGCCTAAAATTGAATTCTTTCCGTATTTTAAGCCTTTATCATTTAATGTATAAATGTAAAAATATTTAAGAACATATATAATCATATTTTATTTATTTCTATCAATTCCCGCCATTACAACGACTACATGTTAACTACCATTTAAAATAATATTATTTTATTATTAGAGTGCAACGTAAGATTCCCAAGAAACTCGTTGTTGCGTGTTGGGTACGCCATCGAGCATAGCGTCCCCTTTAAAGTCATATTAATATTTTATTCACAAATATGGATAAATATAAAAATTTCATATTCCTTATTTACCTGGGGTGTTACACACTCAACATGGTTCTAGTTATCTCATGAAGAATTGTATTTCTTCTTTCAACAACACCATTTTATTGAGGAGTTCTGGGTGCTGAGAAGAAGTGAGTAATACCTTTTCTACTACAAAAAGTTTCAAAATCAGAATTTTTAATTTCACCTTCATGATCACTATGAATAGTTTTCAATGGAAGTTTTTTCTCATTTTTCACTTGGGTTCTAAAACTTTTTAAATAATGAAAATCACCAAACATCTTTTCAAGAATATAGACCCATGTGAATCTTGTGTAATCATTAACCAAGACAAATAAATAGTACATTTCCCCAATCCTTTTAGTTTGTGTACGAAAAAAAATAACCATATACACTAGGTGTAATGAATCAGTGGTTGTGACTTCATTGACTGATTTAAAACATGATTTATGTTGTTTTCCATATTATGAAGGGTCGCAAACTTTTGAAGAATCAAATCCACATTCTGCTAGATTCTTAAATAGTACTTTCATAGAATGTTATCATAAGTTCCTATGGTTACAATGTCTTAACCTTCTATTACACAACCAAGAACGATCATCCATTGCACTTAGGCAAGCTATGTATTAGCTCATATGGTCATCTAGGATTAATGTGTATACATTCTCTTTCTTGTGGAAAGAATCAATAAACTCTTCCTTGTAATTGTGTACTAAGTCATTTGTCATACCTAAAATTCATAGGGTATCCTTCATCACATAATTGAATTATGAAAATGAGGTTTTGCTTAAGACCATACACAAATAAAACATTTGAAATCAATTTTTTTCCTAGAAGAACATTGTTACCTATACTAATAATTTCCCCCTAATCATTATCTCCAAAAGTTACTTTTCATCCTTTCGTCTTGATAATAATTTCAAAATAGTTTATGTTACCAATCATATGTTTAGAACATCCACTATCCATGTAACATGTATTTCTGTTGGTACCTTCTTTATTTTCTTGAAAATAAGAAAAAGTATGGTTTTCGGAATCCAAACATTCTTGGATATGGATGTGCTAGACAACAAAATTTTGGGTATCCACATATGTTTAGAAAAATAATCTATATCAAACTCAATCGATTGAACTTTATTGAATGAGTGATTTTTCTTCCAATTTAAACCACTTTGACATTTAATATGAAATAGGGCTCAAGAAGGAACATAATAGTTTTTTTTTGAAAACCGGTTTCAGTGAGTATAATCTACACTAGTTGTGTTTCCTCGAGGTTTAATTTGAGAATAAATAATGTCAAAATTTTCCTTCATAGAGGTAAAGTTTTCATGAAGCTTATTAAGGGATAATATTTGGGATTTCAATCTGATGAATAAATTCATATCTTCAGGAATCATTTCCATAGTGATAGGTTGTTCATCAAAAACATTTATCTCTAAAATAGCATTCTTAAAATCATTAAAAAGTTCTTCCTTGACATTATTTACTTTCTCATGGTCTTTATAATGTTTTTATAAAATCACATATTTATCTCTAATATCTCCAGAATGAACTGAAATCTCTTTTCTAAGAATTTACTCCCTAGTGTTTGCCTTGTCTAATTTCATAGAAATTTTACAATTTCATGCTTCATGTAACTTGGAAAATCTATAAAAATCTTCATATTAAGTTATTTCGTCATTTTTTTATGATGAAGTATCTTCAATAGAAGTACTATGTTTGGAATAATAATTCTTATCAGAAGATAAATTTGTTAAAGCCTCAATATTGCATACCTTTGCCATAAGACATGTATTGGGGAAAGAAGTAGTAGCAATAAATCAAATATTCTTCTATGCTGATGAATCATATTCAGAAGATTAACTTTCTGAAGAGTCTCCACAACTAGAACTACATGTATCATTAGCTTTAAGACTATTCTTGTTCTTTGAATGATAGAATTTCTTCTTGTTCCTTTCAGAATTCCTTTTCTTCCCTAACTTCTTTTTCAAAAAATGACAATCAGGTCTGATATGACATGTTCTTCTACATTCATAAAAATTATCTTCTTAACCTTTATTATCCTTGTATCCTTTCTTCATATACTTATTATGATGATTTTTCTGAGAATCATTCTTGTTTATTCTCAGAGAAAGATTACATAAATCATTATTAGGCATTTCTATGTTACTAGATTCTCACTAAATAATGACATTCTTTGTCTTTGATCAATAACTCTTTATAGGGTCTTGAAATTCATATGTTTAGAAGTGGTTGCAAAAGAAACTCCTCCATTCCCATTAATTTTATTAATATTTTCAGCATTTCTCTTTATTCATCTTTCATGCTGAAGAAAAATTCCAAACAACTCATCTATGGAAATCTGAGTGATGTTCCTGTTCTCATCAATAGTTTCCCTATTGGACTCCCATACATTTGGCATGATATCTATGATATTTTATACATAATCCTCATAATACAAAGCATTTTCTGCAATAGATTTTAAGCTATTCACGATAGTCATAATCCTTTTTTTTACTTTGCTTACAGGTTCTACCGAAGGATAGTTAAAGCTATGGTTTTCCGCTCTCAACATAGCTCATCTGGTATCTATGAAATTAGATATACCAAAATGTGTTACATAAAGTTTCTTCCATATACTACTTTTAGATTTACACAATAATATTTGACTATAGATGTTCCTAGGCATGGAACATAACAATATATTTCTATCTCTGATGTTTTCCAAATATTCTGATTTATAATCATTCGTAAAGGTTCTCAATTCCTTATCTGGAATATTATAATATCCAGTCAGCATTAGAGAGTTATCAACTCCAGTATTGATAAAAAAACTCATCATCCTATCTCTCTAGTACTAATAATAATTTCCATTAAAAATATGAGGTTTGGTAGAATTTAGATTATCTATAGAACCATCTTTTAAGCATTCCACACATAAGAAAATCATTGGCACAATAACTAGTTAGTTGTATGAGTTTGAAAACAAATAAAAATATTCAAAATCAAGGAATATATAAAACAACCATTTCTCAAAGAAAAAAGTGAGTCAGAAATATGTGATTCCAAAAAAAATATTCTGAATCTAGAAAATATGATTCCGGGAAATCAATTCCAAAAATTATTAAGAAGAAGTATTCTCTTCTAAATCTAATCGTGAGATTAATTCAAATTGAACCAAACCACTAATACCAATTGTGGAGATGGTATTTATGATTATGATATACTCTATAATACCAAATGTAGGATCGGATATGTAAAATGATATACAAATACAAGAGGGGGGTGAATTGTATACTTTAAAATAATTTCGTTGGAACTTTTATAGAAAACAAAAATTCAACCCTATATGTTCTAATAACTTGCTTGATTCTAGAAAAGTGACTCTGGAATGGAATCTTAATAAATGATTAAAAAAATAAGATTTTACCTTAAAATATATAGAATCTAAATAAATTAGAGTACAAGTATGAGGAGGTATAAGAATGTTATACTTTCCTCAACAATACAGATACACAATGGAAAACAAAGTAGATACAATACAAGTAACAAGTAGAAAATATTTTAACCCAAAAAAGAGGGTATCCAACAACCCTAGATAAGAGGTCCCTTGATTTATACTTTCATGAAACTCTATCTTACCCAATCCCAAGTAATCCCTCAATCTGAAGATTGGTATCTATCTTGCTATCCACGCTAGCCCTAGATTTGTAAAGAAATCGACAACTCTGACATCACAACACGAAGTCTCTTATTTTAAGGAAATAAAACCCCTACACTAAGCAAATATGCATGAAACAATGTTTGAACAAGTCGTTCAAACCTTCTGCATGAATCCTGGGAGATTGTAAGTGCCTCTCTCTCTTGAAATCACTTCTGAAATTTCTGAGCCTCAAAATTCCAAAAGTTTTGATCTCTTTAAAATGAGCACTTATTTATAGGCGTGGCTTCAACGGCCGACTCCCTCCTCCAACAGTAATATTTTACATTTAATTTTAGAGGGACCTAAACATGTGTCACTCAAACAATGGTTACTGTGTAACTGAAATCACAACATCATTTTATAGCTAAACATGTGTAAGCATAAAAAAAATCTAATATTCAAAATTTAATTAAATTAAAATTCAGACTCTAACCAAAACTGAGATTCAGAGTCTATTATACAAAGATATTTGGATTCTATTTTGATGAAATTATGAACTAGAATTCTATAGAAATCTAGAGTCTAAATTTTAAGGAAATTCGGAGTCTGGATTCACTAGATTTGGAAACCTGAACTTATAATGTTCAGAGTCAGAGTTCATGAGAATTCGGAGTCTGAACTCAAAATTGTTCGGAGTATGTATTCATAGAACTCAGATTCAAGAACATAGAGAAGATTGTAATTATAATTTTGAGTCAAACATCATGAGAGGTTAGAACAAGAATTCAAAGTTGAACATCATGAGAGTTCATATCCAGAATTCAGAGATAAACTTCATGTGAGTTTGTATCCATAATTCAGAGTAGAATTTCATAAAAGTTCATAACAGGAATTCAGATCCTAAAACAGAATGCTTCATATCTAAATATTTTATGATTATGAGGTTTTATACATGACACTGAATTTTATACTTCCACAAGATAAAGACATAAGTAAATCATAGTAAGGATAAATATCCATGGGGATAAAAATTTTCCTTAGAAATAAAATACAAGGTGTAAAAAGAGTTTATCCTTGTGATAAGGTTTTTTTGATTTTCAAAACATGAAGGATCATGAAGACATAAGGAAAACTAAATTACTCAGTAATATTACCCTTGAAAGTAGGAATGAAAAATTCTTGAGGAAAACCTTATTAACTCAAAACCATTACTCTAATAATACATTATAACCTTTGAAATTAAATATGATTGAATAATGTTTTATTTCAAATTTCATTTTTTGATTACATATGATTTATATAATCACTTGATCGATATATTATACCATTACCATTATAGCCATTAAATGAGATTTAAATTCAATTTCCACCCTATTATAATGTATTTGTTATTATGAACTATTTTATTTACAGGTGGCACATATAACAACCAATTTATTTATTTAACATGGATATGTGTATTTAATTTTAATTAATGTGTCAATTCATTTTTTGGATTTTTAGCGAAACTAATTGAAAATTTATAAGTAGAAATAAAATTTATTTAAATTATAATATATTATGGATTTAACTAATATTCAAAGAAGATTTTAATATTCCATATTACATAAAATCCATATATTATATCATGAACTATATATTTAGAGAATTTATATATTGTTTCTTTATTTAACAACCTCATAAATTTGTATTGAGTATAGAAATGTTAAATTTTAATTGTTGATATTATTTCTCTTTTTGATTAGGAATATTTTTCATACATGAACATAATTTTAAAAATAAAATATCAATGTTATTTATATTTATTCGAATTTTTTAATCAATATTTTATATTTTATTATTTAATTATTACAAGGTTTTAATAGAATAAAAAATTTTATTTCAGGAAAAGTGATCTTCAACTTAAGTCATGTAAATAAAAAAGAAATGTTTTCTAAATTTTATTTTTATAATGTCAATTCTTAAAAACATAACCATATTATTATATTTATCATCTTAAAATAGTCTTCAATTGATTAAATATAAAATTAATTTATGAAATATTAGTTCCATTTTTCTCTTCTACTTTATTTTATTCTATAAAACTCATTAATATATCAAGAAACCTATATTTACTATCCTTACTTTTGTGGTCATTAAATTTTTATTCAATCATTCATATTATTTTGATAATTATACATTACATTTCTATTAAATATACATATTATATGAATCAGGGAATTGAATATGTATTATACTACCCTCCATTTCTATATATGGTGTTTATATTGACTGTTATTGGAATGACTAGGAAAATATTGATATTCTATATTATTTTATCAATATAGATATTTTATGATAAGGAATATTTTTTAGGAATTTAATTTATCATTAAGTATATGAGAATACAATTCTACAGGATGAAAAGTGTGAGTTCTTGAATTATATTTCCCTTTGATACATTGATGGTTTTGATGAGACATATATGTTGGTAAAATTTATTAAATGTGTTCTTGGTGTATGTCCACCAATAGCGTCAAGCCCTAATGGAACAATGATTTGACAATATAAATTTGATTATATATGATATCATAATTATCAGTATTTTTTATTTCCTTTAATAAAAATTTAATAATTATAATCTATGTGATTAACACATTGATATTATCCATGGAATCATTTCATTCCCATTTATTGAATAAATTGAATGTGTCCCCAGTTATTTACACTCCCATGTTGATTAAATCCGGATAGATTCAGTTGTAAGTAATTCTTAATGACAGATTGATCTCAATATTTTTTTTTTCTGTTTCCAATTATATAATTAATTAATCGTTGAATTGGTTCAAGGTTGTAGAAAAATATGTCTCACTATTATATATATTTTATTTCTAATGATAAAAGGATATATATAATCATATGTTTTTAATCAGTAATGTATAAATATTCAGTCATTTGGGATGTTATAGCTTCTATCTTATGATAATGTAATAAAGAAGACCCTTGATATATTTTACAGGAGTTGGGTTCATTACGCAATTCAATATTCCTATATAAAACATAAATGTCATAGTTTTAATAATTAATCAATTTCAATAATCAAATACTATAAATTTTTAATAATATATTGTAGGGATACCATTAAACATGATCACAGAAATGAACCACCAATGACACATGAAATATGATGCGTTCTAATCTATATGCCAATCCTAATGATATCATGTTCTCAAGATCACCATGTTGAAAATTCAATAGAAGATTCATCAATGCTTATAAATCCTAAGAAATCGATGTTAACTAATTATCTATTTCCTTTTACCATATTTTTTGTAGACCATAATAACTGACCATTCTATATCTATGATCCCGTTATATCTTGGCACTGCTATACGATTTTTAACACAACATGTTAGCAATTGAAATTACCATAAATAATGATGTAATGGAAGTATCACCACAACTAAGGTATGTTAACAAATTTATATACTACACTGAATATATATATGATTGTGATTAATTTACAGAGATGTATTTGTGCTTTTTAACACATATTAAACAATCCCACTTTTATTATATAAAAATATAAAAAAGCTTCATCCCACCATCTCTCACATAAGTGTTATTATTTCACTAATATATGGATTTAAATTAAGTTTATACGATGATATTCTATAGGAAAACACTAAAAATTAGGAATTCATCTCTATAAATTAAATTGATAAATTGAAAACCCCCTTAATGTATACCCATTGCACAACGGTGTGTCTTAAAATGCATCAAAGTTACCCCAACTAGAGTTTATTGATAGTGAACAAGAATTGTGATTATATTGTCAGAAAGAACACCATTTGCTAAGAAAAAACGACATATTGAAATTGCTTTGGCAATGGAGGGTGATGGTATATACCCATATTCTATTACTGGGACACTGATCCCATGTTCATTGAGCATATCTATCTAAATGAACCAATATTTATAAAAAATTAATAGCCTAAAAAGGATTTAAAATCACTTTGATATGTATATATTATATCAATATTGTATCCCCTCACCACTAGTTTATCACCCCCTATGTACAGTAGGGACATATCCTATGTACATATCTCGTACATCATGATAGTTTTTATAGACTCCAAATTGTGTTCTTCCTGTACAACATAGATATCTACCAACCATGTTCAGTGATTAATCCACATCAATCCTTATACATAGCATGATATACATGACATATCCCACTACCAAATAATAAGGAATTATAATAATTCATCAAATCTCATAATGTGATTGTGGGAAAAATTTCTTATTGAGATTGATACCTCGAAACATTGGAAACAACCCTATCATGTATAGTTCCATATTATAACTTCATAGTAAAATATCAATATGTATACTTTATATTAGTCTAATTCTACTCATTGATTTACATTGATTGTTCATGGTCCTTGGAATATTTGATACTTCACATTTGTACTTCATGTAGTGTAAATAATTTTACCGACTCTTATCTAATTGTAAGACAATTAGTTCATTTATGTTATTTTTAATCTCATCAATATATAATAGCAATTAATTAATGTAAATCCCATTAATCATAATATAGAAACCCTGCTATATATTGTTCGTGAAGAAACCAAATTATCATCTGTATGCATCCAAATTATCAATATGTGATTTTGATTCCATCACTAACAATAAAGAGATATATGTAGATTTCATACACTATTAAAACTTATTTACTTAATAAATACATATAGATGAGATATATAGACATCTTCCACCACCATTCCATTTTGACTATATATTTTAAAAAATATTTTAAAAAATAAATTATCATGGATGTCTACTATTTCATGTATGATAATGATATATATAACTACAAGATTAATGATAATTTTTCATTATAGGTTATTCATTGACATTTCCTAAATATTTTTGCCGTAGATTGTTTTATATTTGTATTTACACTACCTTCCACATTCAGGATATTTTTATAAACCCATTTTTAACTCTTAGTTTCATCATAAGTTGGTTGGTCTAAAAAAATCCAGACATGGATTTAGTATGTAGAATATATCACAAAATTAATGTCTTTTAGTCACATAGGATTGTCATTTACTTCTAGTTTTCTTTATCAAAAAACATTCACCATTCCCATGATGACATGTGTAACCTTACTTGTTGATAAGAATCCCATATCTCTGAAGTTTTCTATCATCTCTAATAGGATTATTTAGTACTTGTGTCCTGGGAATATCATTACGACCCAATGAATTTTGAAAGGATGATTCATGTACTAAATAATGTGTATATATACAATTATATTCATCAATTCTAATATTTCTACAACTATTTCAATCTGAAATTTTTTCCCTTAAAATAACTATGGAATACCATTCCAAAAGCTGTTTTCCCCATAAATAGTTATATAACAGTAGTTTTCTTTTTTATATTTTATATACATAATATTATTTAGTTTCTATATGATAAAATATAAAAAATCAAATTATTCTTTTATTTTAAATTATTTCACATGGTATAGTCCTTAAAAATCCTTTCATCTATATAAATATACATGTAATAGATTTGGTTTGTTTGTAATAAAAAAATCACAGGTAATTTTATATAATGATTAAGTTGGTACTTTATTAATTGTATATTCCATTTTTTGTGAGGAATATCCCCAAAAAAGATAATTGCAGTGTTTCATGACATATTATTGATATTACCATGTCTAAAAATGTTTTATTCATCCTTTCCTAGACACTAATTCAGTAAGGTATATATAGAGGAGTTATTTGGGATATTATCTTATTCTCCCAAATGTGATCAATGATATATTGGTTTTGATAATATTCACGATGTCCTTAGTGGATTAAAATAATATTCCTACCAGTATGGTATTTTAATTCATGTTTTTATTATTAAAACATATATAATGACAATGACTAATTGTAATATAATCAGATATAGCCATACTTATTATTTGAAACCATAAAAGTAATGAATTATGAAAACCAACCTAATTCCTTTATTAATAGTGTGTCACATCAGTTATTATTAAAAAAAATTAACAATTCAGTGGCTAATAGTTGTTATATCTTAATGGGTGGTTTGGTCATTTCGCATTGTAATTATATTTGAAATATATCATGGGATCATTACCAAGCAGAGTCTAAGAACCCTACTTTATGTGGGTTTTAAAAATGATTCTAATTGACGTCACCAAGCCTTATATAACAAATGATGGGGTAAAATTTGGTATTTTCACTAGTTTTTTCAATTATTTTCATTAAGGTGATTTCTTTTTTTAAGCATATTTAATCCATTGTAATGATATTTCATACTATACCATGTTTTATCCCTATAAAAGTGAGAGGTAATTCAAAAAATATATTTAAATTCAAATAGTGTCCAATCATGATAATAATTTTTTGTTTCATGTAACTGATAGAACATTAAAAATGATCTTTAACATAATATTTGAACCACTAAGAATTTTTTTAAGATAATCTCCAACATCTGAGGCTACTACACGCATACCATTTGTGTCCTTTAGATCATCCTCGCAAAATGAAATATTTTATTATCTACAAGGTTCATGTATATGTAATCAAATTTTTGAGCAATCTATTTCATAAAATACACAACTCATATATAAAGGTCGAATATATTCACTTTCTTAAGTACAATGATGTCGAAGAAGTAACCTTCTCCTTTTTCACAACCATTAAATTTATCATGTAATGTAATTTCATGTGACAAGAATAAAATATGGATTTTTAATAATTTAACTCAATCTTAATCATTATTTATTTGGACTTATTAGGAATCATTATCTTTTATTAGTGCTTAGTGATAGACCCCATGGAAATTCCCATCGTTCTCATGTTTAAAAAAATATTGAATTATTTTTAATCATTATATACTTATCCCCTTAGATAACTAAATAAAAAAAATTTTAGAATGAATTTTTCATGTCATTCTGGTTCTAATTATCAAAAAATGCCAGGAATCATTGTGGTAATGTTATATGACTGATATAAATTGATATTTATTGTTCATTTTTTACTATAGAGTTTTAAGACATCAAATGTACCCTATCTTCATCAGTACACACGGCCCTTATTTATTCCATTATTCTATCAAACACAATTATGGTTAACATTATATGTCATAGTTTTCATTCATTTCTCTACATTGTTAGAACTCTTAGAAATGAGAAAATATCTTGTAAGAAATTACTTTATCATTATTTTTTTAATAGGGATACATATAGATGACAATGTGATACATTTTACATCTAGTAATGTATGAACGTGATTCTTATATTTTCCTTTAGTATACATGAATTCTCTATGTGGTGGATTGGAATAATATGTGGAATCATGAAAATTTATGTTCCTATATTAGCATGGTATTGCCTACAAGTGCCAAAACCACTCTTAGATGTTATGGTTTCTCTAAATATTATGTTAATTTAAAATTGATCACTGTGATAATATATTGAATATATTTATATTGATTTATTTCTATAAAAAAATGCATATGAATTATTATTTTATCTTGAATACTATTAATACATTAAAAATTAAATAAATTATTTAATGTCCTCTATTATTTTATAAATCCATCATTGACCTCACTGCTAGATTTTATATACATAGTTTATATGTTTTTTAGTAGAAAATAACCTTGAAAACACTCATCATAGTGAAAAAAAATTTTATTCCCCTAACAATAGAGTTTCAAGTTAGGTAGTTTACATTCCAGTCATGTTGACCCATTATTCTGTGTAGTGCTCAGTGATGTTCAACCATCTTGGATCTGTTTCTTTGTTTTCCTAAACAATTTTCCCCAATTGTGGAAGAAATACTGGAATCAATACAACTTTTCTTGTAGTTTCATTATCATTAACCAATCACCCACATAATAAGTCCATAACTATAGGAGGATACCCAATTATGTATAACCGGAACTCAATGGAGATATATATGTTAATGTGTGAAAGAAGATCTGAAATATTTTTATATCGAGTTTTTATTATTTAATGATGAAATTAATTCTATTATATTAAATATGGTTATAATATTTTATTACCAAAATAATCAATTAGTGATTTGAAAAAAAATTCATTGTATTTTTATGGATTATTTCATCAGTATTCATTATTTCCCAGAAAACATGAATATGTACTAAAATAATAAACAAACTGTAAATTAAATATACCACCAATCTAATCATGATCATTACTAATTGGTTGATTCATTTATAGTCAATGAATTGTCTAAGAATATATGTGTAAAATACCAGAGTCAGTTATGACATGTATCATAACATTCCAGCAGGTATAATTTTTTTATATGTCATAAATAAACCAACATTTCCTAAAATGGTACACATCTTATAACATCATAGCCATACTTCAAAAATACTCACATTTAGGTAAGGGGGTATCAGGAAGTCTAAAATACATAAATAATTTTACTAATAGACGTATATATCCTTTTTGATATTAAAAAAACTAAGATGCTAATAAGACCATCAAAAATAAATACATTATAACGTTCCATGAATGATTTTGTATTAACTACTTAATTAAATATATACCGCACAATAATGTGTTGAAAATGTTTTAGGAATAGTCAATAGAAATGTAAAAAGATCGATAAAAATTAAAATTTGATGTATTAATTTTTAGAGAAAATTAATATGATATTTTTGTTCTTGTAATTTATTTTATTTTCTCTTTTAAAATATTATTATTCATGATATTATATAATTTTTTAAATATTTAATGTAAAAAAATTTTAAATAAGAAAACTTTTTAAAAAAAATATTTTTTTTATCATAGAGTGCCAAATTTCCATTAAAATTGAAATGGGGTATAACCATTCTCAGATAGGGCTAGAGGAAATGGTTTGAACCATCCCCATGAACATTGGTGTCAATATGTACCAATCTGTGCCTATATCAGGAAATGTAGAGACTACTCATAGTGGTTTTTTGGGAGGGGCTTGTCAGGTCTTGCTTGTCCTATCTGAGGCCATCGAGGATGCCTGATTAGTTAGTGGAATACACCATAAACCTATTTCTGCTAGGATGTGACTCCAATAATTAGTATAATGGATGTTATAAAAAATATTATCATAAATACAGAAATGTGATTTACACGTCTATATATAATGATTTAGGATTTGGACACTATGGCAGAATTCAGTCTCGAGAGAGGTCTTATTGAAGATGGATTTTATGTATTTTTATGTATATCTTGTTTTTTTACTTTATCGGCCTCATCATAATCTCTAGTATGCATTCCCCGCAAGTGACTCAATGAAAAGATACCTCAGTGGGTGGTATAGTGACAAAATAGAGACACACACTACTAGTATCTCTTTGGGTAAGGATGATATTCATAACCCCTCTTCCTCCTTGAATTCCCAGATCCCTAATGTTTCTTCTTCCTTAGCATCATCCTAATTTCAAGACATGCCCCTAGTTTTGAATAAGCAGTTCTTCCTTCCACTCAAGATGGTGACCCATATATTATTTTCAATATTTGTTAGACTATTTCTATAAACACAAGGCATGATGTAGTATCAAAAAGAATTTCTCAATTTCATATCTCCATTATTTTAATTGTGGTGTTCTTAAAAGGCCGGAAACCATTAAAATTTGATGATCTAGTAAGGGTAATATCTTTAATTTTGGGATTTTTAAACTCGATATGAATTCCAATGTTTTGTGGATTATTTTACCTTTTCATTGTCAAAATATATTTGATAAAGGGGTCATGGTTATTTATTTCAATTTATTTGAACCCAGGAGTTCAAATGAATCAATAATGGAAAAATATCATCCATCACTTTGAGGTTAGGAATTTTTTTGATCATTTATAGGTAATATTTTATGGTATTAACTAGATCTATTGGCGTACAATTTTTTTGATTAATTTAGCTTTACCTATTAGAGTTAAAATTATAATTTATAGAAATATGGATGAGGATTGATTCAGAAATCATTACACGGTCTATGTGGATTTTTTTTCGTGAAATTTTGTCTTGGAAATATGTGTTAATGATAGATAATTAATATTTGAACATTCATGTAGTTTATGAAAAGGTCTCTAAATTTTTATTTATTACATGGACATTAGCCATACATAGAATTATTGTATGAAGTCCATAAAATGAAAAAAAAATCCAGTAATTGAGTTCAATATGCATCTACGTGTAAGATTTTTATTAATAAGGACCAAAAATGGTAATAGTCTTTCAGGGTATCCAGCAACCATTGATAGGAATGGGAAAACATTTTGGATGTTATAGGGTAATGTTAATTCTATTCGTGATGATTCTTTAAATCAATATTTTTTTACTAGTTCTAAAAATACATAAAAGTCCCAAACTCTTATTCAAGTGTAACACCAAATTCATTGGATATTCATTTTATTCATGTAGGATATCAATTTGAAGATCAAATGTTTCATGGTGTTCTTACTATTGATGTTGATGTTTGGATTCAGCATGGAGCTGGGTTGGTTTGAGGGAGGTTTGATTTTTTACCAATGGTCTTGTATTCTTAGAACTAATGTGAGATTATTATGATATAGGTTTCAGGTAGTCCATGGGATATTGATCACAATAAATATGCATATAATTTTTAGTAGGAGATCCAAATCATTTTCATTTCCTCGGGAATATACGATGAGTGGGTGGACATATGTAAATATTAATGTCATAGTGGTATCAATACCCTTATGTATTTTGATAGTATTAATTCCTCACATAATGGGGCTATCATATATGGAAATAATAAGGTGACTATAGTGAAGGCTTCACTTTTTTTCATACTATTTGACGGTCACATAAGGGCTAATCTAAGCATTCAAGGATTGTGACCACCATATCATTCTCTATATAAGGCCCCAGCCTTAATCCTTACTTAATCTTGAGTTATTACAAGATTACACATTGAGGATCTTTTCAGGTTTAGCGTTTTAGAGAATTAGATCATGAAACTTGCATTACATTCCACATTTAGACAAAGTGGTTACATAAAAGACAGTATTCATTCTTCCCATCAACAGAAACATATTTAAAATAAAACGTGGATTCTTTCTTGACACATCCTTGACACTATCATCACATCATGTAACTTTCCTTTGACCTGTGAAAATCATTTCAAAAACTTGGGATGAGCATAAAAAGCTCAGTAAGGGATATAAAAATATGTAAAGGAATCATGAGTACATTTATACATAAGAATGAAATCATACTTTACCCATAAAACATAAGCACCTTAACATACCTCATAAAATCTTAGAAATCATATGAAATAAAGGTAACTTGAGGCATTCATAACATTCTTACGTAGGGAGTAACCCTCTTGGTTACATTTGGAATACCCATCACAGTATATTCCCTAAATCTCTTCGGAGAAACCTTAACGTTTCACTCCTTCGCGTTACCCAATGCATTGGAGAGCTATATCGGGCTCACCCACCGTTAGTTTATCACGGAACCACCCATTTTCATAACAATGCCCAAGAACCATAACCTAAATGTGTCACATAAAACATGAATAAAGGAAACATAACATTTCCACATTTCAATCACAATATAACATTTTAGTATATTGAAATAATGAATCCATTCAAAAAGAAACCATTTCCAAAACCATTTAAAACATTTAATAAAGAGAATTTTGAATCAAAGTGTCCCATACCAACTTGAATCTTTTAAAATTTTAAAACATTAATATCCATATAAATAAATCCTTAAAACCATTTTGAAAACATGGATATTAATAAGAACAAATAATTAAAACATTTAAAACGATATTTTGGTTAAAGGGGTTTTACCAAAATTAGAGACACTTGAATACAATAATTGAGGAATAACATTTAGTCAGAACTTTATAATATCATGAGAATAAATGGATTCATGATATAATAATACAAAGGACAGTATATACACCATATTAGAGTGAATTGGTGCATAACAACAATGAACCCTCAATAGAAATGTCAAATGTGACGAAATCCCTTATAAAGAAGGTATCCTTAAATTAAGGACAAATCAATCTCAAAAATATGTTTGACAAATATAAATACACCCAATATAAGTGGATATTAATTGTAAAACAATAAAAGGTCATTCACACATATTCAATGGATGACATATTCAATGACTACAAGTTGAACCCAAAGAAATAGAAATTGGGTTAAAAAGTTCCCTTGACAGCCTAACGGCATCACATCAAAATGAGTTGATGAGAGATAAAAAGTGTATCTCATCACTTGGACATAAAATTTACTTCAATAAGGATGTATGAGAACATATCCCAACATAAAAATATGTAAATTAAAAGACCCAATAAAATAAGTCTTTTAAAAAAAGAGGAGGGTGAAAGGTTCCCTTACCGACTTGGGTATCTTTCAAAACATTCACCCCATGAAGAAAGTGTTAAGTCAAAAGTCTTCTTTTGACTTTTACATCATGTTTTGGAAATCACAAATATATTCTGTCATGTTTTGGAAATCTCAAATGTACTCTATCATATGTTTGTAAATAACAAATTGTCTTTTATCATGTTTATCGTATCGTACGATGTTGATCGTACCGACCAAAATGTATCGTACTGACTCTGTCAAACGTATCGTACTGACTCTGTCAAACGTATCGTACTGACTCTGTCAAACGTATCGTGCTGACTCTGTCGATCGTATCGTACTGACTCTACTATTCAGACGATCATTATTTGTTTGGTACTTTGTCAAAAACTCTCTGCATATGAATCGTACTCATGTTTTACATTTCTATATATCTCTTGTCCTAACAAAACGATGTCGTTGAGTTAGTTATGTACTAATCAAAACGATGTCGTGCTTTCTGTTTCAAGATGACCGTTGGAGGAAATATGACCGTTGGAATCCGAGGCCTATAAATAGGAGGTCATTTGAAGCTGAGAATACAACGATGAGAAAAGAGATTGAAAAAAGAGACTGTGAACTACGAAGATTCTAGAGAGAGAGACTCTGACTTCTCTCATCAGCTTTGTGCGAGCCTATCATCGTATCGAGGGCTGCCGGGGATAGGCAGACAGGCGAGCCGATCATCGTATCGAGGGCTGCTGGGGATAGGCAGACAGACGAGCCGATCATCGTATCGAGGGCTGCCGGGGATAGGCAGACAGACGAGCCGATCATCGTATCGAGGGCTGCCGGGGATAGGCAGACAGACGAGCCGATCATCGTATCGAGGGCTCACCAAGGTGTTTGGTGAGACAGACCTTTTATCCTAGGTGATAGGATAATCCTTCTCTTTGGGTTAAAAGAATTGTATTACTTTTACATTTCCGCTGTTGTTTGTATTAGAAAGGGATTGTATTGTTTCCTTTCTTCTTTTACATATTCAATTGTAATTGTTTCAATTACAATCATTCTATTACATATTGTATCAATTGGTTCTATACGCTTTAAGGTAGAATCATTCATATTTGTATTACTCTGATTATTGTGTTCATCTTGAATACAATTGTTTTACTTTACAATAGTATTACAATACTTCTTACCTTTTACATTCAATACAATTGTGGGTGTTTGTATTTGTATTAGTTTAAGATCATTTAAACTAATCTCTTTGTTTCTAAAACTCAAAGTTTTTAAACCTACAATTCACCCCCCCCTCTTGTATTGTTCCATCTAATAGACTTTTATATCGACTATTCGATCCAACAATTGGTATCAGAGGCGGTTTTCCACTGATTTGTATTACTAGCTTTATTTCTTATCTTGAATACTTACTACACTAACGTGTGGAGTGGAAAAGTTGTTTTTGTTATATTAGATGGCAGGTATGAATATCGGTTCAATAGATAATCTGAATCCTTCTAGACCACCAATCTTTGATGGGAATGATTACGAGTATTGGAGAGATCGTATGAAGACTTTCGTCATCAATACTGGTGTAGACAATTTTATTATGCTTACTGGAGGTTACAAAATTCCTGACAAAGAAGTTAGTACTTTTACCAACCAAGAGAAGCAAGAATATCAACCGAATTATAAGGTATGCAATACTTTATTATGCTCTATGACCAGGAATATATATAGTCAGATATCTTCATGTGAAGCAGCCAACTGTATTTGGAAGAAATTAGAAGTCACTCATTTTGGTACATCCAAAGTTATAGAAACAAGGAGAGCAATGCTTCGAGCAGAGTATCATGGATTTGTTTTTCCTTATGGAGAGCCAGTATGTAAAGTGCAACAAAGGTTTATGACAATTGTCAACAGCTTACAGTCTATGGGAGAAAAAGGACTTGATGATGAAGCTCTTGTTGATAAGATTATAGATATTATGCCAAATGAATGGGAGTAAAAAAGAACAGCTATTGATGAAAATAGAAAAGTTTCCCAGATTACTCTTGATGAACTCTTTGGAACTCTTCTACAGCACGAGACAAGAATGAAGAGAGATGCTGATTTCAATATGAAGAAGAATGGGAATGGAAGTGTAGCTTTTGCATCTAAAGCTAAAACACCTGAAAGGGTTACAAGGTCTAAATCCAAGAAAGTAGTTGTATCTGATTCAAGTTAATGTAATCTTTCGGATAATGAGTTAGCTAATCTTGCTCGGAGGATGAACAAGATTGTGGGAAAGAAAGATTTTCAATATAGATTCAAAAAGAAAGACAGGAAAGATAGGAAAGATTCTGAGGTAACTTGTTATGAATGCAAGAAGGCAGGACATATAAGGCCTGATTGTCCTTTACTAAAGAGGAAAGATAGAAAAGAGAAACACTCTGAAAGAAACAAGAAAAAGTTTTATAAGACAAAGAAGGTCTTGAAAGCAAATGATACATGGAGTGCAAGTGGTAGTGATTCCTCAGATGATTCTTCAGAATATGAGACGTCAGGACAAAGGAATATTGGACTTCTAGCCAGACTACCAATTGAAGATCATTGTCTCATGGCTAAGGTACATAATGCTGAAGCTGTTACAAATGTCTCTTTAAATGCAAATTATGCTGATAATAGATATTATGAATCTTCAAATGATGAACCCTCATCATCAGAAGATGATACATTACCTTCTTTTGAAGAAGTTTCTAGATTTGCTAAGTTACTTGAAAATGAAAATTCTAAACTCAAAAAGAGATTTGAAAAAGCAAATTCTAGAATTTCTATTTTGACTAAAGAGGTATCAGATCTTTCTAAAGATCTTGATGAGAAAACTGCTGATTTTGAAAGTATTTTAAAAACCCTTGAGAAAGTCAAATCTGAAAAGGATAAACTTTCTAAGGATCTTGAAACTGCTATTTCAAAGAAAGATATTTTAGAGACTAACTCTAGTTCAAATTCAAATGTTTTAGAAAACAAGAATTTGGTTTTAAAACTAAAGTCAGAGATTTTATCCTTGAAAAAGTGTTTGTCAAATTTTACTCATGGAAAAGAAAACTTTGATAGAATGTATTCTCAAATTATACCGTTGAGAAATAGTTCTGGTCTTGGTTATACTTATTCCAAACCTGTTTTTAGTAATAACTATTTTGTTCCTCAAAAAACCATTTTCTGTTCCAAGTGTCAATGTGGTGGACATTGGAAAAGAGATTGTTCTCTTAACAAAACTCAATCCTTAGGATTTCATAAAGCTCATTTTGCAAAACAAATGTGGATTCCTAAGATTCTTTTATCTAACCCTTCTGGATCCAAACAAGTTTGGATTCCGAAAATCTAATTGTTTCTTTTTCAGAAGAATCAGAAGTGTACCAATAAGAACATTTGGTACATGGATAGTGGTTGTTCTCGACATATGACTGGAAACAAAGATTTCTTTGAAAAGGTTATCAAAACAAAAGGTGGAAAGGTTACCTTCAGAGATAATGCTCAAGGAAAGATTGTTGGTATAGGTAATATCGTTTTTCTTGGAAAAGTTCTTATTTCAAATGTTTTATTTGTAAAAGGTCTTAGGCACAATCTCATCAGCATAAGTCAATTATGTGATGAAGGTTACCTTGTGAATTTTAGAAATGATAAGTGTCTAGTTCACAATTCCAAGGATGAATTCATTCTATCTGCCCATAGGCAAGAGAATGTTTACACTATTAACTTAGAAGACCTTAGGAACCAAAACTTACCTTGCTTAAGTGTAATAGAAGACCAATCGTGGCTATGGCATAGGAGATTAGGACACTGTAATTTGAGAAACCTAAGAAAGCTCTCAAAGAAAGGACTTGTAAAAGGGCTACCGGATCTTAGATATGATTCTTCAAAAGTCTGTGATCCTTGTCAATATGGCAAGCAACATAAAACTAGCTTTAAACCAATTAATGAAGTTTCAACTTCTAATGAATTACAGCTTGTGCATATGGATTTGTTTGGTCCTTCACAATCTGGAAGCATTGGAGGCAAATACTATGTATTTGTTTTAGTTGATGACTTTACTAGATTTACATGGGTCTATTTTCTCACAAAGAAATCTGAAGCCTTTTTATATTTCAAAACTTTTAGAGCCCAAGTTAAAAATGAGAAAAACCTACCATTGATAACTATTCATAGTGATCATGGTGGTGAATTTCAAAATTCAGATTTTGAAACTTTTTGTAGTAAGAAAGGTATTACTCACAATTTCTCAGCACCAAGAACTCCTCAGCAAAATGGGGTTGTTGAAAGAAGAAATCGTATTCTTCAGGAAATGACTCGAACCATGTTGAGTGAATACTCAATTGCTAAGCACTTTTGGGCTGAAGCTGTTAGTACTGCCTGTTATACTATAAATCGTGTTTTAACTTGACCATTTCAATTTTTTTTCTGTTTATCGTATTGACCATTTCAATTTATCTGTTTATCGTATTGACCATTTCAATTTTTCTGTTTATCGTATTGACCATTTCAATTTTTCTGTTTATCGTATTGACCATTTCAATTTTTCTGTTTATCGTATTGACCATTTCAATTTTTCTGTTTATCGTATTGACCTTTTTAATTTTTCTGTGTATCGTATTGAAATTCTTTTCCATCGTATCATTCAAAATTTTGTATCGACCGATGATAGTATTCAAATTCTTTTCCATCGTATCATTCAAAAATTTTGTATCGACCGATGATAGTATTCAAATTCTTTTCCATCGTATCATTCAAAAATTTTGTATCGACCGATGATAGTATTCAAATTCTTTTCCATCGTATCATTCAATTTTTGTATCGACCGATGATAGTATTGAGATTGTTTTCCATCGTAATGTCACCAAAACCAGCAATCACCTTACGATCTTCGACAGGTATTCTTTTTCATTTTTTTATTTTATTTTATTTTCTAACCGTTGATCTGCTTTTCTTTAATCCTGACCGTAGAAGATCAACAGTCATCTTTTTATTGCCTATAAATACCCCCCCCCTCCCCTCCCCAAACCCACATCGTTTGTTCAGGAATTGAGGCGAAGCTCTGCTCAACCGGCTATAATCAATCGTACGATCTTCTCAATCGGCATCATCTTTATGTCTCAATCTTCTGCCAACACTCCCGCTGATATGTCTTCAAAGACCTTTACAGAGAAAGACTTTCACAGAGAAAGGTTAGTATCACGAGAATTCTTTGATGCGTACGATTCTACAATCAAGAGGATTATTTTGTTTCAAGGATGGGAACATCTCTGTGTGGAAAAGCCTGATATTCAAGACCCAGTTCTTTTCGATGAAGTTTGTCAGTTTTACAAAACTGTTTCTTTTGACAAGGATATGACGATTAACTTCGCTGTGTACGATAGAAAGTTATCTATGTCTGTGAAACAAGCGGCGCATTTTCTAAATGTTTCTATAGAAGGTGATGCATTCTGTCCATCTCATAAACTTCCAGAGGAAGTTGGTACTTTCAATAGAGAAAATGCTGAAAAGTCTTTGTTTGTTGTTAATGAGGGAAAGAGAAAAGTTTATCATCTTTCACCGGACAATATGTTTGTCACTCTATGGATGAAAGGTTTCCTTGTTCCAAGGAAAGGGGATAGAGAAACCCTTAAAGTTTCTGATGTTTTTATGCTTGACTACCTTGTGAATATGAGGAAGGTAAATCTCATGGGATATATTTTTGAAACAATCAAGAATGTCAAGAAAGGAGGGATTAAATCCCAGATAATAATGTATCCAGCCATCCTCACGAAATTCATTCTTGAGAGTATGAAGTTCTGTAATATTCCTTTGAAAGGAGAACCTATGGATTTGTGGCCGTCTTTGATTAATAAGAGTACGATGAAAAATCTGAATGTTTGTTTTGATTCGAATTCAAAACTTTTTGTCAGAGATGTAGAAGCTGAATTGCCTGAAAATCAATCGGCACCTATGCCAGCCAAGGACAATCAATCGGCCGGTGTTACTCGAAAGTCTGATCCGCAGACTAGTTCAAAGCCGAAGAAGAAGCCGAGGTACAGTAAAGAAGTTGTGGCTAAGTGGAGAAAGGACAAGGAACAGAGAAAAGAGGGTGATCCAAAGTTTGGACTTGACCCTGCTGAAGCCTTTGCAGAAAGGATAAGGGTAGAAGAAACGCTTCAAGCTGAAAAGAAAAAGAAGACTCTGTTGAAAAGAAAGGCTCAGGACTTTGATATCTCTAAAGTCTTGAAAGCTGTTGAAGATGCCAGTGCTCAATTAACTGTGGAAGTACATCAAGAGCCCATCGTACAGAGTCAACCTGAGAAAGAAAAAGGGAAACAAGTGATGGAAGAAGTGGAAGAAGAAGAATGAGATTTTCTTTTAGAATTTCTTCAAAGCTCTAAGAAAGGTAGAGAGGAATCAGTTCAAAAGCTGAGCGAAGGTGTTCAACAAACTCCTCATGCCGATCAGGAAAGATCACCGGACATGATGTCATCAAAAGAAAAGGAAGATGCTCAATCTTCTCAGTCTGATAAAGTAGTTGTCATCAGTGATAGTGGAAGATGGAAAACAGAAAGAAAAGGCGAAAGGGAAACAGCTAGTTGTTGAGTCAAGCAAATCACATGAACTAGAATCGTACGATGATGATACTGATTCAGAGCATACAATCTCTCTTAAGAAGAGTGATTACATAGTTCATGTGTTGAGGAGAATGGAGAAAACTATTCCTTATTTCCCGAGGCTGGAAGGGAAGATTGATTTTATTACTGAAAATCAGAGAAAGAAGTTTGGATCCGTGAAAGAGTTGAGGAAGAAAGTTTTGTCTGTAGAAGCCGATTTGAAAGTTCTTTCTGAAAGCTCAGTTGTTCATAGAAAGGCATGTAATAAGATGACTAAGTGGTCGTACAAAACAGAGAGCTCAATCAATGACCATGAGGTTGCTATTGAAGATATAAGAAGGTTATCAAATGATCTTGCAATTGCTTTCAACAAGCTTGATAAAGAAACGCTTGAAAGGCTGAATCTTTTATCTTCTCAAAGAGCCGATGTTCCTTCAGTGAAAGACTTGCAAGAAAGAATGAATACTTTCCAATCAGAATTTTCGAAGGTTTCAGCTTTCAAAGATGAAATGGTTTTACTGAAGAAACAAAATTCTGAGTTATCCAAGGATAACAAGACTCTGCAAAACAGAATTGATACTCTTGAAGAGGTAATCAGAGTCCAGGAGGAAACCATCAGAAATCAAGATCAGATTTTTGCGGATCAACAGGAGCTTCTCAAAACTCAAGGTGAATCAATTTCTGAAGACAAGAAGGAGATCAAGAAGATGAAAGCCGTGCTTCATGAGCTGATAAAGAAGGAGAAGGAAAGAGAGAAATGATTGTTGTATTTGTTTCTTTTGAAACTTGTTTGTGTTGTAATAACTCTTATAATTCTCTCTTTTGTCCAATTGTCTTGTATTACTTTACTAATCCTTTCAGACAATACGAGAATACTCCTTTCTTTTTGAAAATCACAAAGGGGGAGAATATTTACAAAGCAAAGATTGTTTTACAAAGGGGGAGAATGCAATACAATGCTCTTAAGGAAAATCTATGAATACAATCCTTAGGAAAGTCAATACCTAAGGGGGAGTTAGTTGTATTCGATTTCTTATTCAGAAGAGTTTTCAATAACTCAGGGGGAGATAAGTATTTCTTGTTTCATTTACTTTGTGTGTTTGTGCTTTCCAAAAAGGGGGAGATTGTTAAGTCAAAAGTCTTCTTTTGACTTTTACATCATGTTTTGGAAATCACAAATATATTCTGTCATGTTTTGGAAATCTCAAATGTACTCTATCATATGTTTGTAAATAACAAATTGTCTTTTATCATGTTTATCGTATCGTACGATGTTGATCGTACCGACCAAAATGTATCGTACTGACTCTGTCAAACGTATCGTACTGACTCTGTCAAACGTATCGTACTGACTCTGTCAAACGTATCGTGCTGACTCTGTCGATCGTATCGTACTGACTCTACTATTCAGATGATCATTATTTGTTTGGTACTTTGTCAAAAACTCTCTGCATATGAATCGTACTCATGTTTTACATTTCTATATATCTCTTGTCCTAACAAAACGATGTCGTTGAGTTAGTTATGTACTAATCAAAACGATGTCGTGCTTTCTGTTTCAAGATGACCGTTGGAGGAAATATGACCGTTGGAATCCGAGGCCTATAAATAGGAGGTCATTTGAAGCTGAGAATACAACGATGAGAAAAGAGATTGAAAAAAGAGACTGTGAACTACGAAGATTCTAGAGAGAGAGACTCTGACTTCTCTCATCAGCTTTGTGCGAGCCGATCATCGTATCGAGGGCTTCCGGGGATAGGCAGACAGACGAGCCGATCATCGTATCGAGGGCTGCCGGGGATAGGCAGACAGACGAGCCGATCATCGTATCGAGGGCTCACCAAGGTGTTTGGTGAGACAGACCTTTTATCCTAGGTGATAGGATAATCCTTCTCTTTGGGTTAAAAGAATTGTATTACTTTTACATTTCCGCTGTTGTTTGTATTAGAAAGGGAATGTATTGTTTCCTTTCTTCTTTTACATATTCAATTGTAATTGTTTCAATTACAATCATTCTATTACATATTGTATCAATTGGTTCTATACGCTTTAAGGTAGAATCATTCATATTTGTATTACTCTGATTATTGTGTTCATCTTGAATACAATTGTTTTACTTTACAATAGTATTACAATACTTCTTACCTTTTACTTTCAATACAATTGTGGGTGTTTGTATTTGTATTAGTTTAAGATCATTTAAACTAATCTCTTTGTTTCTAAAACTCAAAGTTTTTAAACCTACAATTCACCCCCCCTCTTGTATTGTTCCATCTAATAGACTTTTATATCGACTATTCGATCCAACAGAAAGACAATAGGTCATTGATGTAAATACTCATAAACGAAACTATATTACACAAAGAGTGGAATAATGGGCAGTATATACACCACTCAATGGAATTTGTGGCAAATGTAGCATAAATCTCACGGGAATAAAAGTGAGATGAAAAAGCCCTTACGAAAACTCAGCAGCCTAACGACGCCACATAAAACATCCGAATATGGATTGATGAGATCAAATATAGTGTCCCATCATATTACAATAGAATTTACAGAAAGTGGAATATAAAAGAAAATCCCCCAACATTGCAAGGAGGAGTTTAAAAGAAGTGACATAAAGGAGAGTACTTAAAAAATAAAGAGAGAGGTTAGATCTCTTACGAAAGTTCGGCAGCCTGACGGCGCCACTCAAAACGTCCAAAATGGATTGATGAGATAGAATAGGGTATCTCATCACATGAACATAAAAATTACAGTAGGAGTAATATAAAATAACATCCCAATCATAAGAAATATGAGCTTTAAAAGAAATGACATGAACGAGTGTACTTAAAAAGAAAGAGAGGTGTAGGATCCCTTATCTCAGGTCCGACTTGACTCGATCGTTCTTTAATCTCCTGAATAATAAACTTGAGTTAATTTCTACTTCCTTAAGAACCTTTTTCATGTTCATTATTCCTTTTATATCACTTATTACCATGTTATAAACAATATGTAATCATTAAGTTAATAATGATTGTTTTGTCGATAATTGGTTCTTAAGTCGAAAGTGGACTTCTTACAATTACATGTTGTTCGTGTGGCCAAATTTTTATTATATCCAGGATTGTATTCATGATGTAGATATCATATATGTCATATATATCCAGTACATGCATGTATATATAACATTACATAATCATTTAGAGGTAAGAAATGAAATGCACCGTTCATGGAGACGGTAAGTCGTACGTACGCATGAACGGTACTTTCATTTCTATTTCGTATTTTATAGAATGTAATAATAATGATATAAAGGTATATTATAATTCCAGTATAATATCATATATAATATCATATTTCCATCCTTTATACATCCCACATATGGTATTTAACGAATCAAATCACATTGAGGGGGCGGTAGTTCGCACTTCCTTAAATGAAGATATCGCGTATACCCATAATGGAAGCCATAAAGGTAAGACAAAAATGAAAAATACAGAAGCATAAATAAAACATAAACATATTATATATCATATATAAAAATAGTGACATCATAATGGCCACCTTTGAAGGTGTTAAATGAGTATTGAACAATCATCGTTTCGGGAGGCAGAATTTCACCATCCACAGAAACCGTATGTTCTTTAACCATTTGATGTAGTTCTGTGAGTTTGTAGCTCGAATAAATCTTATAACAACATCCTAGTTTATTGAAGATACTGGTGTAGTTACAAAAGAAGTAAATAAAAAGATTTTAGGGGGTTGGAGAAGCAAAATAAAACAAATGAACATGAGAGAATGAATTACCTTTAAAAGTGTAACTCCTTTTGATTTGAGCCTAAAGGATTCCTTTGAAAGGATTCTGCCCAAAGGGAATCCTCTATGATGAGGAGAGGGATGTGGAGAGAGTAAATGGGCAGGGTTTGGCCGAGCCAAAGGCTTGAGGGGTGTGTGAAATGAGGTAGAGGTGGGGGCCTTTTATAAGAGGAGAGGAGGGGCACTTTTGGAAAGTAAGAAATATTACTTTATTTGAAAATGCGTTTCGGTTTTAAAAGGTCCCACATTGATATAATTCGTGGAAAAGGTGATAAGGGTTCGAAATCCACTCATCCAATTGGTTTTGGCCATGTGTAGGTTTTATATTTTTCACTATCTTTCCATTTTATTTAAATCGTCAAATAATGATGTCATCGCTGCATCATTATTATGTCATAAATAATTTATTTTATTTAATGTCTAAAAATTATAAAAAAAATACTATGATGTAGGAAATCTTTTTATCTTTCCAATGAATATTTATAATGAAAAGGATGACTTGTATAACCCCACTTAAAAATTGTTTTAGTAAAACATATCATGTTTGTGTCAATTTTACTTTTACATTAAATAAAATGTTATTTATGTCATTTCCCATCCAAAGTGGATCCATGGAGTCCCCAAGTTGACCCATGGCTTGTCTTGGTCGGCCATGACACAACCAATAAGGTTGGGACATGTGTATAGGTCATTTCATATCATTAAAGCCTTATTTATACCTTAAACTACACTAATTACCACTAATCTCGATTAAAAACTTAATAAGTTACTATTCACCAAAAAATTATTTTAATCTCATTGAACCACATTTTACTTCTTAATGACAACCATGTATTTCGTATTTTCAAAATTCAATACACATTAGTGGTAAACTTTCATTTAACTGAAAAATCAGTTTGCTTGATTACCACTTAGTGGTTTCACTATTCATCAAAAATTGAAGTTTTTCAGAAAATTACCAAAAATTCACCCTAATCTCTATTTGATATTACGAATTCAAAAATGAAGTCTATTTTACAAAATTCAAAACATATAAGACACATTAATTAATTTAATAATTAATTCCCGCTGTCAGAGCAAATAGCGTGTTTTTATGAAACAATAAGTATCAAAAGATTGACACTGGTTTAAGTCTGATTTCAAAGTGAAATTGATTCCAACGACCACTATTGGATTTAATGGAAAAAATATTTTCTAATTTCACTTTAAAACCAACTCAAAATATAATCTAATAATATAAATAAATTAGATTAAAAAGTGGTTTTGAATTAAAATACAACATTTTACACTATTCATTAAAAAAATGAACTTTATCGGAAAGATACCAAAAATTTACACAAAGTAAATTTTGATGTCCCGATTCTTAATAAGAGTTTTATTTGGTCCAAAATAATGTTTAAGAGTGAACAAAACTATATTTAATGACAGTTCTCCATCAAAAGGTGATAAGTGAACCTTTAGTGAAAACTAGGGCATATACGCCTAAAAATGAATTCTTTCCGTATTTTAAGCCTTTATCTTTTATTGTATAAATGTAAAAACATTTAAAAAACATATATAATCATATTTTAGTTATTTCCATCCATTCCCACCAATACAACGGCTACATGTTAACTACCATTTGAATTAATATTGTTTTATTATTAGAGTGCAACGTAAGATTCCCAAGAAACTCATTGTTGCGTGTTGGGTATGCCATCGAGCATAGCGTCCCCTTTAAAGTCATATTAATATTTTATTCACAAATATGGATAAATATAAAAATTTCATATTCATTATTTACCTGGGGTGTTACATCCTTCCCCCCTTTTGGGAATTGCGTCCTCACAATTTTAAAATTGCGCTTGGAAACATCCTTGAAAGTCCCACATCGGAACAAAAGTCAGTAAAACAAACACTTTAAAATAAAGAAAGATAAGTACAAAGGTCACCCGAGTTAACCCATACCAGGATTCCAAGTATGAAAATATGGACATGGAGGAGAAAACATAGGTTCATGTTCTCATGTAGAGTGATAGAAAACATGTTTAGGAGAAAGTTAACCATGAGAAAATCACAAACTTGTGATGGGTTAAACGGTATTCGATTCCCCAGTAGGAAAAGTTAATAGGCAACATTTTTGTTTTAAGTTACTTTTTATTGAGGAATTTATTTATAAGGAAACATAATCACTTATCATGCTGACATTCATCTTTTATTATATTCCTTAATCAAAATCATATTTTCTCCAGAAGACTAGTATTTAGGAAGACTTGTTCACATTAAGAGTACTATAATCAACTTCTAGAGAATCACCTAATCGACAAAAGAGAACTATATAATTCCCATGTCTTTAGGCTTTAACCAAAACCAAAACCAAAATGGTTAGTACAAGGTCAGATAATCCAGAAAAGGATAACCCTTTAAAAAGAAAATCTATGCTTAATCTCCAAAATTTGTCCAACAAAACCCAAAGTTCAACGAGGACCATCCGATAAACAATTTGGCCATAAAATTCTTCCAAGTAAACCAATATAAGATTGAAACCCAAATATTTGAAGGATTTAGTCACATAGACTTCCAAGTTAAATCGTAACATTTATCTCCAAACAACATCAGTTGCCCCTAATGTCTCGTATTGAAAAGTAATTAACCTAATCACATATCCTCCATGATAGGTTAATCATTTCCATCAATAACCCAAAATAAACTTACTCTTAATTCATAAAATCATATAACTATAATGAATCAGCCAAACTAACCAGGGACTTCACGTAGTCCAGTGGTAGGCGATAAATACCAGTCGTACTTTGGTTGTGGGTTCGATTCCTGCAGCTTTGTCCGTCGCGACGGGATGTCACACGGTCTGCGTGTTTTCCTTTTTCCAAAACTAAATAATTCTTAAAACATTCCCCAAAATGAGATAAAATCTTCAAGAATAATCATAACATATTTTAACCTCAAGTTTATCTCATTCCTTTCATTTTCCATCATATCATATAGTAACCCATAATTACCTAAAAATTAAGTATCATATAAACCCTAATGGTTACCTTAATAATTATTACCTGAATTTACACATCGAAATGTCCATCTCGTACCTGATGCATTAGAGAACTCACCAAGGTTGAAGTGGTTGATCATGACTCCTTGATATTTGGTTTAGAACAAGCACGAGTTTCCTCATTGAATCCTCCATTTTATCTAGTATCTTAATCAGAGAACCACCACAGTTTCCTTCAAACCTGTTGTCTCTTTGGTGCCTGCTAGATCCATCCATTCACTAAAAATAGAAATGTCAGTGTGAGTATATCAACAAAACCATCATGTACTAATGAGGAATGTAAACACTAAGATACACTTACTCATTCACTTTATCTAAAACTAGGACTCTTTCTGAAATCCTAACAATTATGGTAATGTCTTCTATGCATAAAGAATACCCTAACCTCTAAAGTTATCTAAACCGACCTCTGATACCAACTATAAGGCCCCAGCCTTAAACCTTACTTAATCTTGAGTTATTACAAGATTACACATTGAGGATCTTTTCAGGTTTAGAGTTTTAGATAATTAGATCATGAAACTTGAATTACATTCCACATTTAGACAAAGTGGTTAAATAAAAGATAGTATTCATTCTTCCCATCAACAGAAACATATTTAAAATAAAATGTGGATTCTTTCTTGACACATCTTTGACACTATCATCACATCATGTACCTTTCCTTTGACCTGTGAAAATCATTTCAAAAACTTGGGATGAGCATAAAAAGCTCAGTAAGGGATATAAAAATATGGAAAGGAATCATGAGTACATTTATACATAAGAATGAAATCATACTTTACCCATAAAACATAATCACCTTAACATACCTCATAAAATCATAGAAATCATATGACATAAAGGTAACATGAGGCATTCCTAACATTCTTACGTAGGGAGTAACCCTCTTGGTTACATTTGGAATACCCATCACAGTATATTCCCTAAATCTCTTCGGAGAAACCTTAACGTTTTACTCCTTCGCGTTACCCAATGCATTGGAGAGCTATATCGGGCTCACCCGCCCTTAGTTTATCACGAAACCAACCGTTTTCATAACAATGCCCAAGAACCATAACATAAATGTGTCACATAAAACATGAATAAAGGAAACATAACATTTCCACATTTCAATCACAATATAACATTTTAGTATATTGAAATAATGAATCCATTCAAAAAGAAACCATTTCCAAAACCATTTAAAACATTTAATAAAGAGATTTTTGAATCAAAGTGTCCCATACCACCTTGAATCTTTTAACATTTTAAACCATTAATATCCATATAAATAAATCCTTAAAACCATTTTGAAAACATGGATATTAATAAGAACAAATAATTAAAACATTTAAAACGATATTTTGGTTAAAGGGGTTTTACCAAAATTAGAGACACTTGAATACAATAATTGAGGAATAACATTTAGTCAGAACTTTATAATATCATGAGAATAAATGGATTCATGATATAATACTCAAAAGGACAGTATATACACCATATAACAGTGAATTGGTGCATAACAACAATGAACCCTCAATAGAAATGTCAAATGTGACGAAATCCCTTATAAAGAAGGTATCCTTAAATTAAGGACAAATCAATCTCAAAAATATGTGTGACAAACATAAATACACCAAATATAAGTGGATATTAAGTGTAAAACAATAAAAGGTCATTCACACATATTCCATGGATGACATATTCAATGACTACAAGTTGAACCAAAAGAAATCGAAATTGGGTTAAAAAGTTCCCTTGACAGCCTAACGGCATCACATCAAAATGTTTTGATGAGAGATAAAAAGTGTATCTCATCACTTGGACATAAATTTTACTTCAATAAGGATGTATGAGAACATATCCCAACATAAAAATATGTAAATTAAAAGACCCAATAAAAGAAGTGGTTTAAAAAAGAGGAGGGTGAAAGGTTCCCTTACCTACTTGGGTATCTTTCAAAACATACACCCCATGAATAAAGACAGTAGGTCATTGATTTAAATACTCATAAACTAAAGTGTATTACACAAAGAGTAGAATAATGGGCAGTACATACACCACTCAATGGAATTTTTGGCAAATGTAGCATAAATCTCACGGGAATAAAAGTGAGATGAAAAAGCCCTTACGAAAACTCAGCAGCCTAACGACGCCACATAAAACTTCCGAATATGGATTGATGATATCAAATAGAGTATCCCATCATATTACAATAGAATTTACAGCAAGTGGAATATAAAAGAAAATCCCCCAACATTGCAAGGAGGAGTTTAAAAGAAGTGACATAAAGGAGAGTACTTAAAAAGAAAGAGAGAGGTTAGATCTCTTACGAAAGTTCGGCAGCCTGACGGTGCCACTCAAAACTTCCAAAATGGATTGATGAGAAAGAATAGGGTCTCTAATCACATGAACATAAAAATTACAGTAGGAGTAATATAAAATAACATCCCAATCATAAGAAATATGAGCTTGAAAAGGAATGACATGAACGAGTGTACTTAAAAAGAAAGAGAGGTGTAGGATCCCTTACCTCGGGTCCGACTTGACTCGATCGTTCTTTAATCTCCTGAATAATAAACTTCAGTTAATTTCTACTTCCTTAAGAACCTTTTTCAAGTTCATTATTCCTTTTATATCACTTATTACCATGTTATAAACAATATGTAATCATTAAGTTAATAATGATTGTTTTGTCGATATTTGGTTCTTAAGTCGAAAGTGGACTTCTTACAATTACATGTTGTTCGTGTGGCCAAATGTTTATTATATCCAGAATTGTATTCATGATGTATATATCATATATGTCATATATATCCAGTACATGCATGTATTTATAACATTACATAATCATTTAGAGGTAAGAAATGAAATGCACCGTTCATGGAGACGGTAAGCCGTACGTACGCATGAACGCTACTTTCATTTCTATTTCATATTTTATAGAATGGAATAATAATGATATAAAGGTATATTATAATTCCAGTATAATATCATATATAATATCATATTTCCATCCTTTATACATCCCACATATGGTATTTAACGAACCAAATCACTTTGAGGGGGCGGTAGTCCACACTTCCTTAAATGATGATATCGCGTATACCCATAATGGAAGCCATAAAGGTAAGACAAAAATGAAAAATAAAGAAGCATAAATAAAACATAAACATATTATATATCATATATAAAAATATTGACATCATAATGGCCACCTTTGAAGGTGTTAAATGAGTATTGAACAATCATCGTTTCGGGAGGCAGAATTTCACCATCCATGGAAACCGTATGTTCTTTAACCATTTGATGTAGTTCTGTGAGTGTGTAGCTCGAATAAATCTTATAAAAACATCCTAGTATATTTAATATACTGGTGTTGTTACAAAAGAAGTAAATAAAAAGAGTTTAGGGGGTTGGAGAAGAAAAATAAAACAAATGAACATGAGAGAATGAATTACCTTTAAAAGTGTAACTCCTTTTGATTTGAGCCTAAAGGCTTCCTTTGAAAGGATTCTTCCCAAAGGGAATCCTCTAGGATGAGGAGAGGGATGTGGAGAGAGTAAATGGGCAGGGTTTGGCCGAGCCAAAGGCTTGAGGGGTGTGTGAAATGAGGTAGAGGTGGGGGCCTTTTATAAGAGGAGAGGAGGGGCACTTTTGGAAAGTAAGAAATATTACTTTATTTGAAAATGTGTTTAGGTTTTATAAGGTCCCACATTGATATAATTCGTGGATAAGGTGATAAGGGTTTGAAATCCACTCATCCAATTGGTTTTGGCCATGTGTAGGTTTTATATTTTTCACTATCTTTCGATTTTATTTAAATCGTCAAATAATGATGTCATCGATGCATCATTATTATGTCATAAATAATTTATTTTATTTAATGTCTAAAATTTATAAAAAAAATACTATGATGTAGGAAATCTTTTTATCTTTCCAATGAATATTTATAATCAAAAGGATGACTTGTATAACCCCACTTAAAAATTGTTTTAGTAAAACATATCATGTTTGTGTCAATTTTACTTTTACATTAAATAAAATGTTATTTATGTCATTTCCCAACCAAAGTGGATCCATGGGGTCCCCAAGTTGACCCATGGCTTGTCTTGGTAGGCCATGACACAACCAATAAGTTTGGGACATGTGTCTAGGTCATTTCATATCATTAAAGCCTTATTTATACCTTAAACTACACTAATTACCACTAATCGCGATTAAAAACTTAATAAGTTACTATTCACCAAAAAATTATTTTAATCTCATTGAACCAAATTTTACTTTTTAATGACAACCATGTATGTCAGATTTTCAAAATTCAATACAAATTAGTGGTAAACTTTCATTTAACTGAAAAATCAGTTTGCTTGATTACCACTTAGTGGTTTCACTATTCATCAAAAATTGAATTTTTTCAGAAAATTACCAAAAATTCACCCTAAGCTCTATTTGATATTACGAATTCAAAAATGAATTATATTTTACAAAATTAAAAACATATAAGTCACATTAATTAATTTAATAATTAATTCCCGCTGTCAGAGCAAATAGCGTGTTTTTATGAAACAATAAGTATCAAAAGATTGACACTGGTTTAAGTCTGATTTCAAAGTGAAATTGATTCCAACGACCACTATTGGATTTAATGGTAAAAATATTTTCTAATTTCACTTTAAAACCAATTAAAAATATAATCTAATAATATAAATAAATTATATTAAAAAGTGGTTTTGAATTAAAATACAACATTTTACACTATTCATTAAAAAAAATGAACTTTATCGGAAAGATACAAAAAATTTACACAAAGTAAATTTTGATGTCCTGATTCTTAATAAGAGTTTTATTTGGTCCAAAAGAATGTTTAAGAGTGAACAAAACTATATTTAATGACGGTTCTCTATCAAAAGGTGATAAGTGAACCTTTAGTGAAAACTAGGGCATATACGCCTAAAATTGAATTCTTTCCGTATTTTAATCCTTTATCTTTTATTGTATAAATGTAAAAACATTTAAAAAACTTATATAATAATATTTTAGTTATTTCCATCCATTCCCGCCAATACAACGGCAACATGTTAACTACCATTTGAATTAATATTATTTTATTATTAGAGTGCAACGTAAGATTCCCAAAAACTCGTTGTTGCGTGTTGGGTACGCCATCGAGCATAGCATCCCCTTTAAAGTCATATTAATATTTTATTCAAAAATATGGATAAATATAAAAATTTCATATTCATTATTTACCTGGGGTGTTACACTCTAAGGTTCCAATATGAAATGAATAGATACTTAGAATCTTCAATAAAAGTAATTCTATATCATAATGGTTAAATAATGATGTCTTTGATTATGAAAATTTAATTTCATCATAAGATATGTAATTCTATTTTTTCCATGACAAGGGAAACTCCTATTATCTGACTGTATCCATCTCATGTCTAATATTTCATTTAGTTTTTAATAAATGTTCAGATGTTTTACATCACACTGGATATGTTTTTTAAAATGTATTATTTTTTGACTAATTAATATTAAATAACATTATAACCATTCGGAAAATAAAAAAGAAATATTTTTAGGAAAAAATAAAATGGTTGAATGTGTATTTTATATCAATTAAATTAATAAATAACTATTATTGGATTATATTAATTCAATATAGACATAATATATATAAAAAAATTTATCATTTAGGCTAGGTGCTTTCAATACATTATATAAAAGTAAATCCAATTCAATTGAAAAAATTATGAATTTTTATAAAGGTATTTTCCCATCCATTTCTTGTCGCAGTTGTTTTAAATGTAATTTCGAAAAAATCAAACATATTATTTTAAAAAATATTCTTAATTTATTTATGAGAAATTTCCAAATTACATTATAGTTAAATTTATGTATTTTTAAGATAAGATTCATTTTTTCCTGGAATAGTAATAATAGAAAAAAAAAATTTGAAAATCTTATTATATTTTTTATATTATTAAAAGCTAAAATTTTGTTTTTACTTAGTTTTAAATTTTTATTAGTTAATTTAAATTAAAAATATTTCTATTTAAAATTTTTTAATTGTATTTTGTAGTTTAATATAATATGAAGAAAATATTTCTATAAATTTTTTTTTACAAAAAATGTATTTTATCTTATATTTCCTATTTTTATTTAAATTAAATATTGAAACATATATTTTTTTAATTATGATAAATGTTTCCTATTTTTGGAACCATTATATAAAAAGTTCTTATATATATCCATTTTATTTTGGATCTATATGAATTGAATCTTTAGTAATTTTTTTATAACCATGGTTAAATGAAAATTATGTATTTAATGGTCAGTAATTAAATTTTAACTCTATAAAATATCTCTAAAATATGAAAAAAATTATTAAATGAAATAAATTTGTCCATAAAACCCTTTTTAAAAAAATTAATTGTTTAATTATTTCTATCTCATTAAATGGACAATGATATTATCAAAACAATACATAGTGACAAAATATCACAATCATATTTTACAAAAGTATTATATTTATATTATTTGAATAATAATAGTTATTCTATATCATAAATATATTTGGGATATCTAAAAAAAATATCAGAATAATTGTAATTTTTTATAATTTTTAGGTGAGAAATAATTATATTAAATGATGACACAACACTGATGAAATAATTATTTTATCAATGGATATAACAAATAAATGATATTGTAATATTAAAAGTAAAATTATTTTCATTTAAAAAATTTCCTTAAAAATATCATGATATGTATGACATAAAAAGATTCTATTAAATTATTTGGTTTGATAATATAGTATATGTTTTTTTAAAATTCAATGTAATTAATTGTGTTAAAACTGACAATAATGATATTACATGGGACTAATTTTTTATTAAAATATTTATAAATCATATAAAAATTTAAAAATTCTAATTATTAATATATGATCTAATATGTCATAAATTATATATTAATGGTTTAGTGACACAATATATTTTTGAATGATAAAATTCTTAAATTAGTAATTTTATTGACATGATTAAAATAAAAATTTCACTATTAATGGTTAATCGAAATGATAACATTCAAAATAAAACAATAAAATTCTAAATTTATTTGTCTCATTTGAATAAAACCCTGTATATTCATTTCATATAATTCAATTCAACTAGGAGGTATTTTTTTAGAATATTCATTTATTATAATTTAATCATTTGACATATTTAAAAAAACCACCCTCTAATCGATTATAAATGCCACCCCTTACAACCCCTGATCCTCAAAAATTTCAATACATTATGTCCTCCCAAATGTATGAAAAATAATCTCCTTGCAGCTATCATCCCATACAAGTGATCGTGGTCTCATCACAATAACAATTTTATTTCCCCCATATTGTCTTTCAATGACGTGATATTCAAAAGTTTCATTTCTCAAATAATATCTCTAAATTTCAACTATTCATCAATGTTAACCTACCCTAAGTCATCCATAAAATAATAATAACTATAGTTTAATGTATATAAAATAATTTCATATTTTTAATTCAAAAATATATTCTAGAAGTATACACTGGATAACCATTCAAAGAACAGTGAAACAAACACTCATTGAACAACAAAAATGATTATTATATTTCATATCAGTGTATATAAATATGTTTAATATCATTAATATATATAAAATTATTGAATAATATGTTCTTAATATATTAAATTATTAATTTGTTTTATTATCATAAACAATTGGTTCATGTAAAAAACGCCTTTATACGTACGTTATGGGGTCTCTCTGAACATCAGAATTACCTGGTATATGATTTCGTTATCATTTCTAATGTTTAATTATAGAATCATCTTATATATTTTAGAAATTTTATATTATTATGTACTATATATATGTATTAGTTCAATTAAAATATTTTTAGTTTAATTAAATTTTTTATAAGGTTCCTTTCTGAATTCCAATCAAGATGTAAACCCAATTAATGGGACCTTCCTTATGTCATTATAAATTAGAAGTAAACTACATAACATATGTCATGAATGAAATAATTTTATGAAATCACTTATTTTGTCAATAAATTATTTATTAATTAAATTCAAAATTTATGAAAACAATTTTCAATTTCAACTCATTAACGGCACATTGTTATTTCCCCTTAAACAACGAAAAGTGGCTCATTTAAAATGTTTCTAAAAAATCTAATTCATGAATTCAAATTATTTGGAAAAAATTATTCCTGAAGTAATATTATTTTTATTTATTGGTTCTTTAGAAATGATATAATCCCATCTTTTTCGGATATAATTATGATACACCCTATGATCATTCTTTATATAATGTTTACAAACAACATTTCATTGCTTGTGTAATCAATATGACTCTTGCTTATGATTGATTATTTATGTTTAACACATATGAATGATCATGTTATTATGGGTGTTCCTAGATAGCACTTTTAATTATTTGTTAATGGTTATACTCATAATACATCACTCATGTGATTAATTAGTAATCATAATCCATTTTTTGACATTATCCACCATGTCATATAGTCATGGAAGTTATCCTTAACTCATGTGTATGTCATGTTGTATGTTTCTTATAAATTTCAATATTTATAATATAATATGGATCCCTATTTTATATGTTATTATTCAATATCATCACTCATGATCCATGGAATTTATTTTATAATGTTTTGTCTCTTTAATTTATGTGTAATGATTCATTCCCATGTTTATTCCCTTGTTATTATTTTTAGCTCATCCTTACTATCATTGAATTATGTAGGATATCCTATAAAAATTATGGAGCCTAAATAGTTATTAGAGATCATAGTATATGAATAATGATGATTTTTTTACTCTAGTCTAGCGTTTTTAATTTTTTATATATAATGCTCCAAATAAAATAGAAAAATCAATCATAGTTTTGTATTTTATTTATAATTTGGATTACAATATTAATTAATATTTATAATGGGATAGGGTCACTATAGTTCATGTTAATGAAAAATCATGTTATTTTGGGTATATGGACTTGAAAACAATATTGAGAACCCTATGGATGGTAATATCATCATGGATAACCTTGATTGAGAAAATGGTATCATAAGTTATGAAATACATTTTATCTATATGATTATCATTTAATATTTAGTGTTCTGATTTTATATTTTAATTAGATATGTATTTATTTCCCACAATTTTAATTTTAAATTTTTATATAATTTATTTAAATAATATAACCAATTCCAACATCAAATTTGATAGAAAATATGAATGTTACCCTAATGAGATGACAAACATGTTTTAAAAGGGAGATCAAATCTTTATGAAAGTAAAATCATGACTGGATCAAGCAATAAATAATATCTTATATGATTTTAAAGGATACCCATTCCAAAATGAAGATCATATTGTGGTTGAAACCTCTATTATAAAATAGTATTCTATGATTATTTAATCATCAGACCAACTTGTCATGAAACAAAGTATAAACATTATTAGAAAACTATTATATGACCTACAATTCTTAGAAGAATAGAAATTCATACTGGCTATATAGGTTTTGGATAGAAAATAAAAACAGTGGTGAGAATTCATAAATAAATTAATGAATATAAAGTAAATGAATTCCAGGTAACATGAAGTATTCAGAAGAATATTTTTCAACAAATATTTTTCATCAATGCTTTGTCCTAAGATGGATCGGGAGTTCCTCAGTCAGAAGTAAAAGGAAGACGAGAATATCAATGAATATAAATATATGGTAAAAATAATTTTATTGTATGTTATTATATTTTTCATAAATAAATAAACAAAGGTGGATTTCATATTTATTTTATTAAATTACATTCCATGAAATGATTTGGAAATTCAAGATTTTGATAACTACGAGTAGATTGTTCATTATTCCCTTAAAGTTGACGTACTTATATTTGATACTCAGTGGTCTCATGTGACAATATATAAGAAACATAAAATAGAATACTGTCCAATATGTCAAATAAAGACTTATCATGGAGGTATGAAAACAAAAAATCACACTTATAACAAATTTGTAAAGAATCATTTTGGAAACTACATAAGGGGAACCAAAATGTTATTAATGTGTGTAAAAGAGGGGCGCCATTCCAATATATTCCAAATCAAAATGAAGAAACATAGTAATGAGGAGGTGGAACAAAGTTACCAATTAATATTATAACTATTGTGTAGTGAAAAACACTACATAACATGGAAAAAATGGGAGCCATTTCTCTGATGAAAGGGTTTCTGTGGAAATGAATGATAATAACCTCTAAGAAGCATGAATGGGAATATTCTATTAGTACTAGTAGAGAAGAACCTGAAAATGCATTGGTGGCAAGTACACTAATTATTCATTCAAGTATTTTATCCATAATATTTGATTTTGTTTTAACAAATTCGTTTATATCATTCATATTTATTATAATTATTCATACACAACCTAAAAATAGAAAGGTAATGTTTTTTGAAAGAAATAATGTTGTGAATATTATTGAATTTAATGTATATGAATCCTTCTCGTCACTTTTTATAATCTAAATGTTTCAAAAAAATTCATATAAATTCCTTTGGTGGCAGATGATTCTATATTGGTAATGGAATATCATTCATTATAAAAATCTGTAATAAATTGTCGGTAGAGGGGGATAACTTTCCATCTTCTAAAGAATCCTCCAATTTTTTATAAATTTATGTAATATAATCAATATAATTTAGAATAATAAACAAAATTGTGAATATATTTTCATAAATGAATATCATATTTACTTAATGTTCTAGGGGAAAGGGAGGAGATCCTACTAGAATACATTCCCAGATTGAGGGACAAAACTAATGTAATTCATGATGAATTAGTCAGTCTTCCTTCTAATTGAGTGGTTATGTTCTCAATTAAACTTATACATGGATTAGTTCCCATATAAAAGACACAATATTTAACTTCAACCATTGATTTAGTATAATTAATGATGTATTTATAAGTGAATATAGAGAAGGGTTTTATATTCCAATGTGCTTCACCAAGGGGGCATCAGTCCTTTTTATTAAGAAGATGTATGGATCAATGGGTAAATGAATTGACTATAAATAGCACAAAATAATAAAAATAAATATCATGAATACCCTCCAAATGATATATGACATGTTCGATCAATTATATGTCTATTGTTGTTTATCTAAAGCTGTCTTACATCCATGATACCACCTATTAAGGATGGAGATGGAAGGTATTTTCACGATATCATTTCAAATGAGGTATGGTCACTAAAAATACATAGGGATGCCATTCAAAAACACTAATTCTCCATCAACATACTATTAATTAATGAATCTAGTCTATATAGATAACATTGAAAAATATTGGATGTTTTTATAGAAGAAATTTTGATACACTGCAAAATAATGGAGAAACATTGAGAGAATTTGAATACGATGTTTAATACACCGAGAAGGGTGAAACTATATGAAATTTGTAGTAAATGTGTGTTCTGTAAAAAGGATGTATTAATCATGGGATATTTTATCACCTCTAATGGGTGGTCTGTAGACACTTCTTTGAAAATGGTAATAGTGGAGTGGAATATAAAGTTATCTATAATAGATACATGTAGTTTATATGTTCTACCATGGTATTACTGGTTATCTATTACGAACATCGCACAATTATTTCTCCCAATAAATAGGGTAAGTATAATTTTTTATACTAGGGAATGTGAATATTTCATTAATGAGTTGAAAAATATTCATATCAGCACACCATTACATACTCAACCAAAAACTTGGGAACTACTCATAGAATACAATGATGCATCAAAAAATGGTCTAGGATTTTTATTGCTGAAAAAATACAATGTGATAGATTATTACACCGGGATTATAAATTTTCATGAGATAATTTATCCCACCCAAGATCTAGAGTTAGTGGATCTAGTATTTTCATTGAAAATATATATATAGTATCTATATGAGTAGAAGATGATTATAAATACTAATTACAAGAGACTCCAATATATATTCAAAAATAAGGACCTAATAATTTTTCAAAGAAGATTCTTTGAGCTAATTGTTGCATATTATTTTACTATTCCCTACCATCATAGAAATAAATGTTTGGTAGATGATGGAGTTGATAGAATATAAAATGACACTCTATCCTTGATGTTTATTGAAGAAGGAAATATTGTAACACCCCAAGTAAATAAAGAATATGACATATTTATATTTATCCATATTTGTCAATCAAATATTAATATTACTTTAAAGGGGATGCTGTGATCGATGGTGTACCCAATACGCAACAACGTGTTTCTTGGAAATCTTACGTTGCACTCTAATAATAAAATAATATTATTTTAAATGGTAGCTAACGTCTTGCTGTTGTAATGGAGGGAATGAACAGAACTAACTAAAAAATGATTATATATGTTTTTCAAATATGTTTACTTTTTACAATAAATTTTAGAGGATTAAAAATGCGAATGAACCCAATTTTAATCGTAAACATTCTAATATTCTTTAAAAGGTCGATTAATTGGCTTTTGATGGCGAACCTATTTTAAATCAACATTATTACAATTTTATGTTTTATATTTGACAAAATAAAATTCTTCTTTACAATCGGGACATCATAATTTACTTTGTGTAAATTTTTGGTATTTTTCTGAAAAAGTTCAATTTTTAATGAATAGTGAAAAATGATGTATTTTAATTCCAAGCATCTTTTAATCTAATTTATTTTTATGATTATATTATCTTTTGAATTTGTTTTAAAGTGAAATTAGAATATATTTTTAACATATAATCCAACAGTGGTTGAGGGAATTAATTTCAATTGAAATCGGACTTAAACTAGTGTCAATCTTTTGATACATTTTGTTTCATAAAAACATGCTATTTGTTTTGACAGCGGAAATTAATTATTAAATTAATTAATTCAACTTATATGTTTTGAATTTTGTAAAATAGACATCATTTTTGAATTTGGAATATCAAATATAGCTTAGGGTGAATTTTTGGTAATTTTCTGAAAAACATAAATTTTTGATGAATAGTGAAACCACTAAGTGGTACTTATAAAAACAGATTTTCCATTTAAATGAAATTTTTACACCTTTGTGTTTTGAATTTAAAAAATCCAACATACATGGTTGTCATTAATAATTAAAATTTGGTTCAATGGGATTAAAATAATTTTTTTTGAATAGTAACTTATTAAGTTTTTAATCGCGATTAGAGGTAATTAGTGTAGTTTAAGTTAAGAATAATGTTTTAATAAAATTAAATGACCTAGAAACATGTCCTACCCTCATTGGATTTGTCATGTCCGACCATGAAAATCCATGGGTAAACTTGGGGACCCCATGGAGCCACTTTGGTTGGAAAATGATATAAATACATTTTTATTTAATGCTAATGTAAAAATGACACAAACGTGAGATGTTTTACTAAAACAATTTTTACATGGCGTTATACAAGTCAAGTTTTTGACTATAAAAAGTAATTTTAAATATAAAAACATTTCCTACATCATAGTATTTATTTTATAAATTTTATACATTAAATAAATTAAATTATTTATGACATCATGATGATGCAGCGATGACCTCATTATTTAATGATTTAAATAAAATGGAAAGATAATGTAATATCTAAGACCTACAGATGTCCAAAACCTATTGGATGGGTGGATTTAGAACCCTTATCACCTTATGCAAGAATTATATCAATGTGGGACCTTTGAAATCCGAAAATCATTTTCAAATAATGTAACATTTTCTTACTTTCCAAGAGTGCCCCTCCTCTCCTCTTATAAAAGGCCCCCACCTCTTCCTCTTTACCCACACCTCTCAAGCATTTGGATTGGCCAAAATCTGCTCATTTCATCTCTCCACATCCCTCCCTAACTCTTTGATGCCTCACTTTGGGCAGAATATTATCCAAGGAAGACTTTGAACTCAAATCAAAGGAAGTTACCCGATTTAAAGGTAATGTCTTCCCTTGTGTTCTTTTTTTTTATTTTGCTTCTCCAACCCCCTAAACTCTTTTTATTCATTTATTTTGTAACAAATACAGTATCTTAAATATACTAGGATGTTGTTAAAAAAGGATTCGAGCTACAATTACACACACCTACATCTAATGGTTAAAGAACATAATATTTCCGTGGATGGAAAATTTCTGCCTCCCGAAATGATGATTGTTCAACTTTCTTATATCACCTTAAAAGGTGGCCATTAAGATAAAACTATATTTATATATGATATCTAATATGTTTATGTTTTACTTGAGCTTCTTTATTTTTCAGTTATGGCATACCTTTATGGTTCCCATTATGGGTAAACGCGATATCTTCATTTAAGGAAGTGCACACTACCGCCCCCTCAAAGTGATTTGATTCGTTAATACCATATGTGGTACGTATAAAGGATTTATTTAATGATATTATATATGATACCATACTGGATTTAAAATACTATTATGTATCATTGTGTTTTAATTCCATTAAATATGAAATAGAAATGGAAGTAGCGTTCACGCGTACGTACAGCTTACCATCTCCATGAACGGTGCATTTCATTTCTTAAGTCTAAATGTTATGTAATATTATAAATGAATGAATATACTGGATATATATGATATATATGATATATAAATCATGAATACAACTCTGGATATAATAAAACTTTGACCACATGAACAACATGTAATTGTAAGAAGTCCACTTTCGACTTAAGAACCAAGTATCGACAAAACAAACATTATTAACTTAAATGATTACATAATGACTATGACATGGTAATAAGTGATATAAAAAGAATAATTAACTTGAAAAAGGTTCTTAAGGAAGTATAAATTAACTCAAGTTTATTATTCAGGAGATTAAAGAACGATCGAGTCAAGTTGGACCCGAGGTAAGGGATCTTACTCCTCTCTTTCTGTTTAAGTACACTCTTTTATTTCATTCCTTCTAAAGCTCAACTTTCTTGTTATTGGGATGTTCTTTTATATTACTCTTACTGTAATTTTTTTTGTTCATATGATTATAGACCCTATTCTCTCTCATCAATCCATTTTTTAAGTTTTGAGTGGCACCGTTAGGCTGCCGAATTTTCGTAAGATATCTAACCCCTCTCTTTATTTTTAAGTATTCTCCTTTATGTCACTTCTTTTGAGCTTCTCTTTGTTATGTTGGGGGGATGTAATTTTTAATTCATATTTCTATGAAAATTATGTTAATATGATTAGATACCCTATTTTATCTCGTCAATCCATTTTTGTATGTTTTATGTTGCGTCGTTAGGCTGCCAAGTTTTCGTAAGGGATTTTTCATCTCACTTTTATTCCCGTGGTATTTATGCTACATTTGCCACAATGTCCTTTTAGTGGTGTATGTACTGGCCATTATTTTACTCATTGTGCAATATACTCTCAATTATGAGTATTTACATCAATGTTGTATTTTCCTTCTTTCACGGGGTCTATGTTTCGAAAGATACCCATGTCGGTAAGGGAACCTTTCACCCTCCTCTTTTTAAAAGACTTATTTTGTTATGTCTTTTAATTTACATACTATTATGTTGGGATATGTTCATATATATCCTTATTGATTTAAATTTTATTTTCATATGATGAGATACCCTTTTTATCTCTCATCAACTCAATTTCTGAATTTTGTAGTGACGTCATTAAGCTGTCAAATTTTTTGCAAGGGAACTTCTTAACACAAATTTGATTCACTGGGATAAACATATAATCCTTGAATATTCCATTCTATTAATATGTGTGAATAAAATCTGAATATTTTACACATAATACCCCTTTATATTTGGTGTATTCATTTGTCACACATAATTATGTAATTGATTTATCCTTAAACCAACGATACCGTCTTTGTAAGGGACTTCGTCTCAATCTCATTTCATTGAGGCATATTTCGTTTTATACACAAATTTCTTTTATAAAGTGTATAAACCCCTTTGACTTTTACTTTTATATAAAAAGAATCTTTTTCTATGATGTGTTTTACTAAACTACAAAAAGGAATGTTTCTTTTAACATACATGGTGACAATGACCTTTTCTTCCGCCGCGAGTATTATTTGATCTATGGCTTCCTCAAAAACCCGTAATGTTTTTAAAATAAAATAAATACCATATACTATTTTCTGTATTTTGGTATTCAAAATGGTTTTTATAAGGGATTCTATTTTTTCAATATATTCAAATGATATATTTTGAATGAAATGTGGAAATGTTATCTTTCCTTTATATTGGTTTTATGTGTTATAATTTTATAATGGTACTTGGAGATTTTATGGGTGGTTATGTGATATACCATATAACAGGTGGTTCCGTGAATACCAAGACGGGTGGTTATGTTATAACCTCCAATGCATTGGGTATGGAAGTCGGCCGTATGGCTATTCCATTAAGTATGTATGGAAGATGGCCGAATGGCTATTCCATTAAGTGATATGTATGGAAGTCGACCTTATGGTTATTCCACTTATGTATGTTTATGTCCCAAGTTACCTTTATATGTTATGTGATCTTTATATGGGTTTTATGGTAATATTTTGGTTACATAAGGTTATGTAATGAACTTTTTTTCAGTGAAGATATTTTACTACATTGAAAAGGTGAAAACTATCACTTTGATAAAGTATACATGGTTTACTTGTTGTTTGGAAAAACTAACAGTTTTCATTCTTTGTATATCCCTTACTGAGCTTTTTATGCTCATCCCAAGTTTTTGAAATGTTTTTCCCATGACATAACGTGGAATAGGGTCAAGGATTGGATCAAGATAATGTCATGCTACCTAAAACATGGAACTGGACATGTTTTTTAAGAGTTTTTATTTTATGGAATCTTAGTAGAAGATTCTACTTTGTAATCTTTTGAGATGTAATAGTTATGTCCTAATTATCTAAAACTCTAAACCAGAAAAGGTCCTCAATGTGACTTATTAATTTAATTCAATATTAAGTAAGGTTTAAGGTCGGGGCCTTATAGTTGATATTAGAGGTCTATTTAGAAAACATTAGAGGTTATGGTATTCTTTAAGCATAAGTGACATTACCAGAATGGTTAGGATTTCAGAAAGAGTCCTATTTTTAGATAAAGTGAATGACTAAGTATATATTGGTGTCTATATTCCTCATTACTACATGATGGTTTTATTGATATACTCACACTGACATTTCTATTTTTAGTGAATGGATGGATCTAGCAGGCACCAAAGGGACAACAAGTTTGAAGGAAACTGTGGTTGTTCTCTGATTAAGATACTAGATAAAATGGGGAATTCAGTGAGGAAACTCGTTGTTTTTCTAAACCAACTATCAAGGAGTCATGATAGACCACATGAACTAGGGTGTGTTCTGTAATGGATCATATATGAGATGACCAATCGATGTGGAAGTTCAGGTAATAATTATAAAGGTAGCCATTAGAGTTTTTAGGATCCTTACATTTGAGGTAATTATGGGTTATTATATGATATGATGGAAAATGAAAGGCATGAGATAAACATGAGGTTAAAATATGTTATGATCATTTTTGAAGACTTTATCTCATTTTGGGGAATGTTTTAAAATTATATAGTTTTGTAAAAAGGACAATAGGCAGACCGTGTAATAACCCGTCGCGTCGGACAAAGCTGCGGGAATAGAACCCACAACCAAAGTGCTATAGGTATTTATTGCCTACCACTGGACTACGTGAAGTCCCTGTTAGTTTGACTGATTCTTTTTAGTTAGATGATTTTATGAATTAAGAGTAAGTTGATTTTGGGTTATCTATGGATATTTATTAACCTATCATGGAGGATATGTGATTAGGTTAATTGCTTTTCAATACGAGACATTAAGAGAAATTGATGTCGTTTGGAGAAAAAATGTTACGATTTAACTTGGAAGACTATGTGACTAAATCCTTCAAATATTTGGGTTTCAATCTTAGTTTGGTTTACTTTGAAGAATTTTATGGACAAATTAATTATCGAATGGTCCTCGTTGAACTGTGGGGTTTTTTGGACAAATTTTTGAGGTTAAGAATAGATTTTCTTTTTATAAAGGGTTATTCTTTTCCAGAATATCTGATCATGTACTAACCTTTTTGGTTTTGGTTTTGGTTAATGTATAAAGACATGGGAAGTATATAGTTTTCTTTTGTGGATTAGGTGATTCTCTAGAAGTTGATTATAGTACTCTAAATGTGAACAAGTCTTCCTAAATACTCATCTTTTTGAAAAAATATGAGTTTGTGTAAGGAATATAATAAAAGTTGAAAGTCAACATGATAAGTGATTATGTTTCCTTATGAATAAATTCCCAATAAAAAGTAACTTAAAAAAAATTTGTCTATTAATTTTTCCTACTGGGGAATCAAATACCGTTTAACCCATCACAAGTTTGTGATTTTCTTGGGGTTAACTTTCTCGTAAACTTGTTTTCTATCACTCTCCATCAGAACATGACCCTTTGTTTTTTCCCTCCATGTCCATATTTTCGAACATGTAGTCCTAGTATGGTCTAACATTGGTGACCTTTTTAATTATCTTTCTTTATTTTAAAGTGATTGTTTTACAGAATCTTGTTCCGATGTGGGAATTTCAAGGATGTTTCCAAGCCCAATTTTAAAATTAAGAGGACGCAATTCCTAAAAGGGGGAAACATGTAACACCCTAGGTAAATAAATAATATGACATCTTTATATTTATCAATAGTTGTGAATCAAATATTAATATTACTTTAAAGGGGATGCTATGATCGATGGCGTACCCAATATGCAACAACGAGTTTCTTGGGAATCTTACGTTGCACTCTAATAATAAAATAATATTATTTTAAATGGTAGTTAACACCTTGCTGTTGTAATAGCGGTAATGAACAGAACTAACTACAAAATGATTATATATGTTTGTCAAATATTTTTACTTTTACAATAAATGTTAGAGGATTAAAAATGCGAATGAACCCAATTTTAAGCGTAAACATTCTAATATTCTTTAAAAGGTTGATTAACCGCCTTTAGATGGTGAACCTATTTTAAATCCACTTTTTTAAAATTTTATGTGTTATATTTGACAAAATAAAATTTTTCTTTAGAACCGGGACATCAAAATTTTATTTGTGTAAATTTTTGTTATTTTTTCGAAAAAGTTCAATTTTTAATGAATAATGAAAAATGTTCTATTTTAATTCAAAACCTCTTTTTAATATAATTTATTTATATGATTAGATTATCTTTTAAATTGGTTTTAAAGTGAAATTTGAATATATTTTTACCATTTAATCCAATAGTTGTTTATGGAATTAATTTCACTTTGAAATCAGACTAAAACTAGTGTCAATCTTTTGATACATTTTGTTTCATAAAAACACGCTATATGTTTTGACTGCGGGAATTAATTATTAAATTAATTAATTCAACTTATATTTTTGAATTTTGTAAAATAGACATCAATTTGAGTTTGTAATATCAAATATAGCTTAGGGTGAATTTTTTGTAATTTTGTGAAAAACTTCAATTTTTGATGAATAGTGAAACCACTAATTGGTACTTATAAAAACTGGTTTTCGATTTAAATGAAATTTTGCCACCTTTGTGTTTTGAATTTCAAAAATACAACAAACATGGTTTTCATTAAGAAGTAAAATGTGGTTCAATGGGATTAAAATAATTTTTTGGTCAATAGTAACTTGTTAAGTTTTTAATCGCGATTAGAGGTAATTAGTGTAGTTTAAGGTAAGAAAAATGTTTTCATAAAATGAAATGACCTAGACACATGTCCTACATTCATTTGATGTGTCACGGCCGACCAAGACAATCCATGGGTCAACTTGGGGACCCCATGGAGCCTCATTGGTTGGAAAATGACATAAATACCTTTTTATTTAATGATAAATTAATAATGACAAAAACATGAGATGTTTTACTAAAAAAAATTTTACATGTGGTCATACAAGTCAGATTTTTGACTATAAAAAATCATTTGAAATATAAAAATATTTCCTACATCACAGTATTTTTTTATAATTTTTAGATATAAAATAAAATAAATTATATATGACATCATGATGATGCAGCGATGACCTCATTATTTAACGATTTAAATAAAATGGAAAGATAATGTAATATCAAAGACATAAACATGTCCAAATCCTATTGGATATGTGTATTTAGAACTCTTATCACCTTATCCAATAATTATATAAATGTGGGACCTTTTAAATCTGAAACTCATTTTCAAATAAAGTAACATTTGCTTACTTTCCAAGAGTGCCCCTCCTCTCCTCTTATAAAATGCCCCCACCTCTACCACCTTACCCACACCTCTCAAGCCTTTGGCATGGCCACCCTGTGCCCATTTCCTCTCTCCACATCCCTATCTAACTCCTTGTAGCCTCACTTTGGGCAGAATCCTTTCCATGGAATCCTTTGAGCTCAAATCAAAGGAAGTTACCTGATTTAAAGGTAATGTCTTCACTTGTGTTTTTTGTTTTGTTTTGCTTCTACAACCGCCTAAACTATTTTTATTCATTTATTTTGTAGCAATTCCAGTATCTTCAATATACTAGGATGTTCTTATTATATGGATTCGAGCTACAATTTCACACACCTACATCTAATGGTTAAATAATATACTGTTTCCGTGGATTGCGAATTTCGGCCTCCCGAAACGATGATTTTTCAATTTTCTTCTAACACCTTCAAAGGTGGCCATTAAGAAGACACTGTATTTATATATGATTTCTAATATGTTTATGTTTTACTTAGTCTTCTGTATTATTCATTTATTGCATATCTTTATGGTTTGCATTATGGGTAAACACGATATCTTCATTTAAGGAAGTGCGGACTACCGCCCCCTCAAAGTGATTTGATTCGTTAATACGATATGTGGTACGTATGAAGGATATATTTAAGGACATTATATATGATACAATACTGGACTTAATATACTATTATGTATCATTATGTTTTAATTCCATTAAATATGAAATTGAAATGAAAGTAGCGTTCATGGGTATGTACGGCTCACCGTCTCCATGAACAGTGCATTTCATTTCTCAACTCTAAATGTTATGTAATATTATATATTCCTGAATATACTGGATATATATGATATATACATCATGAATACAATTCTGGATATAATGAACCTTTGACCACACAAACAACATGTAATTGTAAGAAGTACACTTTCGACTTAAGAACCAAGTATCAACAAAGCAATCATTATTAACTTAAAAGATTACATAATGTCTATGTCATGGTAATAAGTGATATAAAAGGAATAATGAACTTGAAAAAGGTTAATAAGGAAGTATAAATTCACTCACGTTTATTATTCATGAGATTAAAGAATGATCGAGTCAAGTCGGACCCGAGGTAAGGGATCTTACTCCTCTCTTTCTTTTTAAGTACACTCTTTTATGACATTCCTTCCAAAGCTCACCTTTCTTGTTATTCAGATGTTCTTTTATATTACTCTTATTGTAATTTTTATGTTCATATGATGAGAGACCATATATTCTCTCATCAATCCATTTTGGATGTTTTGAGTGGCACCGTTAGGCTGCCGAATTTTCGTAAGAGATCTAACCTATCTCTTTCTGTTTAAGTACTCTCCTTTATGTCACATCTTTTAAGCTCCTCTTTGTTATGTAGGGGGGATGTACTTTTATATTCCTATTTATATAAACGTTATGTTAATATAATGAGATACCCTATTTGATCTCATCAATCCATTTTTTTATGTTTTATTCGGCCCCGTTAGGCTGCCGAGTTTTCGTAAGGGATTTTTCATCTCACTATTATTCCAATGGGATTTATGCTACATTTTCCACAATTTTCTTTGAGGGGTGTATGTACTGCCCATTATTTTACTCATTGTTAAATATACTTACATTTATGAGTATTTACATCAATGTTGTATTGTCCTTCTTTCACGGGGTGTATGTTTCGATAGATACCCATGTCGGTAAGGGAACCTTTCACCCTCCTCTTTTTAAAAGACTTCTTTTGTTTTGTATTTTAATTCACATACTATTATGTTGGGATATTTTCTTCTATATCCATATTGATTTAAATTTTATTTCCATATGATGAGATACCCTTTTTATCTCTCATCAACTCATTTTCTGAATTTTTTAGTGACGCCATTAGGCTGTCAAATTTTTGCAAGGGAACTTCTTAAATCAAATTTGATTCTTTTGGATAAACTTATACTCCTTGAATATGTTGTTCTATTAATATGTGTGAATAACAACTGATTGTTTTATACTTAATATCCGCTTATATTTGGTGTATTCATTTGTTTCACATAATTATGTAATTGATTTATCCTTAAACCAAGGATACCGTCTTTGTTAGGTACTTCGTCTCAATCTCCTTTCATTGAGGCATATTTTGTTTTATAAAAAACTTTCTTTTATATAGTGTATAAACCCCGTTGACTTTTACTTTTATACAAAAGAAATCTTTTTCTACGAAGCGTTTTACTAACCGAAAAAAAGGAATGTATCTTTTAACGTACGCGGTGAAAACGACCTTTTCTGCCACCGCGAGTATTATTTGATATTTGGATTCATCAACAAGCCGTAATGTTTTTAAAATAACATAAATACCATATATTCTTTTATGTATTTTGGTATTGAAAATTGTTTTGATAAGGGATTCTAATTTTTCAATATATTTATATGATATATTGTGATTTAAATGTGGAAATGTTGTCTTTCATTTATATTGGTTTTAAGTGTTATAATTTTATAATGGTACGTGGACATTTTATGGGTGGTAAAGTGATAAACCATATGATGGGTGGTGCCATGAATATCAGGACGGGTGGTTACGTTATAACCTCCAATGCATTGGGTATGGAAGTCAGCCGTATTTCTATTCCATTAAGTATGTATGGAAGTTTGCTGAATTGCTATTCCATTAAGTGATATGTGTGGAAGTTGACCTTATGGTTATTCCACTTAAGTATGTTTATGTCCCATGTTACCTTTATATGTTCTGTGATCATTATATTGGTTTTATGGTAATATTTTGGTTACATAAGGGTAAGTAATGAACTTTTATTCAATGAAGAGTTTTTACTACTTCAAAAAGGAGAAAAGTATTACTTTGATAAAGTATAAATTGTTTATTGTTGTTTTGAAAAACTAACAGTTTTCATTCGTTGTGTATCCCTTACTGAGCTTTTTATGCTCATCCCATGTTTTTGAAATGTTTTTCACAGGACTTAACATGGAATAGGGTCAAGGATTGGATCAAGGGAAAGTCATGCTACATAAAACATGGAACTAGACATGTTTTTTTAAGAGTTTTTATTTTATGGAAACATAGTAGAAGTTTCTACATTGTAATCTTTTGAGATGTAATAGTTATGTCCTAATTCTATAAAACTCTAAACCTGAAAATGTCCTCATTGTGAATTATTCATTTAATTCAAAATTAAGTAAGGTTTAAGGCCGGGGCCTTATAAATATCTTCATGGATATTCAATGTATTGATTTGTAAATAATAATGTCATGTAATATATCCTTTCTTATCCAACTGATTTCCTATTAATCAATCCAAGTGAAGATCCACGAGGAACAGAGGGATAATCTTGAGCTAAAAAAAGCATAACACTATAAGTTAAGAAAAGATACAAGCATACCACATCGATGAAAAATGTGTGATTCATTTTAGAATTAGTGACAATGTTCCATAATAACCTGAGATAAAGAAGGATCTATTGGACTATATACATAGATCACCATTTTCATTCAATCATAGAAGTACCAATATATAATATTATATTTCAGAGTGTTTTTTGTAGGGGAAACATGAAGAAGTGGATAGTGGATTATATATCCCAATTTTTAATATATTATAGACTTATTGAAGGAAAAATAATTCCAAACTAATGAGACCAACTTTACCTATTCCCTTGTGAAAATGGTAGAATTTAACTATGCAATTTGTCACTGGTCTCCTGAAGAAATATAAATGTAATAATGTGATATGGGGTATTGTGGATTCACACGCCCTAAAATCCCACTCCATTGCTATTATAGAAGATATAATGATGGAAAAAACTCTTGGATATTTGTCAAGGAAGTGGGTAGGATGAATGGTGTTGCACTTTGAATTTTATATGATCATGATCTGAGGTTCACATCTAAATTTGGGATAAGAATTAAACTTTATATGATTAATGAATTGAATTTTGGCATTTAATATCACCCTTAAACTAATGGCTAATCTGAATGTACTATTAAGACTCTCAGAGAAAAGCTAATAGAATGATCAATGGAAATAGACATTGGATGTAATGAACATCACCTAGTTGATGATATATCATAAAAAAATTTCTTCCACTCTTGTAATAAAATTGATAAAAATGATGATATATATGAAAATAGACATAGAACTAAAATATTTAGGGATGAAATTGGGTAACGATAGATACATGGACATGATCATGTAATACTGAGGATAGAGAATTTTCATACCATCCAACAGGAAATTTTGATACTCATAGTCAACAAAAGTTCTATGATGACAACCGTCAATGGGGAATGGAGTTAGGTGTTAGAGATAATGTATTCCTTTGAATATCATTTGGGATGTGTGTCATGTAGTTTTGAATGAGATGGAATCTTATCCTGAGGAACATTTTCTCCTTTGATATCATATATCACTTAGGAATAATATACTATCGACTTTCACTTGAATCAAGCATTGACCATGGGTATGACTTGATCCATATATCACTCATAAATAATTACATACCCCATCCCACAAATGATAGAATACAAAGGTTGTATATTTGGAGGATTATATATCTTAGTAGGATAATCAAATGATGATCATTGACTATAGAAAATATTTTATATGAATCAAATCTACTCTCTAATTTAATGTACTATGGAAGAACTCAAAATATTAAAAGGTGGCATGAGAACTAGAGGAAACTATGAATGAGATGCAACCTCACTTATTTTCAACATTTTATTTATGAAAAAACTTTATGGTGAAATTTCATATGGTGTGAAAAATGTAACACATTAATTTTTTATGAAATATTTTTCCCTGCATATTTTAATTTCAATGGAAGCTTGTGTTGTACACAAAATAAAACATAATAATAAAATAAATATTCTTATTTAAATTATAACATTATAACCATGCATTTGGAATTGAAGGTATGAAAATAAATTTATGAAATTTGAAAATATGGTTTAAAAATTTCCTATATAATGAATTCTATGGTGACCAATCAAATATAAATTAAACTAAAAAACCATTTGAAAAAAACGGAAATGCTTTTATGAAAAAAAGGTAAATGAGACCACGTGTGTTTTATACAAAAAAAAAAGAAAACACACTTATTGGATTATATTAATTATATATATAATATATAGTATCTAATTTTCCATACTCATCTTATATATTCTCTAGAAATTATATAAATATAAATATAATTTTATGTACAAAATCGAATATTTTTATTAAGGATATTTTCTACTTTTAAACAATGCACTTATTTTAATGGAAAATTTTGACACTATTATAAATTTTATCTTAGAAAACGAACTTCATTTTTGAAATCATAATTTACAAAATGTCTTATTACTATTTTTATTTTATTTTGAAAATTTTTTTAATACATTTTCCTAATAGTGAAAAATGTAATTTTGTAAACAATATTTCAATATTATTTATTAAAAATGAAATTTAAATTTAAAATTAGTTTTAAATTTTAATAAGGTAAACAGTTTTGAAAATTATGTAATTATTTGTTTTTAAAATCGATTTAATACATGGATATAGTATAAAAATATTATATTTTATGATTACTTTTCTTCTTCAAAAAACTGGGTTGTCATTTTATTTTTACAATTTAAATATTATTTAAAATATGAATCATATATGTTTGAATTAATAAAAATAGATATCATATTTAATCCAATTATCTATATATTTTAAATTAACCCTTTTTCATTTTGGTCAATGTGAAAAGTAACCATTGAAAATTATTATTACCACTCTAAACATTAAATCAGGTATGTATGTGAAACAAAAATTATAATACAGACTATAAATATACACTAATAGAATTCCAACTGTTATGAAGTTAAATAAATTATACCATTACCACCATATTTTCTGATTTAAATCATTTATTGAAAAACATTCCATGAAATTATAAAGACATTATTAAAATCAAATAATGTTAAAAAATGATACACTCTTATATTTAATATGTATAATTTTTTTAATATAAAGATAAAAAAATTGAAATCTTTAATAGAAATATTATTTGGAAAAATAATTGTTTACCTAATTCTTTCTAATTTATTTATAATTTTTAATGATGATTTATTTACCTTAAATCTAGACACTACACTATTGGTGTAATTATTTTATCAATGGAGATATCAAATAAATGATATTAAAAATATTAAAATAAACATAATTGTACAAAATGAAGTTTACAAATTAATTTTATAGATATTGGGACATATAATTGATCTATTAAATTATTATTTCTTTGTTATCATTTTGTCTTAATGTTTTTAAATTACAAATTATTGAATAGGATTAAAATTGATAATAATGAAATTTTTGTGATTAATGATTTAAATAACTATTTAAAAACCATTAAAAATTAATAAAAAATAAAAATTAATTAATAAATTAATTAATAAGTAATATATTTTATATTTTTGTTCCAATATTATAATATATGATAAAATTGTAACCTAGTAATATTAAAATATGTGTTATAAAAATTCAAATTGTAATTAGGATAATTAGGGGTTTAGCCAAATAATATGCATTAAAAATTAACAATCCATGTTTAAATTTCATTGGGTGAAGATATTTCATCCATATAAATTTTTTTAATATATATCAATTTTGGGTAATTTGGATGGAAAGGTAATTTATTAAAATTTATTATTTTGTGAAATATATAAAAACAACCATCTCTTCCAATATTAAGACCACCCCTTACAACCCTTTATAGTGACACCTTAAAAACTAAAACTTACAACTATATAACTAAAAATATTAAAATCAATATATCCCCAAGTCAGTTAGCTTCTGGTCTCACTGAAAGACCTACTCTATGTCTCTAATGGGGTATTTTAGTGAAGTTGTTTCAATAGGTGCCTTTCTATACCCATATCTTTTAATTCTCTTTCATACTCTACCACCTCAAAAAAATAACCCATAAAAGAATAATATATCTAATATCATTTATATATGATTATTTTAATTCCATAATTTAAATATTTATTTCAGCATCCTTTCTTATATCCTCTTATTAAAGGAAATGAAATAGTTGGCAGAATAAGGGTGGTTTACCATGCCTATGGATAATAAGTTTTTCAATACTAGTACTGCCCAAAAAATATTCAAAAATAAAAATATTTTTGGTTTAATGAGATTAAATATGCTTAATATATGTTTTATAATTTTTTTATGTAATATATATATATATATATAATTATATAATAAAAAAATGTGTTCATGATGATAAAAAAATATTTAAAATAAACTAATCCTTTATCATATATGTTTTATCAAATGAATCATCCACATCTTGTAAAATTAAATGATATAAGGCACTATTGAAATATATAATAGTGAATTAACACCAATTCATTTCACATAAACTTTTTTATTTCCAATCTATAACAACGTCTGTAATTATAAACAAGTGATCGAATCACAATACTATGAAATGAAATTTACAACATGATGAAAATGATCATTATAACTCATAAAATTTTCACCAATGAATATATTAAAATATTAATAAATCTAATACCTTTTTAATTAATTATTAATTATCTAATTAATGAATCTAATTTTATTATCTTTGACTTACTGATCTAGAGAAAAATACCTTCAGACATTAGGTAACAAATCTCTTTGAACATCGAAATTACCTTTGTGGTTCTCTTTCTCTCTCTTTTATACAATGTAGTTGTTAAAAAAGAATTTACACTTCTTAAATATAGTTCTATGTACCAAACATATAATTACTTTTCTCAATTCATAATTATTTTATGGTTTTTTAAATTTTTATATGGTTCCCTTCTTAATTAATATCTATAATCTTTCCTGATTATGTGGAACATTCCCATTAGGGACCCATTTTCATCCAAACTTGATAAAATAAATTAATTCGCAAGTATTATTCTAAAATGAATTATTTTATCATGAAAATATATCCATGTTAATTTCAATTTTTATGTAAGAAATTTTTTTTCTCTTTTTTGAAGAGTCCTAATTCATTTCCCTTAAATCGCATAAATGGGAACTTTTTGGATGTTTATTAAAGAAATTTTATATTTTATTCAATTAATTTGGAAATAATTATTAATTAAATTTTCGTCCTTTTATTGTATTATTTTTAATGAATTATTGATCATGTATTTTATGTATACAATTAGGACACAACATTAAGTTATTCCAAATAACAAAAAAACTCATTTTTTCCATGAGTATCACTTATTTTTCATTCCTTTAATATCATTATTTATATTTCACCAATATAAATTAAAAAGTAATAATGAGAGAATATTGAGAGAGCTACAATACATTGGGTAGTATAACGTATCATGAGACTTCTTGTTTCAGATGAATGCGCAACCTAATTACATTCTGAAACTTTTTCATCCATTTGATTTAGTTATTATAGTTAGCCTTGATTCATCTGTATTTCATTTTGTATATTTCATCCACATTAAAAAGATTCCCGATAATATGAATCCGTATTCATTAAGATATCATTCCATTTGAATAATCTTCATCCCAAAAATATTGGTTTTCATATTATGTAGTTCTAACTCATGTGTTAAAATTCATTCTCATGATTATTACCTTACTGATATTTTTATCTGATCCATATTTTCTATGTATAACTTATGTCAATATATGAAAATGTAGGATCTCAAGGGATTTTGGGATCTCATTATGGTATATTAATAAATTTTTGTTTTTTATGTTCAATTTATAAAATTCTATGTACCTAACCCACTAATGATAATATACATATTGATCCATGTTTTGTATTTTACGGTCAGTTCTACTTAGAAATAAAGTAATAATATATATTGAAGAATATGGTCATAATTGGGGAATCATTTCACATTAATGTTAATTAGAGGGGTGGGGGAGGGTGGGCTAGCTGGGTGGTCACCAGAATTGGTGAGTTAGGGCCAGGATGGGTGTATATGTGGTATGGATGTTCTATCCATGAAGGACGTAACAACAGTCGTGATACACCTATCAATATGTGATGCTGAAGAAGAGATAATGATGGAGGAATGTGAGTCAGAATTTGTGAATATGCTGAATGGGAGGTAGGTCTTATGGCTAGTCTGGTTGTTATGGAATGGAACACCAGATAGTGGAAACACTTCTATGTACGATGGAGTGGGGGGGGACCATTTTACATTTTTTTCTATTTATAGATATTTAGTTGGTTTTATCAGAAACTCCTCCTTCCATTACAATATTTTATATTTTCTATTAGTTAACCCCATGAAATGTTTCCCCACTTTTTTATTTCATAATCTTTTTGAAATTAGTCTATCTTTTGATTGATTCCATAATGAATTTGGACTAATATTACGTTAGCTGGATAATATATTTATATATACCAGTATTCCAGCCACTAAATTATTTTTACTACATAAAAAAATTAATTAGTGACCATAGAATCTACTTGAACCTTAATCCATTTAAAAAGATATTGTTTTTTGGGTTAATGAACCGTATAATAATATTTATATAGAAGTAAATAATTTTTATAGAAAAACATGGCCATCCTAAATAAGAACTATATTCCATCTATTTTGTTTAGACCAATATAAATGTGCCTAGTATAATTTATGTAAAATATTCATTGTAAAAAAATTCATGTTGTACCATTGATACTAATTGTTTTTATAGTGGATTATTTTGAAACTATATGGTCTTAGTATTTAATATTTTCGGCGTTAAATCAACATAATTATGTAAACTCCATTGATACAAGCTACTATGATGGACACATAATCTCATATGAATTAATTTAAACAAACAATTATAACAAACAATTATCTCATTCAAATTGATGTATCATTCTCTAATAGGTCATGATCGGTAATCATTGAATTAAGGATCTATGTTTGAGTCTTATAAATAATCGACATGTTATTGATGTGTCCATGAGAACTCCAATTCTTTGAATCATGGAGATATCAAATATATCCGATGACTCCGTCAATGGATTGATGATCAAAAAAACTCCATTAAATCGTCCCAAGAATTTGTTCATCGATCACAATCTTGTAATGATTGTTACCCTCTCTATGATGTCGTATGTATGATATATTATTTAAAATTTGGAGTAAAGGAACAGTAACTTAGAAGATAGATTCTTCTTACTAATATAGTTATATTTTTATATTGGAAATGGAAATATTGTCTCCATATAAATAACTCTAAATAAATACTCGTTAAATATTATGTTATGTATAACTTTGTTTGTCATTTACATCATTTATATTTTTATCATTCACATGTAATAAATAATTGATATATTATTCTATAAATGTGATCCAAAAATGTTACTCATAATTCTCACATATATTAAATTAACCATTAATTCTAATTTTTTTCATATACTAAGATTTCATGTATTCACTTAATCTATTATAAATACATTTAATAAATGAAATGAAAAAAATTATTTTATACTCAGACAATATTGAATGTACTAACTCAATATATATTTTTAAAACCTTGAAATCTCCTCACCCTGTCATGCTGACAATCATTCCCTAAATTCATACTCATCAAAATATAGTAGGATCTATTAAAAAATATTTTTGTTACCCATTATGACCATATCTCAATATTAGTGAAAAATATTCACAATTTATGAGTGGAGTCTGGAAAACCCTCAAGGCCCTTATGGGGAAAAGAAAAAGTCATTAAATAAAAAAATTCATATTAATATTCCTTTTAGTATAATGTTGTTGTCATGTGATACTGCACATTGAATGGTGTATGATCTATGTTATCCTGAATTAATTATTTATAATTTATTGATCTAACTGGAATGACGTAAATTCGTCATCCATGGAAATGGATATTATGAATGTTCGAACATACTGATCAACTATGCCTAAGATTCCAAATCCTCGTAGAGGATAGAAATTTCGATCTTTATAATCCATTCAATGTCATACCACAAATGATGCATCCAAGGTATTCTCTATAAAAATTAAATACATGTTATAGGTTTCATATTATTTTAATGAATGAAATGAAATATTATAAAAAAAATAGTAATATCAATTCATGATTTCCTAAAACGTGTTCATAAATATGTACAACCAAAGACACCTGAAACATATACAGTTCCATTTGGTGGTTCACCCATCATGAGTTCATTTTCTCTAGATCCTTATGTATGAACATCCTGAGAAGTTGTCTCAATGCTTATGTTCCCTTAGCAACAAATAGTTGGTCCTCATTTATACACAGTCAGCATGATGTATCTTGACCATAGTATATATCAATAATATTAACATCCCGGTATCTATTGGATTTAATTTTAGATTTGGAACTCATGAAACTGTTTGAAATAACATGTATTATATGTACATTACCATAAATATATAGGCAATATCATTATCTTATATATTATTATAACTTAAATAATGTATATATCTAACTATATACATGTAATTGATATAAAAGTTCATACATGAGTTTGGTCTAGGTAATGTTCATACAAAATGATTTACATTTGAGTGATTAAGGGAACTCATTCAAATAATGATGAGACGAATTCTCAAAGAGAGGTTTATATAAATAGAATTTTTTGATTCAATCCCTAATTGACAGATGAGGGTAATATAGTTTATTTTTGGTCCTATGGGATTTTTACAATAAGATATTTTAATTAAATTAATATTGTAAATTCATTTCTATAATGATGAGATGTAATCTCAATGATAGATATATGTAAGTAATTTTTTTTGAATCAATCCATTATTTGTAAATGAGGATAATATAGTTTATTTTGGGTCCAATGGGAGTGGTATGGAAAGATATTCCATCATAATATCACATGTTTCAATGCTTTAGAAAACATTATGATATGTTTACAAAGTATAGTATGTTCTCTAGCATTATACAACCATACACTATATTTCCATGCCAATTTCAAGAGTATATTATATAATGAATAAGAAGTTGTAGAAAATTAAATTGAAAATATCATGAATAAAATTCCAAAATAATGATTATAGGGATTTTCTTCATGTTAATTATAACTTAATATCATTATGCATTGAATGTGGCATCTATATAGAAAATTTATGATATTACTTAATGATGGGTTGTTATGGATTTAACAATTTGTTTTAACAAGATGATTCTATATTGGGTCTATCACTAGTTTTTGAAGAGTATCTAATGATTGGATGTATAAAAAGTCATAATATGTGTTATTTAATTATTAAAATCTATAAAGATGATTCTGTAATAAAATACTATTAATTTATAATTTATATTTTAGTTTTGAATTAAATTTGGCGAGTATAATGAATAGTAGAAGTTTAATTATACGTCCAACTTTGTCGTAATATATTTTGTTATTTAAATTATAGTATATAAATATAATAAAAAATCAGTTATTTTTCATCAATATCTATATTGTGAGAAAAATTATTAATGGTTTACCCAACTTAATGGAAGGAATATTTAAATTGAACTTATTTGGTAAAAATTAAAATATTACAATCCCTAACTCACTCCCCCTCTTTATGTTGACTGAATGACCCTCCAAAAATCACAATTGGTTAAAATTGGATTCTTGTTTATTTGGATATAAATGTATTATTTATCTGATTATATATATCACTTGTCTTATATGGTATAGTATTCTAAATGTTGAAATTTTTTTAATTTCGTATGTTAAGTATGTAAAGCATTAGAGGAATGAAAAAAATATTTATTATTATTTGTGTCAACATGATTTGTTTATAAAAAAATTTAGTTAAATTATTGTTGAAACATTGGTAAAATATGCTAAATAAATCATCCCAAAAAATAGAAAAATAGAAATCTACCACTACTATAACATAAAGTGAGTGGTATGATTATTGTTAAATAAATATAATTAATTCTATAGTAGAATAAAATTTATCTAGGTATTATTTGAATAACATTGTAGATTCTGAACAATATTTTCAATTAAAATTAAATGACTACATTAAATATATCTCATTTGATGTTGTTACACATATTATTTCCTATATCATGGGGATTCTAGAGATATCATCCGAAATTGAATGAGATCATGTCAAAATATAGAATTCATTGATAAATTAGATTTAATAATAATAATATCTAACTAAACATAGTAATGTAAATGATAAAAATGTTTTAAAATCTCATAGAAACATCACTCTTATAGAAGTATCATTACAAGGGTTATTTTGTCACAATTTTTTTCCCAACAGAGTTTTCATGGAAAATATACATGAACTAGAAGATTAAAACATATAAATTTTAGAGGTAAATAATTATCCTCTAGACATCATGGATAATTATATAATGGGAATCAATATTTCATAAAATAGTTTAGTTTTTTTCATGATGAAATGATTTAATGTTTAAAAGATAAATGAGATGAAAAAGTGAGGTGTCTTGAAAATAAAATAGACAAATTAAAATTTTAAACCTATTGAGTATGAAATAAAAATAAATGACCAAGAGGTCACTCATTTTCAATATTCAAATAAATATTAGAAAATATCAATTATTTATATTTATAATGATAGTGTTATTTTATGAAGTAATAATCTAATAACTAGAAGAGTGAATAAGGATCTTATGTGTCATATTTATTCTGGATGAATAAAAATGTATGTGCTCTATACAATGAATTTTAATTCACCAAGACACATACATTTATTAATGGATGTATTATTCGAAAATATTGGTAAATAAAAATTCGAAACCCACATAATTTAGGAATTTTAATATAATAAATGAAATATAAATGAGTTCGACAAAAGTAATCAAGAATAAATTTGACAATATCTATAAGAATCATTTTTCAGGATTATATACCATAAAAAATCAATTCAAGGAATGAATAAAATAATAAATAGATATTATTGGTGATTTGGAATGTTTCAACTCATGGATATTAATTGATGGAAAAATCTTCCATGGTATGGAAATCTACGAAGAAAACATATATTATAGAGAATAAATAATTTAAATTGAAACTCACCATTGAAAACATATCCTTCCAAAAATAATTAATGTCAAATGGTATCATATAGATTTAAATATATAGACCAATTTTTTTTAATTTTTGTAAAAAGAGCCAATAGTGAGAAAATTGATGGTTAACTACTACCAATAATTAAACAAAAGTGATAAATAATAAGAGGTAACAAAAATATAAATAAATTTATAAGAAAATAGAATATATTCATACATTTATGAGTAATTAATAGAATTACATATAAATGGTTTACCTGAGAATATAGGTCTTAGTAGATTTCATCCGTAAGAGAAGATGCTACAATTTTTGAATAAAAGGTCACTTCATGTGAAGTTATAAGGCATCCTGGAATGATAAATTCAATAGTAATCTATTTTAATGAAATTCAATCAATCATTGAATGAAAACATTAGAATTTAATTGGGTAATACATATATAATAATCTAACCGATGTTCTGCATAAGTTTCGACTGATGATAAACTTATTAGAATAATATTTTATTATAGATTCTATGTTGGTCTGCCATACTCTAGAAAAATTCATGAAAAATGATAATAGAATAAAATAAATTGGTATATTAAAAAAGTCATTCTTAATAAATAAAAATTTGTTTTGACTTGTTATATCATCACAGGAAGACTGTTGTGCTTATTTTGAAGGTGTCCATGATTATAAATGATGAAATGCCTATGGAATAAAGGATGATAAGAACATAATATATGAATAAATTTTTCACAGTTCATCATTATGTTATTATGTACACTACACACTAATGAATTATATTATGTAAAAATGATCCCATGTATCCCATGGTGATCAATGCTTAAGGAATCATTCGTGAATGCAGAAAGGAAAATATATCAAAAGTGAATCGAGTTTCTAGGATAAGAAAAAGTTATCATCCTTAATTACCTAATTAATGATATTATCTTATCGAACATATTTTATTCATATGTTATTAAGATATTAAATAGAAAATTATATCTGTTTTTTAATCAATATAAGTTGAAAAATATAGTCGAGAAGTGTTTGAATTCCCCATAATCCCAAGACCCAAATGAAGAAGAATATCCTGATACATAAAATCTAAATAATATTATCCTTTTCCTACATGAGGTTTATTTTCATTTACAGTTATATTCTCATAATTAAAGTGCTGTTTAAATTAAAGGATAAAAATAATTTCTTACTATGTACATTATATGTAGTTTCATTCAAACAGGGGAGACACAAGATAATTTTTTACATAAATATTTTTAATTTATTTTCTGGATTTACGTTGAAAGGTAATTTGAATAATATTTGATGAACATTAACATAAATGAATATTTTTTTTAAAAATTCATTATGACATGGTACTTTTATGGAAAAAAAATATTTGAGTTAATCACCCTTGTAGTCTACATTGACCGTGGTTCATGGTTACATTTATTAGGTCAATTTTGGGGATTATTTATTTTAGAGAAATGATTTTATTCACCTCTTTTAAAAATTTTATTTTATTGATGATATTTTTAGAGTATTTATATGATTGATGAATATTATTACATCAATTAAAAGTGTTAATTAGTGAGTTATGAAATTTACATCATTAAGGGCTTGAATATTTTTTCTCTCTTTTACATTTCTCAAATGATAAATACAGAAGAAAATGTCAATATAATTTCATTAAGGGGGAGAAAAAATTCGTTGAATTTACTATGATTTTGATACTAAAAATACACCATGTGGGAGATAGAAAATACCTAATGATGAGTATAAAGATGGAATTTTATATTTATTATCCAAATTGTATAGAATAGTAAACTAGTAATTTTATTGTTGGGTAGCTTAATAAGAACATTTTGGAATTTTTATTCTGGAAAACATGTTCAGGAAAGAAGAACTAATAAAATGAGAGCTTAATAATTATAATATAGACGTCAGTAATGTATAAAAATATATGTTATGGTGTAAGTAGTTATTTAGGATCCAAATTATTATTATAAGGGTGTTATATTCGTACGATAAATTTAATAATAGAACTTCAATGGTAAAACCATTCTGTGAATCTTTATATCAATAAATACAATTTTTTTTATAATTTCTATCACCGAAAGGATGAGAAAATAATACCATGTTTTAAAATTCTTGGATTGGGGTGGATATTGTTTTATAGTTCATCATTAATGTTTATAAATGGTGAGATATATACTTTCAATATTTTTTAAGTATATATAGTTGGGAAATTCTAATCTGGGTATATGAATGTTTTCACATCATGAATGGTTATTCATGTTTTGAATAGTTTTTGGTGGATTTGGGAACATTATAATAGGGTTTGGTTGCTTTTTTGGGAAGAATATCTTCATGGTGCATGTTTAAAATCATGGAATGGATTGGTTATTATGATTTTAATATGAGGTGATGAGAATTTATCTCTATAAAATATTCATAATATTCATTATTTGAATCCTAAATTCTGGTCTTGAATATTGTTGTGTCTAACATGTTTATATAATTATAATCCATGTGATTCTCGTAAAAATATATTTTTTTATCTTAAAAATAATATTTTAGATGAATTTGAAGGATAACTTTTATCCAATGGTTGAATCAGTCACATAATTAAGCATGGAATTATTCTAGTAAATGCATTAAAAAATATCAAAATTGGTAGAATGATTATACGACATGAGATTTGTTGGTTTTCTGACATTACACATTTCATTTAAATGCTAGAGATCCTACTTTTATTTTATGTAATTCAGCATATCTTTTGATTTTGTTTTAATATTCCAAAACTATAATGATGACTCTTTTATTTGTTTTTTTTACACTAGATTTTTGGGGTTTCCCAAAATGTGTTTTGTAATTGTTTATAATATTATTACATAATGCAAATTTATATTTGATAAATTGGTTTATCATAAATGGTTTCTTGGATATGAAAGTGAAGAGTTTTTTTTTGTCTATGCATGATTACATTATATGAGGGCCCACATAATTATACAAGGTTATCAAGGATGAACACACAATAATATAGGGGATTTACACTATGATATAGTTTGGTCGATGATTTATTAACACTCATGATCATATAGATTTTATTAAAAATGAGTGGGTCTATTTTTATGTTTACATGGATGAATAAGAAAAGGGAAAACAAGTTATTTACTTATTCTTATAAGAAGCAAATATCATCCTAAATTATACTATTTCTTTGATCTTCCATTAATTTGATAAACATATTACTGTGAAAATAGTTTATTTAATTTTTAATCATCCATAGGTTTTTTATAATGAAAAAATATATTTATGGTCTCAGTGGAATGTTGGAAATGTCTCTAGTTGTAAACTATTGAGTTTTTATACTCTTCAATACATATGCACCACAATTCCAAATAAAAAGTATTATTTTTGGGATATATGAATATGATAGGTATGATAGTTTACTATAGGAGACCCCATATAAATTTTTTAGATAACGGTCGATATGTAGATTAGAGATATTCATGTTATGGTATTGAGTTATTCTACTATAGATCATGTGTCTTACTTCATAGGATTTTTGTATACTATTCTTCTATTACATAAATTTTTGTCATTGATTTTTTGGGTATGGATATTTTTTTCCATCTCTTATTTTTTGTATTTTCAAATGAGTAATTCAATGGGTTGTGCATTATATATACATATATATGTCTTTTGTTGAATTTTATTTATCTCAAAAAAGGATAAATAAATTTTCAATTACACATTTTTGCTTAAACACATGGAATTTATATCCACCATTTTGTGTTTAGGGAATTTCACCTACTATTAGTAGAACATTTGAATCATATCACAAAAGTAAGATATATTTGGATTTTAGAAAATATATCATTTTGTTCAATACTTTTCATGGACGGTATAAATGAGGTATAAAATTTCAAACATTATATTTATAACATAATAAGAGAAACCATGCAATTTTATAAAAACATCATATTTCATGGGAAGTATGAGTACAATTCATATTGTTAGGATCACCTAGGTATTTCATCATCTCATCATCATGGGTTTAACATGGGATCTCTATGTATCATATACTTCTAAATTGAATCACATTAGTGATACATTAACTTAATTATATTTTATTTTAGTACAATGATATTGTGATTTATTTGTTGATATGTTAAATATATCCATATAAATATGTGTAGTAATGAAGATATATAATTGATTTTGGATATGGATCATAGAATGAAAATGCCAGTAGTATGGATAAAATGAAATAAATGATAAGGTGAATCGTAGAACATGGTTTCAAAAAAACCATATGTGAACTGGGATAATGTTTCACATATTTTGAAAAGGACTAAGTTTATTGATAGGTGCCCAAGAACTAAGGATCATTATATGGTGAATCACTCAATAAAATGTTCACTGAATATTTCATCATAATATAATGGGGACTCTATAAATGAGGGCACAGGGATGTTGATGAGTAGGGTGACCATAATTTCTAAGATTATGGGGACGCCATATTAATGGTAGGTCATGTTATAAACTTATATTCCTCAATACATGATAATATAATTGTGGAAAATAATCTTTCAAGATATATTGGACAAACATCTATCATTGATTGGATTTATGGATCTATTCAGTAACAATTTATACCCTATAATATTACAAATATAAATTAAAATAGACTACTTCCAAATTGATCAAGAAAAAATCAATGGATGAATATAATAATAATTATATTCACATTGATCCCTTTTCATAGGAAGAAGTTTCTAGTGAATGGATGAAACTAGAGATCATTGATATGGGTCTCCAAACTAAGTATATATTAATGGAGGAAATATTATATATTTTTTAGTATAATGAAATAGAGATTAACAAACATTATAGACAGATATACATGAAAGAAAATATGATATGTGGGTAAACCATTATCTATCAGTGTTCTAATAGAAATTTTAACATGGTAAATAAATCAAAGAGAAATAGTCAATCACAGGGTTATGCTGGAAAATGGAAAAAAATCCCCCGGAGTAGTAACATATCAACCTTATTGAAAACATGAAGTGGGATACTTTCAATGTATAACTCTTATGAATATGTTTAAGTAACACACAGTAAATCCCCATGCAATCACCACTAAGATTTAAATAAATGAAATCTAAAGAAGTATTGACATGAACATATGAAATAAATATGTGGAACTATATAATCTCAACTTTGGAAATTATATTCTAAGAAGGGAAAATCCCATCATACGAACTCTCATACACTAACCAATTTGAACATTCATACCTCCATTAATAATTCAATTGTACAATTAATGAGTCAACAATGATGTAATAACCACCAAGTAGAAGATTATTGCTATTTATATATAGTATAAAAGGCTCTATTGACTAAGAGACCGGGTCCCTCAATAGTGTGATGTACAACCCTTCTAAAATAAACACTTATGTATGTATTATTTGATACAATATTACCAAATTCAATTATAGATTCATGTTTGTTAAAAACTAGTATTATATATAGAATTATTTTATCACATCATGAGTTTGAGGACACTCCTTTCACTGTGGGAGTCTAGAGGATTGTTGTAGATAAAATATTCATTTAAAAAAGACATAGTTACATTTAACATTAATTTCATGGTCCTAATAATTTTTTATATCTTATCATTATAATGCAACTAATAGTAGTCTTTTAACCCCATAATGAATTTTATAATTATCTTGTGCGAGTCTCTTTTCCCGATATATCTCTATAGGTATTAAATGGGGTTTTGATATTAATGTTGGTAGAGAGGGACCATTAATCTTGATGGATCGAAGAATATATTTTTAATATATAGTAGTGAACCAATGTGATATTGACAACCCCAAAAATGAGAATCATCCTTCTATAGTGGATCAATAACCAAATGCCTTTCCGAATAAATTTTCTAAGATAGAAATTGAATAGGAATTTGAATTTTTTATCGATCTACTCCTAATAAGGAGTCTTATTTCTAACCAACATATATAATAGATCAGATAGAATTTAATTATATTTTGTAGATATAGAATAATTATAGAATAATTGATTCGTCAAAGAAGGATGATTGTAATCTCTTATTAATTATTGATTATCCTCATCTAAATTAGCTTATGAATAAATATTTTGTCCCCATTAATTTAATTTATTTCATATTTGATAAATTATATAGATCCTTGTGATCCACTATGATTGATCATTGATTGTAATATCATCATATTATTGTTAAAAACAAAGAAATTATATAAGACAATACTGTAACGTCGATATGGAAAATGTGAAGATGTCACCATTCCCTATTGTTTGATTATATTATTTGTAGTTTTTAGGGCCTGGTTGAATCATATCTCCTACATTTACCCTAAGACGTCATTATGGTATTTATTGGTGATTGTTTTTTCTATTATCAATGTATGAATGATAATTAAAAGTAATAGGAAGGGGTATTTAGTGTCTCATGGAACCATCCATTGTAAGATAAATATTCAATATGTGAATTATAGATTTAATAATTTATTTTCCATTGATATTTAATTTTATATGAGGGGATTCCATTCATCCCCAAAAATATTGATGTAGGAATTTCATTAAATCCACCAAATATTTTATTTATAATAAGCATCCTATATTGATAAATATATTATAATTGTCTCTTTTGTTTTACAATTTCATGACACATGATTATCTTATGACTACTCTGATGATAATGGGTGTTCTATTAATGTGGAATAATGAACCTAAGAAGTTATTTTTGGACATTAATGCTCACACCCCTTACAATCCATCCTAATTGTTGCATAACCATGTCACACATTTGTTATATACTATTATGCATCAGGATCCTATCATATTTTGGTTCCCTTGAAGGGAGATCACATTATGGATGATGGTTTATGGTTGTTGAGAGAGTATAAAAAGAACTATCATACATGGACCCAAGAACATGTTATAGTTGTTAATTCCTTAAATTATTGGAATCAAAAACAATTTAGATAATAGATCATATGATTCAGTGAAACTATGAGTTTGAATTACATATTATCCCACCTATAAATTAACATGAAGAAATTACTATAGAGATATTTTCTATAGACGTTTGATTTTGATTTGATGTACATACCCATGAAATGTAATTCTATTAACGATGATTTGAGTGGGAACTCATATAGAGAAGTGTCCAGGGAGGCTCCTAACTAATGAAAACATATGATATTTTTTATTTTAAATAAATTTTACTATTACCAAATGAATAAGAATACATTTTCATCCCATAAATTATTTTTCATGGGAAAATGGGTTCCATAATAGATATCACCATTTCTGAAACATCTACATTGGATGTATCTATATTCATGATGGGTTTTAAACCTATGTGTTTAGATTTTGTAAAAAGATAAAAAACCTTATTAATTGTGGTCACGAATGGAATGAATTTTTATAGATTATGATATGAAATGTTTAAATTTCTATAGTTAAATGTTGATAATACATAGATAGATGCTATGATGGAATATATTACAATACCTCTATAGATGTTGGAGTAGATTTTAATTTACATTTACACTGGTCTACTGAGGATAAATTAGAAGCATTATGAAAATTTGATATTTGGGATTATACTCCATATGTCGACTCACTTTTTAATAATAAAAGAGTCAAACATTGTACCGTATATAGAGAACATATATATATTCAATAATTAGTCATGTTTCATGGAGTTTCATTTTGATCCCATATGTATGATATTACTAATTTAATAATCAATTCAAGTGACCATTTAAATATGATGTTCGATCTCAATTGACTATGATAATGGAATATCACCCACAGATGGATTGTATATTAGATTAAATATTACTGAAATTAGAAGAAATGATTATAGCTTGTATGATATATTTTAATAGATCATTGGAAGATCATATGTTATATGCGGGAATTATATTATAATAATAGATATAATTTTATGATAAATATTAACCCATGTGAATAATTATCATGTTTCCCTTATTGTTATCCACTATAAGGGTTTGATATGGGATAAATGTCACAAATAAGCCCTTTTTTAGACCATCAAACAATATAAAAGATCTAGACGATATGAATAAATGGACATGAATCATAGATTATAAGTATATTTTTCTAAAAATTATCTTCGATCAAAATCCTTCAATTTGATATACCACATCTTATTGAATGTGTAACAACATGGAATGTAGTAACCCTATGCCAGTGGTCATTATTATTGATCTTTTACAATTATATAAGGTCAATCCCAAATGAAACTCCGATTTTAGTATTTATAAAAAACAAAATAAATACATAATAATTAATATTAATTTTTAAAAGAATAAAATGAATTAAAATTTAAAATATTAATCATCAAATAACTCATTCAATGATTTTATCTCCATGTCAAATAAAATGAAAAAAAGATAACGATGAGTTCAAATGACCAACAAGGGTTTTATACATAATAAAAAATAATGAATATATATGATATTATAAATATGGAAAATATAATAACTGAACACTTATTCAATTTAAAAAACTACATGACTATAATAATTTCACAATGCGTAATTAATATTGAATGGATGATAATTGAAATGCATTTTATGTAGCCAATAACACGATAAAAAATAATACATGGATAATATTAATATAATAATATAATTGGCAACAATAATTTAATTAAAATGGAATAGAATTATTTATTTTAGATTTCATGACCTTAAAAATTCTTATAACTATACCTTCATGAACCGTCAAAAGGAAGATAAAAACTAGTGCTAATAAACCCAACTAAATTTGACAAATAATTTATTATAAGTCCTACTGATTATTGAGATGAAATATATTACTATCACTACATGACACTACAATTCAATATAATCCCACATATATAAAATGAATGATATATTTCATGAAAAAATGTCCAAATAAAAAATATAAGATTTTTTATATAATATAAATTTAACAATATTTCTCTAGTTAATCATATAAGATTCATTGTGAAAACTACAGGAAAAAATACCTTACTGTTCAGATAGTAATCATATCCACTATACAATAAATCAGAATATGTAATATAAATATAAATTTCAATAACAAATGATGTCAAGAATGTTCTTGTCTTCAATGGATTATAATAATATAAACAATAATCAGGGGATGATGTATGACCATTAATTCATTTGGAATACATGTTTTCCAATGATATTATGTTATTTATATGAATAAAGGGAATTAAAGTTTAATATTACTATATTAATGGAAAAAATATTAAATTTTTAAACCATTGAAATCTTCTATGATATTCTACATTTCATAATTCATTTATAGCATCAGAAAGGTTAGTTTATAATAATATTTGATAAAAAAATTCATTTCACATTTTTAATGAAAACAATAATTTTGAAAAATATTATAATTATTTCATTCAGAAAAATTTAATTTTAATCTATAAATAAATATTTCTTTATAATATATTTTCATATTATAATATGACTTTATTTTGAATAATTTTTCAACACATGTACATGGAATGGAAATATAATTGATATAAAGAGAAATTAAATCATCATAAAAAAATTTCATTGCAGGATTCATGTTCCATAGAAGTGAAAGTTCAGATGAAAATATAGAAAAAACATAAATATACAATGTATATGAGTATTATTGGAGCATATGAATGATATATTATAATATTTATTCAATGATATTGAATGCAATTCAAAAAAAATCGAGATAGTAAAATATATTCTTATGAATTTTGAAATATTAAATATGTATCCTCTTGAAAGAATAAACATGAATTGATGAAATTATCCAAAAAGGATAATTAATTATTGATTATAAATATATTAACTTGTAATTATAAACATAATATAATAAGGAATTGGTTTATGTTAACAAATATTAGATAATATAATTAAGATTAATACAAAATAAATTATAACATGTATTCTATTAGATGAATGTTCCTTAACCATATATATAATTGTTTTAAAATTATAACATAATAACAAAAGAATAATATTTTTATTTATAATGTTATTTTTTATCATTTAATTTCATTTCCCATGTTTATTTGTATATTATATTTATTTAATTTCATTTTTCCAGGTGTTGATTCTCTCTTTTTCTAAGGGAATATTATTTTTTTTGTTTATTCTAATTTATATAAATAGTATATTGAAACAAAATCACCATATTTATTTTAATATTATATATATAATACTTAATGAAAAAATAAATTTATATATCAATTAATTATTTTTGGTCATTGGAAAAAATCCCATCACTTCGTGGTGTCAATATTCCATCTACACACATGAGAAATAATATCATTCCGCTAATGGGTGAAAGGGTAATAAATTGGATGATATTTTAATTTTGATAATAAATATTATTTTCTTATTAACCTACATATTCATTATTCAAATCATTATAACTACCCATGTGATTTCATTATTGCAAAAATTTCATCAGATCGTGAGACGGTAGTCTTCTGTACATATAATAGATTTCTTTGATTCCCATATGATATAGTAGGATAAGGAAACATATTATTTAATATACATTAAAAAATAAAAATAAATGGGAGATATTTTTTTCTAATAATTATATTTTTAACCCAAAATTGATATTATGAAATTAATGATGAAAAATAACGAGCTTTTTTAAAAGGAATCACTTCTTTTAGCGAAAATACTATTGGATCTCCTTTTAGTGACCCAAGGGATGGTAATTTTGGAAGATTAGAACCTATAAAATGAGGATGAGGAATATAAATATATATTTAGATTGTTTTTTGATGATCAAAATAGATACATAAGTGTTGATAAGTTAGGGTGTTGGAGTTCCCTTTTATTATCGAGGTGGAGTAGAATCTTCATAAATATATAAAACTAAGGAATATTTGAAAGTCATCCTAACCCAGGGTGCCTAAAAAATTTATTGATATTGTATAAAATAAATTTTAATGTCTTTAAAAAACTACAAAACATTATGTAAACATCATTATTTTATTTATTTAGTCATACAATATGATTTTATGCTTAAAAAATTATAGTTTTCACTAGAGTAACCAGTTTTTGACTTTGGTAATTTATACATTAATTCTAAATTTAATTGAATTCTATAATAAAATTTGGAAATATGAATACATTTTATTATGCTATGTTAACAAATTAAAATTTTAGTGTGTGTCTAAAATTAGTTTTAACATTATCAGATATAATTTGAAAAACCAACAATTGATCATAACAATTATAATTAATTTTTTCTATTTTTACTAACCATTAAAAAAAAATCATATTTATATTATTATTAAATTTTAGTTATTAAAACTAAAAATATGAAATAACTTTAATTACACTAAAATTATTTATTTTTAAATTTTTAATTTAAAAATAATCCAAACAAACTATTATTAACGGGTTTTCAGGAAATACATTTATCAGGTATAAAATGATCATTTTTTAAATATATTACATTAAATATTCATTATATGTACATAAATTTATATATTAATATAAATAATTTAAAATATTAATTTAAAATTATAATTATTAATATGATTTTCAACTATTGAAATTGGAAATAAATATTCATTTTTAAAAAAATCTTGAAGATAAACAGTTTTCTAAAAAATATTACTTCTTCATCAAAATTATATTATAATTATATATATATATAATATATATATCTAATAAATTATTAATTAAAAATATGACTAAATAATTATATTCAAAAATAAGAAAATGATAAATAATAATTGTTTTTGTTATTTGAAAAATATTATTTCAATGGAATAATAAAAAATCATCCTTTGTTTATTAATGATGATGTTAACTAACAATTTATATTCATCCTATGAAATATTGATTTCCCATGAAATATTAAAATGTGGTTTTTTGTATTATTAAAAAATAATTTTCACCTACTATAACTGAGTATTTGGTGTTATATTCACTCATCCAACACAAATTTTAAAGTCATAATTTTCATGTATATTACATTGAAATAATATGAGGGTGTTTTTTCATCATAACATTCAATAGTTCCCTTGTTTCAACTTCTAGTTTTTTTTAAATTTACCATTACTTATTGAGTCATCTAATTCTAAACAATTTTTCTCATATATAAATAATATATATGAGATTCTCATAATAAGATAGACCAAGATCCAATTTTTTCTTATTATATTAGGGAAAATACATTTGCACTAACATGTAAATCATTAAAATTTAAATATAGAATATATAATGATATTTAGAGTTTCTTGGTAGCATTTCAAATTGGTAAGTAACATCTCCTGTCCTTTCAATAATTTCAATTTTAATATGTATGATATTTTTAGTATTCCCATCATACCATAAATATTGATTCCATTCTATGGATACACATTAAAAAACATCATATCCATGTTAAAATAATAAATATTTTCTTTAGTTATGAGCACAATTCATTTTACAACTACGAGTTTATTAAATATATTTGTAAATTTTCATTTCCTTTTCCATTTTATAGTTAACATTTTATTTGATGAAAACATTTTTATCACCAACTATATCCAAAGAATTTGGAGTACGACCTCACATTCAACATAATTATTCAAACGAAAATATTTAAATACATAAAAGGAAAATATTTTTGTTGGAAAACTCTACCAATGATAATTACCGATCCCAATTACCTTGAATATCTTGTGATCATGACCTCAACATGTCATTTAATGTTTGACATGTCCTTTCAAATTGTCCATTAGTTTAAGGATGTTAGGGAATCCATAAATGAGGTTCAGTATCATGATCCATTGAATGTAATTTTGAATAATTTTATGTCAAATGGTGATCATGATGAGGAAAAATAAAAAATGAGTGCATCATTAATCCAAAACATTTATTTTTCAGGATTCTTGTGAGGTGTTCAAGAGTTAAATGATTTATTGTTTGGTTAAGAGTACTATCATTACCCACATAACACCATTATTTAAAGGATTTAATTTTTTTCTATGATAATTTCCACAATAATGTGATCCCATTTCAACCCAGGAAAATGAATAGGATTAATGAATCCCTTAAGTCATGGTCTTTTAACATTAACTTTATGAAATCCCAAAAAATTGAAAAAAAGCAATAATTTCCAAGATCATGTTATCCCTCCAAAAATGTTCTCATAAATCCTTATACATAATGGTGTAACCAATGTATATATAGAATTTCATACAATAAGAATCATTCATAAATATACTTGTATTTTTATGTAGATATGAAACAAAATGCTTTTCCCAATATTGTAGAACTACATCTTTAAAAATAAAGTCCTTTTAATTTTCCATCATTCAAAATATTAATTTTCTTCTAAAAATATAATATTAATACTGATAACTCTTAATGATTTCCAAAAAAATATCATCTTTAAACTATTTGATATGATGATATCTATCCTATTATTTACCAATTCCAATTTCAATATTTACTAGATCCTCAAATATAATACCCCTATCAATTAAAATTTTGGTCAGAACGCCATGATCATTATTTATTATTATAACATATACATTTTTTTCTTTCCTATAGTGTTATATGATTGAGAAACGATAATCCTTGGGTTGGTTAAGACATAATAATTTACTAACATAGTGCTCTTTTTGTGAAATGATCTATTTTAGGATCTTATGGTATGTGTATATCTCACATATTTCACAATTGAAATAATGTCTCAATATCATTAAATAAAATATTATAGAAAAATACACAATATATTTTAATGGATAATTATATTCATGATTCATTAACATAAAATGTGGAATTTAAAAAATGTTAATCATTTTCCATACGGACACAACCATGTCCCTTCCATGATGTTTCATTGTATTTAAAAAATCCTTGATTTTACGATGGTAGAGTAAAAATCATATAATTTCACTTTCTACACATCAATTATTAAAATTATTATTCAAATTAATTATTTTATATAAATATCACTTTAATTTTTAACTTAATAATGGGTCTGCGAATGAAGAAACATTACAAATGAATCATTTATAGTAACCTACAAATACAATTAAACTACAAACCCATTTATGTTAGTCGGTTTATAGTATTATATGAATGATAATATCATTATATGGAAAACTGAAAATCCAACCTTATAGATATTATGAAAATGAAATGAATCATCCTAAATCCAAAATTTTGACTTTCTATATTTCACATATAAATTTTATTTCTAAGAGTATCATGTATGATCTACAAAAAATTCTCATGAATCTCACACATGTATGGATACACTAATATAACATCAATGAGCACACAACAATACCATTTTAATATTCCATAAATTATATCCTTAAAAAACAATGGTTACTTTTCCACTCCCAATGGAATTATTATCAATTCTTAATTTTGATACCTCATTCAAGATGTTGTTATTTTAATTTCCTCCTTATTTACTCACAATTCATGTTACCGTGATCGAATGTAAATATTTAAAAATAATAATTTTTTTATTTTTTAAAATATAATTATTTAATTTAATATAAATTTTAATTTTTTATTATCATTATATAATTTATACCCCTAAAATAAATGCACAGCCATATGAATCCATATTTATTGATGACAAAGAGAACATGGGATATAAATGTTGAAACAATAGGGTGAATTATTTCCTTATCACACAAATCCCCTATATTTTTATTCTAATCCAAAAATTAATTATTCCATTCTATAGAGACTCTTTGCTTAACATATATAATCATGAATTAGATAAATGGATTGCTGGATTTCACACTTTGGTGGATGTAATGATAAATCATTAAGAAATACATTAATGTTTTATTTTAAATCATTTACATGCTTCATTATATGATTAATTTCACAAGCCTCTAAATTTGTTTTTTATTCTTGCTATAAATTCTCATAATGATGTTACACTAGTGGTGGATGTAGACATGATTTATATGATGATTTCTTTCCAATAAATATAAGGAATTCAAAATATTCACATTGAACTGTAATTTCATTATTCTATTGAAAATTTATTACAACCCATCTACAAATTCATTAAGTATAATAGATAAACACTATGTTTAAAATAGGAATATAAATAACATCTATTAATGGGTATTATGTATGTGTCATAATGGGAACTTCTTAGGGAATCCATGTAGTAGAAAGATGTCCATTATAATTTTTAACTTAAAACTCACATCTTAAGGTTCATTGGAAAAAACTAATTTATATAGAATGAATTTAGGACACACACTATTTTCATGAAATAGAATAAATAAATAAATTTTTTAATCAATCATTAATGTACAAACAACCACATCATTAGGTATATGAACCTTCATTCTGGTGATCTCATAAGAATGGTTTTCTAATAATTGAATCATGTGGGGTATGATACCTTTATGATTATGTAATTAGTGTAAATAATGGCACATTTATTTACATATATTTCATTGGATATAAAATTTCATTACCATAACCGAAAGGGAACTCATGGATAGCCGTTGGATTAGCTGAAACTACCCCACACAATCCTTCAAATGATCGGTGCTTGCAATAGGCACAAAAATTAATCACAAAAATGATTGTCTTTTTCCTAATGCACCTTTATTAATTCATTGATCCATCTATATGAATAAGTGTAGAGGAAAAATAAGAAATCACTATAACAAATGGATTAAAATCCATCCATTTAAAAACCTATAGGAAATAAAAATTAGTTTGATATTTTAAAATGAAAATGTAAAGAGGAAAAAGAAATACCTAATAACAAATAATTCCCCAACTAGAAAAATACTGGGAATGTAATTCTTAGAGTTCCAAGTATTTGATCACCATATCATAACCACCATTCACAATAAAATTCACCGATTAATTTCTATCCTCTTTTTAAATCACCAATGACTTATCCATTAACTACATAATAAATTACATGTGCGGAAAAATACCATTTGGCGTGAGTATATACATTACCAGTGGGATACCCTAAAAACTGAATGGGGTGAAATATAGGATATGATAGAAGTTTTATTTTAGTCCTAATGATGTTATTTCAATTAATAATGAGAAAAACGAACTATGGGATAGTCTATTGGGTGGGGGTTACTAGTACGTAGATAGAGTACCATTTCGATGCTTATTGTGGGAGTGGTGTACAACTAAATTGATAGAGGATTAGAACACTATTGTGTAAGGTGGCCCAACTAAGAAGAATGATGACTCATTCACTAGTCCTTTAATGTGGTACCACATTGAAGATAGAGAACACAAGCTATAAGGCCCTAGCCTTATACCTTACTTAATCTTTAGTTATTACAAGATTACACATTGAGGATAATTTCATGTTTAGAGTTTTAGAGAATTGGATCATAAAACTTACATTACATTCCACATATATACAAAGTGGTCACATAAAGATAGTATTCTTCTTTACCATCAATGGAAACATATTTAAAATAAAACATGGATTCTTTCTTGACACTTCCTTGACACTATCATCATATCATGTACCTTTCCCTTGACCTGTAAAAAACATTTAAAAAACATGGGATGGTCATAAAAACCTCAGTATGGGTTATATAAAAAAAAATATGGAAAAGAAACATGAGTTCATATATACATAAGAATGAAATCATACTTTACCCATGAAACATAACCACATTAACATCCCTCATTAAATCATGAATAAATCATAGAAATCATAAGACATAAAGGTAACTTGAGGCATTCATAACATTCTTACGTATGGAGTAACCCTCTTTGTTATATTTGGAATACCCATCACAGTATATTCCCTAAATCTCTTCGGAGAAACCTTAACGTTTCACTCCTTCAAGTTACCCAATGAATTGGAGAGATATATTGGGCTCACCCACCCTTATTTTATCACTGAACCACCCGTCTTCATAATAATGCCCATGAACCTAAACATAATCGTATCACATAAAACATGTCTAAAGGAAACATAACATTTCCACCTTTCAATCAAAAGATATCAATACAACACATTGATATAGAAACATTAGGAAAACCAATTTCAATACGACAATAAAAGAAAAGTAAAACATGGTATTTATTTTTTTTTTAGAAAGAAGGTATGGCTTGTAGAGGAAGCCGAAACTCAAATAATGGTCACAACGGCGGAGAAGTCGTTGTCACCGCATACATACGACAAAAACATTTCCTTTTGTCATTTTGTAAAATGATTAGTATAAAAAATATTGCTTTTGGATAAACGTAAAAGTCAAAGGGGTTTATACACCGTATAAAAGAAAGTTGTGTATAAAATAAAATATGCCTCAATGAAAGGAGATTGAGACGTGGTCCCATACCTCGGGTCCGACATGACTCGGTCATTCTTTAATCTCCTGCATACTAAACTTGAATTAATTTCTACATGTTTAAGAACCTTTTACAAGTTCATTATTCCTTTTATATCACTTATTGCCATGTCATGAACACTATGTAATTATTTAAGTTAATAACGGTCGTTTTAACGATCATTGGTACTTGAGACAAAAATAAGCCCTTTATAATTACAAGTTGTTCATGTATCCATTATATCCAGAATTATAATCATGATTTATATATCATATATATCCAGTATATACATGCATTTATAATATTACATAATCATTTAAAGGTAAGAAATGAAAGGCACCGTTCATGTAGACGGTAATCCGTACGTACGCATGAACGCTACTTTCTTTTCTATTTCATATTTTATAGAATGGAATCATAATGATATAAAAGTATATTATAATTCCAGTATAATATCATATATAATATCATAGTTACATCCTTTATACGTCCCACATATGGTATTTAACGAATCAAATCACTTTGAGGGGGCGATAGTCCGCACTTCCTTAAATAAAGATATTGCGTTTTCCCATAATGGAAACCATAAAGGTATGCCCAAAATGTAAAATACAGAAGATTAAGGAAAACATAAACATATTATATATCATATATAAATATAGTGTCATTTAATGTCCACCTTTAAAGGTGTTAAAAGAATGTTGAACAATAATCGTTTCGGGAGGCATAAATTCACCATCCACAGAAACAGTATGTTCTTTAACCATTAGATGTAGGTGTGTGTAAGTGTAGCTTTAATCATTCTTATAACAACATCCTAGTATATTGGAGATACTGTAGTTGTTACAAAAGAAATAAATAAAAAGAGTTTAGGGGGTTGGAGAAGCAAAATAAAACAAAAGGACTCAAGTGAAGACATTACCTTAAAATCGGGTAACTCCCATTTGTTTGAGATCAAAGTCTTCCTTGAGAAGACTTCTGCTCAATGTGAGGCTTCAAAGAGTAAGAGAGGGAAGTGGAGAGACAAAATGATCAGGGGTTGGCCGAGCCAAAGGCTTTGGAAGTGTGGGTAAGGAGGTAGTGGTGGGGGCCTTTTATAAGAGGAGAGGAGGGCAACTCTTGTAAGGTAAAGAAAAGTCACTTTATTTTAAAATGGTATTCGGATTTAAGAGGTCCCACATTGATATAATTCGAGGATAAGGTGATACGGGTTCGAAATATACCCACCCAATTGGTTTTGGACATGTGTTGGTCATAGAATTTACATTATCTTTTTTTATTTAAATCCTTTATTAATGAGGTAATCGCTACATCATTATGATGTCATAAATACATTTATTTTTTTAATGTCCAAAAATTATAAAAAAAATAGTATTATGTAGGAAATCTTTTTATATTTCCAATGAATATTTATAGATAAACATCTGACTTGTATAACCTGAATTAAAAATTGTTTTCGTAAAATATATTATGTTTGTGTTATTTTTACTTTTTCATTAAATATAAAGTTATTTATGTCATTTCCCAACCAAAGTGGATCCATGGCATCCCCAAGATGTCCCATGAATTTTCTTGGTCATCCATGACACATCCAATGAGGGTAGGACATGTGTGAACCTCATCTCATACTATTAAAACATTATTTTTACCTTAAACTACACTAATTACCACTAATCGCGATTAAAAACTTAATAAGTTACTATTCACAGAAAATTTATTTTAATCCCATTGGACCAGATTTTACTTCTTAATGACAACCATGTATGTCAGATTTTTGAAATTCAAAACACAAAGGTGACAAAAGTTCCTTTAAATGGAAAATCAGTTTTTATAAGTACCACTTAGTGGTTTCACTATTCATCAATAATTGATGTTTTTCAGAAAAATACCAAAACATCACCATATGCTATATTTGATATTCTGAATTAAAAAATGTTGTCTATTTTACAAAATTCAAAACATATAAGCTGCATTAATTAATTTAATAATTAATTCTCGATGTCAGAGCAAATTGCATGTTTTTATGAAACAATAAGTATCAAAATATTGACAATAGTTTAAGTCCAATTTCAAAGTGAAATTAATTCCAATGACCACTATTGGTTGAAATGGTAAAAATATATTATTATTTCACTTTAAAACCAATTAAAAAGGTAATATTATCATATAAATAAATTATATTAAAAAGCAGTTTTGATGTAAAATGTAGTGTTTTTCACTATTCATAAAAAAATGATCATTTTCAGAAAAATACCAAAAATTAACACAAAGTAAATTTTTATGTCCCAATCATAAAGAATATGTTTATTTTGACAAACATATCTTATAATATTGCCAAAAGTTAGATTTAAAAATGGTTTTCCATCAAATGGAATTAAAATAATCTTTTAAAAATATTAGTGTATTCCATGATTAAGATTGGATTTATTCTCAATTTAACCCTCTAAAACAATATCTAATTCATTAATAGACATAGATAAAAATATCTATTATTCATTATGTACTTGGGATGTTACATCCTTCCCCCATTTAGAAAATTACATCCCCGCAATTTATTTACTTATCAAATAAATGGGGGTACTTATCCCTCATTGCATTTTCAGATTCCCATGTTGCCTCTTCAATCATGTGGTTTTTCCACAAAACCTTTACCTGGTGAATCACCTTATTCCGTAACACTTGCTCCATGTGGTCAAGAATCTGGACCGGTTGTTTCTCATACGGTAGGTTCTCTTCCAGCTGTACTACCTTTGGACTCAAAACATGAGATGGATCTGTCAAGTACTTCCTTAACGTTGAAACATGAAAAAATTGTGTACCTGAGATTAACTCGGAGGTAAAGCCACTCGGTAAGCAACTGATCCAACTCTCTCCAGAATTTAATATGGTCCAATGAACCGTGGACTCAACTTTCATTTCCTACCAAACCGCAACACACTTTTCCATGGTGATACTTTGAAAAAAAACATGATCCCCTACCTCAAAAGAGAGATCCTTCCTCCTATTGTCTGTATAACTCTTCTGCCTACTCTGAGATGTTCTCATGTGTTTCTGAATCAGCTGAACTTTTTCTGCCATCTCTTCTACCATTTCCGGTCCCATCAACTTCCTTTCACCCATTTCATCCAAGAAAGCTGGAGTTCGACACCGCATCCCATATAACGCCTCAAATGGTTCCATCTGTATACTGGAATGAAAACTGTTATTATATCAAAATTCAACCAAAGAATGATGTTGGTCCCAACTTCCCTGATAATCCATCGAACAATCTCATATCATATCCTCCAAGGTCTGAATTGTTCGTTCTGACAACCCATCTGATTGAGGATGAAAAGTTGTACTAATATTTAATTCAGTACCCAACGACTTCGGAAGGCCTTTCCAAAAGTTAGAAGTGATCCTGGGATCCCGGTCAGATACAATGGAGAGAGGAACTCCATGTAACCAAACTATCTCTTTAAGATACAAACAGAAATGTAGATCTAGAGAAAAATTATCTCGTATAGCAAGGAAATGAGCACATTTGGTCAAGCGATCAACAATAACCCAGGTTGCATTATTACCTTGAGATGTCTTCGGTAATCCCACAAGAAAGTCCATGTATATATTCTCCCATTTCCACTTTGGAACTGGTAAAAGTTGAAGCATCCCTTTAGGTAACTTCCACTCTGCTTTAACTTGTTTACATGTCACACACTTCACAGTAAAATCAGCAATATCTCTTTTCATTCCATCCCACCAGTAATACTCCCGCAGATCTCTATACATCTTAGTACTTCCAGGATGAACTGAAAACGGAGAACTATGAGCTTCACATAACTACTCTCTCTTCAACTGTGAATCACAAGGCACACACAATCTCTTCCCAAATCTCAAAAACCAATCATTATCAATGTTGAATTCAGACAACTTACCTTTCTGAAACAACTCTACCTTTTTCTGTAACTCACTGTCTTGCTTTTGTGCTTGCTTGATTCTGTCTGATAGAGATGATCTCACTGATACCTGAAACAAAATAGAAGAACTTCATGCTCCAACAACTTCTATTCCAAATTCAATCAAATCCTTAACCAAAGGATCATGTTCCAAATGCAACATTTCTAATGAAGAATTACTTTTTCGACACAAAGCATCAACCACTTTATTTTCTTTTCCTGGATGGTAATGAATTGTACAATCATAATCCTTGATTAATTCTATCCATCTCATATGTCTCATGTTCAATTCTTTCTGAGTGAATATATAAATTAAACATTTGTGATCAGTATATATTTCACACTTTACTCCATATAGATGATGCCTCCAAATTTTTAAAGAGAAAACAAATGCAGCTAATTCCAAATCACGTGCAGTGTAATTTACCTCAGGAGTTTTCAACTGTCGTGAAGCATAAGCAATTACTTGATCATTCTATATTAGGACACAACCAATTCTTTTCAATGAAGCATCACTGTATATAACAAAATCACAATTCATGGAAGGAAGTGCCAAAACTTGAGCATTCTCCAATCTTCTTTTCAATTCCTATAAACAATCATCACATTCTTTTGTCCAGATAAACTTAAAACCCTTCCGATTTAGCTTAGTCATTGGACTAGATAGCTGTGAAAAATTCCTAACAAACCTTCGGTAATAGCCTACCAAACCAAGGAAACTAAGAATCTCAGTTACATTTGTGGGTTTTTTCCATTCTTTCACAACTTTTGTTTTTGTAGGATCAACAGTTATTCCATCTTTTGAAACAATATGACCAAGGAAAGAAATTTGTTGCAACCAAAACTCACAGTTGCTGAATTTTCCAAACAGTTTATTTTCTTTTATGTTTTTCAAGATAACCCTTAAATGTCTTTCATGCTCTTGTTTACTTTTAGAAAACAAAAAATATCATCAATGAAAACCACTAAAAACTTATACAAGAACTCATGGAAAATTCTATTCATTAAGTCCATGAATACAGCAGGTGCATTGGTTATCCCAAAAGGCATTACTAAAAATTCATAGTGGCCATATCTTGTATGGAACGTGGTCTTCAGAATATCTGCCTCCTTTACCTTCATCTAATGGTACCCCGATCTCAGGTCAATCTTTGAAAAAAACTGAGCTCCCTAGAGCTGATCAAACAAATCATCGATATGAGGCAAAGGATATTTGTTCTTAACAGTGATGTTATTAAAGGCTCGATAATCAATGCAAGGTCTCATAGAACCATCTTTCTTTTTAACAAATAAAATAGGTGCACCCCATGGTGATGTGCTAGGTTGAATGAAACCTTTCTCTAATAAATCTAGCAATTTCTCCTTCAACTCTAAAAGTTCAATTTGATCCATTCGATAAGGGGGTTTTGAAATTGGCTTAGCATCAGGAACTAAGTCAACAGTAAACTCAACTTCCCGATATGGTATTATTCCAGGCAACTCATCAGGAAAAATATCAGGATACTCAGTTACCACTAGCACATCATTAATCTGAATAGTTCCTTTATTTTCAACGATGTATTCAAGGTAACAATCATTTTCATCTTTTAAAATTTTCTTGGCCTCTTGATAAGTTATCAATAGTAAGGTTTCATTCTTGTACACAAATTGAAATTATTTCTAAAAAGAAACTTATTTAGCTCTACAGTCAATCTTAGCATGGTAAATAGAGAGCCAATCCATACCCAGGATAACATCAAACTCTACTAGAGGTAAAACAAAAAGGTTCGCAAGTAGGTTCTTTCCATAGATAAGGATATGAAGATTCTTATAAATTCTTTTTGCCTCAACATTTCCCCCAGGTGTTATTATCAGAAGTTCAAGAGTCATTTCTTGAGATTGTATTCCCATTTTACTAGAAATGTTTTCAGAGATGAAATATTTTGTAGACCCCGAATCAAACAACACACTAGAATAATCTGAAAAAACAAACAATGTACCTGTTACAACTTCATTTGATGGCCTGACATCTGCTGAAGTAGTTGCAATGGATTTCACCACCCCTTTTTGCTTGTAGTCTAACTGCTTCCCATCACTCAAGATCTTTGTCAGACACTCGTTTGCATAGTGACCCATCTCATTTCACTTATAACATTTCACTAACTGTAAATCAAATTTGGTCTTACCATCACCCTGATCTTTTTTAGTGCAATCACTAGCCTTATGTCCCATCTTACCTCATCGGTATCACTTTCAAGAATTTTGAAGACATTCCCCAGCAAGTCGTTTTCCACATTTATCACAAACTGGAAACTTATTTTTCTTACAATCAGACTTTTTTGAAGAATTATTACCTTTCTCCTGCCACCTCGGTCTCTTCTTCTATTGGTTGTTATAGAACACTTGATCATTGGAAAACTCCATTTCCACCTTCTCAGCACATCGAACAAGATTTTAATAACTTTTAAACTCATTAGAAGCTAATTCCATTCGATATTTTGGCTTTAATCCTGAGAAAAAATGTTTGATTTTACTATCAAGGTCTTGGATATAATTTGGAGCATACCTTGGCAATCGAGTGAACCTTTCTTCATAGGCAGCCACTGAGTCTTCCTCTTGCCTCAATTCCAAGAATTGCTTTTCCATCCAAAGTTGAACAGCCTTAGGAAAATACTTCTCAAGAAACATACATTTGAATTCATCCCAGTCCAGAGCATCAATCTCATCAGCGTCCCTGATATTTTTAACCATCGACCACCACTGATCTACTTCACCCTCCAAACGGTAAATAGAAAGACTAACCTTTTTATTTTCTGAACACCCCATGACATCAAAAATCTTATCTAGTGATTTAATCCACCCTTCAGCTAGAATAGGGTCAGATGATCCCTCGAATGATGGGGGATGTTGCATCATGAAATGTTCCACCACTGACATTTTCCTCTGTGGTTGATCTGGCTGATCTCATGCATGGGTACCACCGCCATTTATCGCTTGAGTCAACTACGCCATTACTGCAACAAACAGTTCAGTTCCAATTATGACCATATCAGGATGCTGATTCGGAAGGTTATTTCCTTCTGTATGCCTTCCTAGAACTGCTTCCCTCGTTCCTCTACAGAAAACCATTCTGAACAAACATTTCTTAGATGAAGCTACATGGTAATATTCAAATTCTATATCATTTCAAAAAAAATATTTTTGGATAATAATTTAATAGAATTCAAACTCCTAAAGGTATCTAAACCGACCTCGGATACCAACTATAAGTCCCCAACATTAAAACTTACTTAATCTTGAGTTATTACAAGATTACACATTGAGGATCTTTTCATGTTTAGAGTTTTAGAGAATTAGATCATAAAACTTGCATTACATTCCACATATATACCAAGTGGTTACATAGAGATAGTATTCTTCTTTCCCATCAATAGAAACATATTTGAAATAAAACATTGATTCTTTCTTGAAACATCCCTTACACTACCATCATATCATGTACCATTCCCTTGACCTGTGAAAAACATTTCAAAAAAAACTTGTGATGAGCATAAAAAGCTCAGTATGGGTTATATAAAAAAATATGGAAAGAAAACATGAGTTCATATATACATAAAAATGAAATCATACTTTACCCATAAAACAGAAGCACATTAACATACCTCCTCAAATCATGAATAAATCATAGAAATCATAGGACATAAAGGTAACTTGAGGCATTCATAACATTCTTAAGTAGGGAGTAACCCTCTTAGTTACGTTTGGAATACCCATCACAGTATATTTCCTAAATCTATTCATAGAAACCTTAATGTTGCATTCCTTCGCATTACCCAATTCATTGGAGAGCAATATTGGGCTCACCCACCCTTAGTTTATCATAGAACCACCCGTCTTCATAATAATGCCCAAGAACCTCAACATAATCGTATCACATAAAACATTCATATGAGAAACATAACATTTCCACCTTTCAATCACAAGATATCAATACAAAACATTGATATAGAAACATTATGAAAACCATTTTCAATACCACAATAAAATAAAAGTAAAACATGGTATTTATTTTTATTTTAGATATAAGGTATGGCTTGTAGAGGAAGCCGAAACTCACATATTGGTCACAGCGGCGGAGAAGTCGTTGTCACCGCATACATACGAAAAAAACATTCCCTTTTGTCATTTTTTAAAATGCTTCGTATGAAAAAGATTCCTTTTGGATAAACGTAAATGTCAAAAGGTTTTATACACCGTATAAAAGAATGTTGTGTATAAAATAAAATATGCCTCAATGAAAGGAGATTGAGACGAAGTCCCGTACCTCGGGTCCGACTTGACTCGGATGTTCTTTAATCTCATGAATAATAAAATTGAGTTAATTTATACTTGTTTATAAACCTTTTTCATGTTCATTATTCCTTTTATATCACTTATTTCCATGTCATGAACACTATGTAATTATTTAAGTTAATAACAGTCGTTTTAACGATCATTGGTACTTGAGTAAAAAATAAGACATTTAGAATTACATATTGTTCATGTATCCATTATATCAAGAATTATAATCAGGATGTATATATCATATATATATACAGTATATACATGCATTTATAATATTACATAATCATTTAAAGGTAAGAAATGAGATGCACCGTTCATGGAGACAGTAAGCTGTATGTACGCATGAACGCTACTTTCATTTCTATTTCGTATCTTATAGATTGGAATCCTAATGATATAAAGGTATATTATAATTCCAGTATAATATATATATAATATCATAGTTCCATCCTTTATACGTCCCACATATGGTATTTAATGAATCAAATCACTTTGAGGGGGCGGTAGTCTGCACTTCCTTAAATGAAGATATCGCGTTTACCCATAATGGAAACAATAAAGGTATGCCCAAAATGAAAAATACAGTAGCTTAAGGAAAACATAAACATATTATATATCATATATAAATATAGTGTCATATTAATGGCCACCTTTAAAGGTGTTAAAAGAATTTTGAACAATCATCGTTTCGGGTTGCATAAATTCACCATCCACGGAAACAATATGTTCTTTAACCATTAGATGTTGGTGTGTGTAAGTGTAGCTTGAATACTTCTTATAAAAACATCCTAGTATATTGGAGATACTTTAGTTGTTACAAAAGAAATAAATAAAAAGAGTTTAGGGGGTTGGAGAAGCAAAATAAAACAGAAGGACTCAAGTGAAGACATTACCTTAAAATCGGGTAACTCCCTTTTGTTTGAGCTCAAAGGATTTATTGGGAAGAATTATGCCCAAAGTAAGGCTTCAAGTATTAAGAGAGGGAATTGTAGAGACAACATGAGTAGGGGTTGGCTGAGCCAAATACTTTGTAAGTGTGGGTAAGGAGGTTGAGGTGGGGCCTTTTATAAGAGGAGAGGAGGGGCACTCTTGGAAAGTAAAAAAAAGTCACTTTATTTTAAAATGGTATTCAGATTTAAGAGGTCCCACATTGATATAATTATAGGATAAGGTTATAAAGGTTCGAAATATACCCACCCAATAGGTTTTGGACATGTTTAAGTCATATAATTTACATTATCTTTTCATTTTATTTAAATCCTTTATTAATGAGGTAATCACTAAATCATTATGATGTCATAAATACTTTTATTTATTTAATGTCAAAAAATTATAAAAAAATACTATGATGTAGGAAATAGTTTTATATTTCCAATGAATATTTATAGTCAAACATCTGACTTGTATAGCCCCATTTAAAATTTGTTTTTGTAAAACATATTATGTTTGTGTCATTTTTACTTTTTCATTAAATAAAAAGTTATTTTTGTCATTTCCCAACCAAAGTGGCTCCATGGGGTCCCCAAGTTGACCCATGGATTTTATTGGTCGGCCATGACACATCCAATGATGGTAGGACATGTGTGAGGCTCATCTCATACTATTAAAACATTATTTTTACCTTAAACTACACTAATTACAACTAATCGCGATTAAAAACTTAATAATTTACTATTCACCATAAATTCATTTTAATCCCATTGGACCACATATTACTTCTTAATGAAAACCATGTATGTCGGATTTTTGAAATTCAAAACACAAAGGTGAAAAAATTTCATTTAAATGGAAAATCAGTTTTTATAAGTACCACATAGTGGTTTCACTATTAATCAAAAATTGAAGTTTTTCAAAAAAATACCAAAACTTCACCCTAAGCTATAATTGATATTCTGAATTCAAAATTTGTTTATATTTTAAAAAATTCAAAACATATAAGTTTCATTAATTAATTTAATAATTAATTCCTGCTGTCAGAGCAGAAAGCGTGTTTTTATGAAACAATAAGTATCAAAAGATTGACACTAGTTTAAGTCCAATTTCAAAATAAAATTAAATCCAATTACCACTATTGGATTAAATGGTAAACATATACTATAATTTCACTTTAAAACCAATTAAAAATATAATCTAATCATATAAATAAATTAGATTAAAAAGAAGATTTGATGAAAAATGCAGTATTTTTCACTATTCATAAAAAATTAACATTGTTAGAAAATTAACAAAAATTCACACAAAGTAAATTTTGATGTCCCAATAATAAAGAATAAGTTTATTTTGACTAACATAGATTATAAAATTGTCAAAAGATATATTTAAAAATGGTTTTCCATCAAATCGTAGTAAAACAATCTTTTAAAAATATTAGTGTATTACATGCTTAAGATTGGATTTATTCTCATTTTAAGCCTCTAAAACACTATCTAATTCATAAATAGACATAGAAAAAAATATCTATTATTCCTTAATCACTTGGGATGTTACACATTCCCTTTTCCATAAGGGGGTACACTTAGTATATAAGGGACCCACACCCTAGGATGTTCGGGGGATACAATATAATGAAAGATAAATAAAACTCTCCATAGTTTTTTATTGCATTACAAAATAGTATATATATTACCAATGTCATAATATTTTAGATGCACCACTCATTTGATAAAGGACCATTTTCCTAGTCTATCAGGGGTAACCATTCAAAAGAATAGGATCTACTACCCAATCGAACTGTGGGTTGGCACATCATAGATATAGGACACACAACATAGTTCATCATGGGAGTATCATTTTATTGATATAGGCCACACCCCTGGTATATCAGTGTTCGTACCAAATAATAGATAGAGGCAAATTCTATAGTCTGTTAGGGGAAGGGCACCACATCCTAGATCATTATTGGTACCACATAAATGATTGTGGTGTCTTTGTGCCCCATAACTCAGTATAATAATGTGATTTTTGACCTTAAACTCACTCTGATGATCCTTCCTGGTTGTTCTATTAGTCAATCTCCTCATAAAGAAAAACTATTCTTTGAATACCAATAATCATATCAAAAGGGTCTCTATGAATGATTCCATATTGTTTTAAATGGAAAAAAATCAGGATATGACACTCATGGTCCAAAATATGATTCCAATGGAAGGATATATGAGAGGTGTAAGTTTCAAAAATATGTACATGAAATGTAGGTGTTCTACAAGATGTGTTCTCCCACTCCACTACATGACTATGTAACTTGTAATGCCTAGGTTTTGAGGATTTTCTATGTACCCCAAGGAATGTCTTTGTAATCCTATAGTATACCATAGATCTAGTTAAATTCTAGAAGAATGCATGAAGATAATAATTAGTATTACGGCTGAAAACATTAAACCTCTTTTATGTCATCCAAAATAGGTCATAAAATTCCAAAAATATCACATAGTTGTGATACTTTTTGATAAAAAACTCTTGATAGGCTATTCCCCTTACCATATCAGACACTTGGTGATAAAAAATTCATGTCACTACATCATGTCAGAAATTTTTTCAAAGGAACATTTCAGGATTTTGAGATAAAATCTCGATATTGGAATTAAAAAATCAACTTCAATAAAAAGGTCTCAATTTAGAGCTTATGAAGGATAAATTATAATATTCCATCAGTTATATTTAATGAAATCCCGAATAAATGTGATATTTAAGAATATATTTTTACCACATTGCAAAAATTCCCTATAACCCCTTCGAATAAGTAAATGTGAGTTATAACATTAGTTGACCTAAATAAATAAGTATTGATGTTATATAAATAAAATAAAATTTATAGACACTAAATACATGTTTATATGTGAATATTAACAATGATATATCGATAGAATGAAAAATTAAATTAATTCCCTACAACATGCTTCCTTTTTTATGAAGATTCATTGACCTTATATATAATTGTTTTAAAAATTAAATAAAATTAATCCAATGTCATATTAATATTAATAGTTTTATATATTATCCTCGTATTATATTATTCCAACCAGAGAATTAAAGCTGTTGTTATCACAGAGCTTGCGATGCAGGAACCCTAGTGCATGTCGCGCAATGACTTCTCCCCCTCCTTCCTAGCAGCAGGAGGGGGGAGGATGATCTGGTTCCTCTGACGTTGGAGCCTTGAACCCCCTTTGTTCCGTTTACTAACCCTTATTACCTCCCAGATTTTCCGTCGATTTATTTTCATCCGAAGGTGCCTGACCTTCACCTCGAGAACCCTAATCTACCGATCTCGGAGTTGGAGTTCTCTGAAGTGACAAAGCATCTTGATCTGACCCTGGTGGCTCGATTCTACTCGTAAAGGCCGTCTATTGATGAATTTTATCGATGTGTCTTTTCCAAGTGGGACTTCTGGGATCGAGCAATGGTTGGCCTCCTCGACAATTTTCACTTAATGATTCGTTTCACCTCAGATAAAGATCTGGTTCGTTCTTGTTCCATCACCCCTCGACGTTGAAATGGGTATAAGTTATTTCTATTTCGGTGGTCGATTTAATGTTGTATGAATCAGGATCCCACTTCCCATCCGATCTGGGTAAGTCTCCCAAATCTGCCTTTACCCTTTCAAAATCCAGCAATCTTTTGTATGCTTGGGAATATGATAGGTCGCTTCCTTTGTTCTGATGTGCGTAATTCTACCCTCTGTCACTAGATTAATCCACGGTGCTGTGTTGAGGTGGATTTTTCTAGACCGCCGGTGGAATGGGTGTGGATTTCAGTTGGAGATGAATTTCGATGGAAGCAATCAGTTATCTTTGAATCTAGGGTTGATTATTGTTCAAGCTTCAAAAGACTGGGCCATTAATGTTTGAGATTCCATGCCGGGTTACAGTGCAGGGGCCACCGGCACCGAGATCTCTTCTGAGGACAGAAGACCCGCTGTGGTGGAAACTGAGAAAGGAAATCTCAAACCGCGGGGCACGCTGCCTGTTAATTCATCCACGTGTGCTCCTTTGAACCCATTGGTGACTACAGTTTTCGTATGGCTCAGGTATGATTTGAATAGGGGGAAGGAACAGAAGTTATGTGATCCCAAAGGTGCTGGCGATGGTGGGGTGGCATGCCCATCAGATGGTCTCACAGCTGCAGTTCTTCAGCAACAACCTGAGGCATCTGCTATGTTGTACAGGGATGTCAATGCTCAACATGGTTGGTCTAAGGCTGGTGCAGATACTCATAGGGAAGGGGGTAGCTGTGGTGGTATTAGTCTGTGTAAACAGTGCTCTGATTTGAGTCATGAATTGGATATCATGCAGGGGTCTGCTCCAGATGTGAGGCAATTGCAGTCTGCTGGATGTAAGCAGAACCGAAATATGGAGATTGTAGGTGGCTGAATTGGTCAGGGTAATGTTGCTAGTTGTGTGTTGATTAACGTACCCTCCGGGAACAACTCTCAAGGGTTAGATATGGCGGCAGGGGAAGAGATACCTCCTATAAGCGGCAGTGGCAGCGTGTAGAATGAGTGCAAGGAGAATGCAGTAATGTGTAAAGCTGGGATTGACGCTGAACATACAATGGCCGACCAACCTCTCTGCTTAGCTATGATTGACATGAACAATTATTCTCAGCAAAACCATCTAGTGCTGTATCAAGAGATACAGCGCCATGGGAAATGGGGAGACCTTGCTGATAGTGATAAGGAAAATCATGCGGAGGTGGTTAGGTCATCATACAGTGAGATTATCAAAGTGGGGAACAAGGCGATGCCGGTGATCCTGGACAAGGTGATTGCTTCTCCCAGAGGAAGGAGGAAGAAAGACTACTCCTTATTGGCAAAGCCGATGACTACCAGATCGACTGTCAGAAATATGCAATCTTCAAATGAGTTTCTTGAGCTGGAGCGGCTGCATCTGAGGAGGAAATATGCAAAGGTTCTGAAGCACTACGAAAGTTCGGTGTGGGAAACGGCGACTGAGGAAGAGTCTCTTTATCATGGTGGTGGTGAGGAGTATGATTTTGAGTATTTGCAGTGATTTTTCTGGTTCTGTAATGTTTTCTCTCCTATCATTTTATGTTATCTTAATAAATGGTAAGGGGTCCCACCTCTATCTACGCATTCCTGGTATATTATTCCACCCATTTAGTAATAATATTTCATTATTTTTATTATTTTGAGTGTTAATTTCCTTGATTTATCATGCATGTTTGTTGTTGTAAATTTGGATTCTTGTATATAATATATTGAAAAATAATCTATATAAATATATTAATCTTATAAATATAAAATATTTTCATTAAATATATTATTATCAGTATTATTGAATGTTCTATATTTAGAATAACTCGCTTAAATTCATAGTGATGTTTGGTTGCATGTATGAATAATTGACACTATCATTACCTTAAATGGTGAAATTGTAATAATGATTATGATACATTAATTCTAATGGCCCTGACCCACCTGGTCCATTAATTTTCCATAGCACGTCTCCACTTTGACGGTGGAACCGTGACGGTGGCACCGTGTCCTCACTGAGTGGTCTTCATTCATTCCCAGTTCCTGACTTTTCCGCTCCAGCAACACATCTTTGGATGTAAAGATGATTTAATTACCACTAATGGTGGCACTGTAAGGGTGATACCATGATAGTGGCACCTTGAGGGTGGAATAGTGACAGTGGAACTGTGAGGGTGGCACCGTGATACTATCACCGTGAGGGTGGCACCATGACAGTGGCATTGTGTCCTCACCGAGCGGTCTTCGTTCATTCCCAGTTTCGGATATTTCTACTCACGCAACTTATCTTTTGAAGTAATGATGATTTAATTATCCCTTTAAAATCCTTTTAATGCCCATAAATAATATCTAGAATCCCCCAAGAGTCGGTTAACCCATAACTTAACAAAACCTGTGGTTTTTACTCAGGGTACGCCCTTCCCCGTACATTCTATATCCACCCATGTAACATGTTTCTTTATAGTTAATGAAAAATGATTAATGCAGAGCCATTGTGAAAACCTCTCTTAGGTGAATTGATAAATGAAAATTAATTCCATCATGCGTAACCACCCAACCGCGTGGTGAAACCATGATCTGACTTTAAATCGGTTCAAAATTCCATATCATGTAACAATGGGATCTCTCTTTATATCACGATAGGATTTTCCCATCTATTTCATGGATGTATTTGTTTCTACTCCCTTTCTATGCTTGGAGTCCCTCCTTCCCAAGGCTTGTGTTGCACTTGTGCTGGAGTTTTTCTACTCATCCATGGAGTCTCCGGAGTTCCTCCCCTACAAGACGTGCATCCTAAGTTCATGGAACATAGAGAAAGACTTCATCATTGATCATCCAGGTAGTGTTTTCCTTCACCTCTCCTTACTATGCATCATGCATGGAGATTACGCTATTTTTTCTATGGGTTGGATGAAACCAATCATTAATGAAGATAAAAAGATGACTGTTATAGAATGGAGGGGGGTGATCAATTTTTCTGATGTATTTCCTTACCCTAGATTAAATATGATGTAAATTATGTGGGCCTATGAGCACTGAAAATCATGGAGGTTGGTGGTCTTTCTTTGTGAATTAATGAACCTCCATATTCTAGGATGAATGAATGGCTCCCACATGGGAATTTGGTTAATCATATAATCTCGGCCGATTAAATGAATGTCCATTGAACATTAATCCTTGAGTGGTCACCTTGGTTAACCAATAGAAAGAAGAACCTAATGAATTATGGGCTTGATCATGCATGTTTCAATACATTTTTGGTAGTAGGTGTGTTTTTCTTCTTGATTCTTATGCGGTGATGTGGATGGGGATGGGATCCTCTGTTGTGGAACAATTGTTAGTTGTAAATCTAATGTGGTGTGGGGATGTGTCTTGAGGCTTGGTTTGGTTTCAGTACTTGCTGGGATCTCACTGATCACTTTGTTCTTGTGATGTTACAAGATAAACGGGTGTGAATGCTTAAATTGTTTTTTCGGTGTTTCTAATTCTCTGACTTGTGGTTATGTCTGTTAGTTGCCTAGTAGTGCATCATTTACTACAGTGGGATCACTTGAACTCGATAACATTAATGTGCTACATGGGTATTATTTTTTGTGATGGGTGGTGACATGGTCATCGGTATGGTGTTTCTTGTGAATGAATAGTAACAAGGGTTTCTGTGCTTATGAAATTTTTTATAACTCCTAGGATGAGATGAGTGACTCTTATATATATTATATAATTTTAGTTCTTATTATTCTTATTCTCACCTAACCTATGTTGAGCACCTAGTTCTGAACACCCCCATTCCATGGGGGAGGGTGTTTTTCCAAACACTCTTATGAGTGGCTGGTTATTAGCTTCTTTTATGCTCACATTTTCGAATAGTCCAATACTCATTAGGTAGGATGTGATGGTCTGAGGTCCATTATAGTTCAAAATTCTTCAGGCATGGTAGTTGTGGCGGTTTCCCAGGTGTGTGCAGCAAGGTTTTCCCCAAGTGTCTTCGGGATGAGGCCCAAGTGTCTTCAGGTGTGTCATTAGTTGTTATATCCCTTGTGTTAGTGGGCGTTATTACATGTGGTCATTGCGGACAAGGAGTTTACGAACGGGATGTGGGGTTTTGACCATGGTGTTTTTCATGTGGGATGTGTGGTTGTGGCCCAGGTGTTTGCTGGCAGGGTGTGGTAGTGGGACTGAGGTGAGAATGGCAGGAGATGTTTGATTCGTCGGATGTCTTCATTAACTAGTGGGGAAGTGGAGCAGGGTAACCAAACATTGATGTGTTATTATTATTAAATTTCATGACATGAGTTATTTGGGGAGTGTGCCTTGGTGAGGATTGGGTGGGTAGTTTTCCTTTCTAGGTGTTTTAGACATCTCCTTTCTCACCGGGCATTAGAAAGAATCTCCACTAGTGCAGGAGAGATTTATGTTTTCTCTACTGAGTATACTTGTATGATCATCCTACATATATAAAACTATTTACAAGTTTCTTGGAGGACATCATGGATCATGCAGTGTCATACTAGTTCAGACATTGGGGTAGTTGTAGTGTCTGTTTTTCTTTCATATGTTACTATTTTTTTAGGGTTTTCATTTACATTTGAATCATTTACTTTTGGAACATGAATATGAGAGTGGTTTGTTTTGTCATTACATGTACTTCCACTTTTGGTGTTCATGGGATTTACTATATTATCTACCAATCCTATTAAGTAAAATGCATAATTCCTTCCATCTTTTGTGTGATTATATACCCTTGGTTCTAGTCACCACATTAGGACCTATTGAGGGCAGGTATCGGGGGTCATTTTCTCTCCTTCAACATGAAAAAGGAAGGGTATGTCGATCTGTAGTCCCTTCTCACATCTTGGTGATGGGAAGTCATGAAAGAATGGTATCAGAGGTAGGAGGATCCGAGATAGGAAGGAGTTCTGAGATAGGAATAGTGATAATTTCATGGGATGGTAGGGCAACAGTGTTGGACAGTCATGGTGTGTAAAATAGGCATGGGAAGACTGGCTAGGACACAGGATTCTAGGGACCCCCTTATATCTGATGCATGGACTCCAGGCCTACTAAATGTCCCTATGAGGATACACTGATTGAATGTTAGAGACCCTATGAAATGTATGCTATTACTCCCTTCACATTACCAACATACATGGTGGTCTATAAGAAGGTTGAAGTGGTGTAGAGGATTCACACACTAGGAGGTGTATCGCGAGATAGAATCCAAAATGGCTCGTCAAAGGGGAAGGCCATCATCACCAGGCCTCCTGAATCCGAGCAATCTAGATTTCGACCAGTACAGAGCAGGCCCCATCAGTTCTAGTTCCGAAAAACCAGTCCTCACACTTTCCTTTCTGGCCCATGACTAAGATGCTTCATTTGTGGCATCCATGGTAACCATCTAAATCAATGAATGGACCTTGTATATTACAATGTGTGTGGTCCAGTGCAGCACCACCGCCAGTCAAAGCAGTTTCTAGACTAGCCCTTTCAGCAGCAGTAGCAGGGATAGCGATATCCCGCTCTTCCAAGGGAAGGCATCGTAGGAGGAGACTGACCTCAAGGTGCTCTTTAGGTACCTAGACCAATGTGTTGTTGGGGAGGCGGCTGACAGCCTAAGGGTAGGGGATCTGGGAATGGTTAGTTACACACTGTAGAGGAATTAGTTATAGTAGGGCTAGAATTCGTTGGAGGTAAGATCAACTTTTTTAGTACTATTGACTATTTCCTATTCGATATAGGAGACTCACACTCCTTTGCTACACCTAGTCTAGGCCGTGCTTTGGATCTAGATGTTGAGAGACTTCCTGTGCCCCTGGTTTTGAATACACTGGTCAGAGGTTAGACTAAATTTATTTTATGATTTTTGATGGTGTGGACTGATGATACGTCCACATCAGTCAATTGGGGATCTTATACTGTTGCAAATACATTTATATGATGTCATCTTATGCATTGACTGGATTTTCTCTGTATTTTCTGTTATTGAAAACTTCTGAGGAAGGATTTTTTTTTTTCAGACATGGATGGCCGACATGTGACATTCATCGGCAAACGGGGTTACCAGGAAGATAACTGGAGAGTCGAGCCCATCCTTTCCTTGATTGCTGAACTGTCAGTGGAGTCGGCAGATACCGAAATGGTGGAAGTCCTGGGTATCGTCAGTGAGTTTATGGACATCTTACCTGAAGAGATGGTGACTCTATCCCTTCAATGTGATGTTGAGTTTGGGATAGACTTGCAACCTGGAGCCTGCCCAATTTTGATTTCTCCCTACCGTATTACACCTTCTGTGTTGCGGGAGTTGCGGTTTTTGATTGACAAACTAATGAAGAAGGGTATTGATCGACCAAGTGCATCACCAAGGGGTGGTGCTCTCATATTTTCAAAGAATGAAGATAGTTATCTCAGGCTGTTCATGGACTACAAGATACTGAATTAGGTGTCGGTAATGAATCGCTAAGCTTTTTTAGGATAGACGGTCTCTTTGACCAGCTGAGGGGAGCATGTTGGTTCTCTAATATTGACAGGCAGTCGGAATATCACCAACTCAGGGTGAAGGAAGGTGACATCTCCAATACTGCCTTCAGGTGAAGATAGGGGAACATTGAGTTTGTAGTCATGCCATTTGTAGTTATGAATGCACCAACTATGTTCTTGGGACTCATGAACTCTGTCTTCTAGTAATACCTTGATCGGTCTGTAGTCATGTTAATTAACGGCATACTGATCTACTCAAGTTCATTGGAAGATAATTTTTATCACCTCAGAATGGTTTTATAGGCCCTCCGACAACACAAACTCTATGGGAAATTGTTCAAGTTTAAATACTGGATGCGAGAAGTGAACTTCTTTGGGCACGTTGTGTCCATGCAGGGAATAGCGGTGGACCAATAAAAGGTCGAGGTTGTGGTTTCTTGGTTATCACCAAATAATGTGGCATAGTTTCATAGTTTACATGGACATGCAGTTTACTACCATAGGTTCGTACACAACATCTCCTAAGTTACATCTCCTTTAACAGCTTTGACTATGAAATAGCAGGTATTTGTATGGGATGGGTTGTACAAGTCAGCCATTAGCTATATGAAGGAGATGTTTGTATGTGCCCCGGTGTTGCAGTTTCCAGATTAAGGTTCCGCATATGAGGTGTTCTATGAATCTTCAAGACAAGGCCTCAGGTGTGTGCTAATGCAACATCAAGGGGTGATCTCTTATGGGACTAGAATGTTACGTCCCCATGAGCGTAATTATGCCACACATGATCTGGATCTTGCAGAGGTCGTGCTCTCACTAATGTTGTGGAGGCATTACCTCATCCGGGAGCACTTCATGTTCTTCAGGGATCACAAATGCTTGAATTATATATTCTCCCAGTGGGACAGTAACATACAACGTTGAAGGTGGATGGAGTTACTTCAGGACTATGACTTCAATATTACCTATAAAATAGGAAAAGGGAATGTGGTGGTTGATGCCTTGAGTAGGTAGTCGCAGAAGGATTTGATTCGAGAGTCGGCAGATGCATGGACGGTGATGGTGGAGTTGGCTTCCCTGCACCTGGATGTATGGGATGATGGTGGTAGAGGTTGTCTGTTTCAGATGGTAGTGAAATCCTCTCTCCTATGACTGGTTGAGGAGTCTAAATGGGGAGACATAGAGATTGAATTAATCTGTGACTAGGTTAACCATGTAGATGCACCGAATGGGTGGAAGGAGGATGTTCATAATCCGATGATTTGTAGAGAGAATTTGTATGTTATCAAGACGATGCATGAGGGATTTTTTGGTGAGTTCCAAAACTCACCCGTGGAATTACACCCGGGATCATCCAAATTATACTGGGGAATGAGAGGTCTGATCTGGAGGCCCTGGGTGATGTGCGCAGTGGCAATGTTCTTAGCGAAGTGCCTAATGTATCAGCAGGTGAAGGATAAACACCACATCCCACGAGGTCTATTACATCCATTAGATGTCCCTAAGTGGAAGTGGGAAGACTTCTCGATGGATTTCATCCCTGGACTACCCAGAGTTCCAAGGGTTCGCGATTCTATCTGGGTAGTGGTGGACCGACAAACGAAATTGGACCACTTAGTAGCAATCAAGGATTCAAGTACGGTGGATGTATTTTCTAAGAGGTACATGGATGAGTTGGTATTGTTGCATGGAGTTCTGAGTTCCATAGTCACTGATAGGAATGAATGGTTTACCTGACGTGTCTGGAGAGATTTGTAGCATGATTTTGGAACCTAGCTACGTCTTATCACTGCTTTCCACCCCCAGATAGATGGAACGATAGAGCGCACCATCAATAAATTGAAGGATATGCTATGTGAATGTATTCTGAACTCTTGGGGATCATTGGAATGGAAGTTTACTCTGGTGTAGTTTTCCTAAAACAATACCTATCAGTTTACAATTGGCATTACTCCATTCAAAGCTTTGTACTGGAGGTTGTGTCACACACCCTTGTGCTGGACAGAGGTCGAGGAGGCAGGTGTTCTTGTCCAATAGGTGGACCAGATCATGACGTTGAAGGATCAGCTTATACAATAGATGATGAAGGCATCCCAGGATCTGAAAAAGTCATATTCCAATAATAGGAGGAGACCCATGGTGTTCGAGGATGGGGACCACATGTTCTTGAAGGTCTCACCATGGCATGGTCAACAGAGGTTCATCATGGGTTGTAAGCTTTCTCACAGTTTTGTCAGACCATTTGATGTGATGCGGCATGTTGGTGAAGTTGCTTATCATCTAACGCTAACACTGCCACTACTGAGACTGCATGATGTCTTCCATGTGTCTCACCTCTAATGATATTTACATGACAATTCACATGTCCTTGAATAGGGAATGCTGGATATTGAGGATGACATGACAATTATGGAATGACCAGTGAGGATCGAGGATCATGGGGACAAGGTGATCCGTGGAAGGACCATTCCCTTGGTTCCTGTGTTGTGGAGGCATGGAAGGCTCGAGGATAGTACATGGGAATGGGAGACACAGAACCGCGCCCAGTACCCAGACATATTTTTTGTTTTGTTCTATCTTATATTTATTTATTTTTGATGTAACACTTTTCCTTTTTAAGTATGGAACGTGCAGTTTTCCTTATTAAGTGGATGTGTTCAAAGAGCCCAGACAATGGGGAGAGGAGTAACCATTCCCTAACAAAGACACATTAAGGTGGATATGATTCAACCTGTGCGGGCGAGTCTATTCCATCCAAAGTAGATAGTATCATGACATGGAGGATGATACTCCCAAACCCATATGACTAGACAATTTGACCCTCATGTTTTTCCTATTTGCATGATGGAGGAGTTTTCCTAGATGCCGATGAGGTACAATCCTGAGAGGTATCTTTCAAGGTGGTTGTTCGGAAGCCCTCTTTTCTTCGGGTCTAGTTTTGATTCTTGAGGGTGAGAATAGTTTTATAGGTATCTGATGTAATGTCCAGGACCAACTTGGTTCATTACTTGTCCAAAACACAGCTTCACTGTGACAGTGGCAACATGTGGGTGGCACCATGTCCTCACTGATCAGTCTTCATTCATTCCCAGTTCCTGACTTTTCTAATCCCGCAACATATCGTTTAATGTAAAGATGATTTAATTCCCTCTTTAAAATCTATTTAAAGCCCAATATAATATTTAAAATCCCCCTAGAGTTGGGTAACCCTTGACTTACCAAAATGTGTGGTTTTTCCTCTATGTCATGCCCTTTACAGTACCTTCCAGATTCACCCATGTTATGTATTTTCTTTATGGATAAAGAATATTATTTATCACATAGCCGTTATTACCACCTCTCCTAAGAGAATTAATAAATGAAAATTTATTCCATCGTGTGAAACCACCCAACGACATGGTGAGACAACAATAAAACTTTAAAGAAGTTAAAAATTCAGTATCCCATAACATAGGGTTATAATATTTATATCACGATTGAATTTCTTCTTTCTCCTTCCTGAATAGATTTCTTTCTTCTCCCTAGGTACGCTTGGAGTCCCTCCTTCCTGAGACATGTGGAGTGCCTGTGCGAGACATTTTCTGCTCATTCCTAGAGTCCCCAGAGATCCTCCACTGCTAGCCGTGCATCCTCAGTTCTTGGCGTTTTGATAAAGGCTCCATCATTTATCATACAGGTAGGGTTTTCCATCGCCTCTATTTATTGTGTATTATACGGGGAGGGTATGCTATTGTTTTTGTGTGGTGGATGAAAAAATCATTAATGAAGATAACAAGAAGACATTTAATGAATGAAGGGGGTGTGTGATCATTGTTTCTATTGTATTTCCATAGCCTTGAGTATTTATGTTGTGAATTGTATGGGCCTATGCCCACTAAAATTCATGATTGTTGGTGGTCTTTCTTTGTGCATTAACAAAACTCCATCTTCTATGGTGGTTGAATTGATTCAACATGGGAATTTGGTAAATTAGGTAAATTCAGCCAATTAAATGAACGTTCAGTGAATATCAATCCTTTTGTGGTCACCTAGGTTAACAAACAGAAAGAAGAACCTTATGAATGATGTGCTTGAACCTGGTAGTTTCCCTACACTATTTTGGTAGTAGGTGTGTTGTTCTGATTGATGCCTATGGGGTGATTTGGATGAGGAAGGGATCCTCTGTTGTTGCATGGTTGTTGCTTCTGAATCTGATTTTGTGTGTGGTTGTATATTGGGGCTTGGTTTGGTTCCAATACTTTGAGGGATCTCATGGGTCCCGTTGTTGTTGTGACTTTACAAGAGAACCGAGTGTCAATGCTTAATTTTCGGTTTGCATGATTCTCTTTCATTTTATTGTTTTTATGCATGTTAGTTTCCCTATACTACTGAATTTACTTTAATAAGATCACATGAAAACGAAATCAAGAATTGATCAATGATGAATTGTTTTTCGGGATGAGTGGTGACATGGTCGTGGGTACAGTGTTTCTTTTGAATGAATAGTAAAAAGGCTGTTTGTTCTTATGTTGGTTATGGAACTCCTAGGTTCGTATGAGTTCTTGATAAAAATTACATATAATTGTAGTTATTATGTTTCTTATTCACCCCCCACACAAATTGATCACCTAGTACCAATCTCCCCCATTTCATGGGGGAGTGTGTTTTTCCAAACACTCCTATGAGCGGCTGGTTATTAGCTCCATTTCTACTCCCTTTCCCGAATAGACCATGACTCATTGGGAAAGATGTGATGGATTTAAGTCCATTATAGCATAGGATTCTTTGGGCATGGTAGTTATGGTTGTTTCCAAGGTGTGTGCAGGCATGTTGTTTCCAAAGTGTCTTCGGGGTGAGGCTCAGCTGTCTTCGGGCGTGGCGGTAGTTGTTCTGGACCAACTCTTTTTGGTTGTTGTTACATGTGGTTGTTGTGGCACATGAGTTTGTGGTCGGGATTTGGAGTTTTGGCCCAGGTGATTATGGTTGGGAGGTGTGGTTGTGGCCTAGGTGTGTGCAGGTGGGATGTGGTAGTGGGACTGCGATAAGAATGGCGGGAGAGGTTTGATGTGTAGGATGTCTTCAATAACTAGTGGGGAAGTGGCTCGGGGTACCAAAACATCGATGTGTTATTTCTATTTTATTTATTGACTTGTGTTATTTGGGGAGCATGCCTTGGTGAGGCTTGGGTGGGTAGTTTTCCTTGCTAGGGGTTTTTTTATCTCTTTTCTCATGGGAAATAATAATGCATCAGCACTTGGCACAAGAGATTTTGGTTTTCCCAATTGATTATACTTGTATGCTCACCCTATGTATATAAAACTACTTGCAGGTTTCCAGAAGGATTTTAGGGATCATGCACGGTCGTACTAGTTCAGACGTTCGGGCAGTTGCTGTTGCTGTTTTTTCTTTCTTTTGGAACTTCTTTTTTTGGGGTTTTCATTTACTTTTATATCATTTACATTGGAACATGCATATGAGAATGATTTGTTATGGCTTTACTTATACATCTGCTTTTGGTGTTGTTGGGATTTACTATCTTATCTCTTGATCCTGTTAAATAAAAAGGGTAATGCCTTCCATATTTTGTGTGATTCTATACCCATTGTGCTAGTCGCCACTTTGAGACCTATTGAAGGCGGGTCCCGGGGGTCATTATCTATCCTTCAACTTGAAGAAGGAAGGGTCTGGCAATCTGCTGCCCTTTAATTCATCTTGGTGAATGTGGGTTGTGACATTAATTCCCATATTAAATATCATTTCACTATTATAATATAAATTCATAATTTAAATGATTATGAATAACTATTTGATTTAGTGATGAAATCCATATTACATCCGTTAGTGATATGGTCGTCTTCCATACACAAAAGTAATTTATTCATTACCCTTTTTAAAGAGAAGGATATTTATAAATAATAATCCCTAATTGTGATAATATCTACATATAATGATTATATTAGTCTTATTTTATGGAATATGTGAATAAATCATTGAATTTTTTTAGATGAATAAAGAAATAGAATATGATTCATTAAGATGATTAAATTTTTGTAGAGAATTATCATTCTAATCTATTTATAATGACTATATATTTGAATTTATAGGATGAAAAGAATCATTATAACATGGATAATTAATTAGGATTATATTATAGAGTTTATTTTTTCATGATAAAATATCATGAGTGGTGTGATGGAGTGAGGGGAGGGAGTTCCATTTTATAATTGGGGATGGGAGATAGTTTTTATAGATACATAATACTTTTCAACAATAAGAAATCAATCTCACGATGATTTCTAAGAAAGTGAAAATAATAGATAATTTTGATGTTGTTGTCTTTAAACACAACTCAAATATTGAAATAATTTTAGTAATGATGATATTTTTTATTTAGTATGATTATTTCCTTTTAAATTTTTTTATACATATTGATAATTAGTTATTAACCGAGAAATTTAATCATTTAATAATAAATAATATTTGGATTTACATAATTATTTTTAACCATTAATTATAAATATGAAATCACAATTTTTGAATGAAAATTCATTGTGTGGTTAATTATTATTTTAATAAAGGATTTTATAAAGTAAAAAACGTTATTTTAACTATAACTATGTTATTTAATGTTATGAATATTTCCTAATCAATATGACCAAAAATTATTTTTACTACATTACCTAATTTTATGTTTTATAAATAATTATATGTAATAAATTTGATAATATGAAAATCATTGAATAGGAAAATATTAATTTAAATTTGAATCCAAATTTTTTTTTAGAAAAATAGATGTCATGAGATTAACCTTTCATGAATAAATTTAAATCAAAACAAAAGGTTAAAATAAATCTAAAAAAAATTAATTGAATAATATATACTTTTCTGAATTATAATTATTTTTATCACCAAAAGTTTTTTTATTTAATTATGTCAAATTACTAGATAATAAATTATTAATCAAGAATTCGTCACACGTTTTTAAATATAATGTTTTTAATAGTTAGTGTCTACAATTTTGATTACTGAAAAATAATTATTTTTTACACATTTTTTAAATTAATTATAGGATTTTGTGACCATGAAATGTCAAAATTTATATTAATATTATATAATTATTATTTTTTCAATTAAAAATTAAAATTTTCATTTAATTATAGTTTTTTTCAATTTTAATGTTCACCCACTATAATTTGTTCCTTGTGTTATAGAAAGTGTCAATAAGAAGTGCTCATCGAAGCATAGGAAGATTAGGGAAATTGGTTCCACGGTATGTTTTGAAATATTAATATCATGAACAAATTGGAAATATTTTTTATTGGTTAGGATTAACACATAGTCATAATAATATATATAATCTATTTTATATATCAAAATGAATAAATTATCATCCAGATCCCAATAATGTGATTAGTTGGGATCTTTTTATTCTTGGGCCTATTGTTAAATTCATCAATAAACATGAACTAATTCTTGGTAGATAGGAAAATAATATGTGAGGCATATGAAGTATTTGGAATTAGTATTTTTGAATCACATTTGAATTCCAGATAAAAAATGGTAATGAGAACATTCTATGAAGATATAATGTCATGGGAATTTAAAAACTATTAAAGACTTCTTGCTTCCCAATAAAGAAATGTCTAATGGTATGTTGAAAATTAAACCATTGGTTCATTTTAATAAATTTAGTCATGCATTATATTTCATTTTTATGGAGGATATTAAATAATTTTGTAAAATATTAGATGGATAAAGAGAATGAAAAATGAAATTGTGATATCGAATAGAATAAATTTTATAGAATGATAATGTGAATACCAATGATGGTGTTAAAGATTTTCTAGAAAGAATTATTTCGTGATGTGAGGTTCCACTCATGTTGTGAACTAGACAAAATGAGTTTAATTTTAAGAATTATATATTCATTTATATAGGAAATCTCAAATACTCACATTGTAATTAATTATTTCAATCCATGAATTATAATGTTTCATATAGGTTGAATAATTTATGTGTCAACTAATTATCATAACTCTCTCCATCCATCATTGTTAATGTTCCATCCCTTAATAAATTTGGTTGGATTTCTACCATATAGAGTTTGAATCAATCATATCCTTAAACATGGAACTATTTTATTTAATTTTTTTATAAAATATCATCAATATAATCATTATTTAACATCTCAATGTAGGGTTTTTTTATCCTCCTTTAATTTTTATTAGATTTAAATTATAATAGTTTTTTAAAATAATTCTGGTATATTTCTATATGTTTTTACAAAAATTATACATTGATGGTTATTAATTGAATGGTTGGATTATAAACTCAATAGTATCATGGTGGTTTGCATAGTTTTTATGAAAATTTTAAAAAAAATGGTTTTGATTTAAAAAACAAGGTCATCACACCTCCTATATAAATTACTATGATGTGGGTACTTAGTAGAATGGTAGATGGTTGGAATTTTTTATTTATTTCATTCAATTATTCTATGTTGAAATATACAAGGTTCTCAGTGCATATACAAATAAAAAATTGATAATTTGTTCAAGATATAGCTTGGTGGATGACGTATAACCGTTAATGAGATCACAGATTTCATTCAGAATGCATGGGTATTTTGTTATAATTTTGAACATTGTTGGTTATGATAAATTAAAAAAATTTAACTATACCTACTAAAAAATTATAGAATATATATATTTATAATTCTTTCTGAAAACAAGTTCACGAATTTCTTTAATATTATGAAATTATTTTACTACATAGATAACAAGCGTTTCATTTTTTATTCATATAATATAAAATATTATTAACCATAGTGGGAAGTAAGAAAATTAAATAGGAGGTAAATATTAAGTTTTTATACACACTGTAAATTTGGAACCTCAGTAAATATTTAAATATTTCTTATATGACATAGGAAACATATAGTTTTTATACTTAACTTGGGAATCTACATAATATATGTTGTCATTGCTAGTAGATATGGTTCATAGTAGTGTTTATGACTTGGACGTGAGTGGTTCAACTATAGTGTAATAAATATTTATATATTATGAGTGTTTGATCATATTTTACACTATTTTAATCTTAACCTGCTTTTGGTATTTTATTTATTAGCTATGGTTGTTTTTTACATTTATATTTTGATGGTTTCAAACTTGAATCAATGATATGATTTTAACTTATAATTTATTTTTTTGATGATTTTCTGATTGAGTGTATAAAGTAATTATATCCAACCTTTTATCCCTGTACTTAATCACATCATGCATGTTGATGACTATAATTATTTATAAAATGTCACATAATGTTTGTATCTTCATTTTCTTCTTTCACTCTAAAGGGTTCAGGTGGCATTTTTCCTTATCGAATGATGGTTTTTCCTAAGAAATTATATGATTATATATTTTTAAATCGTTATATGTACATCTTTTCCATGGTAGACTAATTAATTATCATTAATATCTTTTATATGAAAATGATCGTTGAATAGATGTTGAGGAATTTTGTAAAATTTTTTGACGTTTTGATGTTCAATATGGAAGAGAAGATGAAGATGATAATATATTTGGAATAATAAGATTCATCAAATGAGTTTCTGAATAAGTTATATATAATGATCTAAAATATTTAAATACTTGATGATGTATCTATATAATATATATTTCTAGAATGGGATTTAATAATGATGAATTATTGAGTTTTATTTAAGAAATATTTAGGATAACCATTTTTTTTTCATTCTATATGATTATTAAATGTGAAATGATAGTATGTTAAAATAATATGAGGGGCACTAGAATAAATTTTGTGAGTTCTATAAATGTAATTTTTTAAGGATCACAATCATTTATGTAACTCCAGCTTCATAGAAAATTCAATATAAAATGATGGAGGAGAATAATATGAATAAATTACTTGTGCATGTTAAAAATAATTTAGGTTATATGAATGGTATCCTCCTGATGACAAAGAATACTTATATACATTTTTCAATATACTTTATGATATTAGTTGTAATGTCACTGAATAAATAACTGGAAGTTGTATGTTGAAGGAATCAAGAGAATATTTTTTACAATTATTATATGTTCACATTAAAATAAGTATTTTTCTATATTTTATTCAATGATAAGTAAATTAAACAATATATATTCATTGAAGGAATTTATGTGATTCATTAGATGACCTGTAGGTGAGTTAAAGATAGTTGACTATGAGTCTTGTAGGATTTCATCTCCAAATATCATGGGAAATATATTAATGGTGGTAAATTCAAAAGTTGTGTTAGTGGGTAATTCAAAATGAAAACCACATTTTTTCAATATATATCAAATGTAACATTCGAATAAAAGTGTATATATCACCTTAGTGAATATAATATGAGAAATAGTTATTTATTGATTACATGAAAATATGAGGGGATGGAGAATCTGATCGAGAACATCCATAATAATATGATAGTTGTGAACGTGTGTGTAGTATAGAAAATTTTGTTTTGAAATAAAGTATATTATCTTGATCTAGAAAACAATAAGGATTAAATCTAGGCCAGTGATAAGACCACACTTTTATAAATATTGGAAATTTAATTACAAGATTTTATTAAGATATATAAGAGAAATATACCAGAAAAATGATCATTTCACCATGTGCGTTAGGTACAACTGGATATCACGAGGTATTCAATTTACCATCTATAAAAAAGTTCAATGATAATACTTGAATTCAATTGGATTATGTATAAACTACAACAAATAAAAAGGATCATGTGAATTGGGGTATAACTATATGTTTAAATGGTTCAATGGTTGGGTTGTATATCTAGATGAGGGATATTTGTATGACACATGTTGAGGCTTATGGGTGATTAAAATCAATACTAAATGTTATATATGATTCATCTTACTGTTGATAATCCATATTTTTATGTATAAGTAACCTCTTAATTATTATGATATAATGATAAATTTAATAATAATCTCTATACACTATATAAATTACATTATTTGTATTACAAAATTGAAAATTTGGTATGTTTTTTAATAATGATCCATAAATATTAACTGAACAAATTGGATTGATACACATAATTGATGGATGATTATTAGTTAAATTTAATTTGTAACAAGAAAATATTGTCACCTTTGATCCACACTATTCCATATTTGAGTGAAAACATGATCATTTTTTAATCAAATATTTTACCAAAGTCATAAATAAATATTTTTAGTACATGGGCTGTTGATTCAATGAAAATAACAATTATGAAAAAAAATATTTTTTATAGAACTGATGTCATGGTGAAATTGTTATATTTATGGATAATTCAAAATTCTTGGTTATTTTTTTGGAAAACCAGTTGTATCAAACTATTATATTAATAATAAATTTATTTATCATGATATACTATGATATAAAAAGATTTTAATTTTATTGTTATGAAATGATTGAAAAAATATTATTTTCCATTAGGAGAAATTACTTTTTTTAACAATGTTTATTTTCATTTTTTGATTTCAATAAAGAGAATTTTTAATTTATTTAAAATACATGAATAATTATGAAATATGATATATATGAATTTAGTATTCTAGGGAATATATGACTAGATAATGTAATCATTAGTAATATTCACTTGATATCAATGTAACAACCCATGATTCTACTATATATATATACATTTAATATGAATAATTTTGATGTGTTATTCCAAAACAACATCAAATAATAAATATATGAAATTAATGATTATAATATTATAATAGGAATAGAACATATATATGATGATAAAATATCAATCATTTAAAAATTAAAACATTATATGATTAATTAATTTGGTGATTTAAATAGGCATGTTTCAACACAATAAAATTTTATTCAAATATTATATTCTCATTTAAAAGATAATTTTTTAAAATAATTAATTTATATTTTTTAAAATCAAGCATATGTTTTTAAATAATCATTTAATAACTAAATATAGTTGAATTTTATAGATTTTTACTAAATAATTAATTATACGTTGAATTTTGAATGTAATAATTTCACTAAATATTATAGATTTCATGATATTATATTAACACTAAATTGAAATAATTTATAAAGAGTGAAATTATTTAATATATATATATATATATATTTTTATAGATGATTTAAAAAATATAATTTCATTTTATAAGATAAATGTTTACATTTTTAGGAAACTAATGTATTATTTTCCACTAATTTTTTTTTATATTAATATAGATGAAATATTTTATTTGATTAATTATACAAACTAAATATATAAAAATTCCATAAATATTTGAGAAAAATATGTACATATTAGTAGATAATGTAAAATTAATTTTTGGGAGAAAATTTGATTACTATAATTAATGTTAACGGCTATGATAGTGTTAAAGGGGTTATTTTTTTAAAATTACTATGATTTTAATATTTAATAATTTTATTTTGATAAAATAAATTGATATATAATAAATAAATATAATTATATTGTTTTTAAACATATATATATTTATATTAAATACATTTAATTGAATAAGTTATAAATAATAATAACAACACATAACATGTACAAAATCATTTTTCTAAAAGATAAATTTTTTAAACATAAAACATTTTTGATTATATTGTAATATTCTCTTATTTAGAATAATAATTATTTTAACATTATAACATATTTGGTATAAATCATGATTAAAAACGTATTTCATATACATAATTGAGGCATTCTCAGAATTATATTATCCAAAACTCCATTATTTAGAACATTTTACATCATTGAGTATTGAATATTGTAATTATATCCCAAAAAAAAATTGAAATTTAAAAAAATTACTTTTTATTCAGTTATAAAGCGAGATCATTATAGCCATAAAAATTCATGGTTTTCCTATTATGTTATTAATTAAAAAATACCCAATTTACCTCAACCTATTTTCATTCTCATTCGAAAAATTCTATAGTTACTACAAATTATTATATGACCTATAATAATTGGGACTTCATCAAGATTAATTTTATGGCCTCGATATAATTATTACATATTTATTTCATTTTCTTAATAATATTTTTATTACATGAAAAAAACTAATATGTTAATAAAATTACCTATATATGCATATTGTATTTTGGATTAATTATATTAATGAAATAACACTTTTTTATTATTAACCACCCTCATTGAAAATAAAAAACAACAATAATCTGTTTTGTAGAGTATCTCCTCCATGATGTGACATAGACTATTTTTCAACACATATTATAAATTATGGAAATTTATATTGAATATACTAATAATTATATGATATATATAATATAAACATTATTATAATGTGATAAATTATAATCTATTTTTATTACATCTCATTTTTTGTGAATAAAATCATTAACTGGGTGTTATGAGGACTACTCTCTCGATAAAGTAATGTTTTATGTTATTCATCATGGTATTCATTATTCATCCAATACAATTAATATATTATTCAAAAATATAAAAAATTATCCAAATAATATATGTATTCTTCTATTATAATGATATATTACACTTACATAACCATACTCACTCATCGAATAACAATGTGTCTTTTTTGGATAAGAATGACCACCTATATGAATGACAATAAAAAACAGTATCATCGATAAGTATTGAGAAATAATAAATAATATTTTTATAAGATACTATTAAAATAATTAATTTTAAGGGTTATTTAATATTTATCCTATATATTTATATTAATATTAAAAATCAATATGTGTTATCTAAAATTTCCAAAATAAGTAAACACTTAATCAATTTGTACAAAACACAAAAAACACAGTCCAAATATATATAATAATAAAATATAATATAATAAAAAAATTCTCTAGTTTGTGATCTGTATAATAATTAGTTTCTTCATAATTAATTTGATCAACAAACATTTATTATTCAGGTATTCATGACAATGCACATATTGAATTTGGACCACAGTAAAGTTTACATGGGTCAAATTTCCACCTTTTGAGACAAATTATTGATTATGGAACATGTTTTCCATGTAATGGATTATGTATTTCAGAATTAATATTTTTTAATAATATACTATCATTATTATAGATATGTAATTTTTTATTTTAGACCTTAAGAGGTTTTTGTTTAAAAACATCACATTGTTTGCATCGACTCAGTTTATGATATATTAGACTATAGTCATTTTTACATCAATATACTTGTAATGAATTATTTTATCCTTCATTTACCCTAATATTTATTTTATTTACTATATTTATCTAGATATAAATCTTTTTATGATCAATAACTTCATATTTTATAGAAAATTCATCCGAAATAAATGATTACCATTATAAATAATAACATATATTCAACCCATCAAACATATTCTTTGGTGATAATATTTTTTCTATAATAATATTTTTTTCTATTTTTTTTTCGAGATTATTTTAAAATTATGTGAAACTCTTACATCTCATAAACACTTTTCAGTTAAATCTAATATTAAATTATTCCTGATGTTTGTTTTTTGTAACAATAATTCAATACATTTAATGTTTTTACATATCAATGAAATATTTATTCCCATCTAATCCAGGTTTTCTATATATAACCCTTATATATTTTTCAAGACTCCAATGTTAGTTATTCCAAAAAATTAAATATTAATTTTATATACTAAATATGTATTCCTTCCATTCTATTAGAAAATGTATTTTTGAATGAAATTTTTGATTTTTTATCCTAGACATTCTATATTAAAATATGAATATAAAGAATAATTTAAATTGTTTTCCAACAAAAATATTTTCCATAATATTTTTAATATATTAATATGTTTTAAGGGATTAATAATTTATTTAAGAATTTATATATGATTTTAATTTAAGTGGATTGTCATGGAAAAATGATCAATTTCATATTCATTTAAGAGTACAATTGTACCATTCTTATAAAATAATTTTCCATCTCTTAGATGATATATTAATAATATTTTCACAAAATAAAAATAATAAATCTCTACAAAATAAATGATCTATAACGTTATTTTCCATTATAAATTATATTTCTTTTATAATAAATTTTAAATTCCAATATAATTTATTTAATGACCTATTTGTTTACATTTATTGATGGGCAATCAATAAGATAGTAAACATTGACTTGTAAAAGAAATTTTTAACAAATATATATATATATATATAATATCAATGACATGTAAGTACACTAGTATTTATTATCATGATTAAATGGTGATTAGATAGAATGTTTAATAATATCCTTTGATAAACATTTATTTTCCATTCTTTTATATTGTTTTTTTATAATGTAATTTTATTTATTTGTTTATGTGACCCCATATGTACAGTATAAGAAAATAATATTCATTCAATTTTTTTTTATTATAAGATGATGGATTCATTCCATAGGGAACATGTATGTTTGGATGTATGGTGAATGGGGTCCTATATCCCCCACTAATGAATTGGATAAGTGTTTAAATCATAAGATCTATGTATAACTGAGTATAATGATTTTATTATACATGTTTGGGTGAATGTGTGTTAATACTAAAGGAGATGTATATTCTAGTACAATTTTGATGTCTCACAAGCATGGGAGAAATTATGTAGCTGAAGAAGGTAATATTTACCTATTATAATTAGTGTCCCACATGTAGATGTATCCTAATGTTATTAAATGATGGATCATGTTTATTGAATCATATTTTTGTACACCACTAATTCATATGTTCTTCATTATGTCTTAATTTATCATTAATGAATAATTTGGTGTTACATTTTTATGTATATTTATTATAGATGTAAACTCATCTGTTAAAAACATATTATCCTTTATTTTCATCGCTTATGATTACCCATACATAGCCAGTAATCTAAAATATTTATTATAGTAACATATCCAAATATTATAAAACATACTATAAATTATGAGGTGTATGTAAAAGAAAGTAATAATGATCTATTATGTATTATTGATCAAATTTTTATAAATAACATTCATTATAACTAGTCGTCAAAGAAACTAAACTAAATGTTTCATCGAGTAATGTAATATTATTTGTATATTTAATAATTCTAAAAATTTTATGATGGGTTTTCATTGATAATACCAATATATACCAATGATAATTTTTAGAAGAATAATATTTTATAATATGATAATGGGGTGTGGGTTATGGTAATCATTGGTTCAATGAATAGAATATTTATCTTATTTTTTTGTTTTTTATAATGGTAATAGATTTATAGTGAAAACAAGAAGAGAAGTCAATGGGTTAAGAATAAATATTATATAATATCATGAGATTTTAGTTCTATAATTTTCTCTTTGTTCTCATGGAAATTAAATCTCATTCTAGTTACTATATGAGGATGTACAGTTCATCGTAGATATACCATCATGTATTTTTTTTGAAAAGTATGGTCTTTGAATTAAATTTATTTTTACCTAGGAAATGATAAATAATATTATCGAAAAATATCATTTTAACATACATGGGTAAATTTTTTGGTAATAAAATTCTTTTTACAAACAATTATGTTTGATCGGAGTATGATTTTAACTTATTTGGTTAGAGATCCAAATATGAAAATGACTAATGTTGAGAAAGCATTGAATGAATAGAGTCATAATATACACTAACAGAATTATATGTAAAATATTTTTAATAGAGGATTTTATAATTTTATTTTTATTTATTTTTATAGCTTAGATAGTATCATACATGTTATTTTTTTTGTATTTTTTTTATTATGCATGACCACAAATATAGAGAACTGTATATATCAAGAAACTACTATTTAATACAACAGAATAAGGGGAATAATTTTATGGTTGAGAATTATAATATATTTATCCTATGAATGAGTGTATGTGTTTCATATTATAACATCTGTTAGTCTTGTTTATATCTTAATAGAAAATAAATCTTATTACTCTTAGTCATTTTGATTAGTGAGTGATATTAATCTATGATATTATGGTAAATTCAAAATGTAATGAGGAATATATGAAACATGTAAATATTTTATTATTATTTATTTAAATGTTTTGAAAGAGATTTCAAATATTATCAATATCAATGAAATGTAATTTGATGAAGTGGTTATATTTATTGGGTTAACTATTATAGGAAACAAGATTTTGGGATGTATAACTCTTTTCATTGATATATTTTGGATGTTAATGTCATAAATGCATTTTTACCAATATTATGTAGATAGTATTTCAAGACCTATAATTGATTATTAATTTGATTAAAAAATTATCCAATTTATTAAATTAACTTTATTGTGGGATTATGATATATATTGACTAGTTTGTGACTTTTTCAACTACTAGTTAAAACATCATACTGTCAAACATTGATATTGATTTTAGAGTAATAGTTTATAATTATTGAATAATTTCATTAATATTCAAATATTTATAAGAATTGTATATTTTGTAGAAATCATGATTATTTAATATACGAACTTGAGTATATGATGGAAAGAAAAAAATTATATTTTTATGGAAAATAATTGAAATTTTATAGCATAGGATAGTAAGAATGATTTGTTATTTTAAAATATACCCTAAAATAGAAATATATTTTAAATATACATAAATATGGTTATCAATTTTTTGTAATTAAAATTGTGGCTGCACATTTTTGATAAGGTCAGTAGTATTCCATGAACTATGATTTTAATCCATAATATTCCCCATTAAATAAACACTATGTTGATAAATTGAAACAATCATTACAAGAATATTAATAAATAAAGTAAATAGATGTTTATAAAAAATGAAAATAATAAATCATATGGTAGGTAATGTTATTCCAATCATATATAAATTCATTAAATATAGGATTAATAATATTTATGTTTTAAAAGGGTATTTTTCATTAAAAGAAGTCTTTAATTATATAAGGAAATTTCGTTAAATATAGAACTTATAAATTCTAGAATTTTAATTTCTTAAAATGAACATCATTTTTGAATTCCCATTAACTACTTTTTCAAAGATTAAAATTTTGATATTTTTCAGAAACAATGGATTTTTCAGGGACAAGCCAAAATATCAATTTTAATCAAAAAAATATCACTTTTAGGAAATTTTCATGACACTTGAATGAATAATAATATTAAAAAAATTATTTATATGAATAATTTATATTTAATAAGTAATTTATATAATTTAACATATGATTTTTAAATTATTAGACAGAAGTCTAAAAATTCATAGAATATTAATATTATATTACATTAAAAGCATTTTCTAGGTGCTTACTAAAATTTAGATATTACCACTTTTAGAAATTAAATACACTTAAAATTGATATCATATATGAGATAAATATTTTAAAATTACCTTATATATAAATTTTTTAATTTAAATATAATAAATAAATTACTAATTTTAATTAAATGTGTTTGACGAGGATGAAATAGTTACATTCAATAAATTATGTTCTTAATATTATGTTATATTTTTATAATAAATTAAATTTATTGATATTAAATAACAATATTTTTATAATTTTTAAAAACATATATTATTATATATACATCCCTTTAATTGAATCAACACTTAATAATTTTATGAACCCATAATGGTTTAATCATCATTAAATTTTTCAATATATGAAATGATTTTATGAAATGGTTATTTTTAAACTAATAAGTTATTAATTTTGATGAAATAGAGATTAAATTTAGGTATATTAAACACTCATTTTTTATTATAGGAAATTTCTTAGGATTATTAGAACATATTTTACATGGCTAAAAACTAGTTACCCATGAAAAAATGTAAAAGTTATATTATAATTGTTCATGACATCAGACATGTTTAAAAAATAAGTGAAAATACATATTTTATGATTTATTATTTTATAATCTCCCAAAAATAATCTATTTCAAAATTAATTAGTCATTGAACCCTGAATTGTGTAATGATATCATTCAAAAATAAAGGGTATTTACAGAAATACCATTTTCTTCACTTATAAAAGGTGTTCACATCGTGAATCTAGACAACCGTAACAGTGCCATACGGTATATTTTCACACCTTTAGACATATATCATATTATATAAAATATTTTATTTATAATTATGTATGGATTAAACATTTATTATATAAAAACATATCATTTAATTATTTAATGAATTTAATACCTTTTTTCATTCCATAAGGAGTAATGATGAGTAATTTGTTTACATCATACTTGCTTCATCAGATCAATTTATGTTAATTTTGGTTAATATATGTCTAAAATGAATATATTTATCATTATTATTATTTTCATATAGTTATTCTACTAAAATTCTATTTTATTATGTTTTATTTTTGGTTTAGGTCTCATCATTAATAACCAATTCATTGATGGAATAATTTTAAAATTTTAATTATATCATTTGTGTATATAAATCCATTTCTTTCCAATGAAAATTTCCATCCCAGTTTAAATTTTCATTCAAACAAATGATTTCATTTATTTTTGTGATGTTAAATATGAATTAATACTTATGATATGATTCTATCTCCTAACATCTTTTTATGATTACATTTTATTTCCCAAATTATGTTGTGGGTTTTTATGGATGTTGTTTAACAATATATATATTTTTTATATATCAAGAATGTATTTCTTCTCTTAAAACCCAAATTTTCTCAATAAAATACTAATTTTTATTTCAATAATCACTAATTTGAGATTTATTGATATCTAAATTTTTATTATAACAAAAATGTGGTCTTTATATTATTTTAGTAGATGAATTTTCAAATAATATATTGAACTTTGTCTCCTATAATTTATTTATAAATTGAAAATAAGAAAATTATTTCTAAACTGTATTCGCATGAATATACAACCAATCAATTTTGTATTGATTAATTTTGTTCATGGTTTTGCTACGTAATTTTTTTTATATTATTCGAATGTTTTTATTTAGTGCGAATTTCATGAAAAAATGATAATTTTAATCATGTTTTTCAAAGTAAAATTCTATAAAACATTGAATGTTTTAATAATAAATGGGCAACTAATTATATATGTTTTAAAAAATTAGACTCCAAATATATCTATAAGAAAAATAATCCACTTCTACCATTGTTCTGCCGAATCATCAATGAGGAATAACCATTATTTTATATTCAATTACATTCCCTTGTAAATTCCCAATTTTAAAACCTTTCTATGGAGGATGTACATGTATATATAAGTAAAATATTAATTAATAAATTATTAACATAAATATATATCATTATTATATATGGTGTAGATGGTATATTATTTATAATCATTATTGTGTCATATTAAATTAAAATATTACATTTTATATTTCCACTCACATTTATTTTATATAGGTTTATCATGTTGGTATTATTAAAGGATTTGTGAATGATTTCATTATTTAACACCATTTTAAATGGATTTTAAGACAATTTAATTTCTATTATATCATTATAATAAGATAGAAGGATTTCATATGAATCTAATTTTTATGTATGAGCCTTGGCATCAATATTTTATCTCCATACAATAAATGGTTTAAATTTTTAAACATAATGAGTTACATATATTTGATTACAATTATGTTTACATTAAATCATGGGTAAATTTTTTTGACAATAAATGGTTATTCAATCAATAGAAAAATTATGTGGTATTGTTAGTATTGTTGTATGTGTATGATGCATGATGATAATTTTTGAAGATGTTAACATATTTCTCACATTTATAAGGTTTCATGATGTTAAGATTGTTGGGATCATGATTATAAAAAAATTATCCACAATCTTTCGAATAAAAAATTATTCCTTATTACTTGATTTATTTTATCTTTGTTGTATTTGGTATACATTTTTATCCTAATTATACCAAAATACTCATCTTATTCCCAATTATTATCAATTGTATTTGTCGCTTATATTCACCAATAATGTTAATGTCAACTCACCCATTTCAAGTATATTTACCTAGGTAATGAAGATGGTTGTACCCTATCTGTATTTTATAATGTAGTCTATAATGGTTTACTTATGGAGAAATATTAATAATTTTTTTAAATAATGTAATAATAATAATTTTCCACATTGTTAGTAAACAAAAGGTTCTCTTAGTTTATTGATAATATTCAGATATTTCATTTATTTTTTTTAGTTCAAAATATATAATCTAGCTTGGTATAAAATAAATTTTTTGAAATAATGTTATTTATCATCGAAAAAATGAGCATGGGTTTTGGGAACCCCATTAAATGCATCAAATTGTAATATAATATATATAATAGAATATTAAAAATATAATGTTTTTAATATATTCATGAATGTTATGATCTAAAATTATTTAATAATTATGAAGGAAGTGAACATGATCAAATAAATCCAGTAAATTTACCGCTTTTATTTTGATACTTAAGGCTAAAACATTATGATGATTGAAATGTGTGTTTTTTATTGATTTCTATATATATTTAATTAGGGATGTTTTCTATCTCAAAAGAGTAAAATTATTTGAACACCATCTTCTTAAATAATGTTAGTATATAATGAAAAATATTAGATGATTACTTCTTTTATAATTGATCAATTTGGTCACACTATTAGAAAAGTGTTCTATACCCATAGTTTTATGTAGAAATATGGGTATAAGACCCCCCTATAACTACGGTTTTGGGAACCGTGGGTATATGGATAGTATCGAGACATATACCGACAGTTCTCCAAAACCGTGGGTATTGGTCCCCTTTAACCACGGTTCATGAAAAAACCGTTGGTATAGGTTTTTTTGAAGACCTATAGCCACAGATTTGCCAAAACCATGGGTAGAGGTGGTATATTTTACAAAGACCTATACCCGAGTTTTTGGAAAACCGTGGGTATATCGTTCCCCCATAATGGGGGGAATGAAAAATTCCGCAGGACCAAAAAAAAATTTGGTCAAAGGATTTGCAAGACTCATTATGATATCATAATTGAATGAGTAGCTAGTGATCTTAATTGATGAGAGAAAATGTTTTCATTAGAATAGAAATTATCTGTAGAATACTATTTATATTAAATGTTTATTATGAATAATAATATTTAAATATTGTAATATTCAAATTGAGTAATTGATATAGAAGAGGATATTATTGATTTTTTCTAGAATTTTGTTTCGGGACTCCATTAAACCACATGATGTTAAGATATTTAGTTGATAAATTTATATTCAATAAATATATTTTTGAATCTATATATTTTATGGAATAATATAAAATAGGTACCTCATGGATGAAGTTAAGAGGAATCAAGACATAATATTTGTATTTTCACTCTAATTTAATAATTCAAATACTTTTTGGTTGTTTTAGATTTGGTCTGTTATAGATTAAAAAAATAAATGGATTATAAATGTGAATTTATTATTCAGTATATATGATATGTTTTCAATGATAAATAAAAAATACCACCATAAATTAATCTATACAATTAGTATTTTCATTCAAAATATCTAACTGAACTGAATCATATAACATGAGTTTAGAGTGGGTGGTTTTTAAAATTTATTATGATGAAGGATTCTATTAAAAACAATCCTTATTCATCAGTTTTTATTAAATTATAATATAGGTTTTTGATATTTATTTAGATAAAAATATATGATATTATATTATATTTTTCTGGTTAATTTAATTTTTTATTAATTCATAACGAGTTGAAAAACATATTCTATATCATTTTTATGGGATAACATAAGTTAGTTTCTGGATTTTACTTAAATCAATAACATCATTATATTTTTTTTATTCAATTTCTATACCTATGGTAATATGTAATGGTGTTAAAATGATTCTTAAGGAATCATAAATAGTCATATGATTAGATCATGTAGATTAAAAAAATATTCAATTTGTAAATATTTTTTAGAAGCATTATTTCAGTTATAATATAAATAAGGACATTTAGAACATATTTGATGTTCTATATTTTAATTTTTTCACATAGATGACTTATTTTAAATTTATATTACATTTAATTTACATTATTTCTTTGTTTGGGGGGTTTCACATGGATTTTGGTGGAAATGGTGGGTTTTCAATATCTAGGACAAACCATGACCCCATTTCCAGATTTAAAAACCAATTTTGTTTATTTTATAACTCATTCATTTTTCTATATTTTACAAAAATTATACTTCTCAATTTTCATACACTAATGTATAAAAACTACCATATCCAATTTAGCTTAAAAAATCAATAATCATGATGGATATGGGTTTCTTATTAAGCTTTTGGTCCATCCCAAAATCCCATTTCCTGCATTATGTTTTATTTTTAATATTTTAATATGTCATTCAATATTTACTCTCATTCGGTGATTCTACCTCCAAATCGGATAAAAAAACCTATGGAGAACCCCCATTATCTATTTCACCGATTTGGAGCTCATCCGGTTCACGAATTTTGGAAAAAGTTCTCTAGATTTCTCATATCGTCTAGATTTGAAGAGGTAATTGTTTCTTTAATAACTCTTTCAATTTCTGCTCTTTTTCACCCATTTCAGTCTCCACATGACCGTATCATACCCATTATATCCTCCATATAAGGTTTGGTTTCTTTGAGATTCAAATTCGGGTGTGTTTGGTACATTTGATTCAAGATGTTTCAAGTAAGTGTTTCTTTGCTTGATTTCATCCCATTCCTTAGGGTTTCATTCACCCTTTCTTGAAGTTATTCATGTCTAGACGTTCAGGTTCGAACCCATGATTTGATTTGGGGTATTTTTGGTCATATATGTTGGTCTAGGGCTAGATTTATCTTCTTTTAGGTGCGACAGTTGTGTGGTTGATGTTTCGAACCATGTTTTGAGGGTTTCAACATAAAAGATAGGTGATTCCATGTGTAGCCATTTTATGATGAGTTAGCTAGATTGGTTCATTTGTTTAGTATGTTTATAATATTTTTTTGTGTTTTAAAACTTTTTTTGATGGATTTGGTTAATAATTTAATTTTTAGTTGCATTTTATCTTGGAATTGGGTACTTCTCATGTGTGACTCTTAGGGTAATGTTTGGGTTTAGTTTATAGCATATGAGAGTGATTTATTAGTCTTTAATGGGCTTTCCAATTCTGGTTTGTTAATTCCTTATTGTAATGTGGGCCTTGAAAAGTGATTTTTGAGTGAGTTTAAGGTGTAAATCATTATTGTACTTCTTGAAAGTGATTTTGAAAATGTGTGGTTTTCATGTGGATATGTTGTAGTATTGTTTGAGGTGTTTTTATAACACTTGGGGATGTTTAATAAATGTTTTTGGGTCTATCAATTCTATTTTGAATTTTTATTGGTGGGATTTGTTCCTTGAAATACGGTTTTGAAATGGGATTTATGTGAAAAGATTTGGTACACTCTTTAGAATTGTTTTATGAATGTTTTGAATGGTTTAATTATTTATGTAAGAGGTGAAACCATATTGGAAAACTATTTTGGATTGTTTATACTTTCCAATGGAAAATTTTAAATGCTAATAGGTCTTTCATGTTATGTGTATCCACTTTGAAATGTTTTATAAAAATGTCTAACAATTTTACTAAAATGTTAAAGAGGTGTGAACGTGATGTGGGCCATTTGTGTGAGTGCGATGTGAAACATGGAATTTTTTAATAAAAATGGTTTTATAAAAAATATGAGTGGGATGTTATGAGATGTTTATCATATTTTGAGGGACTTTATATAATTGTTAAAGGATGTGTTTCATTGTGAACGTTATGCAAAAAGTGTTGTGGACTATTTTGGTGTGAGTTTGATATCAAATTGCATTTGAATGAAAAGTGGAATTTGTGACTTGTGTGATGTACATGGGGATTTTTGGTTAATGTGTGATGTGGAAGTGATACATTCATGTGAAAACAATATTTCATGGCTTGTTGGACATGTTTGAGAACATAGGGAAAACTCATGTATCGAGGTGGGTGGACGTGTACTAGTATGCTAGTTAATCTTTGGGGTTTGGTATCAGTTTCACATAGCATGATTGACACTTACAAATATAACTAAACTATGATGATGATGTTTGGGGACACTAGGTTATGGTAATGTTCCCTACTAGTGGCTCTTGCATGAGAACATATATTTTTTGTGTTTACTCTCACCGAGATATGAGGTACCGGGGACCCACAGCTTGCTAGTGCCTAGGTTTTATTTTCAATTGCATGTGCTCATTAGATCCATTATAAATTCCATAAACATATGTTATATTTGGCTGGAAAAAAATTCAGTAGCTTTTGAATTTATTCTAAAAGTGTTGATTCTTTAAATTGGCTCACTTGAAAAATAATTTTTTTTAAGTTGCATCTTTTAAAAATTGTAAATAGAAATTACATGTTTTTTAAAACATGCATGATTTTTGTCTTTGAATGTTTATCACATTGAATATATTAGTGGTGGATTAATATTTGGCATTTTATCACACCCTACTTACTCCCTTGTGTGTTTGTAGACTTGGTTATTTTTGTTGTCACCGTTTTGGGTATAACTTTTGTGACAACGGTTTAGGTTTTGACCAGTCACTCATAGTCTGGTGTTGTGGAGATGGCTTGAGGGTGATGCCTCTTGCGATGTTGAGGTTCTTTGGCTGTTAATGTTTTGTTTTTTACTGTTTTTATAGGCTTTTTGAGTTGTTTTAGAATATTTAATTTAATTATGAATATTTTTAAAACATTTTTTGGTTTGAAAAATCCAGATTCGTTTTATTGGTTTCATTTATTGTTTTATGTTTATAAACTTGGGTAAATCATTCCCAATTCTCATTTTATGATACCCAAGGACTTGTGTCAGCCTGTGGGGATCGGGAATGCACTTCGGGCCTTGTCACGGGCCTGTTTTGGTGCTGGTTTCGGTGGCGATCAAATTCGCTTCGTGACAAAATGGTATCAAATGATGTTCACTCTATTTGAGTCATGTTACTTGGGAAATAGTTTGGATAGTCTGGACTAAAGATTGTCGGGACATGAAATTATGGTTATGGATTGTGTGCTTGATCCCCACACTTAATGACGGGAATCATGTCGCCAGGGGAAGTTTGGATTTATCTACATGTTTTGGTTTTCTTGTTCTTATAATGATTAGGGGAAATGAAAAGAGTGTTGAGTTAATGGTCTCAGTGAGCTCGCACGGTCTGGCAAGCCATGTGGTTCAATTGATATTTTCTAGAACACTCTCTATGAAGGTGATGTGATTGGAATGTGGCTGCCAACCACATGTCCATGTCACCCACAGAAACTAGTTTCCTCTCGCATTGTTTTGTGCTTTAGTTTTGATATCTTAGAACTTTGGTTTTAAAGTGACATGGTTTTAAGAAGCGTAATTTTTTTCTGAAATTGTTTTTAAATAATGATGGAATGGTTTGATTTATGAAATGGTGAAATATAATTTTTAGAATTGTTTTTAAATGGAAAATAATGTGCTTACACCACTTTTGAATGTCGGAACCATATTGAAGTTGGTTTTCAAAAGTGTTTCCAATATATTTTCCTAAACAATTAAAGGGCGTTTTAATGGGATGAGATGTTTTGAAATTGATTAGAATAACGTGAATGTGAGTTCTTTTTTAAATGGTTGTGTCCTTATGAAATGTTTTGTAAGATGTGAATTGGGATTTTGATCTCATTTTTAGCAGTTTTGAGAAAAAGGATGGGTTGGTTGACCGTTTTGTTTTTTAATAGTGGAATGAATTTTCATTTTAACCTTTGGTATTTCAATGAGCGACCACATGCATGAGGTTATATTGGATGATGGATCGTTGATGGCATGACTGGATGAGTGTCAGGATGAATATGGGGAGGGTGCCTGGTGTGGCACAGAAACATGCATGTGTGAGGCCCATGGGGTACCATTGGTGGATACACTAACTAATGAACCATTGTTTTTCAAAGAAATGATTCTAAAGAAAAACATGATATCTTGATGAATTGTTTGGGATTGTGTATATTATGTGTTTTTGTAAAATTTTGATGTTTTTGGATGTTTTGAGTCCATGAACCCCTCCTGTTCAAACTCTGATTTGGGTTTGTGTTTGTTCGGTAAGCTGGGTAGAAGGTTCGGTTAGTTTTCTCCTATGATATATGTTTCGGTAAACCTTTATGGTGGTTCCATTAATGATTTTGGATCTGTTTTGTGGAATGTTTTTACGAATGTTCCAGCTTGGTTGCTTCCTTGGGCTCTCTCGTTGGATAAGGTACACCCCCATTAAGGGTTAGTGCACAACTGATGTGCATCCAGATTGTTTTTACAATGGACAATACTCGAGTTTTTCAATGGAAGGAATATTTTGTTGATCTTTGTAGAATGAGTATACACCATTTAATTTTTTGGTTTTTTTCAGATCCTCTTGTTGTGGAAGAGTGATCATGGATGTCTGAAGGAGACCTTATTTTCTTAAGCTACCTGATTCGTCGAATGTGAAAATCATCATGGGATGTCAGTATGGATTGTGTCTATGAGGGCCTCTGAGTTCTTCATAGTATCTATGAAACAATGGTTCTTGTTAAATCAACAATTTTGGGATTTTCGTCACGGGAGGCTATTGTATCCACTATTTGGACTTGTATGTTGTTTAGGGACTTTTCATAAGTTCCAGTTGTATGTATTGTTTCTATCAATCGCAAAGGTCATGTTCGGGGATGCATTATGATGTTTTGTGATCATTTTATAGTAAATGTGAAGGTCGCACAATCTTCTAGGTTTCTCTATTATGATGGGAGTATGTCTCCCTTGAGAAAAAAAATCAAATCCTCTATCTTAGAAGAAGTTGTTTATGTGTGTCCTACCCTTCTATTGTTTCTCACACAAAGAAACACGGTGTGATGTTTGTGCATCTTCTAATCCCTTGTATCAGTGAAATGTCAGGTTTATGTAAAGTGAGTTATGGAGTGTGTTATGTCTTGGTGAACCCATCGGGTTATGTGGTTTAGTTATATGTGGCGCTGAATGAAGAAGTTCCACATAGGGGCTTCCATAGCCTAACTGCGAGGACGAAGCTGCTTCAATATTTTGAGCTCCATCCATAGCACCCAGAGAGATGTTGTCCCATAGTTAGGGGAAACCCCATTGTCATTTAAAACATTGTACAATGTCCTATCCTTGATATGAAATATAGTAAGAGTTTAAACCTCTGGTTTCATCATCTTTCATCTGTTTTTATCGTTCATTGGAAATCAGTGGACGGCCTTGTAACCATGTCATCACCCAATATCTCCCCCCCTTTTGGTTTCCATTGAGTCTTTGGAGAATGGATTGAAATATGGCTAGACAGGCTAAGCTTGCGGTTTGTGCATGAATAGTAGTTCCCATGTTCTAGGAAGCCATGCAGAAAGAATGATCTGCACATTTAGTGCATGGTTTCCCAAACCATGTGGACAAATTGGGAACCCTTCCCAAATCGGTAAAAAAAAATTCGGTCCTTTCGTGTTGGCCCACACCGGTCGGTTAATATGGTTGGTTCCTATAGTAGGAGACCCACCATGGGTACCATGCATAATAATTGGGATATTTCTAATGGATTTATACCACCTTCACTAGGTATTCTATTTGGGCCTCCCCCTGTTAGTGCCCTAATTTTGTCTCGGGGAAAATGAATTTTAAGTTGTCTCTTATGGTGGGGAACCCATTTGCGTCTCTTCATATGAGTAACTAGGAGTTTTTCCATTAGTCTTGTCTTGGAAGTTGGTATTATATTTCATATATATCTAACTACCTACGTCTTCCTTGGGTAAACATTGATATTTGAGAGTGCCCAATTCTTTAGTTATAGTAGGGTAAGTGTAACTTTGTTTGATGTTGTTGTTTGTTTAGGTAAATTTATTGAGTATTGTTCAGATTGTGATTGAGAATTTTTCATTTGGGATGAATCCTGAATGTGCTTAAAGGTTTCAGGATAGTGGTTTAAGTTTACTTTGTGAGAGTAATCCCTCCTTAAATGATCACTAGAGTTGTTTTGTCCTTTGGGGGCACATCTTGGCAAAGAATTACTTCTTGGTTTATCCGTTGTGTTTGGTTTTTGTATTTGGCCTAACTGTGGCTTTCTGATGGCGGAATGTTTTATAGTGGGGAGAATTGACCCATACAAGACTTATTTAAATGTTTTTTGTCATTTAATTTAAAATATTTTTTTGGGGTTTCACATGAAATTTGGTGGAAACGGTGGGTTTTCAAAATCTACGCCAAACCGTGAGCCCATTTCTAGATTTAAAAACCAATTTTGTTTATTTTATAACTCATTAATTTTTCAATATTTTACAACAATTATAATTCTCAATTTTCATAACCTAATATATAAATACTACCATATCTATTTTGGCCTGGAAAAAATCCATAATCATGAAGGATATGGGTTTTTTGTTAAGGTTTTGTGCCAGCCCAAAATCCCATTTCCTACTTTAAGTTTTATTTTTAATATTATAATATATCATTCAATATTAAATATTTTTTGGTGATTATACCTCCCAATCGAAGCCTAAAACATAAGGAGAACCCCATTATCTATTTCTCTGATTTTGAGATCATATGTTTCTACAATTTGGGAAATACGCCTCTGGATTTCTCAAATCTTCTAGATTTGAAGAGGTAAATTGTTTCTTTTATAACTCCTTTAATTTCTGCTCTTTTCCCCCATTTCAGTTTTCACATGACCTTCTCATCCCAATTAGATCCTCCATGTCAGGTTTGGTTTTCTTGGAGATTCAAATTCTGGTGTGTTTGGTTCGTTTTATTCAACATTTCTCATGTAAGTGTTTGTTTCCATGATTTCATCCCATTCCTTAGGGTTTCATTCACCTTTTCTTGATGTTCTTCATGTCAAGAAGTTGAGCTTCGAACCTTGGGATTGATTTTGGGTATTGTTTGTCAAATATGATGGTTTAGGGTGGGATTTATCTTCATTTAGGTGTGGTAGTGGTTCAGTTGATGTTTCACCCCATGTTTTGAGGGTGTCATCATAAAAAGTAGGTGATTCCAAGTGTGACCATTTTATGATGAGTTATCTTGATTGGTTCATTAATATAGTGTGTTTATAATATGTCAGTGTGGTTTGAAAACTGTTTTTGATGGATTTGGTTAAAAATTTAATTTTTAGTTACATTTTAGCTTGAAATTGGGTAGTTTTCATGTGTGACTCTTGGGGTAATGTTTGAGTTTAGCATATAACATATGAAAGTGATTTATTATTCTTTAAAGGGGCTTCCAATTATGGTTTGTTAATTCGGTACTATCATGTGGGCCTTGAAAAGTGATTTTTGAGTGAGTTTTAGGTGAAAAACATTATTGTACTTCTTGAATGTGATTATGAAAATGTGTGATTTTCATGTGGATCTTTTGTGGTATTGTTTGAGGTGTTTGTATAACACTTGGGGGTAGTTTAATAATTGTTTTCGGGGCAGTCAAATTCTGTTTTGAATTTGTATTGGTGTGATTTTGTCCTTGAAATACGGTTTTGAAATGGGTTTTATGTGAAAATATTTGGTACACTCTTTAGAATTGTTTTATGAATGTTTGGAATGGATTAATTATTTATGTAAGAGGTGAAACCATATTGGAAAAAAATTGGATTTTTTATACATTCAAATGGATCATTTTAAATGTGAATAGGTCTGTCGTGTGATGTGTATCCTCATGGAAATGTTTTATATAAATGTCTAATAAAAATACTAAAATGCGAAAGAGGTGTGAATGTGATGTGTGCTATTTGTGTGAGTGCGATGTGAAAAATGGATTTTGTTTATAAAATGGGTTTTTTGGAAAATGTTAGTGGGATGTTATGTGATGATTATCATATTTTGAGGGACTTTATAAAATTGTTAAAGGATGTGTTGGACTTTGAAAGTTATGAAAAAAGTGTTGTGGGATATTTTGGTGTGAGTTTGATTTCAAAATGCATTTGAATGAAAAGTGGAATTTGTGACTTGTGTAATGTACATGGGTCTTTTTGGTTAATTTTTGATGTAGAAGTGATATTTTCATCTGAAAACAAAATTTCTTGGCTTGTTGAACTTGTTTGAGCACAAAGGGAAAACCCAAGTATCTAGGTGGATGGACGTGTACTAGTATGCTAGTGAATCTATGGGGTTTGGCCTCTGTTTCAATTAGCAAGATTGACACTTACAACTCTAACTAATCTATGATGATGATGATTGGGGACCACTAGGTTATGGGTATATTCCCCACTAGTGTCTTCTGCATGAGAACATATATTTTTTGTGGTTACTCTCACCGAGATACTAGGTACCTGGGACCCACAGATAGGAAGTGCCTAGGGGTTATTTCTTATTACTTGTTGTCATTAGATCATTTATACTTACCGTCGGCATATGGTATATTTGGCTGGAAAAAAATTCAGTAGGTTTTTTATTTATTTTGAAAGTGATGATTCTTTAAATTCTCCCACTTGAAAACTATTTTTTTAAGTTGCATCTTTTATGAATTGTAACTAGAAATTATATGCTTTTTAAAACTTTCATGCTTTTCATCTTTTAATGGTTATCGCATGGAATATATTAATGGTGGCACCCTTCTGCGTATTGTCTCACACCCTACTTACACACTTGGGTGTAAGTAGACTTGGTTATTTTTGTTTTTACAGGTTTTGGTATAACTTTTGTGCCAACTGTTTGGGTTTCCACCGGTCATTCATGGTGTGGTGTTGTGGAGATGGATTTAGGGTGATGCCTCTTTCCATGTTGAGGTTCTTGGGCTGTTAATTTTTTGTTTTTTCTATTGTTATATGCTTGTTGAGTTGTTTTAGACTATGTAATTCAGTTCTGAATTTTTATAAAACATTGTTTGGTTTGAAAAATAAAGATTCGTTTTATTGGTTTCATTTGTTGTTTTATGTTTATAATCAAGGGTAAATAGATCCCAAATCTCATTTTATGATCCCCAGGAACTTGTGCAAGCCCGTGGTGATCGGGAACAGCCGTTGGGCCTTGTCATGGTCTGGTTTTGGTGCTGGTTTCGGTTGCGATTATATTCGGTTCGTGACAATGTTGGTATTAATTTTATATATTTTATAGATTTTAATTTAACTATTGTAAAAATTATTATCACATAAGTTTATTTTATTATAATTCAACATTTATTTATTATTCTTGGGATTTTTTTGGAATTATTGGGTTATGCAGATTGAATATTTTGTTCCCATAAAATTTATAGGAAATGAACCAGTGATATGTATCATTTCATATGTAAATTTTTTATTTTCATAGAGTTCACCGATCTAAATTTCAGTAACTTTACCTTTATAGTAATCTTATAAAGTCACATAAGGTTGTTATTTTCACAAATACTAATTATTAGTATTGTTTTATTAGATTATTATATTCACTTCAAATGTATGTCAATTATGATGATAAAATTTTATCCATAACTAATTAAATTATTAGTCTACAATATCTTGAATTATTTATTTTGAAGTGAGGTATCACCTTCTGGGAGAGCATGTACAATAGGGTATATTAGTTTGAAGTTTTTTCAAACTAAAGAAAAATTAACATATATATATTAAAATCAATTAGATGAAATAATGCATTGAAATAGTAAATATGAGATTAGAAAGATGAAAACCATGTAAAAAATTACAATTCCTTTATTATCAATAATTAAAACATAGATTTTATATATTAATTCATTTGATGTTTTTAATTTGTTTTTGTTCCTTTTTGTAGTATTTGTTTTTATATAGAAATTTTTCTATATACATATATCACTATAATATATTATACATTTATTTCACTATAAATTAAATGGATGTAATTATTTTTCCTTATAAATAATTATATTTATTTTAATAATAATGTTTATCTCATCATTTTGATTATGTTTATCAGTGTCAATATTTTTTAGTCTTCATTACATGTATTTAAAATTCAAATGCATGGATAATTTCAATTTTTTTAATAATTATGATTATTTTTTAGTGAACATTATTTTTTATATTAGGTGTTATTAATTTTTGTAATATATTATTCCATACTTTTTATTATCCTTTTATTTACTGTTCTATTAATTTCTACATGTGTTATCAATATTTTCATGTCTCTTCATTTCTGTAAAAGAAATGATTGTTTTTCATGATTCATTATTAATAATATGGGAAGTGTTTTAAGGGAATTATTGCATCACTTTTTAATATTTACAGTTAATTATAAATTTTCTCTCACTTTTATTAATTGTTTTTAGTCAAATATAATCCTTAAATAACTCATAATTTTATATTTCTATTTATTTTTTTTCAATTCATGTCTGTTGTAAATTATATTTTATTTGTATTTCGTTATAATTATATTATATTATTTTATGAAAATTCTTATTGAAGAATTTTAAAATTCGTTTTCCTTTACATATTAGTTGTTTTTTCATAACGTATTCTAATTTATAAAACATTAGCTATTTATTATCTATTATGTAATTTCTATTTTCCAATATTTGTTATATGTTTTGGATGTTTTGATAATTTTATAAGACATAAATTTTAAGTTATGAATTCCATGTATAACAACATTTAGAAACTCATCTATGTATCAAATAATTGTAATTTCCCCATGTAAAATTTTTTTATCTTATTTTTTGAATATTAACTCCTTCATTTTATGTTTACTTAATTTTTAAATGTTTTGTTTCAACATGCATTAAATATTTACAATTTTGTAATAATTATTAACTTATACCCTTGTTTTCTTCTCAATTTAAAAAATAATTACATATAAATCCTTATTTACTTCTAAATAAGATGTATCTTGTGATATGGTTAGAAATTATTTGATTATATTGACATTCCACAAATAAGTATCTATAAGAAACCATTTGAGATTCAATGTTATATTATTGGAAAGACAATTATTAATTAAAAACCATGGTACTGAATCACTACATAACAATTATGATGTTAAATGATAGTCGCTACATGGAAATAAATAGAAAATTTAAAATTTTTGTGTATTTTTTTATAGTAAATATATATCATTTATCAATAATTTAAAAATAAATAATTAATGTGACTTTGTAATAAAATTTATATTCACATTAATTTAACATCAGGCATGAAAATACATTCTACCATTTACAAACATTGTAAAATAGTAAATAGTTCTATAATTATAATTGAAGCATTTATCATCCAAGAGATGTTATCTTTTTTGATCTAAATAAGAAATATCATTGGAACATTGTAAGAACATTATAAATTTTATAGTTGTGCTTTGGAAAGAAAAAATAGTGCAGAAAAATAATATTTTGGACCAAGAAAGTGTGTTATAACCCAAACATGTTTATCTCTAGTAAAGGTATTTTATATAGTGACCATGAAATGCTTGAAATAGATTTTAAAATCAAGTGACACACTCAAAAATTATTAAAGTCATAATGTGATTGTGGTTTAGCTAAAGTGTTAAATTTTATTATTAGAGGGAAATTATGTAAAAGACATCAAAATTGTATTGAAAACTCACTGCTTACCGAGAACCCCATTACTAGGTAAGCAATGACTCAATGAGAACCTGGTAAAACCCCATCAACTGAGTGATGTGGATGAAGGCTTTTTAAGTACCCTATATGGAGCACTAGTTACCCAATTATTTTATTTTGGTTATTAGGGGATCATAGAACGATGTTTCAAAAGTAGGGCCTTGATTAAAACTATTGGAAATAAATCCATGACCTAAAATATGGGGATTATAATTTCATTAATTAAATTAAACATATAGTTATTGTAATATTCATTTCATATAACTATGATTCTATTTATTATCATAATGGATTATTTTATTTGGAAACACATATGCATAAAAAACTAGTATATGAAAGATCTTCCTCAATTCACATTGTGTTCATCATAAATAGAAACCATATTATTAATATAATAAATAAATTCATTATTTATAGTTATGGAAGGGATGCATTAGATAATGTGAGATTAGATTCTCAAGATGGGTAAAAATATGATATATTAATCAATGATCATAAGGAATATTAAGATAATAATAATGGAATGAGATAATGATCTACAATTTCCAGGATCCTACTCAATTAATCCATTATCATCGAAAATTAATGATCGAATAAAATTACCTGTCAAAATAAATAATATATAATTTAATATAATCATCAAAATTAATCATGAGCCATGATAAAATATCATAAGCATAATAAATATGTTTTTATAAGTCACATATGCATGAAATTCAATTCTTAAGTTATGGATAACTTATTAGACTACCATAATAAATATTTACACCTTGTCATTTCCAAAAATTCTATTTGCATTATCTTCCAATCAATTAATACAATCTTTTTTAAGAGTTTCTTAACAATACTATCCATTAGGTGTTTCTCATATATGACTCCATTGTCTAATGTATTGGAAAACTATAATACATTGAGTCTCCATTGTTTTAATTTTTTAACACCCATAATTTTTTTAAAATAACCATCAATCTTATAATAATAAACCATCAATAAAAAATTCAACACGATCAAGTAAATATGTAGTCGTACTTAAAATCATAACCCAATGAAATATAAAGGGTTTCGAATATTATTAGTCACAAAAAAATAAAGCACCCTAAAATATAATACATATTCTGAAATTGGATAATATAGTCAGTAAATCAAATGAAAAATCAATTGAATTAATCATGTATGATAAATACCATTAATGGATAACTGGTATAATTCCTGAGAAAAATTACCTTTTTCTTTAGAAATAGATTATTTAATATAAAAATATTTCCAAGACATTAACGAATATTTTGTTATTGATTGTATCCATATAAACATATAAATTTTTTATTATGGAAAATAATATTCATGATTATTTTGAAATTTATTCATGTTGTGTATATTATACAAATACTTATTTCATGATTTTTTTAATAATTATCTCATTTAAGAAGTAATAAGGAAAATATATTATAATTTTTTATAAAAATTAAGAAATTTGAATCATTTAATTTAATAAGTATGTGTAAAATAGTTAAAATATTCTTAAATAAATATTTAATAAAATAAGGATGTGTGTGAATAGATTCCCAGCGGAATATATTCATTATTATAGTTTTATATAATAAAAATTACACATTATATTGATGAATTAATTTGAAGTATATGAAATGAAAAAAATTTAATATATAGAAATAAAAAAAATATAACAAATAAACAATACATTGGACTGATATCTAAAAAAATTTCAACATTGATAAATTAAAGCAAAATAATTCTGAGAAAAAAGGAGATTATTCCATAAAACCATTACTTCATTGGTATATATTGATTCATAACTCTGATAAAAGATATAACATAAAAGATTAATTTGAATCCAAAAAATTACAGATATAAATTTTATAATATATCCAAGTGTAATTAGATAAATTTAAAAAAAAAATTATTTCAATTATATAACAAATATCTCAAAGAAACAAATTTATGATGATACACCCTTTTCACATTGATTATTTTTTGAAAACCCCTTAATATGAATTAGTATAAATTGTGACATTATATACCATGAATTAATAAGGAAATATTTTATAAAATTTCAATTAATATTCATTTAAACCTCATAATTATAACTATATTCATAAAACCCTAAATGACTTAATGAATGAAAATTTATTTAAAGAGCCATTACTTCTGTAGTAATTATTGTAATGAAATTCATTGGATGCTTGAAATTATATGATTCAATAAATATATTAAATTATACCATGAATTATAAAGAAGTAAAACCATTTATTCTGGATACACGATTGAAATATGAAATTTCTATATAACATAAAAAAATATCTCAATAAATATGAATTGAAATGTAATGCGTAGCATGTACATTATTTGATTCAATACCACTATAACCACCTACATATTAAATTTAACTTCAATATAATTATATACACATAATTATAAACACATAATAATATTTAATTATAAAAAGAGATATCTAATACACATAATATATTTAAACTCCATTTTATTAACTATTCCCAACTAAATTCATCAATTTTGGTTTTAATTCCCTCATTATTCATGTATATTTTATTACATTTGATATTATCCATTCATATTGATCATTATTTTTCCATATATATAATGTTAATAATGATATAAATATCTCATATATTTGTTACAAACATTTTTATAAATATGCATATTAATCGGTGAAGAAAAATTAATTACATCACTATGTGGAGATTGTAGTCTATACGTACACACAAAGGATATTTTAGCTTTCAACGAATAGAACAATAGAAAGGTAAATAATAATTAAGAATTCAAAAATTATTATGATATCCAATATAAATATATCATTTTTAAATATATCATTTTATTAACCATTTAAATAGGAAAATATAAAAACCTTACAACACATCTAGCAGGTGGTGGTACACATGTACGCACGACTGGCATTATTATATACCACAGGATTGGAAGGTAATAAGGTAGATAAGTTCATATAATCATTGAATTATAATTATGATAAAATTAACATACATAAATATTAAATAAATAATCATTAAACCCCATGGAACATGGTAATGGAAAATTAATTGTATAGATATGTTGAAGTGGTTGTATACAAGTACACACATGTGATAATTTTAATTTCCAGTTGATGGAGAAGGAGTGGAAAATGGATGTTCCATTATAATTTGATCACCATTGTTTATTAATGAAACTGGTTTCATCAGGTTTTAATTTATACAACATTACTATATTATAGAGATGATGAAATAAAATTGAATGATCGTGGTTGAGATCTAAACAACATCTTGTAGAGACCTTCTTTGGCATAAACATCATCCTATAAAGGATCTTTCATATTACATGAAAAATTAATTTATAATGAATGGATGAATTATTGTATGGTTTTGATTTTGTATATTATTAGATATAATACTCAAATGGAATTATTAATAGAGGATAACATGTTTAAATTTGTTGGTGTGGGATGTGACAGTCAATGAATTTCAAATAAGATTTCAATAATATAAGGTAATTTCCCGCGTAAATTTTCTATAAATAGGTATCATCTATAAAGTAGGCATGATAATGATTAAATATATTCCAAAAATATAAATTTGACAGGTTATTTGGGAAATACTACACTTATCATTGATTTTATAGATCTCCTCTATAGAAAACCCATTTTTACCATAATCATGTTAATAAATTATATTATTTTTTTCTGTTCACAATGAAAAAATATGACTACCCTAATATAATATATTAACTATTGTAATTTAAATTATTTATTAAATTATGATCTATTAAAAATAAATAACTTATAGAATTTAATTATAAATAATCATGGAAACCGTAATGAAAATATTTTTTAGAACAATGTGTTTTTAAATAGAACACTTAATTTACTTCCATTCCATTCGATTTAAAAATAATATAATTAAGTTAAAAATATATTATTGAATATAAAATCAATTTTTTTTAAATAATGTTATCTAATGATAATAAATAAATTTTTTTGATAATATAACCTTGTTTGAAAAAAATCTGTTTTAAGAAAAAATGTATATTATAACCAAAAATTGCACTAATTGAAAAAATAATTCTCTAATGATGATTAATATGAAAATAATTATATTATTTAACAATTTAAATATAATTTATTTAAATCAATAATCAAATTCATTACAAAATTGTAAATTTAATTTAAATAAAAATTTTTTTTACAAAAATCTTTACGTTTCACTTTTTGATGAAAAATTAATCTTTTTTGATTATCATAAAAATTAATAATAATATTATATTGATATATTGATTTTAAAAAATATATTAAATTTATAATATTTAATTTAATATAATGTTATAAATTAAATAAAATTTACATCTACATAAAAGGAAAAAAATCAATTTTGAAGAAAACATATATTTGATGACTAATTTTACATTAATATACATTATGAAATGATTTTAATTATTTAAACCCTTTTTTATTTTTTACAAAATTTAGTAATAACTACTTTTAACATCAAATATAATTTATCTCTTATAGTGGATTTTGATATAATGATTACCAATGACTCAGGATGTGGCTAATTAATGTTTTCATATATGTAAAATTTATTTTATGAAAATTTTTATATTCTAAAATATTTTGGTGTTACATTATACCCAATTAAATAAATTGAATTGGATAAATTTATATCATGGTAGTCAATGTAAGATTATTTTAAAATATACATCTTATAATCCCACATTTTAAAATATGATAACAAAATATCCATTGAATAGATAATGATATGAGAATAATGGATACATGAAATAACACATAATCGAGATCCCTTATTAAGATTATATTAGTTGGAAGTGACACCATTGACATGGAGAAGATATATAATATATAATAATAATAGAGAGAGATAGAGAATTTGTACATAACAATTCGGATTACAACATTACTATAAATTTGCAAGGGGTGAAAAATAACACACAGTCCTCAAATATAGATTATTAAAAGAAATAAAATTAATTTTACAGATCCTTTTTCATAGAGTGGAAGAATAATTTTTCTAGGAAATATGATAATTTTACAAACATGAAATCTTCCTTTTATATATTTATAATTACATCCATCGGATTTTCATTGATCAATTTATACTTCTATCTCAATTCTTACTCCGTGAAATTAATATTCTATATAAAATTTCAGTTCTTGATGCACTAAAATTAAAATCCAATAGATCACTATATATATATAAGAATTAAAATTCTTTCATTTTGTTTTAAGATATTGACCCAAAGAAAAATGGTAATAAATTGTCAATCAATATGTAAAAATCATCATAATATGAAATAATATATTTATTATCACAACCTCAATAATATCACCTGATGATCATTTTAAACCCATTCATAATTAGTTTGTCATAAAAATATGCCGAACTAACTCTTAAATAAACAAATCCATAAAATATGATGTTATTAATTGAATATTTTCCAAGATAAATATTAGTATTTAAATATAAAAAATTTAAAACATTTCATAATTTCAAATATTAATCATGCAGATAACAAGATCATATACTGTCCAAAAACAGGATAAAAACCTAAATCTTCGTAAAAGCTTAACTAAATCATATATGATTCCAAAAAATTAACTCCTTACTAATTTATTAAAAATATATAATATCTTACATATTCGATAAATATATAAATGTAATAAACATAATAAAATATAATATATCACATCTTATCAAATCTATAATCAATTTAAGGGTTAAAAATTTTTATACAGTTTACACTATTTATATCTAAGAACTCTTTATCAGAATTAATCATTATTATCTATGTTACATAAGATATAATGTTAAATATATCCCTTCATCAAATGATTCAATAAAAAAATACATTTTGATTTCTGAAATTATATATGTTATTGACATAATTAAACAAATTATTAAAAATACACAATGCAACATCACTTTGAAAAAATATGAATATGTCTCATGATTCATATAACCCAAATGTAAATAAACAACAATTTCTATAACATTAAAAAGAAACCAAAATAAGTAAACATATTAATTATTCCACTTTTACAATTTTAATTTCTTATGAAATACGTTTTACTATGTGTTATCCCATAGATTAGGGCAATGTCTTAGATAATACCCATGTTCTTAACACAAATGATATTGATATAAATGTATTTAATTAGTATCAAATTTGTTTCACTCTATAAAAATCTAAAATTATCACTAAAATTACTTTATGTAACACATTTTTAATCATATAATACATTTTTCCATTATATTAACACATTTAAAGGGATTCATCTTTCCATATGCTCAACAAATAAGAATAAAAATATTTTTTCGACCATGATCATAGTGAAACTTCGATTTCCGATAATTTGTTTCATATATAAATTAATAGATGTTGTGATTATTAATAATATATCGATATAATAGGTAAGTGGTGGTTACAATATGTTTTATAATATTTCCAATTTAATATGATTGTTTCAGAGGAATGTCATTTCAAATCATATCACATTTCGTGATTACAAGCTTCTCCAAGTTTAATAAATTAAATATAACCAGTATTAGAGCGTGCCGAAGATTACATAGTAATCATCTAATGATTTAAAATAATTAATATAATATATTAAACAAGAAAACTTATTTAAAACATATAAAACCTTTGGTTTTTATATTATCAACCATGGTTATTATATTTTTAAATTATTAATAATAGTTAATAATGAAAATGTGAATTTTCCCACGAATGACTTACATGAGTGTAAATCAAGGTACCCATTAAGAGGCCATTAACCCTGCACCAGAATAATGTTTGAAATATACACTACCAACACTTTTACGGGTAAATACCCCAATATTAATTTATAGTAAATCCACATCCACTTTTTTTATAAAGACATTAGTATATTTATTTGAAACCCATATAAACTGTACCTTAAAATTTTTTTTTCTAAAACAATTATTATTTTCAAAGTTTTTCTCGCTAAATATTTATAATCATAGTTTCAAAAAATAACTATTCATTTCTATGATAACAATGATGGTGACCCTAAACATTTCATAGATAAGAACTATATCTTAATAGAGTAATATTCTTTACGTAATAACAAAATTCACTCCAGAACTAAAAAGGTGTGGTTTATTTCAAATATTAGATACATAAAAAATAACACATAATTTTTTTTAAAATTTACATTTATGTTAATCCCAACTATAATCCTTCCAAAATATATTTGCCGAAGATCTCATTATAGAAATATTGCGTTTTATTATATTAATATTCAATAAATTAAGAAAGGCATATATGAAGAATCTATAGATTTTGTGTATTTGAATAATATAAAAATAATTTTATTACTTTGTGAATGAAAGTCAAATTCTACAAACAATACTACCCTATTTATTAATCTTCATAGTTATATACTACCTAAATCATTTCATCACTGTATTATTTCTTATCTTCATTCAAACACAGTCATACCACCATTTCATCAGATAAAATGTTTTGTCTTACACTTAATTACATTAACAAGAGAATTAATAATAAAAATATTTCCTCTACGATGCAGAAAGGTATGTAGGGATGATATTTGTATAGTTATAGTTAGATCCAAAGGGTTTTTTTATTTTTTTTAGATAATATAGGGGGTGACCTATTTTAATTGGGGGATAGGACACACATAGAATTTTTGAAATGAATAAGATGTTACCAATTCTTTTGCAATCCAGAATGCTCTAAAATGAGAAATTATTGAACAATTATGTTATATAGATGAAATGATTATTGAAATATATGTTAACAATTGACATAATTACATTTACACCTTATCATGTTATTTTAACCAATGGTAGCCCATTTTAACGATAACACTTGTAATTAATTATTAATATTTTTAAAATTCATTTTTTGAAAAATTTTGATTAAAATATATGATAATATTGATAATTAATGTGAAAAATTATAGAATCATTTTTTCAAAATTAAATTCATATATGTGGGAGAATATGATTTAAAATGAAACCAATAGATATAGCGAAAAGATAATTTTTCAAATGTTGAGTGATAATCATTTTTATAGAAGGAATTAATATCCACATGAATTTGGGTACACATACATAAATAATATTAATTAATATATAATTGAGATGATGTTACTGTTATATCCAAATAAAAATGAATTTTCCCAAAAATTCATCGAATGAAAATGTAGTTTTTATTATTAACAAGTATTTTAAATATTTCATCAAAAAATTAATCTATTCAAAAAATTAACAATAAATATTTTCTATATATTTATTATATTATAATTTAACTAAAAAATCATATTTTTAAATAAATTTATTTAAATTTTCATAAAAATATTTTTAAATAATTGTGAAAAACGAGAAAAAAATATTCTTTTATAAATATACACTTTTTAATCACAATATAAGACCTATTATCATATAGTGTTTTGAAAATAAATATTATGCATGTAAATCATTTAATTGAATATAAAATATTATTTATTATTGTTTTAATAATTCAACAAAATTAATATGATTAATTTTTTGGTAAACAGAATTTGTTCCCAGGATAATATTTTATCTGAAAAATAGATCAATTATTTTGATATAGTTATTATTTTTATTATTATTTAATTGGTCACCATCGAAAAAAATTCATTATACATTTATTAAACATATATTTTTAAAATTTATTAAAGATTATTCTTACCCACCCTTCAAATTTCAATGAAATATAAATAAGGTTAAATAAAGAGTTTATCATGTTTCTTTAAAAGATTGTTTCTCATGATGCTCAAACTATAAAAGAAATTAAAATTAATCGAAAATTTATTTCCAAAATTCTAAATGGTTAAAATTCACCCCCATAAAACTAATTAATCCCTAAATATTCAATAACATTCTTAATATGAATGATGATATTATTAACTCAATAAATCCTATACTTTCCATGTATCTTCTTTATGAATGTTGTTTCATTACAAAACAATGTCTAGGTGAGTGTTCATATTTCATTGAAATTTATTGATATGATCTTGGATATTTAAATGTTGTTCCTTATAGGGAAATATAATGCTATATTAGTTTGAAATTGTAATTAAATGTATGTGATGGTCTAGGTATGTATGTTAATAGGTGAGATACATGGGACATATCATGAACTTGAAGGAAAATTGGTGGTAGAAGCAAAGGATATGCTATTACACTTATATGATAAAAATTTATTAGGGACATATATATATATATATATATGGTTAAAAATTATTTTATATCATTTGAATGATTTCATCACTTGGTTGAGATTCAATTAAATTAATCATTATAAATTATCTTATGAAATGAATATTCAATATTAATTATTCATTCTTGAATCACTAAATTCATCATAAGATCCAAAATTCCTTCCATAAATTTTATTTATTTAACAAACCAAGATTGATAATAAAAGTTCTCCTAAATAATTCTAAAATATAAAATATTAAATTCCATCATTATTTAATCTTATATATCCTACAATATATGTGTAAAAAATTTTAATTCCTATTGTTGAATTAAATTTTCATATATCCTTCTATATACAATAAAAAATAATTATATTCCCTAATATTGACTCATAATAAATCATATAGATCTTAAACACTTTTATTTATTCAAAATAAAACCCAATGTTCTTCAAAAGGGGAATTATAATTTCAATTCATTGAAAAATCTGTTATCACGTCAGAATAAATGTTCATATTGAAAATCCATGTTCATTCCTGTAATGATATAAGATCAAAAGATTATTTTGAATAAGAAATGTTATATTCATTTTCTAGAATATAGTAATAGAATTATAATATCATAATATTTCGCTAATGGAAGATAAATAATATCTTAAATGGTCTAAATAAAGGAAAATAAAACATGAAATTACACACAATAGAGTGCACAATTTTTCATGATTCACTTCAGTTGCGGGGATTGCATAAGACTTCACATAGTCATTTTTATTTAGATATTGTTGTGGATTATCATAATTTTTATCCCATTAATTTGGTAATTTGTATTTATAAAACCCAAAACATTTAATTTTAAACTCTATATTATGGAATGTTCATTCTTTTGGGCTCTTACATGATGTATTTAATTTATTGGCTTTCTCACATCACTTCTACACTTATTTTTCAATGGAAATTGTTCCCACCATTTAAAACCCATTCTATTCAATTTGTGAACTCACCTAAGGGATCATTACTAAAATTTTAGTTGGAATAAAGATGAATATTATTCTTCCCAAGATTTGATATATAAATTGAAATTCCTGGGAAGCTTATAATCTTACTCTTATCTAGCTAATGAATTAGGTTTCCATATTCCATTTCAATTTTTAGTTCACATAATATTATATTTACAATATCTTCCAAATACCTTTACGTATAATTCCTTACATGGATCTGAGTTAATGCTAATAAAGAATATTTTTTGATCATTTTAATAATTAAATTATTCCATGTGCCATTAATGTTAGTTTTCCATAAGGAAATCAACTTCATCATCAATCACAGTCAACATTATCCTTGTTCGATCGAGTTAACATTGTTTACTAAAACCAAATTTATAGTTTAGGACATAGTAATCTTTGTGGGATATCATATAATCTAAAAAACAGTCTTATAGTTTTTCAAAATCAGGATTAATTAATGTAAATCTATTAAACCTTATATTTATACTATTTCATTATTTGTTATTATTAAAATAATTTACACTGGATCATGAAGAGTTTTTGAATTTACTAAGCATATTTCCTTAGATTCCCTAACCTAGTGCACAGTGAGGGGTATTATTTTTCATATGGTGAACCTTATGTAAGGCCAAGAACTCCTTTTTTAGTTATTACACCTAGGTAAACATGTAATTGAACAACATAATCTATTGGTATCAATAATAGGATATAATTTTTTTGACTCATTATTCTATATCCTTCACCAATAATCCTAGATATTTTCTTATAAATTTAATTATCCACATAATTCTCATTAAAACTATCATTAGGTATATTATTATTGTTTTTTTCTACAAGTTATAGACATTTTACTTAACCTACAATTGATAAAATTAATATTTAAAAAGTATTTACAAACATAAATATTTTATCTTCTTCGATGAATATTCTATTTTTTTAACAAATACATATTCATGGACTGTATATGAATACATTATTTGCCTAATATATATATAATATTATAATTTAATTAATGATCCTTAAAATATCACACTGTATTATTTAAATTTAATAATACTCATATGCATACCCTACCAAAAACCATTCACTATAACAATATTCCTTGATCATATTCATACAGATTCAGACCAACTCTTCATTGGTGAGCCCCGGTTTGTTTTCGAAATAATCCACCATATGTATGATTCCAAGTAAAAATATTACCTCTATGAAATGGGGATGCAATTAGAAAATAAATTTGTAATATAATTTTATAAAGCAATTAATTTTGGATGTGTTAATTGTCTAATATAAGGTGTGATAATTTATATATTGGGGAAAGTGCTAACATAGAGTTATTTAAGATAATAATGTTTAATATAAAAATTTATAATATATAAGGGAACAATTAATGCATTTTAAAATATTATAGTTTGTATGGATGAAATATATATATATATATATAATGGGTTTTTTAAAAGAAGTAACATTATTTAACCCCTAATATTATTAGTTTAACAATTTGTAAACTTTATGAAACTTTAACCATGGTAATTAATTTTTTATTTTACTATTTTTTATGAAAAAAATTATATTTAACATATTTTAAATTTTTAATTATTAATTTTACAAAAACATAATCCATTTCTCCACATTCAATTTATAGAAGTGTCATAATTGATTTCAAATTTAAATCTACAAATACGATGAAAAAGTAGTTTCATAATGAGAAAATATTCATTAGAATACAATGATTAAATATATAAAGTTGTAATGAAGTTGATTACATTGGAATAAATTGGGTTGCATAAAATATTTTTTATCATTTTTTACACATAACTAAAAATTAAACTAAAATAAATATTGTAATCGATTTTATTGATAACTCTATTTATAATAAAATAGTATTTTTAACTATTCACAAAAAACATATCTTCTCATATTATTCTTTAAAATAATTTTTTAAATTAATATTACAAATTTGAAATTAATTTTTTCAAAACAATTTCATTTATGTGACAAAAACAATAATAATGTTTTTGCGAAAAATGTGAAAAAAAAAATTTATAGAAATTTTTATTTTTAGCAATAAAATGGATTTATTCTTATCTTTTGTCAAAAAATTATTAATGTTAAACTTATAAATGAACATATAATATATAAATTTCAACATATTTATTCACATAATGTGAATTACTTACATTAATGTGTTGAAATATGTTTTTCAATGTAATTTTGTTTATCAAAAATAATATTTTTGTTATTTTCAACTACATTATATTTTTATACATAACTAATTGGTCACTAAAGATTTTCATTTTATATAATTTTTTAAACCATATATTTTAATATTATATTTAATAATATTATTATCTATAGTTATAATGATTAGTTGATATCTATCCAACTAAATAATAATTATTTAATATTATATCATGTTTTTTTAAAACGCAGCATTGTATGTATCACCATATATCGAATTAATTTAATTTCATTGAAGATATTTTCATAAAAAAGTATATAGAATTATAAATTTAATATTTAAGTCCTTTTTTCATAACATTAGTAATGTAAACACAATAAAGGTGGAATTCAGATGCCCAGTAAGGGAAAACATCAGAGATATCATTTAATAATCATGAGTATGAATAATATATGAATAAGTTTATGATAAATGACCCTTAATTACAATAATCATAATAACATAATTAATTATATTTAAAAATGAATCTTGGAAGAATGTTTTTTCAATTATAACACAAAATTATTTTTAGTGTGGAGTCATCAAAAATCAAACATAATCCATGCGTACATAGCATATTTATACGTCATATGTTTTTGGATTTCACATTATAATTCAAAATTACATCCACACTCATCGTTCAATCATAATAATATCATATTAGATTAATTCATATAATGTAAATTCCTATATACTCATTTCCAAATTTTTCATAGCTGTTCCTTTTATCTTATTAACTCCATCATCTCTTAGGATTTTATTATCTTGGTTATATCTTAGGAGTTTCCAAATAAATGTCATTATTATCCAATATATTAGTGATTCATTACAAACCCACTAATAATTTTTAATATCATTACTATATTCATGTATATTATAATGCAATCAAACCTCACATATTCATAATATATTCATATTCATTCAATAATAATTTATAAAAAAATTATGACCACCTCAAATCCAAAAAGTGGGATAGATATTAGTTTAAATAAAAAATAATCATCAAAAATTAAACCATATAATGAAATAATATATATGTTAAAATTTTATTGTATCCTCGTTAACATATAATAAACTAAAAATGATTTTTTCATGGATGAATATTAACTATAAAATATAAATGGATCAAATTTGTAACAAAAATACATGTTTTTTTAATATTAACTTATATAAAATATAAATAATTCCAAAATATGTTGGAATATATTTTCCTAAAAAATATATAATGAAAATAATAAAGTAATTGGAAATGAATTTATTATTGATTGTGGTGGGAATATCCATTCATGCCTATTCAAAAGAACAAAAATTCTTTTCCCTTTTTATGAAAACAATACAAATTAAATAGTATGGAATATGAAAATAATATTACTACAAATTACATTTTATAAAAAATTTAATTGTGGAAAAAATTTAACTTATTTAGTATTTGGTTAATATTAATTGTAATGATTATAACATTTTCAAATAAAGGAAGAAAAATGATGAAAATGTACTCGATTAAGGAGAGAAATTTGTACATTTTTCTATTAAAAAATAATTTGATCTCATTAGAACATAAATCTGTGAAAATGAAATGAAAACATAAATTATGAAAAAATAAATATTTGACAGTAAAGTAAATTTGTTTTTAATAGAAAAAATATATAATGTTGTCATTACAATATTTAAGTATACATAATCATAGTAAAAATTAGATTGTAACACAAACCCATTACTTCATTTATATCATTTGATTCGCAATCAAAAATATAGAAAAAATTTGAAATGTATAATTGAAAAAATAAACATATGTATATAATTTCATTATCTTATTTTGGGTTTTATAGACACCACTTAGAGAATACTATACATTTATAACTTAACATATGTCATGAAAAAGACAATTTTATATAATAAACCCTTACCACATTAATAACATTCTAATCAAAATACCTTTTATGGAATAATTTGAATTATGTATCTCTATAACATGAATTAAAAAGAATGCATTTTATAAAAAATCAATGTATAATCGGATAGATATCATATACAAAATAATGTGCATAACATTAAATAATATTAAATGAAATATTATTTAAATGGAGTACCATTATATATATAGTAATTTATTTTAATGAAAATGATTATAATATATAAAATAATATTTTTATTTAAATCACTTTAATTTTGTCACTGCGTTTGAAAAAAATGAATTCTTGATGATTACATAAAACATAGGACTAATAAATTAGTGCATAAAATCAAAACATTTCTCAATGAAGAGAAATTGAGATGAAACTCTAACCATATATATCATATAAATTGTAAACATTCTATCATCAAAAATTAAAAATTAAAAATATTATAATTCATTAAAAAATTTATTAATATATATGATATCACATGTAAATAAATTTTATAATTTTAATAATCATTTATTTATAATTTTCAAGTAAAAGTTCTATTTTTTTATTAGATTTATTTTTTCATTATTTTTTAGTCAGGTAGTAATAGTAAAAAAATATATGATAACTGTTTCTCCATCTCAATAAGTCTAATAATTATATAAATATTGTACATATTCATTAAATACTAGTTAATAAAAGATCATATATTGTAGTTTTGAACAATGGAATCTAATACTACTTGGATATGGTAGTCCATATATACACATGAGTGATGTATACACATTTTAATGGGTTGACCATAAAAAAGTTAAATAAAAATTAAACCACATATTTTCATTACATTATAATAAATATAATGTTGTTTTTATAAATATATCCTTGTTTTTTAGACATTTAATTTGGAAGAGATAATCAAATAATATCGCTTCAATGAGGTTGTTGCCTAAATGTTTTCTTGGAGTCAAATTTCAATTACCATTAGAACATGTGACATCCATTTACTCAAATGACTGGTGCATTTTTAGACATTCATAGATTAAATTTTTATCTTTCAGGGTAAGGGTGAAAATGAAATAGTACAATACTTGTAATGGAAATGTTAGGTATTATTTGTATTTTCTGGCACAAAACCATATATTTTAGCAGCCTTTTGATGGATTACATGACGTATAATGCGGTCATAGGAATTTTAACTCCAAAAATAAAAAAAATACATTTTTAATCAAAAGGTGATTGATTTCTCAGTTATTATGGTATTTTAATATTATATTAGTATTAATTGAGTAACATGTTGAGTAAGGTCCCAATGAATTTTTTTGAACCAGGCATACTGATCAATTTATATTTTCTTCTTCTTCTGAAATTACTTTCTCTCAAAATAGTGTCATCCCAAGTTAATTTTGGGAGCCATTCTACCCCTCAAGGACTTTATGTTTAGTAATTTAACCTCATTCAGGTCTTTTTTCATTGGTTTTGGTGTGATAGTAGTAAATTCATGAGGTATTGAAATTTCCTCATTAATGCCACCCCCATTTTTCTAAATTGGAACTATTTTGAGAAGTGGATAGAAATTTAGCTCTTTGGTTAATGTTATTGGGTTTCATTTTTGATTGATCCTATTATTGGGTAAATTTAATATATGATTTAATATTAAGCGTTCCATATCTATTTTAAAATTAATATACCAAAGTGTTACATTTTTTCAAATTGATTTATTAATAAATTAGTATAAAATTGGAATGATATTTTGTGTGTAATTTGAAAGGGATTAGAAGAAAAGTGTTTATTCATTGGTTTGGGATAAATAGAATGAAAAGAATATTATTACATAAATGAATAATATTTTAAAATAAGATCAATGTTTACTCTATTAAATGTTTAATTTCATAATAGGTTATGACATTTTGTACTTAAAACATTGAGATAACTGTGAAAACGAGCCCACGGGTTACCATGAGTACTATGTCGAAGGATTAGATTGAGGCCATTTTCCTATACGGGGTTCATTTTATGATTGTTCATTGTGTCTGAGAGTTTATATTATTGGATCTTGTTATGTAAATGAGGATTTCATTTAACACATTGGGGTGTCTCCCATGTCATAGAGTTTAGATAATTGTCTTTAGGTACCACAATTAAATGTTCATAGATTTTTGGTTACCAGTAGTCTGCTTCCTAGCCTATAGTATTAATTGGTGTTTTGATGCCTATTCTACAACTGTAGTATTTTACTAATATCATTTTTACTATTTTTACACTTGATATGCATGTTTATTCATGTGAAATATTATATGGAAAATGTTCATTGAAACGTATATAACAAATACTATTTTAGAATAATGGAAAAAGGGAAACCTTTTCCATGTTATTTATAAAACATCTTCCCTTCTTATCATGTAGTGATTTATTTGATAAAATCATGTATGAATTGTTATATAATTACTTGTTATAGAAAACCTGAGTGGGATATTCTTGAGCAAGTAATATCACAAACTTTGCACTCTATGCGCAATACGTATATAATGTTATGTATTTTGATGTAGGGAAAAGAATGAAACTGTAATGAGGTAGTGAGTTTTCAGGTCAGTTATGTTTATAAACTTATCGTGAAATGGTGGGATGTTTCCCAAACTATCACATATAGTAGTTTCTTATTTTCCATATACATTGTTTTTGGGCATATCTCCTTGATATTATAGATACATTAGTGGTTTTTTCTTCTTTCATCTTATAGTATTGATGCCAATATACATTATCATTCCATGGTTTCTTTTTTTCATTCAGTATTTATATATTTCCATGTTCTTCATTCAAGATAGGGGGAAATCATTTTTTCAGTGTGTTGTCCGATGCTTGGTTGATTATCACCACCCCATGGGGATCCAGAATTCCCTTCGTTTATAAAACATGCCATGTGGGGTTCTAGGAATGAGGGTAACATTTATTGGATCATTAAAAAGTTGTATAAGAAGAGGTATATCATCATGAGACATTTACCTAAGATGTCTGTTTGACTAGATATAGTATTTTCTATATGTGGGAGGTTTGTAGGGATAAATTAATTTCCAAATCATATTATGGGAATTCTAATGTTACCTTGTGGCATTGAGATATGTTCCTATAGTGTTGGGTTTTCAATTTAATCATATATTTTGTTAATTGTATTTCTAGTATAAACTGATATTTACTCTAATGTATAATTGTTCCATCTCTTTCGGTGTGAAACATGTTTCCTCTAAGAAGACTTCCACATTTTCCTCAAGAGGGTAAATATGATTCCCCTAAATTTTATCATCCAATTGATGAGAATATCATAATTGTTAATTTATATATATCTCATGATGTTGAACAAGACTTATCATGAGTTCAGAACACAATTTTTGAGGTACAACAAAGAGATATAAGAGAGAGATATAGATCATATGAATTCATTCATGATAACCCAATAATTGTTAGAATATCAAATGATCATAATGAGGCATCGTAATAGAAGTACATGTTCGATAAAGTCTTTTAATTTCTAGGAACACATGAAAATATCAAATAGATATATATAACAGTCAGGCTTGTGGGTTCTAGTATGTAATTTTTGGATTCCATATTATAGTCGTATAGTCACATGTATATGGATTTGGGGGGGGGGTTTAATAGAATTTTACTCGAACCATATTATCTAGAGTCTTAAATGATTGATATATATACACTATTCTTTTCCTTATAGAAGAGAGAGAGTTTAATGTTAGCATACAGCAAATGATTAGCTATGCTTGTCTGTTTTTCTCATAAAGTGGAATATAATGACTATTTGAATGCTCAAAAATACATAGAGGGTTTGTGACTGGATATCAAATCACATGTAATATTTTAAAAAAATTATTCATTTTTGGATACAATAGATAGGGAAATGATTTTTGAGATTAATATGTTTTAAAATGATAGAATTCCCTCAACTTCTCTTCTATCTAAGGGATACTTCAGTGGCACACATTGGATGAAAAGGAATGAGTGGGATCATCAAAGAGTTGTTGTGGGTCATAGTAGTAATCCACTTCTAAGATATATGTATCATCATGTTGTTAACCTATGACTTGTTATCAGTGTGGAAAAGTGAGATACACCCTAAATTTATTCCAATGCCTTTGAAGATTTTCCACAACTGTGAACATGTTAGTAATTTATAATTCTAGTGTTAGGATAACTATACACCTTATTATTTTAAGTGTTCTTTAGCTCAAAATACTATTATGTAGCAGTCTGATGCTTCAAATAATACAAGTCTCCATCCACAAGACTCACTGTTGAATCACATTAATTTATTTGATGAGATTACAATGGAAGTCAATGTCTATCCAATGATAGTGAGAGTTTTTGTGTTTATATCAGCATCTATTTTGACTTCTTTATATGAATATAGTGCATCCAACATGTTTATATTAGTAAAACTTGTTGAAATGATTAAACATCCAATATAATTAATTTACATTATTAAAGAGTTAGATACACCCCTGTGTAAGTGGATAGATTATAATTTTCAAAGTCCATATTGATCATTAGTAATAGTTTATATGAATTCAGTATAATATTTTCTCATTTTTATTTGGATATGATTGAATTCATAATCATTATGGGTTAGATATTGGATCATCGAGTTTATGTATATTGTTACCATATGTGTTTTTTACATAACACATCTAATTGGTACTCTCAAGTCTTTAAGGGGAATGAGACCCATCATCTATTCATATAGGGCTTTCCTACCGATTTCTCAAGAGTCTGTTGTCAGCATTTGTGATAGATCCTGATTACACATATTCTATTGTAGATATTCCTGTTTGATATCAAGAATTTTATATCATTTTCCAAAAAAAAGTTTTTGTTCTTCATCTAGAGATAGATGTAGAGTTTAGTTTGTAATTGGTTCTAGAGACACAGTCTCTATTGATACAACCTTATCATATAGAACTAGTAGATCATAAAGTGTTTAAGATTCAATTGTATGACCTAATTGAAAATTAATTTTTTCTCCCATGTGTTTGAACATGGTTAGACATAGTTCTCATTACCATTAAGGAAGATGGTTCACATTAATTATTGGTAAACTATTAAAAGATGAACAAGGTATCGATTATGAATATGTATTATTTTACAAGTGGTTTTCTAGATTTAGCTTCATTCTAATTTTCATTAGATCAATGTTTGTGAGTCTAAGACACTGAAGAAATATTTCAAGAGAATGTATAGCTATTATAAATATATTATAATGCCTTTTGGTATGAATAATACGCCAAAAATTATAATGGATTAGATGAATAATATATTCCATCAATATCTTATAAAATTTATGGTAGTGTACTTTGATGATAACCAAGATTACTGAAAATCCTAGCATGAGCATGATATCCATATTAGTTTGGTTTTTAAAATAAAAATTATACACAGATTGTGTGGAAATACTTCAATATATAGATTTGTGATTCATGAAGTGGTGTTATTTTTGAAATTTCTTTAGGAAAATTGATTATTATTTTATCTTGAATTGTTGAAGGGCATATTTTCATTGAAAGAACTCTCGAATATTTTCAATAAATGATTATTTATTAGTTTTTGGATATAACAAATGGTTTGTTATATATTTTCATTTAGGGGAATCATCTTTGACTTCCCTAACATTGAGTGTAGAAAAATTAACCTAGGATGTGAGTTGTTTGAATACATTTGATCAACTGAAATGACATTTGGAATTGGATACAATCCATATCTAAAATGATATCAGAAAGTGATACATAGTGTACATTGGTACTTATAATAATTATTTGGGTTGTTTGATTATGCATGATGATTAAGTGGTGTCATATGGAACATGTCAGCTCCAAATTAATGATAAGATTTACCATGATCATGCCCGATATATTTCTACAGTTATTCATGGGATTAAATGTTAGCAAAAATAGTTTATTTGGAACAGTTTTACTGCATTTCCGAATCATAATAGATTTTGAACTATAATTTATCTGAATTACATGAAACTATAATTGTGATAATGGGTAGGATGCGTTTTTTATTTTTACATCAATATCAATTAAACCCTGGGGAAGGGTACTCTCATTATGGATTCTTTTAGTGTGAAACTATTTACCATGGTATATATTGAATAATTATAGGACTGGTAATTAATTGCACTTTTTCATTATTCTAAATTAGCATTATTGAATCCGGGGATGAGATCTATTTAAAAGGTGTATAGTTTACCCCCGATATTCTCAACATTATTATTTTGAAAAAATTGACAATGAGTTATGTGGAATTATATAATCTCATAAAGGTGGGGATATGGTTTATGAGTTGTCATTCTATAAAGATCATTTTATTTTCATCAAAAATATTTTATGTAACAAAATTAGTTAGGAGTGCAGTTATCAGGTGTTTCTATGGTTTCCAATGGATGTGCACCTAGAAACCATGATGTTGTTGTATGAAATATGGTGGAAATTCTAGTAGACATGTATGCTTATGTTAATTGCATAGATTTTCTCTCATTTTTATACATTAAGAAGTTGATAGTGGAGCATTAGATACCATTTGGTATTCTTCAACCATATCAAATGTGTGCATCAAAGGGGGATGAGATCTCTATAGACAATGTGGTTGGGTTTTGGAAAACCCATAAAAGGGGCCCAATATTGTTTTTCATCAGTACACTAATTTAATATTCACACTTTATATGCCATCAAGATACAAATAAAGTTGATGAGTTCGGAAATTTCTCCATGAAAAGATATTTGGGATTCCTATATTTATATATAATATTGTTTCTAATTCAGAACCGTGGTTTAGTTCTCACTTTTGGAATCGCCTTTAGGAGATGTTGGTATATCAGTTTGGTTTGAGTACAACATACAATTTTTAGTAGGATGGAAATATAGAAGAAATGATACAAAATCATGTAGAAATTCATCACACTTGAGTTCTCATTTTTGGTGGATCATTGAATGATCACTTAGGGAAGGATGAGTTTTCTTCTCTCATGAGTTGCTAATGAATGATCAAAATTAATCTTTTAGATGCCTTGTATGGATAGCCATGTATGTTACCATTATGATGGATGGGGATTGGTGATTGTTTCATGATTGGTCCAATATCATTTCAAAAAGTGATAGTAAAGATTCAATTTATTCATCATTGGGTGTTAAAGATACAAACAAGGTATAAATCTAATGTTGTTCATCATCAGAGGATGTTGTATTGTATAGTTGTTCACCACTTTTTCATGAAAATATCACCCCTTTTGGGTCATTGAATACTTGTAAGGAAAAGAATGAATTCTCTCCATTTTATGGGACCTACCAGGGTTATGGAGAAAGTGGGAAATCATGCTAAATGTTGGGAACGTCATCTAATGATGATGCTGATACATAACATGATTCATGTATCTCAGATATGAACGTATCTATTTGATCCATCTCATTTTCTTCAGTGTATTGATCTTGATGTTGAGAATGATTTATCCAGCATCAAGCTACTGATCCGGATAGTCATTTCTAAAACCAAAGTTCTTTTTGGGAAGATGATACCTTATGTTTGAGTGATATAGATTCACTGTATTGATTCTCATGAAATGATTGAGTGTGAGGCATGGATGAGATATAAATGGAGTCATCATTTTAGTATTGAAGTTTCATCATAGGCTTTTTTGGGATAGACTATTTTTAGTGTTGGAAGGTTGAACCATCTCTTTAACATTTTTATTGGTACATTTTCGAACATTTATTTGTTTATTTTTTTGTTTTTAGGGTAGGGTTGATAATGAAATTAGATAATAATTATAATGTTCATTTATAGATTTTTTTGATGTTGTAGCATGAAGCCTACTATTTTTATATCCTGTTAGTGGAATATGAGACTCATAAAATGTTCACATGATGTGTAACTCATAAATGAAATTAATTTTTTTAATAAAAAGGATAATATTTTCTGAATGATTATTTGAGTTGAGAATATCTTGACATGAAATTAGGATACATGAAATTGAGAATAATGATGACTATTTTTATACAGGAATACTATCCAATTTCACCTTTTTTTCATCCTCCATAATTGTTAATTATCAATCTAGAGTATTCCTCATATGATTTTGGGAGTCCTCAAACCCCTTATGGGTCTTTTTAGTTGGTAATTTTTCCACGTTATAGTTTTTTTCGTCAGTTTCTAATGATTTTATTGCATTTCATTGTCAGAGGATCTTGTTTTAGGTGTGTGTGACCCAAGTTGTGAGGTTGATTGTTCTGTTCATATCCTTTGATTGAAAAAGTCATATTATTCTCTTTTGATATATTGATTTATACATAAATTGGTATGAATTTGGAAATATTTTTTAGTGTAATTAGAATGGGATTTGATGAAAATTTTATTTTCCCCTGTTTTTGATAAGTTAAAAAACTGGTATTTTCATTGAATTTATTGATTTGTGAATTATAAGTTTTAATGGTTACAAATGTAAATGCTGAATTGAATTAAAGGTTTTGAATTTTTTTTCAAAACATTGAGATGATTTTGAAAAAGAGATCAAGGGTTATCTTGGATACTATGTGGATGGTTTAGGATGAAGCCATTATCTATTTTGGGTGTTCACTTTTGTGGTGTTCCTCTTGTCCAATAATGTAGAATAATTTCTCTAGGTATTAATATGATGTTAGGGTTTCACAAGTTGGGTTCTATCCCAGGTCATTGAGTGAAGATTATTGGATTTGGGTAAAACAATGAATTATTTATAGATTTTTGGGAATGATTAGTCTACATACAAACCTATTTTGTTACATGGATTTTGATTATACCGTGATTCAATATTTCAGTTTCACTCTTACATCACTATGCCAAGATATATTTTTATTCAATATAATATATTATTAACAAGTATACCATAATTTTTGATTCAATTATTTTGTGTTTATAACTATTAAAAAGGTAAAAGTTACCAGTTTTTATAATTTCATTGTAGGTGGAGGTGATTTGGAGGACCCATGAATATGTTCAAGAGAAATGTGAATACTTTCCATGATCCAAGAACACTAGTAGACTAAACCGCACACTGCTACAAAAACTCTCATCCAAATGTCATGATATTTTTCAGTACTTTTCAATATAATTTGATATAATTTTTTTGAAGGAACCCAATATAAATTCATCTATCTAGTGGCCCATCCAGACTGATCTGTCCATGTAATGCAATCAATTAGAAGTAAAAAGTGATGTGTTTTTTTATGTCTATATCTAATGTCGTAGTTGTCCAAAGGGTAGAGAGTTTTTAGTGGAAGTGTTAAGGAGGTGATGATACATTTTTTTATTTTCTCAAATGTTTTATAAGACTTTATACAGATCGAATAATGTGGGATAAGTGGTTTCTAGAAATTTGGGGCCTCACAACCACCTTCAAATATGCTTATAAAATTATACCTTGTTCCCCCCATTATCATTTGAAAAAAATAAACAATTCAATTAAAAGATATTTTTCTATAGGTTCCCACCCCTTGTCCGAGATGACTTGTAGGCCCATATCATCTTAGGGGGAGGTGGGTCATTTATGAAGAGGGAGTTCCACTATACTTTCCTCCTCCTATCGATATTTTTCTAAATGGTGTGTGTTCATATTGATAGAGCATAAAATCTTGTAAATGAAGTTATTATTATTTTAGTAATTTTTATTTTATGTATTTTATTTTTTAAAGAATTTAATTATTAATTTTATTAAAATAATTCATGTTTTATACTATGGTTGATTAAATCGAATGGAATTATCATTACTTTTAAATGATCGGTGCGAAGTATTGAGTGTGTGACATGTGTTGTTATGATTTGAGCACACAAGAATCATTTTCTTCGCCACATATTTTAGATTTTATTATTTTCTATGTTATTATATCATTCATGATATCCATGCCTTGGATATATGATTGTTAAGTCATGGTTTGGCTAAAAAATATATGATATAAAAAAATATAATTTAATCGGGATGACAATTAATTTCTACCATATAATTACATCACTCCCTGATTAATATCCATGAATGATTCACTTGAAATGTGTGTAGTGAAGAAATAACTAACCCTTGTTCTAATAATATTCAAAATCCACTTTGTTTTTCAAAAATTAACTCATTTAAATTATCATATTTTTGTTAAACAAATTCAAAACAACCACCCACTTTTATTACATTTTATTAAAAATAAACCCTCAAAACCTATCAAATATCATTAAGATTTGACCAAGGGACATCCCAAGATAATAAAAACCCTTTAAAATCATAATCAGTTTGATGTGTCATTGCAACTTGTTTAAATTTTTGTATCATTTCCCTGGATAAATTCCATTTTGTATGTGATCTTTTATAAAATTATTGTTAATTATATAACTATTTTTTTTCTTATTTCATTCTTTATTTTATAGTGGTTTTCTAAAATCATCTTCCTAGGAATGTTATATGAATGTTTTGTTCTACCCATGGAGTTTTACCACCTTTTCATTCAAAATTGGAGAGGATCCTACGTCAGTGAAATCGTGACCCACCAGGCAGCAATTTAAAGGAGGACTTATCACATCTTGGACCTCTTATATAACCTTCTTAATTTTCTACAACAAATTATTAAATGACTTATTATTCTATAACATGGATTACTATAACATTACAATAAAAAAACTATCCTCACCTGATTTTGATATCTAATAGACGTATTTTCAATTTCCATGCAAAGAACCCAATTTTGAAATAAAATCATATCTAATTCGAATACTTCCAATATTTCATAGACATGCTGGAAAAGAACCACATAAACACTTAAATGAATTCCATACAATATTTTCTTTATTAACACCAAATAATTTGGATAAATAACAAGTAAACATTATATCATTCCAAATCTCATTTGAATACTCAGAGATAGAATGGTTTTGTTATATTTACAAATGAATTAGTGGTTCTGTGGACAAAAGTCACCTTTTGAAAAGAAATTATTTTCCAGCCTCTGGAGAAGTAACAATAAGGAAATATGTTTTCATGATATGAAAATAACAAGGGTAATCACTTAATGATTAATGGGAGTGATTTTAGTGTTTCTTTTCAGGATGTCCACAATAATAAATAAGCGATCAACTTTTAAAATATTATTTTCATAAAGGCATAATTCATATTGATAGAAACATGATTTATTATTTTGATGGTGTTGCACGAAGAGACTAGAACCTAATTTCATAAAAGACCATTATTTATAGAATCATGATTGATGCTATTATAGGTGGTGAATAAGGAGATAAGACCATGATTACTAATAGGATACTGATTGATGGCACAAAAAAATAAAAAATTTGGTTCATGTTCTTGTGCATCCATTCATGTTGTCCATGAAGACCAATTTACTAAATTGGAGAACACGGTGGACTAGAAAAACAAATAGGTAACTACAATTCTTCAAAAAAATTGATATTTCTTATGGAAAATCCCAATATCCTCTTCAAAACCATATTTGTAACTGTTCTTCTGACACCCACTACTCTGACCAATACCTTCAATTTAGAGAAACATCTTATATTTTTTCGGAAATATTTCCATGTCTCCACTGTAGACCACCATTGATTGAAGAACAAATATATCAATTCAACCATGGGAGGATATAAAAACAAGCATATTGTCAAGGTTGTTTTTAAACTATCATCAACAAACATGAAACCAACCTGGGAAGAGAAGTCAACCACCACCCCACAGAAATCCTCAACCCCAACAAAGGAGATTCCAAAAACCCCTATCGAATATGAGACTAGAACATAATACATGATGAAATAAATGTATGAAAATAATATTCAATTATAACAGACCACCTGATATTATGTACAATACCATAAATCCAATTCGTCTATCTAGCCAACTCATTAGGGGATGTCCAAATTCATGGGTCAAGTGAACTACCATATCAACTACTAGTTAACCTTAGTATTAAGTGAAATTTCAGTTACATCAACATAATGAGTGTAACTCATCATAAAATCCAAATTCACCCTCATTTACTATCATAAGCTAATATTGAAAACTCCATCCAAACCATAAAAAATATTACAAATGTTTAAAAACATTGTTCTGAGAGAAGCCCTTCGAAAGGAAAGACTGTATCGATTTTAGGGTCACCTATCCCAAACATTCCTCTTCCAATTCCTGAAAGGGACATAAAAAAATTAAAACAAAAAGAAAAGGAATTTGATAATTAAAAATTATAGACATTCTAAAAGTTAATGGTTAATATTCCATTGATTGATGTTAATAAGAAAATTCCAAGATACACTAGTTTTTTAGAGGATATGTGTACACACCAAACTCGAATTCATGGTGTGGAGAAGGTAGTCATGGAGAGGAATGTGACAAAATTGATAGAGACATAACATCCCTAAAATTAAATAATCCAAAAAAATTCTTAGTTATATACACTATAGTGGATATTTTTTTTACAATGCTATTCTTTAGATGGGTGTTTTTATAAATTTGATGCCTCAATATATTTTATCTAAATATTAGGATATGGAAATTAATGGAAAATGAATTTTTGTTCTGTTAGGAAATCATAGTACAACACAACCAACTTTTATGGTAGAGGATGTTCTTTTGAGAGTGTAAAATTTAATTTTTCATAGTATATTTTATGTGAAAAAATGTAATATGATAGGATGAATGGATGTGCCTTAATTATTTCTAGAATTCATTCTTGAAAATTTCAAAATCAGTAATTAATTCCATAAATGAAATATTATATATGAGGCTTGGTTGTGAATTTTTCAACTTCAATATACTTGATGCCAAGAACCACAACTTAGAAGAACATTCTTCTCTATCTCTCCATTTGTTAGTTCAATTGATATACTCCATTCCCCTAAAAATATCTTTTCATTCCACAGATTCCCTTTTTTCGTTTTCATCATAGGTTGGAATGGTAGGAAATGAATCATAAATAAAATCTGGTACCATTTTATAAAAATATCATGCCGGATTGTTAATTGATGATTTCATGGACACTAAGAATCACATAACCATAGTTGATACATTTATTATTGTAAAATATAATTCAACATTTGTGGGTGATACCACTGAAATGTTTGAGGTTATTAGCGACCTGTCACTTTAACACACACTAAAAGGAATCAAAATTCCCCCTAAATTATAACTATAACAACTACCAAATATTTGATAATCTGTATATCAATATAATGGAAACAAGTTTACTATCATCATTTCCAGTTAACTCCTTCATGATAATGAATTATGACAATAAAATATTTTGAGGGAGTATAAACATGCTTTTGAATGGCCACATTCCAAAATTTCATGTTTTACCCCATCAATTGGTTCTTATCTTATATTACTAAATAATGAGGCTATACTAGTGAGGTAGTGACAACATCTAATAAACCCAAACATTCAAGACGTGGTTAAAAATGAGGTTACAAAAGTAATGGATGATTGAATCATTTACCCTATCTATGATAGCCAATGGGTTATTCCAGTATAATTGGTTGTAAAAAATTGACTAATAATAATAAAAAATTAAATTAGTGAATTGTTTACAAGTCATGTAAAGAATTGTTGGTGTGTCTATATATACAATCACTGACTAAAATGACACACTAGGATGGACCATTTGCCCATTACCATTATTAAACTGATTCTAGAGAGGCTTAATGGGATTCCCCAATATTGTTTTCTTTATCAATATTCAAGATACATTATTATGCATATATTCCCCAAGGATTAGGAAAAATTAAAATTTACATGCCCCTTTAGCACAATTTCCTGTAGATGGATGCTATTTGATCAGTTAAATTCTCTAGTTACTTTCCAACGATGCATGGTTTATATTTTATTAGATTACCTGGAGAATTTAATGGAAGTATTCTTGGTTGATTTCACTATTAATTGATTTTATTTCGATGAATGTTTTGTTAGCCTTGTTTTATTCGTATATCAATATGTTGAAAATATTATAATATTAAATTATGAGAAACACCTTTTCATGGTGAGACAAGGTATAATATAGGAACATGTCATTTCTAGGGATGGCATAGTATTTGATAATTCATATGTAGATATCATTTATTCCATACATTTCACAGATAATAAATAGGATTCGGGATGTTTCCTAGCCCATGTTGGATTTTTCCTTCACTTCATTCATGGTATCAGTAATATTGGCTTACCCCTATAAGATTTCTCCAAAATTAAGGTGGTGTTTTTAAAAAAATAATTTTAGGGTGATTTTAATAAAATGAAATGGAGTCCCACATCACCCATGTAAATCCAACCACCTCCACAGGATATACCATTTGGGCTCTTGTGTGATGCCTATAACCATGCAGTTGGATTTTTCATATCATACTTGGTTGATCGAGCTCCACATGTCATTTCTTATTCTCTAAACACTTGGGACCATACCCAATAAAATTACACCAATTCTGAAAATGAATTACTTTCCTCTATTTTTCTCTTAGATAAATTCTAGACATAACATTAAGGTTCTTAAGTCATTTTGTTCTCATTCCATGTGTCCCTCTTGTATATCGTAATAATATATACTCCAATCTATGTCTCATTCGATGGATTTTTCTCCTTTTTAAATTCAATATTGAATTTAGAGATACAAAGTTAAACGTTTGTTGTGTCTGGCCATATTAGTGTGATACTCCCATCCTCAGTCATCGTCTCATCCAACATTATTCTTATAAATGACATGTTTCTTAATGAGTAATTATATAATGTGAATTATGTTATTCATTTGTTTAATGAAACTATAAATTATTTGTTTGCTTCTTGCATTGCTACTTATTTCAACAAAAACCAATCCGAACATCTTAAACATGATACTCATTGGTATATTGGGGATGTCCCCTACCATTGGAACACAAGTATTGATCATTTCCTATGGTGTTGTGTTCAAGAATGAGTGTTTCAGTCTATACATAGGTTTCCAAACACTTGCTTGTGGTGTCCATATAGATCCCTAATGGACTGATCCAAAGTATGTTGATTTGGGTATCCTTCAACAGACATAATTTTAAGATTCATAGGATTTATGTATATCATGTATTGTGTGTCAAAGAATAGAGAATGTATCTAAAAAAGATAAAATACCAGAAAAACGTTTTTTCTTCTAGAAAATTGTTGATGTTTGGGGTATTTAATTAATGGGACAATTCCACAATTCATATAGAAACATATACATTTTATGGAGGGATATTATGTTTCCAAATGGGTAGATGTATGTGAGAAAAGGACTGATGATTTTAATATTATTGTTGATGTTTTGAGAATCAATGTTTTTTATATGTTTGAATTAAATGGGTTCATCATCATTGACTAAGGATTACATTTCTGAAATTGAGCAATATAATAAATTTTACATCGTTATGGGGTACGGTATCAAGTGGAAACCACATATCACCCTTAGATTAGTGGTCAATCCTTAGTTTCAAAGAGAAAGGTAAATCAAATTATTCAATAAAATAGTTCATCCCCGCAGAAAATATTTGAGTCTTAGACTTGATTATTAATTATGGTATTATTATATGACCAATAAAACTACAATTTGAATGTCACATTATAATACTTTTTTGAAATGGGTTTTCATCTACCTATTGAGATAGATAACTAGGTCTACTATGTCGTTAAAAACATAAATTCTAGTCTTTACGGTGATGGTGTTCAAAGGATGTTTCAGATTTATGAGTTCGGGGAAATGAGAAGAGATTCATGTAAGAACACCTATAATAATAATAATTGAACTAATGCTTCCTATGACTGTCTCATCCTTCTTTGTAAATTCCAAATTGGGAAGATGTACCTTACTTAAAATACCTAGATTCAGTTGAATGCATGTAGGATTCAGTACTTATTGTTTGTTCCATACACAATAATAATATTTATCCATTTGGTTTTGTTCAATATCAGAAGGAATAAACCAAACAAACCTTTTTTGTTAATGGGATGTGGTTTAAGAACTTCCACGAAGTCCTTCTCGTGTCCACAATGGAGGAACTCGATGTTCAAGAAGAATTCAAAAAAATAGTGAAACTATGTTTTATCATTCCTTCCCATATTCTATTTTATTATTCTGCAAAAATGTATAATTTAGGTATGGGGGGACTGGTAAATTCTTGACAATTATTGAATGATCATCATATTTCTTTTCGTTTCTCTTTTTAGTTTGATGAATATTATTATCACCCCCCCTTATCCCCTTACATTTTTTCCAAGGTTTTACTTTTTGATGCCCACTTTCTTCGTGATAATTAATATTTGTTAATCTTGTGTGTTATTTTAAATTCAAGTGGAATTTCTATATTTCATATTCTTTAAGCATTACAAAACCAATTATAAGAAATGTACATTTTAGTAAGATTTCAATACTACGATGTGAAATTCTCTTGAATATTGGTTATTTTTCGAGGATATTAATGGTTTTAACATTTTTATAAGTTTGAAAAGAATTAATATATTTGTGTGAGTAGTATATTGAGAAAATGTGTCACGTAATTCTGCACACATCATTACTCTTATCCTAGAAGAGTGAAAATTTATTATTCAATAGAAGATAATTATATGTTAGGTTATTTATCCTCTACCTTAAAAAATTGTTCATCCATACATTCATTCATTATGTATACTATTTCATTATTATATTAGATTTTCATAATGAGGTGTACCTTTTATCCGACTATTGTATTCTCTAAAAACACCAAAAATTATACATAATCCAAATATAATAATGAAATCAAATAAACAATAAAGAGAGTGATGAATTGTTAAAAAATATTTGTATATCGTGGACATGAACAAATGTTTTCACATAATGAGTGAGTGGGTATTGAAATTTTATTACAAAAGATTCAGGTTAGGTTTGGTGGTAAGGATCATATAGGTATACAAATTTTAAAATAACTCATATTTACTCAATATAATGTAGAAAAAATAAAATGAAATGGATTTCAAGTGCACCAAAAAATAGAAATTGTGACATGATTAAATTTTGAATTATTTTATTCGATGGGGATCATGTATCCCTTTCAATTTCATTCTGATACAATTTTTGAGACGTCTTTTTCCATGACCACATAGAATAACTCTTTGCTGTGGTTTTTCTTTATTTACATTTCTAACAATAATTAAAATTTTATTGAAGTATAAATCATTACAACGTTATAAATATGGACATGATTTTTTTTTGACATATTAATTATCAAATAACTAAAAATGTTTTGGTGTAGTGGTGTTTTTGCAATGCGATTCAATATTTTATTTTCAGACACAGATAAATGTATTAAACTAGTACTGTATTGAAATTTATAAAATAATAATATAAATAAAATCATTTATGATTAAAATATTATTTTTTCACTATTTAATGTTTAATGTAACGTGTTTTGAAATTTTCATTGTTAGTGGAGGTGATTTGGAGGGCTCCTGACGATGTTCATGAAAATTGGCCAAACTGCATAGGATCCAATCACACCAGTGAACTCAACCAAACTATACTACTAAAAATTCCATAAAATTACGATGATACATTGTTTAGTAGTTTTAAATTCCATTTTATATAACTTGTTTGAAGAAACCCATTCCCAATTATGCCATCTGGTGGCCCATCTGAACAGATTGCTCGAAGACACTAAAATTCCATGAAATCAAAATTTGTGTACTATGTTATATAAATGTTGTTAGTTATTTTTGTCAAAATGGTTCCAATGTTTTTGTATATAATCAGGTAGTTGGAATAAAACTTTTTTATTTTCATAAATGTGATATATGACTTTTATGATGTTGAAAATCATGGGCTAGGTGGTTTCTCGAAATATGGGCACCTCAAAAGCAGCTTCCAATTTTCATATAAAATTATACACTGGGTTCCACATTTTCAATTTCAAAATAGAAACAATGTTAGGACATTAGGGACGTATATATTATTTATCTACACATCCTAGAAAATAATGTGGCCCCTATCCTCATATGGTGATCCAGGATGAATATTGAGTTCCATTGGACTTTCCTCCTCCTCTCAATGTCTAGTTAAATGAGGGGTGTTGATTGAGAGGGATATATACATCTAGTAAAGGGAAATTATATAGTTGTAATACTCCTGTATAGATTTATTTTAGTTATTAAAACATTTCATTTTTAATAATTTAGATTTTATTCATGTTTTAATTCTATGTTTCATTTAATCTAATGGAGTTCCATTTACTTTTAAACGGTCATTGTGATGTTTTGTGTGTGTGACATTTGTTGGCTCAATTAGACAAAATAAATTTTTATATCTTCTCCTATTATTTGATATTTCAACCAAAGACATACATAAAAACATGATTTTTCTAAAAAAATGAACCTTAAATGTGTTTAGTTAACTCACAATAAACCTTTTTTTCTCGTAATATATAAATTTCACTTGGGTCTTCATCTATTAAACACATTAAATTAAGTTATTTTCATTTAAATATTTTCAAAACAACCTCCTCTTTATGTAGTTTTTATTAAAAATACACCCTAAAAACTTATCAACATTACTTGAGAGTTTACATAGGGTATTTCCAAGAATATAATTACCCATTAAAAACATAATTAATTATAGGTGTCATAACAAAACATTAAAAAATATTGTACTCCCTAAAAACCCTTAAGACAGAAAATAAAAAGAAAAAAACAATGGGGGAATTAGAAAATGTAAAAAATCTGGGGACATAAAGGTCAAGAGCTTATGATTTAACTTCAATAAATTATTATTTTTTGTGGGACATGAAATTTAATTGCAAAAGATGTAGGTTTGGATTAGTGGAAATGATCGGGTATTTAAGAAATTTTAAAAATAACTTTTATTTACTCTCTAAAAAGTGGAAGGAATAGCATGATATGGTTTTCACACACACATTTGGAGAATTGGTGGAATGATTAGCTTTTTATTTGACAACCTGTTCCGCAGGCCTCGTTCCATGACTATCCCATACCTGCCTTCCATTGGCTCGGGGCCAGCGACTTGCACTAGAATGGAATATCCCTATAATGGGAAGACAATTACTTTAAACTTATACAAGCACTCAAAACCATGAGTACAACGTGAGACATCCATTAGTAAACTATGATAGTAAAATAGTGTGATGAAATTAATAGTGCCAGAATACAATCCTAGCTGGAAAGTACACATTCAACTGAAAATAGAAAAATATCTCTTGGACCATCCACTGAGGATCCTACCAGAATGGTTGGTACATCTCACGATTTGTAGTTCTTATGTCATGTAACACCAATTGGTCCACCTCCAAGCACTATCTAGTCCTTGCTCCCTAATACTTGATTAATTATTTCTGTCATCTTTACAAGACATAACCAGTTTCTAGCATAGCCATTCGGGGTTGAGAATAACAATACAATGTAGGAACTTCATGACCCACAAAGGTCTACCAATGTTCCACAAAATAATTACCACATAGAAAGCCCTCAATAACAAAGCATGAAGCAGTCATCTACTCTGCTTAGGTATATGCCTATACATATACCTATTTTATCAAGATATACTCGTATAAAAAATTAGGGATGAATATCACAAAGGTAAAATGATGAAAGAGAAAGTACCACATAGGTAACACCACGAAAGTAAAACCACAATAGTAAAATCAGAGCCTAAGTAACACAAAAAAGGTAACACAAGGAATGTAAAAGTCCCAGATCAAACATGTATTAGTGATTTATAAGAGTCTAGATGATCTATAATGTCTCTAGATCATCTCATTATAACAAGAAGCACCACTGTTGATTATACAGAGTGTGACCCCCATAAGGTCGATGGGTAAAAACACTTGAAAGGACCCACACAAGATCTGACCCACACAAGATCATAATGCACTGGCCCACATAGGATAGTTGATCACTAACCCACACTGAATCTCATCCACATTGGATCACTCGGTTCCAACCTCCATATGATCTGCCTCCAACCTCCACCTCATTTACAGCATCTGTATTCCCACTCATTATCACGTTTAGGAGAACCGCTCCTCAAGCAATCATTCGTATGTCAACCACCACGATGTTCCATGAAGATATAACTCAATGATTCATCATTTCATAAGGTTTCCAACACTATAGATGTTGCATCAATCAGACACCTGGTCTGTATGCTATAAGCATTTTAGTGTCCATGTCCTAGTTGGATTTGAGTAAGATCCAACCCAACCAAACTGCAACATTCTCTGAAAGTCAGATAAAGTATCTCAAAAGGACCTCTTCATCTCAATGATTTCATCACCATAGATGGTTCGTCATTTTGACATTGTATATGGGAGGTATGTCAGATAATATATCCTACAATAATAATATTAATAATATTATTTGGTGTTTCGTTAACATGAGCCACAAAATAGAATTTAATATTCAACATTTTACATAAATCAAACTTTTTTATCATATTATCACATTTCCACTGATGGTATACAAATCAGACATCATACACAAGATTTATGGAGGGTGGAAGAATTAATAATAAAAATATTTAATTATTATTTTTGTGTTTTGGATACCCAATAAAAAACACGGAAATGACATCCAATATTAGACTCATAATTTTCATCTCGAAGTGAGGTTCACACTATTGCTGATGGTTTATGAAGCTGAGGTCGCGTAGATAAGTTACACACAAAAATTCATTTTACAAGAAAAAATAATAACAACATTATTTATATTATTATTATTATATTATTTTTATTTTAATACTTAACTAATCTAATTTGAGATTCACACACATGGAACCTTCTTTTCATGATGGTAGAGCCTCCCACATTATCATATATTGCTATTTTAAATTTTATTTCATTTATTTTTTACCTATAAAATCTTCTATCTTCTTCCCCAAAATTCTTAGGCATGGTTTCACTTCATCTTTATGCAACCCTAATGGACAACCCTTCATATAACCCTCTTTAGTCAGATCTGCCGACTTCTACCCTATATTCCCCAGAATCATCTATCTGCCTCACATCAACCACCCCTAGGCCTCTTTGGTCTCATACCTTATGGCCTTGCCTTCTTCTTGCACACTCAGATCGCCAACCAAAGCCACCACAGACTCGTCGCACACTACCAAATCAACTTCACTCAATTTCCTTTCTCACCCAGAGTCGTGCCAACCACCGCATTATGTCGCACCACCAATCCCGCATGGAGTCACACCCCGAAGACATGTTAGAATAGGCCCACCACACCTCCCATTCAATGGGCCACTACGACATTATTCAAAGCCCAAAAAATGTGACCACCACAAATTCACAATCATCGGGTATAGATCTCCACGTACATTTTCAACTCTTAATGAAACATTGAGTTTTTAGTGTGATTACTTATTTTTTTGTGAAGAACGCAAGAAGACAATTGTAGAATGTTTGAGATTGATGTTGGGTTGTTGTTTTTCGTTCCGGCAACAAGATTTTAAATCACCAAGATTCCACAATATGCTTCTCATTAAATAATACAACAACGTGTGTTATACGCAACTTCGAGTTTTAACACACCACAACCAATCAAACAAATAGTTATAAATAGAAATACCCACCTTTTGAAATTTTATACATTTTATCCTTCAAAAAGAACTTCATTTTTTGATTCAGAATATTGAAACTAGATTATGGTTAATTTTTGGTACATTTCTAATAACATTCATATTTTGATGAATAGTGAATATTGCTAAAAAAAATTTATACTAAACTTTTTTAATCGAAATAGTTAATAGTGATAAATTATGAATTTGAGTTTTTTTAATGTTTATATAGAATATATTTTTTCCATTTAATACAATGTTGGTCTTTGACATTATTTCTCATTTAAACCAGACATAAACAAGTGTCAATATTTTGATAGTTTTTATTTTTTAAAAACATTCTTTTTAATTTGACAGCAGGAATTAATTTTAAATTAATTTCTTCCACTTCATTGTTTTGAATTTGAAAAATGGATTCCATAGTTGCAATCAGTATTTCCATATTGTGAAAATAGGTAACTTTTTTAGACATTTTGTCTAATTAGTTCAGTAAATATGTAATTTATAATGGTTAAAGGGTAAATTCTATAAATAAGGGTAAACAAATAATATTATAATAATATTTAATTACCCTAAAATGTGTAATAACACTATTGGTTGATAAATTAACGACCATAGAAATATTTGGGTCGATTTTGGGACCCCATAGAGCCACTTGTAAGTTATAATGACACATTTTATTCTGTTAAAGTAAATACAAAAAAGGCATAAGCACATATCTTCATGAAATTTTTTTTACATAGGTTATATATGTTAAAATTTAGACTATAAATATTAATTAGAATGATAAAAATATTTCCTAAATAATGGTATTTTATTTATAATTTTCATAAATTGTATAATTAAATTTATTTTTGACACAAGAATGATGTAGTATTTTCTTTATTAATGAATAGATCAAATAATTGGTATTATAAATGATAAAATAAATTTAATTTGAATGTTTTGATGACATAAAAAAATTTTATTGGTTAATATGACATGTCATGATTGCTTAATTTTTTTTTTGAATTATAAAGTTGTTATGACCTTATCAATAATCACTTATTAAATAGTGTCAAAATTGACATAAATGAGTTTTTAAAACTAATATTATATTATTAATAGATATTACACTCCTAAAATATATGTTTCCCAAAAAGAACTTATATAATGATATTTTTATCATTAATCGAACACTTGGGGGTCACATGAATGTGTATAGTATTTTTAATAACAATATAATAAAAAAATACAAAAAGACATGGTAAATGTCAAACTATTTAACTAAGAGTTAAACCAAAAAGATAATGTAATTATATTAACCCAAACATGTCTGAAACCTAATGGTTGTGTGGTATTCCACCTATCCCCACCTTAAATATTAAATAATTTACTTTTGATCCGTTATAAACTAAATATGAATTTATTATAAAATATTATTTCTATCTTTTCCTAAGTTGCCCCTCACCCCTCTTATAAAAGGGAACTCCACCTTCTCTCAATTTTACACCTTCAAAACACATTATCTCATACAAAATCTGACCATATATCCTCTCATCTTCCCTTACATTAACCTAGAGGCCTTAGATTAAACAAAAAACCATCATATGGAGCCATTTTTATCAAATCAAAATGAAGAACCCGAAGAAGAGGTAATGTTTTCACCAAACTCTTTCATGTTAATTTCGTCTTTCACTTATTCTTTTTTTAGTTATTTTCATTCTAAAATAATAAATCCTATATCATCTATATATTTTTGATATTATTATAAATATCATACAACCATATTCAGTATTCTATCCATCCCTTAGAGGACATGTCACCATACGTGTGTGCATAAGGCTTACCGTCTCCACGTCGTAGTGTAATAGTTATTCAATACATTATTATTTGGATGGGTAAAATAATGATGTGTAATTCAGGTAAATAATTAATATAACATTATAATTATTCTGTATATATGATACACCATCCAATTATATATTATTTTAATATCAAAAGAATGATATTGTCCCTTATGCGTACGTAAGGCCTACCGTCTCCACGAACGCAATGAGATTCATTCCCCATCATATCCATTCAAGACTAATTCTCATTTGATGATTAGAAATAAAATTTAAAGACATGATATCATTCAATATATGAATAATATACGTCCCATCCATAAAATAGACGACTCACATAACTATGAATATAAAGGAAAATGAATCCTTTAACAACCGAAACAACGATAAATACTAAGATATTATTAACAAAGAAATGTTAAAAGATCATATATTATATCATATTTATGTATATAATTCATTTATAATTTAATAAAAAAAATTCACCATTATAAAGGATGTTAACCTACCATCTACCATGTAAAAGTAAAAGGTAAGGCTTAATTTTATAATCTCATTATTATCTGATGTTGTTTATACTTATGTATCTACTAAGAACTCTTTATCATTCACATCCTTGTTTTGTAAAATTGTATTTCAAGACATTCTTAATATATTATAGAATATGGGTTTAAGTAATTTACACTCTTGTTTGAATTTTTATAAGATGTTTATAAAGGAATATTTCTATCATTTTCCATACCAAGACCTTTTTTACCTTTTTGACAAATTTAATGTAAGAATGTTTTCTTAACTTATATGGAGGGTAGGGATATTTTCCGGCATTATAAAATCGTCGAAGCTTACCTTACAATCTTATAAGAATATTTTCAAATTAAATATTTTATTTAATAATTATGTGAATTTTAAATGATTTTTAAAAAGATATTTCTATCAAATAGTTGTGATTTCAACTATTTCAACATCCTTTGATGGATTTTATGTTTTTTCATGTTGATTTTTTATGATACAAAACATCCATATTGTATTGAAGGTTTTGTTATATGTTTGACTGTGGATGTGATATTATTATATAATTCATATTTTATTGTTAAAGAATTGATATTTTGTTTTCCAGTTTTAATACAGATGTTTTTGATATGTTTAAACCTTTACATATGAGGAATGTATTGGACTTAGTAAATAATGGGTGGAGCCCATTATATTTCTTTGATGCATCAGTAGGTCTCATGAGATAACTAGAATTGGAATTGGCCGAGTCCCTATCCCAATTTGATATATGGTTTTGGTCGAGGCCTTGATTTTTTTTGAATGTCCAGCAATGTACATTCCCTTATTATGGAAATAATATTGGAGGTTCATGTGGTAATTAGACTAGTAGAATAACCCTGATTATGTTTTATTGTGGATTTATTTACTCATCTCATATTTTTTCTGTAAAATTATTCTAGTTTATTATTAGTAAAGGCATTTGGTTACAATTATTCACTATGCTTAATATTTATGTCATTTTCCACTGTATTGCTTACCTTTTCGGAGCATTTGAGCTCATCTATTTCTTATGATTCATTTTACCAAGATACGAAGAAGTTATTTATGAGTGTATTGTGGGCATAATCTTGGAGGCTTGGATATTTCTAATGAAATATATTCATGTTGTATTTCTCTTCAAGTTGTAAAGATGAAATTATGTATGAATCTTGTTTCCAATAATACAAAATAGATTGGTATTTCGATACCTGATTTCCTTGTGATTAAGCCAATGTTATGTAATAATACACCAAATATAGGTAACTGGGGTGGGGACATTATAGTTGGTATTAGAGGACATTTACTACAAACCATGGAAGCTATATTTAGATAATCTCTAATTAAATCACATAACCCTAAGATAGACTTTGAGGATTAATATAGAAGAATTTCTTAGAATTTGATATTTCAGATATTTTTTGCTTTTTCCATGAAATAGCTCCCTGTCTGGATATGAGTAGGTAGAGGAGGCTCTAGAACATGTGTAACTATGGGTAAAAATCGAAAACAACACTTTGAGCTAGCCTCGAATGGGTACTAGTGCACAACAACGGGCCTTACTTCACTATTGGTTACGACATTCCTGGGGGATATGCTTAGGATAATTCTCATTTTCATTACAAAACATTATGAATGGTTTATGAGTATATACTTCTTCAAAGAAAACCTTTTTGGGATTATGGATTATATCCATAAACTGTTCAATTTACATTAGGTATTTTACATGTTTGTAATTATTCATTGCACTTCATAAACTGATCTAGTGTATGCCCTTGTATAGAAATAGAGCCCAGTAGAATGAATGTGAACTCCAGCAGTACATATGTTGCAAATAGTAAGAAGGATCGTATCTTTTATGGAACTAAGACAAATTTTGAAGGGAAATTGTCTCCCATGTATTCTCTATATATGAAAAATAGTATGATATGTTAATAAGATAATTAAAGAATAATCTGAGTCCTATGGATTTGAAGGGAAGCAAGATAATAAAAGGATAGATGATAGAAAGATGGATAAAGGGAATAGGGAAAATAAGAATTTTCCCATATGTGATAACTATGGGAAGAAACACCCTGGAACTTCCCTGATGGGAATGAGAGTTTGTATAAGTATGGAGAAAAAGGACACCAAGTACGTGACTGCAAGGGTAAGAAAAAGGTATCGACTATATAATGCCTAATCTATAAGGAGTTCAGACACTATGAAAACCAAAGTCCAAATCATCAGAATATGCCCCAAATGATGCTATTGGATAATAATAAAGTTATGATACAACCACATATGAGGAGGAATGGTTATATTTCGTATGTAGTTATAATTGTATTATGTCATTTGAGTGTTGTATCGATGTTGTACTGGTTATAATAATAATGGAGTATATAAAGATTGTACTGCATTACTATTTGATTATGGATTTTAGATTGTGTAGAACCAAGAAAAGTGACTCAATAGAAGGTTAAACTTTTGATAAATATATGGTTGGCAGAATGATAAAACATAATATGGTTTTGATATCGAGGTAGTGATTTTGGAATAATACATTATTGATTGGGATAAATTATATTGGATATTCATGACTCTTTCGAAACTATTTAATGATTTGTATATTCCATCATTGTTGGAGTTTACATCATTTTTGGATAGAAGGACTATATCCAATATTCTATATAGAACAGTGGATCATGATTGTAATCAATATGGATTTATGGTAATTTAGGATGTTGTAGTGTTTTAAAAGAATACATGATGAAGGTGATTACATGTTATTTGATGAAGAAAAGGATCTTCATTGAGTTTAATTTCCTTATAAATTTTGGACTATGTGATTGAACATAAGTATTTTGGATTATTCTAGTTTGATATTATTTTTGGACTGCCATAAAAGGACAACCCGGTGGTCTGGCGGCAACCCGTCGTGTCCGGAAAGGCCGCGAGACTTAAACCCACAACCGAAGGGAGACAAGGCTGTATAACCAACCACTTGACCACATGATGACCTGGATTGAAATATGTTGTTTTTTAAAGGTCTTGTAGATGAATTAGAAAATCATTTTTTGGAATCATATATGAAAATGGTTAATGGAATATTTTTTTGTTCTATAATCTTTTATCCTGAAAGATGAGTTTTTGGTAGAAATTAGTGAATGTATTGAACTATACACGTCAAGTATATATATATATATATATATATATATATTCTTCTCTTATTCTATGAATAAATTAATTCAAAAAAATTGGTTAAGGGATCTTCAAACCACAAATCTATTATCCTAATACCTTATTTTTTGTTGAAAAAATGATATTTTAAATCATTATCAATTGATGGATTTGAGGCCCTCCACTCTATAATTATTTGTGACTTATGTCCTCAATCAATCCCTATAAATATTTATTATTTTCCTCCAATTATGTGTCTCTAATTTCCAATAATGTTCTCCTAATTCAGATCATAATTTTGTGGTGACCCTTTCATTTCACTTTTCCTCTTAATAAGACTAGATTTTATTAACCCAATTTCCAATGTGGGTTTTCCCACAAAGATATTTTCTATTTTAAACCTTTTATTTCCAAGAAAAATTTCAAAATGTGTGGACGCAATTTATTTTTGGGAGGAGAATATAACACCCCAAGATTCCACAGTACGCTTCTTTTTGAATAATACAATAGCCTGTGTTATACACAACATTGAGTTCTAACACACCACAAAAAATCTAACTAGCCGTTATAAATAGTAATAACCAATTTATGAAATTTTATACAATTTATCATTCAAAATGGAAATAATTTTTGGATTCGAAATATCAAAATAAGATTAAAGTGAACTTTTGGTACTTTTCTGATAACTTTCATATTATGTTCAATAGTGAAAATTACTAAATTTTAATTAAAAACCAATTTTTTAAATAAAATTATTAATAGTGATAAGTTATGAATTTGACTGGTTTTAAAGAATATTTAGAATATAATTTTACCATTTAAACCAATTTTTTTCATTGGAGAAAATTTTACATTTAAACCGGACATTAACAAGTGTCAGTCTTTTGATGGTTATTATTTCATAAAAACATGCTTTTTATTTTGACAGAGGGAATTAATTTTAAATTAATTTCATCCACTTCTGTGTTTAGAATTTAGAAAAAGGGATTCCATATTTGGAATATGGATGTCAAAATTTTGTAAATAGTTAACATTTATTTTTAGACATTTTGTGAAAATTACTTCGGTAATCATTTTATTTACCTTGGCTAAAGGGTAAATTCGGTAAATAAGATTAAAAATATTATGTTATAATAATATTAAATTACCCTAAAACGTGTCCTAACCCTATTTTTTGATCCAAGTACGACCATGGGCATCATTGGGTCAATTTTGGGACCCCATGTGGCTACTTTTAAGTGATAATGACACTTTATATTAATTAAGTTAATGTAAATACAAAAATGGCATAAGCACATATCTTCTAGAAAAACAATTTTTACATAGGGTTATATATGTTATATTTTCATCTATAAATATTATTTAGAAATATAAAATTTTTACTTATATAATGACATTTTATTTATAATTTTTAGATATTGAATAATTAAATTTATTTGTGACATAGTAATAATGTAGGTTTATCTTTATTAATGAATGAATCAAATAATTGGTACTATAAATGATAAAACAAATTTAATTTTAATGTTTTGATGGGATCCATGAATTGTATAGTTTAATATGATATTTTATGATTTCTTAAATGAATTTTTATCGACTTAATAACATTTTTATGAATTTAACTAAACTAAATTATTAAATAGTGTCAAAATTGACATAAATGAGTTTTTAAAACAAATATTATATTATTAATTGATATTCTATTCATAAAAATATAATATTGATCTGAAAGACTAATATAATAATATTTGTATAATTAATGGACATCATGGGGGTCTCTTAGAAGTATATAGTATGTTTATTAAATATATAATATAAAAATACAAAGAGACTGGTAAATGTAAATCTATTTAACTAAGAGTTAAATAAAAAAGATAAAGTTTATATAGTGAATAAGAACTGTCTAAAAACTTTTGGTTGAGTGTTATTCGACCTATCCACTCCGTAACCTTTAGATAATCCTCTTTGTTTCCATTAAAAACTGAATATGAATTTACAATAAATAATATTTCTACCATTTCCTAAGGTGCCCCTAACTCCTCTTATAAAAGAGAACTCCCCCTTATATCAATTTAACACCATAAAAGCCTTTTGGCTTGGCCAAAACCTGCAAAAATATCTTATCATCTTCCATAAATTCAACGTGGAGGCCTTTTTTTATCAGAAATCCAACCTATAGAGCCCTTTTGTTCAAATCAAAAACAAGAACACGAAGAAGAGGTAATGTTTTCACCACCATCTATCAAGTTCCTTTCTTCTTACACATCTTCTTTATTTGTTATTTTAATAAAAAAAATAAATCCTGTATATTATATATACTGTGATGTTATTATAAATATGGTACAACCATATTCAGTATTTTATCCATCCATTGGATGACATGTCACCATACGTGCATATATATGGCTTACCATCTCCACGTCGTGGTCTAATTGTTATTCAATACATTATTATTTTGATGGATATAATAATGATTTTTAGATGATGTAAATAAAAAATATAACAATATAATTGTTCTTTTTATAGTATACACCATCAAATTATATATTATTTTAATATCAATAGAATGATATTGTCACTTTTACGTATGTACAACCTACTGTCTCCATGAACGCGATAAGATTCATTCCCTATCATATCCATTCAAGACTACTTCTCATTTGACGATGAAAAAATAATTTTTAAAGACTTGATATCATTCTTTATTTGAATGAGATACATACCATCCATAACAAATACAACTCACATAACAAAGAATATAATGGAAAACGAATCTGTTAACACCGGATACAATGATAATACTAAGATATTATAAAAATTCCAATGTTAAAAGATCATATATGAGATCATTTTAATGTATATGATTCTTGTATAATTTAATTACAATTTTTTCACCATTATACAGCAGGTTAACCTACCCACTTCCATTGAAAATTACTTGTTAAGGGCTAATTTAAAAATCTCTTTATTATCTGAGGTTATTTCTACCTAAGTATCTACATGGACCTCTTTATCATCCACATCTATGTTTCTTAAAATTGTATTTAAAAACATTATTAATATATTTTAGACTATTAGTTAATGTTATTTATTCCCTTGTTTGACTTTTTATAATTTTTTTATACAGGAATCTTTCCGTCATTTTCCAAACAAGGTCCTTTTTAACCTTTTTGACAAATATAAGGTAAGAATGTTTTTTAACTAATACGGTGGGTACGACTATTTTCCGCCATTATAAAATCTTCAAATTTTACCTTAATAATTTAAATAATATTTTAAAATTAAATGTTTTCCTTTATAATTATGTGACTCATAAATGATTTCAAAAAAATGATATATCACTCAAATAGTTTTGATTTCATCTATGTCAACATCCATTGATGGATTTTATGTTTACATAATGTTCATTGAATATGATACAAAACTTCCATATTTTATTGAGGTTTTTTGATATGTTTTATTTTGGATGTGCAATTTTTATACCATTCATATTTTATGGTTAATTTATTGACATTCCGTATCCCAATTTTAATAAAGATGTTTATGATATGTTTAATCCTTCTCATATGAGGAAAGTATTGGACTTAGTAAGTGATGGGTCGAGTCCTCTATAGCTCCTAGATGAATCAGTATGTCTTATGAGACAACTAGGTGTGAAATTGGCTGAGGCCCTTTCCCTATTTGATATATGGTTTTTGCTGAGGCCTTAATAATTTTTAGAAATCTTGGATGAGGCCATGATAAAATGTTTCAGAATGTCTGTCATTATACATTCCCTCATTATGGAAATAATATTGATGGTTCATGTGGACATTCTACTAGTAGAAAAACCATGATTATGATTTAAAATGGCATTATTTACTTAGCTCATAATCTTTCCATAAAAGTATTCATGTTTATTATTGGTAAAGGCATGTGAATTAAATTATTCAACATGCTTAATATTTATGTCATTTTCTGCAGTATTACTCACCCTTAGTAACGATTTCACCTCACCCCATTCTTATGTTAAATTTTTCTAGGATATGAAGAAGTTTGTTATTAGTGACATACAGGCATAATCTAGGAGGCTTGGATGTTTCTAGTGAAATAAATTTGTGTTGTGTTTCTCTTCATTCTGTAAAGTTGAACTTATATATGAATCATATTTCCAATAATACAAAATTGATCGGTCTTCCAAGATATGATTTCCATGTGATCATGCCAATGTTATGTAATAATGCACTGACTCTGGATAACTGGGGTCGGGGAATTACATAGATTACAAAAACGTTGATTGAATGATGATATTTCACTATCAATTATGAGATATATTCTTCATCAAGAGCCACAAGATCATACTCCTCCATTCACCAACAGAAAAAACCACCATCCCCATTGAAGAATTAATATAAATTAATTAAGTGGTGATTTATTTATTTAAAATTAATTAATCATATTAATTAATGTAATTGGTGGTTACACATTTTGTGTAACCGAGAATTTAATGCCTAGCATTTAAATTCCCAACCATCCTCTTGTGGTCCCCACCAAAAAAATTAAAAGGATCGGTGGGAAGATATCTAAAATTAAATAAATTTATTTTATTTAACCCTCCATGAAAAACACATAAAACAACTTATTAACTCCACTGAATGCGATGGAGGATAAAACTCTCATAAGTGAATCATGACTATGTGAGTTGAGTGGTTCCTCCAGATTTTTTATCCCATCCCTGATTCCAATGATAGAAAATGTCTCTAGTGCATTTACTAAATATAACATAAAAATTTTCAATAAATTATTAACATTCACCATCGACCCTCAAAAGTTGATTTTCAGATCAGAATATTGAAAACACGCCCCAACAAACCCAATGATACTCAAAGAATTTTAATCAGAGTAAATGTTACAAAATTATTGATTTTAATGATAATATAATTTTTAATTTATTAATTTATTTACAAAAAAACTATAATCCATTGTTGTCCTATTACAGAAAATGTTACCATCTTTTTGAAGAAAGCATACACTCATGATCTCATGAGTGGTCTCAAATTATTAATCCTACTCACCGTTCGTGAGTTATAAGAATTTGAAAAATAAAATTTCTTTATTAATTTTTTTTATTAAATGTTATGTAATTTTCAAGTTTTCTCAGTAGTGGCCCAAACTATCTAATATGAAGTGGAACCTAATGTAAACACGCCATCTTGAACACAATGATGTCCTTCAATATTTGATCTAGGAAACCATTTTAGAGTTATCCCAAATTTCTAGGAAAACTGCTTACTCACCCTTATTAATGCTTAAGAAAACTACAACAGATCATTTGTGGTACTCTATGCCCCAGAATGACGTGCCATCATTTTTTTCGTTCTCTTATTAATTCCATACAATTAAAATAATTATACTAAAATTTAACGATATTAAATCATTCCTAACGTAGGGATTTACATCTCCAAAATCCAAATAAAATGGGAAAACACACCAAAGAGGATACTGATCATGAATATAAGCATCCCACTCCCATGGGTTCTCCTGGAGGTTCCCATTCTGCCACCAAACTCACACCGAAGGGATTGAATGTCCACAAAAGATTCACTTCTGTCTACCATCTGTCCTCACTAGAACCTCTATAAAGGTCACCCCATCGTCAATGTCTATCCCACCCCTGTCGATCTCGTGCAATGGATCATTCAATCATTTCCTCATCTGTGATACATGAAAAAAAATTATTCACTCACAGAATATATGGTGGACGATATAGGTAGTACACCACCTCGCCCACATTGACGAGAATAAAAAAGATCTGATGAACCTCGATGAAATATTTCCACCATAGCCAAATAAACACAATCCTCGTCTAGGTTAGACATGTATGAAGACATTATATCCCTCATAAAGCACATAGGATCACTGTCTCTTATCGGCATAATACTATTTCCACTATTTTAATCATCCCATGACACCATTACAGAAGCCAGAAGACTTGGTACAGCTTCACCACTCTTAGTTGTACCGCTAAAGAAGATGAAAGGACCCCCCTCCACACCTCCTATAAAAGCATCACTAGTTCAATAGTACGTACTCTAATGATGATGACACGCTACCCGAATTCAGAAAATCCACCAAGAAACATTCCCGATGATAACATAGCACATCAGGCCCTGTAGTCAACATCCCAAGCAACGCCTCCTGAATTAGTTGATGAATTGTGGAAGTTATTTTCAGAAACTGGAGGTAAGGTGATAAATAATTATCCTAAAGGATATCTGGAGTGTTTCTTGATGCTCTAACACATCACTAAGTAGTTTTATACCAAACAACCTACTATGTGTGTTTTCTACCATGTTCCCCTTGCTAAGAGTATAGAATATTTCAAGATCATGGTCCTGGATGAACTCTATAAATATTCATTTTCTCGGGTACAAGTCTTCAATGATAATATATACCTGAGACTCCTATAGTCAATGTAAATAGTAAACTATTCACCACTCAAGAGGTGTTGTAACATCTTCATCACAAATACCAGAACTGCTAACTTTATGTCTTGGGTAGCATAGTTCTTCTTATGTTGTCACAAATTCCATGAGATATAGTTGATCTCTTCCCACTCTTACATTAGGGAACAACCTAGTCTGGTCCCTGATGTGTCACAGTAGTCTACATACCAATCGCATTCTTCTGGTAGCCTCATGATGGAGGGCCCTCATTTGAATCTATTTCATCTTCTAAAATATCATCTGAAACTTGTCTATCCACATGATATGCTCCCCCTTTTTTGTCCATGTTGAAAAGGTTGATACTAACCTGGGGATGTCATATGAAACTCTCTGCTATTACCCAGCCAAGGAAGAAGTCCCTCTCCCTTCATGGAGGTAATACTGGAAACTTATTTTCAGAAGATATCCCCACACTCTACCACTCTTTTTTGGAACTAAAAACTAAAAACCCCTAATACCACAAGTGTAAGAATGGCCGACTCAAGAGTGATCAGCTGAACCCTCCTACTATTGAGTTTATAGTGTGCTTCATGGGATTCCAATTTTTCAAACCAAGGAAAACTCTATTCTAACGCTGAAGTAGAACCAAAACCTTTTTCATAATACCGTAAATCTGAGTATGAACTATGGATGTGCAGTCCGTACCAAAACAAACATCGTAAGGCCTCGACGATGCCACCATGAGGTTCCAACTGAAACTCTAACATCAAGGGTCTAATCACACCGTCGAAATGAGTGGGATTATTGTGTCTCCTCCCAAATGTATATCTAGATGTCAAGTAAAGTCATCACTTTAACAAAGAAATCTTGGTCTTGATCAATATTCCTGGTTACGAGGAATGATAGGTACCTATGTCTATTAATATGACATCTTTTAGTAGACACAAACCATACCTCGAATCATTAGTGGAGCCTTTGGGTAACACTACATGAACGCGTGTAGCTACTCCTTTACCCTTTCGTCCATCACCCTAAGCTTGGTGGGGACCGCATTGTGGTATGGTCGTAACATGTCACAATGTGTACTACCTGTTATTTTACTCCTTGATTCATATCCACGTCTGCAGTCTTATATATTAAACTATCCCCATCACTTCCTCTTTCAGAAACATTTTACAAAGAAATTTCTCTAAGACAGGTGTATGTTTCCTGCATTCCCACTAATAAAATTAACAGTTTTTATCCGCTCATCCAAAGAACATTCAACCACAATGCTTCACTCTAGTACTATAACATAATTAGGAATGCATATTGGAATAATGTTGGCATGGGTGTCCGAAAAACACACCTCGCATGGCTGTCCAAGCCCTAAAACACTAATTGTATCGTGTGCAATAATTAAATGGGATAATCAATACACCTCGAGGAACAATTAGCAACTGACATGTTGTCCTACTGAAGCTGTAGAAGTTCTAGGGAACTCTAATAGTTTAGATCTTATGGAAATATACCCTCTTCATTAAAGATGGTACTCATTCTTGTCCACATAAAAGTCACCACATAATAAGATCAAGGTAATCTAAACCTTATCATTGTCCTGTTGATCCCTGTAGAAAAGTATCTACTCAGACCACCATATGATCGAATATTGCCCGATCAAGATAGAAACTTAGCAACCTCATCAAGATAGTCCTTGGACACCCTTGAGTTTGGATTTCCTCGGAATCAGAGGGGTATCTGACACATTAACACATTTATGGTAGTAAGCCTACATGTGTCCTCTACTTGCACAGCCAGTTGTGACTTTTCACCAACATATAGTGATATAGCTGGTACACTATATGAATGTACCATATCAGGAAATGGTTGATGTATTGAAGACTCATCACCATGAGGACCATCCTCATGGTCATACATTGAAAATGGATAGTATCCTAGATCACCATCAGATCTACAAGTTTCCCAACTAGGATAAAAACTCTGGCCAAAACCTGCGACCAGTCCTCAACAACCTGGGGATATGTCTCGACTCAAAATCTCGGATGCCACATTCACTAGAACTCCTACAATTCACTAATTATTCATGGACTATCTGCTAGTGTGGATGGTTGTAACTGTAGCCCAATTGGTGTTGGTGGTGCCGGTACTCCACCTGAAGGTGCCAACACGTTAAGAGGGCCTACGCCGGAGCCTTCCCTCTCGATGGATAATCATCATTTAATATCTTTGGAGTACTACATGGTTGTCTATGATGTGGCATCCTAATAAGAGACAAGAGCCCAAAATTCAATATGTTATACCTAGTGAGTTGAATCCAAATAAATCATGGAAAAACATTTCTAAAACATATGAAATCAGTGTTTTTGTGAAATGAGTCAGAAATCAGAATTCATGGTGCTAGGGAATGGATATGTTAGCCACCACACCAACACTATACTCCCAAAACTATGAACAACACACACAAAACTGACCAATATTTCCAAATTGAAAATATCATGTCCTAGTTCTTCGGTAGAACCTAATACTCTGATACGTCTTTATCACAACCCATCCCATAGGGCCCGTGTCGTGACTACACCAAGATAGCCTTCCATAGGCCTAGGTCTGACAACTAGCACAAGAATGGAATATCCCTATAATTTTAAGGAATATTCTTCAAACATATTAAATCACAAAAAATCAAGAGTACACTGAGAGGAAACAATTAGTAAAATGTTTTAGTAAAAAGGTGCAATGAAAGAAAATGAGTTAGAATACAAACCCAAATAAAAATTAAATGTAAAACTGAAAATATAATAACAGCTCTAGGATAGTCCATGGATGATCCTACATGAAGGGTAGGAACAAGTCATGATCACTAGTCTCTGTGTCACATCACACCAAATAGTCCACCTCCAAGAACTGTCCAGTCCTAGCTCCCTCAGCCTCAATCAATGTTGTATGTCATTTGCAAACGAAACAATGATTTGTAGGTGTAGCCCAATTTTGGGTGAGTATAAAAATACATAGTAAGGACCACGAGACCCCTGCAGAACTACTAAATTTCCACAATGTAAGAACCAAAAAGTAAGACCTCAATCCCAAATAATGAAGCAGTCATCAACTCTGCTTAGTTATATTTCCATAAATATACCTATGTTATGAAGACATATTCATCTCATACACGACGGATGAATTCCATAAAGGTAAAACCATGAAGTTAAAATAACCACACAAGTAACACAATGAAGGTAACACCATGAAGGTAAAAGTACCACACATGTAACATCATAAAGTTAACACCACAATATTAAAAACCCAACTCACACATGCATTTGTGAAATATAGATGTATAGATGATTAGTTACAATTATGGATCATATTATTCAATAAAGAGGCTCTAATGAGGATTATACGGAGTATAGCCAACACAAGATTGATATGTATTAACCCCCTCATTTACCAACACATAATATGTGTTGACCCATACATGATCGCTCAATACTATCCTCTATATGATCTGCCTCCATCCTCTACCACTCTGCTAGCCACTAGATTCCCATTCATTCGCACATTTTAGAGAACTTCTCTTCATGACATCGATTATATATCAACTGTCATGAAGTATAAAACGATGTAACCCAATGATCCATCACGTCATATGGATTCCAATGCAAGAGACATTTTTTCAATAGGACACGCGGTCTGTAAGCTATATGAATTTTTTTTTGAAAGGGCCATGTTTGATTCATGTATGATCTATCCCATACATAATCCAACATTCATTGAATGTCACATGGAATATCTCAAGAAGACCGCCTCTTATCAAGGTTTTCATCGCAATTGATAGGTCATCATTTCGACACCTTATGAGGGTGGTATGTTCATAAGAAGATCTAACAATAGTATTATTATTATTATTATTATTGGGCGATTCATGGACTCGAGATATGAACTAGAATTTAATACTCATCATTAGAGTAAAAACTATCTTTTTAATTACATGATCACATCGCCACTTTTGATAATTCTATTGGAAGTCACACACTGAATTTATAGAGGGCCGATGATTTAATAATAATAATATGGTAATATTATTTGAGTGGTTAGGGTACCTGATACAAAAAACCAAAAAAAGACTCCAATATTGGACTCATAATTTATGTCACAATGTCTGGGTCACACTACAACTGACAGTTCATGAAAATGATTTCTTACATAGGAGTAACACATGAAAAATGGGTTTTCAACCAAAAATAATAATCACATTATTTATATTATTATTTCATTATTTTTATTTTATTCCTTAACCAATCTCAATTGAGATTCACACACAAGTAACCTTTGATGATTTCGGGTAGTCCCTCCATCTTTATAATTTATTTCTCTTTTGAAATTTATTTTCTTTATACCCTCACCTCCAATCATCAACATTATTCCCCAATATTATCACGCTTGGTTCCATATCATCTCCCTAAAACTCTAAATGCCATTTTTTCAAGCGGCATGACTACTGTGCTCGACAGAGGAAGAGTTCGCCAGAAACTGTGGTTTCATGAATAAAAATCTAGGTTTTATCTAGGTCAATGACCATTGGATTTTTCTCATTATTGAGATAGGTTACTTGATAACTTAGGTATATATGTGGGCATATACTTAGGTAATGGTTATCTGTTGAAGTCATACTTTTTTGTTTTTTTGTGTTGTGTTTTGTGAGACCTTGAGGGTCTCGGGGTCACTACTGAGTATCATTATACTCACCCCAACACGTGGTATGCCTGCACCTCATTGTGTTGGATGTAGATGATAGACAGCGCTGATAGAGCCGAAGGGCACCAGGACTGGATGATACTCGGAGGAGGACCTTATGATGTATCTGTACATGATGGTGTCTGGAGGATGTGGAGTACTGAGGTGGACAAATGTACCTAGCCTTAAGGTTGGAATCCCAGATGACAATCCTGGAGCTGCATCTACATTTTAGCAGATGTCCCATTCTTTCAGTTGTACTTTCGTTCTGTTGTGCATTCCTATTGGGCTTGTTTTCTGGCCCCTTTAACATTCCATCACATCTTCTGTATTCATTTTGGATTAGTTTTTGCTTCTACTTGTACTCTACTTGTGTGTTAACGTTTTATAAAGAAAATTCCTTCCATTTTGTAGGGAAATACGCTCTTGGTTCTTGTCCCCAACACCTGGCCTATAGAAGGCTGGCTTGGGGTAGTCAAGATATGGGCCCTGTGGGACGGGTCATGAAAAATTGGTATCAGAGGAGACAGTTTTACAGTAGAACATAGGACTCTGATCATTCTTTTCTAGGAGGAAATTGTGTTAAGGGTACTGAGTGTGGTCTCAGTTCAGGGAGTCCAGTGTTGGTGTGGTGGTCGACATATCCATACATAAGGACCCAGACTTCTGATTTATAACTCAGTGCACAAAATCACATATTGAGTGTCTTTTTTGAAAATTTTTCTTTGTGTCAGCTCAACCAGGTCAGCTCATCAGGTTTAAGTCTTTTGAGCATGTCGCATCTGTTCAGGATTCCTCCATGTAGACAGCCAGTTGGAGTTTCGAGATTTTACTCGATGACGACCCACTGAGAGACGAGGCTCTAGTGCAGGGCCCTATTAATATGTTGGGACCTTTATGTTGTGTAATAGCAGCACCACCACCCATTGGGAAACAGATTCCACCATCTGCACAAGCTGACGGTGCACGCCGACAGAGCATGTTTCACGAGTTCCAGCTGCCGAGGCCTCTGAGGTTATGAGGCGAGACGAATTCCCAGGTATTAGAGGACATGGCTGGAGGTGATTGCTAGTGTTTTCCAGTGGGTGACCATGTAGTTGGTTTGTGTATTGATGAGGCTTAAATACCTGGACTGATGCCTCAGATAGTACCTTCGATTAGTGTGCCAGATATATCTCTACCTCTTGGTCAGCAGTTACAACTGGCGGAACTGGTAGATGACAAATGTAGGCTTAATGCCTTACACGTGTTTCAGCATCAAACAACCCTCAGGTTCCATGGTGAGACTGACTCACATGCAGATGAGGGCTGGCTTGAGGAGGTGGATGAGAATTTTATAGATCATACACAGCTTCGGCAGGGCGAATTGTCGGCAGTTGAGTATTCATTTTGGAGTACCGATTGTTCCTGGTACTTTTTGACTACGACACGAGCAGTTCTTTAGAGCTCAGACCTCACAGAAAAGTTTGTTTAATCGACATCTGATCCAGCACATTTCCTCAATGCTTTTCTAATTGTGCTAGGGTGCTAGAGAGAACCTTTGTGGTTAAATTTTCTTCGGCTAAACGGATACAGCTAGTGAATGTTAGTTGTGGGAAAGAAGGGGATTGGAATCAGTCTCAGATACTTGGGCATGGAAAATGATTAAAGAAGTGGATGTGTTAAAAATGAATGAATCTTTAGAGCAGCAGATTTGGAAGCAGACATAAGAGAGAAGTATGAGGTGGTGTACATTTTGATATGTTACAACCACCTGCCTTTGTACTCCCTGCCATGCTCAGGGATATTGATGGAAGTGGAAGTGAATAGATACATGCGGTCATGAAGTGTGACCCAGAGACTCTAGGAATGATTTAAGGTACAGTTTGTGTCTACTACTAGTTGTCGTATCAATAGAAATAGGAACCAATCATCCCTTCCTTCCACGAATCATTTCCCAGACCTAAAGTTTTTGGATAAAACCATTGAATTGACCCTCACATCTGGAGATACATTTGGGAGGAGACTAGATAATCACACATACGCCGATGGTGTGATCTGATCCTTGAGGTGGGAGTTTCAGTTGGAACATCTTGGTGGTAGCGTCGAGGCCTTATGATGTTAGTTTGAGTATGGACTGGGAAACCATAGTTCATACACATATTGATTGTATATGGAAAAAAGGTTTTGGTTTATCTACAACTTTGGGATGGGGTTTTTTCCCTTGGTCAGTGAAAAGGGAAACCCAAGCAGCACATGATAAATTCATGATTAGGAGGGTGTGACCGATCACTCTTGAGTCGGCCAGCCTTACCCTCATGATAGCAATAGTTTTGTGTTTTTATTTCCGCTAGGGATATGACATTGATATAGTCTATAATCCTAGAAAGGGTAATGTTGATGCAGATGCGCTCAGCCAGAGGACTGGTATACAACTGTTAGGCGAGATGACAGAGCAGATGGCTTCTTTACAGATATCCTTCATGGATAGGGATGGATCAGCCATTATACAGTCCCATATTTTCACTCCCCCACATCTTCAATGAGTTAGGGAGGCGCAACATAGGGACAATGACTGTAAGACATGACGTACTCAGATATCTACATAGTAGGAACCTGATGGAATTTTCTGAAGGTTGGGAGCACATAATCCTTTTCATAGGATGTATTATGGTGTCAATGTCACTTCAGGAGGAAGTTTTGAGGGAGATTCACACATCCCTTCAAGAAGTATATCCAGGAGTGGTGAAGATGTACTGGGACCTTCGATGACAGCACTAGTGGCCAGGTTTGAAGAAGGAATTACAAGAGTTTGTCTCTCGATGCCTCACTAGTAAACAATTGATGGTGGAACATTAGGTACATCAGGCTTGGTTTAGCCTTTAGAGGTCCCAAAGTGGAAGAGGGATAAGTTATCCATGGACATTGTGACGGGTGCTCCACATACGTCCAGGGGACAAGACTCTATTTAGGGGATCGTCGACTGACTCACCTAGTCCGCCTAATTCTTACCGACTAGAGATATATTGAGATACAATGAACAAGGTGCAGTTAATCTAGAATCAGATGAAGAATACACAGAGTAGTAAAAATTCATAGGGTGTCAGGAGTAAAAGATATCTGGAGTTCGAGGATGGTGACTACTTCTTTCAAAGGTCTCACCTCGACATGGTCTACATAGATTTGGCCAAGGTGACAAGTTATCTCTGTGTTTCATCAGACCTTTCCATGTCCTCAGCAGAGTAGGTGAGGAGTCTTACCACTTTGCTCTTCCACCTCAGTTACACCGGGTACACGGCATCTTCCATGTATCGCAGTTGAGGAGATATGTTCCCGACCCTTCCCACATCATCGACCATGAAGATCTGGACATTGATGAATGGGAAACATTCATAGAGGTCCCAGTGGAGATCATGGATTGATAGGAAATGGTCCTTTGTGGACGGTCTATACCTCTAGTTCACGTTCACTGGCAGCACGAGAACCTCTAGGAGAGCACATATGAGTTGGAGACTCAGATGCATGCTCAGTACCACCCATTTATTCAATTAGTTCGTGTTGTAGCTTATGGGGACGTAAATCCCTATCATGGGGAGAATGTAAAGACTCCTAAATCCCATGGAATTTTGATAAAAAGAAAAGAATGGGAATTTTATGAGTTCGTAGTTTCAGATGATGCTTGATTCTGAGGCCAGGTGTGCCTTGAATCAATTTCTAATGTTTTTTTAAGATTAAATTAACAGGCAAAAGCAGTTTTCTTGAAAAAGCTGAAAAATCATAAATGGTTAATCATATCAAAAATCTGAGGGCAGCATTGCGCACAGGATGGCGGGTTTACTTGAGGCATTACTTATGTTTAGTCGGCACATGCCTGCTGTGAGAAATCATTAAAATGGAATAACCAAAAATAAAATAATTAAATAAAATTAATTTATTTTATAAATGCTTATAACTCTCAAATTGTATCTCATATTAAAAATATGAGACCACCGCTGAACTCGTGTGGGATTGCATTAATTAGGAAGATACTAACGTTGGCCAGCACGAGCCACCATAAAAAGTTAGTTTTTGGCTGCATGTAAAATAATTTAGTGACAATTAATTTATTGTAAAATTTATAACATCTAAACGGTGAGTCAGATAAAAAATCTGATTGTATTTTTGGGTTTTTTGTGGTTGGTTTCACCTAGGCACAACCTATCCATGACCGCAATGGGTCGAGTGTGACTAAAAAAAATTTTGATCATTTTTTCAAGAACATTCAGTAAACGTGCGAGTGACGTTTTATATCTTTTGAACCGCTTCTCGTTATTGAAATTCGAGGGAACTACTGAACTTGCATCACCAGTTTTAACTATAGAAGACTTTCACCTCGATGGCAGTTGGTCGGGAATAAAAGTTTGTTTTTTTCATTTTAAAATAAATAATAAAATAATGTGTACCTACACTTTATTATTTTCCAACCGTCATGTAGAGTGTTTGTTGGTTAGAACCTCCACTTAGGAGTTGGAGGTGGGATGGCCACACCCAAACCTCCCATGAGAGGATATGGTGGTGGGTCCCACCCGAGCATTACTTCTTGTGAGAGGTTATGATGTGGGGACCACACATCACATAACCCCCCATTGAAAGTGGAGGGAAAAGAAACCCCTCAACCCCCAAAATTAATTTTATTTGTCGATGTAAAATAAATTGTTTTCAATTTATTTATGAGTGTCAACATAAAATTATATTCCATCAATAAATTATATGTGTCAACATAAAATTAATTTTTATCAAATTAATTTTGAGTGTCAACATAAAATTAAATGCTTCAAATAAATTTTATGTATCAACATAAAATTAATTTCTATCAAATTAATTTTATATGTAAACTAAAAATTAAATACTTTATTTTGTTTTGATGTATGCTATGTGGGGGAAGCCTCTTGGAATCCTACCAATAATTAAGGCAACACACCTATTAAATTGCGTCAATGCTTTTTAATTCGATTGACCCCCCTTTTTATATTATGTAATTGCATCATTGGAATTTAGGAAAGTTTCTAATAAATGAACATCCATAAATTCCATGATGGTTACATTCCTCCCCACCCCTCTCCTATTATAGGGAGCTTGAGAGGAGGTTTTGGGATGGCTTCACTAAGCGACGAAACACTGAAAAAGTGACGTGATGCTCATCACTTGGAGGATTACGCCTTCTCCACAAAAGAATGAAGAATGCAAGCTTTCTTAGACTTCATCCTCGGACACCTACAGACATGGAGTATCATCCACAAGCCGACACAACTCAGGTTTTGAAGTGATTGGTAGACGCGATGAACGACAATCATCTATGTCTTCAACCGCAACTCCATCAACAGAACGACACCCACCATCTTGACTTATTCAATGACAAATGACAAGAGACGTAGAGGTGTGTTTTAACTTGATTAAAAATTAATAATCTCTCATTAAATCAACTTCTTGAGCCTCTTTCTATCATTCTAACATGGAGGGTTCGGACTACACAAACACAGCATGACCCATGTGCATCCTTTATGATTTTTGAACATTGAATAGAAGGCGACGTAATAGTGGCATGGAATAGAGGCGAGATCGACGAAGAAATGAATAGTGTTCATGCTTCCCACGACCTCTGCAACCCCCAACGCTGGTTGAGTGATGCCCGACTAGCCAACTCATGTGATGCCCGGTGCACGCCAATCTGAAACCGTGGCCGGCCCGGTCCATCGGCACTCTGCTCGCGCTCCTCGTACGCTGCATGCACGCCCCGCGCCAACCCGACAACCATGCTTCCTGCCCGGTGCCCTCCCAGCGCCTACCCGGCACCCCCTGATGCCCTCATGGCACCTTCCCGAGGCCATGGATGCCCTCCCAGCACATGCTCGTTGCCCAGGCCACCAGCACGGCACCCCCCTGTGCCTAGGATACCTAAACAGAGCCCCACCGGTGCCCAGGCCACTTGACCGGCACCCGGTCGACATCCCATCTTGCCCCGCGCCCTTCCCTGTACACCCGCTACCTGCCTGCGCCCCACTCAACCCGTCATTGGCCTCTGGGGCCGAGCCGTCCGAGCCGCATCGCTGGTTGGACCTACTACAGTCCTTCGGGATGAGTCACCCATGTGGAGACATTGGCCCGAATTCTCCACACAGTCTGTTGGTCCAGGCCCAACAGACTGAGCCAAACATAGCAGGCCAAACCGCCCAATGCGCTGGGTCAACCCAGACTGAGTTGTGCCCAATTGGTCCGACTGGGTCAGACCAGACCCAGACCCACTTTTGACCCTTTTCTTGTGTTGGCCATATCATTGGCACCAGATGACTGTTTGATGAACCATCAGCTATGCTGGTAATCTAATTGAGAAATGGTCCTTTCAAAAATACCCCATGGGAAATCGGGGAAAATTTGAGAAATGGTCAGGTTGGTTTGTACACAAAACCAATCGGTCCCCCGGGACAAAAAGGCTAATAACTCATAGACCAGACGTCTGATTGACACGCCCTCTGTTGTGTTGAGACCCTTGTGATGTGGCAGACCGTTGAGATACTTTTCCATGGGAATTCATGAAACTTGGAGTATCAAATTGAAGATCATGGAGAGGACCCTGCCGGAGATGAGTGAGCATACTACGGAGACCTATAAGCTGCCTGAGACATGATGACTACATGTCTGATTCGTTTGGAGTGACATGACTAAGCTAGTAGGGTGCACTAATATGTGAGGCGGCATACCCATGGAGGATGATCACTACTGTGTGATGCGGAAGACCCATGGTACTAAATAGGAGGAGTACCTATGTAGTCTATTAGAGGGAGCACTACTGTGTGAGGAGGTAGACCCATGGCGGGAAGTGCTACTATGTTAGGCGGCAGACTCGCGGTACTAGACAGGAGGAGTACATCAGCAGTCTACGGTGAGTGAGTAGCATCACGGAGTCGCGATAGGAATATTTTGCTCGACAGAGGTGGTGTTTTCTAGTAGCCATGGTTTCATGAATAAAAATCCTAGTTTGAGCTGAGTAAATGACCATTGTGTTTTTCTCATGATTGAGATAGGTTACTTGATAACTTAGGTATATGTATGGTCATATATCTATGTAATGGTTATCTGTGGAAGTAAGAATTTGTGGTTTTCCTTGTTAGATTTTGTGAGACCGTGAGGGTCTCGATGGCACTAATGAGTGTCGTTATACTCATCTTGGCATGGGTTATACCAGCACCTCGTTGTGTTGGATGAAAACGACGTAAGACGCTGACAGAGGCTGAGAGTGCCGCGACTGGAAGATGCCCCAAGGAGGACCTTACGATGTATCTGTACACAGTGGAGTCTAAAGAATGTTGAGTGATGAGGTGAGCATCTATACCCACCCTTCCGATGGGACTCCCAGATGATGATCATGGAGTTGCTTCTACATTTTAGTTGTGGTCCTTTTCTTTCAGTTGTACTTGTGTTCAGTTGAACATTCCTGTTGGGCATGTATTCTAGCCCCTTTTATTTTCTAGCAGTTCTTTTGTATACATTTTTTCTTAGTGTTTGCTTTCTCTTGTACTTTGGTTGTGTGTTCACGTCTTATAAAGGCAATTCCATCCCATTTTTAGTAAAATACACATTTTCTGCTAGTAGCCAACCCCTGGCATATGGAAGGCGGGCATAGGGTAGTCACTATACGGGCCCCGGGGGACAGGTCATGACATTAATTTTTTTTTCAAATTAGAATTATATATATTATATATAAATTTATATAATATAGGTCCAAAAAAACAATTTAGTTTTGAAATTGGATATTATAAATATAGTGATCTTTAGATCATTTTTACATTATAATCCCATTTCCTAGTACAATATGGGTGATTAATTTGAAAATAATTTCTATAAATTTGGTTATTTAAATTTAATAAAATGTATTCCTTATTTATTTTAAAATTAATATATAACTCTTAATATGGTCGACTTAATTTTTTTTGTTATTAATGAAAGATGTAAAAATTAATTACATCAATTATGTTAAAATGAGTTTAATAAGTTGTTAAACATAGAATATAAAGTGTAACTAGAACCATAAACATAAATAAGATTTATTTTATGTATATATTTAGACAACTAAAACAAAAATGATCTATAATATACAATCATTGACCATTTTGTAACAAAGAAATCTTTCAGAGAACACAAATATTTTCAAGAATACCAAATGTGACACTCTATTATTATAGGTCTCCTTTATTTATCCTCAATTAGTGCATACAAATCACTTGATCTCAGCAAATAACCTCTCAATTAATTCTAAAACAACCCACCACTCAACATATAAACCTCATGTATTAAAAACTTAAAACAAAAGAAAGCTCTTGGAATAAATAAAAAAAGAGTTACAAGGAGAAGAGGAAAAACCGTTCAAAGAAAGCTTTAGTTTTATTTGTTTCTCAACCAATTAAATTATTGTTTTTTATTATTTATATAATGACCATTGTATCTAAAATAAATTAATATTATTTAATTTTATGGTTACTATATAATAATTGACACAATTCCATAAAATTAGAAACACAAATCATACTCATGTTTTTGTCAGACTACTGCCTTGTTAATCAATGTCATTCATTCATCCATTGAAAAATTTAAAGGATGTGAATAATGATGAAAGTAATACTTTTATATCATATATATGTTATTTATAATGTTTTTCTGCATTTTAATTTATTATTAAACACATTCCATCATGCCATTAATTTTTTGGGAATAAGCTTACATCATTTGTCCATGTGTGGAGTACTGCCTTCACAAAGAGATGTGATTCAATAACATTTTTCATAGAATGTTTTAAAGATGGGTTCAGAAAAAATTATTGATTTATATTTAATAAATATTTTAATGGAATTATAATATACATAAATATCAATTTCATATTCTTTATTATAATATTTCCATATTATGGAGACATCGTACGTGCAAACGTACGGCCTAAGGTCTACATGAACGGTGTATTTCATTTCCTATACTATTATTTTGGAAAAATATAAATAATAAATTAAATAAAATATATTACATTTAAATAATTTATTACATTTTTTGATTTTATAGAATAATTATATAAATATTGTGAAAATAATTAGATGTTAGAAAATTCTAAAGACAATAATATCAACACCTAAAACAATAAAAATGATAAAAAATTATAAATAACTAGGTTATAATTTGTGAAAAAGTAAAATTAAAGAAATTATAAATAAAAAGTTTTTTATTTAATGATTTAAATAAATTAATAAAACCATCTTATAGGATATTGAAAATCTTTTAACAAGATTTGAGATCAAGGTAAGGGATTTTAATCTGTATTTTTTACATCTATGATATAAAAGTCATATTCAAAACAAATTTTTTTTGTGTTCCATATATAATATACATATTTATAATTTCTATCATGAATTAATTTATCATCATGATTTAAAAAAATTTCATTTGATTATTATTACTTATGGGGCCTCAGATTAAGATGTTATTGTAGTTTTAATGTTATTTATAGTATCACATTAATTTATATTTGAATTAGCCATATTAGAAACTCCATTAATTTGTGTGTTTTATATATTACCCTATGACATGTTAATTCATTAATTTCATGATAAAAAGTTTTCAATTGATTTTATTATGTCATTGAACAAATGATTCCAATGTAACTCTTGCAGTAAGGGGTTTCTTCACATATTGAATTCCATTGAGCCTTATTCGTTATTATAGATTCAAAATCATTTATGGGGTGTATATTATTATCTATTGAAATTTTATATAATGAATATAATTATAAACATGATATTATATTTTTAAATTAATTTTTTAATTTAGTTTGCTTTCTAATTTAAAAATTTCAATGTTGTATGAGACACTTTGGGATCTTTAAATATTATGTTCGTCAATAATGTTTTTAAAGGTATTCATATTAATCATTGAAAAATCCAATATTATTAATACATTATGTATATTTTTCATTGATAACATCTTTATTAATTTTTATAGAATATTGACGATTTTTTTTTACAAATGATAGTATTTACATTCACTTCCTTGTATTGTTTTTAGGAAAAAAATTCCCCCTTTTCTATTATCAATCTAGAGATCATTTAACATCATATTTCTCCAATATAACCATATTTTTACCATGTATTTGATTAGTTTGTATGATATACACCATTACATCATATAGTATATACTTTTATAGCGGTTTGAATATCTAGGGAAATATTAGAAATTTGTATACTTTCATCCATGTGGATATTTAAAAATACTAAATATTAAATATTTATTAAATAGACTAATAAATATATGATGAGTGTTTTGTAAATTTATTAAATTGGTTGGGGAACTATTAATGAAGGCCCCTAGATGCGTCGATGGTCCCATGTGATGAATTTACATTGCAACAAACCCTTACTGTTTTTACATGAATTTGAAATCTATTTGGAAGATATGTCTTAATATTTTATTCATTGATGATATATAATGATATTTTATGTGGGTTCTTACACCTTGAAATAGAATATAATGTGGATAGACATTGACAGTAACTATCTTTAGTATTTTTCATCAATGTTGAGACATCCTACATCATGCATTCAACCATTATTATTTCATGTGAATGTTTGATTTGTTATAATATTCATGATCTAGTTTTAGATCATCTGAATAATGATATGTAATTAATCAATAATATTTTATCCTTAAAATTTAGATTATTCTCTACCTAGTTATTTAATAGAATGTGAGTTAAATTATTTTACTTTTCAAATTTTATATGTATATGGAATGTATGTTTGGTTATTTACCATGATATATTGATTCTGGTCACTAGTTCCTTATTTCTTCCATTATAAATTACCCCTACTATGAATTTAAGCTCACCATTATTTTTTCCCATTAACCTAGATTCCATGAAGTATACAGGGAATGATATGTAAGTATATTAAAGTATGGAATAATGTTTTATTATGATATGTTGTAATTAGTGTATTGAGGTGAAACACTTGAAACCTCTATATTATTTGTTTTACAAATACAATGAAACTCTTAGGTCATTGATGATAATATTTTTTTCATAAGAAAATATAATGGTTTCATGATCCAACTCTGTGTATCCAGGATTTGTTTGATATATTCATTACTATATAAATTTTTGTAACATATTTGGAAACATGATGTAGGAAAAAACAAACATTAAGAAATTGAATACTATGATATAATTTAAGGATATGTATAGAAAAACAAGTTATTATTTTGGAATGTATTTTATTATATAGTATTTAATTGGGATAAATACCCATATGGATAATATCATTGTTTAATGATTATAATATTGAAGATAATTTGAACGACATAATAAACTCATGTATGTTTTATGTAATGAGATAATACCAAGATTTAGGACATTATGGATTTTTTTTGGAATAATATGTTTTACATGAAATATTTCTTGGGGAATAATGCCTTTACATTTTATAGAATTAAGATTAATTGTATTGCTTCCAATAGGGTTAATACGATCATTACTGACATTGTAAATATAGTAAAACCATATTATTATACTTTTTAAAATAATTGGGACTGCTTAAAAAAATATTAAACTTTTTTACTTAAATGTTAATTTTATTTTTAGGATGTCTATAATATATATTTGAATTGTTATAGTATTTACATTAATGTAGTTTAGAGATGTGAATCACACATCCATGCTAACCCATTGAATATAGAAATGGAAGTGGGGAATGAACCCATGACCGGCGTATGATAAGTGTTTCATGACTCCACCTATCATGTGTGATTAGTGGCTAATATGTCATTGTTTTTAGTTAACAAATTTTAGTGGTAAATATTAATAATGAACCAATATTATTAATTTTTCATGTTTATCGATTATGGTATTTACCATATTCATTTTTTAAATTATTTATTGATAGATATAAATATTAATATTTTGGATATTATGATTCATTAAATTTGAACTTTAATGAATCAGGGATTAAAAAACAATCTTGGCTATTCATTTAATGAAGTAATGGTATATATTTTAAATTGATATATGCATAACCAAAGGAATAGTTTGTTTATGAAATATAAATATTTAAATATATATATATATACCTATATAATATGGAAATAAAAAAATTTATCAACATTATGATAATGATCTAAAAATAGTTTGCTAATACATTAATATTATGAACCAATGTTCTTTTAAATAATCATATAATTATGTGGTTTAGGCCGTTAAATTTCCATTGATCATTAACTTTTTTTATAATTAATGAAATCAATAAATTACTATATTTATTTTATTTTATTTTCTTATATGTCCATATTTTCACTTTTAACTTACGATCATTTATTTGGAATCTATATATGTGACCTTATTATATAACATTGACTCTTATTAAGAGGATATTTTATTATCCCTTTTAGGGTGTGGTTTTCTTAGAAAATGAGTTTTTAAATAGAAAACACAATATTATAGATATCAAATATAAATTATGAGGATGTATTATATTTATAATATATAGAATATAACACATTAATAATTATAAAATTATAATATTTATCCAATATCTTGTATGACACAAAACAAGAATCTTCTACGAAAATAATAAATCCCTATACATTATGATACATAAAATAATTTAAAAATAAATTAAATATAAATTGTATATTTTAATACATTATACACTGATATTATCTAGATATAAATTCAAAAAAATTAATTTCTCTCTATAGAACATCAATGTTACATTGTGTTACACACAACAATGACATTACTTAATTGATTTCATTACACGTAAGATAGAGTATTACAAAATAATTTTAATGTTATTATAGAAAATTAAAATTTTCTGCTAGATGATAAATTAATGGTGATTAAATAAATTAACTAACCTATAATAATATCATGTTAAATTCATTAGTTACTAAATAATATATAATGAACATAAAATCAAATTTAATTAAATGGTTATTTATATAAATAACATTTTTTACACCAATGGTATTTTATCATAAAATAAACACTACTAGTGAATTATAAAATTGAAGATATATATATATATATATTATTCAATCAAATTTGTTTATACTCATCATATATTTTTGATAGATATAAAATAAGAACAAATACAATTTTATTATTAAAAATCTATATTGTTGAAATTAAATTCATTCAACCATTTAATTGTGAACAAATTTGGAAAAGAAATTTCAGCAAATTTATATATATTATATTTAAAAAAACATGTTATTTATGAAAAAGGGTTATAAAATTTATCTGGGGGTTAAATATTGGAATTTTCCTGTGAAGTTTCTCTTTTGATGAATAGTTAATAAAATGCTGATTATTAATTATATATTTACTTCTCTCCAAAATATTTTATTTTGTTAACCTATTTAAACGTGTACAAATATTTATTTTAAAAATGTTAATATCATTTTTTATTGGTATAATTTTCATATTTCATTTTTATATAAAATATTAGTGAATATTTGAACATATTGTGTTTAAAAACATATCTCTTACCTAGTAAACATGATTAATTCAACTTCAATGAATGAAAAAAATATGATTTTAATTGGAAAAAAATTAATACCATAATGGGAATAAAAATGATTCATATTTTCCATTAAGTTAAACTTTTTTTTATGAAATTATTTATAAAAATAATAAAAATTAATTTAATTAATTATGAAAAAAATTAGTTTAATTTATGTACAAATATAGAATATATAGTGTAGATATGAACCAAAATATGTATAAAATTTATTATATGGAAATATTTAGTCACTGACATATCTTATGTTATATATTGGTCCATTTTGGAATTTTTTAGTAATTAAATTTTCAGGAAAAATCATATATTTTTTTAATACACATTTTTCCTCTCTTGTATATATAAATGGTCTTATCTCCACCTCCTATTTAAAAAAAATCACATCACATGAGTTAAGAAAACAATTTATGAATTAATTTCCCAAAATACCTCCCCTGATCATATATCATTAAAATTTATCAAGAAAAATTGAGCAAGGATTTTGTTATAAAAATTGAGTATCCTAAAGAATAGGTAATATTATTCAATGAGCATAGTTGATTTTTTTCAACAAAAATATTATTATTCATATACATTATTATATAATACAAAAATATATTAAATATAATTAAATGTTTTTAACTTAATGTTAATAACATAAAACCAATAATTATTTAATCAAATGGGATATACATTAATTGTTCTTAGGTTCGATAGACTACCACTTCACAAACTGATGTCATTGGTTCTTCCTTTGCCACACATAAAAGTTGGGAATAATGATGTCATTTCTATTAATATATGATATATATGAAATTATAATTTATTTAAAATATTGCTAATTATTATATAAAACAGACATTAAGGCGTTCTATTTTGTGGGAATACGAAAACATCATTGGTGATTGTGGGGACTACCACCTCATCAAACCGATGTTATTCATTCATGCATTAAATGGGATGTCTTAATGACTTTTTTAATAAACATTTGGGATATATATAAAATAAATATGATTTGTAATATATAAAATACATATTTATCATTTAATATTCATTTCCATAAAATAATAATAAAATGGAAATAATAGTTATGTGTATGTATGACCACCCATCTCCATGAAAAATGAATTTCATTTGTAAATCCATATATTATAGATAAATACGAATGCATATAAATATAATATATATTATATTTATATCATATTTTAAATAATAGGAATTAATATATCATGATCAATGTAGTACAAAGATCAATTTTCATGTAAAATTATACTTGAAAAACAAGGAAAACAACACTGGTTATAATGAAAATTTTCATCATGAATGTTTCCTAAACATGTATGGTGTAAATGGAGTGTTTGACATGTTTGGACTCACCCATCATCAGGACTATCATTTCTATAGTTAATATTTCATATGATAGCATGGTTATTTTTTCAAATAATTATTTATCAAATATAATTGAAATTATTTCATATTAAATTTTTTTTCCAGAAAATGGTATTCCAAAAATAAATATTTCTATAATGTGTTTCAAATGTATCCAATGTTCTTCTTTAGATTTTTACAAAAAAAATTCTATCAAGTAAAAGCCCAATATTTATATTATTAATATTTTTTAATGAAGGTATTTTTCAAAATAATTTTAGGATTCCATAATTACTTTTCATATTTATCTTCAAAGAAACACATTTAGGAAATTCTTTATTTTTTAAAATGGTTTTTTTCAAAGTAGAAAACATATTTTCCTCATGAAATGTTTTAAAATATATTATAAAACATCTTTTAGAATAATAGTATTTTAATAATGGTTTTTTAAAAAGTATTTTAAATGAAATATTGTTTTTATAAGAGGTGATATAAATGATCTTTCTATGTACATATTCATCTATGATTCATCCATCATTATAGTTTTAGATTTAATTGGGATATGATCTAACAATACAATTCATATGATATATTGAACGATTTATGTCTTAATAATATAATTTTTATGACAATATTTTCTCTCCCATGTGTTATATGATTTCCAAACACAATTGTCTTAAAATTTTATGTATGTATATAATTATTTTTAAACCAATCAATTTTAAATATATTATGAGGTCATGAAATTATTATGATACCAATGAATTTCAAGAGGCTTGATATGACATTTATGAAACCCATCCCTTTTATTCTTCATGATATATTGAATGTTTTAATTTCATGTTTAATGTGTGTAAATGGTTTAATTATGTGAGGGGGAGATGAATAATTCCCTCCAATATATTTGGAAAACATTTTTATCTCCTGAGAAAATGATGAGAATAATGTCGATGAACTTAATATACTATCGGAATATGGGGAACCCTGATACCTTAGAAGGAAAGGACTATGAATGTAGACAATGGTGTTTAACACTCTATAGTATTTGTCACCCTGAATATGGAGAGATGAGGAAACCATATTTACTATAGGATGTTGGGGAAACCCAATCCACTATGGGATGATAGCGAACCTGGTCCCTTATAAGAAATGGGTCTTGACAGGGGATGAAGGTGTCTCATGCCCAGTAGGTATATTCCCAATGTAGTGACCATATATGTTTTATAAATGAGTTTTGACTTATTGGGATATTATATGTTTATGAGTATTCCTCAATAATTAATGAATGAATTATAATTTGATATAAGTTGACTGTATATGATATCATTAATATTAATATTTTTATATGATATGTTAATATCATTATTAAAACAACTATACATGATGTTAGTTATCATTAATCTGATAGACTGTTCAATGTAAGCGATTTTCATCTCACTTTTTATATCAATGAGACAAATGTAATATTCGAGACATACATATTTTATGTATTGTTCTTAATAAATTATCTGTTATATTATATCTTGAATTATTTTATATTCATGGAATAAAAATATTTAACTTGATGATCATTACATTTGGTGTTTCCAAATTAGATTTTTCTGATTTTTTATAGGGATTTCAAGTCTACTTTAATTTTTGTGATATATATTCCATATTCCCCACTAATTTTTTTATGGTCTATATAATATCATATTACATGTTATATCGTTAATTTTATTAATTAATATAAACGTAATGTTTATTAATATTTTGTTTCCTATATCTCAAAATTCAATTGTTACTCAAGTAGTATGGCGTTATTTCTCTATATACATTTAATTAATACTTATTTTTTATTATCACATTAACTAATATTATGAGTCACATATAAATAAACATTGAAATTTTTTATCACGAATATATGTATTATCATGGTATTTTATGCATAATTAAATTTCAATCAATTATGGTGATTTAGATTCAAATGATTCAAAGTGGTGTGATTCACTTTTGAATGATTAACAATTATTTTCCTCGAGAATGAATTTATTGAAATTTTAATGGTGTTTCTATTCATAATTGTAAAAAAAGTAATTCATTCTACATTATGAATATGTAAAACTATTATCATCATAATTTATTTTCTAGATGTATTATTCTTATTTATGAAAAATATAGTATTGAAATTCACTTCATTGAATCATTTTTGAAGTCGATTACATCTCATTATCCAATGGCCCGAAGTACTTCTTTTTTTATTTATTTTTTATAATCCACCTTTCTCGGGGTTTGGTGGAACCATTACAAGGCCTGTAGGAATAAGTATTACATGTCTTGTAGGGCTTACATGAATTCATTACCCATAGGATTCAAACATTACATAAAACACAAATTAACTTCATAAAACTATTCCTCACATGCATCAACATTCTGAAATACGCACTCTACCTTCACATGGTTGTTTAACATAAAACTCCTGTGCATGAACATGCTTGTCCCGGTGGCAGGTGTTACACCCTCTGATTCTTGTAATCCTTTTATCTTCTGCTATGGTGAAATCTCACATCATCTTTCTAGATCAAGTTCATTGTAGGAAGTATGGTTTGTATCTGCAGTTAAAGTCACTCGAAGGCCATGTGGTGGCCAGAAGGCCTTAATGACTCGAAGGACTAGGTTGCTCAAAGGACATAAAAGACTCAGTGAACAAATTGGTGTCCCAAAGGTTGAAATGAGGGAATAGTCTCGGCTATTACAGATCCAAACCATACATGCTACAGTTCACTCTCAAATAACTTCTACAATTCCACTATAGTGGCTCGAAAATATGCATTTTCCTTGATTTGATCTCGGGCCTTGATGCACTTAAGAAGTCCCCACCAACTGGGATGAGGGTCAAGTGTTAGTAATTTACATCATATTGAGTTATTAATTATCAAGTGTTCATTGATCAATAATATTACACTATATATAATGATTTTTATTAGTGATATTTGTTTTAAAATATATGAAATTTTTATGTATGGTTTAATATTTTTTAGTAGTTTTATTATCTAGGGAGATATTTTATGATAAATAACTTTTTTATTAATTAATATTGTTATTCGATATATGAGGAATGTTTTAGAAATGATGTAAATAGGATGGGAACTAGGAATGTATGAATCTTGACACATCGATAGTCTCATTGTTTGACATTGGTTGGAAAACACCCTTTCAAATTTTATTTGAAGTAGTTTAAATCAATTTGGAATATGGAACGTGAAAAATTCTATTTTGATGGTATATTCTGAATGTTGAAATATGTCTATACCAAAAAAATATAATCTATTGAGGATTGATCTTGATATTAGCTATCTAGATGATAGATCATGATATGTTATACATATAAAAATATTCATTCTTTCATTGTTGTTTTTATGTGTTATTATTTGATTATTTTACATTACCATTTTCATGTTTTATGGTCATTTAAATATTTATATTGAATAAATAAATCATATCTTATTCTTATAATATTAATATTCCTCTATTTAGTTATTTTAGAGAGATTTTTAGCTAATTACATTTACATACTTTTTATGTGTTTTGTTCTCAATTAATTATTACCCCACATGTGAGTTCAGTAATATAACATCGAATATTTATAGTCTTAATTTGTTCACTATTTTATCTATGGTACCACACCGTTACAGAGTATTTGAGATCACCAATATTTTTTCCCATTCCACAAAATTATAATACTTATATAATGAAAGATAAGAAAGTTCACTCTAATTTGAAATAAAATTTATTTTAAAAAATTAAAATTATTGTATTTTGTTCTAACATAAGACTCATGTATGATTTTGGATCATAAGGAATACTAAACAATTTATCCCATCTAAATGTGAATCCTTGTATCTTATGCCCATGTAATGTTATCATTAACAAACTATTGGTATTTGGGGTCATGACTCTATTGTTTGTATCAAAGGAAGTCCAGTTTAAACCATGGAATATAGATGTAGGAAAATAATGTTTACAAAATATAAAATTGAGATTGAATTTTAGGATAATTATAGAAGAACATTTTAATGATTTTATATGTAAAGGATTATGTGACCCTTTATAAAAAAATCCCTACATAGATAGTATCATGGGTTTATACGTTTAACATTTATTATATGCTAAAACAGTTATGTGACTATTTTAGGTTTAATGTAATAATTTTTTACTAAGATTAAAGGAAATTGGCAAAATGTTTTTGAAATTTTATATTTTAGTAGAAAAGAAACATGAGTAATAGTTTCTTTACATTTTATAACCATTATTTTAATATCATTGGTAACCATATGGGGTGAAATGATTTAGAATGAAATTATAATAATAGTCATGAATTATTATTGGACATTTTTTAAAAAAAATTTGTATTGAAAAACCTATTGAAATTGGTTTTTTAAAGAGTAATATTTTTATTTATAACATACTTTTTTGAATATATATATATATATATATATATATTACATTAATAATATTTAAAAATATGACAACCAATATTATAGGGGAAAACATATCTCATCTGGTGTGTCGGTGGGGCATAAACCCATGACTGAAGGAGGATAAGGGATTCATCATGATCACCGGCTTACATCATGTCCCTATTAATATGCAACTTATTATTGTTGAAAAAATTTATTATAAATTTTAATGATGAACTAAAAATATTATATTTTTATTATTTAGAGGTGAAATAAATAACCATATTGGTTTCATAAATGAGTTATAAGAAAATATATAGATATTTTATGGATTATATGATCCACTATAATATAATTTTAGTGCTTCGAGAATAAAATAATTTGTTATTTTGTATTCAATTATTATTTAAAGGGGATAAATATTAAATATATTTAAGTAAAACAAAATTTAGAAATAATGTTTATGAAATAAATATATATGAGTTAATTATATTACCTTATACACTTAAGTGGTTAAATAATTACTCAACATTAGGAAATTAATATAAATATTTTATAACTAATACGTTTTATTTTTTGAGCCAATGTTATTTTAAATCATAATATTTTTAACTTTATATCACCCAACATTTAATTGATCATTCACTTTTTTTCATTAATCTACTCAATCCCTCGATATAAAATTTAAAAATATTCTTATATGCCCATATTAGAAGTTTTCACCTACATGGGAAGCAGGATATGTGAACCTTTTACTTCCCATTATCTCTTACTAATAAGATATTTTATTAACCATTTTATGATGTGTTTTTCCCCAAAAAATTAAAATTTTAATTTCATACCCTAAAATATTGAGATCATGTATAAATTTAGAGGATGATATTTTCATGAGGTTAGAATAATGTAGTACCCCAAAAATTATAAATGAATAATTTTATAACAACCCAGTCTTAGTATAAATTTCCATTATATCATTTATAAAGGAATACATGAAAAAATAATAGAATCCCAATCACAATATTAGTTTAGTGCACTGGGAAACAAATAAAATGTAAGGACTAGTACATGAGGGAAATGAATTATTTTAAATCAATATATCCAAGTCTAGAATCCCCATGAGATATCATTCAAATGTTATATCCTTATAATCTGTTGAAGTTATCATAAAATGGGGTGGTCATAGATTCTAAGGAAGGGTTAAAATGAATATATTTATATATAAACATGATCATAAGTGTATTTCAATGTGATCATAACATTTAAATACCATTCCTAATAAACTAAATAATATTAAAGATGAATCATGTCTAAAATTTTAACAATTTATATGTCATGAAAGAAGAATAATTTAAGAGAATAATCCATGAAATCATATCATAGGATTAAAAAATTAATTTGTTGAATAGTCATAAGAATATAATATCCCAATAAGTCAAAAATATTTTATAAAACATATAAGGTCACGTCATGGGAAATATACCAACTAGGCATGAAACACCTTCATCCCCAGTCTAGAGCCAATTCTTATAAGGGACCAGGTTCCCAATCATCCTATAGTGGATTGGGTATCCCCAACATCTTATAGTAAATATGGTTTCCTCATCTCTCCATATCCAGGGTGACAAATTCTATAGGGTGTTAAACACCATTATATAACTTCATAGTCCTTTACATTTAAGTTATTAGGGATCCCCATCTTCCCATAGTGGATCAAGTTCATCGACTTGATTCCCATCATTGAATCATGAGATAAAAAATTTTTCCCAATAAATTTGAGGGAAAAATTCATCTCCCCCTCAAATAATTAAACCATTCATACACATTCAACATGGAATTAATACATTTATTTTATAATGAAGTATAAAATGGATGGGTCTCATAATCATCATATTATTCCTCTTGAAATGAATTGGTATAATAATAATTTCATGACCTCATAATATATTGAAAATAGAGTTGTTTAAAAATAATTATACATACAGAAAATTTTAAAACAACTGTGTTTTGAAAGAATATAACCAATGGGATAGAGAATATTGTCCTAAATATTATATTATTAAGACAAAAATCATTCAATAAATATTATTAACTATATTGATGGATCATATCCCAATTAAATCTAAAACTATAACAAAGGATGACCTCATAAATCGAGATGGACATAGAAAGATTATTTATAACACCTCTTATAGAAAGCAATATTTAATTTATAATCGTTTTAAAAAAACAATTATTAAAATAAAATTATTATAAAATTTGTTTTATACTGTATTTTATAACATTACATGAGAAAAATATATTTTTTACTTTGAAAAAAATCATTTTTATACATAAAGAATTTTGTAAATGTGTTTCTTTGAAGATAAATATGAAAATTTATTAAGAAAGCCTAAATTTATTTTTAAAACTTGCATCATCAAAAAAATATTAAGAATATAAATATAGGGAATTTATATGATGGATTTTTTTAAAAAAGTCTATAGAAGAATATGGGAAACATTTGAAACACTTTTAGGAATATTTTTTTGGAATAAAATTTTTTGGAAAAAAAATTAATATGAAATAATTTCAATTATATTTGAGAAAATATTATTTTAATAAATAAACATGCTAACATATGAAATAGTAATTATGGAAATGATAGTATTGATGATGGATAAGTCCATACATGTCAAACATTCCTTTTACACCATACATGTTTTGAAAACTATCTTAATAAAAAATGAGAAGAAGATTCTTTTTAAATTTTGAGATAAATAAAATACATGTGTAATAATTTTCATTAAAAATCATATCATAATAATAAAAACATTTTTCAAAATTTTTTCGAAAAATAAATTTTGGAAATTACACATATTGTTTAGTGAAAGGGGAAATAATGTCCAATTTTCCTTAAAATGTCTTCATAATATTATTTAGTAAAAAATAGCTTATCAATAGTACAATTACAATGTATTAAAATTAAAAACTATAGGTTATTTAAATTATTTAACTTTATTTTGATATAGATCATAATATTTAATTAATGAAAAGTTATTAATAAATATTTCCTATATAGGTGATGTTGTACCTATATAGTTTTACCACAATTGTAACATTAAATACTAATTAAATTGAAAGAATAACATTAAATAAATATTGAAATATTATTAAATGATTGATATTAGTTGAAAAAAATTTCATCTAAATTAAATAAACCATATAGAAATATATAGAATCATAACATGTCACATGTCCTTATGAAGGAAAAAAGATAAAAAATTACATACCAATATTGTTAGTCTTATAACAGAATCCATATGAAATAAAGAAAAAAAATTGATATTTGAATACCCATTAATTTATTTATTATAATTATTTATTAAATCCATGGGATTCATATTCACTATACAATAAAATTTAGAGGGCAATAACACTTGTAACTAATAGAAATAAAAAACGAGAAGAAATTTTCTTACTAGAAGACATGAAATTTTTGTACATGCTCCAAAATATTATATAATAAAGATACATTATTTATACGATTTCCTAATTACCATATGGTTATATATAATACAACATCAGACTCACTAATGAGATTATATTAATGGTTTGTTTATAATTACATGTAAACATAATGTTTCTTGTAATAACTGCTTTGTTTATCGTATGCGTTTTGACTTCTTAATCCCAATAGGCTTACATAGATAATGATTGAAATATTTTATGAATGTAAAACATGATTTATACATCATCTATATTATGTATATTAAACAATTTATATATATCTTTTAAACAAATAAATAGAGTGTGGAATCTCCATTTCATAGAGATTGACGGTCGAACCGAAGTATGAAGACTGCATCTGTTTTATTGTCATATTATAATAAATAATGTAAGTGACATATATATTTATATAATATAAATAAATTATAATTAATATTTCATGTAAATAATATAATTTTTCAAAATCCATTCTTAATACATTTCATTTAAGGTGTTAAGAAATAACATAACTTTAAGGAGGTGGTTAACCACAGTTTAAAAAATAAAGTGATCAAATTTAAAGAAAATGGAAATCATGATGGATGGGTTTTTTTAATAATTAATGAAGTATAAAAAAACATATATGTATAATATACCATTTGGGAAAAATTATAAATTCATAATTCCCAACAATGATTTTTGGAAAATGAAAAACCAAGAACATCATTTTGTAAGGTGGTATTTCCCCACAGACAAAAATGTTAAATTCATTACCAATTATATAGATGTGTGAGTATGTTCCATAATAAAAATTTTAATAGTTCCATATAACAATATTTTGGATAATAAAAATATTATATACGTATGGAATAATACTATTTGAGATGATGGAGAATGAAAATAAAATAAATAAATTTAAGGTAGTATTTCAGCTCTATATTGGGTAACTCCCATTGCTTTACAAAAAATGATTTCCATGGATGGTTTTATTAAAAAAGATACTACTAATGTTGAAATTTTGGTATTTTTCAGATTTTATTATCATATTTTGTTAATTAAAAAGTGCTTGAGTGGTGTGAATAATTGGGAGGGTTGAGTGTCATTTTAATGCGGAGAAGGATTTGCATTCATGTAATTTTTTTTATAGGGACTTCCATTGAAATTTTTCATATGTTTAGGGGCCTGAATAATGAACCCAAATATATATAAACAACTATAGGGTGTAAATATTTCAATAAAAAAAATTTAAGACAACATTCATTTTTTTGGTCCTTAAGATTATGATTTAGTTATTTCTTATGCTAAATTTCCACTTAAATTTTGCAATTAAATTTAATTAGACTCACTAATATTATTTGTAAAATTATAAGGGTAAAATATCATAAATTAAAAATTATTATTATCCCAAATATAGTATCCATTTTTCTATATTCCAGTTAAAAATTTGGTAGAAAATAATTATATTTTAATGTTGTAGATAAGATAAAAAAATTTAATTTAAAAATGTTCAAATGTTTCGTATATTTTTATAAAAAAAATTTAAATTGAAATTTACTATATTGAAAAAAATTGGATATTTTGGTGTATATTATATTTAATTAAGATTCAATTCTATTTATATGTATAATTTATCTTTATAAGAAAATTATAAAAAATAGGAGTTTGGAAAAAACAAATTAGTATTTCCCACACATAATCAAATTTCATACTACAGAAAAATGCTATAACATCCCCATAACCTAATTTTTATGTATTTAAATCATAAATAATTTATATTTGGACATATAAAATTCATAAAAAATTTAAAAAACATATTTCAAATTGGATCTCCATTAAAAAAAATTTATTCAACTTTTTGTAAAATATAGTTTTTTTGTAAAATCAGTTTTGTTACTATCTTATGAAAATAAAATATATTTCATGGCTATATAGAATATTATATTGAATATATAAACTATATATTTCATCAAAATCATTCAAAAATAGTAATTAATCCAATTCATTTATATAGATTTAATTTATGATTATTAAATTTATTTTTTATATAAACATTCATTTTATATTTTATTATATTCAAAAATCATATATATAATATTATATAATTTTTTCGTAAAACACAGTTTTGCGTGGCATGAAATACATTGTGGAAAGTCAATATTGATGTTTGTGAAATGTAATGTCATTATTCCATACAGAGCATGATAATATTAATGTTTAATGTACTAAATTACTAGCATGGAGTTGTATATAACAGAAGTCAAATTTAGTGCTAAAATACTATTTTAGTGTTTTGCGAAATGTAAAATACCTAAAAGATTTAATTAATTCAAAAAAATATATTTCATAAAATCTCATTGTTACAAACCATAAATTCTAAACCTTGTTTTATTATTTAAGTGTTTTATTAAATGGAATATTTTATAATTAAAAACAAAATAATAATATTTATAAATGATTTTCATTGAAAATAACAATTTAAATTATGTGTTTTAATAAATTTGATTATACTAACTATAGTTATAATTTATTGTCTTCTAATTTATTCTAAAAACATATCTTTTTATACTTCGTATAATGAATGATTTCAAATAAATTTTATTATTATTTTTTTTAAATTGAAATTATTTTTATCAAAATGGTATCTATAAAAATATATTGAATGGATAAATTTTTAAATATCAATATATATATATATATATATATATATGTACTGTTATAATTATATTTAATAATATATTAAAATCTCAAATTATTTTGTATGTTTATTAAATATTAATATTCATATTTTAATACTAATGATGTTAATTATTTATTCAATCTCATGTAATGAACAGTATTATTAAATCTTATATTAATATTAATATTTTTTTTGACAGAATTGTTTTTTATATGGACACACCCACATACATATATAATTATAATTAATAAAAATTATTATATTATAAAATTACTACTATTATAAATTTTGTATTATAAAACATTGCTTGTATAAATATTGTGTTAAACTAACAAAATTATATATACTATTATGAAAAAGTTATTTTCTAATAATATAATTACATATTATATAAGAATAAGACCTATTTTGGTGTTGAGGGTGGTGCAGTGACTCACTAAGAAGGTATGCGGATGTTTTATTTCAGCCATCTAATTTAGACCAAGCGTGATCCAGGATTCTCATCCCATATGTGATCAAACTATCAATTTTCACTGGGTGGGTGTATTACCAACCATATTATAATTCTAGGTTTGATATCAACCACCCATTCAAGCTACAATCTTGTTCTCCACTGTAAATTGTGCCATGATGCAACACTCCTCATCATAGTGTAGGTTAGTCATTGGCATTCATTTCCTCTCCACCGTTGGTTCCTCCTACCAACACGGCCCCAATCCGTTATATTTCCACATGAACAACCAAACTTGGATTACTGTAAACATTATACCTAAACCATGTCTATGATTCCTCTACATGTTTTCAATTAATATATATATATACACTGTTAATAACCCCAAATTTCTTATAATTATGAACCAATTATCATATTGTTACTACTTCTTTAGTATAATTTGGATTTTATTTATCAGATTCCCTAATTTAATCATGGGATATATTCCAGAAATATATCCCACTTTTATAAAAAGAACAACTGACCATCATCATCCCATGTCACCCATAATTTTCAACTCAAATTCTTGAAGCTCTCAACACTCATTTGACCAAAAACAATGTAAGGATTGTTCAATCATTTATTTTTTTACTAGGATGACATTTATATTAGTATATATATACATATATACACACATATCACTATTTTGTAGTATAAATGGGACCGGGGATTTTTTAAAACTTTAATTATGAATCCAATAGTTCTTGAGGGTTGATTAGTTTTACAAAAATTTATTTTTAATATATATATATGTATATATATTAAATAAATGTCATTATAAATGTATATATATAGACATATATTCATATAGTTTATCAAAAAATATAAGATAAGAGTTTTCAGTTAAACAATTATTTCTAAAGCAAACAATTTGTAATAATTTAATTTTTATTAAATAAAATTATCACTTTCTTAAAATTATTTATATATATATATATAACTATCTATTTTTACAATGTATATGATGTTAGTGTTTTTGGTTTTTAATTACATCTCTAAATTTATTCTTTTTTATGTTGTGTATTTGTTTTTATCAAAGAGATTGATTAGGTTTTCATATCACTCTTCCATGAATAATGTATAAATATTTACATTTATGTGTGTATATATTTCTATATATATATATATTACATCCATTTATTTATATAAACATATTAAGTAGATATTTAAAAATCTAAAAACAATGTTTTGAACTTATTTTTAATCTATCGATTTATTGTTTCATGATTACGTGTACCCATGGTTTTAAATTGGTAATAAATATCATTTTATGTGCAAAAAAGTAGTTACTTCTTGTGATAACCACTATCTTCACCCACTTGTAATTCATGCATAATTAGGTAGGTCCAAAATAAAAATTATAACAAACATTATTTACCTATTTAGATAAAAAATTAATTAATTTAATTATTCTTTTTTATTAACAAATTACAATTAAATAATGATTTTTCAAGCATTGGATTATCTTAAATAAGGTTTTTTAAACACAGAAAATTTGTTAATGACATGTGATTGAAAAGGTTATTCACTTATAAATAAACTAATGTTATATATGTATATTAGATTTGTTAGTTTTATGGTTGAGAAAATATGGAGTACTAAAATTTTTCAAAAAATATTGGTCATAGAATCTTATGTGAAGATATACGGAGTGAATCAATATTTCCTAAGGGAAATTTGTCACATATGAGTTTTTACTAGGGGAATTGTGATTTTTTTTTGATAGGTATCATAAATGAACAAAAAAAATTATTATATTTAATAATGAATAACCAGTGTAATATTAAATTAGATTTATTTTAGGAAATTACAGGTTTTATAAATTTATTTATTAATACATCATATGTTATGAAAATATACTTTTAACATTGTATGACCACATCTTGAAAATTTGTCAAAATAATTTATTAATTATTCTAAAACACCATACTAGTCATTTTAAATTCCCACCCAACATTTTAAAAACAATTTACATTTTCAGGATACTTATAACTAATGAATTTATCAATGTGGTGGTAGAGCACTAACAATTATTTTTTAATGTATATTTTTACATAGATTTTTTAAAATTTCTTATTTGTATATAATTATCCAAAAACTATATTTATGAACGTTTATGAAAATGTAAATTATCTGTGAATTAATATTTCCCTTCTATAAATAAATACATGACCTTTTAATAACTAAGGTTATAAGGTCGTGATTGGGCTATTATACATGGTATCAAAGAAATAGTATAGACATCATTTTATATTAGATGATTTCATATATGATGTAGAGTATAATAGTTTTTCAGTTCTTATCACCTTAATTAAAATGATGAAAATTCTAAATTTGTTAGAGTCTGATTATCAAATTTGGAGGGCACAATTTTATTTATGGGGTGAGAATGTGGCATCGCCTAAATTTCCAAACTTGTATAATTATATAAATATTTTTCGAAATGTATTAATTAGTAATTTAAAACAAACAAATAATAAATTCGAAACAATTTTCTTTTAAAATAATAATTTAAATAATGTGTTTCAATCAATATTATTATAATACTTGTTATTTGCAGTTTTAATTTTTCTTCAAAAAAAATACAGTTTTAATCTTTTAAAAATAATTTTTTTTAAATAACTACTTTTATTGTTTTTTAAAAACTTATTTTATTATTATCAAAAGGATACCTAATAAAATATTTTCAATAAATAAATTTTAAAAAATATCAATATATATACATATTGTCAATTATAAATATTTTTACAAATATATAAATATACTAAAATATGTTACAATTTTTTTTAAAAAAAAGAAGAATTATAATTCGAGTGTTGTGGGTGGTGGTGATCCGCTAATGAGGTCTACATGTGTTTTTTCAGTCATGAAATTCATACGAGGAACAATCCATTCCTGCCACACTCCTTGATTAAACAATCACTTTTCACATTCTGAGTGTGTTACCATCCTACTGATTTATCTATCCATAATATCAAATGACCATTCATGCAATAGTTTCCTTCGTGGATAGAAACTAGGTCTCACCGCAACAATCAACATCACAATAACGGTCTGTTGCAAACCCTCTTTCCTTTTACACCACTAATGCGTCCTCCCTCTATGTCCAAAAATCCATTCATTATCCACAAAAAATACACAAATGGTATTATTTAAAACCAAATACATATCCCAAGTCTTTGTTTCCATAGTATATTTCAAATAAATAAATATATATATATATATATGCATATATTGTCAATCAACCTGAATATAATTTACATTCTCTCTATTTGTCACATTTTTTACTACATCATTGGAAAATTTCATATTTTAATTAAAATATTGATAATTTAAACAATGGATAGAAAATCCATATATATCCTTAGTTTCATTCACTGAAATCCAACCCTTGTCTTCAAAAATCTCACATTCTTGTTTATCATGAATTATAGAAGCTATCAACCCTCATTTGATCTAAAAACAAGTAGCGGTACTTCAAATTATTTTTAATTTATAATGGTGACATATATATATACATATATATGTATATATGTGAATATATACACATATATAAAAATATATTTTTAGATTAAATTAAATATGTGTTTTTGTTTTTATTTTTTTTAATAAAACCCATGGTTCGTAAGTGTTTATTTTTTTCCAATAATAATAAATTTTTAACTAATTACATTTATATGTGTTTATAAATCACATAAATACATGAATATATATATATATTTATGTATAATTATATGAATTCCTATTTGTAAAAAATATTTAGATTATGGTATTAATATATAACATTATTTTTGAAGCCTACGATTTGTAAGGATTTAAAATTTATCCAATAAATTTATATTTTTTCATATAAAGATATATGTGTGTTTGTGAGTGTGTATGTATGCCTATCTTTTTCAGATTATAAATGTGATATCTTCTTTTGTTTTAAATTATTTATCAAAAATTATGGATTATTAGGGGTCTGATTATTTTTATCAGATATGTTGATTATGATTTCAAAACAACCATTCCATGTATAATATATAATGATTTATATTTATATCATTGTATATATATATATATGTATATTTATATTATCATAAATTTATTTACATAAATTAATTAATTATTTATTTCTAAATAAATATACAATGTTTAGAATTTATTCATAATCTATAAATTTATGGTTTCTTTTTTTGGTGTCTCCATATTATTTAAATGGTAATGGATATTATTTTCTGTGCTAAACTAGATATTATTTCATGTTTGATATTTTAACTGTGCTACTTTGTATGTCATTCATAATAATGTATGGCCATCTTCTAAATTATAACTGATATTCAAGGTATTTTTTGATGAATCATTCATTTATTTCATTATCCATTTTATTTATGATTTTCTAATAAATGATAGTTATTTCATGCAAGGTATGATCCTAAAAATTGATTTAGATACCCCCAAAAATATTCTGATGACATGTGATACAAAAGGATACTATCATTAAATGAAAATATTATTATATGTATGTTTGAAATGTTTTGGGTTAGGATTGATAATGGAATATCCTTTGTATGTGTTTTAAAAAAAAATTGAACTAATGTATTATTTGATGATATTGTTAGTGAACACATAAGTCTTAAGGGAAAATTGTTCACTGAAATTTTTAATAGAGGACTTAGGTTTTTTATTATGGTATTCTATGTATCATATATGACCCATCAAAAATAATTATTTTTAAAGGGTAAATCCTAATGTTATTTTTAATTATAATTATTTTGGGAATTTAATGGTTTCTAAAATTCAATAATATTTTTTAAATTTTTATAAAATTCTACATTTAACTATGTAATATTACATATAGAATGTGTTTTCAAATAGTTTATCAATTTCATTAAAATCCATTATTGGTAATTTTAAATTCTCACTGTAAATTTCAAGTTCAAAAATATGGTTATACTATAATTATCAGTAATGTATTTTTCTATGTAGAGGATGTGCCATAATTATTTTATTGTTTATTAAATATTATATTTTATAGATTTGGTGGAATTTAAAATTTATATCAAATTATCCAGAACATATATTGGTGAATGATACTATATATTTAAAGGTCGTGTGTATTTTTTTTATATTGTTAAAAAAATCCACAACATTTTATTAACTGATTCCACAAGTATTTTTTCTGGTTATTACAATAATTGTGTTTCATTCTATACCCCCATAAAATTATTTATCCTAATAAATACATCTATTTTATTATGTGTTTAAAAATTCATATCATTTTTCATATGAAACCACATAAAAATTTAATACTAAAAGATCCTTTTAAAATGAAATTTTAGAATCATAATGGTTTCCAAATGTAATGTACTACAAGGATTCCACATAGAAGATAAAATTTGGGATATTAAAACATGTACATGGAAGAGAAATCTAATTACCATATTATGAAAGAGAGTGATAGATTACTAGGTCAGGAGGACGTTAATAATCACAAATCCATAAATCTATGATGATCAATAGGTCTATATGGTTCAATGGGAATGAATGTATTATAATAACTTTTTTTGGAAATCCTTTTTTCTTAATATTGACGAATATTCATGAGTATATATGCTTATTTGATTATATATAATCTCACCCGTAATTATGTCTTGATCAATTTCCACTTCATTGTGTATTTTAAGAAATGAATGTCAATTTTTCATTCCAAAAGAAATAATAGATCTTGAGAATATTAGAAATAATGATATATCATTCCATATATCACTAAAAGGATATCAATATTTATCCAATATTTAAAAATCCACACATGTGAAGATGATAAATTAATCACTAAAACCTCATCTGATGTTCAACATAAAAAATTCCATAAATCATTAACCCAATGAACTTTCTAGAAGTTGAAAATACAAAACATTTTAAAAATTATCATAAAAGAAACATTTCAATTATCCACCATTTATCATAAATTATCAATTGGTGGTTAAATTACATGCATGTGAATACACTCATTATATATTCTCATGAAAATTTTAAATAACAGAAATTACTATAAATAATCTTCATAAACATGAATGCACCCTTATTCCTATGATTATAGCATACATTCCTTAAATCCGGGATATTTTATTATATATCTATGATAACATAGAATACTTTTCAAAATATCCTTTATTATTTATGAGTTAATCAATACAATTAAATTTACTTATTAATATCAATCATGTCATTATAAAAACATAATTTTCTCAACATCCGGAAGAAATAAAATTTTATCAAATAATAATTAAAATATATCATTTCCTTTAAAAGACTTTTCTACCTCACTGACACCATTGAACAAATCCTTTCAAATCATTAATAAAAATATAATAAATAAAATATTATATATTTGACAATATGTTTTACAAAATAATTGAATTCAATATCATAATTAATTTCATAATATCCCTGAATTTATATATATATATATATTTAAATTATATTTAATTATTTTTATACTAGATAATATGATGGCCTGTGATTCCGAGTCCTGATGTTCTCGAAAATATCCATCCAAAAATGTTATTCATTAATTAGAGCGCATGAGTGATTTTTCTGAAAAAGTGGAATAACTCATAAACGGCTCCTTGGATTAAGAATTTTGATGTCACTATTACGATTGGGATGGTGGGATTACCCAAGTTGTGACATATGTTTACATGGCGCATCAATCCATTTAGAAATCCCAAAAATGGAAAAATAATAAAATAATTATTCTATTTTTTAAATCCTTATAACTTTTGATCAGTGACTCAAATTAAAAATTTGACACCACCTCTGAGCACGTGAGTGTATGCTTTCCTTAGGCAGAACAAAAAAACTTTTGGTGTGGGCCAATGGTGGATGTTAGTTTTCGGTCATAAAAAATACAAATAAGTAACTATAATTTTATCTTAAAATCCATACAACTCCTAAAAGGTAACTCAGATTTAAAATATATGAGTATCATTGTACTCATATGGTGCATTCCACTTTGTAGGAGAATATCCTTGACCAGTGCGTTCTGATGGTGATAGTGAATTTGTGAAATTTGTTATGATACATTCAGTAAAAGTGTGAGATGGTTTTTCTAGCATTTTAAATGGTTCTCAGTTCAAATATCTAAGGGAAACATTGAAATACTAACACTATGATACACTACGAATGTAAATCAAATTGACTGAAAAGGGTCAGACAAAAATGTATAATTTTAGAAATTTAAGAAAATGATAAAAAAAATTAAAAATTATTTTAATATATATTTTATCCATTATGCATCTAAAGGTGGTGCAACAATGCGAAGACAAGGTGAAAAAGTGGCCTATAAAAGGAACTCATTAATGGATTGGAAACCCGTATCATAATGATGCTTTAATAATGTATAATAGTAATGGATATTAATAAATGAAGCATCATAATTATCCAACGTCACAGCGTAAAAAAACAATGAGACATGTTCTTTTAATAGTTTTATAACATTAATGAATGGGGAATAATCTGTAAGGATTATCTAATGTTGCCCTGAAAGAAATTATCTTCCAAAAAGAATGAAAAATTCCAATGAATGCCAAATTTATTCGACACACCTTGATGAATGGATCCAGAAGTGACGAATGATATCAACATCTTGAATCCTTGAGGATTTAATGTTTCAAGAATGAATGTCAAAGAGGTAGGGGTATAAATTGAAAATTTTCTTCCCAATTCATATTCTAGAATTGATGAATACAGATCCACCCATTAACATGTTGATCAATGAATCATGTGTTTATGTAGGAAGGTAACATTTTTTGGTGGAATCTCAATCCTAGATTAGTATATCTTATTATATGATTAACCATTTCACCCAAGCCTCCCTAGTTTTAAAACTTCTTATGATGAGGGTGCAGGCCATCCCAAACAAAGTTCGGAACCCTCTGCACATGTTTTCCTTGTGAATAGATTGTCCAAAATGGTGGCAAGGCACATCTGAGACCATGGTGATACTTATGGCCATGCAAGAGGCATGTAGAATCATACATATTAGAAAATAGACCACTAATGAAAAATTTATTTTTAGCAAAAGGGTCCACCTATGATGCACCCCCGGCATGGTGGTTCATGTCACTAGTGGTGAAAACTGACCCCCAACTGCTTTTTGGAGTAGGCAACACCAACTGGATCCTCAGCAGAAGAGGTGTCCAGCCCTCACCAGTCACGCTGGAAGATGGAGGGGCCCCCATTGTTGTGTTTCGCAGGTGGGAAGCCTTGACTGGCTAGCCAAGGTAGCCACTAGGTGATGCGGTGCAAGGAGGGTGCCACGTGGAGGGTTGGCCAGCGTCTGGTCCTCCTAGACGAGCTGGCGCCACAGTTGCTCGAATGCCACTAGAGGACTGTACTGTGGTGTCCCGAAGGGTATTGGGGAGTCACATGAGGTTGGATGTGACATCAGGACTAGGGGCACCACTAGTCGACCTCTAGGGGACCGAGCCTCAACTGGTGGGTCAACCCCATTCCTAGTTGGCCCGACCCTCACCTAGCGGGCCAAACTCATGCCAATGGGCCAGACCCACATCTTGTGTGTAACACCATAATCTTCTACAATCCTCATCCATTTGACTTATTCAATAGATTTCATTGTACGCAACATTGAGTTCTAGCACACCAAGACCAATCCATCTAGCCATTATGAATAGTAATTCCGTCTTTTTGTAATTTTATATGATTTTGTTATTAAAATGTATTAAAATGTTGGATTTTGAATACAAAATTTAACTTAGTTTATTTTTTGGTTATTTTTAAACTTTCAATTTTTATGAATATTGAAAAAAAATTTCTTATTGTTTAATGTTAATTTTATTTAAATAATAGTAATTTTTTTAAATTTAATTTTATGTCAAAATAGATGCATAATACCTATATTATTTATATTTAATTAATTGGAATCATTATATAATAATATTTTATGTATAAAATTTTATTGAATTTTTTAACCTCTTTTACCCACCTTCAATGCACATTTGAATATTTTTATAAACGCTAATTCTAATTCTTCTTTGAATTTAATTTCAAAAATATGAGAGACACAACTGACATAATTAAGTAATATGATGTTCAATAAAATCAAAATAATTTTTGGTGAAAAGTCTCTTTTGAATTTCATTTACCATGGTTAAAATTATATAGATTACTTAAAGGTAAAACAGATATTTTAATTACCGTAACACATGTCCTAATTGTATTGGATAAATTTATTTCAAACAAAATAAACCTTAATAATAAAATATTATTCTTCTCATCCTCTAATATTAGATTTGGACATTTAATATTATTTTATTTTAAGATTTGTTAAAATGGTTAAATTCAAATTTCAATAACTAATCCATTTTCTATATAGGGTAATAAATAAAATAAATTCATATAGAAATATTTTTTAAAATGCTAAAATGATTTCATGCATATTCATATTTTATTTATAAAATTTTGACAATAAAGAATAAAATTTATTTAGCACACAATGCTGATGAAGTAATTTCATTATTATTTACATATTAAAATAATTGATATTATAAATATTAAAATAACTGTAAACTGATATGTTTTTAGTATTACACAAATTATATAGGTTAATATGAAATTTTAGGGTTAATTAATTAATTTTATTTGAAATGAAATTTTCTTATCAATTTATCAAAACCCAAATATTTAATAGTGCCAAAATTGATATAAATGTGTATTTAAAACTAATACTATATTAGTAAATGATATAATATTAAATAATATTACATTTAGGAAAAGTACATTTATAAGGATACATATATGAATGACGAAGAACATGGGGTTCACATGGTGTTTTATATTATGTCTATAAACCATTTCTTGTAATAATACATGGATATATTGTAAACGTAAAACTATTTAACTAAGAGTTAAATCTAAAATATATGGTTAATACAGTTACTTAAATTGGACAATAACCCACTGGTTTAGAGGTTCCTAAACCAGCCCCATGATAACCTCGAAATAAATTCTTTTGGAGATATTTTAAACTGATTATGATTATATAATAAAATAATATTTCATGCTTTTCCAAAATTGGTCATCACCTCTCTTATTAAAGAGAACAACCCATTCATATAATTTCATACCTCCAAATCTATTTGTATTATCCAACCGTTGATAAAATACCCCTTAAAATACCCTCATATCAAACTAGAAGCCTTACTTTTATCATAATCCAACCTAAGTATCACTTTTGTTCAAATCAAAAGGAAGCACCCGAAGAAGAGAGAATAATATCATCAGATCATCCAATGTCCATTTATTCTTCCACTACCTATTTATTTATTGTTTCCATACCAAAATAATAAAGAAAATACCATATATATATTGTGATGTTATTATAAATACGATAAAACCATATTTTTTTCATTCCATCCAAGGAATGACAATGTCACCATACGCGCTTACTTACGAGTTTTAGTCTCCACGTCGTGGTGTTGTTTGATATTCAACACTACATTTTTTGGAAGTGTATAATAATGAGTATAAATTTTTTATATAATAAATATAACATATTAATGATTCTATATATATGATATACCATTCAATTACATAATATTTTTCCATCAATAGAATGGTATTGTCGCCCATGCGTATGTTAGGATTACCGTCTCCACAAACGGGTTGAGATTCATTCCCCGTAGTAACCATTTAAGTGTAAGTTTCATTTATTGAATAAAAATAATATTTAAAAACTAATTATCATTTTTTAGATAAATCAAATACAACATATCCATAGCAAACATGACATAAAAAACAAAACATATAACATAAAAAGAATAAGATTACACCTGAAATAATAATGATACTGAAATATTATTAACAAATAAATATTAGAAGATCATAAATAATATAATATTTTTGTATATGGTTATTGTATAATTTAATAATAAGGAAATAACTATTATATAGTAAGGTAATGTACCCATGGCCAATGAAAAGTACATGGTAAGGGTTGATTCTACAATCTCTTCATTATCTAAGGTTGTTTATAAGTGAGTATCTACTGGGACCTTTTTATCATCCAAATATAGGTTTCATAAAATGGTATTTCAAAACATCTTTACTATTTACTAGACTACGAGTTTTGGTAATTTATACTCTTATTTTAATATTTATAAAGAAATTTAATGGAATCTTTCCTTCATTTTCTAAACAAGGTACTTTATAAACATTTGGACAATTTAATTTAAGATATTTCATTTAACATTTAAGGTAGGAGGTGAAAATTTACACCGTTATAAATCCTTTGATGAATCCACTACAATATTATAATAATAGTTTCAAATTAAATATTTCCGTTATTAATTATGTGATTTTTAAATGATTTCAAAATAGAGTGATATATTTCATTCAAATAGATTTGATTTTATATATGTCAACATCTATTGATGAATTTTAAAGTTGTTTGAATTTGATGTATTATTCTAATTTCTTCCATATTGTGTTGAATGATTTGTTATATGCTTGACAATGGATGTGTTATTTTTAAACCATTCAGGATTTATGGCTAAATTATTAACATTTCATAATCTTTTTTAAATACAAATTTTTATGTTATGCTTCAACCATTTCATATGTGGAATGCATTGGACATAATATGTGATGTGTGGAGCTCGATATTTCCCCTTGATGCGTGGGATTTTCCCAAGAGACAATATAGTGTCTTGGAACAAGGTCTTGAAAAAATATTATTTATAATCTTCGCACAAGGACTTGACTATGTTTTTATGATGTCTGACATTATGCATTCCATAATTATGAAATTAGATATTGATATTATATGAGATTATCCAACAAGAATAATTTCATTGTGAATATTTAAATGGGATTATTTGATTTATCGTTTCAATATTATGTATAATATTGTGTTTAAAAGGCATTTGTTTTTGTTTTATACATTTCATTAAATGATTATGATTATTTATTATAGTTTCATCATTATTGTTATCCTATCTGATCATCTAATCTCACACCTTCCTCTATTTTATATTTCCCAGGATATGATGAAGTATATTAAGATTTAAATAAATTAATAGGCTATTGGATATGAATGTGTTCAAAGGGAACACAATGTGTTTTTTTTTCATTTCATGGGGTAAGGATAAACTTATATTTTTATCTACTACTTCTAAGGCTACTAAACTGGTCGGGAAATCCATATTTGATCCCATGAAATCATGAAAATGTTATTTAACAATGGAATGACCTTCTGTAACTAGGGTCATGTTTTTATAGTTGGTATCAGTGAAAATATGTTCTAAACATGAAATCTTTATTTAGTAAAATATTTATTATTAAATATGTCCATAAGATAGACTTTGAGGATTATTATTGAAAAAAATAATTGAATTTTTGTATTTATTGATTTTGTGTATTTTCCATTCAATAATTATTTTTATAGATATTGGAAGGTAGAGGTGGATCTTGCATATATGTTCCTATGAGTGAAAACACTGATAAGGAGTTTCGGGCATGACCTAAGTTATCCTAGTACACGACAATTGGTTTTACCCAACACTTAGTTACGACACTCTCAGAGGATATTCTTATGATAATTCTATATTTTTTACAAACTGTTATGAATTATTCATGTGTAAATACTTCCAAAAAAAATTATTTTTATTTTGGATTTTATTCAAAAAATGTTCAATTTATATTTGGTATTTTTCTAATTTGTAATTATGTACTATTATTCATAAATTATTCTACTATATTTCATTGTTTAGAAATAGTGCATAGTGGAAGGGATAAAAACCATATTAATTCACATAATCTATTTATGGATTTTCAACCTACACATGATAATTATATTGGATCTGGTAATGCAGCCAATGTTGAACCACTTAATACAATAATGGGTCATCACACTTAGGTAATTAATAATAACCAATACATTATGGTGCAACCTAACACACAATGTGGAGGAATAATGTTAAATCACTTCATGATGAAAAAACTACCAATATTCCATGGGAATAAGTGTCTATTTATAGTAGAGATATGGATATGTTCCATAGAGAAAATATTTCATGCTTCGGGGAGTAACGAAAGGGAAAAATTTTTCATGGGAGTTCATCACATAATGAGTGATCCAGATCAATGGTGGTCATGAATTAAAAACACAAAAGAGGATGAAACAGTATCAAATATGTAATGCAGGGAGTTAAATGAACTTTTATTAGAAAAATACATTCCTCGTGACCATATAGAAGAAATGGAAATAATATTCTTGAGTCCGATGCAATAGAAAGATGAGAATGTCGTAACGTACGAGGCTTACATTACAAGGTATGAAAGGCATGTTGTATATTTTATATGTAACAAAGGGAATCTTATTGATCAATTAATTGATGGGCTAAAACCATTCCTCCACCGAGCATTAGTCTCACAATCAATCTCATCATATAAAGATATTGTTTCATGTGCTATCAAGATTGAAAAAGAAATTATCTTTGACATATGACTTTAATGCAACACAATATAAGAGAAGATCTGCCGAACAATCATGAAATGTAAATAATGGGAAGGAAGTAAACATTTAATTTGTATTCCATAGTAAATACGGGAAGAAACACCCCAGTAATTCTCAGAAGGGAATGGGAGTATGTTACAATTTTGGTGAAAAGGGCCACAATGCTTGTGATTGAAAACGAATGAAAGAGGTTGTCAATTGTTAATGCAAATTTTTTTGAGAAATGGGGAATTATGAAAATTAATCTCATAAGGGCCAATGAAACATACCTCAGAGATATCTATGGGAGAATGGACAATCATATTTGATCACTACTTTTGATGTTGAAGCTCTGAATGACATGGTTGAATGAAATTTTATGGTTTCATCCAATATTTTCCAATGCATTATTTTATTCAAAATCATTTCATGGTTTCTTATCATCCTAGTTCTTTATGTAAATTATATATTTCCAATTTCATTTAACAATGGTTTATTCAGTCAATACACATTATGGACGTATCATTGCAATTATTTTTTGAATTAGTTAACATTAGGTAATATAAATGTTCTTTATTGCTGATCTCATCATCTTACCAATGATTTGGTATGATATAATCCTTGGTATGGATTGGATTTCGGACCATGTCGCAAAAATATTTTGTATGAAAAATGAGGATACAATTTTCGAGGATCGTAATGAGTACCTTATCTTTAGAGAACAAACGTCACCATCTGATTCTTATCTAGATCCACCCCAAATTGCTCGAAAATTTCAATTATTGGGGATAAAAAGAGTTAAATAACTATAGGTTAGGAATGTAATGTTCAAACAGAGAACATACCTATTGTGTAAGAATATGTTGATGTGTTTCCAGATTATTTACAAGGAAATCCTCCAAAATGAGATATTTAGTTTTCCATTGATTTAATTCCTAGTTCAAGGCCCATATATAATAACCCATAAAGAATAGACTCTGAACAGTTTGTGGAACTAAATAAACAACTAGAGTAATTGGGTAATAAAGGATTTATATTCCCAAGTGTTTTTCTCTAATATTATTTATTCGATCAATTTCATGGAGCCCAATATTTTTTGAAAATTTATCATCCATTTTCATATTATCACTTGTTTCTGAAAAAGGGAAACATTCCTAAAATTGCATTTCGAACTAGGTGTGGGCATTATGAGTTTATAGAAATTCCATTGGGACAGAATAATTAACCCTCTATCATCATGGATCTAATGAATATTGTTTCAAGGAAAGTCATGATAACTTTGTAATAGTATTTATTAATGATATATTGGTTTACTACAAAAAAAAATAAGATCATGAAAATTACATGCGCACTATTATGAAGAGTCTTAAATAAAATGAATTATATGGGATGTTTAGAATGTTTGAATTCTTGATTTAGTAAATTTCTCATCTTGGCCATATTTTCATTATGGATGGAATTTTCGTCGATCATTCAAAGACCATGGTAGTCCAAGAATGGCCAGCACTGACAAGTATAACTGAGGTACACAATAATACTAGTTTAGCAGGTTATTATCAACATTTTGTCTAGAATTTTACCCTATTTGGAATACCATTAACCAAGATCACACATAATAGGGTTAAATTTTTTTTGACAAAAGAGAATGAAGAATTTTTTGATGAAATTAAAAGAATATTAGTCAACAATGTGGGGACCAAGTTGAATAGAGAATTAAGTTTTAAGAGTTAGCCTTTGCGAATTGTTGTATATTTTTGTCTAAGAAGATAAATCAATTCACTTTGTAGAAGGATCAAAAACCATACAATGCTTTGCTGATATGTATTTCCCAAATATCATAAGTTATGAGAACATGTGATGCAAGCCTTGTGATAGAAAGGGGGAGAAATGATGATGCCAGTCATATTCATTTTTGATTGGACGGAGTGATGCTACTGGAAGATAGGGATGTTTCTGTACTTCCCATTATAACTTTGACAATGATTAAGCTGATCTATCAAATGATATATATCATGATAGTAGAGTTCATGATGAATGATGAAGAATGGTTATGGGAACCAGTGAAGAGAGAAATGAAAAATCAATGGGCAATCGGGGGATGAAGACGTGTTTTTGGAAATGGATGAAGCATGAATGATTGAATATGGTTTAGGTTTTTGCGTGCACGGCATGATTCAAGATCAGAAAATCCAAAAATGACAAAGTCATTGAGTGCACAGAAATTTAGGCATGGTGCATTCAAAAATAAAGTGGTGCGCACAATATATGTGGGTTACATGAAATAGTAGCATGTTGCGCGTAATAGTAGCGGGTTGCGCAAAAAATTGGATCATTGCGCGAAATATCTCCGGGATGTGTGAAATAGGGGAATGGTGTTTTTTTACACAAAAGGTGTTTCGAGATAAGATGCTCAAAAATTTTCAAAGGCATGAGATGCGTGAAAAATTGGATCATTGCGATAAATATGATGTCGCGTGAAAGGATGGGTTTGCGCGCAATATGGAATGCGGTGTGGAATATTGCGTGAAATTTCTGCTTCATGCTTAGAAGGATGAAAAATGGAAAAGGCATGATGTGCGTGAAATTTTGAATCATGGTGCGAAATATGGAGACGCATAAAAGAGTTTTTACGTGCTTGAAGGAGGTTTTATGAGTGGATTAGTTTTTTTTTGCGCGGGGTCGAAAATGCCGATAAATATGAGTCTAACCCTTCTCTTTTGATAAGGATCAACGCATAGAATAAATTACGAACTTTGGTGCCTGTAAAATCTTACACTATGTGAGGTGCACAAAAAGAAAGAGGTTTTCACGAAATAATGGCTGCACGTAAAATTTGGAAGCTGCGTGAAAAATGAAACGATGGAAAAAACGGGAAGTTGTGCGAAAATTATTTCCGTGCAAAAAGGGAATTTTTACGCGCAATCCATTTTAATTTCTCTCAAAGCACCCTAAAGGCTTGGAGAAATATTTGGGGTCTTCGCACGTATTCAGTAGTGTGTAAGAGATTTCTTACCGGCTTCTAGGTAAGAATGTGAAGATTTGTACTTCCGAGAATACATCTGTTCAATTATAAAGAAGCACTAAAACATTCTATTAACCTATTTTTTCTACGAGGGAGCACACGCACTATTGGATTGTTTTCAAAGTGTTGCACGAGTGTAAGGGTATATCCTACTTGTTTTATTCTACATCAAAGGATTGTTTTCTAGTGGATTGTGTGGTACTGGATTGTTTATGTACCATACCAAGGACGTAGCTACTCTAGTTGAGTAGTGAACCTTGTAAATCATGTGTTCCTTTGGTTTTGTGTGTTCAGAAGGGAAGAAACTCATTAATAGGAGGAGAAGGTTATTTCAAAAAGGGGAAACTTAAAAAGTAAAAGATATCACTGATTCACCCCTCTCCCTCTCAGTGATACTTGGATCCTGACTGTGAACATCAAAAGCTCTTATCTTGACACTACCATATAAGAATGATGGTTTTTTTATTTATAGTGATGATTCAATTAAAATAATTAGTTATGTACATATGTAGAATGATATAGTTATTTCATATGCATCGTGATTTCTAAAAATTAAGGATAAAAACTATCATACGTATGATATTGAGCTAGAATCTATAATATTTTATTTGATGATATGGATACACTATATGTTTGGAGAAAACTGTGTTGTATATACTGATCACAAGAGTTATATGTATATTCTCTCATAGAAATAACTCAACATGTGCCAAAGATGATGGTTAGAACAACTCAAGGATTATTATTATACTATACACAATCACCATGAGAAGAAAAATATTTGTTGTCGTCAACATTATGTACAATGGATCATAGAGTTTTGACCAAGTAGAGAGTTTTAATGTCTCTTACGTTCATGGATCTAGTAAAGATGTATATGGGAATAATCATGTAAGGATAAACATAAATACATTTCCAAATGGTCTCCAAACAATCTTTATTAGAAAGGATAAAAAGTTCTCAAACTGGTTATGAGGAGTATCAAAAGAAAATTAATTCTGTTAATGATGGGAGATTGGTCGACTTCATATATGAAGATGGGATTATGATATTTTGGGATAAGAATTTTGTTCTAACCTAATTGATATAAAATGGGAAATGTTGTATGTTTCAAATAGATCATATTTCACTATACATCCTTGTAGTAAGAAGATATATAAATATTTGAAGGATCAATTTTAATGGGACAACAAAATAGAGGAGATTAATGATTATGTGTCAATATATATTGTTTGTCAAGAGGTTAAGGATAGAAGACAACATCCTGGAGAAGTAATGCAACCAATTCACATATATGAGTGTAAATGTGATGATATTATGATGGACATTGTCATATGTATAACAAAAAAATATTATAATGAATGTTTCAATATGTGCCATTGTTTATCGTATTAACATGTCATCACATTTTATTTCTATAAGTGTATATTTAACACATTCATGTTTAGAAAGACTATATATTAATGATGATGTAACACTTCATGGAGTATCCCTATTGATTATTATGATCATGATACCCATTTTACATACTGATTTTGAAAAAATATTCATAATGGATTTGGTACTAAAATTTGAATGATCTCTACCTACCACACTCCAACTAATATATAATTAGAACCTACTATTCAAAACTAAGATGAAATGTTGAGATCTTACTCACATGACTTTTACAGACTGTAAGATCAATATTTAACTATTGTATAATTATCTTATAAAAATATATTCGTTTCAAGTATTCAGACTGAACCATATGAAGAATTGTATGAAATGATATGTCACACACCAACTTGTTGGGATGATGATGGTGAATGAAAACATGTAGGCACAAAATTTTTTGAGGATACAATGGAAAATGTGAAGATTATCCAAACCCAAATCAAAACATCTCAATGTAGGAAAATAATATATTATGATAATTGATAAATGGATTTGGAATTTCACGAATGATAACATGTTTTCCTGGTTGTATCTTCATGGAAGGGTTTTATAACATTCAGTAAGAATGGTAAATAAGTCCCAGATACATATGACCTTTCAAAATTCATGAACGAATTGGAGTTGTGGCTTACCATTTGGAAATGCCTCTAAGTCTCCCTAATGTTCATGAACGAATTGGTGTTGTGGATTACCATTCAGACTCTCGAGGAAATGCTCTGCGCATGCGTCCTCGACTTTGGTCGCAGCTGGGAGGACCACCTACCCTTGGTGGAGTTCGCGTACAACAACAGCTACCACTCCACCATCGGGATGGAACCATACGAGGCATTGTACGGCCGACCATTCAGATCTCCTTTGTGCTGGAAAGACCCTAAGGTGTCATCACATGTGGGACCAGAGATGGTCCGAGCCACGACAGAGAAGGTACAGGTCATCCCGGAGCGGATGAGGACAAGTCAGAGCCGACAGAAGTCTTATGCTGACAGGAGGTGGAGGCCACTAGAGTTCGAGGTTGGCGACCATGTCTTCTTGCGTGTCTCACCTCGACGTGGATTAAAGAGATTTTTACGAGGCGGAGTGTTGTCTCCACGCTTTATCAGACCGTTCTAGGTCCTCATCAGGGTTGGCGAGGTGGCTTATCATCTGGCTCTACCACCTCAGTTGCATCGGGTGCACTACGTCTTCCACATATCTTAGCTGAGAAGATACGTGCATGACCCGACGCACATCATTGACCATGGGGATCTAGACATTTACGATGGGGAAAGTTTCGCAGAGGTCTTGGTGGAGATCAAGGATCGACAGGAACGGGTCCTACGTGGACGTAAAGCCCTGAGGTGGGAGTAATGTAAAGACCAGTAAAATTCAAGGGAAATTTTTTCTTAATTTTTTTTTGGAATTTTAAAAGGACGTTGTTTCTGACGGCACCTGATTCTGAGGCCCGATGTTCCCAGAATCATTTTCTGAAGTTTGGGTCAGGTACGTTCAGTGAACGAACGAGCAGGAATTTCTATCTTTTGAACCGGTGCCCGGAATCGAATTCCGAGGGCACCGATGGAACCAAAGCGCTGGTAATTGCTTAGGAACTCCTGTTTCGGAGTTGCGTTTACATGAGGGGAGTTTTTTTGTGGTAGTTAAAAATAAAAATTTAACAATTTTTATTTTTCCCTACTTGGTAGTTTTATCCTAAGTAAGGATGTTGGCGGTGGGACCCACATTTGATAACTAACCTTGAGAGGATAAGGTTGGGTGGGACCCACACGAGCCCAACCCCTCACTTTTCTAACCCCTCTAAACCCCCCATTTAAGTTTTGTTAACTTATCACCTCATTAATTTTATAACATCTTATGTTAAAAACTTAAGTGAGTTTAATGTGGGTTTTGAATTTTCAAACTCTTGAAATTCAAAACCTATGTTGGGTTAATAAAATAAGTGGGAGGATTATTTTATTTTGGGGTTAGTTGTTCTTGTGGTGGATACTTTGGAGATAAAGGGCTAAGTTTGAAGTCTTCGTCTTCTTCAACATCGACGAAGAATGTGAAGAACACTGTTCTTCAATGAAGAACACCTCCGTCGAAGAACATAGTTCTTCATCGAAGAACATCTCCGCTGAAGAACGCGATGTCTTCTTCCAACGACATTTCCTCTTCGAACGCACCTCGATGACAATGGAATCGACGTTCATTTTCCACGACGCCCGACTTCCGCGACGCTAGTCTTCCGCGGCTCGTTGACATACACCGTTCCTGAAACCGAGGTAGTGGTTTGTTTAGTTATTTTGTTGTGAATATCAACATGGCGATCTTTGTGGTTTAAAACCATTTGTTATCAAATAACGCGAGGAGGGTGGTCCGCACAAACACGACCGACCCTCCTCCTTATTTTATGATTGATTCCTTTGTGGATGGAATGGAATGGCGTGGTGCCGTCGCACCACGCGGAAATCACACAGCGAGTTATATGCGACGCCGTCGCGCCACGCCGAGGAGTTGAACGAGGACGCGACGCATCGTGACGCATCGAAGAGAACCGAAGACACCGCGGCCGGAGCGGGGCCACGGTGGAAGGTCACAGTGCCATCGCACCATGCCGGACGATAAGGGTCGCGGCCGGTTCTGGGCCACGGCAGAGCAAGGTGACCGGTGGCCAGACCGGGCCGCCGGTGTCAGAGCTGGAAGGGGACCGGCCACCGCCGGTCCCGTTGAGCAGGATCCAGCTAGCCAAGATGGGCCGGCCGGAAAGGGAGGAGCTGGGGGAATTAAATTCCCATAGCTGGCTACAAACGGCCCCCCCATAAATGGGGGGGGGGGGTTACTCAAGGGGGCAGGCGCCCCCCCTTTTTCCAACAGCTCTGCCGAAGGCCGAGCTGGAAGCGCGCTGGGCGCGTTGTGCCCAGCCGGGCCGACCGCCAGGCCGGACCGCCAGACTGGGCCGGGCCGACCCAGACCGGGGGGGGGGTCGCCCGGTTTGGGCCAACCCAGGGGGTCCCGGGCTGGGTCGGTCCGGGCCCGAAACCCCCGTTATCGAACCGTATGGGTTCAAATGCCAATAACATGGGGTACAGACCTACGATCGACACGCCTTCCGCGGCGACATCATCCTTAGAACGAGACGGTCGTTTCAACATATCGCACTCAATGTTTCAGAATACTTTGAGTTCGGTCGGGTTGGTTCGTACACGAAACCAACCAGGCCCTCGGAGCGGAAACACTCTTATCTTGAGCTACGGACGTCCGATTGACGTGTCGTCGACTTTGTTGAGTCCCTCTTAGTGAGACAAATCTTTTGGCTTACTACGCCTGAGGTTTGGAAATAGGTGTTCTACGGTCGGATTGGTTTTGCCTTAAAAACCAACCGGGCCCCTAGGACGAAAAAGCCAAAAACTCTCAGACTTGTCGTCTGACTAACGCACAGTCAGCGACGTTGAGTTCATGTTGACGATATAGAACTTTTAGATACATCAACACTGGACTATGTGTCAGTTGATGTATCAGCCTCTCGGATCGTGGAGCGGACCCTCATGAATGAGCTTACTGTGTGTGGGAACCATAATGCTGGCTGCGACTGCTACTGTGACGACGACGACTGTACAGAGATCCTCATTGGATTCGACGACAACGACTACAACACTCAGCGATCCTATGTGGATCAGTGATACCGATCCTGTGTGGGTCCGATCCTGTGTGGGTCAGTGCTTAGTGGTTCTATGTGAGCCAGCGCCTACAGATCCTGTGTGGGTCTGATCCTGTGTGGGTCATTGCGGGGGTTAGTTTCCAACCGATCCTGTGTGTGTCTTTGTGGGGGTTTGTACCTATCGATCATTGTGGGTCTGACAACTTAGATGGATCAGTGATCATCTATATCGTCTTTGAAGAAGTATAACTGTGTGATCTGAATCCTTTTTGCTTTCTTGTGTGGATTGTGTTGTGCTATCCTGTGTGGATTGTATTTTTATTTCCTGTGTGGAATAGGTATACTTTCCTGTGTGGACTTTGTTGTACTTGGGCTCAGAGGTTTGAGCGTATTGGAATTGATGACTTAGGTATATGTATGGGCCTATTCCTAAGCAGTGTCGGTTGTTACTTCGTGATTGAATCTTTCCTTTGTGATTTATCCTTTGTGGATTTTAGGAGACCTACAGGGGTCTCGGGGTCCCTACTGAGTAGATTATACTCACCCCTGCACGATCTATGCCCACACCACGTTGTGTTGGTTGTAGACGACGGACAAAATTGATCGTGGTTGAGGCCTGATGAGCAGGACGGTACCTAGAGGTGGACCACCAGGCGGGACATACTCGGAGCGGACGGTGGGACCCGAGGAGCAGTAGAGCTATCTGTACCCACCCTTCAGGTGGGAATTCTAGTAGACAGCTCGGTGTAGCGGCTTTTACTTTTCATTTGATGATTTCCCATTCGAGTTGTACCTTACATTCAGTTTGGGTTTGTATACTGGCCCTTTTACTTTTCCGCACTTACTGTTGTACTAGTTTTTACTTAGTGATTGTATTTTCTACTTGCTTACTCTGAGGTGCTTGTTTACTTTACAAAGGCAATGCCTTCCCTTTTTACCGGGATTTACGCCTTGGTGCTAGTTGCAAGCCCCTGGCGTATGGAAGGTGGGTTTGGGGTAGTCACGGCACGGGCCCCGAGGACGGGTCGTGACACATGTCATTCAAAACCCCAGTTAACTTCATCTTAGGAATCATACCATTGATAATACCATTAGTGATGTAAATCAACTTGTATGAACAATAAATTACTTGAGAAATTATATTGAACACCTTGCCATTCATTCAAAATTTTAACCTAAAAGTCCATTTGTGGACTTAGGTGATGAATATTGGATTAAAGCAATGCGTGATGAACTAAATGAATTTGAAAGGAATCACGTATGGTCTTGTGTTTAATGTCTTAAAGAAATAACTGTAATTTGTGTAAAATGTTTTTTCAGAAATAAATGTAGGGAAAATGGAATCATTGTATGAAATAATTAAAGACTTGTTGGTAAGGGCTATAATATACAAGGGTTAATAGACTATGAAGTAACATATGCTCTGGTATCTAGATTTTAATATCTTCGTATTCTATTAGTATTCTTAAAATACATTAATTTTAAATAATTTCAAATGGATGTTAAATGTGATTTTCTATATGGTTTTGTTTAGGAATAATTTTTTGATAAAAACCCCCCTTGTTTTATAGATTAAAAACTATCCTAATCATGTTTTTAAACTTACCAAAGCATTATATAGCATTAAAAAATCCCCAAGAACACGGTATGATAGACTTAAAATATTTATTTTAAAAACAATTATGCAAAAGATATAGCGGATCAAAGGCTTTTTAATAAAATGGAAAATACATTTTTTTATTGTTCAAATTTCGGTTGGTGACATGATATTTGGATGAATTCAGCAGACTTTAACTAATTCATGTGAATATTTATTGAAATATAAGTTTGATATGTGTATGATGGGTTAATTAACATTCTTTTTAGGTTTTCTATTTTATCAAAAACTAGAAGGAACATATATATCTCAACATAAATAATTTAAAGACATACTCTTAATGTATGGATATAAAAATACCAAAAGTATTAAAACTCCAATGGGTACCTCAAATACACATGATCATGATGAATTTGGAAAACAAGTAGATCAAATAAAATTTTGTGGTATGATAAGATTCTAGTTGTACTTGAAGGCTAGTTGTCCCGATGTAATTTTTTCATTATGCTTATGTGAACGATACCAATAAAATCCAATAGAGTCTCATTTAAATGTTGTGAATATAATCTTTCGGTATTAAAAATGAACTCCAGATTTTTGTCTTTTTTATTCTTCTAGAAATTATTTTGTTTTATGTTTTTTTTCAAATGGTGAATTTGGTGCATGTAGAATTGATAGAATGAGTACATCTAGAACTTGTCATTTTATAGGAGATTACTTGGTTACATTTTCATGCATGAAACAAAACTCAGTAGCACTTTCCACTGCTGAAACTGGATATGTTGCAGTTGGAAGTTGTTGTGCTAATGTTTTGTGGATGTAACACACACTCACTGACAATAGAATGAGATTTACTATATCTCAAATTCTATGTGATAATACTAGTACCATAGTTCTTAGTAAAAACCTACCACATCATTTTCGGGAAAAACACATAGATATTAGGAAACACTTTCTTTGGGATCACACAATGAAAAGAGGTATTATTTTACAATTCATCAGAATTCAAGAACAACTTGCTGACATTTTTACAATAACATTGCCTTTTTATATATTGGAGTTTATAATACAAAATCTAGGAATGGTTATATTAAAATAATCATTCATATCTACTTCATGTTTCACAATACTCCTTATATTAAACTCCTCTTAAAATGGCGAGATTGTTTTTTTAATTTATGTACTTCTTAACTTTTTCTTATGGACTTCTTTATCTATTTATTCATTTAGATTGCTATTTTATTTTTTTGTTTATCATATTGAATATCAGGTTATTGTTTTAACCATCAGTATTAATCTTGTTTTCCTGATTACAATTATGATTTTCTGTCAATCGGCACTTCAACCTATAGTTACTACATTGTTTTTCCCTTAGAACGTCAACCTATGGTGACAACATTGTTTTCCATCGGTACATCATCATATGGTAACAACATTGTTATCCATCGGCATGTAAACCTATAGTAAAAACATTGTCTTCCATCGGCACGTCATCTTATGGTAACAACTATGTTTTTCATCGGCCTGTCATCCTATGGAATGGGAATTATTATCCATCGGCATGTCAAACTATGGTAACAACTTACTTTCCCATCAGAACATCAACCTATGTTAACATCTCTTATTCCATCAGTACGTTAAACTATTGTAATGAATTTTTTTCCACAGGCTTGACAACCTATGGTAATGAATTTGTTTTTCTACATCTTGATATCCTATTGTATTGTCTTTGTTTTCCATCATCTTGAAAACCTAAGGTAATGACTTTGTTTTCCATCGGCTTGATAACCTATGGTAATGAACTTGTTTCCCATCTGTTTGACAACCTATTGTAATGACTTTGTTTTCCATCATCATGAAAATATATGGTAATGAATTTTTTTTCATCGTTCTCATAATGGATCACATTCTTTAACCCTTCCTTCTAATCTTATACATTCTTTTTGTTATTGTGGTATACTATGTTAATACATTTAAACCAACTATTTCCATAGAATCTCTGATAGGTACATTCTTTCATTCAATTATTTTTACTTTTTTATGTTTTCCCCTTTAAATTCTATCTTTTGATTTAAATAGCTTATAATAATAACCTTATAATATAAATGGAAATTTTTTCACCTATAAATAGATCCCACCTCCACATACCCACAACCGTTTTTCAGATTTATTGGAGAAGCTCTGCCTCTTTATCTTAAGACTCTGTACGACCTTCCCATTGCCTCATCTTAATGTATTATTCATCTACCAACACTCATGTTGAAATGTCTTCAAATAAGTTTTCAAAGAAATATTTATTTAGGGAAAGGTTAGTTTTTCCGGACTTCTTTGTCACATATGATTCAACAATCAAGAGGATTATTTTTGTTTCAAGGCTGGGAACATATTTGGGTTGAAAACCAATATCTCAAGATCCAATTCATGTGGAATATGTTAGTCATTTCTATAAAATGGTGTCATTTGATATAAATATGATGACAAATTTTGTTTTTTACAATAGAAAAATCTCAATGTCTATGAATCATGTAACGCCCCAAGATTTCATAGTGTGTTATTTTTTAAAAATAATTCAATAACTTGCACAACACACTACACCGAGTTCAAGAACACCATGAATTACCAAAAAAGCCGTTCAAAAGAGGTTATGAATAGTATTTACTATATTTTAAACTTTATATAATCTTTATAATTTCAGAATCCATATTATGAGTTTCTTAAACATAATGTAAGAACAAATTCATTTTCAGTATTGCTCTTTTACCAACTTTTAAGAGGGAACCATTTTTAAATAAAATATTTTAAACTTTTATATATTCAATTTGACTAAAAAATTTACCTTTTAGAATGGGGACATAAAAAATTTACAATTAAACATCCCAAGCTTCCACAATATGCCTTCCTTTGAATAATATAGTAGTGTGTGTTGTGCGCAACTTCGAGTTCTAACACACGCCACAACCAATCAAACTAGATGTTATGAATAGTAATACCTAATTTTTCAAATTATATATATATTGTATTTCAAAATGGACTTCATTTTTGGATATGTAATATCAAAATTATCGTAAGTTGAATTTTTGGTATTTTTCTGACAACTTCAAATTTTTATGAATAGTGAAAAATACTTAAAAACAGATTTTTAAATCAAAATAATTTTTAGTGATAAATTATATTATTGAGTGATTTTAAAGTATAATTAGAATATATTTTTACCATTTTATCCAATGGTGTTCATTAAAATAAATTTCACTTTGAAATTGGACCTAAACAATTGTCAATATTTTGATATATATTGTTTTTTAAAAACACGCTATTTGTTGTGACATCAAGAAATAATTATAAAATTAATTAATGCAACTTATATGTTTGGAATTTCTGTAAAATAGACATCATTTTTGAATTCGGAATATCAATTATATCTTATGTTGAAATTTTGGCATTGTTCTGAAAAACTTCAATTTTTGATGAATAGTGAAACTACTAAGTGGTAGTTAAAAAACTGAATTTTTCATAAAACTTAATTTTACCACATCTGTGAATGGAATTTCGAAAATCCGAGAGACACAATTAATATCAAGAAGTAAAATGTGGTTCAATGAGATGAAAACAATTTATGGTGAATAATAACTTTTTACTTTTATTTACCGCGGTTAAAATTAAATAGGGTAATTATTGTTAAAAAATGATATTAATATTACCCTAACACATGTCTTAATTATATTGGACAAGTTTATCTCGTCCAAAAACAACCTTAGGAATAAAATATTATCATTTAGGTCCATTTGGATTAGATTAGGACATTTATTATTATTTAATTCAAAGAAGAGTTAAAAGAGTTAAAATCAAAGTTTCTTTACTAAAACATTTTTAATATATTGTTATACATAAGATAAATTCGATTGTAAGTATTCATTAGATAGATAATATTATTTCCTAAATAATTATATTTTATTTATAATTTTTAGACATTAAATAATTTAATTTATTTTTGACACAATGATGATGCAGTAATTACCATAATAGTGAAAAATTAAAATAATTGATATTATAAATACCCAAATAAATATAATTTTAGACTTTTAATGAATTACACTAATTTTATAGGATAATATGACTTATTATGATTGATTTAAGTGACTTTTTTCGAAGTAATCATTCTGTTATGAGTTTCACAAAAATCAGCTATTCAATAGTGTCAAAATTGATATAAAAGAGTTTTTAAAACAAATATTAAATTATTATTTGATATTAACTTCCTAAAAATCTAAGTATCGGCCAAGAGACATATATCATGATAGTTGTATCCTTAATGGACCACTTGGAGGTAGCTTGAATATATATAGTAAGTTTATTAACAATATAATATAAAAATACAAAGAGACATTGTAAAAAGCGAATCTAATTAACTATGAGTTAATACTTAATGATAAGGTTAATATAATTACCCAAACCTGTATAAATGCTATTGGTCGAGTGTTTTTTGACCCATACCTAAATTAAACATTAAATAATCAACATTGGAGCCATTAGAAACCGAATATGAATTTATTATAAATTAATATTTCTAGCTTTTCCAAAGGTGCCCCTCACCCCTCTTATAAAAAGGCACTCCCCCTTCTCATTACTTCACACCTTCATAGCCTTTTAGTTCGCCCAACCCCTGCCCAAATACTCTCTCAACTTCCCTCACTATATCCTAGAGGCCTTAGTATGATCAGAAAGCCATCTTATTGAGCCCTTTTGATGAAATAAAAAGGAAGATCCCGAAGAAGAGGTAATGATTTCATCACCCTTTTTCATGTTCCTTTCTTCTTCCACTTCCTCTTCCTTTGTTGTCACCATTATAAAATCAAAAATCCAGTATCATATATATAAATTGATTTTATTATAAATATGGTACAACCAAAATCATTATTCTATCCATCCTTTGAATAACATGTCACTATACGTGCGTACGTACGGCTTACCGTCTCCACATCGTGGTGTAATTGTTATTCAATATTTTATTATTTGGATGGATATAATAATGATGTGTAACTCATTTAAATAATAAATATAACATGATAATGATTCTTTATATATGATATACCATCCAATTATATATTATTTTAATATCTAAATAATGATATTATCGCTCGTGCGTACGTACGAACTATCGTCTCCACGAACGCGATGAGATTCATTCTCCATCGTATCCATTCAAGTTTAATTCCTATTTGATGATTAATAATAGTATATAAGGACTTGATATCATTCACGATATGATTAAGATACAACCTATCCAATAAAAACACGACTTACGTAACAAAACTTATAAAAAGAAACAAGTAAGTTAACACCCGAAACAACGATAATACTAAGATATTATTAACAAATCAATGTTAAAAGATCATAAATAATATGATATTATTGTATATGATTCTTTTATAATTTAATAACAATTAATTCACCATTATACATGAGGTTAACCTACCCCCATCCAAGGAAAAGTACAAGGTAAGTGTTAATTTCACAATCTCTTCATTATCCGAGGTTGTTTATACGTAATTATCTACTGGGATCTCTTTATCATCGACATACATGTTACTTAAAAATGTATTTAAATTTTTTTTACTATTTACTAGACAATGGGTTAAAGTCATTTATATCCTAATGTGTTTTGAAAGGAATATTTCCGTCGTTTTCCAAACAAGGATCTTTTAACCTTTTTCACAAATTTAGGGTAAGAATGTTTCATTTAACTTATACGGCTGGAGCGGCTATTTACCGCCATTATAAAATCATCACAGCTTCCCTTACAAGCTTATAAGGATATTTCCAAAGTAAATGTATTATTTTATAATTCTGTGACTTTTAAATGATTTCAAAATTAATATTTTACAAATTTATGAAAGGTAATCTTTATAAAAATCATAATTTTAAATGTTTTAAAGATATATCTTTGTAAATATTTTTTATTAATGTCCTTGTTTTCCAAATTAATTTAAGGATTTATTTATATGAACATTAATGTTTTGAAATGATATTTCTTTTCAAAAGATTCAAAGTGGTATGGGACACTTTTATTCAAAAATATCATTTAAATTACTTCCTTTATAAATGTGTGAATTTTCAATGATTTCGAGAAAAGAGATATTTATCTCAAATAGTTTTGATTTCATCTATGTAAACATCCTTTGATGTATTTTAATCTTATTAGAAGTTGATTTATTATGATACAAAACTTTTGTATTGTATTGAAGGTTTTGTTACATGTTTTACTATGGATGTGTTATTTTTATACCATTTATTGTTTATGGAGAATGTATTGACATTTCATATACTAGTTTTAATATTAATGTTTATGTTATGTTTAAACCATTTCACATGGGAATGCATTGGATTTAGTAAGTGAAGGGTGGAGCCCACTATAGCTCCTCGATGCATCGGTAGGTCTCATGAGACAAACTAGTGTCTTGGCACAAGGCCTTGGAAAAATATTATTTGTAGTCTTGGCATGAGGCCTTGGCCATGTGATTATGATAGTCTGGCATTATGCATTCCATCATTATGAAAGTTGTTATTGATATTGAATGTGATTATTCGATTAGTAGAATATCCATGAGAATAAGTAAATGGAATTATTTAATTTTAATTTTTCCATACTATGTTGAAGATCAAGTTTAAAAGGCTTTCCTTTTAGTTAAACACTTCCTTAAATGTTTATTCTTATTTATGAAAGTTTACGCTATACTGTTATCCTTACTGTCCATTTGAGATCACCCCTTTTTTATGTTTTATTTTTACTAGGTTATGAAGAAGTAAATTATGAATGAGCTGTGGGGATAATATGAGGGGATACGAGTGTGGTCTATGGAGACAATATGTTTGTAGTTTTCATTTTTATGATGTAAAACTTTATGAATATATCTAGTGTTTCCAAGGCTACAAAACCAATCATTCTTTCGAGATTTGATCTTTCTTGTGATCATGCCAATGTTATGTAATAATGCACCGACTCTGGGTAACTAGGGTCGGGGCGTTACAGTTGGTATTAGAGGAATTTTAGTACAAACCATGGAATCTAGATTTAGATAAACTCTGATTAGAGCACATAGACCTAAGATGTAATTTTTAGATTAGTATAGAAGAACTTCCTAGAATTTTGGTATTGTAGAGATTTTGTGAGTTTTCCGAGAAATAAATCCCTGTCTGGATACGAGCAGGTAGAGGCGGCTCTGACACAGATGTACCTTGGGGTAAAACCCGAAAACACCGCTTTGAGATAGACTCAAACGGGAACTGGTTCATGACAACAGGACTTGCTGCACTCTTGGTTACAACACTCCTGGGGGATATGCTTAGGATAATTCTCATTTTCTTTACAATCCATTATGAAGGGTTTATGAGTATATACTTCTTTAAAGGAGACATTTTTATGATTGTGGATTATATCCATAAACTATTTAATTTATGTTATGTGTTTTACATGTTTTGGATTAGTTATTGTTATTCATATACTAATCTAGTGTATGTCATTGTTTAGAAATGGCGCCCAATATAAAGAATCAGAACTCCAGAAATGCACATGATACAAAGAGAAATAAGGATCTTATATTTCATGGTCATAAGCAAGAATTTATAATATAAATAGTCTCACATGAATTATCATCATATGAAGAAATAATATCATATGTTGATAAGATAGGTAAAGAGTTTACTGAGTCCTATGGCTTTGAAGGGAAGCAATAAAAGAAAGGGATGGAAGAGAGAAAGATGGATAAAGGGAAGAGGGGAAAGAAGAATTTTCCCTTATGTGATAAGTGTGGAAAGAAACACTCTGGAACTTGCCTGAAAGGAATGAGAGTTTGTTATAAGTGTGGAGGAAAAGGGCACAAAGTACGTGACTGCAAAGGTAAGAAAATGGTTTCAAATGTACAATGCTTCATTTGCAAGGAGTTTGACACTATGAGAACCTATGTCTCTATCATCAGACTATGCTGCAAATGATGCTATTAGATAATAATCATGTTATGATACTACCACAGATGAAGAGGAAGGATTAGAGTTCTTATGTTGATTATGTCTTTTGAGTGTTGTATCAACAATGAACTTGTTATAATAATTATGGAGTATATAAGGATTGTACTGTAGTACTATTTCATTATGGACATGAGATTGTGTGGAACAATGAAAAGTGACTCAATAGCAGGTTAAATTTTTGGAAAATATATGGTTGAGAGTAAGATAAACCATAATATGGTTCTGATACCGAGGTAGTGATTTTAGAATAAAACATGATTGATTTGGATAAATTTTATTGGATATTCTGGACTACCTTGAAACTGATTAATGATTTGTATATTCCATCATTGTCGGGGTTTAAAACATTTTTTATTGAAGGAGTATATCTATTATTCTATAAAGAATAAGGGATCATGAATCTAATCAATAAGGTTTTATGGTAATTCATGATGTTGCAGTTTTTTTAAAAGAATACATGATGAAGTTGATCACATGTTATTACACGGCAAAAAAGGATCTTCATTGTGTTTACCTTCCTTATAAATTTTGGACTGAAGTATTTTGGATAGTTCTAGTTTGGATTATTTTGGATTTCCATAAAAGGACAACCTGAAGGTCGGGCGGCAACCCGTCGCGTTCGGCAAGGCCGAGAGACTTGAAGCCATCACTGAAGGGAGACAAGGGTGTATCACCTACCACTTACCCACGTGATGTCCTAGTTTGAATAATGTCTTTTTTTAATGGTTCTTCTAGATGAATTATAAATTTATTTTTTTAACCATATACGAATAGGATATATAGAATATTATTTTTAAGTTCTATTATCTTTTAGGGTAAAAGATGAGTTTGTGGTAGAACTTAGTTAAAGGATGAGACTCTACTTGTCAATTATATATTTTTCTTATTCTCTTATTCAATTAAGAAATTAATTCTTATACATTAGTGAAGGGATCTTAAAAAAAATGTGTTATCTTAATACCATATATTTTGCTGAACCGATGGTATTTTAAATCATCATAGATTGATGAATTTAAGGCCCTAAATTTTACACTTGTTTGTGATTGATGAACTCAATCACTACCTATAAATATTTGTTTTTTTCCACCAATTATCTTTCTCTAATTACCACCAATGTTCTCCGAATAGAGATCGAAATTTGGTGGTGACCCTTTCATTTCTCTTTTCCTATTATTAAGACTAAACTTTATCAACCCAATTTCCAATGTGGGTTTTCCCACAAATATATTTCCTATTATCAACCTTTTATTTTTGAAGAACAATTTCAAATTGCGAGGACGCAATTTATTGAAGGTGGGGAGAATGTAACACCCCAAGATTTCATAGTGTGTTATTTCTTCAAAATATTTCAATAACTTGCACTATACGCAACACCGAGTTCAACCACCCCATGACATACCAAACAAGTCGTTAAGAAGAGGTTATGAATAGTATTAACTAAATTCTAAACTTTATATAATCCTTATAATTTTAGAATCCATATTATGATTTTCTTAGACATAATGTAAGAACAAATTCATTTTCAGTATTGCACTTTTACAATATTTTAATAGTGAACCCTTTTTAAATCCAATATTTTAATCTTTTATATATTCAATTTCACTAAAAAAATTACTTTTTAGAATGGGGACATAAAAAAGTTACAATGAAACATCCCAAGATTCCACGATACGCTTTCCTTTGAATAATATAGTAGCGTGTGTTGTACGCACCTTCGAGTTCTAACACACACCAAAACCAATCAAACTTGATATTATGAATAGTAATACATACTTTTTGAAATTATATATATATTATATTTCAATATGGACTTCATTTTTTGAAAAGGAATATCGAAATTATCCTAAGTTGAATTTTTGGTATTTTTCGGACAACTTCCAATTTTATGAATAGTGAAAATTCTTAAAAACAACTTTTTAATCAAAATAATTTATAGTGATAAATTATATTATTGAGTGATTTTATAGTATAATTAGAATATATTTTAACCATTTTATCCAATAGTGTTCATTAGAATTAATTTCACTTTGAAATTTGACCTAAACAATTGTCAATCTTTTGATATATATTGTTTCTTAAAAACACGCTATTTCTTGTTACAACGAGAATTAATTATAAAATTAATTAATGCAACTTATATGTTTGGAATTTTGTAAAATAGACAACATTTTTTAATTCAGAATTTCAATTATATCATAGGGTGAAATTTTGGCATTGTTCTGAAAAACTTCAATTTTTGATGAATAGTGAAACTACTAAGTGGTAGTTAAAAAACTGAATTTTTCATAAAACTTAATATTACCACTTCTGTGAATGTAATTTCTAAATTCCGAGATACACGGTTAATATCATGAAGTAAAATGTGGTTCAATGAAATGAAAATAATTTTTGGTGAATAGTAACTTTTTACTTTAATTTACCATCGTTAAGAGTAAATTCGGTAATTATGGTTAAAAAATGATATTAATATTACCCTAACAAATGTCTTAATTCTATTGGACAAGTTTATATCGACCAAAATAAAACTTAATAATAAAATATTATCATTTAGGTCCACTTGGATTATATTAAGACATTTATTATTATTTCATTCAAAGAAGAGTTAAAAGAGTTAAAATCAATGTTTATTTAATAAAACATTTTTAATATTTGCTTATACATAAGATAAATTCAATTGTAAATATTCTTTAGAAAGAAAATAAGGTTTCCTACATAATGATATTTTATTTATAATTTTTAGACATTATATAATTTAATTTATTAATGACACGATGATGATGCAGTAATTACCATAATAGTGAAAATTTTAAATAATTGATATTATAAATACCAAAATAAATATAATATGAGAATTTTAATGAATTACTAAAATTTAATAGGATAATATGCGATATTATAATTGATTTAATTGACTTTGTTCGAAATAATCATTCTGTTATGAGTTTCACAAAAATCAACTATTGAATAGTGTCAAAATTGACATAAAAGAGTTTTTAAAACAAATATTATATTATTAATTGATATTAAATTCATAAAAAAATAAGGCTTGGCCAAGAGACTTATATCCAGATATTTGTATCATTTATGGACCACATGGTGGTCGATTGGATGTATATAGTATGTTTACTAACCATATAATATAAAAATACAAAGAGACATTGTAAAAGTTAAACTAATTAACTAAGAGTTAATACATAATGATAAGGTTAATATAATGACCCAAACTTGTCTAAATTCTATTTGTTGAGTGGTTTTAGACCCCTCCCCACATTAACATTTAAATAATAAACTTTGGAGCCATTAGAAACCGAATATGAATTTATTATAAATTAATATTTCTAGCATTTCCAAAGGTGCCCATCACCCCTCTTATGAAAGGGAACCCCCCCTTCTCATTACTTCACACCTTCAAATCCTTTTGGTTCGGCCAAACCCTACCCAAATACTCTCTAAACTTTCCTCAATACATCCTAGATGCCTTATTTTGATCACAATGCCAACCTATGGTGCCCTTTTGATCAAATCAAAATGAAGAACCCGAAGAAGAGTTAATGATTTCACCACCCTTTTTCAAGTACCTTTCTTCTTTCACTTACACTTCCTTTGTTGTTACCATTCTAAAATAATAACTCCAGTATCATATATATACTTTGATGTTATTATAAATATGGTAAAACCATATTCACTATTCTATCCATCCTTTGAATAACATGTCACCATACGTGCGTACATACGGCTTGCCATCTCCACATCGTAGTGTAATTGTTATTCAATAAATTATTATTTGGATGGGTATAATAATGATGTGTAACTCATGTAAATAATAAATATAACATTATAATGATTCTTTATATATGATATACCATCCAATTTTATATTATTTTAATATCTAAAGAATGATATTATCGCTCGTGCGTACGTACGGACTACCGTCCCCACGAACGCGATGATATTTATTCTCCATCGTATCCATTAAAGTATAATTCTCATTTGATGATTAATAATATTATCTAAGGACTTTATATCATTCTGGATATGATTATGATACATCATATCCATTAAAAACATGTCTTACGTAACAAAACATATAAAAGAAAACGAGAATGTTACCACCTGAAACAATGATAATACTAAGATATTATTAACAAATCAATGTTAAAAGATCATATATGATATCATATTAATGTATATGATTCTTGTATAATTTAATAACATTTATTTCACCATTATTGAGGAGTTTAACCTACCCCCATCCAAGGAAATTTACAAGGTAAGGGTTTATTTCACAATCTCTTCATTATCCGAGGTTGTTTATACGTAATTATCTACTGGGATCTCTTTATCATCGACATCCACGTTCCTTAAAAATGTATTTAAATTTTTTTTTACAATTTACTATAAAATTTGTTAAAGTCATTTATACCCTCATGTGTTTTTAAAGGAATATTTCCGTCGTTTTCCAAATAAGGTACTTTTAACCATTTCGACAAATTTAAGGTAAGAATGTTTTTTAACTTATACGGCGGGCGCGGCTATTTACCGTCGTTATAAAATCGTTAAAGCTTACCTTAAAAGATTATAAGGATATATTCAAAGTAAATGTTTTATTTTATAAATTTGTGACATTTAAATGATTTCAAAATGAATATTTTATGAATTTATGAAAGGTACTCTTTATCAAAATCCGAATTTTAAATGTTTTAATGATTTATCTTTCTAAATATTTTTAAATAATGTCCATGTTTTCAAAATGATTTTAGGGATTTATTTATATGAACATTAATTTTTTGAAATGATATTTATTTTCAAAAGTTTCAATGTGGAATGGGACACTTTGATTAAAAAATCTCTTTTAAATTACTTCCTTTATAAATGTGTTACTTTTCAATGATTTCGAGAAAAGAGATATTTCTCTCAAATAGTTTTGATTTCATCTATGTCAACATACATTCATGGATTTTAAGCATATTTGATGTTGATTTATTATTATAAAAAACTTTTGTATTGTATTGAAGGTTTTGTGATATGTTTTACTGTGGATGTGTTATTTTTATACCATTCCTGGTTTTTAGAGAATGTATTGACATTTCTTATGCTAGTTTTATTACGAATGTTTATGTTATGTTTACTCATTTTCCTATAGGGAATGCATTGGACTTAGTAAGTGACGGGTGGAGCCTGCTATAGCTCCTCGATGCATCGGTAGGTCTCATGAGACAAACTAGTGTCTTGGAACAAGGCCATGGAAAAATCTTATTTGAAGTCTTGGCACGAAGCGTTGGCTATGTGGTTAGGATAGTCTAGCATTATGCATTCCATCATTATGAAAGTGGTTACTGATATTTCATGTGATTATTCGATTAGTATAATATCCATGTGAATACGTAAATGTAATTATTTCATTTTATTTTTTCCGTACTATGTTGATGCTCAAGTTTAAAAGGCTTTTGTTTTAGTTATACACTATCTTAAATGTTTATTCTTATTTACGAAAGTTTCCGCTATATTGTTTTCCTTACTGGGCATTTGAGAACACCCCTTTTCTATGTTTTATTTTTCCCAGGATATGAAGAAGTAAATTATGAATGACCTTCAGGGATAGTATGAGGGGATAAGTGTGTGGTCTATTGAGACTATATTGTGGTAGTTTTCATTTTTATGATGCAAAACTTTATGAATATATCTAGTGTTTCCAAGGCTACTAAACCAATTGGTCTTTCTAGATTTGATCTTTCTTGTGATCATGCCAATGTTATGTAATAATGCACTGACTCTAGGTAACTGGGGTCGGGCGTTACAAAACAAGCATCTCACTTTTTCAATGTCTCAATAGAAGGTGATTATTTTTGTCTATCTCATAAACTATTAGAGGGTGTTGGTATCATTAATAGTTAAAGTGATGAAAAATAATTATTTAATATAAAATAATAGAAGAGAAAGGTATCTCATTTATCTCCAGATAACAGATTCATGGTTCTTTGGATGCATGGTTTCATTATCCCATGGATACGGAATAGAGAATTATTAATGTTTTGGATATCTTTATGCTATACTTTCTCTTAAACATGATAAAGGTAAATATCATGGGGTACATTTTTTAAACAATCTAGAATGTCATGTCATATGTGATCAAGTCTTATTTGATTATGTATCCCTCTATTTTTACTATGTTCATTCATGAGAGCTTGATGTTTTGTGATATTCCTATAAAAGATAAGTTTAAAGATCTAATTCCATCTTGGATAAGATAGAATATGCTGAAGAAGATAGTTGTTTTTTTCATAAGGATGTAAAACATTTTGTTTAATGATGTGGTAGCTGAATCGGCAGAAAACCAATCGACACCAAATAAATCGGCACCTATGAAAATCGAAGAAAATCCAACTATTGTTGTTTCTCAAAATTTAGGTCCATATACCAGTACAAAGGTAATGAAGACAATAAAATACAACAAGGAGGTTGTCTCCAAGTGGACGACATACAAAGTTTAATGAAAAGAAGGTGATCCTATATTCATTCTTGATCTAGCTGATGCTTTAGATAAGAGGATAAAGGTAGAGAGTAATCTAAAGGCTGAGAAAAAAATGAAGAATCTTTTGAAAAGGAAATCTGGTTATTTTGATGTTACTACCATCATAACAATGGATGAGATGGATTGTGCTCAACTAACGAATGAAGTGAAACAAGAACCAATCCTATAGAGTTCTACAAAAAAAGAGTGAGGGAAACCAATATTGAAGTATATATAGGGATTTGAAGAAGAAGAATCAGATTTTGTTTTGGAATTTCTTTAGTGTTCAAGAAAGATTAGAGAATAATATTTTCAAAATAAATGAGAAGGCATTCAACAGGATCCTCTTGGTGATCAACCACCTGCTAAATCTGTTGAAACTCTTTCAGGTAGATTCCTTCTCGTGTGAAGCAATGTGCTCAATCTTCTCAGACCCAAAATTAATTGTTATTATTGATAAAATGGAATATTAAATAATGGAAAACGAAAAAGGAAATGGAAAATAGATAGTTAAAGACTCAATCCGATCAAATGACCTAGATTTATATGACCTAGATACTGATTCAGATTACACAATTTCTCTCAAGAAAAGTTATTACATTGTTCTTGCATTGAGGATAATTGAAATCACTATTCTATACTTTCCTAGTATTGATAGGAAAATTTATTTCAGAAATGACAATCAAAGGAAGTAGTTTGGTTCTATACTAGAAGAAAAAAATAGACTATTCTCAATAGAAAATGATTTAAAAGTTCTGTCTTATAGATCAGTTTCACATAAGAAGGCATGAAATAAGATGACTAAATGGTTATACAAAACAGAATGCTCAGTGAATGAACATGAGGTATCAATTGAAGAATTAAGGAGGCTTTAAAATGATCTTTCCATTTCATTCAATATGCTTGAAAAATATACCTTTTAATTGATGAATCAGTTTTCAATAACTAATGGAGCTGACGTCCCTTCAATAAAATAGATGCAAGAGGGAACGAATGCTTTTTAGATAGAGATTTCAAAGGATTTATCTTTCAAATATTAAATAGTTTTTTGAAGAAGAAAAATTCTATGTCATCTAAAGAAAATAAGAATATTCAATATAGAATTGATAAACTTGAAAAAGTAATCATAGTTCATGAAGATACTATCAAGAATCCAGATCATCTTTTAGTTAATCAACAAGAGCATCTCAAATCCCATAGTGATTTATCTCCGAATACAAGAAAGAATTAAAAAATATGAAATTTGTTATTCATGAGATGGTCAAGAAAGATAAATATTTATAAAAGAAACGAATGTTTTTTTGTATCATTCTTTATTCACTTTGAGAATTCTACAGAATTTTGTAATATCAAGGAGGTATATCTTCTCTTTTGCATTCTGTTGCATTTTTTTCTCCAAAATTATCTGGAAACTCAAGATTACAATGTTATTTACAGTAAATCACAATGGGGGAGAATGTTTCATATGGGGGTGAATGTTTTAATCAAATACATCTAAATCACAAAAAAATTATGAATACATTCATTAGGAGAGTACATACCTATGGGTAGTTAGTTATATTTGATCTCATATTCTGAAGAGGATTTAATAACTCGGGGGTAGATAAGTATTTCATTTTATTTTTTACTTTATGTATTTTGTTTTCCAATAAGTGGGAGATTGTTGTGTCAATTGTTCTGTTTTGACTTTTATGTCTTGTTTTGGAAATCATATATCTATTCATATATGATTATCATAATAACTATGTTTATCATACTGACTATGTTTATCTTACTGGCTATGTCTATCATAATGAATAAATTGTACTAACCCTGTTAGTCTTACCTACCCTATCGATCGTATTTATCGTATCAATTTTACTGACTCTATCAATCGTACTGACTCTGTCAACCATACTAACTCTGCCAATCATATTGACTTTTGTGTATCATACTCACTTTGCATCATATAAATACATTACACTATGTAATACTAATCGTACTAATATTTAACTTTTATAACATTCTTGTTATTAACCTTTATCAAAACACATGTATTATATCAATCGTACTCATAATTATCATTTTCATATGTATTTTGTTTTAACCAAAATGATGACATGGAGTTAGTTATTAACTAATCAAATCGATGTCGTGTTTTCAATTTCAATATAATCGTTATTATTCTAGGTCTCCAAGTCCTTCTGGGTTTTCTGGAGAAATATGACCGTTGGAGGAAATATGACCATTAAAAACTGATTCATATTAATAAAAAGTCATTTGAATCTCAAAACAACAACTAAGTGACTTTGGTCATTCTTTTATTTTATCAAGTTATAGAAAGTGACGCTGTGAATTCTCTCTTGTTTTGTGGAAATGCCTTGAAATTACAAAATGTGAACGACTCGTTATTAGTTTTTTTAATTAAATATGTTCTTTGTTTTTCTTAACACGACCGATCTGGTGAATAAGCTCTATGGCTGCTAATGATAGGCAGACGACGCTACTGGTTTTTGTATCGATGGATTTAAAGTTTTTGAATTACAGAGGTGCTGATTACCTAAAAAATCAAGGGCTTACAGGGATAGTAAGACAGATGTACCGATCATCATATCGAGGGCTTGTGGGGATAACAATATAGACATACGGATCATCGTATTTAGGGCTTGCAGGTATAGCAAGACAGATTACCGAACATCATATCGAGGGCTTACCATGGTCGTGGTAAATCAAACCTCTTATCCAAGGTGAAAGGATAACCTTCTCTTTGGGAAAACCTAATTTCAATATTTTTACATTTCATCTGTTTTTTTTATTAGAAATGGAATTTTATTTTTTCCAGTATTCATTTCATATTCATTTTTAATTTTTTCAATTACAATTATACTATAACATATTGTATCGATAGATTCTATACGCATTATGGTAGATGCTTTCACAATTGTATTACTATGATTATTCAATTAATTTTTAATACAATTGATTTTATTTTCATACTGTATTACATCATATCATACCTTTATATCCATGATAATTATATTTAATTGTATTTGTGGTGAATTGTATTTGTTTATGATCATTTAAACTAATTTCATAAGTGTTTAGACACAATTTTTTTTAAACCAATAATTCACCCCCTATTGTATTGTTCAATTTAATATACATATACATCTATATATCGATCCAACAGAATTTATATCTGGTAGTTTAACTTGGAAGAAACACCCTGGTACGTTCCTGGTAGGAATGGGAGTCTGCTATAAGTGTGGTGAAAAATACACCAAGATCGTGATTGCAATGGAATGAGAAATGATTTCTTGTTTAATGATACTATTTTAGAGAAATGGGTCTTTATGCAAATGAATTTCATAATCACCAAGTAAACATACCATATAAAATGCCTAGGGTGTATGTAAAGCTAATGGGATCAGTACTACTAAAGTAGAAGCACCAAACGATGTGGTGGTAGGTAATTTAATTGTTTCCTAAAATTTATCCAATGCTATATTTGATTATGGATCATCACATTGTTCTATAACTTCATAGTTTTCTATAAAACTATATATTTACAATTTGATTTAACAAGGGAGTTGTCAGTAAAAACGCTTATGGGAAGTATCATTGAAACTATGTTTTGTGAATCTGTTCAATCTTGGGCATGTAAACATGATTTATCAACTTATCATCTCATCATACCCATCATTGAATTTGATATAATCCTCGATATTTACTGGATTTTAGACCATGATGTGGAAATTTATTATAAGAGGAGGGAGGTTTCAATTTTTGACGATGACATAGAGTACCTTATCTTTAGAGAATAAATTTCACATTTAAATGCTTATCTAGATCCACCCATTATCTCTAATAAATTCAATTATTTGGGAAGAATTGAGTGAAATAACTATTTGCAAGGAAAGTTTATTTCAAATAGATGACATAACTTTTGTGAAAGAATATGTTGATTTGTTTCAAGAGGATTTAAATAGACAACATATAGAATAAGAAATTGAGTATTATATTGATTTAATTCATGGATCAAGACCCATATCAAAACCCCTTATAGAGTTTCCACTATGGAATTAGTGTAAACAAAGAATCCACTAGAGGAATTGATTAGTAAAGGATTTATTCTCTCCGATGTTTTTCTATTGGGATCCTATGTTCATTTTGATAAGAAGAAAGATGGATCTATGTTGTTGTGCATTGACTAGAGGGAGATCAATGTTATAAATATAAAGAAAAAGTATCAGCTACCTCCCATTGGTTATTTATTTGATCAACTATATTGAGATCAATTTTTTTTAAATATTTTCCTTTGTTATGGATATCATCAGTTCTCTGTGAAGTAGAAAGAAATTAGGATATAATAATTTTGAACCAGGTATGGGAATTAAGAGTTTATAATAATATATTTTGGACTTACAAATACACCCATGTTTTCATGGATCCAATGAATATAGAATTCAAATAATATCATGATGAATTTGCAGTGGTATTAATTTATTGAATCTTGGTTTACTCCAATATGTATAAAAATCATGAAAATCACTTCTGCGTTATTCTAAAAGTATCTTAGATGAAACAAATTATATGGGATGCTTATCATGTTTGAATTATGGAATCATGAAATTTATTTTCATGGCCATATCGTTTCTATGGATGGTATCACATTGAATCATTTAATAACACATGAAAAACAATAATGGCCAGCACCAACTAGTATAACTAAGGTACAAAGTTTAATTTTTCAGTAGGTTATTATCCGTGTTTCATCAAGGATTTTGAACTAAAGCAAAAAGAATTATCCTAGAACACACATAAATGGGATAAACTTATTTTGGACATAAGAGTTTGATAATTTTTTAATATAGTTGATGATATTTTTAGTTAATGAAACTATCATGACTCAATCATCTTGGAATGGTGAGTTTGTTATATATTGAGATGCATCAAATAAAGGACATGGTTGTGTCCTTATTCACTATGATTGGGCTATTGGCTATGCATCATGATAGCTAAAAAATCATCAACAAAACTATCTCACTCATGATCTAGAATTAGCAGCTGTAATCTTTTCATTGAAGATATGGAGACACCATAGCTAGGCTAAAAAATGTGAGATATATACCGATCACAATATTTTGAAGTATCTTTTATCAAAGAATGAAATCAACATGAGGAAAAGATGATTACTTGAACTACTAAAGGATTATGATTTCACTCTACACTACCACTCAGGGAAGGCAAATGAGGGGGATGATTCTTTGAGAAGAATCAATCATGTCTTTTTGAACAGGATGAGAGTAGAAAGTGATCATATGTTCACTGATCTAGTAAATATAGATATGCGAATAATCATGGACGTTGATACATCAATTTTGTTTCAAGTGATCTGAAAAAAGTATTTAATAGAATGGATAAAATGTTCATAGACAGATGATGAGGAGTTTCAAAATAAAATTAAATTTCTAAATGATGGGAGGATGATCAACATCTTATATGAAGATATGATTTTGAAATTTCGAAACAGAATTTGTGTTCCGGACATAGATGATCTAAAAATTGAATTGTTGGATGATTCCCATAGATCATATTTCTCCATACACCCTAGTAGAACTAAGATGTATAGAGATTTGATGAATAATTTTTGGTGATTCCTCTTAAAGAGAGAGATTGTTGATTATGTGTCAAGTTATATGATTTTCTAATAGCGTAAGGCAGGATGACAACATCGTGAAGGATTCAAGAAATCTCATCCCATACCTGAGTAGAAATTTTATGACATTATGATTGTATTTATAATGGGACTACCAATGTATCCTAGAAGAAATGATGCAATATAGGTCATTGTTGATAATCTTGAAAATGCAGCACTTTTTAATTATATAAGAGACGATTTACCAATTTAATGTTTAAAAAGACTATATTTTAATGATGTTTTACGACTTCATGGAGTAACCCTATAAATGTTTCTAATCATGATACCCATTTACTTCATGATTGTGGAAAAGTTTTCTAAAGACCTTGTGTATTGAACTTTGTTTGATTGCTGCCTACCACCCTCAAGTTGATGGAATATCAAAACAGAATAATCAAATTACATAAGACATGATGAAATCATGATCACAAGAAATTCAAGGTATGTGTTATCAATATAAACATTTGGTAGAATTTTCTTATACCAATTGATTTAATTCATGTATTCAGATGGAAATATATAAAGAGTTATATTGACAGAGATATCACACACCTACTTTTAGTGATGATGATGGTGATCAAAAACATATAGGCACTGAAATTTTTGATGAAATAAAGGAAAATCTGGAGATTATCCAAATGAAAATAAAAGTAGATCAACGTAGGAAAAAGTGTGTTGGCGATATCCAAAAGAAGGATTTGGAATTTCAAGAAGGAGATCATGTTTTATAGAATGTATCTCTCTAGAAGGGTTTTATACAATTCGATAAGAAGCAAATTTCCCTGGTACATCGTACCTTTCAAAATTATAGAATGAACTTAATTATTATCCTACATTTTGGCAATGCCCCCAAGTCTCTCCAAAGTTCATGATGTGTTCAATAAATCACTGTTGTTAAAATACATTGTTGACTCAATGCATTTACTCACCAATGAAGAAATAGAGTGGGATACAGATCCTTCTTATTGGAAAGAGAGTGTCAATATTCTAGATATGAGATAAATGTCTTGAGAAATATAATGAATCATTTGGTAAAAGACCTATGGAGAAACCAGAAGATGGAAGAGGAAACATGGGAACCCGATAAACATATGGAATAGAATAAGCTGAGTCATTTTTTTCCATAATATTTTAGAAATTTGGAGGTTAAAATTATATGATGTAGGTAAGAATCCAACTCCCCAATCATCTACAGTACGCTTCTCTTTGAATAATGAAATAGCTTGCGTTGTATGCAATATCATGTTCTACCACACCATGATCAATCAAACTATCCATTTTGAATATTAATACGAACTTCTTGATAATATATATATTTTGTTTTTTAAAATGGACATAATTTTTTAAAAGGTAATATCAAAATATTCTTTGGGTTAATTGCTTGTATTTTCTAAATACATTCAAATTTTTAATATTAGTGAATAACACTGCATTATTTAAAACTGAATTTATTTAAAAAATTATTATTATTATTTATGGTTATTTAAAATTTAAAATAGATACATACTACTGATTTTACTTCAATATAATTCATTAGGGTCAATTAATAATATTATTATATGTTGAAAATTTTACTGAATTTTTTAACATGTTTTACCCACCTTCTATGAAAATTTGAAAACTTGTATGAAACATAATTTTATAGCTACAATGAATATATTTTCAAATATTTGAGAGACATATTTGACATCAATATCTAAAATGTGGTTTAATATGTTGAAATTATTTTTTGGGGAATAATTACTGTAGATTTTTATTTACCATGGTAAAAAAGAAATAAGGTATTTAAAGGAAATGAGTATATTATAATTACCATAACACATGTACTAATTCTATTGTACAAGTTTATTTCCATAAAAATTAACTATAGGATTAAAATATGATTCTTTTGGTCTATATAGAAGAGATCATGACATTTATCTTATTTTAGTTTTAGAAGTGTTAAAAGTGTTAAAATGATTTTTAATAACAAAAACATTTATAATATAGGAATATATGGAAGAAAATATGGATAAAAATTTTCATTATAATGATAAAAATATTTCCTATAAATTGGTATTTTACTTATAATTCATACACATTACGTAATTATACTTATCAATGACATTATAACGATACCGTAATTACCTTATAATTGAATGATTAAAATAATTGATATTAAAAATATTAAAATAATTAGAAACTGGACATTTTATGTATTCCATGAATTTTATAGGCTTTTATGGCTTTACTGTTTTTATTAAATATTTTTTTTCAAATGATAACGTTGTTACGACTTTCAGAATAATGAAATACTATATAGTGTTAAAAATGATATAAATGTGTTTCTAAAAGGAAAACTATATTATTATTCGATATAAAATTCCAACAAAACTATTCTTAATCCAAATTAAAAATATAAGGTTATATATATCCAAAATTAGCCACTTGGTTTTCACTTTTCATTTTATAGTTATTTTATTATCCATCTATTTTAATAATACAAGAATACATGGAATAAGATAAACTATTTAACTAAGAATTAATTCTAAATGATGAGGTTATTATGGTCACCTAGAATAGCATATAACCTATTGATTGACATTTTTCCTACCCATACCAAATTTATACAAGAAATAATTCCTTTTGGAGCCTTTATAAACTGAATATGATAGTATAATAAAACAATATATCAATCATTTCTTAAGTGACGATCACCTCTCTTATAAAAGGGTTCCTCCCATTCTCTTAATTTTACTCCTCTAAACCATTTTGTTTAAAGACCCATAAATTTCAAGAATTTTTTTTTCATAATTTCTTTTGGATTTTACATGAAGGTGGTTTCTGACGGCACCTGATTCTGAGGCCTGGTGTTCACGAAATCAATTTCCGAAGTTTGGCTTGGGTACGTTCAGTGAACGAACGAGTGAGTTTTTCTAACTATTGAATTGATGCTCGAAATCGAAATCTAAGGGACTCGATGTAACTACAGCACCGGTAATTTCTTAGGGACATATTTTCTGATGGAGCGGTTGCTCGGGTGTTGATGTAAAAAAAGTGGGGAATAGAAATATAATGGTTTTATTTTTATTTCTTCACTAAGTGGTTTAAGTGAAAAAAGATGTGTCTCATCTTAATTTCTATTTTCTAAGTGATAGATCCTAGGTGTGGTAGTTGGAGTGGGGCCCACCGGTTGTTAACTTCCCATGCGAGGATTAAAGGTGAGGTGGGTCCCACAAAAGCCCCCACCATTTCAAATTCCTTAACTCAATAACCCCCTTAAATGTGAGACCACTCACCTCCCTCTCTCTCTTCTTTAATCATGCCAACTCACTGAATTAATTAAGTGAGTTATGTGTTTGATTTTTAAAAATTGAAATGCTTGGCTTGATGTAGTAAAATAAGATAAGTCTTATTTTATTTGATAGGGTTGGTTGTTGTTTGAGGAGATTGGGGAGAAAGAACTCTTTTCTCTGGGGAAGAACTTCATCCTCCCGCGAAGAGCTTCAATCCTTCCATGAAGAATGTAATCTCATCAATGAAGAACGACTCAGCGACTCCGGTATCTCCATTCCATTTCTCCTCTGTGACAAGGGAAAAGACACTGACGCGGGAGTTCTCCAACGACACGTAGTCATCCTCTTCTCTATGTGATAAAGAGAAGACGACATCTCCTCAGACACTCTCCGTCGACGTCTATGGAACCACGCCCCGCGATGCCGCTTTCTACGATGCTCTTCGAACATCAACTCATTATCAAGGTAGGGGTTTTTATATATGTTTGAATTCGTTTTATTGATTCTTCATATACTAAATTCACGATGATGATGACCAAATGAACATGATCATCATCCTGCACATAAACCATGCTCCTTTTTCTTTTAATTATTCATGTGTTCTTCGTGCATTTTTCAATGCCAAATAGTTATTGATGCTGGAAACACGATGTTTTTTTGAGTGCAATATATGGATATGAATCCCTTGACGCAAGGATTACAGATATGCAATCGTTTAATTTTTCGGACTTGTAACGAAGCCGCAATAGCTCACGAAGGAAGAAGTCCAAATATTTATTGATGCTGGAAACACAAAGTTTTGTTGGGTGCAATATATGGATGTGAAGCCCTCGATGCAAGGATCACAAATATGTGATCTTTTAATTTTTCAGGCGTGTAAAGAAGCTGTAATGGCTCGCCAAAAAAGGCAGCCAAATATTTATCGACGCTGGAAACACAATATTCTATTGAGCGCGACATATGGACGTGGAGCTCTCAACCCGAGGATCGTGAATATGTGATAATTTTAATTTTTGGGCATTGAATGAAGATAAAGTGCGCTGCTAGAAGAAAACCCGCTGCCGCACAGCCGAAGCAGCGAGGATCCGGACCCCACGGCCACTCGGGATCTGGGAGGCAGGGCAGCGCCAGCTGGCACCACCGGATACAACAAGGGGCCGCCCCCTTGTGTTCCGTTCGACCAGCTCCAATCACGGCCAGCCTACCGAGCTGGGCCGGGCAAGCCAGTTCAGGCCACGCCCTAGTGGGCTGGACCCGGACCCGGGTTGGGTCGACCCGGTTTGGGCCGACCAAAGGGGTCTCGGGCGGGGTCACACCAGGCTCGAACCACCTATTTTCGGGCAGTTTTCGTTCAAACGCCCATAACATGGGATATGGACCTCCAATCGATGCACTGCCATTTGCGATGCGATCCATGGATCGAGACGGTCGTTTGGGTATATTACACTCAAGGTTTCAGAGAACTTTGGGTATGGCCGGGTTGGTTCGAACTAGAAACTGGCCGGGCCCTCGAAGTAGAAATGCTTATAACGTGACCTCCGGACGTCTGATTGACGTGTCGTCGACTTTTTTGGATTCATTTTGATGAGGCGGAACTTTTGACATAATTATACTAATATATGGATGTAGTTGGATAGTGGCCAGGTTGGATTGTACCTGAAATCCATCCGGGCCCCTAGAACAGAAAAGCAGATAACTTTCAGACCAGACGTCAGTTTGAAAAACCGTCAACTGATTTGGTGATCTCATTGATAAATGGTCCCTATGAATATACCCTATGAGAGTTCGGGGTACAGTTGAGATACTTCGGAGTTGGATTGCACATGAAACCAACTAGTCCCCTGGGATAAAAAGGCTAATTACTCACAGACCAGGCGCCCAATTGACACGCCATCTATTGTGTTGAGACCTCTGTGACGAGGCGGTCCTTTCAATTTCCTCTTCGTGGGACTTTGTGATACATGGAGTATTGACCAGTAGCTCATGGAGGAGACCCTCCCGGAGACGAGTGTACGGAGTATAGAGACCATGTAGCCGGCTGAGACCTGACGACTGCTTAACCGACTCGACATGGAGTGAATTGACTAACCCAGTGGACTGAGCACTACATTGTTTGGGTGTAGACCCATGGTGGAGGGAGCACTACTGAGTTTGGATGCAGACATGCGGTACTCGTCCGGAGAGTACCTCTGCAGGCTATTAGGGGGAATGCACTAATGTGTTTGGGTGGCAGACCCTGGAAGGAAGCACTACTGTGTTTGGGTGGCTGACCCACGGTACTCGACAAGAGGAGTACCTCAGCAGTCTTAAGTTAGTGAGCAGTACCTCAGAGTCGTGACAGTATCACTGTACTCGACAGAGACGGGGCTCTTCAGCAGTTATGGTTTCGATAAATTAAAATCCTGGTTTGAGCTCAGTCAATGACCTTTGTGTTTACATCATGATTGAGATGGGTCACTTGATAACTTATGTATATGTATGGGAATATACCTGGGTAGTGGTTTTCCATTGATTTCATAATCATTGTGTTTCCTCATGATTGAGATGGGTTACTTGATAACTTACGTATATGTATTGGAATATACCTAAGTAGAGGTTATCTGTTGAGATATATCTTTGTGGTTATCCTTTTTGGATTTAGTGAGATCTTTAGGGTCTCGGGGTCACTACTAAATATTGTTATACTCACTCCTGCATGGGATATGCCTGCACCTCATTGTGTTGGTTGTAGACGACGGGCAGCATTGATAGAGGCCGAGTGTTCGAGGACTGGACGGTACCTGTAGGTGGATCTCCGACGAGTCAGTATCCAGAGGTGGACTTCACAACATGATGATAATCGAAGGAGGTTGATGGGTTAGAGCGTTGTGGAGGCTATCTGTACCTACCCTTCAGGTAGGATCCATGGTGGACGATCCAGGAGCTGCGTTATCTGTACCTACCTATCAGTTAGGATCCTTGGTGGACGATCCATGAGCTACACTATCTGTACCTACCCGTCAAGTAGGATCTGTGTTGGATGACCCAAAAGATTCTTCTATTCTTCCAGCTATTTGTCTTTTCTATTGTATTTCATTTCAGTTGTAGCTGTATGTTTCAGTTGGGTTTGTATTCTGGCCCTTTTTACCTTTCATCACTTTCTTTTGTACTTAGTTTTTTACTTCTGCTTGTTCTCTATAGAGTTTGATTACTTTTATATAGACAATGCCTTCCCAGTTATCAGGATTTATGCCTTTGGTGCTAGTCCCAAGCCCATGGCCTATGGAAGGTGGTCTTGGGGTAGTCATGGCACGTGCCCTGAGGATGGGTCATGACAAATTGGTATCAGAGGAGTCAGTTCTACCGTAGGACTTATAACTCTGATATTTTATTTTTTGTGATGCAATATTGTTAAGGGTACCGAGTGTGGTCTTCAGTTTAGGGAGTCCAGTGTTGGTGCGGTGGCTAACGTATCTGTACACCAGGATCCTGACTACTGATTTCTAACATTTTGCAAGAAAACACTGATTGTGTGTGTGATTCCAAAAGTTTTAAAATCAGCTCAAACCAGGACAGTTCACCAGGTATAAAATGTTGACCGTGTCGTATCTGTTTAGGATGTCTCCACACACACAGTTAGTTGGAGTTCTGATATTGTACTCGATGGCGGCCCACTGAGCGACGAGGCTCCGCTGTAGGGCCCTCTTTCTATGTTGGCACCCTCGGGTGGTGTACCAGCAGCACCACCACCTGTTGGGCAGCAGATGCCCCTAGCCATACTAGCGAACTGTGCACGCTGGAAGAGCGCGTTGCACGTGTTCCAGTAGTAGAGGCCTCTGAGGTTACGAGGCGAGGCAGATTCCTAGACTGCAGAGCTTTGGCTCGAGGTGATTGCTAGAGTTTTCCGCCTAGCTGAGACATCAGTAGAGTAGATGGTGGACTTGGATACTAGTGTTTTCCAGTGAATGACCATGAGGATGGTCCGCTTAGTGATGAGGCTTCGGTTCATGAACCGATGACTGAGGTAGTGCCTTCGGGTAGTGTGTCATCTATTCATCACTACCTGTTGGTCAGCAGTTACAACCGGTAGTAACGATAGGTGAATCATGTAGGCTTACATCTTTACATGTGTTCCAACATCAGATACCCTCAAGTTATGAGGAAAACCTGACTCACAGGCGGCTGAGGACTGAATTGAGTAGGTTGATGAAAGTTTTCTAGAGCTTATACCGCTTCGGCAAGACGACGTGTCGATAGCTGAGAATTCATCAAGGAGTACCGATCATTCCGTGTACTTGATGAATAAATTTCGATCAGTTCTATAGAGATCGGACCTCAGAGCGTGGTGCGTTAAAGGATATCTGAGCCATCACCTTTTCTCTATACATTCCTACTTATACTGGGGTGCTAGAAGGAACCATTGTGGTTGAGAATTCTTTTGCTGAATGGATGCAGTCAGAGAAGGTTAGCAGTGGGAAAGCAGGAAACTAGTGCCAGTCTCAGAGACATGGGCATGCGAATGTTCCAAGAAGAAGTAAAAAGGATAGATGATTCTATGAAGAATCAGACGTGGAGGAAGAGCTAGGAGAGCTGCATGAGGTGGTGTACATTTCAACATGTTACAATCACCCGCCTTTGTAGCCCCCACCATGCTCAGGGAGCAGGAGGGCAGGGGAAAAGAGTAGCTACATGCAGTCAAGTAGTGTGAACCAATGGCTCTAAAAAAATGATTCAAGGGATTGTCTATGTCCAATAATAGCTGCTGTAGTAACAGAAGTTGATATGAATCATTCATTCCAACCACGAATCATGTCCCAGACCTAGAGTTTCTGGTAAGCTGTAGACTTGGCCCCCACGTCTGGAGATACCTTGGGAGGAGACTCGATAATCACACTTATGCCGACAGTGTGGTCTGACCCACGAGGTGAGAGTTTTTTTTTGGAATCTCTTGGTGGTAGTGTCAAGGCCTAACGACGTTGGTCTCGGTATGGATTGGATTCCCAGTTCATGCTAAGATTGAATGTATTAGGCAAAAAGGTTGTGGTTTATCTACAACGTTGGGGTGGGGTTTTCCTTGGTCGGCAAAAAGGAAAACTGAGGCAGCACAGGATGGAATCATGCATAGAATGGTGTAGCCGATCACTCTTGATTTGGCCAAATTCGCCCACGTGGTAGCAGGAGTTTTTAGATTCAGTTCTAATCAGGAAAGGGAGACCTCTAGAGTTTGAGGATGATGATCACGTCCTTATACATGTCTCACCTCGACGAGGTTTACGGAGGTCTGGCCGAGACGACAAGTAATCTCCATGGTTCATCGAACCTTTTCATGTCCTCAACAGGGTAGGCGAGGGGGCTTGCCATTTGACCCATCCACCTTAGGTGCACCAGGTGCACGACGACTTCCACATACCTCAACTGGGGAGATACAAGCTTGATCTGATGCATATCATCGACCGTGGGGAGCTGGACGTTGGCGATGGGGTGACATTTGTGGGGTTCCAGTAGAGGTTGAGGATCGATAGGAGCGGGTCCAACATGGACGGACAATTCCTCTTGTTTGCTTTCGCCGGTAGCACAGGAACCTCCATGTGATCACATAGGAGTGGAAGGCTCAGATGCATGCTCAGTAACACATTTGTATCCCTAGTGTGTGTTAAATATTTACAAGGATGTAAAGCCCTGAGGTGGGAGTAATGTAAAGACCCAGAAATTTCAAGGAAATTTTATTCTTAATTTTGTCGGGATTTTACAAGAACACAGTTTCTGACGACACCTGATTCTGAGGCCTGGTGTGCCCGGAATCTATTTTCGAAGATTGGCTCAAGTAAGTTAAGTGAACGAACGAGTGGGTTTTTCTAACATTTGAACCGGTGCTCGGAATCAAAATCTGAGAGCACTAATGAAAATGCAGCGCCAGTAATTGCTTAGGAACTCCTTTTTCGAAGGATCGGTTTCTCGGGTGTTGACGTTAAAAAAAAGTGGGGAATAAAAATATAATTGTTTTATTTTTATTTCTTCACTAAGCGGTTTAAGTGAAATTAAGTTGTGTCTCACCTTAATTTCTCTTTTCAATCTGTTAGATCCTAGGTGTGGGAGTTGGAGTGGGACCCATCGGTTGTTAACTTCCCATGAGAAGATTATGGGTGAGGTGGGGCCCACACAAGCCCCCACCATATTAAATTCCTTAACTCCATAACCCCCCTTTAATGTGAGACCACTCACCTCCCTCTCTCACTTCTTTAATCATGACAACTCAATTAATTAATTAAGTGAGTTATGTGTTTGATTTTTAAAAATTGAAATGCTTGTATTGATGTAATAAAATAAGATATGTCTTATTTTATTTGAGAGGGTTGGTTGTTGTGTGACGAGATTGGGGAGATAGAACTCTTTTCTCTAGGGAAGAACGTTATCCTCCTGCAAAGAGCTTCAATCCTTCCACGAAGAACGTCATCTCTTCAACGAAGAACAACTCATCGAATCTGGTATCTCCATTCCCTTTTTCCTCCGCGACAATGGAAGAGACACTGATGCGGGAGTTCTCCAATTACATGTAATCATCCTCTTCTCTCATTGATAAAGTGAAGATGACGTCTCCTCAGACTCTCTCCGTCGACGTCTATGGGACCACGCACCGCGACGTTGCTTTCCGCGATGCTCTTTGAACATCAACTCGTTATCAAGGTAGGAGTTTTTATATATGTTTGAATTCGTTTTATTGAATCTTCATATCCTAAATTCACAATGATGATGACCAAATGATCTTGATCATCATCCTACACATAAACCATGCTCCTTTTTCTTTTTATTCTACACGTGTTCATCGTGTGTACTTCAATTCCAAATATTTATTGATGCTAGAAACATAGAGTTTTGATGATCACAATATAAGAATGTAAAAACCTTGACAGAAGGATCACAAATATGTGATCGTATAATTTTTCGGGCTAGTAATGAAGCCGCAATGGCTCACGAAAAAGGCGTCTAAATATTTATTGACGCTGGAGACACAGAGTTTAGTTCGGCGCAATATAAGGATGCGAAGCCCTCGACACAAGGATCACAAATACGCGATCGTTTAATTTTTTTTTTCTTGGAATGAAGCCGCAATGGCTCGCAGAAGTAGGCGGCCAAATAATTATCGACGTTGGAAACACAATATTCTGTTGAGCACGACATATGGACGTGGAACTCTCGACCCGAGGTTCGCGAATATGAAATCATTTTAATTTTCGGGATTTGATTGAAGATATAGCGTGCCGTAGGAAGAAAACCCGCTGCGGCACAACCGTAGCGGCGAGGAGCCGGACCATGCGGCCGCGCGGGATCTGGGAGGCAGGGCGGCACCTGTAGGCGCCACCGGTTACAACAAGGGGCCACACCCATTGTGTTCCGCTCGGCCAGCGCCGAGTCGCGGCCGGCCTACCGGGCCAGGTCGCACCAGCCAGGACCGGCTGCGACCTAGTGGGCTGGACCCGGACTCGGGTCGGGTCGACCTGGTTCGGGCCGACCCAAGGGGTCTCGGGCTAGGTCGGACCGGGCCCGAACCACCTATTTTCGGGCAGTTTTTGTTGAAATTCCCATAACTTGGGCTACGAACCTCTGATCGATGCACTGTCAGTTGCAATGTGACCCTCGGATTGAGAGGGTCATTTAGGAATATTGAATTCATGGTTTAAGAGATATTTGGATACAGACGGGTTGGTTCTAACCCAAAACCTACCAAGTCCTTAGAGCAGAAACTCTTATAACTTGAGCTCCAAACGTCCGATTGAGGTGCCGTTAACTTTTTTAGATTCCACTTGACGAGATGGAACTTTTGACATACTTCACCTGAGATTTGGATTCAGTTGGATAGTTTCGAGGTTGGATTGTACTCAAAATCCAACCGGGCCCCTGGAACAGAAAAGCTGGTAACATTCAGACCAGACGTCCGTTTGAAGAACCGTCAGTGGCGTTGGTGATATCGTTGAGAAAAGGTCCCTATGAATATACCCTATTAGAGTTCGGGGTATAGTTGGGATACGGCCAGGTTGGTTGTCAAATGAAACCAACCGGACCTCAGGGACAAAAATTCTAATAACTCACAGAACGGGCGCCCGATTGACGCGTCGTCTATTGTGTTGAGTCCCCTTTGAAGAGGTGGTCCTTTAAGATACTTCTTCACCGGACTTTGTGATACTTGGAGTATCGACGAGTAACTCGTGGAGCGGACCCTCCCCGAGATGAGCGTACGGAGTAAGGAGACCGTGTAGCCGTCTAAGACCTGACAAATGCTTGACCGACTCGGCTTAGAGTGAGTCGACTAGCCCAGTGGATGGAGCACTACTTTGTTTGGGTGCAGACCCATGGCGGACGGAGCACTACTGATTTTGGGTGCAGACCCTCGGTACTCGTTCGGAGAGTACCTCTGCAAGCTATTAGGGGGAATGCACTACTGTGTCTGGGTGGCAGACCTAGGTGGGAAGCACTACTGTGTTTGGGTGGCTGACCATTGGTACTTGACAGGAGGAGTACCTCACCAGTCATAGGTTAGTGAGTTGTACCTCAGAGTCATGAAAGGATCACTGTAATCGACAGAGACGGGGCTCTTCAGCAGTTATGGTTTCGATAAATTAAAATACAGGTTTGTGATGAGTCTATGAACTTTGTGTTTACTTCATGATTGAGATAGGTCACATGATAACTTAGGTATATGTATGGGAATATACCTGGGTAGTGGTAATCCGTTGATTTCATAATCTTAGTGTTTCCTCAATATTGAGATGGTTTACATGATAACTTAGGTATATGTATGGGCATATGCCTATGTAGAGGTTATCTGTTGAGATCTTTCATTGTGGTTATTCTTGTTGGATTTAGTGAGACCTTGGCGGTCTCGTGGTCCCTACTGAGTATCGTTATACTCACCCCTACATGGGCTATGCCCACAACTCGTTGTGTTGGTTGCAGAAAACGGGAAGCGCTGACAGAGGCCAAGTGTCCGAGGACTGGATGTTACCTGGAAGTGGATCTCCGACGAGTCAGTATCCAGAGGTGGACTTCACGACGTGACGATACTCTGAGGAGGTTGACGAGAGAGAGCGTTGTGGAGGCTATATGTACCTACCCTTCAGGTAGGATCCGTGATGGACAATCCATGAGTTGTGCTATCTGTACCTATTCATCAGGTAGGATCCATTTTGGACGATCCAAGAGCCGCACTTTCTGTACATAACCTTTAGGTAGGATCTGATGTGGACAACCCCGGAGCTGCTTCTATTCTTCCAGCTCTTTGTCTTTTATGTTGTATTTCCTTTTAGTTGTTGCTGTACTTTTCAGTTGGGTTTGTATTCTGGTCCTTTTTACTTATCATAACTTTCTTTTTTTATTCAGTGTTTTACTTCTACTTGTACTCTGTGGAGTTTTTTCACATTTATAAATAAATTTCCTTCCAAGTTATTGGGATTTATGCCTTTGGTGCAAGGCGCCAACCCCTGGCCTTTGGAAGGCGGGCTTGGTATAGTCACAGCATGGGCCCCAAGGATGGGTCGTGACATTTTGTCTCGGCCAAATCCTTCTCAAATATCCTATCAACTAGACTCACAAAAAAAATAGAATCCTTACTAAGATTAGAAGCCAATCTATGGAGCTATTTTGATCAAAACAAAAGGAAGAACTAAAATAAGAGGTAAAAATTTTACCACCTCTTCCAAAGTTCTTTTATTCTACCACATCCTATTTCATTTTTTGTTTCAATACCAAAATAATAAATCAAGTACATTATACATAATATTATGTTATTATAAATATATTACAACTATATTCATTATTCTATACATTTTAGGAATGAAAAAGTCACCCTTACTACTTTCTTACGACTTACCGTCTCCTGGTCCTGATGTTGTTTGTTATTCCACACATCATCATTTAGATGGGTATAATAATGATTATAATTGATTTAAATAATCAATATACCATGTTAATTTTTCCATATATTTGATATGCCATCAAATTAATTAATATTTTACCATCAATTGAATGATATTGTCTCTCGTGCATATGTTCATTTTACTGTCTCCATGAACGTGATGAGATCCATTTCCCATCATAACAATTAATGAATAATTTTCATTTTAGGAAATCAAATACTGATTATGAACATAATATCATTATGTATATTAATCAAATACATCATATCCCTATCAAACATGACTTATGTAAGAAAACAAAAAAAGTAAAATGAATTAGGTAACACCGAAAACAATGATACTACTGGAATATTATTAATAGAGAAATATTAGAATATCATATATAATATAATATCGATGCTTATGGTTCTTATATAATTTAACAAAAATTATTCAAATATTATAAATGAATTTAATGTACACTAGAAAATAAAAAAATATAAAGTAAGTGTTGATTCTACAATCTCTTAATTATCTGAGTTTCTTTATACGTGAGTCTCTACTGGGACCTCTTTATCATCCGCATTTGTGTTTCTTTAAAATGAATTTCAAAACATTTTTACTATTTACTGGATTAAGAAATAATTTAATTTATTCCATCATTTGAAATTTTATAATTTGTTTGAATGGACTCATTCCATCATTTTCCAATTAATATACATTATGACCTTTTCAAAATTAAGGTAATCATGTTTTTTTAAATTATACTATGAGTGCAACAACTTTCTGCCATTTTTACACCTTAGAAGATTCCCATAAAATCTTATAATAATATTTCTCAAATAAATGTTTTGTTTTATAATTACATTAATTATAAAAGATATAAAATTTCCAAGATATATTTATCTCAAATAGTTTTGATTTCATCTATGTCAATAATATTTGATGGATTGTTCAACATTTTGAAGTTTAATTATTATAATACAATATTGAATATATTTTTAATGGTTTTGTGATATCTTTGATAGTGTATGTGTTTTTTATACCATTCATCATTTATGTTTAAAGTATTAACAATTCATATTCTAGTTTTAATACACATTTTATGTTATGTTTTAACGGTATTATATGTGGAATTCATTAGACATAGTATGTGCCACGTGGAGCCCCTTATAGCGCAATGTTGCATCAGTAGTTCTAATAAGAAAAACTACTTTAATGGCTCTCAACCTTGACAAATATATTATATGTAGTCTTGGCACGTGTTCTTGAATATGTGGATATGTTATAAGACATTATGCACTCCATCATTTTGTAATTGGCTATTTATATTAATTGTGATTATTTAACTTGTAGAATATCCATGTGAATGAGGATATGGAATTAATTGATTTTAAATTTCCATATTATGCTGATTTTTACATTTAAAAAGATTGTGTTTTACTCTAATAAATTGTCTTCATTGTTTATGATTATTTATTAAAGTTTCCACTATATTGTTAACCATACTAAGCATCTGACCTCACCCAGTTCTAGGTTTTATTTTTCCAAAGATGTCAAATAATATAGTAATATTAACTTGATAGAATATTATAAGAGATATGAGTTTGATGAAAGGGGACACATTTTTTTTTCATTACATGATGTAATGTAAAATAAATGTCTATTTCTAGTACTTCCAAGTCTACTATACAGATTGGACTTTTCGGATTTTATCCCATGTGATCATGCCAATGTTATGTAAAAATTCACAGATATTGTCTAACTAGTGTTGGGGAATTAAAATCATCCATATCTTGTGCCCTTCAGGCCAGTACGGACATCAACATGTTGTGGGGAAACTTAGCGGGCTGGACCCTTGGCCAAACCGGGCCGGGTCCAGTGAAGCCTAGTAGGCCTGCCCCACATTCCAGGACAAACCGAACTGACCCATCACCAAACTGTGTCAGGTCAAGTTGGTTGAATAAAAATGGGGTATGTGGGACCCTCACGCCAGGTTGGTCAGGTTGGAATGACCATGTCAGACATGACCATGATGCCATAGGCCCCATGTTTACTAAAATGTTCAAAAATTACAAACCCGACATCTTATTGACGATCATTCTATAGTGTTGTGACCCTCTCAAAATTCCAATCATTCATAAATATCTTAGGAGGATTTCATGGATTCTGAGATTCATCAAATGGTTGGATGAATTGGTCTCCTAGGCGCCCAACATATGATACCCTGCTTTTGGATGAGACATGATTATTTCTTACTTTCGACCCTGTGAGACTCGAATTTGTCCCACTAAGAAGCACATTATTATAAATTTATATTCCCATATTACATGATGAGGTTGGGTACCTCAGTTTGGAAATAATGGTGGGAAGAACATATGTGTGACATTTCAGGCCCACGATACGTGATAAAAAGGTGTTCCTAATCAGTCCAATGTATGTGGAAATCACATATGTTTGACTTGACTGGCCCACTATACTCGATAGAGGAGGAGTTCTCTAGCAGCATAGATGTTTAGTGATATGTCTAATGTTTCTTCTATTTCCATCCTAAATATATACTTGGTGTGAGCAGTCTTGTGCATTAGGATTTAATTTTTAGGATAGATGTGTGATATTTATTTTCTGTTCTGGGGTCCCTAAAGAGTATTTAGTTACTCACCCTAGAATGAGAACCACCTATACTTTTTGTGTCAGGTGAAGATGATTTACATTTAGAAAAAAAAATTGGTGGACAAGGACCCATAGCTTCTTAGGGTGGGTGTATAGATAGATTCTATGATGATGGACTTGTTGGAAATGGACATTGAGGGGCCCAGTGGAATCGGGATGACCAGACATTCTACAATGGCTTCTTGTAGCTACACAACCCTCACAATCAGGCGGGGTTCTCTACAGAAGGCCATCATATTTTTTGTTTGGTACATTGTTGTTTTCAATATTTTGATGGGCTTTTATTATTGATTAATCATATGGAATGTACATCTAATCAACTCTATTTAAATTATACATGTTCATTTTTCATGTTTCTGGGACATTTTTCGGCATGTGTGTGTATACATGTACTCAAAATAATGCATTCCGCTTAATGGTTGATGCCTTTGGTGCTAGTTTCGAGCCCATGACCTTAAAGACTCCATATTGGGGTAGTCACAGCTTGGGCCCCGAGGGAAGGGTCACAAAAAAGTGGTATCAACATGTGGTTATCCTACCACAATGACATGGAGTCTGTTGTTTTGTTTTGGGACCATGTTTATTGTGTTGTGAGTTTGATTTTAAGATTCAGGGACTCAATTGTAGGTACGACATCTAAAATATCTATACAATAAGACATTAAAGTATTCTTTTTGGGTGTATAAATGTGAGAACAGGTTGTAGAACTGTCATCCTAATATCTTTTGAATAATTATCAGGTCACTAGGTATAGCCTATTGACTATGGTACAACATAATCTATTTCAGGATTCCTCTATGTGGACCACCAGCCAAGATCCCGATACGAGGTCATGAGGATTTCCTTCCTAGAGAGTATGAATCCATTAACGAACTACTTCATTAGATGGCCCCACCATGTGATGAACCAGTTATAACACTACCCCTATGGTCAACATCTACTATTGGCGGTTCCTCCTTAGGATGCGTGCATACCAATTTCCATGCCTGAGTTTTAGCGTCAGATACCCCTCAGGTTTTGGGGTGATCCTGAATCAATGATGGATGAGGACTGACTTCATGTGGTGACCTTGTATCCATCTAGCAGGGGAACTATTAGATCAAGTGTATGTCTTGGAAATGAGTCTTTTATGTGGCTTAGCAGGGCGAGTTCATGGTATAGTTTACCCTTATCATAGGATGAGGTGACATTTCTATGGACATAGCATGAGAATCTTTCTCCAATAAAGGGAAATTTCGATAAAAATATAAGGGGGTGAATTCCTAGGAGAATATAATGCTTTGGAAGAATGGAATTTCAGTAGCTATGTATTAATTGAGGCATACTGACTATTCCATGTCATCGATGAGTTCGATTTGTCTAGTGCTTCAGGATCAGACCACCAAGCGAGATGTGTTTAGGGACATCCAATCCAGCACTATTCCTCTATGCATTTATACTTATGTTTGGGTTCTAGAGAGGAACTGTTTGGTAGGATGTTCTTTTGTTGATAAGATATATCTAGTGAATGTCAATACAGGGAATTTAGGAAACGAATGTCAATCTAATAGACATGGCTATTTACAATGTTTGGTAATGAGGAAGTTATATGGGCCAATAAATCTGAAGGGAAGTAGATGTGGTACATGATCTAGGAAAGAAGTATGAGGTGATATACATTTCAACATGTTAAAAACACCACCCCAATGTGGTCCTCATGAGGCTTACGGTGTAGGAGGACAGGTGAAGGGAGTAGCTGCATGTGTCAAGGAGTATGATACAATGTATCAAGGAATGTTTTGAGGTATTCTCTATGTCTATTACAAGAAACTATCTTAATATACATAATTAGTACTTATTCCTTCTTATCATGATTATTTTTCAAGACATAGAGATTCCTATTAAACCGTTGCTATGATCCATACATATAGACATAATTATGCATGGAGACTTAATAATCACATAGATGTCGATGGTGTGATATGACCATTGAGGTGAGAGTTTCAATTGAATCAACTTGGTGGTAGTGTCTATTTTGTACTATGTTTGACTGGGTATAGACTGCTCATCAATAGTTAATGATAAGATTAACCTTTTTTTGCAAAAGGAATTTTTATATATACAATGTTAGAATGGTTCTTTCCTTTGTCGGTGATAAAGGAACCCCATGAAACTCGTGATAAAGTCATGCATTGGAGAATACATCCGATAACTCCTATGTTGGCAGACCATACCCTTGTTTTAGAGAATGTTTTATGTTTTGAGTTCCCAACTATAGTGGATTATTGTAGTAACATCCTTTCAAAAGAAGAATCACAGATTTTTCTCCACATAGGGAGAGGGAATTAGGAATTATTCTACTCCCTGATATGGAACTGATATGAGCATCAGGATATCATAGGGATATCGTATAGCATCACAGGATGCGGGAATGTGTAGGGTACATTGAGAGGAAGGGATTAGTATGACTTAATTTTGAGGTTATGTGTGGATTACCAGCACATTAAACAATATGATGTGGACAATGAGTACCCACTAGCAAAGGGATGATGGGCACATAATTTATTTAAAAGGGGTAGACTTTCATGTGAATGGAATGGTTCCCGTAGTATTTTCAGCTGTTGAGAATGGGGTGATGGAAAGAGTTTATCCAATACCTTTCCTTTGAGATATTATATAATTTTGGGAAGTGGAACATGGTGGCAGACACACTCAACATGAGTTATGTTTTTAAGAAACTGTGTGAGGAAATATATCAGCTAGACATGAAGCATATATCTTTTTGAGAATAATGATGGAGAAACCTTCCACCAATTTATGACTATCACTCTCCACTCCTTCAGAAATTTAGGGAGGCAAAACTTGTTTATGACGATAGTGATATCTATAATTTGCAGATATCCTTATGATAGGATCCTCATAAATTTTTTATTTGTGGGGAGAACATCATCCTTTTTAGAGGATGTACCATAGTACTAGTGATGTTACAAGGAAATATCTTCATGTAGTTTCATACACACCCTTTGGTGGTATATCCTAATGTGGAAAATTTTTACCAATACCTCTGATATCAGTATTGGTGGCCTGGGATAAAAAATGTGGTGGCAGAGTTAATTTCATGATGCCAATCTTGTCATCAAGTGATAAATGAGAGTTAGGTTACATCATATTTTCCAAAACCACTTGTTGTACAGTAGTGGATTGGGGATGGTTTGTCAATAAATTTCATGATAGAATTACCACACAAATCCAGTGGCTATAATTCAATCTGGGTGATCGTCGACCGAATCAGCATGTTGGATCACTTCCTACACTTCTAGGAGAAGGGAACTGTAAATTTATTTTGATGCCTCTACATTAATAAGATAGTGCATATTAATTGGTTTCCTTCAATTATCATCTCATATCGTGAAGTAAGATTTACATCTCGGTTGTGTATGGGATTGAAGGAGTCATTAGGAATCAGTTGTACTTAACACAACTTTTCACCCCCTTATAGTTTGTTATATAGAGTGGACAATACAGACCATGGAGAAAATATGTCTTATTTGTGTCATAGCTTTTTTCATTGTTGGGAGGAACACCTACCAATAGTAGAGTTTGAGTACATAAATAGCTATAATTGTGCAATTTTCATGGCACTATTTGTGGACTTCTATGGGAGACCATGAAAATCACCTCATTATTGTGTAGACCTAGGGGAGTCAGCCCTCATGGGTACAGTGCTCGAATAAGCTACCACTAATACGATGAAGATCATCTAGGAGAATATTGTGGATTCACATATAAAATAGAAGTCTTGTACTGACAAGAGACATCGACCCATGGAGTTTGAAGATAGTGACCATGTTTTCCTTTGGGTCTCACCCCCACAATGATTGCATAGATTTGGCCGAGGCTTCATGAAATATATGAGGATCATCGGACAATTATGATCCTAAAAAAATTTTGTGGTGTGGCATACGGCCTAGATCATCTCTCAGAGGTGCAATGGGTGAATGATGTTATTCAAGTGTCGCAGTAGATGACATACTTCCATGATGCATAGAAGATAATTGGTTGGAGCGAGCAAGAAATTCATGAATGGGCGACATTTGCGGAGTTCCTAGTGATGATAGGGGATCAAAAACCACATGTTGTTAGTGGATGGTTGATTCCTCTTGTTCATGTTCATTTGGTGCATGGGAATCTCCAAGAGAGAACATTGGATCTGGTGTCTCTCATTCATGTTTATACCTTCAAATGACTGAATTTCCATTGTTTTGGCTTCTAGGGATGTAAATATCTAATTTAGGGAGAATTTAATGTATCTCAATTTCCATATAAATATATATATTTTAAATTATATGGAATTATTTTGAGGCCAGGCACTAAGACGACAAGTGATTCTGATGTCCCTAGCTCCCAAATTGATCTAAAGAAAAATGTTAAAATTTAAATATCACACATGAGCAGTTCTCCTAAGAAACAAAAATATCGTTAAAATTGTTCTTCAAATCAAAAATCGTAGAGAGTAGTTGCATTCAGGATGAAGGGTTTTCCTTAAGAGCAACTTATGATTAGTCAGTGCATCCCTCCTATGTGAGAACCTGAATATGGAATAACTGCAAAGAATATAATAAAAAATATTTCATTTTTCAAAGGATTAAAAATCACAAATGGTTACACATATTATAAATATGAGAGCACCACTAAGCTTGGAAGGCTATTTTTTAAAATTGTAATATCCTTACATTGGCTTGCAAAGGCCAATGGTGGAATTTAGTTTTTGGTTGTAAATAAAACAATTAATTAACAAATATTTTATTTTCAAATCATTATAACTCCAAAATGGAAACTAGGATTGATAATCAAAGAGTACCATTTATCTGTCTAGGGAATGTTCCCATTAAATGGATCCATACCTCAATCGACGCTATTCAAGGGTGAATTTTAATTTTTGAACATCTTTTAGTGTATGTAATTAAATGGGGAAGTGGGATTTTATAAAATGTCAATAAGTTCTCAGATCAAATGTAAGATGGAAGTGTTGAAGTCATTAGACTGGGATTCATATAAACATGACATAACTTTGACCGACATTGGTCGAATGGAAATGAATGTTTTTTGACTTTTCATATAAATACAAAATAACATAAAATGTTATTTTATTTTACTTCATAACTGTTATAAAGCAGACAATGGAACTACGGTGCGGTGACGAGGTGATGATAAGGTGAATTAATGAATATGATTAATGTATTGAATAACCATAGTGTAATGGTGCTTCAATGATGTGCAACTACGACGTTGTTTCATAAATGAAACAGAGTAATGAATTATTGTCACAATAGTATAAAAACAATTTGTCGTGTTTTTGATTTAATAGTTTCCCGAATTCGCGGATTGAGTATTAAACTACATGAATTCTATTAAAACCCTCAAATGAACATACTCTCAAATTTAGAATGAAAAATGGTGAAGAATGTAAAAAATCTTCGATGCACCTCAAAGAACAAAGCTGGAAGTGATGAACACCATTGAAATATTGAAACCTTGAGGATGTAATGAAGCAGCAACGAATGTCAAAGATGTAGGGGTTTACATTGAGAATGAAATTCCCCATTCTCTCACTAGATATGAGGGATGAAGATCAACCCTCAAACAAGTTAATTTCAGTATCGTATGTTTATGTAGTAGGGTAACTTTTTAGGGGTGGGGTTCTCTATCTGATATTAGTTTATCTATGTCTATTATAGAACATCTCCTATGGAAATACCAAATTTTAAAACATCTAACGTAGAGGGTGTGGTCAGACATGGAAAATGGACCATACACCTTCGCATGTTCGCCCCTTGTGAAAATATTGTCAAAAATGGTGCAATGGTACATCTGAGACCATAATGGTGATGTCGACGACCCGAGAGGCCCGTTGGTGAATAAGTTTTAAAAAAATGGTCCACTATAGAAACTGTGCTCCCCCTAGTATGGTGCCGCCGAAATGACTTAACCGGAATTGCAATAGAGGGCCCACACCATCGGTGTGGAGGGAGGAGAAAAAACCTACATCATAGTAGATGAGGTGGCCCACCCTCACCAGTCATGTTGTAGGAAGGGGTTGGTACTGTTGGCATGATGAAAAAGAAGGAGGCCATGTCTTGATGTTTGTGTTACCAGTGGGGTAACACGACACCATGTGGGATCTTTGAGGAGGGGTGGCCCATGTCTGAGACTCCGGAACAAGCTAGATCAATGGTCACTTAACTGCAGTAGGGGCGAGGACCAACGATGTCCTATGGGGCAATCAAGAGCTAGATGTTACCGAAGGTAGTTTCACATCCAGGTGCACCAATGATCCACCTCTGGACGATAGGGACTCAAATGGTTAGTCGAGCCCCATGCCAACATGTCTCATGCTAATGGGCCGAACCTGTGACCCAATGAGTAGGGACATCATCCAATATGCCATACTCATATCTAGAGTGTAGGACCTGTGATGGAAGCCTGAATGAGTGATCTTCGAGCTTGGCCAAACTAGACCGGGTCATCGGGTGACCAGACTGGATGGACACTCGACCAAAATGGGTCGGGTACAAAGAGGCCCATTAAGACGGGCCCATTTGCCATGATAAACAAGAATGGCCCAGACCCAAAACAGGTCAGGCTGAGTAAGTAAAATTAAATTGGATTATGTTCGACCCCCTAGCAGGGATGTTCGGGAAGGCACGACTGTATCAGACCATGCATTGACGCAATTGTCCCACCCATTACTAAATACCTAATAAAAAAACAAACCAGGATTTTGAATGATGGTATATTTATGGTGGTGGTACCCTCTTGAAGTGGAAGAACTTTTTCCATTACCAGAGGAGGAATTCCTAAGAGTTCATATTTGACAAATGGATTGAGGAGTGGTTCCCCCATGCAAACAACGTATGTAACCATATAGTTGGCTGAGACCTGAATACTGTTGGGTATGAACTCTCTTATACTCTATTAATTCCAAGTGGGAATCGCATCTATGTTAATTTGTATGCCAATGGAACATGATGAGGAGGAGTACATTAGTTGTCCACGAATAGTGGGAAGCACTTAAGTGTGACTTTTCGGGACCATGATATGTGATGTAGAGATGCACCTAAGAAGTCCACGGTTAGTGGAAATCAATTATCTATAACTTGGCAGACACACTGTACTCAATAGAGGAGGATTTATCCAGTATCTAAGGTGTTCATTAATGTGAAAGATGATTTTTCAATCACAACCCTAAATGTATACCTTGTGTGAGTTTTCGTGTGTTTTTTTTCTTTACTTATATGATTGGTGTGCATAGTTTTCTTTATTGTTTTGGGGTCCATACTGAGTATTTTGTTACTCACCCGTTCACAGGCTTCACCTGCACAAATTGGGTCAGGTGAAAATGATGAATGTATCAATAAAGACATTGTTGGGTTATAAATCATAGGTTCTTGGGGATACCGAGCTGTCCGACACTATGATGGTGGACTTGGTAGAGAAGGACCAGGCATGGCCCATTACATTTGGGTGTACATGATGTTCCACTTTTGCTACCAGTAGTGAAACTACACTTATGATTGGTGGGGGGGGGGTTCTCTACATATGTACATCTGAGTATTATTGAGGAACATTTCTATTTTTACTTCTTCTGTTGGGTTAGTATTGTGGCCCATATATTTTATTGGTACTTGTACTCAGCTATATTTCAGTCATACATGATCACTTTTCATTGTGTTGGACTAGGTAGGGTGTTTTTGTATGTGTTTATGTACTCAAGAAATTTCATCCCACTTGTATATCGATTCCTTCAACACTAGTCTCCATCCCTGGCCTTTGGGAGTTGGGCTTGGGGTAGTAACGGAACTAGCCCTAGGGGACAGGTCATGACAAATTTATTTATCAAAATTCATCTTAATGAATATATTAAAATTCATCACCTTATTACTTAACAACCCATTCATAAAATATTAATGAGTATCATGTGTAAACTTTTATCATTATTACTTTAATCAATTTTTTAAAAAAAATCCATTAAAAAACTCTTACCTTTCACATGTCATTTATTATCTCTTTATCATTAGTTGGAATACAAATTCGTATACCTCAGTGATGATCCTCTTTCATAGTCTTACATTGAAGACATTTATTTTCATAATTACCATAATTTTAAAAATAAATGTATTCATTACTTTATAATAACATAGGGGGAATACAATCACACTAATTACATTAAAAAAATTTCATTTCAATTTTTTACATACATGGATTGATTCCATTTCCACATTAAAAACATCTTCCAATAATTCAAGTGAATTCACATTGTTTCTTATTCACAAATTTTCAATATGTAGGAAACTGATTCATCATTCATCCATGGTATCTATTACCCAATCCCCAAATGACCTTCTTCCAATTATTAATTGTAGAGTCCAACAACCACATAATCATGAATATCCACCTAAAATAATTTAAAATTATGAAACCTTCATTAATCTAGGAATCCATATATATATCCTAGGTTATTCTTATCCAATATATTTTTAATTCATTCATGATTTTTCATAATGAGTTTGTAAATTTCAAATGTCTATAACCCTTCAGTGTAAAAACATGTGCATAATATTGACCATTTTAATGTACCAGGTTATGCTCTTATTAGGATTTGCACAACTTTTAATAGTTGTTTTACCTAGGTACATCTAAACAAGAGCCACATCCACTTGTGGTATCGAGACAATGATATATTTCCTGGAAACCACTCTATCAGTACCCTCCCAAATATCAGAACATTTTCTTATACTTTCCATAATCTAGGAAAATATTAATAGTCATGTTTTTATAGATCTTACAATGTTTTTTTCATCATACTTTCAAAGGGATAACTAAAATTTTTTTCTCCTAACAACCCAATATTAATGAATATATAAATTAAATAATATTTTTTAATAATAAATAAAATGTTATACAAACAGATTAACAGAGACCGTATTAGTTTTTTGCCTTTGGAATCCTATAATCAAAAACACACGAATAGGAGTGACCTACATTATTATCCCATAGTCACTCCAATAATAGAACACATTATAGATATATCAAACATATAATATATCATGATATCATTTAAAATAAAACCTAAAATGGGGTGATCTCATATGATCTGTAATGAAAAATAGGAAATATGTACACATAAACAAGAGCATAACATTCAATGTTTGTACCCTGGTAATGAAATATATAAAACACGAATAATAAAATAGTGGTAAATAGTTCAAAAGGAATGATGAATAAGAAAATCGAGAAAATAATCGCTGAAAGTATTACATCAGAATAAGAAATGAAGTTTTATGATGAACATAATTTTTTAATATCACTCTCTATATGTTATCACGAATTACTAGAACATATCAGGAATGATCATGTAGAAGACACATACATCGTGAGGAAATGGGCATCCCCATTCGCATTGATTTCCCATAGTGTGATGAGTTACATCCTCTAACCATCATCCTCGGGATGACACCTACTAGGAGTTACATGCCAATATCCCATGTTGTTGTCTATTCTTTTTAAGGGATCAAGTTTCACAATCTTCCAATAATATATCAAGGTTCTCGACATTATTACAATCATTATCAGATGAGATAAAAATCATTACAATATGTATTGGAAGGAGGTATAATTTATAACTATCACCTAAAAAACTGTTAATAAATATTTCACATGATAAAAATATTTTCATCATTTCAGGACCCATAAAATGAGATGTGTTTCATGAACATCATATCATAATCCATGAAATTTATTTTGTATAATAAACATTTCATCACATCATAACTGATAGAAATTGGATTACATTAATAATAATTTAATCAATTCACAACTCGTAAAAAGAAAAAGTATTGTAAATATATATGGGAGTGAAATATTTATCATAAACATCATGTTATTAAGGCATAATCCATTCAATAATAAAATTTGAATTATATTCTTGTATCAAAACCCCAATAAATCATAAACTATGCAAAATAATGACATCTTTGATGGAGAATGATTTAAAAAAAATACATGAATCATTTCATAAGTAAAATAGATATTCCTTTAGAATAATATTCATGTAACCATTTTAAATATCTTTTTGTTATTAATAAATACTTAAAAATTCATTAAAAATAATTATTAAGTAAATATTATTTTATGATTTGGAAATTTTTATTAAAACATAATTCTAATTGAAAAAATTTTCATTTTAATATTGATTTGAAAATTTAGATTGGAACCATTGAACTATTATGAAAAGTTTATTATTTTAAAACATTTTAATAACATAAATATAAAAAATGATATTATTTTAAAATAATTTTTGCTTAATATTTATGAATTAATCCAGAAAAAATATATAACACTTTTAAAAAATAAATTATTTTAAACAACCTTTTTCTGAATTTTTTAAATCAATAAATTTACTGAATACTAAGAAAAATAATTTTATACAAAACATACTAAATTAGAAAAGTAATAATCTTGGAAATAATTTCTGTGACATTGAATATGTCTGTAAATTCTAATCATTCATTTTTCATTATAAAATTTTAGAAATGTTATTTGATAAAAAAATAGCGATAAAATTATTTTTAAAAATTTTATTTAACAAAATTTAATAAATAGAAAAATATTTCCATTAATAATATTAGTATAATATGAAAAAACATATTGAGAACATTTTTAGATAACACGTGTCTGAGAGAATATATATTTCTGACTAAATGAAGAAATAATGTCATGTTTTCATAAAAAAAATTTCCTAATTACTATAAGATGAAATGTTATAAAAAGTGAACCTTTAAATGGATATATCCTCAGTACATAGAGGCATTGAAAATTAATGATATTTCTTTTGATATGGTTCATATTATTTTTTAAATCAAATCATTATCATAACAAATCCATATAATAATAAGATTATATTAATAAATTTTAAATACATTGGTAACATTTAAACGTAATAATATAGAATAAACGAAATCACATGATGCTTGATATTTCATGAAAATAAGGATATTAATGATATACCATTTTAAATGGCTTATATACACATTATTGTTAAATATTGGTTCATAACATGGAATGAGTCTCAATGATGGAAAATTGAGACAAACTTACATTTCTGATTTCTTACATTTTGAAACCTAAACCCCATTAAAGATACATTATAAAATATATCATGGAAAAAATATAAATTTATGTTTAATAATAAAATAATAAATCCATTTTATGTATACACACTACACAAAATAAGTGACTGGTTAATAAGACACCTATCAAATCTAAATTAATAGTTAGATGGAATTATCTTACCATAAGTTTACATTCTATGTATAGATTAATAAATCATTTATAATAACTATAAGTTTACCATAAGTACAAAACAACTCATAATATTATATCAAATACCATTTAAGATTCACTTATGATTTTATATATGTTGTTCATTAACAATTCCATGATAATATAATTTTTCTGGTAAAAACTGCATTGTTTATCATTCATGTTTTTATATGTCTATTGTGATCCTATTACATAGATCATGGTATAATCTTTTAAATAATAAATAAATGATTTATATATAATCTTTATTCAGTATATAAAGGATTATAGGTACCAATAGGGGATGAAAATATTTTACAAAATACACCGATCATGGAGACGGTTGGTCGTACATACGCTTGATCTCTGCTTCCATTTTAGTATCGTATTTAAATAATAAAGAAAATGACATGTATATGTATATATTATAGTATCATTAATATATCATATATATATATTATATGTTTATTTTTACCATATTTTTTAAATTTCATTTGATGTTGGAAAAAAATCACATCACTTTGAGGAGGTGGTTGGCCACACATCATCAAAACATAGATATGAGATTTACAGAAAATGGGAAACACGGAGGAAGGATTTATATAATAACAAAATAATTATTAATACATAGTAAATATCACACACACACACATATATATATATATATAATAAGGGTTTTCCAACCGAAATTACCAATAATGAGTGGTTATAATGTATAAATAATCATCATTTTGTGTGGTGGTAGTTCTCCAAAAACAAAAATGGTATGTGTGTTCTCCATTATATAGAAACGAGTTCCAAAGAAAATAAAACCCATATAATAGTAAGTATCAATATATTGATAATAATAATATTATTATATATGATTGGATAATTAATATTTTAAGAGTCTATTTTTACTATATCACATATTATTCACTATTATTGAAGGATATTAATTATATATTTATATATATTATTTAATAAAATATTTTTGAAACCCCTAAAATATATTTTACATGAATAAGATAATAAAAAATCCAATTTTATGCATAAAAATATATATTTCTAAATTTATTTTAATACCATTTTATTGGCGCTCCTATTTGAAAATAAATTTTCTTCATTTTTAAAATTATATTCCAAAAAATAAATACATTTTTGTATGAGAAATTCCATAAAAAATTATCGGAGAACTTTTGATGTTTCTCTATTGTGTGTAATTTTTTAATAAATAATGAATAAAACACTAAATCTAAATTGTTAATTTACATTTCATAAAAATAATTTATATTTTAAAATTTCAATATTCAACATAAATATTCCCATTGGAATAATTTAAAAAATTGATATATATATATATATATATATAAACATAGTTATCATTTGAACATTGTTACATTAAATAGCCACATTCTCATACTATTTGAATGGTTAACTAGAATATAATTGCAAACACATCGAAAAATTGAATATGAATAAATTAATTACATAATGAGAATAAAAATTTATATTGTCTATGAGTTTAAAACATAATTGTTTCACATGTGATTGGTGAAATTAGAGAAAATTATTAATAGAAATTATGATAAATGAGTTTAAGTATGGGATAAACATATTATATAAAGATTAAATGGGAAAGTAAAATATTATACTAATTATTGAATGGCCATATTACAACAATGAATACATGAGGGATCTACTATGGTAATTTTTGGCCCATTTGGGATGAAGTTATATGTCGGCAAAAAATGAAATGGTTTCAAGAATAACCAATGTGTCCTTTATCAACTTATAAAAGGCCAAGTATCCTTCTCATATTTTCAAATCATAAATTCCTTTGAGTTATGAAATTCACTACATAATTATCTTCAAAAAATACATCCCCTATTTCAAGATACCAGTATTTGTGATGAAGTATAATGAAGAGTGGATTATGGAATAAAGAAAAAATCATTATACAATAAAGTGGTAAAGTTATTAAATTCATAATTTTGTTGTATTTCATTATCAAACCATTAAATTCATATTATATTTAGGTTCTATGACTACCTCAATGTCCTCAATATAATTATTTTTTCCCTTGTTTATGTTATAACTTTCACCTTCACATTATTCCATCAAATGGGATACACAATCATTGCTCATCATTATAGTGGACTACAAACTCATGAACTAATGTTGTTTGATCATCCATTTACTCCTCTAATGTTTGGAAATAATTATGGTCATAATGCTATTATGTAATATATAAAAATTTTAAAATTTTATTATTCCTATGGAATTATTATTTTAATTAAAAAATCATTAATTATATATTTTGGGAATCTTGTAACATAGTTAATAGCACTCAAAACGATGTGATTGGATAACCCAATTCAAGGAATGTATTAAATATGGTTATAATAAAAATATATAACGTATATTACATTAATAAATTAATATAATTATCATATACATATATATAATTCAATATTAATTATTTTATGTAAAAAAAATGAATCAGTGTTCATGTGTACGTACGACCCACCATCTCAATAAAAGACATATTTCATTTCCTATATCCATATTTTATAGACAAACATAAGTAAATATATCATGAAAAATAATTATACTTTTTTTACATTCATTAGATTATTATATGTGAATATATGTTACTGTAAATAAATGTCAAAAAGATCATGCAATATAGTTCTATTAAAACCTAAAACAAAGAAAATTGTGAAAGGTTATTAATACAAGAGTTATAATATGTTATAAAATGGTTATATATGATATCATAGATATTAATATAGTTAATTTATATGTTTTATAATTATTAAAAACCTTATAAAATATTTTAAATATCATTCAACCAATAAAGTTATTAATTTAAGGGATATTTATTTCTCCCTTTGTATCTATAAGAAAAAAGTCATATTCACCACTATCGTATTTAATTTTTTTTTAAATACCATTTTTATTTAAATTGTAATGAAATATTTAATATTACTAATATTTTTAATTTTTAATTTTATCATTATAACCACTGGGGTTTCCAATTTAAAGAATACTATAGTTATAAGGTGATTTGTAGTGTCACTTTTATTTCATGTGAGACTTATTCATTATTCACCGCTCTTTTAAATTGTGTGGTGTCTATTATTCAATTATAAAATTTATATAATTAATTTAATTAATTTTTGGATATTAAATGTTGAAATTAATTTTATTGTTTCATAGATATCAATATTTAAAAATTATTCATGTACTGATGGGTAACGTCTCAATTTACAATACACAAATGATTATTTGTTATTACGCTCCTTATTAAATTTTGGAGGGGTATATACTTCTAAATTTACATTTCAAATCTTGAAAATCTATTTTATAATGATATTATATCATTAATTTAATTTTATCCCATTGTTTTTCTAATGATTCAACGGTTTCATTGTGGTATGTGGCAAATTACAATGTTTGGCATTTTTTTCAATAATGATTTTAATGAAATTTTTATGACATTTCTATTCATTATTGTCAGCAACAATTTTAATTATTATAATAGGTATATCTCATTTTAATACCATTATTATTATTATATTTTGACTGATTATGACTATTTATTGATGGATTGTATATAAATTTACTTCTTTGAAACATATTTTAGTAATATACTTCCGCTTGAGTTAATCACTTTACTATTATCATTGAAAATTATATTTACACATCATATTTACACTTTTAGCATATATGTGATTATTTCCAAAAATATATACCATTTTTACTTGGTGGTTCTTACTTTTTCAATTAATTTATTATCGACTAAAATATTGATAAATCAAAATCTATTGCTGAAGTTAAATATTTGATGATTATGTCCTTTTTTATTAATAAAATCAACTATTCGATATATGATGAGTATTTTTGACATGATCCAAATAAGATGGGGACTCTTTAATGAAATAAAATTAATGAATAATTATAATCATTAAATAATTTTATTTGGATACTAATCCTTTATATGTGATTCAATAAAGGCTTAGACAATATAGAGATAGACCATGATATTAACTATATTTTGGATATATTTTGAAAGATTAGGTGGGTTTCTACTGATAAACATAAACATTATATGTTATATATCAAAACATTATATGTCATGGGGATAGATATTCATAGCTCAAATATATTACATTATGCATTATGTAATTATTATTATTCAATGTGATTTGTTTTGTTGTTATAATATTTATTTTCGTGTTTTAAGATCATGTGATTATTTATATAGATTTATTCAACCATCTATTATTATTTACATATTGATTATTCTCTATGTATTTATATAATCGAATGTTTACTCAATTATTTACATATCTATACTATTTATTCATATCCATAATAGTTATTGATTACAAGGTATGTTTGATTGTATTGTTTAATTTCCATATTGATTACTCCAATTGGTTTATTATGGCTTATGTTGTAATTATTTCTTATTGAGAATTTGATCTAACAATCATTATGTTTTCATTCCAAAAATTTCCATGAATTATAATATGGAATTAATGGATGGATATAGAGTGTCTGAATTATGTAATTGTAAAAGAATTTGTTTGGATTAGATTATTAATTTGTAACGTATGAAACATGTATCTGTCTAGATTAGATGATTACTAATATATTAGATCCATAAGGATTTAAATACACTAATCATATAAAAATTTAATGGATGTAGGAATTGGATCAGGTATCATGGGTCAGGGTTCCTCAAAGCGTCTTATAATATATTTTCTTAAGATATACATGGTTTTGATTTATCCTTCAATTAACTGTGTAGAAAAAACAATATTAATTAAAAATAATGTGCTGGTATGGGAATAAATATTCAACATAAGTTTTCCTACACATTTTACCCTAAAAAATTCACAACAAACTGTGCGAATATATATATATATATATATATATATATATATATCAAAATATAAAGAAAAAATGCAAATAATTTTTGATAACCATAAATGGAATAAAATAATATTAAATATAACTTAATAATGGAAAGTTGGAAGCACATTTCTCCCCACCATTACCATTTCAAACCCCATAATGTATCAATTAAAGGATGATTACAACAACCTATGAATTATAAAATAAAACTACAAGATTACAATGGATGTCCTTGGGAAACAAAATTAATCCTCAAACAGTACTATATAACCACATGTAGAAATTGATCTACATATAATCAAAAACATATCACAGTAGATAGATATATAGAATATGTATCAACATAATTTATAAGTAATCTAAAATGTTGAAATATTTTAAGGCATATTTTTATAGAAAAAAAGAGTATTTCATAGAACATACACCCTACTAAAATATCTAAATCATAATCAAGGTGATTCTACATTAACATTAATCCATATAAAAATGATCACAATCACGATAGGTGAAAAATAACATAGTAACAACATATTTAAAAAAAATACAATCACCCATACCATGAAATATCAATGATAATGACCACAAAAATTAAAGACAATAATGAAAAAAATGACATGGAACCAACCCTTGGGTCACAAATTTCAAATGAGGTAGATTGAATCCAAAATTATTCTGGATATTCCCAGAGTTATTCTAATAAGAGACATAGAAAAACATAATCCACGGTCACACCAGAATCCTAAAAGACACCTCAAATTACACATTCATGCACCCTAGTATTTTTCATATACAAACTAATAAGGGAAAAGTAGACCATGTTTCACACAACATTAATAAAACACAACAAACAACCTGAAATGAGTTCCAACCATATCTAAAAAACCACTACTCATATATATCTACCAGTAAAGACCCCTAGAAATCACTGAGAAAATATTTTATTGAGCCCCAAATTCTATAGATTCACATAATAGAAATCTAAAAATGATAAATCATATAAAATGAAAACTTCTAAATAAATACAATAGAAAAAAATCATATATTGATTAAACACCCATTATAAATATTTAATTATGTTGAAATATATTCTATTTAAATATATTTAAGAATACCCACCACCACTTGTATAACCATGAATCTATGAAAATTGACCTAAGTCACATGGATTAGTAGATTTCAATGAAAACTCTCTAAAAAATCATGACCTTTAATAATTCCATGTAACACCACTAAAAATAATAGAAAACACATTTTAGTACATTCAGAGACTGAAAATTGTTATTTTTATAAGGAGAATATACCCCCAAGATAAGAACTCTACATCCCCTAATGAATTTTATGGGATTCATACATCATAAACAAGAGATATGTTTTATACCCAACCACATATTTAAAAATATAAAGTGGTAGTTCAACAATCAATAAAGGTACATAAAATGACCAGTTTTATTAAAAAATTGCCAATTAATTATAAACCCTGGGACCCATAGAAATTATTCTTAAAACAATGTTTTGAAAAAAATTTGTCCAAAAAAATTTGTCAAATTTAATAAGAAACTATATGGATACCATTTTACTATATCGTAGCATAGACACAAATTAATTTGGGATCTCAATGTGATTATAATTTTTTTTGAAATCAAACATTATAAAAACCCAATTAGAATTAACCTATAATTGGGGTATACATTATAAACTATCATAACATCAAAAAAAATATTATCATGGTGGAATAATAAGTTAGAAGTCTTTAAGAACAAGATATATCTTTGACTACCACATTACTTTAGATATTTAAAATACATTGCCTAAAAATATTCATTCAAATATGATAGTATTCATAACATCCTTCTTTAATAACTACGGAAATGTTAAAAAATAATGTGTTATCTACTACACACATAAATATTTATATACAACATATGATATCATTAATTAATATGTCCTAAATTACATGGAAATTTCAATTACTGAAAACAAATTGCATTCAATCAATAAAATTAACATGAAATGTATCTATGGATATTATCTAAATCAAAAATCTCATGGATAATAATGACTAAATTATAAATGATAGAAATGATAAATATTTTACATCATGATATCATTTCCATCAGGAATACTCATTATGAATGCTCAATATCAGGGTACACATACTCCAAAATACACTATAATAAGGCTACCCACCTCATTTATCTCATGAGACCTATGAATTCATTAAAAGGAAATTAATAACCATGCTCTCTTAGACACTGCATTTTCAAAATCGTAATAATACATTGAATGCTTAATTATGTTTTTATTTAATATTATTTCTAAAAAATATTAGTATTATGTAATGAATACATTTATTTTTCATGTTTTTCCATATATTTTTAAATAAATTTCATTATAAATATCTATTTGAAAAAGGATATATGGTACAAGAATAAGCAATATCCCTGAAAAATTATATGTTGACCTGATATAAAAATAGTTTCCAATTATCATAGGAAATTTAATGTTTCAAGGGAATGCTGATTTATGAATATTAATCCTGATATGTGATTTTTCCTTTAAAAAATTTTATATTCTTGTAAAAAAAATATTTGATAAATATTTATAATAATTTCTGAAAAATTAAATTTTAAAATTTATTTATGTTTTATAAAATATGGTAATGATAACTAAATGGTTATGGTAGAAGGAATTTATATTCATAACATTTAAATTAAAAATAAAACATTCCATTTTAATTTTTCTTAATTTTGAAAATGATCCTTTTATGAAAGTCTTCAGATTTATAAATAATGAATTATGTAAAAATTAGTGGATAACATTAAATATTCATAATAAATTAAGTGAGATAAAAATGGATTTTCAAATAATAGAATTCAATCACATTGATATGGAAGAAAAATAAACTCAAACAAAAATGAAAAAACATATGATTTTATTATTTACATCATGATTAAATGATTAATAGAAATTTAATAGTAAAAAGAATAAATAAATTTAAATTCTTGTTAAATACCTTAACGAGGAATTATATATACTAAATAATTTTAAATTAGAGAATAATACAAAATATGTATCCATTGGTGGGAAATTATGAAGGAATCTATTACACTGATCATAATGTTGATGTTATAATTAATCAGTGAGGCGATTATAAGTCCAAAATTTAAATCAAATTCAAAATTGAATATTAAACACAATAAAATAATAGGTCACATGAAAAACCATCTCTTTATTATAACATAATTAATTAATTATTACTCAATAATTCTCATAACACATCCTATATAATAGAAAATCCTACTGTAATTTGGTAAATAGTTACATAAAATATAGACTTATGTTCCTGATTCATTGATATTAATCCATTTCAGATGAATATTAATCACATTACCAAAGTAAATTCATTTTAAACATAATAGTATTGTGTTTTTAAAAAACATAGAACACAATATTCTATTATAGTGAAATGTCTTCAATGATTCCCCCAAAGATCATCTCATTTAATACTCTTACTAAAAACCATTCATTCGAAGATGGGGAAGAAATGTGATGAAACTGTTTTCATTAATGATAATTATGTGGAAATAAATGAGAAAGATCAGAATTATATAAATATATGCGTATCAGAACATGAACATACAATTTAATTATCATATCATGCATGTAGATGATCATACACTTGAGTATTTGTTGAAAAATTTGTAGATTATAAGACATGAATCCAAAGGGAATCTAGAGAATAATCCATAATAGGATATCAAAGTAATGTGACATGGAGTTGTGAAAAAAACATAAACATTTGAAATGATCTCTAATGAAGAGTATTAAGGCTACTATACTAGAATGGATTAAATCCCATAACCATCTATGTAATCCATGTTCCATCACAATAGAATCTTAGTAGAATAAGTCCCATACTTAAAAGGGTAAACTCAAAATTATATAAATGTTTATCTCATGAGATATATATTGTCACCCATCTCATTAGAGTGCCATCTCAGTTCAGCCATCACATAAGTTATAACAGTGACAAACAACTCTATATAGGATGCATTATTTTATTATTTGTAATGGTCATACTCGATACTATCTGAGATTCAACATCATATGTGATATAACATGGATACCCTCTACTATTTGGGACACCCCATTGTATTTTTTGTAACCTACTTACCCAACCCTATTTGGGCTATCATATAATATATTATATAATAAGACTAACTAGTTTGTTCATGTCCTCTGCATTGGATAAGTTTCAATATAAATACCCGATGCTATGTGAGAATCCTCATTATATAATCTATTTACTAGAACAATTTCATAGATATATTACAAATTTTATTAGTATCATCATAAAAACTCATAAAAATAACCATTATTCATTTATCACGTAATTATTCCATGGAAAGGAATTTTGTTTCATGTCCATCACTTTCAAACATGATTAACCATGAGAAAATAATTGGGTTTAATTATATTATATTGGGATCATGATTGACCCATGAAAAAATGGGTTCCATAAGTAAAATCTCATTATAACATTAATAATTATGTCGAATGATATCGATGATTTCCATGGATAAAATACCAATAAGTCTTATGTAAAATAATTAATTTCATATTATATGAGAAGTAATTTTTTTAAGTATCATTCAATGCATTTATAAAGAGGATATTCTATCCACATTAAAAAAAATATTTCTAAACATAATACATTTTGAAAAAAAAAATTTACAAAAAATTTTTGAAATAATATAAAAAATTATTTTAAAATCATTTAATTTTTTATCCTAATAATAAATAAAGAGACAATTTTTTTAAAAATTATTTTAAATTAATATTTAGAGAAATTTTTTAAAACACTAATGGAAAATAATTTTTTGATAAAAAATACTTCTGACAAAAGAGGGAAATAATTTATGATTTAATCAAATAAATTTTATTAATAATATTATGTTAAAATGGATATATAAATTGTAAATTATTAGGAGTATATATTTTAATAAAAATAGGGGATGATCATTTAGTATAATTTTTGGGAGAACGATCATCATATTTTAATATTAGAGACCTGATCATAAACAGTCCTCATAAACATTAAGATTGTAACATAAAACAATTTTGTCTTTGAAAACATAGATTCCATTTCATGATTAATTAATAAAATAAAAAAACCTAAAATATTATTACAAGTAATACATTAATGATATTATGTGTCAAATGGCATTTATATAGACTTCATTAAAGGATATATCTATCTATGATAACATAACTCCGAATGAATAAAAAATTAGGCAAATAACTATAAACAATTTTTATTATTTTAAAAAATAATCAAAAACAGAGTTATATAATAAAATAGAAATATTAAAATATATTATAATAATCATAATATAAATTCATATTATGTAAACACTCTACATAGAAGAATGATATAATGAATATAACATGTGTCTCACAAAAGTAAAAGATCGATATTGACAACCATTATCATAACCCCGGAATATTTTTCATAATTTTTCATACATTAAATATAATAGGGAAATTTTATTCAATATAATATCATATATATTTTACTTAGGAAATTATATTACCCATTTATTCTCATTTACATGTTAAAGTCATGTTTTAGGTAATAACCTGATTATTTTCATACTAGTTTTGATTTTTTTCATAGTGATCGAATTAAATGATTATATATTTTCCCAATAATTAATAAAATAATATAAATATCAGTAATATTTATTTTTTATATATTTCTATTAACCCATTATATTTAGTTATCAGAAATGATATACAACTATCAATGAGATAATAGATCTTACATATGCATGAATATTGTTTTAATTTTCTACTCTCATCAAATGAAAAAACAAAAATGAGATATATATATATATATATATATTAAAATTATTATCATTTTAAGGTAATATATATTAAATATTATAATAAACAACTATTTTTAAAATTTTGTTTAATCTTTGAATGAATCTCATCGATTCCCAAGACAATATTTTGTCGTACAAATGAATGATGTTATCGTATTCCGTAAAAATGAATTTATAACACATTTTATGAAGTGATTATGGATTTTTTTTTATTTTAACATAAAAAATTCTTTATATATGGAATATATTATATTTAATATGTAATATTTATATGAATATAATTGATGGTGTTTGAGAATAAAATACAAAAAAATATTCAATGATGAATGTTGCATATTCATTTGGCATATCCTTTTGGTTTTTACCATAGATCATTCGTGGTTTGATTTAATCCCCATGTAATGATTCTTATATAATTGTATGGAATTCATAAAGTGATTTTGGGATGTAATAGTGGATCCAATTTTTATGAGAGTTTTAATTATTTGAGCTAAGTGAATATAATATTATTACGAAGGTGGAGTGACATTCATGGAAATAACCAATATCATTCACTATTTGGAGGTCTATATTTTGTCATGCAACTTCAAAGAAGAAAACTAATGTCTTGTACTTATTAATCGGGCAGGAAACACTACAACCACCCAAATTAATTTTTATCATATTATTCATCAGTCTTTATGTTTATTCAATTTTATATTAATTATTTTTACTAAGGTGTCTTGTATTTTTTTTATTAAACTCAATCAATTATACAACAATCTTATAATAAAGAAGTTAATAATTATTTAATTTAATAAAAATAATTTAACATATTATTTATATCTAATTAAATAAAAATATAATGTGTGTGTAATATTTATTTTAATATATACACATGAAATGCACTAAACCACATTTTAACATTAATTTCATTTATTAATATTAAATGTTTTTTACTATTAATTATGGTAAAATATATTGTTGAAATAATTATATAATGTAAATTATAATTATTCCAAATGTGATATCATTTTTCCCAAATTCCTTTAAGTTAGGTGGTATAATTTAATTTAAAATTCTTTTTGTAGGTGGGACGAGAATCTATTGTATGAATTTGAAAATTGTCAAATGATTTATATAATTTTATAAATAAATATTAAATTTAACAAATTTAAATGATCTAAAGTGAGTTAATAGATATACAAGTGAATAAATATTCCTTAAGAAAATTAGAAATAAAATTTAACATGATAAATTATTTATATTAATGTCATTTTTAAATTAAAATATACTATTCTTCAAAATTAATTAAAGAATGAATCATTTTTGAAAAATGTAATGATGGAAAAATAATAATTACACAATGTAACTAATAATGTTTTCTCTACATAGAAAAAAATTTATTGGATGTGTATATTTTTACATGTAAGAAAAGTGTCGACAATTATAGAGAGGTAAATAACAATGATGAAAATAATATCGGTGATTGTAAGAATGTTAAAGATAAAAACACATAAATTTTTTAATGATCTCATAGAAAATTTTATTCCTCTTAAATGAATATACTAGGATAATATTTTTGTTTTATGATCCCCTTTTTAAATATGTTAAATTTCTATAGGTATATAAACTAACTTTATTTCATTATATTTCATATGAAAAATATCACTGTTGGGTTATTCTTTGATCCACATCAACAAAATCACTTACTCTGTGAAGTTAAGGACAAATTTTTATCTCAGAAGAAAAAATAAATTATCTAATTCATTGGTAGAATAATTAGTCATTCCACCAATCTACTGTTAATACCAATGAAAAATTATTAGCATAGACTATAAAACATAAAAAATTCATTATAATGAAAATTAATAATAAAATATATAATACAAAATTCATTATTAATCATAAACCATTTCATAAATTATTAATCGTTTTAAGCATTAAAAATATGAAAATATTAAATTAATGAAATAAGGTCACTATATTTCACAATTTTTTTCAATAATGACCCCCCATATATCATATTGTTTCTGTTGATTGTCACCTAAATTCAAGTGAATTGTATCATCATGTATTCTCTAGAAACATTGTTAAAATATGAATTATTATAAAGAAATATTTAAAAAGTACATGAATCAACATTATTGAACTAAAACATAGATTATTTGATATATTCAACAAATATAAAAATTATGTAATCATAACTGGTGACATTATGAACCACTGTATCAAAAACTCATTTATCGTTTCCAAGGTAATTTCTAATATATGAGTTGTATTTTTTATATTCAATATATTGTTATCCTCTAATATTTATATCAATGTAAAAAACGTTTTAAGGATTTTCTTCCCTTAATAAATATATAAGTTTTATTTTTTATTGGTATCATTTCACCCATTTTTAAAATCCATATTTCCAGCTTCCATAAAAATAATTATAAACACCATACTTCTAGAGTTATGGTACATATAAACCTGAATAATTCTAACACATCCTTATGCTAGTAACTAGGATTCAATATTTTATTCATTAATTCTAATATACATTAATATTCAATTTTTAGTCTATACATAACAAATAATACAATAATTACCCATAACTCTTTTTCATTTTTCTTTACATTTTTTCCCTTTTTGAAATCGATATAATTAATTCCAAAACATCCATATTTAAAGAATTATATAATCTATGATATCTTAGTGAGCCCAATATTAACATCCATAGAATAAATAAAACTTTTAATATAAATATTTTAGTTACTTTCTTTGTGTAATTATTTTCAATTGTCAAACAACTTCCCATTCCTCTAAGACATTTTATTGGGTGTTTCATCCCACATAATAATTACATGGGGAACATAATATTTTTTAATCCATGGTCTCCACAACCCAAACTCTAAATGAAATATTTACTTCTCTTATTTAGGGAATCTAATTGTTGGTTAAGAAATATATTAATATTCATAAACTGTGAAAAAATGTTATCTATAATCAAAATGAATTTAACCATAGTCATCAAAGCATTTTATATATCATAAAAAAAATATGTAACACCAAAAAATATATATGGTTCATTTTGATATACCCATTCCTTAAAAAAAAGAATATTGTGACAAACATTAATCATTTAGGAAAACCAAACAATTAGTGAAATTTAATTATAGTATGAATGAACCTTGTTACATTATTATTTATTAAATTAATAATTAGTTTTATTATAGGTTATTCATATTCATATTATATTTATGTGATTTATGATTGTTAAAGAATGTTTTCTAAATTTTAAAAAAAGCATCCACTATAAGTATCAACCTAGGTATGCAGCAAACCTGATTTACCAGAACAAGTTTGTTATCTATTAATTATCAATAGGGCGACATAAGTGTTTTTAAACCGAGATACATTTGTTCCAAATCCACAACCACTTATAATATCTATATAGGTATGCATTAATAGAAAAAACACACTCTATGCAATACCATATTCCTATTAAATCAAAAAAAATATGACTCATCATTATAATTATCCTTACATAAAACTATATACATATTGTCATAAATATACCTACAGATCTCACAACTGTTTTCTCAAAAAAATTTATAAATTAGTAATGAAAATTACATTTTATAAATTCTATGCCCATCTAGACATCCCATACATGCATATTAAAACATTTAGAAGAATATTTAGAACATTAAAAAAGTATATGACCAAGAACAGTAATAGTTTATCAACATTGGATTCTCAGAACACAATTTACTAACATGGATTAAGATACTCATTATTCCCAACAAGTATCATCACATTTAGTACTCCGATAAAATAATAGTATTCATTGCATGGGAAAGAAAATATAATAAATGTTGAGATCATATGAACAAAATGGGAGATGAAGCATTTATAATATAATGACATGAACATAAGGATATGATAATATGTGAATAACATTTTATGACCGTAACCATCATAACAGATATCATACATGTGGGTAATGGAAAAAATAGGTTGACTATAAGACATGAATTATATGATAATCGAGAATATAATCTCTAAGAGCATAACATAAGATTAAGACGTAGAGTTTTGGTAGTCACATAAACATATTAAATGATTTAAACACTATAAAAGGCTATAATTCAGGGAAATATTAGTGGGGGGGGGGGGGTTTACTAAAATACCGTCATAGATGTCAATGTTCACTCCCAATATTATCATGGCAGAAATAGTCCTTCAATTAACTAGGTACACTACCATTCATCAACATTATATATCATGAATTTTTTATCCTTACAATATCCATGGTATCACTTTCTAGGATCCTCCATCATTTGAGATGTCACAAGTTATCATGGAATTATTTAAACCTCCCTATCATATGTTATATAATGGGATTACACCACTCTATCTATGATTTCCAATTATATAAGTTGTAGTTGGATTACCCTACACTATTTGGGTACTACATTGTATAATCTAAAATGGTATCACCCAAAAAATCATTTCAATAATATTATAAAAGATGTAATAGGCTTAACCAACATTGTCAAGGTCTCCACATTGTATACTCTGTATCAATGATCAAAAAATGAATAATGTTCCAAGACCATAAATATCCACAAAAATCTAATAAAAAAAACAATTATCTTTTCTTAACCTGATACACTCATGTAAATTAAATGGGTTCCATTAAAATCACAATGATTCATTATTATCCAATCGTTAGAAATGTGTTTTATAACAATTTATTTTTAAAATTAATAACTTGTGGAAAATAAATAGGTTTTATAAACATCATTCAATAAAAAAACCTTTAATAGAATGAATAAGAATGGCATCCTTAGGTAATATACCCCATAATTCATATCTAAACCTTATGTAATAAATAATTTTTTAAAATTAAATATCAAAGGATAATTATTATCTTTTAATGTTGAATTTTTAATTTCATCCATGTAAAACAATTTCTAAATAATAAAACATTCTGAAAACATTTTTCCATAAAAATAACATTGTAAATATATAAAGTATGATATAAAATGAAATAGAAAAAATTATTAAAACATACCACATTTATACGAATATTTTATTGATATTTATATTATAATTCTATTAAATATATAAACCATTTATAAAAAACAATATTTTGGATGAAAAAATATTTTCGCCTGATGAGGGAACTATTTTCTTCATTTCATAAATATATTTTTAATTGGTTTTATTAAAAACATTGTATAAATCGTTCCATTAAATGAATATTAATGTAATTAAAATAAAACAAGAAAATTCATGATATATTTTCAGTGGTTGAGAAACATATTTCAAAATTGTAGTTTTGACCATAAAGAATGCTAATAAACTGTCAGCAAGTAACATAAAAATCATAAAAAAAATAAAAACCATAAATCAATATCACCATGAAGGAATAAAGTAATATGGAACTGAAAATATGATGAGGATGAATAAAATGATGAAATAACATGTAAAATGGGTTTTATATTCACCATGTGATATGATATAACTATATAAAATAATATAACCCACAATGATGAAAAATTGAGAAAATAATATTATGAATTTGTAAATATTTGAACCATGAAAACCATGAATATCAAATACAAAAAATTAAATATAAATAAAATATTTTTTTAATTATCATAATATAAATTCATCCTATGTTTGTACACCACATAGAAGAATAATATGGTGAATATAAAATGTATCTCACAAATGTAAAAAGTAAGATGGAAACCAAATAAGGAATGTTAAAAGTATCATAATAATTATTAATAATTAATTTATAATAAATATATGATAATAATAAATTTATAATAGAATTATAATAGTTTAAATTATACCATATTTTATTAACTTAAGACTTTATATTTCCAGTTTATTAATAATTTCATGTTATTTGGTTTCAGATAATAACCACCTTGTTTTTAGAAGTTATGAATTACTATAATTGGCTCTATTACATATATCATGATTAAATCATATATATATTGATAAAAATGATATAAATATCATATTTATATAGTGTAAAATTATCATCATTTAATACGAAAGTTTGCTGATAGGAAATGAAATAAACAATTAATGGAAATGTTTGGTCATAAGTACGGTTGAATCGTTTTACCATATTCATAAAATATTGAATTATAGAAATGTAAATGATATATATATATATATATCATCATACATGTTTTGTATTTTTTTTTATAAATAAGAATTTTTTAATTAAACCCATATTTAATATATTCTATGTAATTTGTGAATGAATCACATTGTTTCACAATGTGATAGTCTTCGGTAAACACGATTGAATTTATCATATTGCCAAAGAATAAAAATAGTGACGCTTTGTTTTATATAAAATATATATATCATAATATAAATAAACATATAAAAATTGAATATATAAATAAAATAACAATCCCTCTATCAAACAATGAATAGTGGTAATAGAAATACAAACAACATCAGTTCATTGGATGATAGTTCATCATACATCTGAAGGATGAATTCATAATACATTTGATTACAATGTTTGTATTAATAGTTCCTATAATCATAACGTCAAATATATTAATATTTTATATAGTGAGGTTATTATATAATCATTATATATATAATTGAATTGGTCTGAGAATGAAATAAAGAATGTTCATTGATGAACATTCCCACTTCATCCGGTATCTGCTTATGGTTTTCACGAAATCACATCAATTGTAGGATGAATTACTAAATATAGGACACTATAATTTGAGGGTAGTTTTTGGAAATTTATATTCTAAAATTTTTTTTGGGATAATTTTCATTAGTTGTGTGAATATTTGAAGAGAGTCGATGCCCTTATATAATAATAAGGGAGTGGTATTATTTTAAATACCAAAATATTTTTTTTGTGTTATCACATCAATAATTTGATTAAAAATATATCAAAAATGGTAGATTGTTATTACTTGTTCTATAAACTTCTCAACCAAAAAAAGAATACATATTTTAAAATATTATTCTTTATTCAATATGTCTAGATAATTTTATCATTAGTGTTTTTACAATTGCTAAATATATATGTCTATTTTCCTTTTTAATTTATCCAATAAAATTATAAATAAATATATATTATAGGATAATTTAGACACAATATTATATATAATAATTTAAATTCAGAAAATAAAAAATACTATGTTCGAATATATTTAATTTTATAAAAATCGATATAATTCTACAAACTTCATTTAAAACATAATATTGTTAATTAATTTTTAATACATTCTGAAATCCATATAGAATTAATTTATGTTGAAAATATTTTATAATAAAAATATTTATTATTTTATATATGTAATAGATTTTTTCAAATTACATTGATAGAACATATGGAAATTAATTAAAAATTAATCCCATAGAAGAGATGAGAATATGGGGATTCATGTTGAAAATGTTCAAATATTTACTATATTTTTATATACAAATACAATATAAAAAATATTAAAATGACATAAATTTTATTAATAGAAGAAAAATTGGGATAATTTTAACTTAAAAAAATTTCAACATATAATTTATCATCGTAAATTATTTACGTAAAAAGTCGTTATCCAATTAAAATTCTAATGTATTCATAATTCACCAAAAAAATATAACATCTCTAAAAACATTTACTCTAATATAATTAGTATTGTTTACTTTAAAAAATAAATTATATTTTTTCAAATATATATTGTATAAGTGAATACATTTTGTTTTAAATTATATTTTCCATAAAAAGGCTGTTAAAATGTATTTTAGAAAAAAAAAATAATTTTATGTCTAAAATTAGTCTTTTTCATTACTATAAATTAAAACACTCATATGATGACAGTTAAATACTTAATTAAATATATAAATTATATATTTTAATAAAAAATGTCTGAAGTTTTTTATTTGAACTTCATGACATAAAAGTGTATTTTCAACGAAAAATATTTTTATAGAATATGAATTTCATTATTAACATATAGTTTTAAAATTTATAATTAATATTTTTTCTAATAATTCATTTTATAGACATATATGTCCTAAATATTCATAATTTAGTTTATTTCATTTCATATTATATTACATTAGTTTGGTTATTAAAATAATATTATTTCAACAATAATATTAATAGTTTGTTTTAGTTTCACAGAACATGTTCTTATATATAACACAATATATCATTGTATCATGGTATTAGAAGTACCAAAATCTAAACTCAGTATTTCATATACCTCATTATTAATATGTTATATCATGCTACAAAATCCATCAAATATTTTTTATTTTCTCATGATCAAATAATTAATAAACCGGTGATGTGATACACATAATAAAAACACATGATAAATGGATACAATAATATTATAGAAAAAATCAGTAGCATATTTCCAAAATTATATCGATTTTAAAATTTCGTGGGATAACATAGTGAACTACATAATAAGGTGGGGAGGTAAATTTATCGTTATGGGAAGAAATAAATATAAAAATAAAGAATATATTACATGATTGACAATAGGAATTTCCCATATATATAAATGAGGTGAGAATTAAAAACATGTATTATAAGTCATGATATAACATCGTATCATAATTTCAGGAGGAGAAAATGTGTCAACAAAAATAAATAGGACATCATATACATTGTTCATGGCAACTCATCATGAAATCATAATATGGACGAAACAGTCCCAAAAGGGATTCAGATCAATCCATTATCTCATACATGATATGTCGTGGGAGTGGGACATAACCCAATGCATTGGATTTCAATATGATTCTTGGCACACCCATCGATTTAATATCATATACTTGCATCCGTGTACCCCATAGGTCATTCAAAATAAAGATTAATTTCATCAATTTTAACCCCAAAATCATGTTTTTTATTTTAGAAAATCTAATTTACATATAGAGTATATATAGTGAGAAATAAACCAATGTTTAAATGGGCATGGGTATACTCCTCACACGTTTTTACCATGGAAAATCATATTGACAATTTTGAAAAATAATAGTTGAACATAATGATTAAAAAAATTGATCAATGAGATATAATGTGGTATCTCATCACAAGGATGTAAAAATAATAGCATGAGGGATATGTAATAACATTATAAAACATGATTATTTTGGAATAAATAGAAATATGTCATTGTGGGTTATTGAATAAGAACATGGCTTTAAAAATTTCCTGTTAATTTCTTTACCATAATAGCATACATATTACGTCATAAAAAGAATTAATGAGACAATTGACTTAGATAAATAATATAATGATATGGTATAAATGATATATAATTATTTATACTTATATTTTATATTCTTGGTGTATTTATAAATTCAATACAACATAACCAATTTACATGTAACGGCTGAATAGAGAAGATGAATTTTGAATTGAAAGTAATAGATAAAAATTCATTAATATAATTTGGTATTGTAATAGATTTGGTATTGGATAAAATGAGAGGTAAATGGGATATAATAATAATAATATCAAATTTATTGTAATTTTTTATTAATAATATTACAATAATTGTCCCAATTTTGATTAAAAAGGATAAATATTAGAAATTTTCTCAAAAAGGAAATATGAGACGAAGGAATATTTCCCAGAGGGAGTGATTCCAAAAGATTTTATGGATCTTCTTGAGAGGATTTTGGTACCATTAGATGATATAATAAATGGGAGGGTAGATTAATTATGTGATTGATGGTTTTTTTGGGAAGAGGAATGTGATCAGGGGTGGTTTTATATAGTAAATGTGAGGTGAGTTCTTTTTTTTATCCAAACAATTATTAGTGATATATATAATAAAATAATAGAAAGAAAAATCATTCACTTGGTGTTTCCCCATGTTTATTTACTAAATGGTTTTTTATTTCACCATTTTAAAATATCATGGGCCTTACAGATTAAAATATTGCACTTTTTTTAGATGTGAGACATGTTTATACATAATTTTTATCCAAATCGGAAAATATTATATCGGCTTTGGAGGTTTCATAAATCCATAATAAAATTAATAAAATGACTTAAAAAATAATATTTTAATATAGAAATTTTATTTTTTTCTTTTATACCATATATTAAATGATTGACATCATTTTTTAATCATTATGATGCATAATACACAACACATATTTATATCGTTGTTAATTTTTATCTGATGATTTGAATGTATTGAAAAATTATGAAATTCACTATTGGATAAATAATACATGACAATTACAAATATAATATTTTTTTTAAAAAATAATAATCAAAATATTTAGTGTCTTTTATAAATCAATATACATATATATAGAAATACTATTCATGTTCAATAATATTTTTCAAATGATTATAATAGTTATATTTGACAACATTTAAATTTTCGTATCAAATAAATTAATCAAAAATTATTTAATAATATAATTTTTTATAATTAAATTAATTTATTATAATCTTGAATTCATCAAAATGTAATGTCTTAATTGAAATTTCTTATTGTAGTAAAATATAATTTGGGTTTTACAATATGAAAGTATAAATTTCCGTCAAATATTTCATTATTATATATAAATAATAAAAATTGACTATTCTTTTGAAATTAAACTACACATATTCATATTATTAGTGTCACATTTTTTTGTACATGTTAAAGTAATTTTAACAGTAATTATTTTAGTTTCCTTTTACCGTGGGGCTAATTATTTACTAAATTTAGAATTCATATTGAAAAAATAAAGATTTTATCTTTTTTAATAATATGAATTATGATTAGTCCAATTATGGGATACATTTTCTAAAAATAAATTCATATAGTTTTAATGAATTAATTCTAAATGATAACCTTGAGACAAATGGAAAGTGGTTTTTTCTAGAAAGTGATATTTTCAACAAAAATTAATCTAACATAAATTTATAACTAGATGTATTCGATATATAAATTATATATAACAATGAAATATAAATGACAAAAATATTTTATTTAAATCAGCCACCTTTAATGGTTATTTTTAATTAATAAATAAAATTAACATTATGCATTTTAAAATAGTTTACATAATAATTTGTTTTCCAACCAATATTTTCACATTTACTAAAATATGTTATGAATATGATTAAAATTTATTAAATACGTTAAATATAACTATATAAATTTTATTTTAATTTCAACACGAACTAATATAATAGTGAGACTTTTAAATCACATAATTTATCAAATGAATTTTTGTTCTATAAAAATTAATATTTTTCAATATTCACAAAAAAATAATCATTTTTTCAAATTAATATTTTTTACCCAAACTGAAATTAGAGATGATTATTTTTACAAAAATATTAATTTTATCAAAATTAAGTTCCTAGATGACCTATAATTTATTATAATAATTTTAATTCAAAAATAAATAAATATTTTTTATGAGGAAAATGTATTTTGAGGGAAAAAATTCAATTTTCAAAATTAATTTTTTATTTAATAATAATTGTTAAATAATTATATGTTGCATAGGAAATATATATATTTAATTATTTTTTATTCCTAATCACATACTCAAATTTAATGGCTCAGTTAATATGGACATATTTAAATAGTCATTTTTTGATGGAGTTCAATGTTGCATATCATGTACCCTGTTAAAAATTATTTTACCTTTTAAAAAACTTGGAGAGTTAAATTCTTCCCGAATATAAAAAATTTCCCCCTCAAAGTTTTAATATTATCATGTCATAAAACTCTATTACAAATTTATATATCATTATTGAAAGCCCTTGTTGTAAAAAGTCGTTATTAAAATCTCCACTTTCAATTTGATAATAAGAAGTATGAAGGTGATCACATACCAATGATTATAAGTAAGAGAACATTAATATGAAGTGAAAATATATTCATCTTTGTAAAATAAAAATTTCTCATAAAAAATATATGGTGATAGATAACATGGTTAGGAGAAATTCAACAACTACGTAATAAACAATCATAGATGGCTGAATAAACCTTTAATTTATTTTATGAAAAAAAATCATTCATTATAATTTTTTTTATTTAATGATTTATTATAACATTATGAAAAGTAACATAATGAAATATAGATTATATATAAGTATAATTTCATCCTTTAACCAATTCCAAATAAAATGTTATCTTTTCACTAAATGATGAGTTCTCAAGATGACTTTTCAATGCCTAATGAACTAAAACCAATTCTAACGGATCCGATAATTCACAACAAAAAAAAATATTCATACTATTTATATTATATATAAATTCGATGGAGTAATATAATATAATATAGAAAATTAAGAAAACATTAATAAACTAATCTCAAAAATACATCAATGAATTCATGAAACATAAAAATTGTCCATTCCTTAAATATATAACCCAATATCCCAAAAATAACTGATAACATCAACATTAAATAATTATTTATCCTCAAAGGTTGTTTCATACACTTCATCATATAACTCCAAAAAAATATAATTTTACTTAAAGAAACCATTATATTAGTCCAAATGCGTATATATAATCATTAACCCAAAAAATTCTATAGAAATTGGAAAATCATGAATCGTATTCACATAATGAATGTTCATAGTTTAAAAAAATGCACATATTGATATATTAAAAATTGAGAAAAATTGATTTTTTATTATTTATAATTTTTTAATGATGAACTTTGTGTCATATAATGGGGACAGATTTAGCCATTAAGAAGATTGGGTGAAATAATCGATACTACATACATATGATAATAAAAATAAATGACAAATAAGTACCTAATATGAAATGAATTATTATAAATAAGTCTCAAAAATTAACATATATGTTAATAATTTTACAAAATAATTTATTTAGATGGTTATTTTAATTTTAAATAATGTTTAATAATGTCCGACTAATATATCAATATGTGGATTTTTTACATATATATTAATAATTTTACAACATAATATATTTTAAATAATGTTTATATCACCCAATAAAAATAATATCCACAATAAATTATTTGAAATTGGAAAATAATGGACCTCATTCACATAATGAATGTTCATAGTTTCAAAAAAAGCACATATTGATATATTAAAAACTGAGAAAAAATTATTTATTATAATTTATAATTTTTTAATGGTGAACTTTGTGTCAAATAATGGGGTTAGATTTTTTAAATAATGTTAATATCACCCAATAATAATAATATCCATAATAAATTAATTGAAATTGGAAAATCATGGATCTCATTCACATATTAAATGTTTATAGTTTAAAAAAATGCACATATTGATATATTAAAAACTGAGAAAAAATGATTTTTATATTATTTATAACGTTTTAATGATGAACTTTGTGTCAAATAATGGGGTTATATTGATCCATTACGAAGAATGGGTGAAATATTCGAAATTACATTCATATGATAATGAAAATAAATGACAACTATGTTCCAAATATGAAATGAATTATTATAATGAAATCTCAAAAACTTACATATATATTAATAATTTTACAAAATAATTTATTAAGATGGTTGTTATTTTTAAATAATGTTTAATCAAGTCTGACTAATAATGATTCAAAGGAAAGAGTTTCTTGTACTCAAATTCTGTTTATTTCGATATGATTGGTTTTATGCATTTACGTTAAATTATATATTCTAAATAAAAAAAATATTTTTTTAACTATTATTATATTTATTAATGGTATTTAAGGTTTTCAAATTCATGGAATTTCATTTCCAAATTTACTATAGAATAAAGGATTTCCCTTCAAGCACTACTTATTTCTAGTGAGGAATATCTCCCAATCATATGGATATTTTTATGGAATATATATATTTTTTATCTCTTTTTAAAATGACATTTAATTTTTCTTTAAACTATCTTGGTTTTAATGATGATATTTTTAAACACATTTCCTGTTCATTTTCAAATATACATTTAAGGACATTTCCAATGATTATTTTCAAAAATACATTTTTCCAGATTTCTATATTGAAATACAGTATGTCAATGTGTTCCTGAAATATTTTTGAAAATTAAATTAAAATATATATTTTGAATTATTTTCTTATTAAGATTTAAAATATTAATAAAATATTAAAGGTATTTTGTATTGAATACTTTATTTACTAAAATATTTTTTGAATGAATTAGATGAACATCATTGGTATAACCATTTAGAGGATAATTTTATTTTGAATGAAATTAATATACATGTTAATTAATAATATATTTTTCAAGACGGTGATCTAAATTGTAAAGGGTGTTTCTTCTACATCCTACATGATAATTTTTTATACTATTATAAGGGAGTTTTTATTCTATGACGAAATTAATAGAGTTTTCTTATAATTTAATGTGAGTATTCTTTAATAATATAACCATATATCTCGACGTGGATTTATTATGATCATTTCATTCAATTTATTCATTAGGGAATTTATTACAATCTATTTGGTTCTTTATTCTAATATGCATGTTTCTTGATTAAATAAATAACATGATAATATAGTTTAATAATAATCCAATACATGAGTATTTCAATATATATGTGTAATTAATAGGTAGGTCCTATACATATAAAAAACATCAGTGAAATATATAGAACATCAGTGAATTATTTGTGAATTTGGTGTATGAAAAATAATTTATTCAAAACATTGTTGTTGCATTCTGGATGACATGTATGATATAGGGGTTACAATACAAATGTTTTGTTTTATTTTGTATTTGTACTATTGGTGGTATGAATTATTCATTTGGTATGATATTGAAGAAAATAATGATTTTTTCGATGTAGTCTTGTGAAAATATGCTATTCCATGATTATCCCCATAAGGGTATGATTGATATGATTGAATTTATCATCCCATCAATATGATATAAATTATTGTTACCCTTGTGTTTATTTATTATCATTTTATCCATGGGAATGTATCAAACATAATTTTTCCATTATAGAATTATTTATTTTATTAATTCAATCCATACAATTCATGCATTTTATATTCCACGATATCTTCCTTTGTACCATACCGCATTTTGAGAATTTGGGCTAACCTATAATAGGTTTCCACTTCCTATGATTGTAAAGAAGATTATTATGTATGAGAAATACATATAGTTATTATATATGTGATGTTGAATATATATATTAAATTAATAAAACCGTTATTTATTGTGGAAAATTCAATTTGGATTGAAATAATATTGTTATTAGATTTTCATATCTAAAAACCCTAAAACTAAATGATTCATGGTGTATATGTGACCGAATAATTGTTTTTGATATTTTAAATATATATTTAGATGTTTGGTTTAATTTATTTAATTTAAATTTTAGTAAGCAGTGAATATATTTTTTATCACCATATCTGATATATTGGTTTCAGGGTGTCAAATTTGGTATTATAGTGATATTTAGATAATTATTAGGGTTGAAATGAGTATATGACAAATGAATAGTTATTCTATATGGTTGTTATGGGATTTAATATCACGGAAATTTAGGGTATTATTGATATTATTAATTCATATTTAATGAATTCCTAATAAATGTATATAATGGTTGGTATTTTACCTCATGTAATTTAGGGACTAATACTAGAGAGAATTAGTAAAAACACTAGATATAATATTATATATTGGAATAAGTCATCATTTTTAATGTATAGATTGTGTAGTTTTTATAAGTGGCATCCCATTATAGATAGAAAAAAGAATTGTACGATTGCCCATAGATTCACCTAGTAGTAATAACCCTAAACACGAATAGATTACTATCAAATTCATATTTACTTGGTTAATAACAATTTTCAAAATTCTACACATAGCGTGACACAATTGATGGATATGATTTTTTGAATCAAATTCCCATTATAAAACCACAATTATTTATTCGTTATTGAATTTTAGAATATAATATATTTTTAGTATAGTAATTAAACAATATAGTAAAATGATTTTTTACTACCAAGGATATAAAAATCGATTAACAGGTTGATCAAATAATATCATAGAATACATGAATATATCATAAGATTAAATTATTGGTTTATATGATAATACATCCTTTGATTTAGTTTTCATATTCCTATGAAATTATACATTGATATCGAAGGATATTATATTAAAAATTTTCATTTCAGTATTTAGTTGGAAACATGATCTTGAAAATGACTCTGAGAATGGAATGTCTCTAAAAAAGCATAGGGACTATAGATATCCATGGTTAATATGTTGTGCAAATGGATTAAATATATATGTATTTCGATTATAAAATGATATAATAGTTATCTAGTCATACCCTCTATAGTGAGTTGATAATTATATATTCTATATTACATAATGTATTGATATTAATAGGTACTTTCACAAGGGAATGATAATTAGTATTCCAGAGACACAATTTATTTATGTGTGGAAAAGGTAAGATAGAAATATTTTGTACATGTATATATTTAAATAAATTCTATAATTAATGGAGTCTAGAACATGAAACATTGAAAAAAAGTCAAGGAATAATAGATGAAATATATTAGTAAAATTTTTAGATTAATAAAACACGTAGTAAATAAAAATGTTATAAAAATTTAAAATAATCCTTGGATAAATAAGAAAAAAATTAATTTGATAAAATATTAGAAATGATTTTTTTTCAAAGAACTATTTTTATAGTATTTATTATTTTATATAACCAAGTTATATTTAAAAAATTTAAAAAATAATTATAATAATATTTAATATTTATATTTATAAAAAATGTAATAATTTTATTTTAATTATTTTTCAAATTAAATGATTTGAAGGACACATAATTTGTTAATGTTCCATTGTTTATAAGATTATTTTTTTATTATTTAGATCAACATTAATATTTTCAAATTTTTTATATGAATTTAATAAAAATAACCCCCTGTATAAATATTATGTCAAAATACTATCAGTTTGAATTTTAGACATGAAAATCTATGAAACTTTTTGTATAATAATTTCTTTATTTATTATGTTAAAATAATATTTAGAAATACTATTTTTTTTATTTTCGAAACTCATACATCAAATTATGGAAGCTGTATTATATTTAATTATAAGAAAATCCGTTTTTATACTTGACTATTTAACATGTTATATTCGAGTTTTTAATTTTTTTTATATTCAAATATGAATATTTAGTTTAATCAGAATCCATTAAATTTCATATTCATTGATTAAATAAATAATTGTTAGCTAAATTAATTTTTATTATTAAAAATCATTTCTCTAGAAAGTGTATTTTAATATATGAAGCATCCTTTTATAAAAAATAAACATTTAAAAATCAATTGTATTATTATTATAAGAGGGATTACTTATTAAAAATAATCATAATATAAATATGTAATAATATTACATTAAATTTCATGACAACCAAAAAAATTTCCAAGGAAAAATTTATGTATTCATTATATAATGTAATTCAGGGAAGATGTTGAAAAATAATTAATGGAATAAAATATCTCAAACAATATATATTATTTATTTGGATGATTAATGGATCAACCAAGGACTACCCCTACTCCATTATCATCAACTTTTAAATCCTTGTTATGTGTAAAGATGAATGGATATAAAATAATGTTATGATTATTATCAATCTATCACATTACAACTTTTAAAAAGGTTCCCCTCACAACCTCTATTCATCGCATATAATGCTTATTAGATAGAATAAAATAATCCATCAATTATTCCCTAATTTTATTCTAATGATCAATTGGTTCTGTACTCAGTAAAAGGACAATTTATTTTTTATATATGACTTGACTCGAGGTGTATGAAAAATAATCTCAATCACACATTTTATAATTCTATATTTTTAATTTTTATTCTACCTCCACTAAATCATTTATAAAAATGTAGAATATAATCAATTATTTATAATATCTATAATGAAATGTTTTTTAATTAGGGAACCATTATTTTTTTCCTTCTTCATAACTATTTTTAAAATGAAAACACGACTCAAGCGTTTCTCTATAATACAACTTCTATCAGTGTCATATATTGTTTTTTATCACCCCGACATATTTCCTATTATAGAAATTTTTTTAATAAATATATAATAATTTTAAAAAAATTAATACTCTATAGTGATGAATATATATATACTATAATTTATATAAACTCATTAGAATATGAAAAATATCTCATCTACATACATACATACTATATCTTCCAAAGATGATATTATTCAATTATCGTAACCATATTACATGGATTTAAATAGAATATATTTAATGAATATATATTATATTATGGTGAAAAAATATCTTTAAATTTATTTTAAAAAATATATACATGAAGAAATATAATACAAATAATTTAATATTTTGAAATGAATAATTTAACAGAAACATATATTCATCGATACAATTATCGTAATGAAAGAACATAGATTCAATAATATGATTAATCAGATTTATAAATAATTGATAAAATGAAATTTAATATTAGTTATATTCTAAGAATGACAAACATAGTATTAAAAAATGTTTTTATTTTTCTTATTATTTTCCATTTGAAAAACAATTGAACATTCCAACATTTGAAAATGAAAATAATTGATATGTAGCTTATAAATATAAAATTAATGATTATAATTTAATCATTGAAAAGGTTAAATATATTAATATTGTTTATAAATATTTTATTAATTTTGGTACTGTTATTATAGATTTTGATGGAGCATATACAGCTAAACACAAATACATGGTAAGTGTTTCCTTGTCTCAAATTATATTGAATGTGGGATGTTTTATTATATGAACCTCACTTGTATTATTTTATTCATATACATAAACATTTAATTGTTTTAGAATAAAAAAAATTATTCATGGTATTTAATGTTCACTTTCATATTTTCATTTACATGATATTTAGTTTGAAAGATTACTAAATATAATATAGTTCTTTTTTGAATTTCATTTATTATGGTTGTGTCTCCGTCCCATTTATATCTTTATTCTTCTTCCATGAAATATAATTCAATTTTTAAATCAAAATTTGTTATGTTTTTCAACACCATTATTTTCCCTTATGCCCATTTTATCGAAACTTTTATCAATATTGTTAGTTCCATTGGGCTTGATACCCTAAAGGGGGTGAATCATTTTATGAAAAAAAAATATCTTTTAGATATGGTTTTCTTGTTAAAATAACTCTCTTCTCTCTCTTTCCCATATTAATGTATAAAAAAAATTAAATCAAGCACAAGACTCTATATTTTTTATTTTTTTCATCCTCACTAGGTTACATCCAAAGAGTATACACAAACCATGTTCTCATGTAAAAAATCCACTATAAATGGCTGCACTTTACAATTATTAGAAGTGGGACATAAAAATTTTTATTGGATAATTTATTGGTGTTTTTCGGATAACTTTATTATATTGATGAATACTGAAAAATAGAAGAAAAAATTTTAATTTTGTTTAATAAAAATAATTTATATAGTTAAATTATACATATAACTGGTTTTGATGTTAATTAAATTATATTTGTATAATTTTATCCAATGTGGGATTTTGGATATAATTTTACATTTAAATTTGACATAAACATATATATTTTGATTGTTTTATTTCTAAAAAACATGTATTATTGTTTTGAAAATGGTAATAAATCATTCATTTATTTATGTAACATCAATGTTTTGAATATTATAAAATAGACAACACTAATTAGTACGTAATATAGAATTTAAATTAGGATGAATTTTTGGTATTTTTTAAAAAACCATCACTTTCTGATGAATAGTGAAAACCACTACATTATTGATTCAAACTGATAATTTATTTTAATAGTTATTTATAATTAAAATTTATGATAAATTAAAAATAAATACCTAATGCCAATATTATTACTATTTACTTCATTATATTTATCTTATAATATATATATATATATATATATAATATAATTGTACTTTTTATCTTCTTTTACCTACATTCAATGCACATATGCAATTTAGAATATATCATAATTTTATCAATTCAGTGAATTGTATTTTCAAATTTCCAAGATACACAGTTGAAATCAATATGTAAAATGTTGTTCAATCTGACGAAAATATTTTTTGGTGAATATTATATTTTGAATTTAATTTACCATAGTTAAAAATAAATAAGGTAATTAAAAGTTAAAACGATATTCAAATTAACATAAAACATGTCGTAATTCTATTGGACAAATGTTTTTCACCCAAAATAAACCTTAGGAAAAAAATAAGACCCTTTTTATCCAAATATATTAGATTACGAAATTAATAATATTATATTTAAAGAAGAGTAAAATGTGTTAAATTCAATGTTTAATAGAAAAAACATTTTTAATATAGAGATATACATAAGATAAAGTCAACTATAAATATTCATTATAAAGATAATAATATTTCCTATATCATATATTTAATTTATAATTTATATAACTAAAATAATTTAATTTATTTATGAAAAAATGATGATGTAGTAATTACATTATTAATGAATGATTAAAATAATAGATATTTTAAATATAAAAATCGAAAATTGAAACATTTTATACATTCCATTAATATTCAATATTAATATAAATATTAGTTTTGATTAAATAAATTTTACTAAATGTGTTTAATTTGTTATGAAATTCACAAAAACCAAATAATAAATAGTGTCAAAATATACATAAATGAATTTTTAAAACAAATAATATTTTATTAAATGATATAATATTCATATAAAATATATGGATTGGCCAAAGGACATAGGTAAGGTTATATATGACAATTTCGAACAACACGGAGTTCTCTTTCCCTTCTCTTGTATGTTTCTAAAAAATTTAATATAATAATAATACATGAAGACATCGAAAAATATATACTATTTAACTAAGAGTTAATACTAAAATATATGGTTAATATGGTGACCTAAACATGTCTAAAACCTATTGTTTGAGAATATTTCGACCTATCCGAACAATATACTTAATATAAATCAAGTTTAATCTGTTAGAATAAAACAATTTTATAAAAAAATCATATTTCAAAAATTTCCTAAATTGATCATCACCTCTCTTATAAAATTGTACCTCCCCTTATCTTAATTTCCCACCTCTATTTTAATTTGGCTCAGCCATCCCTAACTCAAATATCCTCCCTAATACCCTCACTATATCCTAGTGGCCTTTGTTTTAACATAAATCCATACAATGGTTTACTTTTGATCATATCAAAAGGATAAACCGAAAGAATATAATATTAAACATATCCTTGACTGAAGGAAAGTGCATGGTTAGTGTTAATTTTATAATCTTGTTATAATCTGAGGTTCTTAATATGTATGTATCATTTAAAAACACTTTATCATCAACATCTGAGTTTCGTAAAAAATTACTTTAAAACATTTTTGCAATTTACTGTACGATGGGTTAATTTCTTTTATTCCCTCGTTTGATTTTTTTTTTAAATGGTTTGAAATAAATTTTTCCCTCATTTTCCAAACAGGGTGACTTTAAAACATTTTGACAAATTAGGGTATGAATATTTTTCAACTTATATAGAGAGTGTGGCTATTTTCCTCCATTAAATAACCTTTGAATCTTCCATTAGAACTATATAATAAAATTTTACAAATAAATGTTTTCTTTTATAATTATGTTACTTTTAAATTATTTCAAAATAGAATGAAATATTTTTCTCAAATATTTCTAATTTTATCTATTTCAATATACATATATGGATTTTACACTTTTTAGAATTTGATTTATTATGATACCGCCTTCTATATTGTATTAAATGTTTTGTGATATGACGGAATATGGATGTCTTGTTTTTATACTATTCATGGTTTATGGTTAAAGTATTAACATTTTTTATTGTAGTTTTAATAAGAATGATTATGTAATGTTTCAATATTTTCAAACGATTAATGCATTGGACTTAGTATGTAACGGGTGGAGCCTGCTATAACTCCTTGATGCATAAGTATGTATCATGAGACAAACTAGTGCCTTTGAAAAAGGCATGAAAGAAATTTTAGTTGTTATCTTAACAAGAGGCATTGACTATGTGGTTATGATGTCTAGCATTATGCATTCCCCCATTATGAAATTATATATTACTAGTTATTATTCGAAAATTCGAAAATCCATGATCATGTTTATATGGAAACATTTGATTTAATAAAAATGAATTTATTTTTATTACACAAATTTTCCTTAAAATTGTATAGCCTACAATGAATTATTTACCCTTACTGAGCATCTGAACATACCCCTTTTTATGTTTTATTTTCCCTGGATGCCAATAAGTGTATTATGATTGATATGCCGAGTTATTCATGCGGAATAACGGTTATCTCAATGGATTATTTATATAGTGTTACATGGTTTAACGTGTAATATAATGTTTATGTGTGTAATATGTTTTTTGAGACTACTAAATTCATCGGCCTTTGGGACTTGATTCCATATAATCATGCCAGTGTATTAAGAAAATACACTGACTCTGGGGTTCTGGGTTCAGGGCGTTACAAATTCATAATTTTTGAAATAAATTTATTTAGAATCTTTTGTCAACATAATTCTCTTCTTCAATCCAAAATATATAATTTTTTATTTCCTTAAATTTTACTAATATTTTACTATATATACATTACAACTTTTACTTTTTTATTATTCAATTAATTTTGATTCTATTTCATTTTTCATCTTTGGAAAATCTGCAAAAAAACATCCAAAAGCACTACAACTAAAACATTTAATTATTAAATTTCATCTATAAATCCCTTTTCCTATATTATGATTTTGGATACAAGTGAAATAAATTTATTATAATTCCTACCAATATCATCATCATCATTTGAATTAAATGTTTTTTTAATCATATCCACCTCAATGGTCATCAGTTTTATCCTTTCATTGAAATAAATTTATTCATTTTTAGTTTACTAGAAAACTATATAGTTTCTCATTGGGTAATAAAGAATAGTATTCTGTAATTTATCATGTGACATATGTTGGATTTCCTCCTAACATGAAATCATTTCATCAAATCAATCTGTAAAATTTAACATCAATCTTTTGACCACTATTCTATTATCCATTTTTTCACCAAAACATTCCATACAACTAACTATCATAGTTATCCTTATGAAATATTCAGCCATAATTTTATCTTCACCCATCCCCACCAATAAAATTTTACCCTCCGTACTTTAAATTTTTCATTTTTATTTTCATGTTACCTATATTCATATTTTCATTTTTTTCCAACATTTCCATATCTGTCTAAAATCCATTAAATTTTCAATACACATCGTCTGATAAAGATGATTTTATAAAATATATTTCTATCACTTCAAACTCAATAATTATTTTGTCATCAAAATCCAATACCCCAAATCATATAACTGGTGTATATCTAATAATGATTGAAATAATAAACTACTACAATTGTTATAGTAGAAATGGTAGCATTCAATTTTTCGTCGCTTAAAATGTGTTCTGTCAATAAAATTAACCCCTATAATATTCAAATAAATTTGAATTTCCATTGAAGACAATAAATTAGAAAACCCAATAGGAACCTAGTTTTCCCTTATAGAATATGTAATTCCCCATGTTACATCTATTACAATGGGGGGGGGGTTATTATATGGTTTTTATATCACTTTAGTAATTAAAACATTTTAACTTGTTGTGGGAATTATTTTAATTTTATGATGTTTTAATTCATCTGTATGACAATAAAGAATAAAATTAAATCTAATAGAAATATTTTTACAATTATTTGAAAATTTATTTACATTGTTGTGATCAAATTATTTATTTCAAGGATTCTATTATCACAATAGTTTTCCAGGGATTAAGATCTCCTATAATTGGTATTCAATGTTCATGGAATAAATAAAAAAACAGTTTATGTCAGTATAATTATTCATATTGGTACTATTAATAAGAAAACAAATTCAATAGAATCATTGAATAATATCTATTCACTACATCTAATTTATTTTCATTTACTGATGATCACATTCATCAATGGAGTACTTTGACTAAATCTTTAATTAACAATGTTATATACAATAAGGCTATGTCCTTAGTTTGTATAACCCGAGAAATGATTCATTGTTTGAGTTATTTTTGAGAGTTCACTGAATCCTTCCAATGATCATAAAATGTTCATGAAAATTGATCACCCTTCATTGTACTAACCACACACAATATGGTTTTTTGATAATGGAATCAATTGAGAGGTCACTTTTTACTCCATATTAAGAAAAGAACATGTTATCCCACTTCCTACATTGTTAAACAATGTAATGTTCACATGTTCCCCCATATGAATTTTTTTCTACTATATTCTCATCCAACACCATAAGAAATATCACTTTCCTCACATCTAACAAACACCTCATAATATCAGAAGATTTCTCATTTTTTTTCATGAGGCTCTAATTGTGTCTATAGAAAACATTGCAAGACCTGAATGGATTTTGGAATGTTTTACATTGTATCATCAAAAGTCTTGTGTTTTGAAAGATTATTTTTCAACATCACTAAATAACGAATGGTTGTTAAAATTTCATCTTCATGAAGAGTTTCACATGTATTACTTATATATATATAAATTAATGTGGATCCTAATATAAAAAACCCAAGAAAAAATCACTTGGTCCACGTTTGTATCAATATCTTCCTTCAATTTCACAATAATAGCACAACTGAAATGTTGGAATTCACTTGACATATTTAATTTATGAATTATCAGATATTAAATTATTATGAGGATGCTCGAGTATCTTTAGAAAGAATCCATTCAAATATTCTCCGCATCTCCATTAACAACATATTTCTAAAATGAAATTTGTGATATCACTACTTATTCACATGATAAATCTGTTGATCATGTTATTTCCATAAATGATATCATTGAAAAAATGTTTAATAATTCATTCAATAAATCACATACAATATGACGTGTCCATATGGTTTTAAATCGAATGTGAATGATTCCGTGCCTTTATTGTGTGTAAGAGATAATCACATGATGACTACAATGGATGTATATATGTAATAATGGAGTATTCAATTTGTTAACAAAATAAATAGATTTTTATGTTAAAACATAACTATATCACCAGGATTTTTTAACAACCTCCTTTTTTTAAAGTGTAATTATGAATAATTTTAATGCCTTCAATGAGATGATCAACTTGACTCATTCACACCATCATTCTTGGTCAATTATGGTTTCTTGTATTATTCTCATGAACATTAACCCACTCATGAGGATGTTGAATATATAAGGTAATAAAGAAAATGTGAAGCTCTATTTGATTTAAAAACTCACTGGATTGGGTAACATTAACTCGAAACCAACATTTTTTAATTGACTTAACATATCATCATAATTAGGAAGAACCTGTTATTTCTGTCTTTTAATACATGGATTAACAATACATTCTTTCTATTTTCCAAAAAAAATATGATTCTTATCAGCAACCCACATTATTAAAAAAATGTTTCATTTACCGACAATATACTTTTACATCCCACTGATGGTGCCCCATATGGTTGTTCTATCACATTAATCTTGCATTTTACATGGCACATTGACCATTGTGCGTATTATTCATAGACATAACCTCCAATGACCATGCCTTATTATATGGTTACTACATCTCAAATGGTATTACTCTTGGTTACTCCATGTTCATTTGATTTATACAACTTTTTTTATTGAATGAGCAAGCCTATATTTCTTAATAAAAAAAATAAATACATAGACACATTCAATAAAATTTGAAAATTCAATTCCTTAATCAAGAATAAATACCAATCCCTCTAATTCCAACATATATTATGTTAATATATCTTTAAATCACAATGAAATTTCATTTCCTTCATGAAATTTTATGCAACATGTCTTTTTCAATGCCTTATTTATTTTATACAGTATACATAACAAAATAAAACATGTCCTTAATAATTTAAAATCAGTTCAAAAAATAATCATATTGAACCATGAGTGCTTCCATATAATAACATCCAATGCAAATCAGTGGATCCTTCATATATCTCCAAACTTCACTACATCATCTAAAACTAAATACTAACTTATTCAAAACAAATTAAATTAAGCTTCAATATCTAATAAGTGGACACAAATGCAATTTAAATGACTTGAATATCACAAGTTAATAAGGAATAATCATTATATCATTTAAACTAATTAAAACGACATTCAATTTAGATAACATGAATATATTTAAAAATTAATTCGTAATAAATAAATAAATATTAATAACTGAAATCATATTCTATTTAATTAATAAAATTATAATAAAAAGAATTTTGAGGTAATATCATTTCAACCACAACATAGATAAGAAAAAAATCACAATGATAGAAATGTGTAATTTTTGGACATTGTGATCCAATATATCATTACAACACTCGTGTCATTTCCATTCAAATTATAGATTAAATCATAAGGATATGTTTTCATCATAAAACACATTTAACTAATGTCATCCAACTAATTCATATCACAAGACTACCAATGTAGTGAGGGGGTATCTACTAACAAGCTACATCTATATCTTTTTTTCAAAATCCATTCATAATAAATCAAATAATTGGTTTAATTCATGAAAAATATAATTTATCAATTAATTTATCTATCATGTATTTATCGAAATTAAAAATAATTTCCATGGAAAACTATATAACTTTAAAGTTAAAATTAAGTATACATGAATGATATATGGTTTATGAAATAAGTATATCCATGAAAAATTATATTGATAATTAGGAGAAATATAATTACTAATGATCACGTGAAAAGGGAATATTTCATGGGAATGATTATTACTTGAAAAACTAATGATGAAAATGAATCGTTGTACTTTCTTTCGTCAATATAATCATAAACCTCCTATAAGAACAACAATAATAGTATCAACAAAACATATACACATTAGAATATATTTATGAAAAATGGTTTTTTTTCATTGAAGTATATATATAGTATAAATTACAATAAAAATATAATTGATGAAACTATACCTTTCATTTTTAAAATTACATTTTGAAACTGAATGATCATGAAAAATTATTTTCTTTGAAAATAAAATTTTGAATAAGTAAAATAAGATATAAAATGTTAGTTTTAAAGTATTCAAGAAAATTTAAATGTGCTTCTTATGTCCAAAATTATTCTTGTCACAATATTTTTCTAACAATTAAATTATATTTGGAAATAATCAAAAATATTCATCTAATTTTTTAAATAATGTGTATCATGTGTAATATTTTCCTTATTGGTTTATCATGATAATGTAAAAAATTTATCTTAACTTATTTTTAAAAGAATTAATTATTACATAATTTTATAATAATTAGAAGAGATATATGACACATTATTTTATTTAAAAAATTTCCTAAATCATATTAAGTACCAAATAAATGAATATATACACATAGATGAAAAAAATTAATTTTTAACTAGATTAAAAAAATTAAATGGGTTTATTTTAGAATGATAATATTATATACATCAATTGAAATTCATGTATAATCAATCATTATTAAAATGTGATTTTAATGTAAACCAATAAAAATATCGTATGAAAGATTTGAGAATTAATCATTTAATATATTATCTGTATCAAATTAAACTAAAAACAAAACTACTGTAATTACAACATAATGTTGTCCAAATTTATTACGCACATGTTCATATATTGTTAATGAATGTGAGTTAGTAATGTAACCCAATGAAAATATATTTAGTTATAAATTCAATTTCCACTTTGTAATTTTAGATTCAAAACCATTTAGATGACATAAATAAAATCAAAGATATGTATTAATTGATCAAAATATGAATGTAGATGACATAACACAATAGGGGTGAATTTTAAGTTTTAAAATAATTATATTTTTATCCTAATGATAATTACATTAGAGTGATTTAATAAAAATAATTTCACTAGAATATATTAAATATTAAAGAAAACGAACGACCTTCAGTCCTATAAAAACCATAATCATTTGGATTATAATAATTTATTCCAAATAACAGAATTGAATCAAATCATATTCATATATGAAACTGTATGATAAAAGTGAATGATTATTGAATCGTAACACTATATTTATGATGATAAAAACCAATAAATTGATTATTACAATGAGCATATAGAATCATATTTGATATTGAAGGTACCATTATCAAAATATTAAAAATAACTCATAATATATGTTTTACAGAGTTATCAAAATAATAATGGTTATGATAAAAAAATAAAAAAAGTTGAATATGAATAAAAATTAACATTCTATTATTTCACAAAAAAAAAGTAATGAATAAAATTATTTTATCCAAAAATGAAGGTTATCCTTTCAACTAGGATAAAAGAATCATGATTTATACATTCAAGAATGTATCTCTAACAAACACTAGGGTAACACCTTATTTAAATAATTGATGATAGTCAGTCTTCAAATACCTCACATACCTAAATTAATATGGTATTTGACACCTCCACCTTATAATCACTACAAGTACTCGATCAAAGTCTCCAATGATAAGCTTTACACAATACAAAAAAGTTTTTTAAGAATACAAGTATGTCAAAAAAATATGTATACAACATGATCACTTAAATTATTTCATTGAAAGAAAATTTATTAGAGCTACCATAGAGTAATTTTATGTGTAGTTTTTTTTGGAACCAACTCATTCTATTGAGATCAAATTTAAAAGGGTTTTCTATAAATTTCATATTACCTCCAATGATAAATCTTCTTCTAGAAATCATTGTGGGACTTGTACCACTGGAACTCCAACAATCATATTGTAATTGATGAAATAACATAATTTTAATAAATATGAATCCAAAAATTATACTGGACCACATTTGAAGACAAATATATCAAAATAGAATACATGAAATCATTTTAAAAATTAATTTATAAAACTATAATACATGAAATTATTTTGATTCAATTTTTTTATTATTGATACAATAATTTATTTCTACGTATGATATTGTGAAACCAAAAAAATGGCTGACACGATTAAATATAGACGTTAACATTAAATAGGTACAACACTTTTAATATAGTGAATATGATTTATGTAGTCAGAATGATACTAGTTAATGTATCTAATTGAGATTTTACTCAATGTTTTTGATTAATAGACGGTCTGAATGATAAGTGTTATTTTTTATGGTAATAATCACAACCGTGTAAAGAGACATTTCTATGTAAAAAATCGATATGATTATTATCATATAAATATTGAAAATGTAATTGGAATTTAAAAGAAACAACTATATACAATAAAACAATAAATTTATTCATTTAAATGAGTGTTTTTTATTTACCTATAAAAATGGATAGAAACGGAAAAATATTAATTTTTATTCAACAATCCCCCCATTTTTTAAAGCATAAACCATGAGATATTGTATAGAAAAACTTAAAAATATAAATGAATATTATTTTCAGAAGAATTATACTTTTCCCCCATGGAGATTTTAAACTCTTTTGAATATAATTTGAATATGATCGGGATCCTCCTTAGGATGAATAATCCAATAGGATATTATTCTATATAAAAAATATTTCCTTTACTAAAAATATTGTCATTTTTTAGGATTCCTCTATCCATTGAAGACAATATCCCATATTTAAAATATTTCCCTCTTTTTTTACATAATGGAATTTTTTAAAATATTATAGTAATTTAATATGCGTACACAAAACAAATATACTCAAATATTAATGATTTGATAATGTAAAACTTAATTGAAAAAGATAATTTATCCATATATAGAAAAAATAAAAAGAAGAAAATATAAATATCCATGATGTTTTTTGAAAATAAATTACAATTGAGTGTTTAAAAAATTCATTCCATGTCCATTTATTTTACATTTTCATTCTTTATAGGTTATTAAAAAATAGACATCATTTTCTTTAAAACTTTTCTATCCTCCTTCAGCTTATTTAGAGAGTATTTTTGTCAGTGGAGTGTTTTCTTATAGACTACAAAAAATGATCTAGATTCTAAATTGTTTCTTCTTCAGAATTTTTTTTCTCATAAATATATATAATTTAAGCTTCATATGATTGAAATATTCATTCATGGGGAATATAGTTTTCTTATAAACAATTTAACTTCTCCACATTATCCTGATACTATCCATCTTGAACTCTAGTTACCTTATCTAAAATAATGTCTCTTCAGTTCAGTAAGATATTATCAGTCTTCTAGTCCGACACATTATTCACATGTTCTATAATTTCTTCAATGTTTTTACATTTTGAGGAAAAGGGATTTTCAATATCTCTCACTTTAGCATTTTTTCACTAACATAAATATTAAAAATGAATGACCCATAATTTTTTACACTCATTATATCCCATATCATATCTTTATGTTGTTTGAAATTGCAATCAAAATTATATAACCACATAATATCATTTTTTCAATATTTAATTTTTTATTCAATTAATTCTACAAAATTATTAATGTCGTCGTTGATTTTTTGGAATCATCAAAATATTAACTGAGGTTGTTCTTTCATTATGATTATTAGAAATAATATAAATATTTTTATCTTGTTTTTGAAAAATATTAAGAATCATTTCTATCAATTTTAATGCATTTTTAATGTATTGAACTCTTTTTATTAAAATAGTTCAATTAGAACTGTTTTCATCCTTAATGGAAGGTTGATCCCCATAAAGTGTTCCTATATGCACATTCTCTAGGTTTAGATTATTATTTTAATCAGCCTTTTATTTTTATTCTTTATGTAAAATTGGAATCAACATCATGGTTATTGTTTTCTAATCAACCTTAATTAGGGATTCGATTCATTGGAAATTAAATCTACCTAATATTCAATCTGAGTATCAGAATGGGATTGTATTACATTCCAATTTTAATTTATGGTAATCTTTTTTCGTTCCAGCCCCTATTATATTTTATCTTATAAAATTTAATATGTATCCAAAATAGTATTGATTAAAAAAATTCATTTTCACTCTCCAATTTTCATAATCATGCAATTCAAATATAGGTGGTCTTGTAGGATTTCAAATTTCTATAGATATGAAATTAATTCCTTCCATTTTAAAATGATTATTGTACTTCTTTCTTCCAAAAACTCTGTTATTATAGAATTTTATTTTATAAAAAATAGGTTTATAATATACATATATTAACAATAAAAAGAAAATAAAAACATATAAATCTATAAATAGTGGAAATCTATTTTGATACAAAATTGTTGGTATCTGTATCACTGAAACATGCTCTTATAACAAATTATAGATCAAAATACGAATGGTGAAAAAACTATTTAAGAGGGTTAGAAATGTAGTTTTTAAAATTTTTCTCATTTTAACATGATTTGAATTAATTTAACTGTATTTAAAATTAATCAATTCAATATACGTCCATTTTTATTAATGAAAATGATCAACCCAATGTCAGGTAAATATGTTAATCATGTTGATTGAAATAATTTATTCCACATGTTGTAATTGGATCCAATTTTATTCATTCTTGAGATCATATGATCAGAGTGAGCATTTATTGAATCGTAATCACTGTAATGTACAAGAAATTTCAAGGAAAAAATTTCTATAATTCATTGGAATTTTACGAGTCAGATGTTTCTGATGGTGCCTGATTCCACAGCCTGTTGTGCCCAGAATCTATTTATGAAGTTTTTTTCTGGTATATTCAGTAAACCTAAGTACTGGTTTTTCTATCTTCATGAACCTCTGTTCAGAATTTAAATTTGAGGACACCGATGAACTCGTAGTGTTGGTTTTTTCTTAAGGGGACCTTTTCTATAGTTACGTTTTATCAGTAGTGGTAGTTAAAATTTGGGGTTTCCATTTAAAATTTAATGATTGTATAAAAATATTTGTTAACACATTTTTATATAGATGGTGGTAAAATCCACCAAAGGGATGATGGGGAGGGGCCCACACCCCACAAAACGTAACATGGGAGGATATTGTGTGGCAGGGCCCACATGAGCACCTAACCCTTTAAACTCCCTTAAACCCCTTTTAACTATTGGACTTCCATTAATGTTCCAACACACCCATGTTTTTAATGTTATGAGAACATGTAAATTCTTGCCAACCCCATGGAAATTAATTAATAGAATCAACATAATTAATTGTTTTTATGTTTGAATTATTTTGAAATTAATGAAAATATTAAATTGGGATGCCTATTATGTTATTTGGGTTGGAAAATATTCAGTTGGGAGGAGTTTTTTGGGAGGATCTGTTGATGGAATTATTATTTCTCTCAACAAAGAACATCATTTTTCAATGAAGAATGCTCACGTCTCCAATAAAACCAAGCATCACCTTTTTCAACCAGAGCTGGAAAGGAGTCTCCCTCCCCCATGAAGTACACTGTAGGTGTTGTCTCGACACTGAAGTTTCGAGATCTACTTCCTTCGATGTTGACAAAATGATGCCTGTCTTCCGCGATGCCCGTCTTCTGCGACTCGTCAACATACAACGCTAATTACAAGGTTGGGTATTTTTAATAATTTTAAATGAGTACAATTATTACATGGTACATGGTTGAATATATGATGGATAATTGTTTGAGCCTCTAACGTAGAGGGCACGGTCAAGTGAACAATTCCGGACCCTCTATCAATTTGTTCTTGATGCACAGTTTGTTGGGTGATGGGTGAACTAAAGGGAAACAATGATTTGAGGTCGTCGTAGTGTAGGGAAGGATCTGAGGATGTCATAGGTGCAGGCAGAAAAGAAAATGGACCACGAAAAAGACTCCATTTTCCCCAGAAGAAGAGTGGTGGCGTGGGTTGCCAGCGAGGTGGCAGCGGCGACTAGAGGTTGCGGCCGGCCCCAAAGCCCAGCCATCTAGTGGAAGCAGCACCACTCATGCACCACAGGAGGAAGGACACTACTGCAGCTGCAACAGAAGTATAGCGGAACCCACATCCACAGTTTCGAGGAGGAACGGGAGGTGCCAGCTGGCACCACCATTACAAACACCCCCACCCCCCCCCCCCTCTCTCCATGCTCGACTAGCTGTCCGAGCCGTGGGCAGCCAACAGGCATGGAACCCGTCGTGCAAGTCGGTCCGCCTCCTGCGCGGGCTAGCCCTACCATCGCATGGTCCCGAATGCCTCATGCGTGTCGGGCCATAGCCGCCAGGCCGGGCAGCGCCCTACCGTGCTGACCCAGGGAGGGTTGGTCCGGTTCGAACCGAACCAAGACCCCCCTCTTCAGACCACCTTCGGTTTTTCGACAATAACATTAGCTACAGACCTCCGATCGAGGCACCATTAGTTGGTTAGGATTACTTGGATTGAAAAGGTAGTATTGTTATATCACACTCAAGATTTTGGAAATATTTTTCTATCGCTAGGTTGGTTCGAACCGGAAACCAACAGGGCCCTCAGAGTGGTAACAATTATAAAATAAGGACCGTACATTCGATTGACGTGCCGTCAAATGCATTTGATTCCTTTTGATGAGACGGTACTTTTGTAATACTTCTCACTGTATTCGAATGATGTGGGAGTATGGGCTGGTTGTATTGTTCCCGAAATCCAAACGGGCCCTTATAAAAAAAATGCCAATAACACTCAGAATAGGAGTCTGATTGACGCCCCGTCTGTCGTGTTGGGCTCCTTTTGATGAGATGGAAATACGGGATATATCAACTCAGGACTTCTTGATAGTTGAGGTATCAACACTTGACATGATGAGTGGACCCTCCCAGAATTGAGCGTGATGTGTGCAGGAACACTATGGTGGGTTGTGACTTAGATGATGGTATCCATTGTGGGTTCGATAACGGTGACTTTTATACTGGGATCCGCTATGGGTTCGACAGCGCTGACTTCTATACGGGGATAATCTGTGGGTTCGACAATGATGAATTCTATACAGGGATCTTTCGTGGGTTCGACAACGATGAATTATGTTCAGGGATCCTCAATAGGTTCGACCGCAATGACTTCTGTACTGGGATCCTCCGTGGGTTTGACAGTGATGACTTTTGTACTGGGATCCTATGCTGGTTCTTCAGTGATGAATTCTGTACTGGGATCCTCCATGGGTTTGATAGTGATGACTTCTGTACCAGTAATCTATGTGGTTTTGACATTGATGGAATTTATACCAGGATCCTTTTTGGGTAGACAGTGCTAATATTGTTCTAGGATCCTATGTGGGTTTGACAGAGGAGATGATTCAAAGGCTACATCAAATCATCTATAACCCTCTTCATGAATTTTATACCTGTGTGAGCTATGTCATTTCTTTCAACAATTATCATTGTGGTGATTGACTTTACTTACTCTGTGGAATTGGTTTATGATTGGGCTCGATAGATGGAGCCGGATTGAGATTAGTAACTTAGGTATATGTGTGGGAATATAACTAAGTAGGGTTGGTTGATAATTCATGATTGTATCATTGATATTTTGTTTTATCCTTAGTGTATATTGCGAGACCATGCGGGTATCAGGGTCCCTACTGAGTATCGTTATACTCACCCAACCACAGGATATGCATGTACCTCATTTTGTTGGATGCAGACGACGATGAGTGCTGACGGATGCTGAGAGCGCAACTACTAGATGGTACACGGAAGAGGAACTTGCGACTAGTCGGTACACGAAGGATACTGATAGAGGTGAGGGTTGTGGTGGCCATCTGTTCCTACCCTACATGTAGGAATCCCTAGAGGGTGACCCAAGAGTTTTTATTTACATTCAACAATTTTTCCCTTTTTACTTGTATTTGTTGTTCAGTTGGGTTTATATACTGGCCCAATTACATTCTAGCATACTCTCATGTATTCAGTTTTACATACTATTTACTTCGTGGTGCATACTGTATTCAGTTTTTATTACATTTATGGAGGCAATGCCTTCCCAGCTTAGGAACATATGAATTTGTTTCTAGTTGCTAACCCCTAGCCTATGGAAGGCAAGTTTGGGGTAGTAATGGCACGGGCCCCGAGGACGGGTCGTGACGAATTAGTATCAGAGGTGGTCAGTTCTACTGCAGAACATAGACTTTGATTTTCTTAATGGAAAGAGTGTTTTGTTTTTTGGGTGTGGTTATCATTTTAGGGAAACATGTGATTGTGCGGCGGCCGACATATCCATACACTAGGACTCTGACATCTGATTACCGACTACGTGCAAAAAAACACTGATTGCATGTGTGATTCCATTGAAAATGATTTCATTGTGAATAATTTTGTCAACTCACCAGGTATACTATTTTGAATATGGAGCACCTATTTCTTTTCAGGATGGCCCCATGAAAGAATCCAGTTAGTGTTCTATGTTATGTACAATTTGGAAGCCCATCTAGAGACAAGGACTCAGTACAGGGCCCCATCTCAGCAGAGGCACCACCGATAACATTAGCCCCAGCAGAAGAGAGTTCACAATTACCAATTGTGGTGCACAACTTCAAGTGAAAGAGGTTACCCAGGTTCCGGGGAGAGACAGAACCACATGCTGCTGAATATTGGTTGGAGGCTGTCTTGCGAGTTTTCAGATTTGTAGGGACACCAGCCAACCTTATGTTGATCCTCCTGCGAGTCTCCTGCACGCAGTAGCAGGTTGATGGTGGAGCCTAATCCTCCAGGTGCATGATGAGGCATCACTACTTTGGAAAGACATCAAGAGCCTGTTCTGAGTAGAGATTGTAACAGCCAGACTCCGTGCGATGCAGATTCACAAGTAAATTTATCTTCGGCAAGGCATCATGATAGTAGAACAGTTTTCAGCGAGGTTCACCTAACTCTCATGCAACTCTACAGACAAGGTACATGACCCATTCTTCAAGTCCTAGAGCTTTAATCAGGGACTCAGGCATGATATTATGGATTCGATGACCTCCCTCAACTTCCCAACGTAGACAAGGGTATTGGAGCGAGCCCTCCTAGTAGAGAGTTTTCTTGCTGAGTAGTCTCCTACAGCGAGACCAACCGCTAGTCGACATGCACTATAGTCTTCTGCAGCTGGTAGTATACATTTGAAGCATGGTTTCAAGAGGACCAGAACGACATGTGGTGGACTACATGTCTTAGGTTCGGTTGTCTGGGGAACATGAGAAAGAGTTATCCATACTAGGGGAAGGCAGTGCTATGCATGCGGTAGTCAGGGTCTCATGGCTCGAGACTGCCCGACCCGCCTAGCAAATGAGCAGCATGCAGTAGAGGGACCTCCCAGGAAGAGGTAGATGTTTGACCATGGTGGTCCAATAGATGTAAACGTATGTGGTTGAAAAGTTGAACGAGCAGTAGCTGGTGGACGACATTTTTAGGCCATAACTCCACCACCTCCAGGAGGACCACCCCGACCACAGGGAATAGGTGGACATTGGAGAGATCAGCTTCAGTCAGATGAGGCCTATGACCATAGTGCACTTGGAGTTGGGGGAAAAGAGAGAGAATAGTTCCAAGCTTATATTCCTTTGTTCATGAAGCTTCTAGCTACATTGATGTCATTGTTTTTTGTTGCTTTGTGTCAATATACATTGAGTTGCAATATTAAATGAAAGGTGTCCTTATGACATTTGATTTGCTGCCTTTTGTGTGGATAATACTTAGAGATTCTGTATGAAACTGTTGAATTGGACCTCACTTTCATTATTCCAATTTTCGGAGACCCAGTTACCACACACTAATGCCAGTAGTGTAACTCAACCATTGGAGGTGAGAGTAACAGTTGGATCTCTTGGTAGTATCGTCGAGGCCTCACGACGTCATCAATGGCATGAATTAGTACCATTCATGTCTAGATAGACTGTATAAGTCAATGTGCATGGTTCATCTTGGGGTTAATAACATATTTCTCACTTTGGAAAATGAGAAAATGTTGCAGCTCTTGTAAGACATAGGTGCAGAAGGGTGTAGATGATTTCATTAAAAAAATTGCTAGTCTCACCAATATTTCATTGGGCGAATGCTTTGCAGTATAATATGACCACCAGAGTCGTAGGTATATCGTATCGTAGAAGGACATGAACATGAGAAAAATTCGATAGTTTGAGTTCCTCTAGTTCTATTACATCAATATAGTCTATACACCCGGAAAAGGGAACATTGTAGCCGATGCTCTGAGTATGAGAACAAGCGTTCAACTGCTAGGAAAAGCGGAAGAGTATCTGGACGCATTGCAAATATACTTTTTGGATCAAGACAGATTAGCCTTTCAATAGTCTTTCATAGTCCCTTCTAAACTTTTATAGCAAGTCAGGGAGGTGCAACATGGGGACACTGACCACGAGACACGACAAGCTCATATATACTCATGGAAGGCCCTCAAAGGATTTTCAAAAGGTGGGGATCACATCATTACTTATAGAGGAAATACAATGATACCAGTTTTACTTCAGTAGGATATGTAGATAGAGTTCCACACATCTCCTTTACGAGTACCTCTAGGAGAAGGATACCTGTAAAATTTGAGGATGTCCACCACATTTTTTTACAGGTCTCACCTCGATGAGGTCTATAGAGATTTGGACAAGGCATCAAGTAATCTCCTCGATTCATCAGACTGTTACATGTCCTCAACAGAGTAGGCGAGTTGGCTTACCGCTTGGCCCTTCCAGCTCAGTTGCAGTGGTTGCATGATGTCTTCCACGTATCTCCAATGAGAAGATATGTTCATGATCTGTACCACATTATCGACCATGAGGAGATAGATAACGAAGATGAGGAAACATTCACAGAGGTTCCAATTGATATTGAGGATCGAAAGGAGTAGGTCCTATGTGGACAGGTGATTCCTCAGGTGCACATTCGTTCGTACCACAAGAACCTCCAAGAGGGAACCTGGGATTGGGAGGCTTAGAAGCATGCTCACTACCCCCTTTTGTTTCCCTTGTGTATGTTGTAGCTTTACGAGGATGTAAAGCACGACAGTGGGGGTAATGTGAAGACCCAAAAATTTCAAGGATTTTTTTTTATAAATTCATTGGAATATTACTAGTCCGTAGTTTCTAATAGTGCCTGATTCTGAGGCCCGGAGTGCCCGGAATAAATATTTGAAGTTTTTTTCATGTATGTTCAGTAAATTTACGTGTGGGGTTTTCTATATTTGGAACCGGTGCTCAGAAATGAAATTTGAGGACACCGATGAACTCCCAACATCATTATTCTCTTTAGGTGTTCTTTAACGATGTTGTATTTTATCAGGTGTGGTAATTAAAATTTGGGGTTTCTATTTAAAAATTAACGATTGAATCAAATTGTGTGTGGACAAATTTTTATATAGATGGTGGTTAAATCCACTATAGGAATGTTGGGATGGAGCCCACATACCACATAACCTCCCATGGGAGAATATTGTGTGTCGGGGCCCACACGAGCACCTAACCCTTTAAACTCTCTTGAAATCCTTTTATCTCTTGGACTTCCATTAAAGTGCCAACGCACACGTGTTATTAATTTTATGAGATAGTTGAAATTATTTCCAACCCCATGGAAATTAATTAAGTAAATCATCTTAATTAACTATTTTTGTGTTTGATTTATTTTTAAATGCATGGAAATATTAAATTGGGGAGCCTATTATTTTATATGCGTTGGAAATATTATGTTGGGAGGTATTCTTGGGTGGTGCCATTATTGGAATTATTATTTCTATCAATGAAGAACACTATTCTTCAACGAAGAACGTTCCATGTCACGAAGAATGTGAAGCAACACCTTCTTCAACAGGAGCTAGAAATGAGTCACCCTCGCCCACGATGTACACCGTAGGTGTCATATCGGCAATGACGTTTCGAGCTCTACTTCCTCTGACATTGACAGAACGCCGTCGGTCTTCTGCGACTTGTCAACCTACAACGCTGATTACGATATAGAGGGTTTTTTATTATTTTAAATGAATAAACTTATACCCTCGTACATGGATGAATAAATGTTAGATAATTGTTTGAGCCTCTAACGTGGAGGTAATGAGCTAGAGAATAATTCCCTACCCTCTATCAATTTTCTATTGATGTGCGGTTTGTTGGGAAACGGGTGAACGGAAGGGCAACGATGATATGAGGCCGTCACAGTGAAGGGCATTATCCAAGGAGGCCGTAGGTGTAAGCGAAAGGAAAAACGGACCAAAAAATGACTCTGGCGGCCCGCATAGAAGCGTGGTGGTGCGGTTCACTGGCCCGGTAGCACCAGCGACTAGAGGCGGCAGACGGCACTAGCCGGCCGATTGTGGGCTGTAGCGCCCCTCTACGGACCACCTTTGGTTTTTTCCCCAAAACATGAGTTACAGACCTCCGATCAATGCACCATCAGTTGCGTATGATTACTTGGATCGAGACAAACGTTTAGGTATATTGAACTCATGGTTTTGGTAATGTTTTTCTATGGCTGAGTTGGTATGAACACGAAACCAAATAGGCCCTCGGAGCGGAAGCACTTATAACTTAAGGACCGAACGTCTGATTGACATCCTGTAAACTAAGTTAGATTCCTTTTGATGAGAAATTCATTTTAGAATTTTCCACGTAGGACTTGGATGAGGTTGGAGTATGGCCGAGATGGATTGTACCAGAAATCATACCGGGCCCTTGGAACAGAAATGACAATAACTCTCAGACTAGGCGTCTGATTGACCCACAGTCTGTCATGATGGGTTCCTTATGATGAGATGGAACTGTGAGATATATCAACTCATGATTTAGTGATATTTGATGTATCAATACATTTCTCAAGGAGAGGAATCTCCCGTAATCGAGTGTGCTGTGTGCAGGAACACTTGGTCCGGCTGCGACTGAGATGATGGGATCCTCTGTGTGTTCCACAACGGTGACTTCTATACAGGGATCCTTTGTGGGTTCGACAATGCTGACTTCTATACTGGGATCCTCTATAGGTTTGACAGTGAATACTTCTATATTGGGATCCTCCGTGGGTTCGAGAGTGATGACTTCTGTACTGGGATCCTTTGTGGGTTCAACAATAATGACTTCTGTACTGGGATCCTTCGTGGGTTCAATAGCGATGACTTCTATATGAGAATCCTCAGTCGGTTCAACATCGATGACATTTTTACTAGCATCCTCCGTGGTTTCGACATCGATGACTTCTTTACCGGGATTCTCCATGGGTTTGATAGTGATGACTTCTGTACCAAGATCCTCAGTGGGTTCGAACGTGATGATATTGTTCCAGGATCCTATGTGGGTTCGATAGAGGAGGTGATTCAGAGACTAAATCAAATCATCTCTAACCCTCATCATGAGTTGTATACCTATGTGAGCTGAGTCATGTCTTTCAAGAATAATCATTGTGGTGATTTACTTTACTTCTTTTGTGGAATTGGTTTGTGATTGGGCTCAAGAGTTGGAGCAAGATTGAGATTGATAAATAAGGTATATGTATGGGTATATACCTAAGTAGGGTTTGTTGATACTTCATGATTGTATATTTCTTATTTTTTTAATCCTTAGTGGATATCGTTAGACCCTGTAGGTCTCAGGGACCCTACCGAGTATCGTTATACTCACCCCAGCATGGTCTATCCTTGCACCTCGTTGAGTAAGATATAGACAATGGATAGTGCTGATAGAGGATGAGAATGCCACAACTGGGCATTTCCCAGAGGTGGACCTTGCGACTAGTCGGCACATTGAGGGGACATAAAGATGTGAGTGTTGAGGTGGCCATCTATACCTACCCTATAGGTATGAATCCCCGGAGGACGATCCACAAGATGTTCTTTACTTTCAGCTTTATTTACCTTTTTACTTGTACTTATTTTTCATTTGGGTTTGTATACCGGCCCATTTACAATCCATCACACTATATTGTATTCAGTTTTACTTAGTGTTTACTTCCTGTTGCACACTCTGTTCTGTTTGTTTACATTTATAATGGAAATGCCTTCCCAGCTTAGGGACTTACACCTATGGTGCTAGTTGCCAGCCCTTGGCCAATGGATGGTGGGCTTGGGGTAGTCACGGAACGGGCCCTGAGGATAGGATGTGACAATCACTATGTTTACGATAATCAGAATCAATACTAATTATTCTATCATAGAACATTCAAAATATTATTTGATATTTTAATTATCATTATCATTGAATAAAAAATAAATTGTAATCAAATTATTATAGTGTTATCACTGTCATTATGGTTAAGATAAACAATGTACCTGAAAATTTGATAATTAAATAAAGTCACATTATATTATAATACATAAAAATTGTATATAGTATTGTCATTTGAACTCGAAGATAAAGGTATAATTTCACCTAGGATAATGTTCCCTTTAATTGTACATTCATGAAATTATGTCTTAAACAAACTAGGTTATGTACTCAATTTGATGATCAATGTCAATCTATCTGCATATCCCCAAAACATTATAATTAGTAATGTTATTGGCACAACTATCATCTATCAATCAAACTTCTAGAGTGCAATCACCAATGATCAGTACCTCACGGATAAAGACAAAGCTATTGAAGAATATGAGTATATCGAACAAGATGTTCATATAATGATCAGTTCAAAGATTTCAAAAAGGAAATTTTTACAGAGATGTTGTAGAGTAAATAAATAGTATTTTATTTTTTAATATATCATTCAAATGATTTGGTATTTATATTCATTGTCTTCAATGGGTATATTTCCTCTAACAGTTGAATTTCATCCAAAAATCTCAGAGAGACATTGACAATTGGTACTGCAATGTTAATATTGTAACTAAAACAAAAACCTCATTTTAAAACTCATACATCAATATAGAATACACTACATAAGTTTAAGAATTAAATATCAAAACCAAATTCATGACATCTTATTAAAACATATATATCAAAACAGAATACATGACATAATTTTCTTTCAATGATTAAAATTTATTTAAACTAATTTCATTCTATCTATGAAAAAATGGGACTGAATATAATATGTCTCATCTGATAAAATATATATATGAATAAAAAAATTGAACAATAATTATAAAATAGTGAATAGAATTTATCTAGTTACTACATCACTGATCGGTGTAACAATTAAACCTTATTCATGTTTTTTGATTAAATGTATGGTGAGTATACAAAGGATCATAGTTGGTGGTAATAACGAGGATCAGGTAAAGGGTAATTTACATTTATCTTGAGGATAAAATTATTATCAGATCCAAAATAAAAATGAAATTCGAAATAAAAAACAAAAAATATTTATAAAATAAAACAATATATATATTCATTTGAAAACAGAGAATGAGATTTCTAAAAAACAGAATAGAAAATAAAAAAGAATGGTTTTAAATCTACCTAGTTACCATTAAGAATGAATTATTCTTGATATTATAAGGTAATTATGTATTATATATACCATATAATATAAATTACATTCATAAAATGATAATATGCCTCAATGATGGGAAATTGAGAGAAAATCCCTTACCTCTTACTTCATATTGTTCTTACATGCATTAATATAATGTATATTTCTTGTAAGGATTTCATTAAATATTACCAAAACAATATTTATATTAATAATTCCATAGAGGATCCTCTTATTACATTTTACCAATAATTTTTTAATTAATCATTAATTATGTTCTTTTGTTTCCTGTATTGATTACCTTGTTTACACGTGCTAGTTTTGATATGAAATGTAATGTTATTCAAGACAGGCGACGACCCATCGCATCGGACAAGGCTGTTGGAAACGAACCCAAAACCAAAGTGCAACATTCCTTTATCACCAACCACTGGCCAACAGGATGTCCCTGGTTATTAGAAACAACTATTATTATATTAAATAGTATGATAGATGAAGTATACGTTCTTTTTAGGAATCATATACGATTAACCTCACCATTGATGGAATTATGTATATTTGATAATTTTTTATATCCTTTTGTTTGAGACAGATTGAATGACCCATCATTCTATCGCATGACATGCGATCACTTCACAGAAGACAAATTCAACTTAATTTCTTCAAAAGAAGATGTGGAAATTGTTCAATGCACAAACAACAGTGAGATTCTACCAAAATCAAGTTAGTGTTTATTTTGATTATTCTTCAACTATTTGGGAATGATCTTGAAAACCAAAAATGTTGTCCTAATGTCCTCATATCTTATGAATTAGAGGGTAACTTCAATCATTACAAATTTATGGCTTTGTGATTGAGGGTTATTTCATAGCCATGTTCTATACCACTCTCCATCAGAACTTGATGGTTAGATTTCTCTTCCAAATCCATATTTTCAACTATGTTCTTCTATGTGGAAACCCAATGATTAGTTTATTTGGGTAACTGTTACATTTCATATTTTTTTTAATGTTATGTTTTGGTATTCTGTTTTACAATGTGGGTTTCTATTAATGAAACATTCAAGTCGTAAAGGATTTATAAAACCGACGAATTTTGATGGAGAAATTCATTTTAATGGGGGTAGAATGTAACACCCTGAGATTTTATAAGATATATTCCTTTTAATTTATTTCATATCTTCTGTTGTATGATACACCAAGATTATCTTGCACTATACGCAACACCGTATTAGCTTGCAGTATACGAAAAACAATTCATGGATCGTGTTACACACAATTTTAAGTTTTTTATAGTTGTTATTCTATGATACATTTAGCATATATATATATATATATTCAAAGTATAAATGAAATATGGTTGTATTTTTTTATACACAACAAAAATGGAGTCTTTCACTACACGCAACCCTGACTTGGCTTGCATTACACGCAATCACGTCCTTCCTCTATAGCGGGTGTTTAACGCAATACCGAGTTTCACAAAACGATGATATATTGTTATAATATTATTATGTACTATCCATTATGAATAGTAGTATCTGCATTTTTAATACTATAACATTATAATACAATATACAAATTTTATAGAACATGGTAAGAATAAAAAATAAATTTTTCAGGTAAAATATGTATTTTTAAAAAATTACAGGTTTGCCACCTTTTGATTGTGCACCCACCTTAAATCTAGTTTTTGAAATGTTTATAATTTCTGTTTGACAAAATAAAATTCTTCATTGGAATCAGGATATAAAAATTTAATTTGGAATAATTTTCCATATTATTCTGATAACTTTCATATTTTAATGATTAGTAAATACACGCTATTTTATAATTAAAAACAACTTTATTCATGACAATAATTTATATGGCTATATTATCTTTTTAATTTATTTTAATGTGTAATTAGAATAAATTTTTACCATTTAATGCAATGTTTTTCATTGGAATTAATTTCACTTTGAAATTGGACATAAACAAGTGTCGATCATTTGATAGTTATTGTTTCATAAAAACATTCTATTTGAATTGATAACGGGAATTAATTTTAAAATTTATTAATTCCACTTATATATTTTTAATTTGGAAAAATAGAAATCGTTTTTTAATTCAGAATATCAAATATATATTAGGCTGAATTTTTGGTATTTTCCTGAAAAACATCAGTTTTTGATGATTAGTGAAACCACTTAGTGGTAGTTAAAAAACCGACTCTTTAATTTGAATGAAAATTAACCACTTATGTGAATTGAATTTCAAAAATCTAACATACATGGTTATTATCATGAAGTAAAATGAGGTTCAATAAGATGAAAATAATTTTTGGTGAATAGAAACTTTTGACTTTTATTTAACGCGGTTAAAGGTAAATAGGGTAATTGATGTTTAAAAGAATATTATAATAATTCAAAATTAACTTATCACTTGTAAAAACCTTATTGGATGAGTAGTGTCCAACAATGGGAATCCTTGCATCGATTTTGGGTCCCCATTGAGCCACTTGGTAGTGATAATGTCAATTTGGAATAATTAATTAAATGTAATGACAAAATTGACATTAACAATAATCTTTTTGTAATTAATTTTTATAAGGGGTTATATAAATTATCTTTTCAACTATAAATATTCATTGGAAAGCTAAAAATATTTCATACATGATGGTATATTTTTATAATTTTTAGACATCAAATAAATTAAATTATTTATGACACAATAATGATGTAGTATTTAACTCATTAATAAATGATTTAAATAAATAAGATTATAATGATTTAAATATTATCCTAAACATGTCCAATTCTAATTGTATGATTTTATTTCGGCCATGAGTCATCTTATCTATTTCTGATTTTATTTTTTTCCGTTTTTAAACCGAATATAATTTTATAATAAAATAATATTTTGACACTTTCCAAAGGGTCCCCTCTCCTCCCTTATAAAAGGCCACCTCCTCCATATTTTTGCTTCACAACTTTGTGCCTTCAAGCTCTGAAAAAACATGAAACATTCCATTATTTACATCTCTAGAAACATTATAGAGGTTCCTGTCTCCTCAAAATACAAACTCTGGTGCCTTATGAGGAAGCTTACATGAGATGTGTTGAAGAAGAGGTAATCTCTTCTACCGATTCTTTCATGTTTCTTTCTTCTTAAACTTCATATTCATTAGTTGTTTCATTGAAAAGTAATACAATAAATATCACCAATATAATGATATGCTATTATTAATATTAAACATTCCCATTTAACCCTCTATCCACCCTACAGAAAATGATATCATCACATGTGTGTACGTATGGAATACCGTCTCCACGCCGTGGTGTAATCTATTTTTCGACCACCACCTTACTTGGATGGGTATAATGGCGTAAAGAATTACTATGTATATTAATTAAAACTTCATAATTATTAAGAGATAGTATATCATTCCCTCCAATTAAATTCAATAATTATGGGAATGATATCATCGCTCTTGCGTACATACGGATTAACGTTTCCACGACGCGATGAGATTCATTATCCATGTTAACCAATTAAAACTAATTATAATGAATACAAAATGAATAATAAAGAAATATTTGACCTCATAAATCTAATATATTTATTTATATATAAATTTATTTATTTCATCTACTTACTTCCATTCATGTAAATAAGGAAAGGAAAACAACGTTCAAGCATACGTACAACTTACCGTCTCCAAGAATGGTGTATTCCATTTAATTTATCTATATATTACATATATATATATAATGAATATATATGATATTTTAATCAAGAATTATATTCTGGAAGTATGTAAATCAGGATATATGTAATAATATCAATAACATCAAATTGAAACACGTACGATAAATGAAACAATTTTACCCAAAACATTGTTCTAAAATGGAATTTACAAAAGAACAGGTAATATAAAGTCATAAGTGAACCATATATGATATCATAACAATGAATATGATTCTGTAACAAGTTAATTACATTATTGAAATCATTATACTGGAGGTTCAGATACATATGAATCATATCGGTCATAAGGTAAGGGATATATTTTCCTATCTCGTTTTTATCCGAGAATGTTTATTCCTAAGTATTTTCTGGTGTTATATTTATCATCCATGTCCCTGTTTTATTAAAATGGTTTCATGTATTTTTAAATTCCTTTTTACTGATTTTTTAATTTTACTTCATGGTATATAAGGAATCATATATTTTTTAACTTACAAGGTACTTTTTGACTTTTCTAACAAACGTATGAGGAGAATGTTTTTTTAACATATATGACTGGAACAGTTTTTTACAGTTTCATAAAGCCTTATTTTCATGAATATTACTCAACAAGATTTCATGATTAAGTTCAAAAAAATCATTTTCTTTTAAAATTACCAGGAATTTTGTGAACAAAAAATGATTTTTAAATGATATGATATTTTACTCAAGAATTCATTTCAAGTGTTTTATCAAATCAATTTTCCATCTAAGATGACATTATTTAGTATGATTATGTTTCACGAATAATGTATCTATTTTTAACATTTTTTTGATTCTTTTTGTGATGAAATGATATCCATTTTTTTATATAGACTACGTTATGATGGGATGATGATTAGGAAACCCATTTTATTCTTTGGGTTATGATAAATAAGGTATGATTGTTTTGTGGCACAAGTAAGAATGATTTTAATATGAGACGAGTGGGACCAATATCTCCCTCCAATTCATTGGGTAAATATTTATATATCATGAGATAGACATTCCTAGAATGGTAAGTTAATCTGGTACAGTGTTACAGGACTGGAACAAGGTGTGAACTCGATTCAGAAAGGGAATTTGACCACTAAGATGGTCTTGGCCGTAATACCATGGCTACTATGGAAATCATATCATGAGATTAATGTATTTACACAATTAAATATCTTCTTACCATGCTATTTTATCATTATTTATGATCCATTATGTTATATGCCTTACGTAATTCCATGATTTATGTCTTTGCTCAATATATTGATGTTTAGATATTATGTTCTAGTTTTTGCATTCAAATGTTTATGGATTGTTTTTTATTCACTACGTTTACTCTTATTGAGTTTTTAAGCTCACCCTTTTTATGATTTCTTTTCCCCAGTATATAATGAATGGTTTTTGGTAATAAAACAAAAGGGGAATATCTTTATGGGTGATGTTGAAGATCCTTCACCAAGATTAGAAGAATATGTTCCATGATTCCAAAGTCACTAAACTATTACGGTCCATTAGTGTTAGTTTTTGTTATGTATTAAGTATTCATCAATATTAATGTAATGTCTATGTAGATCAAGTTTTGGGTCTCTACTAAAATGATAAGAAACCATAACTACTAGGACAAGAAACATTAATGGTCCCTTAATAATAGGGATAACATTTCCATTCACTCAGAATCACGTAACATTCTTCCTTGGAGAAATTAATAGATAAACCATCTCAACAACATCACACTCTAGATCATGTTGACGATTTTAAATATATTGTTTCTATTGAATCTGAACATCCATGATGTTTCATTGAATGGATTTTAATCTCTCTTCCATTTAAAATTCTTGTTTTCATACAAACATCATTATTTCTAAAAAATAATTGAATAACATTCTATTTATACAATAATTTTCATATATGGTTTTATAAATAGCAATATGAATTCCAGAGTGTGTGATTTTATTGTAAGAAAATTCTACTAGAGGATGGTGTTGATCCAAACCAAAATTGAAATAAACATTAATAGATCTCAAAATTTTTTCAAGGGTTTAAACTAGACTCTTATAAATATTACTTGATTGATCATGATGACCCCTGTTGGTAATTAAAAATGTAACAATATTCTCATAAATAATTCTCCAAAGCATAAGTGAAATACTCATATGCTGATTATATATAATAAAATTTTATACTCTATGAAACCTTAACAGTTAGTTAATGTATAGCCTTGAAAACTAATCTACAAAAAAACTAACATTGATATTTATGAAGTGTGTTGACTTTGAATGTAAATTCATTATAAATGAGATTTATTATTTTATTTATATGTTTCTATGAGTTCGATGAAAAAATCAATGTTGATGGTTTCCAATTTACATTATAGAATATGTAATTGTTTTATCAACCAAGTATTATTTTTTTCTCAACAATATAATTATATTATACCAAGCACTAAGATAAAAATTATCCAACATCTATCTTCATTACATCCCACTAGACACACTCCATCAATTAACCATTCATCATTTTACATTTGGGATGAATTGATAATGATGAACTATATGATTTGACTATCATTTCGTTCATCAAATATTCTATGGTAGTGACAGATAGAAGGTTCATAAACACATTAATTCCTTCATAATTAGGGTTATACTTAAGAATAATAACGAAATTATTCATCAGAAACATGTCTTCCTTTGATATATTTTTAATCATTATGTAGAAAGATGGTTCAATACAAATTTTAGGAAACAATACATCTCACATTAATTCAATAGTTTGAGATCAATGAATTTAACATCACTAAATTTTGGATCTATTTTGATCCATCTCATACACAATCTATCATGATGGATTCAATTAAAAGCATTTCTCACCTTGATTACAATGATTTGGTGGTAATGTATTAAGCATTGATAATATTTAAATAGTTTAAACCACAATCTATTATTAATATTCCACTATTTAAGTCTGAAAGGATAATTCCTATTTTTAGCACCATATATATATATATCACACTATATCAATGACGAAATTCATCTACATCATTAATTGAATAATTACTACAAATAAAACTAAATAAACAGTTGGTTATTTTTACTCATGAACATATAATTTTTGTGATGCATAAGATATAACAATATAACTATACAAGAGAAAATATATCATTCCCCACTTTTATGAATTTTTAACGATTATAAACCCTTCTAAACTGCATGATAAAGAATGTACAATCTAGATAAGAAAACATCTATTTAGTTCAACATAATATTCAACACATTATTCTATCGAGATGAACTTGGATCCATTATATGATTACTAGTTCATTGGATTAGAAATTCATGATAAATTCTCTATAATGCTTTGATCATATCTGTCGCATATTAGAAATGTTGGATCTCATTCATAGTGTTTAGTATGTAAAAAACATCAATAAATTCATTTTTGGAAAACTCCACCAATATAACATGGCATGAGCTTTTTTGAACATAAAATGAAAAAATTTAATGAAAAAATTCACACAATGTGTTTTTTAAGTTTAAATGTTTTCTTTTATTGGGTATTCATTGGAATTCCCAAATGATATTCATTATCTTCCTTTCTCATTGAACATATAACAATAACATCTGTAAACAAAACCAAAATCTAGTGAACATAATCTCTCAAACTAAATTCTTTATTTTAGTAGTTATTGATAGAAAAAATGACATAAATATATATTAACATTGTTAATTACTTTTTTGGAATGATTTCATAGTTATATCTTCTACAATATAAGTAAATATTTTATGAATTTAAATAGTTAATTTTGGAAAATTATTATGATTCTTCCAGTGGGTCAAATACATCAGCAATATTGGGAAATATATACTTATTCATGAATGTGAGTTTGTTAAGTTATCAGTAATCAATTCATATTCATATCGATCAATATTTTTATCTTAATAAAAATAATAGGTTGACCCCCATGTGGAACACATGTCCAAAAGATTACCTTTTCATTATTCTATAGCATTTTATTCTTTAATTTTGTTAAATCAATGATGGTTATTCAATAAAGTGTCATTGAAATATTTTATGAACCATGTATCAGTTTTATTGAGAATAAACATCATTATTTAATGGTAGTCAAGATAAATCATATATAAATACATCATCAAACACATCCACTATAGTCATATTATCAATGTTCAGTTTATACCCAATGATCGAAGAAAAACCCACATTTACTTATGAATCAGGACACATACAAAGGATATAATTTCCATTAGATATTTAATTTTTTATTACACTATTACATGATTATAGGATGGTTTTTAATTTTTATCCTGGCTTCCATTAATTTTAAAATCTTAGTTTTGTTTAAATAAATAATGTCAATCAATGTGGAAGACAATAAAAAAATTATCCCTATGAGGAATAACATGGATTTTATGATGAACATTTCCAAAAAAAATAATCAGAGAAAAATAATAGAAATGAGATGTGATCACCATTAATTTGGGTTCATTATTACTAATTAAGTATTTATTCAATTAGGATATAGATAATAAATTCCTGATACGTTTCTAGATATAAAAAAATTTACCTAGAAAGTCTCTAAAATGAGACATCAACAAATATGGATAAATATTCATAGAACAACCTTATATTTATTTCTTCTATACCATAACAAAATATGGTTATCAAGACTATTGAAAATCATTGATCATTGTGATCAATCATGATAAATAACACATGGGATAAAAAAATCTGATTACTTATTTTCAATCAATCAATCATTATCTTTAACCTAGTTCTTATAGATTCTTTATCTGTTCAAATCATTCATGATTTTTTGTAATGATTATGGGAATTTAAAAAACAAATCCCTCACGAGTGTCCAACCAGATGTGTCGAATGGCCCATTATTTCGAATTAGGTGATAATTGAGTTAACTATAAAATATCAATTCCAAATTTATTCCCTTGGGGTCTAATTTTATTTGTCGCACATCCACTTTTTTTTAACATAATATGGATTTAAATTCTAGTGAACCATTTTCTCTATCGTTCAATAAAATACTAGGACATATTCTTATATATTGATGTATCCCTATAATCCTTAGTAATGATTTCTCATATGAGTTTCCAAATATTCACAAAAAATTTATCTCATATTATTTATAGATACCCCCATTTCTTGAACATAGATGTCATATCATAATTATTGAATATTAATTAAATAATATATTGATTGATTCCTGAATCATATATGTCTAGTTCACTTAGATAAATGGATACAAAAAAACAATTTTTTCATAATTGAACTGAATATTCATTAAATTTGTTCATAATGCTTCTCATAATTATTATAAATATCATACATAATATCACACATCATAAATTGAGGAACTAAAATATAGGAATGGGTGTTATCAAAAACATGGTAAGGGTAAATAGGGGAGATATCAATAATCATAAAAGCCTTTAAGTAGCCAAAGTGTATGGGATCATAAAGAAAAATTTGAAATAAGATTCTATTTTTTCATAGGTGATTATCTTGATTTACAAAATAATTCTTAATAGTTCATCAGTCATGATTCATAAATGAATCAAGGAAGTGAATCCATGGGAATTTAACTTTGGCATTAGATATATTTTTTTGGCATGAAAAAAGTCACAGAAAATCATTTCATTCTTAGTAATGGATCATTAAAAAAAATAATATATAGAAAGGGGTTCACTCATCAAATAATAATAGTTTTCATTGATCACTCCCAAGTATATCATATTTGACAAATTACCATACTGAACTAGTTTTAGTTCCAATAAGATTCTTGTTTAATTAAGTTTATAACGATCATTACATAATGAATATGAGGTACGTATATTGCTATCCCACCAATAAAATATTGAAAATCCTACAGATCTGTTATATAAGGTCATAAAACATTAATAATATAATAAATCATTGAAATAAAATGAGTTTCATAAAAATATATCTTTAGTATAATAGTTGGAATTGAAATGGGTTCACTACATCAAATATCCATTTCATCAGTGCAGAAAATGGCCTTTAACAATGCTAGAAAAGCGCTGTTAAAGTTGGTTATGATAGGGGGGTGGGTCCCCTTAATCATGGATCTAAAAATCACTGATAAAGACCCATTTTATCAGTGCTAAAAAAGCATAGATAAAAGGGGTCTTTTATCATCCCTTTTTTATAACACTGATAAAAGTAAAAAAATTATAAAAAATACAAAAAAATTTAACAAAAAAATAATTTTTTAAAAAAAAATCCTTCCAATCTGGGAGGATTTTATAGTTCATGAGCCCCTCATTTAGCAGTGCTTTCCAGCCCATCCAGTTCTCGCATGCACCCACCTCCACCCTATATCATCACTACACTTTCCCCCTTTATCAGCTCTAGCCCCCCAAATGCACCCCCATGCACCCATCATTGCCTCTACCAAGAATTGATCTCGAAACCTCTCCCTTGCACGCCTAAATCCTTTACTACTCTACCATATTGATTTATTCTCCAGTTAATGACATATCTATTTATAAATATAAATATATTTATAGTTATAGTTATATTTATTCATATATTAATATATAGTTATATTAATATATGAAAAATATGTATATATTGTTATATATTTGATTATAAATAGAATTGAATTATAAAAAATGATAATAATTAAAAGAAATAATATTAATATGTATATAATACCGTGGAATAAATTCAGTACCTACGATATAAAGCCTATAATACCTCATTAAATGAAGTTGAAAATCCACAAAATGTTAAAAAAGCGGTGTATCTCGAATAAAAATTCAGTTTTGGAGGCATTATGTGCCTTTTTAGGCCTCGAAATAACCTTAATTGGGGTAATCCATAGTTCAAGGGGTGTGGAGTATTTCATAGGCTTCTATTTGGTATGTGTTAGAGCTCAAATGGACACATTGGTTAAAAGTTATGGTCGTTTGAAGTTTGTGTTGCGTTTTCAACATATTTTGGGTCTTTTTATAATTTTTGGATTTTTTGGGTCTTCAAATTGTTATGAATTGACTATTCCTACATAATAATTAGAAATTTATTAATTTAAAATATTTTATTAATTTTTTATAATAAATTTTCAATAAATATCTTATATATTATGTATATTAAGTGTAAATGTATATTTATACTTATCAAAAATATATTTAAAAATTATATATTATATTTATATAAATATAACTATATTTATAATTTTATATATTAATATATTATTTTTAATTAAATTTTTTTAAGTTGACACTTTATTAGTTCTTTTAAAAAATGCTGATAAAAGACCCTCTTTATCAGCGCTACAAAAAAAACCGATAATAAATGTTGTCCCATTATCAGTGCTAAAAAAGGCATCGATAAAGGGGGTACCCTTATCAGTGCTAAAAAAGTACTGATAAAGGGGTAATTTTAATCAGTGATTTTTTAGCATTGATAATGGTTCCCACCCTTTATCGGTTCTTTTTCATTAGCATTGGTAAATGTTGGCATCAGGAAAAGAAAATTTGTGGGAGTGGTTTCATAATCAATTCACCAATTCATCACTAAATAACATCAAAAAACTAGTTATGAATGATAAAAATATTGTTATCATAATTATTATCCGTCCAAAGACATAATATGTTTGGAATCCATAGATAATATCATTATTGGCTATTATGTAATATATAATTTTATCATTATACATGGAAAATAATTTTATAATATTGGTCAAATAATTTCATGCATAAAATATCATTTCATCATTGAAAATAAATAATATTAAATATATTACAAATATTAATGATTTTTTTTAAATAAACATAAATTATTATAATGTTTCATTTTAATTTTGTTTTTCAGGTTGACAAGAGATATATTTCATTTAATTTATAATAAAACAATTATTCTATTCAAATTTTGATTATGTAGACAATTGTACCTCATTGTAGAAAGATAAAAATGGTTTTATATTAATCATAACAAAAACAATATAATATTAAAATATAATTCATTTTTAAATTCATAATATCAAAATTAGCATACGGTTAATTTTTTTATTTTTCTGAAGACATTCAATATTTTATGAAGACATTCAAATTTTTATGAATAGTGAAAAACAATATGTTATTTTTTAAAACCGACTGTCAAGATAAAAAATTAGTTAATTTAATTTAATATATTTTGGGTCAATTTTGATACATAAAACATATATATGTTAAATGTAATTCATTTATGTAATTTTATAAAAAGTTTAGATATATAAAGTTTTATTGAACTTTTGATCTTCATTTACCCACCTTCTAGGAACATTTACAAATTTTCATAAAACTAAATTTTAAACAATTGTGAGGAGAATTTAATTGATTTTAGAGATATAGTTGATATTAGTAAGTAATATGTGGTTCAATATGATTGTAATAAATTTGGGTGAATAGTAAATTTTTCCTATTAATTAACAATTTTAAAAGTAAATAGAGTAATTAGATGTAAAAACGATATTATAATTACCCTAATACATGTCTTAATTGTATTAGATACGTGTAATTTGACAAAAAAATTATTACAAATAAAATATCATCCTTTTGATCTACTTGGAATAGATTAGGATATTAATTATTATTTTATTTAAAGATGAGTTAAAGGTGTTAAATTTAATGTTTCATAACTAAATCATATTTTATATATGGTTATAAATATGATATATTCGAATATAAATATTAATTATAAATATAATAAGATTTCCCACATCATGGGATTTTTTTAAATTAAATTAATTTATTTATTTATGACACAATGATGATAAAGTAATTACCTTATTAATAAAAGAATCAAATAAATGGTATTATAAATTTTAAAATATATATAATTTCAATGTTTTGATGCCATCAACAAATTTTATCAGTTAATATGACATGTTAGTGTTGATTAGATAATTTATTTCGTAGTTACAAGGTAAAAATACTGTCATAATTGACATAAATCAGTACATTAATCAAATACTAATTTATTGTTTAATATAATATTCCTTAAAATATCAGGTTCTACGAAAGGGATTAAATAATATTATATATTTCATTAATTAACCAATTGATATTCTCTTGTATTTTTTAGTATTTCTATTAACAATATAGTGTAATAATAGAAGAAGGTATGGTAAAAGTTAAACTATATTACAATTAGTTAAATATAAGAGACAAGATTAAAAGGGTTACCTAAACATGTCTAAAATCTATTGTTTGGATAATTTTGACCCATAACCACATAAGGCTCAAACATTATTCCTTTGGATCCATTATAAAATTAATTTGATTATATAATAAATTAATATTTTAATCTTTCCATAAAGTGACACTCACCTCTCTTAAAAAGGGAACTTCCCCTACTATCAAAATTAAAACTCCAAATCCTTTTGGCATGGCCAACCCCTACACAAATATCCTAAAAACATCACTCACATTATCCTAGAGTTCTTAAAATGATCAGAAAGACAACCTATGGAGTCATATTATCAACTCAAAAGAAAACTCTATAAGAAGAGGTAATAAATTCACCCCCTCTTTCATGTTCTTTCATCATCCGCTTCATCTTTATTTTTTGTTTTCATTCCAAAATAATTACTCTAGTATGTCCTACAAACTGTTATGTTATAATAAATATGGTATAAACATATTCAATACTCTATCCATCCTATAAATGAAAAAGTCACTATATGATCGTATGTATGACTTACCGTATCCATGTCGTGGTGTAGTTTGTTATTCAAAAACAGAATTATTTATATGGGTATAATAGAGTCTATAATTGATGTTAATAGAAAATAAAACATATTAATGATTATTTATATATTATATAATATGCAATTAAATATTATTTCATAATCAATATAATTATAATGTCGCTCGTGCATATGTAAGGATAACCGTCTCCACGACTCGATGAGATTCATTCCCAAGTTCACCATTCAACAATGATTATAAAAATATATATTAATTATAAGTACGTAATATATGACATAATAATGCTACTTGGTGTGTATATATATATATGTACTTAAATATATCTTATTCACCTACATCTATTCAATACGATATGAAAAGGGAAACAATGTATGTGTGCACAGACAACCTACAATAAACATAAATGGTTCCTTCCATTTCATATATAAATATATTATAAAGACTTATATTCTAAATATGTATGATATAGAAATAATTTTTTATTTTTAGAAAGTCTTTAAATCATGATCTCTATGATACGACCAAGAACAACAAGTTAAAACATGTATGATAAATAAAGCGATTATTACACCAAAAGTTATTTTAATATGGAAATAATTTAAAATTGGTTAGTATAAATTCATAGATGATTCATGCATGGAAAAATAATTATTAATATGGTTCTGTTATAATATAATAATGTACTATGGTTTTTATACAGATGGTTAAACATACCCTCGATGAGAGGGAAGTACAAGGTAAGGGTTAATTTTACAATCTCTTTATTATCTGACGTTATTTTTATCTACAGGGAAATATTTATCACCCATGTTCATGTTTCATAAAAGTGTATTAAAAGGGATTATTTTTAATGTAATTTTTACCAAAACATCATTTTAAATATTTTATGTATTTATTCTTCTAAACCATTCTAATTAATGTCAATGTTTTCAAAATGGATTTATGGATTTATTTATAAGTACATGAATGTTTTAAAATGATAATTCCATTATAAATTTTCAAAATGTTATGTGACACTTTAAATCAAAAATATCTTTTAAATTACTACCTTATATTACTTTCAATTTATTTCACGAAAAATTGATATTTCTGTCAGATATTTTTCTATATAATTTTTAACTATGTCAACAACCTTCACGGGGTATTATTCTTGATCGAGGTTGATTAATTTTGATACAAATCAACCATATTGTATTGAATGTTTTGTGATATGTTTTATTGTGGATGTGTTATTTTTATTACAATCATGGTTCATCGATAAAGAATTTAAATTTTTTATTATGTTTTTAGTACGATTTTTTATGTTATGTTTAAACTATTTCATATGAGAAATGCATTAGACTTAGTAAGTTACTATTGGAGCCCTCAATAGCTCCTCTATTTATCAGTATGTATGATGAGACAAACTAGTGTCTTGGCTATGGACTTGACCAAATCTATATTTTACTCTTGGCACATGGCCTTGACTATGTGGTCTTGAAGTCTAGTATAACGCATTCAATCATTATAAAATTACCTATTAATATTACATGTTATTATTCGACTAGTAGAATATCCATATAAATATGTAAATGGATTTATTTGATTTACATTTGCCATTTAATGTTGAATTTTATGTCTAAGAGGATTATTTTTTGTTTTATAAATTTCCAAAAAAATTATGTTATTTATGATTGTTTCTTTTATAATGTTATCCTTACTAAGCAACTGAGCTCACCTGCTTCTATGTTTTATTTTTCCCAGGATACAATGGAGTATATTATGACTGACATGCAGGGATAATATAAGGTATATGAATGTGGTCAGTGGATGTAATGTTTTTGTTGTTTTCATTTTATAATGTAATGAAATGTTCATGTATGTAATCTATTTTCCAAGGTTTCTAAACTGATCATTCCTATGGGACATGATTACTTTTAATCATGCCATTGTATTAAAATAAATCACCAACTCTAGGAAACCGGGGTCGGGAATTACAGTTGGTATTAAAGGAAGTTTGAAAAAAATAGTAGAAGTATATTTAGATAAACACTAATTATAAAACATTACCCTAATATAGAAATTAATGATTATTATATATGAACTTCCTAGAATTTTGGTAATGTTGAGATTTTGTGTATTTTTTGTGCAATAAATCCATATCTAGATATGAGCTGGTAGAGGCGGCTTTGGCACAGATATATCAAGGATGGGAAACGTAAACAAGGAGTCTCGACCATGACCAGGGGTATACAATTACATGACAAAGGTCATTGTTGCACTCTTTGTTATGACACTCCCGGGGGATATTATTAGGATAATTAACAATTTTTTACATGTCATTATGAATTATTTATGATTAAATACTTCTTCAAAGATTTCATTTTATGATTATATATTATATGCAAATTCATTTCAATTTTTTTTGTAATTTTTCAAGACTGGAATTCTTCATTGCGAATAATAAACTAACCTAGCATATGCCATTGGATTGAAATGGAACCTAATAGATGGAATGAGAACTCTAGAAATACGTATGATCCAAAGAGTATGAAGGATCATATATTTCACGGTATTAATCTAACATATAAAAAATAAATAGTCTCCCATATATTATCATCAAATTAAGAAATAATATCATGTGTTAATTTGATATGTAACATATTTTTCGGAGTCTTATTGCTTTGAAGGGAAGCAGGAGAAGAAAATGATGGAAGAGAGAACGATTGATAAAGGGAAGAAGAGAAAGAATGATTTTACCTATAAGTGATAACTATTGAAGAATCACCTTGGTAAATGTTTGTAGGGAATGGGAGTGTGATATAAGCATAGATAATAAAACACCGAGTACTTGATTGGAAGGGTAAGAATAACGTTTCAAATGGATAATGCTTCACCTTCAAGGAGATGGGACACAATGTGATGCAATGTCCAAATCATCAAAATATACCCCAAATGCTGCTATTGGATTATAATCAAGTAAGGATACGACCAAAGATGAATATGAATAATTAGAATTAATATAATGTTATTATAGTATTGTGTCATTTGAGTGTTGTTTTAATGATGTTTATGTTATAATAATTATAGTGTATAAAAGGATTGTACTTTAATACTATTTCATTAATGGAAAGAGATTGTGAGGAACCAAGAAAAGAGACACAATTGCAGGTTAAGTTTTTTGTAATATATATGGCTGAGAGAATGATAACCATAATATGGATCTGATATTATGGTTGCGATTTTTTAATAATGTAAAATTAATTTAGAAAACTTATAATGGATATTCTTGACTACCTTGAAAAATATTATTGATTTTTATTTTCCATCATTTTTGGAGTTTACAAAATGTTTTGATATAAGCAGAATATCCTTTATTATATAAAGAATAATGGAGAATGAATGTAATCAATATGGTTTTATGGTAATTTATGCTGTTATAGGGTTTTAAAAGAGTAAATGATTAAGGTATTCACATGATATTACGTAGATAAAAGAATCTTCATTGCGATTACCTTATTTATAAATTTTGGACTGTGAGTTTGAACAGAAATAATTTTGATAATTCAAAAAGATGAAATCGATTTTTTTTTGAAATTGGATAATAATTTTAAATTTAAATTATTTTTTGTGATTTTTTTTAATTGTCATAAAAGGGAAAACCTGGTGGTTGCCCGACTACTCGTCCTTTCTGGCTAGGCCATGAGAAATGAACCTGCAACCGAAGGGAGACAAGGGTAATTCACATACCATGTGCAGACATGATGTCCTGGTTTATATAATGAAGTTTTTTAAAATAATTGAAAAATAAATTATATATTCATTATTTGATGAACCCTATATGATTGTGATAAATAAAATATTTTTTAATTCTATTATCATTTGAAGTAAGAGATGAGTTTGTGGTAGAAATTAGTTGAAGGATAAAAATCTACATGTCAAGTATATTATTTTTATATTATTATATGAAAAAATTAATTCTTAATATTTATGGAATGGATCTTAAAACAACTAATCTATTATCCCAAAACCTTATGTTCAGCTGAACTAATGATATTTTAAATCATCATGGATTGATGGCTTTGAGGCCTTCAATTTTAGACTTTTTTTGTGATTGATGACCTCAATCACACAATATAAATATTTAGGATTTCCCTCTAATTATTTGTCTTTTATTTCTACCAATGATCTCATAATCGAGATCATAATTTGGCGGTATCTTTTTTATTTCCATTCCATCATATTAAAAATAAATTTTATTAAACCAATTTATTATTTGGGTTTTCCACAAAGATATTTTTGTATTTTTAACCTTTTATTTATGAATATCATTTTTAAATTCCAAGGGAAGAATTTATTGAAGGAGGGGATAATGTAACAACACAATATTTCAAATTATGTTTTCTCATTAATGTATTTCAATACCTTGCACTACACGCAACACCGAGTTCGGGCTCACCACAACATACCAAAATAGCCATTTAAAAAGTGGTTAAGAATTTTATTAACTAAATTTTTAATCATATATACTATATATAATTTTAACATCCATATTATGTGTGAATTATAAAGAATATAAGAACAAATTCATATTTTTCCAATAAAAGAAGAATTTTTTAAAAAAAATAAAATTTTACCGCATTTTAATTGAGAACCCTTATTAAAAAAATACATTAAACATTTATATAATCAATTTAATTAAATAAATTTTATCTTCTAAATGGTGACATAAAAATTTTGTTTTGATTAATTTTTGGCAATTTTCTGATCACTATCATATTTAGATGAATAGTTAAAAATACTAAATATTATTTGAAAGTATATTTTTTTATAAAAAAAATTTAAACTGTTAAAATATGAATTTGAATGGTTTTTATGTATAATTATATTATATTTTAATCATTTAATATAGTTTATGTCAATATTAGAAATTTCACATTTAAATTTGACATAAACACATGTCAATCTTTTGATAGTTGTTACTTTTTAAACAGGCAACTTTTTTGGATTTTACAACAATAATTATTTTTTAATTTATAAAATCACCTTATATGTTATGAATTTTCTAAAATAGAATACATTTTTTAATTCAGAATAACAAAATTAGCCTAGGGTTATTTTTTTGTATTATTAGGAAAACATTCAATTTTTGATGATTAGTGAAAAACACTACATTATTCATTAAAATCGAATTTTTATTTAAATTTTTATTTATTTTATATTAATTTATTTTAGGTCACAATATAAACCTAATAAATATATATGTTCAATGTAATTCATTGGTACCATTTTAATATAAGTTTAGATATATTAAATTTTATTGATCTTTTGACTGTCTTTTTCCCAGCTTCTAGGAGCAATTAATAAATTGCTAAAAAAAATATTTACCATTTTTGTGAGTTGAATTTAATAAATCTGTGAGTCACTGTGGAAATAATTATTTAATACATTGGTTCATTAAGAATAAAATAATTTTTGTGAATTGTAATTGTTGACTTTTAATTTCCAGGGTTAAAAGTAATTAGTGTAATTTATGATAAAAATGATTTTTATAATTACCCAAACAAATGTCCTAATTATGTAGGATAACTGTAATTTCACAAAAAAATCTTATTAATAAAATGTGATCCTTTTATCCACTTATTTTAGATTAGGACATTTGTTATTATTGTATTGAAAGAAGAGCAAAATGTTTAAAATTCTTGTTTTATAACGAAACCATTTTAATATAGGGTTTTACATTAGATATATTAGAATATAAATATTAATTATAAATTTATGAATATTTCATAAATAATGGTCTGTTATTTATATTTTTTAGACATTAAATAGTTGAATTTATTTATGACACAATGATGATGCAGTAATTACATTATCAATGAATGAATCAAATAATTGATATTGAAAATTCATACATAAATATATTTTCAATGTTTTCATGAAATAAACTAATCTTATAGGATAATATGACATGTAATGTTAGATTAGATAATTTTTTCCAATGTGATATGGCATTTTTTAAATTCACAAAAACAAAATACCAAATAGTGTCAAAATTGACATAAACTTGTTTTTCAATTCAATACTACATTATTGGTTGATATAATATTCCATAAAATATAAGGTTTGGCCAAAGGGATTAAATAATTTTACATTTATCATTAATAAGACATTTTTGGTTGTCTTGTATGTTTATATTATGTTTATAAACTATATACTGTAAGAATACAAGAAGCCACAGTAAAAATTAAACTATTTAAGAATGAATAATATCTAAATGACATGGTTAAAATGATAAACGAAACAAGTATAAACCTATTGGTTTAGATAAGTTCGACCCATAACCACCTGAGTCTATAAATAAATTCATTTGGAACCATTATAAAATGAATATTATTTTATAATAAATTAATAGTTTAATCATTTCCAAAAGTGACTCTCACCCCTCTTATACAATTGCACTTCACCTTCTCTAAAAACCACCCATCTAAAGCCATTTAGATCGACCAAATCCATAGAAAATATCCTCCCAAAATTACTTAAATTATACTATAGTCTTTAATTTGACCAGAAAGCTTGCATATTGAACAATTTTGATCAACTCAAAAGGAAACCCTCTGATGAAGAGGTAGTAATTTCACCACCCTCAATCAAGTTATTTTCTTCTACCACTATCTTTTTCTTTGTTGTTTACATAACAAAATAATAACTCCAATACCTCATATATGCTTTGAATTTATTATAAATATTTTAAAACCATATTAATTATTATAGCCATCCAATCAATGACAACGTCACCATACGTGCGTATGTACGTCTTACCATCTCCACATAGTGGCGTAGTTTGTTATTCAGGCACTTCTTTATTTGGATGTGTATAATAAAGAGTATAAATTATTTACATAATAAATAAAACATGTTAATTATTCTGTATATATTTTTTACCACACAATTACATATTATCTCACCATCAATTAAACTGTATTGTCACTCGTGTGTAGGTATGGATTACTGTCTCCACAAAGCCATGAGATTAATTCCCATGTTCACTAATCGACAATGATTATAAAAATATATAATTTTTATAAGTATTTTATATATGACATAATACTTATATTGGGGATATTTATATATATTTATTTATTTATCATTATATACATACATATATTATATTCACTTAATACCGTTTAATACGATATGAAAAGTGAAACAATATTTATCTGTAGGTATGTCATACTATCTCTATAAACAGTGCCTTCAATTTCATATATATATATATATATATATATATATCTATTATAAATATTTATATTCTAAATATATATGATATAATATTTTATAATTATATTCTGGTTGTTTTTAAATCATGATCTAAATGGTACGATAAAGAATAAAGATTTAAAACATGTACGATAAATAAATAGATTATTACCCAAAATGTAAATTTATCATGGAAATCATTATTATATAGGATCATAAATTCATAGATGAATCATGTATGATATAATAAATTTCAATATCATTCTCATATAATTCAATAACATATTATAGTCATTATATAAGAGGTTAAACATACACTCAACCAAAAGAAGGTTTAATGTAAGGGTTCATTTCACAATCTCATTATTATCTGAGGTTGTTTTTACGTAAGTATCTAATAAGATATATAATTTATAAATTTGTATGCTTTATGAAATATATTTCAAAGGGATTATTTTAATGGACTTTTAACAAAAACATCATTTTAAATGTTTTAACAATTTATTTATCAAAACCATTCTCATATATTTTCATGTTATTAAAATGGTTTTATGGATTTATTTATATGGACATGAATGATTTAAATTGTTAATTCCTTTAAAAATATTCAATTTGGTATAGAAAACATTTATTCAATACTAACTTTTAAAAGTCATCCTTTATATGAATTTTAAATGATTTCAGGAAAAATGGATATTTCTCTCAAGGATATTTACTGATCATTTTCAACTATGTCAACATCCTTTACAGGATATTATTCTTGATCGGGTTTGATATATTATTATACAAAGCATCCATATTGTATTAAATGTTTGGTAATATCTTTGAATGAGGATGTGTTATTTCTATAACAATTATGGTTTATGGATAAAGTATTAACATTTCGTATTCTAGGTTTAGTACGAATGATTATGTTTTGATTAATATTTTTCATACGAGTAATCCATTGGACTATGTAAGTGAAAGGTGGAGCCCACTATTGCTCCTCGATGCACCAGTAGGTCTCATGAGAAAAACAAGTTTTTGGGAACAAGGCCTTAACAAAATCTTATTTGTAGTTTTGGAAAAATACATTGACTATGTGGTTATTATGTTTGGAATAATGAATTCCACCATAATGATATTAGTTATATATATTTTATGTGATTATACAACTAGTAGAATATCCATGTGATTAAGAAAATGTAATTATTTGATTTTTATTTTCTATATTATTCTCAATTTAATGTTTGAAAGACATTTTTTTGAGTTTTATACATTTCCTTTAATGTTTATGCTTATTTATGAAGGTTTCTGCTATACAGATATCCTTTCTGTGCATCTGAGCTCACCCATTTCTATGTTTTATTTTTACTAGGACCCAATGAAGTATATTATAACAAACCAACAAAGATAATATAAGGGATATGAATGTGATTAATGGATACAATTTTGATATTGTTTTTCATTTTATAATGTAATCTAACGTTCATGTACATAATCTATATTCCAAAACTAATAAACCGATTAGTGCTTCAGGACTTGATTCCATGTAATAATGATAGTGTATTAAATTAATGCATGAACTCTAGGTAATTGTGGTTTGGGTGTTATAGAATATGTGAAAATGTTTTACATTTTAGATGGATGGAATAGAATAATGGTAAATTATACATCACAATTGGAGATAAATATTAATATAATAAATATTATTTTAATAAATACTTGTTGTCACCCATTGTAATATAATGGGAATAAGGTTTCACATCTATTTATGGAGAATTTTGTCCTTATTTATAGATGATCAATGTTATAATTATTAAATGGATTATAAGGTCATATTATAAATATATATATATATATGATATTATAATATTATAAGTATAATTATTTACAAAATATCACATATATTTCTCAATTATATCATTATATTCAATTGTGATAGGCGGTGATGGAAAATGATTTACATTGTTTTAGGTGGCAGAATTCAATTTTACATAGTATAAAATGATTCATTTCCCATTTCATTACATGGAAAAAGATATAGGTTATTCTATTATCATAATATAAATATATATGAATGTATGAAAGATAATATAGCTATTATATTATTAGAAAAATGCTTTAGGTTTGAATCAATATCTATCCAATGTCAGTTTTCCAAATAAAAATAAAACATAAATATCCTGAGATTTTAATTATTGAAGGTATTAGGGGATGTATAATTCAATAATATATGATTTGGAATAGTAAATATGATTGAACTATTGGTGTAATTTTTTATGTCTGATAGAGGACACTATTTGGTTTTTTAAATGAAAAACATTATATCCATTGTTTACAAACATAAAATTCCATAAAATGGATAATTCTGTAAACATATAAAATAGAAGGTGAAAATAAGTCCATAAAATATGAATTTGAAAAATAAATCTGGTCATTTTAGACATTATCATTTTTGTTTAACAACTGTTAAACATGTGTTAACCTTGAACACAATAATTTATTCTTTTACTGTTTTGATGATTATTTATGATAAAAAATAAATGTGGAATTATTATATAATATATATAATACTGGTTAAAAATAATTAATATTGTTTACCAAATTCAATTTATATATTTAGAAACATTTATTTAATAATTATTCCCAAACATGTCATGAAAAAGCAGTTATCCAATGGAAAACTTATTCCTAAATTAATAAGATTTTAATATCAAATTTCATTATGAAGATGATTCAAATGTCAAAAATTGTATTAGTTGTAATATAATTGTAATAATTGTAATATTAAGAATTTTTTAAACCCTATTTACCCCTTGAAATTACTTATAATGGTTGTCTTCAATAGATCTCAGTAGTTTTCAGTATTTATCAAAAAATAAACCTTATGGAAAAAAAATTAAAAAAATAAATATGAATTAATATTTAGATTTTAATTTTAAAAATAATGTAAATTTTTTTATAAAAATTATAAATTTAATACTATTTAATTTTAATAGAATTTTTAATGACACAATGATATTCTTATTAGAAAAAAATTTCTTTTGAGCATAAAACTATATAATTATTTTCCCATAATAAAGGATAAAAATTATATGGAGGATAAATCATTTAAATTTATATATATATATCTCCTTATAAAAATCACAAATATTGATAGATTTAATTTAATATAGTGATAAAACATGACTGGATTAATTTTTTCCGAAATAAATTTCTTTTAATTTCAAATGACTTATAATTTTTTGATAATCAATTGGTATCTATTGAATATATTTTACAATGTGATTAAATGATATAATTTCTTTATTTAATTCATCATATTCGAACCCACTAATTAAATTTATATTATTTAATTTTATAATATAGTATTATATGTTAAAAATCAGTTTTCCCTTAAACGTAAGTCATTAGATATAATTAATTTATTTGAATAAAATATTTCATCAAATATTGGAATGTTACGATTATGTTTGAATCAATATATATAAATTATTTTATTAATAAATCATTACTTGATTATCATATCCAACTACATGGTGAACAATTAAGGGGGAAACACCTAAAATAAATCCACCAAAAATCTAGCATTGTTGCAGTATGAGATCGGTGAGAAATCAATTACCAAGTAAATCCCTTATAGGATACCATTAGTGTGTGTTTCACCTTCGAAATATTATGGTAGTCTATTTTTTCTTATTCATCTCAATGCATAAATTACTAAAAATGGTGGATTAGGTATGGACTTTTGGTTCATGGTCACCACATTTTTTACCTTAATATATTCTCATAAGAGGTTGTTGTGTCTAAGGGTGATTCCACAAGGATTTGAGGTGTCTTACTATCATATATATTCTTTTTTACAGTTAATATATTTTTTAGATTTATAGTGGTTTTGTGTTAGTGGTTAGATGATAATTCAAAAGTAACATGTTTGAATCAACCAAGACCATTGGGTATTGTCATGATGTTGAAAAAAGACATCGTGGTGTTATGAACTCATTTCAACATTCTCTGTTTCATTAAACACATATTAATAAAAATATTTATTTATTTTTTTTATAAAATTAGTACATATTATAGGATGGTCAAGTATAGAGTGAGATGGAAATTTCCTGATGATATTTCATGGGTTTATCAAAGATATTCCAGGCATCATTGGTTAGGGTATTCCTATCATTGTGTTTATTATGTCAATAGTTTTACACAGACTAGTCTGAGGTTCGGAAAGGCTTGATGAGTTTTCAAAAGGGGTTTACATTATTGAAATAGTTTTCTTCAACTTACTACACAAACATATTAATGTTGGTATATTTTATTTTTTGAATACATGTATCTTGGGATCTAGTAAATTGTTGATATTTAAATAATTTTTTATCCTATGATCTTGGATGAAAGGATTCGTTATGGATTTGAGTGAGTGATATATTATTTATTATGTTAAATGAGATAATCATGTGTCTTGTCCACTATAGTTGTATAGATATAGGTTGAGTGGTTGAGGATATTATTATTGCCCATCAATAATGATACGAGATTTGGATATATTAATTTGATAATCAATGTGCTATTTTAGAAAGCGTTATAGAATTGGGCATATGTTCGAGAGGTTATAAGGTCATTCAAATTGAATTTAATTGGAAGAACCCGCAAGAGGGTGATCGATAATTTTAGCGTATATTGTATGCATGGGATTTTATTCAAGACATATTATTGTAAGAAGAGTGGGATTCTTGTGAATAATTAAATTAATAAATATCATTTGATAGGTATGTGACTGAAAATCAATTGTAATTTTTGGGAATTTTCTATTATTTTTTGAAATTTAGTTGTTAGTGTATTTTCATTTGTGTCAGTTGAAATAGATATCTGGTATTTTGATATCAATATAAATCGTAGAGGTTATAAGGAAGTTGGCCGAAACCATCAAGGCTACAGGCTCCTGGTTATTGAGGTTGTAGAATCACCTATGGAGAAATTGAAATATAATCTAAAAATGATTTGAGACTATGTCTGGTTTGAAGGTCCTATTGGAAAACATTTCATGGAATGATTAAAACGTGAATTGATTTTTATTATCAAATTCAGTGTGGTAGGTCGTTGAATATAAAGGCAATCCAATGGGGATTAATTTGATGAGATATAAATTCATTAAAATATATATATCATAAATTATTATCTATTATATTTTTTTCAATGTATATTATGTATTGAATGTACATTATTGCTATTTTCGAACACATATATTTAGGATTGATTTTCTATGTTTCTCCTGGGACAACATAATTATGTGGTTTCATATTGACTGTATGATATATATTAGAACATTAACATACGGTATTTTTTATCTTATGTTAGTTTGTGTAAATGATATTCTATTGTCTGATCACATATCATGATGCACACAATTATATGAGGTCTTCAATTGGACCAACCTTATTCTAATAAATCGACTCTTACAGGAGGTTTCCTATGTTATTCCCTAAACAATATCCTCAGTAATGTTATGTTCTTATCCATGAATCCTATATCATGTTAGAAGATTAGATGATACATTAGTATTTTAATGTTATTCCTTTATCAAGATATCTTTATAATATATTCAATCTTCTGTTGTAATTGATTCATAATTGTAGCATGGATCATTTTATAGGTATATTATATTTAAATCTTATCACAAACATATTAATATATATTATAAATAGACATTTGGTCTAAATATTTGGGTTGGTTTAGATGTTTTCAGAGTTTGGATATGTTACTCAATCATAATGGTCAACTTCTTAGGTTCTTAGTGATAATTTTATAGATATTGGATGGGATCATTCTAGATTAGGAAAAAGTATATGATTTTAGTATACTATAGTGACTATAATATTTGTTACCATTAAAGTAATAATATTCCTATTAAGATAAAATTCTATTTTCATGATCCCCTAGGGGTGACTTGACATTTTATTATTAGGTGCCATGGTGGCATAGTTTGAACATGATTACATAATATGAATTCCTTGATAACGTTTAATTCATGATTGATTTTTTTCCCTCTTCGATACACATGTACATGAAATATTACAAGAGGGGGTTTCCCCCACTACGATTTATTCTCACACACTACATCAAAACCACTATACATATTAATGATTATGTTTGGTATGCATGATGGAGTATATTTCTCACATGGGATCAAGTCGAACTAGTATTCATGGGATGTGTAATGTGGTATGGCTCATGGTTTTTTAGATACCCTCATAAAAATATTGTTATTCTATTTATATTTTAATTACGGATAAAATAGAGGATATATTGTTTATATATTCGGATTTATGACATGAATTTAAAATTTGATATAACGTTCATGTGAGAAAGAATCCCAGATCACTTATCAACCAAGGAACCCAACCATATATATGATAAGTGCCAATGTGCATTATCGATCTCCATGAGATGGTGACAATAAAATTTACATCAAAAAATTATATGAGAATGATTTTTTATAATGTGAATTAAAAAATTCATATAGAATACAAGAATAAAGAACATTATAAAGAATTTTGTTTTCATAATTTCAAACTATTAGACTAAGAGGTACATCATGGTATAAACAAGCCGAAAAGACATCCATAATCTTGAAAAAATATAGTCCTCTTAATTAATTTTATCTTTTCCAAATTAAACAAGGAAAACATCTCACTATATCACCACTAGTTACCCATTCCAATCATAATAGGAATTCAACCTTCACACTCTGATTCATTTTCCATTATCGAATAAGATAAAACAATGACAAAATAAACCCATGGGTATGTTAATGATGTGAGAAAAAATTAATCAATAGGATCACAACATGTGTTCTATATGCATTCCTTGTTAGATAAATAATGAAATGATAATGTATAATGAAAATAATGAATGATAGAAAATAAATAAAAGTTTATAATAGAATAATGTAAATTAAAAAATTTAATAGAAAATACTAATTCATATAAACATTTTTTAAAGGAAATTATGTATTAAAATTTTCAATTATCAAATCACATATCACAAATCCAAATCATAACTATGTACAATATTGATATATATAATATATAAATTCTCACGATACAACGTATCCTTTCTCAGTAACAAATCATTTCAACTACACATTAAGTATTTAACGATACACAAACCAACTGGGTAGAGGATTACCCTAATATCTAAATCACCTTAAAAATATCATGAAAAATTATCCTCAAAATTCCCCACTAAAAGATCATTGTAAGAGCAAGTTTTGTAATTATAAACAAAAATATTTATTGAAAATCCTCTAATCCATACACACACCTATGTGCTCAAGGAATCTACATCATATACATAAAAAATCGATGGGATCTCAATCATTCAAGAAAATATTCAATAACCCTTTTAGTATTCTAAAATCTAATTTAGAAAAAAAATAAACACAACAAAAATTAATTAAAATCATCCTAACATTACTTCCTTTCATGTGGAATTTTTATTATCAAAATATAATGGAAACACATTTCCTAAATCATTGATAATTTGAACAATCATTGATAAAAAATGTTAAATATTTTTAAAGGTCAAATAATTCATCATTTACTGGATTTATTTGATAACACCTTCCACTGAAGCACATGGAACACAATAATCAATTGAACAAGATCCACAACTATTTAAAAAGTGGTTATTAATAGCAGTAAGTGGAGATCCATAAATAATACCCTGTAGAACAGTATACAATGAACTGACCTCTATAATATAATGAATTTTATCTTAAAAATTTCAACAATATTATGATGAGTGGGATGAAACCACCGATGCAAATATATATGAATTTTTAGAAAATATTCACCAAAAAATTAACTTAATAAAATGTACTAGAATTGGATTGAATGTTAACGGTTAATATTAGAAAAATAAATACTAATAAGGGCTATAAAACCCAATAATTAATGACCTCAGTTTCCCTCTTCATAGTACATTACACCACATTGGTAGACAACATGACAATATCATTAGTTTGAAATTTTTATAGCTATTGTCAGCATAATGTGGTGAGCATTAACCATTCCCATGGTGGCCTAAATAAAACCTAACCATGGTCGATGGCCCCCCAAATGACGATGTTATATTGTATATGTGTTAGAAGTTTCAAGGCATGCCATTACATAAACAATGTCATGGTTGTATATAATTATTCATGGTGGAATAGAGAAATCTGCACACCCCACTCCAAATACCAAATACCAAATTTTGAATTTTGTTATTTTTCATTAAACACAAGATATTTTCTAGATTGAAACACCATATAATATGATGTGTCATAGAAAATATCTAACTAATAAATTTGAAAATCATTATTAAGGAAGAAATAACTAACAAAAAAATCCTGAATCGAAGAAGGGCCATCACACTGATAAAAAATAGAACACAACTTAATCTTTGATGTGAAAATCATCAACAATAAAACTATTTATTTAAAAAGGTTGATAAAAATCTGTTTGGAATGAATAGAATTGAGGACACCTCTCCTTCGTATATGATTCAAATTCCCAATTATCATGAGAATTTTATATGGGTTTCTATAACACATTGGACCCTCGACTATTGATAAACTAGATAAAAAAACTCCACCCAATTAATATCATGGTAGCGATAATTTTTACTTTTCTTACACCGAATTATGTTGAAAAATTATGAATTATCATCAATTGAGACTATAATTCCCTGATATAAGACAAATTTTTGATATGCATAGTGGTAAAAAATATCCCAACATATCTCAAATGCATCATTCCCAACATCCCACGAAAATGGGGACCTCACAAAGGTAATAAATTTAATAAATCATAGTCACCTATTTGCAATTCCAAAGGAGGATTCAATTGTGTAGTATAATATTGATGTTGATATATATCTATTATAGGACATCTATAACGAACCAAGACGGGTCGACCCTGAACCGGTCACCCGAGCCGGTCCGTGAAATGGCCCGAGAGGCGTTCCTGATCCTTCTGGGATGGCGACAAGTGGCAAGTAATCAACATATGTTGTTGGAATGATTTCACCCAATACTAATAAATAAAGCTGCAGGAATAATACTGAGCATTGAAGAATAATTAAACAAAATAAATTTACTAAATAGGAACAAAATAAAAATAAAACTGACCAAAAACAACGTCCGAACTAACTATGTGCGACCTCGCGGGTCACTCTCTGAATCAATGATCAAGCATCACCCTAGGAGAGAGCACTAAAGGTATAGTCTGCAGAAACACTAAAAACAGAAAAAAACAATCGGCGTGAGTATTAAATCTCAATATGCTAGCCTGATATCTATTCCAAATGCACACAATTTAAATAAAAGAAATATTTTTTCATGTTTTAACTACTATTTATAAAAGTAGGGTTTTCGACAGGCTACTCAAAAAAATAAATGACACATTTCCCTCATTCATTTCTCAGAACCCAAGTCATTTTGTTATTAAGACATTATCATTTTCAAAGGGAAATGATGTTTACAATTTCAAACATGTACAAAGAAGATTAAATAGTTTTATTTGAAAACCATTATTAGAAACCAAGTCAATTCCAATTTATCACATTACAAGGAAAATAATACACAAAGTATGTACACAACAAGGGCAATGTAAAAATACTTATAAGTACCAAAACATCACTGCAAGTAACTGAAAGCCAATAGGCATGGGTGAACCTAGGAGATCATGAATAAACCAGAATACACGAGTACATAAGAAATCATCCTTGTTGACATGTAAAGATGAAATCAGAACGCACAATAAACTTGACCATATTCTCTCAGACAGGTAGAGGGAAAATTCCATAGTAATAAATCCAATATATTCACCTAATATGGGCCACTGTTCAGTACCATAACAAACATGTGCAATAATAATTTTAGAATATTCACCCAATATTCCATATTACATTGCCTCAAGTGTTTGGAAAGGGGGTGATCCAACTATTGCTAGCTGAACATCCAATAACATATATACATATATAATAATAATAATTCACATCAAACATCTCCTTGAGACACTCCATGGAACAACAGCTTTACTTTTAACTACTCAAGTACCTGGGAACATCTAAGCGTGGGCCTCCCAAACAACCAGTTGCCATCATGGAATGAGAGTTATCCTATGTGGATTTTCATCAAAACATTTTCGTCATTTTCTATAATGTGCCAAATGGGAAATGAACATATTTCACAATCACCACTAAAAAAATACAACTTCTTTATATGACCATAACTAGGTTGAAATCATTTAAAGAGCCCCAAAACACTACTTTGTAGGCTGCCAAATATTTTTATAAAAACAAACCAAAACATTGTATTTTTCTAAATAAACTGTAAGATACAACTATGAAATTTCTCATGAGATCCATAATACTTTTTCAGAAGAAATCATATATCATTCATCCAAGAACCACATTTAAAATTCCGTGAATTATGTTTAAATGCCAAATGAGCATTCGTTCACAATTGGGTGTCTGCTTGTCAAGAAAATATTTCAAATGTCGGGTATAAAATAAACGGCTCTATTCACAAAAAATAATAATTTATAAATTAAATATCTTATATTAAAATTTAATTATAATAGATTATTTTATAATTATTAATATTGATAAAATATTTATTTTGAATAATTATTTTACAAAAACACAACAAAACGACAGTGGTTTTTTACACCACAAGAAATGAATTACATATTTTCATAATAAATGAATTAATACAAATTTGAATAATAATATTCATCATATATATATAGTGCGCAAACAAAAAGAAGCAATGTAACATAAATTTTAAAAGCAGTGCAATGGAAACCTACCTCGAATACATGACGCAATGAAACGACGCACGCTCGAAAATGTGCCGTAAAGTCCGACGACCTACATTATAAATATCAATGACTCAATAAACCTACATAAATCTCATTTAAAGTATGTGATACCAAGCGGTGGGAAGAAACACTCACCTTGAAACTAAAGTACGATGATGAAGAAACATCGGAAACAAGGCACGGTGATGGCGGTCACTATAAAACGCCCTGCTCTGGTCCTAAAATTATCAAACCGACCCAAGATAGCATTCAATTAACAAAACTCTAAATCAAACCAAGGTAATATATATACATATACATATATCAAATATAAATATCAAATGGTGTGTGAAATAAATGTTTTACCTATCTAATGAATGTCGTGCATACCAAAAGGAGGGAAATGGATGGTCTTCCGGAGTGGTGCATGCCGAACAGAGGGGTCGGTCGAGGCTGCAACAAGGGGAACATGAGGCTGGTCAGAGGAGAGGTGCAGTGCCGCAGAACCGAGAGGTTGGTAGCACAACACAAGACCGGGAGATGGATGGCTGGTCGAGAAAAAAATATGAGGATGGAGCTGTAGGGGGGTTACGACCGTAAAACATAGCAGTTGCGGGATCTGAGGTGCAGGGGGCACCACATGCAGGGGAGAGGAGGGAATTGGGGCACTGCCTATAGCTTCATGCACTGGAGGAAAAACCGGTTGGTGAGTAGGGTGGGAGGCGTCGTCCAGGGTGCGCTACAAAGAAGGGGCAGAGAGCCGATGTTGGGTTGTTGTGACATGAGGGCAACACAGAGGCCAACGACGTATGGTGGAGAGCCGGACAGACAAAGAGGGAGAGAAGGATGCAGGGTGGTCTCAATGGGGAGGTCATGCATGAGGCTGAGGTGGATCCTGGGTGGTGGGAGAGAAGGCTGAAGCTGAGGTGAGCTGAGGGGATGTGACCAACAGGGAGGGCGTGAGGGTGCGTGACGGCGGGATGGGTTTTTCTGCACGAGAGGGGCCGAGGGAGATTCTACCTACTGGGGAGGGGTGCGCCACCTGGGAAGAAGGGGGGTATCGGAAGGCCGGGAAAAAAATGTATCTGAAACACTAATTAAAAGGAAAGAGAATAAAAATATAAAATTAATAATAATAATAATAACGATAAAATAAAAATAATATTGATAAAATAGTAATAATAATAATAGTAATACAAAATAATTTTAATAATAAAATCATGACGAGAATTAAAAATTAATATAATAAAAATATTTATTTCATTTTAATAATAAAAATAAATAATTATCAATAATAATTTCAAACGATGGAATTAATGTTTTATTTAATTACAAAATAATTTATATTAATTTTCTGAGAATTGGCAGTCGAGCTGTTACCCAGGAGGAGCCGTGCAGGGTTTTCGAAACGAGCTATGTGCATGCACCCTACAATGATGAATATAAAAAGCGCTATTTTCATAACAGAAACTCAAAACTTCATCCGAGACTGAAAAGAACCGCAAAAAAATATATATAAAGGCCATAAAATAATTAAAGTGAAATAACATCTCAAGTAGATGTGTGACAATTCTCCCCACAATAATGTTTTCCACCATTGGAAAGCCATAACACTATCAAGCCAATCGATCAACACCTAAGGGTTCCACATAAACACGATCCAACCTCTTAACTGAATGACATTCCATCGAACGGAAATGGGACTCAACCATATTTCCCGAAATAAATCACCAACATATGGGAGGCATGAATGGGCTCCCCACCATAAGCACTCAACTATCATCCGATAACGACATAAGAGAAAACCTAGAGAGACAGTGGGTCTCCCCACCATAAAGAACCAACCTACTAATCGACCAAACAGAAAACCATCTTAGACATGCACGAGGCATTACTCAAGATAGAAAGAGCACAACAAGGACCTTTAATCCCCTTAATCCCGTATAAATGGGATAAGAGATGAATCGAGAACTTCGTACGTACCAAAAACCTTAACCTAAGCGCGGTGAGGGAGGGCCCAATGACTTGATCAAAGAAACTATGACAGTCAACTAATCGTGGTTCAGCACATCGGGATGGACACAAACAAAAGTCACAACTAATTCACATGGGTTGCTTATGCAAGACCACTAATTGACACCAAGAATCCATACAAAAAAGTCACAAATATTGACATTGTGCGAGTGATAAGTCCATCGTGCTCCTTGCCACAAGATGAAATTTATAATGACGATGAAACTACAAAAAAACGCTAAAACTGCCTCACTCTAATGATAGAGGTGCAACCTTTACCAGACTCCTAAAATTTCCCCCGGGGGTTCCTGACTACGCGCCGGCTTCACTCCGATGCCTTTTGGATGGAGATATGATGGATGAAGCATCTTCTACCTCATAGTCAGGTTCAAATAATCCTAAAAAGAAACTTATATCTTTTGATCTGATAGATTAAAGGACATGATTTTAAAATTAAAAACATACCATCATTGAAATCCAGAGATCGTCAAAAGACTCATGAAATTATATACATGTCAAAACCCAAACCACCATCAGTACAACTGCAAAAACAAAATATCTCTTAAAATGAATGGAAACATACACTAGAAAAATTGAACAAAAACCCATCATCACATCACTTTAGCGAAATAACTCAGTGATTATTTCTACAAATGACTCAACAGAATTACCGCAAGGGACCCAAACATCACCATTCATGGCAGGGCTTCGGAGCGCTTGGGCATGACAACTTCTTGTGACCCAGCATGCTATACTGTTAACTCATGAGGATATCTCACTCTAAATAGATTGATGAACGATCCCGAGGCATCTTGATTCCATGAATTGATCCATCGCCTTTCAATCACTTACTCATCTTTTTGTTTGATGTCTCCCCACTATTCTTGAGAATTGGAGGGAGGACCACTTCGACCACTCCTGCCGTCACGGTTTCGGCATGAAAATCTTGTCTCACCACATCTTCAAAAGATGTTATGTTGGATGCTGACACCATCAATTGTAGATCAGGGCGGGGACCTGCCTCGATGTGTCAATCCTTCATGGGGTAATTCATGACATACACTATATCATAAGGGACTTTCTCCACAAAGCACTAGAAATATTCTAGCACGGATTTGTCGCCCTGCTGCAGACAACACATCTCCAACCCCTTTCTCACTCTTTATTCATTAGAGAAATACTAAAGAATGAACAAATCCTTGAAGAAATCCCACGTAAGCTCTTGATGGGGCTTGTTCCGAGACACTGACTTCCACCACATCCATGGTGAACCTTCACGCATGAAGGTTGAAAACATGACCTTCAACGACTCGGGCAACTCAATGAGGATAAAGTCACTTTCAATCTTATGCATCCTCTCCTCTACTATAGAAGTTTCAACTTGACCAAAAAATAGAGATGGATCCAACTTCTGAAACACAAGCATAAAATTCTTAGGTTGATCAATCGTACTTCGATCACCCATCGAAGCTTCAAAGGGATAACCGTTGGACAAGGAAAAGTCAAAAACCCAATCAAGACCAACTCAATCACTGAATAAAAACCGCAAAATCAAACACTTCATAGGTTATAAGCTCAAAACACAAGAAAACATGTTATCATAACATATAAACATTTCTCTTTGAAAAAATTTTAAATTTATAATGAGCATGGTGGGTTAAACCCTCGCCATTGGTTTTCTTTAGAGTCTCATTCACATTCATGTATCTGTGTCACCCTGGGCATCCATCCACCATTCCAAAAATCCTTCCACATTTAAAACATATCATAATACATGTGAGCAGTCATTGGAACACCATGGAAAAAACAACACAACTTCATTTTCCATAAACAATTCATTCATACAACTTCTTTTAAAACAATCCACAAATTAAACATGTCATTTCAAATGACCATTTTGCTTTCAAAACCATCTTTTGTGATTCAAACCACTTCTAGAAATCAATGGAATCCCAAAACAACTCAAACAGAGGACTAGTGTTAGTGCGTGACTTGACTATATGGTTGGAGGCCATATGCCAAACATGTTACTGACATAGAGAGCCTTCTTAGACCATGACTATAGCTCTGCATGGCTTGCCAGGACGTGAGGATTTGGAGGACTATTAGCCTAACAACCATTGTAGTTTCCAAATAAAAAAATATTTCCATAAATACCCACGTAAACAAATTAATCTGGACATCACATAGAGACATGAGGATCAGAATGAGCATGAGTTTGCGACACTCTTCCCACTCTTACCCCTTGAGTCCCGACAATCCTACTCCGTCTAACATGACATCCCAAATAACAAAGGGCGCTCTGAAAAGCGAGTACCGCTAAGAGCTAACCTGGATCTGAAACCATTTTTTCATGAACCAACCCAGGTCAACCCTGAACTGGTCACCCGAGCTGGTCCGCGACATCGCCCGAGAGGCATTCCCGATCCATTCAGGCTAGGGAAAAGTGCCAGGGCATCAACAGAGGCTGTGGGAATGATTTCACCCAATAAAAATAAATAAAGCTGTAGGAATAATACAGAGCAGTGAAAAATAAATAATCAAAATAATGTAACTAGATAAGAAAAAAATTAAAATTAAAATGACCCAACATGATGTCCGATCTGACTCCGTTCGACCTCGCAGGTCACTCTCCAACTCAACGGTCAAGCGTCGCCCTAGGGGAGAGCACTAAAGATATAGCCTGCACAAACACTAAAAGTAGAAATGAACTATAGGTGTGAGTATTAAATCACAGAAGGATAGCCTGATATCATATATTAAAAATTAATTATCATAGACTATTCCACATTTATTAAAATTGATAAAATATTTATTTTGAAAAATTATTGAGAGAAAACACAACAAGACAACACCATTTTTTTTAAACCCACAAGAAATGAATTATAAATTTTCATAATAAATGAATTAATACAGAGTTGCATTATAATATTCAGCATATATATATAGGGCCAAAAAAACATAAAGTAATGTAAATTAAAATTTAAAAGTAGTGCGATGGGAACCTACCTCGAATACACGACACGATGAAAGGACGCATGTTTGAAAATGTGAGGTAAAATCCAACGCCCTACATAATAAATATAAAAGACTCAAAACACCTACATAATCCTCATTTAAAGTTTGTGATTCCGTGTGGTAGGAAGAAACACTCACCTTGATACAAAAGCGTGATGATGACGAAACTTCGGAAACAAGGCGCGGTGATGTCGCTCACTCGGAAACGCCCCACTCGTGTCCAAAAAATATCAAACTAACCCAAGATAACAATAAATTAACCAAAATATTAATCATACCATGGTAATATATATACATATACATATATAAAATAGAAATATCAAATGGAGTTTGAAATAAATGGTTTACCCATCGAATGGAAGTTGTTCATAAAAAAAGGGGGTTAAGGGTTGGTCAGCTGGAGTGGTGCTCTTCAAACAGAGGGGTCAGTCGGGGCTGCGACAAGGGGAACAAGAGGCTTGATAGGGGAGATGTGGAGTGACACTGAACAGGGAGGTCGGTAGCTCTACGCACTACAGGGAGACAGCTGGCTGGTCGGAAAAAATAAGAGGAGGGAGCTATAGGGGGTAACGAACAGAAAACATAGCACTAGGGGGGGTCCGAGGAGCTGGGGGAACCACATGTAGGGGAGAGGAGGGAACCGGAGTGCGGACTACGACTGTATGCACTATGCGGCAGACCTCCAGGAAACCAGGAGGGGAGGAATCATCTGGGGTGTGCTTCAAAGAAGGGTCCAAGAGCCAGTGTTGGGTTACTACGACAGGAGGGTGATGGGGATGCTGACGACGTCCGGTGGAGAGCCGGCCGAAGGAAGTGGTAGGGTAGGATGCGGCGGGGGGGGGGGGGGGGGGTCATGATGTGGGGGTTGCCCAGGAGGCTGAGCTAGCTCCTAGGTGGTTGGGGAGAAAGTCAATGCCGAGGTGAAGGGAGGGGACACAACCAGTAGGGATGCTGCGAGGGTGCGCGACAGTGGGATGGGTTTTGCTGCACGGGAGGGGCCGAGGGTGATGCTACATGATAGGGAGGGGTGCGCTGGTAGGGAAGGAGGTGGGGTATTGGATGGCCGTGAAAAAATAGGTATCCGAAACCCTAAAGAAAAATCATGAAAAAAAATATAAAAAAAGAATAATAAGAAAGACAAAATAAAATTAATAGTGATAAAAGAGTAATAATAATAATAGTAATACAAAATAATTATAATAATAAAATCATGATGATAATAAAAAATAATATAATAAAAATATTTATTTTATTTTAATAATCATACAAAAATATTAGCAATAATAATATCAAATGATGAAATAAATGTTTTCTATAATTATAAAAAAAATTATTTTCAATTTTTGAGAATGGGCGATCGTGCTATTACCTAGGAGGAGCCGCATGGGGTTTCCAAAACGTGCTCCATTCGTGCGCCCTACAATGTCAAATATAAAAACCGCGGTTTTCTTAACACATACTCAAAACATCATCCGAGACTCACCCAGACAATATAAAAATATATATAAAGGCTAGATAATAATTAAAATAAAATAACATCACAGGTCACTGTGTGATATCATATATATAAAACATGAATCATCGATAACATCGATATTTCAAATTGATATATTTAAAAAAGATAATTTTGTTTAATAACAAATATGACACGAAGAACATATAATATAATATATTTTGACAGTTTTATACTTTTTTATATGTATATTTTTTAGTATCATTGATCTCTTCAATAGATTGTGGAACATAGAACATTGATTCTAAATATCCTATAATATATTATATCATCGTAAACTAAATATTAAATTGGTTTGTATGAATAATATGAAAAAAATTATAAAATTTATATAGATTACATGACCATATAAAAATTCATTTTTTACCTATAATTTAGATATAAGATATATATAATTTTAAATAAAATGAATCATTTTCTTAAAAAAATTATCAAATATTTATTAGTAATACTTTGCAAACATAATTTTAAATTAATATTAACCACATTTTGAAAATTGAGATTAAAAAATAAATTTCATTTCTTTAATAATCATATCAAAATTATATCAGGATTAATATTTTGGATTTTTCTGAAATGTTCCAAATTTCAATGAATAGTGAAATATATTATCTTTTGGTTTTAAAATAAATTTATTTTAAATTAATTACTAAGGGAAATATATTATAGAGTAATTTAAAAAAAATTATATAAATTATATTAAAATTTATCTAATTAAGTTCATTCTAGTAAATTCGATGTGGAATTTATATATTAAAACCACATATAATTATGAGAATTTTCTTTTTGGAATTCAATTTATTCACCCACACTATCGGTATAAAGTTATATTATATTCTTCTAATTATGTGAATTTAATTATGAAAAATATATTCCACATTTTGATTCCAAATAATTTATATTATCTAATAATTTAAAAATAAATTTTTACCATTATAAATTATAAGTGTAAAAATATTATTACCAGATTTAAGATAAAAAACAGGTTTACATGTGTAATCTAAGAAGATAAGTGTCACAAATTACATAAAACATTAAAAAAACAATTATATAGATTTATTTATATCTTATCACCTATAACCATCTTCATTTTCATTTTTTCCCTTTTCTCATTGTAAAAATATGACATTAAATTGATTCGTTAAAAAAATTCCATGTGTTCTCTCCCCCTAACATATAGATGTCCACCCACTCTAATTCAATATTCTCAAATAAAAAGCCATTTGATTCATCCATTACCTTCCAAAATCACTTCTTTATTCAAAAAAAACCTCAGATCCAATTTTTTTACAACGAATCTAAACTATGAATTCTTTTTCTTATCACAAATATGTTTTCTGATGAATATATAAAATTTATTAAAAGGGATTTTTTATATTTTTTTTATTATTAAAACTCATTATAATATTATAAAACCTTTATTATATAGTAATATTGTTATATTCCATATATTTTTATTTTAATATGTTAGGTTTAGTAACTCTTTGTATCAACTCTTCCAACAAATCTCAAACAAAACCTCTGATCGTGTGTTTGATGGACTACATCATCTTAAACCGACATAATTTTTTCCCATAAACACCATTAAAAGATGTATATTATGATGTATATATCACATTTTTCTTATATATATGATATATATATTCTTATATAATCTTAATATCACATACACCTTCTTATGATCCATTCAATTTTATATATGATAACATCACGCGTGCTTATTACAAGCTACTACCTCATGATATGTTTAATTTTTATATCATAAAATTTTCATGGAAAGGATTAATGACATATTAAATGATTTTATATTATATATATGGAATTATATTGACGTTTATAATGTAATTTATCACTCAATTTGTTACCATTTCCCACATTCGGGAAATGATAATGTCGCGTGTGATTATGTACATCCAACTATCTCTAAGAAGTGATTTAATTAATTTTCAATTCAAAAAAATAAATAAGTATTATGAAAATTTATATAATAAATATATATGAAATATAATATCTTAATTTAGAAATGTATATTTTGTAACTATATAATATATCCATGAATCAGTACAATCATCATAATGAATGCATTGGAAATTAAGGGAATTTACACAGAAAACATTGAAAATAATTAATAGTTAGTAAAATGATATAATGGGATCATATATGATATTATAAATGTTTATCATATTATATTACAAATTAATATTATTTGAGAAATAATTATATAGGTTGTTAAATTACATTCAACAAAAATAATGCATGAGATAATGGACTCCATCTCAATTTCAATTAATTGAGAAATATTGTCATGTTAACCACATAATTTATTTTGTATGATTTATATATTTTCAGATATTATTATTGTTTAATTGATATTTAATAATTAATGTTAATTAATTTTTTCATTTTAATAAATTTATCTGAGGTTATTTCGATGATTTATTACTAATTGGTAAATAATTTTATTACTATATTTCTATTTATTTGGTTATATAACTTATTTGAAATATTTGACAATCTAAAATTATTTTTGTTAATTTTTTTATATTATAATATATTTCACTTTGATTTATGTGTTTTTAAATGTGATACACATAATAAATTGGTTGATTAATTCTCATAGCAACATTATAACCATTGTGTTGGATATTATATCAATTTCTTTTGATGTAGAATTTTTTATTTTGTGGAATAAAATTTCATTAATATGTTGTTCATACAATCGAATGTTAAATATATATCCACTATAATTCTAGAATATTGATATTTTATGTTTCAATATTACTTATTTCATCGAAAGGTATTTCATTGGAAAGTCTCCTAGTGGAAATGGATTTCATCTCAATTTCCATTTCATTGATTCATATTTCTTAATATTAACCTATTAACATTTATTGGATTATATAAACACCCCTGGATGTATTTAACCTAAAAAAGTATTTAATCATGATTAATAATGTATGATTTCCTATTTCTTCTTCAAGGTGTTGATATATAAATCTTACTAATGAGGTAAAATTTATTGTATAATCTCACATTATTTAAAAAAGTTTACATTCCCTAAAAATCACATTCTTATGATCATTATTCTCCTCAAATTAATTCATTTTTAAATATTACAATTCATTAATGATTTATATGAATATTTCATAAAATACATTCAATTTTTAATTATTTTTTTTACTTTCAATGATATTTGATTACATGTTGAATTATTCATAAATTTATTACCATTAATCAATATTGATATTTGATTATAATGATTATTAGTCATGATTTAAATTGATTATTTGTTAGATGGTTAATGGTATAGAAATTCATAACCATGTAGGGAAAATTTAAATATGTCCTTGATGAATTAGTTTTAAAATGGGGAAAATTAGTTGGATAGAATTAGTTAAATTCTTTTTGTTATCTACCAACCAATCATTTTTATACATTCTTATAAAAGGTATTTACAATAGAGTTATCTTAATGACAAATTTTTCCACACAATCTTATGATGATTCCTTAAGGAATATAACATTAGGATCGAAGTTTAAGGGAATTATTTCTTTGGGTATGATTAAATATTCATGTCATGGTAGGATTCTCCGTAAAGGCACATCAGCTCATGTTGAAGCTGATCCTGTAGTGCTTTCTGAGTGATTGAAAATTTGAAAAAAAAACTCTTTGATCACACTCATTGTTCTACCTAATGGTTAAAAAACTTGGAAGCTTGAAGACTTGACTCTCCAAATAATGATTTTATGGGGATTCTCTAATTGGAAATGTGTTTCTCTTGGTCGAGTTTTTTTTCATTGCTTCTTTCCTTCGGACGATTTGAAACATCGTTCTTGGAGTATTGGGACATTACTTTTAAAACCCAGTTGGATTTAAATACATGAATGGTATTTCGACATTAATGTCTCGCATGAAATAAATGCCTTTTCATAGGTCTGGGTTCGTCTGCATTGGCTGAATTGGGTCCTTTGGCATCTGAAAATTTTGCATGACATTTCCACATCAATTGGGACCTCAATTCGTCTTGATAAAAAGACTGAAGATGTTTAGTTTGGTCATTAATCTAGGATATTGGTAAATGTTGGCCTCAGTTTCACATTGAATCAAATGGTGACTCATTCTACTCCTTCTAATAACATTCAAATTGATGTTGAATATGAGAAAAAACCCTTCTTCTGCAATAACTGTTTGGCTGTTGGACACCCTTTGGAGTAATGTCTGAAGCATGTATCATGTGAGAAGTGTGGAATCAGGGGTCATCTAGCTAAACATTAAAGAAAGAAATCAAAGCCTATTGTTCATGGTGGTGATGCACTCAAGGAACCAATTTCCACTGTATGTGATGTGATGATTTCTGGGAAGTCATGATGTGTCTAATCTGAAGGGAAATGTCTTTTGGTGGATGTATCTCTAGAGAGATCACATTATGGCCCATCGGTCACTCAGGATGATGTTGCTAAAGAGTTTACTTCAGCTATGGAACTCCCTACACAGTCTCCTGGATTCATGAACCCTGATTACTTGTTGGTTAATGTCTCTGACAAGGTTGATGCACACCAAGGTGATGACTGTCACCAGGAAATTTAGAAGCTCTTTCAATATTCTGAATTGTTCATGAAATTGGGGAATGTTTTTGACGATGAATATGAGCATAGTAACCCTTTTCAGGCTTTGACCAGTGGTGGGCATGAATCTTTCCAGGATATGGCCTTGAGTGGATATGAAAATATGACTGATGATGAGGGTATCACCTATGTTCCCTCAAAGCGATGACCAAGAAAGGATTACTCTAACCATCCTAGGAACGTTACTACCAGATTTTCTTCGAAGATGCCCAGGAAGGAGGACACAAAGTTTCTATATAATTTTAATCAAGATAAATCTCCATCTTAGTGGGAGGTTTCTAGTGACTCTGATAATGGAAATGATATATCGTATTAAGATGTTTAAGATTGTTGTTCGGTGGATGAGGACATTTCTGCTTGTTTGGTCCCGTCTACCTCTTATCTATACATTATATTTCTTTTAAATAAATGGTAAGAATTGTTTCTTATGACTATGACTTTGGGTTAATATCATGATGTCCAATAATTAATAATTTACTTTTTTCAGAATTCAATTATTAATATCCATGAAATATTTATATTGATATTATCTGTTGTTTTATATTATTCTTTGTTTATTGATTACATGGAATGTGTTTCTAGTTACATAACTGTACCTATTAATTTCGACGTCTCCAATTATTATATTCATGTTATTTATTTAATGGAATGTTTATTTTGATATTTATCTTTTAATATTGATAATGATAATGATGTTATTTAAATGGAATTTTTTTCTATTATTTATTATTCTATGTTTACTGTTCATATAGGATCATGGTAGATTTTATTAATCTTAAACATTAATAATAATTTTAACACAACGCCATTTTTTTCATTTCCCCTGAAAATATAAAGTGTCATGGGATTATTATTCAAAGATATTACTGATGTAAAATATTATTCTCCTAAAAAAATTATTTGTTGTTTTTTCTCAAATGTATTATGGGAATCAAATATTTATCAGATTACAAAGGATATTAAAATATTCAATCTATTGGAATATGATTTCTTATATATTATACAAATATAATTATGTATACACTAGCACTAGAATACTTTTTTTGGGGTAATTAAATTTGTTCTTAGGTAATGTGTAATAAGAATTATGGGAATTAGATTTATGAAAACATAGATATGGGAACATAAGTATATGATATAAATAGTGGATAATTATAGAAGAACATCATAAAGTTTTTATAATAGATATTTTTTGTGACTTTTTATAGAAATAAATCGATGTCCGGATACATTGTGTGGATGTGGATTTGGTGTAGTTAAACCTAGGAGTAATAAAACTAAAAGGTTTGTATTGTAATTAACTTGATTATCACTTGGTATATGACCATGGGTCTTACTATAAACCCAATATTACCCCAATGTTATTATTTGTATTCTTCAAGTTTTCATTATAATCTATTATGACGTATTTGAAAACATTCTAATAATTGATGAACTAAGTTAAACCTAAGGAATCATAGATTGAATAGTTGATTTTATGATTTAGACATCCTCTAAATGATTCTTCTGGGGTATATGAATTTTCCACTATGATTATTATTTCTCAAACTATCCATTCTTGTTTTATTTAGTGGTTAGAACATGAAGGAATTGTGTAAATATTTTATATGAAGGGCATTGTAATGACATAGAGAAACCAAATGGTATAATAATTGGATATAAAAATATTGTGATTATTTCTAATATATTATCCAGAAATATTATTAACATCCTATACCATAACCAACTATCAGATACACCAAAGAAGAGAAGGATAGTGTTTATTTGTAGATCATGTGGTGGATACCATTTATGAAATAATGCTTGATTTAATTCATGATATAACTGTGGACGTATACAAAAAATAAATTTCCTCAATATAATGAAAAAATGTTTTATTGGTGGAAAATAAGGGCATATAGAAATTAATTTTTGAGGAAAAATAAAGAGTAATGTAGAAGAATATAATTTTTTTCATTAGGGTGAATTTATTGTTCTTCATATCAAATATTAGTAACCTAGGTATTATCCATGTAAATTCCCTTTTATAAATGTTTTTTCGTAGACTAACGAAGAATCATTTTTAATGTAGAATGGTTGAGGCATTTTTTTAGATTCTTGAATTAAATTTCAGAAGTATTTTAAAAAAATTTATTTTTCATATAAGAATCATTATAAATATAATGATTATTTAAATTTTTTTTAATATATTTATCCATTAACATAAATTTTGTTGATTAAATCCTGGGTTTTTGGAAAATGATTAATCATATTTTAAAATACTTATACACCCCTTTTGGAAAATTTTATGGTGGTAATGTAAAATGGCTTACGAGATATGGGATACATTTATATAAATAAAACCCATTTGGTAAATATATTTTATAGTATAAAATTTTATCTAATTAATTATTCTCTTAATTTTCGGGCATATGTACAGTTGTATTATTATCCTATATGTATTATCTGATTTTTTTATGTTTATGTAATTATTATTTCTTACATTTTACTAAGTTTATATGAATTAAATTAAAATTGTGTTAGTAAACGGAAAACATGTTTACCTCGTAACAAACAGTCACATAGAGAAAGGCCATGAAACTTCATAGAAATGATGTTATGAGTTATTCCAGATATTCTTTTCTCACAACTGTCAACCATCATGGAAAAGATGTTATATGTTATTAAAGATGAATATTATATTTAATATTCTATAGTATCAAGTGGCAGTATTAACAACCCTTAACCAATGTGAGATTTCTATAACGATCTTTCAAAATTTATAATTTTTGATTAAAGATATAAAGTATTATTTAAAAGTAAGAAATTTATTATTGGTGGGTAAAATGAAATCCCCATAGATATTAAACAATAAAAAATTATTTTATAGTATAAATGACATGAAAAACCAGGATTTGATTAGAATTTAACACCGTGAGACATTGCGATATATATTATCTTAAAAAAATTCAATCTCATTGAAATATTTCATAATATGATACCATAAGTCTAAATGGTTTGTGATACAGTATAACACTATTACAAAGGATTTAAATTTTGGGATATGAATTGTAATAAATTAATGTAAAAATTATACTATTAAAAAAATAAAAATAAAAATAAATGATTATATATTGATTAAAAATAAAATAATTATCATTTAAAATAAATTGTAAGGTTTTATGTAAATATTTATTTTAAAAAAGTGTTATTTAGTTTCAGTTAGAGCATATGATTTTTATTAATTTACTGAATGTTTTATAATATTATTTTTTTATATCTTTAACTAAATAAACATTTTAAATATACTGTAAATTAATGTTTGGTATTTGTTTGAAATATTTAATATTTGTATTAATACTGAAAAATACAATTTTTTATTAAAAAAATTATTTTCATTTTAAAAATTTAAAATGTTAATATATATTAAAAATTGTAAATAATATAAATTTTATTTAATTATATTAAAATTAAGGTTATTTATTACTTTTAGATCAATTTTATATATGATTTTTTAATTTAAACCTTATACCTATGATAATATTATCTTTTGATTCCTAGAGTATTATTTAAACTACGAGTATAATTTTGATTATTATTATTTTATTTATATGAAATAATTTTCAAAATATAGCTTTTATATTGGGAATCAAAATAAATAATAATATAATAAGTTAAACATAAATTTTCATCATTATGAATAGACAATGTATTTCAAATTAATTATCACAGTTAAGGTAAAACTGGTTTTAGTGGGGGTTAGACTATAAAGATAATTGATAAAAATTACCAAAAATATTACTTATATCAATTTTATGGATATATGTCATCTTTATATCCTCTAAGGGTTTGGAATTCCTTATTTTTTTAGGCTTGTGACATGATAGTAATGGTGTATAATAGAATCTTTCTAAAACGTCAATGTGGGTCATCTCAGCCAATTTTAAAAAGCTATCCCTCCCCTCCCATATTTAAACTATAAAAAGTCATTTATCTTAAAATATATTCCAAGATAACATTATAATACAATAAAAACATCATTGTGGGAATTTATTAATCATAATTATATCCATGGTATGATTTTGGCGAAAACTAACTGAAATTATTTCAAAATGATGTAACATTATTAAAAGAGATTTTTTATATTGTTCCTTTATTTACCTTTATAAAATATTATAAAAATATTTTTATTGATACCAAAAAATATAAACATACTGATATTTGATTTACAGAAACAACCTATATAAATATCATCATCCATCAAATGGTAAATCAAATTGATGATTATGTGTACGATATTAGGATGCCTGAAAAACTAATGTAATTCACTTTCCATAACAACCATTCATGTATGGATATACTAATGGATTTTAACCATTTATAAGGTATTTATGATATAATTATAAATTTTTATTGTGAATTGTACTGTATAATTCATACATTATATTCCACTAAATATATGATAGTTGTCCATGTGTGTATGACATGTCACAACCACGTGAAGTGATGAGATCTGTTTTTTACGTACTCGTAACCTGAATGGTAATAAGGGTAAATTTAATTAAATATATATATATATGTATAATATAATATATTCACTAAAATTAATATATCACCCACTTATACAACATTTCACCCATTATAGAAAGAATAATGTCTCTTGTGAGTGCATACGTCCAACCGTATCAACGAAGCGATGTGACTAATTTTCCAAAAAACACCAATTAAGAATGTTTTTAAAAAATTTATATAATAATTAAATATGATATTAATAAAACTAATAAAATTATAAATAATATGACATTATATAAATTTATATATAATATTAACTCTACGACAAAACATGCATGAAAAAGAATCATAATTAATACAAGAAATAAAGAAAATAATTGAATATTATTAATAAAGATAAGGTAAAATTGTATAAAGGGAACATATAGGTTTTTATATATACTAATATGGTGTTTTTATAAATTAATAACATTATTAAAATAATTATATAATATTTTTCTGTATGTTTAATCAAAAAGTAATCATGGGGTTTGAGACTTCGAATAAATTTCCTTATATTGAGTCATATTATATTGTTATTCACATAATTTAAATTATAAGTGTATATAATTGAACATTTCCATTTTCTCTCATATGTAAATCACAATTATTTTTATTTGATTTTTTCTTATAACTTCATCAAAGGGTATTTTCCTTAGAATTTTTCAACTTGAAAATATTTTGGTAACTCAATTAAATTTAATAGGGTTATACTATATCTATGTTGTCTTTGATATTAAAATATTTTCCATGTAATAAATTTATACTATAATATATATTTTTTAATATTTTATGAAGTTATTTTTCATTTTAAAAAAATAATAAACTCAATTATTAGGTTTGAATTAAATATTATGATCATTGTAAGGGATATCGTCTAAATTTCCCCTCATTGAGGAAAATTTTAATATTGTACACCTAATATCGTTTATATGATATATATACTCCCCATTTTTTATTATATAATAAAAAATTCAATATTCATTGCATTTTTTGTTTTAATATTAATTATTTCATCCAATTAGAATTTTCATGAATGTTTCGAAGTGGTAAGGGTTTTCATCTCAATTTCCACCTCATTGAGACATATTTCTTAATATACAAATTTAATCATTTATGTATTATATATAATTACTCAATTATGTATTTTAAATAAATACATTTTTATTTATGTTTTCTAATGTTTCAATTTTTCTTTATCCTTAATGGGGTTATAATTAAAAATTAACCATATATGTAAAAATTATTGTACAATATTACTTTATTTTGCGATGTTTTACATTAACTTGAAATGATCAGTTTCTATTATTGTTTTTTATTATATATTTCATTTATTATATATATATATATATTATTTTATATTATATGTAATTATTTATAACTATTTTTTTCTTTTTTTTCAGAATGTGTTTACATTTAAATTTATTCGATTGACGAAGGGAATTACTGCTAAATCTATATTCATTACTCAATTAAAATATTAAATGAAAATTAATATTATTTATATATTGAAATTGATTATTCATTATATGAGGAATATGAAATACATTTTTGGTATATGTTAGTTATATTTATAGATAGACCCCTAATTTATAGGTACTTTCATGTTATGAATCAATTTTATAGCCATAGTTAAATGGGTTTCTATTGTATTTATACCCATCTGTTTTGAATTGTCTTTTGTGAGGCGTTGATAGCAGTGGTGTCATAATTTCTAATATAATGATTCCAAATAATTATTAATTTATATAAATTTAAAAAGAAATATTATTATATATGTTATTTTCATAGTGACATTATATAAGCACTCAGTTGATTGTCATTATATTTATTAAATTCCATGTGTTTTTTCTGTTTTTTATAACATAATTATTATGACATAACTAGTTATGATATTTATTTTCTTGATCAATTGTTATGTGCTTTATTTTATTTTCCATTCAAAAAATATTGAGATTATATAATTATTCGAATAGTATATGTGTTCCTTAATTTACTTTCCCATTTTTTACATTCTTTTTTATTCACGATAACATCAATTGTACTTAATCGTTACTTATCATTTGATCTGACCTTTATTTTGTTTAATTTCTCTGGAATACATGATTTTAACTAATATTGATATACATGGATATATTAGAGGCAATATTGTTACTCAGATAAATAAAATTATTTATTTATTTCTGTTTTCAAATATTATTTTAGAATCATGATATATCTAGTTTATCAAAAAAATTGAACTATTCGATCCTTTAGGATGTGATTACTTATAAATTATATAATTTAAATAATGTAAACAACTACTTTGGCCTATCTAGATATAGTTTCTACAATACTAGGGTGAATAATAAATCCCACAAGATAATTCCCACCAACCATCGAGTAGAAGCAAATCTGTTTTCAAAAAAAAAGATATAATATTCAAAAATATACATTCTAATTAAAATCCAGTAGTTATTATTAAAAAAACCTAAACCAACCCTTGACGGCCATCCCAATTCCATCCAAAATACATTAAATAGTTATAGAGATTATCATCTAAATTCTAAATAGATTTCTCTATAAGACGATCAATACATGAATATTATGTTTTAGTCAATTTGAATTAATCCCAAATAGCACCATGAAGACACTTCCATAATGTTGTTGTAAACCATGGATACCTATCCAATATGGTAGAAGATGAAACACTATGTATGCTCCTAATTTAATTTATATATAACATCCCAAAATGATTATCCTTGGTTTTGTACCGAATTAGATTTAATTGAATAGATTTCATCAATCGATCATTCAACTTACAATTAGAATTATTTCCTTGGGGAGTCCATGGAAATGAAAAAATGGTGTATAAACACATTCTGACATTTCAACATACTAATTTGATGATGTTTTTCTAACTCGATGACCTCTAGATTAATAGATTATTATTTTGTATGGTATAACAACAAGACACAAAATCATATATGTACAAATTCTTATAATTCCACTAGAACTAAATTATCAGGTCAAAATCCCTCTTCGTTGAGAAAGGGTAAAGTACCACAAAGAACTATGAAAAATGAAAAATAACTAGGCACTGATAGGTATAGGTATGAAAAAAATAATCTCTAATGTGTATAACCCCATATGTTGATATAGATCACTCAAGAATGGTATACCCACCATAAATAGAATTTATAATTACCTTAAAATCAATATCTTATTTCTCTTATGAAAAAAATAAATTCAAGGGAGATGATGCCAACAATAAAAATTCATCAGACATTCTCATTTAATCATCTCAAAAAATTATAAGCAATAATGAAATGAGTCCCATTGTATTCAACTCCTCAGTTGATTATAAGATGACATAATATGGTCACATTCAGATGGGACAATCATATACAACCATCCCCTTACCTAGGGTGTAAGAAATTTCAATGTAAACCCTCTATAGATACATCACAAATTCATCTACCTAAGGTCCATATCAATTTTATAAAATATATAATTCAATCTACTTTATTCAAAATAAATACTGTACCTCTCCCTATATTTTAGTTTCACCAACTATTAAATCCATTCATTGATGATGCATGTTATGAATAATTAGTTTGATAATTATTATCATGCTTCTAAAATTCAGGGGTGTTATAAGCCACCTTATGTTCACCATTCAAAATCGCACATTCTATACTGACATATAATGAGTAATAGTAAAGAACATAAATCTTATAATATTTTTTAGTATCATGAATGAATATGAAATTAAGCATCATTTAATTTTATCAATTGTTGACCAACACTTTATATGCGATAATAACTTCCCCAACTTTATGGTATGAGATGCTTATATGGGTACAAGAAATGAAAATCCTAGATGAAACCGTTGATATTATTAGGCTGCAGCGATTATGCACTTTATAATAGTACAATTCCATGGGTTTTCTAATTAAATGATATATTTCACATTTTATATGAACAGCTGATATTGCATGTACTAAAAAATTCTTTAAAAAAATTACATCATTAAACTACAATTCACATTTTAATATTTTTACAAACAATTTCTGATTACATAATTTGTAGAATCTATTATCAAATTATTCACATGATCTTCCCCATATTTAAAATTGTTGATAATGTAATCCATAAGTAATAAAAATGAATTGTAGAAGATGTATAATTTGATTCTCATTGAGTCAATAAAAACTATATTAGAGTTACATAGACTGAACTAAATTACAATATATTAATATTTTATGTACCATCTCTTAAAACCTATATTTTAAATTTTCAATTCCTTTTCGATGACTTGTTGATAACATGACTAATGTTAAACTTTAAAACCCCATATTTACACCATAAACTAATCAAATAATTCATATACAAGGGGAAAATAATATGTATTATTAACTGTCAACCAATTAAAAATATGATAATCAATATATATACTAGAAGATCCATTATGATTATTTGAACATTTCAAAGGGGATTTCCTAAAAGATACACTATGAGGGAAGAAACATTTCTCAAAAAGACTAAAAAACTGAACATTGATCTCCCACACCTCAGCTAGGGACAAATAATATGAAGGAATTGAGATCAGATGAGTACTTGTAACCATGTTGATAAAAAAAACAACCTTCCTTTCAAGAGTATGAATAGATAATTACTCTATAAAAAATGTAGAAATGCATTGAATGACTGTTTTATGAACTTATTAATAAGATATGACACTACACATTATCATTCATGAAAACATAAAATTCTAATGATCCTGGTTAGAAATTTATAAAAAATTATACCTTATATATTTGTCTTCGTGAAACACCTAGGAGAGTCCATTGAGAACTAAAATATATATAAATAGTTGGTAATAATCAATCATAACTATATGAGAAATTTACAATTCAATACTTAAAATAAATTCAAATTGATCATGTTCAATAAATATTAATTCCCAAAAAATTCAACATTAGATACAAAGAGACAACATCAAGGACCTCAAAACTGCTACTAATTTTTAAATCCAAGAGGCATTATCAACTCCAAGATATATGACATGAGAAAAATGGTTTGTTTCAATATATTCAGAAAATCCGTAATAAAAATGAGTTTTATGAACATATTTTAGGTAGATAAGTCTCTAGAGAAGATGCAATAAATATAGTACACAACACTATTGTTAGAACGGGACTGATATCCACTAAAGATTCTAAAACTGCATACATCCATGTCACTGTAAAGGGAAATGACTAGAAACTAGAAGTTTATTAGACTTATAAATTCACTGTATCTAACCATATAAAAGATAACCCCAATCCCAATCCAAAAGCATATAGATTCGATAAAAATCATTAAAAATGAACTGTTTGAACAGATTAATTTTAGGACCTCATAGGTCATGGTAAATTACACTTGGTGTTCCCTTTTATTCAACAATGTTAAAAATCAATGGAACACTTTGTTCATATGATAATAGGGAATGGGATATATGATTCAAGGAAATAACAATACCTGTATCTTTACTGGTCTCCATCGATATCCTTATATTCACACATGATACACTTAATCTACATCTATGAATAGATGATATCCAACCAGATCATACAAACATGATATTTTAAATTCATCTACAATATCCATGTCCACCAATTTTTAATATGTGATAATATTTAGCATGAATAGATGACCATTAATATCATGTCAAAATCCAGTATGAAACATCCTATACTTAATATTATCATTCTCTATAACCTTTGTAGAATAATTAACTATATAAGAAAAGTGATGTTAATAATCTATTATTGAGTGATATCCCATTAGAATGTAGAAAAATCAATTTATTTCATCATATCAAAGAATTTTATGTATAACTACTAAATAAATATGGCCCAAAAGGCTTCCCACTCTAATCCCCCTATACCAATTTGTTAGAACCACGATTTATCAACCACATGATTATAGGGTATTAAAAGTTATCATAATAGATTTTATTAATTATATGATGTCAATGATGTTATCAATATTACCATGAATTTCACCCAATAATTTTGCATCATATGCCCCATTAAAGGATATTGCATTATAATAGAGATACATGAGAACTCAATCTCAATATACATTATCTCCTATATTTAACTATATATATTGAGTTCATGAATGTTGTACATTCCTCTCCAGTGCTTCAACATCCCTTTCTATAACATAAACCATGATATAATAAATGGTATTATTTACTTGAAGATCATTTCCCATGAAAACCAGAATAAAATCCCAAGAATAAAATATAAAATTAATGATTCTACAAATTATATTAAAAATGTATTACATTTGAAGAGAAACAAATATCATTTACAATTGAGTGAACAAAATCCACCACCATTATTAGATGAAAACTCTATATAGGAGATACATAACCCAACACCCTTTTGTAAAATAAGTCTTAGTGAGATTAAAGATATTAGCAAACTCATGTGAAACATACCATTAATGTCCCATAAATCACATTTCCTATCTACTAAACACCTAAAGATAATAATTATTTTATAATAACATAATTTGGCACTAAATTCTCTCAAACTGATTTGGCTAACCCATCAACCTAGGAACAGAAACTAATCAAAAATATCGATTAAATGGTGTTCAAGATCCTCAAAGTATAGTGATATGAAAAAGTTCATCATGAACAACCATTGAGATTGAATTTTCCCAAATAGAAAGAAAAAACTAATAAAGACTAAGTAAATTAGAGTGGGGAAAAATAAAAAACAAAATTAACCAAAAATAGATTTTAAAAAATTATATTTACATCAAGGTATAATCAACAACAAATCATCAGTTAACCCAAAATGGACCATCTACATAGAAATGTCAAAATATACATTATGTGATATATCAGACGAATCCACACTATCACTAGCTGTAACATATGGGTAACTAACTAGGAAAAGAACACCACACTAGGATTCATGTTCAAATCTACTGTAATATATTATAATATTTACATAAAACAACGGGTATATGAAGGGTTTGATAAATATAAACCTCGTAGAGTCCCTCAATGTATTCCATAAAGAAGTATTTCTTACATAAATCACAATATTATGAAATTTATAGAAAATATTGAGTGATGAATTAATATTATCGTTTATATGAAATGAAACTAAATTAACATTCATAATTATGAATAATCCCATATTACTTTAATAATTTTTCGAAGATAATTAAATTAACCATTTCCCATTTCATAATAGATTCGTGAAAAATGGATATCATAACCCGTATCATTTGTGATATCCATTAGATTACATAGGACCAGGCTTGAGGGGTTCCCTATACAATCATCAATCTAAACTAGTTAATAGTAAATATATCCTCATAATTCATAAAAAATTCATATTGGAATACCCATGTTAGTTATTCCATAGGATTATGTAATGGATATTAGTCCCTAACAATGATTCAAGAGTAGAAGAAGAAATTCTGGATGATTAATCCCCCACTCAAAAATATTGAGGACAATTCATGATATAAAACATCTGTCAATATACCCAATGATATAATTTGTTTTTCATAACAAATATTTTCAATGTAAACCATGTCATTCACGAATCAATTATATAACCTTATTATAATTATCAAAATGAAGCATTGAAATTTTATTCTTCATAAAAACAACATCAGTTATATGATATCATCATTACATTATCAACATTAATTGGTAAAACTAGTATATATCTAAGTAAATTTAACTCCCATTTCAAAAATAAAGCATCATCAAAATAAACATATAGAAAAAATCTATAGAAACAATTGAGTACATACAATTAAATATAAAAATAATTTATAAAAAACCTACTTACATGGATGAACATGGATCTCTCTCATAAATCGCACATGATTAAAAACCAATAATGAAGATATACCTAACCACATTATGAAGTGATTCAAAAACTACATATTTTGGAATAATAATTGATTAATCAAAATATATTTCCCATTGAATGATTTCAAATATGGTAAAAATAATTTTTTTGAAAGGAATGAAATCTAATAAAAAAATTTACAAGAAAAAAGGATTATTTAATATCAACCTAATATAAAAAAAATCCCAATATCATAATATGTGAATTAATGATAAGGTTTTATATATGAAAAACCATATAATAGAGGGCTTAAAACACATCCAGTAATGACATCAAGCATCCTATCAAATGTTAATTACCCACTCTCAAATAACCATGATGTTTAATCGGTGGTTTTATAGTTCAAAAACCACTATAACCATGGTTCGGAATGTGGAAACCCTGAATATTGTGTAATTTACGATTATTCTCCCTATATATTGACAATGTCACTATATAAATCATAGTCTAGAAGATCTAGTTATTTTCGAACTCTTAACTTCCTACATTATTGCTTAGTGGTGACTGACAGTCTGTGGTTCATAGGATAACCCATGATGCACACCAATGACCACACCCAATACAAATAACTTTTCACTTATCTATGTTGAACCTAAAATTCCCAATTGGGAAATTGTTCACACCATGACATAGTGTCTCCCATTTTTTAATATGAATTTACAAAAACAATTTTAGGTAACTATGCACCAATAAACACATCATGTAATACAAAAGCATAATATTATATCATGAAACTAGAATGTACCTCTAAATTGGATTTTATAAATGTATATATGATAAATATTATATTTCAATTTTTGATGTACTTTCATTTAATATCCTATGATATGTGGTTGTGGTTATATATATTTATTTACATATTTTTTTTAATGTAATGATAAAATGAGTATAGTAGCCCTAATGATTTTAATTAACTCATATTGATTTCATGTAGACATTATTGTATGTGGAGGTGAGCCAAAGACCCTTTTACAACTCCCATTTTTACATTGTTCATGGTATCAATGTCCATATTTTATACTATAAAATATAAAATAAAAATTCTATGTTAGATTCGATGAGAGTTGTTATATGATCTTGACCATTGTTATGTTTTATTAAAATTTTATATTTAGTTAACCTCCTTTTAAATAATATAATAGAAATTTTTATGTGATTACTAAATATATAGGTAGTATTTTTTGGGCTTGAGGTATACAAATATTGAAAATTGGGATTATATTTCTTGCTAACTAGTTATCATATTATTATAATTAAATCTACACTATCACTATATGACATGATTTTGGGGAAAGAATATTTTTCGAAACTATTCTTGGTGTCCCTAGATAATTTAAAAGTCACTTTTGTGTTAGACTGGTGGGATATCATGGTTCACTAAATAATTTATAAACCATCATATCAAACTATGTTACACAATAAATATGTAATAATTAAAACCACTCCATCCATATATATAAATGATAATCACATGACCCCCTCCCCATTTCACCACAAAATTCCCTTACAATATCAAAACCCCTCCTTCTCTTCCCACGGTGAGTCTCATATGATTCTTGGTTATTTTAAATTCCATTTCTTTCAATTAGAGTCCATATTCAAATATATAATACAGTTTCCATCTATTCACTAAATGATTCACTACATTGTTTTCCTACACCTTCCAAGTATCATTTTCCATATATTTTGGTATTTGTCTACTTTTATGGATATATCTTTTTAGAACAATTTAATGGACGTGGTTCATTAAATGGATATCCATGATGCTAAGGTATTTGGTCTAGGAGTATTTACCCATTGTCTTAGATAATTAAATGGATGCATTACTTTCTTAACTCTGTTAGTCTTGTTAATATATTGATAATATAGTAAATGGGATTAGATAGAATAACATGGGATGAAAATATAATATTCTTGAAAAAAATATTGAATGGTTAAGGGTTATTTGACATGATTAAATTGTTAAATGGTATTAAATAATATTAAATGGTTGTGTTTTATAAATAAATGAAGAAATTAATTAATTGTATAATTTGGTCAAAAAGTGTTGATTATAATGGTCATTGGTGGATAATTCACACAATAATAGGGAATTATTATTGTCATACTATGTTGAAATTAAAAATGGTTTGAACTATGTAATCTGGTAAATGATTGATGGTATGATAGTTGGACTGATTCTCAAGTCACTAGTGGTATCTTATATGACTGGGAATGATGGATAGATGATATAAACCTATGCATTAATTTCATGTATAAGGCATTAGGCACAAATGATATTTATAAATGGGTTAGGTGTTGAATAAATAATCTAGGAACAAATATTGTTTATATTTTTATTATGTAATATAATATATCTAATGGAAGAAATAAAATTAAATCATAGTGATGTTTCCTTGGATTAATGTATCATGGTACCAAGATTTTAATCATTAATGAAAACCACTTAATTTAAATATACTATGTAACACCCTTTGTTTTTTCCCTCAGATGAAAAATATTTTTTTCAAATATGGTTTTGTTGGCCCATGTGTCACATTAAATCCCATGTCTTGAAAGGATGATAAGAAGATATTTATTAAAAATAATTTATTTACAACCCTATAATTATACTATATATTAGCATTCAGTTTTTATTATCTTATATATTTATTTAAAACCCATTTCTAGTAGCCCATCGAGTTAAACATACACCCTTCATCGATTTTCACTTGTACCAATGATGACTTCGTGGTAATAGGTCATGAAAAGGGGATTGTTATAATGATTGATGTATTGTTTATGTAATTATGGTATGGATCTTGTATGAAGTGGCAAGGCTATGTGTTGGGGTCAATTAGGTGGATTTTGGTCAGTTTTGCAAAAAATATGAATTTTTTGGAATATGTGACAATCATGACATGACATGTTTCATTTTTTGACCTGTATTCAATTACCACGATTTTGGAGTGTTGTATTTGATGTGTAGTTGCTTTTTGATTATTATTTATAATTTTTTCTTTTATTGTTTTTTGATAAAAATGTTATAACCATCCCTTATAACTCATTAGATTACCAAAATTATTAAGTAGCCTCTAGAATATTGAGAGGCACGTTTTAGGTCCTCTAGAAACCCACATCATCTACTAGTTGGAGTGTCCAAGGTAGGGAAATTATAAGGTGTCATTAGAGGCCTGGAAATGTTCTATTTTATTGATATTAATGATATTTAAGAAATATAAATTGATTTGTATGTGCATAGTAATGATCTTATTCATAGGAGTAGCTTACCCATGTGTGGTAGAAATCGAGTTATTTTGTACGGTTTTAAAATTCATGATAATAAAATTTTACAATTGAAATATTATATAATTTTTTTGTAACACACATGTTGTCTAATTTTATTGATTTTTGATATTTTAATCTTGGGCTATAGTGAAATGGGATTTTTTATTCATGCTTCATTTTAGTTATCCATGGGTTATGTAACCTGGTTAATTTTAATATCAAATGGGGAATCTTGTTATTTTTTATTATATTTTATATATAAATATTAAATCCTGAGATATAATATTATTTTTTAATTATTTTATGGTTTTAAAATATAGTTCCTAATAAATACGAATAAATTATTTTTAAACATAAATATGAATTTTTTTTATCAAAATAGTCTTAAACACAATTATTTTAACATAGATGATTTACTTTAACATTTTTTTGCTAATTTCCCATGATAGTGTCGGTATCATGTAGTGGCAGTGTTGTGGAAACATATATCCAAATAGTATGAGGGGGGATTACTTATTTCTTCCAATTCTAATTTTGTTATTTATTATATTTTATATTGTATTATACGTGACATGAACAATGTTATTTTGTATTTTAGAAGGGTTCCTCAATTATTACATTTATTGTAGGGAGTTAGTAGGAAATTACTGTGAATGCACCTATAATTAGAGGTCCAAAGCCTCCATTAGCTACGAATGATATTTAATAAGTGTATTTTTTTTATTATTTCAGTATATTTATATTGTTTATTAAGAGGTTCCATGTGTTCTTATACGTACAATGTTTGTCCCTACATGGGATTTCTAGAAGCATAAGCCCCCGATATTCATTAGAGAGGGTGTGCTTGAGGAAACTCATATTTTTATTGAGTCTATAATGATATTCTATACCCTTATATAGAATTTTATACATAGTAGTGAAGGGGTGAAATCATACATGGTGCAACGACCTAATAATATCTAGTGGGATATTCAGGTCCAGAATTTTCATCTTGATGTAATTTCATTTATTGAATTCCATGAGAGGTTTGAAGATTATTTTTAACCAGATAATCTCAGATAGTAGAGGTATATATATTTTATTCAATTAACGAAGGTTAATATGTTGATGTCAGATTATAATAACTAATTCATAGAAATCCTATGTTTTTGTAATGTGGTAATGAGATAACCCATCTAACATTAACCATCTTTAGAATGGAATCATTTGGTATGTAATTTTATAGAAAATTATTATTTAAATTAATAAATTTATTGATTTGGTATATTAGGTTCTCATTATTGAGGTTAACCAATAGGATGCCTCTATTGGTTGAAGAAATTTTTTAGATGGAATATATATTGTAATATATATTATATGATGAAATTTATATTACACGAACTTCTTTTGATGCATTCATATGAATAAAAACATGGGAAGCGAATCTACCTCTTATGTCATTGATCAAGTATTACACTATCAGTTTGGAATGTTTGGTAACATATGAGGGTAATGTACTCTACTAGTAGTATAGTTTCAATATGTTAGTAGGATAGGTTTTCTAACGGGGTTCTGTTCGAACGCTTGTTGGATGGAATACGATGGAGGACATAGGTCAATTCTAAGGACTCTGAACGGATCTTATAACTTGAATCAATATCACAGATTATGTTATAATTTATATAAAAATTTTGGTTGAGCATGTCGTGCTTCATGAAATTATTTAATGCATTATTAAATAATATCATTTCACCACACATGGGTTGGATCTCAGGGTTTAGAGACATATCATCTTTTTTCTGTTGATCCAAATTATAACAACACTGTGGTAGGTGTGTCACATGTATGAGGTACAATTCTATGGAATATATTCTTGTTAATATTTTATTTGAAACTAGAGGATCCCAATCCTTTATATCTATTCATTCTGTAGATGTTTAAGTCATATTATTGGTGTTCTTGTATTGTATTATATCTATTGAATCATCATCAAGTGTGTGATCATAGGGTATATGTCATTGTATGCAATGATACTTTGATATTAGTGTTGGTATTTCCATCTGGATTTTTCTGTTATTTATATAAATGAATATGAAATCTTATTGGGAATTGAATGAATGATTACATACTAGGATCACATTGACTATTACCAGAGGATGGTTAACTTAACATCTCATGATAGTGATTGTTATGTTCATCAAGTAGAATGTGGTATCTACCGTGGTTGTTACGGGACTATTCATTAACAACATGGTTAGAAAATATCCGTGATTATGAGTCTACTACTAAATGATATAGGATACAGAAAAAAATTTAATTCCTTCTATATTATATTGTATTTGGGATGTGATTTATATTTTTGTTTTCACAGTTTCCATGTGGTAGAATTATGTATGTTGCCATTGATCTAGTTTCACGGGATGAGATAGTTTCAATTAATCCTTATATAATGGAATGAAAACAACCTCTTGATGATAGGAATATTTATTAAGAATATTCTTTTAAATTGATCAATTTGATGAATACATCACCATGTAGTTATATGATTATATTTTGTAAGAAGTTTGAGGGAATTTATTGTTTAATAATTAATTAAAATAAGTTTAAGTCGATGGAAATTAAAAACAAAAATTCTATTCAAAAGATAATATAGTGGTTTGATATGTGTTATTATTGACTAGTTAAAAAATATATACCATTAATTACTTTTTCAGGAGACATTAACCATTTCTTATTTTTTATGATATATTTTTGGGAGATATTACATTAAAATATATTACATCATTATATTGATATACATCAAGATCAATATTTCACCTCACACTACTAGAAAGGATTAGAAAAACTAATCTGTACACTGGTGTTGTTGATCATTACCTAACACACACAAAATAAATTGAATTTATAGTGAAATATCTTGTTTAGATAATAAATTCTAAGATAATGTTTCGTATATATATTAATAACCTTATACAATCACTATGAACTTGTTTAGTTCATATATAAAAATATCTACATGGAATCTATCAATATGTAACAATATGATGTAATTTATAGTAGTATATTAGATCAACATTATTCTATATGGAAGAGTGAGAATCATATTTTTTGGGATTAACTCCTTTATGAAAAATTACTGATCTAGTGTAGTTGATCAAAAAAAAGATGTGTATAGTATAGAGTTGATAGAAGTAATAAATTGGTCAGTTTTTTTGGCCACTCAGGTTTTTAGTGAGTGAAATTACATTCCTTTGTGTGTACCTAATATAGGGTCTCTATTGTATTCATAAAAAGGGTATACTGTCACCCATGTGTGTATGTGTATTCATGATTTTTGAGAGGATGAGTCTTATATTTTATAATTTCGATATAATAATACTGTATATTTTTGTGCATTCTATTTTTCACATGTCAAAACTATAACAGAATCACTATAATCCTTCCAATTTGATTTATTTTACAGATTCTAATCTCTAGATCAATGTGTCCAATGGGAAGCATCTAATTCATATTATAGGTCACATTGAGAAGACTATTCATGGTAATAACCTGAAATTATTTTGAGTTTTGTGGAAACATGGTAAAGTTAACGAGGAAACCTGTGATATTTAATCTAATATTCAAGAACATTGTCCATTGATTTTTAACTCTTTGTTTTGATTATGTTAGAATTTATAGATCGAGGATGAGTCATTTTGGGCTAGGGAGGTTGTATGATCTCGACCATTTTTCTTGGTATGTTCTTATATTATTTTTAGTTAACATTTTTTTTAAAAATCTTATTTAATAATTTCCTAGGATAATGGAGGATCTAATAGGTTTTCCAAATGATCAGAAAAACAAAATGTGGAAGATAGGGCATACATCTCATTATGCACAGTTTGCGTTATCCATGTACCAGGACTATACAATTCAATTTTAGAAAAAGAAGAGGTTTCGAAGCTATGTGAGGTAACCATATTAATAGTGTCTGTGTAGTGGGCATTAGATAAAGAGGATTTCATTGTTGGAACATAATATTTCCAACTGTGCATCCAAATTGTGCAGCTCATTAATCATTGGAATTTTTTCACATTTCCATCAAAATAATTATACAAATGTAAAAGAGTTCGTAATCCATTTCTCTCCCATACACCCTTTGTGTATCCCAAGATCATACTCTTCTTCGAAGGGTAAATCCCCTTTGATTATTGGATATTTTAAGTATTGTTTCTTTTGATTCAAATTTCCATATATGTATAATATTATGCTTTTTTATATGTTTTGGATGGTTGATATATTGGTTTTCTGCCATCTTCCAAGTCTCATATTCCTTATTTCCATTGATTTCCATACTTTTTTGGATGATGATATTTTATAATGAGTCAATTGTCATGGATAGATGAGTAGATATCTAATAACATAACATAGTAGTTCTAGGATCCAATAACCACAGTCCTGATATGTTTACAAGTGTATGTAGAATTGTGGCGGTGGGAACATGTGATTTTTTTGTTTCATTGATTATAAAATCCTTCATTCCTAATATTGGTGACATATACCGTATATAAATTATATTGGATTTGTCTATGAATATAAAACATAACCTATGGTCACCAATGGGGTGTGTTAAATCAATTTAAATTTCAATATAGTGTATTATATAGTGAAATTTATTCATTTTGAAATTGATGTAGTTTGGATTATTAGTATCATAAAAGGGTCTACATTTAATAAGGTGGGACATAAATGTCTTATGTCATGTTAAAATCAATAATTTTATTTGGCAGAAGTGAAAATTAAATATGGTAACATTTTATTAAAGGATATTTAAGGGTTGTGTTATATGAATAAATAAATAAATTGATTATTTATAGAGTTGTGTATGAAGGTGTTGAGTATGAATTCCTCTGGTGTATAATGAATGTTAAAGTGGATAAATATTTTTTATCATATTTTCTTAAAAGTACCATAATATTTAACCAAAAAATGGAAAATAATGTATTTATTGTGTGGTAGACTGAAGATCCAACAACCAGTGGTTTAATATCTGGTTTGGGATTTATTAATAAACCTCTTTTCCCGAGTGTTGGTTATGGCACAAAGACTCTATATAGAAAACATGTTTATAATTGGAATAGGCTTTTAATAGAGGATTTAGGAATGATTTATGTTTATGAATGGTTGAGATATGATATATATACTATAGGAAAAAATATAATTGAATCATGGATAGGGTCCATTGGAAAAATACACCTTAATACCGTAATTTAAATGATTAATTTAAACACATTTATTTAATTGTATTATGTAAAACACTATAATTTTTTTCTTAAATGACTATTATTGAATAAATCTATTTTCCTTTTCCTATGTGCCTCCTTAAAACCTAATCGCTTAAAAATAATATATAAATATATATTTTTAATGATAGGTTTTCAATTTTGTTTTTAATATTATTCCATTTAATATCTTCATACATTGTTTCATAGAGTAGTGTTAATTTTATACATTACTGGAGGTGACCTACTTGATTGTACTCAAACAATGATGGAGAAGGGGTGTGTGTCCATGGATCCCTCTTGGTTCTGGCCTTGAATTGTGAAAATCCCTATCGATTGATGGATTTTTTCGGTTTTTTCTAAATGATATTTGATGATTTGTTAAGGAAATGTGTCAGTGCCTATTTTTGGATTATCAGTTTCTATTTTTTATTTCGGTTTCATTTCGAACATTTGGCTATCCCGATATGCCATCTTTATATTTTGACAAGTTTGATAGTGTCGAGGATATAATATTTTTATAAGATTTATAATTGCCTTATTTTTCTTATTCATTTTTTTTTACCTTACCTGTTTTTTTATTTTGATAAATTTTGAATATTCTCTATAAATTCCATTTCGTTCCATCATAGCTAGTTGATAGCCTCTCACGTAAGGGTAGATCTATTTGACTTCATGTGAGAATCTAATTTGGCTACAACATTGAGTGAGCTTGGTCGAGACAATACATTTATAATTATAACTACAATTGACCTACAAATTTAATCTACCAATAGATGGGTTTTAAATTTCATTTAACATATTAAATTACATTAATTTAATTTAAAATATTAGTTATAAAGATATTCAATTATATAAAAATGATTCACATATAGATTATCAATATAATTTACAAGTAGTGCTAAATTTTTTTACCAAAAAATTATAACATAAAAATATCACACTTATACAAATTAATGAAGAGTTATGATTAGTAATAATATGGAATTTAAAGAAAAACTCATTAGAATATACACTACATGTTTTAAAAAAACAATAACAATATAAGAAACATTACACATAATTGTAAAAGTAAATCCACTTTTTCCAAATATTCAATAATTAATACTCATTGAGGATTTTATTCATTTCATGAATATTATTTGGTTTAATCAAAAATATGAAACATAAATAGTATTAAAATCACATAACATTAATATGTGGCTACAACATTTCATTTATACATTCATGAACATATCACAAAGGTCCATACCCAGGGTTTCATAAAAATAATTAATTTTATTCACCAAGGTATCATAAAACTTGTCATCTCTATATATTAATTCATTACCCAATGCATTTAAGTGCTATCAGGGCACACGATTAATATGTTATTACTTTCATGTGAGACACATAGATCCTAATCAGAAATTTGTTAATTAATCCATATGGAATCAAAGAAATGTGGTTCATGTAAAAATCATGATGTTTAAAAAGAACTTAAAAATAAGATCATTATGTAATTTATAACCCATGAAAAGGGAGTGAGAGATATATGTATGTCAATTTTGGAATAAAATATATCATATTTATATATTTATGAACACCCATGGAAATAAAATAATTTTGGGTATTCAGATAAATAAATAATATATTATCATGGGAGAAAGAGATAGAAAATTCGAGATGAAATTTCTACAGCATAATGTCTATATAACTTGGTTTTAGAAAACATTGAAAAGAGAGGGGAAAAGGCTAAAACACTCATAATTAACTTATAATAAATTATGGGTACTGAATAAAATCATGGTATGGATATTTGAATGGAATACAACATGAAATGGAAACATGAATGAAAAAAGAAGATGTGATTTCCCTTACGATAAATTCGGCAGCCTAACGACGTCAATTAAAATTTTTTTAAATTAATTGAAGAGAATGGAAAAGGTATCTCAACAATTAGACATGAAATGGACAGAAATGAGAACATATAAGAACATAACATCAACATAAGGTGATCGAAATTATAATGCACAACATAATGGAAGTCAGGACTTAAAAGATGAGAGTGAAAGGATACCTTAACTTGAAGAGTATATTCGAAAGCTTGAAGGTCGGGAACATGGGAGGCTTGAGAGAACCTGGGGGTGAATCATGGGGAGGTAAAGAGACCAGAACATCATTGGGGAGGATTTAGAAATGAAGACAATGTGGGAAGGGCTTGGTATTCATAAGAGAAGTGAGGGGAAAAAGCATTAATTGCCATGGGACACCTCATCAATGGTATTGTCAAAACCAAGGTCTTTCCCATAGTATTTTCGGATGGTATTGGCCACTTGGGACACCCTATACCATATATTACTATTCATAAGTAGACCAGAATTATTGAATAATTATTACATCCTTAATAATGTCATTAAACACCCGAAACTCAAAAACTGTATTTTCACTATCTACTGAAAAATCAAATTTCTTATAAATATCCCAAAATTTCACCTAAACAAAATATCTATGATCTTATTTAGAAAATTAACACCATTTTACAAAAATAAATTTATAAATATTTTTAATTTAATTTTTTTTAAAAAGCACTAATATATGAAAATTCAACTATTTTAGAAAAATCCCAAAAATTTACATTATCCAAATATAGATGCACTGATTAAATAAATGAACTCCATTTTATGAAAATAATTTTCAAAATATTTCTAATATAAATTTTAAATAAAAAACACTATTCACCTGAAAAATCAAATACTTATCAAATATTTTTAGAAATAGTTATTTACTTATTTTATTGAATCACGTTACTTAATCAGGGTGCCTAAATTATATTAATACTTTCATAAGGTATGTTGCTTAATCCAATTGATCACATTACTAATAATAAACATAAAATCACTATTCATAATTTAATTTTCACCAAATATTATGTTGATCTTAATAGGCTCTAAATTTCATAATGAACACAACTATAAGAAGACCATTTTTTAAAATCATTACACATTATTAATTATTTTTTGTTTACATAAATATAATAAATTACTATTTTTCTGGAAGTCTTCAATAAAATTCATACAATACTTATCCAGATATTATAAAATTCACAAACTTCATCATAAGATGATATCGCAATAGTTATTTAAACCAAAGGATTACACAAGGCAGTTACGGTCTCATTACATAGCCTCTTATAACACCAACATAGGATCTAAGAGTAAGGTTTTCTAGGGTGATAAAATCATGGGGCGGCTCAGACAACATTGACTGAGTAGTGATTTCCATCATCTTGATCATCTCATGAAGGTGATTCCCTTCCGGCTTTGCACAATGATGTTTGGCTTGTTATTTGTCCAGAGCAATGCCCAAAGGTGATACATCCTTCTCGAGTTCCGCCAGATGGGCTTCGATGGGACCAAGACTACTGGATGGGGCCCTCAAATCATCATTCTATATTAATTAATCAAGATAAAATGTATTTATATACATTAATTCCTACATTATGTTTCAAATGGTCAAAATTTCCAACGGTCATATAACAGTCGAAACCCAACGGCCTTATTTTAATTATACTCATTTTATTAAATGAAATTACTTTCTTGAGTATAAAATAAAATAACACACAGTGTTAGGAAACAAAATTTATTCAATATTTTGGGTCGTTACAGGACTAGAGGACAGAAATTTACACATATGAATAAATGACCTATTAATTTTACATTTCAATGCTTTCTAAATAGCAATTTTGTATAATAATATATATTATTTAATAATAACTATCACTAATTTTTTAATAAAACGTAAATCTATTTTCTATCATTATATATGAACTCAATTTTTATTCAGTTGAAGCACATCACAATTTAAATTGATGTGACATCCACAAATACAAGTCGTATATAATTCTATGAAAGTTACCATTAGAGTTCAAATTAATTTAGGATTTATTTTTGTGGTATTAATTGTAAAAATCATGTTCAAGTGTTTTATATTGCTAAAATAATATATTCAAATCAATAAAAAATAACTCAGTTTGATTTTCTAAAAGTCCCTATATTTTAAAATCAGTATCCGGTTTTTTTCCTTTCATTTCAACGAAATCAAATCCCATTTATAATAATTTCACATTGTATTGCTTGTTATTAAAACAAAAATATTCCAGAGACTTATTATTTATATAGTTCAATCTCAAAATTGTTTGGATCGATTCCAAATCATTTGATGATGGTAAAAATAATTCTGTGATATTTTTCATTATACATCACATCAATTTGAGATCATTTTAAATAAATTTAACTTGAGAACATGTTTTAGTGTTTTCAATTACTAAAATAGTTTTTTCATCATCTCATAAAAAATACACATATTTTATGTTATTTCAATAAAAATATTAAAAATATAAATCTACCAATGTTTTCATATGATTTCATAACAATTAGATCCAATTTTTGTTCCTTTCAATCTTTAGTGCTTGTTTCAAAAATAATTTTTTTTTATAAATCCCAAATATAGATAGTTTGATAACATCACTTTGAAGGGTTTTGTGTAGCCTACTCAAACATGTAAAAAATAATTGTAATCCACTTTTAAAAAAGTTTCACATAAATTTGATAATTTTTTCATCATTTTATACTATAGAACTCATGTTTTAGTTGAAAAAATTCCTAAAAATGTTCTTTTAGCCATATCATGCTAGGGAAACATCAGTTTAATGATTTGTCATTTCCACCTTTTTTAAAATGATTCAGTGGTTATTTTCTGTTGATATTACTACTACATAACATGCTATATATAATTTTGGTTCTTCATTATTGTTATAAAAAATTATTGATATTGGGTATCATTATAAAATATTTATTTTTAGAACTGATGAAACAACCCATTATTAGTTCTTTTTTAGCATTAACAATGTTCATGATGATGTGGGTGATTCCTACATTGAAATTTCATATATTTGAAAACCTATTTATAAATTATTACACTTCTCCACATGCTTAGAGACATGGTGTGGAGATGGGCTCCCACAAACACTTCCATTTGGCTCCATATTGGGCATATGTGGGCTAATGGATGCCATATGATTCCCTAGATCATTTCACACACTCTTCACACAACAATGTCTTATACACATGACCGACCTACTTTCCATTTTTTAATATGTTAAAAAATAAGAAATAAAATATTAAATGTAGTAAAAAAAGCAAAAAAATTAGAAAATAGAAAAATAAAAATTCAAAAGAATAAAATTACAAAAATATAATGGAATATTAATTAAATACTAATAAATATGTTTAATATATATATATTATGTAGAAATTAAAAAATATTATATATTTAAGATAGTTATATAGGATTAATAAAATTAATTAATAAAAAACTAGAGATAAAAAATAAGTGAAATTTAAATATTCTAAAACATATTATTAATTATACAACCATTAAAAATGAATAACATTAATATACATATATATAATTTAAAAATATTAATATAAAATTTATGTTAAATATATGTCTATAAATTTTAATAGTTTCAATAAATAAAAAATGAATAAATTAAAAAAGTGTTAATTTTTTTTAATGAAACATTTATTAATAAAAGTGAATGAATTAAATATGTATATATATTAATTATATTAATAAATAAATAATATATGTAATATAAATTATAAAATTAATAAAACATAATTTTTAAATACGCATTATTGTCTAATTGACGTATAATTGTTTTTATACATATTTAATCATTAATACATTAAATATATACATATACATCTATATATTTCGTGATATATATATATATCATTATATATAATATTACTATAAATGTATTTAAAGGGAAAAAACATCTTATGGCCACATTAAATAATTTTTATATATAGTGAATAAATATTTATAAATAAAAATAAATATTAATTTGAAATATTGACATGTTTTATCGAGTAATAGAAATTAGATAGATTTTTTAGGAATTTTCACTATATCATATATCAACGGATTGTAATATTGATTTCACATATAAATATTTGAAATTTAAAAATTTTCATATACAATTCAATTACACATATATTTATGTAATTAATTAAATCCTATATAGAAACACATAAACCTAATAATAATTTTATTTATGTCAATTTTCAAAAATAATTTCAGGATTTAATTTATTAACACCATACATTGTATATATAAAATTAATTCTATAAATTCTATTTATTTATTCTTAATATTATTATAGTTGGACATTATTTATACATTTAAAATATTTTATATTTTATATTTTATATTTGTTTTTCAATCTAATCATTTGAAAATATTTATTTAGTATTTTTTTCATATTTTTAATATTTAGTCAACATTATTCATATATATCCCAATTTTGTTAAAAACATAGCACTAATGAGTAAAAATAATTAATTTTTTCAATAATTTTAATGTGTAATAATTTTTTATTATTCAATTTCACTCATGTTTATCAAGCATGCATGTAAGATTATATATCAATTAATAATGTTAAAAGATATTGGTAAAAAAAATTTATTATTAAATACATCTGTAAATGTTCATTTACTATATTTATAGTTTTATATATTCATAATTATAAATGATTAAAAACTAATTTTTAATCAATAATAATGTAATTATATATAGTCATTCATATATTTAAATAATTTGATCTTATAATAAATAAATTTAAATAATGAAAATATTTATCATATTTTTATTTATATTTATTTTTAACTTTCTATTTATATTTATATTTTTTTATTATAAAATTTATTGAATTATAAATTTATATATAATTCTATTAATTTATATAAACTATTTTTTAAAAAAATAAAATTATATAATTAAGTAATTATATATTCAAGGAACTATAAAATTGTAATATGTATATTAAAATAAATAATATTTTTTATATATTTTAATTTATGATTATATATATTTATTAAACACACTCCCACACACACACACACAGATATATATATATATATATAATTTAATAAATTTATATAATAATAAAAAAAATTATAATTATTAATTTATAATTAATATATTTATATAATGTATATATTTAATATATTTAAATTTATATTTAAATTTAAATTAATAATAATAAATAAATATTTAATTATATAAAAATGTATAATTAAATATATATTTTTATAGTTATAAGTAAATTAATATAATTTTCTTCAAAATTATTTATATAATTATAACTAAACAATTGTATATTTACAATATTATATATTTAATAAATTATAATATAAAAAATATTTTACTATTTAATATAATAATAATATTTATTATATATATAATTATATAAATTGATATAATTATATAAACACATTTATATTTATATACAAGTATTTATAAATACAAACATATAAATATATATAATTACAATTATAAATTTGTTATCAGCGCCAATGGTTTACTACAGATAAAAGGTACATTTCTCATTGCAACAAATTACTATTGATAAATATAGCTTTTATTGATTCATCTTTAATTCTGATAAATGGAAATTTTATTAGGACTTATTATTTCAGTTTCGATAAAAGTTATAATTTTCAGTGCTTTTTTGGAAGTCTAGAAAAAAACCTCCACATTCTTCTTAAAATGTCCTTAATAAGACCAATTTTAGCCACACATATTATGCTTTTACTGTTATCCACTATTGTCTATGCTCCTCTTCAACTTTCTCTTAAATAAATCAACCCCCGAATATAAGTAATTCCATTTTTCTCCTCATCTCTTATTGATTTCATGTTCGGGTTCCTCAACTAGTTTGGATTTATTTCATAATAATGTTTTCTCTCAAATAATATCTTCACCTACTACAATCAACATTACTCTCTTATGATTATGGATCAGATTTGGATAGCCCAGGTTCAACCATCTTCACTTATTCCTTTTTTCTTTTTCCGACTCTTTTTCACTCAATTATTCATTGCATGTACACGTTGTTGAACTCTAAGGGGATCATGTTTTCAATTATTGTTATGAAATTCATTTTTAGGGCATGTGATCATCCCTTAAGGTCCTCTAGTTTTAGTTCATATATTACACAATACATTCAGAACTGTTGATTGAAAGATTAATTTATTGGTGTTTTAATTAATTAATAATAGTAGTAATTATACTCATTGCATTTCTAGTGATTAAATTTTACTTTGACATTGTTTTCATAAATATTAATAATTTTTCCAATATATAAATATTGGTTTCATTATGGTTTCATGTTACTCACTTTTCATATTTTCTGACCAGCATTTTAAAATAGTATTTTCAATTTTAAATGATGTACGAGTCCTGAAATGTATTTTCAAAATTTTGTCCTTTTCATTTCACATGATACTTGAAATTAATAGTATTATGAAAATGATTTTTGATGGGGTTTAAATAAAATATATTTTTAATAACTGTATAGAACCCATTTAGTTCATTAGAAAAATTATAGAAGTAAGTCATAATCCTTTAGTATTTCCTTATTATAAAACCTTGAGTTATTATTGAAACATTATGGGATTATTTTTGAAACATGATTTAGTTGAATGAGATTATGTATGATATGATCAAAAGGGATTATGATTGTAATATTGCATGTTTTATTTTTCTACACTAATTTATTCAATTGTTTTGAAAATAATGACTCATGACTTGATGTGAAATTGTTTTCAATGTCATGAATACCTTTTAAAGATTCTTGAAATTTATTATTATAAAAAATTTCGTGTATATGAGTGGATAAATTTTTAACATAATGAGTTATTTTTGATGAAATAAGATTTTTATAAATGTTTCGTTGCTCGATTGATTTTTTAATAAATACCAAGGAAAACAAATTATTTAGGACGACTGTCAAACCCAATCATCTGAGGGATGCTTTTATTTGCCTAAAATGGAATATATAATGTTATAAATAATTAAAAATTACAATGGAAGGGATAATCATATTACAAGGAAATCCTACCCATAAGGTAACATAAAATGTTTTTTGGAGTGGTTGTTAAAAATCTCATGTTTTGTGTTTTATGAAATTCGTGGGTATGTCGAATCAATTTTTGATCATTGGAAAAGAATTTAAAGATTTATCTCAATAATATATGTTCTTTGATGATGGTTTCTTATAAATGGGATGTGACTCTACTATTCAGATTGGTCTTAAATGTGCTGAATTCTAAAGGCATATTTTGGATGTTCCAAGACAAGACACATGATATAAGTAAAATATGAGGCCTCTCCCATAAAGACATGAACCCCAAATTGGAAATTACACACAGTTTGTCAACTAGAGCGGTTTTCCGTGCACTGATGTGTGTGGACCTCTATAGGTTTTCGAAAGGGGTTTTGCATGGCATGAACATAGTTTGGGAAAAATGTGTGCAAGCCTCATGACTAGTGAGACATATGAAGAGCCTCAACATAGTTTCACATATAATTTGAATATGATTTTTAAAATAGTGAATAATAACCTTGAATCCACTTAATGATATGATTTTTTTGAAATTACCCTCTCCCTCCTTTATTATGTATCTCCATACATTTCTACAATATTGGTCATGTACTGCATGGAGGATCTTTTCCATTTCCTCATATCCCTGGATTTGATCCTCTCAATCATCTAACCTCTATTTTTATCATTTTCAGGTGAATTGGATCCATCCCTGTATGTATCTCCCCCCTAATTCATCCCTTCTCATTTTATTATACATCAAAGATCAATAAAAAGAATTGAGTCGTTATTCCGTATTTTAGCTTATTGGGTGGAGATATTTATTTCTTCCAAATAATTTCCAAATAAAGGCTATTACCACATATTCCTACATCTAATACTCTCTAGGGGTGTTTTGTAGTTCCCTTTTTTTCATGGGTATTTTGGGCATAATAATTTATGTGAATTTTTTTTAGATGAAAGAGAACAAAATAACAATGAATCATTTTTTAATAGTTTATGCATCCATATACTGTATCATTGGGAATGATCAAACATTATTCATGGGTGCAAGGTAAGGTTAATGGTCATTGACCAGCTGGGAACATAGATAATTATAGTTTATTTTTATATTAATTTATCTTTTTTAATTTAATTTAATTATGTTAATAAATATATTGTGATTTATTTCTGATATTTATGGGATAATGATGTGCTTGGATTGTGGTTTGAAATGGTGATTTCCATTTGGAATTGTGGTTATGGGGTCATTAGGATGAGCTATTCCTGGGGTTTTTGTGTGATGTGATCTCGGGATTGGAGACATGGTCATCAGATTTGATGTCGATAATTCATCATGTAAATGGAATGTACAATGATTTTGGATGGATATGACATAGGATTTGAGAGACATGGTCGCTTGGAAATGTGTTATTCTTTGGAAGCAGTTGTTGTACTATTTCGGTGATTACCCCTCACAAATGATTTTCCAAAGCATCGTTGTATTCGTGTGCACATTGGTTGACTCAGTGATGGGGTTGTTTTGGATAATCATTTTGAGTGGAGGGGACCAGTAGTATGTCTTGGTTATTTTTTGGGTAGTTCATTTCATGGAAAGCCACTTGGATGGTGATGATCCATCAAACGACTTTGTTGACACTATGATTGGGGATGAGGAATAATGTACATGAGGACATTAGGCTAGGATAATTTTAATCTTTCTAAATTACTGTTAATGAAGACTTAGTTCACTATGCAAATGTGTATTGTATTTGTGGATATATAACATTATGCATTCAAAAATCAGGCATGATCCGATTGTTGCTTTCGAGCAGGGGTCTAAGGGACCATGATTTTATCTATTGGGCATTCCTTTGTGATTTCGGTGAATTGTTTGGACACAAGATGTCGAGGGTCAAGAGTTTCCATATTATTGGTTTAGTGGTTGAACCATGGTGTTCACTTACAATATTTATATCTGGGGTTTCATTGGACATCAGATGGAAAACCACTACACTATGACATTATGGCATTGGTCTAGGAAAGTGATACTTCCTTGTGGATTTTAACCACTCGTAATGTTTTCATTTCATTATATCCATATGATTCTATTTAGTTTACTTATTTTTTCAAACTTGTTTATTAACTAATATAATGTATGAAAACATTGGTTCTACCATATTGAAACCCATTCTCACAACATTATCGAAATTCTGGGATTCATTAATATTTTATGTTTTTTCATTTGCGTAAGGGTTATGGATCTAGAGATGGATCCAATATGAGTTTCCAGGGATTGATAGAATAGTAAAATTATTTTCTTACCTTAGATGGAGTTTCTGTTTTTGTTTCCTGATCTATTAAAACATTCTCTGATATATATATATATATATATCTGTGTGTGTGTGTGTGTGTCTATATAATGTGGTGATCGCATTGGTGACCAATTTCTATGAATTGTATTGTATGATAGGTGTTGGTTCTTTCTAAAATAAAATTGTACTTCAAGATGGTTAATTTATTTCCACTAATGATGTTGTAAATTGCTTCTGCTATTTTACCTTATTGAATGGGATTTCTCCACTAGTAGCTATGGTTTGATTTTTGGAGAAATAATTTCCACTACATGTTATATATAAACTTGATACATTATCTTACCATCTCATGGGAGTATATTCTACAAATACCACCTTTTTATACCGACACTGCAATTTTAATATTTTTGGTGTACGGGATGGCATTCCTAAGGCATGTTGAACATGGCCTAGAAGTGTATTTTTGGGGGATAAAAGGTCATGAATTCTTCAAATGCTATAATTAGTGATTCTATTACACCATTCATCATATAGTAATTTTGGATATGGTAGATTAATGAATAGAACGTGGTCAGAACTAGACTCATAGCTCATGCATGGGTGCCTTGAGTCCCATTTATGATGGACTTAGCAAATTACCATTGGTGATAATTCAAATTATATTTTTTTCTCATTTTATATATTATATTATATCCACATCATGTGGATCACATGGGATGAAAATTTTCTTTTCTTATAACATGTGATTCAAAACATGTTACAATAATGAGTGATAATTCGAACATGTGTCATGTGCGGCTTGTTATGTTTGTCATGCATGTTTAGGTATCATATTTGGCACATGGTTGGGTGAATAAATTATATATCAGTGTTCTTATAATATGAAATTCCATATAAAATGAGATATTTTTAGAGATATTATATTTAGAGATCATCCTTGAATTTATATGGGTGGTAAGGATTGATGGTATGGGGTGATTTTGATAACCAGGATGGGTTATGTGGTCATTGGATTGAGGTTACATGGTTCATCAGGATAGGCGTGGAACGGTATATTTTTTACACACGGATCTACTATGGGTGGTTATGTAATTTGTAAGGTTGAGATGCAATGTGGAACGATTGACATTGAGGATAGTATATTTCGTGGGTTGATGATGAATATTATTTCATTCCATATTTGATTTATTTATAGGTATTTATATATATATATATATACATACATATTCTGGTAAGTCTGACAATGTAATGAGTTTTAGGGAGTTTCCTCCAAGATGGATATGATGGTGCATTAGGGGGTAGTGGTTTTGTGATTCCATAACCCTAGTATGTTGAGTTTCTTGAGGGTCAAGAAGATCATGAGGAGATTTTACATGATATGGTTCTGGATCTAGATCACGTAGAGTGACCTCTATATATGAAATGTTTTGGTCAATGTCAAGATTAGATTCCTAGTGAAAGTCTAGTATATGAGATCCCAAGGATTACCATGGAACTACAATTTCATCAGTGAGACTCAGTATTCCAGATTTCAACCATATTGTGAGAAACATCACTAGGAGGATCTTTAACTTGAAGTATTGTTTCCATTAATTAGAGGTATAGATCACTTTGGTTAATAGTGTTCTGGAAGCCATCCCCATTCATGCAATGGCCTCCAATGTTATGCCAAAAGGATTCATTAGGACCACGGATAAGCTCTTGGCTCGCTTTGTGTGTCATGATCATTCTGACGCCAAAAGGATTCATTAGGACCACAGATAAGCTCTTGGCTCGCTTTGTGTGTCATGACCATTCTGACAGGAAGCGTCACTGTGATTTGTGGGAATGAATGGAAAATCCAATACTAGATAAGGGAGTTGAAGTGTGGAGCCTTGATTATACACTACACTGCATTCATGCAAAGCTTTCATTAGAAGTGATCTAAGGGAAAACTCTATGGGGTAAGACCACGTCCTACAGGTTGGTGGGGGATGAGGATTACCCTAGAGGTAATGATCCCCATTCTAGTCCAAAAGTTACCCTATCATCAACATCCTAAAAAATCATGTTGGACTATGGGGTAGGGAAAGATCCTATTTTAGAGGCATAATTGGGTTGGCTCTGTCCTGGGATTTCCAGGATGCATGGCACCATTGATCACAATTAAATAAGCTAGTCTCCAACCCGTATTTACCAATGTTGTGCTGGACAGAGAAATGTATGAGAACATTGACTTAATAGGAATTAACGCAGACCTAATACATGCATATTCACTGGTGCCTCCTTGGGGTCCTTCTCTTCTGAGGAATATCAACGTCTCTTAGCTCCGTAAGATCATTGCGATATCTAGAACATCAATGTTTAGTGATATAATATACCTTCTAAATATAATTTCATGACAAGGATAATCCATGAATTTGTGGTAGCTAAAAATGAGTAGGTCCTGAATATCGGTATCAGTCTTGACTCTATTTTTTTGTTGTTGTCATAGCTAGTGTGATGAGTGAATGACCCACATATTCTTCGAGTGTGAGTTAGCACACAATGTATGGATGTTTTTTGGATCCTTCACGGCGTTCTCATCTAGTTTGAAAGGTGATATTCCCTTTCTAGATAGGTTGTTCCATGGGATGGATTGTTTGAATATGGAATTGACAAAAAATTATCTCATTTTCAGTGCATGGTGATGTAGCTTGTGGTACGTGAGGAACTATGACCACATCAAAGTCCCCACTCATACTGCATTGTCCCTTATAGTCAGCATGTGGAACCTACTGCTGGACCTGGTCAAACTCATACACAACTATAGGGAGGCTCCCTTATCGATGATGCTTCATGTATGTGCTAATCTGGTTAATCATCTATACAACAGGCTGCAAGGGAAATGGATATGATGGTGCCCTCCAGCCGTGGGCTACAAGCTCATCTCTGATGGTTCCTTATTTCTTGGAGATATGAGATAAGGTGGTGTGGTTCGTGACTGGTGTGGAAGTGTTGTGCTGGCATTCTTTTATTTTTATAGGAATGGAACCCCGATTCTCGCAGAGGCCAAAGCACTAATCACTGGACTATCCCATTGATCATAGAAGGAAATTTTTATCATAATTGTGATGACTAATTCTATAATTATTTATAAGTCTTTGAATGGAAATAGTCACAGACCTTGGTCAAAATTCTACAAAGTTAGGAAATGTCACACTCTCCTCCAAAATGTCAGAGTGACCCACACATGGTGGGAGGGAAGCATAGTTGTGGATCATCTGGCATTAATAGCAATCATGGGCTCTAACATAACATTCCTCCCACCAACCAATCTAATGAAACCCAAGGGGGTTAATATGATAAGAGGAGACAATCTCAGTTTACATTACTTTAGACCCCATAGTTTCGGAGTGCCTTTGATCTTCTTTCTTGTTTTGTTTTTGTATCTTATTTTATTTTTCTCTTATACCTCATAATAAAAATATGATAGTGATGATGATTTCTTCCTCTGGAGAACCATTCACAACAATTGTTGTAGTTTTTGGGAGTGGTTGGTCTACAGGTGTCTAATAAATTAATCAATACCATGGAGTTGATATTTGCATAGCTAGAGACACCTCTATTGTTGAGGATGAAGCTTGAGATATACATGCTAATTGGACAAACTAAGCACTGATTTTTTGTACATATTCATGAAGGAATCCATCAGGGACTAACATGAATGCACATGGAGGTCACGATCAATAATATCATTTACACAACAATGTTGGGGACTGCATGTTTGTAGGATTTTATGTGCATTCAGTTGGGTGACATATCCATCATTGACTATGTAATTTCAATCACTAAATTTCCTTACATTTCATCCTTCATTGTGACTGACGAAACATATTCAGTTATCTGTTTTGAGGGTGGTTTATGAGATTCCATTTTCGTATAGGGGAGAATCTTAAGGTAGGCCTCATTCCCAATGTTGTCGAAACAGACACTCATAGATGGGAAAAACATTGCAGATTGGTATTACATGATCCAAATGACTTATTTATGTGATATCAAATGAGATAATTTATATAGTAATATGTGAGGTTAACATTCCTAATATAAAAGAAATTATGACAAGGAAATTATTTAAAAAATTTAATGTGTATTTGATATTTTAATTTAAATATGGGGTGTTGGGACATCTCTATACATAGTGTGAATGACCATAAATGAGTACCATCCAAGTGGTCGGGTCAAGAATATCAAAAGGTTCTATAAAAATCCATCATGTATAGCCCAAATTAATGCACCATGGAAGAATTAGTGTTCAATTTTCACACTGGGATTAGCACTAGGTGATGGTTGATGAGATTCAATTACATGCAGAAGTCATTGAAAAGATAGTGTGAACTAACAATGGTGATTGTGTATTCTTAATGGTGAGACAATATAGGGATATAAGGATTTTAAAAGTAAGGATTTAGTACAGGTGAATGCTATGGAGATACCACGATATGAGTAGGTTTGTGAGATGACAATAGACATTATTATGTCGTGGGTATAGCCATTCTTCTCGAGTGTTTTGGCATGGTGAATTTACGTATATTTCTGTTGGTTGAAAAATGTGAAAATGTTGTATGAATGGACTAACCAGATTATTTTTGGTTTGTTCCCACAAAATCATGTGTTGTATATAATTTTTAAAGAACAATGACATATATGTGACCATCATAGGATGTGATACATGTAAGGTTGTTTGGCCAAGAGGAATTAGTGAAATGTAGGTTATATGAATTTGGTTGGCATTGTATGATCGAAATAACGAATAAAGATACTTTATGTACTATCTAATGAAGCTAAATATACAAGATGTGGGGGGTGAATTGTATACCTTAACAATTCATTTGAACATTTAACGGTGAAGATGATTAAAAAGATTAAACAAATTAATTCACAAATCTCTAGTTCCACACACATGCTTGATTCCAGAAATATGATTCGGATAATTCAATTATGGAAATGATGTTCCAGAAAAAAAACTTAACAGATGTTTACAATGACAATGATTCAACCTTAAAGCATATAGAATCTTATTAAATCAGAGTGTACAATTATATGAAAATATAATATAGCTATACATTCCTCAACAATCAAAATACAACCAAAAACTAGAAACAAAAAAGTAACAAGTAGTAAGACTTTTAAACTAAAGACAAATGTATCAAACAAAATTAGATAAATATCCCTTGATTTATACTTTCATGAAATTCTATCTAACCCACACCAGGGTAAGCCTTCGATATGATGATGTGAGTCATTCTTCTGATCCCCGCAATCCCTCAAAATTAAGGTAGTCTGAACACTTGTCCTCCTCAACAAGGAAGTCATCCATCATTATGTTAGTCGGCAACTCTGTCTACCTATCCCCTAAAGACCTCAAATGTACTCAGAAAAATTCAGAGTCACATGAAGCAATTTGGAACAATGTGTTCAGTATAGAAAAATCATGAAAGTCTCTCCCTAGAAATCAATTCAACAACTTTTAATCTCAAGATTCATGGAACAGTTCTCAAAAAGTCTTGAGCTCTTTCAAATGAGCTCTTATTTATAGGCATAAATCCAACGATCAGCTCTCTCCTCAAATAGTCATATTTTTTCCTGAATATCAGAGGGACCTATACACGTTTCACATAAAAAATGGTTAATTTGTTACTGAATGCACGACATCAATTTATAACCAATGAATGTGTACGAAAATATATGGTTACTTGAGAAAATTCATTTTTAGGAATGGAAACCAATATGAATGTTCAGAGTGTAAACAAAAACTATACGGAGTCTATAATACAAGTATATTAGAATTTTGTTTATCAATAAAATTCAGAGTCCGAATTCTCAAGAATTCGGGGTCTGAATTCATAAGAATTCAGAGTCATATATTACAATGTTCGGAGTCTGATTTCATAATAGTTTGGAGTCTGATCTTAAAAATATCGGAGTCTAAATTTAGAGAACTCGATTTCATAAATCAGAATTGTTTGGAGTATGAATTCATAGAACTCAGAGTTACAACATAGAATAGATTGGATTATAAATTTAGAGAACTCAGAGTCAAAACTAAGAAGTGTGTGGAGTCATAATTCCATGAACACGGAGTAAGAACTCATAAGAGTTCATAGTCTGAATTCAGAGAACTCAGACTTAGAACTCAGAAGAATTTAGAGTCTAAATTTAGGGACCTCAGAACCTGAATTTGGATATTGAAAATATAATTCACTATATATAAGTATTATTAGATTCCATGGTTTTGGATAAGAAACTAAAATTTACACTTAGAAGAAATGAACAATGAAAATACATGGATTGGAAAATTTTCCATGGGGAAGGAAAATTTTCCTTATGAATGTAAAACATATGATAAATGAAATATTCCTTATGATAAGGTGTTTTTGATTTTAAAAAATGAAAAAATAGTAATTTCATTTAAAAACATTATTGAAAAACCAATCTCCCTAATCATGATGGAATGGAATAGTCTTAAAAAACTTATTGACTCATCAATATACCCCTTTTTGGAAAGCATATAGATCCTTACAAAAAATTATATAAGGAAATTGAAAATAAAACATATCTCCCATGATAGTAATGGGAATGAATGAGTATGACTAACTCCCCCTTAGTATTTGGAACACTAAGGATGTTATTCCAGATTTCTAGAGTAATATTTTTCATTATCATCAATATAGAAATATTTGTATTGAAAAACCACCCTTAGATGAACTCCCCCATACTTAGTAACATTTCTTATTTACACATTATTATTTTTCCTTTCTTGTCCTTTGTGATTTTCAAAATGGAATTTGAGGGAATGGAAAAAAATTATGGTACCTGAAATATTAGTACAAAAGATCCAAACAGTAACATGTTTCCAAAATTTCATTTAGATTAGAAAATATTTTATATAATCATTAAAACTCATGACAAAATCTAATTGAGTCAATCATCCTTCCTTTCCCTTGGGAATAAACATCTTGACAATAGTTTTGAACTTCTTCTGCTCTACGTGATCATCCTCTTATCACTAGTGAATCTGATCATGATCCTCAATATTCTTCTCTAATGCTTTGATTCTATCATCCTAAGCCTTTAAAGCCTCTTCCCTATCCTGCTGGACATCTTCCTTCTTGAAAATATTTTCTTCTTTATCAATCCTAAGATCACATTCTCTCTTCCATAATTGAGCTACTGAATGCAGATTCCCATTCAAATACTTAACATCATGAATTTGAGTATTCTGTTAAAGGGTCATCTTTTTTTTTCAAAACTGGTAGTGAGATCCTTTATCATCACATATTTTGTGTCAAAATATGCCTTTAAATTTTTTTGGAACTCATCATTATTTCCCATGACCTCTACGTGTTTTCTATACCAACTGGTCATTTTCATGTTTGATATTTTATGGGTCTCGTAGTTGATGAAAAAATTCTTGAAATCAGCTGCATGCTTGACACACCAATCCATCGCAATGGATAGTGAGTCGGATATCTGGTTCATTGTGTGTTGAAGTATCTGACATCTCGAGTCAGTGCTAGGAAAAATTACAATGGTCACAACAAGCTTATTCAATGAATGAACAATGAAATCATGTCTAGGGGATGATTATTCCGAATATTAATCATTTCATTGTGAGGCTTATTTCTCTAGCTCACCATGTTTCCTCTTTGAAGATACACTAGCTCTCCTCTTCTTCACAACAACTTTAACAGGTGTAATGAAAACCATCTATTTTCAAATAACAATATTCAGAATGGCTTCCTCTTCTAAAGATTGATGTTCAATATCAGACAGCTGAACAATTTTATGTTCATACAACACTTCTTTCAGAGCTCCAGCCTCAGAATCCATTGGGTGAATTAAGTCATGATTAGAACCTTCTTCCTTAGATACCTAATTCACTTCATTTTCATCCTTGTCATCTACACCATTCTTATCTTTCCTATTTGTATCCAACTTTAATGATTTTTCCTCTAATGTTCCGATTGAGAGATTCTCGAATGGCCTTTCTTTCTCATGAAAATATTCCACTAGATTAATCAAATATTCAGTATCGCCACTATTTTTATCTACTTCTTCAACTCCTTTTACATCTCATTTTAATTCAACATGCTTTTCATGGTTTTTTTAGGAGTGAAATTTTTTTTACCTGGAGTCTCGGGTAAATCTTCTACAATGAAATATTCTGGTACTAATATGATCTATGATTATTTCTCAGTATCCCTCATAAGGGATTGCTCTATCTCAGTTTTGGTCATATTTTTCTTTAATTTCTTTTCTTTATCTTTCTTTTCAAGTTTATTAGTTTTCCACTTTTTTATGGCTTTTTATTTACCAGGATCCAAACAAAACCTTCGCACCCATGCCATCCTACATTTCTTATCTTCACTACACTTTTCTACAAACTCATCAGGATATGATTTTTGACACTTAGGTTTTTGAGGTGTGGATTGATCTTCCATATCTTTTGGGGGGTTTTCTTCCTCTTCAACACCCTTCAAATTCCTCATATTTCTATCCTCTTTTGATGGCTCAAACACTTCTTCTTTTTTCGTAATAGCTTCATCTTTTTATTCAAGTAGGTCATAAAATTCTGCTGAGTCTGTAGAAAAAACAATGTTTATTTTCTTCAGGTTATCATCACAGACTACCTTGACTTTGCAATTCTTTGGCTCCGAACTGAAAGTAATTTAATAAATATTAAGCACCAAAAAATTAACATGGAATTAATGGCTTGATATATGATGATCTAAGCCTTTAAGTTTCCATTCTTAATATTCTCAATCGTAATGAGAATATTCTTATCCAGATTGATCTTCCATAGATTAATCAACAAATACAAGATATACATGTAACTTTTCTTCAATGTTTCCTTGTCCCCTATTCTCAGAATTATAAATCCATGAACCCATAATTCGAGAATCCAATAATTTGTAGACAAGTGATAAATCTTTGGAGTCTTTACATCTATATTTCTGAGGATTTCCATATAATTTACCTTAACAATACTTCGTTGAACATCAAGAAACTTATGAGAACAAAAATTAGTTTCTCCATCATACGGAAATCAAATAAAATTTATAGCATTTGTGTATGAAATATGATAAGTCATTCCATAGTTCTTGAATAAAAACTTTTCTCTACGTTATTCCATAAAGAAACTGATCGATTCATAAAATTCAATTAATAAATCCAGATACTCCAAATCTTGAGCTCCTGGCTTTGATACAAAAACACCCTCCCATAAATTCAGCAGAATGTTCTTCAAGTTGATCAAATCATACATAGCGAATAAGTTTAGATTCACCAACCATTATCTATATACTATCCACTCCAAAATTAACTTGACCTTAGACATATCATTCTATGAGGATTCTTCTTTAGACATTCAGAACTGAAAAATTCGTGAAAATTCAGAATGAGCTTATGTAGAAGGGATGAACATCCGCATATGAGAGATTGAGATTCAATGTGGTAAAACCATCACGAGGTCCTTTATATAGGTGTTTGATGCGACAGTCCATCTTCTAAAATCAATCCAATGGATGAATGTTCTACATATCATATCTGATGGTTGATATGATAGCCGAAATGAAATCGTTGATACGATCTTTTTAGTTTTTTTAATAAAAACATTTAGATATAAGGAAAAGTGAACCTGAAATTTTTTTAAAAAATGGAAACTATAACCATTTAAAGGATGATTATGAAAACTAAATTAATGAAAAATTCCTTTCTTATTTCTCGGAAGATTATTCAAAATGGGGAAAATTATCTAGATGGACATTAGATTCCGAAAAAAATGATTATGAAAAAATATGTAAAATATACTATGAATTTTTATAAAATATTTATTAAAAAACATAGAAAATACTAATTTTTAAAATTTGTAGAGTATGTAAATTTTTTACTATGAAGAAATTTTCATTATGAAAATTTAAAAAATACATTGAATATGAAAATTTTCTTCATGAATGATTTAAAAAAAATAATCTATTAAGGAACTGTACTACCATATGAAATGGGTTTATTACTGAAAAAAGATTGGTTTCAACTGAAATTTAATAAAGAAGATCACCTTATGGTAATTATTCCTATGTATTATTAAATGAATTCAAATCTATCAGAGGGTAAATATTGTGTGAAAATATCAGCAAATTAATCTTGTGTTCTAATAAATTGAAGAATAATATCCCATCTATTTTCTGATACAAAAGAATGTGATTCCTAATATCCATGTCATCAACATTAATTTTAACAATCAAAACATTTTTGTTATCTTTATTTACAATTATTGTTGGATATTCATTTCCTATAAAATAATTATTTTGAAGAAATACTTTTGTAAGGTTGTCATACCAAGCTAGAGGGGCTTGTTTAATTCCATACAAAGCATTGGTAAGTTTAAAAACATGTTATGGAAGTTTTTTATTTTTAAAACCTGGAGTTTTTTCAAAAAACACTTCCTATTGTACAAAACAATTGAGGAAATAATATTTCACATCCATTTGAAAATTTATGAAGTTGAAAAATGATGCAAAGGCCAGTAGAATATGAATAGATAAAGTCTAGCAATAGGAGAATACATTTTTTCAGACTTTATACCTATTTGTTGATTATAGCCTTTAACAAACAATATTTCTTTAGTTCTTACTATGATTACATTTTCATCACATTTATTTTTGAAGACCCATTTTACATCAATAATATATGTTTCCTTAGGTATTTCAACCAAGGTCCAGACATTATTCCTTTCGAATCAATTTATTTCATCTTTTATAACTTTTATCCAATCATTATCACCTAAATATTAATCATTGCTTTTTTGTTCTAATTGGGAAAGGAATGCTAGATGATCTATTTCATTCCTTATGTAACATCTATTCCTTAATGGATGATTCACATCACCAATGATACTATCACTGGTATGATTCTTAAAAAACAACTGATTTAGGTTTCTTAAAACCTATTCATCATGATTGGGTAGGAAATCATCTGGGATAAATGCTTTAGACGCTTCTTCTTGGATATTTTCCTTATTAGAAGAATATTCTAACAATGGTAGATAATCAGATTTTGGAAAAAAATCAGAAGATATAGGTTGAGGTTGTTTAAAAAAAGGATTGGTTTCATCCAATTTGACTTGTAATGTCTCTTAAATAGTACACGTGTTTTTATTTAAAAGTCTACAAGACTTAATAGTAGTGGAGTATCCTAAGAAAATTCCATCATCAAATTTTGGGTTGAATATTAATAATTATCTTTAGTATTCAGAATGAATAATTTGAAACCAAAAACCATGAAGAAGTAATGTCTAGGTTTTTGGTGTTCCATAGCTCATAAAGAGTTTTATTAATAAAAGGTCTAATCAAAACACAATTTATAGAATAATAAGTAGTAATTACCACTTCATACCAAAAAGGGTTGGCTATAAAATATTCACTCAACATGGTTCCTGTTATCTATTGAAAAATTCTATTTTTTTATTCAACTACACCATTTTGTTGAGTTGTTCTGGGTGTTGAAAATTTATGAGTAATTACATTTCTACTAAAAAATGTTTCAAAATAAGAATTTTGAAATTATCCTCCATGATCACTATGAATAGTTATCAGTGGAATTTTTTTCTCTTTTTTATCATGGGCTCTAAAACATTTGAAATAAGAAAAGCTTCATATATCATTGCTTGTAAATAAACCCACAAAAATATATTGTAATCATCAACTAGAACAAATACATAAAAATTTCTTCCAATTCTTCCAGTTTTTGTTGGACAAAAATGATCCACATGCACTAATTTTAACACATTAGTGGCTGAGACTTCATTGACTAATTTAAAACTAGATTTTTGTTTCTTTCCATATTGACAAGAATCACAATCTTTTGAATAATCAAATCTAAGATCTTATAGATCAATAACTAATATTTTCATAGATTGATTACATAGGATCCATAGGTTACAGTGTCCTAACCTTCTATTCCACAACCAGGAATGATCTTCCATTGCACTAAGCTGATGTAGGTCTTGGCTTCTAAGGTCTTCTATGTTTACTGTGTAAACATTCTCTTGCCTATTATCATAAATAATGTAATCTTCTTTAGAATTGTGTACTAATAACTTTTCATTCAAAAAATTCACAAGGTATCCTTCATCACATTAATAAATTATGATAATGAAGTTTTGCTTAATACCCATAACAAACAAAACATTTGAAATAAATGTTTTTTAAAAAATAATTATGTGACATATACAAATAATTTATCCCTTAGCATTATATACAAATGTTACTTTCACTCCATTCATCTTGATAATCTTTTGAATGATGTTTTTGTTACCATTCATATCCTAGGAACAAAAATTATCCATATACCATGTATTGTTGTTGGTACTCCAATTATTTTCCAGAAAATAATAGTGTAAGACTTTATGAACCCAATATTTCATGGATCAAAAAATAAAAGAAAAAAATCATAGGCATCAACTTTTTCTTAGAATAAGAGGCATTACTAAATCCTAATGACTAGGTTTTGTTTAAGGAAAAATTTTTGGCCTAGTTTCCACCACACTGACACTTGGTGCAGAATGGATTACATTGTGGAACAAAAAATATTGTTAATAAAAATTGGTTTAGAACTAGTATAACCAAAATCAGAATTATTCCATAGAGGTTGAATTTGAGAATACATTGTATAAAAATTTTCCTTACCTAATCTAATGTTTGACAAACACATCCTCAAGGAAAAACATTTAGACATCATAATAATAACTATGTTTTTATCTTCCAAAATATTAGCTTTAGAACTAGTGTTTGGCTCATAATCATTTTTCTTAGAAATTACATTTTCTAGATCATTAGATTGTTTATCCATCTCATATTTTACTTCCTCATGATTTTCTGAAATACATTAAAAATTAGGGTTTTTCTTATTAAGATCATTAAAATGATCTGATGTTTCTTTAATCAGCATTGAAATCCAATAATTATCTTCATCAATATTTTTGTGACTTTATAATTTTAATTCGAAAGAGTCTTATCTAACCTAGAATCTTATTCATATGTAGGTAATGCATTATCCTCATCAGAAGATGATTCTTCATCTGAAGATTTAAAATATTTACTATAATAATAATTTGAATTTAAGGATACATTGGTCATAGATTCATCATTGTGTACCTTAGCCATTATGTAATGATTATAAATCTGTAGTTTGACTATTAGAACAATATTCTTCTATCAAGAAGATTCGTAATTTGATAATTAATATGAAGACTCATCACCACTGGCACTCCAGGTGTCATTAGCATTCAAAACATTCTTATCTTTATCTTTATAGTACTTTATTCTATTTCTCACAGAATGATTTTCCTTTCTTTATATTTTTTTAAGCATAGGACAATCAGGTCTTATATTTCTAGCTCTCTTGCATTCATAATACGTGACTTTTGGAACTTTCTTATCTATCCTTTATTAAATCTTGTATATTTATTGAATGTTCTTCTAGCCCAGAATAATATATATCCTTCGAGAAAGATTGTTTTGTTCATTTTCTGAAAATTCACATCCACTATATTCTGATTTGACAATAATATTCTTAGATTTAGATATAGTAACTCTATTAGGATTAATTACCTTCATACGATTTGAAGTTGTAGTGAAAGAAACAGTTCCATCTCGAATATTTCTTCTTAACATTATCATCATATCTCTTCATTCTAGTCTCATGTAGAAGAAGTGTTCCAAAAAGTTCATCATGGGAAATCTGAGTATCCATTCAATTCTCTTTTATGGATATTCTCTTGGATTCCCACTCATTGGGCTTGATGTCTATGATTTTATTCACATGAGCTTTATCATATGATACTTTCTCACCCATATATATTAAACTATTAATGATATTCATGAATATTTATTGCACCATACATTTGGGAACTCTATAAGGAATGAAAAAACCATGTTATTCAGCTCTGAGCATGGCACTTCCAGTTTCAATAACTTTGAATGTTATAAACTGTGTAACTTCAAGCTACTTCCAGATACAATTTTCTGCTTCATAAGATGAAATACTGATATATATTTTTTTCTTCTCATGTAAAAATTAAATGCATTGTGTACCTTATAATTCAGTTGATATTGATGCTTTTCATGGTTCGTGAAAGAACTATCTTCCATTTCAAAAATATTATATCCTCTAGTAAGCATGACAAAATTGTATACTCTAGTATTGATAATAAATGTCTTCATGCGAACACTCCAATATTTGTAATCATTTCCATCAAAAATAGGTTGTCTAGTAGGATTTAGGTTGTCTATGGAACCAACATGGATTCATGCCATATTAAATAAATAATTTCCCACAAACTTGTTAGTAATAAATTTTTGTAAACAAGAAAAATATTCCTCAGCAAGAAAATTATAGAACAAAGAGTTTCTATAAGATAAAAATGAATATAGACATTAGTATCCGAAAATATGATTCCGAAATAATAGAAGATGAATTCTCTTCTAAAACGAGTCATGAAATTAATTCAGATTGTACTAAACACTTGATACCAATTGTATGATTGAAATAATGAATGTAGATACTATATGCGGGATCTATTGATGCTCAATATTCAAGAGCGGTGGTGGAATGTATACTTTAAATTTTATTGGAACATTTAATTGTTAATATGTTTAACAATGTTAAACTATGTAATTCACAAACCACTAGTTCTGCACACCTGCTTGATTCCGAAAATATGATTCTGAGAATGAAATTTTGGAAAAGTGGGTTTGGAAAAGAAACATAACAAAAGTTTCCAATGATAAATATTCTACCTTTTAGTATATAGAATATTACTTAATCAGTGTACACAAGTATAAGGAAGTATAAGATAGTTATATATTCCCCATTAATAAAAATACCACCGAAAACATGATACAAACAAGTAACAAGTAGTATATCTTTTAACCCTAGGAGAAAGGTATCAAACCACCTTGGATAAAGGCCCCATGATTTATTCTATCAAGAAATTCTGTCATTCCAACACTAGGGTAAGCCCTCCATATGAAAATCAGAGTATGTATTGCTATCCCTGCAAGCCCTCAACTTCATGGTAGTCGGCACCTCTGTCTTCCTCAGTAAGGAAGTCCTCAGACATTATGGTTGTCGGCACCTCTAACTTCCTATCCCCATAAACCCTCAAATGTACTCTGAAACATTCAGAGTCACACGAAGTAATTCTAAAAAAGGGGTTCAGTACGCACAAATCATGAGAGTCTCTCTCTAGAAATCACTTCAACAGCATGTAATATTTAGAATCATATAATAGTTCTCAAAAAGTCATGATCTATTTCAAATGAGATCTTATATATAGGCATTTCTCCAAAGGTTAGCTTCGTCCTCCAACAATCATATTTTTCCATGAATTTTAGAGGGACCTGTACACATATCACGTAAACAATTGTTAGTTAGTAACTGAATGTATGACATCATTTTATAACAAAGGCACGTGCAAGAAAAAATATGGATATTTAGAATATTCATTTTTTAGAATTTTAGAAAAAATGAATGTTCAAATTCTGACCAAAAACTATTCGGAGTCAATAATACATGTATATTCACATTCTGTTCATTAGAAGAATTTGGAGTTAGAATTATATAGAATTATTCAGTTTAAATATCATTTAAATTTAGAGTCTAAATTCACAAGAATTCAGAGTCTGAATTCATAAGAATTCGAGATCTGAGCTTAAAATGATTGGATTCTGAATTCATAAGTGTACGAAGCCTGATATTAAAATATTCAGAGTCTAAATTTAGAGACCTCGGCGTCAGAAATCAGAAGAGTTCATAGTCTGAATTCATAAAACTCATAGTCAGAACTCAGAAGATTTCATAGTCTAAATTTAGAGAACATGGAGAGAGAACTCAGAAGGGTTCGGAGTCTGAATTCATAGAACTCAGATTCAGAACACATAAGAGTATGGAGTGTGAATTTAGAGAAATCGGAGTCAGAACTCAGAAGACTTCGTAGTCCAAAATCAGAGAACTTGGAACCTGAATTCATATCCTGAAAATAGATTTCTCTATATCTAATTATTATTAGAATCCTATGTTTTGGATACGAAACTGAATTTTACACTCTGAAATATTGAACAATAAAAAAACATGGTAAGGAAAATTATACTTAGGGAAGGAAAGTTTTCCTTACAAAAGTATAACATTGGGTAAATGAAACTTTCCTTACGATAAGGTGTGTGTGATTTTCATAACTGGAAAAAATGGTAATGTCATAAGGAATACTTATTGTCTTAACAATCTCCCAAATCATGGAGGAATAGAAAATTCATAAGGATACCTTATTGACTGAATAATCATTGGGTCATATTTGTGAAGTGGGATTTGATTTTGGTGTGAGGAACCAAAAAATATATAATTTGTTATGATGTAGTTCCTTGTTCGTTCCATGTGTGACTTGGGTAAAATGTATGCACTGATGTAGTGCCAAATTCTGATGGGATTTTGTTTTGAAACGAGGGAACCACATGAGGTAATGTAGTGAAGATACATCATTGGAGGAATTTTGATTATTATTAATGTACAGAAGAAATTTTTTTATTTGTTCTTTTGGGTCGGTATGTGACTAGGGTAGGTTACTCATAAGGTGGGAATCCCCTTGAGTTAGTTGACCTATGAATATGAGACCAATATAGTATTAGTTAATTAATTATTAGGATGATTATGTGTGGTATAAAAATTTCGATTTGTTTTATTCCATAGTGAATAGATATGTTAAAGGTGGAAAATTTTACAATCCCATGTTTTTTAAAGTGGGTTGAAATACCTCTCATTTTAAATTTTGGGAGTTTGGTGGATATGAAAATTTCATTCATGACACTAAACCTAATTCCTAGTTTTCTATCAACCTAATATCTTGTTTCAAGATGGGATTAGAGGCTTGGAGAGTGAATCGGGTTTTTAGAGGGTTTTTAGGGTTGACTAATGCACAAATGACTATTTTGGATGTTGTGGGTCAAGGAAAACAAAATAGGTAAAACATGTGGCGTCTCCAAACAAATCCTGAAACCCAATTTTGAACTGTCACATTGTTTTTTAAAACTTGTATGATGTGGTTCATTTTAGTATGTAAGCTTATATATTTTATTAATAGGGCTTTCATATGGCTTGCGAACTGTTTGGTAGAACTATAGCCAAGACACACAAGTAGTTCCACATAGGTAGTACCTCACCACTATAACAAACATGATTAGCACAAAATTTGGAAAACCATACAGGTTAACCATAAAGCCTCATAAAGATGAAATTTCATGAAATTTCCCATCTATCCTTTATTAGGGGTTCCCTTTCTTTTCTCATCTCTTGGTCATATAGGTAAAGGGGGAGCATTACCATTTCCTATCCAAGGATTTGATTGATCTATTTTGTCAATGATCTTTTTTCATTATCAGTGGGTGTGATGAATCCATTTTAGTAAATTTATCCAAACACATGATTCATATTTCCTTTTCTATGACCACATAATGAGATAAATCAATTCGATTCATTCAACCCTATTATGTAGGCACATAATAGAAAATTTGATTTTTTACAAAAATATTTGTTCGTGTATAATACAATACATGCCTATTTATATGAATCCTTGGTAGGTGGTGCATAAATTTATTATCGTAGGTGTCTTAGGGGAATTACTTTTAGCATGCAATACTTTATATGAACGAGACCCTTATTAAATTGAATGTTTGATGTAAAATTTATGGTATGAACTTATGGTGTCTCATTGCGAATATCCAACACATATTCATTCAAGAGTGGTTGGGTCATAGGTACTCGAATATAGAAATAGTAAGCAAAGTGTGTGTTTATTTTTATTTTAATTGATTTAATTATTTTAAATTTAATTTTATTATCTATATTAATTTCATGTGACATACTAAATAGATATATGGGATCATGGGGTAGATGGCCCCGGGATTGAAATGGTGATTCCATTTGGAATTGAGGTGATGGGGTGGTTAGGATGTTATAGTCCTTGGTTATTTTGTTGAGGTGATCAATGGTTTGGAAATGTGGTCATTGGATTTGAGGTGGAAAGGTTGTCCTATTGAGAATATGACTCGTGATATTGGATGGAATAAACATCCTATTTTAGAAACATCGATGTAGGGGAATGATGTTCTAGTTTGATGTGTCTTGGATTATATTTTTGTTATTTCTAAAATCCCTTGATTGTCCAAATTGTAGTTGGAGTCATGTGCACATATGATAACATGTTGAGGAGTAGGTTTTTAACACATGTGTTGATAGTGTCCGTTGGATAATAATGTAGGCCACGCTTGAGGCTATTTGGAGAGGATACTTTTGGAGGAATAGAATCACACATTATAGTTTGATCCATTTTATTTTCTATAGGAACTTCCTTCCATGTCACGTTGATAGATGTGGAACATGAGGGTTCACCAGGACATTATATATCCCGAGTTTCCCTGGATATCAGCTGAGGAACCTCTCTACTACATCATTTACTCATTGATAATGGAAGGTGACATCTTTATGTAGTAAGCACTAGTGAAGTGTGTTTTTATTTAATTATATTATTTGATGTATCTTTTACAAGTAGTTAACACATTCATAATTACAAATATATGATATGCACACTCGGGTGGTTTCCTATGGAGACTCATTATCACACACTACATGGTCCATTGGATATTTGTGAAGAATCATTTCATTTGAATTCATTTAAGGGTTTGGGATTTAGTGATGGAAAATAATTTAGTTTTTATTGATGGATGGATTGGGTAATTCATATTTCTATTTTAGAGAGTGTTTCATTTTAGTATTCCCGTCTGCTTTGTCATGGTAATATATGTATATTTTGGAATTATCCATTCGGTTATCCTTTAATAAAAAATTATTGTATATACAATTATATATGCATGAATTACAATAAATGAATGATTAGATTGGGTATTTATTTTTACCGTTGATTTTTTATATTGATTATACTATTACCAATTCTTTAATGTATTCCAACCATTTTTGGATACAATTCTATTCATATGAGTCATTATTTCATTTATATGATATATATATAAATATGTGTGTGTGTGTCTGTCATTGTGTGTGTGTACTAATATCATTATATTATCGTCAAATGAGAGAATAGTCTCCCGAATAACTCCTTTTACACCATCGACGCTAGTCATTTTCCATCAAAATATAGGTAGGAGCAACTAAGGTTTGTTGAACTATTTTTGGATGTATTTTTTAAGCAGATGAATGGGCCCGAGATGCAACACATAATGTCTATGGTCCTATTGTAATGAATTCACCAGGATTCATTCATAAATGAATTTTTTGAGGATCCATGATCCTTGAATTATCATACCCTCAGAATCATTTTACTTGGTTATAATATTATATTTTTTGATTTACTTCGGTAATTTGAAAATTTATTAATTCAATCTAGCTTTATAAAATCATTATAAAATTATTAATATTCATTTTGTTCAGTTTACTAATTAATATATTCAAAATTTCATGTGTTTAGTTACATGAAAATAGTTGGTTTATTTTATAAAAAATATTTTTAATGTTTTTATTAATTTCATTAAAATTGTCAAAACCCTAGTAAAAAATTATTATCAATCTAATTACATGAAAAAGGATCTTTAGTTAGTGGTTTTGAATGGGGAAATGTAGTTTTTTATACTTATAATTATTACACCCATTCTTATTTTCAATTACATTTTTCAAAAATGTAGTTTAGTTTTTAATGTTAATGTCTCTTCAGAAATAAAAAACAATTATTTCCCTTAAAATAAAACATTCTGTATGTAGGGTTATGAAACTAATGAAGTGATTTCTATTTGAACTTGGGATGTTTTAAAATTTTTATTAAGAGATTTTTTCCATGGAAATTGTTTTTAACATTTAATTTTTAATAGAAGGTGATTAATATTATTTTAAAAAAATTACCTAATGATAACTATGTTTATATAAATATGTGTTCATATACTATTTTTTCTTTGAAACAATTTGGCTGATATCAAGTGTAATTTAATAATACTAATTTCAAGTTGGGGTTTAAAAAATATTTAATTAATATTTTAATATTTGAATGTATTTTTGTGAAGAGATTTGGGGGTTTTAATAAACATGTAGAAATTTAAATATGTTTTCCCTCTATAAAATTATTTTGTAAAGTGGTTTTATTTAATATGGAATATGGAAAAAGTTTTTTAAAAATTGAGTTTTCTGATAAAAAATTTAGTGAGTTCATTCATAATGGACTTAAAAATTAAATTAATATAAGGTGGATTTATTTGATTCTGTGATATATATGAACCAAATAATGGTTGAGGTTTTTTAAATAACATTGTTTTATGACATTGATTGACGTATGAAATTTAATGATGACATGTTTGGATTATAAAAATATACGTAAAAAGTGTCTCTTCAATGATAAACATAAAAAATTCTATCAATAACACAAATAATGTTTCGTCTAGTTTTGGGGAAACCTCTTGAGTCCCTATATAGTCTAATATAAACATATTAAGATGATATTAGTTCCCTTCAACTTGTTGGTAAATTTTATTCAATTCCATTCAACAAAATTGAAAATTTAAACATAAATCATATGTATTGTGAAATTTTAATTAATATGTAATCTTTCTTTAAGATCATATTCAAATGATTTTTTAATATATGAAATCCCAGTCATAAGATCAATAATTAATCAATAATTAAAATATTTCCACTAAAACATATTATTTTTAATTCATCTTATTCATTTATTTCATCATATGGAATATGATTTATTTGATTTTCATGAGTTATTTATCTATTAAAAATAAGTGACACACTATTTACACTTTTCATGGTATTTGTTATTACACTATTTTAAAATTATCAAAGAGAATTTCAATTTCATTATCTTTCACTGTTGATAATTGATGATCTTTCTCACAAATCATATGTTCTATTTCTATTTTATCAATAGACTCTAATATAGTCCAGATTCAAAGTATTATATTAATTCGAACTCATATTTATCCCTCAATTAAATAAAAACTTGGGTTATCTATTTTTAATTAAATAAAATTTAAAATGTAACAACATAGAAATGTATATCTAGTGGATATATAATTTATAATGTAATTAGTAATTTACCAATTGAAACCACTTAAATAATAATAAATAAATATATTTTTAAATATAATGATTCAAGTGTCAATTATGATTTAATATATAAATTATTCATAACATTATTTATAAAAAATAAATAGACTAATAACATGTATATTTTCTCAAAGAACGACAATTGATATAAAGATGCATTAATAATTTTATATCAAATGAATAAAATTTAACATCCGAGGTAAATAAAGATTAAATCATTTTAAAATTTATTAATATTTAAAAATAAAATTTTAATTTTACTTTAAAGGGGTTTTTATCTTTGATAGCATACCCAATATGCAACAATGAGTTCTTTGAAATCTTACGTTGCACACTAGTAATATAATAATATTATTTTAAATGATAGTTAACATGTAACCGTTGTAGTGGCGAGAATGAATAGAAAAAACTAAAATATGATTATATATGTTTGTTAAATCTTTTTTTTATCCAATAAAGGATAAAGGCTTTAAATACGAAAAGAATTCAATTTTAGGCATATATACTCTAATTTTGACTAAAGGTCCACTTATCGCTTTTTGATGGTGAACCATCATTAAATATATCTTTGGCCACACTTATAAATTATATTGTACCAAATAAAATTCTTCTTTATAATCTGGACATCAAAATTTATTATGTGTAAATTTTTGGTATTTTTCAGAAAAATATTATTTTTAATGAATATTGAAAAATGTTGTATTTTAATACAAAAGCTATTTTTAATATAATATATTAATATGATTATATTTTCTTTTGAAGAGGTTTTAAAGTGAAATTAGAATATATTTTTACCATTTAATCCAATACTGGTCATTGGAATTAATTTCACATTGAAATTGGACTTAAACTACTGTCGATCTTTTGATACATTTTGTTTCATAAAAACACGCAATTTGTTCTAACAGTGGGAATTAATTATTAAATTAATTAATGAAACTTATATATTGTGAATTTTGTAAAATATAAATCATTTTTGAATTCAGAATATCAAATATAGCATAGGGTGAATTTTTGGTATTTTTCTATAAAACATCAATTTTTGATGAATAGTGAAACCACTAAGTGGTACTTAAAAAACTAATTTTTTTTAATTTCAATGATATTTTACCACCTATGTGTTTTGAATTTCAAAAATCCGACATACATGGTTGTCATTAAGAAGTAAAATATGGTACAATGGGATTAGAATAATTTTTTGTTGAATAGTAACTTTCAAGTTTCTAATCGCGATTAGAGGTAATTAGTGTAATTTAAGGTAAAAATAATGTTTTAATAATATGAAATTATCTTGACATGTGTAATACACTCATTGGATGTGTCATGGCCAACCAAGACAATCCATGGGTCAACTTGGGGACCCCATGAAGCCACTTTGGTTGGAAAATTATATTAATAACTTTTTACTTAAAGTTAAAATAAAAATGTCACAAACATAAGTTGTTTTACCAAAACGATTTTTATGTGGGGTTATGAAAGTCAGATATTTGACTATAAATAGTAATTGGAAATCTAAAAGGACTTACTACATCATAATATTTTTTTAATAATTTTTAGACTTTAAATAAATTAAATTATTTATGACATCATGATGATGCATTGATTACCTCATTATTTAACGATTTAAATAAAATGAAAAGATAATGTAAATTATAAGACCGACACATGTCAAATACCTATTGGATGGGTATATTTAGAACCCTTATCACCATATCCTAGAATTATATCAATGTGGGACCTTTAAAATACAATCTCATTTTATAATATAGTATCCTTTTATAACATTCCAAGAGTGCCCCTCCTCTCCTCTTATAAAAGGCCCCCACCTCTACCACCTTACCCACAAATCTCAAGCCTTTGACTCGGCCAACCCCTTCCCATTTTTTCTCTTCAAATCCCTCTATTACTCATATAAGCCCCACATTGGGCAGAAGTCTTCCAAAGGAAGCCTTTGATCTCAAATTCATAAGAGTTACCTGTTTTGAAGGTAGTGTCTTCTCTTGTGTCCTTTTGTTTTATTTTGCTTCTCCAACCCCCTAAACTCTTTTTATTAATTTATTTTGTAACATATACAGTATCTTAAATATACAAGGATTTTTTTTATAAGAAGGATTCGAGCTACACTTACACACACCTTCATCTAATGGTTTAAGAACATTCTGTTTCTGTGGATGGAGAATTTCTGCCTCACGCAACGATGATTGTTCAACACTCATATAACACCTTCAATGGTGGCCATTAATATGACACTATTTTTATATATGATATATTATATGTTTATGTTTTCATTAAGCTTCAGTATTTTTCATTTATGGCATACCATTATGGTTCCCATTATGGGTAAACATGATATCTTCATTTTAGGAAGTGCGGACTACCGCCCCCTCAATTTGATTTGATTCGTTAATACAATATGTGTTACGTATAAAGGATATATTTAATGATATTATATATGATACCATACTGTAATTATAATACTATTATGTATCATTATATTTTAATTCCATTAAATATGAAATAGAAATGGAAGTAGCATTCATGTGTACATACGGTTTACCGTCTCCATGAATGGTGAATTTCATTTCTTATCCCCAAATGTAATGTACTATTATAACTACATATATATAATAGATATATATATATATATATGATTTTTTTTACATCTAAATGTTGAATATAATTCTATAATTAAAATATACATATCTCTCATTTTGTTTTAATTCCATTAATATGACATTGAAATGAAAGTAGCGTTCATGCGTACGTAGGGCTTACCGTCTCCATGAACGGAGCATTTCATTTATTACCTATAAATGATTATGTAATATTATAAATACATTTATATTTTGGATATATATGATATATATGATATCCAAATCATGAATATAATTCGGGATATAATGAATCTTTGACCACACGAACAACATGTAATTGTAAGAAGTCCACTTTCGTCTTAAGAACCAAATATCGACAAAACAAAATTTTTTAACTTAAATGATAACATAATGTTTATAAAATGTTAATAAGTGATATAAAAGGAATAATGAACTTGAAAAAGCGTCTTAGGGAAGTAGAAATTAACTCAAGTTTATTATTCAGGATGTTAAATAACGATCGAGTCAAGTCAGACCCGAGGTAAGGGACTTCGTCTCAATCTCCTTTCACTGAGGAATATTTTGTTTTATACACAAATTTCCTTTATACGGTTTATAAACCCCTTTGTATTTTAATTTTATACAAAAGGAAATTTTTTCTACGAAGCGTTTTACAAAACGACAAAAAGGAATGTTTCTTTTAACAAACGCGGTTACAACGACCTTTTCCACCACCACGAGTATTTTTTGGTTTTTGGCGTCCTCAACACGCTGTATTGTTTTTCTAAATGAAATAAATACCATATACTACTTTATTTATTTTTCTATTGAAAATTTTCTTTAATGTATTTTTTATGTCAATATATTTAAGTGATATATTGTGATCGGAATGTGGAAATATTTTCTTTCCATTATGTTTGTTTTATGTATTATGATTTTATAAAGGTACTTGGAAATTTGACGGGTGGTTACGTGATAAACCATATGATGGCTAGTTCCATGAATAACAGGATGGGTGGTTACGTTATAACCACCAAAGAATTGGGTATGGAAGTCGGTCATATGGCTATTCCATTAAGTGATATGTGTGGAAGTCGACCATACGGTAATTCCACTTAAGTATGTTTATGTCCCATGTTACCTTTATATGTTACGTTTTCTTTATATGGGTTTTATGGTAATATTTTGATTTAAAAATGGTAATTAATGATATTTTATTCAGTGAATAGTTTTTACTACTTCTTATATATGAAATTTATTACTTTGATCTTGTATACATTGTTTACTTGTTGTTTTGAAAAACTAATAGTTTTCATTCCTTTTGTATCCCTTACTGAGCTTTTTATGCTCACCCCAAGTTTGTTTTCAAAAGTTTTTCATAGTACTTAATGTGTAATAGGGTCAAGGATGGGATCAAGGGAAATTCATGCTATTTAAAACATGGAAATAGACATGTTTCTTTTTAAGTGTTTTTATTTTATGGAAACTTAGTAGAAGAGTCTACTTTGTAATCATTTTAGATGTAATTGTTTTTGCATAATTCTATAAAACTCTAAACCTAAAAAGATCCTCAATTTGAATTATTCATTTAATTCAATATTATGTAAGGTTTAAGGACAGGGCCTTATAGTTGGTATCAGAGGTCGGTTTAGATAACATTAGGAGTTAGAATTCAATTAAATGATTGTCCAAAAATATTTATTTAATGGTAAAATTAAAATGATATAGCATTTAAATATTACCATGTTGCTTTGCCTAAGATATTTCTATGTTGAGAATGATTTTTCATAGAGGAAATATAACAACATTTCTGGGAAGGCATACAGAGGGAAATGACCTTTCAAATCAGTATCCTGAGATGGTCAGAATCAGAACTAAACAGTTTGTTACAGTGATGGATCAGTTGACCCAGGTGAAAAATGTTGTTTGTTTTTATTGATGATATTTTCGTGTTTTATAAAAGTAAATAGGATAATTAATGTCATTTAAGGGTTATTTTTTCAACCTTAAAAGAGAAGAAACTATATGGAAAATTCAGAAAGTGAGAGTTTTGGTTACAAAAAATTTCTTTCCTTGGTCACATTGTTTCAAAAAATGGCGTAACTATTGATCCTGCTAAAACAAAAGTTGTTGAAGAAGGGGGAAGTCCCGCAAATGTAACCAAGATCCGTAGTTTCCTTGTTTTGGTAGGTTACTGCCGATGGTTTGTTGAAACTTTTTCACAGTTATATAGTCAAATGACTATACTAACTCGGATGGGTGTTATGTTTTTCTAAACAAAATAATGTGATGATTGTTTTTAGGAGTTGAAAAGAAGATTTGTGAATGCTCCGGTTTTGGCCCTTCCTTCTTAGAATAGTGAGTTTGTTATATAAAGTGATTCTTCGTTGAAGGGACTTGGCTGTGACCTTATGCAGAATGATCAGGTAATTGCATATGATTCACGTTAGTTGAAAAACTCATGAGGTAAATTACCATACACATTATTTGGAATTAGCTGTTTTTTTTTTCTCTAAAAATTTGGAGGCAACATTTGTATGGAGTAAAGTGTGAAATATATACTGATCAAAAAATATTAAAGTATACTCAGATAGAATTAATCATGAGACCGAGGAGATGGAAGAAATTAATCAAGGATTATGATTGTAAAATTCATTACCATCCAGGAAAATCAAATTAAGTGGTTGATTCTTTGAGTCGAAAAAGTAATTCTTGATTAACAATGTTGCATTTGGAATGTGATACATTGGTTATGGATTTGATGAACATTGGCATAAAAGTTGTTGGTACAGGATGTCCTTCTGTTTTGTTTCAGGTAGCAGTGAAATATTCCCTATCAGATAGAATCAAGAAATTACAGAAGCAAAGCAGTGAGTTGGATAAAAAGGTAGAGCTGGTTCGGAAGGGTAAGTTGCCTAAATTAATCATTGATAATGATTGTGTTTTGAGATTTGGGAAGAGATTGTGTGTGCCTTGTGATTCATATATGAAGAGTGTGTTGTTATGTGAAGCTTATAGTTCCCCATTTTCAGTTCCTCCTGGCAGTACTAAGATGTACAGAGATCAGCGGGAGTATTACTGGTGGGATGGAATGATAAGAGATATTGCTGATTTTACTGTGAAGTGTTTGACTTGTTAGCAGTTTACAATAGAGCAGAAGTTACCGAAAGATATGCTTCAACCATTACCAGTGCCAGAGTGGAAATGGGAAAATATATCCATGGACTTTGTTGTGGCATTACCGAAGACATCTTGAAGTAATAATGCAATCTGGGTTATCATTGATCACTTTACTAAATATTCTCATTTCCTTCCTATTCGAGATGATTTCTCTCTAGATCAAATTTCACGCTTGTATCTTAAAGAGCTAGTCAGGTTGCATGGAGTTCCACTATCCATTATATCTGATCGTGATCCCAAGTTTACTTATAACTTCAGGAAAGGCCTTCAAAAGTCGTTGGGTACTAAATTATATTTTAGTACAGCTTGTCATCCTCAGTCAGATGGGCATTCAGAACAAACAATTCATAACTTTGAGGATATGTTACGTGCTTGTTCGATGGATTATCATTGAAGTTGGGACCAATATCTTTCTTTGGTTGAGTTTTCTTATAATAAAAGTTTTCATTCCAGTATACAGATGGCTCTTTTTGAGGCATTATATGATAAGTGGGGTCGAAATCCAGCTCCTTGGGGGTGAAGTGGGAGAATGGAAGTTGATGGGACCAGAATTGGTAGAAGAGATGGCAGAAAAATTACAGTATATTCAAAAACACAAGAGAATAGCTCAGAGAAGACAGAAATGTTTTACAGACAACAAGAGGAAGGATCTATCTTTTGAGGTAGGTGATCGTGTTTTTCTCAAAGTTTCACCATGGAAAAGTTTGATGCGATTTGGTAAGAATCGAAAGCTGAGTCCATGGTTTATTGGACCATATGAAATTCTGGAGAAACTTGGATCAGTTTCTCATTGAGTGTCTTTACCTCCGATTTTATCTAAGGTACACAATTTGTTTTTCATGTTTTGATGTATTGAAAGTATATGCCAGATCCATCTCATGTTATGATCCCAGAGGTAGTTCAGTTGGGAGAAAATCTCTGTTATGAAGAACAACCTGTCCAGATTCTTGAAAGAAGAGAGCAAGTGTTGCGAAATAATGTAATTCACCAGGTAATGGTTTTGTGGAAAAACCATATGGTTGAAGAGGCAATGTGGGAATCTAAAAATGCTATGAGGGATAAATAAACCCACATATTTTGATAAGTGAATAAAATTATGAGGAAGACATTCCCAAAAGAGGTGAAGGATGTAAAATCCCAGGTAAATAAAGAATAAATCATTTTCATATTTATTAATATTTACAAATTAAATATTAATTTTACTTTAACGGGGTTGCTATGTTCGATAGCGTACCCGATACACAACAATGAGTTTCTTTGAAATCTTATGTTGCACACTAGTAATATATAATAATATTATTTTAAATGGTAGTTAACACGTAGCTGTTGTAGTGGCGGGAATGAATTGAAACAACTAATATATGATTATATATGTTTGTTAAATGTTTTTAAATTTATCCAATAAAGGATGAAGGCTTAAAATATGAAAAGAATTCAATATTATGCATATATACTTTTATTTTGCCTAAAGGTCCACTTATCGCCTTTTGATGGAAACCATAATTAAATATAGTTTTGGTAACACTTATACATTCTATTGGACCAAATAAAATTATTCTTTATAATTAGGACATCAAAATTTACTTTCTGTAAATTTTTGGTATTTATCCGAAAAAGATCATTTTTTAATGAATAGTGAAAAATGTTGTATTTTAATTCAAAACCTCTTTTTAATCTATTTTATTAATATGATTAGATTATCTTTTTAATTGGTTTTAAAGATAAATTAGAATATATTTTTACCATTTAATCCAATAGCGGACATTGGAATTAATTTCACTTTGAAATTGGTCTTAAACTAGTGTCAATCTTTTGATACATTTTATTTCATAAAAACACGCTATTTGTTCTTACAACGGGAATTAATTATTAAATTAATTAATTTAACTTATATATTTTTAATTTCTTAAAATAGACATCATTTTTGAATTTGAAATATCAAATATACCTTAGGGTGAATTTTCGGTATTTTTCTGAAAAACATCAATTTTTTATGAATAGTGAAACCACTAAGTGGTACTTAAAAAACTGATTTTTTATCGTTTAAATGAAATTTTACCACATCTGTGTTTTGAATTTAAATAATCTATAATACATAGTTTTCATGAAGAAGTATAATGTTGTTCAATGGGATTAAAATAATTTTTTGGTGAATAGTAACTTTTAAGTTTTTAATCGCGATTAGAGGTAATTAGTGTAATTTAAGGTAAAAATAATTTTTTAATAATATGAAATGATCTTGACACCTGTCCTAACCTTATTGGATGTGTCGTGGCCGACCAATACAATCCATGGAACAACTTGGGGACCACATGAAGCCACTATGGTTGGAAAATGACATTATACTTTTTATTTAATGTTAAAATAAAAATGTCCAAAACATGAGTTGTTTTACTAAAACAATTTTTAAATGGGGTTATAAAAGTCATATTTGTGATTATAAATATTCATTGGAAATATAAAGAGATTTTCTAAATCACAGTATTTTTTTTATAATTTTTAGACATTAAATAAATTAAATTATTTATGACATCATGATGATGCATCAATTACCTCATTATTTAACGATTTAAATAAAATGAAAAGATAATGTAAAATCTAAGACCTACACATGTCAAAAACCTATTAGATGGGTATATTTAGAACCCTTATCACCTTATCCTGTATTTATAACAATTTGGGACATTTTAAATATGAAACTCATTTTATAATAAATTAACCTTTTATAACATTCCAAGAGTGCCCCTCCTCTCCTCTTATAAAAGGCCCACACCTTTACCACCTTACCCACACATCGCAATCCTTTGGCTCGGCCAACCCCAGCCCAATTTGTCTCTCCACATCCCTCTATTACTCCTAGAAGCCTCACTTTGGGCAGAAGTCTTCACAAGGAAGCCTTTGTGCTCAAATCGAAAAGAGTTACCTATTTTAATGGTAGTGTCTTCTCTTGTGTCCTTTTGTTTTATTTTCCTTCTCCAACCCCCTAAACTCTTTTTGTTAATTTCTTTTGTAAAAAATCCAGTATCATAAATAGACTCAGATGTTTTTATAAGAATTATTTGAGATACACTTACACACACCTTTATCTAATGTTTAAAGAACGTACTGTTTATGTGGATGGCGAATTTTTGCCTCACGAAACGATGATTGTTCAACACTCATCTAACACCTTCAAATGTGTCCATTAGGATGACACTGTGTTTATATATAATATATAATATTTTTATGTTTTCCTTAACCTTCTCTATTTTTCATTTATGGAATACCTTTATGTTATCCATTATGGGTAAACGTGATATCTTTATTTTAGGATGCGCGGACTACTGCCCCCTCAAAGTGATTTGATTCATTAATACCATATGTGGTACATAAAAAGGATAGATTTAATGATATTATATATGATACCATACTAGAATTATAATACTATTATGTATCATTATGTTTTAATTCCATTAAATACAAAATAGAAATGGAAGTAGTGTTCATGTCTACGTACGGCTTACCGTCTCCATGAATGGTGCATTTCATTTATTATCCCAAAATGTAATGTACTATTATAAGTACATATATATAAAGGATATATATGATGTAGGTTACATCTAAATTATTAATATAATTCTTGAATTAAAATATACATATCTCTCATTTAGTTTTAATTCCATTAATATGAAATAGAAATGAAAGTAGCATTCCAGCGTACGTACAGCTTACAGTCTCCATGAACAGTGCATTTCATTTCTTACCTCTAAATGATGATGTAATATTATAAATACATGTATATTCTGGATATATATGATATATATAATATCAAAATCATGAATATGATTCTGGATATAATGAACCTTTGACCACATGAACAACATGTAATCGTAAGACGTCCACTTTTGACTTAAGAACCAAATATCGATAAAACAAATATTATTAACTTAAATAATTACATAATGTTTATAAAAAGGTAATATGTTATATAAAAGGAATAATTAACATGAAAAAGGTTCTTAAGCAATTATAAATTCACTCATGTTTATTATTCATGACGTTAAAGAATGATCGAGTCAAGTCGAACCTGAGGTATGGGACTTCGTCTCAATCTACATTCGTTGAGGAATATTTTGTTTTATACACAACTTTCCTTTATATGGTGTATAAACCCCTTTGACTTTTAATTTTATTCAAAATGAATCTTTTTCTACAAAGTTTTTTACAAAATGACAAAATGGAATGGTTTTTTAACATACGATGTGATAATGACCTTTTCCGCTGTCGTGAGTACTATTTGGTTTTTGGCTTCCTCGACAATCCGTAATGTTTTTTTAAATTAAAAAAATACCATATACGCTTTTATGTATTTTTCTATTGAAAATGGTTTTTATAATGGATTTTTTATGTCAATATTTTTAAGTGATATATTGTGATCAGAATGTGGAAATGTTTTCTTTCAATTATGTTTGTTTTATGTATTATGATTTTACAATGGGACTTGGACATTTGACGGGTGGTTACGTGATAAACCATATGAAGGGTGGTGCTGTGAATACTAGGAGGGGTGGTTAAGTTATAACCACTAATGCATTGGGTATGGAAGTCGGCCATATGGCTATTCCATTAAGTGATATGTGTGGAAGTCGACCATATGGTTATTCCACTTAAGTATGTTAATGTCTCAAGTTACCTTTATATGTTATGTGTTATTTATATGGTTTTTTATAGTAATATTTTGATTACAAAAGGGTATTAATGATATTTTATTCAGTGATGAGTTTTTACTAGTTCATAACGGTGAAAGATATTACTTTGATAATGTATAGATGGTTTACTTGTGGTTTTTGAAAAACTAACAGTTTTAATTCTTTGTGTATCACTTACTGATCTTTTTATGCTCACCCCAAGTTTTTTTTGAAATGTTATTCACTAGAATTAATGTGGAATAGGGTCAATGATGGGATCAAGGGAAAGTCCTGCTATCTTAATCATTGAACTAGCATTGTTTCTTTTAAAGGGTTTTTATTTTATGGAAACTTAGTAGAAGTGTCTACTTTGTAATCTTTTGAGATGTAATAGTTATGTCCTAATTCTATAAAACTCTAAACCTGTAAAGATCCTCAATGTGAATAATTCATTTAATTAAATATTAAGTAAGCAGTAAGGCTGGGGCCTTATATAAAAAGCCTCTAATAGAAAGAAAATAATTTTAATATTTAAATGAATGGAATTACAAGAAATTATTTTATAAAATATTCATGGGAGTGTGAATCAAAATAATTATAAATTTTTTTTACATAATTATACATGTATCAAGTAATTAAAATTTATAACAACACATTGTTACATCAAATTTTCTTTATGATTGACATATTATCACATCATGCATAATAATTTTAGATTCATAATTAATATATATGAAAAGATTATTTATATTTTATCAATATTTTACTTTAAAATTTAATTTTATTACCCATTATCTAATTTTTATCTGTTAATGTAAATTTATCTATGATTAACATTATAAATCACATGACTTTTCTGAATCGGATGGTATGAACCATACTCATTAGTCATTCATTGATCGTATGTTTATTTTTCATTACTACGTTGAGTATTTGATTGAAAAATTAATATATTATCTTTATTATTTTATTTATTATATTGTGGTGATTTTTTTAGAAATCTATAAAATATATTCTAGATATACATACTCCTAAGAAAGAATCGGTTTTATGATTGAAATAAAATATTCATATAATGTTTTATGAATCATTAAATCATATTAATTTAAATAATTCTAAATAAATTTTGGAAACCTAATATTTATTAATAATTCCTTAAAAAATAATTATAATTTCATTCTTATTGGTTGTATAATAAACCAATCAAGAGAATCATATATTTGACAAATTTTGGATGTGTCTGACCAAATTCACCCTATGAAGTATTTTTTTAATGCAATGTATATAATTAAATATTATGGTGTTATATGGATACATGTACTATATCGTATATATTTTTTCTAATGCAATTCAATGTATATAATCAAATTTATATTGTCAAACAAATCATGTTTTTATATATATAATTTATATGAATATGTAATGATTTCGAAAGATAGTAATTGGGATATATGAATGAGAAGATCAAGAAATGACCATCGTTTTCATCACTCGTATCTAATAAAACTATATAAATAGTTCATTTACATGTTACTAAAGATAATATATGACCGTATATGCTATAAAATGATATTTTATCTCCATAAGATGTAACTCATAGTCAATAGTTAGGTCTGAACTATGATGTTTAGGGTTAGGAAGGGTAATTTCCACATGACATGTCCTTATAGACCTATATTTAAATGTAAACTAAATTATTGATAAAATTATATCATATATCCACCAATCTATCTATCCAATATGGGAATTTAATGGAAATATTTCACCCATTTATAAATACTCTATTGTTAATCTATTGGTATTCCTAAAATACTTCCTAATACCATTACATTCAATATATCATCCTATCATAGAAGACATCTATAGATTTAGTAATGTATCTATAATAATATCTTTTGTATCATTCGAGAAAGAGGTCACATATGTTTCATGTGCATAATATAAATTATGAATTTTCTTACTTAAAAATAATTTAATTATTATGATAAATAAATCATAAATTTAAATTATTAAATTTAAATTATTAAATTATTATTGGATATATCATTTTTTTATTAATAAACATCCCATATTTTTCATTATCACCGTATTAAATTTTTTATTGGGAGTTAGGAGAGATGGAGGATGAAGGAAATCAACCTTTGAGTGTCAGTATTTTCATCATAATTTATTTAAATATTCAAAGATTATTTTCCCTTTCAGTAATGTATACCATCTTGGTGACAGTGTATAAAGGTATACATTTTTTATATTTACTTATAAAATATCTCATATTGAATTCTAATTAATATAAATGAACAATTCATTTTATAATAAAAAAATAAAAAAATAAAAATAAAAATATATTTTTTTAAGGTTAATAATAATTCCCGAAATGATTGATTAGGTCAACTATTAAAAAAACTGCACCCACTTCTCGTTATCATAAAAACCCATATTTGGGGCATTTATTTTTATTTTCTTGCATAAAAATAAAATACCAAGGAAATAATGTGTTAATACCACTCAGTTTATATGACACAAAATACAACAAAACTTTAATAGATTTCATATCAGGTATGTCAAATATAAAGGGTTATTTATTAAAAATTATTAGTTATGATAAATTTATATTATTTGAAACATTGGAAACAAAAAATATATATCACATATTACACCAATAAAATCTCAAATAACATATAATTTTATTTGTAAAATCCCCTTTAATAATTACATATATTTTCTTAGCATAACATGAATTCATGTCCAAATAAACTATTGACTTTTTTTTCATTGGGGACTTGTGGGATATCATTAACATTAAATAGATCATGTAACATCAGCTATTTCTAATGTGAAAATTATTTCATTGGAAAAGGTGTAATTCCAAATCTAATAATAATAGTTATCATCTATCTATTGTATAATAAAACTCGATAATTTTATGATAATAATCAATATGAATAATAGTGATATATAATTATTTAATTAAAATATTTATTTATTTTAAAATTTTAATTATTGTACTGATATTTTTACAAATAAACTAACTCATACCTATATAAATTAACAAATATATCCATGTACATTAAATATATAATATAACTTTAAGATAATGAAATTCCAAAAAATATTTATTTCTATAGAATTAAATGATATTTATATACTAAAATTTGGTTGTAAAAATAATATAAATAATAATAATATTATGTTACAAAATTATTTGATATAAATAATATTTTTCCTCAAAGGAAGAATATAAAAAATAACATAAATTAGTATGAATAAATACAAAATTTTAAATAAAAATATAGAATTAAAAACAAACTATTTTTCGAAATGTATGTTTATCTATAAAGAATTGAAAATATTAAATTTACATAAATTGTAGATATTTTAATGCAGTAAATTCTTCAATCCCTTGTATATGATTGTTACACATATCAGAGACCATGTCATCTTTATTGTCATCATTATTCTTGGGTAAACATGCAATAAATATTAGAATATTCCATAATTTCAGAACATCATTAGTATTATCATCAAATTAGTATACTTTAATTATTATATAATAATTGGTTATATATCACTTCATTGAACATAAATATATAATAACTGTCTCAGATGATTCATTATTATAAATGTTTCCAATATGAATTTTAATATATTCAAAAGAATATTCAAAATATAACATTGACATGTTTTAAATCAAAATTACTATCAAACGAATTTCAAAAAATACAGTTGTTGTATTTTAATGTAATAAATTTTCCTAAAATAGATTAATGCAATTGTAATACCATGTGGTCTTAATAAAGTGGTCTATAATTAAAAAGTTTAAATTTTTTTATGTTGATGAATTATTAAATAAATTTTCTATGAACTATGAAGCATATTGATTTTTATACACATCCATCCACCAAATATCATTTATCTTATTTTAAAATATTTCAATCTAGAAAGGTGTGAGGGTTTATAATGATTAAAATTAGTTGAGATTTTAAAATATATAAATGTTCTTTAATTATTTATTCTTGCTCCATCTATTTTACATATGTTCTTTGGTTAATAAAAACTCTACTATTTACTCATGGATAGTTGTTAGATTATATAATTGAATCATATTTACAATTAAATGGAGGTTAAGTTGTAATGATCATAAAATAAATTTCCTACATATGATATCTCATTACGAATTTTATATGTTATATATTAAAATAATTATAAATGCTTAATTATATACCTTTGTAATTAAAATTTTATTAAAATATATTATAAAATTATAAATCTATTCATGGGATATCAATTACACATTTTTATATGAAAAAAATATGTATTAAAATCATGTGAATGATTTATCATAATTAAATTATTTGGAATAGTTTAATTCACTAGATAATGCTGCCCCTTCTAAAAATGTTTGGCATCCTTTCACATAGATATATTTTTAAAAAACTAATAGAATAATGAATCTTGAGATCACATTATAAATTTTGAGACATCTAGAGATATATTTGATCCCATTTTTAGAAAATATATATAACATTAATAAGATGAATATTATAATATTATGGACTACAATAGATTTTATGAGGTTGAAAATTGTTATATTCTTTAAAACCATTACAAACTATTTAATATTTATAAATCCTTGAAGACTAAAAAAAGTTATAATTGAACAAGAATAATCTTTCTACTGTGGTAGATAAAAATATTGTTCCCTTGTCAAGGGGTTGAAAATCCTAAAAATGAAAATTATGAATTATTTTAGGATCTACCATGGATATGGAAAATCTCTAACTAATATATTTTTTATAATTTAATGTATGAGAAAATTTTGATTACTTAATGGATCTTAAAAATCATAGATTTATTTACATGACTGGAATTCAATGCACCTTTGGAGATAAACTATATTGAATTATTGTGTAATCCTAATGAGTGAATAAGAAAAAAACATACAACTAATCTATTTCTATTAATGTTTACAACATTTCACATTATCATAGACAAAAAAATGGAACAACTTTAACATTATAACTTATATAATAATTCGAACTATATAGAATGTGATCTCGCATATAGTGGAAATTTTTAATGATGTAATACAAATTAAAACAATAAAATGATACATAATTGTTAAATAAATATGTGTATGAGACATGAATAGATGATTAAATATAATTTCACTGGGATTTCCACTACGAATATTTGTTTATATATTAACTATTTAAATCATATTAAAGATTCTATTACTTCTGTTGACTTCAAATTGGAATTATATAACGTAAATAAAAAACCAATAAGTAATATTTATATATGTCGCCATCACAGTAATAATAAAAGTATATTTATTAGAATTTATTTCATCACTATTTTCGATTTATATATTCATATTAATGAGGTATGAGTGATTTAATTATGTTAATATATGTTACTGTTTATATATAATAATTCCAGGATCATATTTCTTTGTTGCAGGGAAATTTTTACTAATAGATGTACGAGTCGGTGTATTGGTATCCATCTCATATCATTCCTGAAATCTAAAAAACATAAAATATATTTTAGTGTAATTTATTAATGATTCCATATCCAAACTATTTGTGGATATTATAAAAGATGAATATGACTTAACAGAATATGAAATAAAATATTTTAGTAATGATGTACATTATCAAGTGATATTCAATGGAAATTATGAAAATGTGAGCATTTTATCCCTCAAGGAGTTCTAGATTAGGAAATAATACAATTTATAATATACTCAATATATAGAATGAAATTTGGTATTTTTTTTTTATTAGATGTTGAGAAAAAAATAATGGGATGTGATCATTGCAATAATACATTATTTCTACAAATATAATTCTAAAAAAATATTTCTAATGATGTTGTTTACTAATTACAAATTTTTAATAGTGATGACCAAAAGTATTATAGAATAAAATTGATTGATTCAGATCTAAGCTATAATGAATACCATAATAAACAATCTTTAATAATTGCTCTAGAATAATATAAGATACAATTTTCACCATTTTTTCTATTCCTGGCTATAACGGTAGGTCCTAATGGATTTAGTAAAATATTATTTATATTATATTAGGGAATATATTTTTAAAAAAATAACCAATGATATTAGAGATTTTTTTATCACCACATAAATTCCGCATTGGATTAACTATCACTTCATTACATTACATAATAATAAAGAGCATGTTATTGACAAACTAAAAATCTTGTTTTTTATAATATGGAATAATGTTAAAATGATAATTAGAAAGATTCTTTCATCGTGGCATGGAAAACTAATTTATTGAGTTTATAAATCATAATAAATATAAATATTCTCTTAATAAGATCATTTATAATTTCTTATTTACTATCTCAAAAATTATATTTTTAAAAATGAATAAGCATAAAGATATAATCTTCCATGAAAAGATTAAAATCTCAACAATTTTTATATTAAAATATGGAATATTAGTGTTCCTATCAAAAAATTAGGTACTAAATATAACCTCAGTCAAATTGATTAGTGTGGCCCATAAATGATAAATGATATATTATATCATTAATGTTATTATGTTGGTTATTTATTTAATATAGAAGTGTTTGTAAATGAGATATTCTCACATTCCTCTTAGTTTCCAATGTAAAAAATTATTTATGCAAATATTATATATATATTAAACAGGATGGATGATATAATAGGATGATGATGGGAAATAATCTTTCTTCACCTTCATATCTCATAAATGATAATCATGGTGTACTTGTTATCGGAGAATCAAATGATACACATTATACAATTATAGTTGTTCATTATCATAGGGGTAGTGTTTATAGTCAATGTATCAAGTACTATATATACATATTTTCTATTTATATCTTGGAAAAAAATAATACCTGACCCTTAGATCCAATATGGGTTCCCTACCATTTGATTATATTTTTTTAACACCTTTTTGTGGGGTACTTATGAGTTATCATCTAGTGAACATAATAAAAAAATTTATTTAGATAAATTTCTATTTTGGGAGAAAAATTAATATTAATTGTTAGGAGGATTTTTTTTATAATAATTTGATCACATATTCTATTTATGCATTTTCCTTTTATAAATGGTCTTCAGTCTTAATCATTACAATATGAACATAATTATTTTTTTTTCTAAAGATGGTTTTTTTAAATTAAGGTTGATTGATTGGAATATAAAAAATTATTCTAATCCAATTATAATTGTGGTTAATTAATAAAAACCTCACATTAAGGATAATTAAGCTATAGTAAAAAATATAATGTCAAATATTCAATCATCTGAGGGTGAAGATACTGATTTTCGTAAATAAAATTATAATATTTTGAGATGCAAACTCCTATATTTCCTAAAAAATTCAGTTCAATATTGAAATAACTATATAATGAAATATTGTGTTAATTTTGATGGGTAGTATTTATGATGTTTGAGATTATGTGTTGAATGACCATATGGATGGATATATAACTATAAGAGATTCTGATATTTCTTCCCCAGAAGTAATATATGTCAATTAATATGGCTAATAAAAATATTGGTGGAAATTGTAGAATTATCTTTCATGATATAAATAAAAAAAATCTATATCTATAAATAAATAAATATTATATATATATATATATATTAGTTTGGCGGTTATTCATCAATTTATTCTGAAACACGAGAGAAGTTTATAGACTGTAATGTGATCAGGATATTGACATTCCTAATTCGATTGTTAAATTCAAAATACCATAACTGTGTAATAAAAACATCTTTTCCCATTGGAATATCTAGAGAAACTAAAATCACATTGATTATCAACTAAAAATATATATATTTCAAGTTATCATGTCCTTCCTTCTATTAAAAATATGAAAATATCATGTAGCATACCATTGTTAATTAATCATATGGGGTGATGTTGTATGGGTATGAACTTTAGGTATTCAGTTTAATTATATATTTCATTATGAAATTAATTATTCTATTAAAACCATTAATTGCACCAACAAATAATTATAAGAACATTAACATTTTCATGACTGCTAAACAAAGGTTCCTATCTATCTAAGGAAAATATGGAATAATCTTATTTTGATTACCAACATTCTTAATTATATACATGTGTATCTAATATATAATAACATGTTCAAAATTACTCTATAGAAAAACATTGGAATTTTAAATTTTATCTAATATTTTTATATTTTTCACAATAATTGTGTACCAAGAAAACATGAAAATAGCTCTTTGGGAATTACAATTTTTGGTTCCCTTCGATTTCAAATTGGATTATGATGAACATCAATAGTGTGTATTCTGGTGAACATTGTCCCTCGGACTATGGAGACGTATAAAAAAACCATTTCATCATCAAAAAATGCTTACAGGTTTACATTAGTAAATAAATCATAGACTAAGAATAAATCCATATGATAATTCGTTTGATCAATTACAATGTTCATTTTTAATTTAGACGATTATAAATGGAATCTGAGTTAAAAAATTCGATGGATACTTTATGGAATATTTCATGTAATGTTACTTTGATTTTCATTCATTATTTATCATAATAACTATAATATTATGATGAAATACTAATGAAAATTACATATACATACAATGAGGAAAATCATATGTAAAAATAACTATCAAACGAAATATATTTTCATAGTCACCTATATGTCTTATTTTGGTAACATCTTCCAAATCCCTGATGGTGGAATAATATGCATCGGTTGAAATATACACATGTATTTTTAAACTATAACAAACCATGTTTTGAAAGATATTAAAATAAAATGTAATTTTAGTTCTTTTAATTACAGGATGTTCCATTTTTAATATCGTGATTTGAAACAAAATTATGTGTGTTAAAACCCATAATTATGTTGTTTTTTAACAAGGATAAAGGACTACGAGGTTATTTAGGTGTATCATTGAGTTTTATGTGAATAAAGCATTGAAATACCAAGGTTTGGGATGCTGTTAGAGGGTAATGGTTTTCTAATACTGTGCAGCAGTCAACATAAAATAGTATAATGTGTGAATTTAAATGTAAATTAAATAAAATAAATAGTAATTAAATTTGATTAAAAGGAAAAAATAAGATAAATAATTTTTTGTATATTTATTAATAAAAAAATTATATTTTTTAGATCCCTTTATGAGGTCTCCCCATCCATCTCCCCATATGACCCACATGCATCCCCCCATTTCTAAACACCCATCAAATGAACTAATTTAGTTGAACCACCATCTTGCATGTCACCTCCTTCTTATAGGCCTCTATTTGAAATGATTTCCCCCATATTTCATCGAATTTCATGGTCATTTCCTCGAGTTAGTCTTGTATATCCTACTTATATCCCTCGATTTGAATATTTTTTCCATCCCACCACTATATCTTGATAGTCAAAATCCCAAGGATTGATGTTAATAAGGTTAGTGTGATTCCTAAAATTTTAGGTCATGTGAATTGCTCTATATACCCCCACATTTATATTTGGAAAATCATCACTAAAGAGGATGAATTTCTTATTGTATTGGTTTTCTGCTAGTGGTTTATGATGAGAATTATTCCACTTTTTGTTTTTTGACTATTTTATTTAGGGTATTATGTGATTTATGGGTCTGTTGTAATATTATTGAGGTGTGTTGAAACATATCTCTAGGTTTTTATATTTCTAGTATTTTTTTATTGAGTTTCAATTGTATGTTATGATGCAAACACACAAAAAATGATATGTATATATATTTATATTTCTCCTACGTATTCCGTTATGAATAAGGAAATACAAGAATTGGATTAAATGAGGGATATATAGGTATATGACTGAATTTTTATGTGAGGTTGAGGAGTTTCAAGTGGTCTCCATAAAATATTTAATGTATCTACATACATATGGGTCTACATCTAGAGATTAGGTCCCATTTCCTTATCCCATTAATATTAGTAATGAATTAGTTAATTACATATCACACCATTCATAATAATAATTTAATGAAGTATGGTTTTTATACTGAATTATTCATTTGATAAAATAATCTTATTATTAAATTTGTAGACGGTAGATTCAAATAAATGTCATTATTTGATAATAAATCCACTTCAATATTTGGGAGCTTCCTTCAACATAAAAAATAGTGAGTATAATTTCATACTTTTCTTCTTTCATTCCATGGTTCTTATATTATGCATTCATGTCATGTTTGGTATATGGGATGTGAGAACTTTCCTTCATGGAATATATAAAATGTGTTGCTACTTTTTATTTATAAATTTCCATGTAATAGATGCACCATATATGGGAATAAATTGGAATGAACTATAAATGATGTGACCCTTGTATCATGGGTGTTCCAATAAACCCATGAAACCTGGTTTGTGTTTGTTCTATGTTGACAAAGAATTATCCAATAGGGTAATTAATGTTTTTTTAAGACTCATTCTATGATCATGGCTCTTGGGTAGGGATTATGGTGTTTCCTCCTCATGAGTGAGCTAATGTTTTTGTTATCATAATTACAATAGTTAGAATGTTCTATGCAAGATTATATCATCATTTATAGTTAGTAAACATTATGCATTACTTTGACACATTTACCATAAATCCATTTTCCATGTTTATGAAAAATGATTGAGCTATCTTGATTATGATGGGTCACACCATATACATTACCATGAATAAATGGTTAATCATAATTAATTTATTCCATTGTATTAAAGTATCTAAGTGGAAGTAAACATGACTATTGTAATGCATAATAGTTATTTCCTTATTCATCATATTATAAATATAATGTAATGGATTGAAAATCAATACCATTATTGATGATGGTTGTTAGTATAATTTTTAATATGTTCTTAAATGGAATTCATTGGGGGGATGTTGATTCCATTATCCATTTTCATGTATCCATTTTTGATGAATGTGCTAAATTCTTATGCCCGTGATTATTGCATTAGATTATATACATACCATGTGGTACTTCATTGGATATTTGAGTTTACTTTAGGGATAAATGACTTATTCCATATTGGAGGATTATTTTATATTGTTTGGATTGGTGGAATAGGTTTTGGAATATGATTCTTATTTTATTACAAGAAATTTTATAATCATTATTCTCTATTATTTATAACTGATACCATTCTTTCTCTTATATTTTTCTTATTACATAACTACAAGAAGTGTTCCTTGGATTTTAGGAATGTGTTTATTATCTTGGTTAATGGAAATCAGGCAATATTTTGATCAAAATTGATGGAATATCGTTATCTTTTTATATTTCCCTTAAAAATAAATGTTGTATTCCATGAAATGAGCCTTAGAGACATGTTAATTTTGATGTGAATCGGCTTAGTACATTAGATTCATATGAAGAACATAGGGATGGACTCTTATGCTTAGGTGGTTATACGATGATGTGTCGTGTGATATTATTTGGATTACATGGAGATGGATTCCAAATATATTATTTATAAACCCTTGTGATACTAGTACCCTAGAGGAGATACTATAAATAAAACTGTTGGCTAGATTGCTACGCCATGCATTGGCTGATACATTGTCTAGCAGTGAGATAACTAGAATGGACACTGAGTTACCTGGACTTCTAGGAAAACATTGGATGTCATAAAGACCACCATGGATAGGCTCAGTAGTATTAGAATATAATATATTCCAATTGGGAAACATATAAATAATTATATGCTAACATGGACACGCCTGATAATATATTACATGATTTAATGGACTGATTTAATATCATTGATTAATTTCATTGGTAATTTTAATATGTTGTACATGTAGATACTATTTATAATTGATCATGCACTTGTTACTTTTCACCATTTATAATTATCATACTTATATGATGACATGGATATTTGACCCCAAGCCTATGAAAAAACATTTATGTGCACCACCTCATGTTTTTATGTTTACATTGGCACTGATATACATATTATTCTCAAAGTAGTACATCATTTATAATTTGTTTCATAGGCCTAAACATGTGATGTATGATTGGTGTCTATTTTTGAACTCAGACCAAGTCTTTATTATTAATTTGTTATCATGATTCATTTATTTTATACGGACCTCTTATTAAATTTTGAAGTGAATTGTAATTATTGGGAGAGACACCAATGGTGATATCCTACTCAGATTAATTATCACAACATTCTCATCCCGCGATAGCATTCAGGTCACTGAGTAGTGCAACATTTTACCAGGTCATTGGATTAATTTCATGTGTTGTGCTACAGACATTGGAGTTAGGGATCATGACACAAGGCTTGTGCTCACGATTCATGATGAGGTTTAATTTATAATTATATTTCTTTTCTTTTCTAATGTCAATTTTTTCAGGATTTGAATGTAATTTTTTATGATTATTATTTCTAGTTATGTATCATCACAATGATATGAAATCATGTTTTGTATAATCTAGTGTTAGCCACATCTAATAAATTGTTATTTTTTCTATCTAATTATTTATAAAATATTTTTTACACCATACATTGTTTTTTAATTAATATTATACGGTCATGAAAATATGATTTATAAGAAAAATTCAGCCCTTGAACATACAATTTTCCCTCACTTATATTCAGAAGACATTGAAAATTTGGTAGATGCAGTTGAGTAAATTGACCATCCAAAATGGCTATCAGAGTTGATGGTGAGCCGGGTGGGGACATTACAATGTTTCATCGAAGATTAATTTTTCATTTTTAATAATATTTTGGTATGATATAATGATGAATATGAATGTGTGGGTATATACCCAATAGTTTTACATGTGACTGATCCCCCGTTGTATGGGGAAATGATCATGTGTCTTGGGATTTGGTTTATGTTTCTATTGTTTTCAATTTGAGTTGAATTTTATTTTACCATGACTGACTAGTGTATTTTCATTTCGTTACTGATTTATTATTTTCTGGTGATTTCCCTAGGACTTGTTTGGAAAGGCAAAATAATGTAATACATCATTATATACATATAGGGATAATCATGTCAAGCATGTTCCATTATAGGTAGTTGAACCAACATGTTTCTTATAATGTTAAATTGTGTGTCTTGAGTGATATACGATTAGTTTTTATTAGTATTCATGTTATATGTCATGTTCGGTGTTTTAATACCATATTTATGTTTGTTTCATTTGTAGGTAATTCTTGGAATGAATTATTATATAACATGATTAGGTGATTTAATGCTCATCTTCCTATTTACAAAACTTGTCATTCTTATTGACTGTGAAATTATTATGTGCTAAATGGCCTAGAGTTTAGGTTTTCCTCATCTTGTGATGTGTTTTATTTTCTTGGTACAAAATTAATTGTGATAGGTATGGGTGATAGTTTTCTATTCATTGATGAATGGGGGACTTATAGTTAAGAATTGTTAACCTATGTATAAAAACAATTATAAATGGATATTAAATTGAAATTCCAAAGTAATTTTATTGTGTAAAGGAATCCAAATTCCAAATTATAATGTGATCATGCCCTTTATTAGTTCATAGGTGGCCACCCTTATGATTGGAATGTTGTTTTAAGCTTGGTAAATTGTGTTATTTAATATTTTATCCATTTATGGAATCTAATTTTCAATTTATGAAGTGTATGGGTGGTACTATAATTCTCATATGGAAACACATATTAAATATAAAAACTATGTTATATGTTCTGTGATGGTTTTAAATCACAATATTCTCTTTCATTTTTATAAAATGAAATTGTTACTTTTAAAAAATACTGAATTTAACACATTAAGTTTAGTTTTGGGCATGTGTCTAATGAGATTACCAGTTCGGCTGTTTATATTTTTAATAACTAACCAACCACTATTAGGTTTCTTTCTAAAGAACCCAGTTTGGATTAACAATATCAATTTATTCAGAATTATCTATTAGTTGACATAAAAATAATGGTTTTGTTCTATTTCAAAAAAATATATGAGATTTCTAATTATTGTACATGTTTTAAAATGATTTTTAATGAGACTTACCTATTTTTCATTATGTTGTTTCTTAAAAAATTGTTCCTCGTGTTTTTCAAAAAATTATTGCAGAATATTTACGTTCAATATTTTAATATTTTTAAATGATTAAATATAAATAAACATAATTATATTGGAAAAGAAACATGTATTGTTGTCCCTTATCCAGACCCTCATGTATGGATAGTTTATGATTCTCATTATGTTTCATTGAATCAGAATTGTAGCAATTTTCCATTGGCATTCTCATGAATTTGAATGGGTTAAAATGTTTTTATATTGATCCTATGACATCCATTTTATGTGACCAAATAATTGGGTTGGTACATGACCTTTATATAAATATAGTTGTTGCCGGTATCACAATTAATGTTAAAATTCCTTACTTTTAATATTTTTTTTTAAAAATTTAGTTCTATTTGGATGTCATTGTCCCTATTATGACTCTAAGATTCAAAATGTAATGATTTTTTAGATAGACATCCAAGAATTTATTGTCTTTTTGAATGAACATAATCTTCAAACAATGCTCATTTTCTTTTGGTTAGACATCCCTCATAGCATATAGGTCCACATCGTAGGTCATTTGACTCATTTTTCAATCTACATATTAATGGATGCCAGTGTATGAAATCATCCCGGTTAAAGAATCTATAGAGAAATTCAACATTGGGAAAAAATCATGTTTTCCCCAATGGTTTGTAGGACTATTTTGGAAATCGGGTTAATTGACACACTCATCAGTTCAGTTTTGGTTCCCTTGTCAAATGCCTTGTCATTTGGGAGTGTGGCTCATAGGTGTGTCGCATGTTTTTTATGGTGAATGTGACATAAATAACTTTATAGAGTATAGTATTTATATTTATTACAATATCTATGTAACATCTAATGTGTGCAGTTCCACATCAGTTCTTATGAAACATTTCCTTTCCGTTAGTAAGAATGAAACCAAATATGATGACATTTTTATTTACGATTTTACACGAATTCCTATTATTCTTGTGAGTTTCAAATAATGTCAATGTTTTCCTAAAAACATGGAAATAATGTGTTTGTCAGTGCATGATACTCTAAGGAACACCATTCTTCTTGGATGGAATGTAGTTGAAAATCGTGATTAATCTAATGATTTATTGGGATGTGATGTATTTTGATTGGTGTTTATGCATCAGTATGTGATTCCATGATTCTATGAAAGGACTTTGACCTATATCGGTTCGACTGATCTTATTGTAAGTTGATGTTCTCCACTTCGTGAAATCTGATAATAGACAAAAATGTCCACTATATTTACATCAGAAAAAATACACAAATAAGGGATTGGTCTTATGCCCCACCAAATATATAAAATCCCAAGATGGTTTTCCACTAGTTTGCTTTCAATATTTCCTGACAGATGTGTGGTTTCCCTGATTTTTTGTTCAATATTATCATTAGATATTAGGTATGTATTTTATTAGGCATGTTCATGCCAAATGTTATATTCCTTGGGACAAGACGTCAATGTTATACTTGTAAAATACCAATTTTCTAAGTCGAGCATCTTCATCAATAGTAAGTCATAAACGCATGACTTGCCTTTATTTTTCATGATGTAACAGTAGATGAACTGTTGTACTTCAACACCTTGTTATGTGAATTTTAGTGTGATTTGTTTCAACATTATATTTTCATGATTAGCCTAATCCCCATGTGCTAATTTTTTTTGTGGGGAATAGAGGACTTGAACGTCTTGATATCAGACCCAGTGCATCATTATAAGTCTAAAGGGAATGCAATTTAACGCAATTATGGCAGTGGGTTTTTTTGTAGATCATAAATGGATCAATATAAGGTTAATCACTAATGTGGTAAGTATATTTGCAAAAAAAGATAAAATATATGATAACATAATTGTTTCTCCATATAAATTGGATTTGGTAAGAGATGTCTAAATGTTTTAGATGAAGAAAGAGCCTTGGATTGATTTATTATGGCTTATGTTTCATGTTCATAAATGTTGCTCGAATGTTATTTTTTTCATTTAGAAACACAATGCTTCCATATGAACAAAGCTTCATAACCCTTGAAGGTTGACTAATCTTTTTCATGAATTATTATTGGTGAGGGTCAGAGGGGACCCTTGTGTGTCTCATTGATTTTAAATAGATACGACATTGAAATATCATTTATTGTGTTTCATGGAACTGAACATGGTTTGTATGAAACTGTGAGGCCCATAGTAGTGAACTGTACAGTGTTAGAATTTTAATGAAATTAATTTAATTATATTTAATAAAAATAAAATGTGATAAAATGTAAATAAATAGTATATATGAAATTAATGTAATAAATTTTTAATAAAAAAATAATGTTTTTGATTTTGATTCTCATATTATTATTATTAGTTTTATTAGTTTTTTGTAGAGAACCATAATGTGTATCCCCAACATATTCAGACTAGTAACCCATACACTACCCCTAGTCTGAAATCCCCTCTTATCTCCCCCATGTAAGAACCCCACACATGTGTGAAAACTCCCTCACAGATCCCACTTGAAAAAATAATTTATCATTAATTTCATCATGTCTCGTGGTTAGTTATTTGTTGAAATCATGTTTTCCTATATTTATCCCTCAATTTATCATTTCCATTATCTCATTTCATAGTCCCATTTATCTGAAACACAAGGTGAGGGTCTCAAAGAGTTTTTTTGTTTCTTCATATCCCCGGGCATGTGAACGATCTCTCAAGGCACCCTCATTTTTATTTATGAACCAATGGCCAAATGTAAAGCAACACCGATTTTTTTGGCCTACAGCTAATGGTTTATATTGATCATTAAGCTATTATTTGTTTTGAATTATTTTATGTAGTGTATTATGGTGTTTTTTTGTCCCTAGTAATTTTATTTAGGGGTATAGAACCTGGTCATTATTATTTATGGATCTAAGATTTCATGGTGTGAGTTCCAATTTTCCATGAAGGCATGCGCACACATACATAGTTTTGTGTGTGTGTGTGTATCTTCCTATCATTTCACGAACCAACCTGGGTCGACCCTGAACATGTCACTCGAGCCGGTCAGCGACATGGCCTGAAGGGCGTTCCTGATACCCACGGGCTGGAAACTTGTTTCGGACATCAAAACATACACCTAGTAATGATTTAAGTCCAAAAGCAATATACAAATTGTACCAGATTAATAAATAAAATAAAATATAGACACAACATCATAGACAACTGAAAATAACTAAAATAAAATAATCCAGTTACAAGGGGAAACTCAACAGACTGAAAAATAAAATATAAAACTGAAAACCCAAATGAACAAACCAAACCGCCACAACCTGATCTCCATGTGACCTCTAGGTCACCACCCACCATAAGACCATTTATGCTCAAACATCAAGCACCGGCTAGGGAAACCTGAAGAAAGGATGAACATACAATACAATACCAGTCTACCGACACGAAATGTTATAGGTATGGTGTGAGCTAATCACTGAGTAGGAAACCACCACTGATTCCATGACATTTCTTCCACAAGACATTCCATTAATACTAGTTTGAAATACATTATAAAATTTGGTTTTCATACACACATTTATTTTTTAAAACAAAAAAACATGATCCAATTCCCTTAAAGATTAAAGTGAAATACAAGCGGAAAGAAAGAGGTGTTGTGATTTCTATTTCAAAACATCTAATTGGAATCATTTTTAATTTAACCACAATTTCAATGTTTTCTAATTAAATACCAAAACCAGGTGCAAATAAAAAAAATTTCCACACAATGTGGGCAATGGCTCTAATAGTACTCGTAACGGGGAAAAAATGGGAAATCCAAGGAATGCAGAGGAAGACCAGAACATATTATACATGACTCATCTTTAAGGCATGCCTACTTTAGATGATTTCATAACACCCCAATGCCCGGACATCGCCCTACCTGGCCTGAACGAGGGGCCCAATCCCATAACAATAAAAACACAACATCTCTCTACTATGGGACACTAGCCGATGAATAATCTAAACTAGTTCTGCAGTCATTCTCAGTAATCATCATTGTGATTCTAGGTTCCCATGTAAAGTTCTCAAGGGGGTGTTCCATATCATTCAATCAACAATTCACATACATATAATCAAACACACCATAAAGACTGGCACCGACCTAGAAACCTCATGTTTTTTTCCCTTGCTAAAAATAATTATCATTTAACGAAGTCCCATACAAAGGACCATTCAATATCATGAGTCTACATTTAGGTTGGGATACCTACCCAAGAAGGGTTTTCCAAAAATATATTTCAAAATAAAAATGGGCCTTTACACTAAGAATTTACCACTCATTTTTAATGTGCCTATCAGGCCATTTAATAAAAACATGTGGTAAGTGAAACTTGATAAAAATGTTCCACCGAAGTTGAAATCCAAATTTTAAATAATATGCACTCTAAAATAATTTCCCAAGACATTTTAACACTTCTTATATAATTTAATAGACCATTGAAGCACCTTAAAAAACAATTAAAAATAACACACAAAGTATTTAACAAAAAGTAAAATTTTTTTAAAACAATACTATTTATCCACATTCAATTACATAGGAAAAAACATTTGCATGAATTCAAGGAGATGTAAAAACCTATACTTATCCTTATAAACATACAATAATTATTTACCATAAACTAGGTAAATTTATAATAAATGTGTGAATCAGGGTGTAACAATTAAATAGTAAAATACAATTTTCATATAGAACGAAAATGGAAGAAAAGACCTGGAAGCACAAAACTCATAGAATTGGTTGAGCCAATGATTTCAAACTCACACAACCACATCATCATGTACAAAACCTCCCACAAAGGTTCACACACTTGAAAAAAAAACATCACCACACCTTAAAAATACAGTCGTCACCCAATGTTAGTGCGACGAAGACCAACACGCAACCATATAAATACCAGGGACTCAAAAACAACATAAGTAATGAAACTGGAGGGTGAAAAACAAAACAACGGGTGTGTTAACCTTTCTCAAAAAATTGACTACAAGGAAAGTCGAGTTTATTAGCCTCTCCCTTGGCTAATGATGCCAGAACCTTGACCAACGAGTAACTATACATTAATCGTGTAACCTAGCCACTGAGAAAAATACATAAATTAAAAAATAAGGTATTATGGTATGATCAATTTGAAGGAAAACAATAAAATGAAATGAATTACCTATAGATCAAAAGAAAAAGGGATGCTGACAACGTGAAACGTGGTTGCGTTGGAGCAAAACTGATACACTAGGGTAGGGGGTTCGGGCCACCCCGAAAAAAATGCTGGGATGTTGGATCAGGTTCTCCAGTTCAAGAGGGGAGGGGAGATCGGGACGCTTTCGCTGCTAGCCGGAGCTCAGGCCACCACTGCTAGTCGGAGCGGGAGTGTAGGAGGCCGCCATTCGGGGGTGCAGTCGGAGGGTGCCGACAGAAGGGAGGAGAAGGAAAGGGGCAAGGAGAAGGGAGAGAGCGACGGGAGTGGGGGGGGGGGGGCACGTCTAGAAAGGTGGGAATGGGGGGGGGGCTCATGCAGCTGCAAAAGGGAAGGGGGTGGGGGGTCTGGCTGCGTATTAGGGTTATGTTATGGTTTAGTTTGTTTTTTTCTCTAGATTATTATATTAATAAATGTAATAATAATAATAATAATATAAATGATGATAATAATAATAATATAAATAATAACAATAAAGATTACATTAATAAAATTTATTAACAGTAAATATAATAAAAATAAAAATAATAACAAGAATATGAATAATAATAATGCAAACAACAGAAATAATAATAATAATAATAATAAAAATAACAATAATAATAATAATAATAATAATAATAATAACACAATAATAATTATAAAATAATAGTAATATTTATATTAACAATATCATTAATAAAATCAATACACTTATTAATAACCTTAATGAGAATAAAAAATGTAATATTATTATTATTATTATCAAAGGTTTTTTTAAATTTTATACTATTTAATTACATTACTCTCATAACTGGATCACTACATGTTCAACAGACGACTTAATAAATTACGCGCAATTTACGTGCCTCATCTCAGACCACTTAGGCATTCACACAAGCACCAAGGGAAATCCTCCGCATAGAGCCTATCGTGTGGTGACCGCGCACGGGCTTAAAACCGGCAAAAAATATTATATGACAAAAAATTTTGGTCAAGACCCAGCCCGGGCCTGGGCGTGAGAACCTGAAGCAAATAATTAATAATAAAAAATTAAAAAAATAATTTAATATGGTAGTTGTGACAATTCTCCCCACCACAGAAACTTTCTGCCCCTAGAAAGTCACCCAGCTAAACAATAGACTAGGAATGAATCAATGCATGACTAAAACTGAAGGGAACCATAGTAAAAGAGAACATGAGAACATGAAAGGGTTCTCCCCACATCAAGATCTCAACTAGTGTGGAAATTTAACACTCAAACACACCACCCGGGGAGGGGGTGACACGTGAACTCCCAACTAACCCAAACTAACTGTTATAGAACGAGAAAATCAACCCCATAGCGAAAACATGGAACTCTCAACATAGACCAAAAACCCCGAACACTATAGAGAATCCTCCAATAAGTAATTTACCAATGAAGTAAGCTCGATAATAACCACAAACATCGGCTCAGAATGAGAACTTACATCTCCAAATGAACACAATTAGGCCAAATAAAACTAGAAATGGGACAAACATACTTTTAAGAAAAGTGCAGGATTCCAAAAACCATTATCTGACAAAAAAAACTGTTGGATTACAACAGAACATGTCTATTATAACTCCACAACGAAGCTATTTACCAACAACAACGTCAAAACATTAACGGTAGAAGAACAAGAATGAAAGACTCTTAATATTCCACTCCCAACATAGAACACAAAACTCATGCCAAGGCTTCACAGAAAAAGAATCTACATACTGCGTGAGAGCTTCAGTCCAAGACATGTGGCTAGGGCTCTGATGGCTGAAGCATCTCCTGCCTCAAAGCCATGCACTAGAATTCCTCTGGTCACAACGTCTTCTTTAGGAGACGCATCATGAAAAACTTTTCTATGTGACCTAGACACCCACAAGGATGGCACGTATTCAGAGGGATGCGACATGACGTCCTCACATGCCCGAAACGGCCACATTGGTGGCACACCACTGAACGGTCCGACGAACTAGAAGCCAGAACCATTGCAGATGACTATTTATGAACTAATTCACCTGACAAACTCTGCTCATCAGATGGGGGACCTTCACGACAATTGGATATGGTGGATTTCCAACCATTTATGCTCTATAAACCAAATAATCTAAGAACACCTCATGTATAAACTTCTCAAAAGTGATGCCCAAAAAAAAGAAGGAGTCGCTACTTGATCGGTGGATGAAGACCCCTGATGAAGGGAGAAGTATTCATTTAGTACTGCAACACTACCACTAGAAAAAAGAGACACATGATCCTTGAAATGGACAACACATGGTTTCACCTTCTACTGGTCATGTTGAAAATGCATGAGCTTTTTTATTTTCCCCATATTCACCTCCATAAGTATAAATCCTCAAACGAAGACGGCTTTAAAGACATACCTCATCATCCCAACATGAAGAAATGGTAGAGAAAACAACTCTTACTCATCCATAGATGGACCATTGAATAGGCCCAAAATAGCATGAACTCTAACAGATCTAGGAGATCCCAATACCCTGAATACGTGCTCGACCTCTTCAAACCACTACAATATCTCTAACAGACTTCGATCACCATGATGGATAGACAACGTCTGAGAAAGACCAAAAATTGTGCATGACTCATCAAAACTCTGGGGACCTATCTTGGCAGCATTCCTAAACAACACATATAACACCAATCAAAAAGAAATATCAATCAATGAAACATCAATAACGCTCCCTCATCCAAAAACAACCTACTCAAAAACTATACATCCACAAACCAAATCGATAATAGACTGTCCAAAATCCCTATTTCATATTAGATTCCAAAACTACATTTTTTTGATTAAAAGTAATTAATTCCTTTCAAGACCACTTAAAAAATATCAAATCAACTTTTCAAACCAAAATCACTTTCCAAAACCATTTTCATCATTACACACCAGTTTATAAAACAATGTCAATCCTTTAATTTCTAATACACCCATGTAATCCCATGAACTATTGCAGATGTATTCATCCAATTTCATTCAAATGCACCAACAAGCACTTTCCACGCATCCTCTCACAAGTTAAAACGTTCATAAAGAGTACCTAAGGTTTCACCACAAACCATTCACGACCAATTTCCATGAAAACAATTGTTTTCCCATCCAAAAGCTGTCAATTTTAAAACCCACTTCATAAATTTAAATTCATTAAAAAGAATACAGTCCAATTTTCAAAAACCTATTTTCATTTCCAAAAACGCACTTACACAAACCAGAACCATAACAACACTCATCATGCATCATACCACCTGAGTGATGGACTAGGGGTCACACGTAACCTGTAGACATAGTAGTGGGTTGTGCCCAAACTAATAGTCAACTACTAGGATGAATTCAAACCGTTAACCTAGAATCCACATGGGTCACCACTCCATGTGAGATCAAGATGTAATATGGGTTTACCTCCATTGTCATCCTTTCTTCCAAAACAAACTAGAAGGAAACAAATACTCAATTCCGAGAAAATCTCGGGAGAGTCGAAGTGTGGAACGGGTGAGGGTTCATGGATTATTTCATGTACCTACCTCTCGAGTCCCAAAAATCCTAATATATATCTACCAGACACCCCAAATAACAATAACCATCATCTGATATTATTTTTTTCACAAACCAACCTAGGTAAAACCTGAACTGGTCAACCTAGCCGGTTCGCGGCATGGCCTGAAGGGCATTCCCAATCCCCTTGGGATGGCTACTAGAGCTGGGAATCAAAACATACTCCTGGTAATGATTTAATCCCCAAGAAAATAAACAACCAGGACCAAATAAATAAATGAAATAAACTATGGATGCAACATCATAGACAACTAAAAACTAATTAAATTCAACAAATCCAAATACAAGGTGCAACTCAATAGACATAAAACTAAAATACAAAACTAAAAACCCAAACGAACAACCCTAACTGCCACAACCTGATCTCCATGTGACCACATGGTCACCACCATCCATAACAGCAGCTATGCTCTAACATCAATCACCTACTAGGGAAACCTGAACCATGACTGAACCTAAAACACAGTTCGGGTCAACCGACACCAAGTGTTATAGGTAGGGTGTAAGCTAATTGCTCATTTAGAAACCACCATAGATTCCACATCATTTCTTCAACATGAAATTCGATTAATAATTGATTGAAAAACATTATAAAATTATTTTTTCATACACACATAAATTTTTAACAACAATTTCACATATTTCTAAATAAATACCAAAACCAAGTGCAACGAAAAAAATGTCTACACAAAGTGGGAAATGGATCTAATATTACATGTAATGGGGAAGACAAATGAAATCCTAGGAACACAGAGGAAGACCATAAAATATTATACATGTGACTCATCCTGAAGGCTTGCATACTATCGATGACATCGTAACGCCCTAAGCCCGACCATTGCCCTACCTAGCCTGATCGAGGGGCCCAATCCCATAGCTATAACAAAAAATCATTTATCTGATATGGGCCACTAGCCAGTGCGGAATATAAACTAGTGCACCAATAATTCTCAGTAAAACTCTTTGCGATGTTAGGTTCCCATGTAATGTTCTCAAGGGGGTGTGCCATATCATTCAAACAACAAGTCACATACATATAATAAAACTCACCACACAAACTGTCACCACCCCGGTCACCTCAAGTGTTTGTCCCTTGCCTCAAAATAATTATCATTCAAAGAAGTCCCATACCGAGGACCATTCCATCTCACAATTACACATTTAGGCAGTGATACCAACCCAAGAAGTTTTTTCCAAAAATCTATTTCAAATTACAAATTGGCCTTTAAAATAAGAATATAACAATCATTTTTAATGTTCCAATCGTAACATTTAAAGAAAACACGTGGTACATAGAACTTGATGAAAATGTGCCACACACATTGAAATCCTCTTTTCAAATAATACGCACTCTAAAAAATTTTCTAAAAAATTTTCACACTTCTTCAATAATTTAATACACCATTGAATAAATTATAAAACAATTATAAATAACACTCATAGAATTTAACAAAAATCATTTTTTAAAAACATTAATATTTATCTGCATTCAACTATATAGGAAATTTTTTTTGCATGAATTAGAGGACATGCCAAAACCTATATATAGAAAGTTAAACTGACAATAAATCATTACCATAAAATAAGAACATTTGTAATAAAAGTGTGGATTAGGGTATAATAATTAAATAATAAATACAATTATCTCATGGAACCAAATTGGATGAAAAGGCATGGAAGCAACTTCCTCACATAATTGTTTGAGCCAATGCTTTCAAACTCATATGACCACATTTTCACATACATGCACTCCAATAAAGGCGCACACATTAGAAAAAAAACATCGCCACATCTTAACAATATAGTCGACACCCAAATTCAGTGCGACGAAGAGCAACACACATCCATATAAGTAACAGGGACTCAAAAACAATATAAGACACTAAATTGGAAGATGTGAAACAAAGTAGTGGGTGTATTAACCTTACCAAAAATATTGGCGGTATGGGAAATTGAGTTCATCAACCTCACCCATGGCGGAGGATGCTAGAACCTTGAATAAAGGGTCATGATACATTAATCTCATACCCTAGGCAGCACGAAAAATATGAAAAAAAATGTATTATGGTATTATCAATTTGATGAAAAAAACAAAAATGAAATGAAATACTGACAGATTAGAAGAAAGAGGGTTTCCAGCAATGGGAAACACGGTCGCGTTGGAGAAAAATGGATAGGCTATGGCAGAGGGCTTGGGTCGCATCAAAGAAAACGTTGAGAAGGGGGGGGGGTCGGGTTTACTGTAGTTGGAGGGGAGGGGTGATCTGCTTGTCGTCGTTGCTGGTCGGAGCTCAGACCACTACCGCTGGCCGGAGCGGGAGAGGAGGAGGTCGTCGTCACTACTAGCTAGAGATTGGGCCACTGCCACTGTCCCAAGCGGGAGAGGAGGAGGCCACCATGCGAGGGTGTGGTCAGAGGGCACCAGCAGAATGGAAGTGAGGGGTAGGGGTGTGGTGATGTGAGAGTGCGACAGGTGGGGGGGGGGCAGTAAGGTGGGAAATGGGGGGCTCGCACCGTAGAAATATGAAAGGGTGGGGGGGATGGTTGGGTATTAGGGTTAGGTTAGGGTTTATTTTGTTTTTTTTTTCTTTATTTTATTATATTAATAAAAGTAATCTTAACAATAATTATATAAACGATAATAATAATAATAGTAATTACAATAATAACAATAATGATTACATTAATAAAATTTTTTAACAACAAAAACAATAATAATAATAATTATAATAAGAATAATTCAAACAACAATAATAATAATACTAATAACACAATAATTATAATACAATAACAGTAATAATAATATCAATGTCATTAATAAAATTAATAATCCTAGTAATATCCTTAATGATAATAAAAAACAATGTAATATTATTATTATTTTTATCAAAAAAAAAATTATATTTCAAACTGTTTATTTTCTATACTTAGAAAACCGGATCACTGCACGTTCGGCATACGACTTAAGAAACTGCTTGCAATTTGCGCGCCTCCACTCAGACTACTTGGGCATTCACAAAATCATCTGTGGTGGTCATGTGGATTCCGCCTACCGTGCGGTGACCGCGCAAAGGATCCAAACCCACTTATAATATTAAAAGACAAAATTATAGTACGAGACCCAGCCAAGGCCTTGGCATGAGAACCCAAATCCAATAATTAATAATTGAGAAATTAAAATTTTAATTTAAGATGGCAGGTGTGACAAATCATGTATTTCCACATTGAAATGGAAATAAGTACCTTGTATTAATATATATATATATATATTCATGTTTTTGTATGTATATAAGTGATTGTGAGTATGATTGTGGGGTAGTTTTGAGTGGTCACCACCATATATATCAAGTGTCAAGTGTCAGCATCATCCACATCTTGTACAACATTCCAGTTTAATTTTCCTTATAATTTTTGAAATGAATTAATTAATTACACATCACACAATTCATAGTTTTCAAATAATTTATTTGTATTTTCAAATTAAATGCATCCTTTTATAATGTTAATGACATACATAAAGGTGTAATGATTTTGTTTGATATGAAATGACATTATTTTAAAATAAATACCATCCAATAGAGCTGTTTTTCCTTTAAGAAAAAATATAGTGTGTATCGTAGTAGTCATTCCTGCCTTCTTTGCTTCATTGTTCCTTTATTCTGTGATGTTATGTTTTCCTATATGGCATGTGATACATGCCATTCATTTTTTTTATCAAATGTGTTTCCCCAACCTCTTTATAAATCCTCATGTAATAGATGCATCCTATATCGTTATATATTGACTTTCCATTTAAATATATTTACCCATATCTCATGGGTGTTTGAATGATTTTAAGACGCTATATTGTTGTATGGTCCCCTTAGATATTGAGATACCCAAGTTATTTAGGTAGTTGATCCTAAAACCCTTTCCTTAAACATGAATCATGGTATTTGTATATAGTGTTTATATCTCATAAGTGAGATAATGTTGTACTTATTCCAATTACAAGGTTTTCAGTGGATTTTGAAAAAAGTAGAAACCTTTAAGGGATATAAAAATCATCCCATACATTGAAACATATACATTAAATTAATTTTCCATTTTTTGGAAAAATTAATTATATGTCATTGTGGGGGATGTCTCACACTAAATGGAATACCTTGAAAAAATGTTATAGTCATAATGAATTTCATTCCTTGTTTTAAATGGTTTCAATGTAATTTAATGTGACAATTGGAATGAATAATAGGTATTTCGTTATGAATTTTTTGATTAATTTAATTGAGTTTCATGATTGAACAAACATTTTATCTTGTATTATTTAAATGTAATTAAATTGCATGCATTGGTTGAATGTTGATCCTAAAAAACTTTTTCAAGTATCACATTTTTTATCCAAATGCATAATTCTTATTCAAACATTATGTGGGATTAATTATATTCATTCCATTTGATAATGATTTTGAGTTTTGAGTTTACGTATGTGATAAATTCATTATAACATATTGATGTATAAATTTATATTATTTAGATATATTGATTAGATCATAGATTTATGATGATGATTTGATAGAACACAATTGTTTAAGGCCTATTCTACATATTTTATATCTCATACCATTATTTATCTTTTTTTTTGAATATTTCGTTTCTATATGAAATTTTACCTTTTTTTTGGATTTGATTGATTATATTGGTCAATAGAAATCATGTGGGTTTAAGGTGAAATGTTTTCACATTTGTTGTGTATTTATATTGCATTGAAATATACATGGTGTTTTCCTAGAATTGTGCCCTAGAGAAATGCTTCCCATGATATTGGCTAGGTTAGATCATTGCTTACATATTAGGAACTCATGGTCAGACTATCATGCATGGGTGGTTATACAAAAATCATCTAAGGATGACAATTTTGCATTCCATGAAAGGTCTTATCAAGTTGTTATTTATACTCCAGAGTGTTATTGGTTCCCTAAGGGATAAACATGACAGACTAATTGGATAGATGGCTATGCCAAGCCTTTAGTGATACATAGTCCTCTAGTTTGATAATGGGTAGGGGATCAGAGTAACCATGACTTATAGCGATATTTGGGACATATTTACGGTCAACATGGACTTGTTCAAAGGTATTGGATTATCGGATGATCCCAATGGGATACTTGGGATTCTTTATAAATAATTGTATATGGGAACGTGACCCCACTACTAGATTTTATGGATGGATTTAATTGTATTGATTAATTTATTATGTTAATTTTATGTGATATACTCGTTATTTTATATATATTATACATGAATATGTGACTTTTCTCTCTTTCATGTTAGCATTATTATGAGATGAAAAGGAAGATTGAACACAATCATTATAAAATTTTTTTGCCTGAACCTCTTTGAGTTTCTTTTTTTTTCTTTTGGCACTAGTTCACCTATTATGGTCACACAAGTACATAAATTGGAATTTTTAGATTAGGCTGAAATAGGTGGTATAGGGTGGATTTCTATTTAGGATCCAATACAAAGTTTCTATAATAAATTTGTTATCACTCTGAATTTAACATATACAGAATACTTGATAATTTATATTGTCTTATATGGATTGGGCTAGGTGTCGCTGGTGTCAGACTAGATAGATTACTTCTCACACCCTACTTGTGTTTCCATTCCACTATGGTACTTGAGAAGTCCTACAATCTTTCAAATCCATGGAATTATTTTTTCGGCTTTGATTCATACAAGTGAGATAGGGATCAGAAGACTGGGATCTTGCTCAGGATGCTTGTGGAGGATTCTATTGTTATTTTTAGTTATTTTTTTTATAGATTTATATATTTGTTATGAATTTTAAATAATGTAGTATGTTTATTGTTTATTTTTATGTGTCATTTTTATGACATGCAATCATGTTTTGTATAAATGTCATTGGAAAATTTATAAAATAGTTATTATTTATCATTTCATGCCTTAGAAATTATAATTTAATTATTCTATATTTTTTTTGATTTATTATTATACCTTATTCTGAATCTGATATTTGAGGTTGTAATATTATTAAGGACACCCTAGGCTAATGATACTAGTCAAAATCCTATAGTATTTTGGTTGATGGGCTTGAGGTCATGTGACACAGCAGTCCGGTTACCTTTTTAGAAGGAATTATGGGTCAAGATGTTACATAAAGAATCCCCATAACATCATCACATTATGTTGCATAATAATAATTTGTGACTCATTATAGTTGGTTAATAAATTTTTTTATTATTGTTGTTGATTCGTTTTGTGGTCATATATTGCAATTATGATTTAAAATTAAAAATTCATCTAAAACATCACGATGAATGAATCTGGATGGTATAGTTATGAAAAATATATGGAACATAAATCCTTGTCATGAAAAAATCCTTGAACCCTATAATGTAGCACATCTGTGATATATATGATGAATTTCATATTCTTCATCAAATTCATGTTTTGAAAAAAAAAATCAAAAAATTATTATTTCTTCATGACGATTTTAAGGGTGTGATATATTTTGAATCGTAGTTGTTTTTTAAATGAGATAATAAAATTATTATATTGGATATAAATCGATGAGAACTAGTTATGAGAATAATGGTTAGAATTCCCTCATGGTTGACTACATTGACAAGTAGATTATCCTTCTACAGATGATGTGAGTGAGGACACTAATTTTGGACATGTTAGATATGTGGTTTATCCACTCTCGATAATACCCCCAATGAACTATGTGAATATTAGGGTATTTTATATTGAGTCAACTTCTCCATCTAGGAACTATGTGAATACCATAGATTAATACACATGTGTACTAGCTGGATACCAAGGTGGAATAGATATGGTCAATAACTCCACATGGTAAAATATTTCATATATGGGAATTGGAAAACCATTGAATAATGTGGATAATATCATCTTTTCCATTGATAGGTTGGATAATCGATCAGTGATACTGGATTGAAGGACATGCGTTCATATTATTATATTAACTTATGATAACTTTTCAAGTGTTTATATGATCCCATTCATGGATTTTGGAGGTTATTTGGTAGTTGTAAGGTAATAAGATAGATATTTCATTGATTATTTTCATTCCTCTAGATCCTATTTATTTTAATTAGATATATGATGTGTAGTAGGGATGTCAATTTCTATCTTTGAATAATTCATGGTGTATTATGCTACATTATTTTATCTTAAACTATTATATACATGAAATTTAATTTAAACGAACATGATATATATTTATATGGGATATATATAGTGGACGAGAATATCTAAATCACCCTATCCATTATTTGACATAATTACTAACTTATATCATGGTTATTGAGGTGAGAAGTTTCATTGTGATATTCCTTCGAGGATTCAAGGAACATGTTAGGTATGATTATAGTCACCCATGCACAATACTTGTCCTCATAATTTCAATATCTATAAAATTTATGTGTATGTGTTGATATTTCCTATGTAGATGTACTAATTGTGTGACATTTTCAAAGATAAAATTACAATTCCTGGGTAGAGCAGTCAAATAAAAAATAAAATATATGTTATATGGATTATATAAAAAGGAATATTTCATTCTCTGTAGTATATGAATATAAAAATTAATGGATTTGAATGATTTTGAATCTTTATGATTTTGGATTATTTTCCCTCTTTAAGAAAGGAAAATAGAATACACTAGAAATACTATGATTATGTAATTGTGTAAATGAAAATATTTTTTGGATATAATTTATTTTTGAAGATACAATTTGATAAATTTGGGAACTTTTAGTTACACATAATAGTATTATTATTGACTTGTTATTTAACATTTAATCAATGAACACTGAAGCAATTATGTTTAATTATTCATGGAAATTCTAAATAAGAATAATTGTATAAAAAATTTGTTCTCATTGTCGAAAACAAAAGAGATGTAATTTTTAAGCCCCAAATTATATAAGAATTACATTGATCATTGTTTTAATAGTAAATTTTTATCAATTTTTTATTTTTTTTATGGAATTAATGGAAATTATATTAATGATCTATGTTTTTTATTTACTCAATTAAAGAGTCCTAATTTTTTTATATTTTCAAAATAATTATCTATTATCAAGAGAATGTTTCTATTTAAAAGTATGATTCTGATTCAATAAAACTTATTTTTTGACACATCATTTCATTAAATTCTATTGGTCCAAAGATATATCAACGTTTTATATATTTATATGATGGAGTGATGAAAATAAAAATGAAATATTATATGTTGAAATGTTATGTTCACTGCACTGGAGTGATTGTTTTTCAAATTTCAACTCAATCAAAAATTAATTTTGGAAAAATATCATTTAATGATACTGATAAAGGAAATATTATTGGATATGAATTAGTGGAATATTAAGAATTCATCTTCTTAAATAAATGTCATATTTTTGAAGTGGTTAGGAAAATATGACATGTATTTATCAACTCTGTGATGTTTTTCTGTTATGTTTATTTTTTTTATAATTCATAATTTATTTAGTATATTAAATCATCTAAAATTACAGAAACTATAACATAAAATGTATCAACATTATGTTTTTATTCATCATGGATATGGATGTAAAACATTCCATATTTAATAATTAAATATATATAAATTTATTATAAATTTATTTGAAAATAGAATTTATATTATATGAGTATGTTGGTTAATAATTTTCATTTTTAATTTCATAAAACAAATAATAATAATACTATATGAAAGATGGTAATTGGAAATTAAAAAAAATTAAAATTAATTAATGAAGTTCCTACTTATAGATCATTAGAATATATCGATATTTATATTTATAGAGTTTAATGAATAAAAATCAATGTTTGGATTAATTTTTTTTCATATTTTGATTGATTTTGTTTAATGATTTAGTAGCATCAATATTAAGAATCATTATATCATTATCTTCAACATAAATTTTGTGGTCCTAAATGTAAATAACATATTGTTGTTCCGTAAAGTAGAGATAACACTTCATATGATGTTTTTAGAAATAGATTTGGTGGATATATCTAACATTCTAATATATAGGATTACGATACAATAAAAAACATCAACATTATAAATCATTATTAAATAATACAAATTTAATGAAACACCATATAAATTTTGGGATCTGAGGAAACTAAGAAATACTTACATTAATGTTTTTAGATATAATAATTTATTTTAAATAATATTTAAAACAACAGTAAATTACAAAATAAATTCTTATAATGGAATAATTATTTGTTATTTAATATTTAATTAAAATTATAGTTTTTTTAATAAAATAAAAATCACTATTAAAAATTCATTTCTAGTGAAATTTGATTAAATTTATATTCATTCTCACAAGGAAACCACCATTAATGGCCATAATGACTATTTTAATAATTTGATTCATGATACCCCATTCATCAGAATAATTTTTGATGAGGAGTCAATTGATAATGGGAATTACTTTCTCAAATAGTCATAAAATTTCTAAATAATAATTACACTTCCTAGTCAGCCGAGAACCAAAATATGAAATGTTTTTTTATTATTTTTTAGTTTAAATGATGTATTTGGAATAAGAATAAGTATTGGAAATATATCTTTTACTTCTTCCTTTATCACGTAACATGAAAAATAGAAGAGTAATACATGAGTGATGAATTTAATGTTTTTTTATAAAAAAAATCTATATCATTTTCAAGGAATTTTTTTAAATATATTTGAGTGGCCCTGTGATTTCATAGATTTACTTAAAAATATTTACATAGAAATTGTAGTGATTATCATCATTTTATGAAATGGAATACATATATATTAGTGGATAACGGTTATAATCTTGGGGAATTAATATAATATGAATTAAAATTTTCACCTTTTAATAAATTAGAAACCATTAGGATATTCATTTATAATAAATAACATTTGAATTTCATAATTAAAAAGATGAATTTGGAATATGTTTTTAAATATTTTTCTAACACTTAGTGTTTATTTTGTCTAAACATGAGTTTTATAAAATGCTCAATTTATAATTACTTTTTTCAGACAAAACTAATCATTATATGCTAATATATATGAACATATATCATCTTATGTTTATCATATTTAATTAATTTTTAAATAGGGTTTTAATTGAAAGGGAAACAGTATAATGTTTGAGAAAATATTAACATCATATATTTTTTTGTGTAATAAAAAATATTATTATGTTATATTTAGATCAATGGAAAATATTTTTGTTATTAAAATTTGTTATATCATCAATTTATAGTTTGAAAATAATATCATGGGTGATTAAATATTTTCCCTCGTTTTCAAATTATTCATCAATACATTAGAGTAGTCTCTAATCTATGAAATTTTTTATTACATGCATAAATTTGTTTTATATTAAAATAAAAATTCAAATGTAATGAAATGAATTCTAATATCAATCTTGGCATTAATGAATATGAGAAACTAGTAGACAAAAATATATATAGGGATTAATTGTATCATTTTATCATGATACCATAAGAAAATAAATTGTGTTTAGTTTGTTTGTTAATGATAGATTATCTGATAATCCATTATAACATCATTTAAAATATTCCAAATATATTTAATGGTATCTAAATATAATTTTTATCATAGTTTATCATTAGAAAAATTATAGATTTTATATTATCTCATATTATGATTCTGAGTTTGGAATTTTTAGAATTTATTGAAGAAACCAAATCATAACATAGATATATGTTACATCATTATAGATAAATATATAATATATATTTCACTACTACATTACCAGAGACAATAAATGCTTATAATATTATGAGACGAGATACAAAGTCAATATATGTCTTAAAATATATTCTATATATCCTAATAATTTATCTTATTATTCCTTATTAAAAATATTTCACATAAAACAATACTTCATAACCGATGTAAAATATTTATATAAGAACGGGTGATCTATCAAGCTCATAAAGTGCATAGATGGGAGATGGGAATCGGCGTTCATATATAATATTTAGATACACATAATGGTTTAAAATCAGTATTATAACTTATAATGATTATACAAATTTAGGGATAGATCATAATCCTGAGTGATGTAATGATGATATAATATATCAATATACATGAGAACTATGTATAGTTATACATCATTAATCATTAACGGTACATTATATAATATCATAAGAATAAGAACTAGTAATATGAATATTAGATGAGTCATAAGAATAATATATCATTTAATTAGCCTTTCCTAAAAACCATTACATCTATAATTTATAAAGTATAATATTATACTGGAGTCTCACCATATTAAATAATTTCTTTAATTAGGGTTCACTCTCCACACAGTCATTATGAACATTTTCCCTTGCAGAACATAGTTCAGTTCCCATTTATATGAATATTATCCCATTAGATATTTATAATTTCAAAATTCATTTGAGCTAGTATACTGATAATACCTTCACATATATAATACCATACTCAAGTGTTCAACAAAGTCATAAAAATAATAATTAATCCATCAAATCATAACTTTTGAAATGGAAATTTGATTTCATAAAATTTTCATCATTACATAATCATAATCCAACTAGAGTAAGAAAGATTATTTTATCATTAGTTAATATATATATATTTTATTATATTAATTGTCAATTATTATTGATGTTTTAAATGAATTATTTTGTATAATTTTTAACATTCCATTAATAACATCAATAATTATCATTTTCTTTCAGTATCAGTAAAAATGAAAAACTCAAAAATATTGAAAAAAAACTTTCTTTAAAGAAGAAGATGAAAAATTTTATTTGAATATTTAATTAAAAAATCATCATGAAATTTTGGAAATTGGTTCATGTGATAAATATTAATTTAATGATCCCTTTCACACATTTGAAAAAAATGTAATGAAGAACACCATTTAGAAATAGCTGAGAAGTTTTCTTTTAAAATGATGAAAATAAATTTTTCCACAATATAAAATTAAATTTTAATTGTCAAATGAATATAAAAATCTATATTCATTAAAACATTTTATTGAACATTTTCATGGAAGAAAAAGTTCATCAACCATAGAGGAAACGATGTAAAATTTTCGTAAACATTTATTTCTAATAATTTTACCTAAAATAAGAGTTAAAATATTAAAAATAATTGAATATAATATTAATAATTATATTATATAATGATATTTAATATTTATTTGATAAGGATAATATAATTTGCATCATTAGAGGTTTAACATGGACATTTTCAAAGAGTAAATGAGAATAAAACATCAACTCGTATATCATGTCTTGAAATTAATCATACACATTAGCTCCTATTGTATAATAAATGTATATTTATTATAGATTATCTTTATTACTATATTAATACACAAATGTATTTTTATAATTCATTTATAATTTTAATCTTTTCATTTTTTATAAAAAAAATTATTATTAAATTGAACATTATGTTTAAAACTGGTTATTTTTGTATAAATGTTTTAGTTTGATGTAACTTGTCCATAAAAAATCGACACAGTGACCTAATCTATAGAATATTAATTATTTCATAAGATAATTAAATATTCATTATATACACATATAAAAAATTTGTTATAAAAGGTATAATAAAAATTAATTACATCACATCACAGATCACATATATAACAGTTCCTTTAATGAAGAGAAAAAAATTAATTATATCAATTATGTATAAGGTATTCCATATGAATGGATGAATGAATTTATAATTTTCTATTTATGAATTATAAATTTTTAACACCCTAACTAAGTTGAATTTTTGAATACATTCTATTTATGATCTCCACATGACCTCTAGTAGGCCTCCACGTACGCCATATGATTCTAATTTGTTGGAATTAAATATTTTTTTATTATTGTTATATAATACCTCATCTATTATACTTCACAATAATAATATAAATAACTATATTTCACACATCAAAATCAATATCCATCAATGTACATAGACGAACATACAAAAACATCACTTAATAAATGGAATGTAAAAATTACCAAAACATCCATGTCATATACAACAATGTGGAAAACTACCTGGACACCATATACATAAAACATATTTTAAGTATAAAAACACCATTCCCCCCATCCCTCTTAAATCCATGACACATTCCTAGTCTCGAAAACATGTTACCTACCCCAACTCGATCCTGTGCTTCCACATGAGCAACTTAGCCCGATCATGTAATCTTGGTCCTCCTCCTAATCTGTTGTACCTATGTGGTCATCCAAAAAGTATACATATGTTATGTAGGCATGATGAGGTTAATGTATAGGGAATAAATTTAAACAGAGTAGGATATCCCCAATAGCATATCATATTATCTTATGTGCATGTTCATTATAAAATTCATAACATAGTTTATATATAATTAAATTAAAAATAAATTAAAACCACTATTTATAATTATGGTATGTGACCATGATCGAACATACATGACTCTTACAATTATAGGGTGTTTCTAAACATGTACCTATGATAATGGACCCCAGAAATCATAAAATATTGAAATCTATAATGATTTCACCCAATTATCGGGACTATGGGGACCCATCCCAGGATAGTCCTATCATTCGGACACCAAATCCTTAAAACACCAAATTATAAATCCTTAAAATATTGTAATGGAACATATAATGTTCATTTTATATATAATCCAAATTTAGGTAATCAACTATGATCATACACACAACTCTAATGAAAGAACCCAAAATCCCTATCATTTCTAAAAAAATCCAAGGAATCCACTATCACTATCATTATGACATTAGGGTAATAACTCGAATAAACCCTATAATCCAAGATCTATATCATGTGTTTCCCATATCATTTTCCACATGTTTCAGAGGATGTAATCATTGAAAATAAATCATTTGGGGTCCAAATTTTTACAATAAATAATATTAAAACAGAAAATTTATTCCACGTAAAATAAGAAAACCATGAAATGACATACACATTCAATAAAAATGAAATAGAATAAATCATTTAATCATTCCATGAAAATATATTCAGGATGGTGAAAAGAAAGAAATCACATTGTGATACATCTATAAAAAATATTAATCACATCAAATTTTTTTTCCAGCTACACTACGAATAAATTTATATTACTATAAATTAGATTCATTTATCTGCATCTATCATTATCTCCTTTATAATATTATTACTCTCCCTTAACATAGATATTTTAAAAATTTATATACGTTATCCCTAAGGTTATTTCATACTACTTATTAAATAGAAAAAACCATTAAAATGTTTCTATAATGGTAATTTAATAAATTAATCAATTATTCAATGAAATTTACTATTTTATCCAACGGTGACACTTATTAGTTTAATAAATTGACGTAAAAGAATAAATGAAACCAAGGATAAAACCTATTATCAGAACTAAACCATGATGTCCGATTTCTTTTCTATTAAATAATTCATTCCATATATGCTCGTATACATAGATTAATTTATGTGTACTATTATAATTATAACTCATATTAATATATATTTTGCAAAATAGTATATGCACTAACACTAACACATCAACTAATCCCATTATTAATAACCTCACCTCAAAATAAAAAATACCACTGAATAACAAATATGATGTAATATAGTTTTTAAAATTTACCATAATAACATTGGTTATATCGCAATACCTTAAGGATCATAATTTATAATGGAATCCTTTTTTAAAAACTAAGTTCACAAAAGCATTTTCACCCTAAAATGATTCATCCTAAAAAATGAAGAAAATATATTCCCTACAAGAAATAAGTTCACATGGAATACCCATATAAAGTCACCCCAATATTGCACATAATTCTCTATTCTATAATATTTTGAGATAATTATTATCATGGAAAAAAATAAGAGGATGGAATTGCTCCCATAAAAAATGTGGATAAATTCCCCACACAAATTCCAAGTAATTTTTAATTAGATATACGAATCCACTCTGAGTGAGTGTTGTTACAACTCAAAACTAAAAACCTATTCTCAATCAAATATTTCCTAAATATTGGTTAGATAACACAATAATGAAAAATAGAATCATACCCATGATGAGTAAATAGATGGGTTAATTACTCAATGGAGGACCCTTGTCCTTAACCTTAAGGACTATTCTAGGTTTTCATCATATAAAATTAATACAATTATGAATTACTCTACCACTTTGAACATTTAGATAATTATACACCAAAAATTGTAGGATTTTTATGAACGATGAAATTGCAGTCTAACATAAACATCATCCTCATTTTATTCCCTGAGGAAAAATACAATTTCCATTGGCTCATAGCATAATAGAAACATGGGTCGTCCTCTTATTCTTGTAGACCCACATATATAAGAATCCTCATTCCGTACTCAAATTTATAATAGTTTCAAAAAATCATTAATGTTAGAATAGTTAGGTTATCATATCTATTTTTATATTTTTACTCACGATAATATTCTGAATTATAAAATATATTCTATATGGGTCAATGCCATCGCACATTTTTCTAGGTTGAACAATCATCCATAAGATTAAGGAGACAATATCAATTAATTAACCGATCATACCCTATCAGACCTAGACCCTAATATAATAACATCCCATTAAAATGAAATCCCAGAACTCATGGGAAAAAAAATTCATCCACCACATTAAAATAATTTCAATGGTATAGTTACATCATAAACAACCATAAGATATAAATCACTATATAACACCTTTCAATTGGGTGATTTAAAATTTAGATGTACCTCATGATACATATAACCAACACATAGGGTAAAACCATATTTATATAAGTAATAATTTTTTTCTATAAAAAACCTATACAACCCTTGGTGTATACATCTTGAGAACTATTTTGTTCGACTAGACAACTATGTCAAAATCAACACCACATTCAATTCTAACACACAGAATTAGTGTGAGGCAAACCCCATTGATCTTTGAATATGTACATATTCCAATAAATTCTAAAAAACCCCAATGAATGATACTTCGTAAAAAACAAACCTTCCTTAAAAATATGGAGTCCTATTAGAGAATATTATACTACAAATTTTATCATGATACATTGGTCTCAACACCCTCTATGGGATCAACTATACATAGTCAAGTAATACCAAAAAAATCTAGATACCATAGTAGGAGAGAATGCATCACTGGGGAAAATCTTAGGATTTTTTTGGGAAACATCTTCAAAAACCTATCATGATTCTCCAGTAAGTAATACAATTGTATATAAATTCTATATTCACTAACACCAAATATAATGGGCTCCCCAACCCCTGCTAATAAATTCCATCAAAAATTATGGAATGTAAGATGATGACGTAAATATACATCAAAAAAGATTCCAAATTGGTAACCATTAAAATAATCAATGAATCCTCTTATTAATAATGGAAATAAATTCTCATCCATGAGAATAGTGCACCATGCCACACTATCCATGGGTCTGGTAGAGGGTCATAACAACATACATGTTGTCTCAGCTCAGCTCAGTAGAGGTAGTTTTTATTACTTATAAATAAAATGACCCTCATTATCAAAAAAAAATTGTAATCACATTATGAAACCAGAAAAAATAAAAAAATACTTTATGTGATTGTTATAGTTACATATTGTCTCAATCCCAAGGAATCCTATGACAATTTACCTTTTCCAACATCAAATTACTAACATCACTAAATGTTGGGAGTGAATGATGATCACTAACAATGAAAACACTCTCTATCCAACTAGTGTCTATATAGGTCTTATAATAGAATATATAATACTAAAACATTAGTGACTAATGACTGGATCATGTTGGTTCTATCTAATAGAATGATCTGTAAGGAATAACCAAGAATCATACCACAAATAACACCTTATAAGGTGGGACCATAGTCATCTAATAAAATCATCATAATAATCCTCCAACAATTACTATTATATACATATCATGAACCATCGTATAATGATGTTCATGGGATTCGATCGACACATTTCCCATCTCATACAACTCTCACACCATGGTATCAACCCTTAATTAGCATTAAAAAAACCATCCAAAGCAATTGTAACAAATAGATGAATCTCAATTATCTAATTTAATATTCCATGTGAATGCTCCATCATGGAAGGAATGAATATACATATTTAAAATACAATAAATCTTAGTTTAAAATTTTTATCTATTCAAATATGTATCAACCTAACAACTCTCACTCATGATTACTCTTATTCTTTTTTGCTGCAAAAAACAAATAATCGTGTCAGGAAATATCATTATTCAATGTCTAAACAAGATCTATTGGGGTTTAATAATTACTTCACACAATATATTAGTGGAAAAAGTAGTGATTTCAATATTTCTAGACTCGTACTGAGACAAGGTCGAAAAATTAATATAGAGGGTTAAAAAATAATTAATATATTACTTAGTTAATACTCGCACTCCATAAATGTTAAATTAGTTTAATTATTAATACATTATATAGAACAACATGGCAAAATATGTCAAAAAATCTCATTTATATATTGATATTGGAATCAAAATGTCATCTGTAAATGTCTAAATTAGTTGGAATAGATAATCTCAATAACTTGTTAGTCCTCTATTTCCCCAAAACTAAGCTTTTTGAGAATATTATAAAGTCCTTTATTCCCAAATTAATTACGCATATCATGTGTATATGTAGTCATGTAAAACTAAATGGGAGATACTATTTTCTATCTAAGAATAATATTCATAGAGATTAAGATGGTTGGATTGAGTTTATAAGATCACCAGGCTATCGAATCACCCAACTGAGTCTGAGGGAAAAAAATTCTCTACATAATAACTGTTATTGATATAACATAATAGATTCATGGTCCTGTCACGTAGTTTCCTCTACATTCAATAATATTATTAATGAAAAATTTCTTTTGTTTTATATAGATATCCCACAATGAGTATTTAATATATAGATGAGATGACATATGTAAAATAAATTGACCACAACTAAAAACTATGTGATGCATGCCCCTCTTGTCTTAATAACTAATCTCAAGGAAATTTCACATAATATTATTAATTAATATAATATTCCGAATATGAATATAGATATTGAACATTTTCTCAAGGATAAACCTGCCTTAATATCTATCTAACACATCCCATCACTCTAGTCCCCCACCCAAGAATGTTATGTGTTAATATTACTACCCCAATTCCTCATATTATATACTTTGGGAAAGTTACTAGCATTGAGTAATAATAAATCTAATCTTGGGTGAGATTTTCATATAAAAACATTACTAAAATACATCTATTATACTTATGCATCCAAACCTATTGTATGAGATATATTATTGAACAAATGATCTATACATAATGTGTGAAAGAGATAGAATGAAAAATTACACACCATAAAATATGTTTAATAATGAAAATTATTATTAATTTAAATTAAAAAATATAACTGATAATATTGTACGTAATTTTGTACTCTTTTATCACATACTTGTTATAATGGACACCACCACCATCACAATTCATTATTTTATATTATGTATTAAAAACTTCAACTAAGAAACATATTCAATGAAAGAATTATAGATCTATAACTTTCTATATAATATTCAACCTACTACATCGGATAAAAATACCAAACAAAACATGAAGGGAATTTTACTGCCCAGAACTAACTCACTCTGAACAATAGCTAGACGAGACATCTTGGTTACAACATTTTTGCTTAACAAAATGCTAGAGGATGTCAATAAAAATTGGGGGGTTGGAGGGTGGGGGCTTTAGGTGGTACCCTGAAGAGTTTATACATCAGTAATTGAGCAGTATTAATATTGAAAATAAAAAACTATACAATATAACATAAATATACTATTTAGATATAGAAATAAATGATATATTATGTATGAGCTGAAATTCAAAATTTATACTTAATGATCAACCATTAGGATGACCTCATACCAAAAAAAAGTTGTTAAATTAATTTAGGATCTACCCTACTCTATGACTTACTACAACCCAATAACCCAATGTCATTTGAGAATTCTTATTTGACCATACTACTCGTGATAATAGACATCATCCCAACCATTTCTAGAATGTCCAATGATCTGCACATGTAGTGATTTCTAATGTTTCTTCCCATAGTGTTTTTTGTGAAAACTATAGTTGCAAACCACAATATGTACCAAAATATGGTATATACTATTATATGTTCATGTTAAATTCATAGCTATAATAAAATAATAAATATCAAGAAATAAATAAATAAATAAATCACAAAAAATAATTGCCTCAACTTGATGCATAAATTTTGTTAACCGTAAAACTATGATCATTTCAACAGTAATATTCCAAATTTCCAAATGCATTACAATTATATCCAATTTCAAAACCTAGAATCTACATAAATCCTCTGGTATGTGACCTTTGTCGACATTAACTACTTAATTTACTTCAAAATATTTATACAATACCACAAAAACATCTCAGAATAAGTTTTCCCACACTTAGGGAATCCCACACAAACACTTCCAATAATGAGTAACTTAACCCATGGTGTGTCTAGGAATCTCTCATCTTCAATACATATGGTTGAACCTCAAGGTAGAAGATTTGATTTTTTAAATTTAGGTCATCGTTTTATTCTTTAGTGGGGGAGGCCATAAAAAATACTACATGTTCAATCATGACAGATTACATGGAACCCCATGAAATTTAATGAAATATCCTCCGTATATCCCATGATCAATCTCTTGTGTATCCAATATAATCTTTCTACACATCCAAAATATACTAGTTTTATTTTAATAACTCTAATGGATATGACTCTAATGGAATGATGGGTTCTTATATTCACCCTTGATTTTTAAGCATAAATTCTCTTGGAAATATTCCCACCCATCATTTCATACAACTATTCTAATTGAAGGAGTCCTAGAGTATTGTAAATGTTATAATTATATTTCCATTTTAATTCACATCACCCTATAATTTTAAAAGTGATCACTATATAAGGGGAATTTCATGAGTCCCATGCATTTTTCAATGCATTAAATCACTCATGATCCACTATTGCATCCTATAAACAACCTCCCGAAAAACGAAAACACCAAAAATATATACACAGGATGAAATTATGACATGGAATCTTCCTCCTTTAATTATGATATTCGATCCAAACACACTAGTAATCCCAAGTTATCATTAATTGAAATAGGTTATTCCAAGGTAACCCAAAAATTAACATTAGTTTCAAAAAAACATGATGATTTCCAGGAATCTTGAGAAATGACATATCATCACAAATAATCAAACATTAATCTAATTTTGAAAGAAGTGATAGGTAAATTTGGACTCCCATCTTTAACGTCAAACACCTTCAGGTTGGGGCAAAGGTTCATGATATATGGGGAAAACTGAAAACATCACTAAAGATCAAAATGCAACATATTAAAGTTTTTATACATATAGATTATTCTCTAAGGTACAGTATGATCCAAACATTCCAATAGAACCATGAGGTGGGTCCTCAATCTCATCTCTGTATCATGTCTTCAAATATTTCTCGACGGATGTCAGATCTAGGAACATTATCACAATATAGAACAAACTAATATATTACATGTATTACATCGCAATAGAAACTAACATATGGATGTAACATGTCCAAACATATTTTTCAGCATTTCACAAGGTAATTTTGGTAATTACAACATACTATTCATCATACGGTACAATCACCTAGTATATACATGTACTAGAGGGAAAATTAACATTCATATTAGCCATGGATGTTATCCCATCAACTCTATGTTATTATTTAATCTTTTATATGACCCAAATGATTTTTTAATCAATGTTTAAATGAAACCCATTTTTGGATGCTTTTATGTCCCACATAGAGCTAAAAAATTTGTTACCTCTCTAATTTGAAACAACGAGAATACCTTTGGGGGATGAATTAAAGTGAAATATATCCAATGGCATGTGACTCAAGTATAGGGTACCAATGTATCAGGTATGCTTCATAGGGATAATGAACCCTTTGGAATTTACACATGTATTTCCTATAATGTAATTAATGGGTCAATTTATATTGAATCAATAAATTCAATAATAAAATTCTTCTAACACACAAGGATACCGACAATAGTTGAGATTCCACATATCACATGCCATTCAACAAAGTATAAAATAATTAGGTCTTATATATGACAAAACACAAATTTATATAATATTTTGATTGTAATAAATGAAATAATTTCATCAAATTTTCTTAAATATGTTTTTTAAAGATTATTTGGGATTAGATAATTCATTTAAAAATTGGGTGAAAATTCGAGTTTACTCTTTTACATTTAATTATATTATTTCTGATATAAATATTTTTTTATGTTTTATTTAAACATGAAATAATGTAAATGTGCTCATAATTTAATTGGATTCATCATTCATTCAGGATGTATGATCTAAATTGTGCATTTGGTTGGAAAAAATTGTACATGAATTCAATGTTGGGATAAACTCAACAGATAATACGTCTGTTCTATATTTCGGCTATAACCATTACATATGTAGGTGGATTAGGTCCAAATTTTGATCAGAGATTAGAAACCCAGTTTATCAAAAATTAATATTCTAGATGGATAGCTGGTTCATGGGATTTTTCTCCAAATGTTTGTTTATATTAGATTAATTTATTTGGAAAACTTTTTCCATTCACACATCAAACATATTAAATTGTTTCATATCATATTCTATATAAATTGGTGTTTTTCTCATTTGAATGGGTTGGAATGTGAATTAAAGGATTTAAGGAAGTGGAGAATTATTTACACTGAAATTATTTAACCATTGTTAGAGGGGTATATCTGGAAGCACCTATCCCCTCATTGAAGCCTTCTTATTATTCTTCATGTTATAATGTTTGAATTTTCATAATAAACATAATGTTCCAATAATTTGTATTCAATTTTATTATATTTTTTCAACTATCTTATCCATTACTCATCGTATATTTTTTTAGAATCAATAGTTGAAGTGATATTGGGTTATACACTTTATATACCTTTTCACACAAAAATTGTTTCTACGATGACTACACCGCTAATGAAAAAGTATTTATTTTCAGTAATTGATCATCATTTATCCTTTGTCATTCATTTATATTGAATCAATGAGTTGATTTAATTTAAAAAAATGATCTATTTATTTATTTTTTAATTAGAATGAATATAAGAATGAAATTGAATTATTAACACGAAACAAATGTATTCGGGAACTGTGTGAATTCGGAGAGTGAAAATATAATTGGTAATACGTAACCGTATAGAAACAATTTCTATTTCTCAAATATAATCCTGAAACCCAGTTTATCATTATTTATAGAGATTATTTCTGTATTAATTTACCACTAACCATAATCTAACAATAGAACGTCAATAAATGATGGGTTATGTGAGTGCATGATATGAATTTAGACTACTGTTAAATTCATATAATATGTATGGTAATGATTATTCTCATATTGAAAAGGTTTTAAAAAATTAAGGGATCATAATTAAGTACATGCTAATTAAAATTATACTTATTAAAAAAATTGAACAGGTGGATTTATATCCATAATGTGTTAAAAAATTATTTTCTAAAATAATACATTCTCATTGTTATTTGTTAGTCAAATTCCATTACAATAATAAAAAATGATAATAAAAAAATTACATCCCACATACATAATACATATTTTTAAATGGAAAACAAATCCCACTTACATTCTACATAGTGTGTTTATGTAACGCCCCGACCCTAGATACCCATAGTCGGTGCATTATTACATAACATTGGCATGATCACAAAGGATCAAGTCTCGAAAGACTGATTATTTTAGTAGTCTTGGTCACACTAGATATATTCATAAGTCTCACATTACATCATAAGGTAAAAAAACTACACCAACATCTTGTCTTCATATCCCCTCATACTATCCCTCTAGGTCATTCAAAAATTACTTCTTCATAATCCATGGAAAAATAAAACATTGAAAGGGGTGAGCTAAGAGGCTCAGTAAGGATAACATTATAGCAGAAGCTTTCATAGATAAGCATAAACACTTATGGCAGTTTATAACTAAAACAAAAGCCTTTTAAACTTGAACTTCAGCATAAAATGGCAATGATAAAATAAATTAATTCCATTTACTTACTCAAATGGATATTCTACTAGTCTAATGATCACATTCATTATCAATAACAACTTTCATAATGATGGAATGCATAATGCCAGACTATCATAACCACATATCCAAGACCTCGTTCCAATAATACAAATAAGATTTTTCCAAGGCCTTGTGCCAAGACACCAGTTTGTCTCATGAGACCTACCAATGAATTGAGGGGCTATAGTGGGCTCCACCCGTCACATATTAAGTCCAATGCATTCCTCATATGAACAAGTTTAAACATAAGATAAACATTTGTATTAAAACTAGTATACGACATGTCAATAATTTAACCACAAATCATGAATGGTATAAAAATAGCACATCCACAGTCAAACATAACTAATTCGATACAATATGGAAGATTGTACTGTATCACATTAACCTCATACATGAATAATGAAGGATGTTGAAATAGATGAAAATAATCATCCAAACTATTTGAGAGAAATATCCCCCTTTTCGTGGAAACATTTAAAAGTCACACTATTTGTCAAGAAGCCATTTAAAAATAGATTTTTGAATCAAAGTGTCCCATACCACTTTGAAACTTTTTAAAAGGAGTTTTAATTTTAAAAATTTAATGTCCATATAAATAAATCCTTAAAACCATTTATAAAACAAGAACATTAATGAGCAAGAATTAGAAGAATAATTCATTTAAACATTTAAAAATTTTATTTTAGTTAGAGATTCTAACCAAAAGAGAGACACTTGAATACAAATAATTGAGGTAATCAAAACTTTGTAATATAATGTGAATAAAGGGATTCATGATATACTATGTCGACGTACATTATATACACCACATAAAAGTGAATTGGTGTATATCAACAAAGTAGTCTCAATGGAATGTAAATTGAGATGAAATCTCTCATAAAGGTCGTATCCTTAGGTTAAGGATAAATCCACGAAATAGTTATGTGTGAAAAATACAAATACACTAAATATGATTGGATATTCAGGTTAAATCAATCAATGGATATTCACACATAATCTTATAAAAACAACACCAATGAATTGGATGTTTAACTCAACAAATGGAGAGTGAGTTATAATTACTCTTATCAAATTCATATCGATGACTTGAGAAATTATAGATTGAGTGATTATGTGTATCAAAAGTATATCCATAGAAAAGGGGAGTTGGAATTATGACATAAGCAAATGAATAGTTATTCCACACATAATCTCGGAGTAAAATAATCAATGAAGTTTGCGTAAAGCCGAATAAATGGAAATTGAAATTTAAAATTCCCTTTTTGATTTGGTAACATACAAAACATACACCCATGAAAGAAGGATCATACAATGATGATGTAAATATTGATTAATTAAAGTATATTACACAATGAATACAAACATGGGCAGTACACACACCACATGTAATAAATAAGTGGTTAACAATGGAATTCTCACGGAATTTAAAGTGAGATACGAAACCTCTTACCTTGTACTTTTCCATGGTTGGGGGTAGGTTAAACTCCTTTATAATGTTGAAATAATTTTTATTAAATTATTCATGAATCTTATACATTAATATGATATCATATATTATCATTTAACATTGCTTTGTTAATAATATCTTAGAATTATTGTCGTTTCGGTTGTTAACTTACTCATTTTCTTTTATATGTTTTGTTACGTAAGCCATGTTTTTCATGGGTAGGTTGTATCTTATTCATATCCAGAATGATATAATGTTCTCAAACATTATTTTTAAATCATAAAATGATAATTATTCTCGATTGGATATGATGGAGAATGAATCTCATCGCGTTCATGGAGATGGTAGTCCGTACGTACGCATGAGTGACAATATCATTCTTTTGATATTAAAATAACATATAATTGGATGTTATACCATATATAAAGAATAATTATCATGTTATATTTATTATTTAAATGAGTTACACATCATTATTATACCCACCCAAATAATAATATATTGATTAACAATTACACCACGATGTGGAGATGGTAAGCCATACGTACGCACGTATGGTGACATGTTATTCAAATGGTGGATAGAATACAGAATATGGTTGTAAAATATTTATAATAACATCACAGTATATATAAGATACTGGATTTATTTTTTTATATTGGTAATAACAAAGAAAGAAGAAGTGGAAGAAGAATGGAACTTGAAAAGGGGTGGTGAAAACATTACCTCTTCTTCGGGTTCTTCCTTATGATTTGATCAAAAGGGATCCATAGGGTGGCTTTCTGATCAAAATAAGGCCTCTAGGTTGTAGTGAGGGATGTTGAGAGAGTATTTGGGAAGGGTTTGGCCGAACCAAAAGGCTTTGATGGTGTGAAGGAATGAGAAGGAGGAGTGCCCTTTTATAAGATGGGTGAGGGGCACCTTTGGAAAAGCTAGAAATATTAATTTATAATAAATTCATGATCTATTTATAATGGCTCCAAAGTTGATTATTCCAAGGTTAAGGTGTGGATAGGTCGAAAACCATTCAACCAATATAATTTAGATAGGTTTGGGTTAATATATTAACCTTATCTTTTAGTTTTAACTCTTAGTTAATTAGTCTGACATTTACCATGTCACATTGTAATTTTATATTATTGAGTTAATAAACATAATATATACATCAAAGAGACCCCCAAGTGGTCCATTAATGATATACCTATCATGATATAAGCCTCTTCTCTGAAACATATATTTTTAGGAATTTAATATCAATTAATAATATAATTTTTTTTAAAAAAACTGTTTTATGTCAATTTTGACACTATTCAATAGTTGATTTTTGTGAAACTCATAACAGAATGATTACTTCGAAAAAAGTAAATTAAATCAATCCTAATATGTCATATTATCCTATAAAATTAGTTTAATTCATTAAAAGTCTTAAATTATAATTATTTGGTTATTTAAAATATCAATTATTTTAAATTTTCACTGTTATGTTAATTACTGCATCACAATTGTGTCCTAAATATATTAAATTATTTAATGTCTACAAATTATAAATAACATATAATTATGTAGGAAATTTTATTATATTTCTAATTAATATTTAAAATCTAATTTATCTTATATATAACCCTGTATTAAAAATGTTTTAGTAAATAAACTTTGATTTTAACTCTTTTAACTCTTCTTTGAATTGAATAATAATAAATGTCCTAATCTAATCCAGGTGGACTTAAATGATTATACATTTTTCCGAAGGTTGTTTTAGGTCAAGATACACTTGTCCAATAGAATTTGGACGTGTGTTAGGGTAATATTAATATCATTTTTACCCTTCATTACCCTATTTACTTTTAACCATGGTAAATAAAAGTAAAAAGTTACTATTCACCAAAAAATTATTTTCATCTCATTGAACCACATTTTACTTCTGGATATTAACCGTGTCTCTCGGATTTTCGAAATTCTATTCACAAAACTGGTAAAATTATGTTTTATGAAAAAATCAATTTTTTAACTACCACTTAGTAGTTTCACTATTCATCAAAAATTGAAGTTTTTCAGAATAATGCCAAAATTTCACTCTAAGATATAATTGATATTCCGAATTCAAAAATGATGTCTATTTAAAAAAATTATAAACATATAAGTTGAATTAATAAATTTTAGAATTAATTTTCGCTGTCACAACAAATAGTGTGTTTTTAAGAAACAATATATATCAAAATATTGACAATTATTTAGGTGCAATTTCAAAGTGAAATTAATTCTAATGAACACCATTGGATAAAATGGTAAAAATATATTCTAATTATACTTTAAACCCACTAAATAATATAATTTATCATGATAAATATTTTTATTTTAAAAGTTGTTTTTAATTAAAATTTATTAATTTTCACTATTCATCAAAATATAAGTGTTATCCGAAAAGTTCCAAAATATCACCCTAGGATAAATTCGATATTCTGAATCCAAAAATGGATTCCATTTTGAGAGAAAGAATTTATGAAATTCCAAAAATTAGGTATTAATATTCATAATGGCTAGTTTTATTGGTTGTGGTGTGTTAGAATCTCAATGTTGCGTAAAATGCACACCATTGCATTATTCGAAGGGAAACGTATCGTGGAAGCTTGTGGTGTTACAGTTTATATTATTTTAAAATTTTTCAATGTACCAAAATTATGTTGTTTTTTTTACTACCTCATAGAGATACACCATAGGTCATCTTCCATGGTGCATCCAAAAAACACAAAAAATAAACATCATTTGTGAGAACCCACAACATCATAGTTAAATTTGGTATTGTTTCTAGGGAGGCAACTGATACTTTCAGTCAATTAGATATATAAAATTTATTTTTCATTTTATTTTCTTTTTATCTTATTTCTTCTATCTATATCTAATAATTATTATTTTTCTTCTTCAGTTGTCATCATATTCTTCATTTTTGACCATTGATTAAAACATGCCATTGTAATTTTATTATGGTCCACTTTTCTTCTTCTCATTTTTATTTAACATATGTGATGAACTAAACTGGAAGATGTCATAGATATTGAATGTGATATTTAATTCAACCTTAGGTATCGTATCAAACATTATCTGTAAATGCGATGCTTCAACATTCAACTGGTTGGAAAATTTCTCAATTTTATGAACAATGAAATGTTAAAATAAAAAAATCATAAAACAATAAACAATGGATATAAACAATAATAATGAATATAATATAAAAATTCACGAATTGGTAGCACTAGAAATTAATTTTCAACCAAAATTTTGTTCATAACCAATATATAATCATAATTTGAACTGGAATCATGGATACTTCACCTTCTACTGAGGATTCATGGATTGTCTATTGAGGACCCAAAAAACACCATAATGAATTTATTATGGTTTTCTCAAATCTAAAACTTAGAAATGTATTTGAAGATCAAATCAGACCATGAGAATTCCCATTCTCACTTGATGGTGTTGTGAAATATTTGATGTATTTTTTACAATATAATGATGTAACTTTTGGGAATGATTTGAAATGTTGTTCCATGTAGAGAATTTTCTATCATCATTGACAAATTCAGTTTGAAAAGAGATATTTGGGATCATATAAGCAGAAGGGGATTCAATGTTTGTGTACAATGGGATATACATGAAATTGTGATCATGCTGGCTGCATCCCCAAATTAGTGACCAACTCCTCATCTAATACATCTATGATGGAATCACACATATGGAGAGGAGCATGGTGGATGATGTAGCTAGAGGGTTATTGGTTAAAAAATAGTAAAATATACATGTGTGTTCATAGACATGAGAACACAAAACACTAGGAAATTTTCTGATCGAGAAACACCATATGTTAGAGGAGAACATTAGGCAAGTATTTCTTCTCTTCAAAATAGTTTGATTTATATTATGTTGGTTAAATTTACCACAGTGGTGAGGTAGATAGAATTGTGTCAAAATACAACCCAACCACACATATAATTCCCTGTGGGATCTACAATAAAAGATACCACCTCAATAACTATTTCCAAGACTATAAGAGATTGGATATTGTTCTAATATATTTATTAGAAGACCATATTAATTTTTACAACAACCAGATTCCATAATTATGTATGATTCTTTAGAACCAGCATACATATAATGGTTGAAGGATCAATCAGACATGAGGTATGGTTGTAGAATACTACAAAGGCCACCTTTTCCACAAATCTTCCAGTGGCCTCCAACTTACCAGTAGGGTTTCAAACAACCACACACAATATTTGAAACCTAAGCATCAACAATAAAACAAAAATGGAGTTCTCAACAATATTTAGATTATAATTATAATGATACTATGAAAAAAATTGTTATAAATCAACAAAATGAGATAATGATTAATATTTTAGTGTAACACTCAATGATTTCATAGTTCATTATCTCTTTTAAATAATTCAATAGCTTGAGCTACACATAACACCGAGTTCAAGCACAACACGACTTATCCAATTAGATGTTCAAAAGACGTAATGACTTTTATTAACTTCATTTTGAATAATCCATATAATTTAAACATCCATATTGCGTGTATCATAGACTAAATATAGGAAAAAATTTAATTTATTCAGATAAAAGACGTATTGTAAAAAATTCAATTTTACCTTCTATCAATGGAAAACCCTATTTAAATTTATTTTATCACACATCTATATATTCAATTTGAAAATAGTAAACTTCTTCATTTGATTTATGATAGAATAAATTTAGTTTGGATAATTTTTGGGTGTTTTACTGATAACATTTATATTTTGATGAAAAGTGAAAGTTACAAAATTTTCATTGAAAACAATTTTTCCAATAAGAAAATTACAGTGTTAAATTAAACATTCTAATGGTTTTAATGTTTAATTAGATTATATTTTTATCATTTAATCCAATGATGGAAATTTCATGTATTTTCACATTTAACTTAGACATAAACACAAATCAATATTTTCATATTGTTAACTTCCCAAAACACCATTTGTGGTTTTGACGTCGAGAATTAATTTTAAATTAATTAACAAAAAATACTTTTTATGAAATTTTTGAAATATATTTTATTTATTAATTTGGAATATCCAAATTATCATTGGGTGAATTTTTTTATATTTTTCTAAAAAAAATCAATTTTTGATGAATAGTGAAAAACAATGCAATATAGATAAAAAATGACTTATTATTTTAAATAATTATTTTTAATTTAAAAAATATATAAAGTAAAAATATATAAATAATACATATATTAGTAAAATTTAATTTATTAGGGTAATATTATAATAATATTAGACATATTAAATTTTATTGATCTATTTTATCATCCTGCACCCACCTTCTAGGCACATTTTCAAATTGGCATAAAACGTAGTTTTATAGCTTCTTTAAATAGAATAAAAAATTCTGATGTACATTGATGTCATTGGATATTAAAATGTGGTTTAGTTAGAAGGAAATTATTTTTTCCGATTACTAACATATGATTTTTATTTACCACGGTTAAATGTAAATAGGGATATTAAAGTTAAAAATGTTGTTATAATGAACCTCACAAACATATAATTATATTGGACAAGTTTTTGATGACCAAAATCAATGATAAGAATAAAATATTATTTTTTTCAATCCATATGGAATAGATTAGGCCATATATTATTTTTTATATTTAATGATGAGTTTAATGTTTTAAATTAATATTTATATATCTAAATCATTTTTAATATAGTGTGATACATAAGATAATTTGAACTATAAATATTAATTAGAAATCAGAAAATATTTCCTAAATCATGGAATTTTATTTATAAATTTTAGGCATTATAAAATTAAATTTATTTATGACACATTGATGTTGTTGTAATTATGTAATGTCTCAGACCTCTTTGATCCATTCCATTAGAAAAATATGGTGTCTGAGGTGTTCCTAGTGGTCAAGGTTACTTATCCCTAACAGTATTACAATTTTCCAATTATTCAAATAGTTCCATTGGGGAGATTGATGTGAATAGTTTGATCAGTGAGACAGATGTGTATAGTTCCATCAGATCAGTCTGTCGTTCTATGAACAATACCATCAGATCAGGGAGATATTAAGTGAAAAAAACCACCGTATCAGTGAGATGTTTGGTTAACAGAACCATCAGATTGGACTATCGTTATGTGATTAGTACCACCAAATTGTTCTGTTGTTCTGTGAAGAGTACCATCCAATCTGTGAGTCGCTATGTGAATAGTTCCATTAGACATTTCTTTCATTCTCTGAACAGTACCACCAGATCAGTCTGTCATTCTATGAAAAGTACAAGTAGATTGGTTTTCCATTATCTTAACAACACCATCATATCATTCTGTCGTTCTGTGAATAGTACCATTAGATTTGTATGTCCAGGATCGCTGAGTCACTCCATGAACAGTGTTTCCCGGATCGGTGAGTTGAGGATCAATGAGTCCTGGATCTATGATTCATTATGTGAATAGTGTTTCGTAGATCAGTGAGTCTAGGATCGGTGAATCATTCATTGAAAAGTTTTTCAAGGATCGTTGAGTCCAGGATCATTGAGTCATTCAATGAATAGTGTTTCGAGTATCGGTGAATCAAGGATCGGGGAGTCATTCTGTGAACAATGTTTCTATGATCAGTTTGTCTTTGATCGATTTTTCTATGATCTGTGAGTAATTTTCATAAAAGATTTGTCAAGATCAGTGATTCATTATGTGAATAGTGTTTCTAGGATTGGTGTGTCCAAGATCAATGAATCCAGGATTGTTGAGTAATTTTGTGAATAGTGTTTCCTTGATTGGTGAGTCCAGGATCGGTGAGTCATTTTATAAATAGTGTTTCCAAGACTGGTGAGTCCAAGATTAGTTAGTGAACAATATTTATAGAATCATGTACAATGTTTCTAGGCTATATTTCGAAATAATGTTTCCATGATCGTGAATAGTGTTTCCAACATCCAATGGTTTCTCCCCTTTGACGATTTATTTCACGTAAAATTCATTAATGACCTACTTTTAAGAGATTTAAGGCCAACTAAAATCTCATAACTGCTATATTAATTTTCCAAAGTCATGGGATTCCAATAATAGATCAAACAATATGGTTTACTGTGATCCTCTTTTAATGGAAAATCAATTGTATCATAAACTTCTACTGCATTAAATCTTCTTAAATGATGAGATATCTTCCACCATTGTTTTACCACCTTCTTCCATGCTGCGAGATACTCTATACATTCCTTCATACAATAAGGGAATTGTGTTCAAACATTAATCCTTATATCATTTCCCATCTATGCTTTTTTACAGTGCATGTGCACCCCCTATTTTGGGGCAAGAATCAAGTGTCAATCATTCCTCATTAAAATTATGTTTTGTCTTCGTTTTTTGGGTTCACTTATTTCTATATCTCCATCCCCTTTTATGGAATGATATATCCATGTTCATAATGAGAATCTCTAGGGTTTCAATCGGTGTGGTGGTTTCTCTGCATCCTTGGGTGGATACAACTATCATTGGTGGAGTCAATCATGAACATTTGTTTGATCGTTCTTGTATAAATTCTAAAAAGAACCGTTTGAGGTAGGGAATTCATTTCTTCTCTTTTATTTTATGTGAAATAGTTTAGTTAGTATTTTTTTCCACTGTAGGAATATGTAATTGACATAATTAATATTTGTACCAGATAAAAAAATAGATTTCAATCATATGTTTTTGGCTCTTTTTTGGATATACAGTGTGATATCTATGCTTTCGTTGTTTATCCTTTCGTTCATGATTGAAATTGTTAAAGAACTTAATTACAAAATTAATTGATAATTTTTTTTGATGAAGATAAATATGATAATAAATTAATCTAGTTATTCTTGTTATAATTTGATTCTAATGAAATTGGTTCTATAAGCATAGTTAATTATTTACGATAACATACGTGGTAGTTTTCGTGAATATGGAATTTACAGAAATTAAATCAGTTAGTCCATTGGGGATTAAAGTACTGGATGTTAGATAAATGAAAATTCCTTATTGGGTTCTAAATTACCCACTTTCATGTTTAAGGGAAAAGATCACAATTGATATGATGTCTTTGTTTCCTTCTTCTTATGTAGTAACATGAGCCTAGATGACTGTTGTGATATGTGGGGGCAGGACGGCCTACTGGTTGTGGAAATAGTTGAATCCTTGAGTGGCTAAATGCATTGGTTTATGCATGTGGGTTTCGGGAAGGACACTAGGGATGATGAAATGGTTTGGATTTGAATTTTTGTTTTCATACTGATTCATGTTTTTTTTATCTTCTTTACATTTCCCACTGCTAAAGGGAGTTGGTCTTTTATTCCCTTCATCCGAATTGGGGTAAAACGCGGGGGTATGCAACATGCTTTCTATGTTTATATTCTCAAGGAATGATGGGTTTACTCTGTTCATATATCCGCCAAAGACTTGATAGGTAGATCATCTACTCACCGTGTTGTGTCCCTTTGTTTTTAGTAGCATAGAATTTTTTTGCTAAAATGCTTTGGAATATGGGTATGTAATGTTGTAAATAAATAATTGAATATATGATGTTAACACATGGTGTTTGTTCTTGTTCGGATTCAGTGGTGAAATTTCAATTTAAAGGGACATTAGACATTGCGTGGATGCTAATGAAAGATAATGGTGAAATTGATAACGGTTAATCAGTGTTTAAGTAATTAATTAACGTAATGTTAAAATGATAAAATGGGAATGATTTAATGTAATATAGTTCTTAAAATGGACGTGTGCTTATAGGATACCTAGTCAAAAAAGTGGAAGCCCTGAGACTGATAGAAGTTATCAAAAGTTGAGTTTAAGACTACATTATGACCATATTTTTGTTGTGGGATATAGTATATTCTATACTATTTGTGCTACTATACGCTACTCCACCCCATCTGTTATAGAAAATGATACCCTATGTATTTTGAGCCCCGGTGGATGTTTTCGCCACACTCCAACGGAAGGATTGATGGCTGACTACCCCCTTTTGCCTCAATCTCTTCTCATGGTAGCTAAATGTGCTGGTTGGCATGAAATTTTTCCCCACTATATGTGTGTAGAGGTCTATAATGGCTTGTGGTTATTCAAAAACATATATTATTGATATGTTAACTTATTTGCTATTGTTGGCATAACATGTATAGGTTGTGAGGTCATGAGGATTCTTACTCGATGTGTGGGATGTAATATCTTGAGGTATAATCACCAATGTATGATACACATTATGCAAGATTTCGTGGCTCCCCAAAACTACACGGTTACATTCTTGTGCTGATGTGGGGGTTTTGTTGCATGAGGTTTATGTTTTGTTGCTTCGCCCAGGTGTCTGTGGGCCAAACTTTTTTGATTGAGATGCTTAGGAGATGTGACTTTGGGAAAAAGTGAAAAACCAGTGGGGAAGTAGTTTTGGGGTACCATTTGATATTATTCATTATTTTATGTACTCTTTTAGGTGTTACTTTGTGAGAGTATCCATGGTGTGGCTGGGAAGATATTATAGATGTTTAAGTCATGAGTTAGTGCCACTTGTTGTTCATTGTGCTTTAACACTCATTCAGTACCTTTTCAAAAGAGTCATCTGCGAGGATCCTACTATGTATACTGTTATATTCAACATATGTATATATAACTGTTTTTAGCAGTCACTTGGAGTAGGTTGGATATAATACTGGATTCTACTAGTTTGGGGTTGCTGGAGCTTATTGGGCATGTGATTGCTGCTGTATTTTCTTTCATTCGGGTATTTGCAGTTTTCCCCTTTATGTTGTAGTAGTTTTAATGAAATTATATATTTTAACATGGTATTTATTTTATATTTTTTTCAGTTTTGGAGTCGGTTGGGGCCTATCTTATCACTCTATTCTGTGACTGTTCTCTTAGTGGTCTATGCCTCCCATTGGTGTGTTTACTATACCTTCAAAGCTAGTTTCCAACTTATGGCCTACTAGAGGTGGGACTCGGGGAGGTCATTATCTAAAATATCACACTGTCTGACTAGTAGGGGCAAACTTTGTGGGTAGGGGTCATGACAGAGTGGTATCAGAGAAAGGTCGAGGGATAGGACGGAGTAAAGAGGTAGGAATAAGTGATGTTGCATGGGTTAGTAGGGAAAAGTTGTCAGTCATGTTTATAAAGTGATGTATACACTAGAATGTGGCTTAGACAGAGCAGTTTAGGCCCCCTATGATTTTATGTACGGACTATTATATATGAAATGGCTACCAAATGATGTGATACTTGTTGTATGGTAGATAACTATGAATGTATCATGCATCACTATTCATTGTGCCTGTGTTTTAATGGGTAGACCTTGAGATAGGTTAACCTAAAATGAATAAAATAAAAAAAGTAATTAATTTTTGATGAGTCTACCATATTCTAGGTTTAAGAGCTCTAAGTACTATATATTGTGTGTGTATGGCTCTTTGTCAACGTCCTCTTCAGGATCACATAGAACATGTCCTGTAGGCTAATCCTGTAGATCACCACTGGGTAGAGGTTAACGACGATGTCACTTGGAGGATGTCACCCCATGTGTTTCAGCGCCCGTGTCTACAGTTTTATGAGCCCTCTATTTCAGAGGCAATCACAGAAGACTACTTGGAGGAGGTTGAGATGAGATTTAGTTTGATTTGTGCTTGAAAAGAGAACTTGGTGTCATTGGTTGTTACTATGTAGTGTGGATCAGTGAGGCAGTGGAGGTTCTTGTTCCTCAGGGTCCATGGAGAGTCGACGATCTCATGGGAGGTGTTTCAGGGCATGTTTGGAGTCGAGTTTATTTCTTTGACTAAAAAGGCATCAAATCACATGGATCTTTTTACCCTTCATCACAGGGATCTCCAATGTGCAAGATTATGTAATCAGTTTCATGAACCCTTTACGATAGGCATTGGACCTATTGCTACAATAGGAGGAAAGGGAGAGGCATTTCGAGGAGGCATTGCATCCAAAGAACCCGTTCTAGGTAAACCCATTTATACTGAAGACATTTCTTGAGGAACCAGATAGGGTAGGGGTCATCCAGAGGAGATTATAAAGAACCAAATCATCACGATAGGGGAGTTATTATGATTCCTCCCCAAGAAGAGCTATGGTCATATGTTCCAGTTTTTTGGGCAGAAGAGTTAATGTTTTTCCGCGGGTAGGACCTAGCCCTCAGCATATCATTTATCTGGGGGTAGCATCTTTCTAGCTAATACAAAGTGATCATCAGATTTTTTTCTTGTGGTGGTTGAGGTCATCAATTGCGATATTGACTAAACATTAAGAGTATTCATCATGCAGTGGGTTCTCTACTCTAGGTTCTTCCATTAAGGTAGTTTCAGATGAGGAAGAATCACCTATTAGAACCATCATTAGATAAGATTATTATTGATGGGGTAGGTAGAGGACAGCCTTGTTATGCTCCCTTTCCTTAGAGAGCAGTGCGTGAACGTGGTGGTGGTCGTCATTTGGGTCAGAGAGATCATGGAGGATGTCGTGGTTAGCTTCATGCTTAAGTGTTTCTGGTGTTAGGAAATCCAAACGTTGTTATAGGTAACCTTCGATTGTTTTCTTTTATAGTGTATTACTTTTTTGATTCAGGAGTGACACACTTATTCTTATCACCAAAAATATTATATTCATTGGGACTTGATGTAGATAGGTTTATAGGGACCATGGTGTTGACTATGACATTTTTATGTCGATCGTACTTCATTGAAGTATGTAGAGGATGTGGGCTATTGTTGTGGACACACCACTATTAGAGAGATTTACTATTTTTACAAATACAACCATAGGATGTCATCCTTGGCATAGATTGGTTGTATTCATTTCATGATATCATGGATTGATACAATAGGAAGGTTGTGTTATTCGATGCATATGCAGAGAAAAATGTTTTCTATGGTGAGCGAGGCCATCAGATGGGTCAAAGGGGTGTTCTGTACTTATCATCCATTCTGTCTGATATAATGATAATTTGATTAGACGTACTATAGTTGGTGTTTCCTTGAGTCATAGAAGAGTACCATCATGTCCTTCCAGATGAGGTGGTAGCATTACCCCCATGACGGGAGATCGAGTATGGGAACGAGCTACAACCAGGAGCTTGTATTATCCCACCCTCTCTATATTAGATGGCCCCTTTTGATTTTCCAAAGCTATGTATATAAAATAATGGTAGGTTACTGTGCAATTTCATTGTCCAAGTGTGTCACTGTGGGGTGCACCTGTTTGGTTCTTGAAGAAAGTTGACAACATTTTGTAGTTTTTGGTTGAATATGGTTTATAAAATAAACTAAAAGTAAATAATATCTATCATATTCTACTTATTGATGATTTATTTGATAATCTAAAGGGTTAATGTAGGTTATAAATGAGTGAATTGTGTTCAAGATATCATTAGATTTGTGTGATGGATGGGGATATCTTGAGGACTGCTTTCTGTTGCCGTCATGGGCATTATGAGTTCATTGTAATGTCATTCATTTAGGAAAATTCTCCTATTGTGTTCATGGGATTGATGGACGCTGGTTTCTGGGAGTTCTTGGACATGTTTTTGGTGGTTATAATCGCATTCTTCCATGTGTACTCCACATATGAGGAGGAGCATGTGGAGCATCTACACACCATTTTGGAGTTCTTCTTTATAATCAATTGTTTGGGAAGTTGTCCAAGTGTGATTTTTGGGATTGAGAAGTCTATTTATTGGGGAATGTTGTGTCCCAACATGGATTATCTGTGGATACTTCTAAGATATAATAATTCATATCTTGGGCAGCCCCTAAGATAATTACTGTGGTGCGAAGTTTCCATGGCCTCTCATGTCATTACATGAGGATTGTAGAAAATTTCTCAGGAGTTGTGAATTCATTAATAGCATTAACCAGGAAGAATTAGTCATTCATATGGATTTATCAGTGTCAGGTAGCTTTCTTGCATATGAGATAACGTTATTAAGTGAACTATTTATCCATATTACAACTAAGGGAGTTCAGTTTGATGTTTTCTAGGATGCATCACATCAGGGGTTAGTCATTGTTATAATGCAGGAAAGATCAGTTGTTTCTTATGGGCCTTGATGGTTGCATCCTCTGGAATGTTACCATGGAAACCATGATCTTGAGTTGGCAGCAGTGGTGTTTTCTCTGATGTTGTAGAGAAATTAAATCATTGGTGGGAACTTTGTGGTTTCAACCGATCATAAGAGTGTAAGGTTTGTTTTCTCCCAGCATGACTTCAACTTGTGACAACATCGTTGGATGGATTTATTACAAGGGTACGACATAGAAATATGTATACACCAGTAAAAGGGAATTTTATATTTGATGCACAGAGTTGGAAGTCACGTAGTGATGCTGTGCATGAATCTGGTGACTCGTGGTGTCTAATAGAAGAACTGTCATCCATACATCATGATATGGGTGATGTTGGGGGTATATGATCTCTTTTTCAAATGACGGTTCAGTCATCACTAGTGTTGTAGGTGGATGATTCTTAGTTATGGGATATAGTGGGGGAGGTCCGGAGAGACCGAGTTATTTATGGTGAGGCCCATGATGGTTGGTCTGAGGATGAACAACATTGGGTGTTGTATTATAGAAGAATATTTTAACCTTTTACAATCTATGAGACGGTTCTCAGAGAGTTTCATATTTATCCTTTAGCATTTCATCCTTGCGGGACAAAGATGTATCAAGCCTCGAGGAGCCATTTTTGTTGGCCTAGGCTGAACGGTGCAGTTGAAGAGTTTGTTTTTCGATGGTTGGTTTTCCAAAAGGTGAAACCTAAACATTGTGTTCCAAGTGGTCTGATCCAGCCATTATGATATTACTTGGTGGAAGTTGGAGTACATCTCAATGGAAATTGTTACTAGTTTACCATGAGCTTCGTGAGGGCATGATTCTATTTTTTTGGTAGTGTAATGATTATCAAAATCAACACACTATATAGAAATCAAGGAGTAGATCTCAGTGGAAGTATTTTCGAGGCAGTATCTGGATGTGGTGGAGATACTTCATGGGGTCCCAAGGAAGATCATTTCGAATTAAGATTTTAATTTTACCTCCAGGGTGTGGAGAGGTATCCAACATACTTATGGTTCTCAACTATGACTTAACACTGCTTTTCATCTACAAACGAACGGTCAGAAAGAGCAAAAAATCCAGAATCTTAAAGACATGTTACTCATTTTTTTACTGGATTTTGGTGGTTCCTCGATGATGAACATACCCTTGGTGGGCTTCTCTTACAAAAATATTTTTCACTCAACCATTGATATGGTGCACATTGAATTGTTGTATAGTCGGCCATGATGTTCCCCACTGTGGTGGACTGGGGTCCGAGTTTCAATAATTATCAGACCAGAACTACTACTGAATTAATAGCTATGGTTCGTGTGATTTGTTGGAGGATGTAGACAACTCACTATCATCAGATTTCATTTTATGATCAAAGAAGGATACACATATAATTTGATTTTGGGGAACACATTTTTCTAAAGCTGACTCCCTATCGTGGGATGTGAAGGTTTGGTCGTGGGAGATAGCTTTCTCCCCAGTTTGTTTGGAATTTTGAGCTATTACCCTGTGTTGGATCTCTAGTGTATTGAGAAGCACATCCTCTACTGATGATCTGGATACATGATTTTTTTCATATATCAATGCTTCACCGTTATCATCATGATGTCTGTCAAATCATCAATTGGGGTGAGATCGATGTAAATGATGATGCGACCTTTGAGGAACGACCTATGGAGATCCATGACAAATATGATAAGATGTTACATGGGTATTCTATCAAATTTGATCATGCCTTGTGGAGACACAGTGTCATTGAGGATATTACGTGGTAATGTGTGTCACATATATGTGCTTAGTAACCAGAGTTTATTGATGTTTAACTCTTATCATGTAATGATTTCCTCATTGAAGTTGTAGACCTTTCATCTTCATGGGATGGATTTCATTTGTTTCCTCTTCTGGAATGCTCTCTTTTGAGAGGTATCTCAATGGATGGTTGTTTAGAATTATTTTCTATTTATTTTTATGTTAGTATTGATTTCTCAAGGATAATGATTTTTTGAGAGGTATCTGATGTTAAGTCTTTGACCTCTCGCGTACATTATATTGCTAAAATATGGTGCCTTAGGTTTTCTAGGAGGTCATGGTGACTTATCCGAAATTTTTTTCTACTTTTTGAATTCTGATAATAGTTCCATCGGTGAGATCGATGAGAATAGTACAATCAGATTGGACAGTCGTTCTGTGAATAGTACAATCAGATCAGTTAGTCCTTTTGTGAATAGTACCATCAGATCAGTGAGTCCTTCTACTAATAGTTCCATCATGTTGTTCTGTCGATCTGTGAAAAGTAATATCATATTGGTGATTCGTTTTTTGATCAATACCATTAGAACAGATTGTCATTTTGTGAATAGTACCATCAGATTAGTCTTTCGGTCTATGAATAGAACCATTAGATTGTGTTGTGATTCTATGAATAGTTTTGTTGGATTTTTGATTCCATGACGGGTGTGTCAATGTGTGAACAGTTATACCCGGAACGTTGAGTCATTTCGGGAATATTATTTCCACGATTGGAGATTCATTTCCTAAATAGTGTTTCCAGGATGGGTGAACCATTTTGGGAACAATGTTACCATGATCTTTGTGCCCCGGACTAGTGAGTCATTCCATGAAAAGGGTTACCATGATCGGTCAGTCCAGGATCGTTGAGTCATTCTGTGAACAATGTTTCACGGATCAGTGATTCATTTTGTGAACAGTGTTTCTAGGATCTATGAGTCCATGATTGGTTGGAGTACAGTGTGTCTAGAATCATGTATAGTGTTTCCATGATCGATATGTGTTCAATTTTTCTAGGATATGGATCATTGTTTCCTCCTTCCTATGGTTCTCTCCTTGGACATTTTCATAGACATTAAAAACATTCAATTACTTTATTTAAGGTATTTAAGGAAAATGAATATAGTATAACTACTATATTAATTCTCCTAAGTCTTGTGATGTCTTTACATGGTCAAACTGTCTGGTTTAACATAATACAATTTTAATGGAAAATCCAGCATATCATGAACTACTGCTCCGTCAAATCTTTTAAAGGGATGGTTTATATTCTTCCCTAGTTCTACCCTCTAGTTTCCATGTGCGAGATGCTCGAACTATTAATCCTTTGCTTTGGAGCGGTGTGATCAAACGTTTATCCTTTAATCATTTCAACTTGATCATTCTTATTGTTGCATGCACACCTCGTGTTTTTGTGCAAGAATTAATTGTTGATCCTTCATCGATATAAGGATTCATTTATCATCATTCTTTTAGAATCATCTCAATCTATTTCTCATATCCCATTTTTGGAATATTATCTCCATGTTCATAAAGGGCCTCTCTTGGGTGTTGAACAGTGTTGTGTTGTCTCTGCATCCTCTTGTGGATATAGTGGTCACTATATGAGGTGATCGTGATCCTTTATGTGGATAGTTCTATTATAATGGTCAACAAGAACCATTTGAGGTAAGGAATTAATTTATTCCCTTTTATTTTTCATGAAACTATATAGATTGATAGTTTTAGACCATTGCATTAAAATGTAATTAAAATACTAAATATTTGAACCAGATAAATAAATTGATAGCTATCATATGTTATAGCCTCTAGTTTTTCTATAAAGTGTGACATCTATTGTGGATTTGTTTATCAATTAGTTCATGATGTAAATTGTTAACGAAAATATTGTCAAAATTAATTGATAATAGATTGAGGAATGATAAAGTGGCATGAAAATGAATGTTGTTCTTCATATTTTATTTTGATGTTAATAATGTTGGTTCAATAGGCAAACATAACTATTTGAGATTTTAAAATGGTCAGGATTCTTGAATTTTGGACCTATGAATATTAAATCAGTTAATCCATATTGGATTAAATAACTGTTTGTTTAATAAAAGATAATTCCTTTTTGGTTTATGAGTTACTCTCTTTCATGTTCAAGTACCATTATTTCAATTGATATGAAGTTTGTTTTCTGGCTGCATGTGTTGTGTTGCGTGCCTGGAAGGATATTATGATATGTGGGGGCATGGAGGCCTACTGTTTATGATAGTAGTTGACACCTATTGTGGTAATATGCACCTGTTTATGTATGTGGGTGTTAGGGAGGACATCAAGGACGATAAAATTGGCTGGATGTTAATTTTTGGATTCTGAATGATTCTTATTGGTTATTTATCAGCTTAACTTTCCCCACTACTCAATTAAGTTGGTCTCTCTTAGCCTTATTTAGAATAGGGTGAAGATGCACGGGGTATGCCACGTGCCTTATGTATCATCCCAGGTAAATAATGAATAATACATTTTCATATTTATTAATATTTGTGAATTAAATATTAATTTCACTTTAAAAGGGTTGCTATGTTTAATATCATACCTGATATGCAACAAAGAGATTCTTTGAAATCTTACGATGCACACTAGTAATAAAATAATATTATTTTGAATGGTAGTGAACACATAGCCATTGTATTGGTGGTAATGAATAGAAAAAATAAAATATGATTATATAGGTTTGTTAAATGGTTTTACATTTATCCAATACAAGACAAAGGATTAAAATGCGAAAAGAATTCAATTTTGGGCATATATACTGTAACATTCACAAAAGGTCGACTTATCGCCTTTTGATGGAAAACCATCTATAAGTATAGTTATGGTCCCTCTTATACATTCTATTGGACCAAATAAAATTATTCTTTAGAATTGGGATATCAAAATTTACTTTGTGTAAATTTTTGGTATTTTTTCGATAAAGTTCATTTTTTTAATGAATAGTGAAAAATGTTGTATTTTAATTCAAAACAACATTTTAATCTATTTTATTTATATGATTAAAATATCTTTTAAATTGGTTTTAATGTGAAATTGGAATATATTTTTACCATTTAATCCAATATTGGTCATTGGAATTAATTTAACTTTGAAATTGGACTTAAACTAGTGTCAATCTATTGATATATATTATTTCACAAAAATATGATATTTGATCTGATAGTGGAAATTAATTATTAAATTAATTAATGTTACTTATAAGTTTTTTATTTTGTAAAATATACATCATTTTTGAATTCGGAATATCAAATATAGCTTAGGGTGAAGTTTTGATATTTTTCTAAAATAATCCAATTTTTTATAATATTGAAACCACTAAGTGGTACTTAAAAAACTGATTTTTCATTTAAATGAAATTTTACCACCTTTGTGTTTTGAATTTCAAAAATACGACATATATGGTTGTCATTAGGAAGTAAAATTTGGTTGAATGGGATTAAAATAATTTTTTGGTGAATAGTAACTTTTAATATTATTAATCGCGATTAGATGTAATTAGTGTAGTTTAAGGTAAAAATAATGTTTTAATAATATGAAATCACCTAGACACATGTCATACCCTTATTGGATGTGTCATGGACGACCAATACAATCCATGGGTCAACTTGAGGACCCCATGGAGCCACATTGGTAGGAAAATGACATTAATATCTTTTTATTTAATGTTAAAATAAAAATGTCACAAACATGAGTTGTTTTACTAATACAATTTTTAAATGGGGTTATAAAAGTCATATATTTTACTATAAATATTAATTAGAAATCTAAAAATATTTCCTACATCATGATATTTTTTTTAATAATTTTTAGATCTTAAATAAATTAAATTATTTATGGCACCATGATGATGCAGCGATTAACTCATTATTTAATGATTTAAATAAAATGAAAATATAATGTAAACTCTAAGACCTACACATGTCAGAAACCTATTGTATGGGTGTATTTAGAACTCTAATCACCATATTCTCTAAATATATAATTGTGGGACCCTTTTTATCTGAAAATCATATTATAATAATGTATCTTTTCTTAACATTCCAAGAGTGCCTATCCTCCTCTCTTATAAAAGGCCCCCACCTCTACCTCCTTACCCACAAAATTCAAGCCTTTGATTCGGCCAAGGTCTGCACATTTTTTCTCTCCAAATCCCTCTATTATTCCTAGAAGCCTCACATTGGGAATAATTCTTCCCAAGTAAGCCTTTGAGCTCAAATCAAAAATAGATAACTGTTTTAAAGGTAGTGTCTTCTCTTGTGTTCTTATGTTTTATTTTTCTTCTCCAACCCCTTAAACTCTTTTTATTCCTTTATTTTGTAACAAAAACAGTATCTTAAATATAATATAATGTTGTAATAATAATTATTCTAGCTACACTTACACACACCTACATCTAATGGTTAAGTAACATAGTGTTTTCTGGATGGAGAATTTCTGCCTCACGAAACGATGATTGTTCAATATTCTTCCCACACCTTCAAAGGTGGCCATTAAGATGTCAATATAATTATATATGATATATAATATGTTTATGTTTCCCTTAATATTCTGTATTTTTCATTTGTGGCATACCTTTATGGTTTCCATTGTGGGTAAAAATGAAAATTTCATTTTAGGAAGTGCGGACTACCACCCCCTCAAAGTGATTTGATTCATTAATGCCATTCGTGCGATGTATAAAGGATAGATTTAATGATATTATATATGATATTATACCAGAATTATAATATACCAATATATATTTATGATTTTAATCCATTAAAGTATTAGATAGAAATGAAAGCAGTGTTCATGCGTACGTACGGCTTACCGTCTCCATGAACGATGCATTTCATTTCTGATCCCCAAATGTAATATACTATTATAAGTACATATATATAATGGATATATATGATGTATGATACATTTAAATGATGAATATAATTCTGGAATTAATATATACATACCTCCCATTTAGTTTTAATTCCATTAATATGATGTAGAAATGAAAGTAGTGTTCATGCGTACGTACGGCTTACCGACTCCATGAACGGTGCATTTCATTTCCTACCTCTAAATAATTATGTAATATTATAAATACATGTATATTATGGATATATATGATATATATGATATCAAAATCATAAATATCATTCTGGATATAATGAACCTTTGACCACACAAAAAACATGTAATTGTAAGAAGTCCACTTTCGACATAAGAATAAAATATCGAAAAAACAAACATTATTAACTTAAATGATTACATAATGATTATAACATGGTAATAAGTGATATTAAAATAATAATGACCTTGAAAAACGTTATCATGAAAGTAGAAATTAACTCAAGTTTATTATTAGGCATGTTAAAGAACGATCGAGTCAAGTCGGACCCGAGGTAAGGGACTTCGTCTCAATCTCCTTTCATTGAGGCATATTTCCTTTTATGAACAACTTTGTTTTATACTGTGTATAAGACCCTTTGACTTTTACATTTTTTCAAAAGGAATATTTTTATACAAAGAGTTTTACTAAACGATAAAAGGGAATGTTTTTGTTGTATGTATTCTGTAACGCCCCGACCCCAGCTACCCAGAGTCGGTGCATTACTTCGTAACATTGGCATGATCACAAAAGATCAAGTATCGAAAGACCGATTAGTTTAGTAGCCTTGGAAACACTAGATACATTCATAAGTCTTACATTACATCATAAAGTGAAAAACTACAATAAAAAAGTCTCCATAGTCCACACTCATATCCTCTTCTCACTATCCCTACAGGTCATTCCTAAAATACTTCTTCACATCCTGGAAAATATTAAAACATTGAAAGGGGTGAGCTCAGATGCTCAGTAAGGATAACAATATTGCGGAAGCTTTCATAAATAATCATTAACAATTAAGGAAATGTATAAATAAAACAAAAGCCTTTTAAACATGAACTTCAACATAATATGGCAAAATTAAAATGAGATAATGCCATTCACTTCTTCACATGGATATTCTACTGGTCGAATAATCACATGCAATATCAATAACCACTTTCATAATGAGGGAATGTATAATTCCAGACATTCTGAAACATTTTGTCAAGGCCTCGCCCAAGACGTCTAAAATTATTAAGGCCTCGGCCTAAACCATAACTCAAATTGGGAAAGGCCCTCGGCCAATTCCACGTCTAGTTGTCTAATGAGACCTACCGAAGAATCGAGGAGCTATAGCGGGCTCCACCCGTCACTTATTAAGTCCAATGCATTCCTCATATGAATAGGTTTAAACATATCATAAACCATAACATAATTGTATCACATAAAACATTCATAAAGGAAACATAAAATTTCCACATTTCAATCACAAGATATCAATACAAAACATTGATATAATAAAAACGCTTTCAAAACCATTTTCAATACCAAAATAAAAGAAAGTTAAAACTTTGTATTTATTTTTCATTAAAAAAATGATGGCTTGTAGAGGAAGCCGAAACTCAAATAATGGTCACGGCGGCGGAGAAGTCATTGTCGCCGCATAAGTATGGAAAGATAAAAATTCCCTTTTGTCGTTTAGCAAAACGATTCGTATAAAAAAGATTCCTTTTGAATAAACGTAAAAGTCAAAGGGGTTTATACACCGTTTAAAAGAAAGTTGTGTATAAAACCAAATATGCCTCAATGAAAGGTGATTGAGACGAAGTCCTTAAAAAGATCATTTTTTTAAATAAAGTACATCTATAATGTGTATTCACTATAAGTACACATAAATAATTTAAAAATACAAGATAGGACATAATAATATCATGACATAATTTGAAAGTAGGAGATTAACCCAAAGAATGGAAATTTGGTTAAGAAGTTCCCTTACCTCGTGTCCGACATGACTCGACCGTTCTTTAACCTCCTGAATAATAAACTAGAGTTAATATATACCTTATTAAGAACCATTTTCAATTTCATTATCCTTTTTTTATCACTTATTACAATGATATGAACATTATGTAAATTTTTTAAGATAATAACTGTCGTTTTGTCGATCTTTGGTACTTGAGTCAACAATAAACTTCTTATAATTACAAGTTTTTTATGTGGTAGAATATCCATTATCTCCATAATTATATTCATTATTTAGATGTCATATATATCTTATATAGCCAGTATATACATTCATTTATAATATTACGTAACATTTAGAGATAATAAATGAAATGCACCATTCATGGAGACGGTAAGCCGTACGTACGCATGAACGCTACTTTCATTACAATTTCATATTTAATGGAACGAAATCATAATGATATAAATGTATAATATAATTCCAGTATAATATAGTGTATAATACCATTTACTCCATCCTTTATACATCTCACATATGGCATTAACGATTCAAATCACTTTGAGGGGGCGGTAGTCCGCACTTCCTAAAATGAAATTATCGCATTTTACCCATAATGGAAATCATAAAGTATGCCATAAATGAGAAATACAGAAGAATAAGTAAAACATAAACATATTATATATCATATATAAAAATAGTGACATCTTAATGGCCACCTTTGAAGGTGTTATATGAGTGTTGAACAATCATCGTTTCGTGAGGCAGAAATTCGCCATCCACAGAAACCGTATGTTTTTTAATCGTTAGATGTAGGTTTGTGTAAGTGTAGCTCGAATCCTTCTTATAACAACATCCTAGTATATTGAGGATACTGGTTATGTTACAAAAGAAATTAATAAAAAGAGTTTAGGGGTTGGAGAAGAAAAATAAAACAAAACAACATTAGAGAAGACATTACCTCAAAATCGGGTAACGCTTTTTGATTTGAGCCAAAGGCTTCCTTGGGAAGAGTTCTGCCCAAAGTTAGGCTTCTAGGAGTAAGAGGTGGAAGTTGGGAGAGTATTTGGGCAGCGTTTGGCTGAGCTAAATGGCTTGAAAGTGTGAATGAGGTGGGAGAGGTGGGGGCCTTTTATAAGTGGAGAGGAGGGGCACTCTTGGAAAGTAAAGAAAAGTCACTTTATTATAAAATGAGTTTCGGATTATAGAGGTCCCATACTTATATAATTCTAGGATAAGATGATAAGAGTTCGAAATATACTCATCCAATAGGTTTTTTGACAAGTGTACGCTTTGGATTTTACATTATCTTTCCATTTTATTTAAATCGTTAAATAATGAGGTCATCGCTGCATCATCATGATGTCATAATTAATTTAATTTATTTAATGTCTAAAAATTTAAAAAAAAATACTATGATGTAGGAAATCTTTTTAGCTTTCTAATGAATATTTATAATCAAAATTTGGACTTGTGTAGCCCCACCAAAAAACTGTTTTAGTAAAACAACTCATGTTTGTGTCAATTTAATTTTAACATTAAATATATATATATATATATATATATATTAATGTCATTTTCCAACCAAAGTGGCTCCATGGGGTCCCCAAGATGACCCATGGGTTTTCTTGGTCGGCCATGACTCATCCAATAGGAGTAGGACAAGTCTCAAGCTCATCTCATATTATTAAAACATTATTTTTACCTTAAACTACACTAATTACCTCTAATCGCGATTAAGAACTTAAAAGATACTATTCACCAAAAAAATTATTTTGATCTCATTGAACCACATTTTAATTCTTAATGACAACCATGTATGTCGGATTTTTGAAAATCAAATCACAGAAGTGGTAATATTTCATTTAAACGAAAAATCAGTTATTTAACTACCACTTAGTGGTTTCACTATTCATCAAAAATTGAAGTTTTTCAGAACAATGCCAAAATTTCACCCTAAGCTATAATTGATATTCGGAATTCAAAAACGTTGCCTATTTTACAAAATTACAAACATATAAGTTGAATTAATTAATTTTATAATTAATTCCCGCTGTCACAGCAAATAGCGTGTTTTAAGAAACAATTTATATCAAAAGATTAGCAATTGTTTATGTCCAATTTCAAAGTGAAATTAATTCTAATGAACACCATTGGATAAAATGGTAAAAATATATTCTAATTATACATTAAAACCACTAAATAGTATAATATATCACTATAAATTATTTTGATTAAAGAAGTTGTTTTTAAGTATTTTTCACTATTCATAAAAATGGATGTTCTCAGAAAATTACAAAAAATTTAAATTAGGATAATTTCGATATTACGAAAAAAAAAATGAAGTCCATTTTGAAATATAACATTTCTATAGTTTTAAAAAGTGGGTATTACTATTCATAATGGCTACTTTGATTAGTTGCGATGTGTTAGAACTCGAAGTTGCGTACAATGCAAGCTATTGCATTATTGAATGAGAATCGTATCATAGAAGCTCGGGGTGTTACATTCTCCCCTCATTCAATAAATTGCGTTCTCGCAATTTGAAATTTTTCTTGGAAAATAAAAGGTTGAAAATAGAAAATACCTTTGTAGAAAACCCACATCAGAAATAAGGTTAATAAAAATATAACTTTAAAAGAAAGAAAGATAAGTACAAAGGTCACCCAAGATAGCCCATACTAGGATTCTATGAAAATATGGACATGGAAGAAAAACAAACCATCAAGGTCTGATGGAGAGTTGTAGAAAACTTGATTAGGAGAAATATAACAATAAGAAAATCACAAACTTGTGATTGGTTAAACGGTCCTTGAATCCCCAGTTGGAAAAGTTAACCGGCAACGTTTTTGTTTTAAGTCACCATTTATAAAGTTAAAGAATTTATTTAGGAGATTTACTAAGAACGTAAGGGAATATACATACTTGTCATGTAGACTTTCATTCTTTAATAAATTTTTACCAAAAACCCAACTTTCACTCTAAAAGGTAATAGAACTCAAAAATATTCAATTTATCCTAATTTTATAAGGTTACAAATATTAACACATACCATTTAGATTAGAAAAACTATTTTGTAATAACCAGGGACTTCACGTAGTCCAGTGGTAGGCGATTACTCCCAATTGCACTATGGTTGTGGGTTCGATTCCCACAACTTTGTCCGACGCGATGGTTTGTCACTCGGTCTGCGTGTTGTCCTTTTTATAAATATCCAAAAATAAACTTAACAATAGTATCCAATGAAAAATATAATTCATTCCAACCTTTATAGTTATCCAAAATACTTCTGTCCAACTCACAGTCCAGATTTTATGAGGAAGGTAAACATAATGAAGCTCCTTTTTTTCCTACGTAACAACATGTGAACACCTTCAAAGATCCTTCAAATCTTTATTTTCTTTCCTCTGTTTCACGTGGGATCTTTCTCTTTCTTTCCTCCTCGTGCATCAGATTTAGAACGCATGCACGGCCTCTGTTTCTTCTATCCCATGCATGCAAAGCATGAATCAACATAGCCTCGGAACCTTCGGTTTGCCTCGGCCGAACATCAGTTTCTCCATTTCGTGCATGCACGCTTATTTTAAACCATGGACAAATTCAGTGTGGCCAGACGATCACAATGGAGGTCTTAGATCCTTCAGAGGTGGCCGGGAACTCTAAAACTATCCTCGGGTGGCCTCTGGTTCATCGGTGGCTCGCGGGTGGCTTCGGGGAGGCCTCAGCTCGAGCTCGAGGAAGGAGATGATCCACGGCCGTTGGATCGGGTGATGGAGATACATCGAGCGGCCTGGATTAGATCGTGGCGCCGCAGATGGATCGTGCGGCGCAGATCAAGCGCGCGATGGCTCGGACGGCCAGGATCTCTTCCGCGGGAAAATCCCGCGTCCCACATCGAAACGGTGGCCATTTTTCTCGCGGCTTATCAACTAAGCGCTGCCGAGAAGCGCTCAGTTGAACTTCCTCCCTCACGGTGCCACCCCGCACCGTGTTCTCCCTGCGGGCGCGCTCTGCGCCCACTCTCTGCTCCTGCGGGCGCGCTCCTAGCACCCACTATGCACCCTGTGACACTCGGGGGCGCGCTCCTACGCACCTGCCGAGCTCCTCCGGGCGTGCCCCAAACGCCTAGCAGTGTCTTGGGTGCGTCCTGCCGCCCTGGACTCGCCCCACGGGTTCCCCCTTGGGCGTGGCGCCTTAGGACCACATGTGCCTTGGGGTTGAACCCTCAAGGTGTCCATGGGCTGGCCAATTTTTTTGGCAAAGTAACAAATAAGACTTTGTCAAAAACAAAGTCCTTCATGAAAAATACCAATTCTGAATGCCAAATGCCTCCTCCTCTATTCTTCTCTTCTTCATCTTAAGAATTCCTCCATTCTTCTTCAACATGTATTCATCACTTATGAATGGAATTTCAAACGGTTTCTTCTTAATCTTCTTCATCTCTTCTTCCATATGTGTTCAATACTTAGGAGGGACTTCTTCAACTGAATCTCATGATTCACACATGTTCTTCAACATTCTTCATTGATCTAAGCAGAGATCAATTGGATCATCTTCATGTTCACATGCACTGAGTGATAGTGCATGGACTTCATTAGTGCACATCATCCACTTAGTAGTTGTGGATGGAACTCCTTTCAACTCCTCATGCATTGTGAAGACAATGCATGGTCTTCAATCAATGTTGTGACATTGTATCATCAGGATACAAGTTCTTTGAACTTAAAGATCAGCTCCACAATCGTCTGATGTTCATGAAGAATGTTTCAACCATATTCTCCAATGCCACTTAGTGAATCTCCTAAGTGACATGCATCTTAGTACCATGGCCATTCTCCTTCACGTACCAACACCATCACAACCATTGACATTCACATCTTGACAATTCTTGACATCCATTCATTCTAAGACAACAACATGCCTCATTGACAACAAATGCAACACAATGCACTTCAATCTCCCCCTTTGTATTTGTTGTCAATACACTCCTTTAGCACATATGAATGGTTCAATATGTGTGCCAATATTTTCTCCCCCTTATTGGCAATCAAATGCAAAGGTGTGGTGTGGTACTCTTCCACACTATCTCTTCCTCCCTTCTAATAGCATCTTCTTGAAAAACACTAGGAGAGGGATGATGTCACATGTTCTTCTTTAGCAAAGAACCTTTAGTTGATCAACTCTAAGTCTACTTGGGCTAACCCGGTGTAGAAAACAAGAGTGATATAACCAAGGAACTCAATGCTGACCAACATTCACAATACATGTGAGATCATGCTTAGGGGTTTGAAATTTTTCAGATATAACAATGAATTTGCTAAATCCTGCACAACTTCACAAAACTCATTAGAAAGTTCAGTGCAATGATAAATATCCCCCTTTCATCCACTTGTCTTCAATCCATACTCCCCCTTAATTGACAAGATAAACTCAATTAAGAAACAAGGGATGAAAGTATGATTGGAATACCTTCATCTTTTCTCAAGATAGTATTAAATCTTAGAATACCATCTTCTCCAGATTGGCTCCCCCTCAAGGGGTGCACTCCATTCTTTCCAAACCATCCTCCAGTTGAGAATGATCATCATCTTCAATTCCCTTCAATGTTAGAACATGCATATACCAAGAGTATAAGGGAATAAGATGGAACCTCCTTGGTTCATCAATGTGAACAACAAGGTTGAGAAGATTCTCTCAACCGAGATGCCCCATTTTCACCAGTCTTCACACTTGCACATTTGATCTTCATTGATGATTGTGCTGGTGTGGTTCTCAAAACATCTTCATGTGAAACCTTCTTCTTCCCTTTTGCTTTAGCAATTGCCAGAGCTTCATCTTCAACTCTTTGTAGTTCTCTGGAAAGTTGCAACTGGTGTGGCCATATGACAAGTAAATCATTTGGAAGAGTGGCCCCAGTTCTGGAAGTTCCACATGGTTCTTTTGATGCTGTTAAGCTACCTTTCTTAGGAAACTTATTTTCAATCAATCCCTTCTTCTTCTGGATTGATTCTCTTTTAGAGTTCAGTCTGCTTCTATTTAGTTTCATGGCTTCTTTACAAAGGTCCATGATGTGTCCTTTCTTTCCACAGTAGAAGCATTTCTTGGTGGTCCTTCTGGATGCATCACCCTTCTTGGATTTGAATTCCAAGGACTTCTCTTCATTCTTCAAATTCTTCTTGGGAGCATCTTCTCCTTTCGTCTTGCTTCCCAAGGAATCTTTCTGAGCCAGGTTCTGTGATCTTTTCTTCTTTTGAGCTCTGGATACAGCTGGAGACTAACATGTATCTTTTTGACCACTTTTGCAATCATCCCAGATGTTGTCAAGTAATCCAAATCTATTTGCAGTAAACAGATGTCTCTGGACCTGTGGATGTTGCTTCCTTCCTTCTGGCTTGCTCCCCCTTGGCATGGGCTTCCTCTATGCTTTGGCATTCAGTGGATTGTACCAACAATCCTTTGCACAATGCCCATACTTATTACAACACCAGCATTGTCCCACGAATCTTGACCTCTTCAGTCCTTCTGATTGTAGGGAACTTTTCTTGACCTATTGTGCTGTTTCAGGAGAGCTCTGCTTCTTTACTGTCTTCATCCATATTTGTTTGGAATTATTCTTCCATCCTGCACTTTTTGTGGAAACACATTTAGAAACATGAGTACAAGATGGGATGGATGGTACCTTCTTTTTAGAAGATGTTGCACTTTTATTAGAGGATGTCTTTCTCTTAGAATCATCCTGCTCAAAGCTCACTTGAGTGGCAACATTTCTTCTTCCAGCTGTCTGGGAGGCTTGGGCTTTGGGTGATTGCTGATTTTTCAATATCACCTCCAGTTCTAAGCATTTCATATTGAGGGAGTTCTTCTCATCCTCAATAGTTCTTAGCCTTCCTTCCCATTTCTCTTCCAGCTGCTTCATCTGGTCTTCATGCACTTTCTTCATTTCTTGTAATGAATTGTCAAGCTCCTTCACCCTTTTTACTTTGTCTTCAAGTTGAGCATCTATGACATTCATTGACACTTTATGCCTCTTTTCCAGTGCATGGAAAACATCTTTGATTATTACATTAAATATTTCTTTCTCAGAAAGGCTTCTTTGCAATTCTTCACAGGTATCATCATATCTTTCATTGCAAAGAGATACTATTTCATCTTTGGCATTTACCATCTTTCTGAGAGTGTTGGTTATGCCAACCCTTTTTGCCAATTGATCTTCCAGTGAATTGGCTTCATCTTCCAGCTGTAATTTTTCTTCTTGAAGATCAAGGAGGCCTGTAGCTATACACATTGCCACTTCCTTGGGGACTCTCTTCTGAAGATATTTGATTGCATTTAGAAGATCATTGTTTCTTCCATCTTCATCACAGCTAGAGCAGGCTTCATCAGAAGAATGATAAAAAGGAATTGTCATCTGATGTGACTTTCACATTTCTTTCCATAGAAGGAGTTTCTCTGATTTCACCAACTTTCTTTCTCATCTTCTTTGCCTGTTTCTTCTTTCTATTTTTCTGAGTCTTGGCAGATATCTCCATTTGAGGCTGGTCGCTCGTTTCCTCAAATATGCACTTCATAAAGACTCCCTTGGATCTTTTAGAGGTATCCTCGCTCTGATACCAATTGAAGTGCCCAGATCAGTGTGAATCACTAAGAGGGGGAGGGGGTGAATCAGTGATCCTTTAAAACTTTTGTACTAATTGATTCTTATCAATTAAACCTCTATGGCTAGTTAAAGCCTCGATCCACTCTTCTTGTATCTCTCAACCTTTCCCGAATGATGCAGTAATGAAAAGGCACAGGACACAAGGATTTACAAGGTTCGGCACCAAAGGCCTACATCCTTGCCATGCTCTCCCAGCATGGATTCTCCCATTATAACTTGTTAGAATTACAATGGTCGATACAGAGTCCCACTGTATCTCTCATGAGTCCCACAGGAAGGTCTTTATACTGCGTCCCACAGTGTTACCAGAGTCCCACTGGCCTGCTCCAGAATCCCACTGAAGACTTCTTCTCCCTGAGTCCCACAAGGTCTTCTCTTGGCTCCTCGAGTCACACGAGTAGCTCTTCTTCTCTTTAAGCTTCTTCAAGTAACTTCAGCATTCTGGGATAAAGACTGTTGGCCTTGCTCTGTACCTCTGATCACTTGTGATGATCAGGTCTTCTCGTCTTGCTCAGGCTTTATCTCCTTCTTCTAAGGATGACCTGGCCTCTTTCTTCAAGAATCTTCAACAGCCTCTGAAAAGGTCTGTTGGTCTTGGACTCCTCAGATGCACACCACTGATTTAGCACTGTTCACGTGTGCACGTGCATGAATGCATGCATGCACTCTCCTTTTCTTTCTTCTAGGTGCAATAATCCCACAAAGGGTGTAGTCACTTTAATCACACACCTTCTTCCTCCTTCACACACTTTATCCAATTTTTTTACACACTTAGAGTGTGTTCTACTTTGTGTGGATGTCCTCCTTTCAACTTCTTCTAAGTGTGTTCACTTTTAGTGCACACCTAGGTTCGTCCAACTTCTCCTTGTTTGCACACACACGCTCAAGGCATGTTCTTCAATTTGCATACACAAGGTTTCAAGCCTTGGGTTCTCCTTGCACATACAACTTGATGTAGTCTTCCTCCTTATGCACACACTAGGGCCACGACCTTCTCTTGATCACTTTGCACACACACAAATGTGGTGGCCACACTCCGTTTGCTTCAAACTTGCCCACGGCCTTCTTTTTCTTTTTCACTTAGTATGCACACACAAAATGTGTGATCTTCACATTGCACATAAGAGATTCAAGTCTCGGCCTTCTTTTCAAATGCACACACAAGAGCCACGGCCTCCTCTTCTTCAGCAGCCACACAAGGCACAAAGGTTCGGCCTTCTCAAAGTTCACACACGAGGCATGAAAGCCTCGGGTCCTCTTCTGTTTTTGCACAAGAGGCAAAGCCTCGGCCTTCTTTGCCCCACACACAAAGTGTGTGTCTCGGACAAGGTGTGCTCAACCCGAACTCCGACTCAAGTGAGGCACGCAAGGGGTGCGGCCCCTCCTTCTCTTCACAACCGAGCTATTTCCACTGGCCGTGGGTCGCGCAATCCACAAGGCGCGCAAGTGCACAAGGCACAAAGCGGTGCACAAGGGTGCTGCCTAACCTTCCCTGTCGCGCAAGCAGTGGCGGACAGGGGGGTCCTCTTCTTGTCGCGCAAAAAGGTAGCGCGCAAGGGACTCCTTCGGGCCAAGGATGGCACCGAGGACTTCAGCCGCGCAGGGTGCGCACAAGGATCTCACCGCGCAAGTGTGCGCGGGGCTTCGTCTTCGCGAGGAAGAGGTGCACTCACGGTTCTCCGGATCTTGAACAAAGGATCAGCAAGCAACAATGAGGTCTCGGCCTCTCCTTTTATAGGCAGAGATGCCTCAGATTATCCGCGTGCAATAAATCTTGAATCACTGAAGATTTAGGTTCTTTAAAGATCCTTCAAATATTTATTTTCTTTCCTCTGTTTCACGCGGGATCTTTCTCTTTCTTTCCTCCTCGTGCATGCGATTTAGAACGCATGCACGACCTCTGTTTCTTCTATCCCATTCATGCAAAGCATGAATCAACATAGCCTCGGCACCTTCGGTTTGCCTCGGCCGAACATCAGGTTCACCATTTCGTGCATGCAGGCTTATTTTAAACCATGGACGAATTCAGTGTGGCCAAACGATCACAATGGAGGTCTTAGATCCTTCAGAGGTGGCCGGGAACTCGAAAACTATCCTCGGGTGGCCTCTGGTTCATCGGCGGCTCGCGGGTGGCTTCGGGGAGGCCTCAACTCGAGCTCGAGGAAGGAGATGATCCACGGCCGTTTGATCGGGCGATGGAGATACATCGAGCGGCCTGGATTAGATCGTGGCGCCGCGGATGGATCGTGCGGCGCAGATCAAGCGCGTGATGGCTCGGACGGCCAGGATCTCTTCCGCGGGAAAATCCCGCGTCCCACATCGAAACGGCGGCCATTTTTCTCGCGGCTTATCAACTAAGCGCTGCCGAGAAGCGCTCAGTTGAACTTCCTCCCTCACGGTGCCGCCCCGCACCGTGTTCTCCCTGCGGGCGCGCTCTGCGCCCACTCTCTGCTCCTGCGGGCGCGCTCCTAGCGCCCACTATGCACCCTGTGACACTCGGGGGCGCGCTCCTATGCCCCTGCCGCGCTCCTCCGGGCGTGCCCCAGACGCCTAGCGGTGTCTTGGGTGCGTCCTGCCGCCCTGGACTCGCCCCACGGGTTCCCCCTTGGGCGTGGCGCCTTAGGCCCACATGTGCCTTGGGGTTGAACCCTCAAGGTGTCCATGGGCTGGCCAATTTTTTTGGCAAAGTAACAAATAAGACTTTGTCAAAAACAAAGTCCTTCATGAAAAATACCAATTCTAAATGCCAAATGCCTCCTCCTCTATTCTTCTCTTCTTCATCTTAAGAATTCCTCCATTCTTCTTCAACATGTATTCATCACTTATGAATGGAATTTCAAACGGTTTCTTCTTAATCTTCTTCATCTCCTCTTCCATATGTGTTCAATACTTAGGAGGGACTTCTTCAACTGAATCTCATGATTCACACATGTTCTTCAACATTCTTCATTGATCTAAGCAGAGATAAATTGGATCATCTTCATGTTCACATGCACTGAGTGATAGTGCATGGACTTCATTAGTGCACATCATCCACTTAGTAGTTGTGGATGGAACTCCTTTCAACTCCTCATGCATTGTGAAGACAATGCATGGTCTTCAATCAATGATGTGACATTGTATCATCAGGATACAAGTTCTTTGAACTTAAAGATCAGCTCCACAATCGTCTGATGTTCATGAAGAATGTTTCAACCATATTCTCCAATGCCACTTAGTGAATATCCTAAGTGACATGCATCTTAGTACCATGGCCATTCTCCTTCACTTACCAACACCATCACAACCTTTTACATTCACATCTTGACAATTCTTGACATCCATTCATTCTAAGACAACAACATGCCTCATTGACAACAAATGCTACACAATGCACTTCAGTTTTCTTTCCATTCTATTTGTTTTATGTCTTATGATTTTATAATGGTACTTGGACATTTGACGGGTGGTTACATGATAAACCATATGATGGGTAGTTTCATGAATACCATTACGGGTGGTTACGTTATAACCTCCAATGCACTGGTTATGGAAGTTGGCCGTATGGCTATTCCATTAAGTGATATGTGTGGAATTTGACCATATGGTTATTCCATTTAAGTATATTTATGTCCCAAGTTACCTTTATATGTTATGTGATCTTTATATGGATTTTATTGTAATATTTGGGTTAATAAAGGGTATTTAATGATCTTTTATTCAGTGAAGAGTTTATAATACTTAATAAAGGTGAAAATTATTGCTTTGATAATGTATACATGGTTTACTTGTTGTTTTGAAAAATTAACAATTTTCATTCTTTGTGTATCCCTTATTGAGCTTTTTATGCTCACCCAAAGTTTTTTTTGAAATGTTTTTCTTAGGACTTAATGTTGAAAATTGTCAAGGATGGGATCAATGGAAAGTCATGCTATCTAAAACATGGAACTAGACATGATTCTTTTTAAGAGTTTTTATATTATGGAAATTTAGTAGAAGTGACTACTTTGTAAACTTTTGAGATGTAATAGTTATGTACTAATTATCTAAAACTCAAAACCTGAAAAGATCCTCAATGTGAATTATTCATTTAATTAAATATTAAGTATGGTTTAAGGCAGGGGCCTTATACCTTCCATGTTTAGCTTCTCAATGGAGGATGGGTCTATGCTCTTGAAATATGTGTCAATGAATAGACAGGTAGTAAATTTACTCCTCGTGTTGAGACCCCTTGTGTTTAGTAATGTAGAATGATTTTTCTAAAATTCCTAGGAATATGGAAATGTAATATTGTAAATATATAATTAAATAAATTATGTTATCTCATGGGGTTGGAGCTAGCTAGGATACAATGATTAGGTTACAATTAAAATGGACAGTGGACATCGGGTGTGATTCTAATGAAATATTATGTGGAAATTGAGAATGATTAATAATTGTTTAAATAATTAATAATCATAAAGCGCAAATAATAAAAAGATAACAACATAATGTTATAAATCTCATAAAATGGATGTTTTCATATAGGATTCCTAGTCCAAGAAGTGGCATCCGGGAGTTTGAGAAATGTTAGCAGAAGTTGAGTCTAAGACTAGGTTGTGACCAAAGTGTGGTTGTGAGCTATAGTATATTCCGTGCTTTTTGTGATTCTATAAGGTACTCCACCACATCAGTTAGGGAAAATGACACCTTGGTGATTCTGAGTCCTAGGGGGTGGTTTATCTAACATTCCAATGGGAGTATGGATGACTGACAATCCCCTTTGTCCTAAATCTATTTTCTAGGTTGTTACTTGTGCTATTAGTCACAATGGTTAGTATTCCCCACATAGGTATGTTGAGGGATGTAATGGCTTGTTGTTATTCGCACACATATATTCTAGATATAGTATCTTATGGACTATAACAGGCATAACATGTATAAGCTATGAAGGATTGGGGATTAGTACTCGGTGTGTGGGATGTAATGGCTTAATGTATTATACTAGACGTATGATACACATTATGCGAGATGTGGTGGATTCCATAAACTACCTGTTTACATTCTTTTGTAGGCGTGGTGGTTATTTTGAACAATGTTCTTGTTGTGGTGCTTCGCCCAGGTGTCTGCGTGCACGCCTTTTTGTAGAGAGATGCATAAGATGTGGACATTGTGGAAAAGCAGAAAAGCAGTGGGAAGTAGTAGCAGGGTACCCATGGATATTTATTATTATATTATATACTCGTGTATGTGATGACGGGTGAGAGTAACCATGGTGAGGCTAAGAATATAGTATAACTATTTAGATGACGAGTTATTTTCACTTTTTTTCACTCTTCTTTATCATTATTTCTTTACTTATTCAAAAGAGGCTTTAGGGAGGATCCTACTAAGTATAGTTGTATACTAACCCAATATATATATAATGTTAATGAGGTCACTTGGTGTCTGTTGGGGATCAAGATGGTTTCTACTATATTGGTGTAACATGAGAACATTAGGCTTGTTGTTTCTTCGGTTTTATACATTATTTTGGGTAATTTTGGGTTTTCCCCTTTCAGTTGAATTATTTTTCATGACATTATATTTTTTTACTTTGTATTTGTTTTATATTTCTATCTAAGTTGGATTTTGTTGGTGTCTATATTATCTTTATCTTCTACATGTGTTATCTTAGAGGGTAATGCCTCCCATTAGTGTGTTTACTATATCCTCGGTGATAGTCTCCAACCCTAGGCCAACTGGAGGTGGGACTTAGGGGAAATTATATCCGTTCTCATATTGCCATCCCAAGAGGGTTATACTTTTTGGGTAGGGGATCGTAACAAATTATTTTATTTATGAATGATTAAAATAATTGACATTGCAACTTAAAAAATAAATGTAAACTGAGAGTTTTGATTCCATCCATGAATGTACTCGGTGAATATGACATGTTAGGTTATAATTAATTTTTTCTTGAAGTAGTCAGTTTTTTTGGAATTTCACAAAAACCAAATTTTAAATACTATCAAAATTGAAATGAATGCATTTTGAAATAAAATATTTTTTTATTGAATGATATAATATTTTTATAAATTAAAGGATCAACCAAAGGGCTTATATAAGGATAGATATGTAATTAATGAACCAATTTAGGTTCTCTTGGCATATTATAGTATGTTTATTAACCATGTAATATAAAAATACAATAAATCATTCTAGAAGTTAAAGTATTAAACTAAGAGTTAAATATAAAATTTATGGTTAATATAGTATCCTTGAAATATATAAAAAATATTGGTTGAGAGGTTTTCGACCTGTATCAAACTTATCTTCGAAATAAATTTATTTGGTTCCATTAATAAACTAAAATTATTTTAAAATAAAATATTTCTTCTAGCTATTCATAATGTGAACCTTACCTCTCTTATAAAAGGGTACGTATCCTTGTCATAATTTTCACATCCATAACCATTTGGATCTACAAACTCCTCCAAAAATATGCTCCCATCTTCCCTCACTTAATCCTAGTGTCCTTACATTGATTAGAAATTCATTATATGGATCCCTTTCGAACAATTCAAATAGAATCACCCAAAGAAGATCAAATAATTTCACACATCATTCAATGTAATTTTCTTCTTCCTCTTCTACATTCATTATTTATTCCATAAAAAATTAATAAATAAATTACCATCTACATACATAGATCTTATTATAAATGTTTTAAAACCATATTCATTATTTTATCCATCATTTGAATGGCATAGTCACCATACCTGTGTATGTATGGCATACCGTCTCCATGTCGTAGATTAATTTTTAATTCAACACATCATTATTTCGATGGTTATAATAATGATTATAATTGATTTATATAATAAACATAACATTTTTATGATTATTTATATATAATATACCGTCCAACCACATATTATTTCACCATTTATATAATATTATTGTCGCTCGTGCATACATACAGATTACAGTCTCCATGAACATGATGAGATTCATTCACCATCGTAACCATTAAAGAATTATTTTCATTTCATGATTGAAAATAATTTTTAATAATATAATATCATTCTAGATATGAATCAAATACATTCTATAAATAAAAATAAGACTTACTTTAAAAACTTGTAAATTAAAATGGATCAGCTAACAATTGAAACTATTATACAACTAAAATATTATTAACAATTACATATCAGAATATCATATATGATATCATATTTATGTATGGGGTACTTTTATAACATAACATAATTGATTTTACAATTATACAGGATGTTAACATACCCTCGACTAAGGAAATGTTCATGGCAATGGATTATTTTTCAATCTCATTATTTATTAGAGATTCTTTTTAGGATTATATCTACTGGGACATCATTATAATCAAAATCTATTTTTCCTAAAATGTATTTCATACAATTTTTACAATTTCATATACAGTAGTTTATTTTAATTTATACTGTTTTTTTTTCTTTCAATAAAATGTCAGGAAAGGAATCTTTTCGTCATTTTTCAAACAAGGTACATTAGGAAATTTTCAAAAAATTATTGATATAATTATTTTTAACATATACAAGGGGTGAAGCTATTTTCCACCATTATTAAACATTTGAAGATTCCCAAACAAGATTATAAGAATATTTAAAAATATTTTTTGTTCTTTAATTTTAATTTATTTCCATGTAAAAATAGATATTTTACTCAAATCATTTTTGGATAGATGTAACCTATGTCAACATCTGTTGTTAGATTTTAGACTTGTTTTGATGTTGATTTATTATGATAAAATAATCAATATTTTGTTGAAGGATTTGTGATGTCTTTAGTTATGGATATGATATTTTTATACCATTCATGGTTTATTGTTAAAGTATTAACATTTCATAAGATAGTTTTAATTTTATTTTCTATGTATTTTTTCAGCCTTTTTCATATGTGTAATGCTTTGGACTTAGTAAGTGATAGGTGGGGTCCACCATATCCCCTCGATGAATCTTTATGTCTCATGAGACAAACTGATGTCTTGGGATAACTCCTTTAAAAAATTTGTTGAATGTCCCGACACGTGGCCTTTAATATATGGTTATGATATCTGATGTTGTTTATTTCATCACTATGAAATTAGCTATTGATATTACATGTGAATATTCAACTAATAGAATATCCATGTGAATATTTAATTTGAATTATTTGATTTATATTTTCCATACTATGATGACATTTATGTTTAATAGGATTTTGTTTTATTATGATAAATTTCCTTATATTTTTATGGTTATTTATGATATTTTCCAATATGTGTGTTAATATGGCGCCTAATGTTTTCTTATTTCATAGAGTAATGTAACTCTTTTTAGGCATCTATTAATTCCATGGCAGCTGAACTAATCATTATTCCATGACATGATATCTTGTGAGAATTCCAATGTTATTTAATAAATAGTTGAATATGATTAAATAGGGTTGGGGGTAACATTTAGAGCGGAGGTATTTGATGATAAAAATGAGCTATATAGCCTCCACCCTCGATACAAATGTAAGTAATAACTCTGGAAATATTCGTTCCCAACCTAATCCAAATCACAAGTGGGATGTTAGTTCAATAACATTGAGAAGTGGGAAGCAAACAACTGATAATTCATCACCTACCATTCCACCGAGATTCACCTCAACATTGGAGAATCCACATTCCATACAACTAATGAGAAACCCAATGAGAAAATAAATTCAATAAAAATATATATATTATATTCCTCTTAAATACGTTGAATTTTAAAATAGAGTTCTTCATTCCAGAAAGATGGCTGATGAGGTCATGCACAAACTGGTTTTGGAAACATTCAAACGTGTTGAAATTAACATCCATATACAATACGAAATAATTAAATCTCACTGTATGAAAAATTCATAAAATAACAGTATACCAGAACAAGTGGTCTTAAGGGAAATGAAAGGATAATACTTTGAAGGAACATGTCTGCACTAATTACACCATCTCTAATAATGCAAAATAAGTGAAAAGATCTTGGGACATTAACAATACCATATACCATAAGAATGATAAACATTTATAATGCTTTATGTGATTTATGTGCTTCCATAAAGGTGACACCCCACTCTACATTCCCCCCTTTACCTATTTTTTTAGTTGAAGCTATTGAGATTAATGGTGCATTTAGTGATTATAGATACACCATATCCATATGGGGTCTTTGAGGATGAACAGGATGAGGTGAAAGACATGTCATTCCCATCAGAATTCTATGTTCCTAACTTGTAGGATGATCATGAAAGTTCGAATACACCCATTATCATAGGTAGGAACTTCATGAAATGTGAGTAAACAATCATAAGTGTCTATGAGGGTACACATTCCATAGTGTTTGGGGTTGAAGATGTGATAAATAAAGTTATATAACCCATGAAGTACCCATCAGAGGACAATTCTACTTTTGTTATCTCCCATTTTGAACCAAAAAATAAAAACCCCAGGAAATAAATTTTCTTATTCTTAAGAATATTATGAGTATTTTTTTAATTTTGATGAGTAGGATCACATCCATAGATGTTTTTAATGCAAAAAAAACTATTATATTTGATATTTAAATGGTTTCATATTCTGATTTTGATAATTCACACACTTATTATTACATGGCATATGAGTTTTCAGATGGATTTGATTCTTTATTATATAATTTCAATGATGTATATTCTGATACTGATATACATTGTAAACATATTTGAGTTCCATCAATTTCTACATCCATATGCCACATGCTGACATTGAAACTAAATCCATTACCACCGAATCTAAAATAATAATGATTGTTGAATGGTGATAAATTACCTATAATCATTTCTAACAATCCCCCTTTAGAAAATAATAAAAAAACTTTTGAATTTTCTGAGTGAGAACAATAGGGAAATTTGGTGTAAATAAGATGGCATATCAAATATTATCACATCTACTTTTAGGCATAGAATAATTTTGGGGGATGGGGCTAAAGTAGTGAGGCTGCCACAATAGGGACAGAATCCAACTCTTTTAAATGTTGTAAAAAATAATGTTGAAAATTTTATATAGGTAGGTATAATTTTTCCAAATTTAGATTCATATTGGTAAGTCGTATTTAAGTTGTTCCTAAGAAAAGTGGTGATATTGATGTGAAAATTGATAGAGAAAATCTAGTCCAAATGAAGGTAAAAAACCATTGGTGTGGTGGTATTGATTATAGGAATCCAAAGAAGTCCACTAGGAAGCACCATTACACTCTCCCATATGTTGATCATTTTTTTGAGATACATGTAGGAAAGAAAAATTCTTGTTCCGTGGATGGGTATCTTGATAATTTCAAATATTTATAGCCCTATATGATGTAGATAATACAACATTTTCCTGTTAATATGACTCATTTTCCAACCAAAGGATTCCATTTGGTCATTGAAATTCCCTCGGTTCCTTCTAAATATGAATGCTGAGTATTTTTTCTTGTTTTATAGAATCATTCATGGAGGTATTTATGGATGAATTTATAGTGTATGAGTTTTCATTTTATGAATGTATATCTTGTTTGATAATGTTGTTAAATCATTTTATTGAGAATAATATGGTCATAAAAATTGAAATATGTCACTTCAAGGTAGTGAATGACATTGATTTTGTGTTTGATTATTCTTATATGAAATTCATTGATGTGATAATGATGTGTCTGACCAATCAACCTACCATATATCCCTCACTGTATGAGCATACTATTGAGATTATGGGTGTTTCCTCCTACATCACGGTTGGAGTTGTCTTATCTCAGATGGTGGAGGGACGTTCACATGTGACTTCTTATGCATCAAGGACATCGAATTCAGCCCAATAAAACTTCAAAACATTAGTAAATTAGATTCCTAAAATAGTATTTACTTTATATAAATTAATTTCTTATTTATTGGGATCAAAAGTTGTTGTTTATAAAATACAAGAATCTCGAAGGTAGCTATTGATTAAGCAAGATTCAAAGCACATGCTTATCTGTTGGATCCTCCTTAATTAATTTCATTTTGAGATATAGTTAAAGAAGGTTTCATAAAACATAGTTGTTTCCCACATGGTTAGGCTTAATCACACACTAGAGGATGACACCTTAGACCAGGTACAACATCAGGACACCTTCCCCACTGAGCATCTTTAGGACATCATAGATACACATCCTTAGTGTAATTTTATAGTTAACTATCTTGTTGCCTTTGAAATACCTAAAAAATTAATGAAACATAAAATTCAAATGTTAATGAGTGAGGTAAGATGTTATTCTTATAATGATACATAACTATGAAGCATGTGTAGTGACATAGTTATTATGGGGTGTGTTCATGATCATAATTTTGTGTCTGTTCAAAATTTCAACCATACACATTCATGTGGGGTACACATTGGTTCCCAATGAATTGCAAGTAAAGTCATAGACTCTATATTAACTTGTCTTATACTATTCCATGATGCTCTTGTGTATTGTTAGTCATGCCCACATTTCCAACATAATTTAATTATTTATAAAAGATAAGATATTTTAAAAATCAATATTATAATGTGTTATTTTTTTTATTTGGGGATTAAATTTTATGTGTCCAATTCATTGTTAATTTTTTTATATCATGGATTCGTTTGTTATGTGAGAAAATGGGTTGAGGATAAGGCCACCAGGTGCGATGATTCCCATGTTGTAGTGGAGATTATCATGAATCAAATTTTTGGATGGATTTGAGTACCAAAGTCTATAATCAGTGACTAGGGGAAATGCAATACTAATTGAAATTTGGATTCCCAACTTCATAATTATGGGGTGACATACAAAACGTTAACACCATACCACCCTGAAAAAATATTCAGGCTATGTATTGAAATCATTAGTTGTGGAAAATTTAGGACAAAACAGTGCAACTGAATAGGAACGATTACGGAATAATATTGGATAATACATTTTGGGCTTATATGACAGCATACAAGGAACCCATCAATATGTCCCCATTTAAGACTGCTTTTCTAGTTGTGTGTCACATCTTTATATAAGATGATCATCATGATAATTGGGAAATAAAAAAATGCAACATGGATCAGACTCATGTTAGAATTCAATGGAATATAAAAATTCATGAGCTTTAAGATATTAGGTTGTCATCATATATGAACTCAGGGCATTTTAAAGATTGATAAAAAATTAGATCATTATAGAATGACCCCACAAAGCAGCTTTCATGGTATAGAGAAAGTTATTATCTACAATTCATGATGTAATATTATGCTAGGTACGTTTCATTCCAAATGGTTAGGTCGATATATTGTATCTATTTTTTTCATTTTGGTATAGAGGAGATCACACCAAAAGACACCAGAAGGATATTTATAGTCAAAAAGTAATATTTTAATCAATACTATTAGGGACTTTTTACTGATGTAGTAGATTTCATGACTCTTCATGACCCCATCCTTACATAAATATTTATGGATTTTGCTATCCCTGTCCCTTTTATATTACATTAACTTTTTAAAACTATACAATTCAGGTGCTTATGTAATCTCATAGTTAAAATTTATGGAAAATGCAATATTTTATGTTATTGGGAGGGGACAACATTTTGTGGTAGATATTTACAATATTCATTTCTGTTTTTTTTTGTGAATTATCTATTATGTTTTAAATAAATATAAAAAAAATCAATAAAAACAAATATATAAGGTAACATTTATAGTTTGAACATATGGAAAATAATTTTTTTTTAAAAATTCCTTGGAAGAATGATATGAATTAATTTGATTTCATCATCGGGGGTACATTTTTATAAAAAATTATGTCATAGATGATATGATTGCTTGTTTCATTATAAATCATTTAGAAGTTGACATCATTATTTATTATATTTGTTAATTAAAAATAGTGTCTTGGATTTGTCTACCAAAAGTTTTTCTCAACCATGACTTTTGATAATTTTCCTACTCAATTGAAGCTATTTTCATGCTAAGAAAAAAATCATATTTGATCCATATGTTTGATTCTATTATATTTAGTTTCTTTACTATATCGAGTTGACCTATGTATTTGTACCTATTATCTAACTGTTGTAATCCCTAAAAAACAAAAAAAAATTTAGGTTGTGTCTTGGGTATATCAATAACCACTCTTCCTTGGCCTCTAATATTGTTATAACTAGTAAAATTAGTGTTGTATATGAGATCAAGAATAGGTTGAGAGATGAGTGTGAGATTTGTTTCATGTGAAACATCAAATAATACAAATAATAATTGAAGGGGGTGATGAAATGTACAAAATGTGGGTATATCTAGGTCAAGATATTAAGGTTTGACTTTCAGTAATACTTTAGTTTGTGGGTCTTGAAATTCAAATGAATATTAATGTATGACAGCTTTAGTGAATTAAAACTGGTATGAAGATTTTTTTTCATGATACAAATATTCCAAATAAAGGATGGAGATATGAACATAGAATGGTTGGTACACACACACCTAGGGAATTGCTGGAATGGTTGGCCCATGAATTTATTCACTATGATTAGTTTTATGAATCTCATTGGATATTTTTTTGCACACTTAACGATACAATCAAATTAAAATTTATTGATATTGAATCTTGATGGAAGTATTATTCTTCATATATTTCAACTTTTTATTTAGGATTATTAACATTCATATCATGTCATAAACATTTTTATTATATGTTTGACGTTTACCCTAGGAGTACAAAACAGAATATTTGGGTGAGTTGATTATATAAATTATTGAATATTTTAAATATTAGAAAATAAATAATTTATTCCAATTTTCTTATATATATCTATTTATAGAATATTTTCTATTAGATAATTCCTATGAAAATATGTTGAAAAATCAATTTTTAATCTTTCTGAGTTCATTAAAGTGTTTTAGACATAAATATTGTAACATTTATTATTTAAACAAGAAATTTGGTAACTATGTTCCTCAATTAATGGGATACAATAGTCATTCAATATATCTAAGATAAATTAATCATTTTTTTTGAGAAAATGTGGTATTAAGTTGATGTTGGTATAGATTTTATAGATTAGACATCTGTTCTGTATTTGGGCGGCAAATATTATATCCATTCTTGGATTATAACCAAATTTGTAGAAGCGATTAAAGACACATTTTTTTTCACAAATATTCCTTTTTAAAGGTCATATGGTTTACAATTTTTGGGGAAAATATAGCTGGTGAAAATTTGATTAATTTACTTGTAATAATTTCAACATTCTCTCTTGAAACCTATTAAAATTGTTCCCCCGTATACTATATAAAATAGTTTTTTATCACATTTTGAGGTGTTTTGACATGCATAATTAGATTTATGGTAGAAGATATTTTTTCCCTATAATTATACAACCATTTAAGTGGTTCATATTTTATTGGAAGGATCGCCTAATCGAAGAATTCTTTATCTTCTTCATGTTGTAATGTTTGCATTTGAGTAATAATCTTATTAGTTTCCCTTTTTATTTATTATATTTTATTATATTTTGTTCAATTCACTTAATTTTTACAAATCATATTTCTTTTTGGAATGAGGTGATGAAATGATAATTATTTATTTCATTCTAAAATATTGCACATGACAAACTTTATAAGTTTACTATACCACCCTTGGAAGAGTAGTTTATAATATGAATTGATCAAACTCTATCTTTATTCGTTATTATTTTTTAATTAATGTGCTACTTTTAATTAAATAATTTGATCTATTAACTGAATTTTTAATTTAAATGAAACTAAGAAAGAAATTGAAAATTTAATTCCAAACACACGAGGTTGGTAATCTTGTGAATTATGAGACCAAAACCATTTTCAGAAATAAATAACAACATGGGATGAATTTGAAATATTCGTATATAAACCCTAAATTCAATTAATATTTTTGTACAAAGGGAAAATTTTCCATAATTTACCACTGATCCTAAGATATCCTTATAAGATCAATCATGATTGTATGATGTCACTGCATGTTTTGACGTTAGACTGGAGTTAAATTCAATTATTCACTCTTATAATGATTACTATCTTATAGCTCATGGTTTAAAATTTTATATGATCATAATTGAGTGGATATTATTTAAATTATAATTATTAATATATTATTGAATAGGTCGTGTTATATTGATTACGCTTTTTAACAATAATATTCTAAAAAACATTCTCATTGTTCTTGGTTAATCATATTTCATTTGAAAAACAACAAAAAATAAAAAAAAATCTTCCAACGTAATTCATCATGTTTTATAAATGGTAAACTAAACACACCATCTATTTTATGTAGTGAAATTATATTATGTTAAATTATGTTCAATGTTCTTTTATAAAGTTGTTTTAATAAATTCTTCTTTGAGAGACGACCCAGGTCAGCCCCTCTGTTTCACCTATATAACCCTAAAACTGAACATCATTTGATTAGGCCCACTATAGTCTCTTATAGTATATTTTTCCATAAACATTTAAATAATATATCCCCATTTTTTCCACAGGATAATAGTTATATCACTAATCATCCAATCAAGGTTCCATGACCAAACCAAGCACATTTCAATGCCCAAACCCCTAACTTAAAAAACTTCAAATAAATAAATAATTAGTTATTATATTTATATTTATATAATTAATGAAACTAAAATAGGAATATTCATTTATTCACTCATCATTTCCCCCATAATGTCATCACCCAGACCAAAAACAAATTGGAGATCCTTTTAGGACCTAGAGAACTATCCTATGAAATCTCCCACACATTCATATCTGATTATACAATATAATTTAGAAATAAATAATAATAAAAATCAGGAATATTCAATAAAAAATTATTATTTTAAAAAATATTAATCCTTAATGTAAAAAAACTAAACATGAGTTCCTTTATCAATGAAAAAAAATCAAAGATAATTTGGATATTCCGACATTTTTTGTGGAATTTTCCACAAAATCCTAAAATTGATATGTGAAAATGAAAAAGAAAAATATTGGAGATCGATAGTTTTTTCAGGAGGATGATTATGACCACAAATTTGTAAAAAAAATTTAAAACCACAACATCATGTACTAATGAATATCGAAGGAGGGAGGATTTGCTTCCCTAAATTAATAAAAAATGATTACAAAAAGGGTTGCCCCACCAAAAAACATCAGGAGGAAAATATGTATTTGTTCACCTTAACAATTTCCCCTAATAGATGGTGGATATAAAAAAGTGGTCATTTCATCTTTCTAACAACACTAACTTTTTTGTAATGCCTAGTGTTTGGTTGGTAGACTACTCTTGATTTTCATCCAACCCACTTTACTATTCTCAACATTATTTTGAGCTCCTAGTCAAATTCCTAAGACTAATTAATTTAAAAAAAACATGAACATGAAATTCCAAAAAGCCCTAAAATTTCATTCAATGGTATGTTTTATAAAAAATTATATCCAATAAATGATAATTAAAATTTTCTAAATGCTTCATAATTACCAATTTGGGATGAGAAAATCAAACATATACACTATAACACTTCTCACCCCAAGAACTAAAATAAATAATTATACCATTGGTCACAGCCAACCAAGGAATCCAATTCTCATCCATGATTAGGTATTCCATCCTTGCATTCGTAATATATTTATAATGAAAAAATTTATAAATATGATGTTCAACTAATGAAACATGATCCATATGATAAATCATGTAATGAAACTCATGGATGGTGCTTGATTAAGATCATCCATCATGATACACTGTCATGTAATTTTGAAATAATTTATTCATCCTGTGTTTATCGAAGATATTGGACCAAACATAACGAGTCTTATTCTGAGCATTAGTTCTTATAACTATTTTAATTCCCAACCAAACTCCAATATAATTCTCTAGAAATACACCTTCTGTAGTTTGTAACATACCATATCCAATTAAATGCATTAATATATGTCCATAATCGGTTCAAATCATTCATTTTCTAATAACCAAATAAAAATATTATTATCCATCATACGATTACAGAATAATATTGATATTTTTTCAATGAAATTGATCAAACAATACTAACATAATACCCAACATATCCAAAATGTCTTGTCTAATGTGGGTTTCAGCTCAAAGGATTGCATCTCAAGAAAAAATATCTCATACCACCACTATCCAAACCCTCTCTAAATCACTTGATATCAACCACTGATATGTTACCTAAACACCATATTAGTATTCTATTACATCCAAAAAATCCCAAGATCATTCAAATACACACATTAGCGTTAATACATTACTCCCGAAGAGGTATACACAATTGTATCATCATTCTATTAATAACATATTGTTTTTGATGCACTCATTGATGAATTCATGATATAACACATTCTGATTCTCTTTAAACATCTTGATCACAACACATATGATTGAACTCAACTTTGTAATATATTCAAAATCATACATAGAATTCATTGAGGAGTCCAGATATATTTGAGTCTATTTATTCATCAGTATCAAAATGAAAAATTTACCATCCAATGATCAATCCCCCACTACCACGACCCTTCTCACATAGAGGTCACATGGAGCACAACCAACGTCCCAAAACCAATGCCTTTTTCTACACCACAGGGATGACCTATTATCAATTCAAATCATCAAAACACTATCACCGTGGACCACTCCCTATGTATATTGGAATATGTTCGTCATATGTGGCCATACCTGGTCATTTTTTTTCTCTAACATATATCATTGAACTGTTAATCCCCCCAACCCACAAAACATAATCTCAAACACCCAAAAAATTTTAAATAATAAAGGTTACCCCATACAATAAACAAAGGACCAGTTAAAAACATATGGATTAAATTTTACAACACATTGAGTGCAAACTCAATAGTTTCCATCCATGAATGTTGGTTTCGCCTCCAAATTCCTACTCATATATCAAATTTATTACATATCTATAATCATCATCAATTGGACATGGAACTACTCAGGATCCAATTTCAATTTCTCCACTACAATGAATGGAAATTTCCCACATCAATTAAATCTAGTGAAACTATCCCCTAAAACATCTAATATATTCCCTCAGTACTCAGAAAACACTTAACCACTGACTAAATTGAAACACAATAGAGCCATGTATATATTGAATTTTCTACATTGAGATATTCTAAAAATGATTAGTCTTATGATTCAATAGATATTAGCCAATGAAATCCACAACGATGATCACATGAATCATATTACATCAAAACCAATATGAGAAAAAAATATTACCATCCATACTTATTAGCATGTATCTACCTATTGGTTAGAGAACCCTTTGGCATCCACTTAGAAATAGGGAATTATATCCCATAAACATTACTCAAAGACACCCCAATTAAATGATTTGATGTTCATGAATCCCATAACACATCTTATATTAATGCCACAAATAAATGAATCATAACCAACTTTGTGGTTTGACCCCAATCATTACAATTTTCACATCCCAGTAAATATTTTTTCTTATCTCAAGGTTTCTCAGCTTTTCCTATTATTCAAGGAACCATGGTATCAATTGATTCAAACTCAATGAATATATTATTAGTCCCTATTTGTATCCCATACGATTAATCACATTCCAAAAAACACTTATGGTCCTTATCTACGAAATTAAATGACCTGAAATTCCATAATACATTCATGGAACTAGTTATCATTGTGAATATTTCAATAGCAATCCTCCCTTGATAACCCCAATATTTTGATGATCTCCCTAGAATATACAAAGATGATACATGTAAAGGAAGATAGGTCACCATGTTATACAATATAGATCTTCATTACATGGTTATCATGAAAACAATATAAAACTATTGATGAATCATTTAATTAACAATCAAATAGAAAGCTCACCATCAATGGGTACATCAATAATAAATTAAATTATCTTAATAGACCACCTAAGCCTCTACTCATACCATGAAAATTGAAGTGTACAAACATCATCACCATCAATCCTCTTACTATAAAATCAATAAGACATGTTACAAAAATCATACACAGGTATTTGAGACAACCTAATAGAGTATATTTAAAAAAATAATAAATGGGAAAATTAATATGGGATGATTTTTGAATCATTTAATTGTTGATCCTCAGTAATCGATATTGATGGTAACTCTAGTATGAAAATGCCTTATGAATTATTTAATAATAACATAATACATGTGACAAAACACTCCTCTAAAGGTCAATATTCTATATTACATTATACAAATTATTTCAGATGGCAGAATATTTATAGTTGAAATAACATATAAATCATAAATCATAGATATTACGAGAGTTACATCAATGGATACTAAAATTTTCAATAAGTGGACATGAAATAAATATGCATCACTTTGACATCATGACATAGAGTACCATTTAAAAAGGGTTCCATAATAATACAATATAGGTTCCATTCCAATATTTTACATATTACTAAGTCTCTAGTATAACAACTATATTAAAAATAAGAAAAAAATAATAATATACTATGAATCATTTTTGTAACCTTTTATCATTTCACATTGAATAGTAATTGGACCAGATAATAGTATTTCATTAAGTTCACCTCAATGAAATATAGATTATTCCAACTTACTAAAAGAGGGTGGACTAAGGAGAATCCATTGGAAGGATATAAACCATTTATAATAGTAAATAATATAATATATATATATATATAAAGTAAAATACATCATACTGATAAACTAATCCCTTATTATGATGACCACATAACAATAAAAAAATATACATTAAATATAGATATTGTTCAATTTTTTCCAAACAAAATCCCAATCTAAATATATCTCATAAGACATTTTTTTCTTGACAATGGAGTTCCTGATCCTATGCCTAATCACAATCACTTCCTATAATAAGTGATTGGATCTCATATTCCCATTTGTAATGGACTCCTGAGAAGGCTTTGGGTATAAAACACAGTACAAAACCAACAGTTTGATCATACACTGACAAATGTATAAATTATTTTGATCAAATTACATGATCAACTAGAATTGAATAATAAACATCAAGACTTGAAAAAATAATTAAACAAAAAATAACTACATCGTCAGCTTGATGGTGACATTTCATTGAGCATTTATGGGTTCCATGTTAATCGTTATATCACCATTACACAATGGGAATAAACATATTAAAGGTTCCATTACCGAAAAGATTGATCTACATTATAACAACCATGATCCACCATAAATATTTTGGATAGTGTTGAAATGTATTTGAGAAAAAGAATCACCACATGGTGATTTTATCCCCACTATGAGAATCCTACGTCCACACCTCAACCGATGAGTATAGGTATCTATAGTATTATGGTTTCCACTCATCCTCAATCCCTCATGCTAATGCCCAAGATATTACCTCAGAACACTCAATGCTAGGTTGATGCATAATTCCATGGAGGGGTACCTATGGAATCATATATATAATGGAATGAATTATTCCAAATCTAAATAGAAATTAAAAAGGATTTACATCATAGTATCTCCCTATAACACTCACCAACATCCAATATCATGTGAATCCTTAACTGAACAATAAAATGGAAAATATTATTAATAATTTGTGGAATTGTATACATTAATCGATGGGATTAAAACATCATTTTATATATTTCCAACATCCGAGAATAGAGATATAATCCCACAAATACCTCATAATACCAATCAGGTCATGGTATCCATGTGCATTCATTATTTCCAAATTTTATTTCCATTTTAAAATTTGTATATGGTTTACCAACACTACCATTTTAATCATTCCTTATTTGAATGATTCCATGTTGTCCTTCCATTGTAATGGAAGTTGATATAGGATCTGGGATATTGGGGTCTATGTGTTATTTTTGGTATTAGAGGGATTTTTAGTAGAGATATTGGGAAATATATTTAGGAAAATATATATTTTAGAAAATATCCCTAAGATAGAATTTAAGGATTAATATATAATATAATAACAATTTTTTATTTAGATATATATTTGGTTGTTCTCTAAGAAATATATCATTATCTAGATACTGCATTAGGATGTGGATCTAGATGAGAAGTAAATGTGGTTAAAAAATCCAAAAAATGTGTTTTAGTAGTGACTTTTGGATAACATAGTACCAGATAGTGGGCCTCACTATGAACCTGGTTTAAAACACTCTAGGGATATGATTTTGATAATTCAAATATTATTTTAAACCTTATTGAATGATATGATTATATGTTGAAAATAAATTACATAGGTTAATCCTATGACCATGCACGGACCTATTTTGAAATTATTGGGATGAAATATTTATATATTTATGTTTTATTGAAATCAAAGTTTAAATGATATATATTGAGTGACATTATTTCATATATTTTAATAATATTTATTTTTGGAATTATATAAATATAGTTTAAGAAAGTGTATAAACAGAATCTCTGGTGACAATCCCTCAAATCAAGAATGGTTTTGGGATTTAAACCCATGAATGAAAGAAGAAATTATTTTTGAAACTAACATGATCTTATGTGTGTCCTAGTTAATACGTAATTTTTTTTAATATATTGTAATGAATAAATATTAATTAAAAACCATTAATATTATTTCATAGGATTATATTAAAATGTATTATTAAAAATCGTTTCTATATATGTTATAAAAAATACCAATACTTGTTTTTTGGATCTTAGGATCGGTTAAAAGACCATTTTTGTTCTTTTTTCATGTAAATTAATACATGGATCATTATTTCATAGATTAAAGAGATGATTTTAAAATTGATCTAAAAAGTAAATAATTATGAATTTTTTTTATAAATATATATTCAATAATTATATTTTCTTATTATTTATTCAGAAAAAAATTACATAACAATATTGAAAGGATCTAACAACAAAAAAATTATCATCATACATTCATTTTTATTGATCGGATGGTCTTTAAAATCATAAAAAAAATGGATTTGAGGCCCCCAAATTTCCATTGATTTTTAATTTTTTTGTGATCAATGACCTCTACAAACACTAAAAATATTTACACTATTCCTCCTTGTATGTGTCTCCTCTTCCCAAAAATCATATTCTACATAGAGACCTAGTTATTTGATATTCCAAGTTAAATTTTACAATCTAATTATCTCTAATTAAGTGGATATTTTATTAACTATTACCATGATTTTTGATTTTAATAAATGGAATTTTCAAATATCATTCTCTATATTTTTTAGGTCGATTTATAATTATAAGGATTTAATTTATTTATGGCATGATCATTGTAACACAATTCATGTTCTAAAAGATTATCTTTTAATCAATAGATTGCATGAAGTGCAATAGTGAATGTTGATATAAATATAACCTCTTGTGAAATTATGTTATATTAGATATTTTAATTAAATTTAATATATAATATATGTTTAGATTCATACAATACTATATTTTCATCTGTCTCACACAAAAATTACATCATAGATTACTTTTGTTACACTTAAAATCACGTATTTCCTAACAAATTAATATTATTAATATATATTTATTTAATATAATTATAAATAAAATACATATTAAATTAGTCATCATGAATGGTATTATATTATATATATATATATATATATGTTATTTAATTCATTAGGTTCCAATTAATTATATAATGAATATAAGAACCAAATAAATATATAGGTGGTCTTTTTATAAAAATAATTATTATACCCCAAGGATGTTTTATAATAAAAAACAAAATTAATTAGTATTTTTTAATGATATTAATGATATATATTTATATTTTATTACCAATAATATATTATTGGTAATCATAAAATATATTTTATACGAATATTTTTAAAATCAATCAATTTATATACAGAAAATTTGAATTTTTTCTAAAAAGGAATATTTTCCATTTTTAGTGGATATCCAATTTCAAAATTTAATTTTTACCCCTTAAAGATATTTTATTTTGGAATATTAAATTTATTTATTATATTTTTTCATTATAAAAATCATAGGATAATTTTTTATTTTTGTACGATGTTTCATTTTTTGAAGAATAGAGAAAATTATTGATTTTTAATAGAAAATATACATTTTTATCCATAATTTAAATGGATAAATTAAATATTAATTTGTGTATAATGTTAAATTAGATCAATTTTAAATCAATTATTCCAATTTTAGTTATATTAACAAATTCATTATTGAAATTAAATATAAAAACATTTGAATATTTTAGACACATTCAATTTAAGAATAATCTCTATCGTCCTATCTTCATGATTAATTTTAAATTAATTTCATCCAATTATGTGATTAAAATTTGAAAAAAATGTTTCTATACTTGGAATTAGATTATTTATTAATTTATAGTATGTTCAATTTAGTTTCATACCCAATAATGGTGGGAACATAATTAACATTAATAACCATGTTTAATAGAAATATTATCTTAATGTGGGACTAAACATAATACTTAAGGGACAAAATTACCAATAAATATAACCAAAATCTATTTTATTCCATTATATTGACAATATATTTCCTTTTATAAACATTAGATCATTTGGGGAGAAACTTGACTTTAGAAAAACAAGGGTGGAATTCCCTCTTAAAAATATACATTATTACAAATCCATGTCCACTATAAAAAGGATTCCCCATATACACATAATCCCAACAATTAAGTGGATGATGACAGCACAGTATCATCAGATTTCATTTTCTGATCAAAGGAGGAGACCCATATAATTTGATTATGGGGATCACATTTTTCTACAGGTGACTCCCTATCAAGGTTTGGTCGTGGGAGTTAGCTTTCTCTCTAGTTTGTTTGGCATTTTGAACTATTAGCCTATGTTGGATCTCTGGGGTATCGAGTAGCACATCCCCTACAGATGATCTGGATACATGTTTTTTTCATTTATCAAAGCATTGTCATTATCTTCATGATGTCTCACGCATCATCGATCAAGGTGAGATCAATTTTAATGATGATTCAACCTTTGAGGAGCGAACAGTTTAGATCCAAGACCGCAATTCTATGATGTCTCATGGGTATTCTTTCCATTGCTTTGTGCCTTGTGGCGACACAATTTCATGTAAGAGATTACATGGGAATGTTTTTCACATATATGTTCTTAGTACCCAGTGTTTATTGATGATTAACTCTTATCCTGTAATGATTTCCTCATTGAAGTTGTAGATATTTCGCGTTCATGAGATGGATTTCATTTTTTTCTTCTTGTGGAATGCTCTCTTTTGAGAGGTATCTAGATGGATGATTGTTTAGACTTCTTTTCAATTTCTATTTATGATGGATTTGAATTCTCTAGGATAATGATTTTTTGAGAGGTATCTGATGTAAAGACTCGGACATGTTACATACATTACATTGTTAAATTCTAGTTCCTGAGGTGTTCTAGGAGGTCGTGGTTACATATACCTAAAACATTTCTAATTTTCCAAATTTTCAAATAGTACCATCGGTGAGACCGATGAGAATAATCTCATCAGATCCGATTGTAGTTCTGTGAACAGTACCATCAAATCGGTGACTCCTATTTTTAATAGTACCATCAGATCAGTGAGTCCATCGGCTAATAGTTCCATCGTATTATTCTATCGATATGTGAATAGTAACATTATATTGGTAATTCATTTTGTGATCATTAACACTAGATCAGATTTTCATATAGTGAATAGCACCATCAGATCAGTCTTTTGTTCTATGAATAGAATAATCAGATCACTCTATCATTCTATGAATAGTTCGGTTGGATCAGTGATTCCATGATGGGTGAGTCATTCTATGAACAGTGTTTCCAGGATTGGTGAGTCATTCCTTGAATATTATTTCCAGGATTGATGATTCATTTCATAAATAGTTTTTCCCGGATGGGTGAGTTATTTTTGAACAATGTTACCATGATCGGTGAGTCTAGGATCAGTGAGTCATTCCATGAATTGGCTTTCCAAGATCGTTCAGTCCAGGTTCGATGAGTCAGTCCTTGAACAATGTTTCACGGATCAATGATTCATTTTGTGAACAGTGCGTCCAAGATCTGTGAGTCAATGATTGGTTGGAGTACAATGTTTCTAGAATCATGTACAGTGATTCCATGATCGATAGGTGTTCAAATTTTCAAGGATCGGGAATAGTGATTCCTCCTTCCTATAGTTCTCTCCTTGGACCATTTCATTGATATAAAAATCTATCAATTACATGATTTAATGGATTTAAGGAGAAATAATATATTATAACTACTATATTAATTTTCTTATTTCTTGTGATGCCATAACTCGTTCAAACCAAGTGGTTTAATAGAATCCACTTTTAATTGATAATCCAGCATATGTTGAACTACTACTCCGTTAAATCTTTTAAAAGGATGAGATATATTCCTCCCATGTTATACACTCTAGTTTTCAAGTGTGAGATCCTTTAACTTTTAATTATTTCCTTTGGAGTGGTGTGATCAAACGTTAATCCTCTAATCGTTTCCACTTGATTATTATTACTACTACATGAACACCCCATGTTTCTGTGCAATAAGTAATTTTGGATCCTTCGTCGATATAAGGATTTTTTTTATCATCATTCGTTTGGAATCATCTCCTTCTATTTCTGAAATCCCATTTTTGGAATCCTATCTCCATGTTCCTAAAGGGCTTCTCTTGGGAGTTGATAACTGTTGTGGTGTCTCTTCATCCTCATGTGGATATAGTGGTCACTATAAGAGGTGATCGTGATCCTTGATGTGGACCATTCTCATATAATGGTTAACAAGAACCATTTGAGGTAGGGGATTAATTGATTGCCTTTTATTTTACACGAATCTATATATTTTGATAGTTTTATCCCATTGTATTAATATGTTATTAAAATACTAAATATTTGAATGGGATAAATAAATTGATAGCAATCAAATGTTATAGCCTCTTGTTTTTCTAGATAGTGTGATATATATTCTGGATTTTTTTATCCATTCGATTTTTATGTAAATTGGTAAGGAACATAATGTCAGAATTAATTGATAATAGGTTGTGGAATGAAAAAGTGGCATGTAAATGAATCTTGTTCTTCTTGTTGTAATTTGATGTTAATAAAATTTGTTCAGTAAGAATACATAACTATTTGAGATTGAATAATGGTTTGGACTCCTAAATTTCAAACATATGAATATAAACCAGTTAGTCCATGTTTGATTAAATAACTAGCAGTCTGATAAAAGATAATTCCGTGTTTGGTTATGAGTTACTCTCTTGTTTATTCAAGTACAAAGATTCCAATTGATATGATGTTTGTTTACTGGCTTCATGTGTTGTTATGTGATCCTTGATGGCTATTATGATATGTGTGGGCATGGAGGCCTACTTTTTATGACAGCAGTTGACACCTAGGGTGGTGAGATGCACATGTTTATGCCTGTGAGTGTTAGATAGGACATCAGGGATGATGAAATGGGTGGAATGTTAATTTTGGATTCTAAATGATTCTTATTGGTTATTAATAATATTTTATTCCCCCAATACTCAAAGATGTTGGTATCTCTTACCCTTCATCTAAATAGGTTGAATATGCACGGGGAATGCCACGTACCTTCTATTATTAGCTTCTCAATGGAGGATCGGTCTATGCTCTTGCAATATGTGGAAATGAATAGACAGGTAGTTCATCTACTCCTCAAGTTGAGACCACTTGTGTTTAGTAGTATATAATTTTTTTTCTAGAATTACTAGGAATATGGGAATGTAATATTGTAAATATATAATTAAATAAGTGATCTTATCACACGGGGTTGGAACTACCTGGGATGCAATGATTAGGTAATAATTTAAATGGAAAGTGGACTTTGGGTGTGATGCTAATGGAATATTATGTGGAAATTGAAAATGATTAATAATTGTTTTGTGAATTAATAAACATAATGTGACACTAATAAAAAGATAATAATTTAATATTATAAAGCTCATAAAATGGATGTGTTCAAATAGTATTTTTAGTCCTAGAAGAGGCATCAGGGAGTCTGAGAAACGTTATCAGTAGTTGAGTCTAAGTCTAGGTTATGACCAAAATGTGGTTGTGAGCTATAGTATATTTTGTGTTTTTAGTGATTCTATACCGTACTCTACCCCATCAGTTAAGGAAACTGACACCTATGGGATTATGAGTCCTAGGGGGTGTGTTTTATCCAACATTCCAGTGGGAGGATGGATGGCTAACAACCCACTTTGTCCATACTCTATTCTCTAGGTTTTTACTTGTGTTAGTAGCCACAATAGTTAGTATTCCCCACGTATGTATATTGAGGGATGCAATGGATTGTAGTTATTCACACACATATATTCTAGATATAGTATCCTAAGGACTATAATAGGTGTAACATGTATATGCTGTGATGGCTTGAGGATTCTTACTCAGTGTGTGGGCTGTGATGGCTTGAGTTATTATGCCAGACATATGATACACATTATGCAAGTTGTGGTGGCTCCTAAAAACTATCTGGTTACATTAATGTGTGTACATGGTGGTTTTTTTAACAAGTTTCATGTTGTGGTGCTTTGCCCAGGTGTCTGCAAGCACGTCTTTTTGGAGAGAGATTCATTGGACGTGCGACGTTGGGGCAAACCAACAATTCAGTGGGATGTAGTAGAGGGGACGCCTTGGATATTAATTATTATATTATATACTCTTGATTGTGATAATGGGTGATAATAACAATGTTGAGGCTAGGAATATAGTATACCTATTTAGGTGACGAGTTAGTATCACTTTTTTCACTGTGGTTTGTCATGATTTCTTAAATCTTTCACGAGAGGCTTCAGGGATGATCCTACTAAGTATAGTTGTATATTATCCCTATATATATATATAATATTTTTTAGGTCACATGGGTTAGGATAGATATCAAGATGGTTTCTATTATATTCGGGTAACAAGAGCAATTTAGGCATGTTGTTGCTTCGTTTTTTACTTTATTTTGAGTAATTTCGGTTTTTCCCCTTTTATTTGTATTATTTTTCATGACATTACATTATTGTACTTGGTATTTGTTTTATATTTCTATTTGAGTTGTAGTTTGTTGGTGTATATCATATCTCTCTCTTCTACATGTGTTCTCTTAGAGGGTAATGCCTCCCATTTGTGTGTTTACTATACCCTCAGTGGTAGTCACCATCCCAGGGCCTACTAGATGTCGGACTCAGGGGACATTATATCCCTTCTCATATTGCCATTCCAGGAGGGGTACACTATGTAGGGAGGGGGTCGTGAAAAATAATTTTATTAATAAATGATTAAATTAATTGATATTGAAAATTCCAAAATAAATGTAAATTGAGAATTATGATTCCATCCATAAATTTACTAGGAGAAATATGACATGTTAGGGTAGATTTAATTTATTTATTTGATGTAGTAATTTTTTTTTGACATTATCAAAAATCAAATTCTAAATACTATCAAAATTGAAATAAATGCATTTTGAAATAAAAAATATATTATTGAATGATATAATATTTCTATAAATCAACGGATCATCCAAAGAGAAGGATATATATGTAATTAATGAACAAATTCAGGTTCTCTTTTCATTTTGTAGTATGTTTATTAACCATGTAATATAAAAATACAAAATGAAATTCTAGAAGTTACAATATTTTACTAAGAGTTAAATATTAAAGATAAGGTTAATATAGTGACCTAAAAATATATAAAAAACTTTGGTTGAGAGGATTTTGACCCGTATCAAACTAACCCATGAAATAAAATTATTTGGTTCTATCATTAAATGAATATTATTTTTAAATAAAATATTTCTCCCAGCTATTCATAATTTGAACCATACCGCTCTAATAAAATGGTACTAATCCTTATCATAGTTTTCACATCCATAGCCATTTGGATTTGAATTCACCTCATAAAATATACTCCCATCTACCCTCACCTCATCATATAGTCCTTACATTTATTAGAAATTCATTCTATAGATCCATTTTTATCAAATCAAATAGAATCAACCAAAGAAGATCTAATAATTTCCCACCTCATTCAATTTAATTTTCTTCTTCCACATCTACATTCATTTTTGTTTCCATAAAAAATTAATAAATAAAGTACCATCTACATACATAGATGTTATTATAAATGTTTTAAAACCATATTCATTATTTTATCCATCATATGAATAGAAAAGTCACCATACGTGTGTTTGTATGACCTGCCATCTCAAAGGCATGGATTAATTTTTTATTCAACACTTCATTATTTGGATGGTTATAATAATGAATATAATTGATTTAAATAATAAATATAACATGGCAATGATTAGTTATATATAATATACCATCCAACCACGTATTATTTCAACATTTATAGAATATTATTGCCGCTCGTGTGTACATACAGATTACAGTCTCCACAAACGTGATGAGATTCATTCCCCATCATAACCACTAAAAAATAATTTTCATTTCATTATTGAAAATAATTTTTATTAATATAATATCATTCTGTATATGAATCAAATACATACAATCCATAAAAACATTAATTACTTTAAAAAACATGAAATGAAAAAGGATTAGTTAGCAACTGAAACTATGATACTACTAAAATATTATTAACAATTCCATATTATAATATAATATATGATATCATATTTATGTATGTGGTAATTGTATAACATAACATAAATGATTTTACAATTATACAGGATGTTAACATAACCTCAGCTAAGGAAAAGTGCATGGTACATGATTATTTTTCAATCTCTTTATTTTTATGAGTTTGTTTTATGAATTTATCTACTGGGACTTCATTATCATCAAAATTTTTGTTTCTAAAAATTTATATCAAACCATTTTTACAATTTACTAGACTATGGGATACTTTCATTTATACCTTTTTTTCTTTCTACAAAATGTTATGAAAGGAATCATTCATTCATTTTTCAAACAAGGTACTTTATGAAATTTTTGACAAATTATTGTAAGAAATATATTTAACTTATATAAGTGGTGAAGCTATTTTCTGCAATTATAAAACCTTTGAAGCTCCCCATAAAATATTATAGGAATATTTAACAATATAATTTTTCATTACTTTTAATTTATTTCCATGTTAAAATCGATATTTTACTCAAATCATTTTTGGATAGATGTCACCTATTTCAACATACTTTGTTGGATTTTACAATTTATTAGATGATGATTTATTATGATTAAATAATAAATATTTTATTGAAGTATTTGTGATATCTTTACCTATGGATATGATATTTTTATACCATTTGTGGTTTATTAAAAAATTATTAGCATATCATTTGATAGTTTTAATTTTATTTTGTATGTCATATTTCAGCCTTTTTCAAATGAGTAATGCTTTGGACTTAATAATTGTTAGGTGGGGTCCACTATAGACCATCCATGAATCGTTATGTCTCATGAGACAAACTTCTGTCTTCTCATAACTCCATTAATTTTTTTTGAATTTCTTTGCATGTGGCCTTTAATATATGGTTATGATATCCAATATTGTGTATTCCATCATTATGAAATTAGATATTGATATTACATGTGAATATTTGACTAATAGAATATCAATGTGAATATGTAGATGGAATTATTTCATTTATATTTTCCATATTAAGAGGATTTTTATGTTTTATAGTCTTGTGTTTTAGTCCTAATAAATTGCCTTAAATTTTTATGTGTATTTATGGTAGTTTCTAATATATAGTTATCCTTACTGAGAATCTATTATCACCACTTTATTGTGTTATCTTTTTACATGGATTTGAATAAGTATATTATGATAGACCTACAGGGATAGACTAAGGGACATAAGTGTGTTAAAAGGGTACCTTATTTTGTTGTTTTTTATTTCATAGTGTAATGTAACTCTTTCTTATGTATCTTGGGATTTTATGGAAGCTGAACTAATCATTATTCCATGACATGATCAATTGTGAAAATTATAATGTTATGTAATAAACAACAGACCATGGTTAACTAGGGTTGGGGTGTATAATTCAGAGCTGAGGTATTTGATAAAAAAATGACCTATATAGACACCACCATCTATAAACATGTACGTAATATCTATGGAAATATTCCTTCCCAACCTAATCAAAATCCCAAGGGGAATGTTAGTGAAATAAGAATGAGAAGTGGGAAGCAAACCAGTGATAATTCATCACCTACCATTCCACGGAGATTCACCTCAACATTGTAGAATCCTCATTCCATACTACTAATGATAAAACGAGTATGAAAGATAATGTCAATAAATCTATAGAGTATGTTCCTCTTAAATCCCATGAATTTTCAAATAGATTACTTCATTCCAGAATGCTGGCTGATGAGGTGATGCAAAAAATGGTTTTGGATACTATCAAGCATGTTGAAATTAACAAACATATACATTACGAAATAAATAATTCCCACAGAATGAAAAATTCTTAAAAGAACATTGTATCGGAACAAGAGGTCTTAAGCTAAATGAAAGGATGATGCTTGGAAGGAACATGTTAGCACTAATTACACCATCTCAAATAATTCTAATGAAGCGAAATGATCTTGGGACATTCACTATACCATACACCATATAAATGTTAAACATTTCTATTGCATTATTTGATTTATGTGTTTATATAATGGTGAGGCCTCACTATACATACTCTTCATTTCCTGTTTTTTGAGTTGAATATGATAAGATTAGTGGCGCTTTTTGTTATTAGAGATACATCATATCCATATAGAGTCCTTGAGGATATATAAGTTGAGGTTAAAGACATGTCATTTCAATCAAAATTCTTTGTTCCTAACATGTTGGATGACCGGGAATGTTCTAATACTCCCATTATCTTAGGTTGGAACTTCCTATAAACTGAGAAATCAATCATAAGTGTCTATGAGGGTACACCTTCCCTAGTGTTTGGGGGTGATGATGTGATATTTAATGTTATATAATCCATGAAGTACCCATCATAGGACCATTCTAATTTTTTAATCTCCCATTTTGAACCAAAAAATTAACACCCCATGAAATTTTTAGTCTTATTATTACGAATATTATGATTATTTTTCCACTTTTGATGTCCAGGATCACTTCCACAGTTGTTTCTAGTGAACAAATACCTCTTATATTAGATTTTTGAATGTAATAATATTCTGATTTTGATAATTCACACAGTTATTATCACAAAAAGATTGAGTTTCCAGATGGATTTGATTCTTTATTATATGATTTTGATGATGTATATTCTAATACTGATGTACATTGTTATCATCTTTGAGTTCCATCAATTTATCCATCCATATTCACATGCCAACATTGAAACTGAACCCATTACCACCGAATATAAAATACTAATGATTGTTAAGTGGTGATAATTTAACTATAATAATTTCTTACAATCCATCTTTGGTACAAAATAAAAAAAATTTGATTCTACTGAGTGAGAACATCAGGAAAATTGGGTGCACATTAGATGGAATATTAGATATTATCACATCTACACTCAGGCATAGAATAATTTTGGGGGTTTGGGCTAAAGAAGTGATGTAGCCACAATTGGGACTGAATACAACTCTTTTGGAAGTTGAAAAAAAAATGTTGAAAAATTTTTAGAGGTAGGTATAATGTTTCCAAATTCATATTCACAGTGGTAAGTCATATTTAGGTTGTGCCAAAGAAAAGTGGTGATATTGATGTAAAAAATGATAGAGATGTTATAGTCTAAATGATGGTAAAAAACCATTGGTCTGTTGGTTTTGATTATAGGAAACCAAATCATTCCACTTGGAAGGACTATTACACTCTCCCATTTATTGATCAAAATTTTGAGAGACATGCAGGGACGTCAAATTCCTGTTTCATGGAAGGGTTTTCAAGATAATTTATAATTTTTATAGCCCGATATGATGTAGATAATACAACAATTGTGTGTCAATATGACTCATTTTCCAACCAGAGGATTCCATTTGGACATTGCAATTCCCTAGGATCCTTCAAAATATGCATCTTCAGTATTTTTTCTGGTTTTATAGAATTATTCATCGAGGTATTTAGGGATGAATTTATAGTGTATGAGTTTTCATTTTATGAATGTATATATAGTTGGATAATGGTGTTAAATCACTATATTGAGAAGAATCTAGTCATAAAAATTAAAATATGTCACTTCATGTTAGTGAATGACATTGATTTTGTGTATGATTATTCTTATTGGACATCCATTCATGAGATAATAAAGTGTCTTACCAATCAACCAATCATATATCCCTCATGGTAGGAGCTTACATTTTACGAATTTAGTTTAAATTTATAATTTGTTTCACGAATAATTGTTTTCGTCGGGGTTTTTATGGCTTCTAGAAATGGATTTCCTTTTCAGAACTACCAGGGAGACTGAAGTGGTTCAAACCATCACAAATTCTACTAATATATAGTAGTGGGTAAAACATAATATATTAATTCTTTTTTAAAAATAAATAGTTTCAATTTAGACCACAGTGAAATTTTTTTCGGCCATATAAAGTGGTGGAATAAATATAATATATATATACTACTATTAAAAAATAAAAATTTCAAAAACAGTTTCCCCATAAAACAAAATAAGGGAAAAATATAAAATTTCCAACATTAACAGAATGATACGGGAGTAGTCCTAATAAAAAATAACCAACCCAATATTATAAAATTGAAAAATAAAAAATACAATGGGATAATAAAATAAATATTATGACCTAAATTTGAAAATTTCAACCAAAAGTAATTATAAATCAATGAAAAATTATGGAATTACTATAAATACACATTTTCAAGATGATAAACATCTAAAAAGTTAAATACATGTGTCAAAATCAATATAATAATAAAAATCAAAAAATAGAATTTTCATTAAAATAGAGTATAATTAAATTCTAAAAATGTAAAATTCATTAATATCAATTGTAATTAGTTTTTAAGAATAATTGAAAAAATTATATATAATTGGGAATGGAAAAATGAAAAAATTGGAACACTACATTATGTTTATTATATTCATAATGTATGTGTCCCATTCAAACATTCCATGAATCTCATAAGTTAATCATAAAACTATATTGAATTGTTGTATGATAATTAATATAAAGGATAAATCAATCCTATACCGAGAATAACAACATCCCTACATATCTTGGAAAATCATTGTTTATAATGAAATTGTTCTAGACATACACTTTCTCCTACACACCCATTGCATCTTAATGAACCATATCTTATATATCGTTAATAAATAAAATATATTTTTTTAATCAAGGATTTGTTAAAATTTATTCATGGACCAAAAAAATATCTTTTCATGATAGCCTATCCAATTTTTGTAATATTTTGAAGGCATCCTGGATCCATATATTCTATGAACTAGTGCCTAGGAATGACAGATAAATACATGGGAATGGTTTTTACAAATGAAATAAAAAAAATAGTGGAATAATTTTAATTAACTAATTGGGAGTATCTATCTATCATATTTTCTTAAAATACTAAATATTCTTATTCTAATAAAATAAAAATCCCATAATTCATATAGTAATAATATATATTTTTAACATTTTAAATGAAATAAAATTTTTAACCAATAACACCAAAATGTTACAAAAATAAAAAACAAATTGTCTGACAAATACCAATATTAATATAAAAACCAGAAACAATAATATGGAAATATGGACTGCTTTGTTGCTGGAGTTCACTATCCCTTATCATCATTAATTCATATTTATAAGAAATTACATTGAAATAAATTCATAAAGGGACACAAAAAAAACAAATCCTGAAGAGCCTCATAATGTTGATTATAATGGGAAATTTTTATTGAAACATGGGAAATTAAAAAATCCTATATATTTTATGCAATTAAATGTAAATGAAGCTATTACCCACCTCATAACAAAATTTGTTTCTTCCATCACCATAACACATTATTAATTTTTCATGGGTTTAGTTACATTGCACCATATTCAAATCATATGTCAACCATAATCACTACCTAATCAACTATGATTATAATTGTCTATTTATATGTCCCCACTCCTCACTATCGACACCAGTATGCCAATTTTCTTTTATTTTAATTTATTACATATATTTATATGTAAACAATAAAATAATAAATATGTGTGTGAAATAATATTACAATGTTGTGTGATTTGCTATTGAGTAAAACCATCCAATATCTCAATATCAATAATTTCACAACTCTTGAACTTCTTATATAATTCAATATATTCTTTCTATATTGAAACTACAATGGAATCTTCAAAATGTATACGATTTCACTATTATTGGATTATAATCCATTTTTTTTGTAATTTTGATTTAATTGCAATAGTGTATCATTGATAATATCAAGGTAGGTATTCACTATAACTAGGGGTAGGTTCTCTTACAATCCCTAAAGCCAATCAAAATATTTTAGATGGTAATAGGGTTGTCCCTGATTCAACCATGCAATCTGTATGCTCCTTCATAAGGACTTGACCAAATAGATCATAGTCTGAGGCTGAGGATGACTGCATGAGATTAGTATTCTATTTTCATTTTATTAGTTACATATAATTAAATTATATTTCATATTTACAGTAATTTTTATTAAAAAGGTGAAAATATATTATATGTTTTTACAATGGAAATTGAATTCCTATACTAACTTCTTTGGCATGATCATTCACATTACCCCCAAAAAAACCATTGGAACATATGACTAATGATCCATTCTGAAAAATAAGTTATCTATATTATTTGACTGCATTTAAAAAAGATATAATATAAATGTAATATATAAAAGTGATAATGTCATATTAAAATTATTTAAACTAATAATTTTTTTCCATAGTTGATAATATTCATGAAAATCACTTTTAATCTGTATTGTGGAGGGTGATTTTTTTATCTCAGCATGATATATTTTTCAGTAAAATGTCTTCAAAAAAATAATTTTGTAGTAATGTATTCAATATAATATGTTAGTCACATTCATGTATATGTATATAATTTTATTAATATAATATCATATTTTCCAATTACATGTGCTTATCATTATGATGGAAATCAATAAACACCTTCCATGACCCTTAAGGTAACCCATTTGGTACATTATCATACTACTATATTGTGGTCAATGATATTTCATTGAATTCATTCCATAATCTCCATATAAAATAATTGAATTTCTTTCCCACCATTTTCAATTGACAGTTTTATGTGATACATACTGTAATAATAATGTTGAATAACATCTGTATAAAGATATTCATTTTCAATATATTAAAATTTATTTACAAAATGTTTTTCAATTTAGAGGTGATTTATTAAAATATCATTTATCACAGAATCTAAGGCACCACTCTTACATGATTGATGAATATTACACTAATTAAAATTTTTACAAAGAAGGGAAAACAAATTAGACTCAAAATAGAATATAATATAATAAAATAATCATGGGGAATGATATATAGGGACCCCGTTAGAATATAAGTAAAAAATATCATTAATGCAAACTTATTCACAAAATACGTACAACTTATATTTTTATTAATTGTATTAGTATTCCATAATTTATGAAAAAAACTCTTATTAATAAAAATATTTGAAATATTTTTATAAAAATTAATTTGTTTAAAAATAATCAACAAAATTGAACATCCTCATATAGAGGCCATTGTGCCACTTTTTCTCTTTATAATTGAGTCACCTTATAAACAACTTATTTCATCTAGAGGTAGTGTACATGAATCTAATGGGTTAGGGATGGAGGGTGATTTTGATTCTAATAAAATGAAGTTGGATCATCTCCCAAACAATAACTTATTGGGGGGATGTAGTTTTTCAATGAAGTTATAGGAAGAGACCCTGGATGAAAATTAGCTTTTCGTGAGGTCAATTGAATGTCAAAACAGAGATGAAATGAATCATGGAAGTTATTATTCCTTCATATTTCAATCATTTAAAAACATCAAAATAATGTTAGAATATATATTTCAAATATAACATCCAAAAAATTATGAAATTTTAACATATGAACATTATAGAAAAAATATATATTGTTATGATAATGAAAAATTACTCCCAAAAAATTATAATATTTAAATTTTTTATATTATAAAACTCATGTATACAAATAAATATAAATTTTATAAAATGTCCACTGTACTGTAAGAAATTTACATATAAATATGTGGTTGATTAGTCAATGGATTACATCACATGAATTCGATTTTTCATTCAATAATGTCATTAATTAATTCATTATTATATCATCTAATGTATCAATCATGTAAAGACTTATATTATCTGTATCATGATGTAAATAATTTTTTTTCCTACTCTTTAAGGTATTCAATGTTACAGGTTATATCATTCACTACATCCTCTATAGAATTTATGTCTATTTATTTTCATTGAAAAACTACAATCCACCACTCATCCAAAACACCTTCTACATAATTTATCATTTTATCCTATGGAGAAATGTTATCAGGAACATGTAATTCATTGTCACTCAAATCCATCAAGTAAGAGGTGTTCACAGATGGCTGTTTTATGGAATTTCATTTAATACCCTGTATAATAGCATCCTACATTCATTGTAATAAAATAACTAAAAATGGTATTGGTAGTTTATTATTATAATATTAATATACTATCCATAGCATCCAAATAATGAAATTTTATATATACCTCCATAATGTGGCTTTTATCCATCTTATTTATTGATTGTATGAAATTTAAATCCACTTACATTGTTAGCATGAAACTCTCTACGCTATTTCAGAGGAACTGTAGACAAAAAATTCAAATGATCTAAAAAACCATTCCATGTATCAGTATTAAAGATATAATAAAACCAATATAAGATATTATATTTAAAAAACTATTGCATTATCCCTATATCCATATTGATTTAAATATTTATGAGCATAAAAAACATTAAACCCTTTCTACAACATTATTATTATAATATTTTGTTACATCTATCTCATTTATTATTCAAAATCATAGTAAACGATAGGTTTGAATTAAAATATCCTTAAAAATGGATATTAAATTTCAATATTATGTTTAACATAGATATATTCTAGTAATAATTTAATTTTTTCATTATAATATTTGAGATCTTCCAAACAGATTTTCCAGTCGTATGATATATTTTTTATTTTCAACTATGTTGAGATTGAGGCAATGCCTCATTGACAAGAGGTGTTTGAATGAATCTATACTCAATATAATCCATGTATTATACAAAATGTTTGTAAATTATAGTACGAAAAATGATTCCAAAATAGATCTTTTAGGTAGAGGTTTTATTTTCATTTCAGATTTCAAATGACCATGTTTTCTATTAGAAAATAAAATAATACCTTCTTAAATATTTAATAAGGTCTTATGAATAGTTTATATAATATTATGAACATATAAACAATGTACCTATCAATTGAACACAACCATTAATAATGTTAGTGAACTATTAATTTATTTTCTTTGACAAAATGAATTGCTAAATATATTATAAATATAAATAATTAGGGAGGAAATATAATCTTTATTGGATTAAGATTCAGTAAAAATCAATCATGACTTTTCAATCCATGTATGATTCAATGCTTAAATTTTACACAACCTTATATGATACCTAAATTTACTTATGATTCATTATGTTTTAAAATTCTACAGGAAGATAATTTACCATATCATTTCATTGAGTCTATTTCATGAAAATACATTAATTCTCATATAGACATTGATCATGCTTTATATTCATTAACTGTAAGTCATTACATGAATTGATATTGTCCATTTTTTTCATTCATGTTAATTAATATAAATATCAAATAATGAAAAAATAACAATATTAATAAACTTATGATTATGGAGAATAAAATTTATTACAAATATAAATTATTTTGAGAATTCATATTTCTTCATCCATTATAGTGTTCCGATTACATTAAGGATCCACTTCAAAATCATTAAAATCTATTATTCAAATGATATAGCTTCTAAAATTTACTATCATCATTCACAAATTGTACCAATATTTTTGAACATTTCAATATCTTTGGACATAGTATACGATCAACACAAACATTTAATTTGTCCTTGTTCGGATGAAATATATGAGATGCCTTATGAAATTAATGATGAAATAAGAAGAAGAAAAAATTATGTTGAGGAAATATTTATTCATAAAAAAAATTCTAAATGAAAATGTCAAAACTGTATATGTATTTCAACAATATATTTTTCCAAGTCCACGGAATTCATTAATGGTGAACATTCAAGAATTGCGCATTTTGAATGGAATTGTAGATGATTCATGTTATATATCAAAACTGTTTCTCCATAACTCCTTCAATCCTTATATTATAGGATATAAGTATACAAAAATATAATTTCAAGAAATTTATATTATTGAATAATGATTGAAATGAAAAATATTTTTGTTTTAAACACCAACTTTGAGGTAGATTGTAAGGGATCAAAAAACGAGAAAATTATGGTAATGCGTAAATAATGTCAAAAATGGGTTGAATATTTTGAAAAATAATCCAAATAATACATTCCTATGATATTATTTGAAATATTGATGTATTTAATGGAATGTATCTGATGATTTTAAATCCCTTAGATATCTCATTAACCCATTATAGTTAATATCTAAAGAATTATTCTTCATTTGATCGACAATTTTTTATGACATGAAGTATATTTTCAATCAATTGATTATTGAGATGTAATTAAAAACCATTATATATGTTTTATATTTCTTATTTTTTAATGTAGAATGATTATTTAGTCTTCCAATATGAATCATTTACTTGAAACCAATATATTAATTTTTTTAAATCCTATCTTCTTTAATTGATTCATAATAATGCATAAAATCATTCTTGACCTCATGTAAATTTTATAATTCAGATAAATATTCTAAAATATTCATATTATAATATTTATATTTGATATTTGTTTCATGAAATTAGTCATGAAACAATTCATATATCATAGATATCATCTTATTAATAATTACAAAAAATAATTTTATATAGAAAAACATAAGTAGAAATTTATTTTTTAAATATTTCTTAATTCCACAATTCTACCCTTGATTTCCATCATCATGTAAATGATTAAAAACATTTGGATAATAAGTTTAATTATCTCTTACAATAGTCTCCATGACATTAATATGAGGTTATAATTATATTTAATGATTTTGACATCATTTTCCCAAATTCCCCAAAAATTCAATTCTAATGATACTCTATAAAACATCCTAATATATACATTCTCATTTGTTTTGATATTGATGTTGTTTATTTTCAATGCTAGAGGAATATTTTATTTTGAGTCTTATTTATTTTATATTTTAGAAAAAGCTGGTAGATCATTATATTGACTAACATTAGTTTCAAAATATTTGTAACATTCAATTATGTATTCCAAATAAAATATATATTTTAGGAAGTAAATTTTTTCTATATCAATTTTTCGTAAACATCATTGTTCTTCATCCATCATATAATTTTACATTTATGTAATCCACTTCATATTTTCCCAATAACATATCGAATAAAAATTGAAAAATATAAATACTCATCCAAAACCTTATCATACTAATGTTTATTCTTTATGATTGTGATCAAATTTTTATCTATACATCATAATTTTCTGAAAAATTATTAATGAGAGTGAAAAGACAAAAAAATTTATGTCATTGATAATACAAATTACCAATTTCTTCTAAATCAACTATATAATAAATTCATTATAATTTTAATTTTATTAAAAAATGCATCAATATTTTTCATAGATTTGAATTACAATTTATATAATCCATTAAACAATAAAATTTGGCATGATCTATGTATTATCCTATACAGTGTTCAAATTAAAATATGAAGTAGAAACCACAATATAAATACGGAAAAATACTATGGAAACCTCAAATAAATGAGTCCCACAATCATTAAATGTTTACAAAATCCACATAAAACATGAAAAATATATTAAAAGATAGAATCAAAATAAAAAACACTAAAAATTTCCAACGAAAAATAAATTTCGATGAAAATCCAATTGTCTCCTATTAATATCCTTTTTCAATTGAAAAATACCTTTATAAGTAATGATTTACCATATATAACACCTACTAGTCATTCTATCATAGATATATCATACATAATTTTGGTAAAAATCATTTAAAAATCATATATTTTATCAGTTTTTGGGAAATTAAAAAACACATGCTAAAACCGGAATTGGTCAACAATAGATAATGGAAATCCTTCAAAAATAATGATAGCAGATCCCAAGGATGACTGTTCATAACCTAATAACATCCAAAATATTATTAAAACCAAATTCTGAATTAGGTATTGACCCAGACCTACTAACAACAACACAAATGGGGGAAAATAAATAATCAATAGAATAGATAACTGGATGTTAAAACCACAATTAAGTTTCCTTTAATAAAATAATAATGACCAAAAACAAGTGGGAATAAATTAACATTACACCAAATTTGTTCTAGTATGAGATGTAGAGGAGGTACATGGTTCATTAGTATGGAACGTCAAGGAGGGATCCAAGAGGGGTAACGGGGGTCAAATAACTCTATGGAGGGTCAATGTGTGAATAGGGATGGGAGATTATAATCTGGGAGAGGATTCAAAGAATAATGTAGGGATTGATTAGTTGTCGTGGTGGTTAAGTAGTGGCAGGGTGGTTAAATATTGTGGTATTGGGGAGAAGTGAGGTAGAGATGGGGAAAGGTTGGCTACTAAGGATCAGTTTCTGGGTGGCAATGGAAGATGGTGGGTGGAGTGTTTCTTTATGAAATTGAATAAGTTTATATTTTGTTATCGAAAAAAACACAACAAAATATTTTTAACATTTTTAGGGGATGTTTATTGAATAAATGAAAATAAACCTCCATCAAATGATGAATGAGGTTTATTAAATCATGATAAATTATTATATTATAACATATAAAAATTCCACTTTGGTATCATTTCAAACATATTATGTAAGAATGAAAGAATCATATATTTATATATATGTCTGTGTGTGGGCATAGTATTAATATGAATAATGATTACAAAAAAATGAAATTATACATTCTATATAATATTTATAGGTTTTTGAAAAGGAATTATATCACAATGTTAAAGATTTTAGAAAATCCCTCACCTGATGTCTGAAATCCATCGAGTTCATTGGAACATCCAACCCAATGAAATTACTCTATTTGATATGAACTTAAGGAAAATAGGTATTGACATATTAGATTACAAGAACCTGAATAATGCGTAAGAATGATTATAATGGTTTATAGTGGGGTATTGTTACACTATATGTGTTTAAGTTGTCTAGAAATGTGAATTAATGGGTTGTCATTTTGAAGGGAGGGAATGAAAGGGCATGGAATTACAAAATATGTTAAAATATAACTAATTAACTATAAAAAAAGAATTGAAATTCCCATAATATTTATCCTTTGATGGGATATGTTTTAAATAATATCTTGAAAAAAAAAATAACTGGTTTACATGCTCTTTTTGACCATATCATTTGGTTTAACACCGTAGTTAACATATTATTTCCATGACATGAATAACATCATTTATAGTATTTATATGTTATTAGACTCAACAATTTTGATAATCCAAATTCATTTTCCCAATTTTGATAATCATGTTTATATTTTATAATAATATTGTCTCGTTATTATTCTTAGTTTTTATTAAGGGGTAACTGTGTATCTTTAATCCCACTACTATCTTGTTTATGCTTATAGTGAAATAATTCTCTATGGATGAATGGTCACTGATGATGGTCACCAGTAATGGTCTTCAATGAATGGTCAATGATGAATGTCACCATTAAAGGTTACTAACGACAGTCGCGGATATTAGTCACTGATGAAGGTCACTAATTTAGGTCACCGATGAAGGTCGTAGATGAAGGTCATCGATGAAGGTTATTGATGAAAGGACATTGATAGAGGGAACTAATGATGGTCCCCGATGAAAGATCCCCGATGAAGGTCACCAATGAAAGGACATCAATGAAAGTTCACTAATGAAGGTTACAATTGAGAGGGTCACTAAAAGAAGGTTACTTTTGAGAAGGTTACCATTGAGATGGATACCACTGAAGGATACTGATACCATTATACTAATGATCACTCTTCTTCTCCATACATTTTCAAATTATTAAATTAATTATAATGGACATATTTGTTAAATTTAATGTTTCTAACATTAATTAATGTTGATTTTAGACCTATCATGATATTGTGTTTGGGGACAGTACGTGTTACATGGAGGATTACACATGGTTAACATATTCCTTTAGTTGGAAATAAAATATAAAATAGAAGAAATTCAACAAAAAGGCTATTATGAAAGAATAATGTGTCGAGAATTTAAGAGAAAGAACTAAATTAGAAATTTATTACTCACAAGATCAAAGGGAACAAGGAAGAACTATCCAGCACTAACACAGAGAACCCATTAGCATCCAGAAGATTATTTTGTGAGAATAAACTCATTTCTACCTTCTGTACTTCATCATCTCTCTGTCAACTAATGAAAAAGAACAATCAGTTCCTGGAATCAAGAACAAGGAGTTTGGATACACAGATTTTAGGAAAACATAAAGAGAAAGATTTAAATAGTGATTTCATCACTCCAAAGAGTTAAGAGATGAACTGAAAACACCTAGAGCATTCTAAACACAATCATATCATAATTTCTCTATTGTGTTCATTAATCATACATTTCTAAGTAGTTTTTTTTAAATCTATTACACACAATATCTCATTTTCACGAACTATAGGATACTGAAAAACCTCAAATAAAACATCACATTCAATTTTTTTCCATGTGTAACGTTGAAAGAGACTATGTATGGTATCTATTGTTTGTTTTTTGATGAATAATTGTGGAAGAGTGTGTGAGGGTGGGGTAGTTTGTAAAAATTGTTGTAAAGCATGATATAGGATGTGCATGATGTTTATCATTTATATAAACTATGTGGTGTTAGGTGATCACCATGTGGATAGGATTAAGTCACTTATTTAGACTGATCCTATTGATTAACTCTACTTTGTTCCTTTTGTTTTAATATCATGTTTTTTATAATTTGTGCAACATATAAATTCAAAAATAGAAAACAACTTTACATTGACATGGATATTTAGTTATGGTCAGTGTGTGTATGTGATCAATTCAGTAAACATGTTAAATTTTTTTGAGAATTGTTGTACACTAAGTCAACTGAGGACCAATCACCCTTTGAGAAACCAATTGACCATGTAATGATTTATATCTCTACTTCCTTAACTAATTGGACCATTTCAAATTTTGGGGATTTTTACCATTATGTTTTTAGCAGAAATTTTAATTATGAAATAAATTAACACCTTATTGAGATCACACTCCAACCAATATTCTGTATTAAAGGAAAAAATATTTATTGATACTATTTTAACTATTGTGCATGATTTCAAATTCTTTTCAACTGTGATTTTATTTGTACCTTAAATATCTTAAAAATTAAGTCATATCGAAATTTTCAATTCATTAGAATTATAATTAACTATTGATAACAGATGTGTGGTATCATATACATATAGAACACCATTCAATAATGGATATAATTGTGCTCAGTGGAAATTAAAAATGAAAATGTATCTAGAGAGCAAGGGTCCTGAAATATGGGAAAAAATTGAATAACAACATTCTTTACCTCTTATCCCAGGGGCACTAGCCTATGTTTATTTGTTCTACATATTAAAATTATTGTAAAGAAACGAATTAATTGTAGTATTCTCTAGGTGATTAGGAATTCAATAGATTAACTTCTTGTAAAACTACAAATGAAATTTGGGAAACATTGGAGGTTTCTCATTGGGGAACCATGAAAGTAAATCAATTGTTATTAAATAATTATAATATTAAATAGGATAATTTTAAAATGAATCCTGATGAACTTATATCTAAAATGTATCTCATGTTCAATGAAATAGTTAATACCTTGATTATTCTTGGAAAATCCAGTACATAACAATGATCAGATTTTGATATTTCAATGATGCATACCTGACAGATAGAGAGGAACTTCTGTTTCTCTATGAGAATCCTGTGATATAAGCCAATAACCTATGTAGGAAATAATTTGAAAACATATGATTTATAAAGAAGTGCATAAGGTTAATCAAGTTGCAGTTGAAGAAACAATACAATAATCTTTACCATTTATGACCGCTTCATTAATGATCAATGATAATGAGAAAGTTTATGCTCTTGTAGACACATACACATTCGAAGACTTGGACTATAATAGTGAGGATGAGATGGCTCATCATTCTAGGAGATTCAAGAAGTTCTAAAATTAGTATAAGTAATTTAAAAATTCATAATATAAAGGAATTTATGATATTAAAGGACAATTTAAAAATGATAGTAAGTGGAATAAAAACAAAAATGAGATAGTCTTCTATGAGTGTAAATGAAAAGGCCAAGTGAAGGTTTATTTCCCCAAGATGAAATTTAATAAGAAATATTAAGTCAAGGGAAAGGGACAAAAAAGTCTATGAATTTTACATGGAGTGCATTAGAATATATATTTATTGGATCTGACAGTTCGAATATTGAAAAGAAAAAACATGAAAATCTGTGTTTCAGGACATGCACATTTGAGGTAACACCAAATTTCTGTATACTGAATTCTTATTCTTATGGGAATGAATGTGAATCAAAAATTGATGAGGATATGCCTAAGGATGATATACATGAGTATTGTGGAATGATATATGATACCTTTAATAAACTCAAGGATAAATTTAAATTATTTGAAAGACAAAATTCTTTAAATTCTAATCATATGTTAGATATAGATATGGATAAAAAAATGTGGTCAGCTGTTTAAATTAATTAATTAATACAAATTATAAAAAGATCAATTAAAAAGGGATCTATATAAGTTTAAATCATATAAATATACCTTCAATCAATTTCTTGGGAAACATATTACTCCAAAAAACACAACTATTCTAGGATATCAATCAGGACAACGTAGGATTATTATAAATAAATTTGTACCAAAATATGGATTGTCCTTTACTTGTCCATGTTCGGGACCATATTTTGAAAACCAATTCTCTAAATGACCTAAATAAGTGTTCCTATCTCAATATATATCTATTAAGAGAGAAATTAATGTTTATGGTGTACATGTCTCCATAATTGATAATTCTAAAGGTATGATCATCGACTTCTAACTAATTGTTAATCCTAATACGAAATTAATTTCAAAAGTAAATTTTGTGAATGGGTAAAAATTAAATTAAATTTGTATAAATCTATTGTGTAATGATGTATTAAATGTTAAAATAAAAAATGATGCACGAAATGTTTTAAATTCAAAAATTAAATAAATATTTACTGCTATTATAAATGTAAATGTATATACTATTGATTTAAATTCTTTATCAATGAAAAATGTTTCTTGTTTAAATGAGTTTCATAAGGAATCTTGGTTATGGAACAGTTGATTTGGACACTCCAATGTGCACTCAGTTAACAATATAAGTATGAAGGTATTAGATATAGACTTACCTAAATTGGAATTATCACATAACAATGAATAAATCATTGTCAAAAAGGAAAAAACACAATGTTTCTCTCAAATTAGAGAAAGAGGTGTCTAATTTTCCACCGCGTGAGTTTTTTCACAGGGATTTTTTTGGACTATCAAGAGTTTCATATTTAAATGGGATGAAATAAGTTTATTTTCTTTGTATATGGTCATTCAATATATACTTGGGAATACATTCTAGCACAGTTATGTGAATTATGTTCTTACATTATTAAATATTTCATGTCGGTAGAAAGTCATAGTGGACTTAGAGTTATGACCTTGTGAAATGATCATGGAAATTAGTTTGAAAATAAAAAGATTGAATATTTTTTCTCACCAAATGGATATAATCATAATTTCTCTACTCCATGAACACCTCGACAAAATGGATTCATAGAAAGAAGAACGGGGACAGTTCAAGAGATTTCCTGAACATTTCAAAATGAGTATAATATACCTATCAATTCTTGTGTTGAAGTTGTTAATATAGATTTGTTTCATAATCAATAGTGTCTTAATCGGAAATTTTCTTAAGAAAACCCCTTATTATCTATGGAACAATTCGATGCCTAAGGTAAATTCATTTATATTTTTCTGGTGCAAAGTCATCATCATAAACACTAAATATAATCATGAATATTTTCTTTCAAGAGTGATGAAGGATTTTTCATAGGTTAGTCAATATCTAGAAAATATTATATAGTAATAAATATGAGAACCAAATGTGTGGGAGAATAATCCCATGTCAAATTTGATGAAACTAATATACATGAACCAGAACCTTCATTGAACAACATGAGGAAGACATGTAAATTCTAGACATTAATGATAATGATGGTGAACCCTTATTGAAAACAACCAGTTCTAAAAATATTCTCGAATCATATTATAGTGAATTAGAACATATAGTCAACCATGATCAGTATAGTTCAACTCAATCTAGAGGTATTATTACTCTAATGATTAATATTTTATATGTTGTAGGAGGTGATATAAATAACGGAACACAAACTAGATATTCTCTGAGAAATCGTGATGAACATCAAGCATTTAATTAGCAGCATGAAACCAAAAATAATAATTATGCAATCAATGATGAATTTTGGGTTATTCCTATTAAAGAAATATTAAATCAGTTTGAAAGAAACAATGTTTGGGAATTAGTACAATGACCTAAAGTAAAAATGACCATAATCCTTAAATGGGTCTTTAGAAATAATGATGATGAATCTGGTATCATAGTTAGAATGAAGGTTAGACTAGTCACACAAGGATATTATCAAGAAGGAGGAATATAATATGAGGAAACAATTACACCAGTAACTACACTAGAATCCATTATAATACTACCTGCTTATAAATCTCATTCGAATTTCAAAATTTATCAAATGGATGTCAAAAGTGCATTTCTGAATGGGTACATTGATAAGGATGTATTGGTTTAACAACCCCTAGGTTTTACAAATCCCCCTTTTTCAAATAATGTATTTAATCCTTCTAATTCTTTATATGGTCATAATCACGCTTTAAGATCTTTGTATGACAATCATAGGTAATCATTGGATATCAAATTTTTCAAAATAAAATGTTATTATTTTAAAATCATTGTTAATATACTATGGATATTTTTAGATGTTGTGGATTGGATCGTAATAAATAGAGTGATAAACCTATGATTACCACTTGTATGTTGGATGATGATGAATCTGGTAAACCAGTAAATCAAACCAATTACAGATGAATGATTTTGAGTATCCTCTTTGATACTTCTAGAATACTTGATATTATGTTCAATGTATGCATGTGTGTGTGATTTTAATCCAATCCTAAAGTGTCTCATTTAATTGATGTGAAAACAATTTTCCTATATCCAAATTATACTACAAATTTAGGTCTATTTTATCCAATAGGACAATCATTTGATTAAATTAGTTATCTGGATTCTATCTTTGTTGTTTCATGTCAGATAGTATGACCACATGGTGAACATGTCACATTTTGGGAAAGTAAGTATTAGCTAAGTGTAGTATGAAACAGAATTCTATTTCATTATCTACTGCTGAATCTAAATATATAGCTACTAGTAGTTTTTGTGTTCAAATTCTATGGATGAATAATTCTTTACTAGACTATAGATATCAATTAAAACACGTCTCTATAAACTGTGATAATACATGTGCTATTAAAATCTCTAAAAATTTAGTATCTCATGCTAGGAAAAATAACATTTATGTGGGTCATCACTTCTTGAGAGGTCATTAACAATAATATGATATCACTCTAGAATTTTTCTTCATTTCTCACCAATTAGAGGATATATTAACAATTTCATTGTGTTCTTGAGAGGTTAAACTACATAAAACTTGAGTTATATTTGATAAAAAGTTAACATTGGACCTCACTATTAGGAACCTCACTGTAGGACCTCACTGATTAGAACCTCACCATTGGACCTCACTAATAATAACCTCACCAATATGGTCCTCACTATTAGGAACCTGTCCATTGGACCTCACATATAAAACCACACTATTGGGAATTCATAGTTATGACCACATCATAGTCACCTTACATAAAGTTAACATTTCTTGGACGTCTCATTTTTCTACCAGAAAAAAAGTTTTTTGTATTGCTTATTTATTTTAAATGTTTTTTTGAACCCTAAATGTTTAAAATATAGAACACACCGCATTTTGATCCACATTTATCCTCTTCTGTACCTCTTTCTCTTTAACCATTGAACCTGATCTCATGCTGAAACCCCTTAACCACTCAATATTGAATTGGAATAATTGAAGAGACTAATTGTTAGGGATGAAGGAGATGTGCCAAACACTAAGATATATCGATCTTGTTCTATTAGAGGATTCCATGTAGTGGAGAAGGTAATAAATCCACATTTTATAAAGAGAGAAATCGTCATTTGGAAGGAACTAAACTCTGAATTGATGCTGTCGAGCATGTATCTACTGCCGAAGGTAGTTGAAGCATAGGATTGGGTCGAATGCATTGCAAATTATAATTAACCCCATTACCCGATTCTAGTAAAAGTGTTTCATGAATTTCTGATGTTGGAGAAGTTTGATACTAATAATATAATTTTTACAAAGGTAAATGTTGTTAGTGTGAGCCTCTCCACTGTTGAATGGGAAGAATGTTTGAGAGTCCCACATTAAAGGTTCATTGATTACAACTCCAGAGTGGTACCTCCCACTAGTGAGTTCATCTGTTATGAGTAAGCATTGGTCGAACTGATAGGGAATGGAATCCCTTGGAATGTTATTTCATTTGAGATGGGAGGAGAAAACAACTTATAATTTAAATTTACTCAGCATGAATTGAGTCCCAGGAGAGGGTAGTTTTCTACCTAGAAATGTCGTGACTTATTTCTTTTGTATCTACTTAATCCTGTAGAGGAGATAAATTTGTGTAAGTTATTGATGATTCAATTAGAGGATATAAAAATGTCCAGTTCCAAATATAATACCTAGTTACAGTCTAGATTGATATCCTTAATGATGAAAGTAAAAGTATTTGCTGGATATAAGGAAGAAACTATAGTTTTAAGGGATATCTTCTACTTTACCATGATGATATTAAAGTTGATGAAGATAATCTATAACCATTAGAAATAAAAATTATTTTATGAAGTGGATAATTTGTATGAGTAATTCAACCATATTACTCATCCTACAAGGCCTATGAATAATAGAGATCATATTCTAATGCCAGATGATGTTAGGATAGTATACATAGATGATGAAGAGGAAGTTTTTTTATTCATGACATTAAGGATTCTCCAATAGACGATGAGAGTGATCAAGTCCATCCCTCAAATCCTCATGCCAATAATATATCAATTGGTGAGCCAATACCACTTAAATGATTGCCTAAAAGGTATGTTGTCCTAAGTGATAGTGATGATGGAGAAACCAGTTATGTTGATGGATATCAAAATTTCTTAAGAGACGTTTCAGAGACCTCATAAGAGGATGAATAAACAAAATCTAGTAATGACGATTTTGAGACTTGTACTGATGAAACAGAAGAGGATGGTCAAAGTAATAATAATCTAATAGGACATAAAAAATGGTAGAATGTGTTGAGGAATAGTTTGATGATTTAGATAATGTTTGAATTGAAAATGCAGTAGTTAATGACTCTATATAAGTATTGTTAGTGGACACTTCTATTGATGCATTTGATCAAAGAGTCTTATCAGAGATGGATGTAATTGATGAAGAGAATGCTCCATGTGAGTGGGATAAACCAGTTGACATAGGATCAGTTTTTTATTCTTATAGGGTTAAATACTAGTCATAAGACCATGGACTCATGGTCTTGGGATTATATTATAGAGACTCTGATTGTGACCAACCTATAATACTACCTCAAATTCCTACTTTTTTAGAAACTACTAATGTTTAGGTAGTAGTACTTGTACCTCATGACTTTGTTAAGAATGATGATTTAGAATAATTACAATCCGATTTGAAGAGGCACTTTGATGAAAAATCAGTTGAGATGGAGAGAATAGTGGACCTGAATAAACAACATATAACATTTTCCATTGAAAGAGTCATTTCAACCTCTCACTCAAATTTACAACATGATGTAAAGGATTTTCATAATCTTATCATAATCATAGACTTTTCTATGGAATCAAGGAAGTAATCAATTGCCAGTTTAGACTTCTATATTACATCAGAGGTCAATGTAGACATAAAAAATTGATATGTCAAATGTTTTGTTCGGCTAATGGTCAATGTGATTGAGGACATCAAGAAATCTATGGAGACAAATACGAGTGGCACCTTTATGTGCATCTGCTTCCTTTTAGGCCCCACCTCATATTGATCAAGAAGCATTCATATCAGTTGTTATAGAATATGGATATGTTCTTTGGTTCTAGTATCTCATATCCTCAGTCTATGGCTCAAGTCTTTTCCACTACCATAAAAATACATTTTCTTGTGGGATATTAATTAGGGGAAGATTCTCAAGATCAGAAGGCCATCAAAGAACAAGTCGATTACAACTATAAAAGGTTGTAAAATAAGAATCAGAGGGATGCACGCATTAATCTATTGTTGGGGGACTTGATGATCCCAACTATCACTCTGGTGTTTAAGGATTTTTGGAAAAAAATCCATCAAGGTATCATTGAATCATTTTTGAGGTGATTTTTTTTTGTTGGAAAAGTAAACATCTGCGTTGTGATTGTTGATAATACAGTCCATGACATACAAATTTGTTGACAAAGAGTATATCCTGATGGAATTTCAAGTTCAAGAGTTGTAGTTAATGATCCATGTTTGATTCAAGAACCTATACAAAGAGATGGATGATCTGGAGGTGGTAAAAAAATAATAGATAGAAGGTGGCACCATTTTCTAGTCTGCCAAATTTTTGGGCCTGAAGATCGGCAAATGAAGAAATGAGGTTTCTGGAAAAGGGTCTTGCGCGCCGTGTACATGAAGTATTGGAATCTTGTGCGCCATATGTTTTCAAGATCATATGATCAAAATATGGCAAAGGGATAAGTTTCGTGCAAGAATTGGTGGTGTCACGTAGGTGACTTGCGCGTCGTGAAAGTGACTTGTGCGTCGATGCCTTGGAAGCTTGAGAGCTTGCGCGCATGTGGTTTTTCATGATCAAAGGATAAAAATATGAGAAAGGAAATATGTTCGTGCAAGTTTGGAATTAGGTCTCATAAGTGACTTGTAGGAGAAGAGACCTGGGCGATGAGACATGCGCACTGAGGGTTGACTTGCACACCATCGCGTAGGGTGGTCAAATTGCCTATAAATACTGGACCACCCCTCCTCATTCTTCACGGAAGTTCAACACATTGATGATTCAGAGCTCCCGTCACGCAGGGGTGGTGGTCGAGCAATTGGTGTTGTGTCGCTCAAGTGGGGCTTGCGCGCCAGTGTTGGAAGTTGCACGCAAAGTGTTAGTTGGACGCTTGAGGTGGTTTAGGCGAGGAAGGAAGTGAGTCGTGTTGGTTTGGAGTTGTAGAAGCTTGTGTCGCGCAAGTAGATGAGGAAGACATGCACACCAGTTGTGAAATGTGTGCCCATACTTGCGCACCGAGATTGACTTGTGCACCATGTATGGTTTATTTCCAATAATGATTTTTAGGCTACGTGGAAGCTGGATGTTTGCCCGATACCTTCGGTGCAAAGATATATTCATCTACAAGTGAAATTTGTACTTCAAAAGAGCATATACATACAGAGGAAGATGCATTCATTCATGGAAATGAAGAGACCTACATGTTTATAAACTGTGAGTGGATCCTTTCTGATGCAGTGAGAAAAGGAAGAGGAAGAAGGTGAACCTCTCCACCGGAAGTGAGGTAGAGAGGGAGAAATAGGGAGTGACCATTGGGAAAGAAGTGAGCTAACCCTAAACATTGTAAAGTCAGTGAGCCTGGGACAGAGTGAATGTGCACAAACCTTGTAATCCATATCTAGTGATGTTCAGTGGAATTTGATACGACCGACAAGCTGTTGGTGTATTCTCCTTGGACGTATCCCTTAGTGGTGAACCAAGTAAAATTTATGTGTCATGTGTTTTCTTTACTTTATGTTTATATCGTGCAACAGGACAGAGAGAGAAGAGTATTGTTCTTAATAGCGAAACAAGATCAGAATGAGCTTTAATTTTCAATTAGTCATTCCCTGATTCACCCCCCCCCCCCTCTCAGGGTATTCAGCCTTGTGGACCTATCAATTGGTATCAAAGGGAAGGGTTGATATTTGTTCTTCTCTCAATGGAGGTCAATAATCATATAGGGATTCAGTTCATTGACGGATGTAATCATCAGATATGGAAGAATCAAATGCAACACTATTTCTGAACTTTGGGAATAGATGTGTATTCAACAGCTATGCATGGTATCATAGCTGATATTACTAGTGGTGCATTATCAGAAGCCGAGCGTAAAGAGTTGGATGCTGATGCCAAAAAAATAAATTCCTTAGGGGGATCCCTTTACAATCCCATATATACAAAGGTGATGTCATGCAAAACATCACATGCCATGTGGGAAAAGCCTTTAAATATTTATGAATGCGAAACAAAAGTTAGAGAGGCAAAGCTGCAATTTTTGTGGAACAAGTATGATGATCAGATAATGAACCCGAATGAGTCCGTTGATGCATTCTTTGATAGGGTAAATGCTGAGGTTGAAGACATGCGAGGTCATGGGGAGATTATCGAAGACAATAAAAGTGTAAAGCGCATCATGATAAAACTTCCACCTTGGTTCAATTTGAATGTTTCTAGTGTGGAAGATAAAGATCTGAAATAGCTAACATTGGATAACCTGTACAACACTCTTGTTGTGTATGAAATGAGAAATGATGATAACGATGATGTGGAAAAGGGGAAATCTAATGAGGTGGCATTTAAGGCCCTGAAGAATCTCACTATTAAAGATTATCAGTAGGAAGAAGAGACAGATGAGGTAATGTCAATCCTTTCTTCAAATCTGCAAAGAGGAAAAGGAAAGTTTAAAGGGAAAAGTCCACTATCATGCTTTCAACGAGGAAAGGTTAGTCATCTTGCTGTAAGATGCCCCAAAAAGATTCAAGAAGAAAATGATGAAGATGAAGTTGAAAATTACAAGGAGAAATCCTCAGCCTATGTGAAAGCGAAGAAGCAGTTCAAGAGAAATTTTTTCAAGAAGAATAATCTTCTTTCACAAGAAATAGGCAGTTCAGATGAGTCTGAGGATGAAGAGGTTGAGAGGATTGAAAATTTTAAATATCGTAGAAAAAATTATTTGGTAGCGGTCATCGGTAGTTCTCACTAAAAGGAAGAAACTGATGTTGGAAAAGTGGAAGAAGAAGCTTAATGAAGAGATGATATAGAAGCCGAATTAGAAGCAACTATTGAGGAGATAAATGTTTGGAGAGAAAAAACAAAGAAATCCAATAATTATGTTCTTGATCCCAAACTCTATATGCAGCTGCAGGAAGATGAGAAGTCTGAGATGATGGAACAAATTGAATAACTCAAGTTATCAACACCAGAAAACTCCAAATCAGTTAGTGAGTATAAGCTCTAGATTGAAGAACATAAAAAAGAAATCGATGGCTTGAACAGAAAAGTGAAAGACCACGTCAATAATATCGAAGAGCTTGAAGAAGATGTTGGCAGTCTATAGGGAAAAGATAAAGACCAGGGAAATCCTATGATTACTAATACATTCTTGTGAAAGAAAATCATTCCGAAGAATGAAAAGAAGAAATAAGAGCCCAGTAGTTCAGCAAGAAAGAAGAAGCAATTGAGCTCAACTGTTAAGGCTGATTCAATGCTTGATCATAATGAAAAATATGTGTCAATTGAGGTCAGACTGCAAGCACCCGTACCGATATTGAAGATTGATTTGGGCATAATGAAAAATCAGAATATTCAGACATCCCAAGGGGACACTCAGAGTGTTGAAGTGTCATGAAGGAATTCACCATATCTCAGTTGTTATTGTTGTGGGAAAATGGGACATTCATATTATGTGTGTTCCATAGCCAAGAGATATAGAAGGGAACAGGAATAGAGGTGGCAACCAAACAGATAATGGTTTTCCAGAACATTTTTTTAAGGACATTGTTTATGGTGTGGTGGATTTGGGCACATGGCTAGTTACTGCACTTCGATCATTCAGAGATATGTGCCAAGGAAGAATCAAAACGTTATCAAGAAACAGATCGATAAACCGACAAGTGAGTTGAAAATGCAGAATTGATTTGCGGCTTTGTAAGATGAATCTGGTCCATCATAGTCTGAGAAAGAACAAATGCCTCAATCAATGCCTAGTATGAAATAAAAAGTATGTACCAAGAAGAAGAAAATTGAGAAGGTCGTGGTGGCAGTGATTTCCCTTAAAGAATCAGATCACTCTGGTGTGTGGATCCTTGATTGTGGTTGCACATCTCACATGACGGGTAATAAGGATATAGTTACAGGAATAATATATGACAAAGAAGGAGTTTTCAAATTTGGAAATGATAAATGCCTGAAGATTGTTGGCTTAGGGAAAGCCATGTTTGGGGGAAAATAAATGAGATGCGCTGATGTCTTGGTAGTAGAGGGTCTCAATCATAACTTGATTAGTGTCAGTAAACAATGTGACTCTGGGAACTCTATCCGATTTAATAAGAAGATGTGTATTGTTAAAATAAAAGATGGAGCAGTCATTATACAGGGGAAACGATCAAAGGTCAATCTTTACCTGGTATGTGGGGAAGAAGATTCGTTCTTTTTATCCTGAGAAGAAGAAAACAAGCTGTGGATAAGCAACTTGGTCATCTATGTCAACCATCTATGGAAGATCTGGTAAAGTCTGATGCTGCTAGAGGCCATCCCAAACAATCACGTGATCGCACTCATATGTGTGATTCTTGTCAACAAGGGAAGATCATCAGAAAGACATATAGGCCAATGGAATATAAATCATCTAGAGTGCTCGAATTTCTACATGGTGATGTATGTGGACCTATTTCACCACGAGATATAAATGGGAAAAGGTATTATGTCATTTTCACTGATGATTATAGAAGAATGGCATGGGTATTCATCATTACCAATAAGACAGATGTGCTCAGTTGCTTAATGCAGTATAGGAGGGAATCAGAAAAGGTGCTTGGGTAGAAAATTATGATGTTTCGTACTGATAACAGTAATAAATTCCCATATAGTCAAGTTGTAACTATCTTGAGAAACATGGGATAAGGAATCAAGTTTCATCAGTAAGAACACCCCAATAGAATGGAGTGGTTGAAAGGAGAAATCAGATCATCAAAAACATGGCCAGAATGATGCATATTGATAAATACCTATCAGAGAAATTTTGGAAGGAAGCAGTTTTGAGATCAGTCTACGTTTTGAATAGGTCTCAGTTGTGTGCGAAGCAAGGGAATACAATGTATGAACTGTGGTACGGAAAGAATCCAACGTTGAAATACTTTAGAATCACTGGAAGTAAGTGTTTCATTCCCAAAAAAGAAAATCATAAGAAGTTTGAGGCATAAGGAGATGAGGGGATATTCCTTGGCTACTCTGGTAAAAGTAAAGAATATAAATGTTTCAACAAAAGGCTGGGAAAAGTCATTGAGAGCAATGATGTCACTGTAGTTGAAAATGAATAGAATACTCAAAGAACTAGTGGACAGTTCCTAGATGAAAGTGATGATGTGTTAAGAAACACAGGGGGGAGAAGAAGTGGAAGAGGTTGGCTCAGAAGAAAAAATTTACGATGAACAAGAAAGTCTCATGTTTTTGTCTGCAAAGAAGCCAAAGAGTCGAGCTAAAATTGATAGTCTTAATATCATTATTGATCAGACAAATCCAGTTCATAATAAAAGAATGAAATCATTACATCAAACATCATTTTTATCTTAGGTGGAGCCAAAAAAAATTTCTAATGTAGCAGATGATGAAAACTGGGTTCATGCTATGAATGAAGAGCTTGATCAGATTTAGAAGAACCAGACATGGGAGATGGTTTCGAGGCCCGCAGACAAGAATTTCATCTGGATTAAATGGGTCTATCGAAACACGATGAATAGAGATGGAATAGTGATTCGGAGCAAAGAACATCTAGTGTGGAAGGGATACTCCCAGATAGAGGGAATAGATATTGATGACACATTTTCACCGGTTTCAAGGCAGGAAACGATCAGACTATTTTTGGCCATAGCAGTGCAAAGAAAGTTCAAAGTGTTCTAGATGGATGTCAAATCCAAATTCTTAAATGGAACTTTGGAAGAGGAGGTCTATATTGAGAATCCATATTGTTTTCTCATTCATGAGGATGAGAACAAAATTTTTAGGCTGAAGAATGCGTTTTATGGGCTAAAACAAGCACCAAGAGCATGGTACTCAAGGCCTGATTGGTACTTGAAGATGCTTGGTTTCCAGCATGGTGGAGTTGATTACAATCTCTATTTCAACAAAAATAGTAATCAAAGGATTATGGTGTTGGTCTATGTTAATGACATAATATTTGGTTGATCAGATGAAGCACAGTGCAGACAGTTTCATGAATTCATGAAACATGAGTTTGAAATGTTAATGATTGAAGAGCTAACGTTTTTCCTTGGTCTATAGGTGAACCAAGGAAGGAATGGAACATTCATTTCTCAATCTAAATAAGTTAAGGAGGTGTTAATAAGGTTTTTCATCGAAAATTTTAAGGATATGAAAACTCCTGTTGCTACCCAATTGAAATTATCAAAAGATGAGGATGGAAATGCGGTTAATATCACAGAATACATGCAAATTATTGGATGTTTGTTGTACATGACCACGACAAGGCCTGATATTGTTTTCGACACATGCCAAGAAGAGAGATATCAGAGTAATCCCAAAGAAAGTCAAATGATCACAGTGAAAAGAATACTTTAGTATATCAAAGGAATGGTGGACTTTAACTTGACATATAATGACAAATCTTAGACAGAGTTATTCGGATATACTGATGCAGACTGGGAAGGTTCAGCCGATGACAAGAAATCAACATTTGTAGGTGCATTATATCGTGGTGTATGGTGTATTTCTTTGCTAAGAAAGAAGTATGATTTCATTTTGTTGAGCACCGAGGAAGTTACGTATATTGCGGCCACTCAAGCATGCACACAGTTATTGTGGATGAAGCAGTAGCTTGAAGATATGGGATTTGAAGTGATGACTCCGATCAGAATCCAATGTGATAACTCAAGTGCTATAAATCTCAACAATAATCCCATACATCACTCAAGGGCAAAGCACATTGAGATAAAGTTTCATTTTATAAAGGAGTATATTGAGCAGGGAATCATGAAATTGGAGTATGTCCCTATAGAGCTACAGGTTGAAGACCTTCATACAATGGCCATACCCAAGGATTCTTTTCAAAGGCATCGACTGGCTCTGGGAGTTTAATCGATTCCCCACACTTGAAATAGTGTGTATGTGGAACCCCCCCCCCTCACTGAGGTATGATGTTTTTTTCTCTAATGTGCTATTTTGTGCTCTCTACTTTGTTATAGACTACAAAGGAGTGACCTTTGGGTTCATTGAAAAAGTTGGAGAAAATAGTGATTGTTCAAGGGGAAGATAGTGTAGAAATTTGATAAATCATGAATGATATTGGGAGAAGCTGATAGGTGGAACTGCCAGATAGGGGGAGTTGAAGCTCGTTGAACGATCTTAGCCAAAGATTAGCTTGGATATCACAGGAAATAGGTCTAAAGAGGTTTTGAAGCAGACAAGAGTTGAAGCTGTGAGAAGAAAGGGGGAGAGTATTAAATCTGACGATTCTAGAAGTAAACGATCAAAGCATAGATATCACAATAGCTGAGGATCCTGATAAAAGTAGATGAGAAGAGTGGTGTTGGAATGTGGTATGAATATTTCAAAAAATTGGTATCAGTGAATTATCAACAATTGGTATCAATTTGTAAATTGGTATCATTTGGTGTCAACATTGGATGTCAAAGTTGAAGAGATTCATTGATTAAATTTTCATTGACTATTGTTTCTCACGCCGAGCATTACTCATCTGGGATTAGTGTATGTGTTGAGTAAATCCTTGATTGTAATCAGAATAACAAAAGATGAATGGTGGCTGAAAAATTAATGCTGTATCTTTTTATGGAAGAGTTGCCAACAAACCCAAAGGGGGAAAATGTTGGGAATAAATCCCTCAAGTTATCATTGAAACATTTTTGAGTTGATTGTGTTTGTTGACAAAGAGAACATCTTCATTGTAGTTGTTGACAATACAAACCATGAAATAAAAATTTGTCAACAGGGAGGATTTCATGACGAAATGTGATGTTCAAGAGCTATGGTTAATGATCCTTGTTTGATTCAAGAACATCGACAAAGAGATGGATGATCCGGAGGCGGTAAAAAAAGAACAGATACAAGGTGTCGTAGTTTTTCGGTGTTTTCCAAATTCATGGGCCTGAAAATCGAAAGATGAAGAAAATTGGTTTTTAGAAAAGAGACTTGCGTGTCGTATAGATGAAGGCTTGGAAACTTGTGCGCCATAAATTTTTCAAGTTCAGAAGATAAAAATATGGAAAAGGAATAAGTTTCGCGCAAGAATTGGTGGTCTCACACTGGTGACATGCGTGCCGTTAAAGAGACTTGTGTGCTGATGCTTTGGAAGCATGTGAACATTTGTGCCAGGTGGTTTTCAAGATCAGAATATCAAAATATGACAAAAGAAATAGGTTCACACAAGTTTTGTATTAGGTCGCACAAGTGACTTGCAGGAGAAGAGACCTGCACGCCGAGGGTTGACATGTGCACCATCGTGTAGGGTGGTCAATTTGCCTATAAATAATGGACCACCCCTCTTCATTATTCACCAAAGTTAAGCACATTGAATATTCAGAGCTCCCTTCGCGTAGGTGTGGTGGACACACAAGTGGTGGAGTGTCGCGCAAGTCGGACTTGCGTGCCAGTGTTGGAAGTTACGCACCAAGTGTCAGTTGCGCGCCTGAGGTGGTTTAGGTGGGGAAGGAAGTTAGTCGCACAAGTTTGGATTTGCAGAAGCATGAGTCGTGCAAGTAGTTAAGGAAGACTTGTATGCCCGTTGTGACTTGCGCACCTATACTTGTGCACAAAGACTGACTTGCATGCCATGTAAGTTTTATTTACAGTAGTGATTTTCGGGCTGTGTGGAAGCTGGAAGTTTTCCCGATACCTTCAGTGCAAAGAGATATTCATCTACGGGTGATAGTTTTACTTCAACAGAGCATCTACATACAGAGGAAGATGCATTCATTCTTGCAAATGAAGAGACCTATAGGTCTATAAAATGTTAGAGGATAATTTCTGATGTAGTGAGCAAAGGAAGAGGAAAAAGGTTATCCTCTCCATCAGCAGTGAGCCAGAGAGAGAGAAACACGGGGTGACCCTTGGGAAAGCAGTGAGCAAACCCTAAACATTGTTAAGGCAGTGAGCTTGGAACAGAGTGACTGTGCCTAAACCATGTAATCCACAGCTAGTGAAGTTTAGTGGAATTTGGTACGACCGGCAACCTATCGTTGTATGCTCCTTGGACGTAGCCCTTACCGGTGAACCATGTAAAATTGATGTGCCTTTTTCTTGCTTTAATTTCTATTTATATCTCGCAACATGAGATAGAGAGAGAAGAGTGATTTTCTTAACAGTGAAACAAGATCATAACATGCGTTAATTTTCAATTATTCATACCCTAATTCTCCCCCCTCTTAGGCTATTCAGCATTGTGGACCTAACAAGGATCATGTTAGTAGGCTTAATGAGTGGACTCCCACCTTGGTGAAATTTATGGAGAATAAGGATGATTTTGTCTCAACAATTGAAAGAGGAGGAAGAATTATTGTACATTTAGAAAATCTACTATTACCCTTTATATATGTGGACTGCACTCCCATCATTGTACCACCGGATTTACCTTCTTCTTCAGCTACCTCAGGATCTACATGTGTAGTAATATTGAAGACTCCTTCACAGGCCACCGAATCATGACCCCTATGATTGATCAAAAATTTAATCATTATAGGCCTATTGATGCCTCTGTAGAAACTACTCCTACCCTCCCCATGAAAATAGATAGGCCTATCCGTCCATCTTTTAGACCAGACTCCTTATCTTCCAAAGAAAAATCACCCAAGGACATATATGATGTTGATTGAATGTGGTATATCATACTTCATAATGATATTTTGTACAATTTTTGTCTCTTTTATTCTAATACCATTAATAAAAAAATCCTTTTTTTCATAATTTTTTGTCTTCTATTACATTTTTTAATCCATTAGGGGGATAAGTTTTATGTTGCATGATGTGGGGGAGAAGTTATAAGTTGACATACCTGATATGGGGAGGTGTTTTCTATTTTTTGGATTCATTTCATATATACATTATAAATATTTTCCAAAAATACCCTAGTTCAATTTCAATTATAATTATTCACACCCCTGATGATATTAAAAAAGTGATAACACTGATTCAATAATACTTACATATACATATTTACTATCATAATTTATTACTATAAAAAGCAGGGATATTGTTTGACTCATCTGTTTTGAAAATAAAAAATCATGTACACTTATGTTATAATCATGTGACGATAATATAATATTCATGTATCATTATTATTATTAGTTTCTATCATGTGATATTATTTATATTCAATTGCATTGCACTCTTGTTTGGTCTTATAGTGAAAAATTTCACTAAGGATGAAAGGTCACCAATAAAGGTAACCGATGAAGGTCACCTATGAAGGCCACTAATGAATGGTCACAGATGAAGGTCCCCGGTGAATGTCACTGATGAAGGTAACCGTGGAAGGTCACTGATGAAGGTATCCGATGAAAGGTCACTAATGAATGTCACCAATGAAGGCCACCTATGAAGTTCCACGATGAAGGTCACTGAGGACGGTCATTGATAGATTTTTACCATTGATAAGGTCACTGGTATATGGTTATTGTTGACAAGGTTAACACTGATAACTATAGTTGAGAAGGCTACCACTGAAGGTTACTGCTACTATTCTACCAATGAACACTCTTCTATTCCACACTTTTTCAAATTTTAAATTTTATTCTAATAGTTATATTTGTTAAATTTAATGAATCTAACAATAATTTATATTGATTTTAGACATTCCGAGAAAAAATATGTAAGGAGAGTACATGGTATGAGGTGGATCACACATAGTTTAGATATTCTTATTAGGGGACCTCAAATATAAAAGATAATACAATGGATGAAAAGGCAGGTGTGCATGAAACCTGTGTCGATAAATGAAGATAAAGGAATAAATAATAACATGATTAATAGTTTAGTAAATGAGAATAATGATGAACCATCATTAAGGGAAAATGAGAACCCAAGAGGTTTAGGAAGATCATATTGGGAGAACAAACTACCTTCTACATTCTCAACTTCATAATATCTCTGTCATCTGATGAAGCAGAACCCTTAGTTCAAAAAAGCTATAACCTAGACATGCGACACTATCTTTTTTAGGAAAACATCAAAAGAAAGACTCGAACAATAGTTTCTTCACTACAAGGAGTCCAGAACTGAACTACAAACACATAGACAATTTTATCCTCGATCTTATCATATTTTCTCTATTGTGTTCTTTTATATTACATTTATGAGAAGTGTGCATGTCTGTTAGTTACACACACTGTCTCTAGTGCATGAACTAGAGGATACTAAAAATCCTCACATCAAAAATCAATTTCAAATTTCTTACACATTTAACTATGGATGATACAGTGTATGGTCCTTTTTTTTCCACGGTGAACTGTTCTAAAAGATGTGAGTTGTTGACAGTTTTGAAGGTTGTTGTAATGCCAAATATAGGCCATCTATCATGTTTGTCATTAATATGAACATCTTACAGATAGGTTATCACCAAGTGGAGGAGATTAATTCTAAACTTGAGGTTGAACATCGTGTTTAACTATACTTTGAGTTATATTTTGTAAAACTCATTTTTTTCTATTTTCTAATGCCTATAAATTCAAAAATAGAAAACTATTTTATATTGACATAATAGTTTGTTTGTGATAGTGTGTCTATGTTTGTAACTTAGTAATATTGTTTCAAATTTTGATGAAGCATTTTACACAGATTCAAGTGAGGACTAATCACCGTATAAAAAATGTTGACGAACTAATAATATAAATATCTACTTCCATATATAATAGGGCCATTTCAAATTTCTGTATTTATATTATAATGTTTTTAACATAAATGTTTTATAGGGACTCAATTCACCCCCATCTTTAGATTCCACTCCAGCCAACACATGTTATAATTTTATGTATATGATTACTATTTTGTCATAAATGGAAACATGAATAAATTATAAAAAAAATATTATCCCATATATCCTATTTCAAGAAAATTAATATTTTTTAATAATATAAAAATAATCAGAAAATATCATTAATATCCAATTTCATACTATTAATTAATTTCTATTTAAAATATGTGAACAAAAATATGGAATTTGAATTTAAAACATTTAAAAAACACATATATGTATTATTAATCTATATTATTTCTGAAACAGTATAACTCACTCAAATTATATAAATTTAAATATTTCCTAAATAAATTATCATATATTTTATTAATTTAATAATGACTATTTAAGAAGTGTGTAATAATTTAATGTAATTATTTGACACATAAAAATTCAAATAAATTATTATCTATAAAATATTTGTATTATTAAAATAATATACATTGATATTCATCCAATATTATTTTTTATACAAATTTTAACATATTAGATATATTTAAAAATGTGAGTGAAAATTTTTACCATTAATTGATTTAAATTATATATGGGTAATATTCTAGGAAAATTGACCATTGTAAAATTAAATTAGGTAATTATGTTATAGGGATCTAATTATGTACATAAAATAAAAAATTTTAGAGAATATGAAGATTATATCACTTATTTGAATATAATATTATCACAATTTTCCTATTATCAAAATAGTGAATATTTCCATGATAACTATTCATATTGAACAAATTTAAAATGCAACTATATACCAAATATGACCTTCTAGATTAAAATTAGTTAAATCTTTTTTAATAATTAAATTCCTCTACATGAATGTTTTTTTAAACAATCATTAAAAACATTATGGATAATTATTTTTAGAAAAATAAATTTTAATCCTAAATGATGATTTTTTATTTTGACATGCTTATAAAAATAAAAAATTAAATGGTAAAAATTATTATGAATAAATAATAAATAAATTTAATTTAAATGATTTACTAATCTTTGGAAATTTAATTTATTATGTTAAAAACACAGTTCATGATATAAAAATTGTTTCTGATGATAATGCCTTTCTAAATATAAAAATTATTTTATCAAAAAAATTAAAATATAAAATTGATTCTTCTGAAATTTGTAGGATTGCGTTAAATATTAGAAATTTTTTAACTTTTATACTATTTTAAAAAATGTATCATTTTACATGGAAGAAATTTATATTATTCTTTTAACAATAATATATATGTTTCAAAATTACTGGATAATCAGTAATTATAGAAAGTTCTAAAAAATCCATACAAAAAGAATTATGATAAAATGAATTCATTAATGTATTTATACTTATGAAATAAAAATTTTAAAATTAAAAATAAAATAAAAATAATATTTTCTTACCATAATATGTTTTTTTCATTTTCGAGAAAAATATATGTTTTATTCATTATATGATCATTAGAATAATTCAATGGGTTTTTCCTCACAATTAATCAAAATATTTATTTTTAGTAAAAAAACTATCTGTGTCATAATTTTGGTAATCATATTCAAACTATATAATTTTGTTTTTCGGTTGTAATAGTCATATTTAAATAATAATACTTTATTGTTTTCATGTGTTCAGTGTTCCATGCCATATATGTTATTGAACATTATGTACCTCATAATAAATCTAAGGGTGTTACATTAACCCCAATTTTAATAAATTTTATCCCCATAAGTTAATCATATTATAAGTAATAATTTGTATGATATTTGAATGTCCATTGATGAAATCAACAAAAAAATGGTTAATAAAACTTGCTATTGAAAATTGGAAAGTGAAATTCAATAGTTATCTATGTTTCTGAATATCATAAATTAAATATAAACTAAAAATATGGGCATTTTTTTGAAAAATAACAGTCATGTGCAGTTAGATTGTGATAAGAACATGATTCAGATAAATTTAACAACAAAAACTACGAATTAATATCGGGTTAAAAGTATTTAATTTCATTATAACTGAGGCATACAAGATATCATTAAATTTTTATGAAAATTTTCAGACTGTTGAAGAATAACCACAATGAAAATTACATAATTGAGATGTGTAATTTCTAAAATTAATTAATTTTGAAAACAATAAAATCTTTTGATCCAAATGATAAGTATTGGAGAACGATTTTTTTATGTATGAACAAGAAAATAAAATTCTATTGTCTAATAAATTTACATAAATATATTCCAACTATGTTTATTCATTGAACAAGAGAAACAAATCATCCCCTTTATGCTTTAATATTAACAAAATTAATTTAAATAAGTCATTTAATTACAAAAATTTCCATAATTACAATAATTGTTCCTCATACATCATATCATAATTGATCATGAAACACAAATAACCTAAATAAAATAAAAATTAAATATTATTTTATCAAAAAGTAAGATCATATACATTTCATATTAATTCTATTAAAATATAATTTAATTCATCCCAATAAAATTTTAATGTTAAATCACTAGTTAATACTAAAGTATAATATCAATCATACTAATTAAATATGTCTTAAATATCATTAATCTATAGGAAAAATAAATATATAATTTTTTATGAAGTAAACATCACCAAATTATCACCAATGTAGTCATTAAAGAAGAACATATATATCTTCTGCAATATGTCTTTTTCAATTAAGAAATTTTCAACCAACTCTATTTAATATATCCAACTGTAAAATAGACCATAATTAACTAATTATGAAACCAGGTTATATGAAAAGTTTTATTTAAACATTAATTGTGGGTTATTGTTAAATCCTCATAAATGATTCGAATGTCCTGGAAGTCACATCAATTAAAATATCAATAGGGGTCTAATCATTTGAACACATTATCAACCATAATATTATAAATTCATGATGGTATCCATAACTAATATTGTATAAATCCATGAAAAATGAACCTTTTTAAAAAAATACAATACGAAACTATTTATATAAATCCACAAATTCAATATTCATTATCAAATTTGACATCAATCCCTTTTTCATAAAATTATTATCGTATATTTATGTCACTAATATTATTCCATTTCTTTCAGTCATCTATTTATCCCATATAATCAAAATAAATTTCCATTATTATTAGGACCAATAATTATATGTTTTAAAATACTGATATATATAATAATTTCTACTTTTTAATAAGTATTTCAATTATTAAATCATCTAAAATTCATCAATTTATGTTTAATTATATCTTTTTTGGATTTATGGTGTGTGTGGTGTTAAAATTCGAGTGTTACTTAATATTGTAAATTTTACATATTTTATGTTTTTTGGAAATTTTACCATATCCTTTATAATATAATCAACATTTATGTGATTCATTTTTTCGGACAATTGGAGTTTTTGGATACAACATTTTCTTATAAGACATGATATAATTTTGTTCTTTGGGACTCTAAAAATTCCACATTGTTGGGGAATGATTCTGGACAACCAAGTGGACCACTCATCAGATAATTAATCATAATTAGGATATAATAGCTCGAATTAAAGTGATTCCAATTGTAATGAGAGGAAATGATAGTGGTATCTCAAATTAAACAACATAGTAGAAAGGATAGAATGAAATAAAACAAAAATTTCATTGCAATTAGAGAACTGACCCTGACCTAATCACTCTTCTCATATCACAGTTTTAAATATTATCTTTTATTAAATTGTTTCATTGCATTTTTAATTTTCATTTCAAAACTAATTAAATATTATAAACAATAATTTTTTTATAAAATTAAAATTGACTAATGTTTTGTGTGCACTCATCTGTTGAGAAAATCTTGTTTAACCAATTTATTGTATTTTAACATAGTTTATAATTGTTTTTGTCACACCCCATGATAGACAGATTTCAAAACATGGATCCATGGCATGGGAGGTTGTTATACAACCTAATTATAAATATTTGACAGTTTTCAAATAAAAAAAAATTCCACATTGTTTGATAATTATTATTTCTTTAATTAATAGAATAATTACCCTTAGATAAATGAACTATTTATTTACTGAACATTTTCTATGTATAAGGGTGGATCTTCTATTGTTATACATGTGAGTTTGTTTTGGAAAACAAATTCTTAGGGGAAAATATTTAATGAATTAATATATGGACTAACAGAGAAACTGATAAAAGATGTTTCTGATGCTATGACATGAAATTTAATAGATTTCTCCTTGTCCATTCAAATATTTTATGAAGTTTACAAGGTCATCAATTACCCCCACCATTTGAAATCCCAAATTTTTATATAGAGATCCAAGATATAGTGGATATTGACTACGTGCCTCTATTTTTTACTATTCACTAAAATAGGTGTTGTCTAATGAAGAAGAGATTGAATATGAACCAACTCAGGGAGATAATATGTTCATGAACATGTTCTCTTTTTATTTTATTGAAAGCGATTGAGTATTACCTCCACCTATTCTAATTTTTCAGATTCAACAAATTTAGTTATTTACTTTGTTAAAGATGATGAAAAGGAATATTCATATTAATAGGATTATATGAAGATCCCCAAAATTTATTAACATTTATTATAGGGAGTGGAAGAGGAGATCAAAGTACATTTATTGAGGAAAATGAGAAAAAATTTGTTGACATTAAAAGGTATGAAATTTATATTGACACATCATTCTTCAATTAAGATCAAATTTAATTATATTAGTATATTCCCTTTTATTTTTCTATTGATGTAGCATACCTTCAACAACCACTAGAGCATAAAGAGGATTTTGTGTATGTGAAAAAAAAGAATTAAGAGGACTCATTCATTATCCTACCCCACCCTTAATGTATTATGTAATTGTCATGGTTGTAGAATTTTTGTGCTATATAAAAAGGGTCCTCAATAATAAGGTAGGCGTAAATAAAGTAATTATTAATTTTAATTGTATAATTAAATAGAAACAAAACCAACTGCCTGATTGGGAATAACCAAATAGAACTGCCCATCTAGAGGTATTTAAAAAGCTAGGCCCACATGGGGGGTTAATCAAATATTTATCATTATATTCTAATCCTATTTATATATTTGCTTATTCTTATAAATATATTATTTTTTCTTCTATTTTATAATAGAATTTAAAAGTGAAACACTTATGAGAATAACTCAATGTTGCACTATGAATAAGTTAGTTTGCACCACTACATTATACCTAATTATTTTTTTAATAAAAATAAAATCTACTTACATGTTAAATCCATTTGAATTTATTGAGATCACTACATAATTTTAGTGTATTATAGGAGAACCTTTTAGTTTTTCTTTTTTATTTTTATTAGTAATGTTTTTTCTTAAAAAAATTTGTAATTTGTTTTTTAAATTTTTGTGTGTTTTTATTTTTAGCTTTATTCATTTTTTTAAAAAAATTGGATATAAATGATTATCATTTTCATTTTGGAAACCTATTTTAATGAGTGAAATAATATATTTCATTAAACTGTGCATAAATGAATGCTGAAATGAATTTATTTCAATTTCAAATCTTTTGTAATTTTAGAAAATGTACATTGATTATTAAATCCCATTCCACATATCAGTGTTTTAAATTTTTAAATCACATTCTTGTGAGTAATATTTAACATTTTTTTCATATTATTTACATTTATCTAATTTCTAGATAGAACCATACTATAACTTATTTTACTATATTTTCATTATTCTCATAAAAACATGAGCATTTGAGGTACTTAGAGTTTTAATGATTGAGGATTATATTTGGTTTTATGCACCCTTTTCAAAATAATCATTTTATTATGTCCAAACATATAAATTAATCTTTATAGCCCTTATATTCCATTAACACCCTGTTAGGTTTCCCATATTACAAGCCAATTTCCCCTATTAAACATTCCCATGAAGTGAAATTGCATGATCTAGACGAACATAATAGTGGGTTAATATTTCTAATGGTGTACTACCTCACATGCCGATACATTTTTTAGAATATTAAATGTAGATGAGATGATGTTTTTAATGAATATTTCATTTAGTTAAAATTTGTGCCTTTTTAAGAGATTTCTCTATATTGAATGCTGGGCCTTTCTGGAGCATCTGATAAAAAAACTATTTTTATCTTTTTTAGAGATTTCATGAAAATTAATTTTTTAAGAAGATTGTTATTTTTTTCTACTGAAATGAAATTTTTTTTGTACATTAATAGATTTATCATGATTATAGAGCTGGTTTTCTATATAGGGAAAGAGAAGAAGACCTTTCATGAGTGAAAATTTTAATCTAGAAATATTTTTTTTCAAAAATTTCCAAGACCAACTATTCCTGCAATTGAATTTTTAACATCTAAATCCTACAAACCTGATGCCATAGAACTAACTGTAAAATTCCTAATGAGAAACACATGTCTTTGACTCACATCCGGTCGAGAATTATGAATTTATCTAACCTACTGTGACCTTATAATAGTTTGGTTGAGAAAAAAGTTTTTAAAAATTAACATTTATGAGATAAGGGAAAATTAATATGATGTTGGTGTCTTGTGTTCTTGGGATGAGAAATTAAGTGGAAATATAATAAATCATATTAATTCATAATATCAAATAATTTTTTTGGTAATGCCATCTTTTCGTTTCATGGTGTGGATTTGGTATATCTCGTGGGAATGTGTTTAAAATTTGCTGATATTTGATTTTAATGTTTAATTGTCCAGGAGTCCAATTGATTAGTGTGGGGGAAATGATAGATTTAATATTTTATAAATTTTATTACGTATCTAAAATATTAAAAACCTTCCCCCAAATTCAGCAATTTATGATCAATTACATAATTTATTGATTTGGGATATGATTTGTTTAAAAATAGGAATGTTTCATAATTTTAGAAATTTAAAAGATTTTTGGTGTTTTGGTAATTCGACCATATCATCTATAATTTTACCCCAATTCATGTAATTATATTTTTTGGACACCTACAATTTTGGGATACTACTTTTTCTTTTGGGACATGATATAATTCTAGCATCAAGGGACCCTAAAAATTCCATTAAGATGGAGAATTATTTTGGGTGACCATGTGGACCCCACATAAGTTAATTAATTGTAAATTGATCATTATAGATCCAATTAATGTGATTACATTTAGAATGGTATGAAAAATCTGATATGTGTGTTTTTATTGAATATCTTATAGATTGAAATTCCTTGAGACAAATATTGGATAGAAAACATTGAATGATGATTTTTTGGTATCTCATTGAGAAATATTCATCCAAAATAAATATTACATATAATTCACTACAACTGTAAAATTAATTTTAGATTTGGTTATATAATGGAAACATGATTTGGATAATTCTATAAGTAGGAATATTTGGTTGATTTAAGAAGATGTGGTGCCAAAGTGGAGAAAACATTCAGATGACAAAATCTTCTAGAAATTTTTTCTTCTGTACACTTTCTTACTTTTATTTTTCAATGTTGTGTAATTCCTTCTACATCCCCATAAATATCTATTACCATTACCAAATTGGGGTGAATGATTTATTGATTGGGGAAATGGGGGTTTATTATTTTGTAATTATTGAGTCCGTGCACTTTATTGAATAAAACATCAATATCTTTTTTGTAATGTGGTTATCTATTTCATATAGAGTTTTTTATTATCAAGTGAAATCGTATTTGATTTTTTATTATGTTAATTATTTTTTTCATTGGTTAATTACCATTATCTCCCTCCACTATGTTTTTAATTATATACGATGGAATTTTCCAATGCATATTAGTGATGTACTCGACGATCGTCTACATGTGTGAAAGTGGTGGGTAAATTTTTTGATTTCATGGGATAAAAAAGACATGATCGGGTGTTTAACAAGACAATTGAAGATTTTTACATCAAATAAATATTAAATGGAAGGAGACTAAACCAAACTGAGATCTTGGTAAGGAATTCACATACCATCATCCTTCGACAAAAGGATTGATAGGAAATGATATTGTAATCTCACTTTAAACAACATAACAAAAGAGGATAGAATAATATAAAACAAGGATAACATTGCAATTATTAAACTGACTCCAAAGTAATCACTCATCACATATCATATTTGTCAATATATTTTCTATTAATTTGTTTTATTCCAATTAAATTTTATTTTCAAAACAAATTAAATCTCAGAAACCACCAATTTTTTCTACTAATTAAAAGTGAGTACTATTTTGTGTACACTTCTCTCTAGATACAACCTCGGTTACCCACACTACTGCATATTAACAGGGGTAATATTGGTTTTTTTCACACCCCAATATAGAAACAATTCATATACATAAAAAAATTATATGCATTAATCCTTGTAGTATTTATTAATCTAATATATAATATAACATTTAAATAATTTTTAAATCCCATTTCATAATCATTTCAATCCAATCACCTTGATTATTATCATAAAATTATTCCTTCCATGGCCTAGAAGAAAGAATTTTGAAGATTAAATGATATGGAAAATTAATAGGATCCCCAAATATAAGATAATATATTCCATGGAAATTTCATTATCAAGTCCTTTATGTTCTGTATAGACAGTATCCTCAACTCCATTTATTATATATTTTTAGTTGATTATTCCCACATTCTAAATAATAAATAATGTGAAATTTATTTCCACCAATATTGTTTCATCCTGATAATCCATAAAAGTAAATATTCAAATTATTTTAAAATATATGAAACAATAATATTACAACTCCACAAACATTTTATCGTACGTTTCTATTTAATATTTTTTATTAATAGCCTATTTTTTATAAATCATTGATCATATATAGTACAATACATGGTTATTTATTGTAGATTGTCATAACTTATACATTAAAAATTAATTTTGGAGTAGTATAATTTGAATTTTTAAATTTTGTCCGACAAGGATATGTTCAGGGCTGATATTTCAAGTTTGATAGAATTAACATAATCTTCTGTGAATAGTATCATATCATTACGAATAGTAACATACCGATATGAATACTAATTTTTAATTATTAATATTATTGTTACCCTTATGCATGTTAAACATACAAATGAATGTGTAAATATAGTTTTTGCACCATAGAAATGAAGATGAATATCTTAAGTGTTTTTATTTTTGGATAAAATAATAATTTTAATTAATAAATAAAATTTAACATATTTAGGAAATTATTTATTAAAAATTGAGTTCATTTCTTGATTCTACACATTGATAAAATGCTAATGGGGGAATTTTTGGGATTTTTCTGATATACATGACATTTAATGAATACTAAAATATGTTAAAATATGATCAATGCTAAACACTTGTTTTACAACATCATAGGTGAATCAAGGTAGATTTAAGGAAACATATTTTGAAATAACATCCCATTATTACTATTCTAGGTCACATAAATTTGAAATATTCATATATTTGATCAAAAATATTAATATAATTATAAAAATAATGAAAAATCTCTCATCCCCTACACTATATAAACCACCCCTCACCCCTCTTCCCCCTACACCAATCAAACATCAAGGAATGAATAAAATAAGTCAAATAATCAAATTTATATCCAATCTTAGTTCCAAGGCCTTTTGGGATCACCAAAAAGGACAAAAACAATGTTCTAATGGAGTTCTAAAAAGATTAGTACTTAGGAGATGAACCTTTATTCCTTTTTATATAAATTTTATTACAAGTTCTATTATTTTGTTGTCTCCTCTCACCTCACCTCATCCAAATTAAATGATAATTATAGTATGATAAATGTACTGGATATTAATTTTTATAATGGATTATTTAAGTATAATATCTATTTTCATGTCCCTTTATAATAAACATGCAAAATATCCTTCTAAGATGCGTTAATTAATCACATTCCAGGAAGACAGTTTTTAAATTTCCATTAATATCTTTAATTTTGGTCATTAAAAGCTTTTAATGTATGAACCATATCATAGTATATGTATTTTATCATAGTTAATGATCTGTAATCCTTTCACATACATAATATGGATTAATAATACAAAAACTAGTTCATTGGGCACAAAATCACCACGTTAAATCCAAGCGTTTATCATTAACTTATTGAATGATTCACCATCATGGATTATCACAAAATTCATTATAATAGAATTAATATATATTTAATTCCACAATTAATATATATTAATAATTCTATATTTTTATCCACATTTCGAACAAAATTCCATTCATTAATACAAGTAAATGGATCATGAAAAGAAATTAAGAAAAAGCTTCAAAAACAATAAAATTGAACCACTGGAACCCACAAAAATTAAAATTAATTAACATAATTATGTTATGGAATATAATTTAAATTTTTTTGATGTTATGTAATTATTAATTAATGATTATAAAATTCATTATTCTGGTTGTGATGAACTATCAAGAACACCATCGATCCAAAAGTAATGGATCCACCCTGTAACTTTTTATCTAGAATTTCCCCTATGTTGTGCCCATTTATTTCTAATTTTTAAAAATGGGGAATGTTTTAGATCCATCCCCAAAAATACTTTATGAAATATAAATGATAGGAAAACCCAGTACCTCTAATTAATCCCCCTCAAGAACACCTGTTACCCTGACCAAATGAATGTAAATTGTTTCCCTTCTCACTTTCATTTTGATGAGATTTCCATTGTACTCCACTTATGCCATGTATGTGTTGTATGTGAACATAAATTTCTCATATAATATCATGATTAACTCTATATTAAAGGCATTAAATAATTTCTATTGAATTATATTTCGTTTAGTTCACATGATATGACTGATTACATTATGGTAAGTAACATAGTCACAATTTTCCATTTCGTTATGACATACATTGTATTGAGAACCAAATAATTCTTATGTGGTGTACTAATTCACATTTGAGATTAAAAATAATTTTAAATTAGATTTATTTTAATAATCCATAATCTTGTATCATGGATATGTTTATTTTCTCAATCGAATTCCATTTAACATTCGATGGTCATTTGGAATGTTGTTTTTACTATAGAAATATTGGTGAATATGTATCATATACTATATATTGATATTGAGAATGATATTGTATATAAGGCCCCAGCCTTAAACCTTAATTAATATTGAATTAAATGAATAATTCACATTGAAGATCTTTTCAAGTTTAGAGTTTTAGAGAATTAGTGCATAACTATTACATATCAATAGATTATAATGTAGACACTTCTACTATGTTTACATAAAATAAAAACTCTTAAAAAGAAACATGTCTAGTTCCATGTCATTATATAGCGTGACTTTTCCTTAATCCCGTCCTTGATCCTATTCCACATTAAGTACGTTGAAAAACATTTCAAAAACTTGGGGTGAGCATAAAAAGCTCAGTAAAGGATACACAAAGAATGAAAACTGTTAGTTTTTCAAAACAACAAGTAATCCATGTATACTTTATCCAAGTAATACCTTTAACCTTTATGAAGTAGTAAAAACACTTCACTGAATAAAAGATCATTACTTACCCTTTTGTAACCATAAAGGTAACTTGGGACATTAACATACCTAAATGGAATAACCATACGGTCGACTTCCACACATATCACTTAATGGAATAGCCATACGGCCGACTTCGATACCCAATGCATTGGAGGTTATAACGTAACCACTCGTCCTGCTATACACGGCACCACCCGTCATATGGTTTATCACGTAACCACCCATCAAATGTCCAAGTACCAATATAAAATCATAAGACATAAAAAAATATAATGGAATGATAACATTTCCACACTTTGATCACAATATATCACTAAAATATATTGAAATAACAAATAAATTATAAAAAAAACCATCTTCAATAACAAAATACATAAAAGATTATATGGTATTTATTTCAATTTAAAAACATTACAGCTTGTTGAGGAAGCCAAAGACCAAATAATACTCGAGGCGGTGGAAAAGGTCGTTGTCACCGTGTATGTTAAAAGAAACATTCCTTATTGTCGTTTTGTAAAACAATTCGTAGAAAAATATTCCTTTTGTATAAAATTAAAATTCAAAGGGGTTTATACACTGTATAAAAGAAAGCCTTGTATTAGAACAAAATATGCCTCAATGAAAGGTGATTGAGATGAAGTCCCTTACCTCGGGTCCGATTTGACCCGATCATTCTTTAACATCCTGAATAATAAACTTGAGTTAATTTCCTCTTTCTTAAGAACCTTATTCAAGTTCATTATTCCTTTTATATCACTTATTACCAAATTATGAACACTATTTAATTATTTACGTTAATAATGGTCGTTTTGTCGAACCTTGGTACTTGAGTCAAAAATAAACACTTTGTAATTACAAGTTGTTCATACGGTAAAATATCCATTATATCAAGAATTATATACATGATTTGGATATCATATATATCATATATATGCATTATATACATGCATTTATAATATTACATAATAATTTTTACGTAAGAAATGAAATGCACCGTTCATGGAGACGGTAAGCCGTACGTACGCATGAATGCTACTTTCATTTCTATATCATATTAATGGAATTAAAACTAAATGAGAGATATTTATATTTTAATTCCAGAATATATTCATCATTTAGATGTAAAATACATCGTATATATCCATTTTATATATGTACTTATAATAGTACATTACATTTGGGGATAAGAAATGAAATGCACTGTTCATGGAGACGGTAAGCCGTACATACGCATGAATGCTACATTGATTTCTATCTCATACTTTACTGGAGTGAAATCATATTTATTTAAAGGTATATTATAATTTCCGTATAATATCGTATATAATATCATTAAATCAATCCTTTATACGTACCACATATCGTATTAACGAATCAAATCACATTGAGGGGGCGGTAGTCCGCACTTCCTAAAATAAAGATATCATGTTTACCCATAATGGAAACCATAAAGGTATGCCATAAATTAAAAATAAAGAAGTTTAAGTAAAAAATAAAAATATTATATATCATATATAAATATAGTTACATCTTAATAGCCACCTTGAAAGGTGTTAAAAGAAGATTGAACAATCATTATTTCGTGAGGTTGAAAATCGCCAACCGCCGAAATAGTATGTTCATAAAACATTAGACGAAGGTGTGTGTAGGTGTAGCTCTAATACTTCCCATAACAAAATCCTAGTATATTTATGATACTGGTGTTGTTACAAAAGAAAATAAGAAAAAGAGCTTAGGGGGTTGGAGAATCAAAATAAAACATAAGAACACAAGAGAAGACACTACCTTAAAACAGGTAACACCTTTTGATTTTAACTCAAAGGCTTCCTTGGGAGAACTTCTTCCAAATGTGAGGCTTCTAGGTGTAAGAGAGGGATGCGGAGAGACAGAATGGGTTGGGGTTGGCCAAGCCAAATACTTGAGAGGTGTGGGTAAGGTGGTAGAGGTGGAGGCCTTTTATAGGTGGAGAGGAGGGGCACTCTTGGAATGTTATAAAAGTATACATTATAAAATGATTTTTGTATTTTAAAGGTCCCAAAAATATATATTTCTATGATACGTTTATAATAGTTAAAAATCCACCCATCCAATAGGTTTTTGACAATTTTAGGTCTTATATTTTACATTATCTTTCCATTTCATTTAAATCATTAAATAATGAGGTCATCACTGCATCAACATGGTGTCATAAATAATTTAATTTATTTAATGTCTAAAAATTATAAAAAAATATCATGATATAGGAAATATTTTTATATTTATAATGAATATTTATAGTAAAAAATATGAGTTGTATAACCCCATTTAAAAAGTATTTTAGTAAAAGAACTCATGGTTGTGACATATTAATTTTAACATGAAATAAAAAGTTATTAATGTCATTTTCCTGCCAAAGTGGCTCCATGGGGACCCCAAGTTGACCCATGGATTGTCTTGGTCGGCCATGACACATACAATTAGGGTAGGACATGTGTTTTGGTCATTTCATAATATTAAAACATTATTTTTACATTAAACTACACAAATTACCTCTAATCGTGATTAATAAACATAAAAGTTACTATTCAACAAAAAATTATTTTAATCTCATTGAACAAAATTTTAATTCCAAATGAAAACCATGTATGTCAGATTTTTGAAATTCAAAACAGACAGTTGGAAAATTTTCATTTAAATGAAAAATCAATTTTTTTATTTACCACTCAGTTGTTTCACTATTCATAAAAAATTGAAGTTTTTAAGAAAAATACGAAAAATTCACCCTAATATATATTTGATATTCCAAATTCAAAAATGATGTCTATTTTAAAAAATTCAAAACATATAAGTTGAATTAATTAATTTAATAATTAATTTCCACCGGCAGGGCAAATAGTGTGTTTTAATGAAACAATAAGTATAAAAAGATTGACACTAGTTTAAGTCCAATTTCAAAGTGAAATTGATTCCAATGACCACTATTGGATTAAATTGTAAAAATAAATTCTAATTTTACTTTAAAACCAATTCAAAAGATAATCTAATCATATAAATAAATTAGATTAAAAAGATTTTTCGAATTAAAATACAACATTTTTCACTATTCATTAAAAAATGAACGTTATCTGAAAAATACCAAAAATTTACACAAATTAAATTTTGATGTCTTAAATCTAATGAAGAGTTTTATTTAGTCCAACAGAATGTATAAGAGTGCCCAAAACTATATTTAATGACAGTTTTCCATCAAAAGGTGTTAAGTGGACCTTTAGTGAATATTAGAGTATATATATGGCTAAAATTGAATTCATTTCGTACTTTAAGACTTTATCCATTATTTGATAAATGTAAAATCATTTAAAAAAACATATATAAACATATATTATTTATTTCTATTCATTCCCTCCAATACAATGGCTACGTGTTAACTACAATTTAAAATAATATTATTTTATTACTAGTGTGCAGCGTTAGATTTCAAAGAATCTCATTATTGCGTATCGGGTACGCTATCGAACATAGAAACCCCTTTAAAGTAAAATTAATATTTAATTAGAAAATATTAATAAATATGAAAATGTTTTATTCTTTATTTACCTAGTTTGTAACATCCTTCCCCCCATTTGGGAATTGCGTTCTCGCAATTTTATTCACATATCAAAATAAGTAGGGGTATTTATCCCTCATAGAATTTTCTAATTCCCACTTTGCCTCTTCAACCATATGTTTTTTCCAAAAAACCTTTACCTGGTGAATTACCTTATATCGCAACACTTTCTCTCTTCGGTCAAGAATCTGGGTAGGTTGATCTTTATAAGCGAGATTTTATTCCAACTGAACTACCTTTGGTATCAAAACATGAGATGGATCTGGCTTATACATTCTCCACATCGAAACATGAAAAACATTGTGTACCTGAGATCAATACTGAGGTAAGGCCACTCGGCATGAAACTGATCCAACTTTCTCAAGAATTTTATATGGTCCAATGGACCTTGTACTCAGCATTCCTTCATTCCAAATCGCATCACTCTTTTCCACGGTGAGACTTTGAGAAAAACATGATCACCTACCTCGAAGTAGAGATCCTTCCTCCGGTTGTCTGCATAACTTTTTTGTATTCTCTGAGCTGTTCTCATATGTTTTTGAATCAACTTAACTTTTTTTGCCATCTCCTCTACCAATTCTGGACCCATCTACTTTCCTTCACCTACTTCATCCCAAAAGGCTGGAGTTCGACACAGCTTCCCATATAATTCTTCAAACGGAGACATCTGTATACTAGAATGAAAACTGTTATTATATTAAAACTGAACCCAAGAAAGTTGTTGGTCCCAAATTCACTGATAATCTATTGAACAAGCACGTACCATATTCTCCAAATTCTGAATCGTTCATTCTGACTGCCGATCTGATTGAGGATGAAAAGTTGTACTAAAATTTAATTCACTACCCAACGAATTCTGAAGGCACTTCCAAAAGTTGGAATTAAACCTGGGATCACGATCAGATACAATGGATAAGGTAAATCCATGCAACCTAACTACCTCTTTAATATACAATCGAGAAAGTTGATCTAGAGAGAAATTATCTCGAATAGGATGGAAATGATAAGATTTAGTCAAGCGATCAACAACAACCCAAATTGCATTATTACCTCGAGATGTCTTCGGTAATCCCACAACAAAGTCCATGGATATATTTTTCCATTTCCACTCTGGCACTGGTAAAGGCTGAAGCATCCCATTCGGTAACTGCCGCTCTAATTTAACCAGCTGACAAGTCAAACACTTCACATTAAAATCAGTAATATCTTTTTTCATTCCATCCCACAAGTAATACTCTCGCAGATCTATGTAAATCATAGTACTGCCAGGATGTACTGAAAACGATGAACAATGAGCCTCACATAACAACTCATTCTTCAACTGTAAATCACCAGACACACATAATAACTTCCCAAACCTCAAAACACAATCATTATCAATGATAAATTCAGGCAACTTACCCATCTGAACATGCTCTACCTTTTTCTGCAACCCACTGTCATGCTTTTATGCTTGCATAATTCTGTCTGATAGAGAAGATTTCACTGATACCAGAAACAAAACAGAAGTACATCCTACACCAACAACTTCTATGACAATTTTCATCAAATCCTTAACCAAAGGATCACGTTCCAAACACAACATTGTTAATGAATCATTACTTTCTCGACTCAAACCATCATCCAATTTATTTTCTTTTCCCGGATGGTAATGAATTCTACAATCATAATCCTTGATTAATTCTATACATATCCTCTATCTCATGTTCAATTATTTCGGAATGAATATATACTTTAAACATTTTTGATCTGTATATATTTCACACTTTACACCATACAAATGATGCCTCAAAAATTTTAATGTGAAAACAACAGCAGCTAATTCCAAATCATGTGTAGGGTAATTTACCTCATGAGTTTTCAACTGACGTGAAGAATAAGAAATTAACTGATCATTATGCATAATGAAACAACCAATTCCTTTCAATGAAGCATCAATGTAGATAAAAATCATCTTATTCCTGGAAGGTAGTGCCAAAACTGGAGCATTCACCAGTCTTTTTTTCAACTCCTGAGTCAGCTGAGCCATCACTACAACAAACTGTTTAGTTCTGATTCTGACCATCTGAGGATACTGATTTGAAAGGTCATTTCCCATTGTATGCCTTCCTAGAAAAGTCATTCTATTTCCGCTACGAAAAACCATTCTTAACACAGAAATATATTAGGTGAAGCAACATGGTAATCTTCAAATGCTATATCATTTCAATCATACCGTTAAAAAAATATTTTTGGATAATCATTTAATAGAATTCTAACTCCTAAAGTTATCTAAATCGTCCTCTGATACCACCTATAAGGCCCCGGTCTTAAACCTTACTAAATATTGAATTAAATTAATAATTCACATTGAGGATCTTTTCAGGTTTAGAGTTTTAGAGAATTAGGACACAACTATTACATCTCAAATGATTACAAAGCAGACACTTCTACTAATTTTCCATAAAATAAAAAATCTTAAAAAGAAACATGCCTAGTTCCATGTTTTAAGATAGCATGACATTTCCTTGACCCCATCCTTGATCCTATTCCACATTACATCGTGTGAAAAACATTTCAAAAACTTGGGGTGAGCATAAAAAGCTCAGTACGGGATACACACCAAATGAGAACTGTTAGTTTTTCAAAACAACAATTAAACCATGTAAACTTTATCCATGTAATACCTTTCACCTTTATGAAGTAGTAAAAACTCTTCACAAGAATAAAATATCATTACTTACCCTTTTGTAACCAAAATATTACCATAAAACCCATATAAACAACACATAACATATAAAGGTAACATGGGACATAAACATACCTAAATGGAATAACCATACAGTCGACTTACAGACATATCACTTAATGGAATAGCCATATGGCCGACTTCCATACCCAATGAATTGTAGGTTATAATGTAACCACCCATCCTGGTATTCATGTCACCACACATCATATGGTTTATCACTTAACCACCCATCAAATGACCAAGTACCATTATAAAATCATAAGACATAAAAAATATAATGGAAAGATAAAATTTCTACACTTTTATCACAATATATCACTAAAATATATTGAAATAACAAATCAATTATAAAAAACCATATTCAATACCAAAATACATAAAATAGTATATGGTATTTATTTCATTTTAAAAACATTACAACTTGTTGAGGAAGCCGAAGGCCAAATAATACTCGCAATGGCGGAAAAGGTCATTGTCACCATGTGTGTTAAAAGAAACATTCCTTATTTTCATTTTGTAAAATGATTTGTAGAAAAAGATTCATTTTTATAAAATTAAAATTCAAATGGGTTTATACACCGTATAAAAGAAAGCCTTGTATTAGAACAAAATATGCCTTAATGAAAGGAGATTGAGATGAAGTCCCTTACATCGGGTCCGACTTGACCCGATCGTTCATTAACGTCCTGAATAATAAATTTGAGTTATTTTCTACTATCTTAAGAACCTTTTTCAAGTTCATTATTCCTTTTATATCACTTATTACCAAGTTATGAACACTATTCAATTATTTAATTTAATAATGGTCGTTTTGTCGATCCTTGGTACTTGAGTCAAAAATAAACTCTTTATAATTACAAGTTGTTCATGTGATAAAATATCCATTATATCAAGAATTATATTCATGATTTAGATATAATATATATCATATATATATTGTATATAAAAGAGTGTATAATATTACATAATAATTTAGAGGTAAGAAATGAAATGCACCATTCATGGAGACGGTAAGCCGTACGTATGCATGAACGCTGGTTTCATTTCTATGTCATATTAATGGAATTAAAACTAAATGAGAGATATTTATATTTTCATTCCAGAATTATATTCATCATTTAGATGTAACTTACATCATACATATCCATTATATATATGTACTTATAATAGTACATTACATTTGGGGATAAGAAATGAAATGCACTATTCATGGAGACGGTAAGCCGTACGTATGCATGAACGCTACTTTAATTTCTATCTAATACATTATTGGAGTGAAATAATAATTATTTAAAGGTATATTATAATTCCAATATAATATCATATATAATATCATTAAATCTCTCCTTTATACATACCACATATGGTATTAACGAATCAAATCACATTGAGGGGGAGGTAGTCCACACTTTCTAAAATGATGATATCACATTTATCCATAATGGAAACCATAAAGGTATGCCATAAATGAAAAATAAAGAAGAATAAGTAAAACATAAACATATTATATATCATATATAAATATAGTTTCTTCTTAATGGCCACCAGGAAAGGTGTTAAATTAAGATTGAACAATCATTGTTTCATGAGGTTGAAAATCGCAAACCACCAAAACAGTATGTTCTTAAACCATTAGACGAAGGTGTGTGTAGGTGTAGCTCTAATACATCCCATAACAACAACCTAGAATATTGAAGATACTTGTGTTCTTACAATAGAAAAGAATAAAATGAGTTTAGGGTTTTGGAGAATCAAAATAAAACATAAGAACAAAAGAAAAACACTACATATAAAACGGGTAAAACTTCTTGATTAGAACTCAAAAGCTTCCTTGGGAGAACTTCTGCCCAAAGTGATGATTCTAAGAGTAATAGAGGTATGTGGAGAGAAAAAATGGAAAGGGGTTGGCAGAGCCAAAGACTTGAGAGGTGTGGGTAAGGTGGTAGAGGTGGAGGCCTTTTATAAGAGGAGAGGAGGGGCACTCTTGGATTGTTATAAAACTATACTTTGTTATAAAATGATTTTCGGATTTTAAAGGTCCCAAAATTATATATTTCTAGGATAAGTTGATAAGAGTTAGAAGTACACATATCCAATAGGTTTTTGACAAGTTTAGGTCTTATATTTTACATTATCTTTTCATTTTATTTAATTCATCAAATAATGAGGTAATCGCTGCATCACCATGGTGTCATAAATAATTTAATTTATTTAAGGTCTAAAAATTATAAAAAAACATCCGGATTTATGAAATCATTTTAGATTTATAATAAATATTTTTAGTAAAAAATATGACTTGTATAACCCCATTTAAATTTTTTTTTATAAAAACAACTCATGATTGTGACATTTTAATTTTAACATTAAATAAAAAGTTATTAATGTCATTTTCCTTCCAATGTGGCTCCATGGGGTCCCCAAGTTGACCCATGGATTGTCTTGGTCGGCCAGGACACATCAAATAAGAGTAGGACATGTGTAAAGGTAATTTCATATTATTAAAACATTATTTTTACCTTAAACTACACTAATTACCTCTAATAGCGATTTATAAACGTAAAAGTTACTATTCACCAAAAAATTATTTTAATCCCATTGAAGCAAATTTTACTTCCAAATGACAACCATGTATGTCAGATTGTTGAAATTAAAAACACAGAGGTGGTAAAATTTCATTTAAATGAAAAATCAGTTTTTTTAAGTACCACATAGTGGTTTCACTATTCATCAAAAATTGATGTTTTTCAGAAAAATACCAAAAATTCACCCTAAGCTATATTTGATATTCCAAATTTCAAAATGATGTCTATTTTACAAAATTCAAAAAATATAAATTTAATTAATTAATTTAATAATTAATTTCCACCATCAGAGAAAATAGCGTGTTTTTATGAAATAATAAGTATCAAAAGATTGACACTATTTTAAGTCTAATTTCAAAGTGAAGATGATTCCAACGACCACTATTGGATTAAATGGTAATACTATATTGTAATTTCACTTTAAAACCAATTAAAAATATAATCTAATCATATAAATAAATTATATTAAAAAGAGGTTTTGAATTAAAATACAACATTTTTCACTATTCATTAAAAAAATGAACTTTGTCGGAAAAATACCAAAAATTTAGACAAAGTAAATTTTGAGGTCTTGATTCTAATGAAGAGTTTTATTTGTTCCATTAGAATGTATAAGAGTGCCCAAAATTATATTTAATTACATTTCTCCATCAAAAGGCGATAAGTGGACCTTTAGTGAATATTAGAGTATATATGACTAAAATTGAATTCTTTTCGTACATTAAGCCTTTATCCATTATTGGATAAATGTAAAAAACATATAAAAAACATATATAATTTTATTTTAGTTATTTCTATTCATTCCTTCCAATACAATGGCTACGTGTTAACTACCATTTAAAATAATATTATTTTATTACTAGTGTGCAACGTTAGATTTCAAAGAATCTCTTTATTGCGTATCAGGTATGCTATTGAACATAAAAACCCCTTTAACGTAAAATTAATATTTATTTTGAAAATATTAATCAATATGAAAATGGTTTATTCTTTATTTACATGGGATGTTACATCCTTCCACCCATTTGGGAATTGCGTCCTCGCAATTTTATACACATATCAAAATAAGTGGGGTTATTTATCCCTTATAGCATTTTCAGATTCCCACGTTGCCACTTCATCTATATGGTTTTTCCAAAAAAAACATTACCTGGGGAATTACCTTATTTTGCAACACTTTCACTCTTCGGTCAAGAATCTGGACTGGTTGTTCTTCATAAGAGAGATTATCGTTCAACTGAACTACCTCTAGGATCAAAACATGAGATGGATCTGAAATATACTTTCTCCACATCGAAACATGAAAAACATTGTGTACCTGAGATAAATTCGAAAGTAAAGCCACTGGGAAAGCAACTGATCCAACATTCTCTAGAATTTCATATGATCCAATGAACCTTGGACTCAGCTTTCCTTTCATACCAAATCGCATCACTCTTTTCCACGGTGAGACTTTGAGAAAAACATGATCACCTACCTCGAAAGAGAGATCCTTCCTCTGGTTGTCTGCATAACTTTTATGTCTGCTCTGAGATGTTCTCATGTGTTTTTGAATCAACTGAACTTTTTTTGACATCTCCTCTACCAATTCTAGTCCCATCTGCTTTCTTTCACCTACTTCATCCCAAAAAGATGGAGTTCGACACCGCATCCCATATAATTATTCAAATTGATCCATCTATATACTCGAATGAAAACTGTTATTTTATGAAAACTCAACCAAAGGAAGATGTTGGTCTCTGCTTCCCTGATAATCCATCGAACAAGCACGTATTATATCTTCCAAAGTCTGAATCGTTCGTTCTGACTGCCCATCTGATTGAGGATGAAAAGCTAAACTAAAATTTAATTCAGTACCCAACGAATTCCGAAGTCCCTTCCAAATGTTAGAGGTAAACCTGTGATCACGATCAGATACAATGGATAGGGGAACTCCATACAACCTGAATATATCCTTAAGATACAATCGAGAAAGTGGATCTAGAGATAAAGTATCTCGAATATGATGGAAATGAGTAGATTTGGTCAAGCTATCAACAACAACACAAATTTCATTATTACCTTGAGATGTCTTCTGTAATCCCACAACAAATTCCATGGATATATTTTCCCATTTCCACTCTAGCACTGGTAAAGGCTGAAGCATCCCTTTCGGTAACTTCCGCTCTGCATTAACCAGCTTACAAGTCATACACTTCACAGTAAAATCATTAATATCTTTTTTCATTCCATCCCACCAGTAATACTCTCGCAGATCTATGTACATCTTAGTACTGCAAGGATGTAATGAAAACAAAGAACAATGATCCTCACATAACAACTCATTATTAAACTTTAAATCACCAGGCACACATAATATCTTCCCAAACCTCAAAACACAATCATTATCAATCTTAAACTTAGGAAACTTACCCATCTGAACCAGCTCTACCTTTTTCTGCAACCCACTGTCTTGCTTCTATGCTTGCTTAATTCTGTCTGATAGAGAAGATTTCACTGATACCAGAAACAAAACAGAAGTACATCCTACACCAAAAAATTCTATTGCAATGTTCATCAAATCCTTATCCAAAGGATCATGTTCCAAACACAACATTGTTAAGGAAGCATTAATTTCTCTACTCAAAGCATCTACCAATTTATTTTCTTTTCCCAGATGGTAACATATTGTAGAATCATAATTGTTGATTAATTCATGCCATCTCCTCTGTCTCATGTTCAATTATTTCTGAATGAATATATAATTAAAACATTTTTGATCAGTATATATTTCACACTTTACACCAAACAAATGATGCCTCCAAAATTTTAAAGTGAAAACAACAGTAGCTAAATCCAAATCATGTGTGGGGTAATTTACCTCATGAGTTTTCAATTGAAGTGAAGCATAATCAATTACCAAATCATTATGCATAAGTACACAACCAAGTCCTTTCAATAAAGAATCACTGTAGATAAAAGACTTCTTTTTCATTGAAGGTAGTGCCAAAACTGGAGCATTCACCAATATTCTTTTCAACTCCTGAGTCAGCTGAGGCATCATTGCAACAAACTATTTAGTTCTGATTCTGACCATATCAGGATACTAATTTGGAAGGTGATTTCCCACCGTATGCCTTCCCAGAAAAGTCGTACTATTTCCGCTATGAAAAACCATGCATAACATAGAAATATCTTTGGTGAATCAACATGGTAATATTCAAATTCTATATCATTTCAATCATACAATAAAAAAATATTTTTGGATAATCATTTAATAGAATATAACTCCTAAAGTTTTCTAAACTGGACTATGATACCAACTATAAGGCCCCAGCCTTAAACCTTACTTAATATTTAATTAATTGAATAATTCACATTGAGGATCTTTTCAGGTTTAGAGTTTTAGAGAATTAGGAATAACTATTACATATCAAAAAATTACAAAGTAGACACTTCTACTAAGTATCCATAAAATAAAATCTATTAAAAAGAAACATGTCATGTTCCATGTTTTAAGATAACATGACTTTTCCTTGATCCCATCCTTGATCCTATTCCACATTAGGTTTTGTGAAAAAAATTTCAAAAACTTGGGGTGAGCATAAAATTCAATAGGTTATGAGGTATTGACTATCGAAAAATATAAGGATTCATTTTCATTCACTGTTTATTAATGATGTCTATTTTCAATTATTCTCTATGCCAAATTGGCTAGGCCAATTTGTTTATATTATCGTTATTCACTCATGTATCCTCTATTTGTATCCCTAATAGAGTGTTTGATGTCACACCTTTAATTTTTTCAAATTCAATAGGTTATGAAGGGGATCTCATTTATTGAGTATATGTGGATTTAGTTCATTTAGTTATTTCTTTCTATTGTATTTTTTTATCATTCTCATGGTAATTTTATATACATCAATGCATCTTGTTTCAATATGAAAACTAAACTGATCTATCCTTTAGTATTTAATTACTTTAAATCATGCCAGTGTAGTAATTAATGCCCAAATATGGTCTAGAGGGTTCAGAGTGTCAAAGTTGGTTTCAGAAAAATTATAGTATCAAACATGGAAACTAGAGTAGAAACTATAAATTAGTGAAGAGTGACCTAAGGTTTTATTTAAAAAAACATTATATAACATCTTGTAAATTTTTTACGGATTATATAATGTGGATGTATATTGAAAATACAACTATATCTAGATAAAAACAGGTAGTTTTGGCTCATTCTCAGATGTAACTAGGAGTGAAAAATATGACAAGGAGTTTCGGGCATGACTTGGTGAATCCTGGAAAACAAATATTGGCCTTGAAGAACTATTGTTACTAAAACTCTAGGGGTATTTTTTTTGGATAATAAAAATTTTCATTAAAATTTATTATGAGGTATTTTAATGTAATTTTTCAATATAGAACCATGTATATGATATTGGTTATGTATATTATTTTAATTTATGCTAAATACATTTCGTGTTCCTATTATAAATTATGGTTCATAACCTAATCTATTATATTCCATTATTTTTTAATGGAACCTAATAGATGAAGGGGAATAATACTTGTGGTAAATGTAGGTATTTCCCCACTAATCAAGTCAACATATTGCTTGTTAAAGAGGATCAGATATTGACCATATTGAGAAAATATACTTTGGATGTGACGAATAACCATGAAACACCTATATTGGTTTATTTTATGTGTCAGAACACCCCATTTTTAGTGGGACTACTAATATAATGGTAGATGAGCACTGGATTAATTCCCTTGAAAACAAATTCATTGAATTAAGATGTCATGAAATTGAAAAGGCATTGATGGAAGTATATTTTCTCATGGGTGATGCCAATCAATGGTGGTCCATGATCCCGAATTCCATAGAGGAAGAAAAAATATAATATATGGAAAGGAGGACTTTATGGAAATATTCTTTGAAATATATTTCTATCATGAGAAGTGAATCTAAATGAAGAGAAAATTTCTTAGCATAAATATGAGGGAAGAAGTCATTGTAATCGAGTATGAGGCTACCATTAAATGACATTCAAGGTATATCATATATTATGTACATGACTCAGAAGACATGATTAATCATTTCATTTACAGTCTTACGAAATTACTTCAAAGGGAACAAGATTCTCAATCATTTTCATCATATAATGAAATTTTACAAAGTGCCATCCAAAAAGGGAAAACATTTTATATCAAATAACTTCCTGGGAAAACCATATAAGATGCATCACTCAGATTACCATGGAAAAGAGGAAGCACCAAAGAAGATAAAGTGAATGATGTAATTCTCTTTATGTGAGAACATTTTGAAGAATCATCCTGGGAAATGCTTCGATGGTATGGGAGTATTAAATACGGGTGGGGAATATGGTCATCTATCAAAAGAATTCAAGGGGAATAATCAAGTCGATGATGTTCAATGGTATAATTGTTGAGATATGGGACACTATACAAGTTACTTTCTTAAGAGCCATAGAAACATCCCTCAAAAATGGCCACGAGAGAAAGGGAAAGCTTGTGCGATTACTACCGTTGGGATTGAAGTTTTTAATGATGTGGTCCCATGTAATTTAATTGTTTCATCAAAATATTAAAAATAATTATTTGATTCTACATCATCAAATTCATTTATATATTCCATGTTTTCCATGAAAATAATACATATCTAACAAGATTTAATAAAGGATTTTTTAGTCAAATCTCCTAGGTGATGTATCATTGCAATAATTGCATTTCAATCAGCCTCCCTCATGAAACAAAAAAATTATTTAGTTAATAAAATATTCATAATACCATTGAATTACATAAATATAATTCTCAGTATGAATTGAATGTCAAATTATGGTGTGACGATCTATTGCAAGATGAATGAAGATACAATTTTTGAAAAAGGTCAAGAATTAGTTTTTTTAGAGAAGAAACATCTTTATATATTGCTTATCTAGATATATAAAAAGTAACTCTATTTAATGTAATTATTTTTTAGTAAGAGAACCCATTGTCGATGGGTGAGGAACATATTCTTCATTCTGAAGATGTACATATTGTTCCAGAATACATTGACTTATTCTAGAGGATTTACCATGACATACTATAGAGCAGGATTTTGGTTTATCTATTTATGTAATTCTTAGTTCCAGACCGATAACAATAATCTCTATATAATGGAAATTGTGGAATTAGTGGAGCTAACAATTCAACAAGAAGAATTGAGTTGATGTTGATTTATACAACCTATTGTTTCTCCATGGGGATCCCCTATAATCTTCATCCAGAAAAAAAATATGGATCCATGAGGATATTCACTGATTACATGTAAATCATTGTAACTTCTATTATGAATAAGTATCATAAGCAATGAATTGATGTTTTATTAGATCAACATCGTAGAGAAATATACTTTTTGAAGATTGAGCTTCGATCTTGACATCATAATCTCCTTGTGAGGAAGGAATATATTATATAAATAGCATTTTGAATAAATTATGGGCATCATGACATTACTATGAAGCCTTTTTCAACTAATAATGCACCCAGTGTTTTCATATATTTAATTAACATAGTTTTCAAGAAATATCATGATATCCTTTTGTGGTAACAATCAATGATATCCTTGTATAATACAAAATATATGATGTCCACTAGAATCACTTGAGGATTCTTCTGAAAACTCTTAGATGAAATGAATATTATGGGATGTCAGTAAGTTTCAATTTCGGCGTTAATTAGTTTCTTTTCTTGGACATAGTGTATCTAAGGATGTAATCATAGTAGATAATGTGAAATCCAAATATGTACATGAATAGCTCACTCCAATGAACATTATCGAGGTATGCCATTTTATTTCCTAGTAGGTCACTATCAGTGTTTCGTTGAATATTTCGCTCGAATGGATATCCAGCTAACTAATCTCACATGTAAAGTGGTTATGTTATTGTCAAGTAAATAATCTATATAATTACTTAATTAATAGAGTATAATATTGGTCAATGGTGACTTTTTTACTCATCTATCTGGAAGTGAAATTTTTTTGTTATACAACGATTCATCAAAGAATGGAATGTGTTTCTGCTTTATGAAAAATGATTACATTATAGCTTTTGAAACAAGGAAGTTTAATACTCATGATAAATATTACCTGACCTTGGATCATGAGTTATTATCCGTAATCATTACTTTTAAAATATTGATATATTGTCATTACTATGAAAACTTGAATAAATACACAGATCACAAGAGTTTGAAATACATTTTCACACAAAAAGTACTCCACATGAGGAAAAAGAGAGGGCTCGAGTTACTCAATGATTGTGAATTTTCAATAAACTACCAATGTGAAACGTATAATAATGTGCATGATGAATCAAGCATGAAAGAGCATGGAAATATAATCCAAATGAGGATTTATAGATAATAGATATTCATAGATCTACAAATTATGGATATAAGAATTTTTATGGGAAGTGAAACATCATTCCCCATTGAAATGAGAGCCAAACCATCTTTACTAAAAAAATATAAAATGTTTTAAGTCTATTTATGAGAATATACACAAGAAATTTAATTCTGTTAAGGATTGGAAACTGGCATGCTTCATATATAAAGAATGAGTTTACATGTTTTGGAAGAGTTTTTGCATTCCATTAGTACCTAAACATAAAATGAAAGTATTAGATTTTTCCCATACCTAAAATTTCTCTATACACCTAGTTATTAAAAATATGTTTAGAGATCAAGTGGAATATTTATATTGGTTTAATATGAAGTGATAAAATACTGACTATGTGTCAAGGTGTCTATTTTATCAACAAGTGAATGCAGATATACAACATCCAAGAGGGGTGTAATGACTTTTACCTATTCTTATGTGGTAGTGGGATGAAAATATGATGTATTTTTTACCAGACTACTATGGACACCTAGAAGAAATGATCTTATATGAGTAATATTAGATCATATTAAAAAATCATCAAATTTATGTTCTACAAGAGAGGACTTAACACTTGCGCTACTGGAAAGTATACATATTAATTAATTTGTAATACTTCCCGGTGTGACTCTATTGATTTTGTCTGATATTTTCCCCCTGTTTTTCTCAAAATTATTGAACAGTCTGCACAAGGCATTGGATACTATGCTTTATACGACTACTACATATCACCACCAAACCAATAGATAAACTAAATGAAATATTCCCACAATGGAAGACATGTTATGAATATTCTCTCTTGACATTCAATGTATATGGAATCGATATTTTCTTTTTGTGGAATTTTCCTGCAACAACAATTTCCATTCAATAATTAAAATGTTTCAATATGCATAATTATCTGGAATGAGATGTTGAATTAAAACTTTTTTTGGATGGTGTTGGTGAGATGAAACTTATAGGCCCCAAAAATATTGAATAGACCACCGAAAAGGTAAAGACAATTCAAGTACATATTAAAGCATCCACAAGTATGAACAAGTGTTATGCCAGGAAATGGTGAAAGTATTTGGACTTACAAGAGGAATATCATGAATTTATAATTCTATCTATATGTAATGGTGTCATAATGTTGGGTAAGAAACAAAAATTGAGTCATGGGTACATCAGAAAATTTGAAATTATGGAAAGAATCAGAGCCGTAGATTACTGTTTAGAAATGATGCCACGTCTCCCCAAAGTTCATATTGTGTTTTATGTGTCATTGTTGAAGAAATAAATTTCATTCCCAAAGAATGTACTCACATATACATAAATAACACTAGAACATGGTTTGTTATACTGTGAAGTGCCTATCAGGATTCATGATGTAAGAGTGTATGTATTGATAAATCATACAACTGGTTTAGTAATGGTTCCATTGATAAACCATAATATAGAGGAAGAAACATGGAAACCTAAGGATTTTATGTCGATAAAACAACCACATTTATTTTAAGGGTCTTTAACAAGAAAAATATCGAGGAATAAACATCTGAAAGAAAGAATAATATAACCCCCACACATTTTATAGTATGATTCTCTTCAAAACATTCTATTAATAGTATATATTTCAAAAATCATTGAGATTCTATTGAAATAAACAAGGTTATTTATAAGAGATAGTGATTACCTAGAAATTATAGTTATGTTCACTAGTTCTATGATTTGAATTTGAAAAATCTTTCATACACAGTTGTGTATAGGATGGTATCTCGAGTCTAATAGAATCATCATAATTTATAGTTAATAATAACAAACCATTATGAATAGTAGCATACCATTAGGAATAGTAAATTTACCTTAGGATAGTAATAATACTATTATTAATTGAAACCATACCTGTGAATGTGTAAATAATATTTAGGCTCCATTAAAATGAAGAAGAATATCTTTTGTGTTTGTATTTTTCAATTAAAAACTGATTTTAATTAAAAATTAAATTTATAATATTTATGAAATTATTTTTTAAAAATGGAGTTTTTTTATTCTAAATATAGAAAAATGTGTAGGTTAAATTTGGATGATTTTTCAGAAAAAACATGATTTTTTAGGAATAGAAAAATAAATAAACTACGATAAATGCTAAATACTAGATTTACTGCATCCCAGGTGATTCCTGGATGAAATAAGTCCACTATGTTTGAACTCACAATACAATTATGGTATTTTTCATCAAATTAATGATGACTATTCATGGTCAGGAAAAAAATATTAAAATAATAATTAAAATAATGTAATATTCTCCCTCCCCTCCACTATATAATGCACCCTCACCCCCTCTTCCAACCACACCACTAAAGCTTCAAACATTGTCTATATGCTACAAAATACTACTCCTAAAAACTAATCACATGTCCAAGTCCTATTAGCCTCTCCAAATGAAAAAAAGGTCATAATGAGTTCCACAAAGAGGAGTAATCAAGAGGTAAACTTGTCTTTGTTGTTCTTTCAATTTCTTTAACAAGATCAAATATTTTATTCTATCATCTCACCTCACTTCCTAAAAATGACATGATTAGTTCAGTATAATACATGTAATTTAATATTTCATTATAATATCTGTTTCTCATACTTTTATACAATAATTTAAAACATTTCCCAAGATGTGTTAATTTATCAAACTCAAGGAATAAACATTTTCAATTTTCATTATTGTCTTCACGAATGGTCGTATATCAATTATAATAGTTGAATCAGATCATTATATATTTATTTTATCTTATTAAATGTTCTTGAATCCTTCCACTCTAATAATATGGAATAATAATTCAAAACAAGTTCATTGTGCATAAAACACACAATCTAATTTCAAGCGTTTATCTATAACTTATTGAATGAGTCATCCTCATGGAATATAACAAAAATCATTATAAGATAATTTATGTATATTTAATTTAATTTAATTTTTATATTAATAATTATGTATGTTTATCCAAACATCAAATGAGCATCCATTCATGAATACAGTTAAATAGATCATGAAATCCAAAGAAGAAAAGTCACCCAAAATAATAAAATTGAATCTCATAAACCCATAAAAAAGGATATTAAAAAATCTTAATTGGTTATAGCAGATCATTTTCATTTTTATGATCTTATGTGCTTTTTAACAATTGATGTTACATTTAGTTATTCATGTTGTGAAGAACACTCAAGAACATATTCAAGCATAAGTTAATGGATCCTCTCTATCTCTTTTCTTATAGAATTTCTACTATGTTGCACCCTTGAATTTTTATTACCTAAAAATGGGGTATAATCATACACATCCCCAATAAATTCCTTATAGTATATGAATTATGTTATACCCCTTTACCTCTCATTAAACCCACTCATGAACACATGTTACCATGCCAAAATGATTGTTAGGGATTTCTCATCTCACATTCATTTCCATGTGATTTACATTGTTCTACACTTATTTCTCTAATTTGGTGTATATGTAATTAGATTTGATATATAATATCTTTATTTTCTTTATATTCAAGGTTTTAAATTATACATTTTATTGTTATTTATTTTTTTCCCGTGATTAGACAGATTACATTGTGGTAGGGGACTTTTTTTCAATTATCAATATCACTGTGACTTACATTGTATTGTCAACAAAATATTTATTATGTTGTGTACCTACTAACCATGTGATATCATGTATCTTTTGAAATTATTTTTCTATTAAATATCCATATTATCATATAAAGGATATGTTTATTGTCTAAACTGTATAGTATTTTACTGATAGTGTTTATTTTTAATGTTCTTTCTTCTATAGAAATACAAATGAATATGTATCCTATAATCAATATAGTTTTTAAGAGGGAATATTAGATTTGTATTAAATATAGTTAAAAACAATTATTTTTACTTATACTGATTGGTTGGGCCCTCTATTGAACCTCGATGTATCGATAGGTCTAATGAGACAATCAATTTGCGACAAAACCATCATGTTTGTTTCTAAAAATATGATGGGTTTCTACAAAACGACATAAACCGTTCTGAATAGAAAGTGGTATAATGTTCCATATATTTTAAATCCAATTAATATTAATCCTATTTATTCATTTTTTGTTATTACTCTCCATGAATTTTTCACTATGAAAAAAATCTATGGATGCAGTTTCATTCTCAGTTAATTAATGGAATGTGTTTTTAGTTAGTCACAATGCCATATTTATTATTCAAATTTGATTATATTTCATCTATTCACTCATTCTTATACTATTTTAATCCCTTAAAGATTTTTTGAGCTCACACAATAAATTTGTTTCACATCAACTGGTTATGAATAGGAGATCATTTATTGAGTTTTTGTGGATGCCATTTTTTTAGTTTTTGTTATGTATTTTAATTTTTTACCTTTATCGTTGTAATTTGAGTTACATATATGTATCTAGTTTCATCAAGAAAACCATATTTATAATTCCTTCATGAATTTATTCCTTCGATCTTTGTAAATGTATTAATATTTTGACCATCTCCATATTAGTGGGGTAAGAGTGTCACCATATTTTTTTGTTTTTACTCATATATAATATTAGATGATTTGTATAATTAGAAGGATTCACCTTCTCATTCCCATTTCATTCAGTTTCTCTATAGAAAAATCATTTCATTATCCACCACATTAATCTTTAAAAAGATACATTACAGTTCCATTCATTTAAAAAAATGTATAGTGTGTGCAATAATAATCATTAAGGAATACACATTAATTATGAAAAATAATTCACAGTATGTTTAAATAATAAATCATTAATTTAAATATATGACACCTTTGGTAAAATCTATTCCATCAATGACCATTAACAAAACATTTCACTGTTATCTTATAACTCCACCAATCCATTAGTTTGTCACATATTTGTAATAATAAAATATTTCTATTGTTAAAAACGCCTTGATATTATAAAAACTATAATAACCCATACATTCATAATATTGATATTTCATAATTTGGATAAATATTAGTTTTTTAACATAATAATCCATGCCAGAATAAAATATTTCTACTTGAATTTGAATCCTTGAATGATAAATAAATGGTTTATATGGGTCTCTATTTCAAATAATAAAACCAAGAAACTCTATTAGCCATATCGCTCTTAAAATAATTCTTTATAACTTGGGTAAAAAGAATAATAATGACAAGTTATTTTAGATGCCCAATATTTTTAAATGTTGTACGAATTTATGAACACATGATTATAAAATGAGAATAAGAATTCAAGATGATGATTATGATATTTTAATTCATACCCTAAATATCAGTTATCCTAATCATTATTGGTCTCATAGTGGTTATAAGTATAGAATATATGAATCATATTAGAATCAAAGAACATGATCTATCCAAAAATAAAATTATCATAAGACATGCATTTATAGAATAAAATAATAATGTATCTATGTTAACATTTATAAATAGAAAGAAGATCACTCCTACTATTATTTAAATTAAAATTTTCCCTATAATAATATTATGGTCACAATTCTAGGTCTTCACATGGTATTATGTTGGTGAATTCTTGGTATACAAAAAAACATATGGACATGAAAACAAGGACAATGAATAATCTTAAGAACAGGAATTATAAGTACATGATTAAACCTGTTGGAAAGAAATATAGGTCCATTATTATTCTCATGGACAATAAATCCATATTCTTGAATAATATTGTAGACAATAAAACTATTTCCATGAATCATATTGGGAATATATAATTAGGATAATGTGTATCATATTTACCATAAAATTATTGATTTTGAATAAACAATTATACGGAGATATAGGTACTACTAATAACATAATGAAAATAATAAATATGTGTCCTATAAAATCATAAAAATATAATCATATCAGAACCAATGAAATATAAATGGTTTTCATAAATATTTTATTATATAATAACACATGTTAAAGAAATATATTTTGAAAACATTGCATAATTTCATCAATGAATACCTTGTGGAAAATGGATGAGGTTTATAAAAATATTTTCATCATATAAATAAACCAAATTTTGAAATAATAATTTCGGTATCGTTGGATTATATCCCTTGAGAATAATATATTATATGAGGGGTTATTATAAATTATAATTAAATATAATGTTGAAATTAATTGAAGCATTTAGGAAAAAAATATCCATTACATTTTAAAATAACATAATTTAAATATAAAAATTTAAAAATATTATCGAAATAATCATCCTTAAAAATAAAAATGTAATATATTAAATTGATCATTAAATAATTTTATGTTCATGTGGTTTTTCAATTACTTTCATATGGTATAATTTAGAAATTTAATTCCCTTCAATTGATCAAAAAATCAAAAAATTATATCATTCATAAAATATCAGGTAGACAAATTTGAAAATATTTTGAAAAGTTAAACATGGGTAAAAATTAATTTAAACAATAATAGGATAATAGTTAAAACCTTATTTATAACATTATTTGAAAATAATCATATATAAAAAAAGTATATTTGACCAAATATATAATAATGTTGATTTTATTTAAGAACACATTTCTGGTTTCTTGAGTAAATATGGTGATGAAAATGAAAGTAAAACATTTATTTTTTATAAATAAACTAAGGATAAGAAGATTTATGAGATTATCGAGTGGCATTTCCTAATATTTGACACTTCAAAACATAATAAAAAATAATGATAGAATATCATATTATAAATTTAATCCCTTACTTATTTAGAAATTTTTGAATAATATTCGCCATTAATGAAAGAAAAATTAATGTATAGGTAAATACCCACATTTAATAATGAATCATAAAAAATAGTCTTATGTATTTTAACCACATTATAGAAACCAGTGGTTAATATGTATATAAACCTACTATCATTACTCCAAAATCCTATACTAATATCTACAACTTTACATTTTGGTCTATGATATAATGACCAAACCATATTACATTACATAATATTTATTTTAGTCCAGAAATAAATTGATTTTACATTATATATTATTTAATTTTATATATTTATATAATTATGAAATATTACATTTATAAAATTACACATTTTTAGAATTTGGATACCATGAAACAATATTTATTTCTTTCAAAAAAACATTCCAAATAAAAAATTATTTCATTGAAAATTCATATAACCTTTTACATGGATAACTACTTTATATTAAATATCATTTTATCCGGTGAAAATAATTTAAAAACATTGGATGAGGAAAACATCACCGCAAGGGACAATGAATAAACGAAGGAGCACATTAGTCCATAAATACTTTGAATGTGTGAAATCATTTACAAAATAAATAGTTGTCACCCATATATACATACATTGTGAAACGTGAGACTTCCATAATATTCCCAAATTAAATAAGAACATAAATAAAACCAAAAAGGTATCTAGGGGAATTACTTATATAATATTTTAACCCTCATGGCTTCCTTATAATTTGTAACCCTCAATGATAGATTGCAATTTGGGTAACCATCACAGTTATATATGTAGTAACCATTCAACCGACCTCTAAAATACACATACCCAATATATTGGAGGGAAATATAGCTCCAAAAAATCCTCATAAAAATTTCCTAGTATCAAGAATATAATAATAAAAAATGAATAATAGCATAAAAACATTGTTTTTGAATTTTGTAAAATAGAGTTTTGAAAATGAATTTTAAAATATAAAACCCATAGAAATCCTATAATAGAATTGAAACATATTATAGTGTATAAAATATGTATATACAATATAAATACAAATAAAGAACATAATATAGAAAAAAATTAATAACAAAAATAATTTCAATAACAAAAAAATAATGTAGTATAAGGATAACCCAAATAATGGAAATCGTGTTTAGAATTCATTATCCTCAGATTTCACTTACATAAAGATCATTCAAAACTCATGTATCATGGTTAAATAGTGTTATAAATATCATAAAAAACATATTAATCCCTATAATACCTTATAATATCATTTCATTACATCATATCACCCTTTAATAGTTAGTATTTTGTTCATTGCATTGATTTAGGTGTGTTCTTTATATGCTTTCAATGGTCGAGTCATAAAAGTTTTTGTTGTCGATTGAAAGTGGAAAAATTGAATTTGAATAAAGTGTTATTTGAATGTTTACAAAACCACTAATAATTTCAGTTATCATTTGGAGTTATTTTTTGATGAATATTCATGAGTTAAAACATTATTTTTATTTTTTAAGATCAATTTTTTGATTCTGTGATCGTAAAGAACTAATTTTATTTTTCAAATTAATAAAATATAATAAAAATGATTCTAGAACCTTATATAATATAATATAAATAAATTATTATGTAGTTAACCCAAAAAAATTGTTTCATGGAATGTATTGAAGAAAGTAAATATTATTAAATCAAATCATCCACGATGTCGGTAAATCGACACCTCGTAGATGGTGTTTTAATTCCTTAAGTAAGTGGTAAATGAGAAGAATAATGATGAGAAATTTTCAATGAACATGATAAAATACACAATATATATGAATTTGGAGCTTTCATACCTATTGGATAAGAGAAGTAGAGGCAATAAGAAGAAAACAATGAAACTCAAAAATAAAATAACAGTTGAGAAATCCCATTTGCTATTTCAACAGCATAACGACAACGCATAAAATTTCATAAATTTTTTTGATTGGATAAATGTGGAATTTAATAATTAATATATAATTTGGTATGTAATGAAGATATGGAATGGAATATAACAACATAAAGAAATTGTAATTAAAAAGAATAACATAAAATAAAATAAAAGAAAAAATCCAAAAGAGCATGTTACATGTAAATATATTCTCCTAGAGATCCATCATAAGGACATTGGTTTTGAATTTTGTGAGACCAGGTGCTATATGACGTGGGTAAGATATTTTGGATATGTATTAGGTATGCTTTAGGTAAATCCTTATGCTTTCGAGGTGTGGGGGGAAGATGAAAATGAGGGTTGTATTTATAGTGGAAGAGCGGATGTATTTTACATTATTCTAATAATTTTTATAAAATATGTGATCCAATCATTGAATAATATTAATTATTGTGTACCAAAATATTAATAAATTCACATGAGTTCAATCCAAGTTTTGTTACATCACTTATGATGTCATAAATATTGTATTTATCTTATAGTATGAAGATATTGTATTTTACCGTATTTCACTACTCATCAAAATTTTAATAATTTCCGAAAATACCAAAAAAATAACCATTAACCATTTTTTGATTTTTAGAATTTAAAAAATATTTAAATTTATTGAAAATTATTTTCTAAATATTATTAATTTAATTTTTATATAAAATCATACATAATCTGAAAATTAACAATTTTAATTCTATTAATGCACGTATATCACATTGAAACATTAACGAAAATGTTAGTGTCAAAAATCCTTAAGAAAATAATATAATAATAATATTTCCTATTCATTAGTTTCTTATTACTATTCATATTAATAATCATATTGGTATGTTATTAGTCACCCAAAAATCATGTCAGTTCAATTAAACCTCAAATAACTTACAGATCAAAATTCTAGATGTCTATTTTTTTAAATTCAAAACATATAAGGTACATAATTATGTTTATAGGCAATATATATATATATCTATTAAAAATATTCTATCAAGCATTTCAAATTATTTTTAGAAAACCTTTCGGTGATACACTATACCCACCTTCATTAAATTGGGTCCTCTCAATTTTATTTACTTATTAAACAAGTGATGGTGCTTTCCCTTATAGAATTTTGGGGCTAACACATTCTTTATTCAAACATGTGGTTTGTACAATAAAATTTTACCTGTTGGACTTCCCTATTCCAAAATACTTGTTCCCTTTGATTAGGAATCTGAACTAGTTACTCTTCATATGAAATGTTCTCTTCTAGCTGAACCACATCAAGGCTTAAAACATGATTAGAATCTGTCACAAACTTCCTCAATATCGAATCATGAAAAAAATTGTGTACCTGAGACAAATGTAGAGGTAAATCTACTCAAATTGTAACTGGTCCAATATTCTCCAAGATTTCAAAAGGACTGATGAACTCGTTACTCAACTTTCCATTCAATACAAAATGAATCACACTATTCAAAGAAGATATTTTAAGGAACATATTGTCACCTGCCTCGGAATATAAGTCTTTCAATATTTTATCTACATAACATTTCTTCCTTCTATGAGTTCTCATCATGTGTTGATGGATCATCATATCTTTCGCAGCCACTTCATCTACTAAATTTTTCACCATCAACATTCATTCACCGAAATCATCCTAAAATATTGTAGTCCAACACTACTTCACATATAATTCCTAAAATGGATCCATCTATATAATGGAATGATAAATATTTCTGTAAAAAAAGTAAATTTAGATATTATGTTGATTCCAAATTCACAAGTAGTCTATTTAACTACTGTGATTCATATCCTCCAAATTCCAAATCATTACTTCAGACAGGAAATCTGATTGACGATGAATATAAGTAATCAAATTTAATTTAGTGCTGACCTAATAAATCTTCTCATATCATAGTTTTAAATCTTATCTTCTATTAAATTTTTTCATTCCATTTTAAATATTTTTTTCAAAACTAATTAATTATTATAAACCATAAATTTTTTCATCTAATTAAAATTGACAAATGTTATGTGTGCACTCTTTTGTAGAGAAAATATAGGTTAACCACTTTACTAGATTTTGACATAGGTTATAATTGTTTTGGTCACATCCCAAGATAAGCACATGTCAAAACATGGATCCATTTTATGGGAGGTAGTTCCACAATATAATTATAAAAATTAGACACTTTTCAAATTAATTAAAAATTTCCATATTGTTTTAATATAATTATTTCATTAATTAATGGAATATTTACCTCGAGATAAATGAGCCAATTATTTACTGAACATTTTCTGTGTAGAATGGTGTATCTTATATTGTTTGATATGTGAGTTTGTTTTAAAAAACAAATAATTATGGGTAAATATTTAATGAATTAATATATGGACTAACGGAGGACATTAAAGAAGATGTTTTTGGGGCTATGACCAGAAATTTAATTGATTTCTCCAAGTACATTCAAGAATTTTATGAAGTTTAAAAGACCTATAATGACCCCCACCCTTTTCAATACCACCTTTCTTTATAGAGATCCATGAAATAGTGGATACTGACTACGTGCCTATATTTTCTACTAATCAACTCCAATAGGTCTTGTCTAATGATGATGATATTGAATATGAACAAACTCAGGTTGATAATCATTTCATAAACTCGTTATATTTTTATTTTATTGAATGTGAAATGAGTATTACCTACCCCTATTTTAATTTTTCAGATTCAAAAAATTACGGTATATACTTGTAGAAAGATGATGAAAATGATGATTCATATGAATAGGATCATATGGAGATCCCCAAAATTGATGAACATTTATTATAGGGAGTGCAAGAGGAGATCAAAGTAGATTTTTTGAGGAAAATGAGAGAGAATTTGTTTAAATTAAAAGGAAAGAAATTTATTTTTACAGATCATGCTTTAATTCTAGTCAAATAAAATTATATTATGATATTCCATTTTATTTATCTATTAATGTATAATACCATCAAAAACCACTATAGAAAAAAGAGGATGTTTTGTATGTGAAAAACAAGAAGGAAGAGGACTAATAAGTTATCCTTCCCCACCCATAATGTATTATGTAATTTTCATGGTGGAAGAATTTTTGTGCTCTATACAAAGGGTCCTCAATAAAAAGGAAGTTGTAAATACAGGAATGAATAATTTTTATGGTAAATTAAAAAGAAACAAAACCAACTGTTAGATTAGGAATAACTAATTAGAACTTCCCATCTAGAGGTATTTAAAAAGATAGGCTCACATGGTGTATTAATCAAATATTTATCACTCCATTCTAATAATATTTATACATTTCCTTATTTCTGAAAATATATTATGTTTTCATTTTTTGTTAATAAAATTTTAGAGTAAAACACTTATGAACATAACTCAATGTTGCACTATGAATAAGTTAGGTTTTACATCTACATTATAATTACATGTTTTTTAATCAATAAAAAATGTACATAAATTTTTAATCCATTTGAATTAATTTAGTTCACTAAATTATTTATTTTTAGTGGAGGAGAACCTTTTAGTTTAGGATATTTTTATTTTTAATGTTTTTTTAAAACAATTTTTAATCTGTTTTTTTAATTTTAGTTTGTTAGTATTTTTAGTTTTTTCATTTTTTTGAAATATTTTAATATAAATCATTATCATTTCCATTTGGAAATATATTTTAATTAGAAAACTAATCTCTTTCATGAAATTGAGCATAAATGAATTCTGAAATTACATTATTTCAATTTCAAATCTATTGTAATTTTAGGAATAGTACACTGATTATTAAATCCCATGCCATATATCACTACATTTATATTTTGAAATCACTTTCTTTTGATTCTTATTTACCATATATTTCATATTATTAACATTTTTCTAATTTCTAGATAGAACCATGCTATAATTTATTTTACTATAATTTTCATTATTCTATTCAAAACATCAGCATTTGAGGTACTTCTGCTTTTAATGATTGAGGATTAAATTTGGTTTTATGCACCCTTTTCAAAATAAAAATTTTATTATGTATAATAATATAACTTAATCATATTAGACCTTAAATTTCATGAACATCCTATTAGGTTGGCCATATGACAAGCCAATTTCTCCTATACAACATGCCATTGAAGTGAAATTTCATTATCTAGATGAACATAATAGGGGTGAATATTTCTAATGGTGTACTACCTCATATGGTGACACATTTTTTGGAAAATTAAATGTTGATGAGATTATTTTTTTAATGAATATTTCATTTTTTTAAATTTGATAATTTTCAAGAGATTTCCCGATAATAATAGTTGGGCCTTTCTAGAGCTTCTGATGAAAAAAAGACTGTTTTTCTTACCTAGATATTTCATGAAAAATAATGTTTTGAGAAGATTTTTATTTTTTTCTACTGAAATGACATGTTTATTGGACAATAATATATTTCTCATGATTATAGAGATGGTTTTTTATATATGGTATGAGAAGAAAACCTTTCATCAATGAAAATTTTAATCATGCCATTTTTTTTCAAAAAGTGCCAAGACCTCCTTTTCCTTCCATTGAATTTTTAACATCTAAATCCTACCAACCTGAACCCATAGATCTACCCTGAAAATTATTAATGAGAAACATATCTCCTTGACTCACATCATGTTGAGAATTTTGAATATATCAAAACAATTGTGTCCTTATAATGGTTTGGGTGACAAAAACGTTGTTAAAAATTAACATTTGAAAGATGAAGGAATATTCATCTTATGTTGGTGTTTTATGTGCATAGGATGAGAAATTAAGAGAAAATATAATAAAAGATATTAATTTATAACATCAAATAAATTTTTTTGGAATGATATATTTTCGTTTCATGGTGTCGATTTGGTATATCTCTGGGAAATGTGTTTAAAGTTTGGTGTTATTTGATTTTAATGTTTAATTTTCATGTCGTGTAGCTGATAACTGTGGGGGAATTGAAAGATTTATTATTTTATAAATTTTATTACGTATTAAATATTTTAAACCCTTCCCCCAAATACAGAAATTTATGATCAATTAAATCATTTCTTGATTTGTTGTTTGATTTGTGTAAAAATTGGAATGCTTTTTAATTTTGGAAATTTAACAGATTTTATTTGTTTTGGAAATTCGACCATATTATTTATAATATAATACCAATTTATGTGATTAAATTTTTTAAGAAACCTGTAGTTTTGGGATACTACTTTTTCTTTTGGGACCTGATATAATTCTAGCATCAAGGGACCCTAAAAATTCCATTACGTTAGAAAAAAAAATTTGGGAGACCATGTGGACCCCAAATAATATAAATAGATCATTATAGCTCCAATTAATGTGATTACAATTAAAATGATATGAAAATTCAGATATGTGTGTCTATGGTGAATATCTTTTAGATTGATATTCTTTAAGATAGATATTGGACAGAAAATAATGAATGATTATTTTTTGGAATCTCACTGAGAAATATTCTATAAGTAGGAACCTTAGGGTTATTCGAGAAGATGTGATGAAAAAGTGGAGAAACCATTCAGATGACAGAATCTGCTAAAACATTTTTTCTTCTTTCCACTTTCTTACTTTTATTTTTCATAGTTTTGTAATTCATTCTCCTTCCCCATAAATCTCTATTACCATTACAATATTGTAGTGAATGCTTTATTGATTGGAGAAATGGGGGTTTTTTATTTTTGTAATTATTTAGCTTGTGCATATTATTGAATAAAAATTCAATCAATTTTTTGCAATGTGGTTTTCTATTTCATATAGTGTTTTTTATTATCAAGTGAAATCGTATTTGATTTTTTGTTATGTTAATTATTTTTTCATTGGTTAGTTATCATTATCTCCTGCCACTATGTTTTTCTTTATATACGATGGAATTGACCAATGCATATTGTTGAAGTACTCGAAAATCATCCATATGTGAGAATGTGGTGGGTAATGTTTTTGATTTAATGGATAAAAAAGACATTATCAGGTCTTTACCAAGTCAAGTGAAGATATTTACATCAAATCAATATTACATGGGAGGAGACTAAATAAAACTAAGATCTTGGTAAGGAATTATCAGACCATCGTCCTTCGACAAAAGGATTGAGAGGAAACGATCATGTAATCTCACATTAAACAACATAACAAAAGATGATAGAATAATATAAAAAAGGATAAATTTTCAATTATATAACTCACCCTGGCCTCATCACTTTTCAAATATCATATTTTTCAAAAAAAATTCTATTAATTTGTTTCATTCCATTTACATTTTCTTTTAAAAACTAATTAAATCTCAGAAAAAACAAATTTTTTCTACTAATTAAAATTGAATACTATTTTGTGTGCAATTTACTCTAGATACAACCTCGGTTACCTACATTAATTTATATTAACAATGGTTATACTAGTTTTTTTCACACACCAAGATAGAAACAATTTATATACATAGAAAAATTTAGTTCATTAATAATTATAATATTTATTAATCTAATATATAATATAACATTTAAATAACTTTTATATCCCAATTCATAATCATGTCAATCCATTCACATTGATGATTATCATAAAATTATTTCTTCTGTGGCCTAAAATATATAATTTAAGAAGATGAAATTATATGGAATATTAATCGGATCCCCAAATATAAGATAATGTATTCAATGGAAATTTCATTCTCTAGTCCTTAACTTATATATAGAAAGACTCCTCAAATCCATTTGTTATATTTTGCTAGGTGATTCTTCCCACATTCTAAATAATGAATAATGTAAAATTTTGAACCATCAATATTGTTTCTGCCAGATCATCCATAAAAGTAAATATTCAAATTATTTTAAAATATATGTAACAATTATATTATAACACCACAAATATTTTATGGTACGTTTCTATTTAATACATTCTCTTAATAGCCAATATTTTATAAATCATTGATCATATATGGTAAAAAACATGGTTACTTATAGGATATTTCTATAACAAATACATTAATCATTAATTTAGGAGTTCTGTAATTTTATTTTAAGAATTTTGATAGACATGGTTATGTTTAGGGGTGATATTTCAAGTCTGATAGAATTAACATAATGGTCGGTCAATAGTAACCTACCATTAATAATAGTAACCTACCCATATGAAAACTAATTAAAACTTATTAATATTATTGTTACTCTTATGAATGGAAATCATACCAATGAATGTGTAAATATAGTTTATGTACCCTAAAAATGAAGATGAATATCTTAAGTGTTTGTATTTTTCAATTAAATAATTATTTTAATTAATAATACAATTTATCGTATTTTGGAAATTATTTTTGAAAAATGGAGTTCATTTTTTGATTCTACACATTAAAAAAATGCTAATGGTGAATTTTTTGGGTTTTTCTGATATACTTGAATTTTTAATGAATATTAAAATATGATAAAATGTGATATATGTTAAACACTTGGTTTACCACATCATAGGTGATTGAAGGTAGATTTAAGGGAAAAAAATTCAAAATACCTTCCCATTATTAATATTCTAGATCACACGAATTCGGAATATTCATATATTAGATCAAAAATATTAAAATAATTATAAAAATAATGAAAAATCTCTCATCCCCTCTACTATATAAACCACAACTCACCCCTCTCCCCCCACACCACTCAAACATCAAGGCATGAATAAATTAGTTCAAATACTCAACCTTATCTCCCCTCCCAGTTCCAAGGCCTTTTTTTTTCACCAAAAGGACAATAAATAAAGGTCTTAAGGAGTTCCACAATGATTATTACTCAAGATTTGATCCTTTCTTCCTTTTTATTTTAATTTTTTTACAAGTTCCATTATTTTGTTCTCTCTTCTCACCTCACCACATCCAAATTCTATGATAATTTTAGTACGATAAATGTATTGGATATTCATATTTATAATGGAATATTTCATTAAAATATCCATTTTCTTATCCTTTTATAATAAACATGCAAAAAACCTTCTGAGATGCGTTAATTAATCACATTGAAGGAAGAATGTTTTTTAATTTGCATTACTATCTTAAATATTGGCCATTAAATGCATTTAATTGTTGAACCATTTCATAATATATGTATTTTATCATAGTTAATGATATGTAATCCTTACACACACATAATATGCATTAATAATACCAAACTAGTTTATTGTGCACAAAATCACCATGCTAAATCCAAGCATTTATCATTAACTTATTGAATGATAGATCCCCATTGAGTATCACCAAAATCATTATAAGATAATTTATATCTATTTAATTTCACTATTAATATATATTAAAAATTATATATGTTTATCCACATTTTGAACAAACTTCCATTCATTAATACAAGTAAATAGATCATTAAAAAAACGAATAAAAATATTCCAAAAAAATAAAATTGAAACACTTGAACCCATAAAAATTGAAATTAATTAACCTAATTATGATATGGAATATCATTTAATTTTTTGGTGGTTATATAAATATTAATTAATGATTATTAATTTGATTATTCTGGTGGTGAAGAACTATAAGGAACACCTTTTAGCCTAATGTAATGGATCCTCCCTCTCATTTTTGTTTGAGAATAGCCCCAATGTTGTGCCCATTTATTTTTAATTTTTAAATATTGGTTATGTTTTAGATCCTCCAACAAAAATCCTTTATGAAATATAAAGGAATGGATAACCCATTACCTCCCATTAATGCCCCTCAAGAACACCAGTTACCATGACCAAATGATTGTAAATTGATTCTCTTATCACTTTCATTTCGGTGAGATTTCCATTTTACTCTAAGTAATTCATTTATGTGTTGTATGTCAACATCCATTTCTCGTATAATATCGTGATAAACTCTATATTAAATGTATTAAATAATTTCTATTGATGGTTATTTAGATTAGGTCACATGATAGTCTAATTACATTGTGGTAGGGGACATTGTCTCAATTTCCCATTTTGTTATGACATACATTGTATTTTGAACCAAATAATTCATATGTGGGGTACCTAATTCACATTTGAGACCACATTTAATTTCAAATTATTTTTCTTTTAATAATCCACATTCTTTTACCATGGATATGTTTATTTTCTAAATCGTATACAATTTTAAAGACGATGTTTATTTGGTATGTTGTATTACTATAGAAATATTGATGAATATGTATCCTATAATATATATGGATATTGAGAATGATATTGTATTTTTATTAAATCATTCGATAAATAATTATTTGAACATTAAGTGATGGGTGGGACCCACTAGAGCCCCTCAATGCATCAAAATGTCTCCGGATACAATCATTTGGAGAAAACCCTTCGAGTTTGTTTCCATAAATCTGGAGGGTTTCCACACACAATCATAAACCCCAACAATATTATAGTTGTATCATGTGATAGATACATGAAATCAAATTAATAGTCATTCAATTTATTCATTTTCAATTATTACTATCCATGATGTTCTCACTATTAAATAATCCAGGGAAGCATTTTCATTCACTGTTTATTAATGTTTTCTGTATCCCATTATTCTCCATGAAATATTGGCTATGCCAATTTGTTTATATTATTTTTTTTCACTCATGTATCCTTTATTGGTATACCTAACCGAGTGTTTTATGTCACCCCATTAATTTATTCAAATTCAATAGGTTTTGAAGAGGTTCTCATTGATTGAGTTTATGTGGACTTAGTTCATTAAGTTATTTCATTGTATTGTATTTTGATACCATTATCATTGTAATTTGATATACATCAATGAATCTAGTTTCAATAAGATAACTAAACTGATATATCTCTAGAATTTAATTACTTTTAATCATAATATTGTAGTAAGTAATGCACCAAATATGGTCTAGAGGGGTCGGAGTGTCATAGTTGGTTTCATAGGATGTTTAGTATCAAACTTGAAAACATGAGTAGAAAATATTGATTAGTGAACAATGACCTAAGGTTGTATTTAAAAAAACATTATAGATTTTCTTTTCTTTTTTGTACGGAATATATAATGTTCATCATTATTGAAAATATTGAATATCTAGATATAAACAGGTAGAGTTGGCTCAGGCTTGGATGTAACTAGGAGTGAAAAACCTTGACAAGGTGTTTCAGGCATGACTTGGGGAATCCTGGTAAACAAAAACGGGCCTTGAATAATTCTTGTTATTAAAACTCTAGTGGTATATTCTTAGGATAATAAACATTTTTTTTATAATTCATTATGAAGTATTTAAATGTAAATTTTTCAACATAGAAACATGATTATGATATTAGTTATGCATATTATTTTAATTTATGAAAAGTTCATTTCTTGTTGATATTATAAATTATGGTTCATAACCTAATATAAGGTATTACATTGTTTTTAAGGGAACGTAATGGAAGAAGGGGAATCAATACTTGTGGGAAATGTAGGAATTTCCATACTGATCAAGTAAACATATTCTTCGTTGGAGAGGATCAGATCATGACCGTATTGAGAAAACATACTTAGGATGTGATAAATAAGCATGCCACACCTATATTTGATCATTTCATGTGGCAGAACACACCATTTTTAGTGGGACTACTAATATGATAGTAGTTGAGCACTGGATCTAGTCTCTTGAAATGATATCTATGGAATTAAGATTTAATGAAATTGATATGTTAGTGATGGAAGTATATTTTCTCATGGGTGATGCTAATCAATGATGGTACATAATCCATAATTCCATAGAGGAAGAAGAAATATAATATATGGAATGGAGAACATTATGGAAATATTCTTTGGAATATATTTCTCTCATGATAAGTGAACCTAAATGAAGAGAAAATTTATTTGCATAAATATGAGGAAAGAAGCCAGTGTCAACGAGTATGAGGCTACCTTTAAATGAAATTCAATGTATACCATATATTATGTACATGAATGTGAAGACAAGATTGATAATTTAATTTACATTCTTAAGAAATTTCTTCAAAGGGAATTGGATTCTCAAAAATTTTCATCATATGATGAAATTGTATCAAGTGCCATCCAAAAAGGCCAAAAATATTTATATCAAATAACTTAATGGGAAACCCATATAAGATGATGTACTCTAATTACTATGGAAAAGGGGAAGCAATAAAGAAGAAATGGAGAATGAATTTATTCCCTTTATGTGAGACCAGTGGAATGAACCATCCTGAAAAATGATTCAATGGTATGGGAGTATTAAATATGAGTGAAGAAACGGGTCATCGATCAAACAAATGAAAGGTGATTAATCAAGTCGATAATGTTCAATGGTATAATTGTCGATAGGTGGAACACTATGCTATTGACTGTCCTAAGAGCCATAGAAACAACCCTTAGAAATATCCATGAGAGCAAGGGAAATCTTATGTGATTACTACCATTGAGGATGAATATCGTAATGATGTGGTACCATGTAATTTAATTGTTTCATCAAAATAATTTCATTAGATTATTTGATTCTACATCACCAAATTATTTTATATATTCCTTTTATTCCTTGAAAATAAGGCATTTCTAACATGATTTAATAAATGATTTGTTATTCAAAACTCCTAGGTGATGTATCATGAAAAAAAATGCATTTCAATCAGTCTCCCTCATGACTCAAATACATTCATTAGTTAATAACATAATCATAATATCATAGAATGACATATATATAATTCTCACTATGAATTGAATGTCAAATTATGAAGCGACGATCTATTACCAGAAGAATAAAGATACAATTTTTATAAAAGGTGTAGAATCAATTTTTTTAGAGACGAAACATCTTTATCTAATTCATATATAGATCTATACCCAGTAAATTTATTTAAGGTAATTATTTGATTGTAAGAGAACCCAATGTCTATGGGTGGGGAAAAATCTTCATTTTGAAGATGTAGATATTGTTCAAGAATACATTGACCTATTTCTAGAGGATTTACCAGGACATACTATAGATAATGAAGTTGATTTCCCTATTTATGTAATTCCAAGTGCAAGACCGTTAATAATACTCTCTATTGAATGGGATCTGTGGAGTTAGTGGAGCTAAAAAATCAACTATAGGAATTGAGTTGATGTTGATTTATTAATCCAAGTGTTTCTCTATGTGGATCTTCTATAATTTTCATCAAGAAAAAAGATGGATCCCCGATGATATGCATTGATTACTTGGAAATAAATGTAATTTATATTAAGAATAAGTATTATCTTCCATGAATTTATTTTTTATTAGATCAACATCATTGAGAACAATATTTTTCAATGATTGACCTTCGATCTTGACATCGTCAGCTACTTGTGAAGAAAGAAGATATTCCAAAAACAACATTTCGAACGAGTTAAGGGCATTACAACATTACTGTGATGCATTTTTCATTTAATAATGCACCCACTATTTTCATATATTTAATGAACATAGTTTTCAAGAAATAACTTTATAAACTTTTTTGGTAATAATCAATGATATCCTACTTTACTACAAAATCAATGAAGACCATGAGAATCACATGAGGATTATTATGAAAACTCTTAGAAAAAATGAAATATTTGAGATGTCAGCAAGTTTAAATTTGGGCTTTAATCAGTCTCTTTTCTTGGACATATTGTATCTAAGGATGAAATCATATTAGATCATGTGAAATTCACAAATGTACATGAATTTTTCCCTCCAATGAACATTACCGTGGTATGCCATTTTATTTTCTATTAGGTTACTATCAGTGTTTTTTTTTCAGAATTTCACTCGAATGGCTATCCTACTAACCAATCTCACATGTAAAGTGGTTATGTTATTTTCGATTAAATAAATTATATAATTACTTCATGAAGTTTATATAATATTGGTCAATGCTCCATTTATTACTCATCTATCAAGAAGTGATAGATTTGTGATATACAATGATTCATCAATGAATGGAATGGGTTTCTTTTTATGAAAAATGAATACATTATAGCTTATGACTCAAGGTAGTGGAATACTCATGATAAAAATTACCCAACTCTGGATCTTGAGTAATTATACTTAATCTTTACTTTGAAAATATGGATACATTGTCATTACTGTGAAAATTTTGAGATATACACAGATTACAAGAGTTTGAAGTACATTTTCATAGAAAAATTACTTCACATGAGTCAAAAGGGATGGCTCGAGTTACTCAATGATTATTATTTTTCAATGCACAATCACTGTGGAAAGTATAATAATGTGCATGATGAATTGGACATGAATGATCATGGAATTATAATCCAAATGAGGATTTAGATAGAACCTATATTCTTGGATCTATGAATTATGGAAATAGAATTTTTTATGGAAAGGGAATCATCATTCCCCATTCAAATGACAACCAAACCATCCTTACTATAAAATATAAAAAGATCTCAGTATAGTGATGAGAATATACACAAGAATGCAAATTCTGTTAAGGATGGGACATTGGCAGACTTCATATATAAAGAAGCAGTGCCGATATTTTGGAAGAGGTTTTGCATTCCATGAATACCTAATCCTAAAATGAAACTATTATATTATTCCCATAGATCAGATTTCTCTATACAACTGGGTAGTACAAATATGTTTAGAGATCAAATGGAATATTTATATTGGTTTAATATGAAGTGATAAAATTCTGACTATGTGTCAAGGTGTCTATTTTTTCATCAAGTGATGGAAGATTGACAACATCCAAGAGGGTTTAAATGACTTTTACCTATTCCTATGTTGTAGTGGGATGATAATATGATGTATTTTTCACCAGACTACCATAGACACCTATAAGTAATGATTCTATATGAGTAATTTTAGATCATCTTGAAAAATCATCAAATTTATGTTATATAAGAGAGGACTTACCACTTGATCTACTGGAAAGTCTTCATATTAATGAATTTGTAATACTTCATGGTGGGACTCTATTGATTTTGTCTAATATTTTTCCCATATTTTTTTCAAAATTATGGAAAATACTATAGAAGGCATTGGATACTATGATTTATATGACTACTACTTATCACCACCAAACCTATAGAAATGCTAAATGAAATATTCCAACACTGGAAGACATGTTAAGAAGATTCTTTCTTGACATTCAATGTATATGGAATCAATATTTTTCTTTGGTGGAATTTTCCTACAACAACTATTTCCATTCAATAATTTAAAAGGTTCCATATGAACAATTATATGGAATGAGATGTTGAATTCAATATTTTTTTAGATGATATTGGTGAGATGAAACTTATAGGCCTGGAACATATTGAATAGACCAATGAAAAGGTAAATACAATTAAAGTACATATTAAAGCGGCTACATGTACGCAAAATATTTATTCTTGAAACCAGTGAAAGGATTTGGATCTCCAAGTGGAAGGTCATGTATTTCTAAATGTATCTACATATAACGGGGTCATAGTTTTAAGTAAGAAATGGAAATTGTGTCATAGGTACATCATACAATTTCAAATTCTGTAAAGAATCAGAGCTGTAGATTACTATTTACAAATGATTCCATGTCTCCCCAAAGTTCATAATGTGTTCTTTGTGTCATTTTTGAAGAAATACATGCCATACCCAATGCATGTACTCACCAATAATGAAATAACACTTGAACCTGATTTGTTATACTGTAAAGTGCCTATCAGGATTTATGAAGCTAAAGAGCATGTATTGATAAATATTACAACATGATTAGTAAATGTTATATGTATTAACCATAATATAGAGGAAGCAACATGGAAACCTAAGGTTGTTATGTTGAATAACCAACCACATTTACTTTAAGGGCCGTATACAAGAAAAATATCGAGGAATAATCTTCTGAAAGAATGAATTATATAACCCCCACACATTTTATAGCATGTTTCTCTTAAATACATTTTTTTCATAGTAAATATTTAAAAAATAATTGATCTTATATTGAAATAAACATGGTTATTTATAGGATATAGTCATTACTTAGTAATTATAAATAAATTTACCAGTTCTGTGATTTGAATTTTGATAATATTAAATACGTAGTTGTGTTTAGGATAGTATTTGGAGTCTAATAGAATCAAAATAATTTCTAGTGAATAAAAACATACCATTGTGAATTGTAACCTACCATTAGGAATAATAAATTTACCATAAGATAGTAATATTACTATTATGAATAGTAACCATACCTATGAATGCGTAAATAATATTTAGGAACCTTTAATATGAAGAAGAATATCTTATGTGTTTGTATTTTTCAATTAAAAACATATTTTAATTAAAAATTAAATTTATAATATTTCAGAAATTATTTTTCAAAAATGGAGTTTTTTTGGGATTCATAAAGTAGAAAAATGGTTATGGTAAATTTAGAGGATTTTTTGGGAAAACATGATTTTATTATGAATAGTAAAATACATTAAATTATGATAAATGAAAAATACTTGATTTTCTACATCATAGGTGATTCAAGGATGATATAAGCCCACTATGTTTGAACTCACAATACATTATTACTATTTTCAATCACATTAATGAATACTATTCACAGTCTGGAGGAAAAATATTAAAAATATAATTAAAATAATATAATATTCTATGTCCCCTCCACTATCTAAACCAACCTCACCCCCTCTTCCTACCACACCACTAAAGCTCCAAACATTGCCTAAATTCTAAAAAATACTACTCCTAAGAACTGATCACATGTTCAAGGCCTATCAGTCTCACAAAATGTCAAAAAATTGTCATAATTAGTTCCACAAAGAGGGGTACTAAAGAGGTGTACCTCTCCTTCTTTTTCATTAAATTTCTTTAACAAGTTCTAATATTTTATCTATCTTCTCTCCTCACTTCCTTAAAATGCAATGATTAGTCTAGTAAAATATATTTAATGTATTTTCATTATGATAAAGGAATATTTTATTATAATATCTATTTATCCTACTTTTATACTATAATTGAATACATTGTCCGAGATGTGTTAATTTATCACACTAAAGGAAGAAAAGTTTTCAATTTTCCTTATTTTCTTCAAGACTGGTCGTGAATCAGTTATAATTGTTAAAATAGATTATTATATATTTATTTTATCTTATTAAATTTTCTGGAATTCTTCCACTCTAATAATATGGAATAATAATTCAAAACAAGTTCATTGTGCACAAAACACACCATCTAAATCCAAGCATTTATCAACAACATAATGAATGAGTCATCCTCATTGAATATAACCAAAATCATTATAATATAATTTATGTATCATTAATTTCATTAAAATTATATATTAATAAATTTTTATGTTTATCCACACTTCAAATGAACATCAATTCATGAATACAGTTAAATAGACCATGAAAACCAAGGAAAAAAAATCATCCAAAATAATAAAATTGAATCTCATAAGCCCATAAAAAGGATATTAATAAATATTAAAATGTTATAAAATATTATTTTCATTTTGATTATCTTATGTACTTACTTATAAAAGAATATTCATTTATTTATTCATGCTGTGAAGAACAATCATGAACACATTCAAGCATAAGTTAAGGGATCCTCTCTATCTCATTTCTTCAAGAATTCCCCCTTTGATTTTACCATTTATATTTATTACCTAACAATGGGGAATGATCTCACACATCCCCAATACTTCCCTTAAGGTATATAAATAAGTAGACACCCCTTTACCTCTCATTAAACCCACTCACGAACACCTATTACCCTGCCAAAATAATTGTTAGGGGTTTCTCATCTAACATTCATTTCCATGTGATTTACATTGTTCTACACTTATTTCTCTAATTTGGTGTATATGTACTTCCATTTGATATATAATATCATTATAATCTTTATCTTCCAGGTATTAAATTATTCATTTGATGGTTAATTAGTTTTTGTCACATGATTCGACATATAACATTGTGGTAATGGACATTGTCTCAATTTTCAATATCATTTTGACTTACTTTGTATTGTGCACCAAATATTTATTATGTTCTGTACCTACTACCCTTTTGAGATCACATATCTTTTGAAATTATTTTTCTGTTAAATATCCATATTATCATATAATGGATAGGTTTAATGTCTAAACTATATAGTATTTTATAGACAATGTTTATTTGTAATGTTGTATCTAATATAGAAATTACAATGAATATGTATCCTATAATATATACAGTTTTTAAGAGGTAATAATATATTTCTATTAAATATAGGTAAAACTAATTATTTGGACTTATACTGATTGGTTGGGCCCTCTATATACCCTCGATGTATCTACAGGTGTAATGAGACAATCAATTGTGGACAAAACCATTAAGTTTGTTTCCAAAAATAAGATGGGGTTCTACACACCGACATAAAGCGTTCTGAAGATATAGTGGTATCATATTCCATATATTTTAAATCAAATTAATATGAATCCTATTTATTCATTTTTATTTATTACTATCCGTGAAGTTTTCATTATGAAAAAATATATGGATGTAGGTTCATTCTAATTTATTTAATGCCATGTGTTTCTAGTTAATCAAAGTGCCATATTTATTATTCAAATTTGATTATATTTCAGTTATTCACTCATGATTCAACTATTTTAATACCATAATGAGTGTTTGAGCTCACATAATTACTTTTTTTTATCTTAAAATAGTTATTAAGAAGAGATTATTTATTGAGTTTTTGTGGATGCCGTTTTTTTAGTTTTTGTTATGTATTTAATTTTTTTTAACTTTCTCGTTGTATTTTGATTTATATATATATATCTAGTTTCATCAAGACTACTATATTTTTCATCCAATCATGAATTAATTATTTTGATCTTTGTGAATGTATAATACATTTCACCATCTCCATTTTATAGGGGTAAGAGTGTCACAACAATTTTTTGTTTTTATTCATATATCATAATAGTTGATTTGTATAATTCGAAGGATTCACATACTCATTCCCATTTCATTCAGTTCCTCTATAGAATAATCATTTCATTATCCACCACATTCATCTTTACAAAGATACAATATAGTTCAATTAATTTACAAAAAATGTATAGTGTGTGCCATAAAAATCATTATGTAATACAAAATAATTATGAATAATAATTCTCTATATGTTTAAATAATAAATTGTTAATTTAAATATATGACACCTTTGGTAAAATCTAGTTGGTCAATGTCAATTACCAAAAAATTATGCTATTATCTTATAACATCACCTATCTATAAATTGGTCACCTATTTTTTCTAATAAAATATTCCTATTGTTAAAAACGCCTTGATATTATAAAAACTATAATAACACATACATTCGTAATATTGGTATTTCTTAATTTGGATAAATATAAATTTTGTAACATAACAATCCATGCCAGAATAAAATATGTCAACTCGAATTTGAATCCTTGAAAGATAAATAAATGGTTTCTATGGGTCACTCATTAAAATAATAGAAGCAAGAAACTCTATTAGCCGTATTGCTCTTAAAATAATTCATTATAATATGGGAAAGGAATAATAATAACTAGTTATTTTATAAGCTCCATATTTTTAAATTTTGTAAGAATTTATCAACACTTGATTATGAAATGAGAGTAAGGGTTCAAGATGATTATTATGACATTTTAATTCATATCCTACATATCAGTTATCCTAATCATGATTCATGTCATAATGGTTAGAAGTATAGGATATATGAATCATATTGGAATCATAGAACATGATCCATTCAAAAATAACGTTATCATAAGACATGAAATTATAGAATACAGAAAAGCATGTATCTATGTTAAGATTTATAAATTGAAAGAAGATCACTCTTACTGTTATTTGTATGAAAATTTTCCCTATAATAATTTTATGGTCAGAGTTCTAGGTCTTCACATAGTATTATGTTGTTGAAATCATGGTATACACATATAATTATGGACATTAAAATAAGGATAATGAATAATCTTATGAACATGAACTATAATTACATCATTAATCCTGTTGGAATGAAATATTGGTCCATTATTATTCTAATTAAAAAGAAATCCATATTCATGAATAATATTATGGACAATAAATCTATGTCCATGAATCAAATTTGGAATATTTAACTTGGATCATTTGTATCATATTTACCACACGAATTATCAATTTTCCAAAAAACATTATACGTACATATAGGTACCACCAATTACTATTGAAAATAATAAATATGTGTCCCATAAAATCATAATAAAATAATCATATCAGAACCCATAAAATATAAATAGCTTTCATAAACATTTTATTATAGAATAACACATTTTAGAAAAACATATTTTTAAAAAATTGCATAATATCATCATTTCATCAACTAATTAATTGTGGAAAATTGATGAGATTTATAAAAATATTTTCATCATATAAATAAACCAAATATTGAAATATTAATTTTGGTATCCTTAGATCATATCCCATGAAAATCATACATTATATGATGGGTTATTATAGTTTATAAATAAATATTATTTACAAATTATTTGAAACATTCCTGAAAAAAATATCAATTACATTTTAAAATAATATAATTTAAAAATAAAAATTTAAAAATATTATTATAATAATCATCATTGAAAATAAAAATTAAATCTATTTAAGGGATCAATAAATAATTTTGCTTTCATGTGTTATTTGAATTATTTTCAGATCCTATAATTTAGAAATTTAATTCCCTTCAAAATTTCATAAAATCAAAAAATTATTTCTTTCATAAAATTTCAAGAAGATAAAATTGAAAATATTTTTGAAAAGATAATCATGGGTAAAATTATTTTAATCAATAACCGAAAAATAGATAACACCCTATTTAAATCATTTTTTGAAAATATTCATATATAAAAAATGGATGTTTGACCAAATATATAATAAGGATGATTTTATTTAAGAACACATTTTTGGTGTCTTGAGTAAATTTGGTAAATAAATTGAATGAAAATCATTTATTTTTAATAAATAACCTATGTATAAGAAGTCTTATGATATTATAGAGTGTTATTTCCTAATATTAGACCCTTCTAAACGTAATAAAAAATAATGATAAAAAAAGATATTATAAATTAAATCCCTTACTGATTTAGATATTTTTTGAAAAAATTCACCATTAAAGAATAAAAAATTAATTTATATGTAAATACCAACATTTAAAAATGAATCCTAAAAAAATATCGTATGTATTTGAAAAACATTATAGAAACCAGTGGTGAATATTTATATAAACCTAGTATAATTACTCCTAAATCCTATACAAATATCTGAAACTTTATATTTTGGTCTACGATATAAAGACCCAAAAATATTACATTACATAATATTATTTTTAATACAGAAATAAATTGATTTTACATTATATATTATTTAATTTTATATATTTATAGAGTTGGGAAATATTACATTTATAAACATACACATTTTTAGATAGTGGATACCATAAAACAATATTCATTTCTTTCAAAAAAAACATTCTAAATAAAACATGATACCAGTGAAAATTCATATAACATTTTACATGGATACCTACTTTATCATTAATATACTTATATACTGTGAAAATAATTTAAAAATTTTAGATGTGGAAAAAATCATAGTAACCGATAAAGAATGAATGAAGGATCACATTAGTCAATAAATACTTGTGATGTGTGAAATCATTTTCAAAAGAAACACATGTCACCAATATATATAAAAATTTTGAAACATGAGACATCCAAAATAATCCAACATTAAATAAGAACATAAATAAAACCAAAATGATATCAGGGTGATTTACTTATACAATATTGTAACCCTCCTGGGTTCCTTATAATTTGTAACCGTCAATGAAAAATTACAATTTGTGTATCTATTATAGTTACATTTGTAGTAACCATATTGGAAACCTCCAAAATACAGATACCCAATGTATTCAAGGGAAATATAGGTCCAAAACAACCTCATAAAAAATTTCTTGTATCATGAACATAATAATAAAACATGAATAATTGCATAAAAACATTGTTTTTGAATTCTATAAAATTGAATTTTGAAAGAGAATTTCAAAATATAAGACACTTGAAATTCATATATTTGAATTTAAACATTTTATAGTGGATACAATATATATATACACTATAAATAAAAATAACTAACCATAATATAGTCAAAATTAATCACAAAAACAATTTCAATAACACAAAAATTATGTAGTATGAGGCTAACCCAAATAATGGAAATCGTGTTAAGAATTCCTTATCCTCATATTTCAATTACATATAACTCCTTTAAAATGATTGTATAATGGTTAAAAAGTGTTATAAATATCATAATGAAACATATTAATCCTTATACTTCTTTATATGATAATTTCACTACATCAAATCATCCTTTAATGGTTAGTATTTTGTTCATTGCATTGACTTCTGTGGGTTCATTATATATATTCAATGATCGGGTCATAATAGTTGTTGTTGTCGATTGAAAGTGTAACAATTTAATTTGAATGAATTGATATTTAAATTTTTACAAAACCATAAATTATTTCAGTTATCATTATGAGTTATGTTGTGATGAATATTCATGATTTAAAACATTATTGATATTTTTTAGGTCAATTTGGTGATTCTTCGATCGTAAATAACTGATTTTATTTTAAAAAATTAATAAAATATGATAAAAAATATTCTAGAACCATATATAATATAAATACATAAATTATTATGTAGTTAAACCAAAAAAATGGTTTCATGGAAATATTGAAGAATGTAAATAAAATTTAAATCAAATCATCCACGATATCTGTAAATCGACACCTCATAGATGATGTTTTAATTCCCTGAATAAGTGGTAGATTATAAAAATATTGATGATGAATTTTCAATGAACATGTTAAAATACACAATATATATGATTTTGGAGCTTTTATACCAGTTGGATAAGAGATGGAGAGGAAATAAGGTGAAAATAAAGGAACTCAAAATAATAGAATAGTTGAGAAATCATGTTTCATATTTCTATAGCCTAACGACATCGCATAAAATTTCAAAAAAATTTGGATGAGAGAAATAGGGAATCTAATAATTCATATATAATTTGGTATGTAATGAGGATATGGAATGGAATATACCAACATAAGGCAATGGTAATTAAAAAGAATAACATAGAATAAAAGAAAAGATATAAACCAAAAGAGGTTGTTTACATCTGGATCTATTCTCCTAGAGATCCATCTTAAGGCCATTGGTTTTGGCCTTTGTGAGACGAGCTGTGATCTGCATGAGGTCTCATATATCAGAGATGTATTTGGTAGGATTTAGGTATATCCTTATTCCTTAAAGGTGTTGGAGGATGTGGAAAAGGAGGGTCGTATTTATGTTGGGGGAGATGATGTATTTTACATTATTTTAATCATTATTATAATTTCTGTGATCAAGACATCGAATAATATTAATTATTGAGTTCAATCCAACTTCACTTATATCACTTATGATATCATAAATATTTTATTTATCTTATTGAATGAATATATAGTATTTTACCATATTTCACTGCTCATCAAAATTTCTATAATTTCCGAAAATTCCAAAAAAAAACCCTTAAACTATTTTTCAATGTGTAGATTTTTAAAAATAAGCCCATTCATTAAAAATTATTTCCAAAATATTACTTATTTAAATTTAATATAAAATAATACATAATCCAAAAATTAGCAATTTTAATTATATAACTGCAGGTATATCACATTGAAAAATTAATGAAAATTTCATTATAAAAAATCCTTAATAAAATAAAATAATAATAATATGTCATATTCATTAGTTTTATATATCTATTCATATTAATATTCATATTTGTATGTTATTATTCACCCAAAAATCATGTTCGTTCAATTAGACCTCAAATAACTTACCGATCAAAATTGTAGATGGCTATTTTTTGAAATTCATAACATTAAGGGTACATAATTACGTTTAGAGTCTTGATATAAATAACTATTAAAAACAATCTATCAATAATTTCAAATTATTTTTAGAAAACCATTCAGTGTTAAAATATCCCCACCTTCATTAAATTTTGTTTTCGCAATTTTATTTACTTATTAAACAAGTGAAGGTGCTTTCCCTTATAACATTTTTGGGATAACATGTTTCTTCTTCAACCATGTGGTTTGTAAGCCAAAATTTTACATGGTGGATTTACCTATTCCAAAATACATGTTCCCTTTGATCAGGAATCTGAACTAGTTTCTCTACATATGTAATATTCTCTTCTAGCTGAACCACTTCATGGATTAAAACATCGGTTGAATTTATCACATACTTCCTCAAAATAGATTCATGAAAAACATTGTGTACCTTAGCCAAATTTAAAGGCAAAGCTACTTAGTATGCAACTGGTCCCACATTATCCAAGATTTCAAAAGGAGCTATTAAAAGAATACTCAACAATCCATTCAAACCAAAACGCATCCCACTATTCCAAGGAGATATTTTATGGAACATATTTTCACCTACCATAGAATAGAAATCCTTCAATATATTATCTACATAACTTTTCTGACTTCTATGATTTGTCCTCATGTGCTGATGGATCATCATCTTTTTCTCAGCCACTTTATCTACTAATTCTCTCACCATCAACATTATTTCACCAAAATCATCCTAAAATACAAGTGTCCAACACGGATTCACATATACTACCTCAAATGGATCCATCTATATAATGGAATGATCACCATTATTGTAAAAGAAGTAAATTTAGAAATGATTTTTATTCCAACATCATTAGTAGTCCATTGAACTATCGTGATCCATAACCTCCAAAGTCTAAATAATTACTTCTGATAGGCCATCTGATTGAAGATGAATATATCTACATAAATTTAATTTAGTTCCCAATGACATATAAAGGCCCTTCCAAAATTTAGATATGAACATGGGATCCCGATTCTTTACAATAGTATGTAGAACTCCATGTGACCTGAAAATCTCTTGGAGGTACAGTCATGAAAGCTTGTCCAAAGACATTATATCTCAAATAGAATGAAAATGAAGATATTTGTTCTACTAGTCAACAATAAGCCACATATCATTGTTACTTCAAGATGTTGTTGGTAGTCCCACCACAAAGCCCATGTATTGATTCTACCATTTACACTCAGGTACTGGAAAGTGTTTAAGCATCCTCTTTGGCAATTTATGCTTTACTTTAACCGGTTAAAATGTCACAAAGTTCATATTAAAATAAAAAATATCTCTTTTAAATAAATCCTACATATAATAGTCCTGATTGTCTCTGTACATCGTAGCACTACCAGGATGAAATTATAATGGAGAACAATGATCATCAAACATCAAATATTTAATCTACTGAGAATCACAAGGCACACAAAACCTTTTTACAAATGTAAAAACATATTTTTTTCAAGGTTAAATTCTCTAAACATACCCAATTTATCAAATTCTAACTTTTTGTAAATCACATGGTCTTCCTTATGTGACTGATTATTTATATATGATAATGATGGTTGTACTAAATCCAGATTAAAAAAAGTATTCCCATCACCAACAACGTGTGATTCAAAATTCGTCAAATCCATAATCAAAAGATCTGGTTCTAAATGTAACATTGTTAATGATGCATTATGATATTCACTCCAGGCATCATCCACTTTTTTGATTTTCTTTGACGATAATTGATAATTATATTGTAAAACATATCGATTCAAGAAATCATCCCTACCTCTTGTTTAATACTTTTTAGTGGATATATACTTTATAATTTTTTGGTCAGTATATATTTGAAAGATGGATAACTATAAATAATGGATCCAAATTATCAATGATAAAACCACATCATCTAATTCAAAATCATGTGTCTGATAATTTAAAGCATGTGGCTTTAATTGTCTTGAAGGATTCACAATTATCTAATAATTCTCAATCAAAACCCATCCCTGTTCCTTCAAAAAAGCATCACTATAAGTGAAAAATTCACCATTTTGGGATGGCATGGTCAAAACTGAGACATTAACCAATCTCATCATCAATTCTTAAATATAATCATCAAATTCCTATGTAAAAATAATTTTAACCACTTTTTAAATTATCTTAATTAGTGGGCTAGATAATTGTCACATGTCTTTTACAAACCATCTATTATAACCAGGTATTCTATTAAAATATATAATCTATCTCTAATTTGTTTGTCATGGACATTCATCAACCAATATTTATTTGTAATGACCTACTCTTATACCATATGTATATAAAATGTTTAGTTTAAAGTAAATCAGTTTTAAACAATAATCTCAGATGCTGAATTTTCCATACAGTTACTTTTACATTATGGTTTTTAAATCAATCCTTAGATGGCTTTCATAGTCCTATATATTTTTAGAAAATACTAGAATGCTATAAATAAACACAACCACAAATTTATCAATGAACTCATAAAATATTCTATTAATAATATCCATTAATAGAGTAGGTTCATTAGTTATCCCAGATGGGATGACAAAAAAATAATAATTCCCATATATTGAATCACTGGCTGTTTTCTTGATGTCATCATCCTTCCCCGTCAGATAATGGATTCCGGATAACATCAGTCATGAAAGAGTACAAAGATCCTTGATGCTGAGCAAGAATGTCATCGATATAAGGAAAATGATACATGTTTTTAATTTTGTTGATATTTAAAGCTCTATAATCAATTCAAATTCACATGGGCCAATAAATCTTTTTAACAAACAAAACAGGAGAACCCTTTGGTGAAGTGAAAAGATGAAAGAATACTTGATCAATAAAATCATGTAATTGAATTTAAAAATCACGATGTAATATTTTAGACATTGGATATGGGGTTTTGAAATTTTTCTGTCATCAATAACTAATTAAATTATTAAATAGAAATCAATTTTAGTAATGATAGTGGTAAACTCATCAAGAAACAATCTGGGGATTCATTTACCACAAGAACGCCATTAATCTGAATAGTTCACTTGTTTTCAACAATTTGAGCTAGGTAAATTTAATTTCTATAATTGAACATTATCTATTATTCTATATATGTTATCAAATTTATGGGTTGGTTCATATATACCAATTGTAACCCTTTTTAAAAAACAATTTCCTCAACTCTATAGTCAATCATATCAAGATAAATAGAATGCAAATAAATTCCTAGAATAATATCAAAATCGACTAAGGAAAAAGAAACAAGGTTTTTAGGTATATTATTTCCAAAAACCTCAATGATAATATTCTTATAATCCTATTTTCTATAAAACTTCCCCCGGTATATTAACAAAATGTTCTCGTCTCATTTTTTGATGTGTTGTTTACAATTTACAGAGACATTTGTTATAAAATTAAAGAATGTGTAGTCCTTCTATTGAAAAAAATGTCAGAAAATTTTGAATAAAAAAACAATGTACCAGATACGTCTTCATTGGATGGAACTACATTTGCTTATGTAGTTACAAAAGATCTCTCTAAAAATTTCTTTTTATAGTCATGCTTCATTGCATCATTCGGATCCCCCTTTAGGTAGGTATTTGTATTATAATAAATCTCTCCACATTTAAATATCATTATAGTATTCCTATCAATATTTGTCATAGGATCATTTTAAAGAAAATATAAGAACATTTTATCAGTCTCACCACATCAAAAACACTTCACAGTTTTTGTAATTCATTCACCAGGGTGGTTCTTTCCGCACTTCACACAAGCGTGAAATTGGATTTTTATACCATCATGTTTCCTATGTTGTTTCTTGCCTATCCCTTTCTATCTGGATGTCTTAGACTCCTTGATTCCAAAATATAAATGATCATTAAAAAACTCTATATTTACCCACTCATCACATTGTACATGTTTTTTATAACATTGGAATTCATAGGATTTCTACATCCTTTGATTCATTAGATTCAATACGGAGTAAAAGTAGTTGATTAATCTATCAAGATTCAGAATAATAATTTGATCATACATATCCCATCAAGAGATGTTCTCATCCTAGACAGTCATTGAATCCTCCTATGTTGGATTCAACTCTATGAATTGATTATCCATCATAATTCTCCCCACATTAGGAATATAGTAATCCAGGAAAATCATTTTCAGTTCATCCATATCTATGACATCAATATACACATTGTCCCAGAAATTCCTTTCCATTAACCACCACTGATCAGATTATCCTTTAAATTGATCAAAGTAATGTGTAGTATTTTTATTTTCGGATCATCCCATATCATCAAATATATTTTCAATGTCTTTAATTCATCCTTCAATCGGTAATGGGTTAGAAGATCCTTTTAATTTAGGAGGGTTTTTTCTCATAAAATGATCAACTATTGTCTTCTTTTGTTGTGGTTTCTCTAGTTTTTATTTCATTTGGATGATAACTATATTTATTGATAGTGTTAATTGATCTATTATGGTCACAAATTTCTCAGTTCCATTCCATTCCATTTTGGGATAAAATTTCAGAAGGATTGCGTTCTACTTGTGCCGCTCCTCTTAAACTTTCATATTTCTTGTACAAAATACCATATTGAAAATACATATCATATGCAATCAAAAAATTTAATCATTAAATTGTATAACATTTCAAATTATCCATATAGTGTAAAACTATTATAATACTTTATTATCACTATCATAACCCCTAAGGTTATCTAAACCATCCTCGAATACAAACTATAAGGGCTAGACCTTATTACATTTCATTTTCATAAATTTAGTAATAAAATAAGTTAATTTTACATTTAATATGATATAATTTTTATAGATTTAGAGAATTGGTAAATATTACATTTATAAAAGTACACATTTTTACAGAGTTGATACTATAAAAACAAAATTCATTTCATCCAAAAAAACAATTCAAAAAAACATAATTTATTTAACAAATGTTCAAAAATTTAACATGGATTTCTTATATGAGATAAAAATAATTATAGCCTGTGAAATTAATTAATAAAATTTTGATGAGCATAAAAATCTATGTATTTTATATAAAAATAAGGATGGAGTGCATTAGATAATAAATACATGTAACATATGAAATTATTTTCAAAAGATACAATTGTCACCCATGAGTGTTTAATTTTTGAAACATGAAATTTCCACAGTTTTCCCAAAACAAATAATATCATAAAAAAGAACCATAAAGGTATCTGGGGGCATTACATACATAATAATGAAACCCACTAAACTACCTTATACTTTGTATCCCTTACAGATACCTTACAATTTGTCTAACCATTGTAGTTACAATTGTAGTAACCAAATGGCCAACCTCTAACATACAAATACCCAATGCATTGGAAGAATATATAGGTCAAAAAATACATCATGAAAAATTTCAAATATCCAGAACATAATCATACAACGTGATAAAATTCATAAACATATTGTTTTTAAATTTTCTAAAAATATAATTTTAAAAGAGAATTTTAAATTTAAAATCCCTTACAAAAATCATTTAATTGAATTGAAACTTTTTAGTGTGGATAAAATAAATATATACACATTTAATTCACATAAATAAACATTATATAAATTAAATTAATCACCCAAACAATTTTAATACAACATAAATAATGATGTAGAAGGTTAACAAATAATTGGAAATCAGGTTAAGAATTTCCTTACCTCAAGTTTGTCTTACTTAAAATAGCTTTAAACCACTTTTATGATGGTTAAAAATAATTTATTAATTTTAAAAATAATCTTATATTTATTTATAATAACTAATAATATCATTTCATTTCGTCATCACACCCTTTAAATGTTATTATTGTGTTTCTTGCATTGGTTTGGTAGTGTTCCTTACGTATTTTCCATGATCTGTTCATGATGGATATACATATTGAATAGAAGAAAAAATCTAGAATTGGAATAGAGTGGTATTTACATATTTTTATTAACATTAATTATACAATTTCTCATTTTATAGTTTGTCAGTGTTATGATTCACGAGTTAAAACATTATTTATATTCATTTAGGTCATTTTTGTGATTCTTTGATCGTAAAGAAATCATTTCGTTTCATAAATTAATAACATGTTTGAAAAATGAATCTATAACCTTATATATAATATAATAAATAAATTATGATTTAATTCATCCATAAAAAGTGTTTCATGACCATTCTTGATTAAATTAAATGAAATTGAAATCACATCGTCCACGATGTGGGTAAATGGACAAATCATGAAAAATGTTATAATTCCTTGAATTAGTTAGAGATGAGAAGAATATTGATGAGAAAATTTACATGAAAATGATAAAATATAGAATATAAAATGTTCAAGAGATTCCATGGATCTCATAAAAGGGTATATGTGGAAATAAGTAGAAAAAAACACAAAATAAAAGGAGTGTTGGGAAATCCCTTATAAACGTTCGGCAGCCAAATGTCATCCCTTGAAATTTATAAAATATTGTGTTGGGAGAAAATGGGTATCTAATCAATCATATATAATATGGGATGTAATGGGGACATGTAATTGAGTATACCAACATAATCTAAAAGGAATTAAAAATAATTACAATAAAATGATAGAAAAATGAGAAATCAAAAGATGATGTTTACCTCTTGGTCTCTTCTCCATGTGATCCTTATTAAGTCCTTTTCTTTTCTGTCTATTGGTGATACCAAAATCTACAGGACGTTGGGAAAATCCTTGTAATTTGTATTTGGAATGACATAGTTATTGGAAATGTATTAAGAGGTTTGAGAGGAAGAGGGAAATGAGGGTGATATTTATAGTGGAGGATATGAGGTATTTTACATTAATGAAATCATTATTATTATAGTCTTTTGAAATTATATGAATATTATTAATTCATGTGACCCTAAATAGTAATAATTGAATGTGAGTTATTATCATGTGATCTAAAATCACTTATGATGTCATAAATACTGTATTTAACTGGTAATTTCAATATATAGTATTTTACCATATTTTACTATTAATTCTAAATTATTTAATTTCATAATATTTCCAAAAACTAATCCTTAACATTTTTCAACATTAATATATCAAAAATAATATCCAATTTTTGAAAATAATTTTCAAAATATTAATAAATAAATTTTCAAATAATATCATACATAATTCACAAATTAACAATTTTAATTATATAACTGCTTTTATATCACATTAAAAAGTTAAACAAAATGACACCTATTTTAAATTATTATGAAAATAAAATATTAATATAATTTCCCAATCATTAGTGTCAAATTACTATTCATACGGGTATGTTAATATTTACCAAAAATAATATTGTTTCAATCAGACTCCAAATAACTTATCAATCATAGTTGTAGATGACTAATTTTCAATATTCAATTAATAGAAACCACATAATTTTTTTTAACGGCTATATATAGATATCTGCATAAAACAAATTTCCATGATTTTAAATTTATTTTTAGAAAGCAGTAGGGTGTTCCATATGAAATCAATAATTTTGACCTAGTTTTTTACATCAAAATAATATAACATATAAATGAAAACATGGATCTCTTACATTTAAAGGACTTTTTAGTTTTTTAATTTTATAGAATTTGGAAAACCCCGTATATAAACAATTCAAATGTTTTCAAATGATTATTTCAATCATTTATCCCTACATTTCATATTTCATAATAGGTCACCACCATCATCATGTTGAGATCCCCTATAGAAATAATATTATCAACCTCCTTCTGTATAACCAGGGGAAAATAAAACTTCTAAATGGTTATATCACTTGTTCATTAAGTTTAAGAATAATATTGGGAAAATGAATATCATCAATTAGAATAAGTGTAAATACAGGTGTGATTACATAATTTGAGTGAATTTTAAAATAATAAATTAAATCATAACAATCAATAATGGAACGATTAAATATGTAAACATATAAAAATAATGGATCATTATAATTAATAACTGTGAGAAATGTGATATCATTCTTTACAATAAGTGGGTTCATATTCTAAAAAAAATAAATTAAATCCACTTTTTGTAACTTGCGGAATCACATACATAAACAACATATAAACTGTTTTAATTAGGACTAATATATGACTATCTTCTATTTTTAATTATTACCCAATTCATTATAAATAAGTAATGTGAATCTACATTCATATAAGATATATCTGCCTCACGTGTTTTCATTGAAATATAATGGTTTCCAACCCATTAAAAAAGCTATATAAGGCTCACCAGTGAGTTATAATGTGGCTCAACCCCTCATATAAGCTCTACTGAGAATAACAGTTTTTTGTAATTATCATGTATCATTTAAAAAATGAAACACTTTCATCATAAAAATCATGGAAATAACAATTATTATTTAATAACACGAAAACACTTGGAAATGAAATGGAATTATTGGCAATCCCATTGACACATGATTAAACCTTGGAAAAAAATACATTCCATAAAAATTTCTTCAAAACATGAATAAACCTTGAAAAATAAAATAGTTCTATAAAAAACTCTTTGAAACATGAGTGAAAAATGGAAAATAATTGGGTTCTATAACAGTATATTTGAAATAAGATACACACATTGAATGGAAATAGTTTCTCTATCATTGTGATTGAAACAATAAAAGTTCATCCAAATAAATAATGAGGAATTTATAAATAAAAAATATCCTCAATAAAGGGTAATAATTTTTTTATAATGAATGAAAATTCACATAAAAGATCATTAAAACATTCTAGAAGAAAATTATCCTTAAACATTGAAAGAGTAATATTACAAATTGAAGAATTATAAATCATAAGCACAATGAAATAATTAAATTTTATAAAAATTAATAAAATTTCATTAAATTAATTCAATAAATGATATTTCATATCTTATGAATATGTACAAAAAAATGAAATTTTTTTATCATGAAATATGTTTCTCTAAAATAATTGTGAAAATATTAACCTCTTTACAACTGTAGAAACATCTTAATTGGAAACCCTAAAAGAAATATTCAATAAATGATCCATTAATATGATTTTAATATAATATAAATAAAAATATAATATATCAATTGGGGATATAGTTACACCATAAAAAACAAGTGGTTGATTTAAAATTTAGCTTATACATGTAAACAATTTGATATGATAATCCCTTAAATTGAGTTTGGTTCATTATTGTTGCCCTCTTTCTTCATTAATAATAAAATTATGTTACTTATTTAATTTATTTTGAATATTATAAAAATCTATTATTACTTTTATTCCACATATAATCAAGTCATATTCACATAATTAAGAAATTAACTTTATGCCAGATTTGTTGGACATATTTAGGTTATGTATCAAAAACAACATTGATAGGTCCACTAAGTTCAATGGGTCCTTAATTTATAAATATCCGAATAATAATAATCAAATTTATAATGCAATTATTCTTTAATTACAATTTTATTTGGATTTTTATGATAAATGGTATAATGATAAAATGACAGATATTGTTGGACATACATATGTATGAGTAACATTAAAAATTTTAAATTATATATTTTGTAAAAATTTAAGAAACAATTATCATTCCAGAATATACATTATTTTCTAAACACCATATTACATAATTATATATTATTATATAGATAATTATTTGTATTTGTTGACGAAAAAAAGAATAATCACAAAAAATATGAGTAGTTGGTAGTCCACATATCCACAAATGACTTTATCACATTTCCAATGTAAAAAATGGAAAAAAGAAAATAATATTTTATATTTTTTTATCTATAATTAACCATTTAATATCATAAAATTTTCATTAATATCATATATTTTTATTAATACCATTCTTAATCAATTTGATATAAATGATTGTGATTTTAATTTTCTTATGGAGACGGTAGTTCATATGTTCAAAAATAATCTTATTATATTTACACAAAATATAAATAATGATTTTATGAGGAAAAACCACATAAATTCTAGAAGTGTATATTTTATTCGATGTCATTTATGACATACACCAACAAATATAGAAATAAATATAAAATATCTCAATATTATGGTACATTTATTATTTTAAATTAATTTAATATATTTTATATCTTTTAATGCATCAAATTATATTATTTATTTCATCAGAATGAAAAAATACTTTATTCAATAGATTCTAGTAAATGCATGACCAAGTTATACCAAACAAAAATAAATTATTATTACAATATTATTTAATATGATAATATATATCTAGTCTGATAAATTACATTTTATGAATATTATTAAATAACGTATGAATATATATTATCAAATTTATTACTTGTAATTTAATTAGAAGTTAATAAATAGACCAATTGATTAGAAAGGGTATGTTTTTATAAATACTATTATTATGCCACAATATTTTTTTATCTTAATAAATTACATTAATTTATATTTTTGAATTATATTATATATATATATATATTAAATAAAATAGTATTTATATTCATCCAATATATTTTATATCCAAAATATAAAAATAAATAAAATTTTTCATTTAAAATTTTATTTTTCTAAAAAGTATATTTTTTCGACTAATAAGGATGATCCCTTTTTAAAATTTAGTTTTTATACTTTTATAAATATTATTTTCATAATTTACATAAATTTTGATTTTAAATCATCAAAATTATGTTTTGAATAATTTTTGATATTTTTCTATGAAGATTCAATTTTTTTTAATAGTCACTAATAATGATTTATAGCTGAAAACTTACTATTCATATCAATATTTCATAAGGATAAATAAAATTTTAAATTGGTTTAGAAGTCACATTATATATGTTTTAAATAAATTAAACAAATTTAGTGTATTTAAATATATTTTAAATTAATAATTTATATTAAAACATTCCAATCATTTGAAATTATTCACATTAAAAACACTGGTTTTCATCACTTATACATGATTAATTTAAAAATATTTTTTGTCACACAGGTGATTTAAATTTATAAAAACAATTCCATTATTTGAATTTGAATTATTTATAATTTCTATATAGTAATTTTTTTCAAATGATATTAGTTTTGGTAATTAAAAATTATTACATTGATAAATAAAAAAATTAGCATAACTAGGGACATAAAATTAAACCTAAGTGACCTAATATCCTAGAATATTTTAGAAATCTATTAAATATCAACATTTATAACATTTAGTATTATTTAAATATTTTGGACTCTTATTGGAGCCATATTAAATGATAAAAACAAAGATTAAATTCCCAAATCCAAAAAAAAATTCATTTCCACTCTTACTCTACAATAAAATATACACCTTATTTCACTTATTCACACCTGTAAATCCATTTGGAGAAACCTAAAACATCCCAAAAAATCTAATGACTTCTCTAAACATATCCTCTAAAACTCAAAAAAATTTAAACACTAAACCATGAAGTCCCATTGTATTAAACAAAATTGAGTTAAATGAACAAGTGGTAACATTTTCCAAGCATTACTATTCATTCATTTACTTCTACACCACTTCAATTATTTATATATTATGATTATAAACAAACCAATTTATACTTAATATAATGTGATGATGTTTTTATAATATTTTTACCTAAAATTTCACCCACATCCACCAAAAGGTAAACAAAATCCTCTTTCATGTGTACGACGTACTACCACATCACGAACTGATGACATTCATTCTTTCATTTTACATTATTAAAAGATGGAAATAATTATTTTATTTATATTTTAAATTATATATATATGGTATTTTTTAATTTAATTATTATTATTAAAGAGTTTTTTTAATCATTCAACCATGTTTTTAATTTTTTGGGAATGTAATAACATTGTCTTGGGACTTCTAGGCTATTGCCACCCCAATGTGGTGACATTCATTCAAAATTAACAAGGAATGTTATTAATATTAATATGAAAAATAAATATACAAAATATTATTATATAATATTAAAATATGGTTGTATCATTTACTTTTCATTTTTTTGAATTCACCAATGAAATGGAAGTAGTGTTCATGTGTAAGTATGGATTGGTGTCTCTGTAGTGTATACATTTCAATTCCTCTCTCCAAATGTACTGGAATATAATGAATACAAATGTAATGAATAAATAAGATAAATAAATCAGGATATTCATTCTACAAATGATGAAATAATAATCTACTTAAGAAGAAACAATAAAAATTAGTTTAAACGGACTCAAAAAATAATGCAGTTATCTCACAAAATGGAGAAAATAATGAAATGTCATTAATTTACATATAATAAGATAATATAACATTATCATATTTGAAATTATAAATATTAATATGGTTATATAATTTTTTAATAATATTATTAAAACCATTATATTATAATTTCATGTATTTTGACCAAAATGTAAATGAAAGTACATATTTTATTGTCAAACTTATTCTTCCAAAAGGAATACAAAATATTAACCACTTATTTATTTTGTATGGTTTTTACATTACACATATTGTATTTTTTGTTAATAATACATTTAACATTATATTGTTTAGTGTTTAATTTTATATTATTTCTTTTATTGGGATCATATTACAAAAGATACCATATAGTAAGGGATTTCATCTCAAATGACATTTCAATGGCATCTTATTTGTTATTATATATCAATTCACATTAATGTGGTGAATATATTTCTCCAATATAATTTAATATCACGATTCCATCATAAAATATGGAATTTAATGTTTCACAATAAACTATATAATACAAGTGTTTTTTTATAGATAATTACATAGTGGAAAAATTTAGCATTGTAATATCATTTTATTTAATGATTTTTAACATTCCATTTAAACTACATCTCATTGAGATGATTTTTATTATTCCAAAAAAAATATGAAATTTTAGTTTTTTCATGGAATGTATTTATTTATTTCTTAAAACATATAACATTTATATTTACAGTATTTACATTGACATGTACATTATATATATGGAATTATAGAGAAATCCACATCTTTTACTGAATATTGATATTTTAGGAGACCAATTGTTCGTGAATTAAATAGATTATTCTATAAACTATTAATTAATTGAATATGTATGACATGGGTGGGGTCTGATTATAGATAACCCCTCTATGAATCAACAATCTACTAGGATGAGTCATTAGTATAATCTTAGTGGGGTGTTTACATTGTATGTTATAAAACATCTTATCAAAATAGTCAAGAGTAAATGTAACATGTACCAAAGAAACATGTAATCTAATTATTAATCATTGGATTTATTTTTTCTTCAGTTTTTTATCCATGATATTTTCTCATTTATAAATACTATAGATTCATTCATTCTCATTTTATTTGTTAAATGGAATTGTTTTCTGTTATTCAACATGTCATATTGTTTATTTCTTATATAGTTATTTAAATATCCATGTGGGTTCAATTATTTAACATTATATATTTTTTACACATTCCCTTTATATATATTTATTGCATGTACAATATGTTCAACAATATACCATTCCAATATTGATTATTCTAATTGATTCATTATTGTTTCCACATTACATAACCCTTAGTTATCATTCGAGGTTTGAATTTTTTTTTATATTCACTATTCTTCCAATAAGTTAATTAATAATTATATGAAAATATATAAAAAATGAAATAAATTTTTCCAAGATTGAATAAATAATATTCTAGTCAATGAATCACCTGTAATAAATTTATAATGTTTTTATATGTTTTACCAACACTTCTATACTAATCATTCCATCATGGTTTGATTCCACATAGTCATTCCAATGTAATGGTAGTTTTTTTATAGAAATGGGATACTAGGGTCGAGGTGCTATAGTTGGTATTAGAGGGATTTATAGTAGAAATAATGAGATATATATTAAGGAAAACATATATTATGGAAAGTAAACCTATAAAAGGATTAGAGGATTTTTATATAATAAACATTCAATGTTTCAGTTAGAAATAGAATATGGTGTTCACCAAGAAATATATAATTATCTAAATACTACAATTGGATGTGGTTCTAGGTGTGATATACATGTGGGTATAAATCCAAAATGTAGTTTTAATAGTGACATAATAATAACTGTTTACATTATAATTGGCCTTATTATGCACCAGGTTTGAAGCTCTTGAGAGATATTATTATGATAAATCACATTTTTTTAAAATACATTTTGAAGGATATGATTATATATTGAAAATAAATTACATAGGTTAGAAATATGACCATTGAAAAACCTATTTTGAAATAATATAGATGACATGTTTATTTATTTATGTTTTATTAAATAAATTTTTGAAATGATACATTCTGATTGACCTTATTTCATGGATTTTTATCTTATTTATTTTTGGAAATCATATAAATATAGTTTAAGAAATTCAATAAACTACATGTCTGATGATAACCCCTCCAATCTAGAAAATAGTTGGTATTTGAACCCATGACTGAAGGAAGACAGGTGGTTCCCAATGGACATAATATTTTGTGTTTCCTTATCAATATGTCATTATATTTACAGAAACTATGTATTCCTAAAATATTAATTAGGAACCATTAATATCTTTTTATAGGATTATATTTTAATGTATAAATAACAATTGTTTCAAAATAAGTTTTGAAATATAAATAAATAAATGTTTTGGAACATAGGATCAGTTAAAAGATCATTTTAGTTCTTCAGTCATAGAAATTAATATATGGATCATTATTTCATTTTGAAAAGGGATGAATTTTAAATTTATCGAATCAACACAAAATAATGACAATGTTTTTATAAATATACATTCAGTAATTATATTTTCTTATTTTTTATTCAGAAAAATATTTCCCTAACAATATAGAACGGATCTAAAAACCAAAAAGTAATTTTAATACCTTCATTTTTATTGAATTTATGGTCATTTAAATCATTATTTATTTTTTTATTTGAGGCCCCCAAATTTCCATGGGTAATTCACCTATTTTTGATCAATGAACTCAACAAACCATAGAAATATTTACACTTTTTCTTCCTGGTATGTATTTTCACTTCCCATTAATTTTAATCTACAAAGATACATAGTTATTTGATATTCAATGATACATTTTTATCACTCATTTTCCCTAATTAAGAGTCTATTTTATTAACTACTAGCATTATTTGGGATATTAATAATATAAATTTTCAAATATCATTCTCTAGATTTTCGATATCAATTTGAAATTGTGAGGATGGACTTTATTTATGGTGGGGAAATTATAACACTATAAAAGTTATAAAATATTATATTGTAATTGATAGAATTCATGAAACACAATAGTGAATGTTGAGATAAATATAACCTCTCGTGAAATTATGTTATATTTGATATTTTAATTAATTATAATATATAATATATATTGAAATTCACAGAATACTATGTTTTCGTCCATCGCACAAAACAAATACATTCATTTATAAATATTATTTTCAAAACTAAAATAATTTTTATTTAAAATCATCAAAATTATCATAGGGTGTATTTTTTGTATTTTTCTATGAAGATTATTTTTTTATTCATAGTGACTAACAATGATTTATAAATGAAAACTAACTATTCATATTAAGAATTCTTATTGATTAATTAAAATTTTAATTTGTTTTAATGTCACCTTAGATATATTTTAAATCAATTAATCATACTATGATAAAATAAATCAATTTTAAATTAATATTAAATTTAATATCATTCCAATCATTTGAACATATTCACTTTAAAAAATGGTTTTTCATCACTTCTGGGAGATGAATTTTAAACATAATTTTTACCACTTATGTGATTGAAATTTATAAAAATGAATTAAATTTTTGGAATATGGTTTATTTATTATTTCTATAATTTAATATATCTAACAATGAATTTAGTGATTGTAATCAAAAATTAATTACATTATAAAAGAGAAAAATTTGCATAAATAAGGACTTAAAATAAAACCTAAGGGCCAATATATCCTATAAACATTTACAAAATCCATTAAATATCAATATTTATTCCATGTAGTAACATTTACCTTTTTTGGACAATTATTGGATCTATATTAAATGGTAAAAACATTGTTTCAATTCCCACATCCGAAAAAATTAATTAATTTCCCAACTACTCCACTATAATATACACTATTTATTCAACTTATTGACATATTTTAATACATTTTGATAAACCTAAAAATTCCCAAAATTTATAGTGACTTCCCAATAATTATCCTAGAAAAAAATTACAAAACAAAACCATGAAATCCCTTGGTTTAAAACCAAAATTAATTAAACAAACAAGTGGTCACGTTTTTCAAGGATCACAAATCTTCCATTTACTTATACACCACCTAAATTATTTTTATCATGTGATTATATAATGACTAAATTATATCTAATATTATGAAATGATGTTGTTATTGTATTTTCACCTAAAATATCCCACACATCCAGCAAAAGGGATAAAAAAACCATCATTCACGTGTACGATGGACTACCACCTCAAGAAATAATGCCATTAATTCAACCATTTATAATCAAAAATGGTTTTAAATATTTATTTATTTAAATTTTTTATTTTATATATATATTATTTTTGTAATTTAATTATGATATATTAAATAGATTATTTAATCATTTCATCATGTGTTACATTTTTTTGGGAATGTAATAAAATTGTTTGTGTACATATGGACTATTACCTCCCCATATTTTGTTACTTTAATTCAAAATTAACAAGGAATGGTATTAAATATAATATGAAAAATAAATGTAATAAATATGATTATATAATATTAAAATACAGATGTATCATTTACTTCGCATTTTTTTGAAATCATCAATGTAATCTAAGTAGTGTTCATGTGCTAGTATGACTTAGTATCTTCGTAGAGTATTCATTCCAAATATTCTCCCCAAATGTACTTGATTATAATGAATACACATATATGGAATAAATAAGATTAATATACCAGGACATACATTCTAGATATGATTAAACAATTATCTAATTAAGAAAAACGAATTATAGTTATTCAAGACAAACTCAAAAAAAAGTCTCTAATTTCCCCAAACAATTAAAATAATGAAATACCATTATTAGATAGATAAGAAAAGTCTTCCATTGGTAAAAAATTACTTTAGAGAAATTATAAATAATTCATTTTCCAAAATGTTTTTATAAATTAAAATATCAAATATTTATAATGTAAATATAACCTCTCTTCAGTGAAGGGGTATTAATATAAATTTTATTTTTCCCACTTATATGATTAGAATTTATAAAGAAGGATTTTATTTTTGGAATATGGATTTTTTATATCTATAAAATAGTTTTTTTTACCAATGATATTAGTGAATTTAATTAAAATTAATTACATTGTAAAATAAAAAAATTAGCATAACTGGGGACTTAGTATAAATCATATGTTCCAAAATATCCCAGAAACAATTTCAAAATTGATTTAATATCAATATTTTTGTCATATAGTATCATTTACCTTTTTTGGACTATTATTTTAGCCATATTAAATTATAATAATAGGGGTGAAATTTCCACATCCAAGAAGTTAATTCATTGTTACTCCTACTATAATATAAAATACAAACCTTATTTCACTTATTCAAACCTCTAAATCTATTTTGATAAACAAAAACCTTCCAGAAAAATCTAATTAATTCCCTAAAAATATCCTTGAAAACTAAAATTTTTTACAAAATAGAACTACGAAATGCCTATGTTATAAACAAAAATGAGTTAAATGAACAACATAAACATTTTTCGAGGAACACAAATATTTCATATAAATAAATAATGCTTAAATTATTTTTATCTCATGATTATATAATTACCAAATGATATGAAACATAATGAAATGATGTTTTTATAATATTTTTACCCAAAATATCACATGCATCGATCAAAATGAATAAAAAATCATCATTCGTGTGTATGACAAACTACCACATCACAAACTATTGTCATTCATTCTTCTATTTACCATCATTAATGGTAGGTAATAAATATTTATTTATATTTTTTATTTAATATATATAGTATTTTTTTAATTTAAATATGATTATTAACAAGTTAATTTAATCATTCCATCATGTGTTACATTTCATGGAAATGAAATAACATTGTTACTGGACATATGAACTATTACCTCCCCAATGGGGAGTGATTTGTTCACAATTAACAAGGAATGATCTTAATAATAATATGAATAATAAATCTAATAAATATGATCATATAATATTATAATACTTATTTATCATTTAATTTTTATTTTTTAGAATTCATCAATGAAATTGAATTATTGTTCATGTGTATGTATGGTATAGTGTCACCGGAGAGTATATATTTCAATACAAATCTCCAAATGAGCTAGATTATAATGAATTCACATAAAATGAAAAAATATGATAATATAAATCAGGATATATACTTCAAAAATGATGAAATAATGGTCTAATTAAGAATGGACAATTATAATAAGTCCAAAGTAACAGAATAATCAATGTAGTTATTTCCCCAATGGAAGAAAATAAAGAAATATAAATACTATACAGATAAAAAGACACTATAAAATTATCATATATGATATTATAAATATCAATATGGGTATTTAATGTGGTAATAATATTAATAAAACAATTATAGTATATTTTAATTTATTTTGACCCAAAAGTATACGTAAGGCCATATATTCATGTAACACTTATTCTTCATATAGGAATACAAAATATACACCAATTATTATTTTTCTATGGTTTATACAGTACCCATGTTGTATTTGTTTAATGAATACAATTATCTTAACGGTATTTATTGTTTAATTTGATGTTATTTCTTTTATTGGAATCAAATTTAAAAATTTACAATGTTGTAAGGGATTTCACCATAATTTTCTTTTAATTAGAACTTATTTGTCATTATATATCAATTCACATTATTGTGGTGTATATATTTTCCCTATTTATTTAAATATCATGATTCCATTATAAAATGTGGGATTTAATGTTTCACATTAAACTATATCATCCAACTAATTTTGAATTAATAATTACATAGTTGTAAAATTAATCATTCTAATATCATTTTCATTAATGAGTATCAAATTTCCATTAAAACAACATCATATTTGTGATGATTTTTATTATTCAAAAAATTATATGAAATTTCAGTTTTATCTTGAAATATATTTATTTATTTCATAATACATAAACATTTATATTTACAGTTTTTACTTTGATATTTACATTATATGTGGGGAATTAATGATAAATCGTATCTTTTACTAAATATAGAAATTTTATGAGACCAATAGTTCATTAATTAAATAGATTACTCTATAAGTGTGTAAATAATTGAATATGTATTATATGGGTGGGGCCTGATTATAGATAACCCCACAATGCGTCAACAGTCTAATAGACCGAGTGAGTTGGATAACAATAGTGTGGTTTCCACATTCTATTTCATAAACAATCCTATAAAAGGACTGAAAAATAAATGTATCATATACCCATGAAACTCTGTATCTAATTATTATTCATTGGATTAATTTTTCATCATTTTTTTATCCATGTTATTTTCTCATTTAGAAAATCTATTTTCATTCATTCTTAGTTTATGTTATAAAAGAAATTGTTTTCATTTATTCAACATGTCATTTTGATTATTCCTAATAGAACTATTTAAATTTCAATGTGTGTTCAATTATTTAACATTATATATTTTCTACACATTCCCAATATATCTATTGATTACATGTACTTTGTGTTTAGTAAAATACATTTCCAATATTCATTATTCTAATTTATTCATTATTGTTTCATCTATACATATCCTTTACAGATCATTTGAAGTTAAATATATATTTTTCAATTCCCTATTATTCCAATAAGTTTATTAAGAATTATATGAAACTATATACAAAATAGAATAAATTTTTCTTTGATTGAATAAAATAATGATGTAGTTAACATATCATTAGAAGAAAATTTCATGTGTTTGTATCTGGTTTACCAACACTACAATACTAACCATTCATTCTTATAATGATTCCATGTTGTCATTCCAATGTAATGGTAGTTGATATCTGATTTGGGATACTGGGTTCGATGTGTTATTGATTTTATTTTAGGGATTTTTAGTAGAAATATTGGTAAATATTTTAAGAAAAAGTTTTATTTCGAAAAATAACCTTAAGAAAGGATTTAAGGACTAATATATAATAACATCGAAATGTTTCAGTTAGATATTTATTAGGTTGTTTTTGAAGAAATATATCATTATCTAGATACTGCATGTGAATGTGGTTCTAGAAGAGATGTAAATGTGGTTAAAAAATCAAAAATGGTGTTTTAGTAGTGGCTTTTGCATAATGGTGTACCTGATAGTGGGTCTTACTATGAACCTAGTTTGAAATAATAGAGGGATATTATTTGGATAATTCACATTTTATTTAAAATCCATATTAAATGATATGAATATATATTGAAAATAAATTATCTAGGCTAATCCTATGACCATGGAATAACTTATTTGGAAATAATAGGGTAGAAATATTTACGTATTAATTTTTTCTTGAAATTAATGTTTAAATGATATATTCTGTTTGACCTTATTTCATAGATTTTTATCATATTTATTTTTGGAAATAATATAAATATAGTTTAAGAATATGTGTAAACTGCATGTCTGGTGACAACCCCTCAAATCAATAATGGAGTTTGGGTTTTAACCCATGACTAAAAGAAGAAATGTGTTTTGTATCTAACATAATCTTATGTGTGTCTTAGTTAACAAATAATTATTTTTCCAATACTATTTTATGAATAAATATAACTAAAAACCCATTAATATTATTTCGAGGATTATATTATATTGTATTAATTAAAATCCTCTCTATATAATTTATTAAAAATATAAATACTTGTTTTTTGATCTTAGGATCAGTTAAAAGATCATTTTGGTGGGTTTTTCATAGAAATTAATACTTGGATAATTATTTCATAGAGTAAATAGATGAATTTGAAATTGATCGAAGAAGAAAAAAATTATGAAAATTTCTTTATAAATATATATTCAGTAATTATATTTCCGGGGGATGCACCAACTTGGTGAAATTAAAATATCTCACAATTTGATGATTATTTTTTAGCCTATTAATGGATTGATTAAGGATATTTTATTTATATTCACGAGCTACAAGAACAATCATAACACATTGGTAATACATTCTAGTTCTTTTGAAACACTCGTTATTTTTTTAACACACATAGAACATGTTCCAAGTTTACGTCGTGATTTATTATCTGTCCGTTTCATAATTTCATACTGACATAACTACTTTTTACTATTTTCTTCATGAGGCTTATATGTGAAATTAATCTCCCTCTCAACATTCTCATCATAATTTAAATCAGTATATTAACATTTAATTTTTATTTCAGCTAATTCTCTTCACCATAATGGTTATGAATAGTGAATAAATTACATATATTTTACTATTAATTTATTGATTACAATGCGTTGAATATATATTAAAAATTATAAAATTTTTAGGGTATGTGAATACTGAAAACAACTATTTTTCAATCAAATCTAGTAATTTTTACTCTTATGAATAAAATATTCATAGTGAAAAAGTTATATATAAAAAGATTAAAATTTTATCCCATTCCATTGTATCATGCTCATTTATCTCCATGGTATTATTAACTATTGAGAAACACTGATAAATTTCACCTTTAAAATATGGAATAGAAAGTGTTTACTTTTTTGATTAAAAAATACCATCATTTTGAATAACTTTTCTAGATAATTTTTTCATCCTACAACTACAAGGGGATTTATGTTCCAAAAAAATTCAAAGTCTGATGTTTCTTAAAAAGAAATACAAATTACATGTTAATATATTTAAAATATGGTTCCTCTCTACCATTTATTTTATTATCATTTATAGAAATTGATAACTGAACCATCATTGCAACAAAATATTTAGTGCCAATTCTAACCATTCTAGTCAGATATTTTATAAGGACATTATCCTCTCTGTGACATCTTACATCAGCTTCCTGGATTCCTCTAAAACCTCAATCTGAAAATAAATATATTAGATGAATCAAAATACTAATCTTGAAATTATATATCATTTAATCCTCACCATATATTAGAATAATTATTTTTTATATATTTTAATCATGAACCCAAATTTTATCAAATTCATTATAATTATACAAACTATAAGAAAAGACCATTAAAACATTACATTATATTTATTATTTGTAAAATAATTGAAATTATTAAATTAAAAAATACCATTATGATGAAAAAATTTAACTATAATAATTTATTTATCTTCTTGTTTTCTATATATCCTGAAATACCCACAATTATGTTACTATGAATTTTTCTTTTATGATCATTTCATAATGATAATTATTATAAAATAATTTTTATTAAATGATAATTAAATAGTTGTTGTGTCCATGAATAAATATTATATTCTATATTTGGGATGTCTATAAAAGTAATGTGAAATCATTGTTTATACAATATGTTTTTATGATGAATGTATTATTTTGGTATCATTTTTTTAGTAAAAAATGAGTAGTTATTGAAAACATCAATGTTAATAATGTATGAATATTAAGCCATATGTTTTAGGAAAAAATTAATTCATCATTAACCCTATGTTAGTAAACCTCCATATGTTTTCAACCATAATATTTGAGATTATATTAACATTGTCAAACCCCACATTTTTCTTGGTCAACAATAGAGTTACAAATAAATGATATTTTCTATATATTCTAAAAAACTCTCATCAGATGTAAAGATCAATTTAGTAATATTTATTATAGATTTTGAGACTTATTAAAATTGATTAAAATTGAACATAATTGTAAGGGAAATTATGAATCTCTTTGAATTATTTTAAATAGAAAAATCATGAGTTAATTTTTATTATATCTGGAATGATTTTACATGAAACATTTCTTCTATTATGGTAAATAATGTGATTATCATCTTATAATGAAATATATTGGTAGAAAAAGATATTAATTTTCATTTAAATTTAATAGTGTTTCATTTCTGTCACATTTATACATTGATTACAAGAATGTTTTTTATTGATCATCTCATTATTGTTGTGTTTGTGTCCATTTAATAAATATCATTTAGTAGTTTAGAAAATAATTTTTCTAAATTACTATTTGGAAACATACCCATTTATTTATCTTTCATGGGTTTCCTATATCAAAATTCAATGGAATATTATCTGACATTGATGATTATTCTTCTAGTATAATTTTTATCATAAAATAATTTTCAATGATTAGTTATAGTTATTAATATATTATTTATAATTTTACTCAATCAAGTAACCCTCTATTGATTTATTGATGTATTAGTTTCTTAGAAATAGTATTGTTCAATTTTAGTTTCTTTTAGGAAGATTTTTTTATTTTTATTCCTTTTCAATGAACTATATGACCATATTAAAGACATATTGTAAAGGTTTCAGTCACTCATGTAATGCCTCAAACGCTCTAAACTAGAGTGAGTTCATTTCAAGTTATATTGGAATTGATTGAAGGAATTAAAATCCAAAAGGAATTTCTAGTTTAGTAGTCTTGAAGGAACATTATATATAACTGTAACTCATATTACATTGTAATATTTTAAAAAATACAATAAATAATAAAAACTAAAAACTAAAACCAAATGAACTCAATAAATGATATCCTCTTCATCACCTATTAAAGGTAAACAATGAAATGTTTGAGATAAAACACTCAGTAAGGGTTACAAGGAGTGGGATAATGAATCAATAATAACTGAATTGGAATCAATTTCACATAATCTATATGGAAAGGTAAATAAATGAAATACTCATGCAATTAATAAAATGAGAATGAAAATTCATCGATATATCTTTTCATAGTAAATACCTTGTGGATATTAATAAATTATAATGAATAAAGATAAATCTTATTAATTTGATGTCATATGTCTCACACATGATACCATAATTATAAGGCCCCATCCTTAAACCTTACATAATCTTGAGTTAATAAAATATTACACATTGAGGATCTTTTCAGGTTTAGTGTTTTAGATAATTAGATCATGAAACATGCAATAGATTCCACAATTCAAAAAAGTGGTTACATAAAAGATAGTAATCATTTTTCCCATCAACGGAATCATATTTAAAATAAAAAATGGATTCTTTCTTGACACTTCATTGACACTACCATCATATCAAGTACCTTTCCCTTGACCAGTGAAAAACATTTCAAAAACATGGGATGAGAATAAAAATCACAATAACGGTTACAAAAATGTATGGAAATGAAACATGAGTACATATATACACAATAATGAAATCATACTTTACCCCTAATACATAATCACTTTAACATACCTTATAAAATCATGAATACATCATAGAAATCATAAGACATAAAGGTAACTTGAGGCATTCATAACATTCTTACGTAGGGAGTAACCCTCTTGGTTATGTTTGGAATACCCATCACATTATATTCCCTAAATCTCTTCGGAGAAACCATAACGTTTATCCCCTTCGTGTTACCCAATGCATTGAAGAGCTATATCGGGCTCACCCGCCCTTAGTTTATCACAGAACCAACCGTATTCATAAACAATGCACACGAACTGTATCATAATCATAGCACATAACTTAATAATAAAAGAAAGATAATTTTCCCACATTGCAATAACAATATAACATTTTATGATATTGAATCCATTCTAAAAAAACATTTTCAAACCCATTTAAAACATTTAATAAAAAGATTTTTGAATCTAAGTGTCCCATACCACTTTGAAGCTTTTAACATTTTACAACATTAATATCCATATAAATAAATCCTTGAAACCATTTTGAAAACATGAAAATTAATTAGAAATATTTATAAGAATAAATCATTAAAACATTTAAAATGATATTTTAGCTAAAGGGTTTTTATCAAAATTAGAGACACTTGAATATAATAATTGAGGAATAACATTTAATCAGAAAATTATAATATCATGAGAATAAATGGATTCATTATATAATATTCCAAAGGACAGTATATACACCATATAAGAGTGAATTGGTGCATAAAAACAATGAAGTCTCAATAGAAATGTAAAATGAGGAAAAATCCTTTATAAAGAAGGTATCCTTAAATTAAGGATGAATCAATCTCATAATTATGTGTGAAAAACATAAATACACCCAATATAAGTGGATATTATGTGTAAAACAATCAAAGGTCATTCACACATATTCAAAGGATAACATATTCAATAACTACATGTTGAACCCAAGGAAATCGAAATTGGGTGAAGAAGTTCCCTTGGTAAAATTCGACAGCCTAACGACGTAACTTTAAAATTCATAAAATTAGATGATGAGAGATAAAATGGTATCTCATCACTTGGAAATAAAATTTACATCAATAAGGATATAGAATAACATATCCCAACATAAAAATATGTAATTTAAATGACATAACAAAATATGTCTTTTTAAAAGCGGAGTGTGAAAGGTTCCTTTACAGATTTGGTCAACATTAAAAACGTACACCCCATGAAAGAGGGCCATGAAATGAAGATGTAACTACCCATAAATGATAGTATATTATACTAATTGTGAAATAATTTGCAGTACATACACCACACAAAAAGTAAATAGTGGCCAATGTTGCATGAATCTCACGGGAACAAAAAGTGAGATGAAAGTCCCTTTTTGAAAATTTTGCAGCCTAACGGTGCCACATAAAACATAAAAAAATGAATTCAAGAGATAAAATAGGGTCTCTAATCACATGAACATAAAAAGTAAAGAAATATAAATATAAAATAACATCCTCTATCATAGGAACATGGAGCATAAAATAAATGATATAAAAGAGAGTACTTGCAAAGAAAGAGAGAGGTAGGATTCCCTTACCTCGTGTTTGACATGACTAAATCGTTCTTTAATCCCCGGAATAATAATATTTGGTCTATATATAATTTCTTAAGGAACTCATTTAAATATTATTATTCAGTTAATATCACATATTATAATGTTATAATAATTGGTTAATAAAGTGAGTTCATATCAGACGTTTTTGTCGATGTTCAGTACATGAGTAAAAATTGAACTTGATGGAAAAGCATTTTCCATGTAGTTATAGGTACATCATCTCCAGAATAGTATTTATGTTTTAAATATCATATATATCCAGTATATATTTATTTTATACTATTCCATATCAATAAGAGAAAATAATTAAAAGCACCATTCATGGAGACGGTAGGCCGTAAGTACGCATGAACACTACATCCATTTTTTGTCATATTATTGGAATTAAAAAATGATAGATATATATATTATAATTTCAGAAGGATATCCATCATTTAGATGTAATATATTACATATATATCAATTTTTTATATGTACTTATAATAGTACTTAACATTTGGAGATAAGAAATGAAATGTACCGTTCATGGAGACGGTAAGCCGTACATATGCATGAACACTACATTCATTCCTTTTTTGTATTCAATGGAATGAAATAGTAATTATATAAAGGTAAATTATATTTACAGTATTATAATATATGTAATACCATTAATTCCATCCTTTATATGTCGCACATATCGAATTAACAAATCAAATCACTTTGAGGGGGCGATAGTCCTCACTTCCTAAAATGAATATATCGCGTTTACCCATAATGGAAACCATAATGGTATGACATAAATGAAAATAAAAATACTTAGAAAAAACATAAACATATTATATATCATATATAAATATAGTTACATCTTAATGGCCACCTTTGAAGATGTTAAATGATTATTGAACAATCATCATTTCGTGAGGCAGTAATTCGCCATCCAGAGAAACAGTGTGTTCTTTAACCATTAAACGAAGGTGTGTGTAAGTGTATCTCGAATAATTCACATAAAAACATCCTAGTATATTTAATATACTGGTATTGTTACAAATGAAAAGAATAAAAAGAGTTTATGGGGTTGGAGAAGAAAAATAAAACAAAAGAACACAAGGGAAGACATTACCTTTAAATCGGGCAACTTCCTTTGATTTGAGCTCAAAGACTTCCTTGGAAAGGATTCTGCCCAATGTGAGGCTCAAATGATGAATATAGGGATTTGGAGAGATGAAATGGACAGGGGTTGGCTGTGCCAAAGTCTTTAGAGGTGTGTGTAAGGTGGTAGATGTGGGGGCCTTTTATAAGAGGAGAGGAGGGGCACTCTTGGAAAGTTATAAAATATTACTTTATTATAAAATGATTTTCTGATTTTAAAGGTCCCAAAAGGATATATTTCGAGGATAAGGTGATAATGTTTCTAAATACACCCATACAATAGGTTTGTTACAAGTTTATGTATAAGGCCCCAGCCTTAAACCTTACATAATCTTGAGTTATCACAAGATTACACATTGAGGATCTTTTCAGGTTTGGAGTTTTAGAGAATTAGATCCTGAAACTTGCATTAAATTCCACATTTAAACAAAGTGGTTACATAAAAGACAGTATTCATTCTTCCCATCAATGGAAACATATTGAAAATAAAACATGGATTCTTTCTTGACACATCCTTGACACTATCATCACATCATGTACCTTTCCCTTGACCTGTGGAAAACATTTCAAAAACATGGGATGAGCATAAAAATCTCAGTAAGGGTTATAAAAAATATGGAAAGGAAACATGAGTTCCTATATACATAATAATGAAATCATACTTTACCCATAAAACAATGGAACTTTAACTTACCTCATCAAACCATGAATAAATCATAGAAATCATAAGACATAAAGGTAACTTGAGGCATTCATAACATTCTTACGTAGGGAGTAACCCTCTTGGTTACGTTTGGAATACCCATCACAGTATATTCCCTAAATCTCTTCGGAGAAACCTTAACGTTTCACTCCTTCGTGTTACCCAATGCATTGGAGAGCTATATCGGGCTCACCCGCCCTTAGTTTATCACGGAACCACCCGTTTTCATAACAATGCCCATGAACCATAACATAGATGTATCACATAAAACATGCATAAAGAAAACATAACATTTCCACATTTCAATCACAATATAAAATTTTAGTATATTGAAATAATGAATCCATTCAAAAAGAAACCATTTCCAAATCCATTTAAAACATTTAATAAAGATATTTTTGAATCAAAGTTTCCCATACCACCTTGAAGCTTAAAATTTTAAACCATTAATATCCATATAAATAAATCTTTAAAACCATTTTGAAAACATGTATATTAATAAGAACAAATAATTAAAACATTTAAAACGATATTTTGGTTAAAGGGGTTTTACCAAAATTAGAGACACTTGAATACAATAATTGAGGAATAACATTTAGTCAGATCTTTATAATATCATGAGAATAAATGGATTCATTATATAATACTCCAAAGGACAGTATATACACCATATATGAGTGAATTGGTGCATAACAACAATTAACCCTCAATAGAAATGTCAAATGTGATGAAATCCCTTATAAAGTAGGTATCCTTAAATTAAGTACAAATAAATCTCAAAAATATGTGTGACAAATATAAATACACCCAATATAAGTGGATATTAAGTGTAAAACAATAAAAGGTCATTCACACATATTCAATGGATGACATATTCAATGACTACATGTTGAACCTAAAGAAATCGAAATTGGGTTAAAAAGTTCCCTTGACAGCCGAACGACATCACATCAAAATGAGTTGATGAGAGATAAAAAGTGTATCTCCTCACTTGGACATAAAATTTACATCAATAAGGATATATGATAACATATCCCAAAATAACAATATGTAAATTAAAAGACCCAACAAAAGAGGTCTTTTAAAAAAAGAGGAGGTTGAAAGGTTCCCTTACCGACTTGGGTATCTTTCAAAACATACACCCCATGAAAGAAGGACAATAGATCATTGATGTAAATATGCATAAACGAAGGTATATTACACAAATATTAGAATAATGGGCAGTACATACACCACTCAATGGAATTTTTGGAAAATGTAGCATAAATCTCACGGGAATAAAAGTGAGATGAAAAATCCCTTACGAAAACTCGGCAGCCTAGCGGCGCCACATAAAACTTCTGAATATGGATTGATGAGATCAAATAGTGTATCTCATCAAATTACAATAAATTTTAAATAAATAGGAATATAAAAGAACATCCCCCAACATTACAAAGAGAAGCTTAAAAGAAGTGACATAAAGGAGAATACTTAAAAAGAATGAGAGAGGTTAGATCTCTTACAAAAGTTCGACAGCCTAACGGCTCCACTCAAAACTTCCAAAATGGATTGATGAGAGAGAATAGGGTCTCTCATCACATGAACATAAAAATTACAGTAATTGTAATATAAAAGATCATCCCAATAACAAGAAAGATGAACTTTAAAAGGAATGACATAAAAGTGTGTACTTAAAAAGAAAGAGAGGAGTGGGATCCCTTACCTCGGGTCCGACATGACTCGATCGTTCTTTAATCTCCTGAATAATAAACTTGTGTTAATTTCTACTTGATTAAGAACCTTTTTCAAGCTTATTATTCCTTATATATCACTTATTTCCATGTTATAAACATTATGTAATCATTAAGTTAATAATGATTGTTTTGTCGATATTTGGTTCTTAAGTCGAAAGTGGACTTCATACAATTACATGTTGTTCGTGTGGTCAAAGGTTCTTTATATCCAAAATTACATTCCTGATTTGGATATCATATATATCCAGCATATACATGTATTTATAAAATCACATAATTATTTAGAGGAAGGAAATGAAATGCACCATTCATGGAGACGGTAAGCCGTACGTACGCATGAATGATAATTTCATTTCTATGTCGTATTAATGGAATTAAAACTATATTAGAGGTATGTATATTTTAATTACAGAATTATATTAATCATTTAGATGTATCATACATCATATATATCCATTATATGTATGTACTTATAATAGTACATTACATTTGGGGATAAGAAATGAAATGCGCCGTTCATGGAGACGGTAAGCCCTACGTACGCATGAACGCTACTTTCATTTCTATCTCATACTTTAATAGAAAGAAATAATAATGATATAGAGGTAAATAATAATTCCTGTATAACATCATATATAATAACATTAAATCAATCCTTTATACGTCCCACATATGGCATTAACGAATCACATCACTTTGAGGGGGCGGTAGTCCGCACTTCCTAAAATGAAGATATCACGTACACCCATAATGGAAGCCATAAAGGTAAGACACAAATGAAAAATACATAAGAATAAGTAAAACATAAACATATTATATATCATATGTAAAAATATTGACATCATAATGGCCACCTTTGAAGGTGTTAAATGAGTATTGAACAATCATCATTTAGGGAGGCAGAATTTTGCCATCCACGGAAACCGTATGTTCTTTAACCTTTTGATGTAGTTGTGTGAGAGTGTAGCTCGAATAAATCTTATAACAACATCCTAGTATATAAAATATACTGGTGCTGTTACAAAATAAGTAAATAAAAGGATTTTAGGGGGTTGGAGAAGCAAAATAAAACAAATGAACATGATAGAATGAATTACCTTTAAAAGTGTAACTCCATTTGATTTGAGCCTAAAGACATCTTTTTAAAGGATTCTGCCCAAAGGGAATCCTCTAGGATTAGGAGAGGGATGTGGAGAGAGTAAATGGGTAGGGGTTGGCCGAGCCAAAGGCTTCAGGAGTGTGTGAAATGAGGTAGAGATGGGGGCCTTTTATAAGAGGAGAGGAGGGGCACTTTTGGAAAGTAAGAAATATTACTTTATTTGAAAATGTGTTTCGGTTTTAAAAGGTCCCACATTGATATAATTCGTGGATAAGGTGATAAGGGTTCGCAATACACCCATATAATAAGTTTTGGACATGTGTAGGTCATAGAGTTTACATTATCTTCTCATTTTATTTAAATCGTCAGATAAGGATGTCATCTCTGCATCATTATGATGTCATAAATAATTTAATTTATATAATGTCTAAAAATTATGAAAAAAATACTATGATGTAGGAAACCTTGTTATCATTCCAATGACTATTTATAATCAAAAATATGACTTGTATAACCCCATTTAAAAATTGTTTTAGTAAAACATATCATGTTTGTGCCATTTTTTTACATTAACATTAAATAAAAGGTATTTATGTCATTTCCCAACCAATGTGGATCCATGGGGTCCCCAAGTTGACCCATGGTTTTTCTTGGTCTTCCATGACACATCCAATGAGGGTAGGACATGTGTAAAGTTCATTTCATATTATTAAAACATTATTTTTACCTTAAACAACACTAATTACCTCTAATCGCGGTTAAAAACTTAATAAGTTACTATTCACCAAAAAATTATTTTTATCCCATTGAACCACATTTTACGTCTTAATTACATCCATGTATGTCGGATTTTTGAAATTCAATACACATTAGTGGTAAACTTTCATTTAACTGAAAAATCAGTTTGCTTGATTACCACATAGTGGTTTCACTATTCATCAAAAATTGGAGTTTTTCAGAAAAATACCAAAACTTCACGCTAAGCTATATTTGATATTCTGAATTCAAAAATGAAGTCTATTTTACAAAATTCAAAACATATAAGTCACATTAATTAATTTAATAATTAATTCCCGTTGTCAGAGCAAATAGCGTGTTTTTATAAAACAATAAGTATTCAAAGATTGGCACCAGTTTAAGTCTAATTTCAAAGTGAAATTAATTCCAACGACCACTATTGGATTTAATGGTAAAAATATATTCCAATTTCACTTTAAAACCAATTCAAAAGATAATCTAATCATATAAATAAATTAGATTAAAAAGAGGTTTTGAATTAAAATACAACATTTTACACTATTCATTAAAAAAATGAACTTTATCGGAAAGATACCAAAAATTTACACAAAGTAAATTTTGATGTCCCGATTCTTAATGAGAGTTTTATTTGGTCCAAATGAATGTATAATAGTGGACAAAAATATATTTAATGATGGTTCAACATCAAAAGGTGATAAGTGAAAACTAGGGCATATACGCCTAAAATTGAATTCTTTCCGTATTTTAAGCTTTTAGCTTTTATTGGATAAATGTAAAAACATTTAATAACATATATAATCATATTTTAATTATTTCTATCCATTCCAGCCAATAAAACGGCTACATGTTAACTACCATTTAAAATAATATTATTTTATTATTAGAGTGCAACTTAAGATTCCCATGAAACTCGTTGTTGCGTGTTGGGTACGCCATCGAGCATAGCTTCCCCTTTAAGGTAATTTCAATATTTTTTTCACAAATATGGATAAATATGAAAATGTCATATTCTTTATTTACCTGGGGTGTTACATCCTTCCCCCCTTTTGGGAATTGCGTCATCCCAATTTTAAAAAATTGAGCTTGGAGACATCCTTGAAAGTCCCACATCGGAACAAGAGTCGGTAAAACAATCACTTTAAAATAAAGAAAGATAAGTACAGAGGTCACCCGAGTTAACCCATACTAGGATTCCATGTAGAAAAAAATGGACATGGAAGAAAAAGAAAAGGGTCATGTTCTTGAGGGAGAGTGATAGTAAACATGTCTAGGAGGAAGTTAACAATGAGAAAATCACAAACATGTGATGGGTTAAACGGTATTCGATTCTCGAGTAGGAAAAGCTAATAGACAACATTTTTGTTTTAAGCTACTTTTTATTGAGGAATTTATTCATAAGGAAACACAATCACTTATCATGTTGACTTTCATCTTTTACTAGATTCCTTAATCAAACTCATATTTTCTCCAGAAGGCGAGTATTTCGGAAGACTTGTTCACATTAAGAGTACTATAATCAACTTTTAGAAAATCACCTAATCCAAAAAAGAGAACTATATACCTCCCATGTCTTTAGACTTTAACCAAAACCAAAACCAAAAAGGATAGTACAAGATCAGATAATCCAGAAAAGGATAACCCTTTATAAAAGAAAATCTATTCTTAACCTTCATGATTTTTCAAACAAAACCCAAAGTTCAACGAGGACCATCCGATAAACAATTTGTCCAGAAAATTCTTCAAAGTAAACCAATATAAGATTGAATCCCAAATATTTGAAGGATTTAGTCACATAGTCTTCCAAGTTAAATCGTAACATTTATCTCCAAACAACGTCAGTTGCTCCTAAAGTGTCGTATTGAAAAGTAATTAACCTAATCACATATCCTCCATGATAGGTTAATCATTTTCATAAATAACCCAAAATCAACTTACTCTTAATTCATAAAATCATATAACTATAAAGAATCAGTCAAACTAACCAAGGACATCGCATAGTCCAGTGGTAGGCGATAAATACCAGTCGCACTTTGGTTGTGGGTTCGATTCACACAGCTTTGTCCGACGCGACGGGTAGTCACACGGTCTGCGTGTTTTCCTTTTTCCAAAACTATATAATTATTAAAACATTCCCCAAAATGAGATAAAATCTTCAAAGATGATCATAACATATTTTAACCTCAAGTTTATCTCATGCCTTTCATTTTCCTGCATATCATATAATAACCCATAATTACCTCAAAAGTAAGGATCATATAAACTATAATGGTTACCTTTATAATTATTACCTTAATTTCCACACCGAGTTGTCCATATCGTACATGATGCATTAGAGAACTCATCAAGGTTGAAGTGGTTGATCATGACTCCTTGATAGTTGGTTTAGAACAGCCATGAGATTCCTCATTGAATCCTCCTTTTTATCTAGTATCTTAATCAGAGAACCACTACAGTTTCCTTCAAACCTGTTGTCTCTTTGGTGCCTGCTATAAGGCCCCGTGCCTTAAACCTTACTTTTATTGAATTAAATGAATAATTCACGTTGAGGATCTTTTCAGGTTTAGAGTTTTAGATAATTAGAACATAATTATTACATCTCAAAAGTTTACAAAGTAGACACTTCTACCAAGTTTCCATAGAAAAAAATAAAAAAAAACTCTTAAAAAGAAACATGTCTAATTCCATGTTTTATAAAGCATGACTTTCCCTTGATCCCATCCTTGACCCTATTCCACATTAAGTCCTGTGAAAAACATTCCAAAAAAAACTTTGGGTGAGAATAAAAAGCTCAGTAAGGGATACACGAAGAATGAAAATTGTTAGTTTATCAAAACAAAAAGTAAACCATGTATACTTTATCAACGTAATACTTTTCACCTTTATGAAGTAATAAAAAAAAAATCTTCACTGAATAAAGTATCATTACTTACCTTTTTGTAACCAAAGGATTACCATAAAACCCATATAAAGAACACATAGAATATATAATGGTAACTTGGGACATAAACATACTTATGTGGAATAACCATATGGTTGACTTCCACACATATCAATTAATGGAATAGCCATACGGCCAATTTCCATACATACTTAATGGAATAGCCATACGGCCGACTTCCATACCCAATGCATTGGAGGTTATAAAGTAACCACCCGTCCTGGTATTCACGGCACCACCCGTCATATGGTTTATAACGTAACCACCCGTTAAAATGTCCAAGTACCAATATAAAATCATAAAACATAAAACCAATATAAAGGAATGAAAACATTTCCACATTTCAATCACAATATATCATAAATATATTGACATAATAGAATCCTTTATCAAAACCATTTTCAATACCAAATTACATAAAAGAGTATATGGTATTTATTTTATTTTAAAAACATTACGGCTTGTTGAGGAAGCCAAAGACCAAATAATACTCGCGGCAGCGGAAAAGGTCGTTGTCACCGCGTACGTTAAAAAACATTCCTTTTTGTCGTTTAGTAAAACGCTTCGTAGAAAAAGATTCCTTTTGTATAAAAGTAAAATTCAAAGGATTTTATACACCGTATAAAATAAATTTGTGTATAAAACGAAATATGCCCCAATGAAAGGAGATTGAGACGAAGTCCCTTACCTCGGGTCTGACTTGACTCGATTGTTCTTTAACATCCGGAATAATAAAATTGAGTTAATTTATACTTGTTTAAGAACCTTTTTAATGTTCATTATTCCTTTTATATCACTTATTTCCATGTTATAAACATTATGTAACCATTTAAGTTAATAATGTTTGTTTTGTCAATATTTGGTTCTTAAGTCGAAAGTGGACTTCTTACAATTACATGTTGTTCGTGTGGTCAAAGGTTATTCATATCCATAATGACATTAATAATTTGTATATCATATATATCATATATATCCATCATATACATTTATTTATAATATTACATAATCATTTAGAGGTAAGAAGTGAAATGCACCGTTCATGGAGACGGTAAGCCGTACGTACGCATGAACGCTACTTTCATTTCTTTGTCATATTAATGGAATTAAAACTAAATGGGAGGTATGTATATTTTAATTCCAGAATTATATTCATCATTTAGATATACTATTCATTATATATATCCATTATATACATGTACTATTAATAGTACATTACATTTGGGGATAAGAAATGAAATGCACCGTTCATGGAGACGGTAAGCCGTACGTACGCATGAACGCTACTTTCATTTCTATCTCATACTTTAATGGAAAGAAATAATAATGATATAGAGGTATATTATAATTCCAGTATTACATCATATATAGTAACTTTAAATCCATCCTTTACACGTCCCACATATGGCATTAACGAATCACATCACTTTTAGGGGGCGGTAGTCCGCACTTCCTTAAATGAAGATATCGTGTTTACCCATAATGGAAACCATAAAGGTATGCCAAAAATGAAAAATAAAGAAGCTTAAAGAAAACATAAACATATTATATATCATATATAAAAATAGTGACATCATAATGGCCACCCTTGAAGGTGTTAAATGAGTATTGAACAATCATCGTTTCGGGAGGATGAATTTCGCCATCCACGGAAACCGTATGTTCGTTAACCATTTGATGTAGTTGTGTGAGAGTGTAGCTCAAATAAATATTATAAAAACATCCTAGTATATTGAAGATACTGTTGTTGTTACAAAAGAAATTAATAAAAAGAGTTTAGAGGGTTGGAGAAGCAAAATAAAACAAATGAACAAGAGAGAATGAATTACCTTTAAAAGTGTAACTCCCTTTTGATTTGAGCCTAAAGGCTTCCTTTGAAAGGATTCTGCCCAAAGGGAATCCTCTAGGATGAGGAGAGGGATGTGTAGAGAGTAATTGGGCAGGTTTTGGCCGAGCCAAAGGCTTGAGAAGTGTGTGAAATGAGGTAGAGGTGGGGGCCTTTTATAAGAGGGGAGGAGGGGCACTTTTGGAAAGTAAAGAGATATTACTTTATTTGAAAATGTGTTTCGGTTTTAAAAGGTCCCACATTGATATAATTCGTGGATAAGGTGATAAGGCTTCGAAATCCACTCGTCCAATTGGTTTTGGCCATGTGTAGGTTTTAGATTATTCATTATCTTTTGATTTTATTTAAATCGTCAAATAATGATGTCATCGCTGCATCATTATTATGTCATAAATAATTTAATCTATTTAATGTCTAAAAATTATAAAAAAATTACTATGATGTAGGAAATCTTTTTATCTTTCCAATGACTATTTATAATCAAAAGTTGGACTTGTTTATCCCTACTTACAAATTGTTTTAGTAAAACAACTCATGTTTGTGTCAATTTAATTTTAACATTAAATAAAAATATATTATTGTCATTTTCCAACTAAAGTGGCTCCATGGGGTCCCAAAGTTGTCCCATGGCTTGTCATGGTCGGCCATGACTCACCCAATAGGTGTAGGACAAGTGTCATGGTGTTTTCACATTCTTATAATATCATTTTTACATTAAACTACACTAATTACCTCTAATCGCGATTAATGAAAAAAAGTTACTATTCACCAAAAAATTATTATAATCTCATTGAACCACATTTTACTTCTTAATGACAACCATGTATGTCGGATTTTCAAAATTCAATACACATTAGTGGTAAACTTTCATTTAATTGAAAAATCAGTTTGCTTGATTACCACTTAGTGGTTTCACTATTCATCAAAAATTGAAGTTTTTCATAAAATTACCAAAAATTCACCCTAAGCTATATTTGATATTCCGAATTCAAAAATGAAGTCCATTTTACAAAATTCAAAACATATAAGTCCAATTAATTAATTTAATAATTAATTCCCGCTGTCATGACAAATAGCGTGTTTTTGTGAAACAATAAGTATCAAAAGATTGACACCAGTTTAAGTCCAATTTCAAAGTGAAATTGATTCCAATGACCACCATTGGATTAACTGGTAAAAATATTTTCTAATTTCACTTTAAAACCAAATAAAATAATAATCTAATCATATAAATAATTTAAATTAAAAAGATGTTTTGAATTAAAATACAACATTTTACACTATTCATAAAAAATTGAACTTTATCAGAAAGGTACCAAAAATTTACACAAAGTAAATTTTGATGTCCCGATTCTAAAGAAGAGTTATATTTGTTCCAAAATAAAGTAGAGAGTGATCAAAACTATATTTAATGACGGTTCACCATTAAAAGGTGATAAGTGTACCTTTAGTGAAAATTAGAGTATATATATGCCCTAAAATTGAACTCTTTCCGTATTTTAAGCCTTTATCTTTTATTGGGTAAATGTATAAACATTTAAAGACATATCTAATCATATTTTAGTTATTTATATCCATTCCCGCCAGTACAACGGCTACTTGTTAACTAACATTTAAAATAATATTATTTTATTACTTGTGTGCTACGTAAGTTTCAAAGAAACTCATCGTTGCGTATCGGGTACGCAATCGAACATAGTAACCCCTTTAAAATAAAATTAATATTTAATTCGTAAATATTAATAAATATGAAAATTCTTTATTCTTTATTAACCTGGGATGTTACATCCTTCCCCCCTTTTGGGAATTGCGTCCTCGCAATTTTATTCACTTATCAAAATAAGGGGGGGTATTTATCCCTCATAGCATTTTCAGATTCCCACGTTGTCTCTTCAATCATGTGGTTTTTCCACAAAACCTTTACCTGATGAATCACCTTATTCCGTAACACCTGCTCCCTGTGGTCAAGAATCTGGACCGGTTGTTCCTCATAAGATAGATTCTCTTCCAGCTGAATTACCTCTGGACTCAAAACATGAGATGGATCTGGCATATACTTTCTCAACATCGAAACGTGAAAAACCTTGTGTACCTGAGATAAACTCGGAGTTAAAGTCACTCGGTATGCAACTGATCCAACTCTCTCCAGAATTTCATATGGTCTAATAAACCTTGGACTCAACTTTCCCTTCTTACCAAATCTCATCACACTTTTCCAAGGAGAAACCTTGAGAAATACATGATCACCTACCTCGAAAGATAGATCCTTCCTCCGGTTATCCGCATAACTCTTCTGCCTGCTCTGAGCTGTTCTCTTGTGCTTCTGAATCAACTAAACTTTTTCTGCCATCTCTTCTACCAATTCTGGTCCCATCAACTACCTTTCACCCACTTCATCCCAAAAATATGGAGTTCGACACCACTTCCCATATAATGCCTCAAATGGTGCCATCTGTATAATGGAATGAAAACTGTTATTATAAGAAAACTCAATCAAAGAAAGATGTTGGTCCCAACTTCCCTGATAATCCATAGAACAAGCTCGTAGCTTATCCTCCAATGTCTGGATTGTTCGTTCTGACTGCCCATCTGATTGAGGATGAAAAGCTGTACTAAAATTTAATTCAGTACCCAACGACTTCTAAAGGCCTTTCCAAAAGTTATAAGTAATCCTGGGATCACGATCCGATACAATGGAGAGAGGAACTCCGTGTAACCTGACTATCTCTTTAAGATACAAACGGGAAAGTTGATCAAGAGAGAAAGTATCTCGTATAGAAAGGAAATGAGCAGATTTGGTCAAGCGATCAACAATAACCCAGATTGCATTATTACCTCGAGATGTCCACGGTAATCCCACAACAAAGTCCATGGATATGTTTTCCCATTTCCACTCTGGCACTGGTAAAGGCCGAAGCATCCCTTTCGCTCTTCTTTAACCTGTTGACATGTCAAACACTTCACAGTAAAATCAGAAATATCTCTTTTCATTCCATCCCACCAGTAATACTCCCGCAGATCTCTATACATCTTAGTACTGCCAGGATGAACTGAAAACGGAGAACTATGAGCCTCACATAACAACTCATTCTTCAACTGCAAATCACAAGGCACACATAATCTCTTCCCAAACCTCAAAACACAAACACAAACTTATCCAAGAACTCATGGAAAATTTTATTCATAAGGTCCACGAATACAGCAGGTGCATTGGTTAACCCAAAAGTCATAACTAAAAATTCATAATGTCCATATCTAGTACGGAACACAGTCTTCGGAATGTCTGCTTCTTTTACTTTCAACTGATGGTACCCCGACCTCAAGTCAATCTTCGAAAAATACTGAGCTCCCTGTAGCTGATACCACTTCATTCGATGGCCCAACATCTGCTAAAGTTGTTGCAAAGGATTTTACCACCCCTTTCTTCTTGTAGTCTGGCTGCATTCCCCCAGTTGAGTTCTTCGTTGGACACTCGTTTGCATAATGACCCATTTCATTACACTTAAAACATCTTACCGTTGGCTTTTCATTTCCTTCTTGATCATATTCCTTACAGTTACGAGCAATATGACCAGACTTACCACACCGAAAGCACTTACCAGACATGGATAAACATTCTCCAGGATGCATTTTACCACACTTCTCACAGGATGTATATTTGGTTTTCTTACCTCCTTGCTTCTTTGATGAATTCTTCCCCTTTTCCTGCCAACTAGACCTCTTATTCTGTTGTTTTTCATAGAACACCTGATCATCGGCAAACTCCATTTCCACCTTCTCCGCACATCGAACAAGTTTTTCATAACTTTTGAACTCACGAGAAGCTAAATCCCTTCGATACTTTGGCTTTAACCCCGAGTAAAAACGGTTTATTTTACTATCAAGATCTCGTATGAAGTTTGGAGCATACCTTGCCAATCGAGTGAACTTTTCTTCATAAGTAGCCACTGAATCATCCTCCTGCCTCAATTCTAGGAACTGTTTTTCCATCCTAAGACGAACCAACTTAGGAAAATATTTCTCAAGAAACATACCTTTGAATTCGTCCCAGTGAAGATCCTCAATCTCATCACTATCCCTTATATTTTTTACCATCGACCACCACTGATCAGCTTCACCTTCAAAATGTTAAACAGCAAGACTAACCTTTTGATGTTCTGAACACCCCATGACATCAAAAATCTTCTCCAGTGCTTTAATCCTCCCTTCAGCTTGCACAGGGTCAGATGATCCTCTAAATGATGGGGGATGTTGCCTCATGAAATGTTCCACCACTGACATGTTCCTCTGCGGTTGATCTGGTTGATCTCGTGCATGGATACCACCACCATTTATAGCCTGAGTCAACTGTGCCATCACTGCAACAAACTGTTCAGTTCCGATTCCGACCATCTCAGGTTGCTGATTTAGAAGGTTATCTTCCTCCTGATGTCGTCCCAACATAGATGCTTTGTTTCCTCTGCGGAAAACCATTCTGAACACAGAAATATCTTAGGCGAAGCAACATGGTAATCCGTAAATGCTATATCATTTCAATCATATTATAATTTAACACTTTTCTAACTCCTAAAGTTGTCTAAACCGACCTCTGATACCAACTATAAGGCCCCGTGCCTTAAACCTTACTTATTATTGAATTAAATGAATAATTCACGTTGAGGATCTTTTCAGGTTTAGAGTTTTAGAGAATTAGAACATAACTATTACATCTCAAAATATTACAAAGTAGACACTTCTACCAAGTTTCAATAGAAAAAAATAAAAAAAAACTCTTAAAAAGAAACATGTCTAATTCCATGTTTTATAAAGCATGACTTTCCCTTGATCCCATCCTTGACCCTATTCCACATTAAGTCCTGTGAAAAACATTTCAAAAAAAAAACTTGGGGTGAGCATAAAAAGCTCAGTAAGGGATACACGAAGAATGAAAATTGTTAGTTTATCAAAACAACAAGTAAACCATGTATACTTTATCAAAGTAATACTTTTTACCTTTATGAAGTAATAAAAAAAATCTTTACTGAATAAAGTATCATTACTTACCTTTTTGTAACCAAAGGATTACCATAAAACCCATATAAAGAACACATAGAATATATAAAGGTAACTTGGGACATAAACATACTTAAGTGGAATAACCATACGGTTGACTTCCACACATATCACTTAATGGAATAGCCATACGGCCAATTTCCATACATACTTAATGGAATAGCCATACGGCCGACTTCCATACCCAATGCATTGGAGGTTATAACGTAACCACCCGTCCTGGTATTCACGGCACCACCCGTCATATGGTTTATAACGTAACCACCCGTTAAAATGTCCAAGTACCAATATAAAATCATAAAACATAAAACCAATATAAAGGAATGAAAACATTTCCACATTTCAATCACAATATATCATAAATATATTGACATAATAGAATCCTTTATCAAAACCATTTTCAATACCAAATTACATAAAAGAGTATATGGTATATATTTTATTTTAAAAACATTACGGCTTGTTGAGGAAGCCAAATACCAAATAATACTCGCGGCGGTGGAAAAGGTCGTTGTCACCGCGTACGTTAAAAAACATTTCTTTTTGTCGTTTAGTAAAACGCTTCGTAGAAAAAGATTCCTTTTGTATAAAAGTAAAATTCAAAGGAGTTTATACACCGTATAAAATAAAGTTGTGTATAAAACGAAATATGCCCCAATGAAAGGAGATTGAGACGAAGTCCCTTACCTCGGGTCCGACTTGACTCGATCATTCTTTAACGTCCTGAATAATAAACTTGAGTTAATTTATACTTGTTCAAGAACCTTTTTAATGTTCATTATTCCTTTTATATCACTTATTTCCATGTTATAAACATTATGTAACCATTTAATTTAATAATGTTTGTTTTGTCAATATTTGGTTCTTAAGTCGAAAGTGGACTTCTTACAATTACATGTTGTTCGTGTGGTCAAAGGTTATTTATATCCAGAATGACATTAATAATTTGGATATCATATATATCATATATATCCATCATATACATGTATTTATAATATTACATAATCATTTAGAGGTACGAAATGAAATTCACCGTTCATGGAGACGGTAAGCCGTACGTACGCATGATTGCTACTTTCATTTCTTTGTCATATTAATGGAATTAAAACTAAATGGGAGGTATGTATATTTTAATTCCAGAATTATATTCATCATGTAGATATACTATTCATTATATATATCCATTATATACATGTACTTTTAATAGTACATTACATTTGGGGATAAGAAATGAAATGCACCGTTCATGGAGACGGTAAGCCGTACGTACGCATGAACGCTACTTTCATTTCTATCTCATACTTTAATGGAAATAAATAATAATGATATAGAGGTATATTATAATTCCAGTATAACATCATATATAGTAACTTTAAATCCATCCTTTACACGTCCCACATATGGCATTAACGAATCACATCACTTTTAGGGGGCGGTAGTCCGCACTTCCTTAAAAGAAGATATCGTGTTTACCCATAATGGAAACCATAAAGGTATGGCAAAAATGAAAAATACAGAAGCTTAAAGAAATCATAAACATATTATATATCATATATAAAAATAGTGACATCATAATGGCCACCCTTGAAGGTGTTAAATGTGTATTGAACAATCATAGTTTCAGGAGGATGAATTTCGCCATCCACGGAAACTGTATGTTCTTTAACCATTTGATGTAGTTGTGTGAGAGTGTAGCTCAAATAAATATTATAAAAACATCCTAGTATATTGAATATACTGTTGTTGTTACAAAATAAGTAAATAAAAATAGTTTAGAGGGTTGGAGAAGCAAAATAAAACAAATGAACAAGAGAGAATGAATTACCTTTAAAAGTGTAACTCTCTTTTGATTTGAGCCTAAAGGCTTCCTTTAAAAGGATTCTGCCCAAAGGTAATCCTCTAGGACGAGGCGAGGGATGTGGAGAGAGTAATTGGGCAGGGTTTGGCCGAGCCAAAGGCTTGAGAAGTGTGTGAAATGAGGTAGAGGTGGGGGCCTTTTATAAGAGGGGAGGAGGGGCACTTTTGGAAAGTAAAGAGATATTACTTTATTTGAAAATGTGATTCGATTTTAAAAGGTCCCACATTGATAGAATTCGTGGATACGGTGATAATGCTTCGAAATCCACTCATCCAATTGGTTTTGCCCATGTGTAGGTTTTATATTTTTCATTATCTTTCCATTTTATTTAAATCGTCAAATAATGATGTCATCGCTGCATCATTATTATGTCATAAATAATTTAATTTATTTAATGTCTAAAAATTATAAAAAAATTACTATGATGTATGAAATCTTTTTATCTTTCCAATTACTATTTATAATCAAAATTTGGACTTGTTTAACCCTACTTAAAAATTGTTTTAGTAAAACAACTCATGTTTGTGTCAATTTAATTTTAACATTAAATAAAAATATATTATTGTCATTTTCCAACTAAAGTGGCTCCATGGGGTCCCAAAGTTGGCCCATGGCTTGTCTTGGTCGGCCATGACTCACCAAATAGGTGTAGGACAAGTGTCATGGTGTTTTCACATTCTTATAATATCATTTTTACCTTAAACTACACTAATTACCTCTAATCGCGATTAATGAAAAAAAGTTACTATTCACCAAAAAATTATTATAATCTCATTGAACCACATTTTACATCTTAATGACAACCATGTATGTCTGATTTTTAAAATTCAATACACATTAGTGGTAAACTTTCGTTTAACTGAAAAATCAGTTTGCTTGATTACCACTTAGTGGTTTCACTATTCATCAAAAATTGAAATTTTTCAGAAAATTACCAAAAATTCACCCTAAGCTATATTTGATATTCCGAATTCAAAAATGAAGTCCATTTTACAAAATTCAAAACATATAAGTCAAATTAATTAATTTAATAATTAATTCCCGATGTCATGACAAATAGCGTGTTTTTGTGAAACAATAAGTATCAAAAGATTGCCACCAGTTTAAGTCCAATTTCAAAGTGAAATTGATTCCAATGACCACCATTGGATTAACTGGTAAAAATATTTTCTAATTTCACTTTAAAACCAATTAAAACAATAATCTAATCATATAAATAATTTAGATTAAAAATAGGTTTCGAATTAAAATACAACATTTTACACTATTCATAAAAAAAATGAACTTTATCAGAAAGGTACCAAAAATTTACACAAAGTAAATTTTGATGTCCCGATTCTAAAGAAGAGTTATATTTGGTCCAAAATAAAGTATAAGAGTGATCAAAACTATATTTAATGACAGTTCACCATTAAAAGGTGATAAGTGAACCTTTAGTGAAAAATAGAGTATATATGCCCTAAAATTGAACTCTTTCTGTATTTTAAGCCTTTATCTTTTATTGGGTAAATGTATAAACATTTAAAAACATATCTAATCATATTTTAGTTATTTCTATCCATTCCCACTAGTACAACGGCTACTTGTTAACTAACATTTAAAATAATATTATTTTATTACTTGTGTGCTACGTAAGTTTCAAAGAAACTCATCGTTGTGTATCGGGTACGCAATCGAACATAGCAGCCCCTTTAAAATAAAATTAATATTTAATTAGTAAATATTAATAAATATGAAAATTCTTTATTCATTATTTACCTGGGATGTTACACCTGCTAGATCCATCCATTCACTAAAAATAGAAATGTCAGTGTGAGTATATCAACAAAACCATCATGTACTAATGAAGAAGGTAAACACTAAGATACACTTACTCATTCACTTTATCTAAAACTAGGACTCTTTCTGAAATCCTAACCATTATGGTAATGTCACTTGTGATTAGATAATACCCTAACCTCTAATGTTATCTAAACCGACCTTTGATACCAACTATAAGGCCCAGCCTTAAACCTTACATAATCTTGAGTTATCACAAGATTACATGTTTAGGATCTTTTCAGGTTTAGTGTTTTAGAGAATTAGATCATGAAACTTGCATTACATTCCACATTTAAACAAAGTGGTTACATAAAAGACAGTATTCATTCTTCCCATCAACGGAAACATATTGAAAATAAAACATGGATTATTTCTTGACACATCCTTGACACTATCATCACATCATGTACCTTTCCATTGACCTGTGAAAAACATTTCAAAAACTTGGGATGAGCATAAAAAGATCAGTAAGGGTTATAAAAAATATGGAAAGGAAACATGAGTTCATATATATATAAGAATGAAATCATACTTTACCCATAAAACAAAGGCACTTTAACTTACCTCATCAAACCATGAATAAATCGTATAAATAATAAGACATAAAGGTAACTTGAGGCATTCATAACATTCTTACGTAGGGAGTAACCCTCTTGGTTACGTTTGGAATACCCATCATAGTATATTGCCTAAATCTCTTCAGAGAAACCTTAACGTTTCACTCCTTCGTGTTACCCAATGCATTGGAGAGCTATATCGGGCTCACCCGCCCTTAGTTTATCATGGAACCACCCGTTTTCATAACAATGACCAAGAACCATAACATAAATGTATCACATAAAACATGCATAAAGGAAACATAACATTTCCACATTTCAATCACAATATAACATTTTTGTATATTGAAATAATGAATCCATTCAAAAAGAAACCATTTCCAAAACCATTTAAAACATTTAATAAAGTTATTTTTGAATCAAAGTGTCCCATACCACCTTGAAGCTTAAAATTTTAAACCATTAATATCCATATAAATAAATCTTTAAAACAATTTTGAAAACATGGATATTAATAAGAACAAATAATTAAAACATTTAAAACGATATTTTGGTTAAAGGGGTTTTACCAAAATTAGAGACACATGAATACAATAATTGAGGAATAACATTTAGTAAGAACTTTATAATATCATGATAATAAATGGATTCATGATATAATACTCCAAAGGACAGTATATACTACATATAATAGTGAATTGGTGCATAACAGCAATGAACCCTCAATAGAAATGTCAAATGTGATGAAATCCCTTATAAAGAATGTATCCTTAAATTAAGGACAAATCAATCTCAAAAATATGTGTGACAAATATAAATACACCCAATATAAGTGGATATTAAGTGTAAAACAATAAAAGGTCATTCACACATATTCAATGGATGACATATTCAATGACTACATGTTGAACCCAAAGAAATCGAAATTGGGTTAAAAAGTTCCCTTGACAGCCTAACGACATCACATCAAAATGAGCTGATGAGAGATAAAAAGTGTACCTCATCACTTGGAAATAAAATTTACATCCATAAGGATATATGAGAACATATCCCAAAATAAAAATATGTAAATTAAAAGACCCAACAATAGAAGTCTTTTAAAAAAAGAGGAGGGTGAAAGGTTCCCTTACCGACTTGGGTATCTTTCAAAACATACACCCCATGAAAGAATGACAATATATCATTGATGTAAATATGCATAAACGAAGGTATATTACACAAAGCGTAGAATAATGGGCAGTACATACACCACTCAATGGAATTTTTGGCAAATGTAGCATAAATCTCACGGGAATAAAAGTGAGATGAAAAATCCCTTATGAAAACTCGGCAGCCTAGCGGCGCCACATAAAACATCCGAATATGGATTGATGAGATAAAATAGGGTATCTCATCACATTAAAATAAAATTTAAAGCAAGAGGAATATAAAAGAACATCCCCCAATATTACAAATAGAAGCTTAAAAGAAGTGACATAAATGAGAATACTTAAAAAGAATGAGAGAGGTTAGATCTCTTACGAATGTTCGGCAGCCTAACGGCTCCACTCAAAACTTCCAAAATGGATTGATGAGAGAGAATAGGGTCTCTCATCACATGAACATAAAAATTACAGTAAGTGTAATATAAAAGATCATCCCAATAACAAGAAAGATGAGCTTTAAAAGGAATGACATAAAAGTGTGTACTTAAAAAGAAAGAGAGGAGTAGGATCCCTTACCTCGGGTCCGACTTGACTCGATCGTTCATTAATCTCCTGAATAATAAACTTGAGTTAATTTCTACTTGATTAAGAACATTTTTCAAGCTTATTATTCCTTTTATATCACTTATTTCCATGTTATAAACATTATGTAATCATTATGTTAATAATGACTGTTTTGTCGATATTTGGTTCTTAAGTCGAAAGTGGACTTCATACAATTACATGTTGTTCGTGTGGTCAAAGGTTCTTTATATCCAAAATGAGATTCATGATTTGGATATCATATATATCATATATATCCAACATATACATGTATTTATAAAATCACATAATCATTTAGAGGAAAGAAATGAAATGCACCGTTCATGGAGACGGTAAGCCGTACGTACGCATGAACGCTACTTTCATTTCTATGTCGTATTAATGGAATTAAAACTATATGATAGTTATGTATATTTTAATTCCAGAATTATATTAATCATTTTGATGTATCATACATCATATATATCCATTATATATATGTACTTATAATAGTACATTACATTTCGGGATAAGAAATGAAATGCACCGTTCATGGAGACGGTAAGCCGTACGTACGCATAAACACTACTTTCATTTCTATCTCATACATTAATGGAATGAAATAATAATGATATAGAGGTAAATAATAATTCCAGTAAAACATCATATATAATAACATTAAATCAATCCTTTATACGTCCCATGTATGGCATTAACGAATCACATCACTTTGAGGGGGCGGTAGTCCGCACTTCCTAAAATGAAGATATCGCATATACCCATAATGGAAGCCATAAAGGTAAGACACAAATGAAAAATACAGAAGCATAAGTAAAACATAAACATATTATATATCATATATAAAAATAGTGACATCATAATGGCCACCTTTGAAGGTGGTAAATGAGTATTGAACAATCATCATTTCGGGAGGCAGAATTTCGCCATCCACGGAAATTGTATGTTCTTTAACCATTTGATGTAGTTTTGTGAGAGTGTAGCTCGAATAAATCTTATAAAAACATCCTAGTATATTGAAGATACTGGTTTTGTTACAAAATAAGTAAATAAAAGGATTTTAGGAGGTTGGAGAAGCAAAATAAAACAAATGAACATGAGAGAATGAATTACCTTTAAAAGTGTAACTCCATTTGATTTGAGCCTAATGGATTCCTTTGATAGGATTATGCCCAAAGGTAATCCTCTAGGATTAGGAGAGGGATGTGGAGAGAGTAAATGGCCAGGGGTTGGCCGAGGAAAAGGCTTGAGTAGTGTGTGAAGTGAGGTAGAGTTGGTGGCCTTTTATAAGAGGAGAGGAGGGGCACTTTTGGAAAGTAAGAAATATTACTTTATTTGAAAAACATTTTCGGTTTTAAAAAGTCCCACATTGATATAATTCGTGGATAAGGTGATAAGGGTTCGAAATACACCAATCCAATAAGTTTTGGACAAGTGTAGGTCATAGAGTTTACATTATCTTCTCATTTTATTTAAATCGTCAGATAATGATGTCATCTCTGCATCATTATGATGTCATAAATAATTTAATTTATTTAATATCTAAAAATTATGAAAAAAAATACTGTGATGTAGGAAATTTTTTTATCTTTCCATTGACTATTTATAATCAAAAATATGACTTATATAACCCCATTTAAAAATTGTTTTAGTAAAACATATCATGTTTGTGCCATTTTTTTACATTAACATTAAATAAAAGGTATTTATGTCATTTCCCAACCAAAGTGGATCCATGGGGTCCCCATGTTGTCCCATTTATTTTCTTGGTCGACCATGACACAACCAATGAGGGTAGTACATGATTCAAGTTCATTTCATATTATTAATACATTATTTTTACCTTAAACTACACTAATTACCTCTAATCGTGATTAAAAACTTAATAAGTTACTATTCACCAAAAAATTATTTTTATCCCATTGAAGCAAATTTTACATCTTAATGACAACCATGTATGTCGGATTTTTGAAAATCAATACACATTAGTGGTAAACTTTCATTTAACTGAAAAATCAGTTTTCTTGATTACCACTTAGTGGTTTCACTATTCATCAACAATTGGAGTTTTTCAGAAAAATACCAAAAATTCACCCTAAGCTATATTTGATATTATCAATTAAAAAATGAAGTCTATTTTACAAAATTCAAAACATATAAGTCACATTAATTAATTCCCGCTGTCAGAGCAAATAGCGTGTTTTTATAAAACAATAAGTATCAAAAGATTGGCACCAGTTTAAGTCTAATTTCAAAGTGAAATTAATTTCAACGACCACTATTGGATTTAATGGTAAAAATAAATTCCAATTACACTTTAAAACCAATTCAAAAGATAATCTAATCATATAAATAAATTATATTAAAAAGTGGTTTTGAATTAAATACAACATTTTACACTATTCATTAAAAAATAAACTTTATCAGAAAGATACCAAAAAATTACACAAAGTAAATTTTGATGTCCCGATTTTTAATAAGAGTTTTATTTGGTCCAAAAGAATGTTTAAGAGTGAACAAAACTATATTTAATGATTGGTGAACATCAAAAGGTGATAAGTGAAAACTAGGGCATATACGCCTAAAATTGAATTCTTTCCATATTTTAAGCCTTTAGCTTTTATTGGATAAATGTAAAAACATCTAAAAACATATATAATAATATTTTAGTTATTTCTATCCATTCCCGCCAATACAACGGCTACATGTTAACTACCATTTAAAATAATATTATTTTATTATTAGAGTGCAACGTAAGATTCCCTAGAAACTCGTTGTTGCGTGTTGGGTACGCCATCGAGCATAGCGTCCCCTTTAAAGTCATTTAAATATTTTATTCACAAATATGGATAAATATGAAAATGTCATATTCTTTATTTACCCGGTGTGTAGTAGTAAGTTATATTTTTAACAATATCTTTTCATTTTATTTAAATGCCTTATTAATGAGGTAATTGGTGCATCATCATTATGTCATAAATAATTTAATTTATTTAATGTCTAAAAATTATAAAAAACATCATGATATATAAAATCTTCTTATCTTTATAATTAATATTTATAGTAAAAAATATGACTTGTATAACCCCATTTAAAAATTGTTTTAGTTAAACAACTCAGGTTTGTGACATTTTAATTTTAACTTTAAATAAAAATGTATTTATGTCATTTTACAACCAAAGTGGATCCATGGGGTACCCAAGTTCACAAATGGATTTTATTGGTCTGCCATGACACATCCAATGTGGTTAGGACATGTGTCAAGTTCATTTCATATTATTAAAACATTATTTTTACCTTAAATTACACTAATTACCTCTAATCACGATTTAAAACATAACAGTTACTATTCACCAAAAAATTATTTTAATCCCATAAAACCACATTTTACTTTCTAATGACAACCATGTTTGTCGGATTTTTGAAATTCAAAACACAGAAGTGGTAATGTTTCATTTAAATGAAAAATCAGTTTTTTTAAGTACCACTTAGTGGTTTCACTATTCATCCAAAATTGAAGTTTTCCAGAAAAATACCGAAAATTCACCCTAAGATATATTTGATATTATGAATTCAAAAATGATTTCTATTTTAAAAAATTCTTAACATATAAGTTACATTAATTAATTTAATAATTAATTCCCATTGTCAGAGCAAATAGTTTGTTTTCATGAAACAATAAGTATCAAAAGATTGACACTAGATTAAGTACAATTTCTAGATGAAATTAATTTCAATGACCACTATTGGATTAAATGGTAAAAATATATTCTAATTTCACTTTAAAACAAATTAAAAAGCTAATATAATCATATAAAAAAATTCAATTAAAAAGAGGTTTTGAATTAAAATACAATATTATTCAATATTCACTAAAAAATGAACTTTATCGGAAAAATTGCAAAAATTTATACAAAGTAAATTTTGATGTCCTGAATCTAAAGAAGAATATTATTTTGTCAAATTTAACAAATAAAGTTTTCAAAAGGGGATTTAAAAGAGGCTCGTCATCAAAAGGCGTTTAATCGACCTTTTAAATAATATTAGAATGTTTACGCATAAAATTGGATTCATTCACATTTTTAATCCTCTAACATTTATTGTAAAAAGTAAAAATATTTGACAAACATGTATAATAATTTTGTAGTTAGTTCTTTTCATTTCCACCATTACAACGGCTAGGCGTTAACTACAATTAAAAACAATATTATTTTTTTATTAGAGTGCAATGTAAGATTCCCAAGAAACTCGTTGTTGGGTATTGGGTACGCCATCGAGCAAAGTGTCCCATTTAAAGTTATATTAATATTTTATTCAAAAATATGGATAAATGTTAAAATGTCATATTCTTTATTTACCAGGGGTGTTACATCCTTCCCCCCTTTTGAGGATTGCGTCCTCGCAATTTTAAAATCGGGTATGGAAACTTCATTGAAAATCCCACATCAAAACAAGAGTCAGTAAAACTATTACTTTGAAAGAATGGGAGAGAAGTAAAAATGTCACCCGAGTTAACCCATACTAGGATTCCAAGTATGTAAATATGGATATGGAGGAGAAAACAAAGGGTCATGTTCTGATGGAGAGTGATAGTAAACATGTCTAGGAAAAAGTTAACTACAAGAAAATCACAAACTTGTGATGGGTTAAACGGTATTCGATTCCCCAGTAATAAAAGTTAACAAACAAAATTTTTGTTTTAAGTTACTATTCATTGAGAAATTTATTTTTGAGCTTAACTAAATCATAATGAAACATGCATACTTGTCACATAGACTTTCAACTTTTACTAGATTTCTTAATCAAACTCATATTTTCTCCAAAAGATGAGTTTTTAGGAAGACTTGTTCGCATTAAGAGTACTATAATCAAGTTATTGATAATCACCTAATCCACAAGAGAGAACTATATATTTCCCATGTCTTTAGACAAAATTCAAAACCAAAATTGTTAGTATGTGGTCAGATAATTCACAAAAGTATAATCCTTTATAAAAAGATAATATAATCTTAATCTCCAAAATTTTTCCTAAATAACCCAAAGTTCAACGATGACCATTTGATAAACAATTGTCCATAAAATTATTCAAAGTAAACCAAACAATGATTGAAACCCAAATATTCGATTGATTTAATCACATAGTCTTCCAAGGTACAAATTAACTTTTTTCTCCAAATGACATCAGTTACTCTTAAATTCACATATTGAAAAGTAATTAACCTAATCACATATCCTCGATGATAGGTTAATCATTTCCATAGATAACCCAAAATAAAATTACTCTTGATTCTTAAAATCAACTAATTAAAAAAGAATTAGTCAAACTAACCAGGGAATTCACATAGTCCAGTGGTAGGAGGTAAATACTAGTCGCACTTTGGTTGTGGGTTCGATTCCCACAGCATTGTCCGACATGATGGGTTGTCACACGGTCTGCATGTTGTCCTTTATCCTAAACTATATAATTATTAAAACATTCCCCAAAAAGAGATAAGATCATCAAAAATAATCATAACATATTTTACGTCAAGTTTATCTCATGCCATTCATTTTCCATAATATCATAGAGTAAACTAGAATTACCTAAAAAGTAAGGATCATATAAACCCTAATGTTTAACTTTATATTATTACCTGAACTTCCACATTGATTGGTCATCTCGTACATGATGCATTAAAGAACATACCAAGGTACAAGTGGTTTATTATGACTCCTTGATGGTTGGTTTAGAAAAACCACGAGTTTCCTCATTGAATCCCCCATTTTATCGAGTATCTAAATCAGAAACCACCACAGTTTCCTACAAACATGATGTCTCTTTGGTTCCTTCTAGATCCATCCATTCACTAAAAATAGAAATCTCAGTGTGATTATATCCACAAAATCATCCTGTACTAATGAGGAAGATAATCACTAATATATACTTACTCATTCACTTTATCTAAAAATTATGACTCTTTCTGAAATCCTAACCATTATGGTAATGTCACTTATGCCTAGAGAATACCCTAACCTCTTAAGTTATCTGAACTGACCTCTGATACCAACTATAAGGCCCCAGACTTAAACCTTACTTAATCTTGAGTTAATACAGGAGTACACATTGAGGATCTTTTCAGGTTTAGAGTTTTAGAGAATTAGATCATGAAACATGCATTACATTCCACATTTAAACAAAGTGGTTACATAAAAGATAATATTCATTTTTCCCATCAATGGAAAAATATTTAAAATAAAACATGGATTCTTTCTTGACACTTCCCTGACACTACCATCACATCAAGTACCTTTCCCTTGACCTGTGAAAAACATTTCAAAAACATGTGATGAGCTTAAAAAGATCAGTAAGGGTTACAAATAAGTATGGAAATGAAACATGAGTACATATATACATATGAATGAAATCATAATTTACCCATAAAGCATAAGTACTTTAACATACCCCATAAAATAATTAATAAATCATAGAATGAATAAGACATAAAGGTAACTTGAGGTATTCATAACATTCTTCTGTAGAGAGTAACCCTCTTTGTTACAATTGGAATTCCCATCACAGTCTATTCCCTAAATCTCTTTGGAGAAACCTTAACGTTTAACCCCTTCGCGTTAACCAATGCATTGGAGAGATATATCGTTCTCACCTGCCCCTGGTTTATCACGAACCACCCGTCTTCATAAATAATGACCAAGAACCATAACATAATCATAGAATAAAACTTAAGAATAATGGAAATATAATGTTCCTACATTGCAATAACAATATAACATTATATGATATTGAATCCATTCTAAAAAAACATTTTCAAAACCATTTAAAACATTTAATAAAGATATTTTGGTATCAAAGTGTCCCATACCACTTTGAAGATTTTAACATTTTACAACATTAATATCCATATAAATAAATCCTTGAAATCATTTTGAAAACATGGATTTTAATGTTAAATATTTATAAGAATAAATCATTAAATCATTTAAAACGATATTTTAGCTAAAGGGATATTATCAAAATGAGAGACACTTGAATATAATAATCGAGAAATAACATTTAATCAGAACATTATAATATCAACAGAATAAAGGGATTCATGATATAATATTACAAAGGACAGTATATACACCATATAAGAGTGAATTGGTGCATAACAACAATGAAGTCTCAATAGAAATATAAAATGAGATAAAATCCTTTATAAAGAAGGTATCCTTAAATTAAGGAAGAATCAATCTCATAATTATGTGTGACAAACATAAATGCCTTCAATATAAGAGGATATTAAGTGTAAAACAATCAATGTACATTCAAACATATTCAAATGATAACATATTCAATAACTTCATGTTGAACCCAAGGAAATCGAAATTGGGTTAATAAGTTCCCTTGGTAAAATTCGACAGCCTAACGGCGTCACTTTAAAATTCATAAAATTATTTGATGAGAGAGAAAATGGTATCTAATCACATGGACATAAAATTTACATCAATAAGGATATAGAAGAACATATCCCAACATAAAAAGATGTAAATTAAAAGACATAATAAAATAAGTCTTTTTAAAAGTGGAGTGTGAAAGGTTCCTTTACCGATTTGGTCAACATTCAAAACGTACACCCCAGGAAAGAAGGGTCATACAATGAAGATGTAACTACCCATAAATGAGAGTATATTAAACTGATAGTAAAATAATGGGCAGTACATACCCCACACAAAAAGGAAGTAGTGGCCAATGTAGCATGAATCTCACGGGTACAAAAAGTGAGATGAAAATCCCCTTATGAAAATTCGGCAGCCTAACGGTGCCCCATAAAACTACCAAAAATGGATTGATGAGATCAAATAGGGTCTCTCAACACATGAACATAAAATTTACAAAAAAATTAACATAAAATAACATCCTCTAACATAAGAACATGGAGCATAAATGAAATGAAATAAAAGAGAGTACTTGCAAAGAAAAGAGAGGTAGGATTCCCTTACCTCGTGTCTGACATGACTCGATCATTCTTTAATCTCCTGAATAATAAAATTTGGTCAATTTATAATTTCTTATGGACCTCCTTTAAATATTATTATTCATTTAATATCACATATTATAATGTTATAATATTTTGTTAATAAAGTGAGTTCATATCAGACGTTTTTGTCGATGTTCACTACATGAGTAAAAATTGAACTTGTTTGAAAATAATTTTCCATGTAGTTATAGGTAATCATCTCCAGAATACTATTGATGTTTTAAATATAATATATATGCAGTGTATATTGATTTTATACTATTCAATATCATTTGGAGATAAAAAATTAAAAGCACCGTTCATGGAGACGGTAGGCCGTACATACACACGAACGTTACTTTCATTTTTTGTCATATTAATGGAATTAAAAAAATGAGAGAGATATATATTATAATTCCATAAGGATATCCATCATTTAGATGCAATATATTTCATATATATCCATTATATATATTTACTTATAATAGTACATAACATTTGGAGATAAGAAATGAAATGTACCGTTCATGGAGACGGTAAGTCGTACGTACGCATGAACACTACATTCATTTCTTCTTTTTTTGTATTCAATGGAATGAAATAATAATGATATAAAGGTATATTATAATTCTAGTAGTATAACATATTTAATATCAATAATTCCATCTTTTATACATCCCACATATGGCATTAACGAATCAAATCACATTGAGGGGGCGGTAGTCCGCACTTCCTAAAATGAAGATATCGCGTTTACCCATAATGGAAACCATAAAGGTATGACATAATTGAAAAATACAGAAGCTTAAGGAAAACATAAACATATTATATATTGTATATAAATATATTGACATCTTAATGGCCACCTTGGAAGGTTTTAAACGAATATTGAACAATCATCATTTCATGAGGCAGTAATTCACCATCCACCGAAATAGTATGTTCTTTAACCATTAAACAAAGTTGTGTGTAAGTGTAGCTAGAATACACCACATAACAACATACTAATATATTTAATATACTTTTTTTGTTACAAAAGAAACGAATAAAAATAGTATAGGGGTTTGGAGAAGCAAAATAAAACCAAAGAACACAAGGGAAGACAATACCTTTAAATCGGGTAACTTTCTTTGATTTGAGCACAAAGGCTTACTTGGAAAGGATTATGCCCAAAGTGAGGCTTAAATTATGAATATAGGGATGTGGATAGATTAAATGGGCAGTGGTTGGCCGAGCCAAAGGCTTGAGAGGTGTGTGTAAGGTGGTAGAGGTGGGTGCCTTTTATAAGAGGAGAGGAAGGGCACTCTTGGAATGTTATAAAATATTACTTTATTATAAAATGATTTTCGGATTTAAAAGGTCCAAAAAGGTTATATTTCTAGGATAAGGTGATATGGTTTCTAAATCCACCCATCCAATAGGTTTGTGACAGGTGTATGTTATATTTTTAACATTATCTTTTCATTTTATTTAAATCCCTTATTAATGAGGTAATTAATGCATCATTATGATGTCATTAATAATTTAATTTATTTAATGTCTAAAAATTATAAAAAAATCATGATATAGGAAATATTTTAATCTTTCTAATGAATATTTATAGTCAAAAATTATACTTGTATAACGCCATTTAAAAATTGTTTTAGTAAAACAACTCATGTTTGTAACATTTTAATTTTAACGTTAAATAAAAAGGTATTTATGTCATTTTCCAACCCATGTGGCACCATGGGGTCATCATGTTGACCCTTGGATTGTCTTGGTCTGCCATGAAACGTCCAATTAGGTTAGGACATGTGTCATGTTCATTTAATATTATCAAAACATTATTTTTACCTTATATTACACTAATTACCTCTAATCGCGATTAAAAATATAAAAGTTACGATTCACCAAAAAATTATTTGAATCTCATTGAACCACATTTTACATCCTAATGACAACCATTTATGTTTTATTTTTGAAATTCAAAACACAGAAGTGGTAAAGTTTAATTTAAACGAAAAATCAGTTTTTTTAAGTACCACTTAGTGGTTTCACTATTCATCAAAAATTGATGTTTTCCAGAAAATTACCAAACATTCACCCTAATCTATATTTGATATTCCGAATTCAAAAATTATGTCTATTTTGAAAAATTCAAAACATATAAGTTATATTAATTAATTTATTAATCAATTCCCCCTGTCAGAGCAAATAGCATGTTTTCATGAAACAGTAAGTATCAAAAGATTGACACTAGTTTAAGTCCAGTTTCAAGATAAAATTAATTACAACAACCACAATTGGATTAATTGGTAAAAATATATTATAATGTCACTTTAAAACCAATTCAAAATATAATCTAATCATATAAATAATTTCTATTAAAAAGAGGTTTTGAATTAAATTACAACATTTTTCACTATTCATTAAAAAATGAACTTTATCAGAAAAATACCAAAAATTTTCAGAAAGTAAATTTTGATGTCTGAATTCTAATGAAGAATTTTATTTTGTCAAATATAACACATAAAGTTGTCAAAAAGTGGATTTAAAAGAAGTTATTCATCAAAAGGTGGTTAATCGACCTTTTAAAGAATATTAGAATGTTTATGCTTAAAATTGGATTCATTCACATTTTTAATCCTCTAACATTTTTTGCAAAAGTAAAAATATTTGACAAAAATATATAATCATTTTGTATTTAGTTTTGTTCATTCCCTCCATTACAACTGCTAGGCATTAACTACAATTTAAAATAATATAATTTTAATATTAGAGTGCAACGTAAGATTCCCAAGAAAATCATTGTTGGGTATTGGGTACGCCATAGAGAATAGGGTCCACTTTGAAGTTATATTAATATTTTATTCACAAATATGGATTAATGTGAAAATTTCATATTCTTTATTTACCTGTGGTGTTACAATAATACCATAAGAACTATTTTGTTTGGGGGTGGAAAGCCATTTGATTTTTGGAAACAAACTCAAAGGGTTTGTTGACAACCTAATTTGTCTCATGATACCAACCTATGAGTTGAGATTATGTAGTGGGCCCCATCCTCAACTTCATGTCAATATAATTAGTATTAAATATATTCGACAATAGATAATGTTTATATACATTATATGTATAGAATAAAAGATACATATTCCTTAATATTTCCATAGTAAAAAAAACGTTCAAAATAAATAAGGTATGTAAAATGGTATAAATCATTGACATTATTCTTATATATTATATAAGAATGTAGAAATTTAAATATAATATAATTTCAATAGAAAAATGGTCTCAAATGGTAAGTAGGTACCCCAAATAAGAAAGAGTAGGTGCACAATACTTAGCTAATCACAATAAGTAAAAATTGATACAAAGCTTGCGACCACATTGTAATCAATTATGTCATACGAAAAAAAGTTATTAAACACCAAATGAATCACAAAAGACAAAGAATATAAATAGAATAATGAGACTATATATCAAATTTTTTTACACCTTTACAACATATAACAAATAATTGGCGAATAATGGAAATCCCACACAATTGAATGTGAGATTTGAAAATACCTTACAAACATTTTTACATGGTAATGAGTGTTCTTGTGAGGGATTAAAGAGAGATAAATGGGTATCCCATCACTTATATATCATAAGTTAGTAATGGGTAAGGTTTTAAAACATACTCAATCATTATGTATTAAAAATAAGAGATCACAACATATTGTAGATTCTTGAACAAAAGTGAGAGACGAGATCCCTAACCATAAATCAGTTGGTGATGTCCGCTTGTTATTAAAGTCCTGAATAAACAAATTAGGTTTAATAATTAATAATTCCATATCCTCTTCAATATTTAATTTTTTATGTATAATAATTTTATGTTCATTTATAACCAAATTGATTGGTTATGTTGATCAATTTCATTGTTCAATCTCATTTGTTTAGTTTGTTTTAATGACTGGGTCGCTTTTATGTTTGTTTAGATAAACATGTAAGATGAAATTGGTTTCCTAGAATTGAATTATAATTTTATTTGTTCACATAATGGAGATTACATTGTTTTAAATTTAATTTGGTTATTTTAACTGAGGTAAAATTATTATATAAAACAATAGTGACAACTGTTTTTGTAAATTGGGGGGTTTGATTACAAAGACCATGTTTTTATTTATAACATCATATAATTTGCACAGAAGGTTTACAGAACAAAAAATATTATATGTTGCATATATAATAATCTGGTTCAGCCATTACTCAAATTTTTACCTAATGATAATTAAAGATAAATACTGAAATTGCTAAGGTATAGCCCTTGAATGTGGACATTAGCACATCTCAAATGGTTCTTTTATTTCATTCAAATAAACAAGGGATAGAGGATAGATTATAATGAAATAGACCATTAGAATATAAACATTCTAGTACATGTATTTTACTGGAGTTATCATACAATTTTGGTGAATGTGGGTGTGGAATCAAACAAAAAAGACAAGAACCTAAAAGAAAAGAATTAATTGGAAAGTAGAATTTAACTCTTGAGACATCCTGCATTGAGAACGTCTTAAGGGGAGAGGATTTAGTAAATTTAAGATGCTATTTGATTTTTCATGTGAAAGAGTAAATTTAGGAGAGGTTTGGGCAGAATATTTGAAAGGCACAAGGACTGAGAGGAGTGAAGAGAAGAGGAAGTCGGGGGGGGGGGTGTTATAGTGTAGGAGAAGTGGGTTTTCATAATTTTGTAATCATTTGTTTATTATTTCATCAAAAGACAAGGAATAATAATTATTCCAGGAACAACAACAGTAATAAATGCATGTGACTTCGATCCAGTTGGCCTTACATCATCATATCATCATTAGGGACTCCATAAATCAATTATTTAACATTTATCGTTAATTATCTCATTTTACTATTCATCAAAAATTCATGTATTTTATAAAATGCACAAAAATTCATCCCCAAATTTTCTCCATGTGTAGGATCCAAAAATGATGTACATTTTTAAAAAATAATTATTTAAATTATATTATTCAATTATATAAATAAAATCTTTATTAAATCGAAAAATATAAACATTTAATTTATTCATATTCATTTTTAAGGTGACTAAATTAATTTATACCTTCATGGGTATAAATACAGTTCAGAAAAGTCATATTACTATTCATAATGCTATGTTACTATTCAAATGTGTTGGTTACTATTCATTTGTTTATATTAGTATTCACCAAAAACTATTTTAATTCAATCAAACTCTAAATATCATAGTAAACACAACTGTGTATGTTATATTTTCAATATTCAAAACACACAAGTATAATATTAAGGTTCAATGGTTAGTCTATGAAAATTTCATAAATAACCAAGTTTTGATTCAATGAAACTCAATTCATTATTAAATATAGTCTTTTACTCGGATGTATTTAATAGAAACAAAACATAAAATGTTTGGGGTGCAACATTATTTCCACTTTCAGAAATTTTAGCTTCCAAATTATTTATTTATAAATCCCACAAAATATTATGTGGGTGATTCTTCTTCATAAAATCCCATGTTTCACATGGTGATTTCTCCATATTCTTGTTCTTTCATGGAACCATTACAAGACGAGTTCTCCAATTTCTCAATACTTGTTCCCTTATGTCATTGATCCCGGTAGACACTCCAAAATATGAAAAATCTAGTTCCAGTTCTATTTCATCATTGTTGAGTAAATGCATTGGGTCTAGCATAAATTTCCTCAAAAATTACACATATTACACATCATGAACATTGTAGAGACTTGGAGGCATTTTCAAATGGTAAGTAACAACATCGATATATTCCATAATTTCAGATGTTCCAATGATCCGAGACCCAATTTCCTTTTTTAACTGAAACATATGACACACATACAAGGATATACTTTTAGAAAGATATAATGTCACATTTGGAATTCATAATTCCTTATCATTTTTTTAGCATAACTCTTCTGTCTACATTGGGATACTTTAATATGGGCTAAAATGTCCTCACCTTTTCACTGGTCTCATCTAAATGTTCTGGGCCTATATGTTTCCTCTCACCATCTTCATCCCAACACGTTGGAGTTCCACACATATCTCCATATAAAGCTTCAAATAGAGTCATTTGAATACTATAATGGAAATTGTTGTTATAGGAAAATTTAACCAATGGAATGTATTGATCCCACATACATTGTATATTATGAGATAATGATCTCAGTATGTCTTCGAAAGATTAAATAGTCATTGCAGACTGTCTGTTTTTTTTTGGGGTGATATGAAGTACTCATATGAAACACAATATTCAATGACATCTCATAACATTTCCATAATTTTGATGTAAACTAGGTATCTTGATAATACACAATCTATAGTGTTGAATCATTAAGTCTTACATACTTAATATAATGTATTTCCCGACATTGAGGTTGTAAATCCACTATTATTGGAAGGAAATCTGTTGATTTTGTTTGATGATCAAAAATTACAGATACTGCATCATTCCTTCGAGGTGTCCTCTATAGTCCAGTGTCAAAATCGAATGAGATATTATCACACTTATACATAAGAATAGGTAGAGGTTTCTTCACTCCTATAAGATGTTGTCTTGCTACATTTACTTGTTTTAAAATTAGACACCTTGAAACATATTCAACAATTTCCATCTACATATTATCCCTGAAAAATTATTCCATCGTATCACAATACATATTTGTTCTACCCAATGTATATATAAATTTGAGCTATGAGAATTTTCTAACAGTTTCCTTTTTATCTCAGGTACTTTTGGAATTCATATCCTCTTCTAAATTTTCAGAACTCATTCATAGACGGGGTCTTCTAATTACCCATCCTTGATAGCATAAATTTTCTAGTGTATATTCTCATCATCAGATTGGGAGCTCTTTATCTTATTTAATAAATACAATTTTTCAAACATTTTAAAGACCTGCATTTTTTCCCATTCTGTAACAATTCCAATATACATCTTTTATAGATCCAAGAATATATGATCTCTTTTAATCCTCACTTGGGTCAAGAGATTGTGATCTTTCCAATTTAATGCATATTCCACCTTATTTTCTTTTCTAGGGTTGTAGTGTATTTAAAAATATTAATATCTGAGTTAATCAAGCCATCCAAATTACCTCTTGTTGAGTTTTTTGTTTGAAAATGTATTTCAAACTGTTGTGGTTAGTATAAATATCATATCCTTCTCGATAGTTATATTTTCACCATATTTTAAGAGCAATGATTATGGATGCTCACTCAAGATAATGAGTTGTATAATTTTCTCATGAGTATTCAAATGTCTTGAGGCTTATGAAATAACATTATCATCTTTCATAAAGATAAAAACCAATACATTCTTTGATGCATCAATTTATTTCACAAATAACTCATTTCCAGATGAAAGAGTAAATATTGGAGAATTGTTTAGTCTTATTTTTAATTTTTCCAACCATTTTGTGCATTCCTTAATCCACACAAACTTAACACCTCTACGTGTAATCATGGATAGTGGGTTATCTAGTTGGGAAAAACATTAAATGAAATGTCGATAGTAACCTGTTATGCCAATAAAACTGTGTACATCAGTTTTTTTTGTTGGCATGATCCAATCATGGATTGCCTTTTTCTTTGAAGGATCAATTAATATTACATTTTTAGAGACAATATTTCCTAATAAAAAATCAAATTGAATCTATAATTCACAATTCATAAACATCCCATATAATTCATTTCATCTAAGAGTTATAGAATAATATACTTTTGATCATCATGGTCTTCATAAAATTTTTAAAAACCACAAAAAAGTTATCAAGATATTCATTGAATATTCTATTAATTAAATCCATGAAAATATATAGTGCATTAGTAAGTCCAAAACGCATCATTGTAAACTCATAATGCCTATACCTGGTTTGAAATTTTGTCTAAGGAATATCGTCATTCTTCACAAGTAGCTATGGATATCTGAATAGAATAGCAATCTTCGAAAAGTAATGAGATACATTAAGTTGATCCAATAAATCATCATTTAAATGATGTTTAAAATTATTAATTATTTTAATATTATCAATTTCCTTAAAATCAATGCATATCATCAAGGATCTATCTTTCTTCTTGACAAACCTAACTGAGGATTCCCATGGAAAACACTAGGGAGAATAAATCCTTTTTCACTCAACTCCCATAGATTTTTCTATAGCTGAACTAACTTCAATGTGTCCATTTTATTGGGGGTCATTGATATTGGTTATTCACATAGGATTAAGTCAATGGATAACTCAATTTCACGCACTGTATGAGTACATGGTAAATCCTATAGAAATACATCAATGTATTCTGGGAAAATATACTCATCTTAAAGTTGAATATTTCTTTCATGACCCATAGATATTGGGTTATCTTCTTCTTCATAAATTGAATCTAATAGAGCTACCTGTTGTGGGTCTAGATAAGAATACTATGAAGAGGTCTCTACTTTAATGATAAAATATTATACACCTTTTTAAAAAATAGTAACTTCCTATTACTTATATAATATCATTGCATCATAGTTTGACTACAAATTAATATCAAGAATTATATCAAAGTCACTCATTGGTAGGATGATAACATTAACTACTAAAGTATGATAGGGTGTTCGGTGGGGGACTAATTGATATGCCATTGTTTCAATGATACATCCCTTTAGAGTTTTGGCAGACAACTTATTGATTAAATACAATTGAACATGTCTAAAATTCTTGGAAAACAGGGACTACATAAATGAATTATATGATCCAAAATCAAAAAATGTGTTTGTTATGTTTGAGAAAACAATTAATGTACATTCCCCCACATCATTATGAACTTCAACCTCTGCTGTTGTAATCGCATAACCTCTCCCTTGCTTATTTGGCCTTTTCTAAGGAAAGTATACATGACTTTTAAGACACTCATTTTCATAGTGTCCCATCTCCCAATAATTGTATCATTGAAGATCATCAAATTTATTTTCCATTTACATTAATTGAATAAATGACCCTTTTCTCCACACTTATAGTAAAGTCCCATGACTTTTAAGAAACTTACAATAGGATTCTTTCCACAGTTCTCGCTTAATTGGAATTTTTTCATTCCCTTTTTTTGAACTAAACCATTCTTATGCTAATTAAAGTACCTTCTTTTATCTTGGTTTATATTTAAAAAAATTTATCTAGACAATTCCTTCAATTTTTTTATGGCAGTTCATACAATTTCACCATATGGTGAGAATGTTGGAGAAGTCAGCTCCCTTCAATGAATTGTCTTATGTCCTTTAATAAACAGATCAATCTAGTCTGCTATGTCACCTATGTAATCTATAGCATACTTGGTTAGCCTTGTGATGTTATCATCATACTTTAGCAACACTATATTCTACCCTTTTTTTATGCCAGGGAATTTCCTCAATATTTTTGTTCATTGCTCACGAGGGAAATATTTTTTGCTGAACATTTCCTTAAATGAACATTATTCCATATCATTGTTTTTTCTTCCTTCATGGTATTCTTTATCAAGGACCACCAATGATCAAAATTTCCTTTGAGGCAATATACTTCAAATAATACCTTTTCATTTCCATTGGATCTTAATGCCCAAAATATTGTTTCATGGGACTTGATTCATTGCTCTGCAACCACTGGATTAGTAGTCTTGCTAAAATATGAGGTATTCAACCCCATGAAACTATCCAATAGAGGTCTAGAGTGGTTATTCATCACATCCTGAGTAATTTGTGCTTGTATGGTCCTGATATGTTCTACTCTTACAATGAATGTGATGACATGATCAGTGGGAAGATCCATACATTGCCCACGAGTATTGATTCCCCATCTTCTATTAGACGCCATTTCTAAATAATGCCTTGCACTATACTAGGTTACGAATCATAATGTAATATATTAGCATAAAAAATACTTATCATAAATTGAGATCAGAGGCATGGATAATCCAATAATTTGAAAAATTGTTTCTTTGAGGAATAGTTTAACATTCATTCCTTCATAATGTATTGTATAGAAAATATGAATTATCCTAACAAAATACCCTAATATTTCCATAACCTAGAGACCAAAAATGCCTGTTGTAGTGTTATAGGATCCCCCATGTGAAGCCTGAAACTCCATGTCGTCACATTCACTCATAGGTACATTGGTGCTAGAGCCACTTCTACTTGATCATATAAAGAAAATAAATTATTTTCAAGAATTATCCACATAATCTGTTCCTTAACAAAATAAACAGAGATTATTGTAAGTTTGTACTCAAATACTACCTAAGGGAATTTTTCCCTAATCTACTTTTTTGAATCTTGTTCCCTAGTTTGATACTAATGTTCCTCTTATATCAACTGTAACGCCTTGAACCCTCTAGACCAGATTCATTGCATTAAATTTTATATTGGAATTCAAAGAAGGAATTAGAATCTTGAAGGAATGATCTATTTAGTTTTCTAGAAAGAAGTAGATACATAAATGTAACAAAAATTGCATTAGAAAAAGTTTATAAAATATAATAAATAAGAAAAAGTAAAAAACACAACCACATGAACTTAATAAATGATCTTTTCGTCATCACCTATTGAACATAAATAATGAAACGGCTGAGATCAAAATCTCAGTAAGGGTAAGAAATTGTGAAATCATGAATAAATAATAACTGAATTGTATATTATTTGATATAAACAATATGACATGGTTAATAAATTAAAACTCATGACATTAATATATTGGGAATGAAACTGTATCCATAGATTTGTTTCATAGTGAAAATATAATGGTTATAAATAAATAATAATTGATAAAGTGAATTATTATTAATTGGAAGTCATGTATCTATAACATGATACCATAATACCGTTAAAACAGTTTAGTTGTGTGTGTATAAACCCATCTGATTTATGGATACAAACTCGAAGGTTTTGTGGTCAAACTGATTTGTCTCATGAGACCTATCGACGCATCAAGGGGATATAGCGGGCCCCGAAAACTTCTATATGACCAAAGAATTATTTATTTATAGATTAAACAAAATAAAAATATTCCTTTACATTATCCACATATAATAGTGGATACAGATTCATCAATATTTCAAAAGTGAAAACTTCATTCAAAATAAATACCATATGTTAAATGATATACAACGTAGAAAATAATCATATCGGTTATATGAGAATATGGAAATTTAAATTCTATATTAAATAAAATGAAAAATGATTACAACCTGATAGTAGGTATACCAAATAAGAGATAGTAGGTTCATAATACAAGGAAAGTCATAATGATGTGAAAATTGAGACAATGCTTGTTACCATGATGTAATCAATTGAGACATGTGACCAATAGTTAATAACCACAAAATTAATAATATAATACCATGAATATATAGAGATTAATGATACTATATATAAAATGGTAGTACACCACTACAATGTATAAAAAATAAGAGGTGAACTATGGAAATCTCATAGAATTGAAAGTGAACTCAGAAAACCCCTTACTAACATTTCAACATGGTAAAAAGTTTTCTTTTGAGGGGTTAATGAAAGGTAATGAAGTATCCCATATCTTATATATCAAATGTGCTATTATAGTGGTGGTTCTAAAACATATCCCATCATTACGTATTAAAATTTAAAGAGAACAACATAGGGGATATTATTGACCTAAAGTGAGAGACATGATCCCTTACATTAAATCTATTGGTGTTCTCCACATGTTATTAATGACCTGAATAAACAAATAAAGTTTATTAATTAATAATTACAAAACGTCTTATATTTTGAATTGGGTAATTATAAACATTTTATGTTCATTTATATTAATTTTGATTGGTTATGAGGTTCAATTTCAATGTTCAATCAAGTTTGTTTACTTGGTTTTATGGACCAGTTCTTTTATATTATTATTTGGATAAATATGTAAGATAAAATTAGTTTTCTTGAATTGAAATTAAATTATTTTAGTTCATATATAGGAGATTAGATGGGTTTAATTTTTTTTTTGTTTTTTGGATTGAAATCAAATTATTATATAAAACCATAGTGACAACCGTTTTTGTTAATCCTAGGGTTTGATTACAAAGAACATGTTTTTCATTATAACTTAATAAAATTTGTAAAAAAGGATTTTAGAACCATAAATATGATATATCTAATATATAAGTATATGGTTCATCCATAACACAAATTGTCACATGACCAGTGTTATTGATAATAATAAAAATTGACAAATTGTTGTCCTTGAATGTGGAAAATTGGACAATCTCAAACGGTGCATTCATTTCATTCAAATTAAAGGATTGTAAAATAGAGAAGGTAATAAAATATAACATTATAATCAAAAAAAATAGAACATGTATGTTTCTAGATTTATAATACTATTTGGGTTAAAGGAGGTGAGGAAAATAACACAAAAGACAAGAACATAAATGAAATGGAGGAATTGGAAAAAACAATTTATGTCTTGAGACTCCCTCCTTTGAGAACCCCATAGGTGGAGAGGTTTTGGTCTATTTACGAGGATATGGGAATTTGGAAATGAAGGAGGATCTTGGGGGGAGATTTTGGAAGAATATTAGAAAATAAATAGGATTGATAGGATTGATGAGAAGAGGGAGTGAGGGGGGGTTTTAAAGTGGAGGAGGGGACGGTTTTCATAATTTTTTAACTATTAGTTTATTATTTTTTCACATGACAAAGAATAGTATGTATTACATGTCCAATAACAGTAATAAATGCATGTTACTTTGATCAAATTGACTTTGCATTAGGAAATCATCATCAATGACTCAATAAATATCTTATTTAGCATTTATGGTAAATTATCACATTTTACTATTCATAAGAAATTCATGTATTTTTGAAAAATCAGAAAAATTCACCCCATCCAATTATCAGTGAGTATGATCAAAAAATTAATTCCATTTTTCAAAAATAATTTTCTTAATCTTATTTTTATAATATTTAAAGAAAATCATTATTTAATTGAAAAATACAAACACATAAATTATTCATCTTGATTTTTATGGTGCCTAAATTAATTTATACATTAATGGGTGTGGATACCATTCATAAGATTCATATTACTATAAATAAGTGTATGTTACTATACATAATGGTAGGAAACTATTCATAAGTGTATGTAACTATTCAATAAAAATTATGTTAATTCAATCAGACTCTAAATATCATCCAAAACACAACCATGTATGACATATTTTCAAAATTCAAAACACACAAGTGGAAAATTTATGTTAAATGGCTAGAATTTGACTATCTCCAAAATAACCAAGTTTTGTCACAAATAGTATTAGTGATTTATGAAATTTATTTTATGGCTGAACGAATTTAAGATAATCACACCATAAAATATTTTGGGTGCTACATTATTCCCTCCTTTAGAAATTTTATCCTCAAAATATTTTATTTATAATGCTTCCAAAAAGATGTGGGTAGTTCTTCAACATTAAATCTTCATGTTCCAATGTTTCTTCCTCCAAAGTCTAGTTTTTCAAACATCCATTACTAGACGATTCCTCCCAATTATCAATACCTTTTCCCTTGTGTCAAGGATCCCAATAGGCTCTTCATAATATAATAAATCCAGTTCCAGTTCTATTTCTTCATAGGTGAGTACAAGTATTGGGTCTTGCATGTATTTCTATAACAAAGTCACACAGAACACATAATGAATATTGGAGATACATGGAGGCTTTAAAAAAATTTATGATACAGATCTGACTCATTCAAATGTATCAAATTGTTTGATGTAATGGGGCTCAATTTAACTTTCATACAGAACCATAAGACACCCTTCCACGGATATACTTTCATAATGACCTAATCTCTCACATGTAATTCCATATACATTCTCCAGTTTTCATCATAACACTTTTTTCTATTTTGGGTGGTATTAATATGGGCATGAATTATCATCACCTTTTCTGTGGCCTCTATAATACGTTCTGGGCCAATAAGATTCATCTCCCGAATATCGTCCTAGTATGTTGGATTCCACATATCATTCCATACAATTCTTCATATGGATCAATGTGAAATAGAGAATGGAATTTATTGTTTTAGAAAAATCTGTGAAATAGATGTATTGATCCCATGAACCTTGGAAGTCAAGTGATCTGGATCATAGCATGTCTTCTAGAGTAAGTACAGTCCATTCTGATTGTACTTCATTTTGGGGGTGAGATTCTGTACTCAAAGGAAGCTCAATAATAAAATCCTTCTAAGGACTACTCTATAATTTTTATGTGAACCAGCGATCATGATAATACAAAATCAATAAATTTTCTCCAAGATGTCTTGAAACATAATTTATATAATTTCTTACAAGGATCACAAGTTGTTAATCATCTCTTATAGTAAGGAAATGTTATGATTTTGTGTTACAATAAACAATTACACATATTCTGTTATTCCTTCTAGGTGTCCTCAGTAGTCAAGTGACAAAATCTGTCGTAATATTATCCCACTTCCACGTAGGAATAGGATGATATTGCTTCACTCCTCTGGTATATGTTCTCTCTGCCATTATTTATTGACAAACTAGAACCCATGATATGTTTTCAGCAATTTCCTTCTTCATATTCTCCATCCTAAAATATTACTTAGTATCTCAATACATCTTGGTGCTACCCGGGTGTATAAAAAAATTTCATCTATGAGCATCATCTAATAGTTCCCTTTTAATCTCATTTACTGATGGGAAACTTAACAACATCGCAAATTTCAGAACTTCTTCTTTATACATTAAGTCTGAAAATCTCTAATACATGACAACATTAATTTTCTAGGTCATATTATCATCATCATATTGATATCTTTTTTATATTAATTAATAAATATTGATTAAAAATCATTTGAATGATAAAAGACTTTTTCCCATCCTTAATAATTACCATACACTTCATCAGTAGATCCATGAATATAGGATCTCATTCAATATTCATTTGGACGAAAAGTTTGTGATTATTTAGCTTAATTCTAGTTCAACCTTATTTACCTTTCATGGGTGGTACTATACTAAAAAATTGTAATCATTGAGTAACATGATTGATCTCAATTGCCTCATGTTGAGTTCATTTTTTGATAAAATAAATTTCAAACTCTTGTGGTCCATATAAGTATCAAATCCTTCTTTGTTGAGATAATTTTTCAATATTTTCAGATAAATGATTATGGCTGATTACTCAAGATCATGTGTTTGATAATATTCCAATTTAGTGTTCAAATGTTTTGATTCATAATCAATAAAATTATCTTTTTCATAGGGATGAATCCCAGTCAATTCATTATTGCGTTGTTGTATATCACAAATCCCTCATTTTCAGGTGGAATAGTCAATATTGTATCATTGACTTGTCTTCATTTCAATTCATCGAAGCATTCTGTACATCCTTTCATCCACAAAATTAAAAATCATTTACGTGGGATCTTTTTTTGTGGGATATCCAGTCGGTAAAAATATTGAATGAAACACTGATAGTAACATGCTAATCCAATAAAACTGTGTACCTTAGTAATGTTTGTTAGCATGTGACAATCTTGGATATCCTTTTTCTGTGTATGATCAAATAGGATTCCATATTTTGAGACAATTTTTCCTAGAAAATAAACGGATTGATACTAGAATTTTCACATGCTAAACATCCCATATATGTCTTTTCTTTTAATAGATTTAGAATAATCTACAAGAGATCCTCATGGTAAAAATTTCATTTTTAGTACACCAGATATCATCGATCAATACCACAATAATATTATCTAGATATTCCTTGAAAACAGTATTCATGAAATCCATGGAAACAGAGGGTGTAATAGTTAGTCCAAAATGCATCACAATATACTCATAATGCCCATACCAGGTTCTAAATTATTTCATGGAATATCTTCTTTCTTCTCATAGAGAGGTGGGGCCCACACGAGTCTACCAATTTAATTTTCTATGACCTCATTTATTTTTCTCCTAATGTTTCCTTGATGATTCTTCCATTAATATCCCCTGTTTAGTTATTGGGTAACTCCTCATTTTGGTTAATGAGGAACCATATTTTTCCATTTTTTATTTAAACTACCAACGTGTTTAATTATAGGGAAACTTCTCTCTCCCTTATATAATTAAATGTCAACACATCTTAATTAATTTGGTGAATTAAATTATTGGAGAGTTTATTTTCATATAATAAAATAATTTGGGGAAACTATTATTTAATCAAGGGAGATATTCGTTGGTGAAGGAATGAACATGGGAGAGCTTTTGATATTTGGACAAAGAACAGTGGCCTCTGACGAAGAATGATGAAGAACGCGGGTTCCTCAGAGATCGATGGCGCGCCGCCAAGTCCTCTTCTCTGTGACATTGTGTACCGCGATGCCTAGGATCCTCTCCTCCATGGCGCCGTGTAACGTGATGCCTACGATCCTCTCCTCCTCGACGCCATGTACTGCGAAGCCTATGATCCTCTGCTCTGCGACGTAGTGTACCGTGACGCCGATGATCGTCTTCCGTGATGAGGTAGGGGTTTTGGTTTATTTCCCTTTATGTGGTTTTTACACTCATTATATCAAATAATTGTTGGGAGTTGTTTCAAACCACTGTTGTGGTGGGTGCGGACCAATGAACAAATCTGAACCCACTTTTTTTCTATTCGTGATGTGCATAGTGTTTGGTGATGACGAAATGGGACCGGAACGGCGTTTGAAAGTCATTGCAGTGAAGAGAAGGTCCGGAGACGACCGTAGGCACAGACAAGAGCAAGAATGGACCACCAAAATGACTCTGGTGGCCCATGGACACCACCAGCGGCCTACACCGGCTGGCCTCCCAGAGGCGGCGGCACCCCTATGAGCCGCCAAGGCCGGATCTCGTGGCCACGTGGGATCTGGAGGGGACGTGGCGACCGCATGCCGTGTCAGTCAAGAAAAAATGAGGGGGAACCACGTCCCCCCCCCCCTGGTCGGCCCACTAGCCGAGCCACCACCCCCCCCCCCCCCCCCGGCCGGGCCACGGCGGGTCACGCAGACCGGGTCGGTCCGCGCCCAGTCGGGTCGGACCCGGACCCTGGTTGGGTCGACCTGGTTCGATCCGACCTGGGGGGGGGGGGGAGGACTGGGCCGGGCCGGGCCCAGACCCCCCACTTCGGACTGTTTTTAGTCATTTTCCCATAACATAGGCTAGGGAACTCCGATCGACGCACCATTATTTGTGTTGGGATCCTTGAATCGTGGTGTTCGTTTTAGTATATTACACTCAAGTATTAAGAGAACTTTGGGTAAGGCCGGGTTGGTTCGTACATGAAGCCAACCGGGCCCTCAGAGAGGGAATGCTTATAACTCGAGCATCGGGCGTCCGATTGACATGCTGTTGACTTTGTTGGTTTTCTATTTGTGATAAGGTTAATTTAGCTTACACTGCACGAATATTGGATGTAGCTGGAGTACAGTCGGGTTGGTTTTAACGTAAAAACCAATTTTTCCCTTGTGACGGAAAAGATAATATCTCTCAGACTTGACGTCTGATTAACGCGCCGTCTGCCGCGTTGAGTTCCTATTTATGAGACGGAAATTTGTGATACATGAAATCTGAACATAGTGACAGTTTATGTATCAACCCCCTTGGATTGTGGAGCGGACCATCCTGGAACCGAGCGTACTGTGAGTGGGAACCCTAGGGCTAGCTGTGACTACAACAACTTATGTAGTGGAATCCTTCGTGGGTTCGACAGCAGCGAAGAATGTACTTGGATACTTAGTGGGATCAACAGTGACGACTACTATACTGGAATGATCTGTGGGTTCGACGACGATGACAACTATCCTTGTATCCTATGTGGGTCTAGCAGTTTTGACCTCTGTACATGTATACTGTGTGGGTCCGGCAGAGTAGCTGGTCCTATATCATTTGTGGGTTCGACAGCATAGTTGGTCTTGTATCCTCTGTGGGTCCGAAATCTTAGATGAATCAGTGGATACATCATATCATCTTCATCTCCTAACGCAGTGTATATCAATGTGAGTTGAGTCTTGATTCTCAATCACTATCAATGATGTGGTTGAATTTCATTTCCTGTGTGGATTGGGTTGTACATTACTATATGGACTGGCTTGTGCTTCGGCTCAGGAGCAGGAGCCAAACTGTTATTGATGACTTAGGTATATGTGTGTGCATAAACCTAAGCAGTGTTATTAATACTTTGTGATTGTATCTTTCCTTTGTTGTATATCCTTCGTGGATTCTGAGAGACCTTCAGGGGTCTCGGGGTCCCTAATGAGTATCGTATACTCAACTCTGCCTGAGATATGGCATCATTATGTTGTGTTGGATGCAAACAAGGGACATCACTGATCGAGGATGAGGCATTTAGAGTTGGATGGAACCTGGAGGTGGACCACTTCATGAGACGTACAAGGAGCGGACGATAGGGCCTAGGAGCTGAGGAGACTATCTGTACCCACCCATCAGGTGGGATTTCTAGAGGAAGACTCGGTGTTGTTGTTTTAGTTTCGGTTGTTCTACATTCCTTTCATTTGTACTGCACTTTCAGTTAGGATTGTATACCAGCCCATTTTATTTCAGCACTTACCTTGTACTCAGTTTTACTTTGTGTTTACTTTACTTGCGTACTCTGTGGTGTTTTTTTACTCTTTAAATGTAATGCCTTCTCTTCATTGGAATTTATTCCTTTGGTCCTAGTTTCCATCCCCTAGGCTATGGAAGGTGGGCTTGGGGTAGTAACAACACGGGCAATGTGGAGGGGTTGTGACAAATTTGTATCAAAGGGGTCAGTTCTATCGTATAACTTATGATTCTGATAATTTCTACTCTGTGGAGAAATATTGTTAAGGGTATTGAGTGTGGTTTTCAGTCTAGGGAGTCTAGTGTTGTTGCGGCGGCCGATGTATCCATACACCAGGACCCTGACTTCTGATTTTCCGACTCAGTGCACGAAAAAATTGATTGCCTATGTGTTTCAAATTTTTTATTTTTGATTACTTTATGTCAGCTCTCCAGGTATACTGTTTTAACCATGGTGCACCTGTTCTATTTTTAGGATGGCCCCACAACGACAACTAACTAGGGTTATGAGCTCTGTAAGATACGGAAGCCCACCGAGTGACGAGGGCTCGGGGCAGGGCCCCATTACGGCAGAGGCACCAACGGTACCTCTACCCGCTGAGCCATTGATGTTACCAACCCTAGCGGCGTAGAGTGCATGCCACCTCAGCATGTTTCATGAGTTTCAAAGATAGAGGCTTCCCATGTTTCATGGAGAGACGGATCCTTAGGCAGCCGAGGTTTGGCTGGAGGCTGTCATCAGAGTCATCAGGTTGGTAGGGACGCCAGGAGACCTCATGGTGATCCTTTTCACACATCTCCTACACATAGAAGCATGTAGATGGTGGAGCCTGATGTTCTATGTTCATGATGAGGCATATCTTCTTTGGACGAACTTTGAGAGATTCTTATGCTCGGAGTTCTTTCTGGCCACCCTCTGTGCGGTGCGCATCTAGGAGTTACTACAGCTGCAGCTGGGCATCATGTCAGTAGCCCAGTACTCAACAAGATTTACCGACCTCTTGCGCTACTCCACAGACATGGTGTGGGACCCATTCATCTAGGCTCGGACCATTGAGGAGGTGCTGAGGCATGAGATAAGAGCTTCGATGATTCCACTCAGCATACCAACCCAGGCGGGGGTGTTGGAGTGAGCCCTACTAGTGTAGAGATTTCTTGCCGAGTATCCAATAGCAGTGAGGCCGACCGCTGGATGGCACAGAGCGGAGTCTACCACAGTAGGTAGTCGACAGACAACATTGGGGTTCATGAAGACCAGGCCGAAAGGTGGGCCACCTCAGGACATGGGTTCGGCTGTGTGGGGCACATGGCGCAGAGCCTGGCTTCTAAGGCGCATACAGTTCTAAGCATGTGGCGGGCAGGGTCACATGGCTCGTGATTGCCCGACCAGCCATGAAGACAAGCAGTAGACAGCGGAGGGACCTCCCAGGCATATGTAGAGGTTCGAATGTGGTGGTTCATAGGGAGTAGGCGGACGAGGCAGAGGATCTATCCGAGTAGCAGGTGGTGGACGATGCTTCAAGGCTCCACCACCACCACCCCCAGGAGGTCCACACCTACCAAAGGGAGATGGACGGCAGAGGCATGCTCAGCTTCATGCAGCATAGGCTTACGACCACGAGGAACTTGAGATGATTCGAGGCACTATCTGTGTCTACTCCACCCTTGCTGCAGTTCTTATAGACAAAGGTGTGAGTCATTATTTTATTCCTTCTTCCCTTGTTCGGAGCTCAGAGATTCTGATGGAGCCATTGGCTTGATCCTTGCTGCTAGAGACACCTACGCGATCAGACCCATTGATTACGCACTGGTGCCGGTAGTGTGAGCTTAATATAAGATTCGAGAGCTTTGGCTGAGATCTTCTTGTAGCGGCGTCAAGGCCATACGATGTCATCATGGGTATGGACTGGTTATATATAGTCCATGCCCAGATCGACTGTATTAGGCGCAAGGTGTGGTGTGTCTTCATGGATGGGACTAGATTCACCTTCACGGGAGATAATGGATCCTTCGCGGCACATGATGGACTCACGAAGAAAAGAGGACAGTCGATCACACATCAGTTGGCTAGTGTCATCCTCGGAGCAGTTGACTGGAAGAGTCCCAGTTTTCCAATAGTGGTGGATTAGTATGCGGACTTTTTTCCGGGTGATGTTCCAGGACTACCTAATCGCAAGAAGGTATATTTATATATAGACTTGTACCCCTGTACTTCACCGATATCCAATCCGGCATATCGAATGGCTCCCACCGAGCTTCGTGAGTTACGGGTACAGCTAGAAGACTTGCTGGTGAAAGGTTTCATCCAAACCAATGTTTCATGCTGGGCTTCTCCGATTATGTTCACCAAGAAGGCCAATGAGAGCATGCGACTATGTGTCAACTACCATCGCCTGAACCAGGTGACCGTGAGTAACATTTATCCACTTCCGAGGATTTATGACCTCTTTGATCAGCTCAAGGGAGCACGTTGGTTCTCGAAGATCGACTACAGGTCAGGCTATAATCATCTCTGAGTTCAGGACAAGGATGTGCAAAAGATGGCCTTCATGTGTCGGTATGACCACTATGTGTTCTTGTTCATGCTCGTTGGCGTGAACAATGCTCCAGCAGTGTTCATGAGTCTCATGAACACGATCTTCCAGCCCTACCTCGATCGGTTTGTCGTAGTCTTCATTGACGTCATACTGATTTACTCGACGACTGAGGAGGAGCACACCTATTTAATGTGGGTTGTACTGGATAAACTCGGAGAGCAATAGATTTATGATATTCTCTAGAAGTTCCAGTTTTTTCTTTGAGAGGTTCACTTCTTGGTGCACGTCATCTCTGAGGCTGGAGTTGTTGTGGATACCACGAAGGTTGAGGTGGTACTTTCTTGGGAGCCACCCAAAAGTGTGATAGTGGTGCAGAGATTCCTAGGTTTGGCTAGGTACTATCGTAGATTTATTCTAGACTTATCCAGTGTTGAATCACCACTTTCACATTTGACGAAGAAGGGGAAACCCATCGAGTGGTTAGACAGATATTAGCAGAGCTTCCAGGAGCTGAGGCAGAGATTGACCAGTGCGCCCATCTTGAGGATACTAGAGGATGGCGTAGGGTATATAGTTTATTGGGACGCATCAGGGACCAGACTTGTGTGTGTCCTGATATAGGAGCGAGTAGTGATTGTTTATGGTTCATGGCAGTTTAGGTAGCACGAGCAGAACTACACTACCCATGACCAGAAGATAGCAGCAGTGGTCTTCTCCTTGAAGATATGGTGGCACTATCTGATGGGCGAGCACTTTACAGTCTACTCTAACCACCAGAATCTCAGGTACATTTTCTCACCGAAGGACCTACACTTGAGATAGTGGATATGGCTCGAGTTCCACCAGGAATATGACTTTGAGATAGTCTATACTCCTAGAAAGGGGAACATCATAGCTGATGCTCTCAGGCATCCATCTATTTGGAGAGACGATGGAGAAATTACCCACTATACAGATATCCTTCGTGGATAAAGATGGGGCAAACTTTCTTCAGTCCCACACAGTCACTCCTCCACTACATCAGTGGGATAGATAGGCATGGCTTGTGTATGTGGACTATAAGACGTGACATTCAAATATATCCTCAGAACATGCACATGATGGATTTTATGTAGGAGTAGATCACGCCATCCTTTTTAGGCAATGCACTATGGTACCAGTTGCATTGCAGGAGGAGGTGTGGTGGGAGTTCCACAATTCCCTTCTAGTGGTACATCTTGGTGTAGTGAAGATGTACCAGGACCTCAAACAATAGTACCGGTGCCTGGGTATGATGAAGTATGTGGAAAAGTTCGTATCTCGATGCCTCATTTGTCTACAAGTGAAGGCAGGGAACCAGGTACTAGTAAGCTTGGTATAACACTTAGAGTTATGGGAGTGGATGTGGGGTGGGATATCCCTAGATTTCACGATGGGGCTTCCACGTACTTCCAGTGGACACGACTCAATCTGGGTGATCGTAGAATGACTCACCATGTCGGCCAACTTCCTACCTATCATAGAGCAGGGATTAGTGGAGAGATTGGGATGCCTCTATGTTTAGAAGATTTTACGGCTTCATGGTGCGCCATCGCCTATCATCTCGGATCGAGACACTCTCTTTACTTCACGACATTTGAAGGGGTTGCAGGAGGCGTTTGGGACGTAGCTACGCCTGAACACCGCCTTCCACCCATAGACAGATGGTCAGACAGAGAGGACCATTCAGACTCTCGAGGACATGCTCCATCCATGTGTCCTGGACTTTGGTCGTAACTGGGATGATCACCTACCCTTGGTGGAGTTTACGTACAATAATAAATACCAATCCACCATCAATATGGCACCATACGAGGCCTTGTATGACAGACCTTACAGATCACCTTTTTGTTGGACAGACCCTGGGGAGTCAGCACTTGTAGGACCAGAGATGGTTTAGGCCATGACCGAGAAGGTACAGATCATCCAGTAGCGGATGAGGACTTCTCAGAGTAGATAGATGTTCTATTCTGATAGGAGGCAGAGACCACTAGACTTCGAGGATGGTGACCACATTTTCGTACAGGTCTCACCTCGACGTGGATTACAGATATTTGGCTGGGGTAGTAATATATCACCACGCTTCATCGGACCGTTCTGGGTTCTCCGTATGATAGGCGAGGTGGCTTATCGCCTAGCTCTTCTACCTCAGTTGCACTGGGTACATGACGTATTCCATGTATCTCAGCTGAGGATATACGTGAACAACCCGACACATATCATCGATTATAGAGAGCTGGACATCGATGACAGGGCGTCTTTTGCAGAGGTACCGGTGGAGATCGAGGATTGACAGGAGTGAGTCATACGTGGATGGCCGATTTCTCTATTTCACTTCAGGTGGAAGCATGGGAACCTCCAGGAGAGCACATGGGAGTGGGAGGCTCAGATGCGTGCTCATTACCTTCATTGGTTTCCCTAGTTATGTTGTATCTTTAAAGGGACGTAAAGCCTTGAGGGTGGAGTAATGTAAAGACCCGGAAATTTTAAGTAATTTTTTATAAAAAATACTTTGGAATTTTACGAGTATGTGGCTTCTTATGGTGCTTGATTTTGAGGCTCAGTGTGCACGAAATCAATTTTCGAAGTATAGCTCGGGTATGTTAAGTGAATGAACGAGCGGGTTTTTGTAACATTTGAACTTTTGCTCAGAATTAAAATCTGAGGGCACCAATGAACTCGCAGGGCCGGTAATTACTTAAGGGGGCACTCACCGTAGTTGCATTCAAAAAAGAGGAGAAGATAATTTCTGGGGGTTTGTTTAAGAAATTAATAAAAATTGTTGGAACAATTTTTATTACTAAGGGAGGTTACTCCCTCCCATGGGTCGTTAAGGGTGGGGCCTACAGCAACATAATTAACCAAGTGAATAGGATAGAGAGGTGGGGCACACATGATCCCCACCATTTAATTTCCTCCGGCCTCATTTATTTTTCCCCTACTATTTCCTTGACATTTCCTCCATTAATATCCCTTTTTAATAGGCAACTCCTCGTTTTGATTAATGAGGAACATTCCTCTTCACTTTCTAATTTAAACTGCCAACATGTTTAGTTATGGGGAACATTCTCTCTCCCTTCTTTAATTAAATTTCGACACATGTTAATTAATTTGGTGAATTAAATTGTTGAAGAGTTTCTTTGCGTATAATAAAATTATAGGGGGAAAATATTATTTTATCAAGGGAGAGCTTCATTGGCGATGGAAAGAAAATACGAGAGATTTTGAGCTTTGGACAAAGAACAGTTGCCTCTGACGAAGAACGACGCTGTACACTAGTTCCACAGAGATCGACAATGCACCACCAAATCCCCTTCTCCATGATGTCGTGTAACGCGATGCCTACAATTCTTTCATCCACAACGCTGTGTACAATGACACCTACGATCCTCTCCTCAGTGATGCTGTGTACCGCGACGCCTACGATCCTCTTCTCCATGAAGTCGTGTACCGCGATGCCAATGATGGTCATCCATGTATATATTGGGGTTTTGGTTTATTTCTCTTTATTTGTTTTATACCCTCAAAATGTAAAATAATTTTTGGGAGTTGTTTCAAAACACTAATGCGGTGGGTGTGGACAAAAGAACAAGTCTGAACCCACCGTTTTTCTTTTCTTGATGTGTGGAGCATTTGGCGATTACGAAAAGGGACCGCAACGACATTTGAAAGTTATCGCAGTGAAGAGAGGGTTCCAAGACAATCGTAGGTGCAGACATCTGCAAGAACGGACCACCAGAATGACTCTGGAGGCCCGCAGACACCAACAGCAGTGCGGGTCGCCGGCACGACGTCGTTTGTAGCCGGAGGCGGCGGCTAAAGCTTCCGTGGCAGGAGGCCGGATCCCACGACCCCGTAGGATACAGAGGGGATTCGGTGACCATGCGCCGCATCTATGGAGCGCAAAATAGGGGGACCCCCCCCCTAGGGGGCGTTGGGCCGTGTTGGGCCTGGCCCGGACCCCCCACTTTGGACTTTTTTCAGTCATTTGCCCATAACATGGGCTACAGACAACCGATCGACACACCGTTAGTATATTTTGGATCCAAGGGTCGAGAGGGACGTTTCAGTATATTACACTCAAGGTTTACGCGACCTTTAGGTACGACCTTGTTGGTTCTATCATGAATCCAATTGGGCCCTACGAGCGCGAACGCTTATTACTCAAGCTCCAGACATACGATTGACATGTCATCGACTTTGTTGGATTCCTCATTGTGAGCCGGTTATTTGGATTACTCCGCTTGATGCTTGGACATAGCTGGAGTACGTTTGGGTTAGTTTTAACTTAAAAACCAACTGGGCCCTTAGGATGGAAAAGCCAATATCTCTCAGACCGGGCGTCCGATTAATGCACCGTCTATCGCATTGAGTTCTTATTGATGATGCGGAACGTTGCGATACATCAACTCTGCACATTGTAACAATTGATGGATCGACCCCTTTGGCTCGTGGCGTGGACCCTCCTATAACCGAGCGTGCTGTGTGCAGAATCCCTAGGGATGGATGCGACTGCAATGACTTCTATACTGGAATCCTCTATGGGTTTGATAGTAGTGACGACTGTACTTGGACCCTCTATTGGTTTGGCAACAACGACTGCCATACTGGAATCCTTCGTGGGTTCGACGACAATGAATATTGTTCTTGTATCCTATGTGGGTCTGATGGTTGTTACCTTTGTACTTGTATCATGTGTGGGTCCGGAAGAGTACATGGTCTTGTATCCTGTATGGATCCGACAGCTAAGCTGTTCTTGTATCCTATGTGGGTACGGCAAATTAGATGAATCACGGGCTACATCTGGTCATCTATATCGCCTTACTAAGTATATGCATGTGTGAACTGAGTTTTGATTCCCAGTCATTATCATTGATGTGGTTGAATTGATATTCCAATGTGGATTGGGTTGTGCTTTTCTATATGGACTGGGTTGTGCTTAGGCTCAGGAGAAAGAGCCAAACTGTAACTGATGTCTTAGGTATATGTATGGACACATACATAAGTAGTGTTATTGATACTTCTTGATTGAATCTTTCCTTTGTGGATTATCCTTCTTGGACTATGAGAGACCTTAGGGGGTCTCTGGGTCCCTATTGAGTATCGTATACTCACCCCTACATGGGCTATACCTGCACTACATTGTGTTGAATGAAGACAACATACACCATTGAATGAGGTGGAGGCTTGTAGAGCTGGACAATACCCGGAGATGGACCACTTGGCGGGACATACACGGAGCGGACGGTCGTGCCGAAGAGCTGAGAAGACTATCTGTACCCACACTTGAGGTGGGATTTCTAGAGGAAAACTCGGTGATGCTGTTTTAAATTAGGTTTTTGTACTTTTCTTTTAGTTGTACTATACTTTTGGTTGGGTTTGTATACTGGCCCATTTTATTTTAGCACTTACCTTTTACTCAATTTTACTTATTGTTTACTTCACTTGCGCGCATTGTTGTGTGTGTTACCTATTTAAATGAAATGTCTTCCCTTCTTTGGAATTTATGCTTTTGGTGCCAATTGTCAGCCCCTGGCATATGGAAGACAGGCTTGGGGTAGTCACGACACGGGCCCTGAGGATAGGTCGTGACATCATGACTAATGAGAACTTCTACATTCCCAAGTTATTAATTGGCACATCACCTTTCCCATGTTTATAGAGTACCTATTTTTATCTTTGTTTCAAAGAATCATAGTGCATTGTGAAATATATGCTAGGACTAAAATTAATTTAATAGGAGAATAACATAAAATTATCATGGTGCTACATTATTCCCACATTCAAAAAATACATCTTTTAAATTTTTCATTTATAAATCCCTCCAAAAATATTTGGGATGTTCTTCTACATAACATAATCATGTTCCCATGTTGCTTCCACCGTATTCTAGTTTTTCCAATGATCAAGTACTATAATATTCATCTAGTTTCTCAAAACCTATTACCTATTGTTGTGGATCCCAAAAGGCTCCTCATAGTAAGAAAAATGTAATTCCAGTTATATTTTTTCATAGGTGAGTAAATGAATTGTTTCTGGAATGTATTTCATTAACAATGACACATATAACACAACCTGAATGTTAGAGATACATAGATTCATTGCTAAACATTAATCTTTATCTCCGATTCATTCTTGAATTTCAAATGGCCCAATGTACCTGGGGCTCAATTTCCCATTTTACCGATCCTTAAGTCATCCTCCAATGTATATACTTTAAAAAATACATGATCTCCAACTTCAAATTTAATATTCTTTTGCCAGTTGTCTGCCTAAATCTTTTGTCTACATTGGGAAGATTTAATATGGGCTTGAATTGTCTTCAGATTATCTGTGGCCTCTTTAATAAATTCTATGCCTATATGTTTCCACTAAGAAACTTCGTACCAAAAAGATGGAGTTCCACATATCTTTCCATTGAATGCTTCATATAGAGCTATTAAAATACTAGAATGGAATCTATTGTATTATGAAAATTCAGTGAATGGAATGTATTTATCCCACATACCTTGGAATTAATGAGATCATGATCTCAACATGTCATCAAGAATTTGATTAGTCCATTCAGATTGTCTACCGTTTTTGGTGATAATAAGTACTCATATGATGATCCTTATTCTAATCCTTCTAGAAAAATTTACTCCATTTTGATGTAAACTAGAGATCTCGATCTGACTCAATCGATAGAGGTGCACCCTAATGTCTTTCAACTTCACTAATATAAAGTCTTTATACGAACTGATATGGTAAATCATCTCTTATGGGATGGAAATGTTCTAATTTTTTGGGACGATCAACAATTATCTATATTTCATCATTCCATTTTAGTTTTCATTATTAGTCTGGTGAAAAAATAAATTGTAATATTATCCCACTTCCACATAGGAATAGGTATAGGTTGCATCACACCTCGGGGATGATGTCTCTATGCCATCACTTATTGTCAAATTAAACACATTGTCCCATAGTTAGCGATTTCCCGCTTCATATTACCCCCCAAAAATATTACATGAAATCACTATACATATTTATGCTTCATGGGATTATAGATATATATGATCATTGAGAATCATCTAATAGTTCCCTTATAATCTCAGGTACTGATGGAAGGCATTACCTCTTCCCAAATTTTCGAACACCTTCTTCATACATGATGACTACCAATCTTCTATCCTTGACAACCTTAATTTTCTAATGCATACTCTCATCATCAGATTGAGAGCTTATAATATTATCTAATAAATATTGTTTAGCTATTATTTGAAAAGGAAAGATGTTTCCACTTCAATTACAATTCTGTTATCCAACTTTAGTAGATCCATGAATTTATGATCAGTTTCAATACTAATTTGGTTTAGGAGTCCATGATCTTTCCTACTTAATGCATTTTCCTCTTTATTTTCCTTTCCTGGGTGGTAGTGTATTGAAAAATTGTAATCTTTGAGTAACTTGAGCCATATCAATTTCTGAAGCCTGATTTTTTGTGTGAAAATGTATTTCAAACTATTGTGGATTGTATAAATATCACATAATTATATGTTTAGATAATGTATCCATATTTACTGAGAAAGTATTATTGCTACTAACTCAAGATAATGAGTTGTATAATTTTGCACATGAGTGTTCAAATGTCTTGAGGCATAAGAAATATCTTTATCATTTTTTATAAGGATGCAACATTATCCATTCATTGGAGCATCACTACATATAAAAAATACCTATATTTTAGATGTAAGAGTCAATATTGAAGCATTGACCTGCCTTATATTCAATTCATCGAAGCATTTTTTACATCCGTTCATCCACACAAACATTACTCATATATGTGAGATCTTGGTTAGTGGGATAGCCAGTAGGGAAAAATTATGAATGAAACACTGATATTAACCTTCTTATCCAATAAAACTGCGAACCTCAGTTACATTTGTTGGCATGGGACAATCATGAATTTCCTTTTTCTTTTCTGGATCCAATAGGATTTCATCCTTAGATTGAATATGGCCTAGAAAAGAAACTGATTGAGGCCATAATTAGTACTTTCTAGACATCCCATATAATAATTATCTTCTAATAGTTGTAGAATAATCTTTATGTCATTCTCATGGTATTCATAACATTTTGTGTAGAATAAGATATCCCCGATGAATACCCCAACAAGTTTATCACTACATTAATTGGTCTCTCTATTCATTAAATACCATAAAATATTTGGTGCATTAGTCAATCCAAAACGCATCACTATAAACTCTTAATTCACATACCTGGTTTGAAATTCTGTATTAGGAATATCTTCCTTCATCACACGCAGCTAATGATATCATGATCGATGGTCAATCTTCTAAATGTGTTGAGATCCATGATGTTGATCAAATAAATCATCAATCCAAGGAATAGGATAGTTATTCTATACTGTAATAGAAATTATTTCCCTGTAATAAATACATATCCTCATGGATCTATCTTTCTTCATGGCAGATAGGATGGGCTCCCTATGCAGAAACTCTAGTTCGCATTAATTTTTTGTCACTCAACTCCTCTATTTGATTTTGTTATCACCACATACTCCAAAGTGGCCATTCTATTGGGGGGATTTTATATAGGTATTTCACAAGGGATTAAGTCAATTGAAAACTAATTTTCCCTCTCTACTAGAGGTTTGGGTAAATCCTATGGAAATAAATCTATGCATACTTGGACCACGTGGGATCTGGAGGGGAAGTGGCGACCGCATGCCGTGTCAGTCGAGAAAAAATGAGGGGGAACCACGTCCCCCCCTGGTCGGCCCACTAGCCGAGCCACCACACCCCCCCCCCCCCCCGGCCGGGCCACGGCGGGTCACGCAGACCGGGTCGGTCCGCGCCCAGTCGGGTCGGACCCGGACCCTGGTTGGGTCGACCTGGTTCGGTCCGACCTGGGGGGGGGAGGACTGGGCCGAGCCGGGCCCAGACCCCCCACTTCGGACTGTTTTTAGTCATTTTCCCATAACATAGGCTAGGGAACTCCGATCGACGCACCATTATTTGTGTTGGGATCCTTGAATCGAGGTGTTCGTTTTAGTATATTACACTCAAGTATTAAGAGAACTTTGGGTAAGGCCGGGTTGGTTCGTACATGAAGCCAACCGGGCCCTCAGAGAGGGAATGCTTATAACTCGAGCATCGGGCGTCCGATTGACATGCTGTTGACTTTGTTGGTTTTCTATTTGTGATAAGGTTAATTTAGCTTACACTGCACGAATATTGGATGTAGCTGGAGTACAGTCGGGTTCGTTTTAACGTAAAAACCAATTTTTCCCTTGTGACGGAAAAGATAATATCTCTCAGACTTGACGTCTGATTAACGCGCCGTCTGCCGCGTTGAGTTCCTATTTATGAGACGGAAATTTGTGATACATGAAATCTGAACATAGTGACAATTTATGTATCAACCCCCTTGGATTGTGGAGCGGACCATCCTGGAACCGAGCATGCTGTGAGTGGGAACCCTAGGGCTAGCTGTGACTACAACAACTTATGTAGTGGAATCCTTCGTGGGTTCGACAGCAGCGAAGAATGTACTTGGATACTTAGTGGGATCAACAGTGACCACTACTATACTGGAATGATCTGTGGGTTCGACGACGATGACAACTATCCTTGTATCCTATGTGGGTCTAGCAGTTTTGACCTCTGTACATGTATACTGTGTGGGTCCGGTAGAGTAGCTGGTCCTATATCATTTGTGGGTTCGACAGCATAGTTGGTCTTGTATCCTCTGTGGGTCCGAAATCTTAGATGAATCAGTGGATACATCATATCATCTTCATCTCCTAACGCAGTGTATATCAATGTGAGTTGAGTCTTGATTCTCAATCACTATCAATGATGTGGTTGAATTTCATTTCCTGTGTGGATTGGGTTGTACATTACTATATGGACTGGATTGTGCTTGGGCTCAGGAGCAGGAGCCAAACTGTTATTGATGACTTAGGTATATGTGTGTGCATAAACCTAAGCAGTGTTATTAATACTTTGTGATTGTATCTTTCCTTTGTTGTATATCCTTCGTGGATTCTGAGAGACCTTCAGGGGTCTCGGGGTCCCTAATGAGTATCGTATACTCAACTCTGCCTGAGATATGGCATCATTATGTTGTGTTGGATGCAAACAAGGGACATCACTGATCGAGGATGAGGCATTTAGAGTTGGATGGAACCTGGAGGTGGACCACTTCATGAGACGTACAAGGAGCGGACGATAGGGCCTAGGAGCTGAGGAGACTATCTGTACCCACCCATCAGGTGGGATTTCTAGAGGAAGACTCGGTGTTGTTGTTTTAGTTTCGGTTGTTCTACATTCCTTTCATTTGTACTGCACTTTCAGTTAGGATTGTATACCAGCCCATTTTATTTCAGCACTTACCTTGTACTCAGTTTTACTTTGTGTTTACTTTACTTGCGTACTCTGTGGTGTTTTTTTACTCTTTAAATGTAATGCCTTCCCTTCATTGGAATTTATTCCTTTGGTCCTAGTTTCCATCCCCTAGGCTATGGAAGGTGGGCTTGGGGTAGTAACAACACGGGCACTGTGGAGGGGTTGTGACAAATTTGTATCAAAGGGGTCAGTTCTATCGTATAACTTATGATTCTGATAATTTCTACTCTGTGGAGAAATATTGTTAAGGGTATTGAGTGTGGTTTTCAGTCTAGGGAGTCTAGTGTTGTTGCGGCGGCCAATGTATCCATACACCAGGACCCTGACTTCTGATTTTCCGACTCAGTGCACGAAAAAATTGATTGCCTATGTGTTTCAAATTTTTTATTTTTGATTACTTTATGTCAGCTCTCCAGGTATACTGTTTTAACCATGGTGCACCTGTTCTATTTTTAGGATGGCCCCACAACGACAACTAACTAGGGTTATGTGCTTTGTAAGATACGGAAGCCCACCGAGTGACGAGGGCTCGGGGCAGGGCCCCATTACGGCAGAGGCACCAGCGGTACCTCTACCCGCTGAGCCACTGATGTTACCAACCCTAGCGGCGTAGAGTGCATGCCACCTCAGCATGTTTCATGAGATTCAATGATAGAGGCTTCCCATGTTTCATGGAGAGACGGATCCTTAGGCAGCCGAGGTTTGGCTGGAGGCTGTCATCAGAGTCATCAGGTTGGTAGGGACGCCATGAGACCTCATGGTGATCCTTTTCACACATCTCCTACACATAGAAGCATGTAGATGGTGGAGCCTGATGTTCTATGTTCATGATGAGGCATATCTTCTTTGGACGAACTTCGAGAGATTCTTATGCTCGGAGTTCTTTCTGGCCACCCTCTGTGCGGTGCGCATCTAGGAGTTACTACAGCTGCAGCTAGGCATCATGTCAGTAGCCCAGTACTCAACAAGATTTACCGACCTCTTGCGCTACTCCACAGACATGGTGTGGGACCCATTCATCTAGGCTCGGGCCATTGAGGAGGTGCTGAGGCATGAGATAAGAGCTTCGATGATTCCACCCAGCATACCAACCCAGGCGGGGGTGCTGGAGTGAGCCCTACTAGTGTAGAGATTTCTTGCCGAGTATCCAATAGCAGTGAGGCTGACCGCTGGATGGCACAGAGCGGAGTCTACCACAGTAGGTAGTCGACAGACAACATTGGGTTCATGAAGACCAGGCCGAAAGGTGGGCCACCTCAGGACATGGGTTCGGCTGTGTGGGGCACATGGCGCAGAGCCTGGCTTCTAAGGCGCATACAGTTCTAAGCATGTGGCGGGCAGGGTCACATGGCTCGTGATTGCCCGACCAGCCATGAAGGCAAGCAGTAGACAGTGGAGGGACCTCCCAGGCATATGTAGAGGTTCGAATGTGGTGGTTCATAGGGAGTAGGCGGACGAGGCAGAGGATCTATCCGAGTAGCAGGTGGTGGACGATGCTTCAAGGCTCCACCACCACCACCCCCAGGAGGTCCACACCTACCAAAGGGAGATGGACGGCAGAGGCATGCTCAGCTTCATGTAGCATAGGCTTACGACCACGAGGAACTTGAGATGATTCGAGGTACTATCTGTGTCTACTCCACCCTTGCTCCAGTTCTTATAGACAAAGGTGTGAGTCATTATTTTATTCCTTCTTCCCTTGTTCGGAGCTCAGAGATTCTGATGGAGCCATTGGCTTGATCCTTGCTGCTAGAGACACCTACGCGATCAGACCCATTGATTACGCACTGGTGCCGGTAGTGTGAGCTTAATATAAGATTCGAGAGCTTTGGCTGAGATCTTCTTGTAGTGGCGTCAAGGCCATACGATGTCATCATGGGTATGGACTGGTTATATATAGTCCATGCCCAGATCGACTGTATTAGGCGCAAGGTGTGGTGTGTCTTCATGGATGGGACTAGATTCACCTTCACGGGAGATAATGGATCCTTCGCGGCACATGATGGACTCACGCAGAAAAGAGGACAGTCGATCACAAATCAGTTGGCTAGTGTCATCCTCGGAGCAGTTGACTAGAAGAGTCCCAGTTTTCCAATAGTGGTGGATTAGTATGCGGACTTTTTTCCGGGTGATGTTCCAGGACTACCTAATCGCAAGAAGGTATATTTATATATAGACTTGTACCCCTGTACTTCACCGATATCCAATCCGGCATATCGAATGGCTCCCACCGAGCTTCGTGAGTTACGGGTACAGCTAGAAGACTTGCTGGTGAAAGGTTTCATCCAACCCAATGTTTCATACTGGGCTTCTCCGATTATGTTCACCAAGAAGGCCAATGAGAGCATGCGACTATGTGTCAACTACCATCGCCTGAACCAGGTGACCGTGAGGAACATTTATCCGCTTCCGAGGATTTATGACCTCTTTGATCAGCTCAAGGGAGCACGTTGGTTCTCGAAGATCGACTACAGGTCAGGCTATAATCATCTCTGAGTTCAGGACAAGGATGTGCAAAAGATGGCCTTCATGTGTCGGTATGACCACTATGTGTTCTTGTTCATGCCCGTTGGTGTGAAAAATGCTCCATTAGTGTTCACGAGTCTCATGAACACGATCTTCCAGCCCTACCTCGATCGGTTTGTCGTAGTCTTCATTGACGTCATACTGATTTACTCGACGACTGAGGAGGAGCACAACTATTTAATGTGGGTTGTACTGGATAAACTCGGAGAGCAATAGATTTATGATATTCTCTAGAAGTTCCAGTTTTTTCTTTGAGAGGTTCACTTCTTGGTGCACGTCATCTCTGAGGCTGGAGTTGTTGTGGATACCACGAAGGTTGAGGTGGTACTTTCTTGGGAGCCACCCAAAAGTGTGATAGTGGTGCAGAGATTCCTAGGTTTGGCTAGGTACTATCGTAGATTTATGCTAGACTTATCCAGTGTTGAATCACCACTTTCACATTTGACGAAGAAGGGGAAACCCATCGAGTGGTTAGACAGATATTAGCAGAGCTTCCAGGAGCTGAGGCAGAGATTGACCAGTGCGCCCATCTTGAGGATACTAGAGGATGGCGTAGGGTATATAGTTTATTGGGACGCATCAGGGACCAGACTTGTGTGTGTCCTGATATAGGAGCGAGTAGTGATCGTTTATGGTTCATGGCAGTTTAGGTAGCACGAGCAGAACTACACTACCCATGACCAGTAGATAGCAGCAGTGGTCTTCTCCTTGAAGATATGGTGGCACTATCTGATGGGCGAGCACTTTACAGTCTACTCTAACCACCAGAATCTCAGGTACATTTTCTCACCGAAGGACCTACACATGAGATAGTGGATATGGCTCGAGTTCCACCAGGAATATGACTTTGAGATAGTCTATACTCCTAGAAAGGGGAACGTCATAGCTGATGCTCTCAGGCATCCAGCTATTTGGAGAGACGATGGAGAAATTACCCACTATACAGATATCCTTCGTGGATAAAGATGGGGCAAACTTTCTTCAGTCCCACACAGTCACTCCTCCACTACATCAGTGGGTTAGATAGGCATGGCTTGTGTATGTGGACTATAAGACGTGACATTCAAATATATCCTCAGAACATGCACATGATGGATTTTATGTAGGAGTAGATCACGCCATCCTTTTTAGGCAATGCACTATGGTACCAGTTGCATTGCAGGAGGAGGTGTGGTGGGAGTTCCACAATTCCCCTCTAGTGGTACATCTTGGTGTAGTGAAGATGTACCAGGACCTCAAACAATAGTACCGGTGGCTGGGTATGATGAAGTATGTGGCAGAGTTCGTATCTCGATGCCTCATTTGTCTACAAGTGAAGGCAGGGAACCAGGTACTAGTAAGCTTGGTATAACACTTAGAGTTATGGGAGTGGATGTGGGATGGGATATCCCTAGATTTCACGATGGGGCTTCCATGTACTTCCAGTGGACACGACTCAATCTGGGTGATCGTAGAATGACTCACCATGTCGGCCAACTTCCAAGCTATCATAGAGCAGGGATTAGTGGAGAGATTGGGATGCCTCTATGTTTAGAAGATTTTACGGCTTCATGGTGCGCCATCGCCTATCATCTCGGATCGAGACGCTCTCTTTACTTCACGACATTTGAAGGGGTTGCAGGAGGCGTTTGGGACGTAGCTACGCCTGAACACCGCCTTCCACCCATAGACAGATGGTCAGACAGAGAGGACCATTCAGACTCTCGAGGACATGCTCCATCCATGTGTCCTGGACTTTGGTCGTAACTGGGATGATCACCTACCCTTGGTGGAGTTTACGTACAATAATAAATACCAATCCACCATCAATATGGCACCATACGAGGCCTTGTATGACAGACCTTGCAGATCACCTTTTTGTTGGACAGACCCTGGGGAGTCAGCACTTGTAGGACCAGAGATGGTTTAGGCCATGACCGAGAAGGTACAGATCATCCAGTAGAGGATGAGGACTTCTCAGAGTAGATAGATGTTCTATTCTGATAGGAGGCAGAGACCACTAGACTTCGAGGATGGTGACCACATTTTCGTACAGGTCTCACCTCGACGTGGATTACAGATATTTGGCTGGGGTAGTAATATATCACCACGCTTCATCGGACCGTTCTGGGTTCTCCGTATGATAGGCGAGGTGGCTTATCGCCTAGCTCTTCTACCTCAGTTGCACTGGGTACATGACGTATTCCATGTATCTCAGCTGAGGATATACGTGAACAACCCGACACATATCATCGATTATAGAGAGCTGGATATCGATGACAGGGCGTCTTTTGCAGAGGTACCGGTGGAGATCGAGGATTGACAGGAGTGAGTCATACGTGGACGGCCGATTTCTCTATTGCACTTCAGGTGGAAGCATGGGAACCTCTAGGAGAGCACATGGGAGTGGGAGGCTCAGATGCGTGCTCATTACCTTCATTGGTTTCCCTAGTTATGTTGTATCTTCAAAGGGACGTAAAGCCTTGAGGGTGGAGTAATGTAAAGACCCGGAAATTTTAAGTAATTTTTTATAAAAAATACTTTGGAATTTTACGAGTATGTGGCTTCTTATGGTGCTTGATTCTGAGACTCAGTGTGCACGAAATCAATTTTCTAAGTATAGCTCGGGTATGTTAAGTGAATGAACGAGCGGGTTTTTGTAACATTTGAACTTTTGCTCAGAATTAAAATCTGAGGGCACCAATGAACTTGCAGGGCCGGTAATTACTTAAGGGGGCACTCACCGTAGTTGCATTCAAAAAAGAGGAGAAGATAATTTCTGGGGGTTTGTTTAAAAAATTAATAAAAATTGTTGGAACAATTTTTATTACTAAGGGAGGTTACTCCCTCCCATGGGTCGTTAAGGGTGGGGCCTACAACAACATAATTAACCAAGTGAATAGGATAGAGAGGTGGGGCACACATGATCCCCACCATTTAATTTCCTCCGGCCTCATTTATTTTCCCCCTACTATTTCCTTGACATTTCCTCCATTAATATCCCTTTTTAATAGGCAACTCCTCGTTTTGATTAATGAGGAACATTCCTCTTCACTTTCTAATTTAAACTGCCAACATGTTTAGTTATGGGGAACATTCTCTCTCCCTTCTTTAATTAAATTTCGACACATGTTAATTAATTTGGTGAATTAAATTGTGGAAGAGTTTCTTTGCGTATAATAAAATTATAGGGGGAAAATATTATTTTATCAAGGGAGAGCTTCATTGGCGATGGAAAGAAAATACGAGAGATTTTGAGCTTTGGACAAAGAACAGTTGCCTCTGACGAAGAACGACGAAGTACGCTAGTTCCACAGAGATCGACGATGCACCACCAAATCCCCTTCTCCATGATGTCATGTAACGCGATGCCTACAATTCTTTCATCCACAACGCTGTGTACAATGACACCTACGATCCTCTCCTCAGTGATGCTGTGTACCGCGACGCCTACGATCCTCTTCTCCATGAAGTCGTGTACCGCGATGCCAATGATGGTCTTCCATGTATATATTGGGGTTTTGGTTTATTTCTCTTTATTTGTTTTATACCCTCAAAATGTAAAATAATTTTTGGGAGTTGTTTCAAAACACTAATGCGGTGGGTGTGGACAAAAGAACAAGTCTGAACCCACCGTTTTTCTTTTCTTGATGTGTGGAGCATTTGGCGATTACGAAAAGGGACCGCAACGACATTTGAAAGTTGTCGCAGTGAAGAGAGGGTTCCAAGACAATCGTAGGTGTAGACATCTGCAAGAACGGACCACCAGAATGACTCTGGAGGCCCGCAGACACCACCAGCAGTGCGGGTCGCCGGCACGACGTCGTTTGCAGCCGGAGGCGGCGGCTAAAGCTTCCGTGGCAGGAGACCGGATCCCACGACCCCGTAGGATACAGAGGGGATTCGGTGACCATGCGCCGCATCTATGGAGCGCAAAATAGGGGGACCCCCCCCCTAGGGGGCGTTGGGCCGTGTTGGGCCTGGCCCGGACCCCCCACCTTGGACTTTTTTCAGTCATTTGCCCATAACATGGGCTACAGACAACCGATCGACACACCGTTAGTATATTTTGGATCCAAGGGTCGAGAGGGACGTTTCAGTATATTACACTCAAGGTTTACGCGACCTTTAGGTACGACCTTGTTGGTTCTATCATGAATCCAATTGGGCCCTATGAGCGCGAACGCTTATTACTCAAGCTCCAGACATACGATTGACATGTCATCGACTTTGTTGGATTCCTCATTGTGAGCCGGTTATTTGGATTACTCCGCTTGATGCTTGGACATAGCTGGAGTACGTTTGGGTTAGTTTTAACTTAAAAACCAACTGGGCCCTTAGGACGGAAAAGCCAATATCTCTCAGACCGGGCGTCCGATTAATGCACCGTCTATCGCATTGAGTTCTTATTGATGATGCGGAACGTTGCGATACATCAACTCTGCACATTGTGACAATTGATGGATCGACCCCTTTGGCTCGTGGCGTGGACCCTCCTATAACCGAGCGTGCTGTGTGCAGAATCCCTAGGGATGGATGCGACTGCAATGACTTCTATACTGGAATCCTCTATGGGTTTGATAGTAGTGACGACTGTACTTGGACCCTCTATTGGTTTGGCAACAACGACTGCCATACTGGAATCCTTCGTGGGTTCGACGACAATGACTATTGTTCTTGTATCCTATGTGGGTCTGATGGTTGTTACCTTTGTACTTGTATCATGTGTGGGTCCGGAAGAGTACATGGTCTTGTATCCTGTATGGATCCGACAGCTAAGCTGTTCTTGTATCCTATGTGGGTACGGCAAATTAGATGAATCACGGGCTACATCTGGTCATCTATATCACCTTACTAAGTGTATACATGTGTGAACTGAGTTTTGATTCCCAGTCATTATCATTGATGTGGTTGAATTGATATTCCAATGTGGATTGGGTTGTGCTTTTCTATATGGACTGGGTTGTGCTTAGGCTCAGGAGAAAGAGCCAAACTGTAACTGATGTCTTAGGTATATGTATGGACACATACATAAGTAGTGTTATTGATACTTCTTGATTGAATCTTTCCTTTGTGGATTATCCTTCTTGGACTATGAAGGACCTTAGGGGGTCTCTGGGTCCCTATTGAGTATCGTATACTCACCCCTACATGGGCTATACCTGCACTACATTGTGTTGAATGAAGACAACATACATCATTGAATGAGGTGGAGGCTTGTAGAGCTGGACAATACCCGGAGATGGACCACTTGGCGGGACATACACGGAGCGGACGGTCGTGCCGAAGAGCTGAGAAGACTATCTGTACCCACACTTGAGGTGGGATTTCTAGAGGAAAACTCGGTGATGCTGTTTTAAATTCTGTTTTTGTACTTTTCTTTTAGTTGTACTATACTTTTGGTTGGGTTTGTATACTGGCCCATTTTATTTTAGCACTTACCTTTTACTCAATTTTACTTATTGTTTACTTCACTTGCGCGCATTGTTGTGTGTGTTACCTATTTAAATGAAATGTCTTCCCATCTTTGGAATTTATGCTTTTGGTGCCAATTGTCAGCCCCTGGCATATGGAAGACAGGCTTGGGGTAGTCACGACACGGGCCCTGAGGATAGGTCGTGACATCATGACTAATGAGAACTTCTACATTCCCAAGTTATTAATTGGCACATCACCTTTCCCATGTTTATAGAGTACCTATTTTTATCTTTGTTTCAAAGAATCATAGTGCATTGTGAAATATATGCTAGGACTAAAATTAATTTAATAGGAGAATAACATAAAATTATCATGGTGCTACATTATTCCCACATTCAAAAAATACATCTTTTAAATTTTTCATTTATAAATCCCTCCAAAAATATTTGGGATGTTCTTCTACATAACATAATCATGTTCCCATGTTGCTTCCACCGTATTCTAGTTTTTCCAATGATCAAGTACTATAATAGTCATCTAGTTTCTCAAAACCTATTACCTATTGTTGTGGATCCCAAAAGGCTCCTCATAGTAAGAAAAATGTAATTCCAGTTATATTTTTTCATAGGTGAGTACATGAATTGTTTCTGGAATGTATTTCATTAACAATGACACATATAACACAACCTGAATGTTAGAGATACATAGATTCATTTCTAAACATTAATCTTTATCTCCGATTCATTCTTGAATTTCAAATGGCCCAATGTACCTGGGGCTCAATTTCCCATTTTACCGATCCTTAAGTCATCCTCCAATGTATATACTTTAAAAAATACATGATCTCCAACTTCAAATTTAATATTCTTTCGCCAGTTGTCTGCCTAAATCTTTTGTCTACATTGGGAAGATTTAATATGGGCTTGAATTGTCTTCAGATTATCTGTGGCCTCTTTAATAAATTCTATGCCTATATGTTTCCACTAACAAACTTCGTACCAAAAAGATGGAGTTCCACATATCTTTCCATTGAATGCTTCATATAGAGCTATTAAAATACTAGAATGGAATCTATTGTATTATGAAAATTCAGTGAATGGAATGTATTTATCCCACATACCTTGGAATTAATGAGATCATGATCTCAACATGTCATCAAGAATTTGATTAGTCCATTCAGATTGTCTACCGTTTTTGGTGATAATAAGTACTCATATGATGATCCTTATTCTAATCCTTCTAGAAAAATTTACTCCATTTTGATGTAAACTAGAGATCTCGATCTGACTCAATCGATAGAGGTGCACCCTAATGTCTTTCAACTTCACTAATATAAAGTCTTTATACGAACTGATATGGTAAATAATCTCTTATGGGATGGAAATGTTCTAATTTTTTGGGACGATCAACAATTATCTATATTTCATCATTCCATTTTAGTTTTCATTATTAGTCTGGTGAAAAAATAAATTGTAATATTATCCCACTTCCACATAAGAATAGGTATAGGTTGCATCACACCTCGGGGATGATGTCTCTATGCCATCACTTATTGTCAAATTAAACACATTGTCCCATAGTTAGCGATTTCCCTCTTCATATTACCCCCCAAAAATATTACATGAAATCACTATACATATTTATGCTTCATGGGATTATAGATATATATGATCATTGAGAATCATCTAATAGTTCCCTTATAATCTCAGGTACTGATGGAAGGCATTACCTCTTCCCAAATTTTCGAACACCTCCTTCATACATGATGACTACCAATCTTCTATCCTTGACAACCTTAATTTTTTAATGCATACTCTCATCATCAGATTGAGAGCTTATAATATTATCTAATAAATATTGTTTAGCTATTATTTGAAAAGGAAAGATGTTTCCACTTCAATTACAATTCTGTTATCCAACTTTAGTAGATCCATGAATTTATGATCAGTTTCAATACTAATTTGGTTTAGGAGTCCATGATCTTTCCTACTTAATGCATTTTCCTCTTTATTTTCCTTTCCTGGGTGGTAGTGTATTGAAAAATTGTAATCTTTGAGTAACTTGAGCCATATCAATTTCTGAAGCCTGATTTTTTGTGTGAAAATGTATTTCAAACTATTGTGGATTGTATAAATATCACATAATTATATGTTTAGATAATGTATCCATATTTACTGAGAAAGTATTATTGCTACTAACTCAAGATAATGAGTTGTATAATTTTGCACATGAGTGTTCAAATGTCTTGAGGCATAAGAAATATCTTTATCATTTTTTATAAGGATGCAACATTATCCATTCATTGGAGCATCACTACATATAAAAAATACCTATATTTTAGATGTAAGAGTCAATATTGAAGCATTGACCTGCCTTATATTCAATTCATCGAAGCATTTTTTACATCCGTTCATCCACACAAACATTACTCATATATGTGAGATCTTGGTTAGTGGGATAGCCAGTAGGGAAAAATTATGAATGAAACACTGATATTAACCTTCTTATCCAATAAAACTGCGAACCTCAGTTACATTTGTTGGCATGGGACAATCATGAATTTCCTTTTTCTTTTCTGGATCCAATAGGATTTCATCCTTAGATTGAATATGGCCTAGAAAAGAAACTGATTGAGGCCATAATTAGTACTTTCTAGACATCCCATATAATAATTATCTTCTAATAGTTGTAGAATAATCTTTATGTCATTCTCATGGTATTCATAACATTTTGTGTAGAATAAGATATCCCCGATGAATACCCCAACAAGTTTATCACTACATTAATTGGTCTCTCTATTCATTAAATACCATAAAATATTTGGTGCATTAGTCAATCCAAAACGCATCACTATAAACTCTTAATTCACATACCTGGTTTGAAATTCTGTATTAGGAATATCTTCCTTCATCACACGCAGCTACTGATATCATGATCGATGGTCAATCTTCTAAATGTGTTGAGATCCATGATGTTGATCAAATAAATAATCAATCCAAGGAATAGGATAGTTATTCTATACTGTAATAGAAATTATTTCCCTGTAATAAATACATATCCTCATGGATCTATCTTTCTTCATGGCAGATAGGATGGGCTCCATATGCAGAAACTCTAGTTCGCATTAATTTTTTGTCACTCAACTCCTCTATTTGATTTTGTTATCACCACATACTCCAAAGTGGCCATTCTATTGGGGGGATTTTATATAGGTATTTCACAAGGGATTAAGTCAATTGAAAACTAATTTTCCCTCTCTACTAGAGGTTTGGGTAAATCCTATGGAAATAAATCTATGCATACTTGGACTATATGCACATCTTCAATTTGAATATTTTTTCTCTCACCCATAGATATTGGGTTCTCTTCCCCTCTATGAATTTTATTCAATATAGCTACTACTGGTGGGTCTAGAAAAGAATCATATGATAAGGTCTCTACAATAATGATAAGTGATTATAAACCATTTTCAAAAAATGTAACTTCTTTTTTCATACAACAAATCATCACATCATAGCTTGACAATCAATTCATATTGATAATTATATCAGTGTCAGTTATTGGTATGATGATAACATTAGCTACTAAAGTATATTTTAGTGTCTGGAGTGAGACTAACTGACATTCCATTGTTGTACTGATACATCCCCTAAGAGTTCTTACTGACAACTCCTTTATTAAATCAAATTGTTCATGTATAATTTCCATGGAAAACTAGGAAGATATAAAACAAAGCGATGATCTAGTATCAAATGATTTATAGGATATGTTTGAGGAGTCAATTAAATTATCTACCACCACATGGATGGGAACTCAACCATTGTGGTTTTAGTCTCATAAGATCACCCATGCTCTCTTGGCTATTTATAAGGCACATTTCCTTGGCTCTTAGGAAACTCATATTCATATTGTCCCATCTCTCTAAAATTGTTGATTTGAACATTATAAAATTTATTCATCCCCTTGCATTCATTAGATTGATGACCCTTTTATCCACAATTATCATAGACTCTCATGCCATTCAATCATTAACCGATATGATTCTTTCAACAGTTCTTGCACAATATGAATTTTAACAATCTCTTGTTCTTAATTTGTGCATCACTTTTACATTGGTTTTCAGTGTACAACTATTTATCATGGTTTCCATTGATGAAATTTGATCTATAAAATTGATTCTCTATTTTGATAGCACATGATACAATTTCATCATATGATAAAAATGATTGAGAAGACAATGCCCTTTAATGAAATGGCTTATGTCCATTAATGAAATGATCCATCATGTCTGATGAGTAATATATGTAATATACATGATAATTGGCATTCCTTGTCATGGTAGCCTCACACTCTGCTATATTATAATATTCACATTGCTTAAATCTAATGAATTTCATTTTTATTTCTGTTTTTTGATCTTGACGGAAATATTTTTCAATGAAAATTAAATTAAATTTCATCTATTCTATATCTTAAATTTCATAATTCTTCATGGAAATCTTAAACATGGATCACAATTGATTAGAATTTCACTTGAATCAATATACTTACATTACATCCATATAAGTTTCATTTCATCTTAATGCATTGAATATATTTTCTAGGGACTTGATTTATTGCTTAGCAAACATGAGATTAGTATTCTCAATGAATGATGGGGGATTCTTCCATGTAAAACAATACAACTGAGGTGTGGAATGGTTATTCGTCATATCTTTAGTATTTTGTCCCAATATTCTCATGATTTGACCTTCTACGACATTGACAGGGATGACATGATCTATATGGAGATCCCTACATTACCCATGAGTATTTATTATCCTTCTTCAATTTGATGCCATTACTAAAAAATGTCACACAATAGAATATGATATGGATCATAATGTATACTCTTATGTTAACAAAATAATTAGAATAAATTGGGATCCTACATGTGGTTAATCCCATAATCGAAAAAATGTTTTCCTTGAGAAATTGTTTACATTTCAATCTTTCATAATGGATATGTAAGGAAAATTTAAATTATCCTATGTATATTCCCCATGAATATCATATCCATAATTCAGGAAGGCCTATTGTCAGGTACCTGGATTCCCCACTTAATGACTAAAACACCTTGTCAAGGATTTCACTCATAGGTACATCTATGCCAAAGCCACCTCTACCTTCTCCTATCCAGACAATGTAGTATTTTCTATAGATACCCACATAATCCTTTCAATAACAAAATACCTAGATAATATTTTATGATATTCCTAAACTACTACCTAATGGATTTGTCCCAGATTCTATGTTTTTTAATCTTGTTCCCATGTTTTCCAATAAACATCCACAAATACCAACTGTAATGCCCCAACCCCTCTAGACAGGTGTCAGTGCATTAATTGTTATATTGGAAGGGTTAAAAGGAATAAAAATCCCAATGGAATAATATTTCATGATGTATTTATTGTACGAGATACATAAATTTAACTCAAATTACATTTTAAATGGTTACAAAGTAAAATACATAACAATAAATAAAAATTATAACCACAAAAAACACAATAAATGAAATCATATTAATAACCTACAAAACGTAAACATTGAAAGGGGTGAGATCAAAAAATCCATAAGGGTTAAAAAAAGTAGATAAATGAATCAATAATAATTGAATCATGGAAAATTTGACATAATCATTAGGGCGTGGTGAATAAATTAGAAACACACGCCCTTAATAAATTGAGAATGAAACTGAATCCATATTTTTTTCGTAGTGAAAATATCATGTACAGTAATAACTGATAATAAATAATCAAAATTGTTATTAATTGGATGTTATTTATCAGGAAAATTATTCTATAATACAATAAAAAATAGTTTACTTCTGTAAGTAGAAACTCGTCTGAATTTTTTGAAACAAACTCGAAGGGTTTGTCGCCAAAATGATTTGCCTCATGAGACTTACCGATGCATCTAGAGGTGGTAGTAGGCCCCACCCATCACTGCATATGTAAAGAAATCATTATACATATATTAAACATAAGAGCAATATGCCATTACATTATCTTTATAGAATAGAGGATACATTTTAATCAATATTTTTATAGTGAAAAAAAACATTCAAAATATATGTAAAATGTTATAAAACATAGATGATGATAATATCCATGATATAAGTATATGGAAATTTAAATAGAATATAATTTCAATTGAAAAATGATATCATATGGGCAGTGGGTATACCACATAATAATGAGTATGAGCACAATACTAAAAAAGTCACAATGAAGAGAAATTTGTGAAAAATCTCGTCACCACGTTGTAATCAGTTGAATTGTATCACCAAATGTTAATAACCACCAAATTATTCACAGAATACCATGAATATAAATAGAATCATTATACTATATATTTAATGGAAGTACACCTATACCACATGTAATAAATATGAATCAAACAATAGATATCCAAAAGAATTTAATGTGAAATGATAAAACCCATACAAACAATATGGCATGGTAATGAGTGTTCTTCAGAGGGATTAATGGGAGGTAAAGTGGTAAAACATGAATTATATATCACAAGGAAAGTATGGGGCTGAAAAAACATACCACATCATTAGGAATCAAATATGAAAGAGCACAATATAGGCGAGATTATTTAACAATAGTAGCAGAGATGATACCTTACCATAAATTCATTGGTGTTCTCCATGGGTTATTAAATACCTAAATAAAAAAATTAGGTTAATTAATTTATAAAATAATAAACAATTTTATATTTAATTTGTCTAGTATTATTATTTTACGTTCATTTATATCTGTTTTGATTGATTATGAGGATAAATTTCATTGTTGGATCTCATTTTTTTACTTGGTTTTAATGACTGCTTCTCTTATGTTCATGATTTGATAAAATTTAAGATGAATGTGGTTGTCCAGAATTTAATATATATTCTATTAGTGCATATACAAGATATTAAATTGTTTTAAAATTAATTTACTTAATTGGATAAAATTCATCTTAGTATAAAAATCTAATGTGATAATTGTTTTTGTTAATTGGTGGGTTTGATTATAAAGACCACGTTTTCATTATAAATTAATACCATTTGTACCAAAGGATTGCAAACCCAAAAATTAGGATATATTACATATATAATAATCTAGTTCAACCATAAGACAATTTTTTTCATGACCATAGTTAATGATAATAATATAAATTGATAAACTACTGTCCTTGGATGTGTTAAATTATGACATCTCAAATGGTGCATTCATTTCATTCAAATAAAATATGGGGAAAGGAGAGAAGATAATGAAATAAAAAATTATAATAAAAAAAATTCATTAAATTTTTGTTACTGGAGATATCATAGTATTTGGTGGAAGGGAGGTGAGGATAGAGACCAAAAGATAAGATCATAATTGAAAAGATTGATTTGAATATAGGAATTTACAACATGAGTCTTCCTCCTTTGATAACATCTTATAGAGAGAGGTTTCAATATTTTGAAGAGTCTAGGGGACTTTGGATCTGAGGGAGGAGATTGAGGATTGTTTTTGGATGAATATTGGCAGGGCACAAGGCTTGAGTAGAGTGAATAGAAGAGGTTGTACGGGGGGGAGGGGTTATAGTAGAGGAGAGGAGGGTTTTGATAATTTTTTAATCATCAGTTTATTATTTCATCAAAATACATGGAATTTTATTTATTCCATGAGCATGAATAGTAATAAATCCATATGAAATCGAACCAATTGTCCTTACATCCACAGATCATCTTTATTGACTCAATAAATCCCTTGTTTAGCATTTATCAAAAATTATCGCATTTTAATATTCTTAAAAAATTCTTGAATTTCTAAAAAATCTCTGTAAAATTCACAATATGCATTTTTTACATCTATATTCCAAAATTGAGGTCTATTTTTTATAAAAAAATTATAAAAATTATCTTTTTAATATTTAATTTAAATCATTATTTAATCAACAAATATAAACACATAAATTATTGAACTTCATTTTTAATGTGCCTAAATTTATTTATCAATTAATGGTTGTGTATACCATTCATAAGACTCATATTAATATTCATAAGGGTAATTTAATATTCATAAGTGTAAGTTACTATCAATATGTGTATGGTACTATTCACCAAAAATTTAGTTTATTCTATCAGACTCTAAATATCTTCATAAACACAATCGAGTATGTTAGATTTTCAAAATTCAAAACACACTGGAGGAAAATTTAAGTTCAATGGATAGTATATGACTATCTCTTAAATAACCAATAATTTTTTTCAATGAAACTCATGGTTTTATGCCATAGACTTTATGACTCGAATGTATTTAAGAGAAGCATACCATAAAATGTTTTGGGGTGTAACAACATACACTCATTGGTAGAGGTTTCTTAATAAGAGTGTCCACTTGTGAATATAAATATGATTATGGATTATGGAATTATGGAGTTTACTATGGGTTATTTTTTACATGATACGCTATATATCACACTATTATTTTATTTATATATTTACACTACATTGCAAAATATTTTATAGTAGGAAATAATCTATATAACTGAAGCGGGAATTTTGATTTATATTAAAAAGAATTTTTTGGAACACGGTTCAACAACCTCTAGTATCGTCATCAGAGTCATTTGGAAATAAAATTTAATATCTAAGGTAATGCTCATTCATTATTTCAATTTGTAAAAACAATAGTTGAATATTCTAGTGATTTTAAATTATAACAATACATTATATTAATAAATGGGATTCATCTTTTATATTCCATTAATGATAATCCTTGAATTTTTTTTCTTCTCAATACTATCATGTGTATGAGATGTTTGGTCTCTTCTAAAAAATTATTTATCTTTTTTTGATCAATAAATCCTATTTTGATGATCGGGTGAAAAATTTTCACATAATTGTAAAACTTATAGATGATATTTTAGGATTTGTATTCCTTATTTTAATGGTCATAATTATAGAAGCTGGAAAACACACTCAATAAATAATTTTTAAAAATCATGACAAAATTTTGAATCCCTGTGAGATTTTTAGGTATATAAGGAAAATAAAAAGTCATTAAAAAATAGCATGATATTAATTCGGGACCAATAAATGAAACTATATTAGGTTTAGTAATTATATAGTATAATCGAGTTTCATATTGTCATTCTACAACTCAAATATGGAAAAAAAAATTGATTCATAAAATGGAACTAATTATATCAATATAATATGAATGAAAAATATAATTTAGTAGTATTATATTTTCATATTGCATGATAATGATAAAATCACTTAGATTAATTGGAAATTGATAAATATTTTTTATTATATTTATTTTATGGGTGATCAAATTAAAAAATAATATTAGGAATTAAAAGTACATACATATTTACCTTATAATTATAGTGCAAAATATTTTACCCTACGTTAATCTACACCAGTTAGATAATAGAAAATTAAACAAAAAATTGTAACTTGTATGATGTACAAAGATGAGATGCAATATGATGATGAAAACTAACATTTTTATAAAATACAACTATTCTTCTCTTAGAAATACTATGGATGAATCATATAATTAAGTATATCCATATTCAATCAATTATTAATCATACCATTTTAAACATTATGAGAAATTTGTACAGAAAAATAATGAATTTTATTAAAAAAAAGATTATATGAATATAGTGAGAAAGGTCACAAAATTTCTATCTATCCACTTTTCAAAACATAAAATGAATTCAATTATAAAATGAATGGAATGAAAATAATTAACACTACCATGATTTCATCTACTAATTTTTAGAAAAAAACTAATAAAAAAGTATATGGTTGATGAAAAAAATAAAAATTTTAATATAACTGTTATGTACCATGAAGATGATATTCAATAATCATACAACCAAAACTATAATTATGAAACAATTTTAAATGATGAACTTAATACATATTGTTTTATTACTGACGATAAATTTGAATTATATAATAAAGAACATTAAAATTCTGAAAATATTGTTAATATATTTAAATTAATAATGATAATTTTAAAATACATATTAAAAATTAATTATATAGTTTTTTAAAAAATCATCTAGTCATCATGAAACTAAAATTAATGAATTTTTTGATTAAGTAAATACATTTAAACAGGAATATTGTATTCTTATAAATGTTTAAAATTATTTAAATCAAAATCATGGATGATAAAAAATTAAAAAATTAATACTCATAGTTGGTAGTGTTGTGGATGATCAAAAAATATCCACAGTTTTTTTGAATTTTATTTCATACATTACAATCTTTTGAAATGTTATTTTATTAATACGAATTATATTTAAAATGATATAATTTATATTATATTAGAAAAATTCACTTTTATGGTGTTATTTATGTTTATTTTATGAATTAATTATCTATATTTAATTGTAAAATCACTTCAAAAAACAGACATATATGATACCAGAAGAATTAATTTTGTATAGTGGCAGACCCAAAAAAAATTGTGAACTAAATATATCTTCTATTAAATATATTTCATTATCCATAGACCACGAGAATAAATCATTAAACCATTAATTAATTTACTAAATAGTATGTGGAAATTTAAATTCCATAATTTAACAAAGGAATAATGATATATAAATGGAATTTATAATACATGATGTATTTCATTTCAATAAATATATATGTATATATTAAATTAATTAATTTTTAATATATGTTGTGATAACTAATTAATAAGTGACTATTAAATCTTTTCAAAGTGTATTTTTTTATAATTTCATGTGGATTTATATAAAAGAAAATAAAAAATATTCTAATTTCTATAAATATTTATATATATATATATATATCCTTTTCATATAGAATCTCCAAGGAGTAGAGTATATAGATTTGTAATAAGAATGAAATATATGTATATAGGTTTATGATTTTTTTATCTAATAATTTGTCTTATAAATATTTACAAATTTATCTTTCTTATAATCATTATTCATTTATGTAAATCCTTATTTTAGAATAGTTTCTTTAAACAATTTTTCAATATTAAATATTTAAATTATTAATTTGAATTTTCCGCATGAGGTTACAAATATTAATATTTTAATTTTCAGAATGTATTGTATCTCCTAATTATGAATAACATCAGAAACGTATTCTAGAAAAAAATTTCTTTATTATATTATTCAATGAAATATTAATATCAAATAAATATTAAAAAACTACTGTGAGTTAAAAGAACAGATCATGAAAATCTAAATTAATGTAATGTATTCCCGAAACTAATATAATAGAAAATATGTCCCCCAATATGGTTAGAGAATACTATAATTACATTTTAATGCATTGTTGGAAAAATATTCTAGAAAATTTATGTATGTCCATGGGTTCAAATACCAAAATATTCCCCATTTCAATTTGTTAAACATGATACTTCTTCTTGAGAGATTTTTAGGATTGATGATTTATATACAGAAACTGTGTAGCCAAATACTAATCTAGAACTTTAAATTATGTAAATGAGGATGTGTAAAAATATTAATATTCAAAAAAAATATTTATAAACATTATATAGATTATCAATTTGATGATGAAATATTGACTTCTAAATATTGTTTTATTTAGTTTAAAAAAATTATATGTCAGATGGTTTAACTAAGATGAGAATCTATTACTAAGTTGGATATTCATTGGGAAAATGTGTTTTTTGTCAAAAAAATATCTTCCACTTTATTGATTAATCTTTTTATATTTTTTCAAAGAGGAATAGAAGATATTCAAAGTGTTTTAAACTCTATGGGTGAAAAAGATCAATATATGTTAGAATAGAAGATTTATTTTACACTTACTAAAAAACCATATACTAATTCATCACTACATATTTTTCTAAATTCAAATTAAATATTTTATTTATATGTTTCACTTAGTTTAATTATTTCATTTATTATTTATAATTCAATATTGGATAAATTATTTTATAATTTCACTTTGATTTTGAAAATTGGGGGTGTCAAATTTTTTATTAATATTATGAGCTGAGAAAAATTTATAGGATATTAATGAAAAATTCATGAAAAAATAAAATATTTATAAGATTATTATTTAAATTTTAAACGTGATTTTTCATGATAAATAATATTAAATAGAATATTTTAAATGTGTCTAATTTTTATATTTATTAATTTAAAATATCATCTATTATTTGATTAAAATATTATATAAGTTATTCTGTTTTTTTTATGATAAAAAATGATGATATTCTTGAGCATGTTTTGGTTCAACTGTTTGGTCAATTTCTTTCTAATTTTAATGCTCACAAAAAACCACATAATGTTCTTATTAGTATTTCCTTTAGATGAATTTAAGAATGAAATTTATTTAAAAATATATTTTATTAATAAATCATTCACATGAAATTAAATACATATGAGTATATTTAATTAATTCATATATACATTTTTTCATATAATCATGAGATAATGTTCTTACACAATATTTTTAATAGAAAAATATGTTTGGGGAGTGAAATATTTGGAATAAAATAAATGGATCATGAATATTAAATTATTTATATTGTACAGATCATCATCTGTAATTGACCGGGTTCTTGGGGGTACATTACTTAGTGAAAAATCAGATGATGGGTGCTCTGGGTAGACTGTAAGGTTATTGAGGCTTCTCCGTCAAGTTATGACCGCTAACGGTAGGCCTACCGGTAGCCTTTGCCATCTAGTAGCAGGCCTACCGATAACTATGCCAATCGGTAGCTCAAGTCTACTGGTAGCTTGGCCTACTGGTAGCTTGGCCTACCGGTAGCTCTACATACCAGTAGCTCGACTACAGGTAGCTGTCAGCTACCGGTGGCTCTTGACTACCCCCATGGGTTTTCCAATACCGACTCCTATTTGCGTAAATTGAGTTTTAAACCCTATTTTGACCCTTTTAAGATTGTTTTAAAGCCCAGTAACGCCCATAAATGGATTTTAATTTATTTTTTAATGAATTAACTAGGTGTGTGTGTCGTTTTAAACATCCCCAAAGGGCAAGGACCCTTTAATGACATGTGGGGCTGCGTGGTCAACCCACGACCCCGCTCCTTTTAGAGTTTCACTTTCTTATCTCGACTATTCCCGGCCTTTATAAAACTACTGGGATATCCCTGCTGTTTCATTTTCATGGTCAACATCCAATCAAATCATCTGCTCGTCCTTGAGATACCGAGGCCCCGCCCCTGCAGTTTGTGCATCCCCTCTTCGTCACACGTGAGGATAAACATCGATCGTTGATCAATCTGGTAGGGTATCAGATTCGTCTCTCATTTCTGTATATCATGCGGGGTGGGTATATGTTTGGTTCTCTTGAATTGGATGAACCAAACATTAATGAAGATAATAAACTGATTCTAAAGAATGTAGGGGGAGGGGTGTGATCGATGATGTTGGTTGTTTTATGCTCATTCATGATTTATGATTTCTAATCTGTGCGGGCTTACTCCCACTAAAAATCCTGGTCTTTGGTGGTCTTTATCTTCTTTTGATCATGTGACGAAAACTGGTTAATTAGGTATATGCGGCTAAATAAATTGAATGTACCAGGATCAACCCTTTTCTGTGATAACCCCGGTTTAAATACAGCGGAATTGAATTCATGGAGTGTGTTAAATCTTTTAAATCATAAAATACCAGCATGGGCCTACATTGTGATTGTGGTAGTGGTTTGGTTATTTCCGTTCACGGGCCGTTTGCTGGGTGATGTGGTTGGGGATGGGGTCCTCTGTTATTATGATTTTTCTATTTGTTAAATTGAGGCATTGTGGTTACATTGCATATATCACACATTGGTATGGGATGCTCTATTATGGAGAAAATGTAGGCTCCTGGAAATTGTGGGACACAGGGCAGTGTCTCGGGGTTACCCCTTCCTTTATTACTTTAAGGGAAATCACTTGCACCTTTATTTGAAGAAGGTGTAGGCTGTATCTTAGGGTTTCCTTGGTTCCAGTACTTTGAGGGACCTCTTATCCCTTTGGTTGTTGTGACTTTACAAGAGAACTAGGTGTGAACGTTTGATTTGATGTTTGACTATACTCTTCACTTGGCTTGTGATTATGACTGCTAGTTGCACAAGTAGGTGCAGAAACTTACTTAAACGCTATTACCGAACATGAAAATATGAATGGGACAAATGGTTTTTGGTTGGTGTGAGTTCTGACATGGACATGGTACTGAGTGTGTACATTAAGTTGGCTAAAGAAAAACCTAAACTGGGTGAGTGCTTTCTACCTATTCACATACCTGTATTTTTTTTGTTTCTTATTCGCGCCCCACCTATGTTGAGCACATAGTGACGAACACCCCCATTTCATGGGGGAGGTTGTTTTTCCCAACACTTCTATAACTGACTTGTTATTAGCTCTTTTCTTCTCCCTTTCTCGGATATCCCATGTATCTTCGGGCCCGCTGTGATGGCCTGAAGTCCATTATTAGCCCAATACCCTTCATGCGTCGTAGTGTGGTGGTTATGGCCCAGGTGTGTGAGGGCAGGTGGTTTCCCAAGTGTATTCGAGATGAGGCCCAGATGTCTTCATGTGTGACTGTGGATCATCTAGCCCAGGTGTCTTCGGGCATGACAGTGGTTGTTCTGGACAAGGTGTTTGCAAGTGTGGTTACGTGTGACAGTTGTGGCCATGTTGTGTGCAGGCGGGGTTAGGCAGTGGTATTGTGTGAGGATATGACCCAGGTGTGTGTGGGCAGGTGAGGCTGTGGGACTGCGGTGAGAATGGCAGGATGGGTTCGATGCGTAGGATGACTTCAATAACTAGTGGGAATGTGGTGCGGTGTACCCAAACATCGATATTCTTTATTATTCATTACATTGCTTGCGTTATTTGGAGTGTGTGGCCGGTGAGTGGGATGGGTGAACTCCTTGATAGTGTTTGGTTGTCTATTTTCCACGGGACTTTAGTATGTCTCCCCACATGTGCACGAGAGTCTTTGGTTTATCCCTACTGAGTATACTTGTATGATCACCATACGTATATAAAACTGCTATCAGGTTTCTAGGAAGATATCAGGATTTGCACGGGTCCATACTAGCGCAGACCCATGTGATTGTTGATGTTTTCATTTTCCTATTCCTTGTTATATATTTACTTTGGGGTTTTTGTGGCTTGTATCATTTACTTGTTATCATGTATGTGGGAATGGTTTACCTTTTGGCTTTACTTTTCTTTCAGTTTTGGTGTTGTTGGGTTTCATCATCTTATCTCCCGATCCAATAAAACAAAAAGGATAATGCCTTCCATTCATGTGTGATTTCCATACCCTTGGTGCTAGTCGCCACTCTGGGACCTATTGAAGGAGGGTTTCATGGGGTCATTATCTCTTATTCAATATAAAGAAGGAAGGGAGTGGTAATCAGCTGACCCTTCCCTCCTTTTGGTGAGGGTGGGTTGTGAACGAATGGTATTATAGGTGATGGTTGAGAAATAGGATGGAATCTGGAGTTAGGCATAGTAAGGATGACATGGGAAGGTAGTGAAAAAGTGTTGGGTGACCTTGGTGCATGAATTAGGCAAGGGAAGACCGGCTAGTAAACGAGATTTTAGGGCCCCCCATGATCCGATACAAGGACTCTAGACCTATCGAACGACCATGTGAGGCCACATTGATTATAGGGTAGAGACCATGTGAAAGGTACATGCATCATAATTTCTTGTGTTATCTTGTTTCATGGGTGTTTTGGGAATTGAAATCATTAATAAATTTAATAAATTTTATGGACAATATTCTGCACTACTTGGTCATAGGAATTCCTTGTTTACCTTGCAGTTATGACAACTGGGAGGCAACCACGTGTGGTGCGGGTGATCGAGGCCCCATAGACAACCTTTGCCAATCGTCAAATAACTAATCGAGAGGAGGATGATGACCAGTGGCAGAAGAAACTTCGGGCCTTCTAGCGATAGACCGTCGAGAAGTATGAGGGCATCATCTATGACATGAAGGCGGAGAGCTGGATAGAGGAGCTAGTAATAGCCTTCATCCTGATTCAAGCCCCGATCGAGTACTGGGTTCCTCTGGCCGACAGCCAGACGCGGGGAGTAGCGCTTTAGTGGTGGATGCTTTACCTAGGGGGAGGAGAGAGAATGAGGTGGCATCGTCTGATTTCGAGAAGGAGTTCTTTGAGGAATTCCTCTCTTCTACAATGAAGGTGGAAAAGAGGCAGGATCTACTCTCCCTCCAATAGGGGAGTATGTCAGTAAGGGAGCTGAGAATTTAATTCAAGGTCCTCTTAAATTTTCTCCGGACCTCTTTCCAGATGAGGAGTCTTTGGAAAGACGTTTAGAGGAGGCACTCCGACCCTCCCTCAAGTATGTTGTTACCCCCATTACCCTACCAATGTACTTGGAGGTCCAGAAGAAGGATGATGTGGTGGAGAGGATGCACGCTCTGGGAGATGTGTCAGGATAGGGGAAACAACTGGGACCATCGAAGGGGAAGGCTGCCCGCACTAGGCCTCTAGCGTCAGGACCCTCCAAGTTCTGACAAGCATGGAAAAGGACACAATAGTTTCAGTTCTGGTCCCCTGGTCCTCGCCCTTTTCTATCAGGCCCAGGACTGAGGTGCTTCGTCTATAGGAGCCATGGACATCTTCGGAATCAGTTACCGGACCAAGTACAATATGGCGGTGGTGGACATGCCCAGCACCCGCCCCAGCAGCAACTTCCAGTTAGGCCTTTCCAGTGTCAGCAATAGGGGCAGCGAGCTCCCGCTCCTCCAAGGGCAGGCATTGTAGGAGGAGCCCGACCTCAGGGTGCTCCTGAGGGACCCCGACCAGGGCGTGGCTAACAGCTGAGTGGAAGAAGAGATGGGCATGGATAGTTGCACACCGTGGAGGAAGCTGTTCCAGAAGGATTGGAGGTCGTTCGAGGTAAGATCAGTTTTTTAGCACCCTTTATTATGCCTTGTTCGATACCGGAGCTTCACACTCCTCTGTTTCACCCAGTCTTGCTCGTGCCTCAGATCTAGATGTCGAGAGAATTCCAGTTCCCCTTGTGCTGAGCAAACCAGTCAGAGGTTAGACCGAATTTTTATATGTTTGTCAAGAATGTAGATTGATGATAGGGCCACATCAGTCGGTCATGGATCTACTACTGCTATAGATACAACCATACGATGTTATCCTAGGCATCGACTGCTTGTTCTCTATGTGTGCCATCATCGACTACTTCCGAGGAAATGTTTTGTTCTCAGACATGGGTGCCCAGCGTGTTACTTTCACAAGCGAGCGAAGCAGTCTGATGGACTGCAGGAGAGAGGAACCCCACCTCTCCTTGTTAGCCAAATTGTCAGAAGAGTCAGTATATTCTGAGATGTTAGAGGTTCCAGGAATCATCAGTGGGTATAAGGACATCTTTCCTGAGGAGGTATCGACTCTAACCCCTTTATGTGATATCGATTTTGGTATAGACATGCAGCCCGGTGCTCATCCGATTCTGATGGCTCCTTACCAGATGGCACCTTCGGAGCTACGGGAGTTGCAGATTCAGATTGATGATCTGATGAAGAGGGGTTATGTTAGAACAAGTGTGTTACCATGGGGTGCTCCAGTCCTGTTTTCAAAGAAGTTAGATAGTGTTCTTAGGTTGTGCATAGACTACAAGAGTCTGAATCAGGTGACGGTCAAGAATTGCTACCCTCATCTGAGGATAGATGAAATTTTTTACCAGCTGAAAGGTGCATGATGGTTCTCAAAGATTGACCTATGGTCTGGGTATCACTAGTTGAGAGTAAATGAGGGAGACATCCCGAAGAAGACATTCAGGTGAATTTATGGACACTTCGATTTCATAGTCATGCCTTTTGGTGTTACAAACACCTCGACTATGTACATGGGGCTTATGAACTCCATCAAATGGGAGTACCTGGATGGGTTCATAGTAGTGTTCCTTGATGATATCTTGATATATTCAAGATTAGAGGAGGTCCACACGGAGCACTTGAGGATGGTTTTGGGGTTCATATGACAGCACCGGCTCTATGCGACATTGTCAAAATTCAAGTTCTGGACGTGAGAAGTACACTTTCTTGGTCATGTAGTGATCGAACATGGAGTAGAGGTGGACCCATAAAAGGTTGAAGTAGTGGTTTCATGGGCAGCACCCAAGAATGTGGAAGAGGTTCGTAGTTTCCTCAGGCTGGCAGGTTACTATCGCAGGTTCGTACCCAACTTCTCCCATGTTCCATCCCGTTTGACATCCTTGACCAAGAAAGACCAGGCTTTCATGTGGAGTGAGAATTTTGAGGCAGCCCTCAGCTATCTGAAGGAGAAGTTGGTTAGTGCCCTAGTGTTGAGACTACCAGAAGAAGGGGCAGTGTATGAGGTGTTCTGTGATGCTTCAGATCAAGGCCTCAGATGTGTGTTGATGCATCATCAAGGATTGATCTTTTATGGTTCTAGGTAGCTATGCCCTCATGAGGGTAACTATGCCACCCATGACCTGGAACACGCAGTAGTCGTTTTATCACTAAATATATGGTGACATTACCTTTTTGGAGAATTCTTTGTGGTATTCACAAATCACAAAATCTTGAGGTATATCTTATCTCAGAGGGACCTAAACTTGTGGCAGTAATGGTGGGTGGAGTTCCTCTAGGATTACGACTTCAAGATTTCCTACACTTCAGGGAAGGGGAATGTAGTGGTCGATGCCTTGAGCAAGAGATCGTAGAAGGATGCGGTTCGAGAGTTGGCAGAAACCTGGACGGCAATGGAGGAGTTGGCTACCTTGCACCTGGATGTGGGGATGGATGGTGGTAGGGCTTGCCTGCATCAGATGACAGTGCAGTCGTCTCTGTTTCAGCAAGTGTAGGAGTCTTAGTGGGGAGACCTAGATTGCGAATTAATTCCTGACCGAGTTGACCATAGCAGTACTCCAGAAGGATGGACAGAGGATGGTCAGAACCAGATGCTTTTCCAGGGAAAGTGGTTTGTTCTACAGGCGATACACAACAAGATTAAGAGTGAGTTCCACGAATCACCCCTAGAGGTACACCTAGGGGTTTCCAAGATGTACCAGGGTCTGAAGAGACAGTTCTGGTGCTCGGAGTAAAGCGAGCATTGGTAGAGTTTGTGGCCATTTTCCAAGTGTGTATGTAGGTGGAAGCTAAACTCCGTGTCCCATGTGGCCTGCTGCAGACTTTGGATGTCCCTGAGTGGAAATGGGAGGAAATATCGTTATATTTCTTGTCAGGACTACCCAAGGTTCATGGGGGATACGATTCCATCTGGGTAGTGGTGAACCAGTTGAATAAATCGGCTCACTTTCTGGAGATTAAGGAGTCATGTGCAGTGGATGCTTTAGCACGAAGGTATGTGTATGAGGTGGTGTTGTTGCATGGGGTTCCAAGGTCCGTAGTCTCGGATAGGGATGCATGGTTTACCTCACGAGTCTGGGGAGGATTGCAGCACGCCTTTGGGACCCAGCTACGTCTTAGCATGTCATTCCATCCCCAGACAGATGGACAGATAGAGCGTGCCATCCAGAACTTGGAAGATATGTTTCTGGCATGTCTTCTGGACTCAGGAGGATCATGGGTGTGACAATTGATTTTAGTAGAGTTCACCTAAAATAATAGTTATCACTCTACCATTTTTATGGCTCCATTTGAAGACTTGTATGGGAGGCCATGCCGCTCACTTGTGTTTTGGACCGAGGTTGGAGAGGTGGGAATCCATGGCCTGGAGGAGGTGAAGAGCATGACGGAGAAGGTTTAGCTTATACCGGAATGGATGAAGGCAACCCATGACCACCAGAAGTCATATGATGATACCTGTAGAAGGCCCTTGGAGTTTGAGGTTGGAGAACAAGTTTTCTTGAAGGTCTCCACTCGGCGTGGAAAATGGAGGTTTGACAAGGGGAGTAATATTTCTCTCAGGTTCATTGGAACCTTCGAAGTGTTGCGGCGGGTTGGGGAAGTGGCATATCATCTAGCGTTAACACCACCGCTACTGAGGATACATGATGTCTTCCATGTGTCCCAGCTCAGTCGGTATCTGCATGGTGATTCACACATCCTCGATTGGGGAGATCTAGACATCAAGGATGATGTGACCTTTGAGGAAAGACTAGTGATGATCGAGGATCGTGAGGAGAAGGGGCTTCGTGGGTGAACCATTCCCTTGGTTCATGTGTTATGGAGACATGCTGTTCTTGAGGAGAGTATGTTGGAGAGGGAATCCCGATGCATGCCCAGTACCCATAGTTTTTTGGGCAATGTGTTGTTCTTTTTATACCTATTATGGTGGAGAGGTTTCCCTTGTTGGATATTAAATATGTAATTTTATTTCCTCTTGTAACGTGCGTAAAAAGTCCTAGAGATGCGGAGGGGAGGACTCGACCCCTAATCAAGACGCATTAAGGTGGATGCGATTAAACTCAAGCAGGTGAGTCAGTGCCACCCAAAACTGATAATATCATGACATGGGGGAGCGACTCCCCTACCACCCTGATTGGGTAGTTTGAAGTGGTATGTTGCTTAGTTCTTAAGCGGAAGGTGTTTTTAGTTAACAATGGGGTTTGCTCCTGAGTGGTATCTTTCGAGGTGGATGTTCAGACCCTCTCTTTCCTTGGGTTGTTTTGATTATCGAGGGAAAGAATAGTTTGAGTGGTATCTAATGTAATGGCCTGGGTTATTGGATGTCCATGACTTCGTGAAAAATCTGATGAAGGGTGTCCTAAGTAGTCTGGAAGGTTATTGAGGCATCCTGGTCATGTTTTGACCGCTAATGGTAGGCCTACCGATAGCTCGGCCTACCAGTAGCTCGGCTACCGGTTACTGTCACCTACTGGTGGTTGTTGCCCTCCCCCACAGGTTTTCCAGTACCAGCTCCTGTTTGCGTAAATTGAGTTTAAACCCTATTTTTACCCTTTAAAACCTGTTTTAAAGCCCAGTAACACCGATATATGGGGTTTAATGAAATGTTTAATGAATTAACCTGGTGTGTGCATCATTTTAAACCACCCCAATGGTCGGGGACCCTTTAATGATGTGTGGGGCCACGTGGTCAACCCACAACCCCACTCCTTGCATTGTTTTGTGTTCTTATCTCAACGGTTCCCAGCCATTAAAAATCTATAGGGATATCCCTACTGTTTCTTTTTCTAGATCAAACTCCGGTCAAATCTTCTACTCGTCATTGAGTTCTTGAGACCCCGCCCCTGCAGTTTGCGCATCCGTTATTCGTACCGCGCGAGGATAAACTTTGATCGTTGATCAATCTCATAGGGTTTCACCTTCGTCTCTCCTTTTTGTGTATCATTAGGGGTGGGTATGCTTTTCTTTTTGTAGAATTGGGTGAATCAATCTTTAATGAAGATAATAAATGGATTCTAATGAATGAAGGGGGAGTGGTGTGATCGATGATGCTGGTTGTTTTATGCACCTTCATGATTTATGATTTCTGATTTGTGCCGGCTTAATCCCACTAAAAATCATGGATGTTGGTGTTCTTTCTCTTATTTTGATCGTGTGAAAGAAACATGTTAATTACATATATGCGGATAAATAAATTGAAAGCACTGGGATCAAACCTTTTCTATGATAACCCTTGTTAAAATTCAATGAAATTTAAATCATGGAGTGTGATAAATATTTTAATTATGAAAATATCGGCATGGGCCTGCTTTGTGTTGGTGGTAGTGGTTTGGTTATTTCCTTTCACAAGACGACTTCTAGGTCAAGTGGGTGGGGATGGGGTACCCTTTTATTATGTTTTAACTAGTCGTGAAATTGAGGTTGTGTGGTTACTTTGTCTATATCAAGAATTGTGGTGGGATCCTCTATTTTTGTGAAATCATCGGCTCCTAGAATTTGGGGGACACGGGGTAGTGTCTCGGGGTTACCCTTGCCTCCATTACTTCAAGGGATCTCACTAGCCTCTTTAGTTGCAGAAGGTTTAGGCAGTATCTTGGGGTTTCCATGGTTCCGGTATGTTGAGGGACCCCATATCTCATTGGTTGTTGTGACTTTACAAAAGAACATGGTGTGAACATTTGAGTTGATGTTTGACTATACTCTTCCCTTGGATTGTGCTTACGCCTTCTAGTTTCCCAAGTAGATGCCGAAACATATTTAAACACATCCATAGGACATGAAAATAGGAATGGGATAAATGGGGTTTGTTTGGTGTGAGTTGTTACATGGACATGGTACTGATTGTGTTCTTTAATCTGGTAGAATCAAAACATAAACTAGGTGAGTGATAGATACCTATATATATATAAAAGTAGTTTTTGGTTTCTTATTCGAGCGCCACCCAAGTTGAGAACTTACTGCAGAACACACCCTTTTCAAGGGGGAGGGTTTTTTTCCCAACAGTTCTATTAGTGGCTAGTTATTAGCTCATTTCTACTCCCATTCCCAAATAGCCCAAGTATCTTCGGGCAGGCTTTGATTGCCTGAAGTCCATTATTAGACCATGAATCTTTGGGTGGGGTAGTGTGGTGGTTATAGCCCTGGTGTTTGTAGAAAGTTTGTTTCCCAAGTGTCTTCAAGATGAGGCCCAGGTGTCTTCGGGCATGACAGTGGATCTTCTATCGCAGGTGTCTCCAGGCATGACAGTGGTTGTTCTAGCCTAGCTGTTTGCAGGAATGGTTACGTGTGAGAATTTTGGCATAGGTCTATGCGGGCGGGGTTTGGTAGATGGACTACATGAGGATATGGCCCAGGAGTGTGCAGGCGGGTGTGGAATTGGGACATCAGTGAGAATGGAGGGATTATTTCGATGTGTAAGATGACTTCAATAACTAGTGGGAAAGTGTCATGGGGTACCCAAACATCGATATGATTTATTATACATTACATTGTTTGAGTTATTTAGTGATTGTGTTTGGTGAGTGGGATGTGTGAACATTATGATAATGTTTGGTTGTCTATTTCGCACGGGACATTAGTACGTCTCCCCACTTGTGCACGAGAGTCTTTGGTTTTTCCCTACTGAGTATACTTGTATGCTCACCCTACGTATATAAAACTACATTCAGGTTTCTAGGAGGACTTCGGGCATTGCATGGGACCATACTAGCACAGACCCTAGGGACAGTTGCTATTTTCATTTTCCTATTTAATGGTATCTTTTTACCATGGGGTTTTTGATGCTTGTATCATTTACTTTTGAACATGCATGTGGGAATGTTTTAACTTTTGGATTCACATTTCTTTCAGTTTTGGGGTCGTTGGGTTTCATCATCTTATCTCACAATCATATAAAACAAAAAGGGTAATGCATTCCATTCGTGTGTGATTTACATTCCCTTGGTGCTAGTCGCCACTTCGGGTCCTATTGAAGGTTGGTTTCGGGGGGGGGGGGTCAGTATATCTTCATCAACATAATGAAAGAAAGGCATGGAAATCTGTTGACCCTTCCATCCTTTTGGTGAAGGCGGGTCGTGACATCATCCATACATTTGGGTGAAACAATACATTTGAGGAGAAACCATATGATATATTTACAATAATTTTGTAAACAACCATTCATTTTCAACCGTAACATTTGAGATTATTTCCTCACATAGAAACTAAATATTATACTTAACAAATAATGAAGTATTAAATTAATGATGTTATATAAATTTTATAAAATAGTCACCCTAGAATTAAATATCTAATTATAGATATTTGTTTCTAAATTAAAAGTATTTCTATCAAATTATTGAATAATATAAATTTTAAATTGGATATAATATGCTCTTTGAGTGATTAAAATACAAATATTCTCATTTTATTATGCATTATTTGTAAAATAGTTAGACCAGAATCTTTTTGAGAGTTTTGAAAATACTCAGTTGATCATCTTCAAAATATATATTATCAAAAAATTATTTATTTATGTTCTTGAAAATAATATTGAGTCTTTTCCACTATATTCACATGTTGGAGACATATATGTTTTTTTGATCAACTAATTGTTTCCACAATTGTATCTCTTTGCTACATCTGACTCAGTATTTTGATAAATAATTTTATGGAGTTATAGTTTGATAAAATACATTTCTATTCATCTAAATAGTCTTTTCAATATCATGGATTCCGGGAATAATGAGTAAAATTAATGAATGGTTCCGTTATTATTCATTCCCAAATATAATATACAAATTTCGGTTGCTTCTACTACTATAAAAAAAATTTCTTCTCAATCAAGTCAATATCTGTTAGTATATTACATTATTTTTTTATGACACTCAGTTGTGGTGATGTTTCGTGTTCTCTTTCTAAACTGTGGATATTTATATTCCATTAAAATAATCACAATTTCCTTGTGAGAATGATATTTTAAAGGTGTAAAATATCTAAAATTAGTTGTAGTGGTCTCTAAATAATATGACCTACTAGTAAAAACCACCAGTCTTATGGAGTTAAAAATTGGTGGAGTGGAAAAGGGATCATTATGCCCTAATAAAATATAAATCACTAGGTTGTTTACATTATTTAATTATACTTTTCACTAGTCAACAATATATTAAGAAATGATATCATTAATCTTAAAAGTGATGATAATATTTATAATATCATTATTAGAACACAATTCACCCCCACCTCTGATTTCATATTACTCATCCAAAAAACCCATGAATTTTTTAAAAAATTTCGATTATTTAAAAATATTAACATTCTATATGAATATAAGAAATTTATTATTCTAGTGGGATATTTCAAATATTATAATTTATTATCATCTCTTTTTTACTAATTTATCATATAATATAAATCATATTCACAAAAGGAAAACAGATTTTTCTAAGTGAATCTCCTAAAAGTTAATATAAAACTTTTAAACCCTATGTTGGAATTGTAGAGAATAATTCCGATAATGTATGTTCTATAATGTCATAATAAACAATCTAATAGTAAAATTTATTATTTATACTTTCTAGGCTAACTCCCACCTTCTTTAATTTGAATAAAATGAACATTACCCAACACATTTTGTGTTGTATTATGTTTTACTCTCATATAAGTTGTATCTAGATTACCTATAATAACTGATATATTAGGATCACCCATACTAATTTATAATAATGGATTAAAACATAATAAATATTACAATTTATTCACTCATATTTACATAACAATTCCCATTAAGTAGTTTTCTAAAAAATATTCACAATACGTTCCTAAATCCAAATACCCTTTAATTAAAAAAAATCTACACTAAATTTCATAGACCAATGGGAAGAAGTCTTTTATTTTAACAATAAATATATACTGATAATATAATACATATAATAAACATTTTTCAGTTAACTAGTCCATTAATAAAATTTCCATTTTTATTACTAATTTTATTTTATTTTGTAATAGTTATAATCAATTATATAGTAAATTATGTTAATATTACAAATTTTGATGATATTTGGATCATTAGTACACAATGGATTATATTTGATGAATATGGTAAAAGTAATCAAGGTTATAAAATGTATGGAATCATAAAAATGTATTAATTATAATTTTTTATATAAATTATACTTTATTAACCCATAATTTTGTATTTTTATAGAAAATTAATTACATTGTAATCATAGGTATGATATGTCATATATACAAATTAGTAATGTTTCTACCTTCCAATGAACTATTGGGATGGAAAATAAATATCATTTTATTTTCCAATTATGATAATATTAGATTAATAATATCAATATTTCTTCAAATATACCCATATATACAGTCCCTCTATGTTGATAATGAAATATAAAATATATTACTTCATCATATGTTAGTCCCCAATTACACGTCATCAAAATTATTTATATTTTTCATGAGATAGTAAATAATGAATCAAAATATTTATTCAACATTAAATAATTTAATTTATTTCATATTTATAATATTATTTCATTTTAATCCATAATTATAACCAATCATAAAATTTGGAGATGAAATATCAAATACATCATCTAGTAAGGATGTGGTCATCATATATACATGAGAAATGTTTTTATTTTTTGGTTCAATGGACATATAAATGAAAATAGTTATATAATGAAAGAAAAAATTATATTATATGAAATGCATATATGTATATATATGTAATTTATTCATGTTTTCATAATATTTGAATGATGTAGAAGATGATGTAAAAATAAAACAGTTTGTTTAAAGATATATATATTCTTAAAAATAATTCCTTCATATTAATCTTTAATCAATTTAAGTATAGTACTCATACAAATCTAATATTTCAATGATATTATTAGGGACGTTTGTAATATATATTTTAATGTATTGGCTGATCTTATTGGAATTTTATATCTATGTAGGAGATGTGATCAGTGAAATTTTATTTGAATGAAAGAGGAGAAAATAGTAATTTTTTAAAAAAATTAATATTATTATTTAATTTTAAATTGAATTTTTCATAAATGAATTTCAATACCATAGTGCAGCTCTATAATATATTAAAATTAACTGACCCTTAGTGTGTTCTTGATCTCTAAATGCTAGTTACTATAACATGTTCATCAAAAATGGCCTTAAGGAATAATTTCACCCTAAGAACAGATAATCATTATATAATAAGAGAAAAAACAAATAACTTCATTTTTGAAAACATCCAATGTGGAGGAAAGAGTACCACAAGAAGATATATAATTATCCCAATATAATTAATCATAAAAAAAATATGTTACTATATATATGATGGTGAGAACTACAAATCATTATGTAGTGAGTGGTTCCCATCTCCACCAATTACTTCTATAAACCAAGGTTATGAGAATCAAACACAACCAACACATACATATTATTCATTCCCTTTTCATTGTCCTAGTATGAAATTATATTAAATTTACCAATGAAAATGGAAGGGTGTGACAAACTTATCACAATTTCATTTTCCCAAATTTCCCATAAGAATTTCCATAGAAAATACACTATTTATTCTTTAATTTAAACTAGTATAAGGTATGGTAAATATTTTTATTATTAATATTCACATAATTATTTCATAAATGTAATATTGAAAGAATATAAATGTTTTATTAAGTTAAAATTATTATAAAAATTATGATCTTGAATAGCATAATAAAATAAACACTGGTATATATTTTTTAAATCAAAATGAAGAACCTAGGTTGTATTCTTGGAGGATCCTTATTTTCAAACTCGAGCATCCTTACACTACTCAGTTAAAAAATAATAGATCATGGTTTTCAAATACCACAAATTATTAATCCATTGAAATAGAATCAACAAATACCCCAATTAGAGGAAATATTTCAATAATTTATTATTTATAGTTTTCATTGTCAAAACCTTGGTATGGGATGTAGTCTTAAAATTAATGTCTTATTCCTACAGTAACTACCCAATATCAAATGATGTTTTAATAAATCAAATTAGACATTTAAAATCATTTATTTCATTTTAATTCTTCTTTAATAGCTCAAACACCCAATTTCATGATTCAACATTCCATTACAATTTCAAAACCATATCATAGGTATTTATCATGTTCTTGCATTTCAAGAATAACATTATTTAAAAGACAGTTTTTCATGGATCATTATTAATTCATTTCATCAAGGAAATATTTATTTTTATATAAATTCATTCAAATTGAAAAAATAATTTCAATTCCATCACAAAAAGAATTATTATTTAATAAATATATACTTTTTGAAAAATTATTCTATATTTTTCAAATAGATGTTCAGAAATCAGCTGGAAATGCAGTTCAAATCATGAAAAAAAATTAAAGATTTAAATTCAGGAATAAGATTTATATAAACATCTACCACTAGGCACCTGATAAATCAATCACCATAAATGGTAAACTATAAGAGAGATCATAATATATGTATAAAAAATTAGTAATCCTTAAAATTATAATTCACCAAATAATTTTTAGATTCGTCAAAAACATGAAGATTCATCCATTTCAAATAATGTGTGAATATATGTATATAGGATTCAAAATAAGAACACTAAAAATGGAATTGATGAATGAAAAATTTCCCTAATCACATCTTTAAGAGAATATAATAGGATGATGGAGTAAAAATAGTTTCTAAAAAGCCACTAATAGCCAAAGGTTTAGATTAGATTTGACTAATACCTTACTACAATTTATAATAGGGAATTTCATTATGGAAGAAAAAAAAATATAAATTCAAAATATCATCACATGATTTCCTAGGTTAGGATAGATGGTTAAATATAATAGTTCTCCTAATTATATATTCTAAACTAGATTCTTGAGAGATTTTTATTATTTTCCCTTGTGTTTAGAAAAACATTTTTCATTTGTGAACTACCACATTGGATATTAGACATGGTATTTATTGTTGGGGTAAATATATTAGATATTATGATCAAATTTTTATATCTATACTATTTTATGTATCATTATTTTTGGGAAACTATCCATGGTTTTTTATAACTATGTTCCCCTTCCGGAACATCATTTAATGATCATAGTGTCATGAGCCAAATATCATGGTTTTCCATACCCATGTGACAATTGAGTAAATAATTATAAACAACCAAAATTTCCAAAAAAAAAACAAGAAACCACTTAAAAAAATTAAAATAATTGAATATAAACATAAAGGTTTATATGTACCAAAAAGATGGTAATACAATGTTACAATTTCAAAAAGAAAAATTATTTCTCTACCAAAATACCATATCATGAATATACCATGTAATGATATGAGGCTAGTACACTCTCAAAATTGTCGCACTCCACATTGTTTCTTGTGAATAAAGATAGTAAAACCAATGTTATTAGACCACAATTATGGAATATAAATGTTGAACATTCTTCTCATAATCTATAATTTGAATTGGGTGCTCATTTTGGTATTAATCTAGTTCGACATCAATGATATCCCACAATAATACATGATATGGGTATAAGAGAAATCCTTTATACTATGTCAAGTGAAAAAATATTAATCAATGACAATTGAGGTGGAAATACAGAAGGTAATCATCCTTGTTAAACTATTCAACAACATCAACACGTCCCATGAATATCAGGGATACCAATACGTGTATTGGAAGATGTTATTGAACCATACTTGGTGAATCACAGAGAAACACTTGATAAAAATTTGAAAAACTCCAAAGGTAAACATGATAATTATCATAATATTTATACCAACACTATTCTGTCTCCATTCTTAGATGAATCAATAGAACCTTTTCCTCCATATATTGGACCAAACATAGATAAAACTGGAATTTTTTACCAATACTTATACACACTAATTTATATTTAAAAAAATCACCTTACATGATCTCAAAGGGTAATATGTAGATATTATATTGGTTTTATTATTATATCAATTATTGGCATGTCCCATGTGGCAATCCAAGTTTCACCAATGTCTAAAATACAACTGTGAAGCATTTCTTCAATATATTTATAGCTCATTCTACATAGATATCCATCCATGGGGGATGTTCAATTTTTAAACTAAACTATGATTCTATCACCACATATATCTATAGAAAAAGGAGTGGTGAATCAATAAAATTAGTTAGAAGTTATACAATATATAATTATCTGAAATCATATGATAACCTACAAATAACGTCTCACTGAATCATCAAATTTGGATGTATATTGATAGGGAAAAAATTATTAAATTTAGTCACTTGATCTATCACCAACTATATCGCAATATTTCTATATTGGGAACATGAAATAGAGGCCATTATATAAAATAAAATCACATCCCACTTAAAATTTGATACTTTATGTGGCTAATTTAAACCATATATCTTCTAGTGCTTGAATATAAACTTCAAAAACATATAGAAATAAGAAAAATATATACTAATATCTCATCGCACATCTAGACATGGGAATCATCACCACATTTGAATGTCCATTTTTTGGTTCCTATTATATCACATGTTTGGGACTATGGAAACCCTCCATCCGAATTTTTTTAATAAACAATTTATGAAATTACTCTCTAAAACAATTGCATCCCCTCAATATACAATCACCACTCATCCATGGTCTCTCCAATATCAAGAGTCACAAATTAAATGACATTTTTCATATAGTTTTTTGATCATGAAGAATTTACTCATAAGATAAGAGATCAAATGTACACATTCATAAAAAATCATGGTATCATAATACTAAATATTAAAATTGATACATCTGAAGAGATACCTCAAATTCCACTCTTTTATGGATTCAATCCTGACATGGGTAGAATGTTTCATTCTCTATGAATCTATGCTGAATTTACCCTTTATAGGGGTTTAGGTAATTGTAAAATATTAAGATTAATGTTACTGCAATCATCTCCTATGATAGAGATAATATAATTTTTGAGAGAATATTTTACATAAAGTATTATGATCAGAATATGTGGAACAATATTCTATGAAAATGTAATATAAGAACCCCTCCTTAAACATTACTTAATCTCGGGTTATTTCAATAATTAACATTGATAATCTTTTCATTTTTAGAGTTTTAGATAACTACATCATAAATCATGAATTTAATTCCACATTTAAACTAGGTGGTTACATCAAAAATGGTATTCATTTTTTCCCATAAAAGGAATCGTATTTAAAATAAAAAATTGTTTCTTTCTTGAAACTTCCTCGACATTATCATCAAGTCATGAACCCTTCCCTTGACCTGTGAAAAACATTTCAAAAACATGGGATGAGCATAAGAAGCTCTGTAAGGGATATAAAAATATAGATAGAAGACTTTAGTCCATGTATACGTATGAATTAATGAAATCATACTTTACCCATAAAACATAAGCACTTTAACATACCTCATAAAAATCATAAGATTTATGAATAACTCAAAGAAATCATAAGTCATAAAGGTAACATGAGCCATTCAAAACATTCTTACGTAGAGAGTAACCCTCATGGTTACATTTGGAATACCCATCACAGTATATTCCATAAATCACTTTGGAGAAAACTTTGCATTTAACTTATTTACATTACCCAATGCATTGAAGAGCTATCTTGGGCTCACTCTCCCTTAGTTTATAATGGAACATCCCAATTTCATAAACTATTCCCAAGTACCAAAACATAATCTTATCACATAAAACATGCATAAAGGAAATATAACATTTACACATATCAATCATAAGATATCAATGCAACACATTGATATAATAAAAATATTATCAAAAGCATTTTCAACACCAAAATAAAATAAAATTAAAACATGGTATTTATTTTTCATTATAAATCATTATGGTTTGTAGAGGAAGTCAAAACTCAAAAAATGGTCACAGTAGTGGGGAAGACTTTTTCACTGCATACGTAAGAAAAAGACATTCCTTTTGCCATTTAGAAAAACACTTCATGTAAAAATATTCATTTTTAATGAAATTAAAAGTCAAAAAGGTTTTGTTAAAAAATTAATAAAATAAGGTTGTATATAAATTGAAGTATGCCTCAACGAAAGGAGATTGAGACGAAGACCCTTACCTCAAGTCTGACATGTCCTGTTCATTTATTTATATTACTAAATAATTAACTTTTGTCAATTTATGATTGTTTTAGGACGTATTTTAAAGTTTAATATTCAATTAATATCACATATTATCATGTTATAATAATTAGTTAATTATGTGAGTTCATATCATATGTTTTGTTGATGTTCGGTACATGAGTCAAAAATAAACTTGTTTGAAGAAAATTGTCCATGTTATTATAAGTACATCATATACGGAATGGTTTTCATGATTTAAATATAATTTATATATATTATATATGTATTTAATAATATTATATAATGTTTTGAGATAATAAATAAAATGTACCGTTCATGTAGAAGGTAGGCCGTACGTACGCATGAATACTACATTCATTTTTTTCATATTAATGGAATTTAAAACTAAATGAGACATAGATATATTATAATTCCATTATAATATATAGGTTATAGCATTTGCGCAACATGAAAAGCATAAAGTTATGATTTAAATATAAAATACAAGAGAATAGAGATGACATAAATATTATATATATCATATATAAATATAGTCCCATCATATTGTCCACCATGATAGGTGGTAGAAAAAGATTGAACAATCATCATTTCGTGAGGCAGTAATTCGCCATCCAAAGAAACAGTATGTTGTATAACCATTAGACGGAGGTGTGTATAAGTGTCGGTAGAATCCTTATCATAACCAAATCCTATTATATTGAGGATACTACTATTATAATTGGATCAAATAATATTTTTATAATGGTTAGTGAATAAGGAAAATAAAAGAAATGAACTCGAGAGAAGACATTACCTCTAAATTTGGTAACTCTTTTTTTTATTTGATCAAAAGGCTTCCTTGGAAATACATATACCCAAAGAGAGGCTTCAAGGAGTAATAACGGTACTTGGAGAGATAATATGAGAAGAGGTTGGATGAGCCAAGGGCTTGAGAGGTGGGGGTAAGGTGGTAGAGGTGGGGGACTTTTTTAAGAGGGAGGAGGGTAACGTTTGGAAAGTCTTAAAATGTTACTTTATTATAAAATGATTTAAGGATTTTAAAGGTCCTAAAATGATATATTTAGAGGATAAGGTGCTAAGGGTTTGAAATCCACCCAAACAATAGGTTTTCGACAAGTTTATGTCTTATATGATACATTATCTTTTCATTTTATTCAAATCGTTCCTTAATGATGTAATCACTACATCATCATGGTTTCATAAGTAAATTTATTAATTTAATGTATAAAATTTATTAAAAACATATCATGATGTAGGAAGTATTTTTAGATTTAAAATGAATATTTATAGTCTAAGATATCATTCATGTAAAACAAAATTAAAATTTATTTACTTAGTATATACAAACCATTGTTATGTTTCTCTTGTTTTAAAAAAGTATGTCATAAAAGTCATTATCACAGCCATGTGACTCCTTGTGCCCTCATGTTTGGAAAAAAGATTCCCATGGTCGGCCATGACTCAAAATTGAGGATTTGGACAAATTTTTTTGTCATTTTATATTATTATGGAATTTTTTATTACACTTATCTACCAAATTACTAATTAATGATGATAACTAAAGATAATTACCGTTGTTATTATTCCTTATGTCCAAAAACAAAAGAGTCTTAATTACTTAATTTGGACATTATGATTCCAAATATTGAATCAATTTTATCAAATTACAAACACATTAATTTTAGTGATTAATTTAATAATAATTCCTATTGTCAAAACAAATAGATTGTTTTTAAGAGACGATATCTATCAAAAGATTGACACTTGTTTATGTCCATTTTCAAAGTGAAATTAATTATAATGACAAACATTGGATTAAATGGTAGAAATATATTGTAATTACACTTTAATACAAATTAAATAAAATCTACCCTTATAAATAAAATATATTAAAAAAAGGTTTTGAATTAAAATACAACAAATTTCAATATTCATTAAAATTTAACATCATCTGAAAAATAACAAAAATTTACAAAAAAATATATTTTGATGACTTGATTCTAAATATGGATTTCATATTGTCAAATATATAATATATAATCAACAAAAGTATATTTAAAAAGGGATTTCCATCAAAATGCGGTGAATCGACCTTTTAAAGAATATTAGAATAATTATGCATAAAATTTGATTGATTCTCATTTTAAACCTCTAATGCACCATCTAGTTCATATATAGATATAGATATGAAAATATATTATTATTTTACTTACATGGGATGTTACATCCTTCCCCCCTTTATAAAATTTCACCCTCCCAATTTATTTACTAGTAGAATAAGTGGGGGTATTTATCCCTCATTGCATTTTTAGATTCTCATGTTGCCTCATAAATAATGAGGTTTTTTCAAAAAAACCATTACATGATGAATCACCATATTCTGAAACACATGCTCCAAGTGGTCAAGAATTTGGACTAGTTATTCCTCATATGATAGATTCTCTTCTAGCTGAACTACATCTACACTCAAAACATGAGATGGATTGGACATGTACTTCTTTAACATTGAAACATGAAAACAATTGTGTACCTGAGTTAAATTCATAGGTAAAGCCACTCAGTATGCAACTGGTCCAACTCTCTCTAGAATTTCATATTGTCAAATGAACCTTGGACTCATCATTTCATTCTTACCAAATCGCATCAAACTATTCTGTTGTGAAACTTTGAGTAATACATGATCACCTACCTCAAAAGAGAGATCCTTCCTCTTATTGTCTGCATAACTTTTCTTCATTCTCTATGCTATTCAAAAGTGTTTCTATATCATCTGAACTTTATGTTCCATCACTTATACCAATTCTGGTCCCATCATCTTCCTTTCACCTACTTCATCCCAAAAATCATTAGTTCGACACCAATTCCCATATATTTCCTCAAATGGTGAAATATGTATATTGAAATGAAAATTGATATTACAAGAAAACTCAACCAATGAAAGATGTTTGTTCCAACTACCCTGATTATCCATCAAACCAGCTCATAGAATATCCTCCAATGTTTGAATAGTTCATTCTAACTGCCCCTCTGATTGAGGATGAAAAGCTGTACTAAAATTTAATTCATTACCCAACGAATTCCTAAGGCCTTTCCAAAAGTTATAACTGAACCTCAGATCATGATCAGATACATTGGAGAGGAGAACTCCATGTAACCTGACTATCTATTTACGATACAATCGAGAAAGTTGATCTATGGAAAAATTATCTCCTATTGCAATGAAATGAGAAGATTTAATCATGCGATCAACAATAACCCATTTTAGATTATTACCTAAAGGTGTCTTCTGTAATCCCACAATGAAGTCCATGGATATATTCTCCCATTTCCACTATGGCACTGGTAAAGGCAGAAGCATCCCTTTCGAAAACATCCTCTCTAATTTAACCTGTTCGCAAGTCAAACACTTCACAATAAAATCAGCAATATCATATTTCATTCCATCACACTAGTAATACTCTTGATGATATCAATACATTTTACTACTGCCTAGATGAACAATAAATTGAGAACTATGAGCATAACATAACAACTCTCTCTCCAACTCGGAATCACAAGGCACACAGAATCTCATCCCAAATCTCAAAATACTATCATTTTCAGTGTTGAATTCAGGTATCATACCCTTCTGAACTAGCTCTACCATTTACTGCAACATGATGTCCTACTTATTTTCTTGTTTAATTCTTCCTGATAGAGAATTTTTCATTGATACCTGAAACAAATCATAAGAATATCATGCACCAACAACATTCAATCCAAAATTCATCAAATACCTAACCATAGGATCACATTCCAAATGTAACATGGCTATTGAAGCATTACTTTTTCAACTGAAAACTTCTTCAACATTATTTTCTTTTCCTGGGTAGTAGTGAATCATGGAATCATAATCCTTGATTAATTATAGCCATCTTTTCTGTCTCATTTCAATTCTTTCTAAGTGAATATATAATTTAAACATTTGTGATCAGAAAATATTTCCCACTTTACACCATACAAATGATGCCTCCAAATTTTTAATGCAAAAGCAATAGAAGCTAATTCCAAATCATGTGTACCGAATTTTATCTCTTATGTTTTTAACTGATGTGATGCATAATCAATTACCTGATCATTCTTCATTAGGACACATCCAAGTCCTTTCAATGAAACATCATAGTAGATAAAAATTCACCATTCCTGGAAGGTAGTGAAAATACTAGGAAATTCACCATACTTATTTTCAATTCTTGAAAATAATAATCACATTCTTTTCTCCAGATAAACATAACACCCTTCTATGTAAGCTTAGTAAATGGGCTGGACAACCATGCAAAAGTTTTAACAACCCTTTAGTAATAGCCTACCAAAACAAAAAAAAAATATGAATCCCCGTAACATTTGTGTGTCTTGGACATTATTCAACAACCTTTGCTTTTTCAGGATCAACAGTTATTCCATCCTTAGAAACAATGTGACCTATGGAATGAAAATTTTTGTAACCAAAACTCCCACTTGCTGAATTTCTCATACAATTTATTTTTTTTTGGTTTGAAAAATAACCCGTAAATGACTTTCATGCTCCTCTTTACCTTTAGAAAACACCAAAATATCATTAATGAAAACAACCAAAAACTTATACATTAAATCATGTTAAATTATATTCATAAGGTCCATGAATATAGTAGGTGCATTGGTTAACCCAAAAGGCATAACTTCAAATTCCTAATTGCCATATCTTGTATGAAACATGGTATTTGAAATATCTGCTTCCTTTACCTTCAACTAATGGTACCCCGATCTCAATTCAATCTTTGAAAAATACTAATCTCCCAGGAGCTGATCAAAAAAATCATTGATATGAGGCAATGGATATTTTGTTCTTAACAGTAATGTTATGCATGGCTCTATAATCAATGAAAATTCTCATTGAACCATATTTCCTTTTAACAAATATGAAAGATGCACCCCATGGTTATGTGATCTGTTGAATGAAACCTTTATCTAATAAATCATGTAATTGCTCCTTCAACTCTAATCGTTCAATTTGAGCCATTAGATAAGGGGGTTTTGAAATTGGCTTAGCATCAGCAACTAATTCATCAGTAAATTCAACTTCTTTATCCGCTATTATTCCTGGAAACTCATCCGGAAAAACATAAGGACACTCATTTACCAATGGCACATCATTTATATAAATGGTTAATTTGTTTTTTACAATATGGGCAGGTTAACATTCATTTCCATCCATTATAAGTTTCTCAGACTCTTGATATGTTATCAATAGTAAGGGTTCATTCGTGTACACAAACTGAAAGTCTTTTTGAAAAGAAACTTATTTTTATCTATAATCAATCATAGCATGGTAAACAGAGAGCCAATCAATACACATAATAACATCAAACTCTAATAGAGGTAAAAAATAAGGATTTCATTAGCTTCTTTCCACGGATAAGTATAGGAAGACTCTTATAAATTATTTTTGCCTCAACATTTTCCCTAAGTGTTTTTACCACAAGTTTAGGAGTCATTTCTTGAGATAGAATTAACAATTTTATAGAAAAAATTTCAGAGATGAAAGCATGTGTTGACCCCAAATCCATCAACACATTGGCATAATCTGAATAAAAAAATTACCTGATACAAACTCTTTTGATGGACCAACTTTTGTGGAAGTAGTTACAAAGGATTTCACCACACCTTTCTCCTTGTAGTCTGACTGCTTCCCATCATTCGAGCCCTTGTTTGAACACTCATTTTCATAATAACCCATCTCATTGCATTTGAAACATTTCACTAACTGAAAATAAGTTTTTTTTACCATTACCCAGATCATTTCAAGTGAAATCATGAGCCTTATGTCACATCTTACCACATCAGAAGCACTTTAAAAAATTCAAAAGGCATTCCTGCATCATGCTTTTAATCTCATTTATCACAAAAAAATCATAGTTTTCCTACCTTCAAACATATTTTATGGGTTATTCCCTTTCTCCAACAACATTGTTCTATTTTTCTATTGGTTGTCATAGAACACTTAATCATTGGAAAACTCCATTTCCAACTTCTCAGAACATCGAACAAGTTTTTCAGAACATTATAACTCACGAGAAGTTAATGGCCTTCGTTATTTGTGCTTTAATCCAGAGTAAAAATTATTAATTTTACAATCAAGGTCTCTAATAAAATTTGGAGCATACCTTTCCAATCAAGTGAACTTTTCTTCATAAGAATCCATTGAGTTATCCTCTTGCCTCAATTCCAAGAATTTTTTCCCATCTGAAGTTGAACAGCCTTTGGAAAAAATTTCCCAATAAACATACCTTTGAATTAATATAAGTGAAGAGAAACAATCTCATCAACGTCCCTCATATTTTTAACCATCGACAACAACTGATAGACTTCACCGTCAAAATGGTAAATATCCAGACAAACCTTTTGATTGTCTTAACACCCCATGACATCGAAAATCTTCACCAGTGATTAATCCACCATTCAATAAGCACAGGGTTAGATGATCCTATGAATGATGTGGGATGTTGCCTCATGAAATGTTCCACCACTGACATGTTCTTCTACGGTTGATCTGGTTGATCTCGTGCATGGATACCACCACTATTTATCATCTGAGTAAACAACACCATTACTGCAACAAACTATTCAGTTCCAATTCTGTCAATCACAGGTTGCTGATTTGGAAGGTCATTTTCATTCTGTATGCCTTCCAAGAACTACTTGCCATTGTCTTTAGTGGAAAACCATTTTGTGAAAACATATCCTATATAAAGAAACATGGTAATCTTCAAATTCTATATCATTTCAATTTGACCCTAAAAAAATATTTTTGGATAATCATTTAACAGAATTCTAACTCCTAATGTTATTTAAACTGACCTCTGATACCAAATATAAGGCCCCAACCTTAAACATTACTTAATCTTGGGTTATTTCAAGAATTCACTTAGAGGATTTTTTAAGGATTAGAGTTTTAGATAATTAGATAATAAATCATGAATTTTATTCCACATTCAAACAAAGTGGTTACATAAAAACAGTACTCATTTTTTCCCATCAGAGGAAACATATTTAAAATAAAACATGGTTTCCTTCATGAATCTTCCTCGAAACTATCATACAAAAATGTACATTTCCTTTGACTTCTGAAAGACATTTCAAAAACATGGGATGAGCATAAAATGCTTAGTAAGGGATATAAAAATAGAGAAAGAATACATTAGTCCATGTATGCATACGATTAAATGAAATCATACTTTACTCCTAAAACATAAGCACATTAACATATTATTGACGCTCCTTTAATCAGAAAATCTAATGATTGGAAAAGGGGATTATCTTACCTCAAAGGGATTCAACCATGGGAAAAATATCAAAAATTGACAAAGGAAAGAATAAGAACAATATTGCACAAGGGTTGCGCATGTACACTTGGACGCCGCAATGGTCACGCAAGTACATATGTGCGCCCTAAGTGATAACAACCCGGGGTCTTCTCCAGCCTATAAATAGACCCTGTGGGCCCCCAATTTGAAGAAGGAATTTTTTCCGAAACTCAGATTTGAGCTCTCGGCGCCCTAGTCTCTTCTCAATGATTCCAAAACACTTGTAAGGTTATATCTTTCCTAGAAAGGAAGATCTAAAGAGGAGGAGGAAGGGCTAAGTGATGAAACTCATCAACAATTGCACTCCTGAGTGGATAGCCCTTAAGGGAAATGGCCACACTTGTGTGCGGCCTAACTCCTTCAATAGAACTTATGTGCCACTCTTCTAGAACAACCAAAAGATTATTATAAAGGCTTTAACCAAGAGTCTCTCATGTATTTCCATGATGGTTAACCATCGCGCAAGTAACCATGTGTTGCAGAGGTATACCTGTGTAACCAGTACATGTTATCCCACGCAGTACCTGCACGCCTGCCAGGACATGCGCGCCCCTGCCTTCTTGGGTGCCCTTCTTGCCTATTTCACCCCGCTTGAGCCATTCCACCTCTCCTATTCAAGATTCCATCTTCAAGACACTCTTCAAAGCCATTTACGGCATGATTTCTTGATTTGACTTCCTTATATGAAAGGAATTCTGTGGAATATCTCACAAAACCATGTGATTTACACATATTTATGTCATTAAAGATTGGGATTTCATTCATTAGACCTCATCCTTTAAGATGAGAGAACTCATTAATCTGGGCCTCCTTTTCAGGAATAATCCATAGTCATAACTCATTAACCTAGGCCTAATTTTTAAAAATAATCCCTAGTCATAACTAATTAACATGGGCCTCCTTTTTAGGAATATGCCATAGTCATAATTCTTAACCCGGTCCTCCTTTTCCAGAATAACCCCCAGTCATTATTCGTAACCTAGGCCACCTTTTCATGAATAAGCCCAGGTCTCAAATATGGGCATCCTCTTCAAGAGTAAGCCTCATGTCCCTCAATTTTTCATGTCTCTTAACGTGTGCATCCTTTTTAGGACTAAGCCCTAGTCTTAATTTCTCTTAACCTCAGCCTCCTTTTCAGGAGTATGCCCCAGTCTTAATGTCTCTTAACCTATCCTAATTTACCTTTAATCTATGATTCCTTCTTAGGAGTAAAACCCAATCATAAGCCCTCTCCTAAATTAGGCCTCCTTTTCAGGAATAAGACCCAAGTTAGAGTATTCAAATCTCCATGAAGCACATATACATTTATGGACCCTGTTCCTGGATTTCATCCCTAAAGTAAATCATAATCTTCATTTATCTAGGCAGTCATACATACATAAGTCCCACATTATTTCCTATGATTACATCTTTCATTGAACAATTTAATGATTTTTACCGATACCTCTTGTTTCTCAAACCGAGCATGACTCACGTGAGCTTAGAGTGTAAAAGTAATTATAACGTCCTTCATTGAGCCATCAATCATAAACATCATACTCCCTTACTCGAACTACATGTGTTCTGATTCCATTTTCGAAACAAAAAATATGTAAGTAGCCTATCTGCGGGTTTTATCCCAACTCTGAAATAATCCATTTCCTTCTGAATGACAATAAACTTTAAGTTCCCCACTGAGTGGCTTTAAAACCAGCATGGTAATTATAACGACCAAGAGACTTCTATATAAATGTGTCGAATGATACCATTGACCAGGAATCTCTAATAAATACAGATGATTCTCTATCTATGAAGAACCTCAAATACATGTAAAATAATCTCTAAATGTCCTACTTATTTAATAATTGATTGTCAGATCTAATGGAAAGCTCATTTTGTACTAGGTAATGTAATAAGGATTCAAAATCATAACATAAATCCATAATGAGAGTCCCGGAGTAGACAATAATTCCCCTCAAAATGGTGTGACGAGTCTGACCTCCCATCCTCAGGACCAATGCAAATTCCAAAGCCTCATCAGTCCAAAACCTAATGATCGCCTACTTTTGGAATGTAGGTTCAAATGGATGTTGAGTCATTGGTTGTTTCCAATTCTATGAACAAACCCATTAGAAACCTATTGGAATGTTTGAACCTCCCATCAAGGAGGTCATCCCCAAATTCTGAGGGAATCAAAAAATACTGAACCCGACGTGAATCTTTAACCAAGTTAAAATGATGTTTTACATATTTGTTATCCCCCTATTTGAAACTCAATTAGAGGGCAAAATAAATAATCATTGACATATGTACTCATCCAAAAGATGTAGTGGCTGAATTAATCTTGATTTATTATGTTATATCAAATAGGAACACTTTTCCAAGATCTTTTGCATTTACCGAATGGATGCTCTCATGTTCACACCTGTGAATACCGCGGAAGCGAATGGAAATGCTTCTACTCCTGCTGGATCATCTTCCTCTCTGAGGATGACATCACCTACTCAGCATCTTCAATGCTGGGTATCAAATGTGTGGGTTAAGGAGTATCGTCAACATGGTACCATCCCAACTCTGGAGGCTGCCCGACAAGCCCTCTAAGTGAACAACTCACACTGGTCATCCGAACAATGATGAACTATGATCATGAAGCAGGTGGTGCTAACCACCATCTCCAAACATTTTGGGTTGTTATCCTCAGAACGCAATCACCATTCACTCCCATATTCTGGGGAGGTGAATGAGCAGGTCCCTCAGGGCCTTAATTTAAGGAAGCAGGAGTCCTTCCCGAGGGCTCTCATCATCAATCTCTACCAGAATCGTGCAGCAGTGCGCCCTCATCATGATGATGGTGTTGACTCCAGGTGTTCGGCTTAGGTTCCTCGAACCCGAGCATGCAAGACGAATCACCAGAGGTAAAATCCAGTAAACAGTGAGAATGATCTCATCTCTGCCATCTCCGGAGAAGTCCACCAACCTAACATGGTGGCAAGAAACGAGAAGGAACACACACATGAATGTTTTAATTCCGATATCCAGTAGACTCGTCTGGCAGCATGACACCAATTCCACCAGGCAATTCCGGCGGATACTATAGACAGATACATACACCTGTTTATACATCATCTGTAAGTCAGCTGGCTTGTCTGACTACATATGATGGAGCCTGTCAACCACATTCGGTGAAGTGAAATCATCAAGCACATACACCTGCTAATACTAATCAATCCTACCAATAGTCTCGCTTGGTAGCAGACAGAGAAGTCAGTCAGAAAGCTCCAGCGACAAACAAGAGGCAGACTCGACTCTATACGCCCTCAATTGAGTACTTTAAGGATTCACTGATAGGAAAAGGAGGACAGGAGCAGGCACATACACCTACTCAAATCACGGAATGGACATATATGAATGTTCTAGCAGCTGAAGTCACCACACATATTCTATCAATGGTGAAAGAGCATAAGCAAATCCCTGCTGATATTATGGATGCTTGCCGGGATATTATAACAACTTCAGTAGCATTTCAGGGAAAGACACATAAATATATCCCTACAAGTGGAGTGACACATCCACAATTCACTCTGGAACAGACGCACACATTTGTTCCAGTCCAAGAGGGTTGTTGGGATACTACCCCATATCATACAGACAACCAATTCAGGCACATACACCTGATTTGAGTTTAGATCATCAGTCTAACCTTCCCATCTCTCCTGATCAGGCACATACACCTGCTCAGAGAAGACACTTTTGTCAACAAGTTATTTCCAAGTCGAGTAAGAAGGCGTCTAGGAAGAAGACCCTCACAGCACATTCAAAAGATCAAGAGCCAATCTGTAACAAGGCCTTTCTCGATCCTAGAGTTCTTGAAGCCCTCAGAAAATTATCTGTTGGAATCTAAGATTTTACTACCTCATTTCCCAATAGTTGGAACATTAATTCCAAAGGTCTTCAGCGTACACTTCCTCATGAAGGATTGCTTCATGATAATTTAGTTGATCTTGAAGTTTCAACTTTAGATGAGAGCCATAGGAACCCTCTGTGTGGTCCGAAGTCCATAGAGCAGGAGATCACATCTTTTGTTGTAACCCATCTTGGTGGTCCTCCCCATGATGATGAATTTCGCTGCGAAAGTCCTCTCCACAGTAGTGATGCACATTGCCCAAAAAATTCTCCAATATACAATGTACTGCTGAGAAACCCCTCTTATCTTTAGGCACTTGCAAACGCGAAACCAGTCATGTCGGATGCTTCATCTCTAGAAGATGAAATACTTTCTCAATCAGAAGATTGACCATGGTGTAGGTCATTCTCCAAACCAACCCTAAGTCATGAATCTTCTAGTTTGATCAATTATTTCTCTACCAATCTGGTTGATCTGATGAAGTAACAAGGAAAAACCAACTTTGGTCAAATCAGGTAGAAGAATATTCATTGAATGATAAAGTGGAATGACTAAACATGAGAAAACAACTGGCAAAAGGTGATGTACCAGTCATATTTTGGCCTCTGGCTGACTCTCAGTATGACATTCCAAAGATGTTGACGGAAGATGGAATTCATGATATTCATCTCAACATATGGAAATCACTTTGTCATTTGTAGAAGAAAGTATTATATTATGATGAATATGAAAATCATCTTAAGATAATAGAAGGCTTACAACGTCAGATTGATTTTGCATCTCAATCAGTCTCTCGCTATCCAAAGGCGGAAAAGAAGCAGAGAGCCCTTCAACGTTAATGCCTTGGCGCACTAAAAATATTTCATTAGTTAAATTCCAATGCCCCATCTGGTATTCATGTCAGAGGATGGGGTGTTCATGGAGCACTACATTTCATGGTACTCTCCAGTCAGGAAAGCCCACCCAAAATGGTCTCTTTCAATGTTATTTACCATGGACGGCCACAGTCAATGGGCTTTGTTTTTATTCAAAATCTTGCCCAAGAACAAGCTTCAACAAGTTCCTCTCAAAATCAAGCATACAGAGAACAAGTTGTTGAATTACTCTTGCATGATGAAAACGAGAATATTGAACATGCCTCTCATATGGAGCAAGCACATCATCAAGTGACAGAAGTGTCAGAAATCATCCAACGGTCTTTTGAAACAGGTGATAAAATATGATACAGGTTAATGCATCCAGCTAATTTTAGGACTAAGGTTCACAAGATCAGGAGAGCTTGTAAAAAAGTCTCAGACATAGCATGTCAAGAGCCACCTCAGCTTGCCAGACAAGGTAATATTTTAAATGATCCCTCGAAATCAACAAATAGCATTCGAGGAGTTGATCGAGAATAGCAGGAACAGCACCAGTACACTAGACTAGAGACTTTTTCAAATCATCAATCCCTTCCTCAGAGAAAGTCAATCTTTTCTTGATTAGGGAAGAAGCATCAAGAGGAACGAAGAGCCAAATTATCATGAGATTCCCAACAAATTATGGTTCGTCAAGATGTTCTGGAGTTATCGAACCAACAAAAGGAAATATCTCATTAAAAACATAGAAGAGGAGAATATCATAGAAATGCTGATATAAGGTATGTGATGCGTTATGCATCAATCAATGTCATCAATTCCGTTGTTGCTGAACCACCAGATGAGGTTCACTTAGGGGTAATAGATGAAGAGGTTCTTGCTCAAGAAGATGTATGCACCGACACAAATGAAGAAGGTGTGCGTATAAAAAATCAAAGGTTCACTCAGAACCTAGGTAATCTATTAAGTAACCCACTTCCCCCTCTCCAAAAAAGATCCAAAAAAGGGAGGGGAAAGAATCCGGTTATATATCCTTCCTCTAGAGAAGTCCAATTGCTCTCACTAGAGTAAAGGTTTGCACAACAGGAGGAAGAAATTGAGGAATTAAAGAGGTTGAATGCAGAACTACTTCATGGTAGTCTTCTTCTTAAGAATGCTGGAGTCAGTCAGCTAAGATAATTTGTTGCAGCTACTAAGATGGATCAAGAATATCCTCATATATCAGTACACCCTCACAGGTCTAATCCTACGGGTCAAGTGCAACAACATTTGGCAGTGCTACCATCAGTTGAAGCACCAACCACCACATCTGTCCAAGCTCTAGTCATTGCACCTACCCAAGTCCAAGTTCAACTAGATTTTTCTCAAAAGTTAATAACTACCATTGAGTCATTAACAGCTAAGTTAGAAACTATGGAAGGAAAACGTGCGCAGTTTCAACCAGAAAAAAATGTTTACCCTGAATGGGTAGATTCAATATCTCCTCCATCCAGTTTTGGAAACCCTGTATTCACTATTCTTAATGGATCAAGCGACCCTGAACAACATTTGATACATTTCGTGTCTTGTTAGGATCCTATGATGGGAACATCAGAGTATCAAGAAGCAGTAAAACTCAGATGTTTCGTACTAACATTTCAAGGACCATCCTTTTTCTGATATACATGCTTGCAATTCCTATCAATTACTAGATATGAATATCTCTGTCAATAATTCTTTCTTCAGTTCAGCTCAACTTTTCCAAAGACAACATTTTTTTACCTTACAAACTGTAAGCAAATGGAAAATGAAAGGGTCTTAGATTTCATTGCTCGCTAAAAGTGATTAACATATTCCCTATGATTAGCACTCCCTAAAGAAGAATTGAGTCTAATCTGTGTGAAAAATTTTCATGTCTAGTTATGCACGTCGTTGATCCATGTGAAATACACAGGAGGGTTTCGAGTCCTTACATCAATCGTTCTGCAGATTGAAGAATCCCTTATACAGGCTAAGGCAAACTCTCGTGTAGTTCCATCAGCTCCAATAAGGAGAATGGGTAATTTGAAAACTGCTACACTTATGCTTAAAAAAGCAGATATACCTATCTCTACTTCAAAACATTCATCTTCTTGAAGGGCTCTACCTCTTGATTGCCAACAACAAAGGTCATTTCATCCAGATGATCAAAGAGATCAAAGATGATAACAATTTGAGGATTTGAAGAGCAAAACATACTTTTTATGAAATGTAAAAGCTCCTGGTTACTTCATTTTTGATCTGGAAAATAATCTGGTTCAATTTTCAAGGACTAAGAGGCCAAAAAAGGAAGGAGATGAAGACTGTCAAAATTATTTCCCTTTTCATCAAATGTTGGGGCATCCCATCCTGATGTATTTTGTCTTCACAGACCTCCTGCAAATGATGGTCGAATCAGGACAAGTGAAACTGGATGGTCCTCCAGCTGAGGTAGCATGTGTTACTACTACAGTTCTAGAGGAGGTAGGTGAATGTAAAAAAGTCAAAAGAAAAAATTCACATAAGTATGATGATTGGATAACCAGGAAGACAATCAACCAAACTCGTGCTATTTTGCGAACATAATTAAATAAACCAATTGTGTGTTCTGCCATGAATGTTGCGGCAAAACCCTCTTCGTCAGAGGGAAAGTCCTCAAAGAAACGGTATGATTCAAATAATGAAAAAAATCAGAAGAAGATGACTATGTGTCAAAGCCTATGTTGTCTTTGTCTCTGGAAGACTTCAGGCCACCTAATTGAAAGCTACGGGCACCTCCCTACCAAGCGGAACAGCCTAAACTGGCTAATCAGGAAGAGTCTTCATCAGATAAAGAGTTAATATTCAGTTCTATTAATATTATTCAATTAATGGATCCATATGATAGTCACAGTTTCGATTTCAGTGAGCCTAAATTCCTTGTATCAAACATAGGAATTAGATGATGTTCTAGAGGATCAGGATATAGGGGAAGACGTGGATCTTTAAAAAGCCACTATTCTAATTCTACACCTGCTAGAACTGTGTACGCAGTAGAAACTCGTGTTAGAGCCCTTCAACGAGCTAAACAAGAACAAGAAAGTTCATCTACACAAGGTAGACTCAATACTAGAACAATTATTTTGGAAGATTGGTTAAAGGTTCCATCTTCTTCCTCTTTGCTAGTAAATAGACCTAATCAGTCTAATCATCCAATGCCATGTGTATTACCAACTCTTATCCCAGTACAAGATGTATCAAATTCAAAATCATCAAATTCCAAAGCACCTGCAAAACCACATGTTCTTGTTGAGAAACACAAACCTAGGGATCAAAATTACGATACATTAAAACACTTGGCCCAAGTACCTGCCATGTTGTCAATTCTGGATGCTCTGAATCTGTCAAAAGAACTTCGGGAAGCACTCATTGAGGCTTTGTCAAGTCCTCAGGATTTTGAAACTGAAATTGCTGTAGCTGAAGTCTATCACATATAGAATATTTCTGCAAAATGTCATGCAATAATATCTTTTACTAATGAAGATGAAGATGATGTTGTGCATGGGAATATTAGACCATTGTTCTTATCTGGCAAGGTCAATGGCGTAGACGTCCGAAGAGCTTTCATTGACAGTGGTTCATGAGTCATCCTCATGCCCGTTCGTACACTTCGTCGATTGGGCCTTACTGAATCTGATTTATCTCCTTATACCATGATGTTACAGGGATATTACAAAAATTAACAAGTACCACTTGGTGAAGTTACACTCAGAACTCAGTTTGGAGATGTTGTATCCAATTCGGATTTCATGGTTGTTGATCAAGACTCAGCTTTCAACATCTTTCTTGGAAGACCCTGGCTACATCAACATGCAGCTATCCCTTCATCATACCATCTATGTATCAAATTTTTTTTTCAATGGAAAAGTTGGGACATTGTATGGTGATAAGGCCCCATTCAAGACATGTGAGTCTCAATACATTGAGGCAGAATTCTATCACATGAAGGGAAGGGAGAAATCATCAACAATGATTATTACCAAAGTTAATGCTCCATATGGTTAAGAGAAGATTCCAGTAAATCAATTTACACATGTGAGTACATATTATGTGTTTCTTATCAGTCAAATTGACTAGATAGTCCCAAATCAAAATACTCTTATGGAAAGATCCATAATGTCAATTACGACAATTGATCCAGACAACATGGGAGAAATTGGTAACCCACCAAGCAGTGATGAAAGCACAAATTGTGAAGTCTTTATTTCATCTGTTGAAATCCAACAAGTCTATACATCACCAATTAGGCCAGATGAAGTTATAGCAACATCGTACGTGATCAATGATGTCGATTATCAATCCATCATCTCCTATTTATTACCAAAAGAAGACCCTTCGTCATCAATCAGGTCAAAAATGGAAGCTTCTTCTTCAAGATATGCAAATTATGACATCTCTTTTGATCATGAAAATTATTCTTTGTCATCTAATATGCAAGTAGAAATGGAATAAATAATGTATTATGAAGAAGAAGAGGAAGATCTCAAAGATTCTCATCCACCATTTGAAGAGGTTATCTCTACCACTGTGGATGAACATAGAGAAATAAATCTTGGTACGAATGAAGATCCACACCCCCACTTTAATCAGTACGTCCATGAATCTTGAAGAGAAAGAGATTTATATTAGTTTTCTAAATAAAAATAGAGATATATTTTCATGTAACTATATAAAAATTCTCGTGCTTGATCCTGATGTTGCTAGTCATCATTTGGGTTTACAAAAATAACATCGAGGATTTATGCAAGCCACGAGAAGAACTAACCCAACATATGCTTCAAAAATTGATGTTGAAGTGGATAAGATTATAAAAGATAACTTCTTCAGAGAAGTTTAGTATACCAAGTGGTTGGGTAATATTTTCCTAGTAATGAAGAAGAACAGAAAAATTAGAGTTTACATTGATTTCAGATATCATAATTTGCATTGTCCTAAGGATGATTTCCCAGTTCAGATTAAAAAACTTTTAATTGATGAAACATCTATCTATGAAGCACTTTTCTTCATGGATGGATATTTTGGATATAATCAAGTCTAAATGGACCCAGATGACGTGGAATCCGCAGCCATCAGAGCCCCACAAGGTGTGTTTTGATACCTGGTAATGCCATTTGGCTTAAAGAATGCAGGTGCAACATATCAGAATGCCATGCATCGTATATTAAAACCCTTCTTTGGGAAGTTTGTTGAATACTATGTACACGATTTGTGGGTTAAATCCAAACAACGTTCTAATCACTTGGCTGATGTGGAAGTCATATTCAGCAATCTTCGATAACATAATTTCATGATGAAGCCCATAAAATGTGCTTTTGGGTTAACCTTAGGAAAATTTCTCGGCATTGTTGTACGCAATCATGGTATTGAAGTCGATCCTGAGAAGACCAAGTCAATCCTTTTTATGTCACCACCTGAAAAGTAGAAATTATTTTGAGGACATCAAGGACACTTATATTATGCATTTCATCTCCAATTTATGCAGGAAAAAGGTTACCATTCACCAAATTGATGAATAAGGGAGTCACATAACAGTTGACTGAATAATTTCAAGAAGCATTCAATATTATCAAGAAATACCTCTTGATTCCACCGCTATTAATGCCACCTATTGAAGGAAGACCACTTATCCTCTATGTGATAGCTCTAGAGTGATAATTGGGTGCCTTTCTTGCTCAAAAGAATTATGTTGGGAATGAAAACTGCCTCTACTATCTCAATCGAACTATGATTGAAGCAGAAACCCAGTATTCAAGAATTGAGTAGTGTTGTCTGGCATTAATCTTTGTAGTTCGGTAGTTTAGAAACTACCTGAAACGTCACAAGGTCCAATTGTTATCTCGCAATAACCCGCTCAAATTCATCCTCAGTCGTCCAAAGCTTACAGGATATCTGGAAAGGTGGGTAGTTATTTTGCAGTAGTTCGACATTCAGTATGTGTCTCAAAAGGCGATAAAGGGCCAATCTCTGGCTGATTTTCTAGATGAACACCCTTCAGTGGAAGAGACATCTTCATATATTGAACTCCATGATGAGGAAGTCTTCTCTATTCAAGAATGTCCTCAAGCATGGGAAATGTATTTTGATGGTGCTTCCAAAAGCACAACTGTGAGGAAAATGGAAAATCCTAAATTGAACAATGTTGGATTAGGAATTGTGCTTTTTTCTCCAGAAAAGGCATTGTTACCTTATTAATTATTATTGTTAGAAGTTGGTACCAATAATGAAGCAGAATACCATGCTCTAATCCCAGTCTTGGAATTAGCTCTTCAAGCACAAGTGAATCACTTAAAATTGATAAGTGATTTAGACCTGGTAATCAAACAAGTCAATGGGGATTATGCCATCAGAAAAGAAGAACTAATCCCTTTGTATGATTATGTCAGAGTCTTAATGGTGTAATTCCCTTCGGAAGAGATATTTTCTTATATCCCATGATCAAAAAATGCTTAAGTTGATGCACTGGCTAATATAGCCACAGCTCTGGTAGATCCTAATCGGAACGAGACAACCATCAGTATTGCCCACCATTGTGCAATTTCCCCTTATGTTCGAATCAGAAAAGATGAAATTAATGAAATTAGTCCCATTCCTGAACCTTATGGTCATACTACAGAATGGATGTCACCTATTAGGGAATACCTAATAAATGGAACACTTCCACCTGATAAAGCCGAGAAAGAACAAATCTGGCAACCTGTGGTCAATTTTACTCTTTATGATAGCCCAGATCACCTAGAAAAAATTCCCTATAAATGTGGTTTTGATGGAGTTCACTTCAGATGCATCAATGGTGAAGAGACCATGGATGTCATGAAATAAGTGCATGCAGGAGTCTGTGGTTCCCACCAGTTTGGACATAGACTGTCTGATTAGATTCAAAGGCTTGGATAATTTTGGCCTTCAATGATACAAGATTGTGTTGATTTCACAAAGAAGTGTCATTCATGCCAAGTACATGACAACTTCATTCATCAACCTCCATTATTTCTTCGTACAACTATATACTCATGGCCATTTTCCACATGGGGAACAGATGTGGTGGGACCTTACCCTTCGGCTACGGCCAAGCAATTTATGTACATTCTTACTACTGCTGACTTCTTTTCCAAATGGGCAGAGGCAATACCTCTCAAGGAAGTCAGTTCTAAATGCATTGTTAGCTTCATCAAGTCTAACATCATTACCAGATTTGGTGTCACTCATACCATATTGACGGACAATGGCACCATCATCTGTTCATCTGAGGTGAAGAACTTATATCAAGAATACAACATCATATCCAACCATTCATATCGGTATCATGCAATGGCCAATGGCCAGATAGAAGCCTTCAACAAGACTATTTCAAATATACTAAAAAATTTGGTGGATAAAGATAAGAAGTCATGGCCTGATAAAATCTTTCATGATTTATGGGCTTATCGGACTACCACCCGCACTACAACGCGGTCAACTCCATATTCATTGGTATATGGAACAGAAGCAGTATTGCCTATTGATGTTCAACTACCCTCTATCAGAGTTTCCATTTGTGATCTATCATCTACAGATGAACAATATCAAAAGTGATTGAATGAATTGTAATTGTTATATGAGAAAATATTGTGCAATTTTCAACACATGGAAGTCTATCAACATTGAATAGCACGATATTTTAACAAAAAATTTTGTCTTCGTTCATTCACTAAGGGAGAATTGGTATTAGTTATCAGAACTCCAATGATACCATGAAAGAAACCTCCCAAGCTTGAGCCAAAATAGGAAAGACCTTTCTCAATACATAGGGTCTACTCTAATGGAGTTTATTCATTAATATCGATGGATGGAGAACTCATCACTACTCCAACCACTGCATGTTTTTTGAAAAATTATTTTGTATAAACACAAAATATATCATCTGAAAGCTCATGTATGACTATAAACAACACCACCGTCCAGTAAGACGTTAAACTGCATAACCAGCGGTCCATGCATATGACCCTAAACTATTTTCACATACGTCCAACATGACATTAAACTGTGAAAAAAGTTACCTAATACTTCCAACATGACGTTAAACTGTGTCATGATTCATCGTCGTTGATATATGTTGTTAAACTATATAGAAGTCCCTTTTTTCCAACATGACATTAAACTGTATATCTAATATTCCATTCATATGACCGTAAACTATTCGCACTTACATCCAACATGACATTAAATGGTGTACTCTTTTGTCCTCAGTGCTTGACATTAAACTGCACACTCCCCCTTTCTTCCAACATGACATTAAACTATATTGTCCCCATAGTCCTAACTATATGACACTAAACTATACAAAAAGTCATTGATACGTAATAGATGACATTAAACTATACTTTGTCCCAGCTACATGACACTAAAATGTTCAGCACCAATAGTCCTAACTCCAAGACATTAAACTGCATAGTACCTTTATATGTCCTACATGACATTTAACTATGCATTGTTAAGGTTGTTGTTACCTCTTGTTTCTCACACCGAGAATGACTCATGTGAGCTTAGATCAAACCTCAACTATAACACACTCTCTGAGATACTAACCATGTTTAAGTCCCAACAAAATCATTTTTTAGGTTGCTTTCTCCAAGAAAATCTTCATTATTAATTCATTATTTAATTGAACTACGCGGACTTTGATCCTTGCCTTCTAGGATGGGTACATAGGCAACCTCCCAAGGTTCAATCCCAACACCAATATCTTCACATCGGTTCACCTCCTTCCCAAACGATGTTGATTTGTGAAATTGCCCCTAGAATCAATGACTTTACATTGGTTCACTTTCATCCTTGTTATACGAAGTTAAACTATACAGCACTTTAGTCCAGTATGACAATAAACTACAATATTCTTTGATACCATCACCTGATAGGGAACCATAATTTACATTGATTTTTCAATCACGATTCATTTCATTGATTACGTGCATACATGGCAATGCCCAAACCTGTTATCTTTTGTTAAACAATCATTGTACTAAAGTCCCCTTTCACCCTTCACATGTACGAACCAAATTTGTACAGAGGGTATTTCTAGAACTATGTGGGCTTAATTCCAATATTTATGGGATATGTAGAAACATTCGAGTGTCCCTCAAATCCAGCCCCATGTTTTGGGCCTAACCCCAAATTCCACTTTTAGTCCCTTGGCTGAAAAGTCCCCATGAAAACATAGACTGTGTATTTCTTATAATGGTCCAAGATATATGACCCTATACTTAGATGTCCAATCCTTTTGTCCCACGCGATGTTAAAATATAACTTAGTAACTACGTATGGCTTGATTCCCATCCTTATAGGATACGTAGTGAAGTCCAACATTTTAATTCAGGACCCAACCACAACATGATTATGGTTAGCATTGATCTGTATATCTTTGTATGCATTGGACAATACCCATATTTATGTGTCATAATCCTAAACTTAAATATTTTCAGATCTTTATATCCCTTTTCTTGATTTTTAGTCACAAAAATGTCAAATTTCTAAGAGTTATTTTACCTGACAATGCAGCACGTTCCCTTAGGCGGCCTTGCATAAATAGTCTACATAACATACTTGTCAGCCAAAAGATACTATTATTTGACTATGCAGTCAATTCCCTTTGGTGGCCCTACATAATTCAACCACCTAACGGGTTTGTTAAATAATTTAACTTCATTCCTTGGAAGAAAGCCTCCTTTGTCCTTATTGGTCTTAAATGACAATATGTAGGGATCCGCAAAAATAGACACTCTTAACATATTTGTCCCATATCCTTTTTCATGATCTGAAAGTATGAAATTCTATGGTTTATATTATACTTCCCTACGTTTGTGTCAGACCTTCGTAGAAGTGATATCCATCTAGCTCTTTGATAATCTTGTTCAGAAATATCTTCTCCATATTCAAGTACCACCTTCTAATCAACAAACTCTATACTTTGGAATATTTTAATCTCCATAAACATTCCTTGACTTTTAGCAATAGAAAGGTAAATTTTTTAGAGTTCTTTTGCCTGACTATGCAGCATGTTCCCTTAGGTGGCCTTGCATAAATAGTCCACATAACTGACTTGTCATCCAAAAGATACTATTATTTGACTATGCAGCAAATGCCCTTAGGTGGCCCCGCATAATTCAAACCCCTAACGGGTTTGTTAAATAATGGTAACTTCATTATTGGGAACTAATTCTTTTAATTCCTTTTATCTTATTTTTCATATCATTCCTCCGATTCATATATTCTTAAGTCATAATTTACATATTTTACTTTTTCCCTCACACTAGATTATGGTAATATGTTTTCAGCTAAATTTTCAAGGAATTGAGTCAATTTTAATCTATTTTGGTCAAATCTATTTCGACCTTAAAAATTAGCCTCTTTATGTCCGACGTGCATGACTTTAAACTGCCCACAAAATGCAAAGAAACACTGAATAAAAGTCATTTCCAGCTCACTAAACATACATTTTATATGATTTAGGTAATATTGAGCAATTAAATGTTTCAATGTTTGTAGGGTTATTTATATTAACCCTAGAAAATTAAAGCTATATTTACAAGGCCCATTAGCTTAGGTAAAATTTAAATCATGTAGTAAAAGAATGCAGGTACAAATGATTGAAAATGAATGTGTTTTTCATTGGTACATAGGAGATAGAAGGACATCCATAGACTGGAGTCTCTTCTCTTTTTTCAAGAATTACAAAATGCTTTCAACATAACTCTTCATTTGATTTACGGAATCCCGAGATTCATCAGCAACCACATGGAATTCATTCATTCAACTGGATACAATAAGAGATGCAGTGATACCAGCTCTTCTTAGAACAATTGTAAATGGATGTTTTTGAGTGCGGTTTGAGAAAATTTTCTACTGATCAAACAGTGACTCTGTTTCTGTCAAAGGGACTTGAAATATGTATACATGGATTTGAGAATGGAGCATTGGAATTAAAGAGCCATTGGGAGAGAGTACTATTTTCAGATATTTCTCTAATGCCATGTTTGTCTTCTCTCCACCAACCGGCAGTGGAAAACATTTCAACCCATGGGTTTTCCATTTTCATATTTTCTAGGTAATGGAATGCAGAAAATGTTTGAACGTTCATGCCAATGTTGTTTCTCTTATTGCACATCATAACCAAAACAGAGGAGTAGCAGTGCAGCTGCATCTCAGGAATATAATTCTATGCTTCTGGAATATTGACCGCTTATAGATGACCGTGACCACACAAGCGATGATTGATGCTCTATGGGATATTATGATTATATATCTTCAAGTACTTAGCCAAATCTGGGAGTGTGTTGTCGCAGATATCATAGTAATCATGGCCAACAAAGTTCATCATTCCATCAATCTGCTTGCTTGCATGGTCATAAGCTGTTCCAATTCTCTTGAGAGCCATTGAATCAGCACAAAAATTGAATAAATTAACTCTTAAGTATGTTGATTTTTCATAAAATTTGTGAATGAATTCGAAAAAATGGCTAAGGTATTAAGGCGTGCAATTCTAAACTTAGAACGCAAGTATGGATGTGTCGTGGATGTATTTTGCGCGCAAGCATCACAACGCAGGTCCAGATACCTTGACAGTAGCACGACAACAAGGAAACTGTGGGAAACAGAGTAACTTGCACGGAAAATGGAACTTTCACGGTGAGAGCTTGAAAAATTAAAATTCATATGCTTTGAACAGAATTGACGCCCTCTATTTATAGACAAGTCCATAACCCTGCATGCCAGAACCTGCACTCCCAATGCTCATTTGTGCACCATACCCTGTGCGCCCCAATTTCATTTTGATTATCAATTTCCTTAGAGTCAAATCCTCATTTCTTTTGGATCCAACTCTGAGGTGGGACTTTTGGTGACGATCCTTTCATCACAAAATCTAAAGATTGGAAACAGGGATTATCTTAGCCCAAAGTGATTCAACCATTGAATAAATATCAACAATTGACATTAGGAGGAATAAAAAGAATATTGCACAAGGGTTGTGAAAGTTCTGTGATGGTCGTACAAGTACACTTGCGCGCCGCAATGGTCGCACAAGTACACATGTGTGCCCTAAGTGAAAACTACAAGGGGTCTTCTCCAGCCTATAAATAGACCCTATGGGCCCCCCATTTGAAGAGGAAATTTTTCCAAAAACTCAGATTTGAGCTCCCGATGCCCTAGTCTCTTCTCATTGCTTCTGAAACACTTTGAAGGTAATTTCTTACCTATAACGGAAGATCTAAAGAGGGGGAGGAAGGCCTAAGTGTTGAAACTCAACAACACTTGCAGGACTAAGTGGCCAGATCTTAATTGAAATGGCCACACTTGTGCACTACCTAACTCCTTCAAAAGAACTTGCGCTCCACTATTCTTGAAGAACCTCAAGATGATTCTAAAGGCTTTAACAAAGTGTCGCTCAAGTATTACCATGATGGTTAACCATCGCGCAAGTACCGATGTGTAGCGTAGGTATATTTGTGTGACCAGGACTTGCGCACCCACGCAGTACCTGTGCGCCTGCCAGGACTTGCGCACCCTTGCATTTTTGGATTCCCTTCTCGCCCATTTCACACCTCTTGATCCATTCTACCTCTCCTATTCAAGATTCAGACTTCAAGACACTCTTCAAATCCATTTATGGCATTATTTCTTGATTTGAATTCCTTATCTGAAAGGAATTATATGGAATATCTCTCAAAACCTAGCGATTTAAACTTCTTTATGTCACAAATTATTGATATTTCATTCATTCAACCTCATCCTTTTAGATGAGAGAACTCATTAACCTGGACCTCCTTCTCGGGAATAATCCCCAGTCATAACTCATTAACCTGGGCCTCCTTTTTCGGAATAATCCCCAGTCATAACTCATTACCCTAGGCCTCCTTTTGATGAATAATCCCCAGTCATAATTCTTAACATGGGACTCCTTTTTAGGAATAAGCCCTAGTAGTAATTCATAACCTGGGCCTCCTTTTCAAGAATAAGAATTAGTCTCAAATATTGGGAATCCTCTTCAAGAGTAATAACCAAGTCCCTTAATTTTGCAAGTGCCTTAACCTGGTCCTCCTTTTCAGGAGTAAGCCCCAGTCTTAATTTCTCTTAACCTGGGCCTCCTTTTCAGGAGTAATCCCCAGTATTAATTTCTCTTAACCAGTCCTAATTTACCTTTAATCTGGGATTCCTTCATAGGTGTAAAACCCAATCATAAGTCCTCTCCTAATTTAAGACTCCTTTTCCGGAATAAGCCCCAAGTTAGAGTATTCAAATATCCATAAAGAACATATTCCTTTATGGACCATGTTCTTGGATTTCTTCACTAAAGAAAATCCTAATCTTCCTTTATCTGGGTAGTCATACATACATAAGTCCCAAATTATTTCTTATGATTGCATCTTTCATTGCACAATTGTCTGATTTTTAACAATACCTCTTGTTTCTCACACCGAGCATGACTCACATGGACTTAGAGTGTAAAAGTAATTATGTCACCCTTCTTTGATCCATCAATCAAAAACATCATACTACCTTACTCGAACTACGTGGGTTCTGATTCCTTTTTCTAAACAAAGGATATGTAGGTATCCCATACGCGGGGTCGATCCCAACTCTAAAATAATCCATGTCCTTCTGAAGGACAATAAACATTAAGTGCCCCCACTGAGTGGCTTTAAAACCTACATGGTATTCATAATGACCACAAGAATTCTATATAAATGTGTAGAATGATAACATTGACCAGGAATCTCAAATAAATACATATGATTCTCTATCGATGAAGAACCTCGAATAAATATAAAAGATTCTCAAAATTTCCTACATATTTAATCATTGATTGTAAGATCTGATAGAAAGCTCATTTTATACTTGGTAATTTAATATAGATTCATGAACATAACTTAAATATTTAAAGAGAGTCCTAGAGTAGACAATAATACCCCTCCAAAAGGTGTGGTGAGTCCGACCTCCCATCCTCTCCACCGATGAAAATTCCTAAGCCTCATCAGTCCACAAACTAATGAGTGCCTACCTTTGGAAAGTAGGTCCAAATGGATGTGGAATCATTGGATGTTTCTAGTTCTACGAACAAACCTGTTAGAAACTGATTGGAATTTTCTAACCTCCCATCAAGGAGGTCAACCCAAAATTCCAAGTGAAACACATATCTCATGAAAATCATTATATTTATGAATAACTCATAGAAATCATAAGACATAATGGTAACTTGAGTCATTCATAACATTCTTACGTAGGGAATAACCCTCATGGTTATATTTGGAATACCCATCACAGTATATTCCATAAGTCATATCGGAGAAACCATAGAGTTTAACTCCATTATGTTACCGAATTCATTGGAGAGATATCTCGGGCTCACTCGTTCTTTGTTTACCATGGTACTACCCAATTTCATAAACAATGCCCACAAACCATAAAATAACGGTATCACATAAAACATGCACAAATGAAACATAACATTTACATATTTAAGTCACAATGTATCAATACAACACATTGATATAATCATAAAATTATCAAAACCATTTTCAATAGTAAAATAAAAGAAAAGTAAACCATGTATTTTTTTCATTACAAAACATTATGGCTTGTTGAGGAAGATGAAACTCAAATAATGGTCACAGCGGCAGAGAAGACTTTGTCGCTGCATACGTAAGACAAAAACATTCCTTTTACCATTATGAAAAAAGTCTTCATGTAAAACTATTCCTTTTGAAGGAAATTAAAAGACACAAAGGTTTTATTATACAACTAATAAGAAAGGTCGTATATAAATTGATGTTTGCCTCAATGAAAGGATATTGAGACGAAGTACCTAACCTCAAGTCTTACTTGTCTTGTTAGTTTAAATATATTTCAAAATAATAAAATTTTGTCAATTTATAATTTCTTTAGGACTTCATTTAAATTTTACTATTAAATTCACATAACATATTACCATGTTATAATAATTAGTTAATTATGTATTTTCATATCATATGTTTTGTCGATGATCGGTACATGGGGTCAATAATAAACGTATTTGAAGAGAATTGTCTATGTTGTTATAAGTACAAAATCTCTAGAATGGTTTTCATGATTTAAATATCATATATATCCAGTATATATTTATTTAATAATATTCCATAATATTTTGAGATTATAAATGAAATGTACAGTTCATGGAGATAGTAGGTCGTAGGTAGGCATGAAGGCTACATTCATTTTTTTGTCATATTAATAAACTTTGAAAATAAATGAGACATATATATATTATAATTATTATATAATATATATTTTATATAGGTAAAATAAGTTCCTTAATTACATTCTTTATAAATTCCATGTTTTATTTGAATGAGTCACACTACTTGAGCGGGTAGTTGTCCACACTTCCTCATATGAAATAATCGCATTTGCACGACATGTAATGCAAAAAGGTATGTTTTAAAAATAAAAAACAGGAGCATTGAGAGGATAGAAATTTAATATATATCATATTTAATATAGTGCCTTCATAATGGGCACCATGAGAGGTTGTAGGACAAGATTGAACAATCGTCATTTCGTGAGAGAGTAATTCACCATCCACGGAAACAGTATGTTCTATAACCATTAGAGCGAGGTGTGTGTAAGTGTTGGTAGAATACTCATCATAAAAACATCACTGTATATGGAGGATACTAATTTTATTATGGTATCAAATAATAAAGAGATATTGGTGAGTGATGAATGAATTGAAACGAAAGGAACTTGGGAGAAGACCTTACCTCTAAATCGGGTAACTCTTTTTTTGATTTGAGCCAAAGGCATCCTTTGAATGACTTTTGCCCAAAGTGAGGCTTATAAGAGTAATAGAGGGATGTGGAGAGATAATATAATCATATGTTGGATGATCCAAGGGCTTTAGTGGATGGTGTAAGCGGGTAGTGGTGGTGGCCTTCTATAAGAGGGAGGGGGGTCACTTTTGAATAGTGTTGAAATGTTACTTTATTATTAAATGATTTTCGGATTTTAAAGGTCCCACAATGATTTATTTATAGGATATGGTGATAAGGGTTCTAAATACCCCTATCAAATAGGTTTTCACCAAGTGTATGTCTTAGAGTTTACATTATATTTCCATTTTATTTAAATCGTTGATTAATGAGGTAATCACTACATCACATGATGTCATAAATAAATTTATATATTTAATGTCTAAAAATTCTATAAAAATTACCATGACGTAGGAAATATTGTTAGTTTTATAATGAAAATTTATATTCTATGATATCATTTATGTAAACAAAATGTCATTTATTTTACTTAGGATATACAATCATTTGTTATATTTCTTTTCTTTTTAAAAATAATGTCATAAAAGTCACTATCACACCCATTTGACTCCATGGGACCTAAATATTGGTAAAAAGATTCCCATGGTCGGACATGACCCAAAAATGAATATTTTGAAAAAATTTGGGGTCATCTTATATTATTATGATATTATTTTATTACCCTTACTACCCAATTACCAATTAATGATGATAATTAAAGATAATTAATGTTGTTACTTTTCCTAATGTCCAAAAAAAAATATTAAAAACATAATTTGGACCTTGTATTCCAAATATGGAATACATTTTAACAAATTCAAAACACTGAAATTTCAGTAATTAATTAAAAAAAATTCTTATCTTCAAAACCAAACGGGGGTTTATAAGAAACAATATCTATCAAAATATTGACATTTGTTTATGTCCATTTTCAAAGTGAAATTAATTATAATGACCACCATTGGATTAAATGGAAAAAATATATTATTATTACACATTAAAACCAATTTATAAGATAATATAACCATATAAATAAATTAGACTAAATTTAGGGTTTGAATTAAAAAACATCATTTTTTAGTATTAATTATAAATGAACTTTATCGAAAAAATACCAAAAATTTACACAAATTAAATTTTGATTTATTTATTCTAAAGAAGGGTTTTTTTCAAATAAAACATATAAAAGTAAAAAAATTATATTCAAAATGGTTTTCCATCAAAAGGATGTTAATCGACTTTTAATGAATATTAGAATATTTATTCTTAAAAAAGGATTCATTCTCATTTTAAACCACTAATGCACTATCTAATCAATAAATAGATATAGATATGAATATCTATTATTCATTAACATACATGTTATGTTACATGTAATGGATCCAAATTAAATGGTTTTGATTTACAAATTTTAGTTAGATTCAATTTGAAAGATTGTCCATCTTGTGTGGCCATAGATGATGAGAACCATAGGCCCCAATATGAACACCTTAAATGATAAACCATCTAAAAATGTAATATTTTTCAAATAATACCACATATAAATAGAATAGGACCTATAAGGTTCAATATATAGGATGATTTAAAAATCCGGTTTTGACTCCTCATTGTATGTTTGGATTTTCATATCCCATTTGAGCATTCTCAGTTAGTTCTCTTATTAGAGAATCCATCCTCATGAAATTTCAAATGTATAGTTGGAAATAACCACAAAATCCCAAAGAATATAATAATCTAAAAAACATTTGGTTTCGATTAAAATAACATAATATCATTCTTCTTATTAGGTTCAACTGAAATACCATATTCTGAGACCATGTGTCCACATGCCTTCTCATAAAAAATTAGAAATCACATTTTGAATGATTATAATAATTTATATTAACTCAAAAAATAAACTAACTTATCTCAGGTGAATAATATGATATTTCATGGTTATAGAGTAGTATAAAATGTCATAAATAAAATCCACAATGAAAAAATATATATTATAATGGAATATATTGATCATTAGTTCAATAAAAATAATTAGATTATTGATTTGAATAAAATTATTATTAATGCTCCCTTAGTGGACATACTTGATCCAAAATACGAACATCATGATATCAAATTAAATTATTCATTGCTTCTGATAACTAGGTCAAATATCACTATTCAAGAACCACTTAACCCCTTTAAACAATTCAAAAAAATCATCAATTGTTTTGAAGAATATTATTTTTTCCATAACTCTTTTTGTTTTCTTCTAATCAACATAGTGATAACTATTTAATCACCTTTATTTTTGAAGAGAATCAGAACCAACCAATTTGACACATTCAATTAAATTATGCCACTATTTAATTTATTATCCAACAAGATTGATAACTCTTTCAAATAATGTAGTTTCCTAATATAAGAAGGAATTTTTTTCTTCTATAACCATAGTACTATGTCAATATAGTAATATATCATTATTAGTGGTGGAATGCAATTAAAATAATATGAAAATATGGATTGATAAATGATGACCAATGGAGGAACATTTCCTGTCAAATATTATTTCTCTATATTAATATATTACATTTATATCACCCTTAAAACTCTAGAAGTTTAGTTTTTCCTGTATATGATATGAGGTCCAACTCTCCCTAGACAACACCGAAAACACCAACAATGATTGTAACGGAGGGCAAAAAATATAACATCCAATATTGTCTTTATGGGATGTTAGGAATTAAATACAGTATGGAAATATTTAATGTTAATTTTTAGTAATATAAAATAAATAAGAACTGACAGGTGCTATGTTCAAAATCAATTTCCCAACCTTACTAACCACGTACCTGAATATAATTCTTAATACAAACAGGATGTTGACCAGAACTCAGGATTTCAAAACAACCATAGTGGATGATTAAACAATACCTAAACCAAAATACATATTATATATATGTTGGTTGGAGTGGATACTCAAGAGGGGGTCAGGGTGAATTGAGTTCCAATTAAAATTTATGTTAAAATATTATCTATTTAAAATCCCCCAATTTAAAAACAAGTTAAACTGTAGTGAATTTATACAGATTACAAATGTTCAATTAGCTTCATAAATATTGATTAGTTCTCAGTCAATTTCATCACACGATTAAACTGGATTTTTAAGCTAACCTACAAGTTCACAACAAGCATAAACACTTGTTAATTTATCTATCAATGTAACTTTAAATTATTTTTATATTTTAATGTAACAAGAAGTTGAAAATAAATTATATATATATGATATAAACTAAAAAGCACACCAGATATAATCAGAGGTTCAGTCTCAAGCCGAGACTTAGTCCTCTTAAATTTATATAAATTTGAACCACACCCTGGATCGGGGTTAACAACAGTATATGAAACTGTCCAGGCCATGCAGGGCCCTCTACAACTGTTCTTCACGGGAAACAAAAGAATGACCAGGCCACACAAGGACCTCTTCCACAGTTGACGTGGGTAATGAGGAGTTAAGAGTTTTGGAGTGAGGATTTTCATAACCTCAAGTTAAGTGAAGGATATAGTGTGTTTGTAAGATATACATATTACACCGCACTGTTCAAAAGTAAATAAACATATCACTTAGAGTGAACAGATAAGATTTTTGAAAACTCTAGTGATTATCAATGCAACTCTAGACTCGTTGGATTCATCAGAATTTCTTCTGAGTCCTTCTCTGGTTTTTCTGTTGAAAAACAAAGTGTCGTAGTTCAGCTTGTGTTCTTGTGTTCTTTATAGGTTTTGGATTGTACTCATTAGAGTTTTTTGTATGTCTAACAACCTCTCATACTTTCTCAGGAATGTTTCTCTAGTTTAGCATAGTGCACTCGGGTTTCTTGAGTTGTCGTGCGTATGTAAGTTCTTCTAATTGAATATTCACACACTTACACACGTGTACTATAACTCAATATTCATTATATTCAACGAGCTGTGGTAGTAGGAAATGATTGCCTTTTCATAGGTACGAGATACAGTTTCTTAAAATACATACAACTATTATTAAATATCATTAATTGAATTAAAGCCATCAAATATGACCATTAGCATTATTTAATAAATATTGACAAAAAAAGTAAAGAAACAGTGTCCTAGTGATTATGTAAATGATTCCTTCTTCACGGTATATGGTTCATAGTATGTGATTCACTGTGTCTCCAGGTCACGGGGTCTAGCTCATGGTATCTGGGTCATGGTGTGACCTTCACGGTGTCTGGTTCAGGGTTTGTCCATCACAGTGTCTAGGACACGGTTTTCCCATCGTGGTGTCTGGGTCACGGTTTGACCTTCATGGTGCCTGGGTCACAATATGTTCTTCATGGGGTCTAGGTGACTGTGACTATGTCATGTACAGATTCTGTCTTATTGTGTCAAACATCACGGTTTCATTGTACATTGGAAAATATAAGTATTTAGACTAAGACAGTAATATGCAGAATATAGATTGAGCTTAACTAGTAGAGAGTAAGAGAAATTGAATCATAAATATAATGGCCTGACAATATAAGTGAGATTTGTGATCATGCATAAGACTTGTAAATAATAAAGAGAGTAACTAACATCAATAATACATGCTATCATTAAAACATGATGTGTCGTTATTATTGAGATTGAAGACCATTAACACGATGGTCAATTAAGAATGAGATTAATTAACAGTAATTGGATTTTTTATCATTAAAACATGATTAAAACATAAGTAGCATAACAATCTACCACTTTTTGATGATCACAAATCATGAATAGGTAAAAATAAAAATGAAATGCAACATTAAGGAAAATAATAGAGTCAACAATTAGAATACCAATAATTTTAGTTTTACGTGTACTTGGTTCTGCCCCTTTTGGGATTATAAAAAAGTATTGAAAATGAAGTGAAACGCTGAATTTTTCATTAAAAAGGGTCAGAATAAAACATACTGGAGAAATACAAATAGTAAACAACAAATGGTATACCATCAAAAAGAAAACAATCCCTGGACTCTTAAGGTAGCCGCCTTTTCCTTGACTTTTTCAGCAGTTGGAGATGGTGCTGATGTAGAGGAAGGCACAGATGTGGTAGACAAGGAGGGTAAGGGTATACCTTCAAAAATGGATGGAGCCAAAGTAGGAGCAGTAGAAGATCTATGTTGGGGTTTGTCAAGAATGACTGGGCGGATCTAAGAAAGAGCTTGGATGACTGTCATGGCAGTTGAGGCAAGGGTAGCTAGACCGGGTCTAAGGGATGCAGTAGCTGGAGCAACTATAGTAGTACTCTTCACATGAAGATATTGCTTCAAAAGATTTATGAAACCCATAATGATTTCACCACCATATTGCATAGCTTTTTCAAAATTGTCCTTATTCTCCAAAAATTTGTCCGGTGAACTCTGTAAGATTCTGAACATGAGCTTTAAAAGCTTGAGTTATCAGAGGTATTGTCAAATTCTCCGCAAGATATCTAAAGTGATCTGTCATATCACATTAATAGAAAATATAGTTGAGATAAACATCAATCTTATTGGTGATATCTTGTTGAGCATCACTGGCAATCTTTGAATGAATCCTAACCATGTCCAATGCTTGATCATTGTTCTTAACCACTTCTGACAAAGAAGACAAATCTAAGCCGCTGAAGGCATTAATACGTTCTTCCTTTATTATGGATATCAGTAGATAATCATAAAAAGGAGGAAAAAAAGGTTGACCAAAAGCAGGAGAAGCCTTGATAGCTTCGGTTAGAATATTGAGCTGTTTCAAAACATTTCACTGGCATCTAGTGTGCACATCTATGAGCTTATTCAGATTTTCTACAACTCCCTCATACGTTTCATCATTTTTGTGTGTCTTTTTCCCACCTTCTCATAAAAATTTAGTTGATATGGATGCACATGAGACACAATCTCTCTAGCAAGGGTGGAATCAGTTGGCTCAGGAGAAGCAGAAAAAGGTGCAGCGACAAAAACATGGGTAGGCACTGATCTCAAAGAAAACTCATTCTACAAGTTTACTACCATAATTTACATGTTTTCAACATTAGCACACAGCATCTTATTTTCTACTCTGACTTCTTGAATTTCTCAGATCATCCTTGGTTGAATATGCAAGATAATATTTTCCAAGAGAATTGATGTATCTTCTTGACTCAATTGAGTCACTGGAAGAGGTTGAGTGGATAAAATCATCTCAAATCCAGCTAAAAGAGTCTCTCAAAAGTATTTCAGATCATATTTAGTTACAAGAGAGTGTTTCTCAAGTAAGTGTGTAGGAAAAGGTTTTGGAGCAGGTTTTGGTTGCGGTTTAGAGTCATCTTCAGACTCAGATTCCGATTCAGATTGAGAATGGGGCTCTGGTTTTGGTTCTTGTTCTGGATGAGCTACAAACAATAGTTGAAACTTAGAAGAGAGATCTATTCCAATTGTAGTCATTTTCTATGACTCATTCACATCATAAAATCGTGGGAAAACATATCGAGTGTACACAGATTATGACTCATAACCATGTTCACATTCAGATTCAATAGACTTGGTTGTACTAGTCTCAAGGTTTTGAGATTCTTCCCCCTCAAATTTTGCTTCCATTTCAGAGACTATAGGCTCATCAACTTGGTCATGATCCACATGATCATATCTATTTGCTTCAGAAAACTTTTTCCTTGACAGCTGAAAGGAAATTTCCATCCTCTCTTCAGTAGAGGAAATTATCTCTGGAACTGACTGTTCCACAAGCAGTGTTTCCAGATTGGCTTTCTTTTCAATAGGGAGTTATTCTACACCAGCTGACTCATCCAAGGATTTTTTCTCTGATTCTGTTACTACAGAATCTCTTACATCCTCATATTGGATATTGAAATTTAAAATGTCACTAGAGAAAGGAGCTTCTTCCTCACTAAGATGAACGGAAGGATCCACAGTCCTTTATTTTTCAACAACAACTTCCTCTCCTTGAGGTATTTCTGCTTCTTCTATAATTGGTACATCTGTTACCACTTCCTCTTCTTCTTCAGCATCTGAGTACTCAGCCACATCATCTGGTTCCAAACCAGGATCAGCTAGGTCCATAGGACTTCTTGGATAATCAACATGATTATACTTCTTATACAATTGATCATTATCCTCAACCCCTTTTTTCTTTAGGGGTTCCAGCTAGTTTTCACCCTTTTGATGATATGCTTGGATTGGTAGCACTCAAAATCCTAAAGCATTTCTTCATTTGGTCCAACAACTCCTTTTTCAACGAGCATGGCTGCAATCATCCTTGAGTAAAACAAGGAGGTGGATTTGGAAGTGAATTTAATCAGCTCACATATATGGATAATGACATTCTTGAAAATATTGATCTTATGACCATTCTTCAACAGATGTATTAGGAACACAACCTAATATTTCATTACAACAAAATCCCATTTTTTGGACTAATCAAATTCTAAATAAATTTGAATAGTAGTCTAGTTTCTCCATCTAGCTTTGCAGCTATAGCCCTTTTCTTTGTGCCATTACAAGTTATGGTTCCCAAATAATTTTCAAGATCAAAGATGTTAGATGAAGTAGGAGGGTCTCTGTTGTAGTCTTCACAAACTCTTTCATGTTGAATCCTTAGGCATGCATCCCAGAACCTCGAAGTGAAAGAACACTTCTGACCATTGATCCAACTGGTCACCGTAATTTTTTCTCCAAAATTAAAGGAAAACATTACATATTGGTAGAATTGAAATACCAATCTTGGGTAACTCTGTCTATCTTGTCTAGAGAACCATTCAACCTATCCTTGTTCTTTTCATACTTTCATGACTAATGACTTTCTCTATAGTAGCCACTTAGGGAAAATTTCTTTTTTGGGTACAATATTATGGCTTACCAGGTTTGGGTTTAGAGGTCCTTTGGGAGCTATCTATAGTATTCTCTTCTATTTATTAGAGCGGCACTTCTTAGGGGTAGATGAAGATGGATGCTTCATTCTTTGCATCTACTGAAGGTTCGGGCGAGAGAGAGGAAGAGGTTTTCAATGTAAAGAGGGTTCGAGGGAGAGAGAGAATGAGAGATTTTGGGTGAGACATTGAGTGAAACCTTTATGTTTTATCATTTGGGAATATCAACCATCATAAAAACAAAAACATGGGAAATCAAATATTGGTGAAATAAAATTTACCGCAATATGGGTTAAAATAACAGTATAAATAATATTCACAGTAGGACCGTGAGTAGGCATTATGGTGTGATGAAAAATAATCATCACGATGAGATAGTTGGTGATCATCACGGTGAGATAGGGACCATTTTGTGCAATCACGGTGAGATAGTGAGTTGAAAGACCGTGAGCACAGGGTCTTAACGGTGAGACCGTAAGCATGAAACAGTAACTGTAAAACAGTGAGCATGAAACTGTAATGTTAAATACAGTAAATTATTAAACATAAAATTTGTAAGATATCCATTTATGATTAATTATTCCATGATCTTGTATGATGTTGTCTAATATCTCATAATTTAATTGTTTAGTGAATATATCATCATGTTTATATTCCTTGCCAATGATTTCCCAAGTGAAATCACCTTTTTGATAATGATCCCTCAAAAAGTGATGCCTTAAAACAATATGTTTTGTCCTAGAATGAGAAACACAATTCATTAGAATATTAATAGCACTTGTGTTATCACAATTTATTGGGTCATTCTGAATTAATATCCATAGTCTAGTAATGTGTGTTTTATCCACAAAATTTGTGCACAACAACTTCCAGCAGCTATGTATTCAGCTTCTACAGTAGATAATGCAACAGAATATTGTTTCATTATACACCATGATACTAGTGACTTGCCTAAATGGTGACATGTTATAGAGGTGCTTTTTCTATCTAAATTACATCTAGCATTATCAGCATCAGAATAACTAACTAATTCAAATTATTGTCCTTTGGGATAGAACAGTCAAAAATTGGATGTATTCCTGAGGTATTTGAAAATTCTCTTTACAACATTTTAATGTGACTCTTTAGGGTTTTCTTGAAAATGTGCACACATACACACACTAAACATAATATCTGAATGACTAGCAGTCAGGTAGAGTAGACTAACAATCATTCCTCTATAAGTGGTTTGATCAACAGATTTACCATCTCCATCAAGATCCAACTTATAGGTGGTACTCATGGGAGTGTCACTACTTTTTGTGCAATCCAATGAAAAACGTTTTAAAATATCTCTAGTATATTTAATTGGAATTAAAATAATTCCATCATCATTTTGAATGATTTCAAATCCATTGGATATTTTGAGTTTACCCATTAAACTCATCTCAAATTCATTTTGTATCATTTAAAAAAAATCAATACATAATGTAGCTTTTAAAGATCAAAAAATAATATCATCTAAATAAATGATTACAACTAAAAAATCATTAAAAATAAGTTTTATAAAAATATTAGTATCATCTATACCTTTTGTAAAAACTTTAGAAATTAGAAAAGTACTTAATCTATCATACCAAGCTCTTGGATCTTGCTTTAAACCATATAAAGCCTTTGATAATTTAAAAATATGATATGGAAAATGAGGCTTTGTAAATCTAGGTGGTTTTTCAATAAAAACATCCTCAGTAATATATCCATTTAAGAAAGCACTCTTAACATCCATTTGATATAGTTTAAATTTTATATGTGCATCATAAGCAAGTAAAATCCTAATTGATTCTAATCTAGATACTGAAGAAAAATTCTCCTCGTATTCAATTCCTTCTTCTTGACTCTAGCCTTGTGTAACTTTCCATGTTTTGTTTCTAAATATGTTTTCGGATTAATCAACTTTATTTCTTAATAACCATTTAGTGCCTATGGTGAAAGTGTCCTTAGATCTTTCAACAAGATTCCAAACATTATTTCTTTCAAATTTATTGAGTTCCTATTGCATTGAAATTACAAAAAATTCAGCATTAATAGCATCATCAATGTTTTTAGGTTCATGTTGTGACAAGAAGTCTTGGTGTTCAATCTGGTTTCTTAGAGTAGCTCTAGTCTGTGTCCCCCTATCCAGATTTCCAACAACAGCATCTAAAGGATGTTTCTTTGGAATTCTTGTTGATCTAGTAAAGGTAGGACTAAAAATTTCAGGCTCTTCCCTAGGTTTGGGTTCATTAGGAGGAGATTCTGGAATAAGTCCAGATCTGGTTGTCTTTATATTAGGTTCATTAGATTTGTCATTAAGATCCACAAACACTCAAATCTTCTTCATGATTTTAAAGAGAGTTTCTAGACTCATGTGGATCAGTTTCATCAAATTTTATGTGAATAGATTCTTCAAAATACTTGGTTCTCTTATTGAAAACATTATATGATTTTCTGGTTATAGAACATCCTAAAAATATTTCTCCATCACTCATAGAAGCAGCCTTATCAATATTATCCTTTGTATTAAGAATAATGACTTTGCAACCAAACACTCTAAATTAATTGGCTTTAGGCATTCTATTATTCCAAATTTCATAAGGATTATTCTTAATGATAGGTCTAATCAAGACTCTATTGATGATATAACAAGCTGTATCTACAGATTCAACCCAAAAATAAATGGGCAGGTCATACTCATTAATCATAGTTTTTTTATATTTCTTGAAGGCTTATATTTCTTCTTTCTACTACACCATTTTTCTGAGGTTTCCTAGGAGAAAAAAATTTATGACTATAGCCATTGTGTGAACAATAGGATTCAAATTCATGATTTTCAAACTCATGGACATGCGCACTTCTTAGAGTCTTAATCATAAGTCCACTAAAATTTTCTACAAACTTGGAGTATTTAATAAAGTAAGAACAAGATTCACTTTTGTGAGATAAGATGTATACCCAAGTATATATAGAAAATTCATCTATTAGGACTTAGACATAGCGCTTCCCAATTAAACTAGAAACTCTAGATGGTCCAAACAAATCCATGTGAACCAACTCGGGTGGTTGAGAAGTTGAGACTTCTTTCATTGATTTAAAAGAAACTTTATGTTGCTTTACCTTTTGACAGGGATCACAGACATTGTCATTTGGAATCTCAATTTTGGGTAAGTCTCTAACTAAATTTTTCATAGTTAGATTCCTAAGTGAGTTTATATTGCAGTGTCCTCATCTTTTATGCCATAACCAAGACACTTTATGAAAAGAATTTAAACATGTAACATTTTTCTTAGCTAAAGAATTTAAATAAACAACATAAACTTTTTCATTCCTTAAAGTAGAGAATTCTAAAACATTTTCATAATTAAAAGCATTACAATAATCATTTTCAACCGTGAAATTAAAACCATCATCACACAATTGAGAAAAATTTAACAGAGTATATTTCACTCCATTAAAAAATAAAACTTTGGAAATCAAAACTGAATTAGTGTTACCAATTTGGCCTAGGCCGATGATCTTTCCTTTAGAATTATAAAAAAAGTTGACATAGCCTCCATCAACCTTTATTAATCACTTGAAACATGAGTAATCCCCAATCATATGTCTTGAACATCCACTGTCCAAATACCATGTCTTCATGTGGGAACTCTTCAAGCAGTTTCCCTCGGGTGTGTTGGTCATAAAACAAATGTTGGCATGATTTCGTTCAAAATTATTAGCTTTTGATTCACTTGAGCTATCATCTGAAGCACTCTACGTTGCTTTCATTGATTACATGTATTTATTTTCTTTATAGTTTTGTTTCATTTTGAACATCAATTTTAGACAGTTTTCTTTTATATATATTTTTCTTTTGCACTTGTAGCAAACAACATCATCACTTTTATTAGGCTTTTTCTAGTCCTTCTTCCAATGTTCCTTATTGTCATACATTCCTTTGTAATTTTATTTTCTGAAAAATATATTCTTTCTATAATATTTTATAAATCTTCTTGCTATATTATCCATTTCGGCATCACTATTAGAGTCCGAACTTTCACTTGTTGAACTGTCAGTTTGTATTTGAGATTTTTCATTGTCATTTCTCTTCGAAGCAGTTGTCTTGAAAGCCACTAGTTTCCTTTTTGGTTCATCCCCTACCTATTTATTCACCTTGAGTTCATCCTCATACATAATCAGCTTACCAATGAGTTCTTTGGAAGGTAGAGTAGCAATGTCACATGACTCTCTGATTGAAACAGATATGCCTCTCTATCAGTCTGGTAGACACCTCAATATCCTCATAATTTGATCCTTTGCTGGAACAAACTTTCCAAGTGAATTCATTGTATTGACTATCTCATTGAACCTGAGATACATATCATAAATGGGCTCATCAGTCTTCATTTTAAAATTATCATATTTAATAGTATAAGTATTTAATCTCATTTGTTAAACATTGGTTGTTCCCTCATGAGAAACACCCAAAGTATCCCGAATTTCAAAAGCAGTTTTACATGAAGAAATTCAGTTAAATTCTTCATCTCCTAGAGCACAGTACAGGGAATTCATGGCTTTACAATTATTATTGTAAGCAGTCATTGTAGGTTCATCCAATGTTTTTATTTCAATTTCAGGAATTTTATATTATGACTCTATAGCATTCCAAATATAAAAACCCATACTCTCTAAAAGATTTTTCATTTTAAGTTTCCATTGACCATAGTATGTACCATTGAATAAAGGTGGCATGTTAGTAGCAACACCCTCTATTCCATTGCCCATAACAAAATTTTAGAAAGTAAATTTAAAGTGATAAAAATTTATAACTAATAAAAATTGAATATCATTAAATATGAAACTAAAATCGCATTTGAAAAAATAGAGTATTTCAATAATCCTTTAACAAAAACAATCCTCTAATACCAAAAGTTGGTTGGAGTGGATACTCAAGAGGGGGGTGAATTGAGTTCCAATTAATATTTATGTTAAAATATTGTCTATTTAAAATCCCATAATTTAAAAACCAGTTAAACTGAAGTGAATTTATATAGATTTTAAATGTTCAATTAGATTCTTAAAGATTGATTATTTCTCAGTAAATTTAATCACAAGATTAAAGTTGCTTTTGAAGCTAACCTACTGGTTCACAACAAGCATAAACAAATGCTAATTGAACTATCAAAGTAATATTAAAATAGTTTAATTCTTAAATGTATCATGAAGGGGAAAATGAATTATATATATATGATATAAACTAAAAATCACAGAAAATATAACAAGAGGTTCAGTCTCAAGCCAAGACTTAGTCTTCCCAAATTTTTATAAATTTGATCCACACCCTGGACCGGGGTTAACAATAGTTTATGAAACTATCCAGGCCACTTAGGGACCTCTACCACTGTTCTTCAGGGGAAACAAAACAAGGACCATGCCACACAAGGACCTCTTCCACAGTTGACATGGGTAAGCATGAGTTAAGAGTTTTGGAGTGAGGAATTTGATATCCTACGGTTCAGTGTAGGAGACAGTGTGTGTGTATAAGATATACAGAGTACACCAAACTACTCGAATGAAAATTAAAAAATAACTTAGAGAGAACATATAATAGTTTATAAAGCTATATTTATTAGCAATGCAACTCTGGACTAGTTGGATTCAGCAGAATTCCTTCTGAGTCCTTCTATGGTTTTTCTATTGAAAAACTAAGTGTCAAAGTTTAACTTGTGTTCTTGTGTTCTTCAGAGGTGATGGATTGTACTCATGAGAGTTCTTTGTATGTCTTACAATCTCTACTTCGTGCTCAGGATTTTTCTTCTAGTTTAGCACAGTGCATTTGAGATTCTCGAGTTGTCATGCGTATGTAAGTTCTTCTCGTTGTATATTCACACACTTTCACTCATGTACGGCAAATCAATATTCCTTATATTCCATGATCTTTTTCAATAGGAAGTGATTCCCTTCTCATTAGTATGGGATATGGTTTCGAGAAATACCAACAAATATCATTAAATATCATTAATTTCATTAAAACCATCAAATATGACCATTACCATTATTTAAATAATATTGACAATAAAAGTTAAGAAATTTTTTCACAATGATTATGTAAATGGTTTCTTCTTCACGGTATATGCTTCACAATATGTGATTTAATGTTTCTTTATGTCATGGTGTCTATCTCATGGTGTCTAGGTGACGGTGTGTCCTTCACGGTGTATGGGTCACGGTTTTTCCTTCATGGTGTCTGGGTCATGGTTTGTCCTTCACGGTGTCTGGGTCACAGTTTTTTCTTCATGGTGTCTAGGTCATGGTTTTTTCATCACGGTGCCTGTATGACTATGACTGTGTCTTGTACATAGTCTGTCTTACTGTGTCAAACATCACGGTGTCTCTATACTTAGAAAAATATCTATATTTAGAATTATACAGTAATATGCAGAATATGGATTGAGATTAACCAGTAGAGAGTAAGAGAACATGAATCATGAATATAAAGGCTTGAAAATATAAGTGAGGTTTGTGATCATGCATAAGACTTGAAAATAATATAGTAATTAATATCAATTATACTTGGTATCATTTAAACTTGATGTGCAGTTATTTTTGAGATTGGAGAGCGTTAACAAGATGGTCAATTTAGATCGAGATTAATTAATAGTAATAGGATTTGTGATTATTAAATCATGACTAAAACATGAGGAGCCCAGAAATATATATATTTACACTACATAAAAAATTCATAATATAACTAAAATGAATATTCTATAAATGAGAGAGCCAATTGAAGTGATTAATCGAGATAAAAATTCAAAACACAATGTAAATGTACAAAAACAAAAAATGATTAATAAAACTAGAAAAACTACACCATGTGATATATTGGAATCACACCAAACTCTCACAAAAAACTACCCATACCATCATAATTTGGACCACACCGACTAATGGTTACAACTTTCCATTTCGTACATCAAAATAGAATACAAGTTCAACACACCACCAATGTGAGGCACATTATGAGTGCTATACAAGTTGAAAAAGATCACACAAGGGTCTACCATAACAAGTCTATATATAACAAAAAAAATATTCTTATTTTATTGAAAATATACCTGATATACAGTAAAATAGTATTTATATCAAATTATGTAAATTTTTTTGATTTTTCCACAGTTATAAAATTAGTCAGATAAAGAAGTATCAAAGCATAAATACACATATATGAAAATATTTTTGACAAATCAAAAATATTATAAGAAAAATAAAAATGGTTAACCACCATATGATCACACTATGAAATGATTGGATACTAATCGTACCAAAATCAATGACTATCACACACTCATGTCCCTTATACATCATGAATATGGAATAAGAGAGCACAATATTTGTGAAGCCCTAACAGTTTAGATATTAGGTACCTTGGTAATATTTCTGGGTGAGTAGAGAGACACCTCATGAGTGAAACCCTTACCAATACTAGCAGATGTGTCCCAATGCTCCACCATCACATACTTACCCATGTAATCCTATGTGCTCTATTTATGAAATAATTTAAAATTTTCATATCAAATTTTACTATATTTTTTGTAAAAAAACATATTCCGCAAAATATTATTAGATAACTAAGAATAATTTAAAATTTTCAATGATTTGAAAAAAGTAATATATTTTAATTAAATATAAGGAAGAAAAATATATTTTATAAAGAAGTCATTTCCCCATAGATTCATCAATATATAATGAAATTCTATTTAAAAAATGAAAGATAGAAAAGTAGAACTAAAATCATAATGCAACATAGTCTGTATATGTTATCAACTAACTCTCCGCTATTTTGACACCAACTATAATATGATATGAGGGACAACTTATGATATATAACATATAAGAGTAGACATGATTTACTGACACTAAATTCCATATTTTAAGAATGATTTGGTAATATAAATTATCATTGGGGAGTACATATAAAATTTTACCATGATAAACACAGGCATTGCACCATTATCAACATGAGGGCTTGTGTCTAGAAAAAGGAACCCACTATAGATTTAAAATATTTGGAAGAAGTATCATTACATGAAAAATAATCCAAACCATTAAAATCAATAATTGTTTCCAAAAACAACTAGTAATTAATATGAAAAAAATTAAAGAAGACACCTACCAAAAAATTAAAACCAACCATTCCAGAGATCACAGTGGCTAACCGATTGATCTTGAAGGGGGGGAATTACAAAAAATAACCTAAGTGAGACCAAGGATCTGAGGTAGGAAATAGATGTAAATAATTATTATTTAGGATGAATGAACATAAAAAAACTACATGTCATTAATGATACATTTCTTGTATATGGGATACATTAGGTGATCCCCTATTTTAAAAGTACTCAAAAAAAAATCACCTATGTTAAAATAAACCGAAAAAGTGTTTTAATGATGTCAATCCTATTTATATCCTGATCTACATTCCCTCTATAAATAGAATTCATGGAATCTTATTATTTATTGATTCATTTTATGACTCATATTTTGAACGTGATTGTGTCCTGGAAGAACATCCCTTCCAAAGACTATGAACTCTCACCAAAATGCTTTCAAAATCCATGAAACCAAATATTAAACTCACAAACATAATAAAAAGTGTACCTTTTAACTATATTTTTACAATATTAGCACAACATGAATTTATGTCCATTGAATATCAAGTTAAAGAAGAATAATCCTGAAATAGGTTAGGACATTTCTCCCTCACCCATGATTTACACTCTAAATTCTGAAAAGAAAATGATCCAAGTCACCGTAACACATTAAAAAATGGAAATGAATTTATATTGAAGGCCTTCAACTGATAATCAATAAGCTATAACAGTTTCTCCCCAATAGATGTATTTTACTCATAATCAATTTCTTCCAAACTCATGACCTGGGAATGAACATGATTATACTTCTTGAGCTGACATATGTGTAAAATATTAATAATACATGTTTTCCAAACTAGGAATGTAAATTGATAACTAACTATAACTAGCTAATCAATGGACACAAATGGTCTTACATAGATTGAACCCATCATTCAATCATGTCCATGTATTTGGAGACCCAAATGAACTAAAACATCCATAAAACCTGGTTACCATCAGAGAAATATGAAGGATGATATTGAGGAACTCCATAATATTTATATTAACGTTATGATGTAACCAACTATTGAAATATGTTATGAATATTCAATAAAATTTCCAAAATGAGACTCAGACCCAAGAGAGAGGCTTTACCCAACTTTTACCAACAAGGAGTTGACCTACACATGTGACCATAGAATACCCCCAATGGTTACATTATGATCGATAATTGATGAATTTTTTTATACACAAAAATTAGCAATATTAGATGGATATCCAAAAAATCTAATAAAATCTATGATTTAGGTACATGCAATGTCCTATAGTGTTAAAATTGATTACTCTATATGATTATCCATATTTGGATGAAAATATATACTCAATCATACCCATGTCCTCTTCTCATACCAAAAAAAAACATCTAGATTATATAAGTGAGCCAAATATCATTTCCTAAAACATTGGTGAAGGGAACCCCATATAAAATTGTAATCACATATATATATATAACATGTCGAGATCATCAACTTTTGTGGTATCTATGTTCAGATTATTAGAACATATTTATTTAACCAGTCATCAAACACCATAATATATTTAATTCCTTGAAGATTATAGGGAAATACCACAATGAAGATCGTAAAATGATCTTCCAAATTCTATACTTGTACAAGTAGATACAGGAGGAGAAAATAAGTCTTATGGTTCCATGCCTTTAACTATAGGTAGGTGTAAACATTGGAAACAAAATTTTCAATATCACATTCAAACTCGTACACAATAAATGTATTATCATTTAGTAATACATATATATAATGGCAGCCATCCTGGAACATGAGAAATAATTATTTTTTTTAAATATATCATCAATGAATTTTTAGCGGAAAAATAAATCCTTGAATCATATAATACCCCTATAAAATATAAAAACTAGAAATGACATTCCCACAATTAACAGATTTTTGGATTCCTAGGAACCCCTCATAAAATTAAGGAAAATGAATAATATACACAAATAAATATGTTGATATCTAAAAAATAGTCAAAACCATAATCGAAACATCATTCAATGTGTCTAGATTAAACTATGCGAATTTTCCCATATACTTTAACTCATTAGTCAATTCTATAATAGCATATAGTGGAACATTACAAATATGAGTGACATTAATGACAATTCCATTCCCAGGGGAGTATTCATTATTGTCATCAACCATTTAATGATATTCCATTGATCATCACCATATGGTATTCACACCCAGATATGAAATTTTATATATTACACTTTAATGATAAATAATACCATAAATATCTCCCAAAGAAATAGTGTCACTAACGTATAACTACATGAATAACTATATAATGATCAAAATATTGAGTGGGGTAATTCTTCACATGGGGCCATAGATGATGAGAAACATAAACCACAATGTGATCACATTTAATAATGAAAAAACAACGACTCACACCAGATGCATCATAATACAAATCATATACCTTACAAATATTAGTTATGATCAAAATTGAAGTTGATTCCAAAATCAAATTTAACTAGTTGAAGTATTTCTTACATTTTTCCTCCCATGTCAGTGTCACCCCACTCAAGGTAAGATTAATAAATGATTATTTTAACATTGAGGAATTTTTATGATCCAAAATTAGTATCTAGCCCAATCTATAAGATCTTCATCATGATCAAATTTGAAGAAGAAAAAATTTAACAACATTGGATATATGGATATTAGTTATTCAAAAATCACACAAAACAAGTACATCATCTCTTGGATGAGATTTTATCACATTTAATGATTTCCCTAAACTTGTTAGTTTCTCAATATTTTCAGAACTATATTAAATTGGTCCTCACTTCCGTACATAGATTCCAATGAAATGAAGATTTTTTTTCTACAAAAAAATTGATTAATGTGATGAGATACTTATTGGATATCTAGTTTATCAATGAAAAAAATGTTGGAGCATTAGTCATAACTAATGTTATCACATGAAATTTATAATACACTTAACAACTGCTAAAATGAGTATTCTAAATATATGACTACCGAGCACTATGTTTATTATAACCTAAAAACAATATCAATATTTGAAAACTACTTCATCCCATTTTATAGTTCTAACAGACAACCACGTGGGTAAAATATTACTTGTTCTTTAATTTCAACTACAGCATATTATAATAGTATACACATAATCAATGTGATCCAAATTTATTATTACTTATGATAAAAGGGGATGCGCATAATGAATATCATGGGATAGAAAAGAAATTCAATATGATATCTTACAGCTGGATAATAAGATCATTCAGTTAAACTTCTTCTATTTGATAATAGGGTATAGAAATCAGTAGAATACTATAAAATAAGACAATATTAATATATCCATCCCGCATTTTTGGGATGTAATTGAATTTATTTGGGTTGATAGCAAGGAAATCCCTAATAACCATTAGAATATATCCTAGAGTGCAAAATCCATTGGGGCCAATAAAAATAGACTACAAAAAATCCATGATCTCTTAGTAGGAAGTTACATTATGAACATAACATAGATCCCACTCTCCCTAAAACACATAGTAACTCTCCATGAGGAATAAATGAAACATGTAAATGATAACATCAAGTCCTAACATGGTGATAGAATAGCCAATCTATTCCAATGAATACTTCAAATAGAACCAAATAAAGAACACCAAAATTCAATAATTATTCTACATCATTAACAAATATATAATAACGAAGGTAATAAAACCCCAACCCTCTCTTAATTCCTTGGTGTGTCTCCAACCATATAAAAAAGGTCATGAGATCCATTGAATTTTATAGTACATAATAAATGGGGAAATATAATTAGGGTTAGGAACATGTATCAATTAAATTAGACTATATAGAAGATAAAAACAGTATGATACCTCTTGCTCTCACTAAGCCCATATTAACCTTTATTAGAAACTCATTGAATTTGTGAAGGTGCTCACTCTTTAATCATAGGGACAAATCCTATTATACAATCATTCTTATGATCGTACCAAAAAAACCTTTGGGGATGAATATCCTTTACCATATTAGGTAAACAGAATTTTTTGGATGGACCAAGGAAAATGGCCCTAGAAGAAGATACATTACATATCTTCATATGTATGGTGCATGAATGTCTAGTGTTCCCTTGTATAAACACTGGTATAAATGTATGTGAACACTATTAGATTTTATTGATTGTAAAGTAGACTCCTTCTTCTAAAAACCACCTCCACGACCCCTAAAATTATTTAGATTTTTATTTTTCATTCATCGCATTCTAGGGAAGCTATAACTGGCTTGATGAGGATGGAATGAAAATACAATAATTCATATTATTCCCTCTCCACCATCATAGTCATATATACCATCTTAATGATAGTGGTATTATTCAAAATATATAAATGTGATCATATTTTTTGTCATAAACCATTAAGGAAATTTAATTTTTTCGGAAAATATTTATTAATCACCTTTAGAAAAAATTGATTTGGCTCTATGAAATGATTAATGTATCTCAAATAAGAACTTTCTCTTTACTAAAAAGCTAGTAACACTTGAGACATATAAAAACAAAATTACTAAGTTAATAACTAATGATCCAAAAGGTTCTTTTCACCTTTTTGATATAATTCAATTATCCATTATTCAAATACAACATAATTACTCCACCACAATGTGGGACCCTCATGATGTAATATCATACACTTCATCTTGGTATCCTTATCTAACTCCAAAAGTCAATGATGGGATAAATATTAGTCAATGATCTTATCAATATTTTCTATCATGTGCACCACCTAATATGGATCATTAACACCATTAAATGATTATGAATTATCATTTACGATCCCTAGGTATTTATCATTTACTCATAGAACTACTAGAAGCACCATAATATCTTTTTCAAGAACTCATTGACCTTTTTGAATGATGTCATGAACTATTCAGATGATAACCTCTATAATATAATTAATATAAAGAAGGATTCCCTCCAACCACTTATGCAACCAAGGTATAATTCACTACAGAAATATTTCTATACATCCAAAATAGAAGGAAATTTTTTTGAAAGTGTAAAATATTAGGTTAAACCAAAAAAAATACACGTAAATATTGAGATCGATATCAAATTTCAATACTTAAGATGCCCATTCCACCATTTAGTGTTATCTTTTGGCTCATCACAGAAAAAGATGGTCATTCACTCCCTACAACAAAACATTAATGTTATGAAAATGAAATATATTTTCCACAACATATCCCAAATCAAGGTTACACATAAAAAACCCATTAATAAAAATTATAAATGAACATACCTAGATTACCCAAAAAATTATCACCCAACTGAGTTTTCCACGTACCTGATGGGAATTCTCAATTCCCATTGGCCATCACCTAGCACTAAATAAATAATAAAAACCCATTGGGAATGATTTCACCGAACCTAAAATGAAATACATTGAATATATATACACATTAAAATGATACATTTATTAATATAATGATGAATATTTCATAAATTGGAGAGGTATTTTTATTGATACAACAACATGGAAAAAATATAAACACCCCGAAGTACAAGTCCATGAAATGAAATAGATATAAACAATAAGAAAACAATTCTCCATTTCATATGTGGTCAACTTCCAACCAGATTACAACTAGCTACCCATACCTAGTTAACAAATACCTCATTAAATCAATATAGTGACTTTTCTTTCCCTACAAAAAAATACAATATTGTGTCAAAAAACAACTCTTACTAGTTAAAAATCCAGTCTTCATGACACATGACCTATAGAATAGAGAAACACCCAAATATTTACGCCTAACAATGTCTAGATAAAATTCAATGGACATATAGCCTTTGGAGTAGACTAACAACCCATGATTTAACACCATGATAGTACCATTATAAATACCAAATTAACCAAGCATTTTAATTTCATTTATTTAGAAATCTTTTAAAATTTTCATATCATATTTACAAAATATTGTCCAAAAAACCATTTTCATAAGAAAATCTATTTGAAAATTACCTACCACAATCTATTTCATAACACATGGAAAAATAAATTTCCAAAAAAAACAAGGGGAAACACTATAAATTTTGAAGAACATTTTTACACATAGAAATAAATGTATCATTCCTTTCCATTTAGAAATATATTCGAAAAAATGAGGCCATTTAATAATAAAAAAGTTGTCTTAAGGTCGAACCGCATACCACCACTTTGGTTGTACACCCCCGTAATGGGATCTATTCCCATTTAGTAAATACTAAATTTCGATTCAATGGGAGGAGGCCCTAGCACCAATTTTCACAATGTTTGATTTATTTTATAAGAAAAAAATTTAATTGGGAATATTGTTCACTGCATACCATGATAAACACATACATTACACCATAATAACATGAAGGATGGCCTCAATGAAATGGGCCACACAACAGATATAAAAGAGATGGATGTAGAGACATCACAAGATCTATAACCCCCACATGGACAACCCAAAACCATTACCGAATCCCTAGGTCAATATAAATGAAAAAAGTAGAATGGGAAAACTCCAAAATTAAGGACCAAAAATCACGACAAGAGATCAAGTAATCTAACGATGTGATCTATATTGGGATGAACAACCCAAAATAAAATATGTTTGAACCGTCGATTGAGGTACGTGAGTAAATGCTGAATGAATTATGATTATTGATTGAAATACATAGTAAAAAAGATCACAAAAATATTTATTGGGGTGAATCCTTGATTTATAATTTGAATTCACTTGGTTTTAAATATGCCTAAAAATATTTCTTAATATTCCTTAGGTAATCACATGTCAAAGACCTACAGGACAATGCATATCTACCTAGGGAGGGTCACACAACGTGTGAACTAGTCCATGCAGTGTGATCCTTAACATTGTCCAAAACCCTAATGACGCAACCAAAGGGTCACTACATGATGTTTTTTCATCTCAGTACACTATGTGTAGTTGTGTTTTTCCCAAAAAGTTATATCTACTTCCAACAGTCCAAATATAGCCTAAAATGCTTTGGAACATGCCTCGAATCCACCTAAAAATGAAGGAAATAGTCTATTTTCTTCATTTCTAGAATTCTGGTGGCCGAAAATCAGTTCCTATTGATTTGTGGGGGTTTGTCGTATGCCCTACGCTCCTCGTACACTTCCTGTGCCACACTACTTTCCACTTCAGATCCCAGATCCACAAAGAAAACATATAAAACCCACAAATAATCATAATCCTTCCCGTATTCACCAAACCATTCCTCACACGTGAATCTTTAGTGATTCTGGGGGTTTATCAGGCTCGATCCTGACCGAAAAATTGAAACTAAGACCCCATAAACCAATCACTAAAGAACATGAAGAAAGATTAAGATAAATGCACAAAAAAGGTGCAATAATTTTGAAAAAATGTTATTGTCAAATGAACATAAATTGGGATGCTATGGGGTGAGAAAACCGAAGAAACACTTTAAATTCATTGTGCGGGCACATGTAGAGGCCCAATTAGAACAAATCAAATAAAATAGTATGATTAAGATAAATCTATTTAATCATATAGAAAAAATAAACAAATTAAAGATTCCTACCTGAAATTGGATCATTTTTTGATGAATAATGCGCTCTCCAATGAAGAAGAGTCATTTCATTCACTATGACTTGATCTACCTAGATCCAAATATTCGCCATTATCTGATTTCGATCCGCCAATGAGAGGTGGAAGAAGACATATCTCAAAGATCCCAAGGTTATGCGACTAACCTTGATGATCCACCATAACAAGGATTTTATAGACAAAATAGAATTAGTATATTTACTTTAAAATAAATAAATTTAATTATTTATTTTCATTAAACGCACCCGCCGACGGTCATGATATCTGAGCGCCCCACACAAACCAATTTTAGGTTGCTCCTAGGGTAAACCACACATTCTATATTAAACATTGGACTTAGACTTATGATCCAAGATCTCATTTATGAGATATCCCATTTCCTTTAGGAAACCATGTGAGTGTAATATAAAATATATTTAATATTTTTATAAAATTAATTCTAGGTACACCAGACGTCGGAATCACATGCCATATCAATGCACAACTCCAAAAGTATATCTATACATATTTCAAAGTCTTAAAAAAGAAAAAAGGGTATCTACATCATTCCATCCTTCATGATTTTCATCCTCAAAAACCCAAAACTAAACAAATAACTCGAGATACTAAGATTGCATCTGGATATCCCTCTCTAAGGAGCTCTCCTACATGCACCTATTTTTCCACAACACACGAACCAAGGGAATGGTCCATCCATAAAAGGTCTTCTCCTTCTGGCTCTTGATCACCACTATGTGCTTTGAAAAAGTGGATCCATCCTTTATATCTAGCTCACCCCAGTAAATAACGTGCATTCAGTCATGAATGTATCTCCCCAATTGCAACACATATAAGACGTCGTGCACCCTCTCTAACTATTGGGGTAGAGTGAGGGAGTAATCATCCTTTCCAACCCTCTAAAATATCTCAAACATCCTGATGAACCTTGGGGATAGTTTTCCTCCCCATCCGAATCTCCACAATCCTCATCATGGAGAGACTCTCAAGAAAACGTGGTCTCCTTGATCGAATCCAAAGGGCCTATGAAATCAATCTTCATTATATTTCTTCTTGGTTTAGGATATCCTCCTATGCTCATTGATGTCCTGGACCTTATCCATCACCAACTGCAATATATTTGGTCCAACAAGAGATGCCTCACCGATTTATGTCCATCAGAAGGGTGACATGTAGGGTCTCCTATACAGGGCCTAAAAAGGCGTCATGTCGATATTAGAGTAGTATATACTATTAAATGAAAATTCTACCAAAGGAAAGTGATACTACCAACTCCGGTTGAAATCTAACATGTAAGCCCTCAACATATCTTCCAACACCTGGATAGTGTGCTAGGTTTGACCATCTTTCTGGGAGTGAAGGGTTATAATCATTATCATTTGGATCCTAAATTCCTCCTGTTGGTCTCTCCACAATTATTATGTGACCCCACATCACTGTTGGAGACAATAGTATAGGGAACCTCATGCATCTAAATGATATTATGTATATACAACTACCCCAAACTCTCCACTAAACTCTTCTCCCTAACAACAAAGAAGTGTGACGACTTCGTGAGTCGGTAAACTGTCACCCATATGACATCATGGAATATATCTATCTGTGGAATCCCTTACACAATGTTTATGGATATGTCATCCCATTTCCACTTTGGGATATTAAGAGGATTCAATAAAACTGCCAAAACTTGGTTCTTAGCCTTCACCTGCTAATAGTTGAGGCACCAAGAGACAAACTCATCTGTGCTCTATCTCATTCCATCAAAAAAAATGTAACCTAAGATCTATTTACATATTCCCCACACCAAGATGTACAACCAAAGGAGATATGTGAGAATATCTTATCACCTCCTCTCACATCAAGACTGGGACCACCGTTTGTCCCTTGAAAAGGATGATGTGACTCCCTTCTTCAAAAAATCCATCTGGTGAATATTATGAGGATATATGGCCAGAAAACACCTCATATTTTGTTTCTCTTAATCGATACTCTCTCACACACCGAAGGAGAAGAGGATTTAACACTATCGACTGAAGAAAAGCCACACCCTCATACTCAACCAGGGATAGCTACAAGGAAACCAACTACCCAGCCGCCTCTTGCACCAAACGAGCCTATGAATACCTAGTAATGGAATCAACTACCCCATTTCTATCCCCCAGAATATAGACTATCATGAATTCATAGTCCAATTGGAAATACAACTAGAAGATCTGTCTTAGGTTTAAGTCTCTCTGTGTGAAGCCATACTTAAGAATTTGATGGTATGAGTAAATAATAAAGTGCTCTTCTAGAAGATAGCTACTACACATCCTCAAAAAGAATACTAATAATGTCATATCTAGGTAATGAGTCATGTAGTTATGCTCGTGGGGTATCAAATACATCGACCCATATGCGATAACTATCTGTATCTGCATAAACACACAACAAAACCCATCTCTTGGGGAATCACAATACACTATGTACTCTATGCCCTTCTCAAGTGGCCTCAAAATAGGATCACTAATCAGCATCAACCTCAACTCCTTTAAGGCCCTCTAGCAATACCCAGTCTTGGTAAATGAATGCCCTTTTCATTTTAGGTGAGTCAAAGGGGATGCAATCCTATATAAGTCTTCCATATACATCCTCTTGTACCCCACCAAGCTAAGAAAACTCTGCACTTCTGACACGCTCTTGGGTGGCTCCCAAGCCACAGCTACATCGATCTTCTCCGAGTCCACAACCAAACCATGATCAGAAATGATATGACCCATAATATGAACCTTGTGAATCCATAACTGGAACTTTGAGAGCATACCATAAAGCTGGTGTTCTCGAAGAAAATCTAAGACCATCCTCATGTTCTCTTCATGCTCCTCCTCCAATGCAGAGTATATGAGTATGTCTCTAATGAATACAACAACAAAAAAGTAAGGATGGAAAATCTAGTTCATCATAGACATAAGAACAATAGGGGTATTATTCACACCAAAAGTAATCACTATGAACTCTTATTGTTCATAGTGACTTTAGAATGAAAGATTTGGAATATCAGTCTCGCGAACTCTCAACCGGTGGTAGCCGGACTAGAGATTGATCTTTGAGAACCAAATCATTCCTCACAACTGATCAAAGAGGTTGTCAATCATTGGCAGGGGTTACTTATTATTTATCATGTCTTGGTTTACGCGATGGTAATCAATGCAAAGCCGCAATCTCCCGTCTGCCTTTTTCATGAACAATACTAGAGCTTCCCAAGGGGACACACTAGGTCGGATAAAACCCTTCTCTCGAATGTCCTTCAACTATAATCACAACTCCCAAAGCTCATTAGGGGCCATATGATATGTCATAGAAGATATAGAAGTGGTCCTAATAAACATTTCAATGAAAAAATTCATCTCCAGCCTCAGAGGATTTCTCAAAATGCACTTAGGGAAGATGTCCATAAAATCCTCCACGATCAAAGGAATCTAGATTCTAGAATAGCCTGCTAAACTAAGGAATACACTAACCAACTTAGGGGTAATGGGATATAGACTCCTACTCACAAAACCCGCTCAACTTACCATGAGATCTCTCCCACCCATAAAGGATAATCTCGTCCCATTAGTGTGAAGTCATATGACTCATTTATGGTGACAATAAATCTAGGCTCGGACCATGAAAAAAAATCCATAACCATGATGATATCATAGAGTACCATCATGATGACCAAATAGTCCCATGAGAACCTCTCTCCACCTATTGATAGCACACACTACCAATAGATAAAGATATAGAATAATCATTCCCCGTAGGAACCTCAAGACAATTCTATTGAGATAATGCCTCAACTGAGAGCTCTAGATCTCACACCAGGAGTAAAGAAATGAAGGAATGACTCATATATGAATCTAATAATACTATATAACGAGTATAATAAACACAGATAATACCTATAATCATCTCGTGTTCCACTAGGTCATATGCCTCCATAGCCTGTTGCTGTCTGTGATGCCGACCGCTAGCTCCTTGAGCCTGATGTGGGCTGCCTGGTGGCAGTGGTGGAAGGATATCATATCGACGTCCACCAAAAACAACTCATACTCCTAGAGCCACACCTGTTCCACTTCCATCTCTGCCTTCCTGGGGCCTCCCTACCCTCTCCTGGGAGATCCATGATCATGGCGCTGCCTCTTCCATGGTGGTCCATCTTCTATCTATCTATGATCCTAAACACATCGATTTGGGAAATCACATTCCATGTGACATCACCCATCATATGAATAGAACCAAACCTCTACAGGCTTCTTTAGGACTCTGTGCTTCCCTTGACCACAAGCCTGAGTCTGATCCTGGGAAGATCTCTTATGTCAAGATCCCGTTGAATGGTGCCTGCTAGCTACTACAGACAAATCAACTCTATAACACCCATTTATAACTCTAGCAGCATGGATTCCCTATGATAGGAAGATCTCCTTCACTAGTTCCCAATCCAACACCCCAACATAGGTGGGAATGCACAAGGGTACCACACTGGCACAAATATCTCTAAGAAGATGCTGCTCAAAATTTCATGCTCGGAAGTAGCCATACCGAGCCATATTGAGGGAGTACCATGTAAGGTCTTTAAACCCCGCTGAATAATTTTCAATTTACATAAATAAATACTGTAACTTTAGAGTCTCTTAAATCCAAATTGAGTGCATGAAGGATAGGTAGTACACCACACAGAATAACTACTGGAAGTCAGTCTATCAGAGTGTAGAATCATTATGCATATGTTTAACTAGACTCCACCAATGCCCAAATGATCTATGGAAAAGGTTAAGTGCTAATGAAAACACCTTATCAGTTAGTGTATAGATAACACTGAAGACACAAATTACTAAATCTAGCCAATCCTTCACTTCTTAGGGATCTGGTTCATTATGGAACATCAATGGCCTCTGGTGCTGGAACTCATGGAGTGCGTTAAGGTTGCATGCACCCCCATCCAATCATGTTGGTATGATATACTACTTGATAGGTGGGGGACCTGATATATATCCACCTAGTGGAAGAACATCACATGATAGCCCCTAAACCAAGGCCTCATCACTCATCAGATCGTCCTCATGATATGGAACCGGTAACATGGCTGGCTGTTGTCGCGGATGCATCCTTAAAATTTAATCAAGATGTAACACGGTCAGATAGGTCCACGCACACACACACACACACACAATGGTATAATGGTTAGTTGACTAAATAAGGGCAGTCAAAAAACTCAAACCTATATGATACATGTACCATTGATCCCTGCAACTAATGTATTGGTATGGCGAGTTGATAAGAATGTAGTTAAGGTCCTAGTGAATGGATATGTTGGCCGCTGCACCAACACTCGGTTCTCTAGACCGAGAGCTGGACCTGAGACACATTTATACTTTTATTATAAAACCTAACCAAATCCTCATAAGGGGACTACTACAAACACCATTCCAAGGAAAGAACCACTTTTGATACCAATCTGTCATGAACCATCCCAATAGGGATCGAGGTGAAACTACCCCAAGCCAACCTCTATAGGCCAGGGGATGGAGACAAGTGACAAAAGTCATATCAAACATGGGAGGCCATTGCCAAATGTACACGTACACACAAAAATGACCATCTCAATGATAATTGCATTGGAATTATAGTAAAAGATGCAACATCTAGAGAATAAGCCATGAATATTAAACCTTTTGGGAGTAAAAGAGTAAACAAATGTAAATTGAATAGTAAAAAGGGAAAAAATGCATGACCAACTAGAAAGTTGTCCCAAAATAACAAAACTATAAAACTAAATTCTAAGACAGTCTAGATCTGAATCTCTAAGCTCTGACCACCATACATGGTCTAATGCAACAGGGCATCCTCATACTCTTTTGTAGTCACTGCTGAACTATCCATCATCTGTATAAGACAAGACACATGTGGAAATCCCATATAGGGGAGAGTATATGAATACCCAATAATATTCCATAGAATCTTAATGGAAACTAGTAAAATACATGATAGGAATAGACAACCCAACCCAAAGTAAGTGTGTAAAAAAATACAATGACATGGATAAAAATATATATGTACTCCAACAAAATAAGTTAAAATGATATATAAAGGAGATCTTCATATCCCAACCAATCCTAGCCCAGAAAAGAGTTCCACTAATTCTAAGAGGTCTATCATCAATGATCATCATCTCACAAGTCTTTCCAAAGTGACATCCAAGTCAGGACACACCACACCACTATACAACACAGTCGAGGGTCACAATATATAGGCAGAGGACCCATGACCTGATACAACATGAGGATGCTGCTAAAGTTATTAGTAGATGTCCCATTCCCAACCCAACTTGAGGGTGTCACTCTAATAATCAATAGATAAACCCTTCACACCCAATTGGATGGTTCCACTCTAATAGTCATGGACCCATACCCTGATTCCATAGGAGGGTGCCACTTAGATAAAAGATAGAGGACCCAATCCCTTCCCAGTATAATGGTGACACTCTCATAGTCGATGACCTATATCCTAACTCTGCTGGAGGGCACCACTCAGTGAGTTGGTGGAGGATCCATGTCCTTTCCTGCATGAGGGTGTCACTCTGAGTGTATATATAGAAACATGACTTATACCATAGGACAATACCACTCTATAGATAGGTAGAGGACCCATGCTCAATCCTAGTAGGAGAGTGCCACTTTGGTGATCCAACCTAATCACTACTTTCGTCGAGCGTCGCCTAAAGAATATTCACACTCAAAAAATCTCACATAATATCTCAAATGCCACTATGGAGGCCACCATCACATTCTAAGTATAAAATCACTCTGTATAGTCTACTCGAGGGCTAAAATATGAGTTCAGATGAAGGAGATATGAGAGGTATAATTTTCTTCATAAGGAAAGTAGGGGTACATTGTGTGTAAGGGGAATAACACGACATGTGGTCCCACCCCACCGCTTGTCCATGTCCGTATCAATATAGATCTCTTTGAATGTGTAGTACTACATAGTGTGCAGGTGGACTATATAGCATGCCTCATCCTCCCGATGCCCTACCCATGATCATGGTCATGTCCATGTACTTTGGTACATGACATGTCCTCATGCACGGGGTGCTGCCCATGTGCTCTTCCGCATGAACTTTCTACCCAGGGGGGGCACATGACATGTGACCCAGTTATATGGAATGTGATCCTTAACTTTTTCCAATACCCTAACACTATAGTTGAAGGGTCACTACACAATGTGTGTTCATCCTCATACACGCTGTGTAGTTGGATTTTCACAAAAAAGTTACATATGCTTCTGGTGTTCCAAATCCGTTCTTTAATGCTTCATAGATCACCTCCAATCCACCCGAAAATTAAGGAAATAGTCTTTTTTCATAATTTCTATCCATTCATTGGATCAAAATTAGTTCATATTGATTCATGGGGGGTCATCGTACACCTGATGCTCCTCCCACGCTTCTTGTGCCATGCCACTTTCCACATAGGATAATAGAACTAGAAAGAAAACATATATAACTCAAAAATAATATAAATTAATCCTTTATTAGTCAAATTATTCCTCACACATGAATCCACCATGATTCTGGGGGTCCAATCGGGCTCGGTCCCACCAGGTAATGTCGAACCGAGACCCCGTAGTCTAATTAGTGAAGAACACAAAAAAATATTGAGATAAATGCATGAGAAAAAATGTGTAAAAATCATGGGACAGAAATTATTGGAAAAAAATCACAAATTGAGATGCTCTGGGTGAATGAACTGAATAAACAATTTATATCCACTACATGGGAACATGAAAAGGCTTAATTAGCGCATATCAAAAGGAATAGTGTGATCATGCTCAATATATTTAATCAATTGGGGAATAATCCAAGAATAAATGAGTCCTACATGAAATTGTATCATTATTTTATGAATAAAGTGCTCTATAAAAAATAAGATGATTCTTTTCATTCTTTGTTCCTTGAAATGTCTGGATCTGGTGTTTCGTTACTATCTAATTCTGATCCGCCAATGAGAGGCGGAAGAAGACGCCTCTCAAAGAACGCATGTTTATGCGGTTAACCTTGGAGATACAAAATAATATGGATTTTATAGATGAAAAATAATTAGGATATTTAATTTAAAATAAATAAATAAAATTATTTATTTTAATTAAATGCACCCACCAATGGTCGTGAAATCTGAACGCCCCACGCCAACCAATTTTATGTCTCGCCTTGGGAGAAACTCTCATTACAAAATAAAACATGGTCTTAGATTTTTTATTAAAGATTATATTTAGGATTTATCCTATATATTTTAAGAAACCATGTACGTGTAATATAAAATAAATTTTATATTTTTATAAAATTAATTCTGGGCACACTAGGCCTCATAATTGCACGTCAGCTCAAGTAATGGGTCAAAAAAATATCTATAAATATTTCAAAGTCATACAACGATAAAATAGGGTCTCTATAGTTATGTATTGATGTAATGTCTAGAGGGTGGTGAAATTCAATATTGAGAGATTCAATGAGAATAATTTTTTATTGTAGGAAATGAAGATGCAAGCAGTGTTGTGGAAGGATTATTATCTACATGAAATTGAAAAAAGACTGATAGGTGTGATGATAGAGTATGGTTCCTATGGGATCCATATATATTACATGAATGGAAATGTGGTGAGTAATTATAGATATAGATATATACTAGTTAGTGAAGTGGTTCCGACTTCTAGAAGTAGACAACACCTCAAATATGCATTGATAATTGAATTGAGAGCAACATGACACATTACGTCTCAATGAGAATAGTTTGATCAGTATAAAACTATAAGAATATTACTTGTGTATATAGGGAATTATCACAAATTGAAGGTTATTGGAGTCGATACCATCAAACTGAAGATGTATGATGGTATTTTTCAGACCATCCAAGGAGTATTCCATATGAAAGGCCTAGGGAAGACAATATACTCCTTAGAACAATTTTATTATATCTGATGAAAGACTCTCACCAAGAATGAAGTGATGAGAATTATGAAGGGATATCTTCCAGTGATGAACGCAAAAAATATCTCAAAGAACACATATGTTCTTATTAGTGAAACATATAAGGAGGCAAAGATAGTTGTCGTATCAACTACCTCTACAGAAGCATTGGCGATGTCATGGCATCAGAAGCTTGGTCATATGTCCAAATGAGGCCTGAAGATTCTTTCTGATTATAAGTTTATTCCTAGACTTACAAATGTATCCTTACCATTTTGTGATAATTATGTTTTAATCAATCAATATAGGATAAATTTCATGATGTCAATACAAAGAAGCAAAGATATCTTGGAGTCGAACCATTTCTATGTTTGGAAAGAACCAATTATATACCTCAGAGTAGAAAAGTATTTTATATCCTTAATTGAGTATTATTCCATGAGATGTTGGTTGTATTCAATAAATATTAAAGTATATGTTTTTGAAGTCTTAAATATATCCAAAGAACATACGAAACTTCAATTTGGAAAAAGGATCAAGTGTTTTAGGACTGATAATTGTAGAGAATATACAATCAAGGATTTTGATACATTTTTTCAATGAGAAGGATTAAAGACTTGGTTCATGGTGTCTTAATCTCCTTATATTAATGGAGTGGTAGAGTGGATAGAAAAAACCCTTTTTGATAAAACAAGGGTGGTGTTTAAGACTATAGGAATTTCCAAAACATGATAGGAGAAGCAGTAAATATCGACTATTATGTGATTAATTGGTGTCCTTCAATTATGATTGATTTGAAGACACTGATAGAGACTATTGAAAATCATATACGTTTGGAAGTCATCTATTTGAATTTTTTAATGACCAAGAAAGATAAAAAGTTGTATTCGAGTTCTCAAAAATGTATCGTCTTGGGATACACTGGTGGTGTGAAGGGGTTTTGTTTGTGGGACCCCACGACCCATAATCTTATCATCAACAGAGATGCCATTTTTATAGAAGACAAGGTTAAAATGACAATTGATGGAAACATGAATAAAGATAATATAGAAACAAAAATAATAAAATTATAGGACAAATCCTAGAAAGAATAAGTTTCTTTCGAGGCATTACTTGAGCATGATGATCAATTAGTGGTTGAGTATGGACAATGATAGTAAAATCGAGAGAAAAGAGCACTAGTATGAAAATTGGATTATGTCATTGAGAGAAATATTTCATAATAATTATTGAAGGGGTATGGAGAGGCATATTATTTTGTAGAGGTGACCCATAGTCTAGATGTATCCACTTGGATGGTGGAAATACAAGAGGAACTTGAATCCATGTACAAGAACAAGGCTTGGGATCTTGTTCCACTACCAAATAAAAGGAAGGATATCGACAAAAAATGGATATTCAAGATCAGGCGGGATAGAAAGGACCAAGTGGAAAGATATTGTGCAAGACTAGTGGTCAAAAGATATGCTCAAAAGGAAGGTGTTTATTTCAATGTAATATTTTCTCTTGTTGTTAGATTGGTGACTATTTTGATAGTTCTGGCGATGTCTGCTGCATACAATTTACATCTAGAGAAACTAGATGCAATGAAAACATTCCTCCATGGTGATATTGATGAAGATATCTATATGATACAACCATAAGGTTTCTTAAAACAATTCAAATATAACATGGTTTGTAGGTTGAAAATATATTTTTACGGTCTCAAGCAGGTGCCGAGGTGTAGGTATTAGAGATTTTATTCCTATATCATGAGCCTTGGATACAACAGATGTAAGGACCTGACCATAAACATAACTTATTCTAGTGTTTTTGAACTATAATTCACATTCAAGGATATTTTCATTTTATAGTTTTATAGAATTAGGAAAAACTCTTATAAATTAGGCAGATAAATTACATTTGAACACTTATACTCAGTATCCATTTTTTCCACCAAGGAAAACCCTTAAAAACAAGAATATTTTTTGAGACACATATTTAATTCTTTAATAATGAAATATTATTTTACCTAAAAAATAATAAGACCTATAAAAAACATTTTAAAACTTTGGATGAGCATAAAAAATTAGCAAGTAACATGAAGAAGGAAGAGAATTAGTCTAGTGAAAACATGAAATCCCATTAAAAACCTTTTCATAAAAACTCATTAGAAAGCCTAGAAAAATAATGTAGGTGCCTTGGGACATCATTACTACATAAATCTCACAGTCACCTCTATAAATAGAATAACCATATGGTTTACATCCATCTATAGAGTACCCAATGCACTGGATAGATATAATGCAACTCACCCATTGTATAAACTATATCGAGCTCACTCGTCTTTCATGAGTTATAATGGGGATCAACAATTTTTATAATCTATACTGGGATCACCTATGAGCTATAATGGGGCTCAAACCTTCATTTATTACTTAAAATAATTAAATCATTAATAAAACGTTGAAAGTATCTTTTAAAACCATGTGTAAAACACCTCCAAATATCAAAATACCATTTTCATGTAAAAATCACTTTAAATATAAGAACCACACACATAATAAAGAAACTAGTTTCTTTGGAAAAAAATCGAAAAACATATAATGGAAATAGTAAATAATTAATTCATTATGAAAATATTAAATTTATTTCATCTCATATATATTAAAAAACATTCCATGTTATTGAAATAATCATTCCATTTTTAAAAATAATTTTAAAACATTTTTAAAAAGATATTTTTATATCCAACTGTCCCATAACACTTTGAAACCTTTTAAAGAAATTAAATTTTTAAAACATTCATGTACATATAAATAAATCCATAAAACCATTTTTAAAACATGGACAAGAATTATAAATATTTAGAAGAATAAGTTTTTAAAACATTTAAATTGTTGTTTTAGTTAAAGAGTCCCTTACCTTGAGTCTGACTCATCACGTAAAATATTTATCATCTTGAATAATAAGCTTAGGATAATTATTTAATTTCATGAGATCCTTTTTAAATTTTATTATTCCTTTTATATTACTTATTATAATGTTATAATGATTAATTAATGATTTAAGTTCACGTCGATCATTTTGATGATATTTGGTATATGAGTCCAAAATGTCTTCGATAAGTCGAATATGGTACAAAAGGTCATTAGTCCAACATATCCATAATAATATTCATGAAATAATAATAATAATTATAAATAAATCATAATTTTAAATCCATTCATTAAATATGGATATGAAAAATGAACTATGTTACAATTATGGTGATGGCAAGCCATATATATGCTTGAGTAACATTTTCATTTTTCAATAATCATTATCGAAATAATTTAAGTATTATTTTTTCATTAGAAAATGATAACAATATAATTAATATCATATTAATAATCTAAATATACTTATATATTATTCATGTTATTTGTGATCAAAATGAATCACTTCACTTCGTGGAGGTGATAGTTCACATGTATGCATGTAGGAAGTTATCATTTTTATGTGCATGGAAGGTATGGAATTAAATGATATATTATTTTTAAATAATGATAAATATTTCATAAATATAATATATAAACATTAATTCTATCATTACAACTTTTAATTATATATGGTGATGGAAAATAAATTATATCAGTTTGTGGAGGTGATTGTTCACACGTATGCATGGATGATTACATATTTTCCAATTTGATGGAAGTGGAGATGAATTTAGGTTATGATATTATCATAAAAAAATCTAAGTATATATTTTATAATTTAATTATTATTTCATCATGGTTGGATAATATTTTATGTAATTAGAAGAAGAAATAAAATAGAAACACTTAAATAAAAATGATACCTCTTCTTCGAACAATCTCCTTTGATTAACACCATAACACCTTTAATGAAGGTGTTATGCCTAAAATAAGGCCACTAGAATGCGGTACGTTATTATAGTAATATATTTGGGAATATTTTGACCGAACCAAATAGGTTTTTAAGTGTCAATAATAGATAAGAATGAGTGCCCTTTTATATGAGTGGGGATGGGCACTCTTGGAATTCTTCAAAAAATTAATTTAATATAAATTATTTTTCTTTTAAAAATGGGTCCAATGTGATTTATTTAAAATATATGACTATTTTGGGTTGAATAAATTTCATCTATTTAAAATTAAATGTGTTTTTAATATTTTTTTATCATTATCTTTTTGTGATAACCCTTATTTATTATTACCGTGATATCATATAATTTACACTTTTTGGGTTAATATAATTAATATAAATTGAAAAAAGACCACTAAATGAGTCATTGATGAAATTTTATGACTTATAACAATAATATGGACAAAATTTAGAATTTTTTAAATTTTATATCATTTAATAAAATATTATTTAATTTAAAATATCAATAATGTCAATTTTGATACTATTCATTACTTGACTTTTTAAAAGTATCATAACAACTTGATATCTTAAAAAACATTATTAACTCATTTATAAAATGTATAATTATTCCATAAAATTGTTTTATGACATAAATTATATCAAATTATATTTATTTTAGTATTTTTAATATCATTAGTTTGATTCTTCCACTAATGAAGTAATTACTGCATCATCATTGTGTCACCAATTAATTTATTTTATTTTATAAATATTATAAATAAATTATCATTATGTAGGTAAAAATTTTATATTTCTAAATAATATTTATATTTAAATACATAATCTAAATAAATATATATTAAAAATTTTATAGTTATTAATACATGAGTATGTCAGTTTTGTCTTTTCTTTAAAATAAAGTACTATAAAGGGAATAAAGTCATCCAAGTGGAAATAAAATTGTCCCAAGGAAGATTTTGGTAAAAAATAACCCATAAAATGAAATTATGACAAGTTTAATATAAAGACCCATACTTTAAATACATTTTTAATACTTCAAAATTGAAGCATACTTATTACAACATATAACAAAACCACGAAATGACCGTATAGGTATAGTGTCTTTAAAAACTGGGAAACATAAACAACTGGTTCATAAAGCATCAACTTTGCCTCCCACTTATTTCATCATATCTAGAGTCCCTTTTTGGCATATCCTACTTAATAATCTTCTTCCTGACCTGTGGAAAGAAAACATAAAAAAGGGTGAGCTCAAATGCTAAGTAAGGGTAAACAAAAGAAATATCAATCACATCGTATACACAAGCACATAACATTTGGAAATCATAACCTGTAAAAGAGATCATAATTTCATAACATGGGATTAATCATGGCAGTGAAATATGATCACAATATTCATAACTTAAAACATGAAACTTTGTGGCATTCACACATAATCATAGAGAATCATTTCTTGTTAGTCAAGACTCATTTCCAGGACTATCTTAGTGGAAAAAGTCCCTTTCTGAACCGAGTCACCCTCGTTTCAGTCCTGTTTCACTGAATCGGTATAACCTACCATTCCAGCCATGTCTATCTCATGAGATATAAAATCTTTACCCACTGCATTGGAAGGAGATATAGGTCCCACCCATCTCATAATGATACCATTCTTATGTGTGCCAAAAAATCATAAATCATACATCATTGCATAACCCATGTAATAAAAATGGGATTCTTAAACATCATGACATCATAAAAAAACTCATATAAGATAAAGGAATTCATAAAAATAATTCCATCCCAACATAATCAAATCAATGTAATAATAGGGATAAAATAGAACCATTTATTATCTTAGATGGAAAATAATTTTGATAAAACACTTGAACTCCATTCTTGAGGAAAATATCCTTTATACTTCAAAAACATTTTCCTTTCCTAACATGTTATAAAATTTTAAACTAAATTTTTTTTATTAAAAATAAACTTGAAAACTTTTAATGGAAGCTTCTAGTAAATAATGTTTTAAAAATCCATTCATGTCGTATAAGTTAAAAAAACATTCTTCATACTTTAGTCGGAAAAGTCAAAAAGTACCTCGTACGAAAAACGACAAATGATTCCTTTAATATCTTTTACTAAAAACTCACCGAAGGGTAAAATTGGATTTAAACAATTGTACGTGGATAGAAATAATATTACATATTTAGGAAACATGGATGTGGATGATAAAATACAAGCCAGTAAATACCAAAGTATAAACAATCTCAGATAAAATGAGATTGTGATATATTCCCTTAACTTAGGTCCGACTTGCTTTGTAAGTGTCTGAACCTCTTGTATAATGATTTAAATTATGTTATTGACTTATTCCAGAATCATAATTATTTTTATGATATCATATACGGTCATATTCTTAGCTTCTTAGTAGTAATATTTCATTGATACTTGTTATTCGGGTGTTTATAACTTTTTGGTCTTATGAATGTTTTGTCGAATAAATTATTATTCTTCTCTTTAGGTTATAGATAACTCATTTCCAGAATGATATTAGTGTAATATATATAATATTCATTCATTCAATTCATTTATATAATCATTATGAAATGAAGATCATGTAGAACGAGTCGCATCACATCGTGGAGACGGTATTCCGTACGTACGCACGAGTGATGATATCGTTCCTATGATCGTGGAATTGTATTAGAGTATATGTATACTACTTAAGAATCAATATCACTTTATAATAGTCATATATAGTCATTATTTACACCATTATACCCATCCAATTAAGGTGGTGGTGGAAAATAGATTACACCACGGTGTGGAGACGGTATTTCGTACGTACGCACGCACGATGATTTCTTTTTCCGTAGGATGGATAGATGGTGAAATATGGTTGTTTCATAATTATAATAACATATCAGTATATGAGTGATACTGATTTTATTACTTCATAATGAAACAACTAAATAATTAGAAGTGGAAGAAGAAATAAAGATGAAAGAATTGGTAACAGACATTACCTCTTCTTTGAAGTGCTTCTTTGAGACCTTCTTTTAGGGAACTAAAATTTGTCTTTGAAGAACACCATGACCTCTAGGATGTCTCTAGGGAAGTGGAGAGGAGAAATTGGAAGGGTTTGGCCGATCTTGAATGCTCAAAGTGGTGTGAGGAATAGAGGGAGGAGGTGCCTTTTTATAAGGGAGGAGAGGGGCACCTTTGGAATAACTAAATATATTATTATATTATAAAGTAACGTTCAGTTTTAAATAGCTCCAAATTGATTTATTTCGAGGGTAAGGTGGGTATTGGTCGAAATAATCTCATCCAATATAATTTATACAAGTTTAGGTTCCTATTTTAACCTTATCATTTAGATTTAACATTAAGTTAAATAATTTTACTTTCACCATGTCTTCTTGTGTTCTTATACTATAAGGTTAATAAACTTAAAATAAGAAGCCAAACGAACCCCTAGTTGTTTATTATTAATATATATAACCTTATCTAAGTCACTTGGCCGAACCATAGATTTTTAGGAATAAAATAACAATTACCAATATAATATTTGTTATAAAACTATTTTATGTGAATTTTGACACTATTTAGTAATTGATTTTTGTGAAAATAATAAAAGAATTAATATTTCTAACCAAGTTACCTAAATCAATACTAACATGTCATATTAACCTAGAAAATTAATGGGATTCATTAAAAGTCTCAAATTACATTTATTTTCGTGTTTATAACATCAATTATGTCAATATTTCATTAATAATATAATTACTGCATCATCATTGTGTCATAAATAAATTAAATTATTTAATGTCTAAAAATTACAAATAAATTAAAATAATATAGGAAATCTTTTTAGCTTTCTAATGAATATTTATAGTCGAATTTATCTTATGTATAACCCCATATTTAAAATTATTTACTTATTAATTTTTGATTTTAACTATTTTAACCCTTCTTTAAATAAATTAATAATAAATGTCATAATCTAATCCAAGTGGGTCTAAATGGTCATATTTTATTCCTATGTTTGTTTTTGGTCGAATTACACTTATCCAATAGAATTAGGACATGTGTTAGGGTAATGATAATATCATCTTTACCCTTAATTACCCTATTTACTTTTAACCGTGGTAAAAAAAAGTAAAAAGTTACTATTCACCACAAAATTATTTTTATCTCATTGAACCACATTTTACTTACTGACATCAACCATGTCTCTCGGATTATTTAAATTCCACTCACAGATGCGGTAAAATTATGTTTTATGAAAAATTCATTTTTTTAACTACCACTTAGTGGTTTCACTATTCATCAAAAATTTAAATTTTTCAAAAAAATACCAAAATTTCATCCTAGGATAATTTCGATATTCCGAATCCAAAAATGAAGTCCATCTTGAAAAATAAAATTTATAAAATTTCAAAAAGTGGTTATTACTATTCATAACGGCTAGTTTTAATAATATTTTAATAGCATATCGTTGTTTAGTGAAACTCGGTATTGCGTACGACGCAAGCTATCGAGGAAGGTCGCTATTTCGTGTAATGCAAGCCAAGAAAGTGTTTTGTAGAAAAGGATTCCTTTGATGATTTATATAACATTAAAGTCTCGGGTGTTACATTCTACCCCCCTTAAAATGAATTTTGCCCTCAAAATTCGTCACTTTGTAACAAACAGATGAGGATACCTCTCCCTCATCATATCCTCAAGCTCCCATGTAGCTTCTTCTAATTGGTGGTTCCTCCATAAAACTTTCACCAATCGAGTGGTCTTGTTTCGTATGACTTTTTCAATACAATCCAGTATCTCTATCGGTTGGTCTTCATAAGAAAGATCTTGCTCCAGCAGTACAACTTCTGAGCTGAGTACATGTGAAGGATCAGGTATGTACTTTCTCAGAAGAGATACATGGAACACATCGTGAACTTTAGAGAGATTCGGTGGAAGCACCAATCAGTAAGCTACCTTCCCAACACGATCCAGTATTTCGAAAGGACCGATATATCTAGGGCTCAAATTCCCCTTCTTTCCAAATCTCATAACCCTCTTCCAGGGAGATAGTCATAAGAACACTTTATCACCCACTACAAACTCTAGGTCTTTTCTTCGGTTGTCGGAATAACTTTTCTATCGACTCTATGATGCTCTTATGTGTTTTTGAATAGATCTGACCTTTTCTGCCATTTCATCAATGAGATCATGTCCTAATAGCTTTTTTTCCCCAACTTCATCCCCGCAAGTTGGAGTCCTGCATTTCTTTCCATAGAGAGCTTCATAAGGAGCCATCTGAATACTGGAGTGAAAGTTATTATTATAAGAAAATTCCACCAAAGGTAGGTGTTGATACCAACCTCCTTTGAAATCCATAGAGCAAGCTCTCAACACATCTTCTAAGGTTTGAATTGTTCTCTTAGACTGACCGTCTATCTGAGGATGATAAGCAGTGATGAAACTCAAATCTGTATCCAGAGTATGATGAAGACTTCGCCAGAACTTCGAGGTAAATCTCAGATCCCGATCAGATATAATAGAAAGTGGTACTCCATGTAATATTACCAATTACTTTACATATATCCTGGCAAGCTGATCTAGAGAGAAATCCTCTCTAATAGCAATGAAGTGTGCAGACTTTGTAAGACAATCAACTATGACCCAGATAGCATTATTGCCTTTGGATGTTTTAGGAAGTCCTGTGACAATGTCCATAGTGATGTTTTCCCACTTCCATTCGGGTATGGGTAATGGTTTTAACATCCCCTTAGACTTTTTTCTCTCAGATTTAACTTGTTGACAAACCAAGCATCGAGAGACATATTAAGCAACATCTCTTTTCATGCCATCCCACCAGAAGTACTCTTTCAAGTCCCTATACATCTTCGTGCTTCCAGGATGAATAGAGAATGAAGAACTATGAGCCTCATCCAGCAGCTCCTTCTTTAATTCGGGGATGGGAGGAACACAAACCCGATTCTTGAACATTATTATCCCATCACAATCAAGGTTGAAATCAAGAACATTTCTCATCTTCTATTGTAACTCAACATCTTCTTTCTGCGCCTCTTTAATCTTCACATGTATAGATGGTTGAACATTCATTTGAGAAAGATAAGATTTTTCCCCTTTCATTATAATTCAAAGATCAATCCTTTGTAAATCCATAAATAGTGGATCTTTTGTGATCCTCATCATGGATAAACGGGCATGGTCTTGTCGACTTAATGCATCTGCCACCTTGTTTTCTTTCCCAGGGCGGTAATGGATTGAGCAGTCATAATCCTTAATCAGCTCCAACCATCATCTTTGATGCATATTCAGCTCCTTTTGTGTGAAAATATACATTAAACTTTTATGAGCGATATAAATATCACACCTTTCACCATAAAGGTAATGCCTCCAAATCTTTAATGCAATGATTACCGCAACTAACTCCAAATCATGTGTTGGGTAATTTTGCTCATGGATTTTCAACTGTCGTGAGGCATAATATATCACCATCTCATTTTGCATAAGAACACACCCGAATCCATTCGTGGATGCATCACTATAGATCACAAACCTTTCTCCACTACAAGGCAGTGCGAGCACAGGTGCACTGGATAACCTTCTTTTCAACTCCTTGAAATTCTCTTCGCATTCGTCCATCCAGACAAAATTAACTCCTTTCCGAGTCAACTTGGTGAGTGGATTAGATAATCGTGAAAAATCATTCACAAAACGTCGATAATATCCAGCCAAACCAAGAAAACTTTGGATCTCAGTTACTGTTGTTGGTCTCGACCATCTTTCGATAACCTCTGTTTTTGCTAGATCCACAGATATGCCCTCTTTTGAGATTATGTGACCCAAAAATGCAACTTTTTGAAGCCAGAATTCACACTTGGTAAATTTGGCATAAATCATCTCCTTTCATAGGGTCTTCAATATAATTCTCAAGTGATCTTCATGTTCTTACTTTCTCTTTTAATAAGTAAGAAATCGTCTATAAAGACTACCGCAAATAGATCAAGATAGTCTCTTAAGACTTGATTCATTAGATCCATGAAGATAGCAGGGGCATTAGTAAGACCAAATGGCATCACTATAAATTCATAGTGTCCATACCTTGTACGGAAAGTCGTCTTTTGTATATCCTCCCTTTTGGCCCTTAATTGATGATACACTAAACGAAGATCAATCTTGGAAAAGTATTGAGCTCCGTGTAGTTGGTCAAATAAGTCATCAATGCATGGGAGAGGATATTTGTTCTTGATAGTGATCTTGTTAAGTTCTCGATAATCAATTCAGAGTCTCATTGATCCATCTTTCTTCTTAACAGATAGAACAGGTGCTCCCCAAGGTGATGCACTAGGGTGTATGAATCCCTTATCAAGATTCTCTTGGAGTTGCTTCTTTAATTCCTGCAACTCAGTTGGGGCCATTCTATAAGGTGTCTTTGAAATAGGCAAACCACCCAGTACGAGTTCTATTGAAAACTGAACTTCATGATTTGTTGGAAGACCCGGTAATTCATCCGAAAAGACATCATCAAACTCTCGTACGATGGGCATATTCTTAATCGTGAGTTTCTCACCAACCTTTTGAGATAAATAACCTTCATTTAGTGGAATCAATACCCATAAAATGGAAGAAACTTCCACTAGAAGGTTATGTTTATCCTTGCATTGATAGACGATCATAGATTGATATGGAATATGAAATGTGACTTCCCTTCTTTGGAAATTGATATGTGCTCCATATAAAGAATTCCAATCCATGCCAAGAATCACATCAAATTCCACTATAGGAAGGATCACAATATTTGAAGGAAGCACTTTCCCACAAACTTCGATCGGAGAAGAATTATAAACTTTTGATGCGACTGTTGTGCCATTAGGTGTTGTCACCGCTAACCCAACATCTAATTGTTGAGGTAATACTGTGATACCCTTAGAAAATTCTTCAGAAATAAAAGAGTGGGTTGATCCAGAATCAAATAAAACATTTTCTACTTTAGAGTGGATGGTAAGTGTTCCTTTCACCACATCGTTATCATACTCCACATCGCTGATAGAAATTGCATGTGACGTTCCTTTGTCTTTAGCCTTAAGAGTTTGTTGACGTCGACCATCATCATCAACCCTTGGATTAGGGAATTTATTGGCATAATGTCCCATCTCCTTTCACTTGAAACATTGAAGTGAAGTAGGATAATGTTGTGTATCCCTTCCTTTGTTTGCAGCATTAGACATCTTCTTCCCATCATCGTGGCATTCAAATGCCTGATGACCTTCCATTCCACATTTGAAACATTTACTTGTCCCTTTAAGACAACTCCCTCCATGTTTCTTTCCACACTATGAGCATAAGGGAAATCTCATCTTCTTTTCAGTGTGCTCTTTAGATTTTCCTTTGAATTACGTTTTCCTCTTCTTATCAAACCCATATGACTGATGGGTTACTCCAATCTCCATCTAAACTTTGAGAGCACATCGAACGATTTACTCGTAGCTATTGAAGTCCCTTATGGAAGACGCCCTTCGAAGATTTGGTTTTAAGGAACTAAAGAATCGATCGACCTTACTCTCAGGTTGGATAATAATACCAGAAGCGTACCTTGCAAGTCTTGTAAAATTTGCTTCATAGGTACCAATAGATTCATCATCCTTTTGCATCAGTTCAAGAAACTCTTTCTCCATCTTTGTTCGGAGAATACAAGGGAAGTACTTATTGAAAAATAAGTTCTTGAACTCGTCCCATTCCATGGAATCAATTTCATCCCTTTGCCTCATATTCTTAATAAGATTCCACCATTGATCAGCATCACCTTCCAGAAGATACACTGCTAAGATGACTTTATCATGATCAGAAAATTGAAGAACTGAAAATATCTTTTCAGTAGTACTAATCCATTGTTCTGAAACTAATGGATCAGTAGACCCGCTGAAAGAATGTGGATGCTGTCTCATGAAGGAATCAACAGAATGTTTCTCCTTCCTTTGCTCGTTTGGATGTCTTGCATGATTAATATCTTGAGAATGTTGTGTGTGCATGGCTACAAGATTTTTCATTCCAGCTCCCATAATGTTTGGTTGCTCAGGGGGACAATCATTGAATTTCCCGTCGCATTCCGCATTAACACGATTCCTTCGGGTTCCAGCCATTGAATAAAACCAAGAAGAATAGTGTGAGCAACACTAATTATATTAGGAAAACCACATAATCAAGAATAAAATTTCACACTTAAGGTCTTATCCTAGGTTATTCATGGCCATTTCTTAAACACTAAGATTGTGTTCTATGATTAGACTTATCATTAGGGTTCTTACTAAGGTGTTCAAATCCTAGTTTTCAAAGGTTGACTATACCTTTCCTCTGATACCAACTATAACGGCCCATACTTTACATACATTGTTAATACTTAAAAATTGAAACATACTTATTACAGCATATAACAAAACCACGAAAGGACCGTATAGGTATAATGTCTTTAGAAACTGGGAAACATAAACAACTGGTTCATAAAGCATCAATTTTTCCTCCCACTTATTTCATCATATCTAGAGTCCCTTTTTGGTATATCCTACTTAATAACCTTCTTCCTGACTTGGGGAAAGAAAACATACAAAAGGTTGAGCTCAAATGCTCAGTAAGGGTAAAAAAAATAAATATCAATCACATCGTATACACAAGCACATAAATTTTGGAAATCTTAACCTGTAAAAGAGATCATAATTTCATAACATGGGATAAATCATGGCAGTGAAATGTAATCACAATAATCAAAACTTAAAACATGAAACTTTGTGGCATTCACACATAATCATAGAGAATCATTTCATGTTAGTCAAGACTCATTGCCAAGACTATCTCAGTGGACAAAATCCCTTTCTGAACTGAGTCACCCTCGTTTCAGTCCTGTTTCACTGAACCGGTATAACGTACCATTCCATCCATGTCTGTCTCATGAGATATAAAATCTTTACCCAATGTATTGGAGGGAGATATAGGTCCCACCCATCTCATAATGATACCATTCTTATGTGTGCCAAAAAAACATAAATCATACATCATTGAATAACCCATGTAATAAAAATGGGATTCTTAAACATCATGACATCATAAAACAATTCATATAAGATAAAGGAATTCATAAAAATAATTCCATCACAACATAATCAAATCAATGTAATAATAGGGATAAAAGAGAACCCTTTATTATCTTAGATGGAAAATAATTTGGATAAAACACATGAACTCCATTCTTGAGGAAAGTATCCTTTCTACTTCAAAAACATTTTCCTTTCATAACATGTCATACAATTTTAAACTAAAATAAGTTGATTAAAAATAAACATGAAAACTTGTAATGGAAGCTTCTTGGAAATAATGTTTTAAAAATCCATTCATGCCGTATAAGTTAAAAAAACAATCTTCGTACTTTTCTCGGAAAAGTCAAAAAGTATCTCGTACGAAAAATGACAAAATATTCCTTTCATATCTTTTACTAAAAACTCACCGAAGGGTAAAATTGTATTTAAACAATAGTACATGGATGGAAATAATATTACATATTGAGGAAACATGGATGTGGATGATAAAATACACCCCAGTAAATACCAAAGTATAAATAATCTCGGATAAAATGAGATTGTGATATATTCCCTTACCTTAGGTACGACTAGCTTTGTAAGTGTCTAAACATACTGTATAATGATTTAAATAATGTTATTGACTTTTTACATAATCATACTTATTTTTATGATATCACATATGACCATATTCATAGCTTCTTAGTAGTAATATTTCATTGCTACTTGTTATTCGTGTGTTTATAACTTTTTGTTCTTATGCGTGTTTTGTCGAATAAATTCTTATTCTACTCTTTATGTTATAGATACCTCATTTACAGAATTTTATTAGTGTAATATATATCATATTCATTCATTCAACTCGTTTATATAATCATTATGAAATGAAGATCATGTAGAACGAGTCGCATCACATCATGGAGACGGTATTTCGTACGTACGCACGAGTGATTATATCGTTATTATGATCGTGGAATTGTATTGGAGTGTATGTATACTATTTAAGAATCAATATCACATTATAATAGTCATATATAGTCATTATTTACACCATTATACCCATCCAAGTAAGGTGGTGGTGGAAGATATATTACACCACGGCGTGGAGACGGTATTCCGTAGGTATGCACGCGCAGTGATTTCTTTTTCCGTAGGATGAATAGATGGTGAAATAGGGTTGTTTCATACTTATAATAAAATATCATTATATGAGTGATACTGATGTTATAACTTCATAAAGATACAACTAATGAATAAGAAGTGGAAGAAGAAATAAAGATGAAAGAATCGGTAACGGAGATTACCTCTTCTTTGAAGTGCTTCTTTGAGACCTTCTTTTAGGGCACTAAAATTGGTCTTTTAAGAAGACCAGGACCTCTAGGATGTATCTAGGGAAGTGGAGAGGAGAATTTGGCAGGGGTTGGCCGAGCTTGAAGGATCAAAGTGCTGTGAGGAAGAGAGGGAGGAGGTGCCCTTTTATAAGGGAGGAGAGGGGCACCTTTAGAATAACTAAAAATATTATTTTATTATAAATTAATGTTCGGTTTTAAATAGCTCCAAATTGATTTATTTCTAATCTAAGGTGGGGATGGGTAGAAATCCTCTCATACAATAGAATTTAGACACGTTTAGTTTCCTATTTTAACCTTATCATTTAGATTTAACATTAAGTTAAATAATTTTACTTTTACCATGTCTTCTTGTGTTCTTATACTATAAGGTTAATAAACATACTATAAGCAGCCAAACGAACCCCTAGTTTTTTATTATTAATATATATAACCTTATCTAAGTCACTTGGCCGAGCCATAGATTTTTAAGAATAAAATAACAATTACCAATATAATATTTGTTTTGAAACTATTTTATGTCAATTTTGACACTATTTAGTAATTGATTTTTTGTGAAAATCATAACAGAATTATTAGTTCGAACCAAGTTAATTAAATCAATAATAACATGCCATATTAACCTATAAAATTAGTGGGATTCATTAAAAGTCTGAAATTACATTTATTTTGGTGTTTATAACATCAATTATGTCAATATTTCATTAATAAGATAATTACTGCATCATCATTGTGTCATAAATAAATTAAATTATTTACTGTCTAAAAATTAAAAATAAAATACCATTATATAGGAAATAATTTTATCTTTCTAATGAATATTTATAGTAGAATTTATCTTATGTATAACACCATATTGAAAATTATTTACTTATTAAACTTTGATTTTAACTATTTTAACTCTTCTTTAAATAAATTAATATTAAATGTCCTAATCTAATCCAAGTGGGCCTAAATGGTCATATTTTATTCCTAAGTTTTTTTTGGTCTAATTAAACTTATCCAATAGAAATAGAACATGTGTTAAGAAAATAATAATATCATTTTACCCTTAATTACCCTATTTACTTTTAACCGTGGTAAAAAAAAGTAAAAAGTTACTATTCACCAAAAAATTATTTTCATCTCATTGAACAACATTTTACTTACTGAAATCAACTGCGTCTCTCGGATTTATGAAATTCCACTCACAGAAGTGGTAAAATTATGTTTTATGAAAATTCTATTTTTTTAACTACCACTTAGTAGTATCACTATTAATCAAAAATTGAAAGTTTTCAGAAAAATACCAAAATTTCACCCTAGGCTAATTTCGATATTCCAAATCCAAAAATGAAGTCCATTTTGAAAAATAAAATTTATAAAATTTCAAAAGGAGGTTATTACTAATCATAACGGCTAGTTTTAATAATATTTTAATAGCAAATCGTTGTTTAGTGAAACTCGGTATTGCGTACGACGCAAGCTATCAAGGAAGGTCACGAGTTCGTGTAAAGAAAGCCAAGAAAGTGTTGTGTAGAAAAATATTCCTTTTATGATTTATATAACATAAAAGTCTCGGGTGTTACATTTAATGGTAATTTTATAATATTATAATATTATTTTTACCCTTAATTACCTGATTTACCCTTAACCATTGTAATAAAAAAATCACTAAAGTTATTATTCATATTTTCCAAAAATTAAGTTTCTCCAATTATATCATAAATATCATATTGATTACAAACATGTATGTACTTTTCTCAAAATTAAAAACATAGAATTGGCTAAAATGAATTTAAAACTATTTCTATTAATGAATCGAGAAAACGAGTTTTTAAAGTAAAAATGATCAAAAGTACACAATTTTTTATATCCAATTTCAATGTGATATTGATTATAATGAGATGAATTGGATTAAATGATAAATATTTGATTTAATTTTACTTTAAAACCATTAAAAATTATAATTTAACATTATAGATAAATTTGATGAAAAAATAGTTTTCAATTAAAAATGCGATATTTTTTCTATTCTGCTGAAAATGAATCTTATTAGAAAAATTAAAAAATTAAACAAAGTTGAATTTTGATACTATGATTCCAAATAATAAGTTTATTTTATAAAATATAATTTATAAATGTGTCAAAAATTATATTTAAAATAAGTGCACCATCAAAAGGTGGTAAGGCTGCCTTTTTTGGAAAATACTTCTTTTATTCGTAAAATTGGATTTTTCTTATATAATGTATAGAAAATAGAAAATATGAATGTATAACATTAAATTAAATATATATTTCATTAATATAACCCATCAAGAGTTATTTTATTATTTCATAAACACACTTGTGCACATTTAAATAGTTTTTTCATACAAACATTTCCTTTTGTTTTAAAAAGGGTTTTATATTCATTTATAATTAATTATCTACCAATTAATTAATTATATATACATGTGTAAAACATATTTTAATAATAATTTTCATTCTCTTCATTTTATCTGCAATGTTATAATGATAACATTAAAATAATAATATTCAGTTCTTTATTTAAGCTCGACGTGGCGAATCATATACGTTATCGAACATGGTTTCTTTCTTAAAATCTTGGGATGTTACATTCTACACCTTTAATAAATTGAATCCTAATAATTTAAAATTGAGATAAAAAACTAGAGGTTTGAATTTTCAAAATAACTTTATTGAAATCCCACATTGGAAAAAGGATTAATGAGAATTCCACATTAAAAGATAGAAAGGGAAGTATAGATGTCACCTGAGATAGCACATACAATGTCTCCATGTATGAAAAAATAGATAAGGAAGAGAAAACTAACCATCATGTTCTGATTGAGAGTGATAGAAAACATGGTCATGATAATGTTAACGATCACAAAACTGTAAATCTATGATGGGTTAAAAGGTCACTGATTTATTAGTAATAAAATTAAACGCACAATATTTTTGTTTTCAGATCACATTCATAGAGTTGTGGAGTTCTTTTAATACTTGTACTAAGAAAATAAGGGAACACATACTTACTAGAAAATTATATTTTCATCCATTAAGAAAATTTCACCACCAACTTACATTTTTATCAAAACGATGAGTATTCAAGATGAATTTTTCACACCTGAAGCACTAGAATCAACTTTTAGAGAATCACATAATCCGAATAAACCTGATATGATTAAAAATTACTTCAATCTCCAAAATCCTATAGTAATACCCAAGGTTCAACATAGACCACTCATCAAATAAATATTTATAAAATCCCTCAAAAATATTCTAGACTAAGATTGAAAAAAAAATCTAGATGGATTTGATCACATTGTCTTCCAATATATTTTTATGAATTAACTCTAAATAACATCAATTACCCATGAAGTCTTATACTAAAAAGTAATTTCCCTAATAATCATCAAGATATTCTAACCATTTCCATAAATAACATGAATCACCATAAATCCACAAAAAAATAATTTATTCTTACAAAATATAATTCAAACATTACTCCTCAAACAAAATCCTATAATATTATATTTACCTTAATCATATAATGTTCCCAAAATAGTGAATGTCTTCCAAAATAACATTAATCACTTAATCACCAAATCATTTTCCAATCCCATGGTTATCTATTTGATAAAACATATGTTTCTAAAATACATTTATTCTTAATACATAAAATCATTTAACAAAATATAAAAAGTCTTGCTAATAAAGACTTCACATATGCTAGTGGTAGGTGATGTGCCCTTGTCTCCCTTTGGTTGTGGGTTCAAAATTTGTGACCTTGCCACACAGGATCGATTGTCACCCATCATGTGGGTTTTCCTTTTTATAAGACTATACAATTCATATAACATTCCCAAAATATGACAAAATCCTTAAAAATAACCTTATCAAGTCTTATCCTCACAATTTATCTCATACCATTCATTTTCCTTTCCAAAAAGTAGTAACGCACAATTACCTCAAAAATAAATGTCTCCATAAATACTGTTAATCACATTAGAATTTCATAACATAAAACCTTAAAAAGGGATTTTTATGAAATTTAACATATGATAAACCTTAAAATTATATACCCACGATGATATATATAACTCTTAAGAAATAATCTTAATATCTAAAGTCCCCTAAACCATCCTTTGATACCAATTGTAAGGACCCAACCTTAAACATAACTTATTATGTTTTTTTTTGAACTAGAATTCACATCTGAGTATATTTTCAGTTTATTTTTTTATAGAATTAGGTTAAACTCTTGCAAAGTAGACCAGTAAATTACATGCAGACACTTATACTCAGTATCCATTTTTTCTACCAAGGAAAGCCATTTAATAAACATGACTTCTTTTCAAAACAAATCTTCAATTATTTATTCATTAAATATTATTTTTCCTTACCAATATTAAGATCTGTTAAAAACATTTTAATACTTTGAATGAGCATAAAAAACCTAGTAAAGAACATAAAGAAATAAAGGCATTAGTACAATGAAAACATGAAAACCCATTAAAAACCTTTTCTTAAAAACTCATTAACATGCATAGAAAAATAACATAGGTGCCAGAAGACACCATTACCATATTACTGTTACATTCACCTATATAAATAGAATAACCATATGGTCAAATTCTATCTCTGGAATACCCAATGCATTGGAGAGTTATAATGGGGATCACCCAGCATATAATCCATATTAGGCTCACCCATCTTTCATGAGCTATAGTGGGGTTCAACCCTTCGTATAAGCTATTTTAGGTTCACCAATGAGCTATAATGGGGATCAAACCTTGGTTTATAATATATAAGGATTAAATTATGAATAAAAACCTATAAAAATCATTTAAACCAATTTTTAAAACACTTATAGATATCAAAATAAAATTTTCACGTAAAAATCACTTTAAAATCTAACAACCACCACTACTGGAAATGCAGGATTTCCCAATGGTTTAGAATAGCTGGGAAAGGTTGCAGAACGGTTGGTGTATGTTATACCAACGGTTCTGGAAACCAAAGAGAAGTAATCCATTGTGAAATGTTTTTCCCAACGGTTTACAGTGAACCGTTGGGATAGGGTGCTGAAAAATTACCCTATCCCAAAGGTTCTGGAATACTGTTGGGAAATATTTTTCCCAACAGTTTACAATCGTTGGGATACAGTGCCCAAAATTATCATGTTTTTCCCAACGTTTTGGCAACCCTTTGGAAAAAACCCAAAATATCCTCTTTCCCAATAGTTCTATGAACTATTTGTAAAACAAGACATACACATTCTATGCCAACGGTTTTGAACCGTTGGCATAGCCTTTGCTGGGAAAATTGCACAGCAACTCTGCAATTTACCAAACAGCTCTCCAATTTAACCACCAGCTCTCCAATTTTCCCACCAGGTCTCATTTTGTGGGTTCCATATCATTTTTAATCCAATTATTATACATGCAATAAACTAACACATACATATACAATTATTGTACCTGCATTAACCAACTTACACTTAAATAGAGAGAACAAATTCATACACATTTAACATATAATATTGGAACTATACACATCCATAATTAAATTAGACATCATAACATAATAATAAACAAACATAATTCATTTAGAATTTAATTTAAAATTTATATGACCATTATATGTGTAATTTGGAAGTCAATTCATAATTTGATCGGTTTTTTGTATACCATATATTTTTACATAAAATAATGTCCATTTTAAACATAATAAATACACTTGGAGAGCTACCGGCCACACCACGCCTCGGATTGAGGTGGGGTTTACTCGTACACATCACATATGACCCATGGATAATTTTTCTAATGTATCGATCCAATACGAATGTGTTTCGTCAGTTTTCCGTATTCCAGTTGATGTTTTTCAAATAAAATGACATAATTTTGAAACATAAGGCAGGCACTTTGAGTGGTTATGGCCACATCGTGCCTCAGATTGTGGCGGAGTTGACTCGTACACGTCACATATGACCCATGGATCATTTTCCTAAAGTTTCAATGGAAACTGAATGCATTTGGTCGGTTTCTGTATGTACATAAATTGTTGACCATTTTAACCAAAAAAGGGCCACATAGAGTGATTCCGGCCACACCGTGCCTCATATTAAGGCGGGGTTGACTCGTACACGTCACATATGACCCATGGATCGTTGTGCTAAAGTATTAACACAATCCAAATGTGTTTGGTTGGTTTTCCATATGTCATTTGATGTTTTTCACTTCGAATGACATCCTTTTGAAACAAAAGATAGAAACTTTTAGTGGTGGAAGCCACATCGCGCCTCGGATTGAGGTGGGGATGACTCGTATAAGTCACATATGACCCATGGATCGTTGTGAAAAGTATCGACACAATCTGAATGTGTTTGGTCAGTTTTCCGTATGCCAGTTGATGTTTTTAAATTAAAATGGCGTACTTTTGAAACAAAATTCAGAAACATTGAGTGGTTCCGGCCAAAATGTGCCTCATATTGAGGTGGCATTGACACTTACACGTCACATATGACCCATTGATCGTTCTCCTAATGTTTCAATTGAAACCAAACATGTTTGGTCAGTTTTCCGTATGTACTATAATTGTTGTCCATTTTAAGAAAAAGAGAGCTACATAGAGTGATTCTGGCCCCACCGTGCCTTTGATTAAGGCAGGGTTGACTCGTACACGTCACATATGACCCATGGTTCATTGTTCTAAAGTATCGACACAATCCGAATGCGTTTGGTCGGTTTTCCGTATGCCAGTTGATGTTTTTCACTACAAATGACGTCCTTTTGAAACTAAAGACAGACACTTTGAGTGTTGGATGCCACATCATGCCTCGGATTGAGGCGGGGTTGACTCATACACATCAAATATGACCCATGGATCGTTGTTATATTGTATCAACACAATCATAATGCGTTTGGTCAGTTTTCTGTATGTCAGTTGATGTATTTCAATTAAAATGATATACTGTTGAAACAAAAGACAGACACTTTGAGTGGTGTCGGCCACACCGCGCCTCAGATTGAGACAGCGTTGACTCGTTCACGTCACATATGACCCATGGATCGTTCTTCTAATGTTTCAATGGATACAGAATGCGTTTGTTCAGTTTTCCATATGTACTTAAATTGTTGTCCACTTTAAGCAAAAGACAGAGACATTGAGTGGTGGCGGCCACACCGCGCCTTGAATTGAGGTGGGGATGACTCGTACACATCACGTATGACCAATGGATCGTATTTGTAAAGTATAAACGCAATAAAAAATTGTTTGGTTGGTTTTTCAAATGCCAGTTTATGAATTTCACTTCAAATTGTGTTCTTTTGAAACAGATGACAGACACTTTGAGTGGTGGTGGCCACACCGTGCCTCGGATTGAGGCGGGGTTGATTCTTAAATGTCAAATATGACCTATGGATCGTTGTGATAATTTATCGACACAATCTGAATGCGTTTGGTCAGTTTTCTGTATGCCAGTTGATGTTTTTTAATTAAAATGACGTACTTTTGAAACAAAAGGCAGACACTTTGAGTGGTGTCAGCCACACCGCACCACGGATTGAGGTAGAGTTGACTCGTACACGTCACATATGACCCAAGGATTGTTCTCCTAAAGTTTCAATGGAAACTGAATGCATTTGGTCGGTTTTCCATATGTACTTAAATTGTTTTCCATTTTAAGCAAAAGAGAGCCACTTAGAGTGATTCCGGCCACACCATGCCTCAGATGAAGGCATGGTTGACTCGTACACGTCACATATGACCCATGTATCGTTGTGCTAATGTATCGACACAATCCGAATGCGTTTGGTCGGTTTTCCGTATGCCAGTTGATGTTTTTCACTTCAAATGCCGTCCTTTTGAAACAAAAGACAGACACTTTGAGAGGTGGCGGCCACACCATGCCTCGGATTGAGGTGGGGTTGTCTCGTACACGTCCCATATGACCCATGGATCTTTTTTCTAATTTATCGACACAATCCGAATGTGTTTGGTCAGTTTTGCGTATGCCAATTGATGTTTTTCAATTAAAATGACGTACTTCTGAAACAAAAGGCAGACACTATGAGTGGTGCAGGCCACACCGCTCCTCGGATTGAGGGGGAGTTGACTCATACACGTCAAATATGAACCATGGATCTTTCTCCTAAAGTTTCAATGGAAACTGAATGCGTTTGGTTGGTTTTCTGTATATATTCAAATTGTTGTCCATTTCAATCAAAAGAGAGCCACTTAGAGTGATTCCGGCCACACCGTGCCTCAGATTAAGGCGGGGTTGACTCATACACATCACATATGACCCATGGATCATTGTGATAATGTATCGACACAGTATGAATGTGTTTGGTCGGTTTTCCGTTTTCCAGTTGATGTTTTTCACTTCAAATGACGTCCTTTCGAAATAAAAGGCAGACACTTTGAGTGGTGGCGGCCAAACCGCGCCTCGGATTGAGGCGGGGCTGACTAGTACACATCACATATGACCCACGGATCGTTGTACTAATGTATCGACACAATACGAATGTGTTTGGTCGTTTTTCCATGTGCCAGTTTATGTTTTTCAATTAAAATGGCGTCCTATTGAAACAAAAGGCAGACACTTTGAGTGGTGCCGGCCACACCGCACCTCGGATTGAGGCGGCGTTGACTCGTACACATCACATATAACTCATGGATCGTTGTGATAATGTGTCGACACAATCCGAATGTGTTTGGTCAGTTTTAAATATGCTAGTTGATGTTTGTCAATTAATATGACGTCCTTTCGAAACAAAAGGAAGACACTTTGGTGGTGGTGGACACACCACGCATCAGATTAAGGCGGGGTTGACTTGTACACGTCACATATGACCCATGGATCATTGTGATAATGTATCAACACAATAAAAATGTGTTTGGTCGGTTTTCTGTATGTACATAAAATGTTGTCCATTTTATGAGAATCCTCTGTGCGGGGGGTTGTTCGGGGTCCAAGGAAGAGGGTGGGGGGCTGTCCGGGGGGGCTATCTGGGGTCTAGGGAGGAGGGTGGGGGGGTTGTCCGGGGGGTTGTCTGGGGGGTTGTCTGGGGTCCATGGAGGAGGGAGGGGGGCTGTCTGGGGGTCTGTCCGGGGGCTGTTCGGGGGGCTGTCTGGGTCCAGGGAGGAGTGTGGGGGGGCTGTCTGGGGGGCTATTCGGGGGGCTGTCCGGGGGCTGTTCGGGGGGTTGTCCAGGGTCCAAGGACGAGGGTGGGGGTGGGGGGCTATCCGGGGGGGCTGTCCGGGGGGCTGTCCGGGGGGTTGTTCAGGGTCCAGGGAGGAGCGTGGGGGGGCTATCCGGGGGGATGTCTGGGGGGCTGTTCGATGGGGCTGTCCGGGGTCCAGGGAGGAGGGTGGAGGGTTGTCCAGGGTCCATGAAGAAGGGGGTTCCCAAACACACAACCACTAAAAGACAACAACATCCATAAAAATAGATAATATATAAAACTAACACAGCTCCATTACTATACTACGAGTCTAGATAAAACCAACTTCTAGAATAGATTAAATATCAAATCTCAGTAATATCAGTCAAAAATGTAATGGATCAACTTGTCCCACATCATCATCACCATCATTATCATCACCCTCGTCCTCGTCCCCATCATCATCCTCACCCTCGCCCCCCTCCTCGTCCTCACCCTCCTCCTCGCCCTCGCCACCCCGCCTCACCCTCCTCTTCGCCCTCGTCTTCCGCATCAGACTCCCCACCGTCATCACTGTCAACCTGTACATCGTCCTGACCACCACTATAACTTACTTCTAGTGCACCATATATAGAACGTATCGACGGCATATACTCATCAAAAGCTGGGCTGACCTCTGTTGGAAGTGTAGGATGGAGAACTTCAATAAATTTCCTAAATGGACTGTTTTCCCTATTAGAATGTTCTGCCGTCTCTCTGGCCCTTTTCTCAGCCTGTTCTACATGTTCCCTAACATTCTGTAGCTCAGTGGCACTATATCTCCTATTTTAGGACTGCCAATACCTCGTCGGGGCTATCCTAGGTCAGCAGTGTACTCTGCCAGAATGCTCCTCTTTCCATACCTGATGTAAGTGATCTGTTGGCCAAAAATTGTCTTGTTCTTGGGCATCGAGTGCCTCAAAAGTAGCCTATTACAAATATAAATATATCATTAAGTAAAAAATAGATATTAAAAAATAAATTCAATAGATTAAAACTTACAATTTGCTGTTGAGTCTCTTCGTTGACAGCACTTCCATCCTTTTTCCGTTTACTCGAGCAAAACAGTTTTTCTCGAGGCACGTGTCCTTCAATAATTTGTATTTTCCTCGACAATGACATTGAAAACTAAAGTTATATGAAAACTTTAGAAATCTATCAAATAATTGAATAAACAAAAGAAAGTGTAAGTCGTAAAGAAAATTTATAAACAATTGTTATACATACTTCCTCTCATGATCATGCATCGTAGTGCGTCCCAGTGTGTGGAGGTATTTTTTTTGCATCAATGATCTTTTTATATTTTCCATATGGTTCCTAAATAAAATTCGAAAATGCAATAGATAGTATTAATGAAAAACTTTAATGTTATTATTTAAATACCTCAAATGTTATTAATACCTTAAACTGGGAACTCATCCAATGAGTAATCATCTTACGATACTGCTCTACAGGACAATCACCCACCACTAGTACCGCCTCTAACTCAGTGCCAACTCTTGAAACCCAGCCAATATACAAGTCATTCTTGTAGGCTCTCCAAAGCTCACCTAAATCCTATAGACTTTCCGATCATGCACCCTCACCATCAGGAAAACTAAATCGAAGATGAAATCAAAATTTTAATTCATATAAATAAAAAAATAATTCATGGCATTAAATAGAATAGATTTTTTTACCCATATATCTTCCCAAGCTCTATCCTTGACCTCATGTGGAAAATGTCTCCTTGATAGCGGGCTGATGGGAATTATGTCTGAGTATTTGGAAAGCATCGCCAAAAAACTCCAACATTGCTGCCCTGTTTTCTCAACCATTTGGTTGTCTTCATTATAATCCACCATAACCTGTGTGCGGCGGTTCCACACGGAACGCATGCGTGTATGCCCCCGCCCAAGCCTCCTATCAGTAGATGTATTTGTAATGAAATAAAAAAAAATATTTTATCAAAACATGTTATAATGAAAATAAATATTTCTATAAAAATTTGTTAGGGTTCTATAAATATAATTGTGTCGGTCTAATCGTTGAGTGCCGCTGGACCCACAGAAACTGATGGAACACTCTGTGGTGGAACAGGAGTCGAAGACGATGGAATATAGATGCTTGGAGAGACAGAAGTTGCAGGAAAAGAAGATGGGACAATTGTCTTACCGAATGCTGACTAAGGAGTGGGAATCATCACGGGATGTGAAAATGATGGGCTAGAAGATGCAGAAGGTAGCGAAAACATGGGAGGCCTAAATATCCCATGTGTCTCTAACGACACACCAGGATTAGAATGTGGGAAGTATAACATGTCAGTAGGAGGGGCAGGGTCTAGTCGGGTACGGGCAGCTGCTCGTCCACCTCTGGTACGAACCCTCCTCGTACCACCGACCTGAGTACTAGGACCAGTACTAGGCTCCTCGTCAAATAACTGTCGACATATAGGTGGATACTACAAAAATGTTTACAAAAAAATTAATCACATGACATTATATATTCTTTACATATATCAATTTTAAATAAATTACTCACTACAGGCACTAATGATGGAATTCCCAACTCCGTCATTCGACGATTGTTCTCCATCATTTTTTCCTTCATCTTCCTTCAATTGGCTTCGTTTCCTACATTTTGAAAAAAAAATGTAATTAATTAGAAAAATAAGACTAATGTGTAACCCAAAAAACTAATTATATGATGGAATAGGGGGATTCATTGGTAATTTAGCTATCAATTGTTTTAGAAGAGCTTGAATGGATTTTATAAATCATACAAGTTGTAATGTTCACCACGTTAGAAATATTGTTAAAATATGTTTGAATACAGTTCAATTCCAAATTAAAAAATGCAATTCAAATAAAATTTCAACCAATAAACATTGAAAATTCATATAAGGGTTAATTAAGCTATCAGTTTTTTAGAAGATCTTGAATGGATTTAATAAATCATACAAGTTGTAATGTTCACCAAGTTAGAAATATTGTTTGACTATGATTGAATACAGTTCAATTCTAAATTAGAAAATGCAATTCAAATAAAACTGCAACCAATAAACATTGAAAATTCACATAATGATCAAGTTAGCTAAAATATATTTGTGATCAATACTAAGTCAATTTGAATATTACCATCCTAAAAAACCCAACTTGAGGTAAACCAACCGAATTGAGAACATGGATGAATGATTCTATATATTTTCAACCATAACATCAGCTTCACAATCAACTCTGGCAATTGAGCTATTTGAGTCATCAAAAATAAATAAATGGATTGGTTCCAATGGCACTAGGGACAGTGTCAATTCCATCATCACCATCATCAAAAATATGTCTTTGAATTAATTCAACTATGACACCAAATTCAGGTCGAAGTTGATCTTTGACATAAAAAACCTGTTTAGCCATTGATACCAACACATATGGTTCTTCAGTAGCAAGAGTGCGAATCATATTAATTAATCTAAATCCACAATCATCAATAAATGTGTCATGTCTCATCATCGAATCAAACCAATGGAATTTCATCATTGTGACTCATCCATGAGAGTAATAATCCAATATTATTATTTTCTCATGAACTCCATAATAACCCACATTTTCAAATCGTGGTCTACTATCTGATGCACTGGCATAAAAATCTGTTGTGGTAGTAACCATAACAACATCATGTTGTGTTCTCATGTTCTTTTCTCGTTCAATGACAGTAAATTTTTACCCATTGATAACAATTGATTTATAGTCACAAACCACAGTATTAGGACCAAAAGCCAAAGATCTTATTTCATAGAGACAGAGTCAGTAGACAAACTAAATACCTGCAATATTAATGACTATTAAACTTAATTAAATATTGATATAATTATTTTAAACATTAATTTTTTTATACCTTCAATTTTAATCAAGAAGAAAACTCTTTGCTATGAAATGTCTCTCTCCTTCTCAATGATAAAGAACGATGCTTCCTATTTATCATTATTTTATGTTCCCTGTAGATAAAAAATATTAATAGTTTAACAGATATATATGTATGATATACATAATCAATATAGTTACCTGATATAGTCATAGAACAAATCACATTTGATCAAAACTGTGCGATGTGCCATCTCCCGCTCTTCATGGATTAATGTCTTCAATGTATATGATCCAGGAATTCCTCCTATTTGAGGACGTGATGGAAAACTGTGTTCAGTTTTCTCATACTATTCTTCTTAATTTCTCATTGGTCTGTTCAATCTTTTAGTAAGATTAGACAAATATATCGAGCAAAAATCCATACATTCTTGAGCCAAGTAACCGTTCACGATAGAACCTTTGGGAGGATTTCTGTTTCGGACATAAGAATTTAATGTGAACATATTTCTTTCAGTTGGATACATCCAACAAAAAGAAACAGGTCCTCCGAGAATTATTTCAGTGGGAATATGGATAGTCAGATGCAGCATGCATGTGAAAAATGATGGAGGAAATATTTTCTCCAACTCACACAAAAATAATGTGGCATTTGTCAACATTTTTTTGCAAAATATACTTGGACAACATCTTAGCACAAACATCTCTAAAAAAATGGCACAACCGAATAACAACCACCCTTACATTATTGGACAAAAGACGACTTATTGCTATTGGAAGCAACTCATGCAGTAGAACGTGATAATCACGAGTCTTCAATGATTTTAGTTTCAAATCTCTTCTGTTGACCCATTTAGATATGTTGCTTGAATAGCCATCAGGAACTATAATAGTATCTAATACTTCCAGAAATTGTTTTTTCCATAGGTGTCATCACATAAGAAGCACATGGAAGTTGCCATATATTTTCACTGATATGCATAGAATGAAATTCTGATCTGATTCCCCAATCCACCAAGTCACGCTGAGATCGTAAATCATCTTTTGTCTTCCCCTTGACATTTAGAAGAATCGAAAGCAACATTTTGCATATATTCATTTCAATATAAATTATGTCTAAGAAATGACATTAAAAATTGGTTTACCAATAAGGAAAATCAAAAAAGATACTCTTCTTCCTCTAATTGTAACAGGTTTCAGTGGAAACATTCTTTCTATTTCCAGATTTCATTTGACCCTTCCCGAACAAAAAACTGAAATCTTTCAATTCATTAAGCACTTCAGTCCCAGACATACGCTGAGGTGGATCATCGGTCTCTATGGTATTATCAAATCATCGACGATTCATTCTATATGGATTATCCTTTGGCAAGAATCGATGATGTCCCATAAAACTGAAATTACAACGATGTTTCAGTCTTCTAGATCATGTATTCTTCGTACAAACTAGACATGATAGTTTTCCCTTCGTGCTCCATCCAGACATGATTTCATAAGTCGTAAAATCATTGATCATCCACATAAGTGCAACACGCATATGTAATATGTCTTTCGAACATTCATCGTATGTGCGCGACACCCACATCCCAAAGAATTATCAACTCTTTTATTAATTTTTGCATGTACACATCAATAACAATGTCGGGATAAGAAGGACCAGATATGAGTATACTCATGAAAGTGAAAGGTTTTTTCATACACAACCATGGGGGAAGATTATAAATGTGTATAAAAACTGGCCAGGTGCTATGCGAAGTAAGCATCTTCCCAAACAGATTAAAACTGTTGCATGAAAGACCCAGCCTTACATTATTCACGTCAGCTGCAAAATCAGGATGTCGAGCATCAAATCTCTGGCATGAAAATCCTTCAACAGGATGAACCAACTCATCATTAGTCTTCTTTCTCTCGGTATCATTCCATATCATTTTTATTGATATGTCATCGGACATAAAAAGATTCTAATGTCTGGGGATCAATGGAAAGTGCCACATTACTTTTTGTGGAACGCGTGATGGTGTTCCATCAGATTTTGACTTCCAGCAGGATGTGCCACATTTTATACAATCATTTCGTTCAGCGGTTTCCTCCCAGAATAAACTGCAATCTTTAGGGAAAGCATGAATTTTGTTTCTTGAAATCCAAGTTCCTCAACTAACATCCATTCCATATAGTGGATTGAGGGAATATCTCTGGATCATCTGGAAGTAAATCCTTCAAGAGGGTAAGAATGTAATCGAATGTTGTATTCGAAATTCCATACATAATTTTCCCATGAAACAATCAGATTAAAAATTCCAGCTTTTTCATTTTATCGCATTGTTGATATACTAGAGTCGTGGTAGCATCATTCAATTTTTTCACCCTATAAATATCATCATTTTCACAAGATGCATTACCTGTCCTCATATCGAAGTCTTCTTGAGTCAGAATACTTACTTTTTCATGATGATGAATAAACAGAAACTGATCATTTAACAAATTCTCCATTCCAGTCCTTTCATTTCGATCATCACCAATTTGAGATTTCATTTTCTCCCCATTGTGGTACCACCCAAAGTAGTTTTCTTGAAAACCATTTTTTTGATATGTGGTAGTTGAATTCTCCATGGCTCAACCAAGATCTACCAACACAATTGGAAAATGGGCAGTGTATGCGACCACTATCTGAAGCATTGTGAAATGAAAAATCTATAAAGCTCTCCAAATTGTTTTGAAAATCACTTGAGATCCAATTCTGTTTCATACATCCAACTTCTGTCCATTCTGTAATAAGAATTTATATAAGTCATTTTTTCATAAACAATTCAATAGGATTGAACTATAATAGAAAATATATTTATGTAAAGGATAAAGGAAGAAGATTCTAGTTGATGTAGTGAACTATTAACACAATGTAAGGATATACTAATTAATTCAGTTATGTGTTCCTAGATTTGAGGTGAGATGTGTTTTGTAATTTTTTCATTTATCACATACCATGAAGACACCATAGACCTGATAAAACATTGTTGAAGATATTACAAAGTGAAGGATTTTCATGAAATATGCAGAATGTGTAAAGATTTTTTTTAATAATTTATTGATTCTAAAAAATGGAAATATTGTGAAATGTTAATACATTTCATAACACCCAAACTAAATTCCAAATAATGTATCATATCACCCCACTAAAAAAAGGTAAACCACCAACCCTACTACCCCCAACCATTTCAATTACCTCAATGAGGGCTTCTATGTTTTTATTTGAGAAGAGGTTCAAGGAGTTTATCCTGGATGCAGGAGTTGCAGCCTATCAAATGGAAGACCTCAGGTTAGGGTTCACCTGTGTGGGGGCTTCTGGAAATTAGGGGAAATGTAGATTTATTTTCATCTGTGTAATTAGGGGCGGGTTGTCCACGGGGGTGGCAGGGTTGTCCCGGGGGTACAGGGTGTCCATGGGGTGGGCGGGTTGTCCACGGGGGTGGTAGGGTTGTCTAGGGTGGAGGGGGTGTCCAAGGGGGTGGGCGGGCTATCCACAGTGGGGGCTTTCCAGGGGGTACAAGGTGTCTAGGGGGTGGGGGTGTCCGGGGGTGGGGGAGTGTTCAGGTGGTGGGTGGGAAGTCCACAAGGTTGGGGGGCTATTCAGGGAGTAGGGGGTGTCCAGGGGGTGGGAAGACTTTCCACAGGGGTGGCGGGGTGGTCCAGGGGGTACATGGTGTCCAGGGGGTGGGCGGACAGTCCATGAGGGTGGCATGGCTATCCATGTGGTAGGGGGGTCCAGGGGGGTGGGCGAGCTATCCACAGGGCTGTAACTGAGAGCTATGATATTTAATTGGGTTGTCATTCATGTTATGAAAAATAAAAGATGGGTGTAAAGTATTATAATATTATTTTTTAGTGAAAATTCAAATTGGTAGGATTAGTGACTTGATAACATGATGGTATCAAGTTTCCAATTGGGAAAATTTTGGAGCATTGGATTCTAAAAGGCTCTCACAACCTTCCAAGGCTATATTATTTGTAGACAAATGTGTTGTGGGCGAGGAATTCATCCTATATAGTTGATGACACTTTTAGATCATGTGATGCCTTACTCATCAAGATGACTAGACAAGAACCAAAACCAAAGAGGCCTCACAACTATCCAAATCTATAGAAGTGATGAAATCTCTGTGCTTATTGGTGAAATATGGAAGTGATTACATTCCACCTTCAAAGCCCCCCCCTCCCCACCTCACCCCCAACAGACTCCCCATGCACAACCCCCCTCACATCCACCGACTGCACAACCCCCCCCCCCCCCCCCCCCCACCTGCACCCCCACTTGTACAACCCCCTCCCCACCCCACCTGCACAACCCCCTCCCATCCACCCACTGCACCCCCCCCCCCCACCTCAGCCCCCAACATACTCCCACCTGCCCAGCCCACCCCCAACATAAACACTCCCCCCCCCCCCCCACTTGCACAGCCACCCCCACCTACACCTTCCACTTGCACAACCCCCCTCCCCCCACCCCCACCTGCACAACCCCCTCCCCCCCACCACCACCAGTACAACCCACCCCCACCTCACCCCTAACAGACTCCCACCTGCCCAGCCCACCCCCCATCCTGCACACTCCCCTCCCCCACCTACTTGCACAGCACCCCCTCCACTTTTACCCTCCACATGAACAACCCCCCCCCCCCTCCCCCACCCCCACCTGCACCACCCACCCCCACCCCTACCTGTACATCCCCCACCTCACCCCCAAGCCTCTGACCTGCCCAGCCCACCCCCCCCCCAACCTGCACACTCCCCTCCCCCCACCCCACTTGCACAACAACCCCCCTCCACTTGCACCCCCAACTGCAAAACCCACCCCTCCCCCCACCCCCACCTCCACAACCCACCCCCACCCCACCTGTACAACCCCCACCTCAGCACCCCACCAGCACACCCCCTCCCCCCATAAACACACCACCAGCACACCCCCTCCCCCCACCTACTGCACCCCCATCACCTCCCACCAGAGCAATAATAGAAAACTAAAACAGAACAAAATATTGATTCACACATGACTCCAGAACAAAAACAGAGAACAAATAACAAATCCAATTGAAATTTTTGGCTATACACTCCTGCACGAACCTTAGGTTTAAGCCAAATCAAAACAGAAAAGTTAAAAATTAGATTAAAAAAATTAAACATAATATACTACTTACAAATTTGACGTGTAGAAAAAAACTACATTTTGATTGAGTATGGATCTGGTGGAGTGGTTCTCCAAGAGAGAGAGATCTTAGCTCTCAATTTCATCAGTAGCCGCGAGCGTGGATGTGATCTCAGGGCAGCTTGGATTTTAGGGGAAAACTTTTCCAACGGTTTTTTAAAACCGTTGGGAAAGGTGAGCTGTACCAATGTTTTTGTAAAACCATTGGTAAAAGGGAAAAATTTTTAGATTTCCCAAGAGTTTATTCAAAACATTGGGAAATACTTATTTTATACCCTTATGCCAATGGTTCAATAGAACCGTTGGCAAACAAGCGTTGGGAAAACCCAAATTCCCAGTATTACACAGACATAATAAAGAAAATAATTTATTTGGAAGTAAATATGAAAAATTATAAAGGAAAAATTAAATAATAAAAGCTTCATGAAGATAGTAAATTTCATTCATTCCATATGTGTAAATAAAAACATTCCATGTTTTTTAAATAATCAATCCATTTTTAAAAACCATTTTAAAACATTTTTAAAAAGATATTTTTGAATCAAAGTGTCCTATACCACTTAGAAAATTTTGAAAACAAATAAAATTTTAAAACATTAATGTACAAATAAATAAATCCATAAAACCATTTTGAAAACATGGACTTGAATTATAAATCATTAAAATAATAATCCTTTAAAACATTTAAAATGATGTTTAGTAAGAGTCCTTTACCATGAGTCTGAATCATCATGTAAAATATTTATCATCATGAATAATAATATTAAGTTAATTATTTAATTTCTTGAGATAAATTTTAAAGTTTATTATTCATTTTATATAACTTTATATCATGTTATAATAATTAATTAATTATTTAAGTTCATGTCAAATGTTTTGATGATATCTGGTATATAAGCCCAAAATGACTTTGATAAGTCAAATACACTCAAATAGGTCATTACTCCATAATATATAGAATAATATTAATGAAATAATAATAATTATTATAAATTAATCATAATTTTAAATCCTTTCATTAAACATTGATATGAAAAATTAACTACGTTACAATCATAGAGACGGTAAACCGTACGTACACATTAGTAACATTTTCAATTTTCAACAATCATCATGGAAAGAAGTTGAGTATTACTTTATATTTAAAGAATGATAATAATATAATTAATACCATATTAATAATTTAAATATACTTATATATATTATTCATGTGATGTGGTGATTAAAAATGGGTCTCATCACTTTGTGGAGGTGATAGTTCGTACACGTATGCACGAACGACGTTATCATTTTTATGTGCATGGAATGTAAGAAAGTAAATGATATATTATTTTTAAATAATGATAAATATGTCATTAATATCATATATAAACATTAATTCCATCATTACAACCAGTATTTAGATATTGTTATGGAAAATTAATTATATCGGATTGTTGTGGTGATGGTTCACATACACGCACGAATGACTAATTCTTTTCCCATTTGATGGAAGTAGTGATGAATTTAGGTGATGATATTAACATAATAACATCTCATAATATTTATTATATTGGATTTATTATTTCATTATGTTTGGATAATATTTTAAGGAATTGTAATAATAAATAAAATAGAAACACTTAAATAAAAATGATACATCTTCTTCAGACGATCTCCTTTGATTAAAACCTTAAAACATCTAAGGAGGTTTTTATTCCTAAAATAATGCCACTAAAATGTTTTAAGTGATTCTAGTAAGATATTTGGGCTGATATTTTCTTAACCAAATAGTTTTTTAAGTGTGAATAATAGAGAAGAATGGGTTCCCTTTTATAGGGGAGGGGAGGGTCACTCTTGTAATTCTTCAAAATATTAAGTTAATATAAATTTATTTTATTTTAAAAGTGAGTGAAAATTAATTAATTTAAAATATTTTATGTATTTGGGTCTAATAAATTTTATAAAATTAAAAATAGATAAATTTTGGCTATTTTTAATCCTTAACTTTTTGTTTCAACCCTTATTAATTCTTATCATGATATCATGTAATTTACACATTGAGGTTTAGTATAATAACTATAAAATGACAAAATTCCACTAAATGGCTCATTTATGACATTTTATGACTTATACCAATAATTTGGAAGAAATTTTTTTTTTTATTCATTTTATATCATTTATTAAAATATTATTTAATTTTAAATATCAATAATGTCAATTTTGAAACTATTTATTACTTGACTTTTTAAAAGTACAAAAATATCATTATATATCTAAAAAAACTCTATTAAATAACCCCTAAAATGTAAAGGTAATCCATAATTTTTTTTAAGAGATAAATTATATAAAAGTATATTTATTTTAGTATTTACAATATAAATTATTTGAATCTTCCACTAATAAAGCAACTACTCCATCATCATTGTGTCACCATTTAATTTAGTTATTTATTTCCTAAATATTTTAAATAAATAACCATGATGTAGGTAAAAATTTTATCTTTCTAAATAATATTTATAATTTAAGAATAATTATAAATAACTATATATTAAAAATGTTATAGTTATTAATACATGAGTATGTCATCTTTGACTTTTCTATAAAATAAAATACTATAAAGTGAACAATGTCGTCTAAGTGGCTCCAAGTGGACATAACATTATCCCAAGTGATATTTTATTCCAAAAAAACTCATAAAATAAAATTAGTACAAGGGTTCAGGTAATTTCATAATATTTATAATATTTTATACCCTTAATTACCCGATTTACCCTTAATCGTGGTAATAAAAATAATTACTAAAGATACTATTCATATTTTTCAAAAATTTAGTTGATCATATTAGATCATAAATATAATAATAATTAAAATATTGTATGTTTGTTTTTCAAAAATCAAAACACATAAGTGGCTAAAGTTAATTTAAAATTAATCCCATTGATAGATTGAGAAAACAATTTTTTAAAGTAAAAAGATTCAAAAGTTCACAATGTTTTTATATCCAATTTTAATGTGAAATTTATTCCAATGGGATATATTGTATTAAATGATAAAAACCTGATTTAATTATACTTTAAAACCATTCAAAAATATAATCTAACACTGTAAATAAATTTTATGAAAATGTAGTTTTCAATTAAAAATGAAATATTTTTTCACTATTCATCAAAAAATGAATCTTATTTGAAAAATACAAAAAATTAAAATAAAGTAAATTTCGATACCCATATTCAAATTAAAAAGTTTATTTTTTTCAAATAGAATTTATAAAGTGTTAAAAACTAGATTTAAAATATGTGTACCATCAAAAGGAGATAAAAGATTCTTTTTTAAAAAATACTTATATTATTCATAAAATTGGATTTGTTATTATATCATTTATAGAAAATAAATTAGTTGAATTTAAAACTTTAAATTAAATATATTTCATTAGTATAACCCAATAATATTAATTTCATTATTTCATGAATTCACTTGTGCACATTTAAATAGTTTTTCATAAAAATATTTCCTTTTGTTTTAAAAAGGGTTTTACATTCATTTATAATTAATATTTCACCAAATAATTAATTATATATGCATGTGTAAATAATATTTTATTAATAATTTTCATTCCCACCATTATAAAGGCTCAATTATAATGGTAACATTTATATAATAATATTTATTTGTTCGTTTAATCTTGAAGCGACATATTATACATGGTACCGAACATAATGTTTTTTTCTTAAAATATTTGGATTTTACAACAACCTTTATTCATAACCTTATGCATATTTTGGGGGTTTATAGGGTGATTAATAAATCATTATTATTTTTTTATGTGGATGACATGTTGGTTTCAGGCCCCAACAATGAAAAGATCGAGGAGAAAAAGGCATAGTTGGCTAGGGAGTTTGATATGAAAGACTTGGGAACATGAAATAAGATTCTTGGGATGGATATTTACCAAGATATAAATAATGTGAATATTTTTCTATCATAGAATAATTCCTTATGGAATGTATTGAAATGCTCAAACATAAAATATTGTAAGCCATTATATACACCACTTCCTATTAATTTCAAGTTATCCTCTATGATAGGTCCTAGAAGTGAAGCAGAGAGGATTGAGATGTCTCAAGTACTGTATGCTTCAACAATCGGGAATCTAATGTACACTATGATTTGTACTGGACTAGACATTGCACATATAGTGGTAGAAGTTAGTCGTTATATGTAAAATCTAGGAAGGGAGCATTGGAGCACGATAAAGAGGATCTTAAGATACATCAAGGATACTTTAGATGCTGCATTATGTTATAAAGAATCATATTTTACTTTCAACGTCTATATTGATTTAGATTTTTTAGGCCATTATGATAGAAGGAAATCCACTATAACTTATGTGTTTACTCTTTCAAGAGGACATGTGAGCTGGATTTTAATGTTATAGTCAGTTGTGGATTTATCCATGATGAAGGAAAAGTACATGGAAGCTACATAGGCTTGCAAAGAGGCAACTTGGATGAGAAGGTTGTTAGAGGAGATTAGACACAAACATAAGCATATTTCATTATTTCATGATAGTCAGAGCACCTTGTACATTTCAAGGAATCCATCTTTTCATCCCAGGATAGAACACATTGGAGTGAAATATCACTTTTTCCAAGATTTCATATAGGAAGTAAGTGTGGATATGTGACACATTCCTGTCATAGAGAATAGAAAAAAAATTATTTTCCTAGTACATCATAGAGGTTGAACAGGGTCGTCTCACCTGAGTAACTTTCTTAGTTTTTCACCTACATAATCTAATTCACTTATATTATTTATTTATTATTATTTATTCTATGAAAGTAATATAATTACATAAAATATGAACATTTAAACTAAAACTAACATGCAGTTCTAAACAAAATGAGATTAGGAAGAAAAAATTTATCCACGTTTGTTTGGTTTTGGGGTTCCATCATTTTTTGTGTTTAAATTTAGTTTGATATTTTAATCATCCCATATCACTTTTAAACTATTATTATTTTATTTAGTGGTGTGATAAATTTAATGCATTAAAAATCTAAATTACACCTCCTCCTATAATCAAGGTTGATGGAACCCCTTAATTGAACATGTTAAACCTTCCAGGACTCAAATCCATCATATGTTGTTTCATCCACTAAATGGATCAACATCATCACATAAAGAGATTACGTTTAGTGGAATTAAGGGAGAAGTTTTAAAGAAAGGATGGAAATGAATTTGAGATTAGTTTCATGGTGGGAAATCGCTATACACTTTCACTTCACTCTTTCTCACCAAAAACATAAATAAAACATAGGAATTTTATTTCATAATGAGATGGAAATTCCACTTACCTCCCCCAGGATACGGATCAGGTCAGCACATCATTTTCTAGGGTAATAGGTCAATATGGAGAATAAAAGAAGAGAATAATAAAAAGTTAAAATAATAAAAATAAAATAATGGGTATGAGAGGGAATTAAAGTGAGAGAAATAATAAAATAAAAAGAGAATAGAGGAAATATGGAAAAAATTAAGATAATAAAAAAAAGAATAGATGGAGAATAATAAGAATAAAAATAAAATATAAAATAAAATAAGAAGATGGAGAATAAAAATAAAATAATAAAAAAATATAGAGAAAATAAAATAAAATGAAATGGAAAGAATAAGAAGAAGAATAAAAATAAAAGAAGAAAAAGAATTTGAATTAGAAGAAGGGAAATAAGATTTATGCGTGAAATTCTTTTAAGAAAATCATGTATGAAATTATATTATGGAAAATAAAATTGAAATTACATTTAAAATTAAAGAACAAATTAAATAAAAATTAAAACAGAATAAATTAGAGTAGTATCCTAAAACCTCAACAGCAGGCATAGTCCCTTCACAGGTGGTCGAAATCATCTTTTAGTGTGGTGAGAATCTTTTTTTATAGGAATCAAAGGAGTACCTCTACATTGATATCCCCTTTTGTGGTAGATTTGGAAAGATAATATTTGAAGATATCCCATTAGACCCACGGTTATCAAAGATACTCTCTATAATCAGGTGTTTCCCTTTTAGCATTTCTAGGGTGACAACAGACTTTTCCATGATTGTTCTACACATGTAGGGAATACATGGAGTCTTTGAGGTCATGTATGTGGTAGTGGATGTGGTAGTGACTCGGTGAGGTGCGGTAGTAACAACATGGGATGTGGTGGTGGGAAACAATTCCCTTAACAACTCCATACATCATAGTGACTGGAGGAAATTCAAATTGTTCTTCATAGGGGTTAGCCAAAGGTGAAAAGGTGATCCATAGTGGTGGAGAGGCTTGGCAGTGAAGGATGGATCAACCCCATGATTTGGGGTGGTCATCCATAGAATCTACAACAATTTGCAGTGGTGGAGGGGTTTAAGATGAAGGTGGGAGCGGAGGAGTGTGGTGGAGCTGGGTGCCTGAGGGAGGGAAATCAGGTGCAATACAGGATGAATCCATTTTTGTAAAAAATGAATAGAACCCCACGAATTATCTACATCCCACATTGAATGGGAAACACGATGTGATGATCATTTATAATCAAATCCATGGGAGCACTATGACAATGAAGTCGCATAGGGGCTGGAGGAACCCTGCCTACCACCGTGGACTACTGCATAACAATGATGTGTTCCTCCCACCACTGTACGGACATTACCTATGCACTAATGCTTCTGGTCTAATTCCAAATTTGTATTTCCACTTGGATTTAACCTCTAATAGCCCATATGCATGGGCACGATGCCTCAGTGTACCCCTTCCAGCTCGAGATGGCCCTCGCTATGGACTTCATGACTGACAAACCGATGTAACTGATTTGTGTATACGTTTTAATATATTTTATTTAGTATAAAACTTATTTTCACCAAATATCTCTTGTTTTATGGGTAAAATTCATTATTTTGGTGATTATGATAATTTTTAGGATGTTTCCATCCAAAATCATAAATCAAGTCTCATCAGAAGAAAAATTCACATATATACAGCATGCGCTCTTATTACATGCAATGTAAATTTTTACCGAGACACAGATCTACCATAGTGGATACACAGCCATATTGCCGGCCAAAGCATACATGGTGTGTAATTTCCTTATACACACTGTGTGGCCCTTTTAGAAGTGGTTGGTGGCTGATGAATGTTCTTAAACAACATGTAGGGCGGTGCTACACGCTGTGTACTCCCACCTACCAGGCGGTGCTATGTTCAAATTCAAATACGGTGTGTTAGATCACCTACCCAAATAGAAAATATGGCCAAAATGCATTGACCAGGGTACACGTCGTGTACATTATGGTACACGTTGTGTACTAAGAAAATCTATAAATAGGTAGTAAGCCCTCCAAGATTGAGAGTCATTCTGATTTCATTCATTGCAAGATATTATATGGGGGAGCACTCCTTAGAAAACCAATAAGAGAAGAAGAGAGAGAAATAAGATAAGAGAATATAGGAGAGAAGGTGCTTCTGTGCCACATTCAGGATGACATTCACTCCAAATCTTTCAAGGGAATGAATTCAAGTATGGAACGTTGTTTAGTTACTGGGTACTCAATGAGTAGATAAATTCCCTATGTGTTGGGGCTGTGGATGATTATGTGTTGTAATTTTTAAATTATGATATTGTAACTGTTTTATTTATTCTTCTTTCTAATAATTCATTATTAACTCTTTATAAATATCATAAGAAATCTCATATCAGACCAAGAATAGGATTTATTGGGATCTTTAAAGAATTATGATTAAAAAAATCCCTAACCATTGGGTGTTTTAATCATCTCAAAAGGGATGTAATTAATAAAATTAATAGAAATCAATTTCTTGACCAAGGAATTAGGTTGTATTGATTTTAAAAAACTCACCAGACCAAGGGGGTTCTATTTCAATATTAACCTAGAGATGTGAATTATCATGAACAACATTGTAAAGGCCCCCTCCCACCAAAGATGCCCCTTCTGAGCTGGCAATGGTGAAAGGGAGATAATGACCCCCGAGTCTCGCCTCTAGTAGGCCCCGAAGTGGCGACTAGCACCAAGGGTATGAGTTTCCACAAATATGGGAGGAATTACCCTTTTTTATTATTTAAGATCAAGAAATAGGATATATCAAAAACAAAAAGGAAAAGCAACAAGTAATTGAAAATAAACCAAACGAATCCCACATGCATGTTTGAAAAATTCTGAAACAAAGTACAAGTACAAGAAAACTCAAAAGTGCAATACCAAAAGAAAGAAAAGTACAACAACTGTAAAGACTCCAACTGCCCCGACTAGTTGGGTCCTGCACAGCCCTGGTATTACTCATGGAAACCTGAAAGTAAACGTAGGGTGAGTATACAAGTATACTCAGTAAGGAAACCTAAATCTCTCGTGCAAAGGTGGGGAGACATCCTAATGTTCCATGAGAACAAAAGAAGAACCAAAACATACCAAGGAATTATATCCACCCAACCTATCCAGCCACGCTCACCAAAACAAAGAACAACATGTATTGGTATATAAGAATAAGAGTATTGGGTACCTTGTACCATTTACCCCACTAGCTAGTTACTCTTCCTAATGGCGAATGTCCTGACGCTACCACACTCTTCCTGGCCGCACACACCTGGGCCTCAAAATCCACACATCCTGCCCACACACACATGGTCCTCACATACCACATATCCCGCCCACACACACCTGGGCCTCACAAACCACATATCCCACCCGCACACACCTAGGCCTCACAAACCACATATCACATCCCCGCCCGTACACAGCTGGGCCTCATCCCGAAGATTCATGGGAACAGTAAACCCTACCCGAAGAGTGTTGGGCTAAACAAATCACACAAATCGAAACCTACGCGAAGATTCTTAGGTGTAAGGTCACCTCAAACCATCACATCCCATTGAAGAAGTATTAATAAATAGCTCATAACTAAGGGGAAAACACCCTCTCCCATGAAATGGGAGTGTTCGACACTAGGTGCTCAAAATGGGTGGGGTGTAACAAAACACAATGATATTGATACATATATGTATTCCAAACACACAACCCAACATATGGCCTCTAAACAGAGAAACTGTTCCTCGACAGTGCTACTACGAAGCATGAATACAACAAACAATCCCAACCCGATTTAGGTTTTCATGTTTCAGCAGTATTATTTTATTAGTTCCTTAACTACTGGGCAATTATCAAACCAGATCAAGCATTTCGTAGAAAAAAACCTGCCAACCACAAATCAAGTTAGATAGAACACAAGAAACACAAAACCAACCTTTTTTATCATCAATGAATCCGCATTGATAGTTTCAACATTTAATTCATTATCATTCCCCACTATTCATTTATCAAATTTACACTTTCTTTTAATATCATAACCAATTATTGTAGTCCTGCTGCCACTATAACCACATCTCCACAACCGTATCACATAATAAGGCTCGTGCCACATCATTGCCCCTTTAATATCATTTACTACAGCCCCGCTGCCCATCCTTTTCATAGTAACCCAGCATTCACCCCCCCCCCCTTTCACACACCACGTAACCAAACCAACACCCTCATGTTCATTATTCCATTTTGTTCAACTGGGGTGATCGCAAAAGGGTTCCAGATATTCATTTAATCAGCCAACAATACGTGATTAACCAATTTCCATATTCCACAAAGTTTCCATAAAATGGTCTAGAAAGATAGGGATACATTTAATTGCACAAGAAAAGGCCCCCAATGACCGTTATTTTTAGTAGGAATAAACTAATTCAATTCACAACAAAACAATAGGATAAAAAATGATTAACATAACAACTTCCCCATCCCTGAACTTTAATCCATTTATTATTTTCATTTAAACTGCTTTAACTATGTCTCGTGAAAGCAAGAGGAGATCCATCCCACATGATGCACAAATTAGAGAGTCGAAGGTAAAATCCCTACCTCAAAGGATTTTGACGAAACCACGACGGTCGAAGAACGCTCAAGAAACCGGGTCGATTCTCCATGAATCTTCTTTAGATATCCTCTCCTAACACAATCAAGACCAAAGCTCTTCATATCTGACATATGCATGCTTAGATCTACCCATAACGGGAGTAGATCTAAGAAACCGAGAGAGTATGAGGAGTATATCTAAGAAAACATGCAAGAACGATAACATACCTCAAGGAACCGACTTCGATTCGCCATGAAAAGCCTCCGGGTCGCCTCCAAAATTCTTGGGAGAGGTTATTCTACCTCCAAGGAAGGGTAATCCCGAGTTATGGCCGCTTAGGGGCTTAAATGAACCATTTAGAGGAAAAATAGTTTAGATCCACAATTTTAGGATCTAACATCAATTGCCTACACGGTTAGTCCGCACGGTTTAACAAACCGTGTGCTAACCGTACGTTAGCTTCTGCCTCACCAAACACTCCTCGCATGGTTAGTCCACATGGTTAGCCAAACCGTGTGTTATCCGTGCATTAGACACTGCCTCCAACACGAACCTTGCACGGTTTGGCCGCACGGTTTAGCCAAATCGTGCACTAACCCTGCGAAATCTATTGTCCTTAGTTCTCCTTAAAAGTCCACCCAAAAGCACCCCCATGTAGCCTTGACCTCCTGACACACCTCCAATACCACATTTCACAGAGGAATGGACTGGAGAGGTCCGAGCCATTACCCCAGAAATCTCTTAAAACATTATCATCCCCGAGAATTCAAAACCAACCCAGATGAACCCAACAAGATACCTCTTAGGGAACTCATTATAACAGGAACCCAACAAAAAATCCTAATAATAGGTGTTTGTAATTCCTTCTCCTATGTCAAGAAATTATCAGCTTTAGGCGGTACTGACTCACCTGAACGAGTTTAATTGCATCTGCATTAATGCATCTCAATTAAGAATTGGGTCTTCCCACTTCCATATATTAAGATTTTTTCCAACTTACACTGCCCCCAACACCGTACAACAAACAAACTGCCTGCACACATGGCTTGGGGAATCCATTATCACATGTTGAGATATTATCTGCTTTAGGCGGCACTGACTCGCCTGCACGGGTTCAATTGCGTCCGCATTTATGCGTCTCGATTAAGGATCAGGTTTTTCCCTATCCCCACACATCCAGACATGTTACTCACTTCCAGAGATCAAGGAAAATAATTACATATATCAAAGTTACATAGAATAACATCAAAACAATGCTATGAAGAACAAAGAAAAACACAAGTCAAAACAACTCCGGGTACTGAGCGTGCATCTGAGCCTCCCACTCTCAAGTGCTCTCCATGAGGCCGCCAGGCCTCCACAACACACGAACCATGTCTATGTTTCGTCCATGGATCACCTTCATTTCATTATCCTCGATTCTGACTGGTCGTTCCTCAAAGGATGCTTCGTCTCCCATATCTAGCTCTCCCCAGTCGATAACATGAGAGTCATCGTGTATGTACCGAAAAAGCTGGGAGACGTGGAAGACGTCAGGAACCTTCTCCAACTGAGGTGGCAGAGCCAGCTGATATTCCACCTCGCTGACTCACCTCAGGACATCGAAAGGTCTGATGATCCTAGGGGAGAGCTTACTCCCCTTCCCAAACCTCTGCTTCCCCCGTCGAGGGGAAACCTTCCAGAACACATGATCTCCCACCTCAAACTCCAAGGGCCTCCTCTGACGATCAACATAATACTTCTGTCTGTCATGAGCCACTTGCATCCTCTCAAGAACAAGCTGAACATTCTTTGTGGTGCTCTGTACTACCTCTGGACCAAGAGCACCAGTCTCACCAACCTCTACCCAACAAATGGGTGAACAAAATGATCTTCCATACAAAGCCTCAAACGGTGCCATGCCAATAGTAGAGTGGAAGCTGTTGTTGTATGAACACTCTACTAAAGGTAAGTGTTGCACGCATGATCCTCCAAAATCCAGAACGCATGCTCGCAGCATGTCCTCCAATGTCTGGATAATCCGCTCTGTCTACCCATCTATCTGGGGGTGGAAAGTAGTGTTAAGGCGTAGCTAGGTGCCATAAGCATGATGTAACCCCCTCCAGACTTGTGAGGTAAACCATGTATCCCGATCTGAGATGATAGTCTTCAAAAATCAATGAAAACACACCACCTCACCTACGTACCTCTATGCTAAGGTACTCACCAGTCCCAACTCCTTAATTGCTATGAAGTGAGCTGATTTCATCAGTCGATCCACCACTACCCAGATAGAATCATAACCACCATGAGATCTGGGTAGTCCTGTGAAGAAGTAATTTGGTATTTCATCCCACTTCCACTCGGGGACATCTAAAGGATAAAACAATCCACTAGGAACATGGTGTTCATCCTTTACTTGTAGACACACTAGGCACTTAGCCACAAACTCTGCCACTACCCATTTCACCGCGGGCCACCAAAACTGTTCCCTCTGGCCTCGGAACATTTTCGATACTACCGGATATACCGCCAAGGATGAGCCATGGAATTCACGGAGAACTCCATCATGCATCGCCTACGGAACAAACAACCTTCCATGAAAAAGAATCAGATGCCAGTTGTCATCTGACCATCCTTTTGGAGCGTTTCCCAGATCGATATGATCCCGCATTACTTCCACCTCAGAGCCTCCCCACTGAGACTCTTCCACCTGCTGAAACAAGGAGGACTGCTTCGTCATCTGAAACAAACAGCCTCTAACACCCTCTACCCTTACATCCAATTGCATGGAAGCCAACTCTCCCATCTCTTTCCAAGCATCAGCGGATTACTGAACCACTTCCTTACGCGACTTCCTGCTTAGGGAATCAGCCACAATGATTCCATTACCTTCAGTGTAAGAGATATCAAATTGATAGACTTGGAGATACTCAACCCATCTCCACTACCGTAAGTTCAGGTCACGCTGGGAGAAGATATAACGTAAGCTCTTGTGATCTGAGAAGACCACGATGCTCTCCCCAAATAGATAATGTCACCACAACATCTATGCAAACACTACTTCTGCAAGCTCTAGGTCATGGGTGGCATAGTTATGCTTATGAGGGCATAATTGCCTAGACACATAACATATCACACCCTTCTTCTGCATCCATACGCACCCCAAACCAAGGCAAAAATCATCACAAAACACCTCATACAAGAACCCTTCCTATGGAAAACTATGTACTAGAGCACTGGCCAACTTCTCCTTTAGGTAGTCGAAAGATTTCTGGCATTGCTCGCTCTATAGGAAGACATGGTCCTTCCTAGTCAAAGCTGTCAATGGAGCAGAAACTCAAGAGAAGTGCAAAATGAACCTCCGATAATAACCTGCCAACCCTAAGAATCTACGAATTTCTGCCATGCTCTTGGGTTCCGCCCCAGAAGCAACTGCCTCCACCTTCGACGGGTCCACTGACACTCCATGCTGCGACACCACATTCCCAAGGAAGTGTAATTCTTGCATCAATAACTTACACATCGACAATTTCCCATAAAGGTGGTGGTGTCAAAGGACTTCTAAGACATCCCTAAGATTCTCAACGTGTTCCTCCTCTGATCTTGAGTAGATCAGGATGTCATCGATAAACACAACGATGAACCGGTCCAGAAACTCTTGAAAGAAAAAGTTCATAAGTCCCATGATCACAGGTGGTGCATTTGTAACTCCAAACAACTTCACTACGAACTTGAAGTGCCCATACCTTCACCTAAAACCTGTCTTCAAGATGTCACTGTCCTTTACCATCAACTGATGATATCCAGATCTTAGATCAATCATAGAATGCCAACCTGATCCCCTCAGCTGGTCGAAGATATCATCTATCCTTGGAAGGGGGTAAAGGTTATTGACCGTTACCTGATTCAACCTTTGGTATTCTATGCATAGCCTGAGACCACCATCTACCATCTTCACAAACAAAACTAGAGCACCCCATGGAAACATGATAGGTCGAACAAAACCCTTCTTCATCAGATTTTCAATCTGAATCCACAACTCCCGCAACTCCTAAGGTTCTATCCGATAATGGGACATCGAATTAGGACGGGAAATAGACTGTAAGTCTATACCGAAGACAACATTACGTCGGGGGGGGGGGGGGGGGGTAGAGTCACAAACTCCTCGGTAAAAATATCGAGGAACTCCCCAATAACCACTGGGACATCCATAATCTCGGTATCAGCTGAAACCACTAATAACCCGCCTAACAAGGAAAGGGGAGGCTTTACATGCCGACTTCCCACCTGATAGCTCCTCTTGCCAACAAAAGCTACACACTGCCCATCCACGTCGAAGAACACAACTCTTCCTCGGAATCAGTCGATAACAACAATAACAGAAAACAACTATTCGATGCCTAGGATGACATCCTATGGATGCATCTGTAGAAAAAGGAGATCCCCACTAGATCGATGAGGTCCCAACGTCTGCCCAAATCTCTGGAAAACACATGATACACTGGTCTGACCCCCAACTGGTGTACTCACCACCATAGGTACGAAAAGTCTTTCTACGTCTCGACCCAAAGAATGAGCTAGACCGGGTGCAACAAATGAGTGCGATTCTCCCGAAACGAACAATGTTGAAACGGGAGTGCTAAACAAACAAATCGTACCTCGCACCACCTATAGTCCTGCAAGAGCTACCAACTCTCATGCGTGCAACTATCCACGCCCAGATCCTCTGCCTCACTGATGTAGACCACCTCCTCGACCAAGCCCTGGTCAAGGTCTTTGAGGAGAACCCTGAGGTCGACCTCCTCCTACAAAGTCTGCCCTCGGAGGAGTAGGGTCTTGCTGCTGCTGGAAGGGCCTCACCAGCAACTGGTGCTGCTAAGGCGGGTGCTGAACCTTCCCACCTCCACCGTACTGAGCTCGGGCCTGGCAGCCACTCTGAATGTGCCTGAAAACTCCAAATGAGAAACACATCGGTCCTGGGCTGATGAAATAGGGATGAGGACCCAACGATCTGAACTGGAACTCCTGGGGCCTACTCCCTACTGGCTTGAATCTGGAAGGTCCTGTTGCAGGAAACCTACTGCTGACTTCCTTTCCCTTCTATGAACTCAGATGGATCCCCTCTCATGATGCACCTCCCTGCGAGTGCATCCATTCTACAACCTCTACCTTCTTCTGTACTGCCAAGTATGTTGGAATGGTAAAGGGGGTGACAACATACTGGAGCGAAGGACAAAGCACCTCCTCCAAATGTCTCGCCTGAGATTCTTCAATCGGAAAGAGATCCAAAGCAAATCGTAGGAGACCCTTGAACATGATCCCCAATTCTTGTACTGACTTACTTCGATACTGGAGCGGGAGTAACTCTTGCTGCTTCTCTTCCTTGATCATGGAATAAAGGAATTCCTCTCGTAACTCCTTTTAAAAGTCATCCCACGAAACCTCTACCTCTGACCTCTCCCCGAGGTTGACCATCCACCACTGACATGCCGCACCTCTCAGCTGACTGACTGATAGGGGAACTCAGTACACCCAGAGAGCATGGATCAACATAAAAGCAATCCCTAGCTACTCATGTCACCCATCCATCTCTATATCTGAAGTACTACCCTCATACTTCTTGAGGTGTTGTCGCTGGAAAGAATTGAGAGTCTTCTTCCAATGATCATCTTCCTCCTCTCGGTCAATCCTCATATGATAGACCGCCTAAATCTACTGGGCCTCGACTGTTTGAGTCACCCGGGGATGACGTCTATGTGCCATAGATGTACGGTAAACAAAGATCGCATAAGCCCAAGTAGTAAGGAAATTTCTCAAGGTTTTATTATATCACATTATTTCAATTTGTTTCCCGGAACTCCCAAATCAAGTAAAACACAAATGTGATGATGCATGTACCTTCTCGAGGGTCTCTAGCCTGCAATCAATATAGTCTCATTTTTTCTTTCGGTAGGCTCAGAGTCCTTGCATCAGATCAAAGGGTGCCCTAAAATCCCATGTCCTAGTCGGTCTTCCCTGGCCTATGTCTCAACCTTCAGCTCTGATACCATTCTATCACGACCCCTCCCACCAACGATTCCCCTTCTGAGCTGTCAATGGTGAAAGGGAAATAATGACCCCCCGAGTCCCACCTCCAGTAGGCCCCGGAGTGGCGACTAGCACCAAGGGTATGGGTTTTCACAAATATGAGAGGCATTACCCTTTTTATAATTTAAGATCGGGAAATTGGATGAGTCAAACACAAAAAGGAAAAGGAACAAGTAAATGAAAATAATCCCAACCAATCCCACATGCATGTTTAAACAATTCTGAAACAAAGTAAAAGTACAATAAAACTCAAAAGTGCAATTCCAAAAGAAACAAGAGTATAACAACTGCAACAACTCCAACTGCCCCGACTAGTAGGGTCCTGCACGTCCCTGGTAGTCCTCCTGGAAACATAATTGTAAACGTAGGGTGAGCATACATGTATACACAGTATGGAAACCTAAAGCTCTCGTGCACAGGTGGGGAGACATCCTAATGTCCTGTGAGAAAAACAGAAGAACCAAAAAGTAGCAAGGAATTCTATCCACCCAACCTCACCATCCACACTCACCAAAACACAGAACAATAGGTAGTAGTATATAAGAACAAGAGTATTGGATACCCCACACCATTTCCCCCACTAGCTAGCTGCTCTTCCTAACAGAAAACGTCCTGATGCTACCACACTCTTCCTGCCCTCAAACACCTAGGCCTCAAAATCCACACATCCCGCCCGAACACACTTGGGCCTCACAAACCACATATCCCGCCTGTACACACCTAGGCCTAAAAGAAACATATCCCGCCCGCACACACCTAGGACTCAGAAAACACATATCACATCCCCACTAAAACACACCTGGGCCTCATCCCAAAGATTCTTGGGAACTGTAAACCTGCTCGAATACTCTTGGGATAAAAAAATCACACCAATCGAAACCTACCCGAAGAGTCTTCGGTGTAAGGTCGCCTCAAGCCATAATAGCCTATGGAAGAAGGAGCAAGAAAGAGATAGTATCTAAGGGGAAAACACCCTCTCCCATGAAATGGGAGTGTTCGGAACTAGGTTCTCAACATGGGTGGGGTGCGACAAAACACAAAGATATAGATACATATATGTATACCAAACACACAGCCCAACTTATGGCCTCTAAACACAGAAACTGAGCACGTGCCTCGACACTGGTACTACGAAGCATGCATGCAAAATGAAATCCCAACCCCATTTAGGTTATCATGTTTCAACAGTATTAGTTTATTAGTTTCTTAACTACTGGGCAATTATCAATCAAGATGAAGCATTTCAATGAAAAAACCTTCCAACAACAAATCAAGTTAGATATAACAAAAGAAACACAAAACCAACCTTATTATCATCAATCAATCCCCATTGATTGTTCCCACGTTTAATTCATTATCGTTATCCATAGTTCATTTATCAACTTTACACATTCTTTTAATATCACAACCCATTACTGCAGCCCGACTGCCACTATAACCACATCTCCACAACCGTATCACAAAACAAGGCTTGTGCCACATCATTTCCCCTTTAATATCATTTACTGCAGCCCCAATGCCCATACTTTGTGTAGTAACCCAGGATTCACCCCCGATTTTTCACACACCATGTAACCAAACCAACACCCATATGTTCATTATTCTATTTTGTTCAACAGGGGTGATCACACAAGGGTTACTGATATTCATTTAATTAGCCAACTTTACATGATTAACCAATTTCCATATTACACAATGTTTCCATAAAATCGTATAAAAATATAGGGAAACATTTAATTGCGCAAGAAAAGCCCCCAACGACCGTGATTTTTAGTAGGTATAATCATATTCAATTCACAACATAAAATTAGGATAAACAATGATAAACACAACAACGTCCCCATCCATGTTCTTTAAGATAGTTATTATCTTCATTTAAACTGGTTCAACTATGTCTCGTGAAAGCAAGAGGAAATCCACCTCGCATGATGCACAAATTAGAGAGACGGAGGTAAAATCCCAACCTCAAATGTTGTTGATGAAACCACGACGGTCGATGAATGCTCAACAAATCGGTTCAAATCTCCACTAATTTTCTTTATATATCCTCTCCTATCACAACCAAGACCAAATCTCTTCATATTCGACATCCTCACTCTTAGATCTACCCATAACGGGCATAGATCTAAGAAACCCAGAGAGTAGGAGGAGTAGATTTAAAAAAACAAGAACGAATGATCACATACCTCAAAGAACCAGCTTTGATTCACCATGAAAAGCCTCTAGGTTGATTCCAAAATGCTTGGGAGAGGTTCTTATACCTCCGTGGAACGGTAATCCTGAGTTATGGCCACTTAGATGCTTAAAAAACCATATAGAGGCAAAATAGTTCAGATCCACAATTTTAGGATCTAACATTAAGTGCCTGCACGGTTAGTCTGCATGGTTTAGAAAATCGTGCGCTAACCGTGCTTTAGCTTCTGCCTCGCCAAACACTCCTCACACGATTATTCTGTACAGTTAGCCAAACCATGCAGTAACTGTGCATTAGCCTCTGTCTCTAACACCAAACTTGCACCGTTTGGCCGCACGGTTTAGCCAAACAGTCTGCTAACTGTGAGAAACTACTGCCCTTAGCTCTCCTTAAAAGTCCACCCAAATGCACCCCCAAGGAACCCTGACATCCTGGCACACCTCCAACACCACATTTTACAAAGCAATGGACCGAAGCGGTTCGGGCCACTACAAACACAACCTTATAAGAAAATTTATTTAATAAAAACCTTTAAAATCGACATCCCCAATGCATTTATCTCCAAATATTCAACCAAACCAAATTTCTATGTTTTTCTTTATCATTCAAGTAATTTATTAAGAAATTGAAATCCAATAACCTCTTTATCAAAACACTAAAGAATAAACTCTAAATTTCAATAAAATTCACCAAATAAAATACAAACTAGATAAAAAATAAAAAATAACTCACTTTCCCTATGGATTGATCCTTTACTAGTACTATACTTGTTAGGGTAATACAATTTGAATTTTAAAAAAAAATACACTTTGGTAGGAATGGTACAAAATTTTGGCACCGTTTCTGGGGGAACATAAGTTAATATTGTTTTTATTTCAATCAAGTTTGTATCAATTTTTGTGAAAATAAAAATAAAAAATTCTAAAAATTCTATTCTTACTCTCATTTCTATTTTTTACATTTTGTATTTCTATTTTATTCTTGGTGTGTTAAGTGTTGTGAAGGTTCATAGGCATATGAGTGACAACATCACTTGTTCCAAGAGCACTGAGTCATCAATGTTTTTGTTTTCAAAATACCCATATATCGAAAGAACACTCTTTAGGTGATAATGCACACTTGTGGATGAGCACAATCAAAACTCCCCCATGGAGAATATAGAAGAGGGAGATCTATCTACTCTCCAAGGAGATAGCCAACCATTTATCCCAAATGAAAACCAGAACTAACAAAGGAAACCAACTCCATTTGTTCTAGGGTATGGCCTGTAACAACTCCAATAGTTTCAACCAAAGCTGTTGCTATACCCCCAACTAGGTCAGGGGCCATATTTTTCTCCCAACCAACAATTTGTGCCCCCACCTACTTAAGAGAAACTTCCCCACGCTGAACACTTATGTATTATGATCTTACACCTATCCAAGGAGTAGATATGGGGATCATACAACCATCGGTGTAGTCCCAACACTTCAAAATCAAACTGGCCATTATGTAGCTGATCTAGAATACAATGCAATTTGTTGGTTTACCAAGTGAGGAACCGAATGCTCATCTCTCAAAATTCCTCGAGATCTTCAACACCTTCTGTTACTATAGAGTGTGAGAATATGTCATCCGTCTTCACCTCTTCCCATTCTAATTAAGGGACAAGGTTAAACAATTGATTAAGGGACTACCTCAATGGTCCATCCTCACCTGGTAGAAATTATCCAAGGAATTCTTGTCCAAGTACTTTCTATCATCGAAGATGGTGAACCTGAGGAAAGATCTCCCCAAATTCTAGGAGCATGTATCAGAATACATATACGTGTCATGGGAGTTCTTTAAAGAGATTCTACACAAATGTCCTCACCACAGACTTCTACTATAGATGCAAGTATAAACCATCTATGGCAGCCTGAACACGAACACCTCATCCATGGTGGATGCCACTGCTGGAGGAATAGTAATGTAGAAATATCCAGAGGAAATCATTGAACTCCTCGAGGTCATGTCATCCAACAACTTCTAGTGGCACTCGGATCAGGGAACTCAAAAAATAGGTATGCACAACATTGATGCCACTACAATGATCAATGCCCAATTGGATACGGTGTACAAGAATATTGATGCGTTGAACTAAAAAAACATATCACTAGTTCAAGTAGAAAACCATATTTCATGTAGCAAATGTGGTGATGACCACATCAATGGTGAATGCCCAGGGTCAACTGCTAACCCTTCAACAAGCGAGGTGAGCTGCATTTCTCAGAACCGAGGGCCAAATATATACCCCCAATACCAGAACCCCACATGGTGAGAACATGCGAACATGGGTTACTAGTAGAAATAGATAAATCCTCCACCCTAGAGACCGCCTAGCTATGGTCAACCTTAGTACCAAAACCCATATCCAAGGCTACAACAGCAGGGGAATTACAAGCAGCAACGGTACCTAAACCCTTTCTCACAACCACCAAGGTAGCCACCACATCCACTAGCTACAAAACAAACTCAACAAGAACCCCCATAAAGACATGAATAAATGATGAAAAAATTTATCACCACTATTGAAACATGTTTTAAAAATCAGTAATCTTCCATTAGAAGCCTGAAAAATAAAATTGGGCAACTAGAAAACTAGCTCTCCTCAAGGAAACGTGGTACTATTCTAGGTAACACTGAGAAGAACCCATGAGAGGAGGCCCATGAAGAAACATTATGAAGTGGGAAGGATATATCTTAGACACCAATTGTAACGGAATTTGAGGGTATAAATCTAGCTCAAACTTCACCCTCTTCATCTAAAGAAACCACAATAAAGGACCCCTCATCAATAAAAGAACCCTCAAAAGAGATGGAGTCCTCACATGGTACGGAAAAATAGGTGGTCATGCCTTTTAATCCCACCTTACCATTTCTAGAGAGGATGAAGAAAAAGAAGTTGAATAACTAGTTTGGTAAATTTATGGAGGTATTCCGAAAGCTTCACATCAACATACCTTTCGCAGAAGCTTTAATACAGATGCTGACATACACAAAGTCCATGAAGGAGATTCTCTCAAAAAAATAATGATGGAGGATCCGGGAACCATTTCACTAAATAGGGAATGATTGATTGTGGTACAAAGCTCTCTACCTCCAAAACTCCAGGATCCTGGTAGATTTACAATCCCATGTACCATTGGATGTTGTGAGTTTGGGAGAGATCTCTATGATGTACGATCACGCGTTAAATTGATGCCCTTTAGAGGCTTCAAGAAGGTGGGGATCAATGATCTCAAACCCACATGAGTGGCCCTCCTGCTAGCAGATCGCTGCATCAAATATCCCATGGGGCAACTCGAGGATGTGCTGGTGAAGGTAGGAAGATTAATTATCCCTACTGAATTCATCATTCATGACAGAAAGGAAGACGATGACGCATATTTGATTATGGGAAGTCCTTTCTTGTACACTGGTAAGGCTTGGATTTATGTCCATCATGGAGAACTGGTCTTCAGAGTAGGTGATGAAAGAGTCTCCTACAATGTCTTCAAGGTTGTTATGTAAGAATCACTACTGGAACATACATCATTGGAAGGTGGTAAGAAGTATTGCACATTCCGAAAGACAATCTTCGATAATAAATCTTACTGTAGGGGCATGTGAAGGTGATCACTTCTTGATATTATTGGGAAATTGAGATTTGGTTATATCCAGAATAACCATTGAGAAATAAGTAAAATTTGTGCCCTGCTAGTTGTTCTAACATTTGATCTATTAACGACAGTGGGAAGTGATCTTTCCGTGTTGCATCGTTTAGATTATGGTAGTCTACACAGACTCTACAACCCATGCCTTTTCTTTACCCCATGTAGTATTGACCATATACATTAAATATATATAACTAATAAACATGAGTAGTAGTACAAACTTCACTCTAGTGGTGGAGGTCTTGCGTTTGGCTTGGTTGATTGCCAGTTTGAACCTCACCATAAGCACCAGACCGAAGGTTGTACTTCTCTTTTTCCAATTTTAGAACACACAACCTGTATTTCTCGGTATATTATGTGTATAGATTTAATTTTAGTAAATAATATATATATATATATATATATATATATTATTCTAATTACTAATATTAATTATTATATAGTTTACTATAATAATTATATTATATATGTTATTTAAAAAAACATAGTGATACCAAGTATGTGGGTCCTGGTATACGCCGTGTAACGTGGCTATAAAGGCCGTTCCCTACCCAACATTGTGCCCATGTCGTGCGACCCCCCTTCCCTATTTTCTTCTCTCGTACGCCCTCCAACCCCCCGATTTAAATCTGCCCATTTTTGTACATTTTTCCGCCAGATTTCTTCTACATTGTGATCCTTAGTCCAGGTATGCCCTTCTACACACTCTATTTCATAGTTTTACATTGATTTAGGGAATTTTACATATCAGATGACCATTCAGCTTCCCGCCCACCACACATGGGTGTGTGAAGAACACACTCCATGTACATACTTTACATGGTCACACAGTACCAATTATCACCATTTGGATGATACATGGCATGTAAGTTCGGTACACGCCATGGACCATGTTTCCCTTTTAATTTTGGCCCAGACTGTGTCTACCGGGACACAACACTTTCTCATGTCACCATCCACATCATGTTTGTTTGGGACACACCATATCCTCTGACCCTTTGGGGGACTTCATGTGGATGGTCTACATGCCTCTCAAACCATGTCACAAAACACGGCATGCATCACATTCTACATGACATGTATTTCCCATTTTCCCTACCCTCTTCGAGTTGTGACTGGCTCCTTACATGGGAATCAACCCATGTTAGTGTACATGGTATGTATCTTATAGTACATGTCGTGTACTTCTTTTTTTCCTAACATATGCCCTCAAAATGTGTCTATCTAGGGTACAAAAGTTCATACACAGATCCTACCACATGTTGTGTACCCTGTATTTACATGTCGTGTTCTACTATATTTTTAGTTTTCTCACATTTTCTTCCTTTTATTTTTCGTATTATTTTCTTTTCTTTTGTATTGTTTTCTTTCTAGTATGAAAAATAAAGATCATGTCAGTGGGAAGAGGCATGCTTCCACTACTGAGGGTGAGTGGGCTCTTTACCATCAGATTCGTTTTCGACATTACAAGCAGAAAACTTTGGATTTTACAGTTTGCCAACCCCCGGCGTTGGCCGCTTTTCCTCCTCTTCTGATGCTACCTCCATTTGAGACATCTACTGATCTAGCCATTCGTGTGCCCCATTCAACTGTTGGTCCTCTAGCAGCAGCCTCCTCCCCATCTACTGTGGTCTAGAGCTCTAGTGTTGCCACTTCTTCTTCCAAATCCCTTCTCTCAGAGCTACCCTCCATGCCAATGGTGGACCTCACCGAGCTAGTACCTCCACATACTGGACAACCCTCTCAGCCCGCTTAGGTATCCACTACTCCACCTCCTACCTATCAAGTAGGAGCATAAGCTCCGGCACCAGCAGTTATTCCACCACCTACATCATCTCCTGCCCACCCTCCTCCGCATCCCTACCTAGTTTTTCTTGATAATCATTCTATGACGGAGCGATTGAGGCTCTTTTTCCACCACACAATCTAGCTGAGCGATCTCTTCCTCGATATTTCAGTGTCGTAGCACCTTGTTATTTAGGAGGATCCTGAGCGGATTTTAGGCCATACCCATCTACCAGATAATTTTCAGTTCTGCACTCCTACTTACTGTAATTTATTTTTGGAGTTTATGGCCACATTAGAGTTCGACAGGCCCACATACTGGCAGATTCTCATAGGTACAGCTCGCCCAGTATGTTTTCATCTAGGGGGACAACCTTTTTCACTTACTATAAATGAGTTTGGCCTAGGGAATGACTCCTATCCTCATCCTTCCACCCCACCTCTTGTCATCACATTGACATTCCTCGAGCACTCTGATCTTATTGTGATGTGGCGGGAGCTTGCTGGGCCTGAACACAAGTACACCACAACCTCATAGAAGAGCATGCTCATCATTGACCCTCCTATTTATTTCTTTCTTTAGTGCTTTATCACCATTATTTTTCCTTTCTATAAGGATATGGATGTTGTGTATAGATGGGACATGGAGCTTCTTACCTCTATGATCTAGCACGAGTAACCATAAGTCCCCTATCTTTCTAATTTTTACTTTCATTCTATAATCCATGGATTTCAGGGAAACATGAACAGTGGGTTCTATGACACCTGATTGGAACACTATTTGGGAGTTTTTGAGCTGTCTCTCCCTCAAAATCACTTGGGTTCTCCTCATTTTATTGGCTTCCTCATGCTTATCTGCTTGAGGTTGGTCGAGCATCGAGGAGAGTGCTTTGTCCTTGTGTAGGATTCCCCTACTACTACAGGGGTGAGGGAGGACCCACCTGCTCATGCTGGTGTTTCTGATTAGGATCCCCCCCATACAATTGCAGATGTCCCCACCCCACTCCACTTCTTCTGGAATTCCTTATACTTCTTATATTTATTCGTCTTCTGTTCCTTCTACTGCCTCACCTCCCCCTGCACCCTTTGCTGACCCTCCTACCACCCTCTCCCTAGATGACATCAATCACTATCTAGGCATCCTTGAGCATTGTCAGGCTTACATCCTTAAGAAGAAAAATTCGGAGGGAGAATATATTGGGCCTCATACTTCGGCACATGGTCCATTCAGTCCCACCAAATCCTTCTCTTTAGTCTACTCCTCAACCTCTAGCCCTACAGTTACCACTTCCAACCATGTCCACAGATTCTGTTCTCTTCTCCACCATTGGCTCCAATGCTATTAATCCTGCTGCTGGACTAGGCATCAATGCGGGACTTCCCACTCCGAATTTCGCTCCGGAGGCTCCGACTGCTATGAGTCCTCTTCCGAGCACGAATCCCAAGTTTCTGGCCTCCACTTCTGCCGCTAAGACTTCACTGCATGATCCTCCTATTACAGACAATGCCTCTTCTACGGAGACTCAATAACTAGATTTTAGCATATTTAATTTCATTGTATATAACTTTTTTATTCAATCATTGGGATGTGCTATTTTATATGCCTATTTTTTTCTTCTTCCATTCCATCGATAGTCACAGGTACACTAGAGCGACTTGGGAATCATTATTTTAAGGGGACTATTTTTTAGTATTTCTTCTTTCCTTTCTACTTTGGGTTTACATCTTTCACTACATCCCATCATCTTGCACCCCTTGTTTCCCCAATTGACGTCCTACTCCATGGTATTTTACTTGGGGGACCATGTGCTATATTAAGTGTGGGGGAGGGCCTCTGATTCCACTAGTCTTTACCTTAAACAGATTTAGGAGACATCATTAATTGATGACATATTTTAACTTGTGGAGTGTTTTGGATTAATTATAATTATAAATAATAAAGGCATAAAAGATATTTTAAAATTTACATGCTTATTTCAATTTTCGAAGACTTCTAAATTGATTGCTAATATAGTTTGATTTTGGATTTTAAGTCTTGAACATTTACATTTATTAGACTGATCAATTTTTATTCATGTAATGACCTGATTAACTCCTATATTTTTTCCATTCCTGAGAGGTATTCTAAACCTTTATGATATATTTTTTCTTATACCATCTTTCTTGATGGATTTTTAGGATATGAATAACTATAAATTTTTTTTATTTTTTCTCTTCAAAACATGATGATTTTAGAATCACATTAAAATGATTGAGACAATTGATTGTTTTTCAGCCACTTTGACCTTGAGACCTACCCTACATCTGATCTTCGTAAACCCTTAATAACCATTAACTACCTTGATAGGAATCCACATTACAAGCCTATTTACTATTACTACCCTAATTCTTTTATAATTTTTCATGATTATTCATTTGAGTTTTGTAAAAGGGACTTTGGTGGTTTTTTATGGTATGTTTTGGTGGGAAACCATGAACTTAAGTGTGTGGGAGTTTTTCACTTGTTAACTTGAAAAAAGGGTCCTAGTGCCTACTATCTATTGTATTCTTGGTTGTCCCTCAATATTAAAAAAATATAATATGAAAAAGAGGGAATGAATTATTTATTACATATTATTGATGGTTTATGAGCCCATTTTGGAAACGGGATATCATGGGGATGATACCACCTTAGAGATGTTGATTGGGGGAGCATTTTAATTAATATTTATCTTGAATATCATGCATTATTTTTTAAGAATTCAGCCTCCTTTTCAAGCCTCTAAGATTATTTTTTATCATTAACTACCAACCCATAGCATTAGAAACATTTTAACTTTATTGAATGACCTCATTATTTTTGTTATTTGACTTTTGAAGTGAATAATGAGAAAACTTTCAATCCTGTGGATAGAGTGAATATACTTAATATTGAGGATAACTCTTATTAAATAATCTTGAGTGATGAGTGTGGTATCTTTTGGTGAGGTAAATCATCAAGTGGAATGTTTATTTATGAAAATTTAAATAATGTGGATAAAAGAGGATGAAAATTATTAATTAACTTATATATGATGCATGATTAGATTATCTTTGGAATTGAAATATATTTTGTACCTTTTTAAAAATCATATGCTATGGATATATTATTTACAGTTATAAATAATTAAATGATTCCTTTTTTAGTGTATGGATTATATAGATTTGATGTTGAGATCTTTCTTGAGCGAAAGAAAATGGCTAAGTGTGGGGGTGTTTGATGTACCCAATTTATTTATACTTTTTCATGCATTTTATTTAGCATAAAAACTTTTTTTCACCCAATAAATTTTGTTTTATTTGTGAAATGGTTTATTTTGGTGATTATGATAATTTTCAGGATATTTACATCCAAAAGCACAAATCAGGGTTGATCATAAGAAAAATTCATATATACAAGATGTGTACTCTTCTTAAACGCAGTGTACATTTTGATCCAGACAAGAATATACCAGGGAAGATACACACCCATGTTACCGACCAAAGCATACAAGACATTTTCTTTCCTTATACATGTCTTGTGGCCCTTCTAGAAGTGTTTGGTGGCCAATGAATGTTCTTACACGATGTGTAAGGTGGCACTACACGTTGTGTACTCCCTCCCACCAGGCCGCACTGTGTTCAAATTCAATGTTGGTGTGTTAGCTCAACTATTGGTGGAGAAAATACGACCAAAATGCATTGACTAGGGTACACGCCATGTACATTAGGGTACACACCGTGTACTTTAGGGTACACGACATTTACTTTAGGCTAAATGTTGTGTACTACTAAAACCTATAAATAGGAAGGCCCTCCATGTTTAGTATTCATTCAATTTTCATTCATTTTAAGATATTCCTAGGGGGATAACTCCATAGATGGCCAAGAATAGAAGAAGAGAGAGAAATAAGAGGAGAGGAGAGAGGAGAGAAGGTTCTTCTGTTCCACCTTCCTGACAACCTTCGCTCCAAATATTTTAAGGGGTTGAATTCAGTTATTGTAATTTGTTTATTTACTAGCTACTCCATGGGTAGATAAATTCCCTATGTGTTGGGGTTGTGTATGATTATGTGTTGTAATTTTTCAATTTCGATATTGTAATTGTGTTATTTATTCTTTTTTACTCATAATTTTTTATTAAATATTTCTAAATATCACCAAAAACCTCATATCAAACCAAGAACAGGATATCTATGGATCTTTATGTGATTAAGATTAAAAAAATCCATCACCAATGGGTGTTTTAATCATCTCAAAAGGGATTTAATTAATAAAATTAAGAGAAATTAATTTCCAGACCAAGGAATTGGTTTCTATTGTTTTAATCAAAACTCCCCAAACCAAGGGGGTTCTATAACTATATTAAACCAGAGATGTGAATTATCATGAACAACACAACCTCATAAGAAAATTGATTTAGTAACAACCTTTAAAATCCATATCCCGATGTATTTCTCTCCAAAATTTCATCCAAAAAAATTCTATGTTTTTATTTATATTTTAAGTAATTTATTAAGAAATTGAAATCCAATTAATTATTTATCAAAACACTAAATAATCGACTCTAAATTTCAATAACCTTCACTAAATCAAATAAAAAATAGAAAAAAAAAACACAAATAACTCCCTTTCCCTGTGGATCGATCCCTTACTGGTACAATACTTCTTAGGGTAATTTAATTTGGATTATCGAAAATAACACTTTGAACAGAATGATACCACTGTCCCCTTGGGCCGACTTTATGGAGTGTGACCATGGTTTAAGACTGAACCTTCCTTGGTCTATTTTTTTAGATAAAGTCCTGAAAAAATGAATAACACTTGGATAATTCTAAATCACTCACAATATTTTAAAGAATCAATAGTTAATGTCCAAAATAAAATCTAAATTCAAAATCATTATAGTTTAATCCATTTAAACAATTTCAATTCTACAATTAACATTTCCCAATTATTACTAAAGCATTGAATTATATGGGTACTATTCATTGAAATTCATTTATAACCCTTCAAATTTGATTAAAAATATACATAAAATTTTTTTCATTCAAATTCCCCAACACTTAAACCATGATTTTACATTTGCATTAAATATCAACATTATAAATAAATAAGTCACCAATTTTACCAATATTAAAATTTCAATGTAATAAAATCAAATTATTTTCAATTTTAGACCAAAAATTCAAAATTCACATTAAATATCAATTAAATTTATTAATTTTCAAATAAATAACTAAATAAAGTATTTTACTTTTCCCCTTTTGAAAAATTATGGATCATCTATTTTTATTCATTAAAATTTTATAATTAATTAATATTAAACATTCCAAATCATTTTTACCTATATTTTGAATCTTTTAACTCATATCTCAAGGTATAATTCAAGTGAATTGTGCTCATATCATGAAAACATGCTCTTTATTCATAAGCCTGTAAATGAACCACTATCTTTACTTTGTAAATATAATAGGAACATAAAATCATGAGGGAATGTTTTAAGGTTAAAATGTATATAAGGGTTTAGGTTTGTTGGAATCGATGTTTTAAAATTAAGTCTCAAGGAGATGTTTTATCACTTAAAGTAAAAAGTATGATATGAAAAGTGAAAGTGTAATGAAATTCTACCCTTCAATGTAATGACTTACATCTTCCCCCAAATATCAAAGTAAAGATCATGATCAAATAAAGAATATGGAATGATTTTTTCACCCTCTTTAAAATATCTCTGCTTTTATTTTTTTTCAAAGAAACTTTGTATTTTTTTCCTTTTCAACAGTAATTATTTAGAATAAAACTCATATACAACACCAAACCGCATATGATAAAAATCATAGGTCTAGTAATGGTGTTTTTTGGTTTTCCTAAATCTAAACCCATTTTTTCAATTTTTTGTTTATATTTTCATTTTCTATCTTTTGTTATCAAGATGGGAAAAACAATAGTGAGTATAATGAATGAATAAAATTACCTATCTCATTCCCCAAAGTAGAACCCCATAGTTCTTCCTTAAAATTCATACCATACCTTCAACCATTACTCCCTTCACACCTATAATTTAAAATTAAAATATCATGTAATTAATAAGTGAATGGTTGGAATGAATAAAAATAGATTGAAACATGGTTCATTATTAATAAGGGAATTCATGGTCTATATGGTTTTAAACAAGGATTAATGTAAAGGTGGTATTTAAGGATAAGGGCTTTTTTCTAAGATTCCTCTGTCATTTTAAATGTGTTTTTTCATAGTCATAGATTTGAAAAGTTCAAATGAAAGTTTTGGTTGGTGTCATGTTCCATGATCACTTAAGAAATATGATCAAGAATAAATAGGATGTAGATGGTCTATAAACCCTCTCGGGAACAGAACATTTGATATTGGACAGTCACTCAAGGCATAATTAATTATAACATATCAATTCACATGAATTTTAGAAAGTCAAAGCATAAAAAATGTTTGGGAAATTTCATTTACATGAATCAACTAATTCCTCCAAATCATGAATCCTAATTTTAATATCTATGTTTCACATTAATCATTAAATTCTCCATTTTACTCATTCAATCTCATTAACATTGAAATATAGAATATAGAATCATGGGATTCATAGTAAACTCGTGTATCTTAGATAATTCAGGTAAATCATGAATTCATGTATGGGAATGCCATTATAGTTTAAGATCAAAAGAGGTTATTGGACAAAAATGTGGAGAGTTTAAATGATAAAAATTAAAAGTGAACTCCCTTTTCCATGAATCTTAGTCCACTTACATTAATTTCTTCTTGGGAGATACCTTCTTCATCATGAACCAATAAGAAAAAATTACTCAATTAAGTACAAGGATCATGTCATTTAAGCTAAAAAAGATAAGTGGGAGTGGGGATGCATGTTTGGCTAATAAAATTGAAATTATAGAAAGTAAGTAAATATATATCTTAGTATGATACCCCAAATGGGCTTTGAATTTTTATTACCTCCAGTGGTAATTACAAGCTGTTATCCATAATCTGATTGTGGGTGGATATTCTTGGATTTGAACCACCAAATGTGGCTTTTCCCGAAATACATATATTCTTTGTTAGTGAGGAATGATCCATGGATAGAGTATACCAAATCCACCCCATTAACAATTTAGTAAAACTTTTATGGCAGGGGTAGGATAAAGTATGAATCATCCTCTTATTTGTTTTCTAATTGTGCAACCTCTTCCTAATTTTCCCATGTTGGCTCAAAATGGGCTACATGAATTAAATAATCAAAATAAAATTAAGTAGGTATTTTAACATGAATAAAATTTAGATTTGAATTTTTAATAAGTAATGTCTCCCTTTCAATATAAACAACCTCTATCTTGATTTAATTAGGCCTATCCACTTAGACTTCTTCATGGGATTCCTCAAATGCATGTTCATCAAAGTCAGGGATCTCTACGTGTTCCTCAGTAGGTGCATGTGTTGTTTCTACATCATCCTCTAAGGCATTTAATGAATTGACCAAATATGAAAATTCAAAAAACTAAATAGTGATGCTCAAATTATATTGAATAAAATCATAAAATAAAGAGTTAAATATAGGATCATCTCCCTGAGTTGGTTCTGGTTCAATCACTACCTTAGTGGTGAGTGCCTCATAGAGTTGGATTGTAGCAAGTTAAGGTAGGTAGTCAGTCTCTTCTACCTTTTATTTAAATACCACTACTACTATAGATTCCTACTTTACAATGGAAAAAGTGACATGTAATTACACTGGATCATAAACTTTATTAGTATCTGGAAGATCATTCTGTACCTCATAAAAATTATAGAAGTCATACAGATCTTTTTGATTTCCCACACAAAGCTCAGTAGAAAATTCTTCCTCATAATGGATCCACTCTAGAATTTCATGTTCCTCTTGGATCAGGCTCTTCAGATGGTTGTGTTAGGACCAAGTTGGCAATTGAAGGATGTAAAAAGAGTTTTCATTTGCTGAGTGTTGTCTTTTGATGTCAAAAAGGACAATTTAATTCATTTTGTAAAAGGTCTTTGAAGACTAGATAATTATTTTCTAATTTTTATTTCACAAATATCATGATTTGTTTTGAGAACTTGTGATGAAAGCCTTATGAAAGAAATGGGGAGTGAAGATGTTGCCAATCATATTTTGGTTTTATTGGAAAGAATGATGTTGCTGGAAGACAAGGAAGTTACAATACTTTACATTGAAAATATGATGATGATAATGGTGATTGGTCAAAGACTATATATCATGGTTGATAAGGTTTATGATGAAATAAGTTGATTGTTGAATAATATAGATGAATACGAAGAAGAATGGGTGTTCATTCCATAGAATATTTTTAGGTGGCGTTGTTTCCCAATGCTTGCCATATTTTTGGGACTCAAAATATGGAGTTTGTGTTTTGAAAAAGAAGGATTTTTTCAAAGGAGTAAAAGGTATGTAGAATGGAAAAGGAAATAAATAAAAGGATGGAAGTATCATAGATCGGGACATGGACTGTGTACCATGTTTGGGAATGGTTCGCGGATCGCATACGAGGTAGCGGGAACTGTACACGAAATGGAAAAACGGTTCACAGTAGAGGTTTGAGGTTTATGGAAGATGTCGTACGTGGAAGGTTTGAAGTTCATGGTTAAGGACTTAATTCACAAAAATATTGGCAGTGATTTATGCATCCATGAAGGGAGAAAGTTGGTATGTAGACCACGTACAAAAATGGTACGCTGGGAAATTACGGTTCGCATGAGAAAGAGTTATGAAGTGAAGGCTATAACACATTAAAAATTTGGGTAAATCATATTAGAAAAATTTATGGAGTTATTGAACTATATAATGGAACCTAATACCATCATTAAATTAAGATATTTTTTAAGAGAACATCTTCACCGTGGGAAGAAATTTGGAGAAGTCTAGAGTAGTTTGCGAGGAGAATTCCGCGAAGTGAGCAGTTGGCAGAGGAGAGATTCCACATAAGAAGAAGTGCTATGCAGAAGAAGAAAAAATTTGTTGAATTTGAATAGAAGTATACAAAAGAATGAATTATACAATATATTTAGTAGGTGTGGTACACAGATTAGGTGGAGTACGCAGATCAGGTGCGGTACATATAGTAGGTGTGGTACGCGGATCAGGTGCAATACATGGAGTGGTGAAAGTCTACAGAGAAGTGATAGTTCATGAAGGAAGAAGGTTGTTTGCGAAGCATTCCCACTACATAGTATGTGGAGGATATAGGTATAACATAAAGGAAGAATATTAGTTTGGGGAGGACTAAAAGAAGATTCTATCATCTTCTAGGTAGAAAATAAAAGAATTATTTTGAAAGATAAATTTTGTGAAAATTGATCAAGAAGAACCAAAACATTGAATTGCATCATTTTTTGCTAGTAAAAGAACACACACTATTGGATTGTTTTCAAAATTCTATTTGAGTTTAATGGTATATCCTACTTTTTGTATTATACTCCAAAGGATTGTTTTCTAGTGGATTGTGTGGTATTGTATTGTTTCGATACCTACCAAGGACATAACTACTCTTATTGAGTAGCGATCCATGTAAATTTTTGTATTCCTATGGATGTGTGTTTGGATTATTTTCAGTAGTGAAAGAACACTTTAATAGGAGGTGAATGTTTTTTTAAAAATAAGGAAACATAAATGATAAAAGTTATCACTGTTTCACCCCTACCTCCCTTAGTGATACTTGGATCCTGACTGGACAACTTCAGGTTGGGATGTAGATACTCCTTAAGATGGACCTCAACCTCTTGAGGTCTTCAGTAAAATTGGGCAGCTCTAGTGGCACTTCCTTCATGGCCTTTAGTCTTTGATAATCAAATTTGACTTCATTAATCATATATGCCAGATCATGAAATGAAATTATGGTGTTATTACCATTTATCATGTACTTTTCTAGGTTAGTGAGTTCATTGATATTTTGTAGGAGAACCTATTATGCAACATTTTGAAACATTGGTTCTTACACCTAAGAGTAATTGTTCCATGAATTGAAAAGAAAATGGTCATTCGAAAACATTATGGGAAAATAATTTTTTTTAGTTTTTTAATGATTTTTTGTTAATGAAAAAAAATCAATATAAAATGATAAAATAGAAAAATTGAATGAACTATTGATTGGGTCCCCAAAAATTCAACTAGATTTAATGCATGGCTGTCATAGGGAATGGGAAAAAAATTATTTTCCTAATGCAACTCGAAGGATATCCAGGGTCATCTCACTTGAGAAGATTTCTCAATTGTTCACCTACTTAATCTAATAAACCTAAACTACTTTATTTTTATTTTTATTTATTATATGAAAGTAATTTAATGACATGAAATAAGAAAATTTAAAATAAAACTAACATAAAATGCTAAATATAATGAGGTTATGAAGAAATAACTTGGCCTTTGTGATTTGGTTTATAAGTTCCATTATTCTTCTTATTGGTGTTTAAAATTAGTTTGATAGTTTAATCAAGATATCTCGCTTTTAAACTACTATTATTTTATATAATGGTTCAGAATATTGAATACATTTAACAATCTCAATTCCACCTCCTCCTATAACCAAGGTTGATGGAACACCTTAATCTAGAGTGTGACACCTTCTAGGACCAACCCCATCATATTTTGTTTCATACACTAAAAGACTCAAATTCATCGCATGAAGAGAATATGTTTTGTAGAAGGTAGAGTATTTTTTTAAACAAATAATAAAAATGATTTTTATTTTAGTTTCATGGTAGGAAATATCCACACTCATGTGCTTTACTCATGCTCACCACAAACATAAATAAAACTATGAATATAACTGAAAAATGAAATCGAAACCCCACTTACCTCCCCTAGGTTATGTCTCAGGTTATCCCCTAATTTTTAGGGTAAGAGGTCACTATGGGGAAGAAAAGAAGAGAATAATAAAAATAGAAAAGAATAAAAATAAAAGAATTGGGATGAGAGAGAATGTAGAGAGATATATGATAAAATAAAAAGAGAATGGTGGAAATATAGATAGAATGAAGAAAATAAACAAAATAAGAAGATAAGAAGAAGAGTAAAAATAAAATAAAAAATTGAAGTAGAAGAATAGGGAAAATTAAAATAAAAGAATAAAAAATAAAATAAAATGAAATGGGCATAAAAATAAGAAGAAGAAAAATAAAAAAAGAAGATTAATTTGAAGAAGAAGAATAAGCAGAAGATAGATTGGTGAAACACTTCAAATAAAATCATTCATGGAATTAGATTAAATAACATAAAATTGAAATTACATTTAAAATAAAACATAAACATAAATAAAAAGGAAAACTGAACAAATGGGAGTAGTAGTCCGAGCCCTCGGCAGTATGACTTCTCCCTTTATTGGTGGTCGAACTCTTCTATCAATGTGGTGAGCATCTCTTTTTATAGGCATCAGAGGAGTTCCTCAGCCTAGATCTCCCCTTTGATGGGAGATTTGAAAATCTAAAATTTAAAGATCTCCTATGAGACCCGTGGTGAACAAAGATACACCCTATAATAAGGTGTTTCCCTTTTAGCACAACCACTGTGGTAGCAGAATTGTAAATGCCTGGTTTGAATGTATAGGGAATTCATGGAGTCTCTAAGGTCGTACATGTAACATTGGATGTGTTAGTGGCTCGATGAGGTGTAATAGAGGCAACATGGGCTATGGTGGTGAGTAGTGGGGCCCTTAATACCTATGTCCTTCATAGTGACTGTAGGATGTATGTATTTTTTTTATGGGGGTGAGATGATGGTTAATAGGTTATCCATTGTGGTGGAGAGGTTCAACAATGAAAGATAGATCGACGAAATGTTTTAGGGTGTTCAACCATGGAATCTCTAGAAGTTTGCAGTGGTGATGAGCATTGAATATGAAGGTGACAAAGTAGGAGCTCCGTGGAGTTGGGTGTCTGAGGGAGGGTGAGTAGGTGAATTGTAGGACAACACATTTTTTTAAATGAACAGTACCATGCTAATTATATGCATCCCACATCAAATCAGCAACATAGAGTGCTGAGCATTTTTTTAAAAATCTGTGGGAGTACTGTGATAGTGAAGTCACGTGGGGGCCATACGACCCCTGACGATCGCTATGGACCACCTAGTCCGGATGATTTGATCCTCTCACCACCACATGAATATGACCCAGGCACTGGTTATACTAGTCTATGACCTTCTATGAATTTATTTCCCCATGGATTTCACCACTACGGACCCCTATACATTGGGAATATGCTCCCGTGAACCCCTACTAGCTCAGAATGGCCCCCTATGGACTTCACAGTTGGTCAGACCATTGGACCAGGTATGTGGAGTGAGCACATGGTTGAGGGATTACCCTTAATTGGCCTATTTTTTTAGATAAATTTCTAATAATAATAATAATAATAACACTTGATAATTCTAAATCACTTAGAATATTATAAATATATAATCTAGAAAGCACCAACTCAATTCTAAATTAAAAATCATAAATTTTAATCCATTTAAACCATTTTAATTCTACAATCACCATTTTCCAATTATTAATAAAAAATTGAATACATGGGTATTATTCATTTAAAATCATTTAAAACTATTGGAATTTAATTAAAAATATGCATGTAATTTGTGCCTGTCAATATGCAAAAAAAATCAAAATAAATAAAATCTAATAGATTTCCTGATGAATGCGATTGGATCTGATAAGTTCAGATTGTGAAGATCCTCAAGAAGCCTCATAAAAACATAAGAAACATTGTTTCATAGATAGAAAGAATGTGTGGATATGTGATTGGTACAAATATATAAGGGCTTGCCCTGATGGCGTCATCATCTCAATTGACAATGATTCTTCATTTATATGTGCAATATTTTGTGAGTCAATTTCCCCACATATTCAAGAGAGAAATTTTTTAGGGATATTATCCTTGTAATTTTGAGGGGGGTGAATACCCACTTTTACCCCTAGTGAGATCCTTCTATTTTCATGTTTTTTTTACCCCTTTTATTTTGGGGGCTTTTCACATTTCACTGATGTCATTTATTTCCACATTTTTGCACTTTATTTTATTTTTCTATTATCACTACATCCATGAGCCAATAATTTATGTTCCCATCATCTAATACTCACTATAAATTTTTATTGATTTTTTTGGCACATAATTGTTTCGTTCATCATACTCGATTTTTTTTCATTATAAATAAATATTTATTAAAAAAAATTAAAATAAGATAAATTATGTCCACCATTTATAAAAAATGGATTTAAAATCACAAATATATATATATATATTTAAAGTATTATATAATGTATACTTGTTTTAAATTATATATTATTTGAAAATTATATTGTTATCCATTAATTTTATATCTATTTATCAACTAAACATTTTATCATCAATTGTAAAATAATAAAGTGTAAAATATAATAATGATTTCACTTCATAAATTTTATTATTATAAATAAAATTTATTTCATAAACTAGGTGATATAAATTCGGTACAACAATTTTAAAAATTTATTAGAATTTTTTAATACATGTTGAAATTTTTTATTTCACATAATATATATGATTAATTTTATTTTTTGATAAATTTTTTAATTTAAAATAACTATTACATTTTTTTATAAACAACTTAAAAATTATATGTGTAATTTATTTATCCCACCAGTCAAGATAAATATATATAAAAAGAATAAAAATTTAATATTGTTTAATGTCATGCATGTATAAAATTGATCACATTAAATTTATTTCATGCGGTTGATTTGAAAATTTTAATTTAATGATGAAAAAATAACCAAAATAGAATTGAATTTCCATTTTAAAGTCATTATTACATCTATACCAAATTGAAACTTATATCACGCATCACGTGAGATAAATTTATCTCATCACATGAACGATTTGAAACATTTGAGATAAATTACATATAAAAATCGAGATATTTTTGAAATTGGGGAAATGTATCTCACTTACCTAGTGAGATATATTTCATATATATTTTTTGAAAAAATGAGAAAAATTATAAAAAATAATTTTTTTTCATCATGTAATGATATAAATTCTGGTTAATAATAATTTTTTGTACACAAAAATTATTTTATTAATTTTAACAATTATACCACCCACTAAATGGGAAACTAATGCCTGTTGTTTGGGTGGGGTTTCTATATAAATAAATAAATAAATTTTGTACAAAAAAATCAATTGAATATTTTTTCTCAATTTTTTATTATTTGATAAAAAATATTTGGCTTTCTAGTTATATTTAATTGAATAAAGAAGCATTAAAATGAAATCATTAAAAAATCTATAATGATAAATTTATACTAATTTGAAAATGTAAATATAGATATAACATATCATCTTAATCATATATCTCTTACACGGATATGAAAAATATTATGAAATCTCACTATGTGGTATATATTTCATTTTTAAATGATATTATTGTAGGTGAAATTTATTTCATCTCACACATGAGGTAAATACATTTTTATAAATCACATATCATTTTATATAAAATTTATCCCATCTCATACATGACATAAATTTCAGTTTTTACATCATATTACATTTATAACATCGCATAGATGATTTTTTTACCATTTTTGAAAGGATATATCATTTTAGGTGTAATTTATCTCTCATACATGACAGAAAATTCATTTTGTAAATGTTTTATGATTGAATATGGAATTTATTTTCATCTCATAAATGACATAAATTTTATTTTTTAAAACTTACATTGCTGTATGTGAAATTTATTCCATATTTCAAATGACATAAATTAACATACATTTTTATGACATTTCTCTTATACTAATATGGAAAATTTTATTCCATTTCAGTGTTTGACATAAATTTTTCGTATGAAATAACTTTTATACATTGAAATTTTTTCATTTTTTTTAAAAATTCACATCATTATAAATTTATTTTATTCTTTATCGTGTATGAGATGAATTTCATTATTTTAAAATCCACAATAGTTGGAATTTATCTTATTTTATACCGGAAATGTATTCCATTTTATAAAAAATTTATCATTTTACATGAAATTTATGTTATCATGTGCTTGAGATTAGTTATGTTTATTACAGAAAATGAAATTAATTCATCGTGCATATAAGAAAAAAATTATTTTAAATGATATGTCATTATAGCTGATATTTATAACATGTATCTCATCTCGTACAAGAGATAAATTATTATTTTTAAATATATAACAAAGTTTATGAAATTTATCTAATATCATTAATCAGATTAATTTCATTTTATAATTATGATATCTTATATTTTATTCATTAGATCTTTTATGTCATATAATTTTTTTAAAAAAATATATTACATTATTTTTGAAGTTTATCTTATCTCATACACAAGATAAATTATATTTTATAAATGACATAATATGATGTGTGGAATTTATACCATTATTTAGGGAGTATTTTTTTCTAAATATCACTAAGTGAAATCAATATCATATTGTATATGAGATAATTTTTAGATTTTAATATATATGTCATCACTATTTGAGAAATGAACATTAGTAACCACCATAATCCATTGCTAAATATAGTAGATACCGAGGAATCACCAAATGAATTTTTTTTTGATCCATCGGCATTTCCTATATCAATCATCATATGAAAATCCTTATAGAACATACATGGACACCCAATAGTGACCTCTATTTGGAATTCTGTATAGGCCAAAATTATAGCCACCACCAAATGGCAGTCGCTATATGGGTGCCCTGGTTTAGCCTATAATGACCGCCATAGAGAGGCCACTATATATTTTTTAGTTATTTTAAAAAAATTCACAGAAAAATTAAAAAAACCACAAAACCACAAAACTTCAAAAATTCAATAAATATCTTCATGATATGTAAAACAAAAGGATCATAAATATCTTTGTACAATCATCTTTCAAGATTTTCTCCCATCATCAAATAAAACTCAAAATTAGAAAAATTCATAAAATAAATCGTGCAATAACAAAAGTCACAAAAAAACACTATAAATAAAATGTAGTAGAATATTTTATTTTAAACTTATTTCAACAGTCTGAGGTCATTTGATTTTGAATATATTAATAGTTTCTAATATTTTTTTAAATTTAAAAATTCTTATTCTGTCATTCTAGGTAGGCCACACATCTGATAGACGTGTTTTCTGCTCATACATGTTAAAAATAATACTATGATGGTTTTCATATTATTTCACATTATTTTGAGGTTTTTTGTTATGAATCTAAATGTTAAATACATGTTTTAGTATTTTATAACAATAAAAGTGTGTTTCGAGTCATTTTTGGAAAATAACACTTCATATTGACATACATTTTTTTAACATTTCAAATTTCACTGTACAATTATTGTCATTTGATTTCATGGAATTCAAAGGTTTTTCAGTTGGTTTTGACCCCATGATGCATGTTTTTAAAGGTCATCAAACCTTTAAAACCTACTTATTTGGTCATTTAGAGAATAACGCATATCTGATTTATGTTTCGTCTAATTTTATATGCAAAAAATAATATTAATATGGGTTTCTTATGATTTCACATAATCCATGGGACATTTTCTATGAATATGTCTATTAAATTCACGTTTTGGTGTTTGAAAACAATACAAGTGTGTTTTGGTCATCCTGGTAAAATGACACCTCATATTAACGTTCTGCCTGCTCAAACATTTCAAAAATCATTGAAAAATAATTTTAATCAGATTTCATGATATTCATAGGTCACTCAATTGGTTTTGAACCCTCCCAATGCACATTTTTAATGGGTGTCAGACATTTAAAAACTTATTATTCGGTTGTTTCGGGAACACCATGGATCCTATTTATGTACCTTTTTCTCACACACAGAAAAAATAACACAAAGATGGGTTTCCTATGTTTTTAAATCATTATGAGGCCATTTTTTATGGATTTGATCTTTAAATGTATGTTTTGGTGTTTTAAAACATTGAAATTACATTTCAGGTCATCCTAGGAAAATAGAAACTCAGATTGATGTCCCAAATACTAAAATATTAAAAAATTAAATGTATAGTTTTTTTATCCAATTTCATGACATTCAAAGGCCATTTGATTTATTTTGGCCTCTGGATGCACAGTTTTACAGAGAGTCAAAACATTAAAAACTGCTTATTCTATAGTTCAAAGCATACAACATATCTGATTAATGTTCTGTTTACTTGTACACACCAAAAATAATACTAATACGTGTTTTATATGTTTTTATATCATTTTGAGGTCATTTTCTATGGATTTTATTGTTAAACACATGTTTTGTTGTTTTAAAATAATAAAATATTGTTTTCAGTCATCCTGGTAAAATGAAACCTCGAATTAAAATTTGGTCTACTCAACCATTTAAAAAATTATTGTATGGTTGTTGAATTATGATTTCACATCATTCATAGGTTTTTTGGTTGGTTTTGACCCCCCTAACGTACATTTTTAAAGGGCTTCAAAACTTTCAAAGCTGCTTATTTGGTCATTCCGGGATTATTGCACGTCCGATTTAAGCGTCGGCCACTCGCAAACATAAAAAATAACAGTAAGACAATTTTATTATGATTTCAACTCGTATTGAGGTTGCTCTATATATATCTTACCATTAAATGTCTATTTTAGTGCTTTAAAACAATATAAGCGCCTTTAAAGTCATCCTAGGGAAAAAAATCAGTAGATTAATGTTTTATTTATGTTACCATTTTACAATAAATTGAATGGTGGTTTTCATTTGATTTAATGACATTCCAAGTTCACTCAATTGTTTTTGACCCCCTGACACACGATTTTGAAGGGCATAAAACCTTTAAAATTTTATTATCTGGTCGTTTTTGGAATACCATGTCATGACCTTCCTTCACCAAGATGAGGGAAGGGACAATAGAATTGCCAGACCCATCCTTCCTCCAGTTGAAGGAGAGATAATGACCTCCGAAACCTACATTCAATAGGTCCTGGACTAGCCACTATCACCAAGGGTATAGAATAACACACAATATAGAGGCCATTACCCTTTTCATTTAGTAAGACCAGGAGATAAGATGGTAAATCCCAACAACACCAGAACTAGTGGTAAACGTAAAGCCAAAACCAAACCATTCCCATATGCATTTCCAAAAGTAAATGCTACACAAGTATAAGAAAACCCCAAAGGAAAGTACCAATGAATGGAAAAACAACAACAACAACTCACCAATGTCCGAACTAGTACGGTCCGGCACTATCCCTGATGTCCTCCTGGAAACCTAAAAGCAGTTATATATATATAGGGTGTGTATACGTGTATACTCAGTAGGGAAAACCAAAATATCCCATGCACAAGTGAGGAGACATTCTAATGCCCGTGAGAAAAAGAGATAACCAGAGCACCTAGCAAGAAAACTATCCACCCAAACCTCACCAAGGAACACTCCCTAAATAACGCAAGACATGTAATTTAATAGTATTAGCACATCGATATTTGGGTTCCCCGCACAACTTTTCCACTAGTTATTGAAGACAACCTATCCATCAGACCACTCCTGCCATTCTCGCTATTGTCCCACTGCCACACCCCGCCTGCACACATCAGGGCTATCACAACCATACATACTTCTCACAAACACCTAGGCTATGACTACCACACATCTCTCCTGCATAAACCTAGTATATCACTATCTCACATCCCCCCCACAGACACCTGGGCCACAATAACCAAACATAACCATTCCTGCACACACCTAGGTCTGAACAACTACTGCCACGCCCGAAGACACCTGAGCCTCATCCCAAATGCACTTGGGAAACCACCTTCCCGCACAGACCTGGACTAACCACCAACACGTAACTTACCCAAAGAATCTAGGGCTATAATGGACATTAGGCTGTGACTCCCTGCCCAAAGAGTCTTGGGATACTTGGTAAAGGGAGTAGAAAGGGAGAAAATTACCAGCCACTCATAGGAGAGTTAGGAAAAACACCCTCCCCCATGAAATGGGGGTGTTCGGTATGAAGTTCTCAACTTGGGTGTGGCATGAATATAATAACTAAGAACTAAATTATATATATAGGTAAACATGAAATCATCCCAACCTAGGGGTTCCAAAACCAGCCCAACCACAAACACCCTCATTACTATTCATTCATAAGAAGCAGCACAATCATCCCCAATCTCATTCCTGGAAAAAAATTCCCTATTGAACCCATTCTTGTTTTCAAATTCAAGTGATTCCATTTAAATTAATTCTTCACTACTGGGCAATTTACAGGAATATCCACAAGCCACGTAAGTAAAAACAACAAAGCAACAACTTACGCATTCACACCCGGTCCTCTTGTAAAGTCACAACAACAAAAGGGATCCATGAGATCCCTTGAAGTAATGGAACCAAAAAAAGCCCAAAAATATGGGAAAATGCTCATAAGCCATATACTAAACCACAACAAGGGATCCCATCCCCATACAAATCACTTCATAAGCATCAAACGTAAACATCACCAGAACATAGAAAGGGAGTTTTCAAATGGGAATATGCCATTCATTTAGTTCCTTATTTCCGTTTGGTTAACCTTGGTAATCAAACAAGGATTATTATTCATTGGAAATCCATTTAATCAATCAAGTCTTTATGATATTCTAGTTTTCATGTTACAACCATTCAATCATATAATTTACTAGAAAACAGAGGATCATTAGTCCCCAAGAAAAGACCACCAATGGCCATGATTTTCAGTGGACATAAGCCCATACAATCCGAAACATATAAAGAGGGATAAAAGAGTACAATGGATACATCAAACACACCCATTTATCACTTAAGAGTCCATTTATTATCTTTATTAAGGTATGGATTCATCCATACCTATAGGAATCATTTTCATACCCACCCCACATGATACAATGTAAAGAGAGTCTAAAGAAAAACCCTACATGGATGATCGATGATGGAAGTTTCTCTCCATGCACCAAGAAATGTGATGCACTACTTGAAGGGGAGTAACTTCGGGGACTCCAAGAATGAGCAGAAAAGGCTATAGCACAGGCACACCACTTGCCTCAGGAAGGGGACTTGAAATGCACAAATGGGGAGAACAAACCCAGCCATGAATGAGAAGAAAATAATTCCAGTGTGATATAAAGAGGCGAGATCCTAGAGTTATGGGAAATTTTTTTTGAATGGACTTAAAGTTGGATCATGGTTTCACCACGCGTTTAGGTGGTTACATAGGATGAGATTAATTTTTATTTAATTTCTCATTGGGGAGGTGGCTGTAATACCAGTGGGTTAAAAGATTATATTTAAACAGAGGAAACGGGTTACACTGACTCATAGAATGGGTCTGTGAGGGACTCCCCACTCTTAGGGGACTTTAGATATCATTTATGGGACTTAAAAATGTCCTTGAACCACTTTAAAAGGTTCAAAAAACTTACAAGTGGCGTTACTAGAAAAACTGGGAAAGAAAAACCTGACAAGCCTCCTGTGGCACTGATTGATGACCCACCAATCGTTGTCACCGATGGTTGACACCGCGATGACATCCTTCCACCGAGGCGCTGCCATTAGGATCTGGACCTGATGGGTCTAGGGTCTTCCGAACACTAGAAATTTGGAAAAGGGATGGACCAAGAGGGTCTAGACCATTACATTAGATACCTCTCGAACTACTCTCATCCTCGAGAATCAAATCTTGAACCGAAGAGAAGAGAGGGGTCCAAATAACCACCTCGAAAGATACCTCTCAGGGAAAAACTACCCCAAAAATCTATAACAATCCATAGGATCACATTGTCCCGACACACGGATCATTGAGTTATTTCCTCAATGTCACGATACTATCCGCTTTGGGTGGCACTTACTCACATGCACGGGTTTAATCACATCCACCTTAATGTTTCTTGATTAGTGATCAGGTCCTAAATTCCCCACAAATCTGGTCTTTTCATAAACATTCACTAGGTATGGAAACAAAACATCCCATAAATCAATAAGGTCAGCATTACATCACCAACAAGTACAAAACGAAATAGAACAAAACTCAAAACAGCTCTGGGTACTGGGCACACATCTGTGCATCCCGTTCCCAGGTACTCTTTTCAAGGCCACCATGCCTCCATAATACACGAACCAAAGGGCTGGTTCAACCATGAAGCACTTTATCCTTTCGATCTTCGATTCTAAATAGTCGCTCCAAAAACGTAGAATCATCCCCTATATCCAACTCACCCCAGTCAATGACATTGGAGTCATCGTGCAGATATCAACGAAGATGGGAGATGTGGAAAAAATTGTGGATCCTTTCCAACTAAGGTGGAAATGCCAGCTGATATACCACCTCTCCAACTCACCCCAACACTTCGAAAGGCTCGATGAACCTAGGAGAGAGCTTGCTCCCCTTGCCGAACCTTCACTTCCCACGTCTAGGGGAAACCTTCAAGAACATATGGTATCCAATATCGAACTCCAAGGGCCTCCTCCTATGATCGACATAGGACTTCAGTCGGTCTTGGGCTGCTTTCATCCTCTCACACACAAGCTGAACATTCTCTATTGTGCTATGCACTACCTCTGGGCCAAGAACACTGACCTCTCCAACCTCAGTCTAGCACACAGGTGAATGACATGGCCTCCCGTACAAGGCTTCAAACAGTTCCATGCCAATAGTAGAGTGATATCTATTATTATAGGAAAAACATAATAAGGGAAAATTTCATTCCCATGATCCCCCAAAGTCCAAAATACATGCTCATAGAATATCCTTCACGGTCTCGATGGTTTGCTCTATCTTCCTATCTTTCTGGGGGTGGAAAGCTGTTCTAAGGCATAGCTGGGTGCCAAAAGCATGCTGCAATCCCCTCCAGACTCGTGAGGTAAACCACACATCCCTATTTAAGACTATGGACCTCATAACTCCATGAAACTGTACCACATCATCCATGTATCTCTGTGCTAAGGCATCCACTACACCCAACTCCTTGATCGCCAGGAAGTGAGCTGATTTCATCAATATGTCTATCACTACCCAGATAGCATCACAACCTCCTTGAAACCTGGGTAGTCCTATGAAAAAATCCATAGATATTTCATCCCACTTCCACTCAGGGATATCTAAAGGCTGCAACAAACCTATCGGGATACGATGTTCAACCTTCACCTACGGAAACACCAGGCACCGTGCCACAAACTCCACCACTGCCCGTTTCACCACAGGCCACCAAAACTATTCTCTTAGGCCTCAGTACATGTTCGAAAGTCCATTGTGTACCACTACGAGTGAGTTATGGAACTCATGGAGAAATCCCTCATGCACCGTCTTTGGGACAAACAACTTCCCCAGGAAAAGCATATGATTTTGACCATCCTCCGACCAACCATCTAGAACATTGCCTTGGTTAACCCAATCACACATAACTAGACTCTCTAAGTCTCCCCACTGAGACTCCTCCACCTAACACAACAAAGAGGAATGCACTGTTATCTAAAAAAGAAAACATCTACCACTATCCACCCTTTTATCCATGTGTAGGGCAGCCAACTCCTCTATTGCCTTCCAAGCATTCACAGATTCCTAAACATCTTCCCTCCATGACTTCCTGCTCAATGAATTAGCCACAACGGTCCCATTACCTTAAGTGTAAGAGATCTCGAAGTTTTAGACCTTAAGAAACTCCACTCACCTTCGTTGTCGCATGTTCTAGTCCTGTTGTGTAAAGATATTCCTTAAAACTCTTGTGATTTTTGAATGCCACAAGGTGCTCCCCAATGAGGTAATGCCACCACAACTTCAATGTGAACACTACCACTGAAAGATCTAGGTCATCGGTAGCATAATTACGCTCATGAGGACGTAACTTACTAGACCCATAAGATATCACTCCCCTCTGCTTCATCATAACACACCCCAAGTCAAGTCCAGAAGCATCATAAAATACCTCAAACAACAGCCCTTCTTCTAGAAACCTCAGCACTGGGGCACCAACCAACTCCCCCCTTTAGATAACTAAAGGATTCTTGTCACTTCTCACTCCAAACTAAGGTCTGGTCCTTTCTGGACAAAGCTATCAATAGAGATGCAACTCAAGAGAAGTCAGGTACAAACCTCAAATAATTGCCCACTAGACCCAGAAAAGAGTGAACCTTTTTCACATTCTTGGGTGCTTCCCAAGAAACAACCGCTTCAACCTTTGGTGGGGCAACCACTATGCCTTTCTGAGACACCATGTGTCCAAGGAAATGCACTTCTCATGTCATTAACGTACACTTGGACAATTTCCAATAGAGTTGGTGGTGTCAAAGGATTTCTAACACCATCATGAGGTGATTAGTATGATCCTCCTCTGATCTTGAGTAGATCAAAATGTCATCGATGAACATAATGACAAATCGGTCTAGAAACTCATAGAAAATAGTGTTCACGAGCCCCATGAATACATCAGGTGAATTTATAACACCGAACAACATGACTACGAACTCAAAGTGCTCATACCTTCTCCTGAAAGCAGTCTTCAGAATATCACTGTCCTTCACCCTTAACTGGTGATACCCAGACCGCAGGTTGATCTTAGTGAACCAACCTGCTCCCCTCAGCTGGTCAAAGAGACCATCTATCCCTGGGAGAGGGTAATAGTTCTTGACCGTTACCTGATTTAGACTCTTGTATTCTATGTACAGCCTGAGACAACAATCTGCCCTCTTCACAATCGAGACCGGAGCACCCCACAGTGACACTCTAGGTCGGAAAAAACCCTTCTTCATCAATTCTTCAATATGAATCCTCAACTCCCATAACTTAGAAGGTGTTATCCGATAAGGACTCATCGAAATCGGACGGTCACCAGGTTGCAAGTCTATCCTGAACTCAACATCACTTTGAGGGGGTAGAGTTTCTACTTCTTCCGGGAAGACGTCCATGAACCCGCTGATGATCCCTAGGACTTCCCCCATCTCTGTATCTACTGACTCCACAGATAGCTCAACTAACAAGGAAAGGAGGGGCTCCACTCATCGACTGCCTTCCTAGAAACCCTGCTCACCGGAAAAAGTCACACGCTAGCCATCCTTATCAGTGAACATGAATCTTCTTCATAAATAGTTGATAATATCGTGTATAGAAAATAGTTATTTTATGCCTAGGATGACATCATATGGCTATATTTTCAAGAGTAAAAGATCCCTGATAGACTAATGTGGCCCTATCATTAATCTACACCCTCATAAAACACAAAACAAGTAGGTCTGACCTCGGATTGGAATACTCTACCCTAGGGGCACTGAAATTATCTCACCGTCTATACCCAGAGCATGGGTCAGACCAGGTGCAACCAAGTAGTGCAAATCTCCTATATCAAAAAATAATAGGCAAGAGAACTAAACAAGTTGATCATACCTCAGACAACTTCTGACCCTGTTGGATCTACTGCCTCTATGGAGTGTAGCTGCCCACCCCCAGCTCCTCTGCCCCTCAGCAGACATCCGCCTCCTTGACCACACCCTAGTCGAGGTCCCTGAGAAGTGCCCTCAAGTCGGCCTCCTCCGGTAACATCTACTCGTGGAGGTGCGAGAGCTCACTGTCCCTACTGTTGTTGCTGTTGAGGTCGGTGCTGAACCTTCCCACCCCCACTATATTGCGCTCGGTCCGGGTACTTATTCCAATGGTTCCCACAACTGCCATAGATGAAGCACCTCGGTCCTGGGCCTGCAAGGAAAGGGTGAGGAATGGGAGATCGAAACTGGATGTTCTGGGGCCTTCTCCCCACTTGTTGAAACCTATAAGGCCCTAAAACAAGAGGACTGCTGCTAACTACCTTATCCTTTGATGATCCCAACTGGATTCCCTATCATGACATACCTCCCAGTGTGTGCATCGTCTCTACCATTTAATCCTTCTTTTGGACATCCAAGTACATCGGTATGGCGAAGGGAGTAAAAAAATATTGAAGAAAAGGTCGGGGCGACTCCTCTAAAAATCTCACCCAAGACTCCTCATCCAGAAAAAGGTCCAGATAAAAATGAAGGAGATCTTTGAACATTATCCACAACTCCCACACTGACATGCTGCCCTGCTGGAGGGAGAGCAGCACCTGTATCTTCTTAGCCTTCATCATGGAAGAGAAGAATTCCACCCATAACTCCTTCTCAAATTCAGTCTACGCAACCTAACCCTCATTCTTCTCCCCAATGTAGAGAGTCCCCCATTGACGTGCCACTCCCCACATCTGTATTACAACCAGAGGAACCCAATACTCCATCAGAGCCCAGATCAAGATAAAACCTATCACCAGATCCATGAGCCAACTCTCTGTCTCCATGTACAAGACGCTTCCCTCGTACTTCATAAGGGTCTATCGCTAAAAGGCATGAAGCTTCCTCTACCACTGGTCATCCTCCTCCTCTTGATCAGCCCTCTGCTGATCAGCCAAAATATCCTCCTAGGTCTTGATCGCTTGCACTACTCGTGGTCGTCGTCTAGGTGCCATAGATGCAAGGTAAACAATGAATTCCTAAGCTCATGTATTGTAGAAGATTGAATTTAAATTTTCTTAAACTTATTAATAATTTTTAATCCCCAAAATACCCAAGAAACACAAGAACACAAGTCGTTATGATGCATGTACCTTTCCTAGGGTCTCTACCCTGCAATCAGTGTAGCCTCACTTGGTCGTTCGGTAGGCCCAGAGTCCTTTCATCGGATCACGTGGGCCCTAAAATCTTGTGTCATAGCCAGTCTTCCCTGGCCTATTTCACACACCAATATTCCTTAACACTATTTCGCTACCATCTCATGCAATCCTCACTATGCTTAACTCCGGACTCCATCCTATCTCTCAACCTCCTCTGATACCATTCTGTCACGACCCGCCTTCATCAGGATGAGGGAAGGGACAGCAGAATTGCCAGACCCTTGCTTTCTCAAGTTGAAGGAGAGATAATGAACCCCAAAAGCTGCCTTCAATAGGTCCCGGAGTGGTGACTAGCACCAAGTGTACATAATAACACACAATATGGAAGGCATTAACCATTTCGTTTAGTAGGATCAGAAGATAAGATAGTAAATACAAACAACACCAGAACTGGAGGTAAAAGTAAAGCCAAAATCAAACCATTCCCATATGCATGTAGAAAAGAAAATGCTACATAAGTATAAGAAAACCCCAATGGAAAGAACCAAAGAATAGAAAAGCAACTACAAAAAATGTCTCAACGCCTAAACTAGTACGGTCTTTCATGATCCCTAAAGTCCTCCCAGAAACCTTAAAGTGGTTTTATATACATAGGTTGAGTATACGTGTATACTTTGTAGGGAAAACAAAAAACAATAATGCACAAGTGGGGACACATTCTAAAGCCCATGAGAAAAGAAGATAACCAGAGCACTAGTAAGGAAACTATTCACCCCAACCTCACCAAGGCACACTCCCAAAATAAAGCAAGTCAAGTAATGTAATAGTATTGGAACATCAATATTTGGGTACCCCACACCACTTTACCACTTGTTATTGAAGACATCCTACACATTAAACCTCTCCACACATTCTCACTATAATCCCACTACCACACCCCACCCGTACTCACCTCGGCTATCGCAACCACACATCTTGCCTATAAACAGCTGGGCTATCACTACTACACATCTCGCCCATAAACACCTGGGCTATCACTACCACACATCCTGCCTATAGACACCTGGGCCACAATAACCGAATGTAACCACGCCCGTACAAACCTGTGTACAAACAACTACTGCCACGCCTGAAGACACCTGAGCCTCATCCCAAAGGCACTTGGGAAACCACATCCTTGCACACACCTGGGTCAACCAGCACAATGTACCTTGATCAAAGAATCTAAAGTTATAATGGACCTCAGGCCATCACAAAATGCCCAGAGAGTCTTGGGATACTCCGGAAAGGGAGCAGAAAATGAGCTAATAACCATCCACTCATTGGAGTGTTGGGAAAAATACCCTCCCCCTTGAAATGGGGGTGTTCGGCACATAGTGTTCAAATTGGGTGGGGGACGAATATAAAACATAAGAACTAATTTATACATATGGGTAAAAAATCACTCATCCCAACCTTGGGGTTCCAAAACCAGCCCAACCACAAACACCCTCGTTACTATTCATTCATAAGAAGCATCACTACAATGTCACAACTCATTCCCAAAAAGCAATTCCCCATTAAACCCATTATATTTCACATTTTCATGTGATTACATTTAAATTAATTCTTCACTACTGGGAAATTAACAGGAATAGCCACAAGCCAAGGAAGGAAAAACAACAAAGTAGCAATTTAAGCATTCACACCCGGTTCTCTTGTAAATTCACAACAACAAAAGGAATCTATGAGATCCCTCGAAGTACTAGAACCAAACCATACCCCAAAATATGGGAAAAGGATCATAATCCAACAACTGAACCACAATAGGGGATCCCATCCCCATCCACTTCACTTCACAAGCATCAACCATAAACATCACCAGAATAGAGCAAGGGGGTTTTCAAATTTGAATATGCCATTAATTTAGTTCCGTATTTCAATTTGGTTAACCGGGGTGATAACAGAAGGATTTTTATTTATTGGTAATCCATTTAATCAACTGAGTTTATGTGATTTACCAGTTTCCATGTTACATCAATTCAATCATATAATTAACTAGAAAATAGAGGATCATTATTCTGCAATAAAAGACCACCAACGACTATGATTTTCAGGGGACATAATCCCATAAAATCCACAACATATAAAGAGGGGTAAAAGAGTACATTGGAAACATAAAAAACAAACCTTTATCCCTTAAGAGTTCATTTATTATGTTCATTAAGGTTTGGTTTCATCCATCCCCATAGGAAACATTTTCATACCCACCCTAGATGATACACAGTAAAGAAAGATTAAGGAAAAACACAACATGGATGATTAGAAATCGAAGTTTATCTCTACATGCCAGGAACTGTGATGCATGACTTGAAGGGGAGTAACTCTGAGGATTCCAAGAATGATCAGGAAATGCTACAACAAAGGTGCACCACTCACCTCAGGAAGGGGACTCCAAACGCACCAATGGGGAGAACAAACCCATCCAAGAGGAAGAAGAAAATAATTACATTGTGATATAAAGAGCCGAGATCATGGAATTACGGGATAAGAATTTTGAACTACTTTAAAGGAAGATCATTGTTTGACCACACGGTTGGGTGGTTACACACGATTAGATTAATTGGGATTTGTTTTCTCATGGGGGAGGTGGCCGTAACAACTGCAGCTTAAAAGATTTTATTTAAATAGAAGAAACGGGTAACACTAACACATTGGATGGGTCTGCGAGGGTTTCCCCACTCTTAGGGGAATTTCGATATCATTTATTGTCTTTATGAGATTCCTTGAACCACATTAAAATGTTTAAAATACCTACAAGTGGAATTACAAGGAAAACTGGGGAAGAAAAACCCGACAGGCCCCATGTGGCACTGATCAGTGACACACCGACCGGTGTCACTTATGGTTGACACAGCGATTAAATCTTTCCACTGAAACACCGCACTTAGGATTGGGACCTGATGGGTCTAGGGCATGACAGACACCAAAAATTTAGCAAATGGATGGACCAGCTGGGTCTGGGCCATTACATACCACATGTCTGATTGACATACCATTTTCTCGTGCACATAAAAAATAATACTAACTTGGTTATATATAATAGTTAAAAAAAAATTTAAAGGTTGTTTTCTATGGATCAGACCATTAAACACATGCTTTGGTGTTTTAAAAAATAATAGTGTGTTTTCAATTATCTTGCAAAAACGACACCTGAGATTAATGTTCTGTATGCTCAAATATTTCAAAAATCAATATACGGTTGTTGAACATTGATTTCACAACATTTCGAGGTTCTTAAATTGTTTTTGACATCTTAATTCTTGTTTTTAAAGGATTTTCTACTTTAAACAATCTCATATTCAGTCATTCTGAAAAAAAAAACACATTTGATTGATATTTCATCATCTTGTACACATAAAAAATAATATTAATATTGTTTTACTATTATTTAATGTTGTTCTATGATCTTTTTATATATATTCAACCTTTTAACAAACATTTTAGTAATTTAAAATAGTGAAAATTTTGTTTCTGGTCATCCTACGAAAATTACACCTCAGATTAATTTTTTGTCTACTTAACCATTTCAAAATTTAATGTACATTTATTTTCCTCTGATTTCATGGCATTCATAGGTCATTCGGTTGGTTTTGACCCTATGATGTATGTTCTTAAAGGGATTCACATTTTTTAAAACTATTTATTTGGTCAGTTCTAACAAACCACACATTTGATTGATGTAGAGTCTGCTCGCACACATAAAAAATTATACTAAAATGGGTTTATCATGATTTAATATCATTCTAAGGGAATTTTATATGGATCTGATCATTAAAAACACATTTTCGTGTTTTAAAACAATAAAAGTGTGTTTCTGATCATCATGAGAAAACAGAATCTATAATTAACATTATATCAACTCAACCATTTCAAAATTCACTATATAGTTTTTTGCATCTAATTTTATGGCATTCAGAGTTTGTAAAGTTGGTTTTGACCCTCAAACACACATTTTTAAAGGGCATAAAACCTTTAAAAACAATATAGTCAATCATTTAGGAGATACCATATTTTCTATTGATGTTCATTATGCACTCGCACATCATAAATAATACTAATACAGGTTTTCTATGATTTCACATAATTTTTTAGACTTTTTCTATGGAATTGACTGTTAAATGCATGTTTTGGGTTTAAAAAACTATAACAGTGTTTTTCCAGCCATCTCGAGCAAACAAAACCTCATATTGACATTACACATAATCTAACTTTTAAAAAAATCACTACAATATTATTTTACATCTGATTTCATGGAATTTGAAGGTTATTTGTTTGATTTGACCCTCAAGTACACATTTTTAAAGGGCATTAAACCTTTAAAAACTACATATTCGATTGTTCAGGACAAACCAGATGTATGGTTGATGTTTCATCCTCTCTTACACAGCCATAATAGTTCTAAGAAATATTTTATATGATTCCACATCATTCAATGATTGATTTCTATGGATTTGACTGTTAAACACATGTTTTAGTGTTTTAAAACAATAAAATTGTGTTTCTGGTCATCTTGGGAAAACAAAACCTCATATTAATGTTTTGCCTACTAAACCATTTTATAATTCACTATATGGTTGTTCTTATATGATTTCATGTAATTTAGAGGTCATTTGGTTGGTTTTGACCCTCATACATTTGTTTTTTAAGGGCGTAAAATCGTTACAAACTATATATTTGATCGTTCAAGACAAATAACATAGCTGATTGATGTGCCATATACTCTCACATATCAAAAATAATACTAAGATTATTTTCTAATGATTTAATGTAATTATAAGGATATTTTCATTAGATCTAGTCATTAAATTCATGTTTTAGAAGTTTAAAACAATTAACGTGTGTTTCAGGTCATCCCAAAAAAATGACTCATCAGATTTTTTTAGCCTACTCGACCATTTCAAAATTCACTATATGATTTTTTTGACAAATTTCATGACATACAAAAGTATTTGGATTGTATTTGACTCCCGAACACACATTTTTAATTGATATAAAACCATTAAAAATTTCATATTTGATCATTTTGGACAGACCACACGTCCGATTTATGCGTCGTTTACTTGTGAACATCATGAATACTACTAAGTCAATTTTCCGAAGATTTCATATCAGTATGAGTTTTTTTATATTATTTTGGCAATTACATACATGTTTTTGTGTTTTATGACATTAAAAGTGTGTTCCTGGTTACCCTGAGAAAATGACACATCGGATTGACATTTCTCTAGTTCAAACATTTCACAAATCATTATACAGTTGCTTTAATATGAAAAAATGGCAATTTAAGATCATCTATTATTGTTGTACTATTTCACTATGATGTATGACACATTTTTTATTTCTTATAAAAATTTTAGAAATAGAAAACACATTTTAATTATTCATCTAAAATTAAATGTTAAATATAATAATGGTAACTTAAATTAACTCATCACTAGTGGAAAATATATTTCCAAAATGATTTTTTTACATTTTACCATCATTTTTCATAGAAGTTTATTCAAGTGATGATATAAATAATAGTTTAAAGACCATTTTTAATATATAATGTACAATATTTTTTGTGTATTATTTATAAATATTATATCGATTGATTTTTGAGGTCAGTCACTAAGATGGCATGCGATTGCAAGACCTAGTGTGTTAGGAATAAATTTTTGAAATATATTAAAATATTAAATAGAAAGCACAGAAAATTTTCTTGATTAATTGGAATAATTTCTAAATGGGTGCCCAAATAAAAAATTTGAGTGCACCATTGAGTCTAGAAGGGCAGTTCTACCATAGGTGCGACCTAACATTGGTTGGCCTGGATCAGTTATAGAAAGTTGTCAGAGATGGTTAAATGAAAAATATAAATTATGAAAATTTATTTTATTTAAGTTTTTTATGCAACGGGGTGGTTTGTCGTTAAATAATCTTTTTTTTAGAAATCTAGGTTTAGTCTTTAACCTTATAATTCTCTAGAGATGTTGGAGAGTGAACCTTTGGAGGATCCTTCTGAGGAACGATGACGAGACCTTGGATTGGCAATCAATGCACACCAATCTTGTCAGATCTCACCGACAGAAATAGTGAGATAAATTATATTCCGCAATGAATGATCCAAATCGAGGTTGGATGAATTATTTTAATTTTCTTCCCTTTTCTTGACTCCTACGACGTATTATGACTAATCCACAAACATATTATCCCATAGTTCGATCATATTTGTCGGATGGGATTATTCTGTAAGTTTATTGGGATGATTAAATCATTGTGATTAGACCTATTGATTGATTAATTTACTATTATAATTGTGATGAACCAAGATTAATACAAACATCAATGAAGGTTCCTCCCTCTTGATTTAATTGTGCCTTTCTCTCTTGATTATAGTGTTCTTTGTTACATGTTCTTCGTTCTTCCACGTATTTGAATCCCATGTAAAAAATTGATCATTTCACCTCCAATTCATGGTGCAATGATCTAAAACTATAGAAATTGTATCATAACAACTCAATGAGTGTGGGACGATGGGCGTGATAGTGGATTGAATGACATAGGGTATCGAATCCCCATTAATTGGCAGAAATGAAGAACAACTACGATTGAGTTTTCTGAGCCGATTGAAGGCATGAATCTCATTGATTCAGTGTTAGTGTGACAATATGAGCTTGGATCTAGAGTTTGGAGGTGAACGGGTCACTAGAATATAATCATGGTGATCGATAGTGTGGGTGGGAGGAAGAAGCCGTGTTTCCGGAAAACCGCACGACATGTAGTCTCAGACTACATAGCACGTAGTCCTTAGTTGAACGAATCGATGTGTTTATAAAAATTACATGGACATGGGGTGGAGTACATTGGTTTCCTACATCGAGTATACTCCCCAACATGACCGGGCATGTACCAAGTACATGGGCTATCCCGTGTACTGGTACACTAGTAGGGATACACAGGTTGACTCCATGTACTGGAACACGACCGTAGTACATAGGTGGCCCTAGGATGAAAGGACATGGTGTGTGACGTTTTCTTCATGTCGTGTACCCCTACTCTACATGAAAATATTTAAATGACATGGTCCATTGTACACAGGAAGTACCCGAGTTCAAGGGACAGGACTTGTGGCCCTACTGCATGCTGTATACCCCTCTCTATATGTCTTGATCTTTTTGTCCTTAGTATCATGTATAACATTAATTAGGGTTTGATCCCTTTATTATTCCTCTGATGGTTGGTACGAATAGTTTCTTGCTCCCAAGACTATGATCCCTTCTACAGGACTTCCTTGATATAGTTGTTGGATTCACTCGAGAGGACTGAAAAAGGATCTTCTATTCATCTTCATGCCCTAGGTGGAGTTCTTGGTATCGATGTGACCAACACTACATGGGTGTCGATCCTCTACTTAGTTGGTTAATCTAGATTGAGTTATTGGTATCACACCACGTCCCTAGCTATGATACTCATCTATGTATTGTATTCTCTTCAGATCTATCAATGTATCTCTCTCAAGACAATACCTGATGAGAAGTACCTATTGGACAATCATTATCCATGATATCAGACTCATGAATGTGTTCTCCTTGATGAGTGATTCATGTAATATTCAAGATAAAATCCTAGGAAATGTATACTATGGTTGTTACATACCTCTAGAATATGTGTCATGGTTTGAGTATATCTAGATATTCATGTTATATGTGTTGTACACATATACCTATATAGAGATAACAATACTTTACTTTGTTGTATTGCTTTGTGGTTTCAGGGTATTATACTGAGTATTGTTATACTCACCCCTACATAGGCTTTGCCTGTACATTTTGGGTCTTGTGCAGATGACCGACCTTTTGATGGTGTCCTAGGAGGACCAGGACTAGACAGTACTTACTGAGACTTGAGAGAGAAAGGTGTATTTTTGAGGCTTTCAGATAGTTTTCCTAGTACAATCTACATACTGGTTGTACTTGTTTTTACAGACTCTTTATGTTGGGCTTGTATTCTAGCACTATTTTCTTTAATTTACATTCCGTCATACTCTAGTTGTGGGATATAGTTGTATGCATGAATTGGTTACTTAATGGTTTTTACATTTCAGAATTTTGTGGGCATATAGATGTGTGTGTGCATACAGGTACATATAAAATTTCCCCGTGTTAGTTATATGTCTACTTTGTGCTAGTCACTAACCCATAACCTATTGGGGTTGGCTTGGAGAGTTTTGGAATGAGCCACACTGGTATGGGTCCTAACAGAGTGGTATTAGAAGAGGGCTATTCTACGTTAGGACTAGGATTCTGTGAGATTGGTTTGGGGAAACAATGTTAAGTGTTTAGAGTTTGGATTTCAGGATAGGGACTCTAGTGTTGGTGCAGCAGCCTATGTATCCAAACACTAGGACTCTAATGACTTTCTTTTAAACTTGGTACATGATTAAATTGGTTTTTGGAAAAAAATTGTACATGTATCATATATGAATGGGTTGTGGTTCCATGTCCTTCTAGTGTCATCTCTCTAGATATACTCATTGATCGCGATACATCTTGATTGTTTCTGGATGTCATTATGATGTATTCTAGCTAGGATTTAGCAGCATGATCATGAGGATGACCCCCTATGTGACGAGGCTTTGATATAGGGACCAGTTCCCTAGATGTTACCTCTAGGTTGTGCACCAGCCATATTGCCACCTATAGAGAAAAACGTGGTACCCGTAGTACCAGCGGATGAGGAGAAAAGGCTGAGCGCACTTTATGTGTTTTACCAACAGATACCCCTCAGGATCCAAGGAGATCCTAACCCATAGCCGGATGAGTAATGGATTGAGGTGATGACCCACGTTTTCCATATAGTCTGTATACCAGCAGATCAGATGGTGGTCTGAGCGGTGAGCCTTCTACATGGATCCACAAAACAATGGCCGAGTTTTACTACCCAAACATATGATGAGGAGAATATTTCATGGAATGAGTTTGAGTGACTATTCATAGTAGAGTTATCACCAATTACGTAGAGGTTTGTGCGTATTCATGTGCTTCTTCAGCTTCAGAAGGGATGCATGAAAATAGAAGATCATTTATCAAGGTTTACCAACCTTTCTCGGTACTCGATGGATATGGCTTGAGAAAAGTACTTCAAGGATTGGACATTAGAGTGAGGTCTTCAAAGAGATATACAATCTAGTTTTATCACTCCATGTATTCATACTTATATTGGGGTACTTGAGAGGGATTTGGTGGTTGAAATCTTCATGGTTGAGAAAATTCAATCAGTGATAGTTTGTAGTGGAAAAGTAGAAGCATATACCTCATTAGCAGGGAGATGATGTCCGTCTCAGGGACCTGGACATGGGAGATGTTTCAAGAGGAGGTACCAGAATAGAGGATTTTTAGTTTAGTGCTCGTAGGGTGGGTCTAGTCATCCTAGGAAGAGGTAGTTATATTCATGTGATGGCATGGAACATCTCACTCGATATTGTCCAACCCATAATAAAACTAAAAGGGAGATAATTTATGGAACACTAAGGTAGAGACAATGAAAGGTGAAAGAAGATCTATAGAGAGGAGGATGTGGTAGAGAATCTGGGAGAGCAATTGGAGGTGGTCAATATTTTGAATTGTTACCACCACCACCCCCAGGTGGTCCGCTCCAGGATCAGGGAGCTGGGGGAGAGGGGTAGGGAAATATTTAGGGAGTCTAGGTGTTTGATACATGGGCACCAGGAATGATTTGAGGTACAATCTGTGTATTTTATACTTTAGTTGTCGTACTGAAAGATACAAGTGATTGTCATTTCTTTTTCTATACATATCCTCTAAAAGAATTAGATATTCCAGTTGAACCATTGACTCTACCATTACACTTGGAGACACATACTAGAGGAGAGTCAATAATCAAACACTAATTCCGATAGTGTGACCTGACCCTTTGAGGTGAGTGTTTCGATTGGGACATCATGGTAGTGTCATAGAGGCCTTATGACGTCATTCTTGGTATGGATTGGGTATATGCAGTCCATGCCCAGATTGACTAGTTTAGGAAAAGGGTTTGGTGTGTCTATAGTGATGAAATGTGATTTTCATTTATCAGTTAAAAGGAAATCTAGGCATCATAAGACAGACTCATTCATGGGAGGATAAAACTGATTACTCATTAGTTGTATAGACTATCCCATGGTGTAATGGATGTTATGAGTTTCTAGTTTCCTATAGTGGTGGTGGAGTACGAGGACATCTTTGCTAAAGATGTTCCAACATTACATCCCAACTTAGCGATAGACATATGCCTTGATTTACACATTGGGAAAACATTGATATCCACACCAGCATATCAGATTACTCCCATAGAGCTTCATGAGCTGGGGGTGTAGTTGGAGGACTTGCAGATGAAGGGATTTGTGAGACCTAGTGTTTCACCCTGGTCAGCCCTAGTTTTGTTTTCCAAAAAGGAAGATGAAAGCCTGAGGTTGTATGTAGACTACCAATTCCTCAATCAGGTGATCACAAAGAACAAGTATAAACTGCTGAGGATTGAAGACCTATTTGATCAGTTGAGAGGGGCATAATGATTCTCAAAAGTTGACCTTAGATCATGTTATCACCAGTTTTGATAATGGGATGGGGATATACAAAAGAAAAAATTTATATGTTGTCACAGTCACTATGATTAATTCGTGATGCCATTTGGCATGATGAACTCTCCAACAGTGATCATGGTACTCATGAACTATATATTTTAGCCTCACTTAGACTTGTTCATGGTAGTCTTCATTGAATACTTCCTCATGTACTCGATGATTGAGGTGGAGCATGTGAGACACTTAAGGATAGTTCTAGACATTCTTCGAGAGAACCAAATTTATAGGAAACTCTCATGGTGATATTTCTATATTTAGGAATTCCACTTTCTGGGACACGTTATCTCATAAGATAGAGTGGTAGTGGACCCAGCCAAGGTTGTGGTAGTTTTAGCATGTGATCCACCTAAGAGTGTGATATAGGTGTAGAGATTCCTCAAGCTAGCAGGCTATTATTACACATTCATACATGATTTCTATCGGATATCATCACCTATGATAACTCTGACTCATAAGGGACATCCTTTTGTTTGGAAAGAGAAATCCTAGTAGGCTTTTTAGTAGTCGAGGAAGAGTTTTATGATCACTCCAATCTTAAGATTTCTGAAGGAGGGTGTTGAGTATATAGTGTTCTATGATGCATCATGAACCAGACTTGGTTGTGTCCTAATGCAGAGGTAAGTGGTGATTGAATATGGTTCATGCTAGTTGAGACCTCATGAGTAGAACTATGTGACCCGTGATCTTGAGTTAGCATCAGTAGTCTTCGTGTTGAAGATGTGGTGACACTACTTGATGGGAAAGTGGTTTATCATAAACTATGGCCATAAGAGTATCAAATATATATTATATCAGAAGAATATCAACATGAGACATATGAAATGGATATAATTCCTCTAGGATTATGACATTGAGATTATCTATGCTCCTGGGAAGGGGAACAAGGTAGCAGATGCTCCCAACAGGAGATCTAGTTTGTAGTTGCTAAATGAGGCGTCAGAGCAGTTGGCCTCATTGCAGTTATACTTAGTGGATGGGGATGGTGAAACTTGTTGGATCATATAATATCAAATATACACTAGAGGGGGGTGAATTGTGTATTGACAAAGATCATTGCGATATTGTGTTCTTCCTTTTAACTTTAATCAGATTAATTGATGTAGTGGAAATTTAAATATTATAGACACAAGATATATAGGAGTTTGGGGAACAGAAGGCCCCTAGTCCACTCCACCAATGCTCTACTCCACATGCTTGGTGATTTTCACTATTTGGTCCTCGTTTCAACAGACCATACAACAATTGAGTACAGGCAGTTGACACCTTTACAATCTAAGGCAAAACAAAGTCTTCTGGTTCACTCACAGAACCTACATATCTTAGTACGAGAAACCGGTCACTCAAGAATAGAAAAGAAGAATTTCTGTATTATGAAAATACTTTCTAGAAGTTCTTCACAATTGGAACAACAAGCAATTGACAGTAGATGAATCATCGCCATCAAGAATAATGATCGTCACAAAAGAGTCATTTCTGAGTTGATCTTGTTATTGTAAATATAGAAATATAACTCACAACTCTAGAAGTAGAAGATTCACAAATTATCTTTGATATAGAACAAATGAATCTTCAATCGTGATTTTTCACTTCTTCAGAAAATAGAGCTTTGTCGTTCAATTGAATCAGCCGATCTGAATTGTTGATAGTCTCTGTTTTTTCTTCACTTTTTCAAAATGATTTAGAGATCAGACAAAATCATATGACGTTGTTCGAAAAATCTCGTATATAAATTAACTAAAACTACTTCTCCTCCAAATTTAGATCCACAAGAGTCACCTTTTAACTCGCGATATTCAAACATTTGAATTTACAGAGTAGTCGTAACTTCCCTACAAACTCAGCATAAAATGATCATTTTATTTCGATCTTTAAACAATTGATAAAACAACTTTGAATCAGTCAAAGTCGCATTTTAAAATCAGCTTTAAATCCGAATTGAAATCCGCATAATAATCAGCTTGTTAACAATTGCATAAAAATATTAACATTAAATTCTCCGACACCAAATGTAAGGTTGAGTTGTATTGTATGTATCCTCCGAACATAAGGATGATGACGTAGTATTCAAACGTAGGGTTGAAAATGTAGGGTTAGTCACAAACATTAGGTTCATGTCACTTTCTTCAAACGTATGGTTGATCATAAACGTAGGGTTGGTCATCCATACTTTTCTCTTCATTCTTTCAAACATACGGTAAACGATCCATACTTTTAATTGATCCATAATTTTCCAAGAACGTATGGTTGTTTACAAAATTAAGGTCAACAAACCATAATTTTTTAAAAAAATGTAATGTTTATCACTTACGTACGGTTCTCCTTCCATACATTTCTAATATTCCAAATTTATGGTTCCTTCCTAATGTAGGGTTCTTTTTCATTTTTTTCGATAATGTATGGTTCCTCATCCATAATTTTCTTATATCTCATAAAGCATAATCTGCATTTAATCCTTACACAATGTTCCTCCATGTAATGTATGAACAGTGACTCAAAACACGCTAAATGTGAATACATTAGAAATAAAACCTCGTTGTTCAAGAACAGAAATATTTCTTCCAAAAATAAAAATATAACAAATAATACATTCCTGAATAATACTTAACAAATAAAATTATTAGAAAATAATTAATGGTATTTATGAGGAATCAAAATTATCATAAAGAGATAGAGTATTGTTCTCAACATACTCCCCCTTCAAATCAAACATTATGTATTGTTGAAAACAACACTTGTTTAACAATCTCCCCCTTTTTGATGATAAAAAAAACATAAAATAATTAATGAAATTACCTGATCGAAAAATTAATTAATTACATATAGTTTTGAATTTTAAAAAGATAAATACAATATTACATTTAACATAAATTCCCCCTTTAAATTATGTATTTTAATTTTTCTCCCAATAAAATGAAACAAACAAAAATGTTGTGTTTTTTAAAATTTCTCCCCCTTTTTGTGATATCAAAAAGAATGATAAAAGATAGAATATAACACATAATATGTAGCACTGAACTTAAATAAATTCTATTTAACTGTTTTTCAGTAATAAAATCTGGAGTACTAGCATATCCAAATAAAGACATAAAAACAAAATAAATATAATGAAACAGAATTTCAGAAAAAATTAATAAATACATGAATAAAAAAGTTTCATTAAAATTATGAAATAGATACAATTATGATGAACACATGAATCAAGGTTTGGCCAGGGTATGAAATTGGTTCTAACTCCTCTGAACTACAGGCTTGATTTCTGTCAACTGTTCCCTGAGTCTTCACATCATAACATCACCAAGCCGAATGATAAGATCTCTGGTCTTTTGAGTCATATGAATGTATTCACTGAGATTGACTCTAAAAAACTCATGAAGTCTTTCTTATTTCTCCATAAACAAAGACAATTTATCTGTGAATTGAGTCAGCACAAGTCTAAGAGATGGTTCACTTGATGTCAACTGATTAACCAAAAACATCTGATTGTCTAACATGACTGATAAAAGAGCGCTGTTGCATTGAAGATCATGAAATATATCACTCATATTGATCATTGCAGCTGTGATAGCCTAAAAATTTCTGAGTAAATAAAGTGAAGTACCTAACCCACCAGTAGCACTAGTTCCAACCGATGAAAATTGTGTCTCCAGATATCCATTAATTTCTAACATATCTGACTTCTTTACCATCTCTTATTTCAGATTTGAAACCTCTGTCAATAGCTCTTCCTTAAAATCTTAAACTTCTTTTTGTGAAATAGTATTTCCCTTATGTCTCAAAAATTTCAATTTCTCTGATTCTAAGGCTCTTCTCAGAGTAATGTTTTCAGATTCCAACTGAGACACCTTTCTGTACAGCTCTTTAATTTCCTTATTCCCTAAATCTGGGGCACCCTGTGCTTAATTCTCATTCTCAGGTCTAGTGTGATGAAGCATTACTAAAGGTAGTGAATCTACATTAAAATTGTATTGTTCCTTTTTCTGAGCAGGTTGGTCCATAGATTTTTCCTTAGAATTTTTCTACACATTTCCACAAAAAAATCCCCATGAAGTACTTAGGTTTGAGCTTCATAAATATGCTCATCAAAAACATCACCAACTTGTTCTTCCAATGGTTTTCTAAGGTAATATCTTCTTGAGTGTCCGGAGGTCTGGCTACTTCCTCACTAGGCTCTGCCCTCTTTTCTTGTTGAATTGAAAATGCAACATCAACTTTAATATGTAGTTCTGTTCTTTCAACTTCAATTCTTTCAAGGTCATGTTCTGTAACAGCCACATTCTGTTCGTGAGATTGTTCAACAACTTTTTCTCTAACAAAGCTGTAAGAGAGTAAATCTCTTATAGTCAGTATAGGGGAAACAAATTCCTCATTCACATGAATTTTCCTCTGAGTGTGAAGTCCAACTTAACATCATTATTCCTCAGTTTCTTACAGGTCAAATCTTATTCTCCTTGCAGCAATGATTATTCATGATTTAACATATCCCTCCTTGGACATAGTATATTGAGTGTGAGCACTCTCTGTTTCATCCTCAGCTCCTACTGGAAATTTTTTTCTTTTTATAGTGCTCCTGAAATAGCCAATATTTCTTATATTTCCATAATTAAACACATTACTATGATGACAACGCACTTTGGAATCCACCAGTCTCACCATATCCTTCTTAAACAACAATTTGTAAATGAATCGTCCAAAAGGATAGAATTTCATTCTGGATTCACTGTGACAGTACTAATTTAGATAGCTCACCATGTATCTATGATAATTGAGTTTGATATCACTGAGAAAAAGATACATTATATACATGTCAATACATAATATCTTCTCCATCTCAGACATCCATGGTGCAATCCCTGTTTGCACAAACATTACTAAAATTTTCTGATCAGGCTCCAAGTACTTTATAAACATATTCTTTATAGACATTTTACCAAAAAGAAAAGACATAATGTCCTCTGATTTATGTACAGAATATTCTATATTTTTTAAATCAAAATTAAAGACTCCCTCATGAGGGCAGTTCAAAATCTGACAAATTTCAATTGAAGAGATAGAAAAATCTATATCTTCTATCATAGCCAACATAGTGTCCTCATTGTCACATAGATTAACTATACAGATTTGGAGAAATATTGAAGTTATAACTCATAAATTTTTATTTGTATTCTCCCTGTTGAATGTCTGTTCAATATTTTGAAATGGGAATTCTTGTTTCAATAGGAGATTGGACTGATATAACCATTAGAGATTGATTACCTTGCCCTGTATGATTTTCCTTCCTTATGAACATTGTCTCTTGATATTTCTGGTCTCTTCCTCATCATCTATATTAGTCATAGCCATCTCTATGGGACATTATTATTGTTTGAAGGTTAGGGTTTCAGAGATTAAAAAAATTAGGTTTTGGCGAGCAGTGGTGCGGTTTTGCGGGTTGAATGGTTTTGGTAGAAATGGAATGGTTTAGAAGTCGAAAGGGTTTCTGACAGCCTTGATTCCAATGTTATGAGTAGTCATTACATAGTTTTAGAAATAATGAAAATTAATTATGTGGGGAAAAGAAAATTATTCTGTTTGCAAAAAAATAGCCAAATAATTTTAAACAGAATTAAAATAAATAAATAGCATAGTTAAAATAAAACATTATTTAAAATTAATATTCTTAGATCCCCCTTAATATAATCAAACCATGTAGTGGGAAGTGTCTTAGTAAAAATATCAGCTAGATGAATTTCAATACATACAAATTCTAAAGATATAACCTTTTTAAGAACATGATCTCTTAGAAAATGATATCTGATATCAATATACTTAGTTCTAGAATGATTAATAAGATTTTTTGATATATTTATAGCACTAGTGTTATCACATAAAATAGGCATATTATTAAAATTTAGTCTAAATTCCATAAGAGCGTTTTTCATCCACAACACTTGTGCATTGCAATTTCCAGCAGAAACATATTCTACCTTGGCTGTTGATAGGGCAACAAAATGTTGTTTCTTACTTGACCGTGACACTAACGATTTCCCTAAAAGGTGACAAGTTCCTGAAGTGGTTTTCCTATATAATCTAAAACTTCCAAAGTATTCATCTGAATATGAAATAAAATTAAAATCAGATGTTTTGAGATAAATAAGCGATTGAAAAATATTTCCTTTTAAATATCTAAAAATTCTTTTAACAGCAGTTAAATGGGATTCTTTAGGATTTGATTGAAATCTTGCACAAAGACACACTGAATACATTATATCTGGTCTGCAAGCAGTAAGATATAAAAAATACCAATCATACCTCTATATAACTTATTGTCAACTGATATTCTAGTTTCATCCAAATCATGTTTTATATTAGTACAAATAGGAGATGTACATGTCTTGTTGTTTTCAAGTCCAAACTTCTTTCATAAATCAGTAATGTATTTTCTTTGATTCAAAAAATTTCCAAAATTTTTTTGATAAATTTTAAGTCTTAAAAACAAATTTATTTCTCCAATAATATTCATTTCAAATTCTTTTTGCATTAACTTTGAAAACTCGTCACAAAGGGTTTTATTAGTTTATCCAAAAACTAATCATCAAGATAAATTTGAACGAATAAAATTTTAGAATTTACTGTTTTCTAAAAAGGGTTGGATCTTCCATTCCAATAGTAAAATAATTTTTCAAAAGAAAAGAGTTTAGTCTTTCATACCAAGCTCTAGGTTCGTGTTTAAGGCCATAATGTGATTTAGTAAGTTTAAAACCAGAATATGGTATTTGAGAATTTTCAAAACCAGGAGGTTTCTCAACATAAACTTCCTATATTAAATAACCATTTAAAAAGGCCAACTTAACATCCATCTGAAATAACATAATGTTCATATGAGATGCATAGGCTAAAATGATTCTAGTGGATTCTAATATAGCTATAGGTGCAAAGGTATCATCATAATCTATACCTTGTTCCTGATTATATCTTTTAGCTACAATTCTAGATTTATTTCTAGGTATTATTCCCTGATCATATTGATTATTTCTAAAGACCGGTTTGGTTCTTATCACTGGATAGTTATGTGGTCTTTCAACAAATTCCCAAACTTCATTTCTTCTAAACTGGTTTAATTATTCTTGCATTGCTATTATTCACCTTTCATCATCTAAAGCTTCTTCTAGTGGCTTGGGTTCTAATTGGGATAGAAAGGAAGAGAATTATACAAGATTCCGTATATTTCTTATATTTTTTATTCCTCTGTCTATTTAAACTATTATAGTCTCTAAGGGGTGATTCTTTAGAGTTTTATTCTGTCTAGGTAACACACTCATAGGTTCTTCAGTATCATGTTCTTCTGAACTGAACAAAATTTCTTTTATATCATTTTCAAAATCATTTTTCAAGTTCTCAAGTCTCATGTTATCATTTGAGTCAGATTCATCCATTTGATATTTCCTTTTCTCAAAGGGATCAGATTAATAAAATTTCATATGAATTGATTATTCAAAAATCCTTGACTTCTTTTTATATAATCTATAAGCTTTGGAGGTAGCTAAATATCCTAAGAAAATTCATTTATCAGATTTTGGATCGAACTTTCCAAGATTGTCCTTGGTGTTCATGATGTAAACTTTATATAAAAATACTTTAACGTAATTTACTTTGGGTTTTCTGTTATTCCAAAGTTCATAGGGTGTCTTTCTTAAAATTAGTCTAATTAAAACTCTATTCATTATTTTGTAGGCTATGCTTACAGCTTCTGCCGAAAAATAGGTAGGACGACTGTATTCATTTAGCATAGTCCTAGCCATTTCCTGAATAATCCTATTTCTTCTTTCAATAATTCCATTTTGTTGATGTGTTATTGGTGTAGAGAAGGTGTGTTAAAGACCCATATTTGAGCAGAAGGAATTAAATTTCAGATTATAAAATTCTCCCTCATGATCACTTCTTAATGAAATTATTTTAAAACCTTTTTTATTTTGAATAGCTTTACAAAAACTTTGAAATAATGTAAAGGCTTCATTTTTAAATTTTAAAAAGAAAATCCATGTAAATCTAGAATAGTCATCAACTAAAACATATACATATGATCTACCAGCCAAACTTTCTACTCTTGATGGTCCAAAAAAATCCATATGGATATGTTCTAGAGGTTTAGATGTAGCAATTATGTTAACAGATTTGAGGGATGATTTGTGTTGCTTTCCAAGTTGACATGCATCACAGAATTTGTCACATTTAAATTTGAGAAAAGGAAAATCAAAAACTAAATTTTTCTTAGATAATTTATATAAAAAATATACATTACAATGTCCAAGTATCCTATTTCAGATCCCATATTCATTCACTTTAGTAGTTAAGAAATTTACTTGTTGTTTACAGAAGAAATTTAAATCCAAGTTATACAGATTTTCTATTCTAGGTGCTCTAAATTTAATCAATTTATTTTTGAAAATAGAACAACAATTGGTAGAAAAATCAACAGCATAACCATCATAACATAGTTGACCGATACTTATCAGATTGTGTTTCAATCCTTGTATATAAAGTACATTGTTGATTGAGACAACTTCTGGATCTCCAACTATTCCAATACCAATGATTTTACCTTTGGCATTGTCACCAAAAGTAACAAGTCCACCATCTTTTTGAGTGAGTGTAGATAAATTCGATGAGTTTTTACTCATATGCCTTGAGTAGCCACTGTCCATATACCATATGTCCTTTTTTCTTTTGTGACCTTCTCCTTGTAAAGGAATTTACACAATTTCCTTTGGTACCCATATTTTGTTATGTCTAGGGGTGTTAGCTAGCAAGGATCTGGGAATCCAGACTTGCTTTGTTTTTCTAATTTCAGAAGAGTCAAATAAATCATTTGATACAAAGGCCTTCTTAATACCACTGATTTGGGATTGTATTAGGAAAATGTTTTTTTAAATATGCCCTTTATTCCGTATTAATTACAATCTATTCTTTTTGCACTTGGAATAAAATAATTATTGTATAGCTTGGGTTTTTCACCTTTACTGCCAATTCGAAATCATTCCTTTTTAATGACATTTTTTACAATAATTTCATTTAAAGTATTTTCTCCTCTAGTAAAAAATGGATGAATTCTTATAAGTTTCCACTTTAGTTTTCAGTGATTTTATCTTTGATTCATAATCTGTATTGTTGGTGTTAATTGAGTCAAATTTTTATGTTAGTTCCTTATGTTGTTTCATCTTTGTATCTCTTTCATCAGAAAAAACCTTATGAATTTTCTTCAAAGACTTATGTTTCTTAAACAGAGAATCATGTTTTTCTTCATGCAAATTGAAGTAGGCTGCAAGTTTTTCATTTGAGTAACTAGATTCAGAACTAGAGTCAGAAGAGTAGTAAGATTGTACTTCATCAGTTTCTCCCATAAAACACATGTTGGGTTTCAGATTTTCTTCTTCCTTATCTGAGTTTGATTCAGAAGTGCTATTGGAGTATTCAGATATACTCCATGTAGCCTTCATGGCTTTTCTTTTCTTTAGGCTCATAGTCATTTCTTTTGAAGAATTTATTTATCTTGTATTCTTTTAGATGAGGACAGTCAGGTCTGATATGCCCCATTTTCTTGCATTCATAACATATGACTTCTTTGTCATCCTTCTTGAAGGTTTTTCTGAATCCCTTCTTCTTTCTATAGAATTTAGGGAATCTTCGGGCTTGCTGAGCCAATTCCACATCAGAATTTGATAAATCCGAACTTTCTAATTTCTCTTGTACACTTTTCTTCATCTTTATATTTTTTCTCTGTGATGATTCTTTCAAGGTAGTGTCATCTCTTTTGATAAGAACTTTATGTTCATTTCCTTCATCTTCCATCTTAGATTTATACATCATTAGTGTTCCAATCAGTTCTCTCATGGTTAAATTTTTGACAGGTGTCGACTATCTGATTGCTGTAGAGATTCCATTTCATTTTGTAGGCAGTATTTTCAGTACTTTTAAATCATGATCAGCTTGTTTAATGAGATCTCCCAAGGAAGTTATGTTATTGACAATCTCTGTCAATATTCCATTCATTTGAGTAATACTCTCACCTTCAACCATTATGAAAGCATCAAATTGAAGAATAACTATTGTATATCTCATTTCCCTGATATTTTTAGTTCCATCATTAGTAACAACAATAGTTTACCACATTTCATATGATGTCGGGCGTTGAGATACTCTTTTTAATTCATTAGGTCCTAGATCACATATAATTGCATTCATTGCCTTCGAGTTCATGTCATAATCTGCTTCAGTAGCTGCACTCCATGTTTCAGGTTTTTGGTATTTTATATGGAGTCAGAATCTTAAAATATACCCTATATCCATGATCTTTTAGATAGATAATCATCTCTGAATTCCATCATACATAGTTTTCTCCATTGAAGTACGATGATTTGACCATAGAAATTCCCACTCTTTTATCCGTCATATTGCTCTGTGTAAAACCACATTCAGCTTGTTAAGGATTTATCAAAAAGCTCAACCTCTGATACTGAAACGAGCTGGAGGTCTTCACGACCTTCAAAATTACATTTATTAAACTACACTAGTACAGTGGTGCATGGTCAAACCACAGAGAAGGAAGATGAGAGTTCTAGGTTTAAATTCAAAAGTGCCTCCACTATTGTCAGTAGTAAAGAGAGTGTGCGTTTTTAGCTATTTTTTCTTTATTTTTTTGGTACTTTTATTTAATCAAGAGATTAAATCTATTACAAATATACAGATGAACTAATAACTACAGTAAAACTATCATAAAAGAACAAAAAACTAAAATAAAGCATCAAGGTTAAAGGAGAAGATCAAAAATAATACTCGAGAATCCGAACATATTGGTTTAATGGATACTTTCTCTACTACACATTATTGAGTCACACCTTAAGAAATAAAAGTGAAAATTATCCCTCCCCCGGAAGCTCAACACACAGAAGACTAACTTTAATAGTTCACCACTCCAAATTCAGTCAAACAATTTGACAATTAGAAAAGGATAACAATGGAAAATAAACTCGCCGTAAATTTCCACAGTTTAAGAAATTAACTCTTCAATAAATGTATTCAAGAATTACCACACCAGTAGTTCTTGAATTTATGAATTTTAAAACATTTAAGGTGTGAAAAAACAAAACAAAGAATCATTATTCAACATCACCGATTGAATATGACTCTGAAAAATGCAAAGTGAATGAAGAAGATTGGACGATTAACCAAAAGAATTAAATTCCCGTGCTAAATAGTTCATTCTTTGATCATATTGATTAATGCGGTGAAGTAAAAAAAAATAGAGAACAAAATTATGGACAGAGGGAAGGTAAACTCCCATTGAAATGTTCTACCTTTGGGCTCCTTTGTTTCCATGTCTACTTAGTCATCTCCATTGCTATTCTCGGAAGTCTTTTATCTCATCTGATTTGTTCGTGGAATGTCGAATGGGAGTCCTCCCACTTTTTGAATTCTGCTGCTGCTCAGTTTTTGTAACCACAGTCACCTAATACATGTCACCGATTTCCTTCCACCGACATTAAGTTTCCTTCATGAGCACACCACAGATGTGTGTGTGTTCGCGACAAGCACGTCGCTCTAACTTAACCCTAGTAACTAACTTCTTGTTAGTTGGTTATATGTATCTGGACGCTTTGTCTTCTCTTGAATGAACCTGAACATGTTAAAGACAAAATGATATAATTAAAACATGAATAAAGTTAACAAAAATTTTATAATTAGTTTTAAAGTTTACTTATTAAAAAGTAATTAATGTTAATTAATAAAAATCATAAATGATAAATATTATTAAATATTATGATTATTAATTTATTATAAAATCATTAATACAGTTATCAAGTTGTTAATAATAATAATTAAGTAATTAGAAAGTAAAACTTAATTAGATTACTTAAATTATATTAACTACTTTCTTAATATAGTTATTATGTTATAAATAAAATTAAAGTGTTAAAATATTTATATTAATTACTATTTAACTTAATTTATAAATTATTATAGTTTATATTTTAATTCATTAAATTCTTATTAGGTTTTTTCTAATAACATATTTTATAACTTATGTACTTATTATTATAAATATAGTTATATATACATAAAATATTATGTATTATATTATTAATTTGACTTAATTTATTAATTAGTAATATTATTATTTTATTTATCTTTCCTTTTTGTTTTTATATTATTTTTTTAATTTCCTCATCTCCCAGGTTCAGCGCAAACGGGGGACTTCTTCTCCGTATCCTTCTCCAGTCCCTGTTCATCCTCTTCATTCCACCGCACAATCAATATGAAAAACCCCCTCGACATCTTAGCAGACTGATGCAACGACTCATCCAAGCGCCGATTTGGTTCATCACAAATCAGCCCTATACCAGCCTCAGCTCAGAAAACAGCACGCTACACACTGGTCCGGTCTCAATAGTAGTTTGTGGTATAATCTGGGAACCTCAGGACCGACGACTGCTTGGACATCATTGACAGCATAGCTCCCCTCCCTCATAGTTCAGATCTGCACAGATGGAAGTGGTGAATTCCTTCAGCACCAGTGGAATAGCTATAGCTCTCACAGAGGTGACACGTCCTGACTCAACTAAGTCTCAAGCGGTGAAGTCCACGTCTAAATCTTCCATCGCGATGCAGTGGGACTCCCTACTCCAACAGTAGAAATGGAAACTAGCGTTCCTCCTGCACTGGTGCATATCATCTCCTACAACGGTAATGGTCGTACCCCCATTTATGGTTCGGTTGTGTTTGTAGTGGTGGGGTACTATTCTCGTATTCTTTCTGTGCGATTAGGTTCAAAACCATCAGATGTGAAGACTATAAAGCAAAATTGTGAAACTTAGTTTATAAATATATCTTCAATGACATGATTTGTTAGTACAAAGGGAGTTAAAATGGTTTCGATTTCTGAGTTTTTGAAGATGAAGGCACCGATTAAGTTGTGGAATAATGTAGTTTAAGAAGGTTGTGGCACTGTGATTTGCAGTGTAACCACTGGTGAAGATGGTGAAAAGGAATGGAAATGGTATGCGGAAGATTAGTTATGGTGTGGGAGGATACGGTGTGAAGGTAAAGCAGTGTAGGCAGAGACACGATGGGTCTGTGTTGTTATGGTGAGAAGATAAACGGTGAGACAATATAGTAGGATTCACGGTGGCATAAACAGGTCTTTGCAGTGGCAGTGGCAAAACAGAAACGGTGCGTCCGTGAGTAGCTTCACGGTGAGACAATGATGGCGATCACAGTTAGTCCGTGAGAGAGATATCACGATGAGACCGTTAGGAGACCAGTGAGTGGATACACCGTGATGGTGTTAAACCGTGAACCTGCAAAATTAGCAAAGTAATTAAATTAAATTAAAACTAAAATAGAATATGAAAAAAGTAATTATTAAAAACTAAAACCGACTAAAAACAAATGCAAACATAATTTTCAAAATAAACATTAATAAATTTATATAAAAAATAAAACTTAAATTAAATTATTAATAACATTAATTAGCATAACTTACTTTTTTACTATATTAAAAAAAACAACCGACTTATTAAAAGTTAACATAAAATTTAAACATTTATAAGACATAGTTAAATAGTTACAATATCAAATTAAATAAATTTAAGGTAGAATGATAATTATTATATTATTAAACCAAAATGATAATTGATGTAATAGAATTTAAAGAGACTAATGATTGAAGTCGGTATATAATCATTTATCTTAATTAATGAATTATTGAAATACATCTACTAATTAGGTTATATTAAATTAATTCTTAGTACATGAAATGTCAGATTAAGACTACATATTTAAAGGGAAAAAATCAAACTAATTAATTATTTAATGTTAAATTATTAACTATGCAGACAAAAACAACAATCTTAATAAATAGTTATTAGTCTATAAAAAAATGTAAGAAATAAATTAATTATTTTAAGGCTTAAAATACCCAATTAATTATAAAAATATATAGATTAATAAATTTAGTAATAAAATTACATAAGTGTCATTATTTATTAATAAGTGTTTAAATATGAAATTTAATTAATAAAAATTAATTAAAAAGGATGTGGCAAAACATGTGTTTTTAAGGCCACATCAGATACCAATTGTTGGATCAGATTATATCAAATATACAAAAGAAGGAGTGAATTGTGTAGTGTCAAAAATCTTTGTGATATTGTGTTCTGCCTTTGAACATTAATCAGATGAATTGATGCAGCTGAAATTTAAATAGCAGAGACAAAAGATATATAGTGGTTCAGGGAACAGAAGGCCCCTAGTCCACTCCACCAATGTTCTACTCCACGAGCTTGGTGATTTTCACTATCTGATCCTTGTTTCAATAGACCTTATAACAACTGAGTACAGGTAGTTGACACCCTTATAATCTAAGGCAAAACAAAGACCTCTAGTTCACTCAGAGAACCTAAACAGCATAGTATGATAAGTTGGTCACTCAAGAATAGAAATGAATAAATTTTATATTCTTAAAATACTTTCCCGATGTTCTTCATAGTTGCAACAACATGCAATTGAAATTAGATGAATCGTCGCCTTCAGAAATAATGAACTTCACAAAAGAGTCGTTTCTGAGTTGATCTTGTTGTAGTAAATATAGAAATAGAACTCACAACTCTAGTAGTATCAAATTCACAAATGTTCTTCCATGTAGAACAAATGAATCTTCTATCGTGATTTTTTATCTTTTTCAGAAAACAGAGCTTTGTCATTCTCTTGAATCAGCAGATCTGAATTCTTGATAGTCTCTTTTTTTCTTCACTTTTTTAGAATGATTGAGATATCACACAAAATCATTAGATGCTATTCGAGAAATCTCATATATAAATTAATGACAGGTACATCTCCTTCAAATTTAGATCCACAAGAGTCACCTTTTAACTCATGATATTCAAACATTTGAATTTACAGAGTAGTCATAACTTCCCTGAAAACTCAGCATAAAAAGATCCATTTAATTCGATCATTAAACCATCGATAAAACGGCTTTTAATCAGTCAAAATTTCAATTTAAAACCAAATTTAATTCCGGATTGAAATCCGTATAATAATCAGCATGCTGACCATTTCATAAAAATATTGACTTTAAATTTTCCGACAACGAACGTAAGGTTAAGTTATACTGTATGCATCCTCTGAACATAAGGTTGATGATGTAGTATTCAGACGTAGGGTTTTAAACTTAGGGTTGGTCACAATCATATGATTCATGTCACTTTCTTCAAATGTAAGGTTGATCATAAACGTAAGGTTGGTCATCCATACTTTTCTCTTCAATCTTTCAAACGTATGGTAAAAGAACCATACTTTTACTTGATCCAAACTTTTCCAAGAACGTATGGTTGTTTACAAAACTATGTTTAATGAACCATAATTTTTAGAAACAAATGTAACTTTTAACACATACGTATGGTTCTTCTCCATACTTTTATAATATTCCAAACGTATGGTTCCATCCTAACATAGGGTTTTTTTTCATACTTTACCGATAATGTATGGTTCCTCATCCATTCTTTTCTCATATCTCATAAAGTATATGAAGCATTTAATCCTTACGCTATGTTCCTCCACGTAGATTATGAAAAGTGTTTCTAGAATACGCTAAATGCGAATACTTTAGAAATAAAATCTTGTTGTTCAAGAACATAAATATTTCGTCCAGAAATAAAAATATAATGAATAATAAATTCTTGAAAAATAATTTACAAATAAAATTATTAAAAAATAATTAAGGTTATTTCCGAGACATAAAAATTATCATAAAGATATAGAGTATTGTTCTCATCATACTCCCCCTTTAAATAAAAAATTATTTATTGTTGAAAACAACACTTGCTCAACAAAACATACATCTAGTCGATGGTTGTTACCCCACCAAACATACAATGAGTTGAGGAGGCACCACTTGGGGATACCGACTATGAGACCCTACATAATCAGAAATCCACAGAGCATTCTTCTGATGGATATTATAAATGTGGTGAGAATGTCATTCCTTTCATAGGACACACAGTAGAACCAGTGATGTTACTGAAGGAGGTTATGAGGGAGTTTTATATGACCCCTTTAGAAGTACATAATGGTGTGGTGAATATATACTAGGACCTTCAACATGAGTTTTTGTGGTTAGAGATGAAGATAGGATTTTCTGAGATTGTTTCTCAATGACTTTATTTTCAATAAGTGAAGGCTGAGCACTATATTCTTGTGGGTTTAGATTAAACCCTTGAGGTGTTGGGGTGATAGGGATATGAGACATCTATGTACTTCATGATGGTTTTAGCATATACGTCCATGGTACATGATTTCATATGAGTGATCATTTAACGGCTCACCAAGTCGACCACTTCATAGCTATTTGAGAGAAAAGTTTAGTAGAGAGATTGAGATGCCTCTACGTCAATGGGATATTTTGAAAGCATGGAGTTACATTGATGATAGTTTCAGATCTCGATTGTTGATTTACATCATAGTTGTGAATGGGATTGCATGAGGTTTTTGGGACCCAGTTACGCTTGAGCACAACGTTTCTCCCACCAATTGACGGTCAGAAAGAGCGAACAATTTAGGTTCTGGAGGACATGATGTAGTCTTGAATGTAAGAATTTGGTCATAGTTGGGAGAATCACCTACCACTAGTGGATTTTGTATACAACAACAACTACCATTCCACCATTGCGATGGAACCATTTGAGGCTTTGTACAGGAAACACTATAGGTCACCACTTTGTTTGGATGACCCAGGATAGTCAACAGTCAAGGGCCCAAAGTAGGTTTGAGCTACTATAGTGAAGGAATAGATAATATAGGAGTGGATCAAGACTATAAAAAGCTATCAAAATTCTTATCCTGATAGGATACAAAGGCCTTTGGAGTTTGAGGAAGGAGACCATGTGTTCCTACATGTTTCACCTCGATGAGGGTTATAGAGATTTGGCCGAGGCAGAAAGCTATCTCCAAGGATCATTGTCCCTTTTCAGGTACTGTTTAGATTTGGTGAGGTGGTGTACCACATAGATTTACCCCATAGTTAGACTGGGTAGACAATGTCTTCCACGTTTCACAACTAAGGAGTAACATGCATGACCCATCGCACGTCATCGACTGGGGTGATCTTGACATCAAGAATGAAGCGACTTTTACTGAGTACCTAGTGGGGATCAAGGATTAGAATTAGGTTATTATTTGTGGGTGATCGATTTCTTTTTTGTGTTTTTGGTGGAAACACAAGAATCTTGAGGATAGAACATGGGAGAGAGAGGCTCATATTCAAGCTTAATACCCTCATCTTTTTGAGTAGCCCTTATTTTTCCTTTTTAGTACATAAATCCCCAAGGTGGGGAGAATGTAATATCCTAGATTTTTTTGTGTATTATTTTTTAATTATTATATGGATTGATTTTGAGACCAGGAGTTAAGACAGAGTGCGATTCCAAGACCTGGTGTGTCCGCAATAAATTTTTGAAATATATTAAAATATTAAATATCATGTGCTCACAATTTTCTAAAAAAAGTGAAATAACATCTAAATGGGTTCTCAAATCAGAAACCTAATGCCACTATTGAGTTCATAAAAGAGATTTTACCCTATGCACAACCTAAAATTTGTTTTTATAGGTCAATTGTATAAAATTCATCATGAACATTTAAATGAATAAAATAAATTAAGAAAATTTATTTTATTTCAGTTGTTGATGCAACAAGGAGGTTTATCCTTAAATAATCATTTTATTCATTAATCTATGGTTAGCCTCATAACCTCATAATTATCTCAATATGTTGGAGAGTGAACCTCTAGAGGATCATTTTGATGAATGATGATGAGACCTTGGAGCGGTGATCGACGCACACCAATCATGTTAGATCTCACCAACAACGATGACACGATGACCGATCTTCATCAGTGAATGATTCAAATCAAGTTAGGATGCATTATTTTTATTTTCATTCACACTATTGATAACTACGATGAACTCAGACTAATCCATGAATATATTATCCTGAAGTTAAATCATATTTGTAGGATGAGATTATTTTGGGTTTATCATGATGATTAAATCTTTGTGATCAGAACTATTGATTGATTCATTTACCATTTTAATAGTGAAAACCCATGATTTAAATGAAAATTGATCTATGTTCATCCCTCTCAATTTGATATCTTTTCTCTCCCCTGATTTTGGCATTCTTCATTATACGTTCTTAGTTATTCCCCATATTTGAAACCCTTGTGAACAATCAATCGTCATGACTTTGATTCATGGATCAATGATTGAAAACAATTGATTAAACATCTAAAAAACAAAAAGAAGGTGAGATGGTGGGATGATAGTGGATTGAATGATGGTGGGTGTCGAACCTGTGTCCTTCGACAGAAATGAAGAATGACTATGATCACAATTTATGAGCCAATTGAATGCTCAAATCATATCTATTCGGTGTTAGGGTGGCCATACGATCTTGTATATGGAGATTCGAGGAGAAGAGATCCATGGAATGGAATCCAGGTGATCAACGATTTGAGTGGGAGGAAGAAGAAGGGTTTCTGGAAAACATGATACACACAGTGTGTAGTCTCTAGTTAAACGACTCAGTGTGTACATGGTAAGTACACATACACATGGTGGAGTACATAGTTTGCCTCCATGGTGTGTACTCCCCCACATGACTTGGCCTGGACCATGTACATGGCCTACCCTGTGTATTTGTATAGGGGTATAGTACATAGGTTGATGCCATGTACTAGCACATTGCTGAAGTACATGGGTGGACCCCAGATGAAAGGAAAGGGTGTGTGTCCTTTTCTACACACTATGTACCCCTATTCTTCAAAAAAAGGTTTAAATGACATGGTTTGTTGTATATGAGTAGTATCATGGGTCAAGGGATTAGACGTGTGACCATACTATATGCTGTGTACCCCTTTCTATATGGATTGTCCTTTTTGTCCTCCATATCTTGGATATGTTTCTTTAGGGTTCACTCCCTTCATTAATCTCGTAATGTTTGGTACGAATCATTTCCTACTCCTATGACTATGATCTATTCAATAGGACTTCCTAGATAGAGTTGTTTGAATCCCCAGTGAGGCCCAAAGTAGGATCCTCTATTCATATTTGTTCCCTAAGAAGAGTTCTTGGTATCGATGTGACCAACAATATGTTGGCACCGATTCTATACTTAGTGGGTTGATCCAGATTGTGTTGTTCATATCATCCCATAACCATGGTTGTGATCCTCATAGATGTATTTTATTCTCTTTAGATCTATCAACATATCTCCCTCATGACAATACCTGATGATAAGTACCTCTCGCACATATGTGATCAGTGCTATCGGACTCAGGAGTGTGTTCTCCCAGAAAAGTGCTTCCTGGAATCTTTGTGATGGAATCCTAGGTTTTGTATTCTATGGTTATGACTTACCTCTATACTATCTGTTTGGGTTTGAGTATATCTATAATTTCTTGTTATATATGTTGTATACATATACCTGTGTAGATCATACTTTACTTTTCTTTTTTTATTTCTTTGTGGTTTTTGGGTGTCCTATTGAGTATTGTTATACTCATCCCTACACAAGCTTGGACTGTACAAGTCATGTCTTGTGAAGATAGTCGACCTTTTGACTGAGTTCTAGGTGGACCAGGACCATACGATGCATAGTGGGTCTGCACAGACTGAGGTGTGTTCATGTGGCTTTCAAAAAACAGTAAAAATGACTTTTACTTATAGGTTGGACTTGTTTTTAAAGACTCTTTGTGATGGGCTTATATTCTGGCCCGGTTTGCATTACTTTACTTTTCTTTGTACTTTGGTTTTGGGATATAGTTGTATAGATGCATTGTTTACTTAGTGGTTTTTATATTTCAACATTTTGTGGGATTGGAGATGTGTGTGTGCATATTGGTACATAGGAAATTACTCCCATGTTATTGATATTCCTACTCGGTGCTAATCACCAGCCCCTGGCCTATTGGGGGTAGGCTTGGGGAGTCGTAGCACAAGCTCCACTTGTACGGGTCCTGACATAATAAAACTTACATCTAAACATTAACTAAAAGTGAATTTAAGAGGTATTTCAACATTTGTATTTTATAAACATATATTGAAAATATATTTACACGTTGGTTTTTGATAAAATCGACATTGAAAGTAATATTATTTTTAACATGGAAAATTCTCTTAGAAAATTCAAAATCATTTTTTAAAGAAAAATGATGTTTAAAGTACACTTGGAAGAATTTATGAAGTCTTCCAACATCTTTTTTTATGAACAACCAAAATATAATGTCTTATGTGATTTTTCCAGGTGGAATTTCAATGTTGGTTTTTTATTAGAACTGATGTTGAAAGTCCGATTATTTTGATTATGTATATGTTTATTTAAAAACCATCATGGAAGTTATTTTTTAAAAAAATATAATAAATTTCATTCCTCAAAATCTGAAAACCTATAAAACATCATTTACAGTAGAGGAGAAAAACATATACAACAGAGAATAAACTTGTAAAAACAAACATAATTTGACAACATAAATTAGAAAAATATTGTCTAAATAATAATTTTTTAAACTATAATAAAAAGAAACATACATGATAATTTATTATTTAATAATAATTGGTTATCCATGAATCATTACTTTGGGATCATTTGGTTGATAGAACTTTTCATTGAATAAGGGAGAATAATACATAGATTGAGAAAATGTAATCTCAATACACCAGGAAGAACTATATGGAACACATGAAAAGAAAATTTAACAAAGAGGTAGAATTTTAAGCTCATAAGAAATTAATAAATCTAAAAAGAGTAAAAATTTAGATAAAAAAATCACCACAGATAGTCTATATGCATGGTTATTGAAATTAATAATGCTAAAATAGAGTAAAACTTTAGATCACAAAAAACAGCATAGAAAGTTTTTTTGGATATCAATATGATTTATGTTGATATTAGGATTGAAATAATATGTTCTTGATGGATCTATTAAAAAAGGAATGGGTGAATTGTAGATTTTTTTAAAGAGTTTAAACTAAAAAATTCAGATACATATTTATGTAAAACTAACAGATTGAAAAATTTCCCTCTGTCTGATTAATAGAGTATCATAATCAAGATGGATTTTGATATATAAAAGTTATAGAATTGTAATTAGAGTCATTATTATTTAATTATTGAAAAATATTAGAGTCACTATGGATTTGATTAATCCGAGTAAAATAATTTTAATCAGAGTAATTATGATAAAACAATCAGTAAAGAAAGATGAATTTGATGTTTCACTTTATTTTATATAAATTGTAGTTTAATATTTACTTGAAATAAATAATAAATATAATAGAATTGTAATATGATAATTACTCAAAACTATTATTAAAATAATAAACATCTTTTATCCTTAGGAGTAAGGTAACCACTGACATTGTCTAAAGGTACCCCTTGTTTTGTACTTACAAGAAAATCTGTCTTTCCTCAATAAGGAAATCCCTCTATACAAAGATCATATCTGTATTACTATCTATAGAATATCTCAATATAATGGATCAGATTCTCTATCTCAGTATGCCCATGATCCCGTGATCAAGATGATCGGATTCTCTATCATCCTATCCTTGGAAGCCCTCAACCGTAATAACAACAATCAGACGCACAAAGTAATTACAAAACAATTCTTAAGAAGAAAACCTGACAAGGTTTCTTTAAGAACTCCAAAACATTAAAAATAATTATAAAGACTAAGAACAATATGATCACACTTAGCAATATTCATATATCTCACATAAATGATAAATTGAAAATGAATTATCCAATAACCTCTACAAACTATTTGAAATACTGGGTATTTATAAGAAATTCTCTAATGGTCATATTTGCCTCCCAACAGTCATATTATCTCTGAGTTTTTTGTAATGACATGGAAACCATGATCTTGATAACTCATACCTCTTTGGAATAATTTTTTTTCCATCATATTAATTTACACTATCATTGTGTAAAAAAATTACATTCCGATAGAAATAAGTTATACATATTCATATTATAAACATAGTTAGTGCAATGGATTTTATTACAATTTTCATTAAAATAGTATTAATGAGGGTTGAGTTAGATGTCTATCAGTACCAATATCATTATGATTGTTAAGAATTCTTCACTACTAACGACAAGAAAGAAAGTAAAAAAATGGTTCTCAAAAGGTGAGTCTTATTCTTATCGTACTCAAACTCATTACGATAATCTTAATGAAGAATCTATTATTTACATTCATGATAATTTTCAACTTATTAAAAGTATATAAAAATGTAATTTTTTCTACAAAAACATATTGAAAACCCTTTGGACATAAAAATTTAGTAAAACATTTTATGAAATAGTTTTTTTATTTCCAAAACAAAAGAAATGGAAAAGTGATAAATAGATTTTCTAACTCAGAAATATCCACCCTTTTTTTAAAGCACAAACCAAAATATTAAATGTAAAATAACATTGAAAAACATAAAATACATGTTCTTTTAAGTAATTCATATTCAGAGCTAACCAATAAAGCCTTAATTCCCCCTGGGTTTTTAATTATTATGAATATAATAGAGATTATGATGTTCAATATGATTAATTCTCCCTTGGGATAAAATATTTCCCTAAGGATCATATTATCCCCCTAAATGTACTAACTCCAATTTTATCAAAAATTCTTCTATATAATTTTTTTTCATTGAGATAACTCCCCCTTTGTAAATACTTTCTCTCAGAATATGAATTATTATCCCTTAATGAAAATTTCTCCCCCATTATAATATTTCTATCCCTTTGTGATTTTCAAAAATAATGGGGAAAAGTCTTCTGTTTCCTAAAATATTAGTGAGGAAAACAAAATATTAAACAATATGATGAACTAACTATTTATCGATAGAAAATATGAACGAACCTTTAATCATTCAGAATTAGAAAACATTCAGATAAAAATCTTATTTGGATGAAAATGATAATTCATTCATAACAAAATGATACAGAGTTTAATGAAAAGTAAAACATGGGTTCAGTAGGAAAAAATTTAATCCTTCTTCATTAAATACTACAAAATGGTTTTCATTTTATTGAACTCTTTTTGTTCTTCATCAAGATTTTATATTCTTTTATATTTAGTTTTTAATCTTCTCTTCTTGAATATAATGTTTATAAGAAAATTGTTTGTTTTCATCCTTCAAAATTTTTACTTCCTCTGTATGAGATTTGATTCTTGTTATCTTTGACTACTTATATTGGATCTCTTCATTCAAAACATTTATTTCTTCTATCTGATTATCATTTTCACCTTTGATGTCTTCCAAAAACATCACACATTATTCTATATATTTTTGTAAACATCTTATATGATTCGACATATTATTTGAAAAACTTCATTACATATTCAAAAGTTTCATCATATAACTTGATATCATTATCTATCTAATAATACCATTTATAACCTTGTTTCATGCCTTCTTATGTTCTTGATAACTTTATTGTAAAACTTTCAAATATTCTTCATTATGAATTAATCTTTCTTTTAAAAACATTAATTATTTTTATTTCTAATCAAGTCTTTCATGAATGATTTATCCTCTGGATTCATGTATTGTAAAATAAAGAATAATGACTTTGAGTCTTTACAGAGATTTAATGATGTAATAAACTCCTTGAAAAGTTATCATATTCACCAAATCCGATTCATCTTTCTCAATTATACGGAGTTTAGGAAGACTACTTCCAATTTCAATTTACTTTTATTTTCTTTTATCAACTTTCATAGAAACATTTCCTCCAACTTCTTTATTTTCAGATAATTTAATTATCTCTCTCTCATCAGCATTAGCTTTAATATCCTTTTCCTTTGAGTTTTGTTCTTCTTAATCTTTAATTGATGATGATTGTTCTTCTTTCTAAAAAGATTCTTCCATTTCAACACATTTATATTTTTATCATTGATTGGTTTCAAAATAAAATTTTAATAAAGTCACCTTTGATGATTTTAAAGAAAACTTATCAGATTGTGTTTCTTTAACACTTTCAGCTACTTATTCATTTTCATCCTCATAATGTTCATTATCTCCATTATATTAATCTCCATCAACTCCATTAATTTCATCTCCTTCTTTTTCTTCTTCTTCAACATAATATTCTATTTATTCATATTCACTACCTTCTTCTTAATCTTATTTTATTCCTTTATCAACTACAACAACTTCTTCATCCATTATTTTAAAAAACTCCTCCTAGAGCTGTGCTTCTATTCTTGAATTTTCTTTAGAATGTGGTATCAATTCTGAAGGATTTTTTTGATATTTTGGTACCAATTATTTATCAATAACTTTACCCTTTCCTTTTTCAGCAATTGAATTAACATCTTTATAGACAACAAAATTTTATTTGAAAGATAATATGACATCTATATTTTCTTGATCCTTCTAAGTAGTTGATTGTAATAGAACCACATTACCTGAGGCCTTTTCTACTCCTTTTAACAAATTCTCACATAACTAAATTTTAGAAAAATTATTCTTCCACTTCATTTTTGTTTATTCATGAAAAGTATTGGAAACATGAATCCTTAAAGCCATGACCTCTTCTGGGTCAATTCCAATAATTGGATCTTTAGGTTTCATATCAGCTTTGTTCTTTATCCATTAATCTCAGAATTAATCTCAGACTTTCATTTTTTTCTTTTATTTCGTAGGAGGGGAGACTCAACTTTTTTATTCTTCTTCTAATCACCCTAATCAGATTTATTTGAGGGTTTCGATTTTAAAGCTTCACCACCAGGTTTCACAATAAACATCTATGATTCTTCATCAAAATAAACCTCATTATATTCATTATGTCATAACTAATGTAAAAAATATTCATTCTATTCAAAATTTATTTAATTGTACTCTTTAAAAAAATCATGCATTGAACTAGTAATTTTCTTGACAAAGTTGGAAACATGATGATCTTAGGATTGATTGATCCAAAATTCATTTTTTATGGTATGAAATATGAATCTGATATGATTTATCTTTCTCATATTCACTAAATAATATAAAATGAAGACATTAGATACCTTAAGTGTATCTCTATCTCCATTCATTGTAATAACAAACCACTATATCCATTGGGTGATTACACAATTATTCGGTGTCATATGAACAACTTTATAAACATATTTGTAAATATTAAATAAATAACCATAAGCTTTATTCTTATTAAAAGTACTAAGATCACTTGAAATCTTGTGATAAGGACAGAGAGAATCCCCTTTTGAGGGTATTCCAATAACACTCACAAATTTTCTATAAGATCATTTGTGTCTTTTATCTTTCATAAAAAATGTAATTTTTCCATACCTTATTCCTTGAAAATTTTAACAAAAGCATAAAATATTATAATGAGATATTGGTAGAAAAGATCAGAACCTTTCTCTAAATTATCAACATAAAAATATTTCCATCCTTGAAAATTAATAATCTATTTAATACTAGAAACATATTTATCATAAAAGGATATTTTTATTAACCTTTATTTTAAAATAAACCAATTGATATAATCCTTATCAGAATACATCATATTGAGACTGATACTGAATCCATTGAATTAGAAGAAGATATTTTCGACTGCAGGAATTAAGACCAAAAACATGTCAGAGCAGAAAGAATTGGTCATCCAATGTGGGATATGCGGGGGGGGGGGGGGGGTGATGACCTTTCCTAGTGGGGCCCACATGGTGACTCCCCAATCCCGCCTCTAATAGGCCAAGGGCTGGTCACTAGCACCGAGTAGGCATATCACTAATATGGGAGACATTTTTTAAGTAACTCCACACACACACAAATCTCCAATCCCACAAATGCTTAAATTTAAAAACCACTAAGGAACAAAATGCATGCATACAACTAAACCCAACCAACAAAGTACAATATAAAGTAAAGTGAAGAAATGTTAGTGGGCCAGAATACAATCCCACTAAAAGAAAGAGTCTGCAACTAGAAATTCAAACCTATAAACAAGAAAGGTATTGGAACTAGTGCTCAACACCAAAGGAACACTTCAGCCTATAGGGAATCTCACAAATCTAGGTTTGGTCCTTGTCCTACCTGGAATCAATCAAAATTCCACTTGTATACACAAGACACAACATGAGTGGGAAAATCCCATGTAGGGGTGAGTATAACAATACTCAGTAGGAGACCCCAAAAACCACAAATCAATACACAATGTAAAGGTACATTCATTTATACATAGTATATGTATACAGACAATATAATAAGAGGAACATCTAGATAAACTCAGAACCCAGACTTGTAGTCTAGAGGCAACTCACAACGACCCGCATACCCACACTAGGGTTTTAGTTTGAAGATTACACGAAGCACTCGCTCAGGAAAACTCACTGCATGTGTGTGATAGATCTGATGACATCAATCAGAGAAGTACTATTTGTTGGGAAGTTTCACAAGAGAGATAGATACACTAATAGAACTAAAGAGATAACAGTTACACTCATTCTGGGAGAACTCACTCTTTAGTGGGGAATGATCATGATACATGGATGAGGATCACTTCTAGAGCCTTGGAATATAACATGATTCATCTAGATCCAACTTCTATGTAAGGGATTAATTTCCTATAGGATTGGTCATGCTGATACCTGACTCTACCTAGAGTCAAGAATGGATAGAGGATCTCACTTCAAGCCACTCGGAGGGACTCTAACTCTATCTAAAAATCCATGTTGAAGTGATCATACTTCTATGGATATAAATGATACATGACCTTTAGAGGAATGAGAAAAGGAAAACTAACCCAAAAAATCCTATCCACGATACAATGGACAAGGTGATCAATACATGTACATGAAAGTACACAACATGTAGAGGTGTCACAAACCATGTTCTTCGACCCTGTAAACTGCACTTGTACAACAGACTGTGATGAAGAGTGCGTGTCATGTAGAAAAGATATACATGACATATTGAAGATTAACATGCCATGTAATACTATCCATGGTCTGATCTGTGTATACTGGCCATGTTCGCATACACAGATTCAACCCGTGTTTGCCAACCCGTGTACCGGTACACAGGGCAACCTACATAACCAACCTAGTCTGGCCATGTGGTGGAGTACATGTTGTGTACTCCATCATGTGTCCGTGTATAATTAAAGATACATGTTGAGTCTTGAGTATGGATCCACATGCCATGTGGTAGGGTTTACACACCATGTCATCTATTTATGTAATGCAGAACCCTAGCCACTGTTGAGATGGTCCCACACTCCTTGTTCTTTTTAGAATAGGTCGTGTTCTACGTAATTTTCTAGAATCGTAGTTCACTGTCGAAATGCCTCGAGTGATACTCTGATTCTCTATCATTCCATTTGTTTTCCTTGAAATCAAGTATGTAGGGTTATCCCATCATAACAATTCGGAATTAGTAAGTTTTTAGTGTTCGATCAGCTCCAAAAACTCGTTTCGATCATCCCTACAAAGATCAATCAAAGAAAAATATCTTCCAAACCATTTTGATTTGTCTTCCACCATCGTTTTAGAACCTCTTTTAGGTCATCACAATGTTGGATCTCTGATTTTGGATTGTTTTTTTGTAAGATGGATATACAACAATCCATTGTTCATAACCCCGTGAAGAATGAAAAGAAAACATACCGTCAAAGGTGAGAAAAAATACATATAAAAATTCAAGGAACAAACCTCCACCATTAATTTTTGTACATAATTTATTCACTCCCATTAGAAGGACAAAGAATAATTAAACAAATATGAAATTTATTCCCCAAAATAAAACTCAGTAATCAGACCCTCTCGAAAGAACGAACGATCTGGGGTCAAACTATTCATGGGTTGATCCACATTCATCATTTAAATAGAAGAATGGGGAAAACACAATAGAAATAACAACCCATACCTCTATTGAAGATGAAGGGTGGATTTGTTTCCATCATTGGTGAGATCTTATCTTTCTGCGCAATAATCTACGAATTGTCGTTTGTCGTCGTTTGTCATGAATTCTCCAAGGGTGGCTCCTCTCTAAAGACCTAGAGGATTCCAGGGTGTTTTCCAGGTTATGAGCCTAACCCTAGGATAATTGTTATTTAAAACCGTAAAATGCATTGTTGCGTCATTAAAATGGTTAAAATAAAATAAATTGTTAATTTATTTTATTTCCTTTAAAATGTATAAAAATTAACTTTTTCATCTAACCCACATCATTCAATGTTAGGCCTCACTTAAGGTAAATCCACTACTCTGAACACAATGGTACCCATAGATTCTTTATCTGAGCAAATGATTAAAATTTATTCCAATTTTTTAGGAAAACCACTCGTGCACACTATTTAAAATTTTAATTTATTTCAAACATTTATTCTGGGCACTTCGGGCCTCAGAATCACATGCCGTAACAAATCCTGGTCTGAAATTAATTTCATATAATATGAAAAATAATACATGGAAAATATGGGACATTATAGGGTGCGGGGGGGGGGGGGGGGTCCTTTGTTTATATATGAAGTTGGGTGATGTTTGATCTTACAAAAATAAATCCAATGGTTGAGATTGAAAATCATCTAATCTGATGATTGAAATTAACCCTAAGAAATATTTTAAATATTTTTGAAATATAGAGGTTTTTGAAAACAATTATCATATTGGGATTGAATAAGACTAATATTTTTTTAATAAAAGTATTTATGAAATTTTTTATATAAATAAGTTTAACAACAAGAATAAAAGAACAAATAGTAATTAAATTGTGTAAAATTATAAAATATAAAAGAATACCTTTTAGATTGGAAAGTGCATTGGTATGATTATCTATTATTTTTATTTTTTATTAAATATGATAGTTTTGATTAAAAAATGTTTAATACAAAAGTTTTCAATAAAATTATAAACATAGTAGTTTTTAAAGAAAAATATTTTTGATATTTTTATTAGAAAAACAAATTGTAACAATTTTAGTGAAAAAAATTATTATTATATTTTATAATCTGAATACTAAATAAATATTTTTTTTGAGTCCATAAAATTTTATTACATTTTTTGAGTCTGAATAAGTGAATATGAAAATGATTTTAGAAAAAATAAAATTTTGAGAACATAAAAACTTTTTAAAAAAACAACAATAAATATATGTACCCCCCTATGATGATGAGTAACATAATGAAATGATATGGTTAAATAAGAAGTAGATATGAAATATCATTTTACATTTATCATTCCTAGATTATGTTTACTATATTCAAATCTATCATAAGGATGGTGTTTTTTGAAAATATGAGTAAGTTGTTCTTTTGTTTTGATAAATTATAAAAAGATATATCCTTTTAATGTGTGATCCTGAAGGAAATTATGTCTTATATCTATGTTCTTATAATGTGGTTGATGTGATGGGTTTTTACTTAAATTAATGAAATTTATGTTATTATATAGTGTTTGAGTTTTTGTAAAACCCATGACATAGTCTGTGAGTGTGTGTTATATCCACAACACTTGAGCACAAAAACCTCTAGCTACCAAATATCTAACTTCAGTAGTTGAATGTTCTAAAAAGTGTTTTTTCTTATAATACCAAGAAACTAAATAATCTACTATGAAATGACATTTTTTAGAATTTTTTTTTCTATCCTTTTTACGTCCTCATATGAAAAACTTTCTAATTAATTTTTTTCCAGAAGAATAGAAAAGTTCTAACTCCATAGTTCCCTTAAGACAACAAAAATTTAATCTTACTACTCTTATATGGGTTTCCTTTGGGTTATCATGATAAATTTTCTATATTCATACATAAAAAATGAATTTTAGATGACTAAAATTTAAGTAATGTGAACATCCTATCACACCTTTAAAAATATTTTTATCCACTATTTGCCCAACCTTATCAAGATCAAGTGTATTCGAGGTACCTATAGGAGTAATAATAAAAACAGTATTTTTGTATTCAAAATTTTTAATATGATCTTTATTACACATATCTTGATATATATATATGTTCCTTCTATTTTTTGTGAAATTTTAAAACCAAGGAAAAATGTTAACTTGCCCATCATACTCACCTCAAACTCATATTTCAAAAGATATGAAAAGGTATCTATTAAATATTTTTTAGTTGATCCTAATATAACTTCATCATCATATATTTGAAGAATCATATTATTTTTATTTACTTCTTTTATAAATAGTGTTGGATCCACTACTACCTTAACAAAATTATTTTGTAACAAAAATCAGATAAACCTATCATACTGGGATCTAGGGGATTATTTAAGTATGTATAAATCTTAATTAATATTAAAATCATTTTTAAGATGTTTTGTATTTTAAAAACCAAGGGGTTTTTCAAAATAAATTTCCTTCTGAACATATCCATTAATAAAATAAAACATCACATCCATTTGAAAAATTTTAAAATTAAAAAAGCTGTGAAGGATAGTATAATATGAATATCTTCAAGTATAGATACTAATGAATAGGTTTATTCATAGTCTATGCCTTCTTGTTGATTATAATGTTTTTCAAAAATTCTAGTTTTATTTATAAAAATAATTCCATTTTCATTACATTTGTTTCTAAAAACCCATTTTAATCCAATTATAGAAGTTTATTTAGGTCATTCAACCAAGGTCCAAAATTTTTTCATTTCAAACTCATTTAGTTCATCTTAAATAACCTTAATTCAATTTTTATTACCTAATGCCGCATCAATATTCTTAGGTTTAAATTGGGAATTAAAATCTAGATGTTCTATTTCATTCTTTAAGGAACTTCTAGTCAAAACTAGTTGATCAACATCGCTAATGATACTATCACTAGGATGATTCCTAAGAATCAAATGACTTCTTCGGTTTTAAAAAGTATGTTCTTAACCATAAGGTAAAAAATATTACTATGGAATAAATTTATAAATATTTTTATGAGTTACATCCTTATGAGAATACATTTATAACAAAGGCTGAAAATCAGTTTTTGAAATAACATCCTCGGTTGTAGGTTGATGCTGTTTAGAAAAAAGGTTCAGTTTCATCAAATTTAACATGTACTATTTATTCAATAGTATAAGAAATATTATTAAACAATCTATATTCCTTAGAAATAGTGGAATAACATAAGAATATTCCTTCATAAAATTTGGGTGCAAATTTATGTAAGTTATCATTCATATTCAATATGAATACTTTGTAACCAAAAGCTCTAAAATAATAATCTTTTGGTTTTCGTCCTTTCCAAAACTCGTACTGAGTTTTATTAAGAATAGTTATAATCAAAACTGGATTTATAGTATAGTTGTTAGTACTAACCACTTCTGCCAAAAAACGTTTAGAAATTGAGTATTCCCCCAACATGGTTCTTATTATTTCTTAGAGAATTCTATTTATTCTTTCAACAAAACCATTTTGTTGGGAGAGTTCTGGGCGATGAAAAGTTATGTTCTATAAATTTTTTACTAAATAATGTTTCAAAATTATAATTTAAAAATTTTCTACCATGATCACTACAAATAGTTATTAAGGGAAGGTTTTTTTCTCATTTTTAACTTTGGCTATAAAATTTTTACAAAAATAAAAAACCTCATATTTCATTGTGTGAAAATAAACCCAAGTATATCTTGTGTAATCATCATCCAAGACATATACATAAAATTTCCTCCAATACTCCTAGTTTTTATAAGACTAAATAAATCCATGTGAACTAATAATAAAGCATCCTAAGTTGAGACTTCACTAATAGATTTAAAGCATGTCTTATGTTTCTTACCATGTTGAAAAGGGTCAAAAACTTTTGAAGAATCAAACCTAAGTTTCAGTAGATCCATAACAAGTCTTTTCTTAGAAAACATATATAAGTTTATAAGGTCAAAATGTTCTAACCTTCTACGAAATAACCATGATTTATCTTCCATTACACTAAGGCAAGGTAAGTCTTAGATCCTATGATCTTCTAAGTTATGAGTGTAAACATTCTCATACTGATTGACACAAAGAATAAATTCATACTTGGAAATATGTACAATACATTTATCATTTATAAATTTCATAATGTAAATTCGTCACTTTATTTACGTATTCTTATAAGATTATGCTTAATACCTTTAACAAACAATACATTTGAAATTAATTATTTACCAATAAGAACAATATTACCTATACCGATAATCTCACCTTGAGTATTATCTCTGAAAGTAACTTTTCTACCTTTAATCGTGATAATATTTTTGAAAAAGTATTTATTACTAGTCATATGTCTAGAAAATCTACTATACATGTACCATGTATTCTTTTCTACTCATACATTATTTCTTTTCCTAAAAAAACAATTGGACTTTTAACACCCAAACCTTCTTGGGTCTAGTAATGTTAGAAAAAAAAATTTGGTAACCACATCTATCCAATTTTATTTTGGGTAGATGTAATTTACTTTTAAAAGCAGGCTTTATGGAAACATAGAGATTTAAATTTATTTAAGGAAAAATTATTTTTCTAGTGGCCACCACTTTGACACTTGGTACAAAAAAGAGAATTTTTAGTAATAGATAAAGTGATTCTAAAAATAGGTTTTTGTATGTTCAACCCATTTTGGAACCATTACCATGAGGAAAGATTTGTTTATAAATTTTATCAAAGTTTTATTTACCAGAAGTAAAGATTGAAAAAAGTTTCTTCCAAGAATAAATTTTAGATTTTATTTTTATAACTAAACCATTATCCTCATTAGTTTTAGTTTTTTAATTAACCTTGTCAAAACTAGTTTGTAAATAATTATTCTCAGAAATAAAATATTCTAAATCTTTTGAAAGATTATCCTAATCATAATTAGCCTTATAAAGATCTTTATAAAGATATAATATTTCATTTTTCAAAAGATATATCCTTGAATTAGCCTTAATAAAAAAAATTTCAAACATTACAGCTCTCATTATCATGTATTTATGGAAATCATTATACTTCATAATAAGAAGGTAATTAATTATCTTACACTGATGTGGATTCTTCAACATAACATACTGAGTCGTTTTCATCTTGATAATTATAATTAAGTGACTTATTGGTATGTTTTTTAATAGTTCATTCCATTTCTATGGCACATTGGTTTATAATGGTTACATTTGAAAAAAACCCAAGTTCATATGTTTGGAACTTTTATTCTCAGAATTATATTCAGAAGAGTCACCTCCACTGACAATCAAAGTGTCAGCAGCCTTCAAAAATTTATTTCTCTTATATTTGTAATATTTCTTAGAATTTATTTTATAATTTATATCATTTCTATATTTCCTTTTTATCATTGGTTAATCTGGTCTGATATGTACAATGTTATTTCATTAATAACATGTTAATTTATCTTTCTTGTCGCTTATTTCCTTATTACCTTTATTATAATGATATTTAAGATCCTTCTATCCAACAATATTTTTCACAATTCTAGCGAGATTATCCAATTAATTTTCAGAATGCTCAGATGTACTAGAATAAGTGTGAGTAACAACTTTCATCTTTCATGAACTCTTTTCAACTTTCTCAACAGATTGAACATTGGTAGGTAAAGTTTTAGTCGAAAAAGAAACTCCTCCATTTTTATATCTCTATTTTAATTATCTATTTTTAATCTTCCCTTATACTATATAAGGTTTCCAATTAGATCGCCAAGATTAATATTACTTATCTTTCTTTTTTTATTAACATCAGTCCTCATTGATTCCCACTCATTATGCATGATGTCTATTATATTATACACAATAATTTCATCATCAATACCTTTCTCTCCACAAGCCTATAAACTATTTATGTTAGTCATAAATCATTGATGCATCTTAGTTACTAATTCACCAGTTATGAAATTGAAATTTTGATAGTCAGCTCTTAAGAATTGTCTTCTAGTCTCTATAACCTTCGTATTTACAAAATGATTAACTTCTAGATTTTTTCAAATGCTATTAGCTGCTTCAAAAGATAAAATTTGACTGTATATGGTTCTAGTCATGGAGTAATATAATATAATTATTACTTTGTAATTCAACTGATATTTCTGCTTCTCTTGATGTCTGAAAGTAGTAAGATCTTTATCAGAAATTTTATAATCTCTAGTTATCATAACAATGTTATAAACTCCAGTGTTAATAAAAAAATTCTTCATCCAATCTCTTCAGTAATCATAATCAACACCATTGAAAATAAGAGTTTTTTTGGGATTTAAATTTTATATGGATCCAACATTCATTCCAACCTTACTAAAAAAATAGATATATTCTTTCCTAAAAAATAAGTTAGTGTAATAAAAGTTTAACAAAAAAAGTTTATATAAAAAAATTAACAACATACAATTTTAATGAAATTAAAAACTTTAGAAAGTATATGAGTAGCAGAATCATGCTCTAATACCAATTGTTGGATATAAATATGAGTTACATTTATATTAGGATTAGAAAAATATGTTCTTGATGTCTCTTTTACAATAAGGGGATGGGGTGAATTTTGGTTTAAAAAACATTAGTTTAAAATAGTTTAAACTAAAAAAATTCACAAACCTCTTTAAGTGAAACTATCAGATTCAGATTTACCCCTTAGTTTGATTTATAGAGTATCATAATCGAGATTGATTTTGATATATCAAAGTTATAAAATTATAATTTGAGTCAATATGATTTAATCAAAATAAAATATCAGAGTTAATATGGATTTAACTAATCCGGTTAAACGAATTGTAATTAAAGTAATTATAATAAAACTATCAATAAAGAAAGATGAATACAATGATTCACTTTCTTTTATATAAATTGAAAGGAAATAGTAACTTTTAAACAAACAAGAAATACAATAGGAATGTAATGTAAGAATGAATTACAACTATTATTAAAATAATACAGCTTCTTTATCCTTAAGAGTAAGGTAAACACTAACCTTAGGTAAAGGTATCCCCTGTTTTATACTTACAAGAAAGTATGTCTTTCCTCAATAGGAAAATACCTTGATACAAAAATTAGATTTTTCTTCCTAGCCATAGATTCCCTTGATCTGATGGATCATATTCTCTATCTCACTATCCTTATGAGGCCTCAATCAAGATGATCAGATTCTCAGTCTTCCTATCCTCAGAAGACCTCGATCATAATCACAACAATAAGACACACAGAGCAATTACAAAACAATTATTAAGTATACAACCTGACAAGGTTTCCTTAAGAACTCCAAAACTCTAAAAATAATTAAAAAGACTATGAATAAGATGTTCACACTTTCTAATATTTAGAGAACTCATGAAAATGAAAATTTTCAAATTAATATGCCAACAACCTCTATAAACTCATTAAATGGCCGAGTATTTTAAGTAATTCCCCAACATTCATATTTACTTCCAAATAGTCATATCTTATCCATGTTTTTTAAAATTACTTGGACACCTAGAAGTTGATAGAACATACCTCTATGGAATCACAAAATGTTTGATTTCATATTGACATACAACATCACAGTGTAAAAGATGTTCTATTATGATAGAAATAAGTTTTCTTTATTCAGATTATAAACTTAGTCTGTCCAATAGACTTTATTACTATTTTCATTATGACAATATTCATGAGGGATGAGTTCAATGTTTATCAATACTAGTATCATTACAATTATTAAGATTTTTTTAGTATGAAATACTTGAAAAAAATTATAATAGTGGTTCTGATAAAGGTTATTCCGATTTTTATCGCACTCAAACTCATTACAATAATGATAAAGAAAATTCTATTATTTATATTCATGATACATTAAAACATATTATAAATATGGTAAAACATAATGGTTTATGAAAAAAACATACTATAAAACTTTGGTTATAAAAGTTTAGTAAAACATTTTAAGAAATAGTTTTTTATCTCCAAAACAAAAATTATGAAAATGTGAGAAATATAATTTCTGACTCAAAAATTATGTACAAATGGTTTGAGAAGTCATGATTAAAGCCATGTGACATGTTATATAATTGTTTTGTAATTTGAAATCACTTTTTTTTATGACCAATTTTTAGAATTTTGATTATAAATTATTTTTTCTACATGTTAAACACTAAAATTCACCTATTTAGGGTGAATTAGATCTCTTGAAAACAAATTTTAATGAGTTATTATCATTTTATATCTTATATAATTAGAAATTTTAATAAAATAAATGGATATTCAATAAATAAATATTCCACTTTCAAAATTCATTGGAAAAATATGTTAAATTCAAACTGAATATACATATTTAGTTAAATTACACAAGGTTCAAAATTGAATTGCTGGGTTTGAATCCATATATAACTCAAACTAACAGTTATCCGCTAGATATTCACTAAATATCATAAAACAACATAAAATAATAAATTTCATGCAAATTAACCAAACCAAAAATGTCCTAATATGAAATTATAACACACACACCTAAAAAATAAAATTAAAATAGTTTAAAACTCAACCATCTTAATAGAACCTTTTTAAGTACAAATTCCCATTAATAAAGAACATCATTACAAAAAGACCAAGAAAGATCAATATTCATTTTATAATAGAATAAATCCATTCATCTTAATAAATAATTGAAATTAATAATCCCAAATAAAACTATATGACTTATTACTTTATTTAAAATTAAAAATTCTTCAAACTGAATCACATATCATTTGAATCCAGAATTAAACCAATGAAATATATTTAAAATTCTAAAAACTAAAATTTAGAATTGAACTTAAATTAATCATTAAATTTAGTAATTAAAAACTATTTTTTATTTACAACCAATTATATTTTGAGTATGGTTTAATATAAAACCATAAAAGACTTATTACATTATAAGACTTTAAAAAGTTTATGATATCTAATAGAGAAACCCAACACTCATAGTTTTCATAAATTAGTTTCAAAACATTGTATAACTCACTTATATATATATATATATGTTATTAAAAAAATTGCCCATATATAAATTTTTTTAACCCAACGAAACAAAACATTATAATTGAAAATATATTTTATTTGTCTTTATATGTTCATTATAAACTAAACCAATTCAACAAAAAAGTAAAGAATTTTAAAACACAAAAAATTTCATTAAAATTGTTAATTTAATGATATAAAACACCTATTATAACAAAATAATTAGTTTTTGAAAACTTTTTATTTAGAAAATGTAATAATAAACATAAATATTAAAACAAAAAATAAAAACCCATCAAGAAACATATTAACATTTAAAAGTAAATAAAAAACATGATATTTACACAAATAATTCCATTCCAGGGGGTATTAGAATGAAAAAATGGAAAACCTATTTATATATAACAAAACCAATTTAAATATAACAAAAAAATGATATATTTTTGGATATCAATATGATATTTATTGATATTAGGATCGAATGAAAAATTCATTTATGGTTCTATTACTTGAGGGGGGGTGAATTGTGGTTTTAAAAACATTAGTTATAAAGAGTTTAATCTAAATCAATCCACAAACCTCTTTAATTAAAAAGATTGGATTAATACTTTCCCTCCATCAGATTACTAAGGTATCATAATCGAGAGTTATTTTGATATATCTGAGTGAAATAATTATAATCACATACGATTCAATTATAAAAAAGAAAATAGATTGGATTCACATAAGATACGATTGATAGTTTAATGTTTGTCGTAATCATATACATTATGATAAAACAATTAAAAACATGCATAATAGAAATAAATGACTTATAAGAAACAAGTAATGCAATATCAATAATAAAGTAAAAATGAATTACAACTATTTAAATGAAGAAATCTCTTTTAACCTTATGAGTAAGGTATCCACAAACATTGGATAATGGAATCAACTCTTTAATACTTACAAGAAAGTCAAAATTTCCTTAATAAAGAAAGCCCTCGATACGAATATTAGATTTGTTTTGTCTGCTATCCCTAAAAAACCTCAATGTGCTGGATCAATTATGTCTTTCTATGCTCGAAAGGCCTCGATTTGAAGATCATATAATCCATCTTGATATCCCTATAATCCCTCGATCATAATCATAGATCAAAAACACTATTTACCAAACAAAATAATTCTTATGGGGAAAACTTTATAAGGTTCCCTTAAGAAGACGAAACTCTAAAAACAAATACATAAGACTAAAAATAATCCATTAATGCTTTGTAATATTTAGAACTCTCGTGAAAGCTCATATAGTTCTCAAATAATAGAATGTATAACATTGTATTGGAATCACACCATTATAGTGTAGAATATGTTCCATTAAAATAGAAATTAGTTTTACATTTTTAGAATTTAAATTAGGTCAGTCCGATAGACTTTCTAAAAAATGTTATTATGATAATCCTTATGAGAATGAATCCATTGTTTATCAGTTTTGGTATGAGTCGAATTATGAATATTTTTTTAGTACTCAATATAATATAGAATGTATTACATCTATTATGATAAATATGAATTTGATATTTATCATATTTATTCCTATTAAGATAGTCATAATTAAAAAAGTTAGTTTATATTCATGAATACTTTATAAATATTTCTAACTATGGTAAATGTGTATTTTTTCTACAAAAACATTCTAAAAAAACTTTGGATATAAAAATTTAATAATCAAGTATTTAAGAAAGAGTTTGTGGTTTCCAAAAAAAATAATTTAAATGTAATTAGTGTAACTTTTGACATAACAATCTACCACTTTTTGGAAACAACAAACCGCAAAATGTAAATAAAAAATAACTTTGAAAAACCTATAGTTTTCTATCATTACAGTAATTCTTATTCATACTTAAACATTAAATCTTATCTCTCCCTAAGTTTATAACTTATCTGGATAAGATTGTGAATATGAATAATTCCCCCTTAAGATAAAAACCCCTCTAAGGATTATATTCTCCCCCTTAATAAAATATTCTTATTTTTAGGAAATAATACCCCCCTTTCTATATAATTTTCCCTTAATTACCACATTTGAATAATTTATCCCCATTTTTTGTTTAAAAAAATAATACGGAAAGTTATTGATCTTATTGAAAAGGTTTAGAAAGGAAACAATAAAAAAATGAACAAACTAATCATCCAAAAAATTGTGAAATTATATTAAACCAATTAGAATTAGGACAATATTTAAACAATCATATTTTGATAAAGAAGTAATTCATTCATGAAAACGTTCTCAAAATCAAATTACAAAAATAGTTCAAAAGTGAAAAGATTTTTGTATAGTCACATCTAACTACAAATATTTCAACTTCTCATTCATCTCTTTCATTTCTTTAAAAAAGTTTATAGTAGAATATTGGAATTATTCCACAAATTTAACCTAATCATTCAAAACATTAGACATCTTGTTTAAGACTTATAACGATTCATTTAAAATATTCTTCTTATATTTAATAGTATCTTCATGTAACTTGACATTTTAATTCACATTGTGAGACCATTTTACCACTTTATTACATGACTTATTATGAGCATGAAATATTTCATGATGAAATTTGAGATCAAACTCATTCTAAATCAGTCTATCTGTCAAAACATTGATTGATTCCATTTTTTTAATTTTATTTTCATGAATAAAATCCATTTTGGAATATAGTTTTGATAATATGGGATTATTCCTTAAGGACTCTATAAAGATTGAATTATATAATCAACTCCTTAATCTTTAATCGCATTCATAGAACATGATACTCTATTATCAAGGCATTGAGATTGGATAGTTCCAATTTCCACTGTATTTACCTTTAATTTATCATCTTTATTTGAAATTGATTTGTCAAATTTATCTCAAATTTTCTTTCCATTATAAATTTCAATAATTTCATAATCATTATTAACAAATTTATTATCTTCTGTCTTTGAGTTTTGATATTTCTCAACTTTCTTAGATGAAGATTTAGTTTCTTTCTTTAAGATTTTTATTTTTCAATACTTTCAGTTTTATTTTTATCAATTATAGATGGTAGATCTTTTGATTAAACCTATATTGATTTTAATTAAAAATTATTTGGTTCATCATTTTCATATTCTTCTTCATTTTTATCTTCTTCTTCATCTTTATCTTCATCATTATTATTATTTGGATCATATTCTACAATATAATTTTCTTTATATTCATTTTCTTCGTGAATGGATTCTTCTTAATTTTCTTACTTTTCAATTCCTATGGAACTTTATTATATTGATTTGAGAAACTCCTCTTGAGGATGTTCTTCTATTCTTAAATCAGCCTCACTAACTAGTGACGATTCCAAATGCATTTCTTTGTCTTGTGATTATTCCTCATCAACTACTTTACCCATTCCCTTATCTATGATTGAGGTATATTTAGCATTATCAACTTTGGTTTCATTAAAAGAAAATCTAGAATTTGTATTTATATGATCATATTGATATGGGAGTATAGTCAAAGCAACATTTCCTAAATCCATTTCCAATCCTTTCATCAATCCATGACATAAAAGAGTTTCTGTTGACTTCTTGTTTTTTATTCTTCTCTCTTTCTTCTTCTAAAACATATTCACTATGAATGTTTAAGGCCAAATCCTTTGTTGGGTCTAATCTGAAATGAGGATCAACTTTTTTTCTTTCATCTATCTTTATAATTCATTCATCTCTTACTATATCTAGAACTAAAATTTGTTTGTTTGATTTATAAGGATGAGAAGTATCAGATTTCCTTTTATTACCCTAATCAACATGATCTAGTTTATTTTTATACTTTTGAATACTTTTCTAGGGTTTCTTAGAGGGTTCTACTTCTGATGCAGTACCACTAGATAGGTTAAAAAATTACTTTATTTCTACATCAAAACCAAATATCATTCTCTTTAGAGTGACATCGTTGATGAAAAGAATTTTCATCTTCATCCACTTTGACTAATTTTTAATATTTAATAACTTCATGCACTCAATAAATAACTTTGGTATCACAACTAGAAACATAATAATTTGAGTCTTAATATAACCAGAATTTATTTTTCTAATTGTGAGAAAAATATATCCAATAATATCTATCGTTCTCATATTCACAAAAAAAAACCAAAATAAAATCATCAGTGACTTTTAAAGTATCACGATCACCTTTCCACAGAATCAATGAACCTTACATCCAAAAGGTAATTACCTGATTATTTGGTGTTGGAAGAGACACCTTCTAAAATTTTTCATAGTGATAAAAAGGGAATCTTCTACCTTTTTCATATCAAAATAAAAACGATTATCAGGTAATTTATGAGAAGAACAAAAGTCATATCCATATGATGGAACACCAACCAATCTAGAAACTTTTCTATACTACATTTTATATTCTTTTCCATTAATTGTGAAAGAAATATTTTATTTTCCTTCTTCTTTGAAAAAATTGAATGAAATATAGAATTATAGAATGATATCAAGATACACTAAATTGAGATCTTCATCAGATTTATGTATACACATATATTTCCAACCTTATAATTCTAAAATTTTCTTTAGATTAGAATCATAATTTTAATAAAACATTTTCTCAACTAACATTTATCTAAATACAAACCACTCATTGAAATCCTTATCAGCCAAAATTGTATTTTGAGAAGAAAATAGGGATTCTAACATAAAGAAATTTTTTCAAATGGACACCTTTGAGGGAAGCATCACTTTATAAGAATAAGGTTAATATTTAAAATGTGGGACATAGGGGTTACCCCCTTTATATAGGAAAATAAGGTGATGGTTCATCTTCCAAAATAAATCTGATAGATGAGATTTAACCTTATTTTATCTCATAGTTGAGAATAATTCGAAGAAATATTTTATGTTTTATAAAGTCTTGAGGCTTTAAAAATTGTATCATATTGAGAGTGAATATGAAAAACTATTTTTTTAAAGAAGAAAAACATAATAATAATAAAATATAAAATAAATATAATCAAGTAGTGAAATGTTTTAAAAGATAAGAAGAATACCTTTTGGAGTTGGAAAGTGTTATTGGTATGGATAAAATGTTTTCATTAAATTTCGTAAAGTATTAGGATTATAATAGTTTTAAATAAAATTATTGTTTTAATAGAAAAACTAAAAACAAAATTTTATAAAGTAAAAAATTTAAAATATTTTTAAGGGGTAAAACCAAATACAAATAAAAAAATGAAAAATTTTTGAATCTAAATTTTTTAATAAAAATCATGTCTAGGTAATTTGTCATAATTTTTGAGTTCAATGATTCTTTATAGAATACTGAATATAAATTTTTTTAAAGAAACATGAGTCTGAAAAACTCATTATGATTTTATAAAAAAAGAAACATATGTACCCCCTATGAAATATAATATCTTAATGTATGTATATGGGTAAACAATAAGTAGATATAAAAGATCATTTTAAATTGATCATTACTAGCTTATGTTTAATACATTCTAATCTATTAGAAGGTAAAGGTTTTTTGAAAATATCAGCAAGTTGTTCTTGGTTTTAAATGAATTATTAAATGATAACTTTTAAAAAATATCACCAAGTTTTTCTTGGATTTCTATGAATTATAAAATGATATCTTATTTAAGTGTGTGATCCTTAAGAAAGTGATTCCTAGTATTTATGTGTTTTTAATGGGTGTGATGTGTAGGGTTATTACTTAAAGAGTTGTAACTGATATTATAAAATTGAATTTTAGTTTTAGTAAAACTCATGTCATAGTCAGTAAGTGTGTGTTGCATCCACAACATTGGAGAACAACAAATCCAGCTGCCACAAATTCGAATTCAGCAATGGAAAGTGATATTGAGTTTTCTTTGTTAGAAGACCAAGAATCTAATGAATATCCTAATAATTGATAAGTTATGGATGTGCTATTCCTATTGATTCTGTAACCTCCAAAATCATCATTCGAAAAACATTTTAATTCAAAAAGATTTATAGAAGAATAAAAAATACCCAAGTCCATAGTTCCCTTAAGATAAAAAAAATATTTTTTATATATTTTAGATGGAATTTCGTTGTATTTTATTGATATATTGAACATAATCATATAGAAAATATTAAGTTCATAAGACTATCTATTAAGTAAAGCAGACATCCATTCATACCTCTAATTTTTTTGGTCAACTGGTTGCCCAAACTCATCATGATCAAGTGTATTTGAGGTATCGATTGAAGTACTTATACTTTATGTATTGTTATATCCATAAAAAATTAAGAGTATATTTTATATACATATGTTGAGATATATAAGATCCCTCTAGTTTTTTAGAAATTTGAAAACCAATAAAAAATGTTAACACACCCATCATACTAATCTCAAAATTATCCTTCATAAGATACACAAAGGAATCTGTTAATGTTTTTTGAGTTAATCTGGATATAATTTCATAAATAAATAAATGAAAAAGCATAATATTTTTGTTAGATTATTTTATAAAAAGGGTTGTATCCATTTCCCCTTAATGAAACTGTGTTTTAAAAAAATCTTATTAACCTATCATATCATACTCTAGGGGCTTGTTTATGTCCGTATAAAGATTTTGTATGTTTATAAAAATATTTTTAATGTATTTTGTTTTCTTAACCATGGGTTTGTTCAAAAAAATCCTCTTTTACGTATATATTAATTAAAGGAAACTTCACATCCATTTTAAATTGTTTGTAATTAAAGAATGTTACATATGCTAATAGAATACGAATATTTTCTAATCTTATTATCTGTGCGTAGGCTTCTTCATAGGCTATGACTTCTTGTTGTTTATAACCTTTAACAACAAATATTTATTTATTTATAATAATAATTCCATTTTCATCGCATTTTTTCTAAAAACACATTTTTCTCCAATTATATAAGTTTCTTTAGGTCTTTCAACCGATTTCCAGACTATGTCCCTCTCAAATTCATTGACTTCATATTACATATCCTTAATCCAATATTCATAAACTAAAGGCTCATCATGTTTTTAGGTTAAAATCGAGAACAAAATAAATATGTTCTATTCCATTCCTTAGAGAACTTAAAGTCATAACTGGTCGATCAACATCAGCAATGATTCTATCATTATGATGATTCCTAAGAAAAAACTGACTTCTTGGGTTTTGTGAACTATGTTAATAAACATAATGTAAAAAATCTTCCATAGTAAATCATTTAGAGACTATTTATTACATACATTCCTTATAAGAATAATTTTCTCACAAAGGATCAAAATCAGTTTTCGAAATAACATCCATGTAGGATGTAGGTTGAGGTTATTTAAAAACAAAAGGGTTTGTTTCATAAAATTTAATATGTACAATTTCCTCAATAGTAGAAGAATTTTTTTTAAAAACTCTATAAGCCTTAGAAGTAGTGTAATACCCTAAAAATATTCCTTCATTGGATTTGTGTACAAATTTATGTATGCTATCTTTCGTATTCAAAATGAATACTTTCCATCCAAAAACTCTGAAGAAAGAAAACTGTAGTTTTCGACTAGTCCACAACTCATAAGATTTTTTATTAATAAAGGGCCTCATTTAAAATTGATTTATAGATAACAAGGCAGTACGAATTGATTCAACCCATTTTTTTTAAAATTGTGTATTCACTTAACATGGTTCTTTTTATTTCTTGAAGAATACAAATTTTTATTTCAACCAAAGCATTTTGCTGAGTGGTTCTAGAAGATGAAAAGTAATGTTCTATACCTTTACTACTAATAAAAGTTTCAAAATTAAAATTTAAAAATTCTCCCCCATGATCACTATGAATATTTATCAGGGGGATATTTTTCTCATTTTTAACTTTGGGTACAATAGTTTGAATTAAAAAAAAGATTCAGATTTCTTTGTGAGAAAATAATCCCATGTGTATATAGTGTAATCATCAACCAATACATATTGATAGTATATTCCACCAATACATCTAGTTTGTGTAGGACCAAATAAATCCATGTGAACTAACTATAAATCATCATTTGTTGATACTTCACCAATATATTTAGATCTAGAATTATGTTGATTCCCATATAGATAAGGGTCATAGTCTTTTGTTTAATAAAACCTAAAAGTTGATAGATCCTTAAAAAGTCTTTTCAAATTCAACGTATATATGTTTCTAATGTTACAGTGTCCTAACCTTCTATAAAAATAACCAATATTTATCTTCTATTGTATTAAGTCAAGGTATTTCCTTACTCCTAAGGTCTTCTATGTTAAGTGTATAAACATTCTCATACCGATTGACAAAAAGGATAAATTCATCCTAAGAAATTTTCACTATACATTTATCATTTATAAAATCCAAAAGGTAACCTTAATAACATAATAGACTTATTCTTATATGGTTTTTTCCTAATTCCATTAACAAATAAAAAATTAGAAATTAAATATTTACCAAGAAGAACAATGTTACCAATATCAATAATCTGTCATTCAAAATTATCTATGAAAGTAACTTTTCCTCATTTCATATTGATAATATTTTAAAAGAAATATTTGTTACTAGTGACATTCCCTAAGAAACCACTATCAATGTGCCAAGTTTTCTTATTGCTGGTACTTTCTTTATTGTCCTGTAAACAAAAAAATTATATTTTCAGTGCCCAGACCTTCTGGGGTTTGGTAGTGTTATAATTTTTTTGGAATATCAGTTTATTTTAAAAAACAAGCTTTGTGAAAACATAGGTATTGAAATATATTAACAGATTTTTTTCAATGTTCCCCACTTTGAAAATTTGTAAAAAAGGGATCATTTTTTTGAAATGAAGTAATTGTTACTAAAAACTATTTTTTTCTGAGTATATCCCATTTCGGAAATAGTTCACTGAGAAATTGTTTTTATACATATTATCAAAATTTTATTTAATGTTTGTAAAATTTGATAAGATTTTGTTCAAAGAATAAATTTCTAACTCTTTTTTACAAAAGTATTCTTTTACTCTTTATTAATAGTTTTATAATTGAATTTATCAAAAATAGTTTGCAAATATTTTTCTCATAAATCACCTTTTCTAAATCTTTATAAATAACCCATTTTGCAATGGTTTAATTATCATGAACTATATACATAATTGATATTTAATTTTTTTAAAAACATGTCTTTGAATTTTTATTCTCAAGTATTTTATTAAATTTTCAATCCACTTTTTCAAAGTAGTTTCGAAAAAATAGACACTTCATCATATGAAGGTAAGATACTATATTATGATGAAGAAGATTCTACATCCAATGATATAAAACCATTTTCATCCGTATAAATAGCATTAATATACATATTTTTAAGGCTATTATTATTTCATACCAAAGTTGTTAAACAAATATTTTCCTTTGGAATTTTGGAAATAAGATCAATGTTTCTCTATATGAAACTATTATTATTATAAGTATTATCTGAGGAATATAATCTACTTGATCTCCAAGAATCATTATCTTTGAGAACTTTCTTCCCCTTGGATTTATAAAATCTCTTAGAATTCATTTCTTAATTCTTATTTTTCCAATATTTTCTTTTTATCATCAAAAAATATGGTTTGATATGTCCAACTTTCTTACACTAATAAAAAGTGACTTCATCCTTCTTGTCACTTATCTCCTTACTACCATTCTTATATTGTTATTAGAAATCATTATGACAAAAAATATTGTTCGTCCTTCTATCTAGATTATCCAATTCATTATCAATATTCTAAAAATTACTAGAATTATATTTAATAAAAATTTATTCTATCTTAAAGATCTAAAAAATCTTTCAGGAGTTTAAGAATTAGTAGGAAATGTAGTTGTAGAAAAAGAAACTCCACCATTCTTCTTTTTCTGTATCTATACATCTCTTTTTAGTATATTCTCATACTACATCAGGGTTCTGATAAGATCATATAGGGTAATATTATTAACCATTATTGTTTCACCAATATCAATTCACATAGATTCCCATTCATTTGGAATGATATATATGATTTTCTCAATAAGTATTTCCTCATCGAATAATTTTTCTCCAATATGATGTAGACAATTTATAATTTTCATGAATCTATGATGCACCTTCTCAAAATATTCACAAGGTAAGAAATAAAATCCCTGACAAATAGCTCTTAACATTTCTTTTAGAGTTTCATTAACTTTTTAAGTACCAAAATGTGTAAACTGAATCTTTTTATAGATACTATTTTTGGCTTCACATGATGATATTTGACTATATATGATTCTTATCATACAAAATAAGAAATAGATCCTTACTCTGTAATTAAATTGATATTCTTGCTTTTATTGAGGTGTGAAAGCATTAAATTCCTTATCAGGAATTTTTTAGTCTCTGGTGAGAATCATATGGATATCAACTGATGTGTTGATTACAAAGGTCTTCATTCAGTCTCTCCAATATTCATTGTTAGTTCCATAAAAAATGGGGACTATTTCGCTTGAGAGTATATATATATTGATATTTCAACATACCATATTAATATGAAAACTTTCTTTTCCATAAACATGTTATTGTAATAAAGCTTATAATTTTTTTTATAAAAAATCTTATCTGACTTAAAATTGTAAAGAAATAGTAGTACAAAAAGTATATGAGTAGTAGAAACCCACTATGATACCAATTGTTGGATATCAATATGAGATATATTGATCTTATCATTAAAAAATAAGTTCCTGATGGCTATTATACAAGGGGGGGGGTGAATTATTGTTTTATAAAATATTTAAACTAAATCAATTCAAAGACCTCTTTATGTAAAAATATTATATTTAGGATTATCATTATCCTGATAACGATGGTATCATAATCATTAGTGATTTTGATATATCAGATTGAAATAATCATTATCACATAAGATTCAATTATAACAAATTAAATAGATGGGTTTCATAAAAGATCCAATTAACAATTAAATGTTTATTATATCTAGATACATTATGATAAAATAATTACAATCATAAACAACATAAATAAATGACTTGTAATAAATAATTATTGTAATATCTATAAAAAAGTAATAATGAATTGAAAATATTTAAATGAATTAATATATTATAACCTTATGAGTAAGGTGGACACAAACCTTGGCTAATGGTATACCATTTTATATACTTAAAAGAAAGTCTGTCTTTCCTTAATAGGGAAAGCCCTCGATACGAATGTTGAATTTGTTCTGTCTGCCTATCCCTAGCAGCCATAGATCTGATGGATTGTCATTGTATTTTTATCCCTAAAAGCCCTCAATCATAAAATTATATTATCTATCTTTCTATCCACACAATACCTTGATCGAAATAACAGATCATACACATGATTTAAAATGAAAAATAATTCTCATGGGGACAACCTGACAAGGTTACCTTAAGAAGACAAAACTCTAAAAACAATTACAAAAATTAAGAAAAAGTTATTCACACTTTTTAATCTTCACATATCTCGTGCAAATGAAATTGATCACGACTTTTTAAAATGGAAAAACATCTGACACCAAACGCTTCAATTGACTGGGTATTTATAGGTGAGCTTCCAAACGATTATATTTTCTCCCAATGGTCATATTTTATCTGATTTTGTTGCAATGACTTTGACAATTGGAATTTTAATGCTCATATCATTATGTAATAATATAATTTCTGACATCGTATTTGTTTTACACCAGCATAATGTAAAATATGTTCCATTACGATTGAAATTAGTTTCCCGTATTCAGAATTTAAACCTGGTTAGTCTAAATTATTTCCTTATAAATATCATTACGATAATCCTTATGAGTATGAATCCATTATATATTATCAAAACTATTTAAAAAAATTCTTATAAAATCAAGTCTATTTAGATAATATAATCCACATCTTTATTAAAAAAATTTATAAAATGTAATGCTTAATAAAATTTTAAGTTTTTCATCTAGAAATTCATAAATTTTAGCGAGAAATGCATGAATAGAATTTTATATTTTTCACCATTAAATAAAAAATTAAGCAACCGTAAAACCTCTAATAAACTCCTGGTTTCTAAAGACTCCCTTTTTATAATCATTAAAATTTAGCATCATTTCAAAAATTCACTAAATAACAAGGTTATAATTAATTTATTTATAACATTTTTGAAATGGAATTCATGTAAAATTTCAGGTTCAAGAATAAAACACTGAATCATAAAAAAACTCAACCACACCATTAAATGAATTACTAAATATTTTGAATTTAAAATACCTGGTTTCTTCCCAATGAAAACTAAATAAAAACACCCATCACTCAATATTTTTAATCAGTTGGTGTATATATGAAATCCATCTAAAAACCTAATTTCCAAAAAATGAATTTCAAAATACGTATTTTATAAGAAAAAATAAACCGAGTTTATTTAAATCAATTTCTTTTAACAAGTGTACAAAAATACTAATAAAAAATGAATCCAAAATAAATATAAGATGTTCTTTTTGAAATTTTATGACACCTACTAGAATATATCAAATCATTCCTTTATTGATGTTAGAGTAACTATGTTTTATGAATTTCCATGTGTAAAATTATTGTTCCCACATTGTTAGTGCTTTCAATTATACAATCAAAATGAAATATCTGGCAACTGTTACTCATAATATTCAAATCACAATACTTGATAACCCTTAAAATCATAGTAGTGAAATCATTAAAAATCTGCATCAGAAACAAAATTTATAAGGATACAATGTTCAAACTCTACTGAAACAATATAACAATAATATATTGATGAATATAAATGACTTTATTATAGTAAATGTGTTAAAATAATGTATCATAATATCATTTAAATATAAGAAACTGTGTGTAGATAATGTCTCTAAAATGATATATTTCATACCTTGTTTATCAAACTAATAAAACAGATTAACACTATTACAATATGAAAGGTTCTTTTTGCAAGGGAAGTAAAAATTGAAAAACTATAGATCACAAAATAATATAGAAAATTTTAAACTATGGGAAACCAAAATAAAAGGGACCATGAAGGATATAATATCATTTTTCTTTGATATGGGATGAGTGATACCATTTAATAACTAAAAAATCAAATATAAATGGTTAAAATATTCTTGACACTTAGATCCATGTAGTTCAAAAGAAAAAAGTAAAAAAAATTAGGGATTAAAACCAAAAAAAATTTAAATTAGATAAAAACATATAAACTTAATATTATATAACCTTAGTATACTTTATAACATGATTTTTTATTGTAAATGAAAGGAAAGAAATTCAACATAACATTATTAGGAAATTGAGTAGAAGCATTGATGAATTTTCATCGGAGGAGATGGAAATATGAGAGTATAAGTCATTTGAAGATGAATCATAAGAAAAAAACTAAACACTAAGATGATGCATTTGAATATTTAAAGGAAAATAACATCCCTTTAAAAAAATATAAAACTAAAAGAAGAAAAAAACTGGTATAAATACTTATTTATTTATCTTTAATTAAAAGAGACATACCTAAAACATCTGAAACCTGTAAAAATAAATAGAATATAAAACCTTTATTTAAAAAAAATTGTGTAGTTACTCATTTATAAAACATATATTTAAAGGTACGAACTTGATAATTTGAAATTTAACCAAGCTTAAAAAATAGTTTACAAATAAAAAACCTATAAAAGAAAACCGAATATTAAAAATTTAAGAAAAAAATGAATGTGTAATTACTAATGTTTTAAACTTTAAATAAAATATAAATACATTATAATTTATATAGAAATTGTAAATAAAAAATAGTTTTCAAAATTAGAATATAGGGATGTTATTAATTATTATATGACTTTAAATAATTTAAAATCTACCATAATAATGAATATTATAAGAATAAAAAATAGAATATTTGGATATAAAACCAAATAGACTAATATAACTAACCATATAAAATTAATTCATCATCCTAATTTTGATTATCTCAAACATGTATCTTAAAACAAAATAATTGCATTCCAACATTACTTTTTTGATGATGACACTACAACTATGAAGCATTAACTTGAAAATAAAAAACAACGCATTAATATATAAGAAAAAAAATATATTATCTAATATAATATATATTAACGAATAATTTCAGAGAGTTGATTTTATTTGATTTCAATAACAACAATTGATCATTGTTAAACAATTTTATTGACCTGAATTTTCATATATATATTATCAAAACATGTATATACAATAATAAGTAAGAATAAAAAACTTATAATAAAGAATAAAACTTACTTGTTTAATAATTTTCTAAAATACTTTTGTACTCTTCCCAATGAACTAACTTATTGTAAAGAAAAACTCTGTAAAATCAAACACAATATATCAATAACTAAAATCATTAAACAATCGTTATAAATACACATTTATTTAAATTTAATTAAAATAGATATACTTGATAATTTAAATCCAAATCATACTTAACAAATAGTTTTCAAACAGACTATAAAGATGGATAAGTTCGTTATTAATTTACAACTCAACATCATTGAAAATATACAATAATAATGAATGTTTTAAGATTAAAAAATAGAATATTTTTATATAAAACATAAAATAATTAATAAAACTAACCTTATAAAATTAAGTCATTTAACTAATTTTAATTATATCATATTTGAATCTTGAAACATATTAACTACATTCCATGCTTCCTTTTTGGTGATAATACCGCAATTATAAAACAATAAATTTAAAAAAAAAACAACATATATAAATAATAAAAACAAAATATTATCTAATATAAAATATATTTATAACTAATTCCATGTATTGGATTGTATTTGGCTGCTTTATCTACGAGTGATATCTTTTTAACTATTTCCATGACCTTCATTTTCATATATATCATCTAAAAAACATGTATAAACAATAATAATTAAAAATAAAGAACTTATAAAAAATAATAAAAATTATTTATCTGATAAGTTGTAATTTTTTTATGAACACCACTTAATAAATGGGAAAACAAATGTAATGTGCATTAATTTGGGTAGAATATGTCTAACATCTAATGAACTCTGCAATATAAAAAGTTCACAATTAATGACATTATAATGAATAATAGTTCATAATTATCTTAGTGTTCTTACCCATCATGGAATGGAATAAACCAATACCCAATCTCTATATTTGACAGTCTCTCACATTTATATGTAACTCTAGAAGAAGTATTCACATATATTACAATCGTTTAAATTTATTTTTGGATCTATAACACCATAAACACTAGTGTTCATATTTTGAATAAGAAACATGTGTAGATACCTAATTAAATAATTAATATAGTAAGTCACTTGAAATCATCATTATTTAAAGAATGAAAAACTAAAATATAAATTTACTTACATAGAAAAAACTGTAACACAGGCACGCTGAGCTCGGAAAAAATAACCAAATTCATGATATATCTTTGAATATTCTCAAAGGACAAACTCTTCTACATATATCAGATTTCATCCAAAATTCATAAATATTATACATGGAAGAAGAAACCTTGGATAATATTTTTATCCCATCATAAATATCAGAAGTATCTAAAGTTGTTGGTTCTTGAACCTTTTATTTCTTTTGTAATAATTCATTTTATTTTAGATATTCCTATATAAATTAAATGTTAGAAAACATTATTAGTAATTTAAAAAAAATAGAATAATATTTTAAAAAACTTTATAACTCATATGTTATATAATTAGGAAGGATACCCAGAAAATATAAATAATGAACCACAAAATCTCTAACTATGGTAACATCCTCAGTAGGCAATGATTGTAGAATAGTTGGTTTAACAATATAATGTACTCATATTCTTACATAACCCAACTGTATAGGTTAGTGATGTAAAACATCCTTAAAAATATATACAAGACCATATTCTATAATACATACATGGGGATCTCTAGAATACAACTCATAGTATAAGATTGGGTCTGAATGAGGAGTTGGAGGATTTGAGTTGGAAAACTATGCAAGCTATGTAAGCTGCACAGACTGTGATTGTCTCATTAATTTTTCAAACATAGCAAACACAAATGATTTAATTTGATCAACTATGGACTATATCAAGTATTTCTGCTCAGATTTTAAGGAACTTATATCCGTGTCTCTTGATTTATTACTTTGAGGACCAAAAAATTTCCAAATACTAACACCCTCCTCACATGGTCTTCCATGGTCGGCATGTTATGGCTTTCCTAAATTAGTATCTAGGATGTCCATCATATCATCTAGGATAAAATTACCCATGCGTCTCTTGCTCCTAATGGTCATCTTGAAATGAAAAGTTAAAATGATATATTATTGATATTAATTTAAAAAATACAAACATTAATGGGAAATAAAAATTAATTTCTTACAATTTTGTTAGCTACTTCCTTAGATTGATTTTTATGATAATTTTCATATTTTACTTCTCAATATTTTTCATTGTTCATGGAGAGTGGGGGAGATGGAAGACTGAACTAGACTTCTTCTAAACCACAACTTGATAGATATTTTAATGCATTAATCCTTTTTACAATAATTTTCTCATCCAATAAATGATACCATCAACATGATAAATTATGAGGGTATATATTCTACAACTGGATCTCTTAATGAGACCTCGTAGAGGCCTGTTACATAAAAAATAAAATAATAAGTAATAGGGTAATACACAAGAAATTTTATAATATAAAATAATTATCATACCATAAATAATTCATCACATCGGCTAGTGAAAATTCACTTCCCTACATCTACATCAAAAAACCCATACATGGGGCATGATTTTTTATTACATAACATCCGAGAAACATTTTTTTCAATTTTTTTAAACAATCTCTCCATCGAACCACCACTAAAGTTAATTTTGTTTTCTTAATTTCTTTGTTTCTTGAAAATTGAATGTCATATGTAATTGAATAAATTAAATATTAGTTATTTAAAAAATATAATATTAAAAAATGTGATAAAAATAAATCAATTGAGATATTTTACAGATTTGGACTCCCACGGTTTCTCTTTCACCATTTTATTGACAAAATTACAATCAGGACATAAAATGATAATCATGAAATGTCTATGCATGGAGATATAATTAGTAAATTGTGTTTAATTTAGGATATTTGGGTTATTATTATCATCAAAATCAATATTTATTCTCTAGTATCAATGAGAATGTGACAGTTTTGGTAAAAATGATTCTTCTATAGAAGGAGAAGACTCCTCTGTAGGAGCCACAACAGTAGTCCTATAATTATTTTTTGTAAACTAAACATTTGATTTCATTAAATAATTATATTATTGAATATTTAATAATATAAAAAAAATACATATAGCTCAATAAATATTCAATTTTCTCTATGTCTATAATTGTAATAGAAAAATGTAATGATATGTTGTGTACCTACATATTATTAGAAAATTTAATATTTGAAAACAAAGATTAAAAAAATATATATGTAAGAAAATAGTTTCACACATATGTAAGTATAAAACAATAACGATTTCAAGATTCTTAACAAAAAAATATGAAAGTTAAACTATTAAATATAAACAGTATTTCTAAAATGATAGAAACATTTAAAAATTTGAATATCAAAGTTACAAAAAAGTGTTTTATACATGTAAGTTTAACCAAAACATAATGTTGTATGTCAGGTTTTTAATCAAAAAATATATAACCATAATAGATGAATATAAAATTTATCACAAAAATCATATAAATAATCAATTTATATATAATTAAATATACAATAATTAATAAAAATAGAGTTTTTACACAATTAAATTTCAATAAATGTATAAAATATAAATATTTACCAAAATAATTTGGAGAGTTATTTAGTTTTTTCATATCCCTTTGACATGAAAACATTATACAACATGGACTATGTCTATATTATAGTCATTGTTATCTTCCAAAAATAACATAATAGGAGAATAAAACTCATATAAATCCATAACAACCTCATCATTCTCATCACCCAAATGAATTAATTTCCATTGAAAAAGGATGTACCCCTGATCATTCAGTGGATCAATGATAAAAAATATTTACTTTTAATATTTATCTATGATAAATGGCTACTCTTAGTAACTATATATTTTCAAATCAACAAGTGTAAACTCGTAATCATCTTATTTTACACTACTTTTACTATCTAACCTGTTACACTAAAAAATTATGACTCAAAATTTGGTATAATCAATTTCCCATATATCATAAAGAACTCCAAAATATGTTGTTGATATAGAAATTGGGTTTTTATCTTTTACAATGGAATAAGGTATTTCTTTAGTGATAAAAATTTCCCCCTATTTTGAACGGTACTATATTCATCATAATTGTTTGTATAAAATTTGTACCTATTTATATCAAAACCAGACCATGTGATCATATTAATATATGACCCCCCTAACAACCATTTCAATGTTTCTGAGGTAGATATATATGTGATGAATTTATCTTTAAACGAGGAAAAAAATTTCTTTTCATGATCAATAATCACCCACTTTTCATTTATTTTTAAATATTGTACCTTTAATTAACCAATATGTGATAATGTATATGGTTGAACCTCATATATGTTGTTCAAAATGTATAATTGTACATACACCGATTCATCACATAGAATGAAATTTACCTTTAATCCTTTAATCCATCTACCTTCACTATCAATTATCATATGTTGAGATATAGGGAGATAAATATATTCCACTTCATATAAATAATCTGTATAGAACTCAATCACCACTATCGATTAATATTTTTGAACCATAGAGGCCTCTTATCAATATATATATATTACACATCCCTTAAATTTTTTTATATATATTTCAAAAGGATATATGTAATGTAAATAAATAGGCTCACATATTCTCATCTCACACACCAGATGAATCAGAAAACGAACCATTATTTGAAAAAATTATTGGTGGTAAATACCTTTCTAATTTATAAAGTATAAGAGAAGATTTATTCTCCAAAAAATTTAATAAATTTGGATTAATTAATTTTCTACAAATTGATTTGAAAAAATTACATAACTTGATGATTGAATTTTTGACAAGTTTTAGAAATACACCACGTAGTGCGACTGATAAAAGTTGTTTCATCGACAGACAATAGTCATGAGATTTCATACCTATTAATTTAAAATCCTTCAATGACACAAAATTATTCAAATTTTAAGAATATACTGTAACACCCTGAGATTTTATGAAAAATATTCTTTTTAATTTCATTAATGTCTTGTGTTATACGCTACAACAAAAAGAGCTTTTACAACACACATCTCTGACATGTCTTGAATTACACGCAATCGCGACCTTCCACGATAGCGTGTGTTATACGCAACACCAAGTTTCGCTAAACAACGATATGCTATTAAGATATTATTAAAACTAGCCGTTATGAATAGTAATAACCACTTTTTGAAATTTTGTAAATTTTGTTTTTCAAAATGGACTTCATTTATGTATTCGGAATATCGAAATTAGCTTAAGGTGAAATTTTAGTGATTTTCGGATAACTTTCATATTTTGATGAATAGTGAAAATTACTAAATTTTAATTAAAAACAACTTTTTCAATCGAAATAATTAATAGTGATAAATTAATAATTTGAGTGGTTCTAAAGTATATTTAGAATATATTTTTACAATTTAATACAATGTTGGTCATTGGATGTAATTTCACATTTAAACCAGTTATAAACAAGTGTCAATCTTTTGATAGTTATTATCTCTTAAAAACACGCCTTTTATCTTCTCCACTTCCCTAGAAACATTCTTGAGGTTCTGGTCTTCCTCAAAAGCCAATTTTAGTGCCCTAAGAGGAGGTCTCAAAGAGGCGCTTCAAAGAAGAGGTAATTTTTGTTACCGATTCTTTCACCTTTATTTCTTCTTCCACATCTTCTTCATAGGTTGTTTCATTATGAAGTAACAACATCAGTATCACTCATATACTGATATGTTATTATAAGTATGAAACAATCCTATTTCACTAATCTATCCATCCTACGGAAAACAAAATCACCGCGCGTGCGTACGTACGGAATACCGTCTCCACGCCGTGGTGAAATCTATTATGAACAACCACCTTACTTGGATGAGTAAAATGGTGTAAATAATAAATATATATGATTATTATAAAGTGATATTGATACTGAAATTGTATACATACACTTCAACACAAGTTCACGAACATGAGAACGATATCATCGCTCGTGCGTACGTACAGACTACCGTCTCCACGACGCGATGAGATTCATTCTCCATGTTAACCATTTAAGAATGATTATAAAGTTTATATAAGAAATAATAATGAAATATATGAAATTATAAATCTACTTTATTTATGTATATATGTATTTCATATACTTACTTCCATTCAAGGTAATAAGGAATGGAAAACAGCTTTCATGCGTACGTACGGACTACCGTCTCCATGAACGGTGTGTTTCATTTAATTTATCTATCTATTATATATATATATATATACTGAATATATATGATATATAAATCATGTTTTATATTCTGGAAGTAAGTAAATCATGATATAACTAATAATAATGTCAAGATCAACAAGTCCAAACACCTACTATAAATGAAACGATTTTACCCAAAACGCTTCTTTAACATGGAATTTACAAATGAACGGGTAATATAAAGTCATAAGTGAACCATATATGACATCATAACAATGAATATGATTCTGTAATAAGTTAATGACATTATTTAAATCATTATACAAGAGGTTCGGATACATACAAAGCATATCAGACATAAGGTAAGGGAAATATCACAATCTCATTTTTATCCGAGATTGTTTATACTTTGGTATTTACTGGGGTTTATTTTATCATCCACATCCATGTTTCCTCAATATGTAATATTTATATCTTTATACAATAGTTTATATCCAATTTTACCCTTTGGTTAGTTTTTAGTAAAAGATATGAAATGAATCTTTTGTCGTTTTTCGTATGAGGTACTTTTTGACTTTTTCGACAAAAGTACGAAGAATGTTTTTTTAACTTATACGGCACGAACGGATTTTTACGGTTTTATAAAGCCTTATTTTCATGAATCTTCCTCCAAAAGATTTCATGACTATTTTCAATAAAATATCTTTCTTTTAAAATTGCATGATGTTTTGTGAAAAGAAATTGATTTTGAAGAAGAAAGGATATTTTCCTCAAGAATTCAATTCAAGTGTTTTATGAAAATTATTTTCCATCTAAGATAATAAAGGGTTCTGTTTCTATCCATATTTTTAAATTGATTTGACTATGTTGTGATGGAATTATTTTTATGAATTCCTTTATCTTTTGTGAATGGTTTTATGATGTCATGTTGTTTAAGAATCCCATTTTTATTACATGGGTTATGCAATGATGTATGATTTATGATTTTGTGGCACACATAAGAATGGTATCATTATGAGATGGGTAAGACCTATATCTCCCTCCAATGCATTGGGTAAAGATTTTATATCTCATGAGATAGACATGGCTGAAATGGTAGGTTATACCGGTTGAGTGAAACAGGACTGAAACGAGGGTGACTCGGTTCAGAAAAGGACTTTGTCCACTAAGATAGTCCTGGAAATGAGTCTTGAATAACAAGAAATGATTCTCTATGATTATATGTGTATGGAACAAAGTTTAATATTTTAAGTTATGATTATTGTGATTACATTTCACTGGCATGAGTTATTCCAGGTTATGAAATGATGATCTCTTTTACAGGTTAAGATTTCCAAAAGTTATGTCCTTATGTATATGATGTGATTGATATTTCTTTTGTTTACCCTTACTGAGCATTTGAGCTCACCCTTTCATGTTTTCTTTTCCCCAGGATATAAGGAAAGGTTTTAGGTATAAAAAAAAGAAGATCTTTATGGGAGATGTTGAAGATCTTTCACCCGGATTAGAAGATTATATTCCGAGTTTCCAAAGACACTAAACTATTACGATCCTTGTGTGTGTGTTTTTGTTATGTACTAAATATTCCGCAAAAGTAATGTAATGTCCATGTTCGTCAGGCTTCGGGTCTCTACAGTTGGTTTCAGAGGAAAGTTTTAGTCAACCTTTGGAAACTAGGATGCAAAAATGTTAGTGAGATCCCTAGAGATATTTCTAAGGTATGTCTAGGGATGACCCTAAGGATAAGTATACGTATAAGATACAGTCCTAAAACTATGGTAACGATCATTGAATTTAACCTAAGAAGTTAGATATTGAGGATAATCCCCCTTTATAATGTTGTTTTCCCTAGCATGATTTTTGCCTCTCACACTATTCTTTTTCGGTTTTAGAAAATGGCTGGAAACAAGGTGATTCACGATAATGGAGGATATGATGGACAATGGAATGATATACTTCATGAGCAACCAAATGAAATGGGATTTGGAAGTCCAAACATCATTATTATGCCGAATCATCAATCTCATAATATGACCAATAAAGTAAAATTTTGTAAGTTTCCTGACTCGGCTAAAAATAGAAATTTGGAGTTTCATGATGATCATAGAGAAAAGAAAGTTCAATTTCCCCTATGTAAATCATGTGGGAAGAGGCATCAAGGAGAATGTTTCAAATGAACTGGAAGATGCTTTGGGTGTGGAAAAGAAGGACACAAAGCCAGTAAGTGTAAAGGAAAAGGTTCAGTTAACACCAGGGATGAGGATAATGGTATTTCTACGACATCAACAATGGTTAAATGTTTTAAATGTGGAATGTACGAGCATTATGGAAACCAATTCCCTAAGGGAAAGTCTCATGAAGAGAATCAGTATGGTCGTATGGGTAGTATTTATGTGGATGATGATGAAGAGACTACAAATGATATGTGAGAAGAATTATTGTTGAAGCTCGGTCAATGGTTTAAGAATGTAGTGGAATGATTACATGTTTATCATGCGTAATGTTGTATAAGTAATCTCATGATACTATGGAATAAAGACACATCTATGGATTGTTACACTGTTGTCTTTCCTTGAGTTTTGAAAGTGTATGATTAATGTTTCCAGTATCCATGAAAGGTTATTCAGATATTTTTGGAATGTAGACGATATGCGCATAATGAAGGGATAAGGAGAAAATTAAATGTTTGATAGTATTCATGAGCTCATGAATGATATAAGGAGAAGGTTATATCATGGTTTGAGTATATAGAATTTTTGGATTTTGGTATGTGGAAAGAGTAAAATTTTGGCAGCATTCATGTTTTCACTAGGGTTCAATGGGTATTCATTCTTCAATAGAATACATGATTAAGGTATTCACATGTTTGTAATTTGACAAACAAGATATATCTTATGATATATGGGGGATAAATAATGGCATTCACGTGATTGTTCTGTGACATTTCAAAAAATCATTTTCTTTATACTAAGTGCTTGGACCGAAGTATTTTAGATAAGAGTAATGATTAGAATGGATAAAACGTTTTTCGATATTATTGATTGGATGTTATAGTAATATAGCTTTAGAAAAAGGACAACCTGCAGGACGGGTGACAACCCATTGCGTCGGACAAGGCTGTGGGAATCGAACCCACAACCGAAGTGCGACTGGCCTTTATCGCCTACCACTGGCCTACAGGAAGTCCCTGTTTAGTAGAAACTAGTTTTATTATATTAAGCTGTATGATATATCAAGTATAAGTCCATTTTAGGAACCATATATGATTAATCTCACTCTAGAATGACTTATGTATATTTAATAACTTTTGATAACCTTTTGTTTGAGACAGATGGACTGACCCGTCATTCTATCACATGATCTACTAACACTTCACGAATAAAAAATTCAACTTCATTTATTTAAGAGATGAAGTAGAAAATGTTCAAGGAACGAACAACAGTGAGATTGTATCAAAATAAAGTAAGTATTTATTCTAATTCAAATTCTTCATCTTTAGGGAAATGATCATGAAAACCAAAAATGTTGTCCTAGTGCTCTTATATCTGATTAATCATATGGTACCTTAGATCGTCACAAATTTATGGATTTGTGATCGTTGGCTTTTCTATAGCCATGTTCTCTACCACTCTCCATCAGAACATGATGGTTAGATTTTTCTTCAATATCCATATTTTCACCTATGTGGAAACCTAGTGATTAGTTTATTTGGGTAACCGTTACGTTTCATAATTTTGTTTTTAAAGATTTGTTTTGGTATTCCTTTTTACGATGTGGGTTTCTATCAAAGAAACTTTCGAATAGTAAACCATTTATAACCCCGACCAATTTCGAGGGCGAAATTCATTTTAAGGGGGGTAGAATGTAACACCCTGAGATTTAATGAAAAATATTCTTTTTAATTTCATTAATGTCTTATGTTATACGCTACACCAAAAGGAGCTTTCAAAACACACATCTATGACCTGGCTTTAATTACACGCAATCGCGACCTTCCACGATAGCGTGTGTTGTACGCAACGCCAAGTTTCGCTAAACAACGATATGCTATTAAGATATTATTAAAACTAGCCGTTATGAATAGTAATAACCACTTTTTGAAATTTTGTAATTTTTTTTTCAAAATGGACTTCATTTATGGATTCAGAATATTTAAATTAGCTTAGGGTGAAATTTTGGTGATTTTCGGATAACTTTCATATTTTGATGAATAGTGAAAATTACTAAATTTTAATTAAAAACAGCTTTTTCAATAGAAATAATTAATAGTTATAAATTATTAATTTTAGTGGTTTTAAAGTATATTTAGAATATATTTTTACAATTTAATACAATGTTGGTCATTATATGTAATTTCACATTGAAACCAGTTATAAACAAGTGTCAATCTTTTAATAGTTATTATCTCTTAAAAACACGCATTTTGTTTTGACGACGGGAATTAATATTTAAATTAATTAATGAAACTGATATGTTTTGAATTTTGGTAAAATAGAAATCATTTTTGAGTTCATAATATCAAATATAGCTTATGCCTAATTTTATGTATTTTTCTGAAAACTTTCAATTTTTGATGAATAGTGAAACCACTAAGTGGTAGTTAAAAAACTGAATTTTTCATAAAACATAATTTTACCACTTCTGTGAGTTGAATTTAAAAAATCCGAGAGACACGGTTGATGTCAGTAAGTAAAATGTGGATCAATGAGATGAAAATAATTTTTGGTGAATATTAACTTTTTACTTTTATTTTACCACGGTTAAAAGTAAATAGGGTAATTAAGGGTAAAAATGATATTATTATTACCCTAACACATTTCCTAATTCTATGGGATAAGTGTAATTCGACCAAAAACAACCTTAGGAATAAAATATGACCATTTAGGCCCACTTGAATTAGATTAGGACATTTATTATTATTTAAATCAAAGAAGAGTTAAAAGAGTTAAAATCAAAGTTTATTTAATAAAATATTTTTAATATAGGGTTATACATAAGTTAAAATCGACTATAAATATTCATTAGAAATATAAAAAAATTTCCTACATAATGGTATTTTATTTTTAATTTTTAGATATTAAATAATTTAATTTATTTATGACACAACGATGATGCAGTAATTATCTTATTAATGAAATATTGACATAATTGATGTTATAAATACTCAAATAAATATAATTTGAGACTTTTTATGAATTACACTAATTTTAATGGTTAATATGACATGTTAGTATTGATTTAATTAACTTTTTTCTAACCTATAATTCTGTTAGGAGTTTCACAAAAATCAATTACTAAATAGTGTCAAAATTGACATAAAATAGTTTTTAGAAACAAATATTATATTATTAATTGTTATTTTATTCCTAAAAATCTAAGGTTCGGTAAAATGACTTAGATAAGGTTATATATATTAATAATAAACACCTTGGGGTTCGTTTGGCTTGATATAGTAAGTTTATTAACCTTATAGTATAAGAACACAAGAAGACACGGTAAAATTAAAATTATTTAACTTAATGTTAAATCTAAATGATAAGGTTAAAATAGGAACCCAACTTGTCTAAATCCTATTGGATGAGAGGATTTAGAACCATCCCCACCTTATCCTCGAAATAAATCAATTTTTATCTATTTTAAACCGAACTTGACTTTATAATAAAATAATATTTTTAGTTATTCCAAAGGTGCCCCTCTCCTCCCTTATAAAGGGGAACCTCCTCCCTCTCTTCCTCACACAACATTGATCCTTCAAGCTCGGCCAACCCCTGCCAAATTCACTTCTCCACTTCCCTAGAAACATCCTAGAGGTTCTGGTCTTCCTAAAATAACAATTTTAGTGCCCTAGGAGGAGGTCTCAAAGAGGCGCTTCAAAGAAGAGGTAATTTCCGTTACCGATTCTTTCAACTTTAATTCTTCTTCCACTTCTTCTTCTTAGGTTGTTTCATTATGAAGTAATAACATCAGTATCACTCATATACTGATATGTTATTATAAGTATGAAACAATGCTATTTCACCAATCTATCCATCCTACGGAAAACGAAATCAACGCGCGTGCGTACGTACGAAATACCGTCTACACGCCGTGGTGAAATCTATTTTCCACCACCACCTTACTTGGATGGGTAAAATGGTGTAAATAATAACTATATATGATTATTATAAAGTGATATTGATACTTAAATAGTATACATGCACTTAAACACAAGTTCACGAACATGAGAACGATATCATCGCTCGTACGTACGTACGGACTACCGTCTCCACGACGCGATGAGATTCATTCTCCATGTTAACGATTTAAGAATGATTATAAAGTATATATAAGAAATAATAATGAAATATATGACATTATAAAGCTACTGGATTTATGTATATATTTATGTCATCTACTTACTTCCATTCAAGGTAATAAGGAATGGAAAACAGCGTTCATGCGTACGTACGGACTACCGTCTCCATGAACGGTGTGTTTCATTTCATTTATCTATCTACTATATATATATATATATATATACTGAATATATATGATATATAAATCATGTTTTATATTCTGGAAGTAAGTAAATCATGATATAAGTAATAATAATGTCAAGAACAACAAGTCCAAACACTTACGATAAATGAAACGTTTTTACCCAAAACGCTTCTTTGACATGGAATTTACAAAAGAACTGGTAGTATAAAGTCATAAGTGAACCATATATGATATCATAACAATGAATATGATACTGTAATAAGTTAATGACATTATTTAAATCATTATACAGGAGGTTCGGATACGTACAAAGCATATCGGAAATAAGGTAAGGGAAATATCACAATCTCATTTTTATCCGAGATTGTTTATACTTTGGTATTTACTGGGGTGTATTTTATCATCCACATCCATGTTTCCTCAATATTTAATATTTATATCTTTATACAATATTTTATATCCAATTTTACCCTTTGGTGAGTTTTTAGTAAATGATATGAAAGGAATATTTTGTCGTTTTTCGTACGTGGTACTTTTTGACTTTTTCGACAAAAGTACGAAAAATGTTTTTTTTAACGTATACAGCACGAACAGATTTTTACGGTTTTATAAAGCCTTATTTTCATGAAACTTAATCCAAAATATTTCATGACTATTTTCAATAAAATCTATTTATTTTAAAATTTCATGATGTTTTGTGAAAAGAAATTGATTTTGAAGAAGAAAGGATATTTTCTTCAAGAATTCAATTCAAGTGTTTTATCAAAATTATTTTCCATCTAAGATAATAAAGGGTTATGTTTATAATCATATTTTTACATTTATTTGACTATGTTGTGATAGAATTATGTTTATGAATTCCTTTATCTTATATGAATGGTTTTATGATGTCATGTTGTTTAAGAATCCCATTTTTATTACATGGGTTATGCAATGATGTATGATTTATGATTTTGTGGCACACATAAGAATGGTATCATTATGAGATGGGTGGCACCTATATCTCCCTCCAATGAATTGGGTAAATATTTTATATCTCATGAGATAGACATGGCTGAAATGGTAGGTTATACCAGTTCAGTGAAACAGGACTGAAACGAGGGTGACTCGGTTCAAAAAGGGACTTTGTCCACAAAGATAGTCTTGGCAATGAGTCTTGACTAACAAGAAATGATTCTCTATTATTATGTTTTTATTCCACAAAGTTTAATGTTTTATGTTATGATTATTGTGATTACATTTCACTGCCATGAGTTATTCCAAGTTATGAAATTATGATCTCTTTTACAGGTTAAGATTTCCAAAAGTTATGTGGTTATGTATATGATGTGATTGATATTTATTTTGTTTACCCTTAATTATCATTTTAGCTCACCCTTTCATGTTTTATTTTCCCCAGGATATAAAGAAATGTTTTAGGTATAAAAAAAATTAAGATCATTATGGGAGATGTTGAAGATCATTCACCAGGATTAGAAGATTATATTCCGAGTTTCCAAAGACACTAAACTATTACGATCCTTGTGTGTGTGTTTTTGTTATGTACTAAATATTCCACAAAAGTAATGTAATGTCCATGTTCGTCAGGCTTCGGGTCTCTACAGTTGGTATCAGAGGAAAGGTTTAGTCAACCTTTGGAAACTAGGATGCAAAAATGTTAGTGAGATCCCTAGAGATATTTCTATGGTATGTCTAGGGATGACCCTAAGGATAAGTATACGTATAAGATACAGTCCTAAAACTACGATAACGATCATTGAATTTAACCTAAGAAGTTAGATATTGAGGATACTCCCCCTTTATAATGTTGTTTTCCCTAGCATGATTTTTGCCTCTCACACTATTCTTTTTTGGTTTTAGAAAATTGCTGGAAACAAGGTGATTCACGATAATGGAGGATATGATGGACAATGGAATGATATTCTTCATGAGCAACCAAATGAAATGGGATTTGGAAGCCCAAACATCATTATTATGCCGAATCAGCAATCTCATAATATTACCAATAAAGTAAAATTTGGTAAGTTTCCTGACTCGGCTAAAAAGAGAAATATGGAGTTTCATAATGATCATAGAGAAAAGAAAGTTCAATTTCCCATATGTAAATCATGTGGGAAGAGGCATCAAGGAGAATGTTTCAAAGGAACTGGAAGATGCTTTGGGTGTGGAAAAGAAGGACACAAAGCCAGTAAGTGTAAAGGAAAAGGTTCAGTTAACACCAGGGATGAGATAATGGTATTACTACGACATCAACAATGGTTAAATGTTTTAAATGTGTAATGTATGAGCATTATGAAAACCAATGCCCTAAGGGAAAGTCTCCTGAAGAGAATTAGTATGGTCATATGGGTAGTATTTATGTGGATGATGATGAAGAGACTACAAATGATATGTGAGATGAATTATTGTTGAAGCTCGGTCAATGGTTTAAGAATGTAGTGGAATGATTACATGTTTATCATGCTTAATGTTGTATATGTAATCTCATGCTACTATGGAATAAATAGACATCTATGGATTGTTACACTATTGTCTTTCCATGAGTTTTGAAAGTGTATGATTAATGTTACCAGTATCCATGAAAGGTTATTCAGATATATTTGGAATGTAGATGATATGCGCATAATGAAGGGATAAGGAGAAAATTAAATGTTTGATAGTATTCATGAGCTCATGAATGATATAAGGAGAAGGTTATATCATGGTTTGAGTATATAGAATTTTTGGATTTTGGTATGTGGAAAGAGTTAACTTTTGGCAGAATTCATGTTTTCACTAAGGTTAAATGGGTATTCATTCTTCAATAGAATACACGATTAAGGTATTCACATGTTTGTAATTTGAAAAACAAGATATATCTTATGATATATGGGGGATAAATGATGGCATTCACGTGATTGTTCTGTGACATTTCAAGTAATCATTTTCTTTATAATATGAGCTTGGACCGAAGTATTTTAGATAAGCCTAAATACTAGAATGGATAAAACATTTTTCGATATTATTGATGGGATGTTATAGTAATATAGCTTTAGAAAAGGACAACCTGGAGGACGGGCGACAACCCATCGCGACGGACAAGGCTGTGGGAATCGAACCCACAACCGAAGTGCAACTGGCCTTTATCGCCTACCACTGGCCTACAGGAAGTCCCTGTTTAGTAGAAACTAGTTTCATTATATTAAGCTGTACGAAATATGAAGTATAAGTCCATTTTAGGAAGCATATATGATTAATCTCACTCTCGAATGACTTATGTATATTTAATAACTTTTGATAACCTTTTGTTTGAGACAGATTGAATGACCCGTCATTATATCACATGATCTACTAAAACTTCAAGAATAAAAAATTCAACTTCATTTATTTAATATATGAAGTATAAAATGTTCAAGGAACGAACAACAGTGAGATTGTACCAAAATAAAGTAAGTATTTATTCTAATTCAAATTCATCAACTTTAGGGAAACGATCTTGAAAACCAAAAATGTTGTCCTAGTGCTCTTATATCTGATTAATCAGATGGTACCTTAGATCTTCACAAATTTATGGATTTGTGATTGTTGGCTTTTCTATAGCCATGTTCTCTACCACTCAATCAGAACATGATGGTTAGATTTTTCTTCTATATCCATATTTTCACCTATGTGGAAACCTAGTGATTAGTTTATTTGGGTAACCGTTACGTTTCCTAATTTTGTTTTTAAAGATTTGTTTTGGTATTCCTTTTTAAGATGTGGGTTTCTATCAAAGAATCTTTCGAATAGTAAACCATTTATAACCCCGACCAATTTCGAGGGTGAAATTCATTTTAAGGGAGGTAGAATGTAACACCCTGAGATTTAATGAAAAATATTCTTTTTAATTTCATTAATGTCTTTTGTTATACGCTACACCAAAAGGAGCTTTCACAACACACATCTCTGACCTGGCTTTAATTACACGCAATCGCGAGCTTTCACGATAGCGTGTGTTGTACGCAACACCAAGTTTCGCTAAACAACGATATGCTATTAAGATATTATTAAAAGTAGCCGTTATTAATAGTAATAACCACTTTTTGATATTTTGTAATTTTTTATTAAAAATGGACTTCATTTATGGATTCAGAATATTGAAATTAGATTACGGTGAAATTTTGGTGATTTTCGGATAACTTTCATATTTTGATGAATAGTGAACATTACTAAATTTTAATTATAAACAACTTTTTCAATCGAAATAATTAATAGTGATAAATTAATAATTTGAGTGGTTTTAAAGTATATTTATAATATATTTTTACAATTTAATACAATGTTGGTCATTGGATGTAATTTCACATTGAAACCCGTTATAAACAAGTGTCAATCTTTTGACAGTTATTATCTCTTAAAAACACGCCTTTTGTTTTGACGACGAGAATTAATTTTAAAATTAATTAATGCAACTGATATGTTTTGAATTTGGTAAAATAGAAATCATTTTTGTGTTCATAATATCAAATATAACTTAGGCCTAATTTTTTTTATTTTTATGAAAACTTTCAATTTTTGATGAATAGTGAAACCACTAAGTGGTAGTTAAAAAACTGAATTTTTCATAAAACTTAATTTTACCTCTTCTGTGAGTTTAATTTCAAAAATCCGAGAGACACGGTTGAATTCAGTAAGTAAAATGTGGTTCAATGAGATGAAAATAATTTTTGGTGAATAGTAACTTTTTACTTTTATTTTACCACGGTTAAAAGTAAATAGGGTAATTAAGGGTAAAAATGATATTATTATTACCCTAACACATGTCCTAATTCTATTGGATAAGTTTAATTCGACCAAAAACAACCTTAGGTATAAAATATGACCATTTAGACCCACTTGAATTAGAGTAGGACATTTATTATTATTTAATTCAAAGAATAGTTAAAAGAGTTAAAATCAAAGTTTATTTAATAAAATATTTTTAATATAGGGTTATACATAAGATAAAATCGACTATAAATATTCATTAGAAATATAAAAAGATTTTCTACATAATTTTATTTTATTTTTAATTTTTAGACATTAAATAATTTAATTTATTTATGACACAACGATGATGCAGTAATTACCTTATTAATGAAATATTGACATAATTGATGTTATAAATACTCAAATAAATACAATTTGAGACTTTTTATGAATTACACTAATTTTCATGGTTAATATGACATGTTAGTATTGATTTAATTAACTTTTTTCTAACTTATCATTCTGTTAGGAGTTTCACAAAAATCAATTACTGAATAGTGTCAAAATTGACATAAAATAGTTTTTAGAAACAAATATTATATTATTAATTGTTAATTTATTCCTAAAAATCTAATTATCTGTCAAATGACTTAGATAAGGTTATATATATTAATAATAAACACCTTGGGGTTCGTTTGGCTTGATATAGTAAGTTTATTAACCTTATAGTATAAGAACACAAGAAGACACGGTAAAAGTAAAATTATTTAACTTAATGTTAAATCTAAATGATAAGGTTAAAATAGGAACCCAACTTGTCTAAATACTATTGGTTGAGAGGATTTAGACCCATCCCCACCTTATCCTCGAAATAAATAAATTTTGATCTATTTAAAACCGAACATGACTTTATAATAAAATAATATTTTTAGTTATTCCAAAGGTGCCCCTCTCCTCCCTTATAAACGGGAACCTCCTCCCTCTCTTCGTCACACAACATTGAGCCTTAAAGCTCTGCCAACCCCTACCAAATTCTCTTCTCCACTTCCCTGGAAACATCTTAGAGGTTCTGGTCTTTCTCAAAGACCAATTTTAGTGCCCTAAGAGGAGGTCTCAAAGAGGCGCTTCAAAGAAGAGGTAATTTCTGTTACCGATTCTTTCACCTTTATTTCTTCTTCCACTTCTTCTTCTTAGGTTGTTTCATTATGAAGTAATAACATCAGTATCACTCATATACTGATATGTAATTATAATTATGAAACAATCCTATTTCACCAATCTATCCATCCTACGGAAAACGAAATCACCGCGCGTGCGTACATACGAAATACCGTCTCCACGCCGTAGTGAAATCTATTTTCCACCACCACCTTACATGGATGGGTAAAATGGTGTAAATAATAACTATATATGATTATTATAAAGTGATATTGATACTTAAATAGTATACATACACTTCAACACAAGTTCACGAACATGAGAACGATATCATCGCTCGTACGTACGTAAGGACTACCGTCTCCACGATGCGATGAGATTCATTCTCCATGTTAAACATTTAAGAATGATTATAAAGTATATATAAGAAATAATAATGAAATATATGACATTATAAAGCTACTGGATTTATGTATATATGTATGTCATCTACTTACTTCCATTCAAGGTAATAAGGAAAGGAAAACAGCATTCATGCGTACGTACGGACTACCGTCTCCATGAACGGTGTGTTTCATTTCATTTATCTATCTATTATATATATATACGGAATATATATGATATATAAATCATGTTTTATATTCTGGAAGTAAGTAAATCATGATATAAGTAATAATAATGTCAAGAACAATAAGTCCAAACACTTACGATAAATGAAACGATTTTACCCAAAACGCTTCTTTGACATGGAATTTACAAAAGAACGGGTAGTATAAAGTCATAAGTGAACCATATATGATATCATAAAAATGAATATGATTCTGTAATAAGTTAATGACATTATTTAAATAATTATACAGGAGGTTCGGAAACGTACAAAGCATATCGGAAATAAGGTAAGGGAAATATCACAATCTCATTTTTATCCGAGATTGTTTATACTTTGGTATTTACTGGGGTGTATTTTATCATCCACATCCATGTTTCCTAAATATGTAATATTTATATCTTTATACAATAGTTTATATACAATTTTACCCTTTGGTGAGTTTTTAGTAAAAGATATGATAGGAATCTTTCGTCTTTTTTCGTACGAGGTACTTTTTGACTTTTTCGACAAAAGTACGAAGAATGTTTTTTTAAACTTATACAGCACGAACGGATTTTTACGGTTTTATAAAGCCTTATATTCATGAAGCTTCCTCCAAAAGATTTCAAGACTATTTTCAATAAAATCTCTTTATTTTAAAATTGCATGATGTTTTGTGAAAAGAAATTGATTTTGAAGAAGAAAGGATAATTTCCTCAAGAATTCAATTCAAGTGGTTTATCAAAATTATTTTCCATATAAGATAATAAAGGGATCTGTTTATAACCATATTTTTACATTGATTTGACTATGTTGTTATTGAATTATGTTTATGAATTCCTTTATCTTATATGAATGGTTTTATGATGTCATGTTGTTTAAGAATCCCATTTTTATTACATGGGTTATGCAATGATGTATGATTTATGATTTTGTGGCACACAAAAGAATGGTATCATTATGAGATGGGTGGGACCTATAACTCCCTCCAATTAATTGGGTAAATATTTTATATCTCATGAGATAGACATGGCTGAAATGGTAGGTTATACCGGTTCAGTGAAACAGGACTGAAACGGGGGTGACTCGGTTCAGAAAGAGACTTTGTCCACAAAGATAGTCTTGGCAATGAGTCTTGACTAACAAGAAATGATTGTCTATGATTAGGTGTTTATTCCACAAAGTTTAATGTTTTAAGTTATGATTATTGTGATTAAATTTCACTGCCATGAGTTATTCCAGGTTATGAAATTATGATCTCTTTTACAGGTTAAGATTTCCAAAGTTTTGTGCTTATGTATATGATGGGATTGATATTTAGTTTGTTTACCTTTAATGAGCATTTGAGCTCACCCTTTCATGTTTTATTTTCCTCAAGATATAAGGAAATGTTTTAGGTATAAAAAAGGAAGATCTTTATGGGAGATGTTGAAGATCTTTCACCCGGATTAGAAGATTATATTCCGAGTTTCCAAAGACACTAAACTATTACGATCCTTGTGTGTGTGTTTTTGTTATGTACTAAATATTCCAAAAAAGTAATGTAATGTCCATGTTCGTCAGGATTCGGGTCTCTACAGTTGGTATCAGAGGAACGGTTTAGTCAACCTTTGGAAACTAGGATGCAAAAATGTTAGTGAGATCCCTAGAGATATTTCTAAGGTATGTCTACGGATGACCCTAAGGATAAGTATACGTATAAGATACAGTCCTAAAACTACGGTAACGATCATAGAATTTAACCAAAGAAGTTAGATATTGAGGATACTCCCCCTTTATAATGTTGTTTTCCCTAGCATGATTTTTTCCTCTCACACTATTCTTTTTGGGTTTTAGAAAATGGCTGGAAACAAGGTGATTCACGATAATGGAGGATATGATGGACAATGGAATGATATTCTTCATGAGAAACCAAATGAAATGGGATTTGGAAGTCCAAACATCATTATTATGCCTAATCAACAATCTCATAATATGACCAATAATGTAAAATTTGGTAAGTTTCCTGACTCGGCTAAAAAGAGAAATATGGAGTTTCATGATGATCATAGAGAAAAGAAAGTTCAATTTCCCCTATGTAAATCATGTGGGAAGAGGCATCAAGGTGAATGTTTCAAAGGAACTGGAAGATGCTTTGGGTGTGGAAAAGAAGGACACAAAGCCAGTAAGTGTAAAGGAAAAGGTTCAGTTAACACCAGGGATGAGGATAATGGTATTGCTACGACATCAACAATGGTTAAATGTTTTAAATGTGGAATGTACGAGCATCATGCAAACCAATGCCCTAAGGGAAAGTCTCATGAAGAGAATCAGTATGGTCATATGGGTAGTATTTATGTGGATGATGATGAAGAGACTACAAATGATATGTGAGATGAATTATTGTTGAAGCTCGGTCAATGGTTTAAGAATGTAGTGGAATGATTACATGTTTATCATGCATAATGTTGTATAAGTAATCTCATGATACTATGGAATAAAGAGACATCTATGGATTGTTACACTGTTGTCTTTCCTTGAGTTTTGAAAGTGTATGAATAATGTTACCAGTATCCATGAAAGGTTATTCAGATATTTTTGGAATGTAGATGATATGCACATAATGAAGGGATAAGGATAAAATTAAATGTTTCATAGTATTCATGAGCTCGTGAATGATATAAGGAGATGGTTATATCATGGTTTGTGTATATAGAATTTTTGGATTTTGGTATGTGGAAAGAGTTAACTTTTGGCAGCATTCATGTTTTCACTAAGGTTCAATGGGTATTCATTCTTCAATAGAATACATGATTAAGGTATTCACATGTTTGTAATTTGACAAACAAGATATATCTTATGATATATGGGGGATAAATGATGGCATTCACGTGATTGTTCTGTGACATTTCAAGTAATCATTTTCTTTATACTATGAGCTTGGACCGAAGTATTTTAGATAAGCCTAAAGATTAGAATGGATAAAATGTTTTTCGATATTATTGATGGGATGTTATAGTAATATAGCTTTAGAAAAAGGACAACCTGCAGGACGGGCGACAGCCCATCGCGTCGGACAAGGCTGTGGGAATCGAACCCACAAACGAACTGCGACTGGCCTTTATCACCTACCACTGGCCTAAAGGAAGTCCCTGTTTAGTAGAAACTAGTTCTATTATATTAATCTGTATGATATATGAAGTATAAGTCCATTTTAGGAACCATATATGATTAATCTCACTCTAGAATGACTTATGTATATTTAATAACTTTTGATAACCTTTTATTTGAGACAGACGGAATGACCCGTCATTCTATCACATGATCTACTAACACTTCACGAATAACAAATTCAACTTCATTTATTTAAGAGATGAAGTAGAAAATGTTCAAGGAACGAACAACAGTGAGATTGTACCAAAATAAAGTAAGTATTTATTCTAATTCAAATTCTTCAACTTTAGGGAAACGATCTTGAAAACCAAAAATGTTGTCCTAGTGCTCTTAAATCTGATTAATCAGATGGTACCTTAGATCGTCACAAATTTATGGATTTGTGATTGTTGGATTTTCTATAGCCATGTTCTCTACCACTCTCCATCAGAACATGATGGTTAGATTTTTCTTCAATATCCAGATTTTCACCTATGTGGAAACCTAGTGATTAGTTTATTTGGGTAACCATTACATTTCATAATTTTGTTTTTAAAGATTTGTTTTGGTATTCCTTTTTACGATGTGGGTTTCTATCAAAGAAACTTTCGAATAGTAAACCATTTATAACCCCGACCAATTTCGAGGGCGAAATTCATTTTAAAGGGGGTAGAATGTAACACCCTGAGATTTAATGAAAAATATTCTTTTTAATTTCATTAATGTCTTCTGTTATACGCTACACCAAAAGGAGCTTTCACAACACACATCTCTGAACTAGCTTTAATTACACGCAATCACGACCTTCCACGATAGCGTGTGTTGTACGCAACACCAAGTTTCGCAAAACAACGATATGCTATTAAGATATTATTAAAACTAGTCGTTATGAATAGTAATAACCACTTTTTGAAATATTGTATTTTTTTTCAAAATGGACTTCATTTATGGATTCAGAATATTGAAATTAGATTAGGGTGAAATTTTGGTGATTTTCGGATAACATTCATATTTTGATGAACAGTGAAAATTACTAAATTTTAATGAAAAACAACTTTTTCAATCGAAATAATTAATAGTGATAAATTATTAATTTGAGTAGTTTTAAAGTATATTTAGAATATATTTTTACAATTTAATACAATGTTGGTCATTGGATGTAATTTCACATTGAAACCAGTTATAAACAAGTGTCAATCTTTTGATAGTTATTATCTCTTAAAAACACGCCTTTTGTTTTGACGACGGGAATTAATTTTTAAATTAATTAATTCAACTGATATGTTTTGAATTTGGTAAAATAGAAATCATTTTTGAGTTCATAATATCAAATATAGCTTAGGCCTAATTTTTTGTATTTTTCTGAAAACTTTCAATTTTTATGAATAGTGAAACCACTAAGTGGTAGATAAAAAATTGAATATTTCATAAAACTTAATTTTACCACTTCTGTGAGTTGAATTTCAAAAATCCAAGAGACACGGTTGATGTCAGTAAGTAAAATGTGGTTCAATGAGATGAAAATAATTTTTGGTGAATAGTAACTTTTTACTTTTATTTTACCACGGTTAAAAGTATATAGGGTAATTAAGGGTAAAAATGATATTATTATTACCCTAACACATGTACTAATTCTATTGGATAAGTGTAATTCGACCAAAAACAACCTTAGGAATAAAATATGACCATTTAGGCCCACTTGAATTAGATTAGGACATTTATTATTATTTAATTCAAAGAAGAGTTAGAAGAGTTAAAATCAATGTTTATTTAATAAAATATTTTTAATATAGGGTTATACATAAGATAAAATCGACTATAAATATTAATTAGAAAGATAATAAGATTTCATATATAATGGTATTTTATTTTTAATTTTTAGACATTAAATAATTTAATTTATATATGACACAACGATGATGCATTAATTATCTTATTAATGAAATATTGACATAATTGATGTTATAAATACTCAAATAAATATAATTTGAGACTTTTTATGAATTACACTAATTTTCATGGTTAATAGGACATGTTAGTATTGATTTAATTAACTTTTTATAACTTATCATTCTGTTAGGAGTTTCACAAAAATCAATTACTAAATAGTGTCAAAATTGAAATAAAATAGTTTTTAGAAACAAATATTATATTATTAATTGTTATTTTATTCCTAAAAATATAAGGTTAGGTCAAATGACTTAGATGAGGTTATATATATTAATAATAAACACCTTGGGGTTCGTTTGGCTTGATATAGTAAGTTTATTAACCTTATAGTATAAGAACACAAGAAGACACGGTAAAAGTAAAATTATTTAACTTAATGTTAAATCTAAATGATAAGGTTAAAATAGGAACCCAACTTGTCTAAATCCTAATGGATGAGAGGATTTAGACCCATACCCACCTTATCCTCGAAATAAATCAATTTTGATCTTTTTAAAACCGAACTTTACTTTATAATAAAATAATATTTTTAGTTATTCCAAAGGTGCCCCTCTCCTCCCTTATAAACGGGAACCTCCACCCTCTCTTACTCACACAACATTGAGCCTTCAATCTCGGCCAAACCCTGACAAATTCTCTTCTCCACTTCCATAGAAACATCCTAGAGGTTCTGGTCTTCCTCAAATACCAATTTTAGTGCCCTAAGAGGAGGTCTCAAAGAGGCGCTTCAAAGAAGAGGTAATGTCTGTTACCGATTCTTTCTCCTTTATTTCTTCTTCCACTTCTTCTTCTTAGGTTGTTTCATTATGAAGTAATAACATCAGTATCACTCATATACTGATATGTTATTATAAGTATGAAACAATCCTATTTCACCAATCTATGCATCCTATGAAAAACGAAATCACCGCGGGTGCGTACGTACGAAATACCGTCTCCACGCCGTGGTGAAATCTATTTTCCACCACCACCTTACTTAGATGGGTAAAATGGTGTAAATAATAACTATATATAATTATTATAAAGTGATATTGATACTTAAATAGTATACATAAACTTCAACACAAGTTCACGAACATGAGAACGATATCATCGCTCGTATGTACGTACGGACTACCGTCTCCACGACGCGATGAGATTCATTCTCCATGTTAAACATTTAAGAATGATTATAAAGTATATATAAGAAATAATAATGAAATATATGACATTATAAAGCTACTGGATTTATGTATATATGTATGTCATCTACTTACTTCCATTCAAGGTAATAAGGAAAGAAAAAACAGCGTTCATGCGTACGTACGGACTACCGTCTCCATGAACGGTGTGTTTCATTTCATTTATCTATCTATTATATATATATATATATACGGAATATATATGATATATAAATCATGTTTTATATTTTGGAAGTAAGTAAATCATGATATAAGTAATAATAATGTCAAGAACAATATGTCCAAACACTTACGATAAATGAAACGATTTTACCCAAAACGCTTCTTTGACATGGAATTTACAAAAGAACGGGTAGTATAAAGTCATAAGTGAACCATATATGATATCATAAAAATGAATATGATTCTGTAATAAGTTAATGACATTATTTAAATAATTATACAGGAGGTTCGGAAACGTACAAAGCATATCGGAAATAAGGTAAGGGAAATATCACAATCTCATTTTTATCTGAGATTGTTTATACTTTGGTATTTACTGGGGTGTATTTTATCATCCAAATCCATGTTTCCTAAATATGTAATATTTATATCTTTATACAATAGTTTATATACAATTTTACCCTTTGGTGAGTTTTTAGTAAAATATATGATAGGAATCTTTCGTCGTTTTTCATACGAGGTACTTTTTGACTTTTTCGACAAAAGTACGAAGAATGTTTTTTTAAACTTATACAGCACGAACGGATTTTTACGGTTTTATAAAGCCTTATATTAATGAAGCATCCTCCAAAATATTTCATGACTATTTTCAATAAAATCTCTTTATTTTAAAATTGCATGATGTTTTGTGAAAAGAAATTGATTTTGAAGAAGAAAGGATAATTTCCTCAAGAATTCAATTCAAGTGTTTTATCAAAATTATTTTCCATATAAGATAATAAAGGGATCTGTTTATAACCATATTTTTACATTGATTTGACTATGTTGTTATGGAATTATTTTTATGAATTCCTTTATCTTATATGAATGATTTTATGATGTCATGTTGTTTAAGAATCCCATTTTTATTACATGGGTTATGCAATGATGTATGATTTATGATTTTGTGGAACACAAAAGAATGGTATCATTATGAGATGGGTGGGACCTATAACTCCCTCCAATGAATTGGGTAAATATTTTATATCTCATGAGATAGACATGGCTGAAATGGTAGGTTATACCGGTTCAGTGAAACAGGACTGAAACGGGGGTGACTCGGTTCAGAAAGAGACTTTGTCCACAAAGATAGTCTTGGCAATGAGTCTTGACTAACAAGAAATGATTGTCTATTATTATGTGTTTATTCCACAAAGTTTAATGTTTTAAGTTATGATTATTGTGATTAAATTTCACTGCCATGAGTTATTCCAGGTTATGAAATTATGATCTCTTTTACTGGTTAAGATTTCCAAAAGTTTTGTGCTTATGTATATGATGGGATTGATATTTATTTTGTTTACCTTTAATGAGCATTTGAGCTCACCCTTTCATGTTTTATTTTCCACAAGATATAAGGAAATGTTTTAGGTATAAAAAAAGGAAGATCTTTATGGGAGATGTTGAAGATCTTTCACCCGGATTAGAAGATTATATTCCGAGTTTCCAAAGACACTAAACTATTTCGATCCTTGTGTGTGTGTTTTTGTTATGTACTAAATATTCCAAAAAAGTAATGTAATGTCCATGTTCGTCAGGATTCGGGTCTCTACAGTTGGTATCAGTGGAACGGTTTAGTCAACCTTTGGAAACTAGGATGCAAAAATGTTAGTGAGATCCCTAGAGATATTTCTAAGGTATGTCTACGGATGACCCTAAGGATAAGTATACGTATAAGATACAGTCCTAAAACTACGGTAACGATCATAGAATTTAACCTAAGAAGATAGATATTGAGGATACTCCCCCTTTATAATGTTGTTTTCCCTAGCATGATTTTTGTCTCTCACACTATTCTTTTTGGGTTTTAGAAAATGGCTGGAAACAAGGTGATTCACGATAATGGAGGATATGATGGACAATGGAATGATATTCTTCATGAGAAACCAAATGAAATGGGATTTGGAAGTCCAAACATCATTATTATGCCTAATCAACAATCTCATAATATGACCAATAATGTAAAATTTGGTAAGTTTCCTGACTCGGCTAAAAAGAGAAATATGGAGTTTCATGATGATCATAGAGAAAAGAAAGTTCAATTTCCCCTATGTAAATCATGTGGGAAGAGGCATCAAGGTGAATGTTTCAAAGGAACTGGAAGATGCTTTGGGTGTGGAAAAGAAGGACACAAAGCCAGTAAGTGTAAAGGAAAAGGTTCAGTTAACACCAGGGATGAGGATAATGGTATTGCTACGACATCAACAATGGTTAAATGTTTTAAATGTGGAATGTACGAGCATCATGCAAACCAATGCCCTAAGGGAAAGTCTCATGAAGAGAATCAGTATGGTCATATGGGTAGTATTTATGTGGATGATGATGAAGAGACTACAAATGATATGTGAGATGAATTATTGTTGAAGCTCGGTCAATGGTTTAAGAATGTAGTGGAATGATTACATGTTTATCATGCGTAATGTTGTATAAGTAATCTCATGATACTATGGAATAAAGAGACATATATGGATTGTTACACTGTTGTCTTTCCTTGAGTTTTGAAAGTGTATGAATAATGTTACCAGTATCCATGAAAGGTTATTCAGATATTTTTGGAATGTAGATGATATGCACATAATGAAGGGATAAGGAGAAAATTAAATGTTTCATAGTATTCATGAGCTCGTGAATGATATAAGGAGAAGGTTATATCATGGTTTGAGTATATAGAATTTTTGGATTTTGGTATGTGGAAAGAGTTAACTTTTGGCAGCATTCATGTTTTCACTAAGGTTCAATGGGTATTCATTCTTCAATAGAATACATGATTAAGGTATTCACATGTTTGTAATTTGACAAACAAGATATATCTTATGATATATGGGGGATAAATGATGGCATTCACGTGATTGTTCTGTGACATTTCAAGTAATCATTTTCTTTATACTATGAGCTTGGACCGAAGTATTTTAGATAAGCCTAAAGATTAGAATGGATAAAATGTTTTTCGATATTATTGATGGGATGTTATAGTAATATAGCTTTAGAAAAAGGACAACCTGCAGGACGGGCGACAGCCCATCGCGTCGGACAAGGCTGTGGGAATCGAACCCACAAACGAACTGCGACTGGCCTTTATCACCTACCACTGGCCTAAAGGAAGTCCCTGTTTAGTAGAAACTAGTTCTATTATATTAATCTGTATGATATATGAAGTATAAGTCCATTTTAGGAACCATATATGATTAATCTCACTCTAGAATGACTTATGTATATTTAATAACTTTTGATAACCTTTTGTTTGAGACAGACGGAATGACCCGTCATTCTATCACATGATCTACTAACACTTCACGAATAACAAATTCAACTTCATTTATTTAAGAGATGAAGTAGAAAATGTTCAAGGAACGAACAACAGTGAGATTGTACCAAAATAAAGTAAGTATTTATTCTAATTCAAATTCTTCAACTTTAGGGAAACGATCTTGAAAACCAAAAATGTTGTCCTAGTGCTCTTAAATCTGATTAATCAGATGGTACCTTAGATCGTCACAAATTTATGGATTTGTGATTGTTGGATTTTCTATAGCCATGTTCTCTACCACTCTCCATCAGAACATGATGGTTAGATTTTTCTTCAATATCCAGATTTTCACCTATGTGGAAACCTAGTGATTAGTTTATTTGGGTAACCGTTACATTTCATAATTTTGTTTTTAAAGATTTGTTTTGGTATTCCTTTTTACGATGTGGGTTTCTATCAAAGAAACTTTCGAATAGTAAACCATTTATAACCCCGACCAATTTCGAGGGCGAAATTCATTTTATGGGGGTAGAATGTAACACCCTGAGATTTATTGAAAAATATTCTTTTTAATTTCATTAATGTCTTCTGTTATAAGCTACACCAAAAGGAGCTTTCACAACACACATCTCTGAACTGGCTTTAATTACACGCAATCGCGACCTTCCACAATAGCGTGTGTTGTACGCAACACCAAGTTTCGCTAAACAACGATATGCTATTAAGATATTATTAAAACTAGTCATTATGAATAGTAATAACCACTTTTTGAAATATTGTATTTTTTTCAAAATGGACTTCATTTATGGATTCAGAATATTGAAATTAGATTAGGGTGAAATTTTGGTGATTTTCGGATAACATTCATATTTTGATGAACAGTGAACATTACTAAATTTTAATTAAAAACAACTTTTTCAATCGAAATAATTAATAGTGATAAATTATTAATTTGAGTAGTTTTAAAGTATATTTAGAATATATTTTTACAATTTAATACAATGTTGGTCATTGGATGTAATTTCACATTGAAACCAGTTATAAACAAGTGTCAATCTTTTGATAGTTATTATCTCTTAAAAACACGCCTTTTGTTTTGACGACGGGAATTAATTTTTAAATTAATTAATTCAACTGATATGTTTTGAATTTGGTAAAATAGAAATAATTTTTGAGTTCATAATATCAAATATAGCTTAGGCCTAATTTTTTGTATTTTTCTGAAAACTTTCAATTTTTATGAATAGTGAAACCACTAAGTGGTAGATAAAAAACTGAATTTTTCATAAAACTTAATTTTACCACTTCTGTGAGTTGAATTTCAAAAATCCGAGAGACACGGTTGATGTCAGTAAGTAAAATGTGGTTCAATGAGATGAAAATAATTTTTGGTGAATAGTAACTTTTTACTTTTATTTTACCACGGTTAAAAGTAAATAGGGTAATTAAGGGTAAAAATGATATTATTATTACTCTAACACATGTACTAATTCTATTGGATAAGTGTAATTCGACCAAAAACAACCTTAGGAATAAAATATGACCATTTAGGCCCACTTGAATTAGATTAGGACATTTATTATTATTTAATTCAAAGAAGAGTTAGAAGAGTTAAAATCAATGTTTATTTAATAAAATATTTTTAATATAGGGTTATACATAAGATAAAATCGACTATAAATATTCATTAGAAAGATAATAAGATTTCCTAAATAATGGTATTTTATTTTTAATTTTTAGACATTAAATAATTTAATTTATTTATGACACAACGATGATGCATTAATTATCTTATTAATGAAATATTGACATAATTGATGTTATAAATACTCAAATAAATATAATTTGAGACTTTTTATTAATTACACTAATTTTCATGGTTAATATGACATGTTAGTATTTATTTAATTAACTTTTTATAACTTATCATTCTGTTAGGAGTTTCACAAAAATCAATTACTAAATAGTGTCAAAATTGAAATAAAATAGTTTTTATAAACAAATATTATATTATTAATTGTTATTTTATTCCTAAAAATCTAAGGTTAGGTCAAATGACTTAGATGAGGTTATATATATTAATAATAAACACATTGGGGTTCGTTTGGCTTGATATAGTAAGTTTATTAACCTTATAGTATAAGAACACAAGAAGACACGGTAAAAGTAAAATTATTTAACTTAATGTTAAATCTAAATGATAAGGTTAAAATAGGAACCCAACTTGTCTAAATCCTAATGGATGAGAGGATTTAGACCCATACCCACCTTATCCTCGAAATAAATCAATTTTGATCTTTTTAAAACCGAACTTTACTTTATAATAAAATAATATTTTTAGTTATTCCAAAGGTGCCCCTCTCCTCCCTTATAAACGGGAACCTCCACCCTCTCTTCCTCACACAACATTGAGCCTTCAATCTCGGCCAATCCCTGACAAATTCTCTTCTCAACTTCCCTAGAAACATCCTAGAGGTTCTTGTCTTCCTCAAATACCAATTTTAGTTCCCTAAGAGGAGGTCTCAAAGAGGCGCTTCAAAGAAGAGGTAATGTCCGTTACCGATTCTTTCACCTTTATTTCTTCTTCCACTTCTTCTTCTTAGGTTGTTTCATTATGAAGTAATAACATCAGTATCACTCATATACTGATATGTTATTATAAGTATGAAACAATCCTATTTCACCAATCTATCCATCCTACGAAAAACGAAATCACCGCGCGTGCGTACGTACGAAATACCGTCTCCACGCCGTGGTGAAATCTATTTTCCACCACCACCTTACTTGGATGGGTAAAATGGTGTAAATAATAACTATATATAATTATTATAAAGTGATATTGATACTTAAATAGTATACATACACTTCAACGCAAGTTCACGAACATGAGAACGATATCATCGCTCGTATGTACGTACGGACTACCGTCTCCACGACGCGATGAGATTCATTCTCCATGTTAACAATTTAAGAATGATTATAAAGTATATATAAGAAATAATAATGAAATATATGACATTATAAAGCTACTGGATTTATGTATATATGTATGTCATCTACTTACTTCCATTCAAGGTAATAAGGAAAGGAAAACAGCGTTCATGCGTACGTACGGACTACCATCTCCATGAACGGTGTGTTTCATTTCATTTATCTATCTATTATATATATATATATAATGAATATATATGATATATAAATCATGTTTTATATTCTGGAAGTATGTAAATCATGATATAAGTAATAATAATGTCAAGAACAAGAAGTCCAAACACTTACGATAAATGAAACGGTTTTACCCAAAACGCTTCTTTGACATGGAATTTACAAAAGAACGGGTAGTATAAAGTCATAAGTGAACCATATATGATATCATAACAATGAATATGATTCTTTAATAAGTTAATGACATTATTTAAATCATTATACAGGAGTTTCGGATACGTACAAAGCATATCAGAAATTAGGTAAGGGAAATATCACAATCTGATTTTTATCCGAGATTGTTTATACTTTGTTATTTAGTGGGGTGCATTTTATCATCCACATCCATGTTTCCTCAATATATAATATTTATATCTTTATACAATCGTTTATATCCAATTTTACCCTTTGGTTAGTTTTTAGTAAAAGATATGAAAGAAATCTTTTGTCGTTTTCGTACGAGGTACTTTTTGACTTTTTCGACAAAAGTACGAAGAATGTTTTTTTACTTATACAGCAGGAACCGATTTTTACGGTTTTATAAAGCCATATTTTCATGAAACATCCTCCAAAATATTTCATGACTATTTTCAATAAAATCTCTTTATTTTAAAATTGCATGATTTTTTGTGAAAAGAAATTGATTTTGAAGAAAAAGGATATTTTCCTCAAGAATTGAATTCAAGTGTTTTATCAAAATTATTTTCCATCTAACATAATAAAGGGTTCTGTTTATAACCATATTTTTACATTGATTTGACTATGTTGTGATAGAATTATGTTTATGAATTCCTTTATCTTATATGAATGGTTTTATGATGTCATGTTGTTTAAGAATCCCATTTTTATTACATGGGTTATGCAATGATGTATGATTTATGATTTTGTGGCACACATAAGAATGGTATCATTATGAGATGGGTGGGACCTATATCTCCCTCCAATGAATTGGGTAAATATTTTATATCTCATGAGATAGACATGGATGAAATGGTAGGTTATACGGGTTCAGTGAAACAGGACTGAAACGAGGGTGACTCGGTTCAGAAAGGGACTTTGTCCACAAAGATAGTCTTGGAAATGAGTCTTGACTAACAAGAAATGATTCTCTATGATTATGTGTTTATTACACAAATTTTAATGTTTTATTTTATGATTATTGTGATTACATTTCACTGCCATGAGTTATTCTAGGTTATGAAATTATGATCTCTTTTACAGGTTAAGATTTCTAAAAGTTATGTGCTTATGTATATGATGTGATTGATATTTATTTTGTTTATCCTTAATGATCATTTTAGCTCACTCTTTCATGTTTTATTTTCCCCAGGATATAAAGAAATGTTTTAGGTATAAAAAAAAGGAAGATATTTATGGGAGATGTTGAAGATCTTTCACCAGTATTAGAATATTATATTCCGAGTTTCCAAAGACACTAAACTATTACGATCTTTGTGTGTGTGTTTTTGTTATGTACTAAATATTCCGCAAAAGTAATGTAATTTCCATGTTCGTCTGGCTTCGGGTCTCTACATATACACTAGGTAATTTAATTCCATGAAACCAATGAGAAAAATTCATCTTCACACACTTGATTAATGTGTGGCAAGCCGAAGGTATATATGTTCTATTTCTTTTCATAGTGGGAGATAAATCTAAACATATTCCCATCGAAATCAAGTCCAATCTATCATGAAATCCAAATTTTTTATTTATTTTTATGTATAAAAAATTTCCAATCAAACTTTCACATATGTTTTTATCAACATGTATAGTGTTAATGTTATGTTTTATCTAAAAAAATCCCCAATAAGGTACTTTTAAAATGGTTGACTATTTCTTCAAGATATTTTTTTGATGACCAACAATTTCTCTATTTACAAATGTAAAATCAATATTTTTTAACCTGTCGTAATATTATTCATCTAAAAATGGTTGGGTGGGAAGATTATATTCATGTAAATTAAAAAATTAATTTTTCAAACTATGATAAGGCTGATCAATTCACAAAAAATATACGATGTCCCATGTAAACTATCTATCTTTTATTTTGAAATTGATAATATGAAGTATGTTATTCACAAATTAGAAATAATTTATATCCCTTAAAACTGTATCAAGATAAGTTTCAATATATCGGAAAGTCATTTATAGTGAAAATTATCATATCACATAAAAGAAAATACCTTTTCTTGTATACATAAAAAAATGTTACACCTATCTCCCATAGAAGTTTCAAATCATCAAAAAATGGTGAAAGATACATATCAATATCATTTCCTAACTATTTTGTTTCCATAAATCATCAATCTCATCAATTTTTTTTATTCAAACATATTTGTGGGGAAAATTTGTAAACTACCAACGAAATAGTCTATGAACTATGTTGGATACTAAGGCACCAATATCGATTCATTCTATCTTTTCATAGTCCAATTGCAAGATATATAATATCAATTCAAAAATTAGGAAATTGTTTATCAAATCTATTCCACTTTGGTGAATGAACCTGGTGAATTAAGTTATAATTATATATCCACTCATATGTTCTCCTTCTCAACATTTTTGAATCAATTGAATTTTTAATTAACACATCAAAATATGAATTATTTGAAGGTACCAAATTGATTTAGCATGAGGTTTGATTCTGATACCATAGAATGGATTAGAGTTAAATTATTAGAATTATTAGAAGGAAATATTAGAAGTAATTATTATAAGGTACTAAATTTCTTTATTAGGTGGTTTGATGTTAGTACCTATGAATGAATGAGAGTTGATTTTTTCATCCACCTTATAGATAAATGTACCACATGTAGAAAATTCAATAAAAATTAAGATTCATTTCTATGAAACACACAATCATTAGGGAAATAATGTATCTTTTTATACCCCACTACCATTGGGAATAATTTTCCTTTTCCTCATAATTGGAATCTGGAAGCCCATTACCTTTTAGAAGTAGATCTTTTAGAAGTTTAATCAACGAATAGAACATTTTATCACTCTACCCATTTCTTTATTTAAAGTTATCTAATCTCAAAATTTCTAATAAAACAACATATTTAGTGTTTTATTTAAAGTTAACTAATCTCCAAATTTCTAATAAAACTATATATTTAGTGCAATCTAATAATAATGGTTTCTCATAATCTCTATACAATCGTTAAACAATTGCTGTTTTTCAATGGTTTCAATGCCTACATCATGAATTAATAATTCAATATTATCCTATGTCTCATTCAAAATATTTTCATCAACATAGGATGTTGAATTTGACATTAATTCACCATACGGAATATAACATTTATAATCATTTATAAAACCATAGAAAATGGGATGATGCTTGATTTATATGGAATTTAACATTCAAATATTCAAACACTTCAGACATGGGAAAAAAATAGATTTCTTTTATAAAAATTTCATTTATAAAATTTAAATAAATCAACTAATCATTTTTCAAATTTATCAGTGGTTCTTAATAAATCTATTTAATTATGATCCTTTAAATACCTAATATCACAATATAAAAAGTGAATATATTAAAACAGATAAACATTTAAAAATATATAAAAAAGTTAAATTTTAAAAAATAAAAACATATAACCAAAACATTTAATTATTGATATCCATTTAATCATAACAAAAAATTATACATAATGATCAAAAAATATTATACATAATTTTTCTCCAAAAATAAAAAATAGTTATAGATAATTTACATTCAAAAAATTAAACATAATTTATCTTCAAAAATAAAAAATAACTAACATACACTTACACATAATTTATAAAACATAACAACATATTGTAACTAACATATAATTATAATAACAAAAAATTATCATAACAAAAAATTATAAATAATTTATCTTAAAAAATAACATAAAAACAATTAAACATAAATAAATAACTGACAAAAAATTATGAAAAAAAGATCCTGAATTCTGAACAATTAATAAAAATATAAAAATAATCATATAAAAAAATTTATAAAAATTTATCATAAAAAACAATTGTTTGAAAATTATGTGAAAAATTATTCAAAAATTTATACATTTATAACTTATTAACAAATATAGAAACACTTATGCACAATGACCTGCAAACAATTATTATAATAGACAATTATCATAAAAAATAGTTTAACAAAAAAACATATAATAACATACCAAAATTTATGATAACAAACAATTAAACATAATTTATTTTGAAAAATAAAAAAACATACAAATTTTGAAGCTCGATAAAGAAAAATATCTCCTGAATTCTGATAAACTCAATTGAATTCTTCGGAAATAGAGTGAATGTTGTAAGATTAAATAAAAGTGAGTTCAAAAAATTAGAAAAAAAGAACTATCAAAAACCTCAAATTGCTATTGTGGGTCAATTGTAATAGCTTGAAGGTTCACTAAATAAAAATGAAGGTATAATGATTCAAGATAATAAATGTGAAAATTATTTGAAAATAATTTGTAATAGATTATCAAAGGTCATCAAGGGTGGTCAAATCCATCACAATTCAAGAGTTGGTTAAGAGATAGGGTTTTGAGCAAAAGAAAAATAAGTCTTCGGGTTGTTGGTATATTTTTAAATGAATTTTAGCATCAATTCTCATTAAAAACTATGTTAAAGAGTTTTTTTAAAATTTTATTTATCTCTTGTTTAAAAAAACCAACATTAAAGAGTTCAACTTTAATATCGGTTTTATTAAAAATTGATATTAAATTTTCTTAATAACTTTTAACATCATTTTTTAAGAAAATAGAAATTAATAGATATAGAGAATAAATTTTCACATCTGTTTTAATGAAAACCAAACTTAAAAGTCCCCAATGTTAATTTTAAAATCGGTTTATAAAATACCGATGCCAAAGCCAGTATTTCTACTAGTGAATGAATGAGGTATATCTTCATACAGTTCACCAATGAACTCACAATGATGTCCACTACATTTATATGGAGTCTGTAACATATATAAATACTATTTATATTAATCAAATCAATAAAAGTCTATATGAGTACAATTTATTTTATTTTTTACCTATGGAACCACTTGTATACCATCAACATGATACCACATCATCACTTCATCTATATGCACTGACATCTGTGATAATTTTTTTGTAATAGTGGGTTCCCAAGAAGCAACATAAACAATAATTTTTTATTACTATATCATGTATACAGTGATTAATACATGATGCACACTTACTATTATAGTGTTGATATTTTTCCATCCACTATTTACATAGTAATTTCCAAATATTATTTGTCACATCAAAAGGCTATGTCAGTTCTCTGGCTATAATGAGAACCATGATATACAATGAAATTAATCTTAAATATATGTCATATAGTCTAGGTACGCCATAATGATCATACATAGATGATGTATAACTATCAGGTGTTGGAGGCTCACAAGCATTGAGAGTTCTTTTCATGAATTTTTCACTTGGTAACCTAATATATATGAGATCAGAAAGACTAAACTGCTAATAAGAACACCACATGTTTCAAGTATCATTGGTTTTTTCTATTAGCGATAATGTGTAATAATCTCCTAAATTGAGGTTATTATTAGTGTTTACTATTTAAAAAAATACATTGGTGCGAGGGAAAAGCTATGAAATTGAATTTTTTGTGAGGTATCTTGCATTGGGTGTGTCATTGGTGGCATGAAATTGATCAAATAATTATGAAATAATTTGCTACTTTCTAAAAGAAGTGATATCTCATGCCTATTTGATCAGGATTTTAGTACCTTCACTAAATCCATGGCCATGGTAGATGAAGGTAAGTCCGTCCAGTTATGTTAATGAATAATAATGAATGAATAGATGATGACCAGATGTGTGCATTCTACATTATGATATATTATGGGAGAAATTAGATTATATTACACAACTTGTGTTTGCAGGAAATTTTTTAATTGATATGACTATACAATATCTCTTTATAGGCCATGGTGGTTATCTAGACTCTGCTCATGGGTTCTGAATAATATTCACGGCTATTGACATAAGGTCCTAGAGAGTTACACACTAAGCATATTCAAAATTATGTCCTATTTTCATGAATAAGAATATTTGAAATTGTGGGACCGACCACGAGTTTTAGAATATGTTCAAGAATATATGATTTACATGACATAAATAAATTTATATTATTCAAGTTTAAAATAATTGGAATTCAATTTATTTATCATAATTATTCAAAAGTGTTAAGTGAATACAAATAAAATATATTCCACAAATTAATAATAATTTATTCAAGATTTTTTTAATATATTTATGAGAGAAACAAGTCATTTTAATTGATCATATTTTATCACATAACACAGTTTAGATGTTACAAGCATGTGATAAAATATTGATGATATTTATGATATGTTTACTAAGTCTTAATTGTCATTAATGACATGATTAGAATGTTATGTTTATTCTGGGGCCAAAGTAGTATTTTTGTAACCATAAACCTATATTTACCATCCATAAGAAGATAAAATTAGATTCACTATTCACAACTCAAAAATTGAGACCTTATCTCTCCCTGATCTTATGTTCTAGTTAGAGAAGAGAGAGTTTAAAGAACCCTAATCCAAGAACTCCCTCCTAGATCGAAGAATTGGTGCCCCTGTGATCATATCGATGTATAAGTTTGCATTGATTGTCAATTTTAGAACCCAATGATTGAATATTTATGTTTTATCGAGAATTTAGAGCATGTGTCGATGATCTATAGGGTTCCATCTTCAGTTCCTTGAAGCTATGATTGAGGAAGACAAACAGTGGTCAAACATCTCTTCAAATAAGACGATGTATTAATTTGTTTTAATTTTTATGATTAATTAATTCACATGGAGATCCTCAGGTTGTGATCGAGCAATATTTATTTTGGAGATGATGTTACATCGTCGATCTCAACATTAAAAATTTAAATTCCTCATTCATTAGGCATTCATTGTGCACTCGAACCCAAAAATTGGTATTAAAGTGATTGTGTGAATTTTAAAGCTAATGAATAATTATTTTTTCTTTAAATTCCTAAAGAGGGCATCATTATGGTCCCAACACCAAAGACGAAGATTCAATCCAATATTAGATAACCCAGTTGTGACTATAAAATGTTTTTAATATGGAAAAAAATCAACATTATGAGTATCAATTTCAAATAACATATTTATATACATATTTTTTTATTTAACCTAAATATAGTTACCAGTTGTAATATTTTGTCACGACTCTTACTGGAACTGACCCCTCCTTAGGACATGTTTCCAATGTGAGTCACTGCCCTATCCAAGATTGTCCTTACTTGGATAAAACCCCAAGTGATTTACCTCCTCACGATTATCTCGACTCAAAACAATGTGGGGTGGGCTCTGATCGACTTGCAACAAAAATGGAAGAGTACTCCTTGAACCACCTAACCTCATTTGGATGCATAATATGCCCGAGTCTTGTTTTAGGGGTTTTCCAGGCTTCCGGGCCTAAGAATTTTTTTATATAAACAATTTAATTTCAAAGAAAATTTTCAAAAATCAAGTTAATATTTAGAAATAAAATTAAGTTAAATTGAGAGCAATCAATTTTTTAACTGAATTATAATCAAAGGAATTTTTTTATTCAATTAATGACATCGACATAAATTTTTCACGTTTTTATTTTTTATTTCATAATTAATTTTTGCATCAACTGATTTTTATAATTGACATACTAATATGTGACCATGATTAAGTTATTTAATTATTTATTGAAATTACAGGTGAGGTATGTAATAATTAATTAAATGGATGGTCTGTGAATAATTTATCTTCATAATTATATATATTAGGGCCTGCATATCCATATTTTTTTTATCTGTATTGCTTACCCCCAAGACCCCATTTCCCACGTGCGAGTAACTTTTTTATGATTAATATGAAAAAGAATTTGGACCACACCAAGATGATGCAGTATACTTGAAAATATGGTGATACATTGTACTAGAGTGTGAGGTGTGATATGAGTAAAGACCCAACTCGGGCATTATACCCCTAGGTTCACAATTGATTCATTTTCACATAAATGGATCAACCAAAACAAAATTATCAAGACAAGTCACAATATTTATTTAATATGTGCATCGTTTATTATTTTCATGGATTTATTAGATAACACAAACACATAAAATAATAAATGCATAATGCATAGATTAAATTAATTTAAGACTTGTTAAATGTTTTTCTATTTAATGCATTGTTCAATTGTGAGTGATATCACATAGTATGTGCGTATCATGTAGAAAATAGATTCATTCATAGAGAAAATATTAAAATAATCAAGTTAATATTACATCTCAAGTGCTTTCTGTCGTTTGAATTTGAACAACACTGGGTGTATTGGGTTCTCATCATCCCTAGTTGAGGGTGCGCCCTTATACTGAGGAGTTCTTATGAGTGTGATTGATTTAATTTACTAAAATTGGAAACAAAGTATTATACATAGCTATATTGTTTAATATTTAAAGGATAATCATTGATTAAACCAAGTTTATGATTTTAGAAGCAGGGACTTCACTCAACGGTTCAAGGAGCGGTGAGATAAAGTTGATGACTAGTCTAACACCTACCTTGAAACCCTCTGAGTAGTGAGATAACCATTTCTTAGACTATGAAGAGAGGTTTTCAGGGATCCTTGCTACTATTATATTTTAATGAATGAGTGTTCCGAGTCTAGTAGTGAGGGATACTAGGGTTTTATAATATAGTTGGAGAAATTTTCTGATTTAACTAATGCCTAATCGGTAATCAAGATAAAAGTATTAATATATGAGTTTTTATTTTAGATAACATTTTAAGGAAAATGAACATTTTCTTACCAGCATGAGTTTCCAAAGAGTAGTACATGATCTTACACAAAGTACTAGAATATAGGAAATTCAAGGTGCTGGAGTCTCCAATACTTGATGAAACACCTTGACCAGTGAGGGTAAAAAGGATTCTTACATGAGACTCATGTAAAACGTATTTTATGTTTACATAAAAATTTCATCATCAGTGTTCAATAACATGAGAATACATGATCAGTACATGGATAAATCTACATGTTCTCTCATCTCCAAGATGCATGTGAGGAGAAATTAAATCATGATATGATTTGGGTGAATATTACTCTAAACATGTTTAAATTTAAAGATGGATCCTATTCTTTCAATACATCATTTTCTTATATATTTATCACCCATTCAACCCAATATTTTTTAAGATTACAGAAAAGGAACAAAATGAATATAACATTTCATTACCTTTTGGGTATTGTTCTCCAAGAAATAATAATATAAAGAAAGTTTAATATTTAGATCTTAAGGTGAACGAGATGAAATATAATGTGAAAAATTCAATGGAAAGTGTGATTCTAAAGGCACATTCCCAATGTCCTTCATGAAAAATAAGTTGATCATTATATAGGAAGTTGTTTTCTTCACATGTCTTGAGATAAGACTGTGGAAGATAAAATTAAATAAATTGAAGAATAAAATATTCATTTATTCTTCATGTATATTCAACATTATATGTAATGTTTCTATCATGATTATTTTGTAATATATAAAATATTCTTGTCACATATGTTTATTTATATAAAGTAATTAAGTATGTATAGAGATTTTACAAGAAGTAAGGCAAATTATCCAAGAAGCTGAGAAAGGGTGATTCTTAAGTCAGAATTGAGAAGTAAAAAAATTCTTATTTCCATGGTTAATGATTATAATTGAAATTTTATTGAGTATCAGTAAAACATTTATCTCACATTTCCATTTGACATAAGGAGATATTATTGCTGTTTTTGAATTTATGCTATTTTTTTTGTCTAATACTCAACTAATATTTCCATAATGATTGAATCATTATAAATAACCAATGAATAAAAAATATAAGACTTATTTAGACCCAATTGTGGTGAGATAATTCTTTTCTAGAAAAACTAAAAGTTGTTTTCAAGGATATACCTATTATTGTTTTAGACTTATCAGATTTAAAGAACTTAGGTATTATGACAACATATACTTATTTAGTTTTGGATAAGGAAATCTTTTTAAATAAATATAAGACACAAATCTTTTGGAATTTGTTCATCTTGAGAGTGTAAACTATTACAATGTTATGTTAGAGGTAAAATTATAAAATTCATGAGATTCATTTAAGTGCTTTAAGGAATGTAAAGGAAAAATATGAAATATGAATGGTTAGAATATATGAGTTTCTTTGGGCTCATGTGCTGAAGAATATCTTTTACAAGCATTCATCGATCATGAAATATAACATGGGGTAATTCCAAAATGCATATTTACTTATAAAAATCAATGTTACGGTGTTAGTAAGAAGGACCGATGACGAGTCATACATGTAAACATTGATCAATAAAATAAAGTATTGAGTAATTCCTAAATGAATATTTACTTGTACACATTAGAGTCTTGATGTATGTAAAATGAGAAGAAATGTTTGAACTAATATGCATTGTAGATACTTACATTATTTTTCAAGAAATGATTCACAAATAGTGGTGTTATCCCAAAACTATATTCTAACTATAATGAAAAAATGATATAATATGAGTTATAGTATGATATAAATATATTATGTCATAATGAATGTTTTTAGGTGCAAAGTGTTTTTTCAGGATATAAACAAACTTGCATCAAGAAACACATAATGTATATCTAAACTAAACATCCAAATGGTTTATAAGGATATTATAAAAATTCATGAGATAGAAAATATATATTCAATCTATAGACTATATTTATATAAATGGATGAACATATTAATTCGCGATAGTGGGAGAAATATTGACTTGGATTTAAATATGAGGTTGAAGACTCAGTTTATTTGGGGAAAGGGGATAAATTGCAAAGAAAAGAAGACAAAATATAATGTAGGGATTTACTTAGTGAGACTCAAACATGATATCGCGCTTAAACCCATAGGGGAGGCTACCACTAAGTTCACTCTGGGGGAATTGACTTAGATTTAGTCAATTCCGAAGAAGCATAAGTTGTTGGAATAAGAACAACTTCCAGAAGATCCTATGGAAAGAGGATGTTTTTGAGACACATATTGCATAGGAAGGATAAAACCAGGGTAATAGTTTCACATTCACCATGGATGGTGATATATTATTCATTTATAATAATAAATACTATAATTATGTTGTAAATGGAAACAATGTAATATTTATAATATGCATTGAAATTCAAAAATCGATTCATGTATCAAAGTACTAAGACATATAATTTTGAATAATACAGTGGTATTCAAGTGAAACTATACATGGCCGGTATAAGAGTGGAACTAATAAGGATTGATTGGTAATACAAAGTTGTTATGCATAAATACATTATAATTTTACTTGTTATATCCACTTTCAATGATCATTATATTGAGAATTGGATGTTAAGTCAACCAATCTTATAAGGTGTCAATACGACACAACCATAAAAGGTTGGTGGCACCATTTAATTCAAATAAAGGGTTTATGTTACTAAAATCTAGTTTTTTATTGAAGTAAGAAAGATGAAAATTGAATATTCATTTGGAATGAATTTTTTCCATGTGTCTACAGGAGGTTAGTGGGTGCATCACAATTTTCAAGGATTATATGTTCAATAACATATTGAAAAAAGATATTGGTCTTATAGTTAGTTAATACTAGAATCGAAGAAACTCTATAGATATTAACTTAAATTAGAAACCTAATATTTAGGAAACAAGATAAAATAAGGTAGATAAAATGGGATGCATAGACCATGTTAAATTTACATATAATGACAATGTATTAAAAAATAGAAGTTGGAAAAATTTGAGAGTGAATTATCACTAATGTCACATAGAATAAAAATCTATAAGAAGACATGTATGGGAATATGAAGAGATTTGTGTGGTAAGTATAATTACATAAATTTTTATGATGTATCAATCACATATTTCATTCTATGTACAGTATTTGATATTTCCAATATATACTTTATGGTTTGAATATTTCAGTATAATATAGGAGAACTGCATGAGAAGTAGTCAGGACTATCCAATTGTACTAGAGAGAGTACAAGAGATATGTACCTGTCACATAGAGAGAAACATACACTAGTAATAAGGGGACAAAAACTAGTCTTCCTTTGGATAAATACAATATTATATCACAGTTAGGATAAGTTAATGGGAAAGGGAATCACATTAATTATATTGGTAGTCATGTATAAAATATCGAGTGCATCATGGATTCGAATTTAGCTAAAGAAGTATTACAAAAAATGAAACGGTTTTTTCTAGTTCTTGGAATCACACCTAGTATGTAAGGTTTTATCATAATATAAATTTCGATAATATTACTACTAGTACTATCCAAGATGTTAAGTTATGGCAGTGGAAATGAAGAATATACATGGGGATATCATCTCTTAAGGAGTCTTACTCAAGGAGGTGAAGTCGAAAATAGTAGAATAACCACACAACAAATACATGGCAGGTCCAACAACAAAATTAACAACTCATCAGAAGTATGATATTATCTTGTGAGTGCTAACAAGGTTAGTTAGAAATTTGGATCTAGTGCAAGTGGGAGTGTTGTAATAGTTAGTTCCCTAGACACAACATAAATAGTAATTATTGATTACCATACCATGTATATAGTGAGTTATACATGATGTACACTTACCATAATAGTGTTGATATTTCTACAACTACTATTTTCATGGTAGTTTCCATAGATTATTTGTCATATCAAAAGGTTATAGCAGTTCTGAGGCTATAATGAGAACCTTGAGATACTATAATATTAATCATAAACTTATAACCTATGGTCTAGATACATCGTAATGATTATAAACAAAAGATATCTAACTATTAGATATTGGTGGCTCATAAGCATCGAGGCTTCTTCTCATGAAGTTCTCATTTTGTGATCTAGAGTATATGAGATCAAGCTTACTGACCCACCAATAAGAAAACCACATGCTTCAAGTGTCATTGGATGTTATTATTTATAAACTCATGCAATGTTCTTATAAATTGTGGTTTTTATTAGTCTATACAAGTTGATCACATATGTAGGTACAAGGTAAAAATTAAGGAATTTAATTCAACGAATGGTAGCTTGTGTTGGGTGAATCATTAGCGACATGATATTGATTCAATAATAAAGAAAGAATTTGTCACTTTTAAAAGGAAGTGATATCTTAGGACTAGTTGATCAGAATGGTTATACCTTGACTAAATCCATGGACATGGTAGAATAAGGTAAGTAAATATAGTTAGGTCAATGAATATTAATGTAAGAAAGGATGATGGCATGAAGTATTCATCCTACTTTATGAGATATAATGAGAAAAGAGACTATATTACACAAAGTGTGTTTATAGGAAATTTTATCATTCCTATGACTATAAATTTCCTCTTTAAGGGCCTTCATGGGTTGCTAGAATGCACTCATAATCTATGAATTGTATTCACTGTTATCAAGATAAGATACTAGAGGGTCACACACTAAGCGTATTCAAAAGTCAGGCCAATTCTGATGAATAAGAATATAAGACATGGTGAGATCTACCATGGGGTCCGATATATTTCAAAGAGTATACAATCACCATGTAATACATAAATTCATATTATTAGAGTTTAGAATAATTTTAATTTAATGTATTTATTAAATTTTTTAACAAATGTTCAGTGAATACGAGGAAAATATATTTGACAAAGAAAAAATATTTTACTTGAGGTTTTATAATATATTTATGGGAGAAGAAAGTCATTTTAATAACTCCTATTTTATCACATAACATAGTTTAGATGTGAAAATTATGTGATAAAATATTTATGATATTTATGACATGCATACAAGGTTTGAATTTTTTTAAAGGACTTAATTAGAAGGTTAAATTTATTCGGGGGAAAAATGGTATTTCCATAGGATTAAAATAATCTATATAGGACATGGGAGAGTTACTATTCATAGTTCAAAAATTTACAGCTTTTCTTTCCCTACTCTCGTGTTTTTTAGAGAAAATAGAGAGTTTAGAGAACATTGATCCAATAACTCTCTCCTAGATTGAGGAATCAGTGCTCCTGTGATCGTGTTAACATCGAAGGATGCATCAGTTATCTATGATAAAACCCAGTGATTGAAGATCATCATTTTATTGGAGAGTGTGTGGATGGTCTATTGGGTTCCAACATCAATTACTTAGAGAAATTATTATTAGTGATGAATAGTGGTCAAACAGATCGTCAAATCAGATGAGGTATTAATTTGTTTTAATTTTTTTCATAATTCAATGTGAAAAGATACTTGGGTTGTAACTAGGAATTATTTATAATGATAATGATGTTACAATGTTTATCATATCATTATAATTTTAAATTAATAATTTTTTAGGCTTTCACAGTGCACTCAGTAGCAAAAAATATGTCCTCACAATCTATATTTAACTGGTGAAACTGCTCATCCATACTCTTTTTCATAGTCTACATAACAATATATACCTTAGAAGGTATATGAATCCCTGCATCTCTGCATGTATAAGTCCCCAACATTAAACATTACATAATCATGAAATATGTTAATAATTCACATTGAGGATATTTTAAGGTTTAGAGACTTATAGAATTAGGTCATAAGTTATACAAAACATCTTGAATATTACAAGTAGATACTTCAACTCACTATCCATTTTTTTATAAGAAAAACTCTTTAAAACAAAACATTACATCATTTCTTGTTTATAAAACATAACTTTTCCCTGATCCCATCCTTGAATATGTTCTTCTTTATGTCTTGTGAAAAACATTTCAAAACGTAAGATGAGCCTAAAAAATCTCAGTAAGGTGTACATAAATAAAAAACTGTTAGTCTTTACATAACATGGAAAAAATTAATATTTTATTATAATGTAATAATTTTTCACCTTTAAGATGTAGTAAAAACACTTTACTAAATATAATCTCATTTCATACCCCTTCTTGTTACCAAAAGATTACCACAATCCCACAAAATGCAACATATAACATATGAAGGTAACTTGGGACATAAACATACTTAAATAAAATAACCATACGATCGACCTCCACACATATCACTAAATGGAATAGCCATATGGCCAACTTCCATACCCAATTAATTGGAGGTTATAACATAACCAACCATCTTTGGTTTATCATAAAACCACCTGTCATTTGTTCTATCACATAACTACCTATCATTGGTTTATCACGTAACCACCCATGAAATTTCCAAGTACTATTAGATAATCATAAAACATAAAATATTGAAAATATAAATATTTCAATAATAACATTTAATTTTCAATCACAAGAAATAATTTCAATATATTGAAATAATAAATACATTTCAGAAACAATTCTAAATACAAAAACAATTAAAAAGGGAATAAGGGGTTTCTTTTCCTTTTAAAAACATTAAGGCTTATGGAGGAATCCAAATAATGATTACGGCGGAAGAGAGGTCATTGTTTCCAAATAAGTTAAATCTTCATTTAGTAAAATGCTTCAAAGATAAAATATTCCCTTTGGATGAAAGTAACAGTAAAAGGGGTTTATTATACACTGTGTAAAACAAGGAGATGTATATTATCAAAACATGCCTCAATGAAAGGAGTTTGAGAATAAATCTCTTACAAAGATATATTTGTAAATAAAATAGATCGATTATGTGTATTAAATATAACCACACATGAAGAAAGAATAAAGGAATGATGAGATATCAGAATTAATTTCTCACAAAATCATAGCACGACATAAACAAGAAGTATAAGATCAACCCAAAGAATGGAATTTTGGTTTAGAAGTTCCCATACCTTTAGTATGGCATCTTGTATGTTCCTTGTTCTTCCTGAATAATAAACATAAGTTACATTATAACTGATTCATAAAACTTTTCAAATTTATTATTCCTTTTATATCACTTATTACTTCTCTATAACAATTAGTTAATTATTTGAGTTCATATTAGACATTTTGCCGATGTTCGGAACTTGAGTAAAAAATGATCTTGTTATAATTACAAATTTTCCATGTGGTCAAGAAGACATTATATCCAGAATTATATTTATAATTTATAAATCATATATATCATATATATAGAATATATAAGTATTTATAATAGTCCATAGCATTTTAATATAAGAAATGAAATGCAAAATTCATGGAGATGGTAAGCCGTAAGCACACATGAATGCTACTTTCATTTATTTTTCATATTTAAAGGAATGAAAACAAAATGATACATAGGTTTATTATAATTCCAGTATAATATAATATATAAGTTCATTAACTCTATCCTTTATACATTCTATGTATGGAATGAACGAGTCATATCACTTTGAGGGGGCGGTAGTCCACACTTCCTCAAATGAAATTAACGTATTTATACTAAAAGAAAACCGTAAAGGTATGTACTAAATGATAATTAAAGAATAATAGAGATAAAATAAATATCATATATATCATATATAATTAAATTTACATCATAATGGACATCATAAGAGGTTATAGGAGAATATTGAACAATCATGGTTTCATGAGGCAGTAGTTCGCCATCAATAGAAACAGTATGTTCTATACCCATTAAACAGAGGTGTGTGTAAGTTTAGTTCGAATAATTTTCATTAAACAACCTATTTTATTGAATATACTGGTGTTTTTATAAAATAATTAAATAAATATAATTTATGGGGTTGTAGAAGGAAAATAAATGAAAGAATCTTGAGAGAAGACATTACCTCAAATCGGGTAACTCCTTTTGATTTAAGCTAAAAGGCCTTTTTTTAATTGGATTCTTAACAAATTAAGGATTATATAAGGAAGAGTGGTATGTTAAGAGATTATTTGGGTAGATTTTGGATGAACCAAGGGGGATTAAGAGGCATCAGTAAATATTAGAGGTTGTGTCCTTTTATAAGAGGGAAGAGGGCACTTTAGGAAAGGTTGAAAATATTATTTTATTATTAATTTATATTCGAAATATTATAACCAAAAAGTGATATATTTATAATATCATATAAGTATGGGTCCAAATAATCTCATCCCATGGATTTTAGAAAAGTTTAGGTCATAAAGTAAACCTTATCTTTTAGCTTTAACCCTTTGTAAAATAATTTAACTTTTACCATGTCTTCTGGTATATACATAATATATAGTTACCATAGTTACGATAAAATAACAATATAACCTAAAGTTGTTCATTAATAAAATTATAAATCTTATATAAGTAATTTTAACGAATATTAGATTTTTAGGACTATTATATCATTTAATAATATAGTATTTGTTTTTAAAAATCATTTATGTCAATTTATATACTATTCATATCATGACTTTAAAAAAATCCATAAAAATGTGATTCTATGGAAAAACTAAATTAATTCAAATAAAAAAATTAACAAACATCAATAAAATTTTTGAATGACATAAAAAGTTTAAAATAAGTTTATTTTAATACTTATAATTTCATTTATTTAAATCTTTCATTAATAAGGTAATCACTACATCACCCTTATGTCATAAATAAATTTATTTATTTGATGTCTAAAAATTATAAACAAAATATCATGATGTAGGAAATATTTTTATATTTATAATGATTATTTATAGTTGAAGATATCTCTAATATAACCCCATATAAAAATTGGTCTAGTAAAAGATACATGTTTAGGTTATATTTTCCTTAACATTAAATTAAAAGTAATTAAATGTCATCTTCACACACAAGTGGATCCATGGGGTCCTAAAATCAACCAAGGATGACCATGGTCAGATATATCTCATCTAATAGGGTCGAAACATGTTTTAGGGTAATATAATATTATTATAATATTATTTTTTCACTTATTTACCAGATTTAACCTTTAACCATGGTAAATAAAATATTTAGTGATGTTACTATTCAGAATGTATAAAAATAAAAAGTAATTTTTAAAAATTTTTAGAACTCCTGGTTCCAAATATAGAATATATTTTTTCCATATTCAAAACAAATAAGTTATAGAAATTAATTTAAAATTAATTCCCATTGTTAAAACAAAAAGTGTGTTTTTCAGAAGTAAAAACGACCAAATGATTGACATATGTTTATGTCATATTTCAAAGTGATGTTAATTCAAACGACCAAAATAGGATTAAATGATAAAAATATAATCTAATTAAACTTTAAACCCAATTAAAAGGATAATATAATCATATAAATAAATTAGATGAAAAGGCAATTTGAATTAAAATGCAGTATTACTCACTATTAATTAAAAAATGAACTTTACCAGATTAAAACCAAAAATTCACCCAAATTAATTTTTAATTTACTACTTCTAAAGAAGAAGTTTATTTCGTCAAAAGGAAACTTTTACATGACACAAAAAATATTTAAAAAGGGTTCTTCATCAAAAGTTGGTAAATTGACCTTTTAGAGAATACTAGAGTATTCCATGTTTAATATCGGATACATTCTTATTTTAGGCCTATAAAATTTATTGGATAAATATAAGGACATTTAAAAAACATGTATAATTATATTTTAGTTAGTTATGTTCATTCCTGGTAATATAATGACTTTGTGTTAACTACCATTTAAAATATTATTATTATTATTATATTATTTTTTAGAATAACTCAAAGTTGGGTGCAATATAAGATTTAAAAGAAACTCGTTGTTGTGTGTTGAATAAGATATCAAACAAAGTGTCCAATTTACCATAAAATTAATATCTTATTCATAAATATTAATAGATATGAAAAATTATTATTCTATAAATACCATGGTTGTTACATCATGGACCTGTATCCTCTGCTCTAACAACTACAAATTATAGAATAATTGTTTCGCATGATAAAAAATAATCATGACTATCACGCCCCATGACACATTGAAATATTCATCTCTGCACATAGTACTACAACACTGCTTCTCTGGAAGCTTTGCTAACTCAGCATCAAACTGAGCCTGTTGAATATACATAATGAATTAATAAAAAATGAGAATAATTTTAATAAAATAAAAATATATTTTCTACTAAATAATTGTATTTCCATATCTCCATCAATATTAGGATCACCCGCCCGACGAGTCCTCACCCATATCAACATATGATTGGTCAGGTCACCTCACTAGGGTAACTAAAATAAATGTGTCCACCAAATAAATATTTATATTATTGTTATACTAATTTTTTTTAATATATGAATCAACATTGAATCTCATAATTTAGTTAGTAATAACTGAAGTTTTAATTACAAATTTGAAATAGGTACTGGAATATACTTATAGAAAATTAAAATAAATTAATTTTTAAAAAATAAAAATACATAACAACAAAATCTGGTAAACCCTTTAGAAAAACCTATAACATGTCTACATTTATAAAAAAATATAGTCAAATCAATAAATTTTTATACATATAGTTCATAAATATTTTTACAAATGTCAACCGGGAATTTTTTTTTGTAAATATGTCACTGATCATGAAATAATGTTGTATCTATTTAAAATATATCTCTGGCCCATTTTATATCTTCTTATTATACGAATATAGTGGTTTGGTCAAGTGTTTGATCATGAAAGGTGAAAACATATGGTTCCTATCAGTCAATCAGAAGAACCCATCTTTTAGTCATTTTCACCACAACATTCCAATTAGAATCAATATTGAAAAAGGAAACATTCTCTACTGGAAATGTCATTATAGTGGGATTGTTTCTTACTCGGTAATATTTAAATATCATATTTTTAGAGCTTACCAACATAAATTTGAAATGCTTAACTTTTGTTCCATGAACCAGATCGACCCAATCACACCACAATTGTATATTTTTTAATCCATGATCATAAATAACCCCAATAATATTCCTTTTAAATCTATAATAACAAATTGTATCAATAGATAAACAAACAACACAACTGTTTTGATTTTCTCATTCCACATAAACATCACTAATACAAAATTAGAATCTATTAGAATCCAAAGACTTGTAGCGATGAGCTTTAATAAATGTTCTATCAGCTAGTTGGTTGATTTCTTCACTTGTAGTATGAACACATGATTTATGCATCTTTTTAATATGTAAATTTCACATAATTCAATGGATATAGGATTATAAAAATACAATTATCTGGGATTATATAAATATTAATTCAATTATTAATATGTACGTGAGTCTTAAACCACTCTTGAAATGCATTGAAATGAAGTGTTTGGATTTGATGGACAGTTGTATGTGGCCTTTCCCATTTCAAATCTGTGACATGGGTCCTAAATTACAACACAAAAAAGTTAAGTAATAAATTTAAAATAGAAAAAAAATGCATAATAAATCAAAAATGAAACTTACTATATTAATGGAATAACTGAGAGAGTGTTTAACTAAATGGATCAATGAGTTTGAATCAACTTGTCATTGTAAATTTCAAATGTTATCACTTATCCAATCACACCTTCATCAATCTGGGATGGTTTACCTAATTATTTTTTCAACCTCATCAATATATGAATAATATAAATTGGTAAAATCATCCATCAAAGATCTCTTTGTAGTTGAATATTCCAAATGAGATTTATCATGCACAGGCCATTTCAATGCATTTATGTATCACTCTATTGAATACGTCTACCTGGATTACATGGGTCCAACAGTAATGAATTTACTAGTTAAATGCATGGTCAAGTGGACCATGAAATCAAAATGTTTTTTGGAAACAACTTCTCTTTGTGTGTAATTTTGTAGGCACAATCTTATGTTTTAGATTTTTCAAATCATTCGTGTGATGTTTCCTTGGATACAGTTGTTTGAAAAATTTAGAACCATTAATCACCACCTCAAGAAAAAGGGTAAGAAAACAATCATTAATTGCAATTGGGATTTACCATTGAAGTAGAATATGATTATCATGAATTTTCAACCCCTATAATATTATGATTTTCATATTGGCATACTTTGAAATATTAGAGAAATAACTATTAGTCACCTTGACGGTCTTCAAAATTGATAAAAATGATTATTTCTCTTTTTTACTCATTGTGTATTATGCATTAGGCATGCATTTCCTTTTACCCAAGCCCAACTATAAATGTAAATATTTTTTCAATACCATTTCATGCAAATCATGTCGAGTATTAGCACTTCCCATTGATTTCCCATTTACTCCAAAAATGGATCACATTATATTTTCATATAATTTTTTCAATGTGAATTACATCCTAATTTTGACAATATTATCTTTCTAATAAGGAAATTCAAAGAAAATACGACACTTATTCCAATTATGACTGCTCTTTTTTTACTTGCATATAGAATGGTATAAAATGCATGGGCCAATCAATCTTAAAAAATTATATATTTTGGGAATATTTTTATTGATAAGGTCAAACAATAATCTAAACCCCAAATATTATTTATGGATATGGGGTTTTATCTTTATTCCTATCAAATGACACACTCTATTATGAACTTATGTAGTGGAGGAAGAAATAATCCATGATCATGTTATGACCACATTCTATAGTTCATAATCCATATATATTTCTTAAATTTATCAAAACATGGATAGTAGAATTCTTCTTTTGTACTCTAACATGATAAGTTAGAGTACACTGAAAATTCATTAATTTTACATAACAAAGAGGCTTGAAGTATAAATATATCATTAGTTTATAAGAAATAATTTATTACACCATCTGCCCAAATTGTTTTCATCTCATCAATTAATTATTGTATATAAACATTGATTTTGTCACATTTTAACTCCCCAACACTAGTTACCCAGAGTCAGTGCATTATTACATAACCTTGGCATAATCACAAGAAATATCAAGTCTTGAAAAAACGATTAGTTTAGTAGCCTTGGAATAACTAGATACATTAATAAAGTTTACATTACATCATAAAATGAAAACTAAAACAATATATTCTCCACAGTCCACACTCTTATCCCCTCATACTATCCCTGCAAGTCATTCATAAATTACTTTTTCACATCCTGGGAAAAATAAAACATAGAAAATGGGTGATCTCAAATGCCCAGTAAGGATAACAATATAGCGGAAACTTTCATAAATAAGAATGAACATTTAAAGTAATGTATAAATAAAACAAAATCTTTTTAAACTTGAACTTCAACATTATATGGCAAAAATAAAATGAAATAATGCCATTTACTTATTCACATTGATATTCTACTAATCGAATAATCAAATGCATTTTTAATAACCACATTCATAATGATAGAATGCATAATTCCAGACTATCATAACCACATAGCCAAGGCCTCGTGCCAAAACTACGAATAAGATTTTTTCAAGGCCTTGTTCCAAGACACTAGATTGTCTCATGAGACCTACCGATGCATCAAGGAGCTATAGCGGGCTCCACTTGTCACTTATTAAGTCCAATAAATTCCTCATATGAACAGGTTTAAACATAACATAAACATTCGTATTAAAACTAGCATAGGAATTGTCAATAATTTCTTCATAAACCATGAATGGTATAAAAATAACACATCAAGAGTCAAATATATCACAAAACCATCAATACAATATGGATGTTTTTTATTATAATAAACAACTCCAAATAAACTTAAAATCCATCTAAGTTTGTTGAAATAGATGAAATCAAAACTTTTTTTAGAGAAATATCTCCTTTTATTTAGAAATCATTTAAGAGTCATATATTAATAAAATAAAACATTTTCATTACAAATATTATTATAATCTTGTAAGGGATGCTTCGACGATTTAATAACGATGGAAAATAGCCGCACCCGCCGTATAAAAAAACATTCTTACCTTAATTCTGTTGAAAAGTTTAAAAAGGACCTTGTTTGGAAAACGACAGAATGATTTCTTTCTAACCATTTTATAAAATTCAATGAATGGTATAAATGACTTTTACCCATTTTCTACAAAATATTAAATTTTTTTTGGAATACATTCTTAAGAAACATTGATGTGGATGATAAAGAGGTCCTAATAGATAATCACGTATAAACAACCTCGAGTAAAGAAGAGATTGTGAAAATAAACCCTTACCTTGTACTTTTCCTTGGTTTTGGGTAGTTTAACCTCATGTATAATGGTGAAATAATTGTTATTAAATTATAAAATAATCATATACATTTATATGATATCATATATGATCTTTTAACATTGATTTGTTAATAATATCTTATTATTATCGTTGTTTCACGTGTTAACTTACTCATTTTCTTTTATATGTTTTGTTACGTAAGACATGTTTGTCATGGATAGGTTGTATCTTATTCATATCCAGAATGATATCAATTCATTAGACATTATTTTTAAATCATAAAATAATAATTATACTTGAATGGATATGATGGAGAATGAATCTCATCGCGTTCGTGGATATAGTAGTTCATACGTACGCACGAGTGAAAATATCATTATTTTGATATTAATATAATATATAATTGGATGGTATATCATATATACAGAATCATTATAATGTTATATTTATTATTAACATGAATTACACATCATTATTATACAAATCCAAATAATAATTTATTGATTAACAATTACCCCACGACGTGGAGACGGTAAGTCGTACGTACACACGTATGGTGACATGTCATTTAAAGGACGGAAATACTTAATATGGTTGTACCATATTTATAATAACATCACAGTATATATAATATATAGTAGTTATTATTTTAGAATGGGAATAACAATGAAAGAAGAAGTTGAAGAAGAAAGGAACTTGAAAGAGGGTGATGAAAACATTACCTCTTCTTCAGGTTCTTCTATTTGATTTGAATAAAAAGGGATCTTAGATGGGATTTATGATCAAACTAATGCCTATAGGATTAAGTGAGGGAATTTTATAGAGTATTTGGTCAAGTTTTTTCTGATCCAAAAGTCTTTTAATGTGTGAATTCGTGAGAAGTGGGAGTGCCATTTTATAAGTGGGGTAAGGGGCACCTTTGGAAAAGCTAGAAATATTATTTTATAATAAATTCATATTCAGTTTCTAATGGCTCAAAATTTGATTATTTAAAGTCTAAGGTAGGTTTGGGTCAAACACCACTCAAAAAAATAGAATTTAGACAGGTTAGGGTCATTATATTACCTTATCGTTTGTTTTAACTCTTAGTTAATTAGTTTGACACTTACCGTGTCAATTTGTATTTTTATATTATATTATTAATAAACATACTATATAAATCCAAGAAACCCCCAAGTGGTCCACAAATGATACACCTATCAAGAAATAAGTCTTTTGGATGATCCTTATATTTTTAGGAATTTATTTTCAATTAATAATATAATATTTGTTTTAAAAACTCTTTTATGTCAATTTTGAAACTATTAGGTATTTTGTTTTTGATAAATTCATAAGAGCATTATTAAATTGAAAAAAAAAATATAAACAATAATAATATGTCATATTAACCTAGAAAATTATTTTAATTTATAAAAAGTCTCAAATAACATTTATTTGGGTATTTATAATATCAAGTATTCTAATTTTTCATTAATTAGGTAATTACTTCATCACCATTGTGTCATAAATAAATTATATTATTAAATGTCTAAAAATTATAAATATAATACCATATGTAGGAAGTCTATTTATCTTTCTAATGAATATTTACTATTGAATATATCTTATGTATAACCCTATATTAAAAATGTTTTAGTAAATAAACATTAATTTTATCTCTTTTAACTCTTCTTTGAATTAAATAATAATAAATGTCCTAATCTATTCCATGTGGACCTAAATGATAATATTTTAGTCCTTAGGTTGTTTTTGGTCAAGATACAATTGTCCAATAGAATTAGGACATGTGTTAGGGTAATATTAATATCATTTTTACCTTTAATTACCCTATTTAATTTTAACCGTGGTAAATAAAATTAAAAAGTTACTATTCACAAAAAAGTATTTTCATCTCATTGAAACACATTTTAATCCTTGATATTAACCGCGTCTCTCGGATTTTTGAAATTCCACTCACAGAAGTGGTAAAATTACCTTTTATGTGAATTTCCAAATTCTCCTATGAGATGGGTAAAAGACGGTGAAAAGTTCAATAAAATTTATATATATATAAAATAATTCTAAACTAACTCCAATGAGTTACATTGAAAATATATAGATATTATGTATCTATTTTGACCTTAATTAAATATAAATACAATAAATAATTATTTATATAAAAAGCCATTTTTAAACTATAACTCAGGGTTTTTTCACTATTCATCAAAAATTTACTGTTTTCAGAAAAATACCAAAATTTCATCCAAGGCAAATTTCGATACTCTGAATCGAAAAATGAAGTCCATTTTGAAAGATAAAATTTATAAAATTTAAAAAATTGTGTATTACTATTCATAACGGCTAGTTTGATTAGTTGTGGTGTGTGTGTGTTAGAACTCGAAATTGTGTACAACACAAGCTATTGTATTATTGAAAGTGAAGCGTACTGTAGAATCTTGGGGTGTTAAATTCTCCCTCCTTCAAATAATTTTGTCCTAGAAATTTATAGAATACTACAACATGAATAGACTAGGGTGGTTCTTCATCATAAGGTCCATGGGTTCCCACGTTACCTCTTCCATCTTATGGTTTCTCCACAAAACTTTTACCAGACGAGTCGTCCAGTTTCTCTGTACTTGGTATCTAGTATCAAGAATCCTGATGGGCTCTCCGCAATAAGATAGATCAGGTTCCAGTTCTAATTTCTCATAGGTGTGTACATGGGTTGGGTCAGGCATATATTTTCTCAACAGTGATACATGGAACACATCGTGAACTTTGGAGAGACTTGGCGGCATTTCCAAACGGTAAGCTACAACCCCAATTCGTTCTAGAATTTTGAAAGGTCCAATATACCTGGGACTCAATGTACCCTTCTTACCGAAACATATAACTTCCTTCTATGGATATACCTTCATGAAAACATGATCTCCTACCTGAAATTCCAAACCCCTCCTTTGATTATCTGCATTTCTCTTCTGCCTACTTTGAGCGGCTTTGATGTTGTTTTGGATTACCTTTACCTTTTCCATTGTTTCCTCCACCAGTTCTGGTCGTACAAGTTTTGTTTCACCAACGTCATCCCAACAGGTTGGTGTGTGAAATCCCTTTCTATATAATGCTTCAAATGGTGCCATCTGAATACTTGAATGAATGCTATTGTTATAGGAAAATTCTACCAGAGGTAAATATTGATCCCACATACCCTGAATGTCAATTGAGCAGGATCTAAACATGTCTTCTAAGGTTTTAATAGTCCGTTCTAATTGTCCGTCTGTTTGAGGGTGGTAAGCAGTGCTCAGTTGAAGTTTAGTATCCAAGCCTTTTTGAAAATTTTTCCAGAATCTTGAAGTAAAATAAGGACCATGATTAGAAAAAATAGATATGGGTACTCCATGAAGTCTCACCACTTCATTAATATATAGTCTTTCTAGACATTCCAGTGGTAGATCTTCTCTTATAGCAAGAAAATGTGCTGACTTGGAAAGACGATCAACAATAACCCATATTTCATCATTCCTTCTAGGAGTCTTTGGTAGCCCCATGACAAAGTCCATTGTAATATTTTCCCATTTACACTCTGGTATTGGAATAGGTTGCATGACTCCTCTAGGCTGTTGCCTTCCAGCTTTCACTTGTTGACAAACCATACATCTTGAAACAAAATCAGCAATCTCCCTCTTCATGTTGTCCCACCAAAAATGTTCCTTCATGTCTCTATACAATTTGGTGCTCCTAGGGTGTATAGAGAAATTGGAACTATGAGAATCGTCCAACAATTCCCTTTTTAGATCAGGTATATTGGGAACACAAAGTCTCTTCCCAAATTTCAAAATTCCATCTTCATACCCAAAGTCGTTCAATATCCCATCACTCACAGCTTTAATCTTCTTTTGATATTATTTATCATCTGTCTGAGAACTCTTAATCCTTTCTAGTAAATATGGTTTGGCAACCATTTGAAAAAGCACTGATGTTTCACCTTCCATGGTTCTTCCCATGTCCATCTTCACTAGATCCATGAAAATTGGATCCCTTTCAATTCTCATATTGTTCAAAACTCCTTGATCTTTTCTACTCAAAGCATCTACCACCTTATTTTCCTTCCACGGGTGGTAGTGTGTCATACAATCTCAATATTTGAGTAATTCAAGCCATCTCCTTTGCCTCATGTTGAGTTCTTTTTGTGAGAAAATATACTTCAAACTCTTGTGATTAGTATAAATCTCACATTTTTTACCATAGAGGTAGTGCCTCCATATCTTCAAAGAAAAGATCATAGCTGCTAACTCAAGATCATGAGTAGGATAGTTTTGCTCATGAATTTTCTACTGTCGTGATGCATAGGTAATAACCCTATCATTCTGCATAAGGACACAACCAAGTCCTTTATTTGATGCATCACTATAAATAATGAACCCATTATTCACTGATAGTACAGTCAATAAAGGAGAATTGACTAATCTTCTCTTAAGTTCTTCAAAATATTCTTTACACTATTTTGTCCAAACAAATTTAACCCACTTACGTGTGAGCTTTGTTAATGGTTTAGCCAATTGGGAAAAATTCTGGATGAAACATTGATAATAACCTGGTAAACCAATAAAACTGTGTACCTCAGTTATACTTGTAGGTGCTGGCCAATCTTGGATTACCTTGGTCATAGAAAGATCAATAGAGATTCTATCATTATATAAAATATAACCAAGAAAAGAAATCTCCTAAAGCCAGAATTCAAACTTGATAAACTTCCCATATAATTCATGTCTTCTCAGAGTCTTCAGGATAATGCGCAAGTGATTTTCATGATATTCGTAGATTTTTGAGTATACCAAGATATCATCAATAAATAACACCACAAAATCATCAAGATATTTTTTGAAAACTCTATTCATTAGATCCATGAATACATAGGGTGCATTAGTCATCCCAAAAGGAATTACCGTATACTCGTAATGCCCATACCGTGTTCGAAATGCTGTCTCTGGAATGCCTTCCTTCTTCACACACAACTAATGGAATCCAGATCGAAAATCAAGCTTTGAAAATTATTGAGCTCCTTGTAGTTGGTCAAATAAATCATCAATGCGAGGTAAAGGATACTTGTTCATTATTGTTATTGCATTGATCTCCTTGTAGTCCATATATAACCTCATAGATCCATCTTTCTTTTTAACAAAAAGAACAGTGGTTCCCCATGGAGAAACACAAGCGCAAATAAATCCCTTATTACTCAATTCCACTAGTTATTTCACTAGATCATCTAATTCTACAGTGGCCATTCTATAAAGGGTCTTCGACATAGGCCTTTATCCAGGAATTAAATCAATGGAAAACTCAACTTCCCGTTCTAGAGGATGTTCAGGTAAATCTTATGGAAACACATCTACATATTATTTCTCAATAGGTACATCCTCTATTTAAACATTCCTTTCCTCACCCACAGTCATTTCATTCTCTTCCTCCCCAATAATTGAATTTAGTTGTGCTACTGGGGGTGGATCTAGATAAGAATTAGGTGGTGATGATTATGCTCTAAAGATAAGGTGTTCCTCATCATCATCATCAAAAATCGTAACATCCTTCTTCTTATAATAAATCATTGCATCATGGTCTGAATTCCAATCCATACCGAGGATTATATCAAACTAAATCATAGGTATTTCGATGAGATCAATGGATAAAGAACATTTATGTGCACGAATGGGGACTGATTCACAAAACTTTATTGCAATGATACTTCCCATAGGAGTTTTAACTGACAACTCCCTTGTTAAATAAAATTGGAAATATCAAAATTTCTTATCAAACTAGGAAGATATGAAACAATGCGATGATCCAGAATCAAATAATGCATTTTCTAAACTTGAGGAAACCATTAAATTACCATCCACCACGTCTTTAAAAGCTTCTACCTCAGCAATAGTGATAGCATAAGTTTGGCATTGATCCATTGGCCCTTTTCTGAGGTAAGTTCCCCTGACCCTTAGGACATTCATTTTCATACTTTCCCATCTTCCTGCAATTGTAGCATTGGATATCGGTTGCTTCCTTCTTCCCCTTGAAATCACAAGCATGGTGGCCTTTTTCACCACACTTGTAAAAGACTCCCATTCCTTTTAAGCAAGTACCGGGGTGTTTCTTCACACATTTACCACAGGATGGATATTCAACCTTTCTCCACTTCCATGTATATCCATTCCCATATTGATCGGAAGATCTCTTCTTTTCTTACTTTGCTTTAAAGTCATAAGACTTAGATAATTTATTTTCTATCTTGATATCACATGAGACAATGTCTTCATGTTTTGAATTAATTACCACCATTGATCAGCATCTCTAGTGAGGTGATAAACTGACATGACAACTTTTTCCCTTCCACTACTCCCCAAAGCCTGAAATATTTTCTCTGGGGAACTTATCCATTGCTCTTCTACTAATGGATTTGTACTCCCATTGAATGCTGGTGGTTGCTGCCTCATGAAGAAATATAACATTGATCCTCCACGATGTGGATCAGGGTGCTTCATACGGGTAAGGTTATTATTCATATCCTGAGTGAGTTGTCCTGGTATGGTTATTAGTTGATCAACACCAGTTGCATCACCAGCTCCACTATAATTATATTTAGCATGAGGGAAATCCCTTCCTAGAGTGCGTTCATTGATACAGTTTCCATTTCTTCCACTAGGAGCCATTTCTAAACAATGGCATAAACTAGATCAGTTTATGAATCAAAATACATATTTCCATACTTGAAAGACACTTAACATAAATTGAACTATTTATCGATATAATCCATAACCATAAAAAAATTTTCTGTGAGGAATTATATACATATAAACCCCTCATAATGATTTGTAAAGAAAATGAGAGTTATCCAAATCATATCCCTCAGGAGTTTAGTAACCAAGAGTGATGCATGTTTCGTTTTCATGCTCTAGTTCTCATTTGAGTCTAGCTCAAAGTGGTGTTTTTGGGTTTTACCCCTAGGTACATCTATGCCAGATCCGCCTCTACCTGCTCGTATCCAGACATGGATGTATTGCTCGGAAAACACACAAAATCTCTAAAATACTAAAATTCTAGGATGTTATTCTATACTAATCCTCAAATTCCATCTTAAATATATGTGATATAATCAGAGTTTATCTAAATCTACCTTCCAAGGTTTGTACTAAACTTCCTCTGATACCAACTGTAATGCCTTGACCCCAATTACCCAATGTCGGTGCATTATTTCAGAACATTGGCATGATCACAAGAAAGATCAAGTCTCGATAGACCGATTAGTTTAGTTGGCTTAGAATAACTAGAAAAATTAACAATGTATAAATTACATCATAAAATGAAAACAACAACAATACAGTCTCCATATTCCACAATCTTCTCCCCTCATACTATCCCTACAGGTCATTTATAATCTACTTCTTCACATCCTGGGAAAAATAAAACATAGAAAAGGGGTGATCTCAAATGCCCAGTAAGGATAACAATATAGAGGAAACTTTCATAAATAATAATGAACATTTAAGGCAATTAATAACTAAAACAAAAGCCTTTTAAATTTGAACTTCAACATAATATGGAAGAAATAAAATGAAATAATTCCATTTAGTTATTCACATGGATATTACACTAATCGAATAATCACAAGAAATATCAATAACCACTTTCATAATGATGGAATGCATAATGCGAGAATATCATAACCACATAGCCAAGGCCTCGTGCCAAGACTAAAAATATGATTTTTTAAGGCCTTGTTCCAAGAGACTAGTTTTTCTCATGAAACCTACCGATGCATCGAGGAGATATATCGATCTCCACACGTCACTTATTAAGTCCAATGCATTCCTCATATGAACAAGTTTAAACATAACATAACCATTCGTATTAAAAATAGAATAGGAAATGTCAATAATTTCTTCATAAACCATGATTTTTATAAAAATAACACATCCATAGTAAAACATATCCCAAAACCATTAATACAATATGTAATTTTTGTATCATAATAAATCAACTCTAAATAAACATAAAATCCATAAAAGGATGTTGACATAGATGAATCCAAAACACTTTTTAGAGAAATATCTCTTTCTATTTTGAAAAAATTTAAGAGTCATATATTTATAAAATAAAACATTGCCTATGAAAATTTTCTTATAATCTTGTAAGGGAAGCTTCAACGGTTTTATAATGGCGGAAAATAGCCACACCCGCCGTATAAGTTAAAACAGTCTTACCTTAATTCTGTCGAAAATGTTAAAAAAGACCTTGTTTGGAAAATGAATGAAAGATTCCTTTAATAAAATTTTATAAAAGTCAAACAGGGGTATAAATGACTTTATACCATTATCTAGTAAATAGTAAAAATGTTTTGGAATACATTTCTAAGAAACATGGATGTGGATGATAAAGAGGTCCCAGTAGATAATCACGTATAAACAACCTCGGATAATGAAGAGATTGTGAAATAAACCCATGCCTTGTACTTTTCCTTGGTTGAGGGTAGGTTAACCTCCTCTATAATGGTTAAATAATTGTTATTAAATTATAAAAGAATCATATACATTAATATGATATCATATATTATCTTTTAACATTGATTTGTTATTAATATCTTATTATTATCGTTGTTTCAGGTGTTAACTTACTCATTTTATTTTATATGTTTTGTTACGTAAGAAATGTTTGTAATGGATAGGTAGTATGTTATTCATATCTAGAATGATATCAAGTCCTTAAACATTATTTTTAAATCATCAAATGATAATTATACTTTAATGCATACGATGGAGAATGAATCTCATCGCGTTTGTGGAGACGGTAGTCCGTACGTACGCACGAGCGACAATATCATTCTTTTGATATTATAATAATATATAATCGGATGGTATTTCATATATAAAAAATCATTATCATGTTATATTTATTATTTACATGAATTACACATCATTATTATACCCATCCAAATAATAATTTATTGAATAACAATTTCACCATGACGTGGAGATGGTAAGCCGTACGTACACACGTATGGTGACATGTCATTCCAAGGGTGGATAGAATAATGAATAAGGTTGTAACATATTTATAATAACATCACATTATATATAAGATACTGTAGTTATAATTTTTTAATGGTAATAACAGAGAATGATGAAGTTGAAGATGAAAGGAACTTGAAAGAGGGTGATGAAAACATTACCTCTTCTTCAGGTTATTCCTTTTGATTTGTTCAAAAGGGCTCCTGAGGATGGCTTTCTGATCAAACTAAGGCCTCTAGGTCGAAGTGATGGAAGTTAATAGATTATTTGGGTAGTGGTTGGCCGATCTAAAAGACTTTGATTTTGTGAATTAGTGATAAGAGGGAGTGCCGTTTTATAAGATGGGTGTGGGGCACCTTTGGAAAATCTAGAAATATTATTTTATAATAAATTCATATTAGAATTATAATGACTTCCAAGTGGATTATATAATGTTTAAGATGGGTATGGGTCAAAAAACACTCAACCAATATTATTTAGACAGGTTATGGTCATTATATTAACCTTATCTTTTAGTTTTAACTCTTAGTTAATTAGTTTGACACTTACCATGTCACTTTGTATTTTTATATTATATAGTTAATAAACTTACTATATATATCCATGATACCCCCCAAGTGGTCCAGTAATGATACAACTATCATGATATACATCTCCTGGACGAGCCTTAGATTTTTAGGAATTTAATTTCAATTAATAATATAATTTTTTTTAAACGTCTTTTATGTCAATTTTGACACTATTGGGTATTTTTTATTGATAAATTCATAATAGAATTATTACTTTGAAAAAAACTTATATAATAAATACTAATATGTCATATTAACATAGAAAATTATTTTAATATTTAAACAGTCTAAAATTACATTTATTTGGGTATTAATAATATCAATTATTCTAATTTTTCATTAATTAGGTAATTACTTCATCACCATTGTGTCATAAATAAATTATATTATTTAATTTCTAAAAATTATAAATATAATTCCATTATGTAGGAAATCTTTTTATCTTTCTAATGAATATTTACTATGGAATATATCTTATGTATAACCCTATATTAAAAATGTTTTAGTAAATAAACATTGATTTTATCTCTTTTAACTCTTCTTTGAATTATATAATAATAAATGTCCTAATCTAATCCATGTGGACCTAAATAATAATATTTTAGTCCTTAGGTTGTTTTTGGTTGAGATAAAATTGTCCAGTGGAATTAGGACATGTGTTAGGGTAATATTAAAATCATTTTTACCCTTAATTGTCCTATTTACTTTTAACCGTGGTAAAAAAAAGAAAAAAGTTACTATTCACCAAAAATTATTTTCATCTCATTGAACCACATTTTACACCTTGATAATTACCATGTCTCTCAGATTTTTGAAATTATTCTCACAGAAGTGGTAAAATTAAGTTTTATTTGAATTTCCAAATTATCCTAGGAGATGGGTAAAAGACGGTGAAAAGTTCAATAAAATTTGTATATATCTAAAATTATTCTAAACTAACTCCAATGAATTATATTGAACATATAGAGGTATTATGTATCTATTTTGACCTTAATTAAATCCAAATAAAATAAATATTTATTTAAATAAAAAGTCGATCTTGAACTATAACTTAGTGTTTTTGCACTATTCATCAAAAATTGAATGTTTTTAGAAAAATACAAAAATTTAACCCTGGGTTAATTTCGATATTTCGAATCCAAAAATGATGTAAATTTTGAAAGATAAAATATATAAAATTTCAAAAAGTGTGTATTAATATTCATAAGGGCTATTTTGATTGGTTGTTGTGTGTGTGTGTTAGAACTCGAAGTTGTGTACAACACACGCTAATGTATTATTGAAAGGGAAGCATACTGTAGAATATTGTAGTGTTACACACATGGTCATCACAATCCATCAATACATGTTTAAATTAACAATAAACGTTTATTTATACATAACCATGGGGGGATATTATATATAATCCTTAGATTTAGACACATACTATGTGTCACACCAACCATCAACCTAATTGGGTTAAAATCATCTATTGCTAAACCTAGTTGAACATTACAACTATCCCAGGTAAAGAATGAGTGTGTTTGATCAAACTATTTCCATGTTAAAGAATCTTCCATGTGACTTAATTTATCATCCTATTTTTTCTCTATAAATTTCAAATCATCAGTTTAAAATTTTTATCAAACATTATGAGTATATTCAACATCTTTTTTAGTGGGAAATAACACATCTACTTAAGGGTAACTTATTTCTCTTAATTTAAGACCCCATCAGAATGAATTTGACTAACTTGATTAATATCATTGTCCTCCAACCTAGATAAATAAAAAATAGTACAATTATTTAGTTGTGCTTTCTATTTTCTGAACAACATACAGTTATTGTGTCCTGCATAAATGATCTCATATATGAAACCAATGTCATTTATCAAATTACAATATTGATAGTATGACTCTAGAATGTTTGCTTCAATTCGGATTACCTTCTTCAATAGTGCCGACTCCATGTCAAAGGTGGTTTTTGTTATATGATTCATAGAATTCAAGTGAAATAATTCAACAATGAATGTCAATTTAATAATTTTAGTGCATCTAAATTATAATTCAGTGTGAGAATTATCAAGGATTTAAAAAATTTTCCATGCTTCTCTGTCTATAGAAGAACCGTGATTACTCCCTAAAAAATCATCATTTATGACATCACAATATTCAGGTTTATATTAAGACATCATACCATTAAGTATTATGTTCATCAGATCAACTATTATTGAGTCAACATCTATATCAATACTTTGATAGGTGACAGGTAATAAACTCTTCTCCATGACTTGTCCATTTCTTACATTTTTTCAAAAACCTGTTCAGATGTCCCAAAACATTATCTCATTTAAAGAGATATCATTTTTCACATCTAATGCATGGATAAATAATGAAATAACTTTGAAATATGCTGTTTAAATCAATAAATTACTTATTCCCCTCATAATATTTAGGTGAAAACATATATGAAATATCAATCCAGCTCTTAATCATATCATTATTCAATAGAAAAAATAATTGAAATATATAAAAAACATTTTAACAAAAACTAGAAAATTATTACAAATATATAATAAGCGTATTAATATAAAAAAACATACTACATATTTTAAATATATTAATAACTGAATATAACAACTTTTAAAACACATTAATGTATTATGTAATTTAAATAAAAATTACAATGATAAATATTAATCATTTGTAAACCATTGTTTTTTTAAATACCTAATAAATTATAAATAATTCTACTTCCTTCAAATCAATAAAAATTTAAAACATGTGTTTTATAATATGTTTTAACGTTACAATTATACCTTGTTATTTATTAATCAAAATATTTCATTAACTTATATTTAAACAAATATGGTTAATTTTACCATATATTTACAAATGTTATGATTTCAAAAAAATTTTATCATTTTTTATCAAATATAGTTTTAGGGAATAAAATATTTTAAATATATATTATAATTTTTTTATTAGTGTATAAATGAAACATTTATTCACTCACAAAGAATATAAATTCCTATAACAGATAACATGATTAAAGGAGATAATTCCTTAATATAATAACTACAATTTTTATGGGTTCAAGGAATTTATTAACAGGAATAATGATTTATGTTCAGACAAAAAATTTATTTTCATAAAATATTTATATTAACATATATGTAGAACAATTTTAGTAAGCATAGATTTTAATTTTATAAAATAATTAGTTTTACATAACATTTAGAAATGTAACATTTTTTCTCCAAGAGGAAATAAATTTTACATTTCTTCATAGGAAAAAAGTATTCTAAACACAAATGATTGAGTATTTAAACATTTTTAATGAAAAAAGTGATATGTGCTTCCTTTTCATTAAAAACACTATTTTCTTAAATTTCTTACCATAGATACCTAACTTCCAAATTACACAGGAAACACTATTTTAAATTAATTATTCAATGCATGCAATGAAACTCAGATAATGACAACAAGGGTCACAGTTGTTCTGGGTAGCGGAGTGGGGTTGCGAGTATAGGGGCAGGGGGTCACTATGCAGAAGAGGAATTATGGATAAGGAGTAGGGGGCGCTAGTTATACCTCACGAGGGGAGGGTCTACTACTAGGGGTAGGGTAAATGACTTGGGGATTGATAATGGTAGAGTGTTAGTGGACTGGGGGGGGGGGTATAAAGGGGGAGGGTCGATGCATTAGGGAACTTGATGTGGTGGCATGGGGGGCATGAACAGGAATGGTCGATGCATACCGGGACTTGATGGGGTGGGGGGTATGGGTGCTGAATGGAGGGGGAGGGGGGGATCGAGGCTCAATGGTGGGGGTGTGATAGGGGCTAAACGATAGTGGGATCGATATATGGAGGTGGGGTGATGCAGTGAAACACAAAGGGGATGGAGATGGGGGATCAATGGGGGGGGACTTGATGATAGGGAAGTGATTGGGGATGAACAAAGATGTTGGGATGGGGGCTAGATGGTCAAAGGTGGGGTGATGTGACACAACCAGATGGTGGGAGAGGGGGGATCGATGAGGGAGGATGTAGGGGTGGGATTAATGAGGGAGGGGGAAATTGTGATGGGGCCTGAGAAAATACGAGCGAATTTCATTTGATGGTTGCTAATATGGTCAATAATGATCACCAAATGGCGGTCACCAGAATTCATCCTCCTAGAAATTCTAAAATTCTACTAGTTCATTATTCATAAAATTTATCTGACATACTACATGAGGTAAATTTCATTTTGTATAATTTGTATTATTGTTTATTAAATTTATCTCATATAATGTATGAAACAATTTCTAATTTTATTTGAAATATATTACGTCATTATATAAAAAATTTATCTTATTTTTTTAGAGATCATGTTAAGAGTAAGATTATTTTACTTCTTCAATAAATTATGATTTTAAACATACGTAATATGTGCATAAAAATGGTAATAATCTTGACAACATATGCAGTTAATATTATATAAAAAATCTAAAAATGTAATTTTTAATTTTTTTTGATAAATTCTTAAAAACAACTTTATTAGTTAAAATTCATTGTATAATGATATTTTTCAATTAGAGGAACAAATTATAATGGTATAAATCATTACTTCACAGGAAGTTAAACCACCATATACATAATCTCATATCCAATGGAAGTTTACCTCTTCCAGAATTCACCCATAACAGACACACCAACCTCCCATACTAAATGCTCCAAAACTCTAGAAACCAAATCCAACCGAAATTACCAAATAAAAAGTATTCCAACAAATATTAACCTAATAATTTAAATAATAAAATAAAAACAAAAAATTAAAGAACAATTTGGTTTTAAGTGGTTTGTATTTTCCTCATAAATTCATGGGAGAGCACTATAATAGTTTTATATCTTGGAAACTAAATATATTACATTGATTGACTTGAGAACTATGTAGATAAACGAGAGAAATTAATCACGTTACAACTCATTAGGTGGTCCCCCATATTAAAAGAGAAGTCAATCTGAAAAAATTGGTTGCAACAACCTCCTACTTTCATGGGACTCCATCTATTCACCATTGTGACCAATGATGTCCTATAGAAATCCTCTATCCAAATGGATGCATTCGGTTGAATCAGTGCATCTCTATCTCATGAATTCTTGACCACAATTTTTGATCCTTTCACTAAACTCATTAAAACCTTACCCAGATTGATTATTTGATGTATAAGTCTCACTATCATTTCCTCCTTATGATGAACTAAAGCCCATACTTCTAGTAAAATTAATTTGGTGACTTGAAGAGTCTTCGAAATCCGAGAAATCCCCAACTTGAATTCTACTTTAAGGATCCCATGATTACATTCAACACTTAGACAGATCTAATGTTATTCTTTCTTCCTCATCCATTTAGTTCTCTGCTTCTAATTTCTATTCATCCCTATCCCACCGAGGCACAATTTTTCCTCTGACATTATTAGATCAAAACCTTAGTGGACATCAGCTTAATTTTTCTTCCCTGTAATCTCCTATTGCTATTACTTCCAATATTAAAGCTATTTAGGAATATAATGATATATTTATTCAATGTTTTTATTCATGTAATGAACCCCCAAATATTTCAGCAAGTGAATCACACTTTGGTTGTCATAGTATAGAAAACTAGTTTATTGATTCCACCCATGTTCCACCGATAAATATTTCAACAATTCAATTTATTTTTCTAATTAAATTATAACAAAATATTTTTTATTTATTATAGATAGTTATACAGTTGAAAAAACATACACATCCAAATAATTACCATTCTCATAAATGTGACCAAAAATCCCTCCATACTCGTATGAGTATCAAAATATACCATAAATTCCACACCAATATATCCTTGCCTTGGTTTGGAAAGTCTAAAACATATAGAAAAATGTTTTGTTGAATTAAAATATCTGATAATCTATTTCATGAATCCCTAGTGTTCTTCCCTTGGATTTATCATATACTAGCTAATGAATCCTAATATAAATGCAATGTCAGAGAAAGTTAAAACCATTTCATACGTTATCTTGACAACTAAAAAAGGAAACAAAATGTTTTTCATGTATATTGCCTTATCTTCCATTCATGGTGATATCCCCGTTCATAAATTAATGAGTACAACCATGTAATTTGAAACTAATTTACAAACAATCATTGTAAACTGCTTGATGAACTTCCATATGTACTCTCATTGAGATAACAATAAACTCATAGTTTTTTTATATCTTTCAATATTTATTCTTTGAAACTTCTTTTCAACACTCAGATCCTTCATTTAAAATGTCTTGGATAACTCACACTACACATCCTAGATCCATTGAATTCATAGTCCCACTAGAAGAATATTATAAATATACATGAGAAATATGATAAACCAATAATTCATGGACATGTTTTTATAGTAATGGTGATAAGATTTGTTTTTCATGAAACCATTTTCAACCATAAATAAGATGTATTTCTAGTTCCATTTAGGTGGTTATTGGTTCAATCCATAGAAACTATGTTTTAGATAACACTCCAATTCCTTATTCTGATTAACCTTTAAACTAGTTTGTTGCCTCTTGTAAATGTATTCCTTAAAATCTCCATGAAGACACATGTTCTTTACACCCATTTTTTCTAAACATAAATCATATGTAGAAACTAAAATCAAGACTATATATATGGTAGTATGTTTTAATACTAGTAAAAATATTTCAGATAAGTCCACTGCCTCTTTCCATTGAAATCTGTTCACCACCATCCTAGATTTATAGGTTCCACTTTAGTATACTTCTTTTTTAATTGGAAAACCAATTTATTATTTAGTTATTTTATTCCTGAGGGAAATATATTATCTATAAAGTCTCTTTTGAATACAATTAATATATTTAATCCTTAATAGATAACATCCACTTACCATAATAAATAAATAATTCCACCTCCTCTAGGATCATAGGTTCTCCTTCATCCCTTAGAAGTATATAGTACAATTCAAGACCATATGTTTCGACCAGTCACTTGACTACGAATATTAATCATGATTCAACCTATGATCTAACCCCTTCTGGTGCTATATATTCTAGTGCATGGACTTTTCGTGTTTGTACTTCTATATCTTTATATAGCACCTCTTTAGTCCTTGAGCATTTAGGTATATCTTTTGATGACTTATGTCCCAAAAGGCATTTTCCTTCATCTAAATATACCATAAGTTTCATACTTCTGGTTTTACCATCAAGATCCACTAGAGTCTAAATTATTGATTCCTAGAAATCAATTTCACCCTATTCTAAGTTCAAGACTGTTTACAAAACCTTCTTATTAAATAGAAAATTTCTATCTTTGATGATCTTCTGAAAATTTTCATCCCAGAGTTGATGAAAAAAGTTCTCATCTTTATAACCCACAAAGAATTTTTTTCAAAACTAAGCCTTCAGGTTTTTCTTATCTTTAGAAACAATGTCAACATATTAAATACTTCCAAAAACATTCATATAATAAATTTATATAATTTTATCAAACAATAAATACATTTAAATCTACTTCCCTACTGGTGCCGATGGACTTATTTTGACTAAGTGCATAGTGAAATTTAATGATTTCAATCAAATTTAGTTAGAAAAACTAGAATAAAACAACATGTTATGTGCCTTCTAAATCGGTATTCTGTTAATCTATCCAGAATCACTATTTTATTCATGCGTTTTGGGAACAGTTTAATCATCTACGATTCCCTTCTTTCTGCAGTGTTCTTTGAAGTCCCTTTATCTATATTCATCATTATTAACTAACATAAGACATTTCATCATTCTTATAGTCTACCTTCAATAATTAATTTCCATTGGATGAAGACACAAAATACATCAGATCTAGTCTTCATGAAATATATCCACACTTTTCCTCTTACATCATCAATAAAAATGAAAAAAGTATATAAAAATTACATGACATAAAACTAGGGATGGCACCATAAAATTAAATTAAAAATTTCAATTTTATATCTATGTGGAATTATTTCATTGAAATTAAATGAAACATTCCTTATTTCTCAAGTATAAAACTCTCACAATTTTTGATATCAGTATGATCAAGATTTCGTAGATAATTTTCCACAAGAAGCCTTATATTCTTCTCAATAAGATGAAAAAGTCAATTTTACCATAAATTAAAACATCCAATAGTTGTTTTTTTGATCATAAAATATCCATATAAAATTTTAGTTGGATAGAAGGCCCCATTCTTAACACATATAACAATGAAAATTTATCCTAGAGTGACTTTCAATACATAATTAACGAATTTAGTCCCATATCCCTCCTCATCCAGATATCAATATTTTTCTATAGGCTTTGGATATGTTGAACTTCCTCTAATTCCATTATGCATCAATTTCAAATTTAGATATTCATATCACCCCTTTCAAAAACCTTGAGAGTCTCGTCATCCTCCAATTACACCATAATGAAACTTCTAGATATATATTTCTATATGCACCCTTTATCTAATTTGGAGAGTAATGATTCTGTTGAATAAAAAACCTATGATTCCACCATATCATAAAAACATAATAGAAAATAACTAATATTTTCCACTTAATTTCAATAAGTAGAACTTATATAAGCTAATCTTCAGGAACATGCTTTCTTATCCTTAAAATCTTTTATGATATTCCCCCTATTTATAAAATGGAAACAAGTAGGTCTAGGGTTGATAGAATTTAATATACATTCATATATTTATTTATTATATTTCTTCTAACTCATCTTTTATTTGGGAGATCATCCAATACATTCTATATTAAAAATATTTTCATCTGGTTACTAGAATTCCCTATACCAGAATTCTTCATTCAATATTTTGTTTTTGACAGTGTCAGAGATAAATTTTGTTTTTTTGGTTGAATTATTGATGGTAGTGACCATTGCCTCGCAACTCTCTCGTAGTGATGTTGAAAAAGCAACAACAATTTTTTTGATTGTGACATTAACAAAAATGAGTTAACTCCAAATAATATTAAATTCATTTATATGGTATGTAGTTATAATTACATATGGAAATATCATAATGAATAACCTAGGCATCAGAAACCCCTTGTTTAAAACTATTTAATTTTCATACATGTCTTTCAGAGTATCCATTAGTTTTTTGGTTCTTTTATTATCTAATATGTTGAAGGAAACATTTCTTACCAATGTCATACTTACCATTATGACTTCCTTATGATCTAATAGTTTCCATTCATATTTATCTATCTTCTCTATTTCGATAATGGTAATAGAACACCCAAGTCCTTTTTTAAGAGATAATATTCTATTTATATGCTCTAGAAGCTGTAGTTACTTCTATCAAAATTATCAACCCTGATATTTCCATCTTCCTATTCCATCATCACATACTATAACATACCCTAAATCAAATAATGTTAAGAATAAATTATAAAATGATGATACCTGAGTATGTTTAGAGAAATACTTTTTTTGTGTGAATTAAGATGTGATACCACTTTATGGGAACATGCACAAAATAACGAGTTCACCAAAAGTTAATCAATAAGTTTAAGGATCACAAATCCACATAAATCCTCCTAATTTAACATGAAAAACACATACCAACCATTCATGATAAATTCTCTAGAACTTAGGAATGCAGATTCACTCTAAATTACCACATAGAATGTCTCCCAACAACAATTCACAAAATAATGAAAACAAGCTAATAAAAATAGTAAAATAAAAAAACATTGGTTTTAAGTGGTTTGAATTTTAAAACCTTTTACCATGGGAGAAAACTACAATAGTTTTATATCTTAGGAAGCATTATGATTACAACAAGTAACATGTCAACAACATGGATCACTTATACCGAGTAATCTTGTTATAACTCATTAGGTTCCATAATCATATTAATATATAAGTCTAGCTGATAAAACCATTGGAACAACTCACTAACATCGAAGAACTTTAATTTATTTTTAAAAGTGACCACCAATCATCTATAAAAATACTCAATCCCATTGGATACATCTGGTTGACTTTGATAATCACAATCTCAAAAATTTCCAACCTTACTATGTGATCCCTCCTTCCACTGAACTCATCCAAACTTCCTCTCAACTAATCAATCACTATAAAAGTATCACTATCGCTGCCTCCTTCTGATTAATCGAAGCCTTTCATTCAAGAAAACTTAATTTGGTGACCTAAAGCGGTTCCAAAATCCTAACAATTGAAATAATAATAATAAAATTACAAGTTTTATTTAATTATTATATTTTTTGAAAATAATTATATATATATTTTACATATGCCCTAAAAGTTCATCTCTTCCTTCTATATGCATAAAATTTATATGTATATAATATATTTTGATAAATTTGTCCACGAAAAATCATATAAAAAGATAAAATTTATTAAAAATAAATTTAAAATTTATGGATGTAGAAGCACATGAAACTTATATATGTTAACCAATAATTTTATCATCACATTTCTATCAATAAAAATGATGTTTTACTACAATATTTATATTATATTCCCTACTGATTTTGCCACATTTTTTAACAAAGAATGATGAATAAACTTTATGGTCTAATATAAATAATGTCAAAATATTTGTGTTCCAATTATTATATATAATTCGGTAAATTTTTAAGAAATATTCATTCATTATGTTGAATAAGTGAACCTTAAATAATGGATGAAAAGTTATTAATATTTTAAAAGTAGTCATATTTTAAATTTGGAGGTAGTATTCTTAATTCTAATTCAATGGTTTTTGGTTTGATGAGAGGTAATTGGAAATACGGAGTTAAATTACAAAATATATCTACTCAATAGTTAATTTTATTACATGAATAAAATTTTAATAAGATATATGGAATCATTGATAGTAATTGAAACCATATTTTTTATGAAATAATCAATTAATAAATTGGTATAGTATTTTCCAATCCCATAAAACAATCAACACATTTTTTTATTTCATAGCGATTCAATTAATTATGAACTCATTAATTAGATCATATTATAGAAGTAACTATTGATGGGTAATTGAAGTACATTAATAAAATTAAGAGGAATATTAGAATCATCCTTGGAGGGGTGATTAATTAAATTAAGGATATTATGGTGGATAATATCAAAAATAAACTCCATATATAATGTGCCATTTTGTGGATTAATTATGGTTTAAGAATTTTTTAATAAAGGTCTTCTGAAAATTATTGGGTATTTTTCAATTTATCCTTCAATCATCATTTTTTAACATATAGAAATTAGTTGAAAAATATATATACTTAATTCTAACTAGAAACAAATTTCTTACACCACTAGGGTGCATAATGATTTTATTTTCCAACTGAATAACAATACATTAAAGATTTAACTCTCAAACTTACAAATAAGATAAAATAGAGTGGCTCATTATATTTATGGAAGTTCTTATATCTTACATACAATCATTAAAAGAAGAACTCCCATATAGTACATCAAATCAATAATGTACTAGAATCCATCCACTTAGTTTATAGTGTTAGTTGGATCAATATAAATATATTACTAAAAAATGTTACCATTTTATAATAATTAATTCATAACTATTGGGATAAAATAATTTTATAAAAACTTGTATCATAAAATTTTTGATCTCCTTATAATGTTCAAATTTTTTATGATTCCAAGATTGAGTGGATATTTTGGGAAAGGTTAGAGGAATGGTTGAGCTACGAGGAAAATTAATTTTAGTTTTCTCTCCCTTAGTGGAACACTTCTTTATATTATATTTTCCATCATTTTTATTTTTAATGTTTATAGTAATGATGGTTTTGTTATATTATCTTGAAACACTTCAATCCATCATGGGGATTCTATGTTGTAAAATATTCCACAAGCTAAAACATCATGAATTTTATTATCCCTTATGCTAACTTCTTATTGAGGATAAAGATTACCTATCCATCGGCATTCCATCATTTAATTATCTAGTTTATCTAATTATGTTCACATGTCATGTATAAAAACATGGTTAAATTATTAAAATAGGATATTATTATAATTTATTTTTTCATTAGATTATTTAGGTTTGACTCACTTTTGAAGGGGGTTTCTAGAATGGTCTTGGTTGTTGTTGAGGTATTTAGTGGTTGTTAGGGGATTTCTAAATTAACATGGGTAATAACAAAACTATTATGGATGGTCATAATTATCACCTTATCTAGAGGGGTTTTTTTCAATTGCCTGAAGATTATGATATGAGATAAAGTTCCATCCGAAAGAGTTTTAGAATGGATGAATCAGAAAAATATTTTCACAACACCTATAATAATCCATTTATTTAGGTAGTTGGTTAAAATAAAGATGTTGATCTATAAAAATATCATAATGGGTCATAGAATGAGGTTGTGATCGATCATGTGAAAAGGAATGTTTTTAAATAATGTTTATTAACAATTAAAACAATGTGTATATATTTTTATTCAAGGAAAATCTTTTCAAATATTTTACAATGATAATGGGTATAATGGATCTTGAACTAAATTTTTGGGTGTTTTTGACTATGTTGGCAATTAGTGTCTTTGAACCTAATTAAGTTTTTCCTATGTCTGATATAATATATTTAATATTTTTATTTCATGACCGTTATAAGGTGAGGTACAAAATTAGTTTCCTCAATAAATATGTTATTATTTTCTTTATAACACCACTTGTAGTTTAATTAATAATTGTAGACACTAAATTTATTTTATACAATTTTCCATTAAAAAAAGATTATAATTTTTATTAAGATGATACGAGTTTATTCTAGCTGGAATGACCATCTCATTCCATGAATTCAATGAAAATGGAATCTCCATTTTCCACAAAATTTATCACACATTGATATAAATAGATTCTTCAAAAACATTAGCTAATTCTGTAAAAAAACATGTTATTTTTAAATAAATCATTTTTTGATTGATTATACTGAAATATTCATTATTGGAATATTAGGTAATTTTTTATTAAAAAGGGGAAAAAATATTTCTAAAAAAATTGGGGTTTCATACATTATATGGTTTTATTTAAAATATTTATTTCCAATAATGGTATTTAGAATTAATTTTATGCTTTAATTTATGATAGAAACATTTTTATACATATAATTCATTTTTCTAAAAAACTGTTTTCGTCGTATATTAAGGGTTTAATTTTAAATTAAATTATAAAAATTAGTTGAGTTGAATATTGAAAAATAGATTCCATATTTGGAATCAGTAGGTCTAAATTTAGTAAATAGTTCTCTTTTATTTTTGAACTATATAAATAGTAATTGTAGTAATTATTTTTCACCTAGGTAAGGATAAATCGGGTAATTAGTGTTAAAAATAACATGATAAGAACTAAAAAATGACCCTAACCCATGAATTTGTTTTATTATATGATTCTATTCATCCATAATCCTCAAAAGTTTGAAAATTTGACCTTTTATTTCGATTTAGCTTTGATTTTTACCTTTATATTATTTTATGTAAAGTAAAAAATGTCATTCTCTTTGTTTTATTATCTCTATTATTTAAATAGGGATAAATAGAAGACATTTTTAGATATAAATGTTTATTTTAAATATAAATTATTTTTTACCAAGGTAATTTATTTCTAATTTTTAGTTATGAATTAATTTCCTTAAATTATTATGCAATGTTGATATAGTAATTATACAATTATTAGAAAAAAATGTTTTTAATAATATTAAATGTAATATAATTTGAAGGAATTATTATGTTAAATTTTATTTAGATAAAAATAACATGTTAGAGATGCTTGAAAAGATTATATTCAAATTCCTTTATTGATAAGTTATTTTTGAAGTCAAATTAAATAAATAGTTCAAAAAATATTATTAATGATATTTTATAATAAATAATGATTTATTAAATGATTTAAAATTTTAGAAAACTTATCTTTAACCATGTGAATGCTATATTGTTGATAATATCAACCATGGTCCATTTTTGAGTACTTTTACTTTTATAGTAGCTTTCTTGACCCCTAAAGAGTTAAAAGAATTGCTATTGCGGTAATTGTCAAAATGGTTAATGGGGGGTTAAAACAAAGTGATAAGGGTTAAAGTGAGCAAAAAAATTGTATAAATTATATACATATATTTCAATTTTTAGACTCTATAACATGCAATATTCATAAATGTCATATTTTAAGTCCATTATTCTTTGAAAATAAATTCATATTAATTTAAGATTGTATGTAATTCTAATAGTACAGTTACCATCACTTATAAAAGGGCCCCTCTTCTCATCTTCTTCACACCTTTTGAGAAATTTATATTAGAGAAAACTTTCCAAAATCCCTTACTTAAAACCCACCCCATATCTTAGAGGGTTTTTTTATCCTTAAACCTATAGATACCATAGCCTTTTACACAAAACATTACATGATTCTGCGAACAATTATACATTATAGTACAAGCCAAGGATTGTGAAGTCTAGTGTCTTGGAATACTAGGTACATAAAACTGAAAACATTATACTAAAAACACTTATTTATTTAATATTCATAAATAAGTCCCAACATCTTTTTATCCTTTACATCTGAATAGGGTGCCCTGGGGATCACATGAACAAAGGGATGAGCTAAAATCCCAATAAGGGAATAACCATAAGAACAAAGCATTTACACATGGGATAGAGGCATGAAATTATTATATAAAAAGGCGCGTAACGAATGGAATCATAACATATGAATATGGAATCATATAAATATGGATACATAGTAAAGTGGAAGAAACATAAAACATGAATTTAGCATGATTCAAGTCTAACCACTAAGACCATTGAACATGGTAGCACAAGCAGAGGCTAACCAGCAAGACCGTCATACATGGTAGCACTAGCCAAGGCTAACCACCAAGACCGTAGCACATAACATCTCATGAGACTCAACTTTACCCAATGCATTGGAGTGATATCTAGTTGAACCCATATTAATATGTTCATGAATCTATTTACCACATAAATAATCATATATAATCAATCATAAACAAACATAAGGGTACCCATGTAAATAAATGTGTATCATAATCATGTCATAAAGCATAATGAATGGGTGTGTCACACAAGTATCAATGAAAGAAAGAAATTAAAACATACATGGAAATTAATAATGTAAAATAAAAATATATCATTGTAAATGATGTAGAATATAATTGACAACATGAAAGCTGAGTTTTTAAGAAATTTAAGCATTAAAAAATTTTTGTGCGGTTTTAAGGAAAATACTATAGAGCCTTTAAAATAGAAAAGTCAAAAATATTTTGTATAAAACTAGAGGTTAACCAATAAGGCTTTAATAATAAAAAGACTGATTTTATATATAAATTTTTTGATTAAAATAGAAGATATAGTTGACTTGGAATTGGGTAAGAATTCAAGAAGTTCCCTTAAAACATGTTTGCTTATCGGGAAGTATTGAGAAGGGAATCGCTTAAAAACATGTATACCCAAAAAAGAAAATGATAATGGGTCTTGATAAATTAATTTGGTATATTTGTACATAATTTATATGATTTAAATAAAAATATAAGATAACTTCATTTTGATAATAGGAAAGATGATGCAACCCGAAGGAATAAAGGAGGTTCGGGTAGAATCTCTTACGGATTATCAGTATGGTATCATGTGTACTTAATAGGGATTAATGAGAGAGAAAAGGGGTTTATAATCACTTATAAATCATGAGGTATGTATGAGAGAGGTGTTGAAATCATACCCCATCATTATGGATTACACATTAAGGAGCATAACATAGAGAACATTCTTGAATAAAAGTGAAATAGAGAGGATCCCTTACATTAAGTCTGATGGTGTTCTCCACTTAATATTAATGACATGAATAATTAAATTAGGTTTATTAATTAATAATTATAGAACTTATTTTAAATTTAAAATATTTAGTATAACCTTTTTAGGTTCATTTATAACCTTTTTGATTGGTTATGACGTTCAATTTTATTGTTTAGGTCCCTTTGCTTCCGTGGTTTTACTGACCAGTTTACTTATTTTCACGAATGAAGAATCTTGTAAAATGGGGATGGTTGTCTAGAATTGGAGTTATATTTTATTATTAAACATCCTTAAGGTTATATGGTTGAAAATTTAATTTGGTTACATGGGGTGAATTCGAATCATTATATAAAATATTAATGATAAACTCACGGATTAATTTGGAGATTTTGGTCACAATTAACTTGTTTTGTATTATTATTTTACGTCATGTGTGAAAAAGGATTATAGAACATCACATGAGATAAAATAAATTCATAATAGTTTGGTTTAACCATAAAAATGGTTTCATGACCTGAATTGAAGATGGTAACGGAAAATGAAAACCCACCATCCTTGAATGTGGTAAATTAACCCATCTTAGATGGTGTCTTTACTTCTAGTATAAGTGAAGTGTAAATAATAGATGATAAAAAAATATCCCATTATCATAAAAAAAAATTCTATTATATATAAGGTACTGGATTTTTCATAGCATTGGGCATTAGGATAGGTAAGGATATAAAATAAAACAAAGTAACTTGAAAGGAAAGGGAAAGAAAAGAAAAGATGAATTTACCACTTGATTCAATCTTGATAGCCTCTTAACGAAGTTGATTTGGCCTTTTGATAAAACAAAGGGATGATAGAAATGGTGTAAGATATTGGGGAGATATTTGTACAAAATTTAGGAAAGGGACAATGCTTGAGAGGAGTGAATATAATAGGTAAGGAGGGGTGGAATTTATAGTGGAGGAGAGCAGGGTTTTCATAATATTTAATTCCTTTGTTTATTAATTTCCCTTAAGTCCAGAAAAATTAATGATTACAAGACTAAAAATAGTTATAAGTGCATGTGTGCTAGGTATTTTGGAGCTTATTTTTTAGCACGTTTTGTTTTCAACAAAACATAATTTTATATGGGGGATATTTTTGAGAACAATACTCTATCACTTTATGATGAATTTGATGATAAAAAATATCCTGATTTATTATTATAATAATTTTAATTTGACTATTTAGTAAATTAATATTATTTATTTCTCTACTTTGAAATAATATTAAAGTGTTTAATTCATGTGGAATATTTTCCAAAGTATTTGGAAATTGTTTTTAGCATGTTCTGGAAACAATGTTCATGCTCTACATGTTCGGAAATTACTTGAGCATGTTCTGGAAACACTGTTCATACGCAATGTTGAAGAGAATATAGTAATGATGGAATACGTTATTAACTTAATAGGTTATCGGAAAAGTATGGTCAAGAAACAATATGTTATCATAAAATTTTGGTTAAGAAAACTTACATTATTAGAAAAGTATGAAAGAAGGAACCTTACTTTTGGAAGGAACCTTACTTTTGGAAGGAACCTTAAATTATTGAAATCGGAAAAGTATGTAAGAAGATCATTATGTGAGTATGGATCCTTAAGTTTGTTTTTAAAAATTATGGTTCATCAACCTTACTTTTGTGAACAACCATACGTTATAGAGTTGAAGTAAAAAAGTATGGTTCATCAACCTTACTTTTGTGAATGATCAAAATTACATTAGGAAGGTGAGAAAAGTATGGATCATTAACCTTATGTTTGAGATCAACCTTACATTGTGAACCTTACATTCAGAGATTATATGCTATGCAGTCCAACCCTATGTTTGGCATCAAATATTTACATTACGTCTTTAATAAAGATATGATATTTATGCAGATTATTAGGATGATTTCAAGCTAGATTAAAAGCCCGAATCTAAAACATGTCTTTGACTAATTCAATGTTGTTTATTTATTATTCATAGGATCATTTTAAAAGGAGCTTTTCATGCCAAATTTTCAGCAGAGTTACGACAGCTCTGTTGTTCAAACTTTTGAATATTTCGATTCTAAAGGCAACTTTTGTGGATCTAAATTTTTAAATGGATAACTCTGATCTTTATTCTATATATACCTGTATTATTTTGTATTATAGATATTGAGGTGAATCATCAAAAATATATATTAAGCTCTTGAGTTTTTAAATGCTACAGTTTACAAATACAATTGAGACTTACAGTTATACTGTTATGAAGAATGACAAAGCTCTATTTTCTAATGAAGAATAAACATGAATGAAGATTCACCGATTCTACATCGAATATCTTTCGTGAATTGATTATTGATTAAAGTTGGAAAATATATTTCAAGATCTATTGCAACTGGATTGGCTAAGAACGACTTCTAACAGAAGAATGTCTATTCTATAGACGACGATCATTGTACTATCAATTGCTAGTTGTTGCAATTGTGAAGAAAAACTGGAATGTATTTCAAAGAAAAAAATACACTTTTACTTTGAGTAACCAGCTTCTCATAGTAAGCTATGTATTTGGTTCTGTGTATGAACCAGGAGGCTCTGTTTATCCTTAAACTTGTAAATGTGTCAACTGCCTATACTCAGTTGTGGAACAGTCTTTTGATAAGAGGACTAGATAGTGAAAATTACCAAGCTCTGGGAGTAGAGAATTGATTGAGTAAACTAGGGGACTTTTGTTCTCTGAACCACTATACATCATGTGTTCTTTGCAATTTATTTTCTGCCACATAATCATTCCGATAAAGTTGAAAGGACAGATAACAATCTTGTAGGGAAATTGTAAATGACACAATTCACCCCCTCTTGTGCATATTTGGTATAACCTGATCCAATACTTATATCACTTATGATTTTAGGAATAGTGTATTTAAATTATCATTTTTTATACAGTAAATTAATGTATTTTACTATTCACAAAAAAATCCATGTATATTAGAAAAATCACAAAAATTCAACCTAACCATTTTTTTATGTGTAGAATCCAAAAATGAAGACCATTTTTCAAAAATAATTTTATAAACATGATTAATTCAATTTTTATTTAAAATCATAATTTACTTGAAAAATATGGATTTTAAAACTATAACTGGTTTTATAATGCTTTAAAAATTAGATAAGGTCTTATAAAATTATCTTAAAACCTGAATACATAAAATTGTTAATTTATACACACATTTTAGAAAATATATTTTATTTTAAATTAATTAATTAGTTGTAATTAGTTATTTATGACTTACAAAAATACCAATACTTATACTATGGTCATATTATCACTTATAAGATGCCTAAATTTTATTTATACATTCATGAATGAGGTTACAATACTTTTGGAATATTTACTTTTTATAAGGGTTATAGTAATATTTATAAGGGCAATATTACTATACATAATGGTATGATACTATTCATAAGGCTAGGTTACTATTCATTAAAAATTCAGTTTGTTTCGTTAGACTCTAAACATCATACTGACCGCAACTATGTATGTCATATTTTTTGAAATTCAAATCATAGAGGTGGCAATATTATGTGTAAAGGTCACATATCACATTGTAGTTCATTGTGTTATAATTTAATGTGATTATATGACATAATTATACGAAAGGAATTTCAATTGATTATACTTTGGGACATTACAATATTCCCCCCTTATGAAATTTCACCCTCAAGTTTTTTTTTCATTCTAAAACATAAATAGGTGTAGATACTTTTCCTTCATTACCTCCTCCAGTTCCCTTGTTTCCTCTTCTTACTTGTGGTTCCACCACAATACTTTGACCAGGTGAGTAGTCTTTTCCAGTAGAAATTTATCTCTATGATCCAAGATTTTCACTATCTTCTCCTCGTAATAAAGATCATCCCCCAACTTTACCACCTCTGAAGAGAGTACATGTGAAGGTTTTGGTATATACTTCCTTAATAGGGATACGTGGAAGACATCATAAACTTTTGACAATGTAGGATGAAGTTCTAGTAGATAGGACACATCTCCAACATGATCAAGAATCTCAATGGGTCCGATGTATCTGGGACATAGCTTTCCTTTCTATCAAAATCACTTGACCTTCTTCCATGGAGATATGCGTAGAAATACAATGTCTCCAACTTTGAACTCAACGTCTCATCGATGATTTTCTGCATAACAGTTTTGTCGAATTTTGGATACCTTGATGTGTTTTTGAATGGTTTTCACCTTCTACACCATTTTGTTGACCATTTCAATTCCTATTTTCTTACTCTCAACAAATTTATCCCAACATGGCAGTGTTTCTCACCTTTTCCCATAAAGGGCTTCATATAGTGTCATTCAGATGCTCGAGTGGAAACTGTTGTTATAGGAGAATTCAACCAGTGAAAGATGTTGATCCCATCCTCTTTTGAAGTCCATAGGATATGATCTCAACATATCTTCTAGTTTTTGAAAATACACTTATATTTGACATCAGTTTGAGGATGATAAGCAGTACTAATGTTCAGATCAGTGCATAGAGCATGTTGGTGACTTTTCCATAACTTTGAGGTGAATCTCGAATCTCTATTAGATACAATATATTGTTGTACTACATGAAGACTTACCACTTATTTGATATATATACATGCAATTTGATCAAATGAGAACTCCTATATAATTGTGATAAAGAGATATATCTTTGTAAGATGATCCATAATGACCTATATAACATTGTTTCCTCTAGATGTTATTGGAAGTCATGTGACAATGTCTATGGTGATTTTATCCCACTTCCTTATTGATAGGGGTAGTGGTTGTATCATCACCTTAGACTTATGTATTTAAACCTTCACTTGTTGACATACTAGGAACTTTGATGTATATTCAATAATCTCCTTCTTTATATTGTCATACCAAAAGTTCTCTCAGATATCCTTATACATCATTATGCTCCCTAGATAGATACAGAATGTTGTTCTATGTGCGTCACTCAAAAGATTCTTATTTATCTCTAGATCATATGGTACACATAATCATGGCCCAAACCTTATGAATCCATTCTTGTAAATATTTAACTCATATGATTTCCCATTTATGATAGCTTCCACCCTTTTCAGAATTTCCACATCTTTTCTTTGAGCATCCTTTTTTTTCGCAATGAGGGATGATTGAGAAATCATTTGAGAAAATATTGATGATGTTCCTCCCTCAATGATTCCGATGTACATCCTCTAAAAATCTAAGAATATCATATCCTATTCAATTCTCATCATTTATAAAGATGCAAGATCCTTTCTACTTAGATCATCAACTATCTTATTTTCCATACAAAGATGGTAGTGGATTAAGCATTCATAATCATTGATGTGATCTATCCATATTCATTGGTGCATATTTGTAACATCCCAAGTAAGTAATGAATAATAGATATTTTTATCTATGTCTATTAATGATTAAGATAGTGTTATAGAGGCTTAAAATGAAAATAAATACAATCTTATGCATGGAATACACTAATATTCTTAAAAGATTGTTTTACTGCCTTTTGATGGCAAACCATTTTTGAATCTATATTTTGACAATTTTATAAACTATGTTTGTCAAAATAAACTTATCCTTTATGATTGGGACATCAAAATTTACCTTGTGTGGATTTTTGGTATTTTTCTGACAATGTTCATTTTTTAATGAATAGTGAAAAATACCGCATTTTACATCAAAACTGCTTTTTAATCTAATTTATTTATATGATTAGATTATGTTTTGAATTGGTTTTGAAGTGAAATTAGAATATATTTTTACCATTTTATCCAATGGTGGTCATTGGAATCAATTTCACTTTGAAATTAGACTTAAACCGGTGTCAATCTTTTGATACTAATTGTTTTGTAAAAACACGCTATTTGCTCTGGCAGAGGGAATTAATTATTGAATTAATTAATGTGACTTATATGATTTGAATTTTGTAAAATAGACTTCATTTTTGAATTCGGAATATCAAATATAGCTTAGGGTGAATTTTTGGTAATTTTCTGAAAAACTTCAATTTTTGATGAATACTGAAACCACTAAGTGGTAATCAAGCAAACTGATTTTTTAGTTAAATGAAAGTTTACCACTAATGTGTATTGAATTTTGAAAATCTGACATACATGTTTTTCATTAAGAAGTAAAATGTGGTTCAATGAGATTATAATAATTTTTTGGTGAATAGTAACTTATGAAGTTCTTAATCGCGTTTAGTGGTAATTAGGGTAGTTTAAGGTATAAATAATGCTTTAATAATAGGAAATGACCTAGACACATGTCCCAACCTCATTGGTTGTGTCATGGCCGACCATGAAATGCCATGGGTCAACTTGGGGACCCCATGGATCCACTTTTGTTGGGAAATGACATAAATTACTTTTTATTTAATGTTAAAGTAAAAATGACACAAACATAATATGTTTTACGAAAACAATTTTTAAGTGGGGTTATACAAGTCCAAATTTTGATTATAAATAGTCATTGGAAAGATAAAAAGATTTCCTACATCATAGTGTTTTTTTTATGATTTTTAGACATTACATAAATTAAATTATTTATGACATAATAATGATGCAGCGATGACATCATTATTTGACGATTTAAATAAAATGGAAAGATAATATAAAATCTATGAACTACACATGTCCAAAACCAATTGGATGAGTGTATTTCGAACCCTTATCACCATATCCACGAATTATATCAATGTGGGACCTTTTAAAACCGAAACAAATTTTCAAATAATGTAATATTTCTTTACTTTCCAAAAGTGCCCCTCCTCTCCTCTTATAAAAGGACCCCACCTCTACCTCATTTCACACACTCTTCAAGCCTTTGGCTCGGCCAACCCCTGCCCATTTGCTCTCTCCACATCCCTATCCTCATCCTAGAGGATTCCCTTTGGGAAGAATCCTTTCAAAGGAAGCCTTTAGGCTCAAATCAAAAGGAGATACACTTTTAAAGGTAATTCATTCTCTCATGTTCATTTGTTTTATTTTTCTTCTCCAACCCCCTAAACTCTTTTTATTTACTTCCTTTGTAACAACACCAGTATCTTCAATATACTAGGATGTTGTTATAAGATTTATTTGAGCTACACTCTCACACAACTGCATCAAATGGTTAAAGAACATACGGTTTCCGTGGATGGCGAAATTCTGCCTCCCGAAACGATGATTGTTCAATACTCATTTAACACCTTCAAAGGTGGCCATTATGATGTCACTATTTTTATATATGATATATAATATTTTTATGTTTTCCTTAAGATTCTGTTTTTTTCATTTTGGGCAAACCCTTATGGTTTCCATTATGGGTAAACACGATATCTTCATTTTAGGAAGTGCGGACTACCGCCCCCTAAAAGTGATTTGATTCGTTAATACAATATGTGGGATGTATAAAGGATAAAGTTAATGATATTATATATGTTATTATACTGGAATTATAATATACTCTTATATCATTATGATTCCATTCCAGAAAATATGAAATAGAAATGGAAGTAGCGTTCATGCGTACGTACGGCTTACCGTCTCCATGAACGGTGCATTTCATTTCTTACCTCTAAATGATTATGTAATATTATAAATTCATGTAAGTACTGGATATATATGACATATATGATATCTACATCATGAATACCATTATGGATATAATGAACCTTTGACCAAATTAACAACATGTAAGTGTAAGAAGTCTATTTTTGACTTAAGAACCAAATACCGACAAAATGAACATTATTAACTTAACTGATTACATGATGTTCATAACATGGTATAAAAGGAATAATGAACTTGAAAAATATTCATAAGCAAGTAGAGATTAACTCAAGTTTATTATTCAGGAGATTAAAGAACGGTCGGGTCAAGGCGGATACGAGGTATGGGACTTCGTCTCAATCTCCTTTCGTTGAGGCATATTTTATTTTATACACAACTTTCTTTTATACAGTGTATAAACCCCTTTGACTTTTACGTTTATTCAAAAGGAATATTTTTTATACGAAGCGTTTACTAAACGACAAAAGGGAATGTTTTTGTCGTACGTATGCGGCGACAACGACTTCTCCGCCGTCGTGACCGTTATTTGAGTTTCGGCATCATCTACAAGCCATACCTTCTTTTTAAAAGAAAAATAAATACCATGTTTTACTTTTCTTTTATTTTAGTATTGAAAATGGTTTTCATAATGTTTTTATATCAATGTGTTGTATTGATATATCGTGATTGAAATGTGTAAATTTTATGTTTCTTTTATGCATGTTTTATGTGATATGATTATGTTATGGTTCTTGGGCATTATTATGAAGACGGGTGGTTCCGTGATAAACTAAGGGCGGGTGAGCCCGTTATAGCTCTCCAATGCATTGGGTAACGCGAATGAGTGAAATGTTAAGGTTTCTCCGAAGAGATTTTAGGGAATATACTGTGATGGGTATTCCAAACGTAACCAATAGGGTTACTCCCTACGTAAGAATGTTATGAATGCCTCAAGTTACCTTTATGTCTTATGATTTCTATGATTTATTCATGATTTTATGAGGTATGTTAAAGTGCCTATGTTTTATGGGTAAAGTATGATTTCCTTCTTATGTATATATGAACTCATGTTTCCTTTCCATTTTTTTTATAACCCATACTGAGTTTTTATGCTCATCCCAAGTTTTTGGAAATGTTTTTCATAGGTCAAGGGAAAGGTACATGATAAGATGATAGAGTCAAGGATGTGCCAAGAAATAATCCATGTTTTATTTTAAATGTGTTTCTATTGATGGGAATGAAGAATACTATCTTTATGTAACCACTTTGTTTATATGTGGAATGTAATGCAAGTTTTATGATCTAATTATCTAAAACTCTAAACCCGAAAAGATCCTTAATGTGTAATCTTGTAATAACTCAAGATTAAGTAAGGTTTAAGGCTAGGGCCTTATAGTTGGTATCAGAGGTCGGTTTAGATAACTTTAGGAGTTAGAATTATATTAAATGATTATCCAAAAATATTTTTTCGAAATGATATAGCATTTTAAGATTACCATGTTGCTTCATCTAAGACATGTTTGTTCAGAATGGTTTTCCGCATAGGAAACAAGGAAGCAGTGATAGGAAGGCATACCAAAGGAAATAACCTTCCGAATCAGCATCCTGAGATGGTCGGAATTGGAACTGAACAGTTTGTTGCAGTAATGGCGCAGTTGACTCAAGCGATAAATGGCGGTGGTATCCATGCACGAGATCAGCCAGATCAACCGCAGAGGAACATGTCAGTGGTTGAACATTTCATGTGGCAACATCCACCATCATTCAGAGGATCATCTGACCCTGTGCTAGATGAAGGGTGGATTAAAGCACTGGAGAAGATTTTTTATGTCATGGGATGTTCAGACAATCAAAAGGTTAGTCTTGCTATTTACCGTTTGGAGGGTGAAGCAGATCAGTGGTGGTCTATAGTTAAAAATATCAGGGACGCCGATGAGATTGATTCTCTTGACTGGGATGAATTCAAAGGTATGTTTCTTGAGAAGTATTTTCCTAAGGCTGTTCGACTTAGGATGGAAAAGCAATTCTTGGAATTGAGGCAAGAGGAAGACTCAGTGGCTGCCTATGAAGAAAGGTTCACTCGATTGGCAAGGTATGCTCCAAATTTTATCCGGGACCTTGATAGTAAAATCAATCGTTTTTACTCAGGATTAAAGCCAATATATCAAAGGGCATTAGCTTCTCGTGAGTTTAAAAGTTATGAAAATCTTGTTCGATGTGCTGAGAAGGTGGAAATGGAGTTTGTCGATGACCAAGTTTTCTATAACAACCAGCAGAAGAAGAGACTGAGGTGGCATGAGAAAGGTAAGAATTCTTCAAAAAAGTCTGATGGTAAGAGAACTAAGTTTCCAGTTTGTGATAAATGTGGCAAAAGGCATGCTGGGGAATGTCTTCTGAATTCTGGGAAGTGCTACCGATGTGGTAAGATGGGACATAAGGCTCGTGATTGCACTGAAAAGGATCAAGGTGAAGGTAAGAACAAATTTGATTTACAGTTAGTGAAATGTTATAAGTGCATTGAGATGGGTCACTATGCAAACGAGTGTCCGACAAGGAGCTTGAGTGATGGGAAGAAGCTAAACTACAAGCAGAAAGGGGTGGTGAAATCCTTTGCAACTACTTCAGCAGATGTCGGGCCATCAAATGAAGTTGTATCAGGTACTTTGTTTGTTTTTTCAGATTATGCCAGTGTGTTGTTTGATTCGGGGTCTACACATTCTTTCATCTCTGAAACCTTTTCTAGTAAAATGGGAATATCATCTCAAGAAATGACTCCTGAACTTTTGGTAAAAACACCTAGGGGAAGTGTCGAGGCAAAAAGAATTTATAAGAATCTTCCTATCCTTATCTGTGGAAAGAACCTACTTGCAAACCTTATTGTTCTACCTCTAGTAGAGTTTGATGTTATCTTGGGCATGGATTGGCTCTCTATTTACCATGCTAAGATTGACTGTAGAGCTAAAGAAGTTTCTTTCCAGAAAGAATTTCAGTTTGTTTACAAGAATGAACCCTTAGTTTTGATAATATATCAAGAGGCCGAGAAACATGTAAAAGATGGAAATGAATGTTACCTTGCTCACGTCGTTGAAAATAAAGGATCTGTTCAGATTAATGACGTGCCAGTGGTAAATGAGTATCCTGATGTTTTTCCTGATGAGTTGCCTGGAATAATACCAGATCGGGAATTTGAGTTTACTGTTGACTTAGTTCCTAATGCTAAGCCAATTTCAAAACCCCCTTATCGAATGGCACAAATTGAACTTTTAGAGTTGAAGGAGCAATTGAAAGATTTATTAGAGAAAGGTTTCATTAGACCTAGCACATCACCATGGGGTGCTTCTGTTTTATTTGTTAAAAAGAAAGATGGTTCTATGAGACTTTGCATTGATTATAGAGCCTTGAATAATATCACTGTTAAGAACAAATATCCTTTGCCTCATATCGATGATTTGTTTGATCAGCTCCAGGGGGCTAAGTTTTTTTCAAACATTGACTTGAGATCGGGGTACCATCAGCTGAAGGTAAAGGAGGCAGATATTCTGAAGACCGTGTTCCGTACAAGATATGGCCATTATGAATTTTTAGTAATGCCTTTTGGGCAAACCAGTGCACCTGCTGTATTCATGGACTTAATGAATAGAATTTTCCATGAGTTCTTGGATAAGTTTGTGGTGGTTTTCATTGATGATATTTTGGTGTTTTCTAAAAGTAAAGAAGAGCATGAAAAACATTTAAGGGTTATCTTGAAAAACTTAAAAGAAAATAAACTATATGGGAAATTCAGCAAGTGTGAGTTTTGGTTGCAACAAATTTCTTTCCTTGGTCACATTGTTTCTAAAGATGGAATAACCATTGATCCTGCAAAAACAAAAGTTGTGTAAGAATGGCCAAGACCCACAAATGTAACTGAGATTCGTAGCTTCCTTGGTTTGGCGGGCTATTACCGAAGGTTTGTTAGAAATTTTTCACGGTTATCTAGTCCAATGACTAAGCTAACTCGGAAGGGTGTTAAGTTTATCTGGACAAAAGAATGTGATGACTGTTTTTAGGAATTGAAAAGAAGATTGGTGAATGCTCCAGTTTTGGCACTACCTTCCAGGAATGGTGAGTTTGTCATATACAGTGATGCTTCATTGAAAGGACTTGGTTGCGTCCTAATTCAGAATGATCAGGTAATTGCTTATGCTTCACGACAGTTGAAAACTCATGAGGAAAATTACCCTACACATGATTTGGAATTAGCTGCTCTTGTTTTTGCTTTAAAAATTTGGAGGCATCATTTCTATGGAGTAAAGTGTGAAATATATACTGATCACAAAAGTTTAAAGTATATATGCACTCAGAAATAGTTAAACATGAGACAGAGGAGATGGCTGGAATTAATCAAAGATTATGATTGTACAATTCATTACCATCCGGGAAAAGCAAATAATGTGGATGATGCTTTGAGCCAAAAAAGTAATGCTTCATTAACAATGTTGCGTTTGGAATGTGATCCTTTCGTTAAAGATTTGATGAACTTTGGCATAGAAGTTGTTGGTGCAGGAAGTCCTTATGTTTTGTTTCAGGTATCAGTGAGATCTTCTCTATCAGATAGAATCAAGCAAGCACAGAAGCAAGACAGTGAGTTGCAGAAAAAGGTAGAGCTGGTTCAGAAAGGTAAGTTGCCTGAATTCAACATTTATAGTGATTGTGTTTTGAGATTTGGGAAAAGATTGTGTGTGCCTTGTGATTCACAGTTGAAGAGAGAGTTGTTATGTGAAGCTCATAGTTCTCCGTTTTCAGTTCATCCGGGCAGTACTAAGATGTATAGAGATCTGCGGGAGTATTACTGGTGGGATGGAATGAAAAGAGACATTGCTGATTTTACTGTGAAGTGTTTGACTTGTCAGCAGGTTAAAGCAGAGCGACAGTTACCGAAAGGGATGCTTTAGCCTTTACCAGTGCCAGAGTGGAAATGGGAGAATATATCCATGGACTTTGTTGTTGGATTACCGAAGACATCTCGAGGTAATAATGCAATCTGGGTTATTGTTGATCGCTTGACCAAATATGCTCATTTCCTTTCTATACGAGATACTTTCTCTCTTGATCAACTTTCCCGTTTGTATCTTAAAGAGATAGTCAGGTTACAAGGAGTTCCTCTCTCCATCGTATCAGATCGTGATCCCAGGTTTACTTCTAACTTTTGGAAAGGCCTTCAGAAGTCGTTGGGTACTGAATTAAATTTTAGTACATCTTTTCATCCTCAATCAGATGTGTAGTCAGAACGAACAATCCAGACATTGGAGGATATGCTACGAGCTTGTTCGATGGATTATCAGGGAAGTTGGGACCAACATCTTTATTTGGTTGAGTTTTCATATAATAACAGTTTCCATTCCAGTATACAGATGGCACCATTTCAGGCATTATATGGGAAGCGGTGCCGAACTCCAGCTTTCTGGGATGAAGTGGGTGAAAGGAAGTTGATGGGACCAGAATTGGTAGAAGAGATGGCAGAAAAAGTTCAGCTGATTCAGAAACACATGAGAACAGCTCAGAGCAGGTAGAAGAGTTATGCGGATAACCGGAGGAAGGATCTATCTTTCGAGGTAGGTGATCATGTTTTTCTCAAAGTTTCTCCTTGGAAAAGTGTGATGAGATTTGGTAAGAAAGGAAAGTTGAGTCCGAGGTTCATTGGACCATACGAAATTCTAGAAAGAGTTGGATCAGTTGCATACCGAGTGGCTTTACCTCCGAGTTTATCTCAGGTACACAATGTTTTTCACGTTTCGATGTTGAGAAAGTATATGCCAGATCCATCTCATGTTTTGAGTCCAGAGGTAGTTCAGTTGGAAGAGAACCTATCTTATGATGAACAACCGGTCCAGATTCTTGACCACAGGGAGCAAGTGTTACGGAATAAGGTGATTCACCAGGTAAAGGTTTTGTGGAAAAACCACATGATTGAAGAGGCAACATGGGAATCTGAAAATGCAATGAGAGATAAGTACCCCCATTTATTCAATAAGTAAATAAATTGCGGGGACGCAATTTTCTAAAGAGGGGAAGGATGTAACATCCCAAGTAAGTAATTAATAATAGATATTTTTATCTATGTCTATTAATGATTAAGATAGTGTTATAGAGGCTTAAAATGAAAATAAATACAATCTTATGCATGGAATACACTAATATTCTTAAAAGATTGTTTTACTGCCTTTTGATGGCAAACCATTTTTGAATCTATATTTTGACAATTTTATAAACTATGTTTGTCAAAATAAACTTATCCTTTATGATTGGGACATCAATATTTACCTTGTGTGGATTTTTTGTATTTTTCTGACATTGTTCATTTTTTAATGAATAGTGAAAATACTGCATTTTACATCAAAACTGCTTTTTAATCTAATTTATTTATATTAAAAGATTATGTTTTGAATTGGTTTTTAAGTGAAATTAGAATATATTTTTACCATTTTATCCAATGGTGGTCATTGGAATCAATTTCACTTTGAAATTAGACTTAAACCCGTGTCAATCTTTTGATACTTATTGTTTTGTAAAAACACGCTATTTGCTCTGGCAGCGGGAATTAATTATTGAATTAATTAATGTGACTTATATGATTTGAATTTTGTAAAATAGACTTCATTTTTGAATTCGGAATATCAAATATAGCTTAGGGTGAATTTTTGGTAATTTTCTGAAAAACTTCAATTTTTGATGAATAGTGAAACCACTAAGTGGTAATCAAGCAAACTGATTTTTCAGTTAAATGAAAGTTTAACACTAATGTGTATTGAATTTTGAAAATCCAACATACATGGTTTTCATTAAGAAGTAAAATGTGGTTCAATGAGATTATAATAATTTTTTGGTGAATAGTAACTTATTAAGTTCTTAATCGCGTTTAGTGGTAATTAGGGTAGTTTAAGGTATAAATAATGCTTTAATAATAAGAAATGACCTAGACACATGTCCCAACCTCATTGGTTGTGTCATGGCCGACCATGAAATGCCATGGGTCAACTTGGGGACCTCATGGATCCACTTTTGTTGGGAAATGACATAAATTACTTTTTATTTAATGTTAAAGTAAAAATGACACAAACATAATATGTTTTACGAAAACAATTTTTAAGTGGGGTTATACAAGTCCAAATTTTGATTATAAATAGTCATTGGAAAGATAAAAAGATTTCCTACATCATAGTGTTTTTTTTATGATTTTTAGACATTAAATATATTAAATTATTTATGACATAATAATGATGCAGCGATGACATCATTATTTGACGATTTAAATAAAATGGAAAGATAATATAAACTCTATGAACTACACATGTCCAAAACCAATTGGATGACAGTATTTCGAACCCTTATCACCTTATAAACGAATTATATCAATGTGGGACCTTTTAAAACCGAAACACATTTTCAAATAATGTAATATTTCTTTACTTTCCAAAAGTGCGCCTCCTCTCCTCTTATAAAACGCCCCCACCTCTACCTCATTTCACACACTCTTCAAGCCTTTGGATCGGCCAACCCCTACCCATTTTCTCTCTCCACATCCCTCTCCTCATCCTAGAGGATTCCCTTTGGGCAGAATCCTTTCAAAGGAAGCCTTTAGGCTCAAATCAAAAGGAGATACACTTTTAAAGGTAATTCATTCTCTCATGTTCATTTGTTTTATTTTGCTTCTCCAACCCCCTAAACTCTTTTTATTTACTTCCTTTGTAACAACACCAGTATCTTAAATATACTAGGATGTTGTTATAAGATTTATTTGAGCTACACTCTCACACAACTACATCAAATGGTTAAAGAACATACGGTTTCCGTGGATGGTGAAATTCTGCCTCCCGAAACGATGATTGTTCAATACTCATTTAACACCTTCAAAGGTGGCCATTATGATGTCACTATTTTTATATATGATATATAATATGTTTATTTTTTCCTTAAGCTTATTTTTTTTTCATTTTGGGCAAACCTTTATGGTTTTCATTATGGGTAAACACGATATCTTCATTTTAGGAAGTGCGGACTACCGCCCCCTAAAAGTGATTTGATTCGTTAATACAATATGTGGGATGTGTAAAGGATAAAGTTAATGATATTATATATGTTATTATACTGGAATTATAATATACTATTATATCATTATGATTCCATTCCAGAAAATATGAAATAGAAATGGAAGTAGCGTTCATGCGTACGTACGGCTTACCGTCTCCATGAACGGTGCATTTCATTTCTTACCTCTAAATGATTATGTAATATTATAAATGCATGTAAGTACTGGATATATATGACATATATGATATCTACATCATGAATACCATTATGGATATAATGAACCTTTGACCAAATTAACAACATGTAAGTGTAAGAAGTCTATTTTTGACTTAAGAACCAAATACCGACAAAATGAACATTATTAACTTAACTGATTACATGATGTTCATAACATTGTATAAAAGGAATAATGAACTTGAAAAAGATTCATAAGCAAGTAGAGATTAACTCAAGTTTATTATTCAGGAGATTAAAGAACGGTCGGGTCAAGTCGGATACGAGGTATGGGACTTCGTCTCAATCTCCTTTCGTTGAGGCATATTTTATTTTATACACAACTTTCTTTTATAAGGTGTATAAACCCCTTTGACTTTTACGTTTTTTCAAAAGGAATATTTTTTATACGAAGCGTTTACTAAACGACAAAAGGGAATGTTTTTGTCGTACGTATGCGGCGACAATGACTTCTCCGCCGTCGTGACCGTTATTTGAGTTTCGGCTTCCTCTACAAGCCATACATTCTTTTTAAAAGAAAAATAAATACCATGTTTTACTTTTCTTTTATTTTAGTATTGAAAATGGTTTTCATAATGTTTTTATATCAATGTGTTGTATTGATATATCGTGATTGAAATGTGTAAATTTTATGTTTCCTTTATGCATGTTTTATGTGATATGATTATGTTATGGTTTTTGGGGATTATTATGAAGACGGGTGGTTTCGTGATAAACTAAGGGCGGGTGAGCCCGTTATAGCTCTCCAATGCATTGGGTAACGCGAATGAGTGAAACGTTAAGGTTTCTCCGAAGAGATTTTAGGGAATATACTGTGATGGGTATTCCAAACGTAACCAAGAGGGTTACTCCCTACGTAAGAATGTTATGAATGCCTCAAGTTACCTTTATGTCTTATGATTTCTATGATTTATTCATGATTTTATGAGGTATGTTAAAGTGCCTATGTTTTATGGGTAATGTATGATTTCATTCTTATGTATATATGAACTCATTTTTCCTTTACATGTTTTTTTTATAACCCATACTGAGTTTTTATGCTCATCCCAAGTTTTTGGAAATGTTTTTCACAGGTCAAGGGAAAGGTACATGATAAGATTATAGAGTCAAGGATGTGTCAAGAAATAATCCATGTTTTATTTTAAATGTGTTTCCATTGATGGGAATGAAGAATACTATCTTTATGTAACCACTTTGTTTATATGTGGAATGTAATGCAAGTTTTATGATCTAATTCTCTAAAACTCTAAACCCGAAAAGATCCTTAATGTGTAATCTTGTAATAACTCAAGATTAAGTAAGGTTTAAGGCTGGGGCCTTATAATATTAATCTATTTTTATGTGAATATATATTTGAGACTCTTGTGATTAGTATATATCTCACACATCTCCCCATAGAGATAATGCCACAAGATTTTTAACACAAAGATCATAACTGCCAACTCTAGATCATGCATATGACAGTTTTGCCTATGTATTTTCATCTTCCTTGAGGTATAAGCTATCACATTATAATTTTTCATTATAACACAACTTAATAAATTCTTTGAAGCATCACTATACAACAAAAAGAGTTCTCCACTTGTTGAGAGTGTGAGTACTGGCACAGTGATTATCCTCCTTTTTAACTCCTTACAACAGTCTACACAGTCTTGCATGCTGACAAACTTCACTCCCTTTCATGTCATCTTGGTCAATAGGTTTGAAAATCATGAAATGTTCTTCAAAATTCATCAGTAATACTGGAAAATATCCAAAAATCTAGGGATATCCATTACAGATGTTGGCCTAGTCCACTATTTAATCACCTTTGTCTGGAAAGGGTCCAAAAATATCCCTTTACTGGTGATAACATGTCCCAAGAATGATACTTCCTCTATCAAGAACTCACATTTAATGTACATTTTATACAACTTATACATTCATAAAGTATTTATCATAATATTTAAATGGTCATAATGTTACTCCTCTCTCTTGGAGTATATTAGAATATCATCAATAAATACTACCACAAATTTGTTGAGGTAATATCTAAAGACTCTATTAATTAAATCCATGAAAATTTCGGGAGAATTAATGAGTACGAAGGGCATCACTATAAAATCATTGCGTCCATACCTCATTCGAAAGGTAGTCTTGGGAATATCTTCCTTCCTCAACTTTATTTGGTGATATCTCGACTAAAGGTACACCATAGAGAAATAACTGGCCCCACAAAGCTGATCGAAAAATTCATCTCTCCATAGAAGTGGATACCTGTTATTCATCGTGATTTTATTGGTCTCAAGATAATCAATGCCGAGGTGCATTGATCCATATTTCTTTTTTATGAAGAGTAATATTACACCCCGTGGTGAAGCACTCGAGTGTATAAAACCCTTCTCTATATTTTCTTATAACCGCTTCTTTAGCTCTTTTAGTTCTATGGTGGCCATTATATAATGTGTCTTTGATATAGGAAGAGATCTATGAAAAAATTCAATTGAAAAATCAACCTCTTGACCATGATTAATATTAGAGAACTCTTCGGGGGAATATGTTAGTGTAATCCCTCATGATGGGCATGTATTTGAGTAAGATTTTCTCCTTTGTCACAATCATTTGAGCTAGAAATGATTGGTCATAAGAAGTTAATATACATACTTGTGAAATTGATTCTAAAGAAGATTCAACATCCTCCTTATAGTTGTAAATAATTGGAGGATGCTTTGGGATTTGAAGAGTAATATCCATTTACCAATAGTTGGTGTTATATTTTTATAAAGATAGCCAATCCCTGCCCTAGATAGCGTCAAAATCCACTAAAGGAAGTATGATGTGATTTTTGGGAGGTTCAGTCCACAAACATTAACTGGGCAGGAGTTATAAACCATGGATAAAATAATTTCCCCATTTTATGTTCACATAGATAACATACCCTCCATATTTTGAGTTGGTGTTTGAATAGTTTAACTAAACATGCAAGATATGAAAGAATGTGTAGAACCAGAATCAAATAGTACATTCACTATTCTTGATTGAATAACTAGCATATCTATCACCAAATCATTATCTGACTTCACCTCCATAGTAGTGATAGCATAATCCTTTATTTTTTTCCTTGGAGGTTGTTGTTGATTGGCTCCGACAACCCTCAGTTTAGGAAAATAGTTTTCATAATGCCCAAGCTCCTTGAAATTGTAACACTACACCACTAGCTAAGCATTTATCTGAACCTTCATTTATTCTTCCAAATTAGTGGGATTCTTCATATTTTGTCAGTAGTTTTTAGCTAGATGTCCCAACATTCCACATTTTAAGAAATTCTTGGTTACCTTTATATAGTTCCCAAGATGATTCTTCCCACCATTTTTATATGTGGCATGATTGATCTTATTTCCATCATGGAGTTCATTTATGGGACCACCCACAATAGATTCCATTTTCCTCTTCTTGTTTTTGGGTCCATGATTCCACTAAGAGTCTATGATCTCCATTTCAACCTTGAGGGGATAAAAAACAATCTCTTCATAGTTTTCGAAGTATTTGTTCGCCATCACTTTTCATAGACATGGCTTTAGTCTGCTAAAGAAGTGATCCACCTTTCCTTCTATGTTCAAGACAAATCCATAGGTAAAACTTTCAATCCATGTGAAGTTTGATTTATATGGCTTTATTGACTCATCATCCTTATTATTGAGTCTGAGGAACTCTCTTTCCATATTAAGACAGAGGGTTTAGAGAAAATATTTATTGAAAAACATTCTCTTGAATTCTTCCCATTCCATGGAATCAATGTTTTCCTAGGGCTTCGTATTCTTGATCAGTGCCCTCCACAGATCAGCTTCCCCAGAAAAACGATAGACCACTAGTATGAATTTCACTTCTTCTGAGAAATGGATGACAAATGATATCTTTTCCATTGAGTTAATATACTTTTCCTCGAGTAGGGGAATAGAGTATCTAATAAACATGGGAGGCATTTCCATGGGAAGAATTAAATGAAAACTTTCTCTTTCCTTGGAGGAAGAGGGTGTTTCACATGATTCAAGTTATTATTCATAACTTGATTCAGCTAAGAATGTAATGTCATGAAGTTTTGGGCACCCATTACAATGATATCAATTATATAATTAGGGTAATATTTAAATTCCATATCACATTGATTGTTGGAACATGATCTTATATTTCCTTCCATCAACTAATAAAGAGATCGTATAATTAGAGGTCTTGAATACTTAGCTATTGAGCATAAAAAAGGACACATTGAACATAACAGGATAAACTTGTAAAGGAGAAGTATATCCTAACTTTTGATTACTTATTTTTTAATCTAGGTTATCCTTGATATATTTATTAACTTATATTCTTATGGGATTTCTTTTATTCCCTTAATATTGGTTTTTACTAAGCTCATGAATTTACCAAAGAATATCCCCCTAGAGTGTCAAACCGAGAGTGCTGCAAGGTCCATTGTCAGGCACCAGTTCTTGTTCAAGTCTAGAAGAAAGTAGTGTTTTCGCATTTTACTCCCATATACATATGTGCTCGAACAACCTCTACCTATTTGTATCTAGATAGGGATGTATTTTTTTGATAAACCACTTACTCTATACTTACCAAAATATTGGGATGTTTATTTATACTTAGTCTAATACTTATGGTTCTTTATAAAGTTCTATAAATCTAATATCTAAAAATAAATATACCATATTATGATACAAACTATAGAGACCCTAGAATTTTACACAAAAAATTACACGATTTTACGTATAACTATACAAAAAAGTATAATCCATGTATCATGATGTCTAGTTTCTTGGAATACTAGGTACATAAAATTGAAAACATGGGACAAAAAAAACTTCTTTATTTAATAATTATAAAGATTTTATAAATTACTTTTAACCCTTACATTTGTATAGTTTACCCTCGGGATCACATGAATAAACTGATGATCTAAAATCACAATAAGGGAATACCCATAAGAATAAAACATTAGCATATAGAATAGAAGGCATGACATGATGATATAAAAAGGCATGTAAAACATATAATTACAACATATAAACATGGAATAATATAAAAGTGGTGACATAGTAATGTGGAAGAAAAATAAAACATGAATTTATCTGGAGTCAAGGCTAACCTCCAAGACCATTGCACATGGTATCACATGCAAAGGCTAACCTCTAAGATTGTCGCAAATGGTAACCCAAGCCAAGGGTAACTACCAAGACTGTCAGACATAACATCTCATGAGACTCAAATTTACCCAATTCATTGTAGAAATACTTCGGAGCACCCATATTAACATGTTCATGAATATATTTCCATGTAAACAATCATACATAATCAATCATACCTAAACATAAGGGTACCCATGGAAAGAAATGGGTATCGTAATCATGTCATAAAACATAATGAATGAGTGTATCAAACAAGTTCCCATGAAAGAATGGAAATAAAATATAAATAGAAGTTAATAAGGTAAAATAAGTATATAACAAGGTAAGTGATTTCAAACATAATTGAAAACATGAAAGTAGATTATTTAATAAATTTTAGCATTAAAAAATTTTTGTGCAGTTTTAAGGAAAATACTATAGAGGTTTTAAAATAGAAAGGGGAAAAATATTTTATATAAAACCAGAGGTGAATGAAGAATATTTTCATAATAAAAATAATTATTTTATAAAAGAAATTGTGGACTAAAATATAATATATAGTTCACTTGAAATTGGGTAAGAATTCAGGAATTTCCCTTAAAATAAGTTTGCTTACTGGGAAGCATTGAGGAGGGAATCACTGAAAAACACGTATCTTCCCGAAAGATAAAAATGATGGGTTTTGATAAATGAATTTGTTACATGTAAATATAATTTAGATTATGTATATAAAAATATAAGATAAATTCATTTTGGTAATAATAAAGATAACGTAACCTGAAGGAATAAAGGAGTTTCAGGTAGAATCCCTTACAAATTATTGACATGGTATCAGGAGTACTTAAGAGGGATTAATGAGAGAAAAAGGGATTTATCATCACTAAAAATCTTGAGGGAAGTATGGGGGAGGTGATAAATCATACCCCATAATCAGGGATTTCCCATAAAAGGTCATAACATAGAGAACATTCTTGAATAAAAGTGAAACAGAGAGGATCCCTTACTATAAGTTCGATGGTGTTCTCCACTTGATATTAATGACCTAAATAATCAAATTAGGTTCATTAATTAATTATTACTGAACCTATTTTACATGTAAAATAATTATTATATCCTTTTTAAGTTCCTTTATAACCATTTTTTTGTTACGAAGTTCAATTCTATTGTTCAAGTCTGTTTTCTTCCTTGGTTTTAATAACCAGTTTACTTATTTTCATGAATGGAGAGTCATGTAAAATTGGGATGGATGTACAGAATTGGAGTTATATTTTATTATTAAAAATTAATAAGTTTACATGGTTGTAAATTTAATTTGGTTACTTCTTGTGAATTTAAATCATTATATAAAACAATAATGATAAACTCTTGGATTAATTTGGTGATTTTGCTACCAATTAACTTGTTTTGTATTATTATTTTAAATCATGTGTGAAAAAGGATTCTAGAACATTAAATTAGATAAAATATATTTTTAATATTATTGTTCAACCATAAAAATATTTTAATAACCAGAATTGAATATTGTAATGGAAAACAGAAACCCATCGTCCTTGAAAGTGCTAAATTAACACATCTCAGATGGTATCTATACTACTAGTATAAAAGAGGAGTAAAGTATAGATGATAAAAACATGTCCCCTTATCATAACAAAATTATAGTGAAAATAATTTTCTCGAGTTTTTATAACATTGGGGATGAGTCGAGGTAAGTATAGGAAAAAAATGAGCTTCAAAGGAAAGTGAAAGAAAAGAGAGGATGAATTTAACTATTGATTCAATATTTTTTGAGAGCCTCTTAAGAGGAGAAGAATTGGTATTTTTAGGAGACTAGGGGATGATAGAAATGGGGGAGGGTAATGGGGAGATATTTGCATAGAATTTAGGGACGGAACAAGTCTTGAGAGGAGTGAAGAGAAGAGGTAAGGAGGGGTGGTATTTATAGTGGAGGAGAGGAGAGTTTTCATAATATTGAATTCTATAGTTTATTAATTTCCCTTAAGACCCATGCTAGTGATGATTCCATGACCATTAATTGTAATAAGTGCACGTGAGTTCGATATTTTTGGGGCTTTAACCACTTATGATGTTAGGAATAGTGGATTTAAATTATAATGTATTGATACAGTAAATTAATCTATTTTACACTTCACAAAAAATTCATGTATTTTAGAAAAATCCAAAAAATCCAACTTAACCATTTTTAAATTTTTAGTATCCAAAAATGATCTCCATTTTTCAAAAATAATTTTTTAAATATTATTAGTTTTATTTTTAATTAAAATTATAATTCAATTAAAAAATATGGATTTTATAACTATAACTGGTTTATTAATGCTTAAAAAATTACATAAGGTCTTATAAAATTATATTAAAACTAGAAGACATAAAATTGTTAATTTATGAACAACTTTTAAGAAGATAATGTTTATTTTAAATTAATTAGTTAATTATAATTAATTATTTTTGACTTTCAAAAATACCAATACTTTTATTATAGTCATATTATCGATAATAAGATGCCTATGTTTTATTTATACATTCATGGATGAGGTTACTATTCTTTGGTAATATTTAATATTCCTAAATTTCATATTACTATTCATAATGGTATGTTACTACTCATATGGGTAGGATACTATTCAATAAAAATTATGTTTGTTCCGTTAGACTCTAAATATCATACTGATCACAATTTTGTACATCATATTTTCGAAATTCAAATCTAAGAGGTGACAATATTAGGTTTAAATGTTACATAGCATTTAGCAGTTCATTATGTTGTAATTTCATGTGATTATATGACATAATTATAATAACGGAATTTACATTGATAAAACATTGGGTTGTTACATTATTCCCACCTTATGAAATTTCTCCCCCAAAATTTCATTTTTCATTATAAGCCATAAATAGGTGCATGTTCTTTTCCTTCGTTACCTCCTCTAGTTCCCATGTTGCCTTTTCGTACTTATGGTTCTGCCACAGTACTTTGTCTAGGTGAGTATTCTTGTTATTCATAACTTTATCATGACAATCCTAGATCTTCACTGACTTCTTCTCATAAGAAATATCATCCAAAAAATGTACCACCTGTCAAGAGAGTACATGTGAAGGATCTGGAATGTTCTTCTTTAAGAGGGATATGTGGAAGATATTGTGTACTTTAGATAGGGTATGTGGAAGTTATAGTTGATAGGCCAAAAATCCAACATGATCAAGAATCTTTAAGGGGTCGATGTACTTGGGAATTAGCTTTCTTTTCTTCCCAAATCTCATGACCTTCATGCATGGAGGTATGTGTAGAAATACCATGTCTCTAACTTTGAACTCAATGTCTCATCAAAGATTGTATCCATAACTCTTTTGTCAAATTTGGGATACCATGATGTGTTGCGAAATAATTTTCACCATCTACAACATTTTTTCAACCATTTCTGGTCCTTTCAGCTTATGCTCACTGAATTCATCCCAACACTCTAGTGTTCTGCATATTTTTCCCATAATGTGCTTTGTATGGTGCCAATCAGATGCTTGAGTGGAAACTATAGTTATATGAGAGTTAAAATAGTGGAATGTGTTGTTCCAATCCTCCTTTGAAGTCCATAGAATATTCTCTCAACATATATTCCAATGTATGAATAGTTCGCTAAGATTAGCCATCAGTTTGAGGATGATATGCTATATTGAATTTCAGTTCAAAACATTTCCAGAACTTCGAGGTGAATCTTAGATCTCTATCTATTACAATAGATAGTGGTACTCCTTGTAGCATTACCACTTCATAGATATATATCTATTCTATTTGATTCAATGAGAATTCCTCTCTAATTTTGATAAATTTTTTTGCCTTTGTAAGATGATCCACAATGATCGATATTGCATTGTTTCCTCTAGATGTTCCTGGAAGTCTAGTGACAATGTCCATGGTGATGTTCTCCCACATTCATGTTGGTATGTGTAGTGGTTGTTTCATCCCCTTAGACTTCTATTTTTCAGCCTTCACATGTTAACATACTAGGCACTTTGATGTATATTCAGTAATCTCCTTCTTCAAATTGTCCCATGAAAATTTCTCTCATAGATCTCGATACATCTTTGTGCTCCCTAGGTGGATGGAGAAGGTTGAGATATATTCATCATTCAAAATATCATTCTTTATCTATGGATTTTATGGTACAAATAATCATGATCCAAACCATATGACCTTGTCCTTGTAAATATTGAACTCATAGGCTTTCCCATTTATCATAGGTTCCACGATTTTTAGGAATTTTCACATATACTCTTTGAGCATCCTTTATTTTCTCCATGTGGGATGGTTGAAAAATCATTTGAGAAAGTATTGATGATGTTACTTCCTTAATTAATCCCATGTCCATCCTCTGTAAATATAAGAAGATCAGATCCTTTTCAATTCTCATCATTGATAAAGATTTATGGTCCTTTTTACTTAGAGCATCCACAACCTTATTTGCCTTAACTGGATGGTAGTGGATTGAGCAGTCATAATCCTTGATGAGATCTATCTATCATTACTAGCCTATATTAAGGTCCTTTTCTGTGAATATATATTTTAGACTCTTGTGATATTTATATATCTCACACTTCCACCATAGAGATAATGCCTTCATATTTTTAATGCAAAGATCACATCCACCAACTCTAGATCATGAGTAGGATAGTTTTGCTCATTTATTTTCAGTTTCCTTGAGGGGTTGGCTATCACTTTATCATTTTCCATCAGCACACATCCTAATACCTTCTTTTAAGCATCACTGTACACTACAAAGAGTTCTCCACTTACTGGGAGTGTGAGTATTGGCGTAGTGATTAACATATTTTTCAACTTCTTAAAGTATTCTTCACATTATTGATTCTAGAAAAACTTCACTACGTTTTGTGTCAGCTTGGACACTAGGTTTGAAAATCATGAAAAGTTCTTCAAACATTATCATTAATACCCAAATAGACACAGAAAGCTACATAGCTACATTATATATGTTGTTTTGGGCCACTCTTCAATAACTATTGTATTGGAAGGGTCTACAGATATCCCTTTACTGGTGACAATATGTCCCAAGAATGATACTTCATCAATCCAAAACTCACATTTAATGTACTTTTCATACAAATTATCCCTTCACAATGTCCTTAGCACAATATTCAAATGCTCCTCAACTTCCTCCTTGCTCTTGTAGTATATCAGAATATCACAAATAAAGACTACCATAAATTTATCAAGGTAATAACTAAATACTCTTTTTGTTAAATCCTTGAAAATTTATGGAGCATTAGTGAGTCCAAAGGGAATCAATATAAACTCATAGCATGCATATATCATTCGAAAGGAAATCTTGGAAATAATTTCCCTCCTTTACATTAATTGGTGATATCTTAATGGACGATCCACCTTAAAAAATATCTGGACCCATGAATATGATCATAAAAGTCATCTATCCCAAAAGGGGATACTTTTTCTTTATCGTGATTTTATTGAGCTCACGATAATCAATGCAGAGGCAAATTGATCCATCCTTCTTCTTTACAAAAATGACTTTCACACCCTAGTTTGAAGAACTTTTGTGTATAAAACCATTCTCTATATTCTCCAGTAACTATGTTTTTAGCTCTTCCAGCTCTACGGTGGCCATTCTATAATGTATCATTGATATAGGAAAAGATCCATGAATATATTCAATTGAGAACTCTAACTATCGATCAGAAGGAAGTCCAGAAAACACTTCAAGGAATACATCAGTGTAATCCCTTTCAATGGGCATATCTTTGAGAAAGATCTTCTCCTTTCTCTCAATCATTTGAGATAGAAATTCTTGATCCTAAGGAATTACTATCCACCATAAAGACACTGATTATAAAGGAGAATCATCTTTATCCTTACAGTTGTGAATAATTAGAGGATTCTTCAAGTTGTGAAGAGTGATCTCCCTTTACCAGTAGTTTATGATGGATTTTTATGTTGATATACAATCCTTTCCCAAGATGGCGTCAAACTATGCTAAATGAAGTATGGTGAGATTTTATGGGAGATTAAGTCCACAAACATTAACCACAGTGGATTTATAAACTATGGGCTCAATAATTTCCTTTTTACATGTTATCACAAATAACTTATCCTCCAAATTTATAGATGATGTTTGACTAGTTCTACTAAACTTTTTTGATATGAAAGAATGTGTAGAACCTGCATCAAATAGTAAGTTTTTTTATTCTTGAATGAATAACTACCATATCAGTAACCACATAATTTTATGGCTCCACCTTAGTAGTAGTGGTAGCACAAGACCTTTCTTGTTTCCTTGGAGGTTGTTGTTTATTTCCTCCCACAACCCTCAGCTTAGGACAATTGTTTGCATAATTCCCATTCTCCTTACAACTTTAACATTGCACCACTGGATGGGAGTTTATTTGAACCTTCATTTATTATTCTACATTAGTGGGATTCTTCATATCTCATCAGAATTTTTTATCTAAGTGTCCTAAATTTTCACATTGGATGTTATCCCTGGTTCCCTTTAGACAGTTCTCAATATACTTCTTCCAACAATTTTTACATGTGGGATGATCGAGCTTCATTCAATCATGGAATTTATTTATGGGACCACCCACATTAGATTCCATTTTCCTCTTCTTGTCATTGGTCTCATGATACCAATAAGAGTATCTGATCTCCGTTTCAACATTGAGGGAACAACGAACAATCTCCTCATAGCTGTCGAAGTCTCAAATTTCCTTCACTTTTTGTAGACTCAGATTTAGTCCTATAAATAAGAGATAGAACATTATTTTGATGTTCTAGACAAATCCAGAGGTGTACTATGCAAGACTAGTGATGTTTGCTTCATACGCCTCAATTAAATCATCTTCCTTCTGCTTGAGTTTGAGGAACTCTCTTTCCTTCTTGAGATGAAGGGATCAATAAAAATATTTATTGAAAAACATTCTCTTAAATTCTTCCCATTACATGGAATCAATTTCCTCCCCAGGCTTCATATTCTTGATTATTGTCCTCCACTAATCAGCTTCCCTATCAAAATTTTAGATCACTAGAATGACATTCTCTTCTTATGAGAATTTGATGATATAGAATGTCTTTTCAATGGAGCTAATCCACTATTCCATGAGGAGGGGGTAAGAATATCCACTAAACATGGGGGGACTTTTCTACATGATGGATTAAATGACAACTTTCTCTCTCCTTGGAGGAGTATGGTTTTCCAAATGAATCAAGTTATTATTCATATCATGAGATATGTGAGAAAGTACTTCAATGAAGTTCTGAGCACCCGTTTGTAACATATCAGGTATATCCTTAGGGAAATATTCACATACCTTATCACATTGATTGTTGGAATGTGTTCTTATATTTCCCGCCATTAACTAAAAAAAAGAGTTTACTATTAGATGTCTTGAATACTTAGCTACTGAGCATAATAAAGGAAACATTGAACATAAGATGATAAACTTTTAAAAGAGAAGTATATCCTAACATTTGATTCCCTATGTTTCAATATTGGTTATCCTCGATATATTTCATAACATATATTCTTATGGGGTTTATTTTATTACATTAATAATGGTTTATACTAAGCTCGTGAATTTAACAAAGCATATCCCTCAGGAGTGTCAAACCAAGAGTGCATAAAGGCCTATTGTCGTGCATCAGTTCCTATTAAAATTTAGATCAAAGAAGTGTTTTCAGGTTTTACCCCTAGATACATATGTTCTAGTGACACCTCTACCTATTTGTATTTAAACATGGATATATTTTCTTCGTAAACCACTTACACTATACTTACCAAAATATTGGGATGGTTTCTTATACATAGTCTCATTCTTAAAGTTCTTACTGAAGTTACCTACTACTAATCTAAATAAAATACCATCCTTTGAAACAAACTAAAGCAACCATGGCCTTTTACATAAAACATTAAGTGATTTTAAACATAATTATACATCAGAGTACAAGCCAATGATTGTGAATTATAGTGTCTTGGAAGACTATGTACATAAAAGTGAAAACATGGAACTAAAAAATCTTCTTTATTTAATCTTCATAAAAATATTATAACTTCCGTTGTGACCATACATCTACACAGGGAACCCTAGGGATCACATTAACAAAGGGATGAGCTAAAATCAAAGGGAATAACCGTAATAATAAAGCATTAACACATGGGATAGAAAGCAATGCATGATCATATAAAAAGGCATGTAACATATGGAATCATAACATATAAACATTGAATCATATAAACATGGAGACATAAAAATGTGGAAGAAACATAAAACATGACTTTATCATGATTCAAGGCTAACCGCCAATACTGTTGCACATGGTAGCACAAGCCAAGGCTAACCACCAAGAACGTCACACAAGTTAGCACAGACAAAGATAACTGCCAAGACCATCGCACATAACATCTCATGAGACTCAACATTACCCATTGAATTGGAGATCTATTTTGGTACACCCATCTTAAAATGTTCATGAATATTTTTTCCACATAAATAAACATACATAATCAATCTTACATAATCATAAGGGTACACATGGAATGAAATGGTTATCATAAGCATGTCATAAAGAATAATGGATGGGTTTATAATACAAGTGTCCATGAAAGAAAGGAATTAAAACATACTTGGAAATTAATATAGTAAAATAATCATATATCATGGTAAGTTATTTCAAACATAACTGAAAACATTAAAGAGGAGTATTTAATAAATTTTAACATTAAATCATTTTTGTGTGGTTTTAAGGAAAATACTATAAAGATTTTAAAATATAAAAGGGAAAAATATTTTATATAAAACCAGAGGTTAACAAAGAAGGTTTTAATAATAAAATACTTATTTTATAATAAAAATTATGTCTTAAAAAAATAGAGTGCACATGAAATTCAGTAAGAATTCAGGAAGTTCCATTAAAACAATTTGCTTATTGGTAAGTGTTGATGAGGGAATCACTTGAAAACATGTATGTCCCCAAAAGATAATGAAAAATAGTATTGATAAATGAATTTGGTGCACATAAATATAATTTAGAATATGCACATTAAAATATAAGATAACGTCATTTTTTCTATAAGAAGGATAAAGCAAACTGAAGGATTAAAGGAGGTTTGGGTAGAATCCCTTACGGATTATCGGCATGATATATGGTGTTCATAACAGGGATTAATGAGAGATAAAAGCGGTTTATATTCACTTATACATCATGATGGAAGTTTGGGGGAGGTACTAAATAATACCCCATCATTAAAGATTACACATAAAATGGAATAACATCGAGAACATTTCAGAATAAAAGTGAAATATAGAGGATCCCTTACCTTAAGTCCGTTGATTCTCCACGTGATATTAATAATCAGAATAATAAAATTAGGTTCATTAATTAGTAATTAAATAACATATTCTACATGTAAAATATTTATTATAACCTTTTTAAGCTCATTTATAACCATTTTAATTGGTTATGAGGTTCAATTTTATTGTTCTGGTCCGTTTGCTTTTTTTGTTTTAATGACCACTTTACTTATTTTCATGAATGGAGAATGATGTAAAATAGGGATGGTTTTCCAGAATTGGAGTTATATTTTATAATTGAAAATCCATAATGTTACGTGGTTATAAATTTAATTTGGTTACTTGCAGTGAAGTTGAATCATTATAAAAAATTAATGATAAACTCGTGGATTAATTTGAAATTTTTTCTCACAATTTACTTATTTTGTATTATTATTATACTTCATGTTCGAAAAAGGAATCCAGAACAACACATGAGATAAATAAAATGTTTAACATTCTGGTTAAACCATAAAAATGGTTTCATAACTAGAATTAAAGATGGTAATGGATAATGAAAACCCATTGTCCATGAATGTTGTAAATTAACACATCTCGGATTGTGTCTTTACAACTATTACAAAAGAAGAGTAAAGGAGATATGATACAAACTTTTGCCCTTATCATAAAAAAATTATAGTACATATAAGGTACTAGATTTTTCATAACATTGGGGATTAGGAAAGGTAGGGATAAAAAATAAAACAAAGGAACTTGGAAGGAATGTGAAATAAAAGAAAAGAGGATTTTTCCACTTGATTCAATATTCCTTGAGAGCCTCTTAAGGGGCGAGGATTTTGTATTTTGAGTAGAAAAAATGATGATGGACGTGAGGGAGGATCTTGGGGAGATATTTGGGAAGAATTAAAAGAAAAAATAAGGCTTTATAGGAGTCAATAGAAGAGTTAAAGAGGGTGGTATTTATAGTGGAGGAGAGGAGGGTTTTCATAATATTTAATTCCATTATTAATTTCGCCCAAGAATAGAAACAATGACGATTCCATGAAAAAAATATTAATAAGTGCATGAATGTTCAAGAATTGGTTTGTTACATCACTTATGAGGTCAGTAATAGTATATTTAAATTATAATGTATATATACAGCAAATTAATGTATTTTACTATTCAATAAAAATTCATGTATTATAGAAAAATCTAAAAAATTCAACTTAACCATTTTTCGATGTCTAAAATCAAATAATGAACTACATTTTTTAAAAATAATTTTCTAAATATTATAAATTTAATTTTTAAATAATATCATAATTTACTCGAAAAATACAGATTCTTAAACTATAACTAATTTTATAATGCTTCAAAAATTACATAAGGTCTTATAAAATTATCTTAAAAATAGAATAATTTTTTTTAATTTATGAAAAATTTTAGGAAAACAAATTTTCTTTTAAAATAATTAATTAATTGTAATTTATTATTTATGAGTTACATAAATACCAATACTTTAACTATGGTCATTTTATCACTTATATGATTCTTAAATTTTATTTATACATTCATGGATATGGTTACTATTATTTTGGATGAATTAATATTAATAAAGGTAATATTACTATTCATAAGGGTATGTTACTATTCATAAGGTTAGGTTATTATTTAATAAAAATTATGTTTGTTCTATTGGACTCAGAGCATCATACTGATCACAACTTTGTATGTCGGATTTTCGAAAATCAAATCATAGAGGTGGCAATATTATGTTTAAAGGTCACATAGAACTTAGTAGTTCATTGTGTTGTAATTTCATGTTAAATTATGACATAATTATAATAAATTAATTTCCATTGATAAATATTTGGGTCGTTACAAAACTAACCTAGGAAGGATTTTGGTGTATACCTTAAGATGATTTCCGAAGAAGAGTTATAATTCTTAACCTTTAATTTTCATTTATTTATTATTCTACCATATTAAAATACTTTTTAGCCCTAATGAGATAATATTAAAAGTATATTATATAAAATTATGTGTTAGTATGTCAATTTAATAACCTATATTCATCCCCCTTTTCCAACAAATATAAAACTAAACTTCCGTTCGTGTGTACGGAAGACTACAACTTTACGAACCGATAAAATTCATTTTTCATCACTACATCTCATGGATTGTTATAATGATTTTTTTAATATATATATGTGATATTCATGAAATATTTATAATTATATAGACATAATATATGATCAATTTTCTTATGCATCCATTCATTAAACAATGACAGCATTGTTCATGTATGCATGAGGATTACCACCTCTACGAAGCAATGTGATTTGTTTTTCATCATCACATCACATGAATGGTATATATAATTTTATTTAATGAAATAATATGTTATTTGTGATATAATTAGAATAATTTATAGATAATATAAAATATAATTTGTTTGCATCATGGTCGTCGAAAAATGGAAATGTTACTCATGCGAACGTACAACCTACAATCCCCATTATCATAACGTAGTTCATTTTTCTTAATTATCATTCACAATTTATTATAAACTTATAATTTATGTATAGAAATGATAATTATTTCTTGATTATTTTTCATTAGGTAATGAAATAATTTTCTTTTGAAGAATATTTAACTTACCGAAGTCAATTTTCACTTATAAGTCGAATATCATCAAAACACCCAATGTGAACCTAATTAATAAAGTAATTATATATAATATAGTATTAAGTAAAATAAAATAAATAATAAACTTAAAAAAGCTTATCAATAAATTAAATAGTTATTAGAAGTTTTTTATTTAGTTGGATAAAGAATATATGCGATGATTCAAATTCAAGGTAAGGGACACTTTAATTTTAAACATTATTTTAAATGTTTTCAATATTTATTTTATAAATATTTTTCATCCATGTACATATTATAAAATATTGAAGGATTTTTTTACATGGATATAAATTAATTCTAAATTAAATTTTATGTCACTTTTTTAATTTCATATAATTATATTCAAAATGAATGTTTTTATAGAAGGTTTTTACTTTATTTAAAAAATACAAAAGGAATGTTCTACATTAATATATATTATGTCAATGGTATTTCCCACCACTATAATCTTGATTTTAAATATAATAGAAATTTCAATATCTAGAAATGTTTTCTTATGGGTGAAAAGAATATTTTTATGACTGTAAAGTTAAAAATGAAAAAGATTTTATGTGTTATTATTATTTTATAGATCTTGGGAATTGTTTATAATTATGGGTGGTTCTATTGTAAACCAAAGATGGGTGGTCCTACTATAAAAAATTGATGGATGGGTCCATGATATCCATCAAATTAATTCTTTACGATTTATGTTTTAATTTAATTGTAATGATTTTTCTATTTGTAAGCATGGTGGTTTTTCTATTTGTAAGAGTGATTGTAAGAGTGATATGAAAATGATGTCGCAAGTGAAATATACTATTTATTTATTTTTCTTATGGGTTTTTTCTGAAACCATATGATTTCACAAGTTCAGATAATGAGTGTATGTTTAAAGTAAAGTATATACTACTTCTTTATAATGAAAAGTATAAATTCGTGAAAACAATTTCATGTGTTTTTCATGATATCAAAGATACATTTTTGAGTTTTATTTTTAATTTTATATTTATTTAGAAATTTTTTTAAAAAATATTTGGGTAGGGGATGTGATTTCTAAAGTACGAAAATAACTATTTTGTGCCCAAATTTTATTTTGAAAAAGGAATGTTTTTATAAGTAATCATGAACTGATGGGTTTCTTTATTTCTTTTTATATACCTTGCTATGTTTTTCTATGATCATCACATTTTTAAACATTTTTTCATAGAGTTTTAAGGATTAATAAGATCTAGGATGATGTAAAGATTAAAATTGTGAAGATATGCTCTAAAAAGAAAACTTTTTATATCTTAAAAGATTCATTTTATGGAAAAAATGGATACTAGGTTTAAGTGTCCACTTTGTGTTGTAATATTTAATTATATAAGAGTGGTGACCTAATTATCTAAATTTATGAACATAAAAGATCTCCATGAATAAAATAAAATTAATTTATGAACGAAAACTCAAGATTATATAATGCTTAAGGCCAAGTCCTTATTGTAGGTATCATAGGAAAGGTTTTGAAAAATTTTGTGTTTAAGATGAGAGTAATAGAATACTATTGGAAGAAATAATTAAGATTATTGATGTCCCAATAATGTTTTTTTTATGGATGAATATCCTAATAATTTTTCTGGTGTTATTAATAATTGGGAGGTTGAGTTTATTATCTACTTAGTGTTTGATTATAATCCTATTTCAGAACCACATTATCGAATGGATTAAGTATAACTTTTGGAATTGAAAAATTAGTTTCCCGAGATTCTAGATAAAGTATTTATCCATCCATGTACTTCACCATGGAGTCTTCTTATTTTATTTTTTTAAAATAAAGGTACTTAAATGATACATTTCAGGGAATATAGAGACTGCAATAACATCAATGTTAAGAAAAATCTTCCTTTTCCTCATATCAATTATTATATTTGTTTATCTATTGGGAGAAAAATAATTTTTACATACTGGTCTTCGGTTATGGTATCATCATTTTAAGGTGAAAGAAGAGCATATTTTGAATATATTATTTTAGACTAGATATAGGCATTATGAGTTTATAGTTTTTCCCTTTGAGTTTATAAATACACAAGCAGAATTTATGGAACTTATGAATAAAGTTTCCGATAAGATCTTGGATAAATTTATAGTTTTTTTATTTATAATATTTTCTTATATTATAAAGTTCATGAGGAGCATGAAATAAAAATGAGTATTATTTTGAAAACCTTAAAATAAAAGAAACCATATAAAAAATTTAGTAAGTGTCAATTTTAGTAGCAAACAATTTCATTATTAAGGAATATTGTTTACAAAAATTGAATAACTATTTAACGTTTTAAAACTAATGTTTTTGATGAATGGATGAGACCGAAGAATGTCATAGATATTCATAGTTTTCATTGATCAGTAGGTTACTGATGACATTTTTTTGAAAACGTTGATCCGTTTTCTAGCCCAATGACTAGTTTATCAAAAGAAGGGCTTAAATTAATCTTGAAGAAATAGTGTAATGATTTATTTCAGGAACTAAAAATAATATTGGTAAATTATTCACTTTGCGATATATCCTCTAGAAATGGTGATTTTATCATTGAAAATTATGCTTCATTAAAGGGACTAGGTTGTGTTTGGATGGAAAATGATATGGTAATTTCTTATGCTTAAAATTATTTAAAAACACATCATGAAAATTATCCTACACATGATCTAGAGTTATATGTTGTAGTATTTTATTAATAAAATTTGAGACATTATTAACATAGAGTGAAGTGTGGAATATTATCTGATCATAAAATCTAGAAGTATATAATCACTCAAATAAATTTCAACATGAGACAGAGGAGATTATTAGAATTGAAAAAATATTTCAATTACAAAATTAATTACCTTTTTGAAAAGGGAAAACATTTTATGATGAATTTATTTGAAAAATTAATTCTATATTAACCATTTTCTATTTAGAACATAAACCTTTGGTTAATGATTTGATGAAATTTTTCATAGAAATTATGCATATAAGAATTTCCTATATTTTGTTTCAGGTGTTAGTACAATCATCTATGTCTAAAAGAATCAAGTATGATCAGAAGAAGGATCATGTTTTTTATGAAAATTTCGAATATATTAATAAGGTTAAGTTGTTGCAGTTTAATATTAATCAAGTAGGTGTTATTATATATGAAACAAATACTATATTTACCTTATGATTCCCAATTGAAGAGATAATTATAAACTGAAACTCTTAGTTCCCTATATTTTATTTATCCTAGAAGAACTAAGACGTATAGATATCATTAGGAGTATTACATGTCGGATGGAATGAAAATATATATTACTAAATTTAAAATGACATTTTTGACTTCTCAAGAGGTTAAGGTACAATGAAAATTACAAAATAGTATACTATAACCTTTTCTAGTGATAGAATGAAATCGGAAAATATATGTATGGATTTCCTTGTGGGATTTCCAAATAAATTTTTAAGTAATAATGTAATTTAGGTTATTTTTTATTGATTAACTAAATCTATAAATTTCTTTCCAATTATAGACACTATGTCTGTAGAAAAAATTTCTCGATTATACATCAATGACATAGTATGATTACATAGAGTTCCACTCCAAGATGTATGTAATCATGAACTTGAATTTTCATCAAATATTTGGAATGTAATTCAGAATCCACTGGGTACTGAATTAAATTTTATTCTAGATTTTTATCCTAGATCTGATGGAAATTCCAAAAAAAAAATTCAAACCTTGGAAGACACGCTTCATTATTTTTCAATGGACTACTAGGGAATTTATGGTCAAGACTTCTCATTAGTTGATTTTTTTATAATAACAATTTCTGTTCTAGTGTATACATGGAACCTTTTGAGTCATTATATGGAAAATAGTATTTGAATCCATATTTTTGGGATGAAGTAGTTGAAAGAAAGTTTTTAGGACTGAAATTGGTAGAGGATATGTTGGATAAACTAAATATGATTCATTAATATACGAGGAAAACTTTGATTAAGAAAGAAATATTTACAGATAACCAAAGGAAAGTTAATTATTTTGAGGTAGGTGGCCATGTTTTTCTTATAGTATCTCCATGGAAAAGTGTTATGCATTTTTGTATTAAAGAAAATCTATGTTTATAGTTCATTTAACCATATGAAATATTAGAGTAAGTTGTATTAGATGCCTACTGAGTGGCCTTTCCTTAGAGATTATCCTGGGTATACAACATATTTCATGTTTTGATGTTAGAAAAATATGTGATTGAATCATCTCATGTTTTGAGCCCTGTGGTAGTTCAGTTAGAAGATAAAATATCTTATGAGGATCAACCTCTTCAGATTTTTGACCACAGAGAGAAAATATAGTGTAATAAGGTAAATCATCATGTTAAATGTTTGTTTGAAAATTTTATAGTTGATGAAACAAAATAGGGATCTGAAAATTATTTGAAGGAAAAATATCCCAACTTCATTGAGTAATGATTAAAATTCAGAGGATCTGATTTCCAAAAGAGAAATCATTTAATATCCCATTTAATATTAAGACAATTCATTTTCATATATTCATTAATTATTTATTAATATTCATTTTGAGAACAAATGTTAATTTTTTAGTCAAAAAGAAAAAATATTTATTACTAACCAACATGGGATTTTATACATTATATGGTTTTATTTAAAAAAATGATTTTAAAATTATTGAATTTTTATTTGAAAAAATTAATTTCATCATCTAATAATTATCTTAAGATTAATTTCTAATAATTTTCCTGAGAAGATTGATATTTCATTGAATAATATAAATATATATATTTATTAAAAACATTATTTTCTTTTCAATTCGTTACAAAATATAAATTTATTTTGGATACGTTTTAAAATATAATTATCACTTTTTGATTTATAATGATATAATTGTGGTCTTTGGAAAAAAAATATTTACTTGAATTTAATATAAAACATTTTTTACATAAAAATGATTTTTTTCTTCTGAAATGCTATTTTACATTGAATTTTATAGGTTTTATTTTAAATAAAATTATTAAACTTATTTAAATTTAATTATGAAAAATTGATTCCATATTTTGAAATGGGATATCAAATTTTTTTAAATAGATTGCTTTTATTTTGGTCCATTATAAATAGTAATCGTAATAAATATTTGTCACCTCGGTAAGTTTATATTCAGTAATTAAGGTTAAAAATAATATGGAAAGGACCAAAAAATGACCCTAACATGTGAATTTATTTCAATGAATTATTATGCTTCATCTATAAAAAAAATTCAAAAACTTACCCTTTTGTTTCCATTTAGCTTTGATTTTTAGCTTGATATTAGTTTATATATGGAAAAGTCCAGAATATAATTCTGTTTGTTTTATTATCTATAAATATTTTCTTAAGGATAAACATTTTATATGTTTGGTTATAAATGGTTATTTGAAATATAAATTATTTTTTACCGTGGTACATTATTTCTAATTTTTAGTTGTGAAATAATTTCCTTAAACGTTTACGCAACATAGACACATTATTTATTGAATTTATAGAAAAATTAGAAAAATGTTTTAAAAAATATTAAAAGTAATATAATTTAAAGGAATTACTGTATTATAAGAATTTTTAATATAAATATAACATTTTATGGATGTGTAAAATAATTTTATTCTAATTACTTTTATTTCATATTGTTTTCAATGCCATATTAAATGAATAGTTTCAAAAATGACGTTAATGATATTTTATAATGAATAAGGTTTTTTAAATGAATTAAAATTCTTAATAATGTTAACTTCTAGAAAGTGAATTTTATACGGTTTATAATATTAAACATGGTAAATTTATGGTCTACTTTCCCTTTTAGGGTAACTTTTCTGATCCCTAAATTGCATAAATCTTTATTAGTAGAGTAATTGTCAAAATGGTTTATATGGGCTTAAAACAATGATAAAAGGGTTACAATAACATATTAAATGTATAAATTCTATATATTGGAAATTTTTGACCTTATATCATCTAATTATCTGAATTTTTTCGTTTTCAATTCACTTTTTTCAAAAAAATTAATTTATATTAATTTAATATTTTAAGTAATTCCAAGAGTGCCCCTCCCCTCACTTATAAAAGGGCCTAACTTATCCTCTATTACTCACACATTTTGATCACTCTATATCAACCAATTCCTAAAACATACCTTCCATAAATTTCTTAACATTTCCTAGATTCCGTAGATTGATCATAAAACCATCCTAGGATGGCTTTTGGTGTAGAACATAAGAATTTTTTTCAAAGAAGAGGTGTAGTTCTTAAACAAGTGTTTTTGTTTTATTTCTTAATCCACCACTTAAACAACTTATTCAAATATGATGAAATAATAAAACCAGTAACTTAAATATGCCAATGTTTTTTATGTAAATGTTATAACCTATATTTACATCCATCTTTCATCAAAAGGGAAATTAAACCGTCGTTCTTGTTTACGACAATCTATCATCTCATTAACTGATGAAATTCATTTTCCATCACTGCCTAATATATATATATGTGACATTAATGACATATTTATAATTATGAAAACATAATATATCATCTATTTTCTTCCATGTATATTCATTGAAAAATGAATATGATGTTCATACATACGTGTGGATTACCACCCCCACGAAGCAATGTGATTCGTTTTTTTCATCACCACATCACATGGATGGTACATATAAGTTATTTATAGAAATAATATGGTATTTATGATATATTTATTACTAATAAAATATAAAATAATACATAATTCCTTTCCTTCACGATCATTGAAAATTTTAAATTTTACTCACGCATACATACAACATATCACCTGCATGATCGTAAAGTAGTTCATTTTTGAAAACTGCCATTTGTTGTTGACTTTAAAAGAATAACTTTTAAAGACCCTTACCCCAGTAGCCCAAAGCCAATGCCTTAACTTATTAAATTTGTATTATTACAAATAATTCATATCCAAAAGGACCTAATAGTTTAGTAGTTTTTGAAAAATAGATACAAACATAATATTTATATTAAAACTTGAAAGGGAATACAATATAACAATTCCCTTTGAAACATCCATATATCCTAGATTATCCCTACAAGTCATTCACAATATACATATTCACATCATGGAGAAAAAAATAAAACATAATAAAGGAGTGATATCAGATTCTCAGTAAGGGTATGTAATATGGCGGAAGTTATCATAAACATTAGGAATGGTGAATAACTAAAAACACATGCCTCTAAAAATAAACTTGAGAATAATATGGAAGGAATGAAAGATGTGTAAATAAATCCATATATGTGATCATAAGAGAATTAAACTTAGTCATATATATTCTACTAGTCAAATATCACATGGTTTATTAATTACTAAAATTATAATGAGGTAATGTATAATTCTGTACATTTGAAACATATCATCAAGGCCTTAGCCAAGACGTCTGAAAATACTAGGGTATGACCTGGGCCAAAACCCAATTATATTTTGTCTCATGAGACCTACCAATGCATCAAGGTGCTATATAAGGTACCTAACATTACTTATTATGTTAAATTAATTCCTCATATTAATGGGGTTAAACATAAACAATAGATATATATGAGATGTAAATAACCATCCCCAATCTGTAAACATAATCACTAACCATTCTGAGTAGTATGGTGAATAGTATCAAGACAGCACATCCATAGTAAAAATGATCATAAAAATTTTAATAAAATATGTTATATTATAATATACCAAAATCAATAAGTCTTAAAATTCAATAGATGTGTTGAAAAATGAAAATATACTAATATATTATCAAGGAATTCATGAGAAAAATACTCCCATTTACTTTGCAAAGAAGTATTATTCTGGAAAAATAATTTGTATTTGTCATAAATGTCTGTATAAAACCAGAATTGAAAAAGTATTGTTTTTTTGAGAAAATAATTTATTTTATAAAAATAATGGTTTTTAAAACATATTATGTATGTTACTTGATGATGGATAAAAAATCAAGACGTTCCCTTTAATCAGGCTTGTGTATTGGGAAGAATTAAGAAGGGAACCTTGTAAAACATTTAATTAGCATAAATGAATGATTAAATTATCTAGATATATGTGTTTTAAATATATAATAAGAATATATAATAAGTAGACAAATATTAATAAGTATCAAATTTGGGTAAATGCAGTGAAATAATAACCCGAAGGAAAAATGATGGTTCGGGTAGAAACCATTACCTTATGTTCGAATGTGTTCTACACTTGACCTTAATGTCATAGACAGACAAATTAAATACATTAATTAATTAATTAAGAACCTTTTATATATGTTTTTGATTTATTTTAATTTTTCTAAGTTTATTTATGGACTTTTTGATGAGTTATAATATAATATTTTATTCCTCGAAAGCATTTGTTTCCTTCGTTTTCACAATCCACATAAATTTATATGAGTATAGAAGTTCATGTGGAATGGGTATAATTATATAGAATTTAATTTATATGATATTAATTAACATACATAAGTGTAAATGGTTATATATATAATTTTTTTATATGGTATGAGGATGAATAATTAGATAAGACATTTAGTGATAACTGTTTACATTATTTTTTACATTATTACGACGGTTATTGATCATAAAAAACTTATATGTTACTTATAAAATATAATAAATGGTGTAATACATATATTATAGTTTTTTTAACCATAAAAATAGTTTCATTATCTACCTTGAAGGAGAAATTTAAGAATAAAAATTTGTTGTCCAGAAGGTTGTACATCGTCACCTTAAGGATAATGATTTCATTTAAAAAAGGTGTGAGAGAAAAGAGTCTGATGAATGATATTCCATTAACATGAAATCACTAATATATATATGTATATATATGATAGTGTATTTATCATGATCATTTAGATGGATGAGGGGATTAGAGAATAATAAAATAAAAAAACTTGAAATGAAATTAAAAGGAAAAAGGAAGAAGATTTTACCTCTTGAATACTCTTCCTTGAGAACCTCCTTAAGGAGATTGGTTTTGGTATTTTGTTAATACCAATAGCTCTAGGACAAGGAGGGAGAGGATTTGGGATATTATTAGGTAGATAGTTGACAATATTCAAGGATTAAAGGTGTGAGGAGGAGTGGTGGTGCGGGGTGGTATTGTATTGGAGGAGAGGGGTTCATTATTTTATTAATTATTTTATTATTTTACTCATGAGAAGAAATAATTTTTATTCATGTTACTAGATATAGAAATTAGTGTATTTGATGTCTAAAAAGGTGTGCTTATATAATCCATATATGTCATATGACTCAATAAATATTGTATTTATCATTTAGCGTAAATTATTGTATTTTACTATTCAAAAAAAATTACAGTGTTTTAAAAAAATACCAAAAATTCACACTAACCATTTTTTGGCATGTAGAATTTAAAAAAGAAATCCATTTTATAAAAATAATTTTATGAATATTAGAAATTTAATTTTTAATTAAAACTATCATTTTCTTAAAAAATACAGATTTTAAATATACAACCGATTTTATAATAATTTAAAAAATTAACTAAGGTCATGTGAAATTTTCCTAAAATCATAAGAGAAAAATTTTTAATTTATGAATATATTTTATAAAAATAAATTGTCTTTTTAAATAATTATATTAATTATAAAATTGTAATTAAATATTTATGACTTATAAAAACACAAACACTTAAATTAATAATTTTTAAAATATTCATTTACTTATACTATGATATAATTACATAATACATTTATTTATAAGGTTCCTAAATTTTATTTATAGTTTAATGGGTTATGTTACAATTCATTAGTCTAATTTACTATTCCTAAGGGTTATATTACTATTCCTAAGGTCAAGTTACTATTTTAATAGAATAAGTACCTTAACATCTAAAAATACCTCTTATTTAATTCATTATTCATTTATGATATTTTTATTGTCTTCTATAAGTGATGTCATGTGATCTATTCTATATGAAATAAACAAAATAAGGAAAATTTCAATGATATTATTCTAGGTTGTTACATTCTACCCTCCTATAAAAATTTCATCTTCAAATTTTCTAGATTACCACCCCACAAAAAGATTTGGTTTTATATTTGTCATAAGCTCCTCAGGATCCCACGAAGCCTTTTCAATTTTATGATTTTTCTAAAGAATCGTTACTATCCAAGTCATCTAATTCCTCAACACCTATTATTTAGTGTTACGAATCCAGATACTCTCTTCATAGTAAGATAAGTTAGGTAACAATTATATTTTTTCAGAAGTGAGTACATGTGTTGGGTCTAGCATGCAATTCCTTAATAAGGATATAGGGAACACATTGTGTACCTTATCTAGTCTAGGAGGCATTTCCAAATGATAATCCATTGCTCCAATTATCTCTAGAATTTCAAAAGGACCAATGTACCTTGGACTCAATTTCCCTTTCCTCCAAAATCTTATAACACCCTTCCATGGAGATACTTTGAAGAAAATGTGAGGTCCCACTTGAAATTTCAAAACCTTAGATTATCATCATATATATTATTATTACATAGATATGCTTTGATATGGGTTTGAATAGAATTTTCCTTCACTATGGTTTCCTCTATAAGCTTTGGGCCTATAAGCTATCATTCACCAACTTATCCCAACATGTTGGTGTACTACACCTATCTCGATACAACGCTTCATATAGTTACATTTGAATACTTAAATAGATTATATCATTATAGAAAAATTATACCAAAGGGCATTAATAATTCCACATCCCTTGAATGTCAAGGGAGCATGATCTAAACATTTATTCTAACGTTTGAATGTTACTTTTAGATTTCCCATTAGTTTGAGGATGATAAGCATTACTCAAAATGAAAATCAGTATCCAAATATTTCTAAATAATTTTCATGAATTTAGATGTAAATCATGGGTTAAGACCAAACACAATAGAAATATGTGTTCCATGAATTCTTATAAATTCATTAATATAGACTCTTACGTGACGCTCTAGTTGAAAATCCTCCCTTATTGCCAGAAAATGTGAACATTTGGTTAAACGATCAACAATCACCCATATTGCATCGTCCTTTCTTGGAGTTTTTGATAATTATATGAAAAAATCCATGATGATGTCATCCCATTTCCATGTAGGAATAGGTAGGGGTTTAATGAAACCTCTAGAAAGCTGTCTTTCAGCCTTCAACTATTGATAGGCTTAACATATTGATATGTAATCAACAATTTCATGGTTTAAATTATCCGACTAAAAATATTAATTTATATCTCTATACATATTAGTAATACTAGGGTGTGTAGGGAAATTTTAGATATGATCATAATCCAATAACTACTTTTTTAGATCGGGTAGAGAGGGAACACATAGCCTCCTCCCAAATTGCAGAATTCCATCCTTACACCAGAATTATGGAAACATTTCATCATTCCCAACTTTATTATTATTTTGAAGATTCTAGTCATCACACTGAGAAATTTTTATTTATTCCAGTACATATGGTTGGGAAACGAGTTAAAAAAGTAATGATTTTTCACCTTATTTGATAATTCTCATATCCATATTTTCTAGATCCTTGTACATAGAATTTTTTTCAATCCTAATTTTGTTCCAAAATCTATAATACTTCTTACTCAATGTATCTGCTACCTTATTCTCATTCCCTGGGTGGTAGTGTATTGAACCATCATAATCCTTGAGTAGCTCGAGCCATCACCTTTGTCTCATGTTGTGTTATTTCTGTGAGAATATATATTTTAAACTCTTGTGATCTATATATATCTCACATCTTTCACCATAGAGATATTGTCTCTATATTTTTAGAACAAATATTATCACTGCTAACTCAAGATCATGAGTTGGATAGTTTTGTCCACAAAATTTTAACTGCCTATATGCAATAAATCTATCATTCTGCATAAGGACACACATAAGTCTTTTCATTGACACAACACTAAAAATCATAAATCCACTATTTACAGATGGTAGAGTCAAGATCTATGCACTCACTAATCTCCTATTCAATTCTTCAAGACATTATTCACATTATTTTGCCTATACGAAATTATCCTTTTTACAAGTAAGCATGATTAATGAGTCATCTAACATGATGAAGTTCTGAATTAAACATCGATAATAACCTACTAAACCAATGAATCTACCTGCATCAGTTATGTTCATTGGGGTAGGGAATTCATGATCCACCTCTGTTTTCAGAAGATCAACTATGATTCCATCCTTAGAGACAATATTTCCATGAAAATAAATTGATTGAAGCCAAAATTCACACATGTTATACTTCCCATATAATCCATTTGTTGAAAGAGTATTCAAAACAATCCGTAAGTTATTGACATGGTATTCATATCTTTTGTATTATATCAAGATATTATCAATAAATACCAAAAAAAAGTTATCATGTTATTCCATGAAACCTATATTCATTATATCCATAAAAATAGAGGGTGAATTAGTAATTATAAATGGTATAATTGTAAAATCGTAATGTCCATACCTAGTTCGAAATGATTTCATTGGAATATCTTATATCCTCACACACAGATGTTGATATCTATATTTAAGGTCAATCTTGAAAAGTTATTGAGCTCCATGAAGTTTATCAAATAAATCATCAATGTGAGGCGAAGTATACTTGTTCTTTTTTGTAATATCGTTGATTTATTTATAATCAATGGAAAACATCATGGATCCATGTTTCTTCTTGACAAAGAGAACATGGGATCCACATGAGAGAAGTACTATGGTAAATAAATCCTTTATCACTCAATTTCTATATTTGTTTCTTCAGTTCTACTAATTACATAGTGTCTATTCTATAAGAAGTCATTGATATAGGTCTTAAACCAAGAATTAAATCAATAGAGAACTCAACTTCCCTCTCTAGAGTATGTTTAGGAAAATCCTATAAAAAAATATCAATGCATTTCAGTAAAATAAGAACATCCTCAATTTGAAGATTTAGTTCCTTACTCATAGATAGTGTTCTTTCTTCCCATATAAGAATTTCATTTAGTAGAGCTACTAGGGGTGGAAGTAGATGAGAATCAGATGGTGAAATTTCTTCTCTAAACATAAGGGACTCTAAACCTTCCTCACAAATCATAATTTCTTTCTTGTAATATATTTTCGAATCATATTTTGAAATCCAATCCATACTAAGGATTATGTCAAAGTCGACCATAGGTATGATGATAAAGTTAGAAGATAAAGAAAATTTATATAACACAATGGGAACTTCCTGAAACATCTTTGTTTCAACGAGACTTCCCTTAGGGGATCTGACTAATAACATTATTATTAAGTAGAATTGGAAATATCTAATTTTTAAAGAAAACCGGGAAGATATAAATGAATTAAATGATCCAAAATCAAACAAAGCATTATCTAAATTTGACTATATTATTAATGTACCTACAACCACATCATAAGGAACTATAAATTCAATTATAGTGATCCCATAAGCTTGTCCTTCCTCTTGTGGAATTTTCTGAGTAATTTTTACATGATGCTTCATACCATCATTTTCATAGTATCCCATCTCTTTAAAATTATACAATTAAAAATGGGTAGTTTCATTATTTACCTTGTAATAAATGTCTTGGTGTAATTATTCTCCACACTTGTAACATATACCTTTTCCTTTATATAGGATCCATGGTGTTTCCTTCCACAAGTATCACATATTGGAAAACTCTTGTTTTTATCCGTCCCTTTATTAGTTATTTCATCCATGACCATCTTATTCTATTTCATTCTCTTAAATTCATAAGACTTAGTAAAATCTTTCTCAGTCTTGATAGTACATGAGACTATATCTTAATATGATAAGAAATTTTGGGAAACCAGTTCCTTTCAGATTAATGGTTTTAAACCATCGAATAATCGATCAATCTTTCTCCTTGGATAACATATATAGTTCAGGTCACACCATTATAACCTTGAAAAGTTTTCTTCATACTTGGAAATATTCCCATCCACCTTTTGCCTTAGATTCAAGAATTTCCTTTCAATATCTTCTCACTGTTCCCAAGGAAAATATTTTTCTAGGAAAATTTCTATAAAATCCCCCCATTCTATATTGTTTATTTCTTCCTCCTCCTTTTGATGAATATGCGACCACTATTTATCTGTATCACATGATAATGATAAAATTGCATGACAACCTTCACCCATTTATTACTTCCCAATGAGAGAAATATCTTCTTTAATAAACTTATCAACTGCTTGGCTAAAATTGGGATTTCATTCCCATTGAATGATAGAGGTTGTTTTTTTATAAAGTGGTCTAACATTTCCCCTCATTGTTGTGGATCATGGTGCTATATATGGGAAATTTTAATGTTCATAACTTGAACCAATTTTCCCAGTATAGTTATACGTTTCATAACACCAGTTACATCTCCAATTCCGAAATAATTATCTTATATAGGAGGGAAATACCTACATGGGATACCTACATTGATACGATTTTCATTCCTTCCAATAGTAACCTTTTAATAATAATGTCATACAATAGATTAGGTTATGAATCACAATGCATAATATCAAACTATAAAAATACTTAACATAAATTTAATTTTTTTGCATAGCTAATATCATAATAATAAACATGGTTTATTTGGGGAAATATTAACATTTAAATACATAATAATGGTTTGTAAAGAAAATATGAATTATCCTACGCATATATCCTTGGAGTGTCAAAACATATTCACAATAAGGTTTGTTTTCGTGTACTAAGTTACCCCTAGTTAGGCCAAGGACACCTTGTCAAAGTTTTTACCCCTATGTACATCTTTTCCCAAACCACGTCCACTTGTAGTATCCAGAAATAGATGTATTCCTAGGAAGTTGCACACAGTCTATATCTTACCAAAATTCTAGGATATTCTTCTATTCTTACCCTCAAAGTCTATTATTGGGTTTTGTACCCTAATCTATAATTTCTAAATCTTGATTCCATGTTTTCTACTAAAATTCCACTGATACCAATTATAAAAACCCTGAACATAGTATCCCAGAGCCAATGACTTAATTTATTATATTGGTATGTTTACACGAAATTATTATCTAATTGAACTAAATAGTTTAGTAGTTTTGGAAAACCAGATACAAACATAAGATTTAAATTACAACTTGAGAGAAAATACAATATAACAATCCCATTGGAAATATCCATTACTCTTAGATTATCCCTACAATCCATTCATAATATTAATCTTCTCATCCTGGGGGAAAATAAACATAAGAATGAAGTGAGCTCAGATTATTAGTAAGTGTAAGTAATACAACAAAAGTTATCATAAACATTAGGCAAAGTGAATAACTAAAAATAAATTCATTTAAAAATAAACATGAGGATTATATAGAATGAATGAAAGTTAAGTAAATAAATCCATATAACTGATCATAAGAGAATGAACCTTAGTCGTGGATATTCAACTAGTAAAATATAACATGATATATCAATTACTAATATCATAATGAGGGAATGTATAATGTGATACATCTAAAATAAATCGTTAAGGCCTCAATCAAGATCTCTCAAAATATTAGGGTATGGCCTCATCCAAAATCCAATTCAATTTTGTCTCATGAGTCCTACTAATGCTTCAATGGGATATATATGGACCCTCCCATCACTTAATAAGTCCAATACATTCTTCATATGAACGTGGTTAAATATAAACAACACACATATATGATATGTAAATAACTTTCCCCAATTTTAAATATAATCACAAACCATTATGTGTAAAATGGTGAATGGTATCAAGATAACACATCCACAGTCAAACTGATATTAAACAATTTAATAAAATATTATTGATGATAATAATAATATTCCAATCTTAATAAGCCATGAAATTCAATAGAGGTGTTGAAAAATGGAAATAAACTAATAATATTATCCAGGAATTCTTGAGAGAGATACCCCCTTTTACTTTGGAATGAATATTTACTTTAGAAAAATAATTTTTATTTATTATAAATGTTTGTATGAAAAAATAAATGAAAAATTTGTTTTTTTATTAAAAAAATAAGTGATTTTATAAAAATAACAGATAATGTATGGTACTTAAAAATCGGTATGAAATCGAGACGTTCCCTTTAAACGGGCTTGCGTATTGCGAATAATTAAGAAGGGAACCTTGTAAATCATGTAATTATCATAAATAAAAAATTTAATGATATAGATTTATGAGTTTTATACATATAAATATAATATATAAGAAGTGTTGAAAAATTAGATAAGCATTACATTGAGGTAAAGTTAGTGAAAGAATAACCCAAATGAAAAATTATGGTTTGGGTAGAAACCCTCACCTTATGTTCAAATGTGTTCTTCACTTGACCTTAATTTCATAGATAATCAAATTAAATACATTATTTATTTAATTAAAAACCTTTTATTCATGTATTTTATTTATTATAATTTTATTAAGTTCATTTATGGTCTTTTGGATGAGTTATATGATAAAAGTTTATTGCTTGGGAGTATTCGTTGCCTTGGTTTTCACGATCGGTATACTTTTATATGAGTATGGAAGTTCATGTATAATGGGTATAATTATACAAAATTGAATTTATAAGATATTAATTAGAATATAGAGCTGTAAATGGTTTTATATCATTTTTTATATGGTATGAGTATGAATCATTATATAATACATTTAGTGATATTCGTTTACATAATTACAACGGTTAATGATCATAAAGAACTCATTTTGTTTTATAGTTTAGTATTATGTAAATATGTTACTTATAGAACATAATAAAGGATTAAATAAATATATTATAGTCCTTTTTGACCATAAAAATGGTTTCATTACCATCCTTGAAGGAGAAATTAATGAACACAAATCCATTTTCCACAAAGGTTGTAAATCGGCACCTCACGGACGATGATTTTGTTTTTTAAATAAAAGGGAGAGAGAAAGAGAAAGGTGATTGATGAAAAAAAATTCCATTAACATGATATAATTAAAGTATATATAAGTTAATGGATTTATCATGATAATTTTTGAAGAGTATTTTAGGAGATAATAATAAATGAAAAGTACTTGCAAATGAATTAAAAGGGAAAAGGAAGGGGATTGTACCTCTTGAATACTCCTCATTGAGAACCTCTTAAAGGGGATTGGTTTTGGTATCTTGTTAATACCAAGATATTATATAATTGTAGGAGAGTCTTGGGAAGAGGATTGGATATAAATTCTGTAAGCTTCAAGGCTTATATTTTCTTAGGAGAAGTCTCGGTGAGGGGTGATATTTATAGGGGAGGAGAGGGGTGAATTCTCATTATTTTATTATTTTTCTCAGAACCAACAATAGTGTTGATTATTTTGACTAAATAGATTAATAAGGGAAAGTGAGTTATATCCAATTATTCTTAAAAAATTCAAACATAACCTATGACTCAATAAATCATGTATTTATCATTTTTTGTAAATTATCATATTTTACTATTCACCAAAAATTCAAGTAGTTTTGAAAAATCCAAAAAAAATTTACCCTAACCATTTTTTTAAAATTAAAATTAAAAATTCAACTCCATTTTATGAAAATAATTTTCTAAATATTATAATTTTAGTTTTTAATTAAAACCATCCATTACTCAAAAAATACATATTTTTAATCTATAACTGAATTTATAACACATTCAAAAAATTTACTAAGGTATCATAAAATTATCCTAAAATTCTATGAAAAAAAATTTTAATTTATGAATAAATTTTATTCGAATATATTTTTTAAATAATTTTTTAATTACATAATTTTAATTAAATATTTATGACTTAAAAATACCAACAATTAATTTAACAATTTTTAAAATATTTATTTGCTTATACTATTATATAATTACACGATCCTATCATTTTTAGGGTGCACAAATTTTATTTATACTTTAATGGGTGATGTCACTATTCATTTGTTGGATTTACTATTCATAAGGGTCATATTACTATTCCTAAGGTCAAGTTAGTATTTCCTCAGTATAGGTTCCTTAAATTCTAGAAATACCTCTTATTTCATTTATTCTTCATTTATGCTGTTTTTATTGTTTTATATAGTTTATTTCATGTGATATATAATATATGAAATAAACATTAGAAGGAAAATTTCATCGATTGAGTTCTGGGTCATTACATAATTGTTGTATAAAAATGATAATTATTCCAGGATTATTAATCTAGAGGTGATAATCTAATGACAACATTGACCATAGTGAAACTACCAATGTTATTTTTAACGTATAAGATGAATATAATCTAAATTCCCAACATTATCATAATTAATTAAGTAATATTTTACCCCATATAAGCATTTAAAAGCAAAAAAATCAATTTTTTTTTTCAAATTTATTCTCATGGAAAACATGAGTCTTTATACTGTACAAAAATGGAATTTGAGAAAAAGATATAACAAATTAAAAGGTGTCTATAATGGTCGATACAAAACATCAGAAGATAATTCAACAAATCCACACCAACATAACCATCTAAATGTGACTTGGGGTTACCACCACATCCCAAACATCTATCAATATAAAAAGAAAAATTTTACATAAACACGAGATTATAACATGTATATCTATAAAATACATAAGAAATACATACCCATTGGGGTGTGTATTTAGGGTGATAGTTACACACACAATAATATTTCATCAAAGACTCTATGAAATTTCATTTAATAAGACACTTCATGAAGGAAATTTTGAAAAGACAACTAAAATTATTTTTACAATGTGAGGGAACAAATTGATAATCAATAACTAATATTAGCTTCTAAAATGAAACAACCCTTTATTACATGTATATATTCTTAATGAAATATTTTTATAAAACCAACACTTGGAAAACCTTTAAAGGAACCACCTGGTTTATGAAAATTATCAAGAGATGATTTCTTTACTATTCAATAACATTTACTTGCATGAAATCTTATTTTAAAAACAAGTTTGGAAGGAAGCTGAAATAAAAAACAGAAGGAGAAACAATCATTAGAAAAATGATCATAAATCAAAATAATTTTAATATTTGTAGATAAATACTATTGGGAAATATAAGTAGAAAAATCTATCATAAATAAGAGCAAGGAAATAAAAACCAATGAGTAAGGACTATCAAAGTAAAGACACAATCCATATAATGAAACTTATTCACAAACCATGTGGAAATTATACAAATAAATCCAAAGATAAAATATAAATTTATTAATAATGAAAACTATATCATGCCATAAATATCTTACGAAACCCCTTAATCTATGGTGGTAAAAACTTTGATAGAACCTTATAAAAATTGGATGGAAGGAATGAATATACAAAAATAGGTGTTTTAAAAATTAATGAGATATTAATAAGCATGGGCAGAACCATAATAAACCATGGTTGAGATAAACTAACACTATAGGAAAAATTTCATTTGGGAGTGGTATTTTAGAAATAGTTTTTGAAACCATTTCTTACTATTTTGTTTTATTTTTATTTGTGGTTGTTTTAGATAACCATATCTAAATATAAATTTTTTATTTAATGAATTTTTATTTAATTTTTTTGATGATTTTTTTGAAACAATCTATTAATTTATTATTAATTTATAATTTATTATTAATAATAATTATTTATTTTTAAAATTTTAATTCATTATTCATTGTTAAATATAAATTACAAATTACGAATTATTAATTATCAGTGTTGAATGATGAATGATTAAGTGTTAATTATTAATATTTATTTACTAAAAACAGTAAAATTATCTATTAATAATTAAGAATGAATAATAATTATTTATTTAATATTTATCATTTATTATTTATAATTACTTACTGTTTATAATTTAATATTGTAAATAATTATTAATTTTTTATTATTTATAATTATTTTTAAAGTACATTATATATTAAATATTGAATGGTAAATATTTTTTAAACAAGCTAGGTTCATGTACCTTTTTATTTAGGAAAGAAACTGTCTTTTTAATTGTGTTTGTAGAGAACCCATTACAGGACCTAGAGTCATAGAGGCACAATGGACCTAGAACATGGGTGACCCAAAGACCTAGTGGCCTAAAGGCTGACTAGAAGGTTTCCATTTACAAGAGAATCTTACACTATGTCATTCCACTGATCATTAGCCACGTCTCCCCCCTTCTAGAGTTAATAGACACATGGTACTGGGCATGAGTTCTATATTCCCCCTTGACAAAACAACTGCATCGTGCTGGTTTGATGTATTGTGATAAGGAACATCTCCATCCTATAATGAAGTGTTGGAATATGGTTAAATGATTTGTTTCAACACATCTTTCACTCTTTCAAGATCCCCAATCGATGATGGTTGCATAGTTCCCTATATCACAACCAACCTTTTCCTCTGCATCATCGGCCTAGTACCACTGTAAAAGAATCAATTATTAGGGAACCCAACCATCCCATATCATAGGATGAATGGATGGATGATAGGTGTTAGGAATCACATCCCTCTTTTGAGTGCACCCACCCAGTATCAATAATATGTTACTATGCTTGTTCTACCTTCTTGATGCGTCTGGCTATAATTTAATCTCACCATGTGCCTAGTTTTACTTATGATTAATGGAAAAGATGCCCTGAATGAATTTACTTGAGGCCAAAGTGGCCCAAAGGCCCAAGAAATTGTCTGAAATCCCACATATTAATTGTCATGGTGCAACAATACTGCTATAGAAAATCAACATCACCACACACATTAAGCATTGAACTCTCGACCTTGAGGATTCCAAGTAAGATACTGTACCACTCAGGTGAAGGTTCGTTGAAAATGTTACATGCTAAATATTTATTTAATTATAAACTATATACTAAATCTTAATCAGTAATTGATAATTGATAAATATTAATTAATTATAAATGTATATATTTAATAAAACTATATTATAATTATTTTTTGCTATGAGATCTACCAAATTGATGCTTACAAAAATAAATAAAATCATACTGTATAAAAATTGGGTAATAATTATTTAAAAAAATCATTAATATTCTTAGAGAGGTTAGAAATTGGGATTCAACTTCAAACAGCCATAAATTTTGATTTGGGTATTTTCTTGAACTCCGCAATCTATCAAATAAATGTTTAAAATGACTTCTAAAACATAAATTAATGGGGAAGACTTGTAATCAATTTTTTATTTGTTAAATGAGGCCTAGGAGGCCTTTAAAATTGAGTTTTCTATTATAGTACCCTAATTTTAGTTTTTTAATGGAATTTATAATGCTTTTAAGAGGGTATTCTAAATTTTTTCGGTGGGGTATAAATTTATTCCCAAGGTTTATGTTCCTATTGATATGATGATGTTTAAATTGTAGTGGTCTTCCTCCTTTTGGCGATTTATTTTTATGAAGTGTCTTTAATGCCAAGGATTTCTTTGACTAAGTGAATCCTAAATACTTCTCTCATGGTAATGCTAAGAATTTAATTTGGTTGAAATTAATCGTTAAACCTTAGTGTTTGTGAATATTAATTATGGTGAGAAGTTCAATGTTAAGAATTGTGCGTCAGGGTTTATATTTATATATGTGTGTATATATATATCAATTTAAGTATATTTATTTATATATTTATATGTATTTATATATATCTATGTGTGTGTCTGTGTGTATAAAATTATATTTAATTGTATATATATATATATGTAAATTTATTTATATTCATACATATTTATATGTTTTTTGTATAATAATATATATTTATGTGTAATTATGTTAATATTTATTGATATGTTTTTATATATATTACGTGGGTATATATACATGTATATGTATATATATGTATATGTATATTAAATATATATATATATATAATTATAAGTATATATAATTATAAATAATTATATGTATTTATGTATAACTATGTATATTTATATATGTTTGTGTGTGTGTGTGTATTTTTGTACATTTATGTAATTTTTTTTATATTTATATATATCAAAGAAATATTTATATATATTTCAATATATTTATAAATTTATATATAACTATATTTATATAAATATATATGTAATTTTATTCTTATATGTTTGTAATAATATATTATGAATAAACATATTCACACACACACACACATATATATTCACATGTATTTGTCTATATATATATATAAATATATTAATGTCTATTTAGTAACCATGTGAAGAGTTTGGTGGAGTAGTATATGTTTTGTAGAATAATCAAGTGGTATGTAGTAAAAATATTAACCTACATATATGAGCTTAATTTTTAATGGCGGGTTGGGAAGGTTTGGTTGTGCTCGATTAGGGCATGGTCCTAGTTTGGGGTGGGCTCAGTCCTAGATGACAAAATTAAAAAATATTTTTTTAGAAAAAAAAACTCCTAAACACTTAATGACGATTTAAGTCACAACTAAAAAAACTAATTCTAAATAAAAAATATCAGGAAAAATACTATGAATTGATTCCCTACACTTCTATCTGTGACACTTTCTATAAATCTTCATGAATCGTTTTTTGGTGGTTTAAACCACTATGAAATCCCAAAAAACCACAACTAAATTTCCCATTTCATGTAGTGTAAGGTTCTATAGGCCTCACATTGTACATACATGTTCCACATGGTATATTCCCATCATATGCAAACATTTACCCATGTTTGCTATGATAACTAAAATATGTATCCACTATCAATGAGTTTCCATTCACAAGCATGCACCCATGTTGGACAGAACGTACATGGAATATCCCCATGTATGTTCCACATTGGAAAATACTTACACATAATACTCACTAGAATGTAGAACATCTATAAGAATGATATAATTATCCACTATCCATGATTCATCATGCGCCAATGTGCACTCGTGTCGAGCAGGCCTAAAAAGATATCAAAGGATTCAAATGAGTTGTCATGAACGAAATATATTCTCCACCAAAACCGGTGCCAATCCCAGCCTGTGATAAGGTCCAAAGGGCTTTCCCATTATCCAAGGGCTGTAAAAAGTTCCATAGTATCATAAAATGAGAATTGTGAATGATTTACCCAAGTTGATAAACTTAAAACAACAAATGAATCCAATAAAATGAATCTGGATTTTTCAAACCAAAAAATAATTTAAAAAATTGAAGAACTAAATTACATTGTATAAAAAAAATCACCAAGACTAAAAAAAGGTACAAAACCAAAAGGAAATCTCCAAAGAACCCTAATGTCCAGGGGCGCCACCCTCAAGCCATCTCCATAAGACTTCACCACCAAGGACCTGCTTGAAAGCCAAACCAATGGCACTAAAAACTGTACCCAACATGTGACAAAAAAAACCAAGTCTACATACACCCAAGGGTGTATGTAGAAAGTTAACCAATTCCTAGTAGGATACCACCACTACGATATCCCATTCGATAAACATTCAATGATGAAAAGCTTGAAAGTTTTCAAAAAAAGGAAATGCTAGTTATAATTTCTAAAAGATGAAAGTTAAAAATTAAAACCATTTTAAGTGGGATGTCATTAAGAATCAAAACAATTAAAAATAATGTCAACACTATGGATTTTTTCATCCAACCATTCCATATTCCGAGGATAATCACAATGTAACTAATGAGCACAAGAAATACGAAATAAACCCTAGGCGCTAGCTCGTTGTGGGTCCCAGGTACCTCGTATCTCATTGAGTGTAACCATCACAATATCTGTTCTTGTGCACGATCCACTAGTAGGGAACATACCCATAACCTAGAGGTACCAAATAATCTTCATCATAGTTTAGTTAGTGTTATAAGTGTCAATCTTGTTTTATTAAACTACGGCCAAACCCCACAGATTCACTAGTGTACTTGTACACATCCACCCACCTAGATACCTGGGTTTCCCCATATGCTTAAAAAACATCAACAAGTTAATAAATATAATTTGAACATGAAAATATCGTTTCAACATCACCAGATCAACAAATAGACCACATGGACATGACACAAGTCACAAAATACTCTTTTTATTCAAATTCATTTTGAAATCATACTCACACCAAAAATTGCCTACAACATTTTTCACATTTCATTAAAACTTCCCAAAATCCTTTAATTTTTTTTATAAAACCATTAAAAAAAATTATAAGACACATAGCATCCCACTCAAATATCATATAATACTTATTTCATTATCAAAATTCATTTTTCACAACACAATCACACAAAACATCCCACAACCATGTTTTACACCTCTCTTTCCATTTGCTAAAACATTTTAGCACTTTATAAAACATTATAAAAAAATATTTGTCATCTTATATAAACACCTTACCTTTAAAAAACCCATATTAGGTGAACGAACCCACCAAAATGTACATATACACCCTTTTCCCACATTTTTTAACCAAAAAAAACATTTACAATTTTCATAAAACAAACTCAATGGGTGTAACTATGCTTCGCCCACAAAACCGATTTCAAATCCCCCATTCAATTCCAAAATCATACGAATACCTATCCATAATAGAATTGTAATCCCTAATAAGTTTTATTAAACTACCCCAAAGTGTTATAAATATACCTCAATTAACACCACAAAAGACACACATGAAAAACACATGTTTTCACAAATCATTCCAAGAAGTACATCATGGTTTTACACCTTGAACCCATTAAAAAACCACATTTAAAGGCCCACATGAAAATAAGGCAATAACAAACCCGAATTTTCAGCCCCTTTAAACACAAATAAGTCAATTTTATGTGTTATAAAATAAACCCAAACAATACCCCAAGAGTCACCCTTGAAAAGAACCCAATTTCAAGCCATAATGCAACTATAAAATTAAAATCTTATGAAAATCCATCAAAAACGGTTTTATCATTACAAACAGCATATGAGGAACAATAAAACCAGTAAATAAATCAAGCTATCTCATAAAAAATTTCTTACACATAGAAATCACCTACCTTTTGAGTCAAAACCCTTGAATCTTGGTGCAAAACCTCAACCACACCTCCGCCGCACCACGAAGAAGTGAAAAAAACCCTAAACCATGATATTTCAGCACAAATACCCCAAATAATAACCTAGGTATGAACCCTAACTTCTGGAAAAAATATAAATTCATGAAAGAGGGAAGAAACCATAAGTAGAAGGAAGAAAATGAAGGGAGAAATACTTACCAAATAAATCTTGAAGAAAATGGCACAAATACACTAGTATATAAATTTCAAAACAACCATAAATGAAAGTGATTTTCTAATAAGTATGAAGAGGTAGTTTAGGAATTGGAATGGGAGAAAAAGAGTAAAAATAGAAAGAGTTATGAAAGGATCATTTTACATCTATAAATCTGGGTGATTTTTAAAATCCAGAGAAGTTTGTCACTAATTCTCAATTCAATTGAGCTCCAAATTAGGGGCGGAGAGAATGGGGTCACACCTTGGTTAGGAGGGATATAGTGAGAGTTGTAATAACAAAAAAACTTAAAAATTGAATGATATATTTAATAATTAATAAAAATATTTAAAGAAGAAAATGGGATTTCGGGCTGGCCTAACACTTAAATAAAATACCCAAATCCATCATTATTATGGATTCATATGAAGTCCAAATGGGTATGGTGGTTTTAATATACCAGTTTATTCCAATTAGAAAGTGGAATGGGTGTATAATTTTGAAAAAATGACGGATTTATAAAAGAATCAATTTTTTTAATCTGGAAATGGGCTCACGGTTTGGCCCAAATTTTAAAACCCCAGCATTTCTTGAAGAATGCATAGAAAACCCCCCACAAGAAATAAAGGATTCAAAATAAATGAAAAATTTCTTTAAAAGAAGTCATGGATGTGAAAATTCTCCCAACCATAAATCATTTCACCCCCAAAAAGCCACAACAAGTCCGAATGAAAAAACCAAACCCAACTGATAGGCTAGAAATGTACTCCATCGCCAAGTTCGGTCCACCCCTGAATGGACAAAACACCTCTTGTGATCAAATAATGATAGAATACTCTCATAAACAAAAACATACATCAATTTCTTGAAATGATCATGAACATTCGGAATTTATCCACAAATGGAAACTCCAAAAACACTATATGAACAAGACTTAAGTAATCTAGCTAGATGAACAACAACAATGAACAAGGTTACACTTACTTTGCTTTAACTAAACCGTTGGGCACTCTCTAATCCCACAATTTACCCCAAGATGATGTTGGTAGTTAGATAGCTCCAAATGAGACTACCTCCTACTAGGCCAAGAATAAGGACCAATTTGAGTCACTAGTTTGGGGAGACACAAATGGGATCCCCACCATAAGAGACACCATAAATTTTCCTGAGACAGATTCAGGACACTAACAGGGGGTGGCCAAAATGGACTCCCCGGTTCAAGGGGTAGAATTACCTTGGACCTTTACAAAAGAAATTATATTAGACTAATAGTGCACCTCCAAACCATAAGAACCAATCATCTTAATTGTCCATCATGGGCTAGTATAGAAACACCCCAAAATTTAAAGAGTTTGGATAGCCACACAGTTAGTCCACACAATTTGAGAAACTATGCACTAAATGTGGGGATCCTTCTATCTACATGGTTTTCTAGGGAATGGTCACTACTAACCATGCAAAAAAACATGCACTCAACCTATCTAACCAAACTTCAAACCTTTCTCTAAATACCTAGTTGAAACCAATGATGGAATGTATGAACTTAGGCTACAACATAGAAACAAGATCCTCCCACCTATACCACTAAACGGGAACAACTATGAGAAGATGATGCCACTATAGGTTTAAACTCTTCCTAACATTCATATTGAGGATATGAATTTTTACAAGGGTTTGAATGACCCTTTGATTTCCCATGACTATGTGCCAGCTTTGCTCGGGGACCTATGGATGGAGCTCAAATGATTGAAGCATCATTAGTAGCATAGTTAGGATTCAGAAACCACCTAAACAAAACTTCTTCTTCCAGTGATACAAAAAACTACATCGTAATCCCTAATAATATTACCAAGACATAACACATTCCAAAATCACTTTACCCTAAACGAACATTTCACTAAAACAAGGTCTTAGAAGACGAACATCCATCACACCTTTTTTCTTTGGGTGATAATTAATAGAAGGAAATGACACATAGAAACACCATCCTATGAAATAGAGGATTTTGACGTTTTTCCAAGGGAGACGTACTCCCAACATAACAGATAATCTCAGAATATTACACAAACTTCACCTTTGCATTGAAACAAGCACATGACATCCCAAGGCATCACCGAACATGTCCATTGCGACTGATAGAAACAATACATGGAATGAGACCTTTTTCCAAGTCCCTAAACAACACACAAGTCCAGAAAGTGGTCACAATAGCCTCTCATGACCATATTCCAAAAACTAGTTGTTTAACATAAAATCCAACTTCAAAGAAACTATTAAGAACCCAAAGTCTATCTTAGACACCAATGAGACACTCATCCACACTAACAACCCCAGACCACTTCCACCTTCAACGAATCATGGATCTTAAGAAACTAAGGTCTCTTTCAACCTTCCATGACCACTCTCCTACTACAATAGGATCCAAAAATAAAATAAAAAATGGGTTTAGACTCCATCAACAATGATTGTTAAAAGATCCCTTATATTGATTAACTGGACAATTTTCCTAAGGCGAAACAATCTAGGTTGCACTTCAATTGTGCATTAACCCTTAATGGGGGCGTTCCTTATCCAATGAGAGAACACAAGGACCCAAACAAGTGGGTCCATTGGTCAAAACATGCCACAAACCTGATCCAAACACATTAATGGAACCACTGTAAATGTGTCATGAAACATATCTCAGAAGAGACAACTAACTAATCCTTTTACCCAGTATACTGATCAAACAGAAACCCAAAACATGGTTCGAACAGAAGGGGTCCTTGGACTCCAAACATCCCACAACATTAAAATTATCCAAAAACACAAACTGTAAACCATTCCAAACAATTCATCCAGTGATAATTTTCTTATTTAAAAACATTTCATTGAAAAAAAATGGTTCAACAGTTAGCATATCAACCAATGGTAGCCCATGTGCCTCACACAAGCATGTTTCTGTGCCACACCAGTCACCCTCCTCATATTCATCCCGCCAATCATTCAGTCATGCCATCAACCATCCATCATCACATATAACCCCATGCATGTGGTTACTCATGGAAATACCAAAGGATAAAACAAATATTATCTCAACTTTTGAAAACCAAAATGGCCAACCAACACATCCTTTGTCTCAAAACCACTAACCACGAGATCAAAATCCCAATTCACATCTTACAAAAATTTTCAGAAAGACATAACCATTTAGATAAGAACTCACATTCAAGTTATTCACATCAATTTCAAAACATATCATTCCATTAATACACACAGGGATTTTTTATAAAACTATATTCGAAACAGTTTTTAAAACAAAATTTAATATACTTCCTTTTTTCAAAAGAGGTGTAAGCACACCATTTTCCATTTCAAAAAAATTCAAAAAATTCCATTAAAAAATTTAATAAATCAAACCATTCCCTCTTTATTTGAATATAATTACATAAAAACTTTACGCTTCTTAAAACCAAGTCACTTTAAAACCAACGTTCCATGATTTCAAAACAAAAGAACACAAGAAAATGTGAGACGTAACTAGTTTCTGTGGGTGACTTGGAAATATGGGTGGCAGCCAAATTACAATCACTTAACCATCACAGAGAGTGTTCTAGGGAATATCAACAGATCCACATGGCTTTCTAGGCCCTGTGAGCTCACTAGGACCATTAACTCATCTATCTTTTAATTTCCCTAATCATCATCAAACCAAGAGAACCAAACGACTTAGATAAATACCGACTTCCCTAGGAAACTATAATTTTTTCATCAAGTGTGATGATCAGGAAGACTACCCATAACTGGAATACCATGTCCCAACAATCCTTAATCTAGATTATCCTGACTCTTACCTAAATAACAAGACCCAAAGAGTTTACCCGAACCTCCTCTGATACCATTTTGTAACGAACAAAATATGGTCATCAATAAAACCAGTTCCAAACCCATTCCGTGACAAGGCTCGAAGGGTGTTCCTGAACCCCACGGGCTGGAACAAGTACCCACGTATCATTAAATGATAATTGTTAATGATTTACTAGAGTTTATAAAATTAAACGACATATAAATCCAATAAAACGAATATGGATTTTTCAAACCAAACAATCTTTTACAAAAATTCAGAACTGATTTACATAGTTTAAAACAACTCACCAAGATTATAAAATAAGTAAAAAACCAAAAGGAAATAGCCCAAGAACCCTCATGGTAAAGGGAACCTCCCTCACGGCCTCACCACAAGACTTCAACACTAATGACTTGCTAGAAACATGAACCAATAGCACTAAAAACTATACCCAAGCTACGACAAAAAAAATAACCAAGTATACATACATGAAAGGGTGTAAGTAGGGTGTGAGACAATTCCTATTAGGATACCACCACAGAGATATTCCATGTGATAAACATTCAAAGATGAAAATCTTGAAAGTTTTCATCATCAGGAAATACTAGTTACAATTTCTACAAGATGAAACATAAAAAATAAAATAGTTTTTAATTGGGCTATCATTAAGAAAAAAATCTATTAAGAATAATTTCAACATTACTGAATTTTTCATCAAACGATTTTTTATACCTATGGTAAGCACAATGTAACTAATGAGCACACGTAATAGGAAATAACCCATAGAAACTAGCTCATTTTGTGTCCCAAGAACCTCGTATCTCGGTGAAAATAACCATCACAATATCCATTATTGTGAACGATCCACTATTAGGGAACATACCCCTAAAATTGTGGTCCCTAATCATCATCATCATTGTTTAGTTAGTGTTTTAAGCTTCATTCTTGTTACGTGAAGCTGAGGCCGAACCCCACTGATTCACTAGCATTCTAGTACACCTCCACCCACCTAGATACCTGGGTTTCCCCTTGTTCTCAAAAAAGTTAAACAAGTTAAGAAATATAATTTTCACATGAAAATATCATTTCCACATAACAAGTTCACCAAAAATCACACATTCATATCACACAAGTCCCAAAATTTACTTTTTCAGTCAAATGCATTTTGAACTCACACTCGCACAAAAAAGAGCCCACAACACTTTTCACATTTCATTAACACTTCCAAAAATCCTTTAAAAAATTTTATAAAACCATTAAAAAACATTATAACTCACATAAAATCCCACTAAAATATCATATAATACTTCTATAATCAACAAAATTAATTTTTCACAACACTCTCCCACAAAACAGCCCATAACCATGTTTCAAAGCTCTTTTTCCATTTGCTAAAACATTTTAACACTTTATATAACATTATAAAAAAATATTTGAAATCTTAAATAACCACCTTACCTTTCAAAGACCCATATTAGGTGATCACACCCACCAAAAAGTATATATACACCCTTTTTCACACTTTGATTAACCAAACAAAACATTCACAATTTTCATAAAACAAACCCAAGGGGTGTAACTATAATTTTCACACAAAACCCACATCAAATAAATCAGTAAATTCTAAAATCATACAAATACCAATCCAAAACTAAATTTAATCCCTAACAATAGTTATTAAACTACCCCCAAGTGTTATTAAAATACATCAATTAACACCACGAAAGACACACATGAAAAACACACATTTTCATAAATCACTTCCATGATGTACTACATGGTTTTACACCTTGAACCCATTCAAAACCCCCATTTCGTGGACCAAATGATATTAAGGAATGAACAAAACATAATTTGAATCCCCTTTAAACACCAATAAGTTACTTTAATGTGTTATAAAATACAGCTAAACATTACCCCAAGAGTCACCCATGAAAAGCACCCAATTTCAAGCCATAATGAAACTATAAAATTAAGTGCTTAAGAAAATACATAAAAAACGGTTTTCTCACCACAAAAAGCATATAAAGAACATTAAAACCATTAAATAAACCAAGATAACTCATCAAAAATTTCTTTCACAATGAACCACCTATCTTTTGTGAAAAAACCCTTGACTCATGTTGCGAAACCTCAACCGCACCTCCTCTGCACCAAAATTAAGTGAAAATAAACCCTAAACCATAATATTACATCAATAATACCCCAACTAAAACTCTAGGTATGAAACCTAATTTCTAGAAACTCTTTAAATTCATGAACGAGCGAGAAAACCCTAATAAGAAGGAAGGTAATTAAGCATGAAAAACCTTCCCAAATAAATCATGAAAAAATGACCCAAATACACAAGTATTTGAATTTCAAAACAACCAAAAATTAAAGTGAGGTTATAATAAGGAATAAAAGGATGTTTATGAATTGTAATGAGAGAAAAAGAGTAAAAAAATAAGGAGTTATGAAAAGATCAATTTACCTCTTCAAATCTGGGAGATTTATGAAATCTAGAGAAGTTTCGCCCAATTTCGCAATCCTATTGATCTCAAATTGGGGGACGAGGGAATGGGGGTGCTCCTTGGGTATGTGGGTTCAGGTAAGAGTTTGAATAACTGAAAAACATAAAAATTGAAGCATATATTAAATACTTAAAAAAATATTTAATGTAGGAAATGGGCTTTTGGGCTAGCCTAACACCTTAATAAAAAACTGAAATCCATCTTTATTATGGATTCATATGTGGTCCAAATGGATATGATGGTTCTAATATAACAGGTTATTCTAATTGGAATGTGTAATGGGTTTAAAATGTAGAAAAATGAAGGAGTTATAAAAGAAATAATATTTATTTTTTAAATCTGGAAATGGGCTCACGGTTTGGCCCAAATTTTGAAAACCCACCATTTCTAGCAAAATTCATGGAAAACCCCCATAACAAAGAAAGGATGAAAATTAAATGAAAAATTAATTTAAAATAAGTCATGGATATGGCATGAGTAGTTTATTAAACACTAAAATTCAAAAAATCATTGAGCTTATATTGAACATAACCTAGGTGATCTCAATTCCACAAGAGTTCAAGTATCATGAAAAACTTTTTTATAAGGTTCCAAATAGACCATTAACTATAACACAATATTTTTAGACATAAAATTATATCTTGAAAAACCATTCTGAAATGAAAAAATGACTGAAAATATTTTTTATGCAAAATATGAACTCAAAAATGTATATATATATCTTATATATGAGAAATACATCATTAAACAACTTTCCAAATAACCTTAACATAATTAAACATATTAGAAGAACATGAACGTATTAAAATAACACATTTAGGGTCAATAAAAATGGTGTCCCAAAAAAATAACTCATAGAACCATTAAAAATTCCTTATATCCCTTAAGTGTATGGTGTGAAATAATTTGAAAACCCATTAAAAATTGAATCTTTAATTTAGATGTCAATTAACATTAAAAACCAACATAATACATTTAAACAGACACTTTTTACACATAGAAAATAGTTTTTTTAGCTAAATAACTAAGAAAACATATGAAATCCATTTTCTGTCCACATAAAAAATCATTAAATATAGAAAAAAACCATAAAATTGAAAATATTATCACATATATAATTTTTTGAAATAGGATTGAGAAAAACACAATTGCCACATAACATGTTATATAAATAGATATTCAAAAAACACCTTCCTCAATCTAAATAAATCATGTACTCTTCGATGTATAATTCAAGATTAGGTCGTAAGATAATTATCACATGTCCTAGAGATCAAAATTCCTACGTTTAGACTAACTGTAGACATGAGGTTCTCCCATCTTATCCATTAGGGAAAATAAAAAGAATAAAAAGAATAATAGAAAATATATAGAGATGAAAGGAAGAGAGAAAATTTATTTACATTGTAAATCTATGAGAAAAATAAGAAGGTACCAAAATACAAGGGAGAAAATAAGGGGAGTATCATAGGGATTCCTCTGGCTGAGATAAATGAAAAATGAGGAGGTAGAGACCCAAAATAGGGGTTAAAATCAACCAAGACATTTTAGGAAATCCAAATTTTTTTTGGGAAAGAAACCCTGTTTGGCCATACAATTTACCAAACTATTCTCTAACCATGTGAGATCCATTATATCACAAGGGAACTACCACATGATTAGGTCACATGGTTTACCAAACATTGTGCTAAACATGCACAATATACTGGAGACAATTTTACCCAAAATAATATTAATTCACATTTTTTCCTTAACTATGTGACAACCATGCATTGTTACTCATATATAATATATGTTTGTATGGTTCTTAATGACCATGAACCAACAATTAAATAATCATGTAATAGTGAAAATATTTTATAATTTTTAATAATTCTGACCCTAACTTCTACAATCCTAATAAAATCAATAATAAAATAAAATAATATATTAATGTTACATGGGGGTGTTACAATTTTCCCTAAAATTAAATGTGGTCCCTAGAAAGTAATAAATGAGTTATAAGAAAGAAAAAATAATTTATAATAGACCATCCTTCAAAAGGTAACATGAAGGAGAAACTCAAAGAGGTCTATTGAAGAAAGAATAATCGATTATACCCAATTTCAAAAAATTGTAACACCATTAAAAATTAATGTAAGATGAAAGTGAGCCTTAACATCATTCATGACAAAAGATACTAGAAACATAAATGGTTTATTTAACATAGAGGAAAAAGATAGGTCAAGTACACTTATATTATTCTTAACAAGATAAGATAATTGAAAACACATCTACGGTTGTTAAGGTTGTCCCAATACACTAATTTCACATTGAAAATGACACCACGTTTCTAAGGTTTTTCATTATACGTTTGTCAGATGATTATAAAAGTGATTGAGACACATTATGGGTCTCCCCACCATGAAATGTTCCACATTTTAATTGTAAATCAAAAAATTTACTATTCCATAAGGGGATACCACTATGAGGTTAACAATTCCTACTGACACCACACAAAATGACTCAAGTGTTTGATTAATAATAAAATAATAACCATCATATAGAGGAATAAAAAGTGATAAACATGTATATATAAAACAAATTAACAATATTACACAAATAAGATAGAAAATACTCTATGGTTACCATGATAAAAATTTCTAACTGAACTTAATAAAATTTTGAAGTATCGCATATTTCACTAATAAATCAACCTACTAAACTTTTGTATATACCCTAAATGAACACATCGATAATAATTATTTAGAGATCAAGAGCATGAAGATATAGAATAACCTAGTTTACCACACTAGAAAACACATGAGAGATTAATTCTATTTTGGAGAAGTAACGTGATATTAAAATATCTTACATATATCAACTTGGTTTCCCTAATCAGGCTCACCTAGATTTTACTCATCACAGGAAGAGGTACCCTTTCTTAATCTTAATGGAAAAAGGGAACCACTTATTATATGTTTCCTTTTCAAGGCCATATTTACCAGTATTTGTATATATATACATTTTGAACACATCTTTAAATTAGGTAAACATGGACAATACCACCTTTTAATATAGTCATAAATGAATTCCCCTATAATGGAATCAACCTTTAAATAGATCATAAAGGACTTTCTTGTTAAAGTATACCACCGAATCATAAAACTAGATAGAATACTTCATTACCATTTTACTACCTACTAGAGACTTGTATATTACATTTCCTTATCCACTTTTAAATTTTTAGGATACATCCAATGGATGAATGATTCTTCAATAAATCCCCTAGACCTATCATCTCATAACCAAAGAGGAATAATGGTCTCCCCCTATTCTGTATTTTCCATTTGAAACAATCCTATAATGACTTTCACTTTCAAGGATTCAATATTTCCAAATAATTAAAGACTCATTTAATATTCACTAGCCACTATATGTAAATACAGGGTATATTTCACAACTAGAATGATTATAATAAACCTAAAAGAAGAACCACTTTGAGATACAGTTATCAAAAAGGACTCCCCACGATAAAAAATTACATTATGTGGGATATACTATAAATCAACAAAAATAAAAAATCTAATTAAAAAAACTCAAAAATAAAAATTAAAAACCTAATTCACTAAAATAAGACATATATTTACGACATAAAATAAAAATCCTTTATTTATAAAATTAAAATTATGGAATTATTTTAAACTCACCAAATTCTATGAATACTAAATCTAAATTTTTTTACAGTAAAAATACATCATATTTAAAATCCTTGATAAAGTTCAAAACAATTTAAATTTCATTTAAAACCACACACTTTATTTTTAGAAATCAATTGTAAACCAAAAATCTAATTCTATTAAAAATTATTACATATGAAAAATCAAGTAAATCATGTGAAGTTTCAGAAATCTTTTTAGGTGAACCATTGAAAACATTTATAAGACTCATCTTTTTTGTTCAAAAAAATTTTCTGAAATTTTCCTTTACAAATAAAACACATCTTTTGTAATATGGATACATATATCATGAAACAAAACCAAAATCAAAATTTTAATCAATTTAAAATAAAATAAAATGACAAACTATCTTTAATATACTTAAATGAATAGAAAACACATAAAAGAAAATTTTAAAAATAATAAGTGGATAAATGACATAATATACAGTTTTTTATAAATGTGTATAGTTTGGATATATTGTTTTTAAAACTATGAGATATTCATTATAATGTATTCCAAACGATATTTATATTTTATATATGGTTTTCCAAACAATGAACCGACCAAAATCCCATGATTCATCTTCTATTTCCACCATAAAACATGAAAATACAAAAACAATCCATATATATGATCAATATAAATTAAAATATCCTCAATTTGAATCAAAATATACTAGATATAATTTAAAAAGAATGAAAAATTCCATACTCACATCCCAAAAAAACAGGGAAACTAAACTCTTAGAAAAAAATATGGTGATTCAAAATTTCTCATTACCATATACTTGAGTTCCAATGATCCTTCCTCCTATATACTAGATTTTACCAAATAAAAAGTCAACTATTATACCGTTTTTTTAAGAACCAACCTTGGTGAACCTACCAAATCATCCAGGTCAGCCCATGACTAGGCCTCAAACATTTTCAGTATCACCCTGGGTTATTGATAAGTGTTGAGTGTGTCAAATATAACCATACTGGGATAATTTCACCATCATAATACATGTAAGTAATCACTAGATTATTAAAAACAATCGTTCATGGTGCATCCATACGTTGGAATTCCCTATAAAAAATTAAATAATCTATTATAAATAAAACATAATCCACACATAAAATAAATACAATATATAAAAAAAATTAAATAAAAATGAATAAATAAAACAAAAGAATAATTCAATTTAAAGATACTATAAAAAAATATTGTTGAGAAGGATGATATGAAACATCTCAAGACAATTCCAATAATATAAACCAATATTATCATCTACATGTGACTCACCTCTACATCCTAAAATTTCCATCAACATAAATAGTGTCAAATGAAACAAACATAAGATCACAAACTAAATATCTACAAAATACATAAGACATATACACACACCGGGGTGTGTATGTAGGATGTAAACTATACACACCCAATATGATTTCACCAAAGAGGGTTTGTTATTCCATTAATAAGATAGCTCAATTATGAAATTTTAAACTATAATTTATCAAATTAGCTTTTAGTATGTGTGGGAACACATTTAAAAGTAATATAAACTTTTATTTTCATAAAATAAACACTCATTCCTTCCTAGTATCGATTTTTAATATATTTTTTAGAAATCCACCAGTCTAAATTTTTTTAAATTAACCACCCATTTTATAAAAATGATTAAGTGATATTTTCATTACTATTATTTGACTTTATTTTATAATAAAACAATTTTTTGAAAACTAGTTGGTAAGGAAAATGAATTTAAAAAAGGAAAGGAGAAGCATTTAATGGAAAACAAGGTTATAAATCAAAACAATTAGAACATTTTAGAGCAGTACTATGAAGAAATACATATAAAATAGTAAAGTGCATATAAGCACAATAAAATAATGAGTTTTTAATAAGTACAATCAAATTTAATACACAATCCATACAATGAAATACATACACAAACCACATGGAAATAATATTAATAAAACCAAAGATAAAAACTAAATTTACTAACAATGAAAACTAGATCAAATGATACATAACAAGGGTAACTCCTTGGGATATATTTAGAATAATATTGATAGTACATTAAATAAAAATTATATGGTGGTAATGGGAGTACACAAATTAGTCTTTTAAAAATCAAGGAACCAACAATAAGAATGAGTGGAACCATAGGGAACAATGGTTAAGATAAACCAGATATCCACGAGGCATACATACTACCCACATGTTCCTCTAGATATAGTACTTTCACACCCTAGAATGCACCCATATTGGGTAGAACTACTAAAAATAAGTATCCACTAGTCATGGGATACCATAAACTATCGTACAACCATAATGAGTATGACTTACAAGGAGTATCCACTAGCATGATCCAGATCTAGAAGAAATTATAATAAATCTCTATCAACATCTTCCATGTTAGATAGAATGGAAAAAGTTCACTATCCATTATTCATCACTTGAAATAATTCACTCATATTGAGAATGACTAAAGAGACATCCAAGGATTCCTATAAGGCTTTTACTAGACACCAAGCATTAAATAATCACCATTCTTTGATATAACGCAACCTAATATATATCATTACCTGAGTGTTCATTTATTATTAAAACATTTTATAAAATTTGTTAAACATTCCTTTATCTTTAACATAACATTAGAAAACTAAAAATCCTCACATGAAAAACCATTTTGAAATCAAGAATTAATTGGAAACCTTGTTTACACAGAAGAACTCAAACATGTGTGTGTATCATATTGAGGAAAATGGAATCATTAAACCACATTTAAAATAACAATAACACAAATAAATATATCAAAATCACAATAACATATTAAAATTACACATTGAAGGTCAATTACAATGGATTACGAACCAAACAATACCAAGAACCATTGAACATTGCTTAAATTTTAAGGCATATCATGTGAAATCATTAGGAAAAAATATAAAATTTAAATCATTTATTTTTTTATTAATTAGTAATAAAAATACCTTAATTAATTTAAGAAAAAACCTTGTATGTATGGAAAATAGTTTTAGTGGAAAAGAAACAAGAACCTATATGAAATTCATTCCATACTGACATAGAAAATCATTAAACATTGAAGAACATCCGAAACATTGTTATGATTAATAAATATAAATATATTTTTTAAGAAAAAGGATTTGAGAAAACACATGTGTTTCAATACACAATATGTAAATGAAATTCCAAAAACCAACTTTTTCAATCCAAATAATTAATGTTTCCTTCACTATAAAATGCTATATTTGAGTGGCGTACCTGGTTCAGTTCACATCCACCAGTATAGAACTGGTTCTCTACATAACTTAGGCATTCCACCTTGAACAATTGATGCTAAAGACTAGTGGATAGGTTCTATGAGTATGAAAGGGGAGACTATACCCTCTAGTATTTACAAGCATAAATATAATTGAAAGAAATAACAAAAATTGTCATCACAACATAATCTGTGTAAAGACAAATATAATAAAAATATACAACAAAGGTAAAATCCGTAATTAATTATATAACAAAATGAAAAATGGAACAAGTCATACATGTCACACACACATAAGAAATAACTCCCATGGGATTTTCATATACAATCGATCCCAAAATAAATCCAAAACAATACAAAAAATGAAGATGATTTCAAATTGGTTTTATGTTTGGGTGTTGTCCCATATCGTAACTTTAACATAGCTACCAGAATCAACCATCAATCGAAGGGACCTTTCCCCTATCTAAAACTGAAACCAAAAAGTTTCCCCAATTATCCAAAATTCGAGGACAATATATGAGTACAAATCAGAATTAAAAAATAGTGTCCTTTAATATAACTAGTCAATAAATTTTTAGGAATATATGACATGATATATAAGATAAAAGAATAATAATGTAAAATTCCATCGATCCTCAGGTTCCTTGGTGACATCTGAGAATGGATATACCTGTTTTGACCAATGCCTTTTTCAATTATGAACATGTCTCAAATCATGACCATTGTTCAGAATAAAACCCACCCATAATCTTATCGTTTAGTCTCAAGATACCCAGTTTTTAACAGACCCCAATCATATTCCACAATAACATTTCACTGTATTACATGACACCAAATCCAATCCAATCGACATCGATAATTGGAATGATACCCAAATTCTCCCGTTCACACACCCATAGTGGGTGTGATCTCCCAACATATATCACAAGAACTTGAGAGTTATGAAGTAGCATTATCCATCCCAAATATCCATCTCATCATAACATGAAAACCCATGGTTATAATTATCTCCCAAACTTATCCATATATTCAATTCCATATAATTAAGAACTGTCATGGGTGGCATGATTGTCCCTATAATAACCCAAATATTTATAAATGAAATTCCTTTTTGAATGAATAAATTTTTTTTTAAGTATTGTAGTTATAAGAAAATTTTTTACAACATTAGTTTTTGGACTACTATATCCTATCAGATTTAATATAAATTTAATCATCATAACTATTTATATATCCATTTTATGATGACTATTAATAATAGTTTGTAGTAATTTTTATGATAAAATCCAATTGATATTGATGAAATAATTGATGGCCTCAATCACTAGGATCTTTCCCTTTGTAGGCCATTTATCATAGGTTACATGGGTGATGAAATCATTGAGATTTTCCCTTGACCAAGTCCATGTCAAGATCCTATAACTAATGCATGAGAAATACTGTTATAAACATAAGTTAAAGATTATCATGTTCATGACCCAAACCATGTTTACCAGACCTCTCCAAGAATGACCCACTATTCCACACCATACACTAATGGAGTATGCTGGTGTAATAAGGAGTTATGTATCTAGACCCCAACAGAAAGAATTTGTATATTTTATTTTTAATAAAATAATTATTATACTTATCAATTTATATTAATACTTTATATAAATAATTATATAACAAGTTTGATTAAAATAACATTTTGAAACAAAGAAATACAAAATGTATTTTTGGAAAATTTATTGCTTCCCTTAAGACACACTTTTTGATAAATTTATATTTTTTTGAAATAATTTTATTCTGTTAAAATATTATTATGAAATAATTTTTATTTAAATATAAATGATAATATAATTTTATGAAGTCCAATGTTATTATTAAAATGGTTAGAAAGTTGTTAGTATAAATAAACTAGTATTTTTTTTATTGAATATTGTTTTTTATTTAAAAGTGAAAACTATAATATTTAGAAAATTAATTTGATAAAATTAATATCATTTTTTATTTCAACACATTTATATTAGCCAATGGTGATTTTTTCATAATTTTCTGATCCAATCGATTTTTAGGGTAAAAATTAAATATAGAATAAATATATGGGTTGCATTATGACATGATAAAATCCCAAAACTGATTTAATAAATAATATAATGAGCATCCAAGACCAAAATTGTGTTTCCAGTTTAAAATAATATTTTTTAATGTTTTTAAATTAATTTTATAATTCTTTTAATCGATCCTCCAAAACCTATTATATATTTTGAGGTTTTAAAATAAATTATTCATTAACACAACCAACTTTCACATCAATAAGAGATTTTTTACAATTTCTATTATTATAATTATAAAATATTTAAAAATACTTCTCTTTAATAGAAAACATGGGAAAAAACTTAATTTTAGAAATTAGTAACGAACCCTCCCTTTTTTGATTAAAATACCATCACACTATCCCAATATTCTTCACTAAAAATCCATTATGTATGAAGTTAATCTACCTTTAACTCTATATATACTTCCCAAGGTGTCCCCATGTTCTTTAGAAGCTCTAACCAAGCTTTTAGAAGGACCCATTCAAGGAAAGGGATCCTCTCCTCTTCCTTTTTAATTGAGGTTATTTCTCTGTACTAAGCCTTTTGATTTGAAATTGTTCATGTTGTGATGTATTATTTACACATAAATTTACTAGAATATTGATTCCATGTAATTATATATCACCTTTGACTCTAATTAAAACCCTCCCATGAATCTTGTTGTACACCTGTTATGCTGTTGAATTTATTTCATGATTTTCCAAGACAAAATTCTGTGTTGTGAATACCAATACCAATTTCCACTCAAGGGTATTCATCTAGATGTACCTATCCTTCATTAATTAGAAAATTCCATGTATTTAACCCACACTAATTAATAATATGGATTAAATTTCAAGAAATATGTTCTTATGTTCTATGATATATGTGGTACACAAATACAAGTACATGATAAGAATGTGATGGGTGGGCCTAGAATTATATAGACCTCTGATGTAATGGCTAATGTTTTTTATCTCATGTGATACCATGTACGGTTCATGGTAGGTTATCCAAATCACACTATGTTTGGATGTCTTGGTGGTTATTATAGACTTATGCTTATGATGTCACGTTTTATGTTATCTCCACATTCTTAGGTTTCCTTGATATTATTATCTAATATCATGCTTCAATGTTCATGTTTATGATTCTAATCCATTTATTTATTCTTGGTATGCCTCTTATCTAACATGTATTACTTTTATAATGTTATTATTTGATTATTCTATTAGTTTCCTTTCTACCTCACCCCTCTCTTATGTACATCCCCGGGTTATCTCGTGCAGTTTTAGAAGATAAAAGGATATTAAGAGAATGTTATGGTGTTTTTAAATAATTATGTTGTTTCCTAATTTCATGTTATTATTCTATGAACCTATTTTTTATAAGACACTGGGCCTCATATTCTTTTAGGTTTGTATTAAGTGTGTATTTATTTAATGAATCATGAAATAATGTTTATTTAAGACATGAGTTTACATAGTTGGTATCAGACGAAATTATAGTTATTTTTGGGGATTAGGATTTAATAGCCTTAGTAAAATCCTTCGGAATAAGACTAAACATAGGAAAAAATATGAAATTATGGTAAGTTATAGTGTATGTGGTTTATAAGAAATAAAATCCATGTATGGATACTACAAATGGATGTGGCTCTATAATAGTTATACATAGGGGTAATAACCCAAAGAGGGGAGTATTGGGAATTGAATCGATTGCCACATGATTTATGAAAAAGTTTCCTTTATATATGAATATTTTCACACTCTCAAGGGATATGCTTCAAAAAATCCACATGCTCATTATAAACCATTGTGAAGGTAACAAAAAAATACCCATAAAATTTTATGTTAGAAAATAGACCAAAAATAACATAGATTGGAACCTATAAGTTAATAGGATATGGAATATATGTCATTTATGATTTATCCCTTCGTTTTTCAAACATTCAATTTTATTTATTTAAATGTTTTAAAATCATTATCTTTATTTTCCCATTGTTTTAGTCAATATATGGAAACAGGAAGAACATGGTCAACAACCATTGTGAGGGGAAGTGTGATGACTACCCAACCATGGGTGTAAAAATAAAGAAATTCATGATAATACTTTCATAATTAACTCAATTTTTGAATATAAACATGAATCAATATGATCGAACACATCCGCTAAGAAATAATAATTTTTAATTGGGAACTTTATGTGGAAATGTCCCTTGAATTCTAGTGGATCTTACAATCCCTTAATCACAAGAAAATGGATAAAATCCATTGAAATAATATTCTCCATCCTTAAATTATTTGAGTAAGAGAATGTCATGATTTCTGTTTATTGTATGGAAAGAGATGTTGTTCAATGGTGGATATTGAATTAGATTACGAAGACTGGGGAGGAGATCCAAGAAATAGAGTGGAATAAATTTTGGAATTTTTTTGATTAATATATTCCTCGCATTCCCTGACTAAATATGGGGAGGTAAATCCTTAGAATCAAGAAAAAGTATGATGAATCCATCAGGCCATACAAGTAAAACTATACAAGACTTGCATGATATGCCTTAGAATTTATCATTTACCTATAGAGTAAAGATGAACACTTTTTTAGAGGGTTAAATATGAACCATTAAAATTATTTTGAAATTTATGACTTTGACATCAAGAGGAAATTTTCTGATGTACCTTCAAAGTAGAAATGGATATTAATGAATATCACAAGTCTCATGGGTAAGGATTTTGGGAGTAGAGAATGTGTTTTAATTCAATTAGTGAAATGGATAAATATCATAGGGTAATGAAAGTCCAACATGCCACTTGTCCAAAGTGTAGGAAGATGAATCCCATGAGTTTCATGAAAGATAAAAAGAAATGATTTAGGTGACAGAAGTAAGGGAACCTATCTAGAAAATAACAACAAGATAAACCCACTAATGTAATGGAATAAAGAAAAACTCTAGTCTACCCTTAGACTTTTGTCTAATGTATCAACTATAAGGAATAAGGGAACTTTGAAAATCAGTCCACAAAGTCTAGGGTTTTAAATGATTACCGATGACAACAACCTCCAAGGCCTAGAGAGTAATGGAGAGTGTATTCCATCACAAATAATTATGCCGATCTTTAAAAATAAGTGGTGATATGTGTGCTAGTTATTAATTCTAGGATATAGAATATACTATCTGATTCTAGTTCTACACATTCTTTCATATCAAACTAGTTTATAATAAATATTTAATCAGTACCTCAAAACATGGAAGTTAAGTTATAGGTGAAGATGAAAAATAGGTCAATTATTTCATCCCAATCATATAACTCAACCCCTCTCAAATTTTTTTGTCTTGATTTTCCAATGAACCTTGTGATACTTCCATTAGTAGAACTCAATTCTATTCTGGGTAATGATTAGATTTATTCATATTGATAAGACATAAATTTTCAAGAGAATGAAATCAAGCTATGTATTACAAATTATCTTCTGATTCCATATATGCGTAAATAGGAGGATAAATATTCTTTTGTAGCATCATAACAAGCATGGATATCATTACCTTATAATAAATCATATCTATCTCAAATGATTGAGACTAATGTATAGATCATCCTTGATGACTTTCCCATTTTGAGGCAACATTATGGCACATTTCAAAGAATTTAATAGTCTTCCTCATAGCCAATAGGTTCATCTATCGATCAAAATTATTTCTAGATCTTATCCAATATACAATAATGAATATATTATTTCCATTATTGATCTTTAATAGATGAATAAGTAACTTCTATAGAATCTCGATAAAGGGTTTATACACCCAGTTTCATTATCACGGGGTACACGAGATCTTTTTATTAAGAATAAGTATGGGTCAATTAGCCTTTTATTGATTATCATGAGATTAACAAGATCACAATAAAGAAAAAGTATCCTCCAATATTGATGAATTATTTGATCAGTAACATGTATCGTATTACTTCTCTTAGGTGGATCTTCTGTCTATATATTATCAAGTAAAGATAAAGAAGGAGGATATACCCAAGACTTCTTCTAATACAAGATACATGCGCTAAGTGTTCATAGTGATTCCATATAGACTCATTAATACACAAAAAATATTTATAGACATAATTAATAGTCTTAAGGGTTACCTAAACAGATTTGTGTTGTACTTTATATATGATATTTTTATCCACTATAAAATCAAGGTGTAATATGAGGAGTATTTGAATAATATACTAAATAACTTATAGAAGAAAAATTTATGTGTAATGTATAGTAAATGAGAGTGTTGAATGTATAATGTAACATTCCTAGGGAATTTTATCACCAAAAGAGGGATACCAATAGATCCTTTAAAAATAGAGGCAATTATTGGATAGCCTACACCAACTTCTATGATGGAAATCCATAGTTTATTTGGAATAGTTAGAAACTATCATCGATTTGTGAGAAACTTCACATGATTTTCAAGCCCACTTACCAAGCTAACTCATAATGTAGAAAAGTTTTTCTTGATTGATTAATGCAAGGATAGATTTAAAGTGTTAAATAAGAGGTTAATCACTGCACCTGTGCGAACATTACCCACTAGTGGGGAAGCATTTCTGATTAAAATATGATGCATATAAAATGGTATTATTTTTTATAATCTTGAAATATGGAAAAGTGAAAGCATAAAAATCCTAAAAATTAAATATCCATCTAGAGAACTACCCACATCCTGATATGGAATTGGATGAAGAGATAATTACATTAATTATTTGATGTAATTATCTATATGAGGAGAAGTGTGACATATATATAGATCATAAAATCCTCAAGTATATATTAAAAAAAAGAGATCAATATGCAACAATGAAGGTGGTTAGAGTTGATCAAGTATTAATATTTTTAAATACATTACCATCCTAGGTAGGTGAACAAATTAGTAGATTCTATGAGTTGAAAAGATTTTATAATCCTATCCATGATGAGGATTGAAAGGGATCAAATCTTCTTGGACTTGAAAATTAGGGACATGGGAATATTAAAAAGATCTTAATCATACCTTTATCAAGTAACTGATCAACCATCCATTCTTGAAAGGATCAAAGAAGGAAAAAAAGATGAGGAGGTTCTACATAAAAAGGTAGAGAATATTTTGTAGTTAAACTTTACTAATTATGAATCTATAAGGTTCAAACACTAGACATGTGTCCCATAAAAACCGTAACTAAAGAAGGAGATTTTGGTTGATGCATATATCTCATTATTATCTTTTCATTTAAGAATCACCAATATGTATGGATATTTATGAAATACATTTTGTGGGATTACATAAAGTGGGATATTGAAAATTTTGTATCTCAATGATTGGTATTCCAACAATAAAAGGTGTAATGATCAAAGTTTAAGGGTATGATTCAACCAATGACCATACCAGTATAGAAATGGGTAACAAATAACCATGGATTTTATTATAAGACTCCACAAACATCTAAAATAAATAATTTCATCTGGATAGTGTTCGGTCTTCTTACAAAGCCACAAAATTTATTTACTATCAATTAATACTTATCTCTTGAACAAATAACTAAGATATACATAAAAGAAGTGGTAATAATACATGGATTTCTGATTTCTATTGTATCTAATTGAGATCCAAGGCATACGTCAATATTATAGAGAATCCTTTAGAAAGTGTTGGATAGAGAGATTCTTTTAAGTAATTATTATCACCCTTATATGGATAGTCATCCTAAGAGAACCATTAAAACTATATTGTATATTATGAGGTTGTTTTTAATTCATTTAAAATGATGTTGGTATCAACATCTTCCCCTAGTGGAGTTCTCATGTGAAAAAAAATTAATATTCTAGAATTAAAATGGAACTTTATGTGTCTCTATACAAGAAGAGGTGTCGAACTTTGATATACTAGGATGAAGTTTGGGATTGGACGCTAATGGGGCCTGATATTATTCAAGAGATGACAGATAAGGTTCAAACCATTCAATTTTATATGAAATCCATACAATGTTGTTCGAAAATCTATGCTTACAATCATCGATGTGACATAGAGTTTGAGGATAGAGATAAAGTGTTCCTTCATATATTTCCACATAAGAAAGTCATGAGGGTTGGGAAGAAAGGAAAGATTAGTCCAAGATATATCAAACTTTTTGAGTTCTAGGATTTCATTATAGCTATGTATTTTCGATTATCCCTCCCAAATAACTTATCTCAAGTACATGATGCCTTCCATGTGTCCCTCTTGAGAAATTACATAACAAACCCATCACAAGTACTGAATCCAAAGGTGGTACCCTTGGAGAATTATCATTCATATGGAGAGTTGTTGGTGAAGATCTTAGATCAAAGAGACAAAGTTTGATGAAACAAAAAAACTAACCTAGTTAAAGTGCAGTGATAGAACAAAAAGTTTGAGGACACAACTTGGGAACCAAAAAGGTGATGAAACAGAGGTACCCTCTTCGGTTTTAGTGTAATAAATGAAAATATTATGTTAAAATTTCTGAAGGGGGGAATAATTTAATGACAAAAAATTTGAAAATTAAATTCCATTTGGAATGAATAATTTTTTTTAAAAGGTAGATGCATAGATATTTTATTAAAAGTCAAATAATAAATAAGAACAAAGGACGGGTCGAGATAGAGAAAATCCAACTTCATAAATTAAACAAAATCACAAACCCAACCTTTTTATAATCTTATACCCAGGCTTATGTTACACATTGTGCAAATCACCAAAATTAATTTGGCCACACCCATGTCCATGCCTTCTTAATAATGACCTCTTCTATAGGTTTTTATGTGTTTCCATGTTCCATCAAGATTATTTGAGTCTCTCAATTTCCTTCTAACGACATTAAACTGGATACCTATAGGGTATAAAATCATCAGTTTCCACTCTCTCTATCTAGCCCCCAACACTCTTAGTGGGTTCCTTGAGTGAGAAACTATATATGACTTTCTTAATAGGATTTTTTCCCTCATCAACCTAATTTTCTTCCACTCTAGGGAGTTTTTCAAGGTAGGTAGTTTTATTTCCTAGATATTTGTTATATTGTTTACAAAATTTTCCTTATTAATTTAGAAAGTCAATAATTCCAAATTGGTTGGATATATCCACTTATGCCACTTTTAAATCATAAGGCGCTTGATCAATATATTTCAATACAACCACATCTTTTTCAAGTATTGAGGTCTTATCGGTAGATATTTCAATTGTACCTTGATAAAACACAAATTGGATTTGTTGACCTTTTTCGTCAAGAAAAATTTTCTTAGATTTTTAAATTTCTTCCTCATTATACTTGTTAGAATCCGATCCAGTTATTTTTTACTTTACTATCAATGGAGAATCCACTTTCACCTTTCCTTTCCTACTTATGGAAGTTTTTTTTCTTTCCAATACTAAAAATCACATAGAAATTGAGCATCCAAGTCCAAATAAAATTCCTGCATCAGGTCATCAGGGAGATCTTCAACACTCCCAATAAGGAAATCAAGATAAGAGGTTACTAAAAAGTGTTGAAGATCACCCTGATGACCTGATGCAGGAATATAATTTGGAGTTGGATGCTAAATTTCTATGTCATTCTTAGTATTGGAAAGAATAAAAATATTTCAGAAGTTGGAAAGTAATGGTAAAATAATTATTATATTTTTAATTCCTTAGAAGTATGAATTATTTTATTATATTTTTAGTGAAATAATTTTTATATTTATCCCATTTATTATTACATTATAAATAATTATATAATGATTTTGATAAAATCAGAATTTTACACGAAGAGATAAATATTTCATTTTTGGAAAATATATTATTTTCATTAAGGCACTCTTTTTGATAAATTCAATAATTTTTGGAAAAAATGTTATTTTAAAAAAATATTCTTGTTAAATATTTTTTTTAAATATAAATGATAATATATATATTTTTAAGTCTAATGTAATGTCTATAAGGGTCATAAAATTTTTAGTATCATAAAAACTGATATTTTTTAGTAAATTAGTATTTTTTATAAATTGGAAATTCTTATATTATAAAATTATTTTGATAAAATAAATATTATTTTGGAAATCATCACATCAAAATTATAAAATGATTAATTTTTCATAATTTTTTGAGCCATTCAAAGTTTTGTGTCAAAATTAAATATGATATAAAAATATTTTATGTATAATGGCATCATAAAAGCCCTAAATTGTTGTAATAAATACTATAAGGATAATCTATGAAAAAATTTGGGTTCCACCTTTAAAATAACCAGTTTTCAAGTTATTTAATTAATCTTATTATCTATCAATCAATCATCCAAACTTATATTTTATTTTCAGGTTTTAAAATAAATCTTTATGAACATGAACCAATCCACACCACCAAGGTATTATTTTAATAATTTAAATTATTATCCTTATAAAATTTTGAAAATAACTACTATTAGGTAGAAAACATGAAAAAAACAATATAAAGGATTTTGTTTTTGATTATTTTATTTTACGGAGTCAAAAACCTAATTTTGTAAATTAATATAGAACCCCCACACTTTTTCTATAAATACCCACCCAACCTCCGACTAATCTTTATTAAAAATAAATTTATCACAAATTTAATGTTCCTTTCCATATTCAGATACCTCCCAAGGGTTATTGAAGATCATAATAAGCTCCTCTCAATATTTCAGTAGTTCTATCGCAAGGTAGGGGATCCACTAACTTTTTAATTCATGAACTTTCTCAATACTAAGACTTGATTTCCATTTTTTCATGTTGTGATGTGTTTCGTAAAAAAACATTTATTTTACTTGTGACTTAATTTAATAAGAAATCACCTTTAACTATCATTAAACCCCACCCATGAACCTTTATAAAAACCTGTTATGTTGACAAAATTATTACATGATTTTCCAGGGTAAAATTTTGTTTTTGGAATACCCATTCTTATTTGCACTCAAGGGAATTCACCTATACGTTCCTATCATTCATTGATTATGGAATTAAATGTATTCAACCCACACTCAATAGTGGGTTTTAAATGTCATGAAAGGCATTATTATATTGTTTGATCTTTGTAGAACCCAAATTCAAGCACATGCTTTGAATGTGATGGGTGGGACCATAATTATATTTCCATATAATACATTGGGAAATCTTTTCACCTCATGATATACCATGTATGGAACTTGGGAGGTTATACTAATAATTCTATGTTACGATGTATTGTTGGTGTATCTTGACTTATGCTTATGATACCATGTTTTATGTTATTTCAACATTTTTATGTTTCCTAGATATTATCATACAATATCATGCTTTTATATTCAAGTTTATATTATCACCCTTTTATTTTATCATAATATGCCCATTTTCTAACATTTATTACTTTCATCATTTTATTCTTTAATTATTCTCTGACTGGGATTCATAGATTACCCCATTCTTATGTATGTACCTAGATAATTCTCTGGCTGGGATTCATCGTCTCAATGATGCGCTCTTCTCAATAATGATGCCTCTTCTGGTTATGCGGCTTGGATTCACCTCCTGCTCTATCTAGGCACTGGCGTGATTCGGGCTTGTCCGCGATGGGGGAGGGTCTCGACAGCCGAGACATCGGTCGATGGCCTTGGATCTGGAGTACGGCTACAATTTGCGGGCCGACGAAGGGTTTTCGTTTTTGGATCCTAGTCTGCATCAGAGGGCGTGGCATCATGCTGGGAGAGGTGTTCCGGCCCTATCCAGTGGGAATGGCGTCGGCCCCGGAGTGATGCAGAGGGGAGGGGGGATTTATGGTGTCTGGAGGCCATGTGTTTCATTCCAGCAGGTATGCGGTTCGTTTGACAGGTATGGGTTGGATGCTCTGTTGGTGTTCTTACGTCGTTGTCATCGTTGGAGTGTCATGTTCCTTCCCCGTAGATCCGTTCTTCTTCCAGCGGTCTGGCTACTTTGGAATCCAGTGAGTGTTCCTTCGTGGTTTTGATCTATCCCGCTCCAAGCCAAGAAAGGCGTTGCGGCCTCATATCTGCTCAGTTTCTCTCAATGTCGATGCTCCCTCGGGGTGTGGGTGGGGCTTCTAGTCCTTAGTGAAGAAGTCTCATTTTCATTCTCCCTGGTTCTTCTACCTCTTCGGTTTGCTGTCTTATGGTGTAGGAGGGTGTCTTGCGGATGCGGTAGGGTATTTTGTTCTGTTTCCAGTGGCGATTTGAAGTCTCAGTGGAGGTTTGCAGTCTGATTTTGACTATGTCGGTTCCATGTGCTTGGTTCTTTTTGGTTCAGGCAGAAGAGGGATGCCAGTTGGTGATGCGTGGATTCCTCCTGGGTTGTTCCATTTGAATTGGGAATGAAGGATTTTCCTCAATGGTGGTCATACTATGGATGGTCGTTTATGATTGTATTTCTGCATGTTTCTTAAAGATCGGTAGGTTATTTCACTTAAGAATTGTTTGGGTTGATGATGTTTGTTCTCCTTTGTTTCTTGTATTTTTAGAATGTGATTTGGTTTTGGCCTCGATGGTCCGATGATCAAGGGTTTTAGCAATTAATTGTCTACAAGAAGTTGTTCTATATGAGGTGGAGGGCAATGGCTTCACGTTGTTTCATGGTTTTTCAGAATTGGATGTTTGAGAGGGTATGACTTCGGTCATCAGTACCAGACCCATGCGCTTTTCCATGGGACAACTTTCCATTCAGTTGTAAGATAGTGGAAAGTGGACTTAATGTTTTTTGTTTCTGGGTGGAGCATCCTTCTTGTAGTGTAGGTTTTTTGTGATCTTTATCCTTTGGTCTGTTGGGTATTTTTTTTGTCTATGTCAATGATGTCATTATGGGTTTCCTCTCAGCCCTTAAAGGAGGGTTATTCTCAATAAAAAAATAATTTTCAGTCTTCCATGAAAGAAAGATTATTAAATACATGTGTTGTTATAGCACAACCCTTTCCACATATTCCATCACATCCCACACATTCTTTTTTATAATGATCACCTAAGCCATAACACATATCTCATTTAATCACATCTCAAATGTCTACAGTTTGTAGGAACACCCAATACACCTTTCCATTACATCACTCAACATGGTTAGCATTATTGACCAACCCTCATCACATAATCATTATATAAAACAAACATTTACATTGTTGGATTTCATAACCAACCAACATCACATCACTTTTATACAATCAAAGCATATATGAACATAAGGCATTAGCAGAAGAAAAAATAAAATGTCATAATTCATTATTTTGATGGAAATTTTATAACAAGTTAACAACCACATAATAAATATATAAGGTCCAAGGTTTGGAATATCTCCCAACATCAATCAATATATAAATATCACACATAGATAGGTTAACCACCACATAATTTCTTACCCATTCCCATGTTTAACTATGGAAATATCCCTGCTATAATCACTTGATAACACTCCCTTTTTCCAGGAACCAACCCAGGGATCATACATTAATCCCTCTAGTTCAAAAATCCACTAAAGATACCCGTATATAGATATAAATTTACTCACTGGGGTCCGACCCAAGCCAATGGAAAGTGGAGTGTGCCCCCAATCTTGTTTTCAATATGGAAGGGGATGGTGACTATAACTATGTAGACATATCATACAAAATGGAGGTCTTATCCTATATAAACCTACATATACTCCTAAATTAATTTCCATCCACAACAATCACGGCCGTTATCATGAACAACCATACTCTACCATAAATCTACAAGAACTAGATTTGAATAAGATATTCCATCTCTATATCTGCTATGACCATTTCAGAACACTATATTATTTTCATATAAATAATATATTTGGGTAAAACATGAATACCAGGGTGATTATAAACATACTCAAAAGGATACTCTAAAACAAAAAAGAAAATAAAAATGAATAAGATCAAAACTCTGGGTATGAGAGTATGACCAAGAAGAAGATAAGAAACAATCCAGAAATTTCCATCCACTATAAGTATTGGGGATTAAAATATGTACCAGTCATCATATCTCTAATCAATTAATTTTGTGTCTCATAAGAAACTAGGGATGCTCAGAGAACCAAAAGAGTCTGTAAAGTCGAAAGATGAGAGTCTTGTTGAACATCATGTTCTGAAAGAAACCTAAGGGTTATTTAAGATTCAAAAATCTCTAAGTATATTATTTTCTCAAACTTATTTCCATACCACCATAAGGAACATTAATGGGAACCCACTCTTCACTAAATTACTTGAATGAGTCATGGTAGTACCACACCTTACCATCAAACGATACTGTGTGACCACTCTTTTGACTTACAGGGAAACCCACACCTTGACTAAGGAAAGATGTTTATTAAGAGAGTATTGAAATATATTATCATATCTAACTAGTTATGATAAAATCTGCATCACCTCTCAAAAATAGTGGAAGGGGACCCATGCCTCACTAAATGAAATGTATAAGTCAAGGGGATATCGAATCCAATGAATGAATCATAGACCACTTGATATCCTAGATGGGAGGATACTGAATATATGGATAGAGGACCGATTCCCTAGGTATGTGGGATATTATGACCTTATCTATTAGATTTGGGGGACCTAGACCTTGATCTAACCAGACCTCTAGGGGGTATCCAACCTCGATATATCATTGATCATCACTAATAATCCCCTTCAGAAACCTTATGAAGATATGGAGAATAAATTAATAATATCACATCAAATCACACATATGATGTTGAATAAAAATGTACCATCGTATCCCAAATCAAAAAAATTATTAAGATGGACTACCCATGTGTCTAAATATGAGTCCTGAAAAAAAGATATATGAAAGGCCAATGTGTCTGGAAAAGTAAATGACATGTATCTTAAGGGTACATGACATGTATCCCCACATCAGCTATTTATCCATGTACTATCTTTTAGATGACTTTTGAATTCAATATACTTGACATTTATTATGATGTACATGGAATGTGGGACAAAAAAAGTACTTGACATGTGTCCCCAATACATGAGTCCCCATCATCTCAGGGTACTCAACATTCCTAAGATGGTACACGACATGTGACATGATCTGTATCCCCTCACCTTCTATCTATTTATTTACTACCCTTCAAATTGCATCTGAATTCAACATAAACAACATAAAGTATGGTGTATATGGACTATGGGACTAATAGGGTACTCATAATGTATCCACAATTCATGGTTCACCATCATATCATGGTAAAAAACATGATTGAGATTGTACAAAATAGTAACACACATGATAGTACTCAATGTTTTCTACATGTTTTCTAAATCATGTCGTTCTTGACTACACTATGTGTCTCATCAGACACATCTTGTGTTGTCAATGACGTCATGTTGAGTTTATACCTCTACCTGAGCCCTATTGTGTGGGCTATACATAATGTGTATCCCAACTATAAGCCATGCATCTGGGTGTAAACTTATCCTCCCACATCAAAACATACAATGTTTGAATCCATGAATCATTATGTGTTAAATTTATAAATTTTAAAACCCTATAACTACTAAAAGAGATGTTCACTACATGTATTCTTCATAACTACACACCATGTATTTTCATCTTCAAGACAAGATTCCCAAATTTTCATGTGTTCATGCTTCCATTTCTGCTCCTTCTTTTGATTGGGCCTAAAAACCCAAAAAATTCCTATCGCAATTAAACTATTGATTTTATGGTTAATTTTTGGCCATCTTTGGAAAAGAATGGAGAATTAGTCACTCTCATGAAGTATTGATGTCATGTTCATCATCGAACTCGGAGAAACCACTCTAACATAGACTTAATGATCCGATATCACTTGATGATCCTCTTATGAACCTATATCCATACTAAAAAACCCAAAATCAGTCTCTCATGACTTCATATATAGATTTTATATCAATACAGACCATGAATCATCAAACCAAGAACCATATCTATAGTGGGAGATGAATGAATAGATAATGATAAAAGAAAATGAAGGGGGTTAGTTGGCAGAAATCAATGGCTCGCATGAATCCTGACCACTTATCATTAGGTTAGAATTAAAAAATGATGAAAAACATATGGTAAATAATAATAAATCAAATAATTGATGTCTATAAAGTTATGAGGAAATGAGTTACACTACACAGAATTCAAGGAATGAATTAGCTTAGCTCAGAATAAAAAAGATGAAGAAAAAATAAAAATAAAAAGCCTTTCCTCATAGAAAAATTTCCATCATTGATTTAATGGATACATTTTTATTTTCTACCTGATAATATCATTAATTTCATCAAGAATCTGATCATGTTCCTTTGATCTGACATCATTCCTCTACAATCCATTTGTAGATTCTTGGGAGAGGATCTCAAATCCCACTAACACTCCCTTCCACTCTTTTTCTAGGTTTTCATCATTGAAAAAATTTATATCCATAGAAAAATGAAATAATAGTGTATTTGTAACCCATAATAAAGTATACCAGTTTTTTAATTTTAATATTATAAATTATTTGGTCCATGGACCAATGTCAATATCCATAATGTACACCTCACCTTGCAAAAACACCATATTTCAAACACATTTTCAATGTAAAATTTCTGTATAAGTTCTCTTAAAGATATATCTATTCCTAAACTCATAGAAAAAATAAATATTTAATTATTAAATATTATAAATCCCCAAAAAATCAATGTGCTCAAAAATGCACCAATACCTTTACTAGTACTAAACACAGTACCCCAAGATCAACATAACCATTATTTTTTTGAGGCTGTTTTTGGGTTAATTAACCATTTTACTCTTAAGGAGGTCCTAAGGCTCTAAAACATAAAATTGAGTTATGCATTAATTGTTATAAAATTGGGTCACCAATTAATATAAACATTTAAATATACCCCCAAAAAGAAACAACTAGGGTTCCTCAAAAAATAACTTCACAAAACAACCTTGTGTTAAAAAAAACATACCTTTTCATGAACTTAATTTATTTTTTAGGTCAGATCCATCAATAAACTCAAAAAAAACTGTCTAGTATGGGAACATTCTCCTCAATTTTCATAGGGTATTGGCTTGAGATCATTTTAAATAATTTTCTTAGAGGAAACATGAATCCTCATCATGAGAGATCTTCCATGTGTTAGTACTGAAACCCTTTTCTCATATCCAAGTTATACCATCACCTAGGATGAAGTGAAACCATGAATCAATTAAATCCATATAATTTTTTTACCAATGTTATATCTAGTGGGATTGCTTCTCTCCCTATTATTAAGGAGTGTTTCAAGTGGTTGTTGTATGAGAAAAACCCATATACACCACACTCCTCCACCAAGAACTTCATAATGATTTTACACTGAAAATTAATGAGTTGAACGATTGCTTGATCCTCTTGACCTATGTCAGTCTTGCCTCCATCTACTATCTGTTAGGAATAAGAACCAACCTCACTAGATCACAAAACAAGGATGATAGGGGCCTTATTTCCAAACCTAAGCCTCCATTTGAATCTTCCTCCTATATCCTGGTATTTAAGGGGTTTCATATATACTATTTATGACATCTTAGTTATATTTTAAAAAAAATTTCTTCAGGAAAAAAAAATAACCTTTTCAAATTTCTGAACATCACACCACTTCCAGTTGAGTTTCACAATACAAAATAATCAAAAGTGGATTGTCTTAACTGTTCAAATGAAATTTCTCCATCGACTTTTGAACATAGGATAACAGTCACTAAACTAGAATGATTAAAATCTATAAATTTCTAAGGAAACCTTCTCTCCCATCACATAGAAAGAGTTTCCCCATGATGGTCAGAACCAAAAATTTCTACTATAAATATAACATTGAGGGTCATTCTTAACTAGGGTGGTCTCCAAAAAGTATTTTCACCTCAATATTTAATACAAACACCAAGAGATTACCACTTTCTTCCTGACAGAGTGGTCGATGTACTCCCGACCTTTAAGAAAATCCATTAGGTACATAACTTTAGAATTCCCAGTCACATAGGAACACTATGTCGACATTAACATAGTGGACCTTTATCACACTAGGGAAGAGTATAGGGAAACCAATTTTTATTAAGGGTGGAAAAATTATCCCTATCCATGAAAGAATAAATACTCAGAATTAAGAAAATCATTTATTTAATCCATAATACATAAATAAATTCCTCTATTAAAAGAATCAACTACCATTCCACTAAAATATCACTATGTTCTCATCAACCACCATTCACTCAAATTCACAAATACTAGCCACTACTCCATGAATCCAGAGCTCATGATATGAGAGGTCACTACACTGTTAATACTCTTATAGTAAGACTAGTTAAATTTAATTAATGTCTAGGCGGATATTAATTGAAACGATACATGGGAGGATTTAGTCCATATGCTCTGTGGATTATATATGGGTGTTCATTATTCCAATTAGAAACACTTGTATTATATCCTCTGAATGCAATTGGATACATAAACTGGAACCCAATAGAGGGAAAAAAATGGGTCACCCACCATAATAATTCTTGCATTACTTCATATTCAAATTAAGTGAATTTTCATCCACTTACATAGTTCATAAATCCATGCTTAATGTATGATGGGTAGTTGGATTCATATTCAATAGGTAGGGATCTAATCACCACACTCAAGGGGATCTGAATCACTATAAGGGGTAGACCACTTCTCACTCACTCAACTATATATCACTGCATAATACTATCACTGGAACTTAATCCTTACTAAGGTTAGAAATACTAAATCTCAGAAGCATCTAATGAAGACAGAATAAATCATGCCTACACTATCAAATATGTAGAACTATGAATATAAGTCTTCAATTATACTTCCATTAATGTATTTCAATAACCATATATCACATGAATATTCCCACAACTCAAGATATTAGCCTTCCATGACTAATAGAAACTAACAGAGATCAGTGATGATGGGAGAGTATCATATAATCATCTATCTCCATCTACTCCAACATCACTAGCATTTCCACTTAATAACTACCCATTATAAAAATATGTCTATAATGAAGATGTATTTAAATGTCGTGTAACCTTAAACATAGAGATCCATACATATCATTTCTTTAGTTATATTTCTAGAAAATTCTACACAACACCTAAATATAATTGTGCATCCTCACCAAGAATCCTTAAATGCCAATGCTCTCTTATGGAACTCTGACATAGGTGGTGTTGTATGAAAAAAAATAGATCAAAAAATCTTTCTCAATATTTTCTACCAAAATAAATAGTCTTGGAAAATTCCATCATGAAACATGTTCAGGAAATAACTCATGAGGTTCATAGGCCTTTATGTATAATAAAACATGGCCTCTCCACACTATGGAGGGTTAGAAGTACTCAAATAAAAATCCATCCTAAATAAGGGATCAAACTCCAACCATGGTATAATAGTCCAATTCTGAGTTCAAGAAAAATATAAATTTACTAAAATCATAATATCTATATAGTGATGATAATAAAAGAATTTTCATATGGTCATGAGAGTTATAACTTGATAGAAACATAAGGATCAATATCTAGTAAAAAATACATCACCTGAGGATTAGGCTTGCCACACAAACCCATGAATCCTCTAATATCAAAATGTAAGTAACATATCCAACCTATAGATAGTATTTTATAACATAGTAGGAACTTACACCTACTCTATGAAAAAGATATATAGTAAAATCAAAGGGGATTTAAAATACCTCAGATTGTTGGGCAATGATATCTCAAAACTATGTCTAAAAAAACAACTTTATTTTAACATCCCATCCCACCACTTTGGATTGGATAATTGGGTGGACATTACTTGTCCTTAGGAGACATCTCCAACACACCAATGTCTGAAAATTTATTATAAGTTCTCTGTAACTAGTTGGGTGAAAATTTTCCCATTGAAAGTAAAGCAACCAAACCAAGTATACAGAACCAAACAACCACAACATGATGCATGAAAATAACATAATACAACTCAATGTAATAAAAAATTGACAAAAACCAAACTACTACCATATACCATATCAGAGTAAAATAATGAAACCAAAGAACCAATATCATAATAAGTAGAATACAAATCCAACAAAGCTTAATGACTCCAAAGACATAAAATCAATAGATTCCAATATTATCTAAGATAAAACTCTAAAATACATCCCAAAGTATCATAATAAATCACTAAAGAAATGATATACTTTTACATAACAAGTGTCTCGATAAACAATATTTGTAAGCATATTAAAGTTCCTAAGGAGGGGGTGACTAATGATACACAATAGGTTTTCCCCAAACTAATTCACTACTCATGCCATGAGGGTAGAATATATTAGAACATTTATATAAAACCATTAAAAATAAGTTTAATAGTTTATATCAAAGCTAAAAAAATTCCAACCCAAAATAGTTTCCCCATACAAAAAACAAAAAATTCTATAAACCATTTCACATTCTTTTTTGGCATACCCATTCGATGATTCGAACACATACATACACAAATTCATGATTTAGTGAAAGTTTCATACTCATGAATAGTTTATCATCCATCCACCAAGTCATCAATTAGTGTCCAATATTATTGTTCCCCAATGTAACACACACCTTATTTGTGGTCCCATCCCTTGTACCCCAATGGAACATGTCTCTTATTCAGGTTCATGTTGAAAGCATGAACTCACACAAAAGCGTGTATGCCATAACCATGTCAAACCCACCATTTCAATACATTTCAATAAAAAATATATTTTATAGAGATAATTTAAATCAAAACATTTTCATGAATAAAAATCAATACATATTTTAAAACATCATTTTAAAATCATGAGACAAATCTAATTGCACAATAATAAATTTCCGCAATCACACAAACCATCACTAAAGATGGTTTTTACCATGATTTTAAAAATTATTTCATAATAAATTTAACGAAATTAATCCAATTTAAAATCAAGCCTTCATGTTATAATAAGAGGATTCAAGAGTGAATCAACCTACATCAAAAAATATTGTGAAAATGAATAACATCAAAAATTGTTGAAAAAAACCAGGTTGAAACTCTAAACCACTAGATCTCATTCCCTAACATCAAAAAGAAAAATCTCATCAATATTTGAATCAAAAAACATAGATCCACCCCAAAAATATTGTATCAATCATCACAAGATAGGGAAGAAGAATAATACAAGGAAAAATTTAATAATGGAAACTTACCAAGGAATCCACGCTTCAACACACCAATATTTCCCAGCAGATATCTCCTAGATCGAAGGGAAGGGTCTCCATTGCCTTTGAGAGGATAGAAAAATGGGTTAGGGTTAGATTAGGAAAAAATTTCCATTAAGGGGAAAATATGAATTAGATCTAAAATTTTCAGATCTAATTTTTCATGGTTCATGGTTAGATCACACAGTTAGACAGACTATACACAAACTATGTGCAAGATATTACCTCAAGGAGAACCTCGCACGATAAAATCACAAGGTTAGAAAAACCATGCACAAACCATGCAAAATCCCTATATCCCTATTTTCATGGTTCCTATTAAGTGTATTCATGGTTTGGATAAACCATTTGCTTAATCATGTGCATACCCATTACCCTTTATTCCACTTTTAACGGATTCCTATAAGAGTTGCATGGTTTCTACTAACCGTGCTCTAACCGTGAACCACCAGAAAAGCCCCAAAATAACCCAAAGTCCTCCAAAAACTCTCAAACTTCACACAAACACTTTAAATACATAAAATACATAAAATACATAAAATACATAAAATAAATAAATAATGTGTTACTTAATATAATTACAGGGGGTGATAAATTCTCCCCACCATTGGCATTTCCATCCTTAAAATGTAGAAACGCACTATTTCCCAGAAAGAGTTTTCAATATTGGTTGACCATTTCATTTTCTTGTTACCATGTTTCTTCCTAAAGCTAACAATATTTCCATAAAATCCAAACTAGAATGATTCTTTTACAATGAAATTTTTTCTATTTCCTATCCACAATCCACACTAGCATATACACCAATAAAGCATCCGGCTCTAGGTTAATGTGATCCTATCGAATCGCATGGTCAGGACCAAGCTTATACTTTTTCAATTAAGATACTTGAAACACATTGTGAACTTTACTAAATAATGGTGCCAAATATAACTTATATACCACCTAACCAAACTATTCATGTATCTTAAAACGGCCTATGTATTGAGGATTTTACATTCTTGATTTCCAAAATGATAATGCCAACGCCTTAGGGAGATTATCAAAAACACATGATCACTCACCATGAATGATAATGGTCATATATAATGATCTACATACAATTTATGATGAATCTGAGCTATTTTTATTCCCTTCAAGATCAAATTAATCTTCTCCACAATCTCTTGGAAAAGGCTTGGTCCAACCAGTGAAGCCTCACTTGTTTCATCCCAACAATGCAGAGAAAGAAAAATATTCTCCTACAATTAATCAAAAGAATCCATATGTATCGAGGCCTAATAACTATTTCTATATGAAAACTACAAGAAATATACATAATCCTCCCATGAGCCACCAAAATCCATTATATAAACCCAAATCATATCTTACATTGTTTGGATCATTCCTTCAGATTGTCCATCTATCTGAGGATGATACGTCATACTCATAGTCATCTGAGTCTTATGTGATTACTATAAGGATTTCCAAAAACAAGATATAAACCTCATGTATTGATATAATAATATCAAACTAGTATTCCATTACTCTTTACCACTTATCGAATATAGATTTTATACAATTATTACACTATTTGAGATTCCTGGGTAGGAATTAAATTGGATGAATTTGTGAGCCGATCTACTATCACCCATATAAAATCTTGTTTTTGAACCATCTTTGGGAGACATGACATAAAATTCATTGCTGTATTCTCCTATTTACAAACTAGAATATGTAAAAAATTAAACATACCCTATGGTCACTAATGCTCTTCCTTAACCTGCTGACAAGTTAAACATCTCAAAACAAACTCAACCACTTTTGTTTTCATACTAGTCCACCAAAAATATGATCTCAACTCCTTATACATATTTTTTATTACAATAATAACAACCCCTCTCAAATATTGGATATTATGAAGTAGTTAATCCTAGAAAACCTTTGAAACATATTCTTCTAATTTGTAGAAATATATTCAACATCTCCCATAAATATCTTTCACTTTGGTTTTCCAACCTAAAACATTTCTTTATATCCCAGGGAAAAGAATTTTTTTTAAAATGGTGATCTCAGATGATCAGTAAGGGTAAATAAAAAATTATCAAACAAAAAATGAACATAATAATGTAATAACATGAAAATATATTTTGAAAATCACACCATGTATGACATATATCAAAATCATTATTCATGAAATAAGTCTTGGATGTTCATAAGGTATAAATCATTATAGAACTTGATCCATGAGAAAATAACATTGGCCTAAAACATAGAATTTTTAAATACACATTATAATATAAAATCATTTCCATATTAGCCAAGGCCCATTTCTAAGACCATTATAGTGGACAAAGTCCATTACTAAACCGAGTTCACTCATCATTCCAGCCCTATATTACCGAAACAGATTTACTTACCGGTCCGACCCTCTATTACTAAACTAAGATCATTTCTTATTCCTATCTTTTCTATCTCATTAGATATAAAAATTTACCAAATTAATTTGAAGGAGATATAGGTCACACATATATAATAATAAAATCATTCTTATATGTGTAACATAAACATAAATCATTTAGCATAACCCAAGGAATACAAAGGTTTTCTTTAAACATCATTCCACCATAACAAAATCAATGTAAAACAAATGGATTTGACAAATATAATTGCATCATATTCAATATAAAACCATAGGAACAATAGGGAAAATATAATTGAAACATAACCCAATTAAAAAAATTCATCTTAGAAGGAATTTTTTTTTGATAGAACACTTGAAATTAAATCTTGAGGAAAATATCCTTTCTTCTTCAAAAACGTTTTCCTTTATCAAAATGGAACACGATTTAAAAAAAAGAATTTATTGGAAAATAAAATTCATATATTTTAAAGTAAGATTAACGCAAATTAGGGGTTCTGAATATGTAAAAATTATTTCATGCTGTATATCTTAAAAAAACATTCTTCTTGTACTTTTGTTGAAAATTTATAAAGTGCCTCATATCGAAAACGACAAAATATTCCTTATATTCCTTTTAATAAATATTATAATATAGGTAAAATTGACTTTAAAAAATTGTAGAATTTAGAAATAATATTTAAATTGCATATTTAAGAAATATGGGCATGGATGATAAATATTCCCTAGTAAATACTTACGTATAAACAATCTTGGATAATAATGAGATTACAAAATGATCTCTTACCATAGCTATGGGTTCCTTTGTATGTATACAAACCTCCCATATAAGGGTTTAAATAATGTAATTTAATTATACCTTAATCATAATTATTTTATGATATCATATATGATCATATTATCATTCATTTTTTAATAATATTTCATTATTACTTATTATTTGGGTATTAACTACTTCATTTTATTATGCATGTTTTGTTGAATAAGTTCTGGATATCCTTCTTAGATGCTAGTTATATCATTAAAAATTGATATTAAAGTAATATATATCATATGTATTTATTATATACATATATATAATCATTCATTAATGGATATCATGTAGAATTAATAATATTGCATCGTGGAGACGGTAGGCTGTTTGTACGCACGAGGGACGATATCATTCCAATAATTGTAAAATGGTATGGAAGTGGATGGTATATATTTTGTTATAAAATAAATATCATGTTATAATAATAATATATAGTTATTATTCTCATCATTATACTTATCCAATTAAGGTGGTGGTAAGAAACATATTACACCATGACGTGGCGATAGTAAGTCATACGTACACACGCGTGGTGATATCATTTTTCATAAGATAGATAGAAGTGTGGAATACGGTTGTTACATAATAATAATAACTTATAAATATATAAGTAACACTGGATTTATTTATTTAGGATGTAAACAACTCATGAAGAGGATATAGAAGAATAAATAATTTTGAAAGAAATGGTTGAGGAGATTACCTCTTCTTTGGCGATCTCTCTCTTAATATCCTATTAAAGGCACTAGAGTTAGTGTGTTGTGACAAATAATAACTATAGAATGTGAATAAGGAATTTGATATGGGAAATGGGTAGGGGAAGTCTGATATTGAAGGCTCAAAGTGAAGTGAAGTTGTTAGGGAGGATGTTCCCTTTTATAACTTAGGTGAAGGGTACATTTGGAATCTCCAAAAATATTAATTTATAATAAAATCAAAGCACATCCAAAAATTTCCAAAATGTACTTGGTTTTAATATGATATAAGATTAGGTTTTAATATCAACAAAAAATAAAATTTAGACAAGAATTTCTGTCAATTTAAAAATTATCCTTTTATTTAAAACATAGTTATTCAATTTAATTTTTATCTAAGGTAACAAATATTTAAATATTAAAAGGGTGAAATATTTACTTATTTGATATCCATTTGACCATAAATGAATAATTTTAAAAAATTTACAAAATTTTATAATTATTATATATTTTTAAAAATGTTTATGATTTTTAAATAATTTAATAGATCATTATTTGGATAAACAATCAAGAGTGTCAATTTTGAAACAATTCAATTTTTTGGATTTTAAAAAATATCAAGATAAGATCTTATACTCCAAGAAAAACTTTTATTATATTCCTAAGGTGTCAAGGTTTTAAATAAAATTTACGGAATATATTAGACACCTCAAATAATATTTATTTTAATATATTTAATAACTTTAATTTAATATTTCCATTAATAAAATAATTACTCTCTCCTTTTTGTGTAATTATTTAATATAATTATCTGTTGAATAAAAAAATAAAAAATACTATAACAAAGGTAAATTATCTATATTTCATAATAATACTTATGGTCAAATACATATTTTGGAAAATATTATATGTACTATAACATGAATGTGATAACTTAAACATCACTTTAAATAAAATATTAAAGTGACATTATATTTTGCATATGGATCCAAATGGTCAATAAATAGAACCTTGGATTATTATGGTCGAGATATAATTTACCAATACTATTTGGTCAAGTGTTTTTTCATTTAATGGTTTTATAATTTTAATAAAAACTATATTATTGATTTTTCATTAGTTAAATAATTTATGCACCATAAATGTATAAAACTTTAACGTTGTTATTTATTTTTTAATAATTAAAAACAAATGATCATAATAAAAAAATAGATTTAAAATTAGTATTTATAGTCGTACATATATTATCTATAATATTATATTAAGAATTATATTTTAATTACAATTTGAGTGAGGTATGTCTAAATTTTCTTTAAATATAATATATTAAATATTCTAATCTCATCCAAGTGTATTAAAAAGGATAAAATTTCGACCCAAATATGATTTAGGTTAAAAAAAATTATAAAATGATATTCAGACAACTGTTAGTGTAATATTATAATATTATCTCGTTTTAATAAAAATAACTGATGTTATTATTCATAACGCTACAAAATAAAAGGAACCTATTTACATAATTTGGATCCACTGATTAAAATTATTAAATCAAATTTTCAAAATTAAAAACACTGTATTTTCATTAATTAATTTATAATTAATCTCATTTTCATATTGAGTTTTAAAAGTTAAAACATTGCAAAATATTAAAATGTTTTTATATCAAAATAAAATATAAAATTAATGAAAATGACCAAAATAATATTAAATTATAAAAATATAATATATTTATATTTTAAAACCATTAAAAATATAACTTAACCAAATAAATTGTTTTGATTAAAAATATTGTTTTCAATTAAAATTTAGTATATTTTTACTATTCATCAGAACTTGAAACTTATCAGAAAAATATCGAAAATTCATCTAATGTAAATTTTTATATACCTCTTCCCAATAAAAAGTTTATTTTTTCAAATAAAATATAAAAATGTGTTAAAAACATGATTTTAAATTGGTGCACCATCAAAAGGTGGTAAGACTTTTTTTTGTTGAAAAATACTTCTTTTATTTAAAAAAATTAATTTTCTCTCTTATCATGTTTAAAAAATATATAAGATGAATTTTATATATTATATTTAATATATTAAATATATATTTCATTAATAAAATATATAAATAATGATTTTATTTTTTTATAAACTCACTTATTTTCATTTAAATAGTTTTTTAGAAAAACATTTCCTTTTATTTAAAAATATTTTATTTTTATTTATAAATAATTTCTCAACCATGAATTAATTATATATACATGTGTAACACATATTTTTATAATTTAGTTAATACTATTCATATATGCCATTATAATGGCTAGGTTATAATATAACATAATAATATTTAGTTTTTCACTTAAACTCGGACTTGTGTGAAATGAAATCTTTCAAAATAACTTGAAATTGTGTGTAACAAAAGACAAGCATAGTGTTGCGTATACTGCAAGATTATCCTATGTTTTGTTTAGTGTATATTTATATTGGTGTAGTATACAATAAAATATTTCAAGGAAATTAAAAATAATCTATCTCATAAAAATATCAGGGTGATACATTAACATCAAGTTCTGGTGAAAATTAGACTAAATTCATAAATTTAGCTGTATACTCTACCAATGAGAGATTCTACTACTTCAAGATGAAAAAGTCTATCGTTCTAGAAATTATAAATATACGAGGATAGAATTATTTGTTGAACAATTATTAAAAAACATCCAATGTAATGCCTTGATCTAATTTAGCCTAAACCACTAAATCCCACCACTATCATGAAAGATTTAATAGCATGTAAATTAAAAACTTGAAATTCATTTTAGAAGGTATTCCTAGGAAATAAATGATTCAATTCACCCTATTTAGCCATAACTCTACTTTCTCTAGTTCTAAATCACCCCAAAAGATAGTGGAATTCTGATTCTCAAAATAAACAGAATGATCCACTTTCCTTGGTTCATCCCTTTTGCTTCCACTATCCATGACTTGAAAAGCTTATATAGTACTTTAAACTAGTTGTTGGTTCACTTATGGATAAGGTGAAACCACATTCTCAATAACCACTTCGGATTTGGATTTTTTATTCCTACCAGGTTCCATTTTATATAACCATAAAAAAATTCCTTAAGTCTCACTCCCTACAAACTGAAGGCTTAACAATTTAAAATTTAACATATCAAAACTATCACAATAAGGCTTTCCCAAAATTTAATAATTTTCCATTTTCAAATCATTTTTGAAAATTTCACCATCCTTTTGAAATTCAAACAATTTTTGAAGTATCATTACCATGCCTTTTTTAAATCTCACATTTGAAAATTGTTTCAACAGTTTTCAAATATAAATATTTAAAAAAAAATCATAAATAATTACTTAATATGAAATATATACTCTTATTGGGATGCCATTTCTACCAATACATTCCATGCTCTTCTCATTGTCTAAACCCATAAAATGATTCAATAGCCCAATAAGTGATCAAAAACCTCAGGTAACCGAACTCCCTGGTAACTTGAAGTTCAACATAAAGAGGTTAGATATTTCTTTTTATTCTCAAAATTTCAAGTTATGATGATCCTACTTCATACTACCATCCCAACTAAAGGACTAAACTAGATTAAATTTCAACTCCAATACCAAAAAACCACTACCTGTCAACCCAATATAAAAAATGGACCAAGAAATATTCATTTCAATTGTATTGTACCACCCCTACCCATTGTCTTAGAGAGGTGGTAGGACATTACTTGGCCTTATGGGTAATCCCCAAGAAACGAAAGGCTAGAAATAAATTCCAAGGGCTTCATAATTAGTTAGGGGATAATTTCTTATTTGAAACTAAAACAAACTAACCGAGTAAACAAAATCAAAAAACAACTACATGATTCATGGACACAATGTAATAAAACTAAATATAATAAAATAATAACAACAACCAATCTAAAACTATATACCATATTAGAGTATAATGAAGAAACCAAATCACCAATATCATGATACGAAGCGGAAGACAAAAACAAAAAATCTCACCAACTCCAAAAACAAAAATTACATAGCTCTTAACATTCTGCAATCTATGAATCAACAATATAACCCAAATTATCATGATGAATCACTAAAGAAATGATATACTTTTCCTTTACCCATGTATTGATAAAAAATATCTACAAATGCACCAAAGTGCCTATGTAGGGGTTGAGTAATGAAACTCAGTAGGTTTTCCCCAAATGACTTCTCTACTCACACTATTAAGATAGAACATATTATCAAATTTATATAAAACAATTTATATAAAGACATTAAAAAAATTTAATAGTTTTTATCAATGAAAAATAAATTTCAACCGAAATCAGTTTCCAAGGAAAAACAAAACAATTATTTAAACCACTTCACATTCTTTTTTGGTATACCCATTCCATGATTCACACACACCCACAAACCCACCGAAGCATTCATTAGTGAATGTTACATACTAATGAGTTATTTCTTATCCATCCACTAACTCATCACTAAGTGCCCAATATTCTTATGGCCCAACAAAACATACCCCTATTCCAAGGACACATCCCATGTACCATAATGGTACATACCCCTTATTCATAGGTCACATCAAAAGAATGAAGTCACAACAACCCATGTATTCTAGAACCATGTCAAACCAATAATTTCGATCTATTTCAATATAGCCTCCCTTTTATTTAAAATATTTTAATAAACCCATTTACATTAATCAAAACTTTGACATATTTTAAAACATCATTTTAAAATCTTGAAACAATACACTCCGTAAACAAAACAAATTTCAACAATTACATAGACCAACACTAAAGAAGATTTATACAAATACTGTCACATCAATTTCACATTAAATTTCATGAAATTCAACCAAATTGAAAAAAAATCCTTCAATTTTTAATAATATTAGTTGGGAGTTAAGAAAACTACCTAAAAAATATGGAAAAAACTAAGAACAACCCAAATTCTTCCAAAAAACCGGATTGAAACTCAAAAAACCCACCTTAGATATCATTACTTAACATCAAATTAGCCAAATATCATTTATATTGGCATAAAAAACCTAGATCAATTCCAAATGTATTGGATCTATCATTCTAAGAGAGGGAAGAAGAATAATTTAAAGAAAAAAATTAAGAACAAAGACCTAACATGGAATACAGGCTTCAACACACCAATATTTGGCAATATATCACTCCCGAATCGATGATAAGGGTATCCATAGCCTTTTAGAGGAGGGAAAAATGAGTTAGGGTCGATTTAGGGAAAAATCTATTAAGAGTAAAATACAAATTAGATCCAAAATTTTCAGTACTAATTTTTCATGGTGTGTAGTTAGCTTGCACAGTTAGAAAAACCATGTGCTAACCATTCATTATGTACTGACTCAAGTACCACCTAACATAATTGGATCAAATTATTAGATAAATTGTGAAACAAACATTCTAAATCCCTATGTCCCTTTCTTTATAGTTTCTCATGGTGGCATTATGGTTTGGAGAAACTATGTGCCTAATAGTGCGCCTACCCAGTAGCCTCTATTTCACTTTTTATAGTTTCCTATTGGAGTTTTATAATTTATACTAACCATTATAAAATTATGAACCCCCCAAAAGGACCAACTATACTAATGGATTCATCATTAACCTACCTCCACACACATATTGGCTATCATTAGGTAACACCCATTATTTGATAGGATAAACCCACAATGGTTAAAGCTTATCTAGAAAAGATGTATGGAGAATGACATGAAATATCATAACATGATACTATATTATGAATGTAACAACTTTTTAGTACCCTGTAATCGATACCTTAATATATATATGTCTACTAATAGGTTATCATGGTCCTAGAAAAAGGATACCCCATCCACCACACCTACACTAGTCTCCCAAGTCTACTAACCAAACCAAAGGTTCAATTAACATATTATCCCTAAATTACCAAACAAGTCATCACTTGACTAAAAACTCAAAACTCTATCACTAGGACTCAACTACTCTAATACCACTATAACATGACCCAACTTACTGAGGCCTTGCTTATGCCAGTGATATATCATTTACGTCACCCCATGCCCACCTTCAATAGTCTTGGGAAATGGTGACTGTAACATCCCAAGTAAGTAAAGAATAATAGATATTTTTATCTATGTCTATTAATGATTAAGATAGTGTTATAGAGGCTTAAAATGAAAGTAAATACAATATTATGCATGGAATACACTAATATTCTTAAAAGATTGTTTTACAGCCTTTTGATGGCAAACCATTTTTGAATCTATCTTTTGACAATTTTATAAAATATGTTTGTCAAAATAAACTTATTCTTTATTATTGGGACATCAAAATTTACCTTGTGTGAATTTTTGGTATTTTTCTGACAATGTTCATTTTTTAATGAATAGTGAAAAATACTGCATTTTACATCAAAACTGCTTTTTAATCTAATTTATTTATATGATTAGATTATGTTTTGAATTGGTTTTGAAGTGAAATTATAATATATTTTTACCATTTTATCCAATGGTGGTCATTGGAATCAATTTCACTTTGAAATTAGACTTAAACTGGTGTCAATCTTTTGATACTTATTGTTTTGTAAAAACACGCTATTTGCTCTGGCAGCGGGAATTAATTATTAAATTAATTAATGTGACTTATATGATTTGAATTTTGTAAAATAGGCTTCATTTTTGAATTCGGAATATAAAATATAGCTTAGGGTGAATTTTTGGTAATTTTCTGAAAAACTTCAATTTTTGATGAATAGTGAAACCACTAAGTGGTAATCAAGAAAACTGATTTTTCAGTTAAATGAAAGTTTAACACTAATGTGTATTGAATTTTGAAAATCCAACATACATGGTTTTCATTAAGAAGTAAAATGTGGTTCAATGAGATTATAATAATTTTTTGGTGAATAGTAACTTATTAAGTTCTTAATCGCGTTTAGTGGTAATTAGTGTAGTTTAAGGTATAAATAATGCTTTAATAAAATGAAATAACCTAGACACATGTCCCAACCTCATTGGTTATGTCATGGCCGACCATTACATGCCATGGGTCAACTTGGGGACCCCATGGATCCACTTTTGTTGGGAAATGACATAAATTACTTTTTATTTAATGTTAAAGTGAAAATGACACAAACATAATATGTTTTACGAAAACAATTTTTAAGTGGGGTTATACTAGTCCATATTTTGATTATAAATAGTCATTGGAAATATAAAAATATTTCCTACATCATAGTATTTTTTTTATGATTTTTAGACATTAAATAAATTAAATTATTTATGACATAATAATGATGCATCTATGACATCATTATTTGATGATTTAAATAAAATGGAAAGACAATGTAAAATATATGAACTACACATGTCCAAAACCAATTGGATGAGTGGATTTCGAACCCTTATCACCTTATCCACGAATTATATCAATGTGGGACCTTTTAAAAATGAAACACATTTTCAAATAAAGTAATATTTCTTTACTTTCCAAAAGTGCCCCTCCTCTCCTCTTATAAAAGGCCCCCAACTCTACCTCATTTCACACACTTCTCAAGCCTTTGGCTCGGCCAACCCCTGCCCATTTGCTCTATCCACATCCCTCTCCTCATCCTAGAGGATTCCCTTTGGGCAGAATCCTTTCAAAGGAAGCCTTTAGGATCAACTCAAAAGGAGTTACACTTTTAAAGGTAATTCATTCTCTCATGTTCTTTTGTTTTATTTTGCTTCTCCAACCCCCTAAACTCTTTTTATTTACTTCCTTTGTAACAACACCAGTATCTTCAATATACTAGGATGTTGTTATAATATTTATTTGAGCTACACTCTCACACAACTACATCAAATGGTTAAAGAACATACGGTTTCCGTGGATGGCGAAATTCTGCCTCCTGAAATAATGATTGTTCAACACTCATTTAACACCTTCAAAGGTGGCCATTATGATGTCACTATTTTTATATATGATATATATTATTTTTATGTTTTCCTTAACCTTCTGTTTTTTTCATTTTTGGCATACCGTTATGGTTTCCATTATGGGTAAACACGATATCTTCATTTTCGGAAGTGCGGACTACCGCCCCCTGAAAGTGATTTGATTCGTTAATACCATATGTGGGATGTGTAAAGGATAAAGTTAATGATATTATATATGTTATTATACTGGAATTATAATATACTCTTATATCATTATGATTCCATTCCAGGAGATATGAAATAGAAATGGAAGTAGCGTTCATGCGTACGTACGGCTTACCGTCTCCATGAACGGTGCATTTCATTTCTTACCTCTAAATGTGATGTAATATTATAAATGCATGTATGTACTGGATATATATGAAATATATAATATCTACATCATGAATACCATTATGGATATAATGAACTTTTGACCAAATTAACAACATGTAAGTGTAAGAAGTCTATTTTTGACTTAAGAACCAAATACCGACAAAATGAACATTATTAACTTAACTGGTTACATGATGTTCATAACATGGTATAAAAGGAATAATTAACTTGAAAAAGATTCATAAGCAAGTAGAGATTAACTCAAGTTTATTATTCAGGAGATTAAAGAACGGTCGGGTCAAGTCGGATACGAGGTATGGGACTTCGTCTCAATCTCCTTTCGTTGAGGCATATTTTATTTTATACACAACTTTCTTTTATACGGTGTATAAACCCCTTTGACTTTTACGTTTATTCAAAAGGAATATTTTTTATATGAAGCATTTACTAAACGACAAAAAGTGAATGTTTTTGTCGTACGTATGCGGTGACAAAGACTTCTCCGCCGTCGTAACCGTTATTTGAGTTTCGGCTTCCTCTACAAGCCATACCTTCTTTTTAAAAGAAAAATAAATACCATGTTTTACTTTTCTTTTATTTTGGTATTGAAAATGGTTTTCACAATGTTTTTGTGTTGTATTGATATATTGTGATTGAAATGTGGAAATGTTATGTTTCCTTTATGCATGTTTTATGTGATACGATTCTGTTATGGTTCTTGGGCATTATTATGAAGACGGGTGGTTCCGTGATAAACTAAGGGCGGGTGAGCCCGTTATAGCTCTCCAATGCATTGGGTAACGCGAAGGAGTGAAACGTTAAGGTTTCTACGAAGAGATTTTAGGGAATATACTGTGATGGGTATTCCAAACGTAACCAAGAGGGTTACTCCCTACGTAAGAATGTTATGAATGCCTCAAGTTACCTTTATGTATTATGATTTCTATGATTTATTCATGATTTTATGAGGTATGTTAAAGTGCCTATGTTTTATGGGTAAAGTATGATTTCATTCTTATGTATATATGAACTCATGTTTCCTTTCCATGTTTTTTTATAACCCATACTGAGTTTTTATGCTCATCCCAAGTTTTTGAAATTTTTTTCACAGGTCAAGGGAAAGGTACATGATAAGATGATAGAGTCAAGGATGTGTCAAGAAATAATCCATGTTTTATTTTAAATGTGTTTCCATTGATTGGAATGAAGAATACTATCCTTATGTAACAAATTTGTTTATATGTGGAATGTAATGCAAGTTTTATGATCTAATTCTCTAAAACTCTAAACCCGAAAAGATCCTCAATGTGTAATCTTGTAATAACTCAAGATTAAGTAAGGTTTAAGGTTGGGGCCTTATAGTTGGTATCATAGGTCAGTTTAGATAACTTTAGGAGTTAGAATTCTATTAAATGATTATCCAAAAATATTTTTTTAAATGATATAGCATTTAAAGATTACCGTGTTGCTTCATCTAAGACATGTTTGTTCAGAATGGTTTTCCGCAGAGGAAATAGGGAAGCAGTGCTAGGAAGGCATACAGAAGGAAATAACCTTCCGAATCAGCATCCAGAAATGGTCGGAATTGGAACTGAACAGTTTGTTGCAGTAATGGCGCAGTTGACTCAAGCGATAAATGGCGGTGGTATCCATGCACGAGATCAGCCAGAACAACCGCCGAGGAACATGTCAGTGGTGGAACATTTCATGAGGCAACATCCACCATCATTCAGAGGATCATCTGACCCTATGCTAGCTGAAGGGTGGATTAAAGCACTGGAGAAGATTTTTGATGTCATGGGGTGTTCAGACAATCAAAAGGTTAGTCTTGCTATTTACCGTTTGGAGGGTGAAGCAGATCAATGGTGGTCTATGGTTAAAAGTATCAGGGACGCCGATGAGATTGATGCTCTTGACTGGGATGAATTCAAAGGTATGTTTCTTGAGAAGTATTTTCCTAAGGCTGTTCGACTTACGATGGAAAAGCAATTCTTGGAATTGAGGCAAGAGGAAGACTCAGTGGCTGCCTATGAAGAAAGGTTCACTCGATTGGCAAGGTATGCTCCAAATTTTATCCGGGACCTTGATAGTAAAATCAATCGTTTTTACTCAGTATTAAAGCCAAAATACCGAAGGGCATTAGCTTCTCGTGAGTTTAAAAGTTATGAAAAGCTTGTTCGATGTGCTGAGAAGGTGGAAATGGAGTTTGCCGATGACCAAGTGTTCTATAACAACCAGCAGAAGAAGAGACCGAGGTGGCAGGAGAAAGGTAAGAATTCTTCAAAAAAGTCTGATGGTAAGAGAACTAAGTTTCCAGTTTGTGATAAATGTTGCAAAAGGCATGCTGGGGAATGTCTTCTGAATTCTGGGAAGTGCTACCGATGTGGTAAGATGGGACATAAGGCTCGTGATTGCACTGAAAAGGATCAAGGTGAAGGTAAGAACAAATTTGATTTACAGTTAGTGAAATGTTATAAGTGCAATGAGATGGGTCACTATGCAAACAAGTGTCCGACAATGAGATTGAGTGATGGGAAGCAGTTAGACTACAAGCAGAAAGGGGTGGTGAAATCCTTTGCAACTACGTCAGCAGATGTCGGGCCATCAAATGAAGTTGTATTAGGTACTTTGATAGTTTTCTCAGATTATGCCAGTGTGTTGTTTGATTCGGGGTCTACACATTCTTTCATCTCTGAAACCTTTTCTAGTAAAATGGGAATACCATCTCAAGAAATGACTCCTGAACTTTTGGTAAAAACACCTGGGGGAAATGTTGAGGCAAAAAGAATTTATAAGAATCTTCCTATGCTTATCTGTGGAAAGAACCTACTTGAAAACCTTATTTTTTTTTACCTCTAGTAGAGTTTGATGTTATCCTGGGTATGGATTGGCTCTCTATTTACCATGCTTAGATTGACTGTAGAGCTAAAGAAGTTTCTTTTCAGAAAGACATTCAGTTTGTTTACAAGAATGAACCCTTACTTTTGATAACATATCAAGAGGCCGAGAAACTTGTAAAAGATGGAAATGAATGTTACCTTGCACACGTCGTTGAAAATAAAGGAACTGTTCAGATTAGTGATGTGCCAGTGGTAAATGAGTATCCTGATGTTTTTCCTGATGAGTTTCCTGGAATAATACCAGATCGGGAAGTTGAGTTTACTGTTGACTTAGTTCCTGATGCTAAGCCAATTTCAAAACCCCCTTATCGAATGGCACAAATTGAACTTTTAGAGTTGAAGGAGCAATTGCAAGATTTATTAGAGAAAGGTTTCATTAGACCTATCACATCACCATGGGGTGCCCCTGTTTTATTTGTTAAAAAGAAAGATGGTTCTATGAGACTTTGCATTGATTATAGAGCCTTGAATAACATCACTGTTAAGAACAAATATCCTTTGCCTCATATCGATGATTTGTTTGATCAGCTCCAGGGAGCTCAGTTTTTTTCAAAGATTGACTTGAGATCGGGGTACCATCAGCTGATGGTCAAGGAGGCAGATATTCCAAAGACCGCGTTCCGTACGAGATATGGCCATTATGAATTTGTAGTAATGCCTTTTGGGCTAACCAATGCACCTGCTGTATTCATGGACTTAATGAATATAATTTTCCATGAGTTCTTGGATAAGTTTGTGGTGGTTTTCATTGATGATATTTTGGTGATTTCTAAAAGTAAAGAGGAGCATGAAAAAAATTTAAGGGTTATCTTGCAAACCTTAAAAGAAAAGAAACTGTATGGGAAATTCAGCATGTGTGAGTTTTGGTTGCAACAAATTTCTTTCCTTGGTCACATTGTTTCTAAAGATGGAATAACTGTTGATCCTGCAAAAACAAAAGTTGTGGAAGAATGGCCAAGACCCAAAAATGTAACCGAGATTCGTAGCTTCCTTGGTTTGGCGGGCTATTACCGAAGGTTTGTTAGAAATTTTTCACGGTTATCTAGTCCAATGACTAAGCTAACTCGGAAGGGTGTTAAGTTTATCTGGACAAAAGAATGTGATGATTGTTTTCAGGAATTGAAAAGAAGATTGGTGAATGCTCCATTTTTGGCACTACCTTCCAGGAATGGTGAGTTTGTTATATACAGTGATGCTTCATTGAAAGGACTTGGTTGCGTCCTAATGCAGAATGATCAGGTAATTGCTTATGCTTCACGACAGTTGAAAACTCATGAGGTAAATTACCCTACACATGATTTGGAATTAGCTGCTGTTGTTTTTGCGTTAAAAATTTGGAGGCATCATTTGTATGGAGTAAAGTGTGAAATATATACCGATCACAAAAGTTAAAAGTATATATTCACTCAGAAAGAGTTAAAAATGAGACAAAGGAGATGGCTGGAATTAATCAAGTATTATGATTGTACAATTCATTACCATCCGGGAAAAGCAAATAAAGTGGATGATGCTTTGAGTCGAAAAAAGAATGCTTCATTAACAATGTTGCGTTTGGAACGTGATCCTTTGGTTAAAGATTTGATGAACTTTGACATAGAAGTTGTTGGTGCAGGAGGTCCTTCTATTTTGTTTCAGGTATCAGTGAGATCATCTCTATCAGATAGAATCAAGCAAGCACAGAAGAAAGACAGTGAGTTGCAGAAAAAGGTAGAGCTGGTTCAGAAAGGTAAGTTGCCTGAATTCAACATTGATAATGAATGCGTTTTGAGATTTGGGAAGAGATTGTGTGTGCCTTGTGATTCACAGTTGAAGAGAGAGTTGTTATGTGAAGATCATAGTTCTCCATTTTCAGTTCATCCGGGCATTACTAAGATGTATAGAGATCTGCAGGAGTATTACTGGTGGGATGGAATGAAAATAGACATTGCTGATTTTACTGTGAAGTGTTTGACTTGTCAGCAGGTTAAAGCAGAGCGGTAGTTACCGAAAGGGATGCTTCAGCCTTTACCAGTGCCAGAGTGGAAATGGGAGAATATATCCATGGAATTTGTTGTTGGATTACCGAAGACATCTCGAGTTAATAATGCAATCTCGGTTATTGTGGATCTCTTGACCAAATCTGCTCATTTCCTTTCTATACGAGATACATTCTCTCTTGATCAACTTTCCCGTTTGTATCTTAAAGAGATAGTCAGGTTACATGGAGTTCCTCTCTCCATTGTATCAGATCGTGATCCCAGGTTTACTTCTAACTTTTGGAAAGGCCTTCAGAAGTCGTTGGGTACTGAATTAAATTTTAGTACAGCTTTTCATCCTCAATCAGATGGGCAGTCAGAACGAACAATTTAGACATTGGAGGATATGCTATGAGCTTGTTCTATGGATTATCAGGGAAGTTGGGACCAACATCTTTCTTTGGTTGAGTTTTCATATAATAACAGTTTTCATTCCAGTATACAGATGGCACCATTTCAGGAATTATATGGGAAGCGGTGTCGAACTGCAGCTTTCTGGGATGAAGTGGGTGAAAGGAAGTTGATGGGACCAGAATTGGTAGAAGGGATGGCAGAAAAAGTTCAGCTGATTCAGAAACACATGAGAACAGCTCAGAGCAGGAATAAGAGTTATGCGGATAACCGGAGGAAGGATCTATCTTTCGAGGTAGGTGATCATGTTTTTCTCAAGGTTTCTCCTTGGAAAAGTGTGATGAGATTTGGTAAGAAAGGAAAGTTGAGTCCAAGGTTTGTTGGACCATACGAAATTCTGGAGAGAGTTGGATCAGTTGCATACCGAGTGGCTTTACCTCCGAGTTTATCTCAGGTACACAATGTTTTTCACGTTTCGATGTTGAGAAAGTATATGCCAGATCCATCTCATGTTTTGAGTCCAGAGGTAGTTCAGCTGGAAGAGAACCTATCTTATGTGGAACAACCGGTCCAGATTCTTGGCCACAGGGAGCAAGTGTTACGGAATAAGGTGATTCATCAGGTAAAGGTTTTGTGGAAAAACCACATGATTGAAGAGGCAACATGGGAATCTGAAAATGCAATGAGGGATAAGTACCCCCATTTATTCGATAAGTAAATAAATTGCGGGGACGCAATTTTCTAAAGGGGGGAAGGATGTAACATCCCAAGTAAGTAATGAATAATAGATATTTTTATCTATGTCTATTAATGATTAAGATAGTGTTATAGAGGCTTAAAATGAAAGTAAATACAATCTTATGCATGGAATACACTAATATTCTTAAAAGATTGTTTTACTGCCTTTTGATGGCAAACCATTTTTGAATCTATCTTTTGACAATTTTATAAAATATGTTTGTCAAAATAAACTTATTCTTTATGATTGGGACATCAAAATTTACCTTGTGTGAATTTTTGGTATTTTTCTGACAATGTTCATTTTTAATGAATAGTGAAAAATACTGCATTTTACATCAAAACTGCTTTTTAATCTAATTTATTTATATGATTAGATTATGTTTTGAATTGGTTTTGAAGTGAAATTAGAATATATTTTTACCATTTTATCCAATGATGGTCATTGGAATCAATTTCACTTTGAAAATAGACTTAAACTGGTGTCAATCTTTTGATACATATTGTTTTGTAAAAACACGCTATTTGCTCTGGCAGCGGGAATTAATTATTAAATTAATTAATGTGACTTATATGATTTGAATTTTGTAAAATAGGCTTCATTTTTGAATTCGGAATTTCAAATATAGCTTAGGGTGAATTTTTGGTAATTTTCTGAAAAACTTTAATTTTTGATGAATAGTGAAACCACTAAGTGGTAATCAAGAAAACTGATTTTTCAGTTAAATGAAAGTTTACCACTAATGTGTATTGAATTTTGAAAATCCGACATACATGGTTGTCATTAATAAGTAAAATGTGGTTCAATGAGATTATAATAATTTTTTGGTGAATAGTAACTTATTAAGTTCTTAATCGCGATTAGTGGTAATTAGTGTAGTTTAAGGTATAAATAATGCTTTAATAAAATGAAATAACCTAGACACATGTCCCAACCTCATTGGTTATGTCATGGCCGACCATGACATGCCATGGGTCAACTTGGGGACCCCATGGATCCACTTTTGTTGGGAAATGACATAAATTACTTTTTATTTAATGTTAAAGTGAAAATGACACAAACATAATATGTTTTACGAAAACAATTTTTAAGTGGGGTTATAGTAGTCCATATTTTGATTATAAATAGTCATTGGAAATCTAAAAAGATTTCCTACATCATAGTATTTTTTTTATTATTTTTGGACATTAAATAAATTAAATTATTTATGACATAATAATGATGCAGCGATGACATCATTATTTGACGATCTAAATAAAATGGAAAGATAATGTAAAATCTATGAACTACACATGTCCAAAACCAATTGGATGAGTGGATTTCGAACCCTTATCACCTTAGCCTCGAATTAAATCAATGTGGGACCTTTTAAAACCGAAACACATTTTCAAATAAAGTATTATTTCTTTACTTTCCAAAAGTGCCCCTCCTCTCCTCTTATAAAAGGCCCCCAACTCTACCTCATTTAACACACTTCTCAAGCCTTTGGCTCGGCCAACCCCTGCCCATTTTCTCTCTCCACATCCCTCTCCTCATCCTAGATGATTCCCTTTGGGCAGAATCCTTTCAAAGGAAGCCTTTAGGATCAACTCAAAAGGAGTTACACTTTTAAAGGTAATTCATTCTCTCATGTTCATTTGTTTTATTTTGCTTCTCCAACCCCCTAAACTCTTTTTATTTACTTCCTTTGTAACAACACCAGTATCTTCAATATACTAGGATGTTGTTATAAGATTTATTTGGGCTACACTCTCACACAAATACATCAAATGGTTAAAGAATATACGGTTTCCGTGGATGGCGAAATTCTGCCTCCCGAAATGATGATTGTTCAACACTTATTTAACACCTTCAAAGGTGGCCATTATGATGTCACTATTTTTATATATGATATATAATATGTTTATGTTTTCCTTAAGCTTCTGTTTTTTTCATTTTTGGCATACCTTTATGGTTTCCATTATGGGTAAACATGATATCTTCATTTTAGGAAGTGCGGACTACCGCCCCCTGAAAGTGATTTGATTCGTTAATACCATATGTGGGATGTGTAAAGGATAAAGTTAATGATATTATATATGTTATTATACTGGAATTATAATATACTCTTATATCATTATGATTCCATTCCAGGAGATATGAAATATAAATGGAAGTAGCGTTCATGCGTACGTACGGCTTACCGTCTCCATGAACGGTGAATTACATTTCTTACCTCTAAATGTGATGTAATATTATAAATGCATGTATGTACTGGATATATATGACATATATGATATCTACATCATGAATACCATTCTGGATATAATGAACCTTTGACCAAATTAACAACATGTAAGCGTAAGAAGTCTATTTTTGACTTAAGAACCAAATACCGACAAAATGAACATTATTAACATAACTGATTACATGATGTTCATAACATGGTATAAAAGGAATAATGAACTTGAAAAAGATTCATAAGTAAGTAGAGATTAACTAAATTTTATTATTCAGGAGATTAAAGAATGGTCGGGTCAAGTCGGATACGAGGTATGGGACTTCGTCTCAATCTCCTTTCGTTGAGGCATATTTTATTTTATACACAACTTTCTTTTATACGGTGTATAAACCCCGTTGACTTTTACGTTTATTCAAAAGGAATATTTTTTATACGAGGCATTTACTAAACGACAAAAAGGGAATGTTTTTGTCGTACGTATGCGGCGACAACGACTTCTCCGCCGTCGTAACCGTTATTTGAGTTTCGGCTTCCTCTACAAGCCATACCTTCTTTTTAAAAGAAAAATAAATACCATGTTTTACTTTTCTTTTATTTTGGTATTGAAAATGGTTTTCACAATGTTTTTGTGTTGTATTGATATCTTGTGATTGAAATGTGGAAATGTTATGTTTCCTATATGCATGTTTTATGTGATACGATTGTGTTATGGTTCTTGGGCATTATTATTAAGACGGGTGGTTCCGTGATAAACTATGGGCGGGTGAGCCCGTTATAGCTCTCCAATGCATTGGGTAACGCGAAGGAGTGAAACGTTAAGGTTTCTATTAAGATATTTTAGGGAATATACTGTGATGGGTATTCCAAACGTAACCAAGAGGGTTACTCCATACGTAAGAATGTTATGAATGCCTCAAGTTATCTTTATGTATTATGATTTCTATGATTTATTCATGATATTATGAGGTATGTTAAAGTGCCTATGTTTTATGGGTAAAGTATGATTACATTAATTATGTATATATGAACTCATGTTTCCTTTCCATGTTTTTTTTATAACCCATACTGAGTTTTTATGCTCATCCCAAGTTTTTGAAATGTTTTTCACAGGTCAAGGGAAAGGTACATGATAAGATGATAGAGTCAAGGATGTGTCAATAAATAATCCATGTTTTATTTTAAATGTGTTTCCATTGATTGGAATGAAGAATACTATCCTTATGTAACCACTTTGTTTATATGTGGAATGTAATGCAAGTTTTATGATCTAATTCTCTAAAACTCTAAACCCGAAAAGATCCTCAATGTGTAATCTTGTAATAACTCAAGATTAAGTAAGGTTTAAGGTTGGGGCCATATAGTGACTATCACTGAGTAGAAATATCACAAAATATGGGAGTCCATATCCTATATCGACCTACAGAAGACAGATATAGCCAATTCATAATATAACACACAATGCCAATGAAAAATATATAAACAACTGGATTATATACAACACCTGAATGAGAAATCAAATACATATACAACTCTATATATGAAAATTCCAATTTGTCTATACATCTAAAAATCTAGGAATATGATATATAAAATACTGTGGGAATATCCTCCTGTTCATTTTTACTCTCTAATAATTCTCCAACTACAACAGTAATCACCTACACCATGAACCACCATGCTCCATAATGCATATCGAAGAATTTTTAGGAACCATATATGAACAAGGCACACTGGCTCTATGTCTAGTAAGACTATCTATAAAACCTATGTTATATACATATAAACAAAATTTGTGGGAATGACTCCCCATGCAGTGGTGAGTATAAAAATAAAAATTAGAATCTCTCAAATCATATTGGAATGACAAAGAATTCATTCATCTTAAGACCCCTAGTATGAGAGAGTAACTAGGGGTAAATCAATAAAGGATCAAAAAATTCTCAACCACCATAAGTATCATCGATGAAAATATGAACCATTAAACATATCCCAAATAATTTAATGTTGAGTCTCTTGAGAAATTATGGACTCTTGATTAACCAAAAATACTACAAATTTTGAAGATGATATCCCAAATGAACTTGACATCCCTAATAAAACTGATATATTATTGAGGAATTTCACATGTCAAAGTTTTTGATATTATAAATATTCTTTACAAACTATCATGAGATACTTTTATGTGAAATATTCACCTTGAATAATTATGTAAACTAGTGTACAGAGTACAAAAATTTTACCATCCATTAATATCGTGCCACCATTTTAGTAACACGTAGGAGAACTCACACCGTAAATAAGGATAAATGTTAGTTAAGGGAGTGTAAACCCCATTTACCATAACTATACTATTATGATAAAATCCTTGTGACCTCCCAAAACTATAGTGGAGGATGTATTTCTCACTGAATAAAAATTATCGGTCAAGGAGATACCAACCCCAATGGGCCAACCACGTCCCACATAATCTCTTAAACCTGGGGATATAGACTCTATAGACACAGGACATACAACCTAGGTATGTGGGGGGGAGAATAACCAAATATATGAGATATTTAGTCTCACAAATTGGCATATCCATGTTTCCATGGGATTCTCAACCCCTTGAATGCCCTGATCATCACTCCCAAACATCATCGATGTCTTAACAATGACAATGAGACTAAACTACTCATATAACCTCATGTTTCACCTCTAATACCAAATAAAAACAAAACATAATATCCCACAAGAAACAAAACTCATGATAGACTACTCAAACAACAAAATTTTAATCCCGATCAAAGATATATGAAAGGTCATGAAGTTTGAATAATTACACGAGATGTACATTATGGACACACGCCGTGTATCCACTCATGAGTTTCTTGGTCATGTACTACCATTCACATGACCTATGAAGTCAATAAACATGACATTTACTATTATGTAAATTGTGTGTGGGACAGACAAGGTACACTATATTTATCCCCAAATTATAGGTCCCCATCGTCTTGGGGTACACAACATTCCCAAGATGGCACATGGCATGTGACCCCTATGAGAGTACTTAGACCGTTCCATCAGTTGAACAAGTTTTATAGTCCTAGACTACATGAAGTTTCTCTTTGAATATGTTATTCTTGTTTTTGTGATGACACCCAAAAAATGTATTACCACTCTAACCATGTTGTGTAATTAATAATGGCTTGTATCCTAACTAAATGTCATCCGTCTAGGTAAGTACTCAACCTAAAAAATAAAACCACATAGTGTGAGAGTCCATAACACATGTAAGGCGATTTTTATAAATTATAAATCCCTAGTAACATTTCTAAGGAGGTACCTAGTGTGTATTATTCTAAATAATAGGTGGTTTATTATTTTATTTGATCCCAAATTCACATGTTTTCCAAAAAATCATTCCATTATTACTGATCTAACTTATGATCAATCCTAAAACACCACTAAATTACTTGATAAAAACTTTCATGGTTCTTTTGGTTGATATTAGGCCACAATTTTCTAGAAATTATATTATCAATCATTCACATAATGTCAAAATTCCCCATTCATTTTCATCCAATAGATAACAACACCAATGGGTCTTTAAAGATATATTGTCACTTGATGATACTTTTATATTCATATATATTCACCACTATACCAAAATCATCTACTAATAGCCCTATATATATATCACATGCTTATCTCTACCATAACTCATCAAATAACCAGCTATAATAGTGTTTAATAATAAACCCACGAAGAATGGGAAAAGAAATCATAGAATATTTATAGTAAAAATCTATGAGGGACATTTCAAACTCCAACCCACAATTATTTAGAATGGGATTAATAAATGATAAAAAATTGTGTAAATTATGAAAAATCAAATTATAAATGTCAATAATTTTTTGTCGACTTTCATTGCACTCTAGAGAATTCAAGGAATGAATTCCATGGGATTGGAATCACAATGATTGAGCAAGAAAAAAATCCCAACCTAATGGATCAAAGTCCTTAAATTCAATTCATTTTCAATGCCATGGATCTATTCATTATATCCATGTGCTATGATCACTGAAATCATCAAAAATCTGGTCACATTCTTTCAAATCAATGGCATTTTATTGAAATCCACTGACAAATTCTCCAGATAAGATCTCCAACACCTCTAACTCAACCCATCTCTAGGGTTTTTTCATTTGTTTAAATGACTAAGCCTAGATAGAAAAAAATAAATGGGTACTTATAATCAATGATAAGGTATATTGGTCTATTAATTAAAAGGCCCATAAAAGTATAATATGTGATCTGACAACTTGGTGTGTAATTTACACCGCTTATAAGTAAAACACCATGTTCTTAACATAACCACTGTGTTATAATTTCATTTCATGGACCTGTTTAGAAGATATACACACCCAAAATTATGGAATAAGGAAATATTAATTAATAAATTTATAAAATCACATAAAATTCAATATGTTCAAGAATTTTCCAAAACTCAATCGGGGGTAAATACCACACCACATATCAATAAAACAATCAATTTTTTTATATGGTTGAATACTAGGGTAATATTTTCATTTTACTTATAGGGAGGTGCTTTGACTTTAAAAATAAATAAATTATTTAAGTCACAACTGATAAAAACTTGGGTTGAAACATACTCATAGCCACAACATAAGTTAATAATAAATAGATTATGCATAACTCCCCTATTTTCTAAATCATAGGCACAACATCTAGAAATGTATCATTGATTACCAGAATATGTTTTTCCAATTTGAATAAAAGGAATACCACATTTATATGTAAATAATTTAGGTTATCTACATGAAATTGGTGAAAATACACATCATACACACATGGAAATAAATATAAATAATAGATATATGCTACAAACAACCAACCTCAAAATGACACAAGTCTTTATATTACGTATCATCCACTGATTCAAGCTCGAATGGTTAAAACTAAAAAAATCAGATAAAATCCTTAAATTTAGGAATATATAAAGATAAATGATGCATAAGAATGAAAAAATTAACGAAAATTGGAACACTATAGGAAGATATTTAACATTACCAATGGAAATCACCTATGATATAAAAAACTTCAAATGACCAATAATCAAATTAGGTCTACTTGGGAGAAAAATTTGTTACAAAGAGGGTCATGGTTTTTTTTATAGAAAAATAATGAATCCCCACCCCTATAATATTTATAAAATAAATATATAATAATTTTACTATTTTTTTAAATCAATTTGGTGGTTATAGGGTACCCACTCCACTGCCATTGGTCACTCGATGATCACCAGATACCAACCCTGAGACATCTACTGGGTTGATGGGATAGAAAAATATACGAACTCTCCTAGGGGATCCACCATATACTAATACCTTCTGAATAGGTAACTATAAACTTATTTCATCTAGAAATAAGTCCATATATCTTACCTACTTCTTGAAATGACCACCCATTCCCCTACTTACACCTATAACATTCAAAATTAATCGAAATACATGAGTTTTGGAGAAATTTAAACTTGTTCTATACCTCAATAAGTCCTGAGTTATTACATCCTATCTACCATATAATTTCATGTACGAGATCTTTATTTCCAAGAATTATCGAACCTTGTCCTTGAAGATCTTTGACCACTACACTTCTGTAATAGACTACCACTCTTAAAAATCCAATTGGATATTTCTGTGATACTACTATGTACTGGATGAACCATCTTCTTGTAAAGATTGTTCTCACTCTTATCCACAATATGAATAAGACACTCCTCAAAATACTCATTAACCACTAACTCAATATCCTCAATACAAGTCACATAGGAAGGGTTAGGGTAATATTTTCAAAGTTGAAATACATGAATAATATCCCAAATCACCCCGATATTTTGAGGAGATGTAACCAGTATGGAACTCTATTAATCCTATCGATAATCTAAAATGTTTATATTAACATTGGTTCCAATTTTACCTACCTATAAATAATACAATTCTGTAAACATAGTGACAACCGTATAAATTATTAGTCAACCACCTAATGATTAAGAAGAAAACATAACCATTTAATATACAATATTCACCTAATATAAGTGTTAACTAGATGATTCTAAATAATCTTAATATTCTTAATGTTCTCCCTCAAAAGTTTCAATATGATAATAGAAGACTCTCCCAACTCAAACCAATCGAGAGTTGATCAAAAAGTCCTTTTATAAAAATCCTTGAAGGGAACCTATTGAATAGAAGCTTGATAACTTTTGTTATAGAAACAATTTGCAAGGTAAATTTTATTCTCCCAAAAACATTGAAAATCATGGACACACAGTCATAGAATCTCCTACATGTTCTTGATTGTACACTTAGAATATTGATATATCTAAGGATGATAGGCAGTGATCAAGTACACCTATGTTTATTTCCTTCTATATTACCCACTAAAATAGTGATGTGAAACAAGTCTAGTATGATATGTTTCTCCCAAGTACTCAATGTAGATTCAACATGCCTTGAACATGGCGCCTTCCGATCTAACTGATGAAGAATGTGTCTCAAATCAGTATGAAATGGGTAACCTTGTTCAACATGTCCATGACAACATAAATCATGTCATTAAATTTGGGAATTATTGAAAACCTCATAACAATGTCCAAGGTTGCATTATCCTACTTCCATTCAAAAATGGTTAATGAATTAAGGATTTATATTTGCTACTGGTCCTCAAATTTCACCCACCAAAAGTTATATAATTATGTGGAAAACCCGCTATATCCTTATTTATCCTAGGCCACCGATATTTTTTGTGAATAACTTAGTAGATCTCGGTAAGCCCTATGTGAAAATTATATCCTGAGGCATGTGATTCCCGAATCATCTACCTATATATATTTTTAAGAACCAAAAAACAATATCAGAAATAGTTAACCACATCAACATCAAGAGACTAGTAAGGTAGTGCATCCCCACCATTTATATTGTTCCTCATCACTAAATAGTTATAATTTGATAGTTGGGTTATCTTCACACTATTAGTGAGTGAAGAGGTAAGTATTAGAGATATTTGGGTCACCTTTACCTAATACTCTAAAACATCATGATTCATATCATTAAAAAGTATCATCATATTCCACTCGTTGCTTGAATATTTCCCCACTTGATCCCTTGTCTTCCTACATAGTGTATCAGTGATTATTCTCCCCTTAAATGGGATGTAAACCAAATCAGAGTTGAACTACTTAAGGTAATCAACTCACCTATACATTTCATGGTTTAGATCATGCTATAAAAATTCACTTCATACTCATATGGCTTGTATACACCATGAGAAACGTTCCCCGAAGGTAGTTACACATACTCATAAAATCATGATCCACCACTTCTAAATCTAAATCATGAGTCAAATAATTATTATTAAGAGGCCTCAACTTCTAATAACTATAGAAAACCACATGTTTAACCTATATAAAAAACTCTAAGACTGACCCAAGATATTTCACAAAAAACATATACTCCGTACCCAACATTGGTAAATAAAAGATCAATCCAATCATCAACTAACCATTCAGCTTATATAAGGCCCTCTCACAATATAATAACTAGTTAAACACCACCCATTTTTTGGTTAGGTCCAACATTAATTTTACCAAATAGGATAAGTCTTTTACGAACCACTAGACGTAACTTTCCAAATGAAATGAAATTATTGATATGGAAATTTTTCTTAGACCACACCTATGAAAAAACAATACCAGTTTTATATGGGTCCGCTGATATAGCTGAATTTTATATCAAATACCCTATGAAACACACCATACTAATTCCAAACCTACTTTATGAGTGATTTGTATAAAGTTTACACTCCTTTACTGTGCTCAAATTAAATTATAGATACTGAGTATGGCTCTCTCATGATTAGGAGTATACGAAAATATTTTATATTAAGATGACCATAAAAAAATTAAATAAGAAAAGAAGGCCCTATTTATAAGGTTTTTAAACTCCATTGACACATTCTACAACAAGAATGGCCTCACAAGGTACAAATATAGACCATACCAAATCATAAAAGTAGTTCAAGGTATGTTAGAAGGCCTCAACCATAGATGATTATAAACTAAACTCATGTAAATTTTAGTGAACATCCTTTTTCCTCTCAATTGTTTAAATAAATATTCTATACATGGTATAAGATAACAGTACTTAATCTTTACTTAGTTTAACCTCCAGTATTATACACATAAATTTAACGAAATTTCTACTTTCTTGGAAACCAAGACCGAAGAACAACATGGGGATGTACCGAGGTTAATAAAACCCCTGAAATTATAGATCATCTAGTTGAGCCTTCTATTCAAAAATCTCTGTAGGAGCTATACTGTATAGTGGAATGTACATTGGATTCTTACGTGGAATCAACTAAATCATAAGATCAATCTCTCTCTTGTATGTAAACCTAGAGAAATAATTTGGAAATAAATCATTAAACTGAGAAACTATAGGAGGGATGACTGCCTGATACACCCCCTTATTATCCAAAATGACACAAAAAACTTGGGATTGATCCACTAAACTACTGAAGGCTTGGTCCATAATGACCTGACTACAGATCCCAATCTATAATGTAAGAGTAATCACCCCCTTAGTAGATGTTAATATTACACACCATTTTTTTCAATCAATATTGTCTCGATACTAAATAACTAATCTATCCGATGAATTAAATCATTATTGTGTATCATTTGCATAAATAAGTCACATATAAAACTATAACCTCAAATCATGATAGTAGAATACCAACATGTCTAGATACCCTATAATTTAACACCTATGTGCATATTATTTTACATAACCCCTTACGTGTATTCTATGGTGAATACTATGCCATCAGGGAATTGATTAGATACGAATGAGTGTGATGCACTTATATTGAATAGTGAAAATGGTAGAGTAGAATCTTCTAAATCCATACATTGAATTGTCAATGTTTTGAGATAATTTTTTAAAATAATAGGCTTAATATCATGTAATTGGATAGAGCCTCAAACCAAAGGTCCTCCCCAATTATCTTTCGAATCACCCCCTACCCATGTTGTTTTACTTCCTCATGGAACTATGCCTCCACCAGAACCAGAATAACCAATAGAACCCCATAAACCACTATATTTTAGTACTATAAAACCTTCTTTTTAAATTTCATATGAATAAATTATTTTTATTAAATTACAATAGGGAATTCCAACAATACTACTTTAGGTGACCCATCTTCACACTTAATTAAAACTATAATGGTTGTTGGTGGAACATAGATTGAACAGGGCTAGTCCTACCACACTAGTAACACTCCACAGACCCTTCCCCTTATGAAGGAAGAGATGAAACACCACCCTTGATATTTTTCACACCACCAACAATGTATGAAACCTAAAATAAATGATCTATCCTATCAGAAGATCCACTATTCATCACCTTAGTATGATTTATCTACCTAGATATTCTTACCTTAATTAGGTTTATTTTAGATATGATGGCCTAATTCAAGTACTATAAAAAGATGATATGAAAAATACATTCACCTATACATGAATATCTTACCACAATCCATCTTAAAACCTCTATCCCTTGTTTCATCATCACTATCAAATATCATGAAAAATCCCTAAAGTTTTTTAATGCATGTCACATACTCTATAATTAACATCTCCCTATGGGTGATATGGATAAACTCTCAAACCTTATTTTTCCTCAACATATCTATGTACAATTTCTTATAGAACTAGGTCTAAATTCCCTCTAGGATAACTTAATATACTGTTCAACCTATAGTAGAAAATACCACTAGTGTTTAGCTGGTCTACACACTACATACGTCACTAGTTTCACACTCCTCTCCGGGGGGATCTCAAGATAGTATAATACGGTCTGTATCAAATCCTCATAGATCTGATCTTTTTAGATGCCACCATCACATGTAAATAGGGGTGGATGTTTCGTTTCAAACTCCCATGTTAGCTAAAATATAAAATATAAATATCAAAATGCCTTCCTACTTATATACTGGATAACACAATGTAGACACTCTCAAATTTACTAATCTATCATCAGAACTGTAACATCATGCGCTTATAGATCAACTAATCAATAAAATTATTTTCCCCACACTCCAAGAACTCTTTTAGATAATGTAATATTTTTATATCTCTAAAATATTTAAAACATATCTTTGAAAACATTTATCCTAATTTTAGATCTCACAATTTAGGGAATATAGTAACAAACATGGAATCTAGTTACTCTACATGTGTCACACTTTTTAAAGGTCTCACAATTAAGTAGATATATCAAGCACCATCTACTCACTATCAAGGTAAAATTCACATAATATCCCAAAAATTAATAATATATAATAGAAAAAATTGTTATTTGAGTTTGGTTAAGTATGATTCCACCATCAAGTTATAAAAGAAATCATTATACAAGTCACTTATACCACATTTTTTTATTGACCTCTATATCATAATTAGGGTGAATATTCATAGTAAAAAAACTAATTTCATATGAATAATACATGCCCAAAATTATACATAAACACATTACATCTTGCTACCTTGGGACAAGAGTAAAAATATAATACTATATGAATAAAAAAACCATTCTTTAAGAATCTGAAAGCTATAAATCTTGAAATCCTAGAATGAAAATTCATCCTAGGTAAACTACAGTTTCCTGAAACATGAGTTAAATATTACCAAGAATGAGGTTAATTGTAGGATCTTACTATATCATATCTGCTGTTTAGAATGAAAAAATATTATGAAAAAAGAATGAAACGAGGCTCAAATACCACTTTGTAACATCCTTCGTCCGATTCACCACCCCCATGAATGAACATTGTTACTACATACTGACGTCATGCCTCCCCAAATGCATGATTATACTGACTAATGGATATGGTCTATGAGTATTCATGAGGAGAATATACCCTTTGGTATTGATAACAAAAAAAATTAGTAGAATAAATAAAAATAATTGTTGTTATAACATAATTTGTCTAAATACAAACACCATTATGAAATTCTAGAAAATCAAAACACTATAACTCATTTTATAGCAATATAAACAATGTAATAAGTTATAAAACTCATATAGACATAGGAAAACCTCCAATTGGAAGTTCATATATATAAACCCAAACAAATAAACATAAATGAAAAAAAAGATAGCTACAAAATGTCACAAGACCTTTTTCGATCCCATATCTATACATTGGATCAGATTCCCAGATTAACCAACATGCATAATGTCCTTTACCTTCTCTACAACTAAAACCATGATGTCTGCTTGAGAAAACATGATTCCTAGATACTGTATCGGTAAAAATTAGTTTTCCAACAAAAATTGTTCCCCTAAACATAACTAGTCTATAAAGGTTAAAGATGATGTGACATCACAATTAAGACAAAATAAAAATAAGTTAAAAGATTATTAGTCATCATGGTTCATAGAGGCACATGATAATTATCATACCCACTTCATCCAATGTCAATGTTGAGTCTAAACATGTCACAAATCATACCTAGTGGTCTAAATGGTGGCCACTAATAATTATATTTCATGATATCAAGAAACATAGTTGGAAACATTCCCCAATCTTATTCCATAATAACAACCTTATTGTTAGTATGACACCCAATAAAATAATAATACCATTAATAGTTGGTATAACACCAAAATCGTCCCATTCACACACCCATGGTTATAATGATGGCCAACCCAATATCGAAAACCATTAATGGATTCCATGACACAAAACCTACCCCACATATTCATATCATCACAACATGAAGGCCAATTTTTTTGAATGATCTTCATACCCAATACAAATATTCCCTAAGACATTATCAAGAACTACCATGGTGGGAATGATCTCCTAAACCATTAAAAATATTCCCTCACATTCCACACATTCATAGTTGGCATGATCTCCTAGACCATAACACATGTCTTGGATCACTTTAGGGATGACCACATTGAGAGAGATGGGGGAGCGGGAGGGGTGAATAAGCATGGTAAAAAAAATATCACTTTGAAGTTTTTTATACCTTTTATTTACCACTATCACTTTTTTAATGAACGGTTCACTTTTTTCTTAACTTGTAATAATAAAGCATGCACATAAAATGGAAAATAATAATGGATGCCAGTGGTTTTTAATGAAGTTCTTCTCCCTAAGAACTAGTCCCTAATATACTATGGTTATTATAACCCGCAGACAACTTCTATTTTATTATCAACAAAAGAACAATAATTAGAATATCCTTGAACTCGCCTTCTACCACCAACCAAGTATAATAAATGATGAAACTTTAAAGCACAAAATTATTGGATATTGAACTATCTCTCATGAAGTGATCACTAGTGTAGTAAACGTTTTACTCTCTAGACTTATAATTAAATTGATTAACTTCCTCACAAATTAGAAATAAAATGGATGACGTGAATTTATAACTACCAAAATATTTGTCTCAGATATGAAACTTTTATGTAGGCTACCCCTTTTCTTCTTCAGTCACACTAATATAAATATATCATAGACTGGAAATCTAAAGACTTCTTCCTGACCCAATAGATAATAAATTCAATGCTGATTGATTAAACTCTTATTTTATTTATTATATTCGACACACAAAACAGTATAACAACAATTGTGTCATATTTTTAATGTGTCATAATGAAATCATATTGTATATGATATGAATGGAATCTCATGTAAACCTTAGCATAAAAAATAACATTATTCTTTGTTATATTATGTGATCTATTACAAACAGTGCATATGTGTTTCATGAATTCCTTCATGCATGGATTCAAAATATTTCTCACATGAACCAAAAAAGAACATGTTATTTGTATTTTCAAGTGAACATTCCTCTCATAATGAGTGTATGTATTTGTGATGACTTGGTTCCTTGTAAAAATATGGATCATGTGGTATAATTTAATTCACATGATATATCTTCTTCACGTAGCTTGGTTAGGATATGGGATATCAATTATTCTTCTTATTTACACAAATGATGTTTTGTGGTTTATTCCTTCATGAAACTAAATGGTTTACATTTTTTTTCTTTATGAAATAGATGGGTATAATAATTATCCTTCATTTAATATAGTAAGTATGTGATTGTTTCTTATTGTAGGATTTTTGTGATATTATAATTTATAAATTATAATGTTTCATATATAAACTATGCACAAGATATGTGTGGTTCTACTTCCTAAATGATTGTGGATCACATACCTATTCTTCACACATAAGGATGCATGATATTTTTTTATTCTCTATATTCTGAATAGAAAACAAGTGCACTTAAAAATTCTCAGTGAAGACTCTTATCTCTCAGTGAATATAATTTTATAGGAGTATTGAACCACATCAATCTTGAGAACTAATCTACTTGAGGCTATCAAATTTCTCCCACATATCATGTCGAGTCAAGGAATATTTTAATTCACTAAACCCCCCAGTGTTCATCAAATATACTATGCTGAAAAAGATGACATATTCACAATACACCTCTTATTCCTTCTTCCTCACATGAATGGAATGATGCACACATGATCCATTATTTCATTTAAGGTTATAACACATCCACATATCTTAATGGACTTATAAAACATTTTTTTCATATAGACAAGGATTAACCTTTGATTTATTTTTATGCATGAATGATGTTGAGATAATTCATCCTCTATGTTTAATGAACTATTAGTTATCACTGGAGATAACTGTACATTTGATATAGATTATGGCATCGAACTATTATCTTTATGGTGACAATAAATGAAGTGGTGTTTGTAGATGATGGCCATTTGAATCAGATGTCTCATATCAGTTTAATTAGATGATTATTATTTTATTCATAACCTTAAATAATGGATGAATATTTAACATTTATTTCGAGTCCCACATCAAATTTTTCTTTGCTCATGTCATGCTTAATAATTGACCTTTGGTCAATTTATTGTTCGAGACGTCTACGGGGTTCAACACCCATTAAACATTCACACTACACAATCATTTTCCATTCCTCAAATGTGTGGCCTAATGGGAATCCATGAAGGTGCCATGAACCCATTCTAACTCTACTTCCATGGTTTCCCATGCCTTGGGTTGGTTCCCACATGGTTGAGACATATCTCCCAAAAGTGGTTTATCTGATCCACATGGTTGGCTTTAGTTGGATCTATTTTTTGAATAGGGACCATATAAATATACTCAGTATGATATTGATAACCAATAATGATACATATAATGATTATAATTATATAATTTAATACTAAGACAATTAGCCATCTCATCAATTATTCATGAATCAATATAAATTTTATTTCTTTTTTCATGGAATTCGTAATCTATTAATAACAATGCCTATTTTTATGGGTCTAAATAAATTATTAACTTGTCCTTATGAAAATTAATATTATAACAAACTTATATATTCTTTAATCTTCAAAATAAGAAATATTGTAATGTTTTAAACAATTTTAAACACATTAGCACATGTTCTTGAATGAATGAGGACCAATTTTTAAATCATCATAGTTACATGAATAATTATTCAAGAATGAAATCCAATGCCATTAAATGAATCCATGAAAATTCTCTAAGCCTCAAAACTATATCCAAATTATGATCATGTAACCTTTGAAATTCTTTAGATGGATGTTCAATTAAACATTATTAGGGAGATAAATGATCTTCCAAGCTATTCTGCGTGTTTAATTTATATTTACATTCTCATTAATAATAAATAAAACACAAACACAAATTAGGATCTTCAATATCACCCTTTGTATTTTTTTTCAATACCGATATGAAATTCCATGTCAATATATGTTCATCAAGTTTTCATATATTATTTCATTAATATCTCTGCCATTACTTCTTAAATTTTTCATTTTATTCTCTCCATATTGTTGGAGAAAAATGAAAAGTACCTAATAAAGGATGGTATAATTTCATTCTTAAGAAACGATACATCAATTATCCTACTATCAATCTACTTGGTCTAACTTAGAGTAGAAAATGAGAGGGTTTAATTTTGATCAAAAAGCTATCCATTCTCAATGTAGAGTATGATACCAGCTAATATATCATAAAATGTTTCATTGTTTAGATACCATTTAGCTATTTCATGGTTTATAGTAATTATTTCATACCAATTTATACAATACAATTGGAATATATATTATTACAGTTGTTGAAAATAATATTCTCAAGAAACATTCAACCTAAAATTCATAAACTCATTTTAACAGACATATTAAAAACATTCAATTTTTCATAAAAGGTTTTGTTCATGAAATAAATCCATGAATTTATTAAAGATTATTTGGTTTTTTAATTGATTCATTTTAGTTCTCCCCATTACAATTATATCTTATTATCAATTTTTTATTTGGGATGACAGAGTAAGAAGACATACCTTGTCAATGAATTTCTAAACAAGTACCATCCAGTGATGCTAGATATTTGATGATATATAAGACTCTGGGATTTTTTTTGGATTACTAGCCTCCAAGGTTGATCTCCAATTTCGGTTCATTAGAAATGATATTGTTATAGGATGTTCTTCATAAATCTAATATATATGAATATCAGTTTTTGTGGTGAAATCCATGATGGTAACAACACATTTGCTGATCATCTATTCAATCTTGATCATTATTAATTAAGGTTGATATCTAAATTTTTTTAACAAATAATCTTTTAGACAATAGAAGATAGATCCAACCAATATATTGAATTACATTAATCTTGGAATGAACATTCCAGCATGCAGATATAGAAATATAGTGCTCAACTTAGGTCTGCCCATGAGTAAATACATTACATTCAATTTCCTACAAATAATGAACAAACACAAAGTATATGAGAATAAGGAGGATAAAAAATTGATTTTATGTGAGAGAAACGAAGACAAGACTTGTTTCTCAACCATGAAACTCCATTATTTTCTCCTCTAGATGAGGTTGAACTATTCATGTTAACTATTCTAAATTTCTTGGTAGTTTTTGAAAGTGTGGCATATTTTATCTCTTCTGTTACATATTTGTTTAGAAATTTCTTTTTCATATAGGCCATAAAAGAACATTCACCACTAGGTGATTTCTAATTCTTCTATAGTATCTCTTCATGATCCAAAGTTAAGAATACAATATTTTCTGATATGTGTCTATAATTCGGTCTCCTTCCACACAAAACATCTTCTTCGACACAATGGTGGTATTGTGTTAACAACCTCTCTTGAAATTAGATTTTTTATTCATGTGATATCTTCTATTTTCTTTCCAAATATGACTTCATACATGCCTCTTATAAATTTATTTCCTTTATAAATAATTTCAATGAATTACTAGTATGTCATTTGGAATAAGGACAACCTACTTAGTAAAATCACATGACTCCTTAGGTGTAATTTTTTCCACTTTAGTACAATTATTTTGTTGTTGGATTGGTATTGCTCTTTATTTATTAATATTTCTTTTATTCATTATTATATCCATAGAGTACTTATAGTGATCTAGGTTGTGTCATATTCTTCCAAAAAATAGAAAATTTATCCACTATGGTTTAGCACTCTCTTGATCTTCTAAGATTTTATCTAGGCATCCATCTTCTTCTGAATTTTAACCGAGGATGACTTGTCTAACTTCTTTGTTGACATACTAGGAATATATTTAATCTTTTTATTTCCCAATGTTGTGTTACATTTAGTCTTCAATTATTTCCTTTTTTTCTGAATTGTTTTAGTGTCATGATTGAACGATTTATATCTGTATGTCGCTTCCTTGTGACCACCCCATTAAAAATACGTTATAGGTTTTTCAAACATGCAATTATTTTTTTAAAATGAATTATATTACCTTTAATCTTTGGTATATTATTCTTCATTGATTTTATACCCCTTTATGTAGGAATCCTTTTATTTTTATATATTGATCGACTAATTAAAAAACCAGATGCACTATTCCCAAATGTTTCACAACACCAATAATAGAAAAAAATATTGATCTATTTTTTTGAAACAACAATCTTGCTAGATTTTTAGGATTCTTATTTTTGTTTATTTTCATTATTATTATGCGATTATTTAGGAGAAAAATTCTTCTATAATTGTCTTTATTCACTATAGATGTATTCTTAGTCACTTCATCACATTTCCTCTTCCAATTTTGCATAGGTTTTTATTCTAATCTTACACAATAAATAGATCTAGAATTAAAAGAAATATTATCAAATATGGATGGAACCTTCTTCTATGATATTTGTTGTGATTGAAAATTATATTATTTTTATCTCTTTTTATTCACCAGATGAAGGTCTTTTAGTATAAGAATCCTCCTTATATGTTTTTCCTATTTCATCTCTTGAAGTAACAACTCTTCTATCATATTTTTGTGAAGACACAACTCAAAAATTTTCAAAATAATGTGTTAGGAACCAAGTTTTTGACACTTTATATTTATGATGAATTTCTCATCCACCACTAAATTCAATCTATCCTCACATTATTTCTTTATTTTCATAACTTACTCATCATACATTTTATGTTTTTACTACAACAAGGTGTCAATCTTCATGATTTTTTTTAGGATTTAATATCCAATGGTACACTCTTGAAATCAATGTTATTTTTTAGATTTTATTATAGTCCACAGAAATTATCTTTAAGCTTCTCAATAGTTTCATATTTGTTTAAAATTTCTTCAAAACAATCCTTCCCAAATCTGTAGTATGCATCTACAAGATCCTTGATCTTAGAACATCCGATATCACATACTTTGGTGAGATCTACACATGTTATCACCCTTTGTACCAATGAACTATCTCCCATATTATGATCTTCGTCCAGATGGGTGATTTTTTCTTTAAAGGTATTCCTCTGAATGGTATAATTTTAATTCTCTGATGAATGATCTTCACTACTTGTGCTTGGTTCTTATTTTTTACATTTTCAAAATATATCTCATACCAATTACTTAACATATGAGGTAGAAATTTTTTCCATATCTTTGGTAAAATAATAACTACCAGATCATTACCTCCCATGTAAGACATGTATTGATTATGAATAATCCATTAAAAAATTGACTCATCGTCCTATTTGAAAAAGAGGTATTTCTTCTTCAAATTTAACATTTTTTCCTAATATAATTCAAAGTATTGGTGGAGGTAAAATTATGATCTTCAATAGATAAAAATCCTCCAATATTTCATTATATTCTGAATTGAGAATATATATATAAATTATTCAAATAATAGTTTTGAAACAAAGGTGTGACCTATAGCTCTGTTTTCAATTGTTAGGATCACTTTAGGGATGACTACACTAATGTTAGTGGTGTGGTGGGGGGGGGTGGTGAATCAGTGTAGGATGAATTTATATCCCTTCAATTATCTCTATCACTTATTTAGTGAATGGTTATATTTTTTCTTAACATTTAGGAAGAAAGTATGAAAATAAAATAAAAAATTCACAATGGAGAACAAGGTTTTTTAATAAGGTTAGTCGCCCTAAGGACTTGTCCCCTGTGTACTATGATTATTATCCCACCCAGATAGATTCTCTTTTATTATCAAGTAAATAACAAGCAAGGTAATGTCCTTGAAAAAATATTTTAGAACCAACTAGGTACAATGAAAGATGAAACTTTGAAGAATTAGATTATAGGATATCAACCTATCCATCTTGAAGTGATCACTAGTGTAGCACCAGTGTTCTTCTCTATAACTCTAATTAATTTGGTCAACTTACTCTCAATGTAGTAATAAAATTATTTCCTCTAATTTAGAAAAATCCAAATGGTTGGGTTAAAAATGAAACTATTTAGTAAAAGTCACATTTACATAAATATATCATAGATTAATAATCTTAGAAGTTTTTCCTAGCCCAATAGATAATCTAGTGAATATAGATTAGTTAAAATACTCTTCTCTTTGTGATCATCAACACACAATACAAGATAGAAATCACAATGCTATATTCTGAATGTGTCTTCATGCAATAATGTTGTATATGACATGCATGCAATCTCATCTAATCTCTGGAATACAAAAATACAATTCATTATTATTGTACGTGATCTATTTCAAAATTTACATATGTGTGGCATGTGTTACTTTATGGATTCAATCACACTATTTCTCACATGAACCAAAAAAATCACACCATGTTTTTCTTTTCAACTAAACTATCCTCTCATAATACATTTATGTATTTATGATATATTGGTTCCTTATAAAAAGGATTATATGGGATAGTATCCTTAACATGATATATATTCTTCACATAACTAGGTTATCACAATGGTGCTCAATTCTTCTTTTATTTATGAATTTAAAGGTGCATGGTTTGACGCTTCATGAAACCAAATGGATCATGGATGTTTCTTATTCCCATGGTAGACAAGTGCAACACTTCTCCATCATGTACTATAGTAAGTCATGGTTCTTTATTGATGCAGGATATTTATGGTATATTCCTTTAAAACCTAGAAAAGTTCATGGGTCAAGTTCATGTAATATTTTCATGGTTCTCCATTATGAATCAAAGTGGATTCAATTACCTCTTATTCATATAGAATAATGCGTGATACTTTTTAGATGATTTGTTTTCATAATAGAAAATGAGAGCTCTCAATTATTCTCAGCAGAGAATCTCATCTCTTAGTGGATTTATTTTTATAAGTGTATTGAATTGTATCAATCCAAAGAACTAAACCACATTGAGACTATAGAATATCTCCAATATATCATGATTAGTCAGGCCATATTTTAATTCAATGAAACTCTCAGTGTTCTTCAAATATCAAACATAGAAAAACATAGTGTAATCTTGATACAGCTATTATTCCTTCTTCTTTACATTAATATAATGATACACATTTGATCTATAATTTATTTTAAGCCTCAAACACTTACACATATCTTAATGGACTTCTTAAATGTTTTTTTCATTCATCTGAGGCTCAATCTTCATTTTATTTTCATGCAAGAATGACGTTGTGGAAATAATGATGTCAAGATAACTCATACTATCTATTTTATGAATTGGTATCAATAACCGAAGATAACTGAACATTGAATTAATATCATATCATCAAACCATTTCCACTTGGGTGACTATAAATGAAGGAGAGGTTGAATATTAATACAAGTTGAATATGATGGATCATATCGGTCAAATTATATGGTTACTCTTATATAAGTATCTTTAACTGATTGATGAATAATGAGCATGTAGCGCAAGTCCCACATAAGATTTCTATTTCCCCAACCCATGATTATAAAATCACTATATGTCATCTTCTTGATCAATCCAACAATGGATTTTGACACCCGTTACACTTGCACACCACACCTTCAAGATACACACCTCACCTGCATGGCCAAATGAGATTCTATGCTAGAGTTTTCTCCCCATGCCAACTCTTCCACATTGTTTGCCCATGATTTGGGATGGATTCCACTTGGTTGATACAAGTATCCCATATGTGTTTGAGCTATACCACATGGTTGGATTTGGTTGGATCTATTTTTTTAAAGGATCACATATATACTAAGTAAGATGGTTTTAACCAAGAATGATACATAGAATAATTCAAAGTATAAAATTTTATAAAAATCCACTTTAAAATCGACTCAATTCTTAATGCATCAGTATAATTATTATTATTTTGCATGGACTTCAAGATATCTTCATGATAATAACTATTTTCAGGGATTTAAATAAATTATTCAATTCTCCTTATGTATATTAATATTTTCATGAACCCATATCTTCTTAAATATTAAACATAATTAATATTGTGATGTTTTAAACAACGTTCAACACACTATCACAAGTTATTGAATCAATGAGGACCACTTTTCAATAATCATAGTCACATGGATAATTTTTTGATCATGAAAATCATTTCCATTAAATGAAATCTATAACAATTATCCAAGCATCAACACTTATTCCAAATAATGATCATGTATCCTTTGAACTTCCATGGATTTATATTTAATCAAAAATTCATGGGGATAAAAATGATATTACAAGTTGTTCTCAATATTCAAGTAATATTGGCATACTCATTTGTAATAAATACAGAAAAAATGTAGGATCTTCAAACATTACTTGTTTCACCACATCTCTCATGTCTGTGGTTGGAATGAATTCCCAATATAACTTTACATTATGTTTTTTATCATTATTGGAATGATCTACCAACCCATGTAACATAACAATTCTACAACACTCAAATTTCTATGGTTTTCATCCCTAGTTATTTTATATCACATAAGTTGTATTCAATACATGAATACACAATCATAAGGCACAATATAAGCACAAATAAAATTTTAAAAATCAAAATTTTAATGAAATGATTATAAAATACCATGATTACATAATTATGAAATTTTATAAAAGGGATTTCTAACTCACCCAAAACCAATCAATATATAAATATCACATTAGTTTAGTCACCCAATCACATTTTTTCGTACTTGTACCCATGATTACCTAGGGAAACTGACATGGTATCATCTCTTTACCACAATCTGTTTACCAAGGAAGTATCGTATGATACTTATATTAATACCTATAGGTCAAAATCAACAAAGGGAACCCATATAGGTTGTCATAAAATCAATTAAAAGAATTTTTTTTATGAATTCATCCCTTTGAGGATTAAGTTTAGGTGTGACATCTAACAATGAGCTGCTAATGGCCCGAATAATGTCTTCTCATTTCAACTAAATGATTAAATCATTTATATTTAATTTTTTAGGTCATGAAAACAAGGTTGGAATGACCTCACATTATACCCACATGTAATCAAAGATAGACATGGGAGAAAATCTAGGAACCACAATCCAGGTAATAAATGATGGTATAATATAATCAGAGAGTTGTCCTTACTGGTGGTGATGCCCTGTAACAAATGGATGCGAAAATGTACAAAGACCAAGAGAAATACACTTTGATGAATGAGTGGTGGGGGGGGGGGAGGGTAAGTGTGCATCTAGGTGGATAAATGAATTAATGTTGCTCCACTATTTTTTATAACACAATTAATTAATTAATTAATTATTTAAAATAAGGAAGGTGGCCATCGAGTACCCTCCATTTTCCCATCAATCAACCTGTGGGTTTGGCAGAGCCACCCCTATATCCGACACTTTCACAGGGCACGCGCGCATCCATCTGTCTGCAGAGGAGGACACACTGCATTGTAGCCCCGCATTCCCTCTTTCCAAAGGCGGGCGGCATTCGCTCCTTATTCAGGGACGTCTGCTCCTTGATCGAAATGGGATAATGTGATATCGGTTCTTCCTTCAGTGGATTCCTCCTCGGAACTCGTCACCTAGTCCAGGTATCCCTCATAGATTTAATACGTTGTTCGTGAAACTATTCCCAGTGCCATGTTTCCATGGACACCAGTTAATTACACTGCTTCTGTCGGGACATTCCAAAGGGTTTGGTCCAGGTAGCAACCTTCAATTGGGGGAGTAGTCACGTCGAGGCATCAGTAGTGTGTTTTTATGCTGGGGAAATATCTTTTCTATCTTTTGTCCCTTGTCAAGGGGATTCTAGAGGGAAAGGAAGCACGAGGCATCCCACATCAAGCGCGGGGAATTATATTCCATAGGCATATATCTGTAGTTTTCCTCAGCTTCCATTGTTTAACACAGGGTATGCCGCAGGTTTAACATCCAGCAGTGACGGTTACGCCAAAGGTGTGCCATCTGAGGTTTTCCTCATGCAGCTCATGTTTATCACGAGGTAGGTCTCCTGTTTAACATCCAGCGGAGACGGGTCGGCCTGATCAAAACACTGGCTAGAGTGAATCGATTTGACGAATTTCCGTTGAAGGGATGCCGATATCGGGGCCAACCCATGGGTGGCTTCCTGAATGCTGTGAAGAGGAGCGGAATGACATGACCTCACCAGGATATGACGGTCTGGGTGAGAATTTGGGTGGATGAAGGATGGATGAATAAAGTGGAGGGGGAAAGACATGGGACCATCACAAGGGAGACTGTGAAGTTGGCATTGAGCCTCGAAGATACCTCTTATGTATCCCCGTGGCCGGGAATCAAAGTCCACATAGCTCAGGATGATGACGGTGAACCGACTTGAAGGTAGACATTGGTCTGATGGGTTTCGTCAGCGAACCGACGTGAATGTGGACCTTGGTCCGATAGTGGTGGGCATGATCCTCATGAAGGATTCCAATGTACCATGACATGGAATGGATCAAAGAACTCATAGTTCAAATGGTGTGTTGGCAAACCAACGCGAACATGGACATTGGCATAGATGATGTGGGGCTTACACACTAAGCTTCCCGGGTGTTGGTGAACTGATGCAAAGAAGGTCAGGATGACCAACGGGTTGAGGGCTTGAATCTATGGGAGGCTTCCTACGCATCATGCCTTGACACGGATCAAATTCCTCATAGTTCAAAGGGTTTCATCGGTGAACCAACGTGAATGTAGACCTGGGGGTCCACTAGTGGTGGTCTTGACCCTCGTAAAGGCTTCCTATGTACCGTGCCTTGACATGGATCAATGTCCTTGTAGTTCGGGGGGTGGGTGTTGGCAAACCAACATGAGGAAAGGACCTTGGTCCGATGAGAGATGGGCTTGCACCTCAGGGAGGCTTCCTACCTACCATGCCATGACATGGATCAGAGTCCTCGTTGTTCAAAGGGGGATTCGTTGGAGAACTGACGTGAAGGTGGACCTTGGTCCGATGGGTGGTGGGCTTGAACCTCAGGGAGGCTTCCTACATACCATTCCTTGACATGGATCAAAGACCTCGTAGTTCAAATGGGTGAGTCACAATGGTTTTCCGTCGAACTGGGATGCAGTTTAACGTCTTGAGGGATGAGGATTAACTGACGTGAATAAACGATGGGTGGGCTTGAAAATCAGGGAGGCTTCCTACATACCATGACTTTACATGGATCAAAGACCTCGTAGTTCAAATGGGTGAGTCACAACGGTTTGCCGTCGGACTGGGATGCAGTTTAACGTCTTGTGGGACGAGGATGAACCGACGTGAATAACGACGGGTGGTCTTGAACCTCAGGGAGGCTTCCTACGTACCATGCCTTGACATAGATCAAAGACCTCGTAGTTCAAATGGAAATGGTGGGATGTCAGCAAAACGACATGAATATGGGACCTTGGTCCGATGGGATATGGGATTGAACCTCATAGATTCTTCCTACGTACCATGCCTTGACATGGATCAAAGTCCCCGTAGATCGAGTGGTCACAATAGTTTTCAACATGACTGGGATGCAGTTTAACGTCTTGCGGGACGAGGATGAACCGATGTGAAGAACGACGAGTGGGATTGAACCTCAGGGAGTCTTCCTACGTACAATGTCATGACATGGATCAAAGACCTTTTAGTCTGGATGGGTGTGCATTTTAATGTCACGTGAGCTATGCTCGGGGTGAGAAACAAGAGGCAGCAAGGGCCTGACGATCATGTCGTGAAAGGTGTTTACGTGAGAAGCGAAGTGGGGCTTACGCGTTAGGCGGCCCATGGTGCTGGGAATTACTCCAGTATGGAGGCCCAAAGTGTGGCAAAATGCAGCGAGAGAGGGATTTGGGACCAATAATGGGAGGTGCCTCATTCCCTATCGCTCCCTCCACTAACCATGGCAGTGGGGAAATACGGAAGTTCATGGGTGATACCATCCGCAAGAGGGGCTAGGGGCTTACACCAAAGTGGTTTCCCTTCTCCCATGGACATATGCTACCCTGAGAAGGAGGATATCATCCCTTGTAGAGGGGGTGACCCTGTCTCTTTGGAGATGGGTGGCGTAAAAAATTTCCGAGCATGGCAGACCCTGTGTGCGAAGCACAAGGCCGGATCACAGTTTTAATGTCACGTGTTGAGGACGAGGTGCTTGTCATTTTAACGTCCTGAAGCTCCGACGAATTGGGTTCACTCTGCACCCCTAGGACTTACATGACCGACACCCTTTTCTCCGTGGGGGAGGGAAGGACCAGTAAGGTCGAGGTCAAGGTGGTCATAGAGTGAACCATCGAGGGGTCCACGATAGCGTAGCTATGAAAAGAAGCGATAGCCATTGGCGTGCCTATGTGAAGAAGAATTAGGTGAAGCAACGCTACAGGTGATGTTGTCCATGGGACATTGAAATCACATCATGCAAACCTGGAGGGTCGCACGGGAAGAGGAATTTACAGGCGAATGAGTGTGCTTCGCGAAGTGGAGTGCCTTGGACTTAGCATGGGGCAGAGGTGAGGATGGGGGGTGCTTCGCGATGTGGAATAATATTCGCAGAGCACTGCCTCGTGAAGCAGAGGTGCCTCGTGAAGCAAGGTGATGCAAGGTAGTGTGCTTCGCAATATGCAGCGACCCTGCCTTGGCATGGGGATCACTAGTACATGATTGGTGTTTCGCGAAGCATAAACGCTCCGCGGCTGCCCGGGTTCCCTTGAGAATCCACCTCCTTCTCCAATGCCCTTAATCATCGTGAAGGGCATCCCTCTCGGAATAGGGGCTCAAAACGAGACAAAGCGAAGGCGCCACGCGAAGTAGAATTACCTCATGGAGCTCATGATTCCCGGGGAAAACGGTGCTTCACGATTCAGGAGTGGAGAAGCCAAAATGTCAAAATGTCTGTCCCCTGGGCTCAGGGGGAACACAGTATTTATAGTCAAGGTGCTCCACGAAGCAGAACTCATGTGACGTGAAGGGGTGGCAGTTTCTTTGTGGTTGGCTCACGAACCTCAGGCCGTTCGTGGAGAGGTACCGCCTCCGGTGCTTCGCGGCGGGCTCATGAACTTCAGGCTATCCGCGGAGAGGTACCGCCTCTGGTGCTTCACGGTGGGTTCGCGAATGTCAGATCGTTCGCGGAGAGGGACCGCCACTGGTGCTTCACTATAACATCCCACCTTTTTATCACATAAACTTTATTTTACAAAACCGGGGATCTTTAAGGTTTAGTGTCTTGGAAACCAGGAACATAATAAATGAAAGAAAAAAAAACATTCTTCTTAAACACATGAAAGGCTTCTCCTCAAGTTCATCCTAGGTTCATTACTGCATCTCATAACCTGGGAACACACATCAAAATAAAGGGTGAGCAGAAGGCCCAGTAAGGGAAACAAGAGGAACATTTTACATGTGAGCTTGATATACTTCAATAATGACATGAAAAGAACTTTAAGGCATGAGAAAGAAATCATGAGGCATTTCATAATAAAAACAACATTTTTCATAACTTGAATATGTGGCTACATCATTTAACATAGACAATCATGAACATATCACCAAGGTCCATCCCCAAGGTGTCATTTGAAAATTACCAAGGTTATTCACCAAGGTATCGTGAAAATTGTAATCTCTAGTGGTTACATCATTACCCAATGCATTGGAGCGCTATCAGGGCGCAGCCTTAAATTTGCCTTTATTATCATGTGAGCCACATATATCATCATCAAACATCTCATAAATAACCCACATAGCATAAAATAAATGGGTTTCATTTCATAATCATAACGTTTTAAAAACTGCTTTAAAGACATGATCTTTACGTCACTTTAAACCCACGGAAAGGGAAAGAGGGTTTCATGTATGTAAATCCCAGAATTTAAAATAGAACATTTTGATATATATGTGAATACCCCTGTAGAAATAAGAGCTTTGAGTATTCACTTTATAACATAAAATAATTTTTAGAAAAGAGAGAGAGACACTTTGCGACGAAAATTCTGCAGCATAACGACTATGTTACAAGGTTTTAGAAAACATTGAGAAGAGAGGGGACATGGGTCAAACATTCATAAATGACCCATAAAATAGTAGAGGGACAAAATATAAGGGATTTAAGAACATGGTACTGAAATTTGAAAATATACCATATGAAATGAAGAACATGAAAGGAAGAAAAAAAACAAGATTTCTCTTGTGAAAATTCGGCAGCCTAACGGCGTCACTTAAACTTCAACAAAATTGAATTGACAAGGTCAAATAGGGTCTCTCATCATATGAACATAAGAGTCCAGTATGATAGATATAGAGATCATACCCCAACATAATAGAAAGGAACTTCAAAGAATTGACATGAAAGTAGAACTTCAAAACGAGAAGGGTGAAGAACCACTTAAAAATTCGGCAGCCTAACGACGCCACTTAAAACGTCAAAATACTGAATTGAAGAGATCAAATGGGGTCTCTCATCATATGAACATAAGAGTCCAGTATGATATATATAGAGATCATACCCCAACATAATAGAAAGGAACTTGAAAGAATTGACATGAAAGTAGAACTTCAAAACGAGAAGGGTGAAGAACCACTTAAATATTCGGCAGCCTAACGGCGCCACTTAAAACATCAAAATACTGAATTGAAGAGATCAAATGGGGTATCTCATCATATGAACATAAGAGTCCAGTATGATATATATAGAGATCATACCCCAACATAATAGAAAGGAACTTGAAAGAATTGACATGAAAGTAGAACTTCAAAACGAGAAGGGTGAAGAACCACTTAAAAATTCGGCAGCCTAACAGCGCCACTTAAAACTTCAAAATACTGAATTGAAGAGATCAAATGGGGTCTCTCTTCATATGATCATAAAAGATCAGTATGATAAATATAGAGATCATACCCCAACATAATTAAAATGAACTTGAAAGACTTGACATGAAAGTAGAACTTTGAAAAAGAGAAAGGTGAATGAATCCCTTGAAAATTCGGCAGCCTAACGGCGCCACTGTAGACCCCGGAAAACGCGTCCACAAAATTTTCCAAATGCTTCCATACATGATCCAAGATCGTAGTCCATTTCGCAAGTTTCGATTTGGTAGGTCGTAGGGCCCGAACGGAGCTACGGATTAGGAGTTATGGACGTTTGAAGATTGGCTGGGAATCTGGTTCGCGAAGCCCATTCGCGAAGCCCCCCTCCGTGATCGCGGAGCGCCGCCGCGAAGTAATGAGGTGAGAGGCTCCGCGAACCCGTTTGACAATTGCGGAGCGCCGTGAAGACCCCTCGCGAAGAACTAATGCGAAGCACCGATGCGAAGCACCCGTGCAGCGCGGTCCCGCGAAGCCCCGCCGCGAAGCGCCCCGACCATCGCGGCCTCGCGAAGCTCCAGAGGCGGTGATGCTCCGCGAACACATTTGACGTTCGCGAGCCACCGCGAAGCTCCAGAGGCGGTGATGCTCCGCGAACGCATTTGACGTTCGCGAGCCGCCGCGAAGCACCCGCGGCGGCGATGCTCCGCGAACGCATTTGACGTTCGCTAGCGCGCCGCGAAGCTCCTGAGGCGGCGCGGAAGTTTTGCTTCGCGGCGCCCCTTGCCTATAAATACCCAGCTCACCCCCCTCCTCAAAGGACGGCCAAAAAACGGCCGAGGACGGCCACGGCCACTTCGCCCCTTGGGCGGCCGGGCGGAGCTCCGCATTGCGGCTCCGCGAAGCCATGCTCCGCGAGCAGCTTCCTTCGCGTTGCTGCTCTGCGAGCGGAGGATCCGCGAGTCCTTGCTCCGCGAGCCTATGCTCCGTGATGCTGCTCCGCGAGACCAAGATCCGCGAGTCCATGCTACGCGAGCCTATGCTCCGCGATGCTGCTCCGCGAGACCAAGCTCCGCGAGACCAAGCTCCGCGAGACCCATTTGCTCCGCGAGACCCATTTGCTCCGCGAGACCCCTTTGCTCCGCGAGAGACCATTGCTCCGCGAGGCCATGCTTCACGAAGCTACTTCGCGAAGACCCATCCTTCGCGAGGATCCCACCTTCGCTACCGTCACAGACCCCCATGAAAAATGGAGAGTCGCACCGCGAACTTTTCGGGCCGGGATGCCGGGATTTTCCATTGCGCCCTTATGCGCTCCCACCTACCACCTATGGGACACCATGATTTGAGATACTCCTCCACACACCATGGAACACCTTGAGTTGACATATTCCTCTTGGTTTCATTCCATGTCGTGAGTCGAGATTCTCATCATCAATTCCCCGGGTACCTTGAGTCGAACCATTCCTCCGGTAACTCCTCCAAACCCAATCACTTGGCTCCTATGCCAGGTTCAACCAGAAAGGGCCGCCCTTGCGTAAGTCCCGACACCAACCATTTCTAGGCACCTTCTGCCTAATAGTCCTACCTACAAGACTATAAACTGTAGTATTATCCCTATGTTCCAAACATAGGTTGCCTCTTGCCCTATGCGAGAGATGCCTCATGCTCCAAGCATGAGATGCTAATAGTCCTTTCTACATGACTATAAACTGTAGTAATCCCTATGTTCCAAACATAGGATGCCTCTTCCATTAAACAAGAGATGCCTCATGCTCCAAGCATGAGATGCTAATCGTCCTTTCTACATGACTATAAACTGTAGTAATCCCTATGTTCCAAACATAGGATGCCTCTTCCATTAAACAAGAGATGCCTTGTGCGCCAAGCATAAGATTCCTAACGCCATGATCACAGTGGCGTAACATCAAGAGCGTTGGAATCCATTCAGACATTCCATCACTCCACCTCACGCTTTGCATGTCCTTCGTTTGGATCGTCATTCACTTCCAAGTCTGGAGGGACCCCCTAACAGTATGGATGCTCGACCTATGGTCTGCCTGCTGTCCTGGGCCAACGCCCCGGAAGACTGATCACGTCTGGAAGGACCCCCTAACAGTATGGATGCTCGACCTATGGTCCGCCTGCTGTCCTGGGCCAATGTCCCGAAGGATCGATCGACAACACTTGTGACATGGTCCCGTGTTTCGAACATGGTCAACGGTCGACCCACATTTGTTGTCCTCATTTCTGGCTAACGTGATATGGATGCTGCGTTGCGAACATGGTCAGCAGTAATCCTCCATAACCACGCCAATCTCACGACGTTCTGAATATTGGGCCTGTGATTCACACTTTTCTTGTCCCTTTGATTGGGCTGATTCCAACGCCCTTGGCGTTATCCCGCTTGTGCACTTGTGCATAGGCACATACCTCAACCCACCAGTAAGTTGGGATGCCCTCATGGCCAGACATGAGGAAGACATTACGGGCGGCTTCCTAGCGTAAGCCCCATTCACCATTGTCGCTCCATAGCGGCACCCGGGCAGCTTCCTAGCGTAAGCCCCATCCACCAGTGCCACTCCTTAGCGGCACCCGGGCAGCTTGCTAGCGTAAGCCCCATTCATCAGTGCTACTCCTTAGTGGCACCCGGGCAGCTTCCTAGCGTAAGCCCCATCCACCAGTGCCACTCCTTAGCGGCACCCGGGCAGCTTCCTAGCGTAAGCCCCATTCACCGTTGCCACTCCTTAGTGGCACCCGGGCAGCTTCCTAGCGTAAGCCCCATTCACCGTTGCCACTCCTTAGTGGCACCCGGGCAGCTTCCTAGCGTAAGCCCCATTCACCGTTGCCACTCCTTAGTGGCACACGGGCAGCTTCCTAGCGTAAGCCCCATCCACCAGTGCCACTCCTTAGCGGCACCCGGGCAGTTTGCTAGCGTAAGCCCCATTCATCAGTGCTACTCCTTAGTGGCACCCGGGCAGCTTCCTAGCGTAAGCCCCATCCACCAGTGCCACTCCTTAGCGGCACCCGGGCAGCTTGCTAGCGTAAGCCCCATTCATCAGTGCTACTCCTTAGTGGCACCCGGGCAGCTTCCTAGCGTAAGCCCCATCCACCAGTGCCACTCCTTAGCGGCACCCGGGCGGCTTCCTAGCGTAAGCCCCATTCACCATTGTCACTACTTTGCGGCACCCGGGCAGCTTTCTAGCGTAAGCCCCATTCACCGTTGCCACTCCTTAGTGGCACCCGGGCAGCTTCCTAGCGTAAGCCCCATTCACTGTTGCCACTCCTTAGTGGCACCCGGGCAGCTTCCTAGCGTAAGCCCCATTCACCGTTGCCACTCCTTAGTGGCACACGGGCAGCTTCCTAGCGTAAGCCCCATTCACCGATGCCACTCCTTTCCAGCGGTAAGCCATTGTGACCCAATCCAGCGGTAAGCCGTTGTGACCCCCATTCAGCGGTAAGCCGTTGACGACCCAATCCAGCGGTAAGCCGTTGTGACCCCCATTCAGCGGTAAGCCGTTGACGACCCAATCCAGCGGTAAGCCGTTGTGACCCCCATTCAGCGGTAAGCCGTTGACATCCCTATCCAGCGGTAAGCCGTTGTGACCCAATCCAGCGGTAAGCCGTTGTGACCCCCATTTAGCGGTAAGCCGTTGACATCCCTATCCAGCGGTAAGCCGTTGACATCCCTATCCAGCGGTAAGCCGTTGTGACCCAATCCAGCGGTAAGCCGTTGTGACCCCCATTCAGCGGTAAGCCGTTGACGACCCAATCCAGCGGTAAGCCGTTGTGACCCCCATTCAGCGGTAAGCCGTTGACATCCCTATCCAGCGGTAAGCCGTTGTGACCCCCATTCAGCGGTAAGCCGTTGACGACCCAATCCAGCGGTAAGCCGTTGTGACCCCCATTCAGCGGTAAGCCGTTGACATCCCTATCCAGCGGTAAGCCGTTGTGACCCAATCCAGCGGTAAGCCGTTGTGACCCCCATTAAGTGGTAAGCCGTTGACATCCCTATCCAGCGGTAAGCCGTTGTGACCCAATCCAGCGGTAAGCCGTTGTGACCCCCATTCAGCGGTAAGCCGTTGACATCCCTATCCAGCGGTAAGCCGTTGTGACCCAATCCAGCGGTAAGCCGTTGTGACCCCCATTCAGCGGTAAGCCGTTGACGACCCAATCCAGCGGTAAGCCGTTGTGACCCCCATTCAGCGGTAAGCCGTTGACATCCCTATCCAGCGGTAAGCCGTTGTGACCCAATCCAGCGGTAAGTCGTTGTGACCCCCATTCAGCGGTAAGCCGTTGACAACCCAATCCAGCGGTAAGCCGTTGTGACCCAATTTAGCGGTAAGCCGTTCTAGGCCTCCATCCTGGAGTAAGTCCCAACACCATGGGCCGCCCAACGCGTAAGCCCCTCTTCGCTTTTCACGGACGCACCCTTCGCGACGTGATCGTCAGGTCCATGCAACCTCTTGTTTCTCACACCGAGCATGACTCACGTGGGCTTAGAGTGAGCATCGACCCTGGCAAGCCCCATTTGAACTACGAGGTCTTTGATCCATGTCAAGGCATGGTACGTAGGAAGCCTCCACGAGGTTCAAGCCCACCATCAGTGGACCAAGGTCTACTCACCATTTGAACTACGAGGTCTTTGATCCATGTTAAGGCATGGTACGTAGGAAGCCTCCACGAGGTTCAAGCCCACCATTAGTGGACCAAGGTCTACTTTCACGTCGGTTCACCGACACACCCACCCTTCGTTTCACGTCGGGTCCCATTCTGGTCCAGTGGTAAGCCATTGTGATCATCACCATCTGAACTACGAGGACTTTGATCCATGTCAAGGCATGGTACGTAGGAAGCCTCCACGAGGTGCAAGCCCACCATCAGTGGACCAAGGTCTACTCACCATCTGAACTACGAGGTCTTTGATCCATGTCAAGGCATGGTACGTAGGAAGCCTCCACGAGGTTCAAGCCCACCATCAGTGGACCAAGGTCTACTTTCACGTCGGTTTACCGACAAAGCCCCATTTGAACTACGAGGTCTTTGATCCATGTCAAGGCATGGTACGTAGGAAGCCTCTATGAGGTTCAAGCCCACCCGTCTTTCACGTCGGGTTTCACCCCCGTCTAGCACGACGTTAAACTGCAATTCCGGTCCAGTGGTAAGCCATTGCGACCCAGCCATTTGAACTACGAGGTCTTTGATCCATGTCAAGGCATGGTACGTAGGAAGCCTCTACGAGGTTCAAGCCCACCAATAGTGGACCAAGGTCTACTTTCACGTCTGTTCACTGACACACCCACCCGTCATTTCACGTCGGGTCCCATTCTGGTCCAATGGTAAGCCATTGCGATCATCCCCTTTTGAACTACGAGGTCTTTGATCCGTGTTAAGGCATGGTACGTAGGAAGCCTCCACGAGGTTCAAGCCCACCAACAGTGGACCAAGGTCCCTCATTTACGTCGGTTCACCGACACCCATCGCTCGTCGTTCATTCACGTCAGGGTTCACTATCGTCCCGCATGACGTTAAACTGTATTCCCTGAACTACGAGGACTTTGATTCCCTGCCACGGGGATACGTAGGAAACCTTCCCAAGGTTCAAGCCCACCATTAGTGGACCCAAGGGTCTACTTTCACGTCGGTACGCTGACGATGCCCATCGGACCAAGGTCCACCTTCACGTCGGTTTACCGGCACCATCCCGAACTACGCGGACTTTGATTCCCTGCCAAGGGGATACGTAGGAAGCCTCTTCAAGGCTCAAGCCCAACTTCACTGTCGCCCCCCTGCGATGGTCCCATTTCATTCCCCTTCCACTTCATTCATTCACCCATCACCCATCCTGATTCTCACCCGGGCCGCCACATCCCGGTGGGATCATGCCATCCACCTCCTCGCTGCTCCTAGCGGCGCATGGGCCGCTTTCCACGTGTAAGCCCCATCATATCTCTGGGTCGTTGTCCTCTGTGTACACCCCGATTCATCACCCTTTTCCCCTCTAGGGAGTGCACCACCTCGGATCCATCCTCATAGGGCGTTCTGATCCATCGCCTTGGTAAACCTTCCAGGTGTTCCCTCCTAGGGATATACCAATCTGATCCGTCTCTATGGGACGTTCTGATCACCCTCATTCCGTCTCCGCAAGACGTTAAAATCGCGGCCTACCTCGTGATAAACATGAGATGCCTGAGGAAAACCTCGGATGGAACGCCTTTGGTGTAACCGTCTCTGCTAGACGTTAATCTAGTAACATACCCTGTGTTAAACACAGGAAGCTGAGGAAAACCTCAGATGTACGCCTCGGGTTCTGCACCCTTGAGATGCCCTCTTATGAGGAAGAATACAGGTTCCCCAATGTCCACGCACCCAGAGATGCCCCAACATTCCCGATGTTGCCGTCTACTCCGACCGAAGGTCGCTACCATGTCAAGACCCTATGGAAAGTCTTGACGGAAGTAGTGTAATTAACCGGTGTCCATGACAATATGGCACTGGGAAGAGTTTCACGAACTACGTATTAAATCTATAAGGGAGACCCGGACTAGGTGACGAGTTCTGAGGAGGAATCCACAGGAGGAAGAACCGACATCCCATCATCCCGTTTCGATCAAGGAGCAGACGTCCCTGAATAAGGAGCGAATGCCGCCCGCCTTTGGAAAGCGGGAATGCGGGGCAACAAAGCCGCGCGTCCCCACGGACGGATGCGCGCGCCCAGGCGAAAGCGTCGGAAACAGCCACTTAAACATTCTTAAAACGAAATGATGAGAGTAAGAGGGGGTCTTTCATCATATGAACATAAAAAGGTCAGTAAGAGGAGTATAAAAGAACATCCTCCAAAATAAGAACATGGATCATAAAAGGAATGACATAAAAGAGATCACTTGAAAAGAAAGAGGGGGGTCGGATCCCTTACCTTAAAATGTAACTCTTAAACCTCAATGGTTGGGACCTTGAGGGCTTGGGGGCACCTTGGGAGGACTCCTTGGGAGATAATGAGACCAGAACTTCGTTGGGGAAAAGTGGGGAGTCGAATGGATGAGAGGATGGCTTGGTATTTATAGGGAAAGTGAGGGGACAAGGCATTAGTGGCAAAGGGACACCTCATTAGTGGTTTTGGCAAAAACCATGGGCTTGCCCATGGTATTTGCCCATGGTATTGGCCACTTGGGACACCTCATACCTTATCTCACTATTCATAATTCGAACATATTGATTACAAACTTAATACATCATTTAATGATGTCATTAAACACCCGTAACTTAAAAACTGTATTTTCACTATTCATCAAAAATTCAACTTTCTCAGAATAATCCCAAAATTTCACCTTAACCAAATATCAACGCTCTGATTACAAATATGAACTACATTTTATAAAAATAATTTTCTAAATGTTTTTAATTTAATTTTTAAATAAAAACACTATTCATCGAAAATTCATTTTTTTCAGAAAAAAGCCCAAAAATTACCATAACATAATATCGATGCTCTGAGTTCAAAAATAAAGTCATTTTTATAAAAATAATTTTCTAATTATTTTTAATTAAATTTTTAATTAAAAAACACTATTCACCCGAAAAAACTAATACTTGAATAATAATTAATGAAACCGTTATTTAACTATTTTATTGAATAACATTACTTAATCAAGGTGCCTAGATTATTTTAAAACTTTATTTAATTGAGATTACTAATCCATTTGGTCATATTACTAATCCTAATCATAAAATCACTATTCATAATTTACTATTCATCAAAAATCAAGTTGATCTTATTAGACTCTAAATTTCGTACTGAACATAATTGTAGAAAACCATTTTTCGAAAATCATTACACATTTTTAATTATTTAAGGTTTACACAACCATTTTTAAAATATCATTTTTCTAAAATTGATCAAAAATATGCATACAATATTTATCCGGTCATTTGAAAATTCATAAACATCATCATAAGAAGAAATCCAAATTTTTATTTAAAAAAAAGATTACACAAGGCAATTACGGTCTCGTTACATAACCCCTTATAATACCAGCATAGGACCTAAGAGTAAGGTGTGCTAGGGTGATAGAATTTTGGGGCGGCTCAGTCAACATTGCCCGAGTAGTAATTTCTATCAGTTTGAACTTCTCGCGAAGGCGATTCCGTTCTAGCTTCACATGATGAAGTTCGGCTTGGATTTGGTCCAGAGCAAAGCCCAATGGTGCTACCTTCTTCCCAATCTCTGTTAGATGGGCTTCGATCGGCCCAAGGCTACTAGGTGAGGCCATCAAATCTTCTTTCTATAATAATTAACCAAGATTACTTATATTTAGAGACAATAATCAAAACATTTTGTTCACAGCGGTCATGTTGACCGATGGTTATATAATAGTCAAAACCCACTGATCTCATTTTAATTATAATCATGTTTATCAAATAAAACATTTTTTTGAGTATAAAAAATAACACATGAAATTAGGAAAAAAGATTTATTCAAAATTTCGGGTCATTACAATCTTCCCCCCTTAAGAAATTGCGTCCTCGAAATTTTTTTTAAATTGGGTTTTGAAATTTCATTGAAAGTCCCACATCGGAAAAAGAGTCAGTAACACCATTACTTTAAAAAAAAGAAAAGGAAGTACAAAGGCCACCCGAGTTAACCCACACTCGGGTTCCATGTAGGAAAACATGGACATGGAGGAAAAAAACAAAGGGTCAGTTCTGAGAGAGAGTGATAGAGAACATGATTAGGAGAAAGTTAACCATGAGAAAATCCCAAACTTATGATGTGTGTAAACGGTCTTTGATTACCTAGTAGGAAACGTAAACCAACAACATTTTTGTTTTACGTTTCTTTTCATAATTTTGAGGATTTCATTTACTACATAGAACAAAAACATAAGAAAATATACCTACCTTCAAGTAGAGTTTCATCCTTTAACAAGTCCCTACCAACACTAATCTTTTCGCCAAATGATGAGAATTCAAAAACACTTGGTCTCATAAAAGCACAAGAATCATCTTCTACAGAATCACATAATCTACAAAAGATTAACTATCTATTTCTTCTATCTTTAAACATTATCCCAAAAACAGAAAGGTTATGGTAAAACAACTCTTCAAAAAGAAAGAATCCCATAGGAATAGAACCTACTTTTAAATCTTCAAAGTTCCATGGTACTACCCAACGTTCATCATAGACCACTCCATAAATAACGGTCCTTAAAATTCCCCAAACTAAGATTGAAACCCAAATATAAGAAGGATTTGATAACATAGTCTTCCAAAACAACTTCATTGTTCATCTCCAGACAACATCAACCACTCCTAACATCTTATAACAAAAGTAGCTATCCTAAACATATTTTACCCAAGATAGGTTAATCATTCCCAAAAGTAACCTAAATTACTATAAGTCCACCTTAAATTCATCAATTCTTCAAAATATAAGTCAACCTTACTCCTCAATGAAAATACTATAGTAATCTATTTACCTCGATCATATAGGGTCCCCAAAATAGTGAACGCCTTCCAAAATAATAATCATCTTTTAATCCCCTAATCAACTCTGACATATTAATACGGAAATTGTCGCATTTCCTATCACATTGGTTGTTGGGACACGTTATTCCATTTCCCACCATTAACTAAGAAGATAAAGTATAATTAGAGGCTTAAATACTTAACCAATAATCATGAAAAGGAACTTAAAGCATATAAGGATAACTTGTAGAAGAAAAGTATACCCTAACTTGTGATCCCCTAGGTTCCCATCTAGGTTATCCATGATCATATATTCTTATGTGAATCTTTATTTTATTTTATCTTTGTTCCTTTAATAATGGTTCATACCAAGCTTATGAATTTACCAAAGCATATCCCCCGGGAGTGTCGTAACCAAGAGTGCAGCAAGGCCCGTTGTCGTGTACCAGTTCTCGTTCGAGTCTAGCTCAAAGCGGTGTTTTCGGGTTTTACCCCTATGTACATCTGTGCCAGAGCCACCTCTACCTGCTCGTATCCAGACAGGGATGTATTTGCTTGGCAACCCCTTACTCAATACTCACCAAAATACCAGGAAGATTTCCTATATTAAACTTTTCTATAGAGTTCCTCCTAGAGTTTTCATATCCTAATTTCCACAAATAACTAAACCATCCTTTGATACCAACTATAGCATCCCACCTTTTTATCACATATACTTTATTTTACAAAACCGAGGATCTTTAAGGTTTAGTGTCTTGGAAACCAGGAACATAATAAATGAAAGAAAAAAAAACATTCTTCTTAAACACTTGAAAGGCTTCTCCTCAAGTTCATCCTAGGTTCATTACTGCATCCCATAACCTGGGAACACACATCAAAATAAAGGGGTAGCAGAAGGCCCAGTAAGGGAAACAAGAGGAACATTTTACATGTGATCTTTATATACTTCAATAATGACATGAAAAGAACTTTAAGGCATGAGAAAGAAATCATGAGGAATTTCATAATAAAAACAACATTTTTCATAACTTGAATATGTGGCTACATCATTTAACATAGACAATCATGAACATATCACCAAGGTCCATCCCCAAGGTGTCATTTGAAAATTACCAAGGTTATTCACCAAGGTATCGTGAAAATTGTAATCTCTAGTGGTTACATCATTACCCAATGCATTGGAGCGCTATCAGGGCACACCCTTAAATTTGCCTTTATTATCATGTGAGCCACATATATCATCATCAAACATTTCATAAATAACCCACATAGCATAAAATAAATGGGTTTCATTTCATAATCATAACGTTTTAAAAACTGCTTTAAAGACATGATCTTTACGTCACTTTAAACCCACGGAAATGGAAAGAGGGTTTCATGTATGTAAATCCCAGAATTTAAAATAGAACATTTTGATATATATGTGAATACCCCTGTAGAAATAAGAGCTTTGAGTATTCACTTTATAACATAAAATAATTTTTAGAAAAGAGAGAGAGACACTTTGCGACGAAAATTCTGCAGCATAACGACTATGTTACAAGGTTTTAGAAAACATTGAGAAGAGAGGGGACATGGGTCAAACATTCATAAATGACCCATAAAACAGTATAGGGACAAAATATAAGGGATTTAAGAACATGGTACTGAAATTTGAAAATATACCATATGAAATGAAGAACATGAAAGGAAGAAAAAAAAACAAGATTTCTCTTGTGAAAATTCGGCAGCCTAACGGCGTCACTTAAACTTCAACAAAATTGAATTGACAAGGTCAAATAGGGTCTCTCATCATATGAACATAAGAGTCCAGTATGATAGATATAGAGATCATACCTCAAAATAATAGAAAGGAACTTCAAAGAATTGACATGAAAGTAGAACTTCAAAACGAGAAGGGTGAAGAACCACTTAAAAATTCGGCAGCCTAACGACGCCACTTAAAACTTCAAAATTCTGAATTGAAGAGATCAAATTGGGTCTCTCATCATATGAACATAAGAGTCCAGTATGATATATATAGAGATCATACCCCAACATAATAGAAAGGATCTTGAAAGAATTGACATGAAAGTAGAACTTCAAAACGAGAAGGGTGAAGAACCACTTAAAAATTCGGCAGCCTAACGGCGACACTTAAAACATCAAAATACTGAATTGAAGAGATCAAATGGGGTCTCTCATCATATGAACATAAGAGTCCAGTATGATATATATAGAGATCATACCCCAACATAATAGAAAGGAACTTGAAAGAATTGACATGAAAGTAGAACTTCAAAACGAGAAGGGTGAAGAACCACTTAAAAATTCGGCAGCCTAACGGCGCCACTTAAAACTTCAAAATACTGAATTGAAGAGATCAAATGGGGTCTCTCTTCATATGATCATAAAAGATCAGTATGATAAATATAGAGATCATACCCCAACATAATTAAAATTAACTTGAAAGACTTGACATGAAAGTAGAACTTTGAAAAAGAGAAAGGTGAATGAATCCCTTGAAAATTCGGCAGCCTAACGGCGCCACTTAAACATTCTTAAAACGAAATGATGAGAGTAAGAGGGGGTCTTTCATCATATGAACATAAAAAGGTCAGTAAGAGGAGTATAAAAGAACATCCTCCAAAATAAGAACATGGATCATAAAAGGAATGACATAAAAGAGATCACTTGAAAAGAAAGAGGGGGGTCGGATCCCTTACCTTAAAATGTAACTCTTAAACCTCAAAGGTTGGGACCTTGAGGGCTTGGGGGCACCTTGGGAGGACTCCTTGGGAGGTAATGAGACCAGAACTTCGTTGGGGAAGAGTGGGGAGTCGAATGGATGAGAGGATGGCTTGGTATTTATAGGGAAAGTGAGGGGACAAGGCATTAATGGCAAAGGGACACCTCATTAGTGGTTTTGGAAAAACCATGGGCTTTCCCATGGTATTTGCCCATGGTATTGGCCACTTGGGACACCTCATACCTTATCTCACTATTCATAATTCGAACATATTGATTACAAACTTAATACATCATTTAATGATGTCATTAAACACCCGTAACTTAAAAACTGTATTTTCACTATTCATCAAAAATTCAACTTTCTCAGAATAATCCCAAAATTTCACCTTAACCAAATATCAACGCTCTGATTACAAATATGAACTCCATTTTATAAAAATAATTTTCTAAATGTTTTTAATTTAATTTTTAAATAAAAACACTATTCATCGAAAATTCATTTTTTTCATAAAAAACCCCAAAAATTACCATAACATAATATCGATGCTCTGAGTTCAAAAATAAATTCATTTTTATAAAAATAATTTTCTAATTATTTTTAATTAAATTTTTAATTAAAAAACACTATTCACCCGAAAAAACTAATACTTGAATAATAATTAATGAAACCGTTATTTAACTATTTTATTGAATAACATTACTTAATCAAGGTGACTAGATTATTTTAAAACTTTCTTTAAGTGAGATTACTAATCCATTTGGTCATATTACTAATCCTAATCATAAAATAACTATTCATAATTTACTATTCATCAAAAATCAAGTTGATCTTATTAGACTCTAAATTTCGTACTGAACATAATTGTAGAAGACCATTTTTCGAAAATCATTACACATTTTTAATTATTTAAGGTTTACACAACCATTTTTAAAATATCCTTTTTCTAAAATTCATCAAAAATATGCATACAATATTTATCCGGTCATTTGAAAATTCATAAACATCACCATAAGAAGAAATCCAAATTTTTATTTTAAAAAAAAGATTACACAAGGCAATTACGGTCTCGTTACATAACCCCTTATAATACCAGCATAGGACCTAAGAGTAAGGTGTGCTAGGGTGATAGAATTTTGGGGCGGCTCAGTCAACATTGCCCGAGTAGTAATTTCTATCAGTTTGAACTTCTCGCGAAGGCGATTCCGTTCTAGCTTCACATGATGAAGTTCGGCTTGGATTTGGTCCAGAGCAAAGCCCAATGGTGCTACCTCCTTCCCAATCTCTGTTAGATGGGCTTCGATCGGCCCAAGGCTACTAGGTGAGTCCATCAAATCTTCTTTCTATAATAATTAACCAAGATTACTTATATTTAGAGACAATAATCAAAACATTTTGTTCACAGCGGTCATGTTGACCGATGGTTATATAATAGTCAAAACCCACTGATCTCATTTTAATTATAATCATGTTTATCAAATAAAACATTTTTTTTGAGTATAAAAAATAACACATGAAATTAGGAAACAAGATTTATTCAAAATTTCGGGTCGTTACATTCACGGTGGGCTCACGAATGTCAGGCTGTTCGCGGAGAGGAATCGCCACAAGTGCTGCATGGGACCATGATGCTCGGGGGTTCTTCGTGCCGGCGCTTCGCGAGGCAGCGTGCAGGGCTTCTTTTTCTCCTCTTCCTTTTGTTCAATATTTTGGTGCCAACAAATGCCCCCCCTCAGACATGGAGCCATGGAGGGATGAATGGTCAATGTCTGATGGAAAATCACCAAAATTGTCGGCGGTTCGCGATGCGACATCGCGAAAGGGGCCTGTGGTTCTGACCGTGGCCACGAGATTCGGACGCGCAGCGATGCTCCGCGCAGGTGGGGCGCGCCACGAAGCTCCGAGGTTATCGCCTATAAATAGGGGGCCGACCTGTTTTGTCTTCATGCAATTTTCTTGTCCTTTTGTGCTCTCGATTTTCCGAAGCTCCGTGAACTCTGCGCCTGCTCTCCTCGAATCGAGCTTCACGGCGAACCGTGGGTCTCCGACTCTGCGACCACGCCAAGAAAACTCATATTTGTCGGCCTTGGTCCAACTCCGCGACTTGGTTTCAAAACCAATCTTCGTGAGAGATCATCGTGAGCCGGCTTCACAACCCAGCTTCATGATCCTTTTTGAACATTTATTTTTTGAGTGTCAGAACCGAAATGGACCATCGAGAAGCTGTATTAGGGGTGCTTGCAGACGCTGCCCAAAGAGATGAGAGGGCCAACTGTCTGGGCCTTGGGGTGATGGTCCGAAGCCACCTGGACCATACCTCTTTGAATTAACTACTATCAGAGGGTCAGAAGAACTATCTGTAGTGCAAGAAACTGCCCTTGTATGGCTTCAGGCTGAGGGATGACTTCTTCATCCCTGAGACGAGTAGAGACAAACCCGCTTGCTAGTTTAGGTGCACGGCATGTCAGCACCAATGGTTCAGGGCGGCCGATGGTCATGTGTGGGAGGAAATCACACCTGTCACCGTCAACTATCTCTATAACCATGTGAACAATATTGAAGGGAAGGCATTGTAACCTGATACATTCCCTCCTCTGTACCATACCATACTGAAGGCGGTGTTGCAGGATCCGAAGAAGGGGTTGTCCAATGAGTGGGACCTCCGCCAGGGCAGCAACATTACTGATGACTGGGTCAGGGCCTTCTATCTAGGAGCATCATTCGAGGAGTTTGGGGCCGATCTGAGAAGAGTGGGTTTATATGACGCGGCATGGGCCTCCCAATTCCACATTTACCAAACGAAACAACTGATGCCGGAATTGCTGAGCAGATGGTCGTCTAGGACCAATACTTTTCACCTACACCACGGGGAGGGGGGATCATCCTGTGGGATGTCCACTAGATTTCGGTGGTTCCAATCTTGGGGCCATGTATGATGAGTTCCTCCCCTTCATGAATGCATGGGTGGATACAGAACAAATGCCGCGACTGGCATCGGCGCTGATGGTACTTGTCCCTGGAGAGGACAAGGAGGCATTGAGTGATGTCCACTTTAAAAAGTGGTTCAAGTGCTTATGAAATTTCCCAGAAAATCGAGAGTTCCCTCCAAGGCCTCGAAATTGTCCGAGGGCGGCCCAACGGGGTAAGGGGAACTTGTATTGGTGGGTCTAGGAGGACAACCAATGGAAGAATTGGGGCTTCAGTGTCAGCATTGAACAACATCTGATAGTCAGGTTGGTGGCATTCATTGTGGCTCTCATCTGTGGTTGGATCCTACCGGTGAGAGATACCAGCATTGGGGTGCGGCCCAGATTGTTTGTCATGGCATCCATGCTGGCCATGCGGGACCTTCCACCACCTGTATGGGTGGGTTGCGGCACACATCAGGTGGATCTATGAGTATCCAAACCCTATCTCGCAACCGGAATAAAACTTTCGCCCCTCCATCCTGAATGTCGTCGGGAGTTTCCTGTTCAAACTAACCATGCCGATGGTGCTGAACCGGGTGTGGAGGGCGGATGAGTTTAATTTACACCCCTTCCCATTGCTGATGGGGATACTCACTGACGACGGGCAGGGAAAGAAATAGCACTGGGATTACCTCTTGGCCCTTCGAGGTGGAGTTTCTGTGGCATGAGTGGATCGTGAGCTGCTCTGTGAACATTACACCCCGCATCAGTTTTTAAGGCAGTTCTGGTGCCTCCAGCGGCTGACCCCGCAGGTCTACTGGGAGGTGAGTCACGAGGAGCACCCATTTGTGATGAGGCAGATGTGGCTCATGTTCACACGGTAAGATGGGAAGATTCAAATTGCATTGCCTGTATCCACTGCTGCTTTCGGATTAGTGAGGGAGTATGCCATTAGTTTGGAGGATTCTTACCCAGGGGAGATGCTGAGGCATCCAACTATTCGGTTTGGTAATGATGGGCCTCATCTATCCAGAGGTTGGATTCGGAGGGCAGCTAGGGCCTCTCACGGTTGCAGAGAAGATGTGGTGGCGAGACCCGCACCGGCCGAGTGTGTCGCAGCAGCGGCAGATCTGGTTATTCCGGAAGAGCAGGGCCATCCAGCGGGGTGGCCACCGAGGGGATTTTTAGGATATCCACGCATGCTTCAGGGAAGCAGCTACGTCATATCGACATGGCAGAGGATGTCTTCTTCCTGGAGGCCTGGGACATTTGGGATGTCAAACAGAAATTCCATAGTCCACTCGAGTTATGGGTGCACTTGAATCGCCTTGAGATGGAGTTACCGGGCATAGGCCTAGTCTGGGCTGGTTTCATGGTATCTACGGCAGAGGCAGAGCAATACTTGGATGAGCTGGAGGATTACGTTCACTCCAGTGGTGTCCCTCGCCCAATGATAGACCGGGTGAGGGTACTGCTCTTTCGAACGGTCCCTCCACAGTTTTTAGCTGCCGATCTGAGGGAGCGCTTTCTCCTGCTGGAAGAATCAGAGGACTCTTCTCAGGATGATGAGCCTAGAGGAGGGAGCCCGTTGTAGGAGGGCGAGGTCAGATATCAATTCTCATATTCTGATGATTTCACGGAGGCTCTTTAGGTAGAATTCCGAACTTCATTCCTTATGGTCCGTTGTTGGTCCATTATGGACTTCTCACTGATGTTTGAGCCATGCAGGAGGAACTTGTACGCAGGCCTCGTTCCCGCCCCTCAGCGGGTGATGATGTCGGACTTTCAGAACACGTGCCTATGGCTACGTCTAGTTCCACGTCTGGTGGGACCAGAGCACCCGAGGTGGCTCCTCCGGAAACTCTAGACCTTCCAACAGTATACGGAGGGCCTCGCGTCAAGGTCCCGTCAGTATCGGCACAAGAGCAGCACCAGGGGGTCGATAACTGAATGTTTCCTCTACCGATTTCCTTGTCGTCATATGTAGATTATGGAAATTAAATTTTATGTCCCTCTCTATCGTACAGTTCTCCGACTAGAGTGGTCTTCTGCGACAAGGCTAGTCGAGATGTCTGGTGGCATCCCTCCTAGGGGCATGCTGGTGATGGTGGCGATAGTCCCCACATCTCCCCGAGCTACAACACACATCATCACTGGTGGGGCCACCAGTAGGGTCGTGCCCGAGGTCATTGAGGTGGACATTGATGAAGAGGATCGACCGGCCTGTCCCAGTCATATCGTGACTGCTTCAGCGCTAGATGTCACGCCAGATTCAACGCCAGATACAGATCCTACTGAGGACTTCCTGCAGGCGTATCCTATGTACGAGCCAGCCAATTGCGCAGACTGGGATGAAATGAAATCTGACGAGGAAGACAACCGCATAGTCCACCACCGGTCGTGGAAGCTAATCATGCGCCTCATCAAGGACACTGTCAAGCGCTATGGCTAGTATAAATGGACAGACTTGTCTCGTGGATGCATGAACTGTGCGCTGGGGGAGTGGATGACCAACGTCCTCACATGCTCGTCCGAGATATTATGGATGAGAAAATCGGGGTGCATGATCGTGGTCTCAGCGTGGGCTAGCAGTGGAGGAAGGCAACAAACATAAAGAATCTCCAGGAGGCTGAAAGCAAGGTTCAAAAGATACAGACCCGGGCGGATGAGCACTCAGCCTCTCTTAATGCACAATTTGAGCTGATCTCACAGTTGAAGGCCCAGTTTGCAGAGGAAGAGGAGCATATGAGCCAGGCTTCTGGAAAGATGGCTGCCATTCAGGCTGGGGTAGATGGGGCCAGAGCCAAGGCTGACGAACTGCGCCCTACCGCTGCTGAGGAGAAGTGGGAGCTGAGTCAGTGGCAGCAAGTCTTGGATGCCACAAGACGAAGGGTGGCGGTGCTGCAATGCTCTTTTGACGGGGTCAACCCGTCCATGGGGGAGTCGACCCCCGGTTACTGTAACAAACTAAAAGACTTTTATTGGTACTTTCACGCATCAATTTCTTCCATCCTTGTTTTGAATGTCGTAGCATCCACGATTTCCACTATTTGAATCGGTTCGTTACATCCGTACAATGTTTGCGGGATGTATGGCGATAATTCCCCAAGATCATGTGGGTCATGCCCGATGGGAGAAATAGGAGATAGTTTCCTTCTCATCCCACCTAGCATAGGAGTGGAGACCATGCTCTAGGCATCCAGGATTTGGATTACAATTTCAGATTTCCGAAAGATGGGAGAATCTTGGCTGGAGAAGAAATTTCAAAAAATAGCCAAATTACCGTTTCTTCAGCGTGCCCTCATACACGAATGGTGCAACATTAGGGGCACTGAAATTAGTCCGAACAGACGGAAACATGAAGCGTGAATTACGATGACCAAGATTCGGAGCACTGTAGGGATGGCGTGATAATAAAAGACAGTCGTTAACCATAGAGGAGAAGTGGTATCCATACTGCATTGGCCTGAAATGGGGACAAAAAATGAGGGTCGACCATTGACAATGTTCGAAACCTGAGACCATGTCACAAATGTTGCCGGTCAATCTTTCGGGATGTTGACCCAAGATAGTTGGCGGACCCTGGGTCGAGCATCCATACTATTAGGGGGTCCCTCCAAACATGACCAGTCTTCCAGAACATTGTCCAGGACGGTAGGTGAGCTGATGCGGCATGAGACCAGGCCGTTAGGGGGTCCCTTCAGACATGGAAGGGGGCGAGGGACCGAATAAGGGGCACGCAAAGCATGGAATATGGAGTGATGGTTTGTCTGAATAGAATCCAACAGTCATGTAATTACATCGGCAAGGCGGGAACATTTCATAAGGGCATGTCAGTTTGGTTATGGATCCTTCCTTCTTTGGGACAGGGTCTCTCTAGCGAGGGGTCCGGCTAGGGGGGCCGAAAAGGGGAAGGATAGGACCAATGATTCCTATGGGATGGGCCCTAGGAAAAATACCAGTGTGTCCCTATGTATCACATGAGGATGGGAATCATGCCGCACGTAGTTCTGGAAGCACAGTGTAGTCATAGACCAACACTGACAGGTGAAATCCTCTCTGGAAGAGGCTCTAGTGCATCCCATGATTAACACGGGGCATCCTCAACTTGTTCAGGGTAGAACCGCAGTTTAGTGTCACGCATTGAGGACATATGGACTCTTGCAGTTTAATGTAATATGATAGGATGTTGAGTGAATGAGAAGAGCCCAGGGAGCATATGGTGTGGATGTTATGAAACCGACGTGAATGAGGACTTGGAGTCCTAATCACACCACATACCCCCGGAGGAAAATCTCCATGTCGAAGGACCAAGAGTGAGGATTAGGTTGGGCCCGAAGAAGAGTGGTCGGGCGTTCCTACGTACCCCATGAGGATGTGAATCAATCCATATGTAGTTCTGAAAGCGCAGTTTAACATCATGAGGAATGATTGGGAAGCCTGGCCGTGTTGGTCCACATCCTGTCAAAACTACTAAGCCCCCGTGAGTCATGCTCGGTGTGGGAAACAGAAAGTAGTGTTGGGACTTTCCCAACACAGAAGGGGGGAAGGTTAGGGAGAAGGGATTCTCGGTGAATACCGGCCCAAAAACACTAACACGGCCATGTAGCACACCCAGATGCGCGAAGAGATAGAGCCGAATATGTTGGAATTCCACTTGAACATGAGGAAGTGGAAATGTGTGAATAATGTCGCTCGTGATTTGGATCACAAAGATGGAGGCATGATGATAGAGGATAACTATCAATAGTGGCGGAAACGCAGCGTCCATATCGCGTTAGCCTAAAATGGGGACAGACAAATGATGGTCGACCGTTGACCATGTTCGAAAAACGGGACCATGTCTCAAATGTTGTCAGAGATCCGTAGGGACTTTGGCCTAAAACGATTGGAGGGACCTTAGGTCCAGCATCTATGGAGAGCCCATAAGCCAAGTATCCATGTCATTTGAGGGTCCTTTTGGTTGTGGAATAGGATGAGGATCAAAATAGAGAGCTCATGAAGCTTGATCATGGGATGAGGGGAATGTCCCTATGAAAATACCACACTTCGAGCTCTTTGTCGAAACACATCTAAACACGTCAACGAGACGTATTATATTGGGGGAGGAAAGTCCTTTACCATAGGGAGATCTAAGTTTAGGGTCGTAAAATTCGGACCATGGGTAGGAGGAAGAACAGGAGGCATGTGATGGGTATTTAAGAAAACCCGACGTGGATGAAAACCGGGGTTCCGACTACCATGTGCTTCTTGGATTGTTTTAGGTTGAGAGACCGGAGACGAGAGATGGGCTGGGCCCACGGGGAAATGTCCGGGTGCTCCTACGTATCTCATAAGGATGACAATCAAGCCTGAAGTAGTTCTTGAGAGATCGTAGTTTATGGTCTTAGAACTCGGACCATGAATGGTTATGGGGAGTAGGGGACACATGGCAAGGTGGTTAAAAAACCCGATGTGAATGAGGACCTAAGCCCTACTTACCATGTGTTCTCTGGGGAAATGCTCGAGTCGAGGGACCGAACATGAAGGTTGGGCTGGGCCTGCGGGGAAGTGCCTGGGCGCTCCTACATATCTCATAAGGATGAGAATCATGCCTCACATAGTTCTGAATGGTGGTATGGTAAGGTACTAGTGCCAAGGAAAATGGGGAGTGCGGGAGTGGCACAAGCACCAAAAAAAGCGGACTTTGATAAATATTGTTTGTCTTTTAAGGTGAGTGGACTGTTTTTGTGAAGCGAAAAGCCTAGGGTAGAAATCCCTGGTGTCTCCACAATAATTAAGTCATGATAGGCATTGACAAATTGCAAGGCACGTGTCCAATACCCAACATGATGTCCCCTACAATGAGGTCATCACAATGAAGTGCCGTTTTTCATCGTGTGACCAGGACGAAAATGTCACAGTTTAGGGTCGTATGATAGGACCAGGCGTGCATTTTAACTTCATGCAGCCCAGACGTTGCAGTGGCGATGCTAGGTGGGGAATGTGTGCAGTGTCATGAAACCCAATTGATGGAGACATGATCCCACATCACACTGTGTGAGACTCTGAGAGGGAGACCTTAGGTTGAGTGGCCTATATAGAGGTAAGAGGTGAAAAGAGGGGGGGAGACTAGCTCCCAAAATGGGCTGGACTCGAAGACAAGGCATCCGGGAGGTCATACATATCCCATGAAGATGGGAATCAAGCGGAACGTAGTTCTAGATGGATCATAGTTTATGGTCTTAGAACTCGGACCATGAATGGTGACAACTTCCCGAGTAAGCGCAGAAGTCAACCCGATCCCTAAGCCCATGTGAGTTAAACTCGGTGTGGGAAATAAGGGGGGAATCCTTATCACAATACACGAGGCGTCCATCAATGGGGAGTCGGCAGAGAGCCCCGAAGGACACCTTTGTCATGGCTTGTTCCACCAACGCACAGACGTGCATAAAGGAATAGTACCAAGAGTTTCAAGACTCTACCTGGACATGATGAGACTGGAGAAGGATGTGATTTGTGTAACCAAGATTTTGTGATTAATGGGGTTGGCGTGGCGATAGAGGGAAAACTGTTAACCATGGCAGAAAAAATAGTATCCATATCACATTAGCCTGAGGTGGGAACAACAAATGAGCATCGACCGCTGACCATATTCTCAACGCATGATTTTATCGATTTGTTTTCCGAAACCCTCGGGGGCGTTGGCCCGTAACGGTAGGAGATCCCTTGGGCGTAGTATCCATGTCATTCTTGGGGGTCCCTCCAGTTGTGAAATATAATGGAAGCCCTGATGCAGGGATACACAAAGCCTCGAAAGCGGGTGCGGACATGTCCGAGTAAAGTTTGGCATTCCAAGTAATAAACCAGAGTACCCTTAGGCACATTGGTGAACCACTGAAAATGGGAGACGAAATAGATCGGGAGGGAGAGTTATATGGCGTGGTCATTACAGGACCGACTTGAATGAGGAAATAATCCCATTCCACGCCATATACACCCCTCGTGGAGGAAGGGTAGGCCAAGGAGCCAAGATGAGATGGAGATTCCTAAGAGATGGGGCTGGACCCGAAGCATAGATATTTGAGTGGTCCTACGTATCCCATTAGGATGGGAATCAAGCCATACGTAGTTTTCTAGATGCAGTTTAACGTCATTTGGGATAGGGTGAGGGAGTAAGATACCCCCAGGCAAAGGAAAGGGGGGGTGTACAGTACGGAGGAAAACCCGATGTGGATGAGGGCATAACTGTGTTCCACCTCATACACTTTGGGTAAGAAGTTGGGCGATGGGGCCTGAAAAGGCCAATGGGCCTGAGGCTGAGCCTCGATCAGGAAGGCCTGACTGGTTTGTAGTTGAATGTCTTTCAGTGAGGACAAGGGTCGTGGGCCCAGAAAGTCGAGAGGCCTGAGGTTGGGCCTCGTGAGGGGAAGTGTACGGCATGGTACATGATCCCGCCGTGAATGAGGACATAGCCCCACACCACATCGTACACTCCTTTATATGGGATTCGGGGCTGTGGGCCCGACCGCCGGCACCACCCGAAGGGATGTTTTTCACTTCAGGATGGGAAAAAATGAATCACTGCACTCGATGATTGGTACATCTCGGGGAGGACCTGATGATCCAGGACACTGTTGACCATGTTCGAAACACAGCGTCCCTATAGTGACCCGATATGGTAGCAACAAATGAGCATTGACCGTTGACCAAATTCACAAATCAGGACTTGTATTGGCTTGTTTCTTGGAAACCCCCGGGGGTGGTGGCCCGTGTCAGTATGAGAGCCCTTGGGTGTAGTTTACAGGCTATTGTTGGGGGTCCCTCCATGTGTGAAAGATGATGGAATCCCAGTCAAGGAGTGGGTGAAGCATAGCTGTATCCATCCACAAAATAGGCGAACATCTCCAGGGGGTACGTGTAGCCAGGTCAAGGCTTGCTTGATGTGATTTGGGGAAAAAGTGTGAACCCTTCCATATGTCTTGACCCGAGGGTAAGATTTTGGCTTTTGGGATGGGCCAACGGACGAAATGTCCGGGAGTTCCTACGTATCCCATTATGCTGAGAATCAAGCCATATGTAGTCTTTGAAGGCCATGCCGTTTAACGTCATGTAGCGAGGACATGGTAGGATAGAAGAATGGGAGTGGACACATCGTGCAACACTTACAATCCTAGTATGAGTGGGGCTAAATGAGTGGGGCTATGAAAGCATATTCCTCGCTATGAAAGGATCCTCTAAGGAAACTATTCCCAATGGGATAGTGGGGGAGAAGAGCATGGGGATGGGCTCAAGACGAGGTGTCCGAGCATTCCTACATATCCCATTAAGATGGGTATCAAGCCACACATAGTTCTTGAAGTGTAGTTTAACGTCATGTGGGACGATGAGATGTGTCTCAACTGGGTATATGTACGGTACGGAGGGTAACCCGAAGTGAATGAGGATGTAATCCCACACCACACCATACAATCTCATAAGAGAGTCTGATTCGACGAAGGTCAAAGGGCCCGAGGCTGCACATTGGTCATGGGGGCCTGACAGGCTTGCAGTTTAACGTCTTGCAGTAAAGATGGGGGTCGGGGGGCCGAGGAGGCCAAGGGGCCTGAGGCTGGGCCTCGGTCAGGAAGGCCTGAATGGCTTGAAGTTTAAATTCTTGTAGTAAGAACGAGGGGAGATATTAGTTTAATGCCATAGAGCTCGGACCATTTTGTAGTTTATCGTCCTATAGGACGGCGTTTCAGTTTAAGGTCATGCAGGACCACACAGTTTATTGTCATGTTGGACCATACAGTTTAAGCTCATGTTGGACCATACAGTTTAAGGTCGTGATGGACCATAGAGTTTAAGGTCGTGTTGGACCATACAGTTTAAAGTCGTGCTGGACCATATAGTTTGAGGTCGTGATGGACCCGATAGTTTAAGGTCGTGCTGGACCATACAGTTTAAGGACATGCTAGTCCATGTAGGATCAGGTGAAGTACTGCTTAAGGATCCAGGCATTGGTTGGAGGAGTTATGTGCTCACCATCCGTGGTCACCAAGGAGTACTCCCCATTGGGGTAAACCATATGGATGATATAAGGCCCTTCCCATTTGGGTTCTAGCATGGGTGGTTTCCTACCAGGGATCATTGGCACTCGAAGGTCCAGTACTAGGTCTCCCTCTATAAAATAACGAAGGCGAACCTTCTTTCTGAAGGCCCTAGCAATCTTATTCTGATGCCTTTCCAGATTGTGCAGGGCACGAAACCAGTTCTCGTCCAGTGCATCTAATTCAACTAGATGGATTTTGGCCAGCTCATATGGCACCTGCTAGTCATAGACTGCAGTGCGTAATGAAGGCAGCTGGATCTCAATGGGTAGGATGACCTCAGCCCCATACACCATGGAATATGGGGTCACCTGGGTAGAGTTGCGAGTCATCGTCCGATAAGCCCAGAGGGTGTTGGCGAGCTTGTCCAGCCAACTTTTCTTATGCTGACCAACCATCTTCTGCAGAATGTTAGAGATGGTTTTGTTGAATGCCTCGATCTGTCCGTTTTCCTGTGCATGATAGAGGGAGGTACGGTTCAGACGAATTTCATACTTGGCGTACAATTTCTTCGGCTCAGCTGCTCGGAAGTTGGTGCCGTTATCGGTGAGGACGGCATGAGGGACCCCGAACCAGTGGATAATATTGGAGCTCACAAAGTCGACGATGGAACAGGCCTTGACCTCTTTGAGTGGAACTACCTCTGCAAACTTGGAAATGAAATCTGTAGTAGTCAGGATGAACCTACACTGGCGAGATATTACCGGTGTATATGGTACCACTACATCAAGTCCCCATACCGCAAATGGCCAAGAGTACTTGGTGGGGTGGAGGGGCTCCGGCAGCTGATGCAGGAAGTTGTCGTGAACTTGGCACACGTGGCATATCATGGAATACCTGATACAATCGTGGATCATAGAGGGCCAGAAGTACCCCAACCTTCGGATTTGATGGGACAGCTTCGGCCCGGCTGGATGGGAACTAAATGAACCAGCGTGGACCTCCTGCATAACTTGAGGAATTTCCTACTCCTTGAATGAAATGGATGAGAACGCCATCGATGCTCCACTTATAGAGGATCTACTCATGTCTGGAACCACTCTGGAGGGTAAATTGTAGCGCGCGGCGTCAGATTCACTCGCGCTCGGCCCGTTTGTCTGGGAGGCAACCATTTTGGAGATAATCGACAAAAGGTACCCTCCAGTCGGGAGTGACTTCACCCACTATGTTTGACGAAACTGAGACCCCTGATGTCGAGGGCCCGGTGGTGAGATGAATTACCCACAGGCCATCATTGTCCTCGTGGGTGATGGGGGAAATGACCCTCTGGTGTGCCACATGTATGATCAAATCATTTTTCTCGGGTTCCGCGAGTGACGCAGCTAAGCTGGCCAAAGCGTCAGCTCAACCGTTATGTGACCACAGGACATGGGTGACCTTTGGCAGAGAGGGGAACTGGACCATTAGGCGGAGGATGTACTCAAAAAATGGCAAAATATCCGGCTTCCAAATGACAAAATCTCCATTGACCTTCTTGATTACCTGCTCGGAATCTCCATTCACAGGTAGATTGGCCACGTCGATCTCAAGGGCCAACTCGAGGCCGGTGATGAGTGGCTGGTACTCTTCCTCGTTTTTGGTACAACCTTCTGACAACAGGAACGAGTATGGTAGGACATCTTGCACCGGGGTAATGAGGACGATACCTAGGCCCACTCTGTTGAGCATAGGATTGTTGAGCCTCCTACCGGCGGGGCTCTGGGAGGCACCGTCGAAGTGTATTTTCCAACATGGGATGACATGATCGACTGATAGGATCACCTCATCTGTAAAATCTAGTTCCGAGGACTGATCCGCGAAGGTTGGGTGGGCGGCTAAAAAGTCTGCCAATGCCTGTCCCTTAATGTCCTTCTATGGCACAAACCTGATGTCAAACTGCTGGAGGATCACTGCCCACCGTGCTAGTCGGCCAGTCAACATGGGGCTGTTTAGGATGTACTTCAGTGGGTCTACCCGAGAGACCAATTTTACCTCATGGTGCTGCAGGTAATGCCGCAACTTCTGTATGGAAAAGACGAGCGCAAGGAAGCTCTTTTCAATAGGGGAATATTTTACCTCCGTATCGAGAAGCATGCGACTGAGATAGTAGAGACTGTTCTCAGTACCCTTGTTATTCTTCTGGGCGAGAAGTTCACCGAGGGACCATTCAAGGGAAGTCACGTAAAGGACAAGTGGCTTTTCCGAAATAGGTGGCATCAAAACAAGAGGTTGTAGCAGATACTTCTTGATTTCCTTGAAGGTGGTCCGACACTCATCATCCCATTCATAAGCGGCACCTTTCTTCATGAGTTGGGAAAATGGATTACACTTTCCGGCCATATTCGTAATGAATCGGTGTATATAGGATAACTGGCCATGGAGACCTCGAAGTTCTCGAATATTGCCCAGGGGAGGCACTTGGCTGATGGCCTTGTTCTTCTTTGGGTCAATTTTAATGTCTCGTTATCAAACAAAAAAGCTAAGAAACTTCCCAAAGGTGACCCCGAAGTCACACTTAAACGGTTTCATTTATAAATGACGGGAATGGAGGAAACCGAACACTTTCTCAAGGTCTTTGATATGGTCCTGGTGCTGGCATGATTTGACCACTAGGTCATCTATGTAGCATTCCACCAGCATACCAGGAATCAGCTTGAATATACGATGCATTTCTCTCTGATAAGTGGCACCTGTATTTTTCAAGCCGAAGGGAATAACCTGGTAGCAAAAGGTACCATGGGGAGCCCTGAAGGCAGTGGACTCCTCATCTTCGGGGGCCATCCAGATCTTGTTGTACCCAGAATACCCATGAATGAAAGGGAGAGCTTGGAACCCAGCCGTGTCATCAATCAATAACTCAGTCACCGGGAGGGGAAAGTCATCCTTTGGGCAGTGGTGATTAAGGTCGCAAAAGTTTATGCAGACTCTAATATGCCCATTCTTCTTCCTGACTGGCCCAATGTTAGTAAGCCACTTGGGGTACTGGACTTCCTTAACGAAGTTGTCTTTGATAAGCATGTCATCTTCAGCCTCAACCTTAACACCATGAGTAGGGTGCATCTTCCTGGGAGACTTCTTAAACCCACGATGGTTTGCTGAGAGGCAAAGACGGTGACCGACTACTTAAGGATCTAGTCCTAGCATCTCACCGTAACACTAGGAAAACACGTCATAGTGTTTTTTGAGAAAGTCTATGTACCATTGTCGCTCCTCGGGGGACATGGCTGCACTGGTCAATGTGGGTCTTGGATCTGCCTCACTACCAAGGTTTACTTGTACCAATTCATCAACTGTGGTAGAGACACCTTCTTTAAAGGCGGGGGGAGCATCCTCCAGGTCTTCCTCTCCACCCATGGGGGGATTTACTGAAATGTGAGATACTTCTGGGCTATAAAATCCTAAGGGGCAGCTGGTGCCATCTTGGGAAGTAGTGGTCATCATATCAGGAGACTCACTTGCCATTGAGACCATAGTAATGAAGGTAGTCGACCATATACCATATAGCATTTAGCCTAAGGGGCCACGTTTGATGATATCAAAGCAGTGGTGACACGTTGGCCTGAGTTGTTTTATTCTAGACAGGCAAAAGAGACACGTATGATGTACTTCCGTTGTCATAAGCTTGACATCTCGGTTCCACACATGGGTAGGAGGCTCCGGGATCACCTGATCCTGGTTGGTGTAGGAGTACGAGGTGATTTTCTGCCGTCACGTGGACATGGGAACATGCCTTCCTTTCATACTTGAAATAACAAAACATTGCCCCATATTTGTGGTCGTGGCCTCCAATCGATGGATCGAGAGGATGTAGGCGTCATCCATGCTTGCCAAGGGATAACTTGTGACCGGCGCTGGTTCATCCACACTTACCAGGATTTTCTTATCCTTACTCTTGTAATAATCAGAATCCAGATGGCGGGCCTCACAAGAGGCGAAAGGAGACACATCTCCTTAGAGAACGCCTACTCGACCATTGAGGGAGTATTTGAGGCACTGGTGATACGACGAAGGGACTGCTGTGTGCAGATGGAGTCATGGCCTACCCATCAACGCGTTGTAGGTGGTGTCCTGAGAGACGACCATGAAATCAGTGCTAGAAATTAAGCCACCGAACTGAGCCTACAGGTGGATCTTTTCGACTGGGGTTTGCTCGGTCCTATTGTATCCTTGGATTCGGAGGTCAGAGGGAGTTAAATCATCTTCTGACATACCAAGCTTTTGCAGTGTCCGAGTCAGAATTAGGTTGATTATGGAACCCATGTCAATGAGGCAGCAGCGGACTTCCACACCGTTGAAGTGGCCAGTGATGTGCAGCAGGTGAATATGCCCCTGTATAGGAGGGTCCTCATCTTCACCAGAGAACGAGTTAACTGCCTGACATTTGGTGTTCTCAATTTCCTCGGCATGGATGGCTTCTGCGGCCGCCACCTCCATCTCAAACTGGAGGGGGATCTTTAGGGAATCAGAAAGTGCCTCGCGCATTTCAAGCAATAGGCGTAGGGCCTTTAGGTTAGAAAGCCTTACCGGAATGCCGGCCAGGTGCTTCAGGACATCATAATTTTATGCCAAACATGAGCCTCTACTTATAAGAGGTCATTCTGCCATTGGGGGCATAGCGGGTCCTGCCGGTTGAACCGGCAGTTCGCTAGTGCTGGGCACATACCGTTGCCTACTAGTTGAATCCTGGAGAGAAGTTTCCAGAACAGGATCAGACAACAGAGACTGGCCCTTAGCTGGGAACGACTGACTGTCGTGCGGACGAGGTAGGTTTTCCTAATCTAGTATCACAAACAGCGGTGGAGGTGGAGCTGAGGGCGTCAGATGGGTCTGCGTGTGTTGTGCTCTGTGCTGAGCCTGCTATCTGGTTTCAGTCGCGTGCACAGCCTGACTGAAGGTGCCCGCTGATATGCCTCGAAGATCAGCATGGTTGCGGTTCCGCTGACGTTAACATCGGATGGGGTTGTTGGGGAGGCTCGCCTGGCATTCCCCTTCGTCGGGAGTCATATAAGGATTTACCAACTCTACTGTGTTAACCGAAGCATACCCCTGTCTTTCGCTCGACGAGTCATCCACCACCTTGCAGATTCTGGAGGAATCCCCGTTTCAGGGGCATAAAGTCTCCAAGAGTGCGGGATGACGATGAAACCGGTGGAGCACGTTTTTTCTTCTTGGATCGTCACGGCTTGCCCTTTTGGAAAGAGGTCGACTGTGAAGGAGATGCAGAGGTACTGGCTACTTCTTCTAAAGGTTTCTGCTACTTTCGGCGTGATCATATGATACCATGGGCACCGTAGACGGTTTTTCGAGCCGTCCAGTCATCGTATTTCTAGGACCCATGGCTGGGAACCTTCTGCCACTCGCCTTCACTGTCGCTACCAATATCTGACAATGCAAAGACACAAGCTACTTGTGTTGGTGTCATGCCCAACCTGACTATGTTGTTGTTGACCCGGTCTTGAAGACAGTCTTTAAACACATAGCATCGATTGAGGGTGTGCCCCAAAATCCGATGATAAGGACAGTAGTTGGGGTGATCTATGAGATTCACCTCTACCGGCCTTCTTCACTCGGGCAGGCGCACAATACCTTGCTCAAGAGCACTTCGGAAGTAGCCAGGGACCTGATTTGTGTTGAACTAAGGAGTCTGGTGACTTCTTTCCGGATAGGGGGCCCTAGGGGCCTATCCCTGACGAGGGGCCGGAGGGGCCTGCCGAGGAGGCGGCAGCTGATCGTCTCTCCTAGGTGGGGGTGGCACATTGCACAGGGGAATGTGTCGGTTCTGAGGCGGTCGCTGCTGGGCAAGAGCCCGCGCTTGAGGTGGAGGACCTCTACGGGGTTGCTGGGCTGGTGTCGGTGGCAGTAATTCCTTCTACCTGGGGGATTCTATTTGGGCGACCGCAGCGGGTATGGCTCTGGCAGTCCTCCTATCTAGGATCATACGGGGCAACGAAAGTTCTTGACTAGCTTGTTGCAGAGCCTCCTCAAGGCGCTGAGCCTTATCTGAGAAATCCCGGAACCCTCAGGGGTAGTTTTGGGTAATCTGGGAAGGTACCAGCTCCATTTTAACGTTCCATACACACTTCTTTAGTAAATTCTCCTGATTCAGTGTCATATCGAGGGTGTATGTAAGTCCTTTCCACCAGGCGATGAAATATGAGACTCGCTCATCAGGCCTTTGCATGCACATAAAGAGGTCTGCAATGATGGTCTTCCTCTTGGTGGAGCTAAACTAGTATAGGAACTACCGGCAGGGATCCTCCGAACCGGTCACCGATCCGATATGGAGCTGGTTGTACCAGACGAATGCGAGACCTTCTAATGTCTACACGAAACATCAAGGGTTTGCGGCTTTTTGCTGGGCTGGAGTCCCTATCATTGGGCCACAGTTGGAAAAAAGTGGGCCAAATGCTGTGGTGGGACGCATGTCCCGTTGAAGGGCGATAATGTGGGATTCCCAAAACTCGGGGGTGCGGGCATATCATCCACCCATGTGGGATATGACTTTCCATCCGGTGGGACCGCCACCTGCCGCGTTTCCTACGCTTCGAGGTGGGCGATGAGTGCCTCTATAAGATCATCCGAGTGGGGGTCCCTGTCTTGACGGGGATCCCTAATCACAAGTACGTTGTCAGGTTCTTCGACACTGTAGATGGCTTCAACGGCTCGTGGAGCGACTGGTGGAATGGCCTGTGGGGCGACTAGGGGAACCCAGACTGGATTCTGCAGATTGCCCCGTCGTTCATGAGGGTTTGGCAAGACATATCACACCCTCTTGCTATAAGTCCCGGCTTCTGCCCGGTATGCAGAAGTAGCCTGATCAGGGTTTCCCGGAGGCGTCTCACTGGGGGGAAATTGTTCTTTCCCCTGCTGCCCCGGCTTGGGATTACCATTGTGGGGTCACCGCTCTACAGTGCGCTCAGCAAAGAGTTCGTCAACCAGCCTCTTCTGCTCAGTAATCTACTAGCGTAACGCGGCCTTCTCGGTGGGTACAGGGAGGCCTAGAAGGTTCCTCTGCTGACGTGTAAGCCTCCCTGATGGGTCCAACAGAGGCGGTACACCCTCGGAGGGTAAGTCTCCATCGAGAAATTCAATTTCATATTCATTGTACACTACGTCAGCCATGTGGACCATGACCCCTCTCGAGGGAATGTCCTCAATGTCGCAAAACGTATCGGGATGTCGTCTGATAGGGCTGAAGAGGAGAGCAACATAGTGTCCCCAGCCACGGACTTGCACATGGGGGGTAGCTTCCCGGATGACTCTGCAAAGTACTTTGAAACTATGAACACATATTTTTTGAAGGGTGCTCTGACGGCCTGGTGACTAAGGGTGATGGGCAACAGGGAGTGCGACCAAATCGGTCAGGAGGAATTGCTCACCAATTTCATCAAAGTGCTCTCGACTTCTGGGGTACATCACCTGCTCATAACGAAGGTGGAATTTTGTCGCCCATAGGGTTCAACAAAATCACCCCACTACTTCTGGGGTATGTGACTTTGGTGCGTGAATGTTTGGTGTTGCTATCGGCCAAAACTTCTCCGCGAAGTGATCCGCTACAAGAATGATCCAGAATCACCTAGGTTCGGACTCAGGGTCTGGCCTTGTATTTCCCCACTCATCAACCGGGGGAGGCTGAGGGACCGGTAGTGGTATCGAGGCGGATAGCTGGGACATTATACTTGGCGGCGGAGAATACAGTGAACGAGCTGACTGGCTGCCAAATTCCTGGCCATCCTCTGAAGAGTGAGGTGACCTGACCATGATATCACGATACGATGTGCTGATAGACAATGCTTTAGGTGCAGGAGTTTCAGTCACTGGCGATGGGTTACGCAGTTATTCTGCTGTTGTTGGTCCCCAAAACAGCTCCCCGTGATCTCTGGTAGAGGTAGAGGGCACTTCTGGTGACGACCGCGGTGATTGAACAGTTGGGACCTACGGAATTTCCATTATTTCTTCCTCCTGGATGTACATGTGGAGGGAGGCGGGAATCCAGTGGACCTCGCATTCTAGGACAATGAGGCTGACGCGCCTAGTCCCTACCCCAGTTCTTAACACGGCGGAGCTAGGAGAAGGTTCCATCGCTGAGCCACATTCTGCTTCAGAGTTCGAGAAATGGGCAGGGCTGATCTCCACTTGGGCCTTCCCAGGACACTTCTTGTGGCGGTGATGACCCGCTATTCTACCCCACAGTGGATCTTAGGGACATGGTTGATTCTCAATATGAAGTGTTGGGGCGGATCTGGCGCCGTGGCAGAGAGGGCCCCCACTCAAGGTGGCCGGGGTGTGAGGGGCACCAGGGAAAATGTCGAAGGGTACATGGGGAGGACCTCCATGGATGGTGTGGGAGGAGCGAGGCTGACCTTCACTCCTCATGTTGCCGAGGTTAGGAGCACCTTCGCTAGTTTCATAGACGACGTAGGGAGGACCCCCACGTTGGAGAAGGACCGAATGGATAGTGCCTTCATATCGGCAGTCGGGGGCAGGAGGAGGGACTCCATACCATGTATAGTTGGCGAGGGGGATGTTTCCGCGCCGAGTGTCACTTCCACGGGGCAGGTCTTCCTTCGGGATGGGGGTAGCATGAGGAATACCTCTGTGATGGGCTTCAGAGCGGGGAAATCCCACGCTCTATGGAATGGTGATACAGAGAGGACATTCGTATGGAGTGACTTTACCAAGAATTGGTTCGCGACAATCATCGCTCGGGCCTGCGACCTCGAGAGTCAACCCAGCCAGCCCCTGGGGTGCCTGAGGCCTCGATCCCGGTCAGGTGAAGGAGTGCCCCTGCTCAGTGTATGCAGAAGCTTTATGATGTACATCGGCGGTGGCTTAGGCCACAGTAATTGTTGACATCGACGTATCTTGGCGAGCATCCTCAGCCCAAGCCTGGCGTTAATGTCGGGTTAGACGAGCTGGCGCATGTGGTGCAGGGGCATAGCCTACCTGCTCTTCTTGCGAAGTTGGACGGTGGTGCTGACGCAGCCGAATGGGAGCACATTCCTGGATCCCTTGGATCAGGACTCTAAGCGGGCTGAGTCGTACATCACCCGTCTCATCAGCATAAGGCGAGGAGTCATTGAGGCATTCCAGGGACAGGCTCCCAAAACGACTGAACGTTGGGGTGGGGAGCAGGGGCTCCCTGCACGGCCTATTTGGGTGGCGTTGAAGGAGGGGCTTGGATGCCTCCAGGTCCAGGCGAGACATATCTAGAGATAGGATGACCCCTTCCTCCTCGTAACTGCATACAAGGTTATCGATAACCCTCTAATGGATGATCTCTGACAGAGAGAGGTGACGTTGGTGCCCCGTATTCACGGATTTAGAGGCCTTCGTGGTGGCAGCAGAGCCATGGGGGGTGGCTATGCCGGTATTTCCCATGTTTAGGTGAGCGGGCGGTGATCACGTCTCTATAGTAGCAACCTGGTTCCTGGGAAATGGAGAGATCAAATCATCAGCACTGCGAGGAAAAGGATTGACAACCAGTGCCCCAACGTCATTCCATTCTCCATGTCTATAAGAAGGATCCATGCCAACAAGTTGCAGAACAGAATGCCACATGTTCTACTGCCCCAATTTCCGGTGAGTTTCACGCCAGGCCCACCATTTTCTTGGTAGGACCCGGCGCCAGATATCTGGATCCGATGACACGTCAATCTACTGGTGTCTCGAATGATACTAATATCCACATTGAGGAGAATAATTTCACGTCGGGTTCACTATTTCTGTTTCCGACGTTTTCTCTAGGGCGCACGCAGATTCCGTCCGTCTGCGGAGGAGGACGCGCTGCATTGTATCCCTACATTCCCACATTCCAAAGGCGAGCGGCATTCGCTCCTTATTCCTGGATGTCTTATCCATGATCGAAACGGAATGATGGGATGTCGGTTCTTCCTTCTGTGGATTCCTCCTCGGAACTCATCACCTAGTCCGGGTCTCCTTCATAGATTTAATATGTTGTTCGTGAAACTCTTCCCAGTGCCATGTTTCCATGGACGCTGGTTTATTACAGTACTTCTGTCGGGACATTCCAATGGTTCCGTTCAGGGAAGCTACCTTCATTCGGGGTATTAGTCACGTCGAGGCATCAGTAGCGTGTCTGTATGCTGGGGAACTGGCTTGTCTGTCTTTTGTCCCTTGTCATGGGGCTTCTTGAGGACGTGGAAGCCCGAGGAATCCCACAGCGAGCGTGGAGAATTATATTCCATAGGCATATATCTGAGGTTTTCCAAATCATCCTATGTTTAACACAGGGTATGTCGTAGGTTTAACGTCCAACGGAGATGGTTACGCCAAAGGTGTTCCATCTGAGGTTTTCCTCAGGCATCTCATGTTTATCACGAGGTAGGTCGCAAGTTTAACGTCTAGCAGAGATGGGTCAGCCTGATCAAAACACTAGCTGGTGTGAATCAAATTGATGAATTTCCCTTGGAGGGATGCTGATATCGGGGCCAACCCATGGGAGTCTTCTTGAATGAGGTGAAGAGGAGCGGAATGACATGATCTAACCGAGATATGATGATCCGGGTGAGAATCAGAGTGGATGATGGATGGATGAATGAATTGGGGGGGAGGGGGGAATGACATGGGACCATCGCAAGGGAGACGGTGAAGTTGGGAATGAGCCTTGAAGAGACCTCCTACGTATCCATTTGGAAAGGAATCAATGTCCGCATAGTTCGGGATGATGCTGGTGAACCAACTTGAAGGTAGACCTTGGTCTGATGGGTGTCGTCAGCGAACCGCCCTGAAGGTGGACCTTGGTCCGATGGTGGTGGGCTTGATCCTCATGAAGGGTTCCTACGTACAATGCCTTGACATGGATCAAAGACCTCGTAGTTCAAATGGTGTGTCGGCAAAACGATCCGAACAAGGACCTTTGTCCAGATGGTGTGAGGCTTACACAATAGGCTGCCCGGGTGTTGGTGAACTGATGGGATGAAGGTCGGGATGACAAACGGGTGGTGGTCTTGAACCTATGAGAGGATTCTTACGTACCATGCCTTGACACAGATCAAAGTCCTCGTAGTTCTAAGGGTTTCATCAGTGAACCGACGTGAATGTAGACCCGGGGGTCCACTAGTGGTGGGAATGAACCTCGTGAAGGCTTCCTACGTACCATGCCTTGACATGGATCAATGTCCTCATAGTTCTGGGGGTGGTTGTCGGTGAACCGACATGTGGAAAGGACCTCGGTCCGATGGGAGATGGGCTTGAACCTCAGGGAGTATTCCTACGTACCATGCCTTGACATGGATCAAAGTCATCGTAGTTCAAAGGGGTGAGTCCCAACGGTTTGTCGTCGGACTGGGATGCAGTTTAACGTCTTGTGGGACAAGGGTGAACTGACGTGAATAAACGACGGGTGGTCTTGAACCTCCGGGAAGCGTCCTACATACCATGCCATGACATGGATCAACGACCTTTTAGTTCAAATGGGTGAGTCAAAACGTTTTGTCGTTGAACTGGGATGCAGTTTAACATCTTGTGGGATAAGGATGAGCCGACGTGAAGAATGAAAGGTGGGATTGAACCTCAGGGAGGCTTCCTACGTACCATGCCTTGACATGGATCAAAGACCTCTGAGTTCAAATGAAAATGGTGGGGTGTCGACGAACTGACATGAAGATGGGACCTTGGTCCGATGGGAGATGGGATTGAACCTCATAGATGCTTCCTGCATACCATGCCTTGACATGGATCAAAGTCCTCATAGTTCGGGTGGTTACAACGGTTTGCCGTCGGACTGGGATGCAGTTTAACATCTTGCGGGATGAGGATGAACTGACGTGAAGAATGACGGGTGGGCTTGAACCAAAGGGAGGCTTCCTACGTACCATGCCATGACATGGTTCAAAGACCTCGTAGTTCGGGTGGGTGTGCAGTTTAATGTCATGCGGTACAAGGGAATACAGTTTAACGTAATGCAGGACGAGGGTATACAGTTTAACATCATGCTGGACAACGTATTTTCATGGTCAATGTCAACTCTAAGCCCACGTGATTCATGCTTGGTGTGAGAAACAAGAGGCAGCAAGGACCTGACGATCACGTCGCGAAGGGTGCGTCCATGAGAAGCGAAGAGGGGCTTACGCGTTAGGGTGCCCATGGTGTTGGGAATTACTCTAGGATGGAGGCCCAAAGTGTGGAAAAGCACAACGAGATAGGGATTTGGGACTAATGATGGGATGTGCCGCGTTCCCTATCGCGCCCTCCACTGACCTTGGCAGTGGGGAAATACGGAGGTGCATGGGTGATACCATCCGTAAGAGGGGCTAGGGGCTTACACCAAGGTGGTTACCCTTATCCCATGGACATACGCTACCCAGAGAAGGACGATATCATCCCTTGTGGATGGGGTGACCCCGTCTCTATGGAGACGAGTGGCGTAAAAAATGTCCGAGCTGGGGGGACCCTGCGTGCGAAGCACGGTGCCTGATCATAGTTTAACGTCATGTGTTAAGGACGAGGTGCTTGGATGACTAATTTCCTGCAGCTCGGACGAAGTTGGTTCACTCTGCACCCCTAGGACTTACATGACAGGCACCCTTTTCTCCATTGGGGAGGGAAGGTACCGGTAAGGTCGTGGTCAAGTGGAGTCGTAGAGTGAACCATCGAGGGGTCCACGTTAGCGTGGCTATGAAAAGAAGCGATAGCCGTTGGCGTGCCTATGCGAAGAAGCATTAGGTGAAGCAACGTGACAGGTGATGTTGTTCGTGGGACTTTGAAATAACATCGTGCAAACAAGGAGGGTCGCACGGGAAGAGGAATTTCTAGGCGAAGGAGTGTGCTTCGTGAAGTGGAGTGCCATGGCCTAAGCATGGGGTAGAGGTGTGGATGGGGGTGCTTCGTGAAGTGGAATACTATTCACAGAGCACTTCCTCATGAAGCAGAGGTGCCTCGCGAAGCAAGGCGCCGCGAGGCAGTGTGCTTCGCGATATGCAGGGACACTGCCTTGGCATGGGGATCACTAGTACAGGATGGGTGTTTCGCGAAACATAAACGCTCCGCGGATTCCTGGGATCCATTGGGAATCCCCCTCCTTCGAGAATGACATTGAGCATCACAAATGGCATCCCTCTACGAAGAGGGGCTCAAAACGAAATAAAGCGAAGGCGTCACGTGAAGTAGAAGTACCTCACGATGCTCAAGATTCTAGGGGTAAAGGGTGCTTCGTGATTCAGGAGTGGAGAAGCCGAAAGGGCGGATTTTCCATCCCCTGGGCTCAGGGGGAACCCAGGTTTTATAGTAATGGGGCTCCGCAAAGCAGAACTCACATGGCGTGAAGGGGTGGTGGTTGCATCACAGCGAGCTCACGAACGACAGGGCATTCGCGGAGAGGTACCGCCTCCGGTGCTTCGCTGTGGGCTCATGAATGCCAGGCCGTTCGCGGAGAGGTACCGCCTCTGGTGCTTCGCGGCGGGTTCCCGAACGTAAGGCCATTCGTGGAGAGGTACCACCTCCGGTGCTGCGTGGGACCACGATGCTCGGGGGTGCTTCGCCTCTGCGCTTCACGAGGCAGCATGCATGTATTCTTTTTCACCCCTTCCGTTCGTGCAATATTTTGTCTCCAACAACCCCTTTACATTGGAGTTCCATTAGGTACCCAGTACTGTCAAATTATGTACCAGATGGCATCATTCATTTTGATATAAGTCTCTATATCCTACCTAACGTCACAGAATGACCTCTTGGTCCCACACCAACACCTATATATTTCTAAATTAACAGAAATACAAGATTTTTGGAAATAATTAATCTAGTTTCATACCTCAAAAAGGAATAGGGTGTTATAATTAGGTCTTAATAAAATCCTCACATGGATTAGGTATCAAAATAACCATGTTTATACTAACCATATAAAAGGGACTTACGCACCATGTCCATTTGGGAGAAGGATAATAAGAAAAATAAGAAGATAAGAATGTCAGAGAAGAGATGAAGTGAAAAAATAGATTTAACTTATAAATACACGAATAAGTCAAGGAGAAGATTCCAAAATACAATATAGAGGAGAAGGGGGAGTCTCCCCGATCCCCCTTGGGCTTGGATGAATGAAACGCGAGTAGTAGGAGACCAAAAAGAGGGTTTAAAATTAATCATTGGTTTTTATAAAATCAATAATAATTCTTTTTATGACATATGGTTTGGACACCTTGTTTACCAAAATATGTAATAACCATTAAGGAGATAGTATATCTATTACAAAATTCCACATTATTAAGCAGGATAGTTTAAAAATCTATGAACTAACCATACACCAACTACCAGATATAATTTTACCTCATGTAATATTAATCAACAGAGTTTACTTAATTATGTACCAACCATGTTTGGTTACTCATACATATGATAAAGGAAAAAATTAAATACTAGCCATTCCCCAACCATGAATTGGCCATGCAGCTGAGAAAATATGTCATTTTTTTTAAAATTCCCACAAAAACATTAACAATAACAATAAAATTAATAATAAATCAAATAATACATAAAACTAAAAATTAGGTGTGATATCCTTCATTCATAAGTGATTAATCCTTCAAAATCCTATTTTCCCTTGCATTCATCATTGGAAAATCATTATAGTTGACAGTGCCACTTTCTATTATCATGTGGACCCTACAATCATGTATTAATTTGATAATGGAGATATCAATCTTGGAGAAAATAATCCATAGTTTCTCTATCCCTACTATAAATCTGTGAAAACCTACCATTAGTATACTCTTATTATAATAAGGATCCCAAATAATATGGAAACATATGGAATCTCTCATAGGCCCTACTTTCCATATCATCCACTCCTATTTGGTATAAAAACACCTTATGTATAATTAATTTTTGTATATATAAATGGACTACAACTAGTGATAGTCCCTTTATGCCTTTACTGTATATTATGAGATACTGTGATGGGTTGATCATGCCAAAGTCCCACAAAAAATCAATTACTAGGTGTCCTAATAGTACTCATAGTCATATGATGATAAAATATAAGACAAAAAAGTCCTTGATACATGATCTTAAAAGGCAAAACTTGGGTTTTTATTACACAACCATAAAAGGTACACTATATACCCTTGATTAGAGAACTAAAAGGAAAACCATTAGTCATATATTCACAACATTAATGGCCACACCATTAGTCTTTATCACATGACCTTATAAAAAATGACATGCCTTATTGTATTTTATCAAACAATATATATTTTGATTCATTTTATAGGGTTACATTGGAATCCCTATTCATGGGGACAATCCCTATAATATAACATCATCAATTAATATGAATTTTTATACCTTTCTATATGGTGTTAAATTAAAGTGTGCCTTCCTATATATCATTAATCCATAGAGTGATCACTAATGTAGATATTTTTTTAAATCATTCAATTTTCAATTTCAGTTAAATTATAAATGATGTTAAAAACATTGTTAACATTGTTTATATTAAAATCATTGTAAAATATCAGTATTTTTTTTATTGTTGTTTATATTATAATTTTTCCCTACAATTTGTTTTCAAAGTCAGTTTTATAAATAAATGAAATTGATAATCTTTTTAAAATAAAAAATTGTCATCATATACCAATTAAACTGGTTTTATACCCATCAACCTGATGCCACTCCCCATGATTCCTAGACCATTCCCCAAAACAACCAAGTCTAAAAATGTTCCCCAAGTCATCAATGCTCACCATCATTGTTCTTCCTCTATCATCATGTCCACACCAGTTATTCTACTTATGATATCCTCTTTTACCTAATATAAATCGTATTCTACCAAAACCTATTTACAAATTTCATATGTTGTGTATAATGTTTATATATTTGAATATATCATTATTCTTGTAATCCTATACATATTTTTTAATGATTTATCTTTCATTTTATTTTTTAATTGAATTTTTTATGAATATTTGAAATTCCAATTCCAAATTATTTATTTATGTGTCTATTAGTCTTATAATTGTTTTATATAATTATTACACTATGTTTTTTTAGTTAGAGTACTTACAAAAACAATTATTTTAAATAAATAATTTATAGTTCTATATTAAAATTTAATAATATTATTTTTATTATATTTTTATTAAGTTTTTTATCATTTAAAATGATATAATTAATTAATTTATGTTTTATTTAATGGACATAAATAATAAATTAATAATGTTACTTTTAGTTTTGTTTTTTTTATTTTGAAAAAATATTTCTTATTTTTTAAAGTTCACACACACACAAACATATATATAAATTTATAATGAATATTATAACATAACATATTAATGTTATGAAATTAGTACATATATATTTATATATAGAGAGTGATAATAAAATTTAATGAACTTTTTATTTTTTAATAAATAAAAAATTTGAACATCAATATAATTTATAAAATGATTAAATTTTCATATATATATGACTTTGGTTATTATTATTATTACTATTATTATTGTTAATATTTTTTTTATTAATATTTTTATTATCTAAAAAAACTGAATATTTTCAATCATGTTTTTTCAGAATATATTTTAATTTAATATTATATTCACAATATACAATAACATATATTTTTTATTTGACTGCTCTTATAGGTGATAATGAATTGTAATTAGAATACTTCTTGATAATAAAGTAATGAATATGAGAAAGGGTTTTATAAATCTTTTAAATTTTCTGAATGTTCCATAAAAAGGACATGGTTTGCTATTAAGGCATGAAATTTTTTAATGTGAGAGAAATGGGATCCAAAGAAATAAACTATTATTTAATATGAAATGGTTTTAAGATGAGATATAGTCCTTAGACATAGAATGGTAAAAACGTGTAAAATTAATAATGTGATGTAAGAAGAGATATTAAAATTGATAATTATAAACAAATAGAATAAATTATTCATGATAATAAAGAAAAATATATTGAGAAAACACATATGATGAAGCCACTATATGGTGATGTTGAATAACCCCAATATCTGGGATGTATCAATTTTTCATTTTTTTCAATTGTTTTGGGATTAGTTGACGTGAAATCTAGAAATATATGGAGTGAAAAATGTTCTAAAAAACATTAGATCATTTGAAAGAGATACTTACAAATGAAAATGATGAAGCCAATTGAAATTATAATGTGAAAAATTTATTATATCAAATTGCATTAGTGTACAATAAGATACATGTATTCCCCATAGATTGTGTATAATGAACCAAACCTTTCTAACATTTCAGTACATTATTTTTAAAATAAATATTTAGTTACCACAACCAAAGGATCAAGAGACCTAATATATTTTTAATAATAGGTTCAAAATGAATCCAAAATAAACTAAAACAAAAAATGTTTGTTTTAATCTCTATAATGAGCCCCTAAATCTTTTTATTCTCCTAAAACAACATAGGATAACCTGGAGGATACATAAAATAAAGGGGTGAGATAAAAAGTTGATTAAGGTAATAAAAATGATAATGAATAATAACATGTGAGTCAAATGGCATAACATGGTAGCATAACATAAAGATAATGGAATCATAAGAAAGTGAAAAAAAACATAACTTTTTTTTGTAAGTATATGTCATGGCTAACCACCAAGACAAAATCACATGTTGGGTAGAGTCCCATAATGGATTAGGTTCACTCCTTAATCCCATACATACCATATCATGAGATAAAAAATTACCCAATACATTGGATCACTATCTGGGAGTACCCATCATAACATGCACATGATTATGCGTTCCAAAAAAGGAAATAAATCATATGTAATGAACATAATGATTACTCATTGAAAGAAATGGGTTTTATAATCCTTCCTCATATCATAATCCAATGGGATTTCATAAAGAAGGAATTTGAAAAATGAAAATAAGTTATATATTTCCACATAAAAGGAAAGGAGAATAATCTAGGTATATATGATAAAGATATATATAAAAAATTTAGAATCATTACATTACACTAAATATTAAGATAAAGAGTGTTATATAGAGAAAGATCATAACCCAATGAAATAGTGTGGTCTAGAGAGATCTGTTACCTTATGTTCCAGAATCAATCTACACATTCACTTAACATCTTGAAAAATCTTATAAAGTTCATTAATTAATTAATTATAAACCTTTTAAATCTATATTTTATTTGTAATAATCATATTATATTCATTTACAACTATTTAATTGGGATATAAATCTTAATTTCATTATTCCTTGGGCATTTATTTCACGGTTCTGAGGTCAGATAACCTATGTATAACTATTTATGTTCTTGTCAAATGAGACAAAAACTATATAAGGGAAATGAAATTATATTAATTTAATTCCAAAAATTTCACTAGACCCAAATACCCATATATGTTCTGACATAAGGATGATTCATTTAGTAAGATTGTTAACTTTATACGGTTAGTCTATTTATGTGGTTTTACCACAACCAAAAATAGTTCCTTTTTATTCGATATTATTCATATATGTTAATTAAAGAACTTGAAAAAAGTTATCATCATCATCACATCACTTTTTATTAAAAAATCAACACAGTCCAACAAAAACAAACATAAAACACGAAAACAAAAAGCATATAGAGGTCTGAAATAGTGCAAACCAAGGGAATCCCCTCTAATCAAATTGACCCCTTCGGGCTTCAAAGAGATAAAATCATGCAGCCAGACAGGTTTAGATCCTAGAACATCCAAAGAAGCAAGGTGATCCGCCCCTTGGTTACCCTCGTGCCAAAAATGACTAATTTTGGTAACATTAGACAACATACCTTTGCACTTGTTGATAATATAGAAGATGGACCAGGAGGAGGGAAAATGTTTTTGAGGGCATCATGATGAATTTTCGAATCAGTTTCAACCTCACCAATCACAATATCCTTCTGGAGACAGAGGATAATACCTGTCATCATGGCTTTGGCATCCGCCTGGAGGGGGGATCCATACCCTAACTGAGAGGAAAAATCTATATAGATCGAGCCCCACTGGTCCCGCACCACACCGCCTCCGCTCAGGGCCCCTGATGAATAGGACCCATTGGAATTGAGCATGAGTCCTCTCGAGGACGGAGACCAATGAACCCAAGAACCTTGAGCAACAGTAAATTGGAATCCTTGGGAATGCGATCGCATCTAGCTAAAGGATGGAGCATCACTCCAGGAGGAGAATAGGGAAACCAGATCCGCAAGAATGAATTTCGACCTGCAGATAATGGATCTACCCGAGGCGTGGGTCCCTTCGAATCTTAGCTTATTTCTAGCTTGCCATATCTCCCAACAACCAGCAGTTAATGTCATCACACGAGTCGTTCTCTCCAGACCTCTATCTCTCAAACCATGAAACCATCTCTCCAAGAAAGAAAGTGTGACGCCCCAGGTATTATGAACTAGTTCAAGTAAGAAATGTTATGCCTTTAATGATGTCTCTTGTTTTATTTGTTGTGCTAATAAGGAATTTGAATTAAAATAAAAGATGGAGAATAAAGTAAACTGATATATATTAAAATATTACATTGCAAAAAGACCCAAATAGTTGAAAATATCATGCACAAGACCTAACATAGCCACAACAAGACTACTAAGAACCACAACATGAGTAATCGGATAGTCCTCGTCTTTAGAGTCCATTAGTGTGAAAAATATAACAGCCAGGGCCACGAAAAACATGCTTAACACCAAAGGTGTGAGGAGAACCATCATTCCTAGATCAAGTGTTCAGATTTTAAGAAACACCCTACACCCCTACTTTTATAATGATCCTGTGAATTATGACTGGTGGATAATATAGTCGTTGGGTTTTCAAAACGACCTTTGGGTTTTCTTTGATAAAGAATATCATTTTATTAAAACATGTTTTCATGCTCTTATAATTTTATAATATTTCAACTATTATAATAGGTTTCACAAAATAATTATAGTTTTAAAATAAAAAGAGTATTCTCGGAAATAAATCCTTTTGTTTTCACAACATCCGGATGGATACTGTTATATTGAAAACATAGTTTTGTTTTTGTAAAGGATATGTTTAAAGGGTATCTATAATAAATTGTATCGTTTCACAGCAAAAATTCGGAATTGGGGTAAACTTTTGGTATTTTAATGTTTATGAGACATATAGTAGTTTATTTTAAAGATCCAAATAGTTATACTGGTTTTGTATAAAAAATATGATAGGTAGATCTTTTAAAAGATTTATAGAAAAAGGATTGAAATTTTAAGTTGAAACTATTTTTTTATTGTATATTTACTCATTTTTGTACAAATATTTATATTAAACACTATTTCGAACTAAGTATACTAAAAATAGTTTTTTCGAAAGTCTAAATAATTTTTTATAAAAAAATATGTTTATATGAAATATATTACATAATCTAGTAAAAGGATTTAGATTTTAAATTTAAACTATTTGTCTTTATTGAATGTACCATCTTCTGTATATTTAAAATACACTTTATTTTGAAATAAGTATACTTATACTAGGTTATTTTATAAATTTAAATAAATTATAATAAAAAAATTGGTTGGGGCCCGACCAAGCTGAGGGAATCCCTTAAGGGACAAGCCCTCTAGGCCGAGACAAAGGCCCAAGGGACCCGAGGTGCCGACCATCGGGGTCCCCAAGCGTCTAGTGGATGTTCAAACCATGTCTTGAGCCGTGCATAGGTGTTCTAGGTCTCGCGCAGGCCCGTGTGTAAGGCAGCGGCGCGTGCTGCCTGGGGTTGGGCCGAAGCCCGCATGAGGCCCATGTATAAAGCCCGGACGTGTGTGTGTTCGTGTTATCGAACCGAAGCCGGCGCGCTTTGTATTATACGCCGCGCCTCGACCGCATTCCTTTTCGATGTGGGATGCGCTCCGTGCGACCAGGATCGTCTGATCGACTCCAGTGTAGATCTCGACCGTCCGTCCCTTTTTATCCGCGTGATCGCCCCACGTATCACCGTGACCGTTCGATCTTCCCAGAGATCTAATCTCGGTCTTCCATTCCTTTACCGCGTCGAACCCCGTCATCTTCTTCCTTGCAGCAGCACCCAACCAGTAGGAATGTGCAAGGACACCTCAGCCTCACCCCCGCACTGCTCCCCTTGACTTACGAACACCCCCTCCTAGGGCTCTGTTCCTTTGTCTTCCCAATGTCGATCTAGCATCATGGGTCGAGTCATCTTTGGATACCGAGGCCTATATAAACGCATCTGGCCTCATGAAACCATGGTGGTTCCTCCTCCTTCCCTCCCACAAACTTCTAGCAAGATCAGCTTGGTGCACCTGGTCCGAGCTTCTCCTCAAGAAAGGTAAGGGTCCTTTCATGCTTGCTTTCTTTTAAAAGAACCATTGTTTTATACTCTCGATATATATATAGTTTATTTTTATATATATACTTAATATAAAACCATTGGTTTGTATAGCCTTCAAGGAATCTGCCTTCGTGTTTTCAATAGGGTGCATGTGTAAGCGTTGTTCCATGTTTTGCTTTCCTTTGGAAGAAACCCATACCATTATACACTCAGTATATTTACAGTTAGTTTATGCACCAACCTTTCGGTTTGTAATACCCTCAAGGGTGTTTAATTTTGCATTATCAGAAGAGTTATATGTCTGAATACTTTTTAATTTTTATTTTTTTTGTTTTGTTATGATTTAGTTTTACAAAGAAACCCAAAACTTATTTTTTCACATATATAGTGTATATACAGTTTGTATAAAAAAAATTAAATTGTGAATATATAGAACCCAAACCCTTTGGTTTGGGGTATCCATGGTCATTCAGAAAGGTTATACTAAGTAAAATATGTATAATGATGTTGCATTTTATATCGACTCTTAACATATGTTATTCACGTAATATATACATATAACTAAATATATTTTCATATCTTCAAAACGAGTCTGTATGATTTTAGGGGATGAATGCCTATCCTCGAACGATATTTGGATGCAATCTAGGCCATTGGATTATGTTCAATTGTGTTTTTGTTTTAAGCCAAAGTTGCTACATGTTTATTTATTTTCTCATGAATATTTAACCCTCTAAAATTTTTTGGTTCTTAACTAAATAAAATTAAGAGTTTCTCTTTAGAACTCAAGAAAATTTTAATGGTTTTGTTGTTTTTGTGTAAAAACCTTTTTTTATTCTTTGTGTATATATGGTGATGTGTATATATATATTCCAAAACCTATTATTATGTAATGATTACCAGGACTGACTTTATGTTTTGATACATGTGTGATTTTAATAAAGGATAATTTTGGTGTTTACTAAACAAGTATTTTATACATATACCCACAAATGAACATGTTTTAATAAAGGTTCTTCTTTGACATGGACTATGACGTACTTTATGATAAAGTGTATATTTTGGCTTCATTAATATGTATTAGAGGATTTAGTATTTACGAGATCCTTTAGTCATGTTATGTTCACTTATTATCTGAAGACAAAATGAAAACACGTTAATAAATGCGTTAATTTATCATGTTATGGTTTAATTTATTTAAAAGTTCAAGGGCCTAGTTATCACCATGACTGATTTCAAATGTTTTCCTTAAGAACTCCATTTCCATGGAATAATAATTTCAACAATTTATCATTTATTATATCATCATTTGATGTGCTTTAGTAATTAGAATATGTGAAAAGAATGTTTTACTAAGCTATGTATTCCTTTGATTATATATTGACACATTTTTCAAAGTTAACTATCATAACTTTTATTAGAAAAATTTGTGGTGGTTCATTTTTTTATTATTGTACATAATTCATGCTTATGGCATATCACTAAATGAACTAAGAAATTAGATTACCCAATGTGGTATGGGACACCATGGGTAAAAATGAAAATGAATGAGATATTCAAGGTGGTATGGGACATCTTGAATATAAAAATGGTTTAAGTAAAGAATGAATGATGTGGCTCACATGATAATAAATACATGTCAAGGGTGCGCCCAGATAGCACTCCAATGCATTGGGTAAAGACATAATCTCTAGAGATGACCATTTAGACTGATACCTTGGTGAATAACCTTGGTAATATTTTTATGACACCTTGGGGATGAACCTTGGTGAAACGAAATTATTGTCAATATTGAATGTCGATGCCACATAATTCAAGATTTGTAACAATTTCTTTCCAAGATATAGTTCTTTCACTACTGATGACTTTAAGTTTTCATAATGTTCTTATTTCACTGGTATAATCATGGAGCATGATTGGTGTTTATCAGTTAATAAGAATAGTAACCAGCATTTGAAAATTTAGTTTTTTCCTTTATGCACAACTCTGATTATGAATTACTCTTAATTGTTTAATTTATACTTAAGTAAGTAACATATCATACATGTTTATGATAACCATTGTTATTCCTTCGAGAATTAACATAATTGTTTCATGTTCTTCCTGAAAACCTTGATTTATAATTTTTGTGTTACAATTTTCCTTTAATGAGTGCTCAATCTCTTTTAAAAGAATGTTCTCAAATGTTTCAATGTTTTAATTTCTTTTTAAAGCCCCTTACTTAGTATTTCAATTCTCACCCTACGATTGATTTAAAATTTTTAGGTATCAGCTCTTAAAAGATGAATTGTTCCAAAAAATTGCTGGTTTCCCAGAACCCGAACCCCACACGATGCTATGTATGGGACATGATGTGTTGTTAACAAGTATGTTTTATTTTAAGATAACAAATCATGTTCAGAAGGCACTGACTCTTGGGTTTTTGGGGTCAGGGTCTCTACAGTTGGTATCAGAGGTTCGGTTTGGATATATCTGGAAAGCTGGAAACTAAAACAAAAATATATATATGTATATATATTTCAATTTTATTAAAAATTGGGTTTTCTTAAAATTCAAATGGAAAACGATGGCACATCTCTTATCTCTCCCCACAGAGGACCTAAAGACCATTGTGTCTTTAGATAGCCGTGAGGACTTTCTAAACTATGCCCACATCTGCATGACAAGAAAACACCTTTATGACGTATCCAATTCACCATGGGTGCTTCATTTACACCAAGGGGTAGCAATAAATTACATCCTTATGATGATAACTCAGTTTCCATCATATGTGCGTCGGGGAAGGTACCATGAGGGACATTTCTGGATTTTCACGGTGGGTGAGAGCTTTGGCACCATGATTGATAACCCTTTTCAAGAAGCTGCTGCTGACAGAGACCTCCGAGCGTGCTACCTTTGTCAAATTTTAACTATGGCTTCTGGGGTCAGTTGTTGGACTTCGGAAGATTAGAAGATGATTCCACCTGACTGTCTTGCAGACGAAAAGTGTATGAGGATGTCTCTCAACTTCATACCCCTCATGATAGACTCATAAGACGTCATAGGTGCCCTCCTGAGTTTTCCCATGAATGCTCGGCCTGTGTTTGGTTAGAGGATTTAGGGAGTTTTGCCTCTCTGTGTGGAGGTTGTTTAGTCAGTGGATAAGGGATACTCAAGAACTAATAATAATAAAAGTATTTTTATTGAAATTTTGTCTTTCCCCTTCCATGTCTTTACTTTGTTTTTGTCCTTGAATGATTTTCAAGTGTTTCAATTTCTGTCTTAAAACATTCAGATGGAAGGACAAACCCACATGTTATCTCTTCCCACTAAGATTTTGGAAATCTTTGCAATCAAAACGTGTGAGGAAAAGTACGACCCCTTCGCAAATTTTCGAAGAACGTGCAAGTAGTGGTTTGAGGTAACAAACAGTCCAAAGATTCTCCGCACCTGCCAGGGGAATGCCTCCATCTATTACTGCATTGGTTCTACACTGTTAGCCGAACGTGAACGACGAGGAAGTTACCACAAAGGGATCTTTCTATGTTTCACCCTAGGCCAAAACTACATGGCCAGAATGAAATTTCAGGAGGCTGCGTTAGAGGGAAATCTTTATGCGGCATATATGCTCCAACTTCTCAGCTTTATCCTGTTTGAACGTATCTATGGATTTGATGTCTTCGACCAAGACATGATTTGGCAAGTCCTTCGTACTTTGTTATGTAAAGATATTTTAGAACATTGTAATGTTTTAGCTTCCCTCTGGAGGCCTGAAGGCCCGGAACATAAGATCAACCCGTCCTGTCTTAGGTGTGTTTGGATTGTGGAGCTGGAGGAGTTGAGCATCGCTACGCGGATTCTTCTGAATGCACCCGCTAACCCTATATGTTGGTGGAGGTGGTAGGAATGTTGCTGAACCTTGTAGTGTTGCAAAATAAATTGCGGGGATGCAATTTTCAAAAGGGGGAATAATGTGATGCCCAAGGTTTTATGAACTAGTTCATGTAATAAATGTTATGCCTTTAATGATGTCTCTTGTTTTATTTATTGTGCTAATAAGGAATTTGAAATAAATTAAAACAAGGAGAATAAGGTAAACTAATATATATTAATATATTACATTGCAACAAGACCCAACTAGTTGAAAATAACTAGCACAAGACCTAACACAGCCCCAACAATACTACTAAGAACCACAACACGAGTAATAGTATAGTCTACGTCTTCAGAGTCCATCACCGTGAAAAATATAACAGCCAGGGCCACAACACACATGCTTAACACCAAAGGTATGAGGAGAACCATCCTTCCTAGATCAAGTGTTCTGATTTTAAGAAACACCCTACACCCCTGCATTTATAATGATCCTATGAATTATGAGCATTGGAAAATATAGCCGTTGGGTTTTCAAAACAAACATTGGGTTTCCATTGAAAATGTTTATCATTATATTAGACCATGTTTTAATGCTCTTATAATTTTATACTATTTCAACTATTATAATATGTTTCACAAATGAATTATAGTTTTAAAATAAAGAGTATTCTCAGAAATAAATCCTTTTGTTTTCACAAGATCCTGATGGATACTTGTATATTGAAAACATAGTTTTCTTTTTGTAAAAGATATGTTTAAAGGGTATCTATAATAAATTTTATCATTTGACAACAAAAATTATGAATTAGGGTAATCTTTTGGTCTTTTATAGTTTATGAGACAAATAGTAGTTTATTTTAATGATCCAAATAGTGATACTGGTTCTTTATGAAAAATATGAGAGGTAGATATTTTAAAAGATTTATAGAAAGGGGATTTAAATTTTAAGTTGAAACTATTTTTTTATTGTATATTAACTCATTTTTATACAAATATTTATATTACAAACTATTTTGAACTAAGTATACTTAAACTAGTTATTTATAAAGTCTAAATAAATTTTTATAAAAATTTATGTTGATAAGAAATATATTACATAAGCTAGTAAAAGGATTTAAGTTTTAAATTAAAACTATTTGTCTTTATTGAATGTACCCTCTTCTGTATATTTATACTACACTTTATTTTGAAATAAGTATACTTATACTAGGTTATTTTATAAATTTAAATAAGTTTTAATAAAAAAATTTGTTGGGGCCTGGCCAAGCCAAGGGCATCCCATAAGGGACAAGCCCTCTAGGCCGAGAACAAGCCCCAACGGACCCGAGGTGCTGACCATCGGGGTCCCCAAGTGTCCAGTGGATGTCCAAACCATGTCCCATGCCGTGCATAGGTGTTCAAGGTTGTGCACAAACCCGTGTGTAAGGCCGCGGCGCGTGCTGCATGGGGGTGGGCCGAAGCCCACATGGGGCCCATGTATAAGGCCCTGATGTGTGTGTGTTCGTGTTATTGAACCGAAGCTAGCACACTTTGTATTATAAGACTCGCCTCAACCACGTTCCGTTTTGATGTGGGATGCACTCCGTGAGACCGGGACCAACCGATCGACTCCCGTGTAGATCTCGACCGTTCGTCCCTTTTTAGCTGCGCGATCGCCCCACATATCACCGTGAGTATTCGATCTTCCCCGAGATCTAATCTCGACCGTCCATTCCTTTACCGCGTCGACCCCCGTTGTCTTATTTCTCGCAGCAGCACCCGACCAGTAGGCCTGTGCAAGGATGCCTCGGCCTCACCCCCGCACTGCTCCCCTTGACATCTGAACACCCACTCCTAGGGCTCTGTTCCTTCGTCTTCCCCACGTCGGTCTAGCCTCTTGGGTCAAGTCATATTTGGATACCGAGGCCTATATAAACGCCTCTGGCCTCATGAAACTGCGGTGGTTCCTCCTCCTTCCCTCCCACGAACTTCCAATAAGATCACTGTGGTTCACCTGGTTTGAGCCTCTCCTCAAGAAAGTTAAGGGTCCGTTCAAGCTTGCTCTCTTTTAAAAGAACCTCTGTTTTATACTCTCGGTATATATACAGCTTATTTATATATATATATAATTAATATAAAACCAACGGTTTGTATATCCTTCAAGGAATCTATCTTCGTGTTATCAGTAGGGTGCATATGTAAGCGTGGTTCCTTGTTTTTCTTTCCTTTGGAAGAAACACATACCATTATACACTCAGTATATATAATGTTTGTATATGCACCAACCTTTCGGTTTGTAATAATCTCAAGGGTGTCTACTTTTGCGTTATCAAAAGAGTTATATGTATTAAACCGTTTTAATTATTATTTTTTTGTTATTATTCAGTTTTACAAAGAAACCCAAACCATATTTTTTTACATATATAGTGTATATACAGTTTGTATAAAAAAAATAAAAATGTGAATATATAGAACCCAAACCCTTCTATTTGGGGTATCCATGGTCATTCCGCAAGGATATACTAAGTAAAATATGTATAATGAGGTTTCATTTTAAATTGACTCTTAACATATGTTATTCACATAATATATACATATAACTAAATAATTCTGCATGTCTTCAAAATGAGTCAGTATGATTTTAGGGGATGAATGCCTATCCTCGAACGATATTTGGATGCAATCTAGGCCATTGGCTTAAGTTCAATTATGTTGTTGTTTTAAACAAATGTTGCTACATGTTTATGTATTTTCTCATGAATATTGAACCCTCTTAAAATTTTTGGTTCTTAACTAAATAAAATTATGAGTTTCTTTTTAGAACTCAAGAAAATTTTAATGGTTTTGTTGTTTTAGTGTAAAAATATTTTTTTTTCATTCATGGAGTATATATGGTGATGTTTATATATATATTCCAAACCCTATTTTTAAGTAATGATTACCAGGACTGACTTTATGTTTTGATACATGTGTGATTTTAATAAAGGATAATTTTGGTGTTTACTAAACAACTATTTTATACATATACCCACAAATAAACATGTTGTAATAAAGGAGCTTCTTTGACATAGACTATGATGTAATTTATGATAAAGTGTATATTTTGGATTCATTAATATGTATTAGAGGATTTAGTATTTATGGGATCATTTCATCATGTTATGTTCACTTAATATCTGAAGACAAAATTAACTCACTTTGGTAAATGCATTAATTTATCAAGTTATGGTTTACTTTATTTACAAGTTCAAGGGCCTAGTTATCACCATAACTGATTTCATGTGTTTTCCTTAAGCACTCCATTTCCATGGAATAATAATTTCAACGATTTATCATTTATTATATCATCATTTCATGTGCTTTAGTAATTAGCATATGTGAAAAGAATGTTTTACTAATCTATGTATGCCTTTGATTAGTTATTGACACATTTTACAATGTTAACTATCCAACCTTGTATTAGCAAAATTTGTAGGTGGTTCATTTTTTATTATTGTACATAATTATTGCTTATCACATATCACAAAATGAACTAAGAAATTGGATTATCCAAAGTTGTATGGGACACCTTTGGTAAAATGAATATGAATGAGATATTCAAGGTGGTATGGGACATCTTGTATATACAAATGGTTTAAGTAAATCATGAATGATGTGGCTCACATGATAATAAAGACATGTCATGAGTGCACCTAGATAGCGCTCCAATGCATTGGGTAAAGACGTAATATCTAGATATGACATTTTAGACTGATACCTTGGTGAATAAACGTGGTAATTTATTTATGACACCTTGTGGATGGACCTTGGTGAAATGAAATGATTGTCAATATTGAATGTTGATGCCACATAATTCAAGTTATGTAACAAGTTCTTTCCAAGATAAAGTTCTTTCACGGCTGATGCCTTTATGTTTTCATAAAGTTCCTATTTCACTGGTATATGCTTGGAGCATGATTGGTGTTTATCACTTAATAAGAATAATAACCAGCATATGAAAATTTAGTTGTTTCCTTTATGCACAAATCTGATTATGCATTACTCTTAACTGTTTAATTTAGGCTTAAGTAAATCACATGTCATACTTTTTTATGATAACCATTGTTATTCCTTCGATAATTAATATAATTCTTTCATGTTCTTCCTGAAAACCTTAATTGAGCATTTTTGTGTTATTATTTTCCTTTAATGAGTGTTCAATCTCTTTTAAAAGAATGTTTTCAAATGTTACAATGTTTTAATTTCTTTTTAAAACCCCTTACTGAGTATTTCAATGCTCAACCTACATTTGATTAAAAAATTTCATGTACCAGCTCTTAATAGATGAATTGTTCCAGAAATTGCTGGTTTCCCAGAACCAGAGCCGCACACGATCCCCTCTATGGGACATGATGTGTTGTTAACAAGTGTGTTTTATTTTATGATAACACATCATGTTCAGAAGGCACCGACTCCTGGGTTTTTGGGGTCAGGGTCTCTACAGAAAGACCTGCCAGAGAAGGGACACCAATCCCTGTAAGGTCCCCAAAGCAACCCCAGACTACTTGCACCCACTCCCCCGAGAAGAATATGTGATCTAAAGATTCCTCCTATGGAGCTGCACAACAAGAGCACCTGGAGACCAGCGGAATTCCACAGTGTTTAACATTTTCATCAGTGGGAATGGAATGATTCCTGATCCTCCATAAAATAAAATTGAATTTCTATAGCACAACATTAGACCACCGAAGCTCATTCCACCCATCAGACAAAACTCGGGGGCTCCTAATACCTCGAATAGCCCGAGCTGAAAAATTCCCTGAAGCAGAAGCAGTGGACACGTAGTGATCAGGAACCTTGGAAGGGGTGATGAGATCCTATAAAGCCTTCTGATCCACATCCATCACTGTATTAATGAAGCCCAGGTACCAGCTTTCCTCCCGAAAAGAGATGAAAGGAACCAGACAACCCGGAAATCCCAACACTTTTCCTGCCTAATTATGATACCAGAAGGAAATAGTCCCCATACCTATTATCCATTGCGATTGATCCTGAAGCTCAGTGACAAGATTCATCAAATTAGGACAAACCATGGAAACCCATTCTTCCCTCGAGAGCTGGCCATGAATCAAATAATGCATCGATTGGCCCCAAAGGGTAGACTGATCCACAATTTCACATGCCAGCTTTTCCTGCATACCCCTGAGTGTATCAGCTAAACTCCGCACATTAATACCTCCGTACCTAGCAGTCCTGGCCACCTTACTCCAAGAATCCAAGTGTTTTTAATTTTCCACTTGAGGATCCCAAATGAAATTAGACAGAAGCATATCCATGCTAGAGATGACACCCTTTGGGGCAACAACTCCCAAAAGTGCATGCACTAGAGTCGCCAACAACACACTATTAATGAGAGCAATACGCCCTCTGAAGGACAAATATCTGTTTTTCCAGTTATTAATTTTATCCGCAATCTTGGTAATATGGATGTCAAAATCCCGAATCTACAGTCTAACAGGGGAAATCAGAGCCCCGAGAAGAGGTGGTGTTTATAAGGAGAGGAGAGGGGTGTATTTAATATAATGATTATTAGTTTTTTATTTTTGATGAAGGATATAAAATTTATTTATTATCATGAATATATATATTAAATAATCAATGTTATTTAAAACTAATGGGATATTACATCATCCGTGACTCCAAAATTCATGTATTCTGTTTATAATGTTAAATACCATATTTTACTATATTTCATGATTCACCAAAAATAAACTATTTTAGTTAAATACCAAGAAATAACCCTATATTTTTCCACTGTCTAGATTCCAATAATGAAATCCATTTTAAGATTTCTTTCTATATATGAGAAATTTAATTTTAAAATAAAATCCTTATTTATTTGAAAAATATCGACTTTATTATTATGATCAATTTTCTGACCTTTTAAAAAATTACTTATGGTATCATAAAATTATCTTATCATTATAACAAAACTTAATATTTATTTATAAATCCATTTTTTGAAAATAATCTTTATTTTAAATCATTATATTTTTATTAAAAATGAAAATTAAACATACACATTTTTAAAAAAATACAACCACTTAATTTATCATTTTTAAAACATTTATTTTCTTGTAATATTGTATAAATATATCATATTTTCATTTTATAATATATTTAAATATTATTTTTCACTTACATAGGCGATGATACTATTATAATGATGAGGTTACAATTCCTAATAGATAGATTACTATTCCAACCACTGGTTATATTAAAATGGTTAAATTACTATTCTTACTGTCAAATTTGTAATGGTAATAAGGGTTACCTAATTTATATAAATTACAAATATTTTATTTATTATTTATTAAATTTTTGTTTCTCCCAAGGTTATATTTACTTTTAATTTTAAAATTCATATTTCATTACTAATTTTATACTTCATTTCTACAATTTTGTTCATGAGTATGGTTATTTTGGTGGATTAAAGAGATCAAAATTTTCAAAAAATTTCCTATTTTTTATTTTTTATCCCTTTGTAATATTTTCAATTCTTATATCCATTTTGATTTTCTAAATATAATTCCCAAATTAAAATAATAAAATTTTATTATTTTCATTATGTGGTGCATATTTATTAAACTACATTACTAAATATGACATAATTATTAGAAGGGAAATTCCATTGATAATATTTTGGGTTGTCGTATTATACCCCCTTATGAAATTTCTCCCTTGAAATTTGATTTTCCATACTAAGGTAAAAAGTGGTGAGGGTATATCTACTTCATGGATTCCATTGATTCTCATGTCACCTCCTCATACTTATGCTTTTTCTATGGTACTTCGACTAGGTGAGTTGTCTTATTGCATAGAACTTTATCACTAAAGCAAATAATCTTCACCAGAAACTCCTGACGAGAGATATATTTTTTCATCTATACCACCTCTAAATTCAATACATTTGAGGGATCTAGTTGGTAATTTCTTGAGATGGATATGTGGAACACGTTGTTTTCTTGAGATTGGGTAGGTGGGAGTACTAGTCCATAATCCACAACTCTGGTCTAATAAAGAAACTCCAATGGGTCGATGTACCTGGGACTTAGGTTCCCCTTCTTACAAAATCTCAGGACTCCCTTCGAAAGGGATATGTAGAGGAATACCTTTTATTTGACCTCAAAATCTTGGTCTCATCAATGATTTTCAGAATAAATCTTATGTTGACTTTGTGTATCCCTAATGTCTTGCGGAATGGTCATGACCTTTTATATAATTTCATGACCATTTTAGTTCCCATACTCTTTTGAAGTCCACCATGCATTCTCTTAAGACACCTTCAAGTGTTTTTTATAGTCCATTCAGATTCATTACTACAAAATAAGCCATTAATAAATCTATAAATGGCTTTTATCAGTGCTTGAAATGAGTTGATGATGCGAGCGATGTTAAATCCCATTACATTTATCAGTGTAAGTAAAAGTGTGGATAAATGCAACCTTTATTAGTGCTAATAAAAAACACATTTATCAATGCTTCTTAAAGAACTGCTAAAAGATTTCATTATCAGCACTGTAGATGCACCGATAAATGATTTCTTTATTAGATCTTTCAAAAGTACTGATAAAAATCCATACTACAGTATGTTACAATAACTTACAGTAGAACAACTATAGTGTGCTGTTATATCACACCACAACACCAGAAGCACTAGAAGCACTAGAAACACACCTGATATATCCAAAAAATAAGTCCCAATATAGAATTTAAATTAAATGATATTTAACAAAAAAAATAGAGAAAATTATTATATTATATAAATTTATAACATTGTTTTATATAATTACATAAATAAAAAATATTACATACATTCAAAAACAATCCTAACTTCCAATGTCAACACAATTTCCATTGACGATTCTTGTCAAACTGATAACACTGCATGAGTATCTTTGAAAAAACCACATCAACTCAAACAAAAGAATCCACCTATATAGGAAAACAATTATATTGTTAGTAATACTAAGAAGAAATAAATTTAACATAATTATTAAACAATACATTAATTATATGGACAATAATTGTTCTAGGAAAACATCAAGATCAACTCTGTGATTGAGTAGAGGCAGTGTCATTTCTCTTCCTACAAAGGAAGTGGAGGTTACTTGAATGAAAGTGATAGGTGAACCACATCATGAGTGAAAAGATTTTAAGGGAGAAGAAGCATGAAAGCTGGACTGTGCACCCCAACTCGAACAATACAATCCCCCTGTATAAGAAAACAATTATTATGTGAGTAATACTAAAAATAAATGAATTAAAAATTAATTTGAAAAAATAAATTAATTATAAGGACAATGATTTTATTGTGTAAGCATCAATGATAACTATGGGATTTAGACAATCCACTGTTGTTTCACTTCTTGTAAAGGTAGTGGAGGTAACTTCAAAGGAAGTGATAAATACACCACTACATTGGTGAACATATTTTAAGGGATAAGAAGTATGAAAGTTGGATAGAGCACTCCCAATTGAATAAAAAATGCACTTGTATAAGAGAACAATTATTATTTGACTAATATTAAAAATAAATGAATTAAATGTAAACGTGAAATAATAAATTAAATATATAGACTATGATTTTTTTGTGAAAACATCAACATTAACTCTCTGATTGAGCAGAGGTAGTGTTGTTGCTCTTCCTGAAAAGTAAGTGGTGGTAGCATGAAAGAAAGTGTTAAATACACCACAATATAGGGGAAAGGAATTTATGGGATAAGAAGCTTGAAAGTTGGACATAACACCCCAACTCGGACAAAATAATCCACCAGTATAAGAAAACAATTATTATGTGAGTGATACTAAAACGAAAATAATTAAACATAAATATGAAACAATAAATTAAACCCATGGAAAATGATTTTACGATAAAATCATCAAGATTCCATAACATAACACAATCAAGTTACCTAGTTACCCATGATTCCCTTTTATTTTTGGTCAATCATGTTTCACATTCACATGTCTCTAACACAACACCTTTACAAACACAATTCATTCCAAACCAAGTACACATTGTGTGCCACTACTTACACACCCAAACCATATTTAAAAACATGGGCACACAAAATCATTTCACAATCATGCATCACACCTGTTATGTATGTTAATAATTCATTTAAAAAGTTTTCTAAAATAACCCTCAGAAGCACCACACGGCTTTACATAAAAAACACACCCAAGCTCACATGAAAATGATACTTTTAAAATAAAAAGCACCACATAACCACATAAAACATTATTTTAAATAATTATATAATTTATTAAATATATTAACTGATTTATAAAACACTTTTAATTAATAAAACTATAGTTTTCAATAATTCTCTATGAATTCTATATTAAGTCCATTTTTTACAAATTTGTAAAATACCCAAATTTATTTTCAAAACATGTCTTCCATCCTTGAAAAAAATTTACACTTCACATTAAAAAATGGTACAACATGTTCCAAATGGAAAAATATTTAAATTTCCTTTATTAACTTACTTCCAAACTTATCTGCATTTTTGCACCTTTGAAAAAATGATTTGTATCTTTCAAACAACCCATAAAACCCTTCCACCAAACACCACACCAAAAAACAAACACACAACATAGTTTTTTGTCATTAAAAAATCCAAAATATACACAAAGAACACCAAAACATTTGAAAACACATTTTTCATCACTCATACCATTTATTATACCATTTCCACTTTCAAATTTCATTTCTAAATAAAATTCTTCCTTATTTAAAAACTTCACAACTCGTACTCAAAATTGTATAAAAAGAAAAAGATTCAGAAAATGATCCATTTCCCATAAAATATCCCTTTTCAACACATGCTTACCTTATATACCCACAAAAACACATTTTTCACTACTCAAATAATTAATTGAACACTTCCACTGATTTTTCACGATAAGATCTATATCGAATAATGAGAAATTCACGTTCAAAAATTTATTTCCAGCAAAAATGCCTATCAAATAATTTCTAAAACTTGTTTTCACCACTAAAATTAACTATAGATCATGAAAAAAATTTAAGTGAGTAAATTAAATTATCTAAAATTGTTAGGGCATATAACCACCTACATCGGGTGGAGAAATTTCACGAAAGTGATGCAAAACCCCACCTGCATGGCAACCGTAATCGAAAACCGGATGACAGATGATATTTCCATGCAACTGGAGCATGTATAATAGTCGAGTGGTATGAATCGAGATTCGATTCACCAGGAAGGAGCACCGACAACCGGTGGCTTCCATGGAAATCTTCCGATATTGCAATGCGTTTGTAAATTGTTAGGGTTTTAAAAATAGATTAGGACACTTATATTAGTGCTTATAAATAAGCATTGATAAAACCTATATTTATCAGTTCTAAAATTAGAGCATTGATAAATCATCTTTTATTCAACATTTCATTTAGCGTTGATAAATCCTCATATTTATCAGTGCTTTTTCAATGCTGATAAAGATTCTTTTTTCATAGCTTATTAACGAAGCACTATTAAAGGATTTATATTTATAAATATAAATTAATAAATTGTAAAAATTTATAAATATTTAATAAATAATATAATATCATTATAGTAAATATATTCATTTTTAAATATATTTACTATAATTTTTTTTAAAAAAATTCCTTCTAATTATAGAAATATTTTTTAAAATATTTTTTATTTCATTATATATATTTATATAATTATACATATATATTTGATAAATATATACAAATCTAAATATCATAAATATATTCATTATTTATTTAAATTTATTTTAAATTTAATAATTATTTAAATATACCTAATTATTTCTTTATAATTATATAAATAATTTGAAAACATATTTATTTATTTATAATTATAAATATATAATTGTATAAATATAGTTACTATACATTTATAAATATATTTATTTCAAAAAACTTTTTTACAAATATATTTTAACATTATTAATGAATGTCTCTTTTTATGTTCGTGCATCAATTTTAAAATTTATTGAAATTGAATAAATTAAGAATAAGTACACTTTAACAATATTGAATGAAAGGATAAGTTTAGTGTCTGTGCATTGTATATAAGTATGCATTAATTACGTATATATAAAATCAATATAACACACATTTGATCAATGTTAAATTGAAAAATCAAATGGCATTCAATTATATGTCGAGTACTATGAAATTATAGTCAATATTTTTAATTTATATTAATTTTTAATAATAAACCATTATTCAATAAACATTTGACTATTTATTGCAATGCGTATAAATATTTTTTAATTTATAAATCATTTTTATACATTGATGTATATTTATATATTTAATATATAAAATTTCATAACATTAATTATCATAATTATATAATTAATTAAATATATAATAATTAATAATATTTAATCAATCTATTCATTTTTATCAATTATAATTTAATTAATAAAATTAGTAATATTTTTTAATAAACACATTTTTTATATTTTACTTTTTATATTATTTTATTTTATTTATATAAATATTAATCAGTACTAAAAATAAAGCACTGATAATGGTTACCCTGTATCAGTGCGAAAATCTATGTGCTAATAAAGGATACCATGTATCAGTGCTAAAAATAAACCCCTAATAAAGGATACCCTTTATCAGTGCTAAAAATAAGACACTGATAAAGAATACGTTTATCAACGCTAAAAATAAAGCACTCATAACGGTTTTCTTTTTTCTGTTCCAAAAAAGATGCGCTAATAAAAGGTTAAATTCATCAGCAGTTTATTTAGTGCTGATAAATATACCATTTATTAGTGTTTTTTATATCGCTAATAATAACTAGCGCTGTTTGCAACGTGTTTTGTAGTTGTGATTGGAAATCTGTTTACGGGTGATAAGTTTTACCAATGTTCAACTTAGTGATTAGATCATATTGGAGACTCTTCTAGAACATGGATGTGAATCTCAAATCCTGAACGAAAACAATCGATAGTGGTGTTCTATATATCCTCACTACTTCTATGATCTATATACTTTCATGTAGATCAAGTGATAATTCCTCTAAAATTTCAATAAAGTGAGCATTCCTTAAATAAAAATCCCCTATAACATAATGCCAAAATGTCGGGAGTCACAACGACAAAACAATGATTTGAAGAACAGTAAAAAGGAAAAAAATAGAATAATATCACCAAGATTTATGTGGTTCAGGAATAATTCCAATGTCCACAAAAAGGCAGAATTTCACTATACGTCGACATCACAATTTATAGAAGATATCTCAGAGTTTCCAACGAAGAACCCTAGTCTAAAATGGGCTATACAAGGAGGGAGACAATCCACTATTTCACCGACAACACAAGAAGTCTGCATCAATATAGTGAAAGGTGGCCACCCAAGTCAAAAGTTCTATAGTGGCAATCAGCTAGAAGTCTAAAGAGCAATAGTGAATGGAAGATGGAAGTCCGAAACACTACAACGCCCTCTAGGAATCAGTCAACCAACTTTGTGGCCTTGTCCACAGAATAGGCTGGAAGCATTCAGCCCAACCACATTCCAAGGGGATCAAGCAACACCAAATCCAACAATGTCACACTTGGATCCTGATCTATAATTATAACATTCTTTTATTCCATTGACTAAGAAAACTTACTTAATCTGAGCTTTTCGTTTTCTTTGCTCACCAGTGCGTGTTAATTCTATTCCCAACTTCAATTTCAATCTGACGATTCAAGAAATTAAAGCTATTTTCCTATTGTGCTCCTATTGTGTCCTACCTTGTTCGAACTCTCATCCTTCATTGATTAGTGGAGACCAATAAAGGAATAGTAGTTCCTACACTTCTATATTCCCATTGGCTTTATCAACATGTCTACTAGATTGTTGGTTCCACAAATATTATACATTTTCAACAACCCATCCTGTATCAAACCTCTAATGAAATGTTATTTCTACTGAATGTACATCATCTAGGCATGAAATCCTGGGTTCTTTGCAAGATTTATCTCAATATTACTTTCCTAGTTCAATTTATTCTCCTTTCACTTTCATCCCAATACATCCAAGAAGTTCATCAGTCGGGCTGTCTCCTTCTAGATTTTGTTATTGAAATATATTCTTCCTATATAGTGGATAAAGACACTAACTTTTGAAATTGTGATATCCAACTATATGTAGTTCCTCAATAGGTAAATACAAAAATTTTGGTATTCCTCCTTCGGTCGACATCTCCTCTAAGGTCAGAATCCACATAGCCCTATAATGAATTTATTTTCCCAAAGCACATAGATACCTCCTTACTACCATTTAAAATCCTTTGTATCCACTTCACAACTTCCCAATGATTCTTTCCAAGGTAATCCATATACCTTGTCACAACTCCCACTGCATGAGTGATGTCATGTCAAGTAAAAACCATGGAATAAATCAGAATTCCAACAATGGATGTGTATGGCACCTTTTATATGTACTGAACCTCTTATTCCATCTTGGGTGACTTCTCCTTTTATAGTTTGAAATTGCCTACCAGGGGAATATAACCTCCCTTTGCTTCCTGCATAGTGAATATTCTCAGAAGATTCCCAATTTATAATTCCTCTGATAAAATTAAAGATCCATCCACATGTTATTCCTTGATATTCTTCCCCAAATGATTGTCATCTTCTCCATGATCCATCATTTTGAAATCCTATGCCAACTACCCTTTCAACTCATCAATCCTCTACGTACATGATCCTAAAATGAGAATGTCATCCACATATAGAAGATATATAATATATTCATCGCCAAAGGAATTGATGTAGCAACATTGATCCATGACATATAATTTATATTCATTTTTAGACATAATTTATTCAATCTTTTTCATCCACTTCCTGGGTTCATGTTTCAATCCATATAATCTCTTATGGAGTTTTCACACCCGGTCATCTTTCCTAGAATCAACATATCCATCTTGCTGCTACATGTAGATTTCCTCTTCTATATCTATATGAAGGATATATTTCTTAACATCAAGATACTCAAGAGACAAGTCATCTGATGACAAAATGCTAAGAACCACCCAGATGGTGGTATGATTCACTACTCATGAGAATATTTTAGTTAGATACAATCACTCCTCCTGTTATAAGACTTTTAGCACTAGACTTTCCTTAAACATACTCTTTTCCATCATGTTCTTCCTTAACCTGGTACACCCATTTGTTCTACAATGATTTCTTTCTTCTTGGCAGAGGTGTTAACTCCCAAGTATTTTTATCATGAAATGAGGAAATCTCCTCTTTCTTATCCATCCCACACTTACCCAAATCCTTCAACTAAATTTCCTCTTAAAATAATTCTTGTTCTCCACCATCAATCAATAAAATATAATGTAAGTAAGGTGAATACCTCTAAATAGGCCTTCTAACTCTTGTTGATCTTCTCATATACACTAGATTAGTAGGTTCTGCTGGTTTTGATGTCTCATGATCAGGTACACCTTCATGCTCCACTTTCTCTATTCACTCTGACTTAATGATCTCATTTTCATCATCAGCTTCATTGATATATTTGTACATGAAACTTTCATTGAATATCACAATATGGCTCCTGATGACCATCTTGTTGACATCAGCCAAAAAACAATAACCAAATCCTCACCAACATAGCCAATAAAGAAATATCTTTTGTACTTGGAATCAACTTTTTCCCTTGCATTAGCATCAGTATGAACATATGCGAAACTGCCAAAGACTCGTAAATGTTAGAGTCTTACCACCTTACAAGATCATAGGTCCTTGGGTAGATATTATTCCATTGGCACAGATGGACTCATGTTGATGAGAAATGATGCCATGCTCACTACATCAGCCCAAAAGGTCTTGGATTACCTTGAGTGTAAACTCATACTCCAAGAACATTCATTAAACATAATATTCATCCAATCTACCACACCATTTTGTTGTAGTGTACCTATAATAATCTTCTCCCACTGAATTCCATTATCAAAATAGAAATACCTGAACTCTTGAATGCCATACTCTCCACCATTGTCAGACCTCAAACATTTTAGCTTTTCTACTGACTTATTCTCCACCATGACCTTCCAATTCCATAACATCTTAAACACTTAATATTTTATTTTTATGAATTAAACCCATACCTTAATTGTGGATTCATATATGAATACCACATAGTATTTTGACCATCTGAGGTAATGTAATGGTGTTGGCCCCCAGAAATCTATGTTCACCAGGTCTTGCTTTCCATCCTTCAGTGTTCTATCTCCTTTTTAAAATGACACTTTCTTCTACTTTCTGATGAAACAATATTCACATAGAACAACATCCACAAACTATAGCTCTGGTAGTAGACCTTTTGTTTCCAACATTTTAGTCCCCTTATCACTCATGTATCATATCCTACTGTTCCACAGTTGTGAATATACTACAACTTTCAGTGATGAAGTCATGTCAATGAAATTTTCTTTCATGTTGTATAGGGTACCAATATTTACTCCCTATTATATGACCATGTCTCCTTTGGTGATCTTCTATACACCACCAGTGAACATGGTACTCAATATTGCATCATCAAGATCTCTAATAGATGTAAGATTTATTCTAAATCTAGAGATATAAATCGCATTTTCTAGAACAAGGAGACTCCAAAAGTTGGTCTTGATCCTTGCATCACCATTCCCCATAATCTGCATGGGTTCATCATTTTCAATATGTAGCTTGACAAAATTTCTAAAAAAATTATTGTTCAGGAAACCCTTCTTCGATGTGGGATAGAATGTGACGCTAGATTTCAGAATTTAAGACTCTATAGGGCTATCCACACTCAATAGAAAAACATCATCAGTTATTTTATCCATCGTGTTTTCTCCACTGGATTTTGGTCCCTTCTGTTTTTCTCTTCACTCCTTTACATTTCTTTTCTATCCACATTTGCATCAGGTAGGACCGAACACATTTACCTTGTCTCAACATTTCCCTCTTGAATTTGATCTCACTCTATGATTGACTCACTGTGGATTCCTTCCTATTATTTCAACATTCAGTGAAGAACCAGAGAATATGACTCCTTTTCTTCTTCATATATCCTCATGGAGGATCAGGTCTCCAATATCTGTTAGAGACAACTTTTAATTCCCTAAAGAACTGCTCACAAATGTTATAATTTTTTTCCCAACATTCAGGTAAATAGGACAGTAAGATCGGGGCACATACATCATCACCATGATCAATTTCCACTGATGAAAACTGACATATGATGGTGTCGAATTCATTGATGTGATCTTCAACAATTATCCCTTCGAACATTTTTAGGTTGAACAATTGTCACATTAAGTGAGCTTTGTTTTTTACAGAAAGATTATTGTATATTTTCATGAGATCTTTCATCATATCAATTATCATATTCTCCTCACTTATTTATAAATCCATGTTTTTGGACAATGTAAGAAACATAACACCCAAAACCTATCAATCTAGCAGCTCCCACCTTTAGCAGCTCCATGTCCATTGGCATCAGACCTAGTTGAGGCAAGTGCATCTTTCTTTTGATATTGATAATATTTGGTCTCCATACTCTAGAAACTAATGTTATTTCCATCAAATCAATCAATATTCACCATAAATTCTTCCATATCCGTCATTAGAGAATCCTAAATAAAACCCTTGATACTAGTTGATGCGAAAACACCAGGATTCGCAACGACAAAACAATGTTTCGAAGAAGAGTAAAATGAAAAAGAATAGAATGAGAACACAAGGATTTACATGGTTAATGAATAATCCATACATCCATGGAGAGGCATAATTTCACAACATGTCGGGATCGAAATTCACAGAATAACTATTAGAGTTTTTCACTAATAATCCTATCCTGGAATGGGCTATAAAGACTAGTGATAAAGTCCATGGTGTTGTTATCCCATATACATATAGGTATGGTTAATGGTTGCATAATACCTTATAATTTTCAATTAATCCTTCACTTTATAGAATACCTGGATAATTTATGTGTATTCTATGATCTCTTTATTTATATTTTACCACCAATTACACTCTCATATATATTGACACATCATTGTGCTCCCAGGGTGGATTAATAAGGCTGATCTATGTGCATCATTGAAAATCTCGTTTTTTATATCATGATTTTATATTACAGATAGTTTTGTTGAAAATATTACAACTCTTTATTCATAAATTTTTAACTATAAGGATATCCATTTTCTTATAGCTTCGACATTCTTATGAATTTACATAATATGTTTTTGAGTATACATTATCTTCTCTATATTGTATGGTTGATAAAACATTTGGGAATGGAATGATGATATTTCTTACTCTATGATCCCCATGTCATTCCTTATAAGTTTAAAAATATTAGGACCTTCTCAATTATTATCATTTATAAGGTTTCCAGATTGTCTCTACTTAGAGCCTATTCTACTTTATTTTCTTTACCAGGATTCTAGTGGGTGGAGTAGTCACATTCCTTGATCAGCCTTAACCAACTTTTATAGCACATATTAATTAGATTCTATGTGAATATATAATTTAAGGTCAAATGATCCATATATATTTCAAACATATACAATAATGATAATGATGTCATATTTCCAATGTGATGATCACTACATCCAAGTTGAGATAATGTGTTGGATAGTGATGGTCATGAACTTTCAACTACCATGAGGTAATGGCTCTGACTTTACCATTTTTCATCAATACACATCCTAATACATTATTTGAAGAATCTATGCAGGAAAAATAAATGTTCCCAACTGGTGGTTAGTTTACGTAATGGTGCAGTGATAAACCACTTTTTTCCCAATTGGCATTCATTGGACCTAGAAAACTTCACTACCATCCATGTTATCTTTTTCAACAGGTTTTGTAATCATGAAATGTTTCTCAAAATTAACTTATAATACCCATATAGTCCATGAAAACTATGGATATTCATTACAATTGTTGGTTTGGGCCACTCCTCATTTTCCTTTTTTATAGAAGGTTCCACAAATATCCCTTTTTTGTTGATAGAATCCCCCAAGAATTGTACTTCCTCCATTTAGACCTCACATTTACTGTACTTTTCCTATAATTTATCCTTTCAAAAAGTATTTAGAATAATATTAAAATGATCCTCATGCACTTCATTAAGTTTTATGTATATTATAATATCATAAATAAAGACTACCAAAAATTTGTTGACATAATATCTAAAGTATCTATTCATTATGTTGATGAATATTTACAGAGAACTAGTTAGTCTGAATGGATTCACTTTGAACACAAAGTGTAAATACATTGTTCTAAAGAATGTTTCGAGAATATCATTATTTCTCACATTTAATTGGTGATATCTCAATCGAATGTTCACCTTAAAGAAATTATGGCCCATATGTAATTGTTCAAACAAGTAATATATCCATCGTATAGGATAATTGTTTGTTATCATGATTTTTTAGCTCACTTTAATCAATAAAGAGGCATATTGATACTTATTTCTATTTGATAAACAGGAATAAAACAACACATAATGAAGTACTATTGAATATGAAAACATTTTACATATTCTCTTATAACTACTTATTTAGTTATTTAAACTCAATGGTGGAAATTCAATATGTATTCTCAAATACAGGTAGAGATACAGGTATAATTTCAGTTGAGAACTCATCATCTCTGTAACGCCCCGACCCCAGCTACCCAGAGTCGGTGCATTACTTCGTAACATTGGCATGATCACAAGAAAGATCAAATCCCGAATGGCCGATTAGTTTACTAGCCTTGGAAACACTAGATATAATCATAATGTTTTACATTACATTTCAAAGTGAAAAACTACTACAACAACAAAGTCTTCATATCCACACTATTAACCCCTCATAATATCCCTGCAAGTCAATCATAATTTACTTCTTCACTACCTGGGAAAAATAAAACATAGAAAAGGGTGAGCTCAAATGCCCAGTAAGGATAACAATATAGCGGAACATTCAAAATAAGCATAAACATTTAAGGCAATGAATTACTAAAACAAGAGCCTTTTAAAATTGAACTTCAACATAGTATGGAAAAAGTAAAATGAAATAATGCCATTTACTTATTCACATGGATATTCTACTAATCGAATAATCACATGCAATATCAATAACCACTTTCATAATGTTGGAATGCATAATGCCAGACTATCATAACCACATAGCCAAGGCCTCGTGCCAAGACTACAAATAATATTTTGTCAAGGCCTTGTGCCAAGACACTAGTTTGTCTCATGAGACCTACCGATGCATCGAGGAGCTATAGCGGGCTCCACCCGTCACTTATTAAGTCCAATGCATTCCCATATGAAAAGGTTTAAACATAACATAAACATTCGTATTAAAACTAGCATACGAAATGTCAATAATTTCACCATAAACTATGAATGGTATAAAAATAGCACATCCACAGTCAAACATATCACAAAACCTTCAATACAATATAGAAGTTTTGTATCATAATAAATCAACTTCAAATAATCTTAAAATCCATCAAAGGATGTTGACATAGATGAAATCAAAATTCTTTTTAAAGAAGTATCTCCTTTTATTTTGAAATCATTTAAGGTCCATATAAAATAAAACATTTTCTTTTAAAATATTCTTATAAGCTTGTATGGAAGGCTTCGACGATTTTATAACGGCGGAAAATAACCGCACCCACCGTATAAGTTAAAAAAAACATTCTTACTTCAATTCTGTCGAAAAGGTTAAAAAGGACCTTGTTTTGAAAACGACGGAAAGATTCCTTTATAAACCTCTTATAAAAAGTCAAACAAGGATATAAATGACTTTAAACCATATTCTTGTAAATAGTAAAAATGTTTTGAAATACATTTCGAAGAAACATGGATGTGGATGATAAAGAGATCCCAGTAGATTATTACGTATAATACAACCTCGGATAATGAAGAGATTGTGAAATAACCCTTACCTTGTACTTTTCCTTGGTTGTGGTAGGTTAACCTCCTGTATAATAGTGAAATAATTGTTACTAAATTATACAAGAATCATATAAATTAATATGATATCATATATGATCTTTTAATATTGATTTGATAATAATATCTTAGTATTATCGTCGTTTCGGGTGATAACCGATTCGTTCTTTTTAAATGTTTGAGTACGTAAGACATGTTTGTAATGGATAGGTTGTATATTATTCAAATACATAATGGTATGAAGTCCTTAAACATCATTTTTAAATCATCAAATGATAATTATACTTGAATGGATACGATGGAGGATGAATCTCATCGCGTTCGTGGAGACGGTAGTCCGTACGTACGCACGAACGCTACTTCCATTTAATTTTTTATTTTAAAAGAATCAAATCCAAATGATACATAGGTATATTACTATTTCAGTATAATATAATATTTTATATATGTTACTTAAGTTCATTAACACCATCCTTTATACGTTCAATGTGTGGTATGAACGAGTCATATCATTTTAAGGGGGCGGTAGTCCGCACTTCCTCAAATGAAATTATCGTATGTATATACAACATGAAACGAATAATGGTATGAAATAAAATGGAATTACAGAAGCTTATATATAAAATATATATCATAAATATAATATTTAATTACAGTGCCATCATAATGGCCACCATGAAAGGCGGTAAGATGTATTTGAACAATCATCGTTTCGTGAGGCGTTAGTTTGCCATCCACAGAAACATTATGTTCATCATCCATTAGATGGAGTTGTGTGTATGTGTAGTTTGAATCCTTCTTATAACAACATCCTAGTATATTGAAGATACTGGTGTTGTTACAAAAGAAAGGAAATAAAAAGAGTTTGGGGGTTGAAGAAGCAAAATAAATGAAAATAATTTAAGAGAAATCGTTACCTTTAATTTAGGTAACTCACTTTGGTTGGAACCAAAGGACTTCTTGAAATGCTTTCTGCCTAAGGGGAAGTTTCAATGAGGAGGAGAGGGATGTGGGGAGCTTAGTTGGGCAGAGTTTGGATGAGCCAAGTGGATTGAGAGGTGTGAGGAATGAGTAGAAGTGGTCTCCTTTTATAAGGGAGAGGAGGGGCTCTTTAGGAAAGAGTGAAAGTATTACTTTATAGTATAATTATATTCGGTTTATAATGGTCCATAAATCATTGAGGTCGAAGATAAGATGACTAATATTCTAAATAACATCAACCAATAAGAATTGGACAGGATTTAGATAATATTTTAATCATTATAATCTTATTTATTTAAATGATGTATTAATGAGGTAAACATTGCATCATTATTGTGTCATTAATAATTTAAATTATTTGATGTCTAAAAATTATAAATAAAATATCATTATGTAGGAAATCTTTTTATCTTTCTAATGAATATTTATAATCGAAAATCCAACATGTATAACCCTATGTAAAAATTATTCTTCTAAAAGATGTAAGCTTATGCCATTTTTATTTTTATTTTAACTTTATTAATATAAAGTGTCCCTACCACATACAAGTGGCTCCAAGGGGTCCCCAAATTGACCCAAGGATGCTCATGGTCGGGTATGTGTCCACCAATAAGGTTATGACACGTTTTAGGGTAATTTTGTATTATTATAATATTATTTTTTAACCCTTATTTACCGGATTTACCTTTTAACCATGGTAAATAAAATTTTACCATAGTAACTATTCAAAATGTCTAAAAATAAAAGTTACCTATTTACACAATTTGAACATCCTAATTCCAAATATGGAATCCATTTTCCTAAATTCAAAACACAGAAGTGGAAGAAATTAATTTAAAATTAATTCCCGCTGTCAAAACAAAAAGCGTGTTTTTAAGAGATAATAACTATCAAAAGATTGACACTCGTTTATGTTCGGTTTAATTGTAAAATTATGTCCAATGACCAACATTATATTAAATGGTAAAAATATATTCTAAATATACTTTAAAACCACTCAAATTCATAATTTATCACTATGAATTTTTTTGATTAAAAAAGTTGTTTTTAATTAAAATTTAGTAATTTTCACTATTCATCAAAATATGAAAGTTATCCGAAATGTACCAAAATTTCACCTTAGGCTAAATTCGATATTCCGAATCCAAAAATGAAGTCCATTATCAAATATAAAATATATATAATTTCAAAATGTAGGTATTACTATTCATAACGGCTAGTTTGATCGGTTGTGGTGTGTGTTAAAACTCGAAGTTGCGTACAACACACGCTACTGTATTATTCAAAGGAAAGCGTACCGTGGAAGCTTGGGATGTTTCATTTTAAATTTTTTTGATGTCCCCATTTAGTCAAAAAGTTTAAAATATTGTATTTAAAAAGGGTTCACTATTAAAAGTTGATAAAAGTGCAATACTGAAAATGAATCTGTTCTTGCATTATGACTAAGAAACTCATAATATGGATTCTAAAATTATAAGGATTATATAAAGTTTAAAATTTAGTTAATACTATTCATGACCTCTTTTGAATGGCTTTTTTTTGTAAGTCATGGTGTGATTGAACTCGGTGTTGCGTGTAGTGCAAGTTATTGAATTATTTTGAAGAAATAACACACTATGAAATCTTGGAGTGTTACATTCTCCCCTCCTTCAATAAATTGCGTCCTCGCAATTTTAAATTGTTTTCGAAGATAAAAGGTTGAAAATAGAAAACATATTTGTGGGAAAACCCACATCGGAAATTGGGTTACTAAAATTTAGTCTTAATATGAGGAAAAAAGAAATGAAAGGGTCACCACCAAATTATGATCTCGATTAGGAGAACATTGGTGGCAATTAGAGACATATAATTGGAGGAAAAACGTAAATATTTATAGGTAGTGATTGAGGTCATCAATCACAAACAAGTGTATAATTGAGGTCCTTAAATTCATCAATCTATGATGATTTGAAATACCATCGGTTCAACAAAACATAGGGTATTAGGATAACACATTTTTGACGTTTCAAAATATCTTAGTTGAAATCCCACATCGAAAAATGAATTAATGAGGCCTCTATTTAAAATAAAGAGTGGAAAGTATGAAGATTACCGAAAATAACACATACTAGGGTTCCATGTAAGAAAATATGGATATGGAAGAAAAATCTAGCCATCAATTATCTGATGGAGAGTGGTAGAGAACATGGCTATGAAAAGGCCAACAATCCCAAAGCCATAAATTAGTGATGATTTAAGGTACCATCTAGGACAACATTTTTGTCCTAAGTTCATTTTCTTAATGTTGAGGAATTTATTTATGAGATTGGATAAGATCATAAGGTGATATACTTACTTTATAATTAGAGTTTTTTTCCATTAATAAATTTCTACCACAAACTCATCTTTCACTCGTAAAAAAAATTCTATTTATACTATTCGTACAGGGTTCCAAAATAAACGAATTTATAATTCATCTACCAGATCTTTTAAAAAAACTACATTATTTAATCCAGGACATCTCTTGGGCCAGTGGTAGGTGATACACCCTTGTCGCCTTTCAGTTGCGGGTTCAAGTCTCGCGGCCTTGCCGGACGCGACGGGTTGCCGCCCGACCTCTGGGTTGTCCTTTTATGGAAATCCAAAATAATCCAAACTAGAACTATCCAAAATACTTCTGTCCAAACTCACAGTCCAACATTTATAAGGAAGGTAAACATAATATAGATCCTTTTTACCCCGTAATAGCATATGAATACCTTCATCATGTATTACCATATTCCTTATTGATTACATTCATGCTCCCTTATTCCATATAGAATGTTGGATATACTTCATTAATCCAAAAATGTTTTAAACCCCAATAATGATGGAATATACAAATCATTAATCAGTTCCAAGGTAGTCAAGAATATCCAATATAATTTATCCAAAACAATCACATATTATTCCAAAATCACTACCTCAGTATCACAACTATATTATGATTTATCATTCTCTCAACCATATATTTTCCAATAATTTATCCTGCTATTGAGTCACTTTTCTTTGTTCCACACAATCTCAAGTCCTTAATAAAATAGTACTGCAGTACAATCCTTATATACTCCATAATTATTATAACAAGTACATTGTTGATACAACACTCAATTGACATAATCAACATAAGAACTCTAATCATTCCTCTTCATCTGTGGTAGTATCATAACTTGATTATTATCCGATAACATCATTTGAGGCATATATTGATGACTGGGACATAGGTTCGCATAGTGTCCAAACTCCTTGAAAATGAAGCATTGTACATTTGAAACCATTTTCTTACCCTTGCAGTCACGTACTTTGTGCCCTTTTCCTCCACACTTATAACAAACTCCAATTCCTTTCAGGCAAGTTCCAGGGTGTTTCTTTCCACAGTTACCACATATGGGAAAATTCTTCTTTTCCCTTATCCCTTTATCCATCTTTCTCTCTTCCATCCTTTTCTTCCCTTGCTTCCCTTCAAAGCCATAGGACTCAGTAAACTCTTTACTTATCTTATCAACACATGATATTATTTCTTCACATGATGATAATACATGGGAGACTATTCCTCTTATAAATTCTAGCTTAAGACCATGAAAGATATGATCCTTCCTTCTCTTTGGATCATCTGCATTTCTGGAGTTCTCATTTCTTCTACTGGGCGCCATTTCTAAACAATGGCATACACTAGATCAGTTTCTGAATCAAAATACATAATCCCATACTTATAAAACACTTAATATAAATTGAACTATTTATGGATATAATCCATAATCATAAAAATGTCTCCTTTGAGGATGTATATACTCATAAACCCTTCATAATGGTTTGTAAAGAAAATGAGAATTATCCTAAGCATATCCCCCGGGAGTGTCGTAACCAAGAGTGCAGCAAGGCCCGTTGTCGTGCACCAGTTCCCGTTCGAGTCTAGATCAAAGCGGTGTTTTCGGGTTTTACCCCTAGGTACATCTGTGCCAGAGCCGCCTCTACCTGCTCGTATCCAGACAGGGATGTATTGCTCGGAAAACTCACAAAATCTCTACAATACCAAAATTCTAGGAAGTTCTTCTATACTAATCCTCAATGTTCATCTTAGGTCTACGTTCTCTAATCAGAGTTTACCTAAATCTAGCTTCCAAGGTTTGTACTAAACTTCCTCTGATACCAACTGTAACGCCCCGACCCCAGCTACCCAGAGTCTGTGCATTACTTCGTAACATTGGCATGATCACAAGAAAGATCAAATCCCGAAAGACCGATTAGTTTAGTAGCCTTGGAAACACTAGATATAATCATAAAGTTTTACATTACATTTCAAAGTAAAAAACTACTACAACAACAAAGTCTTCATATCCACACTATTAACCCCTCATAATATCCCTGCAAGTCAATCATAATTTACTTTTTCACTACCTGGGAAAAATAAAACATAGAAAAGGGGTGAGCTCAAATGCCCAGTAAGGATAACAATATAGCGGAACATTCAAAATAAGCATAAACATTTAAGGCAATGAATTACTAAAACAAGAGTCTTTTAAAATTGAACTTCAACATGGTATGGCAAAAGTAAAATGAAATAATGCCATTTACTTATTCACATGGATATTCTACTAATCGAATAATCACATGCAATATCAATAACCACTTTCATAATGTTGGAATGCATAATGCCAGACTATCATAACCACATAGCCAAGGCCTCGTGCCAAGACTACAAATATGATTTTGTCAAGGCCTTGTGCCAAGACACTAGTTTGTCTCATGAGACCTACCGATGCATCGAGGAGCTATAGCGGGCTCCACCCGTCACTTATTAAGTCCAATGCATTCCCATATGAAAAGGTTTAAACATAACATAAACATTCGTATTAAAACTAGCATACGAAATGTCAATAATTTCACCATAAAATATGAATGGTATAAAAATAGCACATCCACAGTCAAACATATCACAAAACCTTCAATAACATATAGAAGTTTTGTATCATAATAAATCAACTTCAAATAATCTTAAAATCCATCAAAGGATGTTGACATAGATGAAATGAAAATTCTTTTTAAAGAAGTATCTCCTTTTATTTTGAAATCATTTAAGGTCCATATAAAATAAAACATTTTCTTTGAAAATATTCTTATAAGCTTGTATGGAAGGCTTTGACGATTTTATAACGGCGGAAAATAACCGCACCCGCCGTATAAGTTAAAAAAAACATTCTTACTTCAATTCTGTCGAAAAGGTTAAAAAGGACCTTGTTTTGAAAACGACGGAAAGATTCCTTTATAAACCTCTTATAAAAAGTCAAACAAGGGTATAAATGACTTTAAACCATATTCTTGTAAATAGTAAAAATGTTTTGAAATACATTTCGAAGAAACATGGATGTGGATGATAAAGAGATCCCAGTGGGTTATTACGTATAATACAACCTCGGATAATGAAGAGATTGTGAAATAACCCTTACCTTGTACTTTTCCTTGGTTGGGGTAGGTTAGCCTCCTGTATAATAGTGAAATAATTGTTACTAAATTATACAAGAATCATATACATTAATATGATATCATATATGTTCTTTTAATATTGATTTGATAATAATATCTTAGTATTATCGTCGTTTCGGGTGATAACCGATTCGTTCTTTTTAAATGTTTGGTTACGTAAGACATGTTTGTAATGGATAGGTTGTATATTATTCAAATCCAGAATGGTATCAAGTCCTTAAACATCATTTTTAAATCATCAAATGATAATTATACTTGAATGGATACGATGGAGGATGAATCTCATCGCGTTCGTGGAGACGGTAGTCCGTACGTATGCACGAACGCTACTTCCATTTAATTTTTTATTTTAAATGAATCGAATCCAAATGATACATAGGTATATTAATATTTCAGTATAATATAATATTTTATATATGTTACTTAAGTTCATTAACACCATCCTTTATACGTTCAATGTGTGGTATGAACGAGTCATATCATTTTAAGGGGGCGGTAGTCTGCACTTCCTCAAATGAAATTATCTTATGTATATACAACATGAAACGAATAATGGTATGAAATAAAATGGAATTACAGAAGCTTATATATAAAATATATATCATTAATATCATATTTAATTACAGTGCCATCATAATGGCCACCATGAGAGGCGGTAAGATGTATTTGAACAATCATCGTTTCGTGAGGCGTTAGTTTGCCATCCACAGAAACATTATGTTCATCATCCATTAGATGGAGTTGTGTGTATGTGTAGTTTGAATCCTTCTTATAACAAAATCCTAGTATATTGAGGATACTGGTGTTGTTACAAAAGAAAGGAAATAAAAAGAGTTTGGGGGTTGAAGAAGCAAAATAAATGAAAATAATTTAAGAGAAATCGTTTCCTTTAATTTAGGTAACTCACTTTGGTTGGAACCAAAGGAATTCTTGAAATGCTTTATGCCTAAGGGGAAGCTTCAATGAGGAGGAGAGGGATGTGGGGAGCTTAGTTGGGCAGAGTTTGGACGAGCCAAGTGGCTTGAGAGGTGTGAGGAATGAGTAGAAGTGGTCTCCTTTTATAAGGGAGAGGAGGGGCTCTTTAGGAAAGAGTGAAAGTATTACTTTATAATATAATTATATTCGGTTTATAATGGTCCAAAAATCATTGAGGTCGAAGATAAGATGACTAATATTCTAAATAACATCAACCAATAAGAATTGGACAGGTTTTAGATAATATTTTAATCATTATAATGTTATTTATTTAAATGATTTATTAATGAGGTAAACATTGCATCATTATTGTTCCATTAATAATTTAAATTATTTGATGTCTAAAAATTATAAATAAAATATCATTATGTAGGAAATCTTTTTAGCTTTCTAATGAATATTTATAATCGAAACTCCAACTTGTATAACCCTATGTAAAAATTATTCTTCTAAAAGATGTAAGCTTATGCCATTTTTATTTTTATTTTAACTTTATTAATATAAAGTGTCCCTACCACATACAAGTGGCTCCAAGGGGTCCCCAAATTGACCCAAGGATGATCATGGTCGGGTATGTGTCCACCAATAAGGTTATGACACGTTTTAGGGTAATTTTGTATTATTATAATATTATTTTTTAACCCTTATTTACCGGATTTACCCTTTAACCATGGTAAATAAAATATTTACCACAGTAACTATTCAAAATTTCTAAAAATAAAAGTTACCTATTTACACAATTTGAACATCCTGATTCCAAATATGGAATCCATTTTCCTAAATTCAAAACACAGAAGTGGCAGAAATTAATTTAAAATTAATTCCCGCTGTCAAAACAAAAAGCGTGTTTTTAAGAGATAATAACTATCAAAAGATTGACACTCGTTTATGTTCGGTTTAATTGTAAAATTATGTCCAATGACCAACATTATATTAAATGGTAAAAATATATTCTAAATATACTTTAAAACCACTAAAATTCATAATTTATCACTATTAATTATTTTGATTAAAAAAGTTGTTTTTAATTAAAATTTAGTAATTTTCACTATTCATCAAAATATGAAAGTTATCCGAAATGTACCATAATTTCACCTTAGGCTAAATTCGATATTCCGAATCCAAAAATGAAGTCCATTTTCAAATATAAAATATATATAATTTCAAAAGGTAGGTATTACTATTCATAACGGCTAGTTTGATCGGTTGTGGTGTGTGTTAAAACTCGAAGTTGCGTACAACACACGCTACTGTATTATTCAAAGGAAAGCGTACCGTGGAAGCTTGGGATGTTTCATTTTAAATTTTTTTGATGTCCCCATTTAGTCAAAAAGTTTAAAATATTGTATTTAAAAAGGGTTCACTATTAAAAGTTGATAAAAGTGCAATACTGAAAATGAATCTGTTCTTGCATTATGACTAAGAAACTCATAATATGGATTCTAAAATTATAAGGATTATATAAAGTTTAAAATTTAGTTAATACTATTCATGACCTCTTTTGAATGGCTTTTTTTTTGTAAGTCATGGTGTGATTGAACTCGGTGTTGCGTGTAGTGCAAGTTATTGAATTATTTTGAAGAAATAACACACTATGAAATCTTGGGGTGTTACAATCTCGATCTGGAGAAAGTCCATACAACTCTTTGGGGAATTAATTATTGTAGTCACTCACAATGGGAATGTATTCCAACATGTTTCTATCCTTTCATTAAATAATTTTAGATATATATACTTTCTCATAAGGAAATAATATTCATGCCTAAGATGAATATTCCAAAGAAGATTCATCCTCTACCTTAAAATTTTACAAAATTTGAGGATGACTTGGGATGTGAAGGGTGGCCTCCCTCTCCTGATATTTGATGTTATATCCATTCCCCATATTGAATAAGACTATAATAAATGAACTGGAAATGATTTACTGGGTGGTTCTGTAATGCCCCGACCCCAGTTACCCAGAATCGGTGCATTATACCATAACATTCGTATGATACAAAGAATCATGTCCCAAAAGACTGATCGGTTTAGTATCATTGGAAGTAATAGATACATATATATGTTTTACATTACATCATGAAATTTAAAAAAACGACATTGTGTCCCCTTTGAACACTCTTGTATCCCTTAGCATATTCTTGCAGGTTAATTGTAATATACTTCTTTGCATCCTGGGAAACATAAAACATAAATGAGTGGTGAGCTCAAATTCTCTGTAATGAAAAACTATACAATGGAAATTTTAATTAATAATAATAAATATTTTAGGGATTGTATAAGACTAGAACACAAGCCTTTTAAACTTAAACTTTAGCAAAATATGGAATAGATAAATCAAATAATTCCATTTACTTATTCAAATGGATATTCTACAAGTCGAATAATTACATTTAATATCAATATCCAATTTCATAATGATAGAATGCATACTGCCAGACTTCATAACCACATAGTCAAGGACTTGTGCCGAGACTACAAATAAGATTTTTTCAAGGCCTTATGGCAAGAAACTAGTTTGTCTATTGAGAGCTACAGATGCATCGATGAGCTATAGTGGGCTCCAAACATCACTTATTAAGTCTAATTTATTTTTCATATTAAATGTTGAATGATAATCTAAACAATTTTATTAAAACTAGCATACAAAATGTCAATACTTTAATCATAAACCATGAATGGTATAAAAATTGCACATCCACATTAAAACAAAACCCATTCAATACAATATGGAAGACTGTATTATAATAAATTAACCTCATTTGAGAATAATGAAGGATATTGAGATAGATTAAAGTAATCATCAAAACTATTTGAGATATGTATCCCCCTTTTTCTTAAAAACATTTAAAAGTATCAATATTTGTCAAGAAGCTGTTTAAAATAGATTTTTGAATAAAAGTGTCCCATACCCCTTTGAAACATTTAAAAGGAATTTAAATTTTAAAACACTAATGTCCATATATATAAATCCTTAAAACTATTTTTAATACCTGGACATTAATGATAAATATTTAGAAGAATAAATTTTTAAAACATTTAAAATGATATTTTAGTTAGAGTTCCTAACCAAATGAGAGATGTTTGAATAAAAAAAATGAGGTAATAAAAACTTAAAAAAATCATTATAATAAAGGGATTAATTATATAAAATCCGAAGGACATTATATAAACCACATAAAAGTGAATTTGTGCATAACAACAAATAATTCTCAATGGAATGTATGTTGAGATGAAATCACTTATAAAGACCGTATCGTTAGTTTAAGGATAAATCAATGACGAAATTATGTGTGAGAAATATAAATATACCAAGTTTGACTAGATATTCAGTGTAAACAAATCAAAGGTAATTCACACATATTCTTGTAAGAACAACACCAATGACTTGGATGTTTAACACATTGAATGAAAATTGAGTTGAGATTACTCTTATTAAATTAATATTGATGGATTGAGAATTAATAAATAGAGTGATTATGTGTATAAAAAGAATAACCACAAAAATGGTAGTGGAAATTACTGCATAAATAAATAAATTGTGATTTCAAACATAATCGTGGAGTAATTTAATCAATGAAGTTTGCGTAAAACCTAATGAGTGGAAATCAAAATTAGAAATTCCCTTACCGATTTGGTGACTTATGAAATGTACACCCCATGAAGAAATGATCATAAAATGAAGATTTAAATACCCATAAGTTAATGTATATTACATAAGGAATACTATTAGGGGAAATAAATACACAATACAAAAGGAAATAGTGCCAGTATAGCATGAATCTCACGGAAAGAAGAAGTGAGATGAAAACCCCTTACCATGTTGTAATAAATCGAGTCGTATAAACAAATGTTAATAAACATCAAATGAATCACATAATATTAGGAATATAAATAGAATAATGATAATATATAACAAAATATAGTACATAATACACCGCATGCAATAAATAAGTGGTGAACAATGGAAATCTCACGGAATTAAAAGGGATATAAGAAACCCCTTACCATGTACTTTTCCATGATTGAAGCTACGATAAACTTATGTATTATAGTTAAATAATTGTTATTAAATTATAAAAGAACTATATATATCGATGTGATATCATATATGATCTTCTAATATTGATTTGATAATAATATTTTAGTAGTATCCTCATTTTGGGTGTTAACTGATCTAATTTCCTTTATATGCTCAGTTATATAATCCATGTTTATTATGGATAAGATTTATTTTATTTATATAAAAAATGATATTAAGTTCTTAAACATTATTTTTAATCATAAAATTAAATGTATTCTTGAATTATTACTTTGAGGAATGAATCTCATCACGTTCATGGAGACGGTAATCCATACGTACGCACGAGCGACGATATCATTACATTGATGGTGAAATCGTTTGAAATTGGATGGTATATCATATATAACTAATCATTATCATATTATATTTATTATTTAAATCATTGATACTCATTATTATACCAATCCGAATAATGATGTGTTTAAATTACAATCTACACCACGACGTGGAGATGGTAAGCCGTATGTACGCATGTTTGGTAAATTTTCCATTCATATGATGGATAGAATAATAAATATGGTTGTATCAATTTTATAATAACAAAAAAGTATATAGAATATAATGGAGTTATTATTTTATAATGGAATCAACAAAGAATGATGAAGTGGAAGAAGAAAATAACATGAAAGAGGTGATGAAATATTTACCTCTTCTTTGGGTTCTTCCTTTTGATTTGATCATAAGGGCTCCTTAGGATGGCTTTATGACAAATGTAAGGCCTCTAGGATGAAGGGAGGAAAGTTGGTAGGATATTTGGGCAGGGTTATTTTGAGAAAAATTGGTTTGGAGGTGTAAAATTAAGAGAAGGGTAAGTACCCTTTTATAAGAGAGGTTATGGTCACTTTAGGAAAGGTTTGAAATATAATTTAATAATTAAACCATTTTCGGTTTATATTGGCACAAAAATTATTTATTTCTAATCTAAGGTGTGTATGGGTCTAAAAAATCTAATCAAATAGGTTTTATATAGGTCAAGGTCACCATATTAACCTTATTTTTTATATCCAAAACATAGTTAAATAGTTTGACATTTACCATGTATCTTTGTATGTATGTATTATATGGTTAATAACTTACTATAACAAGACAAGATAACACCAAGTGGAACATTATTAATAAATATAACCATATATAATTCCTTTGTATATGACTTAGATTTTTATGAATGTTATATCAACTAATAATATAGTATTTGTTTTAAAAACTCAATTATTTTAATTTTAACACTATTTAGTATTTGGTTATTGTGAAAATTATAACAACATGATTACTTATAAAAAATATCAAATAAACTCCATAATGTCATATTAACCTACAAATTATGTGGAATTCTTCAAAATTCCCAAATTAGATTTATTTGTATATTTATAATATCAATTATTTCAAACTTTCATTAATAAGGTAATTACTGCAACAACATTGTGTCATAATTAAATTTAATTATTTAATGTTTAAAAATTATAAATAAAACATCATTATTTATAAAATCATTTTATATTTCTATTGAATATTTATAGTTGAATTTATCTTATGTATATCCTTATATTAAAAATGGTTTAGTTATTAAACATTGAACTTAATGATTTGAACTCTTCTTTAAATAAAATAATAATAAATGTCCTAATCTAATGAAAGTGGACCAAAAGGATCATATTTGATTCCTAAGGTAGTTTTTGGTCAAATTAATCTTATCCAATATAATTAGGGCATGTGTTAGGTAATTATAATATCTTTTTTACCCTTAATTACCCTATTTACTTTTAACCATGGTAAATAAAAGATAAAAGTTACTATTCCAAAAAAATTATTTTTATCTTATTGAACCAAATTTTACTTTTTGATGTCAACCATTTCTCTAGGATTTTTAAAATTAAACTCATAGAAGTAGTAAAATTAAATTTTATGCAAATTTGTAAATGCTCCTAAAAGGTGGGTAAAAGACGATAAAATGTTTAATAAAATATTATACATCTAATTTTATAATAAAATGGTTCTAATGAATTAAATTGTACATATATAGGTATTATATATCTATTTTTACTTAAAATAAATTTAAATAAAATCAATAATTTTTAAATAAAAAGTCGCTTTAAACAATAATGCAACGTTTTTCACTATTCATCAAAAAATTAATGTTTTCAAAAAAAATACCAAATATTTACCCTAATGTAATTTTGATATTCTAAATACAAAAACTAATTCTATTTTACCACATTCAAAACTTATAATTTTCATTAATTAATTTTAAATTAATTCCTGTTGTTAAAACTAAAAAACAGGTGTTTTAAAAAGTAAAGTCTATCAAATGATTGACATGTGTTTATGTCAAATTTCAATGTGAAATTACTTATAATGGCCAATATAAGAACTTGGATATCTTTTTATGTATGTTTTTCTTTTTTTCAAGAGTTTTTGAGAAAAATGAATTTTCTTGGAAATTTCAGAAGTACATGTCGTGTACTCTTTCCCCGGCTCGAAGCCGTGTGCTGGTCGGGTCCGTGCCACACACACGGTGTGTAATAATGAGGTGGATGTCGGTTATTTCGGAGTACGAAAAATAATTTTATGAAGGTATTCCATCTCATCAATCATATAGGCACTTGTAGAAATCACATGTCATGCATTCTTGCCATGCCATCTATGGTGCATTAGCGATTGAATGCTGCTGTGATAGGCTCTGTGTAGTTTGTGCATGCTGTTGTGATAGATTCTTGATAGATTCTCTTCTGTGATGTTAGAAAAAAACTGGTTGTTTTGTTCTTTGCTTAAAAAGTGAACGCCAAATTTTGGTTATTGAGGTGTTATGGGCCCTCATGGATCAGAATTTGGAATCTTTTCCTTGTTTTAGTGTTTCAGGAATTCTACGCAGTTTCTGAGCTACTGCCCTGAAAACCCTAGAAGACACGGTGTGAACTTTTCGGGCACACGTCGTGTAGTTTTCAGGCCATGTCACTAACCGTGTGAGCAGAACACAGTGTCATGGGAGTAACTTCGGGAACACTCCGTGTACCATTGGTACACGCCATGTGAGTTCGGAGCCGTGTACCCGACTATGTCACTAACAACACGGGTCATGGGAGCTCGGGTAGAACACGCCGGGTCCGTAGAGAACACGTCGTGTAGTCCTGTTTAGGTACCCGGCCTGGTCATGAACAACATGAGCCAGTGTGACCTTCTATTCCACATGACGTGTTCATTCATAACATGCCGTGTAGTCTTGCCAGGAACTCGGTCGTGTCACAAACAACATGGAATGGTGTCGCCTTTGCCTATGCGCGTCGTGCTTGTTCAGAGCACGCCGTGTAAGGTCCATCCATGTAGACGGTCGTGTACTCAACAACACAGACCGCCGAAGCCTCATCTAGTGCAAGCCGTGTTTTATTCGAACATGTCGTGTAGTTTCGGGTTGAGTCGGACCGTGTGGGTTATCCATGTAAGCAGACTCTTGCAGGGGAATAGTTTTCAAGTACATGTCGTGTGTGGGTGTGAACACGCCATGTAGTTTGTAGTGTACACGACTTGTAGGGAAGGGGTACACGCCCATGTCAGTGGCTTAAGAAGACACTCCGTGTAGTTTTATACGTGCCGTGTAGTCGTGTTTTCCAATACTGTGTGTTTTTCTCCCCTGTTCTCATCTGATATCTTGTTTTCTCTATCCTTGTTGTCTTGATCTAAGGTTTGTTTTTTGATCTTTCAGAGCTATGCCTCCGAGACGTCCTTCGGTCGTACGTCTGTCATTGGGCAGTGATCAGACGCCAGATATGGCTGATCAAAGTCTTCCTATCGATCAACCAGCTGAGAAAGCATTGACACTGGTTGTCGTACCGGTTGCAGGAGCTGATGTGCAATTCAGGGAAGGTTTCATGAGGATGATGCAAGCCTTCCAGAGAGCACCAACTCCTACCTCGTCTATGGAAGACTTGACGCGGGTCTTCCAGCAGCTGCATCCTCCCACGTTCTCGGGGGAGGGAGGACCTCAGGCTGCAGAGTCATGGCTGGAAGCCATGCTGATCTAGAATGATAGCATTCTTTTATTCCATTGACTAAGACAACTTACATAATTTGAGCTCTTCGTTTTCTTTGCTCACCAGTGCGTGTTGTTTCTATTATCAACTTCAATTTCAATCTGACGATTCAAGAAATTAAAGCTATTTTCCTCTTGTGCTCCCATTGTCTCATACCTTGTTCGACCTCTCAACCTTCATTCATTAGTGGAGACCAATAAAGGAACAGTAGTACCTACACTTCTGAATTCCCATTGCCTTTATCAACATGTCTACTAGATTGTTGGTTCCACAAATATTATACATTTTCAAAAACCCATCCTGTATCAAACCTCTAATGAAATGATATTTCTACTGAATGTGCTTCATCTAGGCATGAAATCCTGGGTTCTTTGCAAGATTTATCTCAATATTAATTTCCTAGTGAAATTTATTCTCCTCTCACTTTCATCCCAATACATCCAAGAAGTTCATCAGTCAGGCTGTCTCCTTCTAGATTTTTTTATAGAAATATATTCTACCACTATAGTGGATAAAGACACTAACTTTTGAAATTGTGATATCCAATTATATGTAGTTCCTTAATAGGTAAATACATAAATTTTGGTACTCCTCCTTCTGTCGACATCTCCTCTAAGGTCAGAATCCACATAACCCTATAATGAATTTATTTTCCCAAAGCACATAGATACCTCTTTACTACCATTTAAAATCATTAGTATCCACTTCAGAACATCCAAATGTTTCTTTCCAAGGTTATCCATATACCTTCTCACAACTCCCACTGCATGAGTGATGTCAGGTCGAGTACATACCATGGAATAAATCTTAATTCCAACAATGGATGTGTATGGCACCTTTTCTATGTACTGAACCTCTTATGCCATCTTGGGTGACTTCTCCTTTGGTAGTTTGAAATGGCCTACCAGGGGAATATAGACTCCCTTTGCTTCTTGCATACTGAATATTCTCAGAAGATTCCCAATTTAGTATTCCTCTGATAAAATTAAAGATCCATCCACATGTTATCCCTTGATCTTCTTCCCCAAATGATTGCCATCTTCTCCATGATCCTTCATTTTTAAATCCTATGGTAACTACCCTTTCAACTCATCAATCCTCTACGTACATGATCCTGAAATGAGAATTTCATCCACATATAGAAGAAATATAATATATTCATCGCCAAAGGAATTGATGTAGCAACATTGATCTATGACATATAATTTATATTCATTTTTAGACATAAGTGATTCAAAAATTTTCATCCACTTCGTGGGTTCATGTTTCAATCCATATAAACTCTTATGGAGTTTTCACACCAGGTCTTCTTTCCTAGACACAGCATATCCATCTTGCTGCTACGTGTAGATTTCCTCTTCTATATATATATGAAAGAAATATTTCTTAACATCAAGATACTCAAGATACAAGTCATCTGATGACACAATGCTGAGAACCACCCAGATGGTGGTATGATTCACTACTCGTGAGAATATTTTAATTAGATACAAGCACTCCTCCTGTTATAAGCCTTTCACCACTAGACATTCCTTAAACATCCTCTTTTCCATCATGTTCTTCCTTGACCTAGTACAACCATTTTTTCTACAATGATTTCTTTCTTCTTGGAAGAGGTGTTAACTCCCAAGTATTTTTTTCATGAAATGAGGAAATATCCTCCTTCTTATCCAACCCACACTTACCCAAATCCTTCAACTAAATTTTCTCTTCAAATAATTCTGGTTCTCCATCAACAATCAATAAAAAATAATGTAAGTAAGGTGAATACCTCTAAATAGGCCTTCTCACCGTTGTTGATCTTCTCATATCCACTAGATTAGTAGGTTCCGCTGGTTCTGATGTCTCATGATCAGTAACACCTTCATGCTCCACTTTCTCTATTCACACTGACTTAATGTTCTCATTTTCATCTTTAGCTTCATTGATATATTTGTACATGAAAATTTCATTGAATATCACAATATGGCTCCTAATGACCATCATGTTGTGATCATCCCATAAACAACAACCAAATCCTCACCAACATAGAAAATAAAGAAACAACTTTTGGACTTGGCATCAACTTTTTCCCTTGCATTAGCATCAGTATGAACATATGCGAAACTGCCAAAGACTCGTAAATGTGAGAGTCTTACCACCTTACATGATCATAGGTCATTGGGTAGATATTATTCCATTGGCACAGATGGACTCCTGTTGATGAGAAATGCTGCCATGCTCACTACATCAGCCCAAAAGGTCTTGGATTACCTTGAGTGTAACCTCATACTCCATGCACATTCATTAAACATCATATTCATCCAATCTACCACACCATTTTGTTGTAGTGTACCTATAATAATCTTCTCCCACTGAATTCCATTATAAAAATTGAAATCCCTGAACACTTGAATGCCATACTCTCCTCCATTGTCTGACCTCAAACATTTTAGCTTTTCTACTGACTCATTCTCCACCATGACCTTCCAATTCCATAAAATCTTAAACACTTAATATTTTATTTTTATAAATTAAACCCATACCTTAATTGTGGATTCATAGATGAATAGCACATAGTATTTTGACCCTCTGAGGTAAAGTAATGGTGCTAGCCCCCAGAAATCTATGTTCACCAGGTCTTGCTTCCTAGCCTTCAGTGTTCTATCTCCTTTTAAAAAATGACACTTTCTTCTACTTTCTGAAGAAACAATATTCACATAGAACAACATCCACAAACATCAGCTCTGGTAGTAGCCCTTTTGTTTCTAACATTTTCTTCCCCTTATCACTCATGTATCCTATCCTATTGTTCCACATTTGTGAATATACTACAACTTTCAGTGATGAAGTCATGTGAATGAAAGTTTCTATCATATTGTATAGGGTACCATTCTTTACTCCCTATTCTATGACCATATCTCCTTTGGTGATCTTCCATACACCACCAGTGAACATGGTACTCAATATTGCATCATCAATCTCTCTAATAGATGTAATATTTATTCTAAATCTAGAGATATATATCGCATTTTCTAGAACAAGGAGACTCCAAAAGTTGGTCTGGATCCTTGCATCACCATTCCCCATAATCTGCAAGGTTTCATCATTATAAATATGTAGCTTGCCAAAATTTACAAAAAAATAATTGTTCAGGAAACCCTTCTTCGATGTGGGATAGAAAGTTACGCTAGATTCTAGAATTCAAGACTCTATAGGGCTATCCACACTCAATAGAAAAACATCATCGGTTATTTTATCCGTCGTGTTTTCTCCACTGGGTTTTGGTCCTTTCTGTTTTTCTTTTCACTCCTTTACATTTCTTTTCTTTCCACATTTCCATCAGGTAGGACCGAACACATTTACCTTGTCTCAATATTTCCCTCTTGAATTTGATCTCACTCTATCATTGACTCACTGTGGATACCTTCCTCTTACTTCAACATTCATAGAAGAACCAGCGACTATGACTCCTTCTCTTCTTCGTATATCCTCACGGAGGATCAGGTCTCCAATATCTTTTAGAGCCATCTTTTAATTCCCTAAAGAACAGCTCACAAAAGTTCTAATTTTTTTCCTAACATTCAGGTAAATAGGACAGTATGATCAGTGCACATACATCATCATAATGATCAATTTCCACTGATTACAACTGACTTATGATGGTGTTGAATTCATTGATGTTATCTTCAACAATTATCCCATCGAACATTTTTAGGTTGAACAATTGTCCCATTAAGTGAGCTTTGTTTTTTGCATAAAGATTATTGTACATTTTCATGAGATCATTCATTATATAAATTATCATATTCTCCTCACTTATTTAGAAATCCATGTTTTTGGACAATGTAAGGAACATAACACCCAGATCATATCAATCTAGAAGCTCCCACTCTAGCAGCTCGATGTACATTGGCATCAGACATAAAAGAAGCAAGTGCGTCTTTCTTTTGATATTGATAATCTTTGGTCTCCATACTCTAGAAACTTATGTTATTTCAATCAAATAAATCAATATTCACCTTGAATTCTTCCATATCTGTCATTAGAGAATCCTAAATTCAACCCTTGATACTAGTTGATGCGAAAACACCCGGATTCGCAACGACAAAACAATGTTTCGAAGAAGAGTAAAATGAAAAAGAATAGAATGAGAACACAAGGATTTATATGGTTATTGAATAATCCATACATCCATGGAGAGGCATCATTTCACAACATGTCGGGATTGAAATTCAAAGAATATCTATTAGAGTTTCTCACTAAGAATCCTATCCGGGAATGGGCTATAAAGACTAGAGATAAAGTCCATGGTGTTGTTATCCTATATACATATAGTTATGGTTAATGGTTGCATTATACCTTATAATTTTCAATTAATTCTTCACTTTATGGCATTCCTGTATAATTTATGTGTATTCTACGATCTCTTTATTTATATTTTACCACCAATTACACTCTCATATATATTGACACATCTTTGTGCTCTCAGGTTGGATTAATAAAGCTGATCTATGTGGATCATTGAAAATCTCCATTGTAATATCATGATTTTATATTACAGATAGTTTTGTTGAAAATATTACAACTCTTTCTTCATAAATTTAGATCTATAAGGATATCCATTTTCTTATAGCTTCGACTTTCTTATGAATTTACATAATATGTTTTTGAGTATACATTATCTTTTCTTGATTATATGGTTTATAAAACATTTAGGAATGAAATGATGATATTTCCTACTCTATGATCCCCATGTCAATCCTTATAAGTTTAAAAATATTAAGACCTTCTCAATTATTATCATTGATAAGGTTTCCATATTGTTTCTACTTAGAGCCTATTCTACTTTATTTTCATTACCAGGATTCTAGTGGGTGGAGTAGTCACAGTCCTTGATCAGCCTTAACCAACATTTCTGGCACATATTAATTAGGCTCTATGAGAATATATAATTTAAGGTCAAATGATCCATATATATTTCAAACTTATCCAATAATGATAATGATGTCAGATTTCGAATGTGATGATCACTCCATCCAAGTTGAGATAATGTGTTGGATAGTGATGGTCATGAACTTTCAACTACCATGAGGCAATGGCTCTGACTTTACCATTTTTCATCAATACACATTCTAATCAATTATTTGAAGAATCTATGCAGGAAAAATAAATGTTCCCAACTGGTGGGTAGTTTAAGTAATGGTGCAGTGATAAACCTCCTTTTCTCAATTGGCATTCATTGGACCCAGAAAACTTCACTACCAACCAAGTTATCTTTGTCAACAGGTTTTAAAATCATGAAATGTTTCTCAAAATTAACTTATAATACCCATATAGTCCATGAAAACTATGGATATGAATTACAATTGTTGGTTTGGGCCACTCCTCATTTGCCTTTATCGTAGAAGGTTCCACAAATATCCCTTTTTTGATAACATCCCCCAAGAATGGTACTTCCTCCTTTTAGAACTCACATTTACTGTACATTTCCTATAATTTACCCTTTAAAAAGTATTTAGAATAATATTAAAATGATCATCATTCACTTCATTAAGTTTTATGTATATTATAATATCATAAATAAAGACTACCAATTTTTTTTGACATAATATCTACAGTATCTATTCATTATGTTGATGAATATTTCTAGAGAACTAGTTAGTCTGAATGGATTCACATTGAACACAAAGTGTATATACATTGTTCTAAATAATGTTTCGAGAATATCATTATTTCTCACCTTTAATTTGTGATATCTCAATCGAAGGTTCACCTTAAAAAAATTATTCCCCACAAGTAATTGTTCAAACAAGTAATATATCCATTATATAGGATAATTGTTTGTTATCATGATTTTTTATCTCACTAAAATCAATAAAGAGGTATATTTTTCCTTATTTCTTTTTGATAAATAGGACTAAAACAACCCATAATGAAGTACTCTAGCATATGAAAACATTTTACATATTCTCTTGTAACTACTTCTTCAGTTATTCAAACTATATGGTGGCAATTCTATATGTATTTTCAAATACATGTAGAGATACAGGTATAATTTCAGTTGAGAACTCAATATCTCGATCTGGAGGAAGACCATAAAACTCTTTGGGGAATTAATTAGTGTATTCACTCACAATGGGAATGTATTCCAACATGTTTCTATCCATTCATTTAATAATTTTAGATATATGTACTTTCTCATAAGGAAATAATATTCATCCCTAAGATGAATATTCCAATGAATATTCATCCTCTACCTTAAAATTTTACAAAATTTGAGGATGACATGGGATGTGAAGGGTGGCCTCCCTCTCATGATATTTGATGTTATATCCATTCCCGATATTGAATAAGACTATAATAAATGAATTGGAAAATATTTACTGGGTGGTTCTGTAATGCCTCGACCCCAGTTACCCAGAATCGGTGCATTATACCATAACATTCGTATGATACAAAGAATCATGTCCCAAAAGAATGATCAGTTTAGTATCCTTGGAAGTAATAGATTCATATATATGTTTTAAATTACATCATGAAATTAAAAAACAACAACATTGTGTCCCCTTTGAACACTCTTACATCCCTTAGCATATTCTTGTAGGTTAATTGTAATATACTTCTTTGCATCCTGGGAAACATAAAACATAAGAAAGGGGTGAGCTCAAATTCTCTGTAATGAAAAACTATACAATGGAAATTTTCATTAATAATAATAAACATTTTAGGAATTGTATAAGACTAGAACACAAGCCTTTTAAACTCAAACTTCAGCAAAATATGGCAAAGATAAATCAAATAATTCCATTTACTTATTCAAATGGATATTCTACTAGTCGAATAATCACATTTAATATCAATATCTGATTTCATAATGATGGAATGCATACTGCTAGACTTCATAACCACATAGTCAAGGACTTGCGCCGAGACTACAAATAAGAATTTTTCAAGGCCTTATGCCAAGACACTAGTTTGTCTATTGAGAGATACAGATGCATCGATGAGCTATAGTGGGATCCAACCATCACTTATTAAGTCTAATTTATTCCTCATATGAAAGGGTGAATGTTAATCTAAATAATTGTATTAAAACTAGAATACAAAATGTCAATACTTTAACCATAAACCATGAATGGTATAAAAATAGCACATCCACATTCAAACAAAACCCGTTCAATACAATATGGAAGATTTTATTATAATAAATTAACCTCATTTGAGAATAATGAAGGATATTGAGATAGATTAAAGTAATCATCAAAACTATTTGAGATAAGTATCCCCATTTTTCTTAAAAACATTTAAAAGTATCACTATTTATCAAGAAGCTGTTTAAAATAGTTTTTTGAATAAAAGTGTCCCATACCCCTTTGAATCATTTAAAAAGAATTTTAATTTTAAAACACTAATGTCCATATATATAAATCATTAAAACCATTTTTAAAACCAGGACATTAATGATAAATATTTAGAAGAATAAATTTTTAAAACATTTAAAATGATATTTTAGTTAGAGTTCCTAACCAAATGAGAGATGTTTGAATACAAATAATCGCGGTAATAAAAACTTAAAAAAATCATTATAATATAGGGATTCATGATATAATATTCCAAAGGACATTATATAAACAACATAAAATTGAATTGGTGCATAACAACAAATAATTCTCAATGGAATGTAAGTTGAGATGAAATAACTTATAAAGACCGTATCGTTAGTTTAAGGATAAATCAATGACATAATTATGTGTGAGAAATATAAATATACCAAGTTTGATTGGATATTCAGTCTAAAATAATCAAAGGTAATTCACACATATTCTTGTAACAATAACACCAATGACTTGGATGTTTAACACATTGAATGAAAATTGAGTTAAGATTACTCTAATTAAGTTCATATCGATGGATTGAGAATTTATAAATGGAGTGATTATGTGTATAAAAAGAATAACAACACAAATCGGAGTGGAAATTACTGCATAAATAAATAAATAGTGATTTCACACATAATCTTGGAGTAAATTAATCAATGAAGTTTGGGTAAAACCAAATGAGTGGAAATCAAAATTAGAAATTCCCTTACCGATTTGGTGACTTATGAAACATACACCCCATGAAGAAATGATCATAAAATGAAGATTTAAATACCCATAAGTTAATTTATATTACATAAGTAATACAATTAGGGGCAATACATACACAACACAAAAGGAAATAGTGGCAGTATATCATGAATCTCACGGAAATAAGAAGTGAGATGAAAACCCCTTACCATGTTGTAATAAATCAATTCGTATGAAAAAATGTTAATAACCACCAAATTAATCACATAATATTAGTAATATAAAGAGAATAATAATAATATATAACAAATTACAGTTCATAATACACTACATGCAAAAAATAAGTGGCGAACAATGGAAATCTCACGGAATTAAAAGGGATATAAGAAACCCCTTACCATGTACTTTTCCCTGATTGAAGCTATGATAAACTTATGTATAACAGTTAAATAATTGCTATTAAATTATAAAAAAACTATATATATCTATATGATATCATATATGATTTTATAATATTGATTTGATAATAATATTTTAGTAGTACCAACATTTCGGGTGTTAACTGATCCGTTTTCCTTTATATGCTCAGTTACATAATCCATGTTTATTTTTGATAGTATGCATTTTATTTATATAAAAAATGATATTAAGTTCTTAAACATTATTTTTTATCATAAAATGAAATGTATTCTTCAATTATTATGATGAGGAATGAATCTCATCACGTTCATGGAGACGGTAATCCATACGTATGCATGAGCGAAAATATCATTAAATTGATTGTGAAATCATCTGAAATTGGATGGTATATCATATATAACTATTCATTATCATATTATATTTATTATTTAAATCATTAATACTCATTAGTATACCAATCTTAATAATGATGTGTTTAAATTACAATCTACACCACGACGTGGAGACGGTAAGATGTATATACGCACGTACGGTGACTTTGCCATTCATATGATGGATAGAATAATAAATATGGTTGTATCAATTTTATAATAACATAAAATTATATAGAATATACTGGAGTTATTATTTTATAATGGAATCAACAAAGAAATAGGAAGTGGAAGAAGAAAATAACATGAAAGAGGTGATGCAATATTTACCTCTTCTTTGGGTTCTTCCTTATGATTTTATCAAAAGGGCTCCATAGGATGGATTTATGACAAAAGTAAGGCCTCTAGGATGAAGGGAGGAAAGTTTTTAGGATATTTAGGCAGGGTTATTTTGAGAAAAATGGTTTTTGAGGTGTAAAATTAAGAGAAGGGTATGTACCCTTTTATAAGAGAGGTGATGGTCACTTTAGGGAAAGTTTGAAATATAATTTAATAATTAAACCATTTTTGGTTTCTATTGGCACAAAAATGATTTATTTCTAGGCTAAGGTGTGGATGGGTAGAAAAAATCTAAACAAATAGGTTTTATATAGGTCTAGGTCACCATATTAACCTTATTTTTTAGATCCAACACTTAGTTTAATAGTTTGACATTTACCATGTATCTTTGTATGTATATATTATATTGTTAATAACATACTATAACAAGACTAGAGAAACCCAAGTGGATCATTATTAACATATATAACCATATATAATTCCTTTGGCTGAGCCTTAGATTTTTATGGATATTATATCAACTAATAATATAGTATTTGTTTTAAAAACTCAATTATTTAAATTTTAACACTATTTAGCATTTGGTTATTGTGAAAATCATAACAACATGATTACTTAGAAACAAAATATCAAATCAACTCCATAATGTCATATTAACCTACAAATTATGTGGATTTCATAAAAATTCCCAAATTAGATTTATTTGTATATTTATAATATCAATTATTTCAAACTTTCATTAATAAGGTAATTACTGCAACAACATTGTGTCATAATTAAATTTAATTATTTAATGTTTAAAAATTATAAATAAAACATCATTATGCAGAATATCATTTTATATTTCTATTGAATATTTATAGTCGAATTTATCTTATGTATATCCTTATATTAAAAATGGTTTAGTTATTAAACATTGAACTTAATGATTTGAACTCTTCTTTGAATAAAATAATAATAAAGGTACTAATCTAATCCAAGTGGACCATAAGGATCATATTTGATTCCTGATGTAGTGTTTTGTCAAATTAATCTTATAAAATAGAATTAGGGCATGTGTTAGGTAATTATAATATCCTTTTTAGCCTTAATTACCCTATTTACTTTTAATCATGGAAAATAAAAGATCAAAGTTACTATTCACCAAAAATTAATTTTATCTTATTGGACCAAATTTTACTTTTTGATGCCAACCATGTCTCTAGTATTTTTAAAATTCAACTCATAAAAGTAGTAAAATTAAATTTTATGCAAATTTGTAAATGCTCACAAAAGGTGGGTAAAAGACGATAAAATGTTTGATAAAATATTATACATCAAATTTTATAAAAAAATGGCTCCAATGAATTAAATTGTACTTATATAGGTATTATATATATATTTTGACTTAAAATAAATTTAAATAAAATCACTAATTTTATAAATAAAAAGTCTGTTTAAACAATAATGCAACGTTTTTTACAATTCATCAAAAAATTAATGTTTTCAGAAAAATACCAAATATTTACCCTAAAATAATTTTGATATTCTGAATACAAAAGATAATTCTATTTTACCATATTCAAAAGATATAATTTTCATTAATTAATTTAAAATTAATTTCTCTTGTTAAAACTAAAAAACATGTTTTTTAAAAAGTAAAGATTATCAAAAAATTGACATGTGTTTATGTCAAATTTAAATGTTAAATTACTTATAATGGCCAATGTAAGAACCCAGATCTCTTTTCATGTATGTTTTTCCTTTTTTCTGGAGTTTTTGAGAAAAATGAATTTTCTGGAAATTTCAGAAGTACACGCCGTGTACTCTTTCCCCGGCTCGAAGCCGTGTGCTGGCCGTGTCCGGGCCACACACACGGTGTGTAAGGCTGAGGTGGAGGCCGGTTATTTCGGAGAACGAAAAATAATTTTATGAGGGTATTCCATCTCATCCATCATATAGGCACTTGTAGAAATCACATGTCATGCATTCTTGCCATGCCATCTACAGTGCATTAGCGATTGCATGCTGTTGTGATAGGCTCTGTGTAGTTTGTGCATGTTGTTGTGATAGATTCTTGATAGATTATCTGCTATGATGTTAGAAAAAAACTGGTGGTTTTATTCTTTGCTTAAAAAGAGAACGCAAAATTTTGGTTATTGAGGTGTAATGGGCCCTCATGGATCAGAATTTGGCATTTTTTCCTTGTTTTACTATTTCTGGAATTCTACGCAGTCTCTGAGGTACTGCCCAGAAAAACCTAGAAGACACGGTGTGAACTTTTCAGGCACACGCCGTGTAGTTTTCAGGCCATGTCACTGACCATGTGAGCAGAACACAGTGTCATGGGAGTAACTTCGGGAACACACCGTGTACCATTGGTACACGCCGTGTGAGTTCGGATCCGTGTACCCGACCGTGTCACTAACAACATGGGTCAGGGGAGCTCGGGTAGAACACACCGTGTCCGTAGAGAACACGCCGTGTAGTCCTGTCCAGGTACCCGACCGGGTCATGAACAACACGAGCCGGTGTGACCTTCTTTTCCACACGACCTGTTTGTTCGTAACATGCTATGTAGTCATTCCAGGTACCCTACCGTGTCACAAACAACACGGAACGGTGTCGCCTTCGCCTATGCACTCCGTGCTTGTTCGGAGCACGCCGTGTAAGGTCCATCCATGTAGACGGCCGTGTACTCAACAACACGGACTTCCGAAGCCTCGTCTAGTGAAAGTAGAGTTTTATTCGAACATGCCGTGTCGTTTCAGGTTGAGTCGGACCGTTTGGGTTAGCCGTGTAAGCAGACTCAGGCAGGGGAATAGTTTTCATGTACATGTCGTGTGTGTGTGTGTGAACACGCTGTGTAGTTTGTAGTGTACACGACTTGTAGGGCAGGGGTACACGCCCATGTCAGTGGCATAAGAAGACACGCCGTGTAGTTTTATACATGTCGTGTAGTCGTGTTTTCCAATATTGTGTGTTTTTCTCCCCTGTTCCCGTCGGTTCTCTTGTTTTCTCTATCCTTGTTGTCTTGATCTATGGTGTGCTTTTGATCTTTCAGATCTATGCCTCCGAGACGTCCTCCGGTCGTACGTCTGTCGTTGGGTAGTGATCAGACATAGGATATGGCTGATCAAAGTCTTCATGTCGATCCCCCAGCCGTGCCATCATTGACACTAGTTGTCGTACCAGTTGCAGGCGCTGATGTGCAATTTAGTAATGGTTTCATGAGGATGATGCAAGCCTTCTAGAGAGCACCAGCTCCTGCCTCGTCTATGGAAGACTTGACGCGGGTTTTCCAGCAGCAGCATCCTCCCACGTTCTCCGGGGAGGGAGGACCTCAGGCTGCAGAGTCATGGCTGGAAGCCATGCTGACAATCTTCGAGAATCTGGAGACACCTCTAGAGAAGCGGGTCATGATCTCCACCTACATGCTCCGGGACTCCGCCAAGAGGTGGTGGGATGTGATCTCACAGGCGGGTCAGCAGCAGGCTATGGCTTAGGAGGTGTTCCAATGCGTGTTCTACGACTACTTCTACCCGGAGTCCCTGAGGGCCGATCGAGCCGGGGAGTTCATGAGCTTAGAGTAGGGTACTCTATCTGTCCTAGATTATTCCTCTCTTTTCACTGAGCTGCAGCATTTTACACCCCTTCGGGATGGGAGTGGGGTGTTCTTGGTAAGGAATTTTGAGGATGTGATTAGGTCGGAGATCCGCTCGTAGGTGAACATCTTCCAGCAGACTTCCATTACTTCCATTATCAACAATGCACTGATTGCGGAGAGTAATATGAGAGACTATAGAGCTGCGAGCCTGGGTGGTTCTGCTTCCAGAGCTAGCTTTCCTTCGGATGACAGCAAGAAGCGACATAGGGAGCCTACGCGCAGTGATTCAAGGAAGCGAGACACATCATCAGGCAGTCAGGTGACATGCTACCAGTGTGGCCGGGTAGGGCACACGAGGATGCAGTGCCAGAGAGACTCCGTGGAGTGCCGATCTTACGGCAAGTTGGGTCACATTCAATGTTTCTGCCAGGTTTTCTCACCCGCAGAAGGTGACCGGGGTTCTTCCATGACTCCTCGTTCAGGAGAAGCACCACCAGTTTCTCACCAGTCGGGGAACTGGAGTTCTTCTAGCCGTTCGGGCCGAAGTAGAGGTCGAGGTCGTGGCGGTCAGCCACCAATTCCTCAACACCAGCAGGGCTACGACACGGGCCTGTCTTTCACCATGGAGCAGACTTATCAGGAGCAGTATCCCGGCCCTTCTACTGTTCGAGGAACGATTTTAGTAGCATCAGTTTTATCATTAGTCCTTTTCAATACTGGTACTACGCATTGATTTTTCTATATTGCTATTGTGGAGAGCCTTGGACTCTATGTCGTTTCTTCTGCCGACTTGTTGACACTAGACACACCTTTTAGAATGAGGACATCTAGTGTACGCCAGTGTAGAGAGTGCCCTCTTGAGGTTGCAGGGTATCGCTTCTTATGGGATCTCTATGTCCTAGAGATGACAGGCTATGATGTCAACCTTGGCATGGATTTTTTGATTCCCTTTCAGGAAGTCGTCGACTGTTATCGCTGCAGAGTCAGTTTCATCTCACCAGAAGGTGAATCTTTCCATCATAGAGGCGAATGGGACGTTCGGGTGAGTCGGACGGGACTCGAGCATCTTGGGCTAGGAGGGGTGATAGCCCAGAATGCTAGCCTTTATTTGAATGATCAGAGGACTCCACTATTTGACTTTCCTCCAGTGGTGGATCACTTCAGGGATGTCTTTCCATAGGACTTTTCAGGTTTTCCTCCGGAGCGTGAGGTGGACTTTTCTATTGAGCTCGTTCCAGGAGCAGCTCCGGTGTTCGTTCCTCCCTATAGGATGGACCCACCTGAGTTGCAGGAGCACAAGAAGCAGTTGGAGGAGCTACAGGCTAAGGGTTTCATTCGACCCAGTACATCTCTTTGGGGTTCGCTTGTTCTGTTTGCGAAGAAGGAGGACAGTAACCTTTGGCTTTGTGTGGATTATCAGAAGCTGAACCAGTTTACGGTCAAGAACCGATATCCCTTGTCGAGGATTGATGGCCTTTTCAATCATCTTGGAGGAGACCGAGTGTTCTCAAAGATAGACTTGAGGTCCAGTTATCATCAGTTGCGAGTTAGACCATCAGATATACCTCTGACATCCTTCAGAAGCAGGTATGGTCTAAACGAGTATACAATCATGTCGTTTGGACTCACGAATGCACCTCCAGTTTTCATGGAACTGATGAACCGAGTGTTCCATCCTTACTTGGATTCTTTCGTCGTGGTGTTCGTGGATAATATCTATGTGTACTCTCACACTCGACACGACCATGACACACATCTTGAGATCGTTCTGAGTACACTGAGACAGCAACAAAATTATGCTAAACTCTCGACGTGGCAGTTCTGGATGGACCAGATTCACTTATTGGGTCACATCATCTCAGAGGCAGGAGTATCAGTGGACCCAGAGAATGTGAGGCCTATAGTTTCCTAGGAGCAGCTGAAGAATGTCTTTGAGGTACGGATTTTCCTAGCGCTGGCTGGATACTATAGACGTTTCATCCGGGATTTTTCCCTTTTAGAAGCACCTTTGACTGGTCTGACCAAGAAGGGGGAGATTTCCTTATGGTCAGATTCTTGTGAGTCATCCTTTCATGAGCTGAACGGGAGGTTGACGTCAGCACCGATACTAGTCTTTCCAGAGCCAGGCAAGTGTTACACAATTTAATATAATGCTTCGAGTATCGGGCTGGGAGCTATATATATGCAGGGAGAAGGAGTCATTGCGTACGTGTCTCGGCAGTTGAGGCCACATGAGAGGAACTACCCTACACATGATTTGGAGATAGCTACTATTGTTCATTCCTTGCTCTGTTGGAGACACTATCTTCTGGGAGAGAACTTTGTGGTCTTCACTGACAACAAGAGTCTCAAGTATATCTTCACTTAGTGTGATCTAAATCTGAGGCAGCGCAGGTGGGTTGAGTATCAACAGTCATTTGATTTCGAGCATGCCTACACACATGGAAAGGGAAATGTCGTGGCTAATGCGTTGAGTAGGAGAACTCAGATTAAGGCAGTTCAGAAGGCCAGTAGTGAGTTGCAGCTGATGGCTCTGTTCTCTGAGATGCATCTGGAGGTGCACGACAGACGGGGACATGCTTTTGTGTCTTCTTTAGCAGTTACGTCCATGCTACTTGATCGGGTACGGATGAGGTAGCTATCAGACTCAGAAGGCTTACTCCCATGGGAGAGTGTGTCACGAGTGGACCCTCTTCCTAGATGGACAGTGGGTAAGGATGAGATCTTGTGTCTCCAAGGATGCGTATGGGTGCCAGTAGATATACGCGAGGAGCTGATGCGGGATTTCCATTCCTCTATTTGGGAAGTTCATCCTGGAATCACCATGATGTATCGGGACCTTCATCACCAATACTGGTGGCCTGGTATGAAGAAATATGTTGATGGTTTTGTCTTGAGATGTTCTACTTGTCAGCAGGTGAAAGCAGAGCATCAACGACCAGCGGGACTTTTACCGCAGTTACCCATTCCGGAGTGGAAGTAGAACGTTGTTGCGATGGACTTCGTGACTGGGTTTCTGAGATCACCCCGAGGGAACGATGCTATTTGGGTTATTATTGACAGACTTACGAAGGTCTCTCACTTCTTTCAAATCAAGGAGAGCTTTTGTGTCGATGATCTGGGATGACTTTACATCCAGGAGATCGTTCGTCTGCATGGAGTTATGTGCTCTGTTGTTTCAGACAGAGATGCGGGCTTTACCTCTCGGTTCTGGCAGGGAATTAAGAAGGCCTTGGGTACACAGGTACTTTTGAGTACATCTTACCATCCCCTTACTGATGGACAGTCCGAGCGCACAATCCAGGTGCTTGAGGATATGCTCTGATCTTGCATCCTTGACTTTGGCTGTTCTTGGGAGAAGTATATTCCTCTGGTGGAGTTCTCCTACAATAACAATTTTCAGGCGACCATTCAGATGTCGCCATATGAGGATTTTTACGATAGGCCATGCCGATCACCCTTATGCTGGCTAGAGGCAGGAGAGGCAACTTTTCTCAGATATCGTCTTGTTCAAGAGACTTCAGAGCAGATAGAGCTGAATCAGAAGAGGATGGCTACAACGCAGTCTCGACAGAAGTCTTATGCCGATAAGCGGAGACGACCTCTAGAGTTCAAGGTCGGTGATCAGGTTTTCCTATGTGTCGCACTGAGGTTGGGGCACAAGAGGATTCAGAGGCAGGGTATGCTTTCACCACAGTACATCGGGCCGTTTGAGGACTTGGAGAGAGTGGGGACAGTTTCTTATCAGTTGTAGCTACCCCAGAGGTATCGGGCCTTGCACAACGTCTTCCACGTCTCTCAGATCCGACACTACTTTTCAGACCCGTCTAACGTCTTTCAGCCCAAGGAAGTCGAGCTTGAAGCAGATGCGTCGTTCGAGGAGCATCCTATCCGAGTTGTCGATCGTAGTACGAAGGTTCTCCGTGGGCGGTCTGTTCTTCTGGTACGAGTGATATGGCAGCAGAGACGAGTACAGGACAAGACCTGGGAGAGGGAGGCTGATGTTCAATCGCAGTGGCCAGTGTTGTTCGGGATATCTCCTTCTCCTCCTCGTTAGGGAAATTCGGGGATGAATTTATTTAAGGGGGGAAGTTTGTAAGAACCCGAATCTCTTTTCAGGTATGTCTTTCCTTTTTTCTAGAGTTTTTGAGAAAAATGAATTTTTTGGATATTTCAGAGGTACACGCCATGTGCATTCTGAGTAAACGCCGTGTACTCTTTCCCCGGCTCGAAGCTGTGTGTTGGCCGTGTCCTGGGCACACACACGGTGTGTAAGGCTGAGGTGGAGGCCGATTATTTCGGAGTATGGAAAAAAATTAGAAGTACACGCTGTGTACTCTAAAAGTACATGCAGTGTACTTTATTTTTTTCCATGAAACAGACCAGGGTCGTGTCTAACCCTCATATTCACCTTCTTCCCCAGTTTTCGGCCGTCTGAAGCGACCCGTACAGCGGATCTTCGACAGACGACTGCCTCGTAGTCCGTTCTCCGTTTTGAGCACGGTTAGTGGCGTTGGAAGCATAGAGGTGAGTTCTTCCTTCTTCTTTAGCCTTATTTCTTGATTCCTCCTCGTTTCTATGTTATCGTAGGTTGAGCGTTTTGTGCATTTTCTCAGATCTACATCGTTCCAAGGGGAATCTGTCGTCAAGGTTCACGTATATCGATCTCCTAGGATCCAAGTAGGTGGTTTGTGCCTTTCCGTTGAAAGTTGATGAATATTATGTGAAAATTCCACCAATACCCATGAACGGGGTATTGCATGTTACCTATTTTTCCCTTTTTGCTTGTCTGCTTGCTTGACTGCTTTAGTAGAGGTTATTGCTTGTGGTTAGAGTATTTTGTTTGTGATACGATTCCTTTTCCATGCTTATTCTTCCTGTTAGGAATTTTTCCAGTTTCCATGCCTAGTCGTAGGATAGTTGAACTATAGTTTTATTATTGTTGTTGAGACTTAGTTGATAGCCACGTAGTTCATGAGGTTTACATGGACGATATACATGTGCCGAGAATATTTAGTTATACTCAGGACTGTGAGAACCTAGAGTAGTATACCAAAGGGATGATTGATGGAAGGGCTTTTCCAGAGTGTCTTTTAATTACGATTCGCGGGTTGTAGGTGGAATTGACGTTGAGTGCTTCCGTAGAGATCCATTAGCACGACGCATGCCATTTGGGGAATTGACGTTGAGTTCTTCCCCAAAGAGACTTTAGCATGATACGAGACTACAAGGGAAATTGACGGTGAGTGCTTCGCCAGAGAGTCTTCTTGTTTTCATAACTGAACCAGAGGGGTGAGACTGTGTGTGCCACCTAGAGGGTTACTAGTTTTTATAGGTTGAACCATAGGTGTTAGGATATGAGAGCTACCCAAATGGTTACCATTTTCCATTGTTACTGGTTGATTACTTGTGCACTTCTTTTGTTAGAACTGTGGATTGCAGTTAATTATGCTTTTCTGTTTACTGCTTCTTGTTTTAGTACCGCCATGTATTCATTGACTGGTAGACACAGATCTTTGGGTGATTGCCTACTGGGATTGTATCTCACACACTACTTGGGCCATGCTTTTGGGCCCAAGCAGGCTATGTTGCTGTAGGTATAGATAAGGGAAATCATCCTTATACTTCAGGATCTTGATTACACCAGGAGCTAGGGAGCATGGGACCGAGCCGTGGCTCGTGATGCTGAGGAGTTTATTTTGTTTTTCTATTGCACTTGGTTTCAGTTGAATTCCAGCACGTTGTTGTGTTTGCTGCTTTCTATAGATACTTTTACATGTTACATTATTGTCATCATTGCTATGTATCTACATTTCTTACACTGTTTAATTCATCCTATAGGGCTTAATTTGATCAGAAATCCAGCCTAAGGGTCCATTTTGATCAAATCAAAAGGAAGATCCCGAAGAAGAGGAAACGTCTTCACCACCCTCTTTAAAGTTCCTTTCTTCCTCAACATCTTCCTTACTTTTTATTTCCATTATAAAATAATAAATCTAGTATATTCTATTTACTGTGATGTTATTATAATTATTGAACACCAAATTTCACTATTCTATCCATCCCTTGAATGACATGTCACCATACGTGCGTACGTACGACCTACCGTATCCACGTTGTGGTGTAATTTTTATTCAATATATTATTATTTAGATGGTTATAATAATGATGTATAATTCATGTAAATAATAAATATAACATGATAATTGTTCTTTATATATGATATTCTATCCAATTATGTATTATTGTAATATCAATAGAATGATATTTTCGCTCGTGCGTGCATATGAATTACTGTCTCCACGACGCAATGAGATTAATTTCCAAGTCCACCATTCATCGACGATTATAAAAATATATATTAATAATAAGTATGTAATATATGAAATAATAATGATACTGGAGATATATATATTTATATATATATAAGTATTTATGTACTTACATATATCTTATTCACATACTTCCGTTAAATACTATATGAAAACAGAAATAGCGTTTATGCGCACGTACGGACTACCATCTCCATAACGGTGTTTTCTATTTCATATATATGTCTATTATAAATATTTATATTCTAAATATATATGATATATTTATCATGTTTTATATTCTGGAAGTATTTAAATCAGGATCTATGTGATACAATCAAGAGTAACATGTTAAAACATGTACGATAAAGAAAGCGATTATTACCCGAAATATTAATTTAACATGGAAATTATTAATAAATGGGTAGAATAAAGTCATAAATGAATCATGTATGATATCATAAATATTAATATGGATCTGGAATAATTTAATAACATATTACGATCTTCGTAATGGAGGATAAACATACCCTCAACTAAAGGAAAGTGCAAGGTAAGGGGTTTTCATCTCACACCTTATTCCCATGAGATTTATTCCATATTACCACTATTACATTTTGTGTGGTGTATGTACTGCCCATAATTGTATTATTTGTGTAATTCACTTTAATTTATGTGTATAAACATATTCATTATATGATACCTCTTTCATGGGTGGTATGTTTCGTATGTTACCAAATTGGTAGGGGTTAATTCCTCAATCTCATTATTATCCGAGATTGTTTATGTGTAAGTATTTACTGGGGCATTTTTATCATCCATGTCCATTTTTCATAAAAACTGATTTCAAAATGAAGATTTTAAGGATTTTGAAAGGCACTATTTATCAAGATCAGAATTTCCAATGTTTTAATGATTTATCTTTCTAAATATTTTTGATTAATGTCCATGTTTTCAAAATTATTTTATGGATTTATTTATATGGACATGACTGTTTTGAAATGATAATTCTTTTCAAAAGTCTCAAAGTGGTAAGAGACACTTTTATTCAAAAATATCTTTTAAATTAATTCCTTTATAAATGTGTGACTTTTAAATGATTTTATCAAAAAGACATTTCTTTCAAAAAGTTTTACTCATCATTTTCTTCTATGCCAACATCCTTTGATGGATTTTTATCTCATTTGAAGTTGATTTATTATACAAAACTTCCATTGATGGTTTTGTGATATGTTTGACTATGGATGTGTTATCTTTATACCATTCATTGTTTATGGAGAAATTATTGACATTTCGTATGCTAGTTTTAATACAAATGTTTATGTTATGTTTGAACCTATTCATATGAGGAATGGAATGGACTTTGTAAGTGACGGGTGGAGCCCGCTATAGCTCCTCGATGCATCGGTAGGTCTCATGAGACAATCTAGTGTCTTGGCAGAAGGCCATGACTGATTCGTATTTGTATTATTGGCACGAGGCCTTGGATATGTTGTTATGATAGTTTGGAATTATGCATTCCATCATTATGAAAGTGGTAATTGATATTGCATGTGATTATTCGACTAGTAGAATATCCATGTGAATAAGTAAATGGAATTAATTCATTTTATTTTTTCCATATTATGTTTAAGTTCAAGTTTAAAAGGATTTTGTTTTAGTTATACATTGCCTTAAATGTTTATGATTATTTATGATGGATTTCGCTGTATTGCTTACCCTTACTGAGCGTTTGAGCTCACCCCTTTCTATGTTTTATTTTTCCAAGGATTCCAAGAATTGTATTGTGATTGATATGCAGGGTTAATCCAATGGAATAATGGAATCCATAAAGATTATTTATGTTTTTTGTATGCCTTAAAATTCAATGTAACATTCATGTATATAATCTATTTTCCAAGACTGTTAAACTGATCAGTCCTTCGGGACTTCATTCCTTGTAATCATGCGAATGTATTAAAATAATGCACTAATTCTGGGTAACTGGGGCCGGGGCATTACAAATACCCACTATTTTAAATTTTATACATTTAATCTTTCGAAATGGACTTCATTTTTTGATTTAGAACATCTAAATTTTCCTTGGGGGAAGTTTTGGTATTTTTCTGAAAATTTTCAATTTTTGATGAATAATGAAAACAATGAGTTACTATTTAAAAACTGACTTTTTTATTTAAATAATTATTTATTTTATATAAATTTAATTTAGATAAAAATTGATACATAATACCAATATATTTTCAATGAAATTCATTGGATACATTTTATAATAATTTTAGATATATAAAATTTTTATTGAACTTTTGACCGTCTTTTAACCTCCTCCTAGGAGAATTTGAAAATTTACATAAAACATAATCTTACTGCTTCTCTGAGTGGAATTTAAAAAATCTGAGAGGCACGGTTGATATCAGTATGTAAAATGTGGTTCAATAAGATAAAAATAATTTGTGGTGGTTAGTAATTTTTTTACATTTATTTACCACGTTTAAAAGTAGATAGGGTAATTAAGGGTAAAAATGATATTATTATTACCCTAACACATGTTCTAATTCTATTGGATTAGTGTAATTCGAAAAAAACAACATTAGGGTAAAAAGTTTACATTTTAGGTCCACTTGGATTAGAATAGGACATTTATTATTATTATTTTATTTATTGAAGAGTTAAAGGAGTTAAAATCAACATTTAATAACTAAAATTTTTTTAATATAGAGTTATACATAAGATAAATTCGACTATAAATATTCATTATAAATATTAAATGATTTCATACATAATGGTATTTTATTAATAACTTTTAGACATTAAATAAGTTAATTTATTTATGACTCAATGAAGATGCAGTAATTACCTTATCAATGAAATATTAACATAATTGATTCTATAAATACCCAAATAAATGTAATTTTAGACTTTTTATGAATTCCACTAATTTTATAGGTTTATATTACATGTTATTAGTGATTAAATTAACTTTTTCCAAACTAATAACGTTGTTATGATTTTTACAAAAATCATGTATCAAATATTGTCAAAATTGACAAAAAATAGTTTTTAAAATAAATATTATATTATTAATTGTTATTTTATTCCAAAAAATCTAAGGTTTGGTAAAATGACTTATATTAGAATATATGTATTAATAATTAACCACTTGGGGTTCTTTTGACTTGTTATAGTAAGTTTATTAACCATATAGTGTAAGAAAAAAAAGACACGGTAAAAGTTAAATTATTTAACTAAGAGTTAAATCTAAATGATATGGTTCAAATAGTGAACTAAACTTGTCTAAAACATATTGGTTGGGATTTTTTAAACCCATACCAACCTTATCATTGAAATAAATAAATTTTTAACTATTAAAAATCGAATATGACTTTATTATAAAATAATATTTTAAGTTTTTCCTATGGTGCCCCTTTCCTCACTTATAAAAACGGAACCCATTCCCTATTCACTTCCCAACCTTTTGAGACTTGAATCTCGTCCAAACCCTGAAAATTACTCTTATAAAACTCTCTAGTTATATAATAGAGGTTCTTGTCTTCTCAAATGACCAACTCTAGTTCCCTAGGATGAAGTTTAATGGAGGTGCGTTGAGGAAGAGGTAATCTCTTCTACCGACTATTTAATGATTCTTTCTTCTACTACTTCCTCTTCTTTTGTTTTTTCATTATAAAGTAATAACATAAGTATTAATTATATACTTATATGTTATTATAACAATTAAAAAACCCCATTTAACCTTAGATCCATCCAATATAAAAATAAATCACCACGCGTGCGTACGTACAGAATATCGTCTCCACACCGTGGTGTAATATGTTTATCCACCACCACCCTACTTGGATGGGAATAATGTTGTAAATAATTACTATATATGATTATTATAACATCATACTTATTCTTAGATATTATATCATCCACTACATTTCCATTAAATAAATATGGAATTGATATCATCTCTCATGCATACGTACGGATTACCGTCTCCACAACACGATGAGATTCATTTTCCATGTTAACAATTCATGAATGATAATAAAGTATATATAATAAGTAATCATGAAATATATTACATAGTAATGCTACTATATTTATATATATATATATATATGTATTTCATCAACTTAATTCTGTTTAATTCAATAAGGAAAGGAAACCAGCGTTCATGCGTACGTACGGCCTACCGTCTCCATGAACAGTGTATTTCATTTCATTTATCTATCTATTATATATATATATACTGAAAATATGTGATATATAAATCATGATTTACATTCTGGATGTAATTAAATTATTATATAAGTAATAATAATATCAAGATTAACAAGTCCAAACAAGTACGATAAATAAAACGATTTTACCCAAAACGCTGATTTAACATGGAATTTAAAAAGAACGGGTAATATAAAGTCATAAGTGAACAACATATTATATAATAACAATGAATATTATTCTATAATAAGTAAATGACATTATTTAACTCATTATATAGGAGGTTTGGATATGTAGGAAGCATATCAGACCTAAGGTAAGGGATAACTTTTCCAATCTCATTTTTATCCGAGTTTGTTTATTCGTAAGTATTTACTAGGGTTATATTTTTTTCCCATGTCCCTAAAAATGATTTTATAAAGTGTTTAATATTATTCCATTTATTTTTAAAGTCATTTTTAACCATCTTTGACTTTTACTTTGTTTTATGGAAGGAATCTTTCTTTTGTTTACCATACGTGGTATTTTTTGACTTTTTTGGAAAAAGTACGAGAATAAAGTTTTTTTACTTATACATCATGAATGGATTTTTACGGTTTCATAACACCTTATTTTCATGAAGCTTAATCTAAAATATTTCATTATTACTTTCAAATAAATCCTATTATTTTAAAATTTCATTGCATTTTTTAAAAAGAAAATTATTTTGAAGAAGAAAGGATATTTTCCTCAAGAATTCATTTCAAGTGTTTTATCAAAACCATTTTCCATCTAAGATGAAATTATTTCATATGTGTCTGTTTAAAGTATAATATCTCTATGATATACATGGATTCACTTTTTTTTATGATGGAATTATATCAATTTGTTTTATATGGATTATGTTATGATGGGATGATATTTATGAAACTCATTTTTATTATTTGGGTTATAATGAATGATTTACATTTATATTGTAGAAAAAGTAAGAATGATTTCATTATGAGATGGGTGAGTAGTATATCTCTCTCCAATTCGTTTGGTAAAGATTAATATCTCATGATATAGACATGGATGGAATGGTAAGTTAATGTTGTTCAGTGATACACGACTATAACGAGGAGTGAACTCGATTCAGAAAGGGGCTTTGTCCACTAAGATGGTCTTGGAAGCAATGCCTTGGCTGCTATAGAAATCATATCATGTTCTTAATAGTTTTACACAAATACATGTTTTATTCCCATGCTATTCATTTATGATATATGCCTTACGTACTTCCAAGATTTATGTATTTTCTCAAGATTTTGAGGTTTAGATTTTTTGTTCAATTTTTTGGATTCATATGTTTATGGATTGTTTTATGTTCTCTATGTTTACCTTTACTGAGAATTTGAGATCACCTTTTTTAAGTTTTCTTTTCCCCAGGATATAAAGAATGTTTTTTGGTAAGAAAACAAAAGGGTAAGATCTTTATGGGCGATGTTGAAGACCTTTCACCACGATTAGAAGATTATATTCCGAGTTTCCAAAGGCACTAAACTATTACCATCATTCAGTTATTGTTTTTGTTATGTACTAAGTATTCCAAAAAAGTAATGTAATGTCTATGTACACCAAGATTTGGGTCTCTACAAGATCCCCATAGAGAGAAGGTGCTGGGTAGCCATTAGGAAAAGATACCAAAGAATGTGTTAAGATCTAGTTTGGAAGGGGTGAAATCTCGAAAAAAGAAATGATATCATGGGGATAAATTGGTTTTTGATCTTTGTAAAGGTATTGTAAATTAGATAGAAATGATAAGGGAAGAAATGGAGACAAATATATTTCTCTCATGGTATTATTTTTAAACCACCCCAAAATTGGGTTGATTTGGAAAGAAATGATGATGGAGGGTTGTTAATATTTAAAAATTCCAATTTTATCACTATTTTATACATTTATTACAAAATAATTTATTTTCTTTTTTGTGAAATAGATTCACCAACAAGATGGAGAGATATCCAAATAATTTCTTTTATTTTATTAAGTTATTGATCCAACCACAAGGAGAGAAAACACGATCATTTTTTCCTTTAATAAAATATCAAATATTTTATTTTATTTTACTAAAATCGAAAACATCATAGTTTAAGGGATCCAAATTCTGAGATACAGGAAGCATCATCTGAGAGGAGCTGGACAATAGAGGAGAAACAATGATAAGATTTTGAAATCCCAGTAGTGAGTGTGGCACATTCTTCAGAGTCATTTTTCTATTTAACACAATAATGGAGTTACTCTAGTGGGATCTCTAGACAACCCTATATACACTACAATAATGTCTTAAAACACCTATCCAGATTTATGGGAAGAACCCTTGAATATCCATGAATGTGATTTAAGTGTTCGAGAAAAAAATATGAAAGTTCTATTGATTAAGTATGATGATTTGAGGATGTAGACAACCAAAATATTTTACAATTTTTTCATCATCAAAATTATCTTGTGGAATACATTCCAGGTTTTGGTGAAAATATTATGGTTGTTTAAATAGTGAAATGAGTCTTAAGGATTCTATATCCACATTTCAATGCAATGGTATTCATTCTTGATGACAATTATCCAAAATATATATCTATAAAAATATTACATAGTAATACTTATATATATGAAATTAATAATGATGAAAATGAAACCAGACCACCGGAGAACTCAAAGGAAGTTACTTTCATTATAATGAATAAAAATCCTATAAATTTTGATCCAAATGATGATATATTTAACTAAATTATTTATTTTATTAATTGTAACATTAAAAGGGGAAATAAAAAATTAAAATACAATATTTCACTTTCCTTCTTCCAATTATATAAAGCATGTAATATCATAGCCATGTGCTTCAAGAGTTTCCAATATGATTAAGAGGATGAATATGTGAATAAATATTTTAAAGGTGATAAAAGGTAGAAAAAACCATAGGGGGAGTTTTTCAATGGGAATAACAAGAAATCTCTTGAATGTGACATTTATGATGTGTCAGAAGTGAAAGAGGTCAAATAATGAAACGATCATGGTGAATTGTTTTTGTTATATACCGTAGGAAATTTAGAAACTAATTATAGTGATGTTAAAAATTAGTATGTAGAGGACATGGTCAATCTTCAGGTAAAACATGAATTATCCATTCAAGGAATTGTTTTATTAAGGGCTAAAAACAAGAAGGAAAATTAAGTAGACCATGAATCTACACTTTATATGAATTAATAATAGAAATTCAGTCAGAGGATATCCTCTGACCATTATTAAAAAAAGAAAAGTTCATAAACAAGAACACAAGTCCAAAAAAGAAAAACAATAGATATAATTCATAAGAGCCATACCTCTCACCACATCCATTGGGGAGTGCTTCCTCCACAATTGCTGAATCCCATTCCAAGCATTCATAGTGGTTTAGGACTTTGGCATACATCTTCCTAATATTCAGTTGTTCCAAAGAAATAAACTCCTTAGTGGGATGCATACCTTTTTTTACATATAGAAGACCTCGTAGATACAAGCTTGGGAAAAAAAGAGTAATCCTTCTTTAGCCATCGTCACGGAGAGCCATACATCCATTCCTGATTCCCATATATCTTCACCCTCCCTCCCTATAATCTTTTTCTATATGAGGTCCTGTCTATGCCAACATTGTTTTATTTATCACTCTCAGAAATATCCCCCCATTTTACAGGGGTTACCACCTCTTGAAAACTCACTGATTGAGTCTGTTAAGTCTGAAAGTTAGGATCGATCATTGCTAAGAAATACACCTTCACAGTGTACCAACTTCAAATTTTCATTTCCCGCATTATCCTCCTAAGACCCAACCTTGGAAACATTATTTACCGGTGTGAGAACTTCCACATCTTCATGCTCTATGTTCTAAAAACAATTACCTGTAGGCACATTAATTATAACCCCTCCAACATCCTCATCCTTGATAAAAATCACATCGACACATGTACCCAAGGCCTCCACTACCACAATATGTAACAGTTCATCCCAATTGTTAACAAACATATCTCCCCTGACTTTGTAATCACCATGCCTCCCACCATTACCCACATGAATATCCCTCTTCAACCGATCAAGGACTGAAAACCCCGTCGGGTTGTAGAAAGCCTCCACATCCATGTCCACTGATGATGTAACTCGATTCACCAAACCAATATCCTTACCAAGGTCAACTGCATGCACTCGACCATAGCACTTACCTGTCGTTATCATCAGAACTTCCTTTTATGCAACTAGTGCAACCTGAATCACCAGAACAACATCCTTACCAAGAGAACTTGCATGCACTCTCCTCTGGCCCTCTTCGGGACTCACCATCGGAACACAAGACCTTCCTATGAAATATTCACTATGAAAAATATATTCTAAATTCCCCAAGCAATGGAAGGTCAAACAACAATTTTCCCAGGACTCAAAAACAACTGGTTGCTTCAATTTGAACTCCGAACCGACAACAATCCAAAACCACTCCACTAGAGTTTCAACACTTCAACCTCAACAAAGATACAACGATTAATCGGGCGACTCACAGTGGATGTATGAACATCCGAATAGAGGAAATGACCCGCCAAATTTCCAATCATATGAAGAATTGATAGATTCTGAAACGGTAGAGGGTGTTGAGGATGTCTTTCCCAAATCGCACTGGAGGGTGGATCACAATTCTTTATATGCATTAATAGAAATGTTATGTATCATAATTGAATTTTGAAATTGAAAAACCCAAGTCTAGAATTTTTGGGAATATGAAAAAAGAAGTTTATCTTAAGCTAAAAATTGAATAAAAAACCCTGGTAATTGATTGAAAATATAAATTTTTAAATTATAGTGTAATGAATTGAATAGATCAAAGGAGAAGTCATGATATGGAACCTAAAGTGTGAATACCAAGAAAGTATCATCACTCATAGTATGACGTTTGGAAGTTAAAGTGTTTCAATGATAAAGGAAACTCATAGAGGGTCCATTGAAGAACATATTTGTATCCCACAAGTGAAGCACCTCAAAAAAAGAATGACTTTTATAGAGTGTGATCATAATAAGAATACAACCGTGATTGATTATAATCCCATGATATCAATACCATAGAGGGAAGTTGAATTACCAGAATCCTAAATGATGTAGGATTAAATTGTTAATGGTTGAAATATGACACTAAAAATAACATGTTTCTACTGTTAAAAAACGGGAAACATTTAATATGCATTCTCTTTTGTAAATAGGCTTTTCAAATAGAAACTATTCGACGAACATGAAAGACGTTTTTCAACATTATCCTATCATTTTTATGGGTATTTGTTTTGGTGTGAAGTCTATGGGAATAAATAATCCCATTATTCATCAAGGATACAAAATACGAATACTAAATATACATAAATATGTAGTAGAATCATGTTGAAAGTAAATTAAAATAGGTTGAAAAAATATCATAGATTTTTATTTTTGAAAAATGTGGAAGATAATAGAGAGATGGAGGTGAAAATAGGTTGCCTTTTTTCAATATATATCAATGTAAGAGTTAGTGTCCCAGAACCAAATTTTTTTACTATGATTAAATTAATATTTAATATATTTATGTAGTAAATGTATTATTATATATAGTTCACTATTCGTCATTAAAATAGTGTAATAATGTCCCAGAGTATTTTTCGCATTGACAAGGTAACAGTATTTCCATGCTATGATGATAATATTAAAGGTCTTTGAAAATATTCTTAAATATATTTATGTGGTTTGTTGAAATACTATGATGGGACACATAGTATACAGACCGTTAGGTGTGAGTACTCGTAAGCATTTGATACTTCTTCTCACGAAGTTCAAATTTAGTAATCTCCAAGATGGGAGATTATGAGAACAGACCTACCAGTAGAAATTCCGTATATTTTGGGGTCATAAAATATTTATATTTTTGAGCATGGGTAATGGACCTTAGACTTTAATATTGTCATTAATATGCATCCAGACTCACACACTTTGATTTACTAATGAAAACCATTATGAAGACAGTTTCTGAGAAGTATGGTACATTGGGTGCATTGTGAATTACATGTTATTAATGGATAAGTTGAGGAATTATTTGTACCTTCCATTGATGGAAGTTGATATCTCCACCCTTTGATTGAAATAGAACCATCAGACAAAATTATATGTCTATGGTGTAATGACATGTTTATTTCAGGTAGCCAAAGAATGACATATCAAGCATAAAGGATTGTGACGCTATCATGAAAACATCTTGATGAGATATTGAGATATAGTGACTATATTACATGATGAGCATTCATTTTTGGATGTCATTGTTACGAATTTAAGTTCTTTCTCTTGGGTGTACTCAACCGTTGCTTGATAGTACTCTTGGAATTTAGGCAATCCCACCTAATGCTAATAAGAAAGACTCTTAGAGGGTCACACACTAAATGTTTCTTGTGGTTTGGATTATATATTATTTGAATTTAATTAATAATTATTATTATCAAGAAAGTGGAAAAATTTTATTCAGGTTAAAATGATTGCATAAATTAAATAAAAATTTATTCGTGGGATTTTGAATAAAAATATATTTATTTATTTTATTGAACAGTTAATAAATATTTATTTACCAGTTTTTATATAAAATATTTTTTTAGATAATAATTTATTTATTTATTTATTCTGGTGTTCAAAAAATGTATGTCAAGTTCAAGCAGACCAAGGTCGGTCTGGTAGTAAAATAATTATTTGCAAGACGGTAAATAATTATTTAACTAGTTGGAACAAATATTAATAATAATAATATTGTTATAATTACGTGGCATGAGATTTAATTTATGATTCCATTTTGTGCAAGTTGGAGTACCACAAATAATGATGCGGTTATTATTGTTATGTAGGATGAGTTTTCTATAAGGATTTGAATGTACTCAATTGCTCTTATGAAATTAAATATTATAACTAAATCCCCATGTTATTAAATAGACATGTACATCTATTTTTCCATGTATGGGAAACTAGTGATGCAAGAGCATTTCCAAGTCAGTAGTTTTCTATTGACTCATATACTCTCTCCCTCTCAAGAACGAGAGATATTCTTCAAGATTGAAGAATAGACGATCAAGATCCATCGATGTAAGACATTCGCTTCACTAAGCTTACACCCGAAAAATGAGTGGTGTTAATATGAGACAATCGGAGCATGTGTGGGTCACTTCTAGATGGATTCTAGTTTGGATTCTCGCAAGCGCAATGAGACAATAGGAAAGGGGCATCCCATAAGATCAACATTATCAATAAAGAAAGTACCGAAGAAGTAGATATTTTATTTTCTGCAAAATAAAATTTAAATTAATTATAAACATAATGTGGTAGATCCTCTATAAAGGTTCTGGGACTCTTCCATCTTTATATAAATATTTGATTCTATTCCATAGCGACTGGAGTTTATCATTATATTGATCCTATAATAATCATTGATCATTATAAAAATTAAATTTGGCCGATGTCCTAACCGTGATTTTTTTTCTCTTGGAACCTTCAAGTGGTATAAGAGGGTGGAAATTATAGTTTATAATTATTTAAATAATTCATTGATGATTTAATATTTATTAATTCAGTTTTTCAATTCATGTTTAATCATTTTTATAATCTAGATTTCAAGATCTGTTCTCAATCATTTCATGTCTCACAGATTTCACAAAAACAAATAATTTTTTTATTAAAATTAAAACCAAGAACTCATTAGGAGGCACTGAATATACTTCATAGGTGACATGAAAGTAAATTTTATGTGTCTATAATTACACATTGTGTTCTCTACCATACATGTCATGTAATCTGGACAAGACGCGCTATAGTCATGTTCATCACATTTGGAGTAATTTGACAATTGCTCAAGTCACGTGAATTTATTGCAAGTGGTGTAGTTAAATCTACAACTCATGTTGACAAGGACAGATAGGCACATACTTACCAGATTACACACTGTGTGGCCCACTAAACATAGTGTGTAGTCCCTTTGGGTTAGGTGAAAAACAGTGTATACCATATAAAACTATGCTGACCGGTAACCGTGTAACGTAGAGACAATACGACGTGTAGTCCACTATTCATGATGTGAACTCCAAAATTTCGGAGGTATGTTTCACATGCCGAGTCCCTAGGCATGTACTTTGGGATATATGGCAATGGTATTAAATTCCATGTAGTTGAAACTACACATAGTGTACTTTCCCAAACTACACAAAGTTAAAACTTTAATTTTGGTGTAATGTTCAGAACTACATATAATGTATAAATCGTACTATAGGATGTTACTCTATACATTGAAACATCTTGTATGCCATATGTCATAAGAGTAAAATAGTATGTGAATATAATACAGATTTGGTCGATTCAATATAGTATTCACCAGGATACCCGCAAGGTGCATTTATGTACTCAGATGAGACTCCAAAGGAATTTAAAAAAATTATGATAAAAGGATTCATTAATTAACAATAACAATTAATCCATTTGAGAAAAATTTATCATGATAAAAATGATTAATGAATTTAATAATAGTTTTATTTAATGCATATCTCATTGAATGTATATGGGTGATCATGATCTAGACCAAGACCTTTGTATGTGATTGGTTTCCATTTAATTTTTCATTAAATTATTTTTTTTATTGTGAGCCATATATCATCATTAACATATAAGTCTTGTGTACCCATGGTTTCTTTTATGTAAACCCCTTTTACCCCTCACCTGCGTGTGAGTTTAAAATGTATATTTAATGGATGGAGCTCCTAAGCAGGTGGAGGCGGTCCTAGTCAGGAGCTGGGGTGAAACCAATCCAAGGAGATACAAAGGTGGACAGATGGAAAGCTGTATACATGAAGGTTTGTCTCCCCTAGGTCAGGGTTAGTTTATCAACTACTAGATAAACTAACCATTAGAAGAAATCTCATGATCATGCCCTTTACTTTATTTTATTTCTATTAGTTTCATGTTTTTTCATTAGGGATGTGTTGTCTTGATCACATAATTGATAAACTAACATGTATTCTAGGTGGAACTAAAATAAACCACCCTTGTGAATAAATATTATCAATACATGGTTAATAAATTATCTAAATTCCACTTAATATCAACAAGCATGTGATAAAGATAATAGATCAATTTATTGAAAAGAGACAAAAATCCCTCAACAAAATATTATGTTAGACTATGCCTTCTGTTACATGATGAAGGGAAAGACCCAATAAAGCTATGTGTTTGACCAACCCATATTAGGAAACATAATTTTATAAAGGAATCCCTTATGAAACAATTTAGGGTAACTTAACCATATTAAATCAAGAGGAGTAGCCTTTTCTAGAAATTGTGTAATATTGGAGGCAAGTGTTGAGGAAATCCATGTCTGGATTTCAGGATTGGGGAGTCCACTCAATGGAGCAAGGAGGTGCAAGCCCAATGTTGGTGAAGAAATACCAACCTAAATTCCTTCAAATATATTGACCAACCCTTGTTGGGGTTATACGAAGAGGAATAAAGATCCTTTACACTAAAATTTCATGACAACTGGACATTCTGAGTTTAATAGAGAGGGACACATGGACTTGATAAAATAATCAGAGACTTAATAAAATTAATTAACTATTTCTCATAAAATGTAATCAATAAAGTTCTAATCGCCTTCTCTTTTAATTGTACAATAAATTGACAAGATCATCCACCACACTATCCATAGAATCAATTATTGATTATGAAAATATCCTCAGTAGTAGTAACATCTAAGAATGATTAAGACACATTTATGTTATTATACACCATGAACAGAAGTCTTATGTGTTGGAGTAAGTATTACCTGATCTTCTTTCCCAAGAGGCAAGTGATGAAGAGTTATTTGTCTATAAGAAACTTATGAATGACACGATCAACATTGAATGTTTGATGTTAACATCATTATCTATTGAGCTCATGAGGTCTCATGAAAACATGGATACCTATATCATACCCAATCAATTTTATTGTATTTACTAGGAGAGAGGAATACAAGAACATTTTGATATCTCCAAGGTACTATTTCAGAGTAAGATTGGAGAGGATTCCATAGCTAGACATCATGTAGTCAAGCTCATTGGATACATTAAGCGCCTGGAGGTTCTAGGTATGAAAATCTTCAAAGAACTATGTATTGACCTCATTCATGCATCACTCCATCATTTCTTCTCTTGATTTGTTATTAATTTCAATATGAACAACATTGAGATGTCTGTATCTAGCTTGTTCTCCCCATTCTCCAATTTGACAAATATATGAAGTGAAAAAGTAATTCTATAATTATGATGAATAAGAGGAAGATGAAGACCAAGAGATTAAAACCCAATGCTTTTTCAAACCCTTCCTAGAAAACGAAGATTAAAGGGGAGGCATGGGAATAGAAATCCATTTCCTTTGCATGTGTAATGAAGAGCCACTAGATGAAGAACAACACCCATCTTATGACGAAAGGGGATGCTTTAGGTGAGTTTTATTATACAAAAAACTATATGTTTCAAAAAATTGGGTATTAGATACAATTTATGGTGCTCATAGATATATTGAAATACCAAAACCAAGTATATTGAGGAAGGTTGACTAATGGGAGGTTGATCTATGAGAATCAAACAGAGCCAGACTTGCTGTTGTAGCTGTTTGGGACTACCACCTCACATTGCCAATTGGGATGATCTCAGTGATGATGGGTTGTTATTATGTGTCGTCTGCTACTAAAATCATTATTTCTATATCTATATTAGATATATATGTATTTGTTTCCAAATTTTTAAATGAATTTTTCTTCTTTTACAAATATAGAATTTGATTTGGTAGGGCACATTTATACAATGTTCTTTGTGTGTTGAATTACACAAACCAAGTAATGGTTATTAATAACAAAGATACTTTGCATGACTCATACCACATCCAAATTTGGAATCATCGACCGGGTCATGTAAATGAAAAATGATTGAAAAAGATACATCAAGAAGGATATTTAGATAGTTTTGAACTAATTTTTTTGTCATATGTCACACATGTTTATAAGGAAAAATTACCAAAGCCCCATTTAGTGGGAAAGGTGAAAGGGCCAAAGAGAAACTTGAATTGGTTAATTCCGATGTGTGTGGACCATTTCTAGTTGATGAAAGGGGTGGGTACTCATACATCATAATTTTTACTGATGTTTTTAGTATATATGGATATATCTACTTATTGAGGTATACATCAAATTATTTTTCTACGTTCAAAGAATACAATAATGAAGTTGAGAACCAGCTTGGTAAGAAGATTAAGATACTCCGCTCAGACTGAGGTGGAGAATATCCTAATCAAGAATTCATTTATTACTTATGGGTGTTTGGGATCCTATCCTAACTCACTCATCCTTACATGTCCATGTGGATTGGTTTGAGAGAATGGAGGAACCAAACCTTGTTGGACATGGTTAGATCAATGATGAGTCATGAAAGTCCGCCATTATCTTTTTGGGTGGATATTCATTAAAAATAGCAATGTACATACTAAATCAAGTACCAAAAAAATCGATAAATTGTATTCCATATGAGTAATTGAGTTAAAATAAAGTCATGTCATTGAATTTACTTGTGTGAGGAAGTGAAGAATTTTCTATCGCCTCTTGAGGTAAAAATCTTACACCCCAAGGCACAAATTGTTCCTTTATATGAAACCCAACGGAAACAAGAGTGTATTACCTATACAAACCCTCATACAAAAAGGTTATAGTGGAAAAAACCATATTCATTGATAGGGAGCACATCTCTGAAATTTATAGTTGGAGTGAGATATAATTCAACAAAGTCGAGGCTCAAGGTATACAATAGTTGGTATTGGAACAGATTCTATAAAGCCCCATGGAAGAAATAACTATTCTAGAGACACAAGAACAAAGTAGGAGTACAAGAGATGATAGATAAATAGAATGATATGGTTTTATAGTTACTAAGGATGGTGACTCATTTTTAGTTAATAATATTGATCCTCTAACCTACAAGGAATCCGTAAGTGACACAGATATTGCCAACTCGCAAGAAGACATGAATTCTTGAATGGATTCCATGTACCAAAACCAAGTATGGATTTTTGTAGATCCTCCAGTTGATGTAATCCCTGTTTGTTGCAAATGGGTATTCCAGAAGAAACTAGACATGGATGGACATTTTAATACCTTTATGGCACAACAGGTTTCAAAAGGGTTCATGCAATGTCATGTCATTGACAACAACAAAACCTTTTCACTAGCTGCAATGATGAAATCCATTATAGTTATATTGTCAATTGTCACTTACCATGAGTTTGAGATTTGAAAAATGGATGTCATAATAACCTTCCTTTATGGAAACCTTTATAAAGATGTCTACATGACACAACCTGAAGGGTTTATGACTCCAAATGATGACAATAAGTTATGAAAGTTGCATAAAAAACATTTATGTATTAAATTAAGCATCCAAGTTGTAGAACATTTATTTTGATGATACCATAATGGAATTTTGTATTATCAAGAATGAATGTGGCCCTCATGTCTTCAAACAGTTTAGTGGGAGTGAAATCATTTTTATAATATTATGTGTTGATGACATATTACTCATAAAAAAATGAGATACCAATCATATAGTCTATTAAAGCATGGTTGAATAAATGATTCTCCATGAAGTACTTTCGTGAGACAAAGTATATTCTTCAGATAAAGATCCATCGTGATAGATCCATGATTTTGATGGGCCTAAGTCAAAGTGCATAAATTAACAAGATACTGTAGAGATTCACTAGGGAACAATCCAAGAAGGGATTTTTTTCCAGCATTACATGATATTCATGTTTCCAAGAAAATGTGTTCTTAAACACATGATGGAAGAAATAAAATGGAAATGAATTCAAATTTATAAGCTATTGGGTAGGCTATATATGGCATGTTAGGTACTAGGATGGATGTTGCCTATGCTTTGAGTGGTGTAGGAAGATATCAAGATGACCTGGGTGACCACCATTAGATAGAAGACAAGACTATCTTAATGTATCTGAGGTGTACTAAGGATATGTTCCTAGTTTATAAATGAGATGAGGAACTATTTATTAGGGGATATGCATATGATAGTTTCCTGACTGATCTTGATTACATGAAGTCACAAACGGGATACATCTTCACTTTGAATGGAGATTTAGTGAGATGGAAGAGCTCAAGGAAGAGTGTTGTCATTGATTCTAAAATATATTTTGAGTATAAAATAGTTTCTGAGGCAGCTAAAGAAGTAGTTTGGATGCGATGCTTCATCCATGAACTGGATGTGATACCTAGAAGTAAATATCCCATGACATTGTACTGTGGTAATACTACAGCAGTGTCTATCGCAAAAGAGCCAAGGTCGCATTAGTGGAAAAACACATACTTAGGAAGTATCATTTCTTGAGGGATTTTTCTCAAAGAGGTGAAGTTTCTTTGAGTAGTGTTTTGATGGAATACAACCTAACAGACCCCTTGACAAAATCCTTGAATTTTAAAATACATGATCATCATGTGAAGTCTAACGGACTGAAAGTTGTAGGCAATTAGCTCTAGTCCAAGTGTAATTTTGTAAGATTTGGTGTCCTATAACAAACTGTTTTTACTTTGATAACTTGAATAGTTAATATTTTTAAACATTGAAATTTTAATTGCATATTTTTCATTGTTCTTCATGAATATAGTGTAATAATGTCCTCGAGTATTTATCACTTTGACAAGGTCAGAGTAGTTCTCCTCTATGATGTGAACCTTGAAGTGCTATGATGATATTCTTAAATATAGTTCTACGGTTGGATGACATACTATGATGTGACCCATAGTACACAAACCATCACGTTCGAGTACCCATATGAAGATGAGACTTCTTCACTTGATGTTCACACTTGGTAATCCTCACGATGGGATATTTTAATAACATACTTGCTTGTAGGATTTCTACACGTTTTGGTGTCTTAGATATTTCAATCGGAAAGCATGTGTAATGGTACTTAGACTTTAATATTTCCATTAATATATTTCATCACTCGCACACTTTGATTTACTAATGAAAACTGTCACACATAGGGTTATCGAAAGGTTGGGTACATTGGGGGTGTCACAAATGACATGTTATTAATTGATAACTCAAGGAAAGATTTTCCCTTCCATTTTGATAGTTGAAATCTTAGCCCTTTGATTGAAATAGATCTGTAAAAAAATTCAATGGCTATGGTGTAACAATGAGTTTATTTTATGTAGTTAAAGAAAAAAAAATATAAAGAATAAAGGTTGATGAAACTATCATGAAACCATATTGATGAGATATTGAGACAAATATACTATATTTCATGGTGAGTGTTCATATGTGGATATCATTGTTGTGACTTTAAGTTCTTTCTCTTAGGTGGCTTGACCTGTTGCTAGATAGTACTCTTGGACTTTAGGCAAGGCCCCCTAATTTCAATGATAAATAATCCTAGAGGTTCAAATACTAAGTGTATCTATTGTTCTTAATTAAATTCTATTTAAATATAATTAAAAAATATAATTCTCAAGATAGTGAAATAATTATATTCAAGGTAAAATGATTTCTTAAATTAAATAAATATTTATTTTTGGGATTGTAATAAAATTTTTTATCAAACATATAATAAATATTTATTTACTCATTTTGAAATAAAATATTTATTTAATAGAATAATTTATTTATTTATTTATTCAGGCGTTTAATAAATGGAAGTGCAGTTCAAATGGACCATGGTTGGTCAAGCAGTAAAATAATTATTTACAAGATGATATAAAATTATATAACTAGTTGGCACCTAAAACATAATTATACGGATTTAATAATTATGTGGAATTATATTTCATTTATGATTCCATTCTGCACAAGTGGGCGCACCAGATATAATGAGGCAATTATTGTTATTAAATAGCTTGGTTTTTCATTAAGGTTATGAATGTATTTAATTGATGTTACATAATTAAATATTATAACTGAATACCCATTCCAATAAATAGTTAGGTACATCTATTGTTCCAGGTACAGGAAACCGGTGATGCAAGAGCTATTCCAAGTCATGAATTTTTTTTATCGACCCCTCTCCTCTCTCCCTCTCAATAATGAGAGCCATTATTCAATATTCAAGAACATCCGATCAAGATCGATCAACTCAAGATATCTGCTTTACCGTGCTAGCACCTAGATAGCGAGTGGAGTCAAACAGAAACCATTATAGCACATGTAGATCACTACTAGAGGGAATCTGACTTAGTTCCTCAAAAGTTCAAGGAGATAATTTGAAAGGGTCATCCCAGACAATCAACATCATCAAAGAAGAAAGTACCAAAGAACTAGGTATTTTCTTTCTTAAAAAATTAAATATAAATTAATTATAAACATGCAGTGTAATATATTCTCTAATGTTTTTGGGAATCTAACTAATTTATAAAAATCCTTGATTATATTATGTGGAGACTGGAATTCATCGTCGTATTAATCTTTGAATAATCATTGATCATGGTAAAAATTAAAGTTGGGTTCCAGCCCAACTGCGCTTCTGCTGCACCTAGAACGTTTAGTAAATTTATGATAATTGGTGAAGGAAGTAAAATATGAAAAGGAAAACATTACTGAGATTTTATTTTGAGAGAAAAACATGTTTAGATTATGGGTTCCAGATAATGGATGTGCCTCAGGCATGACAAAAAATATGTTTCTTATTACTGGTATCAAGTATAATAAAAACTGAGTGGTTATATTTGGTAATAATGAAGGTCTAAAAGTATTTGGATCTTGGAAATATAAGGATACTAGAATGGATCTTAGAAAAATAGACATTCTTTTAGTTGAATGACCTATGCGTAATTTTTATAGTTTGAGACATTTTTTTACTCCTTAAATGATATTGAATTTTAAATGAATTATTTTTTTGTCAAGGATATAGATAGTTAAGTTGTTCTTTATATAAGACGGATCAATGAAAGTATTTACATTTATAGTGAATAATTTTTTTCATGCTGCCTATGGAGGATGAAAAAAAAATAAACCATAATCTACATGTCCATATAAACCAAAATTCTCTAGAAAATATGGTAAATAATGATATATCTTGATATTTCCACAAACTCTCATGTGAGATCACTCATATATGGGTATTGTGTCAAAAGGGAAATCTTGATCAAAAGACTTATAATTGAAATAAGTGTAACTCTTCCAGGATGATCATGGTAGTTCATGTGGATGTTTTCAGGATAATCAATCCTAATGAATCATATAGAAAATGATATTATATTATGTTTTTTTGATGATTTTAGTAGGATGGAATGGTTTATAGTGATTACTCACAATATATAGGTATTAAAGTGTATCCCTTGATACTAAAGAGAATATAAAACAATACTTGGTGTAACAATTCAAAATCATTCCACTGATAATGGTATAAAATTTACAAATACCCATGGGGATGAATATCTAGAAAAACCTGATATTCAACATCATGTGTCACCCTTGAGAACTCCCCAGTAGAACTGAGTTGTGAAAAAGAGTAATCATATAATAAAACATTTGAATCAAACTATGCACAGATAAAAATCCCTCACAAGGAAGTATTTGAAATAAATGGTTCTTAGAGTGATCTATAAATAAAAATGGGCACTTTTATGTTACAATACATGCAAGAGTACATAATATTTTATTCACCAAAAAAATCCTGGGATCAAGTAATTATTAGTGTTTGGAAACAAGTGATTTATATATAATAACGAAAAAATAGGATGATTGAAGAATGTGGTAATGAAGGTATTATTATTAGATATTAATTCAAGAGTAAGTCATAAAAATGATGGAACCATATTTTTGGGAAAAATTTTGAGATCAATGATGTTTCCATGATTGAAATGAGAAAATTTTAGAAATAAGAAAGAAAATTTAAATTTTAGATGAGAATAATTCACACATATTTGTCATAGATTTTGAGGCATAATGTAAAGAATTTGTGTCTATTAAAGGTTAATTTTCAAGGGATTAAGTGAAATTTTATTATATATGTAAATATCAGCGAAACACAACAATACTTTCAGACCTAAGAAGATGATTGATTAGAGAATACATAATTTAAAATAGTATTATTGGTTCGTGGACAACCATAGTTCAAATAAGAACAATGAAATTGAATAAAGAAACTTATTTTCTTTCTCAACCAAAAACAAAATATATTTATGAGTTTAGAAAGGATACAATTTGGATTAAGTTGATTCATGAATATCATGACTAAATTGAAAATAAAGACACTTGGGAATTTTTTATGAGGCCAACAAATAAGAACTTGATCAAAACTAAATGGGGTTTCCAAAAAAATTTAATAAATATGTTCAAGTTATAAGAAATTAGGAAATACTATTGTTATAGGGGTATTTTCATATTTAAGGGTTTGACATAGACAATGCATTTTCTCCAATGGTTTTTAGAGACTATTAAGTTATTTTTGGATATGGATGTGTAAAATAGGTTTAAACTGTGTCAGAAGACATTAAATCAGTGTTCTTGAATATAGTCCTTGAATAAGATGTCTACATTAAGAAACAAGGTGGATTTATTGTATATAATGATAATAGATAATTGATACAATTAAAGAAATTTCTATACCGACTAAAGTAGGAATAATGTGCAATGAACCATTTACTTGACCAGTTCTTGAAGTAGCTTGGTTTTCAAAGAGGAGGGGTTGATCAAAACACATATATCAAGAATAATTAAAGAAAGTGGATATTGGAACTCATATTTTTTGATGATATTATCTTAATAAGATCTTATGATAGTAAACACAAATGGTTTTTAGATCTAATGAGGTCCTACTTTGAAATATAAATAATCAGTGAACGATCATTTTTTACATGGTTTATAGGTTATCCAAATAAATCATGGAAACTTTTTCTATTAAAATAAATAATAAAAGTAAATATTTAAAAGGATTCAAATGTATGATTCTAAAATAATGTAAACAACACTAGATTCCCAATTAAAGTTTCAAAATATGGGGATGGTGAGGAAGTTGGTGTGACTCTCTTTTGGTAGATTATTGGTAGTTTACTATAATTGATTACCACTTGTACATACATTGTTTTCACCACATTTAAATCTTATTTCTTTAAAATTTCTATAAAAAAACTCACATGATCTATTTGCTGAATAATTTGTTAAAAAAATTGGATTTTTGGAAGTTATATTATAGTAATTCATAGCCACAATTATTAGGGTTCATAGATAAAATTTTTGATGATATGATTAATGATCTAATGAAAAATTATAGTGGGGTCCTTGTCCTAGAAATTCATGTACTTCTTAAAAAAATAAAGTAGAAAGATTATAGATCACTAAGAACTATAGATATAGAGTTTATTATAGTGACCTAAACATGTACTCAATTGATATTGATACAAAAATAGCTTAAAGACATGAAAATTGATGTGCAAAATAATATTACAATTATTTATAATAATTGATATAAATAATAGAAAAAATATCATTCAACAATCAAGGAAAAATTACATTGATATTTAACACTATTTTCTAAAGGTGAAAGTCAAACAACAAGTTGTGAAATATGAGTACGTGCCTCCTAAAAACTGAGCAGATGACATCATGACCAAAGCTCTACCTAATGAGGATTTTTAATTGATTATGTTATTATTGGAAGTCCAATTGAACCCCTATTTCTATATTATTCTAAATAAATAGACCCAAACTATTCCATGGAAATTAATGTTAATTTTTGTATGATTTTTCTCTTTATTTCATTTAATGTATTTACAACTCTCTTTTATTAAGCATCAAGTCTGTGCTATTTGTGTTCATTGAAAAAAGGGGTGAAAGTGATCTTGTTTCTTATTGGGAGAAATTTATGCAATGTAAGTTTAAGTTTCACTCAATAAAAGACTATTTTTTTTGAAGTAGGGGAGTGTTAGAAAATTTGGGGATTAGTTTTTATAAGTGTAGTGTGGTTTGGAATAACAGTTTAAATGCATGAAGTTCACTGAATTGTAATCATTTCTATTATATCTTTTAAATATTATTTCTCACACAAATTTAGTATCACACAAGATTATTGTTTATTATTGATGAATCTTAGATACACTCCTTGGGAGAAAGAGAATAAATAAGTGGTTCTTTTATTTTTTTCACTAAAAGTTAATATATTGAGATGATACGTGATTCCTATTGAATTATCAACAAACTCAAAGGGGGATATTTTTTTTTCAGAAATCCCATTATTTTTTTTAATTGGTTGTGTTTTTGAAACATTACATTTATGGATTTTAGTTGAAGAAAATTTTTGAGAAGATTGCATGCTTGGATGATTTTTGAAAAACAACTCATCATTTAAGCCCATAGAATGATTGTGGATCTCGAAATCTCTCTTCCCAATTCAAGGTGACCACACTGCAACAACCTATGTTAAAATGTGGTGTGCTATGTAAGGGAATAGTTAAGTGGTTTTCACCATATCATAAGTGACCACACCTTTGGGGTGGTTATCATAGTTTTAGTGTCACTAGAGTTCCCATAGTTCCTATTCAATGGAGATACAACTATGATGTAGTCATATTGAATAAGAGACATCTATAATGAAGGAGATCATTGTGATGTGGAGGGTCTAAATTAGACAGTTTAGGTGGTCTAATTTCTTCAATTCCTAATGAAGCTCATGACATAGTGTAATGGCCAAGATTCAACTAGTTCGTTGAGTTATGTAGTTATAGAATATTATGATATGATCATGGATTTGTACTATAATAGATTTATGCATAATAAGTTTTGATATGATTAATGGGATTCCTCCGCATAGAGAATTACACCACAAAAACATTCTTTGGCTGATCCCTCTTTTGCGACATTTTGAAGGAGGCCACACCATTGTGAAGATTTAGAAGGAGTCATCTATGTTGTGTTATGGGTTACCATGCTACAAAAAGGTAGTTTATGGCCACCTGTAAATTCATACATGATATTTTGGATCATTGTTGAAGAGATTTAAAGTTACTTAAATGTTCTTTAATAAATACATTCTTGTTTTGATGACACATGTAATGATCATAAGAAGATATGTAAGAGGAGTAAATTTATCCTAATTGTTGGATAAAATCAATATTATTGAATTCTATAAAATGGTATATAGTAGATTGATAGAAAAACATGTGTGTGGGATGTAGATCTTCAATTAGGAGAAATATAGGATATTTTTGAGAGTATATATAAAGAAGTATGTTCCAGGCTATTTGGAAATCTAAAATTGAAAAAGAAGAATGTTATTATAGGAGATTAATCGCTCTAAAATTTCACAAGACTATAGAGAAGATATACACCTTTCTAGAAGTATTTCACACACATATCTTTTGAGAGAAAAAGGCTATCATTGAAGGATTGGTACATTTGTAATGTGATGAGAGGTAGTTAGATTTCCTAATTTATGTGAATAGTGAGTTATGAGGGTTATTGAGAATATTATATATTTTACAACAATATTATTTGTCCTATCTAGTGTTTTTGGTGGATAATTACATTTCATTTTCATGATCCTTGGACAATCCCAGTTAGGGAAAACCATATCAAATCACTTAGGTCTTTTATTACTTATAGTACCCAGAGTGAATAAGTATGGGTATATGGAAGTGTTTATCACATTGAGGAAAGAATATCTAAATAATTGGATATAGATTATATTATGTATTACCCAAATTTACCCTACCGGTCATGTTATTGTCTATGATATGGGACTAACATGCATGAAACGATGTTTATATGGATGTTTTCAAAGGAAAATACAAGTGTGATTTTTTTTACAAATCAAATCAATAGGATGACAATGGTATTGAGAATATCATGTTAAGGAAACTCTCCAATGTGTAAAGGATCATTAAAAGGAATTATATGACCTGAATATGGATGAGTTTAAATGAGTTGTTCTTTTCCACCAATATTTATGGAGAATTTCAAAACTGTTATAGTAATAATATTGACACAAAATTTAAGAAATATAAAATAAAATAAATTAACAAATAAATATATGATAATTCTACTAGAGAAGAATAGATACACTATGGCGTTGAATAAAAAACCCTAAGAATAGACATAAGAGATTATTGTATAAGGAGGAAGAATAATATCAACATCTAAGGATTCCATGTAAAGGATTATACATTCATCAATGATATTTGTTCCGAAGGAATGATTAATTTTATGGATGTTAGATTATAAATTTTTGGTTCCAAAAATTTTATGAGTTCAAGGCCATACCCTTCATTGAGTTCCTTTTGATAATAATAAGGGAACTGTGTGCAAGGAATAATAACTAGATTCACTGTGGATGTAGTTATCCTTAAATAAGGAAAACCTTATAAAAAATATGTTGTTTCTATTTCATCTACATTATTAATTAGTATCTCAATAGAGAGGTGTTTACTTAACATGATAGTATAATGGAAATTTACACAACTATACTCAGTGATTCACCCCCTCTCAGTGTGTGTCACCATTTTGGTGATGCAATGGACATGAGGCCTTTCACAGGTTCTTCATTAATAATAATTATAATCCTAATGTTATATCACAATGGACAACCATAATCCATATGTGAACCAATAATACTTTACAATATCTTTATTTTCGAATAAATTATAATTTTTTAATATCATGCCTTATATAGAAATTTATGCTTACACGACACACAACACTGAATTAACTGCGTTACACACAAGACCGAGTTTTACCACCTTTATGATGATGAACATATTTTAAAACAAAATTTAGAAATTTTTAAGATTTTCAATTTAAAAAATAATCATCATTTTTGAATTCAGAATATCGAAATTAGCATAGGAATAATTTTTAGAATTTTTTTTGAGAAACTACATTTTTTGGTGAATAGTAAAAATTACGACAATTTAGTTAAAAATAGCCTTTTCATTTAAATAATTATTAATGATAAATTATATTTTATTTTTGTTTCAGAGTAAAAATATTCTAATTATATGTCAATTTATACAGTTTTTCTCATTGGAATTAATTTTATTTTCAAATTGAATATGAATTCTTAACAAACTTTTGAACGTTTTCCTACTATAAAACCTCGTTATTTCGACTAGTCTACGGGATTATCATTAATCTTAATTGTCCCACTTATATGATATTAATTTTGAAAATAAAATATACATAGATGTAACTAGTTTGATATTTTTTTTATAATAAGAACATCTTTATTATTTTGACCAAAATGATCAGTGAATGTCATAAATATTAATTATGTTGATTATGGTATGATTAAGAATAATAAGGGACTAAACCATAATATAAAGGACCAAAATGACTAGGAAACTTTTCAAAAAGACACTGGACGACAATAATTTGAGAATTTCATAAATTGGTTCCAATTTTATTGTTTATTATGATATTATTAAAAGGAAGTTCCCCATATAAAAGGTTAAGTAAGGAAAAAGACAAAAAGAAAACTTTCATTTCCTTTAACATTTATTCAATTTTTGGATATGAAAATAACATCTTACTTTATTTTATACATACCATTTTTTAATATAGATGGTCTATTTATATCATATAATTTATAAATAATATTTATAGATGACTTAGTTAAATAAAATTATTATGAAATGCCAACATAGTTATTTCTAAGTTAATAATTAACTAAAACAAATGATACTATAAATGTAAAAAATGATGTTAATTGATTGAATTATGGTCTTTATTGATTTTTTATATTAATATATCAGGTTAAACACATGAAAAACTAATATATTTTAATTCTAATATATTATTTATAGGTTAAAATTATCATTAAATAAATAATTTTAAAATTGACATTATTGTTATTTTACAATAAATGAATATTATTAAATTATTAAAAATTAAACAAAATCATATATTTTTCAAAGTAATTTATAATTATTAATAAATATTAAATATGGTCTATTAATTTACAAATTAATCTTTTTAATTTAAATATTGAACCATATATTGTAAAAATGTTGTCAACATGGTCTGGGTTCTAGCAGCATTTTAGCGCGTCAGATGCGTATGTTTTAAAATTAATATCCAAAACACAAGGGTATTTTATTCTATAAATTATATATAATATTAATAATATATTCTATATATATTTTATAGTAAATATCACTTTAATATAGTCTAAATTGTTAAATTAATTATATTAAAAACTATATTCTTTAATAAAAACCAAAATGATAAAATTAGGGAATATAAGAAGTTAGGGATCCAAATTATTAAAATGCACATATTTTTGTGTGGATGTGGTTTTTATAGTCCATTATTATCCTTTAATACATTATTTTTTCCATTTTTGAGGAACTTTAGGATATATTTTAAACCAATTATTGAATACCATTTGGTATTTACAAAAGTGAAACTCCCCCTTCCCTATAAAAGACCACCTCCTCCACCCATTCCTAACACATATCAAACCACTTATGTAAGGAAAATACATTACAAAATATTCCCCCATACACCCTACCCTATACATAGAATAATCCATTTGGGAAAAAATAATTCCAAGGAATATTTTGGTATACACCAAAAAACGTTAACCGATTAAGAGGTAACGACTTCTCTCATGCTTTCTAATTTTATTTCCATTATCCACTCCCTATAATAGTATTATTCTATGATTTCATAGAAACTAAAATATATTAAATATACTTGGATTTTTTATGTTAACATTTCTTCCTACACTTACACAAACCTCCATTTAATGTGTAACGAACCTACCGTTTCTGTGTGTGGAGAACTACTACATCACGAAACGCTGATTGTTAAACTTTCCCTACCACCTCTCATTGTGGCCATTAAGATGGAAAATATATTTATATATAATTTATAATTCCTTTATGATTTTTTATTTTTTATTTATATTGTAACTTTATTCTTCCATCATCAGTAAATATGATAAATTCATTTGAGGAACTATGGACTACCATCCCCACAAATCGATATGACTCATTCATTCCATACATGGAATGTATGAATGATGGTTATAATAAACATATGAAACAAATATAACATAGTTCTGATAATTGAAATTATAAAATACATATGTATCATTTAGTTTTAATTATTTTAATTCAATAAATTAAATGGAAGTAGCGTTCATGCACACATACGACCCACCGTCTCAATGAACAACGCACTTCATTTATAATCTCCAAATGCTATAGACTATTATAAATACATATTTAATGAATATATATGATAATTAAGTCTTGGTTTACATTTTGGAGATGATTAAGCCATGATATAATTTATAAGAACCATAAATAACAAGTTAAAACATAATTGAAGAAACTAGGCAATTAAAACCCCAAATAATTAAAATAAAGAAAGAGTGTTAACCAACGGGTAATAAAATACTATACTAAGTTGATATATGATGTTATAAACATGATTTTGGTTATGGTATTAGTTATTAACATATTTTAATCCACTATATAATAGTCTAAATACCAAACATCAAAAAAGAAGGATAAAGTAAGTGATTTTCATCTAACTTTTTAAATCTGTGAGATTGATGTCATACTCACTACTTACAAATTTTGTGTGCCATAACTACAACCCATTTTAAATATTATATCATGAATCCTCTTAATATCATGAAATTATATGATTAATTTAATGTCATACAGGTTGGGTGATTATGATTTAAATGTTTCAAAGTGGTATTGGACACTTTGGAATTTTTAAAGATTATCCTCCTAAAATGTTTTTAATCTCACTTCATTTTGTGATTGTTAACTTCACTTGAAACAATAACATTATTGTAGTCATTTTTCATTGAAAATTTAATTCAATATCTATATTCTCATACAATGGATATTAGTATTGCCTAAACCGAATTCCATTTTTCATATGGTGGTTACTTGGACAATTATTTGTTTATATAGGGAATTATTGTTAAATACATATTTCTAATTTAATATATTTATTTGATATGGAATATTAGATTTTCTTATTATTCATATAAGGAATTATTTGAAATTGAAATGATGCGTGGATCCTAGACTTTATATAGCTCCTCCCTACATCAATATGTTCTCATGATACAAATAAGTTGTCCAAATTAAATGGGGTTCTATATGTGTTTTAAACCATCTTGTAAAAATTATTGATTTTAATATGTTTTCCTTTTCCCGAGACATGATATATGATAATAAATCAATATCCATTATTTATTTTCCATTTTTATCTGTGAATGATATTTTGCGTTGAAATATCTATATACGTATTTCATTCTCAATTTATTGAATCATTGAATGTGTTTTAGTTCCTTACATTCCGCATTATTTATTCCTTATCTTGTTATTTCTATTGAAAGTGTACTCTTTTATTTACCTTTCCATATATATTGATTCATTATTAATTCCATTGTACATAACCTTATCGATTATCTTAGATCACCCTTATAATTCTTCTTTCCCTAGGCTATGAAGAAGAGATATTTGAATAAGCTTTCATGGATGGATTTTATTTCAGTTTATTGCAAACCATGTTATTTTTTATTTTCTCATTGTATTATATTTATTATGTATATAATATGGATTTCTAACACTGTTAAATTGTATAGTCCTTTGTGATTTAATTCCTTGTAATAATTCCAATGTAATGTAGTAATGCACTGGTTCCAAGCTTCTAGGGTTGGGGAATCACAACATATCTCTGTAAGCCTAGTCTCCCTTCTTTAATTTGTTTTATTTTTTGGATTTTTTTAATAATGAAGAAATCTGAATGTGAGGTGGTTTTATTTATAATCTAATGAAATTTAAAAAATATAATTAAATAATATTTTCAAAATATATAAAATAAAATTAAAATAAGTGATATATATTGAATGATCAATTTAAAGTGTATGCTTAATGGTTGGTTTCATCGTTTATTAATTTTTTTTATTCTTATTGAGTGTTTAGATTATATGTTATTCATATGACCATATTATATTATTTAAAGACCATGCAGATAGCATGATGAAGTGCATATCAAATCATTTTAATGATTAACTTTCTCCAAAGATAATAAATAAGAACACAACTCTCTAGAGACCATGATTTAACTGAAAATATTTTATACATTTATTAGGTCGTTAAACTACATGATCCCAAAAATAAAAAACATGTTGATTGATTCAGGAAAAATAATTTGAATTTTTTTATAGTAGAGAAAAATGGGCTATAATAAATCCAATAAATGAGAAATAAACATCCTATGTCCCTCCCTCAGTCTCCCACTCTCTCAAATTAACCCATAACCACATCATAGGATTGGAAATAAATAATAAATACCTTGAAGGTATTTGTAAATAAGGTATGGAACATACCTACATATCATATCAATCTTGTTAGAATTCTATAAAAATGTATTAATAGTGTTAATAGGAGGATAAGTAGAACACAACAATAGAGGTAGAAGAATATAGAAGTATATTAGAATAAAAATCAATATAATAAAATATCATTCAGAATAATAAAAATATACAAAAAATTACCTTGGAAGAAATGATTTAGATTCAAATATTATCCCCTTACCCTATTTATAAATATCTAGTTGATCCCATAAAAGCTATTGAATAAAAATAAAAATTATATTTTCGTATTACATTTTTAATAATCATCCACATTCATGCACATGTATATACTTAACAAAAAACCAAAAACTATTGAGGTTCATTTTTTTTATTAGTGTAATAGGAAAATGTTAAATACTTCACATGAGAACAATTTAGAGAAATTCATTTTATCCTGTAGGTATTTTGTATGACTATGTTATGTGATTTTCAATTTTCCTGTTGAGGCTTAGTTTGGGGTATGCATTAAATATATGGCAAGTTTGGTATTTAGAGATATCATTGATAGACTAGTATTACTCATTTTATAATTTTACTAAATTCATAATAGGAAAAAATGATATGTTTTAGTGTTTTATATAATTTGGGACTCTTATGGTTTGAGATACTAATAAAAAATAACACTATTGGGAGTGTTGATTCAATGAGGATGTTGGTTTGTTGGAGGATGGATAGAGAACTACGGAACCTCATAAATAATAAGATGAACTAAAATATATTTGATCTTTTATTTCATTATGATCTTCTAGTTTATATACATATGATGTGGATGAACATGACTGGACTATAGAGATTGTGTGACTTTTTTAAACCATGTTAGGTGTTATGGCTCTGCTTGGAGTAGTGAATCCTATAATAATTATAAAGGATTAACCTTATTGATTTAATTTCGGGATCTAGAAGAGATGAATATGAATTTGTCAATATATATTTCATTTTTGAGAGTTTCTATCAAGTTAGATGGAAATTTTATGTGAATTTTGAGGTAGTTATGGAGATATTCTCTAAAAGTTATGATATAATGGGAACCCAAGATAGAGAGATGATTTGGGTGTATTATGTTAGATGTATTAAGGTATTTTCATATATAGTATGTAAGTCTATGTTGGGTTGAACTTATACAATGGTTTAGGTTACTAGGAACCTATTGGTACTGGATATGCTCTAAAATATTGAGTGAAATTAGGGGACTGGATCCCCTTTTTAGTGAGGGATGGACTAATCTGTTTTCTAAGTCAACATTATAAGGTATTTTTTACATGCATGAAATAGTATTACATTATTGATATATTTGATCAGGAAACTACATGGATGGATTATTTGGTCTGGACTAAGCCATTCTTATTGGGCAATAGTGTTGGGTTGTGAAAATTAGGCTTACATGGAAGAGTTGGCCTTTGATCATCAGTCTAAAATTATTCAAGTAAGTTACACTTTTGGTATATAACAGTTCATACAATCTATTATCCAAATAAAATAAACAGATAAATATATATTAATAATTCTGAATCTAATTTTCAATAAATATCAAATAAATTATTTTGAACATTTTTAATTAATTTCAGAAAATGATAATTTTTTTGAATATAATTGACGTAGTCCGCTTAAAAAGTACCTGAAAAAGAAAATATATGATAATACCATGAATTAAATATAATATTAAAGAACTTAATTAGTATATTATAATTAAAATTATCATGAAATTATTTTTTAATAACACTCCCACACATAGTTTCTTAACTCTGAGAAAATTCGTCACTAATGGACCCAAAATCATATCAAAATATCCCATGACAATGTTTTGAAAACCAATATAGAACCATGCTCTATTATACCTAAAAACATCATATAAAACCAAGATATTTATTTAATAATAGATTAAAAATATTTTTGGTCAGTCAAAAAACACTTTTAATGTACTCCAACTCAAAATGATATAGAATTTAAGTGGGTTAATGAAGTAGACCTAAAACTATTTCATAACCACAAAAATTAAAATACATCCTAAATGTTTCCATTTTTCAATCAAGGATTCCCTTGAAATAAATTTTAAAAATTGGGTGTTAGGTTTAACAATATAAAACACAACATCCATTCATTTCAGAGATTGATTTTCATTTTCATCATGAATATATACACTATTCATATGAAGATAAATAAAAAAAAATCAAATAACTAATTTTTATATAAAAAACCCAACCAAATATTACAAAATAGTTACAATCACTATGTTAAATTCCCATATTAGATTCAACTTGTCACAGCCCGAGATTTTATGAAAAATATTTTTTTTAATTTCATTAATGTCTTCTGTTGTACGCTACACCAAAATGAGCTTTCACAACACACATCCTTGACTTGCCTTGCATAACAATCAATCACAACCATCCTCGATAGCGTGTGTAGTACGCAATAACAAGTTTCACTAAACAACAATATGCTATTAAAATATTATTAAAACTAGTCGTTATGAATAGAATAACCACTTTTTGAAATATTGTAATTTTTATTTTTCAAAATGGAATTTATTATTGGATTCGTAATATCGAAATTATCTTAGGGTGAAATTTTGGTACTTTTCAGATAACTTTCATTTTCTGATGAATAGTGAAATTTACAAAATTTTAATTAAAAACAACCTTTTTATTCGAAATAATTAATAGTGATAAATTATTAATTTGACTGGTTTTAAAGTATATTTATAATATATTTTTACAATTTAATACAATGTTTTTCATTGGATGTAATTTCACATTTAAACCAGACATAAACTAGTGTCAATCTTTTGATAGTTATTATCTTTTAAAAACACACTATTTGTTTTGACGACTGGAATTAATTTTTAAATTAGTTAATGTAACTGATATGTATTGAATTTGGTAAAATTAACATCATTTTTGAATTCATAATATCAAATATAGCTCAGGCATAATTTTTGGTATTTTTCTGGAAACTTTCATTTTTTGATGAATAGTGAAACCACTAAGTGGTAGTTAAAAAAATGAATTTTTCATAAAACATAATTTTACCGCTTCTGTGAGTGGAATTTCAAAAATCCGAGAGACACGGTTGATGTTAGTAAGTAAAATATGGTTCAATCAGATGAAAATAATTTTTGGTGAATAGTAACTTTTTAATTTTTTTACCACGATTAAAAGTAAATAGGGTAATTAAGGGTAAAAATGTTGTTAGTATTACCCTAACACATGTTCTAATTCTATTGGATAAGTTTAATTCGGAAAAAAAAACCTTAGGAATAAAATATGATCATTTAGGCCCAATTGGATTAGATTAGGACATTTATTATTAATTTATTTAAAGAAGGGTAAAATAGTTAAAATCAATGTTTAATAAGTATATCATTTTTAATATAGGGTTATTCATAAGATAAATTTGACTATAAATATTCATTTGAACTCTAAAACGTTTTCCTACATAATGGTATTTTATTTGTAATTTTTAGACATTAAGAATTGAATTTATTTATGACACAATGATGATGCAGTAATTATCTTATTACTCAAATATTGCCATAATTGATGTTATAAATACCAAAATAAATGTAATTTGATACTTTTAATAAATTCCACTAATTTTCTAGGATAACATGACATGTTAGTATTGATTTAATTAACTTTTTTCTAACTAATCATTCAATTATATTTTTCAATAAAATCAATTCATAAATTGTGTCAAAATTTACATAAAATAGTTTTTAAAAAAAATATTATATTATTATTTGTTATTTTATTCATAAAAATCTATGGTTCGGCCAAATGACATAGATAAGGTTATATATATTAATAATAAACAACTTGGGGTTAGTTTTGCTTCTTATAGTATGTTTATTAACCTTATAGTATAAGAACACAAGAAGACACGGTAAAAGTAAAATTATTTAACTTAATGTTAAATCTAAGTGATTAGGTTAAAATAGGAGCCTAAACTTGTCTAAATTATATTGGATGAGAGTATTTCGACCCATCCCCACATTAGATTCGAAATCAATAAATTTGGAGCTATTGAAAACTGAATTTGACTGTATAATAAAATAATAGTTTTAGTTATTCCAAAGGTGCCCCTCTCCTCCCTTATAAAAGGGCACCTCCTCCCTCTCTACCTCACACCACTTTGAGCCTTCATGATTGGAAAACCCCTGCCAAATTCCCTTATAAACTTACCTAGAAACATCCTAGAGGTTTTGGGCTTCCTCAAAGACCAATTTTAGTGCCCTAAAAGGAGATCTCAAAGAGGGGATTCAAAGAAGAGGTAATGTCTGTTACCGATTATTTCATCTTTATTTCTTCTTCCACTTCTTCTTCTTAGGTAGTTTAATAATGAAGTAATAACATCATTATCAATTATACACTATTATGTTATTATAATTATGAAACAAGCTTATTTCACCATCTATCCATCCTACAGAAAACGAAATCACCGTGCGTGCGTACGTACGGAATACCGTCTCCACGCCGTGGTGTAATCTATTTTCCACCACCACCTTACATGGATGGGTAAAATGGTGTACATAATAACTATATATAATTATTGTAAAGAGATATTGATTCTGAAATTTTATATATACACTCCAATATAATTCCATGATCATGAGAACGATATCATCGCTCGTGCATACGTACGGACTACCGTCTCCACGACGCGATGAGATTCATTCTCCACGTTAACCATTCATGAATGATTATAAAGTATATATAATAAGTAATAATGAAATATATAACATAATAATGATTCTTGAATTATGTGTATATATATGTATGTCATCTACTTAATTCCATTCAACTAAATAAGGAAAAGAAAACAACGTTCATGGGTACGAACGGTCTACCGTCTCCATGAACGGTGTATTTCCTTCCATTTACTGATATATTATATATATATATATATTATGAATATATATTATATATAAATCATGTTTTATATTCTGTAATTATGTAATCATGATCTATGTGATCATATGAATAATTACAAGTCAAACCACAGACAAAAAATGAAACGATTTTACCCAAAACACTCTTTAACATGGAATTTACAAAAGAACGGGTAATATAAAGTCATAAATGAACCATATATGATATCATAATAATGAGTATGATTCTAGAATAATTCAATGTCATTATTTAAATCATTATACAGGAGGTTCGGATGCATATGAAGCAAATCAGACCTAAGGTAAGGGAAATATAACAATCACATTTTTATCTGAGATTGTTTATACTTTGGTATTTACTGGGGTGTTTTTTATCATCCACATCCATGTTTCCTCAATATGTAATATTGTTTCCATCCATATAAAAATTTTTAAATCCAATTTTACCATTCGGTGAGTTTTTAGTAAAAGATATGAAAGGAATCTTTTTTCGTTTTTCGTACGAGGTACTTTTTGACTTTTCCGACAAAAGTACTAGAAGAATGTTTTCTTTTAACTTATACGACATGAATGTATTTTTAAAACATTATTTCCAAGAAGATTCCCTTATATGTTTTAAAGTTTATTTTTAATCAACATCTTCTAGTTATAATTTTATGACATGTTATGAAATGAAAAGTGTTTTTGAAGTAGAAAGGATATTTTCCTCAAGAATGGAGTTCATGTGTTTTATCAAAATTATTTTCCATCTAAGATAATAAGGGTTTCTGTTTTTATCACTATTATTACATTGATTTGATTATTTTGTGATGGAATTATTTCTATGAATTCTTTTATCTTATATGAATTTTTTGATGATGTCACGATGTTTAAGATTCCCATTTTTATTTCATGGGTTATGCAATGATGTATGATTTATGATTTTGTGTCACACATAAGAATTGTATCATTATGAGATGGGTGGGACCTATATCTCCCTCCAATGAATTGGGTATAGATTTTATATCTCATGAGATAGACATGGCTGGAACGGTAGGTTATACCGGTTCAGTGAAACAGGACTGAAATGAGGGGTGAACTCAGTTCAAAAAGGGACTTTGTCCACTCAGATAATCTTGGAAATGAGTCTTGACTAATAAGAAATGATTCTCTATGATTATGTGTGTATTCCAAAAAGGTTCATGTTTTATGTTAAGATTATTGGGATTACATTTCACTACTATGATTTATCCCATGTTTTGATATTATGATCTCTTTTACAGGTTAAGATTTCCAAAATGTTATGTTCTTCTGAATATGATGTGATTTATATTTCTTTTGTTTACCCTGTCTGAGCATTTGTGCTCACCCTTTTATGTTTTTTCCCCAGTATATAAAGAAATGTTTTAATTAAAAAAAGTAAGATCTTTTTGGGATATGTTGATGATCTTTCACCACGATTAGAAGATTATTTTCCGAGTTTCCAAAGACACTAAACTATTACGGTCCTTGTGTGTGTGTTTTTGTTATGTACTAAGAATTCCACAAAAGTATTGTAATGTCCATGAACGTTAAGCTTCGGGTCTCTAAAGTTTGTATTAGTTGAAAGGATTAGTCAACCTTTGGAAACAATGATGCGAAAACGTTAGTGAGATCCCTAGAGATATTTCTATGGTATGTCTAGGGATGTCTCTATGATAAAGTATACGTAAAGGTTATAGTCCTAGAATTGCGCTATCTATCTTAGAATTTAACCAAAGATGTTAGATATTGAGGGTACTCCCCCTTTATTATGCTGTTATCCCTAGCATGATTTTTTCCTCTAACACTATTCTTTTTGGGTTTTAGAAAATGGATGGAAACAAGATGATTCACGATAATGGAGGATATTATGGACAATGGAATGATATTGTTCATGAGAAACCAATTGAAATGGGATTTGGAATTACAACCATCATTATTATTCCGAATCAGAAATCTCATAATATGATCAATAAACTCAAATTTGGTAAGTTTCCTAACTTGGATAATAAGAGAAAGATGGAGTTTCATGATGATCATAGAGGAAAGAAAGTTCAATTTCCCCTATGTAAATCATGTGGGAAGAGGCATCGAGGAGAATGTTTAAAGGGAACTAGAAGATGCTTTGGGTGTGGAAAATAATGACACAAAGCTAGTAAGTGCAAAGGAAAAGGATCAGTTAACACTATGGATAAGGATAATGGTATTTCTACAACATCAATAATGGTAAAATGTTTTAAATGTGGAATGTACGGGCATTATGCAAACCAATGCCCTAAGGGAAAGTCACATGTAGAGAATCAGTACAACCGTATGAGTAGTATTTATGTTGATGATGATGAAGAGACTACAAATGATATGTGAGTTGATATAATTGTTGAATCTCAGTCAATGGTTTAAGAAGGTATTGGAATGATTACATGTTTATCAACTGTAATGTTGTATAAGTAATCTCATGGTACTATGGAATAAAGTGACATCTAAGGATTGTTACACTGTTGTCTTTCCTTTAGTTTTGAAAGTGTATGATTAATGGTACCAGTATCCATTAAAGAATATTCAGATATTTTTGGAATATAGATGATATGTGAATAATGAAGGGATAAGGAGAAAATTAAATTTTTGATAGTATTCATGAGCTCATGACTGATATAAGTAGAAGTTTATGTAATGGATTGAGTATATAGAATTTTTGGATTTTGGTATGTGGAAAGAGTTAAATTTTGACAGCATTCATGTTTTCAATAAGGTTTAATGGGTATTCATTTTTTCAAAAGAATACATGATTACGGTATTCACATGATTGGAATGTGACCAACAGGATATATGGGGGATAGATGATGGAATTCACATTCTTGGTTGATGACATTTCAAGTAATCATTTTCTTTATATTATGAGCTTGGACCGAAGTATTTTAGATAAGCCTAAAAATTGGAATGGATTATGTTGGACATAAGTTAGTATTGTTTAAGGATAGAAATTTTGATATTATATACTTTTAGAAATAGGACAACCTGCAGGACGGGCGGCAGCCCATCGCGTCGAATAAGGCCGTGGGAATTGAACCCACAACCAAAGTGTGACTAGCCTTTATCACCTACCACTGGCCTACAGGAAGTCCCTTTTTAGGAGAAACTAGTTTTATTATATTAAGAAGTATGATATATGATGTATAAGTCCATTTTAGGAACCATCTATGATTAATCTCACTATAGATGGACTTATGCATTTTTTGATAACTTTTCTAACCGTTTGTTTGAGATAGATGGAATGACCCATCATTATATCACATGGTCTGCTAACATATCACGAATGAAAAATTCAAATTCATTTTTTTATGAGATGAATTAGAAATTTTCCAATGAATGACAAACGGTGAGACTATACAAAAATCAAGAAAGTATTTCTTCTAATTCCAATTTCATCAACTTTAGGGAAATGATCTTGAAAACCAAAAATGTTTTCATAGTGCTCTTATATCTGATGAATCAGATGGTACCTTATATCATCACAAATTTATGGAATTGTGATTGCTGGCTTTTACATAGCAATTCTCTCTACCACTCTCCATCAGAACATGATGGTTAGATTTCTCTTCCATATACATATTTTTACCTATGTGGAAACCCAGTGATTAGTTTATCTGGGTAACCGTTACGTTTCATACTTTTGTTTTTAAAGATTGGTTTTGGTATTCCTTTTTTCGATGTGGGTTTCTATTAAAGAAACTTTGAAATATTAAACCATTTATAATCCCGACGAATTTCGGGGGCGAAATTCATTTTATGTGGGGTAGAATGTATCCGCCCGAGATTTTATGAAAAATATTCTTTTTAATTTCATTAATGTCTTGTGTTGTACGCTAAACCAAAAGGAGCTTTCACAACACACATCCTTGACTTGCCTTGAATTACACGCAATCGCGACCTTCCTCGATATCGTGTGTAGTACGCAATAACGAGTTTCACTAAACAACAATATGCTATTAAAATATTATTAAAACTAGCCGTTATGAATAGTAATATCCAATTTTTGAAATTTTGTAAATTTTATTTTTCAAAATAGAATTCATTTTTGGATTCGTAATATCGAAATTAGGTTAGGGTGAAATTTTGGTACTTTTCGGATAACTGTCATTTTCTGATGAATAGTGAAAATTACAAAATTTTAATTCAAAACAACCTTTTTAATCGAAAGAATTAATAGTGATAAATTATTAATTTGAGTGGTTTTAAAGTATATTTAGAATATATTTTTACAATTTAATACAATGTTTTTCATTGGATGTAATTTCACATTTAAACCAAACATACACAAATGTCAATCTTTTGATAGTTATTATCTTGTAAAAACACGCTATTTGTTTTGACGACGGGAATTAATTTTTAAATTAGTTAATGTAACTGATATGTATTGAATTTTTTAAAATAAACTTCATTTTTTATTTCATAATATCAAATATAGATCAGGCCTAATTTTTGGTATTTTTCTGGAAACATTCATTTTTTGATGAATACTGAAACCACTACGTGGTAGTTAAAAAAATGAATTTTTCATAAAACATAATTTTACCGCTTCTGTGAGTGGAATATTAAAAATCCATGAGACACGGTTGATGTTAGTAAGTAAAATGTGGTTCATTGAAATGAAAATATTTTTTGGTGAATAGTAACTTTTTACTTTTTTTACCACGGTTAAAAGTAAATAGAGTAATTAAGGGTAAAAATGTTATTATTATTACCCTAACACATGTACTAATTATATTGGATAAGTGTAATTCGACCAAAAACAACCTTAGAAATAAAATACAATCATTTAGGCCCTACTTGGATTAGATTAGGACATTTATTATTAATTTATTTAAAGAAGGGTTAAAATAGTTAAAATCGGAGTTTAATAAGTATATCATTTTTAATATAAGGTTATACATAAGATAAATTCGACTATAAATATTCATTAGAAAGATAAAAAGTTTTCCTACATAATGGTATTTTATTTTTAATTTTTATACATTAAATAATTTAATTTATTTATGACACAATGATGATGTAGTAATTATCTTCTTAATGAAACATATCCATAATTGATGTTATAAATACCAAAATAAATGTAATTTGAGACTTTTTATGAATTAAACTAATTTTATAGGTTAATATGACATGTTAGTATTGATTTAATTAACTATTTTTGAACTACTAATTCAGTTATGATTTTCACAAAAATCAATTCATAAATAGTTTCAAAATTGACATAAAATAGTTTTTAAACAAAATATTATATTATTAATTGTTATTTTATTCCTAAAACTCTAAGGTTCAGAAAAATGACTTTGATAATGTTATATATATTAATAATAAACAACTTGGGGTTCGTTTGGATTCTTATAGTATGTTTATTAACTTTATAGTATAAGAACACAAGAAGACACGGTAAAAGTAAAATTATTGTACTTAATGTTAAATCTAAATGATAAGGTTAAAATAGGAACCTAAACTTGTCTAAATTCTTTTGGATGAGAGGATTTCCACCCATCCCCACCTTATATTCGAAATGAATCAATTTGGAGCTATTTAAAACTTAATTTGACTTTATAATAAAATAATAGTTTTAGTTATTCAAATGTTCCCCTCTCCTCCCTTATAAAAGTGCACCTCCTCCCTCTCTTCCTCACACCACATTGAGCATTCAAGCTCTGCCAAACCCTGCCAAATTACCTTCTACACTTCACTAGAAACATCCTAGAGGCTCTGGGCTTCCTCAAAGACCAATTTTATTACCCTAAAAGGAGATCTCAAAGAGGTGCTTCAAAGAAGAGGTAATGTCCGTTACCGATTCTTTCATCTTTATTTATTCTTCCAATTCTTCTTCTTAGGTAGTTTCATTATGAAGTAATAACATCAGTATCACTTATATAATGATATGTTATTATAATTATTAACCAAACTTATTTCACCATCTATCCATCCTATGGAAAACGAAATCACCGCGCGTGCATACGTACGGAATACCGTCTCCACGCTGTGGTGTAATTTTTTTTCCACCACCACCTTACATGGATGGGTATAATGGTGTACATAATAAATATATATGATTATTTTAAAGTCATATTGATGGTTAAATAGTATAAATACACTCCAATACAATTCCACGTTCATGATAACGATATCATCGCTCGTGCGTACGTACGGACTACCGTCTCCACAATGCGATGAGATTCATTCTCCACGTTAACCATTCATGAATGATTATAAAGTATATATAATAAGTAATAATAAAATATATGTCATAATAATGATTATGGATTTATGTGTATATATATGTATGTCATCTACTTAATTCCATTCAACTCAATAAAGAAAAGAAAACAACATTCATGCGTACGAACGGTCTACCGTCTCCATGAACGGTGTATTTATTTCCATTTACTGATATTATATATATATATATTATCAATATATATTATATATAACTCATTTTTTATATTCTGTAATTATGTAATAATGATCTTAGTAATCATATTAATAATTACAAGTCAAAACACAGATGACAAATGAAACGATTTTACCCAAAACACTCTTTAACATGGAATTTACAAAAGAACAGGTAATATAAAGCCATAAGTGAACCATATATGATATCATAACAATGAGTATGATTATGGAATAAGTCAATGAAATTATTTAAATCATTATATAGGAGGTTCGTACACATACGAAGCAAATCAGACCAAATATAAGGGAAATATCACAATCTCATTTTTATCCGAGATTGTTTATACTTTGGTATTTACATGGGTGTATTTTATCATCCACATCCATGTTTCCTCAATATTTAATATTGTTTCCATCCACCTAAAATTGTTTAAATCAAATTTTACCATTCGGTGAGTTTTTAGTAAAAGATATGAAAGGAATCTTTTTTCGTTTTTCATACGAGGTAATTTTTGACTTTTCTGACAAAAGTACGAAAAGAATGTTTTCTTTTAACTTATACGACATGAATGTATTTTTAAAACATTATTTCCAAGAAGCTTCCCTACAATGTTTTCAAGTTTATTTTTAATCAACATCTTATAGCTATAATTTTATGACAAGTTAAGAAATGACAAGTGATTTTGAAGTAGAAAGGATATTTTCCTCAAGAATGGAGTTCAAGTGTTTTATCAAAATTATTTTCCATCTAAGATAATAAAGGGTTCTTTTTTTATCCCTATTATTACATTGATTTGATTATTTTGTGATGGAATTATTTTTATGAATTCATTTATCTTATATGAATTGTTTGATGATGTCACGATGTTTAAGATTCCCATTTTTATTACATGGGTTATGCAATGATGTATGATTTATTATTTTGTGGCACACATAAGAATGGTATCATTATGAGATGGGTGGGACCTATATCTCCCTCCAATTTATTGGGTAATGATTTTATATCTCATGAGTTAGACATGGATGGAACGGTAGGTTAAACCGATTCAGTGAAGCAGGACTGAAACGAGGGTTGAACTCGGTTCAGAAAGGGACTTTGTCCACTCAGATAGTCTTGGCAATGAGACTTGACTAATAAGAAATGATTCTCTATGATTATGTGTGTATGCCACAATTTTTCATGTTTTATGTTATGATTATTGGGATTACATTTCACTATTATGATTTATCAGATGTTATGATATTATGATCTCTTTTGCAGGTTAAGATTTCCAAAATGTAATGTTCTTATGAATATGATGTGATTGATATTTCTTTTCTTTACCCTTACTGAGAATTTGAGCTCACCCTTGTATGTTTTCTTTTCCCCAGGATATAAAGAAAGGTTTAAGGTAAAAAAAAAGATCTTTATGGGATATGTGGAAGATCTTTCACCACTATTAGAAGATTATTTTCTGAGTTTCCAAAGACACTAAACTATTACCGTCCTTGTGTGTGTGTTTTTGTTATGTACTAAGAATTCCGCAAAATTAATGTAATGTCCATGTACGTTAAGCTTTGGGTCTCAACACAACTATCATTTTTTTTTGAAAAATTAGATGAAAAAATATATTTTGTATTTCTATTTCAAAAGAATTTTTTTTGAAAATTAATCAATGAATCTAAAAATACTTTCCCAAAACAATTCAAATCAAACTATTAAAGAGTGAGAGGGATTTTTTAGAAAATTTATCTAAAAATACATAATTATTCATATATAAATTGAATACCAAAGTCATGACATCCCCCATCAGAATAGAAATTCACTATTTTTATGCCTTTAAAATCATTTTTATGACAAACCTCAGTTGAAATTCAATTTCCTTATTCACTCAATTTAATTGAAACACTTCTGTGAAAACATAATAAATTTGATACAAATTCATATTTAAATAACTTATTACTCTATTTATTAAATTAATGAAAAATTTAAATAATATCCATTCAATTAAACCAATATAAAATTCATTCTGAAAAATATATTGGCACATAAAATTTATTAATATTACAAATAAAATTTATAAATATAAAATACATAAATTATATTATTATAAAATAAAATCATATATGAATATAAAATATTATTTTCATTATTTCAAGTTTTAATCATATAACACATTACATATATAAACAAATAACTCAAAACATATATACCCATAACACCAAACACACACACACACACAATCACAAGTATATTTTAATGGCCAGTCATTTTAGTGGACCTCATCTTTAGGTGATATGGTTTATGTGGTTAATTATTTAGTTTAGGGTTTTTGGATAAGAGGTGTAAAGACCAATTATAGATGTGAAATTTTTCATGATTTATCATGGGAAAAAAACTATGGATAGACTATGAGGATACCATAATTCTAATTGGTATTAGGATCCTCATGTATCCACCATAATGCTAATTGGTATTAGGATCCTCAGGTATCTATTAAGTGGGGGGTGGGGTGGGAATAAATTAATGAATTTATTTATGGGTTTAAAGAAACAAATATGTCACTGGTTAAGATGATTGATATGATTTATTTTGAATTTTCTTAAATAAAAATAATCAATTTATATGAATTTAATTAAATAATTTAGAAACAAGATAATCCAATCAATGAAATGATAGCGGTCAAAGTGATTTACAAGTTTCACCATTAAATATTAATTTTTACATCCATTGAATGATTTTTAAAAACTCTTATCACACAATCCACAATATTAATCATGGATATAATTCAGAAGGGTGAGTCCTTAACTCCTGTTAAAATTATATGTATCTTGATTGATGTAACTTTCTCCAAAAAAATATATATGAAATTATAAATCTAATATAATAAGAATGGTCTTCATAATCCATGAATAATCTCTATGTCACTATAGAAGGGTACCAACAACACATAATCTCTTTACAAACAAGAATCAATAATAAAATAGTTAGAGAATTGAATCTTCTACAACCCTGTGTGTTCATTAATTCTTCACTAAGTTATCTTGATGAAAGAAATAAACTTTAGCCATCAAACAATATTAAATACCATAGAAGCCCACTAAAGATACTATTTTATTTTATATCATCGACAATGGAACTTCAATCAACAATTATATGTATCTCAACTTCCAGAAATAAATTGATGTATATCTTCCAGATTTTTTTTCTAGTTGGTGTATTCTTTACAATTCATATTTATTTCAAATTCCTGAATTGTTAAAATACTCTTTAATATCATGTAACATAAATTTTAACTTTGAATAATAAATTTTAAATTCTAAAACTATCCACCAACTTCAATAATCATCAACCCCTCATCAAATGTTTGCAATTTGATCACTCAAATCCAGTGTACTATCATAGCTTTGGTTATAGGATATTGGATATATATATATAGAGGATCCTATATATCAATAAACATGTTACATCATTAAATACACGAAAAATAGTGTAACATATCAAATCTTATTTGGACCCCATTTCATAGTCCTAGAAGTCCACTGAACATAAAAACTACTAAAAATGACTTATTCTACAACTAAAACTCTGGTTTAGTGCTACATACTATGTCATTTAATATAAAATGAACTACAATAAGGTCTATAATTATAGGATTGGTATCTACATAATTTCTCAATTTTAATATATAGATTATTGGGAGGAGGTTTTGGACATGTTTTAAATGTTAAAATTTATGTTTTAGGGGCAGATGATCTGATTCAAAATACCCAAAGTAATTTTTGGGTTATTTTTAAATTAAAATAATATATTAATGTGGAAATAGGCATAAGTAACTAGTTTCGTACCACCGAGTACTTGGTGGAGTAACTAGTTGTAATTTTCCATTGTTTTAATTATTGGCTGGTTAGCGGTCTTCCATATGGTTCACCATCAGCCACTAGGTATTCGGTGGGATTCCACTGAGTAACTGGTGGGCCCAAGATATTTTTTAATGGGGGAATTTTCAATTTATATAAAAATATAATTAAAAACCCTTATAGGGTATTACTCAATATCTTACTAAACTATTCAGGACTCCAATATCCTCTTTCATTTCCCATCCATGTCCTATAATGATCAAGGGGATTTGTGGCATTTTTCTTGGTACAAATATAAATTAACAACTTATCCTCCTTTTTAATGTTTTCTTACTTCATTTTACATATTTTTTTAGTGTCTTGGTTCGATTTTTTGAAATATTTTACCTAATCATGGTTAAATATATTATAAATCCAAATTAATTTAGATTTGGTGGAAGGGGGATGCCAAAAGAGGAAGAATTCACTTTTTCACTCACCACTTTGAAAAAGGTAAATCTATTGGTGAATTTTTCTAAGAAGTCTACAAAATTGATTCTAAATTTGTTATTAAATGGGTTTAAGATATTTGGTATTTATTCAATATAGTTACAGATTCATTTCATGGACCCTTCACACCTCATTGTTTTTTATTAGGTTTCATCTCACCCCATTGTGAGTTTACAAAGATTATGTATAATTAAATAAGATATTCTTTTAATTTATTATTTAATTTTGAAAAAAATTTTGTTAGTGAATGGAGGTTTTTTATGATATTCAAGCCCAAAATATTGATGTATTTTAGTATGAGTTTAGGAGAGGGAATATATGAGAATGAGTAAAGGAGTGGTGAATCCAAAATTTGGTAAAGAGACTCTAAATAATTAATCCATGCGTATTATTCACAATTTGAAATGAAATTGGAAACAATGAGAGATATTTATTATGTGATAAATATATAAAACATAGTGGTATTTGAATGGTAAATTACTCTACTATCATAATGGGATTTAAATCACTTCAAAATTGTGTTACTTTATAATGCTCGGGATGGTAGTTAGTAAAGGAACCAAATGGGTATCAAATTAAGATGTAGAGTGGTAGGGATTCTAGGATTCCCTCTTAAGGTTATTTAATGGATTCTAATGTGATATGGTTATGTGATTTATGTCTTGATGATGTAATCAAATCATTTCTAGAGGATTATAAGGTTTAAGGTGTAGTCCCATTACAGTGGATAAATAACCTTAGTGGTGATTAGTTAGTGTAGAACAAGTTATTTGAATTGAAGGATACTAGTTATGTGGTTTCAAAGATAGTATAAATTGGAAAATAGATTTTAGTTTATCAAATTAATATGGTTTACATGGATTAATTCCTATCAAAGGGTATGTAAATAGAAAATTATTTTCTGAGTATAACACAGTGTCTGATTAGGGTCATCTCACTTGAGGAGTTTCTCAGTTTGTTCATAGACTTTATCTAAATCACCTAATTTTTTTTGTTTTTATTATTTTATGAATGAAATGGATACTAATTTGGTTTTTTATTACTTTCAAAATAATAAAACTACATGAAATATAGAAATTCCAAACTTATACCAACATGAAAATATAAACAGAATGAAATTTGAAAGAAATTAATTGGTCTTAGATTTTGGTTTTGCGTTTAAAAATTATTATATTTTATTTGATTGATTTTATGTTGAAAATTCGAACATGATATCTAATAATTAATTTCTATTATTTTTATTCAAAAATTGTGGAATCCTTGAATGCCTAAGTAATATCAATTCCACCTCCACAAATAATCAAGATTAATGGAACTCCATAGTCGAGGGTGTTCCATATTACACGACCCAACTTTATCAATTTTGTTTCATCAATTGATTCACTTAAAACCATTATTTGAAGATATAGACAATGATGATATGGAAAAAATAGTAAAGAAATTCATATAAACAGATTGTGTTGCATGTTATGGGGGATAGTCCCCACACTAGGGACATTTATCATACCATTGCATGCTACTAATATAAACCACAAACATAAAATAAACATAAAAAAAATTCAAGAACATTTTGACCTCCCCCATACCAAGTCTGAGGTTATCCTACCATTTTTGGGAGTAATATATAACTTTGGTGTTAATATGTGATGAAAATAATAATGAAATAAAAAAATAAATAAAAAATTAATGAAGAAGAAAAATAAAATAAAAATAATGAATGGTGGATGAGAATAGAGAGATAGAGAGAGAAAAAGATAGAGATAGATAAAATAAAATATAAAAAAGGTTATAATAATAATAATAATAATAATAATAATAAGGAGAAGAATAATTGAGGATGAATGAGACACTTGGATAATAAGAATATAAAAAATTCATGAATTAATATTGTTAAAAGAAAACTAATTTAAAATTACAAAAAAATAATTCCTGAAACGAAAATATAATTAAAAGACAAAAAATGAAGGCAAAAAGAATAAAATGAAGTAGCTACCAAGCATCCCTCTCCTCCAGTGGGTTCCTAACTGTGGGTCAATATAGACCTTTGGAAGTGAGGGAAAATCCTTATTTTATAGACTGAGGAAGGGAATCAACATGTTCCTTAAAATATTCAAAGGTCTCATGAGACTTAGTATCTTCATGTATTACTTTTAAATTCACCTGAGGACCAAATAAAAGGAATAAATATACCTACGAGATTTGCAGGATTGAATTTTGCATCATAGATGAGACCCATATAGTTGCATGGGATGCATGCATGGGCTACATGGGATTTAAAGTGTGGAAGAGGAGCATTGAGGAAGAAGCTACATGCATGGGATGAATACAGTGAAGAATGGTGGTGGTGGCTTCACCTGCTTCAAATCCAACCTTAATAGTGGGCGGATGAGGCTCGAAATGGCCTCAAGATGATCATATGAGTTATCAGAGGTGGTTCATGGGATTAGTGGATATTAGAAGTAATGTATGGATTAAATCTATGATTTGGAAGGTGCACTCATGGTGGTTTTCTAGTGAATAAGTAGGAAGACAATGGTGGTTGATGGCAGAGACATGGTGGAGCATGACGATGAGATGTGTCTAAGATGAGAATGTGTGAGATGAGCTGAAACATCAAAATTTCAGTTATAATATGAATATTTCCCCACATAAAAATTTCACCATATCAAAATGGGAGGGGGATATGTGAGTTATTAAATATAAATTTTTCTCCTTCCCCCACAATGAAGTCATACTGGGGCAGAAGGACCCCCACCCACCATCATGGACCGCCCCGTCCTGACGATGCACTCTTCATCCCACCACTACACAGACCTGTCCCACAAAATGATGTCTCAGATATGGAGAAATGAACCCACTGATTTCACCACCACTATCCACTATCCATGGGACCGATGCTCCCATGAACCCACGTGCATTTTTTAGGCTCTCCCTATGGGTAACTTGGTCGGTCGATCCCTACTAGAGCTGACTATGTGGCTGGATGCCCCTAGTTGAGGGATAATCTTTAGCATATATTTTTTGAATAAAATAATGAAAAAGTGTTAGAAATTTATAAGGTCATACTCAACAAATCACACGATCAAATTCCAAAATTAAAAGCACCATTCTTTTAACCATTTTAACACACTTCCATTCCATTTTTCAATTTATCCAGTATTTATTAAATAATTTTAAACCAATGATTCATTCATTAAAATAACATAAAATTATTGAAAGTAAAATAAAAATATTCTCCAAATTTGTTTCTATCAAATACCCCCACACTTAAACCATTTTTTTCCTCAAACATAAAATCTCAATAAAAATTTAGTAGGGCACTAATGTTATCAATATTCAAATTTCAAAGTAATAAAATCAAGAAATTATCATTGTTAAATCAAATTTTCAAATTCCACATAATATATCAATTATATTTCTAAATTTTAAAAGAAACAAAAATGTTAAGCATATTACATTTCTCAGTTTTAAATATTTTGGAACTTCACTTTTCATTCATACAATTTACTTAATTCATTGTTATTCAACATTGAAAATCATGATTTACCTATATTCTGAAACTTTTCTGTCATCACCCATGAAAAAATTGAAGTAGAGTTATGATCATATTATTAATACATTCTCCTTATCCATAGACTTGTAAATGAACACATTTCACCACTTTGTAAATAAAATAGACACCTAAAATCATGAGGTATTTCCTTTGATGTTCAAATGAATATGAGGATTACGGATGGTAGAAATTTCTATTTTAAAATTTAAGTTTTAAGGATGAGGTTTATTTCTTATAGTACAAGGAATGATATAAAAAAGAAAAAGTGCACTGAAATTATCCCTATAAAATTTTAAAAACATCCAAATTTCCAAAGACATAAAGTAAATATCATGATCAAAATAATTATAATGAATTATTTGTGGACCCTCTTGCATTTTTTTCTATAATTATACTTTATTTTTCATTTAAATAACCTTAAATTTTTTTTTAATTTTTTTTTCATAGATTAAACTTCACACCCACCACTTAACCACATATGATAAAAATCTTAGGTCCAGTAATGGTGATTTTTTGTTTTCCCAAATAAAAACACAATTTTTTGAGTTTTTAGTTCCTTCTTTTATTTTACATTTTTAATTAAAGAGGGGAAAAACTTAAGTATCATGAATGAATCAATAACCTTACTTTATTCCTGCAATTTTCACCCCGCACTTTTCCCTTATAAATCATTTAATCCCTTACACGATGACTACCTTCCCCCATACTTCAACATTAAAATATCATGAAAATACTTAGAGGATGGTACAAATGGATAAAAAATGGGTTGAAATGTGGACCATTCCTAAAAAGGTCATTCATGGTATCTATGTGCTAAGAAAATTAATGTGAAAGTGGGTTTAAATTATAAAGGATTTTAAAATGATGCCCCAATGATTTTAAATGTATTTTTTCACTGTCATACCTTTGATAAGTTCAAATTTAAATTCTATTCGGTGACATTTTACACGATCACTAAAGAAATATGGTTAAGATAAAAGAGGAAGTAATTGGTTTATAAATCCACTCGATAATGAAATATATGATTTTTAAAAATCACTCAATGCATGATTAATAATAAAAAATCAATTCACATGAATTTTAGAAATTCAAAGCATGATTTTTTTGGGAAATGTATTTCTCATGAATAAGCTAATTCCCTCAAACCATGAGTCCTCAGTTTAATATCCATGTTTATTTTTAATAATTCAATTATTTATTTATTTCATTCATTGTAATTAAAATTTAAACAAACAATATGGTATCAAATTATTCCCAAGAATATCATGCCTCCTAGATAAGTCAAGTTTAAAATAATTCAAGCCTGGGTATAAAATTTTCCATTTTAAATCACAAAAACATGTTGTTGTAAAAATTATAGAGAGTTAAAACGATAAAAATTAAAATAGAAATAAAATTCACAAGAATATTATTCCTTTTTCCTCATTGAATATTCGATGGGTTCCTTAAAACATCCTGAACCTACAATATAAAATTATTCAATTATGTATATGGTTCAATTAATTTAAGCTAAAAATGAAAAGAGGAAGTTAATGCAAGTTGGACCACAGAAATTGATGACCTAGAAATAAAACAAAGATAAATCTTAGTATGATACCCTAAGTGGGACTATAATTTTTTCTTCCTCTAGATGGAAGTACATTCTGTTATTGGAATTATGATGGTGGATTAATATTCCTTGATTGGAACCACCAAAAGTGCTTTTTCACTACTTATACTTCTTCCTTCTTGGTGATTAATAAATTATAGATAAAATATACTAGTTCCCCCCTTCAAAATTAGTCGCAACTTTCATGATAGAGGTAGGATGAATTATGAATCATCCACATATTGGGTTGCTATTTGTGCAACCTTCAATTACTCTTCCAATGTTAGATAATAGAGGTTTCATGAATTTAATGATCAGAGGGAGAATAAAAAGGTATATTTACATTAAAATAATTATTTTTCAATTTTTAATAATTAATTGATCCCTTTCTATGTGATAAACCTTTGTCTTGATTTCCTTGGGCTCATCTAATTGGCCTTCTTCAGGGGATTCCTTAAATGCTTGTTCATTAAAATCAGGAATCTACATGTATTCCTCAATAGGTGTGTGTATTAATTCATCATATTACTCTAATAAATGGATAGAATTGACCAAATATAAAAATTCAAAAACCATAAAGAGTGATTCTAAATACATATTGAATAATGTTAGAAAAGAATGATTTCAAAGAAAGATCATCTCCCTGAATTTTTATTGGTTCAATCACTATCTCAGTGATAAGTGACTCTTGAAGGTGGATCTCAATGGATGGAGGAAGATAGTCGGGATCCGCCATATTCACATCAATTTACACCACTTCGGTGGTAACTTACTTTAATGGTTTTGACTCTTATTATTTTCAAGGTGAAGGAGATAAATTAGTTCCTCACATTTGTTCCAAAATTCATCCAGATCTATTTGATCTCCCATATAGATATTTTCTAAAAAGTCTTCTTCTTTGGCCTCCTAATGTAAATCCAAGAATATAAGTGGCTCATATTCTGGTTTAGGTTCATGTTTCTCTGTTGATTCTTAGAAATATGTAGTTATACTATCTATTTGGCCTTTGGTATCTTTAATTATCTCCTCAAGATCCTGAATATCGTATTTGAGTTTCCCAGCCACATAATCCTTCAATTGTTTTGGGATACATTTTTCAAAAGTGTTGGGAGAAATAAAGGACACTCTTCATATGTCTTTTTCACATCTTGATAAATTTATGGGATGTAATCCAAGAATTCGGTCAACTCCCTATCTATGCCTTCAATAATTTATTTACCAAGGGTCTTTTTTAGATGATAGATAAGGTACTGTAATTTCCCCTCTATGCTAATTTGGCTCCAAGATCCCCTGATCTTTCTATCTCATACCAAAACACTTTCTTCTATAGACCATGTTTGTTCTACTATCGCTTTCAGTACTTATGAGTAATCATCATACCATGAAGAATAATATCCATTTGAATACAATAGGAATTTTTAATTTTTTTTAAAGCAATTAAATCTATATAAAGAGTGAAAATATAAAAAGTAAGAAAAAAAATTATTGGCTCCTTGGGAATGGAACAAGTTTTGAATACAGTCCTTTCATTGGGTGTGGAAAAAGATAATTATTTCTCTCTTGCAGCATAGTTTCAAAACAAGTTCATCTCACATTAGGATCTTCTCAATTTGTTCTGCTACTTTATCTAAATCACATATTTGTTTTTCAGTTTTTATTATTTTATGAAATAAATTGAGAATTTTTTGGTTTTTGATTACTTTTCAAAATAAAAAAATGACAAGAATTATGGAAATTCTAAACTTATACTAACATGAAAATTTAAACATAATGAAATTAGATAGAAAGTATGTGGTCTTTGGATAGGTTTTGGGTTCCATCATTATTCACCTTTATTTTTTTGATTTTAGTTTTATAATCCAAAAAAAAATTTCATGATGTATTACCATTATTTTTATTTAGAAATTGTGGAATATCTAAACACCTAAGATATCTCAATTCCATCTCCTCTTATAATCAAGGTTGATGAAACTCTTTGGTAGAGGGTGTTCCATATTCTAGGAATTGGATCTATCGATATCGTTTCATTCATTTATTTACTCAACATCCTTATCTAAATATCAATCCAATGAAGTGAGGGAAAATATATTAAATAAAAAAATAGAAATATATTGAGTTGAATTTTATGGGGTATAGTCACCACACTAGATACATTCATCACATACATGAATGGAACTCATATCAACCAAAGAAATAAAATAAACCTTAAGAAAAACGCAAAAACACCTTGATCTCCACCAGTCTAAGTTTTAGATGAGCCTCCAATTATCTAGGGTAAGCGATCAATTTTGTTGAAAGGTGAAAATAAGAGGATAATAAAAAAATTAATTAATAAAATAATTAAGTAAGAATATGAATAAAATAAAAATGAAGAATGGGGGATTAGAAGAGATATATAGAGGGAAAAATAAAATAAAATAAAAAAAATAAAATTTAAAAAATTTTATAATAGTAATAATAATACTAATAGAAAGATAAAGAAGGATAATAATTGAGTATGGATGAAATACTTGGATATAAAGAACAAGAAAAATAAATGAATTAATTTTTTTTAAAAGAAAAATATTTTAAATTTACTATAAAAATAAAACATGGAAAAAAAGAAAAAGAAAATCCATAAAATTAAAAACATGAAGAAGAAAATGCAGCACCAGCCACGAAACCCTATCCTCTGGTGGGTTCCTAATAGTGGGTTGAGATATCCCTTTATAGGAGAATGAAATGTCATGTCTTATAACTTGAGGAAGAGCCTCGACCTTGTCCTTCAAATATTCAAAGCTTGTGAGAGACCTAGGATCTTTAAGTATTCTTTTGAAATGCTCTCTAATACCAACATGAAAGAATAGAGATAACCACAAAGTCCACAAGTTTCAATTTATCAGCATGTATGAGACCCACATAGGTGAATGAGATGAATGCCTGGGGGACATGATATTTGGAACAAGGAATCAGAGCATGGAGGGGGTAGATGAATTCATGGGTTGTAGGAAGCGAAGAATGGTGGGAGTGGCCTCCCTTGCCTCTCGCCTAACCTTAAAATTGGAAATATGTGGCTTCACATGGCCTCACGGGGATCGTATGAGACACCTGAGGTGGTTCATGGAATTTGAGGGCCATAGAAAAAGAGGATTTACTGAATGTGATCTTTGGTTGGTTCTCCAATGGTGATTTCCAATGAATTTTTCAGTGGATTATGGTATTTGAGTTTGGATCCACAAAAGAGTGTGGTGATGAGATGTGTCTGAGATAAGCACGCATGACCTATGCTGAAATGATGATGTTTTGGTTAAAATATAAATATTACCCCACATGAAAACTGTCCCACAAACAAATGGGAGGGGTATGTGTGAGTAATTAAATTTAAATACTTCGCTCTCACCCTATAATAAAGTCGTTCATGGTCTAGAGGACTCCAACCTGCTAATGCGCACCACCCCATCCCTACGATGTAACCCCCTGCCACTACATATATATTCCCATTACAATGAAGTAAAGGATAAAACCTAATGAACCCATGAATTTCCACATTGTGGCCCCCTGTACACACGCCTGACACCCCCATTCACCCATGAACCTTAGGAATGCACTCCCAATCGATGGCATGGCTGGACAGTTCCTCTTTGGGTCGGGTTGGTGGATGGATTCCCCAGGTTGAGGGATATCACTTGGCCTATATTTTTGGTCAAATCCTAAAAAGGATACTGAAACTCATAATAACATATTCAACATATCACATGATAAAATTCTAAAATTTGAAACACCAATATGTTACCCATTTAAAACCAATTCCATTCTATATTTAAAACTACACATTGTTTATTAAATAATTTAAAACCATGTATTAATTTATTGAAAAACACTTAAAATAATTTAAATTTTAAAAAAAAATATGTACCAAATTTGATTATGTCATTACATAAAGTGGAATATAGAGTTGAAATCCTATGTGAGTTTTTCATAATTGGATTGGAATGTGGTATGTGGATAAGGAAAGAACAAGCGTTGAGTATTCAATAATTGATGAATTGTGGATTGTTTTGGAACCAACTAGGTCCTTCAATCCTGAATGTGATAGTCACTCTAGTGTTAAATGTGTTGAATGGTTATTTAAACTTTATTGGATTATGATTCAAGGTAATGAATGTTTAGGTTATGGAATATTGGTCAAATGATCAACATAGTGAATAACTTGTATAAGGGGAGTAGTGCCTTTGGTGGTTAGGTTAATAGAACTAGTGTTAGATTGGGATGTGTGTTATTGTGATAAGATTGTTGGGTGCTTGATTTGTGAAAGATATGTCAATTTATATTCAATGGATATATTTGTGAAGTGTGATTTAAAGGTTATATAAAATTATTTCAGGAATTTTATTAGATATAGAAGGACTAAAAATGATTTTTTTTACTCATATTATGGTATATACAGATTTTTCTCATATGTGGGAGGATATATAGTGAGGCATTGTACTATATCAGGTTTTTTTCAAACATCATTTGGATATAGGAGCCCTGGTTGTGAGTGATGGCACATCAAATCATGATATTTACCATTTAATTTAGAATTTAATAGGAATGATACTGAACCATGGAACCTCATATTATATTCTTTCTTAGTACCATTTGAATTTTAGATCATAGAAATTATTCAATGTACCCCATATTGTGTTCTTTCCTGGCTTCAGTTTGACATGAATGGACTTTCAATGTGACATGGTTCCTCAAGGTCTGTTTCTTACATGATGGATTTGATATATTAATCCTTGCCCATTATTATGAAGAAATCCTATCTATGGTGACTTGACATTAATCATAGGTCCACCATATTATAGAATACATATTATTATAAATAATTCTCTCTGACACTATATGAAATACAAAGTGTTGAGATTCATGGTGACTTAGTTAGAACATGATAGATTAAATTTTGTTTTACATGAAATTTTTCAAAATAAATATATATTATTCATCTACCCTTATCCCTTTATATATACACTCACAAATATTCATTATTTTATTTTTTAGGGTAGTTGTTGGTGGTGGGTTACTGAGATTAATTTTCACACCCTGCTCATTCACCGTAGTTTATGTGAAACCCTTATTTATAAAAATTATTTTAGAGAAATTATGACGTGGTCAGGGTTAGAGTTAGACTATATCTATCAAAAACCAACCTGGTTGATCCTGGACAGGTCACTCGAGATAGTCCACAGCATGGCCTGAAGGGTGTTCTAGATCCCCATTGGCTAGAAACTAGTGTCAGGCATAAAAACCTAAAAGATGGAATGATTTGGAACATAAATTATCGATAGATAAATGAATAAATATATAAATAACAATTGAACAACACAAATAATCATTAACAATATAAGGAAGATAATCTACTGATACCACAATGTGACCTTCTAGGTCACCACTGAACTCAGAACCAAGTTCACTATGAGAGCGATCTATAACTAATAGAACCTAAAACTGAAATGATAAAGTATGGACAAGCGCCGAAATGATCAATTGGATATCAGCAAATAATCCACATGTTTCCTTTCTTAAAAACATTACATTAACACTAGTTAAAATACAGTTATAAAAAAATGTTTTCACCCTTTAAATAATAACATAGTTTTTCATTTAAAACCACCCATGCCACGATTTCATTTCGAAAACCAATTGTTGTTTTATAAATAAAATCCAAAACAAGGAAAGCTAGGACAATTATAAAAGAAACAGATAAACAATGAAGGTTTAAAAAATAATACCTCTGAAAGTATACAAACTATATAATAATAACCAGGGGAGATCCTAAACATCCATAGAAGTCCCTTGGATGTACTCAGTTCAGAACCACTTGCTGATAGATATTGAATCCCCTAATTCATTAACCAACTAACTGCCCTAACCTGGTCTCACTAGGGGAAAATCCCTCCCTGACTGCCTACAACTCCAAAGAGTACTAGCCCATCTAATCGGGGTTATCAAGAAACCATAACTCGATCATCTAAAAGATGCCCAAAGACCCATGTGAAAAGTAAACTGTGTAAGTGGGAGTCCCTCTCACCCGCGACTCACCTTAACTGCCGCCACCACACTTGCCAACCCAAACATGGACATCCCCTATGAGATAACCCATAAGGGGATATCCTAGATTGGGGTTCTCTATAAACACACACACACACACACAAACAGAGAGAGATACATACATGTTCTGGTATCACATCAATGAGATTCCAACTGGGCTGTCATGTTATTTAGAAATTTAAATCATTTCATAAATCATTTCTAGATTCCAACAAGTCAAACCCATTTTCCAATAGTCATTCCTTTCTAAATGTTAACACAAACATTTTCTTTAAGTTAGAAGTTCCAAACATGCCTCTAGCTCGACACACCCCAAATCCGTTTACCAAGAACATTTCCAAATCCCCATTTTAGGACAATCAGGAAAACATTATAACATGCCAAACACCTTATTAAGACAATTATTTTCAAAACACACTCCAAGATCCAAATATACATCATCTCCTAATATCCCCCTATAAGATATTTTTATTAAATCACACAAAGGACCCAGCATTATTTTGAAACAATTACCCCTTTAAAAAACCAATATTTCATGGAAATTCTTATTTAAATCACCATCTTCATTTGAGGACATATCCATGTGTGCACATACTGCACCCATTGATTAACCAACATTCATTGGCTCACCAAACATCCAAAAGGACAATAAAAAACCATTTCCACAAAAACACCAATTTCTTTAAAATTAAATTAATCTATCAAAATTATTTAGAAAACAAAAAACAATCCCCTTAAATCCAAAAAACTATTCTTCCAAAAAAATTTAACACAATATACAAGTTATAACATTGTCAAAACATACACACAAAAACAAGTTCACAAACATGAAATTAACAAAATTATAACATCAAAATATAATCAAATACGGTGAGTACACATATATACAGACCTAATTAAATATTTACCTTAAAGGATATTTTATTTATCAAACTATATTCCCATAAAAAACCCCAATAATATAGTCATAAGTTTTATCAAAATGAGAACCACATATAAAAATTTATTAAAATAAAATTTGGAATTAATCAAACGACTTTCACATTTATGTAGATAAGAATATTCAAAATAATTTATTAAAATTATTTTTAACAACTCCTAAAAATTTAAAAACAATATAGAATACCAATTAAGGGTATAATAAAGCTGATAATTGAGAAAATAAAACTGTTGGAAGGATGAAAGTGTGAAAGGAATGTATTAAAATGAAAACCATAGGTTCACCTACCTCAATGATGTGCTAACGCGATGAAACTTCAAAGGAAGGGAGAGCCAGAATTTGCAGACCAACTGCACAACCTAGAAAAAAATAGAAAACACAGAAATCATAACTTGAGGCATTATGGTTTTGATATGTTGAAGAAATAAACCAAAGAAGAAATGGAATATAACCATACTGGAAGATGAGAAGGTTTTCGGCGAGGGAAAATGAGTTCAGGATGGGCGGGGTGGTGGGAAAGGGGGTGTGGCCGGAAGAGGGGGGGGGTGGGGGAATGGGGACGAGTTGCCCCATAGTTGGCTTCCAGATAGGGTGTGCACAAGAAGGTATGGCTGTCGAGAGGGGGAGGCTGGAAAAACTGCTGGAGGTGGTGCAAGGAGGGCGTTTTAGTGATGGAGGTAGAGAGGGAATCTAGGCTAGGCAAGTGCATTCGCACAAGGGGAAAACAGAGAGAGGTTCACTTCATGGGAGAAGAAGAGGGGGCGATGCCCCAAGGGTTTCATTATTTTTTCTTATTTAATTTAGTAATAATAATTATAATACCAATTATATAATACTAATACTAATAATATTACATTATTAATGAATTTTGATTATAATAAGACACTTATTATTAATAAAACGTTCTTTCTAATAAAACATTTTTTTCTTATTAATAGTAAATGTTTAATTAAAACACTCCTATTATTATTACCAATACAATAATATTTATATCTTTTTTAATAAATATACTATCATTAATGATAATTCTAATAATAAAAATGATAATAATAACACTAATAATAATAATAATAATATTATCTACATAATAATGATATTATTATTATGAAGATAACATTTAACTTTTTTTAATTTTTTAATTTTTTTATTTTAAATATTAGAAAACTATACAAGAACTTGGGATGACCACACCATTACTGCCAACCTTGCGGTGCCCGTGCACCTGTTTAAAACCTACCAAATTAATCAAAACTAAAAAAATTTAAACCATCACTTAACCCGAACATCGGAGATACTAAATAAAGACTAGAAACATTAAAATAAAATAATTTTAAAAGATCCGGGTATGATAATTCTCCCTCCCTCAATAAATTCTCCCCAAGAAGGTCACCATGCCAAAAGCAAGTCATGAATTGAGTCCATGCCCAGAAAAAACGAGAAAAACAAGGATTTTTTGGGGAAAATATTTATTTCCCAAGTCACACCTGACCTATCTAGACAAAAAAACCACAAAAAACAAGGGGAGAACATGAGGTGGTTGTCACCACCACAAGGATTCTACTAGAAAAGAAATTAAAACCCAAACAAACAACATAAAAGATGTGGTCCCCATGCATGAACTCCCAACTGATCTAAATAGACTTCTATAGAACAAGAGAAACAATTCCACAATTAGGTATATGATAAATTCTCACAGCAACTGAACCTCCAGTATTTTGGGAAAACTCACTAAAAGAAACTCTGACTACACAACATACCAGAAACACCATTCACCTATCTCAAAAAACACGAACATCCCCAAATGAGTGCCACTTAACTGAAACCAACCCATACAATGTCCAAATACACTTAAAAAATTTATTTAGAAAATTAAATCTAAAAAAAGGACTGTTTGGATTACAAAAGAACAAGTTCATCTTGATTTTCCAAGTAAACATTGGACATAGAATGGAGGAAAGAAATCAATAGTATAAAACATAAATGAAATATTTTTTAATGAACCAATCCCAACATGGACCACAAAACTCAGACCGAGGCTTTACATAACTGGAAACTTCTGACTATGCACGAGCTTCACCTCGAGACACGTGGCTGAGGCTCGGATGGTTGAAGAATATCATTTGTCATAGTGAGTCATTGGAATCCTCTGATCACAATGCCTTCTTTAGGAAACACTTCCTACAAAACTTCTCCAGAAGTCCTAGACAGCCACACTGATGAAATGTGTTCGGAGGGGTGTGATAAGATGGATTTAAATGCCCTAAACACCCACAATAATGGAACACCACTGAATGGTCCATCATACAGTAATCCAGAAAAACTATAAAGGACTATTTATATTCAGGTCCCTCATGTATGCTGTGCTCGCTGGACGAGAAACTTTCAAAATATCTAACCACCAATGACTGCAAACGAAGGACTAGCTCAGCCAAAAATGCCTCATACACCATCTTCTCAAAACCTATTCCACCCACTAAGAGCACTTTCTTGGAAATATTTGAATGAAGGCCCCAATTAAAAGGAAGGGATTTCATTTCATCTTCCGTCGCTACCTCCAAGGAAATGGAAACCAACTATTTAAATTTCTAATATAAGCCTTTTCTTATCGCTAGCCTTTCCAAATATCATACAACTCTTCTTTATTATTCAATTTCACCTCCTCAAGTAATAATCCTTGGTTGAAGGTGGCCTTAAACACTTCCCATTTCATCCCAAATTGCATCACATATGGGGAAACCAACTTCCACTAGTCCTAAGATAGACCCTCAAAGAATTCCCAAATAACACGAACCCTGACAGCCACAAAAGTTCCCAACATCTTGAATATGCACTCTAGTTCATTGAGCCACTCTGTTGCCTCTAAAGGACCCCGATCACCGTGAAGGACATGTAAAATTTAAGAAGAATCATAAAATGGGCATGACTTATTAGAAATATTGGGGACCTTTCAAGGCAGCATTTTCTGAACAACATATAAAATACAAATACAAAACCAATATCAAGCCACTACAACATAAAAAAAGGTACCATCATCCAGAAACCACCAAACAAATATAAATGTTCCAAAAAAAATTTCTTTCAAAATCACCATTTTAATTTACTTTTTTAAAGACTTCTTTCTTCCAAATAAAATTTCAAAAATCAATTCCCCTTCCAAAAACCACTTTAAAAAAGCAAGGTTAATCCTTTAATGTCAAATACACACTCTGGCAATCCCATATACAATTGATTAAGTGTTCATCCATTTCTATTCATACATTCCAACACACACATTCCATACACATAATCCCATATGTGTAAACATTCATAAGGAACACCATTTCCAACTCTAATCCTTTACTTAATAATTCCAAACAAGCACCAAAATTTTCAAACTAGAAAAATCTAAATTTTTGAACCCATTTTACTAATGTAAATCCATTTAAAATAGATAATCTCTATTTCTTTTTTTTATTTTAATTTTAAAACCCACTTTCAAATTTAAAAACATTTGTAAGAAGCATTTCAATTTCAAAACCGTTCTCATCTTTAAAAGTGCATTGACACCAACCAAAACCATGATAAGGAAAAACATACACCTAATTACCGAAAGGAGGGACTAGTGCCTATGCCGAACTCAAAGACATGGTAGTGGGCCAAGCCCCAAGTAGAACATAATACTATGTTGAATTGAACCAAGAACATGTACTTTACATGGGTAACCTCTACATGTAAGGTCACAACGTGACACCAACTTGCCTCCATTGTCGTCCCTCAATCCAAAACAAGAACAAATGACTCGAATCCTAGACTACCATTGGTAAATCGAGGATCGGTGTGAGAAAGTACTCACGATGCTCTTCCCGAATCTACCTCCCAAGTCCCAAAATTCCTAATATCTATCTACCAGACCCCCCAAATAACGAGGGCCTTCTCTAATACCATTTTATCATGAACCAGTTGGGTCAGCCCTGGACTGGTCCCCTGAGCCGGTCTGTGTCATGGCCCGAAGGGTGTTCCTAATCCTCAAGGGCTGGTAACTTGTGTCGGTCATCAAAACCAACAAGTGATAACAATTTGTCCCATAAATGAAAGAAAAATAAATAAATAAATAAAACCTAAAAAACACAGATAATCACTAATAGTAAAAAAAGATAAACTGCATAAACCTCCATCTGACCTTCTAGGTCAACAACCAATTTAGAACCAAGTTTTCTCCCATAGTGATCCAAAACTAATGAAACATAAAACTAAAAAGATAAAGTAGGTTTGAACACTAATATTCTCATTATGAAGTCATCATATAATCCACGTGTTTCCTTTCATGAAAACATTCCATTAACACAAGTTGAAATATAGTTATAAAAATTGGTTTTCACACGTTAAATAAAAACACAATTTTTATTTTAAAACAACCCACACCACACATCCTTTTCCAAAACCAATTTACACTTTATAATTAAAATAAAAATAGGGAAATCTAGGTATGTGCTCAAAGAAGTAGATAAATAGCGCATGCTGAAAAACTAGTACTACAGAAAGTGAACGAACTATATAAATAATGACTATGGGAAATCCTAAACATCCCAAGAAGACCCCTATACATACTCGATTCAGAACCTCCTACCTATGTATTGTGAATCCCCTATGTCAATAACTAACAATATTCCCTAACCTGTCCTCACAAGTGTCACATCCCTCTTAGTATGTCTACAAATCAAAGAGGGTTACAACCTGTCTAACCAGCATTACAAAGAAACCGTCACTAGATCATTTAAAATACGCCAATGAACCCATAGTAAAAGTAAACTACGTAAGTGGGAGGCCCTCACATGTGTGACACACCTTACCTTCTGTGACCACACTTTCCTACCATAGACATAGACATCTCTAATGTGATAACCCATAAATAGAGAGCCTAGATAGGGGTGCACTATGAACACACACACACAAACACATATATTTGTGCTTGTTTCACATCAATAAGATGCCAACCAGGACATCAATTTATTTATAAATTTAAAGAATTTCAAAAAACATTTCGATTTTCCAACTGAGAACACCCATTTTGAAAAACCAAATCCTTTCTAAAAGTTAACATAAACATCACATTTACGTTGGAAGTTCCAAACGAGCCTCTATCTCAACAGACCCCAAATATGTTTACTAATAACATTTCCAAATCCCCATTTTAGGAAAATAATGCAACTAGTAAAACATTCCAAATTACCCCTTATGTCAAGAATTTTCCAAAACCCACACCAAGATCCAAAAAATCATTCCCCTCAGATTCCACTTTAATCCATTTTTATGAAATCACACAAAGGACTCAACATTATTTCTAAAATAAGAACCATTAAAAAACTATATTTCACGGAAACAATAATTTATATCACCATTTTCAATTGAGGATACATACACGTGGGCACATAGTGCACCCATAAATGCGCCAACATCCATTGGCACACAAACCATCCAAGAGGACACACAAAATCCATTTCCAAAAAATAATTCCTTTAAAATTAAATCCCACCATCAATATTATTTAGAAAACACAAAGAAATACCATTAAATGTATAAAAACCTTTTTCCAAAACATTTTAACACATTTTCCTAGTTATAACATTGCCAAACCATACCCACCAAACCATGTTAAAAAACAGCAATTTCCAACACAACATAAATCAAACTAAACAGTTCATAAAAAATCCTTTAATTTCACTCTATAAGAACAATGAAAATTTATCAAATACGCAGAATGCACATATTAATAATCATAATTAAATATTTACCCTAAAGGTTACTTATTTTCAAACAATATTCATATTAGAATACCCCAATAATGTATCCATAAGAATTATCAAAATGAAAACCACATAAAAAATTTATTGAAACAAAATTGGTCATTAATAAAACACTTTTTTCATTGAAGAATATAAAAATATTCAATTAAAATCACTAAAAATATTTTTAACAACACTTAAAATAATTTAAATATATTATAGCAGCCCAAATAAGTGTATAATAAAGCTGAAAATCAAGTAAATAAAATAATTATAAGGATTCAAGGGTCAAAGGAATGCATCCGAAATGAAAACTATAGGTTCTACTACCTCAATGGTGTGTGGACATGATAAAACTTTAATACATGGGAGAGTGATAGTTGGAGGACCAACCGTACACCCTAAACAATGAGGAAAACACACAAATCAAAACCCGAGGGGATAAGGTTTGGAGAAGTTGAAGAAAAACAGCAATGAAGAAATTAAAAAAAACTAGACCAATGGAGGAGAGGGATGTCAGTGGGGGGAAACACAACCCAAATTGGCAGTGTCACCAAAAATGGGCTGTGGCCAGAATATGGTGGAGTGGGGTGTCGATGTAACATCCTGGATCTGGATTTCACTAAAAGGTTCCCTAACCCAGTTGAAAAAATGGCCTCAAGTGCATTTCCCCAAATTCCTAAGGCTACTAAATAGTAGTTAGGGCCTTGTGTGTGATAGTATGGAAACTATTCCTTCATTGGAAGAGTAAAACACAAATGAATACAAAAAATAATGTAGAATAATTGGTAAACATCATATGACTGAAATAAAACAACAGAATTCTGATAGATAAATATCCAAGTCTGAAACCATAGAAATGATAATTCAACATGTTATATGTTCTATGAAATTATCCCAAATAGGATACACTACAATCTGATACAGATACAATATAATCGCAGAAATAGAATAAAACTTAGAAGAATTGCAATCCCCGACTTGGTCCTATGCTATCATGCTCCAAAGATGAAATCAAGTACCTCTATAATGGTTTTTCCCTTGTCTACACCTACAATAATATAATATTTTTTGTCCCAAAAAAATGACCCAAATAGGATGTGAGACTAATCCCAGTAGCTAACCACCAAATATCGGTGCGTAACAGTCAGTGAATATATGCAACAACAACAAGGGAAACCAGTAACTAGGTGAGAACAGTAGTTTCCTGGCTGGATGATATAAGACTTCTCCCACTTAGCAGCACTGTTGATAGGTTTGACTAAGAAGGGTGTAAAATTTTTTTTGGTAAAAAGATTGTGAAACAGCCTTTCAGGAGCAGAAAGGAAGGTTGACATCCACACGTGTCCTGGTACTTCATGAGTAGTGGATGAGCTATACAGTTTACTGTGATGCCTTAGGGATTGGGTTGGGAGTAGTGTTGATGCAGGACGATTGAGTTGTTGTGTACAGGTCTTGATATTTGAGGCCACATGATAAGAATTACCTGACACATGATCTCAAGTTGGCTATAGTTTTTTAATGTGTCACAATGTTGGAGACATTATCTTTTTGGAGAACATTTTCTGGTGATCATTGAACACAAAAGTCTCAAATATATATTTACCCTGTGTGACCTAAATTTGAGACAGAGTATGTGGGTTTAATACGTTCAGTCCTTCGACATTGAGATTGCCTATACACCTGGTAAGGGTAACATAGTTTCTGATGCCCTGAGCAGGAGGACTCAGATACATGCTGTTCATGAGGCCAGCGGTGAGTGGAAGCTTATAGCCTTGTTCTCTATGACGCATTTAGAGGCGCATGATAAATAGCAAAAAACCTATCTTTAATCATTCGCTGTGACTTATACCCTCCTGGATAGAGTGAGGATGAGACATTTACTGGATTCAGAAGGCCTAGTTCTACGGGAGTCAGGGGCAAGTGAGGACCCTCCTCCTGGTTGGACAGTAGGAGATAATGAGGTACTGCATTTCCATGGATGAGTATGGGTTCCAGGGTATATACCTGAGAAGGTGATTCAGGAGTTTCCTGCTTCAGCTTGGTAAGTGAATCTTGGAGTTACCAAGATGCAACATTACTTGCGACGTCAGTATTGGTGGCTGGGTATTAAATGAGAAGTAGCTTGTTTTGTTACGAGTGGTTCCAACTGTCAGCAGGTGAAGGCGGAGCATCAGAGGCAAGCAAGACTGTTATAGTAACATCCCAGGTAAATGAAGAATAAGAAATATTTCATATTTATTAATATTTGTGAATGAAATATTAATTTAACATTAAAGGGGTTGTTATGTTCGATAGCGTACCTGATATACAACAACAAGTTTCTTTGGAATCTTACGTTGCACACTAAAAATATAATATTATTATTTTAAATTTTATTTAATTCCTAGCTGTTGTATTGGAGGGAATGAATGAAACTAACTACAATATGATAATACATTATTGTTAAATTTATTTACATTTATTCAATAAAAATCTAGAGTCTTAAAATATGAATGAATATAATTTTAAGCATAATTCACATTAAAAGTACGATTTACCACCTTTTAATGGGGAACCCTCTTTAAATATAGTTTGGTCACTTTAATACATTCTAATTGTCCAAATAAAATCCTTCTTTAGAATGGGTTCATCAAATTTTACTTTGGGTAATTTTTTGGAATTTTAATGATAAAGTTCATTTTTTAATGAATAGTGAGAAATACATTATTTTAATTCAAAAGTGCCTTTGAATATACATTATTTATATGGTTAGATTATATTTTTAGTTTGTTTTAAAGTTAAATTGAAATATATTTTTACCATTGAATCCAATGTTGGTCATTGTAATTAATTTCACTTTGAAATTAGACATAAACAAGTATCAATCTTTTGATAGTTATTGTTTCTTAAAAACACGCTATTTATTTTGATACCAGGAATTAATTTTAAAATTAATTAATGCCACTTCTATGTTTTTAATATGGAAAAATAGACATCATTTTATAATTCAGAAAATCAAATATAGCATTGGCTGATTTATTGATATTTTTTTTTGAAAAACATCAATTTTTAAAGAATAGTGACACCACTTAGTGGTAGTTAAAAAACTGACATTTCATTTAAATGAAATTTTTCCACTTCTGTGAATTTAATTTCAAATATCTGACATACATGGTTGTTATCAAGAAGTAAAATTCGGGTCATTAAGATGAAAATAATTTTGGTAGAATAGTAACTTTTGACTTTTATTTACCACGGTTAATGGTATATAGTGTAATTCAAGGTTAAAAGAATATTATAATAATTCAAAATTACCTTGAAACTTTTCCAAACCTTATTTTTTGAGTAATTTATGACCATGGGCATCTTAGGGTCGATTTTAGGACCCTATTTAGTAACTTTGGTGTGATAATGAGAATTTACATTAATTAACTTAAAGTAAAGACAAAAATGACAAAAGAAAATATCTTTTTGTAAATTAATTTTTATGAGGGATTATATTACTTATCATTTCTCCTATAATTATTCATTAGAAAGATAAAAAGGATTCCTACATTATGGTAATTTTTTTATATTTTAATACATCGAATAAATTAAATTAATTATGACACAATAATGATGCAGTATTTACCTCATTAATAAATGATTTAAATAAATAAGATTATAATGATTAAAATATTATACAAAACTTGTCCAATTTTGATTGGATGATTTTCTTTCGACCATTAGTCATCCTATCTTTGACTATAATTATTTTTGGACCTTTATAATCCGAATATCATTATATAATAAAATAATGTTTTCACACTTTCCTAAAGAGCCCCTCCTCTCCCTTATTAAAGGAGGCCACTTCTAGAAAATTCCTCACACCTCTCAAGCCATTTGTCTTGACCAAAAGCTGCCCAAATAATCTCCCTATATCCCTCTCCTCCACTTTGAAGCCTTACTATAGGTAGGAGGCACTGCAAGAAGTCCTTTGTTTCAAACCAAAGTGAGTTACCCAAGTTAAAGGTAACGATTTCTCTAAAATTGTTTTCTTTTATTTTACTTTTCCAATCCCTAAAATCTTTTTATTAATTTCTTTTGTAACAAAAATGTATCATAAATATACTATTATAACTACACATACCAACACCTCCATCTAATGGATGAAGAACATAATGTTTCTGTGGATGGAAAACTAAGGCCTCACGAAACGATGATTGTTCAATTACTTCTTACCACCTGTCAGGGTGGCCATTATGATGGAACTGGATTTATATATGATATATATTATGTTTATGATTTCCTTATGCTAATGTAATTCCCATTTTTAGAACACATTTATGGTTTCAATAGTTGGTAATTACGATAATCTCATTTGAGGAAGTGTGGACTACCGCCCGCTCAAAATGATTTGATTCGTCAAAGCCTTATGTGGGATGTATAAAGGATGAAGTCAACTATATTATATATGATATTATACTAGAATTATAATATACCTATGTATCATTATGTATTATTTCCATTAAAATAAGAAATATAAATTAACGTAGCATCCATGCATACGTACGACTTACCGTCTCCATGAACGGTGCATTTCATTTCTTACCTCTAAATGTTATGTACTATTATAAAAACATGTATATATTGGATATATATGATATATATGATATCCAAATCATGAATATAATTATGGATATAATGAACCATTGACCTCATGGACAACTTTTAAATATAAGGTGTTCATTTTTACTCAAGTACCAAATAACGACAAAATGAACGTTATTAACTTAAATGATTGAATAATGTTTATAACATGGTAATAAATGATATTAATGGAATAATAACCCTTAAGAAGATTCTTATGAAATTATAAATTAACTTTAGTTTATTATTCAGGAGATTAAAGAATGATCGATTCAAGTCATACACGAGGTATGGGACTTCGTCTCAATCTCATTTCATTATGGCATTTTTTATACACGACTTTATTTTATACCGTGTGTAAAACCCTTTGCCTTTTAATTTTATTCAAAGGGAATATTTTTATACTAAGAGTTATACTAAATGATAGAAAAGAATTTTTTTTATGTAGGTGGTGAAAACTTCCTTTCCGCCACTGCGTGTATTATTTTATATTTGGCTTCCTTAACAAGACGGAATGTTTTTAGAAGGTAAAATAAATACCATATACACTTTTTATGTATTTTGGTATTGAAAATGATTTTGAGAATGGATTTATTATTTCAATATCTTGAAATAATATTTTATTATCACAATGTCGAAATGTGGTCTTTCCTTTATGCCTATGTTATGTGTTATGATCATGATATGGTTCTTGGGAATTATTTACGCATACGGGTGGTTCCATGTTAAAACTAGGACGGGTGAGACTGAGATAGCTCTCCAATGAATTGGGTAACGTGACAGAGGTAAACATTAATGTTTCTCCTAAGACATTTAGGGAATATACTATGATGGGTATTCCAAATTAACTCCCTAGGTAGATGTGATAGCTACAATGTAATTATGATATGGATGCCACAAGTTATCTTTATGATTAATTATTTCAATGTGTCATTCATCAATCTTATGATTTCATAAGGCAAGTAAAAGAGTTCATGTTTTGTATGTATTTATGAACAAAATTTTTCATTCTTTGTTTTATAAACCTTACTGAGCTTTTTATTCTCATCCCATATTTTGAAATGTTATCACAAGACATAAAGATGAATACGGTCAAAGATGGGATCAAGGAAAAGTCATGTTGTCTAAAACATAGTACTAGACATGACCCTTTTTTTAAAGAGTTTTTATTTTATGAAAAAATTGGAAACTATGTAGACATGACTACCTTGTAATATTTTGAGATGTAATAGTTATGTCTTAATTTTCTAAAACTCTAATCCTAAAAAGATCCTCACTGTGAATTATTCATTTAATTCAATATTATGTACTGTTTAAGGCTATGTCCTTATAGTTGGTATCATATATCAGTTTTGATAACATTGGGAGTTAGGGTATTGTTAAATTAATATCCAGAAAGTAATTTATGTTAATATTGATATCATATATCATTTATAGATTACCATGATGCTTCGCCTAAGATATTTCTGTTTTCAGAATGGTTTTCCACAGAGGAAACAAGGAAGCTATATTGGGACGACATCGGGAGGAAGACAACCTTCCAAATCAGCAACATGGGGTGGTCGGAATCAGAACTGAATAGTTTTTTGCAGCGATGACATAGTTTACTCAGGTTATAAATGGTATTTCTATCCATGTATGAGATCAGCCATATCAACCACAATGTAACTTGTTAGTAGTGGAGCATTTAATGAGGCAACATCACCAATAATTCAGAGGATCATCTGACCCTGTGCTATCTTAAGGTTGGATTAAGTAATTGGATAAGATTCATGATGACATGGGTTGTTGAGAATATCAAAAGGATAGTCTTGATGTTTACCATTTAGAAGGTGAAGCTGATCAGTAGTGGTCGATGGGGAAAAATATCAAGGATACTGAGGGGATAAACGATTCCTACAATTGGGATGCATTCAAAGGTATGTTTCTTGAGAAATATTTTCCCAAGGTGGTTCATCTTAGGATGGATAAACGATTCCTACAATTGAGGAAGGAGGATGACTCAGGGGCTGCTTATGAAGTAAAATTCACTCGACTGTAAATGTATGCCCCAAATTTCATACGAGATCATGATAGTAAAATCAAATGTTTTTACTCAGGATTAAAGCCAATGTATCGATGGGCCTTAGCTTCTCATGAGTTAAAAAGTTATGAAAAACATGTTCAATATTCGGATAAGGTGGAAATGGAGTTTACTGATGATCATGTATTCTTTTAAAAACAACATAATAAGAGGACGAGGTTGTAGGAAAAAGGGAAGAACTCTTCAAAAAAGTCTGATTGTATGAAACTTAAGTTTAGAGTTTCTGAAAATTGTGGTAAAAAGCACACTGGGGAATGTCTTTTGAATTCTGGTAAGTGCTATCGATGTGGTAAAATGGGATATAAGGCTAGTAATTTCACTGAAAATGATCAGGGTAATGGTAAGACAAAATCTGATTTATAGTCAGTAAAATGTTTTAAGTGCAATGAAATGGGTCATTATGAAAATGAGTGTCCAACAAAGAACTCAACAGAAGGAAAGAAACCAAAATACAAGAAGAAAGGGGTGGAGAAATCGTTTGCAACTACTTTAGAAGATGTTGGGCCATTATATTAAGTTGTATCAGGTACACTGTTTGTTTTTTCAGATTATGCCAATGTGTTCTTTGATTCAGGGTCTACACACTCTTTCTTTTCTGAGAAGTTTTCTAGTAAATTGGGAATTCAAACTCAAGATATGAATACAGAACTTATGGTAAAAACTCTTGGAGAAAATGTTGAGACAAAAAGAAAACATAAGAACATTCTTGACCATGTGTGCGGAAAGAATCTACCTGCAAAACTTATTGGTTTTCCGCTAGTAGAGTTTGATGTTATTTTGGGCATGGATTGGTTTTCTGTTTACTATACTAATATTGATTGCAGAGCTAAAGAGGTTTCTTTTTAGAATGATTTTCAGTTTGTAAAAAAAAAACCCTTTCTGTTGATAACATATCAGGAAGATGAGAAACTTGTAAAAGATGGAAATGAATGTAACCTTGCACATATTGTTGAAAACAAAGAAACTATTCAGATTAATGATGTGCTAGTGGTAAACGAGTACCTTGATGTTTTTTGATGAGTTTCTTTGTATTATAACTGATCGGGATGTTTAATTTATTGTTGACTTAGTTCCGGATGCAAAGCCAATTTCAAAACCCCCTTATCGAATGACTCAAATTGAACTTTTAGAGTTAAAGACGCAATTCCAATAGTTATTAGATAATGATTTCATTCGACCTAGAACGTCACCATGGGGTGCTCCTATCATGTTTGTTAAAAATAAATATTGATCAATGATACTCTGCATTGATTATAGAGCATTGAATAACATCACTATTATGAATAAGTATCCTTTGCATCATATTGATGATTTGTTTGATCAGCTTCAGGGAGCTCTGTATTTTTCGAAGATTGACTTGAGGTCGGGGTACGATCAGTTTAATGTAAAGGAAGCAGACATTCCAAATATCACGTTTCATACTAGATATGGCCATTATGAATTTGTATTTATGATGTTTGGGTTAACAAATGAACCTATTGTATTCATGCATCCTATGAATATAATTTTCCGAGAGTTCTTCGGTAAGTTTGTTGTTGGGTTCATTAATGATATTTTCGTTTATTCCAAAAGTAAATAGGAACATGAAATTAATCTAAGGGTTGTCATACAGCCCTTAAAATAAGAGAAACTATTTGGGAAATTCAGAAAGTGTGAGTTTTGGTTACAACAAATTTCATTCCTTGTTCACATTGTTTCAAAAAATGGCCTAACTGTTGATCCTGCTAAAACAAAAGTTATTGGATAATGGACAAGACCAAAAAATATAACCTGGTTTTTTAGTTTTAATGGTTTGGCTGGTTATTACCAGAGGTTTGTTGAAAATTTTTCACGGTTATCTACTCCAATGACTATGTTAACTCTAAAAGGTGTTAAGTTCATCTGGACAAAAGAATGTGATGATTGTATTTAGGAAATGAAAAGAAGATTGGTGAATGCTCCTGTTTTGGAAATTCCTTCTGGATATGGTGAGTTTTTTATCTACAGTGATGCTTCATTGAAAGGACTGGGTTGTATCATAATGCAAAATGATTAGCTAATTGCTTATGCTTCACTTCAATTGAAACCACATTAGTTAAATTAACCGACACATGGTTTGGAATTAGCTTCTGTTGTTTTTTGCTTTAAAAATATGGATGAATCATTTTCATAGAGTGAAGTGTGAAATATATACTGATCATAAATGTTTGAAGTATATATTCACTTAGAAATAATTGAAAATGAGGCAGAGGAGATGGTTGGAATTAATCAAGGATTATGATTGCACGATCCTTTATCATCCTGGGAAAGCAAATAATGTGGCTGCTGCTTTGAGTCGATAATGTAATTCTTCATTAACCATGTTATGTTTGGAATGAGATCCTTTGGTTTTTGATTTGATGAACTTTTGCATAGAAGTTATTGTTGAGGTAAATTCTTCTATTTTGTTTCAGGTGTCAATGAAATCATCTCTATCAAATAGAATTAAGCAAGCGCAAGAGGAAGACAGTGAGTTATAGGAAAAGGTTGTATTGGTTCAGAAGGGTAAGTTTCCTCATCAAAACATTGATAATGATTGTGATTTGAGATTTGGGAAGAGATTATGTGTGACTTGTGATTCACAGTTGTAGAATGAGTTGTTATGTGATGCTCATAGTTCGTTGTTTTCAGTTCATCCTAGTAGTACTAAGACGTACATAGATCTTCGGAACTATTACTGGTGGGATGGAATGAAAATAGATATTTTTAATTTTACATTGAAGTGTTTTACTTGTTAGTAGGTTTAAGTAGATGACATTTACTGAAAGGAATGCTTCAACCTTTATCGGTGCCAGAGTGGAAATGGGAAAATATTGCCATGGACTTTGTTGTGGGATTACCAAAGACATCTCGATGTAATAATGCAATCTAGGTTATAGATGACTGATTGACTAAATCTGCTCATTTCCTTCCTATTATAGATACATTGTCTCTTGATCAACTTGCCCGGTTGTATGTTAAATAGATAGTTAGGTTGCATGGAGTTATCCTCTCCATTTTATCTGATCGTGATACCAGGTTCACTTCTAACTTTTGGAAAGCCATTAGAAGTCATTGGGTACTGAATTAAATTTTAGTACATATTTTCATCCTCAATCAGATGGGCAATCCAAACGAACAATTCAGACCATGGAGGATATGTTATGTGTTTGCTCGATGGATTACCAGGGACGTTTGGACCAACATCTTTCTTTGGTTGAATTTTCTTATAATAACAGCTTTAATTCCAGTATACAGATGGCTCTATTTGAGGCATTATATAGAAATCATTGTCAAACTCCAGCATTCTGGGATGAAGTAGGTTAAAGGAAGCTGATGGGACCAGAATTTGTAGAAAAGATGGCAGAAAAAGTTCAGTTGATTCTGAAGCACATGAGAACAGCTCAGAGTAGACAAAAATGTTATGCAGAAAACCTGAGGAATGATCTTTCCTTTGAGGTAGGTGATAATGTCTTTCTAAAAGTTTCTCCGTGGAAAAGTGTGATGTGTTTTGTAAAGAAGGGAATGTTGAGTCCAAGGTTCATTGGAGCTTATGAAATTTTAGATAATGTTGGATCTGTTGTGTATAGAGTGGCCTTACCTCCAAGTTTATCCCCGGTACACAGTGTTTTTCATGTTTCAATGTTGAGAAAGTATATGTCAGATCCATCTCATGTTTTGAGCCCAGAGGTAGTTCAGTTGGAAGAGAATCTCTATTATGAAGAACAACCAGTCCAAATTTTTGACTGTAGAGAGTAGGTGTTGCAGAATAAGGTAATTCACCAGGTAAACGTTTTGTGGAAAAACCATATGGCTGATGAGGCAACGTGGGAATCTGAAAATGCTATGAGGGACAAATACCCCCACTTATTTGGATAAGTGAATAAAAATTGCGAGGACAAAATAACCAAAAAGGGGGAAGGATGTAACATCCCAGGTAAATGAAGAATAAGACATATTTCATATTTATTAATATTTTTTAATTTTCTATTAATTTTACTTAAAAGGGGTTGCAATGTTCGATAGCGTAGCTGATACGCAACAGCGAGTTTCTTTGGAATCTTACATTGCACACTAATAATATAATATTATTATTTTAAATTGTAGTTAACTCATTGCTTTTGTATTTGCAGGAATGAATGAAACTAACTACAATATGATTATACATGATTGTTAAATGTATTTACAATTATTTAATAAAAATTTAGAGGCTTAAAATATGAATGAATCTAATTTTAAGCATAATTTACATTAAAAGGTCTATTTACCACCTTTTAATGGATAACCCTTTTTAAATATAGGTTAGGTAACATTAATACATTCCAATTGACCAAATATAATCCTATTTTACAATGGCAACATCAAATTTTACTTTGGCTAATTTTTTAGTATTTTTCTGATGAAGTTCATTTTTTAATGAATAGTGAAAGAAAATTTATTTTAATTCAAAAGTGCCTTTGAATCTAATTTATTTATATTCTTAGATTATATTTTTAGTTTATTTTAAAGTGAAATTAGAATATATATTTACCATTTTATCCAATGTTGGTCATTGGAATTATTTTCACTCTGAAATTGGACATAAACAAGTATCAATCTTTTGATAGTTATTGTTTCTTAAAACATGCTATCTGTTTTGATTATGAGAATTACTTTTAAAATTAATTAATTCCACTTATATGTTTTTAATCTTACAAAATAGACATCATTTTTGATTTCAGAATATCAAATATAGCTTAGGCTTAATTTTTGGTATTTTTCTGAAAAACATAAATTTTTGATGAATAGTGAGACCACTTAGTGGTACTTAAAAAAACTGACTTTTTCCATTAAATGAAATTTTACCATTTCTGTAAATTGAATTTCAAATATCCTACATACATGGTTGTTATAAAGATGTAAAATGTGGTTCATTAAGATTAAAACAATTTTTGGTGAATAGTAACCTTTTACTTTTATTTACCACGGTTAAAGGTAAATAGGGTAATTCAAGGTTAAAAGAATATTATAATAAATTGAAATTACCTTAAAACTTGTCCAAATATTATTTTTTGAGTCATTTATGACCATGGAAATCTTTGGGTCGATTTTGGGACCCCATTGAGCTATTTGGGTTTGATAATGACAATTTAGATTAATTAACTTAAAGGCAAAAATGGGAAAAGAAATTATATTTTTTAAATTGATTTTTATAAGGGGATATATAAGTTATCGTTTCTTTTATAAATATTCATTATAAAGATAAAAAGATTTCCTACATCATGGTATTTTTTTATAATATTTAGACATCGAATAAATTAAATTATTTATGACACAATAATCATGCAGTATTTACCTCATTAATAAATGATTTAAACAAATAAGAATATAATGATTTAAATATTATCCAAAACATGTCCAATTATTATTGGATGATTTTATTTCGACCATGAGTCATCTTATATTTTACTCTAATGATTTTTGGACCTTTATTAACCAAATGTCATTAAATAATTAAATAATGTTTTCACACTTTCCTAAAGAGCCCATCTTCTCCCTTATAAAAAGAGACCACTTCAAACCAATTCCTCACACCTCTCAACCCATTTGTCTCGTACAAAATCTACCCAATTAAGCTACTTACATCCTTATCCCCCTCTTAAAAGCCTTACCTTAGGTAGAAGGCACTTCAAGAAGCCCTTTGGTTCAAACCAAAGGGAGTTACCCCAATTAAAGGTAACAATTTCCCTTAAATTGTTTTTTTCTATTTTACTTCTCCAACCCCTAAACTATTTTTATTCTTTATTTTGTAAATAAAACAGTATCTTCAATATATTACTCGAACTACACTTACTCACACCTCCATCTAATGGATGAAGAACATAATGTTTCTGTGGATGGAAAACTAAGGCCTCACGAAACGATGATTGTTCAATTACATCTTACCACCTCTCATGGTGGCCATTATGATGGAACTGTATTTATATATGATATATATTATGTTTATAATTTACTTATTCTTATGTACTTCCCTTTTATAGCATGCCTTTATGGTTTTCATAGTGGGTAAATACGATAATATCATTTGAGGAAGTGCGGACTACCGCCCCCTCAAAGTGATTTGATTAATTATTGCCTTATGTGGGATTCATAAAGGATAGAGTTAAAAATATTATATATGATATTATACTAGAATTATAATATACCTATGTATCATTATGTTTTATTTCCATTAAAATAATAAATAGAAATGAAAGCATCGTTCATGCGTACGTACGGCCTACCGTCTCCATGAATGGTGCATTTCATTTCTTACCTCTAAATTTTATGTAATATTATAAAAAATGTATATACTGGATATATATATGATATATATGATATCAAAATCACAAATATCATTCTGGATATAATGAACCTTTGACCACATGGACAACATGTAAATATAAGGTGTTCATTTTTACTCAAGTACCAAATATCGACCAAATGAACGTTATTAACTTAAATGATTTCATAATGTTTATAACATGGTAAGAAGTGATATAAAAGGAATAATAAACTTGAAAAAGGTTCTTAATAATATAGAAATTAACTTTAGTTTATTATTGAGGAGATTAAAGATCGATCGAGTCTAGTCGGACGCGAGGTAAGGGACTTTGTCTCAATCTTCTTTCATTGAGGCATTTTTTTATACACGACTTTATTTAATACTGTGTATAATCCCCTTTGACTTTTCATTTTATTCAAAGGGAATATTTTTATATGAAGCATTTTAATAAATTACTAAAAAGAATGTTTTTTTCGTAAGTGGTGAAAGTGACCTTTCCGCCGTCGTGCGTATTATATGATCATTGGCATCCTTAACAAGCCAGAATGTTTTTAATAGGAAAAATAAATACAATATACTATTTTTCCGTATTTTGGTATTGAAAATGATTTTGAGAATGGATTTATTATTTCAATATCATGAAATAATATTTTATTATCACAATTTGGATATGTTATATTTCCATTACAATTATGTCACGTGTTATGATCATGTTATGGTTCTTGGGAATTATTTACGTATATGGGTGGTTCCGTGATAATCCTAGGATGGGTGAGCCCGAGATAGCTCTCCAATGCATTGGGTAACGTGATGGAGGTAAACATGAATGTTTATCCTAAGAGATGTAGAGAATATACCGTGATGGGTATTCCAAAGTAACTCCCTATGTAGCTATGATAGCTACAATGTAAGTATGACATGGATGCCACAAGATAACATTATGATTAATGATTTATATGTGTCTTTCATAAATACTATGATTTCATGAGGTAAGTAAAAGAGTTCATGTTTTGTCCCTATTTATGAACAAATTTTTTCATTCTTTGTTTTATAACCCTTACTGAGCTTTTTATGCTCATCCCATGTTTAAAATTTTTTTCACAGGACTCAAAGATGAATAAGGTCAAAGATAGGATCTAGGAAAAGTTATGCTGTCTAAAACATGGAACTAGACATGACTCTTTTTTTCAAGAGTTTTTATTTTATGAAAAAAATTAAAACTATGTGGATATGTCTACCTTGTAATATTTTGAGATGTAATAGTTATATACTAATTCTATAAAACTCTAAACCTAAAAAGATCCTCAATGTAAATTATTCATTTAATTCAACATTTTTTAATGTTTAAGGTTGGGACCTTATAGTTACAGAAGTTACCCATTCCAGAGTGGAAGTGGGATGATGTTGCGATAGATTTCGTTATGGGGTTGCCAAGGTCACCTCATGGCAGTGATGCCATGTGAGTTGTTGTAGAAAAACTTACCAAGGTAGATCACTTTTTTCCAATTAAGTAGACTTTTGGTGTTGACGAGATCGAGAAGTTGTATATCCGAGAGGTGGTACGCCTTCATGGGTTCCCTCATTATATTGTATCAGATAGGGGTGCCCGCATTACTTATCACTTCTGGAAGAGTTTTCAGAGGGAAATAAGTACACAGGTGCTTCTGAGCATCGCTTACCACCCTCAAACCAATGGCCAGTCTGAGCATATGATATAGGTGCTTGAGGACATGTTGTGCGCATGTTTTGTAGACTTTGGGTGCTCTTGGGGGAAGCACATACCAATGGCCGAGTCTGACTATAATAATAGTTTGCAGGAAACTATTGAGATGACACCTTACGAGGCTTTATATGGTAGGCCAGGCCGATCACCTTTGTGCTGGATGGAGGTAGGTGATGCAGCATTACTGGGACCAAGTCTCGTTACGGAGACTACTGAGAAGGTCCAGTTGATACAGAAGCATATGGCTACTGCACAGTCTCGTCATAAATCTTATGCTGATCACCGCATATGACCCTTAGATTTCGTGTTTAGGGATCATGTTTTCTTATGTGTCTCACTGAGGTTGGTCCATAGGCAGATAAAAAGATAGGGTAAACTTTCACCGAGGTATGTGGGGGAATTTGGGATTCTGGAGAGAGTTAGGCCTGTTGCCTATTGGTTGTAGTTTCCATAGAGGAATTGGGCCATGCACGATGTATTCTATGTATCTTGGCTATGTCGTTATCACTCAAAAATGTCTCACGTTTTTCTGAATGATGAGGATGATCTTCAGGTCTATGCATCCTTTGAGGAGAATCCGATTCGTATTGTTGATAGGATAACGAAGGTTCTATGAGGCTGGTCAGTTCCTCTCGTATGGGTGCTATGGAAGCATGGCCGAGTGCAAGATAAAACCTGGGAGTGGGAGACCAACTTACATACTCAGTGGCTGGAGTGGCTCACATCTTCATCTTTACCACCCTTGGAATGGAAATTTAGGGACAAATTTCTTTAAGGGGGGATGTTTGTAAGAATCCGGTTCTTATTCATGAGGTAGGAGTTTCTTTATTTCCTTTTTTCTTAAGCATTTTTTATAAAATAAGAAAAATGGAGACAATTCTAAATTTTGTGGGTACACGCCGTGTACTTTTACACATGCCATGTACTTTGGTCGTGTGGGAAAAGTACACAGGGCGTCTAGGACTGCAGAGAAGAAGGGTGTAAAAACTGACTACACGCCATGTAATCAGTCAGTAGGTTAACAATAAGGCAGCGAAGGTGGCTGCCAGCTGAGTGACGGTACACATCGTGTACTCAGTAATACACGTCGTGTACTCATGTCGATGGATAAATAGTTCCGTGGTGGAAAAGTATCCACCAGAGGAACAGTTAAATGAGAAAAATACATGCCTAGTACTTGAGAATACACACCATGTAATTTTTTTTCTCTTAAAATGTGCAGTAGCCTTCTCTATTCAAGTAGGAAGCATAAAACTCCAGAGGAGAGTGGGAGAGACGGCCGGAGATTGGAGGATCTCATGATCGCACACCGAGAACCCGATTCATACGTCGTCGATCTCCTTAGAACCACACAAGTGAGTTCTTCCTCCTCCTTGTGTGTTTCTTACCTATTCTTTCCTGATGGAATGCTATTTGAGTTTGAATAGGATTATGTTCATCTCAGATCTGCACCATTCTCAATTGTTTCAGGAGGCGTCATTCATGTATACCGATCTTGGGTGATCATGGTAGGTGGTCTGATGTTTATTTCCAACTGCTGTGTGTTTTTGTGTACCATTGTGCTACGAAACCATTTTTGTGGTGTCGTATGGATGAGTAATTTTCTGAAAGATATCTAGAATTGTATAGATAATCTAATGACAAGTTTAAACTGTAGTTTCGGATCACTGCTTGGGTCCAGGACCACTCTGGGTTTGCATTCCTCTTTTTAACAGTTTGGCTAGGATTCCCAAGGGTATGCCATGATTATATTGTGCATTTCCTTTTTCTTGTGAGAAAGTGTATATAAATTGTTGGCTTATGCTTTGGACTCAGCCCAGTTCCTTTAGCTTGAGGGCAGTGTGTTTCTTAGCATGAGGGCAGTGTTTCGTTTAGCCAGTGGGCAACCATTTTGTGCCTGTGGGCGGTCGATTATGTGCATATGGGTGACACTTCATTGTATATTGTTTACTACTTCTGCTATTTTATGTCATTTATCTTTTCCGATGCGCTACACTTTGATAAATGAGGGCATAGTTCCCCCACTATCAGACCTAGGCCCTCTCTACTAGTCGGCAGCCTCTGGCTTTTAGGTAAACGTGTTTGAGGTCATGTGTCCAACCGGGTTCGGGGAACACGTTGAGTGACACCCAGATCCTGGACGATACATTATGCTACACTCAATATCAAGTTTTACTGAACAATAACTTATTATTTAAATATTTTTTTAATATAATAAAATATAACCTAGTCGGTAAGTTGGTGGTTATCAATATTATTGATAAAATTATGAAATTAATATGTTATATATTTATTTATTTTTATTCATCTAAATGATTTTATAGGTATAAGAGAGTAATAAATCCAATTTTATGCATTAAAAACTATTTTTTTTAAAATACCATTCTAACACCTTTTGTTCGATCACATGTTTAAGGCGATATTTTAACAGTGTTATATATTTAATTTAAAAATAATAATCTTCATCTTTTAAAGTTTAATCTAAAAATTTTGTTTTGTGGAATTTTTGACTTGTTTTGAGATGTTTCATATTTTTTTGAATAGTGAAAATAGAAAATTTTAACAGGAAACAATTTTTTCATCAGAAATATTTATAAAGATAAATTATTTTTAAATTGGATTTAAAGTATAATGAGATTAAATTTAAATCAGTAAATACAATTTAGGTCATTGTAATCAATTTTACATTGAATATGAATTTAAAAAAAATTACAATATTTTGTATGTTTTCACTTTTAAAAGTTGTTTCTCTTTCCTTTAATGAGACTAATTTTAAATTAATTATTCAAAATTATATGTTATGAAAATTGAAAAATTAATACTTATTTGGATCTATTGGCTCTAAATTTTAAATTTTGGTTTATTTTATTTTTGTAAAAAATAATAGTAATATTTAGTAATATTTTAATTACCCTAGTTAAGGTTAAATAAGGTAATTATGTGTAAAAATTATATTATAAATACTATAAAAATACCTTCAAACATGTACTAATTTTATTCTATGAGTTTTGTTGACAGAAATAATCAATGGAATTAAATTATAACCTTTTAAATCCACTTGGTTTAGTGTATAACGTTTAAAATATTATTTTAAAAGAAAAGTTAAGTTGCCACACTTTTGTTTTTAACAAGTGAAATATTTTTAACATGGTGTTATATAGTGGATATGTTTAACTATAAATAGTATTTATAAAGATAAATATTTTATAATTATAATTATAATTTATTTTTATTTTTTAGAGAAGAAATAATTAAATTAAATGCTTACATAATGATGATGCAATAATTGTTTAACCAAAGAGAATATCAAATAAACAATATTAATTTTGTTTTAAAATATAATATGATATTTTTAAAGGCATGAACGAATTTTTTAGATTAATCTGGCATGTTATTTTTAATTAATGTATTTTTTAGAATTTATCTTGTTGATATGATATTTTTAAAAATTATTGTAATGAATAGTGTAAAAATTTACAATATTCATATTTTAAAAGAAATACTATTATATTAAATGATATAGAATTTATAAAAATATAAATTTCCTTGAAATAATTGGCATAAGTCTTATAATTTCATTAATGACTCATTTATTTGTAGTTTGGAACTTTATAGTTACTATATCAACACATAAATTTTAAAAATGAAAGTTGTCAGATAGGAGTCTAATTGTTTAACTAAGTGTTAAAACAAAAATAGAAGGGTATAACCCTGAAATAAAATTGTAAAATACTTATTGGATAAATTTTATTCTATAATTACCACCTTAATATCTAATTTTATTTCATTAATGAACACTTATCCATAAAAAAAACTTATATATTATTTAAATCAAAGATAATTTCAAAATGTCACTCTCTTTGTATATAATATCTATGATGGGTTCACATGGGAAAAATATAATTCCACCAACCAAAATAACTTTATATTTTGATATTAATGAAACTATTTTGATTATATAATTTATTTATAATTTTTATGAATTATTTAATTATATTAAATACAATTTCAATGATTAACAATTATTTATTTAATAAAAAGAAGTATTAAATAATTAATTTTAAAATTATTAATTTTGATATAATTTTGATAATTTTATGTTTATAATTCAATTTATATATCTATATACTATATATAATATTTGTGAAAGAAAATACTATAATTCCCACTTTTCTTGATGCATTTAAGTCAAATTAAATGAATAATATCAAATTAGTATGTAATGATATTTTATTGAATTAATATATTAATAAATTATTTAGAAATCACATAAAATATTAAATGATCACAAAGGGGATAATATATGGTATAATATGTCTTAAAAATTTCATTTATAGAAATAGTTATGTCTTTTCATGTTGAATATCTTATATATATTTTTTATATTTGGAAGTTTTCAGAATGTTCCACTCACCTCAATTATAAAAGGAAACCTCCTTCATCACTTTACAACTCCACATTGATTATTATATATTGAACATACCCTAAATATTTATCCCCCCAAAATCCTAATCCATTTTCTTGAGGTTCTAGTATTCCAAAAATATCAACTCTATATCCCCTAAGAAAATAAATAAAAGAAGTCCATTGAAAAAGAGGTAATTGTTTTACCCACTCATTCAATTTCATTTCATATTCGAAGTCCTCTTAATTTTTTATTTACATTCCAAAGTGAAAAATATAAATTACTATTTATACTTAGGTGTTATTATGATTATGGAAAAACCATATTCCTTGATTTATCGATTATACAAAAAATAAAAAACACTACATGTGTGTACGTATGGCCTACCGTATCCACACCTTAGTGCAAACTATTTTTCATCACCACATTACTTTTATGGGTATAATGATGTAAATAATGGATATATATTATAATTATGAAAATATATTTATTATGTAAAAATTAATATTCCATGCACTTACTTACCCTTTCTCCATCCAGGGAATGATACCATCGTTGTTGCGTACTTATGAACTACCATCTCCATGACATGATGCAATTAATTTTACATGATAGATATTCGAGAATGATTATAGAAACTTATATATTGGTAAAATATGATATTTATGAAAATTTTATAATTATAAATAATTTGGATATATTCTTTATAAAAAATTACTAAGACATTAATAATAAAACATGCATAGTTAAATGAAACTGTTAACACCTAAAATAAGGATAATAACAAAATATTTTCCACTAACAAGTTATAAAATAATATAATAGGGTCATATATGATATAATAAATATGGATATGTTTCTTTTATATGTTAATAACATGATTTAAACCATTATACAAGATTTTAAATCATATAGAAAAAAAATTGAAGTGTGAGGTAATGGATCTTTGTCTCACTTTTATTTTTATGTCACACATGACTTATAAAATACTTATTTCTTTTTTTTGGTATATATAATTCTATTTGAAATGTTATATCAAAAATATAATTATTCTCATTATATTATAAGATTAATTTAATTTTATTCCATCGTTGGTATTTTGATTGATATGTTTATTTGTTGAATATAACACTTTGGAATGGTTAAAGATTATTTTACTCAAGAATGTTTTAATGGCCACTCAATGGAATTACCCTCATCAACGTCAAAAACCCTCATTATTACTTATCATAATTTTAGGAATTATTAATAAATAGTCATTATTAATTCTATATGGATATTTGGTATGTCACATAATTAATTAATTAAATCAATTTCTTGATATGAGAAATGCTTTGGACTAGCAATGACGGGCCTCGACTGAATATTATATAGACCATTGAAGCATTGATAGGTTCCCATAAGACAAATTAGTTGGGAAATTTAAATAGGGTCCTACCTATGGTTTTAAACCATCCTATGAAAGGTATTAATGGAATTGGTTTTCATGTGCCTTAGACTTGAGGTCCAATAATAAATCTTTTTCTTCATAGATATCTCTATTATTATTTTTATTATCCGTGAGATTTTCAAATGTTATAATCTATGGATGAATTTCATTATCTGGTTATAGATTAAATTGCATTGGTTTTAGTTATCTACTATGACATATTTTTTACTTATTATACAGTTATTTAAATGGAATGTGTTCTTAGTTATTTACCCTTCCATGTTGATTAAATATTTTAAATTAATTATTGATAATACATTACCTAAATGAGAATTTGAGATCAACCTTTTATTGTTATATTTTCCCCAGATTATGAAAATGAAATTTTTTAATGAGTTCAAGGATGAAAATTATTCTCATTTTATGTTTTAACAATTTAATATGGTATCCAATTATTTATCAATCTATTCAAGACTATTAAATTGATCAGTCAGTTGGGATTTGATTTCTTGTAATAATGAATATGTAAAATAATAATGCACCACCTTGGAGATTATGCAGTCATGTTATTTCAGTTGGTTTCAAATAAAGTTTTTTAAAAATCATGGGAACTAGAATTATAAAAACATACATTAAATAGAAAAACCCAATGGTTTAATATGTGTGAAAAACATATTTATGGAATAATTCCATGTTATAAAAATATGTTTAATGGAATGTTTAGCCGTTAGGGTTTATATAATGTTTGAATTTTTTGTAATAATGGGTATTTATATTATTAGAAATAAAAAATAAAACATATTAGATAAGCTATGTGGATAGAAAAATTCTTTAATTTTGAATATATATATATTTGAGGATTCTTATCAAATTTTTAGATAATAATAATATGGGTTTAGAAAAAGGATTACATGAACACTGGGTGAAAGCCCATCACATCCATCAATGTCACAAGGCTTGAACCCACAATTGATGGGAGGCAAGGGTCATAGACCTTCCAATATCGCACATGAAGTCCGGGATAGCGTGAAATTATTTTAGTTAAAATAACTAATGTATAAAAGTTATTTTGATTGTAGGGAAAAAAATTTATCCAATATATTACTTTGGGATTGGAATATGATTTGATGATTAAGTGATCAATATTTTTTCTTAATATGTTCATTATTTTGGGATCCCTACATAATAAAGTTAAATAGAATACTATGAAATTTTATTTGATAAGTGAAACAGGAATAATATTTTGGCATAATATATGATTTTATTATGTACTTATGGTTATTTAGGTTATTTATAGAAATGATTAGAAAACCATGGAGATTATGAAATTTATGTAACTAATTTTTTTATAAGAGAGATTGATGTCATTTGGAATGCTAAATGATCAAATCCATTGGATTTTTGGGTTTTAATCTCAGTATAGAGTATTGTTGAGAAGGTATAGTTGATTTCAAAATTATATATATTGAACTTTGGGGTTTAATAGTGAATTTTGAGATTATTTTTGGAAGATAACCTAATCTTATCCCAACCATTTTGTTTTGGGTTAATGTATAAAGACTAGTTGAATATATAGTTATAATATTGTGGATTTTTTTTCAATTTAAATTGATTCTAAATCTTCAAGCATGAATAATTTATCTTAAATAAACATTTTCTAGATAAAAATATGCATTTGTGGTGAAAATTTATTAAAAGATGAAACTCTACTTATCATGTAAGTATGTTTACTTATTTTATTATTCTTTGATGAAAATGAATTCTTCAAGTATATAAAAAATATATTGAAACCTAAAATGTTATCCTAGTACATTATTTTCTTATGAGTCAAATAGACCCATAGATCATCATAGATTTATAGCATTGTGATTGTTAACATTCTCCCCTGATCATGTTCTCTATCACTCTCCATTTGAACATGATGGATAGATTTCTATTTTATGTCCATGTTTTCATATGTGGAACCATAGTATGTGTTATATTCGATAACCGTCTTTCTAGCATTTATTTATTTTAAATTGGAGGTCTCATTAATATTTTTTCTAATGTAGGATTTCAGTAATGATATTTAGAAAATTCAATCCCCACGTTTTCAATACCGAGTTCAAATTTTGAGGAAACAATATATTGAAGGAGGGGATAATGTGAAAACTCATGATTTTAGAGTATGTATCTTCTTAAATAAATTCATTGTCTTCTATAACTTATGTTACACGCAAGTTTAAGTTTTACTGAACAATAATATATTATTAAATTACTATTATTATTTAATATTACAAAATATAACTTAGCCATTATGTTGGATGTTAAGAATATTATTACAAAAATTATTAAATTTATTAATTATATATTTAATTATTATTTTTTAAATTCATCGAAATTATATCATTGGAATAAGATAACAATAAATCCAATTTTCTATATTAAAAGGCTATATTTTTCTAAAGGCAGTTTTAGTGCCTTTTGATGTCGTGCTGGTTTTAATTTAGTTTTTAAAACATTAAAAGATTTTTTATGACAAAATAAAAATATTTTTTGAAATTAAAATATAAAAATTTATTTTTTTTAATTACTGGTATGTTCTGAGATGTTTCAAATTTTTATGAACAATGAAAAATCCTAAATTTTAAAAAAAAAACATTTTTCATCAAAAAAAATTTATAGTGTTAAATTAAAATTTTAAGGGGTTTTAAATTAATATTAGATTATTTTTTATCATTAAATATAATTTAGGTCATTAGAATCAATTTTACATTGAATTTAAATATCAAAATATTGCAATATATTGTACATTTTCACCTAAAAAACCCATTTCTCGTTTCTTTAGCAGCAATGATTTAAAACTAATTTCTGAAACTTATATGTTCTATATTTTGAAAAATTGAATCCCTATTTTGAACTAGGGTGTAAAATTTTTGTATGTAGGATTTTTTAATTTTGGGCATATAAATATTCTAATTTATTATTATTTTAATTACCATGGTTAATGGTAAATCAAGTAATTATGGGTAAAAGTAATATTATAAAGACTATAAAATGTCCAAAACACTTATCCTAATTAAATTGTATTAGTGTGTTTCTACCAATATCATTTTTAGTACAAAATATAACATTTGGAAGAAATGTATTTGAGAGTATGCCATTTAAAATATTATTTTCAAAGAAAAGTCAATGTTATCGCACCATTGTTATTAAAAAGTAAAATATTTTTAATATAGGGTTATATAGGGGATATGTTAGAATATAAATATAATTATGAAATATAAAATGTTTATACTTATAATTAAATCCTTTCATAATGATGATGCAGTAAATTTTTAGCTAAAAGATATCGAAATAAATGATATTAAAAAAACTAAAATAAATATAATTTGAGATGATTATAGTAATGCAATAATGTTTTAGATTGATTTGATATGTCAGTGATATTTTACCAGTATTTTTTAATTTATGTTATTATTATGATATTTTTAAGTAGTCAAGTAATGAATAGTGGCAAAATTGATCTTATTGATATTTTAAAAATAAATAATATAATTTTAAATGATATAATTTTTTTAAAAATATCAATTTCAGAAAAATTATTTCGATAATTATTAAAATATAATAAATGAATCATTAATTTTTTATTTTTAATTTAATAGTAAATATATTAACCCTTAAATAGTAAAAATCCATGTTGTCACATTATGAGTTAAAGGGTTTACTTTGGGATAAAACCAAAATATAAGGGTACAACCATGACCTAAAATTGTCCAAAATTTATTGTATGAATTGTATTAGACCCTTAACACCATAATAAGGAGTTGGATATGTTTAATGAAAAATGATCTATGAAAACAACTCAAAAATTATTTAAATAAATTTTAGTTAAAAAATGTCACTCACTTTGTATTGAATATCACTTATGTGTTCACATAGGGAAAATATCATGATATGAACGAAAATAAATATTTATTTTTATAATAATTAAGATATTTTAATTATAAAATTTTATGATGGATTTTATGAAATTATATAATTAGCCTAAATATGTTTTCATGTTAACACAACAATTTTTTAATTAATATACGAACAATATAATTGATTTTAAAAGTAATAATTTTAATATATTTGGGATTATTTGAAATTTATAATGAATTTTATAGATATATAGATTATATTAGAGATTTTTATAGGATTATATGAGAATTATCTCTTTTTCTTGATGTATTTGATGTCAAATTCGATGAATTGTATAAATTTTGACAATAATGGTATTTTACTGAATTAAAATATTATAAAATTATTTTAAAATAAAAAAATTATAAATAATCTGAAATAGGACAATATATGGTCTAAATCATATTAACCCATTAATTTATTTTCAATTTGGAAGTCATTTCTTCTAATATATCCTTTTTATATTATAATATTTTCTTGATTTCCGAAGGTTCCCCTCACCTCAATTATAAATGAAAATCATCTCTCTCACATTCTCACATCAGTTTGATCCTTTTATCTCGAAAAACCCCAAACCATTTCTCATCCGAAATTCATTATCCATATTATAGAGGTCATCGTCTTTCAAAAATACCAACTCTAGATCCCTTAAGAAGGGATCTAAAGAAGGTCACCAAAGAAGAGGTAATTTTTTACCGACTCATTCAAGTTCATTCCTTCTTATACTACCACTTCATGTGTTTTTTCAATAATAAATTAAAAAATACCATATAATTTCTATGATTTTATGTTATTATGAATATTGGATAACTGTATTTCAAGATTTATCCAATATACAAAAAGAAAAATCACTGAGTATGTATACAAATGACATACCATCTCCACACAAAAGTGTAAACTATTTATCATCAAAATTTTACTTGGATGGGTATAATGATGAAAATAATTGATATATTTGATAATTATGAATATTTATTTATTCTAAAAAATTTAATATACCATTAAATTCCTTACCCTTTCAACATTAAGGGAATGGTATTGTCGCTCATGCGTACGTATAGTGTACCGTCTCCATAACCTGATTTGGTTTATTTTACATTTTAACAATTAAATAATGATAATAACAATTTATTTAATGATGTAATATAATATTTATGACATTAGTATCATTTTTATGATTTTGTATATATACCATATTCAAAATAATTGAGACATCCATAAGAAAACATGCAAAGTAAAATAATGTTGTTGACTACTGAAGCCAGGGATATAACGAAATATTATCAATAAAAGGGTGATAAAATATCATAATAGTATCACATATGATATCATAAATTATTACATAGTTTTGTTATAAGATAATAAAATTTATTAAACCATTATAAAAGAGTACAAACCATGTATTACTAAAAAGGAATTGTGAGGTAAGGGATCTTTGTCTCACTTTTATTCTTTGGGAAACATGCCTTACAAACTACTCGTGTCTTTTATGTGATTTATATACTGGCCTTTGACATGTTATATCACGAATAACCTTATTAATATTATATTCTATGTTTTAATTGTTGTTATGACTTCATAGGGAATATAATTTAAATGTTTCAAAGCTGTACGAGACACTTTGAAATCTTTAATAATTATTTTCCATAAGAAATTTTTTATGGTCATTTAATGGTATTTAAATTCATCAACTTCAAAAAATATTGTTGATAATTAAACACCATTGTAGTGTTATCAATAAATATGCATTATTCATTCAATACCAACATTTGATAAAGACCATAGTTTATTAATTATATCGACTACTCGATATGAGGAATTCTTTGGAATGAAAATGACAGGTGGTGCACATGCATTATATAGCCCCTTGATGCATAGATATGTTTTCATAAGTCAAATTAATTGTGTAAATTAAATTTATTTCTACCTATGGTTTTAAACCATGTTTTGAAAGTTTTGGATCGTATAGGCTTTTATGTGCCATAGACATGACATCAAAATATTAAGCATTTACTACATTGGAATTTTGGTTATTATTTTTAGTATCCATGAGGTTTCCTTAAGATAAAATATATGCATACATTTCATTATCATTTTATTGATTAAATGGAATGTGTTTTAGTTATCTACAGTTCCATTTTATTTATGACTTATCCATTTATATAAATGTCATATTTTATTAGTTTTTTACCTTTCCATGTTGATTTATTCTCATAAATTCATTATTTATCCCTCATTACATACCCTTAACAAGAAATTATTTTCAATCTTTTATGTGTTCTATTTTCCATAGGTTATGAAGATGACTTTTTTCGATGAGTTTAAGGATTCAAATTATTTTCTAATTTTTTTGTTTTACCAATATAATAATAGAATCATTTATATATTTTATTCTTCATCAAGACTTCAAAAATAATAGGTTCTTTGGGATTTGATTCATTGTATTCATGATAATATAATAAAATAACGCACCAACACATGGCTTCGTGGGTTAGGGAATTAGAGTCAAGATACTACATGTAAATCTGAAATGTTCAGTAGAGTTACTCAAACACCACTAGAAATCATTTAAGTATAGCTATATGTGAAATATAAAAATGGGGAAATTATTCCATCCCATGTATGTAGCTCCATCCCTATCAAAATTTGTGGGATGTACTTCCCTGAGAACCTTATGAAACCCCCTTTAGTAGATTTTGATACAATTATGGGAATGGATTGGATTTTCTTATATATATCCAACATAAATTGAAAAGAAAAGAAAATCACTATCCATATCATGATTCTCCCTCTGATTCAATTCATGTATAAATAGGAGGGTAAATATTCTTTTGTACAAAAATCTCAAGCTTGGATATTGTGGCCTTATTAGAAATATTTTCTAGATAAAATTATTGAGTCAATGGGAAATATTATACTTTAAGACATTCCCATTGTAAGGGAATATAATGATGTGTTTCTGGAATAATTACTTATCATTTATCCAATCAATGAGGATGAATTTTCAATCAAACATATTCGAGGGTCCTTGAAAACATCCAAGAATTTATATAGAATGACTATTGTTTAACTTGACAAAATAAAAAAGAAACTACAGGAGAATCTAGATAATGGATTTATATACCCAAGTGTTTTAATTTAGCATGGACCGGTCCTCTTCATCAAGACTATAGATTAGTCCATGTTTATCTAAATTTATTATCATGAGATAAAAAAGATCATGATATATAAAATGTATCGACTCTCCTGGATTGATGAATATTTCAATCAGCTATGTGAATACCAATATTTCTCTAAGATATATCATTGGTGAAGATATTATAATTTAAAGGTAAAGAAGGAGGATATTCTAAAGGAAACATAACATACATTTTATGGGCACTATGTATTCATTGTGATTCAATTTAGAGTCACTAATTCTATAGTAATATTCATGTATTTTAAGAAATAGAGTCTTTAGGGATTAACTCAACAATGTTTTTGTGGTATTTATTGATGGTATTATTATCTTCATTAAAACAAAGAATTATCATGATGAGTATTTTAGTATTATTATGGGGGCCTTATGTAAAGAAAATATGTATGAAAAGTATAGTAAATGTGATTTGTATTTTGAGAAACTAAAATTCTTATTGAATGTCATAACTAGTAATGGTATATCCATGGGATCTTAAAAAAAGGAAGTTGAAGGATGACTTGAAATGACATCTATAATAGATATCGATAGTTTCATTGGATTGGCATGAATAATATCATCAATTTTTGAGGATCTTCTCATGTTTTTTATGCTGACCAACCAAGATAACATGGAAGGGAGACATGTTTTTTTGGAATGGTGAATGTGAGGAAAGTTTTAAATATCTTAGTAAGTGACAAATTAATGCACATTTTCTCACATTAACCACCATTGGGTTAGGATTAGTGATATAAAACAATGAAACAAAAAAATTTCTAGTGTTCAGTACTCATAAAAAAATTTAAAAGATACATCCTATACCTCCCACCAACTTAATATCCATGAGTATAACTACCCAACCAATGATTTATAATTGGATGCAAGTATTCTATCATTAATAAGTTGTACACATAATCTCTATGGGAATAAGTGTGATATATATAAGGATCATAAAGTCTGGTAAATATATATTCACAAAAAATGATCATAACATGTTCCAACATAGGTGGTCATAGAAGATTAATGATTAATATTTTCCAAACATTAGCATCATGGAAAAACAAAAAAAAGTGCTAGATACTCTAATTAGAATGGATACCTCAAGACTAAAAATAATGAGGATTGAAAGGGAAAAATATTATTAGAAATAAAAAGGTATGAAATGGTACTAATTAAAGGTTATTTATAATAAATTTCTCAAATACCTGACCAAACATATATTCTTTTGATAATAAAGGAGGCATATCAACATGATGAGTTTCTAATGAAGAACGTAGCGAATATTACAATGTTTAAAATTCATTAAGATGAATTTATAAGGTTTGGAAACTAGATATTCATCCTATCTAAACCATAGTTTTGGAGGGACATTTGGGATGATGTTCATATATTAAACTTCTTTTTTCATCCGTGAATCCCAAAGATGTATATTGGATTAAAGAAAACTATCCGGTGGGTTAATATGAAGAGATAGATTGCAGATTTAGTATCATGAGTCAAGGTTCTACAGTAAGCCAAATAATAATGACATAATTATAAGGGTTTTATGAAACCATTTCCTATACTTATATTGAAATGAAAAAACATAACCATGAATTTTTTCGTATGACTCCCCTAGAAACCAAATGAAAATATCTTCTTCTTGTTGGTAGTCAATCACGTTACTCGGAAACTATATTTCTTTTCATTCAAGGAAGACTTGTATCTTCAAAAACTCACTAATATACATACATAATGAAATTTTTTATACTAAATGGATTTCTACTCTCCATTGAAAAATGATCATATGATTAGTATATATCAAGTGTTATGATAAATCTAATTGACCCAAATGAAACAATTGATGACCATACCAATTAGATCATACCCTAGGAAGACTATTTATCATATCTTACCAGGGGGATAAAATCATTAATATTTACCTTCATTAAACCCAATATGATATTGCATAACTAAGTAATGAGAGAAACTATTTATGAGAGAAGTTTATGCTCATTAAGATCATGACCAAACCCATGTTTGCCGAACCACCCCAAGAGAATACCATCATCCCACAACATAACCTTAGAGTGTTCAATGGTGTAGTTATAGGATATATATCTCAACCTAAGAGCATGAATATTTATATTTTATTTTTTAAAAAATAATAATTATTTTTATTCATTTTTTACCTTAAAAATGAATATGTAGCGAGTTGATAAATATTAGATTTTAATACGAAAAACACAAATAATTTTTTTGATAATATCAAACTTTAATTAATAAATATCTCATGATAAATTCATTAATTTTTGAAATAAATTAAATTTTAAAAATGTAATATTAATAATTATTATATATTAAATATAAATTAATATTTAATTTTATGATGTGAAAATATATTTTTTATAAGTGTTAAAAACTATAATTTTAAAAGAAAAAATATTTTTCAATAAATGGGGATCTCAAAGTACAAGTAAAATTTATAAAATTTAGAGAAATATTTAATAAATTATTTTCTATCATCACATTGATATTTTCCAATATTGATTATTTCATAATTTTCTGATATTGTCGAATTTTCTAGAAAATATAAAATATAGCATAAATATATGACTTGTATTACGAAATCATAATGTCCCATAAATGGTGAAATATATTCCATAAAAGGTATCCACAATCAAATATATATTTCCTCTTTAATATAATGTGTTTTATAGTTATTTTATTAATTTTATAAACCCTTAATGAGTCCTCCAAACCCTATATTATATTTTATGATTTTAAAATAAATTATTTCTTAAACATGACTCAATTCAACATCCCAAAGGTTATTATTTTAATGTAATCTATTCATGAACTTAATAAATATTAATAAACACTACTAAATTTAAGAATACATGGTAAAAAATATGGTATGGTTTTTGGTTTTTATTAATTTATTATATAGATTCCAAAACCTATGTTTAGAAAATAATAAAGTAATCCCATCTCTATTCTGATATAAAACCACCAATGATCCCATTTTTGTTTACTAAAAATCATTAGAGAATAATTATAATATACCCTTCACACTCTATATCAAAGAAATCGTACCTCTAATCTCTCAATAATATCCTCACAATCATTTTGGAAACACCCTCTCAAGGTACATGATTCCCTCTCTTCTTTTCCATTGAAGCACCTTGTTTGTAATTAGCCATTTGAAAATCCATTTCATATGTTGACAAGAGTTTATAAACATCCCTTTATAGTAAAATTTATTTTATAATAATTAGTTATCATTTATCTTATATCGTAATGGCCTTTACCTAATATATTACAATGATGATAGTAAGGGATACCCTCATTCTACTCTTTATTTAAGAACATTCTTTATGTAATACCTTTTGACTTCCAATTACTATCGATGGGATATAATTTTACTCATCCCTTTTACTTCCCATATTTTTTAAAACTTACAATAAATCATTTAAAACCTCTTTAATGCCTTCAATGAATCATTATGTACCCCATTATGGTGTTGACATTATCAAATGATTTTTTCGTGACAGGTCTATGTATTTTAAATAATGTTTCCGTTTACACTCAATGGTACTCACCTAGAAATACCCATCATTCAATTTTTGGGGAATTAAATTTTTTATTCTATAAAATATAATATTTGGATTAAATCTGATAAGATATTATCCAATTTTGAATTATCCATGTTGGAAACATAGGAATGTACATGATATGAAAGTGAGAGGTGCACATAGAAATATATTGCTCTCTAATGCATTGGGTAATGTTTTGGTCGCATGAGACATAATGTAAGGGATGAGGGTGTAAGGCTAATCTATTTTGGGAAACATTCCACCATTCTATGACATATAGGTGGATAGACCTAACATCTATTTATGATGTCATATTTAATGTTGTAGCCATATTCCCATGTTTCCTGACTATATCATATTTCATCATGCCCCATTATTTTAGAATATGATTGTCACCCCATTATTGTCCCATTTAAATTTCTAATGAATAAAATATAATACTTTCATCATGTAATTATTTTATTATTCCATCAATGAGATTTATATCTCACCCTTTTCTGATGTATGTCCCCAGGTTATCATGTGTAGTTTTAGAAGATCCATCAAATATAATCACATGGTATGGAGTTTTCTTATAATATAATTATATCCCATGTTCATGTTGTTATTTTATATACCTATTCACCAAAATAAACCTGAATTATTAATTTTATGGGTTGTACAAAGTGTGTTCTTATGTAATAAATCATGAAATTAACTATTATAAATACAAGGGTTTTCATAGTCGGTGCTATAACTTCCTCTCTAGATTGAGAGATTTAGTTTGGGCTTCCTTAGACCAATGAGGTTTGGGTTGAAATCACATATGTGTATGGTTTCTCTCAATTTAAAGATGTTCTCTCATCTGGTAAATGTTAGAGGAGATATAATGTTGAGATCCCAGTCTAACGGGTTGGTGAAAATGGATGCTAATTTTGGTATGGCTATAGAAGATTTTAAGTTGGTTCTAAAGAAAGTAACTACTTGAAATAAAATCCTGAATCTTGATGTTCATTCTATAGTTATTGTGTTTATCCAATAGAAGTGGTGGATCTTGGTACGAGGTTTTTTGTTTCTATTATGGAGGAACCAATATTGGAAAATAGTGTACTACCATTTTTCATGTTTTAGGGGAGATTTATATGGAATTATATCTTTTAATTTTGATGTTAGTTTTATTGATCATGATTTCATATAATACAAATTTTATTCTCATTAATTCAAATATGGGATAGTTGTAACTATTGGGATTTATATAGTGGTTCCAAAAATTCTAGAATCTTGCTTGACTTGGATATGAAGATTCATATGGGTAAGTCATGGGATGATCTCTAAAGTCAGATTCTGATATTGTAGTCTAATAATGATAATTCATTATGCACTTGTGGGATTGGTTTAAAATGGAATCCCATAACCTTATCAGAATATGGTTCTCTAGAAAAAGGATAGGAATATGGATCATTTTCACTATTGAATAAGGATCTTGTGGTTTGAGATAAGTTTTGAATGGTGTCCTATAAATAAATTAGACTGGCCTTGTAAGGAGTGGTTCAATATTATGTGGGGTTTATTTCTCTAATGATCATCCAATTGATGTGCACTTTAGTATTTCTATCCAATAGTATTAGACTCATTATAATTTTCTTGAGTAGATTTATCTTCAAATAAAGATGAAAAATATCAATGGTACATGGGTGAAAAAAGGTTGAGAATCCAAAATCAATGATATTTTCATTTAAGAAAGTCATTGAGAAATGTAATAAGCCTTTTATTAAAGGTAATAGATTTAAAAAATTTAAACACCAAAAACCTAAAATTTGAAATTTTTATTTTCAAATGAAATGAACTATACATTATAGGGCACATAGAACATAGTTTCATAATTCTGAATCATTTTATTAATATGATATTCTGAATGAGGTTTCTTAATATGATTGTTATTGATTTTTTAGTATTTTATTTGTATTTTGAGTGGTCCATGTGTCTTTTTTGAACTCTTATCGCTTTTCTTGGTACTAAATTTTATTTTTTAAATACAAGGGTACGAATATTTGACTCCATAATTAATATGATTTTCAATATTACTATATAGTGGTCGAGTTTGAATACTGAATGGGTTATGTGAGCTTACACATTCACTGTGTAACTCAAACATAGTATAAGTCCAACCACTAACCAAAACATTAGCATTAATAATGGAAGCCTAAATCAAAAACCTAAAAATCATAGTTATTAAATAAAAAACTCAACTAGCAACTATTCCCCTACTATAATATTTTAATCATCTCGAAACACATCATAGTAAAATATAAAAATAAAGGAAAAGGTGAAAATATCTTTGATCTCATAGGGACTCCTATTTAAATCCTCTCAATAGTAAACTAACTCATAATGAGTCATCTAACACTATAGAAATCAACTCTTTACATCGAGTACTATCTAATCTCTAGCCCACATGTTTATCTTCTCTCATTACCAATATTTCATATCTTCTACTTTGTTTCTTATTTACTCTAAATAAGAGAATCCCTCAACCATTATACATTATGTTCATAAATAAATTCCCAATGGAATGGAATGTGTTATGATATTTTAGGTGTATATTGAAATGTAAGGAAAAATTTTCTACATAGCTTTTCCTGGTTGTCAATGTTAAGCACTCTCTAATAATTTTATCAACATGGTTTGATTATTTATCCTTACCATATTTTCCTCGGTTGTTCAATGTGTAGATCCATTATAACCTAATTATATTATAAAAGGGTTACAAGAATTAACTTTTTCATTCACATTTGGACGATATTAAATAATTTTAGCGATAAAATTAGTCATATAAACATTTATTTTATTTCTGGGATTATTATAGTATCTTGGCGAGGACTGAGTTAGTGGTCCATGATATATCAATTTTTTTTTCTGAAAATACTAATATAATATGATATGTTATATTTTAATAGGTGATATATAAATATTTAACATATCTTGTTTATCATTTACTATGATTAGTATATAACACAATTAGTTACATTAATATCAATTTATCATGATGAATGATATTCCAATATAGTTTTCATATTTAGGAATTAAATTATTTTATATGTGAATATCTGAGGTAGTGATATTGCCTATCTATTATAATTTAGGGCACCTCAACATCATGTTATATTAAAAATTACATCTTATAGAAATTCCTATACATGCATGGGTAATACCAATCCAACTCCAAAATAACACATCATAAGACCACAGTGATATTTAGATATCATAGAAAATTTGGAAAGATAGTTTTATTGATCTATATATTCCATAATAGGATACCTCTTTTCCATCATTTTTTTTCTAGAACTAGCTGGAAGATATATATGTGTCATACGGGGATATATAAACCACACATCGTGAAATTAAAATACCTTAATCATCTAAAAGTTACACAAGAAATGATGATAGAGTTTTGAATAGTTTGATATCATTATTCATTCAATTTTTTAATATCATGGAAATAAAATGTTGATGTTATAGAATATGAAAACTATGAGTCCAAAAAATTTAATTTGATTCACTTTTATCGATTCAGACAGACTTGATTCTCACCTAATAAATGTCAAATTAATATTGTATGTAATTGACAAACAAGATTAAATTAATAAATGATTTTCATAATATATACATGGTTAATATAAATTATTAAACTAATAAAAAAATTTATATCGAGTTCTAATATAATTTTTGTAATTAATAAATGAAATGTAGTCAATTTTTGGAGATGATGTGAAAAATTGAAAATAAATTAGGAGGAATGTTCAATTGAAATTTTCATGAAATTTCATGTTTTCATAAATATTAATATATAATTAAAAAATAAAGAAATCAATAAATTAAATTACCATTAGCTTTAAAAGATATAACATTCATCAATATATGAAGGATTTTTTTCCAAAATTTCCATTAATATACCCCCAAACCAAAAATAACATTTTCCATTAAGTATCAACAATGACATTATCACAAATAAATTCAATTTTTAAATTAATTAATCTTCATGTTCATTTTGGTACATTTTGAAATGGATATTCCTAAAATTTTAAGACTAAAAATATGAAAAATCTTAATTCATCAATCCATTAAAAAAGTCAATAAAAGTTAGTACATGCTACTACCTTTAAAACTTTCATGATAAATGTTCAATTATTATTGCGAATTAAACACTTCTTATGCGAAATTCCCATTGTCATCTGATATTCCCTCCCATGATTGGGCATAAAAACTAAAAACCCTTTATGTTTTTTTAAGACATTTTTATTGAATAAATCATATAAAATTATGAATTTAATAATGTTGTAACTAAATAATTCTAACTAACCGATATCCTTGGAGATGATTGTAATAACCTGGGCATGAAGGAAATGTTAGATAACTAGATCTAATTTTTTATTAATGTTTAGTTTATTAAACCATATATAAGAAAATATAAAAAATAGAAACCCCTCAAACTATTTTTGATAGTCCGGTCATGGACTCATCGTCAATAAAATGCCCTTAAATTACATTAAACTGTTATTATTAGGTTTTTAATGAACACCATTTTACATAGACCACCCAACCATTTTTAGACACATAAAATTAATTTCAATTCATTTTACATACTAATCCATGAATTTAAAAATAAATTTTTATTTCAAAATGATAACATATAATGTATTAATTTTAATAAACCAAGTTCTTCTAGAAGTTGTGATTACATATTCAAATTTTTTTATATCTTATAAATTTAAGAATTCCCATTTCAGTTAATTATTTAAAATGAATATGATATCAGAACCAAACCATTAAAGCTAATACAAAGTAAGAATCTTCTTAACTCAGTTGATGACTAAATTTATGTGGTTTCCAAGACATCTAATTCACTAAAATATTGGCATAACATATATTTCTAAAATAAAAAGCTAATAAGGGTTTACAAAATTTATATTATTTAATTTATAAACTAGTAATGATGTACTATAAATGATAAGGTAATGATAGACACCCCCCAAATGTGAATTAAAAAAGTCCCCTAGAATTGGGTTGGTGATTCTTCTTCTCTGGTGTTAAGACTCGAAGGACCGACAATATAAATGGAGGGGATGAAAAATAGTTGTAATAATATAAATACTAAAACTAAAATGATAACGGGAAAATAACAAAAATACCTATAATTATTTGAGAATCCTCTTAATAGTTTTTTATTTATAGAGTTTATCTTTGATTAAAAATATATCTATCCCTAGTTATATGGGGTTATATAATCTCCTAAACTAAAACAACCAAATTTGGGGTTCAACTTTTTTTTGAACTAAAAATAAATAAATGATGCATATGAGGCATTAATATAATAACCACAACATAAATGTCTATAATTAAATATTCAGGAAAACAATATCCATTATAGTGAAAAAATTATGTCAAACTAGTATTTAATTAAAAACACATTGAAGGTATATGGATGGTTGAAATACGGTTATGGATGAATCCCTGAGTACTTCATGATTTTTACAGCGATTGGGAACATCTTTTGAAAATTTATAATTTCCCCTTTCTTCTTCAATGTAAACATATTTATTGAAGGGTAGCTCAAGAACTATGGTCTTGGACTCTTATTCATAATCTTGGGTTTTCATTTGATGTGAAATATACCAAATATTATTTTTAAGCATATGTATTCCTTTCAATATTACTTCAAAAATGAAAAAAAATTCATACATCATAGAGAGTACCAGTCGAACTAGTTGTGATTCCCTCTCTGCTTATTCATCCAAAAATATATCCAATCTATCCATGCTTTTTTTTCACTGCATCAATATTATTTAGGTTCATAATCTGGTAGTGATTTTTAACTTTGTTGATGACCATCATAGTTCCAAAATTTTTGCCTAGGATCTCCAAGAATTATAATAAATTCCTCCAATTTATCTGTCCATTAGAGTCTCCTCATTTATTTAAAAATATACATAAGTAAAGTATAAATTTATAGTATACTATAGCGATAAAATATAATATAAAGTAGTATAATATATAATATAACTTCAAGCTGTTAAAAAATTATATTAACAATGAATATTTTATTTATATATATATTTTTAATATTTTATAATTATTCTATTGTTTAAATTTTTGTTGTGTTTTTCATCTCAAAAAAATGTAATTAGAATGAATACCTAATAACTGTGGGAAAAATTTCTTGATGATTCCCCATAAAGATAAAAAAGAATTATTGTTGAAATTTTGTTTGTTTAGAATCAGGCTATCCATCCATTGTGAAAGGGGTGGTTCAATATTTTCTTGGTTGATTTTTGAATATAAAATATAAAAACTGAATTGAAATGGTATGAGATAAATGAGATATATTGGCTAGTTGAATAGAGATCACATAACCTATAGTTTATTAGAAGTTGATAATAACCAAAAGGAGTGTCTTACACTTTATGTTAAAATAGATATAAACTATAACATCTTATGTTTTAATAATGGTAATGATATACTATGAGAAACCACCAATTACTAGATTAATTTTCCCTGTAAATCCATATTTAAAACTTACTAATTGAAGATCAGTTCCGCATAAGGTTTACTGACCATCCCTTATAGGAGTAATGAGTGTTCACCTTCATTGATGTTGGATCTACAACTACTAATCAGGATTAGACCATTCAGTTTGAGGTTATCATGCCCATGCTGGTGTGGTTTTAAATAGCATATATCTAACATTTCACTATACTTCACTACCATCACCATTCAAAATAGTGTACTAACATCCCTACTTTAGTGTGAACTCAAATTTCATAATTTACTCACAATCACATATCATTTACTAGTGGTAGTGTGTGAATACTCAATGGATTATGCAAGCTTCCAATTTCAACACTTTACTCACACTCACTTGGAATCAATACACTAATAACAAGGGAGTAATAATAGAACAAAATATCATAAAAAATGAAACTAGTTAAACTAAATTAAATTAATTTAACATCTATTCCCATATTAAATAATTAAAATAAAACAGAAATACATCATTGTATAATATATAAATAAATAATAAGTGGAAATAAAACCCTTTAATATTATGAGGACTCCTGGATTACTCGACATGAATTTAGACACCCTCCTTTAACTCCATACCAGACCATGGAAATATGCTATTGGACTTAGTTAGTTTCCATGCTTCAGTCAATGTTCTTGTTCATCATCCGTGAAAATATTTCAAATCCTATCTATTATTTCTTCCTTTACTGAAAATTTGAAACTATTTTAATCTTCCTTGATTTGGTTCATAGAAACATTTCTCATGGAGTGGAATGTGTGATGATCATCCCACATGAATATTATAAAATTATGAACCTTTTTTACAAATAGATTCATGGTTTTGAATTTAAATATCACTCCTCAGAATCTTTCCCAATGTGGATGCATCATTTATAATTACACTATTTGGTTAGGTAATTTAGGACGAAGATCCTTTGTGGTTCCCCATGTTATTAATGTCTGATGTATATTCCCTTTTTTTCCCAGGATCACCATATATTTTTTAGCTAAAACATAATTTACATAATAGTACTCTCCCATATATAATTATCATATTTGCTTTAGGAGGCTCATTTAGATTGACTATGATAGCTTTGGAAATTTTTAGTCGAAGTAAAAATATTTTATGTTATAGTTTTTCAAAATAATAAATACTTAAATATGAAGTGTTACTAGACTATCATTATTTATATATAATTTAAGTAGTAATCAGTGGAATAAATTTATTATTTTTCTGATATGACGATATGAACCACCTAATATAAGTGTTGGAATTACAAGATCTAATATAAGAATTCCACAGGTAGAGACATGGGGTTCCATTATAATTTAGTCCACCTAACCATAATTTTCAACTAATAATTGGACTACATAATTGCCTAAATCCTTTCTTGGGTATTTAATATTAAACTAGAAAATTGTTCAAAATAAGCATTCATCAATACCAAGATATTATAGAAAATGATCCAAGTTACTGGTACCAATCTTTTTGTGTTGTAAGGAGTGACATCTCTTCATTTATTATTTTACAAAATATTAGCTAGTCGATATGTACAAATCTTACTAGGATATATGAATCAAAAATAGAAAAAATTATATTTCATAATCCTCTAAAACTGATTATGGATGTGAATTTTTCATGACATTTCCACCAATATCATTATTCCTTTTGCATTGTCACATCATGACATAGGGAAAGTCTTAATCATAGATTATGGCATCCATGAAACATTAAGAACCCTTTTACATCCTCTCCATCCATTCGCCAATACTTTATTTTATAATAATAGAAGTGAAATAAATTATGTTATTATTTTTTAAAGATGATTAAATTAAGGAAGCAATTAATTATTATACACATGGTTAAGGTAAAAATGTACTTTAAAAAAATGATACAAATTTAAATTAAGTGTTAAATTTTATTTATAAATACATAATACAATGTATTAAACTAGGATAAATAATTATGAAAAGATTTAAAATAATTAACATTAAAATTATATAAATATTATCATAAGATTTCATGTTTTAATAAATGCTATTGGAAAACTCCAAAATAATGACATCTATTATATAAATGGGATTATATAATTAAAAAAACCAAATAATTCTAAAAATGATTGATATTTTTTTCCAAATTTTACTAATTAATGATTCAACACAATGGAAACCACGTTTGAATTCTTACTATACAATATAATCCCATTATTAGATGATATCTCATAGAATAAGATATATACAAAGTTATCATCTTATTCATTTTCCCTATATTTTATTTAATTTTTTAAATATTATATTCTATATACTATTATCAATATGAATTTATTAAAAACACTTATATATCAATCAATGGTAGAGATATATTTTTTTGTATTACCTATAAGGGAAAAAATATCTTTTTACTATTAAATTAATGTGATATAACTTTTGAATTACAAAACATCTAATTTTTCACTGTGAGCATATTGAATCATAGTTTCTGTCCATAAAATAATGTACATGATTCATAATATATATTGAAAATAATATTAAATCAAATGGATAACAATTATTATCAATGATAGGAGTTCCCATGACCCATAAAATATATAACATTATTATTAGACGGCCAAAAATCATGAACCCCCTCATTGAATATCATTAAGTGTAGACATTATAAAAAGAATACCCAGTACATATTATTCCTTATCACCAGAAAATCATATATAATATGTGTCAAATGTGTATGGTATATGTAGAGAAAAGGATGTAGATTTAATAATATTATCATGGCCTCTCTTATTTCTCATTATAGGAGGGAATAAATATAAACCATTAATGAGATGGATACATTAAAGATATTATCAAGATAATGATTCATTGAATAATAAATAATACTTGATAAGGATAATTATATATATATGTTTATACATTAAATGGTATGATACATTACTATATTTAATTTGTTCTTAAGAATCAACTCTATCATTTTCTTCACATCTATAAGATTCTTCACTGTTTTGGCTCAGGCACAATCTTGGTCATTTCTCTATTGATTATATAGAATAGTTGGGATTGTTGGATTGGATATTTCGATTAATTATATATATTAATAAGAATTCAATGTATTCTTAAACTCGAATCAATATTCATATTTTCATAACCACTCATGGATCTTCACTTATGAATCCACTTTTTCACCAACTTGAATAGGCTTGACATATCCTTGATCATTGATTTTATGTTCATAATTATGTATAGAAATTATTATGAAGACCATGATGGATGGAAGTAGTTTTTTTAATCTGGATGATGTTTTTAGAGAAATTTATATCTTTTGAGGTGAAAGAAATAAAATCAATCCACTTTGTTATTTATGGTCATCAGAGTCACTATCGTTATGAGAAGACCATACACAAAATGCTTAAGAAATTCCATCGGATTGTGATGATATTTTCATGGAGTAGAGGTTTATCAGATTCAAATTGGGTGTAGAATTAATATTTAAATCCTAATGTGAATGTGTATCAAATTTTAGATTGTTTTGATTAAATTTTTTTTGATTCATTTCTATTTTTGAATTCAAAAATATCATATGTTTTCTGGGAAAATTGTGGTGAAATCCATACAATGGAATGGGTGGTATGGTGTCTGAGTTTTGGAAATCAGAACGGGGTTTGAAAATATTGTAATATAAACATTACAATGATAGCATGATGATGCTATTATTGTCCAAAATTTTCTCACAATCCGGAGATTGTTATGGTTAAAATCATGATATTGTGAAAGAAGAAAGTCTATGATTTGTAGTCTTAGTTCCTCTGTGTGAGTTCACCAGACATAGAATTTTTTTAAGGTTGTGAAATTTTGTTCAAAAAGTTAAAAGATGAAGATGATGGTCTTTAGTGTGACAAATAATCCACAAGATACAAATCTTCAGAGAAAGAAGTTGGTAAATGTAAGATGTTTTAATGTACTATAGTCTAGAAACAAAATTCTTTTGCTAGTATTAGTTCATCAGACATGGAGTTCCATTGATCAATTAAAGGAAAAATAGTGTACTGTTTTTGGGGATGATTCGTGTAATGATGACTGAGACAGACTAACAAGATGAAAATCAACAAATTAGGCAATAATTTTAATGAAGTTGAATAGGGTTTCAATTCCATATAAAAAAATAACTCTAATATATTTTCAATTCGGTGTAGAGAAAAAGAATGATGTTAACATGGTTTCATAATATATTTAAAGAGTTATTAGATAGTATGTTGTGACACATATCAGACTAGATGTGGCATTGATCCACTAGAGTGAGATAGGGATCGATTTATCATGCATGGTCTGACATATATAAATTCATCAGGTATATGATCATATGTCTAAAGAAAAGAAGAAAAATAGATAATTGAATATGTTTTTCATGGTAGGTTGATTCTGGTGTAGAAGTGATTCCAAGAAAGTGTATAAATCTATATAAGGTGTGACTATGTTTATGGAAAAAATAATGAAACCAAATTTAAATTAATTAGTAAAAATGTTTATAACCAAATGGTTTCAATGTTCTATTTCTAATAGTTGTTCTAGATCTACAGAATGAGTAATATTGTCTTGAATGATATTGATCGTCATAATGATAATTCAACTACTTTTCACCAGATCAATTTGCATAGAAAAGCATAATGGATATTCTACAGTTATACATATGTCATCATTGTAAAGAAAAAATCAGGGTGATAATCAGAATCAGACCAAAGAATGGTGAGAAATATTGTCATGAGATGAATATAAGAGAAGATTCAGGAAGTTTTGATATGAATTATGATGATTTTAGAAGAAATAAATAATTTCAACATGTATTTAAAATGAAAGAGAATTTAAATTTCCATTAATTTAGTTAAGGGGGAAAACTATTCAGATTCCCAGCTAAACCATTTTTGTCACACCTATAAAAGGCGGAGCTTACATAGTAATTTATATGGTATTATATCCCTAATTATGTTTGGAGGAAGAGAGAAAAGTTCTAATGTTATAATGAATAAGAGTTTCTAGATAGATTTTACCTAACATAGTTTTCTAGACAAAGATGAAGAAGGAAGATGCAATTCAGTGATTATCAAACCAGAATGGGTCATCAGACTAGGAAATCAGAATGATATATCTAGACTGAGGTTGAAGAAGTTTAGAATTGTCTTAGTCGAATTCTAATAGAATTATTTTTTCAGACTGAGTATTCAGGCTGAGAAATTAGATTGGGCTATCAAACTGTGTATCAATAAGATGTAAAAAAAATGTTCTTATCTACTACTGGGTAGAAAATTGAAGAATTGTTTTGAATATGAGAGTCGTAAAATTTTAATAGGAAAAAAATTATAGTTTTTTAAGAAGTTTGTGAAATTTTATTAACTTGTTAAAAAATCTTTTATTATGTCATTTGGTGCTACATGAGGTATAAACACTATTATATTGGTCAGAGTGCTACACAAATGTAAGGGTATATCTTAGTTTTTTTATCAACAAAAAATTATTATTCTGTAGTGGATTGTGTGGTATTGTATTATTTTCAAACCATAATGAGGACACTGATACATTTTTGAGTAGTAAAACTTGTAAATAATTATGTTATTTTGGTTGGGTGTTTCATATTTTTTTAGAAAAGTGAAAATTCCCTAACATGGTTCAATGGTTATTTTAAATGAAAGGAAAATTTGAATAAAGAGATATGACTCATTCACCCTCCATCTATTAGTGATATATTGATCGTGGATGGTTAATACCAATTCGTATCAGAGTGAAGGTTCCCATCATTTACTCTTTTTCTTAGTTTTTGAAGAAAAGGTTTGATGGAGAATCTAAATTGACTGAATAGTAATGGGATACCAATCATCAATAGTAAGAAATATCATATTTGGAATGATTAAATTTTTCCTTATCTTATATCTCCCCTATATGATGTTAATGAAGACGAAACAGTTGGATTTCATCATATTGATGAAAATTTTCCTCTTAAATCTATTGATAAGAAGAATATTGATAATGACAGAAGAGATATGAATGCTTTACTCTCATGTCCTTTTAAAATTGTGTTCTTAAGGGTGAAGGGTGATTCCACTACCAAATGTATTTGGGATAATATGAATAATATTAATGAAGGAAATGTATAAATAAAGAAAGAAAATTAATAAAATTTAGAGATTGAAGTATGCATATCTCATGGTGTGTGAGTATGAATATTTTATGACATCTTTACCAGGATAAATGAAATTAGTATCACTATTAGATGTCTTGGTGACAAATTGGACGATTCTAATGTTGATAATAAAACCATGAGAATTTTTTCCAGACAAGTTTGATGCCAATGTCTCATCACTGGAAGATATAGATCCTGAAACCTTATCTATGAATGAGTTTTATTGTACTATAATTAATTATGAAATGATAAAGGATAAATATATTAATGAAAAAAAATTAACGGGAAATTTCTATCAGCTTGGTAAGAATGAAATTTCTAAGAGGATTTTTGAAGAATAAAAAGGGGATTCTTGTTTTGAAATTGATGTATGTAAAAACACAGATGAATTTTTATCCTTATTTCTAAATTTAAATCATTTCAAAAAACATTTCGATTTCCCAACTGAGAACACCCATTTTCCAAAACCCAATCCTTTCTAAAAGTTAACACAAACATCACATTTTGGTTGGATGTTCCAAACAAGCCTCTAGATCAACAGACCCCAAATCTGTTTACCAATAACATTTCCAAATCCCTAATTTAAGAAAATAATGCAACTAGTAAAACATTCTAAATTACCGCTTATGTCAAGAATTTTCCAAAACACACACCAGGATCCAAAAAATCATTCCCCTCAGATTCCACTTTTATCCATTTTTATGAAATCACACAAAGGACTCAACATTATTTCTAAAATAAGAACCATTAAAAAACAATATTTCAAGGAAACAATAATTTAAATCACCATTTTCAATTGAGGAAACACACACGTGGGAATGTAGTGTACCCATAAATGCGCCAACATCCATTGGAAAACCAACCATCCAAGTGGACACACAAAATCCATTTCCAAAAAAAATAAAAATTCCATTAAAACTAAATCCCACCATCCATATTATTTAGAAAACACAATGAAATACCCATAAATGTATAAAAACCTTTTTCCAAAAGTCTTAACACATTTTCCAAGTTATAAAATTGCCATACCATACACACCAAACCAATTTAGAAAACAAGCAATTTCCAACACCGTATAATTCAAACTAAATAGTTCATAAAAAATCCTTTAATTTCACTCTATAAGAACAATGAAAATTTATCAAATACACAGAATGCACATATTAATAAGCATTATTAAATATATACCATAAAGGTTATTTTTTCAAACTATATTCCTGTTAGAACACCCCAATAATATAGCCATAAGAATTATCAAAATCAAAACCAAATAAAAAATTTTTTGAAACAAAGTTGGTCATTAATAAAACACCTTTTTCATTGAAGCAAATAATATTCAAATAAAAACACAAAAAAATATATTTAACAACACTTAAAAATTTTAAATACACTATATCAGCCAAAATAAGGGTATAATAAAGCTGAAAATCAAGTAAATAAAATAATTAGAGGGATTCAAGTGTCAAAGGAATGCATCGAAAATGAAAACTATAGTTTCTCCTACCTTAATGGAGTGTTGACATGATAAAACATTAATATATGGGAGAGTGATACTTGGAGGACCAACCGTATGCCCTAAAAAACGAGGAAAACACAAAAATCAAATCCTAAGGGGTTAAGGTTAGGAGAAGCTGAAGAAAAACACCAAAGTATAAATTAAAATAAAACTATACCAATAGAGGAGAGGGATGTCAGTGGGGAAAACACAACCAAAATTGGCAGTGTCACTAAAAAGGGTGTGTGGACGAAATATGGTGGAGTAGGTGGTTGGTGTAACATCCTGGATCTGGATGCCACTAAAAGGTTCCCTTACCCGGTTGAAAAAATGGCCTCATGTTCATTTCCTCAAATTCCAGAGGCTACCGAATAGTAGTTAGGGCCATGTGTGTGATAGTAGGGAAACTATTCTTTCACTGGAGGAGTAAAACGCAAAGGAATAAAAAACAATACTATAGTATAATTGGTAAACATCATAGGACTGAAATAAAATAGCAGAAGAATGATAGATAAATATCCAAGTCTGAAAACATAGAAATGATAATTCAACATGTTATATGTTCTAAGAAAGTATTAAAAATAGGATACACTGCAATCAGATAAAAATACAATATAATCACTGAAATAGAATAATACTCAGAAGCATCGCAAGCCCCGACTTGGTCATAAGCTCTCATGCTCGAAAGAAGAAATCAAGTACCTCTATAAAGGTTCTTTCCCTTGTCTACACCTACAATCATATAATCTTTTTGGTCCCAAAAACATGTCTCAAATAGGGTGTGAGACTAATCCCAGTAGCTCACCACCAAATATATGTGCCTAAAAGTCAGTGAATATATGCAACAACAACAAGGAAAAATAGTAACTAGGTAAGAGAAATAGTATCATATCATGATACTACAAGCGTTTGATATAGGAATTCTCCCTCTTAGCAGTGCCATTGACAGGTTTGACCAAGAAGGGTGTGAATTTTTTTTGGTAAAAAGATTATGAAACAGCCTTTCAGGAGCAGAAAGGAAGGTTGACATCCACACCAGTCCTGGTACTTCAAGAGTAGGGGATGATCTATACAGTTTATTGTGATGCATCACAGATTGGGTTGGGAGTAGTGTTGATGCAAGGCGATCGAGTTATTGTGTACAGGTCTCAACAGTTGAGGCCACATGAGAGGAATTACCTGACACATTATTTCAGGTCGGCTACAGTTTTTCATGTGTTATGCTGTTGGAGACATTATCTTTTGGGAGAACATTTTGTGGTGTTTATGGACCAAAAAATTATCAAATATATGTTTACCCAGTGAGACCTAAATTTGAGACAGTGTAGGTGGGTTGAATACCTTCAGTCCTTTGACATTGAGCTTGCCTATACACCTGGTAAGGATAATGTAGTTACTGATGCACTAAGCAGGAGGACTAAGATACATGCAGTTCATGAGGCCAGTGGTGAGTGGAAGCTTATAGCCTTGTTCTCTATGATGCATTTGCAGGTGTAGGATAAATAGCAGAAACCTTATCTTTAATACTTAGCTGTGACTTATACCCTCCTATATAGAGTGAGGATGAGACATCTACTAGATTCAGAAGGCCCAGTTCTACTAGAGTCAGGGGAAAGTGAGGACCCTCCTCCTGGTTAGACAGTATGCGATGATGTGGTACTGCATTTCCATGGACGAGTATGGGTTTTAGGGTATATATGTGAGGAGCTGATGTGGGAGTTTCATGATTCAGTTGGGCAGTGCATCTTGGAGTTACCAAGGTGTAACATTACTTGCGACGTCAGTATTGGTGGTCTGGTATGAAATGAGACGTAGCTGGTTTTGTTACGAGTGGTTCCAACTGTCAGCAGGTGAAGGCAGAGCATTAGAGGCAAGCCAGACTATTACAGTAACATCCCCAGTAAATGAATAATAAGACATATTTCAAATTTATTATTATTTATGATGAAATATTAATTTAACTTTAAAGGGGTTTCTATGTTCGATAGCATACCCGATATGCAAAAATGGGTTTCTTTGGAATCTTACATTGCACACTAATAGTATAATATTACTATTTTAAATTGTAGTTAACTCATAGAAATTTTTTTGGCGGGAATGAATGAAAATAACTACAATATGATTGTACATTATTGTTAAATGTATATACATTTATTCAATAAAAATCTAGAGGCTTAAAATATGAATGAATCACATTTTAAGCATAATTTACATTAAAAGGCCGATTTACCATCTTTTAATGGAGAACCCTCATTAAATATAGTTTTAGTCACTTTAATACATTCTAATTGACAAAATATAATCCTTCTTTAGAATGGGACATCAAATTTTACTTTGGGTAATTTTTTTGTATTTTTTTGATAAAGTTCATTTTTAATGAATAGTGAAAAATACTTTATTTTAATTCAAAAGTGCCTTTGAATATAATTTATTTATATGGTTAGATTATCTTTTTAGTTGGGTTTAAAGTGAAATTGAAATATATTTTTACCATTTAATCCAATTTTGGTCATTTTAATTAATTTAACTATAAAATTGGACATAAACAAGTATAAATCATTTGATAGTTATTGTTTCTTAAAAACACGCTATTTGTTTTGATACCATTAATTAATTTTAAAATTAATTAATGTCACTTATATGTTTTGATTTTGGAAAAATAGAAAACATTTTTGAATTCAGAATATCAAATATAGCTTAGGCTGAATTTTTGGTATTTTTCTGAAAAACTTCAATTTTTGAAGAATAGTGACACCACTTAGTGGTAGTTAAAAAAACCGACTTAATCATTTAAATGAAATTTTACCACTTATGTGAATTGAATTTCAAATATCCGACATACATAGTTGTTTTCAAGAAGTACAATTGTGTTAATTAAGATGAAAATAATTTTGGTAGAATAGTAACTTTGGGCTTTTATTTACCACGGTTAAAGATCAATAGGGTAATTCATGGTTAAAAGAATATTATAATAATTCATAATTACCTTAAAACTTGTCCAAACCTTATTGGTTTAGTCATTTATGACCATGGGAATATTTTGGTCGATTTTTGGACCCCATTTAGTCACTTTGGTGTGATAATGACAATTTACATTAATTAACATAAAGTAAAGGCCAAAATAACAAAACAAAATATCATTTTGTAAATTAATTTTTATAAGGGATTATATTACTTATATTTTCTCCTATAAGTATTAATAAGAAATATAAAAATATTTCCTACATTATGGTAATTTTTTTATAATTTTTAGACATCGAATAAATTAAATTAATTATGACCCAATAATGATGCAGTATTTACCTCATTAATAAATGATTTAAATAAATAAGATTATATGACTAAAATATTATAAAAAATATGTCCAATTTTAATTTTATGATTTTATTTCGACCATGATTCATCTTATATTTGACTATAATGATTTTTGGACCTTTATAAATAGAATATCATTATATAATAAAATAATGTTTTTACACTTTCCTAAAGAGACCCTCCTCTCCCTTATAAAAGGAAACCAATTATAGGAAATTCCTCACACCTCTCAAGCCATTTGGAATGACCAAAATCTTCCCGCTTAATCTCCCTACATCCATGTCCTCCTCTTAGAAGCCTTCCCTTAGGCAGGAGGCACTGCAAGAAATCCTTTTGTTCAAACCAAAGGGAGTTACCCAAATTAAAGGTTACAGTTTCTCTTAAATTATTTTCTTTTATTTTACTTTTCCAATCCCTAAACTATTTTTTTCATTTATTTTGTAAAAAAATTAGTATCCTAAATATACTATTAGAACTACACATACCCACACCTCCATCTAATGGATGAAGAGTATAATGTTGTTATGGATGGAAAACTAAGGCCTCACGAAATGATGATTGTTCAATTACTTCTTACCGCCTGTCATGGTGGCCATTATAATGGAACTATATTTATATATGATATATATTGTGTTCATGATTTCCTTATGCTTTTGTAATTCCCATTTATAGAACACTTTTATTGTTCCAATTGTGGATAAATACGATAATCTCATTTGAGGAAGTGCGGACTACAACCCTCTCAAAGTGATTTGATTTGTTAATGCCTTATGTGAGATGTATAAAGGATTGAGTCAACACTATTATATATGATATTATACTGGAATTGTAATATACCTATGTATCATTATGTTTTATTTCCATTAAAATAAGAAATAGAAATGAAAGTAGCGTTCATGCGTACGTACGACATATCGTCCCCCTGAATGGTGCATTTCATTTATTACCTCTAAATATTATGTACTATTATAAAAACATTTGTATACTTGAAAAATATGATATATATGATATCCAAATCATGAATATAATTTGGATATAATGAACCTTTGACAACATGGAAAACTTGTAAATATATGGTGTTCATTTTTACTCAAGCACCAAATATCGGCAAAATGAACGTTATTAACATAAACGATTGAATAATGTTTACAACATGGTAATAAGTGATATTAATGGAATAATAAAATTGAAAAATATTCTTATGTTATTTGAAATTAATGTTAATTTATTATTCAAGAGATTAAAGAACGATTGATTCAAGTCAGACACAAGGTAAGTTACTTCGTGTCAATCTCCTTTCATTGTGGAATTTTTTATACACGACTTTATTTTATACGGTGTATAAAACCCTTTGACTTTTCATTTTATTCAAAGGGAATCTTTTTATAATAATCATTTTACTAAATTATAGAAAAGAATTTTTTTTACATAAGCAGTGAAAATGACCTTTCCGCCGCCACGCGTATTATTTGATCTTTGGCTTCCATAACAAGTCATAATGTTTTTAGACGGAAAAATAAATATCATATACTTTTTTACGTATTTTGGTATTGAAAATGATTTTGATAATGGATTTATTATTTCAGTATCTTGAAATAATATTTTATTATCACAATTTGGAAATGTTGTCTTTCCTTTATGCTTATGTTAGGTGTTATGATCATGATATGGTTCTTGGGAATTATTTACGTATACAGGTGGTTTCGTAATAAAACTAGGGCAGGTGAGACCGAGATATCTCTCCAATGCATTAGGTAATGTGACGGAGGTAAACATGAATGTTTCTCCTAAAAGATTTTGGGAATATATTGTGATGGGTATTCCAAAGTAACTCTATATGTTTTTGTGATAGATACAATGTAAGTATGATATGGATGCCACAAGATAACTTTATGATTAATGATTTCAATGTGTCATTCATAAATCTTATGTTTTCAAGAGGTAAGTAAAAGAGTTCATGTTTTGTATGTTTTTATCAAAAAAGGTTTTCATTCTTTGTTTTATAAACCTTATTGAGCTTTTTATTCTAATCCCATGTTTTGATATGTTTTCACAAGACTTAAAAATGAATACGGTCAAAGATGTGATCAGGAAAAAGTCATGTTGTCTAAAACATAGAACTAGACATGACCCTTTTTTAATGAGTTATTATTTTGTGAAAAAAATGGAAACTTTGTATATATGTCTACCTTGTAATATTTTGAGATGTAATAGTTATGTCTTAATTCTATAAAACAGTAAACATGAAAAGATCCTCAATGTGAATTATTCATTTAATTGAATATTATGTAATGTGTAAGGCCGGGTCTTTATAGTTGGTATCATATGTCAGTTTTGATAAATTTGGGAGTTAGGGTATTGTTAAATTAATATTCAGAAAGTAATTTATGTTAATATTGATATCATATAGCATTTATAGATTACCATATTTCTTCGAAAAAGGTATTTCTATGTATTGAATGGGTTTCTATTGAGGAAACAAGGAAGCTCTGTTGGGACGACATCAGGAGGAATAAAACCTTCCAAATCAGAATCCTGGGATGGTCAGAATCAGAACTGAATAGTTTTCGGCAGCGATGACACAGTTGACACAGGCTATCAATGGTTGTGGTATCCATGTACGAGATCAGCTAGATCAACTACAGAGTAACATGTTAGTAGTGGAGCATTTAATGAGGCAACATCCCCAATCATTAAGAGGATCATCTGACCATGTGCTATCTGAAGGGTGGATTAAAGCATTGGATAAGATTTTTTATGTCATGGGTTGTTGAGAACATTGAAAGGTTAGTATTTCTATTTACCATTTTGAAGGTGAAGCTAATCAGTAGTGGTCAATGGGGAATAATATTCGGGATACTGATGAGATTGATGCTCTCGATTGGGATGAATTCAAAGGTATGTTTCTTGAGTAATATTTTCCCAAGGTGGTTCATCTTAGGATGGATAAATGATTCCTAGAACTGAGGTAGGAGGATGACTCAGTGGCTACTTATGAAGAAGATTTCACTCAACTAGAAATGTATGCTCCAAATTTCATACGAGATATTGATAGTAAAATCAACAGTTTTTACTCTGGATTAAAACCAAAGTATCAATGGGATTTAACTTCTCATGAGGTCAAAAGTTATGAAAGAAATGTTCATTTTGCAGAGAAGGTGGAAATAGAGTTTGCCGATGATCAGGTATTCTTTGAAAAACAACAGAATAAGAGGATGAGGTGGTAGGTGAAAGGGAAGAACTCTTCAAAAAATTCTAATGGTAAGAAACTTAAGTTTACAGTTTGTGAAAATTGTTGTAAAAATCACACTGGGGTATGTCTTTTGAATTCTGGTAAGTGCTATCAATGCGGTAAAATGGGACAGAAGGCTCGTAATTGCACTGAAAAATATCAGGGTAATTGTAATACAAAATCAGATTTATAGTCAGTAAAATGATTAGGTGAAATGAAATGGGTCATTATGAAAATGAGTGTCCAACAAAGAACTCAATCTAAGGAAAGCAGAAAAACTACAAGTAGAAAGGGGTGGCGAAATCCTTTGAAACTACTTCAGCAGATGTTGGGCCATAAAATGAAGTTGTATCAGGTACACTGTTTGATTGTTCAGATTTTTCCAATGTGTTGTTTGATTCAGGGACTACACACTCTTCCATTTCTAAGAAGTTTTCTAGTAAATTGGGAATTTCCACTCAAGATATGAATATAGAACTTACAATAAAAACTCTTGGGGAAATTTTTGAGACAAAAAGAATGAAAAAGAACATTCATGTCCTTGTGTGCAGAAATAATCTACCCGCAAACCTTATTTTTTTCCCCTAGAAGAGTTTGATGTTATTTTTGGCAGGGATTGGCTTTCTGTTTATTATACTAATATTGATTTCAAAGATAAAGAGGTTTATTTTGAGAATGATTTTCAATTTGTATACAAAAATGAACCCTTTCTGTTGATAACATATCATGAAGATGAGAAACTTGTAAAATATGGAAATCAATGTTACCTTTCAAATATTGTTTAAAACAAAGAAACAATTCAGATTAATTATGTGCCAGTGGTAAACGAGTACCTTGATGTTTTTCTTGATGTGTTGCCTAGTATTATACCTGATCGGGATGTTTAATTCACTGCTGACTTAGTTCTTGATGCTAAGCCAATTTCAAAACCCCCTTATCGAATTACTCAAATTGAACTTTTAGAGTTAAAGATGCAATTGAAATAGTTATTAGATAATGGTTTCATTCGACCTAGAACGTCACCAAGGGGTGCTCCTGCCTTGTTTATTAAAAATAAATATGGTTAAATGAGGCTTTTCATTGATTATAGAGCAATGAATAACATCACTATTATGAATAAGTATCTTTTGACTCATATTGATGATTTGTTTGATTAGCTCCAGGGAGCTATATATTTTTCGAAGATTGACTTGTGGTCGGTGTACCATCAGTTGAAAGTAAAGTAGAAGTTCCAAAGACCGTGTTTCGTACTAGATATGGCCATTATGAATTTGTAGTTATTCCTTTTGGGTTATCCAATGCACCTACTGTATTCATGGTTACTATGAATACAATTTTCTGAGAGTTCTTGGATAAGTTTGTGTTTGTGTTCATTGATGATATTTTGGTTTATTCCAAAATTAAAGAGTAACATGAATGTCATCTAAGGGTTGTCATACAAACCTTATAAGAAAAGAAACTATTTGGGAAATTCAGTAAGTGTGAGTTTTGGTTACAACAAATTTAATTCCTAGTTCACATTGTTTCAAAAAATGTCATAACTTTTGATCCTTCTAAAACAAAAGTTATTGAATAATGGACAAGACCAAAAAAGATAACCGAGATTTGTAGTTTTCATGGTTTGTCTAGTTATTACTGGAGGTATGTTGAAAATTTTTAACGGTTATCTAGTCCAATGAATAAGTTAACTCTAAAAGGTGTTAAGTTCATCTGGACAAAAAAATGTGATGATTGTTTTCAGGAATTGAAAAGAAGATTGGTGAATGCTCCAGTTTTGGTACTTCCTTCCCGAAATGATGAGTTTGTTATCTAAAGTGATGCTTCATTGAAAGGATTAGGTTGTATCCTAATGAAAAATGATCATGTAATTGCTTATGATTCATGTCAATTGAATCCACATGAGTTAAATTACCTGACACAAGATTTGTAATTAGCTGTTGTTGTTTTTTCTTTAAAAATATAGAGGCATCACTTGTATGGAGTGAAGTGTGAAATATATACTGACCACAAAAGTTTGAAGTTTATATTCACTTAGAAATAATTGAACATGATACATATGAGATGGTTGGAATTAATCAAGTATTATGATTGAACAATCCTTTATCATCTGGGGAAAGAAAATAAAGTGGCTGATGCTTTGAGTCGAAAAAGTAATTCATTATTAAACATGTTATGTTTGGAAGAGGATATTTTGGTTTTCGATTTGATGAACTTTTGCATATAAGTTGTTGTTGCAGGAAATTCTTCTGTTTTGTTTCTGGTGCCAAGGAAATTATCTATATCAGATAAAATTAAGAAAGCGCAGGAGGAAGACATTGAGTTACAGTAAAAGGTTGTGTTGGTTCAGAAGAGTAAGTTTCCTCATTTTAACATTGATAATGATTGTGTGTTGAGATTTGGGAAGAGATTATGTGTGACTTGTGATTCTCAGTTGAAGAATGAGATGTTATGTGAAGCTCATAGTTCTCAGTTTTCAGTTCATCCTAGTAGTACTAAGATGTACAGAGATCTTCGGGAGTATTACTGGTGGGATGGAATGAAAAGAGGAATTTCTGATTTTAGTATGAAGTGTTTGACTTGTCAACAGGTTAAAGTAGAGCAGAATTTATCGAAAGGAATGCTTCATCCTTTATTGGTTCCAGAGTGAAAATGGAAAACTATATCCGTGGACTTTGTTGTGGGATTATCAAAGACATCTCGAGGTAATAATGCAATCAGGGTTATAGTTGACTGATTGAATAAATCTGCTCATTTCCTTCCTATTAGAGATACTTTGCCTCTAGATAAACTTGCACGGTTGTATGTTAAAGATATAGTCAGGTTTCATGGAGTTATCCTCTCCATTGTATCTAATCGTGATCCCAAGTTCAATTCTATCTTTTGGAAAGGCCATTAGAAGTCATTTGGTACTGAATTAAATTTTAATACAACTTTTCATTCTCAATCAGATGGGCAGTCCAAACGAAACATTCAGACCTTGGAGGATATGTTACGTGCTTGCTCGATGGATTACAAGGGAAGTTGGGACAAACATCTTTCATTGGTTGAATTTTCTTATAATAACAGATTTAATTCCAGTATACAGATGGATCCATTTGAGGCATTATATAGAAATCATTGTCGAAATCCAGCATTCTGGGATGATGTAGGTGAAAGGAAGCTGATGGGACCAGAATGGGTAGAAAAGATGGCAGAGAATGTTCAGTTGATTCAGAAGCACAAGTGAACAGCCCAGAGTAGAAAAAAATTTTATGAAAATAACCGGAGGAAGGATCTTTCCTTTGAGGTAGGTGATCAGGTCTTTCTTAAAGTTTCTCCATGGAAAAGTGTGATGCATTTTTTTAAGAAGGTAATGTTGAGTCCAAGGTTCATTGGTCCTCATGAAATTTAAGAGAACGTTGGATCCGTTGCGTATAGAGTGGCTTTACCTCCAAGTTTATCCCAGGTAATAAGTGTTTTTCATGTTTTGATGTTGAGAAAGTATATGCCAGATCCATCTCATGTATTGAGCCCAGAGGTAGTATAGTTGGAAGAGAATCTCTCTTATGAAGAAAAACTAGTCCATATTATTGACTGTAGAGAGTAGGTGTTGTAGAATAAGGTAATTCATCAGGTAATGGTTTTGTGGAACAACCATATGGTTGAAGAGGCAACGTGGGAATCTGAAAATGCTATGACGGACAAATACCCCCACTTATTTGGATAAGTGAATAAAAATTGCATGGACGCAATTGCCAAAAGGGGGAAAGATGTAACATCCCAGGTAAATGAAGAATAAGACATATTTCATATTTATTAATATTTTTTAATTTAATATTAATTTAACTTTAAACAAGTTGCTATGTTCGATAGCGTACCCGATACGCAACATCGGTTTTCTTTGGAATCTTACGTTGCACACTAATAATATAATATTATTTGTTTAAATTGTAGTTAAACTCATTGGGGTTGTCTTTCCGGGAATGAATGAAACTAACTACAATATGATTATACATGATTGTTAAATGTATTTACATTTATCCAATAAAAATTTAGAGGCCCAAAATATGAATGAATCTAATTTTAAGCATAATTTACATTAAAAGGCTGATTTACCACATTTTAATAGAGACCCGTTTTTAAATATAGTTTTGTACACTTTAATACATTATAATTGACCTAATATAATCCTTCATTACAATGGGTACATAAAATTTTACTTTGGGTAATTTTTTTGTATTTTTCTGATGAAGTTCATTTTCAAATGAATAGTGATAAATAATTTATTTTAATTCAAAAGTGCCTTTTAATCTAATTTATTTATATGGTTAGATTATCTTTCTAGTTACTTTTAATGTGAAATTGAAATATATATTTACCATTTTATCCAATTTTGGTCACTGGAATTAATTTCACTTTGAAATTGGACCTAAACAGGTATCAATCTTTTGATAGTTATTGTTTCTTAAAACACGCTATTTGTTTTGATAATGAGAAATAATTTTAAAATTAATTAATGCCACATATATGTTTTGAATTTGAAAAAAAGACATCATTTTTTATTTTGGAATATCAAATATAGCTTAGCTGAATTTTTGGTATTTTTCTGAAAAACATCAATTTTTGATGAATAGTGACACCACTTAGTGGTAGTTAAAAAAATTGAATTTTTCATTTAAATGTAATTTTAACACTTTTTTGAATTTAATTTCAAATATCCTAAATACATGGTTGTTATCAATAAGTAAAATGTGGTTCATTAAGATGAAAATAATTTTTTGTGAATAGTAACTTTTGACTTTTATTTACAGCGGTTAAAGGTAAATAGGGTAATTCAATGTTAAAAGAATATTATAATAATTTAAAATTACATTAAAACTTTTCCATAAATTATTTTTTGAGTCATTTACGACCATGGACATATTTGGGTCGATTTTGGGACCCCATTGAGCTACTTGGGTTTGATAATGACAATTTAGATTAATTAACTTAAAGTAAAGGCAAAAATGAGAAAAGAAAATATCTTTTTTAAATTGATTTTTAGAAGGGGTTATATAAATTATCATTTCTTTTATAAATATTCATTATAAAGATAAAAATATTTCCTACATCATTGTATTTTTTTATAATTTTTAGACATCCAATAAATTAAATTATTTATGACACAATAATGATGCAGTATTTACCACGTTAATAAATGATTTAAATAAATAAGATTATAATGATTTAAATATTATCCAAAACATGTCCAATTCTTATTGGATTATTTTTTTCGACCATGAGTCATCTTATCTTTGACTACAATAATTTTTGGACCTTTATAAACGAAATATCATTATATAATTAAATAATGTTTTCACACTTTCCAAAAGAGCCCCTCCTCTCCCTTATAAAAGGAGACCACTTCAAACCAATTAATGACACCTATAAAGCCATTTGGCTCGTCCAAACTCTACCCAATTAAGCTCCCTACATCCCTCTCCCCTGCTTAAAAGCCTTACCATAGGCAGAAGGCACTTCAATAAGTCATTTGGTTCAAACCAAAGAGAGTTACCCAAATTAAAGGTAACAATTTTTCTTAAATTTTTTTCTTTTATTTTACATCTCAAACCCCTAAAATCATTTTATTCCTTATTTTGTAACAAAAATATTATCATCAATATACTATTCAAACTACACTTACTCACACCTCCTTCTAATGGATGATGAACATAATGTTTCTGTGGATGGCAAACTAAGGCCTCACAAAACGATGATTGTCCAATTACATATTACCGCATCTCATGGTGGCCATTAAGATGGAACTGTGTTTATATATGATATATAATATGTTTATGATTTACTTATAATTATGAACTTCCCATTTATAGCATGCCTTTATGGATTCCATGGTGGGTATATACGATAATCTCATTTGAGTAAGTGTGGACTACCGCCCCCTCAAAGTGATTTGATTAATTAATGCCTTATGTGGTATGTATAAAGGATAGATTTAATGATATTATATATGATATTATACTAGAATTATAATATACCTATGCATCATTATGTTTTATTTCCATTAAAATAAGAAATATAAATGAAAGTAGTGTTCATGCGTTCGTACATCTTACCATCTCCATGAATGGTGCATTTCAATTATTACCTCTAAATGTTATGTACTATTATAAAAACATGTATATACTAGATATATATATATATATCTATATGATATATATGATATCCAAATCATGAGTATCATTCTGTATATAATGAACCTTTGACCACATTGACAACATGTAATTATAAGGTGTTCATTTTTACTCAAGTACCAAATATCGACAAAATTAATGTTATTAACAAAAATTATTGAATAATGTTTATAACATGGTAATATGTGATACAAAAGGATTAATAAACTTGAAAATTTTTCTTAATAAGGTAGAAATTATATTTATTTTATTATTCAGAGGATTAAAGATCGATCGAGTCAAGTCGGACGTGAGGTAAGGGACTTTGTCTCAATCTTCTTTCATTGAGGCATTTTTTTATACATGAAATTATTTTATATTGTGTATAAACCCCTTTTACTTTTCGTTTTATTCAAAGGGAATATTTTCATATGAAGCGTTTTAATAATTGACAAAAAAGAATGTTTTTTTCATAGGCGGTGAAAATGACCTTTCGGCCACCGCCAGTATTATTTGATCTTTGGCTTTCTTAACAAGCCATGAATGTTTTTAAAAGGAAAAATAAATACCATATACTATTTTTACATATTTTGGTATTGAAAATGATCTTGATAATGGATTTATTATTTCAATATCTTGAAATTATATTTTATTATCGCAATGTGGAAATTTTATCTTTCTATTATACTTATGTCATATGTTATGTTCATGTTATGGTTCTTGGGAATTATTTACATATATGGGTGGTTCCGTGATAATCCTAGGACGGGTGAGCCCGAGATAGCTCTCCAATGCATTGGGTAACATGACAGAGGTAAAGCTGAATGTTTCTCCTAAGAGATTATGAGAATATACCATGATGGGTATTCCAAAGTAACTCCATATGTAGCTGTGATAACTACAATGTAAGTATGATATTTATGCCACAAGTTAACTTTATGATTAATGATTTCTATGTGTCTTTCATAAATCTAATGATTTCACGAGGTAAGTAAAAGAGTTCATGTTTTGTATGTATTTATGAACAAATGTTTTCATTATTTGTTTTATAACCCTTACTGAGCTTTTTATGCTCATCCCATTTTTTGAAATGTTTTCACAGGACTAAAAGATGAATAAGGCCAAATATGGGATCAAGGAAAAGTCATGCTGTCTAAAACATGGATCTGGACATGACTCTTTTATTAAACTGTTTTTATTTTATGATAAAATTAAAAATATCTAGATATTTCTACCCTGTAATATTTTGAGATGTATTAGTCATGGCCTAATTCTCTAAAACTCTAAACCTGAAAAGATCCTTAATGTAAATTATTCATTTAATTCAATATTTATTAAGGTTTAAGGCTGGGACCTTATAGTTACAGTAGTTACCCATTCCAGAGTGGAAGTGGGATGATGTTGTGATAGATTTCGTGATGGGGTTGCCAAGGTCACCTCGAGGTAGTGTTGCCATGCGGGATGTTGTAGAAAGACATACCAAGGTAGCTCACTTTTTCCGATTAAAGAGACTTTTGGTGTTGACGAGATCGAGAAGTTGTATATCTGAGAGGTGGTATGCCTTCATGGGGTCCCTCATTATATTGTCTCAGATAGGGGCTCCCGCTTTCCATCTCATTTCTGGATGATTTTTCAGAGGGAACTGGGTACACAGGGGCTTCTGAGCATAGCTTACCAGCCTCAGACCGATGGCCAGTCAGAGCATATGATATAGGTGCTTGAGGACATATTGCGCACATGTTTTGTAGACTTTGGGTGCTCTTGGTGGAAGCACATACCCTTGGACTATTTTGTCTATAATAATAGTTTGCATGAAACTATTGAGATCACACCTAAAGAGGCTTTATATGGTAGTCTATTCCGATCACCATTGTGCTAGATGGAGGAAGGTGACACAGATTTATTGGGACCACGTCTCATGAAGGAGACTACTGAGAAGGTCTAGTTGATATGGAAGTGTATGGTGACTGCACAGTCTCATCAGAAATCTTATGCTGATCACCACATATGACCCTTAGAATTCGTGGACAGGGATCATGTTTTCATATGTGTCTCGTTGAGGTTGGGCCAAAGGTAGATAAAAAGACAGGGTAAACTTTCACCAAGGTATGTGGGTCATTTACGATTCTGGAGAGAGTCAGGACAATTGCCTATTAGTTGTAGTTTCCACTGAGGTACTGGGATATACATGATGTCTTCCATGTATCATGGCTATGTCATTATCACTCAAACCCATATCACGTTTTTCAGCTCGAGGAGGTAGAGCTTCAGGTCGATGCATCCTTTGAGAATAATCTGATTCATATTGTTGATAGGAGAACGAAGGTTCTCCGAGGCTGGTCAGTTCCTCTCGTACGGGTGCTATGGCAGCATGGCCGAGTACAGGATGAAAACTGAGAGCTGGAGACCGACTGACATACTCAGTGGCTGGAGTGGTCCACATCTTTATCTTTACAACCCATGGAAAGGAAATTCATGTATTAATTGCTTTAAGGGGGGAAGTTTGTAAGAATTTGGTTCTTATTCATGAGGTACAAGTTTCTTTATTTTCTTTTTTCTTAAGAGTTTTTGAGAAAATAAAAAAAAATGGAGACAATTCCATATTTTGTGGGTACACGTCGTGTAATTTTACACATGACGTGTACTTTGGCCGTGTGGGAAGAGTACACAGTGCGTGTTGGACTGCCAGAGAATAAGGGTGTAAAATCTTACTACACGCCATGTAATCAGTCGGTAGGTTAACAATAAGGCAGTGAAGGTGGCTGCCAGCTGAGTGACGGTACAAGCTGTGAATTCAGTAATACAAGTCGTGTACTCATGTTGATGGATGAACAATGTCGTGGTGGAAATGTTTCCGCCACAAGAACAGTTAAATGAGAAAAATACATGCATAGCACTTGAGAGTACACATCGTGTAATTTTTTTTCTCTTAAAATGGGCAGTAGCCTTCTCTGTTCAAAGAGGAAGCTTAGAATTCCAGAGGAGAGCGGGAGAGATTGCCGGAGCTTGGAAGATCTACTAATCGCACACCGGGAACCCAATTCCAAAGCTTTCGATCTCCTTGGAACCGCACAGGTGAGTTCTTCCTCCTCATTGTGTGTTTCGTACCTATTCTTTCTTGATGGATATTTTATTGAGTTTGAACAGGATTATGTTCATCTTATAACTCCACTATTCTCGTTTGTTTTAGGAGGTGTGATTCATGTATACCGATCAGGGGCGGTCATGGTAGGTGGTTTGATTTTTATTTCCAACTGCTGTGTGTTTTTGTGTACCATTGTGCTACGAACCAATGTTTGGGGTGTCGTATGGATGAGTCATTTGTTGAATGATATCTAGAATTGTATCGATAATACCATGACAAGTTTAAATTGTAGTTTGGGATCACTACTTGGGTCAGGGTCCTCTCTGGGTGTGTATTCCTCTATTTAACAGTCTGGCTAGTATTCCTGAGGGTATGTCGTGATTATATTGTGCATTGACTTTTTCTTTTGAGAAAGTGTATATAAATTATTGGATTATGATTTGGGATTGGCCCAGTTCCTTTGGCCTATGGGTAGTGTGTTGCTTAGCCTGAGGGCAGTGTCTCGTTTAGCCAGTGGAAATCCTTTCTGTGCCCGTGGGTGGTCGATTCTGTGCATATGGGTGACACATCGTTGCATATTGTTTACTACTTCCTCTATTGTATGCCATTTATCTTTTCCGCTACGCTACACTTTGAAAAATGAGGGCATAGTTCCCCCACTATCAGACCTAGGCCCTCTCTGTTAGTCAGCAGCCTCAGGCATTTGGGGAAATGTGTTTGAGGTCATGTAACCAACCGGGTTTGGGGCACCCGTTGAGTGGCACCCAGATCCAGGACGTTACATTATGTTACACTCAATATCAAGTTTCACTAAACAATAACATATTATTTAAATATTTTTTTTAAATAATAAAATATAACATAGTCTTTAAGATGGTGGATATCAATATTATTGATAAAATTATGAAATTAATATGTTATATATTTAGTTTTTTTAATTAATCTAAATGATTTTATAGGTACAAGAGAATAATAAATCCAATTTTATGCATTGAAAAATATTTTTTTCAAAAGACCATTTTAACACATTTTGTTGGATCACCTGTTAAAGTCGATATTTTAATAGTGTTATATATTTAATTTGAAAAAGTAATCTTCCTCTTTTAAAGCGTAATACAAAAATTTTGTTTTGTTGAATTTTTGACTTGTTTTGAGATGTTTCACATTTTTTTGAATAGTGAAAATAGAAAATTTTAATAGGAAACAAGTTTTTCATCATAATTATTTATAAAGATACATTATTTTTTAATTGGATTTAAAGTATAATTTGATTAAATTTAAATCAGTAAATACAATTTAGGTCATTATAATCAATTTTATAGTGAATATGAATTTAAAAACATTATAATATTTTGTATGTTTTCACTTTTAAATGTTGTTTCTCTTTCCTTCAATGAGACTAATTTTAAATTAATTATTCAAAATTATATGTTATGAAATTTGAAAAAATTAATAGATATTTGGATACATTGGATATAAATTATATGTATTGGTTTCTTTTATTTTTGTAAAAAATAATAGTAAAATTTAGTAATATTTTAATTACCCTGGTTAAGGTTAAATAATGTATTTTTGTGTAAAAATTATATTATAAATACTATAAAAATACATTCAAACATGTCATAATTTTATTCGATGAGTATTTTTGACCAAAATAATCAATGGAATGAAATTATAACCTTTTAAATCCACTTGGTTTAGAGTATGACATTTAAAATATTATTTTAAAAGAAAATTTAAGTTTCCACAATTTTGTTTTTAACAAGTGAAATATTTTTAACATGGTGTTATATAGAGGATATATTTAACTATAAATAGAATTTATAAATATAAATATTTTATCTTTATAATTATAATTTATTTTTATTTTTTAGGGTATAAATAATTACATTAATGGCATATATAATGATTATGCAATAATTGTTTAACAAAATGGAATATCAAATAAAGAATATTAAATTTTTTGAAAAAATATAATTTGATAATTTTAAAGGCATGAAAGATTTTTTTAGAATAATATGACATGTTATTTTTGCTTTATAAGTATTTTTTAGAATTTATCTTGTCGATATGATATTTTTAAAAAATCATGTAAAGAATAGTGTCAAAATTGACAATATTCATATTTTTAAAGAAATACTATTATATTAAATAATATAAAATTTATAAAAATATAAATTTCCTTGAAATAATTGGGATAAGATTGATAATTTCATCAATGAGTCATTTATTTTTAGTTTGGAACTTTATAGTTTCTATATCAACAAATAAATTTTAAAGATGAAAGTTTTCAGATAAGAGTCTAATGGTTTAACAAAGTGTTAAAACAATAATATAAGGGTATAACCATGAAATAAAATTGAAAAATATTTATTGGATAAATTTTATACTATAATTACCACCTTAATATCTAATTTTATTTCATTAATGAACACTTATACATACAAATAACTTATATATTATTTAAATCAAATATAATTTCAAAATGTCACTCTCTTTGTATATAATATCTATGATGTGTTCACATGGGAAAAAAATAATGACACTAACCAAAATAACTTTATATTTTAATATTAATGAATCTATTTTGATTATATAATTTATTTATAATTTTAATGAATTATATAATTATATTAAATACAATTTCAATGATAAACAATTATTTATTTAATAAAAAGAAGTATTAAATAATTAATTTTAAATTTATTAATTTTGAAATATTTGGGATTATTTTACGTTTATAATTCAATTTATATATCTATATAGTATATATAATATGTGTGAATGAAAATACTAGAATTACCACTTTTTATTGATGCATTTTATGTCAAATTAAATGAATAATAACAAATTTGGATGTAATGATATTTTATTGAATTAATATATTATTAAATTATTTAGAAATCACAAAAAATCGTAAATGATCACAAAGGGGATAATATATGGTATAAATTGTCTAAAAAATTTCATTTATAGAAATTGATATGCATTTCATGTAGAATATATATTTTTTATATTTGGAGGTTTTCAGAATGTTCCACTCACATCAATTATAAAAGGAAACCTCCTTCCTCACATTCCCACACCAATTTTATTACTATAGATTGAACATACCCTACATATTTATCCCCCAAAAATCCTAATCCATTTTCTTCAGGTTCCAGTATTCCAAAAATATCAACTCCATATCCCCTACGAAAATATACAAAAGAAGTCCATTGAAAAAGAGGTTATTGGTTTACCAACTCATTCAAGTTCATTTCTTCTTCTAATTTATCTTAATTTGTTATTTAAATTCCAAAGTGTAAAATATGGATTCATATTTATACTTAGGTTTTATTATGATTATGGAAAAACCATATTCCTTGATTTATCCATCATACAAAAAATAAAAATCACCGCACGTGTGTACGTACGGCCTACCATATCCACACCTTAGTGTAAACTATTTTTCATCACCACATTACTTTTATGGGTATATTCATATAAATAATGGATATATATTATAATTATGAAAATATATTTATTATGTAAAAATTAATATTTCATCCACTTACTTACCCTTTCTCTATTCAGGGAATGATACCATCATTGTTGCGTACTTACGAACAACCATCTCCATGACACGATACGATTCATTTTACATGATAAATATTGAAGAATGATTATAAAAACTTATTTATTGCTAAAATATGATATTTATGATAATTATATAATTATAAATAATTTTTATTTATTCCTTATGAAAAATTACTATGACATTAATAATAAAACATGCATAGTTAAATGAAACCGTTTACACCTAAAATAAGGATAATGACAAAATATTATCCACAAACAGGTGATAAAATAATATAATAGGGTCATATATGATATAATAAATATGGATATGTTTCTTTTATATATTAATAACATGATTTAAACCATTATACATGATTTTAAATCATATAGAACAAAAATGGAAGTGTGAGGTAATGGATCTTTGTGTCACTTTTATTTTTATAGGACACATGACTTATAAAATAATTATTTCTTTTTTTTGCTATATATAATTCACTTGGACATGTTATATAAAAAATTTAATTATTCTCATGATATTATAAGATTAATTTAATTTTATTCCATCATTTGTATTTTGAATGAAATGTTTAATTGTTTAATATGAAACTTTGGAATGGTTAAAGATTTTTTTACTCAAGAATGTTTCAATGGCCATTCAATGGAATTGCCCTCATCAACGTCAAAAACACTCATTATTACTTATCCTACTTTTAGGAATTAGAAATAAATTTCATTATTAATTCTATATGGATATTTGGTATGTCACATAGTTAATTAATTAAATCAATTTCATGATATGAGAAATGCTTTGGAATAGCAATGACGGGCCTCGACTGAACATTATATAGACCATTGATGCATCGATAGGTTCCCATGAGACAAATTATTTGGGAAATTTAAATAGGTTCCAACCTATGGTTTTAAACCATCCTATGAATTGTATTGGTGAAATTGGTTTTCATGTGCCTTCGAAAGGAGGTCCAATAATCAATCCTTTTCTTCATAGGTATCTCTATTATTATTGTTATTACCCGTGATATTTTCATATGTTAAAATCTATTCATTCATATCATTATCCGCTTATAGATTAAATTGCTTTGGTTTAAGTTATCTACTATGACATATTGTTTACTTATTATACAGTTATTTAAACGGAATGTGTTCTTAGTTATTTACCTTTTCATGTGGATTAATTATTATAAATTAATTATTGATAATACTTTACCTTAATGATAATTTGAGATCACCCTTTTATTTTTTATATTTTCCCCAGATTATGAAAATGAAATTTTTGAATGAGTTCAAGGATGATTATTATTCTCCTTTTTTATGTTTTAATAATTTAATATGGTATCAATTTATTTATCAATCTCTTCAAGACTATTAAATTGATTATTCATTGGGATTTGATTTCTTGTAATCATGAAAATTTAAAAAAATAATGCACCACCATCGAGATTATGCAGTCAGGTTATTTCAGTTGGTTTCAAATAATGTTTATTAAAAACCTTGGGAACTAGAATTAGAAAAACACACATTAAAGAGAACAACCCAATGGTTTAATATGTGTGAAAAACATATTGAAGGAATAATTCCATGATATGAAAATATGTTTAAAGGAACGTTTAGCCGTTAGGGTATATATAATGTTTGAATTTATTGTAATTATGGGTATTTATATTATTTGAAATAAAAAAACATATGAGATAAGCTTTGTGGTTAGAACAATTTATTAATTTTGGATATATATATTTTTTTGTGGACTCTTATCAAATTATTAGATAATATTAATATGGGTTTAGAATAAGGATTACATGAACACTGGGTGAAAGCCCATCACATCCATCAATTTCATGAGGCTTGAACCCACAATTGATGAGAGACAAGGGTCATATACCTTCCAATATCTCACATGATGTCCAGGTTAGCGTGAAATTATTTTAGTTAAAACATCTAATGTATAAAATATTTTTTTGTTATAGGGAAATGTTTTTTATACTATATATTACCTTGGGATTGGAAAATGATTTGATGATTAAGTGATCAATATTTTTTCTTAATATGTTCATTATTTAGGGGTCCATGTATAATCAAGGTAAATAGAATACTTTGAAATTTTATTTGAGAAGTGAAACTTGAATTATATTTTGGAATAATATATGATTTTATTATGTACTTATGGTTATTTAGTTTATTTATAGAAATCATTAGAAAACCATGGAGATTATGAAATTTATGTAATTAATTTTTTTTAAGAGAGACTGATGCAATTTGGAATGCAAAATGATCAAATCCTTTGGATTTTTGGGTTTTAATCTCAGTCAAGAGTATTTTTTAGAAGGTATAGTTATTTTCAAAATTATATATATTTAACTTTGTGGTTTTACTATTGAATTTTGGATATTATTTTTGGGAAATTACTTAATCTTATCCCAACCATTTTGTTTTTGGTTAATGTCTAAAGAAAAGTTGAATATATAGTTATACTTTTGTGGTTTTTTTGTTCAATATAAAATGATTCTAAATCTTCAAGCATGAAAAATTTATCTTAGATACACATTTTTTGGATAAAAATATGTGTTTGTGGTGGAAATTTATTAAAAGATGATACTCTACTTATAATGTAAGTATGTTTACTTGTTTTATTATTCTTTGATGTAAATGAGTTCTTCATGTCTATAGAAAATATATTGAAACCAAAATTGTTATCCTAGTACCTTATTTTCTTATGAGTCAAATTGTCCCTTAGATCATCATTGATTTATAGCATTGTGATTGTTAACTTTCTCCCCTCATCATGTTCTCTATCACTCTCCATTTGGACATGATGGATAGATTTCAATTTTATGTCCATGTTTTTATATGTGGAACCATAATATGTGTTATATTCGATAACCATATTTCTTCCCTTTATTTATTTTAAAGTGGAGGTCTCATTAATATGTTTTCTAATGTTGGATTTTAGTAATGATATTTAGAAAATTCAATCCCCAAGTTTTCAATATCGAGTTCAAATTGTGAGGAAACAATATATTGAAGTAGGGGAGAATGTGAAACCTCATGATTTTAGAGTACGTATCTTCTTAAATAAATTCAATTTCTTCTATAACTTATGTTACATGCAAGGCTAAGTTTTACTGAACAATAATATATTATTAACTTATTATTATTATTTAATATTACAAAGTATAACCTAGTTGTTATGTTGGAAGTTATTAATATTATTAAAAAAATTATGAAATTTATTAATTGTGTATTTAATTATTTTTTTAAAATCATCGAAATTATTTCATTGGAATAAGATAATAATAAATCCAATTTTCTGTATTAAATGGCTATATTTTTCTAAAGGCTGTTTTAGTGCCATTTGATGTCGTGCTTGTTTTAAATTTAGTTTTTAAAACTTTTAAATATTTTTTATGACAAAATAAAAATATTTTCTTCAATTACAATATAAAAAATTATTTTTTTTAATTACTGGTTTTTTTAGATGTTTCAAATTTTTATGAACAATGAAAAACTCTAAATTTTATTATAAAAACAATTTTTCATCAGAAATTTTTATAGTGTTAAATTAAATTTTTTAGGGGTTTTAAATTATAATTAGATTATTTTTTATCATTAAATAGAATTAGGTCATTTTAATCAATTTTACATTGAATATAAATATAAAAATATTGCAATATTTTGTACATTTTCACATAAAAAATCCATTTCTCGTTTCTTCAGCAGCAATGATTTAAAATTAATTTCTTAAACATATATGTTATATATTTTGAAAAATGGAAACCATATTTTGAATTAGGGTGTAAATTTTTTGTAAGTAGGATTTTCTAATTTTGGCAATATAAATATTCAAATTTATTATTAATTTAATTACCATGGTTAATGGTAAATCAAGTAATTATGGGTAAAAATAATATTATAAAGACTATAAAATGACCAAAACACTTATCATAATTAAATTTTATTATTGTGTTTCTAACAAAATCATTTTTATTACAAAATATAACATTTTGAAGAAATGTATTTGAGAGTATGCCATTTATAATATTATTTTCAAAGAAAAGTCAATTTTATCGCACCATTTTTATTAAAATGTGAATATTTTTAATATAGGGTTATATAGGGGATATGTTAGAATATAAATATAATTATGAAAGATAAAATGTTTATACTTATCATGATAATTTATTTTTAATATTTAGATAACAAATAATTAAGTTAAAGCCTTTCATAACGATGATGCAGTAAATTTTTTAAATAAAAGATATCCAAAAAAAGATATTAAAAAAATGAAATAAATATAATTTGAGATTATTTTATTCATGCAATAATTTTTTAGATTGATTTGATATGTCAATGATATTTTAACCGTATTTTTTTTAATTTATGTTATTTTTATGATATTTTTAGATAGTCAAGTAATGAATAGTGTCAAAATTGATATTATTAATATTTTAAAAATAAATAATATTATATTAAATGATATAATTTTATTGAAAATATCAATGTCAGAAAAATGATTTGGATAATTCTTAAAATTTATAAAATGAATCAATTATTTTTTGTTTTTAATTTAATAGTAAATATATTAACCCTTAAATAGTAAAAATCCAAGTTGTCACCATATGAGTTAAAGGGTTTACTTTAGGTTAAAACCCAAATATAAAGGTACAAACATGACCTAAAATTGTCCAAAATTTGTTGGATGAATTGTATTAGACACTTAACACCATAATAAAGAATTGGATATGTTTAATGAAAAATGATCTATGAAAAAAACTCAAATATTATTTAAATATATTATAGTTTAAAAATGTCACTCTCTTTGTATTGAATACCACTTATGTGATCAGATAGGGAAAAAATCATGATATGAACGAAAATAATTTTTTTTTATAATAAATAAGATATTTTCATTATAAAATTTTATGATGGATTTTATGAAATTATATAATTAACTTAAATCTGTTTTCATGTTAATACAATATTTTATTAATAAATATACGAACAAAATAATTGTTTTTAAAAGTAATAATTTGGATATATTTGGGATTATTTAACATTTATAATTAATTTTATAGATATATAGAATATATTAGAGATTTCTCATAGCATTATATGATAATTATCTCTTTTTCTAGATGTCTTTGATGTCAAATTCGACGAATTGTATCAAATATGACAATAATGGAATTTTATTGAATTAAAATATTATTACATTATTTAAAAATAAAAAATTTATAAATAATAAGAAATTGAACAGTATATGGCCTAAGACATATTAACCCATTAATTTATTTTCAATTTGGAAGTCATTTCTTCTAAAATATCTTTTTTATATTATAATATTTTCATGATTTTCGAAGCTTCCCCTCACCTCAATTATAAATGAAAATCTTCTCTCTCACATTCTCACATCACTTTGATCTTTTTATCTCGAACAACCTCTAACCATTTCTCATCCCAAAATCTTCGGTCTTCCAAAAATACCAACTCTCGATCCCTTAAGAAGGGATCTAAAGAAGTTCACCAAAGAAGAGGTAATTTTTTACCGACTCATTCAAGTTCATTCCTTCTTATACATCCAATTCATGTGTTGTTTCAATAATAAATTAATAAATACAATATAATTTATATGATTGTATGTTATTATGATTATTGGATAACTGTATTTCATGATTTATCAATTATACGAAAAGAAAAGTCATTGCGTATGTATACGGATGACATACAATCTCCACACAAATGTGTAAACTATTTTTCATCACAATTTTACTTGGAAGGGTATCATGATGGAAATAATGGATATATTTGATAATTATGAAAATTTATTTATTCTAAAAAAATTAATATACCATTAAATTCCTTACCCTTTCAACATTAAGGGAATGATATCGTCACTCATGCGTATGTACGAAGTACCGTCTCCATAACCCGATTTGGTTTATTTTACATTTTAACAATTCAATAATGATTATAACAATTTATTTAATGATATAATAAAATATTTATGACATTAATATCATTTTTACAATGTTTGATATATACCATATTCAAAATAATTGAGACACCCATAAGAAAACATGCAAAGTAAAATAAAGTTGTCGACTACCGAAGCAAGGGAAATAATGAAATATTATCAATAAAAGGCCGATAAAATTACATAATAGGATCATATATGATATCATAAATGATTTTATAGTTTTGGTATAAGTTAATAAAATTTATTAAACCATTATACAAGAAGATAAACCATGTATAAATAAAAAGGAATTGTGAGGTAAGGGATCTTTGTCTCACTTTTATTCATTGGGAAACATGCCTTATAAACAACTCGTTTCTTTTTTTGTGATTTATATACTGACCTTTGACATGTTATATCGTGCATAACCATATTAAAATTATATAATATGTTTTAATTGTTGTTATTCCTTAATGGGGAATATAATTTAAATCTTTCAAAGCTGTATGAGACACTTTGAAATGTTAAATAATTATTTTCATTAAGAAATTTTTAATGGTCATTTAATGGTATTTAAATTCATCAACTTCAAAAAACCTTGTTGATAATTAAAATCCATTGTGGTGTTATTTATAAATATGAATTATTCATTCAATACCAACATTTGATAAGGACCATAGTTTATTAATTATATCGACTACTCGATATGAGGAATTCATTGGAATGACAATGACTGGTGGTGCCCATGAATTATATATCCCCTTGATGCATAGAGAGGTTTTCATAAGTCAAATTAATTATGTAAATTAAATTTATTTCTACTTATGGTTTTAAACCATTTTTTAAAGGATTGGATGGTATATGCTTTCATGTGCCTTATACATGACATCAAATTATTAAGAATTTACAACATTGGAATTTTAGTTATTATTGTTAGTATCAATGAGGTTTCCTTATGATAAAATATATGGATAAATTTCATTCTCATTTTATTGATTAAATGGAATGTGTTTCATTTATCTAATGTTCCATTTTATTTATGACTAATCCATTTGTATAAATGTCATCCTTTATTAGTTTTTTACCTTTCCATGTTGATTTATTCTCATAAATTCATAATTTCTTTCTCATTGCATACCCTTAACGAGAAATTATTATCACCCTTTTATGTGTTCTATTTCCCTAGGTTTTGAAGTTGATTTTTTTCGACGAGTTTAAGGATTCAAATTATTTCCCATTTTTTTGTTTTTCCAATGTAATAATGGAGTCATTTATATATTTTATTTTTCTTCAAGACTACTAAACTAATAGGTTATTCGGGATTTGATTCATTGTATTCATGATAATATAATAAAATAACACACCGGCACATGGATTCGTGGGTTAGGGAATTAGAGTCAAGATACTACATGTGAATCCGGAATGTTCAGTAGAGTTACTCATAAACCACTAGAAATCATATAAGTATAGTTATATGTGAAATATAAAAATGGGTAAATTATTTCATCCCATGTATGTAGCTCCAGTCCTATCAAAATTTTTGGGATGTATTGCCCTGAGAACCTTATAAAACTCCCATTAGTAGATTTTGATACAATTATGGGTATGGATTTTATTTTCTTATATATATCCAACATAAATTGAAGAGAAAAGAAAATCACTATCCATATCACGATTCTCACTCTGATTCTATTCACATATAAAGAGGAGGGTAAATATTATATTGTACCAATATCTCAAGCTTGGATATTGTGGCCTTATTAGAAATATTTTCTAGATCAAATTATTGAGACTATGAGAAAGATTATCCTTTAAGACATTCCCATTGTAAGGGAATATAATGATGTGTTTCTTGAATAATAACTTAGCATTTCTCTAATCAAAGAGGTTGAATTTTCAATCTAACATATTCCAGGGTCTTTGAAAATGTCAGAGAATTTATATAGAATGACCATTTTTTAACTTGAAAAACTAAAAAAGAAACTGCAGGAGAATCTAGATAATGGATTTATATACCCAAGTGTTTTACTATAGCATGGACCGGTCCTCTTCATCAAGATTATAGATTAGTCCATGTGTATCTAAATTGATTATCATGAGATAAAAAAGATCATGATATATAAAATGTATTAACTTTCCTAGATTCATGAATTTTTCAATCAGCTATTTGAATACCAATAATTCTCTAAGATAGATCATTGGTGAAGATATTATAATTTAAAGGTAATGAAGGAGTATATCCTAAAGGAAACATAACATACATTTTATGGGCACTATGAATTCATTGTGATTCCATTTGGAGTCACTAATTCTATAGTAATATTCATTGATTTTAAGAAATAGAGTCTTAAGGGATTACCTCAACAATATTTTTGTGGTATTTATTGATGGTATTATTATCAACTTCAAAACAAAGGAGGATCATGAGGAGTATTTGAATATTATTATGGGGGCCTTATGTAAAGAAAAGTTGTATGAAAAGTATATTAAATGTGATTTCTATTTTGAGAAAGTGAAATTCTTATATAATTTCATAACTAGTAAAGGGATATCCATGGGATCTTAAAAAAGGAAGTTGAATGATGACTTGAAATGACATCTATAATAGATATCGATAGTTTCATTGGATTGGCAGGAATAATATCATAAATTTTCGAGGATCTTCTCATGTTTTTTATGCCGACCAACCAAGATAACATGAAAGGGAGTCATGTTTGTTTGGAATAGTGAATGTGAGGAATGTTTTAAATAGCTTAGTAAGAGGCTAATTAATGCATATTTTCTCACATTAACCACAAGTGGGTTAGGATTAGTGATATACAACAATGAAACAAAATAACATTCTAGGGTTTAGTACTCATAAAAAAATTTAAAGGAGACATCCTATACCTCCCAACAACTTAATATTCATGAGTATAACAACCTAACCCATGATTTATAATCAAATGAAATGTTTTTATCATTAATAAATTTTACACATCATCTCTATGTGGATAAGTGTGATATATATAAGGATCATAAAGTCTGTTAAATATATATTCACAAAAAATGATCATAACATGTTCCAACATAGGTGGTCACAGAAGATTAATGATTAATATTTTTCAAAACATTAGCATCATGGAAAAATAAAAAAAAGTTCTAGATACTCTAATTATAACGGATCCCTCAACAATAAAAACAATTAGGATTGAAAGGGAAAAAATATTATTAGAAATGAAAAGGTATGAAATGGTAATAATAAAAGGTTATTTATAATAAATTTCTCAAATACCTGACCAACCATACATTTTTTTTATAATCAAGGAGGCTTATCAACATGATGAGTTACTAAAGAAAAAGGTAGGGAATATTAAGAAGTTAAAAATTAATTAAGATGAATTTATAAGGTTTGGAAACTAGATATCCATCCTATCGAAACCATAGTTATGGAGGGACATTTGGGATGATGTTCATAGATTAAACTTCTTTTTTCATCCTTGATTCCATAAGATGTATATTGGTTTAAAGAAAACTATTTGGTGGGTTAATATGAAGAGAGAGATTGCAGAGTTTGTATCATGATTCAAGGTTCTACAGTAAGCCATACAATAATGAGATAAGTATAAGGGTTTTATGAAACTATTTCCTATACTAGTATTGAAATGAAAAAACACAACCATTAATTTTTTCATAGGACTGCCCTAGAAATCTAACGAAAATATCATCATCATGTTGGTAGTCAGTCACATTAATCGGTAGCAATATTTCTTTTCATTCAAGGAAGAGTTGTATCTTCACAAACTCACTAATATACATACATAATGAAAATTTTAATACTTCATGGAATTATACTCTCCATTGAACAATGATCATACGATTAGTATATATCAAATGTTATGATAAATCTAATAGACCCAAATGAAACAATTGATGACTTTACCAATTAAATCGTACCCTAGGACGATTATTTATCATCTCTTACTAGGGGGATAAAATCTTTACTATTTACCTACACTAAACCAAATATGATATTGCATAACTAAGGAATCAGAGAAACTATTTATGAGAGAAGTTCATGCTTATCAAGATCATGACCCAACCCATGTTTGCCGAACCACCCGAAGAGAATACCATCATACAACAACTTACCCTTAGAGTGTTCAATGGTGTAGTTAGAGGATATATATCTCAACGTAAGAGCATGAATATTTATATTTTATTTTTTAAAAAATAATAATTATTTTTATTCATTTTTTACTATATAAATGATTATATAACGAGTTGATAAATATTAGATTTTAATACGAAAAACACAAATAATTTTTTTTGATAATATTGAACATTAATTTATAAATTTATCATGATAAATTCATTAATTTTTGAAATAAATTAACTTTTAGTAAAGTATTATTATTAATTTTGATATATTAAATATAAATTAATATTTACTTTTATGATGTGAAAATTTAATTTTTATAAGTGTTTGAAAACTATAATTGTAAAAGAAACAATATTTTTAAATAAATGGGGATCACAAATTACAAGATTTTTTTTTAAAATTTAGAGAAATATTTAATAAATATTTTTCTATCATCACATTGATATTATCCAATAATGATTTTTTCATAATTTTCTGAGATTGTCAAATTTTCTAGAAAAAACTAAATATAGCATAAATATATGACATGTATTACGAAATCCTAATGACCCATAAATGTTGAAATATATTCCATAAAAGGTATCCACAACCAAATATTTATTTCTCCTTTAATATAATGTGTTTTATGGTTATTTTATTAATTTTACAAACCGTTAATGAGTCCTCCAAACCCTATATTATATTTTAAGATTTTAAAATAAATAAATTCTTAAACATGACTCAATTCAACATCCCAGAGGTTATTATTATAATGTAATCAGTTCACGAACATAATAAATATTAAAAAACACTACTACATTTTAGAGTACTTGGTAAAAAAATATGGTATGGTTTTTGGTTTTTTTTACATTACTATATAGAGTCCAAAACCAATATTTAGAAAATAATAAAGTACTCCAATCTCTATTCTAATATAAAACCACCAATGATGCCATTTTTGTTTACTAAAAATCATTAGAGAACAATTATAATATACCATTAACACTCTATATCCCTTAAAAGGTACCCCCAATCTCTCAATAAAATCCTAACAATCTTTTTGGAAACACCCTCTCAAGGTACAACATTCCCTCTCTTCTTTTCCATTAAAGCTCCTTGTTTGTAATTAGCCTTTAGAAAATCCATTTCTTATGTTGACAAGAGTTTATAAACATCCCTTTATAGTAAATTTTATTTTATAATAATTAGTTATCATTTATCTTATCTCGTAGTGGCATTTACATAATATATTACAATGATGATAGTAAGGGATGCCCTAATTTAACTCTTTATTCAAGAAATTTCTTTATGTAATACCTTTTGAAATCCAATTACTATCGATGGGATATAATTTTACTCATCCATTGTACATCCCATATTATTTAAAACTTACAATAGATCATTTTAAACCTCATTAATCCCTTCCATGAATCATTATGTACCCCATTATTCCATTGAAATTATCCAATGATTTTTCCGTGACAGGTCTTTGTCTTTTAAATACTGTTTCCATTTACACTCAATGGTATTCACCTAGGAATACCCATCATTCATTTACTGGGGAATTAAATTTTTTATTCTATAAAATATAATATTTGGATTAAATCTGATAAGATATTATCCTATTCTAAATTATCCATGTGGGAAACATAGGTATGTACATGATATGAAAACGAGAGGTGCACATAGAAATATATAGCTCTCTAATGCATTGGGTAATGTTTTGGTCTCATGAGACATAATGTAAGGGATGAGGGTGTAAGACTAATCTATTTTGGGAAACTTTACACCATTCTATTACATATAGGTGGATAGCCATAAGATATGTTTATGATGTCATATTTAATTTTGAAGCCATATTCCCTTGTTTCTTAACTACATCATATTTTATCATGCACCATTATTTTAGAATATGAATGTATCCCCTTTTATGTTCTACTGAATAAAATATAATACTTTCATCAAGTAAATATTTTCTTATTACATCTGTGAGATTTATATCTCACCCTTTTCTTATGTATATCCCCAAGTTATCATGTGTTGTTTTAGAAGATCCAGAAAATATAATAACATGGTATGGAGTTTTCTTATAATATAATTATATCCCATGTTCATGTTGTTATTTTATATACCTATTCAACCAAATAAATATGAATTATTAATTTTATGGGTTTTACAAAGTGTGTTCTTATGTAATAAATCATGAAATTAACTATTATAAATACACGGGTTTTCATAATATGAGCTACAAGTTCCTCTCTAGATTTAGAGCTTTAGTTTGGGTTTCCAAAGACCAATGATGTGTGGGTATAAATCACATATGTGCATGGTTTCTCTCTATTTAAAGATGTTCTCTCATCTGGTAAATGTAAGATGGGATATAATGTTTAGATCCAAGTCTAACGGGTTGGTGAAAAAGGATACTGATTTTGGTATGGCTATAGAAGATTCTAAATTTGTTCTAAAGAAAGTAACTACTTGAAATAAAATCCTGACTCTTGATGTTCATTCTATAGTTAATGTGTTTATCCAATAGAAGTGGTGGATCTTGGTAAGAAGTTTTTTGTTTCTATTTTGGAGGAACCAAAATTTGAAAAATGGGTATTACCATTGAGCATGTTTTAGGGGAGATTTAGATGGAATTATATCTTATAATTTGGATGTTAGTTTTATTGATCATGATTTCATATAAGACAAATTTTATTCACGTTAATTCAAATATAGGCTAGTTGTATCTATTTGGATTTATATAGTGGTTCCAGAAATTCTAGAATCTAGCTTGACTTGGAAATGAAGATTCATATGGGTAAGTCTTGGGATGATCTCTAAAGTCAGATACTGATATTGTAGTATAATAATGATAATTCATTATGCACTTTTGGGATTGGTCTAAAATAAAATTCCATAACCTTACCATAATTTGGTTCTCTAGAAAAAGGATAGGTATAAGGATTATTTTCTCTATTGAATGAGGATCTAGTGGTATGAGATAAATTTTGAATGGTGTCCTATAAATAAATTAGACTGATCTTGTAGGGAGTGGTTATATATTATTTGGGGATTATTTTTTCTAATGATCATCCAATTTATGTGCACTTTAATATTTCTACCCAATAGTATTAGACTCATTATAATTTTCCTGAGTAGATTTATCTTCAAATATATATGAAAAATATCAAAGGTAGATGGGTGAAAAAAGGATGAGAATCCAAAATCAATGAGATTTTCATTTAATAAAGTCATTGAGAAATGTAATAAGCCTTTGATTAGAGGTAATAGATTTTAAAATTTTAAATCCCAAAAACATAAAATTTGAAATGTCTATTTTCAAATGAAATGAACTATACTTTATAGGGCACATAGAACATAGTTTCATAATTATGAATCATTTTATTAATATGATATTGTGAATGAGGTATCATAATATGATTGTTATTTATTTTTTAGTATTTTATTTATATTTTTAGTGGTCCATGTGTCTCATTTGAACTCTTATCACTTTTCCTGGTACTTAATTTTATTTTTTATAATACATGGGTACAAATATTGGACTCCATAATTAATATGATATTCAATATTACTATATATTGGTCGAGTTTGAATACTGAATGGGTTATGTGAGCTTCTACTTTCACTGTGCTACTCAAACGAAGTATAAGTCCAACCACTAACCAAAAAATTATCATTAATAATGGAATCCTAAATCAAATACCTAAAAATCATAGTTAATAAAACAAAAAACTCAACTAACAACTATTCCCCTACTATAAATTTTTAATCAGCTTGAAACAAATCATAGTAAAATATAAAAATAAAGGAAAAGGGGAAAATATCTTTGATCTCATGGGGAATCCTATTTAAATTCTCCCAATAGTAAACTAACTCATAATGAGTCATATAACACAATATAAATAAACTCTTTACATTGAGTACTCTCTAATCTCTAGCCCACATGTTTAACTTCCCTCATTACCAATATTTCATATCTTCTACTTTGTTTCTTATTTACTATAAAAAAAGAATCCCTCAACCATTATACATTTAGTTCATAAATAAATTCCCACTCGAATGGAATGTATTATGATATTTCTGGTGTATAGTGAAATGTTAGGAACAATTTTCTTCATAGATTTTCCTGGTTGTCAATATTAAGCACTCTCTCTAATATATTTATCAACATGGTTGGATCATTTATCCTTACAATATTTTCCTCAGTTGTTCAATGTGTAGATCCATTATACCATAATTAGATTATACAAGGGTTACAAGAATAAACTTTTTTCATTCATATTTGGATGATATTAAATAATTTTAAGGATAAAATTAGGCATCTAATGTAACACCCCTAGCTTCCATGATACGCTTCTCATTCAATAATGTAATAGCTTGCATTGTACGCAACATCGAGTTCTAACACACTGCAATTAATCAAAGTAGCCGTTATGAATAGTAATAACCACTTTTTAAATTTATAGAAATTTTATATTTCAAAATGGACTTCATTTTTGTATTCCTAATATTGAAATTAGCCTATGTTGAATTTTTTGTAATTTTCTGAGAACTTCAAAATTTTTATGAATAGTGAAAAATACTCAAAACAACTTTTTTAATCAAAATAATTTATAGTGATAAGTTATACTATTTAGTGGTTTTTAAGTATAATTAGAATATATTTTTACCATTTTATCCAATAGTGGTCATTAGAATTAATTTCACTTTGAAATTGGACATAAACAATTGTCAATCTTTTGATATAAATTGTTTCTTAAAAACACGCTATTTGTTGTGACAGCGGGAATTAATTATAAAATTAATTAATGCAAATTATATGTTTGGAATTTCATAAAATATACATCATTTTTGAATTCGGAATATCAATTATAGCTTAGGGTGAAATTTTGGCATTGTTCTGTAAGACTTCAATTTTTGATGAATAGTGAAACCACTAAGTGGTAGTTAAAAAACTGATTTTTCGTTTAAATGATATATTACCACTTCTGTGATTTGATTTTCAAAAATCCGACATACATGGTTGTCATTAAGAAGTAAAATGTGGTTCAATGAGATTAAAATAATTTTTTGGTGAATAGTAACTTTTAAGTTCTTAATCGCGATTAGAGGTAATTATTGTAGTTTAAGGTAAAAATAATGTTTTAATAATATGAGATGAGCTTGACACATGTCCTACCCTAATTGTATGAGTCGTGGACGACCAAGAAAACCCATGGGTAAACATGGGGACCCCATGGAGCCACTTTGGTTGGAAAATGACATTAATATATATATATTTAATGTTAAAATTAAATTGACACAAAAATGAGATGTTTTACTAAAACAGTTTTTAATTGGGGTTACACAAGTCCAAATTTTTATTATAATTATTCATTAGAAAGATAAAAAGATTTACTACATCATAGTATTTTATTTATAATTTTTAGACATTAAATAAATTAAATTATTTATGACATCATGATGATGCAGCGATGACCTCATTATTTAACGATTTAAATAAAATGGAAAGATAATGTAAAATCCAAAGCGTACACTTGTCAAAAACCTATTGGATGAGTAGATTTAGAACCCTTATCATCTTATCCTCGAATTATATAAGTGTGGGACCTCTAAAATCCGAAACTCATTTTATAATAAAGTGCCTTTTCTTTAATTTCCAAGAGTGCCCCTCCTCTCCACTTATAAAATGCCCCCACCTCTCCCACCTTATTCACACCATCAAGCCATTTGGCTCTGCCAACCTCTGCCCATATACTCTCCCAACTTCCCCCTCTTACTCCTAGAAGCCTCACATTGGGCAGAACGCTTCCCAAGGAAGCCTTTGGCTCAAATCAAAAAGAGTTACCCGATTTTGAGGAGTTTAAAGAACGGTCGAGTCAGGACAAGACGCAAGGACGTGAATAAGTTTTTATGAATGACCTGCAGGGATTGTCAAAAGAGGATATGAGTGTGGACTATGAAGACTTTGTTATTAGTTTTTCACTTTATGATGTAATGTAACATTTATGAATGTATCTAGTGTTTCTAAGGCTACTAAACTAATTGGTCTTTCGAGACTTGATCTTTTGTGATCATGCCAATGTTACGAAGTAATGCACCGACTCCGGGTAGCTAGGGTCGGGGCATTACAGTTGGTATCAGAGGCAGTTTAGTACTAACCTTGGAAGTTAGATTTAGATAAACTCTGATTAGAGCACATAGCCCAAAGATAGACTTTAAGGATTAGTATAGAAGAACTTCCTATAATTTTGGTATTATAGAGATGATGTGAGTTTTTCGAGCAATACGTCCCTGTCTGGATATGAGAAAGTAGAGGCGGCTCTGGCATAGATGTACCTAGGGGTAAAACTCGAAAACACCGCTTTGAGCTAGACTCGAACGGGAACTGGTGCACGTCAACGGGTCTTGCTGCACTCTTGGTTAAGACACCTCTAGGGGATATGCTTTGGATAATTCTCATTTTCTTTATAAACCACTATGAAGGGTTATGAGTATATACTTCCTCAAAGAAAACATTTTTATGGATTATATCCATAAATAGTTCAATTTATGTTAAGTATCTTACAAGTATGGAATTATGTATTTTGATTTATAAACTAATATAGTTTATTCCATTGTTTAGAAATGGCGCCTAGTGGAAGAAATGGAAACCGTATCAATGCACGCACTCCGTGTAGGGATTGCCCTCCTGCTCAAGATAATTATTGTGGAGCTGGAGATACAATTGGTGCTGATCAACTTATTACCATACTGGGACAACTCACTCAGGTTATGAATAGTAACCTTACTCATATGGAGCACCCTGATCCGCAACGTGGAGGATCAATGTTAGACCGCTTCATGAGGCAACAACCACCAACATTTAATGGGGGTACAAATACATTAGTAGCTGAGCAATGGATAAACTCCTTAGAGAAAATATTCCATGCCTTGGGAAGTAGTGAAAGGGAAATGGTTATCATGGAAGTTTACCGCCTCACTGGAGATGCTGATCAATGGTGGTCATTGATTCAAAACACAAAGGAAGATGATGACATATCGAATATGGAATGGAGGGAGTTCAAAGATCTTTTCTTAGAAAAATACATTCCTCATGACCATAGAGAAGATATGGAAAGGCAATTTCTGAGTCTGAAACAAAAGGAGGATGAAAATGTCGCAAAGTATGAGGCCAACTTTACAAGGATAGCGAGGTATGATGCAGATTATATACGTAACCCAAGAGGTAAGATTGATCGTTTCTTTGATGGGTTAAAACCATTTCTCCGTCGAGCTTTAGTATCACAATCGTTCTCAACATACGAACATATTGTCTCATGTGCTATCAAGACAGAAAAGGAAATCTCTAAGTCTTATGACAACAAAGTAAAGCAAGAGAAGAAGAGAACGGTGGAACAAGAGACAGATAAAGGGAAAAAGGGAAAGAAGGATTTTCCATTATGTGATAATTGTGGGAAGAATCACTCTGGTACTTGTCTAAAAAGAATGGGAGTTTGTTATAAATGTGGGGAAAAAGGTCACCAGGCGCGTGATTGCAAGGGAAAGAAAGAGGCTATCAATGTTGAATGCTACAATTGTAGGGAAATGGGGAATTATGCAAATGAATGACCTAAGCGTCAGGGAAACTTACCTTAGAAAAGGCCAAGGGATCAAGGACAATCTTATGTTGTTACTATAGTTGAAGCAAAATAATTAATGTATTGGTGCCTTTGGACTCATGGATTATATTCTGGTTATTAGAATAATGTGATATATATATATATATATAAGGATTGTACTGCAGTACTTGTTGATTTCAGTAAAGTTTTAATATGATTAAGGTAATTATATTTTTAGTATGTGACAATAAGAGAAACTTTACTTTGTTTGGGGAATCTGAAAAATTGATTTTGGAATTAAGAGACCTTTTAGAGAAAGTCTGGACAGAGGTATTCTGGATAACTATAAAGGTTGGAGTGGATTAATTTGATCTTTGGATAGTATTGTTTAAGGTTAAAAATTTATGAAGATTATTTTTGAATATTATAATACTATAGTTTTAGGAAAAGGACAACCTGCAGGGTGGGGCATAACCCGTCGCGTCGGACAAAGCTGCAGGAATCGAACCCACAATCATAGTGCGACATGCCTTTATTTCCTACCACTAGCCTACAACAAGTCCTTGGTTATTACAAAATAATTTTACTAATCTAAATTGTATGTGTTAACATTTGGAAACTCATACAATTAGGATAAGTATAATATTTTTGAGTTATATTATCTTTTTTAGTGAAAGATGAGTTGAAGGTTGAAACTCTAATTGTCAAGCATAAATATATATATACCTATCTCTTATTCAATGAATAAATTAATTTTAAACATTAGTAAAGGGATATTAAAACAAAAAAATGTGTTATCCTAATACCTTGTGTCTTGTTGAACTGATGATATTTTAAATCAACATAGATTGAAGTCTTTGAGGCCCTCAATTTGACAGTTGATTGTGATTGATTACCTCAATCACTCCCTACAAATATTTACGTTTTTCCTCAAATTATATGTCTTTAATTGACACCAATGTTCTCCTAATCGAGATCATAATTGGGTGGTGACTTTTTCATTTCTCTTTCCCTCTTATTAAGGCTAAATTTTATTAATCTTATTTCCGATGTGGGTTTTCCACAAAGGTATTTTCTCTTTTCAACCTTTTATTTACAAAGAAAAATTTCAAATTGCGAGGACGCAATTTATTGAAGGAGGGGATAATGTAACACCCCGAGCATCCATGATACGCTTCTCATTCAATAATGTAATAGCTTGCATTGTACGCAACATCAAGTTCTAACACACTGTAACTAATCAAAGTAGCCGTTATGAATAGTAATAACCAATTTTTAAATTTATAGAAATTTTATATTTCAAAATGAACTTCATTTTTGTATTCCTAATATTGAAATTAGCCTATGTTGAATTTTTTGTAATTTTCTGAGAACTTCAAAATTTTTATGAATAGTGAAAAATACTTAAAACAGATTTTTTAATCAAAATAATTTATAGTGATAATTTATACTATTGAGTGGTTTTAAAGTATAATTAGAATATATTTTTACCATTTTATCCAATGGTGGTAATTAGAATTAATTTCACTTTGAAATTGGACATAAACAATTGTCAATATTTTGATATAAATTGTTTCTTAAAAACACGCTATTTGTTGTGACAGCCGGAATTAATTATAAAATTAATTAATGAAAATTATATGTTTTGAATTTCATAAAATAGACATCATTTTTGAAATTGGAATATCAATTATAGCTTAGGGTGAAATTTTGGCATTGTTCTGAAAGACTTCAATTTTTGATGAATAGTGAAACCACTAAGTGGTAGTTAAATAACTGATTTTTCGTTTAAATGAAATATTACCACTTCTGTGATTTGATTTTCAAAAATATGACATACATGTTTTTCATTAAGAAATAAAATGTGGTTCAATGAGATTAAAATAATTTTTTGGTGAATAGTAACTTTTAATTTCTTAATCGCGATTAGAGGTAATTAATGTAGTTTAAGGTAAAAATAATGTTTTAATAATATGAGATGAGCTAGACACATGTCCTACCCTCATTGGATGAGTCATGGCCGACCAAGACAACCCATGGGTCAACTTGGGGACCCCATGGAGCCACTTTGGTTGGAAAATGACATTAATATATATATATATATATATTTAATGTTAAAAATAAATTGACACAAACATGAGTTGTTTTACTAAAACAGTATTTAAGTGGGGTTACACAAGTCCAAATTTTGATTATAAATATTCATTAGAAAGCTAAAACGATTTCCTACATCATAGTATTTTCTTTATAATTTTTAGAAATTATATAAATTAAATTATTTATGACATCATGATGATGCAGCGATGACCTCATTATTTAACGATTTAAATAAAATGGAAAGATAATTTAAAATCCGAAGAGTACACTTGTCAAAAACATATTGGATGAGTTGATTTCGAACCCTTATCATCTTATCCTCGAATTATATAAGTGTGGGACCTCTAAAATCCAAAACTCATTTTATAATATAGTGACTTTTCTTTACATTCCAAGAGTGACCCTCCTCTCCACTTATAAAAGGCCCCCACCTCTCCCACCTTATTCACACCTTCAAGCCATTTGGCTCGGCCAACCTCTGCCCAAATACTCTCCCAACTTACCCCTATTACTCCTAGAAGCCTCACTTTGGGCAGAACTCTTCCCAAGGAAGCCTTTGGATCAAATCAAAAAGAGTTACCCGATTTTGAGGAGTTTAAAGAACGGTCGAGTCAGGACAAGACACAAGGACGTGAAGAAGTATTTTATGAATGACCTGCAGGGATAGTCAAAAGAGGATATGAGTGTGGACTATGAAGACTTTGTTATTAGTTTTTCACTTTATGATGTAATGTAACATTTATGAATGTATCTAGTGTTTCCAAGGCTACTAAACTAATCGGTCTTTCGAGACTTGATCTTTTGTGATCATGCCAATGTTACGAAGTAATGGACCGACTCCGGTTGCTAGGGCCGGGGCGTTACATCTAAACATTTATTTTATTTCTGGGATTATTATAGTATCTTGGTGAGGACTGAGTTGGTGGTCCGTGATATATCAATTTTTTTTTTTCTGAATATACTAATATAATATGATATGTTATATTCTAATGGGTGATATATAAATATTTAATAAAACTTGTTTATCATTTACTATGATTAGTATATGACATAATTATTTACATTAATAACAATTTATCATGAAGAATGATATTCCAATATAGTTTCCTATATATGAATTGCAGTATTTTATATGTTAATATCTGAGGTAGTGACATTGCTTATCTATTATAATTTAGGGAACCTCAACATCGTGTTATATTAAAAATTGGATCTTATAGAAATTCTTATACATGCATGGGTAATACAAATCCAACTCCAAAATAACACATCATACGACCACAATGATATTTGGATACCATAGAAAATTTGGAATGATAGTTTTATTGATCTATATATTACATAATGGGAGACCTCTTTCCCATCATTTTTTCATGTTACTAGTAGGAAGATATGTATGTGTCATAATGGGAAATATTAACCACACCTCGTGAAATTAAAATATCTTAATCATCTAAAAGTTACACAAGAAATGATGATAGAATATTGAATAATTTGATATCATTATTCATTCAATTTTATAATATCATGGAAATGAAATGTTGAAGTTGTAGCATATGACAATAATGAGTCCGAAAAATATAGTTTGTTTCCCTTTTATCGATTCAGATGGACTTGATTCTCACCTAATAAATGTCAAATTAATATTGTCAGTAATTGACAAAAAAGAATAAATAAATAAATGATTTTCATAATATATACATGGTTTATATAAATTATTAAACTAATGAAAAAATTTATATAATTTTCTAAGATATGTTTTGTAATAAATAAATGAAATGTAGTAAATTTTTGGAGATGATTTAAAAAATTGAAAATAAATTAGGAAGAATGTTCAATTGAAATTTTCATTAAAGTTCATGTTTTCATAAATATTCATCTATAATTAAAAAAAAATGAAATCAATAAATTAAATTACAATTATCTTTAAAAGATAATGCATTCATTAATATATGAAGTATTTTTTCCAAAATTTTCATTAATATACCTCCAAAACAAAAATAATTTTCTCCATTAAGTATCAACAATGAAATTATCACAATGAAATTCCATTTTTAATTAATTAATCTTCATGTTCATTTTGGTACATTTTGAAATGGATTTTCCAAAAATTTTAAGACTAAAAATATGAAACATCTTAATCTATCAATCCCTTAAAAAAGATAATAAAAGTTAGTAAATTCTACTCCCTTTGAAACATTCATGATAAATGTTCAATTATTATTGAAAATTAAACACTTCATATGCGAAATTACAATTCTCATTCGATATTACCTCCCATGATTGGGAATAAAAACTAAAAGCCCTTTATGTTTTTAAGCCATTTTTATTGAATAAATCATATTAAATTATTAATTTATTAATGTTGTAACTAAATAATTCCAACTAACCGGCATCCTAGGAGATGATTGTAATAACCCGGGCATGATGGAAATGTTAGATAACAAGATCTAATTTTTTATTAACGTTTAGTTTATCAAACCTATATAAGAAATTATAACAAATATAAACCCTCAAACTATTTTTGATAGTCCGATCATGGAATCATCATAGATAAAATGCTCTTTAATTACATTAAACTCTTATTATTTGGTTTTTAATGAACACCATTTTACATAGACTACCCAACCATTTTTAGACACATAAAATTTATTTCAATTCATTTTACATACTAATCTATGAATTTAAAAATCAATTTTTATTTCAAAATGATAACATATAATGTATTCATTTTAATAAACCATCTACTTAGAGAAGTTGTGATTACATATTCAAATTTTTTTATATCTTGTAAATTCAAGAATTCCCATTTTAGTTAATTATTTAAAATGTATATGATATCATAACCAAACCATTAAAGCTAATACAAAGTAAGAATCCTCTTAACTCAGTTGATGACTAAATTTATGTGGTTTTCAAGACATCTAATTCACTAAAATATTGGCATAAAATATATTTCTAAAATAAAAAACTAATAAGGGTTGACAAAATTTATATTATTTAATTTATAAACTAGTTATGGTGTACTATAAATGTTAATGTAAAGATAGACACCCCAAATGTGAATTCAAATAGTCCTCTAAAATTCGGTTGGTGATTCTTCTTCTCTGGTGTTATGACTCGAAGGACCGACAATATAAATGGAGCGGATGAAAAGAGTTTTAATAATATAAATACTAAAACTAAAATGATAACGGGAAAATTAGAAAAATACCTAAAATTAATTGATAATTCTCTAAATAGTTTTTTATTTATAGAGTTTATCTTTGATTAAAAATATATATCCCCAGTAACATGGGTTTATATGATCTCCTAAACTAAAACAACCAAATATGGGGTTCAACATTTTTTTGAACTAAAAACAAATACATGATGTATATGAGGCATTAATATAATAACCACACCATAAATGTCTATAATTAACTATTGACGATAACCATATCCATTATAGTGAATAAATTATGTCAAAATATTATGTAATTAGAAACAAATTGAAGGTATATTGATGGTGGAAATAAGGTTATTGCTGAATCCCTGAGTATATCATGATTTTTACAGCTATTGGGAACTTCTTTTGAAAATTTATAATTTCCCCTTTCTTCTTTAATGTAAACATATTTCTTGAATGGTAGCTGAAGAACTATGGTCTTGGACTCTTATTCATAATCTTGGGTTTTCATTTGATGTGAAATATACCATATATTACATGTAAGTATATGTATTCCATTCAATATTACTTCAAAAATGAAAAAACATTCATACATCATAGAGAGTACCAGTCAAACTAGTTGTGATTCCCTCTCTGATTATTCGTCAAAAAATATATCCAATCTATCCATTCTTTTTTTCACTACATGAATATTATTTATGGTCATATTCTGGTAGTGATTTTTACCTTTGTTGATGACCATCATAGTTCTAAAATATGTGTCTAGGATCTCCAAGAATTATAAGAAATTCCTCCAATTTATCTGTCCATTAGAGTCTCCACATTTATTTAAAAATACAGATAAGTAAAGTATAAATTTCTAGTAGACAATAGTGATAAAATATAATATAAAGTAGTATTATATATAATATAATTTAAAACTGTTCAAAAAAAATATTAACAATGAATATTTTATTTATATTTATATTATTTAATATTATATAATTATTCTATCGTTTAAATTTTGGTTTTGTTTTTCCCCTAAAAAAATGTAATTAGAATGAATAGCTAATAACTATGAGAAAAATTACTTGATGATTCCCCAAAAAGATAAAAAAGAATTATTGTTGAAATTTTGTTAGTTTAGAATCAGGCTATCTATCCACTATGAAAGGGGTGGTTCCATATTTTCTTGGTTGATTTTTGAATATAGAAAGTAAAAACTGAAGTGAAATGGTATGAGATAAATGAGATATATTGGCAAGTTGAATAGAGATCACATAACCTATAGTTTATTAGAAGTAGATAAAAACCAAAAGGAGTGTCTTACACTATATGTGAAAATAGAGATAAATGATAACAACTTATGGTTTAATAATGGTTATGATATACTATGAGAAACCACCAATTACTATATTTATTTTCCCTATAAATCCATATCTAAAACATACAAATTGAATATCAGTTCCCCATGAGGTTTACTGACCATCCATTATAGGAGTAATGAGTGTTCACCTTCATTTATGATGGATCTACAACTACCGCTCGGGATTAGACCATTCAGTTTGGGGTTACCATGCCCATGTTGGTGTGGTTTTAAATAACATATATCTAACATTTCACTATGCTTCACTACAATCACCATTCAACATTGTATACTAACATTCCTACTTTAGTGTGAACTCAATTTTATTAATTTACTCACACTCACATATCATTTACTAGTGGTAGTGTGTGAATACTCAATGGGTGATGCCAGATTCCAATTTCAACACTTTACTCACACTCACTTAGAATCAATACACTAATAACAAGGTAGTAATAATAGAAAAAAATATCACAAAAAATGAAACTAGTTAAACAAATGAAAATAAAATTAACATCTATTCCCTTATTAAAAAATTAAAATAAAACTGAAATACATCATTGTATAATATATAAATAAATAATAAGTGGAAATAAAACCCTTTAATCTTATGAGGACTCCTGGATTAATCGACATGAATTTAGACACCCTCCTCTAACTCCATAAAAGACCATGGAAATATCTTCTTGGCCATAGTTAGTTTCCATGCTTCAGTCAATGTGCTTGTTCATCATTCTTGAAAATAGTTCAAATCCTTTCTATTGTTTCTTCCATTCCTGAAAATTTGAAACTATTTTAAGTATAATTGATTTGGTTCATAGAACCATTTCTCATGGAGTGGAATGTGTGATGATCATTCCACATGAATATTAGAAAATTATGAACCTTTTTTTACTTATAGACTCATGGTTTTTAGTTTAAATATCTCTCCTCAAAATCTTTCCCAATGTGGATGCATCATTTATAATTACCCAATTTGGTAAGGTAATTCAGGACGAAGATCCTTTGTGGTTCCCCAAGTTATTAATGTGTGATGTATATTCCCTTTTTTATTTTTCCCTGGGATCACCCTATATTTTTTATCTCAACCATAATTTACTTAATAGTACTCTCCAATATAGAATGATAATATTTTCTTTGGGAGGCTCATGTATATTGACTATGATAGCTTGGGTAATTTTTAGTCGAAGTAAAAATATTTTATGTTATATTTTTTCATAATAATAAATACATAAATATGTAGTGTTACTAGACTATAATTATTTATTAGTAATTGAAGTTGTAATAAGTGGAATAAATCTATTCATTTTCTAATATGATGATAAGAACCAACTAATATAAGTGTTGGAATTACAAGATCTAATATAAGAATTCCACAGGTAGAGACATTGGTTTCCATTATAACTTAGTCCACCTTACAATAATTTTCTATTTATAATTAGACTACATAATTGCCTAAATCCATTCTTGCGTATTTTATATTACACTAGAAAATTGTTCAAAATAAGTAGTCATCAATACCAAGAAATTATAGAAAATGATCAAAGTTATTAGTACCGATCTGTTTGTGTTGTAAGGAGTGACATCTCTTCATAGATTGTTTTCCACAATATTAGATAGTGTATATGTACATATCTTACTAGGATATATGAATCAAAAATAGAAAAAATTATATTTCATAATCATATAAAAATAATTATGGATGTGAATTTTTCATGACATTGCCTACAATATCATTATTGCTTTCGCATTGTCACATCATGAAATAGGGCAAGTCTTAGTCATAGATTATGGAATCCATGAAACATTAAGAACCCTTTTACATCCTCTCTATCCATTCGCCAATAATTTATTTTATAGTAATAAAATTGAAATAAATTATGTTATTATTTTTTAAAGATGGTTAAATTAATGATGCAATTACTTATTATATACATGGTTAATGTAAAAATGTATTTTAAAAAAATGATACAAATTTAAATTAAGTGTTAAATTTTATTTATAAATACATAATACAATGTATTAAAATAAGAGAAATAATTCTGAAAAGATTTAAAATAATTAACATTAAAATTATATAAATTTTATCCTAAAATTTCATGTTTTCATAAAAGCTATTAGAAAACTCCAAAATTAGGACATCTATTATATAAATGGGATTATAAAATTAAAAAAACCAAATAATTCTAAACATTATTGATAATTTTTTTCCAAATTTTACTAATTAACGATTCAATACAATGAAAACCCCATTTGAATTCTTACTATATAATATAATCCCCTTATTAGATGATATCTCATAGAATAAGATATATACAAAGTTATCATCTTATTCATTTTCCCTGTATTTTTTTAATTTTTGAAATATTATATTCTATATACTAATATCAATTTGAATTTGTTACAAACATTTATATCTCAATCAATGGTAGGGATATATTTTATTGTATTACCTATAAGTGAAAAAATCTCTTTTAACTATTAAATTAATGTGATATAACTTTTGAATTACAAAACATCCGATTTTTCACTGTGAGCATATTGAATCATAGTTTTTGTCCATAAAATAATCTATATGATTCATAATATATATTAAAAATAATATCAAATCAAGTGGATAACAATTATTATCAATGATAGGAGTACCCATGACTCATTTAATATATAACATTATTATTAGAAGGCCAAAAATCATGAACCCTGTCATTGAATATCATTAAGTGTAAACATTATAAAAAGAATACCAAGTACATATTATTCCTTATCACTGGAAAATCAAACATAATATGTGTCATATGTGTATGGTATATGTAGAGAAAATGATGTAGATTTAATAATATTATCATGGCCTCTGTTTTTCTCATTATAGGAGGGAATAAATATAAACCATTAATGAGATGTATACATTAAAGATAATATCAAGTTAATGATACATTGAATAATAAATAATAATTGATAAGGATAATTATATAAATATGTTTATACATGAAATGGTATGATAAATTACTCTATATAATTTGTTCTTAAGAATCAGCTCTATCATTTTCTTCACATCTATAATATTCTTCACTGTTTTTGCTCAGGCACAATCGTGGTCATTTCTCGATTGATTATATAGAATAATGGGGATTGATTCATTAGATATTGTGATTAATTATATATATTAATTATAATTCAATGTATTCTTAAACTCGAATCCATATTCATATTTTCATAACCACTCATGGATCTCCACTTATGAATCCACTTGTGCTCTAACTTGAATAGGCTTGACAAATCCTTGATCATTGATTTTATGTTCAGAATTTTGTATAGAAAAAATTATCGAGACCAAGATGGATGGAAGTAGTTTTTTTAATCTGGATGATGTTTTTATAGAATGATATATCATTTGTGGTGAACAAAATAAAATCAATCCACATTGTAATTTTTGGTCATCAGACTCACTATCATTATGAGAACACTAGACACAAAATTCTTAAGAAATTCCATCGGATTGTGATGATATTTTCATGGAGAAAAGGATTAAGAGATTAAAATTTGGTGTATAATTAATGTTTAAATCCTAATGAGAATGTGTATGAAATTATAAATTGTTTTGATTAAAATCTTTTGATTCATTTCTATTTTTGAATTCTAAAATATGATATGTTTTCTAGGAAAATTGTGATGAAATCATTATGATAGAATGGGTGGTATGGTGTCTGAGTTTTGGAAATCAGACCAAGGTTTGAAAATTTTGTAATATAAACATTCCAATGATATCTAGATGATGCTATTATTGTCCAATAATTTCTCACAGTATGGAGATTTTTATGGTTAAAATCATGATATTGTGAAAAAAGCAAGTCTATGATTTGTAGTCTTAGTTCCTCCATTTTAGTTCACCGGACATAGAATCTCTTGATGGTTGTGATTTTTTTTTAAAAAGTGAGAACATGAAGATGATGGTCTTTAGTGAGACAAATAATACACAAGATACAAATCTTCGGAGAATGAATTTGGTGAATGTAAGATGTTTTAATGTACTGTAGTCATGAAAAAAATGTTTTTGCTAGTACCAGTTCATTAGACATTGAGTTCCATTGATCAATTTAAGGAAGAATTGTTTTTATTGGGTATTGTTGGTACCAATGAAAAGGAAAATAAAGTATAGTTTTTGGGGATGATGTGTGTAATGATGTCTGAGACTTACTAACTAGATGAAGATCATCAAATTAGGCAATAATTTTCATGAAGTTGAATTGGGATTCAATTCCGTAATGAAAAGAATAACTCTCATATATTTTCAATTGAGTGTAGAGAAAAAGAATAATATTAACATGTTTTCATAATATATTTAAAGAGTCATTAGATAGTATGTGGTGCCACCTATCAGACTAGTGGCGTCATTGATCCACCAGAGTGAGATAGGGATCGATTTATCATGCATGGTCCGACATATATAAATTCATCAGGTACAGGATCATAGGTCTATAGAAAAGAAGAAAAATAGTTATTTGAATATGTTTTTCTAGGTAGTTTTAATCTGTTGTAGAGGTGTTTCCAAGAAAGTATATGAATCTATATAAGTTGTGACTATGTTTATGGAAAAAATAACGAAACCAAATTTTAATGAATTAGTAATAATGTTTATAACCGAATGGTTTCAATGTTCTATTTCTAATAGTTGTTCTAGAGCTCCAGAATGAGTAATTTGGTTTTGAATGGTATTGATCATCATAATGAGAATTCAAATGCTTTTCACCAGATCAATTGGCATAGAAAAGCATAATGGATATTCTACGTTTAATCATATGTCATCATTGTAAAGAAAAAATCAGAGTGATAATCAGAATCAGACCGAAGAATGGTGATAAATATTGACATGAGCTGAATATAAGAGAAGATTAATGAAGTTTTGAGATGAATTAATATGATTTTAGAATAAATAAATAATTTCAACATGTATTTAAAATTAATGAGAATTTAAATTTCCATAAACTTAGTTAAGTATGAAAACTATTCAGATTCCCACCTAACCATTTTTGGCACACCTATAAAAGGAGGAGATTACTTTGTAATTTATATGGGATTATATCCCTAATTATGTTTGGAGTAAGAGAGAATAGTTATAATCTTATAATGAATAGGATTTTCTAGATTGATCTTACCTTACATAGTTTTCTAGACAAAGATGAAGAAGGAAGATACAATTCAGTGATTATCAAACCAGAATGGGTCATCAGACTAGGAAATAATAATGATATATCTAGAAATGGGTTGAAGAAGTTTTATAATTGTCTTAGTGGTATTCTAATAGAATTATTTTTTCAGACTGAGTAATCAAGATGAGAAATTAGATTGGGGTATCAAACTGTGTATTAATAAGATGTACAAAAAAGTTCTTATCAACTACTGGGTAGAAAATTGAAGAATTGTTTTGAATATGAGAGTTGTTAAATATTAAAAGGCAAAAAATTATATGTTTTTAAGAAGTTTGTGAAATTTTATTAACTTGTTACACAAACTTTTATTATGTCATTTGGTGCAAATGAGGTACAAACACTATTATATTGATCGGAGTGCTACACAAGTGTAAGGGTATATCTTACTTGTTTTTATCCACAAAAAATTATTATTTTGTAGTGGATTGTGTGGTATTGTATTTTTTTCAAACCATAATGAGGACATAGATACTTTTTTGATTAGTAAAACTTGTATGTAATTATGTTATTGTGGTTTGGTGGTTTTTCTGTTTTTAGAAAAATGAAAATTCTTTAACATGGTGTAAAGGTTATTTTAAAAGAAAGGAAAATTAAAATAAAGAGATATGAATCATTCACCCTCATTCTCTTAGTGATATATTGATCGTGGATGGTTAATACCAATTCGTATCAGAGGGATGGATCTTTTCATTTACTCTTTGTCGTAGTTTTTGAAGAAAAGGTTTGATGGAGAATCTAAATTGATCGAATATTAAAGGGATTCCAATCATCAATGGTAATAAATATCATATTTGGAATGATTGATTTTTTTCTTATCTTATATCTCCCCAGTATGATGTTCATGAAGAAGAAACAGTTGGATTTCATCATATTGATGAAAAATTTACTCTTACATCTATTGATAAGAAGAATATTTTTAATGATGGAAGAGCTACGAATGCTTTACTCTCATCTCTATTTGAATGTGTGTTCATAAGAGTGAAGGGTGTTTCCACTACCAAATGTATCTGGGATAATATGAATATTATTAATGAAGGAAATGTAAAAATAAAGAATGAAAAGTAATAAAATTTAGCGATTGGAGTATGCATATCTCATGGTGTGTGAGTATGAATATTTTATAACATCGTTACCAGGATAAATTAAATTATTATCACTATTATATGTCTTGGTGACAAATTGGACGATTATAATGTTGATAACAAAACCATGGGAATTTTTTCCAGACATGTTCGATGCCAATGTCTCATCATTGGAAGATATAGATCCTGAAACATTATATATGAATGAGTTTTATTGTACTCTTATTACTTATGAAATGATAAGGGAGAAATATATTAATGAAAAAAAATTAACGGGAAATTTCTATCAATCTTGGTGAGAAAGAAATTCCTAAAAAGATTTTTGAAGAAAAAAAATGGGATTCTTATTTTGAAATTTATGTTTGTAAAAACACAGATGAATATTTATCCTTATATTCTAAAAATGAATAATAAATTAATTAAATATAACGGTAAACATCACTTCATGTGTTTTGAATGTAGATACATTGGGTATTTTTCATATAATTACCCCTGAGGAAATAAAGAACATGATAATGATGAAGATGGAAGAAGGTCATTAAGATAATGGAACAAATATGATGACATGGCTAAATAATATTTTAAATATAAATATAATAAGTTATCCAAATTCAAAAAGAGTTGTTTTTTGTTTAATGATGATAAAGAATAAGACATTGATGTTTTATCCAAAAAATCCTATTGATAATGATAGAGAGAATTCGTTCAATGCAATAGTTAAGAATGAAGAGTTTAAAAGTAGGATTTTTGAAGAAGAAGAAGAAACTTGTTTAGAATTTCATCTGAAAGAAAATTTTAATAATGTGTTAGAGACTGATAAAGAAATTGGGAATTTTAAAAAATAATGTTCCACAGCAAAAAATCACGAATTATTTCCAAGTGACAATGTTAAAATGCCAAAATATATTGATAACATAAATAAATATATTGAGAAAGAAAAGAATTGAAATAAATATCTATAAGTTCAGATTAATGAAAATTTTTAAGAATGGAAACTTATTCAAAAAAGAAATTATAAATCTGAAAAAGTTTTTAGAAGTATCCAAAACACTTTTTTGTAATGTTAGTGAAGGTTCTGGAATGGGTAAAGTAGAGAAGGATCAAAATATACTATCAATATTTGAGAATAAATGTGAAGTTTTCAATGAAAAATAATTCTTGGAATGTTATGTTTGTTGACAATACTAATAAAGCCTAGAAGTCAGATGTTTCTAAAAAATTTGAGTCTAAAAAATGTTCCATTACTTCTATTTCAAATAGGTCTAGAAAGAAATCCAAATTGAAATATAACATTTGTATTGATAACAGAAAGGTTGATGGTAAAAAATGTTATCATTATAATGATACAAATGTTGATGAAAATCATGCTCACAAATCTAAATATTATAGAAGTTAAAGAGGTAAATATTCGTTCTACGGATACTACTAGTATTGTGGTGGATTAAGGCACACAAAAAATATGAGAAGGTTCAATAAAAACATTAAAACTATTCCACAAATTTCAAAGGCATAGTTGGCCTGTGATTCAATCCTCCCAAAAGGAAAAATATGATAAAGATATTATCAAAATTTGCAAACAGATTCTAACATTTGGAAAATATTATTGAATGATGTGAAAAAACTAGAAATCATAAAAAATATATGTTTTGTTTTGTTTCTAGAACAATTTTTTTATAATAATTATCATAATACAGTTGTGAAGAAAGACAAAGATAATGAAAAATCACTTGTTGTAGATTCCACTCCCAAATCTACAAAATTATAATGACCATGGATCTTGGATAATGGGTTTTATTCTCATGTTAAATGATAAAAATTTTTTAAATAATTTAAAATAATTAAATTTAGGAAGAGTTACATTTTTCTAGGATGAATCCCTCATAAACAACAGTGTTCGATATGCTATTACTTGGGAAGAAAAGTAAAAGAATAATTAATTTTTTTGATTGGGTGAAATAGTACTTTCATAGTGTTTCAAAACATTATGATGAAGGAAAAATATTATTTTCAAAATGATGGGTTTTTTATGAAAATAGAGGAATATTGGAAGATAATTACAAAAGGAAAACAATGAAAAGGAAATATGTTCCAATATTGTGAGCTTCAAAACTATCATTACTTGAGCATGATAGAAGAAAATAAGTTATGACATAAAATGATGGGAAACATGTGTCAGAGAAACATGTGAAATTAATTTTAAAAAGATAGAATTTTAAGACTTACTAATAAATCAAGAAGAAGATATTGGTGTTGTAGAAGTTGTTATAAAAGAATGATTACAAACACTGTGCATAAGAATGTTTACTTTGTTCAAATCAACCCCTGTAATATATTAATTATGATACATATGGTAAAAAATCATCTCATAAAGATAATTACATCATTACTTTCATTAATTACTTTATACATATTACTTGTGTCATGTATAAGGGACCCAAGTCATATTCTCTGATTTTTTTAAATGTTTCAGGAGGATAGATTAGAAAGAATGTGAGTATCTAGTGAATAATATGAGAACATAAAATGGTGGTGAATAAAAAATGAATAGTTCCAAATTTTTCTTGTGATGCATGGAATTTGGCATGAGTAAAACACACCACAAAATCCACAACAAAATAGTGCTATTGAAAAGGGAAAAATATGATTTTGGTTGAAATAGGGAAAAAATTTTCCATGAACATGGTCTCTCTCATTATTTTTGGTGGAAATATATGAGCACTATAGTTTATATTCAAAACTGATGTTTTTATAGGTCACATTCTGATATGACTCTATATTAAATATTTTATTAAAAAACTCCATGTTTTAAATAATTAAGAGATTTTGAGTGTTCATTCATAATAAATAATAAACATGTAATCTTTGGGAAGGTTGAGCAAAGAGGTAAAGATGGATTTATACTTGGATATGCTCCAAAGGGATGGGGGTATATATGTTTCAACAAAGAGACCCAAATAATAGTTTAGTTAATTGATGTGAATGTTTTGAAAAAATATGAGGGGGATGCTAAACAAGATTTTTCAGATAAGGAATTTGAATAGTATGAAGAAATAATTTTTAAAAATTATTATAAGGATGCTATAAATTGTAATCCTAATCAAGAAAAAAAATTGGACTTATTTATTTATAGTGATGAGGAAGAATCTTGATATTCTCATCCCAGGATGAGGATGTAAGTGGAATCTTAAAACATAATTGGTTATCAATTTAAAAAGGATTAAAAAAGAAAAATATAAAAACCAAGTACAGATAATTATTTATATTCAAAAGTTTATGTAAAAGAAATGAATAAAGATTTTGAGCAATTGGAATGGGTTTGGGATATGTATAAAGAGTTGGATTAGATAGAAAATAATGATACTTGTGAACTTCGACTAAAAGAAAATGAAAAAAATGTTAATGGTAAAAAGTGGATTTTACATTACAAGATGAATAAATATGGTGAATTAATAAGAAACAAAATCAAGATTAGTGTAAAAAGGATACTCATAGATTAAAGTCTTTGATTTTGATGAGACTTTTTCTTCACCGGAACGATTAGATATAATTATAATTTTTCTTGCTATTGATGAAAAACAATGTTATATAATTTTCCATATGGATGTAAAATTAGAATTTATAAATGTTTAACTTGATCAGTTAGTTTATATTGAACAAAAATGTGGCTTTATTATTTGGAAGGATGAATGTTATTTTTATAATATAAATAAATCCTTGTATGGGATGAAGCAAGTACCAAGAGAATGTTAGTCCCAAATATATGACAACTTAAAAAGATGAGTTCTAAATAATTAAATGTTGATAATAATCTGCATATAATATAAACTCATAAATTTCCCCTCTTTGTAATTTTTTATACTGATACCATTATCTTTTATATGAATTATGAAAGAAATAGTGAATGATTTGATGAAGAGATGAAATTGTTTTTTGATATATTCATGATGGGTAAAATTAAATACATTTTCGGGTTAAAAATATAACAAAAGAAGAAACAAATATTCATTTCTCAGTAAAATCATTCTAAAGAAATTATTATAATGTTCATCATAGAAAATTAAAAACATTTTTCCATACTGATTTCATTGGGAACTAATTGGAATAACGATGTATAAGGTAAGTAAGTTGACTCTAAAGAGTTTTAGAAGCTGATTTGAAGTTTTTAGAATTTGAATGCGTGGTGACCTGAAATTTTTTATGCTATTAACATATGTGAATGATTCCAAAGTGGTCTGAAATAATAATAGTTTTGGGTAGGAAATAGAATTCTTAGATATATCTTATTAAAAAAAATTCAAAATCAGGTCTATTTTAAAAAAAATTATTTAATTAATCTGGTATTTTGATATTGATTGGGTAGGAAATGTTTATGATATAAGATCCATATTTGGTAGAGTTTTATTTCTAAGAAATTTATTTTTAGTATATTAGTACATTACTACCACTCATGCTCCTACCTAACCTTTATTGATGAAGGCTCAATTAGAATATATACATGTTAATGTAATGTTTCCCATGATCATCGGTTTTTATAATCAAAGTGACATAAACCATACAAGAAATAAAGTAAAACATTCTCCTCTAATGAATATTGACATAAAATACCACTTTAAAAATGATATTGGGGAGAAGAATGAATTAAAGGTGGAGTATGTTTCTATATTGGAATAGGTTAAAGACATATTTAAAAAACCATTACTGAAGGAATAATTTTTTTAAAACTAAATTTGAACATAAGAGTCCAAACTATTTCACATCAAGGTTTAGTTATGTGTTTTTCACCTCTCTCATATTATCTTTGGATAGAGTTTTCATGGGAGATACTAATTTATAAATATATCCACTGATGTGTGGTAATCCTTTTAAGGAATCATGTATATTGGGGGAGTTTTTGGAAATATGATAATTCAGAATTTATGTGTGTAAACTATTCTAAAATTCCATTAGAGTGTTAGAAGGAAAATTTTATTTATATTTAAGTTGAATCGGTGAAGAAAGATGTGCACAAAAGATGGAGGAGTTTCATGATTCATTACTTTTAGATATCATGATACTTCTATCAATAATTCCAGTTCCCTACAATGATTTAGCTTATATAGGATGAAAATGAATTGATAATTAATCCATATCTTGAGGAACCAATTTTCAGTGATTTATGAACCTTAATTGATAAAAATCCTAAAGGGAAATATTTTTAGGACCATGATGGATGAAATATGTTTTTAGAAGATAAAATAAGTTTGTATTTTAAATGTGGCCTTTTGTTTTCAAAGAATTGAAATCAATTAACATTGTAATTATTGGTGATGAGACTCACAAATCAACATACCATACACAAAATTCATAAGAAATTACATCTAGTTGTGTAGATTTTTTCTAAGAGAAAAGGTTCTTGGAACTCAACATGGGTCTAGAATTAATGTTTCAATCATAATGAGAGAGTTTATCACAATCTAAATCGATATTATTAAAATATGATGAGTCTTTTCTATTCTTAACCTCAAATATCATATGTCTTATGGGAACCTTGTGATTCAAGATTTATGTAGGAATGAGTGGAATTTTGTCAGAGTTTTAAAAATAATATTTTTTTTCTAGATAGAAAGTAACATGAATTATTCAATGAACGTCAGATGATGAAATTTTTATCATAAATGTTCTTATTATCTCGAGGAATTCATGTATAAAAGAATGAGTTTTTGGATGAATTATCTCAAATATTTTATTTCATAGTTTATAGATGTAATATCACGAGAAAAAAAAATTATTTGAAGGATTTGATGTTTCGTTCGAATTGTGAGAAATCCCATATTTTGGTTTTCAGTCATACAAATAAGAAAAAAGATAAAAAAATTCATTGAAATGTTTTAACATACAGATTTTGGTTTCCATTCATACCACTAGTCAATTGAAGGGAAAACTATTTTTATTGGTACATGTTTGTCCTATTGAAATAGAAATGAAAAGGGAGTTTATTGGGACCAATGCATGTAAGGATGTTAGAGACCAACAAACCGACTAAAGATAAGTAATGTATTCAATAATTTTCATCAGATTGAATTGTTTATCAATTAGGTGAAGAAAAAATTAACAATGAAATGTTTTCAATTGGCTCAACAGTGAAATATGAACTATTTCAATTTTTCATAAATGGGTCAAGATTCTTCAAATAGTATGTGGTGTTGGCTATTAGAAGATAGGTGACACCAATCCAACTAAGTGAGACATGAAACAATTCATCATGCATAGTTTTCCATCAATTAAATTATCAGACACAACATCGTCAATCTGAAGAAAAGAAGAAAAGGGGTTCTAAGAAGGTGTTTATTAAGGTAGTTTGAAGCTAGTTATGAAGAGTTGTGGAGGAATCATATGAATCATTATAAGTTGAGACATTGTTTATATAAAAAGAATGTAAAAAATTATAACAAAGTAGAAAAAATGTTTATAGAAAAATGTTTTCATTGTTGTATTTCTAAATGCTAGTTCTGAGATTCAAAATGATAAATTTTTTAAATGGTATTGACCATAATAATGAGAAGTCAATTTATTTTCATCTGATTAACTGGCATAAAGCAACATAATGAAAAATCTATTTTCATTATATTCATTATAATAAGGAAATCAGAGTGACAATAAGATTTGTAATAAAGAGTGTTTAGAAAGTACGAATGAATATGAATATAAGAAATAATTTGAGATGGTTCGGGAATTATCATGAATATTTGAGATTAGATAAATAAGTAAAATATATACTCAAAATGATGGATAATTTTATGTTTTGGGAAATTTGGATAAGATGAAAAAAATTCATATTTCTACCGAAATCATTTTGGGTGAACCTATTAATAGAGGAGAGGAGATTGTACATTCTAAAGGATTAGAAAAACTATTCACATGTGAAGTAAGAGAGAAAAGATCTAAATTTATAGTGGGAAGGAGTTTTCCGAAATAGCTTACCTGACATAGTTTCATTGATTGAAGAAGAATAAAGAAGATAATATTTATTGATTATCATACTAGAATGGGTCATCAGACTATGAAATTAAACACATATTTATGAACTAAGGAAGAAGTTGTTCAGAATTGTTTCAGTGGAATTTTGATAGAATTATATTTATATATCGATCAATGGGAGTGGGGAATCTAGATGGGATATTTGACTGAGTATCATTAAGAAGTTAAGAGAATTCTTAACTTCTTTTGGGTAGTAAAGTGAATAATTACTTTTAATATGATATTTGTGTTGGTTGAAAAAGAATCATAATAACATTTTTTGAAGAAATTGGTGAATGATTCATAAATTATTACATAAAATTATATTACATAATTTTCTACAATATGACGCAAAAAAACAATTGTATTTATCAGAGTTCTTTATTGATGTAATGGGATGTAATACCTATTTTTAGGCACACAAAATGATAGTTTTCTAGTGTATCATGTGGTGTTTTATTTTTTCCAAATCATACCAAGGACATATCTACTTTTTTTTGAGTTCTTAGCCTTGAAAATACTTCGATTAATGTGGTTTTGGGATTAATATATTTTAAAAAATGTGATAATTCCTCAACATGAGGTGAATGTTTTATCAAAATAAAGGAAATTAAAAAAAATATCACTGATTCACCCCTCCCACTCATAGTGAAACATTGATCATGGCTAGGTAATATCACTTATCCATACTTTGGATTTTTCTTCCTTATAAACAAAAAACATTCTTCTAGTTTAATTCTGATGATTTCCCTCATGAGATGAGGACCTAGAAGTATTGTTCGTTATTTATTTAATTTATGACCAATTATTTATTCATAGATATTTAAGACATGGAACATGATTTCATATAAAGTAGATATTAGACATATTTTTGTGTAACTCAAGTTATATGTTATCTAAATTATGTTTATGGAATTTTCCAATATAACATTATGTTTTTATATTTGTGAATATCTAATATCTTCTATGTAGATGTTAAAATGTAATTCCAAAGTAAGGAAGACACCTAAGGTTTAACAAGATCTCTAGGTCAAGGTTTCATTATGTTCTAAATTTTTATATTATTTTTAGGGAATATGTGTTGTGTTCCTGCTATAGAGTAGATCTACCATGGATTAAACCGTGAAAATAGTTTTTAATCCCTTTCACTTTTTTTTAATTCTCAATTATGATAATTCTTTATGATTTGTAACTTTTTATTCCAATATTTTCCTTATAATCTACATGTTTGTTATTGAAATCAAAATCAATTACTTGTTTCTATTAGAAAAGTTTGGATTTTAATTATCATTCATGAAAAAATATTTTAGGATCTCATAGTTTGTATTAGTGGTAACATTTTAATAAATTAAAATTTATTAAATTTGAAGTAAAAAGAGTTTGTTTTTGACTTGGATTTTTTTCATAGGAATATTAATATAAATAAGTTGGTATTCTAATATGTTTTGATTAATTAATTGTATATGTTATTTATTTGAATTTCTCATTAGTCTACCAAGACTAAAAAAGAAGTTTGGTAGATTACTCACAAATACCACTAATGATAGATCAAAAGTTCTTGAATAACATTGAGTATAAAACTAATACACCTGGGAGGAATTTACTATTACAAATACATAAATTGGTTGATGATAAGTAAAAAATATTAACCATGAAATATTGTAAAAATAAATACGTGAATGAAAGTAATAATATATAAAGTATAAAATGGTATAAAATAGTATAAATATAATAATAGAAGAAGTTAAATTGATAGAACTTGGAATCTAATAATCTAGAAAAAAATTGTGGGATACGTTACATATAAACCATTATTACCTATTGGTGAATGAACAATATCCAACTAATTTTAATATGAACCTGCAAAATGCCAACAATCAACTCCTCCCAATATGAGATCCCAGTGATGCCCATTTATAAAATAAAAAAACTATAGTTTTCATGAAAGGACAAGATTTTTTTATTTCTTAGGTTATTCAACAGGGAGGAATTTTCGAAGCCTATTTTGTATATATGTTTCTATAAATTAAAAAGTATATATTTTGGAAGATGTTTAAATAAATAAAATTAGTAGAAGTTGTTAAATCAGATTGTTCATACTAGTATATTCTAGAAAGAAAATGGACAATGTCTGAATGCTTGGATCTATTTCGTGAGGAATAGTTGTTGGAAAAAATTCCCTCTAGGTAACAATGATTAATTTTTGTGGTGTTTGTGTTTTTTGAAAAAGTCATGTTTTTTTTGAACAAGAGGATTTCCATGGTGTGTTTTTTAGTTTTAGATATATAGTAGACAACCTATGTTGACAAAGAACGATTAAAAAGGAATGGATGTTCTTGGGGTGGTGCAAAATGAACAGATCTAAGGTGGCACTATTTTCTTGTGTTTTCCAAAATATTGAGCCTAATAATCGGAAAATAGTGATACATCATATTGGAGAATGAAGTGGCACAAAATATTGAAGATGGTGTGCAAACTTGTGCATTAAAAATGTTTCGGGATAAGATCTTTGAAAAATGGAAAAGGTGAGGAATGTAAAAAAGATTTGGATATGGGCATGAAATTTGGGGTTTCATGAATGAAATTCACACATAAGGCATGTTTTGGGAAAAGAATGTCGAAAAATGGAAAAGGCATGAAGTGCATGAAATATTTGGAAATGTGCACGAAAGATGAGGTTCCACGAAAGAAACATTCATGCCTAATGTAATGTCTAATGAGGTTTTTTTCACTTGAATAGGATCTTGCGTGACAAGGTAAATCTTCCACGAATGGGTCAGGGAAGCCTATAAATAAAATGTGACCCCCCTCATTAGACACATATCAAAACATATAGAAATTCTGAGAACCAGATCGCGTAAGAATTTCACACAAAGGGATTTACATGAAATATTTTGAGTTTTATACAAGCTAATAATGTTACGCGTAAGATTTGAATTGTGTATAAAATATCCACTGCGTGCAAGGACTATTTCACGACCAAAGTGGAATCTTGTGTTCAAGGAGTTAAGGTTGCATGAAAAACATAATAAAGGTTGTGTTAAAGATTTTAGGTTGCCCAGTAATATTGTGGTAAGGTTTCATTCCTCAGTGGATGAAAGTGGGAAATCCATTGAGCATCTAAATACAGTAGATGATGCATTCTATTATAGACAATGAAGGGACCTACAAGTCCATGTTCTCTGAGTGGATCCTCTTCAGAGTAGTAAGGAAAGGAAGAGGAAAAAGGTGATCCTCTCCACCGGCTATGAGCTAGAGAGAGAAATAGAGAGTGCCTCGTGGGAAAGGATTGAGTGGACACTAAACATTGTTTAGGCAGTAATCACGGGCATAAAAGTGATCTATCCCAAAAATTTTAAATTGGTAGTGAGATTTAGTGGAGTTGGTACATCGGCACATTGTTGTTGCATGCTCCTCAGACGTAGTCCAATGAGGGTGAACCTAATAAAAATCTATGTGTCAGTCTGATTGGTTTCCTACATTGCATTCAAAGCTTCATCATTTGATAAAGAAACATGGAATAAAATCAATAGTAAGACATAAGTTCAAACATAGTGACCCTTATAATAAATAGGTCAAGATCCTGTGGTGTGCTAATAACTTTGAAAATAATATCCATTCCCCGATTCACCCCATCTCAGGGTATCTAGTACCCTTTTGGTCCTAAAAATAGGTTCACCTTGTGATGATATAAAAATTTGGTGGTTTCCTAGGATAGTACATCAATAGAGCACACAGACCATATAGAGGTGTAACCAAGATCACTAACTAGACTCATCTACAAAATGGGAGAGGGGATTATTAATATAGATGGTCCACAATTCATATCATGTATTCTTAAGTAGTATTGTCAGTTTTTGTCACTTTTAAATTATAGAATCTCTCTGTTCATCTTCTATTCTTAATATCATGGTTTTAGTGTTCTTTTGATTAAGTAAGGAATGTTCATTACAACATTTTCTTTATTTTTCTTTCTTGGGGTGATTTTTTAGGTTTCAATAATTTTTTATGTTTAGTTCCAAAGGCGTTTGGTGAGATTTGAAGGTGAGGTGATTCATTACGAGACCTTAGTTATTGGTTGTTCTATCCATATTCTTTGTCATCAAGTGTCACTCTTTATAGAGATTTAGAAGCATTCCCTGAATGTTATTATTCTATTTTGTGGGCTTTAAATTGAGGGTTTCATTGTACGAAGTGATATCTAAGCTATTTTCAAATATTAGTTTTAATAATTAAAAGGAACCTCCAAAATATTATTTCCTATATTTTAAACATTTATCTTAATGTGTTTACTACTTATAATTTGGTGTTTGAATAAGGAATGGTTAAAATTCAAAAGTTTTTTGACTTAGATTTATGATTCATGTGGTTTTAGATTAATTAATATATTTTCCAAATCAATATTTATCTTTTAATGACCTGATTTTAATAAAAATAGTTGCATAAGGAGGAATGTGAAATACTCAAACCAAAATAACAAGGTGTTTTTTAGATAATGTTTGAAAATCATCTGGTATTAAATATCTAGAAGGTAAAAATAATTACTAAAATAATTTATACACTCAATGATATATAATAGAAGTCAAATATTGTGAAAGATGTTTTACGATACTGAGAGACTTCATCAATAATATAGAAGCTAAAAATTCATTGCTTAATCGTCTCAACTATTTCAACAGGGTCTAGATTCGGTTGGATAAGGTGGAATTAATGTAGTTGGCCATGTATAGGAAATGATCCTTCTACTACCCTTACCAAATTCATGGGATGAAATAGTTAACACAATGAGAAACTCATATTTTAAGACTAAATTAGTGTTTTTAGATATCCATGATATCATTCTGATGGATGATATTGTACATTATTTTCCATTAGTGATGATGTTAGAGGATTCTCTATAGAATGAAAAACTCTAGATTAGGATGATAAGAAGTTTGAAAAAAGTTATGTTAAATTAGATAGACCCACACCTAGTTGTGGGAAGTATAATAAGAAACTAAATTTGATGAAGGTATATATGGATTAAAGGTTTAATTCCAAAAGGTTCACAACCTAATGATTTAAAAATACCATGGTCGAGGATATGAGCACTTTTTTATGTGTTTTCTAGTATGTTAGAGTCATAGATCATTGATAATAGGTATCTATTTAAATCAATGTCTAAGAGGAATTGGAAAAAATACATATATGAAACTTCTAAAATATTCAACAAAAAATGGTAACAAACATCATATTATTGTAATGGGTAATTTGAATGTTTGAACAGTGATCATATACTTACATAAGTTTAAAGGGGTGTGGTGAAAACTAAGAGTGAAGAATAAAATAATTTCAATATGATGGGAAGTTAGTTTGGATTTATACAATTTTTTTTATAAATAGAGTGTGGATGAATATAATGGTTTTCAGGGTAGTGGATAATGATATGGAAGAAAGAATATTTTATCAATGTTAGTGTTTGAAAATATAAATGAATTATTCCAAAATAAAATCCGAAACTGTAAGGTTATAACATATTCATCTTAGTCACATTGGTGAGAATGGGATGAATGAATTGGATTTAAAACTAATAATGATACTCAATCACATGGATTTTGGAATATTTAAGGACAATTTTATTGGAAAATAAAGGAAGGTGTAATTTTTAATCCATGGAAATAAATAAATGAATAGGAATTTAGAGCATGTTTATAAGGATTCATAAGGGCCAAAATAGACTTAGTCTCCCATGGAATTACTACTATAGATTCATTTTAATTACATTTAGATTAACATTAATAAGTAGAGTCTTTGAAAAGAACCAATTCACAAGTATTGTCCTAGAACAAAGGCACATAAAAGGTAGATTGCACCTCAAGAAATTTTCCCCTAACACATTTATAGTAATGTTATTAGGTTATGAAATTATGTAATTCAATCAAATAACATTCAATGAAGTATGAGATTCCCCGAGGAATACATGATTGTTAAGCCCTAAAATATTAATGTGAATAGTCAAAAGGGGATGTCCATGGTAGTGCCCTATCTCGATCTATGTTCATCCTGAAACTCAGTAGATATACATAACCACCAAATACAAACAAAATCATGTTAATGGATTCAGAATGTATATCCCTGAAATTATTATTTTTTGGACACACTTTATCTTGTGATACACTTGATGACATCATTGATGAAACATGACCCTAGTCACATGAAAAGAATGATATCATAATTAATTATACTAACAACTTTAACAAACACGTACCCATGGATATGGCTAACTTTTCTTATGAAGAGGTTTAGATATAGGAGTCCAAAACCCATTACCCCCTCCCCCTTTTACAATAGAATAAAACATTATTGTTATGAAAAGGCACATGATCAATGAAATTAGAGTTAAGCTGAGTTTTGGGCATCAATTTATACCTTTTGAGAATTTGGTGAGTGATTTTCAAGGATGGAAATTTTGAAATAGTGTTTACCATTTAATAATTGTATAAACCATTATGCAATACTCTGTTGTGTGAGAACCATTGCAAGTTCTAATATCATGATGACCTCTTTGAAAAGTAATTGTGTTACATGATCAACTGACCTATTAAAATCTATATAATTTAAAACCCCCTTTTACTTTATGAAATCCAAAAATATGAACCCTTTATGTGATTTTATGACCTCGTGATCTTTATAATATCACTCATCTCCCATCTAAATGTGAAGTGTCCTCCTTAAACAAAAGTGTCACCTAAACTTTTTTTATATATTATCTTCTTTTCCAAAGAAGATATATTCTATAAGGTAATCTACATTGGCATATGTCCCTATGTATTTCAAATAAGAGGGAAATATTTCCCATGAGTTCAATGCATTTCCCACTAATGGGATATGTACTTATGTGCTATATCGACTTTTATTCATGATATTTACTAGATATATAGGATTCCTTCTAAGGTTCAATCTCCATATCTAATATATTTCAATATTCTAATTTCTACACAACCATATTCCTTATGAAGACCAAAATATCTAATTGATGTTATTATCAGATTATCACATATAGATTTCACATTAACATACTCCTTGTGAAAGAACATGACTTCTCCACTAGATCCATATTCTCTCTAGGAAACATCAATATATTCCTCTCTTGTATGAATCAGTGTATAAGAACCATTTGAATATAATCATACAGTCACATGAAATATTTCTTATGTTATATTATCTCTTGTTTCTCACAACATATTGACTCACATGGGCTAAGAGATCTTTGATGATTATTCAATAAACATGTTTGTAATGCCTTCTTTTTGGGTCATCAACATGAGTGTCGTATCAATATGCATGTTATCCTTTTCATTGGGTAATATTACATATGATACATACCTTTAAAGGGTTATACTATCAATGAATCACATCATGGAAGCCTCATATTCATAAACAATACCCAATCTCTTACTATCATACCTTATGTGACATAGACTTCCCCACAACATGACCTTAAACTACATGATATATATCCTTACTGCACGATGTTAACCTATATGGTATAGTCTTCACATATGACCATATACTATGTTATTTTCAAAATATGTGATTTTATTCCTATCTTGATAGATCCATATGATTCCTCCTATGAGGTTCAAACTTAATATCATCAATATTTGATCAACATTCGCATTGGGTCATATCCCCCACGATATTGTTTACATCATTCCATCATCATTCCATACTCTTGTGAGTCTAGGAATCCCATCCATTAAAACCATATTCTTTATAAACCATCCTATATGATGACCTATTCCCGATAGAATAAAACCCCCACCTAGTTTCCTATATTCCTTCCAAGTCCTATCGCATCATCCTCATTGGACATACTTCCAATGGGGTCCATATTAAAAGGGCCATATTCTAAACACCACAAACTCATCCTCACTAGGACTTATCAATTTTGAGGTCAACCCTAATGGGCCTCCCATGAGAAATACATACACTAACCATCTATAAAAATATTTCACGTAGTCATCCTATGCTCATGAAATTATACTGTATGGATCAGTCCTTACAAAACTATCCTAAAAGGTATGACACACACAATTTTGTTGAATCAAACAATATAGGTTTTGATTACATTAAATAATGTACATAAAGATCCATTTTATGGTCATTATCCTAACACTATAAACACCCACATCCTTCATAGTTGGCGATAAACTCAATAGTTCCCAACTATTTGGATTTAAAACACAGTAATTCTTGAACCAAATTCATTATGTAATAATGATAAACAAATTAAAGAGAATCTCATATATTTAGATGATGTAATTTATGGAGAAACAAGATATCAAAATATGTTCAAATTGAAAGGATATCCCTGATATGTACTTATTTTCATATAAACATATACAAATAATCATTCACTAAATGATAGGGTAACTAGTCATGTATCTAGATTCAAGAAAAATTCGTGAACGTTACATAAATATATAAGAGACTCCCGAAGTAGGATATAATTTCTCCAAATTGGGTGTAATTGGATTTAACTCACATCATCTAAACTAATGTTAGTTCCTAAGTTCCAATGGTAAGAAACCAAAATGACTGTATTACTTTGGAAAGAAATCCCATAGCTAACTACAGAAATGGGAAACATTTGGTCTTTCTGGTTACATGAATAAATCCCATTAGAAACCATACATTATAGGTACAATGAACCGAAAATATAATTTTTATGTTATAATTTTACTCTAAAATAAACCAAGAAAAGGCTACCCTATCACAGGTTGCAACAAAAAATGGTGAACCCAACATGAATATTTCACTAACAATGAAAAATAACTGAGTTTCCATACACAACTAGAAAATAATATTCCATACATGCGATATTACACTGATAGATATTATTTTTGTTGTTTTTTTGTAGATGCATATAAACTTCTCATGGGAAATCCTAGATCTAATGAAATGGATTTATTATTAAAAAATCATTCTGGCAGTACAAACTATATGAGAGTCACAAACTTCACAAATTGAAGGATGATGTCACCTATTCAACACCACCAATTCCTAGTGGAAAAAGTGATGGTCTGGTAAAACCACCAAAAAAGTATATTCCCAAAACTAGAGGTTAAATTAAAGGGTATATAGGAACTAAATCTCATGTGACCATCCTATTAGTAGAGATCCTCAATGAAGATGGAATCACCAGTTTCTATCACCTACAGCTTCAAGATCCTATCCACAAATCATAAAAACTTGTACATTTATTAACACAATATGATGAATAATTGAGACAAATATGAATTAAAAATGGGTTGTGAGAGACCAAATAAGGCTCCTACAAATCATCACAAATAGTATCATCTTAAAAGTTCCCTCATGTACCTGTAGAGAGTGATGCATCACATTATATGACCCATTCACTCAAACACAAGCATCTAGAAGATCTCTTCAGTAATGATGAGTCATCTATCCCATGGAGTGGGATCATATACCCACTTCTTCAAAGGAGTCCAACCAATATTCTATAAATATTACCAGTAAGATAACTCATATCCTTGGATGTGAATATGAAATCATCCATTATATTTTGACCGGGAGTAGTGGCCTAAATATATTCCCACCCTCATGTAAAAAGTCCATGGACATATCCCAATGAAAAATGGAGGAAATGAGTGAGAATATATTCTCACATAAATTGAGGATGTCTGTTAGTATAATTTTGGGATTTTAGATGATCAAACACATATTCCCTCCCAAACTATACCGAATTACCATCATATAATGATTAAAATTGAGAAGATTCACTGGGATATTTCTAAAAATACAAAAGAACATGAACAAGCTCCTTATATAATTACTAGAGTATCATATAATCATGATAAATATAACCATATTTCTACTCAGTATACCATAAACAATATTTCTCTCACTCTAAATAGTAATAAACGTATTTTGAAAATTGATGAGGACCAAAACAGGGATCATATTCAAATTCAAATTGGGGTTCATCAACATAGTTTGATAGTTACATCAATACATAAACATATTCCATCCAAAGAGATAAGTTTCATATTCCAAATGAAATCCAAGACTAGTAACATACTTTTCCTCTAACCATGTTTTTTTGTTACATTCTTGCTCCCACCTCTGGGCATACCCATGTCTCTATAAGAAATTCCAAATATTATCAACATATTATGACAACTTATTGGAGCCTGGTAAATATTCTTACTCAAACCAATGAAGGAATACATAAAAATACATTAGAGTCCATACATGTGAAGGAATATATCCCTTCTCTATTTTTGGAGGTTCATTGGCATATTTTGTTTGGGAAAAAATATCAGAATCATGCATATATTCCCAATTAACCAAAAGATGGCCAATATATTCCAACAACCACCAAATGGAATTATAATATTCCCAAAAAAAGATCTATAATCATGTTTATTAATAATTTTAGTTTCAAAAAAATTATCATATATTTATGCCACAATAAAAATCAAGCATCTATATAATTCAGTGGAAACAATGCATCACCCACTCAATTCCCAATGGATGGTAGAAACATTTGAAGAAAAATATAGGATACAAATTATATTAATACACTAATAATGATACTATAATTTAGGATACATTTCCATTATATATATATATAATATCAAGGTTCCAAAAAATATTAATATGAATAAGAAGGCTCTACCTACAATTAATGTCCTCCTTATGGTACCATAGAGTTGGATTACTAGGATCCCACACTTGACATATGTCTAAGAAAACCTCTAAAATATGATATATCAAAATTGAAAGTATATAATTCTCTTTTCATGTATCCTTAAAATAGATAGGTTCTAAAAACATATTCATCAATGGAATATAGTTCCCCATAAACTTCCAATGGAACCTCACCCTAGTTACCATGCAACCTAGAGTGGTGACCACCTTCCCTGCCTTCTATGGGACACTAGTCACCATCTAAAGAAAAGAGACCTCTATGATCTACCAATTTAGATGAATATTCATTAATAAAAAAGAACTTAAAATGGATATGTGTAAATATTTGGTCGAAAAAAATATTCTGACATTATTTTTGAGTATCAACACTTCCAACTATGATGTCATAGATAATCTAATGAAGGATTTAATGCCTCATCTTCACTAGACCATATGGCTGACTATTAATTAACTAAAGAATATAAACCATCCTTAAAAGGGATTCAATGGTCACCTCTAGGCATTGAATAATTTTTTTTGATATATAAAACTTGATAATTTATACATGTCTCAATACTTGATATGAGAATGGCACTACAAGGGCATGGGTCATTCTTCCATTAACAACCTAGTATCCCTCTAGATGATAATACCTTATGCTTTGTATGAAATACACTTACAAGGATAGATTTAATATGGATAATTTTACATCACTTCATCCTCAAGTCATAAGATTCCCTTGAATATGGTATACTATAATTTCATAACCATAGTGGAAGTTACTGTTCCAAACCACACATGTGCTAGTTGGACAATCCAATAAATCCCCTTTTGTATAAGAGTGAAAGCATATTTATTTGAGATAGAAGACTATTTATAGAAATATAAAAATTTTCCAGAAAAAGGTGATGAAAACTTCTCAAATTGTAGATAAAAAACCTTTTACTATAAGGAAACTCTCTATAGCAAGAAGGTCAACTTTTCAGTAAGTGCTACAGTTGATTCATGCATGAATGAAAATGAACCACGTCAAGAAAATGACATTGGTAGATGCTATCGTAACTATGTTAAAGAATCCATATCCCATTAGGATGAGGGTATTTTTACATCTTCTTCCACCCCTATTGTCATAAAATCATCAAGGTGTATAGATGATATTGTTTGTGACTCCAAATCTACCCCATACCATAGGGATGCGGGAAATTTTACGATGACCACCACCAATAGAATTTTCAAATCTTCACCCTGTTTAGAGAGTATCATTGGTGGCCTAACATTCTCCCAACATTTAGGGTTGGGGGAAATATTAACATCATTATTTAGAAAATTGGACTTCTTTCTACTGAGTAGTGGTTTCCAGTAGTGAACGACATAGTCATTCCTACTTCCAAATGATACACCCCTTTCATTTGGGGAACATTCATCAAGGAATGTTAGAGATTACCTTATGGTCACTATCGACAGACTATATTCATCATGATACCAAAAAGGGGACATCAAACCCCCCAATGGTCATAATATAAAAATGAGTTGTTGAGAAAATTGGATATGGGGAATAGATAGACACAACACTTGAAGGGGTAGTGGGAGGTGTAGAGTCACTATATTCATAAAATAATGAAGAGAAGATTCTTGTTTCTTGATATTACATGATGAATGTTATCACTGTAAATCTATATGATGATGTATATTGTGATATGAACACCCAGATAAATAATGAGAAAAAAAATTGAGATATAGGTTTTACAAAAGGACAAATTGAAGCCACATATACCCAGAATTAGAGGATGAATGAAAACATATCACACTAAATGAGTAGTTTCGACCACCTCAATTACATTCTACTAAAGATGAAGGGTAATATAATTTTTACATCCCAATCACTACTACAATATCATGAAGTAAAATTCATAGAAGATAAGTTGTAACAATATATAGTTGATATATTCTATATTAGATTACACAATGAAGAATTATTTTCAGTAAATATTACCACCAGATATCACCACTCTAAAGAAGTGACTACAAATTATCTCATTCACCAGGAGGTAGTCGATCTTCTTGAATGAGTAGAGTCTAAACAGAAGGTTGGATATCAATCAAGACAACCAAAATACTTGAATAATGGAATTTTCACAAGACCAATATTTATCTCCATTGAGAAAAACAACATCCCTCATATTAGGGTAGTAACCCAGTCCTAGAAAAAATTGGATGCTAATAGATATGGATTGACTAGGTCAGGAAATTCCTACCACTCACACTCATGGGATAAAAAAAATTGTTTCCCCAAAACATTATTAGCACCCTTGAGTCTGTTTTCATTTTAATAAATCCATGGAAGGGAGGTGTGCCTTAGTGAAGCCTAAAAAGAATCCCAATCATGAATGGTTGTACACCACTCTACCTATGTCCACCCTTGATTATCTATTTATATTATCCTCTGACAACACGAGAGTTCTAGAGAAGCATCTCTCACACTTTTTGTTCTAATAAGAACCCATGGTGGACTCCCAAGACTAGAAAGGGGAAGTGAATATATGGTTCATTGTTCAGAATCTAGTGGGGTCATCTTTAGTATGATATAATAGCATCCTATTAGGGTCCATCACAGGCCAGAGAGACATTTTTCATTAATTATTTATTCCACTTATCTTTACACTAATTAAAATGAATGTTCTTGATTTTAATAAAAATAAATAGTGTGGGAATGAAAGTTTATATGACTTTATCATTATATATAAATGATTGATATACTTTATCAACATTACACTCCCAAAAGAGACATTTCTAGAACTTTGTTGAGAGAACATCTATAATAAACTACAATGAAAGTTAATTTAATTAAATATCATCTAATATTTTAGTTTTTTGAAAACATCTAATAATTATTAGAAGAGTTTATCTAGTGAAATAGGGAGAAATCTCAGCACAATCCCAATACATAATGGAGAATGTTTAGTAAGGTAGGTACTTTCATTGTCACCCTAAAACTTGATCAAGTGATTGCTAGAACATCCAAGAAAGCTCCATATCACTCATTACCTCCCCCTTAATGAAAAAAAACCACCTCAATCCAGTGTTAAATTATAATCAATGTTACTTAGGATTTTAGGAATGATAGATCAATGTTTTTTCCTTATAAAATAAAATTTTCCTAGTTATTTTCTCAATGAAATCGAAAACAATTTCCTCACGATTCCGGATCCCAAGAGACACAATGAGGTCCCCTTAGTGTATTTCATGACTATTTTCCTTTTTAGTAGAGGCTGATCCATACTATCCAATACATATTTGTCATTAAATATATCCTCCATAGCGTGGTTGATTATAGGTATGTGTTACAGGGAAAATCTCAAATGAAGATAGCATATGTACCCACCTCTTAGTCAATAGAAGAAAACAACCTACAAGAAGTTCTATCTATATGTTAACATAATTTCAATGGATAAATTACAAAAAATAATGTTGATCCAGATCACTTTATTCTCATAGGAAAAATCCATTAACAAATCATGGTCTTAAAAACTAACAATTTTTTCAATGGTATGCGGTAAAACCCATCTTATAGAGGTTGAGATAAACAACATAAGAAAAATAGTTCACAAAAAGAAGAGACTCATCCTAAAACCAAATATAATTGTACTGTTGTGGAATTATAAACCACATCATCTAGATAATGGGAACCATACTACTAAATGGAATATTTAAAAGATAAATAGACAATTTTATGTTATGTTAATGTCATTCATTTCATAGACCCCTTATACTATGATCAATATGCATATGAACTAGGGTTCCCCATACCCATTCAGGGAGCTAGATGTAGATACTATAAAATTAGAGAGAACATGGGGTGTTGTAGTCTATTTAAAACTAATATTCTTGACACATCACCATTTAATATGTATAGATGGATAAAAACCATTGGAAATAACTTCCTAGTGCCCAGTTTAAGCCTAGACACACCCTATAATATTTACATATTCATATAAATACCATTGTTTCGAAAGACCAATAGGCTTTCATGTTATTTCCTGGTCATGCTAGATGAGTGGAAAAACCATACTAGTTTAATCCTCTAGTGGAAGGTATTATTTTAACCAATATTCAAGTGGAAAAACTATATAAATTAATTAGTACAATTTACAATCCACATTCCAAGGAGAAACCCCACCATGACAAGCACAAATATCTGTTATAGAAAAATAAAACTTTAAAATAAGTGGTGGTTATATCTTCCTTGGTTTCAATACTAGATGTTATTAATATTTAAAAATTACTACGGGAGGCACTTATCAAGGCCCACCAGAGTCCCATATATTTTGAGAAAGTGGCCTATAAAACCAAGGTTTATCAATAAATCCCTACTTCAAATGAATGTCATGCCACTAACTGATTGATGGAGAATGAACAAGAAGAATTCTTTTAAGGGAATATCAGGACCCTTTATATTTCAATAAATATTGAAAATTTGTAAATATGGTTAGTTTTGATAGATAATGGATCATGTATTAATCATATTCCTAGTCTATAATCTCTAATGATTTTGATATAGGGAGGATGATTTGTCTCCCTTGATGGAGAGCATATTGGTGTATGATAAAAATGAGAAAAGGTCCTATGAGACGACCAATCTATGGTATTTTTGGAGACCTAGTGTCTAATAACAAGTAAATTTATATCTAGAAGGAGACATCTTATAATATCATACAAAGAAGATTGTAGATTCATAGCTATGTAGTGGATTCATCCCAATACCATTAATTATTGATTTACACCATAAATATAATTGTTGGCATGATATGATCCAAAAGTTACACCCATAAAACACGTGAATACCAAAACATTGAGTGGGGATTATATATGGGATATGAACAAAATAAAAAGGGTGGAATATGGGTTTATACTCCCAATGGCTAGGGAACAACCCATGCCTACCAATGGAGCTTCCTCAGTAATGAGTGTATATTTTACAGCAACCTAATTGTGGAAGAAGGTCTAGATCAAGAACAATGAATAAATTAAAAAGCTACACTAGCTCACATAAATGAAATTTTATCCATAACCAGGGAGAAAAATTCCTCAAATATGATTGGTCATTATCTTCCACTATCTGGATTAAAAACATTAATTATACCATTGGATTATATTAAAAATGACATTGTGTTGTCCCATATGACTTGATATGTCAATAAATATTCTTCCCTCAATGACTATAGAGAGGAATGTGAGTATCTATGAAATGTTCCAAATTTGGTTTCCCATTGATTGAAACTCCTAGGATGTAGGTTTGGTCTCTTATACTCTAGAAATGACAGATATTATCTTGTCATATCCACTAGTGGTAATTAAATCTTTATTAAAATTGAGATGGATGAAGACGAAAAGGACCTTTGAGTTTCCCCTACAGTATTTTCAGATGTTGAATCTACCACCATTGATGAGCTAAAATAGGTAAACATGGGAAAATTTAAGGACAATTGACGTCCATGGATCTACTACTCTATGCCTTCAGAAGAGAAAGTGATGTATATCTTTTTCTTGAAACAAAAAAATCATGTGTTTTCATGGAATTATATAAATATTTTGGGGCATGATATCAATGATTCCACCCACCTTTTAAGCCTACCATATAATCATCAATGATTCAAATAACATTCAAAGAGATTCAATCCTTCATATGATACCACTATGGAATCTGAAGTCGATAATATTTTCTACCTAAAATTTATTTGAGATGTGAAATACATGAAATAGATCGACAAAATTATCACCATTATGAAATAGAATGGGATGATTGGGTTTTATATCATTTTAAGGGATCTCAATAAATATTAATAAAATTAAAATTTCCCAATTTTGATTATCGAACACCTGATTGATGTGACGACAAGATTCTAAGCTCTTTCCCTTCTAGATAGGTACTCATGGTAAAATAAGATTTAGATGACCCCAAAGGACAAGGCCCTCACCACTTATAGGGTGTCTAAAGGGATATTCTACTACTTGATCATGCCCTTCTGATTGATGAATGATAGTTCCACTCACCCTCATTCCATGAATCATATATTTAAATCCTTTTTGGGTGGAGTCATGGAATATTATATTGATGACCTGGTGTCTATGTCCTCTAATCTCTATGACAATCTCACTAATCATCAGACAATGTTCTTCAGGTTTCATTAGAAAAAATTATGGATGGATCCTATGAAGTGTTCCTTCAGCGTAACAATAGGAAATTTTCTTTTATTTTTAGTATTCAATTATTTCGTTCATGTAGAGCCTATGAATACAAATGTGATCCTCACAAAACAAACTCCTCAAAATTTAAAAGAGTTTAGGGAACATCAGTGATTCCTCACAAACATCTGGTTGTTTACACCAACCTGATTGGAAAATTCCTCCTCCCAAAATAATTAATTAAGTTAGTGAATTATTTATTGGAAAATTATTTAATAAACCGCTTTAAAAACCTCATGTGATATCCCCTACACGCACATATTTTTATTTCACAAGTTGAAGGAAACACAATCAACCTATCTGTGGTTGATATAAAATGACATATCGACACTTTTATCACCTAGAAAATAAATGATGCAAAACAATATAGTTTCTACTATCTCATATGAATGATGATATATACTAAGACCCAATATTCTGATATCAATAAGAACTACTTTCCAAATGGTTTTGGAACCCATAAGATAGGGAAATAATTGAAGCACTATGAGGTTCACTTGATATCCCTTTTTATCTGCTTATGTACATCCTCAACCACCCAATGATAACTAGGAATATTGAAAAATGGGTGGATATATTTCTGTAATATTACATAAAATTTTTATCTTATAATTATATAAAAGGGAAAGCAATCATTGAGTTCCTTTCATCACATCCCACCCAAGAATGCACACTAGTTAACATTGAGCTTCTATGAGAAGAGGTTCTCTATGTCTACAACACTCCCAACACATGGGTGATTCAATTTTATAAAACCTATCATTTTCTAATAATAAAAACAATGGAAAAAAGAAATGATTAATCATTTTGGTGGGGGATTTTATTTTTCTCCATAACAATGAAAATTCTACAATATTCCTTCGTATTATCAAACTTTTACACCGATAATGTTGGAGAATTTCATGATCTAATTAAAAGATTGGAATTATACATATAACTATAGATCTCCAAAATGAATTTAAAGGGATATTAAGAATAGAGGATCATGTAGTTAAATGAATAGTTTTCAAATAATACTGAATAGATGACCAATTTCATCGCATATGTGATGGGGATGTTGACAAAATTACCTTTTGAACTAATGCTAAATCACATCCCCCACTAATCTAATGCTTGTGTAGATTTGATGGATAAAGTTTTGACAATTCCAATGAGCCTTGAAAAAGGATAAGATATTCATAAACATCACACAACAGAGGTTAATATTCTTTGTAATCAACTACAATAGGTAGGATATCTATCATAATAAAAATACCCTGAGGCATGAAGAGATGACATTAACTACCAAATGGATGAGACCTATAATAGAATACATTCAAAAAATGGCCCTCCAATCAAGTAAACCCACAATGGAAAAGTTGTAATGATGAGAATAAAACATCAAACATCATGATGAATTGCGGGAATATAAATTCCTTTGTAATGAAATATTAAATCTAATCCCTCTAAAACAAATAAATGAATGTGAAATACTAAACATAATGGAAGAAGTTCATGAAGGATATTGTGGTATCCATCATTTAGGATACATGATCTTCCACAAAATTAGGGGGTCTAGTTATTTCTAACCAGTTTTGAAATAATAATATGTGCAATTTACCCAAATCATTCATGAATATCTAATACATTCAAACTTCATCCACCATCCCCTACATTTTTCACATTCCACCCGTTACTACTAGCCATTTATAGTATGAGGAATGAATGTTTGGGGGCTATAACCCTACTACATCTAAGTAGTTTATAAATATCATTTCTTCAAACAACTTCTTATCTATATGGGTTGAGTATATACCTATCAAGGAATTCATAATGAAGAACGTCATCCTCTTTTTGAAGTCTAACATCATCACCAGATTTGGTACCTCACTTACCATATTCATGAATGATGGATTTGCCTGCCATTCTTCCATGTTTAAAAGGATTTGATGAGAGTATCAAATCATGTTTGATCATTAATATTTTATCATGCATCAGTAAATGGGGAAATAGAGGGTTTCAAATAGATTTTATCAAACTTAATCCTAAAAATTGGTTAATAAAGGCAATATGTATTGTCTAGAAAAACTCCTACACATACTATGCGCCTATTATTCCACAACTTACACTACCACATTATAAGCCCAATAATTTATTGTCTATGAATTATATGTTTTGTATCCCATTCCAGTTTCCCTAACTTTATATCACTATATATGATAAACTCTCTAAAGATTATCAATCATAGATGAAACATTATGAGTTTGAATGACTCGATGAAGAGAGGTTTTGTACATCGCACAATCAATAGGTCCATCTGAATTTGATTTCATTAGATGTAAACCAAAAGGTCTTTCTATACTCATTCCTTTATGTAGAATTAATATTGTTTATCATAACCCCATTGATAGTTGAGGACCTTTCTTCAAATTTGGAGCTATTACTGGAAATAACTTACCACATACACAAGGTATATTTCAATGGAGATCACTCCTTTTACAAGAAGTATTGTGAATAAATCATTAACCCACCAATGAAATAAATATTAATAAATAATTTTTATAAGTACAACTAGGTAGAAATTTTCTAAAAATCAATAATCTAGAATATATTGCCCACATGTACATACCATATGATGTTAAAAAAAAGTAATCATCTTTTTCATTTAATCATCAACTGCGTGGTGGAAGTCTATTACACATGAATCCAATCTACTTAGAGTTGACCATTACCTGTGGAATATTTGTCTCATACAAGATATCTATACTTATGTATATGTCTTTTTCATACAATTCCCATGTTCAATAATGCATTAATTACACCTATTATAATCGAGTAGAATCCATATATGGGATTATTTACTTAAATAACTACATGTGTATTTATTCATGTTTCTTCAGGATATATAGTGATGCTTGGGTATGTTATCATATTCCTAGATAAATGTTGTTTTCCTTCGAATGCTTCCACATTTATTATTCCATATTGAAAACAATAGCACCTATTTAACTGTATGATTTTGGAGATTCCCCAATAAGGGATAGCCACTCTTTATATAAAATACATTCACCTTCACAAAAAATCAATAGTCATAGACCATGTACCAAAAAATATTTTATGAGGACTATGTGTGACATGATTCTTAATTATTTCAGGATATATATTTATGCATGGACACATTCCTTTTATCCCCGTCATATATCCTTTCCACACTTCACTTTACTATAGTGGACAATTTTTATTTTGAGGAAGATAATCCTATTTCCCCTTCATATGATCCAGATATGTGCTAGGTTACTTCTTTTCAAGAATTACATGTTCATATCATGACATGATATGTAGTAACACTCAGATTTCCCATCGGTGGCCTAGCCACGATGTATCAAAAAACATATACAACGAATTTTACATATATATGAGTTAGATATGTATATGGTACATTTATTAAAGAACTATGTGGGGAGTTAATCTTTTCGTCACCAAATATATAGTGATTTATGTACCATATATCCTAGAAGAAACCGCAAATTTTAAAAAATTAACCATTTTTATTTAATTGTTGAGCATTTCAGATAATAATTAATCTTCCTGATGATAGTATACTTTGATGGGGATCAAATATACTTCCCCACATATGAGATAGATCTATAAAAAAGATGCCCCATATTTCTTTAACATATTGATAAAATGATCCATCCTACATATAATTTGGATCTATATTAGAATATTCTCCATAGAGTTATTCATCTTTAAAGAAAATATGAAATTACTCTCTAATGTGAAGAAGCATAATATGTAAGAAGAATATATATAAAACCTATTTGTGTAATGATTTCTATAAATACATGATATGTAATGATACTCAGATCTCTTATTCTAGGACCAAACATATTTCTGAAAAAATGTCTCACCCTCTCTCTACGTATGATCTCGATCAATATTAAGGGAAATATAATAACTATGTGCTATTTGATTCCTATAAATAAAGAAACATACTGAAACCTATGTATACAATCAAGGGATCAACTATAATTCATATAAAATTTCCTCCAATTTTGAGTATGAGTTAAATCTACTCTAGGGATTTCACCATTGATTTCTTTATGAACTAATGATCAAAATCTCCATTCCCCTATGTACAAGCTTGATTCATATAGGGAATTACATATGAGACTAGGCATGGAATGATCCTTAACATTGCTAGATCTATAGCTAAATGAAAATGGGTCTATCCACATAGATCCAAAATTATCTAACCTCTTCCTGGTGCCCACAAAAATTAACCTTCATACATGATGGGACATGTATATTTCTATCACTCAGACTTGTTACTTCAACCACATTCATGAATAAAATCCACATAAAACCCAAAAATGAAATTGCCACCCTCTAAAATTTGAGCTATTTCCACATAAGATACTTTGACCTAGGTTCCCTTATTTGTATACCTATAGAGATAAATCTGTCTTTTCCCTGCACACAAATGAGATTTTTGTATAGGAAACTCTTCGTATGAGTTATGCATGGCTTAATTCTTATAATATCAATACACACACAGATGTAATATTTAAATATCACCCAATTTTATTATCAAACAATATTCCCTCCACATTGTAACATATGATATTTTTTAGGTCCATTAACAAACCCACATTGAAGAAGTAGAGAGCATAAAAATTCCTAACTATAGCATTCGTTTCATATTCATAAATTCTATGTTACACTGACTTGTTCAAATATTTCCTCTCCCTCATTATTCAATTAATCTCATGGAATAAATTATGAGTTATTCCCTAATAACCACTTTTTTCTCATACTGATGTTGAATAACCAAATATTAGTTATCTAGGATGGTCACCTCTTTAGACACAACAAGGCGCATTAGGGAAAATATGGCATAAAAAAGTGGTCTGCCTTGCAAGAAGACAATTAATCAAGAATAGTCTAGCCCTAGAGACCCAAATTAAGCAGATACAAGTTATATCTTTGTAGGAGAGAACATATTAGGGATATTTATCCATAAACAAATGCTATGAAAGAAATTCCACCACCACTAATCCTGACTGAATGATGTTAAAATGAATAGCATATATTTATTTTCATGGACCAAAACTACAAAAAACCTAAGCCACTTTTGTGTGATGCTAAAGTAAATGAAAACTAAAACCTTGTTTCATGATACTAAACTATATAAACCATCATCCATTATCATTCCTTTTTAAAGGACTATGATATCCTGACTATGGGCTGTCATGTTCTGGGATCTCTCCATCATATTTTCTTTACAAATTAGTCCATATGTCACACTTCATGGATTGAGTTTCTTGTGTTTCTAGAAACCTTCCATCAATATTGATAAGGAGTGTATCATGAATCAAGAGACTTCTCTACATGACTATGCATGTACAACCCATATCATCTCCTACATAGGTTCCCTTAGTATTTCTTATCAGCATGGAGTGTTTCCATGTAACACCCCAAGATTTCATATTGTGTTATTTCTTCAAAATAATTCAATAACTTTCACTACACACCACACCGAGTTCAAGCACACCATGACTTACCAAACAAGATGTTAAAAAGTGTTTATGAATAGTATTAACTAAATTTTAATCGTTATATAATCCTTATAATTTTAGAATCCATATTATGATTAGACATAATCAAAGAAAAAATTCATTTTCAGTATTTCACGTTTACCAACTTTTAATAGTGAAACCATTTTAAATCCAATATTTTAAACTTTTATATATTCATTTTGACTACAAAATTTACATTTTTGAATGGGGACATCAAAAATTTACAATGAAACATCCCAAGCTTCCACGGTACGCTTTCCTTTGAATAATATAGTAGCGTGTGTTGTATGCAACTTCGAGTTATAACACACACCACAATCAATCAAACTAGCCATTACGAATAGTAATACCTAATTTTTTAAATTATATATATATTATATTTTTAAATGGATTTCATTTTTGGATAGGGAATCTCGAAATTATCATAAGTTGAATTTTTGGTATTTTTCTGACAACTTCCAATTTTTATGAATAGTGAAAAATGCTTAAATTTTTTTTTTAATCAAAATAATTTATAGTGATAAATTAGACTATTGAGTGGTTTTAATGTATAATTAGAATATATTTTTACCATTTTATCCAATGGTGTTCATTATAATTAATTTCACATTGAAATTAGAAAATAAACAATTGTCAATCTTTTGATTTATATTGTTTCATAAAAACACGCTATTTGTTGTGACAACAGGAATTAATTATAAAATTAACTAATGCAACTTATATTTTTGTAATTTTTTAAAATATAAATCATTTTTGAATTCGGAATATCAATTATATCTTAGGGTGAAATTTTGGTATTTTTCACAAAAACTTCAATTTTTGATGAATAGTGAAACAACTAAGTGGTAGTTAAAAAACTCAATTTTTCATAAAACATAATTTTACCACTACTGTGATTGGAATTTCGAAAATCTGAGAGACATGGTTAATATCAATGAGTAAAATGTGGTTCAATAAGTTGAAAATAATTTTTGGTGAATAGTAACTTTTACTTTTATTTAGCACGGTTAAAAGTAAATAGGGTAGTTAAGGGTAAAAATGATATTAATACTACCCTAAAGCATGTCCTAATTATATTGGACAAGTGTATCTCGACCAAAAACAACCTTAGGTATAAAATATTATCAATTAGGTCCACTTGGATTAGATTAGGACATTTATTATTATTTAATTCAAAGAATAGTTAAAAGAGTTAAAATTAATGTTTTTTTACTAAAACATTTTTAATATAGGGTTATACATAATATAAATTCGATTGTAAATATTAATTAGAAAGCTAATAAGATTTCCTACATAATTATTTTTTATTTATAATTTTTAGAAATTAAATAATTTATTTTATTTTGTAAACAATGATGATGAAATAATCACCATAATATTGAAAAATTAAACAAATTTATATTAAAAATAGATAAATAAATATAATTTGAGACTTTTAATGAATTAAAGCAATTTTCTAGGATAATATGACATATTATAATTGATTTAATTGACATTTTTCCAAGTAATCATTCTGTTATGAGTTTCACAAAAATCAACTATCGAATAGTGTCTAAGATGGCATAAAAGAGTTTTTAAAACAAATATTATACTATTAATTTGTATTAAATTCCTAAAAATCTAAGGTTTGGCCAAGAGTCATATATCACGATAGGTGTATCATTAATGAGAAACTTGGGGGTCTCTTGGATGTATATAGTATGTTTATCAACTATATAATATAAAAATACAAAGTGACATGGTAAATGTCAAACTAATTAACTAAGAGTTAAAACAAAAAGATAAGGTTAATATAATGACCCAAACCTGTCAAATTTCTATTCGTTGAATGGTTTTCGACCAATCCCCACCTTAAAATTTAAATAATAAACTTTGGAGCCATTAGAAACCGAATATGAATTTATTATAAATTAATATTTCTAGCTTTTCCAAAGGATCCTCTCACCCCTCTTATAAAAGGGAACTCCTCCTTCTCATTTATTCACACCTTAAAAGCCTTTTGGTTCGGCCAACCCATGCCCAAATACTCACTCAACTTCTCGCACTACAACTTAGAGGCCTTAGTTTGATCAGAAAGCCAACCTATGGAGCCCTTTTGATCCAAACAAAAGAAGGAACTCAAAGAAGAGGTAATGTTTTCACCACCCCTTTTCAAGTTCCTTTCTTCTTCCACTTCTTCTTTATTTGTTATTACCATTATAAAATAATAACTCCCGTATCATATATATACTATCATGTTATTATAATTATGGTACAACCATATTCAGTATTCTATCCACCCTTTGAATAACATGTCACCATACGCGCGTACGTACGACTTACCGTCTCCATGTCGTGGTGTAATTGTTATTCAAAATATTATTATTTATATGGGTATAATAATGATGTATAATTCGGGTAAAAAATAAATATAACATGATAATAATTCTGTATATATAATATACCATCCAATTATATATTATTTTAGTATCAAAATAATGATATTATCGCTCGTGCATACGTATGGACTACCGTCTCCATGAACGTGAGGAGATTCATTCTCCATCGTATCCATTCAAGTATAATTCTCATTTGATGATTAATAATAGTATCTAAGGACTTTTTATCATTCTGTATATGAGTAAGACACAACCTATCCATGAAAAACATATCTTACGTAACAAAACATATAAAAGAAAATGAGTAAGTTAACACCCTAAACAACGATAATTCTAAGATATTATTAACAAAGCATTGTTAAAAGATAAAATATGATATCATATGAATGTATATGATTCTTTCATAATTTAATAACAATTATTTCACCATTATACAGGAGGTTAACCTACCCTCAATCAAGGAAATGTACAAGGTAAGGGATTTTCATCTCACTGCTTATTTTCTTTAGATTCATTCCATATTTCCACCAATACCTTTTGTGTGGTGTATGTACTGCCCATAATTATATTATTTGGGTAATACACTTTAATTTATGTGTATTTACATATTAATTGTATTAACCCTCTTTCATGGGTTGTATGTTTCGTAAGTTTCCAAATTGGTAAGGGTTTATTTCTCAATCTCTTCATTATCCGTTGTTGTTTATACATAATAATCTATTGGGACTTCTTTATCATCCACATCCATGTTTCATAAAAATGTATTTCCAAAAAAATTTATTATTTTCTAGGATATGGGTTAAAGTAATTTATAACCTTGTTAAATTTTATGTGTGGTTTATAAAGTAATCTTTCCATTGTCTTCCAAAAAAGGTCCTTTTTAACCTTTTCGACAGAATTAAGGTAAGAATGTTTTTTTAACTTATTCGGCGGGTGTGTCTATTTTCTACCATTATAAAAACATAGAATACTCCCTTCAAATATCATATGAATGTTTTCAAAGTAAATGTTTTATTTTATAATTATTGGACTTTTAAATGATCTCAAAAATATATATATTTCTCCCATATATATGAAAACCTAGTGCAAATGTATATGTATTTAACGGAAGCTTTAAAATTTTTTCAGAAAAACCGAATCTCAAGTGTGGTAGACAGGACGAGATTGGGAGTGGACCCATAATAGCCTGTATTTTGTCGAGCGGTCTCCAAATTAGTTATTTGGATTTCAAAAGCTTGCATAATGTTTTTAGAAAAACACTGGAGTATATTTGAGCAATTTTAAATGTAAGTATCTTCTAAAAAAATTGCATCGGTAGGTCTCATGAGACAAACTAGTGGTTTTGCACAAGGCCTTGGAAAAATCTTATTTGTAGTCTTGGCACGAGGCCTTGGAAATGTGGTTATGATAGCATGGCATTATGCATTCCATCATTATGAAAGTGGTTATTGATATTTCATGTGATTATTCTATTATTAGAGTATCCATGTGAATATGTAAATGGAATTATTTGATTTTTTTCCATACTATGTTGAAGTTCAAGTTTAAAAGGCTTTTGTTTTAGTTATACATTGCCTTAAATGTTTATTCTTATTTATGAAAATTTCGCTATTTTGTTATCCTTATTGGGCATTTGGGCTCACCCCTTTTCTATGTTTTATTTTTCCCAGGATATGATGAAGTAAATTATGAATGACCTGCAGGGGTAGTATGAGGGGATACGAGTGTGGTATATGGAGACTATGTTGTTGTAGTTTTCATTTTTATGATTTAAAACTTTATGAATATATCTAGTGTTTCCAAGGCTACTAAACCAATCAGTATTTTTAGATTTGATCTTTCTCGTGATCATTCCAATGTTATGTAATAATGCACCGACTCTAGGTAACTACGGTCGGGGCATTATAGTTGGTATCAGGGTAAGTTTTGTACAATCCTTGGAAACTAGATTTGGATAAAATCTCATTATCGCACGTAGATTTAAGATGTACATTGAGGATTAGTATAGAATAACATCTTAGAATTTTGGTATTGTAGAGATTTTGTGAGTTTTCCGAGCAATACATCCCTGTCTGGATATGAGCAGGTAGAGGCAGCTCTGGAACAGATGTACCTAGGGGTAAAACCCGAAAACACCTCTTTGTGTTAGACTCGAATGGGAACTGGTGCACGATAATGGGCCTTGCTGCACTCTTGGTTACGACACTGCCGGGGGATATGCTTAGAATAATTCTCATTTTATTTACAAACCATTATGATGGGTTTATGAGTATATATTTCCTCAAAGGAGACATTTTTATTATTATGGATTATATCCATAAACTCTTTAATTTATGATATGTGTTTTACAAGATTGGGATTAGGTATTGTTATTCATAAACGAATCCAGTGTATGCCATTGTTTAGAAATGGCGTCCGGTAGAAGGAATGAGAACTCCAGCGATGCACATGATACAAATAGAAAGAAGGATCATATATTTCACGTTCTTAAGCCATAATTTATAAGATAAATAATACTGCATGTATTATCATCATATGATGAAATAATATCAATTGTTGATATGATAAGTAAAGAGTTTACTGAGTCTTATGGCTTTGATGGGAAGCAAGAGAAAAAAGGATGGAAGAGAGAAATATGGATAAAGGGAAGAGGGAAAAGAAGAATTTTCCCATATGTGATAATTGTGGAAAGAAACACCCTAGAACATGCCTGAAAGGAATGGGAGTTTGTTATAAGTATGGAGGAAAAAGGCACAATGTACGTGACTGCAAGGGTAAGAAAATGGTTTCAAATGTACAATGCTTAATTTGCTAGGAGTTTGGACACTATGCGAACCTATGTCTCAGTCATCAGACTATGCCGCAAATAATGATATTGGATAATAATCAAGTTATGATACTATCATAGAAGAAGAGGAATCATTAGAGTTCTTATGTTGATTATGTCATTTGAGTGTTGTATCAACAATGTACTTGTTATAATAATTATGGAGTGTATATGGATTGTACTGCAGTACTATTTCATTATGAACTTGAGATTGTGTGGAATAAAGAAAAGTGACTCAATAACAGGTTAAATTCTTGGAAAATATATGGTTGAGAGAATGATAAAGCATAATGTGGTTCTGATAATGAAGTAGTGATTTTTAAATAATACATGATTGTTTTGGATAAATTATATTGGATATTCTTGACTACCTTGAAACTTATTATTGATTTGTATATTCCATCATTGTTGGGGTTTACAACATTTTTGGATTGAAGGAGTATATCTATTATTCTATAAGGAATAAGGGATCATGAATGTAATCAATAATGTTTTATGATAATTCATGATGTTGTAGTTTTTTAAAAGAATACATGATGAAGGTGATAACATGTTATTATGTGGAAAAAAAAGGATTTCATTATGTTTTCCTTCCATATAAATTTTGGACTGAAGTATTTTGGATAGTTCTACTTTGGATTATTTTGGATTTCCATAAAAGGACAACCCGGAGGTCGGCCGACAACCCGTCGCGTCCGGCAAGGCCGTGCGACTTGAACCCACAACCGAAGGGCGACAAGGGTGTATCACCTACCACTGACCCACGTGATGTCCTGGTTTGAATAATGTCGTTTTTCAATGGATCTTCTAGATGAATAATAAATTCATTTTTTTAACCCTTTACGAATAGGATAATTAGAATATTATCATTAAGTTCTATTATCATTTAGAGTAAAAGATGAGTTTGTTGTAGATATTAGTTAAAGGTTGAGACTCTACTTGTCAAGTATATATTTTTCTTCTTCTATTATTCAATGAAGAAATTAATTCTTATACTTTAGTGAGGGGATCTTAAAAAAATGTGTTATCTTAATACCATATGTTTTGCTAAACCAACAGTATTTTAAATCATCATAGATTGATGAATTTAAGGCCCAAATTTTACACTTGTTTGTGATTGATTACCTCAATCACTACCTATAAATATTTAAGTTTTTCCTCCAATTATATGTCTCTAATTACCACAAATGTTCTCCGAATAGAGATCATATTTTGGTGGTGACCCTTTCATTCCTCTTTTCCTCATATTAAAACTAAAATTTATCAACCCAATTTCCGATGTGGGTTTTACCAAAAAGTTATTTTCTATATTCAACCTTTTATATTCGATGAACAATTTCAAATTTCGAGGACGCAATTTATTGAAAGAGGGGAGAATGTAACACCCCAAGATTTCATAGTGTGTTATTTCTTCAAAATAATTAAATAACTTGCAGTACAGACCACACCATGTTCAAGAACACCATGACTTACCAAAAAATCCATTAAAAAGAGGCTATGAATAGTATTAACTAAATTTTAAACTTTATTTAATCCTTATAATTTTAGAATCTATATTATGAGTTTCTTAGACATAATTAGGGAACAAATTCATTTTCAGTATTGCACGTTTACCAACATTTAATAGTGAACCCTTTTTAAATCCAATATTTTAAACTTTTATATATATTGAATTTGACTAAAAAATTTACTTTTTAGAAAGGGGACATCAAAAATTTATAATGAAACATCCCAAGCTTCCACGATACGCTTTCCTTTGAATAATATAGTAGCGTGTGTTGTACGCAACTTCGAGTTCTAACACACACCACAACCAATCAAACTAGCCGTTATGAATAGTAATACCTACTTTTTGAAATTATATATATATTATATTTCAAAATGGACTTCATTTTTTGATACAGAATATCGAAATTATCATAAGTTGAATTTTTGTATTTTTCTGACAAATTCCAATTTTTATGAATACTGAAAAATACTTAAAAACATCTTTTTTAATCAAAATAATTTATATTGATAAATTATACTATTGAGTGGTTTTAAAGCATATTTAGAATATATTTTTACCATTTTATCCAATGGTGTTCATTCGAATTAATTTCACTTTGAAAATGGAAATAAACAATTGACAATCTTTTGATATAAATTGTTTCTTAAAAACACGATATTTGTTGTGACATCGGGAATTAATTATAATATTAACCAATGCAACTTATATTTTTGGAATTTTTAAAAATAGACATCATTTTTTAATTTGGAATATCAATTATAGCTTAGGGTGAAATTTTGTCATTGTTCTCAACTACTTCAATTTTTGATGAATAGTGAAACTACTAAGTGGTAGTTAAAAAACTTAATTTTTCATAAAATATAATTTTACCGCTTCTATGATTGGAATTTCGAAAATCCGAGAAACACGGTTAATATCAAGGAGTAAAATGTGGTTCAATATGATTAAAATAATTTTTTGTGAATAGTAACTTTTTTTACTTTTATTTACCATGAATAAAAGTAAATAGGGCAGTTAAGGGTAAAAATTATATTAATATTACTATAACACATGCCCTAATTCTATTGGACAAATTTATCTCGACCAAAAACAACCTTAGGAATAAAATATTATCATTATGGTCCACTTGGATAAGATTAGGGCATTTATTATTATTTAATTCAAAGAAGAGTTAAAACCGTTAAAATCAATGATTATTTACTAACACATTTTTATTATAGGGTTATACATAATATAAATTTGATTGTAAATATTCATTAGAAATATAATAAGATTTCCTACATAATGATTCTTTATTTATAATATTTAGACAATAAATAATTTAATTTATTTATGACACAATGATGATACAGTAATTACCATAATAGTGAAAAATTAAAATAATTGATATTATAAATACCCAGATAAATATAATTTGAGACTTTTAATGAATTACACTAATTTTCTAGGATAATATGACATATTAGGATTGATTTAATTTACTTATTTTGATGTAATCATTCTGTTATGAGTTTCACAAAAATCAACTATTGAATAGTGTCTAAATTGACATAAAAGAGTTTTTAAAACAAATATTATATTATTAATTGATATTAAACTACTAAAAATATAAGGATCATCCTAGAGACTTATATAATGATAGGGGTATCATTAGTGGACCACTTGGGGGTCGCTTGGACGTTTATAGTAAGTTTACTAACTATATAATATAAAAATACAAAGTGACATGGTAAATGTCAAACTAATTAACTAAAAGTTAAAACAAAAAGATATGGTTAATATAATGACTCAATCCTGTCTACATTATTTTGGTTGAATGGTTTTCGACCTATCCCCACCTTAACCTTTAAATAATCAACTTTGGAGCAATTACAAACCGAATATGAATTTATTATATTTTTATATATTTCTAGATTTTCCAAAGGTGCCCCCCAACCCACTTATAAAAGGGAACTCCTCCTTATCACTTCATTACACCATAAAAGCCTTTTGGATCAGCCAACCGCTGACCAAATAATCTATAAACTTCCCTCACTACAACCTAAAGGCTTTATTTTGATCAGAAAGTCATCCTATGGTGCCCTTTTGATCAAATCAAAAGGAAGAACACGAAGAAGAGGTAATGTTTTCACCACCCCTTTTCATGTTCCTTTCTTCTTCCACTTCTTCTTTAATTGTTATTACCATTATAAAATAATAACTCAACTATCTTATATATACTTTGATTTTATTATAATTATGGTACAACCATATTCATTATTCTATCCACCCTTTTAATAACATGTCACCATACGTGCGTACGTACGACTTACCGTCTCCACGTCTTGGTGTAATTGTTTTTAAAAACATTATTATTTGGATGGGTATAATAATGATGTATATTTCATGTAAACAATAAATATAACATGATAATGATTCTTTTATATATAATATACCATACAATTATATATTATTTAAACATCAAAAGATTGATATTGTCGCTCGTGCGTACGTACGGACTACCGTCTCCACGAACACGATTAGATTCATTCTCCATCGTATCCATTCAAGTATAATTATCATTTTATGATTTAAAAATAATCTTTAAGGAGTTGATATCATTTTGGAAATGAATAAGATACAACCTATACATGAAAAACATGGCTTATGTAACAAAACATATAAAAGAAAAAGAGTAAGTTAAAACTCGAATCAACGATAATTCTAAGATATTATTAACAAAAGAATGTTAAAAGATCATATATGATTTCATATGAATGTATCTGATTCTTGTATAATTTAATAAAAATTATTTCACCATTATACAAGAGGTTAACCTACTCTCAATCAAGGAAATGTTCAAGGTAAGTGATTTTTATCTCAGTCCTTATTTCCGTGAGATTAATGCCATATTGCCACCATTACCTTTTGTGCGGTGTATGTACTGCCCATAATTATATTCTTTGTGTAATACACTTTATTTTATGTGTATTTACATATTCATTGTATAATACCTCATTAATGGGTTTTATGTTTCGTAAGGTACCAAATTGGTAAGAGTTTATTTCTCAATCTCTTCATTATCCGAGGTTGTTTATACATAATAATCTACTTGGACATCTTTATCATCCACATCCATGTTTTTTAAAAATTTATTTCAAAAAAAAATTACTATTTTCTAGAATATGGGTAAAATTAATTTATATCCTCATTGACTTTTATAAGTGTTTTATAAAGGAATCTTTACATTTTCATCCAAAAAAGTTCCATTTTAACCTTTTCGGCATAATTATGGTAAGAATGTTTTTTTAACTTATACGGCGGGTGTGTCTATTTTCCACTGTTATAAAATCATAGAAGATTCCCTTCAAATCTCATAATAATATTTTCAAAGTGAATGTTTTATTTTATAATTATGTGACCTTTAAATGATTTCAAAAAAATATACATTTCTCTAAAATATATGAAAACCCAGTGCAAATGTATACGTATTTAACGTAGGCTTTACAATTTTTTTAGAAAACCCGACTCTCGAGTGTGGTAGACAAGAAAGGATTGGGAGTGGACCCATCATGGCCTGTAATTAGGTGAGTAGTCTCAGAATTAGTTATTTTATTTTCAACAGTTTGCATAATGTTTTCAGAAAAGCACTGCAGTATATTTGAGTAATTTTAAACGTAAGAATCTTCTAAAAAAATTGCATCGGTAGGTCACATGAGACAAACTAGTGTCCTGGTACAAGGCCTTTGCAAAATCTTATTTGTAGTCTTGGCACGAGGCCTTGGCTAGGTGGTTATGATAATCTGGCATTATGCATTCCATCATTATGAAAGTGGTTATTGATATTTCATGTGATTATTCGATTAGTAGAGTATTCATGTGAATAAGTAAATGGAATTATTTCATTTTTTTGTCATACTATTTTGAAGTCCAAGTTTAAAAGGCTTTTTTTAGTTAGACATTGCCTTAAATGATTATTCTTATTTATGAAAACTTTTGCTATATTTTTATCCTTACTGGGCATTTGAGCTCACCCCTTTTCTATGTTTTATTTTTCCTAGGATATGAAGAAGTAAATTATGAATGACCTGTAGGGATAGTATGAGGGTATAAGAGCATGGTCTATAGATAATATGTTTTATAGTTTTCAAATTTAGGATGAAAAAACATTATGAATATATCTAGTGTTTCCAAAGCTACTAAACCAATCAGTCTTTCGAGATTTGATCTTTCTCATGATCATGCCAATGTTATGTAATAATGCACCAAATCTAGGCAACTGGGGTCGGGGCATTACATTCCACAATGAAAAAAGTTCCTCAGATCCTCAGGTACCTTGAAAAAATTGTTGCAATGTCTTTCCCCCAGTGTGATTTGCAATTATCATTGATATCATGTCCAATAAAATTAATCATGATCAGGGAAATGTGATCCATGATTAATATCATACACATTCCCCATGCGAAAGTGTGTTATATTATTCTAAACCATGGGAATCCTAATTGGGATTTTGTTTCACACTTCCCCTTTCCCATGTTTTGTAAATCATGACCATAAACTATTTTCACCTTGGTTAAAGGTTCATAAACAAAAACATTATCCCATGATGCTACAAATCAAAATACCTTATTCTAAAAGTGAGGGAGGAAGAATACCTATCTAACGGAAAACTATTAAATGGATGTTTGGGAAAAAGTCAAGTATCTACTCACTAAACATTACTCTTCAAGAGAATAAGAAAATGTTTGGACATAAAGGAAAGAGGTGAGAAGCTTGTAGAGGCCATCTTATGACCCATGAAAAATATAAGTTAATCTCATTGGATCCATTATTTCAAAAAAAATATTAGGGAAATGATTTATCACATCCCTATCAAATGAAAATGTATTAAGTACACAAAGACATAAATATTAGGCTTTCAGAACCATCCATGTATAGTTATGTCCACACCAAACATCATTTACCTAGAGTATAAACCTTTGAAAAACATTCATGGAAAATAGAAAATAGTATATCCAACTTCGAGGGACTCCTCATCTTGACTATTCCAACATGACCCATGTTGGATCCTACAAATATCCCACAAGATTTTCCTATAAAGTAGAGGCATTTTTACTGGAAAAATGTTCTCCAACCACTGTGTACAATAAAAAAATGTAGTGGAAATCACCACTCTGAAGTGATTCGTGAATATCCCCAACATGTTTTTCCCAAATCATTACTATGGGGTAAAACTTTTTGAAACACAATATTCCAAACCTAAAATCCATATAATCAAGTTAATTTTATATCCAAGAATTTACAACAGTATATACATGTTCTTGGGGTAAGGATGTACAAACTCATTCTGGAACCTTTTGACGGTCCTCACCATTTGATAATAAATAATGGTATATGTTCTATGCTCCATGGTCATAAACATTATTTCACCATTTTTTGAGGTATTCCATAATAAAATTGACCACAAATTCAGGGCCATTGTAACTTATAAATTCATGTGTAAATTATATATGTGCTGGAATAAAAATTAATAAATTATCATATCCCATTCCCCACAACATGTATTTGATCATTTAAATCCCAATTATCCTTCAATGGAAATCTGTAACAAGAGTTTTTGAATCTATGGGACACCTCTACTTGAATATGCATAAATTCCCCGTTCATAATCTTATAAATGTACCCTCAGTTTGGCTTGGGAACCTGGTGAATTTCCTCTATGTGAAGCTAACCCTTAGACATCCGTGTGTCCCAAAAACATTATAGTTGAACTCCTCACCATAGTGTCATTCGTGATCATCTGGGAGAAATTTATACAATTTTATCATCCATATTCAAGCTCTATGAGGCATTATGTTTTCATTATATATGTTAATCATTCAAGTGGGGTTGACATCCATAGTGACATACATTCAAGACTCACACATATTGATGAAGAAAAAAATTAAATACCTAATTCTATGGTTCTATCCATGTAACCCTAAATCGAATGAAAAATTATCCGAACAAGAATGACTTTATACTCCCCATGGGAAGATAAATAGTTATCAACAGGCCAAAAACACATAAGGTATATCTTGGAATGATTTTAGCCCCTTCTCATTGGGCATTCACTCTGTATGGCCTAGGATAAATTGATAATTCAAAAAAGATAATAAAAATGCAAAAAACATGTTAGGATAAAAATAAAAAAAGGGTGGATAATGGAAAAACATTGTCCTTTCCTATTAAGACTTCATCATTTGAAGATTTGGAAAAATGTAATGGAATAAATGAAAGACACACAAAGCTTGTGAGGACAACCATACGGTTCCATAAAAAGTAAAGCTACCCAAATGAGGTACATCACCTAGGAAAAAGTAACTCCACTCCTTTTTCAGGAAATAATCTCCCATGTCAACCCATTGATCTATTCCCATAATAAATTCATAATTATTTTTAATGGGTGGTTCTTGTTCATTTGTGATGGTGTTTATACCAATATCCATCCTTGAGCCTCACTAAGGAGAAACTCAGCAATATTTGAAATGGACTGGTTGTAGTGCACCACTAATTTTGTTTATACTGATATACATTTTTTATCCATGTACATGATAAATTCATCAATATTTATATTATAATTTCTCTTATATAATAGGGATGAGGTTTATAATGATAACTTTCCATGATCAATTCCCAGGGAACAATTTATTATAGCCAAGTTTTTTCAATTCAAATATTGGAATTCCTTAAATATTTTAATAATATTAAAGCTTCTTAATGATTTATAATATATTGGGTCACTAAGATTCCATGACCTATAATACAAATGGGGATCAATATAGTCACATGGAATTAAAAATATTTTATTTATCGATGGTTCAAAAGGAGGTATGATACTTAACATCTCAGAGTCTCTCCCAAGATCCCTCAAATAAAAGGGGGAACCTAAAATTGAAAATACTATGACAAACTATGACCAGAATACTCATTGAGAGAATGTAAAATCTTCTTTATATAATTTATAGACTTTTGAAATTGATTTACCATTACTATGCATGCCTTTGTATCCTACCATAGTGTCTCCAATTTAGAAACAACATCATGTTTGGAATTATTCGACACATCAATGAATGTGGGATGTTCATTTGTTGTCTTCTCAATAGTATTAATCATGTAGTTTAGGCTGGAACACTCTTGTTAAAGCCTTTCTATTTTAACTCTCTATACACTGACTATGTTTTTGTGAGCTTCTATTTCCATCTCATGTTGGGAGTATTAATTAATTACCTCATTTTAATGATGTACATAAAAATGATGAGTCGTCTAACATTTTTCTCTTCAATTAAAGCGACCTCTTATAGTACCTAATAATGACCACCTATTTTACCCTATAATATAATAGTAAATTATCTAATCCACCATACTCGAGGGTCAGGAACATGTATTATAGGTGGCCTAAAAGATCCATAAACTACTCTGAAGAGACATATGTGATTAATATTTAAGTATCTCACCGCACTTTTTTCATAAGTTTCAGAAGAAAAGAATCATGTTCTGAGCATTGAACAAGGGATATCCCATTAATTGAGATATATTGTGAAACAATTTCATTGGGAAATGGATTAATACTTGCATCTAGGGAGGGATTAATATAGAGTAGTCTTTTACCCTGATTATTTTCAATGGGAGAGATCCTGAAGCACAAGGATCTAGGATCTCCGAGCATTGAGTTGCAACTATTTCAATTATGCATATATATCTTATTAGTCAATAGAAATAAACATCATCATAAAAGAATTAGTAACTATGATAACCAATGGGAATGCACCTTCTTCAGCTATAGTAGAAGATACAATTTTCTCATAAACATCTGATATATATGAAATAGTGACGTCCCTTTTTTGTAGGAAAACATGATTTTCATATGATAGATCTCCCACTAATACATTATTCTCAAGGATTGTGATGGTGTATTTATTCCTTAGAGATATAAACATAAACATAGGATATAAAATTTGATATAATCTCAAAAGTATATACCCAGTTTCAGATCAATCTATTACACTTTCCAAGCAATTTGTCTATAATGGCCATACAAGTTTATGAGTAGAATCTAATGTCATGATCCTTGAAAATAACTCTCTCCAATACTGGATCAATGTTCATGAGGGCCGGTGAATTTTCATTAGGAACCAGTCCAGATCCAATGATTTCCTCAGTCAATTCTACCCATCGATGGTGTTCTTATAGATCCTGATCTCCCATTTTAGGTATGCAAAGTATACAGACCTTAGTCATAGTGACATGAGTCCATGAAGGGAGATAATGAGGACCTATAATAATAAAAATTTAGGACATGTTATATAATTAATTCAATAAGAGTTTGGAAATAAAAAACGTGTTGACTTTGAATATTATTTCTTCATTGATGATATCACTCCCTTTATTTACCTTCTCTATTCCAAGGGAATACCTTCAGATGAAAATGTTCTTGAGGGTCTAATTATTATAATTTAAAATGATAAGGGTGTGTAATGTAATTAGTCTTCAGTAGAATAAATCACTGGATTGAAACCATAAAGTATTTTTTTGACCTCACCAGTTTGTTTATCGAAGGAAATTCCGGAAGAAGTTGTTACATTGTCCAATCCCGCAATTTCTAAATCTATATGACAAAAAACCTTCTAGGACACAGAAAATGACATTTTTTCCTTCATTCAACCTATTATCGGAATGCAATGAGAAATGGTGTTGCATCCAGAGTAGGTGCCCAATCATCAGGAACATTACTTATGTGTAATCCACCCATTGTTGATACCTACTCCACTACCTTGAAGGGAGAGAAAATTACCCTTATATTCCTTGTGTACATCTAGGGAATCTCTAGAGACACCTTTTCTTTCTATGAAAAGTCTTCTTACGAAGCCTTAAATTTTTGGGTACCACGAGAGGCCCAATAGACTCACCCTTGGCCCCTATTGGTAGATTTACAACTCTTGTTACCAGAGAGGCCAATTAAATAATGGAAAATTACTAAATCTAAGTATTTTTAAAGGATATGGAGAGACCAATACCGAAAAAAACTAGAGGGAAGGTCACCATGATCTGTGATTCTTCCCTGAAACACATAATCTTGAACTAATGATCAACCATGAAGTGCCTCCCAGAAGTAATGTTACATGAATTATCAGGGGAATTCATTTTGATGTATGAAAACTATCTCTCATATCAGTAATACAAGTACCATTTTTATACAATCTTTCCATTAATACGAATTCATTGGGCACTATCCAAGGCCAATATAAGTTATGAATGAGATGAAGTATCATACTTTCAATTGTTAGTAATTATAATGGACGGTACTCCATATGTATTATATTCAAATTGATATTTTTAGATGAAATTTTGATTTATCTCCTTGTTATTGATGGAAATGTGTATCAATGTGCTACTTCCTTGATGTAATGAATGGAAATAAGAACCATGAATGGTATGAGTGTTGAAAAACTCATTTCTTCTAGTGTAAGATTTCATCCAAATCCATAACACTAGAAAGGGTTTCATAATACTAAACAAGGGTTAACCCATATAAATTTAGGGAAGATGGTGATACAAATTGGAATGTATAGGAATGACCGATCCAAATTGTCTGCCACCTTCCTTCTCTATCAATATCATGAAGGAAGTCAGTGTTACTCAACCCTTTTCATGAATGTGGAACCGATACACACTGAGGAATATTTCCAAGAAGACATCCTACTAAAAAAGGTGGTCCTCTTGTGAAATTGTTGACCACCCACATGTGGTAAATTTTCCATATTCAATTATTTGTTAGAATGTTCCCTCATACCAATGAAATTAACATGATGGTCATGCCATGAAATTCCTATCTATAGGTTCATGCCAGGTCTTCTTGAGAAACAAGGTGTCTTCAATTTTAAAGTAGATATCAGCCCTTGGATATTGATCATTCCAGAATATCACCTTATCTGAATTGATATGATTATTTATTATTTTGAGGAGTCAATTTTACAACATCTTATATAGATGAGGGAGGGATAAATTCATCCTACATGACCCTAAGAATTGTTTCACCATGGATCTTCTCATCATTGCAAATTCTGATATCAAAACCTTCGTTCATCATATGAAACTTATTGGTGTTCATGATCCACTCATCGATAAGTTCCACCATAAGACCATTGTTATAATAATCAAGAGATTTTCAAACCCATACATCTTCATAAAACCTATTTAATCCAATTAAATGGAAAATTTTTATCTATAAGACACTCACAAAAGAGAATGGTTCATTCCCTTTATAACCTTCTATATGATCAGAGATCCCATCAAAATATCCTTGTGAATTTCTAATTCAATAATGTATCTCACATTGCTAGTATGTAAAATTGGGTTTCAAATTGGTTTCATTTTACATCTATTTAAAATTAATTAGAATATTCGTTAGAGAAATACTATCAAAGTGGTTATAATTAGGAAAAAACACCCTCATATGAAATATTCAATCTGAATGTGTTGCATGTTTGATGATCCAAGGAGGTAGGATACCAACATAAGGTAGAGAAATCATAGAGTCATTCCACCAAAAAAACCCTTACAAAGGTATCCTTCCAAAAAACAAATACTACAAATGGTTCATCCATATCAAGCTTGTAATATGATCATGAATAGTATGAACAACCTCACATTAGTTAAATTAAACACTATTAACAATGGATGTATGATAATAATAAACCTATTTTATCTCATTCCTTGATGAAATATGTTTCATAAAGTAGTAAAAAAAGTTAAATATGTGAAGTGGGGGAGTATTAATTCAGAAGAAATTTAAAAGTGGATTGCAACTTATAATAGTTCATGAGATTGCATTACTTTTATAAGGTCATAAGATCATATATTGAAATTAATGTCAACTGATCACATAATCTTTACAACCACAAGTGATCACTTAACCATATGAGTTCATAACCATAGAAAGGATACAAAATCCAATTGAATGTATATGTAAATTACCATTCTTAGTTGCGTGATGTTTATTAAGAGATTCATTCACATGATGGTGGTTTAGTAATTTGTTCACATGATGATGGTTATGTGATAAGGTAACATGATTCATTTAGTTGAATCAGATTATGGAAAAAAGTCACATGAAGGGAGAAATCATGGTATTTAATCAAAATTGACTAGGGAGCTGAGTCGTAGGTGGGATGTTATCCCCTTATACTCTTATAAGCAATGTAATTACTATAATACCACGAGTTTCATTGAATTCCAAATGATATATGAATGATAAATGGTTATTATACAGGCTTCCACATCCTTTTAACCAAGTTATTCATTTTTCCTTCCAGATCACATTTCAAATTGATGAAATTTGTTGATTCCAACTAGATGAATGTTGGTATTAAAGGGTGTTGAAAATACCTAGGGTAAAAGTACTATCCAGGTATAAAGGAATATAGAAGAGAGAAAACAACTTAACACCCAAACACAAGACACTTTTTTATTCATTCAATCAACTAACATTAACACATAACCTTCATATAAAAATTCAAAGTCCTTGGGATTATGTGATCAAATAATCCATAACAATTCATGTGACATGTTTGAAGGAGACTCTGTACGATGAAGCACTAAAACTGTCTCTATTAATTATGTGATTCCCATGAGATTTGTGATTTCCTAATTTTAATGAAATATTGTGACTGAATTTGGATATTCTACCCATTATGAGATTCTTTTACAATATCTACTTACCATGAGACACAATATATGAAATCAGAAATAAAATATGATTTTAGTTACATGAAGTGCATGAGATCATACTAACATACATGAACAGATTTCACACCCTAAAACTTGTGGATGTGTCTCACTTTCCTAATAAAGTAGAAAATATATACAAATTCATTGATTATAAAATACCTTGATAACCTAAAAACCCAAACTAAAAGACGAAGTTAAAAAATTTATAAAAGGAGAGTTAAGGAGAGTTTTGTGACATCAATGTATGAAATGTTAGAATTTGGTGGGTTATTTTGAATAATGGGAATTCTAAAAATGGGATTAACATTTGATAATACCATAAAAACATAATGAAAGAGGTGGTCATTTGACCCCATGTGAACGTGTGGATCTTATGATATCCTATGGGGGAGATGTTCATATTTCATGATGGCCTATCATATTACCAGTTATGAAATCCTGCAACCCCATTTTCATTTATGTGATCACATGACTTTGGATCTTATATGTTATCACATGAACCCTGCTCCATTACACGATCTCATGACTCTAACACCATTACATGATTCTTTGTCCCAATGATTCTCATATGTTCGCCAAACTTCCGTCCAAAAAAGTTGGGTCCACCTTCAACAAAAGTGTCACACAAACCTATTTTTTATATATTACATTCTTATCCTATAAGGATATAAAACACATGGGATTACACATGAGGGTATGTCCTTATAATTTCTAACTCAAAGGTAAATATTCCCCATTAGTCAAATTCCTTTCCCACCAGTGGACTATGAAATTATTAACTAGGTGGAATTTAATTCCTGTTATAAATAAATAGCAAATGACATATTTTTAGGGATGGAGATCCATATGTAATATAATTTAAAATCTTATATTTTTTTATGTCCATGTTCCCCATTAAGAGAATAATGCCTTCATTATATTATTATCAAATTCCCCAATTAATCCTTTTCAATACAATAATACAGGAGAAAGTGAACACATTCTCTTACCAGGCTATTTTCTCCACAAGACCCATTACCATATTCCTCTAAGGGAAACCTCAGTATGTAATCCCCATTTAAATACAATATTACATTGAGATTATATTTTTTAATCTTATTTATCTCATATTTCCCACACCGAGCATGACTCACACTGGTTTTGAGATTTATGATGATTATGTTATTATTAAGTTGGAAATTCATTAGTTTTGGGCCTCATTCTTATGTTTCAAACCTAGATAAATTTTCTACTTATCAAAGTGACGTATTCCCAATTATAAATTCCTTAAATGGGATATATTATAAATAATGTGTCCCAGGGAATCCTCATATGCATAATCTCTACTTAATCCTATATTGTAGTATCGCCTTTGACAAAAATATCCCCACAACACTACGTTAAACTGTGTGGCCTATGATTTGATGTCTTTTGCTTTTTCTTATGAGTCTTAGCCGCTAGATTAATCTTGAATGGTTTCTAACTATTCCTAAAAAGTGATTCTATTAATAAAAATTTAATTTTCAGTCTATATCATATCATCCTTCTCAGGCTATACTCTTAGTGGGGGCTGTCCTGAAAGGTCCATAATCCTAATGAAACTTACTTTTCATCACTGTAAAATTTCTCATAAATGTTTATTAGAAATGGATTCTCATGAATAATACCCACATTAACCATCAATAATAATCTTTCACATGTTTATCCTTACTGCATGACCAAAAAAATTGTGAATCAATTGTTTTTAGAAGACCACAAATAGTATGACACATCCAACAAATTGGAACTAAACTATGTGGATATTGATTCACTAAAAATGGATACATTGGATTCTTATTTATGGGCTTGATCCCAAAACCATAAACACTAACTTCCTTCTTAGATAGAGACAAAATCTAGAGTACCCATATATATGTATTTATAACATAGTGATCCCTTAACAAGTGTCACTAAGTAATGATGAAAAACAAATTGGAGAACCTATGATACATTTAAATGATTTAAGAAATTAATAAAATATTATATATAAAAATGTAAATATATAAGGTATATTCCTGATATTTTTAGATTTTCACGTCGATATAAACCAATAACTGATTACTAAATATTATGGAAACCTATTACATATCGGGAATAAAAAAAGATTCACAATGTAGAAATAAATCTATAAGACATTAAAATTAAATTCAAAAATTTTCCGCAATTGGGCCTGATTTGACCAAAATACCATAATCTCTACCAATATGAGTTCTTAAGTGTCATTGGAGAGAAACCTCAATGACAACCTACCTTTGGAAAGAAAGCCCGTAGCTCTTAACAAATGTAAAAACCCTTGGTTATTTCTAGTTATATGAATAAATCCCTTGAGAAACCATTTTTTATTTAAGTAGTCACTTAAAATTATAATTTTAAATTAATAATATTCCCCACAAAAAATATGTGATAGGACACCCAATCTTGAGTGAAAAAAGTTATCATTATGCATAAAAAGTGCATTTCTAAAAAAAAGATTTCCTTGAATTTGGTGAACTTATATTAAAAGTAATTTCTTCCAATTATTGAAATTGAATATTGAAAAATTATTTTATGTTTTTAATCATAATAAATAATATTACTTAATGAGATAAAATTACCTTTCTTCATAATATATAGTAAGGATGGTTAAAATGTGTGACAATGGCATGTGATAAAAAAGATTAATAAAGGGGTGAAAATGAATAGATAAGGGTTAAAATAACCTAAAAACCTGTATAAATAATATTTATGTTAATTTAGTTCAAAAAAGTATCCAAAAATTATCACACACTTCCCATTTTTATATACATTACCTTGATAGTGACTTTATTATATTTTAATATTCTTAATATTAAAAAGTCTTCCACCCCCCTCACTTATAAAGGGGAATAACTTCCCATCACTTATCCACCATTCATTAGCCACATAGATCAACCAAGATCTACCCATATACCTTTAATAGGTTTTTTATTCTTCATATAGGTTTCAATTTTCTCAAAATACCACTTCTAGAAGGCTTAAGGTGTAATACAAAGAGGTTACTAAAAGAAGATGTATATGTTATTATTGAGCTTTTTCATGTTCCACTCTTATGAAACCTCATAAAAATATTCAATAACAATATGAATATCTGAAAATAATTATATTTATCATACATAATTTTTTTAATGTTTAATACATTTTATTTATCCTTTCAACTATAAAGAAATTGAAAACATCACTCATGCGTATGTATGGACTACCATCTCCATGTAGCTGTGTGATTTGTTTTCACCCATGCATTAAATAGTTAGTTATAAAGAGACGATTAATGAATATTTGAGATATTTATGGAATAATTAAGATTCTATAAATATAATATATCTTCTAACTTCTTACGCTCCCATCTATTGTGGAATGTTAATGTTGTTTGTTCATACGAGTGCACTACCACCTCCATAAAGAAATGTTATTTTTTTTTATATTACCACTATGAATTTATGATTTTAAAATATTATATAAAAAAGAAAAATTATATTCATGAAATTTATAACATTATAAACATTATTAAACCATTTATTAATACCATTAATCACAGTCAATATTCTGATGTATTTTGGGATAAATTAACTGAAATAATTTAATTTGTTGATATAAGAAAAAACTACTAAAAGAATGCATGAAAAATGAATAGATAATTACCCTAAAGAAATATTATATATGAAAATTGTTATAAAAAAATTATTTGAATAATTTGAATTGATTATATTGGAGGATACAATGTGTCTGACTATGTAGGAGTCCATGTTAAGGGGTTTTCATATCAATTTATGTCCATTGGGGGCATATTTTATATTATAGACCTAATTAATTTTTAATGGTTTTTGTATAGTAACAATGAAATATTATATAATTAATTCATATTTATTCATGTTATTTAAGGATTAAAATTAATTTTAATCTGTTAAGAGTTTTTCATTCATAGTTATTGAATCCTTATTGTTTTATTGGATATTTTCATTCTTATTCAAAACTATTAATGTTTAAATTTATTTTGAAAGAATTATATAATATTTTTATATAAAACCTAATATATTTTATTATTATTTATATTTTCTTAGTGTTTTCATGTATTCTTCCATCTATTTATCTCATTGGTACTTAAAGACCAAAAGAATTTTCGTAAACAAAGCAGACCTTATTTTACATTTTTTAGTTTAAAATCTTCATGTTCGATATCCATATTCATAAAATTGTTTTATGGATGTTATTATATAATTTAATATGATATGAAAATATACTTTTATAGTACCTTTTTATTTATTTATAATTGTTTAAAATAAATCATTGGGATATTTTTTATAAAAGTATTTTTTGACATTTTTAAAATGTTTTAAAGGAATATTCTCTTTAACATATATGGAAAAATGATTTTTCTCACCTCTATGAAAATTATTTTGTATTTATATTATTGTAAAAATATATATTTCTTAAGTAGAATTTTACATTATTAAATCTTTTTTTAGTACATACATTATTAAAATGAAATTATTTTCTAAATGATTGAATTTATCTTTGGAAATAAATTTTAAAATCATTTTTATTATAAAGTTACAAAAGTATTATGGAATGTTATTTTTAAAAATTATCTTCAATTTTATCACTGATTTAATTGAATATATTCCATTACATTTAAACCATCATTTTTTATGAATTAATGGTCTTTTATCACCATTTTTTTCATTATAGACTATAACTTATTTTGTAATCATTCATTTTATTATGATCATGCTCTCTATCACTCTCAATTGTTAATTTGATATTATTATTAACTTTAATATCTTTTTTTTATCATGGATAAAATTTTATTTTAAATCTTATCATGAAGACATACTATTACAACATATTGTTATAGTTTAAAGAAGAATATTAAGAAAGTTATTTCACTTATTTGGGAATTAATGATGCTTAAAATTCCTGGTTAGATACATATATTTATTAATTGATAAGAAATATTAATTCTAAATTTTATTTTTGATTCATTATAAGAGGAATTAATTGAATATATTTATGTCATGTGTGGGGTCCGGTTATATATATCCCCTTGATGTATTGATAAGGATCATGTGGAAAGAAATTAGACAAATTAGTTTCATATTTGTTGTATACCTGCCCAATCATTGAAATAATTAGTATCCAACCATCAATGTAATGTTCATGAAGTCATAGCTTGAGGACCTAAAAGTATTATTATGATGTTTGATATTTTGAATTTTATTTATTAATAATTCATATATTAATATACATGTGTTTTGTATGATGATATTTTCCATGGATACATTTTCAAGATCAAGTTGTCGATTAAATGAAATATGTATTCATCATCCAATCCTCAATATTGTTAATTACTTATATATGCATGATAGCATTCAATGTATACTTTCCCTTACTATGCATTTGAGTTCACCCTTTATTATGTTTTACTTTCCCTAGGATATGAAGAAGGAATAATTAATGGATTTTAAAATATGTAAAATTTTTCTTCATGTCCTGATTTTTTCTAATATAATATATAATTTACGTATATATCTAGTCTCCTAAGACACTTGAACTGATTAAACTTTTATATTGTGATCCATTGTATGCTTTACCAATGTAATAAAGTAATATCCTACACTCTTTTACTTGATTGTGGGGAATTAATGTTGGATTCCAATGGATGTTTAGTAGGACCCTATTGAAATTGATTTTAGAAAAAATTTCATAAATGTGCATTAGGTTAGTTATTTAGAATATTTGAAAACGTTTTAAGGATTTTTATTCCTAGGGTAAAAATTTATGAGGTTATAATCTAATTATATGCATTACATTATTTAGAAATAGTACATAGTGGTAGAATGAGAAATAATTTCAAAAACCATATTCAATGTTAGGATTGTCCTGATGAGAATGTGAATAAATGTGGTGTTGGTACTACGAAAAATGAAGACATATTAGGGAAACATACCCAATTTAGGAAAATTAAAATAAATAGTATAGAGAAACCTATTGTTATAATGTGAGATGCACATGTTTTTGTTCTCTTCATGTGAGATAATCCTCAACACAGTAATGGAAGTACAAATAAATTTGTAGAATAGTAATGGAATTAATCTCTTGAAATGATATTACTAGATTGGGATATAATGAAATTGAAAAGGTTATTTTGTCTGTATATTGTTTATATGGATATAGTTTATATTTGTGGTCATTGATCCATAATTCTAAAGTGGGTGATGATATATAATGTATGGAATGAAAAAAATTTAATGTGATATTAATTGAGAAATATTTTCCTTGAGAAATGTGAACTAAAATAGGGTGGATGTTACTCATTCTGAAGCAAAAGGAAGATGAAATGTTGTTGAATATGAAGCTAGATTCTGAAGGATATCAAGGCATACAATAGAATATGTACATAATTATGAACGAATGATCGACGATTTAATTTATGATATTAGGATAAACCCATGAAGGGAATTTATCTCTGAAATTTGTTCATCATATGATGATATAGTATCACATTCCATCAAGATAGTGAATGAATTTTATATGTCATATATATTTAATGGAAAGTAATAAAAGAAGATATTAGATAAAAAGGGAGAAATATTACTCAATCAAGAATAAAATAAACATGGTAGTTCCACAATGTGGTAATTTTAAAATGGAACATAATGATATATTTATAAATATAATTGGAGCTTGTTACATGTATAGAGACAATATCCATTTGAATAGTGAATGTAAGGGAAAGAAGGAAAGAACTATTATCTAATGATTCCACTATTGGGAGATAGAAAATATTCTGACCAATGAACGAAGCATTAGTGAAAAGTATCATAGAAGGGGCCACAAGGAGAATCTAACAACTCATGTTTTTTTGAATTATTTTCTGAATAATTTATAACTCTTAGATGGATTACATTGCATGCTACACCTAGTTAATCTTATAGTAAATGCAATATTGTGATTAGATTTTATTAAAAGTAAAACATTGATTGGATTGTATTATATATGATACCATGTTTAGATTAAATTACACGAGACGCCGAGATTAGATTATGTTATAGAAAATGCTGTGTCTATCTGATACTTTGGGTTACATGCAAGATCTCGTTTTACTGAACTATTGTATACTATAAATATTATAATTAAAATATTATTATAGTTATCATCAAGCTGTTGGAATTAATGTTATAAATATATAAATATACATTATAAAAATATGGTTTAAACATTTATATAAAATTAATTCTTTTGATAACAATTAGTTACAATAAGAGTTAGAACTATTTGAAAATTAATAAATTATTTTCCTAGAAAACAATTTTTCTACACACAAACACTTTTTATCATGACAAATTTCAAAAACATTTTTATGAATTATTTTAAAGATATATATATATATATATATATATATATTAAAAAAAATTTAATCTATTTAACAACCATATTCTGTGTTTTAAAGAATATATTCTAGAATAAATCAGATTTTGGCATTAAAATATGTAATTTTTAAAAGGCAGTTTTACAGCCTTTTAATTACGCACATATCTTGTAAATAAATTTTAAAACATTCATAAATTATATTTAAAAAATTTAATTTGTTTTTAAATCTGAATTTAAAAATTTTCTATTGGTGCATTTTTTTTTGAAATGTTTTATTTTTTAAGAATAGTGAAAACTACCAAATTTTATTTGAACAACTAGCTTTCCATTTAAGTAATTTATATTGTTAAATTATATTTTGAATTGATTTCAAAGTATAATTAGGTGGCCTATAAATATAAAAATTAAATTTAGTTTATTTTAATCAATTTAACATATTAATTGGTCATTAAAACATTTGAATCTTTTTGAATATTTTCATTTAAAAAAACTGTCATCTCGTCCCGTCTGCATGATTATTTTTAAATTAATTTCTCCCACCAATTTGAATCTTATTTGGAATAATGGATTACTAATTTTAAATTTGAATTATTTATAATGTATAATAAGTAAAAATTAACTTTTTACCAACAATCATTAGTGAATACAGTTTTAATTAGTCACAATGTTTAGGATGAAAATGATTTTAATAAGAGAGAGAACATTAAACATAAGTGTCAAAATGAACTTGAAAGCTCTAAAAAACAACTCAATTGGAAATATTTATAACGTTTCACATATTAGAGATAATTTTTTTCGTTATTGGACTCACTTGTTTTAAGGGAGACCTCCCAATATGTGTTTACCTTTTGGTGTTTACAAGAATCACTTCCCGCCAATATAAATGTGCAGTAACCCCCTCACATATTCAAACAACAAAATCCATTTAGATCAAAAGAAAATTAGAAAAATAAAATGAGAAATACCTACCCATAATCCTGACACATCCCATTGAGATGAAATTTAACAAGGACGTCCGTGGGTGCAATCCAAAAGGCGATACTCAATGAAGAGGTAATGTTCACGAACAAATATTTTTATTTTATTTCTACCTCAAGACACATTATTTACTTTTATATTATTTTTATATATATTAACCTAATTATTTTGAATATAATGAGATTTTGTTATGTTAAGGGTTAAAATTACAACTTTACACACTGTTATCAAATAGGAGACATGATCGTCATTCGTGTGTACGACAGACTAGTGCCTATGGAACCATTGTCGTTCGTTATTCAATTTACACCTTTCACGGTTTGGAATAATGATATATTTATTTTTTATATATGATATATATGATATTTATTATGTATTTATGATTCTTAAATTTTTATATAACACATTCCTTCATGATTTCTAGTTTGCAAGAATAAGATAATGTCATTCGTCTGTATAGTGGACTACCACCTTGCGAAGCGATGTGATTCGTTCACAACTTACATAGAATGTATTAAGGATGGGTTTAATATACATATGTGATATATTTTAAATAATAATTCTACTATAAATATCATATATATATATACACACATCATCAATTTATCTTTCTTTGAATATGACAAGAAAATGGAAATAAAGTTCATTCTTACGTACTGTCTACATTCCCCAAGAACGCTGTATTTCATTCCTTGTTTATATAATTTACAAAATATAATAAAAACGTATATAAGGAATGTATATGATATTTATATCATGGATTAAATTTTTTAAATGAGGATATCATGATCAAACTAAGAGGAAAAAAATAGAAAATCAAAACATAAATGAAAAAAAAATCATTTATTATGTGAAACATAACATTAATTTGGAATTGTTAATAAATATGTAATATAATGTCATAATAGAGTAATATAAGGTATTATATATATGAACATGGATATATGGTATATTTATAATAAACTTATAATTATAATACCCATGGTTTCATTGTGTAAGAGTTAAGTCAATACATAAGGTAAATGGATTTCTAGTCTCAGTTATATTTATGTGATACATATACCATATGCAGTACTCTATTATATTGTTTGGTGTACATAATACCATGTGAAATTTTATTTCGGGAATTTTATTTATTTTATTATATAAAAATTTTCAATTAATTTTTTTATTTATTGAATCTCGTGATTCAAAAGTGACTCAAGTATTATGGAATTTTGATCTCACTTTATAAATTTGTAAGAGACATGTTATATTGAAAACCTCTTTCTTCTATAGGGTTAATATAATTTCCAGGAATATACATTAGGATTAATATACATAATGTTTTTGTTATTTATAAGTGAATTTGAAGATATATCTTTCATTGGATTATGGTTTTAATGTTACCAAATATGTAAGATAATTTTCCCTAATTTCTCTTATCTAAGTCACATGTTATATTATGAAACAATATTATTTTTATTGCTAAATATAAATAGCATTTTAAATTTTATATAATGAATATAATTATTATCATGATATTTTAGGCATCATTTACTTTTTTTATTTCATTGCGATATCGATTCAACGTTACCAAACTAATATGAGATTATTGTTATAATCTCATCATTTACTCGGATTGCTTGTGATTGTGATTAAATTAATGAATTATTATGATCCATATCTCAATAATTATATAAATTTTTTTCATCAATGGGTTTTAATGATATATTCTTGTAATAAACCATTTTCTCACTCTTTGGTACTTATGATAATTAAAAAACTTTTTTTATGAAAATCAAACATTATACCTCTCTTTGGTCAGAAATATGTGTTATTAAAAAACCATGTTTTCTAAAAATGTTTTTCAAAAGATTTTTAAATTATTTTTTCATATAATTTTCAATGAATTAGATTTTAATAAAATATTTTCTTAAAAATGACTAAAATTATTTTCCAATCCACATTTATAATTTTTCAAAGTTATTTTTAAATAATAATTTTTTCAAAAGGTTTTTCAATTTAAAAATAAATTTTCAAATATATAAGGATATATTCCTCATGCAATTTTTTAAATGAATTTTCAAATCATTATTTTTTTCCAAATATTTTTTTTCAATAAAAAATATTTTTAAAATGCTTTATGAATGTGATTTTCAATGAATGCTTATTTTACCAAAGAAATATTCTATGTAATCATTCCAAATCCTTCTATATCTAAGATGAAACCATTTTTTATAGTTTATTATTACAATGTATGTGATCCAAGAACATGATTATTAAAAATTTCATGGAATGTTTTATGTTTAAGATGATAATTCACTTATGAAACCATATTCTCTTCCATGGGCTATACCATGTTAAAATGATTTTGAGTCCTACTGATTTTCATAAGTTAGACTATGTTGAAATGTTTATCAATCCTATCTCTTTTACACAGGCTATGATATGATGAAATTCCTATGATACCTATTTAATTTCATGATTTATTATTTGATGAATGTTTATGATCTTGTGTAACACATATGTATTATTTCATTATGTGACGTGTGGGAACTATATCTCCCTCTAATGCATTGGGTAGTGAGAGATAACTCATGAGTATATATGTTATGTCTGAACCTAGTTAGATGTACACAATGATATATAGAAACCAAATTACATGTTTACAATTTTATCCCTGAACCTATGTTTCATGTTCAAAATGATGTGCATGGACCTGATTATATGTCCATAATGTTAGGTGTGAAACCAATTACATGTTAACAATGTTATGTGTGAACAAGATTACATGATCACATTGTTATGTGTTAACCTGATTAAATGTTCAAAATGTTATGTGTGTACTTTCATTTCATGTCCCTAATGATATTAACATAATTAGTTACACCTACATAAGTTTCTTTGAGGGTGTGATTTTATGTCCTTTACCTAACGAGTGAACCTATTTCTATTTAAAAAATTCAAAATGTTATAATAAGACATGTATGCCAAATTATACTCTCATGAATCATGTTCTTTGATTTTATTATGATTGATATATTATAAAATTCTAATATTTCTGCCTTGAATCTTGATTAAGTTTATTCATATGAATGGTATGTTCTTCAAATGTTATATAATAATGTTCTCAAACCCTTATGTTCATGCTATGATTATGTAACCCCTTTATTTACACTTATTAAGCATCTAAGCTCACACTTTCCTGGATTTTCTTTCCTCAGGTTATGAAAAAAGTATTTATGTAGGATTTATATGTGGGAAGATCTTTAAGAGAAACCTTGATGACCATTATCCGATATAGAAGATTGTGTTAAAAGATTCCAAAAACTCTGCACTATTACAGTCCTTCGATATGTAGTTTTTTAATGAGCAAAATATTCAACTAAAATCATGTAAAATATATATATGGTACGACCGGGTCACTATACATGGTATAAATGTAAGGGTTTTGTTATTTTTTAGAAACTAGGTTGTGATAAAATTAGGCAGAACACCAGAGATATTTATAAGGAAGTTTCTAGGGATGTTGCTATGGAAAAGTATTAGTATGAGTAAAAGTATAGGAAAATGTACTAGAATTATGTTAAAGGATATAGGTAATGTATTTTTAGAAATGAATCACTTTACAGATATTAAATTTGGATGGGAATATATTATATATGTACCTAGGGGTTAAAACCCACAAAAAAATTGTATTCAGATAGACTTGATGGGGAACTTGTGCCTGAAAATCGGCATTACTACACACTTGTTTTGACACTCAGGTGGGACATGCATTAGAAATTCAAAAACTCTTAATAAACCATAATAAATGATTTAAATAAGTTATGAATATATATAAAATAGGACTAACCTATGGTTTCATATATTAAAAATGAGGTTTTAATATTTATACATCATATAAGTAATTTTCAATGATTATGTGGTTTTATATTATGAAAATGGTTGAACATGGTGTGCTTTTTGGTTATAGACAATGGTGTTTACCCAAAGGAACTACAATAATGAGGGATACAAAGAGATATGAAATTATGGTCCTCCCAGGGAATTGAATTTTATGGACGCTGTAATGAAAACATCATTGAAATGACCACACAATCCTATCATGCCATGAATTGTGGTCAGATTACAAATGATCAAAGGAGGGAAAATGAATTCCTGAATTCATTATAAGGAAACACTAACTTATTTTAGTGAAAGAACTGACCCAATTTCTGTTGTGATGTGAAAATATGACACTAGAATAATATTTTCCATTCTCCATTGTTCAAAACATGGAAATGTTATTTTTCCCGCCTATCAGGTGAATATTGAAGAAAATCAATAGTGAAAATTTATCAAAACTGTGAGGATACAAGATTAAACTAACTCCTTGGACTGTGATGACTTTAATAAATTGATTTTTACTATATATCATCCTCATATACATTTAAAAAAATTAGATATTCAATATTTCCATAAATATTATATTTTTTAAAAGAAAAGTAATATGGATTTCAAAATGAAATCTAAGAACCACAGAGAAAAAAATACGAGTCTTCCTTTATGATAAACATGTAGGAATAAAACTGGAATTATTTTCTTTAATGGTACTTGGAAATTCATTAAATGAGTAATGGAAGTTTATCACATATATGAATATTGTATTAACATCAATGGGATGATTAGTACAATTCCAACTAAGGCACCACCCACACTTTAAAGTATAAATTGAAAGTAGTTTCAGAATTATTCTAAAAAGTTACCCTACGAAAGGAATAATGTGGATGATAAGACACAACTCACTATGAAAACAAAGAGAAAAGGTAAATCTTATAACATCATGTTGGATGAAGTAAATCATACTTATTAGAGAAGACTTATCCTCCCCTCATTAATTGGGAATTTCATGTCTAATTTCTTGGGAATAAGCCCTATGAAAATATTATGGTTCATCCTACAGTGAAATTTCATAATATTATCCCCTTACATGGATTATTGAAAAATAAAAACACACTCTATATTATATTGGTATAATTATGGACCCAATTTTCAAATGAAAATGTATTTTTTATAAGATAAGATCATATTTAATGAACAATCGGTGAATTTTGTTTTGGAAGGTTTATAAGGTTAACCATTGATGGAATGGTTTGATTTTAATATTCGATGAGGTTTTGGATACTAATTTATTACTTTACCATTTAAATATTTATGCATACTAAATAACATTTACTAAAATTTCTTGTTTTTATGATAACTAAATATAGATGGAATGCCTTATAAGGATATCTATAGATCTTATGATCCCATAACGATTAAGTGATAATGAATTCACCTTAATTTCATGGAGTAAGAGAAAAAGTTGAAGTTGATCAATATAGAATAAAAGGGTGACATTTTGATAATGAAATTTAATGAAATAATATATGTATATATTCTCTTGAAAATTTATTAACATCATGAAAAGGGTATTGAAATAAAATGTTGTCGTATTATTATAATTTTTGATGATATCAATGAAATTATTATACATATATTTGGTTTATTGATTTGTGATTGTCATTATTTTCTTGAAACTGTTCCATATCAATATAAATTATTATTTGGTTGGTTTTTTTCTCTTCCATTCCAATGAAATAACATACCACATATTTTCACCTTTTTGGAAACCTAGTTTTTGGTTTCTTTGGATAACTATAATGTTCTTAATGACAATTCTTTCAAATAAGGTACTATAATTCATATTTACAATGTCGGTTTCTATGAAATTAACTTTCAAGTACTGTACCATTAAAAAATGAAAACTTTTAAGGGTGAAATTAATTTAAATGGGTCTAGGATGTAATGAAAGGATTTTTTATGAATTTTTCATCAAATAAATTATAATTTTTGATCGCTTTCATTACATGCTACCCCAAGCGAATATTGATCTACATACAACACTGAGTTTATATTTTGGTACACACAACATTTAGTTTGTTTTTTGTAACACATGATACAATGTTTAGATTGAATTACATGAAAAATTGATCATAGATTATAATACACAGAATATCCGATCCCTTAGATATCTTATGTTACACACAAGACTGAGTTTTTTCAAACAAAAATATTCTAAAAATAATTTTATTAAAATATAATTATAGGTATCACCTAGCCATTGGAAAGGTAGTTATGAATAAGATTAAATAAATTATGAAAATATGATTTACACATTTATATATAAAAAATTATTTAATTTCCAATTAATTAAAAATTATAATAAAAACTATTTTTAAAATAAAGAAGTAACATTCCCAAAAACTGTTTTTCTACCCACAAACAAATTTCATCTCAATAAAAAAACAAATTTAAGGAATTTTATTAATGATATATATACACTATTAAATCAACTATTTAACATTCATTTTATTTGGTTTCATGAATGGTGATAATAATAAATATTATTTGAGGCATAAAAATTTGTATTTTTCTAAATGGTTGTTTTACCACATTTTAGTGGTGCACTTATTTTAAAAATAAACATTGGAACATTTATAAATTATATTTCTGTAAATAAAATTTATTTTTAAAATTATAATTTCAATAATATATTTGCATTAATGTTTGAAATGTTTCTAAGACCTTTCATTTTTTTGATGAATAGTGAAAAATGTTGAATTATAATTGAAAACTAACTTTTCACTGAAGAAATTTAAAATATTAAATTATAATTTGAATTAGTTTTAATTTTTAATTAGTTATTTTATAAAAAATAGTATTAAAATATTGGTAATTTTAAATGATTTAACATTGAAATTTGATATAAAAGCTTTTGAACCTTTTAAATGCATTCTCTTTAAAAAAACATGTTGTCTCATCCAATCTACTTGATTAATTATAAATTAATTTCTGACACTTATGTGATTGTAATTTTTAAAATAGATCATGTATTTTTAATTATATAAATATATATTTTATAATATTTGAAAATTATTTTTTGAAAAAAATTTAGTTTAAACAGTTACTATTAATAACCATAACTAAGAGAAAAATGAGTTTACTAAGGGACTAAAATTTAATCGTTAGGGTTTAAATGACCCAGAGACATGTCCAAAACCCATTTTATGGACATATTTAGACCATATTATCTCTTGGATCAGAAATAGTTCCTTATTGAATAACATTATACAAGCGAGACTTCGCAATATTGTTTACCAGATAGTATTTACCAGAATGCCACTCCTCATCCACTGTAAAAGGGAACTCACCCACCTCACTTATTCAAACATCTAAATACGTTTCAATCATCCAAAACCTAAAAAAATAAACTCCCAAATTAACTACACTCATCTTATAATCTTATATTTTGGAATAAATTCTCCCATGTATGTCTCTTGGGGTAAACCAATGGAGATACTCGAAGAAGTGGTAACATTCATCAATAAATGTTTTTATTTTATTTATTCCCTAGATCCCAAAATTTATATTAATATAATGATTATAAAATAAGATAAGTATCTTAAATATACTAATAAATTTTTTTTGTTAAATTTAATACCAAAAACATTACACACTTCCATCAAATGGGACACACAATAATTATTCGTCAGTTCAACCGCCAACCACCTCACGAACCGATGTCATTCTTTTTTCGATTACCACAAGTAATTGTCAGAAATAATGATGTATTAATTGTCTATATATTATATATATGATATTTAGGAATATTATATCATATCAAATAAATATATGACATATAAGTTCATGATTTAAATTCGGTTAGTGTATAGTAATGTTGCTCGTGTGTACGACAGAGTACCACCTCATGAAGCAATGTGATTCATTAACGCATTACATGGAATGTATTAAGGATTTTCTTAATATAAGTATGTAATATATATCAAATAATAAATATAATATAATGATAGTATATTCATATATATATATATATATCAATTACATTTTTTACTTTAAATATGGCAATAAAATGGAAGTAGCATTCTTGCGTATGTACGGCCTACCGTATCCTTGAATAGTTTATTTCACTTTATATTTTTTATTTTTAATGATTATTATATAACATATATACTGTATATATATGTTATTTATATCATTTATTAATTTTTCTAAATTATTACATCATGATTAATGTAAGAGGACCAAAAATAACAACTCAAAACATATATGAAAAAATAGCATTTATTACTCGAAGCATAACTTTATCATGGAATAGTTAATATGTAACACCCCAAACTTCTACGGTACGCTTCTCTTTGAATAATGTGATAGCGTGTGTTGTACGCAACACCGAGTTCTAACACACCATAACCAATCAAACTAGCTGTTATGAATAGTAATACATACGTTTTCAAATTATATATATTTTAAATTTCGAAATGGACTTCATTTTTGGATACGAAATATTGAATTTAGCCTAACGTGAAATTTTGGTACTTTTTGGATAACTTTAATATTTTGATGAATGGTGAAAATTACTAAATTTTAATTAAAAACAAATTTTTTAATCAAAATAATTTATATTGATAAATTATGAATTTGAGTGGTTTTAAACTATATTTAAAATATATTTTTACCATTTAATACAATGTTGGTCATTGGACATAATTTTACAATTAAACCGAACATAAACAAGTATCAATCTTTTGATAGTTATTATATCTTAAAAACATGCTTTTTGTTTTGACAGCGGGAATTAATTTTAAATTAATTTCTGTCAGTTCTGTATTTTGAATTTGGAAAAATAGATTCCATATTTGGAATCAGGATGTTGAAATTGTGTAAATATGTAACTTTTATTTTTTGACATTTTGAATAATTATTGCGGTAAATATTTTATTTACCATGGTTAATGGTAAATCCGGTAAATAAGGGTTAAAAAATAATATTATAATAATTTTAAATTACCATAAAACGTGTCCTAACATTATTGGTTGATACATGTTCTACCATAGGCATATTTGGGTCGATTTTGGGACCCGATAGAGCCACATGTAGGTGATAGGGACACTTTATTTTAATTAAGTTATAATAAGTACAAAAATGAAATAAGCGTATATCTTTTAGAAAAACAATTTTTACATAGGGTTATATAGATTGGATTTTCAACTATAAATAATAATTAGATAGATAAACAGATTTCCTAGATAATGATATTTTATTTATAATTTTTAGACAATAAATAAGTTAATTTATTTATGACAAAATGATGATAAAGTAATTACCTAATTAATGAAAAATTAGAATAATTGATATTATAAATACCGAAATAAATATAATCTGATACTTTTATGAATTAAAATAATTTTATAGATTAATATGACATCTTAGGATTTCTTTAATTAACTTTTTTCTATGTGATCATTCTGTTATGATTTTTACAAAAATCAATTATTGAATAGTGTCAAAATTGACATAAAAGAGTTTTTAAACAAAATATTACATTATTAATTGATATTAAATTCTAAAAATATATGGTTTGGCCAAGAGGCTTATGTCATGATATGAATATCATTAATGGACCACTTGGGGGTCTCCTTGATTTATATAGTAAGTTTATTAACCATATAAAAAAAATACAAAGAGACATTGTAAAAGTGAAACAATTAACTTAGAGTTAATACTTAAGGATAAGGTTAATATAGTAACCCAAACCTGTCTAAATTCCATTGGTTGAGTGTTATTAGACCCATCCACACCTTAACCTATAAATAATAAACTTTGGAGCCATTATAAACAGAATATGAATTTATTATAAATTAATATTTCTAGATTTTCAAAAGGTGACCCTCACCCCTCTTATAAAAGGGCACTCTTCCTTCTAATATCTTCACACCTTCAAAGCCTTTTGGTTTGTCAAAACTCCTCCCAAATACTCTCCCAACATCCCTCACTACATCCTAGAGGCTTGAGTTTGATAATAAATCCATCCTAAGGGGCCCTTTTGATCAAATCAAAAGGAAGAACCCGAAGAAGAGGAAATGTTTTCACCACCCTTTTTCAAGTTCCTTTCTTCTTCCACTTATTCATCCTTTGTTATTACCATTCTAAAATAATAACTCTAGTATCATATATATATATACTGAGATGTTATTGTAAATATAGTACTACCATATTCAGTATTCTATCCATCATTTGAATAACATGTCACCATACGTGCGTACGTACATCTTACCGTCTCCACGTCGTGGTGTAATTTTTATTCAATAAATTATTATTTGGATGGGTATAATAATGATATGTAACTCATGTAAATAATAAATATAACATGATAATTATTCTGTATATATGATATACCATCCAATTATATATTATTTTAGTATCAAAATAATGATATTATCACTCATGCTTACGTAAGGACTACCATCTCCACGAACGCGATGAGATTCATTCTCCATAGTATCCATTCAAGTATAATTCTCAATTTATGATTAATAATAGTATCTAAGGACTTGATATCATTCTATATATGATTAAGATACATTCTATCCATGAAAAACATATCTTACGTAACAAAACATATAAAATAAAACGAGTAAGTTAACACCCGAAACAACGATAATATGGTTTAAAGTCATTTATACCCTTGTTGACTTTTATGAGTGGTTTATAAAGGAATATTTATATCATTTTCCAAAAATGGTGTTTACAACCTTTTCGACAGAATTAAGGTAATAATGTTTTTTTGAACTTATACGGAGGGTGTGGCTATTTTCCACCGTTATAAAATTGTCAAAGCTTCTTTTACAAGCTTATAAGAATATTTTCAATGAAATTTTTTTATTTTATAAATATATGACACTTAAATGATTTCAAAATAGAAAGAGATACTTCCCTAAAAAGAGTTCTGATTTCATCTATTTCAACATCCTTTGATGGATTTTACGCTTATTTGAAGTTGATTAATTATGATACAAAACTTCTATATTGTATTGATACTTTTGTGACATGTTTGACTGTGGATGTGATATTTTTATACCATTCATAGTTTGTTGTGAAAGTATTAAAATTTCATATGCTAGTTTTAAAACGAATGTTTATGTTATGTTTAAACCTTTTCATATGGGAATGCATTGGACTAAATATGTTATGGGTGGAGCCTGCTATAGCTCCTCGATGCATCGGTAGGACTCATGAGACAAAATAGTGTATTGGCATAAGGCCTTGACAAAATCTTATTTGTAGTCTTGGCATGAGGCCTTGGCTATGTGGTTAAGATAGTCTGGCATTATGCATTCCATAATTATGAAAGTGGTTATTGATATTGCTTGTGATTATTCAATTAGTATAATATCCATGTGAATAGGTAAATGACATTATTTCATTTTATTTTTTCCATACTATGTTGAAGTTAATGATCAAAAGGCTTTTGTTTTAGTTATACACTGCCTTAAATGTTTATTCTTATTTATGAAAGTTTCCGCTATATTGTTATCCTTACTGGGCATTTGAGCACACCCCTTTTCTATGTTTTATTTTTCCCAGGATGTGAAGAAGTAAGTTATGAATGACCTGCAGGGATATTATGCGGGGATAATAGTGTGGACTAAGGAGACATTATATTGTTGTAGTAGTTTTTCACTTTATGATGTAATGTAAAACTTTATGAATGTATCTAGTGTTTCCAAGCCTACTAAACCAATCGGTCATTCGAGATTTGATCTTTCTTGTGATCATGCCAATGTTATGTAATAATGCACCGAATCTGGGTAACTGGGGTCGGGGCATTATAGTAGGTATCAAAGGAAGTTTAGTACAAACCATGGAAGCTAGATTTAGATAAACTCTGATTAGAGAACATAGATTTAAGATGGACTTTGAGGATTAGTATAGAATAAATTCCTAGAATTTTGGTATTTTAGAGATTTTGTGAGTTTTCTGAGCAATACATCCATTCTGGATACGAGCAGGTAGAGGCGGCTCTGGCACAGATGTACCTAGGGGTAAAACCTTAAAACACCGCTTTTAGCTAGACTCGAACGCGAACAGGTGCAGGACAACAGGCCTTGCTTCACTCTTGGTTATGACACTCCCAGGGGATATGCTTAGGATAACACTCATTTTATTTAAAAATAATTATGAATGGTTTATGAGTATATTCTTCCTCAAAGAAAACATTTTTATGATTATGGATTATATCCATAAATAGTTCAATTTATATTAAGCATTTTATAAGTATGTAATTATGTCTTTTGATTCATTAACTGATCTAGTTTATGCCATTGTTTAGAAATAGAACATACTAGAAGAAATGGAAACTGTATCAATGCATGCACTCCATGTAGGGATTTCCCTCCTGCTCTAGATAATTATAGTGGAGGTGGGGATGCAACTAGTACCGATCAGCTAATCACCATACTGGGACAAGTCACTCATGTTAAGAATAATAACCTTACCCGTATAGAGAACCCTGATCCGCAGGGTGGAGGATCAATTTTAGATGAATTCATGAGGCAAAAACCACCACCGTTTAATGTGAGTACAAATCCCTTAGTATCAGAGCAGTGGATAAATTCCCTAGAGAAAATATTTCAGGCTTTGGGGAGTAGTGAAAGGGAAAAAGTTATCATGACAGTTTACCGCCTCACTGGAGATGCTGATCAACGGTGGTCATTGATTCAAAACATGAAGGAAGATGATGAAGTATCAAATATGGAATGGTGGGAGTTCAAAGATCTATTTTTTGAAAAATACTTTCCTCGCAACCATCGAGCAGATATGGAAAGGCAATTTCTAAGTCTGATACAAAAGGAGGATGAGAATGTCACAAAGTATGAGGCTAACATTACAAGGTTATCAAGGTATGCTGAAGATTATATACGTAACCCAAGAAGTAAGATTGATAGTTTCTTTGATTAGTTAAAACCATTTCCCCGTTGAGTATTAGTCTCACAATCCTTCTCGTCGTACGAAGACATTGTCTCATGTGCTATCAAGATAGAAAATGAATTCTCTAAGTGTTATGACTTTAAAGAAAATAAAGGGAAGAAGAGATCTGCTGATCAATCAGGGAATGAAAATAAGGGAAGAAGGGAATGTTTGAATATCCATCCTGTAGTAAATTTAGGAAGAAACACCCCGGTGCTTTCTTGAAGGGAACAATAGTCTATTACAAGTGTGGTGAAAAAGGCCACCAAGCTCGTGATTGAAAAGGGAATAAGGAAGCTACCAATGTTCACTGCTACATTTTCAGGGAGATGTGACATTATGCAAATTAATGTCCTAAGAGTCAGGGGAACTTATCTCAGAATTTGCCAAGGGATCAACGCCATGCATATGTTATCACTACTGCTGAGATAGATGCACCGAAAGACGTGGTGGCAGTTAATTTAATGGTTTCCCCATGTTTAGAAAATGCATTATTTGATTCTGGATCATCGCATTATTTCATATCTTCCCAGTTTTCTATGAAAATTAGATATTTACAATTTTATTTGACAAGGGAGTTGTCAGTTTAAACTCCTAAGGGAAGTATCATTGCAACATAGTTGTGTGAATCAGTCCCCATTAGAGCACATAAATGTTCTTTATATGATGATCTCATCATCATACCTATGATTGAGTATGATATAATCCTCGGTATGGATTGTCTTTTGGACTATGATGCGAAGATTTATTGTAAGAAGAAGGAGGTTACAATTTTTGATGATGATGATAAGGAACACCTTATCCTTAGAGTAGAATCATCACCACCTAATTCTTATCTAGATCCACCCCCAGTAGCTCAACTAAATTAAATTATTGGGGAGGAAGGTAATGAAATGACTGTGGGTGAGGAAAGGAATGTTCAAATAGAGGATTTACCTGTTGTGAAAGTATATGTAGATGTATTTCTGGAAGATTTACCTGGACATCCTCCAGAATGAGAAGTTGAGTTTTCCATTTATTTAATTCATGGATCAAGGCCTATATCGAAGACCCCTTATTGAATGGCCATAATAGAATTAGTTGAACTATAGAAAAAACTAGAGGAATTGAGTAATAAAATATTTATTCTCCCTAGTGTTTCTCCATAGGGAGACCCTGTTCTTTTTGTTAAAAAGAAAGATGGATCTATGAGGTTATGTATCGACTACAGGGAGATCAATCCTATAACAATAAAGAACCAGTATCCCCTACCATGCAATGATGATTTATTTGACCAACTACATTGAGCTCAATACTTTTCAAAGATTGACCTTCTATCTGGATACCATCAGTTGTGTGTAAAGAAGGAAGACATTCCAAAGACACCATTTCGAACCAGGTATGGGAATTACGAGTTTACTGTAATGCATTTTGGAATGACTAATACACCCTCTATATTCAAGGATCTGATGAATAAAATTTTCAAGGAATATCTCGATGAATTTGTGGTTGCATTCATTGATGATATCTTGTTATACTCCAAAATCTATGAAGATATTGAAAATAACACGCGCATTATCCTGAAGACTCTGAGAAGACATGAATTATACGAGAAGTTTAGCAAGTGTGAATTCTGGCTACAATATATTTTTTTTCTTGGCCATATTGTATCTAAAGATGGAATCTCTTTGATCATTCTAAGACCAAGGCAATACAAGAATGGCCAGAAGCTACGAGTATAACTGATATAGGTAGTTTTATTGGTTTGGTAGGTTATTATCGACGTTTTGTCCAGAATTTTGCCCGATTGCGTAACCCATTAATGAAGCTCACAAGTAAAGTGGTAAAATTTGTTTGGACAAAAGAGTGTGAATTATGTTTTGAAGAAATGAAGAGAAGGTTAGTCAATGCTCCTATATTGACTCTACTAATGGGGAATGATGGGTTCGTTATTTATAGTGATGCATTGAAGAATGGACTTGGTTGTGTCCTTATGCAGAATGATAGGGTTATCGCGTATGCATCACGATAGTTGAAAATTCATGACCAAAACTATCCTACACATGATCTCGAGTTAGCAGTTGTGATCTTTGCATTGAATATATGGATGCACTACCTATATGGTGAAAAATGTGAGATTTATACTGATCACAAGAGTTTAAAGTATATTTTCTCATCAAAAGAACTGAACATGAGGAAAAGGAGATGGCTTGAATTACTCAACGATTATGATTGTACGATACACTACCACCCGGGGAAAGAAAACAAGGTGGTAGATGCTTTGAGCGGAAAAGACCATGGAGTTTTGAACAATATGAGAATTGAAAGGGATCCAATTTTTATGGATCTTGTGAAGATGGACCTGGGAATAACCAGGGAAGGTGAAACATCAATGCTTTTTCAAATGGTTGCCAAACCCTCTTTACTAGAAAAGATTAAGAGTTATCATACCAATGATGATTAATTTCAAAAGAAGATTAAAGTTGTGAATAATGGGAGATTGAGAGAATTTGTGTATGAATAAGGAATTTTGAAATTCGGAAAGAGTCTTTGTGTTCCCGATATACCTGATCTAAAAAGGGAATTGCTGGATGATGCCCATAGTCCCAATTTCTCTATACACCCTAGGAGCACCAATATGCATAGAGATTTGAAGGAACATTTTCGATGGGACAACATGAAGAGGGAGATTGCTGATTTTGTGGCATGATGTATGGTTTGTCAACAAGTGAAAGCTGGAAGGTAACAACCTGGAGGAGTCATGCTACCTCTTCCCATACCACAGTGGAAATTTGAGAATATTACGAGGGACTTTGTCATGGGGCTACCAAAGACTCCTAGAAGGAACAATGCAATATGGGTTATTATTGATCATCTTACTAAGTCAGCACATTTTCTTCCTATAAGAGAAGATCTACCAATGGAACGTCTAGAAATACTATATATTAATGAAGTTGTGAGACTTCATGGAGTACCCCTATAGAATGTTTATGATCATGATCCCCATTTTCCTTCAAGATTCTGGAAGAGTCTTCAAGAATCCCTAGATTCTAAACTTCATTTGAGCACTTCCTACCACCCTAAAACAGATGCACAATCAGAATGAACAATTCAAACCTTAGAAGACATGTTGAGATCCTACTCATTTGACTTTCAAGGAATGTGGGATCAATATTTACCTCTAGTAGACTTTTCTTCTAATAATAGCTTCCATTCGAGTATTCAGATGGCACCATATGAAGCGTTATACGGAAAGATATGTCACACACCAACTTTTTATGATGAAATTAGTGAATGAAAACTTCTAGATCTAAACTAGTGGAGGAAATGATGGAAGAGGTGAAGGTAATCCAAAATCACATCAAAGCACCTCAAAGTAGGCAGAAGAGCTATGCCGATAATCGAAGGAAGGATTTTGAATTTCATGTAGGTGATCATGTTTTCCTAAAGGTATCTCCATGGAAGGGAGTCATACGTTTTGGTACGATAGGTAAATTGAGTCCCAGGTACATCAGACCTTTCGAAATTCTCGAACAAATTGGGGTTGTAGCATACCGATGGCAATCCCGCCAAGTCTCTCCAAAGTTCATGATGTGTTCCATGTATATCTATTGAGGAAATACATGCCTGGCCCAACGCATGTACTCACCTATGAGGAGTTAGAACTGGAACCCGATCTATCTTATTGAGAAGAGGACATCAGGATTCTTGATACGAGAGAACATGTACTGAGAAACCGGATGACTTGTCCGGTAAAAGTCTTGTTGAGAAACCATAAGATGGAAGAGGCAACCTGGGAACCCGAGGAACTTATGATGAAGAACCACCTGATTTTTTTCATGTGATACGTATTCTAGAAATTTATAGGATGAAATTATTTGATGGAGGGGAGAATGTAACACCCCAATCTTCTATGGTACGCTTCTCTTTGAATAATGTGATAGCGTGTGTTGTACGCAACACCGAGTTCTAACACACCATAACCAATAAAACATTACATTACGAATAGTAATAGCTAATTTTTCAAATTATATATATTTTATATTTCAAAATGGACGACATTTTTGAATTTGGAATATTTAATTTAGCCTAAGGTGAAATTTTGGTACTTTTTAGATAACTTTAATATTTTGATGAATGATGAAAATTACTAAATTTTAATTAAAAACAACTTTTTTAATCGAAATAATTTATATTGATAAATTATGAATTTGAGTGGTTTTAAATTATATTTAGAATATATTTTTACCATTTAATACAATGTTGCTCGTTGGACATAATTTCACAATTAAACCGAACGTAAACAAGTATCAATCTTTTGATAGTTATTATATCTTAAAAACACGATTTTTGTTTTAACAGCGGGAATTAATTTTAAATTAATTTCTTCCACTTCTGTGTTTTGAATTTGAAAAAATGCATTCCATATTTGGAATCAGTATGTTCAAATTGTGTAAATAGTTAACTTTTATTTTTAGACATTTTGAATAATTTTTGCGGTAAATATTTTATTTACCATTGTTAAGGGTAAATCCGGTAAATAAGGGTTAATAAGTAATATTATAATAATACTAAATTACCATAAAAAGTGTCCTGACCTTATTGGTTGATACATTTTCGACCATATTCATCTTTGGGTCGATTTTGGGACCCCATGGAGCCACATGTAGATGATAGGGACACTTTATTTTAATTAAGTTAAAATAAGTACAAAAATTACATAAGCATATATCTTTTAGAAAAACAATTTTTACATAGGGTTATATATGTTTTATATTAGACTATAAATATTAATTAGAAAGCTAAAGAGATTTCCCATATAATGATAATTTATTTATAATTTTTAGACATTATATAAGTAATTTTTTTATGACACAATAATGATAAAGAAATTAACTAATTAAAGAAAAATTAGAATAATTGATATTATAAATAACCAAATAATATAAAATTTGAGACTTTTTATGAACTAAACTAATTTTATATGTTAATATGACATGTTAGGATTTCTGTAATTAAATATTTTCTAAGTAATAATTGTTTTATTATTTTTACAAATATAAATTATTTAATACTATCAAAATTGACATAATAGTGTTTTTAAACAAAATATTATATTATTAATTGATAATAAATTCTAAAATCAAAGGTTCGGCCAAAAGGCTTATATCATGATAGGTGTATAATTAATGGACAAATTGAGGGTGTCTTGGATGTATATAGTATGTTTATTATCCATATAATATAAAAATACAAAGAGACATTGTAAAGTGAAAGTAATTATCTTAGAGTTAATACTTAAAGATAAGGTTAATATTGTAACCCAAACCTATCTAAATTCCATTGGTTGAGTGTTTTTAGACCCATAAACACCATAAAAATTAAATAAAAAAACATTGGAGCCATTAGAAAACGAATATGAAATTATTATAAATTAAAATTTCTAGCTTTTCCAAAGGTGCCCCTCACCCCTCTTATAAAAGTGCACTCTTCCTTATCATTTCTTCACACCTTCAATGGATTTTGGATCGGCGAAAATCTGCCCAAATACTCTCCCAAATTCCCTAAATAAATCCTAGAGGCCTTAGTTTGATCATAAATCCAACCTATGGAGCCCTTTTGATCAAATATAAAGGAAGAACCCGAAGAAGAGGTAATGTTTTCACCACCCTTTTTCAAGTTCCTTTCTTCTTCCACTTCTTCTTCCTTTTTTGTTACCATTATAAAATAATAACTCCAGTATCATATATATACTGTGATGTTATTGTAAATATGGTACAACCATATTCATTATTCTATCCATCCTTTTAATAACATGTCACCATACGTGCGTACGTAAAGCTTACCGTCTCCACGTCGTGGTGTAATTGTTATTCGATAAATTATTATTTGTATGGGTATAATAATGATATTTAACTCATGTAAATAATAAATATAACATGATAATGATTATTTATATATGATATACCATCCAATTATATAGTATTTTAGTATCAAAAGAATGATATTATCACTCGTGCGTACGTACGGACTACCGTCTCCACGAACGCCATGAGATTCATTCTCCATCATATCCATTCAAGTATAATTCTCATTATATGATTAATAATAGTATATAAAGACTTGATATAATTCTGGATATGATTAATATACAACCTATCCATGACAAACATATCTTATATAACAAAACATATAAAAGAAAACGAGTAAGTTAACACCCGAAACAACGATAATACTAAGATATTATTAACAGATCAATGTTAAAAGATCATATATGATATCATATTAATGTATATGATTCATTTATAATTTAATAACAATTATTTCACCATTATACATGAGGTTAACCTACCCCAACCATGAAAAGTACCAGGTAAGGGTTATTTCAAAATCTCTTCATTATCTGAGTTCGTTTATACGTAATAATCTATTGGGATCTCTTTATCATCCACATCCATGCTTCATAAAAATGTATTTAAAAATATTATTACTATTTTACAGTATATGGTTTAATGTAATTTATACTCTTATTGACTTTTATAAGTGGTTTATAAAGGAATCTTTCCGTCGTTTTCCAAACAAGGTGTTTTTAACCTTTTTGACAGAATTATGGTAAGAATGTTTTTTTTACTTATACGGCGGGTGCAGCTATTTTCCACTGTTATAAAATTTTCAAAGATTCCTTTACATGCTTATAAGAATATTTTGAAAGAAATTTTTTTATTTTATAAATATATTAAACTTAAATGATTTCAAAATAGAAACAGATATTTCTCTAAAAAGAGTTTTGATTTCATCTATGTCAACATCCTTTGATGGATTTTACGCTTATTTGAAGTTGATTTTTTATGATACAAATATTATATATTGTATTGAATGTTTTGTGATATGTTTGACTGTGGGTGTTCTATTTTAATACCATTCATAGATTATGGTGAAAGTATTGGCATTTCGTATTCTAGTTTTAATAAGAATTTTTATGTTATGTTTAAACCTTTTCATATGGGAATGCATTGGACTTAATATGTGATGGGTGGAGCCCGATATAGCTCATAAATGCATCAGTAGGTCTTATTAGACAAAATAGTGTCTTGGCACAAGGCCTTGACAAAATCATATTTTTAGTGTTGGCACAAGGCCTTGGCTATGTGGATATAATAGTATCGCATTATGCATTCCATAATTATGAAAGTGGTTATTGATATTGCATGTGATTATTCAATTAGTAGAATATCCCTATGAATAGGTAAATGGAATTATATCATTTTATTTTTGGAAAACTATGTGGATGTTCATGTTCAAAAGGCTTTTGTTTTAGTTATACACTGCCTTAAATGTTAATTCTTATTTATGAAAGTTTCCGCTATATTGTTATCCTTACTAGGCATTTAAGCTCACCCCTTTTATATGTTTTATTTTTCCCAGGATGTGAAGAAGTAAGTTATGAATGACCTGTAGGGATATTATTATGGGATAATAGTTTGGACTATGGAGACATTATGTTGTTGAAGTTTTTTTCACTTTATGATGTAATTTAAAACATTATAAATATATCAAGTATTTCCAAGTCTATTAAACCAATCAGTCATTCAAGATTTGATCTTTCTTGTGATCATTCCAATGTTATGTGATAATGCACCGACTCTGGGTAACTGGGGTCGAGGCTTTACATAATAAAAATTTAATAAAATTTAATAATAGAATCATATATGGTATGATATATATGAATATTGCTATTTTTATATTTAAAATAAACAAATTTTTATTATGTATGATATTTTAACGTGTACTAAGGAAGATAATTATTATGGTAACGAGATTTCTAATCTCACTTTTATTTCTAAGAGACATATGCCATATTCATTACTCCAATATTTTGTGGTGTGTATATATTAACCTATGAAATTTCATATCAAGAATTTAGTTTAACTAATTATATTGAATGTTCTAAATGATGTTAAACCTTCGTGAATTGAATGATTTAAAAGTAACTCATGTAGTAATAGATTTTTGTCTCACCTTATAATTTTGTGTGAAACATTCTATATTCACCGCCTCTTTATTATATGTGTTTTATGTACTTTAAATGAATGTAAATTATGATAATGACATTTTTCTGTTTTGGTATTTAAACATCCATTTTATGATTAATCTTTCCCAGTTTTATAGTTTTATAGTTACCAAAGTGGTAATATAATTTTCTCTCAATCATCATTTTTTGAGTCACATGTTTTGTAATGCACTTATATTATTATAAAAGGGTTATATACTTTACCTTATACATGTTACATATTAAATATAATTCTTTTAATGATATTTGAATCTTCATACAATGTAATCCTTTCATGGGGTATTTTTATTCAAAGTTACCAAAGTGGTAAGTGTTTTTGCTGTAATCTCATCATTTATCTGTATTGTTTAGGATTATACTACATTCAATAAAATATTATAATCCATCTATCAAAAATTATATGAATTTTATTATCCTATTTTTATTATTGATATCTTCATGTAATGGTTCTATTTTTATGATATTTGATACCAAAGATAGTTAAGTAATTGTTTCGAGGAAAATCTGACCTTATTTCTCTCTATGGTCATAAATTTATTGTCTTCAAAAATCTTGATTTACTAAAATGTTTTGTAAAATATTTTAAATGAAATTTTATGAAATTTTTAGGAAATGTATTTTAAAAAAATGTATTATTATTTTAAAAAACTTATTTAAATTAATTTTAAACGATCCTTTCTATGATTTTATAGTTATTTTCAAAGAAAATGGGTTTCAAATGGTTTCAAAATTTAAAAATAATTTTTTCAACAAAGAAACGACTTTTTATTAAACAAAACATTAAAATAAAATTTAAATTATTTAATTATAATTTTCCATTTTTTTAAATTAATGTAATTTCAAAATGATATATAAATGTGATTTTTAAAGAAACGTTATTTTCCTTAGGAAATATTCCAGATGTTCTTTAAAAATCAATCACTATATAATTTAACATAATATGATATAGTTTATGCTTTACCAGGGATATGATACCAGATCACCATTATTAGTATTTCCTTGAATTATTTCTGTTAAATATGACGAGTTGTTTATGATACCTGTTTCTCTTCCACTTGATATACCATGACAAAATTCTAATGAAACCAAATTCTTTTCATAGGTTATGCTTTGAGGAAATGGTTATAAAACCTGTATATTTTTTTACAGGTTATGATATGATGAAATGTGTATGATACATACTTCATTTCATAGATTATTATCTGATGAATGTTTATGATCTTTTGGAATGCATATTTATGATTTAATTATTTGATGGGTGAGACTTATAGATCCCTACAATGCATTGGTTAACAATTGATAACTCATGAGTATATATGTTATGTGTGAACCTAACTACATGTTCAAAATATTATTTGTGGACCTATCTTTAATGTCCACAATGGTATGAATGGACATGATTATATGTTCAAAAATTTTTGTGTGAACCTCAATACATATTCACAATGTTATGCATGAACCTGATTACATGTTCAAAATGTTATGTGTAGACATGTCTTTCATGTCCATAATGATAGGCCCAGACCTGGTTGCATGTATATAAGTTTATGCAAGGACTTTATTTCAAGTCATTAACTTAATTAATGAACCCATTTTGGTTTAAATTTCATCACTATGTTCAATGATTATTTTTATTCCACAAGAATATGTATTATTCCAATGTTATCCCCAAATGACCAATGTTATTTGGTTTCCTTATGATTCATGTCTTTGGAACTACCAATCATTATGTCATGACTCATGATTATGGTATTTTATATGCAGGGTATGATCTTCAAATGTTATATGCTCATGTTCTCATACCCCTTTGCTTATGTTATTCTCATGTATCTCCTTTATTTACCCTGACGTAGAATCTGAGGTCACCATTAAAAATGTTTCATTTCCCTAGGTAATGATGAAAATGATTTAAGTTGAATTAAAATATGGGGATATCTTTATGTGAAAATTTGAAGATCATTTACTGAGTTAGAAGATTGTGTTTCATGTTTCCAAATATACATGAATATTATTTTCCTCGTCCATGTACTTTTGTAATGGGTAGAATATTTATATAAAATGGTGAAATATCCATGTATGTTAATCCTATGATTATATATTTGATATCAATTGAAAGGTTTAGTTATCATTTGGAAACTAGGATTAGAAAACTATTGTGATATCCCTAGTGATATTTCTAAGGATATGTCTATACAAGACTATAAGGATAAGAATAAGGATGTGTTAATGTATTGAAAGATGTCCTAGAATTTTTCTAAAGGATAGATATAGTGGATTATTAAAAATACATCCCTATATAAATACTACATGTGGATGTGGATCTTGCATATATTTACCTAGGGTTAATAACCTCGAAAACACCGTATTGAGCTAGACTCGATCCAGAATTGGTGCACAATAATGGGACTTACTACACACACAATTTGAAATTTCTGGGGGACATGATTTAGAAATTCACAAACTCATTATGAACCATCATAAAGGATTTTTACAGATGTTTTCTATGAATAACCTAGGATAAACCTATAATGTCAAAAATTAAAAAATAGATGTTATGACCTAGACTTCTTATATGTTATTTTTCATGATTCTTGGTTTTCCACTTTGAAATACTTTTCTCATTATATGATTTTTAATTTTAGTCAATGGATGAACCCACATGAACCATGTTAATTTGGAATACAATTTACAATTTAATGATGGTCCTCCAAAGAAACCTAATGTTACAATATATGTTATAAATTACCTATTATCTATGACCACATATATTGAAATTATAATGATAGGAATAATTATAGTCTTCTAAATGAGAAAATGAAGGAACAACTTTTTATCGAATCCTTTTGATGAATATTACTTCCTTCTTTTAATGGAACAACAAATCCACTAGTTTCTATGTAATGGATCTAGACCACAAAAACGATATTTTCTATTCTCTATTTTTATGTACACTGAAAGGTTATTTCGACAGCATATCATTTGTAAGGTGAATCAAACAAATGGTGGAATTTCGTCAAGAATATGTGGAAACATGATAAAATGTAATCCATTTATCCTGATGGGTTCAATAGCTTATTTTTTTCTTTAAGTACCTTCATTGTATTTTTTATACAAAAATGGAGATTGAATTTTCTAATCAAAATGATGGGTTTGATATGAAAATGAAGAATTATTTGAAAGGAAAATATAATAAGCATGGAGGTAAGAAGATGATCATTCCTTTTTATCAATGTATAAGATGAATCTCAGAGGGAATTTTTTTAATGGTACCAGCATGTTCTTTTTGTGTGGAATGTAAAGTCATAAATTCCATGAATATCAAAATATGATTAATGGGATAGTTAATTAAATTGAGGAAAACATAATTCCAACTAAGGAAACACCCCAACATTAGTGTCTCAATTGGAAGGAGTTTAGAAATTATATTAAAATGTTCCCCAATTCAAGGGATAATGTCAATGATATGGTACATAACCATTGAACATAATGAAAAAATATAAATATTATGTTGTCCAAATAGTTAATATTAACCATGATAATTAGGGAACACCTATCCTCACCTCATTAGTTGGGAATTTAATGATTGTATTTGTATGAAAAAGCTATATAAAAATATTATTGTTCTTACATTATTGAAATTTCAAAATGGAATCAACAATGAAAGAGGAAGTGGAAGAAGAAAAGAACTTGGAAGAGGTGATGAAATATTTAACTCTTCTTCGGGTTCTTCCTTTTGATTTGATCAAAAGGGCTTCGAATGTTGGATTTCAGAACAAATTAAGGCCTCTATGATGAAGAAGGAATGTTTGGAGGATATTTGGGTTGGTTTTGGAAATGAAAAATGACTTTTGATGTGTGAAATTAAGAGAAGTGTAAGTACCCTTTTATAAGGGAGGTGAGGGTCACTTTAGGAAAAGCCTAATATATTATTTTATAATAAAATAATTTTCATGTTATAGTGTCGGAAAAATGATTTATTTATAGGATAAGTTAGTGATGAGTTGAAAATATCTCAACCAATAGGTTTTTGACAGGTTTAGGTCACTATATTAGCCTTATATTTTAGATTTAACTCTTAGTTAAATAGTTTTACATTTATCACGTCCCTTTGTATTTTTATATCTTATTGTTAATAAATGTACTATTAAATTTCTAGAGAAGCCCATGTGGTAAATTATTAATATATATAACCTTATCTAAGTCCCTTGTCTGAACATTATATTTTTAATAATTTAATATCAATGAATAATATAGTATTTTTTTTAAAACATCAATTATGTCAATTTTGGCACTATTTAGTATTTGGTGTTTGTGAAAATTATAACAGCATGATTATTTCGAAAAAATTTATTCAATCAACCCTAAAATGTCAAATTATCCTTGAAAATCAGTGGGATTCATCAAAAGTCTAAAATTACATTTATTGGGAAATTTTTAATATCAATTATTTTAATCAATCATTAATAAGGTAATTAATGCATCATTATTATGTCATAAATAAATTAAAAATTTTAATGTCTAAAAATGATAAATAAAATACCATTATATATTTTGAATATCTTTATATTTCTAAGTAATATTTATAGTCAAATTTATATAGTGTTTATCACAATATTTAAAATGGTTTAGTTATTAATCTTTGAATTTAACTCTTTTAACTGTTCATTAAATAAAATAATAATAAATGTCCTAATATAATAAAAGTGGACCAAAGGGGATCATATTTTATTCCCAAGGTTGTTTTTGTACAAATTACACTTATCCAATAGAATTAAGACATGTTTTAGGGTAATTATGATATCATTTTTACCCTTAATTACCCTATTTACTTTTACCCATGGTAAATAAAATTCAAAAGTTACTATTCATCTAAAAATATTTTCATCTTATTGAACCAAATTTTAATTATTGATATCAATGGTGTCTCTCGGATTTCTAAAATTCAAATCATAGAAGTGGTAAAATTATGTTTTATGAAAACTTTCAAATTCTCCTAGGATGTGGGTAAAAGACGGTAAAGAGTTAAATAAAACTTTTATATATCTAAAATTATTATAAAATGTCTCCAATGAAAGAAATTGAAATTATATAGCTATTATGTATCCATTTGACCTAAAATAAATATAAAATAATATTAATAATTATTTTAAAAAAATCGGTTTTAACCAATAAAGCTTCATTTTTCACTATTCATAAAAAATTGAATGTTTTCAGAAAAATACCAAAAATTTCCCTAAACTAATTTCGATGTTCCGTATTCAAAAATGAAATCCTTTTTGAAAAAATGAAATTTATAAAATTTCAAAATGTTGGTATTAATATTCATAACAACTAGATTGATTATTCGCGATGTGTCAGAATCTCGAAGTTACATAAAATGTAAGATATTGCATCATTCATAGGGAAACATACCATGAAAGATTGGGGTGTTACATTCTCCCCACCATAAAAAAACTCACCATTAAAATTTATCGAATATTGCTACATAAATAGATTCAGGTGGTTCTTCATCATATGTTACTTGGGTTCCCATGTTGCCTCTTCCATCTTATGATATCTCCATAGAACATTTACAAGATGAGTCATCCTGTTTCTCAAAACTTGTTCTCTAGTATCAAGAATTCTGGTGGGATCTTCAAAATAAGACAGATCATGTTCTAGTTCAATTTCCTCAGAAGGTGAGTACATGAGTTGGGTCAGGAATGTAATTTCTCAACAGTGATACATGGAACACATCATGAACTTTGGAGAGACATCAAGGCATTGACAAATGATAAGCTACAACTCCAATTCGTTCTAGAATTACGAAAGGTCCTATGTACATGGGACTCAATTTACCCTTTTTACGAATACGTATAACACCCTTCCATAGAGATACCTTCATGAAAACATGATCTCAAATTTGAAATTTGAATTCCTTCCTTCCATTATCAGTATATCTCTTTTGCCAACATCGAGATGCTTTGATGTGGGTTTGGATAATCTTCACATTTTCCTTTATTTATTCAATAAGTTTTGGGCCTATGAGTTTTCATTCACAGACATCATCCGAACAAGTTAGTGTGCGACATCTCTTTTTTTATAATGCTTTATATGGTGCCATCTGAAAACACGAATGAAAGCTATTGTTATATGAAAATTCTACCATAGGTAAATATTGATCACACATACCTTGAAAGTCATGTGAGCAAGATCTCAACATGTCTTCTAAATTTTGAATATTCCATTCTGATTACCAATCAGTTTGAGGGTGGTAGGTAGTTCTTAAACAAAGTTCAGTATATAGGTCTTTCTGAAGACTTTTCAAGAATCTTGATGTAAAATGGGGATCACGATCAGAAAAAATAGATATGGATACTCCATGAAGTCTTACAACATCATTAATATATAGTCTTTCCATACATTCTGGTGATAAATCTTCTCTTATAGAATGAAAATGTGCTGAATTGGTAAGCGGGTAAACAATGACCCATATTGCATCATTTCTTATATGAGTCTTTGGTAGATCTACGGTAAGGTCCATCATAATATTATCCCATTTCCACTCAGGTATGAGAAGAGGTTGCCTAACTCCTCTATGTTTTTTCCTTCTAGATTTTACTAGTTCACAATCTATACATCTCGACAAAAAATCAGAAATCTCTCCCTTCATGTGGTCCCACCAAAAATTTTCTCTAAAATCTCAATACATCTTAGTTCTACCAGGGTGTATACAAAAATTGGAGCTATGGGCATCATCCAAAAATTTCCTTTTTTCATCAGGTATATCGGGAACACAATGTATCTTCCCAAATTTCAAAATTACAACTTTATATAAAAATTCAATCAATATCCCATTGTTTAAAAAATTAATTTTCTTTTGAAATTGCTCGTCATCAGCCTGAGTACCTTTTATCCTTTATAGTAAAGATGGTTTGGAAACCATTTGAAAAAGCATTGATGTTTCACCTTACATGGTTATTCCCATATCGATCTTTACTATATCTATGAAAATAGGATCCTTTTCAACTCTTATCATGTTCAAAAATCCATGATCCTTTCTGCTCAAAGCATCAGCCACCTAATTTTCCTTCCTCGGGTGATAGTGTATAATGAAATCATAATCATTGAGTAGTTCAGGCCATCACCATTGGCTCATTTGGAGTTCATTTTGGTGATAAAATATACTTCAAATTCTTGTGATCAGTATAAATCTCACATTTTTCACCATAGAGACAATGTCTCCATATATTTTAGAGTTAATATCACATCAGCTAACTCAAGATAATGAGTAGGATAGTTTTTCTCATGAATGTTTTGTTTTCTTGGTGCATAGGCAATAACTCTATCATTCTGCATAAGGAAAAATCCAATTCCTTTCATTGAAGCATCACTATAAATAAAAAACACATCGTTCCCTGATGCTAGAGTCAAGATAAGAGAATTGACAAATTGTCTCTTTAGTTCATGAAACAATTCTTCACACTATTTTTTCCAAGGAGATTTAACCCATTTATATGGTGATTGCTTAATGGGTTATCCAACCGATCAAAATTTTGAACAAAACGTCAATAATATCCTTCTAAACCAATAAAACTACGTACCTATGTTATACACATTGGTGCTGGCCATTATTTGATTGACTTGGTCTTTGAGGGATCAACAATGATTCCTTTCATAGAGACAATGTGGCAAAGAAATGAAATCTCACGAATCTAGAATTCACACTTGACAAACATCCCATATAATTCATTTCTACTATGAGTCATTTGAATTCTGCGCATGTGATTTTGTTGATCTATCTTTCTTGTGGAGATTACCAAGATATCATCAATAAATACTGCTACAATGTCATCAAGATATCCCATGACAACTCTATTCATTAGATCTCTGAAGACAAAGGGTGCATTAGTCAATCCAAAAGGAATTACTATAAACATGTAATTCTGGTACCTGGTTCGAAATACTGTTTTCGTAATGTCTTCCTTCTTTACACAAAAATAATGAAATCTAGTTCAATGGTCAATCTATGAAAAATATTTTTCTCCATGAAGTTGGACAAATAAATTATCAATGCGAGTTAGGGGATACTTGTTCTTTATTGTTATAGCATTGTTCTCCCTGTAATCAATGCACAACCTCATAGATCCTTCTTTATTCATAATAAATAGGATAGGGGCTCCACATAAAGAAACAGTAGGGAAAATAAATCCCTTGTTAATCAATTCCACTAGTTTTTTCATTACTTCCAATGATTCAAAAATGGCCTTTCTATATGGGGTATTCGATATGGGCCTTGAACCAGGAATTAAATCAATGGAAAACTCAATTTCTCGTTCTAGATTATGTCTAGGTAAATCCTCTGGAAACACCACAACATAGACTTGAATAATGGGTATGTCCACTATTTGAACATTCTTTTCCTCACCCATTGTTATTTAATTCTCTTCCTCCCTGATAATTGAATTTAGTAGAGCTATTGGGGGTTGATCTAGATAAGAATAAGTTGGTGAAGTTTCTACTCTAAAGATATGGTACTCCATACATCATCAAAAATTGTAACCTCCTTCTTACAATAAATTTTCTCATCATGGTCGAAAAGAAATTCCATTCGGAAGATCATATAAAATTTAATCATGGGTAAGATGATGAGATCAGTAGATAAATAACATTTATATACCCTGATGGGAACTGATCCAGAAAACATTGTTGCGATGATACATCCCTTAAGTGTTTTGACTGACAAATCCCTTGTTATGACAAATTAAAAGTATCTAATTTTCCTATAAAATTACTAAGATATTAAACAATGAGATGATATAGAATCAAATGAAGAATTAGAAAAACACGAGGAACCCATTAAATTACCTACCACCACGTCTTTCGGAGCTTCAACCTCAGCAGTAGTGATAACACAAGTTTTTCATTTCTCCCTTGTCCTTTTCTGAGGTAAGTTCCCTTGGAAGTTAAGACATTTATTTGCATAATACCCTTTTTCTATACAATTTTAGCAATCAACATTGGCAGCCTCTTTCTTTCCCATGCAATCACGGGATTGGTGATCTTTTTCACCACATTTGTAATAGACTCTCATTCCATTTAGGCATGTACTAGGGTGCTTCTTCCCACATTTACGGCAGGATGGATATTCAACATTTCCCTTCCTCCCAAATTTTCATTTATAGAGTGTTAATAAAATCTATTTTTGTCTTACTTTTCTTTAATGTTGTAAGACTTGGAGAATTCCTTTTCTATATTGATAGCACAAGAGACAATATCTTCATACGATGAGAAGGATTGTGAGACTAATGCTCGACGGAGAAATTGCTTTAACCAATCAAATAATCGATCATTATTACCCCTTGGGTTATGTATATAATATGTTTCATGCCTTGGAATCCTTGTAAAGTCATCCTCATACTTCGTGACATTCTCATCCTCCATTTGCATAAAACACTGAAATTGTCCTTCCATATCTTCTCGTTGGTCATGAGGAAAGTATTTTGCAAAAAAAATCTCTTTAAACTCCTTCCATTTGATGTTTGATACTTCTTCAACTTTGTTTCTATTTCGTGATTAAAAACCACCATTAATCTGCATCTCTCGTGGGACGATAAACTGCCATGAAAACTTTTTCCCTTTCTCTACTCCCCAAAGCATGAAATATTTTCTCTAAGGAATTTATCCATTAATCAGAAACTAATTGATTTTTACTCCCATTTAATGTTGGTGGTTGTTGCCTCATGAAGCGTTCTAACAATGATCCTCCACATTGTGGATTAGGGTGCTCCATATGGGTAAGGTTATTATTCATAACATGAGTGAGTTGTCTCTATATGGTGATAATAAGATTAAAATCAGTTGTTTCACCAGCTCCACTATAATTATCTAGAGTAGCATGGCCATACCTAAATTGATTTCATGCATTGATACAGTTTCCATTTCATCCACTAGTTGGCATTTCTATACAATGGCATATACTAGATTAGTTTATGAACGCCAATACATTATTCCAAACTCTTAAAACACTTAACCTAAATTGAAATGTTTATGGATATAATCCAAAATCATAAAAAAAATCTTTTAGGATGTATATACTCAATAACCCTTCATAATAGTTTGTTAATAAAATGATAATTATCCTAAGCATATCCCCCAGTTGTGTCGTAACCAAGAGTGCAACAATTCTCGTGGTCATGCACCAGTTCCCATTCGAGTCTAGCTCAATGCAGTGTTTTATAGTTTTCCCTTAGGTACATCTGTGCCAGAGCCACCTCTAATTTCTCACATCCATACATGGATGTATTTCTTTTAAAACTCAAAAAATATCTACAATACCAAAATTATAGGAAGTTCTTCTACACAAATCCAAAAACTCTATCTTAGGGTAAGTTTCTCTAAACAGAGTTTTTAAAAATCTTTCTTATAAGGTCTGTACTAAATTCTCTTTAATACCAAATGTAACACCTTGAATCCAGTTACCCAAATTCAGTACATTATTACATAACATAGTCATGATACAAAGAATCATGTTTCAAAAGACCGGCCAGTTTAGTAGCATTGGATGTACTAGAAACATTAAAAAATTTTCATTACATAATGAAATAAAAACATCAACAACATTTTGTCCCCTTTTGAACACAATTATATCCTTATCCTATCCCTACTAGTCAACCATCAAATACTTCTTCACATCTTGGAAAAAATAAAACATAGAATGGGGTGAGCTCAGATGCTCAGTATGGATAATAATATAGCGGAAACATTCATAAATAAGCATAAATATTTTAGGCAATGTATAAGACTAAAAAAATAATTTTAAACTTAATCTTTATTATAATATGGAAAAGATAAAACCAAATAATTCTATTTAATTATTCACAAGGATATTCAAGTAGTTGAATCATCACATGCAATTTCAATAACGAATTTCCTAATGATGGAATGCATAATACCAGACTTCATAACCACATAGTCAAGGCCTTGTGCCAAAAATTAAAATAAGATTTTTCCAAGGCCATATTCCAAGACACTAGTCATTCTCATGAGACCTACCGATTCATCAAGGAGCTATAGTGGGCTACACCTGTCACATACTAAGTCCAATCCATTCCTCATATGACAAGGTTTAAACATAACATAAATATTCAAATTAAAACTAGCATACAAAATGTCAATACAATATCCATAAAAATGAATATTATTAAATTAACACATCCACATCAAAACATATCACACAACCTTCAATACAATATGGAATACTTGTATCATAATAAATCAGCTTCAAACATGATTAAAATCCATCAAAAGGGTGTTGAAATAGATAAAGTCAAAACAATTTTTTAGAGAAATACCTCTTTCTATTTTGAAATCATATAAAAGTCATATAATTATAAAAGAAAACATTTATTTTGAAAATATTCTTATAATATTCTAAGAGATGTTTCGATGATGTTATAACGGTGGAAAATAGTCTCACCCACCATATAAGTTAAAATACATTCTTACCTTAATTTTGTCGAAAAGGTATTAAAGTATCTTGTTTTGAAAATGATGGAAAGATTACTTTCAAAAAATATATGGTCAAATATGGTTATAAATGAATTTAAGCCATTGTCTAGTAAATATTAACAATGGTTTGATGTATATTTTTATGAAAACACGGATGTGGATAATAAAGAGGTCTCAGTAGACACTTACGTAAAAACACCTCGGATAATAAAGAGATTGTGAAATTAACCTTTACCTTGTAATTTAAATTGGCCAAGGGTAAGTTAAAATCCTGTATAATTTTTATATAATTGTTATTAAATTATAAAATAACTATATAAATAGATTTGATATCATATACGACCCTCTAATTTTTCTTTGTTAATAATATTTTTGTAGTATCATTGTTTCAGGTGTTAACTGGTTCGTTTTCTTTTATATGCTTGGTTACGTAAGTCATGTTTTTTATAGATAGGATGTATTTGATTCATATACAGAATGATATTATGTTCGAAAACATTATTTTTAATCTTTAAATTAATATTATTCTCGAATGATTACGATGAGAAATGAATCTCATCATGTTCGTGGAGACGGTAATCCATACGCACGTAGGAGCGACAATATCATTATATTGGTGGTGAAATCGTATGTAATTGGATGGTATATCATACATAAAGACTAATTAAAATTTTATATTTATTAATTACATCATTTATATTCATTATTATACCCATCCAAATTAATGAAGTGTTTGAATAACAAACTACACAACGACGTGGAGACGGTAAGCCGTACGTACGCACATATGGTGACATTATAATTTATACGATGGATAGAATAATGAATATGGTTGTACCATATTTATAATAACATAATAGAAAATATAATATACTGGTGTTATTATTTTAAAATGGAAACAAATAATAAAGAGGGAGTGGAAGAAGAAAAGAACTTGAATGAGGTGATGAAATATTTACCTCTTCTTGGGGTCTTCCTTTTTCTTTGATCAGAAGAGCTCCATAGGTTGGATTTAAGACCAAATAAATGTTTCTAGGATGAATGGAGGAATGTTGGGAGGTGTTTTGGGTAGGTTTTGTCTGAGCCATATGGCATTGGAGGTGTGAAATTAAGAGAAGGGGACATACCCTTTTATAAGAGAGGTGAGGGTCACTTTAGGAAAAGCTTGTAATATTATTTTACAATAAAATAATTTTCGGTTAATAGTGGATCAAAAACGATTTATTTCAAAGATAAGGTGGGTATTGATACAAAAACTCTAAATGAATAGGTTTAAGACCAGATTAGTTCATTTTATTCACCATATCTTTTAGATTTAACTCTTAGATAAATAGATTGTCATTTACCATGTCACTTTGTATTATTATATTATATGGTTAATAAACATACTATAAACATCCAAGAGAACCCCAAGTGGTTCATTATATATATATATAACCTTGTATATGTCATTTTTTTGGACCTTATATATTGAGGATTTTTATATCATTTAATAATATCGTCTTTGTTCTAAATACTCTATTATGTCAATTTTAAAACTCTTGGGTATTTGTTTTTTTAAAAAATCATAACAGTATGTTTACATCAAAAAAAATTATTTATCCAACCATAGAAAGTCATATTAACCTATAAAATTAGTGGAATTCAACAAATGTCTAAAATTTCATTTATTTGGATATTTGTAATATCAATTATTTTAATCTTTCATTAATCAAAAAATTCCCACATCATCAATGTTTCATAAATAAATTAAATTATTTAACATCTAATAATTATAAATTAAATACCATTATGTATGAAATATTTTTAGCTTTCTAATTAATATTTATAATCTTATTTATATTGTGTGTGATCCTATATTAAAAATAGTTTAGTTTTTAAACATTGAATTTAACTCTTTTAACTCTTCCTTAAATAATAAAATAATAAATGTAATAATATAATCCAAGTGGAACAAAGGGGACCATAATTTATTCCTAAGGTTGTATTTGGTCGAATTATAGTTATCCAATAGAATTAGGACATGTGTTAGGGGAATTATGATATAATTTTTACCCTTAATTACCCTATTTACTTTTAATTGTGGTAAATGAAAGTCAACAATTAATACTCACAAAATTATTTTCATCTTATTGAACCACATTATAATTAATTATACCAACCATTTATCTCAGAATTTTGAAATTAAACTCACCAAAGTGGTAAAATTATGTTTTATAAAAATTTTCAAATGCTCCTAGGAGGTGGGTAAAAGAATGTAAAAAGTTCAGTAAAATTTTAATTTATCTAAACAAATTATAAAATTACTCAAATGAATTTCATTGAACCTATATAGTTATTATGTATAAATATTCACCTAAAATAAATTTAAAATAAAGTAAATTATTATTTAAATAAAAAATTCAGTTTTAACCAATAATTCAATTTTTTTCAATATTCATCAAAAATTGAATGTTTTCAGAAAAATACCAATAATTCACCCTAAGATAATTTCGATATTCCGAATTCAAAAATGAAGTCCATTTTGGAAAATAAAATTCATTATATTTTAAAAAGTGGGTATTACTATTCATAATGACTAGTTTGATTGGTCGCGATGTGTTAGAATCTCGAAGTTGTGTATAATGCAATCTATTGCATTATACATAGGAAAACGTACCATATAAGCTTGTGGTGTTATATTCTCCCTTCCTTGAAATAATTTAAACCTTGATATTTCTTGAATTTTACTACATAAAACGATTTGGGTGGTTCTTCATCATATGTTCCTCAGGTTCCCAAGTAACCTCTTCCACCTTATGATTTATTCATAGAACATAAACTAGATGAGTTGTCTAGTTTCTATGCACTTGTTCTCTGGTATTAAGAATTTTAAAAGGATCTCTACAATAAGACAGATCATGTTCAAGTTCATGATCATTAGAATGAGAGTACATGCATTGGGTCGATCATGTATTTTCTCAACATTGATATGTGGAACACATGATGTACTTTGGAGAGACTTGGAGGCATTGCGAAACGATAAGCTACAACTCTAATTCATTCTAGAATTTCAAAAGGTCAGATGTACCTGGGATTCAATTTACCCTTCTAATGAATACATATAACACCCTTCCATATGGATAACTTTAAGAAAACATGATCTCCAACTTGAAATTCCAAATCCTTTATTCGGTTACTTGCTTAGCTTTTTTTCCTACACCTACTTTGATGTGTGTTTTGAAAATCTTCAACTTTTCCATTGTTTCCTCTAAAAGTTATGGTCCCATAAATTTGCATTCACCAACATCATCCAAATTATTTGGTGTGTGACATCTTTTTCCATATAATGCTTCATATGGTGCCATCTGAATACTTGAATGACAACTTTTGTTATAAGAAAATTATATTAGAGGTAAGTATTGATCCCATATACTTTTAAAGTCATGTGAGAAAGATCTAGACATGTCTTCTATGTTTTGAATAGTCTATTCTCAATGTCCATCTATTTGAGGGTGGTAGGCTGTGCTCAAACGAAGTTCAGTATCTAGGGATTTCTGAAGAATTTTTTAGAATCTTTATGTAAAACAAGGAACACGATGAGAAACAATTGATAGGGGTACTCAATGAAGTCATACAACTTCACTAATATATAGTCATCCCATACGTTCAAGTGGTAAATCTTTCCTTATTGAAGGAAATTGTGCTGACTTGGTATGAAGTTCAATAAAGACCCATATTATATCATTACTTCTAGGTGTATTTGGTAGCCCCATAACAAAGTCCATCATAATATTATCCCACTTCCACTTAGGTATGAGAAGAGATAGCATGACTCATTTGAGTTGTTTCCTTCCAGCATTCAATAGTTGACAAACCATAAATCTCAACACAAAATCTATAATCTCTTTCTTCATGTTTTCCCACCAAAAACATTCTTCAAATATCTATAAATCATAGTGTTACTGGGATGTATAGGTAAATTGGAGCTATGAGAATCATCCAACAATTCCCTTTTTAGATCAGGTATATAAGGAACACAAAGTCTTTTCCCAAATTTCAAAATTCCATCATTATATACAAAGTTGATCAATCTCCCATTGGTCACAGCTTTAATTTTCTTTTGAATTTCCTCATCATTATTCTGAGATCTTTTTATCCTTTCGGGTAAAGATGTTTGGAAAATATTTAAAAATCATTGATGTTTCACCATCCATGTTTATCCCCATATCCATCTTTAATAGAATCCTCAAAATAGGATCCTTTTCAACTCTAATCTTGTTCAAAACTCCTTGATCCTTTATTCTCAAAGAATAAGCCACCTTATTTTCCTTCCCTGGGTGGCAGTGTATAGTGAAATCATAATCCCTGAGTAGTTCAAGCCATAACATTTGCCTCATGTTTAGTAATTTTTGTGTGAAAATATACTTTGAACTATTATGATCAGTTTAAATCTCACATTTTTCAACATAGAGATAGTGTCTCTATGTTTTCAAAGAAACGATTACAGATGCTATCTCAAGATCATGAGTAGGATAGTTTTTCTCATAAATTTTTAGTTACCGTGATGCATAAGTAATAACTCTATCATTCTGCATAAGGACACAACCAAGTCCTTTCTATGGACCATCACTATAAATGACAAACCCATCATTCCAAGAGGGTAGAGTCAAGATAAGAGAATTGAATAATCATCTTTTTTAATCATCAAATCATTCTTCAAGGACCTTTGTCCAAACAAATTAAACCCCATTACATGTGATCATGGTTAATTGGTTAGCCAACCGAGCAAAGTTCTAGATGAAATGTCGATAATAACTTGTAAAACCAATAAAACTATATATCTCAGTTATAATCATCAGTGCTAGCCATTCATGGATTTCCATGGTCTTTGAAGGATCAACAAAGTTTCCATCCTTAAAGACTATATGGGCTAGAAAAGAAATCTATGGAATCAATAATTCACACTTTCTAAACATCCCATATAATCCATTTCATCTAAGAGTATTTAGAATAATACACAAGTGATTTTCATGATCTTTATAGTTTTTGGATTATACCAAGATTTCATCCATAAATACTATGAAAAAGTCCTCAAGATATTCCTTGAAAACTCAATTCTTTAGATCCTTGAGGACATATCATGAATTTGTCAATCAAAACATCATTACTTTTAACTTGTAATGCCCATACCTAGATCAAAATGCTATTTTCAGAATGGCTTATTTATTCACACAAAACTAATGATATCCAGATCGATGGTTAATCATTGAAAAATATTTATCTCAATGAATTTGGTTGAATAAATCATCAATGAGTGGTAGGGGATACTTGTTCTTCATTGTTATGTCATTGATCTCTCTGTAGTCAATCCACAACCTCACAGATCTGTCTTTCTTCTTAACAAAAAGAAAAGGGGCTCCCCATGGAGAAACACTAGGGACAATAAATCCCTTTTTACTTAACTCCTCTAGTTTTTCTTTAGTTTCACTAATTCAACAGTGGCCATTCTAAATGGGTTATTTGATATAGGACTTGAACCATGAATTAGGTCAATGGAAAACTCAATTTCTCATTCTGGAGGATGTCCATGTAAATCCTATGGAAATATGTAAACATATTCTGGCACAATAGGCATTCCATCTATTCAAACTTTATTTTCCTCACCCATAGTTATTTCGTTCTCTTCCTCCCCAATAATTGAATTTAGTAGAGCAATAGGGGTGGATCTAGATAAGAATCTGGTGGTGACGTTTCTGATCTAATAATAATTTACTTCATATATTCATAGAAAATTGTATCCTCCTTATTCTTTTAATATATTATCACAACATGGTCCAAAATACAATCCATTATGAGGATTATATCTAACTCAATCATGTTTAAGATGATGAGATCAACTAATAAAGAACATTTTTTTGCCCTAATGGGAACAAATTCAGAAAAATTTGTTGTGATGATACTTCCTTTAAGTGTTTTTTAATGACAACTACCTTATTATGTCAAATAGAAATATCTAATTTTCATAGAAAACTGGGAAGATATGAAACAATGCGATGATATAGAATCAAATAAATCTTTGGATAAACTTGAAAAAACAGTTAAATTACCTGCCACCACGTCTGTCTGATCTTCAACCTCAGCAGCAGTATTCACATAAGCTTGACCTTGCTCCCTTGGCCATTTCTGAGAAAAGTTCCCTTGGAGCTTAGGAAATTCATTTGCATAATGCCCATTTTCTCTAAAATTATAGCATTCAACATTGATTGTCTATTTATTCCCCTTGTAATCACGAGCATGGTTGAATTTTTCAACACACTTGTAACAGACTCTCATTCCCTTCATGCAAGTACTGGGGTGTTTCTTCCCACATTTACATTAGGATGGACATTCAACTTTTCCGTTCCCGTTATTTACATTTCTAGAGTGTTCATTAGATCTCTTTTTCTCTAACTTTTCTTTAATGTTTTAAGACTTAGAGAATTTCTTTTCTATCTTGATATCACATGAGACAATATCTTTGTACGATGAGAAGTATTTTGAGACTAATGCTCGATAGATAAAAGGTTTTAAACCATCAAATAATCGATCAATATTATTCCTTATGTTAATTATATAATCTACTTGATGTCTTTTTATCCTTGTAAATTTAGCCTCATACAATGTGACATTCTCATCCTCCTTTTCACTTTGACTCAAAAAGTACGTTTCCATATCCGCTAGATGGTCACAAGGAAAGTATTTTTCCACAAAAATCTCATTAACCTCCCTCCATCCAACATTTGAAATATCTTTATCTTCCTTTTTATTGGATTAATGACCATCATTAATGTGCATCTCCCGTGAGGCGATAAACTGTCATGAAAACGTTTTCTCCTTCGCTACTCCCTAAAGCCTGAAATATTTTCTCTATTGAATTTATCCGTTTCCTAGATACTAATGGATTTGTACACCCATTGGATGTTAGTGGTTGTTGCCTCATGATGTGGTCTAACATTGGTCCTCTACTTTGAGGACCAAGGTACTCCAGATGGGTAAGGTTATTATTCATAACCTGAATGATTTGTCTAACATTAGAGATAATATAATCAGCACCAATTACTTCACCAACTTTACTATAATTATCTCGAGCAGGAGGGAAATCCTTACATGGATTGTGTGAATTTATATGGTTTCCATTCCTTCCAATAGGCACCATTTATAAACAATAGCATATACTAGATTAGTTTATGAATCACAATACATAATTCCAAACATGTAAAAAACTTAACATAAATTGAACAGTTTGTGGATATAATCCATAATCATAAAAATGTTTACTTTGAAGAAGTATATACACATAAACCCTTCATAATGGTTGGTAAAGTAAATTATAATTATCCTAACAAATCCCCCAGGAGTGTCGTAACCAAGAGTGCAACAAGGCCCGTTGTCTTGTACCAGTTCCTGTTCGAGCCTAGCCCAATGATGTGTTTTCATGTTTTACCCCAAGGTACATTTTTTCCCGAGCCACCTCTACCTGCTCAAAACTAGATAGGGATTTATTTCTTGGAAAACTCACAAAATCTCTACAATACCATAATTCTAGGATGTTTTTCTATACTAATCCTCAAAGTCTATATAAGGGTAATGTTATCTAATCATTGTTTTTCAAAAACTAGATTCCATGTTTTGTACTAAAATTCCTATGATAGAAACTATAACACCCCAACCACAGTTACTTAGAGTTGAGGCATTATTACATAAAATTGGAATGATACAAACAATCTTGTCTCGAAAGAATGATCAGTTTAGGATCCTTAGAACTAATAGATACATTCATAAGTTTTACATTACATCAAGAAATAAAAACATCAACAAAATTTTTTCCCTTTTTGAACACACTTATATCCTTAGCATATCCTTGAAGGTCAACCACAAAATAATTATTCACATCCTAGGAAAAATAAAATAGAGAAAGGGGTGCACTCAGATTCTTAGTAAGGATAAAAATATAGTGGAAACATTCATACATATGAATAACCATTTAAATAAATGTATAAGACTGAAACAACATCATTTTAAACGTAATATTCAACATAATATTGAGAATATAAAATCAAATAATGACATATAATTATTCACATGGATATTCTAATAGCCAAATAAACACATGAAATATCAATACTCACATTCAAAATGATGGAATGCATAATGCCAGACTTCATAATGATATAGCCAAGCCCTTGTGCCAAGACTACAGATAAGATTATGCCAAGGCGTTGTGCCAAGACACTAGTTTTTCTCATTAGACCTACTGATGCATCGAGGATCTATAGTGGGCTCTACCCGTCACTTATTGAGTCCAATTCATTCTTCTTATAAAAATGTTTAAACATAATATAAACTTTCGTATTAAAACTTGCAAATGAAATGTCAATACATTATCCATAAACCATGAATGGTATAAAAATGACACTTCCACAGTCAAATATATCACTAAACATTGAATACAATATGGATAATCTGTATCATAATAAATAAACTTCAATAAAATTTAAAATCCATGAAAGGACGTTGACATAGATGAAATGAATACTATCTGAAATAATTACCTCTTTATATTTTGAAATCATTTAAAAGTCACATAATTATAAAAGAAAACATTTATTTTGAAAATATTATTATAATATTGTATGGGAAGCTTTGACGATGATATAATGGTGGAAATAGCCACACCCACCATATAAGTTAAAAAAGACAGTCTTACCTTAGTTTTATTGAAAATGTCATAAAATACCATGTTTGGAAAACGAAAGAAATATTCATTTCAAAACATTTTATAAAAAGTAAAAAATGATATAAATGACTTTATCCCATAGTCTAGTAAATAGTAAAAATGTTTTGAAATAGTTTATAAAAAACATTAATGCAAATGATAAAGATGTCCTAGTAGATACTTACGTAAAAACAACCTCATATAATTAAGAGATTGTGAAATTTACCATTACCTTTTACTTTTACAAGGTTGAGGGTACATTAACCTCATGTATAATAGTTAAATAATTGTTATTAAATTATAAAATAACTATATACATAAATGTGATATCATATATGATAGTCTAATATTTCTTTGTTAATAATATTTCAGTAGTACCATCATTTTGTGTGTCAACTGATTTGTATTCCTTTATATGCTTGGTTACGTAAGCAATTTTAGTTATGGATAGGATATATTTGATTCATATACAGAATTATATTATTTTCGTAAAAAATCTCTTTAATAATAAGATGAAAATTATTATTGAATGATTACGATGGGGAATGAATCTAATCGCGTTCGTGGAGATGGTAATCCGTACGTACACAAAAAGGACAATATCATTATATTTATGGTGAAATCGTATGTAATTGGATGTTATATCATATATATATAATCATTAAAATTTTATATTTATTATTTACATCTGTTATATTCATTATTATACCCATAGAAAACAATGATGTTTTTGAATAAGAAACTACACCACGATGTGGATACGGTAAGCCGTACGTTCGCACGTATGGTGACTTTGTCATTTATAAGATGGATTGAATAATGAATATGGTTGTACCATATTTATAATAAAATCAAATTATATATAATAAACTGGATTTATTATTTTAGAATGGAAACAACAAATAAATAGAAGTGGAAGAAGAAATGTACTTGGAAGAGGTGATGAAATTTTTACCTCTTTTTTTGGATTCTTCCTTTTAATTTGATCAAAAGGGATCCTTAGGTTTTCTTTCTGACCAAAGAAAGGAATCTAGGATAAATGGAGGAAATTTGGGAGGATATTAAGGCCGCTGTTGGTTGAGCCAAATGGATTTGGAGGTGTGAAATTAATAGATGGGGAAGTACCCTTTTATAAGAGAGGTGAGAGTCACTTTAGGAAAATATTGAAATATTATTTTATAATAAAATAAGTTTCGGTTTCTGATAGCTCCAAAATTATTTATTTAGAGTCTAAGGTGGGGATGGGTCGAATCCCTATCATACAATATGTTTTTGATAGGTTTAGGTCCTTATATTACCTTATATTTTATATTTAACTATTAGTTATTTTGTTTGGCATTTACGATCTCTCTTTGTATTTTTATATTATATGGTTAATAAACATACTATAAACATCCAAGAGAAACCCAAGTGGATCTGTATTAATATATATATCCTTCTATATGTCCATTGGTTGAACCTTAAAATTTTAGGAATATTATATCAATTCATAATATAGTATTTGTTTTAAAAACTCAATTTTTTCAATTTTGACACTATTTAGTATTCGATTTTTGTGAAAATCATAAAAGCATGACTACCTTGAAACAAATAACATTATAAAACCTAAAATTTCATATTTAAATATAAAATTAGTGTAATTAATCAAATTTCTAATATTACATTTAATTGGATATTTATAATATCAATTATTTTAATCACTCATTAATAAGGTAGTTAATGTATAATCATTATGTCCTTAAAAAATTAAATTATTTAATGTATAAAAATTATAAATAAAATAACATTTTGTAATAAATATTTTCATATTTCTAATGAATATTTATAGTTTAATTTTTATTTTTTATAACCCTATATTAAAAATGGTTTACTTATTAAACACTGAATTTATCTCTTCTAACTATTCTTTAAATAAAACAATAATAAATGTCCTAATCTAATCCAAGTGAACCCATCGGGTTCATATTTTATTCCAATTATTTTTCTGTAATTATACTTATACAAGAGAATTAAGGCATGTTTTTGGGTAATTATGATATCATTTTTACTTTTAACTACCCTATTTACTTTTAACTTGGGTAAATAAAAGTCAAAAGTAACTATTCACCAAAAAATATTTTCGTCTTATTGAACCACATTTAACTTACTTTTATCAACCATGTCTCTATGATTTTTGAAATTCAACTCAATGAAGTGGTAAAATTATTTTTTTTTTCAAATTTGAAAATGCTCCTTGGAGGTAGGTACAAGACGGTAAAAAGTTCAATAAATTTTTTATATATCTAAACGTATTATAAAATGACTCCAATGAATTAAATTTAAAATATATAGGTATTATATATCTATTTAGAACTAAAATAAAAATAAAATTAAATAAAAAATTATTTACATAAAAATTCAGTTTTAACAAAAAACATATTGTTTTTCACTATTCATCAAAAATCAAATGTTTTTAGAAAAATACCAAAAATTCACCCTAAACTAATTTTTATATTTTGAATTAAAAACTGAAGTCCGTTTTGAAGAATTAAATTTATTAAATTTTAAAAGGAGGGTATTAATATTCATAATGGCATGTTTGATTGGTCGCGATGTGTTAGAATCTCGAAGTTGCATACAATGCATGCTATTGCATTATTCAAAGGGAAACATACCATGGAAGCTTAGGGTGTTATAGTTTGTATGTGTTATAAGAATGTGAATGATTATATCTCAGTACAGATAGTAGTCTTATTACAACCAATGCAAGAGACCTCTTGAGTTTTATGTTAGAGACAATGTTTTCTTTCAAGTCTCTCCCTGGTCGGGCCATAGACGTATTCAGAGGTCGAGTAAGCTGCCATCTAGGATTTTTGGAACCTTTTAAGTTTTAAAAAGAATCAGAATAGTGGATTAATAGATAAAACATCCTCATAGATACTAGTTTATGCTTCATGGCTTTCACGTCTCTTAGATTCTCCAATATTTTCCAAAATTGTAACTTGTCATTCCGCCTGATGGGATTGAATTAGATGTTGATGGTTCCTTCGAGGATCATCTCATTCATATTGTTGATCAGAGTCATAATGAACTCCATATATGGTAGGTTCTTTTGGAATTGTTGAAATGGAATCACAAGAGAGTTTTATATGATACCTAGGAGTGAGAATCTAATATACGAGCTCAATGGTTATATCTCTTAGCTAAAAATACATCTTTACCCTCAGAAGGTCAACTTGGGAATAATGTTCTTTAAGGAGGGGATGTTGTAACAGTTTTTCTTTTCATGAAGGTAAGAATATTTTTTTGGGTACACATTCCTTTAAATAGACATTTTAATGTTCTCAAGTGGAGTAATAGAGGTCACAATGGTGTTCAAGGATCGTTCAGATTCCGAGAACCCCAATTTAGGAAAAAAAAGTCAGCAGAATGGTTAGTATAAACCATACAACCTTGCCCATGTGGTCTCTACTAATAGTGTGCAGTGAAAAGGATTTGTAGTAGGAGACATGCAGTTTTTTTTAATATTGTCTGACCCTAGGTGCATGACTGTGAAAAGAACTAAATAAATTTTATAGTGGGATTTCACAAAGTTTGTGCATAGTCTAAGAAAATCTGTGGTTTAGCCGTTAGGTTCTCTCCTTAAGCAGTGGGTTGAGCCCAAGTTGTGTGCGGATTTTCCAAACTGTGTAGCCAAACTGCGAACCCCTATTTTGGGTCTTAAATGTAAAAATTCCTCTTAATGAATTAATATATATAATCTTTCGTTCTCATTTCCTCATACGAGTGGGTTCTTCTTCTTCACCCCACCCATAAGCTCCCATCTCCCTATGTACAATCTGTAATATCACCTAAATATGATGTCCAAATCTAGCACCATTGGAAGAATCATATCCTTATCAGTATGATCTAGGATCCTATTTCATTAAACTCATGTTTAAATTCATATCCATTATGCAATATTTTCATGTTTTCCCCTTATTTTCTTGGATTTGAACTGTTGGTCAATTTTTTCCAACCTACTTCAATTATGGGGATATCGTGAGATAAGGAGTCACCAATAGCCCTTTGGCTTTTTGTCAAATAATTTTCTCCCAGAGTTTTGGTGATTTATAGCTTTTACATTGTGCGTCATACGATCCTTTACCATGCATTTCTATTTAATTGATTTCATCATATTTAATTGATCTACACACATTGATAAATGCATGTTGATTTTTATTTTGAAAGTTAGAGGATGTTGACATTAGTTATGGACACCCCATGAACTTGAAAACTTGTTTTCCCATTATATATAATTACTTACTTGATCATAAAGCCTTTTATAAATTTTAATTATATTATTACTTGAATTTCACCTCATATATAATTGTTAAATGAATCCATGGAACCTTTTATTTGATTATCACTACATATGATTGGAATTTCCCAAGTGGGTAATTTCCCTTTTTGACTATGACACATTAAAAATGAATCCTTGATCCTTATGAAAGTTATTTCAATACATTATTTTATTAAAATAGGTTTCGATTACTTGGGATGTATTATTCATGGGGGTTAAATTTTCCTTAAATGAATTAAATGTTTTTATTACATTGATTAAAGGCTGGCAATTCCATGACTCTAGTTTCTTTACTTAACAAATATTTTAATTGAATTGATATTCATAATTTATACATATGGGATGGGTGAACATGATATATGTGAGGTCATGAATCATGAATTATATTATAAATTAGAATATGCATTGATATATGTTATTGTATGATAATAAGGGATCTGTTGGCCATGATATCTTCGTTCCCATTACATGAAATGTTGAGAATGACATCTGACACCACAAATTTTTTTTCGATAGTGGGAATGATTCACCAAATACCTTATTTTGAGTGTTTTGAAGATAACACACTCACAATCTCAAGTGATGTGCATGATTTGTCCCACTGACTATGATATTTAAGGAATGGAACATATTTCTTGAGCTTATTTTCTCTTTTATACTGGCCTTGGTTGTCTGAGTTACACCCCAGTATATCTAGACCTGGTATTCTAGGTATATAGGCATCAACTTCCTCCCACACTTGGTCAATTTAGGTGGAATAAATATATAATTTTACTATATATATATATATATATTAATTCTAAATATATATTCACTGATTCGAAATTCATTTTGGTCATGAGTTAATGCCGGTAGACCACCCATGGGTCATTTAGAAACCTGAGCGATCTATTACTTATTTATTCCTCATTTTTTAATACTTAATTTAAACCAACACAATGTTTAGTTATGAGAACATCTTGGATTATTTATGAACACCATTGGTGGTACCCTACTATGATTTTCTCTCACACCATACTTATGCAGCCTTTAGTACCTGAAATGATTAAATGACAACAAGTATGGATAAGGGCATTGACCCTACTAAAAGTATTTGATATTTTTTATTATAGATTTTTCATAAGAGAATAGGACTAATAAAATGATTTATATGCTAGTGGATAATCCATTCTATCATTTTGTTATTTTTCATAGCATGATTATATATGATTTTCCCAGGTTACCCTTTTGTATATCAGTATGCAATGAATATATGTATGTGACACCCCCTAGTGGAATTTGATTATTATCTAGTAGTTTAATTTTATATTATTTCTCTCTTTATTTATTCTATATATTCCAATATTATTCTTCTTTATTATGTTTATTGTTTTTTCTATTATGCCTCTCTAATATGAGGGTATAATCTTCCCATTATACAACATTTGTCCCTCACTGCTAATTTGTAGACCCTATCATAGGGGGAGGCACACAAGAGGCCTTGGGCCCCATAGAATCAATGAACATTTTAATTATATTGCAAGCCATGTTTCTATTATAATTAACTATTAATAAAAGTTTTACCTATTTGAAAATAATGAAATTCCTTTCGTTAAAACAAATTTTCTATGAACAAACACGTATTATCTAAATAAACTAAATAAACAATATCGGTGAATTATTTTTTTGAAATATATATATTAAATATTAAATAAACAATTTAACATTAAAATTGTGTGATTTCTATAAAACATACAAGAATACATTCCATTTGAGGCATAAAATGATGTAATTTTATAAAAGAATGGTTTACTACCATTTAAGGACACAGTAATCAAAAAATTGAATTATTTTTTAAAAATATTTATATTTATAAAATAAAATTTCTTTATGAAATAAGAATTTAAAAATTAGATTAGGGTAAAATTTCGGTATTTCTCTGAGAAGTCATAAAATATATGAAAATTGAAAAATTAAGAATTTTAACTGAAGAATGAGTATTCATCAATGTAATTTATAATGATAAATTATATTTATATATTTTTTTTAAAGTTTAATAAGTTTATTTTTTAATATATTATTATAATTATGTTTGTTGGAATCAATTTAAAATTGAAATTGGCTAAAAAACATTTCGATATTATGAATGTTTTCAAATTAATAAAATCGTTGTCCCATCTTGTCTGTGTGATTAATTTAAAATTAATTTATATCACTTATGTGTTTTCAATTTGGAAAAATGGATTCAATGTTTTCATTTAGTAAAATGTAAAATTTATTAAATTTCACACATAATTATTTCCCAAAATTATTTGTGAAAACAATTAAAATTAATCAAACGATTTAGAGGAAAAAGTGTTTACTAAGGGACTAAACTACATGCTTAATGGTCAAAATGACCTAAAATTTTTTCCAAAAACCATTTGATGAAAATATTTATACCATATAACCTACTTTATAAAATAATTATCATTATTTGAGGCACATTATATTAGGGAGACCTCCCAATAGAGTTAACCTTTTATTTTTTATAAGAATAACCCTCCTCTAATTTAAATGAAAACTCAACCTCCATTATTATTTACAACTCTGAATCCATATTTCTCATCCAAACCACTACCCAAATAAAATCCCAAATTATCTCCCCATATCTTATAATCCCCTCTATAATAATAAATACATCCAAGGATGTCGTTTTAGGAAAACCAAAACGGGATACCCAAAGAAAAAGGCATTGTTCATAAACAAATTTTTTTATTTTATTTCTTCATTAAACCCCTTCATTTATTTTTTAGATCACATATATATTACCTAAGTATATTCAATATACTAATATATTTCCATTTTAATATTATGACCTATAACTTCACAGAAATTTATCAAATAGAATACACACTCTTCATTCATGGGTACAACAGACTGCCACCTCACAAACTGACGTCATTCGTTCTTCCATTACAATGTTTCAACGTTAGGAATAATGATGGATTTATTGTTTATATATGATGGATATTTTATTTATATTTTATTTATACTTATATAATTATTACATATCATATACCATAATATTTTTCATTTTCTAATAATATGATAACGGCATTCGTGTGTACGACCAACTATCACTTTAGAATCAATGTGATTCATTCACACTTTACACGTAATCTCTTAAGGATGAGTTTAATTGAATTATGTAATATATATTAAATAATATTTTTTAAAAAATGATAATATATATAATTTACTTTTCTTTCTTTCAATATGGAATGAAAATGGAAATAACAGTCATGAATACGTACAACATAACGTCTCAATGAAGGACATATTTCATTTACTATTTCCATGACTTTGAGATTATTATAAAAAAATATATTGACTGAATAGATATGATATTTATACCATGTTTTAAATTGTGTAAATTAGGATATCAAGGTCAAAGTAAGAGGACCAAAAAATAAAAAAATCAAAACATATAGGAAAACAAAGATATTAATACCTAAAATGTAACATCAATATATAATTGTTAATATAATGGTAATATTAAGTAATAATTGGATAATATATGATATTATATATATGAATATGACTTTTTCTAATGTGTATAATGAACTTATATTTAACTTTACGGATGTTTGAACTTGTATCAATGAAGTCAAGACTTAAAGAATGCAAATTTCTAGTCTCACTATTATTTTTATGAGACTTATGACGTATTCCTTGCTAGTATCTTTTATGTAGAGTATATAATGACTGAGAAAATGATATATGATGAATTTTAATTATTTTATTATATTAAAATTTTCAATTTATGTTATTCCTTCATGTATATCATGATTTATAAGTTACTCAAGTAGTAAGAGAATGTTTTCTCTCTTTATACTTTAGTGGGACACATGATATATTCACCCCTATTTATTCTATGTGGTGTATATAATTTCCATGAATTTAAATTATTATTATTATACATATTTTATTTATTTAAACATCCATTTTAATATCTATATATCATGTAGTAACAATTTAAAAATCATGAATGCGGTAAGGGATGTTTTTCTCAATTTTCTATGTTTGAGTCAGATGTTATGTTATGCACTTACATTATCCTACGATGTGTAAAAAATTCATCATTGACATTTTATATTAGTAATGTCCTTCCCTTAATGATATTTTAATCTTTATTTAATCTTATTATTTCACGGGGAACTTTATTCAATCTTAACAAATTGTTTAGAGTTTATTGCAAAAATCTCATCATTTATCATGACTGATTATATTATGATTCCATTGATGAAATACTATGATCCATCAATCATGTATTCTCATGATTTTTATTATCATATAGTTTTTAATTTTATATTCATACAATGGTTCTATTTTATTAGAATTTGGTACTATTGATAATTAATAAACCATCTTTCTGAAAATCCAACCTTATTTCTCTCTTTGGTCAGAAATCTATTTTATTAAAAAATAATGGTTTATAAAAATTCATAAAAAATATTTCTAAATGATATTTTAAGATCATTAGGAAATAAATTATTTTTTAAAAAAATGATTTATTTTTTTAAATTTTATTTAAATGATTTTCAAACCATCCTTTATAAGTTTTCAATGTTTTTTTCAAAGAAAAACATTTTAAAATGTTTTTTGATTTCAAAATATTTTTCCATGAATAATAATATTTTACTTAATAACATTTTCAATTTAATTTTCAATTACTTATTTATAATCGTAGAATGAATTTTTTTAAATAAAAGTATTTTTAAATTGTTCTATGAAAGTGATTTTCATGAAATGGTAATTTTCCTTAAGAAGGATTCCATGCAATCTTTCAAAATCCTTTTCCATATAAGATGACATCATTTTTTATTTATTATGGTTTTCTGGGGATATTATCCAAGGAAACCATTATTATTCATTATTTTAATTTTTTATGTTTAAGATGAAAAGTTAATTTTGAAACTTATTTCTCTTCCACATGCTATAAAATGGTAAAATAAATACGAAACACACTTCTTTTCATCGGTTATTATATAATGAATTGACTACAAAACCTATCTCTTTTACATAGGATACGTTATGAAGAAATGATTATGATATATATTTCATTTCATGGGTAATGATATGATGAATAATTATGATTTTTTATCACACATATATATGATTTCATTATGTAATGGGTGTGAACGATATTTCCCTTCAAATCATTGGGCAATGATTGACAAATAATGAGTATATATGTTATACCTAAACCTGATTACATGTTTAAAATATTATTCAAGACCTTGATTTCATGTTCATAATATTAATCGTAAACCTATCTTTCATGTCCAAAATTATATGTGTGCAACATGTTTACATGTTCATGATGTACTCTGTGAACCTGATTACGTGTTCCCAATATTATGTGTGAGCCTCATTAAATGTTCGCAATGTTATGTGTAAAGCTAATTACATGGTCGAAATATTATGTAGGTACTTTTCTATCATTTCCATAATGACATGTGTGGACCTAGTTTCATGTCCATAAGTTTATACGAGGGAATGATTTCATCTTCTTAACTTAATGAGTGAACCTATTTCTTTTTACTCAGGTTCACAATATTCTATGCTGATTTGTATGCCAGAAGCCTATATCTTAATCCAATTTTATGCCCCGATAACACATTTTGTAATATTTCCATATGATTCTTATAATATTAACTACCAATATTTATGCCACGAACCTTGATTATGATTTATGATATGCTTCGTATGATCTTTAAATGTTATTCTCATGTTCTCAAACGCTTATTTTATACTTATGCATCTCATTTAGTTACCCTTATTGAGCATATGAGACTTCCATATCATATGTTTCAATTTCATGGGATATGAAGAAATAATTTTATTAGGAGTACTATGTAGAAAGATATTTTTGGGAAACATTGATGATATTTCAACATGATAGAAGATTGTGTTTTATTTTTACAATGATACTAAAATATTAAGATCCTTGGCAATTAATTTTATAATGTTATAAAAATTCATACAAAATTATGTAATATCCATTAAAGTTAAGCCTTGACTGCTATAATGAATGTCAAGATTATGGGATTAGTATAGCTAAATTTTATGTTCCAAAAAATGTGGCAATAGATACATAGATAATAAACTAAATTTTAGATAAATATTTATTTGATTATGGTTATTCACACACTTTTATATTTTACATTTTTTCTTAGATCATTAAATCATTCCCAAGAACCTTAAGGATGTATTGAATGCTAGTGGAAATCCTTTTACAACAAGGATATTTTAATCCATACCAAGTATGATCCATTAACATAACCAATTTTAAAAACAGGTTTATTATAACTATTTTTAAATTTTATATAATTATTGGAACAAATTATATTTTAATGTAAAATGTAATGCTTTATTTCTAGGAGAAGGAGATTATGATCTATAAAGAAAATGTGTAATGTATTTTGTTTAGAATAAAGAATACACTAACTAAATCATATCTAAATCTACCTCGATTAGATAATATTCTTGGAGAATATGAAAAGACAAAATCTATGAAAGGGAAAGGTAATCCTTGGAATGAATATGTACCAATTTTGAAAAAAATAATTTTTTTTCCTCCGAATTTTTACCTGAAAATCATCCCGATCATGATGTTGCATTTTATAACACCCAGAGGTCTTAATATATTATCACCATTAAAATGGACAATGTATTTTATAAAATCACTTTCACACAAAACATGATGTAAAATATCCGGAACATATTAGAATAAATTTATCAATTAACCTAACATGTTTATTAATTAAAAATCATGATCTTTCAAAGAGAAATAGTTAATATGAGTTATTTTATAAAAAATAATGTTTATATATATTTATAATTTTACATTAAAAAATAATTTTCAAAATTTTATAATTTGAAAGATGTAAAATAAACCCAAATTACGAATTCAAAATACCAAAACTTATGTATTATGAATTCTTGGGAATTTTCAAAATAGAATGATTTGTAGTTAAAAATTATGGGCTTTAAGAAAATTATAATTTCTAGGATTATCACAATATAAGAATAACCTAGATGATTTAATTACCACTAATGTAATAAAATATGTTATTAATGTATAGAATAATGAAATTTGAAATATTATTTTTAAATAGAAAACCAATTCCATCTATTTATAGAACAAAAGAAAAATTTCACATCAATATAAAAATGATTTTAATCTTCTCATTAAATCTAGTATTTTGAAGGTGATGTCCAATTTTTTTCTTCCCTTTTCAGACTCATAACATTGATTAATTTTTTAAACATTCTATTTATGAATTAAGAATTACTAATGTTTTTTATATAAATAAATTTAATATTTTAAGAATGTAATTTTTTCAGAAAACTATTTTACGCATTATTTGATTTTATTTTAAAATTTATTATTCATACATATATAAAATCCATTCCATTAATGGTTTTAGGATTTTAAACCATATTATTAAAAAAGAATTATGTCAAATTTTAAAATTTTTCATTAAAATTAATTACTAATGTTAGAAATTAATTATCATCCTTAAAAAATGTGGTAAATTGGGTTTTTCAAATTGTGACAGTCAAAATGTTATTGATAAAACTTCCTTGGATTGATGATTTTATCTATGGATCAACCAATTAATGTGTTCCCAGTATTTGTTCCATTTTTAATGATTGGGACCTTGAAAAGGTAATCACATTATTGAAAAATGTAAATGTGTTTCCAAAAGTTCCCTAACATCCACATATAAAAACATACCACTCCACCGTTAAAAGATACACTTAAATTTAGAATTAGAACTAAAAACTCTAAAATTTTACTATATATTTGTATATATCCCTCTAAAATAATTCTCTTTTCACTCTATGTTATTTTAATCCATTCAAATTCTAGGAGACATTCAAGGAAAATTCAAGTCCCTGATGAAAGTATTATATCTTAATTTTTTTATTCTCTATTTTATTTAAAATAAATGTATAAGAAATTTTTATAAAGATATATTTAAAATGTGTAAGTATAGGTTCCACATTTATGTACAATCGAAAGATGTAACAGGGGATGTCGCATCCCCTCGTCGTTACCCCAGATCAATGGCATGGAAAAAGTGGGTGGGGGTCTACATTTAGCCTAGAGAAAAATGAAAGGTGGAAGTGGGTGTGCAGCAATTTTCCTAATGTAATGGTGAAAGGTGAAACCCCCATCAAATTTTCTTTAACTCACTAAAAAAGGGCACCCTTCTACTCACTTCAAATTTCACTCATCTCTCTACATTCCACAACATCTCTATCTAAAAAGTCCTTTTTATGTGTCGTGGATCTGATGGTCTAAATGATGTCCCTTTTTTGTGAAGATTCATTTATAGGTATTTATTTAATATTTTTGGTTATTTATTTATGTAATTGAGATATTTTTTTTATAAATATTTTTTTAATAATTTGATTATTTATTTCTAAATATTTTATATATTAAGTAGTGTATTTAGTTATATATAGTTTGAAATAATAATTTTTATTTGTAATGATTAAGAATAGATCAACTAACGAATAAATTTGGATTAAAAATTATAAAATATTGGTAGAAAAATAATTATGTGTTTTTCAAAGCAATAAAATCCTAGTATAGACACAAACAAGTTGATGCAGCTCTAGTAGAGATACACATATGACTAACAACTCCAAAAAAGTATTCCAAGCCTAACTTGGGGTAACCTGGTACATGATAATGAGTTTTGTTACACAACTGGTTTGACACACCCATGGTATATACATTAAGTGATTCATATTTTCATTATAAAATTCTAAAATATCTATTAGAAAAGAACAATAATTAATAAATTTATCAATGATAAAAAAGAAAACTTAGATCATATAAATTGAAATTTTCTAGGACAAATACATTGAAGAATGACAGTTATTCTTAGTAAATGATTTATTTTTAGTTTTCTTAATATGTTTTTTCTTATGTCATTTAATTGGTTATATATAGTTTATAAATAATAGTTATTATTAATAATGATTAAGTATTGATTAAATAATGAACATCCTAGGATTAAAAAATGAATACATATAATCATTATCTAATACTAATTAACTAATAAATACCATATGATTAATGATTGAATTAGGATTGATTATAGAGTGATTAAAGATTAATTAACTAATGAATAACTTAGTAATTATTAACTATTGATTAAAGAATGATTTACTAATTTTAACTACTATAAGAAACAATAGTATCACAGTTTAGGATTTACGATGATGTTATAAAATTATAGTATCCTGAAAAATATATTGTTTATTAATCACAATTATTATTATTATTGCCAATGTGTAGATTAATTAATGAATAACCTAAGATTAAAAAATGAATACCTCTAATGATTAGATACTAATAATTATCATTTATAAATTATAAATTATGATTATATAAAGTAAAATTGACAAGGAAAAACATATTAAAAAAATGAATTCATTACAACATACAAGAAATACTTTTAAATTTTTAATAGATCATGGTATGGATGAGATCAGCCTCACTTCATATGTGAGGTAAAATCCAACTTATTTTCAATTGGCACCTTAATGACATCTTATAAAGGTGTCTACATAACGTTAAAATTTGGAAAATCTTTTGACCTTCTAATGAATTCTTTGATATCATCTAATACATTCTATTATAATGTTAAAATAATTTCAAATTTTCAATGTTATGTGAATACCTTTAAAAGTTGTTATCAAGCTACCAATTAAAAACAAGTTAGATTTTACCTCATGTCTAATGTGTGGATCATCTTGTCCAAACCACATTTTATTGAAATGTTTCATAGTATTTTTTATATTTCTTAAAGTATTTATAAATTATTTAATGTTTTTTAATCTTCTACATTTCATATTATATGGTATTAATTATCATTTAGTCAATGATAAATAAAATAATTTAATATTTTCAGTCTTTTTACAAATATTTCCAAAAAAAATTGAAATGTATTCTAATAAAAATTTATATAATGAAACATTAGTTTCATATTTTATGGTATAAAAATCACTCTAAAATTTCAATGAAAAAATATTATATGGTCAACCCGCAATATCAATATTTGTTACACTATCAGAATCCTAATTAATTTTTTTTGACATAGAGATTCATGTTCGATTATATGTACTACTATGGTGGGCATATTCAATCTGATAAAGGAGATTCTTATAGTACACAACCAAAAACAGTAGTTTGTAGAACTAATTGTGTTACCCTAAGTGAACTTCAAGAAAGTATTTGTTGTTCCTTAAATCTATGACCTGATCAAGAGATCAAGTCTATGAGAAATATACACATTCAATTCCCACATACAATGTGGCATCTAGCTTGTCCATTGGTTGCTCAGGATTGGTGGGTTCTAGAAATAATTTTTCCCAATGGTTAGACGGTACCAAGATGGAGTTATATGATGATGTTTATACTATACAACAACAATTTCTAGTTGTAAAATGACCTAGAATTGGAAGACTGACTGAATAAGGTCTGACATATGAAATTTAGCCTATTCTAAATAATGAAGATGAGGAAATCCTAGATGATCTCTCTGATATACTTGTAAATAGGAAATTTGGTGAGGATTTTTTTAATGATAGAATAGATGGGGATAAAAGTTCTAATGAGGAGGGATAATTGGAATTTGGGGAGACTGTTTTTATAAATTCTTTAGTTCTATAACACCCTTGACCCATGATAAATCAGAAACCACTATCCCCATCATGGTAGGATGAAATTACATGTGCACCTAAATTCGAATGAAAAGTTCACACACCCGAAACTGTGTTTCCTAGAGTTGTACTATATATATTTTGTGAGATAGAAAAAACAATATATATTGGATTGGATTTCACATGTAAATATGTAATGAAAACATGATAAATAGATTTAAAATTAAGAGTAATTATATATATAGTTTAGAAACCAGTAAAAAAATACCTCTTATATTGTGACAAATATGTGGATGATTATAAATTATTATTGAAAGTGATTACAAACATTGTATTTGGACATTGGAGAGTATTGAAGATTGAGGCAGCTCATATATTCTTTCAACATAACTTGACACAATATCATACATCTTAGATGATGAATTAGTGTAATCCATTATCATTGAGATGATTAATATATGCTAAGATGTTCCTATATACCTTGTGCAAGAGAGGATACAACAAACATTCAATTATAATATTTATTAGAATAAATAATGGATTAAAAAACAAAAGGAAATTTTGAAGGTCTATGGTGATTGGGATGACTCTTATCAGGGGTTGGAATAATTTATTAACATTCTGATACATAATGGCCATGTTGTGTTCCATATTTAGATAAACAAACAAATTTCTCATGATAACCAACTTGATTCATCTCGGGTTAAATTTCATTAGTTGTCTTATGAATTCCTCCCCACCATCTCCGCATTTCATTTTGGATAACTGTTCATTTATATTGGTGGAACATTTCTATAAGGAAAATAAAAGAGTGTATTTTTGATTGTGGAATCTTACGATTGAAATTGTATGACTCTTCTACTTTCTATTTACATTATTGATGAAGAAAACTATGAATCAAGATGTTGTATTTTGGAATGTATCAACAACCATTTCACCTACATTTTGGGTGTCTAACTATTATCTGATCAGCATCGGGAAATCACTGAGATAATCAATGTATATACTAAAATAATGAGACCCCAAAATGAACATAATCGATAATGAATTAGAAAAAATTCTAGTAATGTAGGGAAAACATTCCATAGTAAAACAATGAATATGAAAATCATGAGGCTTTGTATGGATTGTATTTTTTATTTAATACTATTTCATTGTAATGTTAAAATAAAGTTTAGTGAAATAAAATAACTTTGGTGTAGAATATGAGCTAGATCAACGGAGGTTTAAAAAATGCTTCAAACAAATAGACTGGGAATTTGGTTATTTTGGACTCCCCTTTAGATTGGCTTGAAGATCAATGTGGATGATTCATATAATCATGGGTAGATGCGAGGTAGGGGAGTGATTCATGATAATATCATAGAAATAGTCATCTTTTATAGCATCATATATGTCCCTAAAAGCTCAGTTATTGATGAGGAAAATTCCCTCCTAAATCGAATGGAATTATGTAGTGAACACAATCAAACTATCTTGGTCATTGAATTTCATTCTGTAGTTGTCTGCAATTTATTACAAGAAAAGGCATTAAATCTATGGTCTATTTTTTTTCACTTTTGGAGACGTAGAAGACTCTTGTCTAATGATTTTTTCCTTATTCATACTTGTCGGAGGGAATAAAATTGAAATATTATTTACCATCAAGAGGTAACCATGAAGAGCCATGAATAATTTTCTCTAGCTTAGTGAGTCTTCCCCCAGAATATGTGGATCATTCAAGGGAAGACACCATTGTCTTGCATTATTTTCGACCACCGTAATATCGTTTTCCCAATGTTTTGAAATTTTGTGTGTGTTTTTTTTACTTTCCCATTATGATATTAAAATTATTATTTTTATTGTTAATTAACATTGATATATGATAAGGGAAAGAGGTATGGACTTATAACAAAACATTTTGAAGAGTAAATAAATTATATCTTCACGGGGCTTCACAAGTTACCTATAACTGCTTTAGTTGACGATGAATTAGATCATTGCATGAAGTATTTTATCGATATAAAACAACTATCATAAAATGTTATTCAAAATGGAATAAGTTATGGATGACACTTTCAATTTGGGTTTGAAAATAACATTGAAGAAGCTTTGATTTATTAGGCATTCCTTTTCCACCGAGAAAATTCTCTATTTTAAGTTAAAGAGAATTCATACCCAATCAAAAATTGAATCAGTAAAAAAATTGGTGGTAGTACAAGAAGAAAGGTAATGTCAATGTTGAACCTTCCATATCTTACGATTTCCATATACACACGCCATCCCGACATGTTACTCTATGAACATATCATGTGAAGCATATGTTGATCCAGTGTACCACATAAACAACATTTCTAACTATCATGATTCACCATGGATGCCTATTATGGATTTTCAATATTTCCCAATGCTTGAATGCTAGTCAAAAGTGATACATGACATCATCTAGTTGTATAAAAAAGGGATACCAAAGTCCAACATGATGAGTAATGAAATGGATTACCCACAAGAACAAGGTAAAAGTTTGAGATTCACCATATGTCCTCAATAAATTCATAACTGGAAATGATTCCCTAATATTACTGGCTAATGATCACACGGTTAACCACAATGAAATATTTTTGCCTTTGTGACATTATCATATTTCAAATTTTATGGTGTTAATATAGTATCCTCCATTTTTTAGGATTTTCTCAAAATTTTTGAATAATTTAAAAAATTAAAAGGGTTATTACATTATTTTGGATGATGTTATTAAACTAGAACTTGAAAATAAGATGGATTATACCTCACTTCTAAAGATATGATCATCACATCCACACCATGTCATGTGACAATGATGATTATGATGATTATTTAATAATACTGACCCATAATATAGAATATTAAGAGTGATATGAAAGCAAAGAAAATGAAGAAAGTGAAGAAAGAAAATAAAGTGAAGAAAGAGAAGAAAAAGATGAATGTAAAGGGAAGGATATATTAATTCATAATTAATCTATCTAGGAGAAACTATAAAAAAATATTCTGAGAAAATAAACATGAAACATACAATCTTGTTGGCAATGATAAATAAATTATAAATCACACAATTTTCTAGTAAAATTTAGTAAATAAAGACAATATATATTTATATGTATATAACTATACCTTCCAAAACACCCATTACTAGGTAAAAACGTACCTAAAAAATAGATTTGAAATGAAATATGAGAAAATGATGACATATACTTTTATTTTGGTAAAACACATCATATAACAATGTGAATAAACATGCCACATCTTACATTATACAAGTCATAACATTCTTATAATCATAACGTTACATTTATAATTTATTATTATGAATCATTTAGTTTTTTTATATATAGATACAGGATAATATACTACTGACTGGACAGTCTATGAATGTCTCCCAAGACATGATATATGGGGTGAGATTTGACAGATCATGTTGTGTCAAGAACATACTTTTCATCCTAGGCTATCACTACTAAGTATTATACTATACCTGTACCATGATGTATTCAATGAAATTATAGTATCTGTCAGAAAAATGAGTTATTTTAATGTTACATTTCATTTAATTTCCATTCATGATTTGTTTTTCGGGTTTCCCAAGCCTTTAGGGAGAATGGGTGAATTTTCGTGAATTGGGAAAAACTGTGAGCCCAATTCCATATTTAAAAATAAAATTTCATTCGTTTATAACTGCGACATTTTTCATCATTTTTCATCTACTCAAATTTCGACATGTCATCCCCTGACCAATTAACCCACCATATTAATTTGGACTATTTAGGAATCCATAATCATGGTGGAAATGGGTTTTTATTTAAAGGATATGATCGGCCCAAAAGCCCATTTCCTTCATTAAAAATAATTTTTAATTCTTAATATCTCCTTCAATTTTTATGTTTTATCGGCGATTCCAACTCTCCACCGAGCCCACTTACCGAAGGAGGGACACCATTATCTACTCTATATCATTGGAGGTAGGTGTCATCAATAATATGAATGAAACTTCCCTAAATTTATCAAATTGCCAAAATTTGAATAGGTAAATTGATTATTTTATAACTCCTTTATTTATCACTCATTTCCCCAATTCCATTACTTAAAGGATATAAACAAACTTGTTTTAAGCTAAATTTAATGGTTGGCTGTTTATAAATTCATATAGTAGTGTATCTTGTGTGATTGCTTCAATATTTTTCAAGGTAACTGATTCCTTCTTAGTTTCTTCCTTTTCCGTTATGGTTTCCTCCCTCTTTCATTGTGATCTTAAATGTACAGAATTTATGGTTCAAAAATATGGGTTTATTTGGTGTATTTTTCGTCAAATATTGTGGCATTGGTCTGGATTTGTCTTCCTTGTGGTGCGACGGTGCTGCGGTTGATGTTTTGCACCAAGTTTTGATGGTTTTGACACATTAAGTATGGGATTCCATGGTTAACCATTCCTCGTTGAGTTATTTTTCTTATTTTGAAGGTTTTTCATATTCCCCATATTCTGTGTGTGGTTAGAAAACCATTTTAGAGGGATTTGGTTATGCATTTAATTTTATAATTTCATTTTTGTTGAAGTTATTAGCTTTTTGAATGTAACACAACTGGAATCTTCTGTGGTATTTTTATAAAATATGAAATTCATTCAATAGTTGTTTAAAAGGGCTTAAAATTCAGTTTTGTTCATTCCTCAGTGTAATATGGGACTTTTAAGGGGGTTTTTGGAATAGGTTTGGTGTGTAAAATATTATTTTACCTTTTTAGATCATTTTATGAAAATGGGTGTCTTCATTTGTATCTTTTATGGTATTATTCAAGGTGATTTTATAACACAATAAAGTGGTTTAATAAATATCTCTTCGGTGTTTAATTATACTTTGGTGGTGTTTTTGTTTTTTTTCCTTCAAATATGGTTTTGAAATGGGTTTTATGTGAAAAGTTTGAGAATACTCTTTAGAATTTTTTATGAAAGAATTGAAAGATTTAATGATTTATGTAAGTGGTGAACCCATATTGGAAAAATGTTTTTATGTGTGTATATTATGAAATGGTACATTTTAAATGTGAGAGGGGATGTTTTACGATGTGTTACAACTTGGAAATATTTAAAAAAATGATTGACGAATTTACTAAAGTGTGTAAGAGATGTGAAAGTGACGTGGAATGTTTTGAGTGAGTGTGATGTAAAAAATGGATTTTGGTTATGAAAAAGGGTATTATATAACATGTGATTTGGAAGTTATGTGTTTTATAATATATTGTAATGATTTTATAAATTTTTTTAATAGATTTGTTGAAGTGTTATTGAAATGTGAAAAGTGTTGTAGGCTATTTTTGTGTGAATCAGATTTCAAATCAATTTGAATGAAAAGTCGAATTTTGTTACTTGAGTGGTATACATGTTGGATGTTTGGTGAATTTTTGATGATGAAATGATATTTTCATGTGAAATGTATATTTATTGACTTTTTGAACATGTTTGATCACAAAAGGGAAACTGTGTGTATCTAGGTGGGTGGACGTGTACTAGTATGCTAGTGAATCCATTGGGTTTGGCCTAAAGTTCACTTAGAAAGATATATGCTTACAAATTTAACTAAAAAATTATTATGATGATTAGGGACCACATCGTTATAGGTATGATCCTTACTAGTGGCTCATGCATGTGAATGGATATTTGGGATGGTTACTCTCACCGAGATTCGTGGTACCTGAGACCCACAATGAGCTAGTTCATAGGAGTTATTTCTTATTACTTGTCCTCATTATATCCTTTATACATTCCATTGACATACAATGTATTTGGATAGAAAATTCTATATATTTGGAATTTATTTTAAATGTTTTGATTCATTAAATTATCCCACATAAAAATTGATTTTTTTAAGTTTTATCTTTTAGTAACTGTATTGATAAATAACATGTTTTTGAAAACATGCATGCCTTTAATCATTGAATGTTTATCACATGGAATCTCATAGTGGTGGTATCCTACTTGGAATTGGCTCACGCCCTACTTACACCCATGGGTGTAAGTAGACTTTGTTATTTTTGTTGTCGATGGTTGGGTACAATTTTTAGTTCTAGTGGTTTAGGTTTCTAGCTGGTCCTTGGTGGCCAAGGCTTGTGGAGATTGCTTGAGGGCGGTGCCCCATTCTAAAAGGGTTCTTGGGCTGTTTAGTTTTTTTTATTAACTTTTTTATAGTATTTTTGAGTTGTTTTTAAACATGGAATTCAGTTCTGATTTTTTTGTAAAACATTGTTTGGTTTGAAAAATCCAGATCCGTTTTAATGGATTATTTTGTTTTATTATTATTATAAACTCTAGTAAATCATTCCCAATTCTCATTTTATGATACTCGGGCACTTGTACCAGCCTGTGGGGTTCGAGAACGCCCTTCTGGCCAAATCACAGGCTAGGTTTGGTGCGAGTTTTGGTGGCGACTAGATCTGGTTCGTGATAAAATGGTATCAGAGAGAGGTTTGCTCACTTTGGGTCATATTATTTGGGGAATAATCGGTATAGTATAGAGTTAGGATTTTTTTTGTACATGGCATTATAATTATGAGTAGTGTAGCTAATCACCACACCTGATGAAGGGATTCATGTTTCCAGGGGAAATAAAGAGTTTTCTGAGTCCTTTGGTTTTCTTGGATTTGGTGATGATTAGTGAAAATGAAAAGAGAGTTGGGTTAATGGTCTCAGTGAGGTTGCAGGGTATGGAATGCCATGTGAAGCCAAGGATATTTCCCTAGAACACTTTCTATTATATTGAAGTGATTGGAATATGGTTTCTGACCATATGTCAAAGTCACCCACTGAAACTTGTTTCCTCTCACATTGGTTTGTGTCTTATAGATATGAAATTTTGGATCTTTGGTTTTAAAGTGACTTGGTTTTAAGAAGCATAATGTTTTTGGGAATTGATTATCTAATAAAGATATAATGGGTAGACTTTTGAAAATGGAGAAATAAATTTTCCAAATTGTATTGGAATGTAAAATGGTGTGTTTTCACCTCTTTTGAAAGAATGAACTATGTCGAGGTTGGTTTTGAAAATTTATTTCCAATAGAGTTTTATAAACTATTGAAAGGTGTTTTAATGGGATGAGATGTTTTAAAATTGATTTTAATAACATGAAATTGAGTTTTCATTGGAATAATTATGCCTTTCTGAATAGTTTATTTAATGAGGTAATTTTTGTTCGATTTCGTGGTCATCGGTCCGGAGAAAAAGGAACTATTGGTTGATTGCTTTTGTTTTGAAAAGTGGAATGAGTTTTGGTATTAACATTTTTTATTTTCATCACCAACCACATGCATGGAGTTATATGAGATGATTGATGGTTAATGTCATTGTTGGATGAGTTTCGAGATGGATAAGAGGAGGGTACCAAGTGTGGCACAAAAACATGCATGTGTGAGGCCAATGTGGTACCATTAGTGGATACACAAACAGCTGAACCAGTTATTTTAAAAAATATGACTTTAAAGGAAAAAACATGATGTCTTGATGACTAGTCGGTTATGGTGTGTATTATTTGTTTTTGAAAATTTTGATTTAGTGTGATGTTTTTACTCCAAGAACCACTTCTATTTGAACTGTGTTTTGGGTTTGTCTTTGGTCGGTAAGCTGTATTGAATGGATGGTTAGTGGTCTCTTCTAAGAAATGTTTTGGGAAGCCTTTATGGTGTTTCCCTTCTGGTGTTTGGGACTGGTTTGTGGTATATCTTGACCAATGGCCCGTCTTGGTTGGGTCCCTGGGTTCAATCATTGGATAAGTTATACCCCCATTAATGGTTAGTGCACAACTGAAGTGCATCCTAGGTTGTTTTTTCGTTGGAATATCCTCTAGTCGATCAATGTAAGGAATATTTTTCTTGAGTTTTTTAGATTGATTCTACATGATTTCTGTTCTTGGTTTTTTTATCATTTTATTGTGGGAGAGTGATCATGGAAGGTTGAAAGAGACCTTAGCTTCTTAAGATTCCTGATTTGCCGAAGGTGGAAGATGTCTGGGGTTGTTAGCATGGATGAGTACCTGGATGGCATATAAGTGGTCCTCTCAGTCCTTCGTAGTCTTTAAGAAGAATAAGTTCATGTTAAACTGGTAGTGTGGGAAATCATTTCATGAGAGGAAATTTCGGCCACATTCTAGAATTGTGTGTTTTTTTAGATGTTGTATATGGTCCCTCTCATTGCATTGTTTTTATCAGTCACCTTGGTTCTGTTAGGTGACGCCTTGTGATGTCATGAGCTTGATTGTCCATAAAGGTGAAAGTCATTAAATACTCTGAGTGCTACTATTATTTTGGGAGAATTTCACCCTTGGATAAACATTTAAATATTCCATTATAGAAGATGGTGAGTATTGGTTTTCTTTACTTGTATTGTTTCTCACATGAAGAAACAAGATGTGATGTGTGTGCATATTCTCACCCCTTGATTCTGTGAAATATTAGGTTAGGGTAAAGTGAGTTTTCAATGTGTCATATATTGTAAATCTTAGCAGGAATTCCAGTTTAGTTGGTGGCACCGAAAGAATAATTCACATTTAGCGGGTTTCCAAAGATTAAATGTGAGTCTGAATATGCTTCAATCATTTGAGCTCCAACCATAGGTCTCACAGAAGAAGCTGGCTCATAGTCAGGGGAAATCCAATGGTCATTTAAACCCTTGTACAATTTATCTATCCTCATCCTTAAATATAGGAAGATTGTAAGCCTCTAGGTTCATCATCTTTCTTCTGTTGATCTCATTCTGTGGAAATAGGTGGAGGGACTTGGTGCCCATGTCATCTCATAATGTCATTCCCCCCCCTATGGATTCCATTGAGTCATTGGAGAATGGAAGAAAATTTGTATAGATAGGATAATCACACAGTTTGTACACGTTTAGTACTTACCATGTGCCAGGAAGCTATACAGAAATAATGATCTTCATAGTTAGTGCATTGTTTCCCAAACTATGTGAATTAACTATGCACCCGTCCTAAATCATTAAATTTTTTGGGTTTTTTGGGCCGGACCATTCTAGTTGTTTATGATGGTTGGTTCTTATGGTGGAGAGACCCAATATGATTATCATTAACTTCACTTCAAAAAATTTGAATATAATTTTAACCTTTTTTCTAGGGAGTCTATTTAAGCGTCCCCTTTTAGTGTCCTGATTCTTTCATGAAAAAATATAGGTTGTCTCTTATGGATGGGAGCCTAGTTGTGTCCCCCCATACCAATAACACAGATTTATCCATGGTATCATCTTGGCAGTAGGTAGTATCATTTTGAACTATCAATATACCAACATATTCCTTGAGTAAAATTTTGGACTGGAGAGTACCCAATGGTTTAGTTAATGTAACTTATGTGTAACCTTGTTTGATGTTGTTGTTTATTTGGGTGAATTGCTTGAGTCTTGTTTGGATAGTGTTTGAGGAGTTTTATTTTGGGATAAAGTATGAATATGACTGATAATTTCAGGAATGTTGTGTATGTTTGGGTTGTGAGATTTATCCTTCCTTAATATCTCATTAGAGGTGTTTTCGCCCTTAGGGGTGAAGCTTGGCAAAGATGTACATCTTTGTTTATCGGTTGGGTTTGGTTTTTGTATCTGGCCTTACTATGGATTTTCGGGGACATATAGCTTTCATGGGGGGAATCATTGTCACAAAAATGAACTATTTTAACGTTAAAGTTCATTTAATTTCCATTCATTCTTGGTTTTGGGGGCTCCCCAAGTTTTTATGTAGGAATGGGTGAGTTTTCATAAATTGGTCCAAACAATGAGCCCGATTACAGATTTAATAATAAACTTTGATTCCTTTATTACTAATTCATTTTCAACGTTTTTCATCCATTCAATTCTGAGTTGTCATACCCTGACATATTAACCCACCATATTAATTAGGACCATTTAGGAATCCATTTTCATGGTGGAAATGAGTTATTATTAAAGGGATTGGGTCTGCCCCAAAGCCCATTTCCTGCATTAAAAACATTTTTTAATTATTTAATATCCCTTTCAATATTTATGTTTTATCAGTGATTCCTTCTCTTCCCCAAGATTATTTACCCAATGCGCTCCCCCATGCTCTACTACCATCTTTAGAGCTCGGTTTCATAGAGAATTTGGATGAAACATCTCTGAATTTCTCAAATCGGCATTATTGGAATAGGTAAATTGATTATATCATAACTCATTCATTTCTAACTCTTTACCCCTCATTCTGGTTCCTAAATTGTATATTCAATCATTTTCTAATCTCCCTTGAATGTTTGGCTATTTGAAAATTCATATAGTAGTGTATTTGGGGTGAATTCTTCAATAATGTTCAAGGTAAGTGATTCCTTCTTGGTTTCATCCTTTTCCGTTATGGTTTCCTCCCTCTTTCATTATGTTCTAAAATGTCCAGAAGTTAGGGTTCAAACATAGTGTTTTATTTGGTATCATTTGGGTCAAATATTGTGGTAGAGGTCTGGATTTATCTACCTTGTGGTGCGATAGTGCTGCAGTTGATGTTTTTCACCATGTTTTGAGGTTTTTGACACTTTCAGTAGGTGATTACATGGATAACCATTCATTGAAGAGTTAGTTATCCTATTTTATATGTTTTTAATCTTCCCCATAGGCTGTGTTTGGTTTGAAAACCATTATAGAGGGATTTCGTTAGGCTTTTGATTTTATAATTGCATTTTTTTTGAAGTTGTGAGTTTTTCAAATGCAACTCATGTGGTATCATTTGTGGTAGTTTTATAAAATATGAAATTGATTTATTAGTTGTTGAAAAGGGAGGAAAATTATTATTTTTTAATTCCTCAGTGTAATGTTGTAATTTTAAGGGGGTTTTGGTATAGGTTTTTGTGTAAATCATTGATAAACATTTTAGATAATTTTATGAAAATGGTTGTTTTCATTTGTATCTATCATGGTATTATTCAAGGTGATTTAATAACATTTGAAATTGGTTTTATAAATGTCTATAGGGAGGAAAATGTTACTTTGTTAGTGTTTTGGTGTGTTTTTTCCCTTAAAAGACGGTTTTGAAATGGGTTTTATGAACAAGGTTTGGGTATACTCTTTAGAGTTGTTTTATGAAACATTTGAATGATTTAATGATTTATGTAAGTGGTGTACCCATTTTGAGAAAATTTTTTGATGTGTGAATATTCTAAAATGGTAAATTTTAAATTTGAGTGGGTCTATTTTTTGATTTGTTCCATCATGGAAATGTTTAAAAAAAATTCAAGGTTTTATTAATGTGTGTAAGAGATGTTAAAGTGACGTGGGATGTTTTGTGTATGTGTGATGTGAGAAATGGATTTTCATTATGAAAAAGGGTATTATGTAACATGTGAGTTGGATGTTTTGAGAGAAGTAATATATTGGAATGATTTTATAAAATAATTTAATGTATTAGTGGAAGTGTTAAAGAAATGTGAAAAGTGTTGTGGGCTATTTTGGTGTGAATCAGATTTCCTATCAATTTGAACAAAATGTTAATTTTTGTGACTTGTGTGATATACATGTGGGCTTTTTAGAGAAATTTTGATGATGAAATGATATTTTCATTTTAAAAGTATATTTATTGACTTGTTGACCTTATATGAGCACAAAAAAAATCCCTGGGTATCTAGTTGGGTCGACGTGTACTAGTATGCTAGTGAATCCGTGGGTTTTGGAATCAGTTTCACATTGCAATATTGATGCTTACAACTATAAAAAACTATGATGATTATGATTAGGGACCACTTTATTATGGGTATGTTCCTTACTAGTGTCTTGTGCATGAGAACATATATTTGTGATGGTAACTCTCACCGAGATATGTGGTACCTGAGACCCACAAAAAGGTAGGGCCTAAGGGTTACATCCTATTGCTTGTGCTCATTAGATCCTTTATACATACCATCGGAATATAGTGTATTTTTTTGGAAAATTCCAAATCATTGGGATTTATTTTAAAAGTGATGATTCGTTAAAATAGACCACATGAAAACTGATTTTTTTTAAGGTTTTTTCTTTTAGAAATTATAACTAGAAATTACATGTTTTTGTAAAATGGAAAGCTTTTCATCATTGAATGTTAATCACATGGAATCTATTAGTGGTGGTATCCTACTAGGAATTGGGTCACACCCTAATTAAACACTTGGGTGTAATTAGTCTCAGTTGTTGTTGTTGTAAAAAATTGGGTACAATTTTTAGTTCCTGTGTTTCAGGTTTCTAGCAGGTCCTTGGTGGTGAAGTCTTGTAGAGATGGATTAAGGGCGGTGCACCATGCCACAGGGGTTTTTGAGATGTTTCCTTTTGGTTTCATAACTTTGTTATAGTATTGTTGAGTTATTTTAAATTATGTAATTCAGTTTTGAATTTTTGTAAATGATTGTTTGGTTTCTAAAATCCAGATTCGTTTTATTGGATTAATTTGTTTTTTAAATTATAAACTTGAGTAAATCATTCCCAATTCTCATTTTATGACACACAACCACTTGAACCAACCCATGGGGGTCGGGAATTCCCTTCAGTCCATGTCATGGGCCGGGTTTGGTGACAATTTTGGTGGCGACTAGATCTGGTTCGTGACAAAATGGTATTAGAGGGAGGTTTGCTCAATTTGGGTCATATTATTTGGAGAACAGTCTGGAGAGTCCGGTGTCAGATTTTTAGGACTCGGAATTCTGGTTAGGAGTAGTGTGGATGATCACCACACCTCATGAAGGGATTAAAGTCACTATGGGAAGTTAAGACATTTCCGAGTCCCTTGGTTTTCTTGGTTTGATGATGATTAGTGGAAATGAAAAGAGACTTCGGTTAATGGTCTCAGTGAACTTGTAGGGTCTGGAAAGCCATGTAGATACATGGATATTTCCCTAGAACACTCTATGTGTTTGTGAAGACATTGGAATATGGCCGCTAACCTTATGTACAAGTCACCCACTGAAACATTATTCCTCTCGCATTGTTGTGTGTTTTTAGTTTTGAAATCTTGGAACTTTGGTTTTAAGGTGACTAGGTTTTAAGAAGAATAATGTTTTTTTGAAATGATTAGATAATAAAGAGGGAATTGTTAGATTTTTTTAAAATGGATAACTAAATTTTCAGATTTTTATTGGAATGAAAAATGGTGACTTTTCACCTCTTTTGAGAGCATGAACTATGTCAAGGTTGGTTTTGGAAAATTATTTCTAATAGAGTTTTCTAAACTATTGAAATGTGTTTTAATAGGAAGATATGTTTTGAAATTCATGTGAATAACTTGAAAGTGAGTTTTCATTAGAATTATTATGCCTTTCGTAAATGTATTTTTATGCGGTAATTTGGGTTTGATTTCCTGGTTAGCGGTCTTGAGAAAAATTTACTATTGGTTGACTGTTTTGGTTTTGAAAAGTTGAATGAGTTTTTGTATTAACGTCCAGTATTTTCTTGGGCGACCACATGCATAGAGTTATATGGGATGATAAATGGTTAATGGAATTACTGGATGAGTTTCAGGATGGATATGGGGAGGGTTCCCTATGTGGCAAAAAAATGCATGTGTGAGGCCCATGGGGTACCATTGCTGGATACGCTAACCGTTGAACGAGTTATTTTAAAAAATATTATTTTAAAGGAAAAAACATGATTTATTGATGACTACTTCTGGATGGTGTGTATTATGTTTTTTCAAAATTTTTGATGTTGTGGGATGTTTTGAGTCCATAAACACCCCTATTTGAACTGAGTTTTGGGTTTGTGTTTTGTCGATAAGTTGTGTTGAAGATCCAGTTAGTGGTCTCTTCTATGAAATGTTTTGGGACGCCTTTATAGTTGTTCCATTCATGTGTTTGGATCTATTTTTTGGTATATGTTGACTAATCGACCATCTTGGATGTTTCCTTTGGTTCAATCGTTGGATAAGTTATGCCCCCATTATGTGTTAGTGCACAACTGAAGTGCTGCCCAGGTTGTTTTGTCGTTGGAATATCATCTAGTTGGTCAATGTAAGGAATCATTTTCTGAAAAAATTTTATGGAGTCTACACAATTTCCTTTCTTGGTTTTTTTGTATCCTCTTGTAGCGGGAGAGTGGTAAAGTAAGGATGAAATAGAACTTATCTTTTAAGTTTCCTAATTTGATGAAGGTGGAAGTCGTATGGGGTTATTAGCATATATTAGTTTCTGGACGACATCTAAGAGTTCCACTATGTCCTTTGTAGTATCTTATAAGAAAGAGTTTACATTAAACTACCAGTGTAGGAAATCTGGTCATGGGAAGATTTTTTGGAAACTTTCTAGAACTCTGTGTTGTTTTGGGATGTTGTATAATGTCCCTATCCATGCATTGTTTATATCAGTCGTTATGGTCATGTTCTGTGAGGCCTTGTGATTTCATTCTCTAGATTGACCATAAAAGTGAAATTCGTGCAATCCTATGAGGGTACCTATTATTTTTGGGGTGTTTCACCTTGGAAAAAATTTAAAATCTTCCATTTTAGAGGAAGGCGAGTATAGGTGTTCTTTACTTCTATTGTTTTCACGTGAGGAAATAAGAAGTGTTGTGTGTGCCTCTTCTAAGCCCTTGATTCTATGAAATATCAGGTCAGGGTAAAGTGTGTTTGTAATGTGTTATGTCTTAGAAATCTTATCAAATATTTTAGTGTAGTTTTTGGTGGTACCAAAATATTAATTCTCATTCAAGGGGTTTCCAAAGCCTAACTATGAGGCCAAAGATGCTTCAATCATTTGAGCTCCAAACACAGGTCTTAGAGAGAAGATTTCTCATGGTCAAGGGAAATCCTAGGGTTTTTTAAACCCTTGTACAATGTACTATCCTCAACATTAAATATAGGAAGAGTGTAAACCTCTAGTGTAATCATCTTTATTATGTTTTTCCCATTCTGTGAAAATAGGTCAGAGGCCTTGTACCCATTTCATCGCCAAATGTCATTCCCTCCCCCTTTAGATTCTGTTGAGTCATTGAGAATGATAGAAATTTTTTTTAGATAGTTTGATCACACCATTTTTGCACATTTAGTACTGACCATGTGCCAAGAATCCATGCAAAAAGAATGATCTGCACAGTTAGTGCATGGTTTCCCAAACAGTGTGGACTAACCATGTTCCCTTCTAAAATAATTAAATTGTTTTGGGTCTTTTTGTGTTGGCCCATGCTGTTTGCTTAAGATGGTTGGTTCTTATTGTGGGGAGACTGACTATGATTCTCATGTACTTTACTTAATAAAATTTTAATTTAATTCTACCCGTGGTACTAGGGAGTCTGTTCAGGCCTCAACTGTTAGTGTCCTGATTCTGTCTCAGAAAAATATAGGTTGTCTCTTATGGTGGGGAGCCTATTTGTTACCCCTATACTAATAAGTCATATTTATCCGTGGTATTGGCTAGGAGGTAGGAAGTATCATTTGAAACTATCTACCTATGAACATATTTATAGAGTAAACATTGGTATTCAAGAGTTCCTAATGGTTTACTTAAAGTAAGGTAAGTGTAACCTTGTTCGAAGTTGTTGTTCGTTTTGGTGAATTGCTTGAGTCTTGTTCGAATAGTGTTTGAAGAATTTTATTTTGGGGAAAAGTATGAATTTGATTGATCATTTTTATGATAGTGGTTTATGTTTGGGTTGTGAGATTAATCCTTCCTTAATTGCTCACTGGAGGTGTTTTGGCCCTTGGGGGTGAAGCTTGACATAGAAGTACATCATGGTTTATCAGTGGGGTTTGTTTTTTGTTTCTGGCCTTGATGTGGATTTCGGGGTTAGAAAGTTTTCATGGTGGGGATAATTGACACAAACATGACTTATTTTAATGTTAAATATCATTTAATTTTCTTTCATGCTTTGTTTTGGGGGAGTCCCAAGTTTTTATAGAGGAATGGGTGAGTTTTCATGAATTGGGCCAAACCGTTAGCAAAATTCCAGATTTAAAAATAAAATTTGATTCCTTTATAAGTCATTCATTTTTAAGATTTTTCATGAATTCCTTTTTCTAATTTTCATACCATGACCTATTAACCCACCATATTAATATGGACCATTTAGGAATCCATTATCATGGTGGAAATGGGTTTGTATTTAAGGGATTGGTTCTGTCCAAAAGAACATTTCCTTCATTGAAAATAATTTTTTTAATTCCTCGATATATCCTTCAATATTTACGTTTTATCAGTGATTCCAACTCTCCATTTAGTTAACTTACACAAGGCTCACTGCCATGCTGTACACCACATCTTGAGAGCTCGGTTTCATTTGGAATTTGGATGAAACATCTCTGAATTTCTCAAATCGACCAGATTTGAAGAGGTAAACTGATTATTACATAACTCCTTCAATTCTCACTCTTTTTCAACCATTACAGTTCATAAATGATCTCTTTAAAGACGATTTAATATCTCTTCAATGGTTGGATGTTTGAAAATTCAGATAACAGTTTATTTGGGGTGATATCTTCAATATTGGTCAAGGTAAGTGATTCATTCTTAGTTTCTTCCTTTTCCATTTGGGTTTCCTCCCACTTTCATTATGTTATAAAATTCCAAGATGTTAGGGTTCAAATATATGTTCTGATTTTGTGAATTTTTGATCAAAAATTGTGGTATAGGTCTAGATTTATCTTCCTTGTGGTGTGGCAGTGGTGCGGTTGATGTTTTGCACCATGTTTTGTTGGATTCGACACTTTCGGTAGAAGATTACATGGTTAAAAATTACTTGATGAGTTAGTTTTCTTATTTTATGGGTTTTTCATGTTCCCCATATGCTGAGTGTGTTGAAGAATCCATTTTAGAGGGATTTGGTGAAGCATTTACTTTTATAATTGCATTTTTGTTGAAGTTGTGATCTTTACAAATGTATCACATGTGGTATCTTTTGTGGTAGTTCTATAAAATATGAAATTGAATTATTAGTCCTTGAAAAGGGATGAAAATTATATTTTCTAATTATATAGTGTCATATGGGCCTTTTAAGGGGGTTTTTAGAATATGACTGGTGTGTAAAACATTGTTATAATTTTTAGAGCATTATTTGAAAATGGGTGTTTTCATTTGTATCTTTATTGGAATTATTCAAGGTGATTTTTTAACCCTTTAAAGTGGTTTTATAAATTTATCAAGGGAGTCCAATTATACATTGGTGTTGTTTTGGTGTGTTATCTTCCTTGAATGTTGGTTTTGAAATTGGTTTTATGAGCAATGTTTGTGTATACTCTTCAAAATTGTTTTATGAAAGATTTGAATTATTTAATGATTTGTGTAAGTGGTGAACCCATATTGGTAAAATGTTTTGAGGTGTGTATATTGGTAAATGGTGCATTTTAAATGTGAGAGGGGTTTTTGGTGATGTGTTCAATCTTGTAAATGTTTTACTAAAATGTTCGATGTATTTACAAAAGTGTGTAAGAGATGTGAAAGTGACGTGGGATGTTTTGTGTGAGTGTGATGTGAAAAATAGATTTTTTTATGAAAAAGGGTATTATGTAACATGTGAGTGGGATTTTATGTGAGTGTAAATATTTTGTAATGGTTTTATAATTTTTTTAATGGATTTGTGGATGTGTTAAAGAAATTTGAATAGTGTTGTGGGCTATTTTGTTGTGAATCGGATTACAAATCAATTTGGACAAAAAGAGGAATTTTTTGACTTGTGTGATATAAATGTGGGCTTTTTGGTGAATTTTGGATGAGGAAATTATATATTCATGGGAAGATTATATTTCTTGACTTGTTTATATTGATTGAGCACAAAAGGGAAACCCCTGGTATCTAGGTGTGTTTATGTGTACTAGTATGCTAGTGAATCTGTGGGGTTTGGGCTCAGTTTCACTTAGCATGATTGAATCTTACAAATCTAGATAAACTTGGATGATGATGATTGGGTACCACTAGGTTATTTGTAAGTTCCCTACCATTGTCTCATGCATGAGAACTGATATTTTTGATGGTTACTCTCTCCAAGTTACGAGGTACCTGAGACCCACAATGAGCTAGATCATAGGGGTTATTTCTTATTGCTTATGCTCATTAGATTCTTTATACATATCGTCATCATACAATGTATTTGGATGGAAAATTACGTAGCATGGGAATTTATTTAAAAAAAATTATTCTTTAAATTATCCCACTTGAAAACTGAATTTTTAATTTGAATCTTTTAGAAACTGTAACTAGAAATTACAAGTGTTTAAAAACATGCATGATTTTAGTCATTGAATGTTTATCACATGGAATATCTGAGTGATGATATCCTAGTAGGCATTGTATCACACCCTACTTACACCCTGTTGTGTAAGTAGACATGGTTATTTTTTTGTCGCAGGTTGTGTACAGTTTTTAGTTCATGTGGTTCGGGTTTCTAGCAGGTCCTTGGTGGTGAAGTCTTGTGGAGATGGCTTGAGGGAGGTGGCCTTTTCCATGAGGGTTTTAGGTATATTTCCTTTTTTATCTATTATATTGTCTCGTGGAGTTGTTTTAAAATATTTAATTCAGTTCTGAATATTTTTAAAACATTGTTTGGTTTGAAAAATCCAGATTCATTTTATTGGATTCTTTTGTTGTTTTAAGATTATAATGTCAGGTTAATCATTCCCAATTCTCATTTTATGATACCTAGGAACTTGTTCCATCCCATGGTAATTTATTAACCCATTTAGGCCATGTTGCGGGCTGGGTTTGGTTCTGGTTTTGGTGGTGACTAGATCTTATTCATGGCAGTATCTGATTTCACATTTGTTTACCATCACCTTCTTGTTGCTGTCCTAGAGTGGTTGAGACTAGAGACACACACATTCCACCTGCCTGAGGGGGAGAATACCATCACTCTTGAGGATGTGGTAGTACGACCCAATCATCTAATATAAGGGGAATCCATTGATGGTCCCCTGTTCTTATTATCCTATCATTGTTTTGGTATTTCTATTCATCGACATTTTGGTCGACCCTAGTGTTTCGGATGGCAGGTCAAGTTCTATGAGCTAGCTTGGGTGATACTTTTTTATATTCACCCGATTACACTAATGAGAAGATTGTCTTGTGTATTTCACATATATATATTATAGATCATTGGAGTGACCATGTGCACTGATCACCTGGGTATTTAGGTAAACATGATGTATCTAGGGCTGATGGAGGACTTTTATCAGGACATGATGTTCAACTATTGGTGTTCATGATTGTCTTACACATACAGAGCATTATGCATGACATGCCCAAGTGACTTGAAGGATCTTTGGGGATGCATCATCCTTATTTAGATGTGGGTTTTTGAGTGCATCCTCACACTCTTCCCTCATCTTTCTTGTCATCCTGTTCCTATAAAGATGATGCATGATGCTTCATGTAGACATTGGTATTATCACAAATCACTATTGGTTTTGGATTATAGTTGGAGATTTTCAATATAATATGATATTATTTATCACTTTTGATGTTTTATTTCATTGGTGGAATCAAAAACAATAATTCAAGGGAATTCTGGAATACCATTTGGATCCATATCGTACCATGTCAGATTGTATCCTACCAAATGATTTACATATATACAATCTATAATTGTCCAAAAAATATTTCATAATAGAATCAATTTTTTTATGTAAATTTTTTGACAAATATCTCATGTCATTTTATATTTCATGGATACCATACTGAACATCATTAGACCAGTTACCGACATACAACATTTCCAGACATCATGATGTAATCGATGTAGTTCCACTCATTCACTTTCATATTGTTGAGTGGAAGAAAAATGATAGATTTATGTGACAATTTGAATTTTTTCAGCCCGTTATATTACCATAGAGACAGTAACTGGATCTTAATGACTAGAATTTTATGGGGAGGTGGGATGTGGGATGAAGCCGATGAAATGCAGATTATTTCAAAAGCTTAGGGAAATGAGCTATGCTTCATATCTAGGGTGTTCTTACTATGTGATTATCTCTTTTATAGTAGGTTGAGTACTAGTTGTTGTATAGAATAAAGTCTATATTGAATTTTACCCGAAAAAATTTCAGTTTATGATATGGTAAGTCAAAAAATTTCCATTAGTTTCTTATTAAAATATTTTATAATTAATTGTGAATCTATTTATAGTGTCCTCATTTAGAGGAACATATTATCATGAGTGTTGAAGAAGATGATGGAGTTACTAATCTGGCAGTGATCCATGGTACTGCACTAATATTGAGGATAGATTATCATGAGGTTCAAGAGAGAATATTTGATAGTACACCCAGGATAGTGGAGGTTACTACCCAGGGAGTGGATGTGATTAATCAAGAACCTCCTCCTGCACCTAATAATGTAGAGAATTCATGAAGGTGATGACATAGACCATGTCATCCTAAACGTCATCCCCCACCTGTTCTATAGGAAGAGTCCAATCTTCTAGCATCCCAGTCTCATCCGGTTGCGGATGTGCATTATAAGGCATTGGATCCATGTTTCATCAGAGGTTATATATGTTTTTTTATCAAACATGGGGTATGGATCCTTCACAGCTGATATGGTTCCCCCAGACGATGATAGAAGGTTCTTATACGACACTAGTTGGAGAAGGATCAGGTTTGCAGTATGACAACCACTTGAACCCTCCTCCCACTAACTCATAGGTGGAGAAAGAGACAATATATGTTCTAGTACCAAAGGATCATCCCTTTATATGACATCCCACTCCACCAAAGCACAAATCTCATGGATCCTGATACATGCGTCAGATTCACAGGATACCATGTTGGACAATATCTCCCCATAGACATTGATTATTCTAATTCATAAATTTCGAAGTGTTGGTTTACATACATAATACCATTTATTAATGAATTTATTTTGTATTTTTATGTGTTTATGATGAGGAAAAAGTATAAAACTTATGAAAAGTTCAATGAGTTTTAGAAAGAATTCAAAATCAATTGGGAAAAGATATTAAGATTCACTGATCCAATCGATATGATGATTATATGACATAAGAATTCACTAATAATATGAGAGATTGTGGGATTATTTCACAACTCACTCATGAAAAGTCATAGATGAATAGTGTGTCTATGATAATGAATCATGCTTGATTGGACATGATTCACTCAATGTTGAGTTCGTGTGATCTTATTATTTCATTATGTGGGTACACTATGAAAATGGTTTCATTTTTACTTAAATATTTTCTATCTGATGTTCTCATAAATTCACTAAATGATATATTCACTAGTATATGTACCAAAATATGTTATACAAATATTTGGGTTTTTGAATCAATCATATGATAATTGGTTACAAATAAACAAAACCCTATATTATTTTAATGATTATTTTTTGTCTTTATCAAAAAATAATATTGGATATTAATTATAAAATCTAACAAAACACTATTATTTTGAGGATGAAACTAGTATATTACATGATAATGAAGATATTAGTAGAGAAGTAGTGGGGTGATATTATATCTTGGAGAAGTTAAGGATGATAAAACATTTCACCTTATATGGAAGTTGAGTAAGTTATATAACGAGTCATGAAAGATGAACTAATTCATGTTACACAATTACCATAATTGCCTAGTGGTATTCTTAAAGATCATGAGATATATGAATATATTATGAAAAATGAGGATGAATTAGTGCTCTTGTATGATAAATCTACTACCTATTTAGAGAACATAGTGACTTCTAATTCTATGAAATAGTTAAAAAAATAGAACCTTAAATTGACTCCATGTAAATAAAAAGTGTTTTAAAATTGGTGGATTCAAATTAAGGGGTGATATCCATAGGGTTTAAGTGGGGTTTTCATTGGAAAAGTAATACGTATAATAGGGTGTCTAAATATAAATAACACCTAGGGTAAATTATTAGAAGAAAATAATGGTATTTACTAGGAAGAAACATTTTCAACATTTGTGATGATAAATTATATTCAAATATTTCATAAAATGCCCTAGATATCATAAAAATATTATTAAATCATGTTTATCATAAAAATATACAAAATATATCAAAAAATATTGAGGTCCAACTTCTTTGGGAATTTTGTACACGATAAAAACAATAACATAGTATTTTATTCCCATCTCCATACTTTCTCCAAGACCTCACCTTGCTCATACAACATAATATATATTGGATTCACACATAAAATAATGGGTGATCAATAAATCCAATTAAGGTTTTAATAGGATAAAATTGGATAATATATTGAGGGAGTCAATAATAATATAATGAAAACAAAAAGGGAATGATTATAAAGAATCACTTAAAAAGATGGCATTATTGTCAAATATCATAAGATCATGTTAAACATAAGAGAGCATAAAGTACAACACAAACATAATACATGAAAACATAATGTATATATTTATAAAGTATAATAATAATATAGTTATATAATAGTTAAAAAATAATATTTATGTAAAAATTATGAATGAAATCCTAAATAAGTGACTTCTAACAATATATATATAAATCATTACATACATAACCATATATTTATAAATACAAACCCATGTATCATTTTTTGTAGAAAGGTGACAAGCACCCTTCCATCGTTTTTTCTGAACTTAAAGGTGGTAATGGGCCTACCTATTTTAATAACATATTCAAAAAATAATAATTTAGAAATTTTTTTCTTCAGAAAAGTCATAAAAAAGTTATTATCTTGATCTTTTGTATTCTTTTAATATTATTCTTACAAATATATTATCAAAATAAGTATGTAATGAATTAAATATAATTATTATATATATATATTTTTATATGAATGATAATAACCTTATTTGTTAATTTTTTTCTACTTATAAAATATTAGGAATATCAATCATGTGTGTGTACAAACTTTCTCCTCGAAAAAGAATTGATTTTTAATTTTTTTCTAGTTTCTCATTTCTTATAAATACGTCTTCAAATATGATTCCCCATGAAAAATAAATAATTATAATTTTTATATAAATACCATTATAATTCACATATAATGAAATTATTCTAATTGAAATACCTACTTGACTATACTCACCAATCAGGATAAACCATGTTCATGGTATGGACGATCTAACTATATACACGAGAGATGATTTGAAATCCAATAGTGGTTGAATATAAGAAAATAAATACTAATATTATCAATCTATATTAATAAAATTAGTTTCATTTTTTGAATTTTTAAATTTATTAATGGAATATAATTTATTGTTATGAAATCCTCTTCGACCACACAAATTAATGAAACAAGACGTTATCAATTTATTTGTCAAATAATGTAACTAAAAAACTTATGGAATTAAATAAGATAATTATAAATAAATATATTTTATATATTATATAATATTAAATGTTATATCAATTATTAAATGTTTATAAAATTATTGGTAATGACATGAAGATTACTATAAATTCCCATAACAGAAATTTATTAACAGTTAATAGTCGTAATACACTATTAGTAATTATATTACTTGTGATAAATGTTATTATAATTGATATAAAAATGTAATATTTACTATGATACTTTTAAATGGGATATTGATTGTCTTATGTTTGTTTTATAGGTTTTTATAGTGTGATCTGCTATGCAAGGAAAGAATGTAAGGGGTTCGAATCAAATTTCTTTATTTGAATAAATATTGATATTATGAACCTAATTTAAATTATGTTCTATATAAAATTATTACATAATATATAATATCAGGTATGATATTTTAATCATGTTATTTTTAGTTTAATTAAAATATATATATTTCAAGCAGTTTTGATTAATGTGTTACTCAAGCTGCAACATTTTTCTTGTTCCTGAGCATGATTATTTCAGACATGTTAATTTTATGCACATTGTTTCCTTTATGTCGTTTTCTTTGAAAATTTATATACCTTTCTATCAAATAATTTTTATTTCATCGGATTTTATATCCATAACATGTTCCCTTATTTAAGTGGTTATTGATATAGTTATTTTCCGAATTGTATGACTGTTAAGTTACTAAAAAATCCTAATTTTAGTTATAATGATTTATCTGAATCATTGTTATTCCATTATTTTGTTTTAACAATATAAAATTTTATGTTGATTCATAATATTCTAATTTAAAATAAAATTATAAATAAAATAAAATTTTATTACACTTTTTACATGTGGGTGTTTCTTGAGGGCAATTTCAATTATTAAAAAGGTCTCATTCATATTAAATTGTTCTATATCCACATTTATTATTGAAAATATTATACCATTATCAAGGTTTCATTATTTGATATTATTCTAAAATTAATGGTTTCCAATGACTTTGTAATCCACCTTTTGAAAATTAATTTTATATATGACTAATAACATATGCTTTTACGTCAATCTTGAATATTTTTCATAAAATATCTTTTCAGTTTTAACTTTTATTTCCTTTTCAATTTTCAAAAGGGCTTACCCAAAGAGGGTTTATGTTTCATTATATATCCTATAATATATATATTTTATAATTTATGGGTAAATGAAATTAAAATACCCAAGAATCCAATACAGGATCACTTCATGGATGGTATAGTTGAAGAATAATTTGGAATTTTTTGATTATTTTATTATTTGGAGAAAATAGAAAAACAACAACAATTTTGTGTTTTAATTAATGTTATAAGAGATATTCAAGGTTCAATGATTATTATATTCATTCACTGGAGAGTGAATTGATTTTGGGTTCATTTAGGATTTGTGTCTGAATTTGGCAAGCATGGATCCTTGGGTGTAGTACCATATGATAATATAGCGATTGCACAATTGGAATATTCATATACTAGGTGAAATCAGAAAACCATGAGACCCAAGAAACTATTTAAAAATCACCGACTTATATCACAAAATGGGAAACCACAAAATAGGCCAACTAATTGACCTAATGAAAAAAATACTCGAATGGTAAGAAATGGTCTTGTAATTTTAAAATTATGATTATTGGAATTGATAAATGGAGTTTCAAATATCCAAAAAATAATCGAATATAGAAATAATACTTAAGAAATAATGGCCCCTCCAATTACATCACCCAACACAAACAAAACTACTCGTGCATGCAAGGCATGCTGAGAATGAGTTGTGCGGATACCCAAAAGATTAATTTTGTGGAAGAATAGTTGTGAAACAGGGATCTACAGTGGGGAAATGTGTGTGAATTTGTCTATAAGACTCTGATCAGTTCTCTATCCCCCTACTATGTGGACAGGGGCATTATTTTATAAGTCCGCTCGTAAATATCCTTAGCTTCTCATAATTTATTTTTTCATTTACTAAAATTTTCTGACGTTTAATTTGAAATGATGTATAATCTATGTCAGTAGTATGACTTTTAATATCTTAACTGATCTCAAACATTTATTTCATGTATAGCGTATAGAACATGTAATGGTTTTTCAAAACATGTAATGACTTAAAAATTATCTTGAGTAACATCTTTTATTAAAGAAATCATGTTTTGTAATGAAATACATGACATGTAAATGATTATTTTCAATTTATGTAGCTCCCTCCACGTTCAATTGGTTTTCCTTTATCCAAAAAAATTTGGTGTTGCTCCACTTTACATAATTCATGGCATAAAGTATATGTTTTCTCTTATATTCACCTCTTTGCACCTTGTTTTTAAATATCTAATGTATCACACCATAAAACAGAAATCAATTAAAACTGTCTATCAATTTGAAAGAAGAATCATTTAATTATATAAATAAACATATTAAAATAACATAAAATACATTCATGAAATATAGATTTTAATAATTCAATTCCATGTGTTTTTATTCTAATAGGGATGAGTATTGGAATGTTGACTATGGAATGTTTTTCCATAATCCTTCTCTATCTAGATGTTTTATGATCATGTAATCCTTTTTTAATCCCGCTAAAATGTATATATGCTTCATATTATTCCATTCCAATATAGCAGATTTTTTGGAATTCGACTATGTAATGTATTACCATCCAACTTACTTCCCTGGATGGGTTATGATCATGTTATCCCTTTTATAGACATGTGTAAAATTATTAGAATTATTGATTACTATTGATTGGGCATAGAAGTAAATCATGTATTGTTATTTTTTATTCTATATTATATATATTTTCATTGTTTATTTAGTAAAATGTTACTTTGGTAATTTTATTAAATATCTTGATGACTCATATAGAGAATTAATTGGAATTTTTCAAGTGATGTGTGGTACCTAACATTATAAAGCCCCTCGATGACTCGAAATGTGCCTTGATAAAAAAGACATTTGGTTTTCTTGTGTATACATGTGAAATTTAGCAAGATGTATTCATTGGGGTCTCGATGAAAACAAATATAGTAGATCAAGGCCTTGATAATAGGTTTTCAATTTCAGACATTTCATATTACATCAGCACAAGTATTATTTATGTCCATGTTTTCATATATTTTGTATTGATGTAACTTGTTATTATTTTCATGTGGACTATTAAAATATGTTTTCGACCTATTCGTACGAAAATATTTATTCCATGATTGCTTCAATTGTTTGTTTTCCCTTACTAGGACTTTAAGATCACCCCTTATTTTGTTTCTATTTCCTCAGGTTATGAAAAAACATAGTACATGTGGCTTATTTTGAACGATATCACATGTGAAATAATTTATAATAGATTTTAAGATTAATTATTAATTATGGAGTTTCATATATAGTGTATAAAAAATAATATTGAAAAAAATAACTGGGGTTTTGATAGTTTATTATTTTTTCCATTTCTATATAGAATTAAACTTGAAGAGATCCTTGTATTATTAGATTCTAAATAATCATCTTTGATTTTTTAAATAAGTATGGTAGTATATAAGATTTTATAGTTTCTATAAATGTTATTAGGTAATGTAGATGTTTATAGTCATAGATTCAGGAATGTTGGTTGGAGGTTTCATATTTGGTATAAAATGTAAGGTTTATAAATCATTAGTTTTTAGGATATTACTTGAGGATAATTTTTGGGTTTATAATATATTATTTATCGTAATATATTACCAATTGTGATAAATATATGCATTAATTTTTCAGAAAAAATGCACATTTTATTACGAAATCTGGATAATAAATCTTTAATTAAAACCATTGGAATTAGTTTACGTAATGGATAATAAAATGAGGTTTTAGTAAAGTTCAGATTATATGGGTTTTCCTAGAAATAAATCCCTATATGGATACCAGTACATGGATGCAATAATCACACTAATTCAAAAAGTTATAATCACCCCAAAAAGGGTTTTTTGACTATTGAATCAGTCATCACTCTGATTCAGGATGAGTGGACTTAATAATACACACCTAGTGAGACAGTTGTGGAAGATATTATTTTGTTAACCACTTTATCTTTATGAATCATTATGATGAATTAAAAAATAATTTAAAGAAATTTGGTTAGAGAACCTAAAAGGAAAATGGATTGGGATAATCAAGGATTGAAAATGAGAGAAAATGGATGATATGAAAGCCTTATCTGTCAAAAAGGGTTTTCATAAGGGAAGAAATATTCTGATTGATTATTTCATTTACTTATATTTCATATTACCATAACCATTTTGGTTTTAGTATTTTGTTGAAACATGATCATGGAAATGAAGTTAAGAAGGGTATGTAACATGAAACAACTATGTTTTATTTCAGAATAAGGGAGAATACCTTAATTGTGGAGAATCTTATTATATTCCTATAATGATAAAAAGGTGAGTATCCAAAACTTACACAAGGTTATGAGATTCATATCTTCAGGATATATTTATCTGATTTGACTTGTTATTGATATTTATTAATGACATTCTGGTATATTCTTAAAGTTATGATAGTTTTGAAAAAAAGTTAAGGACTTTCCTCTAGTAATATTTTTTATTTAATTTAAAACACATATTAAATGGTATCAATAATACTAAAACGTGATTTTATGACATTTTTATATTTTTGGGGGACACTATTCATGAACATGTGACTGAGGTATGGATAAATCTTATGCTTAATATAGACATGATGATGATATAATAAATGGTGGTTTTATTTTGAATTTCTATGAATAGTTTTTAATATTGGGATTTCTAAATAATTCATGATTTTTAGGGGAATTATATCTCATTTTTTAGATTATGATATATGGTGACTAGTTTGTAAAATTTTATTTAATACCACTTTAGGGTTAAATAAAGATATAATTTTTTACGGAATATATACTCTAATATTGGTTTAATGTCTTGTTGATTCAAATTGAATTGGGTAAAGGTAAGTTATTGAGAGTATATGACTACGGTATTAACAAACTTGGATATATGATTGTCAAAATGTATAATGTCTTTTTGGAATGATAAGTTGGATTTTGATTGCAAAAATTTCAATGATTAATTGTTTTATAATATATTAAAAAACTAATGGAAATTTGGGATTTATGTTTTTTAGATTATGTTAATAAGATCGAGAAAACCCACTTAATGTGATCTGGATTGATCTAAGAATGAAATATGTAAAACTAATAGTGATATTGGTTTAATTGTGTATTATACCAGTTGAGTTAAAAAATCAATAGGATAACATGATAGTGTAATAAAGTGATAAATACTGAGGATAAATTTTCATATTATTATGATTCACTTATAACAGTGATTAGTCAAGTTAAATCATTTTGTTTTACTAACGGATGGAACATGAAGGAACCATGGGTGTGGAGAAAAATTCGTAGATTTTTTAAATGGAAAAACCATTAGATTGAGAGCTAGGGTGAGAATCCATATGATTATACCAAACCAAATATAATGAAATAACATTATAAATGTGAAAAATGAAAAGGACCTAAACACACCAAAGATGGGAATGATATAGTCTCATTATAGAACAAGTTATGATGATGATGAACGAAAGATATTAAAATTTCCCATATGAAAAAATTCATAGGAATATTGGGTAAAATCACTTATAAGGACAGGTAAATGATATAAGTGTGGAGATGAATGTTATCCTTACAAAATGTATAATGGAAATAGGGAAGCTATAAAAATATGTTGATTTAATTTCAAGAGATTTGAGAAATATGAAAAACAATTTCCCATCCCTATGATTAATATGGAAAATAGTCACCATCAACTTTAAGAATAATGGAAAGCCTATGATACTACTACTAAAGCAATAAATGTAGATTTTCACTCAAGATGTTATATTTTCTTATATCCTATATGTTTTCACAAACTAGTTGATATTAAGCTACAAATAAAAACTCATTGTGGTAGTATTATTATATAAACCATTTTTTGGGTTCATGGGAAGTTAATAGTTATAGATATATATCTGAAAACCTTAATATAATTCAATGTGAAATTATGAAATGGATAGCTCACATTTTAAAGTTATTATGATGATTTTTATATAGATAAATTTTATTCCCCATACTAAATAAAACTCATGATCACCTAGTTGTGTATGGATTATTATGAATCCCCTCTATAAATTATTCTAATCTTATGAGACAAATTTCAAGGACACAATTTCTTTAAAGGGGGATAAAGTAACAAACATAGATCCTAATTTATGATTATCTTCAAATATGCAAATGAATATGACACAACACCTACTGTAAATGATCAAAAATATGTAATTCCCCAACCCCAAAAGCCTAGATCCAGTGCATTATTTTTATACATTTCCATGATTACAAGGAAACATGTCTCGAAGGACCGATTAGTGTAGCAGTCTTGGAAAATATATTACACACATGAACGTTACATTACACATTACAAAAATAAAACACAACATAAATGATCTTTTAAGAACATCATTATTCCCCTAGCTTAAACCTGATTGTAAATCATAACACACTTCATGGAATCATAGGAAAAATCATAAGACAGAGGTGAGCTCAAATGCTCAGTAAGGGTAAGAAATACAGTGGATGAAAACAAAAATATTAGGCATAGTGAATTATTTAAAACACATTCCATTAAAATTTATAAAAATGAACACTTTAGGGAAGTAATATGAGATGAGTAAATAATGTCATAATAAAACATAGAAATTAGTATTCTACTAGTTTAATAACCACATGAACCATCAATAATATTTTCATAATGATCGAATGTATAATTCTTGACATTCTGAAACATTTTGTCAAGGCCTTGGCCAAGACGTCTAAAAATGATTAAGGCCTCGGCCAAAACCATATATCAAATTTGGGAAATGCCTCAACCAATTCGAAATATAATTTCCTCATGAGACCTACCGATGCACTAAGGATCTATATCAGGATCCACCCATCAATTACTAATTCCAATATATTTCTCAGATGAAATGGTTGAAACATAACATAATCATTCGTATTAAAACTAGCATAAAAAATATTAATACTATAACCATAAACCATTAATGGTATAAAAATAACACATCCACGGTAAAAAAATCACAAAACATTCAATAAAATATTGAATATTAGTATCATAATAAATCATCTTCAAACAAGTTTATAATCTATCAAATTATGTTGACAAAGATGAAAATGATTTGTAAAACATTTTGATAGAATTATCCATTTTTTATGAAAACATTTAAAAGCCACACATTTATAAAGCAAGTAATTTAAAAGATATTTTTGAATCTAAGTGTCCCATTAAAATTTGTAATTTTTTCAAATAATTATCATTTCAAAACCTTGAAGTCCATATAAATAAATCCTTAAAATAATTTTGCAGACATGAACAATAATTAAAGGGATTTAGAAAGACAAATCATTAAAACATTAAAAATATTGATCTAGTTAAATAGTACCTCCCATAAAACATTAAAATATTAATTTTTGAAACCTTTTTATGAAATATGGATATCAATGATAAATATTTCCCAGCAATACATAACCATAAACAATCTCAGATAATAAAGAGATTGAGGAAATAAACATTACCTTGCAATTTCCATTGGTCGAGGGTACATTTAACCTCTTGTATAATGAAAATAGTATGTTATTAAATTATAAAAAAACAACATTAAGATTTATAATATAATAAATGATTTATTTATGACTTTATACTAGCCATTTAATAATTATTTCCATGTTAAATTATCATTTTTGGTAATAATCGCTTTCTTTATCTTACATGTTTTAAGTTGTTATTCTAGATTGTATCACTTAGATCATGATTAAAATACATCCAGAGTATAATCCTTGATTAATAAATCATATATATTTATAATATAAATATTTATAAAAGATATATATGTGAAATAGAAGGAACTGTTTATGGAGACAGTAGATCGTACGTATGCATAAAAGTTGTTTTCGTTTTCATATCATATTGAACATAAGTAAGTGAATAAGATATATGTAAGTACATACATACATAAATACATTCATACATACATACATAAATATATTTATATTTATATATCCAGTAGCATTATTATGTCATATATTATATACTTATTAATAATATATATTTTTATAATCATTTTTTAATGGTAAACATGGGAATGAATCTTATCGGGTCGTGGCGACGGAAATCCGTACGCACGCATTAGCGACAATATCATTATATTGATGGTGAAATCATATGTAATTGGATGTTATTTCATATATATAGAATATTTAAAAAGTTATTTTTATTATTTACATCAATTATACTCATTAATATACCCTTGCAAATAATTAAGTGTTTTAATAACAAACTACACCACGACGTGGAGATAGTAATCCATATGTACGCACATATGGATACATTGTCATTTATTTTATGGATAGAATAACTAATATGGTTGTAAAATATTTATAATAACATCATAGTATGTAGTTGGTATGGGATTTTTTATTTTTTTATGGAAATAACAATGAAATTTGATGTGGAAGAAGAAAAGAACTTGAAAAAGGTGATGAAATATTTACCTCCTCTTCAGGTTCTTCCTTTTGATTTGATCAAAAGGGCTGATTAGGTAGGATTTATGACCAAAAGAGGGCCACTTGGAATAATGGTGGAAATTTGGGAGGATATTTGGATAGGGGTGGTCTAGAAAAAAGGATATGGAGCTGTTATTTTGAGAGAAGGGGAAGTACCCTTTTAAAATGGAGGTTAGGGTCACTTTAGGAAAAGCTTCAAATATTATTTTATAATAAAATCATTTTCGGTTTTTAATAGCTCCAAAATGATTTATTTAATGTATATGGTGCGTATGGGTTGAAAACCACTCTACCAATAGGTTGTGGATTGGTTTAGGTCACAATATTAACCTTATCATTTAGATTTAACTCTTAGTTAAATAGTTTGACATTTACCATGTTTCTTTGTATTTTTATATTATATGACTAATAAACATACATTAAACTCCCAAGTGAACCCCATGAGGTTCATAATTAATACATATAAACCTATATAAGTCTTTTGGCCAACTTTATATTTTTATAAATAATATATCAAAAAATAATATAGTATTTGTTTAAAAAACTCAATTATGTCAATTTTCACAGTATTTAGAATTTGATTTCTTTGAAATCCATTAAAACATTACCACTTAGAATGAAATTTATTTAAACAACCATAACATGCCATATTAACCTAGAAAATTATTTTAATTACTAAAAGTCTCAATTTACATTTATTTGGATATTTATAATATAAATTATTTTTATATTTATTTGATAAGGTTGTTACTGGATCATCATTGTGTCATAAATAAATTAAATTTTGTAATGTAAAAAATTATAAATAAAATACAATTATGTAGAAAATAATTTTAGATTTCTAATTAATATTTATAGTCGAATTTAAAGCAATTACCTCTTTTGACTAGGAAATGGGAGACCCATTACCTAGCTCGAAGGCCCAAGGCCATGGGGCCCAAATACAAGGCTTAAAAGCCCATTTTTTGGCCAAAAGAGCACCTCGGTGAATAGTACAACTACAATACATAAACTGCTACAGTACTGCCACCACAAAAGTTCCTGCTACAGTGCCCCCACCACTACAGTGTCGCCGCTGCTAGAGTTACACCGCAGCTATAGTACTGCTGTAGTGCCCTGCTACAATACTGCTACAGTACAGGAAATAAGTCCCTGCCCAGATTTGATAAATGTTCTAATCAATTCCATGTGAATCAAAAGGGGTCATATTATATTCCTATGTTTGTTTTTTGTCAAATTATACATATCTAATAGAATTACGACATATTTTAGGGTAATTATAATTACATTTTTACCGTTAATCACCCTATTTACTTTTAACCATGGTAAATAAATGTCAATCGTCACTATTCACCAAAAGTTATTTTCATCTTATTGAACAAAATTTTTCTTACTAATATTTAACATGTCTCTCTGATTTTTGAAATTCAACTAAAAAAATTGGTAAAATTATGTTTTTTTGAAAATTTGCAAATGCCCCTTGGAGGTTGGAAAAAGACGGTAAAAAGATCGATACAATTTTATATATCTAAACATATTATAAAATGACTCCAATGAATTATGTTAAACATATATATATATTATGAATATATTTTGACCTACAATTTATTAGAATAAAATAACCAATTATTTAAATAAAAAGTCGTTTTTAAACAATAACACCGTGTTATTCACTATTTATCAAAAATTGAAAGTTTTCAGAAAAATAAAAAAAATTTACCCTAAGTTGATTTTGATATTAAAAATTAAAAAATAAAGTCTATTTTACAAAATTAAAATCATATAAGTTGAAATTATTAATTTAATATTAATTCCCATTGTCATAACCTAAAGGTGGGTTTTTAAAAATTAAAAAGTATCAAAAGATTAACATGTGTTCACGTCAAATTTAAATGTGTAATTACTTATAATGGCCTAAATTATATTAAAATATAAAAATATATTCTAATTATAACTCCAAACCATTAAAATGTATAATTGAACACTATAAATTATTTGGATTAAAAAATTTGTTTTCAATTAAAATTTAGTATTTTTCACTATACACAAAAATATGAAAGTTATCAGAAAAACACAAAAAATTTATCAAAATTAAATTTTTAGGACCCTATTCTAATGAATATGTTTATTTTTTCAAATTAAATATATTAAAGTTTCATATATTTTATTTAAAATGTGTTCTACATTTGAAGGCGTTAAAATTTCATTTTATGAAAAATATATCCTTTATCTGAAAAAATTGAATTGTTTCTTATATTGTATCTTAGAAACACATAATATGGATTCTAAAATTATATGGAGTATATAATATTCAAAATTCAGTTTATACTATTCATAAACTCTTTTTGAACAGCATGTTTGGTAAGTCTTGGTGCCCTCGAACTCGTTGTTGCGTATAACAGAAGTTATTGAATTACTTTGAAGAGATAACATATTATAAAATCGTAGTGTGATACACTCTCCCTAATTCTATTAATTTCATCCTAAAAATTTTAAATTTTTCTTCAAAAATAAATGGTTAAAAATAAAAAAAATTACCTTTTTGGAAAACCCACATCGAAAGTATGTTTAAAAAACATTAGTCTTAACAAGAGGGACAGTGAATAAATAAGTCACCACAAAATTTTGATTTTAGTTAGGAGAACATTGGTGGAGATTTGAGACATAATTATAGGGAAAATTTAAATACTTATAGGGTGTGATTGAGGTCATCAAAAACAAATAAGTGTAAAATTGAGGGCCTTAATGTCATCAATGTATGATGATTTAAAATATCATCGCTTCAACGAAAAATATGTTATTAGGATAATACATTTTTGGTTTTATGATACCTTCCCAATGTTTAAGAATTAATTAATTCATTGAATAAGAGGAAGAAATATATATTTTACAAGTAGAGTTTCAACCTTCAACAAATTCCTACAGCAAACTCATCTTTCACTCCAAAGGATAATATAATTCAAAAATATTTTATTTATCCTAATCGTATAGGGTTTCAAAAAAATAATTTAGAATTCATTTTTTAGACTATAAATGAAACTAAATTATACAAACCAGGACATCACATATGCCAGTGGTAGGTGATCCACCCTTGTATCACTTCGGTTTCGGGTTCAAGTCTCACAGACTTGCCAAACGTGACGGGTTGTCACCCAACCTCTGGGTCGTCCATTTTAGGAAAATACAAATATAATCTCAAGAAATGATTTAACCTTAACAATAGTATCCAATGTCAAACTTAATTGATTACAACCTTTAGACTTATCCACAATACTTCTGTCTAAACACACTGTCTAAAATTTATATATAATTTCATATAATATACATGTGAATACCTTCTTCGTGTATTCTCATAAAATGTGGTATTAAATTGACCTTCTAGAAAACCATATTTGAGTAGGTATGTATATACTTATTCATTCTATAAATCATAGAATACTGGATATACTCCTAAAATCCAAAAACTTTTGTAAAATCCAAAAATGATGGAATATACAAATCATTAATTAGTTTCAATGTAGTCAAATCAAACATATATTATTCCAAAATCACTACCTCGGTTTAAAAAAATATTTTGTTTTATCTTTCTCTTAACCATATATTTTCCAAATAAAATTGACCTATTATTGAGTTACATTTATAGTTTCCACACAATATCATGTCCTTTATGAAATAGTACTGCAGTATAATCATTATATACTTTATAATTATTATAACATGTACATCATTAATACAATAATCAAATGAAACAATAGTTTAAAAACATAAGAACTATAATCATTCCTATTCATCTTCGGTAGTATCATAACTTGATTATTATCCAATAGCAACATTTTTGGTATACTCTGATGATTTGGACATTGATTCACATAGTATCACAACTCCTTGCAGATGAAGAATTGTACATTTGAAACCTTTTTCTTTTCCTTTCAATCACGTAATTGGTGTCCTTTTTCTCCGCACTTATAAATAAATCTTATTCCCTTCATTTATTTACCATGGTGATTCTTTCCACAGTTATAACATATGGGAAAATACTTTCACCCCTCTTACCTTTATCCATATTTCTCTCTTCCATCCTTTTCTTCTCTTGTTTCCCTTCAAATCCATAGGACTCAGATAATTATTTACTTGTCTTATTAACACATTATACAATTTCTTTATATGATGAGAATATATGGGAGACTATTTCACTTTTATATTTTGGCTTAATACAATGAAAGATATTATCCTCCTTAATATTTTGATAATTCGTATTCCCGGAATTCTCATTCCTTCTATTTGGCGCCATTTATAAATAATGGCATACAATAGGATAGTTTATGAATTGAAATGCATAATTACAAACTTGTAAAATAACTAACATAAATTAAAAAGATTATGTATATAATCTATAATCATAAAGTGTTTTCATTGAAGATGTATTTACCCCTAAATCCTTTATAATATCATGTAATAAAAATTTGAATTATCCTAATCATATCCCTCAGGAGTGTAGTAACCAAGAGTGCAGTAAGACCCGTTGTCATGTACGATGATATCTTGGGTCAAGCTCGAAATTCCTAGTCAGAGTTTTTACTCCTAGGTACATCTGTGCCAGAGTCGCCACTACCTACTCGTATCCAGACATGGATGTATTTCTTGGAAAATACACAAAATTATTTATATTATCAAAATTCTAGGAAGTTCTTCTATACTAATCCTCAAAGTCTATCTTAGGGTAATGTTCACTGATCAGTGTTTATCTAAATATATTTTCCAAGGTTGTTTATAAAATTATTTTGATACCAGATTCAATTCCCTGACGCTCGAAGCCCAAATCCAGTGCATTATTTTAATACATTCGCATGATTACAAGAAAACAACTTCCAAAGGACTGATAAGTTTTGCAGTCTTGGAAAATATATTACATACATGAACGTTACATTATTAATTAGAAAAATAAAACACAACATAAATGATCCTTTGAGAACACCATTAATCCCCTAACATAACCCTGTTTATCAATAATAATACCTTTCTTGGAATCCTAGGAAAATAAAACATAAGAAAGGGAGGGAACTAAAATGATTAGTTAGCATAAGCTATACATCGGAAGATAACATAAACATTAGGCATGGTGAATATTTTAAAACACATTCCTTTACAAATAATATAAATTTACACTTTATGGGAGGAATATGATATGAGTAATTAATTCCATAATAAGACATATCCATGGGTATTCTAGTAGTCAAATAACCACATGAACCGTCAATAATATTTTTATAATGAGGGAATGTATAATGCCAGATAGTTGGAAACATTTTGTCAAGTCCATGGCCAAGACGTCTAAAAATGGTTAAGGCCTCAACCAAAACCATATATCAAATTTGCGAAAGGCCTCAGCCAATTCCACGTCTAATTGTCTCATGAGACCTCTCGATGCACCGATGAGCTATAGCGGGTTCCACCCATCACTTACTTAGTCCAATACATTCCCCACATGAAAATGTTGAAACATAACATAAATATTTTTATTAAAACTAGAATAAGAAATGTCAATACTTTTACCATAAAACATGAATGGTAAAAAAATAAGACATCCCCTATCAAATATATCAAAAAACATTCAATACAATGTAGAATACATTTATCATAATAAATAAACTTCAAACAAGATTAAAATCTATCAAGGGATTTTGGCATAGATGTAAATGATTTGTAAAACTCTTCTAGACAAATCACCCTTTTCATGAAAAAAATTAGAAGTCCTACAATGATAAAGGAAGTAATTTAAAAGCTATTTTTGAATTAAAGTGTCCCATAACACATTCAAACTTCTCAAAAGAATTATCATCTCATAACCTTTATGTCCATAAAAATAAATTATTAAAATCATTTCGAAGACGTGGAAATTAATTAAAAGGATTTAGAAATAAAATCATTTAAAACATTTAAAATGATGAACTAGTTAAATAGAAACTCATATAAAACTTTAAAATATTCATTTTTAAATCATTTTAATGAAATATGGGTATCAATGATAAATAATTCCTCGTAAATATATACACACAAATAATCTCGGATAATAGTGAGATTGAGGAAATAACCCTTATCTTGCACATTCCTACGGTATAAGGTACATTTAACCTCATGTATAATGACTATTGTATGTTTTTAAATTATTAATGAACCATATTCATATTTATTATGTCATAAACGATTTATTTATGAGTTTACACTACCCATTTAAAAATGATTTCCATGTTAAATAAACATTTTTGGTAATAATCGCTTTCATTATTATACGTGTTTTAACTTGTTATTATTGATCGTATAATTTAGATCATGATTTAAATAATTACAGAATATAAAAACTTATTTATATATCATATATTTTTAGAACATATATATATTTATAATAGATATATATATGAAACAGAAGGCACAATTTTTGCAGACGGTAGGCCCTAGGTACGCTTAAACGTTATTTTCATTTTCATATCGTATTGAATGGAAGTAAGTGAATAATATATATGTAAGTACATAAATATATATATATATATATCAAGTATAATTATTTTTTCATATATTACATAATTATTAATAATATATATTTTTATAATCATCGTTGAATGGTGAATTTGGGAATGAATCTTATCGCGTCATGGTGACGGTAATCCGTACGTATCCATGAGCGACAATAACATTATATTGATGGTGAAATCATATGTAATTGGATGGTATGTAAAATATTCAGGATCATTACTATGTTATATTTATTATTTACATCTGTTATACTCATTATTATACCTATCCAAATAATGAAGTGTTTGAATAACAAACTACACCACGACGTCGAGACAGTAAGCTGTAAGTACGCACATATGGTGACTTTGTGATTTATAGGATGGATATAATAAAGAATATGGTTGTACAATATTTATAATAGAATCAAAGTATGAAGGAGGTACTGGATTTATTATCTTTTAATGGAAACAAAAAATAAAGAGGAAGTGGAAGAAGAAAATATCTTGAAAGAGGTGATGAAATATTTACCTCTTTTTCAGGTTATTTCGTTTGATTTGATAATAAGGGATCCTTAAGTTGGATTTTTGACAAAAGGAAGGCCTCTAGGATGAAGGGAGGAAATTTTGTAGGATATTTGGGTAGGTTATGGCTGAGCCAAAAGGCATTGGATGTGTGATTTTGAGAGAAGTGGAAGTGCCTTTTTATAAGAGAGGTGAGGGTCACATTAGGAAAAGCATGAAATATTATTTTCTAATAATATCATGTTTAGTTTATAATGGATCCAAAATTATTTATTTATAGGATAAGGTGGGGTGGGTCAAAAACCTCTCAACCAATAGTTTTTACATTTTTTTGGATACGATATTAACTTTATCTTTTAGTTTTAACTCTTTGTTAAATATTTTGACATTTACCATGTCTCTTTGTATATTTATATTATATGGTTAATAAACATAATATAAACATCCAAGTGAACCCAAAGTAGTTCATTATTAATATATATAACCTTTTATAAGTCTTTTATACAATCCATATATTTTTATGAATATTATATCAATTGAATAACATATTATCTATTTTATAAACTCTATTATGTCAATTTTGACGCAATTTAGTATTTCATTTATTTAAAATCCATTAATACTTTATCACATAGAATAAAATTTATTTAACCAACCATGACATGCCATATTGACCTAGAAAATTGGTTTATTTCATCATAAGTCTCAACTAACAGTTATTTTGATATTTAAAATATCAATTATTTAAATATTTCATTAATAAGGTAATTACTGCATCATCATTGTGTCATAAATGAATTAAATTATTTAGTGTCTAAAAATTATAAATAAAATACCATTATATAGGAAATCTTTTTAAATTTCTAATGAATATTAATAGTTAAATCTATATTGTGTGTAACACAATATTAAAAATGGTTTAGTTATTAAACATTGAATTTAACTCTTTTAACTGTTCGTTAAATAAAATAATAATAAATGTTCTAATATAATCCATATGGACCAAAAGGGATCATATATTATTCATAATGTTGTTTTTGTTCTAAATATACATTTCTAATAGAATTAGGACACCTGTTAGTGTACATATAATATCATTTTTACCCTTAATTACCCTATTTACTTTTAACCGGGGTAAATAAAAGTAAAAAGTTACTATTCCCCCAAAACTATTTTCATCTTATTGAATAACATTTTACTTATATTAACCGTGTCTCTTTGATTTTTTAAATTCAACTCACAGATGTTGTAAAATTATTTTTCATGAAAATTTTATAATGCTCCTAGGAGGTTAGCAAAAAGACGGTAAAAAGTTTGATAAAATTTATATATCTAAACTTGTTATAAAATGACTCCAACAAATTACGTTGAACATATATATTTATTATGTATCTATTTTTGACCTAAAATATATTAAAATATAATAACTATTTATTTAAATAAAAAATAAGTTTTAAACAATAATTGAGTGTTATTCACTATTAATCAAAAATTGAATGTTTTTTGAAAAAAACAAAACATTTACCCAAAGATAATTTTGATATTATTAATTATGAAATGAAGTATATTTTAACAAATTAAAAACATAGAAGTTTCATTTATTAATTTAAAATTAGTTCCCGTTTTCAAAACCAAAAGGCGAGGTTCTGAAAAGTAAAAACTATCAAAAGATTGACATGTATTTATGCCAAATTTAATTGTGAAATTACTTATAATGACCCAAATTATATTAAATGATAAAAAACTATTTTAATTATATTTTCAAACCATTTAAATATATAATTTAACACTATAAATTAATTTTATTAAAAAAAATTGTTTTCAGTTAAAATTTAGTATTTTTCAATATTCACCCAAATATGAATGTTAACATAAAAACACGAAAAATTTATTAAAACTAAAATTTTATGTCATGATTCTAAATAAGAAGTTTATTTTTTCAATTTTAATATATAAAAGTGTCATATATAGGATTAAAAAAGGGTTCACCATAAAAAGGGGGTAAAATAGCATTTTCGGAAAAATACTATCTTTATCTTAAAATAAGAATTTTTTTATATTATGTCTAAGAAACAAATAATATGGATTATAAAAGTATATTGGGTATATAAAATTAAAAATTATGTTAATACTATTCATAACCTCTTTTTGAACGGCAAGTTTGGCATGTCGTGGTGCGCTCAAAGACATTTTGGCATGTAGCGTAAGTTATTGAATTACATTGAATGTAAGAGTTTTCATCTCAAATATCTCTCTTTGAGAGACGTTTTATATTATGAAAATAATTTTTTAACATGGTGTATATAATACTAATAAGAGATATTATATTATTAATTGTATTTAAAAAATTGTTTTTGAATTTAAATTAAAAATACACTAATTAATGGTGTTTTTTTATTATAGTGTTACTGAAGATGCACTTTTTTCATTCTAAAAAATTTGATTCCTTGAGATGTGTAAAATTTTAGGCATTTTGTTTCCTTTGAATAGTGTATTAACATACAATTGATAAATTTTAATCTTACTCTTTTGTTCTTGGGATTTTATATCTAAAACATATTCCCTTATTTATGTGGCTATTGATACTTTTTTCCATAGAAGTATGGCTTTTTAGTATCTCAAACAACTTATTTGAGTTTTAATGTTTGTCTTGAACATTTTTCTTCCACGATTGGGTTATCCCACAAAATAATTTTATGGTATTTTATAATCAACATTTTTTAAATTATGTTTTAATTTAAAGAATGTTTTACTACTCTTTTTATAGAGTGGGTTTTCAACAAAATAATTTTTAGTATAAAAAATACCACTTTCACAATCTAATGATTTTAATCCATAAGTATTGCAAAAACATTAAATAATTTTCGAGGATGCATTATTGGATATTATTTAAAAAATAATGGGTTTTAGTTTGTTTTTAATTCACCTTTTGAAATATAATTTTAAAAGTGACCCATAACATCATTTTTTACATAAATTTTATAAATGTTTCCTAAAATATATTTTAATATTCACTTATATTCCATTTCCATTTTCAAATGGTTATTTACTAATAGTGTTTATGTATCATGATTTTTATTTTAATATATATATATATATATATTATATCATTCACAGTGGACATCCAATTTCTTATATGTTTTGAACATCAAATTGTTTTATAACTTTGATTGGATAACTTTCACCTTGAAATAATGTCATTCTATAGACAGGGAAATTTTGAGAGTTACATAATTTTTATTTAAATACTGATAATTACAAAAAAATGATACTATTTAATGATAATCTATCAACCTGCTACCTATGAATGGGTTATAATCATGTTATACCTTCTATTTTAATGAGTAATGTTTTGGTATTCGGTATATTATTATTTCAATACATAAGATTATTGGTAATTTGAATATGTTATGTTTGACCATGATACTTATTTCTATAAATGCATTATGATCATGTTATCCATTTTTTACTTAAGAAAAGCTATTGGAACTCTTGATGATTATTAACTACCAGTACAAGTTCATCATGTACTGATATTTCATATTCTCCATGATATGGATAACCATGTTATATTAAGTAAGAGGTTACACATGATATGTTATAAATGATTTTGATGATACTTATAGTGAAATAATTGGATTAATAAGATTATGTGTGGGGATTTAGATTATATATCCCATATATGCATTGATAGGTCTCATGAAAAACACTATTTTAACCAATATATAGGAGGTTTAAATAGGTTTGAAGTAATGCATACCTGAGGTAAGAGAATTCATAACCCAATTTCCATTTATTGGTTAACCTTCTACTTCATTGATTATGTGTCACTATGATTATTTGAGTATTGAGTTTTAGTTTATATGATGTTTTATATTATTTAATTACTGTGTATACACATATTAATTTAGTCTTATTGATTATTACATCAATTATATTATAATTGTAAGGGACTTTTCAATAAAAATAGACTTTTAAAACTCTATTTTGTAAACCTCGAAAGTAATTTTTTATAAAATTATCCTTGTTTTGTGACTATATTTGGTCTATTTGGAATTTTGAATGATGAAGGTTGGGACCTATATCTACCAATAATTCATTGGTAATTTGTAATTTGGAGGTCAACCATATGGTTACTCCATGTGTAACTGTGTTAGTTTCACCATAGTGTAGCTGTGAGGGCTATATTATAAGGTAGTCGTGAGGGTTAAAAATTATATCGTAACCACTGAGGTTACAATACAAGTAAGCAATTCCAAAAAATACCATAATGGGTTTTTATATATTATATATTATTTTAGGGAAATCCAATTTTTGACAACGTAAGTATATATGGGTGAGAAGTTTGTATTTGTGAAAATGATTTCATATGTTTATAAGTTTTCATGGACTTGTGGTTCCTTTCCATTTTTATATACCACTTACTGATATTTTTAGGCTGGTACAATGTTTGTAAATGTTTTTAATAAACTATAAGGTTGGGAAAGGGGAAAAAGGAAGTCATGTTAAATGTTATGAAATTTTGTAAAATGTGTCATGTTATTTCTTTTTGTTAATAATTATATGTTTTGGAAGAAAGTGATAATATTTTAATGGTACCCACTTTATATTCATGTGAGTTGATAGGTATGATATTTATCCGATATTTATAAATCTCTAAGCCAAAAATATCTTTGGGATTGTAAATAAGTGAAATCTACTTGAAATAACTAGGTTATGTAATGTTTATGGTGAGATACTTATACAGGAAAAGAGTAAATTTTTTGATGTCACACATGAAGTAACTGATAAATTTAAAGATACTAGATTGGACATGTAGAGAAATGATTTTGAAATATTTTCTATAGATCCTAAAAAATCCATCACTAGTAATTTGGTACAGTTTTCTGATATTTGAATATGGTATAATTCTCTTGGTGATTATTTTTTATAGAGATATTAGTAAAGAGGATAATTTGGGTACTACCATGAAGTTGAGATCCCAAATTCACCACAATATTTTAAGAATCAATTGTAAAGAAAATGAGCATTGAAGAAATTATTTGATCATAAATGAAATAATACGTAGAAATAAAGATAGAAATGATAAAAAAGGAAATGATGATTGTAACACCCCATGTAAATAAAGAATATGACATTTTCATAATTATCCATATTTGTGAATAAAATATTGATATGACTTTAAAGGGGGCGCTATGCTCGATGGCGTACCCAACACGCAACAATGGGTTTCTTGGGAATCTTACGTTGCACTCTAATAATAAAATAATATAATTTTAAATGGTAGTTAAAATGTAGCCGTTGTAATGGCAGTAATGGATAGAAATAACTAAAATATGATTATATATGTTTTTAAATGTTTTTACATTTATCCAATAAAGGATAGAGGCTTAAAATACGGAAAGAATTCAATTTTAGGCGTATATGCCCTAGTTTTCACTAAAAGTTCACTTATCACCTTTTGATTTTGAACTATCATTAAATATAGTTTTGATCACTCTTATACATTCTTTTGGACCAAATAAAACTCTTATTAATAATTGGGAGATCAAATTTTACTTTGTGTAATTTTTTTGGTATTTTTCCGATAAAGTTCATTTTTTAATGAATAGTGTAAAATGTTGTGTTTTAATTCAAAAAACTCTTTTTAATCTAATTTATATATATGATTAGATAATATTTTTAATTGGTTTTAAAGTGAAATTAGAAAATATTTTTACCATTAAATCCAATAGTGGTCGTTGTAATTAATTTCACTTTGAAATCAGACTTAAACTACTGTCAATCTTTTGATACTTATTGTTTTATAAAAACACGCTATTTGCTCTGACAGCGGGAATTAATTATTAAATTAATTAATGTGACTAATATGTTTTGAATTTTTTAAAACAGACTTCATTTTTGAATTCGGAATATCAAATATAGCTTAGGGTGAAATTTTGGTATTTTTCTGGAAAACTCCAATTTTTGATGAATAGTGAAACCACTAAGTTGTAATCAAGAAAACTGATTTTTCAGTTAAATTAAAGTTTACCACTAATGTGTATTGAATTTTGAAAATCTGACATACATGGTTGTCAATAGTATGTAAAATTTGGTTCAATGGGATGAAAATAATTTTTTTGGTGAATAGTAACTTTTTTTCATTAATCGCGATTAGAGGTAATTAGTGTAATTTAAGGTACAAATGATATTATAAAAATGTGAAAACACCATGACACTTGTCCTAACCTTATTGGATTAGTAATGGACTACCAAGACAAGCCATGGGTCAGCTTGGGGACCCCATGGAGCCACTTTGGTTGAGAAATGACATAAATAACTTTTTATTTAATGTAAAAGTAAAAATGACACAAACATGATATGTTTTACTAAAACAATTTTTATGTGGGGTTATACAAGTAAGTTTTTTATTATAAATATTCAATGGAAAGATTAAAAGAATACCTACATCATAGTAATTCTTTTATAATTTTTATACATCAAATAAATTAAATTATTTATGACATCATAATGATGCAGCGATGACATCATTATCCGACGATTTAAATAAAATGAGAAGATAATGTAAACTCTATGACCTACATATGTCCAAATCTTATTGGATGGGTGGATTTATAACCCTTAACACCTTATACATGAATTATATCAATGTGGGACCTTTTAAAACTAAAACACATTTTCAAATAAAGTAATATTTCTTACTTTCCAAAAGTGCCCCTCCTCTCCTCTTATAAAAGGCCCCCAACTCTACCTCATTTCACACACTCCTCAAGCCTTTGGCTCGGCCAAACCCTTCCCATTTACTCTCTCCACATCCCTCTCCTCATTATAGTGGATTCCATTTGGGCAGAATCCTTTCAAAGTAATCCTTTAGGCTAAAATAAAAAGGAGTTACACTTTTAAAGGTAATTCATTCTCTCATGTTCATTTGTTTTATTTTGCTTCTCCAACCCCATAAACACATTTTATTTACTTATTTTGTAACAAAAACAGTATATTCAATATACTAGGATGTTGTTATATGATTCATTCGAGCTAAACTCTCACAAAACTACATCAAATGGTTAAAAACATACGGTTTCCGTGGATGGCGAAATTCTGCCTCCCAAAACGATGATTGTTCAATACTCATTTAACACCTTCAAAGGTGGCCATTATGATGTCACTATTTTCATATATGATATATAATATGTTTATGTTTTCCTTAAGCCTCTGTTTTTTTTTCATTTTTGGCATACCTTTATGGTTTCCATTATGGGTAAACGCGATATCTTCATTTAAGGAAGTGCGGACTACCGCCCCCTAAAAGTGATTTGATTTGTTAAATACCATTTGTGGGACGTATAAAGGATGGAACTATGATATTATATATGATATTATACTGGAATTATAATATACCTTTATATCATTATTATTCCATTCTATAAAATACGAAATAGAAATGAAAGTAGCGTTCATGCGTACGTACGGCTTACCGTCTCCATGAACGGTGCATTTCATTTCTTACCTATAAATGATTATGTAATATTATAAATACATGTATATGCTGCATATATATGACATATATGATATCTACATCATGAATAAAATTCTGGATATAATAAATATTTGGCCACACGAACAACATGTAATTGTAAGAAGTCCACTTTCGACTTAAGAACCCAATATCGGCAAAACAAATATTATTAACATAAATGATGACATAATGTTTATGACATGGTAATAAGTGATATAAAAAGGAATAATGAACTTGAAAAAGGTTCTTAAGGAATTAAAAATTAACTCAAGTTTATTATTCAGGAGATTAAAGAACGATCGAGTCAAGTCGGACCCGAGGTAAGGGATCCTACTCCTCTCTTTCTTTTTAAGTACACACTTTTATGTCATTCCTTTTAAAGCTCATATTTCTTGTTATTGGGATGATATTATATATTAAACTTACTGTAATTTTTATGTTCATGTGATTAGAAACCCTATTCTCTCTCATAAATCCATTTTGGAAGTTTTGAGTGGCGTCGTTAGGCTGTCGAACTTTCGTAAGAGATCTAACCTCTCTCTTTATTTTTAAGTACTCTCCTTTATGTCACTTCTTTTAAGCTCCTCTTCGTAATGTTGCGGGATGCTCTTTTATATTCCTCTTGCTTTACATTTTATTGTAATGTGATGAGATACCCTATTTGATCTCGTCAATCCATATTCAGAAGTTTTATGTGGCACCGTTAGGCTGCCGAGTTTTCGTAAGGGATTTTTCATCTCACTTTTAATCCTGTGAGATTTATGCTACATTTGCCACACATTCCATTGAGTGGTTTATGTACTGCCCATTATTCTACTCTTTGTGTAATATACTTTCTTTTATGAGTATTTATATCAATGATCTATTGTCGTTCATTCATGGGGTGTATTTTTTGAAAGATACCCAAGTCGGTAAGGGAACCTTTCACCCTCCTTTTTTTAAAAGACTTCTTTTGTTGGGTATTTTAATTTACATATTGTTATGTTGGGATATATTCTCATATATCCTTATTGAAGTAAATTTTATGTCCAAGTGATGAGATACACTTTTTATCTCTCATCAACTCATTTTGATGTGATGTCGTTGGGCTGTCAAGGGAACTTTTTAACCTAATTTCGATTTCTTTGGGTTCAACATGTAGTCATTGAATATGTCATCCATTGAATATGTGTGAATGACCTTTTATTGTTTTACACTTAATATACACTTATATTGGGTTGATTTATATTTGTCACACATATTTTTGAGATTGATTTGTCCTTAATTTAAGGATACCTTCTTTATAAGGGATTTCATCACATTTGACATTTCTATTTAGGGTTCATTGTTGTTATGCACCAATTCACTCTTATATGGTGTATATACTGTCCTTTGGAGTATTATATCATGATTCCATTTATTCTCATGATATTATAAAGTTCTGAATAAATGTTATTCCTCAATTATTGTATTCAAGTGTCTCTAATTTTGGTAAAACCCCTTTAACCAAAATATCGTTTTAAATGTTTTAATTATTTGTTTTTATTAACATCCATGTTTTCAAAATGGTTTAAAGGATTTATTTATATGGATATTAATGGTTTACTATTTTAAGCTTCAAGGTGGTATGGGACACTTTGATTCAAAAATCACTTCATTAAATGTTTTAAATGGTTTTGGAAATGGTTTCTTTTTGAATGAATTCAATATTTCAATATACTAAAATGTTATATTGTGATTGAAATGTGGAAATATTATGTTTCCTTTATGAATGTTTTATGTGACACATTTATGTTATGGTTCTTGGGCATTGTTATGAAAACGGGTGGTTCCGTGATAAACTAAGGGCGGGTGAGGCCGATATAGCTCTCCAATGCATTGGGTAACGTGAAGGAGTGAAACGTTAAGGTTTCTCCGAAGAGATTTAGTGAATATACTGTGATGGGTATTCCAAACGTAACCAAGAGGGTTACTCCCTACGTAAGAATGTTATGAATGCCTCATGTTACCTTTATGTCTTATGTTTTCTATGATTTATTCATGATTTTATATGAATATGATTTATGGGTAAAGTGTGATTTCATTCTAATGTATATATGAACTCATGTTTCCTTTCCATATATTCATAACTCTTACTGAGATTTTTATGCTCATCCCATGTTTTTGAAATGTTTTTCACAGGTCAAGGGAAAGGTACATGATGTGATGATAGTGTCAAGGATGTGTCAAGAAAGAATCCGTGTTATATTTTAAATATGTTTCCGTTGATGGGAAAAATGAATGATGTCTTTTATGTAACCACTTTGTTTAAATGTGGAATGTAATGCAAGTTTCATGATCTAATTCTCTAAAACTCTAAACCTAAAAAGATCCTCAATGTGTAATCTTGTAATAACTCAAGATTAAGTAAGGCTTAAGGCTGGGGCCTTATAGTTGGTATCAAAGGTTGGTTTTGATAACTTTAGAGGTTTGGGTATTTTTTAAGCATAAGTGACATTACCATAATGGTTAGGATTTCAAAAAGAGTCCTAGTTTTAGATAAATTGAATGAGTAAGTGTATCTTAGTGTTTACCTTCCTCATTAGTACATGATGGTTCTGTTGATATACTCACACTGACATTTCTATTTTTAGTGAATGGATGGATCTAGCAGGCACCAAAGAGAAAAGGTTTGAAGGAAACTGTGGTGGTTCTCTGATTAAGATACTAGATAAAATGGAGGATTCAATGAGGAAACTTGTTGTTGTTCTAAACCAACTATCAAGGAGTCATGATGAACCACTTGAACCTTGGTATTATCTTTAATTCATCATGTACGAGAAGACCAATCCATGTGGAAGTTCAGGTAATAATTATAAAGGTAACCATTAGAGTTTATATGATCCTTAATTTTGAGGTAATTAAGGGTTATTATATGATATGCTGGAAAATGAAAGGCATGAGATAAACTTGAGGTTAACATATGTTATGATCATTTTTGAAGATTTTCTCCCATTTTGGGGAATGTTTTAAGAATTATATAGTTTTGGAAAAAGGACAACACGCAGACCGTGTGACTACTCGTCGCGTCGGACAATGCTGCGGGAATCGAACCCACAAACAAAGTGCAACTGGTATTTATCATCTACCACTGGACTACGTGAAGTCCCTGGTTAGTTTGACTGATTCTTTCTAGTTATATGATTTTATCAATTAAGAGTAAGTTTATTTTGGGTTATTTATGAAAATGATTAACCTATCATGGAGGATATGTGATTAGGTTAATTACTTTTCAATACGAGACTTTAGGAGCAACTGATGTTGTTTGGAGATAAATGTTATGATTTAACTTGGAAGACTATGTGAGTAAATCCTTCAAATATTTGGGTTTCCGTCTTATATTGGTTTACTTTGAAGAATTTTATGTATAAATTGTTTATCAGATGGTCCTCTTTGAACTTTGGGTTTTGTTGGACAAATTTTGGAGATTAAGCATATATTTTCTTTTTAAAGGGTTATCCTTTTCTAGATTATCTGACCTTGTACTAACCTTTTTGGTTTCGGTTTTGGTTATAGCCTAAACACATGGGATTTATATAGTTCTCTTTTGTGGATTAGGTGATTCTTTAGAAGTTTATTATAGTACTCTTAATGCGAACAAGTCTCCCTAAATACTCATCTTTTGGAAAAAATATGAGTTTGATTAAGGAATCTAGTAAAAGTAGAAAGTCATCATCATTAGTGATTATGTTTACTTATGAATAAATTCCTCAATAAAAAGTAACTTAAAAAAATGTTTTCTATTAACTTTTCCTACTGGGGAATCGAATACCGTTTAACCCATCACAAGTTTGTGATTTTCTTGTGGTTAACTTTCTCCTAAACATGTTTTCTATCACTCTCCATCAGAACATGACCCTTTGTTTTTTCCACCATTTCCATGTTTTTCTACATATGGGTTAACTTGGGTGACCTCTGTGCTTATCTTTCTTTATTTTAAAGTGATTTTTTTACCGTCTCTTGTTCCAATGTGGGACTTTCAAGGATGTTTCCAAGTGCAATTTTAAAATTGCGAGGACGCAATTCCCAAAAGGGGGGAAGGATGTAACACCCCAGGTAAATAAAGAATTTGACATTTTCATAATTATCAATATTTGTGAATAAAATATTGTTATGACTTTAAAGGGGGCGCTATGCTCGATGGCGTACCCAACACGCAACAATGAGTTTCTTGGGAATAATACGTTGCACTCTAATAATAAAATAATATTATTTTAAATGGTAGTTAACATGTAGCCGTTGTAATGGCGGGAATGGATAGAAATAACTAAAATATTATTATATATGTTTTTAAATGTTTTTACATTTATCCAATAATGGATAGAGGCTTAAAATACGGAAAGAATTCAATTTTAGGCGTATATGCCCTAGTTTTCACTAAAAGTTCACTTATCACCTTTTGATGTTGAACTATCATTAAATATAGTTTTGATCACTCTTATACATTTTTTTGGACCAAATAAAACTCTTATTAAGAATCGGGACATCAAATTTTACTTTGTGTAATTTTTTTGGTATTTTTCCAATAAAGTTCATTTTTTAATGAATAGTGTAAAATGTTGTGTTTTAATTCAAAACCTATTTTTAATCTAATTTATTTATATGATTAGATAATATTTTGAATTGGGTTTAAAGTGAAATTAGAAAATATTTTTACCATTCAATCCAATAGTGGTCGTTGAAATTAATTTCACTTTGAAATCAGACTTAAACTAGTGTCAATCTTTTGATACTTATTATTTTATAAAAACACGCTATTTGCTCTGACAGCGGGAATTAATTATTAAATTAATTAATGTGACTAATATGTTTTGAATTTTGTAAAACGGACATCATTTTTGAATTCGGAATATCAAATATTGCTTAGGGTGAAAGTTTGGTATTTTTCTGGAAAACTCCAATTTTTGATGAATAGTGAAACCACTAAGTGGTAATCAACCAAACTGATTTTTCAGTTAAATGAAAGTTTACCACTAATGTTTATTGAATTTAGAAAATCTGACATACATGGTTGTCATTAGTATGTAAAATGTGGTTCAATGGGATGAAAATAATTTTTTGGTGAATAGTAACTTTTTTTCATTAATCGCGATTAGAGGTAATTAGTGTAATTTAAGGTAAAAATAATATTATAAAAATGTGAAAACATCATGACACTTGTTCTACCATTATTGGATGAGTAATGGTCGACCACGACAAGACATGGGTCATCTTGGGGACCCCATGGAGCCACTTTGGTTGGGAAATGACATAAATAACTTTTTATTTAATGTAAAAGTAAAAATGACACAAACATGATATGTTTTACTAAAACAATTTTTAAGTGGGGTTATACAAGTCAGATTTTTTATTATAAATATTCATTGGAAAGATAAAAATATTACCTACATCATAGTAATTCTTTTATAATTTTTAGACATTAAATAAATTAAATTATTTATGACATCATAATGATGCAGCGATGACATCATTATCCGACGATTTAAATAAAATGAGAAGATAATGTAAACTCTATGACCTACACATGTCCAAATATTATTTGATGGGTGGATTTCGAACCCCTAACATCTTATCCATGAATTATATCAATGTGGGACCTTTTAAAACCGAAACACATTTTCAAATAAAGTTTTATTTCTTACTTTCCAAAAGTGCCCCTCCTCTCCTCTTATAAAAGACCCCCACCTCTACCTCATTTCACACACTCCTCAAGCCTTTGGCTCGGCCAACCCCTGCCCATTTACTCTCTCCACATCCCTCTACTCATCTTATATGATTACCTTTGGGAAGAATCCTTTCAATGTAAGCCTTTAGGTTCAAATAAAAAGGAGTTACACTTTTAAAGGTAATTCATTCTCTCATATTCATTTGTTTTATTTTTCTTCTCCAACCCCCTAAACACTTTTTATTTACTTCTTTTGTAACAACAACAGTATATTAAATATACTAGGATGTTGTTATAAGATTTATTCGAGCTACACTCTCACACAACTACATCAAATGGTTAAAGAACATACGGTTTCTGTGGATGGTGAAATTCTGCCTCCCGAAACGATGATTGTTCAATACTCATTTAACACCTTCAAAGGTGGCCATTATGATGTCACTATTTTTATATATGATATATAATATGTTTATTTTTTCCTTAAGCTTCTGTTTTTTTCATTTTGGGCATACCTTTATGGTTTCCATTATGGGTAAACGCGATATCTTCATTTAAGGAAGTGCGGACTACCGCCCCCTCAAAGTGATTTGATTCGTTAAATACCATATGTGGGATGTATAAAGTATGGAACTATGATATTATATATGATATTATACTGGAATTATAATATAACTTTATATCATTATTATTCCATTCTATAAAATAAGAAATAGAAATGAAAGTAGAGTTCATGCGTACGTACGGCTTACTGTCTCCATGAACGGTGCATTTCATTTCTTACCTATAAATGATTATGTAATATTATAAATACATGTATATGCTGGATATATATTAAATATATGATATCTACATCATGAATACAATTCTGGATATAATAAACATTTGGCCACACGAACAACATGTAATTGTAAGAAGTCCACTTTCGACTTAAGAACCCAATATCGGCAAAACAAATATTATTAACTTAAATGATGACATAATGTTTATGACATGGTAATAAGTGATATAAAAATGAATAATGAACTTGAAAAAGGTTCTTAAGGAAGTAGAAATTAACTCAAGATTATTATTCATGAGATTAAAGAATGATCGAGTCAAGTCGGACCCGAGGTAAGGGATCCTACTCCTCTCTTTCTTTTTAAGTACACACTTTTATGTCATTCCTTTTAAAGCTCATATTTCTGGTTATTGGGATGATCTATTATATTAAACTTACTGTATTTTTTATTTTCATGTGATGAGAGACCCTATTCTCTCTCATCAATCCATTTTGGAAGTTTTGAGTGGCGTCGTTAGGCTGTCGAACTTTCGTAAGAGATCTAACCTCTCTCTTTCCTTTTAAGTACTCTCTTTTATGTCACTTCTTTTAAGCTCCTCTTTGTAATGTTGGGGGTTGTTATTTTATATTCCTATTTCTTTACATTTTATTTTAATGTGATGAGATACCCTATTTGATCTCATCAATCCATATTCGGAAGTTTAAAGTGGCGTCGTTAGGCTGCCGAGTTTTCGTAAGGGATTTTTCATCTCACTTTTAATCTCGTGAGATTTATGCTACATTTTCCACAAATTCCATTGAGTGGTGTATGTAATGCCCATTATTATACTCTTTGTGTAATATAACTTTTTTATGAGTATTTACATCAATTATCTATTGTCCTTATTTCATGGGGTGTATGTTTTGAAAGATACCCAAGTCGGTAAGGGAACCTTTCACCCTCCTTTTTTTAAAAGACTTATTTTGATGGGTCTTTTAATTTACATATTGTTATGTTGGTATATGTTCTCATATATCCTTATTGAAGTAAATTTTATGTCCAAGTGATGAGATACACTTTTTATCTCTCATCAACTCATATTTATGTGATGTCGTTGGGCTGTCAAGGGAACTTTTTAACCCAATTTTGATTTCTTTGGGTTCAACATGTAGTAATTGAATATGTCATCCATTGAATATGTGTGAATGACCTTTTATTGTTTTACACTTAATATCCACTTATATTGGGTGTATTTATATTTGTCACACATATTTTTGAGATTGATTTGAACTTAATTTAAGGATACCGTATTTATAAGGGATTTCATCACATTTGACATTTCTATTGAGGGTTCATTGTTGTTATGCACCAATTCACTCTTATATGGTGTATATACTGTCCTTTGGAGTATTATATCATGAATCCATTTATTCTCAGGATATTATAAAGTTCCGACTAAATGTTATTCCTCAATTATCGTATTCAAGTGTCTCTAATTTTTGTAAAACCCCTTTAACCAAAATATCGTTTTAAATGTTTTAATTATTTGTTCTTATTAATATCCATGATTTAAAAATGGTTTTAAGGATTTATTTATAGGGATATTGATGGTTTAAAATTTTAAGCTTCCAGGTGGTATGGTACACTTTGATTCAAAAATCTCTTTATTAAATGTTTTAAATGGTTTTGGAAATGGTTTCTTTTTTAATGGATTTAATATTTCAATATACTAAAATGTTATATTGTGATTGAAATGTGGAAATGTTATGTTTCCTCTATTCATGTTTTATGTGACACATTTATGTTATGGTTCTTGGGAATTGTTATCAAAAAGGGTGGTTCCGTGATAAACTAAGGGCGAGTGAGCCCGATATAGCTCTCCAATGCATTGGGTAATGCGAAGGAGTGAAACGTTAAGGTTTCTCCGAAGAGATTTAGGGAATATACTGTGATGGGTATTCCAAACGTAACCAAGAGGGTTACTCCGTACGTAAGAATGTTATGAATTTCTCAAGTTACCTTTATTTCTTATGTTTTCTATGATTTATTCATGATTTGATATGAATATGTTTTATGGGTAAAGTGTGATTTCATTCTAATGTATATATGAACTCATGTTTCCTTTAAATATTTTCATAACTATTACTGAGCTTTTTATGCTCATCCCATGTTTTTGAAATGTTTTTCACAGGTCAAGGGAAAGGTACATGATGTGATGATAGTGTCAAGGATGTGTCAAGAAATAATCCGTGTTATATTTTAAATATGTTTCCGTTGATGGGAAAATGAATACTGTCTTTTATGTAACCACTTTGTTTAAATGTGGAATGTAATGCAAGTTTCATGATCTAATTCTCTAAAACTCTAAACCTAAAAAGATCCTCAATGTGTAATCTTGTAATAACTCAAGATTAAGTAAGGTTTAAGGCTGGGGCCTTATAATGATAACGATGTAAAAAAAATACAAGCTTCAAAGCTACATATGATTATTCATATGGTTTTGATGTTCATTAATTTCAATAATATGTTGAGAATATGATTTTTTTGAAGAAAAATAAATAATTCAATAATTTAAATCAAAAAGTGGAACTAGAAGTTACCTGTTATAAATTAAATTTTTTTGTTCACATCATTAAATAGTTCCATTTCAATAAAAATAAGGCAAAATAAAATAATAAAGGTAAGAAGGCTCTCAATGATACGATTTAGAGTGCAAGTAATGACACCGTGGATTCAAATTCCCCAACCTCTTCTACTGTCTCATGTCAGAAATTCCATATAGAACGTGTTGATGAATATATAAATGTTAGTATCCCACTTCCCATTTCATCCTCTTCATATTGTTCTCTAAATTCATTAAACTCTTATTATTTTTCTTTCTCTATTATTCACATAACGTATGAAGACCAAAAATATTTTTGTGATAAAATTGAAAATGGTTTTCAGGAAATATATACATAACAAAAGGATGTTCATTAGGATTAAAATAATGTGATTAAATAAAATACACCATCGAAAAGATAAATAAAAAAATATTAAAGGTTTAAAATTTATCAAATATAGTTAAGAGTCTATGAGATGCTAATATAATTGAATCTAGAATTAAATAAATTATGAGATATCTTTTAAAATCCACTTTAGGAGAAAATAATATAAATTAATTTTTGGTCACTCTCTATAATGAAAATGATTGGGTTGGTTTTGGTATCTCAAATCTAAAAATAACCTTAAAAAATCCATCCAAAACCACATTTTTAATGTTTTCCTGCAATCTAAATTTTTTAATTATTGTAATAGAATGGAAAATTACATTTATGAATGTGAATTAAATAAATTGAGATATAGGAAAACAATATAAATTTAAATTTCATAAAATATTTACAAAACTCAAATCTCATAGTAATCAAATATTGATACCTAAATATTTATTGGCTAACAATAGTAGACCCAAGTTCATTTTGGTACAAAAATATTTTGTTGTTCGATTTATAGGGAAACTGCTTTTCGTGAAACAAAATTCTCTATATGGTACCTAGATATTGGTTTACCAAGACTTGTAACACCCCATGCTTCTACGCTATGCTTCTCTTTTAATAATGTGATAGCATGTGTTGTACGCAACACCGAGTTCTAACACACCATAACCAATCAAACTAGCCGTTATGAATAGTAATACCTACTTTTTGAAATTATATATTTCAATATGGACTTCTTTTTTCAATTCCGAATATCGAATTTATCCTAAGGTGAAATTTTGGAACTTTTTGGATAACAATAATATTTTGATGAATAGTGAAAATTACTAAATTTTAATTTAAAACAACTTTTGTAATTGAAATAATTTATATAAATAAATTATGAATTTGATTGGTTTTAAAGTATATTTAGAATATATTTTAACCATTTAATAAAATGTTGGTCTTTGGACATAATTTCACAATTAAACGGAACATAAACACGTATCAATCTTTTGATAATTATTATATCTTAAAAACACGCCTTTTGTTTTGACAGCGGGAATTAATTTTAAATTAATTTCTGCCACTTCTGTGTTTTGAATTTGGAAAAATTGACTCAATATTTGGAATCAGGATGTTCAAATTTTGTAAATAGGTAACTTTTATTTTTAGACATTTTGAATAATTACTTCGGTAAATATTTTATTTACCATGGTTAAGGGTAAATCCGGTAAATAAGGGTTAAAAAATAATATTATAATAAGACTAAATTACCCTAAACGTGTCCTAAACTTATTGGTTGATATATGTTTGACCATAGGCATCTTTGGTTCGATTTTGGGACCCCATGGAGCCACTTGTAGGTGATAGGGACACATTATTTTAATTAATTTAAAATAAGTACAAAAATGACATAAGCATATATCTTTTAGAAAAAAACATTTACATAGGGTTATATATGTTGGATGTTCGACTATAAATATTAATTAGAAAGATAAAATGATTTCATACATAATGATATTTTATTTATATTTTTTAGACATTAAATAATTTTATTTATTTATGACAAAATGATGATGAAGTAATTACCTAATTAATGAAAAATTAGAATAATTGATATTATAAATACCCAAATAAATATAATTTTTAGAATTTTATGAATTAAACTAATTTTATAGGTTAATATGACATGTTAATATTGCTTTAATTAACTTTTATTGAATTAATCATTCTGTTATGATTTTTACAAAAATCATTTATTGAATAGTGTCAAAATTGACATAAAAGAGTTTTTAAAACTAATATTATAATATTAATTGATATTAAATTCTAAAAATCTATGAATCAGCCAAGAGACTTATGTGATGATGGGTATATAATTTATGGACCACTAGGGGGTATCTTGGATGTATATGGTATGTTCATTAACCATATAATATAAAAATATAAAGGGACATTATAAAAGTGAAACTAACAAACTAAGAGTTAATACTTATAGATAATGATAATATAATGACCCAAACCTGTATAAATTCTATTGGTTGAGTGTTTTTCGACCCATACCCACCTTAACCTTTAAATAATAAACTTTTGAGCCATTATAAACAGAATATTAATTTAGTATAAATTAATATTTCTAGCTTTTCCAATAGTGCCCCTCTTATAAAAGGGCACTCTTCCTTCTCATTACATCACACCATCAAAGTCTTTTGGTTCAGAAAAACACTGCCAAAATACTCTCACAACATCCCTCACTACATCCTAGAGTCCTTAGTTTTTTCAGAAAGCCAACCTAAGGAGCCCTTCTAATCAAATCAAAAGGAAGAACCCGAAGAAGAGGTAAATGTTTTCACCAGCCTTTTGCAGGTTCCTTTCTTCTTCCACTTCTTCTTCCTTTGATGTTACCATTCTAAAATAATAACTCCAGTATCATATATATATAATGATTTTATTATAAATATGGTACAAACATATTCAATATTCTATCCATCCTTTGAATAACATGTCACCATACGTGCGTACGTACGGCTTACCGTCTCCACATCGTGGTGTAATTGTTATTGAATACATTATTAATTGGATGGGTATAATAATGATGTGTAATTACTGTAAATAATAAATTTAACATGATAATGATTCTGTATATATGATATACCATCCAATTATATATTATTTTAATATCAAAATAATGATATTGTCGCTCGTGCGTACGTACGGACTACAGTCTCCACGAACGCAATAAGATTCATTTTCCATCATATCCATTCTAGTATAATTCTCATTATATGATAAATAATAGTATATAAGGACTTGATATCATTTTGAATATGATTAAGATACAACCTATCCCTTACAAACATGGCTTACGTAACAAACCATATAAAAGAAAACGAGTAAGTTAACACCCGAAACAATGATAATACTAAGATATTATTAACAAATAAATGTTAAATGATCATATATGAGATCATATTATTGTATATGATTCTTGTATAATTTAATAACAATTATTTCACCATTATACAGGCGGTTAGCCTACCCCAACCAAGGAAAAGTACAATGTAAGGGTTTATTTCTCAATCTCTTCATTATCCGAGGTTGTTTATACGTAATAATCTACTAGGATCTTCTTTATCATCAAAATCCATGTTTCTTAAAAATGTATTTAAAAACATTTTTACTATTTAATAGAATAAGGGTTAATGTCATTTATTCCCTTGTTTGACATTTTATAAGAGTTTTATAAAGGAATCTTTCCATCATTTTCCAAACAAGGTGCATTTTAACATTTTCGACAGAATTAAGGAAAGAATGTTTTTTTAACTTATACGGAGGGGGAGGTTATTTTACACCATTATAAAATCGTCGAAGCATCCCTGTCTAGCTTATAATAATATTTTCAAAGAATATGTTTTATTTTATAAGTATATGACTCTTAAATGATTTCAAAATAGAAAGAGATATTTCTCTAAAAAGAGTTTTGATTTCATCTATGTCAACATCCTTTTATGGTTTTTACGCTTATTAGAAGTTGATTTATTATGATACAAAACTTATATATTGTATAGAAGGTTTTGTGATATGTTTGACTGTGGATGTGATATTTTTATACCATTCATACTTTATGGTGAATGTATTGACATTTCGTATTCTAGTTTTAATAAGAATGTTTATGTTATGTTTAATCCTTTTCATATTGGAATGCATTGGACTTAATATGTGACGGGTGGAGCCCGCTATAGCTCCTCGATGCATCGGTATGTCTCATGAGACAAAGTAGTGTCTTGGCACAAGGCCTTGACAATATCTAATTTGTAGTCTTGGCATGAGGCCTTGGCTATGTGGTTATGATAGTATGGCATTATACATTCCATCATTATGAAAGTGGTTACTAATATTGCACGCGATTACTCGATTAGTAGACTATCCATGTGAATAAGTAAATAGCATTATTTCATTTTATTTTTTCCATAATATGTTGAAGTTCACCTTCAAAATGCTTTTGTTTTAGTTATACACTTCCTTAATTGTTTAATCTTATTTATGAAGGTTTCTGCTATATTGTTATCCGTTCTGGGAATTTGAGATCACCCGTTTTCTATGTTTTATTTTTCCCAAGATGTGAAGAATTTAGTTATGAATGACCTACAGGGATATTATGAAAGTAAAATAGTGTGGACTATGGAGACATTATGTTGTTGTAGTAGTTTTTCACTTTATGATGTAATGTAAAACATTATGAATATATCTAGTGTTTCCAAGGATACTGAACCAATCGGTCTTCTGAGATTTGATATTTCTTGTGATCATTCCAATGTTATGTAATAATGCACCGACTCTGGGTAACTGGGATCGAGGGATTACAGTTTTATCAGATGAAGTTTAGTACATACCATAGAAACTAGATTTTGTTAAACTCTGATTAGAGCACATAGACCTAAGATGAACATTGAATATTAGTATAGAAGAACAACCTAGAATTTTGTTATTGTAGAGATTTTGTGAGTTTCCTGAACAATACATCCCTGTCTGGATATGAGCAGGTAGAGGCAGCTCTGGCACAGATGTACCTAGGGGTAAAACCTGAAAACACCGCTTTGAGCTAGACTCGAATGGGAACTAGTGCACGACAACGAGCCTTGCTGAACTCTTGGTTAGGACACTCCCGGGGGATATGATTAGGATAACTCTCATTTTCTTTAGAAATCATTAGAAGGGTTTATGAGTATACAATTCCTCAAAGAAAACATTTTTATGATTATGGATTATATCCATAAATAGTCCAATTTAAGTTAAGTGTTTTATAAGTATAGAATTATGTATTTTGATTCATAAAATGATCTAGTTTATGCCATTGTTTAGAAATTGCACCTAGAGGAAGAAATGGAAACTGTATCAATGCATGCACTCCATGTAGGGATTTCCCTCCTACTCAAGATAATTATAGTGGAGCTGGTGATGCAGCTGGTGCCGATCAACTAATCACCATACTGGGACAACTCACTCAGGTTATGAATAATAACTTTACCCGTATGGAGCACCCTGATCCGCAGCGTGGAGGATCAATGTTTGATCAATTCATGAGGAAAAAACCACCAACTTTTAATGGGGTAAAAATCCCTTAGTATTTGAGCAATGGATAAATTCCTTAGATAAAATATTTCAGGCTTTGGGTATTAGTGAAAGGGAAAAAGTTGTCATGGAAGTTTACCGCCTCACTGTAGATGCTGATCAATGGTGGTCATTGATTCAAAACATGAAGGAAGATGATGAAGTATCAAATATGGAATGGAGGGTGTTCAAGGATCTGTTTTTAAATAAATACTTTCCTCGTGACCATCGAGCAGATATGGAAAGGCAATTTCTGAGTCTGAGACAAAAGGAGGATGAGAATGTCACAAAGTATGAGGCTAACTTTACAAGGTTAGCAAGGCATACTAGAGATTAAATACGTAACCGAAGAGGTAAGATATATTTTTTCTTTTATGGGTTAAAACCAATCCTCCATTGAGAATTAATCTCACAATCCTTCTCATCATACGAAGACATTTTCTCCTGTTCTATCAAGACATAAAATGAATCATTTAGTGTCATGACATTAAAGCAAAGCAAGAGAAGAAGAGATCTGCTAATCAATCTGGGAATGGAAATAAGGGGAATAAGGGAATGTTTGAATATCCATCATGTAGTAAATGTGGGAAGATACACCCTGGTACTTGCTTGAAAGGAACGGGAGTCTATTACAAGTGTGGTGAAAAAGGCCACCAAGCTCGTGATTGCAAAGGGAAGAAGGAAGCTACCAATGTTCAGTGATAAAATTGCAGGGAGATGGGACATTATGCAAATGAGTGTCCTAAGAGTCAGGGGAACGTACCTCAGAAAATTCCAAGGGATCAAGGCCAAGCTTATGTTATCACTACTGTTGAGGTAGATGCTCCGAAAGATGTGGTGGAAGGTAATTTAATGGTTTCTTCAAGTTTAGAAAATGCATTATTTGATTCTGGATCAACACATTGTTTCATATCTTCCCAGTTTGCTATGAAAATTAGATATTTCAAATTTTATTGAACAAGGGAGTTCTCAGTTAAAACTCCTAAGGGAAGTATCATTGCAACAAAGTTTTGCGAATCAGTCCCCATTAGAGCACATAAGTGTTCTTTATTTTCTGATCTCATCATCATACCTATGATCGAGTCTGATATAATCCTCGGTATGGACTGGATTTTAGACTATGATGTGATTATTTATTGTAAGAAGAAAGAGGTTATGATTTATGATGATGATGATAAGGAACGCCTTATCTTTAGAGTAGAATCTTCACCACCTAATTCTTATCTGGATCCACCCAAAGTAGCTCAACTAAATTCAATTATTGGGGAGGTAGATAATGAAATGACTATGGGTGAGGAAAGGAATGTTCAAATAGAGGATTTAACTTTTGTGAAAGAATATGTAGATGTATTTCTAGAAGCATTACCTGGACATTCTCCAGAATGAGATGTTGAGTTTTCCCTTGATTTAATTCCTTGAGCATGGCCTATATCGAATACCCCTTATAGAATGTCCACTATCGAATTAGTTGAACTATAGAAACAATTATAGGAATTGAGTAAAAAGGTATTTATTCACCCTAGTGTTTCTCCATGGGGAGCCCCTATTCACTTTGTTAAAAAGAAATATGGATCTATGATGTTATGTATCGAATATAGGGAGATCAATGCTATAACAATAAAGAACCAGTATCCCTAACCTTGGATTGATGACTTATTTGACCAAATGCATGGAGCTCAATACTTTTCAATGATTGACCTTCAATCAGGAAACCATCAGTTGTGTGTAATGAGGGAAGACATTCCGAAGACAACATTTCAAACCAGATATGGGAATTACGAGTTTACTATAATTCCTTTTGGATTGACTAATGCACCCTCTATATTCATGGATCAAATGAATAGAGTTTTCAAGGAATATCTCGATGAATTTGTGGTGGTTTTCATTGATGATATCTTGGTATAGTCCAGAAGATACGAAGATGATGAAAAACACTTGTGCATTATCCTGAAGATTCTGAGAAGCCATGAATTATACAGGAAGTTTAGCAAGTGTGAATTCTGGGTACAATAGATTTCTTTTCTTGGCCATATTGTCTCTAAAGAAGGAATCTTTGTTGATCCTTCTAAGACCAAGGCAATCCTATAATGTCCAGCACCTACGAGTATAAATGAGGTACACAGTTTTATTGGATTGGCAGGTTATTATCGACGTTTAGTCCATAATTTTGCCCGATTTTCTAACCCATTAATGAAGCTCACACGTAAAGGGGTTAAATATGTTTGGACAAAAGATTGTGAAGAATGTATTGAAGAACTGAAGAGAGGATTAGTAAATGCACCTATACTGACTCTACCATCAGGAAATGATGGGTTAGTTATTGATAGTGATGCATCGAAGAAAGGACTTGGTTGTGTCCTTATGAAAAATGATAGGATTATTTACTATTCGTCACGATAGTTGAAAATTCATGAACAAAACTATCCTACACATGATCTCATGTTAGTAGCTATGATCTTTGCTTTGAAGATATGGAGGCACTACCTCTATGGTGAAAAATGTGAGATTTATACTGATCACAATAGTTTAATGTATATTTTCTCACAAAAAGAACTCAACATGAGGCAAAGGAGATGGCTTTAATTACTCAAAGATTATGATTGTACGATACACTACCACCAGGGGGAAGAAAACAAGGTGGCAGATGCTTTGAGCAGAAAAGACCATGCAGTTTTGAACAATATGAGAATTGAAAGGGATCCAATTTTCATGGATGTAGTGAAGATGGACATGGGAATAACCAGGGAAGGTGAAACGTCAATGCTTTTCAAATGGTTGCCAAACTATATTTACTAGAAAGGATTAAGAGTTCTCAGACTGATGATGATGAATTTAAAAAGAATATTAAAGCTGTTAATGATGGGAGATTGAAAGACTTTGTGTTTGAAGATGGAATTTTGAAATTCAGGAAGAGACATTTTGTTCCAGATATACCTGATCTAAAAAAGGAATTGATGGATAATACTCATAGTTCCAATTTCTCTATCCACCATAGGAGAACCAAAAAGTATAGAGATTTGAAGGAACATTTTTGGTTTGACAACATGAAGTGGGAGATTGCTGAATTTGTGTCAAGTTTTATGGTTTGTCAACAAGTGACAGCTGGAAGGCAACAACCCGGAGGAGTCATGCAACCTCTTCCCATACTAGAGTGGAAATGGGACATTATTACGATGGAATTTGTCATGGTGCTACCAATGAATCCTAGAAGGAATGATGCAATATAGGTTATTTTTTATCGTCTTACGAGGTCAGCACATTTTCTTTCTATAAGAGAAGATCTACCACTAGAACATCTAGAAAGACTATATATTAATGAAGTTGTGAGACTTCATGGAGAACCCCTATCGATTGTTTCTGATCGTGATCCCCATATTACTTCAAGGTTCTGGAAGAGTCATCTGAAATCACTAGATACTAAACTTCATTTGAGCACTGCCTACCACCCTCAAACAGATGGACAATCAGAATGAAATATTCAAACCATAGAAGACATGTTGAGATCCCGGTCACTTGACTTTCAAGGAATGTGGGATTAATATTTACCTCTAGTAGAATTTTCCCATAACAATATCTTCCATTTGAGTATTTTGATGGCACCATATGAAGCGTTATATGGAAAAATATGTCGCACACCAACCTGCTGGGATGACGTTGGAGAAAGAAAACTTGTAGGTCTAGACCTGGTGGGGGAAACGATGGAAAAGGTGAAGGTAATCCAAAATCACATCAAAGCAGCTCAAAGTAGGCAGAAGGGCTATACCGATAATCGAATAAAGGATTTGAAATTTCAAGTCGGTGATCATGTTTTCCTAAAGGTATCTCCATGGAAGGGAGTCATACGTTTTGGTAAGAAAGGTAAATTGAGTCCCAGGTACATCGGCCCTTTCGAAATTCTAGAACGAATTGGGGATGTAGCGTACTGATTGGCAATGCCGCCAAGTCTCTCCAAAGTTCAGGATGTGTTCCATGTATCTCTGTTGAGGAAATACATGCCTGACCCAACATATGTACTCACCTATGAGTAGATAGAAATGGAACCCGATCTGTCTTATTGCGAAGAGCCCGTCCGGATTTTTGATACGAGAGAACATGTACTGAGAAACCAGACGACTCGTCTGGTAAAAGTCTTGTGGAGAAACCACAAGATGGAAGAGGCAACGTGGGAAACCGAGGAACTTATGATAAAGTACCACCTGTGTCATTTCATGTGATAAGTATTCTAGAAATTTCGAGGTCAAAAAGTTTGAAGCAGGTGAGAATGTAACTCCCAAGCTTCTATGGTACGCTTCTCTTTGAATAATGTGATACCGTGTGTTGTACGCAACACCGAGTTCTAACACACCATAACCAATAAAACTAGTCATTATGAATAGTAATAACTACTTTTTGAAATTATATATTTCAAAATGGACTTCATTTTTGGATTCGGAATATCGAATTTCACATAATGTGAAATTTTTGTACTTTTCGGATAACTTTAATATTTTGATGAATAGGGAAAATTACTAAATTTTAATTAAAAACAATTTTTTAATCGAAATAATATATATTGAAAAATTATGAATTTGAGTAGTTTTAAGGAATATTTGTAATATATTTTTACCATTTAATACAATTTTGGTAATCAGAAATAATTTCAAAATTTAACCGATAATAAACAAGTATCAATCTTTTGATAGTTATTATATCTTAAAAACACGCTTTTTGTTTTGACAGCGGGAATTAATTTTAAATTAATTTCTGCCACTTCTGTGTTTTGAATTTGGAAAAATGGATTCCATATTTGGAATTAGTATGTTCAAATTGTTTAAATATGTAACTTTTATTTTTAGACATTTTGAATAATTACTTCGGTAAATATTTTATTTACCGTGGTTAAGGGTAAATCCGGTAAATAAGGGTTAAAAAATAATATTATAATAATTCCAAATTACACTAAAACGTGTCCTAACATTATTAGTTGATATATCTTCGACCATTGGCATCTTTGGGTCTATTTTGGGACCCATGGAGCCACATGAAGGTGATAGGGACACTTTATTTTAATTATGTTAAAATAAGTACAAAAATGACAAAGAATATATCTTTAAGAAAAAAAAAATTTACATAGGGTTATATATGTTGGATGTTCGACTATAAATTTTAATTAAAATAAAAAACTATTTCCTACATAATTATATTTTATTTATAATTTTTAGACATTAAATAATTTAATTTATTTATGACACAATGCTGAAGAAGTAATTACCTAATTGATGAAAAATTAGAATAATTGATTTTATAAATACCCAAATAAATATAAATTGAGACTTTTTATGAATTAAACTAATTTTCTATGTTAAAATGACATGTTAGTATTTCTTTAATTAACTTTTATCGAAGTAATCATTCTGTTATGATTTTTACAAAAATCAATTATTGAATAGTGTCAAAATTGACATAAAAGAGTTTTTAAAACTAATATTATATTATTAATTTATATTAAATTATAAAAATCTAAGGAACGGCCAAGAGACTTATATCATGATAGGTGTATCATTAATGGAGCACTTGGGGGTTTTTTGGATGTATATGGTATGTTTATTAACCATATGATATAAAAAATACAAAGAGACATTGTAAAATGAAACTAATTAACTAAGAGTTAATACTTAAAGATAAAGTTAATATAATGACCAAAACCTGTCTAAATTATATTGGTTGAGAGGTTTTCGACCCAACCCCACGTTAACCTTTAAATAATAAACTTTGGAGCCATTATAATCCGAATATGAATTTATTATAAATTAATATTTCTAGCTTTTCCAAAGGTTCCCCTCACCCCTCTTATAAAAGGGCACTCTTCCTTCTCATTATTTCACACCTTCAAAGCCATTTGTATCGGCCAAACTCTTCCCAAATACTCTCCCAACTTCTATAACTACATCCTAGATGCCTTAGTTTGATCAGAAAGCCAACTTAAGGATCCCTTTTGATCAAATCAAAAGGAAGAACCCGAAAAGAGGTAATGTTTTCACCACCCTTTTTCAAGTTCCTTTCTTCTTCCACTTCTTCTTCCTTTGTTGTTACCATTATAAAATAATAACTACAATATTATATATATATTGTGATTCTATTATAAATATGGTACAACCATATTCATTATTCTATCCATCCTTTGAATAACCTGTCGCCATACGTGCGTACGTACGGCTTACCGTCTCCACGTCGTGGTGTAATTGTTATTCAATAAATTATTATTTGGATGGGTATAATAATGATGTGTAATTCATGTAAACAATAAATGTAACATGATAATGATTATGTATATATGATATACCATCAAATTATATATTATTTTAATATCAGAATAATGATATTGTCACTCGTGCTTACGTACGGACTACCGTCTCCACAAACGTGATGAGATTCATTCTCCATCATAACCATTAAAGTATAATTCTCATTTGATGATTAATAATATTACATAAGGATTTGATATAATTCTGGATATGATTATGATACAACCCATCCATTACAAACATGGCTTACATAACAAATCATATAAAAGAAAACAAGTAAGTTAACACCCGAAACAACGATACTACTATGATATTATTAACAAATCAATGTTAAAAGATCATATGTGATATAATATTAATGTATATGATTCATGTATAATTTAATGACAATTATTTCATCATTATACAGGAGGTAAACCTACCCCAACCAAGGAAAAGTACAAGGTAAGAGTTTATTTCACAATCTCTTCATTATCTGAGGTTGTTTATACGTAATAATCTACTGGGATCTTCTTTATCATCCACATCCATGTTTCTTAAAAAATTATTTCAAATTTTTTTTACTATTTAAATGAATATCGGTTAAAGTCATTTTATACCCTTGTTTGACTTTTTATAAGAGTTTTATAAATTAATATTTCCATCGTTTTCCAAACAAGGTGCATTTTAACCATTTCGACATAATTAAGGTGAGAATGATTTTTTTACTTATACGGCGGGTGCAGTTATTTTCCTCCTTTATAAATTCGTCAAAGCTTCCCTTACAAGTTTATAAGAATATTTTCAAAGAAAATTTTTTATTTTATAAATATATGACTCTTAAATGATTTCAAAATATAAATACATATTTCTCTAAAAAGAGTTTTGATTTCATCTATGTCAACAACCTTTGATGGATTTTACGCTTATTTGAAGTTGATTTATTATGATACAAAACTTCTATATTGTATTGAAGTTTTTGTGATATGTTTGACTGTGGATGTTCTATTTTTATACCATTCAGAGTTTATGGTGAATGTATTGAAATTTCATATGCTATTTTTAATACAAATGTTTATGTTATGTTTAAACCTTTTCATATGGGAATGCATTGGACTTAATATGTGACGGGTGGAGCCCGCTCTAGCTCCTAGATTCCTCAGTAGGTCCAATGAGACAAACTAGTGTCTGGGCACAAGGCCTTGACGAAATATTATTTTTAGTCTTGGCACGAGGCCTTGTCTATGTGGTTATGATTGTTTGGCATTATGCATTCCATCATTATGAAAGTGGTTATTGATATTTCATGTGATTGTTCGATTAGTAGTATATCCATGTGAATAAGTAAATGTCATTATTTAATTTTATTTTTTCCATACTATGTTGAAGTTCAAGTTCAAAAGGCTTTTGTTTTAGTTATACACTGCCTTAAATGTTTATTCTTATTTATGAAAGTTTCTGCTATATTGTTATCCTTACTGGGCATTTGAGCTCACCCATTTTCTATGATTTATTTTTCCCAGGATGTGAAGAAGTAAGTTATGAATGACCTGCAGTGATATTATGAGGGGATAATAGTGTGGAAAATGGAGACATTATGTTGTTGTAGTAGTTTTTCACTTTATGATGTATTGTAAAACTTTATGAATATATCTAGTGTTTCCAAGGCTACTAAACCAATCAGTCATTCGAGATTTGATCTTTCTTGTGATCATGCCAATGTTATGTAATAATGCACCGACTCTGGGTAACTGAGGTCGGGGCGTAACAAGACACATGTGTGGTAACCTCTCTGAATTCAATCAACCCAATAAACATGAATGAATTCATATGATCATCAATAATAGCTCTACGATTAATATAATTAGTGAAGGTACCATCAATTTTGATTACTCAACTCTTATTAATAATGTTTAATTTAATATAGTATTAAAAGAATATGTTCAAATTGTTAATCAATTGCATGATAGTGGTAATGAAATATCTTTTAAAAAAAAATTTATTTTTTTTTATCTCAAGATGAAATATTTTTTTACCACTTCCCTTTTCAAAAATATTTACAAAATAAATTTAAAATCACTCAGTAGATAGAATATGAAATGATTACGTGAAAAAGTTAGTGATTCAGGGATTTTATATTTACATCGTTTTCAGAAAATCACTCATTAATTTATCAAACCTAACCTTTATGATGTAGTGTAATATATAACCAAACAACATTTCTAGTATGACATGGTTTATAAAGAATATCAATATGGAAAGAAACCTGAATACTCTTTATGTCAGAAAAAGGATTTTATTATGCAATATCTATTGAATTAATTCATCTTGTAGAGTTCATACCTTCTAAAATTAAAATTCTAGTTTTTAAATATTATAATTTCATTATTGTTGACAAAATTACATGATTATCTTTGACTTACTTATTATCTCATAAAATTGAGTCCTACAAAACATTCATAATTTTTTTCAAAAAATATGAAAGTGAAAATGGTATTAAAATTATTTTCTTTAAATATGATCATTGAAGAGAATTCTAAAATAGTAAATTTAATAAATTATGTTATTTTTACTTCTATAATCATTCTTTTTATTCTTCTCCAACCCCTCAAAAAATAGGTATAGTAGATAGGGGACGTCGATCAATCCTTGAAATCTATAAATGTTTTTTGATTGAATATAATTAAAAAAAATATTTTTGGGATAAGGATGTAAATACTGTAACACCCTGAACCTATTTACCCATAGTTGGTAAATTATTACATAACATTGTCATTATCACAACAGATTATGTCTCAAAAGACTGATTAGTTTAGTATACTTGGAAGTACTAGATATATACATTAGTTTTACATTATATTATGAAATAAAAAACAACCACATTGTGCCCCTTTAGAACACACTCATATACCTTATCCTATCCCTACATGTAAATCATAATATAATTTTTCACATCCCAGGAAAAATAAAATATAGAAATGGGTGAGCATAGATGCTCAGTAAGGATAACAATATTTCAAAAACATTCAAAATAAGCATAAACAATTAAGGCAATGTATAAGACACAAACCAAACCCTTTTAAACATAATCATATGTTTAATATGGAAAATATAAAACTAAAAATGCCATTTACTTTTTCACATTGATATTCTACCAGTCTAATAATCACATTTAATATCGATATATGATTTTATAATGATGGAATGCATAATGTTGGACATCATAACCACATAGTCAATTCCTTGTGCTAAAAATACAAATAAAATTTCTTCAAGGCCTTGGGCCAAGACACTAGTTTGTCTCATGATACTTATAGATGCTTCGTAGAGCTATAGTGGGACACAATAGTAACTTACTACATCCAATGCATTTCTCATATGAAAAGTTTGATACAAAATCTAAACATTCATATTAGAACCAACAAATGAAATGTCAATATTTTAAACACAAACCATGAATGACATAGAAAGAACACATCTACAGTCAAACATAAATTCTTTAACACAATATGGAATATTATATTATAATAAATCAACATCAATCATGAATAATGTAGGATATTGACATAGATAAAAATATCCAGTATATCTATTTTAGAGAAATACATCATTTTCTTGAAAACATTTAAAAGTCTCACAATTTTTCCAGAATTTGTCAAAAAATATATTTGAATCAATGTGTCCAATACCTCTTTGAAACATTTAAAAGGAATTTTAATTTTAAAACATCCATTTCCAAATAAATAAATCCTTTTAAACATTTTTAAAACAAGGACATTATTTAGAATGATTTATAAGAATAACCCTTCAAAACATTTAAAGTGATATTATAGTTAGAGTTCCTATCCAAATGAGAGACGTTTGAATAAAAATAATTGAGGTAATCTAAACATTATTATATAATGACAATAAATAATTTCATGATATACTCTGTTAAATTATAGTATATAAACCATATAAAATTGAATTGGTGCATAACAACAATGAAGTCCTAATAGAATATAAATTGAGATGAAATCTATTATAAATACTATATCCTTAGGTTAAGGGAAAATAAATGACATAATTATGTGTGAAAAATATAAATAAACTAAATATTATTGAATATTTAGTGTAAATCAATCAAAGTACATACACACATATTCTTGTAACAACAACACCAATGACTTGGATGTTTAACTCAATGAAAGGAAATTTAGTTAATATTACTATTATCATGTTTGTATCGATGATGTGAGAACTTATCAATGGATTTATTATGTGTATAAAAAGTATATCCACACAAAGGGGAGTGTAAATTAGTAATTAAATAAATAAATAGTGATGCCACAGAAAATCATGGAGTAAAATAATCAATGAAGTTTGTGAAAACTCAATTAGTGGAAATCGAAATTAGAAATTCACTTACCGATTAGGTAACAATAGAAACATACACCCCATTAAAAAAGATCATAAAATTATTTTTTAAATAACCAAAAATTAAATTATATGACACACGTAATACAATTATGGGCATTAAATACACCACACAAAAGAAAATAGTGGCAATATAGCATGAATCTCAGAGGAATAAAAAGTGAGATGAAAATCCCTTACCACGTTGTAATCAATTGAGTCATATGACCAAAAGATAATAACCCCCAAATGAATCACAGAATAACATTAATATAAATAGAATCAGGATAATATATATCAAATGGAAGTACACAATACCCCACATGCAATAAATAAGGGGTGAATAATGGAAATCTCTTGGAATTAATAGTGACATAAGAAACCCCTTACCTCAAGTCCGACTTGTCTTGTATGTTCCTTTTTCTTCCTAAATAATAAAAATAAGTTAATTTTTACAAGCCTAATATATTTTTTCTAGTTTAATTAATACCTTTATATATCTTCTTATCTTTCTATAACAACTAGTTAATTATTTATTTTCATATCATACATTTTGTCGATGTTCAGAACATGAGTAAAAAATGAACATGTGTAATTATAAATTGTCTGGGTGGTCAAAATTATAATATCTACAACATCGTATTCAGGAATTAAATATCATTAATATTATATTTATTTGGAATATATATGTATTTATGATACTACATAACATTTGGGGATATGAAATTAAATGCATTGTTCATAGAGATGGTAGGCCGTACATATGCATGAATAGTACTTTTATTTCTATTTCATATTTTAATGTATTTAAAAATTAATGATACATGGGAATATTAAAATTAAAATATAATATGATATATAAAATCATTATCTCTATCCTTTATACATCCCTCGTATGGCATGAACGAGTCATATAACTCTGAGGGGCGGTATTCCGCACTTCCACAAATGAAATTATCGTATTTACCCATTACGGATACCATAATGGTATTATAAAAATTTAAAATAATGAATTAAAGAGACAATATAAATATAATAAATATCAAAAATAAATATAGTTCCATCATAATGGACACCATGATAGGTGGTTGGAGATATTTGAAAAATCATCATTTCATTAGGTAGTAGTTCACCGTCCACAGAAATAGTAAGTTCGTACCCATTAGATAGAGGTGTGTGGATGTGTAGTTTGATTAATTTTCATAAAAACTACCTTTTATATTTATTATACTGTTGTTTCTATAAAATATATGTATAAAGGGAGTTTAGGGGGTTGAATAAGTAAAATAAAATAAAATAACTTAAGAGAAGATGTTGCATTTAAATCAGGTAACTCCCTTTGGTTTAAACCTAATGCTTTTAGTTGATGTTCCTTATGACTAGTGTAATACTTATAAGAGTAAGAAAGGGATGTAGGGAGCTGAATTGGGAATATTTTGGACGATCCAAGGTGCTTGAGAGGTCTGAGTAATGGGTTTGAAGTGGAGTCCTTTTATAAGGGGGAGAGGGCACTTAAGGAATGTTTGAAAATATTATATTATTATATAATGGTTTTTTGTCTATAAAGGTCCAAAACTCATTAAATTATAAGATATGATGACTCTTCTTCGTAATAAATTGATTCACTAATAATTAGACATGATTTTTATTTTTTTAATTTTATTAATCTTATTTATTTAAATCATTCATTAATGAGGTATGCACTACATCATGGTTGTGTCATAAATAATTTAATTTATATTATGTCTAAAACTTATAAAAAATTCCATGATGTAGTTAATATTTTTAGATTTAAAATTAATATTTATAGTCCAAGAGATTACTTATATAAACCCATGTAAAAAATGATTTACAAAAAGATATATGTTTAAGTCATCTTTGTCCTTACTTTAAATTAATTAATATAAAATGTCATTATCACTCCCAAGTGGTCCATGGGGTCCCCAAATAGACCCAAGGATTCCCAAGGTCGGAAATATATTATTCAATAATATTAGGACACATGTTAGGGTAATTTAATGTTATTATAATATTATTTTTTCCCTTAATTACCATATTTACCTTTAAACCATTGTAAATAAAATATTTATTGAAGTAAATATTCATGGTGTATAAAAATGAAGGTTACCTATTTACATAATTTGAAAATCTTAATTCAAAATATGGAATACATTTTCCTAAATTCAAAACACTGAATTCGTTGAAATTATTGTAAAATTAATTCCCGTTGTTAAAAAAAAGGCATGTTTTTAAGAAATAATAACTATCAAAAGATTGAAATTTGTTTTTATCCAATTTCAAAGTAAAATTACATATAATGACCACAATTGGATTAAATGATAAAAATTTAATATAATTATTCTTTAAAACCATTTAAAAGTATTATCTAACCATACAATGCAATTATATTAAAAGCCAGTTTGGAATTAAAACAAAATATTTTTTCACTATTCATTAAAAAAATAAACTTAATCAGAAAAATACAAACAATTTACCCAAAGTATATTTTTATGTCCTAGTTCAAAAGAAGAATTTTACATTGTAAAATAGAACATATAAAAGTTTCAAATATTTGATTTATAAAAGGTTCACTATTAGAAGGTGAAAAAATTTCATTTTTTGAAAAATAATTCTTTTATCTGAAAAATTAAATTTTACCTTATATAATGTCTAAGAAACACATAAAATGAATGTTAAAATTATATGGGATATTTATAAAATTAAAAAATTGGTTTTTAACATTTATAACCACTTTCTAAACTAAAACGACATAAATTTTTCAATAATATTTGTTTTCTAATTTTGTGTGTTATTTTATTTTATATACAAAAAACAAAATCTTTTAATTTAAGAAAGGAGTATAATTAAATCAGAATGTTGGGTTTCAACTGTTATATGAACATTGGTCAATATTACTGTTGGAAACTAAACTCTTAAAATTAATATTTTTGTTTATAATTTCAAATGATCTCGGTTAATTAATAAAGAAAGAAGAGTCGATGACATCATGCATTAGACTCGAGCCATATAAAGCCCTTCTTTTGGTGATTGGGAAGGAGGTAGCATCAATGCGGTTTGCTTTAAACCAATTCCAAGCCAAAATTAAACATGTGAAGCTTGAACGAAATCACCTAAGGGAGAAGTTCAAGCTCATAGAAATCACCACTAGGGCAATGTTGTCCAACCACCCCAAGATTCTATCACAATTGAACACCTTACACTTAGGTCCTATATTGTTGTTATTATGGTCTATGTAATGAATCCTTAATTAATTTTTGTAATCCATTGGTATAAATATAATTTTTACTTCTTATTATGGTAAAATTTGTGAATTTCAAATGTCTGGATAAAAATTCGATGAATTTGAATTTTGGAAAAAGGGGGTGTTTTAAAATATTTTTGTATTATATAAATAATAAATAACATGAATTGATTTTCAAAAAATGGCCTTATACAATTGTGTTCAGTATGAAATTTATATTCTAATAAGATCAACATAATTTTAGGGAATTGTAAAGTATAAATAGTAACATACCCATATGAATAGTAATAAATAGTATTGAATAGTAAATCTACCAAAAAATAGAAACATCCCCCCTCAATGTATAAATACATTTTAGACATCATAAATGTAAAAGAACGATCATATTATAAGTTTTAGTATTTCTGTATGTCAAAAATAATATATTTAAAATTTTATAATTAATTTATTAATTTAAATTGGAAATTTATTTTCAAAAAATGTAATCATAAATTGTTACTTTATTGTCTTATAATTATAGGATAATTTTATGGGACCTTGATTGATTTTTTAAGGTGTTTCAAAATAAGTTATAGATTTAAAGTTATTTATTTTTAATAATTAATTATTTTATTTAAAAATTAAATAAAAATTATTTGGATAATTATTTTCATAAAATGGAGTTAAATTTTGAATTCAGAGCATCGATATTCGGTTAGGGTAATTTCTTGGGATTTTTCTGAAAAAGTTGAATTTTCTATGAATAGTAAACAATATAGTTTTTACTTTCGGGTGTTTAATGACATCATTGATGTTGAAATAAAGATGTAATAAATATAGTATACTTTTGTATAGTAATATATTCTATGTTGTGTTCCATGTGACCAATATAATTTGTAAATACCATGGGAAAGCCAATTTGTTTGCAAATACCACCGATCAGGTGTCACTTGGAAATTAATTAACAATTCCCTCAAATTTCATATAAATACCAAGAAATTTCATCATTCATTCCATTAAAAATCTTCATCAATGATGTTATAGTCTTTTTACTTCCCATAGAGTCCTCCCAAGGTTCCTTCAAACCCGCAAGGTCCCAAAAATCATGCATTCGAAGTTACACTTCATGGTAAGAGAACCTTTCACCCTCCACTTTTAAGTCATGACTTCTTTTATGTTCTATCTTCTATTTTCTATTAAATTCCGTTGGATTATGTTATTCTATATCATCTAGGAAATCCATTTTATGACCAAATGTTGATAGTTGCTTTCCACTCTCATCAACGGATTTTCTGGATTTTTAAATGACACTATTTTGCTACCAAATTATCGTAAAAGAAATCGCATATCCTCTTTTCCTTCGATTTTCATTTTCATATCGTATTTCTTTCAAATATCCATACCATGATCTTATTTATTTTTATTTTGTACCTATATTTTATTATGAGTTATTTATGAGTGGGTGACCTTTGTCCTCTCTCTTTTCAATGTTGTCTAAAACCATGTTATATAGTTGTTGTGTTGCAGAATCTTCATCTCAATATCTCTATCTTTTCTGAAGAAATTTTCTTATTTTACTTATATCAAAACCATGACCTAATTTTGTTTATATGTGTTTTCATAAATACATAAAGATGATATATTTTATTCTGTAATTGACATACATATATCTCACACTCTCTATCCATGGGATATAAATGACATAACGATCATGTTTTTAAGAACTTTTAAAACATCTTGATTTTGAAATGAAACCCATTTATTTTTCTCTCCCTGGGTTATTTATTGAATATTTGATTATGATATATTTTTATGACATGAAAGTAAATACATATTAAGGGAGGGCCCTGATAGCGCACCAATTCATTGGGTAATGAATTTAATATCTAGAGTTGACAAGTTTCCCGATTCCTTGGTGAATAATTTTGGTAAATTTTTTATGACACCTTCTGATGAACCTTGGAGATTTGTTCATAAATGTATAAATGAAATGTTATAGCCACAAATTCAATTTTTTATTTCTGTTCTTTTTATTGTGATATTCCCTTTTTTCTATTGCTCATGCCTTATGGTTTTCAACATGTTCTTATTAATATCACAAGTAAATTGACTCCCTTGCTTTATTTATTGGGCCAACAGCACACCCTTTCTTTGGAGTTATGTCTCCATGTTATGAGATGCAGTAATTGTAATTAGGATGAACTTTTCAAGTATTATTCCAAGGGGATATGAATGTTTATTTTATGTTTTCATGTGTTATTGTTCCTTATTTCTAGGACAATAAACATTAAGTATCCTCTATTTGTAAAATGTAATGAAATGTTATGTAATAAAAAGGGGGGATGCCATAGATGGTATTAAAGTAAAGTATAATTATTTATGGAAATTAGGATATGATAAATTTAGGAACAATTATATAGAAAAGTTTAAATATTGGAATAATTCCTCGTATTTTGGTGAGTACTGAATAAGTGGTTTATCAAGAAAATGCATTCCTATCCAGATACCAATAGGTAGAGGTGGCTCTGGAACAAATGTACCTAGGAGTGAAAACATTGACAAGGAGTTTCAGGCTTAACCTAGGTTATCCGAGTATATGACAGTGGGCCTTGCTGCACTCGTGGTTACAACACAGCTGTGGGGTATGTTTGGTTAATTATATGCTGTTTATGAATCATTACGAATGATTTATAGAGAAATGTAATTGTTTAATGCATGATTTTAAGGCATAAAATCATTTATAGTTAACTGATTTGTAAATAAAATAATTTTCTAAATAAGTGTTTATTATTTTAGAAATTGGTGAGAAATATAAGGAACCATTCAAACAGTGACCACAATAGACCATGCGCTGATGACCTTCCGATGGAAGTCAGAATGGAATCTTTCATGCCAATGATGATCCAACTAACTCAAGTTATGTGAAATAACATTAATCAAGATGAGAGGAAAATCTCACCATGAAGGGAACAACATTCCATTGAGTCCTTTATGCATCAATGACCACCAACCTTAAATGGGTCGACTAAACCATTGATTGCTGAATAGTGGATCAGCTCGATAGGGAAGATCTTTTCTGTGCTCCGCTGTTCGGAGAAAGAGAATGTCATACTAGTTATATATTTCTTAGACGAAGAAGCTGATAAGTTGTGGGAACTGATTAAAGACAGGAATCCAAGAGAATTTGGGGAAGTTATAGAGTGGGGGCGTTTAGAGGGATCTTATTGAGTAAGTATTTTCCCCGTTCCACGAGAATATGTTTGGAGAAGGTGTTTATCATGATAAAGGATAATAGAATAATTCTATGGGAATCTAAGAGATGAACATATCGTGGCTTTCACATTAAATATATATCTCTTTCATGGATCCAAATGGTAAGGTTGATAGATTCTTTAGTGACCAAAGACTTTATCTATGGATGAATATTGCCACTCTAGATTATGATAGCTATGATGAGATAGTGCAAAGTGCGATGGGAGTCGAACTAGGGTTCGGTGTGAAACAATGGTATCATAAATCCAATGACAAGAAAAGATCAATGGAGACAAGATTAGGGAGGATATTCAATTATGAAATAGGAGTAAATCATGTACAACATCCCACCTATAATAAATGTGGGATGAGGCATTCATGGAACTTCTTGGTCGGGAGTGAGAAGTGCTACAAGTGTGGTAGAGATGGCCACATTGGATAGAATTGTAGCAGTGAGGTGAATCCACAACATGCAAACACTAAAGAAAAAAGAATGATGATTCATGCCCAACCTGATTTCGAATTTTATAAGTGAGGACAACTTGGTCACATTTCCAATAATGGTCTAAATCGAAGGGTAGTGGAGGGGAATGACCATAAGACTCAAAAATGACCAAGGGAACAATTTCGTACCTCTCCAATCACTGCCGCCATAGTTTAAGAACCAAATGATGTTGTGACATGTACTCTTGTTGTTCTATCAAATCTATTAATTACTTTTTTTGATTCTGGGTCAATGCATTCCATTATTTCCACCAAGTTTTCAATGAATTTATAATCAACCCCCGATAGGCTGAAAGTTGAGTTATAATTCAAGACCCTTTGTGGGATTATCCAAGCATCATTAGTGTTTAGAAACTCTAGTATTTACTTCTATGACCACAATCTTATCGCAAATATTTTAGTCATTCCCATGATGGAATTCCACATTATACTATGGATGGACTGGATCTCAATGTATAATTCTATGATAAAATTCATAAGCAAGTAAATCACAGTTTTCTTGATTGGAAAACCTATATTTATCTTTAAAGGAGAGATATCTAAAACTGATATTTTCCTAGAAGGACCTCCTATATCCATATTTATGGAGTTTATTGGTGAATAAGAAGATTTAAATGAATGTTTGAGTATAGAAAATATCCCCATCATCATTGAATATGTTAAAGTATTTCATGAAGATTTTCCTAGACCTCCCCCATAAAGGGAGGTAGAGTTCTTCATTGAACTCGTACCTAGATCTCATTCGATATCAATGACCCCATATAGGATGTAAAATCATGAGCTGGAGTATCTAAAGAAACAACTCCAAGATATTTTGGAGAAGGGTTTTATCCAACCATGTGTGTCTCCTTGGGGTGAACATATTCTATTTTTGAAGAAGAAGGATGGATCAATGAAGCAATGTATTGATTATAAAGAATTTAATGGGATCACAGGTTAGAAAAAATACCCTCTTCAAAAAATTGAAGACTTATTTTACCAAATTCATTGGCCTCAATTCTTCTCTATGATTGATCTTAATTCTGGTTATGATTAATTGGGTGAGAAGAAAGAAGATATTCCAGAAACTGCCTTCTCATCATGATATGTGCATTATGAGTTAGTTGTTATACCCTTAGGACTACCTAATCCACCTACTATTTTTATATATTTTATTAATAGAGTCATTAAAGACTACCTTGATAACATTATGGTAGTTTTAATTTATGATATTCTGTTATATTCCAAATGTAGCGAGGAGAATTAGGATCATCTAATGGTTATTTTTGCAAATTTTATTATAGGACATGCCTTTTTGGAAGTCCAAAAAATCATAACACTAGTTGCAATAAGTTTCATTCTTGCGGAACACTGTAACCAATGATGGATTATCAATTGACCCTACAATGACAATATATGTAGTGGAGTAACCTCATCCTACAACAATAACAATGATTTATAGTTTCCTTGGATTAGTAGGATATTATAGGTGGTTTGTGAAAAACATTTAATGAATTTCTAATTCATTAACTATGTTAACTCGAAAAGGGGTCAATTTCATCTGGACATAAGATTGTCCAGGTTGTTTCCAAGATCTGAAGAAGAGATTGGTTTCTACACCCAGGGTAAATCATCCCTCAGGTGGACAACGATTCGTTATTTTTAGCGATGCATCTTTGAATGGACCTGGGAGAATCCTCATGAAAAATGAAATAGTCATTTCTTATGCATCTCGACAGTTGAGGACACATGAGCAGAACAATACTATGCATGATAAAGAGATGGATGCGGTTGTTTTTTCACTGACGATATGAAGGCACTATCTTTATAGAGAGAAATTTGATGAATACACAGACCAACAATGTTTGATGTATATTTTCACACAAATGAATTGAACATGATGAAAAAGAGATGGTTGGAACTTCTCACATAATATTATTGTTCAATTCATTATCACCCCAGAAGAGGAAGCAAAGTTACTGATGCATTAAGCAGGAAAGGATGAGTTTTTATTTCCATGATGAGGATTCAAAAATATCTTTTTATAAATTACCTCATAAAACTTCACATGGGAATTATAAGGGAAGGGACAACATTAACCCTAACCCAATTGATTTCTCAACCGTCATTACTAGAGAAGATCAAGAAATCTCAAAAAAAATAACCTTTATTACAGAACAAGTATGAGGCTGTGGAGGATGTGAAGTTTTATGAGTTCAATAATGATCAAGAAGGTGTACTAAAATTTTTTACATTACTATGTGTCACATATATTCTAGAAATAAAGAAGGAGCTGATGGATGAAGCTCATAGCTCTACTTTCTCAATACATCCTGGATGCCTAAAAATTTATATGGATATTCCTGATCATTATTGGTGGGATAATATGAAAAGGGTGATTGTGGACTACACTTCAAGGTGCCTAGTATGTTAGCAAGTGAAGGCATAGTAACAAATTCCTAAAGGTGTATTGAAACCCCAAACCATACCAACATGGATGTGGGACAATATCACTATGGAATTCATCACTGGTCTCCTGAGAACTTCCAAAGGAAGAAATGTGATATGGGTTATTATGGACCATCTCACCTAGAATGACCATTTTATCTCCATTTGGGATGACATTCCACTTGATCATCATTCCTGGATTTACGTGAAGGAAGTGGTAAGGCTTCATGGAGTTAAACTTTCTATCGTATCTAATTGTGATACACATTTCACATCAAAATTATAGAGAAGTATTCAACATACTCTAAGAACTGAATTTAATTTCAATAAGGCCTATCACCCCAAAACTTATGGAAAATTTGAAAGGACTATTAAAACCCTTGAGGACATGTTGGTAACGTTCTCAATAGAATTTTAAGGTGGATGGTATCAACATCTCCCTTTAGTTGAGTTCTCTTAACACAATAGCTTCCAATAGAGAATTAAAATGGCACCCTCTAAAGCTCTATATGGTAAGAGATGTATAACTCCTACATGTTGGCATGAGGATTTTGAGAGAATGATTAATGGGCCAGATCTTGTGTAAGAGATAATAGAAAAGGTCCATGCAATCTAGCAACAAATTAAGGCTTCGTAGAGTCAAAAAAAGAGCGATGTCGACAACCGTTGAAGGGACTTGGTGTTTGATGGGGGTGAAAATGTCAATATTTGTATTTTACCATGGAAGTGAGTCATGAGGCTTGGGAAGAAGGTGGAGGTCAACCCTAGCTACATAGGCCTCTTTGAAATCCTTGATCATGTGGGAGAAGTGGCCTATCGGCTTGCACTTCCCCCAAATCTATGAAAATTTCATAATGCCTTACACATATCCATCTTGAGGAATTAAATACCTGACCCTTCACTTGTACAAAATCTAGAGGTGGTAAAAATGATACATGAACTCTCTAATGAGGAGCAGCCGGTGGAGATCTTGGATCGTAGAGACAAGGTTCTATGTAACTAGACTACTCACCTTGTTAGGGTATTTTGGAGGAACCAAAAATGTGGAGAAGACACATGGGAACCAGAGGAGTCAATGAGAGAGAAGTACCCATTCCTTTTCTCATCAGATGGTACGATATAAAATTTCAGGGACAAAGTTTCTAAAGGATGGAAGAATGTAATGACCTGAACTTTTTATTAATATTTGTTTCATAATTTTGTGTGTTATTTTAATTTATACTCAACAAAACTATATCCATTAATTAATGAAGTGATTATAATTAAATGAGACCAATGGGTTTCGACTATCATACGATTGTTGGTCAATTACTGTTGGAAACTAAACTCTTAACGTTACATTTATTGTTTATAAATCCAAATGATCTTAGTTAATTAATGCATAAAGAAGATTCGATGGCATTATCCAATAGACTCGAGACATATGAAGCCCATCTGTCAGAGCTTGGGAAGGAGGTAGCATCACTAGGATGTGCTTTGGACCAATCCAAAAAAAACATCAACATATGAAGCATGAACATAATCGTCTAAAGGAGAAGTTCAAGATGATATAAATAACCACTCGGAAAATGTTTTCTGAGCCAACCCACGATTCTATCACCATAACACACCTTACACTTAGGTCCTATGCAAGTTTTATAAGGGGATATGTAATGATGCCTTATTTACTTTTGGAAATCATTTTGTATAAATTAAATTTTTACTTATTATGATGCTAAAATTTGAGAATTTCAAATGTTCGGATAAATATAGAATTAATTTATAGAAGTTCCATATCATTGATGAATTTTGGAGAAAATGGGTATTTTAAAATAATTTATAATTCATTAAATAATTAATAATGTTAATTGATTTTCAAAAAATGGACTTCTATAGTTGTGTTCAGTGAGAAAATTAGAGTCTAATAAGATTTAGTGAATAGTAAGGTGTGAATAGTAACATACCCGTATGAATAGTAATAAATAGTGAATTGAACAAAAAAATATAACCTTCACCCATGAATGTATAAATACATTTTAGACATCTTAAAAGTGAAAAAATGACCATAGTATAAGTTTTGGTATTTTTGTATTTCATAAATATTTTATTTACAATTTTAAATTTATTTATTTATTTAAAATGGAAATCTATATTCAAAAAATTTATTCATAAATTGTTACTCTGTTGTATTATGGATATACGACAATTCTATGCGGCCTTGATTAATTTTTTAATGTGTTATAAAATAAGTTATAGATTAAAAGTTGTTTATTTGGAATAAATAATGATTTTAGTTAAAACATAAATTAAAAATATTTAGAAAATTATTTTCAAAAAATGGAGTTCATTTTTGAATTCAGAGAATCGATATTAGGTTATGGTAAATTTTTCGGATTTTTCTAAAACAGTTGAATTTTTGGTGAACAGTAAAAATATAGTTATAAATTTCGGGTGTTTAATGACATCATTGATGATGTAATAATGATGTAATCAATCTTTTCAACTTTTGAACAGTACAATATGATATTAGGTGTCCCAAGTGTCCAATACCATGGGAAAATACAATGGGCAATACCATGGTTTTGCAAATACCACCGATGGGGTGTTCGTTGAAAATTTATTAAACATTCCCCCCTTTTCCTATAATTAACAAGACATTCCATTATTCATTTCCTTCCAAAATCCTCCTCAATGATGTTCTAGTCATTTTACCTCCAATTTTTCCCTCATCCCCCCCAATTTCCATGCATTCAAGCTTTCGAAGTTACACTTCAATGTAAGGGAACCTTTCACACTCATCTTTTAAGTCTTGACTTCCTTTGTGTTATGTCTTCAGGTTTCTATTTCATTCTGTTGGAGTATATTCATCTATATCATTCTTGATTTCCATTTTATGTTCAAATGATGAGAGACATTTCCACTCTCATCAACATATTTTTTGGATTTTTAAGTGATGTCGTTAGGTTGCTGAATTATTGTAAAAGAAATCGCATATTCTCTTTTCCTTCGAGTTTCATTTTAATATGGTATTTACTTAAAATATCCTTACCATAAATCTTATTTACATTTATTCTGTACTAATACTATATTATGAGTTATTCATGAGTGGGATAATCATGTCCCCTCTCTTTCCATTTTTTTCTAAAACAATGATATATAGCCGTTATGCTACAGAATTTTGGTCACAACGTCTCTCTCTTTTTATCAAGAAATTCTCTTGTTTTATTTATTTGAATACCCAGAACTATTTCATTTATATGGGTCTTAATAATTACATAAAAATGATAAAATTTATTCTGGAATTGACATACATATAACCCACATTCACATTCCATGGGTTATAAATGACATAACGATCATGTTTTTTAAGAACATTTAAAACCCCCTGATTTTGAAATGAAATCCCTTTCTTTTATTCTACATGCGATATTTATGAAATGTTAGATTATGATCTATATAGATCACATAAAATTAATGAAAGATTAAGGGTACATACTAATAGTGATCCAATTCATTGGGTAGAAAATTTTATGTCTAGAGATAACAAGTTTCCCTATACCATGGTGAATAACCTTGGTAATTTTTATGACACCTTGGGATGATCCCCGGTGATATGTTCATGAATGTCTAAATGAAATGTAGTAGCCTCATATTAAAGTTTTGATTCATGTTATTTTAATTATTATATGCTTATTTTTTCAATTTCTCAAGTCTTATTGTCTTCATCATGTTCTTATTGATATCAGAAGTAAATAGATTCCCTCGCTTTCCTTACTGGTCCTTAACCTCACCCTTTTCTTTCATGTATGTCTCCAGGTTATGAGATGTAGTAATTGTACATAGGATGAACTTTTTTTGAAGCTTTTAAAGGGGAATTAAAGGTGTGTTTTATGTTTTTATGATTTACTGTACCTGATTTCTAAGACACTAGACTTTAAAGATCATCTGTTTGAAAAGTTTTATGAAAATTTATGTAGTAAAAAGGTGGGATACCATATAAACAGCTAGTTTGATAGGTCATGGTGTTCCTGAACTCAGTGTTTCGTACATAGAACGGTATTGAATTATTAAAAGTGAAGCATACCACAGATACTTGGGTTGTTACGTTCTTCCCTCTTTTGGGAAATTGATTCCTCGCAATTTTAAAATTAAACTTGGGAACTTTATTGAATGTCCCACATTAGAAAAAGATCAAATAAAACGATCAATTTAAAATAAAGAAATGGAAGTACCAAGGTCACCCAAGATCACCCATACTAGAATTACATGTTGGAAAACATGGATATATAAGATTAACTAGGTGTAAAGATCTGATGAAGATTGATAGAATACTTGATCTGGAGAAATTTAACAACTAAAAATCCACAAACATATGATGGGTTAAATGATCATTAGATTCTCGGTAGGAGAAGTAAATGTATTTTTTTGGTTTTCAGTTCCATTTCATAATGTTGATGAATTTTTTTCGATATTGACTAAGAACATAAGGAGACATACTTTCTTTTTAAGTAGAGTTTCATCCTTTAACAAATTTCTACCTCTAGCTAATATTTTCTCCAAACGATGAGTATTCCAGATGACTTGGTCACACCTAATGTTCTAGAATCAACATATTATGAATAACATAATCTAGAAAGGATTAAATATATACTTCCCTTATCTTTAGAGATTAACATAAACCAAATTGATTGTAAAAGAATAGATGATCCCCAAAATCGACAATCCTATAAGAAATAAATACTAATCTTAATTTCCTAAATTTATAAACAATACCCAAAGTTCAATAATGAACATTCAATAAACAATTGTCCTTGAAATCCTTCTATATAATCCAAAATAATAATGATAACCAAATATCAGAAGAATTTAATCACATAGTATTTCATAGTAAATATTATAATTTATCTCAAAATAATATCATCTACTTTTAAATTCTCATACATAAGTGTAATTTACCAAATAAAATATTCTCTATGATAGGTTAATTATTTCCATTAATAACCTTAATTTCAATAAAAAACATAGATTCTTCCCCAATAAAAAATCCACCATTACTCCTCAAATAAAATTATATAGTACTCAATTTTCCTTTGTTATATAGTGTTCCCAACAGAGCATATGTATTCCAAAATAACATTTATCACTTAATTGTCAAATCATTTCACTATAATATGGATATACATTTGATAAAACCTAAGATCCAAAAATCAACATATTATTCATCAATAAAATAATTTATCTAAAATTAATTAGTCACGCTAACCTGGGACTTAATGTATCGTAGTAGTAGGCGATAAATCCCAATCACACATTAATTATGGGTTAAATCCTCATAGATTTGTCCAATGCGATGGGTTTTCACATGGTCTGCATGTTGTCCTTTTTCAAAAACAATATTGTTTAAAATTCCCAAAAAGAGATAATTTCCTCAAATTAACGAAAACATAATTTAACAAGAAATGTTATCGCATCCCTCACATTTTCATCCACCGAATTAATAACCTGTAATTGACTCAAATTCAAGGATCATATAAACCCAAATGGTTTTTTATAACTACATCCACAAAATAAATTATAATTATTCCCCAAATAGAATTTTCACGCAACAATATGCATGGTTACACATACAAGAGAATGGCCTTCCAAAATATTCCCATAAACAAAGATCATTAATAACATTAAACATTTCACCATACATTTATTTCCACCAAGGTTCTCCCTTGACCTAGAGTTTATTCTATAGAATAGGGAATTGACTCGGGTAATTCCAAATTCTCTAAAAATTACGACAATTGAGTGTAATTGGATTCTAACGATCAATTTTTCTTTCACAGTACTCTTCATTTTTCCTAAAAAATTATTTAATTTCTGACCTTCTTTCCCAAACATACAACATTTCATTATTCCATTGAGACAATTTCCTTGGTGTCTCCTGACACATTTTTGGCATGATGGAAATTAGGCATTTTTTTCTCCACAGTTTCAACTTCTGGATCTCTAATCATTCTCCTCCTTTCCCTTAATTGTTTAGTTTGGGTGTTTGTTAATGTATATATTATTGATCATATTTTTATAATCCTACTTCAGCAAGAACATGATATCATTCATTCCTATAAACATTCCATTTAGTTTCTCATTTCCATTATCGTGACGTACTTGTACATCATGTTTAATATTATTATCACTTCCTTGGAATCCATCCATTGACTAACATAATAAATTATAGTGTGAGTCAAAAAATCATTTAGAAATTATCACGACACCTTATTTTCAATATAAAACACATTAAGATTAACTAATGTTATTTACTCTCATATTATAATAAAATCCTTCAAATATATTTGTAATGAAAATTTTAAATATCCTAATTATATCCCTTGGGAGTGTCGTAACAAAGAGTGCCACAAGGCCCATTTTTCTGTGTACAATAATACCTCCGGTCAAGCCCAAAACTCCTTGTCAGAGTTTTCACTCATAGGTACATCTGTGACAGATCTACCTTTACCCGGTCGTATATATACGAGGATGTATTGTTTGTAAAACCCACATAATATTTACATTACTAATTTTTTTGGATGTTCTTCTATACTAATCGTCAAAGTCTATATTTGTGTTGTGTTTTTAAAATAGAGGTTTTCTAAATATAGCTTCCAAGGTTTCAACTAAACTTCCTATGATACAAAAAACAATGCCCTGACCCTAATTACCCAGAGTATGCTCACTATTTCATAACATTGGCATGATCACAATAGATAAATTCTCAAAAGACCAATTGGTTTAGCAGCCTTAGATGTACAAGATACATACATAAGTTTTACATTGCATTTTGAAATGAAAAACCAAAACATTGTGCCACTGTTGAAAACACTCATATCCATTATCTTATCCCTGAAATTCAATCATAATATAATTCCTCACATCCTGGAAAAAAATAAAACATAGAAAGGGGTGAGATCAGATGCTTAGTAAGGATAACAATATAGTGGAAATTTTTATATATAAGCATAAATATTTAAGGTAATGTATAAGACAAAAACACAAGATTTTTCAAATATACATTAGTGTAATATGGAAAATATAAATCAAATAATTCCATTTATTTTTTCACAAGGATATTATACTAGTCAAATAATGACATGTAATATCAATAGCTAATTTCAAAATGATGGAATGCATAATGTTAGACATCATAACCGTATATTCACGCCTTGTTCCAAGACTACAAATACGATTTTCTAAAGCCCTTGTGCCGAGACACTAATTTTTCTCATGAGACCTACTAATGCATCAAGGATCTATATTGGGCTCCAGCCATCACATATAAAGTCCAATTCATTCCTCATATGAAAATATTGAAACCAAATCTAAACCTTCTTTATTAGAACTATAATATGAGATGTCAATATTTTAACCAAAAACGATGATTGGAATAAAAATTTCACAACCACAGTCAAAAATAAGTAATTCAGTAATATATGGAAGATTTTAATATAATAAATCGACCTCGATCAAGAATAATGAAGGATATTTTTTAAGATTAAAATAATAATTAAAACTATTTGAGAGAAATATCCCCTTTTCTTGAAAACATTTAGAAGTCTCACTATTTATCAAGAAGCTGTTAAAAATAGATTTTTGAATCAAAGTGTCCCAAACCACTTTGAAACTTTTTAATGGAATTTTAATTATAAAAAAGTCATGTCCATATAAATAAAACCTATAAAACATTTTTAAAACATGGACATTAATTAGAATGATTTAGAATAAAAAAACCTTAAAACATTTAAAATAATATTTTAGTTAGAGATCCTATCCATATGAGAGACGTTTGAATAAAAATAATTTAGTTAATAAAGATATTATTATATCAAGGGAATAATGTTATTCATGATATACTATGAAAAAGTAGAGAATAGGAACCATAAAAAAGTTAATTGGGGTATAACTATAGAGAAGTCTCAATAGAATGTAAATTGAGATGTAATCCTTTATAAAGACAATATCCTTAGGTTAAGGATCAATCAATGACATAATTATGATTGAAAAATATAAATACACTAAATATTATTGGATATTTATTTCAAATAAATACATGGACATTCACACTTAATATTTTAACAACAATACCAATTATTTGGATGTTTAACTAAATGAATAAAAATTTAGTTAAGATTACTTTTATCAAGTTCGTATCAATGACTTAAGAATTTATCAATGGATTGATTATGTTTATAAAAATTATATCCAAAAAGAGGGGAGTGGGAGTTACTAATTAAATACTTAAATATGGATTTCACAAATAATCTAGGTGTAAAATAATCAATGAAGTTTGTGTTAAACCCAATGAGTGTAAATCAAAATTATAAATTCCCTTAATGATTTGGTAACTTACAAAACATACACCCCCTAAAAGGAGGATCATAATATTAAGTAGTAAATACCAAAAAATTAAAGTATATTACACAATTAATACAATAATGGGTATTACATACAACACACAATAGTAAATAGTGACAATATAGCATGAATCTCATAGGAATAAGAAGTGAGTTGAAAACCCCTTACCACGTTGTAATCAATTGAGTCGTATAAACAAAAGATAATAACCACAAAATGAATCACACAATACCATTAATATAAGTTGAATAATTATAATATTTATATCAAAAGTATGTACACAATAAACCACATGCAGTAAAAAAATTGGTGAACAATGGAAATCTCACGGAATTAAAATTGAGATATGAAACCCCTTACCACAAGTCCGAATTATCTTGTAAGTTAATTGTTCTTCCTGAATAATAAATTTAAGTGAATTTACACTTTCATAAAATTAATTTAATGTTTTATTATTACTTTTATTTTACTTATTAACTTTCATTATCAATTAGTATATTATTTGAGTTCATATCAGACATTTTTTTGATGTTTAGAACTTGAGTAAAAAATGAACTTGTTATAATTATAAATTGTCCATGTGATCAAAAGTATATTATCTAAAAAATCATATTAATTAATTTAATATCATATATATAATATATATCCATTATATATATGTATTTATAATAGTACATAACATTTGGATAGAAGAAATGAAATGCATCGTTCATGGAGACGGTAAGCTGCATGTACGCATAAACGATAGTTTCATTTCTATTTAGTATTTTAATGGATTGAAAAAAAATTATAAATGGAAATATTATAAATACAGTATAATATTATATATTTTTTCATTAATTATATCCATTATATGTCCGACATATGGCATGAATGATTCATATAACTTTGAGGGGGCGATTGTCCACACTTCCTCAAATGAAATTATCGTATCTACCCATTATGGAAACCGTAATGGTATGATATAAATGATAAATACAGAAGTAAAGAGACAATATAAATATAATACATAACTCATATGAATATATTTTCATCATAATGGTCACCATGAGTGGCAGTTGGAGATATTTGAACAACCATTGTTTCATGAGGCAGTAGTTCTCCGTCCATAGAAACAGTATGTTTGTAACCAGTAGATGGAGGCTTGTGGAAGTTTAGTTTGAATAAATTTCTTAAAAATAACCTAGTATAATTAGGATACTGGTTAGTCTATAAAATAGTTTAATAAATAGTGTTTAGGTGGTCAGAGAAGTAAAATAAAAGAAAAGAACTTAAGAGAAGATGTCAGCAATAAATCGGGTGACTCCCTTTGGTTTAAACCAAATGGATTACTTGAAGTGACTTTTACCTATGGTAAGGCTTATAAGAGGAATATAGGGATGTATGGAGCTTAATTGGGTATAATATGGACTACCCAAGGGGTGTGATAGGTGTGAGGAATTGGTTAGAATTGGTGTTCTTTTAAAACGGGGGGGAGGGGCTCTTTAGGAATGTGTGAAAACATTATTTTATTATATAATGATATTCAGTTTATAAAGGTAAAAAACTCATTAAAGTCAAATAAAAGATGACTAATATTCTAAATAAAATCATCAAATTATAACTGGATAGGTTATGGAAATTTTATTAATTTTTATAATCTTATTTATTTAAATAATTAATTAATGAGGTAAACATATCATCATTATTGTTGCATAAATAATTTTATTTATTTGAGGTCTAAAAATTATAAACAAAACAAAATGATTTAGTACATCGTTTTATCTTTCAAATGAATATTTATAGTAGAATATATAACCTTTATAACCACATGTAAAAAATTATTTACTTAAAGATATATGTTTTAGTCATCTTTGCCTTTTCATTAAATTAATTAATAAAAAGTGTCATTATCACTCCCATGTGGCTCCATGGAGTCCCAAAATTGACCCAAGGATTCCCATGGTAAGAAATGTATCTAAGGACAATATTAGGATACATGTTAAGGTAATATAATATTATTTTAATTTTATTTTTACCCATATTTACCAGATTTATTTTTTAACCAAGGTAAATAAATTATTTACTCAATTAAATATTCCTTATGTCTAAAAATAAATGTTAACTATTTAAATAATTGGACGTACTGATTCCAAATATGGAATCCATTTTTTCAAATGCAGAATAAATAATTCACAAAAATTAATTTAATATTAATTCATGTTGTTAAAACAAAAAGCACATTTTTATGAAATTATAACTATCAAAAGATTGACACTTGTTTATGTCCAATTTAAAAGTGAATTTACATCCATTGACCAAAATTGGATTAAATTTTAAAAATTTAATCAAATTAAACCTTCAAATCATTAAGAAGGATGATTTATCCATATAAATAAATTAGATTAAAAGGTAGTTTTGAATTAAAATACAATATATTTCACTATTCATTAAAAAAATGAACTTTATTAGAAAAATTACCAAAAATTTACCCAAAGAATGATTTTGTGTCCCGGTTCTATATAAGAATCTTATTTTTTCAAAAAGAACATAAAAATTTTCAAATATTTGATTTAGAAAGTGTTTTCCATTAAAAGGTATATGAACAACATTTTTTGAAAAATTACTTCTTTTATATGAAAAATTGAATTTGTCCTTATATTATTTCTAAGAAACACAATATATTAATGTTAAAATTATATGGGATGTATATAAAATTTAAAATTTGGTTATTACTATTAATAACCACTTTCTAAACGGCTAGCTTGATAGGTCGTGGTTCACTTGGACTCAGTGTTTCATACATCACACAATATTATATTATTCAAAGAGAAGCATACCATGGAAGATTTAGGTGTTACAAATAAATTGTTTTTTATTATTTCTCCAATTCATATAATTCATTTTTCAAAAAAAATTACCTTATGAAATCTTGAAATAAAAAACTAAATCTATATTTTTAAATTTTTTGGTCATAAAGTTTTTCTTCTCAAAACCAATGATAGTTACGTAAAATTTGATTCAGTATTAGATGAATTTTTCTTTCCTAGGTAGTCATAATCAATCATTGAAAAACTATCCTTTATTAAAAGTATAAATACATTATAATAATCAATAATTGTTATTTGTGGTGAAATATTTCTAATATATCTTGTTAATTTTTTTGAACATAATGTTTTAAATGAACACTTCCATTACAAATAAGGTGAATAAGAACAAGAATACCATTAAAATTATAAACCTAATGATTTAAAAAAATATAAGGGCTATCCCCTTGAAAATTTCATTTGAGATTTTAAAGAGGGAACTCATACTATATGATTGGCCTTATATTATATTGAACACCTTGCCTTTATCTCCAACATACAACCCCGAAATTTTATAAATTCCCTCAATAATAAAAATAGTGTTCTTTTAGTGGATGTTTAGATAAATAATTTCAATAAAAATTTGGTATGAAAACTATTGGAAATTCATAATTTCTATCTTTTCCTTGTCTTTAAATGAGTTATTTAGAATAAATACGATGAAATTACTAATATCACTTTAGAAAGTCTCTATCTAGTTGGTAAAACATATAACTAAAATGAATGGATTGAATATGGTGTATCCTTTTCACCCATAACCTGATTTTAATCACTTAGAATCCCATTATAATTCTCACGTCACTTTAATTTAAAAACTCTTTAAAATCAATATGAAAAGAAACCTTTTAAATGATTTTATTAATAAAGATGTTTTTCTTGAACAACCACCTGGTTTTAAAAATATATTTTATCAAAACCAATTTTTCAAATTTACTAAATCTCTTTAAGATTAAATATGTGTTCCTAAAGATGGTATAAATGTTTATGTAAATTTGTTTTTTAAATGGTTTAAATATTTGAGAATTCATTTAATATAATTTTCTAAAACACATCTCTGATGACTTATTTTAGATTAATATTTACAACGATGATGTGATTTTTCGATCAATCAATGAATAATTTTTTTAAACATACAAATTTAATAAAAAAAAACAATTTTATATGGGAAATTATGGATGAAATCACATTATTTATCTATTTTTATTCTTCTCAATGAACTGATGGTAATTTTATAAATGATGGTTTATACAAAAATTATCTTTTAAAACAATTCAATATTGATGAAGATAAGAAAATTAGTACACCGAATATTTAAACTTGTAATATTACATTGGATGAAACCAAGAAGTAAATTGAAAAAACGATTTATAGAACTATGATTGGTAGCCTACATTATATTAATATGAAATTCCCTAAAACCATGTACATTTTTTCCTTTTATTGATTTTTTCAATAAAATATATGCAATATAATCTAAAATATGTTAAAAGGAAATTTCATTATCTAAAAGTAAATGAAATTTGTGGTTGTATTTATTTGAAAGGAACATATTTTACTTGATAATGTTTTATGATGATGATTTTAGTGGAAAACATAAAGATAGAAAATGTAAAAGTCGGAATTTATACATAGAAAATCTATTATCTAATGGTGTAATAATAATATATACTCTATTTCTCATATTATAGATGAAGTGGAATATATATCCATTGGGAGTTGATGTGTCCAATGTTTATATATGAATCACACCCTCTTATACATTGATCTTACATAGGTTTATATCCATTTTTGACATGATAACAATTCTCCCATTAATATCTCAAAAAATCGTATCCATGACTATAACACTAAACACATTTACCTTAGTGACTATATCATAAGGAATAATTTCAAAATTGGTGATATGATATTTGATTTAGTTATGATAAAATACCAACTTACTAGAATTTTTACTAATCCACTTTCTTTTGAACATATTAAATGTGAATTATGAATTATTTTTTTTATGATACACTATATTTATCCTAGGGAAATTTGAATAATCTTTTAAAATTAATTTCAAATATATAATTTTTCTCATATTGATTTAAAATGTTTGATTGATTTTTGATTATTTATCGAATATGATCTCTTTTTCTAAATTATTAATTAATTTTAGTGGAAGACTGGTCTCCTTAATTAAGAAATTTTCATTAAGATTTCATTTTGGTTTCAAATTATTATTATGAATCAAAAAATGATTCACTCTTATTTTAAAACATCTATGTAAAATTTTCTAAATCAATAAATTTTTATAAAATCAGTAACAATGTTTAAACCAAATATATTTTTTACACATATATAATAAATTATATATGATAATTTATTTTTAATGATAATATTTCCTTTATCTCTCTCATGTGAAGATTAATGATGAGTAAAAATTAAATATATAAATTTTTTTAACAATATTTTTGTGTTTTATTTCAAAAATATTTTATTAGGGGATTCTTATAGAGATTTGTTTTTAAGCCAAAGGAAACTCCATGAAGATTGATTTAAATTTAATAATAAATTAATTGAGGTAAAACCATCATTTTGATGAAATTATTTAATTTTCAAAGGAACCTAATAATTCATTCGATACTCTGTTAAAATTCTTTTCAATTTCTCCTTTTTATTTGATCTTATTTTATTTTTTCCAATTTTCCCCATTTATATGCTTCTTTCATTACCTTTTTTAAAATCTCTATTTCTTTCTCCAAAAAATATTTCTATTAGCATTCTTCTATATATTTATTAAATGATCCTATTAATGTATGGTTTTTTGTATAAAAGTTATTTTTAAAACCAGGTTATTGGCTTACTTATATTTTTCAAAATCCATTTCACTCTTGTACTATTATTCATTCAAATGTATATTTTAAAAATATAAAATGAGTTTTTTTAATTATTTACTTATATATATTTTTAATTATTTTACTTATAAATATCAGAAAGGGGGAGATGTTTCCTAAAATATATGAATTTTTTTTCTATTTTATTCAAAAAAAAAGAGTTGTTTTTGTACGTAATTATGTATAAGTTGTTAATGGAAATATGTCTTTGAACATTATATTATAAGATTTATTTCTTAATTGTTTAATGAAGGAATTGAAATTATTGTTTGATTTCTTACACATAAATGATATATATAATGTTTTATTTATAGCTTGAGCACATTAAATATCTTATATTGATATCTTGATATACTTAAAATATATAATTCAATATTTTTTAATATTTAAAATATATTTCTATGTTATGTGTTTATAATCATCAATAAGGGGATATTTTGATTCCTCTCTATCACACAGAGAGTTTTTAGGGTCACATAAACTACTTTATGCCTCTAAAATTTTCATTGTGTAATTTTTTTTATTTTTTTTATACTCCATTAATTATTATTAATTAATCAAAATAAGTTTTTAAAGATAATTCAAAGACTTCTTAACGATATATTTAATGTCATGGAGTAATATAATTTTATGCTTTGTGATCACAGAATTCTGTTGGAATATCCATCGATGGTTTTTGAAGGAAGAAATGGTGTCCACACAAAAAGGTGGAGTAATATAGGCTTCACTATCTCATTCTTGTAGGGCACTAGATAACTAGTTCCATGTAGGTAGAGCCTCAGATGTAAAACAGGTCAACCATCCTATCAGTGGATTTATTCCACTCAAAAATTAGTGGTAAAAGGAGATCCCCATTCAAAAAATATTTAATTGTACAACATGTAATAGAGCATTGACCATATTTTATTGGAAGTCAGATCCTAGAGAGTTCTAGGAAACCAATCTTACTACTGATGAGGTGTATTTGGTACCTGGTGGAATTGTGATAGGTCTTCAAGGAGTTCCTCTAATGATAGACAATGTTCATTTAATACAATCTTATTTATCTTTAATTCCCTTAGATAATTATAGAATCTTAGAAACCCTTTCTATAACTATAAATAGAGACCATTGATTCCTATATATTGAAAATAATATTTTATAACACACCACATACGAATCAACGACACCAAATCATTAGGAATCAAAAAGCCCTCTCAAATATCAAAATCCATCCCTAATCTCTAAATGGATATCATTCATTATCTGAATCTATAAAAAAATTATATAAATATATACATGATATTAGGAAGTGGAATTGTAAATGGGTTTCTTAATAATAACCAAATCTTCACATCACCTTCTTGAATGGGTTCTCACTACCAAAAATGTGAGGGACAAATTCCATGGCTACTAAGGTAGTGAAACATCATTACTAGCAACTATAATTTTTACAGATGAGTTTCATAAATTGTTCCAATATTAATGGAATAATAACATAAACTTGTAAAAGTTAGTAGATTAGATTTAAGGGATCATTCCCAAATATTCAAAAACTCCATTATCAAATTGTTCTTTCTCTCTCTTTTAATTTATGCATGTATTCATTAAACATCGATACAGATAATTTCATAAATTTTATTTTTCTATTTTTCACTGTGTATAGTAACATAATAATTATAGAATCTAAATTTATAAAAGAATTTTTTTAATTATATGATTTATCAAAATCCCCACTTTATCGCTTTACCATGTCGATATTATTTAGTTTTGAATTTACCATTACTATTTCATTTATATATTTAAAATAGAAATTCTAATCCTTCCTTCCATACTTATCTGGGGAAACAAAAACATAAATCCTTTTCCAAATGATTTTGATACATTTTTTAGAGATGATAATAAATCCAAACTTAATTATAATGACATATAATTTTATCAATGAGATTATACTTCTTATAATTGTGTCATATTTTGTAATGAATTACTGTACAATTGCAGCACATCATGAAATGAATAAAAATATCTTATATAACTTTAAAAAATAAATTTAGGGATTACAAATGTGCATACCATTTGAAAAAATTATAATGGGATAAAACTAGAAAATATTATACCTAAAATATGAAAATTTGGATCACCTTGATCTACCTGAAAAACCCAACAAAAAAACTCATTAGAAATGAAGCATAAAAATAATAATGAAATATGAATTTTTAAATTTAAATATCTAAGAACCTGAGTGGAACTATAATTTAATGAATAATGGATGAAATATTAGGTATTTATAGGAATTAGAGAAACCTTATGAACATTGGAATAGTAATACGGCCATTGGAATAGTGACATGAACATTGGAATAGTAATCTTACTATTAGTAATATTATCATACCCATTAGAATATTATCCTCACCTACTTAATTGAAAATAATTCTTTTGTTTCTTATAAAATGAAAATACGATATATTTATACAATAATACAGTAAATAATGTTTTAAACTTGATAAATCAAGTGTTGATATTTTTTGTAAAAAATAATTTTTTTATTTTCATTTTTATAATATATATAATTTTTCAAAATGAATTTTATGTATTTAAAATACAATTATAATTTAATAATATAATAATAATATAATTTTATTACACTTAAAGTAATTTTTCAATGATTTATATAATTTATCATAATATTAAAATTTATATTTTTCAAATATATAAGTATTTAATTTAAAAAATAGTTATATCCTATTTAGAAAATTATTTTCATAAACTGGATTTTATTTTTGTAATGTGATTGTTCAAAAATGGTAATGGTTATTTGTATTAAATTGTTTTTAAAATAAATGATTTTTTGGTGAATAGTGAGATATAGTAAAATATGGTATTCCACATTATAAGCTAAATGCCTGAATTATTGAGACATGGATGTTGTAATAACACATTATTTTAAACTAACATGAATAATTTACATTATATAGTCATAACAATCAATACTATGTTTTGTCTTGACCTAAAATATTAGTCTAATAAATATTATACTCAAAACAACTGCCCCTTCCCTTGTAAATACCACCCCTCACTACCTCTTCTTCTCACAAATTATAGGCCTTTGATCTTGAAGAAAATCAACCCATTTAATTTACCAATCCTCTTCCCCACATCCTAGTGTTCATGTTATAATTCAAATCCTATGACAGGGGGCCTTAATGGGTAGCCTAAAAGGGGCCAATCAAAGTTAGAGGTAAAATCAAAATAAAATTTCATTTAATTTGATAATTCATTTAGCACAAATTAAGAATGGAATATAAATATATACTATCATAAATATAAGAAATATACTAATATTTCCTTATTATGGATGAATATATTAATTCCACCCTCCCTTCTTTTGATCCAACAATGAAAAAAACATTTTCAATATGGTTGGTTTGTCCCCTTCATGAAAAATATACTTCATTTTTCTCCACCACCTTCAAGGGTGGTCATAAAAATATTATTATAGTTAAATATTATGATAAAAGGTACATGATAACTTATTTAATGTTCTTTAATTATCATATATTCATAATATTAAACAAAAAATAATCAGCTCTGTATGTCCATTAAAACCACAAATATGGACCAAGCATATAAATTCAACATTTTTACTAAATGATTCATCCCAATGTCAAAAAACATCTATTTATTTTGGATGATTTAAATTTATCAATGAAAATTCATATAATTTCAATTCACTTCTAGATTTTTGTTCTAATTTTAAGTGATCACAAACAACTATACACAAGAGATCAGACCTTGGAACCAAGGAATGAAAACCCCTAGAATGTTGAAATTAAGAGTTATATCATAATGAAGTGTTTATAAATGAACATTTTATAATCATAATAAATCAAATATATATGTAAAAGGATTTTAATTAATTTAATAATGAACTTAACTTTATTATTTAGGATTTCATGTGAATGTTCAAAATGATTCTAGAATATAATGTAAGGGATATATCTGAACCACACTTTTTCAATGGGTTATGAAATTTCATTCCCAAACTCAATTTCCCCCCATAATTATTATTGTTTAATGATTCAAAATTTATTATATATTTCTTCTGCATTCATACTTAGCTTATTATTCATTCCATTAATGTGGTAATACATGACATAATTTCATTTCTCAAATTTCATATTTATGAAATATCCATTTATTATGATTAGAAGACTAATTATGAAACCCCTTTGTTTCCATAGATATCCCATATTTTTCCTCCTTATGTTTATTTTCATTTTTTTCTAAAATAATAATTAACAATTATTAATGGTTTTTACCATATAGAGCTCAAAAACATTGGGTAAATTTTTTTCTAATGAAACATTATATTTGGGATTAGGAAGGGAAGTTATTACATGATAGCTGTAATGTACTGGTTCAGGAACCCACCCAGAGGCGCCCCATACCCAGTTGGTCACATTCCCTCAAGAGCATTTCCCCTAATGCCAGAGGATGCCGACTAGTAGCGAGGGCCTTGGGTGTGATATTGGGAAACTATTCCTCCATTACTAGAGTAACACAACCGAAGATAAATAGATAACAATATAAGAAGTAGTAATAATATCCAATAACAAGAAACAGTGGAAGACTGAAGAAATAAATAGACGGGGAACATATATAAAAATGATGCATGATACATATGTCTAGGAAAGATGCCAAACATGTCAGAATGCAGAAAATATAGTACTAAACCAAAGTAAAAGAAAAACAGTAAACAAAACCACTAAATCACAGGGCAAATATTTGTCTCATGCTCTCCAACGCCTAGTAGTCACATTCCAGAAGTAAAAGAGAGCTTTCAATTATCTGTACCAGCATCAAAATAATATGTTTTTGCCCAAAAGCATGGCCCAAATAAGGTGTGAAACGAATTACAAGAAGGCAACCACCACTATATATATTCCTAACATGCAGTGAATATATATGGCAGACAATAACCCAAAGAAGCAGTAAATATGGATGTACTCAATAGTAAAAATTCTTACAGTTCAAAGAATTCAATTACAAAAAGCAAAAAAATAGATAATTACAATTAGGTAACCCTCTGGGAGGTACTCACAGCCTATCCCCTCTGGTCCTACCTAGAAATCACAGAAAACCCTCTAGGAAGTACACACAGTCTAAACCATATGGTTTATCTTTTGTAAAGGCTCTCTAAGGAAGCACTCAATGTCAATTCCTCTTATATACAAGTATGAATAAAGGCTCTCTAAGGAAGAACTCACCGTCAATTCCCCCTATAGTCTTTTAACAAAAACTATATGCACTCTAAGGAAGAACTCAACTACAATTCCCCCTATGGCATCAAAATGTAACTATAGACCCTCTGAGGAAGCACTCAACGTTAATTCTGTCTATGGTATTACATCATGATTAAAATAATGGGCACTCTAGTGGATCCCTTATGTTTATTCTCCATATAGTCCTATACACCATGTTCTCATGACCCTGTGAAAGAAAATAACCATGCAAAAGAATATCGGCCAAAGTAATCCTCAAGAGCTACCTAGCTAATAGTATACAATATAATATCATGACAGAAAAGAAACATCACTCCATCCTACTATACAAGGCAAGGAAAAAAACATCCTAACATGAAAACTATACATAACAGTAATAAAATATATATTAATGGTTAAAAACTTCCCGAGCATAGAAATTAACCCTATTCTCATGAAATTAATCTTTGTTCAAGTATACAAGAATAGCAGTAAAACAACAGGGCTAAATCAGTATACACGCAATAGCCCGTTCAAGGGTATTGGGAGTTTTTTCACATAAAACTCAACGACATTCAATGGAAAGGCACAAACCACCTAGCTTAGTGTTGGGAGATCTCAACATGTGGACCTCATGCCTATAATCTCCCAAGAACATTTTAGATCTACAATAATGTCTATAATGTAAAAATGGTTGATAACATGAGAAAAAGGAGGAATTGACAAATGATAATAAAATTGAAGGAAGAGCTAACCGAAGTTATCCTGATGCAAGCAGTGATGATCGATTCAGAGAACAGACACTATCTTGGGGGCTCAGAGAAGATTCACCCCCATTTGAGTTATCTCAAATGAAACAGACCTAGAAGTAGAGATTTCTAGCAATTAGACGCGACCAATGTACGTTTAATAAAAAAAGAAAATACACGGTGTGTACTTTAGAGGTACACGACCAGTACAAGCCTTTTCAATACTCCACTTTTGGCGGTCTCTTGGTCACCACATGATTGTGTGCATGACCGCTACATTGCCAGCCCACGACTAGACATGGTAACTGAGTACTTGATGTGTACTCATAATGTACACGACATGTACATCAAAAATTTTCAGAAACTCCTCTTTTTCATGAAAAATGTCCCGAAAATGAACAAATACCTGAAAATAAGATCCAGGTTCTTACAAACTCCACCTCCTTAATAAAATTCATCGCTAAATTTCCCTAGGAATACAGTGTAGAAGAAGAAATGTCCAATAATGCCGGCCACTGTGATCGTACATTGGCCTCCCTCTCCCAGGCCTCGTCCTGCACTCACCTGTGCTGCCATTGCACTCATACCAGAGGAACACATCGTCCATGAAGAACATTCATTCGTCGATCAACAATCCTGATAGGATTCCCTTTGAATGAGGCATCCACCTTTTACTCCACAATCTCGGGTTGGAAAAGATGAGATGAGTCTGAGATGTAACGTTGAAGCTGAGAAATGTGAAAGATTTCATGCATAGCCCATTACCTTTTACGTAACTGTTACTGAAAAGAAACTGGTCCAACTCTATCCAATACCTCAAACAGCCTGACGTACCTTGGTGAAGGCTTAAAACATCTCCTAATCCTTTTATATCCCAACCTCGGTGGAACTCATAGGCAAACCTGATCCCCTTCCTCAATCTCCAGAGGGCATCTCCACTGATCAGCATAAGACTTCTGTCGAGACTGTGCTGTAGCCGTCCACTTCCAAATCAACATTATCTGCTTTGTTTTCTCTTAGATAAGGCGAGGTACCAACATAGCTACTTCTCCTGCCTTCAGCCAACATAATGGAGATTCGCATGCCCTATCGTACAAAGCCTCATATGGTTCCATCTGAATAGTTTCTTGAAAACTATTGTTGTTGGAAAACTCCACAAGAGGTATGTGATTCTCCCAAGAACCTCCAAAATCATGGATGGATGCTCACAACATGACCTCAAGCACCTAAATCGTATGCTTGTACTGGCCGTCTGTCTATGTGTGGAAAGATGTACTCAAAAGTACTTGTGTGCCCAAAGCCTTCTGTAGCCCCTTCCAGACCCGAGAAGTAAAACATGAATCCCTTTCTGAAACAATGGAGTGTGGAAATCATTATAAATGTACATTTTTTTGGATGTACAACCATCATAACTCATCAATAATGAAGGTATCATTGATTGTAAAGAATGGATAGCCCTTCATGAGACTGTCAATGACAACCCATATTGTATAATTCCATTGAGGCGACCACGGTAAACCGGTCACAAAATCCATCGCGACATCATTCCACTTCCACTTGGGAATGGGTAACAGCTAAAAAATCCTTGATTGATTGTTGTTGATACTCCACATTCACCTGCTGATAGGTGGAACCCCTCATGATGAAATCAACACATATTTATTCATACCTGGCCACCAATACTAATGGTGAATATCATGATGCATCTTGGTGACTCCAGGATGAACTACCCAAACTATGAAATAAAAATCCCGCATCAGATCCTCACGTATGCCTACTGGAACCCATTCACGCCCCTAGAAATGAAAGATCTCATCCCCTCAAATGGTCCATCCAGAATGAGGGTCCTCTCCTAACACGATTTCCCATAGGGATAGGCCTTCTGAATCTAACAGCTCTATCATTCTCACTTGATCAAGAAGAGTAGACGTAAGAGCTACCAAATAATGAAAAGCCTACCCATGTATATCGTGCACCTCCAAATTCATATCAGATAATAGATCCATAAGACTCCAATCTCTATTGGCCTACTGATATGCATGTATCTTAGTCCTCCTACTCAATGTATCATCCACTGCATTGCCTTTCCCCGACGTGTAGGCAAGATCAATGTCAAAGCACTGATGGTACTCCCCCCAAATTCGCTATCTCAAATTCAGATCACGTGGACTAAAGTAATACTTAAGAATTTTTTGGTCAGTAAAAACCTCAAAATGATCTCCCATAAGGTATTGTTTCCCACAACGTAAATCATGAACAAAAATATCCAACTCGATATCATGCGTCAGGCAGTTCTTCTCGTGTGACCTCTACTACCGAGACTCATACACAATGACTCCTTTCCCCTGCATAGTCATAGCTCCCAAACCGATACCTAAAGAATCACAGTAAACAATATAACTCTTTCTTATCTCTAGAAAGACTAGTATCGTTAAGGAATTCAACCTCCTTTTCAGCTCCTGAAAGGCTGACTCACAAGAATTTGGCCTCAAGATCTTCACACCCTTCTTAGTTAGGCCCGTCAGGGGCACTGCTAATCATGAAAAGACTTGAATGAAATTCCTATAGAATCCATCTAGCCCAAGAAAACTTCTCACTTCAAATACATTCATTGTATGCTCTCAGGAAAGTACTGCCCTCACTTTCTCAGGGTCTATAGATACTCCTTTATCTGAGTTAACATGACCCAAGAAGTAAATCTTGTCAATCCAAAAGTGGCATTTTGAGAACCTAGCATATTACTTATGCTATCATAGTCTACTTAAAATGATCTCAAGATGGGTAGCATGGTCTTGTCTAGTTTGAGAGTACACCAAGATAATATCCACAAATACAACAATGAATGAATCAATGTATGGATGAAACACTCGGTTCATCCAGGCCTTTAAAACTATAGGCGTGTTCATGAGACTAAACGACATAACCACATACTTGTATAGACTATACCTACTCCAGAAGGTTGTGGGAGGTATATCAGATGGTCTAACATGAAAATGGAGATAACCAGATCTCATGTCAATCTTCAAGAACACCCTGGCTCCTCGAAGCTAATCAAAGAGATCATCAATCCTCAGTAAGTGATATCAGTTATTTACTTTCAATTGGTACAGCCTCTAAAAATCCACAAAAATCCAGAGGGTACCATCTACCTTCTATGCAAACAGGATAGGAAAACCCCATGTAGAAGAACTGGGTAGGATGAAACACTTTTCTTTCAACTCCTCAAACTGCTTCTTTAGATCTTGTAACTCTGGTTTTGCCATCTTATATGGAGGAATGTACAATTGTGCCACTCTTGGAACAAGATCAATGTAAAAGTATACCTCACGCTCTAGAGGAAAACCTGATATTTAATCTCTAAATACATCTCTGAAATGATCCACCACTAGAGAAAATTCCAACTATGATGTCCCCTGGTCATCCAGGTATATACTAGAAATATGGGAACTAAATCCTCCTAACCCATGATGGTCGGGTCCTACCCTTCTCGTCTGTACTTCCCATTTGCCCTTATGAAGAATCAATACACCTTCTGGTGAGGTGAAACTCACCCTATGGTGATAACAGTCGACGACTACCTGAAAGTGAACTAAAGAGTCCATTCCAATAATGACATCATAGAATTCCATCGCTAGGACATAAAGGTACCAAAAGAAGTGACACCCACAAACTTCTTGGGATCACTCTTTTCACTATCATACACTAGATATTCTAGTCCCAAACAGAGTGTCTATAGTCCGTATATTATTTGATGAAATGATATATAGCCCGAGACTCTCCATAAAAGAAATAGATATAAAGCTATGGGAAGCCCCTACATCGAAAAGAGCTGAAGCTAAAACTGAGGCAACTAAGATCGTACCACGAACTGTAGAGGGTTCAGGATCTTGCTCCTACTGGGTCTACTCCACTGAAAATGTCTAAACTACACGACAATCCTGTGACCCTGCCTAACCACTTAGAGATGACCCACCCTCCTGTCCCTGGAATCCTAGGGACTTCCTACCATAGGCACTACCTCCACCTCAGTCCAAATAGGCAGAAGAACTCCAGTTCCTAGTCTAATGAGAAACTGATAACGCTGCTCCAGAATGAGGATTCATAGATAAACTACAGTCCCCATCTACTGGTGAAAAGACCTGACCAAAACGTTGAAGGTGAACCATATTTCCCCATGATTGGCTCTCTACTAGGTCTCTTGGGAAATGTGGCATCACATGCCCGACCTTCCAACACTAGTAGCATACCACCTGGCTACCTGAAGGTACATCTTGCCTACTCAGATCCCCACATGTAGTCTCCATAAAATGATTCCTAATATCAGCTGGCGAAGCACTAACTATGGATGTTGAACTGCCCTGGCCCACAACTCCAAAATCCCTCAGATTACCCTTTGTGATCAGTTCCTAGTTGACTATAGAAGTAATGGAAGTCAACCTGAAGATGTTCACCTGATCATTAATCTCTTGCCTGACACCATCCTCAAACACTCATTCTAATAAAAACCCATCAACCCCTATAAAGGGTGTAAATTGATGTTGATCGGTGAAGTGTGAAGAGTAATCCATAAAAAAAGAGTACCCTGCTCCAAACTCTTGAACTCTCAGTCTCGATCGGCCCTCAAAGTCTCTAGATAAAAGTAATCATAGAAGGTCTGTTGAAACTCCTCCGAAGAAATATTCTATTGGCATTGGGCCAGTGAGATCACAAACCACCGTCTCTTGGTAGAATCATGAAGCATATACATAGTGAGCTTGACCCACCTCTCTGAAGGCGTCCCCATATTCGTGGAAATCGTCAACATGGATTCAGGCCATGACTTTGAAGCCTGAGGTCCTTTACTCCATATGAAGGTGGGAGGATGCTGCTGCTGAATGACCTATGTCAATTCTACCATCAATGAGGCAGGAGGTGGTACTCCCTGGAAGGTTTGAATGAAACTCATGACACCCTCTAGGAATTCTGTGTCAACACCTATGTCTGGAATAATGGATGGCGCCAAGACCTGCAAAACTGAAGGATTTGCTTGAAGTCCTTGATCAGTCATGTCTGGTGTCTGATCATTTCCCGATAACTGGCGTACAATCAGACGATGTCTCGGTAGCATGACTTTTCACGGTCAAGAGCACACCATATATTATTATTCTCAGGGACTTAAAACTAGAAGAGTAATAAGGGAACATGATAAAGAAAGCATTCATGTTTTTTAAAACATGAATACATGGTGTGTATAATGCCTAAATGATGTCTTCCCTTAATCCTTTCACTTGGGAATGTACATCTATCAAAATTGGTCCTTTAACACCCCATACACGATGTGTTTTCCCCACACACTGCATGTACATGAATCCCCTTCCCGTTCCCAAGTTCCCTCACATGGAAAGGCCACTCAGTTCTCCTATAATAAGACTACACGGCATGTTAGTACCCGAATTGGTGTGTACTAGATGAGCTTCACCGACCCATGTTGTTAGTGACACCACCAGATACATGGCTCACACTACATGGAGTGTTCCATATGGACATGACGTGCATTAAAGGATTTCTACAGAACCATGTTGTTAGTGACATGGCCAGTTACATGGTTCTACAAAATGATATGTACATCCAGTACACGATGTGTCCTACCAAGGATTTGAAACCCCATGTCACCACCCATATAGTCTAAGACACTATTAGAGACTACATGACATGTACATATGGTACACAACGTATACTTATGAAAAACAGTTTCTTCCCGAACCAAAGAACACATGGCGTGTATTCAACATTACACGGCTTGTATTATGGGTTTTTCAAGATAGTAAGCCTCAGAAACTTCTATGGAACCCAGAAAAACACTAAAATGAACATTAAAGTGCTAAATGTTTATCTGTAAGGGCCCATACTCCACACAATTCAAAGCCTTCCATCCTATTCATGTTATAATCAAGCATAATAGATCAATGATCCACCAAATTCGGATCCGCGAGGGCCCATAACACCTCGAGAACCAAAGATTGGTGTTCTTTCAAAAGAAACCTTACACAACCAACCCTATCAAATAGTATATATTTTTATCAAGTAATCTGTCACAACAACATGCATATCTAGCACAACATCTATCACAACAATATGAAAATTCTAATGCATCCTAAATGGAATAACAAGAATTAATGACTTTTGATTTCTAGAAAGTGACTATATAATGCATGAGATGGCATACCCTCATCTCATCGAGTTGAAATAGAAATAAAACCTCAATAATATCATCAATAATATAAAAACACATGTGAGTCACTCAAGCTGAAAATCAAATCAACTGTAAAATTGAAAAACAAGAAAACTGAAATAATCAAGGTAGATTTGCATTTACATATACACGATTTAGCTACTTCTAGGAAAAAATTATTACCAAGTACTAGTTCTTTCTTATCACTGTCTATAGCTTCCAAAGAGTAAGTCAAGAGAAAATAATTCCTCTGATACCACTTTGTAATGTCCCTGTTTTGGAAGCTGCCTTGAAGCACCCCATACCCATTTTGTTACATGGCCTCAAGTTCATTTCCCCTAACGCTGTGGATATCGAGTAGGTGTGAGGGTTTTGGGTGTGATAGTGCCGAAACTATGCCCTAACTGGTAGAGTAACACAGTGGAAGATAAACAGATAACAATAGAGGAAGCAGTAATAATATCAAACAATAAGAAATAGCAGAAGACTGAAGAAATAAACAGATAGTGCACATATATTCAAATGATGCATGATACATACGTCTTTTAAAGAAGCCAAACATGTCACAATTCTGAAAATACAATACTAAACCAATGTACAAGAAAAATAGTAAATTAGTCCATATCATCATAAGCCAAAGATTAGTCCCATGCTCTCCAGCTCCTAGTAGTCAAGTACCAGAAGTAGAAGGGAACTTTCCCTTATCTATACCTACATCAATATAATCTTTTTGGGTTCAAAAGCATGGCCCAAACATGGTGTGAAACTAAATCCTAGTAGGAAACCACCATGAGATATGTGCCTAATAGTTAGTGAATATATATGGTAGGAAATATGCCAAAGAAGCAGTAAAAAAAGAAGTACTCAACAGTAAACATTCATATAGTTCAATGCATTAAATTTCAAAGAGCATGTAAAAAAATAATTAAAAACAGGTAACCCTCAGGTATATACTCATAGCCAATCCCTTCTGGTCCTACCTACTAACCACAAACAACCCTATAGGAAGTACACAAAGTATTACTCCTCTAGTTTAGCTTTTTTAAAGGCTCTAAGAGGAAGCACTCAACATCAATTCCCATTAAAGCCTAGTATGAATAATGACTCTTTGAGGAAGCACTCACCATCAATTCCCCCTATAGTCTATTAATACAAACTACAAGCGCTCTGAGTAAGAACTCAACGTCAATTCCATATGTGGCCTCGTAACGTAACTATAGTCCATATGAGGATGCACTCGTCATCAATTCCCCCTATGGTCTCACAACGTGATCAAAATAACAGACACTTTGAAGAATCCCTTTTGTCTATTCTCTCTATGTTCCAATACACAAGGTTCTCATGACCCTGTGTAAGTCAAGAAGAATTTAAAAGTGTATCAGCCAATGTAAACTTCAAGAAGTACATGGCTAACAATCTACATCATAATAGCATAGAAGATACAAAACATCACCTTATCCTACAATTCTAGGCATAGAAAGCAACATTATCCTAACAGGCAAACTATACAACAGTGACAAACAAAATATGCATGGGTAAAAAACTCCCAATTATAGTAATTAACCATATTCTCAATCAATTAACCTTTATTCAAGCACACAAGCATAACAGGCAATCAACATGGCTAAATCACTGAACACACAATACACTGTTCAAGGGTATTGGGGAATTTTTCACATATTACTCAAAGGCTTTCAATGGAAAGTCACAAAACTCCTACCTCGGTGTTCAGAGATCATTATACATGATCCTAATGCCTTTAATTTCCCAATAATTCTATAGAAATATAAAAATTCATAAACGTTCAGTGGAGGATAACTTGAGAATGATGAGGAATCGGGAAACGAAGATCAAGCAGAATGACGAGCTTACCGAGGTGATCCCAACGCAATCAGCAGTGATCGATTTAGATAATGGACACTCTCTTGGGGGGTTGGAAAAGATTATTAGTCGTATGGGATCTCTCAAAAAAATAAGACATAGATGTAGGATTTCTGGTGATTAGATGTGATCCCAGTACGTTTAATGAAAAAAAGAAAATACTCGGAGTGTACTTTAAAAGTACACAATGTGTACTTGACTTTTCCATACATTGCTTTAGGCAGTCTCTAGGTCACTACATGGCCATGGGAATGGCTGCTACATGGCTCGAACTCAGCTACCTGCAGTTACTGAGTACACTTTCTGTACTCATAATGTAAATGAAGTGTACTAAAAAAATTTCCAAAAACTCATATTTTTCTCAGAAACGACCAGATTAGGAAAACATACCTGAAAACAAGATTCAATTTCATAAAATGGGACTCTTTCATCCCAGTGATTCTATCTTGAAATATATAATTAACTTATTATTTATTCATTTTTTATGTTACGAACAATTTATTATGAAACTCTGATATTAATTTCATGGTTCCATGTTTTTCCAATGGAGTCACAATTTATGCTCCACTATCATGTTTGATCCATCACTTTGATTTTTACTCACCCCTTTATTTTATGTATTCATTGAGTTTTCTTATGATGTTTTTGGAATTCATAGGTATTTTGGTTCTCATTATAGAGGATAATATAAATAAGTTTTATTTTTTCCATGTTATTGTTTTATGTACAAATTCTTCCAAGAAAAAATATTCCTTTTGATCGTTTCGGTATATATAATAGAAATTTAGGACAAAAAACATATAATAAAATGTGTAAAAGGATTGGGACACTTCAGTTTGTATCATAAGATCATCTAGTTAATGTTTTTGATTAATACTTAAATACTTTATTGATAAACCAATGGATTTGGCTATGTATATTAATATGTTTTGAAAATATCCTGATAATTTAATGGAGTATAGAGTTAGTATCTTCCATGATATTACATCCCTATATGGATATTAGAATTTGATGTGGATTAGTAATAGTTTTACATAGGGGTAAAAAACCCAAACAGACTAAATCATTTTTATGTAGATCATCACCTTGTGGACTTGAAAGATATAGTGTTGCACACATAGATTGAAATTCTCCATGAATATGCTTTGTTAAATTAATGAACTCTTTAAAAACTTGTGTGGAGGACTTTAACAGACATATATGTTAGATAAAAAATAAAGAAATTTCCTAGGATAACCTAGATTAAAACCTAGACACTAATAAGTTAGTATTTTGGTTCCACTCATTATTTATTCCTTCAAAATTTATATTTTATTTTTTATATTATTAATTGTTCAAGTATTAAAATGCTTAATTTTGATTTAATTTTTCAGTTAATTGACGGAAAGAGTATATCCCACACCCATAACTAATGTTATTATTTCCCTAATGAGATTACTAAACTGATGTGATAAGGAGATGATAACCTCATGGAAATACTAGCTAAATTATTCTAGGTTACGAATCATATCATGAATCATGTGGAACTCTCGAATTATCCTACGAAATACCATGATGTTTTTGAATGATTCATTTGAGAAATTCCTTCCATCATGAGTATATATTTTTGTCCCTCATCATGGAAAAATGGATTAACAACATTGAAAATATAATTTATATCCTAATATTCTTGGAATAAGAGAATGTCATGCTTCATGTTTATTATTTTGATGGGGAAGTGGAGCTGTGGTGAAAACTAATACATTACAAAACGTAAAAAGAGATAATTGATTCTATGTAATGGGAAATATTCAAGAAATTTTTTTAAATAAATAACATTCCTAAATTCTCTATCTTAAAATGGAGAGGGTGTTTTTATATACTAAAAAAATCTAATATGAGTCTATCAGGGGGTGTGATGAAAACATCACATGGATTTTATGGGACACCTAAAACTTCATAATCCATAATGGAAGTAAGGAATACATTTTATTTAGTGGATTAAATTCACGTCTTTGAAAATACATTGTGAGTAAATACATTGAAAACATTGAAGTTATTGTCTATGATATATTCATTGTCGATAAAGAGATATATTCTCTCAGTGGTCTCTTGGGACTAGTGATAATAACAATTAAAAGAAATTTTATTTAGGGGGATTAATGGATAAATTCCATTGATGAAAAGAAACACAAATTTCTTTGGGTCTAATTGTGGGAATATGTATAATGGAAACAATATGAGGGGAACTAGGATAATCTTCTTATTGGGAAAATAGGTGCAATAGGATAACTAAATATGAAGGGATATGAAGACTGAAACTATTATGACATAGGTAAGGAATGGTTAGATAAACCCTCAACCTATTTTATAATGTTTCAGTTTCATGTAAGAAGGGCATTGTGAATGCCAATACCCTAATCATTTCAACCCATGATTATAAATTCATTTTGATTAATTTTTATAGAATAAACCTCCTTGAAAATTTTTCCATACATTATTTAGTGGATTCTGATGATACACTATGAATGGAAAGGCTATATTTATATAAATCCAACGTCAACTATCTTGAGAGGGATATCACACTTCACATCCCAATTCATCTTCTGATTTTTTACATGTGTAAGGAGGAGTAAAAAACATTTTTGGAGTGTTCATCTCAATTGTGTGTATTATTGATTTCTAAAAAATCATATCTAGATCAAATTATTTAGACAAAGGAGATAACAATGTTTGAAGGCAAGAACATTGTCAAGGACTACACTAATGTATTCCATGAAGTGTTTCTTAGTCATAATGTTGAATGAGATGTTTAGTTATCCATTGAAGGTATTCCAGGATTTTTTTATATAACAACGACCCCTTATAGAATGTAATTTTTTATGTTGGAATAAAAGAAGTGGAAGTTACAATCGAATCTAGAAAATAGTTTATACACCAAGGTGCATTACCATAGGGTGTCGTAGTCCTCTTCATCTAGATGGAAAATTCAATTAATATCTTTATCGATCATCATAAACTCAAAAAAATCAAGAAATGGAACAATAATCCCATACCCCAGTAAGATTTATTTATTTACCAACAATGTGGGCCATAATATTTCTCTAAGGCAAGACATTGTTTAAGATATCACAAATTAAAGGCGAAGAAAGAATATATACCCAAGACTTCCTTTTTAATTATGCAATGACACTAAAAATTTATAATGATTCAGTTATGCATCATTAATTTTCTAGTAATGTTTATGGATTTAATGAATAGTGTCTTTAGTGATTTTTGAAAAACATTTTAGATAGTATTCATAAATGATATTTAGATACAATCCAATAGAATTGATAATCCTAAGGATGATTTTAATGTTATGCAAATGAATTTTTGAAAGGAAAATATATATGAAAAGTGCAATAAATGAGAGTTTTGGATAGAGGAAGTATCATTATGGGGGATCTATATCACTTTTAAAGAGATAGGACTGGATGATTCTAAAATAAAGTCAACTAAGGGGTGGCATAATATAATAGTTGAAGTAGATATCCATAGTTTAATTAGCCAATCTTTGTATTACCAATAATTTGTCGGAAAATTCTCATGATTGTTAAACCCACTAACAAAGATGAATCAGATGGGTGAAAAGTTAGATTGGAATAATTAATATTAAAATATCATCAAGTATTAGAAAAATAATCTTGTGACTAAATAGATACTTACACCACCCATAAGTGGTGAACTTTATTTTCTTTACAATGAACTTTTAAACAAAAACTTAGACTATATATTGATAAAAAATGAGAAAATAATATACTATGACTAAAGGTTGCTGAAATTTCATTAGAAGAAACACCCAACGTATGAAATTGAGTGATATTTAATTATATTCACATTGAAAATACGGTAAAATTATTTTTCTATGGAGAAGTTTGAAATATAAATGGATAATAAGAGCCAAACGTATATATTCACATATAAGGATCTCAACATGTTCCATCATATAATGTTAGAGCCGATCATGGAAATTTATTGTTCAATCCACTACTATCATAGGAATGAAAATAATGTGAAATATGATATTTGAATAAAGGATCTCATAACTATATCAATGATTAGAATTTATAAGGATCCAATCTTCAAAGACTTTCAATGAATATACATGGGGATTATAAATGAATGGACTTTATTATTCCTTTCTTAAATTATTTATCAATAATCAGCTTTATAGAAGATAAGAGATCCTTAAAATGATGTAGAAATTAAAATGGTGGAATCTATAAGAAAAGGAAAATCATCATTGATTAAAACAGACGAAGAAGGAGTTATTGGATTTGGGTCTTTAATATGTGCACCATTAAATCCTAAGAAAAAGAGAGAATTATTTAATCAGGAATGTAGAATGACCTTATCTATCAATCCAAGGATAGTAAAGATGTTTTAAGATCCATGAGAAAAGTATTGGTGGGGAAATTTAAATAATGATATTGCATAATATACAGTAAAGTGATTTTTATGTCACCATGTGAAGGATGAAAGGAAAAATATTAAGTAGACGAATCAACCGTTACATATACCAAGTTGTAAATGAGAAAAAAATCACCATATAATTTGTCATTATTCTTCCAAATAAATCTAGAGAAAATAAGTCTTTATGGGTTTTGGTATACTATCTTAAAGATAGGGATAACTTCCTTAAAATTCAAGAGGGCAAGTAACTCAATCAACATAGAAGTATATACTATAGAAATATTTTGTTATTGCATTGAACATGAGTATTGATTATATCGGATTAGGATATGAGTTTTGACTCTAATTTTTAGAAATATCTCCAATATTTTCTAGACACTTTGTTGGACTCTAGTATGGATTACCCCCAAATAGATGGTCAATATGATCTATCCATATATAAAATTAAAGACATGTTGAGAGCCTTATCGATGGACTTCAAAATATATTGGGACATGGCATTGGTACTTTTTTGAAAGAGTGTTCAATCACAAGGTCCATTTTATGGCCCATATGCTACAAAAAAATGGATAATGGTATATATTATTAGAACAATAAGATGGTGGGAATCTCATGACACATTTGGGGTCAAGTGGTTGGACACATCAATGAATTGTATCTGTAACATGGGGACATGAGGCGTAACTGAGCTAATATTGAATTGTTTGTTTGGGTTTTTGTAAATCTATATTGATGAAGGGGTTTCAAAATAAGTGAGGCACCATATAGAGACCCAATAGGGCTATATCCTTAGTATTAAATGTTCATGAAGTGTGGTGTTTCATGTCATGGTGTCCTCACAGAGGTTTGAGAAATCACAATGCAATATACTTCATCTAGTAGGGAGAACCTGCCTCAAAGTTATGTTATAATTCATAGGGGAACCTATGTGTTGGGATGATGTTAGTAAAAAAAATATAGTGACAAGAAATTGTTGAGTAAATGGAGGAAAACGTCAATAACACTTTGAATAACATTATGGATGCTCACAATCAATAGAAGAGAAATAGAGAGAATCATTGATATAATATGATGTTTCATGTTAGAGAAATGGTTTTCCTCTATATATCCCTATGGAAGAGATTAAAAATTATGGGGAAGAAGGGAAAGTTATGTTCCAGGTACATTGTACCCTTTGGAATTCTTGATCACATTTGACCCATGGATTATCAACAAGAAATTCCAGAAACACTATCACCAGAACACCATGTTTTCCTTGTATCCTTATTTTGGAAGTACGTACCATATACCTCACTTTTACAATAATTTTTATGTGATACACCTAAAGCATGATATATATAAATAAGAGTAGTTGATGAAGATCATAGATCATTGACATTTATTTTACACAACAGGACAACTAACGTTGTCAATGTACTATAGAAAAACCAAAAGTATATGGAAACAACATTGGAAATAGAGGAATCTATGAAACATAAGTACCATCAACTATATTCATATTATTGTGTAAAATTAAAGTTCATGGGAGAAATCTCTTGTGGATGAATAATTAATTGACCTAGAACTATATCAATAAAATTCCATTCTTATAATTATTTTTCATTTAGCAATGTAGTATAATACAAATGCACCATAAGATGAAACAGAAAAAAGTTTATTTTATAAATTAAATAATTACATTTAGAGAATAAAAATTAACATAATAATTAAAAATATTCCATTTGGATAGTAAAATATAACGTAGGACAACAAAAATATATATATTTTTGATGTCCTTTATGCACTATAATAATCTTACACATGAACAACTCCTTAGAAATATGAAATAAATTTAGCAATGAAATATTCATTTTGAAAATTTAAATATATGTGACCTTATGAGAAAATATAAATTAATTAATATTGAATTAAATATAATTAATTTTTAGAATGTGGGAAACCATAATGTCCAATAAAAATTTGACCATTATAGAAGTAATTTTACCTTTGGAGTTGTAAACTAACTGTTTGAATAAAATTATTTCAATTATGAATAATACCAGACTATTAGAATACTATCCTCCCCCATGTATGTGTAAAAAAAATTTATGTATCTTATTAAAGAAAAATACAATATATATTTTCCATGGTATAAGTAAATAAATGTTATAAAAATCATAATTTATGGGGTTATATTTTTGTAAAACATATCTGTTGTATTTATTTTCTTTATTAAAAATACAACGATTTAAAAAAAATATTATATTTATAAAATTTTAATAAAAATAATTATTATGTTTTATTATAATGATAAAATAATTTTATGAGACCATAAGTACCTTAAAAATGGGTATACAATTCATCAAAATATTAATATTTAAAATTTTCAAATAAAGAAGATTTATTTATAAAAATTGTGTTTATCATTTGTATAAAATTATTTTCAAAAAATAGAATTTTTTGAATATAAATCTGAATAAATGTTATATTTTATTTATTATGTTTCTCTAAAATAGTTGAATTTTTTTGAATGGTGATATATAGTAAAATATAGTATTTAAAAGTACAAGCTAAATACATTAATGATTGAGTCATAGATGATGTAAGCACTTATAATTTTCATATAACATGAACCATTTACTATATATACTCACAAAAATCAATACTATATATAGTAATGAGAAAAAATAATAAACTAAGGAATACTATATTAAAAAACACCATTCTTAACCCCATATAAATACCACCCCTGACAACCCTTCTACTAAAAAATTCTAATCCATATAGCTTGAAAAAAACATACTCATTTACCTGCCAAACCATGGTCCTTGAGTTATAGTTCTTATTTTCTCATCAAAAGTCCATTCAAAATTTCATTAAGTCATAGGCTTAGAGGTGATAATCTTTGGAAGATGTAAACTTGTAAATAAACTTCTTTTAATATTATTCTTCTTACACAACCCCCTTATGTTTTCCATAAACCAAAATAAAATAAAATAGTTATATTATATAAAATTATATTTTATATTTATGATGGAATATTCATATTATACCCTCTATAATATTGTTTTTAAAATGAAAATATTGTTTACAATATAGTTGATTTACAACCTCCATGAATGAAACCCTTATTTTTATCCCCCACCTTTAAGGATGATCATAAAAATATTATTACGATTAAATAAAATTTTAATTAGTATATTATAAGTCATCTAATGTTATTAAATTAATATATATATTTGTAATATCAAATAAAATGAAATTAGATTGCGATGGTTATTAAAACCAACAAAATGGACTAATTGTATAACGATATTGTTTTTTACTTAAGGAACCAAAACTATTTCAGAAAACATATGGGTATTTGGGACCTTTGAAATTACGATAATTACTTGAACCTAAATTCATTTTTCTTATACTATTTTAGTCCCATTTTATATTAGTGTAAATTATTGTACACAAGCAATCTAACATGAGAACAATGAAATGAACACCCCCATAACTGTGAAATTAATATTTATATCCTATTCAAAAGGCTAGAAATGATTATAAAATAATTATAATTAATCATATATAGATTAAAAATGTTCTAAATTATGTTATTAATTAATTTAATTTGATTATTCAGGATGTTACGTGAATGTGAAGAATTATTTTAGAACATAAGGCCGGAGATCTATCTGAACCACACCTTTTCCATAGGTTACAATTTTTTTATCCCTAACATACTTTCTACATTTACTTAATATTATATAATGATTATAAATTATGTATATATATCTTTCAAATATATATCTAACTTATTATACTTTTTTTAAGGTGAAATAGACGACTTCTATTTATTTTTCAAATGCATTATTTTTGAAATATCCTTGGATTGTGATATAAGGAGAGATTATAAAACCGATTTCATTCTATAATAAATACGCATATTTATACCACATGATTAATTTATTTTTTAGTACCACGTATATATTTATTTGTTATGATTGCTGTTCATAAATACCACTCCAATTAATTAGGTAATGTTTTTGTCTCATGATATGACTTGTTTTAGAATAGGGGGTGAAACTAATCCATGACAGGGCTCTTTCCACCATGAGACATTGTCTTGGTGGATATCCTTGAATTATTCTTATGTCATATTTTATATTATTTCCACTTTACTATGATATAATATTCTTTATATTTTTCTCCCATGTTATTTCATTTGACTCACCATTTATGCTTCAATATAATGATTAATACCATACATGAATTTATATCTCAACCCTTTATTTTACATATTACACATGTTTTCCTATGTATTATTAAGAGATAAAATGGATTTAGAAGATCATTAATGATACTTTAATACAAAATATTAATTTTAGTTTCATGTTTTTAATTTATGCCCTATTCTTCTAATGAAATTGTTATATTTAATAATTTTCATTTATTTAATGGATATTTAGATAAAAAATATTGTATTAATAAATGTAAAATGTTTGGTTCACTTTATTAATTTAAATATTTTAAAAAAGAAAATGAACACTATGAAGGATGGTAACTAGTTAACATTGATAATAAATAAGGTGTGCTAAAATTCAAAAAAAAATATATCTATTCCATCGGTACAAGAGCTGAAGAAGGAATGAATTGAAAAAGACCATATCTCTAGACTCTTTATAAACCATTGTAGAACCAAAAAGTTCATGAATTAAAGAGTTTATTTTTTGTGGGATAATATAATGTAGGAAATTATTAACTATGTATAAATATTTAACAATATTTAATAGGCAATGACTAAGAGAAAACATCATAATTGATTCATAAATGATATCCTTTTTCCTACGTGAATATGGGGTGGCATTACAATATTATTTTTTATTAGATTAGAAAAATATATTCAAATAAATGATTTGATATATATTATTTTTGGACTATATACAATGTTGAAAAAATTACATAATATTTGGAATGATCTACCTCTTTTTCAACTTTCTTGACTTTATATCAATGAAGTAATGATACGTCATTGATAAAATGATTTGGTCATATCTGATTATGACCCACATTTTACATTGTAATTATTAAAATGTATTCATAAAAATTTCTACAATAAGATACATTTGAGAACTACTCATCACCCATGAATGTATAAATAGTCTTAAATTACCATTATATATTTAATATATACACTAAGGTAATGTTCAATTTACATTTAAGGTATATGTTATCATTATTTTCCATTTTTTATTGATATATAATAATATAATCCATTCCAATATTTATATGGAACCATATGAAGTTTTTTATTGGAAAATCTGTTATTCACCAACTTGTTGGAATGAATCTGTAGAAAGGACGTTTATAAGGTCATAACATATTGAGGATACAATGATGAGAGTGAGAAATATTCAGAGTTTTATAAAGGAACATCAAAGTAATAAAATGAGATATACTGATAACCGAAGTGAGGAGAGAGAATACTTTGTTGGAGGCTTTGTTTTCATAAATTTATATACATGGAAGGGTGTTATATGGATTACAAATAAAGGTTAACTAATTCCTAGGTACACCCGATATTATGAGAATTTTTAAATAACTATAACCATAGAAAACCATTTTGCATTGACACAAACCCTCCCTAAAGTGGATATTGAACCTTATATAGAATTATTATAGATGTATATGGTAGAAAAAATGAAAATAATCTCTATTCGATATATAGAATTGGTTCGTAATTTATGTTGTTTTGAAGAGTCTATTTACATAATAGACACAAAATTAATGTGTTATGTATTGAGATGGTATATGGGGTATGATATACTCTATAATAACAAATGTAGGATCAAAATAATATAGATACTAAATAAAGTATCTAATTATGCTCAATATACAAGAGTGGGGGGGGGGGCGAATTGTAAACATTAAAAAATTCCTTTGGAACTTTTAAAAATGGTTATTTTTAATATGTTTGAACATGGTAATTCAAAAAAACTCTAGTTCTACACACTTTCTTGATTTAGGAAATACAATTCCAAGAAAGTGAATCTACAAAGATGGTTCTGGAAGATGAAACATAATGAATGTTTACAAAGATAAATATTCTACCTTAAATCTTATATAATCTTACTAAATTAGAGTATACAAGTATTAAAAAGTATAAGATAGTTATACATTCCTCAAAAAATAAAATGCAGCGAAAAACGTGTAACAAAACAGGTAACAAGTAGTAAATCTTTTAACCCAAAGAGAATGGTATCCAACAACGTTGGATAAAGGTCAATTGATTTATACTTTCAAGAAAGTATGTGTTACCCACACCAGGGTATGTCTTCGATACAAAGATTAGAGTCTGTCTTACTATCCCCACATGACCTCAACATCAAGGTAGTCAACACCTATATCTTTCTCAACAATGAAGCCCTCAACTTCAAGGTAGTCAGCACCTCTGTCTCCCTCATCACGGAAGCCCTCAACATCAAGGTAGTCGGCACCTCTGTCTTCTTATCCCAGGAAGCCCTCGATTGTACCCAGCAATATTCAGAGTCACACAAACAAAATCTGAACAAGATGTTTAGTTCACAAAAATCAATTAGAGTCTCTATCTTGAAATCACTTCAACAACATGTAATCTATATAGTCATAAAACAGTATTGAACTATTTCAAATGTGATGCTATTTGTAGGCACAACACCAACGGTTGTCTCTCTCCTCCAATGGTTATATTTTCCTTGAATTTCCGAGGGACCTATACATGTTTCATTCCAAAAAAAATAAGTTTGTTACTGAATGTATGACATCGTTTTACAAGAAAAAAAGTTTAACAAAAAATATGGATACATAATCAAAATAAAATATTCGGAATGTAATCAAATAAATGTTTGGTTTCTAACCAAAAATATACTCGGTGTCTATAATAAAAGGATATATGGATTTTGTTTTCTAAGGAAATCGGAACCTAAACACTATAGAATTACAAAGTCTAAATTTTAATAAAATTAGGAATCTGAATTCACAACAATTTGGAACCAGAACTTACAAATATCAGAGTCAGAGTTAATGAGAATTCAGTGTTTGAAAATACAATGTTTGGAGTTTGAATTCATTAGAATTCATAGCCAGAACTCATAAGTGTTTGGAGTCTGAATTCAATGAACTCGGAGTCAGAACTCATAAGATATTGGAGTATCAATTCAAAAAACTCTGAGTCGTAACTCATAAGAGTTCGATGTCTGAATTCAATGAACTCGGAGTCCGAACTCAGAGTTCAGTTTCTAAATTCAGAGAACTCAGAGTCAGAACTCGGAGTCTAAAAATATAATGCACTTTATCTATGTATTATATGATTATGAGGTTTTGGTTACAAAACCGAATTTTATGCTTAGAAAAAATAATGAACAATGAAAAAAATTATAAGGATAAATTTCCCTAGGGAAGGAAATTTTTCCTTATGAAAGTAAAACATAGGGTAAAATGAGATTTTCCATAAGATAAGGTGTTTTTGATTTTGATAACAAGAAGGAATGGTAAAGTCATAATGAAACCTTATTGACTCAATAATCTCCCCAAACATGAAGGAATAGAAAAGTCATAAGGAAAACTTTATTAACTAAAAATTATGTATTTTGATGATTTTTCTCGTAAATAGATTTTGGATAAATCAATACTCAGAGGAGTTAACATGGAAAAATTATGTTTTAATGATAAATAAATACCAACATTTTATTTAGAGGTTATATTATTGAAATTTCAACCATAGAATGCTCAAAGGGGGGAGATTGTAACAACCAAGCTTCAATCATAGTAATTTTGTTTTTTTATTATTCTAATGAAACTATAACAAAAATCTCATAACATTATTCATGAATATGAGTAAATCAAAAATTACAATTTTTTGAATTTTTTTGATTTATGAAATTAATTTATTTTTTGAATTTTAAATTTCAAAATTATCTTAAGGTGAATTTTTTATATTTTCAAAAATAGTTTATTTTTTGTTGATAAACTAATTATTTTTCAATTTTTTTGAATTTTTTATGTTTATTATGATTAAAAAATGACATTAATATTTATAAAATCGTTTTTACAAAAAATATATATCTTTGAGTTATAATAATACATTTATAAATAAATATTTTTTACATAGAAATCTATGATTAACATTTTTGGAAATTTAATTAATGTTTTTGTACAAATTAAAACCATTTTTGGGTTTTCTCTTATAATCAGTAATCAACTGTTAGAATAATAATATTTATCTAATATATCCCTTATAATTTAGGTTTTTATGATATAGAATACACATAATATATTAATTAAATTTCTGTGTTAATGTTTTTATTTAGGTTTTATCATTATTTTAGATCATTCTACTAAAAATATGAAATTTTTGGAGGTTGGTTGAAATTTTTCCTAAGTATGAAAAATCAACAGTATGAGGCATTTGGATATGTGTATAAAAAGTAACATTGAGAATTTGGTCATGTCAATCAGCTACATGAAGGATTCACTTAGTAAAATATCAATGTAGTAAAATCCTATATTTGCACGTTTATTGTGTTCATAATTTTCCTATATGTGAAATTATACAAGTAATTCAAACACCTAAATGAATAAACATCATAAAGAGATAAACTCTTAAACATTAATATATGGTGATATATTTTTTATGGTTTAAAATGGATATTAAATTCTCATGGATATGTCAAACTCGACTACCTAAAAAAGAATGATGCATAAAGCAAATGAACTATGTGAAGAAGTCCTACACAAATCAGATACACAGATAAATCGACTACATGACGAATTAAAATATGATTCAATTTTGGATTTGTGAATTCAAATATATAGATTTATTCTATATGGTGATCTAAAATCAGAAATGTTTTCTACAACCATGTATTTATTACCATTGATCTAATTTCAGTGGGAATTAATGCTTCCTTTCATTCATTAAATGTTATATTACCTCATTATGGTAAAAAATGATAAACAATGGAAATTAATGATAAATAAAACGAGTGAATAATTTGTAAAGGAAAATAATATTTTCAATTTATTTACAAGTAATTTACTTGTGAAACTTAATTTTTAATCACCAAATTTATGGATATGATGATGTATGACTTAAAAAGAGTCATTTCTCATGAATATTCAACTCTATGTGTGTAATGAATAGAATACAAATAAGTATAGTGGAACTTGAACAATCATATTATAACTTCCTAATATCACACAACAAACTACACTATTTTATATAAATATGAATATACAATATTCATAGATATACAGTAAATATCTACATTGTTTTGTTCATAAGATTCTCTGTGAGATGCTTTTTATTCTTATCATCTATCCTAGAGATTTATTCTATTTCTTCAGTTGTAACTTATATTTGCAAGGATAGCCAATAAACACTTTTTATTATTATTCTATTTTCACCATGATTGTTCATAGTAGATCCCTAATGGATCACTGTTGAAACCTCCTAATATTATTGAAAGTGAGAATTACAATTACATAGTCGTGCATTGGCATGGAAAAAGACTAGTATTCCCAAGTAAATGAATGGGTTTTTGAAAATCACCTTGTTTTTTGAGTCGAGTATTAGTGGATTGGACTAGGGGATTTCTATTTCTCAAAACACTATATATAAATCTATTTATGATCTCCATTTTTGTACAAATATTTCCAATATCAGAGTATATTTAAATAATATCATGATAAAATTATGTAATTAAATAGAGTGGATTTCTAAACAATTAAAATTTTAAGAACCCAATTCTTTTCTAAGGAGTATTATAAAGATTGTTATTTGAACAATAATTAGTATCAAGGGAATTGAAATTTGTGTTATCATCTTTCAAAGGATGATGTCTAAAGATCATCATTAAAATATATGCTTTGACTAAAAACCAGAATGGTATTACAATGGTAAGAGAAACATACATTAATGATGTGAATTATGGTTGCTGGAAGGAACAACTGATAATCTATTTAATGAACTGTTGTGTAATGGGTTATCTCAAAAATTTTAAAATTGATGAAATTCCAAATACACATACTAAATCATGATATGATGAAACAAAATCTTATTATGATCTAAAATCTAAATAAATTAATTTTATAAAATTTGGTTGAGGTCTTGATGAGTTTAATAATGTTTTATAATGTGAAACAACTCATGAAATTTGGACTACTATTTTAATATATTATGAACGTACAAAAAATGTGTGAGATATCATATATAAAACATAAAACCTTAAGAAGGTATATATTATGAAGATACCTTTCTACTTGAATCTAGAATAAAACCCTTTACAATTTTCATAGCCTATTAACATATATTAGATTGAAAATATATTTTTTGGATATAAAAATAATTATTTAAAGGGTTTTATTATGATTGTTGTTTATTTTTAATGACCTATGGGTTTTGAAAATACTTTATTTTGAATTAAGTTTCCAATCATACAAAATCTCTTTATGTCCTTTTAAAAGCTTTATAGAGAATGTTATGAACATTTGTGTTATTTTATTTTATCAAATTATTTGTAGTGGGACTGGTACATCAAACTGTATTCAAGAAAAATAAATCTTTAGATATTTTGTAATTTTATAACATATTAATAACGTAATTCGTTCATTAAATAAAATATTATTCAAGGAATTTTCATAAATCATGAAAAATATATTGAAATAATCATTATGGTTGAGTTGAATTATTTTATGGGTTTTCAAATTTATCAAAAATACATTAGAAATATGATAAATCTAGTCAACTACATACATGAATTTCATTAATGTTTTGGACTAAAATCCTCTAAAGTATATACAAATGGTATGTGTTATTAAGAAAATATGGACTTTGATAAATCTAGAAAAGAATATGACAAAAAGTTATATAGATGAATAATTAGGATTGTACTATATTTGAAAACTAGTAGACCAGTTATTATAATATCACACTGATCGTGTGCTATATTCCAAGAGAATCATAAGGAATATCATTTAAAGTCCACCAAAAGAATTTTAAGATAATTAAAAGTAAATAATTTCAATTTCCAATTTTTTCCATGAAACTTATGGTTTTAGTCTGAATTCATATTCATGTGTTCTAATTATTAGTTATAGAATTGATTGTAATAGTACTTCTAGAACCTACAATATTTTAGATATATCAATAGTATCGTGCACTAGTAAAAATCCACACTATATCACTTTATCTACTGCTGAAGTAGAATATATTTTTGTTTGTAGTTGTTGTGCCCAAGTATGACAGATGAAGCACACCTTAAATGATTTTGGATTAAATTACAAGCAGGTGTTAATGAATTATGTTAGTAATTGTGCCATTAAAAATTTTTAGAATATAATAAATCATTCTAGAACAAATAATATTTTCATAGGGAATTCTTTCCTATGATATTACACTCAAAATGGTGAAATTACATCTGAATTTATCTCTATTGAGAATTAGTTATTAGATATTATTGTTAATACCCTTTCATGTGAACTTTTTAATTTAATTAAAAGATAATTTAGATTTATTTGAATTTAAATAAGCTTAGATGATCTTATTTCAAAAATCATTAATCTCTACATTATTTTATTATTAAATTATTTTAATTATTTACAGAAATTTAATTAATCTAGTTTGAATAATTATTTAATTTATGATTTTTTTTATTATAAAAAAAATTATTTCTTTTAGTTTATATTATATTTATTTTATTTCATAATTGATCTAAACTCCAATTCATGTTATTAGAAATTTTGAGAATCGAGTTCATAACCTAAATTCTATTTGGACCTCAAAAATTTCTCCCATTTCCTTAAACCCAACTCATAAAATTTGAAACATCATTAATTTCCATAATTATGTATCTCAATACCAACATGAAATTTTAATGATCTTTTAACATATGCACTGAAAGTGTGGAGAGGATGGAATCTCTAGTCATTCCATGAAAGAATAGGTTAGTGTTATTTTATGCAACTTTCTTTTTTAAAAGGCTATAAATATGGGTTGGTTGAAGACTATAGAAGTGATACATTAGATGGTCATTCAGTTTCAAGGCTGTCAGTTCATTTTTTATGAAAATAATTATGTTTTTTAGGAAGTAGGGAATGTGTTTGTGTGGAATTATAGGTTCTAGTTTAGTGAATATGAGGATGTTTCGTCATCAATTTCCAATGGGAAATACATACTAGTATCATTAGTGGAGTTGTCCAAAACATCTCATTCTATTTATAAGGTGAAGTTGAACAATAGAAGAAATATGGTTGTAATTAGTTTAGTTGTATGAACCTAAAATTTCAAGTATATGTTTAGAAAATCCTCTTTTAGAGAGAAGACTAAGAAGGACATATATCCTAAATGGAAGTTCATTTATAACTTTATTAAAACTGGTATTTCCTGTAGAGTAGGACAAATATAGAAATTGTTGTTTGAGGATATGTTTATTGTATATATCAAAAAAAACAATCTAAAGATTAATATTCTTGGGTATATGATGTGGTTTCTGTATCATTGTTATTAATTTGATGGTATGTTAAACTATTTACCCTATAACTGGTTTATCTCCCTGGTTCTAATGAAGAATGAGTAGAATCTCAATAAGGGAGAGACAGTGAAATTGCATTAAATTAATTCCATTTTTTGTTCATTTAATAAAAATTGTAAATTATAGGGACAAAAATTAATATTCATTCAGATATATTGGCCAAGAATATGTGTCTTACTGGGAGCCCTCCAAAAGGTCTCCACCTAAGGAAGTATCACTTAATAATATTGTTCCTTATAAAGAGGTGTAGGCGTGAATTGTTTCCATATTAGAGCCTTGGTTTTTAGAAGCCAATTCTTCCATGGAAGAGCCAATTTAGAGATGAGATGATGAAGATGTTGAAAACACCAATGTAGTTCAATATGTTGAGGTAGTTATTGAGACAACTGAAGTAGTTCCTATGTAATGGACAATTAAATTCCATAATGCTGGTTATTAGCTAGGTAAAGTGTATATGAAAAGGTTGAACGTCATATAGTTGATCCAACTCTTCATAGATCAAAAAATATTAGAGACGGAGTTGGAGGTATGGATTTGGAGAGTACTAGTCATTATCGTACATCACCAATGACATCACCTCCTCCTTGTGTGAATGTGGAATCACGTTCTATAAGTAAAATTTGTGATAGTTCCCAAATGAATACTTTTTCCTTGACTATATTTACAAATATTGATAATCTTATGTTAGATAATTATTAGTTGAAGAAGGAGATAATATCCTCTAAGTGTTATGTCAAATAAATGAAAGAAATTTCTAATTCGATATTTGAATTTTAAAAATAAACTAATATGATGGAAACCCAAAAATATTTTCAAATAAATAATCACAAAATTGGTTTTTGTGAAAAATGTTGGTTTTTAATTAAGTGAAAAAGATCTTGGAGAGTTTAAATATCAAGTGAGTGGAATGAATGTTTAAATAATACCAATTCAGATATTAATGAGATTGGAGTGATAGTTTTTTCTCAATGAGACATGAATAAATTTTTTCCTATGATCCAATTTGATATGTATTTGGATACAGTTAATGTGATTCATTTATTTGCTCTAAAATAATGGAATGATTTCATACCAAAAAGTGGGTATTGGTAATTATGTTTAACGAAAATAATAGGTTTCAACCAACTATCTCTACTTCTACCTCTACACCTCTAGTGGTTCAAGACATCAGAATCTAGTCGAACATATATTATATGAGTTAATTACGTGTCTTGTGAGATTAAATTATAAAATGTTATATTTTACACATACACTGATGTAATATTTCATGAAATATATTTTGTGAGAGTTATAAGACACCGATGAAGCTAATAGAGTTCTTTGTGTAGGAAATTACATGTCCTTTAATGACATGGTTGGTTATCATGAAGAATTTATTTGTGGAAAGTTTCATGGAATCCTGGTAGTATCTAGTGATCTTTACGGGATGATATTTTGTTCAGTAAGTCATGTGGAATGAAATCATAAGATAATTATATAATTTATAGAATATAACTATATGGATACTAAAGGGATATACTATAAATAGGATTTTAGTTCCTCATAATCTGATGCGACACTAACTATTATTGTTTCCAATACTTGTAAAGAGATTGTTCGTTAGAATATTCTTAGGGTCTTCCTCTATAGGAAAAATTTTGTCGTGACTTCCCTTAGTTTTTATACTCCTATTTAATCTATGGGTACTGAAATGGGACACAATTCCAATGGTCCAGTTCCCCAACATCCATACAATACTATTAAGGATGTTTCTCAAGATTTAGTAGAGAAAATAGAAAATATAAAAATGAAGGTACATGTATACAATTCGGTTATGGAGGTATCTCAAAATTTAGTTGAGAAAGTTGAAAATATGGAAATGAAGGTGTACTATATCAAAGGTATATTGTTCAGTGTAAAATGTTATATGTATTGGATTCTGAAGAATCTGTGTTTAGACTATACAACTACTCTATCTAATTCTTAGTATGTTCCACTATTTAATGCTTCCTATAGTTTCAGTTATGATCATCTTGAATCTAAAAATACCATTATGAATAATGTCCCCCCATCAGTTTTTTAAATTAATAGTAGGAATCCAATGATATTTTTTATTTCCCTAACACATATATCATCTAGAAGATTGATATGTTTGAAAATGATCTGTTTTATATTAGGGGAAAAAGAAATCTCAACCCAGCTCGTTGAGAAACATTCTTAGTTATTATGCATAGAGTTTATATAATTAATGATCTATCAAAAATCAATTATAAAAATAAATCAGAGGTTGGTGAATCATTACCTTCTAAATGATTTAGGGAAGAACAATCACCCTCCTCTCCCGCAAAGAAAATCGTTTTTTGTGATAATAGAACTTATGATTTTAGTATATTTTAAAGAAATATTAAACTATTCAACAACTAAAAAGATCAGGATATATGAAAAACAATTATATTGGATGTGAAAGCTATTCTAATATGGTGGTTTTGGGATTCAATGAATTCTTCTATGATTGACCCTTATATAACATTCTGAACCTCTCCATCATTCAAGTTACCACCACTAAAAAAATATTTTTAATTTGATGCTATTCATAATCTTAAGTATTTTAAATAATAAATCTAAAAAAATGGTGTTGAATTGATGTATTTTTTTATAAATATTTATAATTTATTAAGAGATTCTTTATCCATTTCTTATGTATTTCTTAGTGATTTTTATCATTCAATGTTATTCATCTCAATATTTTTTATTCTTTGAAATTATTTTCATTTAATGTTTTAAAATTGATTTATTTGATCACTAAATTCCATTGCTTATATAATTTTAAATTCAGTTTCAGCACTATACTTAAATAGATCATTACATACTACCAAATTAATAGTGTCTTTCATCTCCATTCCATTCTTTTTTAATAACACTAAAGGAGAGTAGTTTTATAGAAGGTGGAGAAATTTCTCAAAGGTTGAGAAGTAACCTTATCACGGTATGTATCTAATGAAGTGAAATTATATAATAATGGATTTTTTTAAATAAATAAATATTTTATTTATTTTTTTCGAACAAAATTCAATGATTTTTTGAAATTTTTATGCTTAATGTCTTATGTGTTTTTTTCTAATGAAAAATAAGATATTATTATAATATTTATATTTTAATAAAAAATACCATGTTCTTTTGGGTTTGTTGATCTCAAGTACCCATTATATGTTACTGATGTAAGTGTTTTTATGTATGTTCTTTAGTTTTTATCATTATTGCACATCCTTCTACAGAAATTTAAATGTTACATATGTTTGCTAAAAACATTCCTAAGAATAAAAAATGATTTTTGAGAGGCAATTTCCTATGTATAGATATATATGATGATAAATCTAATATTTTAATTGGTTATCTAAAAGATTTTCCTTCATAAAACATGAACATTGGGTAATCAACTATGTAGAAATCACCTACATAGATAAATCACATACTTGACAAATTGCGTTGGGCAAATAAAATAACCACGTGAATCAGTTACCTAGAGAAATCGTCTATGTGATTTGGATACATGGTAATATTATATATGCGGTCCTGAATGGATATATAGTTCTTTTATCTATAGAATATTCGGAAATGTGACAAATAAGGCTATGTAAGGAAAATGGGCTTTATGATGAATGCTTACAGATATTTTCTTTGTGTATAAATAATATCTATAAAGAATGAAAAGTTGGATGAATTTGGAAACACGAATTGAAAATATATATAATTATTCTATATGGTGATTTGTAATAAACTATGTCATCTGAAACCTATTGTTTATTATTTTTGGTATACATATAGTAGGAATTAATTGTATCTTGTATTCATTAAATGTTTGATTAGCTATTTATGGTAAAAATGATTATAAAATGAAACAATTAATAAAGAATGTAAATGAATAAAATGATAATTTAATGGTATCTACTATTTATAAGATTTTTCCATGGAATGGACATGTGGAATTTAATTTCAAATGCTGAATTTTATGGATTTGATGATGTAGAACTTAAAAGATAAATTATATATGAATATTTGTGCGTGTTGAAGAGAATACATTTATGGATAGAGGCACGTGATCTATCATCATAGGACACTATAAATGTTATCAATGTGGTGATCAATATTTCTTGAAGAGAAAGATCAATGATTTACATATGCACTACTAAGAAAATCATTAGAGATTTAATATAATGTCAAATCTTTAACATACATATGAATTACATAATTTTTTTAAAAATATTTCATATTTTACACAATCAAATGACCAAATACGGTATTAGTTTAGTTCCTTTGGAAACATGAAACACAAACCTATAGTCTAGAGAAATATATTCAATATTTCCCACAATGATCTCCCCCCTCACCCACCATCCATATTTTTGAATTTTTTTAAAGAGACTTTTTGGTTAAGTGGGAACCATAAAAGGAGATCCAAACATCAACCACACTTATCATAAATTAAGATATACAAATTTCAAATTAAAAAATTAAAATTTATAATAAAAAATAACTACCAATTTCTTCTATGTTCCACACACCCGTACTCTCCTTAATCCACACACCATCATTCATCATGATACACCGACTGACAACATTGTTATCCTAATATTACAATCATCATCACCGATCATCCAACACCAGCTCACTATACAATGTAGTTTAACACCACCATCATCAACAATTCAAAAAACAACTAAATTCAATGATCTACATACACATCCTCAATAACATCAAACATTGTCAAAGAAAACATGATACTTCACCCTCTAGAATTTGGTAACAATAGAGATGAAACCACCACACGACGCTACTGACCATTCAAACTCACATCCCAAAACACTGTGAATACCAGCACTCAAATCTTCCTCCATGAGAGTGGTGTATTTTTATAGAAAGTGAAGAGGAACAAGAAACCAATGGCATCAACATAGATCACCTCCGTATCACCCAACACTGATAGTCAATACTATAAATTTAAAAAATAACATCACTTCATCCATAAATAAACTTCCCAAATCATAACTGATGTAAAAAATAACAAACCTAGAGGAAAACTTAAAACCAGAGTCATCGTGCGAACTATGCCATGCCAAGATAGTAATGACCACCTATAGACACATCCTAAATCCTCAAATAAACTACCACTATAGAACCTATTGGGAAAGGATCTATAGAATGTTGATGTCATACAAAGGATTTGGTGACCGATCGCTCTGAATATTAGGAGTTATGATGAAAAAATGGTCGGAGGGCTACCCGAAGCTTGAAGATAACTCTAAGGAGTATATCACTAGGAAACAAAACATTGAAAACATAATAAAAAAGGTGAATATAGAGAATAATGAGCCGGGTAAAATAGAAAGCGAGAGGGATTCAACAGTACATCATGAGCTAGGGAGAAGTGAATAAGTGAGGAGGAAAAGGAAGGAGATGGGGAGAAAACCCAAAAGTGGAAGGGTTCATGCCTCCCCCCTCTGATCTATTGCTGAGAGAATACCATAGAAACACGAGAGGAGGGAGAGCCGCCATTGATAGGACCTTCTTTTTTTCTTCACTAAAACATTTTTCTTATTTGTAAAAGACCACCTACATTAGTATTCATTCGAAAAACCATTTTTATAAAATAATGAAAATCAAACCATTGAAAAGGTTTAGATCAGGTAAACAACAATGTTAAACAACGGAGATAAAAAACATAACATAATCATAATGAATAAGTACATAAAAACATTTAATAATAACATCTTGTATATGAAAGATCCTGATATCATAAAACCCCAATATTTTATGGTTTTTCACTTTTAAGCATTACATATTCAACATCTTATGTTGAACTCAACACTAAGATTAAATCCATGATATAATAAAAAATATTAACCAAATCATTAGGAATAGTAATGTGACTATTAGAAATAGTAATTTGACCATTAAGAATAATAATATTGGAATTAGAATAATAACATGGCTTATTAATGCATATATAAAATTTAGGAATATTATAAAATAAAATATTATATATTTATATCATGGAATAAGTAAATAAATTTTTTTTAAAGGATAAATTAACTGTTGTATTTTTTGTAAAACACAAATATTTACATAAAATTGTATAATTAACCTGATGATTAAAATGAAAATTTATTTTCAAGCAAATAATCAATAAATTGCATTTTTTTCATTATAATTATTAGATAAAATTTGGAGACAACCATTAATTTTCCAAAGTGCAGTAAAATTAGTTATAATATTTAAATCATTTTTTTCAATTAAATGATGATTTTTTAAAATTATTTGTATCACGTTTAGAAAATTGTTTAAAAAAATCGAGACTATTATTGAGATATACATACTAAAAATTGTTTACAGTTAAATTCTGTGATTTTTGGAAAATAATTGAATTTTTATGAATAGTGAAGTACATTAATTTATTTTATTTGCATAATAATTAGATAACTTAATTTTTTATTCTTAATTGTGTCATTGATGACAAAAATGACCATTATCTCTAACTCACAAGTTATATTTACAATTAATTGTCACAAGAATGAACACTATTGATAGACTTCATCCAAAATAATAAACTAGTGAATTAAATATTCAAAATACCTTGTACACATTTTATAAATACCCAAACTTCTCCTCAAAACTTCCAGGACTTGCAGCTTTGTAATATTTAAAAGTACATGGTCCGGATAATTTTATAACTGAGTGGGGGAGGGGGTAAATCAATTGTAATTTTTGTTTTATGTTTCCATGAAACAACCTTATCCCAATGTTAATGATTTCATGCTCTCGTGAAATCAATTGAATCACATATCCCCATGAACACCTGAATTTACCAGGTTAGCTATTCAATAATAATAGAAACATTCATAGTATGGTTTGGAAACATTACAATACCACACAATACACTTGAAAAAACACTTTTGATGTGGAATACAATGAGTAAGATATTCCCTTACAAATCATCTAGAGCTATGAAAACAATCTAGTAGTGCGTGTACACCATCATAGAATAAATATGATAATACAATGTTTGTGTAACAAAACATGTTTACCATGTTTTCTTTTCAATTTCACCAAATGTATTCATTTCTGATCAATTATTAAATATCATACCTATAATATTGTAAGAACTTCAAGGATATTGATATAGAATTTCAATATGATTGGATAGTCTGATCCTCAAAAATGATTCTTCTAGTTCGATTCTTCAAATCTGATATCCCAATACAGTAAATACGATTCTTCAAGAATATAATAAAAAAATCCTTCTTCCTCATATATAAAAATATCAATAGGGGAACCCCAATCAAATTATCCATCCCCATATAATGATCAACAGAATACAATGACAATCAAAGAATAATAGTCAACTGAATATGATGAAAATTGAATATGCTGAACATCTGAATAATGTTGTGCCCCTGTATATTCTCCATTCACTTAAATCTGTGAAAACCTCGACAACTTATCTCAATATAAAAAAATTATTTCCATCCCTAGAAATTCAGATCTTTTCTCTCTTCCCATGAAAATTACACCTTTCAACCAAAAATTTACAAAGTAAATTCTCTTTAAAGGTAAACCAAGAGTGGTTTTAGAGGGAGTCCTCAAAAATTCCCCGCTCAACCAAATTCAACAAAAATTTTAATGTTCCTTGAATTTCATGTCCATCTCTCATTTCATTAATGCTTCTCGATTCTTCTCAAATTTTCTTGAAACTTAATATCTTCTTTTGAATTTATTTTTGAATTGTCATTCTAATTCCAAATATTTATTTAAATATTTGAATATGACACTCTCCTTGACAACGCATCCACCTTTTCATTTATCTCTTATCTTGATTAACATAAATGATAAGAAATGAAATTAAACCCAATTAAAATGGTTGACTACATTGTTGATTGGTCTCTGTCATTATTATTTTCATTAGTTTAAACTCAATAAATTATCCATTTATTTTGATGAGAATAATTTCTTTGGAATATGATGGTACGCTAAATATAATGGACTAATTTAGTAGCTTTAACACTATATTTTTTTTGTTTCACAACCATCATATTGTATCATATTTTTCACCATGATTTTGAATACATTTGAGAATAGATTTGGCATCATAAATATTTCAATGAAAAGTATTTAAAATTCCCAAAACTCTACATGAATATGATTTTCCATAATTCAATTGGAACATATACAATTGGCCTGAAAACTATCTAGTAGAGTACGATCCACATCACTACTTTATTACTTTTAATCTATATTCGATCAATCTAATTATGATTGCAATTATCCCTTTGAAAACCCCATTATTTCATAGATCTTTCTTGAAACATTTTCTAAATACTCATGATTTTTGGTAAATCTATGGTAGAAAAAGAATAATTATATTTAATTTATTATAGTCATGAAGACTCGAGTTCTCCTAATATATGATAAAATCTTCCATATAAAATTTAGAGTGAATCAGATGACCATTTACTTCTAGGAAGATTATTCCTCAATATGATTGAAAATTTCTTCTTGCCACCTTTTCCTATATACAACGAACAATTTCATGAATTTTGAGAAAAATTAATTTAAATATTATGGTCAATATGATTTTCAAGAAATAAATTGTGAGTTTATTTTACAATTTTTTAAAACATCCTTTATTCTATTTTAAAATAGTATAAACAACATAATAAATCATTTTAAATTAATCACATTCATCATAGAATAAGTCATATTAATCTCCCTCTTTGTATTTTTTTCCACCATGTTTGATAAATCACTAAACGTTGTATCTTAAATAAATGGATTATTTATCTACAATTCTAAGCCTAAATAACCTAACCCATTTTAGGAAACAATAATTATTGATAAACAAGATACTATTTCCAAAATAAGTGACTATAAATAAATTCTCTGCCATTCTTTCATTAATAATTTCTTTATCATATTCTTCAACATTCCTACAATAATTTTTATCTTATAACCACTCAAAAAAACTATTACAATAGTTCACACACAATAAAATTAAAAAATCATAGCTTACCCAAAACTCCCCCTTTTTACATGCATCCATGGATAGACTTATGAAACAATTGATATATCCCATAATGATAGCATTATTCAGATGTAATATGAGAGTGGGGACAAAAACAAAAACATCAACATTACTGAGAAAGAGGTTGGACACCCATGGTTATACTTAAATTAGAAAAAGCTTCCTTTGGTAAATGTTTTTTGAAAATGATAGCAACATGTTCTGATGTACAGATATATTATTTCTTCAATTCATTATTCTGCACTTGTACTTTAATAAAATGATATTTGATTTCAAAATGTTTTGAATGAGAATATTGAATTGGATTCATGGTGAGACTGATTGTACATTGATTATCAATACCCAAGATAAAGGGTATGTTTACAACCCAATGTTATTCTTCTAATTTAATTCTCATCAATATAAGTTAGGTAGTGTCTTGAGTAGAGGTGACATACATATATTCATCAATACATAGTGTTAATAAAATATTTTTTATATCATGATAACACAATTCATTTAAACAAAGAATACTCCACCACATGTGGATCTTATATAATCAACATTTTAGGCCCAATTAATATCAGAATACCCACCAAATCAGTACATTCTGAGATATCATACTAGATTCTGAAATTTTTTGTGCCATTAATATTTCTAAGAATTGTTTTTCCTGCAATTTGATGCAATTATTTATGCAAACTATAAATTAAGGAACAAAATGTAACATCATAAATAATACATGGTCTTGAGGTAGTCAAATAAAAGAAACTCTAAATTAGCTTCCAAAATTCTTTCTAATGAACATCCATTCCTTGTCCATTTATTATAAACTATGTTCCCATTATAAATGGTGTAGAAACATGTCTTGATATTTCTATACCAATTGTTTTTTGATGTCCCTTAGCATACATTTCTAGGGAAAGATAGATATGTTTCTTCTTTTGTAAAATTTGTAACAAAGGAATGTTTTTCATTTCCCCATGCACGAAAATTTCAAGTACCATTTTCATATATTTAGGAAATATTTCACAACACAATTCATCTTTCCAATAAAATATAATTTCATTAATATAAACAATTATGATGAAGGAGTACTATTGAAATTATTTAATATAAATATTTCTATAAACTCTTCCTTTATTGAATATCATATTCCTTAAACATGTATCCAATTTAAAATATCATCAACTGCGATCTTATTTTATCCTGTACGATCCCTTCTTCAATCTGTACACATAAATTTCTCCTTTACCAATAAAAAATCCACATGGATATTCAATGTAAAATTCATAATCAAGATCACCATTCGAGAATGAAGATTTAACATCCATTTGAATGAAAATGTAACCTCATTGTGATGTGATAGCAAGGAAAATTATTATTGTTTCTAATAATCCCACCAGATCAAAGGTTTCATCAAATTAAATACCTTAAATACATAAATACCCCTTGTACACCAATATTTATTTATTTTTATTATTTCACTATCTTCTTTCTTGTTGTTATTGAAAACCCACTTTGTACTCATAATTTTTTTGTTTTAATGATCAGGTATGAGTTCCATGGTATCAATAATTTCAATATGATCTGTCTTTTCATTCTTGGCTTGAACCCACTACAGATACTCAAAATATTCTTTTAAATCATTCGTGTCAACTTTTGAATACAACAATGTGTGTGTGACAACATTTGTTTTTCTTGTTGAAAGAACCTTATGATGTTGATCACCAACAATATTTTGAGCATCAACTTGCTTCTTATTCCTAGGCTAATATTTTTGAGAAACATCCTACACATTGGAAATTGCTGAGTTTGAATATTCATCTAGAGTGGGATTACAATTGTCTATATCCTTATTAGAATTGTTTTCCTTATCCTATTCAACATCCATATCTTTCTGAGTATGTTTGTCTTCATCATAACTTTCAATTACATTCACATCAACAGAATACATCTTGAACTTTCTTCTCAAACTTTCTATAATTTCCACCTTTTTACTTTTATGATACATGGATTTCTAAAAACTCTTTAGCGTTTTATGCTTGGGTATTTCCCATAGAACAGTTCATATGATGTCATATATGAACGATGCATGTAGAAACAACTGTTTTGAAAATAAATCATATTGTTCAATGATTGTCTTTGATAGTAATGAGAAATACAATGGTCGAGTAACACAGTACTAAACATTTTCCCCAAGCTTCTATTATTTATTTCCACAACCCCATTTTGTTGAGGAGTGAATGGGATACAATAATCATGCTTAATACCATGATTTATAGATAACTTTCAAACTATTCATTATTTTATTCACCTCCATTACCAGTTCACTTATTCTTCACTGAATACTCACATTTCAATTCTTCTTTAATTTGGAAGCTATTAATCATTTTCAAAGCATCTGATTTATGATTCATATATATAATACAATTAAGGTCAGTAAAATATTCAATGACAGTAATGGTGTACTTATCTCAATTTTTAATTGTTTTCTCATTGGCCCATAAATATCAGAATAAATCAGCTACATGGTTTGTGTTGAATAAATCTCAACTTTATTATGTAATAAGATTGTAATATTTAATTTTTAGAAAATTGTGCAACATGAATATCTTCTTCTTGAAAAATTAAAAATAACTCGAACACCATACTTAAGTAACAAGAATTTTTTATTCCACCAATATGTAACAAATTTCCTTTTATACGTTTCCCTCTTGTAACTATTTTTCCATTTTCATCATTTTGAAAAGAAAACCAAATTTTTTTGAAGATAAATTTTTTACCATTATCAAAAAATTGTGAAACACTTATAAAATGGTGATTTCCCCAAAAAATATGCAAATATTTTTTCCATTTCTAATTTTCTTTTCCAATGAAGGAAAATCCAACACCCTTAATTCCCATAGATTCATTATTTCTTAATATCAATATCCCTTCATTAAAATCATTCACGTTTTTAAGGAACTGAAAAAATCATATCATATTAGAAGATCACCCACTATAAATAATCCAATATCATTCACCTTTTTTATCTTTTAGTGTGTTTTCAATAACACAACCTTTTTCCTCTTCCTTTTGAATATTTAATTTATGCTTCTGAGAAGTGTTATGAATTGTTTTTTGTGTATGTAACAATACAAGAAAACCTTTTTCAAAGAGTCCATGTTGTCACATATTTCACATATAGATTCCAATAGTTGGAATCTATTTTCAACTGTGACACCAACCTTCTTTAGCTTTCTTTCAAATATCCTTACCATATATCTTATTTTGAGGGAGTTGACTCCCTCTAAAACTTTTCCATTCATAACCTTGGGAGTTATAGTAATAATTTTGGTTAAACCAAAACATATTTGTTGTATGTATGAATCCACCATAATACCTCCAATATCCATAGAATAAATATTGACCATTAATACCTCCATAGATATAGGAATTATTAATACGTTTCTCAGAAACCTACTTGTCAATCATTTCATAGTCACCAAACATTTTGTTATCAATAAGAATATGTATTTTCATCACAGATTTATTGGGATCATATGTAATTGAAATATTTATGAATCTAGAATGTTTGGAATAAGTTTACACTTAGAGTGTTCTGAATTCCTAACTTTTTTGGTCTTGGCCACATATATAAAATTCTCATCATTCTTCTTTTCAGAAACAATTCCACATTTCTTCTCAATATTTTAAGGTTACTTTTTATGATTCATATCAGGTTTATCTTTTAGAGAACTCCCATCCTCATTGAAGAAAGATTTTTTGGAACTCATATTTCTTAATTAATCCTTATAAATATACTATTGGATATGTTTAAACTCTTCTTATTTTTTTGAATCATATTTACCTATGGATACTCATTATGATTCTTTTATTCCTCAAGATATTTCTTCAAATCATTAATTTATTTCACCATCTTGACCTTATCATTATGAAAACATTGTTGATTGAATTTTTCGTAACATTCATCTTCTAATTTTTTATTTTTATTTTTAGGCCTTTTAATCTTTCTCAAACATTCATTAAACTTTTATTTCAAAAGAAATTCATGTTGAGTTTATTATTCTTCAAAAATAGTGATTCTAAAATCATCATCATTCACTTTTTCAATAAATATATTCTAGTCACCATATTAAACTATTTTTTGGATTTAGTATCACTTCCATATTCTTATTTATCTTTAGATGTGAAAAATATTCTTTTGTATTTGAAGAACATTATATCATTCCCTATGGAATAAAAATTTTAAATTATCTCCCTATTTCTTCCAATATATTTTTGGACTTTTTTCATCACTATGTTATTTATTTCTTCATTTGAGAAAAAAAAATTTTAAAATTCCCAATTGATCTACATTAAAAAAAATTAGATGTATGTGTCACTTTTTATTTCCTTGTACCACTTTTCACATTTTTAGAAAACAAGTAAAAATGTAATCTATGTTTTTACATACCACATTTTCAGAATTAGATTCACCAACTTCATATTCAATAGGAATCATCTTTGACTTTTCATTATTTTCAGATGTGAAAGACATTTATCTATCAGAACTTATTTTTATTTTTATAGCATTTTCCATTATCATTTCATATTTAATGAGAGTTCTATGTAAAACATATAGAGATAAAGTTTGAGGATCTTTGTACTCCAGCGAAGAAAAATTTTCATCAAAATTATCGGGAAGTATTATCACCATATTTTCAACATCTGTAGAAACATCCCACATTTCACCAAGGCACCTGATAGTGATCATTATTCAATCAACCCATGTTAAGAATTCCCTAACAGATTCGTATTCACTTATCGTTAAATATTTATACTTTAATCTACTGATTTGTAATTTTTTCTTCACCACAGTTTTTACCATTGAATATGTTTTCAATTTTTCCCATATACCTTTATCTATGAAAAAACATCTAACTCTTAGGAATTCACATTAAAATTGTAATTATAATCAGGTATTCTTATCCCTTTCATCAATCTCAAGAATCTTTTTATCAACAGATGTAAGTAAAACATTATAATCAATCAGAAGAAACCTATATGTTGTAGATTCAAGAATATAATATCTAATTTATATAAGATAAGGCAACATTATATATTTACTGATATGATAATTTATTCCTTCAAAAATTGAAATACCCTTACTGTTCACACAAATTCAAATTCTCCATCTGCAAAAAATAAGCGAAGGGAACCCACCCTCCAATTCCAGTTGAATGTGACCAGTAAGGATAATTGTATCATTAAGAGGGGGAGGGGGTGAATCATGGTCATTTTACCTTTTATGTTTTCTTTTAATGACCTTCACCTCATGTTAATGATTTCAAACCCAGCTGGAAATAATTCATATACACTTCTATATGAATTGAAGAATTTACCAAGTTAACTATTCAATAAAAATAGATACACCCATTGTATTGTTTGAAATAATATAATAAAACATAATAAACTATAACAAAAATCATTTTATTTAGGATAAAATGAATAGGATATTCCCTTACAATCATGTAGAACTATAAAAACAATCTAGTAGTGCGTGTGCGGCCTCTTTGTAAAAAATGGCTAATGCAATGTTTGTGTAAAAAATATATTACACTTGATATTTTTTTTAAAACATTACACCAATTTATTATTATCAATTAAATTATTCAATTACGTACCTAGAATCTTGTAAGATTATCAATTAAATTCTTCTGGAATTCCTTTCTGATTACCAATCCTAATATTTCAAAATAATTCTCCTAGTCCAATTAACCACATCAAATTTACCAATAGTATAAATACATATCTGCTAGAATTCAATCAAGTAAATACATAACTCTTTCTTCACCAGTCTAGAAGTTCTAATACAAAAATACGGATATGATTATCCAGCGTGATAGAATGATTAGTCAAATATGATGACAAGAGGAATATGATAGTCAGCCAAATACGATGATCTCTTAATATGATGACCTGCATAAAAACATTGTGATTTTTTCTATTCTCATTTAAATTTAATCCATCGAAACTTATTTAATAAATCATAATGCAGAAAACTTATTCCTCTCCCTAGATATTAATATATTCTCTCTCTTCCCTTGAACAATACATCTGTCATCCAAAAATATAAAATGTACATTTTTCTTTTTTTGGTTACTAAAAATTTGTTTTGGTAGGAATCCCTAAATCCTTTCCTCTCAACTAAATTCACCAAAATTTTCAGGATTCCATGAATTTTAGAATCATATCTCATTTCATCAATGCTTCTAAATTCTTCTCGTTTGTTCTTCAAATTTAATTTATTCTTATGAATTTCTTTTCCAATTGTGATTCTATTTTAAAATATCTATTCAAATTATTGAATATGACACTCCCCTTGAAAACATATCAAGCTATTTCTTTGAACTCTTCTATTGATCCACATAATTGACAAACAATTTAATTCAACCCATTTCAAATGATGAACTATATTTTTTATTGGTATATGTCATTACGATTTGCATTGACTTCAAATATATTCATTTTCCATCTATTATGTTGAATTTTTTTTAGAATATGATGGCACACCAAATGTGATGGAAAATATTAGAAGGATAAATTCTACCAACTCTTTTCTTTCACAAACATCATATTGTTTAATGAATTTCTTCACGATTTTTTTTAAACTTCTGAAAAGCATTAACATCAGTAGTATTTCAATGGAATGTATTGAATCTTCCCAAAATGTATTAAAATTATGGTTATCCAGAATTCAATTGGACTGAATGTGATTGACCTGAATTCTACTTGACTGAGTATGATCTACACCACCAATTTTTTATTTTCATCCAAATTTGATCAATATAAATACAATTGGTGTCATGTCCTTCACTCACCCTTCATTTTTTAATATTGCATAAATAGATTTCAAAAATAATAATGATTTATGTTAAATCAAATATCATAAAAGAATCATCACTTTTAATTTATCATATTCATGAAACTTTAATTCTCTTTAAATATGATCAAATCTTCCATACCAGATTCATAGTGAATCTGAGGACCATTTACTTATTGTCAGATTTTTCTCAATTCGATTTACATTTTCTTCTAGCGTGGTTTACATGAATATGATTGAATATTTCAAGCATTGTGTGCTTGATTATTTGGAATATGATGGTCAATTTTATTTACATGAAATAAAAAGTGAGGTAATTTTCATTTTTTCTCAAACTTCCTTTCTTCTTTATGAATCTCTCTGAAAACCAAAGACAAAATCTGAAAAAAAAAAATCAACATGATAATCATCTTGTTCCTTGAAATAATATACCCAATTCTTCTCCCATACATCTTCCCCACATTCTTGTGTTTTTTCACTCATTAAAAGACTATTTCCAATTCCCTTAAGGTGGTTCTCAAGGAGACGACACTCAAGAGACAAAATATTCCCTCTCTCTCTTTCAATTTCATTTCTTTTCTAATCCTTATGAAACCTATAATATCCTATGTAAAAAGATTGTTATAGTATCATATATATACTAGAGTGTTTTTATTCTAATGTTATATCCACCATAAATTCTCTTCTCTTCCCCTTTTGTTCCAAAAATTTGAACATCGTTCGGGAGTTTCCAATTCACCACCTTCATGGAAAATTATTTTTAGTTTTCTAATAATGCCTTAAAAGAATGTTAGTAAACCATTGTAGTGGTTAATAATTATTTTCAAATTAATATTAAAACATATTTTGAGTTTCTAAACAAATATATATTCATAATATTAATCTAAAAAACTAAACTCTTACATATTGATTGAAAAAACGAAAAATAATATTAACGGTTGTCATTAACATTTTACCAGATGAATCCTCATCATAACATAAAAATGATATATAATACCACTGAATATTAATGAATTTAATTATTGAAATATAATTTCTGTTCTCCGTAACTATTTCCATTTTACATGATCTTTTAAACATTTATACAATTGAACAAATCATGAAAACCAAGGAAACAAACACTCTCAAACAACAAAATTGAATCTTATTACTCATCAAATATGTTTTAAAAGTCCATAATAAAATCATACTAAGAAAATACTTAGAGAAGAGGTTATTAATGTAATTATTATGGAATATAATTTCAATATCCAAGAAATTAAGTGCATGTTCACAACACTTTCAGATATAAGGTAATGTTTTCTCATCTATTTTATTATGTGAGCTATGCCATACTCCAAAATTATATCCTATGTGTGGTGTATGTATAATATCCTTTGATGTATAAAATCAAGAATTTATTTATCTTAATGGTATTAAATGTTTCATTTTATGAATACTAATTTCATGATACATAGGTTCAACTCTTTAATAGTGGTAAGGGGATTCTAGAAGCCAACTCCCTTTCAATGGGTCATTAATATTTTAGGAAAATGTTTGGTTTGAATGTTTCATTAATAATGCTTAAACAAAATTTAAATTTTCTTCAATTTTATTTTTGGTGATTTAAATATTTTCAATCTGATTTTTTTGATAAATATAAAAATTTTACAAAAGTTAAATTCTTTCCAAAGTAAAAAAGGATACATCTTTGAAAAATTTCCAATGGTTTTTGTTAGAGTATTTTCATATGTGTCGTTTGTTTAAATCAACTGATTAATTGAGGTTGATCTCTTCTGACCCCTTAAACAATATTTTATTAAGGGTGTTATTATCATTTTGACTGGGGATGTACTATCTTAATACCATATTACTCTAGATAGTTTATTATTAACATTAGTAATTGGAGAAATTAATTACATTTCATATTTATCTTTCAATAATAATTTATATATCAATTATGTTTAACCACATTCATATGAATAATTAATTGGACTTAGTAAGTGTCAGGCGAGACCTGCTAGATCCCCTGTACACATCAAATTTTTTACGAGACAAATTAGATTTGGTTATGGGTAAGGCGTTACCCATTATTATATTCACTGCATAAAACCTTAACAAAAATTGATTCTTGGACCGATTCCTTGATGATATTTTAAAATGTCCCACATTATGAATTCACTAATTGTGATATTATTTATTGATGTTAAATGTGATTATTTGACTTGTAGAATATTTATTGATATGTTTCATTCTCATTTGGTAATTTATATAGAGTTATTTAACCATATTTTATTCCTTTCATATTATACTCAATATTATGTTTTAGTGTCAGGAGTTTAATGTTGTTCACCATGACTTATTTGTTTCGGTTTATTTAAGTTAACATTCACTATTTTCTTACCAATACTATGCATCTGAACTAACCCTTTATTATTTTTTAATTTTTTTCCACAATTCCAAGATTTTTATTTTGTTTGAATTAAAGGAATATAATAATATAAAATGAGTGTTTTAAATAAAGTTTCGATATTTTATTAAATATCATGTGTTAATGTAATGATTTTGTTGTGATCTTGTTTACCAAAACTACTGAACTATTTCATTCATTTGGATGTGATCGCTTGTATCTCAGGAAAATTTAATTAACTAAAGAACCAGATCTAGAAAACTGTGGTCATGGTATTTAAAATTGGTATCACAAAAATTGGAGTAGAAATTTTAGATACTAGAATTCCTAAAACATATATTATAGATTGAACATATAGATTAAATTGAAGGAAATATCATATTAAAGGATATAGAATGACTTATGAATTTTAACCCATTTTCTAGAATTTCATAAGAATTATAAATTTATTTTTCACGAAGATGAAGGTATATAGTTTTAATAAATAGATGAAATAAAATATTATATTTGATTTATAAATAATTTGGTAATTAATTATATAATAATATTGTCATTTGGGAAAGGATAAATTAAAAGTATGAATAAAAGGAAATATTTTCATTATATAATTTTAACTGTTTTATTTAATAAGGTTTTATTAAAAATTTCATATAAATGTAATGATAACATTCAAAAGAGAAAATGAGAAAATTAAATAAAGGGAAATAATGTGTTATATAAATATAATATATAATACAAATATGTGGAATATAGTGTTCATTATAAGAATAGGGTATGTATGGAAGTCCCCTGACCTCGAGCTTCGACTCTATTTGGATACTCCTATAACATTGTGAATTAACGGATTAAAAATGATAATAACATATTGAAATAAATATTAATATTTATTTAATATAGTATAGTATATCTATGATAATATAAGGTTCATTAATTACATTAATTTCTCAAGCATGGATATTTTAAGGTTCTTTCAGTTTATATTTCCAAAATCAACTTCAGTGTATTGATAATAGTCAATTTTAATTATTTAATAGTTCAAAAATATGAAAAAGTGTCATGATATAAGGTTAATGTAATTTTAAAAGTGTAATAGATAAATAATTTAGTATATAATATTATATTACTATAATGTATAATTTTTTTCGGTACACTAATTTAAATTTGATTAAACTGATTATGATGATTTAATATTAATTTCATTGATGTCATGCCTAATTTATCATTCTAAAATAAGAAAATTAAATTAATTTATTAGAAATTTTATATTAATATAGATAATCCATTATAACCAATATTTATGAAAGGATAATTCTAAAATAAAACATTTACATTCTCTTTGGTAATATAAACATACCTTGAGTGAATGATTTTTTTAAGAGAGAAGTTAAAGGAATGAGAATAATAAGAATTTATTTATAATTTATTTATATTAAACATATAAATATTATATCATGTGATTATAATTATATCATGGAATATAATAGGTATATGAATTAGAAGATAATTAATAGAATAGAGCTATGAAATTGTTCCCATATTCCAAATTCCCCATTTAGAACCCCAGTAAATAATTTGATGGATGATATTTTATATAGAAAATAAAATCAATAATGTTTCAAGGCGGTTTAAAAGGGATAATTTAAAATATTTTTTTCAAAGGGAGAAGTTTTTCTATTGAGAATTAATTTTTGTAGGAGAGTTATATATTTATAACTGAAGGAGTGTTTTGTTTCTTGGAAAAAATATTGATTATGTTAATAACCTTTATTCATAGGACTACGAATAATATATATTATATTGATTGTAAAATATTAATTCTACATTTTATACTTACCCAATACTTTCTTTCCAATTCTGTAAATAATTTATGATATTTTCTCGAGTATTTGACATGTTATAAAATAGCATATTTTATTTTATATTACCATTCCCATCATATATCACTATTTTGGAAAAATATCAACAGATTAACCATAAAATATATTAAATGTCAATTAAAAAAATACATCCATTTTTCCAAAAATAAATATCTAAATAAGGAAATTACAATATTTAAATTTTTATATAAAAAACATTTATATTGAAGAATGTAAATATTGTTTGACAAATATATATATATATTTATACTGATATCTTATTAAACAGATTGAGTAATGATTTTAAAATATTTTGATACTTGTATTTTCAAATTTTATTCTTGTTAAACAATACATATAAGGTTATGTAACATCCCAAGTAAATTAAGAAATATACTTTTTCATATTTATTAATATTTGTGAATTAAATATTAATTTTTCTTTAAATTGGATGCTATATGCGATGGAATACGCGATACAAAACAATGGGTTTCATTGAAATCTTATGTTGCCCCCAATGCTGAGTCATATTGAAAAATAATAATATATTATTTTTTCAAATAGTAGTTAACGGCTAACCATTGTATTGGTGTAAATGAAAAGAACTAACTACAATATGATTCATGTTTGTTATATGTTTTTACATTTATTCAATAAAAGATAGAGGCTTAAAATGTGAATGAATCTAATTTTAAGTACAAGTAGTCTAACATTATTAAAAAGGACGATTTGGGGCCACTCAATAGAGAACCCTTTTTAAAAAAATCACACTTTTATATGTTATATTAGAAAAAATAAAACAATTTTTCAAATTGGAGCATCAAAATTTACTTTGGCTAAATTTTCGGATTTTTCTGATAAAATTCATTTTAATGAATAAAGGAAAATAATGTATTTTAATTCAGACCTACCTTTTAATATAATTTATTTATATGGTTAGATGATATTTTTAATTGGTTTTAAACAATAATTAGATTTTAATTTTACCATTTAATCTAATTTTGGTCTTTGGAAGTAAATTTACTTTGAAATTGGACATAAACAAGTGTCAATCTTTTGATGGTAATTATTTCATAAAAACATAATTTTTATCTTGACAACAAGAAATAAATTTAAATTAATTAATTCAACTTATATGTTCTGAATTTGGTATAATAGAAATAATTTTTTAATTCAGACTATCAAATATATCTTAGGCTGAATTTTGGATATTTTTTTTAAAAACATCAATATTTAATGAATAGTGAAAACACTGAGTAATAGTTAAAAGAACGACTTCTTCATTTAAATAATAGTTTACCTCTTCTGTGAATTGAATTTCAAAAATCCGATTTACATTTTTTTTAATAGTAAGAAAAAAATTTCATTAAAATGATAATATTTTTTGGTGAATATTAATTTTTGACTTTTACTTACCGCGATTAAAGGTAAATAGGTCAATTCAAGGTAAATTTTTTTATAATAATATATATGTACCTTAACACTTGTCCTATCATTATTGTATGGGTATTGGCTGAGCAAGATAATGCTTGGGTTATTATTTTTTTCATTTGAAAGCCAATTGGGTAAGATAATGATATTAATAACATTTTATTTAAAGTAAAAAAAATATCATAAACATGTATTGTTTTGCAAAAAAATATTAATGTGGGGTAATATAATTGATATATTTGATTATAAATAATCATTATAAAGATAAAAAAATTTCTTACATCATGTTATTTTGTTTATAATTTTGAGACATCAAATAAATACAATTATTTATAATGTTATAATGATGTAGTGTTTACCTTATTAATTAATGATTTAAAAAAATATGATTATAAAGATTAAAATAATTTTCAAAACCCATCCAATTATTATTGGTTGATTTTAATTTGAACATGGGTCAAATTATCTTCTACTTTAATTAGTTTTGGAGCTTTAGAAACTGAATACCATTATATAATAAAGTAATATTTTCAAACATTCCTAACAAGCCCCTCCCCCCTTATAAAAAGCCCTCTCCTATAACTAATTACTCACCCCTATCAAGCCCCTTGTCTTATCAACCAATGACCAATTAAGCTCCCTAAATCCCTCTCTTCCACATATGATACTTACCTTAGGTAGAAGGGATTTCATGAAATCCTTTTGGTACAAACCAAAAGGAGTTACACGATTTAAAAGTAACATATTCTCTTAAGTCCTTTTCTTTTATTTTTACTTCTCCAACCCCTAAAATAATTTTATTCCTTTATATTATAGAATCATAAGTATTCTCAATATATTATGTTGTTTTTATGAGAAGTATTCGTACTACAGTTGCACACACCTCCATGTTGTGGGTAAAGAACATACTATTTCTGTGGATGATGAACTACTACATCACGAAATGATGATTGGTCAACTACATGAAACTGCATCTCTTGGTGGCCATTATGATTGCACTGAATTTATATTATATATATATTATATTAAAAATTTTTCTATTCTTCTGTATATTTTATTTATGGAATACATTTATGGGTTCCATAGTGGGTAAATATTAAAATTTCATTTGAGGAAGTCTGGACTACCGCCCCCTCAAAGTAATATGACTCATTCATGCCATATGTGCAATGTATAAAGGATGGAGTTAATAAAATTATATATATGATATTATACTAGATTTATAGTATACCTATGTATAATAATGTTTTCATTTCATTAAAATATTAAATGGAAATGAATGTAGCATTCAAGCGTACATACGGCTAACCGTCTCCATAAACAATGCATTTAATTTCATATCAACAAATTCTATATACTTTTTTAAATACATATATATAATATATATATATATGATATATATGATATATAATTCATTAATATCATTATAGATATAATGGATGTTTGTCCACATTGTCAATTTATAATTATAACATGTTCATTTTTAACTCAAGTTCTATACATCTACAAAATGTCATATATGAACTCCAATAATTACCTAATTGTTATTGCAACGTAATAAGTTATATAAAAGGAATAATAATGCTGGAATATGTTCTTAAGAAAGTAAAAATTAACTTAATCTTATTATACCGGAAATTACGGAATGAACAGGTCTAGTTGGACATGAGGTTAGGGACTTCGTCTCAATCTCATTTCATTAAGGCATACATTTATTTATAGAAGACATTATTTTATATGGTATATAATTAAACCCTTCATCTTTTAATATCATTTAAAGGGATATTTTTCAACTATTCAGTTTACTAAATGAAAAAAGGAATTTTTTTAATGTTGGTGGCGACAATAACCTCTCCACCACCGTAATCCTTAGTTGGCTTCTTCTCTAAGCTTGAATGTTATTAAAATGTAAAAGAAAATCCTTCTTCCATTTTTGAGAATTTTTGTATTGAAAATGTTTTGTTAAATCCACATATTATTCAAATATATTGAAATGATTTTAAATTAAATGTCATTAGTCAAATATTTAAATTTTCAATATTTTATGTGTTATGATTTTATAATGGTACTTGGACATTTGATGGGGGGTTACGTGAAAAATCTAATGATGGGTGGTGCTGTGATAAATATAGTTGGGTGGTTACATTATAAACTCCAATACAATGGGAATGAAAGCCAGTCTTATGGATATTCCATTTAGTGATATGTGTTGAAGTTGACCGTATGGTTATTCAGTTTAAGTATGTTTATGTCCCATGATATTTTATTTGTTATGATTTTTTCTATGGGTTTTATTTTAAAATTTTGGTTACAAAATGGTAAGTGTTGATATTTTATTTAGTGAAGAGTATTTACTATATCATAAAGGTGAAAATTATCACATATGATAATTTATTCATGGTTTAAGTGTTGTTTTAAAAAACTAAAAGTTTTCTATATTTGTGTATCTCTTACTGAGAATTTAATAACCATCCCATGTTTTTGAATTGTTTTTCACATGACTTAATGTGGAACAGGGTCAAGGGTGGGATCAATGAAAAGTCATGTTATCTAAAATGGGGAACCAGACAAGACCCTTTTTTCAAAGAGTTCTTATTTTATAAAAAATACATTCCAAGTAGAAGTGTCTACATGTAATATTAAAGTTGTTTTATTTATGTTATGATCTAATTTTATAAATCTATAATCCTAAATAGATATTCCTTTTGAATTATTAACTTAATTCATGATTATGAAATGTTTAGGGTTGGGTCTTTATAGTTAATATCAAAGGTCAGTTTAGAAAACATTAGATGTTAAGATATTGTTAAATTAATATCCAAAAATTATTTTTAATTTATGGTAAGATTAAAATGATACAAAATTTTTAGATTACCATGTTTCTTCACTTAAGATATTTCTAGGTTCAGAATCGTTTTTCGAAGAAGAATTATGGCAGTTGTTAGGGAAGGAAGACAGATGGAAATTACCATTCAAAATCAGCATCCATTGATAGTTGGAATCAGAATTGAATAGTTTGTTGTATTGATGGATAAATTGACTCAGGTTTTAAGTGGTGGATGGGTTTATTGATGATATTTTTGTTTATTCTAAAAAGTAAATAGGACCATAAAAGTCATTTTAAGGTTGTATATAAAACATAAAAAATATAAACTATTTGGGAAATTTAGTAGCTATGAGTTTTGGTTAAAAAAAATTTCTTTCCTTGGTCACATTGTTTTAAAAAATGGAATAACTGTTGATCCTACTAAAAGAAATGTTATTGATGAATGAACCAGACCCACATATATAACTAAGATATATAGTTTTCTTGGTTTAGCAGGTTATTATCAGAGGTTTGTTGAAAATTTTTCACAGTTATCTATCCCACTAACTAAGTTAACTCAAAAAGGTGTTAAGTTCAATTGGAAAAATGAATGTGATTATTGTTTTCAGGAATTGAAAAAAAGATTGTTGAATGCTCTAGTCTACGAATTACTTTCAGAAATTATGAATTTGTTGTCTATAGTGATTCTACATTGAAAGGACTTGGTTGTGTCCTTGTGTAGAATGATCCAGTAATTACTTATGATTTATGTCACTTGAAACCTCATTTGTTAAATTACCCTACACATGATTTGGGATTAGCTGCTATTGTTTTTTCTTTAAAAAATAAGAGGCGTCAAATGTATGGAGTAAAATGCGAAATATATACTGACAACAAAATTTTGTAGTATATATTTATTCAGAAGGAATTAAACATGAGAAATAGGTGGTGGTTAAGATAAATCAATGATTATGATTACGTGATCCATTACCAACCAGGAATGGAAAATAAAGTGGTTGATGCATTGTGTCGAAAAAGTGCCAGTGAAATCATCTCTATAAGTCAGATTTAAGAAATCACATAAGGAAGAAAGTGAGTTGTAGAAAAATTCAGAGTCGTTTTAGAAGGGTAATTTGCCTAATTTTAACATTGATATTGATTGAATTTTGATATTTGGGAAGATATTATGTGTGTCTTGTGATTCAAAATTGGAGAAAGATTTATTATGTGAAGCTCTTTATTCTCCATTTTTTGTTCATCCTAACAGTACTAAGATTTACAGAGATCATCGAGACTATTAATGGTGGGATGGAAAGAAAAAAGATATTTATGACTTTACTGTGAAGTGATTGACTTTTCAACAGTTTAAAGGTGAGCAGCAGTTATCGAAAGGTATGCTTCAGTCATTATTTGTTTTAGAGTGGAAACTAGAAAATATATCCATGGACTTCATTGGGGGGTTACCAAAGACATCTCAAGGTAATAATGTAATCTGGGTTAATTTTGATCTATTGACTAAATTTGATCATTTCTTTCCTATTCGAGATACATTTTCTCCAGATCAACTTTCATGGTTGTATGTTAAATAGATATTCAGGTTGAATGGGGTTCTCCTTTCGATTGTATATGATTGTGATCCGAGGTTTACTTATAAATTTTCTAATAACCTTCAGAAGTCGATGGGTAATAAATTTAAATTTAGTAAAACTTTTTATCCGTAATCAGATGGTCAGTTAGAATGAATAATTCATACCTTGGAGGATATGATGTGTTCGTGTTCATTGGATTACAAGGGATGTTGGGACCGACATCATTATTTGGTTAAATCTCTTGATATTAATAGTTTTCATTCCATTATACATATGGATTCATTTTTTGGAATTTTAGGAGAAGAAATGTTGAACTCCATCATTTTGGGATGATGTAGGTGAAAGAAAATTTCTGGGACAAGAATTGGTAGAAGAGATGATTGAAAAAGTTCATTTGATTCAGAAGAACATTAGAACAACTCAGAGTAGGCAGAAAAGTAACGTGGATAACTAGATGATGGATCTTTCTTTTTAGGTAGGTGATCATGTTCTTCTCAAAGTTTCATCATGGAAAAGTGTGATGCGTTTTGGTATGATGAGGAAGATGAGCCTGAGGTTCATTAGACCTTATGAAATCTAATAGAAATTTGGATCATTTGTGAACAGAGTGGCTTTACCTCTATGTTTATCGTAGGTACACAATATCTTTCTTGTTTCTATGTTAAGAATGTATATTCTAGATTAATCTCATGTTTTGAGCCCCAAGGTATTTCATTTGGAAGAGAATATCTCATATTAGGAACAACTTGTCCAGATTCTTGATTGAAGAGAGAAAGTGTTACAGAATAAATTAATTAATCAGGTAAGGGTTTAATGGAAAAAACCATATTTCCTCAGAGGAAATTTGGAAAATCTGAAAATTCTATGAGGGATAAATACCCCCATTTATTTGATAAGTGAATAAAATTGGGAGGACACAGTTTCCAAAAGTCATCAAGGTTGTGACATCCCTGGTAAATAATGAATAATACCTTTTCATATTTAATAATATTTGTGAATTAAATATTAATTTTACATTAATGTGGATGTTATGTTCGATGGCATACCTGATACGCTACAACATGTTTCTTTGAAATCTTATGTTGCATACTATGCTGAGTCATACTGAAAAATAAAAAACTATACTTTATTTTAAATGGTAGATAATTCCTAGAGATTGTATTAGAAAGAATGAACCGAAATAACTACAATATAATTATCAATGTTTGTTAAATATTTTTAAATTTATTCAATAAAAGGTAGAGGTATAAAAATTGAATGAATCTAATTTTAAGTTCAAATAGTCTAATATTATTTAAATGGTTGATTTACCACCTTTTTAGGGAGAACCCTTTTTAAATATTGTTTTTGAAACTAGTATATGATCTATTTGAAAAATTACTTTGGGTTAATTTTTGGTATTTTTCTGATAAAATTCATTTTTAATGAACAGTTTAAAATATTGTATTTTAATTCAACATAGCCTTTTAATAGAATTTATTTATATGGATAGATTATATTATTAATTGTTTTTAAAGTGATATTAGATTATATTTTTATCATTTAATCAAATTTTGGTCAATATAAGTCATTTCACATTGAAATTGGAAATAAACCGGTGTCTATCAGTTGATAGTTATTATTTCTTAAAAACATGCTTTTTTGTTTTGACAATGGGAATGAATTTTAAATTAATTAATTCAACTTATATGTTTATAATTAGTTAATATAGATATAATTTTTGAATTCTTAATATAAAATATAACGTAGGCTAAATTTTTGGGATTTTCTATAAAACATCTATTTTTGATGAATAGTGAAAACACTCAGTAGTAGTTAAAAAATGACATATTCATTTAAATGAAAATTTTCTACTTCTATGAATTGAATTTAAAAAATCTGATAAATATGGTTGTTATTTTTAAGTAAAATTTGGTTATAAAAAATGAAAATAATTTTTGTTAAATAGTAAATTATGACTTTTATTTACAACAGTTAAAGGTAAATAGGGTAATTCAAGGTAAAAACAATATTATAAAAATATAAAATTTCCATAACACTTGACCTAAACTTATTGGAAGGGTTATGGCCAACCAAGAAAATCCATGGGTGGGAGTTTTGTCCTTTGAATGCCATTTGGGTAAGATAATGATATTAATAACATTTTATTTAATGTAAAAATAAAATTATCATAAACATGTATTGTTTTTCTAAAACAATATTAGTTTGTGGTTATATAATTGATATATTTAACTATAAATATTCATTATAAAGCTAATTTCCTATTTCTACATCATGATATATTTATTTATAAATTTTAGACATCAAATAAAAAAAATTATTTATGACACAATAATGATGCAGTGTTTACCTCATTAAGGAATGATTTTTATAAATAATAATAAAAATATTAAGAAAATTCTAAAACCTGTCCAATTAGTATTGGATGATTTTATTTCTAACACAAGTCATATTGTCTTCGAGTTTAAAGAGTTTTGGACCTTTATAAATTGAATATCATTATATAATAAAATAGTATTTTCAAACATTCCAAAAGAGTCCCTCCTCCACTTATAAAAAGCCCTCAAATCTATCTCATTACTCACATATATTAGGCCCTTTAGTTCATCCAACCTCTACCCAATTAATCTCCCTACATCTTTCTCTTACACCTAGAAGCCTTACCATAGGAAGAAGACACTTCAAAAAATCCTTTTGATTCAAACCAAAGGGAGTTACTGATTTTATGCTAAGGTATTCTGTTAAGTTATTTTGTTTTATTTTTTCCTTCTCCATCCCCCTAAACTATTTTTATTCCTTTATTTTATATAAACACATGTATCCTCAATGTAATTGGTTGTTTTTTGAGAAGGATTCGAACTACACCTACACACACCTCTACGTAATGGGTAAAGAACATGTTGTTTCTCAAGACGACAGACTACTGCCTCACAAAAGGATGATTATTCAATTATCTACAACCACATCCCATGGAGGCCATTATGATGGAACTATATTTATATCTGATATATATTCTATTTATATTTTTTATATTCTTCTTTATTTTTTATTTATAGAATACCTTTACTGTTTCCATAGTGGGTAAATACGATAATTTCATTTGAGGAAGTGCGGACTACCACCCCCTCAAAGTGATATGAATCATTCATGCCATACATGGAGCATATAAAAGATGGATATAATTAAATTATATATATATATATATTCGATATAATATTTTAATTATAATATACCTTTGTATAATTATGTTTTCATTACATTAAAATGTGAAATAGTAATGAAAGTAGTATTCATGCGTTCTTACGGCTTACCGTCTCCAGAACGATTCATTTCATTTATTATCTCCAAATTTTATGTATAGTTATAAATACATATATATACTAGATATATATGTTATATATAATATCTATGTCATGAATATCATGATGTAGATAATTTAATTTCAACCACATGGACAATTTATAATTATAACAATTTCTTTTTTAACTCATGTTCCAAACATCAACAAAATGTCCAGTATAAACTCAAATAACTAACAAATTGTTATACCAAGGTAATAAGTGATATGAAAGAAATAATAAACATGAAAATGGTTCTTAATAGTTGATAGATTATCTTAAGTGTATTATTCAGGAAATTGGAGAACGAACGGTTCATGTCAGACATGAGGTAAGGGACTTCATCTCAATTTCCTTTCATTGAGGCGTATATTGATTTTTACAAGAAATTATTTTATACAGTATATAATAAAACCCTTTTAATTTTAATTTAATTAAAATGAAATATCTATTCAATGAAGCATTTCACTAAATGACAAAAACAATGTTTTTTACATTTGCGGTGAACATAACCTCTCCGTCGCTGTAATCATTAGTTGGATTCCTCTAAAAGACTTAATGTTTTAAAAATGAAAAAAAATATCCTTATTGTGTTTTTTGGGCTTTTTTCTTATGAAAATGGTTTTTGAAATCAATTTATTATTTCAATATCTTGATATGATTTCAAATGAAATGTTATTAGTGAAATATTTAAATTTTCAATATTTTTTGTGTTATGAATTTATAATGGTACTTGGAAAATTGATGAGTGGTTACGTGATAAACTGAATGATAGGTGGTGATATGATAAACCAGGATGGGTTGTTATTTTATAACCTCCAATTCATTGGGTATGGATTTCGGGGGTATGGTTATTCTAATTAGTGAGATGTGTGGAAGTTGGCCATATGGTTATTCCATTTCAGTATATTTATGTCTCAAGTTACCATTATATGTTATGTGTAAATTTTATGGGTTTTATGGTATACTTTTGGATACAAAATTGTATTAAATTATCTATTATTTAGTGAAGAGTATTTACTACTTAATAAAGGTGAAAATTATTACTTATGATAAGGTATTCATGGTTAACTTGTTTTTTTGAAAAACATACAGTTTTCTTTCTTTGGGTATCCCATATTGAGCTTTTTATGATCATCCAATGTTTTTGTAATTTTTTTCACAGGACATATTGTGGAATGGGGTCAAGGATGGGATCATGGAAAATTCAAGCAGTCTATGATATGGAACTAGACCAGACTCTTTTTTTAAAGATATATTATTTTAAAAAAAATGGATACTGAGTAGAAGTGTCTACAAGTAATATTCCAGTTGTTTTGTTTTTTATAACCTAATTCTCTAATGACCTATACCTAAATAAATCCTCAATGCGAATAATTAACTAAATTCAATATTTTTTAAGGATTATGGTTAGGTCCTTATAGTTTACATCATCATATATCCTTATTATCATTTTCATATCCAATATTTTAGGTACTATTCTAATAGTCATGTTACTATTAAAATAGAAAAAATATAATTTAAATATAATATATTTAATATAATCCTATGTAGATTCTAAGTTATAGACACAGCACTTAATTTCTTTATTCCTCATGTACTAAATTATCATGTGTGGTCCATCATGTTTCTTTTATAAAAATCTGTTATTATTTTTTGTATTTTGATTTAATTTTTTAGAATTCTTTATATATATTTTTCATAGGGGAAAATTAAACATTTATTATTAAAATGTTAGAAATGTAATTTATATGTTTTTGTTTCAATACAATACTTGTGTAACACCCCATGATTCCACGGTATGATTATCTTTGATAATATAATATCCTGCGTTGTACGCAACTTCCACTTCTAACACACCACGACCAATCTAAATAGCTGTTATATATAGTAAAACCCAATTTCTAAAATTTTTGAGCATTTATTTTTAAAAATGTAATTCTGTTTTGTATTTGAAATATCTAAATTAGCTTATGGTGATTTTTTTTTATTTTTCTGAAAACATTCAATTTTTAATGAATAGTGAAAAATATTATGTTATTGTTTAAAACAGATTTTCTATTTAAATAATTAGTTATTTTATTTATATTTATATTGGGTAAAATATAGAAAAATAATACTTATATATGTTCATTTTAATTTATTGGATTCAGTTTATAATAATATTAGATATATAAAATTTTATTTAAAGTGTTACCGCCTTTAACCCATCTTTTAGGCGCATTTTCAAATTTTTATAAAACATAATTTTACCACTTGTGTGAGATTAATTTTAAAAATCCAAGAGACATGGTTGACATCACTAATTATATATTGGTTCAATAGGATGAAAATAATTTTTGAAGGAATAGTAACTTTTGATTTTTATTTACCACGGTTAAACTTTAATAGAGAAATTAATGGGAAAAATGATATTATAATTACCCTAACACATGTCGTAATACTATTGGATAAGTGTTTTTCTACCAAAATAAACCATAGGAATAAAATATGATCCTCCTTTATCCACTTGGATTAGATTAGGACATTCATTATTATTTTATTTAAAGAAGAGTTAAAAGTGTCAAATTCCAAGTATAATAACTAAATCATTTTCATCGTAGCGTTATATATACAATAAACACAACTATAAATATTCATTAGAAATATAAAATGATTTCCTACATAAATATATTTTCTTAATAATTTTTTTTGTTTAAGAAGTGAATTTATTTATGATAGAACGATAATACAGTAATAACATTATTTTATGAATCATTAAAATAATTGATATTATAAATATCCAAATAAATGTAAATTTAGACTTATAATTCATTACATGAATTTTATAGGTTAATATGACATGTTAAAATTTATTTAATGTATTAATTATGATGTAATGATGTTTTTTTGACTTTCAAAAAACCAAATACTAAATAGTGTCAAAATTGACGTAAATGTTATTTTTAAAACAAATACAATATTATTAGATGATTTAATATTCATAAAAATCAATAGTTTAAAAAAACTATATAATGATATATATGTCATTAATAAACCACTTGTAGTTTAATATTCATTTTATAATATGTTTATTAACCATCTAATATAAAAATACAAGAAGACATTGTAAAAGTTAAACAATTTAACTACGAGTAAATTCTAAAAGATAAGGTCAATATAGTGACCTAAACTTGTATAAAACCTATTAGTTGAGAGGATTTAAACACCTCCCCACTTTATCCTCAAAATAAATCCAATTGGAGCCATTATAAACCGAAAACGATTTTATAATAAAATAATACTTCTATCTTTTCCTAAATGGACCCTCACCTCTCTTATAAATGGGTACACTCTCTTATCTCAAAATTAAACATCCAAAGCCATTTGACTCAGAAAAAACCTAAACAAATATCCACCCAACTACCATCACTTCATCCAAGATTCATCACCTTTATCATAATCCAATCTACGGATCCCTTTTGATCAAATAAAAAAGAATCACCTGAAGAAGAGGTCATAATTTCACCACCTCTTTCAAAGTTCTTTTCTGCTTCCATGTCCTCTTTCATTGATGTGTCCAAAAAATAATAATAAATATAGCACCTTATATATACTATTATGATACTATAAACATGGAACAACCATATACATTATTCTATCCATCCTATGAATTACAAGTCACCATACATACGTACGTACGACTTACCGTCTCCACATAATTGTGTAGTTGTTATTCAACACATCAATATTTGGATGTGTATAATAATTAGTATAACTAATTTAAATAATAAAAATAACATGTTAATGATTCTTTATATATGATTTAGTATCTAATTACATACGATTTAACTATCAATAGAATGATATGATCAAGAATATTAAGTTAAAACATGTACGATAAAGAAAGTGATTTTTACCCAAAATATTATTTTAACATAGACATTATTATTAAATGAGAAGTATTAAACCATAAAAGAATAAGGAATGATATCATAAATATGAATATGGTTCTCTTATAATTTAATAAAATACAATTTTCATTATACAAGATGTTAAACCTACCCTCAACCAAAGAAAAGTACATGGTAAGGGTTAATTCCTCAATCCCATTATTATCCAAGATTGTATATGTGTAAGATTTTATTGGGAAATATTTATTTTCCATGCCCAATTTCCATAAAAGAGTTTTCAAAAGTATTATTTTCAAGGTAATATTCAACTAATAAATTGTTTTAAGTGGTTTAAATAATTATTTTTCTAAACCATTCTAATTAATTTCCATGTTTTCAATATGAATTTAAGGAATTATTTTTATGGATAGGAATGATTTAAAATTTTAATTCAATTTAAAATTTTCAATGTGGTATGGGACACATTGATTCAAAAATTTCATTTAAATTTCTTCATTTCAAATTTTTTTGAATTTTATATGAGTTCATGAAAATGGGATATTTCTCTCAAATAGTTTTACTAGTCATTTTCAACTATCGAAACATCCTTTACATGATATTATTCATGAACGAGGATTATTTATTGTTATAAAATGTTATATATTTTATTTAAAGAGTTATTATATGATTGAATTTGGATTTTTTATACCATTCATATTTTATGGTAAATGTACTGAAATTTCATAAGCTAGTTTTAAGAGGAATGTTATGTTATGTTTCACCTTTTTAATTTGAGGAATGAATTGGACATGTTATGTGACAGGTGGTGTCAAAAATAGCTCCTTAATGCATCTGTAGGTCTCATGAGACAAAATAGTGTCTTGTCATAAGGCCTTGAAAAAATCAAATTTATAGTCTTGGAAAGAGGCCTTGATAATGTGGGTATGATGTCAAACATTATGCATTACATCATTATGAAATTGGGTATTGATATTACATATGATTATTCGACTAATATAAAATCCATGTGAATAAGTAAATGACATTGTATGATTTATAATTTTCATTATTATGCTGAATTTTACGTCTAAAAGGCTTGTGTTTATATCTTATACATTTCCTTAAATATTTATTCTTATTTATGAATGTTATCACTATATTGTTATCCTTACTGAGCACCGAAGCTCACCCCTTTCTATGTTTAAGTTTTCCAAATATTCAAAGAAGTATATTATGACTGACTTGTAGGGATAGTCTAAGGGGGATGAATTTGTTAAAAGGATACATAGTGTTGTCATTTTTCATTACATAATGTAAAGTAAAAATTATGTTTCAATCTAGTACTTCCAAGGCTACTAAACATATCAATATTTCACGATCTGATCCCTTGTGATCATGATAATGTCTTAAAATAATGTTCTCTCTCCGGGATTCTTGGGTCGGGTAATTATAGTTTTTATTACAGGAATTTTAGTACAAAACATGGATACTAGATATAGAAAAACTCTGATTAAAGAACATTACCCTAAGACAGACTTTCAGGATTAATATAGAAGTACTTCCTAGAATTTTGGTAGTGTAGATATTTTGTGACTTTTCCAAGAAATACAACCATATCTAGATATTAGCAGGTTGATGTTACTATAGCACAGATATACTTGAGAGTGAAAACTCCAACATGGTGTTTCGGGCTAGACTCGGGGAATCCCAGTACACGACAATCGGCCTTATAGTAATCTTGGTTATGAAACTCCAGGGGGATATGCTTTGGATAATTCAAATTTTCTTTATAAATCATTTGGAAGGTTATATGAGTATATACCTCCTCAAAGAATACATTTTTATGATTATAGATTTTATATATAAACTTGTCAATTTATGTTAACTGTTTTAGAAGTTCAGAATTATGTATCGGGATTCATAAACTAATATAGTATATTCCATTGTTTAGAAATGTATCCTAGTGGAAGGAATGTAAACCACATCAATTAATGTAATCCATGTAGGGGTTTCCCTTTTACTCAAGATAATTACAGTGAATCTAGTGATGCAACTGGTGCTTATCAGCTTATCACCAGACTGGGAAAACTCACTCAGGTTATGAATAATTCCATTACCCGTATGTAGCCCCCTTATCAAGAGATTAGAGGATCAGTGTTAGACCTCTCATGAGTCAGAAACCACCAGCATTAAATGGGACTACAAATCCGTTTTTAGGTGAGTGTTGAATAAGTTCTTTAGAGACAATATTTCATGTTTTGGGGAGTAGCGAAAAGGAAGAAAGTTTTCATGGCATTTTATCACCTCATTGGAGATTTAGATCAATGGTGGTATTTAATTGAAAAAAAGGAAGATAGTGAAGTATAAAATATGAAATTGAAGAAGTTTAAAAAAGATTTTCTTAAGAAAATTACTTTCCTCATGACCATTTAGCAGATTTGGAATGACAATTTTTGAGTCTGAGGAAAATGGAGGATGAGAGTGTCGCAAAGTATGAGGCTAACTTTACAAGGTTATAAAGGCATGTAGAATATTATATACGTAACCCAAGGAGTACGATTGATCGAATTTTTTGTGGTTTTAAACCATTTCTCCACCGAGAATTAGTCTCACAATACTTCTCATCATACAATGATATTGTATCATGTGCTATAAATATAGAAAAGGGATTCACTATGTCTTATGACATTATAGTAATGCCAGATAAGAAGAGATCTATTGTACATTCTTGAAATGCAAATATGGGGAAGAAGGGAAATTTTTAATTTCCACCCAGTGGTAAACATGGGAAGAAAAACCAAGGTACATCCATGAAGGAAATGGGAGTCTGTTACTAGTGTGGTAAAAAAGGCCACTAAGCCCATCATTGCAAGGGAAATAAAGAGGATGTCAAGGTTGAATGGTTCAATTTTAAAGAAATGGTGCATTTTACAAATGAATTTCCTAAGTTCCATGGAAGGTTACCTCAAAAAAATTCCAAGGGTGTATGTCCACGATTATGTGATCAATACTTCTATTGTTGAAACTCCAAATGATGCGGTGGTGGAAAATTTAATGGTTTATTAATGGTTAGCCAATAATTTATTTTATTCTAGATCATCGCATTATTTCAAATCTTCCCTGTTTTCTAACAAAATTATATATTTTTGTTTTAATTTAACAATAGATTTCTTAATCAAAACACATATTGGAAGTATCATTGCAACAATGTTTTTTATTATCTTTCCATTAGGGCCTATAAATTTTCATTTTCTTCTGATTTCATCATCATAGACATTATTGAATTCGATATAATCCTAGTTATGGATAGGATTTCGGACAATGATGCAAAAAATTATTATAATAAGAAGAAGTTTACAATTTTTAATGATGATTAGGAGTACCTTATATTTAGAGATGAAATGTCACAATCTGATTCTTATCAAGATCCACCCTTAGTAGCTCTACGAAATTAATTTATTTAGTAGGAAGAGAATTAAATAACTATTGGTGAGGAATATAATGTTAGAATAGAGGAAAAACTATTTTACAAGAATATGTCGATGTGTTTCTAGAGAATTTACCCAGACATCCTCCAGAATGAGAAATTTAGTTTTCCATTTATTTATTTCCTGCTTCGAGGCCCATATCGATGACCCCTTATAGAATGGAAACTGAGGAATTAGTTGAACTAAAGAAAGAAATAGATGAATTGAGTAATAAAGTATTTTTTTGGCCTATTGTTTCTCCATGGGGGTCCCCTATTCTGTTTGTATAGAATATGGTTGGATATATGAGGTTCTGCACTGAGTATATGGAGGTCAATGCTATTACAATAAAGGACATGTATCCCCTACATCGCATAGATTATTTATTTGATAATATTCATGGAGATCAATATTTTTCAATGATTGAACTTCGATCTGGATATCATTATTTGTGTGTGAAGAAGGAAGGCATTCCAAAGAGAATATTTTGTACCAAGTATGGGAATTATGAGTTTATAGTTATTCCTTTCAGATAGACTAATGCACCCTCTGTTTTCATAGATCTAATGAATAGATTTTTCAAAGAATATCTTCATGACTTTGTCGTGGTATTTATTGATGATATCTCTGTATACTCAATAAAATAATAAGTTCATGAAAATAACATTTGCAGTATTCTGAAAACCCTTATAAGAAATGAATTATACGAGAAGTTTTGAAAGTGTGAATTCTGGATTCAGGAATTTTTTCATGGGCATATCTTCTCTAAGAATGGAATCTTTATTGATCCTTCTCAGACAAGAGAAATACATGATTTTCCAGCACCGAAGAGTATAACTGAGGTACCCAATTTTATTGGTTTAGCTGGTTATTATTTTCATTTTTGCAGAATTTTTCCAAATTGGAAAACCCATTAAGCAATATCCCACAAAATGGGTTAAATTTGTTTGGAGAAAAGAGTGTGATGAATTTTTTGAAGAATATATGAGAATATTATTCAATGTTCCTATCTCGAATTTAATATCAGGGAATGATGAGTTTGTTATTTATAGCGATGCTTTAAAGAATGGACTTCGTTGTGTCCATATGCAGAATGATAGAGTTATTGCCCATGCATCATGACAACTAAAAATTAAAGAAAAAGACTATCCTACACATGATCTTGATTTAGTAGCTGTAATCGTTTCTTTGGAGATGTGGAGACATAATCTCTATGGTGAAAAATGCGAGATATATAGTTATCACAAGAATTTGAATTATATTTTCTCAAAAATAGAACTCAACCCGAGCTAATGAAAATTGCTTGAACTACTCAAAAATTATGATTGCTCTATACACTACTACCTAGGGAAGGAAAATAAGGTGGAGGATTCATTGAGAAGAAAGGATCATGGATTTTTGAACAAGGTGAGATTTTAAATGGATCCAATGTTCATGGATCTAGTATATATAGATATTGGAATGATCATGGAAGGCAAAACATCAATATTTTTTCAAATGGTTCCAAATCCAACATTACTAGAAATGATAAAATGTTCTCAAACTGATGATGAAGAGTTTAAAAAAAATAATGTGGTGAATGATGGGAGATTTATTGACTTCATATATGAAAATGGAATTCTGAAGTTTGGGAAGAGGATTTGTGTTCCAAACATTCCAGATCAAAAAAGAGAATTGTTAGATGACGCTCATAGCTCCAATTTCCCTATGCACCCTGGTAGCACTAAGATATATATAGATTTTACAGAACATTTTTTGTTGGAAAATATGAAGAGGGAGATTTTTGATTATGTGTCAAGATGTATTGTTTGTCAACATGTGAAGGCTGGAAGACAACATCCTAGAGGAGTCATGAAACCGCTTCCCATCACTGAGTGGAAATGGGTTGATATTACAATGGACATTGTCTGGGGGATACCAAAGACTCCTAGAAGGAATGACGCAATATGATTCATTGTTTATCATCTTACCAAATCATCATATTTTATTGTAAAAGAGAATATTGTCAACTTGATCGTTTAGAAAGACAATATATTAACGAAGTTATAATACATCATGGAGTACCCCTATCTATTGTTTCTGATCGTGATCCCCATTTTACATCAAGATTCTAGAAATGTATTTATAAGGTCTTGGATAATGAACTTTGTTTAAGCACTACCTACCACCCTCAAACCGATGGACAATCATAATAGACTATTCAATCCCAAGAAGAAATTGCGTGATCTTTCTCACTTGACTTTCAATGTATGTGGGATCAATATTTACCTCTAGTAGAATTTTCATACAAAAATGGCTTCCGTTAAATTATTTAGATAGAACCATATGAATTATTATATGGAAAGAGATGTCGCACACCAACTTGTTGGAATGATTTTTGTGAAAGACAGTTGGTAGGCCCATAACTTTTTGTGGAATAAATGTAAAGGGTGAATATTATCCAATCCCACAACAATGTAGCTCAAAGTAGACAAAAGATCTATGCTGATAACCAATTGATGGATTTAGAATTTCAACTAGGAGATCATGTTTTCATTAAGGTATCTTCAGGGAACGGTGTTATACATTTCTGTTAGAAGGATAAATTAAGTCCCAGGTATATCAGACCATTTAAATTTCTAAAAGAATTGGAGTTGTATCTCATCATTTGGAAATGCCACCATGTCTCTCCAATGTTTGTGATGTGTTCCACATATCATTGTTAAGAAAATACATTCATGACCCAATGCACGTAATCACCTATGAAGAAATTGATCTAAAACTCGATCTATATTATTATGAAGATCCTTTCCAGATTCTTGATACAAGTGAACTAGTGTTGAGAAACCGGATGACCCATCTGGTGATAGTTCTACGGAGAAACCATAAGAAGGAAGAGCCAACATGGGAACCTGAGGAACATATGACAAAGAACCACCTGATTATTATTTTTCTATAATATTTTAGAAATATTGAGGACTAAATTATTTTTTGTAGGGAATAATGTAACACCCCAATATTCCATGATACGATTCTCATTGAATAATACAATAAATTGCGATGTACGAAACATCGAGTTATAACACACCATGACCAATCAAACTAGCCGTTATGAATAGTAATACCCGCCTTTTGAAATTTTATAAATTTAATTTTTCAAAATGGACTTCATTTTTGGACTTGAAATTTCAAAATTATCTTAGGGTGAATTTTTTGTATTTTTCTGAAATATTTCAATTTTTGATGAATAAAAATAATTGTGTTGCTGTTTAAAATTGACTTTTAATATATATAATTAGTTATTTTATTTAAATTTATATTCGGTAAAAATAGATACGTAATACCTACATATGTTCAATGTAATATATTGGATTCATTTTATAATAACATAAGATTTCAAAAAATTTATTGAACTTTTTACCGTCTTCTACCCACCTTCTAGGTGCACTTCAAAATTTTCATAAAACAAAATTTTTCCACTTCTGTGAATTGAATTTCAAAACTATGAGAGACCCAATTGACATAAGTAAGTAAAATTTGGTTTAATAGGATGAAAATATTTTTTGGTGAATAGTAACTTTGGAATTTTATTTACCACGGTTAAAAGTAAATACAATTATTAATGGTAAAAATGACATTATAATTACCCTAACACATGTCTTAATTCTATTAGATAAGTGGTTTTTGAAAATAATAAACCTTTGATATAAAAATTCATCTTATTTGATCTTCTAGGATAATATTAGGACATTTATTATTATTTTATTTAAAGAAGAGTTTAAAGTTTTAAATTCAATGTTCAATAAGTAAAACATTTTTAATATTAGTTCATACAAAATATAAATTCGAAAATAAATATTAATTATAAAGATAAAATGATTCCATAAATAATTATATATTATTTATAACATTTAGACATTAAATAATTATAATTATTTATCATTGAATAATGATGTGGTAATTATCTTATTAATGAATTATTAAAATAATTAACATTATAAAAATCCAAATAAATGTCAATTTAGACTTGTAATTCATCACCTGAATTTTATAGGTTAATATGACATGTTTTTATTAATTTAAGTTATATTTTTATGTAATCAGGTTTTTTTAATTTCACAAAATCCAAATACAACATAGTGTTTAAATTTACATAAATGAGTTTTTTAGAAAAATACTATATTATTAGTTAATATAATTTTCATAAAAATATATGGTTCAACCAAAAGACATATATAAAGATATATATCTCATTAATCAACCAATTGGGGTTCTATTGTAATTTTATAGTATGTTTATTAACCATGTAATATAAAAATAAAGAATACATTGAAAAAGATAAACTATTTAACTAAGAGTTAAATCTAAAAGGTAAGGTTAATATGGTCACCTAAACTAATCTAAAACCTATTTGATGAGAATATTTTGACCCCTCCTCATGTTATCATCAAAATAAATCTACATTGAGCCATTATAAATCAAAAATTATTTTATAATAAAATATTATTTGCATCTTACCCAAAAGTGACTCTCACCTCTCTTATAAAAGGGTATTATCCCATCTCTCAAAATCACACCTCCAAATCCATTTGGCTCAAAAAACCCCTACTAAAATAACTTCCCAACTATCCTAACCTTAAATTAGAGACCTTAAGTTGATCATAATCCATATTAATGATCCCTTTTGATCAAATCAAAAAGAATCACTTCAAGAAGAGGTAATAAATTCATCACCCCTTTCAATGTTCTTTTCTTCTTCAACATCCTCTTTCTTTGTTGTTTCCATAAAACATTAATAAATCCTATACCTTATACATTCATTGATGTTTTTATAAATATGGTCTATTTATATTCATTATTTTATCCATCCTATGAATGAAAATTCACCGTACGTGTGTACATACTGCTTACCGTCCCTATGTTGTGGTGTAGTTGTTATTCAACACTTTATTATTTGGATGGGAATAATAATGAGTATAACAAGTGTAAATAATAAATATAACATGTTAATTAATCTTTATATATGATAAAACATCAAATTACATATGATTTCACCATCAATATAGTGATATTGTCATGCATGCTTACGTACATATTACAGTCTCTACGATGCGATGAGATTCATTTCCTTATTCATCATTAAACGATGATTATAAAATTATATATATTTTTAATAAGTATGTAATATATGACATAATAATAATATTATAAATACACATATATATATATATATATATTTACAAATATTTCATTCACTTACTTTCATTCAATACGATTTGAAAACGGAAATGGGGTTTATGTGCATGTATGACCTACCGTCTCCATAAATGGTGTTTTCCATTTCATATATCTATAGATTATACATATTTATATTCTGAATATATATGATACATATTGAATTTTATATATTCTTGAATCAATTAAATCATGATATGCGTGATATGATCATGAATAACAAGTTAAAACATGTATGATAAAGAAAGTGATTATTTCCTGAAATATTATTTAAACATATAAATTATTATTTAATAGGAAGTATAAAAAAACAAATGAATGAAGAATGAAATCATAAAAATGAATATGGTTCTGGTATAATTTAATAACTAAATATTTTCATTATACAGGAGGTTGAACATAGCCTCGACCAAAAGAATGTAAAAGGTAAGGGTTAATTCCTCAATCACATTATTACCCAAGATTGTTTATGTGTATGTTTTTACTAGGACATATTTATTATCCATGACCATGTTTCATAAACGTTCTTTGAAATGGATTATTTATAAAGGACTCTTTATCTAATACATCATTTTAAATGTGTTAATTATTTATTCTTATAAATCATTCTCAATAATGTCCATGTTTTCAAAATGGTTTTAAAGATTAACTAGAGAATTCTATATTGAAGGGTAGTGGTGAACCCTATGTGGTGATGAGCTTTGCTCCGCCCCCTCCCCTCTTGGAGGGGTAGGGTCCTCAGCTGATTCTTCTAGGTTTTTGTATGCTTCATTTTGTTCCAATTTCAAATTGGAATGCTCTTCTCCTTTTCCTGAGATTTATGTAAGCCCAAAAGTCCCAAAGTGCTTCACATGAATCCCTCTCCTGACGATTTCATCTCTGGAATTCAATGAGGTGTGTTCCCTAATTGATTTGACTCTGGTTTCTCATTTAAAGGGATGTCGGGCACCCGTGTAATATATGTACCAATTGATTTTAAACACTGGGGGTTTGTAGGATAGATCCATAGTTGGTCTCCTTTACTCTAGGAACATTATGATACTATTTTCCTCTGAAGCCGAAATGATTCTTCCGTGGTCGAGTACACCACACTCCTATGATGGTGATTAGTTCCTCCTTTTCAAGTGGTCATATGAAATGCATATGAAGCGCGAACCTACAAGGCTTTCAGTCTCGGTATGTTTTTTGAAACATCCTATCCCATTCCAAAACCCCTCTATTATTCGATTTCTTGGGAATACGGTAGAGAGCTTCTTCTGTACTGATAGTAGAAACTATGTGATGTATCACCCAATATATACGAGGATCTGATTCAATATCGATGTATTGAAGGCACGTGTTGAGTCCTTCTAGATAGCCATGGGAGAAGAATTTCATTATAAGCAGGCTGTTATATTTGAATCATGGTGTGAATAAATTTCTTCATGCAACAGGTTAGCACCCAATTTGGTTATCTATAGGCGTAGGGTGAGGTATCTGGACAATGCTCCGGAGGTATGATTGGACTGGCTCTAAGGTGGTTCTTTGGGTGATGTTGGAAAGCTTTTTCATTCATTCGGTGAAGGGGAAGTGGATGGTTGTGGTCCTTCTAGACAAGGGCATGAGAAGGCATATGACTCTCTATGCTCTGGGGGGGAATAAGCTTTCATAAACCAATTAAGGATCCCCTTTCCGAACCTAGTGTTTTTCATATTTTTATAAGACTTTAGAGAGATTTGGAATGTCCTCTTGGACAAAGAGTATGGGGTATCCAGGAAAATATCGAGGTGTAAGAAAAAAAGGATTTTCTTAATGTTACTTCTTAGGCTCTGGGGGTCCCTATTGGAGTCAATACTACAAATATGTCCTTTAACATCGCTATAAAAGGCCTTTAACAATGATAAAAAAGCGATATTAATGACGGAGAAGATAGGGGGTCTCCTTTATCAGTGCTCCAAAAAGTACTGAAAAAGACACCTTTTATCAGCACAAAAAAAATTACTGATAAAAGGGGTATTTGTTCATCGCAAAAAACAAGTTCTGATAAAAGGGTCCTTTATCATCACTTGTTTTAGTGCTGTTAAAAGACCCCTTTTATCAGTTCTTGTTTTTAGCACCGATAAAAGTTAAAAAATTAAAAAAAAATTAAAAAAATTAAAAAATCCTGCCAATCGGGGGGGCTTTTATAGCGCTTGAACCCCCCCTTTTAAGAGTGATTTCTAGCCCCTCTAGTGCCCGCATAAACCCCCCTCCACCATATATCAGCACTGAACCCACCCCCCTCCCCCCTTTATTTGTGCTAGACCCCATGTCCACCCCCTGAGCGCGCCCTTACATCCACCAAGAATTGATCTCAACACCTCTTTCTTACACACCTAAATCCATTACCACTCTGCCATTTGGATTTGTTCTCTAGTTAATGACATATCTATATATATATAAATATATATATTTACTTAGTTATATTTATTCATATAGTAATATATCGTTATATTAATAAATATATATATTTATATTAATATATATATTTATAGTGATATTAATATATATATTTATTAATATATTCATATCTATTCATATCTATTTATTTATATATTTTTATGTTATATTTTTTTATTTGTGTATTTATTCGTATATTAATACATATTTATAAGATTAATTTTAAATACATTTAGAAAATATGTTCTTGTGTGTGTTTAAAATAAATAAATTAATACATACATACATATATACATATATACAACACACAGACAACACACAACACAAACATATATTATATATGTGTATTTGTTAGTATAATTATAGATATTTATATATAGTTACAAATATTATATATTAAAATGTATATACATATGTTAGAATATATAGATAATAAATATCAGTTTGTTAATAGAAACACATTCAAATACACACAAACACACACACTCACATTATATAGGTATATAAATATTAATATATGTGTGGTTTAAATAAATTGAATATTAGTTTTTCTTACGATAAATGTAAAGACCCGTAAATTTCCAGGAAATTTTTTTCTTATTTTTTTTTGGAATTTTACAAGAACGCGGTTTCTGACGGCACCTGATTCTGAGGCCCGGTGTGCCCGGAATCATTTTCCGAAGTTTGGCTCAGGTACGTTCAGTGAATGGACGAGCGGGTTTTTCTAACTTTTAAACTGGTGCCCGGAATCGAATTCTGAGGGCACCGATGAAATTGCAGCGCCGGTGTTCGCCCAGAAACGCCTCTTCCGGAGTTGCGTTTGCGTGGGTGTGGTTTTTAATTTTTGGGCTTAAAGTTAAGAAATAAAATAATTTTTCGACAACATTATTTTATTTCACTTAACCCACTTGGAAGCCACTTGAAGCCACTTAAAAGTGGCTTAAACTGAGTTGAACTGGATATGATGATATCCAGAAATATCCTACCCACTTGGTAGGATATTTGTGAGGTGGGGCCAGCACGAGCCCCACAGTTTCTATCCGCTAAGTAACGCACCCGCGAAAACCCGTCATTATGAAAGTCAACTGACGCGTTTTATTAATTTCTTAACAAACCATTTAATTGGGCAGTTTATTTCCTGAATTAAATGGGCAGTTTCTTTCGTTGAATTAATTCAATGAATTAATTCAATCGTTTCATAACCAGTTTTCAATTTGTTGGCGTAATAATAAAATAAGACCAACCAGTCTTTTGAATGTTTGCGCGTTGAGAGGATTTGACAGAATCCTTGTACCTTGTTTCTCCTTCGCGAAGAACGCGAAAAATGCGAAGAACGCGAAAAATGCCGTCATCCGCGGAAATTGACGACGCTCCAATCCGAGACGTTCTTCCCCGCCCCAATCTCTGATCACCAACCGTTTGAGGTGAGTGATTTCGGGATTCTTCTAAAAGTTCTTTGTGGTTTAAAACAAAACGCGGATTTAATTATTTATAATTAAAATCTGTTGTTTCTTGGTCCGTCGAGTTCGTCGACGCTACGCCGGATTCTGCGACGACGCGACGCCCTTCCGCGATGACGCGACGATCTCCACCTTCCGCGACGAGCAATTCCGCGAAGAACGCTCACGCTCAACGACTACGAGGTACAGATTTTATTTTTTTGGAATTACCCCTTTTTATTATTCCCATAATTGTTTCTTTAAAAAGATAAAGAACCGGATTTGTAAACAATTTTAAATTTATTAAAATTGTTGTTTCCTGTGTGGAATAAAAATTCTCCCGTTGTTTATATCTAACGCGGAGGGTGCGGGCCAAACGAACACGGCCCGATGACCCTCCGTCGTTCTTCGTTGTTATGCGGATTTGACGGGCGACGACGGAACGTGCCGCAATGGAGGTTTGATGATTCCGCAGTGAAGAACGAGTCCCGGGAGGAGCAACGGCGGAGACGGGAAGAAAATCGGGCCACCGGAGCGACTCCGGCGCCCCGCGGAAGCCGTCGGCAGCACGGATCGCCGGTGCGGCGGCGCCACCGGCGCGCCGCCGGACAAGCACGCCACGGCGGTGACACTCGCGGACCTGCGACCGCGCGCGTCCGGCGCGCGCGGGACACGGCTGAAGCCGCGTCCGGGTGTCCGAGCGGCACCCCACGGGTGCCGCGGGGTTGTCACGCGGGGGCGGCGGCTCCCCCCGCGTCGCTCGGCTTGCCAGGAAGACACCTCGCGGGTGTCGCGGGGGTGTCACGTGGGGGTGGCAGCTCCCCCCCCCCCCCCTCGTGCCGCTCGGCCGAGCCGAGCCGGGCTGGCCAAGCCAGGACGGTCCAACCGAGTCCGACCGGGTTGACCCGTTTCGGACCGGGTTAACCCTGTTCGGCCGACCCAGGGGGGGTCGGGCCGGGTCGGCCCGGGCCCGGACCCCCCGTCTTCGGACGGTTTTCGTTCAAATGGTCGTATCTTGAGCTACGGGCCTCCAAACGACTCGCCTTCAGCGGCAACGCGATCCTTGGATCGAGACTGTCATTTAGGTATATCGCACTCAAAGTTTCGGAATACTTTGTGTTCGGCCGGGTTGGTTCGTACATGAAACCAACCGGGCTCTCGGAGCGGAAACACTCCTATCTTGAGCCACGGACGTCCGATTGATGTGCCGTCAGCTTTGTTGAATTCCTCTAAGTGAGACGGATCTTTTTCCTCACTCCGCCCGAGGTTTGGACGCAGGTGGAGTACGGTAGGGTTGGTTTTACCTTAAAAACCAACCGGGCCCCTGAGATGAAAAAGCCAATAACTCTCAGACCGGACATCCGATTGACGTGCCGTATGCGACGTTGAGTTCCTGTTGACGATACAGAACTTTTGGATACATCAACATCAGACTTTGTGTCAGTTGATGTATCAGCCTCTCGGCTCGTGGAGCAGACCCTCCCGAACGAGCTTGCTGTGTGCGGAACCCTAGAGCTGGCTGCGACTGCTTCTTCGACAGTGATGACTGTGCAGAGATCCTCTGTGGACTCCGACGACGACCGTGCAGAGATCCTCAGTGGACTGTGGCGATGAATGTGCATAGATCCTCGGTGGATTGCGACGACTATTGCACTCAGCAATCCTACGTGGATCAGTGCTACAGGTCCTGTGTGGGCCCTTTCTTGTGTGGGCCAGAACCTGTGTGGGTCCGATCCTGTGTGGGTCTGCGCTCAGCGGTTCTGTGTGAGCCAGCGCCTACATGTCCTATGTGGGTCATTGCGGGGGTTAGTTACCTATCGATCCTTCGTGGGTCCGACGACTTAGATGGATCAGTGATCATCTTTATCGTCATCCGAAGAAGTATACCTGTGTGAGATGAATCTTGTGTTACTCTCCTTTGTGGATTGTGTTGAGCTATCATGTGTGGGTTTACTGTTTACTCTCCTTTGTGGATTCTGTTGAGTTATTCTACGTGGATTTTCTATTTACTCTCCTTTGTGGATTGTGTTGAGCTATCATGTGTAGGTATACGTTTGCTTTCCTGTGTGGACTGGGTTGTGCTTGGGCTCAGACGTGGAGCCGAACGGTAATTGATGACTTAGGTATATGTATGGGCATATTCCTGAGCCATGTAAGATGTTACTTCGTGATTGTATCTTTCCTTTTTGGATTATCCTTTTTGGATTTCGGGAGACCATCGGGGGTCTCGGGGTCCCTACTGAGTAGCTTATACTCACCCCTGCACAGGCTATGCCCGCACTACGTTGTGTTGGTTGCAGACGACGGACAGCGCTGATCATGGTGGAGGCGTGCAGAGCAGGACGGTACCTGGAGGTGGACCACTGGGCGGGACGTACTCGGAGCGGTCAGGTGGACCCGAGGAGCAGTGGAGGCTATCTGTACCCACCCTTCAGGTGGGACTTCCAGAGCACGGCTCGACGCTGCAGTTTTTCATTTCAGTTGCTTTTTTTCCTTTTAGTTGTACTTTACAGTTGGTCTTGTATTTCCGGCCCCTTTTACCATCAGCACAGCTTGTACCATTTTTAGTTAGTGTTTACTTTTCCACTTGCTTACTCTGTGGTGCTTGTTTACTTTTCAAAGGCAGTGCCTTCCCTTTTTGTTTGGATTTAGGCCTTGGTGCTAGTCGCCAGCCCCTGGCATATGGAAGCTGGGCTTGGGGTAGTCACGGCACGGGCCCCGAGGACGGGTCGTGACAAATTGGTATCAGAGGTGGTCGGTTCTACCGCAGACTCTGATCTTTCTTCTATGTGAAGCAATAGTGTTTAGTGTATTGGGTGTGGTTATCAGTCCAGGGAGTCCAGTGTTGGTGCGGCGGCCGACGTATCCGTACACCAGGACGCTGACTTCTGATTCCCAATTTAATGCATTAAAACATTGATTGCGTGTGTGTTTCAAGTTTTCTTTGTGATTACTTGTTTCAGATCACCAAGTATAATGTTCTGACCGTGGCACACTTCTTTCCTTTTCAGGATGGCCAGACGATAGAAGCCAGCTAGGGTTCTGAGAGTAGAGCGCGACGACAGCCCGCCGAGCGATGAGGCCTCGGTACAAGGCTCGTTGACAGCAGAGGCACCAGCGGTACCTTTACCTGCCAAGCCCCCGATGCTTCCATCACTGGCAGCTGACGATGCACGACGCCTCGGAGCTCTGCACGAGTTCCAGCGCCAGCGACCACCCAGGTTCCGTGGGGAGACGGACCCCCAGGCAGCCGAGGACTAGCTGGAGGCGGTCGTCCGAGTTTTTAGGCTAGTGAGGACACCAGCAGACCTCATGGTGATCCTCACGGCGAGCCTACTGCACGCAGCATCAGGGCGATGGTGGGGCTTGATACTCTAGGTACACGATGAGGCCTCCCTCATCTGGACGGACTTCAAGAGCCTCTTCCGCTCAGAGTTCATCCCGGCCACCCTCCGTGCGGTGCGCATTCAGGAGCTTCTTCAACTGCGGCAGGGCAGTTTGACGGTCGCCCAGTACGCGGCAAGGTTCACAGACCTTTCTCGCTACTCGACAGACATGGTACGAGACCCCTTCTTCTGGGCCAGGACCTTCGAGCAGGGTTTGAGACATGAGATCATGGCCTCGCTGATCTCCCTCAGCATCCCGACCCAGGCAGGAGTTCTAGAGCGATCCTTCCTGGTCGAGAGATTCTAGGCTGAGTTCAGAGCGAGACCTACCGCAGTGCGGCAGATAGCGGAGTCTTCGGTAGTAGGTATCTGACGGATGACTCAGGGTTCAAGGCAGACCAGGCCTTCCGGTAGACAACCTCGAGACACTGGCTCAGCAGTGCAGGGCACACAGCGCGAAGCCAGTCTTCCGAGAGGCAGACAGTGCTACGAGTGCGGCGGGCAGGGCCACATGGCTCGTGACTACCCGACCCGCCGTACCGAGGGGCAGCAGACGGTGGAGGGGCCACCCAAGAAGAGGCAGAGGGTCGACCGTGGTGGTCCGCAGGGAGGAGGCGGACGAGGCAGAGGAGATGGCCGAGCACTAGGTGGTGGGTGACGCTTTGAGGCTCTGCCGCCACCACCACCAGGAGGTCCGCCTCGACCACAGGGAGCTGGCGGGCAGAGATAGGCTCAGCTCTAGGAAGTAGAGGCCTATGACCACGGCGCACCAGAGATGATTCGAGGTATGATCTGTGTCTATTCCACCCTTGCTGCAGTTCTTATAGACACAGGAGCGAGTCACTCTTTCATAGCCACTGCTCTTGTAAGGAGCTTGGAGATTCCGACAGAGTCGTTTGCTCGATCCTTACGGCTAGAGACTTCTACGGGAGCATACTCGACGATTACGAACTGGTGCCGGCAGTGTGAACTTACTCTAGGAGGCGAGAGCTTCGGCTGTGATCTTCTTGTAGCAGCGTCGAGGCCTTACGACGTCATCTTGGGAATGGATTGGTTATCTACAGTCCATGCTCAGATTGACTGCTTTAGGTGCAAGGTGTGAGGTGTACGCACCGACGGGAGCAGGTTCACCTTCACTGGCGAGAAGGGAGCCTTAGCAGCACAGGATGGACTCACGCAGAGGAGAGGGCAGCCCATCACTCATCAGTTGGCTAGCCTCATCCTTGGAGCATTTGACGTTCAGAGTCATAGTTTTCCTGCAGTGGTGGATCAGTATGCAGACGTCTTCCCCGACGACGTTCCAGGGCTACCTCCTCGCAGAGAGGTAGACTTTTATATTGATCTGTACCCCGGGAGAGCCCCGATATCCATTCCAGCGTATCGTATGGCCCCTGCTGAGCTTCGATAGCTATGGTTACAGTTGGAGGACTTACAGGGCAAGGGGTTCATCCGACCCAGTGCTTCACTCTGGGCTTCCACGATTTTGTTCGCCAAGAAAGAGGATGGGAGCTTGCGACTGTTTGTCGATTATCATCGCCTGAACCAGGTGACAGTGAGGAACAAGTATCCACTACTGAGGATTGATGATCTCTTCGATCATCTCAAGGGAGCACGGTAGTTCTCGAAGATAGACCTCAGGTCAGGCTATCATCAGCTCAGAGTTTGAGACGAGGATGTGCATAAGACGACCTTCAGATGTCGGTATGGCCACTATGAGTTATTGGTTATGCCTTTTGGCGTAACCAATGCTCCAGAAGTGTTCATGAGCCTCATGAACAGGATCTTCTTGCCATACCTCGATCGATTTGTCGTGGTCTTCATCGATGACATTTTGGTGTACTCGACCACGGAGGAGGAGCACACCTACCACTTGCGGGTTGTACTAGACACACTCTGAGAGCACCAGCTTTATGGCAAGCCCTCGAAGTGCCAATTCTGGTTACGTGAGGTCCACTTCTTGGGGCACGCCATTTCTCAGGCAGGAGTTGATGTGGATCCCGCGAAGATCGAGGCAGTACTAGATTGGGAGTCACCCAGGAGTGTTACGGAGGTGCGGAGTTTCTTGGGTCTAGCCGGATACTATCGGAGATTCGTGCGGACTTTTCCAGAGTTGTGGCGCCACCCTTAGCTTTGACGAAGAAGGGGAAACCCTTCGTGTGGTCAGACAGATGCCAGCAGAGCTTCCAAGAGCTGAGACAGAGATTGACCAGCGCACCTATCTTGAGGTTGCATGAGGAGGGAGTTGGATACATAGTCTACTGCGATGCATCAGGGACCAGACTTGGGTGTGTCCTGATGCAGGAGTGGGCCGTGATTGCCTATGGATCATGTTAGTTGAGGCTGCATGAGCAGAACTACGCTACCCATGACCTGGATTTAGCAACAGTGGTCTTCGCATTGAAGACATGGCGGCACTATCTGATGGGCGAGTGCTTTAACGTCTTTTATGACCACCAGAGTCTCAGGTACATCTTCACTCAGAAGGACCTTAACCTGAGACAGCGGTGATGGCTCGAGTTCCTCCAGGACTATGAATTTGAGATAGTCTATACTCCTGGGAAGGGGAACGTGGTATCTGATGCCCTCAGCAGGAGGACGAGCATACAGCTACTTGAGGAGGAGACAGAGCAGCTAGCAGCTTTGCAGATATCCTTCTTGGATAGAGACGGAGCAACCTTCCTTCAGTCTCTCACAGTCTCTCCTCCACTTCTACAGTGGTTCAGAGAGGCTCAGCATGGGGACGCTGACTATGAGATGCGGTGTGCGCAGATATCCTCGGGACAGGCACCTGATGGTTCCTCCCTTGGAGCAGAGCACGACGTCCATTTCAGAGGAAGTACCTTGGTACCAGTCTCTTTACGAGAGGAGGTGCTGAGAGACTTTCACACTTCTCCTTTAGCGGTACATCCAGGAGTGGCAAAGATGTACCAGGATATCAAATGATAGCACTGGTGGCTGGGCATGAAGAAGGTTGTGGCAGAGTTCGTTTCACGGTGCCTCACCTGCCAGCAGGTGTAGTCAGAGCATTAGGTACCAACCGGCATGGTACATCACTTGGAGGTCCCAGAGTGGATGTGGGACGGGATATCTATGGACTTCGTGACTGGACTTCCACGCACTTCCAGAGGTCATGATTCCATTTCGGTGATTGTTGACTGACTCACCAAGTCGGAAATCTTTTTACCCATCCGAGAGCAGGGCTCAGTGGAGAGCTTGGGGCGTCTCTACGTTAAGGAGATTGTACGGCTTCACGGTGTGCCATCGGCTATCGTCTCTGATCGGGACGCTCGTTTTACTTCTCGGCTTTGGAAGGGGTTGCAGGAGGCGTTCGGGACGCGGCTACATCTGAGCACCGCCTTTCACCCTAAGACGGATGGTCAGACGGAGAGGACCATTCAGACTCCCGAGGACACGCTCCGTGCATGTGTCCTCGACTTTGGTTGCAGCTGGGAGGACCACCTAACCTTGGTAGAGTTCGCGTACAACAACAGGTACCACTCCACCATCGGGATGGCACCCTATGAGGCATTGTACGACAGGCCTTGCAGATCTCCTTTGTGCTGTACAGACCCTGGGGAGTCAGCACTTGTGGGACCAGAGATGGTCTGGGCCACGACAGAAAAGGTCCAGGTCATCCAGGAGCGGATCGGGATAGCTCAGAGCCGGCAGAAGTCATATTCTGACAGGAGGCGGAGGCCACTAGAGTTCGAGGATGGCGACCACGTCTTCCTGCGGGACTCACCTCGACGTGGTTTGTGGAGATTTGGCTGAGGAGGCAAGTTGTCTCCACGCTTCATTGGACCCTTCCAGGTCCTCAGCAGGGTTGGCGAGGTGGCTTATCGCTTGGCTCTACCAACTCAGTTGCACCGGGTGCACGACGTCTTCCACGTATCTCAGCTGAGGAGGTACGTGCACGACCCGACGCACATCATTGACTATGGGGAGATAGACGTGGACGATGAGGCGACTTTTGCGGAGGTCTTAATGGAGATAGAGGATCGACAGGAGCGGGTCCTATGTGGGTGATCGATTCCTCTTGTGCGCATCAGATGGCAGCACAGGAACCTCCAGAAGAGCACATGGGATCTGGAGGCTCAGATTTGTGCTCAGTACCCACATTTGTTTCCCTAGTTTATGATGTATCTTTATGGGGACGTAAAGCCCTGAGGTGGGATTAATGTAAAGACCCGTAAATTTCAAGGAAATTTTTTTCTTAATTTTATTTGGAATTTTACAAGAACGCAGTTTCTGACGGCACCTGATTCTGAGGCCCGGTGTGCCCGGAATCATTTTCTGAAGTTTGGCTCTGGTACGTTCAGTGAACAGATGAGCGGGTTTTTCTAACTTTTGAACCGGTGCCCTGAATCGAATTCTGAGGGTACCGATGAAATCGAAGCGCCAGTGTTCTCCTAGAAACGCCTCTAACGGAGTTGCATTTGCACGTGTGTGGTTTTTAATTTTTGGTCTTAATGTAAAGAAATAAAATAATTTTTCAACAACTTTATTTTATTTCACTTAATCCACTTGAAGCCACTTCATGCCACTTAAAAGCGGCTTAAACTGAGTTGAACCAGATAGGATGATATCAAGAAATATCCTACCCCCTTGGTAGGATATTTTTGAGGTGGGGCCCGCATGAGCCCCGCCGTTTCTTTCCGCTAAGTAACGCACCCGCGAAAACCCGTCATTATGAAAGTCAAATGACGCGTTTTCTTAATTTATTAACAGTCCATTTAATTGGGCGGTTTATTTCGTGAATTAAATGGGCAGTTTATTTCGTTGAATTAATTCAACGAATTAATTCAATCGTTTCTTAACCAGTTTTCAATTCGTTTGCATATTAATAAAATAAGACCAACCAGTCTTTTGAAAGTTTGCGCGTTGAGAGGATTTGACAGAATCCTTGTACCTTCTTTCTCCATCGCGAAGAATGTGAAGAATGTGAAGAACGCGAAGAACACCGTCATCCGTGGAAATGGACGACACTACAATCCGAGACGTTCTTCCCCGCCCCGATCTCCGATCACCAACCGTTTGAGGTGAGTGATTTCAGGATTCTTCTAAAAGTTCTTTGTGGTTTAAAACAAAACGCTGATTTAATTATTTATAATTAAAATCTGTTGTTTCTTGGTCCATCGAGTTCGACGATGCTACGCCGGATTCTGCGACGACGCGATGCCCTTCCGTGATGACGCGACGATATCTACCTTTCGCAACGAGCAATTCCGCGAAGAACGCTCACGCGCGACGACTACGAGGTAGGGATTTTATTTTTTTTCGGAATTACCCCTTTTTATTATTCCCGTAAATGTTTCATTAAAAAGTTAAAGAACCGGATTTGTAAACAATTTTAAATTTATTAAAATTGTTGTTTCCTGCGTGGAATAAAAATTCTCCCGTTGTTTATATCTAACTCGGAGGGTGCGGGCCAAACGTACACGGCCCGATGACCCTCCGACGTTCTTCGTTGTTATGCGGATTTGACGGGCGATGACGGAACGTTCCGCAACGGATGTTTGATGATTCCGCAATGAAGAACGAGTCCCGGGAGGAGCAACGGCGCAGACGGGAAGAAAATTGGGCCACCAGAGCGACTCCGGCGGCCCGCGGATGCCGCTGGCAGCGCGGATCGCTGGCACGGCGGTGCAGGCAGCCGGGAGAAGTGGCGCCACCGGCGCGCCGCCGGACAAGCCCGCCGCGGTAGAAGACGCTGCGGCGGCACTTGCGGACCCGCGGCCGCACGAGTCTGGCGCGCGTTGGATGCGGCTGAAGCCGCGTCCGGGTGTCCGAGCGGCACCCCGCGGGTGCCGCGGGGTTGTCACGCAGGGGCGGAGGCTCCCCCCCCCCCCCCCCCCGCGTCGCTCGGCTTTCCAGGAAGACACCCCGCGGGTGTCGCGGGGGTGTCACGCGGGGGTGGCGGCTCACCCCCGCGCCACGTGGCCGAGCCGAGCTGGGCCGGCCGAGCAGGACCGGGTCTGATCGGGTCGGACCAGATGGACCCGGTTCGAACTGGGTCTACCCGGTTCGGCCGACCCAGGGGAGGTCGGGCCGGGTCGGCCCGGGCCGGATAGTTTTCGTTCAAATGGCCGTATCTTGAGCTACATGCCTCCAAACGAAACGCCGTCAGCGGAAACACGATCCTTGGATCGAGCTGGTCATTTCGGTATATCGCACTCAAGGTTTCGGAATACTTTGAGTTCAGCCGGGTTGGTTCGTACACGAAACCAACCGGGCCCTCGGAGCAGAAACACTCATATCTTGAGCCATGGACGTCTGATTGGCGTGCCGTCAGCTTTATTGAATTCCTCTAAGTGAGACGGATCTTTTGGCTCACTCCTCCCGAGGTTTGGACGTAGGTGGAGTACGGTCGGGTTGGTTTTTTCTTAAAACCCAACCGGGCCCCTGTGACGAAAAAGCCAATAACTCTCAGACCGGGCGTCCGATTGACGTGCCGTCTGCGACGTTGAGTTCCTGTTGACGATACAGATCTTTTGGAAACATCAACTTCAGACTTTGTGTCAGTTGATGTATCAACCTCTCAGCTCATGGAGCGGACCCTCCTGAACGAGCTTGCTGTGTGCGGAACCCTAGAGCTGGCTGCGACTGCTTCTTCGACAGTGATGACTGTGCAGAGATCCTCCGTGGACTCTGATGACGACTGTGCAGAGATCCTAAGTGGACTGCGGCGACGACTGTGCAGAGATCCTCAGTGGACTGCGACGACTACTACACTCAGCGATCCTACGTGGATCAGTGCTACAGGTCCTGTGTGGGCCTGGTCCTGTGTGGGCCTGATCCTGTGTGGATTTGATCCTGTGTGGGTCCGCGCTCAGCTGTTCTGTGTGAGCCAGCGCCTACAGGTCCTGTGTTGGCCCGATCCTGTGTGGGTCATTACGGGGTTTAGTTACCTATCAATCCTTCGTGGGTCCGACGACATAGATGGATTAGTGATCATCTTTATCGTCATCCGAAAAAGTAAACCTGTGTGAGCTGAATCTTGTGTTACTCTCCTTTGTGGATTCTGTTGAGCTATCCTGTGTGGGTTTACTGTTTACTCTCCTTTGTGGATTATGTTGAGTTATCCTATGTGGATTTACTATTTACTCTCCTTTGTGGATTGTGTTGAGCTATCATGTGTGGGTATACGTTTGCTTTCCTGTGTGGACTGGGTTGTGCTTGGGCTTGGACGTGGAGCTGAACGGGAATTGATGACTTAGGTATATGTATGGGCATATACCTGAGCCATGTCAGATGTTACTTTGTGATTGTATCTTTCCTTTGTGGATTATCCTTTGTGGATTTCGGGAGACCTTTGGAGGTCTCGGGGTCCCTACTAAGTAGCTTATACTAACCCCTGCACGGGCTATGCCCGCACTACGTTGTGTTGGTTGTAGACGACGGACAGCGCTGATCGTGGTGGAGGCGTGCGGAGCAGGACGGTACCTGGTGGTGGACCACTGGGCGGGACGTACTCGGAGCGGTCAGGTGGACCCGAGGAGCAGTGGAGGCTATATGTACCCACCTTTCAGGTGGGACTTCCAGAGGATGGCTTGACGCTGCAGTTTTTCCTTTCAGTTGTTGTTTTTCCTTTCAGTTTTACATTACAGTTGGGCTTGTATTTCCGGCCCCTTTTACCTTCAGCTCAGCTTGTACCGTTTTTTACTTAGTGTTTACTTTTCTGCTTGCTTACTCTGTGGTGCTTGTTTACATTTCAAAGGCAATGCCTTCCCTTTTTGTTGGGATTTACGCCTTGGTGCTAGTCGCCAGCCCCTGGCCTATGGAAGGCGGGCTAGGGGTAGTCACGGCACGGGCCCTGAGGATGGGTCGTGACAATAAATCTTATATATTAAGAAATATATTTTATTTAAAAGTATGTTTTATTATTTATTTATAAAATTAATTGTTTTTGTGTAAATATAAAAAAATGTATATAATGATATATATTTGATTATAAATAACAGTGAATTATAAGAAATGATAAAATTTAGAAAACCTAATATCAATACGAATATAATACCTTGTAATAAATTCAGTCCCCAACAGAAAAACCCAATAATACGCACTTAAACGAGGTTGAAAATCCACAAAATGTTATAAAATTAGGGTACGCTGACTAAAAACTCAGTTTTGGAGGCCTTCTGAGCCTATTTTGGACTTGAAAAAACCTTTATCGGGTTCCCCTGGTCTTATTGACATAGAGCTCATAGCAGGTTTTGATTTGATATGTGGTAGAGCTCAAACGGACACCCAGATCAAATTTTATGGCTGTTTAATGTTCGAGTTGCGTTTTCAACACATTTTGGATCTTTTTTTAATTTTTTTTATAATATTCAAATAGTTATTAAATGACTATTACTCCATAAGAATTAGCAAATTGTTAATAAAAAAATACTTTTTAAAAATTTTTATAATCCATTTTCGCTAAATATCTTATATATTATGTTTAATTGTGTATTTATATTTTTCTTACTTAAATTTAAAATTATATTTAAAAAATATATATTATATTTATTTCAATATTACTATATCTATATATTTAAATATTAACATATTTTTTAATGAATTATTTTTTGAAGTAGACCCTTTATCAGCGTTTTTTTAAAAGCGCTGATAATGACACCCCATTATCAGCACTACTAAAAAAGCGCTGAAAAAGGGGTACCATTTAACAGTGCAAAAAAACACTATTAAAGGGGTACCTTTATCAGCGCTAAAGAAAAGCACTTATCAAGGGGTAACGTTATCAACACTTTCTTTAGTGCTGATAATTGTACCCTTTTTCAGCGCTATATTTAGTGCCGATAAACGGACCCCCCTTTATGAGTGATTTTTCGTTAGTGCTGATAAAGGCTAGCACCGAGAATGTCCTATTTTGTGGTAGTGAGTTTCTAGTATAACTGATAGTCGCTCTTCTAAGGGTGAGGCATGCCAAACCCCACGGTCATATGCCATAGATGAGAGTGATGGAGGAAGCAACAACACTGAAGTGATTACTCAATCCTCTCGCAAGTGTAAGGATAAGGAGGGGCAGGAGTGGGAGCATGCTTTATGTGGTGTTCGCAAGATACTGACCACTAACCTAGGAACCAATCTGAGGGGGTATTTGTATGTTCTGAATTTAAACAATTGGTTTGGGAGATTTATTAATGAGGGAGGGTTTGAAGGTTATTCCATCGGTCCCACTAAGGATAAGTCTGATGGAGATGAACAATACTCAGATAATAATGGACTGTGTGGGGACAAAAAAGTCCTTCACAGAAAAAGAAGTAAGAATGGTAATAAAGAAAACATGGACCCGAGGAGCTGCATTGTTTCCAGGAAGTTGAATGTTAAGGGGTGTAGAGACTACACCAACCTACCTAGACCGACGGAGACCTGGTCAACAAAAAATGTTGGAAACCTCAAGGAATCCATGACCCGGGAAGTGGAAGGAAAGGAGATTCATATAGTTGAGGTAACCCAATGTAATAATCATGATAATGTAACCACAAAGACAGAATACCAAAAAGAGGAGATGCACATGCAATCTGGATAGGATATAATGGTGGTGGAGGATGCTTCTCCCCTAGGACAGAGGTGTGAGGAAGATTCTCTTGATCGTTTTCATTGCCGGGTGAATTTGGATTTGAATAAATAGATGGAACTACTCAAACATTATGGGGATGAAATAAATAGGGATGTCTTGGTTATTATGAAAATAAGGGAAGAGGCTGTGAAAATGATGGGATGAATAGTCTAAAAGATAGTTCCCAGAGAGAAATCTGAATGAATTTACAAGAAAAATCACACACTGATTCGTGGATTTAATATCGATAAGATTAAAGAAGAAGAGTACATGAAATCTTGGGATTTTCAAGAAATGTGTTATGAAGAAATTCTGGGGATCGATACACACTACCAGGTTAGTGCCTTTCCCTAGACACTATTTAGGGGAGGAGATTCCAATCTACTTAGAATTGTGTTTAATAAGGCAGTTGTAATCATTGAGGCTTGAGTTGTTTTTCCACTGAGGGTTTTAACTTTCCACACAATAGTGTTGGAAAATATAAAATGAAAATTTAGTGATGTTTTTATGGATTTATAGATAAGGACATGAATGTTTTAAAAGGTTAATTCCTTTGAAATGTTTCAAACTGGTATGGGACACAATGATTCAAAAATGTTGTTAAAATGTATTCCCTTCTATATTGTTTTACATTTAAAATTTTTCATTAAAATGGTATATTTCTCTCAAAGAGTTTTACTGGTCATTTTCAACAATTTCAACTTCCTTAACATGATATTATTCAAGATTGTGGTTTATTTATTATAATAAAATATTCTATATTGTATTGAATATGTTATTATATGTTGGACTATAGATAGTTTTTTACACTATTTTTGGTTTATGTATAAAGTATTAACATTTGGTATGCTAGTTTTAATATGAATGTTTGTGTTATTATTCACCTTTTTCTTATGGGAAATGCATTGCACTATGTAAGTGATGGGTGGAGCCCGCTATAGCTATTCGATGCATCAGTATATCTAATGAGACAAACTACTGTCTTTGCATAAGGCTTTGAAAAAATCATATTTGATGTCTTGGAATGAGGCCTTGACTATGTCATTATGATGTCCAAAATTATGCATTCCATCATTAAGAAATTTCCTATTGAAGTTACATGTGATTATTCAACTAGAATAATATCCATATGAATGAGTAAATGGAATTATTTGATTTATCTTTTCAATATTATTATGAAGTTTAAGTTTAAAATGCTTTTGATTTAGTCTTATACATTGACTTAAATGATTATGATTATTTATGAAACTTTCCTCTATATTATTATCCTCACTGAGCACTTGAGAACAACCCTTTCTCTGTTTTATTTTTCCTAGGATGTGAAGAAGTATATTATGACTGACGTACAATGATATTTTGTGGGAGAGGAATGTGTTAAAATGAGACAAAATGTTGTTGTTTTTCATTTCATAATGTAATGTAAAACTTATGTATCTATCTATTACTTCCAAGGATATTAAACTAATCATTTTTTTCAGGATCTGATCCTTTGTGATCATACCAATGTTATGTAATAATCCACTAATTCTCAGTAACTAGGGTCGGGGCATTACAACCTGTTTTTATCATTGTAATGTATTCATTAGTCATTTTTAATTTTATATTTTAAAATAAAATTATGTTTAATTTATTTCATGGAGAAGAATGTTTATTTATAAAGTGATATTTAATGGAAAAATTTGAAAAAATGTTTTTCGATAAAATAATTTCAGTATTAAAACATGTGATGTTAATTTATGTTTATTCACACAATTGATCATAAATTTTTTAATTTATCCAATTAGGTAAAAATAAATAAATATATTTTTTCCATATTTCTTCATGTTCTCATGTCACATCCTCATACTTTTGAGTTTACTATAGAAAATTGACTAGGTGATTTTTATTATTTTTAAGAATATTATACCTATAATTCAATTCCTCCCTGAATGGTTCCTCATAAGACAAATTATGCATTGACTATTCAACCAATAAATTTACAACATGTGAGGGATCATGTATAATCTTCCATAACAGAGATACATGTAAACAATATTATACATTAGAATACTGTAGGGGATGTTCAAGTTGAAAATATAAAATTCCAACATTAACAAGAATATCTATATGGATAATGTACCTATGTCATATATTTCACATAATACCAAGACTCATGACACACATTATTATGGCTATTTAATGGAATAATTTATCGAAAACAACAATGTCTAAGTCTCATTAATGATTTTCTCATTGATTTTTTGTCAAATATGTGATTCTTTGATATGTTTAATATTGTATTTGAAATTTTTAATACTTTCTATAACTAGTCATGATCCCAATATAATTCATTATATAACATTATCATATACTCTTAGAATTACAATACTATTTATATTGAGGTATTTATATGGATTGATATGAATGGATTAGGGTATAATAATATTATATTAGTTATAAAGAAGTAGAATATTTTGATCCCAACTTCTTTTAAATACATCATACAAAACACTTATCATTTATTCCATTCTTTCTAATTTTACATTAAAATACGAAATCTATCAAAAATTGATATTATAAAAAAAATGTTAACTGAATGTTTAATTTTTTTAAATAATCATATAGAAGATTAACATAATCATTATAAAAAAATGAAATACAGTCAATATTGGTAACTAAAAGTATTACCACTTAACTAATATAGATTTCTGTGAACTAACCCGGACCATCCATTAGTCAGAAGCCCATATCAGTAATCAATAAGCCTTGAAATATGTCCCAAATCCCCATGATAAGGGAAAATTGTCTCAAAATCAACTAAGAACCTATTGGTAATGATTTATCGCAAAAATTGATAATCAAAAAATGTAGTGGAAATTATATAAAATTCATACCTGACTCATCCAAATTTTTGAGTTTCACTCTAGTCAATGATAAATTGACACAACAACCAATTAAAAAACCCTAAACATATTAAACAATATGTGGATGATTTAGTAAAGGGGATTTAAATAAAATAAATAAACCATCTAAAACATACCTATATGTGAATACACAAGTCACCTCCTCACAAAAAAACAACAAGGCTCCACGATTGAGAATAGAGGATATGCCTGAACTAAAACTGAAAATGATAATAAATATGTGTGGGAAAGAAGATCAAATGGATTAAAAAGGGAATAAATTCCCTATGGTTTACCTTCAAAAGAAAACCATTTCATTCCATTATGAAAATATAAATATATATAAATTTGGGATTCCATTCATTTCAAAACAAGTAGTGTGCTGATATCCAGACAAAACATTTACCACTTTATTTTAAAAACCATTTCCAAATAATGATATATCATACATAAACACATTCGTAATATGGATCATGTGATAAAAGAAGGATATCGATATGAAATCAAATTGATAGAATTATATAAAAAGGTGATAAAATATAGGGGAAAGAAAAACCAGATTTTATTATCACATATATGAAAAGGTAACTACAAAGTAGGTAATTTACAGATTGTACCATACATTCGTTATTAAATGAAATGAAGAACCATTAGAAATCCAAATGTATCTAAGGTCACTGTGGACAATGAATTCTTATACTCTCAGTGATCATACAATGGTTGTCAAGGTCCAATTCCATTCTCGAGCCATATCCCAGACATCACCAATATCAATAGTTTAGTTAGGATTGTAACTCAATCATTCTATGTAGAGTAGATATTTCGTAAAGAATGTTTCCTAATCATAAGACAATTATTCCAATGATTCCAATGTTCTGTAAGATTTTGAAATTTTTTGGATATGTCTTAAGTTATTTTATGTAATCTTTTACCTTTATTGGAGTATATTTGGATTGAGTTTTACATTGGAAAGTTTAGGTTGAAATTGGATATTTTTTTAGAGGTTTTGGGAAGTGAATGTTTGGAATAATGTTTTTAAAAACCATGCACCCTACCAAATAAAACTGTATTACCCTATATAGAGGGGGTTATCATGATTTGGCACATGGGTTTCTGAACAATTTTTTATTTTTGTAGTTACCATGATAAAGCTATTTTATGCACATGGGTAGGGTCTATGATTTTGAAAACCATGTACCATAATCTAGGAAACCATGCATATGAAAAATAGTCCAATGAAAAATTATTTTTAAAATAATGATCCCCTAGTTTCAGCACTGATTCAAACAAAACCAAACATAATATTTTGATTTTGATTTTGGAGCCTACCAGATAAATTACATGGCTTTATGAATATATTCTTGATGAATTTCATACTGGATTGATTATTATTCACCTATAATAGTAGAAAATTTCAACCCACTTGGATTACTCTCACTCCTGTGACTTTTTCCCAATGAATAAGGGATAATTTTCCTCTATTGGAGATGGTTTAGATCAATGTATTTTGGGATATTCATCCATTTGAATTTGATTATAAGAATAAATTTAGCATAATGTTATTCTCCTTATTATTGATCTTTCAAATTCAATTGTTGAATTAATTTGGAAAATTCTCAACAACAATCTTGTGTTATGTGTAATGACTTAGGTACTTATAAAATAAATTGGTTTAATTTTAGAATTAAAATTTTAAATTCATTAAAAATTTATAATTAAATATATGATATTTATAGAAATTAAGAAATTTATTCTAATATATTAGTATCCCCACATATGAAATTAGAAAAACAAATTATATAACTTATAAGTAAAATTAAATTTGTATTTATATCATGAATTTGTTAATAATGTTTTTTAAAATGATAATTTAAGGGTTCAAATATTTCTTCATACATGTATTTTTTTTAAATATATAATTAAAATAATTATTCAAATTAAATTTTATGTTCTTAAAGTAAATTCATAAATTAAGATTTTATTTTATTATGATTATATTATAAATTTATGAGACCTTAATTAAGTTTTCTTAGAATTATAAAATCAGTTATATTTTTAAATTTAGTATTTTTCTAGTAAATGATTAAATTAATAAAAAATTAAATTTCTCATTTTGAGAAAAATATTTTTCAAAAGAGTTAATTTTTTAATTCTATACATAAAAAATGGCTATGACATACTTTTTTGAAATTTTCTACAATACTTGAATTTTGGTTGAATAATTTAATATGGTAATTTGCGCTAAATATACATTATATGTTAAATACAATATTCCTTGAGTTGTGTCTAATATAGAGACCAAAATATTCAACCCCCATTCATTATTTTTATATTATTAGTTGTAATTCTTTAACTATTAATAGTATTGATCAAAAATAATAATCTAATGAATAAAATAATAAATAAACACACCTCTCTTCCACTATAAATAACACCCCTCATCACCTATTCTCCTCAAACATAATATACTTGTAACATGTTTAGTTTTTTCCCAATTCCATTCCCAAGACTATTATCCATGTACAGAACATTCCAGTATCACGGAAAAACAAAAATAAAGGTCCTTAAGGTGATAATCAAGGAATGTAATTCAATAGGTAAAATAATCTTTTATTTTTTTTACTATCCTTTTAATTTCCATTCATTTATTTTTTATGTTAACCTAACCATATCCAAGGGGAATGAAAATTCAAGTATCATAAATATATACTGTTATTTTATAATTTTGATGGATAAATTCATCATCAAACTCTTTCTCTTCACCCTTTTATTCTAAAAATGAGAACATTATCTGTGATGTGTTGATTTTATGAAATCAGGTGCGATAAATTTTCTTTCTATGATAATTACATAAAATAAGGTCATTAAACATTTATTATGGTTAAATAATAATTTATTGTAAATAATATATGTTATATAAGTTTCTAGAACCAATATATAAATCTGATATTAAATAAAATGACATAAGATTGTGATGGTCGTAAAAAATCCAAATTAAATTAAATTATTTGGATTAATGTTTTATATAATTAGTCAGACTTAAATATGAAAAAAACAATATATGTTATCATTCAAAATTCTAAAATAAAATTTCTATCATTTCATTTACTTCCGATTTTGTCACCCATTCAGCAAGATACTGAACCGGCCATTGAAATAGAGAGATCATATAAGGTATTTTAAATATGAATATAGTTCATTAATATATTAATAATACTATATATACCATTATAATTGTGTTATGAACATGTTTTATGAAAGACGAACTTCAAGTAAGGCACTTTAATATAAAAGTCCTCTTTAAAATTTATATTTTTACTTAATTCAAAAGAAAGATATTTATAAAAGTATAATTATATTTAATTATGTTATGGTTCTTGGGAATTTTTTATGACAAACTGGGGATCAATATAACCCTATAATTTAGTGGTTATATTTTTTTATGGTTGACTATATGGTTATTCCAAGTGTAACTACGATGGTTACACCATAAGGTATACCCGAGGGTTATATTATATGGTAGTCGTAAGGGTTACAAAAAATATTTTGTCAATAGGGTTACAATTTTATGTTGGTAATGCACAATGCTACCATTGTAGAATTATCCGTGTTCTCTAGTATTTAGAGAAATATTTTTTTTCACATAGTTAGTATATAATACTTTAAGGGTGAGAAGTATATCTTTTTGAAAATGATTTCATATATTTTAAAGTATTCATAGACTTATAGTTTACATCATTTTTTTTGTACATTAATGAATTTTTTTCCTCATAACAATTTTGAATTTTTTTTCAAAGGTTATAATAATGCGTAAGAGAAAATAATAATCCAAGATGATTATTGTCTTGATTTTTCTTGAAAATATTGTATGTTTTATTAAAAAAATTATAGTAATGGATAAATGGATATTGTTTTAGTTGTACCCACTTTTTTTATTTTTTATGATATGTAAGACTTACTTTCTAATTATATAAAAATTTAAAATGAAAATATATTCGGGAATTTAAGGAATTTAACTCTAATAATATTAATAAATTATGTGTGTTTATGGTCGGGTCCTTATAGTTTGTATTAGAGGATGGTTTAGATATATTTAGTGGTTAGGATAATGTTAATGCAATACTATTAACTATTTTTAAGTTATGTTTGTGTTAAAGTGAAATAGAATTTGATTATCACCTTATTTCTTCACCTATAATATGTCTATTAATAATGATTTCCCATGGAATAAAACTTGATGCTAATGTAGGAAGGAACTGGGAGGATGATATCATTCCAAATCTGCAACTAGGAATGGTGGGAATCAGAACTGAGTTTATTGTGATTGTGACAGATTAGTTGATGTAGGCTATAAATGGGTGAGACATCCATGAAATAAAAAATTCAGAGCTACCATGAAGGAATATGATGATATTTGGAACTTTTATGGGTCAATGGTCACCTACATTTCGCAAATTTATTATCCTAGTGGCAGTTGAAGAATGGATTATATCCATTGAAAATATATTTTATTTCAGGTCATGTTCATATAATATATAGTTTATTCTTTTTATTTATCATTTTTATAGTGATTCTTGCCAATGGTGTTCAATGGTCAAGAATAGTAGTGATAGTAAAGAGATTAATGCCTTGGAATGGTAGGAATTTATGAATACGTTCCTTGAAAAATATTTCTATAAGCAGATATGACGTATAATGGAAAATAAATTCATTGTATTTATTCAATATGAGGAAGACTCAGTGTCCATGTATGGAGAAAACATCATGGATTAGTAAGGTTTTATCCAAATTTTATTCGAGATCTTAGTAGTAAAATCAGTATTTTTTACTCATGAATGAATCCAAGAAATCGAAGTGAATTGAACTCTTGTGAATCCAAATGTTATGATAACATTTTTCTTTTTTATGAGAGGTTCGAAATAAAAATTTTTGATGATCATGTTCACATTGAAAATAACGCACATAAAAGGTCTTTCTGGTAAGAAATGGGCAATAATAAATCAGTGAAATTTGAATTCATGAAAATGAAGTTTTTTGTTTTTGAAAATTGTGGTAAAAGGACCATGGGAAATTCCTTAACATATCAATCAAGTGTTTTTGAAGTGGTATCTTTGGACATATGGCCCAAAACATCAATGAAAATGATATTAAGATTAATTCTAATCAGAAAAATATAGAGTTTATTAAATGTGGGGATATGGGGAGTTATGAAAATACCTTCCCAAAGAATGATTTGAATGATGGGAAGAGTCTATATTATAAGAAGAAAGGTGCAATGAGATCCTTTGTGACTAATTCAGTAGATATTCGTACATCTAAGGAATTTTTATGAGGTACTTTGTTTTTTTACTAGGATTTTTCCAATTTTTTTAATATGGGGTCTACAAATTCTTTTATTTCTGATATGTTTTCTCACAAATTTAAAATTTCACCATAAGAATTAAGATAGATCATATGGTTGAAACACCAGGGAGAAATATTATAATAAATTGTAATTATAAGAATCTTCAAGTTGTTTTCAATAGAAAGACATCACTTGAAAACTTTGTTGTTTTCCCCTAGTATAGTTCTATATTATTTTTGGTATGGATTGGATTTTTGTTAACCATGATATGATTGATCATAGAGCTAATGATTTTTTTAAAAGTTTTTTAATTTGTATATAAGAATGAACCCATACCATTAATAACATATTTATAAGATGATGAATTGTTAATTTCTTGAAATTAATGTTATCGAGCACACATTATTATATACAATGGAACTATTCATATAAATGAGGTGTTAGTGGAAAATGAAACATAGATGTTTTTCTTGATGTGTTTCTAAGTTTTATACATGATTGAGATGTTTAAATTAGTATTATATTAGTTCATGATGCTATGAAAATTTCAAAATCACCATATCAAATAGATCATGTGTAACTTTTAGAATGGAGAAATCTATTGCATGAGTTTCTTGATAAATGCATCATTTTTCCATCAACATCACCATAGGGTTACTCTGTTTTATTGTTAAAAATAAAGAGTGTTCTGTGAAAATTTGAATTGAATATATAACTTTAAATGACATTAATGTTATAAATAAGTATCCATTGCCTCATATCGATGACTGGTTTGATTAGATCCAGGAAGATCAATAATATTACAAGATTGACATGAGATTTGGGTAGCATTAGGTGAAGGTGGAGGCGGATGAAATTCCTAAAATAGTATTCCAAAATAGATATGAGAATTAAAAATTCTTCATTATTCCCCTTGGATTGAAAAATGATCCTTCTATATTTACAGATCCTATAAATAAAATATTACTTGAATATTTTGATAAGTCATTTTATAATTATTGATGGTATTTTGTATCTTAAATTCTATGAAGTTCATGAAAAACATCTCAGCATTTTCCTACAAACTCTCAATAAAAAGAAGATATATGATAAATTATGAAATTGTGATGGTAGGTTTTTAAAAATTTCATTCATTGGAAAATTCCAAATAAGGATGTCTTAATATTTGACCCCACCCAAAAAAGTCATTCATGAATTGAAATAAACAAAATATTTTACATATATTAATAATTTTCTATGAATAATAGGCTATTTTCGACAGTTTGTTAAAGAAATTTCTTGATAATTTATCCCGCTAACTATGTTATGATGAAAAGGGGTTCAATTTGTTTAGGCAGAAGAATGTAATGATTATTTTTAAGGACTAAAGTAAAGATTTGTAAATGGTCCAATTTATTCTCTACCTTCAATAAATGTTTAGTTTTTCATCTATAGTGATGTTTCATTGAAGGGACTTGGTTGCATTTTAATGAGAAATGCCTTTTTAATTTCTTATGCATCATGAAAATTTAAACCTCACGAGTTTAATTTTCCCACATATTATTTGTAAACAACAACATAGGTTTTTGGTTAGAAAATTTTGAGGCCTCATTTATGCGGATCCAAATATGAAATATATACATACCGTAAAAGTCAAAGTATATATTTACTCATAATGAATTTAACATGAGGCAAAGACGATGGCATAAACTGATATAGGATTATGATTACATGATCAATTTCCATCCTAGAAAACGATACAATGTAAGGGATTAATTTATTCAAAAACATCATGATACATTAACCATGTCATGTTTGTAACATGACCCCATGATTAATGATTTGATAAATTTTGGATTTAAATTTGAAGGTATATTAAAGTAATCTATTTTATTTTAGGTTTCATTGCAATCATCCATATTATATATAATTAAGAAAGCATAGAAGGAATATCATGAGTTATAGAAAAAAGAATAACTTGTTAAAATAGGTATGTTTTCAGAATTTAACATTGATAATGATTTTGTTTTGAGTGGTGGGAAGAAATTATGTGTGCCTTGTGATTCCTTAACGAAGAAATAAGTGTTGTGTAAAGCTTGTAGTTATCTATATTTATTATATCCAAGTAGTACTATGATGTGTAGATACCATTGAGAGCATTACATGTGGGATAGAATGAAAATAGATTTTATATATTTTACCATGAAATGTGGGATTGATCAAATTGTCCGGACCCGTCTTCGAGGCCCGTGTCGTGACTACCCCAAGACCCCCGAAGGTATCCCGAAGTTGCGGGCGAAGCCCATGTAGGGGTGAGTATAACAATAATCAGTATGGGACCCCAAGACCCCCGAAGGTATCCCGAAGTACACTAAGGATAACTCAATAAAGAAACATACAATAACGAAGTATCAACCAACCCTAATTAGGTATATGCCCATACATATACCTAAGTTACCAGTCATATTCCGGCTCCAACTCGCGAGCCCTAGCACAACCCAGTCCACAAAGGATGTAAGTAAATCACCTCGATGATAATGATTGTAAGACAAGAATCATCTCACACAGGTATACAAAACATGAAGAGGGGTATAGATGATTAGATGTATCCTCTGAATCACCTCCTCTATTGAACCCACATAGGATCTTGGAACAATATAAATGCTATCGAACCAACGTAGGATCCTCGTACAGAAGTAGTCATTGTCAAACCCATGAAGGATCCCGGTACATAATTCACCACTGTTGAACCCATGGAGGATCCCAGTACAGAATTCATCCCTGATGAACCCACAGAGGATCCTAGTACAATATCGTCGTTGTTGAACCCAGAGAGGATCTTGTCACCTCAGTCGCAACTAGCCCCAGGGATCCCACACATAACACGCTCGATTCCGGGTGGGTCCACTCCTCAAAAAATGTGCCAATACATCAACTACCATGAAATCTAGAGTTGATGTATCCGGTAGTTTCATCTCATCATAAGGAACCCAACACGACAGATGGTGCGTCAATCAAATGCCTGCTCTGCAAGTTATTGGAATTTCCGTTTCAGGGGCCCAATTTGTTTTTAGGTTCAAACCAACCCGACCAAACCCAAACAATATCCAAAACTCAATTGGGGTATTCCAAATGAACTATCTCACTCTCGGATTTCTATCGCCACAGACGGTTCGTCGATCGGACACCCCTAGCACAAGATACTGGAGAAAAGGTGTAATTGGCCATAGCGGGTCTGGGTCCGGTCCCACCCAGTCGGGCTGACCCAGCCAGACCTGGTCCAAACCAGGATCTGACCTGATCCATGGGGCTGACTTGGTCTAAGGGGGTGGCTTGGCCTAAGGTAGTGGCCCGACCCAAAGGGGCGTCCCATACCGATAGGCGCAACCCGGCCGAAGGACGGACCGACAATGGGGGCCCAGCCCAGGGCAGCCCGGCTGAAGGGCGGCCTAGCCCAGCTGGCCGAGGTCCTGGCCCAGCTGGCCGAGGTCCTGGCCCAGCGGGCTGCATGACCTTTCCTGGCTGGCCCCGTGGCATGGCCGGCGGGCCGTGGCTGGTGGGCCGCATGGCCTGGCCTCGTCCGTGTGGCCTAGCCTGCTGGCGGGCCACGAGGCCCGGCTGGGCAAGTTGTGGGGGGGGGGGGGGTGCCACACCCCCTAGCTACTGAGGAAACCATAGTACCCTTCGGGTCCTACCTTGTGGAGCACCGTGGGAGGCTGACTTAGCTAGCCGCACTCCGTCCACCACAACCTTTGGTTGTAGGTCTTATCTGGGGTGGCGCGACGCCGTCGCGCAGTCATTGTCTACCGTAGCCCACATGGCTGCGACCCCGCTTCCTCTGGCTCAATGTGACGGCGCCACACCTCTTACATTATCCATGACCCTCCTGGCCGCAGTTCTTCACCGGGATGGTGCAATGGCACTGTGCCCTTTCGGCTCCTCCGCGGCACACCTGGCCGCAGATTTTCATTTTGTGGCGCACTAGTGTCATGCCCTTTCGATAGTCCGACGGTCCTCACGCAACCAACTTCTCCCATGATCCACCTCCATCACCAACCAAACAAGAAACAAATGTGGTATGTCGTGCCATGTTTGTTCAGACCACTCCCTCCACATTAGTTGATAAAAAGTGGCTATCATTGAACCATAATAAATAATAAGGAACAAGTATTTACCTTAATCCAAACAAACTATTACTTCGTATCAATGAACATTGTCGAAGGCACGAGAAAAGAATTCGAAGAGGTCATCATACATTGCACTCGTCACACTCTGCCGATCCCGGGAATGAGTGTTGTCCTTGTTCTTTGTCAGAGAGGATGTCGTTCTTCGTGGGAGAGGATGTCGTTCTTTTTTGGAGAGGATGTCATTCTCCAAGAATCTCCCAATTCCTCTCAAAATTCCACCCCAAAATGAAAGTTTCCATCAAAAAAATAAAATAATAGGATTATCTATTATTTTATTATTGGAAATAATTTTAAAATATTCAAATTAAATTATGTTACCTCACTTAATTAATGGGTGTGGTTTCCTTAATTAATTGGGGAGAGTAAGGTGAAGAATTAAAATCATGTTGGGGGAGGTTAAGAGTTCCAATTAACGAAGAATTGTGTCAAATTAATAATAGAGAGTTAATGGTGGGTTAATAGGGGGTATGAAGCTCACGTGGGACCCACAAAATAATATCCTTTCATGTGAGGTTATGTGTGGGTGGGCCCCACCTCCAACCTCCCCTTGGAGGATTAAACCACCACTTAAATAACAATATGCTACACAAATTTTTATTTAATTTATTTAGAAATCCCAAAAATTAACATCCAATATCGATAAAATGCAACATTCGTAAGGTCTCCTTAAGAAAATACTGGGGCTACGAGTTCAACAGTGCCATTAGATTTCAATTACGAGAACCGGTTCAAAAGATATAAAAGTCCACATGTACATTTACTTAACGTATCCGAACAATACGTCAGAAATTGATTAAGGGCCCCCCCTGGCCTTGGAATCAGGAACCGTCAGACACTACAGAGTCATAAAATTCGCATGTATTTATGAAAAAAAATATCCACGGAATTTCCGAGCATTTAAATTCTTCCCACATAAAGGATTTAAATCCCCGTAAACTACTACTCACATAAAAAAACAAAAGGGGTATTGGTCACGCATCTGAGTATCCCACTCCCATGTGCTCTCCTAGAGGTTCCCGTGCTGCCATCGAACACACACTAGATGTATCGACTGTCCATGCAGGACCTGATCCTGTCGATCCTCAATCTCCACTAGAACCTTCGTGAAAGTCGCTATGTCATCTATGCCCATCTCCCCATGGTCAAAGATGTGGGATGGGTCATGCACATATCACCTTAGCTGAGATATAAAGAAGATGTCATGCACCCGAAGCAACTGAGGTAGAAGAGATGAGTGGTAAGCCACCACTCTAACTATACTGAGGATCGGGATAGCCTGCTGAATCACAGAGATAACATTCCGCCTCGGCCAAATCTCCGTAGACCTCGTCGAGGTGAGACCCGTAGAAAGACGTGGTCACCATTCTCGAACTCTAGCGGCCTCCGTCTCCTATCAGCATATGACTTATACCTACTTTGGTGAGTCTTCATCTACTCCTAGAGGATCTCGAACTTCTACTCTATAGACCTAACCATTTATAGTCCCATAAGTGCTGACCCCCCCTAGGTCAGTCCAGCATAGAGCCGATCTGCAAAGTCGACCATAAAGTTGCTCAAAAGGTGCCATCCCGATCGCGGAGTGGTAGCTATTGTAATACGAAAACTCCACCAAGCGTAAGTGGTCCTCCTCGTGATGACCGGCGTTATGGATTCATTCATGGAGCATGTCCTCAATAGTCTAAATGGTCCTCCCATTCTGACCATCCGTCTAAGTATGGAGGGAGGTGCTCATGCGAAGATGTATCCCGAAAGCCTCCTGCAACCCCTTCCATAGCCAGGAAGTGAATCGAGCATCTCAATTGGATAAGATCATCAATGGAACTCCATGAAATCGTAAGATATCCTATACTTAGAGGTTTCATGAGCTCTCTAATGAGCTCTGATCTCTGATGTGTAAAAAGTAGGCCGACTTGATGAGACAGTCTATGATCACCCAGATAGATTCATGTCCTATGCGTGTACATGGATGTCCCAACACAAAATCCATGGATATCCCATCTCACTTCAACTCTGGGACCTCTAAGGGATGAACCACGCCTGCTGGAACCTGGTTCTCCACCTTCAATTGTTGACAAGTGAGGCATCGTGACACAAACTCTGCTACAAAACCTGGTCACCAGGGCTATCGTCGGAGGTCCTGATACATATTCTCTACTCCTTGATGTACTAATAAATTAGATCTGTTTAACTCCCTCAACACTTCCTCTTCAGTGCAACTAGTACCATGGTACATCCTCTAAATAGAATGAAATGCTTCCCACCATCAGAAAATCCCTCAGGTGCCTGCCCTGTGGATATCTGAGCACGTCACGTCTCACAATCAACATCCCGATGTTGTGCATCCCTGACTCGCTGAAGAAGTGGGGAAGTGACAGTGAGAGACTGTAGAATGCTGCTCCATCTTTATCCACAAAGGATATCTGTAATGTGGCCAAATACTCTGTCACATCTCCTGGTAGCTGAATGAATGATCTTCTATTGAGAGAATATGCTACAATGTTCCCCTTTCCTGGATTATAGACTATATCGAAGTCATTGTCCTGGAGGAACTGAAGCCAACGCCATTGTCTCAAGTTTAGGTCATTCTGCGAGAATATGTACCTCAAACAATGGTGGTTAGAGTAGACTGTAAAATGTTCTCCCATAATATAGTTCCACCACATCTTCACAGTGAAGACCACTGCTGCTAACTCTGGGTCAAAGGTGGCGTATTTCTATTCATGCTATCCCAAATACTAAGAACCATATGCGGTCCCTTCTCTCTCCAGCATTAAGACACACCCAAGTCTAGTCCCTGATGATTTTTAGTATAATACATACCCCACACCCTCTTCTATAATCCTCAAGATGGCGGTACTGGTCAATCTCTGCCTTATCTCTTGAAAGCTCTGCAAGAATCTCTCTGACCACAAGAAGGGTTACCCCTTATCGTCAATGCTAAAATCAGTGATTCCACTCTAGAGAAGTCTGGCACAAATCTCAAATAATACCCAGCTAGTCCCAAAAAACATTGAACCTGAGTCAGACTCATGGTTGGCTCCCAATAAAGCAGCGCCTCAATCATCGCTGGATCCACAGCAAATCCAGCCTCCAAGATGACGTGCCCCATGAAGTGAACCTATCGAATCCAAAACTGGCACTTCGATAGCTTACCATAATGCTGATACTCTTGGAGTGTGTCTAGTACTACCCGAAAATGGTAGGCATCCTCCTCCTCAGCTGTTGAGTAGATCAGTATGTCATCGATGAAGTCTACAATAAAGCGATCAAGGTAAGGCTGTTGGATCCTATTCATGAGACTCATGAACACTTCTGGAGATTTGGTTACACCGAAGGGCATAACCCAGAACTCATAGTGACCATTCTGACCCCTAAAGGCCGTCATCTTTACATCCTCATCTCTAACTCTGATCTGGTGATTTCCTAACCTAAGGTATATTTTCGAGAACCATCGTGCTCCATTGAGCTTGTTGAAGAGGGATTCAATCCTCACGAGTATGTACTTGTTCTTAATGGTCACCTAGTTTAAGCGACGATAGTCAACACACTGTCACAAGCTCCCATCCTCTTTAGTGGTGAAAAAAATTAGAGATGCATAGGGTGAAACACTGGGTCAGATAAACCCATTCCCCTGCAAGTCCTCCAACTATACCCTCAGATCATGAAGATCGGTTGGAGCTATCCGATATGTTGGAGTAAATATCAGTTCCATCCTGAGGAACAACTGAATATTGAAATCTACCTCTCTACAAGGAGGTTGTCCTAGAACATTTTAAGGGAAAACATCCACGTAATGATCCACCACAACATGAAAAATCAGACTCCGCACATCAACCGTTCTGAGGATGAGATTATCCAAATGATGTGTGATTAATGGCCCCCTCCTTTTGGTAAGTCCATCCTACGCTGCAAAGGATCCTTTTTCTCCTGTGAAGGTAAACCTCATCCCATTCTCACAGACACACCGCACTATCTTCCTAATACAGTCAATCTAGCATGAAATGTGGATAACAAGTCCATACCCATGATGACATCATAAGGCCTCGACACCAATACGAGGAGATCCCAGCAGAAGTTGTCGCCACCTAGAGTATGCTCACACTACGGGAACTAGTGTTTAATCGTTGAGTTTTCTCAGGTATGAGCCTCTAGTCCAAAGTATCGACCCAATGACTCCGTTGAAATCTCTGAGATCTAAACGAGGGAATCAACAACAAAAGAATGACTCACACCTATGTCTATAAGTACTACATAAGGTGTGGAGTAGACATAGACAGTACCCCAAATCATCTCAGTTGTGTCATGGTCATAGGCCTCGACTACATGGAGCTGAGCCCGCCTCTATCCGCCTGCTCCCTATTGTCAGGGTGGACCTCCCGATTGTTGTGGGGGTGGGGAATCAAATAATAGTCCACCACCAACAGCTCATCCAGAACCTCTTCCATGTCTGCATGCTGCTTATTGACCACCATAGTCAAACCTCTACCTCTGATTATAAGGTCCCTCTATTTTCCACTGCTCATCTGCATGGCAGGTTGGGTAGTCTCGAGCCAAGTGACACTACCTGCCACATGCATAGAACTTCCTGTTCAACATATGTCTGGGTCTGTATCGTGTTCCCTGCACAAACGAACCTATATCTCGGGGTTGCCCACTTGATGGCCTGGTCCGCTTGGACCTCTTCGACATCTGTCTATTACCTTCTTCAGATGACTCCTTTACATGATTCCCTGTGGTGGGTCTCACTACTGGTGTTTGCTCAGCAAGAAAACTCTCCACTAGAAGGGCTCACTCCAGTACCCCTGCCTGTATCTGGATGTTGAGGGAGATCATCGAAGCCGCCATCTCATTATTGAGTCTCTTCTTGATGGTCTGGGACCTGAAGAATGGGTCCCACACCATATCTGTGGAGTAGCGCAAGAGTTCGATGAACCTCGCTGAGTAGTGAGCTACCGTTATGCTACCCTACATGCTGCTGTACGTAGGAGACTCCTGACAAGGATCACGATGACGTCGGCTGGTGTCCTTACCAATCCGAAAACTCTCACAATAGCCTCCATCCAATCCTCAGCTGCCTATGGGTTCGTCTCTCCTCTTAACCTGGGAGGCCTCTGGCACTGGAACTCATTAAATGCACTCAAGTGGCGTGCACTCTCTGCTGCTGGAGCTGGTGGTATCGGTGGCCCAGTGGGTAGTGGTACCGCTGGTACCCTTGCTGTGATGGGGCACTGTACCGAGGCCCCATCGCTCAGCGAGCTACCATCTCATACGAAAATCAGAACCCTAGCTTGGTTCCTTCATGGGGGCATCTTGAAATGAAATAGGTGCACCACAGTCAAAAAATACCTGGTGAGCTGACACAAAGTAATCACGAAAAAACTTTTCAAAGGAAACACACACGAAATCAGTGTTTTCGTGAACAGAGTCAGAAATTAGAAGTCAGAGTCCTAGTGTTTGGATACATCGGCCGCCACACCAACACCAGTTTCCCTAAACTGAGAACCACAGAAAAAACACTTTAAAATGTTACCATTAGAAGATTTAGACTCCATGTTCTACTGTAGAACCGACTCATCTAATACAAATATGTCATGGCACATCCTCACGGCCGGTGAAGTGACTACCCCATGTCCGCCTTCCATAGGCCAAGGGCTGGCGATGAGCACCAAAGGCGTATCCTGGAAAAAAATGGATGGAATTGCCTTTAAACCTGTAACCCACACAGTCTGAACACATTTAGTAGGTGAAAAAAGTTCTAATATTGAAAATAAAGGTGTGTTGAAAGTAAAAGGGAGTGTATACAAACTCAACTAAACAATAAGTTCAAGTACAAGTAAAAAGGGAAAACAACTCCTAGATCATCCACCGGGGAATCCTAACTGAACTGTTGGTACATAACTAAAAAAACTCATCCCTGAGTTACGTCACGTCTAGTACAGCTCTGAGAAGCCTCCCGTCCATCACCCTTAGCATCGATCACTAATGACCGTCATCTGCATAGAATACAACAATTTGTGGGTGAATCCCATGCATGGGTAGTATAATGATACTCAGTAGCAGACCCCGAGACCCCCGGTGGTCTCCCAGTATCAACTAATGATAACCCAAATAAGAAAGATACAATCAAGATGTATCAACCAACCCTACATAGGTACACACCCATAAATATACATAAGTTACCAGTCACAGTCCAGATCCAACTCTCGAGCCCAAGCACAACCCAGTCCACAAAAGAAGTAATTCAATCATCTTGATAATAATGATTGTAAGACAAGACACATCTCACATAGGTATACAACACATGAAGAGGGGTTGATGTGATTATATATATCCTTTGAATAATCTTCTCTGTCGAACCCACGTAGGATCCTGGAACAATATCAGCGCTGTCGAACCCACGTAGGATCCTGGTACAGAAGTCATTACTGTCGAACCCATGGTGGATCCTGGTACAAATTTCACTACTGTCAAACCCAGAGAGGATATTGGTATAGAAGTCATCGCTGAAGAACCCACAGAGGATCTTGGTACAGTATCGTTGCTGTGGAACACATAGTGGATCCTGTAATCTCAATCACAACTAGCACTAGGATTCCTGCACAGAACACGCACGATTTTGGGTGTTACCACTCCTTGAGCCAAGTGTCAATACATAAAATAACATGAAGTCTCTATTTGATGTATCTCGTATTTCCGTCTCAATATAAGGAACCCAACACGACAGACGACGCGTCAATCAGATGGCTGATGTGTGAGTTATTGGCATTTCCATTTTAGGGGTCCGGTTGGTTTTTATGTTCAAACCAACCTGACTATTCCCCAACTTTATCCAAACCACATGTGGATTATTCTAAAGGAACTGTCTCACTTTCAGCTTTCTGTTGACACAGATGGTTCGTCGATCTGACACACACAGCCTAAGATATGTGCGGAAAAGGTGTAATTAGCCATAGCAGGTCCTGGTCCAGTCTGACCCAGCTGAAGTAACCCGGCACGACCCGGTACGAACCATGGTCTGACCTGATCGACAGGTTCGACCTGGTCCATGGTGGATGCCCGACCCAAGGAAGCGGCCTGACCCAAAGTGGCGGCCCATCCTAAAGGCACTTCTTGGCCCGAAGGACGGGCCGACCGATGGGCGACCCGACCGGGCGGCCTGTCCTAGAAGGCCAGGTGGCCTGGACCAGCCAGCTGCATGGCCTGTCCTGACTATCCATGGTGGGAAGGCCCCTTACCGCATGGCTGACTGGCATCTCAGCCCGACGAGCCATGCCACATGGGGGGGTGGGGTGCCACGCCCCCTGCTACTGAAGAAACCACAGGACACATCCGGCGTGTCGTCTTCATCTGCTGCGGACCCCTTCCTCCGGAACAGCGCGACGGTGTCGTGCCTCTTCCGTCTGCAGCGGCCCTCCTAGCCACGGTTCATCACCGATGCGGTGCGACGTCACCACGCCCTTCTGGATCCGCCGTGTCCCACCTAACTATTGATTTTCATTGCGTGGAACAACGACGTCGCGCCCTTTCTACGTTCTGGCGGTCCTTACGCCGCCGTCTTCTCCCGCGGTCCGCCTCCGTCGCCAACCAAATAAGAACCAACAAAGGGACGTCAGGCTGGGTTTTTTCGACCCGTGCCTTCCGCATTAGGTGATAACAAGTGGCCATAATCAAACCATAATAAATAATCAAGTACAAGGATTTAACTTAATCCAAAAAACACCTACCTCATATCGATGAACATTTTCAAAGGCACAGGAAAAGAATTTGAAGGTGTCGTCGTACATTGCGCCCATCACACGGCGCCAATCCTGATCTCAAGCATCGTCCTTGTTCTTTGTTAGAGAGGACGTCATTATTCATTGGATATTATGTCATTCTTCATTGGAGATGATGTCGTTCTCCAAGAAACTCCCAAGTCCTCTCAACATTCCACCCCCAAATGGAAGTCGCCAACCAAAAAAATAAAAAAATTGGCTTCACTATTATTTTATTATTTGAAAGAATTTGAAAAGATTCAAATTAAATTAAGTTACATCACTTAATTAATGGTTGATGTTGTCTTAATTAATTTTGGGGGAGGAAGGTGAAGAATTAAAATAAAGTAGGGGGAGGTGAATTTTTATAATTAATGAAGAGGGGTGTCAAATTAATAATGGAGAGTAAATGCGGGGTCAATGGAGGGTATGACGCTTGTGTGCACCCCACTACATAATATCCTCCCATGGGAGGTTATGTGCGGGTGGGACCCACCTCCAACCTCTTATTGGAGGATTAAACCACCATTGAGATAAAATCATTCTACACATATTTTAATTTAATTTATTTAGAAACCCCAAAAATTAACTTCCAATATCGATAAAACGCAACAATGGTAAAGGACTCTTTAAGATAATATCAGTGATGCGATTTCAACGGTGCCCTCAGATTTCAATTCTGAGCACTGGTTCAAAAGATATAAAATCCCACATATACATTTACTGAATGTACCCGAAAAAAACATCAGAAATTGATTCTAAACACATCAGGCCTCATAATCTGGCACCTTCATAAACTGCCGACCTATAAAATTTCCATGTATTTAAGAAAACAAAATTTCCACTGAATTTCCTGGCCATTCGAACAGTTAAAGAAGAAACACAATTACTAAAGGGATGCTTCAATATATTCCAATTCCATAGTAGGAATGTGAAAAAATAACTATTGACGTCATAGTGGGACTAAAAAAGAATTCTTGAGGTAAAAATGCGATTTGGGTTATTATTCATTGACTCACTAAAGTTTTTCATCTTCTTCCTATTCAAGACACTCACTATCAAGATTAGATATCTCAAATGTACCACAAAATGATTTTTAGGTTACATGGAGTTACTCTTTCCATTGTATCTCACGGTGTTCCCATGTTAACTTCTATGTTTTCGAAAGGACATCAAGAGTCATTGGGCAAAAAACTAAATTTCAGAATAAACATTCATCTCTTATATGATAGATATACGGAGTGAACATTTCAAACCTTTGAAGAAATGTTATGTGATTTTTCAGTGGATTATTGAGTAACTTTGGGTCAATATATTTCTTTATTATTGCTTTCTTGTAACAATAGTTTTCATTATAGTATATTGATGCCCCCTTTTGAATAATTACATTGAAAACGGTGTAGAACTCAAACATTTTAGGAATGCCTTAGGGAAAAGAAGTCAATGTGTCAAGAATTAGTTGAGGAGGTGGCTGATAATGTGAACGCTATCCACCAAAACATGAGGATATCTCAAATTAGGATGAAAAGATACATATATAATAGATGTACAGACTTTTGTTTTGAGGTAGGTGATTATTTCTTCCTTAAAGTATATTCTTGGAAAAGAGTTCTGTGTTTTTTTAATAATGGAATACTATGTCCATTGTTAATTAGGCCTTATGAAATCATATAGAATGTTGTATAGGATTTCTATCTCTTATCCATTGAGTTTATCTCAGGTACACAATGTTTCATAGGTTTCAATGTTATAAATTAATGTCTCAGATTCGTCCTATATTTTGAGCCCAAAAGAAGTTCTGCTAGAAGAATATCATTCTTAAAAAGAGAAAACTATTAATATTCTTTATCATAATGATCAACTATTGTTGAATAGGGTAATTCTCTAGGATAAGTTTTATGGTGAAAACCATACAGTTGAAGAGGCTATATGTGAATTGGAAAATGCTTTTAGGGAAATGTATCTTCACTTGTAAAAAAAGTGATTCAAAATTGTAAGGTTGAGATTTTTAATATTTTGGGAGAATGTCACAACCCAGGTACTTATAAAATAAATTTTAATCATTCTAAAACAACATATTTAAATTCATTGTTAAGTTATTATGAAATAAGTGTTATTTATCGAAATTAAGGAATTTATACTAATTGATTAGTATCCTAACAAATGAAAGTGTAAATAAAATTTATGTATCTTTTAATTGAAATCCTAATGTATTTAAATAATTAAATATGTTAATAATGGGTTTTAAGGTGATAATTTAAATCTAATTATTTTATTGTGACGCAAATTTTTTTACTTACAATTTTATAATTAATATAATGTCATAAAAAAATTATCTTCATAAAAGAGATTCGTAAATTAATAACATGTTTTATTATGATTATAATAATATTTAATCAGGCCTTAATTATTTTTTATATGTGTTATAAAACTAGTTATATTTTTTAAATTGGTATTTTCTACTAAATGATTAATTTAATTAAAAAATAAATTTATAATATGTAGAAACTTATATTAAAAAAATCAAGTTCATTTTTAAATTCAACATGTTGCAAATAATTTTGTTGAATTTTTTGGATTTATCTAAAATAAATTAATTTTTCGTGATTAGTAAATTACACAAATTTATGAAATATATATATTATAATTTAAATACACTATTCCATGATCCATCGCTGATGTATGAACATAAATTTCGCATTCTCTTTAATTATTTAATTTTATTTCATTATAATGCAGAAACTATTCATAGAATTGATCCAGAATAATAACAAAATGAATAAAAAAATAAAAAAATACCCCTCTCCCCCATTACAAAAACCACAAATCTTCACCTATTATCCTAACATTATAAATCCTTGTATATTGTTTCTCTTCACCCTAATTACCTCCCCAAGTATATTACTCACGTCCATGACATGTTGATCTCACGAAAAGGCCAAAAGCATGGGCCTTAAGGAGGTTCTCTAGGAGAAGAATTCAAGTGGTAAAATCCCATTTTATATTCTTTTATTCTACTTTTAATTTAATTGATTTTCTTATTTTCAATTCACCTCCATGTATCCAAATTGATTAAAACTATATAATATTATATATAGTGTATTTTTTTCATTTTCATGAAAAAAAATAATCATCAAACTCTATATTCTCCCCATTTTATTCTAAAAATGAGAACATCGTACGTGATGTGTTGATTTACCGCCATCATGGAAGATACACTTTCATTTTCCATTACCACATCTAATTATAGTCATAAAACCATTATTATTATTAAATATTATTTACTTATATATATATAATAATTGATAAAATGTTTCGGAACCAATATAAAAATTAGATATTAAATAAAATGATATAATTTTATGATGGTTTTAAAAGATATAAAAATAAATTAAACCATTTTAATAAATGTTTTATGTAATGAATTATCCTCATATTGTAAGAATAATCATATAAGGTATCATTAAGATTATTCATAACATATTAATACCATTTCATTCTACTTTCAGAGTTTTTAACACTTCTATAAGAAAATCCATAACGAACCAACCATGAAAACCATGAAATAAATGCTCCTGAAATAGTGAAAATAACAAAAAATTATTGATAATGGGGAGGAAAGTTGATATAAAAAGATCATAAAAGGTATTATCAATATGAAATGTTTAGTTATTATATTAGTAAAACTCTTTAAACAATTATACAAGAGTTTTACAATGTATTATGTAAGATGACCCCGAGGTAAGAGGTTTTTATTTAAATATCCTCTTTTAAATTTGTATTTTTACACAATTTAAGGGGAATTTTTTTATGAAATTACTAAGATATTATGATTATATTTTGGTTCATGGTAAATTTTTATTTTGATTTGTGGGACCTATATCTCCCTCCAAGGCATTGGGTATGCTTGTGTTGGAGGTCAACCATATAATTACACTATGTGTAACTGTGAAGGGTACATAGTGAGGTAGTCGGGGGTGTGACATTTTCATGTAGTGATGATGGTTACAAATCATATGGTATCCATGTGGTTAACAATATTAAGTATTTAATTCCTTAAGATAACGTTGTGGATCTATTTATATTCTCTTTGTTTTAGGGAAATCTCATGTTTTTGTATAGATAGTTTATGACACTTTAAAGGTGATAAGTATAAATTTTTGGAAATAATTTATTATTAATACAAGTATTCATGGGATAAAAATTTGCTTATTTATTTTTTATATCCCTTACTAATGTTTTGGTACCCATCCCATGTTTTGAAATTTTTTTCATTGGGTTTTAGAATTGGTAAGGGAAATGATGAATCCATTGTAAATATAGTGATGGTTTTTCATGAAAAGAGTTCATGATCAATTAAAAACGTTCATATTATGAAATAATTGGAAACTGCTTTATTAGTAATAACATTGTATGCTTGTGGGTTGATATGTATAAATTATGTAATAACTATCAAAAAAATATAAACTGAAAATATTTTTGGTATTGTAAGGAACTGAGTTATAAAATAATTTACTAAATTTTGTATGTCAAAGGCTGAGTCCTTATAGTAGGTGGTATAAATTCAAAATCCGATATCATGAAATGATGTTTCTATGTATGTATTACTGAGTTTAAATTTCCAATTATTAAAATTTAATATTGAATTCGATTAATTAGTTACTTAATTATTAAATGGAATGATGGAATTGATTAATTTAATTACTACGTGATAATGAATTGGGTTGAATATTTGAAATTGAGATTGTTTAATCGATTGAATTCATGAATTGGGATCATAATGGAATGTGGAAATGGATGATTAATTTGAATAATTAAATTTTTGGATTTACATTAAAGGGTTTATAGTATTTATTATTAAATGATGATTACTTGTTTAATATTGAATTGTCATTTTAGTACTTGTGATTAAAATGTGAAACCATGTTTGAATTTAAAAATGAGATGACATTCCATGATGTGAAATATAATTACAGTACTAGAAAAACAGGTATTTGAGACGGGATCCTGTCGCAAATGGCTTTTTGCGACAAGATCCCATCGCAAATGGCCCGTTGCTAAAAACGGTGTCACAACAACAGTTATTTGCCACGGGCCCATCACTAAAGCATTTTTTTGGGACGGGGAGAATCCCCGTCACAAATAGTACTCCGCATATTGGTAAAAAACTTTTCAAATAGTAATTGCGACGGGCCCCATCACAAATACCTATTGCGACGGGCCCGCCGCAAATATTTTTTGCGACGGGACCCATCGCAAAAACTATTTTTTAAAAAAAATATAAAACTATTAATAAATTATTTTAATGCATATAATAATAATACTATTTGCGACGGGCATAGTATCTCGTCGCAAATACTAGAAAAAAAATAAAAAAAATAAATTATTAATATACTATTTTAATTAATATAATATTAATCCAATTATAAATCAAAAATAAAAAATAATAAAATATTAATAAATGATTTTACTTAATATAATAATAGAATTATAATTTACAAATAAAAATAATAATTTATTAATAAATTATTTTAATTAATATAATAATAATAGAATTATAGTTCAAAAATAAAAAATAATAAAATATTAAAAAATGATTTAATTAATATAATAATATTAGAATTATAATTCATAAATAAAAAAAATTTAATAAGTTATTTTAATTAATATAAAAATAATAGAATTATTTTACATTCAAATATTAAAATAATTAAAGTATTACAAAAAAATATAATTAAATTATAATATTATAAAATTTTAATATATATATATAATTTAATATTATAATATATAAATAATATTATTATTCATATTAATATTGTTATTTCAAAATATAATATTATTAATATTTTATAATTAGACATAAACTATGAATAGAAAAAAATCATATTTTGATTTCACAAATTTTATAACATAAAAACAAACTCTAATCTGAAGGAGGGGGGAGGGGGGATCTGCAGATGGTGGTGGAGGAAACTCCATCCCTAAAGCATGAGTGAGTCGGCGCATGTACTCCATCTGCTCCTGATGCTGCTGCTGCCACCAACTCGTCTGCTTCTCGTATAGTTGCTGCTGGCGTCGATGCTCCTCCTCGTGCTGCTGATGCATCTGCTCCTGCTCCTCTCAGAGACTCTCTATCTGTGCAGTCTGAGATCGCAACTGATCCTCATACTGTGTAGCAGAAGAAGATGCATGAGCTCCTCTCAAGCTGGATGCCAACATCGCAGCACTGCCATAATAATCTCTGGGAGTCAGTTGAGAGATGATACCAATGACCCGGCCCTTCTCGAAGGCATACTGGGTGGCCTGCATCCATGTCGCCTCATCAAACTGATGGCCAGTGGTCTGATCTGATGACTCGGCCTGACAATCAAGCTGGGCCTGTGACACTGCGGCCTCATATGACTCCTGTAGTTGCAATTAAAAATTAAAATTGTGAATATATTATATGCAGTAGATTTTTAAACTTGAAAACAAATAATACTGTCCACGATGTGATGCCTACGATCACCTCTGAGCTCCTTAGTAGCAGGATCACTTTACATCCTTCGATATACGTCGTACTTCGTATCATCGGGGTTCTCAACAGCCTATAAGAATAAAAAATAAACTGTTAATATTTATAGTTATATAAAATATTTATAAATAATGTACGTACCAGATGATGTCTATGAGTACTGAAAGAATGACTCCCAACTCGATGAGTCACCTCCTATCTCCCCCGATTCTGCCTCCCCACCGATGATCTCCTCTGAAAGGCACCACTCAACCAGTGTGCACTTAATCCATCTCATACATGGGATGAAATGTACTCTGGTCGGTGTGCTCTACATGACTCGTCAAAATCTGACACTCCTGCTTTCTTCATGGCAGCTTTTCTTAAATTGTGCAAAAACTGATGAAGGCTATCATGCATGGCCACCTCCCATGCCTCGTGGATGGCGTCACGCTTGGTATCCTCGATCGGATACCATAAACCCTACAAAAAAAAAATCAAAATATCAAGTTAGAAATGAAATAATTTTCAAAATAAAAATTATTTATTTACGTACGTACCAACCAATGGCCGAACATGGCCTGCTGCACATCAATGGGAATATGCTCCCATGTGGTCCACGACTGAGATAAATAGTTGCGCAAAATAGCGATGCCCTGTCCGACTACTATATGCGGAAAACTGTAAAAATAATAAACATTTATTATGTGAATAGATTAATGAAATCTTAGTCAAATCCACAGGTTATCAGACAGGTTATCACACCTCCGTGTGTATGGATCAAACCCAGGTCGTGGACGTCGCTCGGGGACGGGGTCAAGAATCATCAATCGTGTAAGACCGCGCCCCCTCTGTGTACTCCCTGGAGCACCTGCAGGCTGAGGGTCATCTGCCAGCAACTAATCCGCATCGAAAGGCATGCTAGCATCCGCCAACTCACGAAATGTGGTGTCGTCCATCTGAAATAGAAAATGTCAATGTTGTTAGAAAATAATTGATAATTACTATTATATATACATATATACATATTATTATTGTATATAAATACCATGGAATTCTATCAGTGTTCATCTTCATCATCATCTTCATATATGTCAATGTCATCTTCATATTCCTCCTCAACATCATCGATATCCATTCGAGTTACAGTTGCTTCATCTCTTACCATTTCCAATTCATATGTGGCATCATTAACATCATCATCATCACCGACTCTTAAATTTGGGGTGTCATCATCGATACTCATGTCTCATTGTAAAAAAGATTGATTTTGAGTACTCACTTGAAAAAATTCAATTATTTGTACATCAGTGATAGCACATTCACTTTGACTAACCGGATTGTCTCGAATTTTTTTTTATTACACTCCACCAATCAGTCAAGTCTCATGTTGTAGCACAGTACTTTGCGTAATAAACTTGATGTGCCTGTTGAGCCAATAAGAATGGTTCATTTACTACGAGAACACTTTTACATTTAATATTGATGATTCCATGAGTCGGATGAACACGCATGCCTCCCTCTGTATCCAACCACCAACATTTGAACATGGTTATGTAATGTTGTCCAAGATAACAGAGTTCAATGATTTCATCATGTATGCCATAAAAGTCAACATCATTTTCCTGATGATGAGATCCTCTCAAGCTAACTCCACTGTTCATTGTTTTTTCGATTCCCCATATGCATGTGTGTGAAATTGAAATCCATTCACCACATATGCATTATAAGTTTTAATAAGTTCGGAAGGTGGGTTACTCAATACACACATCCATTTGTCAATTTTATCAGCATGTTGAGACACCTGAAATTTTTTGAAATAATTATCAATATAGTAAACTATACATTGAATTAGTTACTAAAAGATTAAGAATTTATGTTACCAATTTTTGAAACCACTGAGAGAAATATTTCAGTTGACGTTCTTCGAGAGCAGCTGCTGTAATTTGTGGAATTTGTTTTTCTTGATATGATTATCATACAACCTATAAAAAACAAAGTTATTTACTGTAACATAAATGATAGAATAAGTGATATAAACACTTACAGTACAACTGATGTCATCTCTTCACAGTTGAGCAGAACATACATATGAGCTCTATGATGTTCATCATCTGAAAGCCAGCGTTCATAAAATCCACCAAAACCAAGCTCTGGCTGGTTGAAAACAGATAATTGATTGCCAATTTTATCATCATTCCTCTCGATCCGTCCCATTCGGTTGTGTTTTGAAGGATACTCAGATTCAAAATAATGGGATTAAAAAAAGATATTTCCTCTTGCAAATAAGATTCTGCAATAGATCCTGCAACAGATGCTTTGTTACGTACTTTTCTTTTAAAATTTTTCATGCATCTTTCAAATGGGTACATCCATAGAAACTGTACTGGACCTCCACATTTGGCTTCATATGGAAAATGTAATATCAAATGTTCCATTGAGTCGAAGAAAGACAGCGGAAATATTTTTTCCAGTTTACATATAATTACAACAATATCTTTTTCAAGTTTGCCTAGAGAATCATAATCTGTTGTAACCGCACAAATTTCCCGAAAAAAATGAGACATGTTTGTTATGGAATCCCAAATCACAGAATTCAACAGACCTCTTAATCCAATTGGTAGAAGTCTTTTCATTATAACATGAAAATCAAGTCTTTTTAATCCAGTAATATGACCATTCATTACACATCTACCCAAATTGGAAGCACAACCAGATGGAAGTCTCAAATCAACAATCCATGGACAAAATAATAAACGGTTTTCTTTAGATAGTGTATAAGCTTCTTTTGGTTTCAGTAACCTTTCTGTTCTGACATTCTCAAACAGTTCCAATTCTGGATGCCTACAAATTTGGGCAACATCTAAATGTGAATTTACATTATCATTGCTCTTTCCTGGCGTATCCAAAACTATATGAAACAAATTATCAAAATAGTTCTTCTCAATATGCATGACATATAACATGTGTCGGACCAACAAATCAGACCAATATGGAAAATCCCAAAATATGCTACGTTTAATCCAATTGTGTTCTTTCCCAAAACAAGAAATTTTCTGTTGGTTTGTTGTGGGACCAAAAGTGATGGGAGGTATTGAAAATACAACTGATTTTAACTCCGAACCTGATAGCATTTTTGGAGGTCCATTCGTTTCAACTTTTCCTTTTCTGAAATGAGATCTGTTTCTGCGAAAAGGATGATCAACTAGAAGAAATCTGCGATGAAATTCAAAATAACAAGGTTTCTTTCCATGAATGAGCATAAATGTTTTGTTCTCTCCCATACAGTAAGGACATGATTTCTGACCAAGTCTTCTCCAGCCAAATAACATCCCATAAGGCGATAACTCACTAATAGTCCACATCAATGCTGCTCTCAGTATGAAATTCTGTTTCGTTGCAACATCATATGTACTGACACAAGTACTCCACAATAAATTTAATTCATCAACCAATGGTTTCAAATAAACATCAATATTTTTCATCAGATGTCCTAGAATTAGTAAAGTCAAAAAGATATATGGCTCCTTAAAAACATCCATTGAGGTAAATTGTACGGAGTTAAAAAAACAGGCCAACATGAATATTGACTACCATAAGATCCAAACGGACAGAAACCATCAGTGGAAAGGCCTAGTCGAACATTTCTAGATTCTAAAGCAAAGGATGGATGCACTCTATCAAAATGTTTCCCTGAATCACCATCGGCTGGATGATTCAAGCTTTTATCGGTTGAAATAATCTCTTTATGCCATGACATCATTGTCGTTGTATTCTTAGACATGAATAAACGCTGAAGTCTGGATGTAAGCGAAAAATATCTCAACTGTTTTACAGGAATCATACCAGACTTCTCGTGTTGTCCTTCTTTATATCTCAGTTTCCCACATGTGGGACAACTATCCAACGACTCATTTTCCCCAGAATATAAAATGCAGTCATTTGAACATGCATGAATCTTCTGACAAGTAAGTCCCAAATTTCGAACCAGCCTCTTACTCTCATAGTAATTTGCAGGAAAAACATTTCCTTCAGGTAATAGTGTTTTAGCAAAGAAAATATCTAGTCAAAATTGGTGTTTGACATTCCGTTATCTGATTTGATACCCATAAATTTTGCAACTTCTTCTAATTTGCTCATCTTGCAGCTAGGATATAATGCATCCTCAGTAGACCTCAGTAACTCAAAATATACAGACGGTGCCAACTCAGGATTTGAAACTATATCAGCTGGAGTTTCTGTATGTTGAACATATGGACCTGCAACATCATGTACTAAATCTTGAAACCGGGATGGATCCGGAATCAAGTTGGTATCACCTGCTCTGGAACAGCGTTCACCGTGTTGATACCAAAAAACATAATCTGGTTGAAAACCAAAACTCAAGAGATGTTCCCCAACTTTGTCAAACATGTCAAACATTATTAATGCACATTTTCTACAAGGGCATTTTATTTTGCCTTCTGAAACAAATTCTGGATTTAATGTCGTAAATGATAAAAAAGTCTCCACACCCTCTACATATACTGGATTTAAACCAGAATCGTTTGGATTTCTACGTTGATTTATACATATGTGGTCACCTAATAATGATTCTTGACAACCTCGTTATTCCATATTTTTCTATAAAATATAAAAGCATTACTGGTTTTGAATAATTTGTTAGAAAAAACACTCAAGCTAGGATAATTATAGAGTTTACATCATACACGACTGACACAAACTTTTTATTGAGATAGACCTAAAAATTGACCCTTTAAGAGTTAAATATGTTGAGAATAAAGCAAAACATGGTACAAATATTGATAATTTTAATATTATATAAATTTTTTATTATTTTCATAGTACTAATATTATTGGTAATTATTACTAATTAATGGTAATTATTATTAATTATTGGTAATTATTACTAATTATTGGTAATTATTAATAATTATCTCTAATTATTATTAATTATTAGTAATTATTATTAATTATTACTAATTATTGTTAATTATTACTATTTATTACTAATTATTACTATTTACCGGTAATTATTGGTAATTATTGATAATTATTCCTAATTATTGGTAATTATTACTAATTATTGTTAAGTTTTACTAATTATTGGTAATTATTACTAATTATTACTAATTATTACTAATTATTGGTAATTATTACTAATTATTACTAATTATTACTAATTATTTCTAATTATTGGTAATTATTACTACTTATTACTAATTATTACTAATTATTACTAATTATTGTTAATTATTACTAGTTATTACTAATTATTGGAAATTATTGTTAATTATTACTAATTATTACTAATTATTACTAATTATTGGTAATTATTGGTAATTATTACTAATTATTGGTAATTAATACTAATTATTGGTAATTATTATTAATTATTACTAATTATTACTAATTATTTCTAATTATTACTAATTATTGGTAATTATTACTAATTATTACTAATTATTACTAATTATCAGTAATTATTACTAATTATTACTAATTATAAGTAATTATTACAAATTATTACTAATTATTGGTAATTATTCCTAATCATTACTAACTATTACTATTTACCAGTAATTATTGGTAATTATTGGTAATTATTCCTAATTACCAGTAATTATTACTAATTATTACTAATTATTACTAATTATTGGTAATTATTACTAATTATAACTAATTATTACTAATTATTGGAAATTATGACTAATTATTACTAATTATTTATAATAATTGGTAATTATTACTAATTATTACTAATTATTTGTAATTATTGGTAATTATTAATAATAATTACTAATTAATACTAATTATTGGTAATTATTGGTAATTATTACTAATTATTGGTAATTAATACTAATTATTGGTAATTATTACTAATTATTACTAATTATTACTAATTATTAGTAATTATTACTAATTATTACTAATTATTGGTAATTACTCCTAATTATTACTAATTATTACTATTTACCGGTAATTATTGGTAATTATTGGTAATTATTCCTAATTACCGGTAATTATTACTAATTATTACTAATTATTACTAATTATTGGTAATTATTACTAATTATTACTAATTATTACTAATTATTGGTAATTATTACTAATTATTACTAATTATTACTAATTATTGGTAATAATTACTAATTATTACTAATTATTGGTAATTATTGGTAATAATTACTAATTATTACTAATTAATACTAATTATTGGTAAATATTGGTAATTATTACTAATTATTGGTAATTAATACTAATTATTGGTAATTATTATTAATTATTACTAATTATTACTAATTATTGGTAATTATTACTAAATATTGGTAATTATTACTAATTATTACTAATTATTACTAATTATTAGTAATTATTAGTAAATATTACTAAATATTGGTAATTATTCATAATTATTACTAATTATTACTATTTACCAGTAATTATTGGTAATTATTGGTAATTATTCCTAATTACAGGTAATTATTACTAATTATTAAAAATTATTACTAATTATTGGTAATTATTACTAATTATTACTAATTATTTCTAATTATTGGTCATTATTACTAATTATTACCAATTATTACTAATTATTGGTAATTATTACTAATTATTACTAATTATTGGTAATTATTACAAATTATTCCTAATTATTACTAATTATTAATAATTATTAATAATTATCGGTAATTATCGGTAATTATTGGTAATTATTACTAATTAATGGTAATTATTGTAATTATTACTAATTATTGGTAATTATTCCTAATTATTGGTAAATATTCCTAATTATTGGTAATTATCGGTAATTAGGGGTAATTATTGTTAATTATTACTAAATATTGGTAATTATTGGTAATTATTACTAATTATTGGAAATTATTGGTAATTATTTCTATTTATTAGTAATTATTACTAATTATTGGTAATTATTCCAAATTATTGGTAATTATCGGTAATTATCGGTAATTATTGGTAATTATTACTAATTATTGGTAATTATTACTAATTATTGTTAATTATTACTAAATATTACTAAATATCGGTAATTATAACTAATTATCGGTAATTATTGGTAATTATCGGTAATTATTACAAATTATTGGTAATTATTACTAATTATTGGTAATTATTACTAATTATTACTAATTATTACTAATTATTGGTAATTATTACTAATTATCGGTAATTATTCCTAATTATTACTAATTATAATTAATTATCTGTAATTATTCCTAATTATTACTAATTATTACTAATTATCAGTAATTATTGGTAATTATTGGTAATTATTGGTAATTATTCCAAATTACTGGTAATTATTACTAATTATTGGTTATTATTACTAATTATTGGTAATTATTTCTAATTATTTGTAATTATTACTAATTATTGGTAATTATTACTAATTATTGGTAATTATTGGTAATTATTTCTAATTATTGGTAATTATTATTGATTATTGGTAATTATTCTTAATTATTGGTAATTATTCCGAATAATTGATAATTATTCCTAATTATTGGTAATTATCGGTAATTATTGATAATTATTGGTAATTATTACTAATTATTGGTAATTATTACTAATTATTTGTAATTATTACTAATTATTCCTAATTATTACTAATTATTACTAATTATTACTAATTATTACTAATTATTACTAATTATTGGTAATTATTCCTAATTAATACTAATTAGTGGTAATTATTAGTAATTATTACTAATTATTAATAATTTTTGATAATTATTGATAATTATTACTAATTATTACTAATTATTGGTAATTATTACTAATTGTTGGTAAGTATTACTAATTATTGGTAAGTATTACTAATTATTGGTAAGTATTACTAATTATTGGTAATTATTACTAATTATAAGTAATTATTACTAATTATTGGTAATTATTACTAATTATTACTAATTATTCCTAATTATTGCTAATTATTGGTAATAATTGGTAATTATTTCTAATTATTAGTAATTATATGAATAATTACCAATAATTATTCCCAATTACCAATAATTAGGAATAATAACATTATTAGTATATTTTATTATTAATATTAAAATAATATAATTTTCTATATTATATACAATTCTCCTTTCATCTGTGTGTTTTCTGTCTCCACATACAAATAATACATGTGGAGACAGAAAACACACAGATGAAAGGAGAATTGTATATAATATAAAAAATTATATTATTTTAATATTAATAATAAAATATACTAATAATGTAATAATGTTATTATTCCTAATTATTGGTATTTATTACTAATTATTAATATTTATTCTTAATTATTAAAAATTATTACTAATTATTCCTAATTACCATTAATTATGAACAATAATAATAATTTAAATTTATTAAGTAACAAAACAATGTAAACATAATTAAATTACAACTAATTAAGAACAATTGAAACTAATAAAAAATTTAAAATAAATATAAAATTAAAATGAACATAAATACCTTTAAAATTGGTCTGAGGTTGATCTCTGATCGTTCTTCAAAACTTCAATATCAACTCCGGAGAAAAAAATTAAACTTGAAAACGCTGAACATTAGAAAAAGAATTTTGAGAGAAGAAGAAGATGGAGTTTGAGAATGATTTGAAAAAATGGATAGGGGTATTTATAGGTTAGATTATTTGCGATGGATCCATTTGCGACGGGTATCCCGTCGCAAATACCTTAGCCATCATTTATTACGGTCAACGGTTAAATAGTTATTTGCGATGGGACCCGCCGCAAATAACCACCTGCCGACATACTATTTGCGACAGGGGAATATTCCCGTCGCAAATACCTTTTACCGCCGCCGGTTATTTGCGATGGGCAATAATCGTCCATCGAAAATATGTTTCCCGCGACTTTGCGCGCGAAGCGCGCCAGTCCTTTTGCGACGGGGAAGGCTATCCCATCACAAATAACTACTTATTTGCGACAGGGGAATTCCCCCATCGCAAATAAGTTTCTAACGGGGCTATTTGCGATGGGATTTATCCCTGTCGCAAATAACCCGTCGCAAATACCCATTCTTCCCATAGTGTTATGACAGTTAATGTAGATTATCCTTGTGGAATTTTACACATGTGATTTAGATTTATTTTCAAATAAAAATGTTGTTAGAAAAAAACTAATGCTTCAAATACCCAAGAGGTGCTAGACATGGCATTCTAGACCCAAATACATAGATGTGATAAGTTAGTCTGGTATACAGACTAATGATTATAAATATCACTTATGACTGATTGATAGACATGTTTTATGACATGGAATGATGCTTCAAATACCCACAATGTCCTATCCATTGTGTTCATGGCTTAATGTTGGAATTTGACTTAGGATCTAGGTAGGCATAATATGAATTGAAATTGAATGACTTATAAATGAAAAACCTTGTTAAATGATGAATTTTGATTCTCCATGTGATATCCATTAGGGTTAGTTCAGATCCAGCATGGGTAAAAAAAGTATGGTTGGATTGTGTGTCATTTTGAACCCCTAGATTTTTGTGGTTAATTAAAATTATTGAATTGTTAAATATTTATTTATGCATTTTTCTTTATTCTTTATAAAATTTATTAGACAATAATTTACTAGATATTATTTTAGATGTTGTTGGTAGTGGCTTACTGAGTTGTACCCACACCCTACTCGAGATTCTTGATCAATACATGAATAGAGTACATTGATATAATATAGGATAAGGGAAGGATTCATATGTTATATGGATGAGTTCGTATAGTGCAGGGATGATGGAATGAGATATGGTGTCGGGACCTGCATGGAGATATTTTTGTGTCTTCATTTATTTTTTGATATTGAAACTTGTAACATATATTGAATAACATATCTACTATTTTGGTGTGGATATTGTTATCATATTTTTTAACATGATATGTTGGTATTATTTTTGGAATGATTATATCATTTAGTTATTATTTATTTATTATCCACTATTTTGATATTTTTATAAAGAGGGTATAATATCCCTATGATATATATTTGACCCTCACTGCATGTCATGTTACTCCGGTGTATGGGGAGGTGCACCTGAGGTAATGATATCAACAAGATCAAATCGTCAATGTGTGAAACTTTGTTAAGGTTTTAAAAAAGTTTTATCAAAGGAGATATATTTTGTTTTATTGTTTTATACTATTGGTAAATTATAGAAATAAGAATAGTATGAGTCATTCCATTGTTAAGAGGTCATGCATAGGAGTTTCTATCCCATGTTCAAGGGTAAAATCCATGTACCCATGATGGGATTGTTGTTCTTGTTGTGTTTTGTTATAGAAGGATGTTATTTCACCTTGAGTTAAACACATATAGTGTGATGTGACAATTTTTCTTTGATTTTAGTATTTTTGACCCATGGATCAGTATGGAACGAGAGTTGAGTATGAATGAATAATTGTAACAATTCAAAGACAATTGTAACATGCATCATTTTTATGCAAGCATGGGAAAACAATGTTTTTGAATGTTTTTAAATGTAAATTCTTTTGTTTTATGGTGAAATTAAATGAAAAATTTCTTAATTTGTAATTGATTATTTTAAAATGTTGCATGATTTGGAAAATGGGAGTTTAACAAGAAAAAATAATAATTAGACTATTCTTACCCTTTGTTAAAAAAGACATAAGTGAGAGATGGTTAACGATAGTGATAGAGTTTCAATTTTGACCATACGACAATTAGGCGGGATAACTGTTTTTTTCTATATGTGAATCCTTGTTTTATTGATGTGGTGTAATGTATCTGAAGACATGTGTTTTAAATTTTATAGATATTACACCACAACAAACCTTGTTGATTGGATGAAAATAGGATATGGATGGAAATGATCCACCAGTAGTGGATATTGTGCCTCTGAATGTATTATGTGAGGAAGTTGGAGAGTATTTCTAGGATAATATTCACCTCTTTATGTAATTTATTGGATGATAATCATAGTGTGTTGTGGAGAATATGTATAACTTTACATGGGAGTTTTGGTTGAATCACACTACAACCATTATATGAGAGGGTGGACTTGAGATAGTTGAGTTTTGGATCAAGTATATCAACACAATCCAGGACATCTTAGAGACTCCTACATAGAAATGACTCAAACTTGATGTTTATATGTTACGTAGTCAACATAAAAATTGTTAAGAAATCTAGACATTAGATGTAAAACTTTAGATTGTGTAGTGAATGGAATTTCAGGTGAAGTTCATGGGTCACATTAACAGAGAGAGAAATCGTGAGTGATGAAAATCTTGGGATCAATGTCCGTGATGGGCTATGTTGGATGCATAACGTATTTGCAGTACATTGTTCCATTATTGGAAGGGGATGAAGAGATTGTGGAAAAACAATTTTGAATGGGATAAAGTGTGAAATTATGTCCCATGATAACCTATTTTAGAAGAAAATGCTTTCAGATGTGGTATATTAGAATGTTTCTTAGATAGGTGGATAGAAGAGTGGTTAGGGGGAATTATAATTTATTCCGGACCATACCAGAGTGGAATTCCACCAACAAGGTATGTCAAGGAACATTAACTGAAACTATTCTCAAATGCCTGAATAGTGTTGAGATTTCAACAAGATGGTAAACCTGTAATGTTTTTGTTAAAAAACATAACAGATGGGAAGTGAGAGAGTATCTAGGTAGAAATAGATTATGAGAAGGGGGTTTTCTACATCATACAATTCTGGAAGTTATAGAATACTGGTCATCATGGGTGAGGATGTGGATAAGGTACTTCTAGGAAATTGACCCCATATCAGTAGAGTGGTATGTATTAGGGGACTCAAAATGCATCACATTAAAGATAGAGAAGACAGAATCATGCACTTCATCTTATATGTGAGGACAGAGAGGTTGCACTATCAAAGATTATAGGTACAATTCCAGTAGATTTTACACTTTCACATGGAAAAATTGATTCATGTGCATCTCATTCCTTTATATATAGACAACTTTTGGACAGGTTGAGTCTTTCCGTGGAGTTTATAAGTTTGGTTATGATGAGAGATACACCGTTGGGGGTATGGTCACAATACATCTTTCTAGAAAAGGGGTGTCCTCTCATTGTGGGGGAGTATTTTGTTCGTTGTAATATCTATATATTTGAAATTTCAGGCTTTAACATGAATTTGGTTACGGAATGGTTAGTAGTATACCAAGACCACATCAATTGTTACCATAAAAGAGTGACATTTAAATATCTTTAGGGTTACATTTATGTTCACCGTAAAGAGTGGGATATCAAGGCAAGCAATGCATGTCCAGTTCATGAAAAACTAGGGGATCTCACCACCCAGGTTGAAAGTATTTTTCTATATGATGGGGGTGTAAATCATGATAAAAATTCACCCATAGTAGACTGGATCAAGTATTTTTTTTTCATGTGGAATTTTTGGGGCTTCCAATTAATTGAGTATTAAATTCACAATTGAGCTAATGATTATAGATGATCCAGTTTCTATTACACCATAATAAATGGCACAAACTGAGCTTGAAGATCTTAAGATTCAACAAGAAGTGTTAATGGATAAGGGGATTATTATTCCAAGTATGTCACCATAGGGATCAATTATTTTTTTACTAATTAAGCTGACAATATTTTATGTTTTTTTCATAACCACAATTTAATCTAAATAACCATAAATAATTGATATTCTCATTCACGTATCAATGATCTCTTATAATATATCATTGGAGATTGTGTCTTTTCAATGATTTATTTGACATCAGGATACCACAAGTTGAGTGTTTTATATTATAATATACCTTAGACAAAATCTAAATATCATATGGACTTTATGAGTTCTTCATGATTTCACGTGGGTTGGAAAATTATCCTACCATGATTATACACTTGATGATCAAAATCTAACAACCATACATGTATAAGTTTGTGGTTGTGTTTGTGGATGACATCTTGGTGTATTCTGAGAATCAAGACGATCACGCTCAACATCTTGACGGCGTCTCGAGTAAGCCGAAAGATCATAGGATTTAAGACATACAATGCAAGATTTAATTTGGGATCGACATGGTACACATTGTCGGACACATTATCTCATATGAATGTTTTTTATGGACCCAAATAATTTTTAGGTCGTAGTTAATTGGGGGAGAACGAAGAATATTTTCAATATCCACAATTTTCTGGGAATAACTTGCAATTATCGAGGATTCATCTATGATTTTCCCACATCACAACACTACTTTCTTTATTTACCAATAACGTAATAAATATTTAATGTCCTGGAGCATGATATAATGCTTTTAGGTAGCAAAAGATGCATTTGACTACTACACCATCCATGATACAACTTGATCCGAATGAAAAGTATATGGTGGTTTGTGATGCATATCGGATCAGGATTGGTGCATTGTTGATGCAAAGTGATAATGTTGCGGGGTATGGGTCATGAAAATTGAGGCCACAAAAATTAAACTACACTTGAAACAATGTCATGTTAGATGTAGTTTTTTATATCTTGATGTGTTGGCGACATTATCTATTGGGTGAAAATTTTAATGTGTATACGAATCACAAGAGATTAAATTCATATTTTCATCGAGATATTTAAATCTACAATAGTAGATATGGGTTTATTATAAGTAGTCATTTGATTTTAAACTAGAATATACACACAGGAAGGGAAATAGTGTTTTTGGATATTTCAGTAGGAAGACACCGAATCTGGTAGTTCCAGAGTATAATGATGATTAGAAGATGATAAATTTAATGGTTGAGATGCAGTTTGTTGGTCAAGAGGGCTAAGGTAAGACAACCCACATATTATTTTTAGGGAGTCAATGATATTAGATCAGATCAGGGAGAGGCAGTATTAGGATATAGAGTGTTTATCCATTAGGGAGGGTGAGGAAGGTGGAGAGTCTCCTTCCTATTGAACCATAGATATGGATGAGATAATACATTTAAAAGTATGTGTAGTTGTTCTTACCTTTATGTCTAAGGGTATGATGTGTGAATTCCAATCCTCTAAGTGGGTAGTACATTTGGTTTTTAAAAATGTACCATGACCTATGTCGATAGTATTGGAGGCCAAGCACGTAAAAGGAAACTACAGGGTTCGTAACATGATGTTTCCACTGTCAATAGGTGAAGGAAACATATCAATGAAATCAAGGTTTACTACAGTCATTGACCATTCAAGAAAAAATTTAGGAAATCATTACAATGTACTTCATGATGGTTCTCCTAAGGATAGCTCAGAATAATAATTCTATTTGGGTGGTTGTGGACTGAATTATGAAAGATGAACATTTCATGCCCATATGAATTAATTTATTAGTAGAGCTGTCAAGATACATATATGTTCAAGAGATGGTCAATCTGCATGGGCTTCCACAGAGCATTTTTTTATACTGTAAATCAAATTTAACTTTGTGCATCTATCATATATAATATAAGGTGTTTCGTACACTGGTATTATTAAGTACAAATTTCCACCAATATAAATATAAGAATTTGGAACGTACTATATATGTGCTCAAGGATATTCTTCATGCATGTGTACTATAATTCAGTGGGTCTTAGTAGAAGCACCCAATGCTAGTTTTTTTATCACATAAAAAGTTATTAATATTATATTTAGATGGAACTATATGTGGATCATTATGGTAGGCCGTGAAAATAACTTCTATGCTAGATGGAGCCAGGAGAGACAAAGCTATTGGGACCACGTCTATTATAGGAGACATCAGAGAAAGTTATGATAATTTAAAATCATAAGGATATTAATCAGAGTAGACATAATTCATATACTGATAGACGTATATGACCCATTGAGTTTATAGTGGGTTATTTTGCATTCCTTTATGGTTTTCTTAGATTGTGTCATTGTAGGATTCACATAGAGGGTTTTTGGCAACTAGGTTTGTTTGACCATTTGATGTATTGAAGATAATCAGGCCCATGGCATACCAATTAGCTCCTCCATAGAGGTATAGTTCAATACCTGATGTTTTTAATGTGTCACCACTATGACAGTATCAGCCCAACCATTTTCATGTTATCAATGTGGATAATATAGATCTTGATATTGATTCATCATTTGAGTAGAATTTGATATGTGTTGTGGATTATAGTGAGAATGTGTAGAGGGGAATGATCATGAAGATACTTCATGCATTTTTAATAAATGGATGTGTTCCGTAGAGAATATGGGAGAGAGAAATAGATATGTGGGATTTGTGGTCTGATCTTTTTACCTCAAAATTTTATAGATGCATGAGAGTAAAACTAGAGGGAGAGTTGTTATAAGGTTGGTGGAATGTATGATCCCTACCATTTCAAGAGATGTACGGAAAATGTTTTTTGGAAATTTATTTTCATGACATTATAATATTTATTTTGGGGTTTTAACTTGTTGATTTTTTTTTGAAATTGGTGATTTATTAAGGTGTTTTGGGTTGTGCATAGTTGGCTCATGATTTTCTCTAATAATGTGACATAATAATAGTAATCATTCGATTTGAATCGGTAGTGAACAGTTTGGAAAACCATCTGCCCCATCCTAAGAATCCATGTTTGAGGAAAATAATCCCCATCAAATTATTTTAAAAATCCCGATATACCTGATTTTTACCCCGATTCAACACAACTCATCCATAACAATTTGAAATCAAATTTAGAGCATCATGGATGGATTACAACTCCTTTTGACCACCATTCTAAATGAATGAAAAATTATATTGGGATATCTTCACCTCTCATGGTATGCAATTTCATCCCATTTGTATTCCTACCATTCCCACCTCTTTTTAACGATGATTAAGGGATAATTTAACTCCATTTGTGATTGATGAGATCTAGGATTTTTTAGATTTTTTTTAATAAGATATTGACTATATTATTGGGTCATAGATATAATTATTCATCACATTCTTGAATAGTCTATTTCAGTTTTGGAATTTCACTGGCGAACCCACATAAACGACCTTGAGGTAGGAGGACATAACTGCAAGTGTCATAGTCAAGAATTATATTTGCATGTATGTATTGTTGAATTAAAATTTTCAAAATTGGAAATTTTATCTTGAATTGGATTATTAATTGGTAAAATAATTAATGGAACAATGGAATTCAAAAATTGATTTTCCATATGATGGTGAAATGATTTGAACTTGAGAAAGTGTAATTGGTCAATTGATTTAATTATGGAATTGTATGAATAATGTGGTGTTTAATTTACTGATTAATGTGAATTATGGGATGGTTGGATTGAATTTAAATGGATAATAATATATATGATTAAATGATGATATATGAATTAATGGTGAATTTTAATATAATTCCATATGATAAATGTTTTGAACCATATGTGAATTGATAATTTAAAGGGAATTCCATGATACGAAAAGTTGATATGAGGGTTAATTTTGATTAAACTTATTAAATATGGTGTGTGATATATTTTGATTCATTGATAAATGGGTTATGGGACACATATTGATGCTTCGAATACCAACATGGTGCTAGACATGGTGTTCTGGACCAAAATTCATTCATGTGATAAATGATCGTGGGGAACAGACTAATTCTTCAATATACTACATGTGATATATTGATTAATAGGTTTTGGGACCTATGATGATACCTCAAATAACTATAGGATTTTAGCTAGGGAGTTATAGGAACAAAATTTTGGAATTGGACAATGATTCCATGTTTCCTTAAAATAAATTTTAATTGAATGATTGATAAATGAATCCCAAGTGAAATGGAGAATTCTGATTATCCATGTAACATCCCTTGATGATTATTTATATGTTAGCAAAGGTCGAAGTAATTATTTTTTGTTTGAGTGTCACCATGATCATGAAGATTTATCTGTTCAAATAAATCATAATTAAATTGGTAAACTGTTAATTTATCCCTAGTAAATTATTATCTATACAGCTATAACACTGTTATGGAATGGATATTGTTTTATATTCTGTCGGTTGTGATCTACTAAGTCGTACTCACACCATACTCAGTTATCCTATTCATTTCTTTAATAGATTTCATGGTTATATGATATGTGAATGGAAATATCCTTATGTAAGATGGATGAGTTGGGATGGAGCATGGATGAAGGAATATGAAATATTTGAGACCCTCCTGTGGAGTTTTTACTGTATTATTTTGGATTTTTTCATATTAAAACATGTCACATATATGTACTGACATATCTAATATTTTGTTCTGGATATTGTAGTCCAGTTTTGGTTATCTTGTGATAATTGTTTTATTCTTGGTATGGGTTTATCTTTTTGTAATTTTCTTTTTATTTTTTTCCAATGAGATGCTTTGATAAATTGGGTATAGGTTCTTGATGTTATATATTTGAAACTCACTGATAGTCATGATCCTCTGGGGTGTGAGGTGGCCCACATAAGATCATTTGGTCAATCAAATCTAGGCACTAGTGTGTGGCACATGAGTAAGGACATCACATGTTCCATGCCCATAATTGGAATACATTAGAGATGATTAATATAAATACACCCACCCTATTACACAAAATGAATAATAGACATAAAACATATCCTAGCCTCTCAACACTAACAATGTGATTCCTCATTCATATGTTCCCAACGACATTTGAATCATATAATACCCAAGTCAAACATTTAATGGAAATGTCTATGATTACTTTGGAGGGAACCAAAATTTTAGAATGGCTTTCTAAAGTGAAAATCTAGACCATAACATTTATTTTCAAACAAGATAGTTATCATTTGAAAATTCCTTTTACGTATAAATCATTTCATGTTATAAATACCCTCAATAATGTTAAACACATATGAACATTTATATATATATATATATAATCACCCCTCGTCCAAATGTATATATTCACATCACTGTGAGTGTATATGTATAAAGAAGGACCCCCCCACACACATATATATATATATATATATATATATATTTGTGTGTTTGTGTGTAAATATGAAAATAAATCACATAAAAATGTTTAAAATACTAGAATTATATATTTTTTATTTTAATAAAACAATAAACACCATTTAATCTTTATATAAACTGGTCAAAAAGAAGAAATTAATTTATTCATTTTAAATTTACAATTTTAAAACTAATAGAAAAAAAATATGTCACCCAAGGTTCTTGGAGGTTTAAATAAACCCAAAAAATAGATTTAAAATAGAAAAACCCTAATGAAATCATATTGAAAATTAGAAAAATATGGAATAAACAATTTCAAATCATAAAATCAATTTCTATAGAACATTTAATTTCAATAATAATTAAGACATACTATTAAATGATCCATAAATTATATTTTTCAATTTAAAGGCTTGTTAAAAAGGTGACCTACCTCAAAACTACTTATTCAAGATCCAGAACATGTCACCTTCATTAAATGGATGTTAATTAGGTGGAAAGATATTACAGAAAACCCTAAACACTAACAAAACCATAAAACTAATTTATCCTATAAACCCATGGTTTGACCAAATCAATCACAATGATGATGGAAAGAACAAATCTTATGAATAAATTAGAAGGGGGGACATAGAGACCATTCCTAGGACATTATACAATCCATCAACATCAAATGATGGAAGAAATGCTACATGCAGAAGGTACCAGGAAGGATGAGGACACTTGGGGTGGGGTGTCAAAATTTCATTTTGTGGGGGTGGTTCTGCCAAAGGATTTCATATGGGGGAGGTTACTAATAAATGGGGATCACACTGTTGGATGTAGGAGGGAAGTGGGGATCTATAATGGTGAGGGCGAAGCATCTTTAGTATGTATGGGGATCAACCCATTGAGAGGGAAATTCCATGAAATAAATGTAATGGGAAAATGAAAGGAGAAATTAAATAGAATAAATAAATGGAAAGAAATTAAAAAATAGGAATCTAGTACGGGCTGCCTGCACAATTTTACTAACATTGCAATAGTCATGACGAACCAACTAGATTTCCCAAGAATTATTTCATATTTCTATTAATAGTCTTCATGAATTCTTAAATTGTTTTACAATAATGAATAATGTTACTTTATTGATACATATCCAACCACACGATCTCTACACAATTTTCTATCATTGTGGGTTGACCATGCATACGCATAAATGTTTTTTTGAAACTTCATTTTAAAACTCCTGAATACACTCTATGACATAAAATAATAATTTTAAATACTTGAAAAATTAATAAAACAAATTTGGGTGAGACATTTTTCCACCACAACCTTTATATAGTATATTCATTTAGTTTCAATTAAAAGACTTGTAAATAATTAAATTAGGTTCCACCACCTAAATGTTTTTTAAATTATTGGTTTCATATTAACCCTAGACATATGTCATTCTTACTTAACATTTTAGAATACTATGATATTTGATATATTTCTTTCCATGTCATTATTTATATTATCCAACATCATTTTATCTTAGATATATATTTATACCTTTTTTCTTATTTTCTAGATAAAGAAAAATGCTCTATGATAATCATATAACATCATTTTATTTATATATGAAACTAATGGTTCACATAATCTTGTCACAATTTCAAAACATAATCATTATCAATGTAAAATAGGTATATTTCCAACTAGTTATTGATTCAACATTTGTTTTTGTCTCCAATCAATCCATTTGTGCCACACTAATTATTTTAAAGATAGATAGACGATCAAGGATCTGAGAAAGGTATGAAGTTATCCATTCATTTACATTTCCAATATACAACCCTTTCATATCAACTAATATTAGACCTCTTTCCACCAACTTCATGGATAATGTGCTAAGTCATTTTTTTACATAGAATTGTTACTAACTTATCCTCTATTAAAGAATATTAGTAAATTGAGCAGTCCTAGTCTGTGATATGATCAATCTATATTTATTATCTCATGTTGAACTGTTTCAAAGAAAATATATACTTTAGGATTTTATGACTAGTTTATATTCCACACTTCTCAGCCCAAGGATAATTACATAAAATATTAAATGAAATTATTACAATTACATGATCTAAAATATGTTTTGTGATTATTTTCTCTTAGAACATTAACAATATTTAGGGAAGTTATCACATTATTATTTTCCAATAAAACACACCCCAAGACCTTCTTTAAGGAATCACAATATATCTGAAACCCTCATCCGATTAAGCATAGTGTGAGTACATATGAAGTGAGTAGAACTTATTTAACACCTTGAAGATCCATTGATGTCAAAAAAATGTAATCAATTTAACTTATTTTCAATCTACTTGGTGTGAGGACATAACATTTATATGAAATTCCTCACAGATCATTAAAAGTTGTGAGTTAATTAGAGGAGATTAATAATATCTCTCATAGATTTTATTCATGGCCATAATTTAGTCACCATCCATAATAGATAAAAACCACCCCTTATCATTTCATTAAATTAATTAAGAAGGTGACTTTCTCTATCAATAAGACCTATTTGTAATAATTTAGAAAAATCCATTTATAATGTCATTTGAAAATTACTCAAATTATTCTATAGTTTTTAATTTCATTAGGAATATATAAAAATATTATCCCAAAATACCACCAATAAATTGTTATGCTAATATTTAAAGAATGTTTACATATATATTCAATTGGGAACTCAACTTATTTATCAAGAGGAAAACCTTAATACTTTTTGGATAATAAATAAATATTTTCCAATTAAATTGTAATGTATTCAATGGAGATACTTTATTTTCCCTCAACCATTTAGGGAAAATATGGTTGTTCACAAGGAAATAGCAAACATACTTGCGAAATTTTTTCTAATAGAGATTCGTAAATTTAATTCTATATTTACAAAATTAAACGGTGGTTTGGGATAAGGAATGATACATTCCTTTGATAAAATATTTTATTAGATCTTTATAAGGATAAAAAATCTAGGTGTAATATTTCATTAAATTCAATAAAATGTATAATACCTATATTTTGTGAAGAATATTGAAATGACTGGTTTCGTTATTGGTTTGAAGATCTACAAGGAGTGTTAATTTTTGAGAATTGAAGATAGGATTTTCTTATCAGTTGAGGCAATTATTGAATTATCATGCCCTGGGATATTATATAATGGTGTTTCTATATACTTTTGAATATTTTTGGATTTTTTTAATATTTTGGGAATCAGATAAATGTTTTTTGGTTGACTTCAAGATACCATATTAGCCCCTGAGTTCTAATATTTCATATAAAGGGTACCAAGTTCTAAATAAATGATATGTTGAATAATGTATGTTCCCCTGGTTACATAAAGGTGGGGTACATGGTTCCCAATAGGTTTTAATGTTGGGTATTCCATCTATGATGGTCATTGGGTACCCAATGGCAGCGTACCACTCACCTAGTAGATTTCTACTCTATTTTTTAGAATGTTTGTTAGAATATGGTTTTCATAATAAATATTACAATGAAAATTCTATGGAATTTTTTAGCTAGTGTATGATAAGGAGGCCACACTACTTCCCCTATCGTACCTACCATTTCATCCCCTTGGTCTATGTATCCTTTAGTGAGTGTATTATTTGTTATATGTGAGTTTCACCCCTCCCTATATTGTTTTATTCCACAATTTTATCCTCAAATTTTAAATGGATACACCAAGATATTTAATGATGATACCCTGAGAGAGCAACAAATTTGTTTGGAATTTTAGAGAATCATGGTGTTGTCTTTAGAGGAAACCATATAATAGTTAATTCACTTAATTTTTTATGGTATAGATGTTGATAAGGCGACATAATGAATTTTTTACACTATCAGTTTTTCCGTTGATACTCTATATAAAGAGAAAAATCCAAATTATTATAAATAATAGATTATTAGGATATATTAGTTTAAATTGTTTATAATTGAGGATGAGATACTTATAGCTTGAGATTTGGGCTTCAGGTCTTGAGGATAACAGTTCTCAGTGTGTAATTTAATATTAATAGGCAATTGAATAATGGGGTAACATTGAATATTATATATGTGGACCCTTTAATAGTAATACGTATATCTTGTTTAGTTTTGTGATATGCGTTTATATGTATGGGATTCTGAGTTTAGAAAACTAAAATGGGTACTTTAGGGGTAGATGAATGTAAATTATGATTGATATATTATACTATGAGAAGAACTATGGCTATGTATTCATTATTATGAATTTAGGAACTGTTAATGAGTGTGTCTCAAATGGGGCCCAAGTACTAATGGTATGGTTTAGACCCTAACATGGTAATTGGATATGTTATATGGTGTAACTATTATATTATTTGAATAAATAGATAATTTATTGGGCACTTAAGTGGTAAATCCTTTTGAGGGAGAATGGAATATGTGTGATTTAAACACCACTGAGAGGTCATCTTAATCCATTATTTCATAAATCTCCAACACTCATGTTAATTTTATTACGTAAAATAGTGTAATATTGATATGAAAAATTTCAATATAGTGAATTGAAAATGAATATAAATACCAAATAATGGATAAGGGATAATACAAGGTTCACTAACTGTTATTATAAGCTAGTTAATCACAAGTATACAATGGTTTTGATCTCATTAACCATATTCATATATTAATATAAATATGTAGAATAAATTTATCAAGGAGATAATCTGAAAATCTTCAAATAGTAAAGAATACTGAAATACATCACGTTGAACAATACTTTCCTCCCCTACCTGAAGTGCTTAATAAACAAGGATTTCAAGTGAACCATTGTTATTATTTGATTTAAAAAAAAACCCACTTGGAACACTGGCTGGAAGATATGGTATGCATAATCTATGTTTTTTTAAATCTCTAATTATTTAGTTTGGGTGAGACAACCAACTTTTTATACAATATAGAACTATTATTGTTTGACCTCATTCTATATGACACAATTGCATGGTCTGATAGATATGTAAACTAAACCTTTAATATAATTCAATAGTATTATGGAGTGGAATATTCACTTAGTTTTTGAATCATATATATATATCATGAAATATGACATTATCTACTAATGATCTGTTTTTTATTACCACAGTGCTTCTTGGGTGAGCTCTATGACTCCTCAATCCATGTGATAGATAAATCTCATTGTATGGCCACTAAGGTCTGGATAAAAACATTTTAGTGTGGTTAAGGAAATTTCAATTTAACACAAATTATTTTATTAACCAGGTGGAATCTAATTTTTCACATTATAGGATTTTTGACAAGAATGGTTTACCATAAATTTCAATAGTAATCCTATAATTCATGACTCATTATCATGCAGCCAACCTATCATGGACCTATATAAGTCATAGTGATACTATATGATCAATGATTTGTGACCATGTATTAGAGTAAAACTATTCCATTGATACAACATCATCATTGTACACTAACACCATTCATGTTAATATGAACTTCAACTCATCAAAACTAAATTCTTCAACATCTTCACATGAATCAAAAGCAACTCCAATAGATCAATGGGGATGTTGTTACTAATTAAAACATTAGATGAATTTACAAACCAATTAATGAACTGTCTCAAAAATACATTCATAGAAGGCATCTAGTGTGAACATTTCTTACGCACTACACTATATGATAGAATAATTTCTATAAATGTAATAAAAATATATGTGTAACAACAACTCTATTTTTACAATGTCTAATTTGACATCAAAACAAAACTCATATTTTTCAATCCAATTCCATTGGAAATTATATGTCTGAAACACTCATAAAGTACCCAAAATCATAAAATATCATATCTATTTCATGGGCCGTTAATGAAAATATTTTTAGTTTTTTTGAAATATTATAATTATTACAAATATCTCTTTGCACTTCAGCTTCAAATACCAAAACATTATGTTTCTCCTATGATTTTAACTATAAAAAGAAACTAGAGTCCCTCCACTTTTATGAGAATATATACTTTTGTATTTATCCCCTTTTGAATAAATTAAAATGAATTAGATAATGATAATAACTAATATATCTTTCATGGATTTTGGGAGAGAATGCAGTCTAAATAACACTATCAAGTTGTACAATTCTTCCTTAGATAGGTGAAACTTGCTGATTTCCCAAATGTTGTTGTTTTTTAAATCATACTCCAATTATATCTAAATATACTCCACCTTCTATTTGATATAATTTACTTTTTTTGTTTTTATAATGAATTTTGTGTCAGATTATTTGACAAGGTGATTACACATTGGTTGTCACACCCAATAAAAAATGGGTATATGAAACTCACCCATAAGTATTTGATTTGTGACATCATACACATAACATGTGTCCTATATTGGGTTTATAGAACATATAAAACCTTATTTTTGATCAATATTAATTAATATTTCTTCTATAAGGTCCATTAAATGAATCTGCATATAATAAAGAAAACTAGTCTACATGTAGAATCCTGATCTACCACATCTATTCCCCAATCAACATCGGAACAACCACAATGTAAAACTGGAATGTTATTGTTTTACCCCAAGGTAATATCAAAATCTACCTCGATATAGTGTAAGTTCTATTTTATCACCTAAATAGATTCATCTATTAAATTAATTTATAATAATGCACAAAATATAATAAAAAATTGGTTGTTATGAATAGAAACCATCATGTAATGTAGGCTACAAACATGCCTTGGAATCTCTATTTGATCCAAACTATTTATTTCATTCTAAAAAAACTAGGTCCCAGTTTTTATAGAAGTGGTTACCTCCCTTGATACATCCATGAACCATTTCATCACTAACTAATTAGTATACATATATTGTGAGAGAAATATATAACCTTCTATATTAGCAACTTGAAAACCCCAAAATAATAAATATAACATATCATGAAACTCTTTATGTGACTCATCATACTGAAAACCAAGACCACAAATGGGTCTCCATTGTTTCCAAAAACATTTTTGTCATGAACATTATAAATTAGTATATGTGAATTTTTTTCTTATGCCACAATATAGATATTAAAACCCTATATGCCTTTCATTATTTTAAGACATTTAAACTCGTATCTAAAATTTATTGGGATTCCTTTTTTAGAGTTTTAAATTCTTATTCATATTGTAATAACTAGAACCATAACCACAATTGAGAGACCATTCATGTTTTTAAATGTATACATCTTCCTTATGTTGTTTGTTTGTAAATGATTGCATCATTTCCATGTGTAAAAAATTATAATTATATTGATCTAATTTAACAAAAATTATTTTAATATTTTCAAATGATACAACCTGGGAAAGAATCTCATCCAAATCATTACATTATATTTGAGAGTATTGATTGAAAACAAGATTATAACAATTCCTTTATACATTGAATTTCTCATTATGTTAATTTATAAAAACCAACATTAGCATTTTTAAATCATTATCATTGGGATTTTATATAAAAATAAATGTTCTATTAAACATAATTTTATTTATATATTCCATTATTATAGTTATCCAATCATCATGTCACAAATCTTCTTCAACCCCATTTGGTTAAAATTTCCAATGTATGCTAGTATGATTTGATTATAAAATTATGATTGAGGATTGAACTCATATTATTTATATATTTGTGGATTTTATCTACTTTGATATGTTTCTTGTTTATTAAGAATGTATATCATATTTCCTCAGATAATTCGTTATTCCTAGATATTTCATAATCATCATCAATGTCATAAAAATATTCTTATGTATCCAAACAGTAAGAGATTTTCATAATTTTTCTATTATATATTCATCAACTTAATAATTATTTAGAAGAAATTTTTATGATGTTTATTTATTATCCCCAATAATCACATAAAATATATTATTGACTTTCTTTATATTCTTTTTGAAAAATGCTCAATCATTCCACTAGTGTGTATATATATAATAATCCTTCACTTGTTCTATGATAAAACATTAAAAAATTTATACATGTAATAATAATGAATCAAGGGATGGAAGATATCCTCAAGAATTTAAATAATTTATTCTTTTAATCCATAACTCATAATCTATGATGAGTAAATCAGATTGAAGTAGGAACTGATCTATAATGTAGACACTAACATTTTTAGCAGGTCACCAAATGAATTTAGTAGTCCCATGATCTAATAACGTGGTTCTATCAATTTAAACTAATATTTGGTATTCTATCTTAGTTACAATCTATTTGGTGTGGGTACAGAGAACAATATTGATGTCTTATTACCTGATTCTCAGAATATGCCTCAGTGTATTGTTTTTTGTATTCATATTGATTATTGGATGAAAATATTTTGATTTCACATCACAATTTATTATAAAAAAATTCTTAAAAGTGATTGAATCTCTAAAAAACATGTGAATTTCATTATAAAATAGATATAATACATACAATTGAAATCATCAAACAAATTCATAAAATAACTGTCTCTATTGGATGTCTTCAATATTATTTGTCTACACACAACCATGTGTACCAGCTCCAGAGGATTATTTTTCTACTTTTTTGTTGCTCATGTTATATATTTTACTTACTCCATTTGTATTTTGATAATATTTGGGGTAGTGATCTAGAGTTGATAAAACATTCCATAGTTTCCTAAATTGAATAATAAATATTATGGAATTACACCTTCTCATTAAGATGTTATATATGCATGATATATGAAATTTTGGACAATTTTCAAATATTTATTATCCTCCCTAAAATATAGGTTTTGAAATATTATATTAGTGCACATATGATTTGAGTACATAGAAAATGAAAAACAAACCCCTTACTTATAAATGAAATCTACGAACGTAAAAGATATATTCCTCAATTTTTACTCAATGAATTTTAATATATTTGATAACCATTAATTATTTAATGTTCTTATATGGTAAATATCATTCTTCAACAGATTAATATTTCATTTAGGATTATCCTTGAGGATAATTTTATCCTTTTCCAAATTTATTTAAAACTTTTTATAACCAATGTGAATCTTAGATACACGAGGTTTTTACTTCTAAGGTTATGAGACAACATTATTTTTTCAATTAACACTATTTCCATCATTTTTTTAGCCAGGATGACTGTCAAAAATCATTTTCTTGTTGTACCATGGGATAATACATGAATTTATTTGAAGAAAAGAAAACCCTATCCATTACTTTTGAGATTTTTCTTACTTCCCTTATTTTTTTGGAAACACATGATGAGTTTTCCTTGATGAATTTTTAGCATCAACTGTTACATCCTCTAGAGATGCAACTTCTTCATTATTATAAATGAGATTCATAATGGTCATATGAAATATATTATCACTAGAATCATAGATTTTATTAAAATATCCCATAATTTGTTTGAATTATTCCTACTTATTGTCTATATTAGTGAATTTGGATTCATAAATTGATTTCTTTAATCAATCACTGTTATGTTTCGATGATCAATTTTTTCTCTCCTGCGTTTTGTTTTATATTAATCACAAAAATAAATTAATTATTAATTTGAAGAATTTATTTTCCCTATTTTTTATTTATTTATTTATCATCACATTTACTTTTTTTACGATCACTTTAAGGGTAACTGGGTTAATTTTATTTACCCCTAAAATCAGTTAGACATTCAATACGTGAGTCTTAATTATTTATTTCACTTCCCTAACCAAATAATGTGAGCTTATATTTTGAGTTGAAAATTATTATTCTTTTTATTTTCTTATAAATTTCCATGGAATAACATTATTCTATATACACCACTAGACACCTTGTTTTTTTAATGTTGATCAATGAGATTTGTCATCGACCTCATCTTTCTAAAACTAGGAACATTTTGTAAAATATGTCTAATATAGTAATAATAGAAGATAAAAAATATATTTGTACCATTTTGATTATAATTTAAACACTAAATTTTATTATATTATTGAAATATGGATTCTTAAAAATTGAAGGTATCAATTTCATATTTATATTAATCATCATGATTATTTTTTTTGAATATTATTTTGTTCCTTTTAATGTTTTTAATGAATCATACTATGATAATATTTTATTTATATTTATGAATTATCCTATTATAATCTCATAAGAAATAATGACATTGTAGATTTTGTTAATGGTATGTTCAAAAAAGACTCGATCCTCTAGGGTAGAACTCCATAAATAATATTTATGTGATCGTATTCTCATTTATGTTTTTGTTGTGGAAAAATCGAAAAGAACTTATATATAGGTGTTAATGGTGATAAGAATATTTTTAACTAAAGAAATAATTCACCCATTATTTCATCTTCCCCAATTAATATACCTTAAAATTTATCCATTCCTGATTTTCATCATGATTCATTCACCTTCATTTTTCTACTTAATAGAAATCTTCAAATTTATTCCATATTCCTCTCACTATATTTATACAAACAATTTTTGTGAACTCATTGAATAATATGGTTAAGAGTAACACATTGAACAATATCTCATTTTATTATATGTTATTTATGTCCAATAATGTATAGGATATATTGACATTGGTAATATTCACACAATTCTCAATTATATCAAAAATTTTGAAGCTGAATTATTGACGAAATAGAACCACCCTCCATATATATATATATATAATTCCACTCCATTGAATATAGGAACTGATATGTTATTAATTTTTTCAAAAAACCCATAGAAAATATTTATTAATTATATAACCATAGATCAAAATTATAATATCTATGATAATTTACATGTAATAACTCTAATGAAAACAACAAGAATAGATTACTAGGGTAGAACATAATAAAAATAAAGCCTAATATGATACCAAATGAATTTTGTATGATTATAAATAAATAACAATAAATGTTAGTAGTAGTATATGATACTTATTGAGTATAAAATATAATAGAGTCGGTGGGGGATGATTCAATGGTTTCCAAAAACACTAGTTCTCACCAAACATTACCGTATTGAATAGTTCATATATAATCTCAAATATGATGATTTAGTTGTATGGTAATGTAAATGTAAGAACACACATATGATACAATGGAAATAAAAGGTCCCATAATTCTTATATAAAGTGGATAATTTATATTGTGTAATTGTTAAAATTATACTACATATGTTAATTTCTTCGTTACTAATAAAAATATGGAAATATATTAAAAAATATTCATGAACTCACAATGAATGATACAATGATGAGATATAACAAATAAAAAAACATATACTTCCCAAAATTCAAGTGCCTCAAAAATTTGGATTTTTTATACACCCTCATTTATCCCCCAATGTCTCATTCAAACCCAAAAATATACAGTCCCTTGAAAAAATGTTAGGATAACATGAAATATCATCATAATCACATTGTATTTGGTTTAAGTGAGACACCAGTATTTTTATAGAATATATAATTCTTTTAAATCACATCCTTCCTCATTATGTGATATTCAAATCAGATATATATATTCAAATTAAATTCTAAAGAAACTCAAACATTAAATAAATGTGGAAGGATTACTCAAAACATCAACCCTATATCACGTCATATTTACCTTCATATGTAGAATAATTCTTATGGAGTGTACGTAGTTTTTATTTTAGGAGAAATGTGATTCTTCATTATAATAAGTCATGAAATTAATAGGGTATGTCCAATGTTGACCAAATGAAAACATTATGGTGTAAGAAAAGAAGTTTCACCTCATCATGAGATTAACCGGTTCCAGAAAAGAGAAAAAACAATTTTATCACATGTAATGATTCATGGTGTGGACAATTGTTCACATCCGCTTATAATAATCATTCACTTAAAAGGTAATTATAATTTATTGTGTAACCTACACCAATCAAATACTTCATTAAAGAACCAACCCACTACAGTATGAGTTCTATTCTTAAGGGAAACTCATACACTAATTTAATATTATCAATGAATAATAATACCCTTCATGTCAAACCTAGACCATTTAATTTTTAGTATTTTATTATTGTCCTGGTGTTGCATTATTTGTTTTATTTTTAGTTCATGTTATCGAAAGAATGTTATTATTTTTGTGGGATTTGGGTGATGTTTTCTCATATCCACAATTTGATTACAGTTTGGGTCAAACTGTTTGGGTCCCAGTAGGAACTGACTTCACTTCTACTAGTGAAGAATTTCTTTTGGTCAGTTAGAATGAAACATGTGGAAAACAAGGAAAATGTAATAGTCTAATTATAGATTTGAGTGGTAGGGTTAGCACAGAGTTTCCCAAACTATGTGTCCTAACCATGTGAGTTGGTCAGGTCAATTGAAACATGAAATTTTTATTGTAACATATTAATATTCATAGAAAAATCCAACCACTCTTCTCTTGCTCAATAATTTGGCCCCAGGAGATCCATGAAATGCTTCCACCTTCCCCCCTGTTGGGATTCCAAGATCTCCTCTTTCAATTATTGATCGGATTTATTTATGTGTAAGTTTACTTCTCATCCATGACCTCTATTTTTATTATTACTTCTCCATCTATGGATTTTTTTCTCTTTAAATGAGCCATAGGGAGAGGGTTGGCTATCATTGGTTGATTTATTTGGTTATAGGGTTTGTTTTATTCCCCAGGTGTGGCTATTCCTTCTCCATGTTTTTTTCTTGTTCATACTATTAGAATAGGTGTTTCCATTATTTTCCCATCTAGAACATTCCATTTATACTTATGGTTTCCTTATGTTTCTAAATTTTTTATTCCTGATTATTGGGTGTTATTATAATGTTTTTTGGAAATTAATTTATGGAAACTTTATTCAAATTGTTTTTCAATGTGGTTTCATAGTTATTCCAAAATATATATTCTTACAAAGTGTTTCAAAAATGTTATATATTATTAGAAAATTAAATTAGGTTAATTATGTTGTTCTTGGCCTTGGTTGTGTCTTGGAAATTTACTTTTCACAGTGAATAGAATTGGTATGTGGTTTGGGTATTTTAATATGGTTTGATGGTTGTGTGTGAAATGTTTCTGAAACCCATTTTTATTATTAAATGGGAATTTAAGGTAGTTTGGTGTTTATTTGAGCATCCTATTATACATTGAAGCATCATTATTTGCATGTGGTGCACATATATATAGGCTCACTAATGATGATAGATATCTTTCTAAAATGATACTTTCGAATATCGTATTTTTCTTTCTATGTGATTCTATACCATTTATTTATTATTTCCCGTAATCTTATTCTAAATAGTTAACTCTCAAACCCCAATGTTTTATAAATGGTTCCTAGGTTTCAAAAATTCATAAAAAAATTTCAGTTTGTGAGTTCAAAATCATTGCCAATTTGGACTTTTGGAAATTGGTTTGGTAACTAAATGGAATAATTTATCTTTTGATAACTTTGGGTATGTTTATTGCTTTAATTTTATATTTGGAAATGGTTTTGGGAAATTTACAAGGTTATGGAAATGTAAATTCCCAAGTGGTACTTTGAGATGTTTTGGAAAATGGTTTGGAAGCCCATGTAACCTGTAGGCTCGGTTGGACCCTTTGATGATGTGATGTGTGATGGGAACCCCTATGGTGGATCCTCCTAGGAGGGAGTCATCACATATTTGGTTTTGTTGTTTGGCCTTGGAAATAATGGTGGAATTTGTGTTATTGTTTTATGACATGTATGTGGGGACCTCCCCATTCAACACTTAAAATTATCATGGGATTACATGGAATCATATAATGGTTTGAGTGGTTGTTTATTATCAACCTCAATTAATGGGGTTGTTACCCTTGGATTTTCTAAGAGACCAGTGGGGACATGCCACTAGTGGGGATTGTTTAGAGAAGCCAGTGGGTTATTGATAATAGAGTTTCACCATACACCAGAAGGGGAGTCCAAAATGAGTATGTCCAGGGATCTCATTTAAATATGTTTATGAAATGCCCATGATTATATTTTTATGAATTGTTTCTCTAATACACTATGGTGTTTATCCATATTAGTTTATTTCTTCTTGTTATGTTTTCTTTATTTTTCAGCATATCCTGCTTTTGATCTTTTGGTATGGATTCTTCATTGGGAATTTGGTTATTGAACTCGGTTTTGAAATAGAAATCTATTTTTTAAAAGTGGAATGTTTCTTCAATTGTTTTTTAAAAGGAAATCATGTATTTGTTTCTTCATGATAATAAAACCCTATTTTCTAAATTTATTTCAAACGAGTGTTTATGTACTATTTTGAAACTTAAATTTATAGATTCTATGTTGCGTACCTAATGAGCTATTTATGATCAAACCATTTTTGTGACCCTCAGTTTTTATAGTATTGACCTAATTTGTAGGTTCATGTTTTGGGTTTGGTTGTGGTATTGGAAAAGGTTTCTCTTGCGATCAGTGTTAACAATGAGGTCATGTAAAGAGAGTGTTGTTCTAGTTGGGTTCTAGATTAATTTTTTGGTTTCTATTCTTTTAGCTGTTTTGTCTGAGTCTTCTTAAGTTTAATTTACGATTAGCTATTTTTGAATTATTCTACAAGATATGTTTAGTTATTTAATCATTTTTTCAGGAATAAAACATTTCCATTTGGATGACCTTTTAAACCTAATGATATTCTCCAACCTCAGAGGATAAGGAATTCCTCCTGAGCCTTGTCTTGTACTGGGTAGGGTTTTAGTTGGGATGGAATCTTGGAATTGTTCATGAAAAAATGTATTAGAGACACCCAATGTTATTTGGGGTTTTAGTTATTTTTGAGATTAGTACATTTGGGACATGATAGTTAGGTATAAAAATATAATCATGAACTATTTATCATTTTAATCGTCAAGTTTCCAATGGTATTCTAGGACTTGATTATTTTTTTTGGTTTTGGTGTGTGGATGGTGAATGTTAATAGAGGTGAACTGGTGTTGTGCAGTGAGATAATGTTGTCTAGTGAATCTTCTAGTGCCCAATTACATGGTTCAATGTTATCCTATTATTGGTTAATTCTTATTGAATTCCCCATTATCCATGTTTGTGGGTCATGCACATCTTCTAGTTCCCTATTCCAGGTGTTTGGAGCGAGTTAAGATTTGGATGGGTTTTTACTAGTGAAATTTCAATTTGAAATGGAAAGTTGTTTTTGGAAAAACATAATGGTATTTAAAAAGGAAAATGATTTCATAGAATGGGTTTTGCCTTTAAATTTGATGTTGGTGTATAAAAATTGGATTTTGAAGTGGATTCTATTATTTGGAATGTGTCATATGAAGAAAAGTGTTTTGAAATAGGAATGGAAATGGTGGTTTTGAGAGAGGATTTTGTTTTTATGTGATGTTTGTTTCGTGAATATGTTGTTTTCATTTGGAATGTTTCTTTATGGATTAAACCTTTGTTTGATGTTGATTTTTTTTCTTTCTTGTGTTATGTGGAGTATGCCCCCGAGAAAGGGAACAACGGTTTCTAATGAGCCTCTCTCATTAGCTAGAACTGTCTAAACACCTTGGGGAGAGGTGGGATCAATTAATTCATTGTTTTTTCCACTTTATGATGGAAATCGAGGTCCATTTGCGGTTTTGGATTTTATTGAGGATGTTGAAAGTGTCTTCAGTTTCATTGGAACTCCTGAATCAGGGATTGTAGGCATAGTTTTGGGATCATTTGAAGGTCTGATTTTGGACCGGTTGAAAGAGATTTTCCAAGAATCATTGCAATTTTTAATGTATTGGTAAGTATTTAAGACCAATTTCATCTGATGGTTTGTACATGAGGAGGTATTGGTGAATAAAGTTGTAGTGCTCATGTGTGTTCACTAAGGTCAATGAGTTGTGAAGGCCTATACTGACATTTTGAAAGAGGTGGTTTCTTATTCCTTAGAGATTGCATTGGAGGATCAATTGAAAGAACATATTTTATTTTGGGGTCTCTTTTTTCTGTGATCATAGAGATACTCCAAACATCTGATAATTTTCTATTTGGAAAGATGGTAGATGAGTTGTTTTAAGCTATGATAATTCCTAGAGCACATGCAATTGTCCATACGGCATCTCATGGTGTTGATGACAGTTCCCCATCCGGGGAGTGGTTTATACCAAAGAAACTCTTTCCTGGTTAGTCTTCTTAATTGGTTTTGGATTCTCAATATTCAGATCCTCTACTCATGTCCTTCCATTGTGTTCGATTTTCAAACTCTAATCCATATTGTCATAATTAATTGAAGGATTTTCACTGATGCATCTACTTGGATTACATAGAGAAGTAATGGATGAATATTTTCCAGAAGAAGTTGCCATGATTAAAGTGTGTCAGATCCTGATCATGGGGAAGATAATTCTTTAAAACATCAGGTCTCCAACCACATTCTTTAGAGTGATGCTTTTCAAACATTTGGGGATTAACAGTGGTAAATAGAGCCTTTGACTATGAATAATTTCAGTTATAATTTTGTGGATCTATTTCATGTTGTAAATTTCTCCTTATTGTAAAAGGACTTATGGAAAATGTTCTATTAAATATTTTATGGAATCTCTTAATTTTTTCATACTTGTGTTATTTTACAAGTGATATAATTCTATTTTTTGGTTATTCTATATAGTGGTGAATATTTTAATACCCATATATCTTCTGGATTCATTGTTTTTCACATGATATTATTCCATAAGGATCTTGGGACTCATAGAATTTATGTATTGGGGTTAGGTTCATTGATATGGTTTTAGTTCAATTATTTATTTTCCACTAGCGTTAAAGGGTTTGGGTTCTTGTTTAGAGTTTCCTCATTGGTCGAGCTCGTGGTGGGGCAGTAGTGTTGGTTGCTGTTAGTAGGTTTCTTGTGAAGGGAATAAACCTCCACTTTTCCAAAAAATAATTTCCATTAAGGATGATATTAGGGTTGATCGAGTGTGACATTTATAATGTTTGGTTACACTATGGTTCATGGTTTGGATTCTATGTATTTAGCTTCAATATAACATTTTTGTTCTTATTCAGTCAGGTGACTTTCTGGGGATAGAAAATTTATGTAGTGGGGGAATTTGAAACACCCTGACCAAAACTTTACCTCATTTTATTAATTTTTTATTTTTGGGTCCGTTTATGGATGTTTGGGATGGGTTATTTATATATGTTTTTGTGTTTTGGGTAATTTGGGTCTATTTTGGCATTATGCATGGTATGAGCATTGTTTGGCCCAAACCGTTTGAGTCCCAGCTGGAATCGTGCACCATTATTTTGGTGGATATTTACTTGCACATTTGTTAGAGGAAACTATGTAGAAATAATATGAAATACATCTACCAAATAATAGAGTTGAGTGGCATAGATTGCATATAGTTTATAAAACTATAAGGTCCAACTGTATTAGTTTTCCAGGTTTTTGAAAACATGAAATTACCATTCTTCCCCTATTATGTTTTAACACCAAAATACATCCTCTCTTCACCACCACCTTTGCGTTGCCCAAGGGGATCCTTGGGGGGATTCATCCTGACCCCCAATATTAATTTTTGGTGATCCTCTCTCAAATTTATTGTGTATTATCTTTGTGTAAGTTTCCTCATCCTCATCTGCATCTCTTATTCTTGTTTATTATTTAACTTTTTTATGTGGCTTTTATCATTTCATCCAAACCCTAATGTGATATTTTCCCGATGTTGGTGGATTTCTATGGTTCTAGGGTGTGTTGTTTGATCTTCGGGTATGGATTTTACTTCTACATGGGTTTCATTATGTGAAGAAACTATTGATGTAGGTGTTTCCATTATTTTACGCTCTGACACATTTCACTGATTCATGACCATTCTTTATTAGTTTATAAATCTAATATTTTTTATTATATGTTGTAAGAATTTATTTTTCCAGAAAATCAATGTCGATAACTTGATGAAAATTGGGTTTAAAAGGGGTGTTGTAGTGATACGTAAATATATGTTCTGATAATGTGTTTGATAAAATACCATTAGATCTTTGAAAATTAAATTACATAACATAGTATTTAAATGTACCTGGTTGTGTATTGGAAATTTATTTCATTATGAATTTATTTTGGAATATCGTTTGGGTATTTCTATGATGTTTTATGGTTGTCTGTGAAATAGTTTCAAATCCCCATTATTATTCCAAAATGATAATTTCATGTTATTTGGTGATGATTTGAGTGTTCCCTTGGATGTATGCACAATCATATGTGCACATGGGGCACATTTGGATGGGGTTAGAAATAATAATATCTCTCTTTACAAAAAGATCCTTTCGAATATGGTCTTTTCATCCAAAATGATCATATTTTATTTCTTTTATTATTTACATACAGCTTTTTGTAAATTGATTTAACTCAAAAACCAATTCTTTTTCTAAATTATTACTTAGTTACAAAATTATTTAAACGAGGTTTGAAATTATGTATTCAGAATCATTTCTCATACAGAATTTTGGAATGTGGTGTCGTAAGTAAGGAAAATAAAGGCCTATTTGGAACATATGGGAATGTTCTTGGGTTTCATTCTAGATTTTTATATGGATTTGGGAAATGGATTTGGTTTTGAAAATATTAAATCTCATATTGTAAAACCCCCAATATCCATGTTATGTTTCCCTTTAATAATGAAATAGCTTGCATTGTACACAACTTCGACATTCTAACACACCGCGACCAATCAAACTAACTATGATTAATTGTAATCCCATCTTTTTAAAACATTATAAATATTATTTTTAGAAAATGACTTCATTTTTTAATTTTAAATATTGAAATGAGCATAGGGTGATTTTTTTGGTATTTTTTTGAAAAAATTCAATTTTTGATGAATAATGAAAAACACCGTGTTATTGGATAAAACTGAATTATTTATTGAAATAATTATTTATTTTATTTTAAATTTATTTAAGGTAAAAATAGATACATAATACCTATATAAGTTCAATGTAATTCATTATATTCATTTTATAATAAGTTTAGATATATAAAAATTTTATTGAACTTTTTACCATCTTTTACCCACCTCCTAGGAGCATTTGTAAATTTGCATAAAACATAATTTTACCACTTCTGTGATTTGTATTTAAAAAATTTTAGAGACATGGTTTTTATTATAATATAAAATGTGGTTCAATAAGATTAAAATAATTTTTTGTTAATAGTAACTTTTGACTTTTAATTACCACGGTTAAAAGTATATATTGTAATTAAGGGTAAAAATGATATCATAATTACCATAACACAAATCAGAATTCTATTGGACAAGTTTAATTCAAAAAAAAACTTCAGAATAAAATTTTATCCTCTTTGGTCCACTAGCAATAGATTATGTCATTTTTATTTTATTTTATTTAAAGAAGAGTTAAATGATTTAAATTCAACCTTTCATAACTAAAACATTTTTAATATAGGGTTACACAAAATATAAATTCGACTATAAATATTCATTCGAAAGATAAAACTATATCTTACATAATGGTGTTTTATTATAATTTATAGACATTAAATATTTTAATTTATTTAAGACCCAATGGTGATGCAGTGACAACCATATGAATGAAAGATTAAAATAATTGATATTATAAATATCACAATAAATTTAATTTGAGACTTTCGAAGAATTGCACTAATTTTATAGGTTAATATGAAATTTTAGGGTTTTTTAAATATATTTTTGAAGTAATAATTCAGTTATGATTTTTACAAAAAAAATTCTAAATTGTGCCAAAATTATCGTAATTGAGTTTTTAAAACAAATACTATATTGTTAATTGATAATTTTCCTAAAAATCTGAGGCTCTTCCAAAGAGTTTTAATAAGGTTATATTTATTAATAATTAACCACTTGGGGTTCTCTTGGAAGTTTATAGTATGTTTATTAACCATATAATATATAAATACAACGATACATGGTTAATGTCAAACTATTAAACTAAGTGTTAAATCTAAAAGATATGGATAATATAGTGACTAAAGCTATCAAAAACCTATTGGATGAGAGGTTTTAAACCGTTCCTGACCTTATCCTAAAAATACATCATTTTTGAGCCATTATAAATGGATAATTATTTTATTATAAATTAATATTTCCAGATTTTCCATAAGTGAACCTCATTTATCTTATAAATGGGTACTTACCCTTATCTTAATTTTACAAATCCATAGCCATTTTTCTCGACCAAACCCGGACCAAATATCCTCCAAAAATTACTACCTTCATTCTAGAGGCCTTAATCTGGTCCTAAATCCAAACAATGGTTCTTTTTTCATCAAATGGAAACGAAGAACCCGAAGAAGAGGTAAATATTTCATCACCTCTTTCAAGTTATTTTCTTCTTCTTATTCCACTTTATTATTTTTTTCCATTATAAAATAATTAATAGAGTATATACTATATAATATGATGTAATTATAAATATGGTGCAACCATATTCATTATTCAATCCAACCAATAAATGAAAAAGTCACCATACGTGCGTACATACGGCTTACTGTCTCCACGTCGTAGCGTAGTTTGTTATTCAAATACATCATTATTTTTGATGGGTATAATAATGATTATAACTGATGTAAATAATAAATATAAAATGTTAATGATATATTATATATCATATACCATCCAAATACCTACGATTTCACCATTAATATAATGATATTTTCGCTCATGCATACATACAGATTACCGTCTCCACGAACGCAATGAGATTCATTCCCTATCATAATCACTCAAGAATAATTTTCAATTTATTATTAAAAATAATATTTTTAAATATAATATCATTCTTATATATGAATCAAAAACATCCTATCCATAAAAAACATGTCTTACATAACCAATTATGTAAATGAAAATGAATTAGTTAACACCTAAAATGATCATACAAATGATATTTATTAACAAAGAAATATTAAAGAATCATATATGATATCATATTTATGTATATAGTTATTTTATAATTTAATATCAATAATTTAAATCTTATAAATTAGGCTAATGTTCCCTTGAACAAGGAAAAGTTCAAGGTAAGGGCTAATTTCACAAACTCTTTATTTTCCGAGGTTGTTTTCACCTAAGTATCTACTGGGACCTCCTTATCTTCCGCATCCATGTTCCTTAAAAATGTATTTCAAAATAATTTTACTATAAACTAGAATATGGTTTAGAGTCATTTATATAATTTTTGAATTTTTATAAAAAATTTTGAATGTAATCTTTCCATCATTTTTTAAACAAGGTACTTTATGACCTTTTCGAAAAAATTAAGTTATGAATGTCATTATTTAACTTATACAGACAGTGTGACTATTTTCCATCATTATATTATCATAGAAGCTTTCCATGCATGATTATAAGATTATTTCGAAAATAATAATTTTCATCTATAATTATGTGACATTTAAATGATTTCTAAATAGAAAAAGTTATTTATATCAAATAGTTTTGACTTCAACTATGTAAACATCCTTTGATGGATTTTAATCATTTTTGAAGTTGATTTATTTTGATAAAAATATTCCATATTATATAGAAGTTTTTGTGATTTTTTTGATTGTGGATGTGTTATTTTTACACCATTCATGGTTTATGAATAATGTATTGACATTTTGTGTGCTAGTTTTAATACGAATATTAATGTTATGTTTAATCCATTTCATTATAGGAATGAATTGGACTTAGTAATTGACTTTTGGAGCCTGCTATATCTTCTCAGTGCATCGGTAGGTCTCATTAGACAATCTAGTGTCTTGGCCTAAGGCCCTGAAAAAATCTTATTTGTAGTCTTGGCACAATGCCTTGACTATGTTGTTATAAAGTCTGGAATTATGCGTTCCATCATTATGAAAGTTGCTATTGATATTGCATGTGATTATTTGAGTATTAGAATAACAATTTGAATAAGTAAATGGAGTTATTTGATTTTATATTTTCTATATTACGATGATGTTTAAGTTTATATGACTTTTATTTTAGTCTTATACATTGCCTTAAATGTTTAATCTTATTGCTGAAATTTTATTTTATATTGTTATCGTTACTAAGCATATGAGCTCAGCCCTTTCAATGTTTTATTTTTTCCAGGACGTGAAGACGTATTTTATGGTTGACTAGTTTGGATCAGATAAGGATGTATGTTTGTTCTAAAAGGGACAAAATGTTGTTGATGTTTTTAATTCATGATGTAATGTAAAACATATGAAAGTATCTAGTACTTCCAAGGCTACTAAATTGATTGGTAATTGGGGACATGATTCTATAAATCATGCCAATGTTGGGTAATAATGCACTGACTGTTGGTAACTCATGTTTGGGCATTACAGTTGGTATTAGAGGAAGTTTAGTACAAACCTTAAAAGTTATATTTAGAAAAAATCTGATTAGCGAACATTACCCTAAGATAATCTTTGAAGATTTGTATAGAAGAACCTCCTAGAATTTTGGTATTGTAGTGATTTTGTGTGTTTTCAAAGAAATAAATCTCTGTCTAGATACAAGTATATAGAAGCTGCTCCGGTACAGATGTACCTAGGGGTAAAACCAAAAACACAACTTTTAGCTAGAGTCAAATGGGAACTAGTGCATGAAAAAAGTCCTTGCTGCACTCTTGCTTATGACCCTCAAGGTGGATATAATTAGGATAATCCTCATTTTCTTTACAAACCATTATTAAGGGTTTATGATTATATAATTCCTCGATAAAAACATTTTTATGATTATGGATTATGTCCAAAAACTGTTTAATTTACGATAAGTGTTTTATAAGTTTGGAATTATGTATTGTAATTCATAAACTAATATAGTGTATTCCATTGTTTCAAAATGGAATCTAGTGGAAGGAATGGAAATCGTATCAACACACGCAATCCATGTAAGGATTTCCCTGATACTCAATATAATTATAGTGGAGGTAGTTAAACAACTAGTGCTGATCAGTTTAGCACCATACTAGGACAACTCACTCAGGTTATGAATAATATCTTTTCCCATGTGGAGCAACCTAATCCAAAATGAAGATGATCAATGTTAGACCACATCATTAGGAAACAACCACCAACATTAAATGGGAGTAAAAATCCATTAGTAGTTGATCAATGGATAAATTTATTAGAAAAAATACTTCATGCATTGGGGCATAGAGAAAGGGAAAAAGTTTTCCTAGAAGTTAATCACCTCACGGGAGATTTAGATCAATGGTGGTCATTATTCCAAAACACAAAGGATGATGAAGAAGTAACAAAAATGAAATATAGGGAGTTTAAAGATATTTTCATAGAAAAATAATTTCTTCAAGACCATCGAGCAAATATGGAAAGACAATTTCTGAGACGAAGGAAAAAGAAGGAAGATAATGTCATGATGTATGAGGCTAATTTTAAAAGGTTTTCAAGGGATGCCACTTATTATATACGTAACCCAAGGAGTAATAATGATTGATTCTTTAATGGGGTAAAACCATTTCTCTGTCGATAATTAGTCTCACAATCCTTCTCATCATATGAAGATATTGTCTCATGCTCTATCATGATAGAAAAGTAATTCTATATGTCTTAAGACCTTAAAGAAAAGAAAGATAAAAAGGGATGTGTTGAACACTATGGAAATGGAAATAAGGGGAATAAGGGAAAAGAAGAATATCCATCCCACTGTTAATGCGGGAAGAAACACCCTAGTACTTTCCTGAAGGGAATGGGAGTCTGTTACATGTGTGGAGAAAAAGGCCACCAAGCTTATGACTGCAAGGGGAAGAAATATGCTGTCAATGTTGAATTATACAATTGTAGAGAAAAGGTGCACTATGCCAATGAATGTTATATGTGCCAAGGGAACCTAACTCAGAAAAGGACAAGGGGGAGGGACAAGCTCATGTGATCACTAATGTTGAGATTAAAGATCCAAAAGACATGGTTGCAAGTAATAAATGGTTTCATCATGTTTAGAAAATTCTTTATCTAATTATGGATAATTGAGTTGTTTCTTATCTTCCCATTTTGCTAAGAAAATTAGATATATTTTCAATTTTACTTAACAAGGGAGTTGTCAGTCGACACACCTAAGGGAAGTATCCCCGCAATAATGTTTTGTGAATCAATTCCGATTAGGGTATATAAATGTTCTTTATCTGATGATATCATCATCATAACCATGATTGAATTTGATTTAATCCTCCGAATGAATTGGATTTCATACCCTTATACAATATTTTATTGTAAGATGAAGGAGGTTACAATTTTTGATGATGATAAGTAGTACCTTATATTTTGAAAAAAAAACATCACAAACTAATTCATATATAGATCCAACCCTAGTAGCCCTACTAAATTCAATTAATGGGGAGTAAGAGAATGAAATAACTATGGGTGAGGAAAAGAATGTTTGAATAGTGGGCATACTTATTTTACAAGAATATGTTGACGTGTTTCTAGAGGATTTACCTGGACATCCTCTGAAATGAGAAAATGAGTTTCCCTTGATTTAATTCCTGGTTCATGGCCCATATCAAAGACCCATTACTGAAGGACCACCGTTGAATTAGTGGAATTAAACAAACAACTAGAGTAATTGAGTAACAAGGTATTCATTCTCCCTAGTGCTTCACCTTGGGGATCCTATATCCTTTTTGTTAATAAGAAATATGGATTTATGAGGTTGTGCATTGACTACATGGAGATCAATGCTATAATAACAAAAAAAACAAGAATCCCTTACCTCACATTGATGATTTATTCTACCAACTTTATGGAGATCAATATTTTTCAAATATGGACCATTGATCTGGATATCATCACTCATGTGTGAAAAAGGAATACATTATGAAAACAACATTTCAAAATAGGTATGGGCATTACAAGTTTACATTAATGACTCTTAGGTTGACTAATGCACTCTCTGTCTTCATTGATCTAATGAATAGAGTTTTCAAAGTATATATTGATGACTTTTTAGTGGTATTTATTGATGATATCTTGGAATACTACAAAAACTATAAAGATCATGAAAAGCAATTGCGTAATATTCTAAAGACTCTTAGAAGGAATTAATTTTATGGGATGTTTAGAAATTGTGAATTCCATCATTAGGAGATTTCTTTTTGTTGATATATTTTAACTACAGATGGAATCTCTATTGATCCTTCAAAGACCAAGGAAATAAAAAAATGGCCAGCATTGACGAGTATAAATTAGGTACACTATTTTACTGGTTTAGCAGGTTTTTATCAATGTTTCATCCAGAATTTTTACCGGTTGGCTAACCCATTATCCAATCTCACACGTAAAGGGGTTAATAATTTTTTGGACAAATGAGTGTGAGTAGTGTTACGAAGAAATGAAAAGAAGATTAGTCAATGATGCAATCTTAAATCTACTATCAAGTAATGATGGGTTTGTTATTTAAAGTGATACATTAATGAAAGGACTTGGTTGGGTCCTTATACTAAATGATAAAGATATTACCTATGTATCATGGTAGATAGAAATTCATGAGAAATACTATCATACTCATGATCTTGATTTAGAAGCTGTAATATTTCTTCTAAAAATATGGATACACAATCTCTATGTTGTAAAATTCGAGATTTATATTGATCACGTGAGTATGTAGTATATTTTCTCACAAAAGGAACTCATCATGGGGAAAATGTGATGGATTTAACAACTCAAAGATTATGATTGCACTATTCAATACCACCCGGGGAAGGAAAATAAGGTGGAAGATGATTTGAGCAGAATGGATCATGGAGTTTTGAACAAGAAAAGAGTTGGAAAGGATCCTATTTTCTTAGATCTAGTAATGATGGATATGGGAATAAACATTGAAGGTGAAATATCAATTCTTTTTCAAATGGTTTGCAAACCATCTTTACTAGAAATATTAAAAAGTTCTCAGATTGATGATGGGGAATTTCAAATGAAAATTAAAGATGTGACCCATGGAAGATTGATCAACTTCGTATATAATGATGGAAATTTGAAATTTGGGAAGAGAATTTGTGTTCCTAATATACCTAATCTAAAATGGTAATTTTTGGATGATGCTCATAGCTCCAATTTCCCTATACAACCAGGTAGCACTAACATGTAATTTGATTTGAAAAAATATTTTTGCTGGGAAAACAGGAAGAGAGAGATTTCTGATTTTGTGTTGAGATGTATGGGTTTTCAACAAGTGAATGATGGAAGGGAACAACCTGGAGGAGTCATGCAACCACTTCCCATAATATAGTGGAAATCAGATAATATTATGATGGAATTTGTCATGGGGCTACAATAGAATCATAGAAGGATTGATGTAATAAAGGTCATTATTGATCGTCTTAACAAGTCAGCACATTTTCATTATATTAGATAAGATTTACCACTTGAATGTTTGGAAATAATATATATTATTGAACTCGTAAGACTTCAGGGATTACCCCTATCAATTGTTTTTTATCATGATCCCCATTTTACATCATGATTTGGGAAAAGTTTTTCAAAATCCTTAGATACTGATCATCATTTGAGCACTGCCTACCACCCTAAAACCAATGGACAATCATTATAGACTATTGAAACCTTAAAATACATGTTGAAATCTTGATCACATGACGTTAAAGGTTAATGAGATCAATATATACCAATGGTAGACTTTTCCTATAACAATAACTTCAATTCAAGTATTCATATGGAACCGTATCAACAATTATAGGGAAAGGGATGTCAGACACAAACTTGTTGGGTTGATATTGGTGAATGAAAACTCGTAGGTCCATAAAATGTTGAGGAAACAATAGAAAAGGTGAATATTATCCAAACCCACATCAAAGTAGCTCAAAGTAGGCAATGGAGCTATACCGACAATATAAGGAATGATTTGGAATTTCATGTTGAAGATCATGTTTTTATAATGGTATCTCCATGGAAGGGTGTTATACATTTCGGTAAGAAGGGTAAATTGAGTCCCAGGTAAATTGGACCTTTAAAAATTCTAGAACGAATTGGAGTTGTAGCTTATCATTTGGCAATGCCTCCATGTCCCCCAAAGTTCATGTTGTGTTCCACATATCATTGTTGGGAGAATACATTCCTGATCCAACTCCGATACTCACCAATGAGGAAATTGAACTTTACCTGATCTATTTTTTTGTGAAGAGCCTATCAAAATTCATGAAACCAGAGAAAAAGTGGTGAGAAACCAGATGACTTGTCTGGTAAAAGTTCTATGGGGAAATCATAAGATGGAAGAGGCAACTTGGGATGCTGAGGAACTTATGATCACGAACTACCTGAATCATTTTATAGATTAATATTCTAGAAATTTCGAGGAAGAAATTATTTTATAGAGGGGATATTTTAATACCCCAATCTTCCATTATACATTTTTGTTTGAATAATTCAATAACATTCATTGTACGCAACATCAATATTCTAACACACCGTGACCAATCAAACTAGCCGTTATGAATAGTAATACCCACTTTTTGAATTTTTTTAAATTTTATTTTTCAAAATCGACTTTGTTTTTGAACTCAAAAAAAAACCAAAATTAGCTTAGAGTGAATTTTTGTTATTTTTCTGAAAACATTCAATTTTTGATGAATTATGAAAAACACTATGTTATTGGTTAAAACTGAATTTTTTATTAAAATAATTATTTAATTATTTTTAATTTATTTTAGGTCAAAATACAAACCTAATACCTATATAAGTTAAGTGAAATTAATTAGAGTATTTTTATAATATGTTTATATATATATATATATATATTTTATTGAAATTTTTACTGTCTTTTACCCACCTCCTAGGAGGATTTGAAAATTTCCATAAAACGTAATCTTACCACTTCTCTGAGTTGAATTTTAATAATTTGAGAGACATAGTTGATATTAGTAAGTAAAATGTAGTTAAATAAGAAGAATTTTTTTTTAATAGTATCTTTTGACTTTTATTTACCACAGTTAAAAGTAAATAGTGTAATTTAGGGTACGAATGATATCACAATTACCCTAAAACATGTCCTAATTCGACCAAAAACAACCTTAGGAATAAAATATGATCCCCTTGGTCCACTTATATTATATTTGGACATTTATTAGTATTTTATTTATACAAAAGTTAAAATATTTGAATTCAATGTTCGATAACTAAACCATTTTTAATATAGTGTTATAGACAATATAAATTCAAAAATAAATATTTATTACCAAGGTAAAATTATTTCCTACATAATGGTATTTTATTAATAAATTTTATACCTTAAAAAATTTAATTTATTTATGACACAATGATGATTCAATAATTAACTTATTAATGAAAGATTAAAATAATAGATATTATAAATATCCAAAAAAATATAATATGGGGCTTTTTTGAATTCCACTAATTTTTTAGCTAAATATGAAAAGCTAGGATTGATTATATAATTTATTTTCATTGTAATCATGCTGTTATGATTTTCACAATAAACAAATACTAAATAGTGTCAAAATTGACATAATAGTGTTTTTAAAACTAATACTATAAGATTAGTTGATATGACATTCCTAAAAATCTATAGTTTAAAAAATGACATAGATATAGTTATTTATATTAATAATGAACAACTTTCGGTTCTCTTGGAAGTTTATAATAAGTTCATTAACCGTAAAACATAAAAATACCAAGAGTCATGGTAAATGTCAAACTATTTTACTATGAGATAAATCTAAAAGATAAGGTTAATATAGTGATCTATACCTACCTAAAACCTATTGGTTGATAGGATTGTGACCCATTCCCACCTTATACTCGAAATAAATAATCTTGGAGCAATTAGAAATCGAAAATGAATTTATTATAAAATAATATTTCAAGATTTTTCTTAAAGTGACCCTCACCTCTCCTATAAAAGGGTACATAACCTTATCTTAATTTCATACATCCTAATCCATTTGGATCGGCCAAAACCTACCAAAATATCCTACAATCATTCCTACCTTCATTCTAGAGGCCTTCCTTTGGTCATATATCCACACTAATTATCCATTTTGATCAAATCAAAATGAAGAACCCGAAAAAGAGGTAAATATTTCATCACATCTTTCTAGTTAATTTCTTCTGCCACTTCCTCTTTCTTTGTTGTTTCCATTATTAAATAATAACTCCAGTATTTTCTATATAATGTGATGTTATTATAAATATGTAACAACCATATTCATTAATCTATCAATCTGATAATGGAAAAAGTCTACATACATGCGTATGTACGGCTTATCGTCTCCAAGTCGTGGTGTGGTTTATTATTCAAACACTTTATTATTTTGGATGGGTATAATAAGGAATAAAACTAATGTAAATAATAAATATAAAATTTTTATGATTATTTATATATGATATATCATCCAATTACATATGATTTCACCATCAATATAATGATATTCTCCCTCGTGCGTACGTACAGATTACTGTCCCCATGAACGCGATGAGATTCATTCCCCATCGTAATCATTAAAGAATAATTTTCATTTAATGATTAATAATAATGTTTATGAATATAATATCATTCTATATAAGAATAAAATAAAACCTATCAATAATAAACATGGCTTATGTAACCATGTATATGAAGGAAAACGAATCAGTAAACACCTGAAATGGCGATACAACTAAAATATTATTAACAACGCAATATTTTAGTTTCATATATGATATCATATTTTTGTATATAGTTCTTGAATAATTTAACAACAATTACGTATATATTATTTTATAGGTTAATATACCCTCAGCCAAGGAAAAGTACAAGGTTGTAGTTAATTTCACAATCTCATTATTATCCGAGGTTGTTTTTACATAAGTATCTACTAGGACCTCATTATCATCCACATCCATGTTTCTTAGAAAAGTATTTCAAAACATTTTTTACTATTTACTAGACTATAGGTTAAAGTCTTTTTACCATTTTTTGGATTTTTATAAAATGATTTGAAAGGAATTTTTCCATCGTTTTTCAAACAAGTCACTTTATGACCTTTTTGACAAAATTAATCTACGAATGTCTTTTTTTAACTTATATGGAGGGTGCGGATATATTCTACCATTATATCATTGTCGAAGCTTCTCATACAAGCTTATAGGTATATTTTAAAAATAATTTTTTTCTTTTATAATTATGCGGATTTTAAATGATTTCAAAATAGAAAGTGGTATTTATTTCAAATAGTTTTCATTTCATCTTTGTCAACATCCATTGGTTGATTCAAAATTTATTTATGTTGATTTATTATTATACTAATATTGTATATTTTATTGAAGGTTTTTTGATATTTTTGACTCTGGATGTGTTATTTTTACACCATTAATTGTTTATGGATAATCTATTGACATTTCATATGCTAGTTTTAATATAAATGTTTATGTTATGTTTAAAACATTTCATATGAGGAATTCATTTCACTTAGTAAGTAGTGGGTGAATCCCACTATATCTCCTCAATGCATCGGTAGATCTCATGATTCATACTAGTGTGCTGGAACAAGGCCTTGAAAATATTTTATTTGTAGGCTTGGCACAAGTCCTTGACTATGTGGTTATGAAGTCTGGCATTATGCATTTCATCATTATGAAAGTGGTTATTGATATTGCATGTGATTATTCAATGAGTAGAATACCCATGTGAATAATTAAATTAAATTATTAGATTTTATATTATCCATATTATGCTGATTTTTATGTTTAAAAGGCTATTGTTTTAGTCTTCAACATTTCCTTAAATGTTTATTCTTATTTATGAAACCTTCTACTATATTGTTATCCTTATTGAGCATCAGATCTCACCCCTTCCTAAGTTTTTTTCCAAATATGTGAAGAAGTATTTTACTTTTTACCTACAGGGATTGGCTAAGGATATAGGTGTGTTCAAAAGGGGAAAAATATTGTTAAGGTCTTTATCTCATAATGTAATGTAAAACTTATGAAAGTATCTAGTACTTCAAAGGATACTAAACTGATCGGCCTTTCGGGACATGATTATTTGAATCATGCCAATGTTATGTAATAAGGCCCTGAATCTAGGTAACTTGGGTTAGGTCATTATATAGACTGTACATTGATATTTTTTGGAAATTGGTTTTCAAACTGATTTGATGTGTACGCTTGATTGGCACCGTTGATGACATGATGTGTGATTGGAGCCCCTATGGTGGATTCTCTGGGGACAAGGTAATCTCATAGGTGGTGTTAGTGTTTTGGCAAGGATATAATAGTGTATAGTTACTTAATGGGTTGTAAAACATGTGTGAGGACCTCTCTATTCACCTTATAATATTATCATTAGATTCCTACGTTCCATCTAGAGGGTCGTGTGTCATTTTCATATCAACCAAAAATAGATGGGTTGATACCCATGGATTTTCTAAGAGACGAGGTGGAAATTTCCAACAGTGAGGATTGTTTAGGGAAGGTCATTAGTAATTAATTATAGAGCTTAATCATATTAAAGTAGGTGAATACGAACTACATACATCTAATGATTGCTTCTAGAGATGTTTAGGAAAATATAATGATTATATATGTATGTTCTATATTATTCAAATACAATTTGTTTTTTATCGTTTCTTGTTTTTTATTTAATTTTATAATATCTATATTTCTAATCATAATATCCTTTTAATCATCTAGTTTAGATTAATATTATGGAATTTGGTTCTTGAGATGCTTTTTTAAATAGAAATCTATATTTGAAAGGACTAAAGTGGATAGATTTTTTTTAAATGGAAGGATGTGTTTGGTTATTTATGAGGATTCAATAATATTTCTAAATTTATTTCACACTATTATTTATGTATGATTTTTGGAAAAGAAATGTATAGATTCTATGGTGCATACCAACTGAGCTGTTTATGATCACTCCCAAACTGTTCCCCTCGATGTCAGAATACCAGTGCTATTTTATGGGATCATGTTTCTTGTTTGATTGTTTCTTTAGAGAAGATTGGACTTTTGATGGGTGGATACCAATAGCTAATATAAATTCCTTTTAAATTTGGTTGGGATTATGGGTTTTTGGGAATTTTTAGTTTTTTTTTCAATTTTTGAATAGGGATTTAGATTATATTAATTGTTTTTAGTTATTTTATCTTTATTTTGTGTTCTTAGCTTGGTTATTTAATCCTGTTATTTTAGGAAAAAATCACTCCCATTTATATTTTCGATGATTATAATTGATATTTACCTTCCCAATAAGATCAAGACCACCTCCCCATCCTTATCCTAGGTTGGGTTTGGTGTCAGGTCAGATGGTATAGTGGCCTAGTTCATGAAACCTCACTCTATAATTCTCATAAAGTACTCAAAACTCAATTATTATTATTCATTAGCAATATCGAAATATATTTAGACTCATTGATGAGAATTATTTCAATAAATCCAAAATGAAAACACTTCTACAAATAATTAATGCATTTATTTAATTATATAATAATTAAATGACACCAAAGGGAATGTAGTGTTCACATATCCCCATTAGATTGACTGCCCTTTTAAGAGTAATTCAATATATACTATAATAAGAAATATATTTTTTATTATGTTTAAATTTTGATGAACTAACTAAACTTGTATTTTAATTCACTTCTTGAATGGGTTCTACAACTAAAACACCAATTTTCTTCCCTTAATCATTAGAGAGCATTTAATATCTTTTGTGGACATTCATATATTGAATTAGTTAGTTATTAGATTTATTTTTTTCCTAAAGTGAATTTATATTGTAAAGACCTCAAAATATAATAAAGATGAGTAGTTCATGTATTGTTTTAGAAGAGGACCCTGATTTTACTATTAGGATTATTGTCTTTTCTAATTGGGTCACTTGGAGATACTTATGCTTTTACTTTTGGATGTGCACTAAAATGTACTAGTATGTAATTCATTTGTATATATATAATATACGATATTAAATATAGGTTACATTAAATTAATGGATACAATGAATGAATAATAATAATAAATATAATATATATGTTATAACTATAAATATATATAATATTGAACATGCTTGAGATGATTCTTCTAGAATAGTTTCATGTGATGAAACAAACCATCCATCCTCACCAAAATGGTTTGATTTTCTATCACACAATAGTTTGGTTCATTCATATCATTAAATTTAATTTACAAAATTAGTCAAATTAATAAGCCCCGGATAGATATTAATGTTGGAGATGTGTTATGATGTAGGAGCATCAGGCTTTGGCCATAAAAGTCAATGAGTTTCATTCGGCTTGGGTGTGTGATGTGTGTGAGACACTACTCATCTACTGATAAACCCCCCTCTTCCACTATGTTCATTTATTTCATTAGAGAAGGTGGTAGAACCCCATGAGATTTTTCAAATCCAAAAAAATGATTGACATTCCCTAAGATATTGTATCACCATAGATTAGGGAGAATTAATAAATTGATCATAATATTAATCCTCAACGGAAATCATTTAATGGATGAATATGGTCGTTATTGTGACCAATAAATTATAGATACTATATACTGGTGAAAGTCTGTGCATTTGAATGATTAATGATAATATCTTATTTTTTGGTTTTATTACACTAAAAATGGTCATTAAATGACCATTTAATACCATTAAGTGGTATGAAAGGGCTCTTAATAAAGAATAAAACATGTTATGATAATTTTTTTGATGACAAATGAAAAAATCAATTTTTTGTAAAAATGTTTCATGTTTATAGACTTTAATAAAAGTAATGTAAAGGTAAATGTAAAATACCCTTAAAAATTTATGGTATGTATTAGTAATAATCTTAAATAGAATTTATTAATAAGGAAACCCTCTTTTTTATTTTTATATAAATGTTTCTCATAATGGTAATACTTGTTTTCATGGGTTTTTCCTAAAGGTCACTAGAACTTTTCTATTAGGCATGTTGGTTGCATAGAAACTTTATGAATGTCCTTGATATTATCATTACATGGAATATGGAAAATATATATTATCTATACATAATGGGCATGTACAAAGGTATTAACCAAACACATTTCGTTGCGTACATGTTACATGCTGCTAACCATAGCTAAATTATCATTGCTTACAATTCACAACTATTTATCTTTTCGATGTGCGTATGTGAGATGGTAAAGTATAGAAATCCTTATGATGAGTGTATACATAAGGGTATATAGAGGATACCCTTGATAGGATATGGGTTTCAGTATAAGGGTAAAGAAAATGATAAAAAATTTTATTGATTTTTTAAATAATTTTAATAGTTTATAAGTTGTGTATATATCAAGCTAAACTGTTTCTTTGGTGTATTTATTTTATTGTGAATTTTTGAATTTAAGTAATGAATTGAAATTTGTTTACAATAAACTTAATAAATTTTAACGAAACATTTTCTTGAAACATTAAGGGGTTAATTTATAAAAATACCTTTTTGAAAAATTATATGTAATGATTTATGATATAGTAATAAAAATTTATTTTATAATAATACATGTTATTTTAAAAAGTGTATAAAAAAAAGAAAATATGTGAATTTTTGATTTTAGAAAATCATTAAAAAATTGAAATTGAATTTTAAAATTTTCATTATTCATGAGATCTCATATAAATTTCAAATGATACTAAAATATGAGGGAGTACATACTGAAATAATTTTCTTATATTCTTGATAATTTATAGAAGGATTGTTTTATTTATTCATTTTTGAATATTTCAATAATTACTCATATTATGAAAGATAATTATATTGTTCATTTATTGGTTAATTTGTCAATATTTATATTTAGTAAATTCTTTATGAATTAATAATATCATGTATTCCCATTTATGATATATTTCTTCTTTGATAGAGCTACGAATGTCATGCAAGAGTTTATATCATAAAATTTCGATTGTATCTATCTTGAAATCGCTATGTAATTATTGTTATCATCTTGAGAATAATTTTTGGGAATAGTTTTTTTGTAATAGGTATTAGAGTTTTTATATATTAGTTTCTGTACTGGGTAATGTCTCCTAGGTATAGGGACTTTGGGTTGGACCACCTACTTTCCTGTAGATTGGTTCCTTGTATATGAAAGTGAGTGGAGTTCACTAATTTTCACTCTAGGATTACTCATTTAGTGTTTCTAAATATCATTTACCTAAATAAATTTACATGATGCGTTCATTTACCTTATGGTTATGATTCATTAAAATATGAATGAATATTTCTGGCTTCTATTTTTCGATTATTAACTAAAACTTCTGGTTTTAGAAAACAATTAGAGATTAATAATGTGGTCACACATTAATTTATGTTTGGAATAGATATTCAAAACATAAAAGAAAGAAGCAGCCATAAAAAGGAATCAGAGATGAAGAAAATTAAAAATTATTGATTGCATAAGGTGATACAGTTAGAAATTTAAAAGGGATATTTTGTATATTAAAATTTTAACCCTAAATTAAAATCTTGTGATATCATCCAAATTGGAACTTACCAAGAACATGACTATTTAACTAAAAATTATTGTGATATACACAAGTAACTATGGATTATCTTGTGTAAGGAAAGAAATTTTTATGTAACTATTTATTTTCATGTTGGTTATTATATAGTTCAAAATGAGTATCCATGATTTTTTAGTATTAGCTGATTCCTGGCATTTTGTTTGGGTTACACAAGATAGGTAACCCCAATTTTTAGGATAACTAAGGGATATAGTTGAGTGAATCAACATTATATATTTGGATAAGTGGTTGTATTCTCAAAAATCAGACAACCATAACACTTATGATGGGGATTATACATACATAAATAATCATTGATTGATTATATGATAACTGGTGTATGTCCTGGGGAAATATGGATATTGTCTCCCTAGAATGATATGATGTTCGGGGTCATCATGTTTAGTCAGTCCACATATATATGAATCCAATAATGAAAATATATAATACATGAAACTCACCTACAAGTATGTAATTATTTTATATTATTACATACCTAACACTATTAATATTTTGATCAATAATATAATGGGCATATAAAATAGTAAAAGATTTCTTTCATGGAATGATAATGTTCTAAATGAGAAACATTCAGAGTACCAAAAAGTGAATGTTATATAAATAAATATCTCAAACATTGAATCATGGGTATTGAATTCTAGGGGACTGACACACATTTTTTCTAATTTTTTTTTTTAAAATGATATTGTGGTTTTGGCACACATTTTCACTCACTCAAGATAATGTTTCAGTTAGTTTCACTCATGTGGCCTTGACAACTGTGACCCATAAACCACAACGTGATCTCTCCTACATCAAAAAATCTCTAATACCAATTCTAGATTTGTAAAGAAAACTGTATACTACTCAACTAGATCAGGTAGGATTAATAATGGTGTAGTAGTGAAATGATTCCTTAGTTTTTTGAAAACAATCACACACACTCCATATCATTCAATCTTTACTCCATTTTCGTTGAAGCTCAAAAGAGATGCTATCAAGTGGGATAAATCCTGGAAAAGTCTTTGAAAATATCCAGACAATCCCAAAAAATCATTGATATAGAAAACATACTTGGGCTACTCCCATGAAACAACATCACGAACAATATCTAGGTCTACATACACCCCTTCCTTTGAGAATATGTGACCTAAAAATTGTACCAAATTAATAATGAATTAAGACATTTATAGATTAGATGATATCCTATGCTCTCTTACTGTATTCCAAATAATTTCAAGATGTTGGGTGTGATATTCATGAGTCTTGGATTACACCTGGATGTCATCCACAAACACAACCACACACCGATCTAGGTATGGGTGGAATATTCAGTTTTTCAATTCCCTAAACCATGCTGGTGCGCTCAAAAAATCTAACATAAAAATAATGAATTGATTTAGGAAAAACTTACCTCTTAAAGAAATTCTTAGTGTATTAGAAGGTTTGACATTCATCTGATGATACCCTGATATCAATTCAATCATCGAGAAAAAAGATAATATTCTATAAATTATTTAAATAAATCATCAAAACATGGGTTAATATTTTTATTCTTCAATTCCATATAGTTCAAATTTTTATAATCAATAAATAAAAAAATTTGTTGTGTAATTTTCTTTGAAAATAATTTGTAGAACACCATGTTAACTTACATGGACAAATATTACCGTAATCCATAGACTATTTCTGTCATTTATTGAGCTCCTAAAGCTCTATTGGTTCCATTCTATAAGGTATAATAGATATTGGTGCAACTCCCAAATTGAGACCAATTTTAAGTCACACATATCTATCAAGTGGAAGGCTAGAAATGTATTCTAGAGACATGTCATGAAACCAGTAAACTATGGGTGGAAATACATCCTTTTTCAAACCCCCTTTATCAAATAAGTGACTAAAAAAATTGGTGTTGAGATCCCCCACTTGTTGATGAACTGGACTTAAAAAAGGTCACCTCGATATCCCACCCCCATGATGTACCTAAATATCACCCTCAGGGGAGGTAAATGCCACTCTCTGGTGGTAACTATCTATGTGGACTGGGTATACTACCAATAAGTCCTTACCCAAAATCAACTCAAAGTTTTACATGACAAGGATGTAACACTACTAAATAAATTGATACTCCCCATCCTCAAGAGAACACCTTGTACACAAAGAGTTGCTTCTGAAACATACTCCAAGTCGTGTATCAATCGTCATAACCCCACTCACAAAGTCCACTTCCAAACATACCCTTTACACAAATTTTTCAAATATAAAAGTAAATGGGGAATCAAAATCAAATATAAAACTACCATGTTTATAAGATAAAAAAAATATGACCTATAATTTTTGACAGTCTATCATTCCTATTTTAAATTGTAGGATGGACTGCAAGTAACATTATTTCCCCATTCCCTATCATGTTGTATGAGTCCCGTAAACTATACCACTAAGCTGATATGGTTCCTCTTTCCACGAAGCACCTCATCCTCATCATCGACCTCCATAACTAGTAGAACTAAAACTACAAGACATATAGGGGGTTCATGACCCCCTTCCAGCTCTCAAATTATACATAACATCCCCCTCAACACCCATTTATCAAGGGTTCATGTAGAATTGTTCCATGTGTCATATCCTGATGTATGATTGGATCTCTACTAGTTTTTTGGTGAAAATTACTATAATCATGTCATGACCAACTACATTGGGGGTAGGTCACTTGGTTAAGGTCCGAGATAAATGTACCTTCCACCTTGCCACTCTGATTTCCACAAACATGTTTAATGTTTAAATTGGAAAACATTGTAATCTCAAAAGATGTTCCTCCAATTCACCCTACATGAACTTACATTCCTCAACTAGATGCCTTTATCAGGTTTCCCTCTAATATGATAGCCTGCTTTACCACATCTGAACACTTCTTTATCCTAACGATATGGAACTAGAACTTATTTTCACATTTATTAACATTATGTAACCAATTCTTCTTAGTATCCTCATCCCCAATAATGTTGGAACAAATCAGTGATGATTTTTGAAGCATCCCACATAGTCCATCATAGACATGGTCACTAAGTCAGCCTCATATATTAAGTATATCTCACCCACCCAAGCATCTTAGTGTAAAAGTGTTCCAAGAACATCTATTGAAATGCCTTCCACTCAATATCTTCCAGCCGTCCATCCTGAGTATTGTTCTCCCACAAATTATTCTCCTAAACACATAACATATAATAATCTATATTCACTCTTTTCTCATCTACAATTTCTATGTGTCCAAGGATCATCTGGATAATCTAAATCCATCATACAAATGCCTTAGAGCCACCCACTCTTGTGAAAGTCGGAGGGTGCAAGAAATGATTCTCTCATGTCAATTCAGACCTACTCTTAATATCTTAATGTATGTCTCTTTCTATAAACTATAAAAAGTGAAAAAATTTATCGCAAAATTTATCTCCATCTACATCACTGGTTACTATCTGGGCCCTAGCATCCACTACTAGTGGATCATTTTCAACCATAACCTTCTTTCGTCCTCTCCAAAAGATACTTCATGGAGTCATATATTCACAATACCAATGTTGGTCTTATGACACATTACATAACATTAATGCATTTACTTAGGAAGGATTCTAAATAATTCACGATAATTCGTCCAGCATTTCCCACCACACGGTCAACATTGTGGTGTAATCACTACCCTTAATCATCCATCTCCATGGTCATCATTATCTAATGGTACAAACATTATCATTATACAAGGATATAATTTTGACTATGCTTTTCAATATATTATATCATTTTAAAATATTTAATTTCATTCTAGGAACCTTTTTTACTTAACTATGAAATAATTGAATTTTTGTTTAACAACTTACCCAAAACTATCATTTCTCACGCATGCCTAAAAGGATGCATGTCACATAATAATACTGATTTACTAGAATTATGAATGCGTACTCATATATAATCACATTCTAGGACACATGTCAAATCATAGAAAAACATAGAAATAGTAATCACTCCACACATGAAGTTCATACTAGTGGTGAAATTACATCCAACTTTAACAATAGAGATCGATAACAAAAACCCCACCCCGGGTTTCGGCCGTTTACCCCACACATGGGTTAGTTACTCCCATTCATGATCTCTTAACCAAATGATGACTTATAATATTATCTTATCTACCTTATCTATATATTTAGACAAATGAAATGAAAATAAAATCCCTTTGATAAAAATTTGATATATCCTGATCCAGGTGCCACACACAAATGCTCTGTGTTGGTTTCTCACATGACCCCAATCATACCTACGCATACACTATAGACTACTAACTAATAGCATGGGTTGATATATATAACATGGGGAGGGGGGGACTATACCCTCTTTTAAATTTAGTAAAAATGGAAATAAATAAACAATAACCAACTGATAAAAACCATAACTATAATAATACTAACATCACATGATAAAAAAATGGATACCATAACCAAAACAAAATCTGTAGATTTTTGATTTCTTATACATGTCAAGTGTCAAAAGAAAACTAAAAATAGGGACACTAGGAACATCCAAAGAGTGCCCTGACACTATATCTGCTTCCCTCTACCATTCCCTATCATGACTCAACCCTTTAACATAGGGGACTTTCACTTATCATGACGTACAAACATTAAGTCCATTCAGGTACCGATTAGGAAACCTGAGTAGGGTTTGATTACAACTTATAAGGTGATGAACACTGGTGTATAAAAGAACATATCATCAAAAAAATGTATGTTGTTTTATACGGAATAAAATACAAGTGATAAAATAAGCATTGTACTTATTAAATTATTATTTTGCTAGCCACATAAATCTCTAGGTTCCCAAGGACACCTGAACCATCAATACATTCTTCAACTTACACTGAGTCTAAAAATTCCCCATGGGATATCAATTATTACAAAAATTAGGTGATTTATTCATTCTTAAAATTCAATTCTAATATCACAGTTTCTTGAAATCATTCTCCAACTCCATCTTTTTAGGCATAAAATTCCATGGATAGTACCCAATGGATATTTGAGGCATCATTATCTATACCACAACCCATTTATCAAACAATCATACAAGTTTGATTTTGAGGCATCAGTCTCTCTCTCAAACTCATTATCACATGAATCACACAAGTGGGATTTTGAACATCATAATGTGTCCAAAACTTATTTTCACATGATTTAATTTTTGACTAAAACATCATGTCAATAAAACCCTGGGTATTTGAAGCATTATTACACACACCTAAACCCACTTATAATAAAATAAAAATATATCACACATATCACATTTAACAAGGTTAATTAACATTAAACCTATTATCAAAATTTCACATAATGGTACACCATTGTAATTATAAATTCCGATAGGGTTCAACACATTAATCACATAGAATAATATCTAAATAAAAAATTAATCAATTTATCAAAATTTATTCACATATAAAATTACTCAACGAAGGTTAATCCAACCATCCAATAATTCCCATTATTCAATCAATTCGACATCCCATAAATCTACCTATTACAAAATCCCATCAATTAATAAAATTCAATTTCCCATTTTCAAATGAATTCATTTCCACATGGAAAATAAATTATTCAATTCCATGACTCCATAAATTAATTAAACAAATTAATTAATCTAATTTTAGATTCAAGTTCCAATCATTGAAACATCTGTTCAAAAATACATACATGAAATAATAATGTAAGACTATGGGATTTTCAATTTAGACCACATAACTCATGAACATTGGTTAGCATTAACCAATTGAATTATTGAATTGAAGCAGAATGATCAAGAACATGACCAAGAATGAGACCTAGAAAAAAACCTATATCCAATATCCAACAAAAGAATAATAAAAAACACCTTAAACTAATCCTTTTCCAATAGAGGAAAACTATTACTTCTTTAGTAATAATGAGAGGTGGAACAAAGAGGTAACAAATAGGGATGATATCACATACCTATAGAGGTACTTATCCACAAATGAATCTGTGATTCATCATGAACAGAGTTCTAGAGGCCTTTTCATTAGCTGGAGATCTTCAATATTCATAGTAACATGTTTTGGATTGTGTAGGGGTGATTTGGGATTAATACAAGGGGGTTGAGAAATTATTTACAGTTTTTATGGTGATTGAAATCCCACATGCATGGAATCTTATATGTGGAACCCAGATTCCCTATACTATTCACCCTAACCATGTGCCTCACATAGGGAATCACATGGTTACAACTAGTAGGGTGTACTGTTCAACAAACCATTCTCCAACTGTGCAATCACCTTCTAAATGGGGCTTCATGGTTTGCTAGGATGGTGTGCACGGTCTAAGAAATCAATGAGCCAATCGTGCACTACCCAAAACCTCTTCAGAAATCTAAAATTTCAACCCACACCAAAAAGGTAAAACATGAATAAGATACATTAAAAATAAGGGAAAATAGTACCTTAAAAAGAAATTAAGAATTCTCCAAAAAGGTCAAGATCTTGTAATATCATAAAAAAAATCATAGATATGGGTGATATAATTATCAGTTCAGTAGATACTCAATATAATGTAACAGATCCTTTGATGAAACCATTAGATTAACAACATCACGAGGTTTATGAAAGACATAAATGTGTAATAAAAATTATATATTAGTTGGACTGCATATAAATGTATCATGTTATTATTAAAATAATGGTAATATTCAATTATCATTTATTAATGTGTGATGTAATTTATTTTATATTTATGGTCGAATTATAATATACCCAGAAAGTATGACCTTGAGATGTCCCTAAGCAATAGCCATTTTGGAGTATTATAGGGTGTAATGATATGGTTATCTTGAATAGATTCATATACTCATTAAAATGTTTTTTATTAGAGTTATGAAGATTCCATTCATGAGGTAATAATTAGAGACTCATTACATCATGTTATTTACTAATTTATAACTCTAGGAATTTCATATAGGCATTGATAGACAGAATAGATAATATATATTATCAATCCATTCTATTTTGATATTTTTTAGATACTAATCATGAAAACCATGAAACATTGATACCCTATTTACTAAAGTCAACATACAGCCATAAATAATATTGGAGTGGTTTGATATGTTGTGTTGGCCCCAAATATATGGAAACAATAAAATAGATTGGGGTGGAAAGCCAACCAATCGATTCCTTAAATATTTTTTCACATTCATCATCCCATGAAATATTGACTCTCTTTTGAGCTATTTTGTTGATTGGTTTTGATAATCATGAAAAATTTCAAACAAATCAGGAATAATACCTTGCTAAACTAAGAAAACAATAGATATGTTTCTTAGATATTGGCCTCAACCATCCTTCAATTTTCTATGTTTTCAAAGGGTCTAAAGATTTCCAATTTCTGGTGATGATATAACCTTATAAAGGGAATTCCTTCAACTAGAAGTCACATTTGTTTTACATGGAATAAAGCTTTTCCTTTCCCATAGTATTTAGAAAAAAACATAAATACTCTTTATGAACATACTAAATTATATATTATATTATGATATCATTTATAAATAATACAAACAATTTGTTGAGGTAATATTGAAGACTTTGTTTATCATTTCCTTCAATATTACTATAGTATTAGTCAGTTTGAATGGCATCACTATGAACTCATAGTGCTCGTACCATGTACGAAAAGCAGTCTCAGTGGTATCATCCCTCTGCACCCTAACATGGTAATATCCCAACTGCAGAGAAACCATGAAGAAGTATTGTGATCTTTGTTAAAAATCTAACAAGTCATAAATCTAATATTGATGATTATTCTTGTTATTGTGATCTTTTTGACATCATGATAATTAATGGAAAGGCGTATTAACCCATTCATCTTCTTGAAAAAAAAGGATCGGTGAATCCCATGGTGAAGAACATGGTTGTGTGAAAACATTATATAGATTACACAATTGATTTTTCTTCAACTCCACAAGTTACACAAAAACCATTCTGTATTGATTCATGAATTATATTAACACCCTAGTTATAATATTGATCGAAAATTCAACATCTCAGATAGGAGTAAAATGAGAAAGTTCCTCGGGAAACACATCAATGTATTCCCTCACATTGTGAATGTCTTCAATAATGATTCTTTCCATAGACTCAATCACTAGTTCTACATACTCATTCTCACAGCGAATTAATATCCATTCACAAGATGATGGTTCTAAATAATATTCATTACCATATTTGAACTTTTACTGAATATGGGTTGGATCTGCACTGTGAAGAGTGGTTTCCTCCACACAAAATTTATGTTCTATTTATATAGAGAATGCCAATTCCTACCATGAATTTCATCAAATTACATCGAAGTTTGTATGAAAAAGGTTTTTTTTTTGGGAACTTACCCCGCTAATTGTGATAGGGGATGTGTTAAATAAATGTGATGCAATAATTTCCCCATTTTTGATCTTCCCTGATAACCCAACTTCCATGATTTCATGATGGTGTTTGAATATTTCTACTAAACATTATTGATATGAAGGAATGTATAGAACCTGAATAAAAATCAAGTTCTCTATTATTGAATGAATATATAATATACATGTCACCACATTTTTTTTTGGGATCCACTTTGATAGTTTTGATGGAAAAATCTACCCCTTGCTGCCTAGATGTTGTTGGTCGTCTCCGAACACCAATCACTAAGTGAAATAGTTTGAAAAATGACCTGGTTCCTTCAATTAGTAACAATTAACAATACATTGAGGGTTTAATAGTTGATTATTTTCCTCCATCATAGTAGTGTGTTTTTATGACTAGTAATCAATGGTTATGTTCTCTTCCTTACCACATTTAAATAATTTCCTTATCCCTATAATAAAATCCAAGTGCTATTCTTTCTACTCATTTGGTGAGTGGGATGTTGAAGTACATTTGTACCATTAGATATCCCAACATGACCACTATAATTGATCTCCCATTTCATGTCCTTATCCCCATTACACCCTTGAGATTCTATGATATCTATTTTGACTCTGATTGAAAATAGGGAAATTTCCTCATAGCTATCAATGTAAGAGAACTTCATGTCCTTATGTAAGATGGGTTTTAGCCCACTAATGAAGAGGTAAACCGTTCTCTCATGTGTAATGACATGATGGAGGAAAATCATACAATCCTTGTGAAATTTTCATCAAACTCACAGATATATTCATCATCAGTTTTCTTGATTCAATGGAGACACCATTTCATTTTAGGTTGGAGGGTGCAAGAAAAATATTTATCCAAAAACATTTTTAGAAAAGACTTCCACCCGATCACATCAATTTCTACTTCAAGAATCTTATTTATGATCAACGTCCACCATTGATCAACTTCACCCTCTATAATATATTCAACCAAAAGAACAGTATATTTATTATATCATTTAACGGTCAACAAGATCTTCTCAATGTAGTTGATTCACTATACTACGATTACGGGATCAAGTGATCCATTGAAAGTAGGAGTCCTTTATCTCTATAAGCTCTAAATTTATTCTTGATATCTTTCGGGGGTAATATGATGCTACTATTAATCTGGGATTCTATTTAAAACCTGAGTTAGCAAAGAGAGTATCATCATGAAGTTCATAATTCCCATTTTCGTGGGGCTGGGCATCTTGTTGGGGCAGTCATCACATTATCATTCATGACGATTCTTTACCTAATTCCTCTTATTTTCTTCCATCATCTAGAATAAATTAAAAATTATGGATTCTATTTTCAAATAATTAAACACATCATAATATATCTGATGAAATTAAATTGAAAATATATAAATTACATGTATTGACTTAAATTATAAATTTCAATTTTTATATATAAGTAATCAACGATCTATTTACCATTTTATATTATTATATGAATTTTTTGTTCATTCAATAATGTTTCATACTAATATTATGATCGTACCAATGTATAACCACTTGGAGTATCAAACCATGTGTGTAGTAAGGCCCACTGATGTGTACAAGGTTACCCTGAGTCCAGCCTAGGACACCAAGTCAGAGTTGTTACACCAATGTACATCAATTCAAGAACCACATTCTCATATAGTATCTATTTTCATATTTTTTTGACAAACCAAAGAATTTAAACACCACAATTATTTTGGGAATTATTCCAATACGTAGTTTTATCTCTAAGCTTTTTTTGAGAGTTTTCTATTCCTAATCCATAAATAACAAAAATTTTACTCTTATAACAAATAAAAAAACACTTATCTTTATTACAAATAAATATATGATTTTAATACATAACACTCGATGAAATATTGAGACGTATAGTGTCTTTGGTAATTTGGTACATTTCATTAAATCATTAACCACAAAATGTAATAACATTATGGAAATCTTCTTAAACAAGCTTAAGATTAAAATTCAATTTGATATCCTAGGAAAATTCAAAAGAAAGGGGTGATACATAAATCCCATAAATTGAATAAACATTACATAACCTAAATATAATTTTACATTATAAACAAAGAATATCAATTAGGAATAATGGAACATGAATAATACATCATGATATTATAAGGTAATCATAACAAGTGATATTTGGAAACAACTTAAAACAATACATAGTATGTCAAGGATATAATAGCCAGACATAATGGTGGTTTAAGTCATATAAAATAATCAAGAATAAAACTATCCCAACATGAGGTATCATGATAATAAATATTACCCAATACATTTGAGTGCTATTAAATTTCGGGCACACCAGTCACTTTTATTTAATTCTCATGCTTATGCGTGCCACAAAGATCATAAAACAATGATTAATTCATTATAATTTATTCCAAGGTTAATGATTGTAAACTAAATACATTTTTATACCCAAAATAATATAAATTTTCACAAAACATAACAACCATGATAGGAAACAAGTATAGTATTCACTAGACAATTGGTTTGGATTGGAAAATCACGAGTAAAATATCTCACTATAACATCATCACATAAAAATTAATAAAAATTAGTTTATGAGGGTATAATGGTCTATAATAATGTTAAAATTAAGTGGAATAAAATAGGGACATGTAATTACATGTACACACATATATAATTAGAAAGGATCAGGAATATTATAAGAAATAAACTTTAATAAAAAAAGAAAGGAAAGGATGCTCCAAAAAATTTTGTAGGATAATGGGTGTAGATGGGAGGGATTAATGGGGGTGAAAGGGGACCCTAACCATTTAGACATAATAAGATAAGTGTGGGGGAGGTTAAAAAATATACCCATCATTAGTAATTGAAAATAAAATGGCATAACAATATAAAGAAAATTGTATAATGATGAGAAAGGAAAGAACCCTTAATTGAATGTGTGTCACCAAACGCTTGAAAATGGGATTATTAACAGCTTAGGGAACCTTGAGAGGATTATACAGAGAGTAGAAAATTTTGAGGATGTTACGCAAGTATTTTTTGTGAATAGAAGTTAGATTTTGGGAGGGACTATATAATAAATTACATGGGAATTATCTTATATTTTACAAACATAGGTTTTAGACACTATATAATGAATCATTCTAAAACACAAAACATCTCATGTTTCCTCACATGGTTTTTTCCAAATTTTGGTGGTATTTATAAATTTATTAGCTAGAGTTCTGAACATATTAAATTATTTTTGTAGATTATGTGGTGGTGAGTCACTCTTTTAAAAGAGTGAATTTCAAATCATAAAATATATTATATATATTGGACGAATCATAAAGGAATAAATTAATTTATTAAATAACCATAAAATAACAATATTTTAATTTCAAAACATATATTAGGACTATTATACCTAATATATTATTCATTACCTCATTATTGGTTCATAATGATGTCATAAAACACACGATATATTTATATGGTATTTATTGTTTACTCGAAAATTCAACTATCTCTGAAAATATTGAAAAATTCACCATTGGTTATTTTAAAAAAATCATTAAAAAAATAACATTCATTTTATATAAATAATTATCTAAATATGATAATTTTCACTTTTATTATTATATTTTATATTTATTGAAAAAAGAAGTGTTTTTCACAATAATAGTTTTTGAATTCTTATTTAAAGTACATTTTACTTCAATAAAATTATATCACAATTTATACTAATTAAACCATATTTAATGGTAAAATTTTATTAAAATAATAATTAATTCAAAAAACCATTAATTTATTACAATAAATCCAAAAATAAAATATGAATATTAAACGAAAAAAAAATTTTTCTTTAATTTATTAAAAAACTAATTTTTAAAGTTAAAATAAAAATGATAATAAATAAATGATTATATACAATATACATATTCATATTATTAATATCATGATAAATATCCTCTTATTACACTAGAGTACACCCTATGTGTTTGTTGCACGATGTTTAGATTTTAATGGGCTCGTTTAGTGAACATAGTTTGGGCCACGATTTCGATGATCTAGCGCATCTCTCATATACAATTTATACCATGTTTATGTAGTTTGATTCCTACTTGAAAATGGTCAATAAAATGTCCCAGAGATTCTATCTCCCTTGAAACCTCTGATAAATGGACTTCATATGGAATGATTCTACATGTTGAGACCACCAATATGTTTTTCCTAGTCGGTAGAATTTGTTAAAATCACTTTCTTTTTACAAATAATGTGATCACTATTCAAGGGATATATTTTCAATGATAAATATTCATACTGTCCTTTTAAATAATAATATATAATCATGTTAGTGCATGTTTTCTTTATGACCATATTATACAATAAGACATTTAATAAATTTACGAATGGAAACTTTTATTATAACCATTTTGGTAGTTAGAAGAATGGAGCATGATTGATGTCTAAAAGATGTGTTGCTAGTGTGTGGATAATGTGGAAAATGAAAATAAGAGTTTCCAGTGGAGGAGAGTGGTTATTCTATCAAGGATGATGATGAGGTATCCACTATTGACGATGCTTGCGAGATATATAGACATAGAGGATGTACTACTTCTGTGGGGGAGTTAAGACTGTATGGAGGAGATGCAAATGAGCCTACACAAATGATATAGTGTAGTAGAGCAAGGATGTGATTTAACAAGGAATATATATGAATAGTTAGATTATAATATACATATACTATAAATTTATATGTCTAATGATATATAATAAATTTTTCATTCATATTAATATTATTTAAACCAATACACTAAAATAAATATTAAAAAAACACATGATAATTTTTTATAGATAATAGAAATAAAAATGTAGATGAATATTAAAATGAAATCATTAAATATAATAAAAATAATTATTAAATTAATGTATAATTTGACAATAAATTCAAAAAAATAATTTTTTAAATTAAATTATCAATATTATTATTTAAATTAATCATAATTTGTTTCATGTTTCTTTAAACATTTTATAATTAAAATATTAGGATTATTTTTTAAAATTATGTAATGAATGAAGCAATTACCTCAAAATGCATATCCATCAGAGAAAGGTTACCCATTTCATGTTCTATTAGTGAGTAAAAACTTGAATCAAAAGTGTCTACGAAATTCCATCTTACAAAAAATTATCTCCTTTCTTTTATCCTTTTTGTAATTATTTTTCTTTGAATGATTTAACATCAGGTAAATTGTTCTGATGATTCATTTTTCCATGTAATCAGAACTTGTTGGATCTAAAACATCTTTATCCACACTAGTTTTAACCTTATTGTTTTATTTTTCATTCTCCATTTTAAAATACTTCCTGAAACAATTGTAATTATTATATTTCCAAAATATTTTCCTTATTAACCTACATCTGTATCAATTTTATAGGATTCATATTTTGAAGAGTAAGAGATATCATTTATTTTTTACATAAACAAACACCCCTCTTCTCTATAATGTCATCTTCTGTATTTTTAGTATTTCTAATTCATACTATACTAATGAACCGATTCGTTCATCTAAATTATAATCAATGAAATTCATACATTCTTCAACCATTAATTTCTTTTAGTGTCTTATTTTGGTAATTCCATGAGAACCATGTCAACTAGAGTTTTATTTTACAATGATTTAATAAGTTCACTCATTAAATTTTCATACTTTTAAATCATTGAAACAACTAGTTTAATAACCCATATTCTTATATCTGGATATATTTTTTTTCTCAATATATTAACATCTTGGTTATTTTATTCTTGTTTGTCCGACATTGTGAAAACTATTGAATTATTTAAATTTCATGGTATTTCATATAAGAGTAAACACAAAAAATAAAATATTACACTTGTAACATAGTTCAAAATGTTTTTTACATTATAATTCAAAACATATGTTTCATATAATTACACACAAGAGTCAAAAACAATAGTAATATAACTTTTTGAAGAATCAAAACACAATGACAGACATTTTTTTTGGAAGAATAATGAATGACTATATTATTTTCATAAAATAATATAATTATGATTAATGTTTATAAAAAGGAATAAAATATAATACAGTGAAATCCATAAATCAATAAAGACCAACAGAGTTAATAAGAAATTGAATACAATGTATCTCGATGATGTCCAATAAAATTAGCAGTAGAGAATCTAACATTGATGTTCCATTGTCATTACAGAAATAAAATAATATTCATTGATGTTATTAGGTGTTGTTGAGTCATTAATGTTTTTTATTACTTTTCCATTCCATTATATTTTTAAAATCACAAACACTGTATCTAAAGGAAAATTTTATTTCCCTAAAAATAATTTTTTATAACGAAACTTTTCCTTCCATAAGGAAATTTTTTCATTACCTTTGTTTTCAATTTTAATGATTTAGTTTCTAAATATTTTTATTTCTAATGTGTATAAATATTTTTCAAATCTAAAACCATGGAATCCTATAAATACTTAGATATAGAGTATTATGTTTTTAGGTTCTGAATTCAGACTCAAATTCTCTGAAATTCAGACATCAAATTATCTAGAATTCAGACTCCGAATTATATGAAATTTAGATTCCAAATTATCTGAAATTTAGATTATAATTCTCTAAATTTTAGACTATGAGTTCCTCAGAATTTAGACATCAAATTTTCTAATATTCGGATTCCATATTCCTTATATTTCAGACTCCGAAATTCATAGAATTTATATTCTGAATTTCACATAATTTAGACACAGAATTCCACAAAATTCAGACTATGAATTTATTAGAATTCAGACTCTTAATTACTCATAATTCCAATTCTAAATTCCATTGCATTCAGACTATGAATTCCTCAGAATTTAGATTTCAAATTCCGTAGAATTCAGAATCCAAATTCCTCAGAACTTAGTCTACGATGTCAAAAAAATTCTGAATCTGAAATAAATGAAAAACAGGATCCAAATATCCATGTAATATAGACTCTGAATGTTTATTTTTTCCTTAGACTCAGAAAAATATATTTCATTGATAAACCATATTTTAAGAAATCTTGTTATAGTTATTAAACAATTTCCTGCATTTTGTTTCTAACTAACCATATTTTGAGTGAAACATATACAAATCCCTCTGAAATTCAAGAAAAAATATGATCATTGGATGAGGTATCCGACCATTGGAGATGTTCCTATAAATAGGTGCTCATTTGAATGATATCAAGGGAATATAGACGTAGATCAATCTAGAGATTACATGCTACTGAAGTGATTTCTAGAGAGAGAGACTCTAATGTTTTGTTCAATTTGAATATCTTGTTCAAATTGCTTCGTGCGACTCTGATTATTTTTGTCTATAATCGAGGGCATACAGGGATAAAAATATTGAGGTGATGACTATCTTAATGTTCAAAAAATTCCTTGATAAAGAAGACAGAGCTGCCAACTACCTTGATGTTCTAGGGCATGCTGGGATAGAATGATAGACTCTGATATTCCTATCGAGGGCTTACCCTTGTGTGGATAAGATAGAAATTCTTGATTGTATAAATCAAGGGACCTTTATCCAAAGTTGAAGGTTTCCCAACTCTTTGGGTTAAATGATTCTATACTTTTTACTTGTATTGTTTAATGTTTGTTTTCCATGGAAGTTTAATTATTAAGGAATTTATACTATCTTATACATTCTTAAAATTGTATACTATGATTAGTAAGTATCTATATGCTTTACGGTAGAATATTTTTCCTTGTAATAATTTCTTAAGTATCATTTCTAGAACCATAATTCCAGAATCTTGCATGTTTGTAGAGCTACGAGGTCTTGTGAATTTACCTTGTTTAACATTGTTAAGCAATAGAATGTTTTATACCATCATTAAAAGTTCCAATCTAATTTTTACTGTATATAATTCACCCCCTATTGTATATTGAGCATCTATATCATATTTAGACCCTAGAATTCGTATCCCAGGAGGTATTTGAAATACTTAAATTCACATATAAGTTTTATTTCTCATTTTTCCTTTGTTATATATTTTCCATTCGTATGATTTTTATCCTAGTTAATAAACTTCTATTACTAACAAGATTCCATGGAAAGATACTTTATTTTTGTTGGAAATAATGAATGTTGGTTTGATTGATAATATTAATCCTACTAGACCACCTATATTTCATTGGAATAATTATGAATATTGGAGAGATCCTATGAAGACTGTTGTCATTAACACTAGAGTGGACAACTTTTTTATGCTTACTAGAGATTACAAGATTCTGGATAAGGAATTGAGAACATTTACTAATCATGAAATGTTATAATATCATGTAAACATCAAGGAATTCAATACTTTGTTGTGACCCATGACAAGGAATATATATTTTCATATTTCTTCTTCTGATTTTGTAAATTTTATTTGGTATAAATTTGAGGTTACACTTTTTGGAACATCAGAAGTTATCAAAACTAGAAGAGCTATGCTTAAAGAAGAATATCATGGAATTCTATTTCCTTATGGAGAACTAGTGTACAAGGTACCACAGAAGTTTATGAATATTCTTAATAGTTTACAATCCAAGGGGGAAAAGGTTTAGATGATGATTCACTTGTGTAAAAGATTATAGTATCATGCCTAATGAGTGAGAATCGAGGAGAACTGATATAGATGATAATAGGAAATTCTGTCAGATTACTCTTGATAATATTCTTCGAACTCTTTTTCAAAATGAGACAAGAATGGAAAGAGATTCTGATATAAATATTTAGAAGAATGGAAAATGAAGTGTTTCTTTTACTACTACTTCAAATCATATAAAAGCCAGTACTCATGAAAGGGTTAGTAGATCCAAGTCGAAGAAGGTCACTATTTTATCTGAATCAAGTGAAAGTGAACATTCTGAGAATGAACTAGGTAATCTTGCTCGAAGGAAGAACAAGATAATTGGGAATAAATACATTCAGTATATATATAAGCAAAATTAATGAGAGGACTAGATAAACTCAGAATTCACTTGTTATGACTGCAAAAGAGAAGGGCATACAAGACCAGATTTCCCTATGCTTAAGGGAGATGGTCAAAGGGAAAATCATTCTAAGAGTAATAGAATGAATTAATACATGGATAAAGCTAATAAAATTTTGAAATCTAATGATACCTAGAGTGCCAGTGGTGGAGACTCTTCTGATGAATCCTTAGAGTATGAATCTTCTTGTCAAAAGAATCTTGGTTTACATACTATGATACCAATTTTCAATCATTGTTTAATGGACAAGGTACACAATACTGAATCCCTAACTAATGTATCCTTGAACGCTAATTATATTGATAGTAAATATTATAAATCCTTAGATGAAGAATATATTCTTCAAATGAAGATAATACATTACCTACTTATGAAGAAGTGTCTATGATTGCTATGCTCCTTGAGAATGGGAATTCTAAAGTCACGAAAATGATTGATAAGGAAAATTCTATAATTTAAATTCATACTAAAGATGTATCATATCATTCTGAAGATCTTGATAAGAAATTTTATGATTTTTAATGTATTTCAAGAACCCTTGAGGAAGTTAATTCTGAGAAGTATAAATATTATAAAGATCAAGAAAAAGTAATTTCCCGGAAAAATGTTTTAGAGACTAACTCTAGGGGTAAAACTAGTGTTTTTTAAGATAAAAACATAGTTATTGGACTGAAGTTGGAAATATTTTCCTTGAGGAAGTGTTTGTAAAACATTAACTTAGGTAAGGAAAATATTGATAAGTTGTATTCCCAATTTTGACCTATAAGGAATAATTCTTGATTTGGCTATACACATTAAAAATCGATTTTTAGTAACAATTATTTTGTACCTCATAGTGAACTATTATGCACTATGTGTTAGTGTGGTGGGCATTGGGTAAAAAATTGTTCTTTAAATAATACACATTCTCCAGGTTTTCATAAAGCTTATTTTTCAATGAAATGTGGATTCCTAAAATTTTGCATTCGGAAGATTCCAGATCAAAGAATGTTTGAAGTTATGAAAGTATAACACTCTTATTTTTAGGAAATTTAAGATTATACCAATAGTAATACATGGTACACGGATAGTGGATGATTCTTCCACCTGACTAGTAACAAAAATTTCTTTGAAAATATTATCAAGACGAAGGGAGTGAAAATCAGTTTTAGAGATAATTTTTTGGGAGAAATTTTTTGTATAGGTAATGTTGTTTTTCTTGTAAAAACATTGATTTCAAATGTTTTATTCATTAAGGGTTTTAGGCATAACCTTATTATCATAAGTAAATTATGTGATCAAGGTTACCTTGTGAGTTTTTGGAATGATTAGTGTTTATTACACAATTCCAAGGAAGATTATTTTCTTTCTGCCCATAGGCAAGATAATATTTACATGCAAAACATAGAAGACATTATGAGCCAAGTTCTAACTTGTCTTGGTGTAATGGAAGATAATTCATGGTTATGGAATATATGGATAGGACACTGTAATGTTACGAAATTATGCAAATTCTCTAAGAATAGACTAGTTAAGGATCTACCAGAGCATAGATTTGATTCTTCATATGTTTGTGACCCTTTTCAATATAGAAAGAAACATAAATCAAGTTTTAAATTAGTCAGTGAAGTCTCATCCACTGATGAATTACAGTTGGTGCATATGGATCTTTTTAGTCCAACACAAACTTGAGGTATTGGAGTGAAATATTATGTATTTTTCTTAGCTGATGATTACACTAGAATAACATGGGTATGTTTTCTAGCAATGAAATATGAAGCTTTTTCTTATTTCAAATGTTTTAGAGCCAATGTATAAAATGATTAAAATATTCCTTTGATAACAATTCATAGTGATAATGGAGGATAATTTAAAAATTCGTATTTTAAAACTTTGTTTTGTATAAAACTTATTACTTATAACTTCTCTGGACCAATAAGTCCTCAAAAAAATGGTGTTGTTGAAAGAAGATATAGAATTCTTCAGAAGATAACAAGAACCATGTTGGGTGAATATTCTGTAGCCAAGCATTTTTTGGGCTAAACCTGTAAGTACCTCTTGTTATACTATAAATCGGGTTTTGATTAGACATTTTCTTAACAAAACTCCTTATGAAATGTGGAATGGTAGAAAACCTAGTCTTTACTAATTCATGTTTTTTGGTTGCAAGGTATTCGTTTTTAATACTAATGATAATCTATGATCATCGCACCAAATTCTGATGAGGGAGTTTTCTTGGTCTACTCCACAACTTCTAAGGTTTATAATGTTTTCAATAAAAATACTTATTATATTAAAGGAACAATACATGTTAAATTTGATGAAACTGGTCCTTTTGTTTTTATACAAACTCAACCTACATCTTCAAATGTGTTTTCAAAAACTAATTGCCAACCCTTAGTAGAATATCCTTCTGATATGGAATGTTTTCATGAAAATGTTTCAAAAGAGTTTACCCCAATAACATTCTTACAATATATTGATGAATAGGTTTTAAAAAACCCAAATTTGTTGTTTCTTGAGAATCAATATAGTCATAGAATCATAGGTGATATAAATAAACCTATAAGGACTAGAATTCCCTTATGAAATGAAGTAGAACATTCAGCATTCCATTCCCAATTTGAACCAAAAATCACTTATGAAGCTTTATGTGATGATGATTGGATAAAAGCTATGCAAGTTGAGCTAAATGAATTCGAAATGAATAAAGTCTGGAACATGGTAGGAAGACCCAAGGAAGCATCTTTTAATGGAGTAAAATTGGTTCATAGAAATATGTGTGATGAAAATGGAATCGTCGTAAGAAATAAATCTAGATTGGTAGCTAAAGGATATAATCAACAAGAAGGAATAGACTATGAAGATACCTATGCTCTATTACCTAGTGTTGAATCCATTTTTATTATACTTGTCTTTGCAGCATTATTTTACTTCTAACTTTTTCAAATAAATGTTATATGTGCTTTCCTTAATGGATATGTTCAAGAGGATGTTTTTGTTGTACGACCTCTGGGTTTGGAAGATTCAAAACATCCTGAACATTTTTTCTTACATAACAAAGCTTTATATGGACATAAACAAGCCCCTAAAGCATTGTATAATAGACTAACATGGGTTTTGTTACAAAATAACTATTTTAAAGGTAATATTGATCCAAACCTTTTTATAAAGAAATATAAGAAAAATGTTTTGATTGTTCAATTTTTTTTTGATGACATTATATTTGGTTCAACTAAGCAATATTTAACTAATTCCTTTGCGGAGCTAATGAAATCTGAGTTTGATATGAGTAAGATAGGGAGTTAACATTTTTACTCCGTTTTCAAATTTCTCAAAAACCAGAAGCAATTTATATATCTCAATATAATTATATTTAGGATCTTAAAAAGTATGGATACAAAAACACTAAGAGTATAAGTACTCCCATTGGTATCAAAAATTCAATTGATCTTGATGAAGCTGTGAAACTAGTAGATCAAACATTATTTTGAGGTATGATATCAAGTCTACATTACATGAGAGATAGTCGTCTATACTTAATGTTTTCAGTATGCTTGTGTGCAAGATATAAATCCAATCCTTAGTAATATCATTTAAAAGAATTGAAAAGGATTTTTCACTACATACAATGAACCATGGATTTAGGACTCTTCTATACTTTTGAAATTGATTTTTTTAAAAGTTTTTTATATTCTGACCTTGGTGAATGAAGAATTGATAAGAAAAGTACATCCATAACTTGTCATTTCATTAAAGACTCATTAGTTTCTTGGTCAAAAAAACACTCAGAATCACTTTCCACTGCTGAAGCTGAATATGTAGCACTGTAAGTTGTTGTGCTCAAGTATTGTGGATGCAACACACACACAGACAATGGTATGAGTTTTACCAAAACACAAATATTATGTGGTAATACTAGTTCCATTTCCTTAAATAAATACCCTTCACATCAATCTCGTGAAAACACATATATATATATTTGGAATCAGTTTCTTAAGGATCACAAAAAAAAGAGGTAACATACATTAATTTATTGGAACACTAGATCAATTTGCTGATATTTTCACAAAATCATTACCCTCTAATATATTTGAATTCATTAAACAGATTCTAGTAATGATAATCATAAGGTAATATTATATATTAAACTATTTTTAAAACCTAACTCTTTATATTAAGAAATATATATTAATAGGGGGATTAAATTTTTTTATTAGTAAAAAATAATTTTTTGTAATCAAATTTTTTTGCAGTCAAAATTTTTCATAATCAAATTTTATCATCGTCATAATTTTTGGTAGTCAAATTTTACCTTATTCAAAATTGTTTGTAATAAAAATTTTCAAAAGTCTAAATTTTTTGTAATATAAATTTTCCATAGTCTAAATTTTTCATAATCAATTTCTTATGTAGTCAAAATTTTTCATTATCAAAATTTCCCATAGTCTAAATTTTTTTTAATAATCATTTTTTTCATAGTTTAATTTTTTTTGCAATCTTAATTTTCTTAAACCAAAGTTATTCATGAATTTTTTTCTCATTACGAATAATCTTCCTAGAAATCCTGAAGGTATGATTTCTTTACTAAGTTTTCATAATCATATTTTTACTTGGTGGAATTTATATCTTATTTAAGAAACATTTTTGGATTTCATTTTCCTAAAGACGAAGATTTTTATCTAAAAAACCTCAAATGATCAGAACTTATCAAATTCCTTCTTTGGTTATCATCTCAACTGTTATATGAGATTAGAAATTTTAAAACCATTGGATCATCCATATAAGCTGATCCATTACCTAAATCGGCAATATAAAGCCCCCTGATGGTTGTCCCACATCGGTGTTTCATGATTTTGCGTGATAAAGCTTCACCTCTGTATTTTAATGTCGTTATGAATCTTCAAATGTTTCCTTAGTTCTGAATATCTTATAAAGCTTATCCTCATAATGAAATATAAAATTTTAATGAAATATCTAAACGACCGATATACCAAGAGAGAGTGGTTGATCATAAATTCCTCAAAAATTATAATTCATTTGTTTCCCAAAATGTAAGGCTGAATTGATGTGAGAGTCTTTGTATTTTGAAGCCAAAGGTACAAGATCCGATGTATCTGGAATTGACAATGGAGTTTTATCAAACATTAAGTTTTTTCAATGAAGGAGGGAAAGATAAATTTTCATTCACATGTTATGGAAAGACCTACTCTCATTAATACAACAAGGCTGCACGTCTGATTGGTACTCTTCATGAAGGGGAAGTAGAGTATTGTACTCACACGTTAGTCTTTGAATATTCATCTTTTAACAAGGAGAAGGTAATAGAATTCCTTGGCATGAAAGTATTGAAGACTGTGAAGATCATTCCTATTTCTACAAATTTTTGGATTCTTGAATTGTGGGTTCATGGATTTATTATTCCAAGGAAAGGGGATAAAGATACATTGAGAAGAGTGACTTCTATGTTTTGGATTTCTTGGTGAATATAAGGAATTAAAAAATGGTTATGTATATATTGGTAATGATTGGGAATTTTAAGAATGGAAATATGAAGTCTCAGATTATTATATATCTGACCATTCTTTCAAAGATTATTGTTCTTTTCCTTCAGTCATTCAAAATACCTTGTTGTTCCATGCCAAGAAATTAAAATGTTAAGTTTCTATGATGTGACACCTAAAAGAGAATGAAAATCGTATTTTCCAGTGAATCTAGACAATTTTATGTTTTTTTGAAGATTAATTACATGATTTTTCAAAGAAACTGGAAGAGGATGAAACCAAAAAGAAAGAAGGAAGGAAGGGAAAGGCTACAGATCCAGAATAGAAAAAAAAAACTATTGTGGCCTAGAAAACTCATTTGACACCTCCAAAGACAAAGAAGAAAAAATCATATCCTAATGAAGTAGTGGCTATATAGAGAGGGCATAAGAAAAACATGAAGGACATGGAGCCTATGTTTTTCTTGGACCCTGCTGAAGCAAAACAATTGATAGAAAAAGCTATTGAGAATCATGAAAAAGAAGAAAAAAAAGAAGCAATGGAATAAATTGATCGAACCATAAGTCATTAAATATCTTATGAAGGCTACTAAAAGAGCCTTGGAAAAAACTCTGGTACTAGAATCATTTTTATAGAACCTTCTTCAGAGACTCTAGAGAAGAAAATAGTGATTATATAATTTCTTCTAGAAGAGGAAATTTCTTAGGAATTGGAAGATGAAATATGAGAAGAAGACGAGGTTGAAGATAAAGGGAATGAATATGATTATATAGTAAGGAAATTTGAATAGTATCCTGTGAAGGAAATTACATCGGTAAAACTATCAATCCGGACTTCCCAAGTTGAATCCTAAAAAATTGCTACTCCGGGAAAATATGAGAAGGGTGAAGAAGAAGTGAATAAGAAAATAGATGATGAAACCCTTAATCATGAATTTATTAATCTAGAAGATCTAGTGGCTGATGCAGAGACAGAAGATGCTAAGGAAGAATAGATTGTTCAGCTATCTGATAGTCAGCATGAATCACCCAAAGAACAATATATCATTCTGAGACTAGATAAGGGAAATCAGGTTGTTGTAGATACACCGAGAAAGTCCATGGTGAAGAAGAAAGATGTCAGTGCTTCATCAAAAAGGAATGATGATGATATAGAAAAATAATTTTCACCAACCAAAAATTCGGATTCAGAATCATCTCCACATGGACATGATTTTGTTGTCTAGTCATTGAGGAAGCTGGTAGGTACTATTATATTATTTCCGAGCATAGATTCATGATTCCAAATGCTTCAGTATAACAAAAAATAGAATTCATAATTAGTTTCCTTGGTGATGGAAAAATATGTTGCACTAGAGGAATATTTCAAGACCATCCTTATTGGTTATGAGGAACTTAAAAGATCGTGCAAGAAGACGAAAAGCCGGTCAAAGGAGGTTATTTATGAAATGATATTTTTTTTGAATTCCATGATAATGTCAAGGATTCTTTTGATACTGAATATGGGAAGATTAATGATCTTTCAAATAGTTTTGTGGAAAAGTTATGTCTTGAATTGACTACTCTATAGCAGGAAGTTAAGGATTTGAATGAAAAGCTTAACATTGTGGACTTGAATTGGAAAAGGGAAAGAGATCATAGAATGGAGATTGATGAGAATATTATTAAAGAAGAAAAAATCTTGAATTCTCAGTCAGACATTCTTAAGGTTCCAGTTGAAAAAATTAAAGCCTTAGAGAAGAAAAGGTAAGATCAGGATTAGTTTCAAAAGTGCATAGAATAGGATTAAAAAGATATCAAGAAGCTAAAAACTATTGTGAAGAAGCTGATGCCAAAATATAAAGAGGGATAATTTCATTACAATCTTATCTTATGTTGTATTTTACTCTTTGTTCAAATAATTCCCATAATAATGAAACTTTGGTAGTTCTCCATATTTATTTGTTTTTTAGTACTAATGATCTAAGTAACAATATTTCCATTCCCTCTATTACTTTTTTTAAATTAGAAATGGTGAGAAAGGAATGCTAAAAATAATTCTACAAAAAGAAAATAATTCTTTATGTAAGGTGGAGTTTATCTAGAGTAATGTTTTTATAAATGATGATTTTCAAATGAAATAAAATGAAAAATCTCATTAAAGAAATATAGAATATGATCCTTTGTGATTATAAAGCCTAAGTGGGAGTTAGTCATATTTGGTATGATCTATATGTAAATGGAGATAAGTTTTTATTTTCAAGTCCCAAAAATTTCTAAGTCCTCATATTCTTTTTAATAAGGATGTTTGTGCATTCCAAAAAGGGAGAGATTATTTAGTCAATAAGGTTTCCATATGACTTTTCCATCCTGTAATTTTTTGAAAATCATAAACACTCTATCTGTAGGGAAATTTTATTTCCCTAAAAATATTTTTTACAAGGAAATTTTCCTTCTGTAATAAAATTTTCTCTTTACCTTTGTTTTCATTTTTCATGATTTAGTTTCAAACTATTTTTATTTATAATGTTTAAAAATTAGTTTCATATCTAAAACCTTGGAATCCTATAAATAGATATATATAGAGTATTCTATTTTTCGGTTCTAAATTTGGACACCTATTTCTCTGAAATTATGACTCCGAATTCCTCAGAATTCAGTCTCTGAATTCTATAAAATTATGATTCCGAATTCTCTAAAATTCTGATTCCAAATTCTCTGAAATTAAGACTCCGAATTCCTAAGAATTGAGACTCTGAATTCCTAGAAATTCAAAATCTTAATTCAATATAATTCAGACTCTTAATTCCCTAGAATATCGACCCAAATTCCTTAGAATTCAGAATCCGAATTCCTTAGAATTTAGACACTGAATTCCTTAGATTTCAGAATCTGAATTCATCAGAATTCAGATTTCGAATTATTGAGAATTTAGACTCAGAATTCCACACAATTATGGTTCCGAATTACTTAGAATTTAGACTCAGAATTCCTCAGAATTCAGACTCTAATGTCTACAGAATTATGACTCATAATTCCTTGAATAACAAAATCCAAAAATATATGTAATATAGACTCTGAATTTTTTCGTCATAGACTCCTAAATTTATATTTTCTTAGACTCTAAATAATATATTTTCTTGAGAATCCATATTTTACATACTTTTTTTATAGTTATAAACAATATCATGAATTTTGTTTCTAACTAACCATTTTTTGAGTGAAACTTGTACATATCCCTCCAGAATTCAAGGAAAATACAACCATTGGAGGAGTGTGTCGACCATTGGAGATGTTACTCTAAATATGATCTCATTTGAATGAGATCAAGAGAATATATATGTTGATCAATCTAGATATTAAATGCTACTGATGTGATTTCTAGAGTGAGATACTCTAATGCTTTGTGCGTAATGAACATCTTTTTCAAATTTGTTCGTGTGACTCCAATTGTTGATGTGTTCAATCGAGGTCTTCCAGGGATAGAAAGTGACAGATGTCGACTACCTTAATGTTTGAGTACTTCCTTGATAAAAAATACATAAGTACTGACTACTTTGATGTTTGAGGGCTTACGGGGACTGCAATACGAACTCTGATATTCCTATCGAGGTCTTACCCTGATTTGAGTAAGACAAATTTTCTTGAATGTTTAAATCAAGGGACCTTTATCTAAGGTTATTGGATACCATAATATTTGGGTTAAAATATTTAATACATGTTACTTGTTTTGTTTGAAGATTGTTTTCCACTTTATTTTTATTTATATGGAATGTATAACAATCTTACACATTCTTATACTTGTAAACTCTGATTAGTAAGATTCTATATGATTTAAGGTAGAATCTTTGTCCTTGTAAACATCTCTTAAGTTTCATTTTCACAACCATATTTCCAGAATCTTGTAAGTTAGTAGAACTAAGAGGCCTTGTGAATTTACCTTGTTTAACATTGTTAAACAATAAAAAGTTTTATACCATCTTAAAAAGTTTCAAATGAATTTCTAATGTATATAATTCACCCCCCTCTTTTATATTATGCATCTATATCATATTTTGATCCTACTGGTGTGATTCATGTAATATTTGAATTTATCACAATAGGATGTGGTCTCTATTTGTAGACAAATCCCAAATGTTCGACTCCCTTAATTGATTCTCATTTTGTGGGAATTTATAAAAAATATCTTTGACAAAAGAAACTGAAATAAATGGAAACACGTTATCTATACCCATTTTAAACTTCATGGGAATTCAGGAAGAAATTCTGGATTACTCCAATTCCCACATTGAAAATGATAATATAAAATAAATATTCTTGTTTATACATATAAAATCATTCAAAATAAGTAAAATAATAAATGATATTCTCACAGACATATAGTAAAAATATACAGAAAAGAGATTAAGTAAAACTTATTATCTCCATTAATAATTTTCACCACATTTCGATACATAACTAATATCAAATATAGTAATTAGGATAAACAATTATTTTCTCAAAGAAATATAAAAATTAATATAAATTTGATTAAATTTCATACTAAAAAATATGAAAGAGCTAAATATAATTCATCTAAATTTTGAATTAATAGAAGAAACAATTAATATGTCAACTATTAATATTCTGAAAAAATATAATTATTTTATAAATTAAAATTAAATTAATTTCCATTTGTTGAATCAATTAAAAATAAAACATAAAAAAAATTGAGTCCTAGTTGATGATTTTAAAATATACTGAAGTATATATATTTTTTGGTATTATATATGCTACAACTACATGCTAATGTTAGAAATAGAGAGTAGATGATACCATAAACATTAACGTATCTCTATCATTACAGTTTCAAAATGATACCATTGAACAGAATCCATGAACAGAATACTTTTTGAAGATAATACCACAAAAATTGTATGTGTATGAAACAGTAACTATTATATGATATAATTAGGGAGTGATAACACTATAACATATCTAATTTTGGTGTTTATCTTTCTCTAAAATTTGGAACAGTTGAGTGCTAATACCATATTAAGTGATCAATTTTCCACAAACTTCATTATAGTTATAACTGAGGATCTATTGTAACATCCCAGGTAAATAAAGAATATCATATTTTCATATTTATTGATATTTTTGAATAAAATGTTAATATTACTTTAATGGGAATTCTATTTTTGATGGCGTACCCAATACGCAACAACGAGTTTCTTTGAAATCTTATGTTACACACTAATAATATAATAATATAATTTTAAATGGTAGTTAACAGCTAGCTGTTGTAATGGTGGGAATGAATCGAACTAAATAAAAAATGATCTTATATGTTTATTAAATATTTTAACAATTACCCAATAAATTATAGAGGCCAAGAATGAGAATGAATCCAATTTCAAGCATAAACATTCTAATATTCTTTAAAAGGTCAATTAAGCACCTTTTGATGGCTAACCCTTTTAAATCCACTTTTTGAAAATTATATTTGTTATATTTGACGAAATAAAATCCTTCAATAGAATTAGAACATCCAAATTTACTTTGTGTAAATTTTTATTATTTTTCAAATAAAGATCATTTAAAATGAATAGTGAAAAATACTATATTTTAATTCAAAACCTCATTTTAATATAATTTATATATATTGTTAGATTATCTTTTTTAATTGGTTTAAAGGTGTAATCAGAATATATTTTTACCATTTAATTTAATGGTGTTAATTGGAATTAATTTCACTTGGAAATTTGACAAAAAAAATTGTCAATCTTTTGATAGATATTGTTTCTTAAAAATACGATATTTGTCTTGACAGTGGAAATTAATTATAAAATTAAATAATTCAACTTATGTGTTTTGAATTTTCTAAAATGGACATAATTATTTAATTTTCAATATCAAATTTACTTTGGATAAATTTTTGTTATTCTTCTAAAAATGTTCATTTTTAATGAATAGTGAAGAATATATGATTTTACTTAAAAACTAATTTTTCATCTAATTTAATTATATAGTAATATTGTCTTTTTAATTTGTTTTAATGTTTAATTGAATTGTGTTTTTATCACTTATTACAATATTGTTCATTGAGAGTAATTTCACTTTTCAATTGGATGTAAAAACATGTCAATCTTTTGAAAAATTATACTTTTTAAAAACCCATCATTGGTAAATGGATTCCATATTTGGAATCAGAAGGTCCAAACTATGTAATTAAGGCCTTTTTGTTTTCGGAAAATATGAATAGTAACGACGATAAGTATCTTTAATTATCGAGATTAATTAGTAATCGGGTAGTTAAGGGTAGTAAAATAATGTCATAATAATATAAAATGACCCCAACATGTGTCCACATCCACTGTTTTGAGTCATTTCCGACCATGTGAAGATTTTTACCGAACATGAGGTCCCATGGAGTCACATGGGTGTAATAGTGACATTTTTTACGTTATTTTAAAAAAAAGAGAAATATAACAAAGGTGTGTATATCCTAAGTAAAACAATTTTAATTTTGTTTACATAAATGAACCCTAAAAATATAAATAGTCATTCGAAAGGAAAAATATTACTTACTTCATGATATTTTTTTATAATTTTTAGAAGTTAAATAAAAAAATTTATCTATGAAACTATAATGAAGTAGTGATTACCCCATTAATGAACGATTTAAATAAAATGAAAAGATAAGTTAAAATATAAGTCTTAAACATGTCAATAATCTATTAGATGGGTGGATTTATAACCCCTATCACCTTATCCTCAAAAGATATCATTTTTAGACCTTTAAAATCTGAAATTAATTTTAAAATAATGTAACATATCAAGACATTCAAAAAGTCACCCTCCTCCCTCTTATAAAAGGCCCCCACCTCTATCGCCTAACCCACAACTCCTAATGCCCTTGTCTCGTCTAACCTATGCTCATATTATCTCTCCACATCCCTATCTAACTCCTAGAAGCCTTACTTCGGGCATAAGACTTTTTAAGGAATCCTTTGGCTCAAATCAAAAAAAGTTACCTGATTTAGAGGTAATGTCTTCTCTCGAGTTTCTTTCCTTTATTTTCCTTCTTAACTAACCAATATCATCTTATTTTTTGATCCCATATCAACACATATATCCAAAATATACTAGGATATTTCTATGATAATTATTCTACCTAAACTTACACACACCTTCGTCTAATGGTTAAAAAACATATTATTTCTATGGGTGGCGAATTACTTCCTAATGAAACGATGATTGTTCAATATGATTTTAACACCATTCATGGTGGCCCTTATGATGGAACAATATTTATATATGATATATAGTATATTTATGTCCTCTATATGCTTCTGTATTTTTTATTTTAAACATACCATTATGCTTTTCATGTTGTGCAAATGCGATAATTTCATTAGAGGAAGTGTGGACTACTGCCCCCTCAAGTGATGTGACTCATTCATGCCAATCATGGAATTTATAGATAATGTAATTAATGAACTTATGTTACCTATATAATATATATATATATATTATATGGGAATTATAATATATATATATATATATATATATATATCATTTCGTTTAAATTCCTTTCATATGTCAAAGAAATGAAAGTAGCGTTCATCGGTACGTACGGCCTACCGTCTCCAGGAATGGTGCATTTCATTTTTTATCCTGAAATGTTATGGAATAGTATAAAATGATTATATAATGGATATATAATATATTAAAATCATTAGTCCCATTATATAAAAGATTTAATTATAACTATATGGACAATTCTCTTCAAACAAATTCATTGTTGACTCATGTACCGAATATCGATAAAACGTATGATATGAACTCACATAATTAACAAAATATTATTACAAGATAATACGTGATATGATTTGAATAATAAAATTTAAAGGATTTCCTTAAGAAATTAGAAATTGAAAAAAGTATATTATTCGGGAATATAAAGAAACGAACAAGACAAATCAGAATTGAGGTAAGGAATTTCTTATCTCGCTTTTAATTCCACGATATTTCCATATTTTTCCACTTATTTATTGTTTGTGGTGTATTATGTACTGAAATTTTATATATATTTTCGTTATTAGATTTATATTCATGGTATTCTATGATTAATTTTGTGTTTATTATCATCTGGTCATATGACTTGATTTATTACAAAGAGGTAAGGGGTTTTTATCTCACTTTTTATTCTCATGAGATTCATGCTATATTTGTCACTATCTCATTTGAGGGTTGTATATATTTCCCATTATTTTACTCTTTTTGTAATATAATTTCGGTCATGGGTATTTATATCAACATTGTATAGTCCATCTTTCATGGGGTGTACGTTTCGAATGTTACTGAAATCTGTAAGGGAACCATTCACCTTCCTCTTTTTAAAAGACTTATTTTTGTTAGGCCTATAAATTTACATCTTATTATGTTGGGATATGTTCTTATATAACCTTATTTATGTTAATTATATGTCCACATGATGAGATTCTCTTTTTATCCCTCATCAACTCATTTTTTGAATTTTAATGTGATGCCGTTAGGCTGTAGAATTTCTGTAAGGGAATGTATTAACAAAATTTTAATTCTTTGTGTTAAACCTCTACTTCTTGATTATGTCATGCTATGAATATGTGTGGATGACCACTTATTCTTTTACACATATTATCCACTTATATTGAGTTTATTTAAATTTTTCACACATAATTATGTAATTGATATATCTTTAATCTAAAGATACCGTCTTTGTACGAGACTTTGTCTTAGTCTCCTTTCATTGAATTTTTTTTTATTTTTACTGGACTTTATTTTATACGGTGTATAAAACCCTTTTGACATTTAATTTCATTAAAAAGGAATATTTTTACATGAATCGTTTTACTAAATGACAAAAGGAATGTTTATTGTCTTACGTATGAACCGACAATGACTTCTCCACCACCGTGTCAATTATTTGAGTTTCAGCTTCCTCTACAGGACATAACTTTTTTTAAATGAAAAATAAATACCATGTTTTACTTTTATTTTATTTTGGTATTGAAAATGGTTTTTATAATGTTTTGATTATATCAATTTTTTATATTTATATCATGTGATTGAGATGTGGAAATGTTATTTTTTCCTTTATGCATGTTTTAAGTGATACGATAATGTTATGGTTCTTGAGAATTGTTTATGATGTCAGGTGGTTCCATAATAAAATTAGGGCTTGTGAGGCCATGATATCTCTCCAATTAATTGGGTAACACTATGAAGTTAAACTCTAAGGTTTCTTCGAAGAGATCTAGGGAATATACTGTGATGAGTAATCTAAACGTAACCATGAGGGTTACTCCCTACGTAAGGATGTTATGAATTCCCCAAGTTACCTTTATGTCTTATGATTTCAATATGTATTTCACAAATCGTATGACTTCATGAGGTAAGTTAAACATATTATGTTATTTATATATATAATATATAATGTTTTCTTTCATTGTTTTATAACCTTTACTGAGATTTTTATGCTCATCCCAAGATATTGAATTGTTTTTCACAAGACATAATGTGTAATTGCGTCCAGGATGGGATCAAGAAAATGTCATGTTTTCTAAAACATGTAACTAGACATGAATCTTTTGTTCAATTGTTTATATTTTTTGTAAAAATATAAACTAATAAGATCTGTCTACTTTGTAATCATTGAGATGTTGTAGTTATGTTTTAATTCTCTAAAACTCTAAACCTGATAAGATCCTCAATGTGAATTATTAATTTAATTCAAGATTATGTAATTTTTTAAGCCTGTGACCTTATAGTGGGTATTAGAGGTCAGTTTATATATCTTTAGAAGTTAGGGTATTCTATAATCACAAGTGAGATTACCATAATTGTTTGTATTTTAGAAAGAGTCAGTGTTATTTTTATAAAGTGAATGAGTTTATGATGACATGAATAAATATATCTTAGTGTCTACCTTCCTCAAAACATAATATATGATGATTTTACTAATATACTCACACTGACTTTTTTGGTTTTAGTAAATGGATGGATCTAGCACGCACCTTAGTAATAGTGAATGGGAAGAAAACTATGATGGTATTCTGAACAAGCAACTGAATGATATAGGAGATACAATGAGAACTCTTGTGGTTATTCTCAACCAAACATCTAGATTCATGATTGACCACCTACGCCTTAGTTATTTTTATAAGGAATCGTATATGCAAGAAACAAATCCCTATGGAAATTCAGGTAATAATCATAAAGGTAAGTGTGTTCAAAAACCATTGTGTCAAATATGTGGAAAGAAGCACCTCAAAAAATGATTGAATGGTACAGAAATATTCTATAGATCTGAAAATGAATGTAATAAAGCAAGAACCCTGCATGGAAAAAGGAAGTATCTAGTTGACTATAGTAAAGGGGAAGAAATACTTTCTGATGGATCAATTGACTATTTTAAATGTGGGGTGTAAGGTTATTATGTAAGTACATTTCCAACAAAGATGTTTCGGGAATGGGATCACTAGGATCATACAAATATTTTTTTACCAATACCTAATGCCATTCTGATTGAGGATGAAGAAACTGACAATGAACAATGAAAGGTATGGATTATTTCTTAAGATATGTTTTCATATCATTGAATCTTAGGACGTGATTCATGATTTAGTTTGTTGGAAAGTAGTATTTTAGAATAAGTTGTTAAGGAATGATTAATGGATCAAGGAGAATTTTGAATGAGTAAGAAGGCAACATATAAGGGATTCAAGAGTTAGGGTATATTTTAGGATGGTGGAATTCTTAAAAGTATTAAGGCTCTTTTGATGATGGAATTACATTATAAGACTTTTTATAATATGTGTAACCATGATGTTTGATACATGAAAATATTATTGAATGAATAATTATCTTTTATTTTGTGGATATAGTTATAAAGAACCATTTGGGCTTATATAATCCTTGAATTTGAGGAAATTTATGATAAATACATTTTGGGATGCAAAAATAATGTTATTAGAAAAACATTGTGGCTAAAATATGAAATGGTTATTTTTTAGGAATTTATCTCTTATTAGGGATGATATAAAATTATTCAGTTTTTCAAAAGGGACAACACGCAAACCGAATGACAACCCATCACGTCGGATGAAGCTGCAGGAATCGAACCCACAACCAAAGTGCAAGTAGTATATCTCACCTACCACTAGAATACATGATGTCCCTAGTTATTATGACTAATTATTTTTAGTTAGATGATCTTATAAATCAGGAATAAGTTGATTTTTGTTTATCTGTGGAAATGATTAACCTATTATGGAGGATATGTGATTAGGTTAATTACTTTCAGTATGATACTTTAAGAGTAACTGATGCTATTTGAAGATAAATCTTAAGATTTCACTTGGATGACTATGTGATTAAAATCTTTAAGGGATTTGGGTTTCAATATTATATTTGATTACATTGATTAATTTTATAGATAGCTATTTATTTAATGGTCTTTCTTGAAGCTTGGGTTCTTTTGGTTCAATTTTGGAGATTAAGAGTTGTATTTATTTTTATAATGGATTGTCCTTTTGGGGATTATCTGATCTTGTACTAACAATTTTGGTTTTGGTTATGGTCTAATGATATTAGAAATATATATTTCTTCTTTTGTGGATTAGGTTATTCTCAAGAAGTTGATTATAGTGCTCTTAATGTGAAAAAGTCATCCAAAATACTCATCTTTTGGGGAAAATATGAGTTTGGGTAAGATATCTAGTAAGAGATGAAAGTCTACAAGAATAGTAAGTATGTTTCCTTGTGATTTATTTAATCTTATAAATAAATTACTCTATGAAAAGTAACTTAAAACAAAAACGTTGTCTGTTAACTTTTCCTATTGGGGAATCAAATACCATTTAACCCATCACATGTTTGTTATTTTCTGGTAGTTAAATTTCTTCTAGATATATTTTCTATCACTCTCAATTAGAACATGATGGGTTTATTCCTCCTCCATATCTATATTTTCATATAATCCTTTTTTTTATTGTCTCAGGTGAGCTTTGTACTTTTATTTCATTATTTTAATGTGATAGCTTAATTTATTGCTTTTCCGATGTGCGGCTTTCAATGAAGTTTCCGAGCCCAATTTTAAAATGGCGAGGATGCAATTCCCAAATGGGGGAAGGATGTTACATCCCAAATAATTAAAGAATATAAAATTTTCATATATATTAATATGTTTGAATAAAATTATAATATTATTTTAATGGGAATGCTATGTTTGATGGTGTACCCAATTCGCAACAACGAGTTTCTTTGAAATCTTACCTTGGACACTAATAATAACAAAATATTATTTTTAATGGTATTTAACTCCTAGCCATTATAATGGCGGGAGTGAATAGAACTAAATACAAAATGATTATATATTTTTGATAAATATTTTAACAATTACCCAATAAATGATAGAGGCCTAAAATGGGAATGAATAAAATTTTAAGCATAAACATTCTAATATTCTTTAAAAGATCGATTGACCGCCTTTTGATGTAGAATCCTTTTTAAATAAACATTTGAAAATTTAATATGTTATATTTGACAAAATAAAATTAGTTTTTTGAATCAGGACATCAAAATTAACTTTGTGTAAATTTTTGTTATTTTTCTGATAATGTTCATTTTTATTGAATAGTGAAAAATGTTGTATTTTAATTCAAAACCTCCATTAAATATACTTTGGTTAAATGGATAGAATATATTTTTAATTGGTTTTAAAGTGTAATTAGAATATATTTTTACCATTTAATTCAATGGTGGTCATTGGAATTAATTTCCCAATGAAATTGGAATAAACAAGTGTCAATCTTTTGATAGATATTATTTCTTAAAAACAAGCAATTTTTTTGATAGTGGGAATTAATTATAAAAATAATTAATGAAAATTATATGTTTTTAATTTGGTAAAATGGAAATCATTTTTGAATTTGTAATATTAAATTTAATTTGGATAATTTTTTGTTATTTTTCTGACAAATGTTCATTTTTAATTAATAGTGAAAAATTTTGCATTTTACTTCAAAATTTATTTTTCATATAATTTAATTTTATCGTTATATTTTACTTTTAATTAGTTTTAAAGGGTAATTGGATTATGTTTTTATCACTTAATACAATGTTTCTCATTGGAAGGTATTTTACTTTTCAATTGGATGTAAAAACATGTCAATCTTTTGATAAATGTTTCTTCTTAAAAACCCATCTGTGGTTTCGACAACGAGAATTATTTTAAAAATAATTACTAAAATTTATGTGTTTGTAATTTGGTAAAATTGATTCCATATTTTTAATCATAATGTCTAAATTATGTAATTAATAATTTTTTTAGACAATATGAATATTAACGATGATAATTATCTTTAATTATCATGATTAATTAGTAATCACATAGTTAAGGGTAATAAAATAATATCATAATAATATAAAATGATCCCAAAACGTGTCCACATCCTTTTTTGAGTCATTTCCGACCATTGGAAACTTTTTATCGAACTTGAGTGCTCGTGGAGTCACATGGGTGTAATAGTGACATTTATGACATCATTTTTTAAAAAGAAGAGAAATATAACAAAAGTTTGTATATTCTAATTAAAAAAACATAAATTTTGGTTTCATAAATTATCAATAAGACTATAAATAGTAATTGGAAAGATAAAATGATTTCCTACATCATGATAGTTTTTTTATAATTCTTAGTCATTAAATAAATAAATTTATTTATGACACCTTGATGATACAGTGATTACCACATTAATAAATGATATAAATAAAATAAAAAGATAAGGTAAAATCTAAGACTTAATCTTCCCTAAAACCTATTTTATGGGTGGATTTTGAAACCTTATAACATTATCCTCAAAATAAATCACTATGTGACCTTTAAAATATGAAAATAATTTTGTAATAAAGTACCATTTCAAGACATTCCCAAAGTAACCCTCCTCGTTCTTATAAAAGGCCCCCAACTATACCCCCATATCCACACCTCTCAAGCCCTTGGCTTGTCTATACTCTACTCATATTATCTCTCCACATCCTTATCTCACTCCTAGAAGCATCACATTGGGCAAAAGGCTTTCCATGGAAGCTTTTTGGCTCAAATCAAAAAGAGTTACCCGATTTAGTGTAATATTTTCTCCTGAGTTTCATTGTATTATTTTACATCATAACTCACCAATATCTTCTAATTATTTGATCCCATAATAAAAAATTTATCCTAATTATACTAGTATTTTTTTATGATAAGGATTCTACCTACACTTACACACACCTCTGTCTAATTTTTAAAGGACATACTATTTCTGTGGGTGGCGATTTACTGCCTCATGAAACAATGATTGTTTAATATTATTTTAACACATTTCATGGTGGCCATTATGATGGAAATATATATATATATATATGATATATATTATATTTATTTCCTCTCTATTCTTATTTATTTTATATTTAAAATACAAATTTATGCTTTTCAAGTTGGGAAAATGTGATAATTTCATCTGATGATGTCTGGACAACCGCCCCCTCAAGTGATGTGACTCGTTCATGCCAAACATGGAATTTATAAAGAATCTAATTAATGAACATATGTTACATATATAACATATATATTATAATGTAATTAAAATATATATAGTTTAGATTAAGTTTTAAATCCTTCAATATGACAAAGAAATGAAAGTAGCATTCATGTGTACGTACGATCTACCGTCTCCATGAACGGTGCATTTCATTTTTTATCTCCAAATGTTATGGAATAGTATAAAATGAATATATACTGGATATATAGGATAGTTAAATTATTAATAACATATTGGAGATTATGTACATATAACTACATTGACAATTCTCTTTAAACAAGTTCATTATTGACTCATGTACCGAACATCGATAAAATCTATGAAATGAAATCACATAATTAACTAATTATTAAAACATGAAAATATGTTATATGAATAGAAAAATAAAAATTAATGTAATTCCTTAAGAAATTATAAAATGACCAATTTTTATTATTGATTAATATAAAGAAACGAACAAGACAAGTCGGACTTGAGGTAAGGGATTTCTTATCTCGCTTTTAATTCCGTGAGATTTCCACTGTTCCCCATTTATTTAATGAATGTGTTGTATTTTGTTCTGCCATTTTATATATAATATCATGATTCTATTTATATTCATGGTATTCTATGATTCATTTGGTGTATATTATTTTTTGGTCATACGTCTCGATTTATTACAACGATGTAAGGGGATTTTATCTCACTTTTTATTCTAGTGAGATTCATGCTATATTTGTCACTATCACCTTTGAGAGGTGTAATTACATATCATTATTATAATCTTTGTGTAATAAACTTACGGTCATGGGTATTTAAATCAATATTATGTAGTCCTTCTTTCATGGGGTGTACGTTTTAAATGTTACCAAAATCGGTAAGGGATCCTTTCACCCTCCTCTTTTTCAAAGTCTTCTTTTTGTTCAGTCTGTTAATTTAAATCTTCTTGTGTTGGGATATGTTCTAATATATTCTTATTGCTGTAAATTTTATGTCCAAGTGATGAGATACCCTTTTATCACACATCAACTAATTTTATGAATTTTGAAGTAACAATGTTAGGCTGTAAAATTTCTGTAACGGAACTTCTTAACTCGATTTCACTTCTTTGGGTTAAGCTTATACTTCTTGATTATGTCATTATATGAATATTTGTGGATGTCCTAGGATTATTTTACACATAATATCCACTTATATTTAGTGTATTTATATTTTTCATACATAATTATGTAATTGATTTATCCTTAATCTAAGGACACCATCTTTGTACGGGACTTCGTCTCAATTCCCTTTCATTGAGGAATCTTTTGATTTATACACGACTTTATTTTATATGGTGTATAAAACACTTTATAATTTTAATTTATTTAAAAAATAATATTTTTACCCAAAACAATTTACTAAATGGAAAAAGGAATGTTTTGGTCTTAACTATGCGGCGACAACGACTTCTTCGCCGCCGTGACCATTATTTGAGTTTCAGCTTCCTCTACAAGCCATAACCTTTTTAAAAAGAATAATAAATACCATGTTTTAAATTTCATTTCATTTTTTATTGAAAATTGTTTTGATAATTTTTTGATTATTTCAATGTCTTGTATTGATATTATGTGATTGAAATGTGGAAATTTTATGTTTCTTTTATGCATGTTTTATGTGATAAAATTATGTTGTGGTTCTTGGGAAATGTTTATGAAGTCAGGTGGTTTCGTGATAAACTATGGGCAGGTGAGCCCAAGATTTCCCTCCAATGCATTGGGTAACGTGAAGGAGTTAAACGCTATGGTTTCTCCAAAGTGATTTAGGGAATATACTGTGATGGGTATGGTATTCAAAATGTAACCATGAGATTTACTCCCTACGTAAGGTTGTTATGATTACCCCAAGTTACCTTTATGTCTTATGATTTCTTTGTGTATTTCAAAAATATTATGATTTAATGAGGTATGTTAAAAATCTTTTGTTATGTATATATTGATGATCTAATGTTTTATTTCCTTGTTTTATAACCCTTATTGAGCTTTTTATGATCATCCCAAGTTTTTGAAATGTATTTCACAAGACATAAAGTGAAATAGGTTCATGGATGAGATCATGGAAAGGTCATGCTGTCTAAAACATGGAACTACACATGAAACGTTTGTTCAAGAGTTTTTATTTTGTCTAAAATGGAAACTATGTAGGTGTGTCTACTTTTTAATCATTGAGATGTAATTGTTATGACCTAATTCTCTAAAACACTAAACATGAAAAGATCCTCAATGTGAATTATTAATTTAATATATTATTATGTAAGCTTTTAAGGCCATGTCCTTATATCTATCATTGAAATAAAGAGAGGTAACATAGGGTAAAACTACCCCTCAAGTTAAAATATCATGTTGAAGGACAAACCACCACTACCATATTATAATTCCAAGCATTATACTACCATGAAAAAGATATGTTGATGCTAGCATCAGTTTGAGGATATGTATCTTCTCTTAGAATGCTGGGACACCATATCCAAAGTGGAGAGAATGCGTCGTGATGCTATTATAACAGTTTTAAGCTTGGAGACAAGATCCAATAAGATGAACCAAAACTTGATGAACATTGGAGATTTTTCATTCCATAAAATGATAGTAGTTGAGCCACCGGAGAGATAATGAAGCATAGTTGTAGAAAAAGAGATGTGATGCCATTTTTTTGATATTGTGAATGAGAATTATATGGATTATGGAGAGGGGATCTACAATTTGTTCATTAGGGTGATTCTACCAATGTTTATCTCACTATTGACATGATGGAAATGGCCTGGGAAACACACAGTCGGAGATGATGTATGACTTTGGTGGAGGATTTGTGATTATTTTAGGCAGATGCCAATGAGCTCGCAGGATAGAGTTGATGTTTAGTTCAAGGTATAACTAAAACAGGTAATCCTAATGTTGAATGAGAGAGAGAGAGAGTGATATATGTACATATATATGTATGTTTTTAAGTATGTATACATATACTTTATACAATTATATATGTGCGGGTGTATTAATGAAATTCTTAGTTATGTTATTATTATTTAAAAAATATAGTAGAATAAATTTCAATAATTACACATGATATAAAATTTCAATTGATAAAAATTTGATAATATAAGACATGAAAATTTTCAAAAAAATTATTTCATATGATAAATTTAAGTAAAAATTATTGGATTATATAATACCATATTCAACAAAATAATTCGATAAATATTATCTAACATAATAATATAAATTATCAATAAATTCTAATAAAATAATATATTAATAAAAAAAATAATTATGAATACTTAAATTAAAAGATTCATTTTAATTTGAAATAACTAACTAGAATTCCAAAATTATTTGAATTCAAATTTTAAGATGATATTTTTAAATCTAAATGATTTTAAAAAATTATTTTTTAAATAAAATAAAAATATTTTATGATTTTAAATAATAATTATTAGAAGGGGATATTTTCAATATAGTAAGACAATATAAAAAATACATTACCAAAACTACCGACCCTAACATGTAGCTAATCATGCTGTAGGTTGGAGGGAAACTAAGATGATATTTTCCATGTTTATAAATGAAAATGATATATTGACCCGGAGAGATTTATAAAATGAAATATATGGCCTTGATTATTTGTTTTTCTGTTGATGTGTTCAACTACATGTATAATTTCGTTGTGTTGTACTTATCTATTAAAGGAATAACGTGTGATGTGTTGATCATATTGGTTAGTATTTTTCTAGTAATGATGAATTAATGTTAGGATATAACTGGATTTATGTTTCAAATATTTAGTGGGTTCTTGATGTAAAAAATAAGGGATTATTTAGGTAAAAATTTGATATATATGATACATTTTATGGTGGATATGTTTTTGTTGAGAAATTAGAAAGATTAATATAAATAACACATTACCCATAGTAGATTGAGAAGCACTATCACTTTTCTAGTGGCTGATCTCCTATTACGTATATGAAATTTTAATTTTATGGATTTTATCATTAATGATACGGACCATAGGGATCACATGAGTGGGTACATTAATAAATAAAAAGTTGTAGACAAGGTGTAAATTCCAAATGAAGAGAGTTTGATGATTACTAAATAAAAAAGTGTTTTAATGGATTCATAATGATTTGTGTTGTTTTATATACTATCCGTAGAGTATTTAATTATAATTGGAATAGTTTTAGATGTGCACTAAAATCAATATATATGATATGCATTCACACATATTAAATATACAATATTATATATAGTTTATGTATAATTAATTCATATGATGCATGGATATTAATAAATATAATAAATATGATAAATATTTATTTTATCAGATTTGCATGAGTTGTATACTCTATATGAGATGAATTTGATTCAATAACAAGTAAAACATATCCAAAATTGTTTTATTTTCATTAGAGCAAATTTTTGTTTAATTCATTGAATTACATTAAATTACCCAGACAAGTATAATGAATAAATTCCCAAAAGAAAGAAATGCATGATATGGAAAATGATGTTGGAACCTTGGGATCTGAATATAATTGTGAATGAATATTATTGTTTTTGAGTGTATGATGTGTGTGTTACACTACTAAACTACTATAAATGTTTTTTTCTAAAAAATGCATTTATCTCATTGGATAAGGAACTAGGACCACTATATATTCTGGGTTTCCTCATAAAACATTCATGTATCCTTTGAATGGTGAATCACCTATGAGGCCGAGTTCAATCATAGAATGCTCCTCATGATTTTCATAGATTGTTTCAAGTTGATAGATTATGATGATAGTAATAGTAACAAGAAATTTATAGGTACTTCGTTTTTTATGATATTTCATGCATTTGAATTTTTGATGAGAAATATCCTATGTTTTTGGGTTGTCTTCCACTATAAATTATCCTTATATGATCCTAAAAAGTTATGTAGCTACAACTCATCATGGGTGGTCCATGTGTAACATAGATAAATATTCAGTAATATGGTTTCCATGGGGTATTGAGCTCCATTTACAAAGGAAAATTGGGGGTATTCTGACGATATGAACCTTGGTAATATGTTTTGATATCATCACATGTACTATTTCGAAGGTTTTTTATAGGTTGACCGAGGTAAGAGTTATGTTATGGTTTCTTGTATATTATTAGAGCATGTATTGGTATTTATAATAGTAATAAAGGAATTATAGTAACTATTAGATTAATTTTTAGTGATGTGTTCCACCAAATGATGTTATTGTGGGTTCTTTAAGTCTTTGGGGGTAGTTAGTGTCATTGAATATATATAACAGATTGGCTCATCTTAATAGGATGTAGGATATAAAGTTAGTGAATTATATATAACCCAAGCATCATAGAGAGTTTTAAGGACTATGTTCATAGTGAGGGACTATGTCTGTGAAAACCAAGTCACATGAGATGGGTGTGGATATTTTTATATGTGGTAATATCCTCTTGCTAATATCTATGTAAGGAAGTTTTTTTTGAGCTGAGATATAAGGAAAGCGATATATCTTAAATTTGTAATTGTTATATATCCAATAAATAATGATACATTTTTCTAGTAGAGTGATGATACTTAGGGGACAACTACTTGCAGTATTTGGGGTATGGTAGAGTATTGAATCAGACCCCATATGGTCTCATATACCGGTTTGAATATGTTATGAATTTATCAGTTTTGTTTTCTTTGATTGACTCTAGTTATTTTACAAATTTATTATATTTTTTTCATTTAGACATATAATTAGTGTCCATGTGAGAAAAATATTTTGTTATATAATCACTACAAGGTCATATATGTTGTTTGGGATATGTAACACCATTCCTATGATGGTTTTACTATGTGAGGATTTAAACATGTTACTCCATTTTCATGATGTGGGTCCTATATATTAGTTTGGTTAAGTTAATAAGATAGAATAAAAAAATTATTATTCCTGAGTTTGGATATAATATTTATCCATCAATATAAAATTTTATTTATATTATGAGTTACTTTTCTTCATTTATGACATTCCTTCAACATATCCATTGATTGAACTGAGTAGGGATTTTCATTTGGTAGCCTCATTAGAGAAAAAGATAACGTGATGTGATTAATATTATTTTATATGTCATTTCCTGTTTATTATATATATATATATGGTGGTATTAGGTCATATATTAGGGGCACCATTTCTGGTCCCATATTAAACCACATCATCACAGACTATAAATTCACCTTTGTGATCATGAAGGCATTATGTCTGCAATTGTTGGTAGAACATAGGTTATATAGATAATATAGATAGACTAGGGGATGGTTTTAGAAATGGGACAGAGGAGAGAACCATGGATATTGTATTTTTAACTTTATTTTTTATTTTTTACATTAATGCTATAGATAATTATAATATTAATAAGTGATTTTTTGTTACATGATTGATCATTATTTGAACAGGTAAAATTTTTCTATAGTAAAGGACATACATAATATTGAAAATATTTTTATTTAATATTAATTCCATGAAATATTTTTCATATATTTAGGATGTTTATATTATTTAATTTTTATTGTATATAACAGTTCTAAGAGTACATTTTCCCTAATGTTTTATACCGGCTCTCAGGACTAGTAAAAAACACAAGATATAATAAGTGAAATGCATGAGGTTTTCCGAGTAACATGAGTATCCTTTGTTCAATTTATCTAGATTGTGGTATTATAAATTGGTATAAGATCATAGTTATAGTTGTATTACTATTTTGGAATCAGTTAATGGAGGAATATTTTGTTGGAAATAAAGTAAAACCATGAGACTTTAGTGTCTTGAAAAATTGTACGAGGAAGGACCATATTACTGTGATTCATGGGATTATTTTCATTGATTTTATTTTTTTAGTTTATAAGAATTTATTTATGTGTAATGTAGACTTTATCATTTATTTACAATTTACTAGGGAATTAATATGGAATGTGTACATGAATTGTACAAGGAATTTAGGTATAACTAACAAATGTCTGACTATTTTTTAGGATAAAATAGTTTTTTGGAATGAAACTTATTTTGGAGTTATGATAATGGAATTTAGTATGTCGAGATATAGAATATTGGTTAGTATGTGTATTCATGAATAACGTATTGGGGAATGTTAATTAACTATATTTTATGGTGGTGTTTTTAACATGTTATTTTTTTGGTAGTTTAGTATTATAGTTATAAATGTATGGTAGATGATATTTTAGTATTTGTATTCATGAATATCATATTTGGGGAATGTTAATTCACTAGATTTGATGGATTTGGTTTTTAGTTGTAGCTTATTTGGGACTTTTGTAGTATGGTTATATAAGAATTTTATATTATAACTCTATATTAGGTAGGCATTACATTTAGATTCTTTTTGTATGGTATATGAAGGGAAAAAATTATAATAATTTGAAAAATAAATATCTTGGGAAGATTTCATTTATTATTTCCCCTAAAAGGGGTCAATTTAAAAGGCGTATTTCTTTTGGATGGTGTGATCTAAATTTTGTAAAATGAGTCATGTTGGTAGGAGTGTGATAATTCTTTTTTCTTGGATATTGGTTGAATCTGAAACAGGAGAAAGTTTTGTAAGTTTATTAATCATTTTTAGATAGCAAATAAACAGTTTTGATATGTGGAATGAAGTGCATATGTCAGTATAATCAGGGGTGAGAGGTACATGTAACGAAATTGTACATATTGAAGTGATGGCTGATAGATGTGGGATCAAATATTTATCTTTTATTTTGGTTTTTACTTAGTAAAATTTGAAATTAAATAACATCTCATATATCATGAAGGATTAAAAATATGATGAATTGAATAAGAGAGGGTATTGGTTTTTTTATCAACTAGAGATAAGACATAAAATGGGAAAATTCTTACTATTATTGATCAAAATTATGAATCCCAATTTTGATGTATGGTTCAAAGAAATGAGATAATTTTAAATACAAATGGGTTTTTGGTTATAGAGTTTGAAGGAACCTATTTTTTATATTGTTAATGTTGAAGTATGAAATAGATGTGTCATTGGGTCATTATAACATGTGAGTAACTTGAAAAAAAGGACAATGTCTAGTATGTAGTTTCTCAGGTATTTGTATGTCAATAGTGGGAGAACCATTAATGTGTATTGCTCTTATAAATGTTACCTAGGATCGGTTATCTAATGAATTGTTAGGGGATCTTCGTAATGTTTTCATAATGAGAGATAGTTATTAATTTTGGATGGGTTTTCCAATGTAATACTATCGAATCCATAATGGATTATAGGATTATTTAGATAGATTTTTATATTGAATATGTGGTTGAGAATATATTTATTGTGAAAAAATAGAAGTCTCATAGAAAAAGATTCTAAAATTATCCTGTATTGATATTCCATCGGATTATAATGGATAATGGAAATGATATAATATGTTCAAATTATGATGCTTTTAGAGCTTTTTAAGATGATGAGTCATATATATAAATTATATCTGTATTATTGTTTTGAATATGGATAATAATTAGGGACATGATCATGTTCATTCATTTTGGTGGAATCAGTGGGTCAAAAAGAGTAGGTTCAGTGTTTTTCAGAATACCCTGACAGCTCGAGTCCCGAAAGCATAGATCGTTGGTTTTTAACGATGGGTATTATTAATAAGGATCATGTATAACAATTCATTCAGGATGTGGTTATTTGGGGATGATGGTGTTGGGGGAAAAATCATATGGTAATATTTTTTCGGAAACACAGAATAGATTCATTGAAAAAATAATCAAATGATTATAGATCAAGATATATGATTAAATTGGACGACTAAGTTGTTTATGAGGATACTGAGGTGTTAGCGGATCAATTATTGATTCAAAAGCATTATGAATTTTCTAATTCCATTATTTTTTAAAATAAAAAACCCATTCCATTTGTAAATATTTTCTTTTGATAAGGTTCAATAAAGGTATTTTATACAAGTATGATAATAATCAAATTCATGTTCTTTGATTCCTTTTATATTATTTTCTAGTAATTAATAACAAAATTTTTAGAATGACGGAATAGAAAATGTAACCAATAATAGAAATTGGATACATATTTATTATAAAATTATCACATTTTCATAATTATAATACTCCATGAATTTGTAATCTAATCCACAAATTTTCTAAATACAAATTCACTCATAATTTTGATTTAGATTTACATAGATTCTAAATTTTGATTCACTCATTATTTCAAAATATGATTCATAGAGTTTCCCAACTTTGATTCTCTACAAATTTAAAATCAAATTCTCCAATGTTATTCAATTTTAAATTGCTCAGAATTTGAATACGATTAATTGAGTTTCTCAATTATGATTCGCTCATAATTTCAAATTTAATTATCACAGTTTCTAAATTCTAAATCTCTCAGAATTATAAATTTGATTGACACAGTATCTCAATTCCAATATGTTCACAATTTCTAATATATTTCGATGTATCTAAAAATTACAATTCACTATTAATTTCAAATATGATTCATAGAGTTTCTCAATTCATATTCCCTCATAATTTCGAATATGATTCATAGAGGTTTTCAATAACTATTCACTCAGAATTTTTAATCCAATTCAAAGAGTTTATCGAATCCAATTCTAAATATCTTCCTAATATGATTCTCACAATTTATAGAATTTTATTTTACTTGTTTTATGAAATTTATTTCATAACTTTCATAAAATCTATTTCTAATTTTCTCCATACTATACATATATATAAAATCATATTCATTGGTATTTTTCAATACATTTTATATAATAAATATTATAATTATATTTTTCCTTATGCTGAAATGATATCGTCTATTCTATTATTTTATGACCGTTGTATGTACCACATGTACTGGTCCCACTGAAAGTTCAAGAAAAATATGACTCTTGTAGTTAATGTCAAACAGTGCCTTCCAAGCCTATAAATACCCAGTTAGTTCTTAATTTTCATGTTTCTATCTCAAAAACAATGTTTGTGTCTACATTTTATAAATTTTCTCTCTTAACACTAAAGTGTTAATTTCTTGCTCTGTGAGTTTGAATTACAATGGTAAGAGAGTTTCAATCTAAAATAATCCATATCATGTTTTCTCTTAATGATTTTCTTCATGATTCTAATTCATTAATCGAGGGATTCCATGAAAATTGAAGACATAGGTGTAGATTAACTTATTAATCAAGACATTCCAGATAGTGGATGACAGAGGTGCCGATTAACTATTTAATTGGGAGCTTGCGAGGATATCAAGACCTAAGCTACATCCGATATTTCATGGATCTAGGGATTACGACAGTGCGATTAAGACCGACTTAGTTAAAATTATAAATCAAGGGGAATTTATCTAAATTCATTAAATAACCTTATCTATGGGTTATAATATTACATTTCATTTCTACTACTTGTTTTAATACAAGTTTTTTTACTCGGATGGAATTTCTTATATATAGAAAGTGATATTTGTTATACATTCTCTACTATATAAAATCTGATATAAAATTCAATATTATTTAATATAGAATCATTTTTAAGTAAACCCATGTAGTATTTTCATTATTATAATATTATTTATCAGAACCATGGTGCTTTCTTTAACATTATAGAAGAGGGTTTATTGAATCTGATTTGTTTAACTTGGTTAAAATAATACTTTCTTATAATTAAAAACAAATGTTTTTAAATTTAAAATTCACCACCATATGGAATTTCTGTAATGACCCAAGACTAAAATACATGGAAATTACATTTATTTTGTGCAATACTTAATACATTACTCAATATATATTCCCAAAGACCTTATTATTTTATTGTATTTGGAAACTCATAACATAATCTCATAAATTAGTGAAATATCTTCAACATATCCCATTAAGATCTCCCCTTTTGTTTTCATACATAAAAACATTATTTATATATTGGGAAAAAGAAAACAAAAAATGGTGAGATAAAACTCTTATTAAGGGTAAATATGGAGATCATAAAACATACCATAAGAATGTGAACATAAAAATATGAACATAAAGTCTAAACATAAAAAACTTAAGTCATGAAATAAATCATGGAGTAATTAGGGAATGGATAATAAAGGAACATCAACCATGATAGAATAGTATTGGTATAAATCATGTAGTTGTGGAAAAATAATATGCACATTATATGATTTCTACAGTAGCCAAGGCATTGCAATTAAGACCATTATTGTGGACAAAGTCCATTACTTAACAGTGTTTACCTGCCATTCTAGCCATGTATTACTGAACTAGATTTACATCCATTTCATTAATGTCTATATCATAAGATTAAAATAATTACCTAATTCATTTGAGGGAGATATAGGTCCCACCCATCCCATAATGAAATCATTCTTATATGCACCACAAAAACATAAATTATTCATCATAGCATAACCAAAGAAATAAATTTGGTTTTCTTAAACATGATTCCATCAAAACATAATCCATAAAAAATACCATTCCATTATTAACACAATAAAATAATAGTAATAATAGGGATTAAAACAAAACAAATTTTAAATAGTTTCATCTTATATGAAATATAAATTTGATAAACCACTAGATCTTAGTTATAGAAGAAAATATCCTTTCTTCTTAAAAGCATTTTCTTTTCTCAAAATGTTTTGAAACATTAAATGAAATAATTTAGTTGAAAAAAAAATAAGATACTGTAGAAAAATATTCATGTAAATAAAAAATCATTAAACCGTAAAAATCTATTCATTCTATATAAAATAAAAAAGACATTATCATCATACTTATGCTGGAAAAGTCAAAAAGTTCATATTATAGTAGTCAAAAGAAAGATTAATTCTGTACCATGTATTAAATGATAAAAATGGGTATGAAAGGATTTAAACATACATTGAATAATAGTAAACAATTCATGAAATCATTTTTAGAAATCCTAGAAATGGTTGAAATCTATATCCCTAGTAAATACTTGAGTATAAACAATTTTGTATAAAAATGCGATTGAAAAATTACCCCTTACCATATGTCTGATTTCGTTTTTTGTGTCTAAAACTCCTGTATAGTGGGTTCAAAAATATGATTAAGTTATAATAGAACCATAATAATATTTATAATATCATATATGATTTACCTCTCATTTTATATTACATGATCATTTTTTGAATTCTAAGTTAATATGTCATTTTGGGAAATAATCGTTTTATTTATTGTAGGTGTATGGAATTGTTATTTCTGATATTGTTACATAGATCATGATTTAACTAATTAATGAATGTAAAACATGATTTATATATCATATATGTTCAGTATATTAATATAAATTTATAATAAATTGATAAATAAAATTGAATACACTGTTCTTAGCGATGGTAGGACGTATATACTCACGAACGCTATTTTTTTCCATATTGAATTGAATGGAATTAAGTAAATTATATATATAGATATATTTATAAACATTAATCCGGTAGAATTATTATGTCATATATTACATGATTAATTATTATATAGACTTTATATTATTTCATGAATTGATAACGTGGAGAATGAATCTCATAGCATCGTGGAAATAGTAAACCGTACGTATGCATGAGTGACGATATCATTCCCATAATTATTGAATTGTATTGAATTGAATGGTGTACTATATTTTCAAATCATCATAATTTTATAAAAGAAATATATATTTATTCATCCATTTTTATACCGATCAATTTAATGTGGTGGTGAAAATAGACTACACTATGCCATGGAGATGGTAAGTTGTACATATTTACTTGTGGTGATTTCGTTTTTCTTAAGATGGAAGGAATATGTAATATGGTTGTTTCATAATTATATCAAATTCTAATTATATATGTTCTATTAGAGTTATTATTTAATAGTGAAATAAGTCATGAAGTAGGATTATACGGGAAAACAAATATGAACGAATTGGTAGATTGGATTACCTCTTCTTTGACATGCTCCCTTTAGATACCCAATTCGTGGAACTAGAGTTTTACTTTTGTGAATACAACATCCTCTATAATTTAACTAGGGAAGTAGAGAAAAGAAATGGTTAGGGTTTGGGCAAGCATGATCGCTCAAAAAGAATGGAGGGAGAGGGGGTGGTTCCTTTTTATGATTGAGGCTATGGGCACTTTAGGAATGTCTTAAAATATTAATTTATTATAAATGTAATTCTGATTTAAAAATGTTCAAATTCTTATTTAATTATAAGATAAGATGATTTTGGCTCGAATACCCAACATACATTTATTTTCAGGATTTTTGTAATATTCTTTCATCCTTGTTTTTTTACCATTATTTTACCCATTTTAATCTTACAGTGATATAATGTTATCTACACACTATGCGTTAATGTAATTATCATATCATGTGAAACGACCCCCCACAAAGTTATTTATCACTTATTTGGAGTTATAATAACCATTTCCCCAAATATTATAATTTTGGAATTTAATATCATTTAATAAATTATTTTATGCTTTATGTTATGAATTATGTCAAAATTGAAAACAATTCATACTTGAATTTTTTATAAATTCATAAAAACATGATTGTTTTGATAATATGGAATTAAATAAAAGATAATATGCCAATATAATCTAAAAAATTAATTTATGAAATCAAAATAAGCAATTTACATTTCTTTTATCATTTTAATATATTTTATTTGAATTCTTTATTAATTAATCAATCACTGCATCATCATTGTGTCATTATTAAATTTATTAATTTAATGTATAAAATTTATAATTAAAATATCATGATGTAGGAAATACATTTATCTTTATAATTATTATTTATGGTCAAATATGTTACTTATATAACCTCACTGTGAAATTTTATTTGTAAAAGATACATGTTTATGTTACATTTCTCTTTACATTAAAGTAATTATCATAAAATTTAATATTCACATCCATGTGTATCCATGGGGTAAAACAAATCTACCAAAGGATTCCCAATTTTAAACTTATTAATAAAATATTGAATCTATTTTCCCATATTCTAAATAGAGAATAAGCAGTAATAAATTTTATTCTAATTCCCATTGTCATAACCGAAAACAGGTTTTTAAAATATAATAACTATCAACAGATTGACATGATTTCATGTGTAATTTCAAAGGTAAGTTACTACCAATGACCAAAATTAGATTAAATGAGAAAATATTAATAACATTACACTTTAAAACAAATTGAAAATATAATCTAACAATATAAATAAATTATATTAAAAATAAATTTTGAATTTCAATGCTATATTTTTTCACTATTCATTAAAAAATAAATTTTATCAGTAAAATACCAAAATTCAAAAGAAGAAGAAAATTTTTTATGTCCATATTCCAAAAAGTAGGTTTATTTTTTTAGTTTAACTTATAAAAAACTCAGTATCTAGATTTAAAATGTGTGCACCATCAAATGGAAATAAAACTAAATTTTTTAAAAAATAATTATTTTATTAGAAATATTAATTTTGTCCTTATATAATGGTCTATAATATTTGTATAATGATTTAAAATGTTATTAAAATTCACAATGTGGTTAGCAATATTCAAAATAGCTAGTTTGTATCCGATTAAATAATAATATTTTAAAAATATATCGTTGTTTAGTGAAACTCAGTATTTTATACAACCTAGGCTATTGAGGAAGGTCACTCTTGTGTGTAACGCAAGCCACATTTGTGTTGCCTATAATGAATGATTAATTTGATGTTTCTTATAACATAATAAAAACATAGTTCAATTATACCATAAAAAATCTATACTTAGTGTTGTGAAAAATGAATTCTCTCAAAAGAACTTGAAATTTCGTGCAGTACATGCCAAGAATATTATAGCATATACTTCTAGCTAACATGGTGTTACGTGTAGCACAAGGTAATTTGGGTGTAGTGCCTAACAAAATACTTCAAAGAAATTAAGTGAATCTATCTCATAAAATCTCAAGGTATTTTATTCTACCCACCTAAAATTAACTTCTCCCTTGAAATTCATCATGGCTATAAATTGTTTTCAACATGAATGTTTCATTTATGGAAACCCACATCATAAATCGGAGTAATAAAACATCATATTAGAATGGAATTTTATAAACTTAATGGTGACCCAATGTTTCTCCTCACTGGTTTTACACAGAACAGATCATAGGTGGGAAGTGAAAACATAGATATGGAAGAGAAATCTAAGCACCATGTTCTAATGGATTTTGATAGAGAATAAGGTTTAGAGGTAGTTAACTACCAGAAATCCATAAATATGTGATGATTTAAGGGTCCATCTAGTTCATCAGAGAAAAGGGTAGTAGGAGAACAATAATGGTTTTCATGATACTTTCCTTATGTTTAAAGGATTTTTCATGGGAATAAATACATAATTTATTTTGGTACAATCACATCATTCTTCCTTCCATGAACAATTTCCAATTTGTCACTTATTTAAAGAAATAAATTTAAATTTTTCACTCTTGAAGTGTTATTAGAGAATGTGATATAATTTTAGAAAATTATAACTGTCTCTTTAACAAAAAGTTTAGCCCATGTTTTGAAATATACATAAGTCCATAAATGGTGGGATTAATCTTATTTGTTTCCAAAAAAGGACATAAAATTAATATATCATACCACTTAAAAAATAAAACTAATTTATACCATCTAGGGTCTATCCATAGGTTAGTAGTAGGCAATAAAGGCATGTCACACTTCGGTTGTGAGTTGGAATTCGACAACCATTTCCAACGCAATAGGGTGTCAGCCATCCCACATGTTTTCAATTTCTAAAACTATAATATTATAACACTGAAAAATGTTTTTTCCTTAACAAATACTATTTTATGTGGAACATAATCCATTCCAACCATTAATATTATAAAAAATAATTCAGTCCAAACTTACAGTATAAAAAACTAAAAAAAACTATTACAATAATGGTCATATAACGATAATGCGAAAACAAACTTTTATCCACCATATATCATATGATATATATTGTTAGTCACATTCCAATCATATTAATGACTTTATCATGCATTATTTTGATTCATGGTAATATTCTACATTACCATATAACCTAATTGAAAACAGGCATGTTTCCCAATTCTGAAACTTATTTGATATACTTTATAAGTCCTAAAATGTAGTACACTTCATCTATGACAACATAACCCACATCTCATGAAATCTTTAATCGGTTCAAAGGTATCTAATATCATCCAATCCATATATCATAATATCAACATCATGCATATATTAATTACTGACCTTCCATTAATCATGTGTTTCTTATTAATAACACATTTTAATTATATCTCTTTTCTTATCCATTATAACTATTCAACGTATTATAGAAAATTCTTATCTATAAAAATAAATTAATAATACTCATATAAATATCCATTCATAAATATTTGATTCTAATATATAAATAATTCAATCCTTATACTTTTATTGGTAGTCGTGGAATATGTCCTTCCTTTTCATAGAAGAAGATTCTTATGTCTGGGAATTCAGTTGTGTAATGACCATGTTTTCCATAGATGAGACATTGAAATATATAACAATTTTTCAATATATGAATTTTTTTATAGAGATAAAATCTTCCCCTATATTATAGATATTACGCACAGTTCTTCTTCCCTTCTTCTTGACATGCAAGAATGTGAATATTCCTTTCTCTGTTCATTAAAAAGTTCATCTTCCTCTTATTAGATTTGTTATGAATGTCACCAAATCGCACATTGTCAATCATATATAGTGAAAGATAAGTTTGAATAATGGAAATATTTTTTTCTCCCATAATTATCCAATTTTATTTCTCATAATCTTTAAATTTTCCATCAGACTCAATGCTAATCAAATTATTCATGGTTTCTACCATTAACTGAAACCAAAATTCCAATGGTGAGACACACATATCATAGAAGAAGGCAACATAATCATGTGGGAGTACATTAAATCTCTATCATCATGGGTTTAATCCAAGGTTATTAATGATTGTTACCAAAATTCAATGATAGTCACCTATAGTAAGCCTTATCCATATGGTCATCCCTAGACATATCCTTAGAAATATCTCTAGGGATCTCACTAATGTTTTCACATCCAAGTATCCAAATGTTAGCTAAGCCTTCACTCTAATACCAACTGTAACATCCAAAGCATGACATACATGGAAGTAAACTTTATTTTTTGAAATATAAAATTCATTATACTAAATATATGCCCAATGACAATATTCGTTGGGTGTATTTGGAATCTCTGACATAATCTTCTAACTTTGTGAAATAGCTTCAACATCTCCTATAACTATTTTCCCTTTTTTTCTGCCTAAAAAAAATTCTTTATATCGTTTGGAAAAGAAAACAAAGATGATCTAAAAATTCTCAATAATGGTAAACAAGGAGAATATATATCAAACCATAAGAAATATCTACATGAAAACATGAACATCAATTTTAAACATCATAATCTTGATTCATGAAGTAAATCTTGGCATTAAGTAAGGCATTGATCATAAAGAAAAATTATCCATGATAGAATAGTATTGTCATAAACATGTAATTGTTGAAAACTAATAAATACGTTATATGATTTCCATAGTAGCGAAGGAGTAGCTTCCAATAACATTTTAGTGGACATTGTCCATTTCAGATCAGGGTTTACCTACTGTTCCAGCCATGTATTACTGAACAATTTTTACATGATTTTTTATTCGTGTCCATATCATGAGATATAAATCATTACACAATGGATTTATTTGCGATATAGGTCCTACCCATATTATATCAAAATCATTCTTACATGATCCACAAAACATAAATAATTTATAGTTGCATAACCCAAGAAATAAAATTGGTTTTCTTAAACATCATTCTATCATAACATAATCCCTATAAAATACCATTCCATTATTAACACAATCAATGAATAGTGATAATAGGGATATAATGATAACACTTTTTAATTATTTTCATCTTATATAGAAAAGAATTTTGTTAAACCACGTCAACATTTAGTTTATGTGGAAAATATCCTTGCTTCTTCAAAAAAGAATTATTTTCACAAAATTCTAAACAAATTTAGAAGAATAGAATTTAGGTGTAAATAAACTTGAGATATTATAAAAGAAGATTCAGGGAAATATGGTGTCATAAAACTATAATTATACATTCATGCTTTATAATTTATAAAATAAATTCTCATCATACTTTTTCGAGAAAAGTAAAAAAAACCTCCTATGGTAATCAAAGGAAATATTTCTTCAATACCATGTAGTAAAAGTAAAAAATAAAAAAATTTCATTTAAAAATACATAGAATTATATTATACTTTTAATGAAAACATTTTAATAAATTATGGAAATGGATGATAAATATATCCCCAAAAAATACATACTTATAAATAATATCGGATAAAAATTAGATTACAAAATAATCCATTACCTTAGGCCCGATTTCCTCTATATGTGTCTGAAAATCCTATTTTGTTGGATTAAACATATTTTTTTACTTGTAACAGAACCATAATAATATTTATGATATTATATATCGTTTATTTTTGACTTTATATTACCGGCTCATTTGTCAATTCCATGTTAAAGAAACATTTTGGGTAATAATCGTATTATTTATTTTATGTGTTTTGACTAATTATTCATTATATTATAACATAGATCAGGATTTAATTACTTCTATAATTTGAAACATTATTTATATATCATATATATTCATTACATAAATATATTTTCATTAAATATATAAATGAAATGGAATACAACATTTATGGAGATGGTTGGTTGTATACACGCATGAATGCTGTTTTCATTTAATTATTAAATTTAATGGAAGTAAGTAAGTAAAATATATATATATATATATACATTAGAATTATTAAGTCATATATTCCAAGATTATTTATTATATAATCTTTATAATCATTCTTGAATGGTTAACGCGGAGAATGAATCTCATCACATCTTGGAGAAAGTAGGTCGTACATACACAAAAGTGACGATATCATTCCCATAATTCATTAATGGTATGAAATTTTATGGTGTACTATATTTCAAAATTAGTACGATTTTTTATAATCACATTTTTTACATCTATTTTTATACCCTTAAGATGGATGGAATGTTTAATATGGTTGACTAATGATTATAATAACATCTCAGTATATAATTGATCCTAGAGTTATTATTTTATAATAAAACTACTCATGAAGTCTAATTAGAAGTAGAAATAAATATGAAAGAATCAAAAGAGGGGATTACCTCTTCATGGATGTGCTCTCTTTAGATACCCTATTAATGGAACTTGTGTTGGTATTTTCTAAAAACTAGAACAACTATAATATTACTTGGGAAGTTGATATGTGGAATGAGTAGGGGGTTTTTTAGAATGAAGGTCCAAAATGGCATGAAGAGGAGAGGGAGGAGGATCCCTTTTATAACTTAAGTGAGATCCACTATTGGAATGTCATAAAATTTTAAATTATTATAAATTTATTTTTCATTTGAAAATGGTTCAAAACATATTTAATTCTAATTTAAGATGATTTTAGGTCGATTAACCATAATAAAATTTTATAGAAAAGTTTGTAATATTTTTTATCATTAGATTTTGGGTTTAAACATTATTTAACTCTTTTTAATAATAACTTGATATCATGTTATTTACACATTGTGGGTATATATAATTACCATATACAGTTAAAATACCCAAAAAAGTTATACAAGACATATTTTGACATATATTAATCATTTCGACATATCTTATATATTTAGTAATTTAATATCATTTCATAAACCATTTTCTGTTTTATGTTATAAATTATGTCAATTTTGGACACTATTCATTCATGAATTTTTCAAAAATTATGAACAACCTAATTCATTTGAAAATATGTGATTACCACCAATCTAATATTTAAATATAATCTAAATAATTTGGGGTTGATATAAAAATATTCAAATTACATTTATTTTTTCATCTATAATATCATTTATTAGAATCATTTATTAATGAATCAATTACTGCATCATTATTGTGTCATTATTAAATTTATTAATTTAATGTCTAAAAATTATAAATAAAATGTCATGATATACGAAATAGTTTTATATTTATAATGAATATTTATATTCTTCGATATTAGTTATATAACCTCACCTTAAAATTGTATTAGTAAATGATACATGTCTATGTAACATTTCTCTTTAAATTATATTAATTATTACAAAATGTCATTTTCTCTTCCATGTGAATCCATGGGTTCCCAAAATGGACCCAAGTATGTACATTGTTTGAAATATCTAATAAAAAAGATTAGGTCACGTTTTAGGTTAGTTTTAGATTATGAAATTATTATTCTTCTTAACCTTATTTACAATATTTACACTTTAACAATGGTAAATTATTAATAATTACTGAAGTTACTATTCATATTGTCAAAAAGTAAAATATATATATTCACAAAATTTTAACCTTATATCTATAAGTATAGAATCAATTTTTCGAAATTAAAAACATGTAATTTTTAGTCACTAATTTTATATCAATTACTGTAGTCAGAACAAAAAATTTGGTGTTAAGAGGTAATAACAATAAAAATATTTACACGAATTTATGTGAACATTTAATAGGAAATTACTTCCAAAGAAAAAAATTGTATTTAATGGAAAAACAATAATCCATTTATTCTTTAAAAAAATTAAAAATATAATATAACTATATAAATAAATTCTATGAAAAGGTAGTTTTCAATTAAAATGAAGTATTTTTGCACTATTCATTTAAATTTGAATTTCATTATAAAATTACCAAAAGTAAACAAATGTAAATTTTTATGTCCCGCATCTGAATAAAAAGATTATTTTCTATAGTTAAACTTATAAAATTGGTGAAAATTATATTTAAAATGGGTGTGCCCTCAAGAGGCGGTAAAACGTCATTTCTTTTAAAAAATCCATCTTTTAGCTGAAAAAATGATTTTGTTATCATATCATATTCTAGAAAATCTGTATGATGAATTATATGGATATATACAATTAAAAATTTGGTTAATAATTTTCATAATGTCTTGATTATATCCCATTAAATAATTTTATTTTAATAATATATCATTGTTTAGTGATACTCGGTTTCACATAAAATGAATGTTATTGAGGATGGTTGATCATGCGTGTAACGTAGGCCATGTCAGTGTTGCGGGTTGTAAAAGAGTGTTTTTTGGTGGAGTATAACATAATTTAAACTTAGTTAATTTATAAGTTGAACAAGATATATATATAGTGTTACGTGAAATGAATTATACCAAAAGAACCAGAAATTGTGTGCCACACTAGCCAAGAATAATGTTGCATATACTGTAAGCTTATACGGTGTTTCATAGAGTTCAAGCTTGTCTCAATGTATCAAGCAACCCAAGATAGTAAATAACATAAAATAATTTATCCAATAAAATCATGAGGTGTTAAAATTTGGGCATCTACAAACATATTTGGATCCAATAATTTGTATACATGGAAGATTACACTACTCGTATACTTGCATAATCATTGTTCTATAGACAGTTCTTAATTTATTCTACAACCCTTTTTTATACCTAGTTACAATAGTAACTTATGTTGTAGAAAGAGAAATTTTGAACTATTATAAATCTAGAAGATTTTAATTTTGGGTCTATAGTCAACTTCAATCTTATATGAACACCCATATTCGTTGGGATTGAATATGAATAATCGAGAGATAGAGTGAAGATGTTTTTTTATCAATATTGGTGTTGATAATTTTTATATTATTAATAGAGATTATCAAAATTCATCATAAATTTGATAGAATTTTTACTAATGAAAAAAGATATGAATATCAACAAAACTATACGGTACACAATAATTTTCAATATTTTATGACAAGGAATAAATACATCAACATATAATCTTATGAATCATCAAATAACAGTTGGAAGAAATTGGTGATTACCCATTTTGAAATATCTAATGTCATTATGAAAAAAAGATCCATGCTTAGAACATACTATAATTATTTTTTTCGATATAGATAACCTATAACTAATGTTCAATATATATTAATGAGTATTTTATATAATTTACAATCACAGGGAGAAAAGTGTTAGAGGATTATGTTCTTGTAGAAATGATCATAGACATCATGCCTAATGAGTGGGATTCAAAGACAACAATATTTGCTGAATCAATAAAAGTTACAAATATTACTCTTGATGAGTTATTTCAAACACTTGTACAATATGAGAATATAATGAAGAGAGATTATTAAAATGTAAATAAAAATAATGATGGCATTTATATAACTATAACTTCAAATCCAATGAAATCCAAGGCTCCTGAGAATGTTTTTAAGATAATAAATAAGAATGTTTTGGTTCAATCAGACTCATGTGAATCAGAAAAATAAGAAAATGAGTTAGCCAATATTACTCTAAGGATGAACAATATTATTGGAATGAAGGATTTTCAAAAGTGATATATGATAACAGATTAGAAGGATAATAATTAATAAAAATTCACATGTTATGAATGAAATAAAGTAGGACAGAACAGACCTCATTGTCCAAAGTTAAAAATAAAAGAGTGAAAATACAAAAATATTGAGGGGAATCGTAGAAAATAACATAAACCTAAAAGAAAGAATATCTGGAAGGATAATGATTCAGGGAGTGAAATTTTTCGAGATTCATTTGATGAATTCCAAAATAAATAAAATTCCACAAATAAGAATATTGGTTTTATTCCTAGAATAGTTTTAGATAATCAATGTTTCGTGAAAAAGGTTTACACTCATGAATCCATAAATAGTATATCATTAAATGCTATCAACCCTAGTGAACAAATTTATTTTTAATCAGATGATGAATATTTACCAACAGATGTTAATTTACCTTCTTTTTAAGAAGTCTCTAGATTTTCTATGTTGCATGAAAATGAAAATAGTATGATTAAAAAGAAACATGATATTTTAATATATATAATCAATGATTTAATAAAAGAAATATAATATCTTTATAAATTACTTGAAGAATTTTTTTAATGTTTTTAAAATTTACAAAAACATTGTGGATGTAAATTCTTGATATTGTAAACTTTCTAAGGATCTTGAAAAAGTCATTTATGAGAAAAATGATTTAGAGAAAAAACTGAATTCTAAAACTAATGCTAATGAAGATAATAATTTTTTCATAAGATGAAAATATGAAATACTTTCTATAAATAAAATTTTATCAATATTTTCCTCTAGGAGGGAAAATTTTGATAATATGTATCAAAAAATGTATTTATTAAGGAATAATTCTAGAGTTGGTTATTCTCATTCAAAACCAAATTTTAGTAATAACTAATTTGTTCCCAAATATTAACAATTCTTCACTGAGTGTATAAATGATGGATATACGAAAAAATATTGATCTTTAAAAAAATTCCAATCATTAAGGTTTTATACAACCAATTTCTCTAGAAAAATTTGGATTCCAATGATATTAATTTCAAATAATTCTAGATCCAAGAAAGATTGTATTCCAAAAACCTAACTAATTATTTTTATGAAATCAATTTAGGTACCAAAAAAATAAATACATGGTACATATATAGTGGATTTTTCCGATACATAACTATTAATAAAGACTTATTTGAAAGTATTTTCAAGATAAAAGGTGGGAAATTTACCTTCAGAGATAATCCTTAAGGAGATATTGTTAATATAGGTAGCATAGTTTTTCTCAGTAAATATTTGACTTTAAATGATTTAATTTTCCAAGGTCTTAATTAAAACCATATAGGCATAATAAAATTTTGTGATGATGGTTACCTTGTGAAATTTAAGAATGATGTATGCTTACTGTATAATTCCAAGGATGAATTCGTTCATTTGTTGCATCAGAATGAGAGTGTTTACACACTAAATTTTGAAGACCTTGTGAGCCAAGAATTTCCTTTTGTTAGTGAAGTAGAAGATAAATATTGGTTATGGATATGAAAATACTAAGAGTATTAGTAATCTAATAGTTACATAGAATATTATTGATCTTAATGAAGATTGACAGCTAGTTAATCAAACAACATTTAGAGGTATTCTAGGTTGTTTACTATACTTCATAGAAATGTATCTAAACATAATGTTTTTATTATTATTACGGGAAAGATATCATTCAAATCTATAACAATCCCATTTAAAACCTGTTAACGGATTTTTTTTCTTTTTAAAGAGATTCATGGATTTAGGACTATTATATTCTTCAAAAAATGTTATAGACCTAAAAAATTCACCATATACTTACTTTTGTTGTTTTATAATTGAGAGAAAATATACATATGGAACATGTACTTTTTAGGTGATTCATTTGTTTCTTGGTCATGTATGAAATTACACTAAGTAGCACTTTCCATTACTGAAGTTGAATATGTGGAGGCTTGAATTCGTTGTGATCATGAGTTTTTTATATAACAAAGACTCACTAATTACAACATGAGTTTAACTAAAACCTCAATACTATGTGATGGAATTAATGCCATATCCTTATGAGAAATCTTATCACGAAACTCACGTGCTAACCACAAAGATAATATGAATTTCTTTCTTATGGATTACACACATAAAAGATACATTATTTTACAATTCATCAAAATTAAAGAATAACTTGTTTATATTTTTACAAAACCATTACATTCTAATATATTTGAATACATTAAAAAAAATATGAACAATAACAATATTGATATAATTCGTCTCCATTTTTTGTTTAAACTATCTCCTTATCATATGATATTTTTTCACATAGTGGAGCATATATGATATTTTTTTCGAATTTCTTTAGAACCTATCAAATTTTTTCCATAACCTATAATTTTTTTTTAACACTATTAAATTTTTCAAATGTTATATTTTTCTTCATTCATCCTTATTATAAATAAATATTATTTTGGTTTTAATAATTAATATAACTTTTTTCCAAAACTAATAAATATACTATAAAATCTAAAATGTACAAGTTCCTACTTATAACTTCATAGTTTCAATTATGTTAGTAGGTATTTCATTTTTGGTAATAACATCATCAGATGTATATTTTCATAAATACATTTTATTTCCTTAAAACCCCAATACTTTGGATCGTGTAAAACCATATTCAGTTAAATTTCAAATGCTAGATCAAATCGGTCAATTTTCAAATATGAGATTAATATTGGAAGCTGAACTATCCCCTCATCGCCTATAAATATAATGGAACCACAACATATGTCCTAGATTGATCTCCATTGTATTATGATAGAGTTTCTACTATCCTTAATTCTGAATGTCTCTGTCCGGATCCTCTCAATGTTCAATGCTATCATAAAAGAAGTTCATAGTTTGGTTTGTATTTCAATAAAGGTTAGTTGATCAAGATTTCTTTCTCAAAGTTTATTATTTATTAAGTAAGATTAATAATTTCCAAGGATGGAAGTGTATATATATTGAAAAAATGCATAGGAGATCAGGATCCAGTCAATCCAAAAATAATTATTGAGTTGTATAAATCAGACGAGTTCTTTATAAAACGATGAAATGATATTATATAGTTAAAATGTTATGAAAAAACGTACTCAATTTCCTTAATAAATGTATGTCATGTCCTAGAAATATAGGTTGATAGAGAATCATTCTACCCTTCTCACAAACTAAAATAATCATAACCTTCTTTAAACAAAAAAACCAATAGAATATGCATTCCTTTAGTTAGTAAATAAGCTGAAAATTTCTTATCTTACATCCATCTATTTGATTATAGAATTACAGATGTAAGGGTACTCATTCCATGAAATGAAGACAAATTCAACCACATTAAAATTGTTATCTTCATACTAGACATTATTGTTATTATATAGATGTTAAATTTGATGAGGTACATATTATTAAAAATCAATTAGATAATGGATAAATAAATCCAGTTACAGATTATCATTTTTCAAGAAACATTGTCTTAGTAATTATTTAATTTTTTAAACTCTTTAAATGTTTCTTATTGGTCGGAGATAAAGAAGTCCAATATTATTATTTTAAATATTGACACACTTAAAATAATGAAATATTATTTTGAATAAAAGAATTATATGTTTGTTGATATATCCCGAAAGGCTGGTCAAGTGTAGGAAATTTCTATGAAAGAGATAATTGAGTCTCACAAAAAAATCACCAATTTCCGAACCACAGAATCAAAGAAGAAGAAATATTAAAAAGATGAAGTCATTGAAATGTGGAGAGAATATCATGAGAAAAGTAATGAAGGATATAAAATATTTGATGAAAATCCATTTGAAGAAAAATCCTTGAAAATTATTGAATTTCAATAATAAGAAAAAAACCAAAATGGAATGGGCTTATGAAATAATTACTAAAATAAGAGTTATGATATGCATTGGTGAAAGTGCCATAAAGAGCATCTGAAAATATTCTTATTCAAAAATAATTACATCATGAATCCAAACTTCCCCCTCGATAATCAGGTGTTGTGTGTGTAGAATCTCCCCCAATAAGTAATGGTAGAGTAGTTATTTCATGAATAATTATGAGTGTAGAAGAATAATATAAATAGGGAAATAAATATTGTAAATATAAAGAATGTTCGGATTAGATTAAAGAAATTTGACACACTAATAAAGATTGAAATTAGATAAAATCTGTATAAGAACGTCTAAAGCCTCCTCTTCCAAGAATTCCTTAGTAGAAAATTCAGTTCATAAATCCGATTGTGAGATCAAAATAATCAAGTTCAGATCTGAAAGAAAATGTAATTGATAGAGAAGTTAAGAATTTTCTTTCTGATGATGATTATGGTGGTGATAATGATGTTGATGGTAATGATGATGAATACAATATTGTTCCAATTTCTAATGAATGGAAAATATAAAAGAGGGTAAATAAATTATAATCTAGGAATGACATAGGGAAGGTGATTGATGTTGAAACATCTATGAAAAATCATTCTGAATAAGAAACAATATCATCTTCTATAAGAGAATATTTCTTTTTCAATATTTGATTATTATGGAAATGTTTATTCCTTTCCAAATATTTATTCACGATATCAAATAATTCATGAATCTTCACATCGAAAATCAGTATCAATAACCCTTCGGATAGAGAAGTTAATTAAGCATAAAGCCAAATTCAAAAAAAAAAGGTGGAAATTATCATTATAAAATGAAATATTTGAAATAGATGACAATGGTGTCAAGTTATATCATTATTTCAAAAAAGGGTTTTGATTATATTTGATTCAATCAATAATGGATTAGAAGAATATGATGAATTGCTCAAAGGTTTATTAGATTCTTCTCCTATGAAAATTAACGGTGGAAAAAGAATTCATTTTCAAGAAGACAAAGACTTGTTTGGGAAACTATATTTATTCACAACTGCTGTTAAAAAGGTGTAGGTTTACAATAATGAGATAATTCTTTTAAATAATCAAAATATAGAGTTGGATACAAATATAAGGACCCAACATTTTTACATTACAAAATCCTGATTTTTTCAATAAATAACTTCTTTCCACATTGAAGATCATTTCATGTTTAGATATTTAGAGAATTGGAACATAATAAAATCATAACATTACACATTATTAAATAGTGGATATCATTAAAACAGTTTCCAAATTTTTTTTTCAAAATATTATACATTAATGCTTAAAATAATATTTCATTGAAAATTATTCAAACATTAATCTTGTCTTACTTATTTGTCTTACACATCCTTCTGGCCTATGAAAATCATTTAAAAACATTGGATGAGAACATAAAGCTCAGTAAGGGATGTAAAAGAAGGAAATATCACATTAGTCAATGAATACTTGTAACGAATGAAAACATTTTCAAAAGACATACTCGTAACTCATATATAATTAATTTTGAAACATGATATTTCCACAAGATTTAAAAAAAACACAAGAAAATAAATATAACAATAATAGTTTCTTGGATAATTACATACATAATATTGTAATCCTCTCGGCAAACTTATAATTTTTAACCCTCACAGATTCCGTACAATTTGGGCAACCATAGTAGTTACACATGGAGTAACCATACGAACAACCTCCAACATACACATACCCTATGAATTTGATGGAAATAAAGGTCCCACCATTCATTATAAACAATGATCAAGAACTAGAACACAATAATACAACATTAATAACTGTATAAAAATATTGCATTTGAATTCTGTAAAACAAGATTTTAAAAGTAGATTTTAAAAGGAAAGTCCCTTATAAATATAATATAATTGAAGTGAGATTTAATAGAGTGGATGTAATATGTATATAATCTGTAAATACTTATAATTAATAATAATATAATCATAATTAATCACACCAAAAATTTTAATACCGCATAAATAATGAACTATAGGGTTAACCCAAAGTATGGATATTAGGTTAAGAATTTACTTACCTTGGTCTTGTCTTACCTCAAACAAGTTTAAACCTCCTTTATAATGGTTAAAATGTTTATATTAATATCTTAACAGATCAATTAAATGATTATAATACCTTATATGACCATTTTGTTACATCATTTATCCCTTAAATTGTTAGTATTTTGTTCCTTGCAGTGTTTTTGGATTAGTTCTTTAAATGATTTTAATGATCGGTTCATGATGGATTGTTCTTGTCAATTGGAAGTGAAAAGAAAAAATTGGAATTTATTTTTATTTATATATTTACCAAACCATGAATTATAATATTTATCATTTTCAATTCTTAAAGAAGAATGATTCAAAAGTTAAAACATTAATAATGTTCATTTAGATCATTTTAGTGGTTCTTTGATAACAACTTCCTCATTTTTTTATAAATAAAAACCATTTGTACAAAAGAATCCAGAACCATTAATGATACATAATAAATATATTACAACCTTATTGAACCATGAAAATGGTTTCATGACTATCCTTGATGTAATTTTATCAAATTGAAATCACATCGTCCACAATGATAGTAAATCGACACATCGCAGACAATTTATTTTAATTCCATGAGTAATTGGGGGTGGTGGAGAAGATGGAAGAATAATTTTACCTAAAAATGAGAACATACTAGATATAGGAGATTTTAGAAAATTCATTCTTCTTGAATAAATAGATATGTGTAAATTAGATGAACAGAAAGAAATAAAAAATAATAGAAATTTTGATAAATTCCTTAAGAAAATTCAGCAACCTAACAAAGTCGTTTACATTTTCATAAAATAATATGATGAGAGAAAAATGGAATATCATCATTATTAAATAATATGTTATGTAATTGGTATATGGAATGAAATATCCCATCATATTTCAAATGGGAAAAAAATAACATAAAATGAAAGGAAAAAATGATAATAAAAGGGGAGGTTTACCTCTTGATCTCTTCTCCTTGAGATCCCTCTGAAGGCATTTGGTTTTTTCCCTTTGGTGAGACCATAAGCTCTAAGACGTGGGAAAGAACCTTGATAAGATATTTGGGAAGAACTTAGGTAAGGCACAAGGCGTGAGGTGTGTGGGAGGAACATGGATAAAAGGGTGGTATATATAGTGGAGGAGAGGTGGTATTTAACATTATTTTGATCATTATTATAAATGTTTTTTGAAGACTATGAAGACTCTTAAATCATGTGACCCAATTCGTAATAATGGGATGGGAGATCAATCAAACTGACCTTAAATCAGTTATGATGTCATAAATAGTGTATTTTATTAATAATTTGAATATATTTTATTTAACTGTATTTCACAATTCATAAAATATTACACAATTTCATAAAAACCCCCAAAATTTTCCATTACAATTTCATGAGGTTTAGAATTAATAAATAAATTCTATTTTTTGGAAATAATTTACAAAAAATTATTAATTAAATTTTTAAATAAAATCATACTTAATTTAATAAATTATAATTTTTAAAATTATAACTGCTTTTATATCACATTGAAAAATTATCCAAAATGGAATTATCTTCAAGCCTTAAAAAATAAAATAATATTAAAATTTTGAATTCATTAGGGTCATATTAATATTCGTATTACTCTTTATAAGGGTATGTTTCTATTCACAAAAAAAAACAAGTTGGTTCTACTGTGCTCTAAATAAAATACTCAACACAATTGTAGATGACCATTTTTCAAAATTCAAAAATTAGAAGTGGAAAAAAATATATTTAAAGGATAGTTATAAATATCTACTAAAAAACGTTTCGTTAATTTCTATTTATTTTTAATAAAACCTTTTTGTGTTACATTATCCCCACCTTCTGAAAATTACATCCTCGCTATTTTATTTATATATTAAACATGTGAGGGTACCTATCTCGAAGAGCATTTTTAGACTCCCATGTTGCTTATTCTAATATGTGGTTTCTCCACAATACCTTTACATGGAGGATTAAATTATTCCATAGTACCTGTTCCCTCCGATCTAATATATGAACTAGTTTCTCTTCATAAAAAAGGTTCTCTTCCAGCGGAACTTCTTCTAAGCACAACACATTTGATGAATCTAGCATATACTTCCTCAAAATAGAAACATGAAAAACTTTCTTTACCAAAGAAAATATCACAAGAAAAGATACTCTGTAAGAAATTGTTCCAACAATCAGTAGTATTTCAAAGGGTTTGAGGAAGAGCGTACTTAGCTTCCCTTTTTTAACGAAACACGTCACACTTCTCCAAGGAGAGATTTTAAGGAAATCATGGTCACATACTTTGAAAGATAAGTCTTTATTTCTGTTATCTACACACCTTTTCTGCCTACTATTAGCTATCCTCATGTGCTACTTGATCATCTTCACATTCTCAGCCAATTCTTCTTCTAATTCTGGCCCATTAACTTTCCTTCATTGACATCATCACAAACCGTTAGAGTTCGACACTGATTCCCATATAATACCTCAACAGTTTCCATAAATATAGTGGAATGAAAACTATTATTTTATGAAAAATCATCAAAAGAATTATGTGGAACCCATCTTCCCTAGTAGTCTATTGAAAAATCTTGAAGCATATCCTCCAAAGTCTAAATTGTTCCTTTTGACTGCCCATATGATTGAGGATGAAAAGATGTTCTAAAATTTAACTATGTGCCCAAATACTTCTAAAGTCCCTTCCAAAAGTTAAAAGTAAACTTTTGATCTCAGTTTGATACAATGGAATGAGTAACTACATATAACCTAGAAATATCTTTAAGGTATATTCGAGAAACCTAATCCAAAGTCATTGTATCTCGAATAGAAAAAAAATGTGCATATTTTGCCAGCCAATCAATAATAACCCAAATCGCAATGTCACCTTGAGAATTATTTGGTAGTGCCACTAAAAAGTCCTTGGAAAAATTTTCTCATTTCCACTCATGCACTGGAAAAGACTGAAGCATCCCCTTCGGTAACTATAGCTATTCTTTAACATGTGGACATGTCAAAAATTTCATAGTAAAATCGGAAATATCTCTTTTCATTCCTTCCCACCAATAATACCCTCGAAGGTCTATGTACCCCTTAGTTCTGTCAGGATGAACTGAAAATGAAGATTTATGAGCTTCACACAACAAATCATTATTAAATGTTGAATCACAAGTCACACATAACCTTTTTCCAAATTATAAAAAGAAATCAGTATCAAGGATAAATTTTGGAGTTATACCAATTTGAACTAATTATACATATTTTTATAGCTCATGGTCTTCATTCGGTGCTTAAATAATACTATTTGATAACGATGAATTCACTGAAACATAAGACAAAACATAGTTAATTCCTGAACCAAAAAATTCATAGTTAAAAATCATCTAATCATTAATCAATGGATCATGTTTCAAATATAACATGGTCAATGATGCATGATGTTTTCAATTCAAGGCATTCCCCACTTTTTTTTTTCTAAGACGGTAATGGACTGTACAATCATAATCCTTTATTAGTTCAAGACATATTATCCACCTCATGATTAATTCCTTCTAGGTGAATATATAAATTTTAATTTTATGGTCTGTATATATTTCACATTAGGAACCATATAAATGATGCCTTCAAAGTTTCAAAGAAAAAAAAACAGCTACAATTTCCAAATCCTGTCTGGGATAATTTAACTCATTAGGATTCACTTGTCTTAAAGCATATGCAATTTCCTGATCATTCAACATCAAAACACAATGAAGTCCCCTCCAAAAGGCATCATAGTAGATTAAAAACTCACCCATTTCGAGAAGGAAGGGAAAAAATTGATCATTCACCAGTCTCTTCTTTAGTTCCTAAAAACAGACAGCACATTCTTCTTTCCAAATAAATTTAACCCCTTTTCATTGTTAACATAGTTATCTGTCATTATAACCATGCAATGTACTTAACAAAATGCCGGTAACAAACCTTCGATGTTTTTCATGCATCATATTTTTATAAATTATTAGAATGTCATCAATATACATAACCAAAAACATAACCAAGAAATCATAAAATATTCCATTCATAAGATTCATGAATACAGAAGGTTAATTAGTTATCCCAAACAGCAAAACAAAAAATTCATAATGCCCATATCTAGTATGATAGACTATTTTCGAGATGCTATCCTCCTTCACCTTCAGAAGATGGTTTCCAGATCTCTAGACAATATTGGAAAAGTACTGATCTTATAGGAGTTTATCAAACAAGTAATTGATATGTGGAAAAGGATACGTGTTATTAAGAGTCATGTTATTAAATGCTCCATAATCAATAAAATTTCTCATAGAACCATTTTTTTTATCGAACAAAACAGGAGATCCCCATGGGGAAGTGATAAGACAAATGAAGACTTTGGCAAGGGAATCCTGCAACAGATTTTTCAATTCAAGAATAACTATATGAGCCATATGATATGGGTGTTTTAAAATAGGCATATCATTAAGAACTATGTAAATTATGAATTCTACATCTCGATTAGGTATGAAACCAGGAAAATTATCAAGAAAAACATCATGGTATTAACATACCATATGCACATCATCAATCTCAATAGTTAATTTTTTTTCATGAATATGATCAAGTTAACTTTCATTTCCATCTTTCAATAGTTTTTCCACATCTTGATTTGGTAAAAATTATACAGGTTAATTCTTTTATACAAACTGAAACACATTCTGAATGTCAACTTATTTAGTTGTACATTCAATTTTAGCATGATAACCACAAAGACAATCCATTCCCATAATAATATCAAACTCGAATAAGGATAAAACAAAAAGTTTTTCAGGTAAATTCTTTCCACAAACCATAATAGAAAGATTCTTATAATTCTTATTTTCAATAATATTTCCCTGCGGTGTTTTAACAACAAGTTTAGGTGTCATTGTTTGAGGTGATATTTCAAATTTACCAGAAACTTTATCATTGAAGAAGGAATCTGTTGACCCCATATTAAAAATCTTTTTTGTAAAATAAGACTAAACAAACAATGTACCTGATACAACTTCATTGGATGTCATGAAATCTACTGAGTTAGACAAAAAATATCTAAACACACCTTTCAACTTGTAGTATAGATTCTTTGCATCATTTAAATGTCTCTTTGGGAAGGAATTTTCCTAGTGACCGATCTTAGTGCATTTAAATCACTTTATAGTTTTATTATCAAGATTAGTCTTAAGTTCTTTTTCATTACAACCATGGGCCATATATACATACTTACCACATTTAAAACACATCCCAGTTTTGGCAAGACATTCCCCATGGTGCTTCTTTCCACACTTTTCACAAAGTAGAAACATGATTTTCCTACAATCAGATTTCTTTGGTTGATTCATACCCATCGATTTCCATCTATACATATTCCTCTCCATGATTACAAATTTCATGTGACCATCAACAAACTCCATCTCTACCCACTCATCATATCAGACATTTTTCTCATAGCATTTTAATTCACATGACGCCAAATCCCTTCGATACCATGGCTTCAGTCCTGAGTAAAAACATTTGATTTTGGTATCAAGATCAGGAATAAGATTTGGAGAATTCCTCACCAGTCGGGTGAAGATATCTTCATACAAAACCACTGGATCTTATTCCTTTTTCATTCAGTTCAAGTAATTTCTTCTCCATCTAAATTTGAACCACCTTCAGGATAAAAATTTCAGGGAATATCCTTTCAAATTCATTACACACTAATGTATCAATATTATCTCTATCCATGAAATTCTTTACCATTTACCACCACTGATCAGCATCATCTTCATTATTATTAATGGAAAGACCTTCCTTGGGATTATCCGAACATTCCATAACATTAAATGTCTTTTCTATGATATTAAGACATCTATCAGTACCTACTAGTTTAGAAGATACATTAAAATAAAGAGTGTGTTTTCTCATTAAATGTTCAACTATAGTCATGTTCTATTGTTGTACCTCTAGTTTTTCTCTTGTATGAATCACACCTCCATTTATTTCCTGTGTCAGCAGAGTCATTACTATTAAAAAAGTTTTGGTTCTAATCCCTACCATTTTGGGCTGTAGATTTGGAAGTATGAAGTTCTGTCGGTGCCACTCCACATTAGTTTCCCTGTTTCTTCTACGGAAAACCATTCGGATCAAAAATATATTAGATGAAGAGACATGGTAATATTTAAATTTTATAAATTTTCAATTTAATAATAGAGTAAAAATCATTTATATAAATATTTTGACATCATTCTAACCCCTAAAGTTATCTAAAACGTCCTCTGATACCAACTATAAGGACCCAGCCTTATTACATTATTTAGTCAATAAATTACTTCTTTTTAAATTTAGGGTCTTTTAATGTTTAGATATTTAAAATATTGGGACATAATACATTTATAACATTACTCATTTATATAGAGTGGATACCATAAAAATATTTTCCATTTTTTTCAAAATATAAAACATTAAAGCTTAAAACATGATTTTTTTTAAATTCTTAAACCATTTAAGATGGATTCATTATTTTTCATAAACATACCAATTAAATGTGAAAATAATTTAGAAAAAATTATATTAACACAAAAATCTCATCATGGGATGTAAATGATGTATAGATCACATTATTCCATGAATACTTGTATGGTATGAAAACATTTTTAAAATAAATAATCACCACTCATATATACATACTTTTTGAAAGATGAGATTTCAGAAATAAATACACAATATAGAAGAACAAAAATATAAAAATAAATATATCTTGGGGAAGTAATTACATAATATTATAACCCACTTGGCTACCTTATAATTTGAAACCCTCACAACTACCTTACAATTTGTGTAACAATCACAATTACACTTGGAATAACCATACGCCTGACCTCAAACATACACATAAACAATAAATTGGAGGGAAATATAGGTCCCACCCTTGTTCATAAACATTGTCCAAAACCCAAAACACAACCATACAACAAGAATAATTTCATAAATACATTGCTTTTTAATTTTGTAAAAAAGAATTTTAAAAAATGATTTTAAAATAAAAGTCCCGTATAAATTTCATATAATTGTAGTGAAACATAATAGAGTGTGTGTAATATGTATATAATATATAAATATAGATAATTAAACATAATATAATCAGAATTAATCACAAAAACAATTTAATTACAACATAAATAAGGAAGTATAATGTTAACCCAATGGATGAAAATCGGTTTAAGAATTCCCTTAACTCAGGTCGTTTCATAATTAAAACATGCTTAAACCTTCTATATATTGTTTAAATGAGTGTTATTAATATATTATAGAATCCTATACATATTTATAATACCTTATATGATGATTTCATTACACCATTTCACCCTTAAATTGTTAGTATTTGTTTCCTTTCAATAATTTTTGGTTGAGTTCTTTACATGATTTTCATGGTCGGTTAATGATGGATTGATTTTGTCGATTGGAAAAAAAACTACATAATTTAAATGGAGTGGTATTTACAAATTTCAAGATCCATGAATTATTCCATTTTTCATTTTGTATTCTTAATTAAGGATGATTCATAAGTTAAAACAATAATGATGTTCGTTTATATAATTTTTGTTGTTCTTTGATAATAATGACCACATTTTCTATTTTCAATTAAACCCATGAGAAAAAATTATTTATAAAACCATGAATGATGTAAAATAATTATATTAAAAACTAGTTCAACCATAAAAAATGTTTCATGGCCATCCTTGAAGTAATTAATGAAAATTGAAATCACATCATCCACGATGTTGGTAATTCGACATATCAGAGTCAATGTTTTTAATACATTGAATAAGTAGTGGAGGAGGAGGAGATTGAAGATGAATTTTCCAATAACATGATAACATAAATAATATACAATATTCTAGAGCTTTCATTCCTCTTGGATTAGATAATATGAGGAAAAAAAGACTAAAAGAAATGAACTCAATATAAAAGAAAATTTTAGAAATCCCTTATGAAAATTTGGCAGACTAGTGGCTTCGTTTAAATATCCATAAAATACATTTTAGGAGAGAAAATGGGTCTCTAATAATTATTACATAATTTGGGTAGTAAGAGTTATATGGAATGAAATATACTATCATAATACAATCATAATGAAAAATAATAAAATAAAATGAAAGGAATGAATGAAAATAAAACAGGATGTTTACCTCTTGATTTCTTTTTCTTGAGATCACTATTATGGCCTTTGGTTTTGGACATTTGGTGAGAAAAGAATATCTAGGATGGGGTGAAGAACATTAAAAAGATGTTTGGGCTGAACATAGGTATGTCTAAAGGCTTGAGAAGTGTTAGAGGAAGAGAAAAATGAGGGTGGTATTTATAGTGGAGGAGATGAGGTATTTAACATTAGTTTAATCATTATTATAATATTTTTTTCTCAATACTATATATAGTCATTATATTTTTGACCAAAAATAGTAAAAATAGAATTTTAGTTCGCTCAATGTGGCCTTAGATAAATTATCATCTTATAAATAGTGTGTTATACGGATAATTTGAAAATATAGTATTTTACTGTATTTCCCTATTCATAAAAAATTCATGAATTTATGTAAAATCTAAATAATTTACCGTTACCATTTCTCATTGTTTAAAATTAAAAAATGAATTCAATTTTTTGAAAATAATTTTCTAAATATTATTAATTTAATTTTAATATAAAATCATACTTAATTCAAAAATTAACAATTTTGGAACAATAACTTCATTTATATGACATTGAAAAAATAGTGAAAATGTCATTATCCTCAATAATTAAGAAAATAAAATAATATTATAATTTACTATTAATGAGAGTCATATTACTATTCAAAAGGATATGTTACTATTCACCAAAAAACAATTTGGTTCCATTGGGCTCTAAATAACAAACTAACCACAACTATAGATGACCGTTGTTTCAAAATTCAAAACATAGAAGTAGAAAAAATTATTTTTAAGGCCATTTATTAATATCTAATTTAAAAAAAAGTTTCACGCATGTCAATTTATATTAAAATAACCATGGGGGTGATACAAGAAAACTCAAATCCATGTAAGAAAATGTTTAGTGTTATGAAGAAAAAAACCAGTTCCTTGAAAAGAAGAATCAACATCAGGAAGACCTCCTTCAAATAGATAATGATGATCATAATGAATTTAAGATTTTGATGGCTCTTGTGAAATCCTTAATGGTGAAGAATGATTAGTTTATTTTTCTATTCCAAAACACATTTTGTAATATTTTTCAACATCCAATTTTTTTTATCCATCTTGTTTCATATAAAATGTTTCCAACCCATTATGAGGTACATTATATTTTTCTCCATTCCATTTTGTAAAAGATTAAAAAGGAGAATTATTGAGAATATTAAATATGTTATCCTTAAGTAACATAAAGATATATATTTAATAAAGTAAGAAAAATACATTATGAAAAAAATAAAATCATTAGGGGGAGTTTATATACTATGGGGGAATAAGATGTATTTTTCAATTTAAAAGATATAAATTTAGAGGGAGATATGTATTTATTTTAATTCATTAAATATTTCTTTCTTGCTATGAGAAAAAAACATTACCAGGGAAAAAAAATTGAAACTAGTAAAAAAAATTAGACCCCCAATTAAAATTGGATTCTCTATGTTTCTCAATTTTGATTCTATTAGAATTTCGAATTTGATTCAAACAATTTTTCACTTCTGATTCACTCTAAATTTCAAATATGATTCACACAGTTTCTCAATACTAATTAACTCATAATTTTGAATTAGATTCACATAGTTTCTCAATTCCAATTCTCTTAGAATATAAAATTACATTAACAAAGTTTCTCATCTTTGATTTGACCAGAATTTAGAATCTGGATCATAATTTTTCTCATTATAGAGTTTCAAAAACTATTGAATCCAATTGAAAGTGTTTATTAATCATGATTCACATAGAAATTGGAATATAATTCAAATAGTTTTTGAATTATAATTTTCCTATAATTTTAATTTTGATTAAAAGAATTTATCAATTCTGATTCACTAAATTTTTTCAATATGATTCACATTGTTTCTCAATTCCAATTTTATCATAATTTTAAATCTAATTCACATAGTTTCTTAATTTTGATTTTCATAGATTTTAGAAACCAATTCATAGAGTTTATAAAATCTAATTCTCAATATTTCTCGAATCCAATTTTTAACATTTATATAATCTGACTTTTTTTATTTTAATAATCCCATTTAATAATTTTCTTAAAACCGATTAGTTAATATATTTATTGTTGTTTTACATGTAACTGAATTCATGAATATTTTTCAATATTGATTAAATGATAATATTTGTCATGATATTTATCCTTAGGAAAAAAATTGTGTATTCGGATCTGTTATTTTATGACCTTTGTAAGTGCTAGCTTTAATGGTCCCTTTGAAATTTTAGTAAAATATATGACCATTGGTGACCACGTAAACCATTTTATTCCAAGATTATAATTACTAGGTCACTTTATCATTTTAAAATAGCTATCTTGGTATCTTTTTGAGTGTATACATGCTGTAAATTTTCTCTTGTGACAACAGAGAGTGAAATGTCTGTTCCATGTGTTTTTAATACTTTAGTAAGAGAGTTTCAATTTTAAATAAACCTTTTTTAGATCCATATTTATGATTTTATTCATTCATCCAATTCTTTAATCTAGGTATTTCAATATGAAGGAATATAGAGGTGTCTATTACCCATTTAATTGAGGGATTTTAGATAGATGAATATAGAGATAATTATTACCTACTTAATCGACGGATTTAAGGGATTGAAAGACAAATGCTTCATCCAATATTTCATAGAGCTTTGTCTTACCCAAGTGTGGGAAAAAATATACTTTCTTGATAGAATAAAGGAATGTAATATTATCCAAAATCTGTGTATACTTTTCTCTTTGGGTAAAAATATTTCATTTAATTTGTAATACTAGTTTCATTACAAGTTTCTTCATTCCAATTCAATTTGTTATAAATAAAAAGTGTTACTTATTATATATTCATTAATTATAAAACTTTTATTTAATATTCTATACTCATTAAGGTAGTATCTTTTTTTAGTAAAATCGTGTTGTCTTGTCATTGCGATAATAATCTTTATTGGACCCGAGATGTTTTTCTTAACCTCACATAACCAGGATTAGTGAATCTAATTTGTTTAGCTTTATTAATCAAGATCCCTCTAAAAGATTAGAAACAGATTTATTTAAACATAAAATTCACTCCTTTATGTATTTTAGTGTCTATATACGTATTTCGACCAAAAATTTACTTCATATAGTTCCTTTATATATATAATTTATATAAAATTAATAAAATTATTATGTAAATTATTATACATAGTGACCAATGTGGGATATAATGTGACTAATAAAATGTGAATGACTCTAGTTTTGGTTTAGTTATGTAATTAATAAGAAGATTATGGTGGTTTAATTACTATATTAAAGCTATATATTGAATATTAAACCATGAATCACGGATTAACTTATGTTTGGAAGCATGATTACATTCATGAAGACACACTAGTAAAGATGTAATAGATTTAATCTGGTATCTGGTGTGAAAAATAGTGATAAATATTGATTAAAATGGTATTTAGTTCAACTGAGGACCAACTAATTTTTTTCACAACTAGAAAATATAATGAGTTTGAATGGGAATGATATGTTTCATTCATTAGATAAATGAAAATAGTGAAGGACCAAAGTGGTATTTTTTGTGTGAAAATATTATGAACCATATTTTGTTTGAAAATCTCATTATGGTATCCTATTTAAAATTGACTACAGACCACATATTTTAAGGAAAAGGGTTGATCTAAAAATTAAGAGATGTTCATAAATTGTTTTTGACTCAAAAAGTTGGACTGTAGGAAATTTGTAATGTATCAGCATATTGGAGGATGTTAAATATGGGAGGAATATGAATTTTCACGAATTAATGGTTTGTGGGATCTACTAATAATGTTTTTTTTTGGATTTTCTAGTTTGGGGATGTATCATTTGGAAGTTAAATATTTATATATATATATGTGTCAAAGGTATGTTTTATCTGTTCGAATGTTAGATGATGGAGTAGGGGTTGACTGAAAGGGACTACATAGACTTTTGGGAACATGGATGGACAACATAAGGTACCCTATTCCAATTGATGGATTTTTAGAAAACTATTGATTCCACTTAGTACCCAATGGGGGTCTTTGGTAACAAGTGGGATTGATAGAGTCAAGAACCTTCTATGAGGGCCACTAGGTTAGTTTGAGTGTATACAAGATACATAGAGTATATCAACAATGTTTTTTTTAATAATTTTTAAAAAATATTATTTTCCCATTATATATAAAAAACATTACATAGGTATTTTTTAATTGATATCTAAATCTAAGCATGCTATTCCTCCTCCTCTTACTATACCTATATATCCCCTTTATCCACCTCAAATTCATGCCACCCAAATTGTGTTTCTGTATCTATTATGGTGATTTCAACCCTATACTTCATTTTATATTCTTCTTCTCACTTCTCCCCATAATTTTTTATTTATCAAAAATTATTCCATCAATTATTACATAAGATAATGGTTGAATAATTTTAATAAAATTCGGATCCTCAGTGACTATCTATATGAAACAATGGAAAAATTAAGGCATATATTTTTTCATCGATTAGAAATGGTGAAATTTCCAAATTATCATTTCATTCATTTATTTTCAATTGTGAAGGAAATTGTTTATCAAATTAGTAAAATACATTAATTATTTATAATAATATGATATTCATTATAGAATAGGGAATTTTAATACCATTTCATAGAAATTTAGATTTACTATTCCATCTAGTGTGTATTATTGATATGATTTATATTTTGATTATTATGTGAAATTTATAATAATTATTTATAATTGAGTGTGATAATTTTGGGGTATTTGTAAGGTGCTCCAATTCAAGGAGATGATTGTGATTTATATTTTTTTTGAATATTATAGGATGATTGAAAACATGGGTAAATATAAATATTAGACAATTGGTTCCTTTAATTTTATGAAATATATTATCTATTTCTATATGTGATGTGTGTGATTTTATGTGGGCTAGGGTTTTAGAAAATTAATTAGATATCATGGGGTAATTATAGTATGAGTTTTGAAAGGGAGATGATTATATGATGAGAACATGGTATTTATTTTATGTATTCTTATTTTATGGAATTAGGATTTTTATGTCTGTATGTGAGTGGGTATTAACACTATGTAATTAACCCAAAATAGGTATTTAAATAAGCTAAAATGTGTCATTGTACTAGAATTTATAGAAATGGGTAAATAAAAGGTGTATCATGTGGTTTGGAACTTTCATAGTGAATTGGAAAGTGACTAACCGTATGAAGTTTTAGCAAAGGAGGGGTTATGGTCTAGGGAACATGAATCATCCATGGGATGTGCAGTTTAACAATAATTTTTATAGTGAACCATTATTTTTCACTAAGGAAATGTTTTTTAATTTGGTTACATGGAGTGGCTGAAGGGTAATCAATGAATACGGTTGGGCATAGTGGTTGTAAAAGTATAAAGTTTGAATAAATTTTCTCTTAGTTATTATTCTCTCTCTGAGGGGAAAATTAATTATATTTTTAATTCATAGACCATGGTATGATTTCTTTTGGGTTTTTTATTTTCACAACAGAGTAGGTTTTCTATAGTTAGACATAGATGTGGGTTATGTTCTTAGGTTATATAAATGTATAAATAATGGGTATGTATTTATAATAATCTTTAAATAATTCTAACCAATGACGGGTGATTTCCCAGGGATGTATATTATATGATGTAGTCATTATGGGTTTTTTGAATCATATGGGGAAGTTCCTAAAATTATATAAATATATATATATATATATATATATATGATACGTTAATATTTATATAATGGGATATATGGGGTTGATAAATGATTTATATTCTTAGTGACATAAGGTTGTTGATGTAGGAATTTTATAGATGGGAGAATGTCTCTAAGGAATTGTTTTATGAGATGGTTTGAGACATAGTTGTACACAGTAATATCCACTATTTGGGGGATATGTTTGGAATTATTTATAGATGATATCTAAGGGTGGGTATATGTATATCATGAATCTTTTATATATATCCCGACCCTTTCAGGGAATTGAGCTATTGGAGTGGCTCTATACTATGGATAGAGACATACTATTTGGGGGGTTTTACTTGGTAGAGGGTTAACCAAAAAAGGATTGTCTCAATAGGTCTAAAGATAACAATAATTTCATAGATTAATTATTTATAATTTATTTATTTATGTGACTAGTTTCCTTGATGACTTTATTATGAATAGGGACTTCAGATCCTGACTTGATTAATGTGTTGTGATATGATATTTCATTCAAAGAGATGTTTTTTAAATAATGCTAAACCGTTCCAATGATCAATTTTTTACATATACGTATGGATATTAAAATTAATTCCAATAAAGTGTATATTATAAACGGTATTCCATAGGTTACACCATTCCAATAATGTTGTTTCTATGCTGAAGGTTGGGTATATTTTTCATTTAGTATATATGTCAAATAATTACCCATGTGGGATTTATTTAGTAAAAATATGATATATTCACTATAATTTTAATGATTTAGTGTCGTTGGATACTGTATACATAATAATATTATATCATTATATAACTTAAACAAATTCCAAAATGTTTATCTCACATAGTATACTTTATAGACATTCCCTACATAAACTGGATTAACAAACCGGTTTGGGTACCGAGAACCCATAAACGGGCATTTGAAAATAAAAAAAATGATTTACATTATAAAAAATGATTTATAACATCGATAATAATCCGAGATATAAAAAATATTAATAATTGATGAAATATAAAATGGTAATAAAACATTAAACTAAGTAAATTCAAACACTATTAGTCAAGCATAACTAATCAAGATTCATGGCATGATGCTATGTTATAAATAATGACATAACTCAAAAGAATTGGGAATAATAAATATTCAATCATGATCCATGTGAACATATTATATGAAAAATGCCTAGTATTTTAAAATAAAAATATTAATAATAAATCATTTCCATAGACATGGATTATAACTAAGACTGTCATAGTGGACACTATTCTACCCTGAATAGGATTCACTCCCCATTATAATCTTTTTTTTGTAGGAGATCAATCATTACTCAATTCAAAAAAATAGATTTGGTGTATTATACCCTTCTTTTTTGTACCTCACATTATCATTTAAATATAATGATGTGAATTTAAATGATATATTATCACATATTGATCATTAATTTTCTTGATTTCAATATGATAATGTCCTGTGGTTTTTTTCACATCAACGTGTTCCATAAAAGCTCCCTGATAGGATGAGAACCATGAGATGATATGACGATATCTCATAAATATTTTTTCCTATGGCTAGGATAAAAAACTATGATGGGTTATACAATCGAATATTAGTTGTGTGTCCTCGTAAGAGTATAATGATAAATATCATAGAGTCTTTACATGATAATTTCCAATATGAGAGAATATGAGGGCTTGATCAACTATAATAATTTCACACGTTGATGTCTTCGTATAATTATTTTTTTCACGTGTATGTAATGATAATAATATATTATTATAATTATGAATATATATTGTGACTTATATCCATAGAGGTATAAATGGATCCCATGAAACCCTTTATTCATGTTATGTGGCATATGTTGGATACGTCATGGTTGGTATATTGTTAATGAATAATTAAATGAAGGTTTATCCATTCTATTTATGGAAATTGATATACTGGATCTTTTATTTGATAATAACAATCAATAAATTCCATGTACATGGTGATATAAAAATTTTCATTCCATATATTCAATTAAAAATACAAAAGTAATTATGGTTAATGGAATAAGTATGAAACATTCTTGATGAGATATATAGATAAATGGATTAAATTACTTAGTGAAAAAATAACATGTGGTTGTTTATTTTGTGACATTAATATTATTACTCTTATTTTCCTTGACATATTTATAGATAATAATCTTAGATATTATTATATAACCACTAATACATGTTGCAAAGAGGATTAGAGGTCCACACACTAAGTGTTTCATTTAATCATAATTTATTTCTATTAGAATTAAATATTTGGAATAATTATCTTTATAAATTCAAAGGATTAGTTTTATTTTGGATTTATTAATCACATAATGTAAATAATTATTTTTTCATAAGGTAATTATAAAATTAAATGGAAATATAAAATTTATATATTTATTGGATAAATATTTAATAATTATTATTATTTGGGTATTCAATAAAAAGTGAGGAGTACGAGTGAAATATAGTGAGGAAAATGATAAAATTTGTCATGTAATATGGTAATGTAACATGTATTAGTGCACTAGTTATCACACACCATAGGAATAAATAATAAAAATAATAATAATATTTCATAAGATGGTGTTATTTAAAATTTTAATATATTACTAAAGAACATCTCACAATTAAATAATATTATATCTAAAAATAAAATCCATAAATATATAACTACATTTATTGTTCTAGGAATGATCTATTTTATGAGTAGAGTAGTGAATAATAAAATATAGAGTTGTCTCTCAAGCCCAAATATTCAATAGACATTCTTTTCTTAAGGTTGAGAGATTCTCCTACCACCTCCAACATCATATAATTGAGAGTGAATATACGATTATTCAATATTAATTAAGTCTTCATTGTGATTAATAATAAAATCACAAGATTATTGTTCCACCAATTTTATCTCCCAAAAATAAAACATCATTGTTCATAGATTAATGGAGAACTTATGTGTCACCACTAGAGGGAATATACAATTCGATCCAGCAAGAATAACGATAGGATAACAAAATGGTTTGATATGATCAATATATTCTTCAAATAAATATATAAATACTAATATATTATTTATTTCTATTTATTATAATTATTAATAAATTTAGAATGATATGTACTTTTCATTTTTCAATGTCTCTCAAGATTATTCGTAAAACATTATAGTATTTAGAACTACCAATTAATTTATATCACAACATATCTGTTGAATTTACGAATAACTGAATCGAGCTAAGCCTCTATAAGGGATTCTACTATTCCAATGAATTTATTGTTTTATTAGAGTCACCACATTATTATTTATAAATTTCAAATTATTTTTGATCTGTTATAAAATTAAATTTTATATTTATTTTGCAGGTTTTAATTCATTCTTATTTTTTGGATGTAATCTATTATTCCTTCTCTTTGAATATCACCAACATTACCTAGATTTGATAATAGTTAACAAAGAATTAACTTGATGAAATAATATATAGTTTACCATAACATTATCTCCAAATCATATTCTTACATGACCGGTACTCATTTGTTAGATATTGTGTATCTGCATTCATTAAACTAGGACTCCCACATGGAATCCAGTTCATCATGTAATGGATACACTTCATTTGTATGAAATGTACACTACATGTTGACTAGCCAGGGCGGAACACTATTTTGTCCTGAAACAAGTCAAATATGTTAAATATACTCCATGTAGTCCACATATTTCCATAGTGGAAAACATAGAGTCAAGATAGCTCGTGTGATTAATACACTGTGTTTATTTAATACATGAAATATAAACTGGGTTAGTTGAGTAACTATAAGGTAATATACTGTTTGGGTTTCCAATACACCATGTACCTTATAAATAACCAAGATAAGCAAAGATAGAGTCCCTAGGCTGGTATTTTAGTCCTCTAACAATGAACCATTTTTGTTATGTGGGAATACATCCAACAGCTAGTATATTACATGTTTATATGGAAATATTAAAACTAATTAATTAACAATTTAATCCTTATCAACCTCATTTTGAGGAGTCATTTAATTTTTAATTACACTTGTTTATTTTATTTTCTAATATATTAAATGCTTAATAACTATTGTGTACTATTTAAAACCAAAAGTCATGTATCATTTTTTCAAAATAATGAATAAGATTTCATTAAACCATACAGGAAATACAATTTCAATGTGTTCATTGTGTCATTAATATGAATACACATCACAAGAAATTATGACACGTGTCCGATGAGGTAATTATATACAACAAGGAAAATACTGATTAGTTCAATCAGGCACATAACTATTTCATTCTAAGTACACTTCACTATAATAATTTTAATTAATATTAAAATAAAATATATAAATTTTTTTATTTAAAATCATAGTATATAATAATATCAAGGATTATTTTATGGAATAATATAACTAGTATTAATTAAATAATAATATAATTGATCGGATTAATTAGTGTGAATTTTACCTAATAAATAATAGAATTCAAATGTATGATGGGTCTTTATTTTAAATGAATAAAGGTTGCATTTTTATGACATTTCATGATCTATGACAAGACCTATATATATCTCAGTACTGTTTTAATTTAATTTATTTCATGGGTTTAAAATTATTTATTATTAAATAAATAATTATGGCTTTTGTACCATCCCTTCCTTGTTTATTTTGTAATACCAATATTTCCAAGGGTGTTTTGTATAAGTCCACTTAAACAACCATTTTTCCCTCAAAAGAATGCGAGTTATAAAAAATATGTTATTAACAGATTATTTGAAGGAACATAGAGTTGATTAATGTGGGAGATAAGGTGGTGGTGGTTTAAGATATAAAAATGGAAAAAACTGACCCTAAAATTTCATACCAACATATTATATGTTAATTGATAAATACTCATTATATAAATTTATGATCCATGCCTTAATCAAAATGTTTTGGTGTCTTTAGAAGCATGTATTCATAAAGTAGTCAAATATAAAATATTTACAACATTTCTTATTATACTCTTCAAACCTATCATGCTTATAATATATATCATAATTAGTTCCATGGGAAATAATAATTTAATTGGGTGTCCTCAAATGTTCATACTGGTTAAAAATAAGAAATATCAATCAATGATTATAATTTCTTATAATATAAGGATTATGGTATGAGAACATGATTAAACGATAAAATAATCAAACCCCACCTTTCAGAGATTATTAATCATAAATAATTGTAAAGGGTATTTTTAGTCCAATGACATTGTAAAAAAGAGCACAAAGACATAAATAAATGAACATGAACCACAATAATATAACATAAACATAAGATATAATTTTTTTTATTCACAGTTGTATAGTAAATATTATCCATAGTCAAGGTTCACTCCCAAGACTGTCACTGTGGAAAATGTCTCATAATGAAAAATCCTACCTGATTATTTCAAACATTCTTTGAAAAGTATGTTCCATCAAGGTAAGCCCCTAATTTCATATAATTTTATTAACTATATCTCCTTTTATGTGTTTCTCAACTCAGTCTTCATTATAAAAAAATTAGAGGCCTATAACAGACATTGGAATACTTGGAATAAAACATAGCTCCCTTTTATCGTGTTAGAGTGGATGTAATCATTTCATAATCATAATCCATTCATTTATATGGCACAATATTAGGAAAAAAATATCATTAAATTAATGATTAAACAATTAAATAAATAATGGTTTCATAAAAATTTCACAATCAAAAACAAAACACATATAGAAAAATAATAATGATAGTAACATTGGATTATTTCCTCTGAAAAACATAAAAACCTAATATTAATTTTGTATACATGAAATTAGCTTTATAAGATCAGTAGATTGTTTTTGAATAAAATTATATTTTAAATTACAAATTATTCATTTAATATTTAAAAAATACAAAATATGAATGGAAAAATATCTTATAAAATAATAAATGGAATAAACATACAAATATTAATGGTAATGAGTATTCATGATGGGGTCAAATATGTTCCTGCAGTGTTCATTAAAAAATTTATTTCATATTTTCAATATTTAGTTAAAAGTAAAACATTTAGAAATCAATAACATGATTCATTTTTAATCCTTTCTAAAGAAATTAAAATTTAGTAAAGAATGACCTTAAATTAAATTTTGATAATCATAAAATCAATTTTAAATTTATTTTAATGAAAAAATGGATATAAAATAAATTTTTCATGATCGAAATGAAAAATAAGGTATTTTTTTCATAAAAGTATTACTTCATTATATTGAGTACTTAAAGAGAGAAAAATTAAAGGAAAACATAAAATCCTTTGTAATAATTAAAGGATAATAAAAGGAATAATACTAAGAAGATATAGATATTATAATTTTATCAATCGAAATTCATTCATAAACAATTCCAGTAGAAATTAGATTTTAACAAAACACACATACCTCAAGTCTATAATTATTTATAAGCACACTATCATAATATATAATAATTTTAAATTTAATATAATAATAGACCATGAATATATTAATAATTAGAATATTATACCGTCTTTACTTATAACATATTATTAGTAGTTTGTAAATAATTTTTCATTGTTATCATCATTTTGGTTGTAAACTACCTTGATTTTTCATGTATGTTTGGTTTTTGCACTTAGTTTCCTTACATATCAGTCATAGTATATTCATTTTTTTATTAGAAATAATGATAAAAATATCATTTATATTTAGTATATACATATTTATAACCATTCATATAAAGGGATGTTGAAGAATGAATTACATCACTATGTAGAGATACTGGTATACACGTATGCACATGGTACGTTTCTATTTTTTGATGGATATAATAAAAGTAATTTATGTATTTATAAACCAATCCAGAATAATTATTATAACATTGATAATATATAAAGACTAAATCTATCATATGAACCAAAAGTGAATTATAGTGATATAAAATGCATCACATCACTATATGGATGTGGTAATCTACACATATGCGTGAGTGATATATTCATCTCCCATTTTATTGAGAGGAGGTGGTAAATTTTTGTGAAATAATCATAATAAAATCGCAGTATATAAATTATATTGGAATAATTATTTTTCTATAGATACAACATGATTTGAGGAATTATAATATGAAATAAAATTAAATGATCTTGGTTAAGATATATACATATTATTTTAGATCCCTACATTGGATTTAACCTCATGCCTTGGTTAAGGTAGATACATTTTCCAAAAGGATAGAGCCTAATTAGAAGGTGGATTGTTTTTTCAGAATTTTTATTGCACGATAGGTTATTTCAAGGAAGGTAGATAACATGTATATTTGAATTTAGTGTTTTAACATTCTTCCATTTACATGTATAATGATATTCGATATGAAAAACATGATATTCAATTAGTGTTAAACAAAAGGAATGTTTGAGAAATTTTTTCAAATTGTTTTATTTATAAAAAGTATTCTTAAAATATTTTTTAAATTATATAAACTATTCATTCTTTATTTTAGAAATGTAATTGATTCTTTAGTGGTATCTTACTGGGATCGGTTATTGATATCCTAATTATTCCATTTGGGTGTCTTGAAAACTTCTTTAAGAGGACATATTTATAGGGAAAGGCATTAAATAACATTATAGATTCTGATTTTTTTTCTAGTTCTATTGTTTGCGTTGGTTATGAGGTGACATTTGTCACATGGAGTCTAATTCAACAATACATGTCTTACTTTCATGTTTAGAATTTTTGAATCAGTTATATATAACTTTTTTCCAACATGTATAATGGTTGTATATCTTTTTTTTTATAAGAATCTTTTTAATCTTTGTTATACCTCACTCTAAAATCAGAAAACATGGGTGACAATTCTTGTTGACCCGGGTTGGTCTGTTACGAATCTTCAATATATGTATCAAAATTATTTAAATGAATGTGAATGATTAATTTTAATAGTGTTACAAGGTAAAAAAGTATTTTATATGTATTTCATTTGAAATAATATTAAGGTATTTAATACCTTATCTTACACAGAACTCTAAGTATATTGGAAACAAAATACGATAAACCGATAATGACCCATATATTACATACAGTATTATAACATAAAAATTTAAGAACACATAAAACCATGAAAGGACCGTATATGTATAGTGTCTTTGGAAACTAAGAAATATAGACAACTTGTTCATAAATCATCTACACTGTCTCCCTATTATTTTATCATATCTAGAGTCTCTTTTATAATATATTATATAATACCCTTCTGCCGGACCTTGGGAAAAGAAATCATACAAAAGGGTGAGCTCAAATGCTTAGTATGGGCAAACAAAGGAAATATCAATTAGATCATATTTATAAGAAGATATCATTTTGAAAATATTAACCTGATAAAGAGATCATAATATCATAACATGGGATAAATCATGGTAGTGAAATTTAATCCAAATAATCATAACATAAAACATGAAACATTGTGACAAACACACATAATCATATAGAATCATTTCTTAGTAGTCAAGACTCATTGGCAAGACTATCCTAGTGGACAATGTCCATTCTTGAACCGAGTTCACTCCTCGTTTCAGTGCTGTATCACCGAACCAGATTAACCTGTTATTCCAGCCATGTCTATCTCATGAGATAAAAATCATTACCCAATGCATTAGAGGGATATATTGTTCCCACACATTTAATAATTATACTTTTATTAGGTGTTCAACAAAATCATAAATCATACATCATAGCATAACCCATGTAATAAAAATGGGATTCTTAAACATCATGTCATCAAAAAATAATCAATATAAGATAAAATGACATCATGAAAATAATTCCATCATAACATAATCAAATAAATGTAAAATTAGGTTTATAAACAAAACCCTATATTATATTAGATGGAAAATAATTTGATAAAACAGATGAACTCCATTCTTGAGGAAAATTTCCTTTCTACTTAAAAAACATTTTTCCTTTCATAACATGTCATAAAAATTTAAACTAAAAGAAGTAGATTAAAAATAAACTTGTAAACATGTAATGGAATATTCATGGAAATATTTTTATATGAAATCATAAAAATCCATTCATTCCATTTTGGTTAAAAAAACATTTTTCTCGTACTTTGGCAGTAAAAGTCAAACAGTTCATCGTACTAAAAATGAAACAAATTCCTTTCATATTTTTTTCTAAAATCCACAAATAGGTAAAATTAGATTTAAAAAATTGTTTTAGGATATAAATAATATTACATATTTAGGAAACATGGATGTGGATGATAAATATTCCCCTATAAATTCCTATGTATAAACAATCTCGATAGAAATTAGATTGCGAGATTTTACCTTGCCTTAGGTCTGATATGCTTCATATGTATCCGAACCTCCTGTATAATTATTTAAATCATGTAATTGAATTATTAAAGAATCATATTCATTGTTATGATTTCATATATGGTCATATTCTTATTTTATTATTAATAATATTTAACTACTACTGGTTATTCAGGTGATCATTGCTTTATGTTCTTATGCGTGTTTTGTCGAATAAATTATTATTAATATTTTTAGGTTATAGATAAATCATTTAAAAAATGGTATTAGTATAATATATATCATATTTATTCATTAAATTCATTTATATAAAAATTATTCAATGAAGATCATGTAGAAAGAGTTGCATCACATTATGGAGATGGTAGGTCGTACTTACCCACGAGTGATGATATCATTCCCATGTTTGTGGAATTGTAATGAAGTGAGTGATAGAATATCTCATAATTAGTATCATGTCATAATAAACATATATAGTTATTCATTACACCATTATATGCATCCATGTAATGTGGTGTTGGAAAAACAGATTACACCACAGTGTGGAGACAGTATTCTGTACGTACGCATGCATGATGATTTTGTTTATTGTAGGATGGGTAGAAGGTGAAATAGGGTTATTTCATATTTATAATAACATATCAATATATAGGTGATAATTATGTTATTACGTTAGTATGAAAAAACATAAAAAGAAGAAGTTGAAGAAGAAATGAATTTGAAAGAATTGGTAAAGGATATTACCTCTTCTTTGACGAGCCTCTTCTAAACCTCCTCTTAGGGCACAAAATATGGTCTTTGAAAAGACAATAACCTCTATTTTGTTTTTATGGATGTTGATAAGGGATATCAGCAGGGTTTTTTTGATATTGATGGCTTAAAAATGGGTAAAGAGGAGAGGTAGGAGGTTCCCTTTTATAATGGAGAAGAGGGGCACCTTAGAAAAAACATAAATTATTATTTTATAATAAATTAATATTCAGGTTTTAATAGTTATAAATTGATTTATTTAAAAGATAAGGTGGGTATGGGTCTAAATAATTTAAACCAATATGTTTTAGACATGTTTCGGTTACTATTTTAACTTTATCATTTAAATTTAACTCTATGTTAAAATATTTAACTTTTACCGTGTCTTCTTGGTTTCTTTCACGTTATGGTTTATAAACATACTATAACAAGAAAAAAGAATCCCAAGTGGTTAATTATTATTATATATATATCCTTATTTACGTTATTTTTCCAAACCTTAGATTTTTAGGAATAAAATACAATTAATAATATAATATTTGTTTTAAAAACTATTTTATGACAATTTTTGACAGAATATGGTAATTTATTTTTTTGGAAATTAAAACAGCATTATTAGTTCAATAATAGTTACATAAATCAATAATAATAGGTCATATTAACCACTAAAATTAGTTTATTTCATAGAAAGTCACATATTACATTTATTTGGGAATTTATAATATCAATTATGTTAATATTTCATTAATATGGTAATTATTGTATCATCATTGTGTCATAAATAAATTATATTATTTAAGGTCTAAAAATTATAAATAAAATACCATTATGTATGAAACCTTTTTAGCTTTATAATGTAAATTTATAGTCGAATTTATCATATGTATAACACTATATTATAAATTTTTTAGTTATTAAACATTTATTTTAACTATTTTAACTCTTCTTTAAATAAAATAATAATAAGTGTCCTAATATAGTCCATGTGGATCTAAATATTTATATTTTATTCCTAAGGTTTATTTGGTCTAGTTAAACTTTTCCAATATAATTAGGACATGTTTAATGGTAAAAATAATATCATTTTTACATTTAATTACCCTATTTACTTTTAACCTAGGTAAATAAAAGTAAAAAGTTATTGTTCAATAGAAATTATTTTTATCTTATTGGACCACATTTTACACCTTGATATTAACTATGACTCTTAGTTTTTCAAAATTCAACTCACAGAAGAGGTAAAATTATGTTTTATGTACAATTGAAAATGCTCCTAGGAGGTGGGTAAATGATAGTAAAAAGTTCAGAAAAATTTTCATGTATCTAAATTATTATAAAATTACTCTAATGAATTACATTGAACTTATATAGGTATTATGTATCCATTTTGACATAAAATAAATTTAAATTAAAAAAATGATTATTTAAATAAAAAATCGGTTTTAACCAATAACTCAGTGTGTTCACTATTCATCAAAAATTGAATGTTTTCATAAAAATACAAAAAATTCCCCTTGGCTAATTTTGATATTTCGAATCCAAAAATGAAGTCCATTTTGAATGTTAAAATTTATTAAATTTTAAAAAGTTCGTATTACTATTCCTAAGGGCTAGTTAATATAATATTTTAATAACATATCGTTGTTTAGCGAAACTCTGTATTACGTACAATGCAAGCTACCGAGGAAGGTTGCTCTTGCGTGTAACGCAAGCCAAGACAATGTTTTGTGTAGTGAATGATTCATTTGGTGATGCATATAACATAATACATAAAAAAAATATTTCTCATAAAATCATGGGTGTTACATTATACACCCCTTAAAATAAATTTTACTCTCAAAATTTGTCACTTTGTAACAAACAGATGAGGATAATTCTCCTTGTCAAATCTTCAAGTTCCCATGTAGCTTCCTCTAATTGGTGGTTCCTCTATTAAACATTCACCAAGAGAGTAGTCTTGTTCCCAAGGAATTTCTCGCTAGGTTCTAGAATCTCTATTGGTTGTTCTTCATAAAAAAGTGCTTTCTCCAGCGCTACAACTTCAGAGCGGAGTAAATGTGAAGGATCGATTATGTACTTTCTCAGGAGAGATACATAGAACACATCTTGAACTTGAGAGGGATTCGGTGGAAGCGCCAATCGGTAATCCACCATCCCAACACGATCCAGTATTTCAAAAGGGCCAATATACCTAGGGCTTAGCTTTCCCTTCTTTTCAAATCTCATTACTCTCTTCCAGGGAGATATTCGTAAGAACACTTTATCACCGACTTAAAACTCTAGGTCTTTTTTCAGTTATCGGCATAAATGTTTTGTTGACTCTGAGCTACTCTTATGTGTTGTTGAATAGATCTGACCTTTTCTCCCATCTCATCTACAAGATCGCGTCCTAATATATTTCTTTCCCCAAATTCATCCCAGCAAGTGGGAGTTCTGCATTTCATTCCATAGAGAGATTCATAAGGAGAAATCTGAATAATGGAGTGAAAGCTATTATTATAAGAAAATTCCACCAAAGGTAGGTGTCAATCCCAACCATCGTTGAAATCCATAATGCATGCTCTCAACATGTCTTATAGAGTTTTAATTGTCCTCTCAGACTGACCGTCTTTATGAGGATGATAAGATGTGCTGAAACTCAACACTGTATCTAGAGTATGTTGAACACTTGGACAAAACTTCGAGGTAATCCTCAGATCCTGATCAGATATAATTGAAACCGGTACTCCATTCAATCTAACCACTTCTTTTACATATATCCTTACAGGCTTATAAAGAGAAAAATCCTCTATAAAAGCAATGTAGTGTGCCGACTTCATAAGACAATCAACTATAACCCAGATAACATTATTGCCTTTGGATGTTTTAGGAAGTCCAGTGACAAAGTACATAGTGATGTTTTCCCATTTCCATTATGGTATGGATAATGGTTGTAATTTCACCTTATACTTCGGTCTCTCAGCTTTAACTTATTGACAAAACAAACATCGAGAGACATATTCAGCAACATAACATTTCATGCCATCCCACCATAAGTACTCCTTCATGCCCCTATACATCTTCATGCTTCCAGGGTGAATAGAGAATGAAGAACTCTTAGATTCATCAAATATTTCCTTCTTTAATTCAAGAATGGGAGGAACAGAAACCGAATTCATAAACATTATTATTTTTTCACAATCACTGTTGAATTCAAGAAAATTTCTAACTTACTTTTGTAACTCTACATATTCATTTTATGCCTCTTTAATCTTCACATGTATTGATGGTTTAACATTCATTTGAGAAATATAAGATTTTCCCCTTCCATTAGAATTCCAAGAACCTTCCTTTGTAAATCCATAAATACTGGATCTTTTGTGATCCTCATCATTGATAATCTTGCATGGTCTTGTCAACTTAATGCGTCTACCACATTGTTTGTTGGATCCACAGATATCCCCTATTTTTGAGATTATGTGACCAAAAAATGGAACTTTTTGAAGCCAAAATTCACACTTGGTATATTTGGCATAAAGCTTCTCCTTTCGTAGGGTGTTTAATATAATTCTCATGTGATCTTGATGTTCTACTTTGTTCATTGAATAGACAAGAATAACGTCTATTAAGACAACCGCAAACTGATCAAGATAGTCTCTAAAGACTCTGTTAATTAGATCCATGAAGATAGAAGGGGAATTAGTAAGACCAAATGGAATCACTATAAATTCATAGTGTCCAAACCTTACACGGAAATCCGTCTTGGGTATATCCTCCCTTTTGACCCTTAATTAATGATACCCTAAAGGAAGATCAATCTTGGTAATGTATTGAGCTCCACATAGTTGGTCAAATAAGTAATCAATGCATGGTAGAGGATATTTGTTCTTCATAGTGATCTTTTTATGTTCTTGATAATCAATGCAGAATCTCGTTGATCCATCTTTCTTCTTAACAAACAGAACAGGTTCTCCCCACGGTGATGCACTAGGGCATATGAATCCCTTATCAGGATTCTCTTGGAGTTTCTTCTTCAATTCCTGCAACTCAATTGGGTCCATTCTATAAGGTTTCTTTGAAATGGGCATAGCACCCGGTATGAGTTCTATTGAAAACTCTACTTCACGATTTGGTGGAAGACCGGGCAATTCCTCTGGAAAGTCGTCATCACTCTCTCGTACAATTGGTGTATTCTTAATCGTGAGTTTCTCACCAATCATTTGAGATAAATAACCTTCATTTATTGGAATCATGACCCATAAGATTGATGAAATTTTCACTGGAAGGTTATATTTATTCTCACATCAACAGATGATCATTTATTGATCAGGAATATGAAATGTGACTTCCCTTATTTGGAAATCGATATAAGCTCCATATAAAGAAAGCCAATCCATTCCAAGGATCACATCAAATTCCACTATAGGAAGGATCATACATTTTTCATGAAGCACTTTCCCACAAACTTCAATTGGAGAAAAATAGTAAATGTTTGACGTGACTGTTGTGCCATTAGGGGTGGTCACAGCTAACTCAACATCTAATTGTTGAGGTAATATGTCGATACCCTTGGAATATTCTTCAAGAAATAAAAGAGTGGGTGGATCCCGAATCATATAAAACATTTTCTACTTTAGAGTGGATGGAAATTTTACCTTTCACCACATCATTATCTTAGTCCACGTCACCAATAGAAATTTCATGTGACTTTCCTTTATCTTTTCCCTTAATTGTTTCTCGACGTCGATCATCCTCAACAACCTTTGGATTAGAGCTTGTATTAGCATAATGACCCATTTCTTTTCACTTGTAACATTAAAGTATATGAGGTGCATTCTATGTAGCCTTTTTATTATTTGCATCACTAGACATCTTTTTCCCATCATTGCGACATTAAAAAGCCCGATGACCTTCTTTTACACATTTGAAGAATTTACTTGTCCCTTTAAGAAAATTCCCACCATGTTTCTTTCCACACTTTCAGCATAAGGGAAAACACATATTCTTTTCATTGTGTTCTTTATATTTCCATTTAAATTACATTTTCATCTTTTTATCAAACCAATATGACTGATGGGTTACTCCAACCACCATCTCAACCATGAGAGCACATTGAACAGTTTCCTCATAGCTATTGCATTACATTATGGATAAAGGCCTTCAAAGACTTGGTTTTATGCGACTAAAAATGAATTGATCTAATTATGAGTTTGAATAACAATTCTTAAAGCATACCTTGCATGTCTTGTAAAATTTTCTTCATAGGTTCCAACTGATTCATCATCCTTTTGATTTATTTTATGAAACTCATTCTTCAACTTTGTTCGAAGAATACGAGGGAATTATTTATTGAAAAACAAGTTCTTGAAATCATCCAATTCCATGGATTCAATTTCATATTAGGGCCTTGTATTCATGATACGATTCCACCTTTGATCAGTGTCACCTTCCAAACGATATACTACTAAGATTACTTTATCATGTTCAGAACATTGTGGAACTGAAAATATCTTTTCAGTGGTACTAATCCATTGTTCAACCACTAATGGATCAGTAGACCCACTGAATGAGGGTGGAATCTTCCTCATAAAGGATTCAATAGAATTTTTCTCCTTCATTTTCTCGTTTGGAAGTCCTACATGATTCATATCTTGAGAATTTCATGTGAGCATTGCTACAAGAGTTTGCATTCCTGCTCCCATAACTTTTGGTTGTTCAGGGGGACAATACTTGCATTTCCCATTGCATTCCACATTAACATGGTTCCATCAGGTTCCATCCATTGACTATAACCAAGAAGAATAGTGTTGGAACCCTAATTATAATAGGGAAAAATATATTTAGTAATAAAATTTCACACTTTAGGTATTATCATAGGTTACTCATGGCCATTTCTAAAACATTTTGATTGTGTTATGTGCTTATAAATTTCCTTAGGGTTCTTACTAAGGCTTTCACATTCTAGTTTCCAAAGGTTTACTATAAACTCCAATTGATACCAACTATAACGACCCATATATTACATACATTGTTATTACATCAAATTTTAAGCACACTTAAAACCATGAAAGGACTGTATAGGTATAGTGTATTTAGAAACTGGGAAACATAAACAACTGGTTTACAAATCATCTACATTTTCTCCCTTTTATTTTATCATATCTAGAGTCCCTTTTGGAATATCATACATGATACCCCTCATCCAGACCTGTGGAAATGAAAACATACAAAAGGGGGAGATCAAATGCTCATTAATGGTAAACAAAGGTAATATCAATCATATCATATTAATAATAACATAACATTTTGAAGATCTTATCCTGAAAAATAGATCATGATATCATAAAATGTGATAAATCATGGTAGTGAAATATAATCCCAATAATCATAACATAAAACATGAAACTTTCTGTCATACACACATAATCATAGATAATCATTTATTAGTAGTCAAGACTCATTTACAAGACAATCCTAGCGGACAAAGACCATTTCTGAACTGAGTTCACTCTCTGTTTCAGTCCTGTATCACTGAACCAGATTTACCTATCATTCCACCCATGTCTATCTCATTAGATTTAAATATTTACCCAAAGCATTCTAGGGAGATATAGGTCCCACCCATCTCATAATGATACCATTATAATGTGTTCCACAAGATGATAAATCATACTTTATAGCATAACCCATGTAATAAAAATGGGATTCCTAAACATCATTACATCATAAAATAATCCATATTATATCAAAGGGAATCATAAAAATAATTCCATCATAATAAAATCAATTCAATGTAAAAATAGGAATATAAACAGAACCCTATATTATCTTAGATGGAAAACAATTTTGATAAAACACTTGAACTCCATTCTTTAGGAAACTAACCTTTATACTTCAAAAATTTTTTCCTTTCTTCACATTTCTTAAAATTTTAAACTAAAAGAAGTTGATTATAAATATGCATGAAAAAATGTAAAGTATATATCATAGAAATAATTTTCTATGAAATCATAAAAATTCATTCATGCTGTATAAGTTAAAAAACATTTTTCTCATACATTGGCTAGAAAAGTCAAAAAGTACCTCGTACTAAAAATAAAAAATCATTCCTTTCATATATTTTAATAAAATCCAAAAATAGGTAAAATTAAATTTAAACAATTATAGAAGGATATAAATAATATTTCATATTTAGGAGAAATGGATTTGGATTAAAAATTTTCCCCAATTAATTCCGAAGTATAAACAATCTCGGATAGAAATGAGATTGTGAGATTTTCCCTGACCTCTGGTCTGATATGCTTTGTACGTATCCGAACCTCTAGTATTATGTTTAGAATAATGTCATTGACTTATTACAGAATCTTATTCATTGTTATTATATCATATATGGTCATATTCTTATCTTCTTATTAATAATATTTCATTGGTACTTGTTATTCAGGTGTTCATTGCTTTATGTTCTTATTCGTGTTTTGTCTAATGAATTCTTATTATTATTTTTAGGTTATATAATCATCATTTAGATAATGGTATCAGTATAATATTTATCATATGTATTCATTAAATTCATTTTTTAATCATTGTTTAATGGAGATCATGTAGAACGAGTCATGTATCATCATTTAGACGACAGGCCGTACGTACCCATGAGTGATGATATAATTCCCATGTTTGTGGAATTTTATTGAATTGAATGATAGAATATCTCAGAATTAGTATCATGTCATAATAACCATACATATTTATTCTTTACAACATTATACCTATCAGTGTAAGGTGGTGTCGGAAAAACAGATTACACTACAGTGTGGAGAGAGTATTCCGTAAGTACGCATGCACGGTGATTTTGTTTTTCATGAGATGGGTAGAAGGTGAAATAGGGTTATTTTATATTTATAATAACATATCAGTATATATTTTATAATGATGTTATTACGTAACTATGAAAAAACATAAAAAGAAGAAGTTGAAGAAGAAATGAATTTGAAAGAATTGGTAAAGGATATTACCTCTTCTTTGATGCACCTCTTCTAAACCTCCTCTTAGGGCACTAAATATAGTATTTGAAGAATACCATAACCTCTATTATGTTATTATGGATGTTGATAAGGGATATTGGCAGGCATTGGATGAGCTTGAAGGCTCAAAAATGTGTAATGAGGAGAGGGAGGAGGTGCCCTTTTATAATGGAGAAGAGGGGCACCTTAGGAAAGACATAAAATATTATTTTTTAATAAAGACATATTTGGTTTTTAATAGTTCCAAATTGATTTATATCGAATAAAATGTGGGTATTGGTCGAAATAATCTCAACCAATAGGTTTTAGACAAGTTTAGGTTACTATTTTAACCCTATTATTTAGATTTCACTCTAAGTTAAATAATTTAACTTTTACCTTGTCTTCCTGTTTTCTTACACTATATCATTAAAAAACATAGTACAACAAGTCAAAAGAACCCCAAGTGTTTCATTATTAATATATATAATCTTATTTAAGTAATTAGGCTGGCTATTAGATTTTTTCGAATAAAATAACAATTAATAATATAATATTTGTTTTAAAAACTATTTTATGAAAATGTTTACAGTATTTGGTAATTGATTTTTGTGAAAATCATAAAAGCATTATTAGTTCAAATAAAATTAATTAAATCAATACTAACATGTCATATTTACCTATAAAATTCGTTTAATTCCTAAAAATTCTAATATTAAATTTATTTTGGTATTTATAATATCAATTATCTTAATATTTCATTAAAAATTTAATTACTACATCATCATTGTGTCATAAATAAATTAAATTATATAATGTCAAAAAATTATAAATAAAATACCATAATGTAGGAAATTATTTTCTATTTCTGTGGAATATATATAGTATAACTTATCTTATGTATAACCCGATATAAAAAATGATTTATGTAACGCCCCGACCTCAGTTACCCAGAGTCGGTGCATTACTTCGTAACATTGGCATGATCACAAAAGATCAAGTATCGAAAGACCGATTAGTTTAGTAGCCTTGGAAACACTAGATACATTCAAAAATGTTACATTACATCATAAAGTGAAAAATTAATAACAAAGTCTTCATAGTCCACACTCATATCCTCTTCTGACTATCCCTGCAGGTCATTCATAAAATACTTCTTCACATCCTAGAAAATATTAAAACATTGAAAGGGGTGAGCTCAGCTGCTCATTAAGGATAACAATATTGCAGATGCTTTCATAAATAAACATCAACATTTTAGGCAATGTATAACTAAAACAAAAGCCTTTTAAACATGAACTTCAACATAATATGGCAAAAGTAAAATGAAATAATGTCATTACATACTCACATGGATATTCTACTAGACGAATAATCACATGAAATATCAATAACCACTTTCATAATGAGGTAATGTATAATGCCAGACAATCTGAAACATTTTGTCAAGGCCTCGGCCAAGACGTCTAAAATGATTAAGGCCTCGGCCAAAACCATAAATCAAATTGGGAAAGGGCATCGGCCAATTCCCCGTCTAGTTGCCTTATGAGACCTACCGATGCATCGAGGAGCTATAGCGGGCTCCACCCGTCACTTATTAAGTCCAATACATTCCTCATATGAATAGGTTTAAACATAACATAAATATTCGTATTAAAGCTAGCATATGAAATGCCAACAATTTCTCCATAAACTATGGATGGTATAAAAATAACACATCCATAGTCAAATATTTCACAAAATGTTCAATGGAAGTTTTGTATCATAAATCAATTTCAATTAAACTTAAAACCCATCAAAGGATTTTGACATGGATGAAATCAAAGCTATTTGAGAGAAATATCTCTTTTTTTTTAAATCATTTAAAAGTCCCATAATTATAAAATAATACATTTACTTTTAAAATATTCTTATAATCTTGTAAGGGAAGCTTCGATGAAGTTATAATGGCGATAAATAGTCGCACCCGCCGTATAAGATTAAAAAACATTCATACCTTAAATTTGTCAAAAAGATCAAAAAGTACATTGTTTGGAAAACGACGATAAGATTCCTTTAAAAACGTATAAGGGTATAAATGACTTTAACCCATTTTCCATTTAATAGTAAAAATGTTTTGAAAGACATTTTTAAGAAACATGGAAGTGGATGATAACGAGGTCCCAGTAGATAATTATGTATAAACAACCTTGGACAATGAAGAGGTTGTGAAGTAAACCCTTACCTTGTACTTTTCCTTGGTTTAGGTAGGTTAACCTCCTGTATAATGGTGAAATAATTGTTATTAGATTATACATGAATCATATACATTCATATGATATCATATATGATCTTTTAACATTTCTCTGTTAACAATATCTTAGATTTATCGTTGTTTCGGGTGTTAACTTACTCGTTTTCTTTTATATGTTTTGTTATGTAAGTCGTTTTTTCATGGATAGGTTGTATCCTATTCATATCCAGAATGATATCATGTCCTTAAAATTTATTTTTAAATCATCAAATGATAATTATACATGAATGGATACGACGAAGAATGAATCTCATCGCGTTCGTGGAGAAGGTAGTCCGTACGTATGCACGAGCGACAATATCATTATTTTGATATTAAAATAATATATAATTGGATATTATATCATATATAAAGAATCATTATCATGTTATATTTATTATTTAAATGAATTACATATCATTGTTATACCCACCTAAATAATAATATATTGAATAACAATTACACCACGACATGGAGACGGTAAGCCGTATGTACGCACGTATGGTGACATGTCATTCAAATGATGGGTAGAATACTGAATATGGTTGTTCCATATTTATAATAACATCACAGTATATAGAAGATACTGGAGTTGTAATTTTAGAATTGAAATAATAAACAAAGAGGGAGTGGAAGAAGAAAGAAACATGAAAGAGGGTGATGAAAATGTTACCTCTTCTTCGGGTTCTTCCTTTTGATTTGATCAAAAAAACTCTTTAGGATGGCTTTCTGACTAAAGTAAAGCATCTAGGATGAAGGGAGAGAAGTTGGGAGAGTATTTGGGCAGAGGTTGGCCGAACCAAAAGGCTTGAAAGTGTGAATAAGGTGGTAGAGGTGGGGGCCTTTTATAAGAGGAGAGGAGGGGCTCTTTTGGAAAGATTGAAATGTTACATTATTATACAATGCTTTTCGGATTCTAAAGGCCCCACACTTATATAATTCGTGGATAATGTGATAAGGGTTCGAAATCTACCCATCCAATAGTCTTTGGAAAAGTGAAAGCCATGGATTTTACATTATCTTTTCATTTTATTAAAATCGTTAAATAATGAGGTCATCACTGCATCATAATGATGTCATAAATACTATAATTTATTTAATGTCTAAAAATTATAAAAAAATACTATGATGTATGAAATCTTTTTAGATTTCTAATTAATATTTATTGTCAAAATTTGGACTTGTGTAACCCCACTTAAAAACTGTTTTAGTAAAACAACTCATGTTTGTGTCAATTTAATTTTAACATTAAATAAATATATATTAATGTCATTTTCAAACTAAAGTGGCTCCATGGGGTCCCCATGTTGACCCATGGGTTTTCTTGGTCGGCCATGACTCATCCAATAGGAGTAGGACAAGTGTCAAGCTCATCTCATATTATTAAAACATTATTTTTACCTTAAACTACACTAATTACCTCTAATAGTGATTAAGAACTTAAAAGTTATTATTCACCAAAAAATTATTTTAATTTCATTGAACAACATTTTACTTCTTAATGATAACCATGAATGTAATATTTTTGAAAATCAAATCACAGAAGTGGTAATATTTCATTTTAACTAAAAATCAGTTTTTAACAACCACTTAGTGGTTTCACTATTCATCAAAAATTGAAGTTTTTCAGAATAAGGCCAAAATTTCACCCTAAGCTATAATTGATATTCCGAATTCAAAAATGATGTCTATTTTAAAAAATTCCAAACATATAAGTTTCATTTATTAATTTTATAATTAATTCCCGCTGTTACAAAAAAATAGCGTGGTTTTAAGAAACCATTTATATAAAAAGATTGGCAATTGTTTATCTCCAATTTCAATGTTAAATAAATTCTAATGACCACCATTGGATAAAATGGTAAAAATATATTCTAATTATAATTTAAAACCACAAAATAGTATAATTTATCACTATATTTTATTTTGATTTAAAAATTTGTTTTTAAGTATTTTTCAATATTCATAAAAAATTCGAAGTTCTCAGAAAAATACCAAAAATTCATCATAGGCTAATTTCGATATTCCGAATCCAAAAATGAAGTCCATTTTGATAAATAAAATTTATAATATTTCAAAAATTAGGTATTACTATTCACAACAGCTATTTTAATTAGTTGCGGTGTGTGTTAGAGCTCGAGGTTGCGTACAACACACGCTATTGCATTATTCGAAGGGAAACGTACCGTGGAAGCTTGGGGTGTTACATTCTCACCTCCTTCAAATAATTGCGTCCTCTCAATTTCTAGGGTATTACTGCATAAAAAGTCTCGGGTGGTTCTTCATCATATGTTCCCCAGGTTCCCATGTTGCCTCTTCCATTTTATGATTTCTCCACAAAACCTTTACCAGACGAGTCGTCCGGTTTCTCAGCACCTGATCCCTCACATCAAGAATTCTGATGGGCTCTTCGCAATAAGATAGATCGGGTTCCAGTTCTAATTCCTCATAGGTAAGTACATGTGTTGGGTCGGGCATGTATTTTCTCCAGAGCGATATGTGGAAAACATCGTGAACTTTGGAGAGATTTGGCGACATCGCCAAACGATAAGCTACAGCCCCAATACGATCGAGAATTTCGAAAGGTCCGATGTACCTGGGACTCAACTTACCCATCTTACCAAAACATATAACTCCCTTCCATGGATATACCTTTAGGAAAACATGATCTCCCACCTGAAATTCCAAAACCTTTCTTCTATTACCGGCATAGCTCTTCTGCCTACTTTGAGCTGATTTGATGTGGTTTTGGATTAACTTCACCTTTTCCATTGTTTCTTCCACCAGTTCTGGTTCCACAAGTTTTCTTTCACCAACGTCATCCCAACAGGTTGGTGTACGACATCTCTTTCCATATAACGCTTCATAAGGTGCCATCTGAATGCTTGAATGGAAGCTATTGTTATAGGAAAATTCTACCAGTGGTAAATATTGATCCCACATACCCTGAAAGTCAAGAGAGCATGATCTCAACATGTCTTCTAAGGTTTGAATAGTCTGTTCTGATTGTCCATCTGTTTGAGGGTGATAGGCAGTACTCAAATGAAGTTCAGTATCCAAGGCCTTTTGAAGACTTTTCCAAAATCATGAAGTAAAACGAGGATCACGATCAGAAACAATCGATAGGGGTACTCCATCAAGTCTTACAACTTCATTAATATATAATCTTGCTAGACATTCCAGTGGTAGATCCTCCCGTATAGCCAGAAAATGTGCTGACTTAGTAAGATGATCAACAATGACCCATATTGCATCATTCCTTCTAGGAGTATTTGGTAGTCCCATGACAAAGTCCATCATAATATTATCCCATTTCCACTCAGTTATGGGAAGAGGTTGCAATACTCCACCAGGATGTTGCCTTCCAGCTTTCACTTGTTGACAAACCATACACCTCGACACAAAATCAGCAATCTCCCTCTTCATATTGTCCCACAAAAAATGTTCCTTCAAATCTCTATACATTTTGGTGCTCCCAGGGTGTATAGAGAAATTGGAACTATGAGCATCATCCAGCAATTCCCTTTTTAGATCAGGTATATCGGGAACACAAAGTCTCTTCCCGAATTTCAAAATTCCATCCTTATACACAAAGTCCCTCAATCTTCCATTATTCACATCTTTAATCTTCTTCTGAAATTCTTCATCATTGGTCTGAGAACTCTTAATCCTTTCTTGTAATGATGGTTTGGCAACCATTTGAAAATGCATTGATGATTCACCTTCCCTAGTTATTCCCATGTCCATCTTCACTAGATCCATGAAAATTGGATCCCTTTCAATTCTCATCACATTCAAAACTCCGTGGACTTTTCTACTCAAAGCATCTTCCACCTTGTTTGCCTTCCCCGGGTGGTAATGTATCGTGCAATCATAATCCTTGATAGTTCAAGCCATCGCATTTGCCTCATGTTGAGTTCTTTTTGTGAGAAAATATACTTCAAACTCTTGTGATCAGTATAAATCTCACATTTTTCACCATAGAGGTAATGTCTCCATATCTTTGAAGCCAAGATCATAGATGCTAACTCAAGATCATGAGTATGATAGTTTTGCTCATGAATTTTTAGCTGTCATGATGCATAGACAATAACCTTATCATTCTGCGTAAGGACACAACCAAGTCCTTTCATCGATGCATCACTATAAATAACAAACCCATCATTCCCCGATGGAAGAGTCAATACAGGGGCATTGACTAATCTTCTCTTCAGTTCTTCAAAACATTCTTCACACTCTTTTTTCCAGACAAATTTTATCCCTTTACGTGTGAGCTTTGTCAATCGGTTAGCCAATCTGGAAAAATTATGGACGAAACGTCTATAATAACCTCCTAAACCAATAAAACTGCGTACCTCAGTTATACTTTTCAGTGCTGGCCATTCTTGGATTGCCTTGGTTTTAGAAGGATCAACAGAAATTCCATCCTTAGAGACAATATGGCCATGAAAAGAAATCTTATGAAGCCAGAATTCACATTGGCTAAATTTCCCATATAATTCTTGTCTTCTAAGAGTCTTCAGGATAATGCGTAAGTGATTTTCTAGATCTTCGTGGCTTTTGGAGTATACCAAGATATCATCAATAAATACCACTACAAAGTCATCAAGATATTCCTTGAAAACTCTATTCATTAGATCCATGAAAACAGAGGGTGCATTAGTCAATCCAAAAGGCATTACTATAAACTCGTAATTCCAGTACCTTGTTTGAAATGCTTTCTTTTGAACGTCTTCCTTCTTCACACACAACTGATGGTATCCAGACCGAAGGTCAATCTTTGAAAATTATTAAGCTCCATGCAGTTGGTCAAACAAATCATTAATGCGAGGTAGGGGATACTTGTTCTTTATTGTTATAGCATTGATCTCCCTATAGTCGATGCACAACCTCATAGATCCATCTTTCTTCTTAACAAAAAGAACAGGGGATCCCCAAGGAGAAACACTAGGGCGAATAAATCCCTTATTACTCAATTACTCTAGTTGTTTCTTTAGTTAAACTAATTTTACATTCTCCATTCTATAAGGGGCCTTCGATATGGGCCATGATCCAGGAATTAAATCAATGGAAAACTCAACTTCTCGTTCTGGAGGATGTCTAGGTAAATCTTCCGGAAACACATGAACATATTCTCTCACAATAGGTACATCCTCTATTTGAATATTCCATTCCTCACCCTCAGTAATTTCCTTCTCTTCCTCCTCAATAATTGAATTTAGTTGAGATACTGGTGGTGGATCTAGATAAGAATTATGTGGCGATGATTCTACTCTAAAGATAAGGTGTTCCTTATAATCATCATCAAGAATCATAACCTCTTTCCTCTTATAATAAATTTTTGCATCATGGTCCGAAAGCCAATCCATACCGAGGATTATATCAAATTCAATCATGGGTATGACGATGAGATCAGCAGGTAAAGAACATTTAGGTGCTCTAATGGGAACTAATCGACAAAACTTTGTTGCAACAATACTTCCCTTAGGGGTTTTGACCGACAACTCCCTTGTTAAATCAAATTGGAAATATCTAATTTTCATAGCAAACTGGGAATATATGAAACAATGCGATGATCCAGAATCAAATAATGCATTTGCTAAACTTGAGGAAACCATTAAATTACCAGCCACCACGTCTTTCGGAGCTTCCACCTCAGCAGTAGTGATAGCATAAGCCTGGCCGTGATCCCTTGGCCTCTTCTGAGGTATGTTCCCCTGACCCTTAGGACATTCATTTGCATAATGTCCCTTCTCTCTACAATTATAGCATTCCACGTTGACAACCGCTTTCTTTCCCTTGCATTCATGAGCTTGGTGTCATTTTTCACCACACTTGTAACATACTCCTTTTCCTTTTAGACAGGCACCAGGGTGTTTCCTACCACAATTATCACAGGTTGGAAATTCATTTCTACCCTTCTTCCCTGTTTCCTTATTTCCTTTCCCGGAGTTTTCAGCGGATCTCTTCTTATCTTTCTTTGATTTAAAGTCATAAGACATAGAGAATTCCTTTTCCATCTTGATAGCGCACGAGACAATACCTTCGTATGAAGAGAAGGTTTGTGATACTAAATCTCGACGGAGAAATGGTCTTAACCCTTCAAAGAAACGATCAGTCTTACTTCTTGTGTTACGTATGTAATCTGTAGCATACCTTGCTAACCTTGTAAAGTTAGCCTCATACTTTGCGACATTCTAATCCTCCTTCTGCCTCAGACTCAGAAATTGCCTTTCCATATCCGCTCGATGGTCTCGAGGAAAGTATTTTTCTAAGAACATCTCTTTGAACTCCTGCCATTCCATGTTTGTTAATTCATCATCTTCCTTTGTGTTTTGAATTAGTGACCACCATTGATAGGCATCTCCAGTGAGGCGGTAAACTTCCATGACAACTTTCTCCCTTTCACTACTCCCCAAGGCATGGAATATTTTCTCTAAGGAATTTATCCATTGCTCAGCTACTATAGGATTTGTACTCCCATTGAAGGTTGGTGGTTGTTGCCTCATGAAACGGTCTAGCATTGATCCTCCACGTTTCGGATCAGGGTGATCCATACGAGTAAGGTTGTTATTCATAACCTGCGTGAGTTGTCCCAGTACGGTGAGAAGCTGATCAGCACCAGTTGTATCACTAGCTCCACCATAATTATCTTGAGCAGGAGGGAAATCCCTACACGGAGTGCATGCATTGATACGGTTTCCATTCCTTCCACTATGCGCCATTTCTAATTAATGGCATAAAATATATTAGTTTATGAATCAAAATACATAATTCCATACTTCTAAAACACTTAACATAAATTGAACTAATTCTAGATATAATCCATAATTATAAAAAAAATTTCTTTGAGGAAGTATATTCTCGTAACCCTTCATAGTGGTTTGTAAAGAAAATGGGAATTATCCTAAGAATATCCCCCGGGAGTGTCGTAACCAAGAGTGCAGCTAGGCCCGTTGTTGTGCACCAGTTCCCGTTCGAGTCTAGCTCAAAGCGGTGTTTTCGGGTTTTACCCCTAGGTACATCTGTGCCAGAGCCGCCTCTACCTGCTCGTATCCAGACAGGGATGTATTACTCGGAAAACTCACAAAATCTCTACAATACCAAAATTTTAGGAAGTTCTTCTATACTAATCCTCAAAGTTCATCTTAGGTCTACGTGCTCTAATCAGAGTTTGTCTAAATCTAGCTTCCAAGGTTTGTACTAAACTTCCTTTGATACCAACTGTAACGCACCGACCTCAGTTACCCAGAGTCGGTGCATTACTTCGTAACATTGGAAGGATCACAAAAGATCAAGTCTCGAATGACCGATTAGTTTAGTAACCTTGGAAACACTAGATACATTCATAAATGTAACATTACATCATAAAGTGAAAAACTAATAACAAAGTCTTCATAGTCCACACTCATATCCTCTTCTGACTATCCTTGTAGGTCATTCATAAAATACTTTTTCACATCCTGGAAAATATTAAAACATTGAAAGGGGTGAGCTCAGATGCTCAGTAAGGATAACAATATTGTGGAAGCATTCATAAATAAACATCAACATTTAAGGCAATGCATAACTAAAACAAAATCCTTTTAAACATGAACTTAAAAATAATATGGAAAAAGTAAAATGAAATAATGCCATTACATACTCACATGGATATTCTACTTGACGAATAATCACATGAAATATCAATAACCACTTTCATAATGAGGGAATGTATAATGCCAGACATTCTGAAACATTTTGTCAAAGCCTCGTCCAAGACGTCTAAAATGATTAAGGCCTTGGCCAAAACCATAAATCAAATTGGGAAAGGCCCTCGGCCAATTCCACGTCTAGTTGTCTCATGAGACCTACTGATGCATCGATGAGCTATAGCAGGCTCCACCCGTCACTTATTAAGTCCAATACATTCCTCATATGAATAGGTTTAAACATAACATAAATATTCGTATTAAAGCTAGCATACGAAATGTCAACAATTTCTCCATAAACTATGGATGGTATAAAAATAACACATCCACAGTCAAATATTTCACAAAATATTCAATGGAAGTTTTGTATCATAAATCAATTTCAATTAAACTTAAAACCCATCAAAGGATGTTGACATGGATGAAATCAAAGCTATTTGAGAGAAATGTCTCTTTTTTTAAATCATTTAAAAGTCCCATAATTATAAAATAATACATTTACTTTGAAAATATTCTTATAAGTTTGTAAGGGAAGCTTCTATGAAGTTATAATGGCAGAAAATAGCCGCACCCGCCGTATAAGTTAAAAAAACATTCTTACCTTAAATTTGTCAAAAAGGTCAAAAAGTACATTGTTTGGAAAATGACGGTAAGCTTTCTTTCAAAAACATATAAGGGTATAAATTACTTTAACCCATTTTCCATTTAATAGTAAAAATGTTTTGAAATACATTTTTAAGAAACATGGATGTGGATGATAATGAGGTCCCAGTAGATAATTATGTATAAACAACCTTGGATAATGAAGAGGTTGTGAAGTAAACCCTTACCTTGTAATTTTCCTTGGTTGAGGTACGTTAACCTCCTGTATAATGGTGAAATAATTGTTATTAAATTATACAAGAATCATATACATTCATATGATATCATATATGATCTTTTAACATTGCTTTGTTAAAAATATCTTAGATTTATCGTTGTTTCGGGTGTTAACTTACTCATTTTATTTTATCTGTTTTGTTATGTAAGTCGTGTTTTTCATGGATAGTTTGTATCTTATTCATATCCAGAATGATATCATGTCCTTAAACATTATTTCCAAATCATCAAATGATAATTATACTTGAATGGATATGACGGAGAATGAATCTCATCGCGTTCGTGGAGACGGTAGTCCGTACGTACGCACGAGCGACAATATCATTATTTTGATATTAAAATAATATATAATTGGATATTATATCATATATAAAGAATCATTATCATGTTATATTTATTATTTACATGAATTACATATCATTATTATTCCCACCTAAATAATAATATATTGAATAACAATTACACCACGACGTGGAGACGGTAAGTCATACGTACGCACGTATGGTGACATGTCATTCAAATGATGGGTAGAATACTGAATATGGTTGTTCCATATTTATAATAACATCACAGTATATAGAATATACTGGAGTTATAATTTTAGAATTGAAATAATAAACATAGAGGGAGTGGAAGAAGAAAGAAACATGAAAGAGGGTGATGAAAATGTTACCTCTTCTTCAGGTTCTTCCTTTTGATTTGATCAAAAGGACTCCTTAGGATGGCTTTCTGACTAAAGTAAAGCTTCTAGGATGAAGGGAGAGAAGTTGGGAGAGTATTTTGGCAGAGTTTGGACGAACCAAAAGGCTTGAAAGTGTGAATAAGGTGGTAGAGGTGGGGGCCTTTTATAAGAGGAGAGGAGGGGCTCTTTTGGAAAGATTGAAATGTTACATTATTATACAATGCTTTTCAGATTCTAAAGGTCCCACACTTATATAATTCGTTTCTAAGGTGATAAGGGTTCGAAATCTACCCATCCAATAGTATTTGGACAAGTGTAAGCCTTGTATGTTACATTATCTTTTCATTTTATTAAAATCGTTAAATAATGAGGTTATCGCTGCATCATAATGATGTCATAAATAATTTAATTTATTTAATGTCTAAAAATTATAAAACAATTACTATGATTTAGGAAATATTTTTAGATTTTTAATAAATATATATATTCAAATTTTGGACTTTTGTAACCCCACTTAAAAACTGTTTTAGTAAAACAACTCATGTTTGTGTCAATTTAATTTTAACATTAAATAAATATATATTAATGTCATTTTCCAACTAAAGTGGTTCCATGGGGTCCCCAAGTTGACCCATGGGTTTTCTTGGTCGGCCATGACTCATCCAATAGGAGTAGGACAAGTGTCAAGCTCATCTAATATTATTAAAACATTATTTTTACCTTAAACTACACTAATTACCTCTAATCGCGATTAAGAACTTAAAAGTTACTATTCACCAAAAAATTATTTTAATCTCATTGAACCACATTTTACTTATTAATGATAACCATGTATGTCGGATTTTTGAAAATCAAATCACAGAAGTGGTAATATTTCATTTTAACTAAAAATCAGTTTTTAACAACCACTTAGTGGTTTCATTATTCATCAAAAATTGAAGTTTTTCAGAATAAGGCCAAAATTTCACCCTAAGCTATAATTGATATTCCGAATTCCAAAATGATGTCTATTTTACAGAATTACAAATATATAAGTTGCATTTATTAATTTTATAATTAAATCCCGCTGTTACAAAAAAATAGCGTGTTTTTAAGAAACAATTTATATCAAAAGATTGGCAATTGTTTATGTCCAATTTCAATGTTAAATTAATTCTAATGACCACCATTGGATAAAATGGTAAAAATATATTCTAATTATACTTTAAAACCACTAAATAGTATAATTTATCACTATAAATTATTTTGATTTAAAAATTTGTTTTTAAGTATTTTTCACTATTCATAAAATATTAGAAGTTCTCAGAAAAATACCAAAAATTCAACATAGGCTAATTTCGATATTCCGAATCCAAAAATGAAGTCCATTTTGATAAATAAAATTTATAAAATTTCAAAAAGTAGGTTTTACTATTCACAACGGCTAGTTTAATTAGTTGTGGTGTGTGTTAGAGCTCGAGGTTGCGTACAACACACGCTATTGCATTATTCAAAGGGAAACGTACCGTGGAAGCTTGGGGTGTTACATTCTCCCCTCCTTCAAATAATTGCGTCCTTGCAATTTCTAGGCTATTACTGCATAAAAAGACTCGGGTGGTTCTTCATCATAAGTTCCTCAGGTTCCCACATTGCCTCTTCCATTTTATGATTTCTCCACAAAACCTTTACCAGATGAGTCGTCCGGTTTCTCAGCACCTGCTCCCTCACATCAAGAATTCTGATGGGCTCTTCGCAATAAGATAGATCGGGTTCCAGTTCTAATTCCTCATAGGTATGTACATGTGTTGGGTAGGGCATGTATTTTCTCAATAGCGATATGTGGAAAACATCGTGAACTTTGGAGAGATTTGGCGGCATCGCCAAACGATAAGCTACAACCCCAATACGATCGAGAATTTCGAATGGTCCGATGTACCTGGGACTCAACTTACCCTTCATACCAAAACATATAACTCCCTTCCATGGATATACCTTTAGGAAAACATGATGTCCCACCTGAAATTCCAAAACCTTTATTCTGTTATCGGCATAGCTCTTCTGCCTACTTTGAACTGATTTGATGTGGTTTTGGATTTTCTTCACCTTTTCCATTGTTTCTTCCACTAGTTCTGGTCCCACAAGTTTTCTTTCACCAACGTCATCCCAACAGGTTGGTGTACGACATCTCTTTCCGTATAACGCTTCATAAGGTGCCATCTGAATGCTTGAATGGAAGCTATTGTTATAGGAAAATTCTACCAGTGTTAAATATTGATCCCACATACCCTGAAAGTCAAGAGAGCATGATCTCAACATGTCTTCTAAGGTTTGAATAGTCTGTTCTGATTGTCCATCTGTTTGAGGGTGATAGGCAGTACTCAAACGAAGTTCAGTATCCAAGGCCTTTTGAAGCCATTTCCAAAATCTTGAAGTAAAACGAGGATCACGATCAGAAACAATCGATAGGGGTACTCCATGAAGTCTTACAACTTCATTAATATATAAAATTGCTAGACGTTCAAGTAGTAGATCCTCCCGTATAGCCAGAAAATGTGCTGACTTAGTACGACGATCAACAATGACCCATATTGCATCATTCCTCCTAGGAGTCTTTGGTAGTCCCATGACAAAGTCCATCGTAATATTATCCCATTTCCACTCAGGTTTGGGAAGAGGTTGCAATACTCCACCAGGATGTTGCCTTCTAGCTTTCACTTGTTGACAAACCATACACCTCGACAAAAAATCAGCAATCTCCCTCTTCATATGGTCCCACCAAAAATTTTCCTTCAAATATCTATACATTTTGGTGCTCCCAGGGTGTATAGAGAAAATGGAACTATGAGCATCATCCAACAATTCCATTTTTAGATCAGGTATATAGGGAACACAAAGTCTCTTCCCGAATTTCAAAATTCCATCCTTATACACAAAGTCCCTCAATCTTCCATCATTCACATATTTAATCTTCTTCTGAAATTCTTCATCATTGGTCTGAGAACTCTTAATCCTTTCTAGTAATGATGGTTTGTCAACCATTTGAAAAAGCATTGATGTTTCACCTTCCCTAGTTATTCCCATGTCCATCTTCAATAGATCCATGAAAATTAGATCCCTTTCAATTCTCATCACATTCAAAAATCAATGGTCTTTTCTACTCAAAGCATCTTCCACCTTGATTGCCTTCCCCGGGTGGTAATGTATCATGCAATAATAATCCTTGAGTAGTTCAAGACATCGCCTTTGCCTCATGTTGAGTTCTTTTTGTGAGAAAATATACTTCAAACTCTTGTGATCAGTATAAATCTCACATTTTTCACCATAGAGGTAATGTCTCCATATCATTAAATCAAAGATCACAGCTGCTAACTCAAGATCATGAGTAGGATAGTTTTGCTCATGAATTTTTAGCTATCGTGATGCATAGGCAATAACCTTATCATTCTGCATAAGGACACAACCAAGTCCTTTCTTTGATGCATCACTATAAATAACAAACCCATCATTCCCCGATGGTAGAGTCAATACAGGGGTATTGACTAATCTTCTCTTCAGTTCTTCAAAACATTCTTCACACTCTTTTTTCCAGACAAATTTAATCCCTTTACGTGTGAGCTTTGTCAATGGGTTATCCAATCTGGCAAAATTCTGGACGAAACGTCGATAATAACCTGCTAAACCAATAAAACTGCGTACCTCAGTTATACTTGTCAGTGCTGGCCATTCTTGGATTGCCTTGGTTTTATAAGGATCAACGGAAATTCCATCCTTAGAGACAATATGGCCAAGAAAAGAAATCTCCTGAAGCCAGAATTCACACTTGCTAAATTTCCCTTATAATTCATGTCTTCTAAGAGTCTTCAGGATAATGCGTAAGTGATTTTCATGATCTTCGTGGATTTTGGAGTATACCAAGATATCATCAATAAATACCACTACAAAGTCATCAAGATATTCCTTGAATACTCTATTCATTATATCCATGAAAACAGAGGGTGCATTAGTCAATCCAAAAGGCATTACTGTAAACTCATAATGCCCGTACCTTGTTCGAAATGCTGTCTTTGGAACGTCTTCCTTCTTCACACACAACTGATGGTATCCAGAACGAAGGTCAATCTTTGAAATGTATTGAGCTCCATGCATTTGGTCAAACAAATCATCAATGCGAGGTAGGGGAAACTTGTTCTTTATTGTTATAGCATTGATCTCCCTATAGTCGATGCACAACCTCATAGATCCATCTTTCTTCTTAACAAAAATAATAGGGGCTCCCCAAGGAGAAACACTAGGGCGAATAAATCACTTATTACTCAATTCCTCTAGTTGATTCTTTAGTTCAACTAATTCCACAGTGGCCATTCTATAAGGGGTCTTCAATATGGGCCTTGATCCAGGAATTAAATCAATGGAAAACTCAACTTCTCGTTCTGGAGGATGTCCAGGTAAATCATCCGGAAACACATCAACATATTCTCTCACAATAGGTACATCCTCTATTTGAATATTCCATTCCTCACCCTCAGTAATTTCCTTCTCTTCCTCCCCAATAATTGAATTTAGTTGAGCTACTGGGGGTAAATCTAGATAAGAATTATGTGGGGACGATTCTGCTCTAAAGATATGGTGTTCCTTATCATCATCATCAAGAATCGTAACCTCTTTCCTCTTACAATAAATTTTTGCATCATGGTCCGAAAGCCAATCCATACCGAGGATTATATCAAATTCAATCATGGGTATGACGATGAGATCAGCAGGTAAAGAACATTTAGGTGCTCTAATGGGAACTAATCGACAACACTTTGTTGCAACAATACTTCCCTTAGGGGTTTTGACCGACAACTCCCTTGTTAAATCAAATTGGAAATATCTAATTTTCTTAGCAAACTGGGAAGATATGAAACAATGTGATGATCCAGAATCAAATAATTCATTTTCTAAACTTGAGGAAACCATTAAATTACCTGCCACCACGTCTTTCGGAGCTTCCACCTCAGCAGTAGTGATAGCATAAGCCTGGCCCTGATCCCTTGGCCTCTTCTAAGATAAGTTCCCCTGACGCTTAGGACATTCATTTGCATAATGTCCCTTCTCTCTACAATTATAGCATTCCATGTTGATAGCCGCTTTATTTCCCTTCCATTCATGAGCTTGGTGGCCTTTTTCACCACACTTGTAACATACTCCTTTTCCTTTTAGACAGGCACTAGGGTGATTCCTACCACAATTATCACAGGTTGGAAATTCATTTCTACCCTTCTTCCCTGTTTCCTTATTTTCATTTCCCGGAGTTTTCAGCGGATCTCTTCTTATCTTGTTTTGATTTAATGTCATAAGACTTAGAGAATTCTTTTTCCGTCTTGATAGCGCACGAGACAATACCTCCGTATGAAGAGAATGTTTGTGATACTAAAGCTCGATGGAGAAATGGTTTTAACCCATCAAAGAAACGATCAGTCTTACTTCTTGGGTTACGTATGTAATCTGCAGCATACCTTGCTAACCTTGTAATGTTATCCTCATACTTTGTGACATTCTCATCCTCCTTCTGCCTCAGACTCAGAAATTGCCTTTCCATATCCGCTCGATGGTCTCGAGGAAAGTATTTTTCTAAGAACAGCTCATTGAACTCATTTCATTCCATGTTTGTTAATTCATCATCTTCCTTTGTGTTTTGAATTAGTGACCACCATTGATCGGCATCTCCAGTGAGGCGGTAAACTGCCATGACAACTTTCTCCCTTTCACTACTCCCCAAGGCATGGAATATTTTCTCTAAGGAATTTATTCATTGCTCAGCTACTATAGGATTTGTACTCCCATTGAAGGTTGGTGGTTGTTGCCTCATGAAATAGTCTAGCATTGATCCTCCACGTTGCGGATCAGGGTGCTCCATACGAGTAAGGTTGTTATTCATAATATGCGTGAGTTGTCCCAGTACGGTGAGAAGCTGATCAGCACCAGTTGTATCACTAGCTCCACCATAATTATCTTGAGCAGGATGGAAATCCCTACATGGAGTGCGTGCATTGATACAGTTTCCATTCCTTCCACTAGGCGCCATTTCTAAATAATGGCATGAACTAGATTAGTTTATGAATCAAAATATATAATTCCATACTTGTAAAACACTTAACATAAATTGAACTAATTCTGGATATAATCCATAATTATAAAAATGTTTTCTTTGAGGAAGTATATACTCGTAACCCTTCATAGTGGTTTTTAAAGAAAATGGGAATTATCCTAAGCATATCCCCCGGGAGTGTCGTAACCAAGAGTGCAGCAAGGCCCGTTGTCATGCACCAGTTCCCGTTCGAGTCTAGCTCCTAGAGGTTTTTTCGGGTTTTACCACTAGGTACATCTGTGCTAGAGCCGCATCTACCTGCTCGTATCCAGACAGAGATGTATTACTCGGAAAACTCACAAAATCTCTACAATACCAAAATTTTAGTAAGCGGTGTAAATAGGTTTTATGTACAATTGCAAATGCTCTTAGGAGGTGGGTAAAAGACGGTAAAAAGTTCAATAAAATTTTTATGTATCTATATTATTATAAAATTACTCCAATGAATTACATTTAACTTATATAGTTATTTTGTATCTATTTTGACCAAAATAAATTTGAATAAAAAAATGATTATTTAAATTACTAGTCAGTTTTAACCAATAACACAATGTTTTTACTTTTCATAAAAAATTGAATGTTTTCAGAAAAATATCAAAATTTCACCTTAGGATAATTTCAATATTCTAAATCCAATAATAAAGTCTATTTTGAATGATAAAATTAATAAAATTTCAAAAATTGTGAATTAATATTCATAAAGTCTAATTTATATAATATTTTAATAACATGTCGTTGTTTAGAGAAACTTGGTATTGTGTACAAAGAAAGCTATCGAGGAAGGTTTCTCTTGCATGTAACACATTCCAAGACAATGTTGTGTGTAGTGAATGATTCCTTTGGTGATGCATATAACATAATACATAAATACAAAATATTTCTCATAAAATCTTGTGTGTTACAAAACCTTTATAACTAATCCATTATATTGGTACCCATAAATAGTAATAACCAAAATATTCAAATTATATTGAATGATTTTAAAAATTTCTAATATAATCACTATAAATAAGTACTTCATTTTTAAAACTTTCATCTTATGAATCAAATATATGATCTAATGAAAAATGGTTTTTATAGTTTTTTACATGAAAAAATTATAATTAATTAATATTATTTTAATATAATTGATTTCTAGAAATTAATATCATTTTTAAAAAAAATACTATTTATACTATATTTGGGTGAATTTATTGGATTTTTTAAAAAAAATTGTGAATACTGAGAAATACCAATTTCCATAAAAAGGTTACACCTTTCCATGTAAAAGTATCATTACGATATGAATTTGATCTTAAATTAACATAATTATATATTATTTTAGAAAAGTATTATTAATTATTTAATGACCATCATTAAACAAGATTTATCGAATAGTTCATTTTTTTTCCAAAAACCTAATTTTTTTATACAAATGATTTCATGTCAGAAATATGTATTTATCATTTGAAATGAAATTCACAACTATATATTAATTATTATAGAAATGTAGAGGATAACATATAAATAAATTTTCTTACATTGTGTTTATGGTTCTTAAAAGGAATGTAAAATAAGTTAATTATTTTTTGTGTTAACAAAATCATTTTTCTAAAACGTGTTTTCATTGTCAACATGCCCGTACCCGAGTGGTAAGGGCTCCTTCTTGGCATCCAAGAGACCTAGGATCAAAATATGGTGGAGGTGAATTTTTGGGGTACTACAACATTACTGTAGCAGTACTGTAGCAGCTGGTACTATTCACCCGATTTGGGCCTTCGGGCCACCCGTTTTGGCCTACGGGACTCTAGGGAATTTGGGTCATCAACAGTCTTCAGGGCCTCAGGGCATTCGGGCCACAGATACCATGGAGTTACCCAGTTTCGATAGAGAAGGCCCTGGATGAGGACTAGAGGAACAAGAATACTAGTCACCATAAGCAGAGCTACCAGTTTGGAAGAATGGAGGGTATCATAACCGAAATTGGGACCAGACACCGTGAAACTTTGTATGGGGAAATGATGGCTGATCTAAAATTCAAGGTGATGAGGTAGATAATCAATGATGCAGAAGCTAGGGGAGGGTCCGTTCCTGTGGTTTGGGCCTACGGGTCATGTATTGGGCTTTGTATGCCTTTGGGCCTTCAGGTTATTTATTGCGATTCATGTTGGGCCTTGAGCCTTGGGCGTACAGGTCATGTACGGGTTCCACATCATCCCATAAAAGGAGGATTATCTATAATAAAATAAAATAAAAGAAGGCCTTCGGGAAATTCAGGCTAAAACATGTTTTCATTGTTATATTGCAACCTAGTTAAAAGTTTATTTTGTTACTTATTAATTCTAAATACAATAACATTTATTCCATATTTTCCATAGAAAAAATTAATAAAATATATTTTTTTAATTTTTTGTTGTATTTAATAGTAAAAGAAGTAAAATTTTGTTATGTTGGCCAGGGTTAAATCAGGTTTACCAGGGGTTAATCCAAGAGATAAAGGTTGTATTTCCACCCACACAATTATAATTCATTATAGACGATGATATTTAAACATTGTATTATACGAATATAATATTTATATTTATTTTGATCTACATTATCATTAAACATACCTTACATCATCAAATTATTTTAAGAAATCCTATGTGAGTCTCTCCCATCAACAAAAAAGGTCTCCTTGTCTCCTCCCTTATTTAAGCCATTGGAAGCTTATAAGTTAATAGATCCCAAAAAAACATTCCTTTAATTATTAATTTCATTATAGAGATTTTGGTATTATAATAAGAACAATATTTCAATTCTTCAGGTGTAAAACACAAGTTGTATCTCAATGAAGATAAATTTTGAGCACTTATGAAATAATAATTACTTATGGTACGGTCTTTTTTGTCAGAATTTCATTTTTTACAATGATTTATTAGGATTTAAATTTTCAATGAGGAAATTATATGATCTATGTATCTTAAATATTATGTAATCTATTCTCATGTGGCTATTTCTGAAGATTAATTATTTTTCCTTCAATTTTCTCCCCTTTAATTACAAAAGTGGTCAAATACGGTTTTTGAAGAGAATACATTTATTTCTCAATTTGGTTAGGATTACAATATTACATGTACAAATTTTTATAAAAATTTTATCAAGATTTTTTCACTATAATATTTATTTTTAATTGTGTAATTTTTACCAATGTTTTAATATCATTAAAAAAGTTTACTAGGAATCTTATTTTTTTTAAATAATCATTTTTATTTTTTAATGAATAAATTTATGGAATATTTGTGTTTATATATACATTAGGAGTGTTTTTTCTATGAACCAAAATTCTCTAATATTTTAACCACTATTAAAATTTCAACATTTTTCATTATAAAGAGAAATATTTCAATACTATTTTAATACGTTTTAAATTTTGAATTTTTTTATTTCATAATGGAAATTAAAATTTTATCATGGAATCTTTCAATGATCTTTTTTGAAAATATTTTCTTCTATAAAAAAATAATTTAAAAATTCTTTCTATTTATAAGGAATATGATCCATTGCCACTGTATTTATTTTTCTGTTGATGGTTTTAATTATGATGTATAAATATCGATAAAATGCATTTTCTCCTCTATGAGTTAACTATTTTTGTAATGATAAAACTTTTCAGGATAAGTTTTCCAAAATATAAATGTATTATGATTTATTGATGGTTTTTATTTTAGAAACCATATATATGTGATTACTCTAAACCAAGAATGGGATGTTATTTCATAAAACAAAGATGGGGGTCTGTTATTTCTTTTCAATTATTTAGGAAATAATGATACTGTTGAGAAAATATTTACAGGTGATGGTGTAAATAAACTACCAATATATGATGGAGTTAAAGAGATGAACATAAATCCTAGTAGAATATTGTAAATGTCTTTGTTGGCATTTCATTTATGGTATATTGTCCCCATGGATAATTTTGGGTGTGAACATTGACAATTAAAATGATTTTCTATGCTTATGTAAATGTATATACCATTTTACTTATTATATTATTTTGTTGTCATCTATAATTATTGGTTATATATTATTCTCCATCCATAAGTATTTTTTATATTTTATTGAAAGACCCTTATTTCCAGATTCATAAGTAATGATCTCTAAATAATTGGGTATAATTATTGTATGTTTTGAACATTTTCTCATATATTTATGCTTATCCTATATTACTATATTATATATTATTTGAATGGCTCATAAATTAGAAAATAATATAAAAATAGTCAGTATATTTCTACCCATTCGGTCCCCTTTAATAATCACACACGCTAACAAAAGTATAGTTATGAAGTAGTAAAATAGTAAACTAATATTCATTTTGAAAAAATTATAATCCTTGAGATAAAATATAAATTAATAATGATTTAATTAAATATGATGTATTTATAAGATATTGGAAACCAATATATTCATTAAAATTTGACTATTTGAATAGTAACATGACTGTTTGACAAGTCACATTACCAGTGGGAATAGAAACATAATTGCTAGAATACTATCCTCACATGTGTAAGTGAAAAATAATATATATGTATTTTATAAAATTAATATATGTGATTTATATACTATAGTACACACAAACTAATGTTAACAAATGGTAAATTAAGTGTTTTTTATTTTGTAAAACAGAAATTTTTTCATTTATATTTTTTCATAAATATAATGATTTTCAATTAATTTAAATTTTCCAGAATTGTGTTTATAAATTAAAATTTCATTATATTATAATGATAATAATTTTTTATGAGATAATACCTAAATTTTCTAAGGATCAACAATTGATCATAATATTTAAATTTGTTATTTTAAAATAACGGAAGATTTAATTTACAAATTAAATTTATCATATTGGGAAAATTATTGTCATAACCTGGATTCAATTTATTAATAAACATTTATATAAATGGTTAGGTTGATTTTTTCTGTTGTCTAAAATAGTTTTATTATTTGTGATATATGAAATATGACAAAATATGGTGTTTAACATTATAATATAATAAATGATTTTTTAAGAAAAATATGATGTAATCAAGTAATATATCATACAGAAATTCACGATCTACTCTGTATATATTCTTATGAATAAAAACTATATGTATTCTAGAGATTAATAATAAACTATTGAAATCAATATTTAAAAAACACCCCTCTCCTCCACTAATTAATACCACCCCACACAACCCCTTATCCTTACAACATATAAGACATATATCAATCCATATTTATACCCAATTTTAGAATAAATACATTCCATTATTTCCAAATTATTATATTATTAAAAAATACAATTTTAATTATCGTAAAGGGGTAGCCAAGGAAGATTCAACCAATAGAAGTGTTAAAAATATCGATTAACCTCTTTCAATTTTAATTTTATTCTTTAAACAATAATATTTACCCTACACCTTGTCATCATAACATATAATTAAAAAATATAATTTTATTTTACTTCTATGGTGTGATATCTATCTCTTACCTTCCCTTATTTATGTTGTAAAATTTAAATGTAGTTTACAATATAGTTGGTTCACCACATCAAAGAACATCATACATTTTTTTCTCGAAGTCATTAAAAGATCCTTATAAAAATAATATTTTAGATAAAAATATTATAACAAGTATATTATAACTTCTTTCATGTTTTTAATGAATAAATGTCTACAATAGTATATAAAATGAAACTATATTTTGAAGGATGGTAAAACCCCAAATATAAAATAACCATATTAAAATATCATTCTTGTAATGAATCATACATATGTCCCAAAACTTATGTATATTTGGATGAAATTAAATTTCAATAAATAAATTGATATCACTTCACTTAGGCTGACATTCCCTCATTTACAAGAACTTCTATAATTACACACATTTTATGTAACCATTGAACTATGAAATGAACACCCGCATAAAATAGAATTTAAACATCACATCTCAATATAATAGTTATACAATAATATAATAATTGTATAAATAATAAAATATATGTGGAATAAGTTCTAATGTAGATAATTTATAAGTGTAATTTTGTTATTATTGATATTAAGTGCATGCTCATAATGATTTTGTGATAGAGGGGAAGGGATCTCTCCAAACCACCATAATTTATTTGGGTTGTGATTTCTCTCTATTTACCTATGTTGATATATTTAATATTATGAAATAATTATTTCAATTTCTCTATATATTTCCTACACATAAATTTTTAACGGGAACACCACTATTTTCTTAGACAAAATTAATGTACCACTCAATGAATTACTTTATGATATGAATGGATTCTAAAAAACATATTATTACATAAAAACCTATTTTTTCAATAGTTTAATGGAATATATTTTGATCTTACCCACTTTAAATACTATTTTACCTTTTACCTAAAACCCTTCTCATGTAGTGCATTTCCAATGATACATATCCAATATTTTTCAAACCTTCAAATCAATTAGGTATAATTTAACAAGATATATTTGTTATTTTTCCACTATGAATGATCAAAAAATTCTAAATCAATTTTTTCATTGAAGAAATTATAGTATTCCATAGGACTATGTTATAATACATGATTTCAAAATTGATTTATGTTCAGGGGTTCTACTAATGTTTATGCCATATGATTGTCCCCCATATGTGGCCCAATGATTCATATGCATGTTATGATGGGTGCACCAAAATATTTATATAATTTATTGTGTAATTTTGTATTTCAAGAGTTTATATGTATGTGATTAGGGAGGAAACCTTACCCATGAGGGTTATCTATCCCTGATGTAATGTTCACTTAGTAGTGAGCCTTAAAAACGATTTTTTCATTTTTTATGTTGCTTCCACCTTCCTTTGATGTCATGAAATTAGAATAAAATTTTATTTTTTTATTCTCCAAAATGAATATTCACGATCTTTTTCTTTCATGATATCTTGTTTTAAATTTTTACTCATATTCCTTCCTTCATTACAACACCCATTCTCTTATTTAGATATATAGCTCATGTTCTTTGTTTTTATATTCCCTAGGTTATCCCATGTAGATTGAGGATACAAATTAATTTATAAGAAAAATATACATTTTAATCTAAATATGTTTTATTTAAATTTTACATTTATGTTTATTATTCATTCTCTTCCAAAGAAACATAGAATTAAAAAATTTCAGTTGTGCTTATAATATATTTACCATTAAAACTATGTTATAAAATGTATAAAAAGTATGAGTCCCTATAGATGGGTTAAAATTATTGTCTATTTATTTTAATGGATTAAGGAAATATTAATTTAGTGGTGATTCTATCTATACGTCTATGTATAGGAAAATAACAAGAAATTTTGTTGCTCTATAGAGTTAGTGGGTTCCAAGTAATTACATCCATTTCGGGATAATACAAGTTGATGTTCCTCCAATACACTTTTACATCGTTGTAATAACCTAGATAATGTAGGATTGGGTATGAACTTGATCATCACCCTGTTCATGATATGTTGGCCTTGATCCACCCCAAATTTCTCACTACTTCCAGATACGATTCGTAATATTTGAAAATTCATTAATAACAATTAAGAAGTTCTTCAATAAATTTTTATTTTAGAAGAATTATTAAGAAAATTACGATGGATAACCTTGACTAAAACAAGAGACTGTTATTTTCAAATACATGTGTTATTTATAAGTCATTCACTATTTTTATATAGTTTTTGGTTTTACATGTTTTTTAGTTTGGGTAATCTTATCCCAACATTTAATACATTCATTTTTAACAACGGGAAATAGGAAAATTCAATGGAAAAATGAAATGAAATATGTTGATTTACCTACAGATTCATTACATGATGGGAGTTGGATTTGAAGACATTCGGGAAGTATTTTGTTAGCTATCTCAAGTTATGAAAAATGACTAGAATCATGGGGAACACTATCATTATCCTAAGAATGAGAAAGTTGTGGTCAAATTATTTTTGAAAAAATGGCATGAACCCTTTAGTGAATCTTTTGATCCCCAAAAAATCATAAAAAATTGATTGTATCTATTGGGAATAAATTATTTCTCCTTAAATTATTTGAATGAGTGAATGTTTTACTAGATTTATAACTTCTTGGTGTGGAATCCAATCTGTAGTGAACGATGATCAAGAAAATTTTATCCAAATTGGAAATTGATTCCTTGAAATGAAATCGATTAATTAAAAAAATTATTTATAAATATTTTCCTCCAACAAATCCTCTTAAAATAGAGAGGGTGATCATTATACTGAATAAAAATGAAGATGATTATGTTAAAACCTATTGGAAAAAATTCACACGGCATGCATGATACGTTTTTGGAATTTTCATCCCCATTGAAACTAAGGTAGGCCATTTCATTCTTTGGTTAATGTTGACTCCATGATAAGATTTATTTTTTGGATACATTTATAGAAATGATGTTATTTTATATTTTGAAATTCATGGAGAAACAAATATTAGACACTCTTAGTTGTGACATGGTTCAGGAGATAAAGTGAATAAATATATTTTTAATTTGGAGAATAAATGGATAAATGACAAAGAGGAATGAAAACCCAACATTATATATGTGAAAAATGTGGTAATATCTATCCCATAAACTATCTCACGGAAATAAATATATGATCTAAATATGTAAAAGTGGAGAATTTTGATTATCAATACCAAAGAGTGATGAATAAAACTATTTATGTGATGTAATAGAGGAAAATATAGTTCAACACTCCACTTATGGTACAATGATTCAACTTAAAGGATCAACTGATTTTTTTTGAATCAAGACCATGGAAAAGGGTTTTTACATATAATTAACAATAACAACCTATAATTCATAGAGGAAATTGTACAATATATGGTTCCACTACTGCTGTGGGGGATCCAAAACATGATGTAGTAATATGAACAAATGTTATTTATTGATGAATATAAAACGAACAATTTTATTCAGGTTCTACATATTTTTCTATATATTAATATTACAGTAGAACTATTCATACTCACCCACAAAATATGGGGGTTTAGAAATATAAGTGAATATTAAATAAAGATAGTATTGGTTTTTAGGTATTTTACTCCTCCTCAGTCAGTATTTTTGTACTGAACTAACAAAAATATGTTATCAAAATTCATGTAGTGTAGTTTGATGTTATATTTTGACTGGATTTTCTATATTATTTTATGAAACCTCAAATATTAAGAGAGAGATACCAATCTTCACTTCCCAAGTCAACTTCATATTTTGAAATATTTTATGGAGGGAGATGAATATCCTCCTAAATCTTCTTATCAAATAAGGATATAATTTCTATATAATCCATCGCATCATGATAAGATGATTGGAGAAAATGGTTGAATTTTTCTTCAAGAAATCTCCATTAAGAGGGATTATATCTCAATATTTCCTAAAAAATTTCTAGGACATCCTCTTAACTAAGAGGTTGATTTCATAATTGAACATATAAATGGATCTCCATCCATAACAAAGAGTCCTTATATAAAAGACACTATTTAGTAGGGTGAAATGTGGAATTAGTTACAATAATATTTATAGATGTTTTTTATATTCCCAATCACATCATAGAGAGGGGTTCACGTCCTCTTTGTGATGAATAAATATGGGTTAATTCCCCTCTACATCAATTATCATGAACATAAAATAGTCATGATGAAGAAAAATTATAAAATTGGTTATATAAATTAATTTTTATCTATGTTATAGGACCTCATAATTCTCTTTAGTGGACATTAATTAAGGATATCACTAACTAATGTCAAATAAGGTAGATATTCCCTAAATTCCATTTTGAACAAGGTATATATACTAGGATTATATAATAATGTAATTGAGACTTAGTCATTATAAAATAATATATATAGAGTTACTAAAAATTGTATTTATAGTGTAACATAAAACATTTATGGTAGTCTTTATTGATTATATACATATATACACCAAAAATTAGAAGGTGAATGAGGATAATTTGAATAATATTATAATAACATTAAGAATAGAAAATGTGTTGCAAAAGCGTTGGGAGTTATAATGAAATAAATGAGATATGGAATGAAAATGAAGATGAAAATAAAACACATGGGAGTCAAAAATTTATATCGTTTGGGAATAATACATATGTCCATGGAGAGAAAAAACATCACTATAAATCAGGAACACATATTAAAGAATTTTTTTTTAAAAAATAATAGCTTGAAGAGGAACATAAAAAGTTGGATAATGATGCACTATTCCATAATGGATGTCCTCATAGCTATAGTGAATGGTGGCCACCTTATTCAATAGTGCTATAGTGGCTTCTGACTAGAAGTCCAAAAGGCTACATTATATTTGACTTCAAAGTCCGCACTACTACAAAATGTATATTCAATGTGTAGTTAATGTGATTTATTGTCTAAGGTGTTATCATTATTAGTATATTTTTTCACCATAAAAGGTATATTAATGTGATCTACTAAGATAAAAAATATTGAGGAGTGTCCCAGATCATCATCTTCAATAGAGATCCATAGTTTCAAATGAAAAGCATGATATTGTTGTTGATTTTAGAGAATCGTGTCATTATTATTATACATGATTACCAAGATAACTGATAATGTAGTTATTTTTTTTATTAACCATGAAATTTGGAAGTGATATTCCAGCTATAGAAAAGGAGGGTTATCAGTATAGCAGAACATACATTACCTAAATGGTAGGGATATTTTATTATATAAAATGATGCATCAAATAAAATATTAGTCTTTTTAAAAATGTAAAAGGATAAAGGTTTAGCCTATTCATTATGTAATTTCAAATTTTATGAGGTAAACAATGAAAATTAGGATCTAGAGTTATATTTAGTTATTTTTTCAATAAAATTCTAGAGGAAATGTTATTATTGGAATATTTATAAAAGATATATGTATTATCGAAGCTAGAAGATTATATTCAAACAAAAGTTGTGTAATATGTTATAGGGATGATGGATAGTGTTGATAAAGGAATATAATTGAATAATACACTACCATCATATAATGGCATAATGGATTTACTGTGTAAAAAGTATTTTTTTAACCATTCTAATGCTAAAAACACTGAACGATCATATATTCTTAAAATTATGAAGGATGGACATGGGAATGATAAAATAACATCATCATTACTTTCTCAAATTATTAACAATCCATAACACCTAAAGAATTGAAAGGAATCTCAAATAGTATATTCATAAATATAGTATAAGATGGTAGCTATAATAATTGGTAAATCCATACTGTTCAAAATTGATTAATATGGTATGGTTATATTCAGGTCAATAGTGTGTTTAAAATCAAATCCTAAGGGAATCAAATAATTTAAATTATACACATAACTAAACTTATCAATCCATATATATAGTAATAATATGTGTAGATATCATTTAGAGAACTGTTGGTTGAAGAATATGAAGAAGGATATCACATAATATATATTAATTGTTTTAGTTTGTGAAAAAGTGAAAGTAAAAAAGAAAAATTCCAATAAGAAGACATAACCTTTAACTATACATATATGGAAATGGAAAAACATCACTATGGACATTCTTACCGATATAGTGAATACCATCTTGTAAAATTATTTTATATATTTCATGGGAGGACTTTTTATAATGACTGTTCATTTTATATCCATTTAATCGGATTTATAACTCGATCATCACAGGATGATAAACATCATAAATGTTTATGGGCTACAAAGAACCCTATAATTGATATTATATTATTAATATTATTGATTTTCCCCAATGTTAGTAGATAGTATCCAATATTATATAAACACTTAGTTGAAAATCAATCCAACTTATCACCTAAAAATTGGTGCCCAATTTTTGTGGACTGTCCAGACACTTGAGGATATATTGATAATATGCGTGATGTTTTTAAGAAGAGTGTTGGATTAGAATATCCCTTTAGATAGTTTCTTGTAAAATAAAATTATTATCTCAAGAATCTAGATGGATTCATATGAATCCCTTTGTGGGAAGAGATTTAGAACATTTATATGTTAGGTTAAATTTGGTGAATACAAGTAACATAGAATTGAAATGGTAGATTAAATGGAAGAAACGTTCAATATCATTCAACAAAACATCAAGGAATATTATTGTTGATATATGTGATATGATAGAAATCATTGTCAAAACCTATTGTTTGATGTTAGGGATAGGTTGTTCCTTTGTTTATCTTTATAATATAGAGTCGTCAGATTTAGGAATAAGGGAAAGCTAATTCATAGTTACATTGAACCCTTGGAGGTTCTTGATCATGATAGAGCATTGACTTCTTAATTAGAATTCACCCCAATACTGTATCTAGTACCTAGAATTTCATATGTATCCCTCTTGAGTAAGAACATACTTGATCTCTCTCATGTGTTGAATTAAATGCGGGAACATTAAGAAAAATGATATATCTTATGAAGATAAACCTATAAAAATAATAGACTATAGAGAAAATTTCATATGAAATAAGATAAATAACATAGTTAAAGTATTATTGTGAAACCGTATTTATGATGAGGTGACTTGGGTTCTGTAGGAAGAAATGATATGAATGTACTCACAAATATTTTGACCATATAATGTTTAATGATATTTTGTGGAAAATATATCATATGCTAGAATAACATAACAACCTAAAGTATTATAATTTTAATTTCCATCTGATTATATTATTTTACAATATTTATAAATGTAGTAATATATAAGGAACTTAAATTTTATTATGAAAAATGGAAAAAATATATTGCATTTACTTGGAAATTAAATCTAGAGAATATATATGGTCATAAGAAATGATAATATTATATGTGATGAAAAATACAAAATAATTTAATAACATTAAGAAAATATAGATATATTGAATCCTAAAGAATAATTTCACTCACAAACAATAGTGTAGAAATGAAGAAAAATATTAGTTATTCAATAAGAATTTTGAAAAAGAAAAATTTAAAAATTCTGAGAAAATAGAATTGAATAATGAATGAATTAAATTTGATGTAATTACATTAATTTTGGATCCCATATTACCTTTATATATTTGGCTATTTGAATATTAATATAACCATTATAATAATATCTTGACCGTTGAAATACTAATTTGATTATTATGATTAGTGAAATTCCATTAGAATATTATCCTCACCAATAAAACTAAAAAAATCGTAGGTATATTATAAATTTTAAATATGATATATTTAAACTATTTTTCATGTATATAAATGATTATGAAATAATAAATTAAGTGTTTTCATTTTTTAAAAAATATATTATTTAATTTTCCTTTTATAATTATTATAATTATAAAAATGAATGATTATTTTCATTAAATATATTTATATATTAATATTATTTTGTATTATAATTATAATTTAATTTGAAGAAACCCTATGTAAATTTTCAAAATTTCAAAATAATATTAATAATATAAAAATTTATATTTTATGAATAAATTAATATTTGTTTTAAAAATTTAATTTTATTATATTTAGAAACATATTTTATTAAAATAGATTAAATTTCCACAATGTACTAATTGAAAAAATTTTACGGTGTTTTTTATTTTTCAAAATTTGTTTTGTTTTTGGAATAGCTATATATTATAAAATATAATACTTAAAAATATAAGCTAAATACAAGATTTTATGAGTCATGACTGATTAAAGAACCAACTTGTTTGAAGTAAAATACACTATTTACTATATATAGTCAAAATAATCAATAATAATATTAGTCATGATAAAAAATAATAAAAATTATTACTATATTCAAAAAAACACCCTACCATAACCTTATAAATTCCACCCCACCACCCCTTCTCCACACAACTTCTATTCCATGTAGTTTTCCAAAATTTTCCAATTTCCCTTACAAATCTTATCCCCCATAACATTGTATTTCAGTTCATACCAAATAAACTTATAGGGAACCATAATGGGTTTTACTAAGCACACTATTATGGTATTATTGTCTAGTAGTACCCATCCTCTTCCCTCTCTTTATTAGATAATAAAATGGAAATTTTGTTTAAAATATGGCTGGTTCACCACCACCATGAGCAATGTGAATTTTTCTAAGACATTCATGTATTGTCATAAATATATTATTATAGTTAAATATGATGATAATAACTATATTATAACTTATTTCATATTTTGAAATGACGTTATTAGCAAAATATTAAATTAAAATAAAGCAGATCATGTAGGTTTGTAAAACCACCAAAACAAATAATCCATATTACATTAATTCCATAATGTAACCACCCAGAAATGAGAAAGCATAAGGGTAAAGGGGGGAATTAAAAAAATTTAAGTATATTAATATGATTTCATTTCACATCTTCAGTTTTACTCCAATTTTTAATGAGATCCCTAATTATTCATATGTGATACGATTGTGGAACCTAGAAATGAATGTCCCACAAAAATTGAAATTCAACATTAATTCTCCATAAATGGCAGTAAATAAAAAAAAATTATTATTGAAAATAAAATATATGTGGAAAAGTATATTAAATAATTAATTAATGAGCTTCATTTTATTATTGATTATGTTATGTTATAGGGATTAATGATTTAGTAATGTAACGAAATAGATCTCTATAAACAAACCTATTTTATTTCAGCAAATATTTCATTATATTTCAAAAAAATCACTCTATATTATTATTTTTTAGGTATTATATTTTCATTATATTTTCATAAAAATATAAAACTTTTCCTTTATGGGAAAATACATGTTTTATAGATCAATTTTAAATAGATGAATATTCAAAAAAAACTCTATTTTATAGGTCTCTGTTAAAGTACCAACAAATTAATGATTTTAAAATATATATTGTTTATAATAACAATAATTCTTATTTTTAAACCATATTAGTAAACTTCTTAGTTTATATAATATATTATTCTCTTACCCTCTATAATTAATCATTACTTTCTTCAATAAAAAACTATATAAGTGTTCTTGTTTCAAAATTAACTATCTAATTTTTTTCTCATAATTACTTCTACTGGACCTAATTTAACCCGATATATAGTTATTTTTAAAACATTATTTTGAATGTATGTTTTAATATCTTATTTCATGGAATGAATTATGATATGTTATATTGTTATGAAATAAGACTTGATTACACATACCTTTTCATACCATGATAAATCCTTATGCTTATGTATTATTACTGTTTTCATTATATGGAACAAATATACATGTATATATTATGATTGGTGTTATGAGATGACACTCAAATTAATTTGATAATGTTATGTTTCATGATATGATATTCATGCTATTATATCCACCTATTGATGTATCCATTGATGTTATTCTTAACTTATGAGTATTTAATGTTAAATATTGTTTCCATGTTTCTTTGATTTTGTGATGTTATGTTACCATGTTCTTTTTTTGTCTCCCATATGATCATTCATTGTCTGTGTTTTATTTTATTTTATGTTATTCTGTTTTAAACATTTGTTATGCTTCATTATAATTCTCATTCTCTTACAAGGCTTTATATCATAGTTCATTTCTTATTATATTCTCCATGTTATCCTATAAATATTTGATATCTCAAAGAGATTTAATATATCACTGTTAAGATTTTATTTTTTTATTATAGTTTCAATTTTTTGAATTATTTAAATATTCTTCTAAATCCACTTGGCCTCTTAATAATTGGTATTTATTAACTAGATATTTATTTTAAAAAAATAATGTAATAATATAAAAAATTTTAATTTATCTATAATTAAGAAATTTTTAATTATGATAGTTCTAAGAAGGGAGATATAAATGAAAACAAAATGGTAAATTATATATATATTTTATGTATCAGATGATTATGTATTTATGTTTGAAACGACACTAAACCATTATGGTTCAAGTGTAGATCATTTTGTAATGTGATGGATATTAATTTATTAATATATACTATTTATTTATGATATTCTAGGGCCACCATGCACTCTATGGGGGAAAACATCATAATCAATACTTAATTAACTATTTATGATAGAATTGATTCTCATCTCAAATCACTATCTCATATATTCCATAGTGTAATTTTCTAATTGAAAGGGGGAATAGGACCTTTTTAGACATGGTGAAGTGCATCATGAATTTAAAAAACATTTTAATAAAATTTTAAGTATATTCATTATATATAGAAACATACCCATTGAACCAAGTAAAAACTAAAGTGATAGATGATATTTCATATTAATTATGGAAGGAAATGATGTTTTTATTTTAAAGCTAACATGGGATGGAAATTGAATCTTATGTTAAGGCCTCTTCAGAAAACAAGCATTACTCATGATTAAAAGATTTCATCCTTATAGGATGGCACATGTATATAATGGGATATTACCAAATTGAACTATTTGATAAATAAGTAGTTGTGGGAATAAATTCCATGCTCCTTGATAGAGAACACATATCTAAATGGCATAGTTTCTAAGAGATAGATATCTATGAATTCCTAGAATTAGATACAAAGGAGTTGGTAAAAGAACATGTTACATAATTATATCAATTACCCAAATATTTTATTGGAGTACATGTTATATTAATTATCCAAAACATGATGTTTTTCTAATCACCAATTATGATGACTTACTATTACTATAAATTAATGTTATACTGCCCAATGAAGAAGCAATTGGGGTCACATGTTTTACCAAATCGATTGCAGCCTTGAATTATTAAATATAATTCATGTATTGAAACCATTAACTGTTTTTTGTATTTCCCCTAGTTTATGTAGATCCTATTGGATCAAAATGGCTATTTAAGTAGAAACATCATATGGATAGTCATGTTATTCACTATAATGAATTGTTTGATCAAAAAGGGTATAAATAATATAAAATTATTGACTATGGATAAAAATGTCTACTGGCCAATATTAATGGATCCATCATAAATATATATGACATTGTACCAAATGATGATAATAATATTTTGTAGATGGATTTTAAAACAAACTTCCTCAATGGGAACCATTTGGAAGATGTATATATGAATCAACAAGAAGTGTTGGTGACTCTTGGTAATTTTAATATCGTTTTGAAGTTATAGTGAACCATTTTTGGATTTAAAAAATCATCCAGGTAATAGAAAATTCATTGTAATGAATCCATAAAAAATTATATTTCATAATAAATGAATGTCATACATATTTCTATAATGGATGTAGGGGAAGTATAATTGTTTTCCAAATATTTTATATTGATAAATATTACATATTATAAATGAGATACCAATATTTAAAACTAGTAAAATGTGGCTAAATATGTACTTCTCAATGATATACTTATAGGAAGTAGTATATATTCTCAAGACCAATATACATCACAATAGATTGAGAAGTATAATCCTCCTAGGTCAAGGCACATGATTGGAAAAGATAATAAGGAGTTTTAGAATATAAAAATCCATGATGGTATTATTTCCTATTTCATTTTGTAATCATATTTACCTAAATTTGTTCCCTTAGATCCATGAGGACTAATAAAGAATGGAGTGGATTTCTTATGTGTCCACAAATTGGTGAAGTTTAGTATGCCATTTTATGTACATAAATATATGTTTGTTATATACAAAGGAGATGATAATTTATTCTTTAAAAGATATATAGATTATATTATCTAAATAGAAGAAGATTAAATGAATTCATAGTAAGGATGAATCAACACAATTACTGATGGGATTCTGTGGTAGAATTTCGAAAAATTTGGTATTTGTTAAATATTCATCAAAGTCACAGTACATTGAAGCTTTTGAGTTTCATAAAGAATCAACATTTAAATGAAATTCCAACCCTGGTCATGATGAGTTACCAAGAATTAATAAACCAATCATTGCTTAATATGAGAATATTTTTTTGGTGGCCATCTCTAAAAAAATAGAGTCACATAAATAGGAAACATACATTCTTTGAAATAATCATCACATGAGGTTTTTACTCAAAGAGGTGATGTAGTAGTGGGAGACATTTCCATAATAGAAAAAATGGAAGTTCCCTATAGCTAGATATCCTAGCTAAAACATGACCTTTATGTGAGAGTTGAGAAAGTAAAAATCATCAGTATTTTTCTCTTTGTTATGTAGGAGTTTTTTGGTGTTAGTATCCCAGAACCAACTAGTTTATACAACATATTTCCATTTATATTCATTGAAGTGAATATTAAAAATATTTATCACATATGTATCATCATAATTAATTACAATAATAGGATTATTTTCTTGGATATCTACAAAATAAATATATATCATACCATTACCCTATAACTAAGAGACTCTTTGGAAGCTATTTTTATATCTATTAAATACTCTGTATTATATTGAAGATGAGAAACTTTTATGGGGAACATAGTTTGTCAATATATACATGTGAGCTCTTATAAAATGATTCTACATAACCTCATGATGGTCACACATAGTAATTTGAAATACAGTAGATTATTAGGTCATACATGCTAATTGGAATTCCACTTATTGGCATGTCATTGAAATTCATATATATCATTATATGTAATGATCCATAAAATTCATTTGTATCATGAAATCATAATATTACTCTCATACATAGATTTATCAATGAAATCATTGACACACTATTCAAACTTCGAAGGATACACAAAGAACGACATGATTCGTAAGTTAATAATTATTTTTTTCAAGGAAGTATTTTTATTTTCCACTAATGTAAATTTATATCTCAATCCTTTTATTGCAATGAAACTATCAAAATAAAACAACCATATTTGGTGATGTAGACAAGTTCATTCCATATAATCAATGAAATATTTGTTATGTATTATGGACTCTATCACATGTATGAAACTTGAATGGTGAGATATTGAAACCACGAGGTTATATTAAATAATTCAAACTCATATGTGGTTCTCAATGTTGTTATTTAACACCTTCCTCTTACGTTACTAGAACCATTTCTAGAAAGTGATTTTGGAATTAAGGCATGATTGTCTAATACCAACATAGAATAATCATAGAGGGTCACACATTATGTATTTTCATTAATTTTAATAAAATAAAATTTTATTTTAATAGATTTAATATATATTATTTTCAAGTGTGTGGAATAATTTTATTCATGATTTTATAATCTCATAAAAAGAATTAATATTTATTCATAAGGTAATTATTTAATAATGATAATATATTATATTAATTTTTTGTATGAATATATATTTAATTATAATATTTATTTTTGGTATACATTAAATATATAGGATAAAGGGTTAACTGACATGAGTTTCTATTAAAAATATTAATTTACAGGATGGTAAAATAGTATTTATCTTTTGAGTAGCTATAGAAAACAATGAAAAATAATAATTATAATAATATTTCAAGGAATCGGGTCATCTAAATGTTTAATATATGACTATGGTCCTTTGGGGAATAAGATAATATTTTATCCATAACCCTAACTATATAAATATATAAATATGTCTATTATTCTTGGGGGAATTCTTCACTTGGTAATCATTGTTCTAAATGAAATATTGAGCTCTTTATAAAGAATGAATAACACTCTATAGTTTCATCGCTCAAGATCTTGATATTTCCATCCCACCTCGATCTTTTTAATAACGAGATTGAAGGAATGATTCTTCAAGAATGTTGGAATTTTTTTAGTGATCATGATCAATAATATAATACGTTCAGTACATCAGGCTAGTAGAAAAAATATAACATAATTGTTCGATGTTCAAAGGATCCCATGTGGATCAATGCTAGAGTGATTGTACACTTGAATCATGTAAGAGAAAAATATTAATGACAAAAATGGATTTTGAGGATCAATAAATTATTCTAGGAAGGATCTAATGTTTGATGTATTATTTCATCCTATTTATTTAAATTAACTATAAATTTAATTTTAAATATTATCTTTGTTCTAGTGCATATTCAATGTTTCATCATATTTGTTTATTAGTCATGGAATCCATATCAAGTAAATAATGGAATATCCATTGAATATCATAATTACTAAGTTAGAAAGGTACTTGATAATCAATTTTCAGACAACTTGATCCTTTATTGGGGTTATTTAATAGCCACAACCACTATATAATTAAAATCTTATATATTTGTTCCATATGATCATAAAATAATTGATCAACTCATCATAGCAGTTCTATATAAAAATAAACTTCTTTTTATAAACATTTTATCATATAATAATCTTAAAATTAAAAGAGAAATAACATTTGTGGTGTCACTAGTTCATATAATATTTTTGTGTTTTGAGACATAATATGTTGTTGTTGTTGTTTAACAATAACATTTTATTTTTTGATTATTTATTGAAAAGTAACTGATAATATATTTTCCAATCAGTATCATTAAAAATCAAATTGTTGAATAAAAATAAAAATAATTTCATTGAAAATAATCATATAGTTTTATAAATCATTATTCAATACAAAAACATGTAATTATGTTATTAAAAACCATTCATTTTGTTAATCATTAATATAATTATTTCATAAAATTTATAGTAAAAATTCATAAAACACCTGTTCAGAAAAATTGTAATAATTAATTTTTAAAATATTGTAATAAAATTAAAATATAATCAAAAACTAATTTAAACAAACATGTGGCCATAAAATATTAAATTATTTAAATTTTTTTAATGAAAATAGATTTGGTATAAAAATATCATTGACTAAAGAGGATACAAGAGTGATTTTTCAATAAAATATATAATTGATCATTTTATGTACCATTGAGCAGAAAATGATATCTTTACATGATAATTGTAGTAACAAATAGATTATATGAAAATGTATTTTCCTTAAAGTATAATAACCATTTAATTTTCCTTAATGGAATTTTTTCTAATCCAATACCAACAGGAAATGATATTGTAACATAAATACAAACATCATTTCCCTTTTCTCCTCATATGAATCAATAAAATAAATAAAATAAATATTGATTTATTATAAATATATTGGAAAAAATATTCATAAATAATATAAAAATTTTCATGGCTTTTTAATTTATAATTATAATTTTATTAGAAATTATTTAATAAAATGTTCATTCGAGAGAAACTATATCTGTTTTCCATGCTTGTTTCGGTTTGCTGCTTCTGGTCCTTTTACCTTGGTCACTAATTCCACATATACGTAATATTAAACAATAAATAAGTGAAATAATAAATCATTATAACAAATTAAATAACCATTCATATAAATATATGTAGAATAATGAATTAAATGTGTTTGTGGAGGTGGTAATTCAGACATATGTATGAGTGATGTTTTCACTTTGGCATGGATTTTAAGAAGTAAGGAATATAATAAATCAGATTTAAAGAATAAAAAATATATCAATTATAGAATATATATTAATTAAACATTTCCTTATTACCATATTTTAAAATAGGAAATGAAAAATAACCACATCTTTTTTTTGTGGTGGTTGTCCACAATTACACAGGAGTGATGTTATCACATTCAAAAAGTTGAGAAAAAGATAGAAAATGGATATATAAATTTTTTTAAAATATCTATGAATTTTTATTATACTTATTAAAACATTTAAGTATTGCTATAAAATATTTTGGTGAAGTTTATTATGAATGACACATTATAATGATTCATAAGAACATGTATCTTTTCTTTTTATATCCTCCCCTAAATTGCACCTTAGGGATTCTTGGATAGGTCGTTTGGGAAGAATATAACCTCAAGTTAATGGATAATGATTTTGGGAAATCATTTTGTAATATAGTTTCCCAAATATAAGGATCATTTTTTGTGGAGGATAGGAGCGAGGAGGATCCCCTGTATATGTATGGTGAGTGGCACACTTATAATTATTAAAAGTATTAAAGTAGAATAATGATATTATTATATGATGATGTATAAAAATGGATCAATTTAAAACGTATAATGAGATATTACTAAAATATATTCACTAAATTTTATTTATATTTGTTTTTAGGTCATTTCAACACTTATCTTTTTAGTTTAACATCCCATTAAACATTTTAACTGTTACCATAGTAATGAATTTTCTCCAAGGAAAATTTTATTTACAGAAAAAATTATGTTTAACAAATTAAATTATATAAATGAAAAATATTCCAAATATGGAATACATTTTTCATTTCCTAATTTATACAATTCATTTAAATTCATTTTAAAATAAGTGAAAATAAACCATAAAAACACATTTTTTAAATATAATGTTGGTAAATCATAATACAAATTATATTCTTATTCATTATAAATGAAAATACATTAGATGAATGATAAAATGTATAATAGAATATATTATATAGACATTAAATTAATTAATTCATAAATATATAATAATAAAATTTGATATTAAAAATACATTGCATGAAAAAAACGTTTTCTTGAAAAAACATATCTAATTTCCTTCAAATGATATTATCTTGAATTATATATAATATAATACCAATAAAGTCACTTTATACAATTTTAAAAATTTTTTATTTTCATAACTCACTTTTTTCTATTTAAAAAATATAATAAAAAATCATGGATGTAATATTCACATAAAATATAAGTGGTTTGGTTCACTTTGCTTGATGTTGCGTGTAAGTATAGATATTTAAGATATAATATTTAATTAAAGGGAAATATTCCATAAAATATCTAGGTGTTATATTTTTCCTACTCATGTGAATTTCATCTTCAAAATTCTTTCCATCTGATATAAAAAACAATATATACTTTTATCTCATCACATCCTCGAGTTCCCACATAGCTTTCACACATGTATGGTTTTCCAATAAAATAATTATCTAGGTTAGTGGTCTTGACCAGAAAAACATTCCCCTTATGATTCTGATTATCCAGCATTTGTTATTCATGAATTAGATAATAGTCTAGTGTTATGTCCTCTATGTTCATTACATGTGAATGATCAGGTATTTACTTCCTGAGAAAAGATACTTGGAACATATCATGAACGCGAGATATATGTAATGTAATAAAAAATATGTAATATATTATATTGAGATGACACAAAATATAAAAGGGACCAATATATATTGTTATAAATTATCCCTGTAATGTCCTTAAATATTGGTATATTTTTTAATTATATGGAATTATTTTGAGACTGGAAAATCTGATGGCACGTGATTCCGAGGCCAGGAGTTCCTGGAAGGAAATGTCAAAAAATGTTATCTTTTAAATAGCACACATGAGTGGGTTTCCTAAAAAAGTGGTATAACTCTTAAAATGGTTCATAAATCTGAAATATGAGGGAAATTTAGTGTTTAATATGATTGGTTTACCTGAGGCAAAACTTATATTTAGTCATCACTGACCCCCGCTAAGAAAACACGAAAATGGAATAACTGTAAATAAATTAATTAAATAAAAATTATTTTATTTTTAAAATGATTATAACTGACGAATGGTTAATATGTTTAGAAATCCCAGACCACCACTGAACTTGTGAGAGTCTTCTTTCATTAGGAAGATACCAACATTGGCTATTACGGGCCACTAGTTAATGTTAGTCCCATGCTTTAAATAAAATAATTAAGAGAAAATTATTTTATTGTAATATTCTTAACATCTAAATGATAACTAAGATTAAAAATATGAGAGTACCATAGAGTTTGTGAAGGTCTTTTCCCTTTAGGATGATCCTTACCTTGACCGGTGGGTATTGAGGGTGATTGTTTATATTTTTTTGATCATTTTTTAACCTATGTTCAGTAAATTAGTGGAAAACATTTTCTATTTTTTTAAACAGTGCTCAGATAAAAAATCGGAGAACCCCATTGAATTCGTAGTGCCATGATTCTCATAAGGGAGGAATAACATTGACTATAGCAGGTCGGATGAAAAAAGATATTTTTTGCGACATTTAATGCAATAATAAAAGAATAAAATTGTTATTTTTTATTTCCTACCACATGTTGAGAGGGGATGGTGGGACCAATTGGTTGTCAGTCTATTTAATGACTTGACTATCCTATTTTGTAACCACAACATTTAGAATTATGAGGATCATTTATTAATGAAACTCCTTAATTCCTCAGTGTGTTACTCTCATTTCCCCCTCTATATAAATATAGAACAAGATGTATTTTTGACATGAAATATTCAAATGAGGAACGTCTGGAGAAGAACAATGGCAACGTCCACAGAATGAGGATGGAAGCTTGGGTGGAAATAATCTGAGATTGACGAATATTGGAGACTTCATCCATAAAGGAATTGTCTCCATCCAAAACCGAGACACCATTAACGATTCTTAATGTATGGGGCTAAATTTTTTTAAATATTATCTTTGATGAGTGGAATAATATCCCATTTTTTATAATGATAACATAGAGGGCATGGTCCAAATGAACAAGAACAGATCCTCCACCGCTGCGTTCATGTTGTGTTCTTTGGGGGAAAAATTTCAAACGCGACGGAATGCGAAAACCGAGAAGCATGCTTCGATGTCAACATTCTAGGAGGCCCATATGCATGAAGGGAAAGAATAATGGACCACAAGAGCTCACCTTGTGGCATGTGGGTGTTCTGTTGACCTGGATCCAATGGCGATGGCTGCGACCGACACTCACCGGATGCAGTGGAAGAACTGGTGGATGGCTCTCGACTGACTACAAAGGAGGGAGGCAGTGCACTATTGCCCACCCTTATGAGCATGCAACATCTAAGAAAACTGGGACAAATGAAATAACAATCGCTCTATGGGTCTGGCGGGTGATGAGGCTGATAAACATGGAACCGCCAATTTAAAGAGTCAAATGGCTCTTTAAGAAGTTCGGGAGGTGGACCGCGCGGTCCAGAATGTACGGGTAGGGCGAGTCCGTGGCCCTATGGGAAAGGAAGTCGTTGTCCAACCGATTCAGGTCAGGCTGTCCAATGGCCAAATTGGTTCAAGCCTCGCTGAGTCAGACCTAGACCGGGTTAGGGCGGCCCAGGCCGGGTCAAATAGGACCTAGACTCATTTCGACCCACTTATGCTTAAAAGAACATATCTAGTGAACAAAACTTATGTTTGATGAATAGTGTACAAGTCTAGAATCCATGGAACAAGACGATCCTTTTGATATAATACAACTGAGTTTTGGGGAATGTTGGAGTATGACTGGGTTGGATTGTACTTAAATCCAACGAAGCCCTTGGCACAAAAATTCCTATAACTCTCAAACCGAGCTTTTGATTGATGTGACTTATGTCACGTTAGAACCCTTATAACATGACTGATCATTGGGATATTTCGTCGAGGGACTTCAAGATAGTTTAATCATGAATGATGTCTTGAGGAGAGGATTCTCCAATAATCAATCATAATATGTACAGGAACACAATGGTCTTGTTGAGACGTGAATAATGAATAGTGATCCTCTGGGGATCAGCACCTAGAGATCATGTATGGATTATCACCTAGAGATTATGTGTGGATCCACACCTAGTAATCCTATGTGGATCAGCACCTAGCCATCCTATGTGGGTCAGCACTGATCCTGTATGGGTTTGCGCTCTGCGATCTTGTGTAGGTTAGCGCATATCGATCCTGTGTAGGATAGTAGGGGTTAATACCTATCGATCTTGTGTGGGTCAGCAGTATTGCCTCTTAACATTATATGATTATCTATCATTACAACTAATTGTCTAAAATTCATTACTTATGTTATACGTGGTTTGAGTTGAGTCTTTTTATTTGTGCTTTGTGATTTATATCATGCATTGTGGTTTTTCCATTATGGAATCCTGGGAGACCTTCAGGTGGTCTCAGGGTCTCTACATAGTATTGTTATACTCACCCGTGCAAGGGATTCACCTGCATCTTGTTTTGTCTTGTGCAGTTGACACAAAACATGATTGAGCGTTGAGGATTCAGGGAAAGACGCCGCCCAGAGGATGCAGATAAATGGTTTGCAGAGTTAACCAATTGACATGGAGAGCCAAAGTGATGAGCTATTCCTACCCTTCATGTATTATTCTAGGAATATGACATTAGGAGTTGTTTTCCCTTTTTTTATTTCAATTTCAGTTGGGTTTTTATTCTGGCCCCATCACTTTTAGTATTTACTATTACCATCTATGGTGGTTTTAAATTGTAGTTGCACCTTACTTCTTCCATTACGATTTCCATGTGTGTATTGTTCCATATCTTTTTGTGTAATGGTTTTGAGATACTTCCATCCCATTATAGGGAAATTCATTTTTAGTTTTGGTATCCAAACCCTAGACTATGGAAGGCGGGCTTGGGGAAGTCAATGCATGGGCCCCAGGGGACAGGTCGTGAAAAATTGGTATCAAATATCGGTCAGTTCTACAGGAAGTGCTATGATTATATTATTTTAATGGAGGAATAGTGTTATATGTCTTTAGTAAGGATTTCATTCCAAAGAGTCCAGTGATGGTGCAGTGACCGACGTATCCATACACCACGATGCTGAATTTTTTTTTTCCGAATCAGTACACGATAACCCTAATAGCCAATGTTTTAAAATGTTTTTATTTTGATTTCATTTGAGTAAACTCAGGAGGTATAACTTATTTACCTTTGTTCACCGTGATTATCCTTCAATATTTATTCACACATATAGACATCTTTAATTCCAATTAATGACCACGAGGATGGTCCATAGCGTGATGAGGCTTCAGTACAATAATTGTTGCCTGAGATGGTACCTTCAAGAAGTGTCCCAATGATAACACTGCCCATTGGTCAGAAGTTCATACTTTTGCTACTAATAGAGTACAAATATAGGATCAGTTCCATACATGAGTTTCATTGAAAAATAACCCCCATTATACAAGGCAAACATGACTCATAGGTGTCTTAGGATCGACTTGAGATGGTTACCGAGTTTATATCTAGCCAAGACACCATTAGATCAGATGGTGGTCCTAGCAGTGAGCATTCAATGTGGATTAGTAGGGCGATTGTAGGGTTTAGATTACCCATATATTACGATGATGTGGGAAGACCATGAGAATATTATTAAGATAATGGGTCTCTTTCCATAAAAAGATAATGGGTATGTGTTTCCAAGGGATTTTACAGCTTCGAAAATATGGCATGTTGGTTGCTAAGTATTCATTGAGGTGTACCGACTGTTCTAGTACATGATGAATATGATATGACCTGTGATTCTAGGCTCAGATGTCTATGTATGATGATTTTACGAACATTTGATCTAGAACTTTTCCTTTTTACATTACTACTTATATTTGGGTGCTAGAGAGAACATTTGTGGTTGAAAACTCTATGGCTGAGTAGATACATTCAGTGAATGTCAGTGGTGGGAAAGTAAGACATTAAGGTGAGTCTAAGAGACCTGGATATGTAAAAACTTTTGGGAAGAGGAAGTGATTATGACGGATGAATCTGTAGGGTTGAAAACCTGGATGTGGAGCTATGAGAGCAGCAAGAGGTGTTATACATTTCAACATGTTACAACCAGCACACCAATGTGGTCCCCACTAGGCTCAGGGAGCTAGAGGACATGGAAAGTAATAGCTACATTTGGTCAATGAGGGTGACCTAAGGGCTCCATAAATGATTCAAGGCATAGTCGGTGTCCACTACCTGCTTACATAATTAATAGACAGAGGTACTAATCATTCCTTCTTATCACGAATCTTGTTCGAGACCTAGAGTTTGTGGTTAAACCATTGACTTAACCCTTACATATTTATATACATTTGAGAGGAGACATGATAATCATGATTATACCGATGGTGTGATCTGACACTTCAGGTGACTGTTTTGGTTGGATCCTCTCGGTGGCTGCATCAAGGCCTTACGATGTTAGTTTGGATATGGATTGGTTGTTCATAAATCATGTGCAGATTGACTATTTTATGGAAAAAGTTCATGGTATATCTACAATGTTAGAATGTGGTTTTCCTTGGTCAACAAAAAAGAAAACCCATGCAGCATGGTATAAACTTAGGCATAGGAGGTGAAGTCGGTCAATCATGGCTCGGCCAGCTGTACCCTCATGGCAGTGGGTGTTTTGAGTTTTAGTTCGCATAATTAGTGGAAAAGATCAGAAACATCCTATCAAAATATTTTCCCATGATTACATCTCCATAGGGGGGGGCATACTTATTCTTTGTCATGTACCCACAGACAACAACAAAAATCTTGAACTGTATATCGAATGGCTCCCACAAATCATTGGGAGGTGAAAGTATATTTGAGTGAATGGACTACCGTCTACTCCGATCACGAGAGCCTTAGGTATACATTATTATAGATGGAACTGAACATGAGATAGTGGCGATGGCTGGAGTTCTTCTATGACAATGAATTTGAGATTGTCTATACACCTGGAGAGGGTAACGTGGTAGCATACACACTCAATAAGAGTTCAGGTTTATAGTTGGTGAGTGAGGTAATAGAAAATATAGCTGCATTATAGTAATCCTTCATGGATAATGATGGAGCAGCTTTCTTCCAATCCATGATAGTCACTTCTCCACTTCCTTAGCGTGTTAGGGACACAAAACAGGGGAACAATGAGTATAAGGCCTGACATGCTTAGATATCATTATGATAGTCTCCTGAAGGAAATTATGAAGGTGGGGAGCATGTCATTCAATTTATAGAATGCACCATGGTACCACTGATGCTACAAGAGGATGTATTGTGGAAGTTCTTCAAATCCTTATTAGCAGTACATCCTAGAGTGGAAAATATAAACCATGATATTCGGTGTTTGTAAAAGTGGCCAGGGATGAAGAATGTAGTGAAAGAGCTAATTTCGTGATGACATACACTTCAGAAAATGAATGCTCAACATCAGGTAATAGCATTCTTAGCACCACCACATGAGGTGTGGGAATGTATGTGGGATGGCGTCTCTAGGGACATTGTGATAGGGCTAACACATATGTCCAGGGGCCACAATTCCATCTTGGAGATCATTGACCGACTCACTATGTTTTACCACTTCCTACCCATCTGATAGTAGGGATCAGAATAGGGCTTAGGATGACTCTATGTACATGATATTTTATGTCTTCACGAGATTCCATCGATGGTCGTCTCAGATCTCGACGTAGGTTTTACAAACCCTCTTGTGGTAGGGATTACACAAGGCATTTGGGGCTCAGCTACGCTAGGGCACCACCTTACATCCTTAGATAGATGATCAGACATTGTAGACCACATATACACCCAAGGACATGCTTCATGCTTACATCCTAGTTTTTGTCCACCTTTGGGAGGACCACCTACCACTGGTGTTGTTCACATAATAAAAATATTTATCACTCCACCATCAGCATGCCTCCATTAAAGTCTCTATAAGGGAGACCATATAGATCACCGCAATAATGGACAGACCCAGGGGAGTAAACACTTATGGGGTCAAAGTTTGTAGTGGCTACCACTGAGAAGGTGAACATATTCTAGGAGTGGATGAAATCTACATAGATCCGAAACAAGTATTATGCCAACAAGAGATTGATTCCCTTGGAGTTTGGGGAGGGAGGTCTTGTATTCCTATTGGTCTCATCTAGATAAGGACTACAGAGATCTCACAGGGGTGACAAGATATCTCTGAGGATCACCAAACCATTCCATACCCTTAGTAGTGTAGTCAAGGTGGTGTACCATCTAGATATTCCCCCACAGAAGCACTAAGTGAATAATTTTTTCCATGTTTCACACCTAAGGAGGTACGTACATGATCCATCACATGTTATCTACCGGGGCGAGCTAGACATTGATGATGGGGAAACATTCATGGTGTTTCCGGTGGAGATAGAAGATCGATAATATCGAACCCTTCATGGATGGTTGACCCCTCTATTTTGAGTTTGGTGGAAACATGGGAACCTCTAGGAAACACATAGGAGCGGGAGACTCATATTTATTCTCAATACCCTCTTTTGATGGATTTACTTTTGTTTTCGCTTTCGGGGATGTAACGACCTTATATGGGGAGAGTGTGATGTCCCAAATTTTACATATAATATATCATTTTAATTATATGGAATTATTTCATTACTGTGAAATCTAACAGTCTTTGATTCAAAGGCTCGAAGTGCCAGGAAGGATCTGTCAAAAAATGCAATGTTTTAAATAGTGTGAGTGAGTGGTTTTCCTGAAAAAGTAGGATAACTATTAAACATGTTCCCGAATCAGAAATGTGAGAGCACTGTTGAGTTCAGGATGGTGGGTTTACCCTAGGTGCAACATATGTTTACTCAGCGTAGGCCTCCGGTGAGAAAAATGGAGAATGACATAAATGAAAATAAAATAATTATATAAAAATTATTTTATTTTTCAAATTTTTATAACTCAAGAATGGTGACATGAATTAAGAATATGAGACCACCAATGAACTCATAAGTGTACACCTTCCTTAGGAAGATACCAACTATGGGTGGCATGAGCAACAAGTGGAAGTTAGTTTTTGGCCCTTAATAAAATAATTATATGATAATTATTTTAATGTATAATTACTAACTTCTAAACGATAACTCGGATTGAAAATTCAAGGGTACCATTGAGCTCATGAATCAATGTTCCCCTTAGACAGAGCCTAAGCACGACTGGTGCTGGTCAAGGGTGACTATTAATAAATTTTTTATTCTTACTTTACGGTATGTTCTGTTAAAATGAGGGATGTATTTTCAATTTATTGAACTGGTGCATAGATTAAAAATTCAAGAGAATAGTTGAATTCATAGTGCAGAGAATCGCTTAAGGGTGGCTTAACATTTAAATAAGTTGTTCAGGTGAAGAAGTAAGTTTATGCAACTTTTAGAGAAATAAAAAAATACCAGAATTGTTATTTTTTTTTTCCTACCACTAGATGAGCGGTGGTGGTGGTACCGATTGGTTATCAAGCTATTAAATGGCTTGACTCTACTGTTGTGTAACCAAAAAATTGGGAATTAAAAGGTTCATTCATTAATGAACCTCATTAGACCCATGGTTTGTTACTCACCATCCCCCCTCTATTTAAATGGAGCTTGGGCGGGAGTTTTGACATGAAATCTTCATCCGAGGAACCTCAGGTGACATAACATGACATCTTCCACCAAAGAAGGACCGAATCTTGGGTGGAAATGATCCGAGATTGACGAACATCGACTACTTCATCAATTAAGGACTCTTCTCCACCCAAAACTCTAAAAAATTCAATTATTTTCAAGGTTGGGAATTTTTTTAAGGATTATCATTGATTAGTTGAATAATTTACAACTATTTGTAATGATAACACAAAGGGTGCGGGCCAAGGGAACAACAAAGTGACCCTCCGCTACTTCGTTCATGTTGGGTTCTTTTGGTGACAAATTTTCAACATGGCGGAAACCAGAAACAGGGAGGCACATAATGACAAAGACATCCAAGGAGGCATGTAGGCACGAATGGAAAGGGAAAACGAACCAACAAATATCTTTGAGTGGCCTGCAGAATATCTTCAAGTGTGGCACTGCCACTGTCCAGCTGGTTTTGGCCGACCTGCCGTGGTACAGCCAGTTCAGGTTGGCCCATCGCAGTTCAGCTAGTTCAGGCTGGCCCACCGCAGATTAGATGGTTTAGGTCGGGCTGGTCCATGGCCGAGCCAGTTAGCGCTGGGCGGGATCTGGTCGGCCTATAACAGGTCGGGCCGGGTTCGGCCGAACCTAGACCCATTTCATCATAGCTATGCTTAGAAGGCCATATCACGCAAACCAGAATTCGGTTTGATGAACCGTCTACAGTAGTAGAATCCTTATAACAAGAAAGTCCTTATTATATACTCCGTCCATGTTTTGTGGAAATATGGAGTACAGATGGGTTGCATCATAACCAAATCCAACCAAGCTCTCAGCCCTAAAATTCCAATAACTCTCAGACTGGGTGCCCGATTGACGCACCGTCTACTACATTGGAACCCTTACGACATGACAGATCATTGGTTACATCATCATGGGACTTAATTCCAATTGAATCATTACCAATGTCTTGTGGAGTGGACCATCCAGGAATCAATCGTACATTGTATGGGAATCCAATGGATGGCTGAGATGTGAATAATGAAATGTGATCTTATTTTGATCGAAACCTAGATATCCTTTGTATATCATCACCTATAAATACTGTATGTACCATAACCTTGTGATAATATTAGTATCTACACCTAGAGATCTTGTGTGGCTTGGAATAGATCATGTGTGGGTCTGATCCTATGTGGGTCACTAATCAGCGATCCTATGTGGGTCAGCGCATATTGATCATGTGTGGGTTGGATTCTGTTTGGGTCAGTGGGGGTTAGTAACTATCAATCGTGTTTGGGTCAGCCGAAGTTCCTCTTAAAAAAATATGATGATATATCATTATGACGAATCATATGTACTTATGTACTTATGTTATAACTGGTTTGAGATGAATCTTTTTCTTTGTTAATGGTGATTGAGATTATTCTTTTTTGTTTTTCCTTTGTGGAATAATGGGATACCTTTAGAGAGTCTTGAGGTCCCTAGTGAGTATTGTTATACTCACCCGTGTACTGGCTTCGCCCGTACCTTTTTGGGTCTTTCACAGACGATACACAGCTTGACTGAGCCTTCAAGAGTCAGGGTGTGACAGAGCTCAGAGGTGGTTGAAAGATGGTGTACGGAGGTGGCCAGTTGACGTGGAGAGCCGTAGTGATGAGCTATTCCAACCATTAAGGTAGGATCCTTAGGAGATGACTTCACGAGTTATTTTCACTTTTTGATAAATTTCCATTCCATTTGGGCTTGTATTATGGACCCTTCACTTTTAGTGTTTACTATTAGAGTCAGTATTGGTTTTTAGAAATGGTTGAACCTTACTTATTCTGTTGTGCTTTGCTTGTGCGAATTATTCCCTATATGTAGGTGTATAGTTTTTATTGAAATTCCTTCCCATTATGGGGAAATTCCATTCTGGGGGTAGTTTCCAACCAATGGAATATAGAAGGCAGGCTTGGGGTAGTCGCGACAGGGGCCTTGTGGTATGGGTTGTTACATTACAATCATTTGAAATATATTAAATTATTTCCATGGATATATTCCTAGAAATACCTTACTACTAAAAATTTACTCAATATCATATTAAATATTTACTGTAAAAATTCTCTTTTGACCTTGACTTATGCTCATTTGATTCTAAATGTGTCTAACCACCTCTTTCATCTCTACAAACAACTCACGTTACCATATGTTTATCTTTCTAAATTAACCTTAACACAATGTAGTTATTAACATTATTTCATAGATAACTTCATTGGCATGGAAATGAATATAAGAGGAATGAAATTATTATGACAAAACATGTCTATAGAATGTCTTTTATCCCAATGAAAATTGTAATCCATTGAAAAAGCTCTTAATAAATTTTTTTGGGTATAAATGGGTCTCTTAGAATTAAAATCTATCTATGGAATATATACACTTCTAATGTTAAAATCTATATATAAATAACATTGATGAATACTCTAGAACATTATGAAAAAACACAAATCCTGATAATATATAATAGAATGTGGCTCTATATACAACCTTAACACATACATAATGTGTTTCATGAACAAATAATCAAGGGGAAAATATTATATAGATTTATTGAATAGAGATGAATTTTAGGGGATTAATTACATCCCAAATAATCATATGTCCCTTAGATGTTTGTGGGAGTCCATTGATGAAGTCCATGACGTCATTTCCTCATTTCCCTTCTTGAATGGTTAATAATTGTTACATCCAATCATAATTTTATCTCTCATCCTCAAAATTATTAAATAGTATGAAGCATGATACACTATTAATAATATTTCTTTTAATGGTATCTCACTAGAAATACTCTTTTGGATCTCCACACAAATTCATTTATCCATGTTGTAAAGTGAATGATAAATTCTGATATTCATCATATAACAACATCAAATATTGTAAATAATGGAATTATATATTTATTTTATCCCTTATCATTCCATCACAATCAATATTTAAACCAAGAACATTAATCAAGTTTTTTGGTAGCTCCACATATACTTTTTGTGCCTATTTAATCCAAATATGTAAGGATGTTTGAACATTCATCTATGAAAGATATGAATTTTCACCATTTATTAGAATTTAGATATCCATATTATAAAAATAAATAAATAATAGATCCCTTTCCATCAAAAACATGAAAATTAAATCATGGTTCTTTTGACTTAAGGAATTAACAACCTTGTTCACTATTATATGATGGTAATGTATTAAGAATTAATAATTATTAGTCAACTTAAACCATCCTCTTTGAATCATATTTTACTCTTCATGTGTGAATATGTAAATAAAAATTTTATGATCTGTATATATCTAAAATCATATTCCATATAGATAATGGAACTATATTTTCATCTTAAAAAATAAGACAGGTAACTAATAACCTATATTTTGGTAATTTTTATCATGATTTTTCAATTTACATGATGCAAAAATATCACCAGGTTATTCTTTACAATTTCGTTCCAAAATCCCTTCTTCAATGCATCATTATAGATAAGAAACCCTTCTCATCTACACGTTAGTTTGAGCATAGGTGCATTATACATCTTTCTCTTCAGTTCATTGAATTTCCCCTCATAGTCATATCTCTAATGGATCTTGTATTATTTCATAGTAAGAATATTTATTTTATTATGTATTAATGATCAATATATCAAAATCAGTCATTAATATCTATGAAATAAGAAAAAAAATATTGGACACTATTGTTCTTCTATCCAATTTCTCAATAACATTCATCATTGAGGGATCTGATGTAATATCCTAAATTGGGATTTTAAGACCCATGAATCAAAATTTCAGTAACCATAATTCACATTAATTAAATCAATACTAACATGTCATATTTAACTATAAAATTCGTTTAATTCCTAAAAATTCTCATATTAAATTTATTTTGGTATTTATATTATCAATTACGTTAATATTTCATTAAAAATTTAATTACTGCATCATCATTGTGTCATTAATAAATTAAATTATATAATGTCAAAAAATTATAAATAAAATACCATAATGTAGGAAATTATTTTCTATTTCTATGGAATATATATAGTATAACTTATCTTATGTATAACCCGATATAAAAAATGATTTATGTAACGCCCCGACCCCAGTTACCCAGAGTCGGTGCATTACTTCATAACATTGGCATGATCACAAAAGATCAAGTCTCGAAAGACCGATTAGTTTAGTAGCATTGGAAACACTAGATACATTCATAAATGTTACATTACATCATAAAGTGAAAAACTAATAACAAAGTCTTTATAGTCCAAACTCATATCCACTTCTGACAATCCCGGCAGGTCATTCATAAAATATTTCTTCACATCCTAGAAAATATTAAAACATTGAAAGGGGTGAGCTCAGATGCTCAGTAAGGATAACAATATTGCGGAAGCTTTCATAAATAAACATCAACATTTTAGGCAATGTATAACTAAAACAAAAGCCTTTTAAACATGAACTTCAACATAATATGGCAAAAGTAAAATGAAATAATGCCATTACTTACTCACATGGATATTCTAATAGACGAATAATTACATGAAATATCAATAACCACTTTCATAATGAGGAAATGTATAATGCCAGAAATTCTGAAACATTTTGTCAAGGCCTCGGCAAAGACGTCTAAAATGATTAAGGCCTCGGCCAAAACCATAAATCAAATTGGGAAAGGGAATCGGCCAATTCCCCGTTTAGTTGTCTTATGAGACCTACCGATGCATCGAGGAGCTATAGCGGGCTCCACCCGTCACTTATTAAGTCCAATACATTCCTCATATGAATAGGTTTAAACATAACATAAATATTTGTATTAAAGCTAGCATACGAAATGCCAAAAATTTCTCCATAAACTATGGATGGTATAAAAATAACACATCCATAGTCAAATATTTCAAAAAATGTTCAATGGAAGTTTTGTATCATAAATCAATTTCAATTAAACTTAAAACCCATCAAAGGATCTTGACATGGATTAAATCAAAGCTATTTGAGAGAAATATCTCTTTTTTTTTGAAATCATTTAAAAGTCCCATAATTATAAAATAATACATTTACTTTGAAAATATTCTCATAAGCTTGTAAGGGAAGCTTTGATGAAGTTGTAATGGCGGAAAATAGATGCACCCGCCGTATAAGTTAAAAAAACATTCTTACCTTAAATTTGTCAAAAAGGTCAAAAAGTACATTGTTTGGAAAACGACGGTAAGATTCCTTTCAAAAACGTATAAGGGTATAAATGAATTTAACCCATTTTCAATTTAATAGTAAAAATGTTTGGAAAGACATTTTTAAGAAACATGGATGTGGATGATAACGAGGTCCCAGTAGATAATTATGTATAAACAACCTTGGATAATGAAGAGGTTGTGAAGTAAACCCTTACCTTGTACTTTTCCTTGGTATAGGTAGGTTAACCTCCTGTATAATGGTGAAATAATTGTTATTAAATTATACAAGAATCATATACATTCATATGATATCATATAAGATCTTTTAACATTGCTCTGTTAACAATATCTTAGATTTATCGTTGTTTCGGGTGTTAACTTACTCGTTTTCTTTTATATGTTTTGTTACGTAAGTCGTGTTTTTCATGGATAGGTTGTATCTTATTCATATCCAGAATGATACCATGTCCTTAAAAATTATTTTTAAATCATCAAATGATAATTATACATGAATGGATACGACGGAGAATGAATCTCATCGCGTTCGTGGAGACGGTAGTCCGTACGTACGCACGAGTGACAATATCATTATTTTGATATTAAAATAATATATAATTGGATAGTATATCATATATACAGAATCATTATCATGTTATATTTATTATTTACATGAATTACATATCATTATTATACCCACCTAAATAATAATATATTGAATAACAATTACACCACGACGTGGAAACGGTAAGCCGTATGTACGCACGTATGGTGACATGTCATTAAAATGATAGGTAGAATACTGAATATGGTTGTTCCATATTTATAATAACATCACATTATATAGAAGATACTGGATTTATAATTTTAGAATTGAAATAATAAACAAAGAGGGAGTGGAAGAAGAAAGAAACATGAAAGAGGGTGATGAAAATGTTACCTCTTCTTCGGGTTCTTCATTTTGATTTGATCAAAAGGACTAGGATGTCTTTATGACTAAAGTAAAGCTTCTAGGATGAAGGGAGAGAAGTTGGGAGAGTATTTGGGCAGAGGTTGGCCGATCCAAAAGGCTTGAAAGTGTGAATAAGGTGGTAGAGGTGGGGGCCTTTTATAAGAGGAGAGGAGGGGCTCTTTTGGAAAGATTGAAATGTTACATTATTATACAATGATTTTCGGATTCTAAAGGTCCGAAAATTATATAATTCGTGTATAAGGTGATAAGGGTTCGAAATCTACCCATAAAATAGTCTTTGGACAAGTGAAAGCCATGGATTTTACATTATCTTTTCATTTTATTAAAATCGTTAAATAATAAGGTCATCACTGCATCATAATGATGTCATAAATAATTTAATTTATATAGTGTCTAAAAATTATAAAACAAATACTATGATGTAGGAAATCTTTATATCTTTCTAATTAATATTTATAGTCGAAATTTGGACTTGTGTAACCCCACTTAAAAACTATTTTAGTAAAACAACTCATGTTTGTGTCAATTTAATTTTAACATTAAATAAATATATATTAATGTCATTTTCCAACTAAAGTGGCTCCATGGGGTCCCCAAGTTGACCCATGGGTTGTATTGATCGGCCATGACTCATCCAATAGGAGTAGGACAAGTGTCAAGCTCATCTCATATTATTAAAACATTATTTTTACCTTAAACTACACTAATTACCTCTAATCGCGATTAAGAACTTAAAAGTTACTATTCACCAAAAAATTATTTTAATCTCATTGAACCACATTTTATTTCTTAATGATATCCATGTATGTAATATTTTTGAAAGTCAAATCACAGAATTGGTAATATTTCATTTTAACTAAAAATCAGTTTTTAACAACCACTTAGTGGTTTCACTGTTCATCAAAAATTGTAGTTTTTCAGAATAAGGCCAAAATTTCACCCTAAGCTATAATTGATATTCCGAATTCAAAAATGATGCCTATTTTACAAAATTCCAAAAATATAAGTTTCATTTATTAATTTTATAATTAATTCCCGCTGTTACAAAAAAATAGCGTGGTTTTAAGAAACAATTTATATCAAAAGATTGGCAATTGTTTATGTCCAATTTCAATGTTAAATTAATTCTAATAACCACCATTGGATAAAATGGTAAAAATATATTATAATTATACTTTAAAACCACTAAATAGTATAATTTATCACTATAAATTATTTTTATTTAAAAAGTAGTTTTTAAGTATTTTTCACTATTCATAAAAAATTAGATGTTCTCAGAAAAATACCAAAAATTCAACATAGGCTAATTTTGATATTCCAAATCCAAAAATGAAGTCCATTTTGATAAATAAAATTTATAAAATTTCAAAAATTAGGTATTACTATTTACAACGGCTAGTTTAATTAGTTGTGGTGTGTGTTAGAGCTCGAGGTTGCGTACAACACACGCTATTGCATTATTCGAAGGGAAACATACCGTGGAAGCTTGGGGTGTTACATTCCCCCCTCTTTCAAATAATTGCGTCCTCGCAATTTCTAGTGTATTACTGCATAAAAAGGCTCGGGTGGTTCTTCATCATAAGTTCCTCAGGTTCCCATGTTGCCTCTTCCATTTTATGATTTCTCCACAAAACATTTACCAGACGAGTCGTCCAGTTTCTCAGCACCTGCTCCCTCACATCAAGAATTCTGATGGGCTCTTCACAATAAGATAGATCAGGTTCCAGTTCTAATTCCTCAAAGGTAAGTACATGTGTTGGGTCGGGCATGTATTTTCTCCATAGCGATATGTGGAAAACATCGTGAACTTTGGAGAGATTTGGCGGCATCGCCAAACGATATGCTACATCCCCAATACGATCTAGAATTTCGAAAGGTCCGATGTACCTGGGACTCAACTTACCCATCTTAGAAAAACGTATAACTCCCTTCCATGGATATAACTTTAGGAAAACATGATCTCCCACCTGAAATTTCAAAACCATTCTTCTGTTATCGGCATAGCTCTTCTGCCTACTTTGAGCTGATTTGATGTGGTTTTGGATTATCTTCACCTTTTCCATTGTTTCTTCCACCAGTTCTGGTCCCACAAGTTTTCTTTCACCAACATCATCCCAACAGGTTGGTGTACGACATCTCTTTCCGTATAACGCTTCATAAGGTGCCATCTGAATGCTTGAATGGAAGCTATTATTATAGGAAAATTCTACCAGTGGTAAATATTGATCCCACATACCCTGAAAGTCAAGAGAGCATGATCTCAACATGTCTTCTAAGGTTTGAATAGTCTATTCTGATTGTCCATCTGTTTGAGGGTGTTAGGCAGTACTCAAATGAAGTTCAGTATCCAAGGCCTTTTGAAGACTTTTCCAAAATCTTGAAGTAAAACGAGGATCACGATCAGAAACAATCGATAGGGGTACTCCATGAAGTCTTACAACTTCATTAATATATAATCTTGCTTGACGTTCAAGTGGTAGATCCTCCCGTATAGCCAGAAAATTTGCTGACTTAGTAAGACGATCAACAATGACCCATATTGCATCATTCCTTCTAGGAGTCTTTGGTAGTCCCATGACAATGTCCATCGTAATATTATCCCATTTCTACTCAGGTATGCGAAGAGGTTGCAATACTCCACCAGGATGTTGCCTTCCAGCTTTCACTTGTTGACAAACCATACACCTCGACACAAAATCAGCAATCTCCCTCTTCATATTGTCCCACCAAAATGTTCCTTCAAATCTATATACATTTTGGTGCTCCCAGGGTGTATAGAGAAATTGGAACTATGAGCTTCATCCAGCAATTCCCTTTTTAGATCAGGTATATCGGGAACACAAAGTCTCTTCCCGAATTTCAAAATTCCATCCTTATACACAAAGTCCCTCAATCTTCAATCATTCACATATTTAATCTTCTTCTGAAATTCTTCATCATTGGTCTGAGAATTCTTAATCCTTTCTAGTAATGATGGTTTGGCAACCATTTGAAAATGCATTGATGTTTCACCTTCCCTAGTTATTCACATGTCCATCTTCACTAGATCCATGAAAATTGGATCCCTTTCAATTCTCATCACATTCAAAAGTCCATGGACTTTTCTACTCAAAGCATCTGCCAACTTGTTTGCCTTCCCCTGGTGGTAATGTATCGTGCAATCATAATCCTTGATAGTTCAAGCCATCGCCTTTGCCTCATGTTGAGTTCTTTTTGTGAGAAAATATACTTCAAACACTTGTTATCAGTATAAATCTCACATTTTTCACCATAGAGGTAATGTCTCCATATCTTTAAAGCAAAGATCACAGCTGCTAACTCAAGATCATGAGTAAGATAGTTTTGCTCATGAATTTTTAGCTGTCGTGATGCATAGGCAATAACCTTATCATTCTGCATAAGGACACAACCAAGTCCTTTCTTCGATGCATCACTATAAATAACAAACCCATCATTCCCCGATGGTAGAGTCAATACAGGGGCATTGACTAATCTTCTCTTCGGTTCTTCAAAACATTCTTCACACTCTTTTGTCCAGAAAAATTTTATCCCTTTACGTGTGAGCTTTGTCAAAGGGTTAGCCAATCTGGCAAAATTCTGGACGAAACGTCTATAATAACCTGCTAAACCAATAAAACTGCGTACCTCAGTTATACTTGTCAGTGCTGGCCATTCTTGGATTGCCTTGGTTTTATTAGGATCAATGGAAATTCCATCCTTAGAGACAATATTGCCAAGAAAAGAAATCTCCTGAAGCCAGAATTCACACTTGCTAAATTTCCCATATAATTCATGTCTTCTAAGAGTCTTCAGGATGATGCGTAAGTGATTTTCATGATCTTCGTGGCTTTTGGAGTATACCAAGATATCATCAATAAATACCACTACAAAGTCATCAAGATATTCCTTGAAAACTCTATTCATTAGATCCATGAAAACAGAGGGTGCATTAGTCAATCCAAAAGGCATTACTATAAACTCGTAATGCCCGTACCTTGTTCGAAATGCTTTCTTTGGAACGTCTTCTTTCTTCACACACAACTGATGGTATCCAGACCGAAGGTCAATCTTTGAAAATTATTGAGCTCCATGCAGTTGGTCAAACAAATAATCAATGCGAGGTAGGGGATACTTGTTCTTTATTGTTATAGCATTGATCTCCCTATAGTCGATGCACAACCTCATAGATCCATATTTCTTCTTAACAAAAAGAACATGGGCTCCCCAACGAGAAACACTAGGGTGAATAAATCCCTTATTACTCAATTCCTCTAGTTGTTTCTTTAGTTCAACTAATTTCACATTGGCCATTCTATAAGGGGCCTTCGATATAAGACATGATCCAAGATTTAAATCAATGGAAAACTCAACTTCTCGTTCTGGAGGATGTCCAGGTAAATCTTCCGGAAACACATCAACATATTCTCTCACAATAGGTACATCTTCTATTTGAATATTCCATTCCTCACCCTCAGTAATTTCCTTCTCTTCCTCCCCAATAATTGAATTTAGTTGAGCTACTGGGGGTGGATCTAGATAAGAATTATGTGGCGACGATTCTACTCTAAAGATAAGGTGTTCCTTATAATCATCATCAAGAATCATAACCTCTTTCCTCTTACAATAAATTTTTGCATCATGGTCCGAAAGCCAATCCATACCGAGGATTATATCAAATTCAATCATGGGTATGCCGATGAGATCAGCAGGTAAAGAACATTTAGGTGCTCTAATGGGAACTAATCGACAAAACTTTGTTGCAACAATACTTCCCTTAGGGGTTTTGACCGAGAACTCCCTTGTTAAATCAAATTGGAAATATCTAATTTTCATAGCAAACTGGGAAGATATGAAACAATGCGATGATCCAGAATCAAATAATGCATTTTCTAAACTTGAGGAAACCATTAAATTACCTGCCACCATGTCTTTCGGAGCTTCCACCTTAGCAGTAGTGATAGCATAAGCCTGGCCCTGATCCCTTGGCCTCTTCTGAGGTATGTTCCCCTGACCCTTAGGACATTCATTTGCATAATGTCCCTTCTCTCTACAATTATAGCATTCCACGTTGACAGCCGCTTTCTTTCCCTTGCATTCATGAGCTTGGTGGCCTTTTTCACCACACTTGTAACATACTCCTTTTCCTTTTAGACAGGCACCAGGGTGCTTCCTACCACAATTATCATAGGTTGGAAATTCATTTCTACCCTTATTCCCTATTTCTTTATTTCCTTTCCCGGAGTTTTCAGCGGATCTCTTCTTATCTTGCTTTGATTTAAAGTCATAAGACATAGAGAATTCCTTTTCCATCTTGATAGCGCACGAGACAATACCTTCATATGAAGAGAAGGTTTTTGATAATAAAGATCGACAGAGAAATGGTTTTAACCCATCAAAGAAACGATCAGTCTTACTTCTTGGGTTACGTATGTAATCTTCAGCATACCTTACTAACCTTGTAAAGTTAGCCTCATACTTTGAGACATTCTCATCCTCCTTCTGCCTCAGACTCAGAAATTGCCTTTCCATATCCGCTCGATGGTCTCGAGGAAAGTATTTTTCTAAGAACAGCTCTTTGAAATCATGCCATTCAATGTTTGTTAATTCATCATCTTCTTTTGTGTTTAGAATTAGTGACCACCATTGATAGGCATCTCCAGTGAGGCGGTAAACTTCCATGACAACTTTCTCCCTTTCACTACTCCCCAAGGCATGGAAGATTTTCTCTAAGGAATTTATCCATTGCTCAGCTACTATAGGATTTGTACTCCCATTGAAGGTTGGTGGTTGTTGCCTCATGAAACGGTCTAGCATTGATCCTCCACGTTTCGGATCTGGGTGCTCCATACGAGTAAGGTTGTTATTCATAACCTGCGTGAGTTGTCCCAGTACGGTGAGAAGCTGATCAGCACCCATTGTATCACTAGCTCCACCATAATTATCTTGAGCAGGAGGGCAATCCCTACACAGAGTGCGTGCATTGATACGGTTTCCATTCCTTCCACTAGGCGCCATTTCTAAATAATGGCATAAACTAGATTAGTTTATGAATCAAAATACATTATTCCATACTTGTAAAACACTTAACATAAATTGAACTAATTCTGGATATAATCCATAATTATAAAAATGTTTTCTTTGAGGAAGTATATACTTGTAACCCTTCATAGTGGTTGGTAAAGAAAATGGGAATTATCCTAAGAATATCCCCCGGGAGTGTCGTAACCAAGAGTGCAGCTAGGCCCGTTGTTGTGCACCAGTTCCCATTCGAGTCTAGCTCAAAGCAGTGTTTTCGGGTTTTACCCCTAGGTATATCTGTGCCAGAGCCGCCTCTACCTTCTCGTATCCAGACAGGGATGTATTACTCGGAAAACTCACAAAATCTCTACAATACCAAAATTTTAGAAAGTTCTTCTATACTAATCCTCAAAGTTCATCTTAGGTCTATGTGCTCTAATCAGAGTTTGTCTAAATCTAGCATCCAAGGTTTGTACTACACTTCCTCTGATACCAACTGTAACGCCCCGACCCCAGTTACCCAGAGTCGGTGCATTACTTCGTAACATTGGAAGGATCACAAAAGATCATGTCTAGAAAGACCGATTAGTTTAGTAGCCTTGGAAACACTAGATACATTCATAAATGTAACATTACATCACAAAGTGAAAAACTAATAACAAAGTCTTCATTGTCCACACTCATATCCTCTTCTGACTATCCCTATAGGTCATTCATAAAATAATTTTTCACATCCTGGAAAATATTAAAACATTGAAAGGTGTGAGCTCAGATGCTCAGTAAGGATAAAAATATTGTGGAAGCTTTCATAAATAAACATCAACATTTAAGGAAATGCATAACTAAAACAAAAGCCTTTTAAACATGAACTTCAACATAATATGGAAAAAGTAAAATGAAATAATGCAATTACTTACTCACATGGATATTCTACTAGACGAATAATCACATGAAATATCAATAACCACTTTCATAATGAGGGAATTATAATGCCAAACATTCTGAAACATTTTGTCAAGGCCTCGTCCACGACTTCTAAAATGATTAAGGCCTTGGCCAAAACCATAAATCAAATTGGGAAAGGGCCTCGGCCAATTCCACGTCTAGTTGTCTCATGAGACCTACTGATGCATCAAGGAGCTATAGCGGGCTCCACCCGTCACTTATTAAGTCCAATGCATTCCTCATATGAATAGGTTTAAACATAATATAAATATTCGTATTAAAGCTAGCATACGAAATTTCAACAATTTCTCCATAAACTATGGATGGTATAAAAATAACACATCCACAGTCAAATATTTCACAAAATGTTCAATGGAAGTTTTGTATCATAAATCAATTTCAATTAAACTTAAAACCCATCAAAGGATGTTGACATGGATGAAATCAAAGCTATTTGAGAGAAATATCTCTTTTTTTAAATCATTTAAAAGTCCCATAATTATAAAATAATACATTTACATTGAAAATATTCTTATAAGCTTGTAAGGGAAGCTTCGATGAAGTTATAATGGCGGAAAATAGCCGCACCCGCCGTATAAGTTAAAAAAACATTCTTACCATAAATTTGTCAAAAAGGTCAAAAGGTACATTGTTTAAAAAACGACGGTAAGATTCCTTTCAAAAACGTATAAGGGTATAAATGACTTTAACCCATTTTCCATTTAATATTAAAAATGTTTTGATATACATTTTTAAGAAACATGGATGTGAATAATAATGAGGTCCCAGTAGATAATTATGTATAAACAACCTTGGATAATGAAGAGGTTGTGAAGTAAACCCTTACCTTGTACTTTTCCTTGGTTGAGGTAGGTTAACCTCCTGTATAATGGTGAAATAATTGTTATTAAAATATACAAGAATCATATACATTCATATGATATCATATATGATCTTTTAACATTGCTTTGTTAACAATATCTTAGATTTATCGTTGTTTCGGGTGTTAACTTACTCATTTTCTTTTATATGTTTTGTTATGAAAGTCGTGTTTTTCATGGATAGGTTTTATCTTATCCATATCCAGAATGATATCATGTCCTTAAACATTATTTCTAAATCATCAAATGATAATTATACTTGAATGGATACGACGGAGAATGAATCTCATCGCGTTCGTGGAGACGGTAGTCCGTACGTACGCACAAGCGACAATATCATTATTTTGATATTAAAATAATATATAATTGGATAGTATATCATATATACAGAATTATTATCATGTTATATTTATTATTTACTTGAATTAAATATCATTATTATTCCCACCTAAATAATAATATATTGAATAACAATTACACCACGACGTGGAGACGGTAAGCCGTACGTACGCACGTATGGTGACATGTCATTCAAATGATGGTTAGAATACTGAATATGGTTGTTCCATATTTATAATAACATCACAGTATATAGAATATACTGGATTTATAATTTTAGAATTGAAATAATAAACAAAGAGGGAGTGGAAGAAGAAAGAAACATGAAAGAGGGTGATGAAAATGTTACCTCTTCTTCAGGTTCTTCCTTTTGATTTGATCAAAAGGACTCCTTAGGATGGCTTTCTGACTAAAGTAAAGCTTCTAGGATGAAGGGAGAGAAGTTGGGAGAGTCTTTTGGCAGCGTTTGGCCGAACCAAAAGGCTTGAAAGTGTGAATAAGGTGGTAGAGGTAGGGGCCTTTTATAAGAGGAGAGGAGGGGCTCTTTTGGAAAGATTGAAATGTTACATTATTATACAATGCTTTTCGGATTCTAAAGGTCCCAAACTTATATAATTCGTTGCTAAGGTGATAAGGGTTTGAAATCTACCCATCCAATAGTCTTTGGACAATTGTAAGCCTTGGAGTTTACATTATCTTTTCATTTTATTAAAATCGTTAAATAATGAGGTCATCGCTGCATCATAATGATGTCATAAATAATTTAATTTATTTAATGTCTAAAAATTATAAAAAAATACTATGATGTAGGAAATATTTTTAGATTTCTAATAAATATTTATAGTCAAAATTTGTACTTCTGTAACCCCACTTAAAAACTATTTTAGTAAAACAACTCATGTTTGTGTCAATTTAATTTTAACATTAAATAAATATATATTAATGTCATTTTCCAACTAAAGTGGCTCCATGGGGTCCCCAAGTTGACCCATGGGTTGTCTTGGTCGGCCATGAATCATCCAATAGGAGTAGGACAAGTGTCAAGCTCATCTCATAATATTAAAACATTATTTTTACCTTAAACTACACTAATTACCTCTAATCGCGATTAAGAACTTAAAAATTACTATTCACCAAAAAATTATTTTAATCTCATTGAACCACATTTTACTTATTAATGATAACCATGTATGTAGGATTTTTGAAAATCAAATCACATAAGTGGTAATATTTCATTTTAACTAAAAATCAGTTTTTAACAACCACTTAGTGGTTTCACTATTCATCAAAAATTGAAGTTTTTCAGAATAAGGCCAAAATTTCACCCTAAGCTATAATTGATATTCCGAATTCAAAAATGATGTCTATTTTACATAATTCCAAATATATAAGTTGCATTTATTAATTTTATAATTAATTCCCGCTGTTACAAAAAAATAGCGTGTTTTTAAGAAATAATTTATATCAAAAGATTGGGAAATGTTTATGTCTAATTTCAATGTTAAATAAATTCTAATGACCACCATTGGATAAAATGATAAAAATATATTCTAATTATACTTTAAAAACACTAAATAGTATAATTTATCACTATAAATTATTTTGATTTAAAAATTTCTTTTTAAGTATTTTTCGCTATTCATAAAATATTAGAAGTTCTCAGAAAAATACCAAAAATTCAACATAGGCTAATTTCGATATTCCGAATCCAAAAATGAAGTCCATTTTGAAAAAGTAGGTTTTACTATTCACAACGGCTAGTTTAATAAGTTGTGGTGTGTGTTAGAGCTCGAGGTTGCGTACAACACACGCTATTGCATTATTCGAAGGGAAACGTACCGTGGAAGAATGGGGTGTTACATTCTCCCCTCCATCAAATAATTGCATTTTCGCAATTTCTAGGGTATTACTGCATAAAAAGACTTGGGTGGTTCTTCATCATAAGTTCCTCAGGTTCCCACGTTGCCTCTTCCATTTTATGATTTCTCCACAAAACCTTTACCAGACGAGTCGTCTGGTTTCTCAGCACCTGCTCTCTCAAATCAATAATTCTGATGGGCTCTTCGCAATAAGATAGATCGGGTTCCAGTTCTAATTCCTCATAGGTAAGTACATGTGTTGGGTCGGGCATGTATTTTCGCAATAGCGATATGTGGAAAACATCGTGAACTTTGGAGAGATTTGGCGGCATCGCCAAACGATAAGCTACAACCCCAATACAATCTAGAATTTCGAATGGTCCGATGTACCTGGGACTCAACTTACCCTTCTTACAAAAACATATAACTCCCTTCCATGGAGATACCTTTAGGAAAACATGATCTCCCACCTGAAATTCCAAAACCTTTCTTCTGTTATCGGCATAGCTCTTCTACCTACTTTGAGCTGATTTGATGTGGTTTTGGATTATCTTCACCTTTTCCATTGTTTCTTCCACCAGTTCTAGTCCCACAAGTTTTCTTTCACCAACGTCATCCCAACAGGTTGGTGTACGACATCTCGTTCCGTATAACGCTTCATAAGGTGCCATCTGAATGCTTGAATGGAAGCTATTGTTATAGGAAAATTCTACCAGTGGTAAATATTGACCCACATACCCTGAAAGTCAAGAGAGCATGATCTCAACATGTCTTCTAAGGTTTGAATAGTCCGTTATGATTGTCCATTTATTTGAGGGTGATAGGCAGTACTCAAACGAAGTTCAGTATCCAAGGCCTTTTGAAGACATTTCCAAAATCTTGAAGTAAAACGAGGATCACGATCAGAAACAATCGATATGGGTACTCCATGAAGTCTTACAACTTCATTAATATATAATCTTGCTAGACGTTCAAGTGGTAGATCCTCCCGTATAGCCAGAAAATGTGCTGACTTAGTAAGACGATCAACAATGACCCATATTGCATCATTCCTTCTAGGAGTCTTTGGTAGTCCCATGACAAAGTCCATCGTAATATTATCCCATTTCCACTCAGGTATGGGAAGAGGTTTCAATACACCACCAGGATGTTGCCTTCTAGTTTTCACTTGTTGACAAACCATACACCTCGACACAAAATCAGAAATCTCCCTCTTCATATTGTCCCACCAAAAATGTTCCTTCAAATCTCTATACATTTTGGTGCTCCCAGGGTGTATAGAGAAAATGGAACTATGAGCATCATCCAGCAATTCCATTTTTAGATCAGGTATATCGAGAACACAATGTCTCTTCCCGAATTTCAAAATTCCATCCTTATACACAAAGTCCCTCAATCTTCCATCATTCACATCTTTAATCTTCTTCTAAAATTCTTCATCATTGGTCTGAGAACTCTTAATCCGTTCTAGTAATGATGGTTTGTCAACCATTTGAAAAAGCATTGATGTATCACCTTCCCTAGTTATTCCCATGTCCATCTTCACTAGATCCATGAAAATTGGATCCCTTTCAATTCTCATCACATTCAAAACTCCATGGTCTTTTCTACTCAAAGCATTTGCCACCTTGTTTGCCTTCCCGGGTGGTAATGTATCGTGCAATCATAATCCTTGAGTCGTTCAAGCCATCGCCTTTGCCTCATGTTGAGTTATTTTTGTGAGAAAATATACTTCAAACTCTTGTGATCAGTATAAATCTCACAATTTTCACCATAGAGGAAATGTCTCCATGTCTTTAAATCAAAGATCACAGCTTCTAACTCAAGATCATGAGTAGGATAGTTTTGCTCATGAATTTTTAGCTGTCGTGATGCATAGGCAATAACCTTATCATTCTGCATAAGGACACAACCAAGTCCTTTCTTCGATCCATCACTATAAATAACAAACCCATCATTCCCCGATGGTAGAGTCATTACAGGGGTATTGACTAATCTTCTCTTCAGTTCTTCAAAACATTCTTCACACTCTTTTTTCCAGAAAAATTTAATCCCTTTACGTGTGAGCTTTGTCAATGGGTTAGCCAATCTGGCAAAATTCTGGACGAAACGTCGATAATAACCTGCTAAACCAATAAAACTGCGTACCTCAGTTATACTTGTCAATGCTGGCCATTCTTGTATTGCCTTGGTTTTATAAGGATCAACGGAAATTCCATCCTTAGAGACAATATGGACAAGAAAAGAAATCTCCTGAAGCCAGAATTCACACTTGCTAAATTTCCCATATAATTCATGTCTTCTAAGAGTCTTCAGGATAATGCGTAAGGGATTTTCATGATCTTCGTGGCTTTTGGAGTATACCAAAATATCATCAATAAATACCACTACAAAGTCATCAAGATATTCCTTGAATACTCTATTCATTATATCCATGAAAACAGAGGGTGCATTAGTCAATCCAAAAGGCATTACTGTAAACTCGTAATGCCCTTACCTTGTTCGAAATGCTGTCTTTGGAACGTCTTCCTTCTTCACACACAACTGATGGTATCCAGACCGATGGTCAATCTTTGAAAAGTATTGAGCTCCATGCAGTTGGTCAAACAAATCATCAATGCGAGGTAGGGGAAACTTGTTCTTTATTGTTATAGCATTGATCTCCCTATAGTCGATGCACAACCTCATAGATCCATCTTTCTTCTTAACAAAAATAACAGGGGATCCCCAAGGAGAAACACTAGGGCGAATAAATCACTTATTACTCAATTCCTATAGTTGTTTCTTTAGTTCAACTAATTCCACAGTGGCCATTCTATAATTGGTCTTCGACTTGGGCCTTGATCCAGGAATTAAATCAATGGAAAACTCAACTTCTCGTTCTGGAGGATGTCCAGGTAAATCATCCAGAAACACATCAACATATTCTCTAACAATAGGTATATCCTCTATTTGAATATTCCATTCCTCACCCTCAGTAATTTCCTTCTCTTCCTCCCCAATAATTGAATTTAGTTGAGCTACTGCGGGTAAATCTAGATACGAATTATGTGGCGACGATTCTGCTCTAAAGATAAGGTGTTCCTTATCATCATCATCAAGAATTGTAACCTCTTTCCTCTTATAATAAATTTTTGAATCATGGTCCAAAAGCCAATCCATACCGAGGATTATATCAAATTCAATCATGGGTATGACGATGAGATCAGTAGGTAAAGAACATTTAGGTGCTCTAATGGGAACTAATCGACAAAACTTTGTTGCAACAATACTTCCCTTAGGGGTTTTGACCGACAACTCCCTTGTTAAATAAAATTGGATATATCTAATTTTCTTAGCAAAATGGGAAGATATGAAACAATGCGATGATCCAGAATCAAATAATGCATTTGCTAAACTTGAGGAAACCATTAAATTACCTGCCACCACGTCTTTCGGAGCTTCCACCTCAGCAGTAGTGATAGCATAAGCCTGGCCCTTATCCCTTGGCCTCTTTTGAGGTAAGTTCCCCTGATGCTTAGGACATTCATTTGCATAATGTCCCTTCTCTCTACAATTATAGCATTCCACGTTGACAACCGCTTTCTTTCCCTTGCATTCATGAGCTTGGTGGCCTTTTTCACCACACTTGTAACATACTCCTTTTCATTTAGACAGGCACCAGGGTGCTTCTTACCACAATTATCACTGGTTGGAAATTCATTTCTACCCTTCTTCCATGTTTCCTTATTTTCCTTTCCCGGAGTTTTCAGCGGATCTCTTCTTATCTTGCTTTGATTTAAAGTCATAAAACTTAGAGAATTCATTTTCCGTCTTGATAGCGCACGAGACAATACCATCGTATGTAGAGAAGGTTTATGATACTAAAGCTCGACGGAGAAATGGTTTTAACCCATCAAATAAACGACCAGTCTTACTTCTTGGGTTACGTATGTAATCTACAGCATACCTTGATAACCTTGTAATGTTATCCTCATACTTTGTGACATTCTCATCCTCCTTCTGCCTCAGACTCAGAAATTGCCTTTCCATATCCGCTCGATGGTCTCAAGGAATGTATTTTTCTAAGAACAGCTCTTTGAACTCCTGTCATTCCATGTTTGTTAATTCATCATCTTCCTTTGTGTTTTGAATTAGTGACCACCATTGATCGGCATCTCCAGTGAGGCTGTAAACTGCCATGACAACTTTCTCCATTTCACCACTCCCCAAGGCATGGAATATTTTCCCTAAGGAATTTATTCATTGCTCAGCTACTATAGGATTTGTACTCCCATTGAAGGTTGGTGGTTGTTGCCTCATGAAACAGTCTAGCATTGATCCTCCACGTTGCGAATCAGGGTGCTCCATACGAGTAAGGTTGTTATTCATAACCTGCGTGAGTTGTCCCAGTACGGTGAGAAGCTGATCAGCACCAGTTGTATCACTACCTCCACCATAATTATCTTGAGCAGGAGGGGAATCCCTACACAGAGTGCGTGCATTGATACGGTTTCCATTCCTTCCACTAGGCGCCGTTTCTAAATAATGGCATAAACTAGATTAGTTTATGAATCAAAATACATAATTCCATACTTGTAAAACACTTAACATAAATTGAACTAATTCTGGATATAATCCATAATTATAAAAATGTTTTCTTTGAGGAAGTATATACTTGTAACCCTTCATAGTGGTTTGTAAAGAAAATGGGAATTATCCTAAGCATATCCCCCAGGAGTGTCATAACCAAGAGTGCAGCAAGGCCCGTTTTCATGCACCAGTTCCCGTTCGAGTCTAGCTCAAAGCGGTGTTTTCGGGTTTTACCTCTAGGTACATCTGTGCCAGAGCCACCTCTACCTGCTCGTATCCAGAGAGGGATGTATTACTCGGAAAACTCACAAAATCTCTACAATACCAAAATTTTAGGAAGCGGTATAAATAAGTTTTATGTACAATTGCAAATGCTCTTAGGAGGTGGGTAAAAGACGGTAAAAATTTCAATAAAATTTTTATGTATCTATATTATTATAAAATTACTCCAAATAATTACATTTAACTTATATAGTTAATTTGTATCTATTTTGACCAAAATAAATTTGAATAAAAAATGATTATTTAAATTAAAAGTCAGTTTTAACCAATAACACAATGTTTTTACTTTTCATAAAAAATTGAATGTTTTCAGAAAAATATCAAAATTTCACCTTAGGATAATTTCAATATTCTAAATCCAAAAATAAAGTCCATTTTGAATGATAAAATTAATAAAATTTCAAAAATTGTGCATTAATATTCATAAAGTCTAATTTATATAATATTTTAATAACATGTCGTTGTTTAGAGAAACTTGGTATTGTGTACAAAGAAAGCTATCGAGGAAGGTTTCTCTTGCGTGTAACACATTCCAAGAAAATGTTGTGTGTAGTGAATGATTCCTTTGGTGATGCATATAACATAATACATAAATACAAAATATTTCTCATAAAATCTTGTGTGTTAAAAAACCTTTATAACTAATCCATTAAATTGGTACCTATAAATAGTAATAACCAAATTATTCAAATTATATTGAATGATTTTAAAAATTTCTAATATAATCACTATAAATAAGTACTTAATTTTTAAAACTTTCATCTTATGAATCAAATATATGATCTGATGAAAAATGGTTTTTATAGTTTTTTACATGAAAAAATTATAATTAATTAATATTATTTTAATATAATTGATTTCTAGAAATTAATATCATTTTTTTTAAAATACTATTTATACTATATTTGGATGAATTTATAGGAATTTTTTTTAAAAAAATTTGTGAATACTGAGAAATACCAATTTCCATAAAAAGGTTACACCTTTCCATGTAAAAGTATCATTACGTTGTGAATTTGATCTTAAATTAACATAATTATATATTAATTTAGAAAAGTATTATTAATTATTTAATGACCATCATTAAACAAGATTTATCTAATATTTCATTTTTTTCCAAAAACCTAATTTTTTATACAAATGATTTCATGTTAGAAATATGTATTTATCATTTGAAATGAAATTCACAACTATTTATTAATTATTATAGAAATGTATAGGTTAACTTATAAATAAATTTTCTTACATTGTGTTTATGGTTCTTAAAAGGAATGTAAAATAAGTTAATTATTTTTTGTGTTAACAAAATCATTTTCTAAAACGTGTTTTCATTGTCAACATGCTCGTACCCGAGTGGTAATGGCTCCTTCTTTGCATCCAAGAGACCTAGGTTCAAAATAGGGTGGAGGTGAATTTCTGGGGTACTACAACATTACTGTAGCAGTACTGTAGCAGCTGGTACTATTCACCCGATTTGGGCTTTCGGGCCACCAGTTTTGGCCTACGGGACTCTAGGGAATTTGGGTCATCAACGGTCTTCAGGGCCTCAGGTCATTCGGGCCACATATACCATGGAGTTACCCAGTTTAGATAGAGAAGGCCCTAGATGAGGACTAGAGGAACAAGAATACCAGTCACCATAAGCAGAGCTACCAGTTTAGAAGAATGGAGGGTATCACAACCGAAATTGGGACCAGACACCATGAAACTTTGTATGGGGAAATGATAGCTGATCTAAAATTCAAGGTGATGAGGTTGATAATCAATGATGCAGAAGCTAGGAGAGGGTCTGTTCCTGTGGTTTGGGCCTACGGGTCATGTATTGGGCTTTGTATTCCTTTGTGCCTTCAGGTTATTTATTGAGATTCATGTTGGGCCTTGAGCCTTGGGCGTACAGGTCATGTACGGGTTCCACTTCATCCCATAAAAGGAGGATTATCTATAATAAAATAAAATAAAAGAAGGCCTTCGGGAAATTCAGGATAAAACATGTTTTCATTGTTATATGGAAACCCAGTTAAAAGTTTATTTTGTTACTTATTAATTCTAAATACAATAACATTTATTCCATATTTTCCATAGAAAAAACTAATAAAAAAGAATTTTTTAGTTTCTTTGTTGTATTTAATAGTAAAAGAAGAAAAATTTTGTTATGTTGGCCAGGGTTAAATCAGGTTTACCAGGGGTTAATCCAAGAGATAAGGGTTGTATTTCCACCCACACAATTATAATTCATTATAGACGATGTTATTTAAACATTGTATTATACGAATATAATATTTATATTTATTTTGATCTACATTATCATTAAACATACCTTACATCATCAAATTATTTTAAGAAATCCTATGTGAGTCTCTCCCATCAACAAAAAAGGTCTCCTTGTCTCCTCCCTTATTTAAGCCATTGGAAGCTTATAAGTTAATAGATTCTAAAAAAACATTCCTTTAATAATTAATTTCATTATAGAGATTTTGGTATTATAATAAGAACAATATTTCAATTATTCAGGTGTAAAACACAAGTGGTATCTCAATGAAGATAAATTTTGAGCACTTATGAAATAATAATTACTTATGGTACGGTCTTTTTTGTCAATATTTCATTTTTTACAATGATTTTTTAGGATTTAAATTTTCAATGATGAAATTATATGATCTATATATCTAAAATATTATGTAATATATTCTCATGAGGCTATTTCTGAAGATTAATTATTTTTCCTTCAATTTTCTCCCCTTTTATTACATAAGTGGTCAAATACTGTTTTTGAAGAGAATGCGTTTATTTCTCAATTTGGTTAGGATTACAATATTACATGAACAAATTTTTCTAAAAATTTCATCAAGATTTTTTCACTATTATATTTATTTTTAATTGTGTAATTTTTACCAATTTTTTAATATCATTAAAAAAGTTTACTAGGAATGTTATTTTTTTTAAATAATCCTTTTTATTTTTTTAATGAATAAATTTATGGAATATTTGTGTTTATATATACATTAGGAGTGTTTTTTCTATGAACCAAAATTCTCTAATATTTTAACCACTATTAAAATTTTCACATTTTTCATTGTAAATAGAATTATTTCCATACTATTTTAATACGTTTTAAATTTTGAATTTTTTTATTTCATAATGGAAATTAAAATTTTATCATGGAATCTTTCAATGATCTTTTTTCAAAATATTTTCTTCTATAAAAAAATAATTTAAAAATTCTTTCTATTTATAAGGAATATGATCCATTGCCACTGTATTTATTTTTCTGTTGATGGTTTTAATTATGATGTATAAATATCGATAAAACTCATTTTCTCCTCTATGAGTTAACTAATTTTGTAATGATAAAACTTTTCAGGATAATTTTTCCAAAATATAAATGTATTATGATTTATTGATGGTTTTTATTTTAGAAACCATATATATGTGATTACTCTAAACCAAGTATGGGATGTTATTTCATAAAACAAAGATGGGGGTCTGTTATTTCTTTTCAATTATTTAGGAACTAATGATACTGTTGAGAAAATATTTACAGGTGATGGTGTAAATAAACTACCAATATATGATGGAGTTAAATAGATGAACAGACATCCTAGTAGAATATTGTAAATGTCTTTGTTGGTATTTAATTTATGGTACATTGTCCCCATGGATAATTTTGGGTGTGAACATTGACAATTAAAATGATTTTCTATGCTTATGTAAATGTATATACCATTTTACTTATTATATTATTTTGTTGTCATCTATAATTATTGGTTATATATTATTCTCCATCAATAAGTATTTTTTATATTTTATTGAAAGGCCCTTATTTCCAGATTCATAAGTAATGATCTCTAAATAATTGTGTATATTTATTGTATGTTTTGATAATTTTCTCATATATTTATGCTTATCCTATATTACTATATTATATATTATTTGAATGGCTCATAAATTAGAAAATAATATAAAAATAGTCAGTAGATTTCTACCCATTCAGTCCCCTTTAATAATCACACACGCTAACAAAAGTATAGTTATGAAGTAGTAAAATAGTAAACTAATATTCATTTTGAAAAAATAATAATCCTTGAGATAAAATATAAATTAATAATGATTTAATTAAATATGATGTATTTATAAGATATTGGAAACTAATATATTCATTAAAATTTGACTATTTGAATAGTAACATGACTGTTTGACAAGTCACATTACCAGTGGGAATAGAAACATACTTGCTAGAATACTATCCTAACATGTGTAAGTGAAAAATAATATCTATGTATTTTATAAAATTAATATATGTGATTTATATACTATAGTACACACAAACTAATGTTAACAAATGGTAAATTAAGTGTTTTTTATTTTCTAAAACAGAAATTTTTTCATTTATATTTTTTCATAAATATAATGATTTTCAATTAATTTAAATTTTCCAGAATTGTGTTTATAAATTAAAATTTCATTATATTATAATGATAATAATTTTTTATGAGATAATACCTAAATTTTCTAAGGATCAAAAATTGATCATAATATTTAAATTTGTTATTATAAAATAACGAAAGATTTTATTTACAAATTAAATTTATCATTTTGAGAAAATTATTGTCATAACCTGGATTCAATTTATTAATAAACATTTATATAAATGGTTAGGTTGATTTTTTCTATTGTCTAAAATAGTTTTATTATTTGTGAAATATGAAATATGACAAAATATGGTGTTTAACTTTATAATATAATAAATGATTTTTTAAGAAAAATATGATGTAATCAAGTAATATATCATACAAAAATTCACGATCTACTCTGTATATATTCTTATGAATAAAAACTATTTGTATTCTTGAGATTAATAATAAACTATTGAAATCAATATTTAAAAAACACCCCTCTCCTCCACTAATTAATACCACCCCACACAACCCCTTATCCTTACAACATATAAGACATATATCAATCAATATTTATACCCAATTTGAGAATAAATACATTCCATTATTTCCACATTATTATATTATTAAAAAAATACCATTTTAATTATCGTAAAGGGGTATCTAAAGAAGATTCAACCAATAGAAGTGTTAAAAATATCGATTAACCTCTTTCAATTTTAATTTTATTCTTTAAACAATAATATTTACCCTACACCTTGTCATCATAACATATAATTAAAAAATATAATTTTATTTTTCTTCTATGGTGTGATATCTATCTCTTACCTTCCCTTATTTATGTTGTAAAATTTAAATGTAGTTTACAATATAGTTGGTTCACCACATCAAAGAACATCATACATTTTTTTCTCTAAGTCCTTAAAAGATCCTTATAAAAATAATATTTTAGATAAAAATATTATAACAAGTATATTATAACTTCTTTCATGTTTTTAATGAATAAATGTCTACAATAGTATATAAAATGAAACTATTTTTTGAAGGATGGTAAAACCCCAAATATATAATAACTATATTACAATATCATTCTTGTAATGCATCATACATATGTCCCAAAACTTATGTATATTTGGAAGAAATTAAATTTCAATAAATAAATTGATATCACTTCACTTAGGCTGACATTCCCTCATTTTACAAGAACTTCTATAATTACACACATTTTATGTAACCATTGAACTATGAAATGAACACCCGCATAAAATAGAATTTAAACATCATATCTCAATATAATAGTTATACAATAATATAATAATTGTATAAATAATAACATATATGTGGAATAAGTTCTAATGTAGATAATTTATAAGTTTAACTTTGTTATTATTGATATTAAGTGCTTGTTCATAATGATTCTGTGATAGAGGGGAATGGATCTCTCTAAACCACCATAATTTATTTGGGTTGTTATTTCTCTCTATTTACCTATGTTGATATATTTATTATTATGAAATAATTATTTCAATTTCTCTATATATTTCCTACACATATATTTTTAACGGGAACACCACTATTTTCATAGACAAAATTAATGTACTACTCAATGAATTACTTTATGATATGAATGGATTCTAAAAAACATATTATTACATACAAAACAATTTTTTCACTAGTTTAATGGAATATATTTTGATCTTACCCACTTTAAATACTATTTTCCCTTTTACCTAAAACCCTTCTTATGTAGTGCATTTCCAATGAAACATAGCCAATATTTTTCAAACCTTCAAATCAATTAGGTATAATTTAACAAGATATATTTGTTATTTTTCCACTGTGAATGATCAAAAAATTCTAAATCAATTTTTTCATTGAAGAAATTATAGTATTCCATAGGACTATGTTATAATACATGATTTCAAAATTGATTTATGTTCAGGGGTTATACTAATGTTTATGCCGTATGATTGTCCCCCATATGTGGCCCAATGATTCATATGCATGTTATGATGGGTGCACCAAAATATTTATATAATTTATTGCGTAATTTTGTATTTCAAGAGTTTATATGTATGGGATTAGGGAGGAAACCTTACCCATGAGGGTTATCTATCCCTGATGTAATGTTCACTTAGTAGTGAGCCTTAAAAACGATTTTTTTCATTTTTTATGTTGCTTCCACTTTCCTTTGATGTCATGAAATTAGAATAAAATTTTAATTTTTTTTATTCTCCAAAATGAATATTCACGATCTTTTTCCTTCATGATATCTTGTTTTGAATTTTGACTCATATTCCTTCCTTCATTACAACACCCATTCTCTTATTTCGATATATAGCTCATTTTCTTTGTTTTTATATTCCCTAGGTTATCCCATGTAGATTGAGGATACAAATTAATTTATAAGAAAAATATAGATTTTAATCTAAATATGTTTTATTTAAATTTTACATTTATGTTTATTATTCATTCTCTTCCAAAGAAACATAGAATTAAAAAATTTCAGTTGTGCTTATAATATATTTACCTTTAAAACTATGTTATAAAATGTATAAAAAGTATGAGTCCCTATAAATGGGTTAAAATTATTGTCTATTTATTTTAATGGATTAAGAAAATATTAATTTAGTGGTGATTTTATCTATACGTCAATGTATTGGAAAATAACAAGAAATTTTGTTGCTCTACAGAGTGAGTGGGTTCCAAGTAATTACATCCATTTCGGGATAATACAAGTTGATGTTCCTCCAATACACTTTTATATCGTTGTAATAACCTAGATAATGGAGGATTGGGTATGAACTTGATCATCACCTTGTTCATGATATGTTGGCATTGATCCACCCCAAATTTCTCACTACTTCCAGATACGATTCGTAATATTTGAAAATTCATTAATAACAATTAAGAAGTTCTTCAATAAATTTTTATTTTAGAAGAATTATTAAGAAAATTACCATGGATAACCGTGACTAAAACAAGAGACTATTATTTTCAGATACATCTGTTATTTATAAGTCATTCACTATTTTTATATAGTTTTTGGTTTTACATGTTTTATAGTTTGGGTAATCTTATCCCAACATTTAATACATTCATTTTTAACAACGGGAAATAGGAAAATTCAAGGGAAAAATGAAATGAAATATGTTGATTTACCTACAGATTCATTACATGATGGGAGTTGGATTTGAAGACATTAGGGAAGTATTTTGTTAGCTATCTCAAGTTATGAAAAATGACTAGAATCATGGGGAACACTATCATTATCCTAAGAATAAGAAAGTTGTGGTCAAATTATTTTTGAAAAAATGGCATGAACCCTTTAGTGAATCTTTTGATCCCCAAAAAATCATAAAAAATTGATTTTATATATTGGGAATAAATTATTTCTCCTTAAATTATTTGAATGAGTAAATGTTTTACTGGATTTATAACTTCTTGGTGTGGAATCCAATTTGTAGTGAACGATGATCAAGAAAATTTTATCCAAAGTGGAAATTGATTCCTTGAAATGAAATCGATTATTTAAAAAAATTATTTATAAATATTTTCCTCCAACAAATCGTCTTAAAATAGAGAGGGTGATCATTATACTGAATAAAAAGGAAGATGATTATGTTAAAACCTATTGGAAAAAATTCACACGGCATGCATGATACGTTTTTGGAATTTTGATCCCCACTGAAACTAAGGTGGGCCATTTCATTCTTTGGTTAATGTTGACTCCATGATAAATTTATTTTTTGGATAAATTTATAGAAATGATGTTATTTTATATTTTGAAATTCATGGAGAAAAAAATATTAGACACTCTTAGTTGTGTCATGGTTCAGGAGATAAAGTGACTAAATATATTTTTAATTTGGAGAATAAATGGATAAATGACAAAGAGGAATGAAAACCCAACATTATATATGTGAAAAATGTGGGAATATCTATCCCATAAACTATCTCACGGAAATAAGTATATTATTTAAATATGTAAAAGTGGAGAATTTTGATTATCAATACCAAAGAGTGATGAATAAAACTATTAATGTGATGGAAGAGAGGAAAATTTAGGTCAACACTCCGCTTATGGTACAATGATTCAAATTAAAGGATCAATTGATTTTTTTTGATCCAAGACCATGGAAAAGGGTTTTTACATATAATTAACAATAACAACCTATAATTCATATAGGAATTTGTACAATATATGGTGCCACTACTGATGTGGGGGATCCAAAACATGATGTAGTAATATGAACAAACGTTATTTATTGATGAATATAGAACGAACAATTTTATTCAGGTTCTACATATTTTTCTAAATATTAATATTACAGTAGAACTATTCATACTCACCCACAAAATATGGGGGTTTAGAAATATAAGTGAATATTAAATAAAGATAGTATTGGTTTTTAGGTATTTTACTCCTCCTCAGTCAGTATTTCTGTACTGAACTAACAAAAATATGTTATCAAACTTCATGTAGTGTAGTTTGATGTTATATTTTGAATGGATTTTCTATCTTATTTTATGAAACCTGAAATATTAAGAGAGATATACCAATCTTCACTTCCCAAGTCAACTTCATATTTTGAAATATTTTATGGAGGGAGATGAATATCCTCGTAAATCTTCTTATCACATGAGGATATAATTTCTATATAATCCATCGCATCTTGATAAGATGATTGGAGAAAATGGTTGAATTTTTCTTCAAGAAATGTCCATTAAGAGGGATTATATCTCAATATTTCCTAAAAAATTTCTAGGACATCCTCTTAACTAAGAGGTTGATTTCACAATTGAACATATAAATGGATCTCCATCCATAACAAAGAGTCCTTATATAAAAGACAATATTTAGTAGGATGAAATGTGGAATTAGTTACAATAATATTTATAGATGTTTTTTATATTCCCAATCACATCATAGAGAGGGGTTCACGTCCTCTATGTGATGAATAAATATGGGTTAATTCCCCTCTACATCAATTATCATGAACATAAAATAGTCATAATGAAGAAAAATTATAACATTGGTTATATAAATTAATTTTTATCTATGTTATAGGACCTCATAATTCTCTTTAGTGGACATTCATTAAGGATATCACTAACTAATGTCAAATAAGGTAGATATTCCCAAAATTTCATTTTGAACAAGGTATATATACTAGGATACCATAATGAAATAAATGAGATATGGAATGAAAATGAAGATGAAAATAATTTGAATAATATTATAATGACATTAAGAATAGAAAATGTGTTGCAAAAGCGTTGGGAGTTATAATGAAATAAATGAGATATGGAATGAAAATGAAGATGAAAATAAAACACATGGGACTCAAAAATTTATATCGTTTGGGAATAATACATATGTCCATGGAGAGAAAAAACATCACTATAATTCAAGAACACATATTACAGAAATTTATTTTAAAAAATAATAGCTTGAAGAGGAACATAAAAAGTTGGATAATGATGCAATATTCCATAATGGATGTCCACATAGCTATAGTGAATGGTGGCCACCTTATTCAATAGTGCTATAGTGGCTTCTGACTAGAAGTCCAAAAGGCTACATTATATTTGACTTCAAAGTCTGTACTACTACAAAATGTATATTCAATGTGTAGTTAATGTGATTTATTGTCTAAGGTGTTGTCATTATTAGTATATTTTTTCACCATAAAAGGTATATTAATGTGATCTACTAAGATAAAAAATATTGAGGAGTGTCCCAGATCATCATCTTCAATAGAGATCCATAGTTTCAAATGAAAATCATGATATTGTTGTTGATTTTAGAGAATCGTGTCATTATTATTATACATGATTACCAAGATAGCTGATAATGTAGTTATGTTTTTATTAACCATGAAATTTGGAAGTGTGATTCCAGCTATAGAAAAGGAGGGTTATTAGTATAGTAGAACATACATTACCAAAATGGTAGGGATATTTTATTACATAAAATGATGCATCAAATAAAATATTAGTCTTTTTAAAAATGTAAAAGGATAAAGGTTTAGCCTATTCATTATGTAATTTACAATTTTATGAGGTAAACAATGAAAATTTGGATCTAGAGTTGTATTTAGTAATTTTTTCAATAAAATTCTAGAGGAAATGTTATTATTGGAATAATTATAAAAGATATATTTATTATCGAAGCTAGAAGATTATATTCAAACCAAAGTTGTGTAATATGTTATAGGGATGATGGATAGTGTTGATAAAGGAATATAATTGAATAATACACTACCATCATATAATGGTATAATGGATTTACTTTGTAAAAAGTATTTTTTTAACCATTCTAATGCTAAAAACACTGAACAATCAAATATTCATAAAATTATGAAGGATGGACATGGGAATGATAAAATAACATCATCATTACTTTCTCAAATGATTAACAATCCATAACATCTAAAGAATTGAAAGGAATCTCAAATAGTATATTCATAAATATAGTAGAAGATGGTAGCTATAATAATTGGTAAATCCATACAGTTCAAAATTTATTAATATGGTATGGTTATATTCAGGTCATAGTGTGTTTAAAATCAAATCCTAAGATAAATAAAATAATTTAAATTATACACATAACTAAACTTATCAATCCATATATATAGTAATAATATGTGTAGATATCATTTAGAGAACTGTTGGTTGAAGAATATGAAGAAGGATATCACATAATATACATTAATTGTTTTTAGTTTGTGAAAAAGTGAAAGTAAAAAAGAAAAATTCCAATATGAAGACATAACCTTTAACTATACATATATGGAAATGGAAAAACATCACTATGGACATTGTTACCGATATAGTGAATACCATCTTGTAAAATTATTTTATATATTTCATGGGAGGGATTTTTATAATGACTGTTCATTTTATATCCATTTAATCGGATTTATAACTCGATCATCACGGGATGATAAACATCATAAATGTTTATGGGCTACAAAGAACCCTATTATTGATTTTATATTATTAATATTATTGATTTTCCCCAATGTTAGTAGATAGTATCCAATATTATATAAACACTTAGTTGAAAATCAATCCAACTTATCACCTAAAAAATGGTGCCCAATTTTTGTGGACTGTCCAGACACTTGAGGATATATTGATAATATGCGTGATGTTTTTGAGAAGAGTGTTGGATTATAATATCCCTTTAGACAGTTTCTTGTAAAATAAAATTATTATCTCAAGAATCTAGATGGATTCATATGAATCCCTTTGTGGGAATAGATTTAGAACATCTATATGTTAGGTTAAATTTGGTGAATACAAGTAACAGAGAATTGAAATGGTAGATTAAATGGAAGAAACGTTCAATATCATTCAACAAAACACCAAGGAATATTAATGTAGATATATGTGATATGATAGAAATCATTGTCAAAACCTATTGTTTGATATTAGGGATAGGTTGTTCCTTTGTTTATCTTTATAATATAGAGTCATCAGATTTAGGAATAAGGGAAATCTAATTCATAGTTACATTGAACCCTTGGAGATTATGGATCATGATAGAGCATTGAATTCTTAATTAGAATTCGCCCCAATACTGTATCTAGTACCTAGAATTTCATATGTATCCCTCTTGAGTAAGAACATACTAGATCTCTTTCATGTGTTGAATTAAATGCGAGAACATTAAGAAAAATGATATATCTTATGAAGATAAACCTATAAAAATAATAGACTATAGAGAAAATTTCATATGCAATAAGATAACTAACATAGTTAAAGTATTATTGTGAAACCGTAATTATGATGAGGTGACTTGGGTTCTGTAGGAAGAAATGATATGAATGTACTCACACAGATTTTGACCATATAATGTTTAATGATATTTTGTGGAAAATATATCATATGTTGGGATAACATAACAACCTAAAGTATTATAATTTTAATTTCCATCTGATTATATTATTTTAAAATATTTATAAATGTAGTATTATATAAGGAACTTAAATTTTATTTTGAAAAATGGAAAAAATATATTGCATTTAGTTGGAAATTAAATCTAGAGAATATATATGGTCATAAGAAATGATAATATTATATATGATGAAAAATACAAAATAATTTAATAACATTAAGAAAATATAGATATATTGAATCCTAAATAATAATTTCACTCACAAACAATAGTGTAGAAATGAAGAAAAATATTAGTTATTCAATAAGAATTTTGAAAAAGAAAAATTTAAATTTTTTTAGAAAATATAAGTGAATAATGAATGAATGAAATGTGATGTAATTACATTAATCTTGGATCCCATATTACCTTTATATATTTGGCTATTTGAATATTAATATAACCATTACAATATTATCTTGACCGTTGAAATACTAATTTGATTATTATGATTAGTGAAATTCCATTAGAATATTATCCTCACCAATAAAACTAAAAAAATCGTAGGTATATTATAAATTTTAAATATGATATATTTAAACTATTTTTCATGTATATAAATGATTATGAAATAATAAATTAAGTGTTTATATTTTTTTAAAAATATATTATTTAATTTTCCTTTTATAAATATTATAATTATAAAAATGAATGATTATTTTCATTAAATATATTTATATATTAATATTATTTTGTATTATAATTATAATTTAATTTGAAGAAACCCTAAGTAAATTTTCAACATTTCAAAACAATATTAATAATATAAAAATTTATATTTTATGAATAAATTAATATTTGTTTTAAAAATTAAATTTATTATATTTAAAAACATATTTTATTAAAATAGATTAAATTTCCACAATGTACTAATTGAAAAATTTTTACGGTGTTTTTTATTTTTCAAAATTTGTTTTGTTTTTGGAATAGCTATATATTATAAAATATAATACTTAAAAATATAAACTAAATACAAGATTTTATGAGTCATGACTGATTAAAGAACCAACTTGTTTGAAGTAAAATACACTATTTAATATATATAGTCAAAATAATCAATAATAATATTAGTTATGATAAAAAATAATAAAATTTATTACTATATAAAAAAACACCCTACCATAACCTTATAAATTCCACCCCACCACCCCTTATCCACACAACTTTTATGCGATGTAGTATTCCAAAACTTTCCAATTTCCCTTAAAAATCTTATCCCCCATAACATTGTATTTCAGTTCATACCAAATAAATTTATAGGGAACCATAATGGGTTTTACTAAGCACACTATTATGGTATTATTGTCTAGTAATACCCATCCTCTTACCTCTCTTTATTAGATACTAAAATGGAAATTTTGATTAAAATATGGCTGGTTCACCACCACCATGAGCAATGTGAATTTTTCTAAGACATTCATGTATTGTCATAAATATATTATTATAGTTAAATATGATGATAATAACTATATTATAACTTATTTCATAGTTTGAAATGATGTTATTATCAAAATATTAAATTAAAAGAAAGCAGATCATGTAGGTTTGTAAAACCACCAAAACAAATAATCCATATTACATTAATTCCATAATGTAACCACCCAGAAATGAGAAAGCATAAGGGTAAAGGGGGGAATTAAAAAAATTTAAGTATATTAATATGATTTCATTTCACATCTTCAGTTTTACTCCAATTTTTAATGAGATCCCTAATTATTCATATGTGATACGATTGTGGAACCCAGACATGAATGTCCCACAAAAATTGAAATTCAACATTAATTCTCCATAAATGGAAGTAAATAAAAAACAAATTATTATTGAAAATAAAATATATGTGGAAAAGTATATTAAATAATTAATTAATGAGCTTTATTTTATCATTGATTATGTTATGTTATAGGGATTAATGATTCAATAATGTAACGAAATAGATCTCTATAAACTAACCTATTTTATTTCAGCAAATATTTCATTATATTTGAAAAAAATCACTCTATATTATTATTTTTTAAGTATTATATTTTCATTATATTTTCATAAAAATATATAAATTTTCCTTTATGGGAAAATACATGTTTTATAGATCAATTTTAAATAGATGAATATTCGAAAAAACTCTATTTTATAGGTCTCTGTTAAAGTACCAACAAATTAATGTTTTTAAAATATATATTGTTTATAAAAACATTAATTCTTATTTTTAACCATATTATTCAAATTCTTAGTTTATATAATATATTATTCTCTTACCCTCTATAATTAATCATTACTTTCTTCACTAAAAAACTATATAAGTGTTCATGTTTCAAAATTAACTATCTAATTTTTTTCTCATAATTACTTCTACTAGACCTAATTTAACCCGATATATAGTTATTTTTAAAACATTATTTTGAAAGTATGTTTTAATATCTTATTTCATGGAATGAATTATGATATGTTATATTGTTATGAAATAAGACTTGATTACACATCCCTTTTCATACCATGATAAATCCTTATGCTTATGTATTATTACTATTTTCATTATATGGAACAAATATACATGTATATATTATGATTGGTGTTATGATATTACACTCAAATTAATTTGATAATGTTATGTTTCATGATATGATATTCATGCTATTATATCCACCCATTGATGTATCCATTGATGTTATTCTTAACTTATGAGTATTTAATGTTAAATATTGTTTCCATGATCCTTTGATTTTGTGATGTTATGTTACCATGTTCTTTTTTTGTCTCCCATATGATCATTCATTGTCCGTGTTTTATTTTATTTTTTGTTATTCTGTTTTAAACATTTGTTATGCTTCATTATAATTCTCATTCTCTTACAAGGCTTTATATCGTAGTTCATTTCTTATTATATTCTCCATGTTATCCTATAAATATTTGATATCTCAAAGAGATTTAATATATCACTGTTAAGATTTTATTTTTTTATTATAGTTTCAATTTTTTAAAATTATTTACATATTGTTCTAAATCCACTTGGCCTCTTAATAATTGGTATTTATTAACTAGATATTTATTTAAAAAAATAATGTAATAATATATAAAATTTTAATTTATCTATAATTAAGAAATTTTTAATTATGATAGTTCTAAGAAGGGAGATATAAATGAAAACAAAATGGTAAATTATATATATTTTTTATGTATCAGATGATTATGTATTTATGTTTGCAACGACACTAAACCATTATGGTTCAAGTGTAGATCATTTTGTAATGTGATGGATATTATTTTATTAATATATACTATTTATTTAGGATATTCTAGGGCAACCATGCACTCTATGGGGGAAAACATCATAATCAATACTTAATTAACTATTTATGATAGAATTGATTCTCATTTCAAATCACTCTCTCATATATTCCATAGTGTAATTTTCTAATTGAAAGGGGTAATAGGACCTTTTTAGACATGGTGAAGTGCATCATGAATTTAAAAAACATTTTAATAAAATTTTGTGTATATTAATTATATATAGAAACATACCCATTGAAAAAAGTAAAAACTAAAGTGATAGATGATATTTCATATTAATTATGGAAGGAAATGAAGTTTTTATTTTAAAGCTAACATGGGATGGAAATTGAATCTTATGTTAAGGCCTCTTCAGAAAACAAGTATTACTCATGATTAAAAGATTTCATCCTTATAGGATGACACATGTATATAATGGGATATTACCAAATTGAACTATTTGATAAATAAGTAGTTGTGGGAATAAATTCCATGCTCCTTGATAGAGAACACATATCTAAATGGCGTAGTTTCTATGAGATAGATATCGATGAATTCCTGGAATTAGATACAAAGGAGTTAGTAAAAGAACATGTTACATAAATATATCAATTACCCAAATATTTTATAGGAGTACATGTTATATTAATTATCCTAAACATGATGTTTTTCTGGTCACCAATTATGATGACTTACTATTACTATAAATTAATGTTATACTGCCAAATGAAGAAGCAATTGGGGTCACCTGTTTAACCAAATCGAATGCAGCCTTGAATTATTAAATATAATTCATGTATTGAAACCATTTATTGTTTTTTGTATTTCCCCTAGTTCATGTAGATCCTATTGGATAAAAATGGATATTTAAGTAGAAACATCATAGGGATAGTCATGTTATTCACTATAATGAATTGTTTGATCAAAAAGGGTATAAATAATATAAAATTATTGACTATGGAAAAAAATGTCTACTGGCCACTATTAATGGATCCATCATAAATATATATGACATTGTACCAAATGATGATAATAATATTTTGTAGATGGATTTTAAAACAAACTTCCTCAATGGGAACCATTTGGAAGATGTATATATGAATCAACAAGAAGTGTTGGTGACTCTTGGTAATTTTAATATCGTTTTGAAGTTATAGAGAACCATTTTTGTTTTTAAAAAATCATCCAGGTAATAGAAAATTCATTGTAATGAATCCATAAAAAATTATATTTCATAATAAATGAATGTCATACATATTTCTATAATGGATGTAGGGGAAGTATAATTGTTTTCCTAATATTTTATATTGATAAATATTACATATTATAAATGAGATACCAATATTTAAAACTAGTAAAATGTGGCTAAATATGTACTTTTCAATGATATACTTATAGGAAGTAGTATATATTCTCAAGACCAACATACATCACAATAGATTGAGAAGTATAATCCGCCTAGGTCAAGGCACATGATTGGAAAAGATAATAAGGAGTTTTAGAATATAAAAATCCATGATGGTATTATTTCCTATTTCATTTTGTAATCATATTTACCTAAATTTGTTCCCTCAGATCCATGAGGACTAATAAAGAATGGAGTGGATTTCTTATGTGTCCACAAACTGGTGATGTTTAGTATGCCATTTTATGTACATAAAAATATGTTTGTTATATAAAAAGGAGATGATAATTTATTCATTAAAAGATATATAGATTCTATTATCTAAATAGAAGAATATTAAATGAATTCAAAGTAAGGATGAATCAAAACAATTAACGATGGGATTCTGTGGTAGAATTTCAAAAATTTTTGTATTTGTTAAATATTCATCAAAGTCATAGTACATTGAAGCTTTTGAGTTTCATAAAGAATCAAAATTTAAATGAAATTCCAACCCTGATCGTGATGAGTTACCAAGAATTAATAAACCAATCATTGCTTAATATGAGAATATTTTTTTGGTGGCCATCTCTAAAAAAATAGAGTCACATAAATAGGAAACATACATTCTTTGAAATAATCATCACATGAGGTTTTTACTCAAAGTGGTGATGTAGTAGTGGGAGACATTTCCATAATAGAAAAAATGGAAGTTCCCTATAGCCAGATATCCTAGATGAAACATGACCTTTATGTGAGAGTTGAGAAACTAAAAATCATCAGTATTTTTCTCTTGGTTATGTGGGAGTTTTTTTGTGTTAGTATCCCATAACCAACTAGTTTATACAACAGATTTCCATTTATATTCATTGAAGTGAATATTAAAAATATTTATCACATATGTATCATCATAATTAATTATAATAATAGGATTATTTTCTTGGATATCTACAAAATAAATATATATCATACCATTACCCTACAATTAAGAGACTCTTTGGAAGCTATTTTTATATCTATTAAATACTCTATATTATATTGAAGATGAGAAACTTTTATGGGGAACATAGTTTGTCAATATATACATGTGAGATCTTATAAAATGATTCTACATAACCTCATGATGGTCACATATAGTAATTTGAAATACAGTAGATTATTAGGTCATATATGCTAATTGGAATTCCACTTATTGGCATGTCATTGAAATTCATATATATCATTATCTGTAATGATCCATAAAATTTATTTGTTTCATGAAATCATAATATTACTCTCATACATAGATTTATCAATGAAATCATTGACACACTGTTCAAACTACGAAGGATACACAAAGAACGACATGATTCGTAAGTTAATAATTATTTTTTTCAAGGAAGTATTTTTATTTTCCACTAATGTAAATTTATATCTAAATCCTTTTATTGCAATGAAACTATCAAAATAAAACAACCATATTTGGTGATGTATACAAGTTCATTCCATATAATCAATGAAATATTTGTTATGTATTATGGACTCTGTCACATGTATGAAACTTGAATGGTGAGATATTGAAACCACAAGGTTATATTACACAATTCAAACTCATATGTGGTTCTCAATGTTTTTATTTAACACCTTCCTCTTACGTTACTAGAACCATTTCTAGAAAGTGATTTTGGAATTTAGGCATGATCATCTAATACCAACATAGAATAATCATAGAGGGTCACACATTATGTATTTTCATTAATTTTAATCAAATTAAATTTTATTTTAATTGATTTAATATATATTATTTTCAAGTGTGTGGAATAATTTTATTCATGATTTTATAATCTCATAAAAATAATTAATATTTATTCATAAGGTAATTATTTAATAATGATAATATATTATATTAATTTTTTGTATGAATATATATTTAATTATAATATTTATTTTTGGTATACATTAAATATAGAGGATAAAGGGTTAACTGACCTGAGTTTCTATTAAAAATATTAATTTACAGGATGGTAAAATAGTATTTATCTTTTGAGTAGCTATAAAAAACAATGAAAAATAATAATTATAATAATATTTCAAGGAATCGGGTCATCTAAATGTTTAATATATGACTATGGTCATTTGGGGAATAAGATAATATTTTATCCATAACCCTAACTATATAAATATATAAATATGTCTATTATTCTAGGGGGCATTCTTCACTTTGTAAACATTGTTCTAAATGAAATATTGAGCTCTTTATAAATAATGAATAACACTCTATAGTTTCATCCCTCAAGATCTTGATATTTTCATCCCACCTCGATCTTTTTAATAACGAGATTGAAAGAATGATTCTTCAAGAATGTTGGAATTTTTTTAGTGATCATGATCAATAATATAATACGTTCAGTACATCATGCTAGTAGAAAAAATATACCATAATTGTTCGATGTTCAAAGGATCCCATGTGGGTCAATGCTAGAGTGATTGTACACTTGAATCATGTAAGAGAAAAATATTAATGACAAAAATGGGTGTTGAGGATCAATAAATTATTCAAGGAAGGATCTAATGTTTGATGTATTATTTCATCCTATTTATTTAAATTAACTATAAATTTAATTTTAAATATTATCTTTGTTCTAGTGCATATTCAATGTTTCATCATATTTGTTTATTAGTCATGGAATCCATATCAAGTAAATAATGGAATATCCATTGAATATCATAATTACTAAGTTAGAAAGGTACTTTATAATCAATTTTCAGACAACTTGATCCTTTATTGGGGTTATTTAATAGCCACAACCACTATATAATTAAAATCTTATATATGTGTTCCATATGATCATAAAATAATTGATCAACTCATCATAGTAGTTCTATATAAAAATAAACTTCTTTTTATAAACTTTTTATCATATAATAATCTTAAAATTAAAAGAGAAATAACATTTGTGGTGTCACTAGTTCATATAATATTTTTGTGTTTTGAGACATAATATGTTGTTGTTGTAGTTTAACAATAACATTTTATTTTTTGATTATTTATTGAAAAGTAACTGATAATATATTTTCCAATCAGTATCATTAAAAATCAAATTATTGAATAAAAATAAAAATAATTTCATTGAAAATAATCATATAGTTTTATAAATCATTATTCAATACAAAAACATGTAATTATGTTATTAAAAACCATTCATTTTATTAAACATTAATATAATGATTTCATAATATTTATAGTAAAAATTCATAAAACACCTGTTCATAAAAATTGTAATAATTAATTTTTAAAATATTGTAATAAAATTAAAATATAATCAAAAACTAATTTAAACAAACATGTGGCCATAAAATATTAAATTATTTAAATTTTTTTTAATGAAAATAGATTTGGTATAAAAATATCATTGACTAAAGAGGATACATGTGTGATTTTTCATTAAAATATATAATTGATCATTTTATGTACCATTGAGCAGAAAATGATATCATTACATGATAATTGTAGTAACAAATAGATTATAGGAAAATGTATTTTACTTAGAGTATAATAACCATATAATTTTCCTTAATGGAATTTTTTCTAATCCAATACCAACAGGAAATGATATTGTAACATAAATACAAACATCATTTCCCTTTTCTCCTCATATGAATCAATAAAATAAATATAATAAATATTGATTTATTATAAATATATTGGAAAAAATATTCACAAATAATATAAAAATTTTCATGGCTTTTTAATTTATAATTATCTTTTTATTAGCAATTATTTAATAAAATGTTCATTCGAGAGAAAATAGATCTGTTTTCCATGCTTGTTTTGGTTTGCTGCTTCCGGTCCTTTTACCTTGGTCACTAATTCCAAATATACGTAATATTAAACATTAAATAAGTGAAATAATTATTCATTATAACAAATTAAATAAACATTCATATAAATATATGTAGAATAATGAATTAAACAGGTTTGTGGAGGTGGTAATTCAGACATACATATGAGTGATGTTTTCACTTTGGCATGGATTTTAAGAAGTAAGGAATATAATAAATCATATTTAAAGAATAAAAAATATATCAATTATAGAATATGTATTAATTAAACATTTCCTTATCACCATATTTTAAAATGGGAAATGAAAAATAACCACATCTTTTTTTTGTGGTGGTAGTCCACAATTACACACGAGTGATGTTATCACATTCAAAAAGATGAGAAAAAGATAGAAAATGGATATAGAATTTTTTTTAAAATATCTATGAATTTTTATTATAATTATTAAAACATTTAATTATTGTTATAAAATATTTTGGTGAAGTTTATTATGAATGACACATTATAATGATTCATAAGAACATGTATCTTTTCTTTTTATATCCTCCCCTAAATTGCACCTTAGGGATTCTTGGATAGGTCGTTTGGGAAGAATAGAACCTCAAGTTCATGGATAATGATTTTGGGAAATCATTTTGTAATATAGTTTTCCAAATATAAGGATCATTTTTTGTGGAGGATAAGAGCGAGGAGGATCCCATGTATATGTATGGTGAGTGGCACACTTATAATTATTAAAAGTATTAAAGTAGAATAACGACATTATTATATGATGATGTATAAAAATGGATCAATTTAAAACGTATAATGAGATATTACTAAAATATATTCACTAAATTTTATTTATATATGTCTTTAGGTCATTTCAACACTTATCATTTTAGTTTAACATCTCATTAAACATTTTAACTGTTACCATAGAAATGAATTTTCTCCAAGGAAAATTTTATTTACAGAAAATATTATGTTTAACAAATTAAATTATATAAATGAAAAATATTCCAAATATGGAATACATTTTTCATTTCCTAATTTATACAATTCATTTAAATTCATTTTAAAATAAGTGAAAATCAACCATAAAAACACATTTTTTAAATATAATGTTGGTAAATCATAATACAAATTATATTCTTATTCATTATAAATGAAAATACATTAGATGAATTATAAAATGTATAATAGAATATATTATATAGACATTAAATTAATTAATGCATAAATATATAATAATAAAATTTGATATTAAAAATACATTGCATGAAAAAAACGTTTTCTTGAAAAAACATATCTAATTTCCTTCAAATGATATTATCTTGAATTATATATAATATAATACCAATAATGTCACTTTATACAATTTAAAAAAAATAATTTTTTTTCATAATTCACTTTTTTCTATTTAAAAAATATAATAAAAATCATGGATATAATATTCACATATAATATAAGTATTTTGGTTCATTTTGCTTGATGTTGCGTATAAGTATAGATATTTAAGATATAATATTTATTTAAAGGGAAATATTCCATAAAATATCTAGGTGTTATATTTTTCCTACTCATGTGAATTTCATCCTAAAAAATATTTCCATCTGATATAAAAAACAATATATACTTTTATCTCATCACAGCCTCGAGTTCCCACATAGCTTTCACACATGTATGGTTTTCCAATAAAATAATTATCTAGGTTAGTGGTCTTGACCATAAAAACATTCCCCTTATGATTCTGATTATCCAGCATTTGTTTATCATGAATTAGATAATATTCTAGTGTTATATCCTCTATGTTCATTACATGTGAATGATCAGGTATTTACTTCCTGAGAAAAGATACTTGGAACATATCATGAACGTGAGATATATGTAATGGAATAAAAAATATGTAATATATTATATTGAGGTGACACAAAATATAAAAGGGACCAATATATATTGTTATAAATTATCCCTGTAATGTCCTTAAATATTGGTATATTTTTTAATTATATGGAATTATTTTGAGACTGGAAAATCTGATGGCACGTGAATCAGAGGCCAGGAGTTCCTGGAAGGATATGTCAAAAATTGTTATCTTTTAAATAGCACACATGAGTGGGTTTCCTAAAAAAGTGGTATAACTCTTAAAATGGTTCATAAATCAGAAATATGAGGGAAATTTAGTATTTAATATGATGGGTTTACCTGAGGCACAACTTATGTTTAGTCAGCACTGACCTCCGCTAAGAATACACGAAAATGGAATAACTGTAAATAAACTAATTAAATAAAAATTATTTTATTTTTAAAATCATTATAACTGACGAATGGTTAATAGGTTTAGAAATCCAAGACCACCACTGAACTTGTGAGAGTCTTCTTTCATTAGGAAGATACCAACATTGGCTATTACGGGCCACTAGTGAATGTTAGTCCCTTGCTTTAAATAAAATAATTAAGTGAAAATTATTTTATTGTAATATTCTTAACATCTAAATGATAACTAAGATTGAAAACATGAGAGTACCATAGAGTTTGTGAAGGTTTATTCCCTTTAGGATGATCCTTACCTTGACCGGTGGGTATTGAGGGTGATTGTTTATATTTTTTTGATCATTTTTTAACCTATGTTCAGTAAATTAGTGGAAAACATTTTCTATTTTTTTAAACAGTGCTCAGATAAAAAATCGGAGAACCCCATTGAATTCGTATTGCCATGATTCTCATAAGGGAGGAATAACATTGACTATAGCATGTCCGATGAAAAAGTTATTTTTTGCAACATTTAATGCAATAATAAAAGAATAAAATTGTTATTTTTTATTTCCTACCACATGTTGAGAGGCGATGGTGGGACAAATTGGTTGTCAGTCTATTTAATGACTCGACTATCCTATTGTGTAACCACACCATTTAGAATTATGAGGATCATTTTTTAATGAAACTCCTTAATTCCTCAGTGTGTTACTCTCATTTCCCCCCTCTATATAAATATAGAACAAGATGTATTTCTGACATGAAATATTCAAATGAGGAACGTGTGGAGAAGAACAATGGCAACGTCCACCGACTGAGGATGGAAGCTTGGGTGGAAATAATCTGAGATTGACGAATATTGGAGACTTCATCCATAAAGGAATTGTCTCCATCCAAAACCGAGACACCTTTAACGATTCTTAATGTATGGGGCTAAATTTTTTTAAATATTATCTTTGATGAGTGGAATAATATCCCATTTTTTATAATGATAACATAGAGGGCATGGTCCAAATGAACAAGAACAGATCCTCCACCGCCGCGTTCATGTTGTGTTCTTTGGGGGAAAAATTTCAAACGCGACGGAATGCGAAAACCGAGAAGCATGCTTCGATGTCAACATTCTAGGAGGCCCATATGCATGAAGGGAAAGAATAATGGACCACAAGAGCTCAAATTGTGGCCTGTGGGTGTTCTGTTGACCTGGATCCAATGGTGATGGCTGCGACCGGCACTCACCGGATGCAGCGGAAGAACTGGTGGATGGCTCTCGACCGACTACAAAGGAGGGAGGCAGTGCACTATTGCCCACCCTTATGAGCATGCCACAGCTATGAAAACTGGGACAAATGAAATAACATTCGCTCTATGGGTCTGGTGGGTGATGAGGCTGATAAACATGGAACCACCAATTTAAAGAGTCAAATGGCTCTTTAAGAAGTTCGGGAGGTGGACCGCGCGGTCCAGAATGTACAGGTAGGGCGAGTCCGTGGCCCTGTGGGAAAGGTCGTCATTGTCCAACCGATTCAGGTCAGGCTGGCCAATGGCCAAATTGGTTCAAGCCTCGCTGAGTTAGACCTAGACCGGGTTAGGGCGGCCCAGGCCGGGTCAAATAGGACCTAGACTCATTTCGACCCACTTACGCTGAAAAGAATATATCTAGTGAACAAAACTTCTTGTTTTATGAATAGTCTACAAGTCTAGAAACCTTGGAACAAGAAGATCCTTTTGATATAATACAACTGAGTTTTGGGGAATGTTGGAGTATGACTGGGTTGGATTGTACTTAAATCCAACTAAGCCCTTGGCACAAAAATTCCTATAACTCTCAAACCGAGCTTTTGATTGATGTGAGTTATGTCATGTTAGAACCCTTATAACATGACTGATCATTGGGATATTTCGTCGAGGGACATCAAGCTAGTTGAATCATGAATGATGTCTTGAGGAGCAGATTCTCCAATAATCAATCATAATATGTACAGGAACACAATGGTCTTGTTGAGACATGAATAATGAATAATGATCCTCTGTGGATCAGCACCTAGAGATCATGTATGGATTAGCACTTAGAGATTCTGTGTGGATACACACCTAGTAATCCTATGTGGATCAGCACTTAGCCATCCTATGTGGGTCAGCACTGATCATGTATGGGTTTGCGCTCTGCGATCTTGTGTAGGTTAGCGCATACCGATCCTGTGTAGGTTAGTATGGGTTAATACCTATCGATCATGTGTGGGTCAGTAGTATTGCCTCTTAACATTATATGATTATCTATCATTACAACAAATTATCTAAAATTCATTACTTATGTTATACCTGGTTTGAGTTGAGTCTTTTTATTTGTGCTTTGTGATTTATATCAAGCATTGTGGTTTTTCCATTGTGGAATCCTGGGAGACCTTTAGGTGGTCTCAGGGTCTCTACATAGTATTGTTATACTCACTCGTGCTAGGGATTCATCTGTATCTTGTTTTGTCTTGTGCAGTTGACACAAAACATGATCGATTGTTGAGGATTCAGGGAAAGACACCACCCAGAGGATGCAGATAAATGGTTTGCTGAGTTAACCAATTGACATGGAGAGCCACAGTGATGAGCTATTCCTACCCTTCATGTATTATCCTAGGGAGATGACATTAGGAGTTGTTTTCCCTTTTTTATTTCAATTTCAGTAGGGTTTTTATTCTGGCCCCATCAATTTTAGTATTTACTATTACAATCTATGGTGGTTTTAAATTGTAGTTGCACCTTACTTCTTCCATTATGATTTTTATGTGTGTATAGTTCCATATCTTTTTGTGTAATGGTTTTGAGATACTTCCATCCCATTATAGGGAAATTCATTTTTAGTTTTGGTATCCAAACCCTAGACTATGGAAGGCATGCTTGGGGAAATCAATGCATGGGCCCCAGGGGACAGGTCATGTAAAATTGGTATCAAAGATTGGTCAGTTCTACAGGAAGTGCTAAGATTATATTATTTTAATGGAGGAATAGTGTTATATGTCTTTAGTTAGGATTTCATTCCAAAGAGTCCAGTGATGGTGCAGTGACCAACGTATCCATACACCAAGATGCTGAATTTTTTTTTCCGACTCAGTACACGATAACCCTAATAGCCAATGATTTAAAATGTTTTTATTTTGATTTCATTTGAGTAAACTCAGGAGGTATAACTTATTTACCTTTGTTCACCGTGATTATCCTTCAATATTTATTCACACAGATAGACATCTTGAATTCCAATTAATGACCACGAGGATGGTCCATAGCGTGATGAGGCTTCAATACAATAATTGTTGCCTGAGATGGTACCTTCAGGAAGTATCCCAATGATAACACTGCCCATTGGTCAGAAGTTAATACTGTTGCTACTAATAGAGTAAAAATATAGGATCAGTTCCATACATGAGTTTCATTGAAAAATAACCCCCATTATACAAGGCAAACATGACTCATAGGTGTCTTAGGATCGACTTGAGATGGTTACCGAGTTTATATCTAGCCAAGACACCATTAGATCAGATGGTGGTCCTACCAGTGAGCATTCAATGTGGATTAGTAGGGAGATTGTAGGGTTTAGATTACCCATATATTACGATGATGTGGGAAGATCATGAGAATATTATTAAGATAATGGGTCTCTTTCCATAAAAAGATAATGGGCATGTGTTCCCAAGGGATTTTACAGCTTCGAAAATATGGCATGTTGGTTACTAAGTATTCATTGAGGTGTACCGACTGTTCTAGTACATGATGAATATGATATGACCTGTGATTCTAGGCTCAGATGTCTAAGTAAGATGAGTTTACGAACATTCGATCTAGAACTATTCCTTTTTACATTACTACTTATATTTGGGTGCTAGAGAGAACATTTGTGGTTGAAAACTCTATGGCTGAGTAGATACATTCAGTGAATGTCAGTAGTGGGAAAGTAAGAAATTAAGGTGAGTCTAAGAGACATGGATATGTAAAAACTTTTGGGAAGAGGAAGTGATTATGACGGATGAATCTGTAGGGTTGAAAACCTGGATATGGAGCTAGGAGAGCAGCAAGAGGTGTTATACATTTCAACATGTTACAACTAGCACACCAATGTGGTCCCCACTAGGCTCAGGGAGCCAGAGGACATGGAAAGGAATAGCTACATTTGGTCAGTGAGGGTGACCTAAGTGCTCCATAAATGATTCAAAGCATAGTCGGTGTCCACTACCTGCTTACATAATTAATAGACAGAGGTACTAATCATTCCTTCTTATCACGAATCTTGTTCGAGACCTAGAGTTTGTGGTTAAACCATTGACTTAACCCTTACATATTTATATACATTTGAGAGGAGACTTGATAATCATGATTATACCGATGGTGTGATCTGACACTTGAGGTGACTGTTTTGGTTGGATCCTCTTGGTGGCTGCATCAAGGCCTTACGATGTTAGTTTGGTTATGGACTGGTTGTTCATAAATAATGTGCAGATTGGCTATTTTATGAAAAAAGTTCATGGTATATCTACAATGTTAGAATGTGTTTTTCCTTGGTCAACAAAAAAGAAAACCCATGCAGCATGGTATAAACTCAGGCATATGAGTTGAAGTCGGTCAATCATGGCTCGACCAGCTGTACCCTCATGGCAGTGGGTGTTTTGAGTTTTAGTTCGCAGAATTAGTGGAAAAGATCAGAAACATCCTATCAAAATATTTTCCCTGGATTACATATCCATAGGGGGGCATACTTATTCTTTGTCATGTACCCACAGAAAACAACAAAAATCTTGAACTGTATATCGAATGGCTCCCACAGATCATTGGGAGGTGAAAGTATATTTGAGTGAATGGTCTACCGTCTACTCCGATCACGAGAGCCTTAGGTATACATTATTATAGATGGAACTGAACATGAGACAGTGGCGATGACTGGAGTTCTTCTATGACAATGAATTTGAGATTGTCTATACACCTGGAGAGGGTAACATGGTAGCATACACACTCAATAAGAGTTCAGGTTTATAGTTGCTGAGTGAGGTAATAAAAAATCTAGCTGCATTATAGTTGTCCTTCATGGATAATGATGGAGCAGCTTTCTTCCAGTCTATGATAGTCACTTCTCCACTTCCTTAGCGTGTTAGGGACGCAAAACATGGGAACAATGAGTATAAGGCCTGACATGCTTAGATATCATTATGATAGTCTCCTGAAAAAAATTATGAAGGTGGGGATCATGTCATTCAATTTAGAGAATGCACCATGGTACCACTGATGCTACAAGAGGATGTATTGTGGAAGTTCTTCAAATCCCTATTAGTAGTACATCCTAGAGTGGAAAGTATATACCATGATATCCGGTGTTTGTAAAAGTGGCCAGGGATGAAGAATGTAGTGGAAGAGCTCATTTCGTGATGACATACATTTCAGAAAATGAATGCTCAACATCCGGTACTAGCATTCTTAGCACCACCACATGAGGTGTGGGAATGGAAGTGGGATGGCGTCTCTACGGACAGTGTGATAGGGCTAACACATATGCCCAGGGGCCAGAATTCCATCTTGGAGATCATTGACCGACTCACTATGTTTTACCACTTCCTACCCATCTGATAGTAGGGATCAGAATAGGGCTTAGGATGACTCTATGTACATGATATTTTATGTCTTCACGAGATTCCATCGATGATCGTCTCAGATCTCGACGTAGGTTTTACAAACCCTCCTGTGGAAGGGATTACACAAGGCATTTGGGGCTCAGCTACGCTAGGGCACCACCTTACATCCTTAGATAGATGATCAGACATTGTAGACCACATATACACCCAAGGACATGCTTCATGCTTACATCCTAGTTTTTGGCCACCTTTGGGAGGACCACCTACCACTGGTGTTGTTCACATAATAAGAATATTTATCACTCCACCATCAGCATGCCACCATTAAAGTCTCTATAAGGGAGACCATATAGATCACCGCAATAATGGATAGACCTAGGGGAGTAAACACTTATGGGGTCAAAGTTTGTAGTGGCTACCACTGAGAAGGTGAACATATTCTAGGAGTGGATGAAATCTACATAGAGCCGAAACAAGTATTATTCCAACAAGAGATTGATTCCCTTGGAGTTTGGGGAGGGAGGTCTTGTATTCCTATCGGTCTCATCTGGATAAGGACTACAGAGATCTCACAGGGGTGACAAGATATCTCTGAGGTTCACCAAACCATTCCATACCCTTAGTAGAGTAGGCAAGGTAGTGTACCATCTAAATATTCCCTCACAGAAGCACTAAGTGAATAATTTTTTCCATGTTTCACACCTAAGGAGGTACGTACATGATCCATCGCATGTTATCGACCGGGGCGAGCTGGACATTGATGATGGTGCAATATTCATGGTGTTTCTGGTGGAGATAGAAGATCGATAAGATCGAACCCTTCATGGATGGTTGACCCCTCTATTTTGAGTTTGGTGGAAACATGGGAACCTCTAGGAAACACATAGGAGCGGGAGACTCATATTTATTCTAAATACCCTCTTTTGATGGATTTACTTTTGTTTTCGCTTTCGGGGATGTAACGACCTTATATAGGGAGAGTGTGATGTCCCAAATTTTCCATATAATATATCATTTTAATTATATGGAATTATTTCATTACTGTGAAATCTAACAGTCTTTAATTCAAAGGCTCGAAGTGCCAAGAAGGATCTGTCATAAAATGCAATGTTTTAAATAGCGTGAGTGAGTGGTTTTCCTGAAAAAGTAGGATAACTATTAAACTTGTTCCCGAATCAGAAATGTGACAGCACTGTTGAGTTCAGGATGGTGGGTTTACCCTAGGTGCAACATATGTTTACTCAGCGTAGGCCTCCAGTGAGAAAAATGGAGAATGACATAACTGAAAATAAAATTATTATATAAAAATTATTATATTTTTCAAATTTTTATAACTCAAGAATGGTGACATGAATTAAGAATCTGAGACCACCAATGAACTCATAAGATTACACCTTCCTTTGGAAGATACCAACTATGGGTGGCATGAGCAACAAGTGGAAGTTAGTTTTTGGCCCTTAATAAAATAATTATATGATAATTATTTTAATGTTAAATTCCTAACTTCTAAACGATAACTCGGATTGAAAATTCAAGGGTACCATTGAGCTCATGAATCAATGTTCCCCTTAGACAGAGCCTAAGCTCGACTGGTGCTGGTCAAGGGTGACTATTAATAAATTTTTTATTCTTACTTTACGGTATGTTCTGTTAAAATGAGGGATGCATTTTCAATTTATTGAACAGTTTCTCAGATTAAAAATTCAAGAGAATAGTTGAATTCATAGTGTAGAGAATCTCTTAAGGGTGGCTTAACATTTAAAGAAGTTGTTCAGGTGAAGAATTAAGTTTATGCAACTTTTAGAGAAATAAAAAGAATACCAGAATTGTTATTTTATTTTTCCTACCACTAGATGAGCGGTGGTGGTGGTACCGATGGGTTATCAAGCTATTAAATGGCTTGACTCTACTGTTGTGTAACCACAAAATTGGGAATTAAAAGGTTCATTCATTAATGAACCTCATTAGACCCATGGTTTGTTACTCACCATCCCCCTCTATTTAAATGGAGCTTGGGCGGGAGTTTTGACATGAAATCTTCATGCGATGAACCTCAGGTGACATAACATGACATCTTCCACCAAAGAAGGACCGAATCTTGGGTGGAAATGATCCGAGATTGACGAACATCGACTACTTCATCAATTGAGGACTCTTCTCCACCCAAAACTCTAAAAAATTCAATTATTTTCAAGGTTGGGAATTTTTTTATGGATTATCATTGATTAGTTGAATAATTTACAACTATTTGTAATGATAACACAAAGGGTGCGGGACAAGGGAACAACAAAGTGACCCTCCATGACTTCGTTCATGTTGGGTTCTTTTGGTGACAAATTTTCAACGTGGCGGAAACCAGAAACAGGGAGGCACATAATGACAAAGACATCCAAGGAGGCATGTAGGCACAAATGGAAAGGGAAAACGAACCAACAGATATCTTTGAGTGGCCTGCAGAATATCTTCAAGTGTGGCACTGCCACTGTCTAGCTGGTCTTGGCCGACCTGTCGTGGTACAGCCAGTTCAGGTTGGCCCATCGCAGTTCAGCTAGTTCAGGCTGGTCCACCGCAGATTAGATGGTTTAGGTCGGGCTGGTCCATGGCTGAGCCAGTTAGCGCTGGGCTGGATCTGGTCGGCCTATAACAGGTCGGGCCGGGTTCGGCCGAACCTATACCCATTTCATCATAGCTATGCTTAGAAGGCCATATCATGCAAACCAGAATTCGGTTTGATGAACCGTCTACAACAGTATAATCCTTATAACAAGAAAGTCCTTATTATATACTCCATCCATGTTTTGTGGAAATATGGAGTACATATGGGTTTCATCATAACCAAATCCAACCAAGCTCTCGGCCCTAAAATTCCAATAACTCTCAGACTGGGTGCCCGATTGACGCACCGTCTACTACATTGGAACCCTTACGACATGACAGATCATTGGGTGACATCATCATGGGACTTAATTCCAATTGAATCATTACCAATGTCTTGGGGAGTGGACCATCCAGGAATCAATCGTACATTGTATGGGAATCCAATGGATGGCTGAGATGTGAATAATGAAATGTGATCTTATTTTGATCGAAACCTAGATATCCTTTGTATATCATCACCTATAAATACTGTATATACCATAACCTTGTGATAATATTAGTATCTACACATATAGATCTTGTGTGGCTTGGAATAGATCATGTGTGGGTCTGATCCTATGTGGGTCACTAATCATGGATCCTATGTGGGTCAGCGCATACTGATCCTGTGTGGGTTGGATTCTGTTTGGGTCAGTGGGGGTTAGTAACTATCAATCGTGTTTGGGTCAGCCGAAGTTCCTCTTAAAAAAATAAGATGATATATCATTATGACTAATCATATGTACTTGTGTACTTATGTTATAACTGGTTTGAGATGAATCTTTTTCTTTGTTAATGGTGATTGAGATTATGCTTTTTTGTTTTTCCTTTGTGGAATAATGGGATACCTTTAAGGAGTCTCAAGGTCCCTAGTGAGTATTGTTATACTCACCCATGTACTGGCTTCGCCCATACCTTTTTGGGTCTTGCACAGACGATACACAACTTGACTGAGCCTTCAAGAGTCAGGGTGTGACAGAGCTCAGAGGTGGTTGAAAGACGGTGTACGGAGGTGGCCAGTTGACGTGGAGAGCCGTAGTGACGAGCTATTCCAACCATTAAGGTAGGATCCTTAGCAGATGACTTCACGAGTTATTTTCACTTTTTGATAAATTTCCATTCCATTTGGGCTTGTATTATGGACCCTTCACTTTTAGTGTTTACTATTAGAGTCAGTAGTGGTTTTTAGAAATGGTTGAACCTTACTTATTCTGTTGTGCTTTGCTTGTGCGAATTATTCCCTATATGTAGGTGTATAGTTTTTATTGAAATTCCTTCCCATTATGGGGAAATTCCATTCTGGGGGTAGTTTCCAACCAATGTAATATAGAAGGCGGGCTTGGGGTAGTCGCGACACGGGCCTTGTGGTATGGGTTGTGACATTACCATCATTTGAAATATATTAAATTATTTCCATGGATATATTCCTAGAAATACCTTACTACTAAAAATTTACTCAATATCATATTAAATATTTACTGTAAAAATTCTCTTTTGACCTTGACTTACGCTCATTTGATTCTAAATGTGTCTAACCACCTCTTTCATCTCTACAAACAACTCACGTTTTCATATGTTTATCTTTCTAAATTAACCTTAACACAATGTAGTTATTAACATTATGTCATAGATAACTTCATTGGCATGGAAATGAATATAAGAGGAATGAAATTATTATGACAAAACATGTCTATAGAATGTCTTTTATCCCAATGAAAATTGTAATCCATTGAAAAAGCTCTTAATAAATTATTTTGGGTATAAATGGGTCTCTTAGAATTAAAATATATCTATGGAATATATACACTACTAATGTTAAAATCTATATATAAATAACATTGATGAATACTCTAGAACATTATGAAAAAACACAAATCCTGATAATATATAATAGAATGTGGCTCTATATACAACCTTAACACATACATAATGTGTTTCATGAACAAATAATCAAAGGAAAAATATTATATAGTTTTATTGAATAGAGATGAATTTTAGGGGATTAATTACATCCCAAATAATCATATGGCCCTTAGATGTTTGTGGGAGTCCATTGATGAAGTCCATGACGTCATTTCCTCATTTCCCCTCTTGAATGGTTAATAATTGTTACATCCAATCATAATTTTATCTCTCATCCTCAAAATTATTAAATAGTACGAAGCATGATACAATATTAATAATATTTCTTTTAATGGTATCTCACTAGAAATACTCTTTTGGATCTCCACACAAATTCATTTATCCATGTTGTAAAGTGAATGATAAATTCTGATATTCATCATATAACAACATCAAATATTGTAAATAACGAAATTATATATTTCTTTTATCCCTTATCATTCCATCACAATAAATATTTAAACCAAGAACATTAATCAAGTTTTTTGGTATCTCCACATATACTTTTTGTGCCTATTTAATCCAAATATGTAAGGATGTTTGAACATTCAACTATGAAAGATATGAATTTTCACCATTTATTAGAATTTAGAGATCCATATTATAAAAATAAATAAATAATAGATCCATTTCCATCATAAACATGAAAATTAAATCATGGTTCTTTTGACACAAGTAATTAACAACCTTGTTCACTATTATATGATGGTAATGTATTAAGAATTAATAATTATTAGTCAACTTAAACCATCCTCTTTGAATCATATTTTACTCATCATGTGTGAATATGTAAATAAAAATTTTATGATCTGTATATATCTAAAATCATATACCATATAGATAATGGAACTATATTTTCATCTTAAAAAATAATACAGGTAACTAATAACCTATATTTTGGTAATTTTTATCATGATTTTTCAATTAACATGATGCAAAAATATCACCGGGTTATTCTTTACAATTTCGTTCCAAAATCCCTTCTTCAATGCATCATTATAGATAAGAAACCCTTCTCATCTACAAGTTAGTTTGAGCATAGGTGCATTATACATCTTTCTCTTCAGTTCATTGAATTTCCCCTCATAGTCATATCTCTAATGGATCTTGTATTATTTCATAGTAAGAATATTTATTTTATTATGTATTAATGATCAATATATCAAAATCAGTCATTAATATCTATGAAATAAGAAAAAAAATATTGGCCACTATTGTTCTTCTATCCAATTTCTCAATAACATTCATCATTGAGGGATCTGATGTAATATCCTAAATTGGGATTTTATGACCCATGAATCAAAATTTCAGTAACCATAATTCAAACAAGCTACATTATTATTATTATAACTTATCCTTCAGTCGGTTCTTCTACAAAATCATCAAACGATCTTCTTTTTCATCATTTTTCTCTAATTATTTATGAATATAATATATAAAAACACCAAAAATCGATCAATGTAACCACTAGAGACTATATTAATTAAATACATAATTATTTAAGGGACCTTGGTAAGTGATATTGTATTCAATATATATTCTTTATGACTATACCACAAATGTAATGATTTTTTGGGAATATCGTCTATGTCGATGCCAAATTGTTGATATAACGAATGGAGGTTAATCATGGAAAGGTATTGAGATCATCATATTTGATCAAAAAAATAATCAATTTATTGTTTAAGGTAAAGAATCATGTTATCGACATTTATATGTTCAGTATTGTCACTGATATGATAGATTCAACCACTACCCTTCTTTAAAAAAGAACTAATTCACCCTATGGTGATACACTCAGGTTTATGAATACCTTTTCTATATTATCTTGTATTATCTTCTAATTTTCCAATATCCCAATATTGAAGTTATCTATATAATCATTGAAATATTTGTTGCACAAGGTATGCGTTTTTATAAATAATCTACTTCATTTTTTCAGGGAACACCCAATATGTGTTCAAAAGAGTATTTCAGAATATTCAGGAACCATAGGAATATATTCAATGTTGAATTTACCCCAACCATTTTAGATACATGTCCTTCATGAATAAGTTGTAATACCCATATAATTGAAGTAATTTCAATTTGAAATTCATTTTCCCATTACATTAAATGGTCACCATTGAATGATTCTATATTTAAAATGTAAATTCCATTCCATGAGAATTGATATGGAATGTATAAAAATATTTTTATTACATTATAATAATAAAATAAAATTCAACTATAGGGAGAATAAAATATTTGAAGGAATCAAATTCCTATAATATTCTATTAGCATAGAGCTATTGACATGAGATGTTATCATCATATCATTAAGTGTTTTTAACGATTGTTCAATTTGTAATTATTGAGGATGTAATGTGATACCCTTAGAAAATTAGTATGATATAAACTAATGGGTAGAGCTAAAATTAAAATATTTATTTGTAATTATTGAGTAGATTATAAGTATACATTTCATTACGTCAAATTTTTTATCCACTTTAGTAGTTGTGATATAATTAGCATTCACTTTTTTCTATTTATATAAGATATTACTAATTTCAATTGTAATCACATTCCCATAGATTTGTGAACATATAGGTAAAATATAAATACACAATGTAATAGTAACATTGGATCATGAGTGATACATTCAATTAAGGTTTCCAATTACAATTGAATGGAATCTTCACATGAAAATTACATTCAATTGTTTAATCGTCATATTTTCCAAACATGAAAAATTATAAAGTCCCATGGTGATTATTTTCACATAATACTTTCAACATGTCATTCATAATATAATAATTTTTTTCATTAATCCATGAGTTTTATTATTATAATTTAGAATAAATTCAATAATTGTAATTTTTACCACAAATAAGGATAATAGTGATATTATAACACCCAAATAAACTTTGATTTTTTTAAATAAATTCAATCTTTTTGATATTATTCATATCACACAACACAAAATATATCTTATGTTATATGAAATCAAAATGAAAGTTCTATATTTTACAAAACAACAGGTTGAATTTGTGCTATATGTAACACATATATTAGCTTTTAGAACACATAACACTATGTTTATCTTATGTTACAGACATTGTCGATTTCTATTGATTGCCTGCATTACATACTGAACCTAGATTTTCCAAACTATAACATACTATTTGTACATTTTAAAATTATTATTATAAGAGAAACATATAAATTATAATGTACGTAATTAATAATATTATCTAAATTGTAAAAATACTAATTAAACATTTGTATAAAATGAACTCTTTCTTATCAATTAGCTAGAAATTAATGTCAAAACTATTTGAAAATAAAAAATTCTATTTCTATGAAACCTATTTTTAATGATTAAACACCATTTTATATCAATCAATTAAAAATACTATTTATTAAAATTTTAAATATATTATATATTAAAACAATTTTTTTACACTCATCAAATATATTTGATATACATCAAATAATAATAAATCAAATTTTATAAATAAAATATTGTATGTTTAAAAAAGGTAATTTTAAGACCTTTTAATGGAGAAACAATTTTGAATTCAATTAATGGATATTTTTTAAATAATATTTGAAAAAATAAAATACATTTTTGAAATTAGAATATCAATATTTAATATGGTTAATTTTTTGGTATTTTCTATGAAGTTTTATTTTTAATTAATAGTGAACAAATGTTGAATTTTAATTCAAAAAATACATTCTCATTTAATTTATTTATGTAGGTAAATTATATTTTAATTTGGTTTTAAAATATTATAATGTTTAATATTAATAAATTAATCCAAGATAGGTAATTGGAATCAATTTCACTTTGAAATTGGATATAAAAACATTTCAATCTTTATAGCATTTTATAAAATAAAAATTTATTTGTCGTCCCATCTACATGATTAAATTTTAATTGATTTCAACCATTTTTGTTTTTATAATATGGAAAAATGGATTTTATATATGTAATAACCATAATTTTTAATTTATAATAAGGATAGATTAAATTTTTACTAATATGATTAGTGAATTAGATACAAATCAGTTACAATGATTAAAAGAAAAATTAGGTTAAAAAAAGGATAAACATTGAATAATAAGTTCCAAAAAGAGATCCACAAGTAAAAAATACAAATCTATTAATTTTATAAACTACAATCCATTTTATTAGTCATGTATAATTATTTTATCTATGCTAAATGTGAAAAAAAATTTGTGGAATTCCATTTTAATTTATTTACATGTATGTCACTCCTCCTCCAATATAAAAGGCACTATCCCCTTCCACTTATTCACACATATCATTCAATTTTGGAGATAAAAACCATTCCAAAATCTCTAAAAAAAATACACCACTTGACCCTATAGAACTCATTTTTGGAATAAATCCATCAAAAAATCCATTTGGCGTAAACCAAAAAGAGTTACCCTGTCAAGAGGAAACATTCATCCCAAAGATGTTTTCTTTTATTTTATTTATCCATAACATACAATCATATTATTAAAGAATATATAATATATTAATTTTAATAAATATACTGATATTTTTTATTCTATCGGTTCGACGTACACCTACAGACACCTCCAAAAAATCTTTTACAAACTTACCATTCTTGTATCGGGTGAACTACAGCCTCCTAAAACGGTGTTGTTCATTTATCCTTTACCAACTATCATGGTATTTAATTATGATGTGAAATTTATTTTTATATGATATGCATGATATTTTGGATTTATTTTTATAATTTAATTAATATATAACTCAAACCTTCATTCCTTCCATTTTTTGAAAATAAGATAACTTTTTTTGTGGAAGTGAAGTCTACCACCTCGTCAAAGCGATGCGATTTATTCAAACTCTATAAGGAAAAGTATTGAGAATGGATTTAGTAAATTATATATATATATATATATATATATATATATATATATATGAAATAATAATTCTTTTATAATTATTATTATTGTATATATAAATTAAATATATTTATTTTATTTATTTTAAATTGTTAACTAAATAGAAATATCGTTCGTTCATACATACAACTGAATGTCTCCATGAACAATGTATTCTATTTCATATTTCTATATTTCATAAATTATTATAAATATTTATATACTGAATATATATGATAATTATTTAATTTTTATATTATACTAAAAATTTAATCATGATGTTTGGAAAATTATTAAGAATAAAAAGTCAAAATTTATTTAAAAACAACATGAATATTACCAAAAACGTAACATTATCATGGAATTTCTATGAAATAGGCAATATAAAATCACAATAAAACAATATATGATATTGTATATATTAATATTATTTTTTTAATTTATTTTAATATAATTCCTATTATACATAGTTTTTTACTATATTCAAATAATGGGATGTATTAAGACAAAAGTTTTATCATCTCACTTTATTTATCAATGATATAAATTCAAATTTCACCACTCATTTATTTTATGTTGTGCATTTAAAAACTATTAGTGTATTCCATTATTATTGTTATAAATTTTAATGGTATTTATATAGCTTTTGTTGATATTTATTTCGTGCGGTTTATGGTTTATATGTCAAAAAATCATTAATGTAATGTTTTCCCAATTTTCATTATATGAGAGACATGCCAAGCTATGCACCTATATTTTTATGGAACTTGTGTATAAAAAAAATTTCATGTTTTATCTGGAATTTAATTCCTTTTGGGATATTATACACATAATTTAATTTTATTCTCTTATAGGGAAATGATTTAATACTACCAAAGTGGTAACATGTTATTACTACAATCTCATTGTTTATCTGAGATGACTATAATAATGATACTAATGATGAAATATTATAATCGATCTCTTTAAGAATATCATTACTTTCCTTATCCTCTTGTTTTTAATGTTATATCCATGTAAAAGTGTATTTTTTCTACTATTTGGTACCTAAAATAACTAAAAAAATATTTTTATCAAAATCCTATTTTATTTCCCCTTTCAGTCGAAGTTCCTTGACCATTAAAAACCGTATTTTCTACTGATGTTTTAAAAAATGGTTTATTATTGTCCAATTATATTTAAAGTATCCCTTCACCCATTTTTACATATTTTAAAAATAGATTTTAAATTTGATCCCTTTTATCCTTTTTATCAAGGAGCTTTTCAAAAACAATTAGGTAAGAATGAATTTTCAACATCTATAGACTTACTTTCCATCATGATCATCATTTCCTTAAATTTTAATTTTTATGTTTAATATATGAATATTAAATAAATTTTATTCCTAATATTCTATAAATTTGAAGATTTCAATTCTTTTTTTCTATGAAATAGGTAATCAAAATGTTTTCATGATTCCTTTTGGAGTTTTCAAGTTTTTATCAATAAATAAAATATAAAAATTCATTATTTTTATAAGTAATCAATGAAATTTTAAATTAAAATCATAATCAAAATGCTTTTTGTTTTAAAAACATATTTCATTGTGGAGAACATATTTTTATAATATATTTTTTTAAATGAAACAATAAATATTTCCTTAGATGAAAAGTGTTTTGGAATTGGTTTTATGAAGGGTATTTTCAAGGAAGAGATATTTCTCATAATAAATGTTCGATGTGATCCTTCAAAATCCATCTCCATATATAATGAAGTATCGTGTTTTAGTTTATTCTTTACTAGATATTTGATCCAATAATACAATTCATATTTATTCATGAATTTCTTTTGGTTTTAGAGAATGATACATATGAGACCATTATCTCTTCCATGGGTTATGTGCTTTTGAAACAGTATTATTTTCATGGGTTATTACATAACAATATAATTATGACACCTATCTCATTCTATATATTATGATATGATAGAATGTTTATGAATCACATTACATTTCGTGGGTTCTGATATAATTTTTATGAAACCAATCTTATTTTATGGTTCACAATATGATGAATGTTTTTATATTGGGGAACATGCAAGCATTATTTACTTATGTGATGGGTGGGACCAATATATAACTCTAAATCATTGGGTAATGATTGGTTAATCGAGTGTATAAATTTAATTCCTAAACCTTATAAATGTTCAAAGTGTTATGTGTGAGCCTAATTATAGGTTCACAATGTTATACATGAACCTGATTAAATATTAATAATGTAATGAATGGACTAGGTTTTATGCCCATATGTTAATGTGTGAACATGATAACAAGTTCACATCATTATGAGTGAACCTTATTACATGTTCATGATGTTGTGTGTTAGCCTAATTTTATGTTCCCAATCCTATTAATAGACAATGACTAATGTCCATAAGTTTATGCACAAAATTTTTACATGTTCAAAATTTTATATGTGAACCTTATAACATGTTCATAATTATATGTGTCAACATAATTACTTTATGAAAATTCTATTCATGAGCGTAATTTCATGTCTATACCTTTATGCATGACCCTGATTACATGATCACAATGTTATCTATAAACCTAATTACATGTTCACAATGTTATGCAAGGACCTAGTTGTATGTACATAAGTTTATGAAAGAGATTGATTACATGCCCTCAACATAATGTGAATACCTTTTTCTACTTAAACATGATGACAATATTATATGCTTATGTGTATTAAATAATTGCATTTCTTATTCTTATGTTATGCTTTCAAGGATTATATCAGGATTATCTTATTAGTCATGCCTTATGAAATTACAATATTTCTTCCATGACACATTATTATTGTCTTTGATATGAAGGCTATAATCTTCTAATGATATTATAATGTTTTCACACACTTATTCTCGTGATTATGCTCACATATCACCCTTAATTACCATTACTGAGAAAATGAGATAACCCCTTTCTTATGTTTTCTTTCCCCAGGTATTGGTAATGGTTTTATGTCTGTGTACTTAAGGGGATGATCATTAATAGAGATGCTAAAGGTATTTCACCATGTTAAGAGATTGTATTTCCATGTTCCCAAACACATTAATCTATTACTTACCTCATGATTTTTTTTAATGTGACAATTATTCATATAAAATGATGAAATATCCATGTATGGTAATCCCAAGTCTCAATAGAGATTCTACAATCTCAATTCCTATCCTAATTTAAATTATAATGGTAACTTAATACCTATAAAAGTCTCTTTTAGACAATTATTTTCACAGATTTAGTCTCAAATATAACAAATAATATGTAATTTTTTAAGGATCAATGATAATATAGAAAGAATACATTACTAGAATAGTGACATTTTCCTAATAGTTTCTAAGGGATTTTTCATCTTCTTAATTTAGTACTTTAATTTTATTTTCATTTTTTCATTGAAGAGTTCTGGGAAAATTATTACAAAAAATAAGTTATTAAAATATTCTAATGTCATAGTGTCAATTTTTTTCATATTTTTTCATGTTCTATTTAAGAGTTCAATATAGATAGGATTCTCCTACCAAATGATAAAAATCCAAAATGAAATTATTGGGTTCCATGCATTGTATAATAGAGAATATCTTTTCTTTTGCATATATCAATTTTTCAAATAAAATTTTAATCATATGATCAACTGAATAATGGTGGTGGTTTATGCATAAAAGACTAAATAGGGATTTGTTACATCCTTTGGCAATTTGGATGTCCAACAATTCATGTTATCAATCATTTAATGAGAGATGTAGGTCAGCCTAGACACAGTATTTCACATCCCTTATTACATTTTATTTAGATTCTCATGAATAGGGTTATTTAACTAGATGTTATATTTTCTAATAACTTGATTTCTCCTAGTCCAAGTAGTTGAATAATTACATAAATATTTGTGTCAGTATAAGACATCAATCGTTAGAATAATCCAATGTTATCTTATATTTTATCCACTCTATATTCAGAATGGTTCATAAAGAGTTTATGAAATAACCACAAAATATAACTAAGGATTTTATATCCAGGTGTGTAGTCTTTGGTGCACTCATTATATACCGTGTAAATATCGATTTGATTCAAAACATGCATTTTTTATAGTTTTTTTCCAAGATGCATCTATGCCGCATCCAAATCCATTATCCAGTACCAATACTAAGATGTCATTTTAAGGAAATTATAAAATCACTAATTTACCAAAACACTATGATATGGTTCTATTATAATACTTATCTAATTTTTTTAAAAATATATTCGAATATAAATCTCAATAAACAACTGAAAGCTAGTTTTTAACAACTAATGTGACCCAAGAATTTCATACATATGTCTTAGATAACTGTACATGAATATTTCATAGTTTTAATCATAATACACACCCCATATTCATTAAATAATATTTTAATTGTAATTGTGATACATATTTATCTTATTACATTAAAAAGTCATCAACATATAATACATTTTTCACCTCACATTGTACATTTCATAGACATGACCAACTTTTAACAATTATTCATAACCTTGGGAAATGGAAACATAAATAATAGAGACCTCATTTTTTCAATAAGGAAAACATATGTGATATCAATCAATGTTCATAAGGTATCATATACATTAAGTTATGTGATCATAATCAAAACTTAAGAATTACATGCCCAATCCGTGAAATATATTTTATCATGAGTCATGGAATAATGATTGATTGATATAAATTAATTAATTCAAGAGTTTGGAATAAAAAATATTCCATCATGATGTACGTAAATATATCATAGAAAACAATTTCCTTTATTATGGATCACATATGAGACTATCATTGTTTACAAATCCTGATATTGTACAAGGTTCACTACACATTCTAGTAAATTTGATCTCATGAGATATTAATATTTCACCCCATTCATTGTAAGGATTTACTGGATCCACTCATCACATAATTAAATCCATATATTTTTGTGCAATTACATTGTAAAAAAAATTCTCTAATTTATCATTGTGCGACCCTTGAAAAATAATAGGATTTCATAAAAATATCATTAACACATCATAATAAGACATAATTTTAATAAAAATGGATTATATCCCAAGATTATATAATCCATAAATAAAAAATATTATAAAAGGATGTTGAAATAGTGTAAAAATACATTTATAATAGAATTTTATAATTTCACTAAAAAGAGGACAATATCCTTTTCATTTGGAATAAATAAAGATAAATATTCCAATAATATAGAGTTAATTTTTTATTTTAATGTAATCATGTAATTAAATATAGTTACCATTATATAAAATATTATTCATGACAATAGTCAAATACATTCATTCTATAAACAATATGAGAGTGATACCATTCATAAATCTTGAAAAAGTCAAAAATAACCACTATATTAAATAATTTAAAATTACCTTATGATCATTTTAAAATAAATTACAAATTATTTATATTGAAATAAGCATTATTATATAATAGAAAATAAAATTATTGAAATTATCTTAAAGAATATTGGAATGGAATTAAATGTTCATCAACCAAAGGGAAAATATGATCATTTTTTCATAAAAACATTATCTAGGCCATCTTAAGAATAAAAGAGGGAAACTATATATTATTATGTGAAAAACAATTAGTTAATAATTTATAAGAAAATATATAGGTTCTAGTTTATAAGAACAATATAATTACTCTTATGTAAATTTAGTATAGATAATCCTAAATAGAAATGAGATTTTCATATAAACCCTTACATCAACTTCCATAATTCATTGAATACATTAAAACCCAATTTATAATTTATATAAATTTATGATAAACAATTTCTAGAAACATATTTTTAGATAAATTTATTCATATCATTACTTAATAATGTTCAATTATCTATTTTTATAATATAGTTATCAAAATTATCATTCGAGGGGAATGAGAAATGTCTATTTTCAATGCTTATTTTGGTTTGGTGGTTCTGGTCCACACACCATCACCACGGTGTTATTGTATCCAGAAAATTAATCATGAAATAGGTATCATATTTATTCATTATATATAATTTAATATTCCTTTCATAAATTCATTGATGGAAAAATAATTACATAACTTCATGAATGTTGTAATACATACGCACCCATAGGAAAAATTTTAAAAATTCAAATGAATGATACAAATAAATTTACATAATAATTCAATTTTCATTAATTATAGTTATATCGAAATTATAATTCATTTATTAATTAATTATCTCTGTATTACCTTCCATGTATATATGAAATGAATATGAATCAAATTGCTTCGTGAAGGGTGTTGTCCATAGATACTCTTGATCGACATTATAACTATCCAATGTTATGGAAATATGTGAAATTGGATAAATTATTAACATAAAAATATCATAGTAAATTTAATAAAAAAATTCCTTCATGTTACATTTTTTATTTAACATTTATATATGTTTTTACAAGATTGAAAATTTAATAATATCGATAAAAACATATCACATTTCATATGATATCATCCTTTCAAAAGAAACATAAGGAATAATTGATTAGTAAATTTTAAATACAAAAACCTCCATTTTAGGGATATTGATTATGGGATTTCATTTAAGATGTGAATAGTTGAGATAAATAACTTTATTGGTATATATAAGAGAGTAGAAGGTGTTCTCTTTTATATGGCAGGTGAATAGCACACATATAAATATTAATAATATTAAAATATAATAATATCCCAGTCAGTGGATTGTGGATCCAATTTATTTGAAGTTAACAAATTTGATGATATAAGAAAAAAATTCATATTATTGGAATTATAAATTATTTTATGTATTATTAACACTTAACTATTAAAATTTAACGCTTACTATACATTTTAACTATTACTATGGTAATGGTTTTTTACTATATAATGATTAATTATGGATAAAACATAATTTAAAAATATAAAATTTTATTACTTAGGATTACACCAATTTGTTAATAAATTCTATGTTATTCATTTTCTATGTGATGTAAGAATTCATTTTAAAATATAAATAAATATGTGATAATATTGTTTTTATTAATAAAAAATTTGAATCATTAAACTACAAATATTATTATTCCATGCGAATTAGAAACAATTAGAAGAATGATAAAAAAATTAGATTGAATTTATAAAATAAAGAATTTATTTAAAATAATTAATAAATATACATAAATTTAATTTATTAAGATAACATTACATTGCTTATATAAAAATATATATATATTTAAATAATATCACTTTTTACCTTCAAATGATTTTATTTTATTTTCTAACAAAATTGATTTCCAAAGATTTAATTTTAAAATTGTTTAATACTTTTTAATAATTTGGTTATAACTGTTTATAATTTTCAATCCATCTTCTCAAAAACAATTTTCACATAATATAATAGAACATTACATATTGTATAATAGGGTGTTTCTTTCAAAGAAATATATCAAATAATTTAAATTATTTAGTGGGAAATATTTCAAAAAATCTGAAGGTGTCACATGGAGGAAGTTTCTTAGTGGAGACTTTTTTTCTAGACCCACTAAATCATAATCTGACGTGTTACACTATTGTAAGTATGTCATTCAATGCATCTGTAGGGAAGATGAAAAATCAAAGGGCTGTGTAGTTATAAATTTTATCAAATACATTGTGCTGGATAGGTAGGTATTCAAGGGTTACAATCTATGAGTGGTTCATTATTTATGTTTAGATGGTTTGATGTGCAATTAATTTCCTTATATTCGGTCCCATTGACATTGGATTCTGTATTGTTCCCTGTTTCTTTTGTGTTGTGTGGTAATTTTCCATGTTTTAAATTAGTTATTTAGAGGTTATTCTTTCCTATTTCGTAGAACATGGGAATCATCTTAACATGTGGGTAACATGTTTAATTAGTTTAGGGTTAATTAAGAATAATATTTCGAATAAAATTTTTAGTAATGATATTTCTATTCTATACAATTGGTGTTTCAGTTTTTTTTGAATATGAGTGTAGGTTTTAATTTTTTCAACTTATGGTGATGAGGTTTTCAAAATACAATTTGAACATTTTGGTTTTGTGAGTAGAATGTTAGATAGAGACCAACAATATTATTCATTCAGTAATTAGTTTTTCGTGTTGTTTTCTATTAGTTATTATAAGTATGATGAACAGTCAGTAGTGATGTGTAATATTGATGATGACTCATTATGGATGATGATGTGTGAGTCACATATAGCTACAGTCTTAAGGTGTTCATCAGTAACCTTGAATAAAATACCATATATTAATAGGAATAAATATTATTTTCTATTTAGTCCCTATCATTAGTAATTATGTAAAATGGTGGCTCATTTTTTATAAAGTGTTTATTTATGGTGTGTATGTTTTCCCCTCATCTTCAAAATATTCATTTTTTTAAATAAATTTTTTTTATTTGGATGGAGGGGATAATGATGATAAATACAAGGATTAAATTTCATAAGATCAAGTAATGAGAAAATGGAATTATAAAAGATGATTATTATAATAATACACATTGATGCTATAACTTATGGAAATTTTTTATTACTAAAATAGAAATATTAATATTTTAGAACAATCATAAAACATGTTATCATAAATTCCTCTAAATATTCACCATTCAGACCTGAGAACATAATGAGCTAAATAACTAGTCATGATCCATATATAGTATTTCACAAGATAAATGGATTTACTAATTAATGGATTTTTTATATAATTCATCGGTAACCCATAATATTAAAATATTTCATATATATGTGTTTAATGGGGAAATAAATCACACAGTAAGCATGATCATGAAAAAAACCATCGATTAGAAAACCAGTTACATGAATATGTTACTAATAATACAAATGTGGTATCATTCGTGTTTCTATAAGAGGATTTTATAAGGGATTATTTTATGCATATAAGATAATAAAGAAGTATATTTAATGAATATATAAATAAAAGTGAAGAAAATATCATATGAAAATGTGAATCAAAACTATTTGAAATATTCCCCCAAATCAAAATTTTAATAGATGAGTAATATATAATTTATTTAAAATTATTATAGAAAAATTATTATAAATAAGGAATAATTTAAATTCTTATTTATTAACAACACAGTTTTTAATTAATATAATAATATAATAATTATATCTAGGATAAATGAAAAATTAGATGAAATGAAAAAGTTTTCCTCATATTTGTTGAATAAGATTATTAAATAATCCATTATCCAGTACATAACTAGAATGATTTGTATATACAGAGACAAAACAAATGGATAACTAAATAAAATAAATTATTTTTAATTTAATTATAACACATATGAAGAAAAATTGTAACAGAAAAAGAAGGAGATAACATTCAATAAAATGGAATGTGTGGTGTCCATATACCTTATGTCCTAACACCCATAGGATACTCCTCTAACATCATGAATGAATGAATTACAAATTTAAATTTCATATTATAAAAAAATAATATTTTTTATTCAGTATATTTTACTACACTCAATATCTCATATTATTCCATTGATAAATTATTATTTCTACATCGAGTGTGTGGTTGTTTGCAGTACATAAATCAAACGCTACATCAATATAACATTAATATTCAATTTCTAGTATACAATGGATCCATAATCTCTATTAATGACATGATAATAGTTCCATGTCATCAGAGAAGTATTAATGTTAAATATTTTATTAGAAACTGTAATATGATCATATATCCGTAAACATTTTATATTATGCTCATCTTTAAGTGATCAAACAAACAATTATGGTTTATTATTAATATAATTATCATTTAATCTCATTTTATCACATATAAAAGTTTAAAATTTAAATTAATTTATTAATAATTCTTAATATTTACATGATAAACATTTTAAGAAAATACATGAATGAAAGAAGATAAAATAGAACATCATCATTGTCTTAGGTAGTATAATATATTTGTAATAGATGATGGGTGTCTTTTGCGATGGAGCTCTTTATGGTCCATGTTTTCCATCACCTCGCTTTCATCTTCCAAAAATCTCATAACACTCTTATTACCCATACATATTCCAATATATCTCAACAATTATGTCTTCTACCTACCCTTTTTCTTTATTGATATTTGCAGTGCTCCTTTTCTACCATCCTTTGGAACCTCAATTGTTGTTCTAGGGTTTCTATATTCATACCTTCATCATCCCAACGACACAATAAAATTATTCAATTACACATAATTATTTATTCCCATTGATGGTTGGTTTAGCTATTTCCCCTGAAATAGATTGTTACCTACTGCTCCCTAGACCTTGACTTATGCTACAACAACTATTGTTGCATGAACCTTCATGATAAACCCATTATTTGTTTGTCATGATTTCACTTCAATGGCTAGATATTTTTTTGGTAGTGAATATTAGAGGATATTCATAATTGAATAGTCTACCCTACTACACTATTACTTCACATCTAGTTATTCTTGGAACCATCTTGGTTTGATATGAAGTTGTCTATTTTCAGTTTGGTATAATTAAAGGGGGATATGTTTTGTATTGAGGGCTCATTATATTAGGATTATTCCCCTACTTCAGTTCAAATTAAATCTAATGGCCTGGTGGTTGTGTAGTATGTCATCATCATGGGAGTCATTGACTAATCTTTGTATGTATTTCATTTTATTTCATTTATGTTTCTATTGATTAAATAAAAAGTATTGTGCGTGGTGAGACTCAATGATTTATGAATGGAATTGAACCTCAATGACAAGGATATCATCCTAATGTTTTATTTCTATCAGTGTTTTTTCAATGGCTTATTTCACCTAGCTTTTTGTTTTTAACAAAGGTATTGGTGGTATTAATAGAGGATGTGGTTCACTTAGGCACATTCTATAAAAAATATTATCTTTCACCTAGTACAATTTATATCATGCCATGTTTGTACAGTGTGATGGTTATCATGGATGTCTTAGAATATGTTGTTTGAGGGATGTCATATTTTTAGAATGTGTGGCCTTACATATATTTTCCATGCTGATCCTATATTTATGGCTTATGTGTTTCTCAAATACATTTGAAATGATTCTATTTTTCATGGTAATTATTTTTTTCATGGTGATCCTTGTTTGTTGATGTGCTGTGGAGTAGTTGGTATGTCCAGAATAGCAATGGTGGTATTTCGTGGTATACATTGTGGTTATTGTGTGTACTAGTGTTTGTGGTTGTATGTGGTGATATAAATGAGCTTATTTCTGGTCATTTGATTCATTTTTGGTTGCGTGATGATTATGGTAAAGTTCTTGTTTGGCTTCTAGTTCTTGGAAACCCACATATCACTGCAATGATGTGGGTTGTATTTCCAACATTTTATTTTTATAATGTGTTATAATTTTTTTAAGACGTACTGGATTAACTCTGAAATCTATTAATATGATGTTTGACTCAACCATAATTTTATTTGATATAAAAAATAAAAATGGAATTTGAGGAACTTAGGTTGTATAAACATAACATGGGTGAACAATTTTTCTAGAGAGAATAAAAATAATTGAGAAAATTATATATTATATTATTATAATTACATTTTATTAAATATATAAACCAAATATAATTATATTATATTTATAAAATATTAGTCTTAGGTTAGTAGAAAATATAATAAAATCAATATAGTAGTGAGGAAAATTTCCAAACATTGGGAAATCTCATTCAAAAAACTCTATAAGGATTCGAAGGATAGTATTTCAGCTTGAAGGGAGCATTGTCGACATATGTTGATGTTTTTAGGGGAATATTATGGTAATTCCTTTAAAGTTAATAAGTCATGGATGTGAAGAGAAATGAGTGATACTGTAATATATTAATATTGGAAAAAGTGTGGGTAGTTATTTAAAATATTGATTAAATTATTTTTTTTCTCATGATTATGATAATTACATAATATTGTTATTAAATATAATTAATTAAACATTTTAGAAAGAAAACATATATTTATAACTCAACCATACGACAAGTTTGATATTTCCTCTAAGTATTAAACTTTTTATAAAAAATAATAATATACTATATTTCACAAAGGCCTTTATTATTCACTATTTATGGGAATTAAATATATACAATCCCAAGAATATTATGGTGTGATAATTTTTAAAGATAACCATTTAAACAAAATAATTATCTATAATATTTAATTACAACATTTATATATTAAAAAAAATATTTTATCATGTAATATAAAATGAATTTTACCAAAAAATATGAACTTATACATCATGTTAAAAGAATTATGTAATAATTTAATATTATTTTGATTAGTAAATATTCTTAATTCATCCATTGTAAATATTACACTTAATAATACCTCAGTAAGTACCCTATAAGTCATTTGACTATTCCAATTGTTAGACCACAAATCTAACAATAATATTACAAATCTAAAGAACATAATTTAAATTATTTAATAACCCAGTTGACATAGTCATATAGGTCATATAACACTCGTACAGAACCCCTTGTTATATTATTCTAATGTTACACAATTTTTTTTAAAATTTTATTTATATTTATTTTAAATAATTTAAATCATATTTTTAATGTTTTTTTATTTAAAATTTTTCTCTGTTATAGTGTTATTTTTGGGAGATCACAACACAGTGGAATTCGAAATCATATTAATATTATTAAAATACATACACAATACAATTACATATTTATTGATATTATGCAATGCATTCTTCCTTATTTTTGAAAAAAAATTAGTTTTACATTATTTGAAGGTGCATTCATTTTATTTATATTCTTATAATTAAGGGATAAAACTCAATTATGAGTTTAATTGGGAATTTTTATAAAACAAATATGTGATGTTACACTATATTATGAAACAAGGAGGATATATCCATGAAATATTTTTATCATTACCAAATATAACAGGGGTATATTTTTATTTATAAATAATTATTGATTAATTTATAAATCTAGTGAATTCCTTTTGGACTAGCAGTATAAAATAGTATTGTTCAAGGAATATATAAATATGATAGAGGTGGGGAGTGTTATCATAGTTCATATAATTATTGATTCTGATCAATAAGCCTTTTAAATCATGTATCGGAAAACCAAAAATTTTGAAATTCAATACTCATTTTTTTAAACATCATGTATCTTCTATAGATTATTTTGAATAACTACAGGATAATAAAAATACTAGAAGAACCCCAAATATCATGTGTCCTATATGTTGTTATATCATGGAATGAGACCTCCATATAGATAAAATTTCCAAAAAAATATCACCTTTGAGTCCAATATTTGAATTACACTATAAATTTAATATCACAGGAATACAAGTAGATTTTAAAAATTCCTAGTGGATATTAATTATTCAAATAACAATTTTCATGGTATAGTTTAAACTATAATTGAGAAAGTTGAAATAATTTTGGATCATATCCATATATATAAATTTAAAAATAATTCTAAAGCAAATTGAAGGAGGAATCAACTAGAGTTTTATGCTAGATGCATTGTTTTGAAAAAACAATATATAGATTTATGAGAGTATAAAATTAACAAAATAGTTTATGATATTTTAAAAACCCAGACCCCTAAATTTTCATTGAAATAATATTTTTTTCACCAAGGGTATATAACATTATCCCATAGTAAATGGTAGTAATAAACACTACAATTTTTAAAATAATGAGGGGGTAATGTTTTAACCATTAAAAAAATGAAAAAAACTCATATAGAACAACAAAAAACAAAAATAAAACCAATTAAAATTTTACAAATGATGTAACAGAAAAAATATCAACATATATTATGATTTGATGAATATATAAAGTAACAAAATAAAAAATGAATTTTGAACAAAAAAACCATGACATTGAAACCAATATAGAACCACTCCAAACTCTCATAATATGACAACTAAAGTGCTCCACCTCAAATATAAATGATATTTTAGTCATGAATCACCTCTAGTCTAATATGAAATCTTCCCCATTCATGTATCTTGGAATACAACTTCTTCATTAGAATAATTGTGCATTGGGGGGGGGGGTGAGTAATCATACAATCGAGGGAAACTCTAATAATTATCCCATATTCCCCAAAAACTAGAATCTGTCCATATCAATGTCTTTTTATAAATAACATTAATAGAACATCCTATAAATTAACTGGTTTCAATGTTTAAATAAAATTTAGTGAGGAAAAATGTCCAAAGAATTGACAGAAAAAAACTATTCTCATTGGATGTAAAGAAAATTATTTTCAAACAACTTATCTTAATCATTCAAGATTATCACACATGACCCAATTAGAAAAATTACATCACCCTTTCAGATGAGTGTAATCCCTTATTCAACAACATCATCACAATGGTAAAACCATTTCCCCAAATTGGTCCTATTACTATGTGCATCTAGGCATGTTCTAAATAATATGAACAGACACCATACATACTATTTCATGTTCACACACAAAATATTAGTTATAATAAAACAATTTTTTCCATTCACAAACCTCATTCTGGTCATCAAACAAAACCCATGATTCAAGAACTAACCAATGAGTGGAAAATATAGAAGTGTTTACGACTATTAATTTAATTACAAAATAAAAATAAATTCAATTAAAAATAAAATTACCTTTACATTCTAGAGAAAATAGAGGTAGGGAAAACTCGAATACCATCAAAATGTTTATATGGCCCTAGGCTTGAACATTACATAATATTTAATTATGTTAATAAATCAAATTTAGAATCTTTTTGGACTTAGTTCAATAGAGTATTAGGTCATAACTTATACTTAGAAACATCAATATTACACATGTAAAATCATAATAATTATCCATTTTTCCATATAAAAAACTTAACATTATTAGTTCCATGTTTTAAACAACATGACATTTCATCGATCCCATATTAGACCCTATTCCACTTTATATCCTATGAAAAACATTTCAAAAATCATGGGATCAGCATAAGAAGCTCAATATGGGATATAAAAAGAAGGAAAACATTATGTTTTCAAATCAACATGAAAACCATGAATAATTTATCATAAAGTAATAACTTTCAAATTTAAGAAGTAGAAAAAAAAATCATGGAATATAAGCTCATTCTTTACTTTTTTTGTAATCAAAAGATTACCATAATTCCCATTGAAGGAAATATATTTAATATAAAGGTAACTTGGGACATAAATATACTGAAATTGAATAAACCTAAGTTTTACTACCACAAATATCTCTAAATGGAATATCTATACGGCCATCTTCCATAACCAATGAATTGAAGTATACAACGTCACCACCTATCCATGGTTTATCACAGAACCACCCATCATTTGGTTCATCATGTAACCACCTGTGGAACGTCCATGTACCATTATATATTTATAACAAATTAAATATCTCAAATATCAACATTTCAGGAATAATATTTAATTTTAAATAATTATAATTCATTTGAAGATATTGAAATATTAAATACACTATGAAAAAAAATTTCATTACCAAGACAACCAATATTGGAATCAGTTTTTTTCTTCCTAAAAACATTAAGGATTTTAGAGGAAGCCAAATAATGATTTCGACAACAAAGAGGTCATTCTCACCGCATATGTTAAAAAAATTTCTTTTATTATTTAGTAAAATTAGAAGTAGATGAAATATTAAATTTAAGTGAATGTAACAGTAAAGGTTGTTTATTATACACTGGCTAAAACAAAGAGGTGTATATTTTCAAAACAATCCTCAATTAAAGGATATTGTGATGAATGCCCTAACCACATGTTCATCTTGACTCATGCATTATTTAAAATCATGAATAATAAAAACTGTTAATTACTACTTGTTTCAGAAACTTTTCAAATTTATTATTCCTTTTATATCACTTATTACCTATCTATAACAATTAGTTAATTAGTTGAGGTCATATAGGACATTTTGTCGATGTAGGAAACATCAATCAAATATTAACTTGTTATAATTGTTAATTATCAATTTGGGAAAAAGGTGATTATTTCCAAAATGATATTAATGAATTTTATATCATATGTATATAATGTTTCCAGTAAATTTTTATTTATAATATTCTATTGCCTTTGGATATATGAAAATAAATGAACCATTCATGGAGATGGAAAGCCATACATACACACATATGATACTTTAATTTCTAGTTGATATTTAATCGAAGGAAAAAATAATGATTCATCGGTATATTATAATTTTTTTATAATATATATGTTATATATGGTACATAATTTCCTTAATATCATCCTTTATATGGTCCATGTATAATATTAACGAGTTATATTATATTGAGGGGTAGGTAGTCCGTACTACCTCAATGAAATTACGTATTCATACAACATGAAAATCATAAAGGTATATTATAAATGAGAATTAATAATGCATATATATGAAATGAATATCATAAATATCAATTATTATTACACTTCAATCATAATGGCCACCATTATAGGTTGATGGAGAAGATGGAACAATCATCATTTCATGAGGAAGTAGTTCACCGTCCAAAGAAACAATATGTTCCATGACCATTAGATGAAGGTGTGTATAAGTGTAGTACTAATAATTGTCATTAAAACAACTTATTATATATTGAATACAGGTTTTTTTATATAAAAAATTATTATGAATATCATAGGGAGGGGAGATGGAAAAAATAAAAGAACTTGAGGGAAGACATTTCCGTTAAATCAAGAAACTCCCATTTGTTTGAACCAAATGGGTTTCTTGAATTTACTTATGCTTAAGTTAAGGATTATAAGTGGAATATATGGATGTTGGGAAATTATTTGGTAAGATTTTGGACAAGACAAGGTGTCCTGAGAGGTGCGAGTAAGGGTTAGAGGCATTTCCTTTTATAAGAGGGCGGAGGGGTTCTTTAAGAAATTTTGAAAGTAATATTTTATTTCAAAATGATTATTGGTTTCAAAAGTACCAGAACTAATTAAATTAGAGAATATGTTGAAAATAACTCTAAATAAAATCATCGAATTAGAATTGTATAGGTTTTGGATATTATTTAATCTTTATCTTTTTTATTTAACACTTTTTTACTCATACGGTTTTTAACAATCATTAAACACTTTGAGAATACAAATTGATACAAAAGTATAAAAAATATCCAAATTAATATTTAATTAACCAAATTAATCACTTATTATAACTAATTTTCCTAATATTATATTTTATTTTAATTTTATAATATTTAATAAAATATTTTATATTTTAAAATTATAATTATTCCAATTATGAAAATATTTATATCATGACTTTTTTAAAAATCCAACACATCTTGGTTACATTGAAAATCATTTTTACTAGAAATATAACAGGTCATAATCATTATCGAAAATCATGAATGAAATTAAATGTTTAAAAATATATTTATTTTATTATTTATAATCTAATTAATTTAAAACATTCATTATTAAGGTAATCACTACATCATCATTTTGACATAATTAAAATTATTTATTTAATCTCAAAAAATTATGAATAAAATATGATTTAGTAAATCGTTTCAAATTTCCAATGAATATTTGTAGTCGAAGAGGTCACCTATATAACACCATATAAAAATTGTTTTACTAAAATATATATGTTTAGGATATATTTTCCTTATCATTTAATTAAATGTAAATAAATGTCATTTTTACTCACAATTGGCTCCACTGGGTCCAAAAATTGACCCAAAGATGTACATGGTTAGAAATATCTCATTAAATAAGATTAGTACACATGTTAAGGTAATTTAAAATTATTATAATATTATTTTTACCCTAATTGACTAGATTTGCCCTTTTACAAATGTAAAAAAATAACTGCTGAAGTTACTATTCATAAAGTCTAAAAATAAAGGATACCTATTTAAGAATTTTGTACTTTTGATTCCAAATATATAATCTATTTTTACAAATGAAAAACACAGAAGTTGCAGTAATTAATTTAAAATTTATTCCCATTGTCAAAAATAAAAGCGTGTTTTAAGACGTAAAAACTATAAAAAGATTCACATGTGTTTATGTACAATTTAAATGTAAAATTACATCCATTGGCCAAAATTGTATTAAATGGTTAAAAATTTATCCAATTACGCATTAAAAACAATTAAATTTATAATCTAATAATATTAAAATTTTTATTAAAGGAAATTTTGAATTAAAATAAAGTATTTTTCACAATTCATTAAAAATGAAATTTATTGGAAAAATACCTAAATTTTATCCAAAGTAAATTTGGAAGTTCTGCTTGTATAGAAGAATTTTATTTTGTCAAAATAGACATATAATTGTGACTGAACAACATACAAAATTTTTCACCATCAAAATTCTTTAAAACTACATTTTTAAAAAATATTACAGTGTTTACGTTTAAATTAGATTCATTCTAATTTTATTCCTCTAATTTTTATAAGATAAATGTCAAAACATTTAAGAAAAATGTTTAGTAGTATCATTATTAGATATTTTAATTCCTTCCAATAAAAATTCTAGGAATTAACTACCATGTAAAATAATAATATTATATTATCATGTTTCACTATAACTCAACCTTGTGTGAAACATGATATTTCAGAGAAACCCACTGTTGGGTGTCACATATGCCATCATACAAAAAATCCCCATTAATGTAAAATAATCACTTAATTAAAAAATATTAATAAATATGAAAATTTTCATATTCATTATTTACCTAAGATTTTACATCCTTCCCTCCATTTATAATTGCATCCCCCAAATTTTATTCACTTATCAAATAAGTGTGTTCAATTATCTCTCATAACATTTTTAGATTCCCATGTTGCCTTTTCAAAAATATGGTTTTTAAAAAATACCGTTACCTGATGAATTACCATATTCCACCGCAATTGTTCTCTTCAGTCAAAAATCTGGAATGGTTGTTCCCCAGGAGAATGATTTTCTTCCATCTAAACTATATTTGGACTCTAAACATGAGATGGATCTTTCATATACATTTTCAACACTAAAACATGAAAAAAAATTAGATGGGATAAACATCGATATAAAGCCACTCAATAAGAAATTGATCCATCATTCTCTAGAATTTCATAAGGTCCAATGAATCATGGTCTCAAATTACCCTTCTTACCAAAATGCATCACACTTTTCCATGGTGAACCTTTTAGAAATACATGATCACCTACCTCAATAGAACAGTCATTCCTACGGTAATCCTCATAACTATTCTACATTCTCTGATCTGTCCTCATATGTTTCTGTATCAATTGAACATTCTTTTCCACCCCTTCTACAAGCTCTATTATAATCAATTTTATTTTCACCTACTTCATCCCAAAATAATGGAGTTCGACACTGCTTCACATATAATTAATCAAATGGAGACATCTGTATACTGGATTGAAAATTATTATTATAAGAAATTGAACCAAAAAAAGTTGTTGGTCTCAAATTCCATGTTAAATTAATAAAGACGTACAAGGCATATATTCAAATGTAGTAATTATTCTTTCTAACAACCCATCTGATTGAGGGTGAAATGTAGTAAAATAATTTAATTCAATACCCAATGACTCTTGAAGGCTATTCCAAAAGTTAGAAGTAAACTTGAGATCAGGATCAGATACAAAGGGAATGGAAAATCTCTAAAATCAGACTATCTGTTTAACATTAAATTGATAAAGTTAATCTAGATACATAATATTTCTAATATGAAGAAAATGAGTTGATTTAGTTAATCGATCAACAATAACACAAATTGCATTGTTATCTTAAGGAGCCATTGGTTATCCCATGAAAAAATCAATGGACACTTCTTCCCATTACCAATATGGCATTAGAAAAGTATTAATCACCTCTTTCGATCACTACCACTATACTTTAACCTATTGGAAAGTCAAACACTTCACAATAATGTCAGCAATATCTCTTTTTATTCCAACCCATCGGTAATACTCTTGATGATATCTATACATCTTAGTACTTCCTTGATTAACTAAAAATGGAGAACTATTAGCTTTCCAAAATATCTATGTCTTCAACAGTGAATCCCAAGGCACACATAATATCTTTCGAAACCTCAAAACACAGTTTCTATCAGTTTTAAACTCAGGTAAAAAACCCTTCTAAACCAATAATAACTTTTTCTAAAAATCACTACCATATTTATGTGCTTTCGATAATCTGTCTTCTAGGGATGATTATACTAAAACTAGAAACCAAACAGGGGAACTCCCTGTACCAACAACATCCAATCCAAAAATCATCAAATCAAAAAAAGGATCTCAATTCAAACATATCATGTTTACTGTAGCATTACTATTTTGACTCAAAGCATCGACCACATTATTTTCTTTTTTCAAGACAGTAATGAGTCATGCAATAATAATCCTTGATTAATTACATTCATCTCGTCCGTCAAATGTTCAATTATATTTGAGTGAATATGTAAATCTATATTTTTTGGTTAGTATATATTTCACATTATACTCCATAGAAATGATGCCTCAAATTTCTTAAATAATAGACAACATCAGCTAATTTAAAATCATGTCTAGCGTAATTTTACTCATTAGGATTCATCTAACATGAAGAATATCCAATTACTTGATCATTGTGCATCATCACACAACCATTTCTATTCAACAATGCATCACTATAGATAGCAACATCACTATTTCTAGATGGTTGTGCCAAAACTAGAGTATTCAATAATCTTCTTTTCAATTCCTGAAAAAATTCCTCAATTTCGTTTTTCCAAATGGAGATAACACGTTTTTGAGTTAACATAGTCATTGGGATAGATAACCATGAAAAATATTCAAAAAAAAACTTTGATAATAGCCATCCAAACCATGAAAACTATGAATCTAGATTATATTTGTGGGTATTTTCCATTCTTCCACAACATTTGTTTTAGCAGGATCAACAGTTATCCCATTTTAAGAAACAATGTTACAAAGGAACACAATTTGTTGTAACCAAATTCAAAATTTCAAAATTTCACATTATATTTCGTTTCATTTATGCTTTGCAAGACAACAGTTGAATGACTTTAATGTTCCTATTTAATTTTGGAATATACCAAAATTTCATCAATAAACACAACCAATAACTTATCTATGAACTATCAGAAAATTCTATTCATAAAATAAATGAATACAGAAGGTTCATTGGTAAACCCAAAAGGCGAACTACAAATTCGTAATGTTTATATATAGTAAGAAACACGTTCATTGGAACATCTACTTCATTTACTTCGAACTGATGGTACCCTGACCTCATGTCAATCTTCAAAAAATTCTAATATCCCTAGACCTGATCAAAATAATAATAATAAATATGAGGAAAAGGATACCTTTTCTTTATAGATATATTATTAAATTCTATATAATAAATGCAAATCCTAATTAAAACATATTTTATTTTAATAAACAAGACTGAAGCACCCATTATGATGTGCTTGGTCGAATGAAACCATTTTCTATAAAATATTGAAATTTTTTTTTGACACTAAATGTTCAATTTGTTCTATTAGATTAATGGGTTTTGAAATTTTCATAGAATCAGGAAATAAGTCATCTATAAGTTCAACTTCCCAATCATGTATTATACCGGGAAACTCATCAGGAAAAACATCATGATACTCATTTACCACGAACACACCATTAATTTTAATAGTTCATTTGTTTTAAACAATATTAGCATGTTAACATTCATTTCTATATTTCACTAATTTCTCAACTTTTTAATATGTTATTAGTGATATGGGTTCCTTCTTGTACATAATATTGAATGTATTTCAGAAAATATTCCATTTTAGATCTATAGTCAATTTTAGCATAGTAAAAAGAATGTAAATTCATTCCCAAAATTACATGAAACTCTACTAGAGGAAATACAACATAAATTTTAGGTAAAATATTTCGACAAATAAGGATTGGAAGATTCTAATAATTTTATTGGCCTCAAAATTTTTCCTAGGTGTTTTTACAAAATGTTAATTATTAATTTCTTTATGTGGAATTCCAAATTTACCCAAACATTTTTAAAAAATAACTGAATTTGTAGAACCTCAATCAAAAATTACATTGGAATAATATAGAAAAATAATGTAATAAATACAACATAATTTGATAGTACCTCAAAATCTATAGTAGTAGTAAAATATTTTCCCCACCTGTCTTATTTTGATATGTCTGGCTTCCACCCTGGGTAGTCAACTTTGGAAACACATTTTGCAAAAGCTCAAACTCATTGTATCTAAAACATCATACCATATGATTTTTATTTCTTTCATGATCATATTATATAATGTTTTGAGAAATATAACCAGTCTTAACCACACTAGAACCACTTTACATATTTTTAGAATCATTCTATAGGTTGTTTTTTACCACACATCTCACAAAATGGAAATTTGATTTTCTTACCTATGGGATTCTTTGATGAATTCTTCCATTTTTCCTATGAACTAGACTTCATTATTTTCTTGCTATATAGATACAACTGATCATTATAAAACTACATTTCAACCTTCTCAGCACATCTTACAAGTTTCTTATAGCTTTTGAATTCATGAGAATATAATACTCCTCGATATGACAACTTCAGTCTTGAGTAAATTGGATTTATCTTTCAAATTTGGGAATCAAATGGAATTTTGGAGCATACCTTATCAGTGTTGTGAACTATTATTTGTAGAAAAATACTGAGTCATCCTCCACACTCAATTCCATGAATTTTTTTTCCATCCTACATCAAATCTTCTTAGAAAAATATTTCTCATGAAACATTAATTTGAATTCATTCAAATAAATAACGTCAGTATCTTTACTACCCATAGAATTTTTTTTCATCACCACCACTTATTAGCTTCACATTCAATACTATAAATAGAAAGAATATCTTTTTGATGTTTTAAACACCCCTTGAATTCGATAATATTATCCAGTTCTTTAATCCACCCTTCAACTAGCACAAGGTCAAATGATCATCTGATTGATGGGGAATGTTGCCTCAAGAAACGCTCTAGTATTGATATGTTCCTATGATGTTGATCTACTAATATGGTGCATGGATACCCCCACCATTAATAGATTGATTCAACTGTAAAATTAGTGCAAAAAAAATTAGTTCTGATTCCAACAATCTCAGGATGATGGTTTAGAAGGTTGTTTTCCTCTAGATGATGTCCCAATATAGTTTCCATGTTTCCTCTACGGAAAACCATTCTGAACACATAAATATCATAGGTGAATAAACATGGTAATCCGTATATTCTTTATCTTTTTAATATTACAATAATGAAAAAATAGTTTATATATATTAATTTAACAATATTCTAACTCCTAAAGTTATCTAAACCACCCTATAATAAAAATTATAAGGCCCTGGAATTCAACATTACATAATCATGAATTTATTTAATAAGTCACATTGCTTATCTTTTTAGGTTCAGAGATTTAGAGAATTCAGTCATAACATATACATAACAACTTGAATATTACATGTCTACACTTCTACTCAGTAAATATTTTTTCATAAAATAAAATTACATAAAAAAAGAAACATATTTAGTTCCATGTTTTTAACAACATTTCTTTTCTTTGATCCCATGCTTGAATCTATTCTAATTTATCTCCTATGAAAAACATTTCAAAAAATATTTGATGTGAATAAGAAGCACAGTAAGTGATATACATTGAAGGAAAACTGTTATTTTTCAAATCAACATATAAAAAATTAATACATTATTATAATATAATACATCCCACCTTTAAGAAGTAGAAAAACACTTCATTGAATATAGTCTCATTTCGTACCCTTTTTGTAATCTAGTGATTACCATAAATCCCATAGATAGAAATATATAGCATATAGATGTAACATGGGATATAAACATATTGAAATGGGAAAACCATATAATCGACATACACATATGTCACTAAATTGAATAAACATATGACTGACTTCCATACCCATTGAATTTGAGGTTACAACGTCACCACCCATCCTTGGTTTACCACGGAACCGCCCATTATCTTTCTTATGATGTTACCACCAATAAAATTTTCATGTACCATTATATAATCATAACTCATAAAATATTGAAAATATCAACATTTCACTAATAAAATTTCATTTTCAATCAAAATAAATCATAACACGATTTTGAAATAGTAAATTCATTTGGATATTAATTTTCAATACCCAAACCTCCAGAAAGATAATAAGGGATTTACTTTCTATTTAACAACATTAAGGCTTATAGAGAAATCCAAATAACGTTTATAGTGGTTGAGATGTCATTTTCACCGCATATATTAAATACATTCATTTTGTTGTTTAGTAAAATGATTCATGGATAAAAGATTCCCTTTGAAAGAAAGTAATTTTCAAAGAGGTTTATTATACACCATTTAAAACAAGGAAAGGAATATTATAACACCCTATTATTTTATTAGAGGTATATTTTTTTTATGTAATATGTTATATGAAAAGGAATCTTCCACTATACACAACAGTAGCTTGACTTGCGTTACACACAATCATGACCTTCCTCGATAGCGTGCGTAGTACATAATACTGAGTTTCACTAAACAACGATATATTATTATATTATTATAAACCAGCCATTATGAATAGTATTAAATGAATTTTTAATTTTATAACATTATAATTCATCTTCTACATTTTCTAGAATGAGGTATGAAAACAAAATCAGTTTTTTGGATAAAATAAGTATTTTTAAAAAAATGCAGTTTTACCGCCTCTTGATGGCACACCAAATTTAAATCTAGTTTTTGACAAGTTTATAAGTTCAATTTTACAAAATGAAATTCTTCATTAGAATCAGGATATAAAAATTTAATTTTGATAAAATTTTCATATTATTCTGATAACTTTCATATTTTAATGAATAATAAAAACACGGTATATTTTAATTATAAACAAATTTTTTAATCACAATACTTTATATGGTGAAATTATAATATTGAATTTTTTTAAAGTATAAATTTAATATATTTTAACCATTTTATATAATTTATGTCATTAGCATTAATTTTACATTGAATTCATAGGTAAAAACATTTCAATCTTTGGCAATGTTTTATCTTTTAAAACATGTTAGCTTAAGAACGGGATTAATTTTATTTATATTACAGCAAATTCTGTGTTTTTAATTTTTAAAAATAGATTCCATATTTGTAATCATTGGGTCCAAATTATGTTAATAGGTTACTTTAATTTTTTTGACATTATGAATAATATCTACGATAATTTGTTTTTACTACGGTTAAAGGTAAAAAGGTTAATTCAAGGTTAATAGAATATTATAATTATTCAAAATTACCATGAAACTTTTACTAACCATATTACATGAGTAGTGGCCGACCATGGGCATCCTTGGGTCGATTTTGGGACCCCATCGAGCCACTTGGTAGTGACAATGACAATTTGGATTAATTAATTTAATGTAAAGACAAAATTGACATTAACAAAAATATTTTAGTAATTAATTTTAATAAGGGGTTATATACATTATATTTTAGACTATAAATATTCATTTGAAAGCTAAAAATATTTCCTACATAATGATATTTTCTTATATAATATTTATATACCATATAAATTAAATTATTTATAAGACAATAATGATGAAGTATTTACCTCATTAATAAAGGATTTAAATAAATAAGATTATAATGATTAAAATATTTTCTAAAACATGTCCAATTCTGATTGGATGATTTTATTTCTACCATGAGTCATCTTATCTTAATCTTTAATTATTTTTGTACCTTTTTCAACCTAAGATAAGTTTATAATAAAATAATATTTCCACACTTCCCAAAGGTGCCCCTCTCCTCCATTATTAATGGGCACCTCCTCCTCCTCCTCCTCTCATGAATTTGAGACTTCAAGCTCGGAAAAAACCTACCAATTTCACTTCCCACTTCCATAGAAACATCCTAGAGGTCCTTCTCTTCTTCAAAGTCCAACCCTAGTGCCCTATGATGAGGTTAAGAAGTGCCGTGTCCAAGAAGAGGTAATATCCATTTCTGATCTATTCCAATTTCTTTCTTCTTCAACTTCTTATTCTTTAGTTTTTTCATTATGAGGTAATAACATATGTATCCCTCATATACTGATATGTTATTATAAATACGAAACAACCCTATTTCACCTCTTATCCATCCTACGAAAAACAAAATCACCGCACGTGCATACGTACAGAATACCATCTCCATGCCGTGGTGTAATCAGTTTTCCACCACAACATTACATGGATGGGTATAATGATGTAAAGAATATATATATATGATTATTGTAAAGTGATATTGATTCTGAAATATTATACATACACTCCAATACAATTCCGCGATCATGGGAACCATATCATCGTTCGTGCGTACGTACGGAATACCGTCTCCACGATGTGATGCGACTCATTATACATGATATTAATTTCATAATGATTATATAAACAAATTGAATGAATTCATATGATATATATTACACTAATAACATTATATATATGATGTATCTATATCCTATAATGAGGAATAAGAATTTATTCGACAAAACACGCATAAGAACATAAAGCATTAAACACCTGAATAACAAATAGCAATGAAATACAACTAATCAAAAGCTAAGAATATGACCATATATGATATTATAACAATGAATATGATTCTTTAATAAGTCAATGTCATTATTTAAATCATTATACAGGAGGTTTGGACATGTACAAAGCATATTGGACCTAAGGTAAGGGAAAATCTAACAATCTCACTTTTTATCTGAGATTGTTTATACTTCAGAATTTACTGGGGAATATTTATCATACAAATCCATGTTTTCTCAATATGTAATATTTATATTCTTATAAATTTTTTTATGTCCAATTTTACCCTTTTTGAGTTTTTAGTAAAAGATATGAAATGAATTTTTTTTTTCATTTTTCATACGAGGTACTTTTTTACTTTTCCAACATAAGTACGAGAAGAATGTTTTTTATACATCATGAATGGAATTTTAGAACATTATTTCCATGAATATTCATTTTAATTTTTTTCAAGTTTATTTTTAATCAACTTATTTTAGTTTAAAATTGTATGACATGTTAATAAAGGGAAACAAATTGAAGTAGAAAGGATATTATCCTCAAGAATGGAGTTCAAGCATTTTATCAAAATAATTTCCCATATAAATAATATAGGGTTCTATTTCTATACCTATTTTTACATTGATTTGATTATGTTATGATAGAATTATTTTTATGAAGTCCTTTTATCTTATATGATTTATGTTATGATGGCATGATGTTTAGGAATACCATTTTTATTACAAGGGTTATGCTATGATGTATGATTTGTGATCTTGTGGTACACATAAGAATGGTATCATTATGAGATTGGTGGGACCAATATCTCCCTCAAATGCAATGGGTAAATATTTTATATCTCATGAGATATACATGGCTGGAACGACATGTTAAACTGGTTTAGTGATACAGGACTGAAACGAGGAGTGAACTCGGTTCATAAATAGACTTTGTCCACTAAGATGGTCTTGGAAATGAGTATGGACTAATAAGAAATGATTCTCTATGATTATTTGTTTATTCCACAATGTTTCATGTTTTATGTTATGATTATTGTGATTACATTTCACAAGTATGATTTATCCCATGTTATGAAATTATGATCTCTTTTGCAGGTTAAGATTTACAAAATGTTATGTTCTTATGATTGATATTTCTTTTGTTCACCCTTACTGTTCATTTGAGATCACCCTTTTGTATGTTTTGTTTCCCTGGGTTAGGAAGATGTTTATTAAGTAGGATATTGCAAAAGGGACTCTAGATATGATTAAATAAATGGGAGACAATGTTGATGCAATATGAACCAGTTGTTACGGTTTCCCGGTTTCTAAAGACACTATACCTATATGGTCCTTCCATTGTTTTGTTATATGTTGTAATAATTGTTCTTAAATTTTGAATTAATAACAATTTATGTAATTTATGGGTCATTATAGTTGGTATCAGAGGCAGGTTATAGTCAACCATTGGAAACCATGATGTGAATGCCTTAGTAAGAAACCTAAGGATATGTCTAAGCATAGAACACAATCTTAGTGTCTTAGAAATATACATGAACAACCTATGATAATACCTTATGTGTGAAATTTTATTCTTGATTATGTGGTTTTCGTATTATAATTATTGTTACTCACACTATTCTTCTTGGTTTTAGTCAATGGTTGGGACCTGATGGAACCGTGTTATTGCAGAATGCGACGGGCAATGCAATAATAGTCCCCCTAAGCAACCAAACGTTATGGGAGCTGGAATGAAAAATGTTGTAGCCATTATCACACAAATTTCTCAAGTCATAAATCATGCAGGGCTTCCAAACGATCAAAGGAAGGAGGAACATTCTGTTGAATCCTTCATGAGGTTGCATCCACCTTCATTCAGCGGGTCTTCTGATCCATTAGTGGCTGAATAATAGATCAGTACCACTGAAAAAATATTTTTAGTTCATCAATGTTCTGAACATGTTAAATTAATCTTAGTAGTGTATCGTTTGGAAGGAGATGTTGATCAATGGTGTAATCTTATTCATTATATGCGGCAAAGGGATGAAATTGAGGCCTTGGAATTGGACGAGTTCAAGAACATATTTTTCAATAAATACTTCCCTCGTATTCTTCAAACAATGATGCAGATGGAGTTTCTTGAACTGAAGCAAAAGGATGATGAATATGTTGGTACCTATGAAGCCAATTTTACAAAACTTGAAAGGTACGCTTATGGTATTATTATCCGACCTGAGAGTAAGATCGATCAATTCTTTAGTGGCTTAAAACCAAGTCTTCAAAGGGCGTTAACCATAAGGGACTTCAATAGTTACGAGGAAATCGTTTGATGTGCTCTCTAGGATGAGATGGGCATTGGAGTAACACATCAGTCATATGGGTCTGATAAGAAGAGGAAAATGGAATTCGAAGGAAAATCTAAAGAGCTCACTGAAAATAAGATGAGTTTTCCCTTTTCTCAATGTGTGGAAAGAAACATGGAGGGATTTTTCTTAAAGGGACGTGTAAATGTTTCAAATGTGGAATGGAAGGTCATCGGGCATTTGAATGCCGCAATGATGGGAAGAAGATGTCTACTGATGCGAACAAAGAAAAGTCTACACATAGTGCACCTCCAACACTTCAATGTTACAAGTGCAAGGAAATGGGGAATTATGCCAATCAATGCCTTAATCCAAGGGTTTTTGATGATGATCGACATCAACATACTCTTAAGGATAAAGACAATGGAAAGTTACATGCAATTTCTATCAGTGATGTAGATTAGAATAACTATGTGGTTAAAGGTACACTTACCATCAACTCTAAAGTAGAAAATGTTTTATTTCACTCGATATCCACCCACTCCTTTATTTTTGAAGAATTTTCTAAGGGTATCATCATTTTACCTCAACAATTAGATGTTGAGTTAGCTGTGACAACCCCTAATGGAACAATTGTCGCATCAAAAGTTTATAATTCTTCTCTGAATGAGGTTTGTGGGATAGTGCTTCCTGCAAATCATGTGATCCTTACTATAGTAGAATTTGATGTGATTTTTGGCATGGATTGGCTTTCTTTATATGGAGCTCATATCAATTACCAAATAAAGGAAGTCACATTTCATATTCCAGATCAATCTATTATAGTCTATCGATTCAAGGATGAACATAACCTTCCAGTCGAAATTTCATCCATCCTATTTGTCTTGATTCCTCTAAATTAAGGTTATTTATCTCAAATGGTTGGTGAGAAACTCACGATTAAGAATATTCCCATTGTACAAGAGTTTAATGATGTAGTTCCAAAGGAATTGCTTGGTCTTCCACCAAATCATGAAGTTGAGTTTTCAATAGAACTCGTACCAGGTGCTTTACCTATTTCAAGGACACCTTATATAATAACCCCAATTGAGTTGCAGGAATTGAAAAAGCAACTCCAAGAGAATCATGATAAGTGATTCATACACCCTAGTGCATCACCTTAGGGAGTACCTGTTCTATTTGTTAAGAAGAAAGATGGATCAATGAGACTCTGCATTGATTATCGAGGACTTAACAAAATCACTCTCAAGAATAAATATCCTCACCCACACATTGATGACTTATTTGACCCACTACGCGGAGCTCAATACTTTTACAAGATTGATGTTCGTTCGGGGTATCATCAATTAAGGGTCAAAAGGGAGGATATATCAAAGATGACTTTCCGTACAAGGTATGGACAATATGAATGTATAGTTATTCCATTTGGTCTTAATAATTCCCCTGCAATCTTCATGGATCTAATGAATATAGCCTTTAGAGAATATCTTGATCAGTTTGTGGTAGTCTTTATAGACGATATTCTTGTCTATTCAAAGAGCAAGGAAGAACATTAAGATGACTTTAGAATTGTATTGAAGACCCTGAGAAAGGATAAGATTTATAAAAAATTTAACAAATGTGAATTTTTGCTTCAAAAAGTTTCATTTTTTGAGTCACATAATCTCAAAATCGGGGATATCTGTGGATCTCTAATAAACAGAGGTTATCGAAAGATGGTCAAAACCAACAGTAGTAACTGAGATCCGAAGATTTCATGGTCTGGCTGGATATTATCGACGTTTTGTGAATGATTTTTCATGATTATCCAATCCACTCACTAGTTTGACTCGAAAAGGATTTATGTTCGTGTGGATGGAGGAGTGTGAAGAAAATTTCATGGAGTTGAAAAGAAGGTTATACAGTGCACATGTTCCCACACTGCCTTATAGTGGAGAAAGTTTTGTGATCTACAATTATGCATCCAAAAAGTGATTGGTGTGTGTTCTCATGCAAAATTATATGGTGATAGCTTATGCCTCATGATAGTTGAAAATCCATGAGAAAAATTACCAAACTCATGATTTGGAGTTTGTAGCGGTAATATTTTCATTAAAGATTTGGAGGCATTATCTTTATGGTGAAAGGTGTGATATTTATACTGATCATAAAAGTTTAAAGTATATTTTCACACAAAAGGAGATGAATATTCACCAAAGAAGATGGTTGGTGTTGATTAAGGATTATGACTGCTCAATTCATTACCACCCTGGGAAAGCAAACAAAGTGGAAGATGCATTATGTCGACAAGACCATGCTAGATTATCCATGATGAGGATCACAAAAGATCCAATATTTAGGGATTTAAAAATGATGGATCTTGGAATTATAATGGAAGGGGAAAATCGTAGATTTCTCAAATGAATGTTTAACCATCTATACATGTAAAGATTAAATAACCACAAAAAGAAGACGTAGAGTTCAAAAGTATGTGATAAATGTTCCTGATTTCAACCTTGATTGTGATGGGATAATAAGGTTTAGGAATCAGGTTTGTGTTCCTCCCATCCCAGAATTAAAGAAGGATATGCTACATAAGGCTCATAGTTCATCATTATCTATTCATCCTGGAAGCACGAAGATGTATAGAGACCTAAAAGAGTACTTCTTGTGGGATGGCATGAAAAGAGATGTTGTTGAATATGTCTCTCAATGCTTGGTTTTTCAGCAAGTTAAAGCTGAGAGACATATGTCTAAGGGGATATTACAAAAATTACCCATACCTGAATGGAAATGGGAAAAGATCACTATGGACTTCGTTACTGGACATCCTAAAACATCAAAGTGTAATAATGCTATCTGGGTCATAAGTGATTGTCTTAAAAAGTCGGCACACTACATTACTATTAGAGTGGATTTCTCTCTTGATCAGCATACCAGGATATTTGTATAGGAATTGGTAATATTGAATGGAGTACCACTTTCCATTATATATTATCAGGATCCGAGGTTTACCTCAAAGTTCTGGCGAAGTCTTCCGTATACTCTAGATACAGAGTGGAGTTTCAGCACTACTTATCATCCCCAAACAGGCGGTCAGTCTGAGAGGACAATTCAAGCTCTTGAAGACATGTTAAGAGCTTGCTCTATGTATTTCAAAGGTGGATGGGATCAACACCTACCTTTGGTGGAATTTTCGTATAATAATAGCTTTCACTCCAGCATTCAGATGGATCCTTATGACGTTCTATATGGAAATAAATGCTGATCTCCAACTCGCTGGGATGAAACTGGGGAATGAAAGCTATTAGGACCGGATCTTGTTGATGAGATGGGAGAAACGGTCAGATCTATTCAACAACACATAAGAGCAGCTCAGGGTCGACAAAAAAGTTATGCCGACATTCGAAGAAAAGACCATGAGTTTGAAGTGGGTGATAAATTGTTATTACGAATATCTCCTTGGAAGAGAGTAATGAGATTTGGGAAAAAGGTAAAGTAGAGCCCTAGATATATTTGTCCTTTGGATATTCTGGATCATGTTGGGAAGGTAGCTTACCGATTGGCGCTTCCACCGAATCTCTCTCAAGTTCATGATGTGTTCCATTTATCTATTATGAGGAAGTACATACCTGATCCTTCACATGTACTAAGCACAGAAGTTGTACCACTGGAGCAAGATCATTATTATGAAGAACAACCGATAGTGATTCGGGATCGTAGTGAAAAATTTCTGAAAAACAATACTGCTTGATGGGTTAAATTTTTATAGTGGAACCACCAATTAGAAGAATCTATATGGGAAGTTGAGGATATGATGTGGGAGAGTTATCATCATCTGTTTGTTACGAAGTGACGAATTTCGAGGGAGAAATTCATTTTAATGGGGGTAGAATGAGACAACCGAATATTTTATGAGAAGTATATATTTTATTATTTAATATTTTATATACAAATGAATCTTCCACAGCACACAACACTTGCTTGGCTTGCATTACATGCAATCACGACTTTCCTCGATAGCGTGTGTAGTACGCAATACCGAGTTTCACTAAACAACGATATATTATTATAATATTATAAATAGCTTTTATGAATAGTGTTAAATGGATTTTGAATTTTATAACATTATAATTCATCTTATACATTTTCTAGAATGAGGTATGAACACAAAATTAGTTTTTTTGATAAAAGAAGTATTTTTTAAAAAATATGGTTTTACCGCCTTTTGATGGCGCACCCACATTAAATCTAGTTTTTGACAAGTTTATAAGTTCAATTTGACAAATAAAATTCTTCTTTAGAATCAGGATATAAAAATTTACTTTGGATAATTTTTTCATATTATTCTGATAACATACATAATTTAATGAATAGTAAAAACATAATATATTTTAATTAAAAACAACTGTTTTTATCGCAATACATTATATGGTTAAATTATAATATTGAATGTTTTTAAAGTATAAATAGAATATATTTTTAACATTTTATATAATTTATGTCATTAGCATTAATTTTACACTGAATTCATAGGTAAAAAAATTTCAATCTTTGGCAATGTTTCAACTTTCAAAACCCATTTTCTTAACAACAAGATTAATTTTAAATTAATTACTACAGCTTCTGTGTTTTGAATTTTGAAAAATGGATTCCATATTTGGAATCAGTGGGTCCAATTTATGTTAATAGGTTAATTTTTTTTATTGTATATTATGAATAGTAACTACGGTAATTCTTATTTACTTCGGTTAAAGGTAAATTTGATAACTTTAGGTTAAAAAAAGATTATAATAATTCAAAATTACCTTGGAACATGTCCTAATCATATTGGATGAGTAGTGTCTGACCATGGGCATCCTTGGGTCGATTTTGGGACCCCATTGTGCCACTAGGTAGTGACAATGACAATTTGGATTAATTAATTTAATGTAAAGACAAAATTGACATTAACAAAAATCATTTAGTAATTTACTTTTATAATGGGTTATATAAATTATATTTTAGACTATAAATATTCATTGGAAACATAAAAAGATTTTCTACATAATGAAAATTTTTATATAATTTTTAGACACCAAATAAATTAAATTATTTATGACAAAATAATGCTGAAGTATTTGCCTCATTAAAAAATCAGTTAAATAAATAAGATTATAATGATTAAAATCTTTTCCAAAACATTTCCAATTATGATTGGATGATTTTATTTCGACCATGAGTCATCTTATATTCATCTTTATTGATTTTGGGACCTTTTTAAATAGAAGATAAGTTTATAATAAAATAATATTTCCACACCTTCCCAAGGTGCCCCTCTCCTCCCTTATAAAAGGGCACCTCCTCCCTCTCCTCCTCACACCACATTGAGCCTTCATTCTTGTACAAAACCTGCCCATTTCACTTCCAAACTTCCATAGAAACAACCTGGAGGTCCTTGTATTCTTCAAAGACCAAGCATAGTGCCCTAAGAGGTGGTTAAGAAGAGGCGCGTCAAAGAAGAGGTAATATCCATTACCGATCCTTTCCAATTTCATTCTCCATCAAATTCTTCATCTTTAGTTAATTCATTATGAGGTAAGAACATAAGTATCCCTCATATACAGATATGTTATTATAAATATGAAACAACCATATTTCACCTTATATCCATCCTATGGAAAATGAAATCACTGCGTGTGCATACGTACGGAATATCGTCACCACGTCGTGGTGTAATCTGTTTTCCACCACCACCTTACTTGGATGGGTATAATGGTGTAAAGAATAACTATATATGATTATAGTAAAGTGATATTGATTCTGAAATAGTACACATACACTCCAATACAATTCCATGATCATGGGAATGATATCATCGCTTGTGCGTACGGACGGAATACCATCTCCAATATGTGATGTGACTCGTTCTACATGATCTTCATTTCATAATGATTATATAAACAAATTGAATGAATGAATATGATATATATTACACTAATACCATTTTGTAAATGATGTATATGTAGCCTATAAAGAGTAATAAGAATTTATTCGACAAAACACACATATGAACATAAAGCAATAAACACCTGAATAACAAGTAGCAATGAAATAATACTAATAAGAAGCTAAGAATATGACCATATGTGATATCATAAAAATTAATAACAATCTTTAATAATTCAATGAAATTATTTAAATCATTATAAATGAGGTTCGGTCCCATACAAAGCTTATTAGACCTATGGTAAGGGAAAATCACACAATCTCACTTTTTATCTGAGATTGTTTATACTTCAGAATTTAATGAGGAATATTTATCATCCACATCCGTGTTTCCAAAATATGTAACATTTATATCTTTATACAATTGTTTAATTCCAATTTTACACTTCGGTTAGTTTTTAGTAAAATATATGAAAGGAATCCTTTTTCGTTTTTCGTACGAGTTACTTTTTGACTTTTCCGACATAAGTACGAGAAAAATGTTTTTTTATACGACATGAATAGATTTTTAGAACATTATTTCCATGAAAATTCATTTACAAGTTTTCAAGTTTATTTTTAATCATATTATTTTATTTTAAAATTGTATGACATGTTAATAAAGTAAAGATGTTTTTGAAGTAGAAAGGATATTTTCCTCATGAATGGAGTTCAAGCATTTTATCAAAATTATTTTCCATATAAAAGAATCTTGGGTCTGTTTCTATCCGTTTTTTTTTGATTGATTTGATTATGTTATGATGGAATTATTTTTATGAATTCCTTTTATCTTTTATGATTTATGTTATGATGGCATAATGTTTAATAATCCCATTTTTTATTACATGGGTTATGCTATGATGTATGATTTATGATCTTGTGGTACATATAAGAATGGTATCATTATGAGATGGGTGGGACCTATATCTTCCTCCAACACATTGGGTAAAGATTTTATATCTCATGATATATAAATGGATGGAACGGCATGTTAAACCGTTTCAGTGATACAGGACTGACACAAGGAGTGAACTCGGTTCAAAAATGGACTTTGTCTACTAAGATAGTCTTGTAAATGAGTCTTGACTACTAAGAAATGTTTCTCTATGATTATGTGTGTATTCCACAAAGTTTCATGTTTTATGTTATGATTATTGGGATTACATTTCACAATTATGATTTATCCCATGTTTTGAAATTTTGATCTCTTTTGCAGGTTAAGATTTCCAAAATGTTATGTTCTTATGATTGATATTTATTTTTTTTACCCTTACTACGCATTTGAGCTCACCCTTTTGTATGTTTTCTTTCCCCAGGTTGGGAATAAGGTTATTAAGTTGGATATTCCAAAAGGGACTCTAGATATGATGAAATAAATTGGAGAAAATATAGATTCTATATGAACTAGTTGTTTATGTTTCATGGTTTCTAAAGACACTATACCTATACGGTCCTACAATGGTTTTGTTATATGTTGTAATAATTGTGCTTAAATTTTGAAGTAATAAAAATGTATGTAATTTATGGGTTTTTATAAATATTATCAAAAAAACATCAATAAAAGGAGATTAAGACGAAGTCCTTTACCTCATTTTGGATTTGACGTGTCCATTTTTTCATTTAATGAATAATAAACATAAGTTAATATATACTATAACCATAACCTTTTAAAAGTATATTATTCCCACTTTATCACTTATTACCATTCTATAATAATTAGTTAATTATTTGAGTTGTTATCGATCATTTTTTCGATGTTCAGAACAAGTGTCAAAAATGAACTTGTTCTAATTATAAAATTTCCATGAGATCAAATTTCCATTATCTACAGAATGATATTCATGATTAAGATATCATATAAATCATATATATGCCATGTATACAAGTATTTATAATAGAACATAGCATTTTTATATAATAAATGAAATGCACTATTCATGGAGACGGTAGGTCGTACATATGCATGAATGCTACTTTCTTTTCTATTTCATATTTAAAGTAATGAAAACAAAACGATATATAGGTATATTATAATTATAGTATAATATCTATGATATATATGTTACATAAGTTCATTAATTCCATCTTTTAAACATTCCATGTGTTGCATTTATGGGTAATATCACATCAAGGGGGTGGTAGTCCACACTTCCTCAATGAAATTATCATATTTATACAACATGAAAAGAATAATGGTATATTTTAAATAAGAATTAGAGGAAAATATAATTAAAATAGATATTATATATTTCATATATAATTATAGTTTCATCCTAATAGAAACCATTGGTGTTGGTAGGAAAATATTGAACAATTATCGTTTCATGAGGCAGTAGTTCACCGTCCACAAACACACAATGTTCTATACCAATTAGATGGAGGTGTATAACTGCAGTTCAAATACTTATCATTTCAAAAACCTATAAAATTTATAATACTTGTGTTCTTATGTAAACCATGAATAAAAATATCATGGGAAGGGAAGATGGAAAAAAAAGAACTTGAGAGAAGACGTTACCTTTAAATCAGGTAAATCCATTTGGTTTCAACCAAAAGGTTGTCTTGAATTTCTTTATGTCCAAGGTAAGGATTATAGGCGGAATATTTCGATGTTGGGATTTTATATGGGTAGATTTTGTACAATACAATAGGGCATGAGAGGTGTGAGTAAGGGTTTTAGGTGATTTCCTTTTCTAGGAGTAAGGAGGGGCTCTTTTGGATCGTTAGAAAGTATTATTTTATTATAAAATTATTTTCAGTTTCAAAATGTCCAAAAATAATAAAATTCAAATATAAGATGAATATTATCCGAAATAAGATCATATAATAAGAACATGGCATATTTGGGATATTTTTTAATCCTTATCTTTTTAATTTAACCGTTTTTTACTCTTATTGTTTTATCATGCACTTAAAATATTACGAATAAAAATACTTACCAAAAAATGTAAAATATTCAATTAAAGAGTCATTAATAAAATTTTATAATTATGATAACCATTTTTTAAAATATTTTATTTTCTATAATTTTATAATATATAATAAATTATTTAAAATTTTAAATTTGATTTATGTCAATTTTGACACTATTCATATCATGAAATTTTTAAAAATGCAAAACAACATGGTTACATAAATATAAATCATTAATTAAAATATAACAAGTTATAATAATCAATAAAATTACAGAATGATATAAAGACATTCATAATAAATTAATATTAATATTTATAATCTCATTTATTTAAAACATTCATAAATAAGGTAATCAATACATCATCATTAGGTCATAAATAAATTTATTTATTTAAATTCTAGAAAATACAAATAAAACACCATGAGGTAGGAAACATATTTTTATTTCCAATTAATATTTATATTAGAAACCATCAAATATATTAAAATAGATAACAAATTTTTTAGTAAATGATACCTGTTTAGGTAATATTTTCTATAACATTAAATTACAAGTAATTAATTTTCATTTTCACTCAAATGTTGCTCCATTGGGTCTTAAAATCGACTCAAAGATGACCATGGTTGGAAATATCTCATAAAATAATGATAAGATATATTTTACATTAATTTAATATTATTATAATATTTTTTTAAACTTATTTACTAGATTTACCCTTTATCCAAGGTAAAAATAATAATTACGGTAGTTACTATTCATAATTTCTAAAAATAAAAGATTCCTATTTAGACATTTTGGGAATCCTAATTCCAAATATGGAATCCATCTATCCAAATTCAATAAATATATGTTTCAGTAATTATTTTAATATTAATTTTATTTGTTAAAACAAAGAGCGTGTTTTTAAGAAGTAAAAAATACCCAAAGATTGACATGTGTTTATGTCCATTTTTAATGTGAAATTACATATAAATACCAAAATTGCAATAAATGATAAAAACATAACCCAATTACACTTTAAAATCAATTAAACAAATAATATATCTATATAAATAAATTAGATTTAAAGGATGTTTTGATTTAAAACAATGTATTTTCACTATTCTTAAAAATCAAAATTTTTCAAAAAAACATCAAAATTTCTTCCAAAGTAAATTTTGATGTTCCTCTTCTATAAATAAATTTTATTTTGTTAAAAAAGACATTTAAATGTGACCGAAACATTATTTAAAAGAGTTCTCAATCAAAAAGGTGACAAAACTACCTTTTTTAAAAAATTAGTGCATTTATGGTTATATTTTGATTCATTATCATTTTAGGCATCTAAATTTTATTAGATAATTGTCAACGCATTTAGAAAAAATGTTTAATCATAATATTTTTAGTTATGTTCATATAAACCAATACAATAGCTTGGCATTAACTACTATTGAAAATAATAATTATATATTATTATTTTTCAATATTACTTAGATTTGTGTGTAATATGAGATTTTGGGGAAATGCATTATTGCATGTTGGGTATGCCATCATACATAGAAACCCATTTAAAGTAAATTTAATATTTAATTGAAAAATAAAAATAAAAACGAAAAATTTCATATTCATTATCCACCAGGGATGTCACAGTGTTGGACAAAGTGGATCATCACATGATGTCACATATATGAAAACTATCATTCATTTCTCGAATTCTACACAAGATAGTCTGATTAAAACTTTTCTAATCCTAGAGATTCAATCCAAAATAAATTGTTCTATAGTTCCATTCAAGAGGGAAAATTAATATATGTATTAAATTGGTTTAACAAATCAATTACATTTTGTTCATAAAGATCAATGATCGAATAATTTTTGAGAGCAGAGTCTGAAATTTAAAGATCAATAAAAAGCCCCATAAGGATGGGAAATGATTAGGAGCCTAAAATAAGGAAATAAAAAATGAGTTCTATATGGAAATTGTTAGTTTTTAGATATAATTTCTAAATTTATCTTATTTAATTTACAATTAGGACACATAATTTGGAAAACTATGCATTAAACCCGAACACCACTACTATGGTAAACTTTACAAATGGAATGGTTTGGAAATACCGGTAGGAATACCATGTTTCAACCACACACCAACCTAGAAGCCCCATATTCCCTCAACATGGTTTATTGAAGAATATATATGGTTTCTATAAACAACTCTAAAATAATTAACAATTAAAAAAATTCCATTACAGTACACAAAATTCCATAAACATCAAAATACTTGAATTAAATATTTCAAGACATAAAATAAAGAATAAGAAATAGAATTAGATCGAAATGGAGGTGTCACATTCAGTATAAAAATTGTATTTTCATCCACTAAAATATAGTGGTTGAAATTTTTATTAAATTTTTTAGACCACTTCCCAAGTATGATTTTACCTTGTTCCCAATTCAGTTCTTTAATTTGAACTTAATTCCATAAAACTAGTTCCAAAGAAATAGTTCCCCTCAAAATGTATTTTCATATCTATGCATAATTAAATTCGTTCAAAAATAAATTACACTTTAGGATTAATTGTCATGTGATACCATGTAATCAAATTAAAATGATTAAAATATTGCATCAACAGTTATGCGTAATGGTTAACATTAATGACATTCTAGAATCTCAATTTTAATGCAAGACTATACTAATTTGTTGTCGAATAAGAAAGGTTCCCACATTCTTATTAGATACTATTACTTTAATTTTCAGACGATGATGACCCAATAATGACGAAACATTTTTTTAAACATTTTCACATAAATCAGAAGTTAAGGGGAGATTACGATTTTCTCTTTATGATTTCTTGAAACTCAATTTCATAAGCATTAATTTCTGGATTATTTGAATCTATTTTAAGGTCTCTTGGTGATGGATAGGTCCAATTAGTTATGTTTATAATGTTTCCACCAAAGAAAAAAATGTGTTACATGGAAGACCATACAATTACTAATAAATAGCCATAAGTATCAAATCCCAATGACTTTTATTATGTGACTAATCCACTGATGGAAAATTATCATCCAATGTGAAACCAATTATTATGACACAAGATAAAATAATACCATCTAATGTATAAATCATACATTCTTAATTACTATACATCTATGTATGCTATTCCATGGTCATTATAATTTGGGTTCCTTGATATGATGAGAATTAAACACAAACACACAAGATAATATGTATTTATATTAGGGAAAATTTATATTAGTACTCTATGAAACTTTTACACATCCTAAATATACTATTTTTGTATATACTATAAAATTTTGAACCCCCGTTTTGAGAGAAAATGTGTGATATTTTTGAGTATATGAACTATTATCCATATAGAATCACGTTTAAAAACATCCATCACAATCATGTGACAAATTCCATGAGCATCTGATCCCATATTTGAATTAGTATATCATTAGATTGTTGTATACCAGCTGGACATTAATTATCATACATAAAAACTTGAAAATAGAATAATTTTATGAAATGACCAATTAACTTTCCTCTTATACATACCCCCCAAAAAGGGCTTTCATTACCTTGAATATTTATCTAAGTACCTAGATGAGGATATATTTTCATAGGCTTATATAACGAAATAATATGTTACATAGAGGATTGGAGCTCCAATATTTAGTTCTAAAAATCAATTTTCATGTTTGATTCCCTATTTAAATCATCTATAATTTTCTAATTATTAATTTTTGAGCTAAATTTAATGAATTCATGATATGCTCATGGATCCAACTTATCTAAATCCTTCATATCAAGAACAATATTTTGTAAGAAGAAAACATTAATTTCTTCTAAACCATATTACCCTGATTCATGTCATCAATAAACCACATCAATTTCTATTGATCACGAGATTCTATGAAGTTTTTTATATAATAAATATAAATCATAGAATCGTTTACTAAATTCTCCATCTTCTATGTTTAGACAACATTGTTGTTAAACTTCTAGAGATACATCATCCAATGTTTTTTCCTTAGGTTTTGATATTTTGAGGTATGATATGTACTAAAAAATTATGTCTCGTGGGGACTATGCAATTTTCAGAAAGAGATAGTGGAAAATATTTTTTTGGAATGTAACACTACAACTAATTCGAGGACATGGATTATTTAATTCATTGAATGTTTTCACAACCACCTTTATCCATATGTAAGATCCCAACCTTTTCTGCCCATACATAATTTTGTTTTGGTTCCAAACTCACTATTGGTGATAATGAAATAATACTTGGGTGTATTACATGTTTTTGTGGTGTCTTAGTAGTTTGGTACACAAAACAAGAGTGAATGAGGAAAAATAGTGCACAATGCATGAGTTGTTCACATTTATTTATAACTACGCACTTTTCCATAGAAAATGTGTTGGAAGACCTCTTCTTAAATAGAGGCTGGGGAACAGGCTCTATAAGATTTTACAAACAATGAAAGTTCTTACCAGAGATCTTTAATCATGGATTCTCTTTGATAGAGGTATCTTCTTGTTTAGTTCAATGTTTGGACAACAATGTACCGAATCCATTTTCCCCTAAAAATTTGGAATTTCCAATTTAATAATTGTTCATAATCAAATATCCCAAAAACATATTCCCCATTAGGCCCCTCCATCTGGGGAGATGAATCAACACCCCCCTCCTCCTCCATGGGTCTTCCACCTTTGATTGTACGCATTTAGATTACCATTTGGTTCAAATTAAAGCTCAAGGTACTTCTCAGACTCCCTTTCATTATATTTTCTAGAAGTGGATTAGTGTGTCAGTTTCAATCCTTCCAAATACCAAATAAATAGTTTTTAGGGGTTTCTTAAACTAATAGGAAGACACCATCTTTGTTAAAATCGACAGTTGATAGTGTACAATTGGTTTTCTATGAGTATTAGGTAGGCCGTCTTTAATATTTTATTTTAGTACTTATGTTCATTATATGCATGTGGTTGTTCCATGTTTCTAAATTATTTATTTTGAAGCCTCAGGTTATGGGAATTAATTTTTGAATAATTGTGCGGTGAAAAGACCCTTTAAAAATACCATTGGATCTATTAATGATTGGACACAAGACATAGGGCAAATAATGAGGTAAGAAAATCCATTAAAAGATGCTAAAATGATTTTTGTAAAGGAAGTGATGATGAATTCATGAAATTAATTTGTCATGATTATTAATTGTACATGTTTCTATGATTTAAATTGAGAAATTTCTATGATTATATGAGCTTTTAGAAAAATATTAATATAAGCTTGGAAAGGGTTTTAAACATAATGTACTAGATTTTTCCTCGTTTATATTTTTCAAAGAGTGGAATGTTGTTTCAAAATTAGGATGTTTTTTTAGAAAGGTGGCCTCGACCTAATTTTTTTTAAAATTGTTTGATGGTAGATTTAAAATGGACTATGATTTTCTGTGCGGTTTTATTCTTGTGAATATTCTTTTGGTTTATTTTCTAGAATTAAAAGTAATGGATCTTCCTTGGGTGTGTTTTAATTTTTAAAAATAAGGACCCCTATTAATGGGTAGTTTTAAATTAATTTAATGAATCGAGTGGATTTTTGATATACCACACAATGTTTTAAGTGGTATGATGAGATATTGTAAAATTGGGTATGGTAATGTTAGTCCATACTTAGTTTAGGATTGCCAAAAATGGTGTTGTGATTCTAATTTGAGCATTGTTGTTATTTAGGTAATGAGATTACATTCCTAAACACAAGGTGCATGGAAGGACCTTCCATGTTTATGTTATTGGAGAAATCAAATGGAACACTTGGTCTAAAGGAATATGGGAATGGTGTTTCATATTCCGTTGTTTCATGGAATATACTGACATTCCTAAACCCAAGGAGTATGGACGTGGAATAATATATTCAGTCTTTTCATGTAATGGAATGAAACTCCTAAACCCACGGAGTATAGACATAGAGTTCCATTTTCATGTTAATCAGAGAATAGAATGATTATCTGGAATCCAATATGAATGGACATGGAATTTCATTTATGTTATTTGGAGGATGGATTGATTCTCCTAAACCTAGAGAATATGGACATGAAGTTCCATTGTTTGGTTGGGATGACATGACATGAAATTATAGACCACAACTAGATTCATGGACTGATTCACTAAATGTTTCTAACCTGTGATCTCTTCGTAAATAATATGGTTAATGAGACTGATGATCCGAGGTACACTGAAATAATGAAATTAAAAAAAATTGTCTTTTAAAATTAATAGTTGAATCACTTTTATGAATAATATGGGACCTGATATGAAGGATTGCATAACAAATTTGTAAATGTTTTTATAATAAAATACTGTTTTCCTTGATGTTTAATATGTAACACACCTTTTTTCTCTGTGAAATACTAAAAAGATTGGATATTTCTTCAATCACTATTATTGGTGGCCAATTTTGCTTTTCTGAAATTTTTATTAGGAGGCAAGGGCACTTGTTTACCAGGGAAGACACTTCTTATTTCTGTTATTGGTCCCTAAATGGGACAAAGCGTTGGTTCAATGTGTGGGATCTGACATTAGATCATGGGATGTTAAGATCAAGTAGGATCTTTGGTGTGATGTAAAAATATTTTTTTGGTTTGGTTTATGAATCTTATTTATATGATTTTTTTCTAGGTTGTGTACACATCATGTTCTTATAGAATGTGTTACATGTTTACTTGTTGGAATATAGTTGTATATTGTCCATTTATTGTTTCTATTTGTTATTTGATGATTTGATATTATTTCTAATTCTATTATACTCTCATAAGTGGGTATAATCTCCCAATGTTGCACTTAGACCATCACTACAAGGTGGTAGCCTCTAGCGTACGAGGAGGTACACATGTGGTCGTGTGGTGACCAGGCTTGGGGAGAATGATTAAAATCCCTCTAGGACCGTGACATTACAAAGTGGTTTTAGATAATTTTTTTTCTTTATCATTGTATCATGGTATATAATATAGTAGGATATTTTCAAGGACTATAAATGAGCTTAATCCTGAGTTCCAGCTCCCACACATACAATAGAAAATACATGTTTGTAGGGGTTGTAATTTTTGTTCTATTATCCCTTTTGTAGTTGATTTATATTTTCACCTAATGTGGTGCAATTGGGTTTGATGTTATAGATTTATGAGATTTTATATATTTGAAATGTATTGAAATAGTTGGTGTATGGAATCATACATAATGTTTTCTATGTAGGATTGATCGGTCTTCCATATTTTTATTACATTTTTTCGTGAAACGGAAATAATATTGGAAAATTTTGAAGAGAACGTGGATGATGGTAACATTTTAAAACATGAAATTGATTAATATTTGGATTTAATTATAAAAAATTTGGGTAATCAAATGGTTTTGAAATGTATATATTCTTTTATTGAATTTTTGGAATTATGAATTCTCAAGTTTTAACATGGAGATGTTAACACAAGAGGGATGTGTCATAAAGATATATTGAGGCATTGGAAATGGGTAACAATTGTGTTGTGTATGAACTATTTTCATTGGTGCTTTGGGTAGTGAAGGTGACTTACTTTGAGGCCTCAATTATTGGTCAGGAAGATAGTTTGGAATTTACATGTGGTAAAAGGGGGAGAGATTATCTTGTATTCAGTTGGGTGATAACCTTGAGGTATTAATATTTTCTCTATCTGCTAGGATGTAGTAGAATTTTTGGGTTGAGATATTGTGAGTGGTTTTTCATACCCTATATTAGATGTAACTATTCATTGAGGGTGTCTTATGAGAGAGGCCATTTGGGTTTTTGGTTCCATCAAGGGAATTAAAACATGAGATAGCTATTGAAATCGTTTAGGGTAAATAGAAAATTTTGTTTTGTGTTGGTTCCGAATAAGGGGTATGTATAAAGAAATTAATTTGGAGTTGTGACTAGAGTAGTGATTTTGTACTGGTGTTTTGAAAAAATCATGGTTAATATGTCATGAGTATATCCCATGATACAATAGAGGATGATTTGGATATTGAAATAGTGATCAAAATATTCTGTTAGATAACTCAATGAGATGCAGGTTTCTACCATGTTTTTGTGTTCAGGAATGCACATGTGTGTGTGATGTCGGTTTTGGGGTCTGTTTCAGAATCAGAATAATCATTCGAGTGTCAATACAATTTTTTTACGATGATCCATGATGTATACCAATTTTAACATAGATTGGATATTTTTTGTGGATGGGACAACCATAAAGAGTGTTGGTCACATAGTTAGTCTTATTGTGTGAGTTTAGGTGTTTGTAGGGATCATGAGAAGGCCTTGAGAGTGACATTGGTGGACCAAGAGTTATGGTTGACATTGTAAAATGACATTAATATCTATCGCACATGGTATGTCACTTTTATATTATGGGTATTTTGATTTATCTATTTATTACATAACAGTGTGTTAGCTAAGGGGATTTGATTTTGTATTGATGTTGGGAACATGCTAGGGATCCGTTAATCATTTTTAGATTGGTGAACAGGGTGGTTGAGAATAAGCGCCTATTGTTTTTTGTGAAACTATAGTGGGGATAATAATTATTATGTTGATTATTTGGTTTCTAAATTTGATAAATGATCATTATCTCTAAGTATGATTCTCTAGAGCCATTCTTGGAAAACCTGAGTGGTGGGGTGGATTAGGTGTCACATTAAGCAATGATCTGATAGTAATGTGGAAGCATACAGTGATGGGGTGGTGAGTATCTTTGGGGATCCAACTTGAGTTTTTCTGTCTTGGTGTTAATGAGATGTCAGTTTGGTGGGAAGCCAAATAAATTCGGTAGTTTTAGGTGTCCCCATAGTTAGAGGTGACATAAGTGAAGGATATTTTGTGCTGGAATTCATTAACAACTTCCTACCACCCCTTTAGAAAGTGACAATCATGGAAATTATCTTTACATCAGCTCAAATACACTGATAGAGATCAATCCATACCCCCAAAAACCTAAGTGTTTTTTTGTGTTTCTTATGGGGCCTCTTGGAGGTTACATTCATTGAACAATATTTGTGGGTTTTGATTATGGTATATACACCATTGATTATTTTAATGGGATTAACTTGTGATGGGCTGAATGTTGAAAAATTCAATGAGTGTTGTTCTTGGGGGTGGGAACGACTCGAGGAAGGTTATATTTTGTTGTTTTGAAAAATTTGAGATGATCACATTTATATTATTTGGTTTGTCTTGTGATTGAAGTGTTAGTGGTGATGGTTGGGAATCTTTAAAGAAGGTGATGATAACAACAACCTTAAGGTGTGTATAAGTATGCTATTCATACACAAATATAGAAAAACATATAGTGGGTGTATTTTCATTGAGGTGACAATGAGAAACATGTGAAGTACATGTTTGGTTCACATGGAAATGACCATGTTGGCCCAGGTTGGGCTGGTTGATCAAGCCGTGTGACGAATTCATGATTGGGATAGTTCTAAATGTAATATGAATGGTTACATAATGATGTGGTAATGGTTGCATTGGAGTCTGTTGAATGATTTTAGGATAGTGGATGTCTGGCAATACAGTTTTACCATAAGATAGATAATGAAACTGATACGTGAGACAGTTGATGGCGGTATGCCATGTGTGGGAAGGAACCATGTGTACGTGTAAAGGTGTAAACTCCCCTAGGGAAGATGGGCGTTTCAGGATGAGCTTGTTAAGGATGCTCTAATAGGGCATAGTATGGGGAATAGAAGTGATATGTTAGGATCCACATTCAATTTGAGATTTTAATGGAAATCATATTTTGCAAATGGAGATGAACCCTAGAAAGGTCGAGTTATTTTTAAGCTGTAAATAAATGATGTATTTAAGATGATTCCATGAGAGATAGATGGCATGGTTGGATTCCAACATTGTATGCGGATCTCATGGATGTCTGGGAATTGTGAGTTGAGTAATGCATCAGTTATTTTTTAAAGGTTTTGTTCATGTTATAATGGTAGTACTTGGGGTATATGTGCCATCCATCAAGAGACAGTGGATTTGAGATAGGTTATGTGGCTGGGATCACCATAGTGGTCATGATGTTAGATGAATATGTGATCAACATTAGAATTTGGGAGCTATTAGGTATGGACCTTCTAATCATTTCATTTTTTGGGATGGGAGTTAATTCGTATTTTTACCAGGTGAGTACCTTGAGATGATGTTATTGAATGGTTTATGATTTAGATGATCAAATAAGAAATTTGGCAATTTTTGAGGTGAGGATTGGGTCACATTTGTTTTTTTTAAAGGGTATTAAATGGTTCCATTAAATTTTTGGACATGTGTTGTAAAGAATATTTGACTGAAGGAGTTCCTCTTAGATCTTGTTAGGATGTGTAGTATATTGTTGGAAAAAATTTAGTAGTGGTTATTTGATGTTATGTGGACCATTACACAAGTGTTTTTTTTAGTGATGAGTATAAGGTGGGTACATCCATTGAGGAGATTCTTGTTCATGACATTGGATCCCAAGAGGAATGTTCTTCAGGGTAGACTTATTCCTTTGGTTTAAGTGTTGTGATATCATGGCTATGTCCTATAGGAATATTTGAGGGGGATAAGTTTATAGGGGATCCTTGTAGACATACCTATTGTCTTGTACAATTATTAATTCATGGATGTGTGTCTTGAGGATGATCATGTATTAGTTGGAGAGGTTTTTTGGATTCAGACCTATTGTGGTGGTAAATAATTGTTTGATTATTGGTTTAAACTGACATAATCAAGTGAATGAAACAATACATGGGTTTATAAAGGGTTATTGAGTTTTTTAGGGTGTCGATACATGAAAATATAATAAAGGAGGCCTAAATGTTTGTAACACACAGATGGTGCATGATTAGTAATAACTCTGTGCCTAGCTAGGTATATCATGAATCCATACCTCTTATTAGATAGAGGTTGTAACATGATCTCTACATCATTTTCGAAAACATCTATGTGCTTCCCGAATATGATGTTCCATGGCCCCACATGGAAATAAGTAACCACATAATTAGTTCATGTTTTGTCCAATCATGGTGCCAAACTGTGCGACCCTTAAAAAGATAATATTCCCAATTTCTCCCCTTGGGAATATACAAATCTCCAAAAAATGTCATTCTCATTCTTACTCTTCCATATTGGGTGATGATCTATCATCCTCACCGCCTCTATGGTAATTTCCCCATTAGTAGGAATTTTAATTTCGGTTTTGTGAGAATCAAAACTCTATATTATTATTCAAATCTGTTTCCATCCATTTTCTTGAAGAGGCTTTGTGTGTGTGGTTCTCTCCTTCTTAATCCGTAAAACATTATTTTAATAGGGTGATCTTCATCTTAATGGTTGAGTTCAATGTATACTGAATCAATAATTTCTAATTGAAGAGTGATTGTCTTCAAGAATGAGGTATGTGGTCATTATTCTTTTTTCCACAATATTGATGTTAATTATGTGCATGTGGTCGTACCAAGTTTCTAATTTGTTTCATTTTGATATACTGGTTCATGGAATTTCATTTTGGAATGAATTTTCTGTTTTAGAACCTTTACGTATCCCCTTGGATCAATTAATTATTTTACATTGGAATCAGGGTTACCAATTGCATCAAACTATCCTTTGAAAATTGTGAAATGTTTTCATAAAGGATGTGAAGTTCTATTTATGAAATTAATGGGTTGTAAATTTATTAATGTGAAATTATACATGGTGTTAAATGTAATGATTTATATTTTTGTCATGGTTATGATTTTCAAAAAGGGGAATGATGTTTTGAAATTTGTAAGTGTTTTAGAAAGGGGATATTTAATTCAAAATGATTCACAGGTGGTTCACAAATAAATTCAAATTTTATTTTTTGTATGTGGTTTTATACATATTAAAATCAATGGGGTTTCTTTTAATGAGTTTAAGGGAATGCTTTTCCCTTGGATGCATTTTAGGGATTAAAAATAAATACCCATATTAAAGGGTATTTTGGAAATGATTTCATGAATCAAGTGGATTCATTAAGATTCAAAAAAATATATGTGGTGTTTTATGAAATTGTGAAACAGGGAATGGTCATGGTGGTCCATACTCAGGTTGGGATGGTCTGACATGTTGTTTTGAAGCCCATTTGTGCACAATAGTTATTCAGGGGATTGGATGATTCTATAATACCCAAATAGTATGGCATGTAATTCTATATATAGGTTATTTGGGGAATTAAATGACACTTTTGAACCCAAGGAGTATGGAGATGACATTACATATTCAGGTTATTTATGGAATGGTCTCACACACTTGAACCTAAGGAGAATAGACACAGAATTACATATTAAGGTTATTCAGGAATGGACCGACACTCCTAGGAATAATTAGTATGGATATGGAATTACATATTATGGTTATTCATGGAATGGACTAAAGGTCTAATACCCAAGAGATTTAAACATGCCTTTCCATATTCAATTTATTTAGGGAATGTAAAAATTATCTTGAACCTATGTTGTTTGGGCATAACATTCAATAATCATAGTGGGATGGAAAGAATGTGTTTCCAAATCTCAAGTGTCTTCATGGACTAATGTACTTTGTTTTCCAACAACTTACCTCATGATAAAAATTATGGTTACCTGGTATAATGATCTGAGGTACATTATGTTAACGAAATGAATAAAATACTTCCCTTATGAATGAAAAGATGAAAATCTACCATACTAAAGATTTGACATATTTTAAAGTGTGTAATTAAAAATTATTTAACCTTATTAATAGAAAAACATATTCCTTATTGTTTAGTTTTTAATGCACCTATTTTTGCCAGCATGCGCTATTATAGAGACTAGATATTGCATTAGACACAATTATTGGTGGCCTACTCAGTTTTACTCACACTCTTCTCTGGGGACCATAGAAAATGGGTACCCGAGCATACCCATCAAGTTTCTATTAGAGGTTCAAGATTGGGACCAATGGTAAGTTCATTTCATTTATTGATGGGTTAGGGTATGTGGTTTTAGTACTAGGTTGGGACTTTCGTAATTTTTTGGGATGTTTTTGTATTTTGGTTTTGGTATCTTATTTTTATGACAATTTGAAATATAGTGCAGACATCATGTTGTTACAAAATATGTAACATTGTGACTTATTAGAATATGGATTTATTTTGTTAGTTTTTTGTTTATTATGGTTATTTTTTCTTTTATAATAATTTTATGAAAATATTACACTAATATGTAGGAATATATCCCCATGATAGAATTTAGAACCACACAACAAGTCGAAAGCCTCTAGAGTATGGGGTGTCTTGACTGAGGTCATTTGGAATCCTAGATTGAGCCAATATATTTAGTGCACTAAATGAGGAGGATGTTACACCATAGACCACAATAAGATATCCCTGTATAGGGAAATAAAAAAATCAAAATCCAAGTGCATCACAATATACAACATATCCTAGAACATGTTCCAAAAATATAATGATATGCATCCATTTAAAATGATCATTGATATCCTGAAAGGACATCAAAAATCTCCACCCTAATATAATGGTACACCCTTTCCCATTAATGTAGAAAAGGTAGAAGAAGAAAATTGATGTGTCAATAAAATAAATGATAAAATCCAAATAATCAAAGGAAAATTAACATCTCAAAAATATTCATTATTGGATTCAAAAAAATATCATGTTCAATCTACTGTGGGTAAACAAATATTCCATCTTTGAGATTACATGATTGACGAACCATACTAGCTAAATCTAAATTTAGAACATATAATATTTATCAGAATTTCAATGATCACAAAATATTTTCAATAAAATTACTAATTGATCCCCATAGTCATTCACACATTGATATTAAAACTAAATATCATAAAAAAGATACCATAAAAAATTAATCAATATTCCTTTGGATGTATTGACTCATCAATGTCCCCAAACTACGGGAGAATTCTTCAGACAAAAGGGAGTTCCACCATTACCATAATATTCATATAAACTCAAACAATATATATTTAGAATATCTTATTTACTAACTCTTTGAATATCGTATGTTGACCATAGATGAATCATAAATGAACACTTGGCTCCCTTCAATTGATCAAATAGATATTCCATTGTAGGAAGAGGATATTGATTCTAGATTGTAACTTGTTTTTTTTAAATAGTTGATGAAAAAAGATAGTGAATCATAAACATTTTTATGAACATAGTAGTAGTATACCAAGGACAAACACTTGGTCTAATAAATACTTCACACTCTAATTCTTTAATAGATTCTGTTAATTCCTAAATACCCATTAGATATATTTAAAATGGATTAAGCAATATGGGCCTTGATCCAACAATTAGATCTTTTAAAAATTTGATTTCTTTTACAATGGTTATATTAGAGTAATATTTTAGAATGACATCCATGTATCCGTACACTATTACATGAAGATGACTATTTCTATTATAATTAGTATCAATCTATTTCATTGTATCAATGTTTCTACAAATGGTTCTGCATACTTTCACTAATGGTATTACTCTATAAAAATTCCAATTCCAATACCCCTTGAATAAATGAATAGTTATTTCAAAGGATGTGGAAGTTACTTTCCAAGAATAATAATATTTAGAATATTTCAATTCCACTAGTTGTCCATTGAAAATAACAAATAAAAATATCCATCTCAAAAATTGTAAACTCATAGAGGAACTATATTTCATCAATGGTAAAGGTATAATATTTACACATTAATTTGTAGAATTCCCAATGACTAGGAGGTGAACTGATGTTAATGATTTGAGGTGTCATTTCTATGTCAAAAATTATTAAAAATATAACAAAAATGATAATAATCCAATCCAATATTATCAAAAAATACGTATGAAGAGTCATGTTTAGATGAGTGGTACCTCTCACCATTGAGGGACATTATTTCATATTTGAGATATCCTACTTAATCCTATATAACTATCCATATTATCCCAGTGAATAGTCCACGAACCCATGCTTCAGTGTCCTATGTACAATAGAGGTGTTCATAGAGTCATCCGATATTTTTTTTGAGTGTGAGAACAATTTCATTTACACCATCCTAGTTGAGCATGGAAGATATAAAACAATGTATAACCATATCCTCCCATTAACTCTAGATATTTTATGAAATACTTCTTGAGATGTACTATTTTTAAATAGTTGTGATAATTTCATGGATGTACATTTCAATTCCTATTTTTTCTTTTGAAAATATCCATACTAAAAAAAACCTAGTACATTGTTGTGAAGTGGTGTAGAAGAGTTTGATCTAGTAGGCTAATTCTATAGTGCCATAAATTGTTATAAACTAAAATATGTTTTTCATTAATTTCATTTGTTGGAATTCTCACCTAAACATGGAAGGATGAAGGTTACCCATCACCTATGAGTCCCAACAAGATCTATCCATCCTCCACTAGTACCTTATTCACCATCTCTATATAACATGGAATATAGACCATCACTAATTTAGAGAAAATAATAGGTCAAGATCTCTCTAAAATATTCACCCCTTCATCCTTTCACATGTTGTAACATCCAGTGAAATGTGAACTAGGTGGGAGAATTAGGAAACATATTCAATAACATTGAAACTTTATTATGTTATCTAGAAATAGTCCATTATCTTCACTAGTTGTAATGGGTTAATAAAAAAATTATTATCCAAAAAATCCATAAGACCTTCCCTTGTAATACCGTGATCACATATAACATGAGGTGTTATGTCCAACCATTGTTGTTCCCAGTTTACATGTATGTAGAATGCTTGCATGACCTTTATCTAAGCTAGAATTTCATGTATTTCAAATAATTTGGTCACCCTGCCAAACTATATGGACTCTTTTCCTTGTTCTAAACTGCCCTAAAATTTTGGTGCATTGTGGTTATTGAATCCCAATGAGTGATTCATGCCACAAATATCATGGTTCCATATCGATAAGATAGAGTTCATGTATAATACAAAGGACTAGAAGATTTTTCTCTTATAATTTACAAGGGCCCACAATTCCATGTTCACCCCATGAATATGTCATTCTCTCCACTATTGGACTTTCAATTTTTTAACCAAAGAAATAATTTTCCAAAAATTAAAAATTTAATGATTTCATTATTGTATGTTAGGTCATATATCATACCGAATAATAAAAATAATAATTGAACTTTATTAAAATGAAATAATAATTTTTTAATTAATTCATTGTGGGATATCACATTACTGATTATTCATATCATTCGCTCATTTGATAAATGAATGATAATTTGATGATGACATTAGTATAAGTATTTTGGAAAAGATTTGTACCTAGAAAACCCTGAAAAGTTAAATTTCACTATCGAGTTGATAAATACTTATTTTAATCTATAACATTCATGACATGAAATGTTTATTTTTTTCTACTATCCATCTAACTGACTTAGTAAAATAATATCATTAAAAATTGCAGGACTTCATTGATGGGATTATAGAGAGCCGAGGTATCATTGAAAAAAATGTGGAATTCCCTTGATAGCTATGGTTGTTAGTAAATACTGAGCATTTGAAAATAAATAGGTTTAACATATTACCAATTTTACACACACAGATGAAAACAAACATGTACAACCCAAAAACTCAAAAAACAAATAAAATTATATAAATGATGCATGAAACAAAATAACAGGTCAAAGTTGTAAAATATGAAAAAATAGGGTAATAAAATAAATAATGAATCCATAAAAATAAACTCCTAAAATAATAAAAGACACAAGGACCATGGTGCTATGGCAACTGACTCCCAAAATAAAATAAACTACCATGATCTACCAACACCATCCATTATAATAAGATAAAAAATAACTTCTTGTAAAATAAAAAATCAGTCCCTTTCTTGAATCATGAAAAAAACACATGTGTACAACCAAAAGTTAATATATATTGTTGAGTAATAATACACAATCTATAAATCCCAAGGCTTTCCAAATATTCCAATATAATAATCGTAATGCTTTATAAATATTTTATTTAGAAAACTATTTTACAAAACCTAAAAAAGTTTAAACTATATCATAGTTTACGTACAAATTATTAAGAATGTAAAGATCAATTATACTATAAAAAATCTCTCATAAGAAGAAAATATATTTTATTTTAAATATGTATTCATAACCATGATTTTTCTCTCTCTAACACACACCAATTAATTATGAATGAAATCACTCTTTCCATGGAGAAATGATCTTCCATACACCATGTCATCACTTGGTGATAGCTGTTTGAGAAGATTTCACTAGTTTTTAGGTCTCTACAAATAATTTACAATTCAAATAAACATGGCCCAATAATATAATGAAAATCTCCGACATATTTTTTTTAACAAATTCATTAATTAATTCATTAACTATATTATGGGTTTCAACAACAACCCTCATTTCCAGAATGAACCAGAAAGTACAAAATCCAATAGAGTTGAAAGATGGTAATTACATTTCAAAATAGTATGAAATTATTCAATAAAACAAAAAGCCATCACATTTCATATAAAGTGGAAATATGTCCAAATATTCCACTTAAAATTTGATATATTTAAAGAGTATTCACTTGATCTAAAATATCGGGAGTGTATCTTCATTTCCTCTAATGGGTCAAATGAATTTTTAATCAATAAATATATTATCCCATATACCGTAAAATAAGAAATATAGTTTTGGGTTTCATTAAAGATGGTAAGAGAATATATAGAATAGAATGGAAGTATATGGACGAAGACATTTTTTCTAGAATCCAAAAACATGAAGAATAATTAAAAATTGATAATAGAAGTCAAATATCAGAAACAAAGACATAGTGCATTGAAAAATGTTAAGAGAATAAGATATAGAATATGAAATAATGGTTATGTAATGTGTTTTTGGATTTAGATGTATCATCAGTATTTAAGTTATAATACAAAATGTTGTGGTTAGATGGTTTCAAAAATGGCATGCCAACCATATAAATGAAAACTATCTAAATACTTCTAAATAACATTGTTGGGTGTAACAATTAGACTAATTGTGTCCCAACCATACATGTTATTAGTATGCTATATTCACATAAAAAGTTTTCCGGATTAATCATTACAATTTCCCTTTACCCCGCTCAAACCAAAAAACCGTTAAAACAGTTAAAAAAATTTAAAATCTATCTAGAAACAACCAATGGGTTATCCTCAAAATTCAATAAAATAAATTATAAAATATAGGAGATAAATACCTTAAACTGGGGGTGTCATAACAAATTCTCAATATTGGTTAGATCCTTTGATAAATTAGAAATCCTTAATAAAGTGGTGTGTTAGATATTTTATTACCTTATATAAATATATTAATATCTGTTTTCCAATGCATCCTGACTCCGAATAGAAATATTTGAACTATCTAAATTAGTTCATTTCGGAAATTTATATATTGATAACAATAATATGTCTATAGAGAAACTTATAATGATTAATTATCATAATGATGGATCTATTTATGTGTATATTTTCTTTTTTTATTTTATAGGAAATGATGTATAAATTATAAAAAAGGAACTTTCATTCCCATATAAGGGTAAAATAACCAGAGCTGTTATATGTGTTTTCTTTATTTTATAAAAAATTTGATATAGAGGACTATATTTTCAGGTTCGTATTAATTTATAATTATTATATTGTTTTAATTTACCATCTTAAATTTGACACAATCTTCAAACCTTATCATGTTAATTTTAGTTAAATAAAAATATCCTTATTATGGGAGGTGTAAGGAAGTAATGAATTCTTCTTTGTGAGTTGTTGACAATTTGGGTTATTAGAACTCAATCCCATGAATAAATTACTTAACCAAATAAAAAATATATGTTTGCGTTATTAATTATAAATTTTAATATTAAAAGTAAAATAAAAAAATTCCCTACTAACGTAATAATTTATATACTAGTTATTATAAAAAACATTTATCATTATATAAATGACTCAACATTAGTATAATTATTTCCCTAAGTACATAAAATATTTCTGGAAAATATTATTAAAAAATATTTAATTCTTTTATACGTATATTACTATGTTCAAAATTGAATCATTTTTTATAATATATATATTCCCAATATTATTGAAAAAAAATATAAAATAAATTGTATTGTTTTATAATTACCCCTTTTGATAAGAAAAATATAATTATTTAGATAAGGTAAGATATATATATATTTGTATACCCAAATCATTATATTATAGTTGTTAAAATTACTTCCTCAACCTCTCCTAAATCAATACATATTCTATTGTATTTTGAAACAAAAAACATATTTGACTTCTTAATATTAGTTAAACCCAAGTAAAACTCTTATTTTCCCCTCAATTCATTTTGTGATATTATGGAAATATGAGGTTATATTCTTCTTCAAATTTATTCCATTAAATATACCATAATATTCATTTATTTTTTATAATTTTTAAATTCACTAAATATATAATGTAACATGATAGAATAATTTTCACCATCATGAACATTGACTCATTCTAATAGTTTTGGGTTCTCACCAAAATATTATTATGTTCTACGAATTTTAACAAATTCACGAACTTATCGATGTTTTAAATAGTCATAAATATAATTTTACTTCAAATTGAAATCATAAAAAAACATTCTCATGACTAATGGTCTAAGATATCAATTCATCATTTTAATATCCTCTTTATTGGATAATAAAAATGAGATTAATAATTTACCAACATGAAATAGATTACCACTTATACTATTTTTTTCCTTTAAAAGACTATCTCAAATTGTATTTATCCGCAAATATTACATCCAAAATATAATGTCATTTACATTATCAATACATTATGTTACATTTTCAAGATTATATCATATATAAATGTATATTATACATCTTCCCATCAATAATTGTGTGTTCTATGTCTTAACTATTTTTTCAGCAGTATATGTACAACCACCACTGTAAATCATATATGGAAAGTATATCTCATAATTAATATATACACCAATTTAATTCACTAATATTTAACCATAATTATATTAAATATTAGGTAGTATACAAAACCAATATATGTAACTCATGGTCACTCCATTATTGAAGCATTCTATGAAATTTCTTCACCATTTAACGATATCTTTCCTTTACACTTTATATGAAAATTTATAGTGATCTAATTCATAACAAAATATATGAAAAATAATATATGGATGTATTTAGTAAGAAGTACACATTGCATAATAATTCCAAATACTTCATTCCATAAATGAAATGCATTCATATTTTATCTTAAATTTTTTAATTCCCCTGGTAAAATTTTAATTTGGATGGGTTGTTTCCACTAAAAATTCAATCATTTAATAATATTTTATCCTTAAATGAATTAATATTAAATTTAAATATCATATATGTATGAAAATATCTAAAATAAATACATTGCATTCCATGAAAATTAATTTTTGGGATAATAGATTGATATACAAAATATACACTTTGGAACACATTATCCTTTTGATCATTATAGTGTGTTTTGGTTTATATAAAAATGGAAATAAAATAATTTTATAGTTATTTAATTAATATTTGTTATATATTTTCAATCATCAGATATATAGAATATATTACATCAAAATTTTTATTTCAAAGAATAACATGTTTTTGGGCTTATTCATGATATGAAATAGAGTTGAGAAACTATTATAAGAATAAATTTAACCCTTATTATTCCATTATATTATAAACATGGATTATTTTTTGAGTAAATTATTTAGAAATTTATTAATTTATCAAGTATTTTGGTGACTATAAAAAGAATATAATCATCTTTGAAGATCATTCAAAATTCATGGACAATTTTATCAAAATTAAATATTAACATGAATTTGTTTATATTAGATTCAAACCATTTTAAATGTGTTTATTAAATATATTTCAACATATATAATTTCAAATATTATATCCATTTATTTACTAAATTATCATATTCAAGATAATACGCCTATTTATAAACTTCTATTACAAAAACCAATTCTTATAAATTAATTATAGCATTATAAGGACTCAGATATTGAGAGATTTTATTTATGTTTATCATCTGCTACTATTTATTAGGTATAGTTTTGATACACTCATTAATGTCATTCTAATAGTTAACCAAATTTCTGTCTCATTTTCCTCTTCACAACATATTTTTTCACCACTTCATGAATCTTGACTGTTAATTTTATTAATCAATATATTATATTCATGTTCACTTTATAAATGTCTACAATTTAAATTATTCATACATTTATCTTACCATATTTTAGTGTAAATTCATTAATATTAATCTTATGAAACCTATTTCATTTATTCTTGTTAGAAATCATAAATTTTATTAAAATGTTTTACATTTAATTTGAGAAACCCCTTAAATAAAAATAATTAACATTAATTTCATCCTCTTACATAGTTTGAAAATTTTCAATATTTTTTCTAATAGAGATTATAATAAAATCAATAAAATCTAGTTATTTTGGTTAACTGAAAGGATAAATTGTTAAATTTTATTAATATAATTGACAATATCGTGATTTAATTTATAAAAAAAATATTTTTTTTATAAATATAAAAATTGTTTTTATTTCTATTCTTCAAGAATCTATTCCATTTTTAGACTCAAACACAAATTAATCATCAACATTAACATTATTCTTAGTACATATGTTATAATTTATAATAATATGTTACATGGATACTATGATGTTCATCAATAAGGAATCTATATACATCTCAATCCTCATGAGAAGATATTATATGATATAACATATCTGGAATGATTACATGATTATTCATGAAAATAGTTTAATATTACAATGGCTCACAAAAAAATTTAGTGTGTCCACAAATTCATTCACTCTCATGATGTAAAAATCTACACTATGATCATCATGTAAAAAAATATATTAATTTGAACCTCTGTTAATCTAAACCATAGTATCTATAAAATTCCTTTCACATTAATAAATTAAATTTATCTTTTTGTCGATGGTATTATCTGTATTTCACTCCTATACATTTGTTAACTTTATACCAAAAATTGGGACTTGAATTTTATCATAGGAAGTAGTGTAATTCATTATATTTTTGTGTATATAATCAAAAAAATTATAATTTTATCTATTTTTATACTTCCATGATAACTATATTAATAATATCAAAAAATAAGGATAAAAAATGAGGAATCATATTCCATATCAAAATCATTTAATTATTGTCATTTAATGTTATCATTAACATTCTGATGATTGGATTTTTATGATCGCAAAAATTAATCAGTGGTGAAACCAAAAAATGTGATATTTAGAGGATAAATTCATCACATTAACAAAAATAAAATTCATCATAGAACAACCTAGTAGACCACTATGTTAATTTATTTTGGGGATCATAGATATCATATGGAAACACTTAATCCAGGAGTGGTGGGTGGGGAATCTATTTTTGGTTTTAATTTATCAATTTCTAAAACACAACTAATTTAATATTTGGTTATTGAGAAAATAAAATAAAATTCAAATTTTTTTTCATTGTTAACCAGTTAGATAGTATAAAAAATATAAAATTTTGAACGTTGTATTTATAAGGTTTAATAATGAATGTGGGTACCTAATCTTTAGAAAGATGTGTGTTTGTCCCATATCACATTAATATACTCTTAATATCACGTAATTATGAATTGATAATGGATATTTTTCTTTTACCTTTATAGTATATCTCCCAATTATATGTGTATTACCTCACAGATACAAATAATAAAATAATAAAAATTGATTGTACTCATACAAACAAATATTACTATTTAGATATTTGGAAACATTTTTAATATGATAGTGGTAAATATAAATAATTCATAGTGAAACAACAGAATAAAATATTCTCCAAAATTTGATAATGATTAAAAAAATGCCATCTTCTTTTTAATAGATAACTATATATCATAGTATCAAAGGTAAACAACTCTTATGATTATAATCTTGTTATAACTCATTACCTGATTCATGCCATGATTGTCTCACATATAACACAATTAACAAAACATAACCTTATATTCGTCCTCTTCTATTTATTAAGTACCATTATCCATATATCTATTATTATTTTACATTATTTTAAAAAATTAATTTTCCATTAAAGATGAAAAAATAACAATGAACATAACCAAATTAATCCCAAATAAATAATGATATATACCAAGTTAAAGAAATTTTTAAAATAATGGATGATATGTTATAAATAAATTTTTTATATAATTTAACATATATTTTTGGTAAATTAAAATATATACCATTTTGTATTGTAAAACATTGTATACCACCATTACGAAGATACAACTTCATAATTACATAGCCTTTGTAAATATTAATTCACAATTAAATGGAAAACTACTCACTCTAATATTAATGTAAGGATATGGCTCTATATTATATATTTCATGAAATTATTTACACTTGTTTGTCCACACACTAAACATATATGAAGCATTATTATTCAGCCATAAATCTTCATACATCACTTACGTATCCCCATACATCACTTACGTATCTTGACTATTGATTTTTTCTCACTTGAGTGACAACATTATACCACTATTGAGTGAATTCCATGCATTTATGATATAAAAAACAATTAACATTTTATTTTCCCCAATGAATTGAATACCATACCCTTATATAGGATTTGAAAATATTTATTCACATTTAGATAGGGACTCAAACACATATTCCAATTGAAATCTCACCTCCCTTTTTTTAATTATTATTTTATAGAATGTTTCAAATGTAACTATGACACATAACTGTCTAATCAAATGATACATTTTATTTATATAAGTGATATATTTGAATGGAAAATATTAAAAATCATGTGAATAATTCATTTTGAATCTTATATTCCGTTTTAAGATTCATCCTGCATTGATATCAAACCATTATCATAAATCATAAAATACATATTTCTTCATAATATATTTATAGGTTTACTATATCACATGACTTATTTGTCTCTTCATCTGTAATAAAAATAGATCATGGCTCTTAACAACATTATTAATTTTTCTATAATGGAAGTACAAATATAAATTATTTAATGAAATTTGGGTAATTGTTTTACTCCTAATAAATATAGTTTTTAGAAAAAATTAAATAAAAGAAACATGATTATTATTATTATTATTTATGTTCTAAAAAATTATATATTAAAAAAATGTTATTCTAGAATTTTTTCATGCCACGTACAATGATACCAATTCACTATGGAAAAAACCAATAATAGTAACAGGTGGGTGACATTGGTAAACCAATTATCAAAAAAATACAAATATAATATGACGAAATTCCCCATTTTTTAAAAAAAATCTATAAATAGTCAAGAACTAGAAAACTAATTTCACGTCGAAAACATGGGGAAACCAATAAAATAACTAAAAATAAATATAGGACCCAATAAATTCATTTATGGGATTCTATTTTGGTTGATCACTATCAAGGACCACAAAATAATGCTTTCATGTGAAATCAGATTAAGAACATCATGTTTATTTATCATTATATTGTTGTAGTTGGTGGCCTAGAACCAACTAATTTTTACTTTTTTCATTAATAAAAGAATTATCACATCTTGATTTTTCTTCTGCATGATAATGAATGTGATAATGTCCTAAGGATATTTGTTGCATTAAAGGGTCATAGAAGATCCATGCTATGATGTAAACCCAAAAGAGCCATAACACTGTTCTTGAATATATGTTCTATGGCCGGATGATTTTATTTTAGGGACACAAATAATACAGGTCATTAGTGGTGAGGACTCATAAAACTTTGAGGAACCTTCTCATGGTGTGCACCATTGGTAATATCCAGGAGGATATTATGATAACGAGACCCGCCAGTAGGAATTCCACATTTCATAGTGTCATTGGATGTTCCTATATGCGGACGTGTGTATTGGTCTTTAGACTTTAATATTAATATTAATGGGTATTACACTTGCACACTTAGATGTATTGACCAAAACTGTGACAACACAATGTTCGCACCGAGGTAGGATACGTTTCGTGTGTCACGAGTAATACCGCGTTAATAGATAATGAGAGAAAGGATTTGTCCCTTCTGTTCCATAACAAAAGATGATAACTTAGGCCCTTTGATGGAATTGATATAGGCAAAATAAATCCATATCCATGGTAAGATATGGGCGAGTTCAATTCTAGAAAGTGAAAGAAAAAATAATTGATAACATGGGTTGATGGCACTAGCATGAAATCCGCTTCATTAGAGATATCGTGACAAAGGGATTATATTACACGGTAAGCATTCATATGAGGTGACACGTCAATGTGGCGTCAACATATTTCTCATGGGGGCATTGACCCGTTGCTATATAGTATTATTGGATTTTTGGAAAACCCACCTAATGCCAACGAGAATGAGGTCTAGATGGTCACACCCAATGTGTGTCCATGTATCTCAGTTAAAAATTAATTTATAAACATAAATAAATATTATTCCCAACTGTGGTTTAATAATTATTTAGGGAGGCCTGATTTCATTTATTTCGACACTAGTTATTAGAGATAAAATATTGTAGGTGAAATAATTCATTTATTAGTTATTAATGCAGTTACATTTATTTAAGAAATAAATAGTCATTACTCAAGGACTAATAAATGTGGTGGAGGAAATTAATGAAAGTGGAAAATAAAAGTACCTGTCGTTTATATTAAATATACACGCTATGTAGTTTTATGTAAAATGAGTACATGTTGTGTATTAATGATTACATGCCGTGTAGTTTTTCCAGTCAGGATTTTGAGGATATAATATTGTTTTATTAAATGACATTTCTTATAATTAGCATGAGAACATGTCAGGGAATTAATAATTCGACATGGGGGTTTTCAATAAGAGTTAATGAAATAAATAAAACACAAAACGCGTTTATTTATATTCATAACTATATAACCTCAATCCTGATTATAAATATCCTCACAACCCCCACACATTTCCTCAATTGCTGTGCACAAAAATTATGGAGAATTCTTTCAAGGCTGAATGAACTCCTTCCTCCAAGAACGGTCTCAAGACCAAGAGACCAAGGCGATCAAAGGCGGATTTCGCAAGTGAAGTTTTTTCCACACTAGAACCCGAAGATCCCTTTGTCAATGTCCGAAGATATGTGGCACACGTGTGGAACTCCTCTAGAGGAATCCTATACTTGGATTCTATGAAGCAATGACATATCACATTAGATCAAGACCGGAGATATCAACGAAGAAAGAATTCCAGCAAGGTAATTCTTGTGAATTAATTAAATTATTAATAACCAACATATGATGATCCTATCTCCATGGTTTTGGGAGTCCCTCTTATGTTTTTCATTCTTCATTCTATTCCGATGATTCCGAATTTTATATCATGAAGGATCTCGGATTGAATGTTGTTAAACGTTAAAATTAATTTTGGGAAAACTCCCACTAATTCGCTTCTGCTGCCCCCGGAAACAACAAGTGGCATCAGAGGGGTCATATCATTGATTATAATTATTTATTTTATCATTGGTAATCTACACATTAAATAATTTAGTTTTTTGAATTCATTTTAATCGTTCTTTAAATATGAATCTCGAGATCAGTTCCTCCTCTATCGTTTCTCATTCACCATACAAAAACGAACTTTTCTTTTAATTTTTGATAAAAATTAAATAGAGGATTTTATCCAGAGGATCCAAATTTTCCTGGCTTTACAACACGATAATACATGATGTGTATTCGGAAGTACACGTCGTGTAGTCTAGGTTCATGCATCAGACGAGTTTGCCAAATCAGGCCGTGTATTGATCATATCTATTTCATTTATGACACAGTGTGTTGACAAGGAATAGGTGGCACACCGTTTCCAGATTACATGATGTGTGGTCCAACAGAACACAGCGTGTAGTCCCTTCGGGTTTGGTTTATACCATGTACCCCGTACACTGTTTCCCTGGCCGGAAACCCTATCACGTGGAAATTACATGGCATGTGTCCCTTTGTACATGTAGTGTAACAGCCCGAGATTTTATGAAAAATATTCTTTTTAATTTCATTAATGTCTTGTGTTGTACGCTACATCAAAATGAGCTTTCACAACACGCATCCTTGACTTGCCTTGCATTACACGCAATCGCGACCTTCCTCGATAGCGTGTGTAGTACGCAATAACGAGTTTCACTAAACAACAATATGCTATTAAAATATTATTAAAACTAGCCGTTATGAATAGTAATAACCACTTATTGAAATTTTGTAAATTTTATTTTTCAAAATGGAATTCATTTTTGGATTCATAATATCGAAATTAGCTTAGGGTAAAATTTTGGTACTTTTCGGATAACATTCCTTTTCTGATGAATAGTGAAAATTACTAAATTTTAATTAAAAACATCCTTTTTAATTGAAATAATTAATAATGATAAATTATTAATTTTAGTGGTTTTAAAGTATATTTATAATATATTTTTACAATTTAATACAATGTTTTTCATTGGATGTAATTTCACATTTAAACCAGACATAAACAAGTGTCAATCTTTTGATAGTTATTATCTTTTAAAAACACGCTATTTGTTTTGACGACGGGAATTAATTTTTAAATTAGTTAATGTAACTGATATGTATTGAATTTGGTAAAATAAACATCATTTTTTAATTCATAATATCAAATATATCTTAGGCCTAATTTTTGGTATTTTTCCGGAAACTTTCATTTTTTTGATGAATAGTGAAACTACTAAGTGGTAGTTACAAAAAATGAATTTTTCATAAAACGTAATTTTACCACTTATGTGAGTGAAATTTCAAAAATCTGAGACACAAGGTTGATATTAGTAAGTAAAATGTGGTTCAATGAGATGAAAATAATTTTTGGTGAATAGTAACTTTTTACTTTTTTTACCATGGTTAAAATTAAATAGGGTAATTAAGGGTAATAATGTTATTTGTATTACCCTAACAAATGTCCTAATTCTATTGGATAACTGTAATTCGACCAAAAAAACATTAGGAATAAAATATGATCATTTAGGCCCACTTGGATTAGATTAGGACATTTATTATTAATTTATTTAAAGAAGGGTTAAAATAGTTAAAATCAATGTTTAATAAGTATATCATTTTTAATATAGGTTAATACATAAGATAAATTCGACTATAAATATTAATTAGAAAGCTAAAAAGTATTCCTACATAATGGTAGTTTATTTAAAAATTTTAGACATTAAATAATTTAATTTATTTATGACACAATGATGATGCTGTAATTATCTACTTAATGAAATATTACCATAATTGATGTTATAAATACCAAAATAAATATAATTTTAGACTTTTTATGAATTCCACTAATTTTATAGCATAATATTATATGTTAGTATTGATTTAATGAAATTTTTCTGAACTAATCATTCAGTTATGATTTTCACAAAAATCAATTCATAAATAGTGTCAAAATTGACATAAAATAGTTTTTAAAACAAATATTATATTATTAATTGTTATTTTATTCCTAAAAATCTAAGGCTCATCCAAATGACTTAGATAATGTTATATATATTAATAATAATCATCTTGGGGTTCGTTTGGCTTCTTATAGTATGTTCATTAACCTTATATGATAAGAACAAAGAAGACACTGTAAAAGTAAAATTATTTTACTTAATGTTAAATCTAAATGATAAGGTTAAAATAGGAACCTAAACTTGTCTAAATTCTATTGGATGAGAGGATATCGACCCATCCCCACCTTAAGTTCGAAATAAATCAATTTGGAGCTATTTAAAACCGAATTTGACTTTATAATAAAATAATAGTTTTAGTTATTCCAAAGGAGCATCTCTCCTCCCTTATAAAAGGGCACCTCCTCCCTCTCTTCCTCACACCACTTTGAGCTTTCAAGCTCGGCCAACTGCTACCAAATTCCCGTCTCCACTTCCCTAGAAACATCTTAGAGGTTCTGGTCTTCCTCAAAGACGAATTTTAGTGCCCTAAAAGGATATCTCAAAGAGGCGCTTCAAAGAAGAGGAGGTTCAGACACATACGAAGCAAATCAGACCTAATGTAAAGGAAATATCACAATCTCATTTTTATCTGAGATTGTTAATACATAGGTATTTACTAGGGTGTATTTTATCATACACATCCATATTTCCTCAATATTTAATATTGTTTCCATCCACCTAAAATTGTTTAAATCCAATTTTACCATTCTGTGAGTTTTTAGTAAAATATATGAAAGAAATCTTTTTTTGTTTTTCGTACGAGGTACTTTTTTACTTTTCTGAAAAAAGTACGAGAAAAATGTTTTATTTTTAACTTATAAGAAATTAATGGACTTTTAAAACATTATTTCCATGAAGCTTCCCTTATAAGATTTCATGTTTATTTTTAATCAACTTCTTCTAGTTATAATTTTATGACATGTTAAGAAATGAAAAGTGTTTTTGAAGTAGAAATGATATTTTCTTCAAGAATGGAGTTCAAGTGTTTTATCAAAATTATTTTCCATCTAAGATAGTAAAGGGTTATTTTTTTATCCCAATTATTACATTGATTTGATTATGTTGTGATTGAATTATTTTTATGAATTCCTTTATCTTATATGAATTTTTTGATGATGTCACAATGTTTAAGATTCCCATTTTTATTACATAGGTTATGGAATGATGTATGATTTATGATTTTCTGGCACACATAAGAATGGTATAATTATGAGATGGTTGGGACCTATATCTCCCTCCAATGCATTGGGTAAGGATATTAAATTTCATTAGATAGAGGTGGCTGGAACGGTAGGTTATACCGGTTCAGTGAAACAGGACTGAAACGAGGGGTGAAGTCGGTTCAAAAAGGGACTTTGTCCACTCAGATAGTCTTAGCAATGAGTCTTGACTAATAATAAATGATTATCTATGATTATGTGTGTATGCCACAAAGTTTCATGTTTTATGTTATGATTATTGGGATTACATTTCACTACTATAATTTATCCCATGTTATGATATTATGATCTCTTTTGCAGGTTAAGATTTCCAAAATGTTATGTTCTTATGAATATGATGTGATTTATATTTCTTTTGTTTACCCTTACTGAGCATTTGAGCTCACCCTTTTATGTTTTCTTTTCCCCAGGATATAACAAAAGGTTTTAGGTAAAAAAAGGAAGATCTTTATGGGATATGTTAAAGATCATTAACCACGATTAGAAGATTATTTTTCGAGTTTCCAAAGACACTAAACTATTACGGTCCTTTTATGTGTGTTTTTGTTATATACTAAGAATTACACAAAAGTAATGTAATTTCCATGTACGTTATGATTCGGGTCTCTACAGTTGGTATCAGAGGAAAGGTTTAGTCATCCTTTGGAAACTAGGATGCGAATACGTTAGTGAGATCCCTAGAGATATTTCTATTGTATGTATAGGGATGTCTCTATGGTTAAGTATACGTATAGGTTATAGTCATAGAATTGCGCTAACGATCATAGAATTTAACCTAAGATATTAGATATTGAGGGTACTCCCCCTTTATTATGTTGTTTTCCCTAGCATGATTTTTTCCTCTAACACTATTCTTTTTGGGTTTTAGAAAATGGCTGGAAACAAGATGATTCACGATAATAGAGGATATTATGGACAATGGAATGATATTCTTCATGATAAACCAAATGAAATGGGATTTGGAAGTACAACCATAATTATTATGTCGAATCAGCAATCTCATAATATGATCAACAAACTCAAATTTTGTAAGTTTCCTGACTCAGCTAATAAGAGAAAGATGGAGTTTCATGATGATCATAGAGGAAAGAATGTTCAATTTCCCCTATGTAAATCATGTGGGAAGAGGCATCGAGGAGAATGTTTCAAGGGAACTGGAAGATGCCTTGGGTGTGGGAAAGAAGGACACCAATCCAGTAAGTGCAATGGAAAAGGATCAGTTAACCCTATGGATGAGGATAATGGTATTGCTACGACATCAACAATGGTTAAATGTTTTAAATGTAGAATGTACGGGCATTATGAAAACCAATTCCCTAATGGAAAGTCTCATGAAGAGAATCAGTACGGCCGTATGAGTAGTATTTATGTTGATGATGATAAAGAGACTACAAATGATATGTGCGTTAAAATAATTATTGAATCTCAGTCAATGGTTTAAGAAGGTAGTGGAATGATTAAATGTTTATCAAGTGTAATGTTGTATAATTAATCTCATGGTACTATGGAATAAAGAGACATCTAAGGATTGTTGCACTGTTGTCTTTCCTTGAGTTTTGAAAGTGTATGATTAATGGAATCAGTATCCATTAAAGGATATTCAGATATTTTTGGAATATAGATGATATGTGCATAATGAAGGGATAAGGAGAAAATTAAATGTTTGATAGTATTCATGAGCTCATGACTGATATAAGGAGAAGGTTTTGTAATGGATTGAGTATATAGAATTTTTGGATTTTGGTATGGGGAAAGAGTAAAATTTTGACAGCATTCATTTTTTCACTGAGGTTTAATCGGTATTCATTTTTCAATAGAATACATGATTAAGGTATTCACATGATTGGAATGTGACCAACAAGATATATGGGGAATAAATGATGGAATTCATTCTTTGTTGATGACATTTCAAATAATCGTTTTCTTTATATTATGAGCTTGGACCGAAGTATTTTAGATAAGCCTAAAGATTGGAATGGATTATGTGGGACATAAGTTAGTATTGTTTAAGGATAGAACTTTTGATATTCTATAGTTTTAGAAAAAGGACAACCTGCAGGACGGGCGACAACCCATCACATCGGGCAAGGTCTTGGGAATCGAACCCACAACCGAAGTGTGACTAGCCTTTATCACCTACCACTGGCCTACAGGAAGTCCATGTTTAGTATAAACTAGTTTTATTATATTAAGCAGTATGATATATGAATTATGAGTCCATTTTAGGAACCATATATGATTAATCTCACCATAGATGGACTTATGTATTTTTTGATAACATTTTTAACCTTTTGTTTGAGATAGATGGAATGACCCATCATTCAATCACATGATCTACTAACACATCACGGATGACAAATTCAACTTCATTCTTTTAATAGATGAAGTGGAAATTGCCCAAAGAATGACAAATAGTGAGACTATACAAAAATCACGAATGTATTTCTTCTAATTCCAATTTCTTGAACTTTAGGGAAATGATCTTGAAATCCAAAAATGTTTTCCTAGTGCTCTTATATCTGATTAATCAAATGGTACCTTAGATCGTCACAAATTTGTGGCATTGTGATTGCTGGCTTTTCTATAGCCATGTTCTCTACCACTCTCCATCAGAACATGATGGTTAGATTTCTCTTCCATATCCATATTTTCAACTATGTGGAAACCCATTGATTAGTTTATCTGGGTAACCGTTACATTTCATTCTTTTGTTTTTAAAGATTGTTTTTGGTATTCCATTTTACGATGTGGGTTTCTATTAAAGAAACTTTCGAATAGTTAACCATTTATAACCCCGACGAATTTTGAGGGTGATATTCATTTTAATGGGGGTAGAATGTAACAGCCTGAGATTTTATGAAAACTATTATATTTAATTTCATTAATGTCATGTGTTGTACCATACACCAAAAGGAGCTTTCACAACACACATCATTGACTTGCCTTTCATTACACGCAATCGCGACCTTCCTCGATAGCGTGTGTAGTACGCAATAACGAGTTTCACTAAACAACAATATGCTATTAAAATATTATTAAAACTAACTGTTACGAATAGTAATAAACACTTTTTGAAATTTTTTAAATTTTATTTTTCAAAATGGAATTCATTTTTGGAATCGAAATATCGAAATTATTTTAGGGTGAAATTTTGGTACTTTTCGGATAACTTTCGTTTTCTGATGAATAGTGAAAATTATTAAATTTTAATTAAAAACAACCTTTTTAATCGAAATAATTAATAGTGATAAATTATTAATTTGAGTGGTTTTAAAGTATATTTAGAATATATTTTTACAATTTAATACAATGTTTTTCATGGGATGTAATTTCACATTTAAACCAGACATAAACCAGTGTCAATCTTTTGATAGTTATTATCTTTTAAAAACACGCTATTTGTTTTGACGACGAGAATTAATTTTTAAATTAGTTAATGTAACTGATATGTATTGAAAATGGTAAAATAAACATCATTTTTTAATTCATAATATCAAATATAGATCATGCCTGTTTTTTTATATTTTTCTGGAAACTTTCATTTTTTGATGAATAGTGAAACCACTAAGTGGTAGTTTAAAAAATTGAATTTTTCATAAAACTTAATTTTACCGCTTCTATGAGTGGAATTTCAAAAATCCGAGAGACATCGTTGATGTTAGTAATTAAAATGTGGTTCAATGAGATGAAAATAATTTTTGGTGAATAGTAACTTTTTACTTTTTTTACCACGGTTAAAAGTAAATAGGGTAATTAAGGGTAAAAATGTTATTAGTATTACCCTAACAAATGTACTAATTCTATTGGAAAAGTATAATTCGACCAAAAACAACCTTATGAATAAAATATGACCATTTAGGCCCACTTGGATTAGATTAGGACATTTATTATTAATTTATTCGAAGAAGGGTTAAAATAGTTAAAATCAATGTTTAATAAGTATATCATTTTTAATATAGGGTTATACATAAGATAAATTCGACTATAAGTATTAATTAGAAATATAAAACGTTTTCCTACAAAATGGAATTTTATTTGTAATTTTTAGACATTAAATAATTTAATTTATTTATGACACAATGATGATGAAGTAATTATCTAATTAATGAAATATTGCCATAATTGATGTTATAAATACCAAAATAAATGTAATTTGAGACTTCTAATGAATTACACTAATTTATTAGGTTAATATGACATGTTAGTAATGATTTAATTAACTGTTTTCTAACTAATTATTCAGTTATGATTTTCACAAAAAGCAATTCATAGATATTGTAAAAATTGACATAAAATAGTTTTTAAAACAAATATTATATTATTAATTGTTATTTTATTCTTAAAAATCTAAGGTTCGGCCAAATGACATAGATAAGGTTATATATATTAATAATAAACAACTTTGGGTTCGTTTGGATTCTTATAGTAAGTTTATTAACCTTATAGAATAAGAACCCAAGAAGACACGGTAAAAGTAAAATTATTTTACTTAATGTTAAATCTAAATTATAAGGTAAAAATAGGAACCTAAACTTCTCTAAATTCCATTGGATGAGAATATTTCGACCCATCCCCACATTATCATCTAAATGAATCAATTTGGAGCTATTTAAAACCGAATTTGACTTTACAATAAAATAATAGTTTTAGTTATTCCAAAGGTGCCCCTCTCCTCCCTTATAAAAAGGCACATCCTCCCTCTCTTCCTCACAACACATTGAGCCTTCAAGCTCGGCCAACCAGTGCCAAATTCCCTTCTCCACTTCCATAGAAACATCCTAGTGGTTCTGGTCTGCCACAAAGACGAATTTTAGTTCCCTAAAAGGAGATCTCAAAGAGGCGCTTCAATGAAGAGGAGGTTCGGACACATACGAAGCAAATCAGACCTAAGTTAAGGGAAATATCGCAATATCATTTTTATCCGAGATTGTTTATACTTTGGTAATTTCTGGGGTGTATTTTATCATCCACATCCATGTTTCCTCAATATTTAATATTGTTTCCATCCACCTAAAATTGTTTAAATCCAATTTTACAATTCAGTGAGTTTTTAGTAAAAGATATGAAAGGAATATTTTTTGGTTTTTCGTATGAGGTACTTTTTCACTTTTCTGACAAAAGTACGAGAAACATGTTTTCATTTAACTTATATGACAAGAATGGATTTTTAATACATTATTTCCAAGAAGCTTCCCTTATAAGTTTTCATGTTTATTTTTAATCAACTTCTTTTAGTTATAAATTTATGACATGTTAAGAAATGAAAAGTGTTTTTGAAGTAGAAAGGATATTTTCTTCAAGAATGGAGTTCAAGTGTTTTATCAAAATTATTTTCAATCTAAGATAATAAAGGGTTCTACATTTATCCCTATTAATACATTGATTTGATTATGTTGTGATTGAATTATATTTATGAATTCCTTTATCTTATATGAATTGTTTGATGATGTCACGATGTTTAAGATTCCCATTTTTATTACATGGGTTATGAAATGATGTATGATTTATGATTTTGTGCCACACATAAGAATGGTATCATTATGAGATTTGTGGGACCTATATCTCCCTCCAATGCATTGGGTAAATATTTTATATCTCATGAGATAGACATGGCTGGAACGGTATGTTATACCGGTTCAGTGAAACAGAACTGAAACGAGGGGTGAACTCGGTTCAGAAAGGGACTTTGTCCACTCAGATAATCTTGGCAATGAGACTTGTCTAATAAGAAATGATTCTCTATGATTATGTGTGTATTCCACAAAGTTTCATGTTTTACTTTATGAAAATTGGGATTTCATTTCACTACTATGATTTGTCCCACGTTATGATATTATGATCTCTTTTGTAGGTTAAGATTTCCAAAATGTTATGTTCTTATGAATATGATGTGATTGATATTTTTTTGTTTACCTTTACTTAGCATTTGAGCTCACCCTTTTATGTTTTCTTTTCCCCAGGATAAAAAGAAAGGTTTTAGGTAAAAAAAGGAAGATCTTTATGGGATATGTTGAAGATCTTTCACCACGATTAGAAGATTATTTTCCGAGTTTCCAAAGACACTAAACTATAATGGTCCTTGTGTGTGTGTTTTTGTTATGTACTAATAATTCCACAAAATTAATGTAATGTCCATGTAAGTTAAGCTTCGGGACTCTACATGCAGTGTACACCGAAAATTTCCGAAGTACATTAACACGCCATGTCCCGGGGCGTGTACTTCGGATGGACGGTGAAGTAAAAGAACATGCCTTGTAGTCAGAGCAACACACTGTGTACTCACCCAAATTACACAGACTTATTAAAATTTATTATTACATTATACAAACCCTTGAGACGTGTACCATAGTGCAGGTGTAAAGACGAGGCACAACACGTGATAGGTGTTTTATATATATTTGTTTAATTTAACATCTATGTAATAAACAAGAATTCACTGGGTTGCCTCCAAGATACAAGTTATGTACATGGATAATTCTAAATGAATTTATTTGTTTAAATTTATGATGGATGAGAATCTCAAGTAAATTCACAAAAGGAATTAAGATAAAAGGATTGATTAATTCATTATAGTTAACTTATTATAGTGTGATTTATATTATACAATAACGATTAATGAATTGAATAATATTTTTATTTATGCGTAAATATCATTTCATGTATAGATGATCATGAGCTAGAGAAAGACCATTGTACGTGAATGGTTTCTTTTAATTAATTTATTTAAATTAAATTTGATGGCATGTGAGCCTTCTCCTCATTAATATGTAGGGCATGCACGCCCAATGATTCATTTATGTAAAAACCCCCCATTTTACCCCTAACCTATGTTTGAGATAAATACATATGTAATAGATGGAGCTCCCAAGATAGTGGAGGCGGCTCAAGTCAAAAGCCAATGAAAAACCAATTCAAGGAGATACAAAGGTGGACAGGTGGATAGTTGTAAACACGAACCCAAAAGGTTCAAGGTGTTTCTCATGTAGGTCTTGGGTTAGTTTATCAACTGCTAGATAAACTAAAAAATAGAAAAAACTCATGATCATTCTATTTATTTTATTTTTGTCAGTTGGATGGTTTATTTATTGTGGGTGTGTTGTCATGATAACACAATTAATGGATTAAACAAGAAAGCAATATGGAACTAAAATAAAAATCAGATTATGCATAAATATTATCTTAGACATGGTTAATCACTTAAATATATCCCACTTAATATTAACATGCATATGGAAATTTACGTATAAGGATAAAATCCCTCAAAATAAATATAATGTTGGTATAGCCTTCCATAATCGTGGTTAGAATCTATCCATATTTCTACATGCTTGACCAACCCTAGTTGGGGTGCTTTCAATTATTGGGGAATTCTAATTCAACGTTTTGTGTTTACTTGACTTGGTTCACATCAAGGGTTTACTTCCATAGCAGGACATGGTGTGACAAAGAGGAAAATCTTGAAGATATCCAAAATAAAAGGATTTTATGATTGGGGAGTCCACTATGTGGATCAAGGTGCTGCGAGTTAATTCAGTTTTCATTTGGAATGGCTACCTAAAACCCTTCAAGTTGTTTGACCAACCGTAGTTGGGGTAATTTGAAGGGAAATATGGATCATTTCCACTAGAATCTTCAGGCAATAGAATATTCTGAACTCAATGGTGAGGGATATTGGATTTCGATAAAATAGTGGGAGACTAATAGGTATTAATTTATTTTTTGTCTCAGTTTTGTAATAAAGAACAAAAACATTGCTCAACTTAATTTATAGAAAAGGAAAGAAAATGTCTTCCAAAATATCTTTGCGAACCATTCTCGAGAAGGAAAACATTCTCACAGGCACCAATTTTCAAGAGTGGCAGAGGTGTCTAAGTGTCATCATTCGCCATGAAAGGAAATTGTATGTAATGGAAGAACCTATTCCAGTGGCAACTGAGAAAGAGGCTAGTGATGGGGAAATATCTCTCCATGTGAAACATTTGGATGATGCCCCAGATGTCCAATGTTTCATGCTATCAGCCATGTCTAATGAGCATCTAAAGAAACATGAAAACATGGACGTGTATAGCATGATGTCTCGCCTTAAGGGTCTTTACCAAGAGAAGGAAAGACATGATAGATATGAGATCTCTAATGCTTTGTATAAAACAAAGCTTGGAGAGTCTACACCATCTGGGCCTCATGTAGTCAATCTCATTGGATACATTGAAACCCCGGACATCTTAGGGATTATGTTCCCAGATGAGTAGTGTACATATCTCATCCTATCAGCACATCCCAAGACCTTCTCTAGCTTAATTGTCAATTATTACATGATCGGTAATGAGAAGAGTCTATAGGTGCTTCTGACCTTGATTCGCTAGGAAGACAAGGACATGGGGCATGGAAAACCCGCAGTCATTATGGTGAACAAGAAAAGGAAGGACATGGCAAAGGCGGAAAAGACTTATAAACAGTCTGAATCCCCTGAGCACTGTCCTTCCAAGAAGGGGAAATTCCAGAGGCAGGGAACGGAATAGGAGGTGGTATATTTTTCATGTGGCAAACAAGGCCACTAGAATAGGAACTGCACCCAGAGGCATGGGGATTCTAATGGTGTGTTCATTATCAAGTGTAATCATTCTATTTCATCACATTGGGTATTAGATATAGCTTATGGGGCTCACATCTGTATTCAAATGCAAAAAACAAGTAGATTTAGAAATTTTTCTAGAGGAGAGGATGATATTCAAGCTACCAATGGCGCAAGGCTGGCTGTGTTGGCTATTGGCGATTACCACCTCTCACTGCCAACATGGATGATTTTGGTTTTACACAACTGTTATTATGTTTCTAGTGTTACCAAGAACATAATTTCTGTATCTTGTTTGGATATGGAAGGATTTGTTTTCAAATTTGGAAATAAGGGTTGTCTCTTTTATAAGAACAATGTATGTTATGGTATAGCACATTTAAATAATGGTTTGTATGTGTTAAATCATGAAAACCAAGTGTTGGCAATCAATAACGAAACAAACTCATATGACTCATACATCACCAAGATGTGGCATCACCATATCGGTCATGTAAACGAGAAGATCTTGACAAAGCTCTTCCAATATAGCTATTTAAACTCTATTGAGATAAAACTTCTTGATAGATGTCATGCTTGTTTACAAGGAAAAAGGACCAAGTGGCCTTTTGGTGGACAGGGTGAAAGGGCCATAGAGCTTCTTGGATTGGTACATACGGATGTGTGTGGACCATTTCCAGTAGAAGCAAGAGGTGGATATTCTTTCTTCATTACATTTACGAATGATTTGGGTAGATATGGATATGTCTACCTAATGTGGTATAAGTCAGAGGCCTTAGAGGAATTTAAGGAATTCATGAATGAAGTAGAGAATCAGATTGGTAAGAAGATAAAGAAACTTCAATCAGATCGAGGTGGAGAATATCTGAACCAAGAGATCATCGATCATCAACAGTAGTCTGGGATTCTATCTCAAATCACTCCACCTTTTACACCACAGTGGAATGGTGTTAGTGAAAGGAGGAACCGCACCTTGTTGGACTTGGTGAGGTCGATGATGAGTCATGTGGATATCCCATTATCCTTTTGGGGATAATCATTACAAACTACAGCATACAAAATAAACCAAGTATCAACTAAGGCAAAAAAATGTAATTCCATCCGTGTTATGGAATGGAAGGAAACCCACTTGGTCGCACACACGTGTATGGGGATGCGAGGCATTTTTTAAGGCCTTGTCAGGAAACAAACTAGCACCCCAGAGCATGAGGTGTATCTTTATAGGTATCCCATGGAAATGAAAGGATATTAACTATATAACCCTTCAGACAAGAAAGTGACTATCGCCAGAAAAGCTGTCTTTCTTGAGAGGGAGCACATCATCAAGAAGGATTGTAAGAGCAAGATTGAATTTGATGAAGTTGATGCTCATGATACATAGGAGTTGGTATAGAAACAAGTTCCATAGGTCCCCATGGAAGAAGTCCTAAAAACACAAGTACTGTGTAGGAGCTCAAGAGAGGTAATGGATCCATAAAAATTTTGTTTCCTAGTCACTGAGGATGATGAATCATTATTGTTGGACTATGATGAACCTCTATCCTATAAGGAAGCAGTAGAAAGCTCAGAAGATGCATAATGGCTAGAAGCTATGAATTCGGAGATGGATTACATGTATTAGAACCATGATTGGGTTCTGGTCGATGAGCATGTTGATGTAAAGCCTGTTGGATGAAAATTTGTATTCAACAGAAAACTAGACATGAAAGGTCAATTTAGATCCTATAAAGAAAAGCTAGTGTTTAAAGGTTTCCGACAGCGTCAAGGAATTGACTCTGATGAAACCTTCTCACGATTTGACATGTTTAAATCCATAAGAATCATACTTGCCATAGAGTCTTACCATGACTACAAGATTTGGAAGATGGATTTCAAAACATAAATCCTTAACGGGAACCTTTATAAAGATGACAATATGAAACAAATAGAAGGTTTTGTGATAGCAGGTGAAGCCAAATGGGTTTTCAAGTTGAAAAAATCTATTTATGGATTAAATCAAGCATCCAAGTCATCGAACATTAGATTTGATGAAGCAATAAAGGAAATTGGTTTCATTAAGAACAAATGTGAGACATGTGTTTATAAGAGGTTTAATGGGAATGCGATCATTATCTTAGTAGTATATGTTGACAACATATTAATTATTGGAAATGATGTTCCAGTCTTACAGTCAGTTAAGGATTGGTTGAAAAAGTGCTTCTCCATGAAGGACATGGGTGAAGCAGCCTACATTCTAGGGATCTAGATTATTCATGATAGATCCAAGAGGATACTTGGACTATGCCATGGTACATACATTAACTAGATACTAAAGATATTTAATATAGAACAATCCAAGATGGGATTGGTTCTAGTGTCACATGGCCTACATCTTTCTAAGAATATGTGTCCTTAGAAACAACTAGAGAAGGATAGAATGTGTAAGATCCCATACGCTTTGGAAATAGGATCCATCATGTATTCCATGTTATGTACTGGGCTTGATGTTGCCTTTGCACAGAGCATGGTAGGCAGATATCAAGAAGATCTAGGAGAACAACATTGGACTACTGTTAAGACTATCCTTAAGTATCTGAGAAGAACTAAGGATATGATCCTAGTGTATGGAGGAGACGAGGAGATTTTCATCAAAGGTTATGCTGATGTTGGTTTTCAGACAAATCCGAAAGATTTGATGTCACAATCTACATATGTTTTCTTTCACAATGGAGTAGCTGCGAGCTGGAAGAGTTTAAAGCAGCTGGTTGTCTCCGATTCTACAGCGGAGTCCGAATATATAGCGGCATCTGATGCAGCCAAGGAATCCTTCTTGATATAGATCATTTTCTAGGAGCGTGATGTGGTGCCTAGTAGTAAAGATACAATTATATTGTACTGTGATAATACTGCATTGGTGGCTCTTGCAAAAGAACTAATTTCACATCAACTGACAAAGCACATACTCCGGAAGTATCACCTATACAAAGATTTCTATCAAAGGGGTGAAGTTACAGTGAGCAGAGTTTCCACATAAGAGAACGTGGTGGAACCCATGACTAAAGGCCTATCTCAGTAGAAGCATTAAAATCATTTGAGAGCTAGCGGGTTCAAGGTTGTTAGCTGTTGGTTCTAGTCCAAGTGGGAGTATGTTAGAGTTGGTGGCCTAGAACCAACTTCTTTGTACTTTATTCATTAATAAATCCTTATCACATCTTGATTGTTCTTCTGTTATACAATGTATGTGAAAATGCCCTAAGTATATTTGTTGCAATAAAGGGTCATAGCAGATCCCTACTATGATTGGAACCTAAAAGTGTCATAACACTGTTCTTGAATTTATGTTCTATGGCTGGATGATGTTATTTGAGGGAAACAAATAATAGAGGTCATTAGGGTTGAGGACCCATAAAACATTGAGGCACCTTCTAATGGTGTGCTCCCTTGGTAAAATCTAAGAGGATATTATGAGAACTGGACCAGCCAGTAGGAAATCCACATTTCCTAGTTTCATTGGATGTTCCTAAACACAGACATGTGTATTGGTCCTTAGAATTTAATATTATTATGAATGGGTATTACATCTCCCAGACTTAGATGTATTGACGAAAACAGTGACAACACATTGTTCGCAACGAGGTAAGATACGTTGGGTGTGTCACGAGTAATACCACATTAATAGATAATGCGAGAAAGGATTTGTCCCTTATATTCCATAATAGAAGTACATATATCAGGCCCTTTTATGGAATTGATATAGCCTAAATAAATCCATGGCCATGGTAAGATATGGGTGAGGTCAATTCCGGAATGTCAAAGAATGAATAATCAAGCAAATGGGTTGAAGGCACTAGCATAAACCCCGCTTGATTATAGATATTGTGGCAAATGGATTATATTACACGGTAAGCGTTCGTAAGAGGTGAAATGTCAATGTGTCATCAACTTCTTTCTCATGGGTGCCTTGACCCATTTCTAGATAGTAATATTAAAATATATGAAAGCCCACCTAATTAAAAAGAGAAAGAGGCCTAGATGTTCACACACTAAGTGTGTCCATGTATCTCAGTAAAATATTAATTTAAAAAGTTAAATAAATATTATTCCCAAGTGTGGTTTAATAATTATTTAAGGATAACTTGTTGCATTTATTTCGACACTAGTTATTCGAGATAATATATTGTTGGGTAAATAATACATTTATTAGCGATTAATGAAATTACATTTATTTAAGAAATAAATAGTCATTACTGAAGTACTAATACATGTTATGGAAGAAATAAAGGAAAGTGGAAAATAAATGTACATGCCATGTATATTACATATACACTCCGTGTAGTTTTATAGAAAACTAGTACACGAAGTTTATTAATGATTACATGCTTTGTAGTTTTACCAGTCATGATCTTGAGGATATAACATTGTTTTATTAAATGATATTTATTATAATTAGCGTGGGCACATGTCAAGGAGTTTATAATTAGACATGGGGGTTTTAAATAAGTGTTAATGAAATAAATAAAATACGTAATACGTTTATTTATTTGTCATAACTCTATAACCTCAAACCCAATTATAAATATCCTCAAAACCCTAGCACTTTTCATAAATCATTGTGAACAATAATTCTGGAGAATTCGTCAAAGGCTGAAAGAACTCTTACTTCCAAGAATGCTCACAAGCCCAAGAGACCTAGGCGATCAGAGGAGGATATCACAAGTGAAGGATGTTCTGTGCTAGCACCCGGAGATCCCTTCAGTGATGTCTGGAGATACGTGGCACATGTTTGGATCACCTCTAGAGGAATCTTACACATGTATTCTAAGACGCAACGACGGATCACATCGGATCGTGAAGGGATATATCAATGAAGAAAGAATTCTACCATGGTAATTATTTTTAACTAATTAAATTAATTATAACCAACATATGATGATCCTATCTCCACAGTTTCGGGATTACCTCTTAATTTTTTCATTCTTATTTCTATTCAGAATATTCTATGTTTTAAATCATGATGGATCTCGGATTGAATGTTGTTTAATGTTAAAATTAAAGTTGGGAAAACTCCCACCAATGTAGTTCTGCTACGCCCAGAACCTACATGTATGAATTTAGAAATATTTTGAATGAAATAAATTAATAAGGATTGGTGATATACATGAATTAACAGTTTAATCACATTGAATGATAAAATGATTGAGAATTAGGACATTTAACTAAATTATACCACACTATTTATTACTTGAGGAAGAATAGAAAAATGTGGATAGGGGTGGTACCATTTTCAAACAACCATAAGGCCGATAACACTTGTTTGCAATCAAGGGGAATTTATTTTATAAAGAAATATATTAAGACACATAATGAATTAAATCTATAAGTATTAATATATCTTATGTATAAAATACTAATTTTAGTATTGAATAAATGGATTTTAATTTTAATTCTCCGAATGCTTTTATTCATAAGGATTGATTATCATAAAAATAACATGGATTTCAAAATTAGGTTTTTATAAATCATATTTTTAAATTATCATATTTATTTTTTATATTAAAAAATTGATATGAAATCATTGTAAAATGGAATCCTAAATTTCATATAGTAAAATGCTTCTAAAATGTTCTATAAGATCTCACCCATTTAAAATATAATTTTCTGCAATATCATAATTGAATTTATATATATATATATTTTATTATTTGTGTAAATAAAAATTCATATATGTGATATATATTTCTATTATTATACTAATTAAATTTCTAATTATATTGGTAGAAAACTATATATAATCATTTATTTTCTGATTTGGTCAAAATAAAATTTTATTATTTTCCATAACCCTTTAGAAATTAGGGTTGATTTTTTTATGAGTTTTTCCACTCCATGATGAAATTTCAATGGTGTTCTGTTAATTAGGAATCACTAATCCATTCCGGATATATTATATTGAGTAATTTCATTACATGCACAAGATATAGGTTTGGATAGTTAGTGGAGTTGAAATATTTTTGTTGAAGGTTGGATAGACCATGTCACATGGGTAACTATTTCTTATAAAATGCTTTCTGTATATTAATAATAAATATATTTTTAGAAATTTTATCTAAATATATTTTTTTGACAAATATGTGTCTATTATAAATGTGTTTTGGGGGAATTATCCATGTTTTGGTATCAGACTGAGAGAAAGCATATAGTTTTTGTAATATATAATTTTATAGAGAATTATGAAATGATTTGATGGTGAATTTAGAAATAAGTGTTGATGATATACTATAAAAATATATTGATATGAAAGTATGAACATTAGTGTATTTAATTTCCTATTGATGATTTTTAAATGTAATTAGGCATCATGTAGTGTTGAGGAGAACTATTACATATGAGTGGATTTTTGTGAAAGAAAAGTTATAAAAAATATATGGATACCCAATGTTTAACTAGAACCAAATGTTCTGAAATTCTAGTAAATTAATCCTTGTCTTTCAAAAATAAAAAACATAATTACAATAATATATGGATGAATATCATTATATATAAATATTTCTATGCTTCAAATAAATGATTTATTATTTTAACCACAAAACCATGAAATGTATAACAAATATTGTGCCATGGTTTTAGCGATAATTGTAATTTTTTTATTTATATAATAATTAGTTTAAAGAATCATAGATATGAGTTATATAAAAATTTATCATATATGGTGTAAAGAAATATTATTTTCATATAGGGAAATAGTGAGTTCACCATGATATGTAGTGATTCTCTAGAGAAGTAGTGAATCAGATAATATATCATGCTAGATTAAATATCTAACAATACACATGGAGATGAAAATGTTCATAATCCACACATGAAGGTAAAGAGAAATACCATTACTATGATTTATATATTTTTAATATTGATCCCATATTTATTATGGATTTTCGTTTCAAATATTTTTTCATAAATATTCTCTGACATTTCCTAGTGAGTGGAGAAGAAGGGGAAGTATTCCTTAGTATTTGTATTAGAAAATTAATAAAATTATAATAACATACTATTATAATAATAGATCATTATAAAATGGGAACATCATTATATCTATGCACCTTTTACATATCCTATTTCTTTAACCATTAAAAATAATTTTTTCAAGGTGATTTATAAAACATTACAATGATTGTAAACTTTATTTTTATTTATAAAAAATTAATTGTTTATGCTATAATTGAATCAAGATCAATTAAATTCATTTGATAATAAGAATTGTCACGAAAATCCCAAGATTATATGTATTATGAACCATTATCAAAATATGTGGTATTAGAACATAACGGTAAATTCTTGAATAATTTTTTTTAAATTGAAGAGATCTATATTTGAAACTCTCCTTAAATAGGAAATGATTTGAATTTAAAATGTGTAACAATATTTGAAAATATGAATCATGTAATTTGGTTGAATTTTATATTATTGTATTATTGATATAATGACTTGGCTGTTTTATCCTCATCTTTATATAGAATCAATATCAGTGTTCAAATTTTCATTCGATTAAATTAATTAGAGAATAAAATATATAATAATCATTTAGAAGGACAAAATTTATTTATACCCACCCCATAGATATCTAATTTACATAAATTTAATCATTATAACGTCCTAAAAAAGACATATTATTAAAATAAAATATTAATAAATTATATAAAAATTTGAGTGTGGAAAAACATAAAGATATATGTTGTAATTTTGATGTATATAAAATTTACATGAATTAAGGTATAAATTGATTCACTATAAAAATAATTGATGTATTTTATGTATGGATTTTTTTATAAGACTAAAAATATAATAATTGTTATGAATATATAAGGATACATATTACTCTATAAATTGATAATATCTTGGTTCAATATGGTTGAGATTTAAATTATTCCTCCCATGATATTATATATTGATATATGAGTAATATTAGATAAAAGTGATGTCTACAAGAATTTAACATCATTTATATAAATAGAAAGGTATAAATTCATTGAAAATATTGAATTATATAATTCCAAATATGATGGATATATTAGTGATGAATATATATCCCAATCCAAGGGTTTGTTTCAAGGAATAATATTATAGGCATGATTTAGGTGTATAATTTTTTTCCAATTCTCTATAAGGTGTTAAGGAGGGAATGAATAAATAATGGGTAATATTTATTTGTTTCAAAAAAGGATATATATTTATACATATATAATAAATTTTAAAAAATCGATGAAAAAACATGTCAAAAACATCACACATTTTGTTTTGAGAAAAAATAAAATGATATTAATGAATCTTACCATGAAATAGAATAAATATATTTAAAAAATTATTAATTATGTTTTTTTTATTACAATTGGATGTGAATTTATATTAAAAATAAAATATAAATTTGAAATGGAATGTATAATTGGTTATAAGTCAATGATTTTGGGTTCCATAAATGAGAATGAAATTCAAACTAATAAAACATAATTATAGGTCGTTTTCAAAGATAATCAAAAAAAATAAATGAATTGAAATTTTAAATCACTAAAAATGATAATGTTATTGATTAAAATATTACTATTCAAATAATTCATTATAATGTGACAACATTTTAGATTAATATTCTAGAAGAAGATAAGGTAATTTTTTGTATTTATTATTATATTATGGAATATGGTGTGTGGATTGAATATCATGAAAAAGTGTTGGAAATTATAACGAATATGATTGATGTTAAATATAAATATGGAAATAATGAGTGGAATTTGATATTTAGATATTACAATAGTGATGTTGCTAAATAAAAATAAATGTATTAACCTTGAAAAAGATATGAATGTTTCAGTAGGAAAATTCCCATAGTTATTAGTTAGAATGGATATGGTGTGAAGGGTAACATTCCATGGAATATGTAGTGAAATTTATTTTTTAATGTTTTATATATAATCGGGATAAAAATATTTTGGAGGGGTTTTGAATGGAGTAAAACATATTTTAGCGAATATCTGAGATATATTTCTATGAATTTAATATACGAAATGTGAATAATCTTCCACTAATCAAGTGTGAATTTTGAAGTTATATGAGTCCCATAATAGTATATCAAAAATGGGGGCAGAGTTAAATTTCAGGTAATGTTATTAGAATTTGAAAACAAATTAAAATTAATTTTCATATTTAATGGAAGTATAATTTTTTTAATTGGTAATGATTCTGTTTTTCTAAATATAGACATGATTCATTTTAATAATTGGAAAAAGTGATAAAATCTAATTTTATAAAAAATTATAATGGATTAAGATGAGGTGTTGAATTTTATTAATTTTCATTAAAAATGTCTCCTCTTTAAGGGGATTAAAATATAATTTATTTTCCAATAAAAAAGAAGATAGACCAATTTTTTTAAAGCATCAATAAATTTTTCATATAAAAATTAGAAATGATGATAAATAGATTGATGTTAAAATTGATATGATGGAATTAAAATAATAATAGTTCGTTGATTCTTGTTAGAAAATATTCGTATCACAAGTTGGAGAATGTATCCCTCTCATAAATTTATTTAATTATATGGATGGATGTTTTATTTCGTAAATGATTTATTTTTAAAGTAACAATGTAGTTAAAAGGGAAGGATACCTATAAAACCATTATAGAAGAAAATGTACTATTTTGGGATATAAATGGGTTAATTGTGTTACTCTTGTAACAATGTTACATCCAACAAGATGGGATACTCAATGAAATGTAATAATGTATGTTTTTTTACACAAGAACAAAGGTTCAATGAAAATATTTAACAAATTTATGACCAGGAAAACATATGTTTTATTATATTACAATATGAAAGAAAAAACATGGAATTATAGACTTCATTATATTGATCTACAATTATACAATATAATGATAATGATTGATAATTTAATGCTCTTTTTATTTAATTTAATTTTATAATGGCTGGTATTAGAAATGTGTGGTTGGTTTCAAGGATCATAAAAATTATATATATGGTTATCCTTGGATTATCTACAGGAAAACAATATAAATGACCCCAAACTAACCTGGGGAGGGAACCAAATAAATAAAGATAGGTATGGGGGAACTGTCGAAATTGAAGGTTCCTCGACAAGCTATTACAGTTTTATTGATATAATGAATAAATATGGGTATCTAGTATATGCTAATAGTATTTCATGTAGTCTTATTAACTATTATTAGGTTCATATTTTTGATTTTTCTTAAACACACTCTTCATCATCATCCACCATGGCTAAACCCTAACATGAAAATGTCCACATTTTGGGTTCCTTTTAGTAGCTTTAAAATAATAAAGGCATAATTATTGTCTATTTGAACTGAAATTTGTGGAATTTGTACTCATATTTTATTTGAAACTATATTTAATTATAAGTTTAAGTGAGCCACACTATTTGTTAATTCATTATCTAAAATCCCTAATAAAAGTGGTTATTATTATTTTTATGAGATATTGTTTATTGGGCTATATTCAAGAAGCTTTTTTTGGAAATTTTTATCTTTAATGCTTGAGGTAAGAAGTTATTATTATGTTTTGATGTTTTTTTAGGAAAATCTGTATTGACCCAGGAACTTCTAAAATATATTTTTTTCATTTAAAAATTAAATATTTAAATTCAAAATAAATTTACAATAAAATAAGTGCAATTTATACAAATTACAGAACAATACTAAAAGAATAGTGTTATAACTAAATAAAGTAAAAAAACTGTGTACCTCATAAGTTAAATAATTATTTATTTATATATTTAAATAATTAAATAATTTTATTGAAAATGATTTTATATGTGTTTATATTTTTTGCGACACTTAAATTTTTAAATAATATTTTATAATTAATATAATTATTTAAAGTAATATTTATCTTCATAAAATATATTCATAAATTAATGTTTTTTATCTTATGATGATAAGCCAATTTTATGAGTCAATAATTAGGTTCCCTATTTTTTATAAAATCATATATATTTTTACAATTGATATTTTTTTATTAATTATTTATGTTAAGTTAAAAATACATGTGTCATATGTAAAAAATAATTTTCAAACAATGGAATTTTTTTTTGATATTTACTTGAAGAGAAGTTGTTTTATATAGTCACCATAATGTTAAATTCACTATTCCCTGATTAATCATTGATTTAGTCACCATAATGTTGAATAATAATTAGTTACTTTAATATATTTAGTTATAATGTTCAAACAATTCATTGTCTAGAGTCATGATAACAAACTAATGGATAATGTAATAAAAAACACCCATCATCACCACTTCTCCTCACACATAATATTAATTTTTATAGTTTATTTTCTAACCAATTATTTTACCAATCTTATTCCCCACATCGAGACCATATTGTCTCACCAGAATTTCAAAACCAAGGTCCTTAAGGAGGTTTTTAGGTAGATGAATTCAAGAGGAAAAATTATCTTTTATATTTATTGATTTTCCTTTTAATTTATTTTAATTTCAATTATATCATAACATCTGCTTATTAAAATGTCATAAAAACTCTAGTATCATTTAAATACTATAATTTCATCATATTTTTGTGAAAAAGTCATCGTAAAACTCCACCATATCTCAATTTATTCTAAAAATCAGAACATCGACATTGGTGTGTCGATTCACCAACATCATGTATGAAACAATTTCAATTCCCTTACCACCTTCTGGATGATAATAAAAAAATTATTATTTTCAAATAAGATTTTATTATACATTTTATAATTTATATAATGTTTTGGTAGCAATATATATACATGATATTAGATAAGATGATATAAGGTCATGATGGTATTTAAAACTGCCAATAATAAATTAACACATTCTCATTAATGTTTTATCTAATGAATCATAGGGATCTAATAAAATTGATATATGGAATCATAATAAATTATGGAAACAATTTAATACCATTTCATTTTTATTCTGGGATTTTTTATCCCTTCTACAAGAAAATTCATAACGAACCAACCATAGAATCAACAAATGAACTCTAAACAATGAAAATAGAAAAATATTATTGATAAATGGGTGAAATTATTTTTAAAGAGATAATATAAGGTATTATAAATATGAATAATGTTATTTAATATATTAATAACATCTTTAAAACATTATTAATGATTTTTTAAAATATTTTTTGTAAGGAGAACCCGAAGTAAAATAATTTTATTTAAAACACCTCTTTTAAAAATATATTCTAAAAAATGATTTCCCAAATGTATTCTTATATTATGATTATTTTCGCATTCTTTGGAATTTTTTATAAAATTTTTGGGACCTATATCTCCCTCTAATCAATTTGGTATGTCTTTGTTAGAGGTTAACCATATGTTTACTCATGATATAACATTGATGGGTACAATATAAAGTAGTTTTGAGGGTAACATTTTAATGTATATGTGAGGGTTAAAATAACATTATTTCTAAAAGGGTTATAGTCTTATGTAATTAATGAAATATTTAAGGTTTATGTTTTTTACACTGTCTATGTTTTATGAGGAAACACCAACCTACATTCAATGGATCTTTGGACCCAGTGGCAGTTTATGGAGAGATTAATTCCTTTAAGAAAATAATTTTTTGTCATTTTATTTTTTTGATATTCAAAAGGATAGTCTTTTTATTTATCGTTCTTGTGGTGAATACAACTAGTAGTGGTCAATGGTCTATAATATCTGGAATAGTGATGATCTTCATGCCTTGGAATGGGATGAATTTAGGATTCTTTTCATTGAAAATATTTTCATGAATGACAGGAAATAAATTTCATGAATTGAAATGGGAGGAATACTCAATGGATGTGTATAAAGAATACATCACCTAATTGAAAAAAAATTCTCTAAATATTATTCAAGATCATGATAGAAAAATAATTTTTTTTAATTTGCATTGAATCCATGATTTTATTAGATATTAGGATCCCATGAATTCCAAAGTTATGAAAATTTTATTGGATGAGCTAAGTGGGTAAAAATAGATTTTTCGATGATCACATGTCCATTGATAACATGTAGTAGAAAAGATCTAGATGGAATGTAATGGGTGGTAATCAATCAATGAAATACTGTGGAAAGAAAATTCTATTTCTTGTTAGTGAAAAGTGTAGTTAAAATCATCATGTATAAGGAATTAACATATTAGGGATGTATTTTGGATTTTGAATGTTGTGAAATATATCATGTGATTAATATGTTAATGATCTTAATATTAATTCTAATAAAAAAACTGTAATGTTTTCTAAATGTGGTGAGATGGGGATGTATACAAATAACATCCGAATGAAAGATCTAAATTTGGGGAAGAATTTAAATTATATGAATAATGGTGTTGTGAGATCCATTGTGACTGCTTTTGTAGATTTTTGTCCATTTAATAAAGTTGAATCAGATAGATAGTTTGTTTTCTAAAAAATTGATGATGTTTTTTATAAAAGGTCTACATAATCTTTTATTTCTAAAATTTCATTGGAAAATTTTAAATTTCACCTTAGGAAATGACAAATGAGTTTATTAACAAAACACTAGGGAAAAATATTATAGTAATAATTTATTATAAGAATATTCCTATTATTGTATATGGAATGGATTTACAGGAAAACATTTTCCTTTTCCCCATATAGGGTTTTACATTTTTATGGTTATGGATTAGATTTATGTTTATCTTTGTATGATTGATTATAGAGCTAAAATGTGTGTTTTTCATAAATAGATTATGTTTCTTTTGAATAATGAACCCATACCATTTATAATTTAAAAAAGAAAATGAATGGTATCAATCACTATTTATAGAAATAAAATTTACCTTTCAGATTATTTATGATTGGTTGGTAAATGAATACATGGGTATTTTTTTCAGATGAGTTTTCTGGTTTTATAACAAATTGTAATGATTAATTTACTAATTTCTTAGTTCCTAATGTTATCCCAATTTCAATTCCCCTTATCGAGTGGCTCTAGAGTAACTATTAGAATATAAATATCAGTTTTAGGATATAATTGAGTAATGCTTCACCCATCATAGAACTTCACCACGGGGTTATTATGTTTTGTTATTTAGAAGGAAATATGCTTCAATGAGACTTTTAGAGAATCACAGTTGTCTATTTATTCTCAAAATGAAATTCCATAAAAACTTCATTGTTAATGAAATGTTTATTTCCTATTATTTAATATTGATTTAGGGAATATTACTTATTTTTTGATTTTTCATATTCTTGTGAGGATGTTTTGTACCACTATTCTTTGTTTTATTGACATTGTGATTAGTTTACTTATCCATATTCATTTTTTATCTGGGATATATTTATCGATTAAATAATTTTTTAATCTTATACAATTACTATAAATTGTTTAAGATGAAGGATGCTTATAATGAATTTTATTTTCTTTACAAGGGTAATATTCATATTCTATATTATTTATTGAATATGGATATATATTTACTAATAATAGTTACTAATTTTGTATTGTACAATTGATTCAATTTAATAATAATGCATTGTACATATGTAAGTGTATGGTAGGGAAAAGTTTATATATAGAACCTTGATGGATTGATAAATATATTGAAGAAAAAATATGGACAAATTTGGTTGGAATTTGTTTATAACAACTATTTCATTGAAATGACTTTGTACAAGGAATTTTTGATAAGCTTCATGAGGTTTTGGAATATCCAATTGACATAAAATCATGAAAACTAAAATTATTAATTTCATTCATTTGGATTGGAATTACTATTATATATATGGTTGTTGTGTTCATATTTTCATGGGATGTCTTAAATGATCATTTTGGTCAATAAATTATATATTTATGGATAATCGCCTATTCTATTCTGTTAATTCCTCATATACTCTTGATAGAAACCACTTTATACTTTCCCCTAAATAGAATTTGAGATCAGCCTTTATATTGTATTTCTTTCACAAGGATATGAAGAAGTGATATTCGAAGGTTTTTTAATTATTGAAGGTTGTTTTCCATGGTATAATTTGTCTTCCCAATGTAATATGTAATGAATTTAACTACCTAGTCTCCAAAGACTACTAAACTAATTGTGTCTTTTTTTATCCCTTATATATATTACCAATGTAATAATGTAAACATAATCATATACTTAGTAGAGTTGTGATTGTAAAATTTGATACCTAAAGATGTTTAATAGGTCCCTTGTGAAGTTGACTTTAGGATAATATATTTAACACACACATTATGATAATAATTTTTAATATTTGATACCTTTTTATTGGTGTTATTTATTTGATCAATATTCATGATGTTATGAGATAATTTGGTTTGTTCAATAATTTAGAAATTTTTCTTATCAGAATAAAGGGGAATACATCCAACATCCATTACTAATGTTAGGTTTATCTTTTTGATAATTCCAATAAAATGGGTTTTTAAGATAAGAATATCGTAGACATTTTGAGGAAAATGATATAGGTTTTCGAGAAGTACCATTCACATTTGAGGAATCTAATTGTTCTATTGTGTGATATACCGATATCAGATCAAATTATTTTAAATAAGACACTACTGAATAATGAAATTAATAATACATTGGTTTCCAATGAATATTTCATGTCCCTTTAAAATATATTACATCCATTGAAAAGTATTGGAATGGAAAAAAAATATTCCGAAATTATATTATTTAAATGGTGATATGGACCAATGATGTCCATTAATTGAAAATACCAATTATGATTATCAAATGGAATGTATAAAATATTCAACTATTAATGTGATATTATTAATGAAATGTTATCAAAGTGAAAAGTGTGATGAAATTGATAGAAATGTTTTCAATATAATGTAGAATGCAGATGAAATTAATTATGAATATGACACCAGATGGAATTTTTTAACAAGGAATGAAACTAGATGCATACATAATCCGTAACGAATTATTGGTCATCAATTTTATAGGTCAAAGAAAAACCTATAAAAGTCACTAATACAACATAATGGTTCCTTATATTATGATATTGTACCACATTCCATCAATATAGAGAATGGAATTTATAATTCTTGTATCTTCATGTGTAATCTAGAAAAGAAGAGCTTGATTGAATAATAAGGAAAAATAATAGAATTAAAGAGAAAGGAATGGTATATGGGAGTTCCACAATGTGATAATTGTATAAATAAATATAATGGTAATAATTTAAAGGTCATGAGAGTTTGATACACTTGTATAGAGAAGGGGTAACAGGATTATGATTGAAATATAATGAATGAACACATAGTTATCTAGTGAATCACGTTTAGGGATATGGATAAATAATCAAAACAATGACCAAAATATAAAGGGTCCCTTCTATAGAAGAGGAAACATAAGATATTCAAAGATTTTATGATTACTATAGATGAATTTAATGCTCATAAACATGTAGTTTTTAGTACATTGGTCATACGTTTACATTTAACTAATTATTTATTTTATTGTAGATATTAAAAATATTTCATATATTTCTTTTTTTATGAACATTATATTATTCACTAGTAACTTATGTGTGGTGTATTAAATCAAGACTCCTAGTGTAAATCTTATTGAATTAAGGATATGTTATTCAGCATTATGATTCACGTACATATTCTATTTATAAGCGTGTTTATTATACAAGTGGCTAACATTTATATAATACTTTGTGTGGATTATATTTCATTGTATTATGTATAATGTTTTTCACAAGATATTGAGAGGTGGATTCCAAATGGATAGATGGAATTAGTTGTATTTAAATGGGGAGATTACATCACTTGAATAATATATGGATCCACCACCAGTATATATCCATAATAACATTTTTTGAGTAATAGAACTGAAACAACACATAGATTGGAAAGGTAATCATTGAATATAATATATATTTAATATTTAAGAATACAAATACATTTTTCGTGTAGTGTTACGTATAAATACACAAGATCTCGATGTGGTGTTTCCAATTTAACCCATCCTTAATGATGAACTGATATATAAAACTCTGTATAGAATATCCATAATAGAATTAGTGAAAATAAATTAATAACAAAAGAGGTTTTTTAATAACGTATTCATTGGCCCCAATTTTTATCCTTTGGGATTCACTTTTTTTTGTGAAGAAGGATGGTTTTATGAGGATTTAAATTGATTATAGTGAAATAAATGACATTAATATAGGAAAAAGTTTCATTTTCCCCACATTGATTATTTATTTAATCCACATTATGAAGATCAATAATTTTTAAATATTTATATTAATTTTTGGTATCACTAATTCCAAAGAATAAGGTTATTCCAATGATGATATTTTTCATAAGGTAAGGATGTTTTGATATTATAGTAATTACATTTGAGATGATTTATGTGGGGGTGATGAATTTAGTATTCAAATATTATATTCATAATTTTATTGTGATACTTATCTATGATTTCATAGTATAATATAAAAGCATTGAAGGGAATTAGAGCCTTTGGATAATTGTTAATGATACTCATTTAGGGAAATGGTTATTTAAGATATTTAGTAAAAATTAATTATTGATTCAGGATGTTTATTTTCAAGGATATATTATGCCAATTTATGGACAAATAGTTGATACATTATGAAAAATGTATTAAATTAATGGCCTATACTAAAGAACATAACCATTATATGTATATTCATTGGTTAATGTACAATATTATGAGTTTTATTTAAAATATTTTCATATTAGCTAACACATAAACTATATTGAAACAAAAATGTAATAATTTCATATGTTCCATATAATATAGAAAGTGTTTTTTAAACACTAACGAGTGGATGGATATATGAAATAATATTTACATTTCTATTAGGCTGAGTTGATTTTGTAATATGTTATGATACATTATAGAAATGATACGGATATATCCTCACATAGAAAGAAATTTTTGTTCCATAAGCTTCAAGATAGTTAAATATCCAAGAATAATATTATCCAACACGTGATATTGAATTGTAAAATGTAATATTATCCTCAATGATATGGATTCATTATCTATATTGCGAGAGATGTAAGATCTATCCCGAACAAAAAATATTTATTTTTTTCAAAATGAACTCAATATGAAAGAATATATATGGATAGATATACTCAATGATTTTGACTTATTATTAAACTACCACGCTGAGACAATGAATATGGTGGCTGAAGAATATAGTTTTAATGATATTATGGTCCTGAATAAAATTATAATTAAAAAATATCATATATTAAGGAATTCATTAAATTTGGATATGGTAATCATTAGTGAATTTGAATAATCAATACATATGAAAATTATTACAAAATTATCAATAACCGATAAGATAAAAATATACCAGATTGATTACAATAGATTATAAAAGAAAATTAATGTTGTGAATGATCAGAAACTAGAAGGGTTTTATGAATATGAAATGATTAAATTAAAAAATATTATTTTTGATGGTCAATACCTAATACAATGATTGAAATACATGATTAATCACATTGATGTATATATCTATAAACCCAAGAAGCACATAGATTTAAATGGATTGATGATAATTTTTTGGAGGGATAATATAAAGTCTGAAATTACTGACAATGTACAAAGATACCTAAATTTTCAAGAGGTACTGTATTTGAGAAAACTTCTCCAAGGATTCAATCTATTACTATTAATTCTTTGTGATGACCCAGACCCCCCTTGGTCCCTTCCTTTGCCAAAAATCTGGTTTCCTTGCGGGGCACCGATCGGTGAGACCGATCGGTGAGACCGGCCCTGCCAAGTTGTTCCAGTAACGTTCCTTTTTCGCAAATAGGGTTTTAAACCCTATTCTTCCTTGTTAAAAATATCTTGGAAATCTGAAACGCACGCAAAGGTCTTAATTAAATGCTTCATTAATTCATGGGTCAGTTAAAACCACCCAGCGCCATTAATGATGAGTCAAGCCACGTGGTCAACCCACGACTCCCTCATCTTCCGTGGTTTTGTGTTTTCATCTCAACCGTCCCGAGCTCATATAAATTAAGGGTTAGGCCGTGGCTTCCCCCCTTCTTCGATCGTGGCTCTTCTGGTGCATCGGACCGCCGCGTCGTTATCCGTAAAGTTCCGCGCCCCCGGCCTAAACGTCGATCATCCATCAACAAGTAGGGAATTTCTCTCGTCTCTCACTTTTGTGTATCATGCGGGGTGGGCGTTACTTTTGTTCCTATGGAATTGGTTGAACCAAACCCTAATGAAGATAATAAACGAAGTTCTAAAGGAAGAAGGGGAAGGGGTTGTGATCGTTGTTATGCTTTATCTTGAATCATCCTTTTTGTTGTGCTGGTTCATGTTTTCTGAAAATTGAGGCCGTTGGTGGTCGTTGTGTGTGCACTGTTGAATTCCCTCGTGATGTTTTAAATGGGTTGCTGAAATTGCGAACTCCTGCTGTAAAATTGGTTAACCCCTATATGCGGCTGAATAATTGAAAGCACCAGGATCGGCCCTTCTATGATAACCCCCAGTTAGAACACACGGAAATTGAAATCATGGAGTGTGTTAAATCTTTTAAATCTGAAAAATAAATGACTTGTGTTGGTAGTGGTTGTTGGTTGTTTTCCCTTCGGGCCGTTTGTTGGAAATGTGGGAGGGGATGGGATTCCCCGTTCTTTTATACTCTCGGTGGCTGTGTGAATTTGGGGGATGGGATCTCCTGTTGGCATGGTTTCAGTGGTTGTGAGTTTTATCACAAATTGGGGAGAGATCCTCTGTTGGCAGAACCGGGTGTGAGTGTTTTGGTTGATCTATGCTTTGACGTTTTCCTTGGTTATGCTTATGGTAGTTGCCCAGTAGTGCTTAAAATTTATTTAACATTTGACTGAACGTGAAACAAGAATGGGAGAGATGGTTTGTGGGCAAGGGTCGTGAATTTTGACTCGGACGTTGTGGCGTTGTGTTCTGTAGGTTGGCTAGGAAAACCTAAGTTTTGGGTGAGTGTTTGTTACCTATATCTATACTTTTAGCTTTGTGTTTCTTATTCGCGCCCCACCCAAGTTGAGAACTTAGTGACGAACACCCCCATTTATGGGGGAAGGGTGTTTTTCCCAACACTATCCTTAGTGGCTGGTTATTAGCTCCTTTTCTGCTCCCTTTCCCGGATAGCCCAAGTACCTTCGGGCAGGCTGTGATGGCCTAAAGTCCATTATTAGCCCAAGAATCATCAAGCAGGGTGTTGTGGTGGTTGGCCAGGTGTGTGCGGCAGGTGGTTTCCCAAGTGTCTTCGGGATGAGGCCCAAGTGTCTTCGGGCGTGGCAGTGGATCCTTTAGCCCAGGTGTCTTCGGGCGTAGCGGTGGTTGTTCTGGCCTATGTGTTTGCAGGCATGGTTACATGTGACAGTTGAGGCCCAGGTGTGTGCGGGCGGGGGATTTGGCAGTGGGACTGCGTGTGGTTGTGGCCCAGGTGTGTGCGGGCGGGATTTGGCAGTGGGACTGCGTGTGGTTGTGGCCCAGGTGTGTGCGGGCGGGATTTGGCAGTGGGACTGCGGTGAGAATGGCGGTATTGGTCCGATGCGTAGGATGTCTCAATAACCAGTGGGAAAGTGGTGCGGGGTACCCAAACATCGATGTGCTCTTATATATATATTACTTGACTTGCGTTATTTGGGGAGTGAGCCTTGGTGAGGCCTGGGATGGATAGTTTTCCATGTTAGGTGTTTGGTTTACTCTTTTCTCACGGGACTTTAGTACGTTCCCCCACTTGTGCATGAGAGTCTTGGTTTTTCCTACTGAGTGTACTTGTATGCTCACCCTACGTATATAAAACTGCTTTCAGGTTTCCAGGAGGACTTTGGGGATCACGCAGGACCTTACTAGCTCGGACTTTTGGAGCAGTTGCAGTTGTTTCTCTCTTCTTTTTGGTACTTACCTTGTAGTCATCTTTTTGCACGTTTGGCTTTCACTTTTGAAACATGCATGTGGGAATGGTTTACTTTTGGCTTTACTTTTCTTTCTACCTTGGTGTTGTTGGGTTTTCTCCTCCTTTTCATTCGATCCTATAAAATAAAAAAGGGTAATGACTTCCATTTGCGAAAATTTCCTATACCCTTGGTGCTAGTCGCCACTCCGGGACCTATTGAAGGCGGGTTTAGGGGGTCATTATCTCTCCTTCAACTTAAAGAAGGAAGGGCCTGGCAATCTGCTGACCCTTCCCTCCTTTTGGTGAAGGCGGGTTGTGACAGAATGGTATCAGAGCCAGGCTGAGAGTATAACGACCCATACTCTACATACATTGTTAATACTTCAAAATTGAAGCACACTTATTACAACATATGATAAAACCACAAAGGACCGTATAGGTATAGTGTCTTTAGAAACTGGGAAACATAAACAACTGGTTCATAAATCTTCTACAGTGTCTCCCATTTATTTCATCATATCTAGGGTCCCTTTTAGCATATTCTACTTAATATCCATCTTCCTGACCTGGGGAAAAGAAAACATAAAAGGGTGAGCTCAAATGCTCAGCAAGGGCAAATAAAGGAAATAAAAATCATATCATATCTTTATGAAAATCAAAACCTGCAAAAGAGATCATAATATCTTAACATGGAATAAATCATAGAAGTGAAAATGAGATCCCCATAATCATAACATAAAACTTGAAACTTTGTGGCATGCACACATAATCATGGAAAATCATTTCTTGTTAGTCATGACTTATTGCCAAGACTATCTTAGTGGACAAAGTCCCTTTCTGAACCGAGTTCACTCCTCGTTTCAGTCCTGTATCACTGAACCGAAATAACCTTCCGTTCCAGCCATGTCTATCTCATGAGATATAAAATCTTTACCCAATGCATTGGAGGGAGATATAGGTCCCACCCATCTTATAATGAATCCTTTCTTATGTGTGCCACATAATCATAAAACATACATCATTGCATAACACATGTAACAAAAATGGGATTCTTGAAACATCATGACATCATAAATCAATTCATATAAGATAAAGGAATTCATAAACATAATTCCATCACAACATAGTCAAAACAATGTAAAAATATGGATGAAACAGAACCCTTTATTATCTTAGATGGAAAATAATTTTGATAAAACACTTGAATTGAATTCTTGAGGAAAATATCCTTTCTTCTTCAAAATCAATTTCTTTTCACAAAACATCATGCAATTTTAAAAGAAAGAGATTTTATTGAAAATAGTCATGAAATCTTTTATAGGAAGCTTCATGAAAATAAGGCTTTATAAAACAGTAGAAATCCGTTCGTGCCGTATAAGTTAAAAAAACATTCTTCGTACTTTTGTCGGAAAAGTCAAAAAAGTACCTCGTACGGAAAAACGACAAAATATTCCTTTCATATTCTTTACTAAAAACTCACCTAAGGGTAAAATTGGATTTAAAATATTGCAAGTGGATGGAAACAATATTACATATTGAGGGAACATTGATGTGGATGATAAAATACACCCCAGTAAATACTTACGAATAAACAATCTCGGATAAAAATGAGATTGTCATATTTCCCTTACCTTAGGTCCGATTTGCTTTGTATGTGTCCGAAGCTCCTGTATAATGGTTTAAATAATGTTATTGACTTATTCCAGAATCATACATGTTGATATGATATCATATATGGTCATATTATTAGCTTCTTGTTAGTAATATTTCATTGTTACTTGTTACTCGGGTCTTTATAACTTTTTGTTCTTATGCGTGTTTTGTCGAATAAATTCTTATTCTTATTTCAAGGTTATAGATACCTTATATCCAGAATGGTATTAGTGTAACATATATCATATTTATTCATTCAATTCATTTATATAATTACTATGTAATGATGATCATGTAGAACGAGTCGCATCACATCGTGGAGACGGTATTCCGTACGTACGCACGAGTGATGATATCGTTCCTATGATCGTGGAAATTTATTGGAGTATATATATTATTTCAGTATCAATATTACTTTATAATAATCATAAATAGTTACTTATTACACCATTATAACCATCCTTGTAAGTTGATGGTGGAAAAATAGATTACACCACGGCGTGGAGACGGTATTCCGTACGTACGCACGCGCGGTGATTTCATTTTTCCGTAGGATGGATAGAAGGTGAATTAGGGTTGTTTCATATTTATAATAACATATCAGTATGTAAGTAATACTGATGATATTACTTTATCATGAAACAACTAAAGAAGAAGAAGTTTGAAGAAGAAAGAATTTGAAAAGATCGGTAATGGATATTACCTCTTCTTTGGAACGCCTCTTTGAATCCTCCACTTAAGGAACTAAGAGTGGTCTTTGGAGAAGAACAGGACCTCTAGGACTATTATAGGGAAGTGGAGAGGAGAAAATGGCAGGGGTTGGCCGAGCTTGAGTGCTCAATTTGGTGTGAGGAGGAGGGGGAGGAGGTGCCCTTTTATAAGGGAGGAGAGGGGCACCTTAGGAATTTCTCAAAATATTATTTTATATTAAAGTCAAAATCGGTTTATAATGGTTCCAAAGGGTCTTATTTCGAAGCTAAAGTGGGGAAGGGTCGAAATCCCATCAACCAATAGGATTTAGACAAGTTTAGGGTATTATTTTAACCTTATCAATTAGATTTAACTCTAAGTTAAATAATTTAACTTTTACCGTGTCTTTTTGTTTTCTTTCACTATATGGTTAATACACTTACTATAACATGCCAAACGAACCCCAAATTGTTTATTATTAAGATATATATCCTTATCTAAGTCATTTGGCCGAACCTTAGATTTTTAGGAATAAAATAACAATTAATAATATAATATTTGAGTTAAAAACTATTTTGTGTCAATTTTGACACTATTTGATATATGATTTTTGTGAAAGTCATAACAGAATTAATTGTTCGAACCAAGTTGATTAAATCAACATTAATATATCATAGTAACCTAGAAAATTATTGGAATTCATAAAAAATCTCAAATTACATTTATTTTGGTGTTTATAACATCAATTATGTCAATATTTTATTAATAAGATAATTACTGCATCATCGTTGTGTCATAAATAAATTAAATTATTTGATGTCTAAAAATTACAAATAAAATACCATCATGTAGGAAATCTTTTTAGCTTTCTAATGAATATTTACAATCGAATTTATCTTATGTATAACCCCATATTAAAGATGATTTACTTATTAAACTTTGATTTTAACTATTTTAACCCTTCTTTAAATAAATTAATAATAAATGTCCTAATCTAATCCAAGTGGGCCTAAATGGACATATTTTATTCCTAAGTTTGTTTTTGGTCGAATTATACTTGTCCAATAGAATTAGGACATGTGTTAGGGTAATATTAATATCATATATACCCTTAGTTACCCTATTTACTATTAACCGCGGTAAAAAAAAGTAAAAAGTTACTATTCACCAAAAATTAGTTTCATCTCATTGAACCACATTTTAGTCCTTGATATTAACCGTGTCTCTCGGATTTTCGAAATTCCATTCACAGAAGCGGTAAAATTAAGTTTTATGCAAAATTCAGTTTTTAACCTACCACTTAGTGGTTTCACTATTCATCAAAAATTGAAAGTTTTCAGAAAAATACCAAAATTTCACCCTAGGCTAATTTCGATATTCTGAGTCCAAAAATGAAGTCCATTTTGAAAAATAAAATTTATAAAATTTCAAAAAGTGGTTATTACTATTCATAACGGCTAGTTTTAATAGCATATTGTTATTTAGTGAAACTCGGTATTGCGTACAACGAAAGCTATCGAGGAAGGTCGCGATTGTGTGTAAAGCAAGCCAAGCAAGTGTTGTGTAGAAAAAGATTCCTTTAATGATTTATATAACATAAAAGTCTCGGGTGTTACATTCTACCCCCCTTAAAAAGAATTTCTCCCTCGAAATTCGTCACTTTGTAACAAACAGATGAGGATACTTCTCCCTCATCATATCCTCAAGCTCCCAAGTAGCTTCTTCAAGTTGGTGGTTCCTCCATAAAACTTTCACCAAGCGAGTGGTCTTGTTTCGTAGGACTTTTTCGCTACGATCCAAAATCTCTATCGGCTGTTCTTCATAAGAAAGATCTTGCTCCAGCGGTACAACTTCTGAGCTGAGTACATGTGAAGGATCTGGTATGTACTTTCTTAGGAGAGATACATGGAACACATCGTGAACTTGAGAGAGATTCGGTGGAAGCGCCAATCGGTAAGCTACCTTCCCAACACGATCCAGTATTTCAAAAGGACCGATATATCTAGGGCTCAACTTCCCCTTCTTTCCAAATCTCATAACCCTCTTCCAGGGAGATATTCGTAAGAACACTTTATCGCCCACTTCAAACTCTAGGTCTTTTCTTCGGTTGTCGGCATAACTTTTCTGTCGACTCTGAGCTGCTCTTATGTGTTGTTGAATAGATCTGACCTTTTCTGCCATTTCATCAACGAGATCAGGTCCTAATAGCTTTCTTTCCCCAACTTCATCCCAGCAAGTTGGAGTCCTGCATTTCTTTCCATAGAGAGCTTCATAAGGCGCCATCTGAATACTGGAGTGAAAGCTATTATTATAAGAAAATTCCACCAAAGGTAGGTGTTGATCCCAACCTCCTTTGAAATACATAGAGCAAGCTCTCAACATATCTTCTAGGGTTTGAATTGTTCTCTCAGACTGACCGTCTGTCTGGGGATGATAAGCAGTGCTGAAACTCAACTCTGTATCCAGAGTATGCTGAAGACTTCGCCAGAACTTCGAGGTAAATCTCGGATCTCGATCAGATATAATAGAAAGTGGTACTCCATGCAATCTTACCACTTCCTTTACATATATCCTGGCAAGCTGATCTAGAGAGAAATCCTCTCTAATAGGAATGAAGTGTGCAGACTTTGTAAGACGATCAACTATGACCCAGATAGCATTATTGCCTTTGGATGTTTTAGGAAGTCCTGTGACAAAGTCCATAGTGATGTTTTCCCATTTCCATTCGGGTATGGGTAATGGTTGTAACATCCCCTTAGACTTCTGTCTCTCAGCTTTAACTTGTTGACGAACCAAGCATCGAGAGACATATTCAGCAACATCTCTTTTCATGCCATCCCACCAGAAGTACTCTTTCAGGTCCCTATACATCTTCGTACTTCCAGGATGAATAGAGAATGATGAACTATGTGCCTCATCCAGCAGCTCCTTCTTTAATTCAGGAATGGAAGGAACACAAACCCGATTCCTGAACTTTATTATCCCATCACAATCAAGGTTGAATTCAGGAACATTTCTCACCTTCTTTTGTAACTCGACGTATTCTTTCTGTGCCTCTTTAATCTTCACATGTATAGATGGTTGAACATTCATTTGAGAAAGATAAGATTTTTCCCTTTCCGTTATAATTCCAAGATCCATCCTTTGTAAATCCATAAATATTGGATCTTTTGTGATCCTCATCATGGATAAACTAGCATGGTCTTGTCGACTTAATGCATCTGCCACCTTGTTTGCTTTCCCAGGGTGGTAATGGATTGAGCAGTCATAATCCTTAATCAGCTCCAACCATCTTCTTTGACGCATATTCAACTCCTTTTGTGTGAAAATATACTTTAAACTTTTATGATCAGTATAAATATCACACCTTTCACCATAAAGGTAATGCCTCCAAATCTTTAATGCAAAGATTACCGCAGCCAACTCCAAATCATGTGTTGGGTAATTTTGCTCATGGATTTTCAACTGTCGTGAGGCATAAGCTATCACCATATCATTTTGCATAAGAACACACCCCAATCCCTTCTTGGATGCATCACTGTAGATCACAAACCTTTCTCCACTACAAGGCAGTGTGAGCACAGGTGCACTGGATAACCTTCTTTTCAACTCCTTGAAATTCTCTTCACATTCCTCTGTCCAGACAAACTTAACTCCCTTCCGAGTCAACTTGGTGATTGGATTAGATAATCGTGAAAAATCTTTTACAAAACGTCGATAATAACCAGCCAAACCAAGAAAACTTCGGATCTCAGTTACTGTTGTTGGTCTCGACCATCTTTCGATAACCTCTGTTTTTGCTGGATCCACAGATATCCCCTCTTTTGAGATTATGTGACCCAAAAATGCAACTTTTTGAAGCCAAAATTCACACTTAGTAAATTTGGCATAAAGCTTCTCCTTTCTCAGGGTCTTCAATATAATTCTCAAGTGATCTTCATGCTCTTCCTTGCTCTTTGAATAGACAAGAATATCGTCTATAAAGACTACCACAAATTGATCAAGATAGTCTCTAAAGACTCTATTCATTAGATCCATGAAGATAACAGGGGCATTAGTAAGACCAAATGGCATCACTATAAATTCATAGTGTCCATACCTTGTACGGAAAGCCGTCTTTGGTATATCCTCCCTTTTGACCCTTAATTGATGATACCCTGAACGAAGATCAATCTTGGAAAAGTATTGAGCTCCGCGTAGTTGGTCAAATAAGTCATCAAGGCGTGGGAGAGGATATTTGTTCTTGATAGTGATCTTGTTAAGTTCTCGATAATCAATGCAGAGTCTCATTGATCCATCTTTCTTCTTAACAAATAGAACAGGTGCTCCCCAAGGTGACGCACTAGGGCGTATGAATCCCTTATCAAGATTCTCTTGGAGTTGCTTCTTCAATTCCTGCAACTCAATTGGGGCCATTCTATAAGGTGTCTTTGAAATAGGCAAAGCACCCGGTACGAGTTCTATTGAAAAATCAACTTCACGATTTGGTGGAAGACCCGGCAATTCCTCCGGAAAGACATCATCAAACTCCCGTACAATGGGCATATTCTTAATCGTGAGTTTCTCACCAACCATTTGAGATAAATAACCTTCATTTAGTGGAATCAATACCCATAAGATGGAAGAAATTTCCACTGGAAGGTTATGTTCATCCTTGCATTGATAGACGATCGTAGATTGATCTGGAATATGAAATGTGACTTCCCTTCTTTGGTAATCGATATGAGCTCCATGTAGAGAAAGCCAATCCATGCCAAGAATCACATCAAATTCCACTAAAGGAAGGATCACAAGATTTGCAGGAAGCACTTTCCCACAAACTTCGATCGGAGAAGAATTATAAACTTTTGATGCGATTGATGTGCCATTAGTGTTGTCACAGCTAACTCAACATCTAATTGTTGAGGTAATACGGTGATACCCTTAGAAAAGTCTTCAGAAATAAAAGAGTGGGTGGATCCAGAATCAAATAAAACATTTGCTACTTTAGAGTGGATGGTAAGTGTACCTTTCACCACATCGTTATCGTACTCCACATCGCTGATAGAAATTGCATGTGACTTTCCTTTGTCTTTAGCCTTAAGATTTTTTTGACGTCGACCATCATCATCAACCCTTGGATTTGGGCATTGATTGGCATAATGCCCCATCTCCTTGCACTTGAAACATTGAAGTGTAGTAGGATCATTCTGTGTATCCCTTCCTTTGTTTGCATCATTAGACATCTTCTTCCCATTATCACGGCATTCAAATGCCCGATGACCTTCTTTTCCACATTTAAAACATTTACTTGTCTCTTTAAGACAACTCCCTCCATGTTTCTTTCCACACTTTGAGCATAAGGGAAAGTTCATCTTCTTTTCAGTGTGCTCTTTAGAGTTTCCTTTGAATTCCATCTTCCTCTTCTTATCAAACCCATGTGACTGATGGGTTACTCCAATCTCCATCTCGACTTTGAGAGCACATCGAACGATTTCCTCGTAGCTATTGAAGTCCCTTATGGCTAACGCCCTTCGAAGACTTGGTTTTAAGCCACTAAAGAATCGATCGATCTTACTCTCAGGTTGGATAATAATACCAGAAGCGTACCTTGCAAGTCTTGTAAAATTTGCTTCATAGGTACTAACAGATTCATCATCCCTTTGCTTCAGTTCAAGGAACTCTTTCTCCATCTTTGTTCGGAGAATACGAGGGAAGTACTTATTGAAAAATAAGTTCTTGAACTCGTCCCATTCCATAGACTCAATTTCATCCCTTTGCCTTGTATTCTTAACAAGATTCCACCATTGATCAGCATCTCCTTCTAAACGATACACTGCTAGGATGACTTTATCATGTTCAGAACATTGAAGAACTGAAAATATCTTTTCAGTAGTACTAATCCATTGTTCAGCAACTAATGGATCAGTAGATCCACTGAAAGAAGGTGGACGCTGCCTCATTAAGGATTCAACAGAATGTTGCTCCCTCCTTTGCTCATTTGGAAATCCTGCATGATTCATAGCTTGAGAAAGTTGTGTGAGCATGGCTACAAGATTTTGCATTCCATCTCCCATATTGTTTGGTTGCTCAGGGGGACAATCATTGCATTGCCCATCGCATTCCGCATTAACACGGTTCCTTCGGGTTCCAGCCATTGACTAAAACCAAGAAGAATAGTGTGAGCAACACTAATTATAATAGGAAACCACATAATTCAAGAATAAAATTTTCATGCTTAAGGTCTTATCCTAGGTTATTCAAGGCCATTTCTAAAACACTAAGATTGTGTTCTATGCTTAGACTTATCCTTAGGGTTCTTACTAAGGCTTTCACATCCTAGTTTCCAAAGGTTGACTATACCTTTCCTCTGATACCAACTATAACGACCCATACTCTACATACATTGTTAATACTTCAAAATTGAAGCACACTTATTACAACATATGATAAAACCACAAAGGACCGTATAGGTATAGTGTCTTTAGAAACTGGGAAACATAAACAACTGGTTCATAAATCTTCTATAGTGTCTCCCATTTATTTCATCATATCTAGGGTCCCTTTTAGCATATTCTACTTAATATCCATCTTCCTGACCTGGGGAAAAGAAAACATAAAAGGGTGAGCTCAAATGCTCAGCAAGGGAAAATAAAGGAAATAAAAATCATATCATATCTTTATGAAAATCAAAACCTGCAAAAGAGATCATAATATCTTAACATGGAATAAATCATAGAAGTGAAAATTAGATCCCCATAATCATAACATAAAACTTGAAACTTTGTGGCATGCACACATAATCATGGAAAATCATTTCTTGTTAGTCATGACTTATTTCCAAGACTATCTTAGTGGACAAAGTCCCTTTCTGAACCGAGTTCACTCCTCGTTTCAGTCATGTATCACTGAACCGAAATAACCTTCCGTTCCAGCCATGTCTATCTCATGAGATATAAAATCTTTACCCAATGCATTGGAGGGAGATATAGGTCCCACCCATCTTATAATGAATCCTTTCTTATGTGTGCCACATAATCATAAAACATACATCATTGCATAACACATGTAACAAAAATGGGATTCTTGAAACATCATGACATCATAAATCAATTCATATAAGATAAAGGAATTCATAAACATAATTCCATCACAACATAGTCAAAACAATGTAAAAATATGGATGAAACAGAACCCTTTATTATCTTAGATGGAAAATAATTTTGATAAAACACTTGAATTGAATTCTTGAGGAAAATATCCTTTCTTCTTCAAAATCAATTTCTTTTCACAAAACATCATGCAATTTTAAAAGAAATAGATTTTATTGAAAATAGTCATGAAATCTTTTATAGGAAGCTTCATGAAAATAAGGCTTTATAAAACAGTAGAAATCCGTTCGTGCCGTATAAGTTAAAAAAAACATTCTTCGTACTTTTGTCGGAAAAGTCAAAAAAGTACCTCGTACGGAAAAACGACAAAATATTCCTTTCATATTCTTTACTAAAAACTCACCTAAGGGTAAAATTGGATTTAAACTATTGCAAGTGGATGGAAACAATATTACATATTGAGGTAACATGGATGTGGATGATAAAATACACCCCAGTAAATACTTACGAATAAACAATCTCGGATAAAAATGAGATTGTCATATTTCCCTTACCTTAGGTCCGATTTGCTTTGTACGTGTCCGAAGCTCCTGTATAATGGTTTAAATAATGTTATTGACTTATTCCAGAATCATACATGTTGATATGATATCATATATGGTCATATTATTAGCTTCTTGTTAGTAATATTTCATTGTTACTTGTTACTCGGGTCTTTATAACTTTTTGTTCTTATGCGAGTTTTGTCGAATAAATTCTTATTCTTATTTCAAGGTTATAGATACCTTATATCCAGAATGGTATTAGTGTAACATATATCATATTTATTCATTCAATTCATTTATATAATTACTATGTAATGATGATCATGTAGAACGAGTCGCATCACATCGTGGAGACGGTATTCCGTACGTACGCACGAGTGATGATATCGTTCCTATGATCGTGGAAATTTATTGGAGTATATATATTATTTCAGTATCAATATTACTTTATAATAATCATAAATAGTTACTTATTACACCATTATAACCATCCTTGTAAGTTGATGGTGGAAAAATAGATTACACCACGGCGTGGAGACGGTATTCCGTACGTACGCACGCGCGGTGATTTCATTTTTCCGTAGGATGGATAGAAGGTGAATTAGGGTTGTTTCATATTTATAATAACATATCAGTATGTAAGTAATACTGATGTTATTACTTTATCATGAAACAACTAAAGAAGAAGAAGTTTGAAGAAGAAAGAATTTGAAAAGATCGGTAATGGATATTACCTCTTCTTTGGAACGCCTCTTTGAATCCTCCACTTAAGGAACTAAGAGTGGTCTTTGGAGAAGAACAGGACCTCTAGGACTATTCTAGGGAATTGGAGAGGAGAAAATGGCAGGGGTTGGCCGAGCTTGAGTGCTCAATTTGGTGTGAGGAGGAGGGGGAGGAGGTGCCCTTTTATAAGGGAGGAGAGGGGCACCTTAGGAATTTCTCAAAATATTATTTTATATTAAAGACAAAATCGGTTTATAATGGTTCCAAAGGGTCTTATTTCGAAGCTAAAGTGGGGAAGGGTCGAAATACCATCAACCAATAGGATTTAGACAAGTTTAGGGTATTATTTTAACCTTATCAATTAGATTTAACTCTAAGTTAAATAATTTAACTTTTACCGTGTCTTTTTGTTTTCTTTCACTATATGGTTAATACACTTACTATAACATGCCAAACGAACCCCAAATTGTTTATTATTAAGATATATATACTTATCTAAGTCATTTGGCCGAACCTTAGATTTTTAGGAATAAAATAACAATTAATAATATAATATTTGAGTTAAAAACTATTTTGTGTCAATTTTGACACTATTTGATATATGATTTATGTGAAAGTCATAACAGAATTAATTGTTCGAACCAAGTTGATTAAATCAACATTAATATATCATAGTAACCTATAAAATTATTGGAATTTATAAAAAATCTCAAATTACATTTATTTTGGTGTTTATAACATCAATTATGTCAATATTTTATTAATAAGATAATTACTGCATCATCGTTGTGTCATAAATAAATTAAATTATTTGATGTCTAAAAATTACAAATAAAATACCATCATGTAGGAAATCTTTTTAGCTTTCTAATGAATATTTACAATCGAATTTATCTTATGTATAACCCCATATTAAAGATGATTTACTTATTAAACTTTGATTTTAACTATTTTAACCCTTCTTTAAATAAATTAATAATAAATGTCCTAATCTAATCCAAGTGGGCCTAAATGGTCATATTTTATTCCTAAGTTTTTTTTTGGTCGAATTATACTTGTCCAATAGAATTAGGACATGTGTTAGGGTAATATTAATATCATATTTACCCTTAGTTACCCTATTTACTATTAACCGCGGTAAAAAAAAGTAAAAAGTTACTATTCACCAAAAATTATTTTCATCTCATTGAACCACATTTTAGTCCTTGATATTAACCGTGTCTCTCGGATTTTCGAAATTCCATTCACAGAAGCGGTAAAATTATGTTTTATGCAAAATTCAGTTTTTAACCTACCACTTAGTGGTTTCACTATTCATCAAAAATTGAAAGTTTTCAGAAAAATACCAAAATTTCACCCTAGGCTAATTTCGATATTCTGAGTCCAAAAATTAAGTCCATTTTGAAAAATAAAATTTATAAAATTTCAAAAAGTGGTTATTACTATTCATAACGGCTAGTTTTAATAGCATATTGTTATTTAGTGAAACTCGGTATTGCGTACAACGAAAGCTATCGAGGAAGGTCGCGATTGTGTGTAAAGCAAGCCAAGCAAGTGTTGTGTAGAAAAAGATTCCTTTGATGATTTATATAACATAAAAGTCTCGGGTGTTACAGAGAGATAGGACGGAGTCTGGAGTTAGGCACAGTAAGGATTGCATGGGATGGTAAGGCAACAGCGTTGGGTGACCTTGGTGCGTGAATTAGGCCAGGGAGGACCGGCTAGGACACAGGATTTTAGGGCCCCCCGTGATCCGATGCAAGGACTCTGGACCTACCGAATGACCAAGTGAGGCCACACTGATTGCAGGGTAGAGACCCTAGGAAAGGTACATGCATCATAAATGACTTGTGTTCTTGTGTTTCTGGGATGTCTTGGGAAATTAAGAATAAATTAAATCTTAATAAGTTTTGAGAATGGTTTTCTTTGCACTACTGGGCTTAGGCATTCCTTGTTTACCTTGCAGCTGTGGCACCTGGAAGGCGACCACGTGCGGTACAGGCGATCGAGACTCCTGAGACTACCTTGGCCAATCAGCAGAGAGCTGATCGGGAGAAAGAGGATGACCAGTGGCAGAAGACTCTTCGAGCCTTTCAGTGACAGGCCCTCGAGAAATATGAGGGCAGCACCTCCGACATGAAGACGGAAGGCTGGCTGGAGGAGCTAGTCATAGCCTTCGGCCTGATTCGGGCCCCGACGGAGTACTGGGTTCCTCTGGCTGTTAGCCAGATGCGAGGAGCGGCACGTCAGTGGTGGATGCTTCACCTGGGGAGTAGGAAAGAGTCTGAGGTTGCTTGGGCGGAATTCTAGAAGGAGTTCCGGGCGGAGTTTCTCTCCTCGACAATGAAGGCGGAGAAGAGGCAGGAGCTACTCTCCCTCCAGCAGGGGAGCATGTCCGTGAGGGAACTTGGAATCAAGTTCAAGGACCTCCTGCGTTTTGCTCCAGACCTCTTTCCCGATGAGGAGTCTCGGGCAAGACGTTTGGAGGAGGCGCTCCGACCCTCCCTCCAGTATGCTGTTACTCCCTTTACCCTTCCGACATACTTAGAGGTTCAGAAGAAGGCCGAAGTGGTGGAAAGGATGCACGCTCTAGGCGGACTGTCACGAGAAGGGATCCAGCTGGGACCATCGAAGGGGAAGGCCGTCAGCACCAGGCCTCCAACATCGGGACCCTCCAGGTTCCGACCCGCAGGGAGCAGGCCGCAGCAGTTTCAGTTTCGATCCCCTGGCCCACGTTCTTTTTCTTCAGGCTCGGGACCACGGTGCTTCATCTGCGGGAGCCCTGGACATCTTCGGAGTCAGTGCCCCGATCGGGTGCAGTACAGCAGTGGCAGTCATCCCCAGCATCCGCCGCAGCAGCAGTTCCCAGCCAGACCCTTCCAGCAGCAGCAGCAGGGACAGCGAGCTCCCGCTCCTCCGCAGACAGACATAGGAGGGGGAGGCCGGCCTCAGGGCGCTCCCCAGGGACCTCGACCAGGGCGTGGTCGGGGAGGTGGCCGACAGCCGAGGGGCAGGGGAGATGGGCGTGGACAGTTACACACCGCAGAAGCAACAGTTCCAGCAGGGCCAGAGGTTGTTCGAGGTACGATCAGTGTGTTTAGCACTCTTGCTTATACTTTGTTCGATACCGGAGCTTCGCACTCCTTTGTTGCACCCGGTATAGCCCGCGCCTTGGGTCTAGATGCCGAGAGACTTCCAGTGCCCCTGGTGTTGAGCACACCAGTTGGAGGTCAGACCGACCTGCTGTTCATTTGTCGGGGATGTAGATTGATGTTGGGGCCACATCAGTCGGTTAAGGATCTCCTTCTACTACAGATTCGGCCGTACGATGTCATCCTAGGCATCGACTGGCTATTTTCTGTGTGTGCCGTCATCGACTGTTTCCAAAGGAAGGTGGTGTTCTCCGGTTTGGAAGGCCGGCGTGTTACTTTCACCGGCGAGCGGAGCTGTCCGAAGGGAAACAGGAGGGAGGAGCCTGTCCTCTCCTTGTTGACCGAACTAACGATAGAATCAACAGATGCGGAAATGGTGGAAGTACCAGAGATCGTTCGTGAATTTATAGACGTCTTTCCTGAGGAGGTGACGACTCTACCCCCTCGGCGTGATATCGAGTTCGGGATAGACCTGCAGCCCGGCTCTCGACCAATCTCGATGGATCCTTACCGGATGGCACCTTCGGAGCAACGGGAGTTGCGGATACAGATTGACGATCTGATGAAGAGGGGTTATGTTCGTCCAAGTGCATCACCGTGGGGTGCCCCGGTCTTGTTCGCGAAGAAGGCAGATGGTGGCCTCAGGTTGTGCATCGATTACAGGAGGCTGAATCAGGTAACAATCAAGAACCGCTACCCTCTTCCGAGGATAGATGATCTTTTCGACCAGCTGAAGGGGGCAGGATGGTTCTCGAAGATCGACCTGCGATCTGGGTACCACCAGCTGAGGGTGAAGGATAGCGACGTCCCGAAGACGGCATTCAGGTGCAGGTATGGGCACTTCGAGTTCGTGGTCATGCCCTTTGGTGTTACGAACGCCCCGGCCGTGTTCATGGGGCTTATGAACTCCATCTTTCTGGAGTACCTGGATCGGTTTGTGGTGGTGTTCATCGACGATATCCTGATCTATTCAAAGTCACAATAGGACCATGCAAAGCACCTGAGGACAGTTTTGGAGGTCCTCCGACAGCACCAGCTCTATGGGAAGTTGTCAAAGTGCATGTTCTGGGCGCGAGAAGTGCACTTCCTCGGACATGTAGTGTCTGAGCAGGGAGTAGCAGTCGACCCATCAAAGGTTGAGGCAATTGTTTCTTGGGCAGCACCCAAGAATGTGGCGGAAGTTCGGAGTTTCCTCGGACTGGCAAGCTACTACCGGAGATTCGTACCCAACTTCTCCCGGGTAGCAGCCCCTTTGACGGCTTTGACCAAGAAGGACCAAGTTTTCATGTGGAGCGAGCAATGTGAGTCGTCCTTCAGGTACCTAAAAGAAAAACTGGTTAGTGCCCCAGTGTTGAGATTGCCAGAAGAAGGGATGGCCTATGAGGTATTCTGTGATGCTTCAGGACCTGGCCTGGGGTGCGTATTGATGCAGCGACAAGGGGTGATCTCTTACGGGTCCAGGCAGCTACGCCCCCATGAGCGGAACTATGCCACCCATGACCTGGAGCTTGCAGCGGTAGTGTTCGCATTAAAGCTGTGGCGACATTACCTCTTTGGGGAGCGCTTTGTGGTCTTCACCGATCACAAAAGCTTGCGCTATATCTTCTCCCAGCGTGACTTGAACTTGAGACAACGGAGGTGGGTCGAGTTCCTCCAGGACTACGACTTTGAGATCTCATACACTGAAGGTAAGGGAAACGTTGTGGCTGATGCCCTGAGCAGGAATCCGCATCAGGATGTGGTTCGGGAATCTGCTGATGCTTGGAAGGCGATGGGGGAGTTGGCTGCCTTGCACTTGGATGCAAGGGTGGAAGGTACTAGAGGCTGTTTGTTTCAGATGACAGTACAGTCCTCTTTGTTGCAGCAAGTGGAAGAGTCTCAGTGGGGAGATCCTGAGGTGGAAGTGTTGCGGGATCGTGTCGATCAGGGGAACGCCCCGGAAGGATGGTCGGAGGACAACCGACGTCGGATACTCTTTCATCGGAGGTTGTTTGTTCCAGAGGTGATGCGTGATGAAGTCCTTTGTGAGTTCCATAGCTCAGCCTTGGCGGTACATCCGGGTGTTTCGAAAATGTACCAAGGCCTGAGGGGACAGTTTTGGTGGCCCGGGGTGAAACGGGCAGTGGCAGAGTTCGTGGCTAAATGCCTGGTGTGTCAGCAGGAGAAGGCTGAACACCGTGTTCCTGGTGGTCTGTTGCATACTCTAGATGTTCCCGAGTGGAAGTGGGACGACGTCTCGATGGACTTCGTCACGGGACTACCCAGAGCTCAGGGCGGGCATGATGCTATCTGGGTAGTGGTGGATCGATTGACAAAATCTGCTCACTTCTTGGCTATCAAGGAGTCAGGACCCGTGAGTACCTTAGCACAGAGGTACGTGGATGAGGTGGTGCGTTTGCATGGAGTTCCGAAAACGATCGTCTCAGATCGGGACACTCGTTTCACCTCACGAGTCTGGAAGGGGTTACAGCATGCTTTTGGCACCCAACTACGCCTTAGCACTGCTTTTCACCCTCAGACTGATGGACAGACAGAGCGGACTATCCAGACTTTGGAGGACATGCTGCGAGCATGTGTTCTGGATTTCAGAGGATCATGGGTACGACACTTGCCTTTAGTAGAGTTTGCCTACAACAACAGTTTTCACTCTACTATCGGCATGGCTCCTTTTGAGGCTTTGTATGGAAGACCATGTCGTTCACCTTTATGCTGGGCAGAGGTTGGTGAGACTGGTACTCTTGGACCAGAAGTAGTGCAGAGCACCACGGAGAAAGTCCAGCTAGTGCGGGAGAGGATGAAAGCAGCTCAGGATCGGCAGAAATCTTATGCTGATCGTCGGAGGAGGCCCCTGATGTTCGAGGTGGGAGATCATGTGTTTTTGAAGGTTTCCCCTCGACGGGGGCATCGGAGGTTCGGAAAGGGGAGTAAGCTCTCCCCTAGGTTCATCGGACCTTTCGAGGTGCTGAGGCGAGTTGGCGAGGTAGCATATCAGCTGGCCCTACCACCTCAGTTGGAGAGGGTCCATGACGTCTTCCATGTCTCCCAGCTTCGTCAGTACTTACATGATGACTCTCATGTCATCAACTGGGGAGAGCTAGATGTGGGAGGAGACGCGACCTTCGAGGAACGGCCAGTCAGAATCGAGGATCACAAGGAGAAAGTGCTCCGTGGACGAACCGTCGGCCTGGTTCGTGTGTTGTGGAGACATGGCGGCCTCGAAGAGAGTACGTGGGAGAGGGAAGCACAGATGCGTGCCCAATACCCCGAGTTGTTCTGAGCTTTGAACCTTTGGTGCCTGTTGTGACAGAACGTTTGACCTTTTTGGCTATGAAATGTGCTAGGTTCCTTTCCTCTGTTATGTGTGGGAAGCCCCGGCTAAAGGGAAGGGGAAACCCGACACCTAATCATGACGCATTAAGGTGGATGCGATTAAACCCGTGCGGGCGAGTCAGTGCCGCCCAAAGCGGATAATATCTTGACATGGGGGAGGGGAACTCCCCAAACCCACAAGACCGGGCGGTTTGGCGTGGTATGTTGCTTGGTTCTTGACAGGGAGCGTTTTCAATTAGCGGGGGTCCACTCATAAGAGGTATCTTCGAAGATGGTTGTTCGGATCCTCTCTTTCCTTCTGGTTTGTTTTGATTCTCGGGGACGAGAATCGTTTAAGAGGTATCTGATGTGATGACCCAGACCCCCCTTGGTCCCTTCCTTTGCCAAAAATCTGGTTTCCTTGCGGGGCACCGATCGGTGAGACCGATCGGTGAGACCGATCGGTGTGACCGATCGGTTAGACCGGCCCTGCCAAGTTGTTCCAGTAACGTTCCTTTTTCGCAAATAGGGTTTTAAACACTATTCTGCCTTGTTAAAAATATCTTGGAAATCCGAAATGCGCGCAAAGTTCTTAATTAAATGCTTCATTAATTCATGGGTCAGTTAAAACCACCCAGCGCCATTAATGATGAGTCAAGCCACGTGGTCAACCCACGACTCCCTCGTCTTCCGTGGTTTTGTGTTTTCATCTCAACCGTCCCGAGCTCTTATAAATTAAGGGTTAGGCCGTGGCTTCCCCCCTTCTTCGATCGTGGCTCTTCTGGTGCATCGGACCGCCGCGTCGTTATCCGTAAAGTTCCGCGCCCCCGGCCTAAACGTCGATCATCCATCAACAAGTAGGGAATTTCTCTCGTCTCTCACTTTTGTGTATCATGCGGGGTGGGCGTTACTTTTGTTCCTATGGAATTGGTTGAACCAAACCCTAATGAAGATAATAAACGAAGTTCTAAAGGAAGAATGGGAAGGGGTTGTGATCGTTGTTATGCTTTATCTTGAATCATCCTTTTTGTTGTGTTGGTTCATGTTTTCTGAAAATTGAGGCCGTTGGTGGTCGTTGTGTGTGCACTGTTGAATTCCCTCGTGATGTTTTAAATGGGTTGCTGAAATTGCGAACTCCTGCTGTAAAATTGGTTAACCACTATATGCGGCTGAATAATTGAAAGCACCAGGATCGGCCCTTCTGTGATAACCCCTGGTTAGAACACACGGAAATTGAAATCATGGAGTGTGTTAAATCTTTTAAATCTGAAAAATAAATGACTTGTGTTGGTAGTGGTTGTTGGTTGTTTTCCCTTCGGGCCGTTTGTTGGAAATGTGGGAGGGGATGGGATTCCCCGTTCTTTTATACTCTCGGTGGCTGTGTGAATTTGGGGGATGGGATCTCCTGTTGGCATGGTTTCAGTGGTTGTGAGTTTTATCACAAATTGGGGAGAGATCCTCTGTTGGCAGAACCGGGTGTGAGTGTTTTGGTTGATCTATGCTTTGACATTTTCCTTGGTTATGCTTATGGTAGTTGCCCAGTAGTGCTTAAAATTTATTGAACATTTGACTGAACGTGAAACAAGAATGGGAGAGATGGTTTGTGGGAAAGGGTCGTGAATTTTGACTCGGACGTTGTGGTGTTGTGTTCTGTAGGTTGGCTAGGAAAACCTAAGTTTTGGGTGAGTGTTTGTTACCTATATCTATACTAGTAGCTTTGTGTTTCTTATTCGCGCCCCACCCAAGTTGAGAACTTAGTGCCGAACACCCCCATTTATGGGGGAAGGGTGTTTTTCCCAACACTATCCTTAGTGGCTGGTTATTAGCTCCTTTTCTGCTCCCTTTCCCGGATAGCCCAAGTACCTTCGGGCAGGCTGTGATGGCCTAAAGTCCATTATTAGCCCAAGAATCACCGGGCAGGGTGTTGTGGTGGTTGGCCAGGTGTGTGCGGCAGGTGGTTTCCCAAGTGTCTTCGGGATGAGGCCCAGGTGTCTTCGGGCGTGGCAGTGGATCCTTTAGCCCAGGTGTCTTTGGGCGTAGCGGTGGTTGTTCTGGCCTAGGTGTTTGCAGGCATGGTTACATGTGACAGTTGAGGCCCAGGTGTGTGCGGGTGGGGGATTTGGCAGTGGGACTGCGTGTGGTTGTGGCCCAGGTGTGTGCGGGCGGGATTTGGCAGTGGGACTGCGTGTGGTTGTGGCCCAGGTGTGTGCGGGTGGGATTTGGCAGTGGGACTGCGGTGAGAATGGCGGGATTGGTCCGATACGTAGGATGTATCAATAACCAGTGGGAAAGTGGCGCGGGGTACCCAAACATCTATGTGCTCTTATATATATATTACTTGACTTGCGTTATTTGGGGAGCGAGCCTTGGTGAGGCCTGGGATGGATAGTTTGCCTTGTTAGGTGTTTGGTTTACTCTTTTCTCACGGGACTTTAGTACGTTCCCCCACTTGTGCACGAGAGTCTTGGTTTTTCCTACTGAGTGTACTTGTATGCTCACCCTACATATATAAAACTGCTTTCAGGTTTCCGGGAGGACTTCGGGGATCACGCAGGACCTTACTAGCTCGGACTTTTGGAGCAGTTGCAGTTGTTTCTCTCTTCTTTTTGGTACTTACCTTGTAGTCATCTTTTTGCACTTTTGGCTTTCACTTTTGAAACATGCATGTGGGAATGGTTTACTTTTGGCTTTACTTTTCTTTCTACCTTGGTGTTTTTGGGTTTTCTCCTCCTTTTCTTTCGATCCTATAAAATAAAAAAGGGTAATGCCTTCCATTTGCGAAATTTTCCTATACCCTTGGTGCTAGTCGCCACTCCGGGACCTATTGAAGGCGGGTTTCGGGGGTCATTATCTCTCCTTCAACTTAAAGAAGGGCCTGACAATCTGCTGACCCTTCCCTCCTTTTGGTGAAGGCGGGTCGTGACATTCTTATATGTGTGTGGGATGTTTTCAGGATAGAAATTTTAAGTAGATTCCCAAAAAACATAAAAATAATTTAATGTGGTTTATTAGTGATCGTATTACCCAAAAATAATATTTCCTTACTATATGAGAGGATATACCATTTTTCACCTTAAAATACCTTAAATTAATAAACTAGTGCATCTTTATTGATCAAAATTTTTTATTTTATCTGACCTTGAGTAGAAAATTACAACAAAATTAATGAAATAACTTTCAAATCCTCTCAAAAATGAGTCATATTTAAGAAATTATTGTCTCCCTTAGAGAGGTAGAGATTCAAAAAGTGCTATAAGAATATTATAAAATTTCCTAGGGTTTGGTAAATATGACATTAATGGTACATGTAATCATTTTTTTATCTTGGGTTTAATTTATAATATACTAAAAACTTCATTTTAAACATTAAAATTGAGAATATAAATTATTTTGTGGGAAAATATGTCAGACATAAACATATTGATAAATTTTTTGAAATGAATATTTTTGGACCAAACACATGTTAAGGATTCAGTGAAAATATTGATAACTATTTAGAGTCATTTCAAATAATCTCAAAAAATGAAATGGTCTATGTGAATTACTAAAGAAAAAATCTAGAATCTCTTACAACGGAGTTTGTGTTATTAGTGGTATATCTATCAAGCTATGCTATATATTTCGTAATGAATGGAAAACTATATCCTAGGTACATTGGTCCTTTAGATACTTTGTAATGAATCAAAACCATTGATTATCATAAGGTAATGGAAGCCAACCTATCTATACTGCATATCATTTTTTTTCTCATTATTATGGAATTATATTCCAAACCCAACACTTGTAATCACCTATAGAGAAATGGAATTGGAGCCTGATTTATCTTATTGTAAAGAGAATATACTTTTTCTTAATAGTAGAGATCATGTTTTATTGAATCATATCGCTCATCAAGGAACTTTTGGGATATCATTATATTAATTAAAAAAACAAGTGAAAAAGACTATGTCATGATGAATATATACCAAAATTTTATTATAAGGTAAAATTATAGCAATTTTGATGTTTAAATTTATAATATGTAGAGAATTTAAACATTAGAGAATAAATTATAGTAATCATGAATTTTACATCCAGTTATACAACCTAATATTGAACACAAATATATTTAATAATGTGATTAAAAAATAAATTAACAAATTCTATTTTAATAAAATATCTTAAAATTCTGAATACATCATTTACAAATTATGTTTTATTTTATGTTTGAGGTTTTTCATGATAGTTGATTTTTTGTGGTGAATAATGAATATAATTGTTTTTATAATTTGCATCAGCTTTTTGAAATTTTATGAAATAATAAATACCAGAATGATTATTAACATTTATATAATTTCTATATATATAATGTTTTATATTGAACATAAAAATATAATTTTTTTCATTGAATTCTATGTCAGACATTTTAGAAAGCTAAGTAACGTTTCTATTCAAATAGAAATTATTTCTTATTTGTATATTTAAATTAATGTTTTTTTCCAAATATACTTTTAGTTTTGGATTGGTTTCAATTTAAAAAAGGTATCCTTATATTCAACACTATCCAAATAATTCTTTGGTAATCAACATTGCTATTGAATTTTGTGTGAAACAATTTTTATACTTATAATTAGAATTTTACTGAAAACGGGTTTCATGTAGTTTTGTGAACTTATATTAAATCTTATTTCTCTACATTCAATGAATATAGTCATTAAAAATGGATTCTATGTTTTAGATCAAAATAATAAATATTAGGTAACGATTTCAGCATATTTTTTATGATAATTTATAGAAACTATGGTAAAAATATATCACAACTGTATGAGTTAAAACGTATTAAAAGGGGGTTGGACTATTTATATATGGGTTTAAATAATCTAAAAATTTGTATAAATATATTTTGTTAAATATTTTTGACCATATATCATCCTATGTCCAATATTTATACCATTGTAATCTAATTTCCCTTGAGAGTCACTTCATTATATTTTAATGTTCTTAATATATACAAGTTTTCCACACACATGACTTATAAATGTGTTCTTACTCTGCTCCACATTTAATGATAAAAAACTGATCTACCAATCCATAACCAAATACATCATATATTTAGTTTTATTGAAATTGATTTTATGTTCATTTCAAAATATCTCTTCAAGATGGATTAAGTTGTAAGCATAAAGTGGTTAACCAAAGAAGATTTATATGTTATCCCTAAGCTTTGTAAAGTCATGTTTTCCAAATCCTCATCCAAATATTAAATAACCCTTTTAAAATAATTATATAATTATATTTACCATAATAATATGATTTAATTATAAATTTTACATGATTTTGAATCACTTTTCAATCCTATGGAAAATGAAAATATCACTCGTGCGTATATATAAATAATCGTCTTTATGTTGCGGGTTATTCTTTTTTCATCACGGGTTTACATGTACGGTTATAAAGATAAAATTAAATAATATATATGATATTTATCAGATAAATATTTTTTTTTAAAATTATTATACTCCCAACCATCTTACCCCTCTATCCATTTTGAAAATGATAATCGTGCTTATGTGTATGTTTTGACTACCACAACCATGATGTCAAGTGAATCATTTTTCTCTTACCACAATTAATTTATAATTATAAAATAATAAATAAAAAACAAATAAAATTAATTAGTAAAATTCATAAAATTATCTAGATAATGAAACAATTTCATAACACCATTAGTAATAATTTATATAGTGAATTAATTTTGGATAAATTAACTAAAAAAATTATTTGTTGATGTGAAAAAACAATATAAAATTGATAGAATAAAAATTATAACAAAATGACTTATGTAAAAATAATATATATGATAACTATTTCTTATAATGTGTTTTATAAATTCAAATTGATTATTTACACAAATATAATGCATCTGAGCAAGCAGGAATCCAAGGTATGTAGTTTTCATCTCACATCTACTCCACTAGGAAATATTTTATATAAATCACCACTTTTGTTTTATATGTTGATTATTTTAACTAATTGAAATATTATATCATGAATTAATCCATTTAAATAATATTTAATGCATCAATTCATTTTTCTCTTTTATGGGGGTTTTGATTCAAAAAATTTTAATGATGTGAAAGTATATTTTACAATCTCACTCTTATATAGTATTTTTATTGTTTAAATGTTAATTGTAAGAATTATTTTATATTTATAGGTAAAAAATATATATTATTCTCTCTGGTTACATATGGTTATTCAATTCATCGTTGAAACATTTTTTATCTATGGTACTCAAACAATGAAATAATATTATTAAAATAAACCAATATTTTTTTCTGTCAAGAAACATTTTTTTGCATACCCATTTTACTATAATTAATTTATAGATATTATTATATAATTTTATAACATTATTTACTTCCATTTTATATTAAAATTTTAATTATTAAAAAAAATTAATTGGATATTTTTAATGATTTCTAGACAATTTTTTTTAATTTTTATAATAGTGTGAAAGAAAGGTTTCCATTAATAAAGAAGTAATAAATGGATTTCCAACCACCACCAACATTATTCACAATTTAAATTCATCTAAAATATTACATGTTTTCTCATAAAAATATAATATTCCCATTATTTTGTGTCCTTTTAGTATTTATATTGAAATAAAATGGTTTTGTTCTCTAAAATATTGAAAAGGGGTTTAAAATTTATTTATAACATCATTTTAAAAAAATCTTACAAATTATTTCAGTAATTTTATTTTTAATTCAATAATTTTATTTTTCTTTCTAATGTTCAAATTACAACCCTTTACAAAAAAATTCATCATTTTGGATGACTTGGTGCTATTAAATTTTTCATTACTCATTTATATATTAGATCATATTTTTTATCACATGGATTCATGTGACATTGTTTTCCATCACTCCCTATTATTCATTTGAAATTATTTTTTATCTTACCACCAGGATTCTTTTTTTAATGTATATTTACATCATTTAAATACTATTATGACTGTATACAATTAATACATATTGTGTCGGTTGATGGATGATAATTAGAATTGTTATTTCATTTTCTGGGGGAAATATTGGTTTTAAATATTATGAATTAAAATTAGATATTTATTTACCTATATTGTATGTTGAATGTATATATAATTTTTGATTCATTATAAAAGGGATTCATAGAAAATAAATATTTTATAGGTGGTGGTCGTGTATATAGATCCCTCAATTCTTTATTAGTTCTCAACATACAAGTAGTTGGGTATATTATTTATGTATTTGGTGTATCCCTACCCATTCATGGAAATGTCTAGTCAAAAGTCCTTGACATTATGGTTATTTATTTATTGGTAGGATTTCATGATTTAAATATCATGATGTTTATCATTATATATTTATTTTATTAACACTATAGTTGTTATTATCAATGTGATTGTTATGTAGATAGTTTCTATGGACACATTTTGAAGCTCAACTCAATGATTAACTGGAATAGGTATTAATTAATCATCATTACATATTATTAATACCTTATACAATCATGATAAAATCTACTATAATATTTAACTTAATATATAACTACCCCACTCTAGTAACCCCAATCCAGTGGTCACATTATTTCAATGGAATAGATATAATTGGTCATTGATAAAAGAATGAATTGTTTAACAATGTTGGAGAGGTATATACATATATGATACTGATTTTACATTAGGTATTAGAGATAATACTATGTAATGAAAAACAATAGTAATACATGAACTCATTGAAAAAATTATTCATCATTTACCAGTGAATGGAAAAAATATTTAGTTGACCCAATGATCATTAATGGTTAGTTATAACAAAAACAATCATGAATAATATAAAATAGTCAATATGGAATGTGTAATAACTAAAAACTATTTACATTTAACAAATTACAAGAATATTATGATTACAAATTGATTAATAAATATGCAATATTATGTAATTGGTCACAAATGCAATTAAATTTATAAATTTCGAACAAAATGAATACACGAATAATATCAATGAAAATAATATAATGGTTAATAATTGTAACAACCTGAATCCGGAGCCCCTCCACTGGTGCCCCTGTCACGACCCATCCTTAGGGCCCATGTCTTGACTACCCCAAGCCCGCCATCCATCGGCCAGGGGCTGGTGACTAGCACTAATGGCATAAAATCCGATAGTTTGGAAGGCATTTCTTTTATAATAGTAAACAATACAACACCGTGTACAAGAAGAAGTAATACACTAAGTACAAAAGAATGTGCTGAAAATTAAGTGGGCCAGAATACAAACCTAACTGAATGTATAGCTACAACTGAATGAAAGTACAAAAGAAAAAGACAAAAGGCTGGAAGAATGGAAGCAGCTCATGGGTTGTCCACCTCAGATCCTACCTGAAGGGTAGGTACAGATAGCGCAGCTCCTGGATCGTCCACCCCAGATCCTACCTGAAGGGTAGGTACAAATAGCCTCTACAACGCTCTTTCCCGTCAACCTCCTCTGAATATCGTCATGTCGTGAATTCCGCCTCTGGATACTGACTCATCGTGAGATCCACCTCTGGGTAACATCCAGTCCACGAACACTCGGCCTCTGTCAGTGCTGCCCGTCATATTGAACCAACACAACGAGGTGCGGGCATATACCATGCAGGGGTGAGTATAACGATACTCAGTAGGGACCCTGAGACCCTCAAGATCCCACTAAATCCAAAAAGGGTAACCAAAAATAAGATCTCAACAGATAACCTCTTCTTAGATATATGCCCATACATATAACTAAGTTATCAGGTAACCCATCTCAATCATGAGAAAACACAAAGATTATGAAATCAACAATAACCACTACACAAGTATATGCCCATACATATACCTATGTTATCACGTGACCCATCTCAATCATGGGGTAAAAACAATGGTCCTAGACTCTGCTCAAACCAGGATTTTCATTATCGAAACTGTAACTGCTAAAGAGCACCATCTCCGTCAAGTAGAGTGATCATGTCATGACTTCAAGGTACTGCTCACTAACCTAAGACTATTTTGGTACTCCTCCTATCGAGTACCATGGGTTAGCCACCCTAACACAGTAGTGCTTCCCGCCGGGGTCTGCCACCCAAACATAGTAGTGCATCCCCCCTAATAGCCTGGAAAGGTACTATCCAGACGAGTACCATGGGTCTGCACCCAAACTCAGTAGTGCTCCGTCCTCCCTGGGTCTGCACCCAAACAAAGTAGTGCTCCATCCACTGGGCTATTCGACTCACTCCATGTCGAGTCGATCAGGAAGTGATCAGGTCTCAGCCAGCTACACAGTCTCCATACTCCATACGCTAGTCTCCGGGAGGGTCCTCACCAAGAGCTATAATTCAATACTCTAACTATCAAAAAGTCCCATGAAAAAGTATCTCAATGGACCACCTCTTCTTAGGGGTCTCAACACAATAGAAGGTGCGTATATCGGGTGCCCGGTCTGTGAGTTACTATACTTTTCGTCCCAGGGGCCCGGTTGGTTTCGTGTGCGAACCAACCCTGCGATATCTCAAGTGTACCCCGAACTCTCATAGGCTATATTCATAGGGACCGTTTCTTAAGGAGATCACCAACATCGCTAACGGTCCGTCAAACGGACGTCCGGTCTGAAAGTTATCATCTTTTCTGTTCGAGGGGCCCAGTTCGATTTCAGGTACAATCCAACCCGGCCACTATCCAACTACATCCAAACCTCAGGAGAAGTATGCAAAATGTTCCGTCTCATTAAGTGGAATCCAACAAAGTCGATGGCACATCAATCAGACATCCGGAGCTCAAGTTATAACTGTTTCTGCTCCGAGGGCCCGGTTGGTTTCAGGATTGAACCCACCCGACCATACCCAAAGATCTCTGAAACCATGAGTGTAATATACCGAAACAACCGTATAGATCCAAGAATTTCATCTCAACTGATGGTTCATCGATCGGAGGCTGTAGCCCATGTTATGGGCATTTGAAAGAAAACTGCCGAAAATAGGGGGTTCGGCCCCAGTCCGACCCGGCCCGAGACCCCCTGGGTCGGCCCGTTTAGGCGCGGCCCAGCCTAGCTGGCATTGCCCACTTGGCTTGCTCAACTGGCCGAGCTGAGTGGAATAGCGGGGAGGCGTGCGCCCTTTTGATTGAAGCCCCCCCCCCCATGTGGGGGCCGCTCCCTTGACCGCCAGGGGTTATGTCCCCCAGTCTCCCATCTGGTCCCACGCGTTCACTGGACCGACGTCTGCCGCCACAGCATACCCTCATAGCGGCGCGCCGGGCGCCGCCCCCTCCTAGCGGCCAGCCAGAGTCGGCTGCCTCCTTCAGCCGCAAGCGCCGGTAGGATTTTCCGCGGACCACCGGACGCACTCCGGTGGTCAGTTTTGCCTGCGGTCTTCGCCGTCGGTCCTCCTGGGACCGACACTTCTCTGCAAAGTCTTCAAATCATGACTGCATCTCGTTCCGTCATCGCCCAATGATCTGCATGTCAAATTAACCAACTGCGGCGTCTTCATGGTTTCCCAATGCAGCACAATGGTGACAAGGCTTTGTTCAACTTCAACAGCGCGGCGCGACGGCGCCGCCCTTCTCCACCCATGCTTCATTATTTCTGCACGGTGAAACAGATCCGCGCTGCCTTGCTTGTGCCGCAACAAAATCAAGCATCAAGTGTGGAGGAGAGTCGGACATGTTCGTGTGGTCCGACCTCCTCCCGTTATTGCTATGATAAGCGGCCAAATTAGAGAATGAAGAATGGAAACGAAAATATTCACGAACAAAAACAATTAATCTCCTACCTTGATAACGAGATGATGTTCGAAGAGCATCGCAGAAAGAAGTGTCATGGGGTGAGGTTCCATACACACTGACAGAGATTGTCCATGGTGTAACGATGTCTCCCTTCCATTGACGTGGGAAGAAGAATGAAGGATGGCACGTCGTCGTTCTTCAGAAAAAGGCGTGATGGAGTTCTTCATCGTGGTAGACTAGATCTTCACCGGGAAGATTATGTTCTTCCATAATGAGAAGAACGCTCCCCCCTTCATCACAATGAAGTAACCAAAATAAAATAAGGACTTAACCCAATTTTATTTCGTTTTCTAACACTTTTAAATTTTGAACATTCAAAATTAAATCCACTCATTTAATTAAACATAACATGTCAAAATTTAATGTGGTGATAAGTTGGAAATATTAAATTTGGGGTTTTGAAGAGATATGAAAGTGAGGGGTTGGGCTCGTGTGGGCCCAAACCCTCCTTTTATCCTCTCAAGGTTGGTTAACAACATGTGGGTCCCACCCCCAACTCTCATAGTTAAGATAAAACTACCATGTTGAAAATAAATAAAATTTGCAAAAAAATATTATTTAATCCTCACTAAAACCACAAATTTAACAACTACTCCCGAGAAAACACACCTACAGAAAAGGGGATACTAAGCAAATACTGGTGTTGCGGTTCTATCGGTGCCCTCGTATTTCTATTCCGAGCACTGGTTCAATAGTAAGGAAAACTCGCTTGTTCGTTCACAGAACGTACCTGAGCCAAACTTCGTAAATTGATTCCGAGCACACCGAGCCTCGGAATCAGGTGCCATTAGAAACTGTGTTCTTGTAAAATCCCAAAGAAAATTAAGAAAAAATTTCCCTTGATTTTTACGGGCCTTTACATTACTCCCACCTCAGGGCTTTACAATCCCAAAAAGCTATAACAAAAACTTGGGAAACAAAAGTGGTACTGAGCATGCATCTGAGCCTTCCACTCCCATGTGCTCTCCAGGAGGTTCTCATGCCGCCAGTGGAAGCGCACATAAGGAATCGACCGTTCACATAGGACCCGCTCCTGTCGATCCTCGATCTCCATTGGAACCTTCGTGCATGTCGCCCTGTCATCGACGTCTAACACCCTGAGGTCGATGATGTGTGAAGGATCATAAATGTATCCCCTCAACTAAGGTACGTGAATGATATTATTCACCCGGTGCAAATGAGGTGGAAAGTTCAAGCGGTAAACCACCTCTCCTACCCTGCTAAGGACCTAGAAAGGACTGTTGAATCATGGAGAAAACTTGCCTCATCGGCCACATCTCTATAAACCTCATCGAGGTGAGACCCGTATAATGACGTGTTCGTCATTCTTGAATTCTAGAGGTCTCCCATTCCAGATTAGAACTGAAACTCAAAACTCCTGCTGCCACGTGGGTGAAGTTGGCCGACTCAAGAGTGATCAGCTACACCTTCCTATGCATGATTCCATCATGTGCTTCCTGGGGTTTCCTTTTCGCCGACCAAGATAAACCCCATCCTAACGTTGTAGATAAACCACAACCTTTTTAACTAAAAACTTCAATCCGTGTATGAACTGTGGATCCAATTCATACTCATACCACCATCTTAAGGCCTCGACGCGGCCACCAAGATATTCCAACTGAATCTCTCACCTCGTGGGTCAGATCACACTATCGGTGCAAGTGTGATTATCAAGTCTCCTCCAAAAGGTATATTCAGATGTGAGGTTCAAGTCCACAGCTTACCGGAAACACTAGGTCAGGGACAAGATTCTTGGGAGGAAGGAATGATTCATATCAACGACTATTACTATGGCAGCTAGTAGTGGACACAGACTGTCCGTTGAATCATTTTTAGAGCCATTGGGTCACACTCCTTGACCGCATGCAGCTACTCTCTTCCCCTTCCCTCCAGCTCCCTAAGCCTGGTGGGGGTTACAAAGGCGGGTGATTGTAACATGTTGAAATAAACACCACCCCATGCTGCTCTCCAAGCTCTGCCTCCACGTTTTCTACTCTGTAGATTTATCTGTCCATAACATTTCCTCTTCTTCAAACATTCGCACGCCCAAGTCTCTACGACTGGCACCAGCTCGCTTCGTTCCAACTTCTAACATTCTCTATCTATATTCGTTCAGCCAAAGAACATTCAACCCCAAAGTTCTCTCTAGCACCCTAATGTGAGTCAGAAATCATAGATGAGAAAGTGATGGCTCGAATCGTATTCATCGAGTACCCAGAATGTTCGGTACTCCTCGATGAATTCTCAACTACCGACACGTCATCCTTCCGAAGCTGTATAAGCCCTAGAAAACCCTCAGCCACATCCTCATGCCAGTCCTCAGCCGCCTGTCAGTCAGGTTCGCCTCATAACGTGAGGGTATCTGATCATAGAACACGTGTAAGGCAGTAAGCTTACATGTTTCACCTACTCGTACCACAGGTTGTAACTACTGACCACCAGGTAGTGATGTTTTGCTAACACACTACCCGAAGGCACTATCTCAGGCAACGTTCCACGTAACGAATCCTCATCATTATGTGGACCATCCTCATGGTCATTCACTGGAAAACACTAATGGACAAGTACACCATCCACTCTACTATTGTCTCTACCTGGAGAAAAACTCTAGCAATCGCCTCCAGCGAGTGCTCTGTTGTCTGGGAATCTTATTGGATTCGTAACCTCGAAGGCCTCTACTGCTGGAACTCGTGCAACACGTTCTTCCAGCATGCACAGTTCGCTAGTATGGTTGGTGGCATCGGCTTCCTAACAGGTGGTGGTGCTGCTGGTACACAACCCGAGGGTGCCAACATAGAAAGAGAGCCCAGCACAGGAGCCTCGTCGCTCGGTGGGCCACCATCGAGTACAATATCAGAACTCCAACTAACTGTCTGCGTGGATACATCCTGAACAGATGCGACATGGTCAATATTTTATACCTGGTGAGATGACCTGGTTGATCCGACATTAATATATTTTATAAACACACGCGTAATTAGTGTTTTCGTGCACAAAGTCAGAAATTAGTAGTCAGGGTCCGGGTGTACGGATATGTCTACCGCCGCACCCACACTGGAATCCTTGAACTTAAGGCCAAACTCGGTACCCTTAACACTATTGCTTCACAGAAAAGAAAATATCAATGTTATAAGTCCAGCGGTAGAACTGACTCCTATCATACCAATTTTTCAAGGCCCATCCTCGGGGCCCGTGTCGTGACTACCCCAAGCCCGCAATCCATAGGCCAGGGGCTGGAGACTAGCACCAAAGGCATAAAATCTGATAAGTGGGAATGAATTTCCTTTATAAAAGTAAACAAAACAACATAGTATACAAGCTGAAGTAATACACTAAGTACACAAGAAAGTGCTTAAAAGTATGTGGGACAGAATTTAAACCAAACTGAAAGTACAGCTACAACTGAAAGAAAGTACAATAGAAAAAGACAAACAGCTGGAAGAATGGAAGTAGATCCTGGGTCATCCTCCTCGGTTCCTACCTGAAGAGTAGGTACAGATAGCGCAGCTCCTGGATCATCCTCCCTGGATCCTACCTGAAGGGCAGGTACAGATATCCTCTACAATGTTCTCGCCTGTCAACCTCCTCTGAGTTTCATCACGTCGTGAAGTCCACCTCTAGATACTGACTCGTCGTGAGATCCTCCTCCGGGTACCACCCAGTCCTCGAACACTCAGCCTCTGTCAGCGATGCCTGTCGTCCGCAACCAACACAACGAGGTGCGGGCATAGCCCGTGCAGGGGTGAGTATAAAGATACTCAGTAGAGACCCCAAGACCCTCATGGTCTCACTAAATCCAATAAGTATAACCACAATAAAGATCTCAACATATAACCTCTACTTAGTTATATGCCCATACATATAACTATGTTATCAAGTAACCCATCTGAAGCATGAGGAAACAATAAGATTAGGAAATCAATGGATAACCACAACCTAGGTATATTCCCATACATATACCTAAGTTATCAAGTGACCCATTGAAACCATGGGGTAAATACAAAGGTCATAGACTCAGATCAAACCAGGATTTTCATTATCAAAACCATAACTGATGGAGAGCCCCGTCTCTGTAGAGTACAATGATCTTTTCACGACTCCGAGGTACTGCTCACTAACCTAAGATTGCTGAGGTACTCCTCCTGTCGAGTACCGCAGGACAGCAACCCAAACACAGTAGTGCTTCCCGCTGGGGTCTGCCACCCAAACACAGTTGTGCATCCTCCCTAATAGCCTGTAGAGGTACTCTCTGAACGAGTACCAAAGGTCTGCACCCAAACTCAGTAGTGCTCCATATTCAATGGTTCTGCACCCAAACAAAGTAGTTCTCCATCCACTATCCTAGTGGACTCACTCTATGTCGAGTCGGTCAAGCAATCGTCTGGTCTCAGCCGGCTACAAGGTCTTCTTACCCCGTACGCTCGTCTCCCAGAAGGGTTTGCTCCACGAGCTACTTGTCGATACTTAAATTATCACAAAATCCCAATAAGAAGTATCTTAAAGTACTGACTCTTCATACGGGTCTCAACACAATAGACGGCGCGTCAATCGGGCGCCCGATCTTTGAGTTACTAGCCTTTTCGTCCTAGGGGCCCGGTTGGTTTCGTGTGCGAACCAACCCGGTCGTAACTCATCTATACCCCGAACCCTCATAGGGTATATTCATATGGAACATTTCTCAACGAGATCACCAACACTGCTGAAGGTTCCTCAAATGGACGTCCAGTCTGAATGTTATCAGCTTTTCCGTTCTAGGGGCCCGGTTGGATTTCGGGTACAATCCCACCCAGACACTATCCAACTACATCCAAACCTCAGTAGAAGTATTCCAAATGTTCCGTCTCATCAAGGGGAATCCAAAAAAGTTGATGGCACGTCAATCGGACGTCTGTAGCTCATGTTATAAGCATTTGAACAAAAACTGCCCGAAAATAGGGGGTTCGGGCCGGGTCCGACCAGGCACAAGACCCCCTGGGTCGGCCCAACTGGGTCGACCTGAATAGGGTCCATTTCCAGACCATTTGTGTGCGGCCTGCCCTGGCTGGCGTGGCCCGACCCGGCATGCGCGGCCCAGCCCGGCCTGGGCGCGGCCCGGCCCGGCCTGGGCGGCAGGTTGGCCTGCGGCGCTAGCGCGGCCCGCATGGCCTGCTCAGCTGGCCGAGCTCAGGGGAACAGGGGGGAGGTGCGCGTCCCCCTGATTTAACCCCCCCCCCCCCCCCACGTGGGGGCTGCTCCATTGGAGGCGGGGGGTTATGACCCCCAGTCTCCTCTAGGGTCTCGCGCGGTCGCGAGACTGATGTCTGCCGTCGTGGCATCAGCAGCAGCGGACCCTCTTGGCGGCGCGCCGGGCGCAGCCGCCTCCTGGCGGCCGGCCGGTGCTGGCCGTCGCCTCCGGCCGCCGGCGCCGCCGTGCTGGTCTATCGCGCCGGCAGGATTTTCTGCAGACCACCGCACGCGCTCCGGTAGTCCATTTTGCTTGCGGTCCCCCCGGGACCGACACTTCTCTGCGAAGTCTTCAAAACGTGAATGCAGACCATTCTGTCATCCTCCAATGATCCGCACGTTGAATAAACAAACCATGTCCTCATCATGGTATCCCAGCGCGGCGCGACGGTGCCGCCCTTCTCCTCCCATTCTTCATTATTTCTGCGCGGTGCAATGGCACCGCTTTACCTTGCTCGTGCCGCATCAAAATCAAGCATCAAGTCGGGAGGAGAGTCGGCCGTTTTCGTGCGGTCTGACCTCCTCCCATTATTGCAATAACAGGTAGCCAAATTAGATAACGAAGAATTGCGATGATAATATTCACGAAGAAAAACAATTAATCCACTACCTTGATAATGAGATGAAGTTCGAAGAGCGTCACCGAAAGCGGCGTCGTGGGGTGAGGTTCCGTACACGCTGACAGAGATTGTTTGAGGTGGAACAACGTCTCCCTTCCTTTGACATGGGAAGAAGAACAAAGGATGGCGCGTCATTGTTCTTCAGAAAAAGGTGTGACAGTGTTCTTCATCGTGGTAGAATAGTTTTTCACCGGGAAGATGAAGTTCTTCCAAAATTAGAAGAACGCTTTCCCCTTCAACACAACGATGTAACCACAATAAAATAAAACCTTAACCTTATTTTATTTCCTTTTCCAACAATTTTAAATTTTGAACATTCAAAAATAATCCCACTCATTTAATTAAACATAACTTGTCAAATTTAATGAGGTGATAAGTTGGCAATATTAAATGGGGGGTTTTGAGGAGTTAGTAAAGTGAGGGGTTGGGCTCGAGTGGGACCCACCCCACCTTTTATCCACTCAAGGTTGGTTAACAACATGTGGGTCCCACCCTAACTCCCTTACTTAGGATAAAACTACCTAGTGGAAAATAAATAAAATTTGTAATAAAATTTTATTTATTCCTCACTAAAACCACAAATTTAACAACTCCTCCTGAGAAAACACACCTACATAAAAGGTTCTCCTAATCAAATACCGGTGCTACGGTTCCATTGGTGCCCTCAGATTTTGATTTCGAGCACAGGTTCAATATTTAGGAATACCCGATCATTCGTTCACTGAACGTAACCCAGCCAAACTTCGGAAATTGATTCCGGGCACACTAGGCCTCAGAATCAGGTGCCGTCAAAAACTGCGTTCTTGTAAAATCCCAAAGAAAATTAAGAAAAAATTTCCCTTAAATTTTACAGGTCTTTACAGCCCCGTACATCATTATCCACATGACATCAAGCACATTTCCCTAAATTCTAGAGGTTGTCCACTAGCGGCGTGGGCCTTGGTAAGTTATTATGGAAACTATGACCTAATTCGGTAAGGTATACATGGTAAAGAAAACAATAATAAATAGTGGAAGTAGTAAACAATATGCAACAACTGAAACCAAACAATAGAAGTAATGAATATATAGAAATGATGATAATGATGCATCAAGTAAAAGTATCTATGGAAAGTAGCAAACAAAGAAACATGCTGAAATACAACTGAACACAAGTACTAAAGCGACATCAAAAGAAAAACAGAGGTGTAACTCCACAGCATCGCATATCTCAGCTCAGTCTCATGCTCCCCAGCTCCAGTGCAATCATGAACCTGAAGTAGAAGGGAGCTTTCCCTTATCTATACCTGCAACAAAATAAACAGTTTGGGCCCAAAAGCATGGCACAAACAGGGTGTTGGATACAATCCCAATAGGCAACCACATGAAGATCTGTGCCCAATAGTCAAGGAATACATGGAAAAAAAGGTACAAGAACAGTAAATAGGGAAATACACAGCAATCACATTCCACAGTTCTAGAATGTAAAGTACACAAAAAAACATCCAAAAAACAAAAATCAAATAGGTAATCCTCTGGGTAGCTCTCACATCCTAACCCCTATGGTTCAACCTACAAGTACCAGCAACCCTCTATGAGGGACACACAGTGTCACCCCTCTGGTTCAGCTAAGAATGTAGAATCTCTGAGGAAGCACTCACTGCCAATTCCCCCTATAGTCTCGTAACGTGCTAAATGCTCTTTACGGAACCACTCAACATCTCATTCCCCATGTGGCCCACGTCGAGAAACTACAGACTCTCTGATGAAGCACTCATCGTCAATTCCCCATTTTGTCTCGCTTCGTATTAAAAGACACTCTAGAAAAGCCCTTACATCTATTCTCCCTATGGTCTACTACACTAGGTTCTCACAATCCTGTGTGAAACTAACCTGCTCAGCATGTGTGTATCATCCAATTAAACCTCAATAACAACTTGGCGATCATTCTAAGGCTCAACAACATAATAATGCAACAGTTCCACTATCCTACAACTAGGCATGACAATTGGTGAAACGCCAAAAAAAACGAGCATGGTAAACATCCAGGGTATAATAAAAACCACCATATTCACAGGCAATCACATCTACTCAAGAAATTAAGAAAATCAGGAAATATAACATGGGGAAAAAAGAACATGCAAAACTCCATTCAAGGGTATTCGTGGTATTTTCACAAATTACTCATCGACTTCCTACATAAAGGCACAAACCACCTACCTGAATCCTAGGAGATCTATATACTTGAACCACGATGACTGATTCTCCCTAGAACATCGTAGATCTGAGAAAATTCCTGAAACACATAAACCATGATAACATGGGAAAGCAGAGGAATTGAAAAAAAATGGTCAAGAAAAAGGAAAAAATCACCACTATTCTTCCAACACAATCAACCATGCTAGAATCGGAGAACGGATGGGGAGGAGGGAGTTCGGATAATATCTGGTCGTATGGGTCGCTCTTAGATGAATGGGACCAAGAAGAAGGTGTTTATGTGCATTAGGCATGACCCTAGTCTATTTAGTGAATAAAAGAAAAGTACACAGCATGCACTTCTAGAGTACACGTCGTGTACTAGGTTTTTCTATACTCCACCAAAATCGGCATCCATGTCACCCCTACACACTTTGTGTGTAGCCCGGACACGACCATCACACAACATCGAGCTGGAGAAGACTACACAGCGTGTACTCAGAATGTACACGGCGTGTACTTCAAAATTTTCCAAAAACATTAGTTTTCTTAAAAAATCCAGAATAAGGAATGGTGTACCTTAAACGAAGATCCGGGTTCTTAGAGACTTACCCCGTTAAAGAATTACATCCCCGAATTTCCCTAGAGAGGCGTAGAAGAAGACACCCCGAATAGCTCCGGCCACTACGATCGTACATCGGCCTCTCTCTCCTAGGTCTCATCCTATACTCGCCCATGCTGCCATAGCACCCGTACAAGAGGGACATACCATTCTCGGAGAACCTTCATACTGCGATCGACAATCCGAATGGGGTGCTCCTCAAATGATGCATCCTCTTTGAGATAATCCTCATCTGGCTGAAAAACATGAGATGGGTCTGAAAAGTAACATCGATGTTGAGAGACATGGAAGACGTCGTGCATGGCTCGGTACCTCTGGGGTAACTGCAATCGATTGGCGACCAGCCCAACTATTTCCAAAACCTCAAACGGCCAGACGTACCGCGGTGAAAGCTTACCCTGTCTCATAATCATTTTGTGTCCCAAAATCGGGGCCACACATTGGAAAACCTAATCCCCGACCTCGAACTCTAGAGGTCGTCTCTGTTGATCAGCATAAGTCTTCTGTCGAGACTCTGCTATAGCCATCCTATTCCTAATCAGCTCTATCTACTCTAAAGTCTCCTGAACAAGACATGGTCCCGAAAAAGCTACCTCTCCTGCCTCCAGCCAGCATAAGGTTGAATGACATGGACTACCATACAAAGCTTCGTATGGTGCCATCTGAATGGTCGCCTGGAAACTGTTGTTGTAGGAGAACTCCACCAGAGGGATATGATTCTCCCAAAAACCTCCAATGTCTAGGATTCAAGCTCGGATCATATCTTCTAGCACCTGGATCATGCGCTCGGACTGGCCATCAGTCTGGGGATGTTATGTTGTACTCGGAATTATCTTGGTAACCAAAGCCTTCTGGAGTCCCTACTAGAATGGGGATGTAAAGCGTGCATCCCTGTCGGAAAAAATGGAGTGTGGAACTCCATGAAGACGAACAATATCACTGATGTACAGTCATCTGAGATCATCAACACTGAAGGTATCCTTGATCGGTAAGAAGATAGAATCCTTTGTGAGCCTGTTGACAACAACCCAAACATCATTGTTCCTCCGAGGCGACCTCGGAAACCCAGTCACGAAGTCCATCACAATATCGTCCCACTTCCACTCTAGTATGGGTAACTGTTTTAAAAGGCCTGCAGGTCACTGATGCTCCGCCCTCACCTGCTGACAAGTAGAGAATATAATGAGAAAATTAGGAAAATCATTCTTCATACATGGCCACCAATACTAATGATGAAGGTCCTGATACATCCTGGTTATTCCAGGATGAACTGCCAAAACTGAGGAATGAAAATCCCGCATCAGCTCCTCGCGTATGTCTGCTAGTACCCATACACGTCCCTGGAAACGCAATATCTCATCCTCGCCCACTATCCATCCTGGAAGAGAGTCCTCTCTTGACACACCCTCCCGCAGGACTAAGCCTTCTATGTCAGATAGCTGCCTCATCCGTACCAGATCAAGTAACATAGAGGTAACAATATAGAAGATTGGAAGGTCTGTCCCTGTCTGTCGTGTACCTCTAGATGCATCTCAGAGAATAGATCCATAAGCTGCGACTCACTTCTGGCCTCCTGAACTTCCTGAATCTGAGTTCTCCTACTCAACGCATCTTCCACTGCGTTTCCCTTTCCTGGCATATAGGCAAGCTCAAAATAAATAGACCAAAGATACTCGACCCACCTACACCACCTCAAATTCAGATCACACAGAGTGATGATACACTTGAGACTCTTCTGGTCATTGAAGACAACAATGTTCTCTCCTAGAAGATAGTGTCTCCAACAGCGCAAGGCATGAAAAACAGCTGCCAACTCCAGATTGTGCATCAGGTAGTTCCTTTCATGTGGTCTCAACTGTCGAGACCCATACGTAACGCCTATGTGTCCCTGCATAAGCACATATCCTAGCCCGATACCTGAAGCATTACAATAAATAGTGTAGCTCTTTCCTTGATCTGGCAAGACTAGTATCAACGCTGACGTCAATCGTCCCATCAGCTCGTGAAAGGCTGGATCACAATAATATGACCATAAGAACACTGCCCCTTTCTTTTTCAGTAGTGTCAAAGGTTCTGCTAGGCATGAGAAGTCCTGAATGAAGCGTATGTAGTATCCAGCCAGCCCTACGAAACTCCGCACCTCAAAAACGTTCTTCGGCTGCTCCCAGGATACTTCAACCATCAAATTCTGTGGGTCTACAAATACTCCTTCCTCTGAGATGACGTGACCCAAGAAGTGAATCTCATCCATCCAAAAGTGGCACTTTGAGAGTTTAGCATAAAGACGATGCTCCATATGTGTACTCAGAACGATCTCAAGATGTGTGGCACAGTCGTGTTCAGTGTGAGAGTACTCCAAGAGATCGTCCAAGAAAACCACAATGAAGGAATCCAAGTAAAGATGTAACACTCAGTTCATTAGTTCAATGAAAACTGCAGGCACGTTCATGAGACCGAACGACATGACTGTATACTCGTATAGACCATACCTTCTCTTGAAGGCGGTCAAAGGAATATCTGATGGTCTAACATGCAACTGATGATAAACAGACCTCAAGTAGATCTTCGAGAACACCCAGGCACCTTGATTCTGATCAAAGAGGTCATCGATTCTCGGTAAGGGATATCCTTTCTTGACCGTCAACTGGTTCAGCTTCGGATAATCCACGCTAAGACGAGGGGTACCGTATGCCTTCTTTTCAAACAAGATAGATTAATCCCAAGGAGTAGTACTGGGTTGGATGAAACCCTTTGCCTGCAACTCCTCCAACTACATATTGAGCTCTTAAAACTCAGGTGTAGCCATCCTATAAGGATGAATGGACATTTGTGCTGCTCCTGGCATGAGCTCAATAGAAAAGTCTACCTCACACTTCGGAGGCAAACCTAAAAAGTCCTCTAGGAAGACGTCCCTAAACGATGCACCACTGAAGGAAAGTCCAACTGTGAAGACCCCTAATCATCCAGAAAAATACTAGCAATCTAGGCTGTCACCCTTCCTATCCCATGATGCTCGAGTCCTGCTTGACTCGCCCGAAAATCCCATTCGCCTCTATAAAGAAAAGATTCACCCTCTGGTGAAACGAAACATACCCTGCAGTGATAACAGTCGACGACTGCTTGGAAGGGAACCAACCAGTCCATCCAGAGAATGACATCATAGCCTGTTATCTCTAGGACATAGAGATCCCATAAGAAACGATACTCTGCAACACGAGAGGGAACTTTCTACACTGACGCACACTATATTCCTTGTCCCCAAAGGTGTGTCTAGGATCAACGAGTCGGAAGAAGAAAAGACACAGATCCCAACGCTCTCCACAGCATCAATAGAGATAAAACTATGCATAACACCAGTATCGAAAATAGGTGATGATAAAACTGAGGCTATTAAAACCGTAACTCGAACTGTAGAAGGGTCGGGATCCTACTCTTGATAGGACTTCTCCACTTCGAAAGACTGGCCTACACCGTGGCCCTATGCCCCTGGCTGACCACTCTGAGCTGAACCTCACTGCTGGTGCTGAGGGACTTGTGGCTGACCACCACGGCCTCAACCTCCACCTCAGAATGAATGGCTGAAAGAACTCCAGTTTCTAGACTGATGAGAAACTAGTGGTGCTGATCCTGAACGAGGAGTCATGGAAGAACCCCGGTCATTAACTACTGGTGATAAAACCTTGATGAATCACTGAAGGTGACCTATCTTACCCAAGATCGGCACTCCACATGATCTTTCTGGCATTGTGGCCTCATGTGCTCTGACCGGCCACACTGGTAGTATACCACATGACTTCCTGAAGATTCATCACGCTTCCTCAGATCATCGCACGTAGACTTTCTACGGTGCTTCATGCTATCATAAGGAGGAAAACTATCTCTAGAAGCAGAAATGACTAGATCCCAGCTCTAGAGTCCCTCAGATTGCGCTCCGCAGTCAGTGCCTGGTTGATAATGGAAGTGATGGAAGTAAACATGAAGATATTCACCTTTGAGCGGTTCTCCCAGCTGAGACCATCCTCGAGCTTCCTTGCCAATAACACCCCACTCCCATCCCAGAAGGGTGGAAAATGTTGCAGCTCAGTGAAAGGAGAGGAACACTCCATGATAGAAAGAGTACCCTGCTCTAAGATCATGAACTCCCGACCTCAATTGGCCCTCTGGGTATCCGGGTAGATGTAGTCATAGAACATGTGCTAGAACTCCTCCCAAGACATAACATGTAGGTAACTCTCCTGTGAGATCACATACCACCACCTCTTGTCGGAGTCTCATAGCATATAGGTGGCGAGCATGACCCGCCTCTCTGGAGGCATATCCAGATTCTCGAAGATGGTCAGCATGGTTTCCAGCCATGACTCTGCAGCCTGAGGTCCTCCCTCCCCCAAGAACGTGGGAGGATGATACTACTGAAAAACCTGCATTATGTCTACCATAGACGAGGCAGGGGGCAGTGCTCCCTGGGTGTTCTGCATCATCCTTAGAAAACCATCGCTGAACAGCGCATTAGTGCCTGCAATTGGTTTGACAGCCGATGCCAAGGGTAGCTCTACTGGAGGATCAATAGGATGTCTCTAATCAGCCATATCTGGCATCTGATCACTACCCGATGACAAACGTACAACCAGAGGACATCACAGGGGCATATCTCTGAAAGATCAAAAGCACACCTTAGAATAGAAAAGCAAAGATAGGAAACAAAAGAGTACAAAATAGGAACAGGGGAAGGAATACACACAAGTTTAAAAAACACGACTACACGGCGTGTATAAAAATTACATGGAATGTCTTCTTAAGCCACTAACATGGGAATGTACCCCCTGCCCTTCAGGTCATGTAACATCTCAAACTACATGGCATGTTGACCTGACACACATCATGTACTTGAAAACTACTCCCCTTCTCGGACCTCTTTACATGGCTGACCCACACGATCTGACTTAACCTGAGACTACCTGACATGTTCTTCACACACACGGCGTGTTCTTAACACACATGGCGTGTTCTTAACACACACGACGTGAACTAGACACGGCTTCAGAGGCCTGTTTTTGTTAAACACACGACCATCTACACGGCTGACCCTTACACGACATGTTCAAAACAAACATGGTATGTATATTTGAAGGTGACACCATCCCATGTAGTTCTTAACACAACCGAGTACCTGAACAAGACTACACGGCATGTGCCTGAAAACACACGGCGTGTCTAAGAGAAGGTTAAACCGACCTGTGTTGTTCGTGACATGGGCGGGTACCTGGAAAAGACTAAATGGCGTTTTCCCTAAGAACATGGCATGTTCTACTCAAGCTTCCCCGACTCGTGTTGTTAGTGACATGGCCAGGTACACGGCTCTGAACTACACGGAATGTACCAACCGTACATGGCGTATTCCTGAATTTATTCTCACGACACCGTGTTTCTGATCACATGGTTAGTGACATGTCATGAAAACTACTTGGTGTGTATCCGAAAAGTACACACCGTGTATTCTGGGTTTTTCTGGGCAGTAACTCAGAAACTGCACAGAAGCCCAGAAACACTGAAAACAAGTCAAGGTAGTGCCAAATTCAGATTCGTGAGGGCCCATACTCCCCGCGAATAAAAACATGGTGTCCATTTAAGAATGGTAGGAATCAAACAATCCTCTAACAAGGAAACATAGATTCTTTGTGGCAACTATCACAGCAGCATGCATAATCTACATAGAGTCTATCTCAAAAGCATGAAATCGTTAATGCATCCGAGATGGCATGGCATGAATGCATGGTAAGTGATTTCTACATGTGCCTATATGATGCATGAGATGCCATACCCTCATATCATCGGGTTACGACAGAAATAAAACCACAATCATCAAGAAAATAAAAACACAAAGCATGTGAATCACTCTAGGTGAAATCATATTAACTGTAAAATCATAAAACCAAAAAACTGCAATAAACGAGGTAGTATGGATTTTCCTAGTACACAAGTTAGCTAATACTGAGCACAAATTAATACCAAGTACCAAATCCATTATATACTTGGCCAAAGTCTCCAAACATTAAAACAAGAGAAAAGAACCCCTTTAATAAAACATTGTAATGACCCGAATCTGGAGCCCCTCCACTGGTGCCCCATACCCGGTTCGCCACATGACATTTGGAGTTTGGGGAAATGTGCTTGAGGTCATGAGGCGAATTTGGTACGGGGCACCAGTGAAGGGGCTCTGGATTCGGGACGTTACAATAATATAAGAAATATCATTGAAATAAAAATTAAATATTTTGCGTCATTATCTCAAACATTATGATATTTCTATCATTAATATCTTTCTCTATGACAATTTAAAATTATGAGTAAAATCCAATTTAATTTATTCTATTGGAATGTTTCACGAGATAGACGATGAATCAAGGGATTATATAATTCTCATCACACTAATCAAAACATGTCCAAATAATTTCTCAAACATAAAATTATTGATTTAATGCATATAAAATTTGTATTATCAAAAAAATATCTATAGGTATTGAGGTATACGTATTTATCAATATATCCCCAGTTGATCAATTAACGTTTTATGTAAACAATATATGTAAAAATGGTAGATGATTTAGGAAGTATTAATATCCATCATACGAATATACATATATTAAATAAATATTAAATTTACAAGAAAAAATGATCAAAATAAATTAATAATGTCAAAAAAATAACAACCAAAAAATTATTCAAGATATTAGATGTGGAAATCATTTCTTCGGGAATATAGTTTTTATGTAATAAAACCATGTCCTTTCGATGAATAAATTTAATGTAACGGAAATATTGTTTTAATATATCACAATCTATTTTTATTTTTTAAATTATTGATAAATAGTATAATAAGATATATTTCATTAAGTAATTATGGTAGGGGATGTATGTTATCACCATATACATTAATGAAACATCCATTTTGACAAATTTTTATAAAAAAATACCTTTCAAAAAATGGTTGAAAGATTACAGTGACAACATTTTCAATGAAAATTATATGTTAAAATTTCATAAAAAGATTATCTTTGTAAAATGAAGGGATTTTCTAAAAAAATTAAAAAATAAACATGGAAGGTAAATATATACAATTTAATGAGAAATAATATTGTTATTTTACATTAGGGATTTCATTGCATGATTCAAGTAAAAATGTGAGTAAAACTTGTAATAAATAGTATAAAACCCTCAAATATGAAATTGATAATAATCATTTTTCATATTATGAACTATTAAAGATATTAATCCATTAATGAAAATATAATCAATCCCAAAAGAACTGCATATTGTAAAATTTATTCTTAACACTTTTGTAACTTTTTAGTTGTGACACCTTGAATGAATAGAAATGAATTAGAAAATTAATCTTTAGGAATAAATAGCTACTCATTTTAAATAGAAATTTTTTTTTGAATATACACCACATAAAAGTGAATAGGTTCATAATAGCTAATATTTCTCAATAGTGTAGAAATTTATATATAGTACCTTACCTCTTGAATTGATTTATATAAACACAATTTTTACGCCAATATAATGTTTTTAAAAATGTAATTAATTCATTCGAAAAACATATTATTAATTATAATATCATATATTCTCCTTTTATAAAATCCTAGCACCGTTTTATTAAAAATATTTTTCATTACTATTGTTTTCGGTGTTAATTTACAAGTTTTCTCATGCATATTTTGTTGGAAAAGGTATGGATATTGATTATTTTTTATAATACCATAATATTATTATTTTTATTAATGTAATAAATATAGGTTTTTTATTAAATACAATTGTATATATTTTATTTTAGTCCAGACATGGAAAATTGAATCGCATCTGTTTGTGGACACAATATGTTGTACATATGCACGAGCAATGATATCAATTCCTTAACAGGTGAAATGTTAAATAATTGGATTATATCTATATATTTAACATAATTATTATAATTTCATACACATAACACAAATATTCATTATAACTATTATTATGACTATCTATGTTATTCGATTATGGAAATCAAATTATGTAAGTTATAGAAGAGGTAGTCCTCCATACACACGAGTGATGGATTTGTTAACCATGTGATGGGGATGGATATGGAAAAATATTAGTCCATAAAAATAATAAAATTATAGTCTATGGGAGATACTGGTTTCATTATATTTCATTTTTTAATAAAAAATTGAATATTTTAAAACAAGAAGTAAAAAAGATGGAGCTTCATGAAGATAAATAACTTTGATTACATGATCAACATTTGAATGTCTTATTAAAGACCATAGGGTGGGATTGTTATAAATTTATGTATCTTTAGAATGTGTAAGTATTTTTTTGATATATTTATTTTGGTTTTGGTATATCCAACTGTCTTGAGATGTGAAAATTTTATAGGGGACGAAGTTACATTTTTAGAATGAAGAGCATAGGAATTTATATAAATTGAGGAAAACTATTTAATAATGGTAAGTCACCATTAACCCAAGTGCTTCAAAAATTTGTAAATAAAGGGGGGTGTTACAATATGGTTGATAAAGACCTTAAATAAAAAAAATAAAAAATATTTAAACATATTATTTTTGATCCCCTCAAATATGTTTAAATTTAACATTTCTATTTTCAACACAGTAACTAATATTTAAACCATCATAAATTGTCCATTAAGACTAAAAAAATTAACCATGTTTGGTAATTTAAACCCAATAATTATATGTAATATATAAAATTTATGAAATATATAATTATACATGTTTGTAAAATTAATTTTTACAGAAGCACATGGGATGTGAAAACTCTTATTTAAAATTAACTGTGATAATTAGTATTTTATGGTTTTTATTTTTCAATATGGAAAAGTATGCTTCTCATATTAAATAATATTAATTATGATGATTCCAAATTTTAAATAAATTTTATAATATTCTATTCATATATGTTGAAAAATACTTACTAAAATCAATCCAACAAATCATGTTGAATAATAGCTTTTCAATTGATGCCTCTTCTAAGCACAAGTTGATTTTATATTAACTATATGACTAGTAATCATAATTAGATGGATTAATATTATTATATTTATATAAATCATTTATGAATTTCAATTAAATTATTACTTATTCAATATTATTTTAATTAATTAAAAATGATTGAAATTCATCCATATTAAACATAAATAACATTTTGGAAGAAAATATTTTTTGAAAAATACCCCAATTTACTTCCAAATGTAATTATCATTATTTCAATAAAATTTACATCAAACAAATTTCAATTATTCATTTTATTATAATATTTTTATAAAATTCTGAATCACTAAATAATGTTTTTTTCATTATTCAAATAATCTTATTTAGAAGAAAAAATTTAAAAAATTCATTATAGGCCAATTTTGAAAATGTATGTTCAAAATCAATATTAATCCATTAAAAATGAAATTTATGCATCCAAAAATAATAAAATTTTCATTACATTTTTGTTTTATTAAATTTTAATTTTCACTTAATATAATTGAAGCTCATGTTTTACATTATTCCCTCTTATATAAAATTTATTCACAAAATATTTCAAGGATACTACCTTATAAAAAATTATTGGAGGTTCTTCATCATGAAATACTTTGGTTCCCATGATTATCCATCAATTTTATAATTTTTATAATTAAATTTTACTATTCGAGTAAATTGACTCCTTGATACATACCCTTTAATATAGTGATTTTGGATGTGCTCTTCATAATTTGAATGGTCTTGTACCTATTATATTTCTTCATAGGTGTGGACATTCATTGGTTGTTGCATGAACATCATTCATAATGATATATGGTATACATCATGAACATTATATAGGATTACAGTAATTAGAAATAGATAATAGTTAACGATAATTATTTTCAGAAGTTCAAAGGGTTCAATGAGCATGGTTCTCTATAATCACTTCTCACCAAACCATATGATACAATGACATTGGTTTTATTAAAACATGATCACCCAGTTGAGGTTTCTATTCTCAAATCCTGTTATCAGCATAACACATTTTTCCTCATAGAATCTAATTTTATATTATTTGGAATAGTATTTACCTTTTTTGTATCATCAATAAGGATATGGTACATCAATTTTAATTTCACCAATTTCAACATAATGAGTTGGTATAAGAGATCTCTATCAATATAATGCATCATAGGATTCCATTTTAATACTTAAATAGAAACTATTATTATATGAAAAAATCACAATATTTGGTAATGATCTCGTATTCATTATAATTCAGGTTAAAATGACCACACCATGTCTTCCAATGTTTTAATAGTCCTTTTAGACAATCCATAAGCATGAGAATGGTATGTAGTGTTCAAATTAGGGTTAGTATCCAAATCCTTGAGAATATATTTTCATAATTTCAATTTAAAATAGGGATCATGATCCGAAATAATTGAAATAGGTGTGACATGATGTCTTACAACATCATTAATATAAATCCATAATAGGTTCTCAAAGGGTATGTGTTATTTTATAGAGGGTAAATGTGCATATTTGGAATAGATATCAAAAATGAATCATTGTGTTCCATTCCATCCAAATTATTTGATAGTCTTTTGATAAATTACATAGTAATTTCATCCCATTTTCTAATAAGAATATGAAGTGGTTTCATAGATCCTCTTAGATACTATCTGTTAGCCTTCAACACTTATAAAACAATTCATCTACAAACAGAATCAACAATATATCACATTATGTCATCCCACCAAAATGATTACTCAAACCCTTATACATTTCTGTTCAACCATAGTTTATAGAGATTTTATATCTATAATAAAAAAACATAATTTTCATTTCAATATTATGTATATATAGAACACATAATATATTTATAAATTTAAAGATATTTTTTTCAAATGTGTTCAGTCATCTTTACTTCATTTATGGATTTAATTTCTATATCCATATTTAAAAAATCCATGATCATAGGATCCCTCCCAATCCTCATTTTGGTTTGGAATCCTTGATACTTAATTCTTAATGAATCCACTACCTTATCTACTTTTTATGGGTGGTAGTGTATTGATAAATCATAATCCTTGAGTAGATCAGTCCATCATATCTGCCACAAGTTTATATATTTTTTGAAAATACTTATCTTTAGTTCTTATGGTCAATATATATCTCAAATATTCCACCATATATGTAATGTCCTTATATATTTAATAAAAATTTTATATCTTCCATCTTAATATCATGTGTTTGATAGATCTATTCATGAGTCATTAACCAACATGTTTTTTATACAATAAAATTATCAATTTTCATAAGAAAACAAACATTCCCCTTCTTTAATGCATCACAATATATCATAATCTCTTCATCTCATGATGGGAGTGTCTGAATTGTACCATTGATCAATTAATCATCAATTTTACAATGCATTCATCATGTTAATTTTTCAAAGAGAAAATAACCACTTTACATGAAATATGGGTTAACTGTTTAGCCAATCAGTAATAATTAAGAATGATTATCTAATTTTAAAAATCCAAAAAATGAAACTATGTACCACCATTTTGTTCTTTCACATAGGAAATTATGTGGATACCTTAATCATTAAAGGATCATTACAGATTTCATCCCAAAAGGCAATATGCCCATGAAAATAATCATTCTTAAGAAAAAATTCAAACTTTATAAATTCCCTATATAGCATAATTCATTTCAGAGTATCATAAATGATCAAAAAGTGACTCTCTTTGTCCTTGTTAATTTTAGAATACACTAAGATATCATTAATGAATTCCACAAAGAAATTATCAATGTAATACTTCAATAAAATTTTCATTATATATCTAAAACTGATTTTGAATTTGTCTTCCAAATGGAATTAATGTAAAATTCTAAATTCTAAACCCCGATCAAAATTATTACCACAAAATGTCTTCTATAAATATTCACAACTAAGGATAATGAAAATAATGTAATACAATTAATTAATATTGATCTCCACGAAGTAGATTGTATAAGTCATCAATGTAAGGTAAAGTGTAAGGTATTGGATATGCAAGGATAGATCCTTTTCTAGTTTTCAATGGTTGGAGTGCTCAGTGAAGGCTTAGAGGAATTCTAGGTGAATTTAGTCACGCAAAGATTAAAATAGGTGGGATACACGACCTGACCAATGGGTACATGGTGGTTATTGATTCAGGTTTTAAAAAATAAAATTAATGCCCAGTTGATGGGTTTTCGGCGATACCTGACCTCTAGGAGTTAATCAATATGAATTATAAGTAAAATTCATGAACATATCCTTTGTTGTATGTCTTAATGAAATTATACTGCTTGGGATTTCCAAACCCTGTGGCCTCATTTATTTTTTCTCTTGTCACAACTGGCCCAACAACTCATTCCAATGATTTTTAGAGATCCCATTGACTGAAATCGATATCGGCCTTCATTCTTTATCACATCTTCAATAAAATGTATGATCCTACTTTGTTCATTGGTTTTAATCTATTATTATTCCCCATTTTCACTCTTCCACACTATTTCATTTGATCTCTAGGGTTCTACCTAAGTTTCTTTTGGTTTTTTTGATGCGGTTGTACTTCTAACTCCTCAGGTGGATGCAATTGTTATGGGGACAGTGATTGTGATCAGTTGTTTTTATGTTTCTTCAAGTGAAGAATATCAGAAACCTTTTGATGTATGGGATTCACTACTTCTCTAATTATTTAATAGAAATCATAGTTTTAGCATGATTTATCCCTTGGGATCATAATGGAATTGAAACAATTTAATAGTTAAACATGATTAAAAGAATTGGTATTATCGTATTTTGTTTATTAACACTATGATAACAGTTAGCCTCTTCATTTTATATGTAGTGTAATCTCCTTTATTTGTTTGTTATCAGGTTGTTCTTGAAGAAATTTTTAAAGATCTTAATGCTAGATTTTATTGAAGATTATTCGGCTAGAGAAAAAGAGGCATGTAAATAAGTCTTATTGAAGTAATTTTATGTTAATAAAATTGATATAGATGTTATTTTATATTTTAGTAGATTGATGAACTTGAAGAATTTTGGTGATTTATATTTAAAAGGAATATCAAATTAATTATTTAATTAATTTTTGGTAGCCATGATAACTTGTAGTTCGGGATTCCCATATTCTAAACCTTCTAATATTGAATTATTTAATTCAAGAGGCATTAATGAACCTGTTTTTTGGTAACAGATAATGCCTTGTAGGGTTATGAGTAACCAACTATATTGAAAGGAAGAGTTCTTTTTTACTTGGGAGCCTTTAGTTATCGTTGTGTGTAAAATAAGTATGCATTTTTTATAGTATAAGAGCCTGGTGGATAAGATGTTTGTCTCCTCCTACTTATGTTGTGATGGGAGCTGGGATGGTTGTTGTGATATGTGGGGGAAGGGAGGCCCAGTGTTTGTGGCAGTAGATGATTCCTAGAGTGGAGAGATGCATGAATTTATAAATGTGTGTGTTGGAAAGGAAACCATATATAATGAAATAAGTTAGATATGAATTATTGGATACATGTTGAATATTGTTGTTTATTTATCTACTTCAATTTCCCCACTGCTTAGTGAAGCTAGTTTTATTACCCTCCTTTCCAAATGCGGTGAAGGCACATAGGATATGGCACATGCTTTCCATGTTTAGCTTCGCAAGGGAGGATGGGTCCTTGCTCTTGTTGTAGGTGCAATGACTCGACGAGTAGTTCATATGCATAGTGTGTTCATCCCCTTATGTTAGGTATAATTTAATGTTAATCTAGAATTCAATGGAATTTGGGCAAGTAATAATGATGTTAATAAATTATTGAATAAATGATGTTAACCCATGGGGTTGGGGCTTTCTCGGATGCAATTCTGAGGTAATATTTTTGAGAAGCTATTGACTTGGTTTGGTTATTCCTTGAGGGTAAGAAAAATAGGTTTTATTCTAATGAAATGTAATGTGTTATTAATAAAATTTAATTAATGGTTAAGAAATTAATTATTTTAATGTTTAATTGATAAAAATGGATAATGTAATCTAATGTAGTTGTTCAAATGGCTATGTGTTTATAAGATACATAGTCCTAGTAGTAATATCTAGGAGTCTAAGAGACATTGGCTATATTTTAATAATACTTGATTGTGAGCATAGTGAGGTTATGAGATATAGTATATTTAGTTCTTTTTGTGTTTCTATACGCTATTCCACCTCATTAGTTAGGGTAACTAACACCCCGAGGGTTTTGATCCCATATGAGACGGTGGGTTTCCCCCACATTCTGGTGGGAGAATGGTTGGATGACTACACCCTTTGGCTCCACTCTCTTCTCCTTTTTGTTAGTTTTGCTAGTAGGAAAAATAGTTAGGTTTACCCATATATGTGTGTAGTGGGATGTAATGTCTTGAGTTATTCACACACATATATTCTAGATATAGGTTCTTATGGAATTATATAGGTCTAACTTGTATAGGCGGTGGTTGATTAAGGATCCTTACTCAGTGTATGGTCTATGATGTCTTGATTTTTAATTCCTGTTGAATGATGCACATTATACGAGTTGTGTTTCAGCACAGAAATGAACTAGTTACTGTGGTTTTGTGGATGTGGTGGATGTGTTTCCTGAGTTACATGATGATGTGATTAACCTAGGTCTCTATAGGCAATCCTTTTAGAGAGAGATTCTTTGGACATGCAATGTTGGGGAAAGTAGAAAACTGGTGGGGAAGTAGTAGCAGGCTACCACTCATATTATTTATTATATTTTATTCTATTGTATGAAATAGATGGCAAGAGCAGCAATGGTGAGGCAGTGATCTTATTATACATGGTTTGCTGATGAGTTAGTTTCACATATTGTTCACAGTGCTTTAACATGATTTCATTGCTTTTGCATGAGAGAATCAAGGGAAGATCCTATTGAGTATACTATTATACTCACACTATTTATATATAAATTCATATTCATTTCACCAGGAGCAGGTCGGAGATCTTGTTGATTACTATTAGTTTGGGGTTGGAGGAGCTGTTCGGGCTTTGTTGTCACTTTTTTTATTTTATTTTGGTACTTCCAGTTTTCCATTTCATTTGTAGTAATTTTTTATGACATTAAATATGTGTACATTGGATTTATTTTATATTATAGTCTCATTTGGAGTTGGTTGGTGTATGTGTTTTCTATCTCTTCTGCATGTGTTCTCTTAGAGGGTAATGGCTCCCTTTTGAGTATTTACTATACCCTCGGTGCTAGTCCCCAACCCAGGGCTTACTCTAGGTGGTAGTGAGGTGTCACTATATCCCTTATCACATTTCCGACCAAGGTGGGGTACAACTTGAAAGGAGGGGGTTGTGAAAAAGTGGAATTAGAGTCCATTCTGAGTGATTAGATGGAGTTTTGGTGTTAGGTACATGTGAGGTTGCATGGGTTATTAGGAAAATAGTGTCAGCCAATGTTAGAAAGTGATGTAAACACTGGAGACCAGCTATGGCATAGGAATTTAGTCTCCCATATGATTGTTTCATGAACTAATAAGTTTACAGTGGCTTTTAAATAAGGTGATACTTTTTTCAGGGTAGAGATCATGGAATGTTTCATGCATTATTCTTCGTTGTCCATGTCTGTGAATGGTTAGACCTTGGGAAAGGTTAACAAAAATTATATAAATAAGTTAAATTAATTAATTAATGTCGAGCATTCCATATTTTAGGTTTAGGATCTATAATACTTTGTTATATTGAATGTATAGATCCAATTCGACGTCCATGTTAGGTTTGTGCAGATGTTGTCACTCAAGTTGTGACCTCGGATCGATGCTGGGTTGAGGAGGATGATGAAGACACCTGGTGGAGTATGCTCTAAGTGTTTCAGTTCAAGAGTGAAAAGATGTATTAGGTCTCCATATCACATGTAGTCCCGAAAGACTTGTTGGAGGAGGATGAGTTTTCCATTGGTTCAAAACGTTCTTGGAAGGGGCACTGGGTGTCTTTGTTTGTAACAATTATACATAGGTCAGCGAGGGAATGGTGGTTCTTTTTTAATGTGTATCGAGTGGATTTGGAGATCTCATGGGAGGAGTTTTGATGCAAGATTAGAGTCAATATTATTATTTTTTTGATTATGATGGCATCCAATCGCACAAAGCTACATACACTTCGATATGGGATCTACAGTTGGTGATAGTTTGGAATGTACTTTAAAAATATTTTACGATATGATTCAAGATTATTTCTAGATGAGGAGGCTACAACAAGACCATTAGAAGATATCTCGAATCCATATATCCAGTGATAGATCACCCTTTTTATGATGAAGACATATCTTCAAGTGCTGGAAAGTTAAGAGGTCACCGAGAATAAATTTTCTTGAACCAAATTGTCATGAGTGGTGATTCATCTTGATTACTCGCAATGTAGATATTTGACACGAGGTTACCAGTTTTCCTAGTATAAGAGTTTTCGTTCAGCTGGGGGTAGGTCCTATCCTATAGTATCTCATTTCGTTGGGTAAAGAGGATCTTAGCCCTATTTCAAGGGATCATGATATTATTTTTTAATTGTGGAGTTAGTGGTCATCAGCACCATGAGTGATTGACCTTTTAGAGTGGTCATTATGGACCAGGTGTTACACTCTAGGTTTCTCTGTTGAGTCTGTTCTAGCAAAGGCATCAGCAGCAGGTTTCAATGTCTTTTGATACATAGAGAGTAGATGAGGCAAGATGATAAAAGGCGTTGGACACTCCCCATCCATAGAGTGAATTGTGTAGCCGTGGTGGTTGTCATCTTCTGGGTTAGAGAGGTCATAGAGAAGGTTGTGATCAGCTTCATGCTTTAGTGCTGCCAGTTCCAGGTGAGCCAGATGTCATTCGAGGAACACTTTTCTTGGTTCCCATTTTGGTGTATCCCTGGTTTGCTTTAGTCTCTAAGAAATCCATCATATCACATACCCTTATCAATGATTTTGTACTTTAGGTAGAAAGGATTCCAGTTCCCTTTTCATTGAAAACACCAATTAGAGGTCGAGCTGCCTTGTTTGAAGTATGTAGAGAAAGTGAGCTACTGCTAGGGAAACACATATCTTAGAAATGAATACTTTTTTACAAATCAAACTATATGATGTCATTCTCTACATGAATTTTTTGTATTCAGTAAATACAATGGTGGATTGCTTTAGGATCTAGTTGGTATTCTACGATGTTGATGGGGATTCAGAAGTTTTTGTTGTCAAGAGATACCCTCAGATGGGTTAGTGGTATTTATCATCCTTTTCATCCATGATGGTTGAGATGATGAGTTCCTTGGATTTTCAACAGCTGGAATTTCCTATTGTCATAGAAGAGTACAATAATTCCATTCGAAAATCGATTGTTGCATTAACCCCATCAACGTGAGATTGAGGTTGGGATCGATATAGAACCAAGAGAATCTCTAATATCTATGTATCCATATAGGATGTACACTTCTGATTTATGGGAGATATGTATACAGATTAGTAGTCTATTAAAATGTGGTGTTTTTGGGCGAGTGTGTCACCGTGGGGTACTCTAATTTTTTTTGTGAAGAAGGCCTACGATATTTTTTAGTGGTCTATCAATTATCATCATGTAAACAAAGAAATAATGAAGAATCACTATCTTCTTCTACGAGATTATGATTTTTGAATCAACTGAAGTGTTCAAGTTAGTTCTCAATGATGAACATGTGGTAATGATATCCTCAGATGCATATGAATGATGAGGATAACCAGAAGACTTCTTTCTATTATCGTCATGGCCATAACATGTTAGTTGTAATGTAGTTAGGTTTTAAGAAGGATCCCAGTGTTTTTATGTGGTTGATGAATTCTATTTTCCAGGAGTTCTTGGATAAGTTCATGGTGGTTTTCATCGATTACATTCATTTTTAATCTGTGCTTGAGGAGGATCATGGAGAGCATATGCATGCCATTTTGGCAGTTCTTTCTCAACAAAAACTATTTGGGAAGTTTTCGAAGTTTTAGTTTTATGATCAAGAAGACCATTTCTTGGGTTGCATTGTATCCAGGTAGGGAGTATCTGTGGATTGGTTCAATATAGAAACAGTTGCATCTTCAGTGGCCCCACATGACAATGCTAGAGTTGCGACATTTCCAATGTCTCACAAGACACTAATGGAGGTTCATATCTGATTTTTATGAGGTTTTGACTCCTCTAGCAGCATTGACCATGAAGGATCTGGCATTTGTATGGACTGATCAATGTCACACATCATTCATGTATCTGAAGGAGATGTTGGTTAGTGTTCTGGTTCATTTTTTTCTCGCAAAGGGAGTTTAGTTAGAGGATTTTAGTAATGATTCATATCTTTGTGTAAGAGTTAAATATAATGAAGAAGAGATTGGTCATTTCGAATGGGTCTCAGCAGTTGCGTCACCATGAGCGTAACTATTCCACCCCTGATATTTTGTCATCACCAATGGTGTTCGCTCTGATATTGTGGATACATTACATCATTGTCAGGTGCTTATTGGCTTTCACCGAACATATGATCCTGAGGTATGTTTTCTACCTATGAGACATGAACTTGCATCATTGTCTGTGGATGGAGTTCTTATAAGAATACGACTACAAAATATTGAATTCAATTGGAATGGGAAATGTTGTAGCTGATGGGCTGAGCAGTAAGTCACGTGGTTAGGTAGTGGATGAATCTGGTGACTCATGGATAATGATGAATGAACTTTTATCAGTACACCTCAATAATGGAGAAGATGGGGGAATAGTGTGTTTGCTTATGATGAAGGTGTTGTCATCTTTAGATCAATATTTGGAAGAGTCCCAGTTGGGGGATTTGGAGGTGGAGGTATGGAGAGACTGAGTTGTATGAGGCACAACCCTCTGATGGTCAGTCTGAGAATGAACAACATTGAGTGTTGTATCATAGAAGGCTTTATGTTCATGTTATGATGCATGAGATTGTTCTTATAGAGTTCCATAGTTTCAGTTTAGCGGTGCTTCCCTGCATAAAGAAAATGTACCGAGCATTGAGGTGTCAGTTTTTGTGGTCTGGGCCGAATCGTGGAGTTGTAGAGTTTTTGTCTCGATGTTTGGTCTTCCAGAAGGTGAAGGTTGAGCACCATGTCTCCAATGGTTTTCTCATTCCGTAAGATGTTCCTCATTTGATGTGGGAGAAAATCTAAATATACTTTGTTACTGGTGTACCTCCTGCTCAGGGAGGCCATGATTATATTTTGGTGGTATTGGATCATATAATGAAATCAACCCACCTCATCGAGATTAAGGAGTCACGCTTAGTGGAGGGTTTGTAGATGATATGTCTAGATGATGTGGTGAGACTCCATAGTGCTCCAAGGGTGATCATTTCTAACCAAGAGCCTCATTTTACCTATAGAGTGTAGAGAGGTCTCCAATATGATATTGGTTCTCAGCTATGACTCAGCACTACATTTCATCAATAGATGATTGGTATTACAGATTAGACCATAAATAATCTTGAGGCATGTTGCGCTCTTATGTCATTGATTTTTAGGTCATTGAATGAGGCACTTACCCTTGGTAGAGTTCTCTTACAACAATGGTTTTCACTACAACATCAGTATAGCACCATTTGAAGCCGTGTTGGCTAACCGTTCCTTTCGTTATTGTGATTTACTAGGGTTTTAGAGTCAGTAATTCCTAGACATAGAAATGTCTAGAATATGATAGAGATGGTTTAGATGATTCATGTAAGGATTAAGGAAGCTCTTGATCGTCAAAAATCATATGTCGATCATAGGAGAAGACATTTTTTTAGGTTGGGATCCCGTCTTTCTGAAGAAAAATTCACTTCATAGGAAGGGAAGTTTTGTATTTGGGAGTAAGTCGTCTCCTCAGTTTGTTGGGCATTTAGAAGTGTTTGTTCATGTTGGAGATATGGCATATAATATAGAAAATACCCCATATATAAGCCAGATACTTGATGTTTTTCATGTGTCATAGTTATATTGTTATCTTCATGATGAATCTTACGTCATTGATTAGGGTGAGACTGATGTAGGTGATGATGCGACCATCTAGGAGCCGCCTATACAGATTATGCACTACAAGGATAAGGGGTTGTGCGAGCATGATATTCCCTTAGTTTGTTCCATGTAGTGAAACAATGGTGTGGAGGAGTGTGCATTAGAATGTGAGTCGCAGATATGTGATCACTATCCCCGAGTTGTTTTATTTTTAACAATTTTCATGTATTAACAATCACTTTGTGGTTATAGAACATTTGTGTTTATGAGATATCTTTCGTATATTGGTTTTTTTGTTCCTTCTCTCTTTAAAGAGGAATCATGATGGGTGGTTTTTCAGAAAACCACTTTTCTGTTTCTTCTCTATGATGGATTTTGGATTCTTGAGGAAGATATTGTTTTGAGGGGTATTTGATGTCAGGGTCTGGATCCACAAGGATTAAACCATTTTGTGTTTTCAATGAATGGGTTTCGCTACGATGGCTCGGAGAAAGTCTATAGGAATTTGGTCATGATAAACTAGAAATAGGTGGGTTACACAATGTGACCAAGGGGTACACGATGTGTATTGATTTGGGTTTATAAAAACAAAAAAAGTGTCGAGGTGATGGGGTTTTCAATGGAAACTCAACACACAGTAATACACGAAGGGTATTAGAGGTTCATGTCAAGTACAACCCCATACCTGTATGTTTTGAATAAATTCTACTTCTTGGGTTTTCCCAATACTATTCCCTCAACTATTTTCCATCTCATCCTAGGAGACCTGACACCTCTTTCCAGGGAAATTTTGAGATCCCTTTGATAGGAATTGATATTAGGCCTCCTAGTTTGATCTATTTTTAATAAAAGGTAATATATACATCTATTCGTTGATTTTATTCATCAGTACTGTCCAATTTCTATTTTCCATGCTATATAGATTGATCTCCATGGTTCTTAGGGAGTTCATTTTGGTTGTTGTTGATGATGTTACACTATGAAATCCTTTGGATGATGTCGTCGTAGTGAGGAAGGTGGTCATGATCTATTTCTTTGATCCGATCTCGGGTGATGAACATCGAGAACCTTTTATGGTAGAGGATTTTATTATTCTAAAATTATTTGTATGAAATCATAGAGAGAGAATGATTTATCCTTTTTGATATCAATGGAATTGAACTATTTAAATACTTAAACATGATTAAAATAATTTCTTTTATCACATGTAGTTTCTATGCACTATGATAATAGGTTTCCTCATGAATTTCTATATAAAGTGATATTCATTATTTTTTTATCATGTTGTTATTTAAGAAAATAGTAATGAACATAATGCCAAAATTTATTGAAAATTAATTTGATAATGATTACAAGGCTGTAAATGAATATTGTTTCGGTAATTTTATTTAAATCAAATTGAGGTAGAAGTGCATGTCTATTCAATTTTTTTAATCCTGAAGCATGATTGTACATGTTTTTTAAAAGAATGTAAAATTTATTGTTTATTTAATATGTGGTAGCTATGATTTCCTTCATTTTAGGATTCCCATAGTTGTAACCTACTAATAATTAATCAATTAATTCAATATGGATTAATGAACTGGATGTTTAATAAAAAAAATTCCTTGTAGGTTTCCAAGTTACCATATTTGTTGTAAGGCCGAGTGCCTCTAGAATTGGAGCCTTGAATGCTTTTTGTGTGTGATGTCCATATGTATGGGGAATGTTCCAAGAGCCCAATTGATATGATGTTTGAATCCTACTTCTTGTGTTGTGACTTTAGCTTGGATGGCTATTGTTATATGTGGGGGTTGGGAGTCCAAGAGAATATGGTAGCATTTGATGACTTGAATGGTGATTTGCATCAGTTCATGCTTGTGGGTGTCAGGGAGGGCACTAAAGTTGATGAAATAGGTGGGATATGAATGATTGGATTCTTGCTGAATCTTGTAGGTTGTTTATCTCTTTTACATTCACCACATATCAAGACAGCTAGTCTAACTACCCTTCTTCCAAATAGCGGTGAAGATGTGTGGGGTATGCAACTTACCTTCCATGTTTAGCTTCCTGATTGATGATGGGATTTATCTTTTTCTATTAGTTGAATGGAAATGTCAAGTAGTTCATATACTCACCATGTAATCCCCTTATGTTCGGTATATTAGAATGTTTTTCTAGAATGACTGGGAATATGGTGACGTAATAATTATTTTAATAAATGATTGAATAAATGATGTTAAACCATGGGGATGGAGCTTGCTGGGATAATGTGATGACAAAAAATTTCTGAGAAGCTGTGGAAATGGTTTGGTTATGCCTAGAGGGTATGAAATTTTGGTGTAATGTCAATTAAATGTATTTTGGAATTAATAATAGTTAATTGATGGTTTAATAATTAATTAACGTAAAGTAAAAATGATAAAAAGGGATAATGTAATCTATTATATAACATTAAATAGTTGTGTGCTTATAGGATACATAGTCATAGCTGTAGAAGCAGAGAGTCCAATAAATATTATAGGAAGTTGAGTCTAAGACTAGGTTATGCCCATATTGTTGTTGTGATCTATATTATATTTTTTACTTTTTTTGTTTCTATATGCTACTAAACACCTTCAGTTAGGGAATTTTACCCCGTGTGGATTCCAGGCCATGTGTGGAGTGTTTTTCAAAAAAAATTCTAGTGAATAGATGGATGGATGACTTTCCACATTGGCCCCACTCTCATCAACGGGTGGGTACTTGTGTAGTTAGGCACAATGGTTAGTTTTACCCGTATATGTTTGTAGAGGGTTGTAATGGATTGTGGTTTCTTAGAAAAATATATTCTATAAATAGTTTCCTAGAGACTAAAATAGATGTAACATATATAGGATGTGATGGCATGAGGATAATTACTCGGTTCAGGGGCCATTATGTCTTGAGGATTAATTCCCGACATATCACAAACGTTATACTATTTGTGGTGGATCCTAGAAACAACCTTGTAATTTTGGTTATGTGGACATGGTGGTTGTACTGCATGAGGTGCATGATGTGGTGCTTCACCAAGGTGTTTGTGGGAAATCCTTTTGAATAGTGAATCATAGGACGTGCAATATTGGGGCCAAGTGGAATACCAGTGGGGAAGTATTAGTGGTGTACCCTTGATATTCATTATTATATTATATTCTCTTATATACAATACTTCTTGAGAGTATGTATGGTGAGAATGGGAATATAGTACACCTGTTTAGCTGACGAGTTAGTTTCACTTGTTGTTCACAGTTCCTTATCATTATTTATATTTTCATGCTAGGATCCAGGGTGGATCCTACTGAGTATATTGTTTTACTCACCATACATATATATAATCAATTTTTTAGTTCACTATTAAAAAGATGGATATCTGGATTGTTACACCTAGTTTTGGGTTGCAGAAGCTGTTTTGCCTTTTTGGTGACTGTCGTTTTTATATTCTCTTGGTAATTACAGTTTTCCAATTCAGTTGTATTTTTTTCATGACATTACTTAAGTGTAGTTGATATTTATTTTATATTGCAGTATGAGTTTGATTTGGTTGGTTTCTGTCTTATCTATCTCTTATATATGTGTTCACTTAGAAGATAATTCTCCCAATTTTGGTTTTTATATACCCCCGGTGCTAGTCGCCAACCGGGCGCTTACGAGAGGTGGGGCTTGGGGGGTTACTATCTCACTTCTCCCATTTCCGGACCAGGTGGGATAGACTTTGTGGGAAGGGGGTAATGATAAAGAGGAGGAATTTTTTATTGTAAAACACTTAATTTCCTATAATCATTGGAAAGACCCATGGATCCGTCTTTCTTTTTAAATAAGAGGATATGGGATCCCATTGGTGAAACAACAGGAAGAATAAATATATTATCACATAACACCTATTGTTTTTTCTTAAACTTCACTAATTCCAATGTGGAATTTTCTATAGGGATCAATTGAAGTAGTTCCTCTTTTATGGATAGAAATAACGGGGAACTCGACATCATGATCTATGGTATTTGAGGGTAATTCATCTATAAAAATCAGAATTCCAAAAATTATTTTTTATATATTTTGATTAATTTTATAATCAATTATTGAGGGGTAACCTTTTCATGGTCCAAATACCCAAAGGCACTTAATCCATGATATATTATTATTATAGTTGCAATGACCAAATTACCAACAACAATCACCACCCCAAATTTTACAATTTATTTATTAACAATGAAAATTACCCTACAAAGATGCTCAAAAAAATTCCCAATTCATGAATACATTGTCATCATTTTGATGGTAAAGACATAACATCTCAAACATACAAATATGAGATCATTGGTGACGATTTATATATATTCTATGCACATTTTGGATATCACCAAGGATCTAATGCAATTTTATTTAATGAAGATAATCGGTCCTCTGGAAATTTCTAAAGAGTCAACTCAAACAGCTACACTCCACCATTATCCATGACGCTCACAACTTCTCCACCTTATCCAATGGATCCCATCGACCCCTATCACACCCACCTCTCATGTACATCCTCCAATGTTCCTATCATGCTACTTCCTCCCCCATCTTTCCACCACCGATCCTTTCATGCTAAAACATGACCAACAATATACCTATGAAGTTTCGATATCACCTCTCCCGTTGGATGTCTCCAAAACATCCATGATTAAAACTGACCAACAAAGTCTCGCCTCCCCCATCAGCTGCCACAGAGCCTTCCATTCGCTACCTCCTCCACAGTCCTCAATAAATACATCAATGTATTTTGGTATAATATATATTTCCTCAATTTTAAGATAACATTTTCTATTCATAGATTTTGATTGATCGTGATCAACTAAAATATCAATCATAAGAGATACAAGGGGTTGATCAATACATGACTTAGATAATGAATTATTTGTTATAATCATAAATAATTACACATCTTCATCACGAGTCACTATTTGCTTTTCTTTGCTATATAAATTTTCATCAAATTTTTTATGGTAGTTCATACCAAGTTTGATATCAATGTAAACCAAAGGTATGATAATAAAATTTATAAAATGAGGCTGTTTATGTGTAATAATGGGGACATCTTGTCACATCCATATTTGAAGGAGACAATCACTTGTTTTTTTGACTGATAAATCACTTATTAATGTGCTAGGGATGTATACAATTTTTATTGAAAACATAGTGGATATAAATTAGTGGGATGATTCATAATTAGAAATAACATTTGATAAATTTAAGGCTAGAATTAATGTATCTTCCAACGCATCATTGGATACATCCAGCTCAACTATAGTGATCACATAAGATTGGAATACATTCCTTAGTCTCTTCCATAGTGGATTCCATTTATGGTTGCGGAATGGATTGAATAATTTCTAATTTCTTATAGTTTAAGAACTGGGTAATAGTGGTCTATTTATTTCCCTTTTATTCATTATCCAAATGACCATTAGCACTATAGTTGTATCAAACTCTTATTTCCAACAACCATTTTCTAGTTTTTTCATTACACATTTTTGACATAATTGAAGTTATTTCATCATCATATTCATCTATGAAAAATGGATTTATTTCATAGTTATCAGATGTTATCTTAATCTCATTATTCTTATTAAATATATACGATCTAAAAAACTCATTCCCTATTCTTATAGTCCATAAAAATATTTCATCATATAATGAAAATGTTTAAAAAACCTTCACCCCTTATATACATATCTTCATCGTATTACTGAAATAGTCATTATTGAATTCTATAATTTTATGTATTTTCAACCATTCAAAAATTATCTTATAATGGATTCATCACACTCTACCACACATTAATATTCCATTCAATTTATGCTAATGAAAATTCTCATCATTTTAGATCATCTAACATGATGGAATAATTTTGGGAATTATATCTATCTAAAATATATTCTTTCAATGTGATCTATTCTATATTCCTCCCTAGTACATTGGATTAACGACCAAAAATGATCACCATTTCCATTGTGACAATACACTAAAAGTGTAAAATTTTCCTTTTCATCACATTCCATGTCCAAAAATATATTCTCAGAAGACTTAATCCACTACCACTCTATAAAAGGAATAGTAAATCCACTAAATGATGTGGGATTCTAATCCTAAAGTGATGTATCATGTGATAATAATTTATTAGAAAAACATGTTGCACTATCCAATCAAGGTTTTTCACCATATCCTGAGTAATTTTACTTAATATATCGATGATCTACTTAGATCCAAAAACAATTATATTTACATGCTTAATATGAGACTTTATACATTGACTTGGAGTATTGATACCATTATTTTTTCCCGATGCAATTTCTGAACAATTCTATATACTGAATTATTTAATAACATTATGAATTTTTAATCAAAATTTATATTTCTAAATCCAGGGTAATGATAAAATAAAATTTATACATTTTTAATATTGAAATAATAAACATTGTATCATTAAAAATATCCTGAAATCCTAAAGTTAATTACAAATTACTCATAATGGTTTAAAAATATAATGCGAGTTATCTAATGAATATTACCAAAGAGTGTCAGACTAGGTGAAAAATAGCGAATATTTTCATGGACTGTGTAAAACATGATTCAAATACCAATACACTCTTTTTAGAGTTTTTTTAGTAGTTGAAAATGTATTAGATTAACATCAAGATGTAGTATGTAGATATGGATTTATTTCTATGAAAAAACACATAATATAGTTTTTTAAAAATAAAATTATAGGATATTATTCCATAATTTTACATGTCCCCAAACTCTAGCATAGGTTTAAGTTCCCTAATATATTTTTCCCCATTATAGTTACAATTTATTCTGCTAAAATTACTTTAACACGATATATAACAACCTCAACTATTGTGACCAGTAGGTAGAGGAAAATTTATTACATTAGAATTTATTCCGATGGTTAGACCCTAAAGGAGTAGTGATTTTAGTAGTCATGGAAAACTATATACAAACATGATACATATTTTAAATATGGTACTAGTAATATACAATGTAATGGAAAATATCTTTCATCATTGAACCCTTTATAAGAATTCTTATTTATATCCTAGGCAATGTAAAAAAATAATGGTGAGATGAAATGCTATATTTGGGATATGTATATGAGAATATATCATGAATAAATAATAAATAATTTATATAGAATGGTAAATTACCAACACCCAAGTCATTTAGTTGACTACTTAACTATCCTAATTAGATAAGGAACAATTTTTATCGTAAGGTAAATAAATGAACAATCCTACCATTTAATTAATTACATAAGAAATATGTGTCCTAGTGAATAATATCAATTAAAATAATATAATTCATAATATTAAATAATTTTTAAATAAATTAGATTTATAATAATGGTTGTCATGATCTAAAAAATCCAAATATATTTACCATCAGGACTTTTACCTATTATAATTTAATATTATGGATAAATATCCATTCGATTTGGGAAACAAATTTTCATCATGAGACCTATCGATCCATCTAGTGGGACCTTCCCTACACTGCATTTATAAATAAATCTTCGTATATTAATTTATTTATTTAATTCATGAACTTTATTAGTCATCAATAAATATATGTATTGAGTAATGGATAAAAATTTATCAGTATTTCTATAGTTAAAAAAACGACTTCAATGTAAACATTATATGTATAAATTTTATATGTTTTATACAATTATAGTATCTATTATTACAAAAAAATGTATATTTAAGAAAGATTTAAATTAATAATGAAGAATCATCACATGAAAGTGATTGTATTACGAAAAATTTAACAATTAGAAAATAAATTAATAGATGAGATTTATTGATCAATTTATTCTGAATATATGTTTTTTGAAATAAATTTTGTCTTTTTGAAGAATAATAATAATTAAAGTAAAATTTTAAAATATGGTTCCAATAATATTTCAAATTTTTAAACAATTTAAATATATAAAATACACCACATTTCATCAAACTATTATGGTGAATGATAATTCCCTTATAGTTAAATATCTTAAAGAAATTCCTTTGTAATTATTACGGAAACATACCTTTCAAAAAATTGTATAAATTTTCCTTTTAAATAATTTCTAAAAAACGAGGATAACTTAACATTTTCTCAATAAACTACTAAAGTAAATAAAAATTAATTTTATGACAGTTTGTAAAAATTAGTGCATGGAGTAAAAATATGTCATATTTAATTAAAAATTATAGCATTTTTTAGACATTTTATTTCCTTATTCAGGTACTGTAGATATTAAACGTAAAAAAATATATATAAACTACTAATATATCTAGTGGATAATAAAATTATTGGAGATTACAATGGAAAATTACAGGGTTCATCCAATATAATTAAAATAAATTCAAAAAGAAATTGATATTATAAAATATATATTACTTATTTGGAAATTATAAAATTGTAAACCCTTGAATGAATAGAATTAAACTCAAATAGTAAAAATCATTAATATATACTTATTCGTGTTTTTAAAAAAAAATTCTTTAATAATTTTACATAAAAGTGAATAGGTTCATAATAACATATACTTCTCTATGAAGTGTAATGTGAGATGAAATATCATACATCACACATCAATTTAGTTTAACATGACATAAAACATAGTATAATTTTTTGAAAAGGTTATTATTTTATTTGATAACCATATTCATATTTATAATATTATATAGAATCATATAATAACATCTCACCCCCATTAATTAATATTATTTAATTGTTTCTATTGTTTCGATTATCAATTTCGTTGTTTTATCATCCGTGTTTTGTCATAAATGCTCATTTTCTTGTGTATTGTATATAGATCCCTATTATAAACAACTATATTATTGTTATAAATATAATATTTTGTTATTAAACAAATTTTGAGAGCTATTCCACAAAATTTAGTTATTGAAAAATGAATCACATATCTTCATGGATGTGGTGCTCTATACTTACGAAAAATTAAGAATCTTATCCACATAAAGGGAGAATCATTAAAGGAGTGGATGATATATTCATTTATCAGAATTAATGTCATGTAATATTAATTATCTCTGTTATTAGTATTGTCGAAGTGATTTGGTGATGAAACAAATCACATCAATTCATGATGAAGTAGTCCTTCTTACAGAAGAGTGAATGTTTTGTTTCCCATTTGATAGAGAAGGGTATGGATAATTATAATATAATAAATAAAATTACATATCGATATATGATAGATATTGGAGTTTTTATATTTACAATTTCATGACATAATAGATTGTGTAAATGAAGAAGTAAAAAAGATAGAGCTTATTGATGAGAATTACCTTTGAATTGATGAAACTACATTGGAGAGATTATTAAGGAGTATAGGGATGGACTATTGGGAATAGAAATATATCAGGAATGAGTATATGGATATTGGGGGTAGATTTTTTTCCATTTTTGGTTTATCCAAATGTCATGAGTGGTGTGGCTAGGATGGGGTAGTGAGTTCCCTTTTGTAAATGATGTGGATTGACATTTTGGTAAATACCCAAAACTATTCAATAATGAGAAATAAACATTTATGAAAGTAAATCAAATTTTAATAAATAATGGGTTTTAGGGATGAAATGTTTTATTCACAACACCAAAATAGAAAATAAACATGATTTAAACATGTGATTTCATTTACATCCAAGGTTACTTATTTTCAAATTTGATTTTAAACCGATAGAATTAATATTATACCCAAGGTAAATTATCCTTTAATCAAAAAAATAAAATGAGACATATTAGATTATTTAAATCCAGTTATAATAACTATATATCCTATTTATCAAATAAATATTATTTTCCTGTGGTCTATTAAATTTTATACAAGCGCATGTAATGCCAAAAACACTATTTTTACCATAATAGTGGATATTAATATATTATTATTATTTAAATCCATATAAAAAATAAATTTGAATTTATAACCTAATAATTATTACTATTATACCATATATTTAATCCATTATATCATATTATGTTCACATAAGTTGTATATTTTCTTTTAAAACAATCCTAAAAATCATTTCAGAAAAATGTTTTTCCAGAAATGCGTATCTCAAGCATAAGATGATCATATAATAATTATTTTACTAGTGATATTATTTATATTTATTTAAATTAGTATAGTAAAATACATTATATAAACATTTCATTCAAATTATTCCTCATGATATATTTTTTTATTTTAACTAAAACTGATATACATTTTTCAATTTAAAAAAACCTATTATTTTGTGAAAACAAATTTTTTGGAAAATAATATTTTTTACTCCCATAGATCTTATCATTATTTATATAAAAATTATAGTTAATATATTTTCAAATATATCTATAATATAAAATAATTATAAAATCGATAACTACATAAATATTCACATTCGATTATTCAACAATTATTATTTGTAAGATTTTTTTTAAAAAAAATTAATAAAGGATTAATTTGAACGTGTATTTTCGAAATAAAAATTCATTGGATCCAACTAAAATTTTTGTTCAATAAAATATTAAATTGTGAATTTTAGTGATATATTTTTTAATAAATGCATCATATTAGTAAAATTGAGCATTTGGTGTTACAAAATGAGTATTTTATCTCACAAATTATTTTATATTCTATTTCCTATGATATAATGAAGGGATATTTGAATCATTTTTAGTGATGAAGGAATTTTTTTTCACGATATGTTTTTTATGTAATGTGGAAATCATGTAATTATATAGTCTCTCTAGACTACTAAACTAATCTGTCATTCCTATTATAATCCATTGTAGCATATACCAATGTTATAATGTAAACACTAGCACTAGGTTACTAGAGTTGCATTTTTTACCTCCATATATGTTCATTTGACATAAACATGAATTATTTTGACTAAAAATGATTTAAAAAAATAAATATTATTTTAATTAAATAAATGTGAGAATTAATATATTTATAGATTTATTAAATAGTATATTTGTGGAATCTAATTAATTATTTTGATTAGAACTTTAAAATGTGTAGGAATTATATACAGCTAAAATCTAGGTGATATAACAGATTTTGGATATGAGTTGTGATGTTCTAGTATATCTATTAGCTGGACCTCAATGAATTTTTACACAGTATCCATTGGGGTTTGTGTGCCATATTTGCGTTCGAATAAACATACAGATGATTAAATTTAATTTAAATTAAATGAGTTTTAGTGAGTTTTGAAATACATGTTTTTTAATTTTAGATAATACTACAATGGTTCATTTCATTTGAGTTATCCGAGTAATAAATTAATGATATTGTTATGGTTTATAATGAGAATGTTTTCCTTCAAATTGTTAACATGAGTGGAGTAAAAAATGATCCAAATGATGTTTCTATAGCCCTAGTGTAAGATTAAATTTATGTAGGGATGTATAATATAGAAAAGGTCATATGAATTAGTGCACATCTAGATGGAGTTGAAATTGTAAACAATTATATCCCACAAAAATATAGAAATTTAAAAGTGGTGTTGGGTGTTGAGTTTTAACTCTAAAAATAAATCAAATACATTTAAAAATATTGTGTAATATGAGGGATATAATTATTAAACAATTCAAATAGATACAAATGGCATATGGGAGGATTGAAGAGTTAAATAAGTAATTATAAAGAATAGAGAACATGATATTAATGGTATCATGGATGTAAATGTTCTTATACCTAGACTCAAACACTATACCCAGGAGCATAGAATTGAACTACGATATAGAATTATATTGCAGGAAAGCACAATTCCAAACTTTTGCATGGGTGTGACAATAACAATTACTTTTTAAGAGTATCCATAACTTATGTGTTTTAGCAGGTTCAAACACATCTTCTACACCATCCTTTTGGATAGGTATAAGAAACTAATTTATTCTTACATAATCGTTGTATAAATAGTGTGAATGCAGTCTTAAACTTGATAATTACTATACAATACAAATTAAATCATAATGAATAATGAAAACTATGAAATAAATTAAATATGTAAATGTTGTTTCTTTTTTAAAATCAACAACCCTTGGGTACAGATGAGGTAGTGTAATGATATAGCTCTGGGGAAAATAAAAATTCTATAGAATTGAGAATATAAGTGATTAATAAAATTCATATCTCAAACTTTTCTTCACTTATGCATTTAGAAAATGAATTATACCATATAAATCTACTTCCTTTTTTATTCAACCTCTTATCTATGGATGGAGAAAGAAATTTGTTTTAAATAACCATCAAGATAAGTCCAATATATAAATGATATTTATACCAATATTTTTTCAATATTCATAGAATTTTAGATTTTAAAAACTCCAAATATATTTTAATCTCTATTGAAAATATTATTTAAATAATAACTATTATCCACTATACATATAAATATCAAACACTTGGTATTATTTTTAAAAATATCCATTGAAAATCATTAATGAATCATTAATCGATACATATAATACATAATCATGAAAAATGTATATCCAAAATTAATTTATTGTATTATGTCCTTGATAATCATACCCTCAAAATTGATAACTAGTTATCCATACTATTCTAATAATATAAAAGAGTATATCAATATGAAATATCAAATCTATAATGAAATTATAAAATCCCTTCTTTTGAAACAATTCAAATCTTCTCAATCCCTACAAAAAAATCTTTTAAAACACTCCATATACAGTTAATATATAGGAATAATTTTTTTATAAAATCATATTAAAAATAAAATCTATAATATGTGAAGTTAAAAATTTGATACATAATATTTCAACATTTCTAAAATGTTACAACATATGACTCATAAATTAATAAATTACATTATAATACATTTTGAAATTTCTACGTAACTATATTATATAAAATTAAATATTAATTATGTAAGTGTTTTTATAATGTAAAAATTTAAATTCTGCTATCAAATATTAGGGTCCTCTCATGTGTAATATAATTTCTGTTTCAGAAAATTCAAGACATATGAAATTTGTAGTATCAAATAATGATGTATAAAATTCTGATTTATAATTTATTTTCCTTTATGAAAATAAAAATATGTATTGTCCTAAATGGTATAGGTGTGGTAACATACCCCATTATTATTTACTCTATTATAGTGTGATTTTTAAATTTCAATAATTTCCCCACTTTCTAAACATATGATAATTTTTAATTTGTTATGAATATGTATTTTAATATATGTATGAAAATTATTCAACACAAAATATTTGTAAATAATAATTATTTTTTATATAATGAATAAAAACAATTAATTTTGTAATAATAAAAATAATGATTAATATATATAATAAAATTCATATTAAGTGATCAATGAATGAACTAAGATATCAAAAAGTAATTATAAATAATGAAATCAAGAACAAGAAATAATCCACTAATTATTCTCCCTCTTGTATATAATTATTAATCATGGTCTTATATTCCCCTATTTTATGAGATTAATAAGTAATCATAATTTCGAGGGGTTCATGAAAGCATAATTAACAGAAAATTAGTAAAAAAATATCTCTTAATAAATTATTTATTCTATTGAAATTGTTTTACATTTAATACTCATCATGTGACATTCTCCTATATATAAGAAAAAAATCTATTAGTAGTGAAGAACTCATTATTAAAATTAATTCAATTAAAAAAGGGAAAAATTAAATTAAAATGAAAAATAGTTATGGGAATAAAAATGAAACAAATTGGATATTGTAAATACATGCTCAATTGGAATAATAGTAACATGAAAAATAAAGCTCATACAAGAATTCTATTATTAATCAATAAAATTTATATGATAAAACCAACTAAATTTTTAAAATATATTTTATTTTCTGTCAGTTATTTATAAAAATAGTATAAGAATATGATGTCTTTTTTTAGATGATTAATAATTTTTTGAGAGAAACAGAATCTGCTAGATTAATTTATAATTAATTTAAAAAAAATTATATTCATTTTAATATATTGAGTTGTTAATGAAATATCGATATTTAACATCAAATAGATTTATCCCCATAATCAAAATGATAATTCTCAAATATAGGGGAAAATTATAAGAATTATTTTTTTCATTATATGAATCATCGATGAATTGATTAGTCCTTCCCAAAATTTCAATAGTATGCTTGTACTAAAGAAAAATAACTCATTACATTAGAAGTGAACTCAGCAGCTTTAGATGTGTAAATGTGTATTTTACAAGTGTAATTAGTGACATTATAGGAATATTTATAACAAATTAGTAAGAGCATCAAATATATTTAGAATGTATTAGTATATAATTAACAAGTGAAACCATGTCACATTGGAATATTATGAACCGTGGGCATAAAGAGTTATTTCATATCAAAAATTTAATTTTCGAAATGGAATGAGAATTTCCTAAGATTCATGTGAGATTTATCATGTTTCATAAACATTTTAAAATATCTATGATGATTGGATTTGAAATTAAATATGTTCATTCTTAACTAGACATCTATTATTAATAATTGTAGGTTGTTTGTAAGGTCATTGATCTAAACTGAGATATATGTTTGTTTGAGTGATGACATCATGTGGTGATATTCCTTGGAATTTCAAATTCGTGTATTTGAATTTATTGTTCATTATCAAAGAAGCTATTATTTTTGGAGATATTGAATAAAAAATATATTATAGCTAAGAAACGTGGGGCATTTCGATATTTTTAGAGAAATATTTTTCACATATTCCTATAAATATGAAACAATAAAACAATGAAAAGAATCTTCTAGATTATTTAGAATTCAATCTCTTATACATTTCTACATTGAAGAACCGGTGTGTTGAACAGATTGGAATAATAGAAGATTAACTAGTGTATAAATCTATATTCTAAATATATATTGATGAAAAAAAATTTAAATGTTGGTTATCAAGAGGATGATTTTGATAATGATTAATATAAATGTGTATTTTTTCTCTTATTCAAACATTGATCCTTCAAAAGGATTTAATAGGACGACCTATATTCATATTTCTCTATTGATTCTTCCTTGGCCATTGTAGACCTGATTTCATTGACATAAATAATTTTTTCTTATATAGAGACATCCAGGATTTTGTTAATAGTCTTTTTCTCCCCATAATCATAGAAAATTATTAACGACTAGTGGTACTAGTAAAGATAAAACCATATCACATTATCTTTGCTGATGATATTTCCCATACAGTGTGCATGATACACTCCTTACCATTGTGTGAAATTATTAGGAACTTTTAATCACTAAAAACATTAAATAATGATATGTACTATACATCATAATAATTTAAACAATATTAGGATTAATATTCATAATTAGACTAGAGGTTTTTAAAAATTCGATTATTCATTGGTTTTGTTTAGAATGAATATGGGGTTTTAAGGGATTAGAGAATAGTGAATTGAGAGCTTAAAAATCAGGGAGGTTATTTTTAGAAGGATGTTCTAAAATATTAGATCACTACTTCATACCCATCTTTATTTTGTATAATTGACCTGGGATCATCAGTGTGGATTTTGGAGAAAGGAAATAATGTTACCTAGGCATGTAAACCATCGTAGTTCCAAATGGATTCACATAAGATCATTTAGTAACCAAAGCTGTTAATGTATTAAGAGAATTATCATTTATATTAGATTTAATGTAAAAATCATTCTTATAACAATGATATTGAATACTTTATAATGTATAGTATGTTCTGTTGTAATGTCCCGGCCCGACTTATCATCAAACTGGTGGCCGGACAAGTATGTCACATGGCGTCAAGTGCGTCTCCCTGTACACCAGAGGCTTCCGACTAGCAGTGAGGGTCTCAGGAGGTGATAGTGGAGACACTATACCCTCATATCAGAGTAACAAAACAGTATTATCAGAGTAAATAATGTTCAATAGTGGAAGCAGTAAACAATTGAAAGGCAGAAGCAAAAGACAGGTAATAACCATTTTATTAAAGGTGGAAAAGACATGTTTACAATGAATTCATGTATAAGTGATGTTACATTTACAAAAATAGGAAACATTACAACATGATTTATAGACAATACAAAAAATAAATGACTCCAAAGCCTAACGTCGATCCACTGAGCATCCCAAGATCATGCTTGGTCCTTTTCTCCTAACACCTCATGTATGAAAAGCACAACACACAACCTAGGTCCTTCAAACAAGAGGGTCTACTGAGGTTCCCTAGTGAAATGGCGGCCTGAGTAGGGTGTGAGATACAAATCTCTATAGGTTGGCACCACCGGTGTCAAACCTAGTCCAGATAGTGTATAATAATTAAGCAGTGAGTAGGTGTGGAGAAATAAGTATGTAGAATTACATAAGTAAATAACACCCGTCCAGGTTCCTAAGGGACACATGACAGTTAAACCAGCTTCGGATCTTTGTCGGTAAAGTAACAATATCATGTCACTATATACATATATAAATTAATTTAGTTCATAGTTGGTGTGGGGTAAGAATGACTCCCAACAATTAATAAGATTAGTGGGCACGAGTTAAGAATGCTTCTCGTCCATATAAGTCAACTAGAAAGGGGTAATAATGCCTCCCTTCCATACATGTATAGAGAATAGCAGACACGAGGTAAGAATGCCTCTCATCCCTATAAGTCAACTGGAAAGGGGTAAGAAATCCTCCCTTCCATACACATATATAGATCATATCTGGTGTGGGGTAGACAAGCCTCCCACCCATAATCCAAATAAGCTGGCTTAGGGTATACATTCCTCCCATCCACTAACATACACAGAAGACCACATGTGGTATGAATGTCTTCCATCCATAAACATACACATTCACCATCATTTTTACATCATAATGTATAAGGCGGTAACTCTTATGTATTTAAAGTGAAAATATCAAATTCAAAATCATCCATAATCACTCATAAACAATATCACAATTATATTAGAATACATATGGCAGTATATCCTATGAATTTCAATTAACCATACTATAGTCCCAAACCATAACATAGTTCATATCTATACAAGGGCACAATTACATTCTTCACCATTACATTTAAGGTAAATCATATTATGCATTTCAATTGGGACACTGACATGGTCTAGGCCACATCCAATACATCACCTGAGGTAGAGACTTATCTTGAAAGTCATTGACTATACTCAAACCATTTCAAGGAGATATTCATTATATGAATACTATCACACACATGTCCTGTCACTCAATTTCCCTATGTATGGTAAATGGATTCATGGTTCTCGTGTCTTAGCCATTTCAGATATTATCACAATGGTATGACAAAGCAGGCGAGCATAAATGTCTATTTCCTACTCTTTATCTTGAAGATAGTGCACCTCTGATCGAGGGGTTTTATTATTAAATCGTTAGTTTAGTGATCAAGAAACACTTTTATCTTATCATGAATGTCAAACTCTTTTTCAGGCAGAGTTTAATCAAAACCAAATTGTAGAATTAAAATACTAAGGAATTGTCGTATTGAAATTATTAAAAAATTACTTTAATTGAAAGGGCATGGAGAAGGACCCTACCTCAAGGTGGATCCGTCCATCCACTCCGGCTCATGGAGATTTCTAACAAAGAGATGATGTTGCTCCCCCACCGAGCATATGCACCATCACACAAATTTATGAACACCTAGCCCCTATGCCCATGTAGGCGAGTCTCCTAGACTCTGGCGACTTGAAACCACGGCAAAACCTCGAACGCACTAACATATAAATACTACATACCTTAATACACTTAAAGAACCCATTCATGGTTCTATGAAACCAATTGGGGGGGGGGATCCATTACCTTAAACAAAATCCGACAACCAAAACCACTCGTATCCACCTTGCCTTCGGCGGAAAATGCCCAAAATCGAACCTGAGGGTCCCGAGACAACCTTGGCACAAACCGAGAATGAAGGAAAAATAGGAATCAAGAAACCCACAATACCAAGGGTTCGTCTGAATCCTACGTGTCAACGGATAGGCCAAAATCCAGCCGAAACACAGGAGGAGAGGAGGGAGAAAACCTAACCTCGGGGATTCAATGAAGGAACCGTAGGAAATCGGTGGGAGAAAATGAAGGACGAGGAGGCTAGAGGTGGAGCATCGCACGCGGCTCATGGGATCCCCTACCTGTGTGTCGTGCAGGTTGAGTGAGGGTGAGGTAGAGTGTTTCGATTTAGGTTTTTATTTTATTCTATTTTCAAATTAATCAAAATATTAAAACAGACTAGCCCATATGGTTTGATCCAAACGGTTTTCAAAACCGTGCATAAATCATGGGGCACCATCTCCCTAAGAGAGACCCCTCGGACGGGCTTGGTGCACAGTTTGGGAAACTGTGCACAGCCCGTATTCAAGCCACCTCCTCTTTAAATAAGGCGACATGGTTTTAATACAATGGCCCTCATGGTTTAGGAAAACAGTGTGCAGCCCGTGTGCCTTCCTCTGCCTTTTAAAAACCAGCCTCTCTCTCGGGACCGAAGCTCTCGAGACCTGTCGAGACACTAGGAAAACATTGTGGGCATTCTCCCAATCTCAAAACAAAAAAAAGCATTCCAACTCTCGGAATTCTATTTTGAGGCATGGTTTTAAGAAAACATGTTCTGTAAAACAAAAAATTCTAATTCCTTCGGGTTTTTGTCCGGTTCAAAACGCGGGTCATTACAACCTTCCCACCTTAGAACTTCTCATCACTGATAAGCCTTCGGAAACCACGTACACATCACCCAACCTACAAGTGACATGAATCTTAGTTCAAATGATAATGTTGTGTTCAAAAATTTCCAACACACCCTCTTGAATCCAATAATCCCTATGACACATAAGCCACCAAAACTCGAGCCGGCACTCGTTTCCTAACCAAAACACCGAGACGGTTCATTCCGAGCCCATCTACACAGGGACACGAACCCATCCTCATCTCACCAAGAATCCTTCCATGGGTTCTTCCCACCTTAGATTTTTAACATTAAGCAACCAACTCCAAACGATGGTTTGGACCACCGTTGAAATTAACATTCATAGAATGCCCCATGATTTCCCACGATACTCCTAGCGTGATTTGAAATAGATCAAATGGTCGATTTCCCATCGACCTCATGGCCCATGTCGATCCGGTTATTCATTTTAGGCACTGGCCGACACAAATAGCACTCGCCTTTACCCGATGATGTGCCAGAGAACGGTATGTCACCGATTGCAGACATTAAACAAGAACCCAGAGTCAAGACATCTCCGACTGACTATTTACAAGAACGCTCGTCCTAAAAGGTCAACGTATTACAAATAGAACCACAATGCATTTCTCCAAGGAACCTTACGTTTAGCACATGAACATTCACCAAAGCCTACACCCGACATTCGATGACATTTCCAAGATCAAAACATACAAGAATACATGCATCTCGCGTGCAACGCTGAAAGGGAACCATCCGATCAATCCCAAAATCTTTAAAGAATTAGCGCGGAAAAGACCAACACATTCTTAGTGAAACTATGATGAGGTAAATATATATTACATGCTTTTTTCTAGGTAGAATACACCAAGATGATTGAAATGGATTCTAGCTAATCATACCGGACTACTGGAAGGATGAACAGTCGAAACTCAATCGGTCGACTTCATGGAAGGAGCTCGGCTTGACCTGCGGACACATCCACACAATTTAAACTCACATGCCACAAGGAATAAAAACAAGAAAAAACATTTCCAGAAGGAAATCTAGGTACTATCACTTCTACATTGAAGGAAACATTCACCAAATTCAACACGATGTGCTCCCAACATTAGGAGTGTCCTAGTCACTGAAGGGAAAGGTGATAACCTAGACGAGCACAAGCGCGCTAGGAAAAAAACACTACAAACGATTGTGGGATGATCCTCCGCCACAATAACATCACCAAACACATGATGAAGATCCAAAAAAAGGAAACCAGCGTTTCAAAACACACTAGTCATTCGAAAGACATCCCGAACATTGGGATGAAAAAATTCTCTAATGCTGGGACACTATACTAAGGAGATGACCCAAAGTCACAACGAAAGTCAAAACCCAACGACCACCAATACGAACAAGGGTGTAATTAAAAAAAAGAGTCCAACAAGTTACAACTTCTCCCGAACAACACCTCACATCAGAAAACCCCTGGTACAAGAAAGGTATTAAAATGCTAAGGGTGCAACCAACCATGGGCTAGCCCCTTACGAAGTTCCCACATCGACCCTGACGACGGGTCATGCCAAATAAATTGATAGGATCAAAATCCAATCATCAAAACACCACTAAGGAAACAACACCCACATGAGAACACTTATGGTCCCATTCTAAGGAAACTCAAAGAGAATCTCAAAACTACCCCTTATACATGGGTTTCAACGCACAACCACATTTTCCATTAGCAATCCCAAAAACATTTACACCATTTAAACTCTAAGAATTTAAAAAATTCAAGAACACATCAAGAAAATAGGAAAGTTTCTCAAAAACATCCTTTTATGAAAATAAAAAATTTACAGACAATCTGTCTTTATCAATCAATTTAGAAAAACAAGACCATTTAAACAAAAGGGAGACCTACGAGGGTCCCATTTTCTCCATCCTGGGTTATTTAGAAAGCAACACCAAAGAATTTACTAAATTCATTAAAAAATTCAAACACCCAAACCGGGTTGTCTCATAAAACACCTTCCAACTGACCTAATCGGGTCCAGTTGCACATTTAACAGTTAGCCAAAACCTTTTAATTTTGAAATTAGGCAGCATTTTCCATTTTATCATTTCACAATACAAAAAACAATTACATTTAATTTAGTTTTCCATTTCCCAAATCATGAAGTCCCTATACACTTCTTGGATTAAAAATTGACTCCCTTTTTATCAAAACAGGATTCCAACCCTAAATTAAACATGCTCACAAACAACGGCCCAAGTATATGGGTAGCTATATACAATCCTTTAAAGCACCCATAAACATTATAAATTGGAATTTGGATCCCCTTTTTAATAAAATCCAATTTACTTTTGAATTTTATTTTCCATAGCCTTAAATTTTTTTCTATATCCCTACAAACATATTTATATCATGCTCAGAATGGCTTTAATATACGAGTTACCCCTTCCAAGTTGTAAGGTTCCCGTACACCATACAATCAAAAATTAGTTCCCTTTAATTCACAACACACATACAACCAAAGCAAGACATTCCATCATAAGTAGTAAACACAGAAAATGTTATATCACAGAAGAATGTTCAAACACATAAACATGTCATATAATCACTTAATCATATTATACAGGCAAGGTAAGATGCAACTACATGGCATGGAACATGCATGACATGTTAATTCTTATATGCCTAATATGATACAAGTAATACTATATTCTTCCCATATCAGGACAAGGGTTAAATTCAAGGAATTTCATAAACCATAAGCAGAAGAAAATACAATGGTCATACAAGGTGAAATCATATCAACTGTAATAGAAAACAACAAGAAAAAAAATTCCAATCCCTTCCCAATTGGACATTTGTCGTATATGGGGTGATTAGTCCTAGGCACGACTTTTAGCCAAGTGCCGCCACTTTCCTAATATCATGTCTACGAATCCAAAACACCAAGGAAAAATAAATGAAACAACTCTGATACCACTTTGTAACATCCTGGACCGGCTTATCATCGAACCAGTGGTCGGACCGGTAGGTCACATGGCCTCAAGCGCGTCTCCCCATACGCCAGAGGCTGTCGACTAGCAGTGAGGGCCTTAGGAGGTGATAGTGGGGAGAATATACCATCATATCAGAGTAACATAGCGATATTATCTGAGTAAATAATATTCAATAGAAGAAGCAGTAATCAAGTGAAAGGTAGAAGCAAAAGACAGTTAATAAACATTTTATAAAAGGTGGAAAACAGTAGTCTACAATGAATTCATGTACAGATGATGTTAGATTTATGAAAATAGCTAACATTACACCATTCTTTAAAAACAATAGAAAAATAAAAGATAGAAAATCCCAATGTTGATCCACTGATCATCCCAAGATCCTGATGGGTCCTTTGTTTATAACACCTCAAGTATGAATAACATATCACACAACCTAGGTCCTGCAAGAAAGAAGGTCAACTCGGGTACCCAAATACAATGGCGACCCGAGTATGGTGAGAGATATAAATATTAGTAGGCTTGAACCACCAGTGTCAATCCCAATCCAGACAGTGTATAATAATTTAACAGTGAGAATATATGTAGAAATAGGTAAGTAGAATAAGACAAGTAAATAACACCCATCTAGGTTCCCAAGGGACACCTGATGGTTATACCAGCTTTGGTTTGTTTCTGGTATAGTAACATGATCATGTCACTATATATCTTTTTAAATGAATTTAGGTCATAGTTTTCATGGTGTAAGAATTCCTCCCACCCATTAATATGATTAGCCGGTATGAGGTAAAAATGCCTATCATCCCTATAAGTAAATTGACAAGGGGTAAGAATTACTCCCTTCCATACAAGTATAGGGAATAGCGGGCACGAGGTAAGAATGCCTCTCATCCATATAATTCAACTGGAAAGGGGTAAGAATGCCACCCTTCCATACACATATATAGATCATATCTAGCGTGGGGAAGACATGCCTCCCACCCATACTCAAAAAAAAAGATGGTATGGGGAATGCATGCCTCCAATCCAATAACATACACAGAATATGGCATGGAGTATGAATGCCTCCCATCCATAGACATACACATTTTCCAGCAGTTTTATATCACAATGCATAAGGAAGTACCTCTTATGCATATCATGTAAATATATCAAATTCACAATCACTCATAATCATTATAACAATTACATTAGAATACATAAGGCAATACATCCAATGCATTCCTAATAGCCATACTATAGTCACAAAGCATAACACAGTCCATATCAATACAAGGGAATAATCACATTCTTCACCATTATATTTAAGGTAAAACATCTTATGCATTTCTATTGGGTCACGGACATTGGCTTGGCCACTTCCAATACATCCCATGAGGTAGAGACTTATCATGTAAGTCATTGATTATACACCAACCCATATCATGGATCTATTAATTATATGAAAACTGACACACACACTTCATCTCACTCAATTTTCCTACGCAAGGTAAATTGATTCACAATTCATGTGACCTAGCCATTTCAGTTATTATCACAAATTCACGACAAAGCAGGTGAGCATAAATATCAACTTCCAACTCTTTCTCTTGAAGACAGCACACCTCTGATCGAGGGGTTTTATTATTAAATCATTATTTTAGTGACCAACCAACCCATTTATCTTATCCTACATTTCACACTCCTTTCCTGGAAGCATTTAATCAAAACCAGATTGCATAATTTAAATGCTAAGTCATTGAAATATTAAACTAATTAATACTTTAATTTAATTTAATGGGATAGTAGAGGGACCCTACCTTAAGGTGGATCCATCCGTCCACTCCGGATCATGGAGCTTTCTAACTAAGAGATAGTGCTGCTCCCTCACTGAACATATGCACCTTCACACACAAGCAAGAAAACCTATCCCCTATGCCCATGCAGGCAAGTCTCTTAGACTCTGGTGACTTGAAACCATGATAAAACATCCAATGCACAAACAGATAAATACCAAAAACCTTAAGACATATAAAGAAACCATTCTAGGTGATGTGAAACAAATTGGGAATGAAATCCCTTACCTCGAACCAAAGAAGGCAACCAAACCTGCCAGTATCTACATCACCTTTGGCAGCGGATGCCAAAAAGCGAACCCAAGGGTGCCGAGATAACCTTACCACAACCGTAGAACAATGTAAAAACTAGAATCAAGAATCCCCCAATACATAGGGATCGGCCGAATCCATAGGTTCAACTAATTGGCCGGAATTCGGCCAGAATCAAGAGGAGAGGAGGAAGAAAAACTTACCTCGGAGATTCAATGAAGAAACCAGAGGAAATCGGGGGGGGGGGGGACGAAGAAGGAGGATGATGGAGGTGGAACGTCATGCGTGGCTCAGGGTATCCTCTCCTTGTGTGTCGTGTTGGTTGATTGAGGGTGAGGGAGAGTGTTTAGATTGAGGTTTTTTTATTCTATTTAATAATTAAACAAAATATTTAAATAGACTAGCCCCCACGGTATGATCTGCACGGTTTGCCAAACCGTGTGCAATCCATGTGACACCCTCTTCCTAAGAGAGACCCCTCGCACGGGCTAGGCGCACAGTCTAGGAAACCTTGCTCAGCCTGTGTGCAAGCCATTGCCTCTTTAAATAAGGCTTCATGGTTTTCCTGTATGGGGCCGCACGGTTTGGTCAAACTATGCTCAACCCGTGTGCCTTCTTCTGCCTTTAAAAACCGGGATCTCTCTCGGGACCGAAGCTCCCAAGACCTATCAAGACACTATGGGAACTTTTTGGGACTACTCCCATGCCCAAAAGCAAAACAAAAAAAGCATTCCAACTCTTGGAATTCGGTTTCGAAGATCTGTTTTAAAAATAACCCATTCAGTAAAAAAAGAGTTCAAATTCCTTAGGGTTTTTTCCGGTTTAAAACACAGGTCATTACATCTATAATGTTCAAATTTATTACACATATGATAAATAAAATATTTGATTATTTTAGTTTTACCATTAAAAATGTAGTTTTGGAATATCCCTTGTTCTTTCTTAATATATCCCAAATTGGTCATTTTATTATTTGTTATAGTTATATTATATGATATAATAAACTCATCCGGATTTTGTTTATAATATTTAAACTAGAATTTTAGTTCTTCAATCATTATGCATCATCTTAAAGCTTCCCATTTTCCTTTTTAAATTCTTCATGATTATCACAAAATCATTTTTAGTGCTTGAAGATGTATTTTTGAATGTATAGTTACTTACTTTTTGATATCTATATCATCCATGATAACATTGACTTTTCCTTACTGTATTCATCATTTTTATAATTACCATCCTCTAACATCCCATTTTAAAGAACTGTAATATTAATTAAAAAAATATTCTCCTGTGCTTAACTCAGCTTCATGGACAGAGTTTCAAGAATTTTAATTTAATCATGATATTTATAACCAATTGCATTTAACTAATAATCACTTGGATTATGACAAAAATAATCATTATAAATATAAAATCTATAATCAATACCATTATCACTAAAAATATTCATGTTATACATGAAACAATTGATAATAATGTTCGATCATTATATTATTAATATTTATTAGAGTATCTCAAGAATATTATTAGATGTGTATACCTACAAGAGGTGTTGAAATCTTCTTAGAAAAAATATTAAATGAACTAAATTATCAAATCCAATGTATCTTTATGTAAGGCAATCAAATTTGGACTCAATTTAGTTAACAAATTCATAGAATCTTAACCTGGTTATGGTTTGATCAAAAGAGTAAAAATCATTATCACTATGGATCCGATTACTAGAGTAAAAACCATAATCACCACGGATCTGATTATCATAGTATATTTATTATCAAAAAAATATAATACTGAATAATCACAGATGATATTTCTTTATCATAATAATATAAATAGTGATAAAAGAAAAAATTATATTGTCGAATATCATATTGAACATTCTATTAAATATACTGTACTTCAAAATATTTCAAAAACTAGTAATGAAATAATGTACAAATATAAGATGATGTAAAATATATTTAATAGATAATCCTTTTTTACAATAAGTATAAGTATTTCATTGACACTCACTAATGGTATCCACTATTTTATACATACAGAAATCTAAGTCATTCTGTTAGAACACGAACCATCCTTTCAAGTATGTTTTCCTTTTCTGGAAATTTTTTAGAAAAAAAAGGAAAGTCTAACTTTTTTTGACGTACACGCCATGTACATTATGAGTACATGGCGTGTACACAGTTACCGTAGGTAGCAGTGTGTTGGCCATGTAACGGCCATACACACAACCGTGTGGGTGACTTAGAGGCTGCCTAAAGAGGAGCATGGAAATGACGAGTGCACGCCATGTACTACAAATGTAAACATCATGTACTTTTTTTCATTAAACACACTGGGGTCATGTTTAATTCTCAAAACAATATCCTTCTAGGTCTCTATCTATAGAGAGCATCGTACGACTGTTGATATTCGGAGAACCCCCAAAGGATACGTTGGTAGCGCAACTATGGGTTCGATCCCAACTCTGGAATAATTTATTTCCTTCTGAATGACAATAAACTTCAAGTGCCCCACTGAGTGGCTTTAAAACCATCCAGGTCATCATAATGACCAAGATACTTTTATATAAATGTTTTGAAGGTTACCATTGACCAAGAATCTCAAAATAGATATAAATGATTCTCTATTGATGAATAACCTCAAATATATATAAAAGATTCTCTAAATTTCGTCCATATTTAATCATTGATTGTTAAACTAAATGAAAGCTCATTTTTTACTTGGTAATGTAATAAGGATTCACGAACATAACTTAAATCTATAAATAGAGTCCTGGAATAGACAATAATTCCCCTCAAAAAGGTGTGATGAGTCTGACCTCCCATCCTCTCGACCAATGCAAATTCCTTAGCCTCATTAGTTCACAAACTAATGAAGCGCCTACCTTTGGAATGTAGGTCCAAGTGGATGTGGAATCATTGGATGTTTCCGACGTGAATCCTTAACCAAGTTAAAATGATGTTTTACCTATTTGTTAAGCCCCTATTTAAAATTCAATAAGAGGGATAACAAAAACAATCATTGACATGTGTGCTCATCTAAATAATGATGTGGCCGAATTTTATCTTGATTACGTCTGTTATATCAAACAGGCACTCTTTTCCAAGATCTTCTATATTTACATAATGGCTGCTCCGAAATTCACATTTGTGAATACTGCTGCTGCAAATACCACTGCTGCTATTCCTACTGGATCTCCATCCACTCTGAGGATGACATCACCAACTCAGCGTCTTCAACGATGGGTATCAAATGTTCTGGTTAAAGAGTACCATCAACATGGTACCATCCCAACTATGGAGGCTTCCCGATAGGCCCTCCAAGTAAACGACTCACACATGTCATCGAGACAATGACAACCAGTGATTAAGAGGCAGGCGGCGCTGACTACCGTCTCCAACCGTTTCGGGTCGTTATCCCCGGAACACAATTTCCATTCGCTCCCTTACTATGAGGAATTGAATGAGCAGATCCCTCAGGGCCTTAATTCAAAAAGACATGAGTCCTTGTCAAGGGATCCCATCTACAATCACCGCCAGACTCGTGCGGCAGTGTTCCCTCAACATGATGAGGGTACCAACTCCAGACATTCAACTCAGGTTCCTCGAACCCAAGCAGGCAAGACGAACCGCCAGAGACGGAATCCGGTTAAAAATGGGCATGTTTTCATCCCTTCCATCTCTGGAGAATTCCACCAACCTAACTTGGTTGCGAACAACGAGCAGGCACACACACCTGTCCGTTTTAAATCCGCTGTCCAGTAGACTCGTCTGGCAGCATCAAGCTAATCCCTCTAGGCAATTCCGGCAGAGTACTATAGGCAGGAACATACACCTGCTTGTACATCATCAGTTAGTCAGCAGGCTCGCCTGAATACATATGATGGATCTCGTCAACCGTGTTTGGCGAAGTGTAATCAGCAGGCACATACACCTGCTAGTACTAATCAAGCCTACCAACAGTCTCGCTTGGTAGCGCACGAAGAAGTCAGTCGGAAAGCTCCGACGACAAATAGGAGGCAAACTCAACTCTCTGCCCCCACACTTGAGTACTGTCAGGATTCACTGACACGAAAAGGAGGACAGGAGAAGGCACATATGCCTACTCCAAGCCCGAAATGGACGTATATCCCCGTTCCGGTAGCTGAAGTCACCAAACATATTTTGTCAATGGTGAAAGAGCAGAAGAAAATTCCTGCTCATATTCTGGATGTTTGTCAGGATATCATAACAGCTTCATCATCATATCAGGGAAAGACACATAAATCTATCCCTAGCAGTGTAGTGACACACCAACGATTCACTCCGGAACAGACACACACATCGGTTCCAGTCCAAGAGGGTTATGGGGCATACTCCCCCATATCATACAGAAAACCAAGTTCGGCACATACACCTGATTTGAGAGGAGATCTTCAGCCTAACCTGACCATCTTTCCTGATCAGGCTCATACACCGGCTCAGAGTAACCACTTTCATCAACAAGTGGTTTCCAATGCGAGTAAGAAGGCATCTAAGAAAAAGATCCGCCCAGAAAAGTCTGGAGATCAAAGGCCAATCTCTAACAAGGCCTTGCTCGATGCTGGAGTTATTGAATCCCTCAGACATTTATCTGTTGGAATTCAAGATTCTACTCCCTCAGTTCCCAATAACGTGAACAATAACTCTGAAAGTCTTCAACAGACACTTCCTCATGAAGGCTTCCTTCATGAAAATTCAGTCAATATTGAAGTTTCTTCTTCAGATGAGAGCCACAGGAACCCTCTGTGTGGTCAGAAGACCAAGGAGAAAGTGATCTCATCTTTTGTTGTAACCCATTATGGTGGTCCTCCCCATGATGATGAATTTCGCTGTGAAAGTCCTCTCCACAGTAGTGATTCACATTTCCTGGAAAATACTCTAGTGGACAATGTATTGCCGAGAAGGACCTCTTATCTTGAGGCACTTGCAAATGTGAAACCAGTCATGTCTGATGCTTTATCGCTAGAAAGTGAAATACTTTCTCAATCAGAAGATATCCCAGGGTGTAGGTCATTATCCGAACAACCCCTAAGTCATGCATCTTCTAGATTGATCAATGATCTCTCTACCAATCTTGTTGAATCCGATGAAGCAACAAGGAAACACCAACTCTGGTCAAAACAGGTAGAAGAATCTTCATTTAATGATAAAGAGGAAATGATGAACATGAGGAAAAAACTGGCGAAAAGTGAGGTACCAGTCATGTTTTGGCCTTTGGCTGACTCCCTGTATGATATTCCAAAGATGTTGACGGAAGATGGAGTCCATAATATTCGTCTCAATATATGGAAAACTCTTTGTCAATTGAAGAAGAAGGTATTATCTTATGATGAATATAAAAATCATCTTAAGATAATAGAAGGGCTACAATGTCAGATTGATTTGGCATCTCTATCAGTCTCTCAGTATCCGAAGGCTGAAAAGCAACAGAGAACCCTTCAACGTTCATGCCTTGGCGCACTAAGAAAATTGCGTCAGTTAATTGCCAATGCTCCATCTGGTGTTCATATCAGAGGATGGGGTGTTCACGGAGAACTATATTTCACAGTGCTTTCCAGTCCGCAAAGCCCACCGAAAATGGTCTCATGCAATGTTATTGCCCATGGCCGGCCACAGTCAATGGGCTTTTTTCATAATAAAAATCTTGCTCAAGAACATTCTTCAACTAGTTCCTCTAAAATAAAGCATATAGAGAACATGTTTTTGAATTGCTCCTACATCAAGCAGGAGAGAATATTGCACAAGCCTCTCGTATGGATAAAACACATCATCAAATGACAGAAGTTTCGGAAATCATCCAACGGTCTATTAAACCAGGTGATAAAAGTGGATACAGGATAATGCATCCAGCTAATTTACGAACTAAGATTTGCAAGATCAAGAGAGCTTTTAAGAAGGTCTCAGACATAGCATGTCAAGAGCCACCCCAGCTTGTCATACTGGGGACTCCTTTAACCCAACCCTCAGAGTCAACAAATGGGATTCGAGGAGTTGAGCGGAAGCAACAAGAACATCCCCAGTTATCGAGACTGGGGACTCTTTCAAATCATCCATCCCCTTCTCAGAGAATATCGGTCTTTTCTCGATTGGGGAAGAATCCCCAAGATGAATGAAGAGCCAAATTATCCGGAGATTCCCTGAATGTTATAGCTCGTCAAGAAGTTCTTAAAAGATTAATTCAACAAAATGCAATGTCTCATCAAAGACATGAAAGAAGACAATATCACCGAAATATTGATAGAAGGGATGTGATGCATTATACATCAATCAATGTCATCAATGTCGTTGTTGCTAATCCACCAAAGGAGACTCACTCAGGGGACTCAGATGAAGAGAGTCCTGCTCAAGAAAATGTACGTGCCGATACAAATGAAGAAGGTGTGCGTAGACGAAGTCAAAGGATTACTCAGAACCTAGGTAATCCACTTCCTTCTCTCCAAACAGTATCCAACAAAGGGAGGGGAAAGAATCAGGTTACATATCCTTCATCTGGAGAAGGTCAACCGCTCTCGTTAGAGCAATGGTTTTCACAACAAGAGGAAGAAATGAATGAATTAAGAAGGTTGAATGCAGAACTACTTCAGAGTAGTCTTCTTCTTAAGAATACTGAAGTCCAACAGTCGAAGAAATTTGTTGTAACTTCTGAGATGGATCAAGAATATCCTCCTTTATCAGTACACCCTCAGAGGTCTAATCCTACAGGTCAAACACAACAATGGTTGGCAGTGCTACCATCAGTTGCAGCACCAATCACCACATCTGTCCAAGCTCCATTCATTGCACCTACCCATGACCAAATTCAACCTGATGTTTCTCAAAAGTTAATAACTACTATTGAGTCATTAACAGCTCGGTTATAAACTATGGAAGGGAAACGGGCTCAAGTTCAAGCAGAAAAGAAAGTTTACCCTGAATGGGTAGATTCAATTTCTCCTCCATCTAGTTTTGGAAACACTGTTTTCCCTACTTTTAATGGATCAGGCGACCCTGAACAACATTTGACGCATTACGTGTCTTGTTGCGATCCTATGATGGGAACTCCAGAGCAGTAAGAAGTAGTGAAACTCTGATGCTTCATCCGAACCTTTCAAAGACCAGCTTTTGTCTGGTATACAAGCTTCCAATCCTAGTTAATCATTGGATGGGAGGATCTTTGTCAAAAATTCTTTCTTCAGTTCAGCTCAACTTCTCCAAAAACATCAGTTTTCGATCTTACAAACTGCAAGCAAAGGGAGAATGAAAGAGTCTCTAATTTCATTGCTCGATAGAAGGGATTAACGTATTCCCTGAGTTTAGCACTCCCTCAGGAAGAGTTGTTTCCAATTTGTGTGGAAAATTGGTGTGACGAATTACGCACACCATTGATCCCTGTGAAATACACAGGAGGGTTTCAAGACCTTACTTAAATCGCTCAGCAGATTGACAATTCCCTTATACAAGCTATGGTTAAATCTCGTGTAATTCCATCAGCTTCAGGAAGGAGAATGGGTAAAGTAGAAACAGCTACAGTTATGCTTAAACAAGCACCTGTACCTATTTCTACTTCAAAACCATCATCTTCTCAAAGGGCTCCACCTCCTGAATGGTAACAAAAAAGGTCGTTTCGTCCAATTGATAAAATAGATCAACTACGAAAAAAATTTGAGGATTTGAAGAGTAAAACATACTCTTTCCGAAATGAGCAAGTTCCTGGTTACTTCATTTCAGCTCTGGAAAATAATTTGGTTCAATTCCCAGTGCCCAAGAGACCAATCAAGGAAGGGGATGAAGACCGTCCTAATTATTTCCCCTTTCATCAAATGTTGGGGCATCCCATCCAGGAGTGTTTTGTCTTTAAAGACCTCCTGCAAAAGATGGTCGACTTGGGACATGTCATGTTGAAAGGTTCTTCGACTCAGATAGCATGTGTTAATGCTATAGTTCCAGAGGAAGAAGGTGAATGGCAAGAAGTCAAAAGCAGAAATGCACAAGATGTATGATGATTGGATGGTCAGAAAGACAATCAACCGGACTCATGCCATTTTGTGAACACAATTAAAGAAACCAATTGTGTCTTCTACCATGAATATTGCGGTAAAACCCTCTTCGTCAGAGGGAAAATCCTCAAAGAAACGGTTTGATTCAGAGAAGAAAAATGAATCAGAAGAAGATGAGTATGTGTCAATGCCTAAATTGTCTTTGACTCTTGCATACTTTATGCTATCTACTTCAAAACCATGGGCACCACCCCATCAAACGGCACATCCTAAACAGGCTAGTCAGGCAGAGTCTTTATTAGACGAAGAGTTAATCTTCGGTTCTGTTAATATGATTCAATTAACATATCTGTATTCCAGTCATAATTTGAATTTTTGATGAGCCTAAATTCCTTGTATCAAATAAAGGAATCCGAGGAAGTTCCCGAGGTTCAGGATACAGGGGAAGACGTGGACCTTTCCGAAGCCACTACTCCAATTCTACCCCTGCTAGCACTGTGTACGCACCAGAAACTATTGGTAGAGCCCTTCAGCGAGCTAAAAAGAAACAAGCAGGTTTTTCTGCTGATAGCCAACTCAGCCTTGGAACAGTTATTTTAGAAGACCGATTGAAGGTTCCATCTTCTTTATCTCAACAAGTAAATGGATCTAATTGGTCTAATCATCCTAAACCAAGGATGTTGCCAACTTCTATCCCAATACAAGATGCATCTGCTTCCAAAGCATTTGCTTCCAAGGTACCTGCTAAACCGCTTATTCCTGTTGGGAAACGTAGACCTTTAGATCAGAAGTATGATATATTGAAACACTTGCCCCAAGTAGAATCCAATTTATCAATTTTGGATGCATTGAATCTGTCAAAAGTTCTTCGGGAAGCACTCATCGATGCATTGTCAAGTCCTCAGGAGTTTGAAGCTGAAATTACTGCAGCTGAAGTCTATCACAAAGAGAATAATCCTGTAGAATGCCATGCAGTGATATCTTTTACTGATAAAGATGAAGATGATGTTTTTCATGGGCACATAAAACCTCTGTACTTATCTGTCAAAGTCAATGGTGTAGATATCCAAAGAGCTTTTATTGACAATGGTTCGGGAGTCAACCTCATGTCCATTCGCACGCTTCGTTGATTGGGCCTCACGGAATCTGATTTATCTCCTTCTACCATGATGTTACATGGATATGATAAAAATGAACAAGAACCATTGGGCGAAGTTACACTTAGAACTCAGTTTGGAAATCTTGTATCCAATTCGGATTTCATGATTGTTGACCAAGACTCAGCTTTCAACGTCTTTCTTGGAAGACCCTGGCTACATCAGCATGCAGCTATCCCTTCATCATACCATCAATGTCTCAAATACTGTTTCAATGGTCAAGTTAGAACATTGTATGGTCATAAGACCCCATTCAAGACATGTGAGTCTCAATACATTGAGGCATAATTGTATCACATGAAGGGAAGAGAAAAATCTACAATGAAGGAAATTACCAAAGTTAATGCTCCATATGGTTTGGAGAAAATTCCAATAAATCCATTTACACATGTGAGTATAGATTATGTGTTACCTATCAGTCAAATTGAAAAAATAGGCCCAAATCACAATACTCTTATGGAAAGATCCATAATGTCAATTATGGCAATTGAGCCAGACAACAAGGGAGAAATTGGTAACCTACCAAACAGTGATGAAAGCACAAGTGGTGACGTCATCATTTCATCTGCTGAAATCCAACAGGTCTATACTTCTCCAATCAGACCATAAAAAGATATAGCAAGGTCGGAGGTGAATAATGATTTAAATTCTCAATCCATCATATCCTCTTTATTTTCCAAAGAAGACCCTTTATCATCAATAGGGTCGGAAATGGAAGCTTCTTCTTCAAAATGTGAAAATTTTGACATCTCTTATGATCATGAAAATTTCATTTTGTCATCTACTATGCAAGTAGAAATGGAAGAAATAGCACATGATGAAGAGGAAGAGGACGATCTTAGAGATGCTCCTCCAGCATTTGAAGAAGGTATCTCTTCCACTGTGGATGAACTCATAGAAATAAATCTAGGTACAGAGAAAGATCCACGCCCCACTTTAATTAGTGCGGCCATGACCCTTGAAGAGATAGAAATGTATACTTCTTTTCTAAAGAAAAATAAAGATATTTTTTCTTGTAACTATACAGAAATGCCTGGTCTTGATCCTGATATTGCTACTCATCATTTGGGTTTACCAAAAGAACATCGAGGATTTAAGCAAGCCACGAGAAGAACACACCCAACTTATGCTTCCAAAATTGAAGCTGAAGTGGATAAGCTGATCAAAGATAACTTCGTCAGAGAAGTGCAGTATCCCAAGTGGTTGGCTAATATTGTCCCTGTAAAGAAGAAGAAAGGACAAATTAGGGTTTCCATCGATTTCAGAGATCTTAATCGGTATTGTCCTAAAGATGATTTCTCAGTTCCGATTACAGAACTCTTAATTGATGAAACCGCTGGCTATGAAGTACTTTCCTTCATGGATGGATATTCCGGATATAATCAGATCCGAATGGCCCCAGAAGATGAGGAATCTACAGCCTTCAGATCCCCTCAAGGAAAATTCCTCAGCTTTGTTGTATGCCATCGTGGTATTGAAGTCGATCTTGAGAAGACCAAATCAATACTTGGTATGTCACCTCCTAAAAATCTGAAATAATTAAGAGGACTTCAAGGACACTTAGCCTATATTCGGCATTTCATCACCAATTTGGCAGGCAAAAGTTTACCCTTTACCAAATTATTGAAGAAAGGATTCACTTACCAGTGGACTGAAGAATGTAAAGTAGCATTTGATGTTCTCAAGAAATACCTCTTCATTACACCAGTACTCACGCCACTTGTTGAAGGTAGACCACTTATCCTCTATGTGACAGCTCTAGAGCGATCATTGGGTGCCTTTCTCGCTCAAAAGAATGATGCTGGGAATGAAAATAGCCTCTACTATCTCAGTAGAACTATGCTTGAAGCAGAAACCTGGTATTCAATTATTGAGAAGTGCTGCCTGGCATTACTCTTTGTAGTTCAGAAACTGATACACTACCTGCAACATCACAAGGTCCAATTGGTATCTCGCAATAATCCGCTCAAATTCATCCTTAGTCGTCCAATTCTTATAGGATGTCTAGCAAGGTGGGAATTTATTTTGCAGCAGTTCGACATTCAATATGTATCTCAAAAGGCAATAAAGGGCCAAGCTCTGGCTGAACATCCTTCAGTGGAAGACATGTATTCAGATATTGAACTCCCTGATGAGGAAGTTCTTTCTATTCAAGAGTGTCCTCAAACATGGGAAATGTATTTTGATGGTGCTTCCAGAAGTCCAACAGGGAAGAAAATGGAAAATCTTAAATTAAACGAAGTTGGTTTAGGAATTGTACTCATTTATTTAGATAAATCATTTTTACCTTATTTATTTTTACTGTGGGAAGGTGGTACCAATAATGAAGCTGAATACCAAGCTCTTATCACAGGCTTGGAGTTAGCACTTCAAGCACAAGTGAATCACTTAATGGTGAAAGGTGATTCAGACCTGGTAATCAAACAAGTCAATGGGGATTATGCCATCAGAAAAGAAGAGTTAATCCCTTTGTATGATTACGTCAGAATGATAATGGCGGAATTCCCTTCAGAACCGACATTTTCTTATGTCCCAAGATCACAAAATGCTCATGTTGATGCACTGGTTAATATAGCCACAACTCTAGCAGATCCAAATCGAGATGAGACAACCATCAGTATTGCCCACCGTCGTGCAATTTCACCTTATGTTCAAGCCAGAACAGAGAAATTAATGAAATTAGTCCCATTCCTGAACCGTATGGTCATACTACAGGATGGTTGTCACCTATCAGGGAATACCTTCAAAATGGAACACTTCCACCTGATAGAGCTGAGAAAGAACAAATCTGGTGACGTGTGGTCAATTATACTCTTTATGATGGCCCAAACCACCTAGAGAAAATTCTCTACAAACATGGTTTTGATGGAGTTCTCTTTAGATGCATTGATGGTGAAGAGACAATGGCTATCATGAAAGAAGTACATGCAGGAGTCTATGGTTCCCACCGGTCTGGACATAGATTTTCTGATCAAATTCGAAGGCTTGGATACTTTTGGCCTTCAATGATACAAGATTGTGTTGATTTCACAAAGAAGTGTCATTCATGTCAAGTACATGCCAACATCATTCATCAACCTCCAAAGTTGCTTCATGCAGCTAAATACTCATGGCCATTTGCTACATGGGGAATGGATGTGGTGGGACCTTACCCTTCTACTACGGCCAATCAGTTTAAGTACATTCTTACTGCTACTGATTTCTTTTCCAAATGGGAAGAGGTAGTACCTCTCAAAGACATCTGTTCTAAATTCATTGTTAGATTCATCAAGTCTAACATCATTACTATATTTGGTGTCCCTCATACCATAATGATGGACAACAACACCAACTTCTGTTCTTCTGAGGTGAATAAATTGTATCAAGAATACAACATTAAATCCAACCATTCATCTCGGTATCATGCTGCGGCCAAAGGCCAAATAGAAGCCTTTAACAAGACTCTTTCAAATATACTGCAAAAGATGGCAGATAAAGATAAGAGGTCATGTCCTGATAAACTCTTTCATGCTTTATGGGCTTATCAGACTACCACCCGCAATGCAACGCGGTCAACTCCATATTCGTTGGTATATGGAACAGCAGCAGTCTTGCTAATTGAAGTTAAATTGCCCTCACTCAGAGTAGCCATTTATGATCAGTTATCTACAGATGAGCAATCCCAAAAGCAATTGAATGAATTGGAATGATTAGATGAGAAAAGATTGTGCACTTTGCACCACTTAGAAATATATCAGAGTCGAATAGCACGAGCTTTTAACAAAAAAGTTCATCTTAATTCATTCAATCAGGGAGAATTGGTATTAGTTCTTAGAACTCCAATGATACCAGGAAGGAAACCTCCCAAGCTTGAGCCAAAATGGGAAGGACATTATTCAATACATAGGGTCTACTCCAGTGGAGCTTATTCATGAATCTCGATGGATGGAGAACTCATTACTACTCCAACTAATTCCAGATTTTTGAAGAAATATTTTTTATAAAATACAAAGTATTCACATTATGTCCCCGCAACATGACACTAAACTGTGTAGCACGAGATCTTCCTTGCTATATGATGTTAAACAACGCAGCAATGGTCCAGTATGACCTTAAACTGCAACTTCGTCCCACACGACATTAAACCGTGAAAAATTTCCCTAAAAAGTCTTGTATGACTTTAAACTACACCATGGTCCAGTATGACATTAAACTGCACCATCCAAGGTCCATTCATATGACCCTAAACTATTTGAAAGTCCCTTACGTCTAGAAAGACGTTAAACTACAAAATCATCAAAGGTCCTGTATGGCCTTAAAACAACACCACCGTCCAGCAAGACATTCAACTGCACCATCCACGGTCCATTTATATGACCTTAAACTATTCGCCCGTTTGTCCAACATGACACTAAACTGTAGAAAAAATCCCCAATGCGTCCAACAGGACGTAAATGGTGTGTTATGTTTTCCTTACTGCATGACATTAAACTGCGCAGTCCCCCCTTTTTTGTCCAACATGGCGTTAAACTGTATTTTCCACGTCATCCTAACTACATGATGCTAAACTGTACAAAAAGTCCTTGATAATTCCTACATGACATTAAACTGTATTTTGTCACTGCCACATGACACTAAACTGTGCAGCACCAATAGTCCTAACTACAAGACTTTTAATTACATAGTCCCTTTATATGTCGTACATGATATTAAACTATACATCGTTATGTTTGTTGTTACCTCTTGTTTCTCACACCGAGTATGACTCACATGTTCTTAGAGAAAACCTCAACCATGACACTCTCTTTGGGCTGCTAACCATGTGTAAGTCCCAACAACATTTTTATTAGATCGTTGTCCCCAAGAACAACTTGATCATTAATTCATTTTTTAATTGAACTACAGGGACTTTGTTCCTTTCCCTCCTGGCTTGGTATGTATTCAACCTCTCAGGGTTCAAGCCCAAAAACATTCTCTTCACATCGGTTCACCAACATATCATATGATGTTGATTCGTGAGACCACCCTAGAATCAATATCTTTACATTGATTCACTTTCGTCCTTGTTATATGACGTTAAACTATGCAACACTTTTGTCCGGTATGACAATAAAATACAATACCCTTTGATTTCTTCATTTGAGAGAGAACTATTATTGACATTGATTTTTCAATCATGATTCATTTCAAAAGGCTACGTGCATACATGGTAATGACTAAACATTTTATCTTAGGTTAAACCATCATTGCACTAAAGTCCCATTTCACCCTTCACATGCACGAACCAAATTTGTACAAAGGGTATTTCTAGAACTAAGTGGGCTTGATTCCCATCCTTATGTGATACATAGGAACGTTCGAGTATCCCTCGAATCTAGCCCTAAGTCTTTTGGGCCTAACCCCAAATTTCAGTTTTAGTTCCTTGGCTGAAAATTCCTCATGAAAACACACACTCTGTATTCATTATTATGGTCTGAACACTATGACCCTAAACTAAGATCTCTCATATTTTCGTCATGAACAATGTTAAACTGCATTTCAAGAACTACGTATGGCTTGATTCTCATTCTTATGAGATATGTAGTGAAGTACAAAATTTCAATTCATGACCCAACCACAACATGATTATGGTTGTCATTGACCTATGTATCTCTATATACATTAGACAATACCCATCTTTATGTGTTATAATCCTAAACCTTAAATATTTTTAGATCTTCATAACACTTTTCATGACTTTTAGTCACAAAAATGTCAAACTTCTGAGAATTCTTTTTGCCTGACTATGCTGTACGTGCCCATAGGTGGCCCTGCATAAACAGTCCAAATAACAGACTTGTTAGCCAAAAGATACTATTTTATTTAACTATGCATCCAATGCCCTTAAGTGGCCCTGCATAATTCAACCCCCTAATGGGTTTGTTAAATGATGGTAACTTCATTCTTGGGAAGAATGCCTCTTTTTTCCTTATTTGTGTTAAACGACAGTATGTAGGGATCTGCAAAAAAATAGTCATCCTTAACATATTTGTCCCATATCCTTATTCATGATCTGAAAGTATTCAAGTCTATGGTTTATTCTTCTTCCCTACGTTTGGGCCAGACCTTCGTATGAGTGATATTCATCTAGTTCTTCGATAATCTTGTCTGGAAATCTCTTCTCCATATTCATGTACCTCTTTCAATACAGAAAACTCTATACTTTAGAAAACTTGAATCTCCAAAAACTTTCACTGGCTTTTAGCACTAGGAAAGTATATTTCTGAGAGTTCTTTTTGTCTGACTATGCAGCACGTGCCCATAGGTGGCCTTGCATAAACAGTCTACATAACAGACTTGTCAGCCGAAAGATGCTATTTATTTGACCATGAAGCCAATTCCCTTAGATGGCCCTGCATAATTCAACCCCATAACGGGTTTTGTTAAATAATAGTAACTTCATTCTTGGAAACTACTTCTTATAATGCCTTTTAGCTCTTTTTCATATCATTCCTCAGATTCAAATATTCTTAATCCATTGTTTACATATTTTCTCTCATACTTGAGTATGGTAATATGTTTTCAGATAAATTGTCAAGGAATTGAATCAATTTTAATCCATTTCGGTCAAAGCTATTTCGACCTTAAACATTAGCCCCTTTATGTCTGGTATGCATGACTTTAAACTGCCCACAAAAGACAACGGAACCTTGAATAAAAGTCATGTTCCAGCTCACTAAATATTCATTTTTGTATGATTTAGGTAATATTGAGCAATTAAAAGGTTCAAAGGTTGTCCGGTTATTTGTAATAATCCTGGTAAAAATCAAACTATGCTTACTAAGCCCATTGGCTTAAGTAAATTTGAAGTCGGTAGTGAATGAATGATGGTACAAATGATTGAAGATGAAAGTGTTTTTCATTGATACAGAAGAGTTAAAAGGACATCCACAGACTGGAGTCTCTTCTATTTTTCAATAGTTACAAGAGGCTTTCAATATTACTCTTCATTTGATTTACGGCATCCCGAGCTTCATCAACAACCACTTGGAATTCATTCATTCAACTGGATACAATAATAGATGCAGTGATACTAGCTCTTCTTGTAAAAATTATAAAAGGATGTTCTTGAGTGAGGTTTGAGAAAATTTTCTGCTGATCAGACAGTGACTCTGTTTCTGTCCAAGAGACTTTGAAGATGGATACATGGATTTGATAATGGAGCATTGGAAGTAAAGATCCATTTGGAGAGAGTACTCTTTTCAGATATTGCTATAATGCCATGTTTGTCTTCTCTCCACCAACCGGCAGTGGAAAACATTTCAGCCCATGGGTTTTCCATTTTCATATATGCAAGGAAATGGCATGGAAGGTGAACATGAAAGTTCACACCATTGTTGTTGCTCTTAATGCATAGCATAACCGAAATAGAGGAGTAGTAGTGCAACTGCATCTCAGGTGTATAATTGTTTGCATTCGGAATATTAACTCCTTGCAGATGACCATGACCACACAGAGGCAGAAGGATGCTCTGTTGAAAATTAGGATGATATGTCTTCAAGTACTTAGCCAAATCTGGGAGAGTGCTATTGCAGATATCATAGTAATCATGGCCAATGATGTTCATCTTGTCATCAATCCACTTGCTAGCAAGTTCATCTGTCGTTCCAATTCCCTTGGGAACCACTAAATCTGCACAAAAGATGAATAAACTAACTCTTAAATGGGTTTATTTTTCATAAAATTTGTGAAGAAATTTGAAAAAAATGGCTAAGGAATTAAGGCGCACAAGTCTAAACATGGCGCGCAAGTATTCGTGTGACCGCGCTAGTTTTTGACGCGCAAGTGTAAACCGCGCAAGTACAAATACCTTTACAATAGAACGACATCAAGGAAAACATTGTAAAACAGAGCCACTTGGGTGGCTAAGAGAACCTGCGCGACGAGAGCACGAGAAGTTTGAAGTCCAGGAATCCAGATGCTTTGTACAGAGGTGAGGCCATGTATTTATAGGCCAGGAGGCCTATCTGCTCGCCGTATACAGAGCGCTCAAAGCCTGCGTGACGCAAACTTACGCACCGCCATCTATGCCCTGAAGACTTGCACGCCCCCTTTTCCTTTAGATGTATTTGATTTCCTCAGAGTCAAATACTCTTTTTCTCTCCGGATCCAACTCTGAGGGGGGACTTTTTTTTACCCTCCTTTCGTCACAGAATCTAAAGATCAGAAAAGGGGAATATATAAGAAAAAAGTGATTAAACCTTTGAAGAAAATATCAACAATCGACAAAGGCATGAACAAAGAATAAAAATCAACAGTACCACACAAGTTCTATCACTGGCGCGTAAGTCCACTTGCGCGGCGCCCTTATGGTCGCGCAAGTGACTTGCACAACCTAAGTGATAAACGCCCGGTAACCGCCCAGGGTCTTCTCCTGCCTATAAATAGACCATGTGGGACCCCCATTCGAGAGGATATTTTTCCAGAAACTCGGATTTGAAGCTCCCGACGCCGAAGTCTCTTCTCAAAGATTCTGGAACACTTATAAGGTAATTTCATACCTAGAACTGAAGACCTAAAGAGAGGGAGTAAGGCCTAAGTGTTGAAACACATCAACACTTGCGCGCCTGAGTGGTCAGCCCTTAAGGGAAGTGGTCGCACTTGCGCGCCGCCTTATTACTTCGATAGAACTTGTGCGTCCCTTTTTTGGAAGAACCTCAAGGGGATTTTAAAGGCTGTAATGAAGATTCGCTCAAGTATCTCAAATTCTGGTTGAATATCACTCAAGTACCCCCCATGTCGCGCAGATATACCTGCGCGACCAATACCTGTGCGCCGCCGCAGTACCTGCGCGCCTTCCAATACTTGCGCGCCCCTTCATTTTTGGGTGCCTTTCTTGCCCATTTTACCCCTCTTAAGCCATTAATCCTTTCCTATTTAAGATTCAGTCTTCAAGACACTCTTCAAATCCATTTATGGCATGATTTCTTGATTTGACATCCTTATCTGAAAGGAATTCGGTGGAATATCCCCCAAAACTTAGTGATTTACATATCTTTATGTCACTAAAGATTGAGAGTTCATTCATTCAACCTCATCCTTTAAATCTGTAACCTGGGTCTCCTTTTCAGGAATAATCCCTAGTCCTATGTCCTCCAAAATTGGGCATCCTTCTCAAGAGTAAGCCCCATATTCTTAAAGTTCTCAAATCTGGGCATCCCCCTCAGGAGTAATCCCCAAACCTGAATCCTTAACTTGGGTCTCCTTTTCAGGAATAATCCCTAGTTATACATCCTTTAATTTGGGTATCTTCCTCAAGAGTAAGCCCCAAACCCTAATCCATAACCTAGGCCTCCATTTTTAGGAATAAATCCCAGTCATAATCCCTTAACCTGGGTCACTTTGTCAGGAATAAGTCCCAGTTATAATTATTGGCATCCTCTTTAGGAGTAAGCCCCCAAGTCCCTTAATTTTTCTGGGCTTCCTTATTAGGAGTAAGCCCCAGATCCTCTAATTTGGGCATCCTCTTTATGAGTAAGCCCCAAGTCCCTTAATTTTATTTTTAACCAGTACTAATTTACGTTTGATCTGGGATTCCTTCACAGGAGTAAAACCCAGTTATCAATCCTCTCCTAATTTGGGTTTCCTTTTCCGGAATAAGTTCCAAGTTAGAGTATTCAAATCTCCATGAAGCACATATACCTTTATGGACCTTGTTCCTGGATTTTCTCCCTAATATAAATCCTAACCTTCATTTTTCTAGGCAGTCATATATACATAAGCCCCAAACCATTTCTTATGATTACATTTTTCATGGCCCAATTGTCTATTTTATTACCAATACCTCTTGTTTCTCACACTGAGCATGACTTATGTGAGCTTAGAGAGTAAAAGTAATTATGACATCGCTCTTTGAGCAATCAATCATAAACATTATACTCCCTTATTCGAACTACGTGGGTTCTGATTCCTTTTTCAAAACAAAGGATACGTATGTAGCCCATCTATGGGTTCGATCCCAACTCTGAAATAATTCATGTCCTTCTAAATGAAAATAAACTTCAGGTGCCCCACTGAGTGGCTTTAATACCATCCTGGTCATCATAATGACCAAGAGACTTATATATAAATGTTTTGAAGGTTACCATTGACCAAGAATCTCTAAATAGATATAAATGATTCTCTATTGATGAAGAACCTCAAATACATATAAAAGATTCTATAAATTTCTTACATATTTAATAATTGATTGTTAAACTGAAGGAAGGCTCATTTTTAACTTGGTAATTTAATAAGGATTCCCAAACATAACTTAAATCTATAAAGATAGTACTGGAATAGACAATAATTCCCCTCAAAAAGGTGTGTTGAGTCCAACCTCCCATCCTATCGACCAATGCAAATTCCTTTGCCTCATCAGTTCACAAAATAATGAAGTTCCTACCTTTTGAAAGTAGGTCCATGTGGACGTGGAATCATTGGATGTTTCCAGTTCTACAAACAAACCCGTTAGAAACCGATTGGAACGTTTGAATCTCCCATCCAAGAGGTCATCCCCGAATTCCGAGGGAAACAGTATAATTCTCATTTGATGATTAATAATAGTACATAAGGACATGATATCATTCTGGATATGATTAAGATACAACCTGTCCATGACAAACATATTTTACGTAACAAAACATATAAAATAAATCGAGTAAGTTAACACCCGAAACAACGATAATACTAAGATATTATTAATAGATCAATGTTAAAAGATCATATATGATATCATATTAATGAATACGATTCTTGTATAATTTAATAACAATTATTTCACCACTATACAGGAGGTTAACCTACCCCAACCTAGGAAAAGTACAAGGTAATGGTTATTTCACAATCTCTTCATTATCCGAAGTTGTTTATACGTAATAATCTATTGGGATCTCTTTATCATCCACATCCTTGCTTCTTAAAAATGTATTTCAAAATATTCTTACTATTTTACATAATATGGTATAAAGTCATTTATACCCTTGTTGACTTTTATTAGTGGTTTATAAAGGAATCTTTCCATCATTTTCCAAACAAGGTGTTTTTTAACCTTTTCGACAGAATTAAGGTAAGAATGTTTTTTAACTTATATTGCAGGTGTGACTATTTTCCACAGTTATAAAATTGTCGAAGCTTACTTTACAAGAGTATAAAAATATTTTCAATGAAAATGTTTTATTTTATAAATATATGACCCTTAAATGATTTCAAAATAGAAAAAGATATTTCTCTAAAAAGAGTTTTCATTTCATCTATGTCAACATCCTTTGATGGATTTTATGCTTATTTGAAGTTGATTTATTTTGATACAAAACTTATATATTGTATTGAAGGTTTTGTGATATGTTTGAATGTGGATGTGCTATTTTCATACCATTCATAGTTTATGGTGAAAGTATTAACATTTTGTATGCTATTTTAAATATGAATGTTTATGTTATGTTTAAACCTTTTCATATGGGAATGCATTGGACTTAATATCTGACGGGTGGAGCCCGCTATAGCTCCTCGATGCATTAGTAGGTCTCATGAGAAAAAATAGTGTCTTGGCACAAGGCCTTGAAGAAATCTTATTTGTAGTCTTAGCACGAGGCCTTGGTTATGTGGTTATGATAGTCTGGCATTATGAATTCCATAATTATGAAAGTGGTTATTGATATTTCATGTGATTATTCGATTAGTAGAATATACATGTGAATAGGTAAATGGCATTAATTCTTTTTTTTTTCATACTATGTTGAAGTTCAAGTTCAAAAGGATTTTGTTTTAGTTATACACCGCTTTAAATGTTTATTCTTATTTATGAATGTTTTCTCTATATTGTTATCCTTACTAGGCATTTGAGCTCACCCCTTTTCTATGTTTTATTTTTCCCAGGATGTGGAAAATTAAGTTTTGAATGACCTGCATGGATATTATGAGGGGATAATTGTGTGGACTATGGAGACATTATGTTGTTGTAGTAGTTTTTCACTTTATGATGTAATGTAAAACTTTATGAATATATATAGTGTTTCCGAGGCTACTAAACCAATTGGTCTTTTGAGATTTGATCTTTCTTGTGATCATGCCAATGTTTTGTAATAATGTACCGACTCTGGGTAACTGGGTTCGGGGTGTTACAGTTGGTATTAGAGGAAGTTTAGTACAAACTTTGGAAGCTATATTTAGATAAACTCTGATTAGAGCACATATATTTAATATGGACTTTGAGGATTAGTATAGAAGAAATTCCTAGAATTTTGGTATTGTAGAGATTTTTTGAGTTTTCTGAGCAATACATCCCAGTCTGGATACGAGCAGGTAGAGGCGGCTCTGGCACAAATGTACGTAGGGGTAAAACTAGAAAACACCGCTTTGAGCTAAAATCGAACGGGAACTGGTGCATGAAAACGGGCATTGCTGCACTCTTGGTTACGACACTCCATGGGGATATGCTTTGGATAACTCTCATTTTCTTTACAAATCATTATGAATGGTTTATGAATATATATTTCCTCAAAAAAAAATTTATGATTATGGATTATATCCATAAATAGTTCAATTTATGTTAAGTGTTTTATAAGTATGGAATTTTGTATTTTGATTCATAAACTGATCTAGTTTATTCCATTGTTTAGAAATGGAACCTAGTGGAAGAAATGGAAACTGTATCAATGCATGCACTACATGTTGGGATTTCCCTCCTGCTCAAGATAATTATAGTGGAGCTGGTGATGCAACTGGTGCCGATCTCCTAATCACCATACTGGGAAAACTCACTCAGGTTATGAATAATAACCTTAACCATATGGAGCACCCTGATCCGTAGTGTGGTGGATCAATGTTAGATCGATTCATGAGGCAACAACCACCAATGTTTAATGGGAGTACAAATCTCTTAGTAGCTGAGCAATTGATAAATTTCCTAGAGAAAATATTTCAGGCTTTTGGGAGTAGTGAAAGGGAAAAAGTTATCATGGTAGTTTACCGCCTCACTGGAGATGCTGATCAATGGTGGTCATTGATTCAAAACATGAAGGAAGATGATGAAGTATCAAATATAGAATGTAGGGAGTTCAATGATCTGTTTTTATAAAAGTACTTTCCTCGCGACCATCGAGCAGATATGGAAAGGCAATTTTTGAGTATGCGACAAAAGGAGGATGAGAATGTCACAAAGTAGGAGGATAACTTTACAAGGTTAGCAAGATATGCTGGAGATTATATAGGTAACCCAAGAAGTAATATTGATCATTTCATTGATGGGTTAAAACCATTTCTCCATCGAGCATTAGTCTCACAATCCTTCTCATCGTACGAATACATTGTCTCATGTGCTATCAAGACAAAAAAGGAATTCTCAAAGTCTTATGACTTTAAATCAAAGCAAGAGAAGAAGAGATCTACTGATCAATCTGGGAATGGAAATAAGGGGAAGAAGTGAAAGGTTGAATATCTATCCTGTAGTATATGTGGGATGAAACAACCCGGTACTTTCTTGAAGGGAACATGAGTCTGTTACAAGTGTGGTGAAAAAGGCCACCAGGCTCGTGATGCAAAGCAAAGAAGGAAGCTACCAATGTTCAGTGCTAAAATTGCAGGGAGATGGGACATTATGAAAATGAATGTCCTAAGCGTCAGGGGAACTTACCTCAAAAAATGGAAAGGGATTAAGGACAAGCACATGCTATCTCTACTGCTGAGGTAGAAGCTCTGAATGACATTGTGGCAGGTAATTTAATGGTTTCCTCAAGTTTAGCAAATGCATTATTTGATTCTGGATCTTCGCACTGTTTCATATCTTCCCAATTTCCTAAGAAAATTAGATATTTCCAATTTGATTTAACAAGGGAGTTTTCAGTTAAAACTCATAAGGGAAGTATCATTGCAACAAAGTTTTGTGAATAAGTCCCCATTAGATCTCATAAATGTTCTTTATCTGTTGATGTCATCGTCATACCTATGATTGAGTTTGATATAATCTTCGTTATGGATCGGATTTTGGATTATGATGTGAAGATTTAATTTAAGAAGAAAGAGGTTACAATTTTTGATGATGATGATAAGGAACACCTTATCTTTATAGGAGAATCATCACCACCAAATTCTTATCTAGATCCACCCCCAATAGCTCAAATAAATTCAATTATTGGGAAGGAAGAGAATGAAATGACTGTGGGTGAGGAAAGGAATTTTCCAATAGATGATGTACCTGTTGTGAAAGAATATGTAGATGTATTTCTTGAAGATTTACGTGGACATCCTCCAGAACAAGAAGTTGTGTTTTCGATTGATTTAATTCCTGGAGCAAGGCCTATATCGAAGACCCCTTATAGAATGGCCACTTTAGAATTAGTTGAACTAAAGAAAAACTAGAGGAATTTAGTAATAAGGGAATTATTCTCCCTAGGGTTTCTCCATGGGGATCCCCTGTTCGTTTTGTTAAAAAGAAAGATGAATCTATGAGGTTATGTATCGACTACATGGAGATCAATTCTATAACAATAATGAACAAGTATCTCCTACCTCGCATTGATGATTTATTTGACCAACTAAATGGAGCTCAATAATTTTCAAAGATTGACCTTCAATCCGGATACCACCAGTTGTGTGTAAATAAGGAAGACATTCCAAAGACAGTATTTTGAACCAGGTATAGGCATTATGAGTTTACTGTAATGCCTTTTGGATTGACTAATGCACCCTCTGTATTCATGGATCTGATTAATAGAGTTTTCAATGAATATATCGATTAATTTGTGGTGTTATTCATTGATGATATCTTGGTATACTCCAAAAGCTATGAAGATCATGAATATCAGTTGCGCATTATCCCGAAGACTCTGAGAAGACATGAATTATACGGGAAGATTAGAAAGTGTGAATTCTGGCTACAAGAGATTTCATTTCTTGGTCATATTGTCTTTAAAGATGGAACCTCTGTTGATCCTTCTAAGACCAAGGCAATCCAATAATGGCCAGCACATACTAGTATAACTGAGGTACGCAGTTTTATTGGTTTGGCAAGTTATTATCGACGTTTCGTCCTGAATTTTTCCCGATTGGATAACCCATTAACGAAGATCACATGTAAAGGGGTTAAATTTGTTTTGACAAAAGAGTGTGAAGAATGTTTCGAAGAACTGAAGAGAAGATTAGTCAATGCTCTTATATTGACTCTACCATCGGGGAATGGTGTGTTCATTATTTATAGTGATGCATCGAAGAAAGGACATGGTTGTGTCGTTATGCATAATGATAGGGTTATTGCCTATGCATCACGACGGTTGAAAATTCATGAGCAAAACTATATTACACATGATCTCGAGTTAGCAGTTGTGATCTTTACTTTGAAGATATGTAGGCACTACCTCTATGGTGAAAAATGTGAGATTTATACTGATCATAAGAGTTTAAAGTATATTTTCTCACAAAAATAACTCAACATGAGGTAAAGGAGATGGCTTGAATTACTCAAGGATTATGATTGTACGATACACTACCACCCGGGGAAAGGAAACAAGGTGGCAGATGCTTTGAGAAGAAAAGACCATGGAGTTTTGAACAATATAAGAATTTAAAGGGATCCAATTTTCATGGATCTAGTGAAGATGTAAATTGGAATAAACAGGGAAGGTGAAACATCAATGATTTTTCAAATGGTTGCCAAACCATCTTTACTAGAAAGGATTAAGAGTTCTCAAACCAATGATGAATAATTTCAAAAGAAGATTAAAGCTATGAATGATGGGAGATTGAGAGACTTTGTGTATGAAGATGGAATTTTGAAATTCGGAAAGAGACTTTGTGTTCCCGATATACCAGATCTAAAAAGGGAATTGTTGGATGATACTCATAGTTTCAATTTCTCTATACACCCTGGGAGCACCAAAATGTATAGAGATTTGAAGGAACATTTTTGGTGGGACAACACGAAGAGGGAGATTGCTGATTTTGTGTCAAGATGTATGGTTTGTAAAAAAGTGAAAGCTGGAAGGAAACAGCCTAGAGGAGTCATGAAACCTCTTCCCATACCGGAGTGGAAATGGGACAATATTATGATGGACTTTGTCATGGGGCTACCAAAGACTCCTAGAAGGAACGATGCAATATGGGTTATTGTTGATCGTCTTATCAAGTAAACACATTTTCATGCTATAAGAAAAGATCTACCACTAGAATGTCTAGCAAGACTATATATTAATGAATTTGTGAGACTTCATGGAGTACCCCTATCGATTGTTTCTGATCATGATCCCCGTTTAACTTCAAGATTCAGGAAGAGTCTTCAGAAATCCCCGGATACTGAACTTCATTTGAGCACTTCCTACCACCCTCAAACAGATGGACAATCAGAAAGAACTATTCAAACCTTAGAAGACATGTTGAGATCGTGCTCCCTAGACTTTCAAGGAATGTGGGATCAATATTTACCTCTGGTAGAATTTTCCTATAACAATAGCTTCCATTCGAGTATTCAGGTGGCACCATATGAAGAGTTATACAGTAAGAGATGTCGCACACCAACCTGTTTGGATGTCGTTGGTGAAAGAAAACTTGTAGGTCCAGAACTGTCGGAGGAAATGATGGAAAAGTTGAAGGTAATCCCAAATCACATCAAAGCAGCTCAAAGTAGGCAAAAGAGCTATGCTAATAATCAAAGGAAGGAATTGGAATTTCAAGTCAGTGATTATGTTTTCCTAAAGGTATCTCCATGGAAAAAAGTCATCCGTTTTTGTAAGAAAGGTAAATTGAGTCATAGGTACATCGGACCTTTCGAAATTCTAGAACGAATTGGGGCTATAGCTTACCGATTGGCAATGCCGCCAAGTCTCTCCAAAGGTCACGATGTGTTCCACGTATCTCTGTTAAAGAAATACATGCCTGAACCAATGCATGTAATCACCTATGAGGAGTTAGAACTGGAACTAGATCTATCTTATTGCGTGGAGCCCATCAGGATTCTTGATACGAGAGAACAAGTACTGAGAAACCGGACAACTCGTCTGGTAAAAGTCTTGTGGAGAAACCATAAGATGGAAAAGGAAACGTGGGAACCTGTGAAACTTATGATGAAGAACCACTTGAGTCTTTTCATGTGATATGTATTCTAGAAATTTCGAGGAAGAAATTATTTGAAGGAGGGGAGAATGTAACAACCCAATCTTCTACGGTACGCTTCTCTTTGAATAATGTGATAGTGTGTGTTGTGCGGAACACCGAGTTCTAACACACCATTACCAATAAAACTAGTCGTTATGAATAGTAATACCTACTTTTTGAAATTATATATATTTTATATTTCAAAATGGACTTCATTTTTGCATTCAGAATATTGAATTTAGCCAAAGGTGAAATTTTGGTACTTTTTGGATAACTTTAATATTTTGATGAATGGTGAAAATTACTAAATTTTAATTAAAAACAACTTTTTTAATTGAAATAATTTATATTGATAAATTATGAATTTGAGTGGTTTTAAAGTATATTAAGAATATTTTTTTTTTGATTTAATACAATGTTTGTCATTGGACATAATTTCACAATTAAACCAAACATAAACAAGTATCAATATGTTGATAGTTATTATATCTTAAAAACAAACTTTTTATTTTGACAGCAGGAATTAATTTTAAATTAATTTCTGCCACTTATGTGTTTTGAATTTGGAAAAATGGATTCCATATTTGGAATCAGGATGTTCAAATTTTCTAAATAGGAAACTTTTACTTTTAGTCATTTTGAATAATTACTGCGGTAAATATTTTATTTACCATGGTTAATGGTAAATCCGGTAAATAAGGGTTAAAAATTAATATTATAATAATATTAATTACCCTAAACCGTGTAATAAACTTATTGGTTGATACATTTTAGACCATAGGCATCTTTGGGTCGATTTTGGGACCCCATAGAGCCACATGTAGGTGATAGGAACACTTAATTTTAATTAAGTTAAAATATGTACAAAAATGACATAAGCATATATCTTTTAGAAAAACAATTTTTACATAGGGTTATATATGTTGGATTTTCGACTATAAATATTCATTAGAAAGATAAAAAAGTAACTACATAATAATAGTTTATTTATTTATTTTTAGACATTAAATAGGTTAATTTATTTATGACACAATGATGTTGACGTAATTACCTAATTAATGAAAAATTGGAATAATTGATATTATAAATACCCAAATAAATATAATTTCAGAATTTTTATGAATTATAATAATTTTATAGGTTAATATGACATGTTATAATTGCTTTAATTAACATTTTTCTAAGTAATAATTCTGTTATTATTTTTACAAAAATCAATTATTGAATAGTGTCAAAATTGACATAAATGTGTTTTTAAACAAAATATTATATTATTAATTGATATTAAATTCTAAAAATATAAGGTTCAGCAAAGAGACTTATATCATGATAGGTGTATCATCAATGGTCCACTTGGGGGTCTCTTTGATGTATTTAGTATGTTTATTAACCATATAATATAAAAATACAAAGAGACATTGTAAAAGTGAAACTAATTAACTTAGAGTTAATACTTAAAGATAAGGTTAATATAGTAACCCAACCCTGTCTAAATTATATTGGTTGAGTGTTTTTCGACACATACAAACCTAAAACTTTAAATAATCAAATTTGGAGACATTATAACCGAATATGAATTTATTATAAATTAATATTTCTAGCTTTTCCAAAGGTGCCCCTCACCCCTCTTATAAAAGGGCACTCTTCCTTCTCATTTCTTCACACGTTAAAAGCCTTTTGGTTCGGCCAAAATCTGCCAAAATACTCTTCAAACGTCCCTCACTACGTCCTACTGGCCTTAGTTTGATCAGAAAGCCATCCTATGGAGCCCTTTTGATCAAATCAAAAGGAAGAACCTGAAGAAGAGGTAATGTTTTCACCACCCTTTTTCATGTTCCTTTCTTTTCCCACTTATTCTTCCTTTTTTGTTACAATTCTAAAATAATAACTCCAGAATCATATATATACTATGATGTTATTGTAAATATGGTACAAGCATATTTATTATTCTATCCATCCTTGAATAACATGTCACCATACGTGCGTACGTACGGCTTATCGTCTCCACGTCGTGGTGTAATTGTTATTCAATAAATTATTATTTGGATAGGTATAATAATGATGTGTAACTAATATAAATAATAAATATAACATTATAATTATTCTGAATATATGATATAACATACAATTATATATTAATTTAGTATCAAATAAATGATATTATCGCTCGTGCGTACGTACGGACTACTGTCTCCACGAACGTGATGAGATTCATTCTCCATCGTATCCATTCAAGTATAATTCTCATTTGATAATTAATAATAGTATTTAAGGACTTGATATCATTCTAGATATGATTAAGATACAACCTATCCATGACAAACATATCTTACATAATAAAACATATAAAAGAAAACGAGTAAGTTTTCACCCGAAACAATGATAATACTTTGATATTATTAACAGATCAATGTTAAAAGATAATATATGATATCATATTAATTTATATGCTTCATGTATAATTTAATAACAATTAATTCACCATTATATAAAAGGTTAACCTACCCCAACCAAGGAAAATTACAAGGTAAGGGTTATTTCACAATCTCTTCATTATCTGAGATTTTTTATTCGTAATAATCTACTGGGATCTCTTTATCATCCACATCCATGCTTCTTAAAAATTTATTTCAAAATATTCTTACTATTTTAAATAATATGTATTAAAGTCATTTATACCCTTGTTGACTTTTATAAGTGGTTTATAAAGGAATCTTTCTGTCATTTTCCAAACAAGGTGCGTTTTAACCTTTTCGACAGAATTAAGGGAAGAATGTTTTTTTCACTTATATGGCGGGTGCGGCTATTTTCCACTATTATAAAATTGATGATTCTTCCTTTACAATCTTATAAGAATATTTTCAGAGAAAATTATATATTTTATAAATATATGACACTTAAATGATTTCAAAATAGAAAGAGATATTTCTATAAAAAGAGTTTTGATTTCATCTATGTCAACATCCTTTGATGGATTTACACTTTTTTGAAGTTGATTTATTATGATACAAAACTTCTATATTGTATTGAAGTTTTTGTGATTTGTTTGACTATGGATGTGCTATTTTTATACCATTCATATTTTATGGTGGAAGTATTGACATTTCTTATGCTAGTTTTAATACGAATGTTTATGTTATGTTTAAACCTTTTCATATGGGAATGCATTGGACTTAATATGTGACTGGTGGAGCCCGCTATAGCTCCTCGATGCATTGGTAGTTCTCATAAGACAAACTATTTCCATGGCACAAGGCCTTGACAAAATCTTATTTGAGGTCTTGGCATGAGGCCTTGGCTATGTGGTTATGTTAGTCTGGCATTATGCATTCCATAATTATGAAAGTTGTTATTGATATTGCATGTGATTATTAGATTAGTAGAATATCCATGTGAATAGGTAAATGGCTTTATTTCATTTAATTTTTCCCATACTATGTGGAAGTTCAAGTTCAAAAGGCTTTTGTTTTAGTTATACACTACAGTAAATGTTTATTCTTATTTATGAATGTTTCAACTATATTGTTAACCTTACTGGGCCTTTGAGCTCACAATTTTTCTATGTTTTATTCTTCCCTGTATGTGAAAAGTAAGTTATCAATGACCTGCAGGGATACTATGAAGGTATAATAGTGTGGACTATGGATACATTATTTTGTTGTCGTAGTTTTTCACTTTATGATGTAATGTAAAACTTTATGAATATATCTAGTGTTTCCAAGGCTACTAAACCAATCAGTCTTTCGAGATTTGATCTTTCTTGTGATCATTCCAATGTTATTTAATAATGCTCCGACTCTAGTTAACTATGGTCGGGGCGTTACAATATGTTCTACTATAGGTTCTTCTGCTGAGGTTGTTCCAAATGAGTTATCAGCATCTAGTTGCACCGACATTGGATTAGAAGAGACCAGATGAGGCTGGAAGATGACATCCCTATGACTCTCCCCATCCCTTGAGAGAAGAATGCAGCCAGAGTAGTGGTCTCCATCAGGGCTAGAGTGGTTTTGGAGCAGGTTGTGGTCAGCTTCAGGCTTTAGCATTGCCAGTGTTAGGTGACCTAGACCACATTCGATGTACCATATTCTTATTTCCTACTTAGGTGTATGCCTTGATTGATTCAAGATCCACGACATCCTTCTTATAACATACCCTTTTCTAATAATTGGGCCATGAGGTAGAGAGGCGTTCAGTTCCCTTAGCGTTGACTATGCCAATTGAAGGTCAAGCTGAATTGTTTGATGTATGTAAAGAATATTAGCTACTGTTATGGCTAAACCAATATCGGGGATATTTCATATTTTATGAATAAAATTATATTATGTCATCTTTACATGGATTGGTTTTATTCTATGAGGATATCATGGATTGATCCAAGAGGTAGGTGGTGTTCATCAATGCTGATAGAGAGCCAATAGTGATTATAAGTGAGGGAGACCCTCAGATGGTCCAGATGCATGTCACGTCCTTGTCATCTATGATTGGTTGATTTGATTTTAAGTTCTTCATATATTGATTAGTTTTCATTTACCAGGGTTATAGAAGAGTACACTAATGTTTTCCCAGACGTGGTTGCAGCATTACCCCCTTGACAAGTGATCAAGCTGGGGATCGAGTTACAGTTGGGAGCGTCTCCTATCCCTATGCATCAGTATTTGATAAACCATTTTGAGTTACGGGAGCCATGTGTAATGATTTATAGTTAGTTACAGTGTATATTTTTTGGGACGTGTGTGTCACTGTGGGGAGCACCTGTTTTATTCGTGAAGAGGCCCGACGACAGCTTGTGATTATATATTGATTATCAACACTTAAACAATGAAATCGTGAAGAATCAATATCTTCTTCTACGGATCGATGAATTATTGAATAATTTGAAGGGTGAATGTTGGTTATCGATGATTGACATGCAATAATGATATCATCTGTTGTATGTGAAGTATGAGTACATCCCAATGAAATATATCTATTATAGTCATGGTAATTACAAGTTCGTGGTAATGCCATTTGGTTTGAAGAATTTTGCAGGAGTTTTAATGGGGTTGAAGAACGCTTCGTTCCATGAGTTCATGGATTATCTTGGGGTGGTTTCCACCAATGACATCCTTATGTACTCTGTGTCTGAGGAGGATCATGATGATCATATGTATTCTATTTTGAGAGTTCATCATCAACAACATCTATTTGGGAAGTAGTCAAAGTTTGATTTTTGGGCTCGAGAAGTCTATTTCTTGGGGCATGTTGTAACCCAGTAGGGATAAGCTAGTGGATCTCTTGATGATATAAGCAATTGTGTCTATGGGGGCCACCAACTTAGTTGTAGAGGTGAAAAGTTTCCTTGGTCTCATAGGATACCACATGAGGTTCATAGCTGATTTATCTGTTGTTGTGAATCCTCCAATATCTTTGACCGAGAAGGATTAGGTGTTCATATGCACTAATCAATGTCAGGGATCATTTGAGTTTCTTAAAGTTATGTTGGTTAGTACATTGATTCATTTTTGGGAAGCATAGGAAGTCTAGTTTGATGTTTTCTATGATTCACTACATCAGGGGTTAAGATGCATTCCAATGAAAAAGTTATTGTCCATTTCAAATGGGACTTGGAAGTTGCATCCCCATGTGAATAACTATGTGACCCATGATCTTGAGTTATCATTAGTGGTGTTTCCTCTGATGTTGTGAAGACATTAAATCATTGGAGAGCTCTTCATGGTTTTCAATGATCCTAAGAGCTTGAGGTATGGTTTCTCCCAATGACACATGAACATGTGACAAAATTAGTGGATGAAGTTATTAAATGACTAAGACATAAAAATATCATATACAACTAGATAAGGGAATGTTCTAGTTGATGAGCTGAGCAGTAAGTCACCATGAGATAAAATGGATGAATTTTATGACTGGTGGAGAGTGATGAAAGAACTTTTATCATCACACCTCAATACCGGAGAATTTCGGGGCATGTGTTGCCTTTTTCTGATGAAGATGTAGTCATATATGGTGGAATATATGGAAGAGTCCCAGTTGAGGGATCTAAAGGTAGTGGTCTGAATATACAGTGTTTTTTGAGGTGAGTCATTGATGGTTTTTCTGAGGATGAACATCAATTGGTGTAGTATCAGAGAAAGCATTGATGATGCGGGAGAGAATTATTTTAGAGTTCCATAGTTCACCTTTATCGGTGCATACCAGCATGAAAAATATTTACCGATCATTGAGGATTATGTTTTGGGGGGTTAGGATGAATCCTGGAGTTGTAGAGTTTGTGTCTTAAAGATGGATCTCCCAGAAGGTGAAGGCTGAGCACCGTGTCCCCAGTGGTTTTCTCCAGTCGTTAGATGTTCCTATTTATAATTGAGAGGACATACCAATGGACATTGTTACTAGATTATCTCATGTTTAGGGAGGGGATGATTATGTTTTGGATTTAGAGGATTGTATAACTAAATTATCCCACTTCATAGAGATCAAGGATTCAAGCTCATTGAGGGAAGTTTATAGAGAATGTGTTGAGACTCCACAGATTCATAAGGATGATAATTTCCGACCGAAAACCTCGTTTTACTTATAAGGGGTGGAGAGGTATCGAACAAGATTTCGGTTCCTAGATATTCCATAGAACTACATCTCATCTGCTGAAGAATGGTAAGATTGAGCGGACCATCCATAATCTTGAAGTCACACAGTGCTCTTGTATTAGGATTTTTGTATGGTTGTGTATGTGGTTCATACCCATGGAAGAGTTCAATTAGGAAAATTGTTTTCACCCCACCATTGGTATGTCACCATTTGAATACTTTTATGGCCTACCTTTCCATTCTCTGTTGTGCTGGACTAGGGTGGGATAGTCAGAAATTCTTGGACCAAGACTAATGCAGAATAAGATAGAGATCATTCAGATGATTCCTGAGAGGATGAAGGTAGCACCTTATCATCAAAAATCATATGTCTATCAATGGAGCACAAATTTGAATTTTTATTATGGGGATCTTGTGTTTCTAAAGGAAACTCCCTTTCATGGGTAGGTAAGGTTTGGTCATCGGTGTAAGCTGTCTCCCAGGTTTGTTTGGCCATCAATGGTGTTAACTCACATTAGAGATCTAGAAAAACATTTAGCACTTCCCTCATACATCATCCCGATACACAATTGTTTTTCATGGGTCATACATCCATCGTTATCCTCACGATGACTCTAATTTTATCGATTTGGGTGATATTGATGATGATTATGATGCGACTTTTGAGGAGTGGCCTGTACTGATCCATGAATACAAGGAGAAGGTATTGTGTGGGCATGATATCCCCTTGCTTCATGTCTTTTTGGGACATGGTGGCATGGAGGAGAGTACATTAGAATGTGAGTCATAGACACATGCTTAATACCACGTGTTGTTTGTTGTTTACCAATTTTCATTTATTGATGTTCACTTTTTGGTTGTAGACCATTTGTGTTTATGAGATGCCTTTCTTCTCTTGTTTTTTGTGGCTTCTCTTTGGAGAGGTTTCTCGATGGGTGGTTGTTCGGACAAACCCTTTTATAGTTTCCCTCTAGGATAGTTTTGAATTCTCAATGATTGGAATTTTTTGAGAGGTATCTGATGTAAGGTACTGAATCTGCGAGGATGGAACTATTTCATTTTTTATCAATTTCACTACACAGTGAAGACTCAAATGATTTTTGGAGGAGTCCGGTCACGAGAAGCAACAAATAGGTGGGATAAACGATGTGACCAAGGGGTACACAACATGTATTACTTCAATTTTGTTTCTCTAATTATTTACATGTAATCGTATATTTAAAATGATTTATCCTTTTTAAACACATTTCAATTCACCTAATAAAATACATTAACCAGTTTAAAAGAATTTCTGTGATCCATTGTTGTTTCATTCCACTGGGATAAAATATTTCCTCTTGATTTTACAGATAGTGTAATATCTATTTTTTTTGTAATCATGTCTTTCTTGATGACATTGTTAAATAATTTAAACCTTAAATTAATTGATAATTAACTGAATAATGATAAAAAGGAATGTAGACGAATCAGTTTTGTTTAATTTGTGGTTAAATAAAAATTTATGTAGATGTGAATGTCTATAAAATTTGGTTGTTAAACCGGAAGCATGTTGGTGGTTGTTATTTAATGGAATTTTATATTAATTTTTCAGTGAATTTATGTTGCTATCATAGCTATCATTTTAGGTTTCCCATATTTGGAAACAACTAATAATTAATCGGTCAATTCGAGATGTAATAATGAACAACTTTTCAAATAAAACATAATTCCTTGTTGGGTTCTGTGTTACCCTCTTTCTTGTATGCTTGAGAGACTTCATTATAGTTTCCTTGAGAGTTCGTTGAGTGTGAACACCATATTCTTTTTTTAAGGGCCAAGATATCTATTGATATGTTGTTTGTTTATAGCTTATTTTGTAATGATGTGGTAATGTATGGCTATTGTGATATGTGGGTGCATGGAGGCGTAGTGGATGTGGTAGTAGTTGATGCTTAGAGTGGCGAGATGCATCTATTTATTTATGTGGGTGTTGGGGAGGAAATCAGTGATGTTGAAATGGGATGGATATGAATGATTAGATGTTTGATAAATCTTTTTGGTTGTTTATTTGATTTTCATTCTCCACTACTCAATGATGTTTGTCTTACTACCCTCTTTCTAAGTTTTATTGAAGATGTAGGATGTATTCCACTAGCATTCCATTTTTAGATTCTCTATGGAAGATTTGCCATTAATTTTCCTATTGTTGGAAAAGACATGACATGTAGTTCATTTACTCACTGTGTGGAGCCCCTTGGGTATAGTAGCGTATAATATTTTTCTAGAATGTCTTGAAATATAGGGAATTAAAAATTATTTTAATAAATAATTGAATAAATGATGTTATCCATGGCGTTTGAGCTTTCCATGATGAAATGATGAGGTAATATTTCTAAGAAGCTATGGACTTGGTTTGGTTTTGCCTATAGGGTATGAAACATTGGTGTGATGCTAATGAAATATAATGTGGAACTAATAATAGTTAATAAATGTTTAATGAACTAATTAATGTAATTAAAAATCGATAAAAAGGGATAATGTAATCTAATGTAGCACTTTAAATGGTTGTTGGATTATAGGATACCTATTCATAGCAGTAGTAGCCGAGAGTCCAAGCATTGTTAGCTGCAGTTGAGTCTAAGACTAGGTTACTCCCATAGGGTGGTTGTGTGGTATAGTATATTCTATAATTTAGTGTTTCTATATGATACTACACCCCATAAGTTAGGGAAAATGACACCATGGGGATTCTAAGCCCTGGGGGGTTGTTTTCCCCAACATTCTAGTGGGTGGATGGAAGGCTGACTACCCATGTTGGCCCCACTCTACTCTTTTGGTACTTACATGTGTCGGTAGGAACACTAGTTAGTTTTACCCATATATGTGTGTATAAGGCTATAATGGATTGTGGGTTTTTAGGCACGTATAATTTGGATATAGTTTCCTATAGACTACTATATATGTAACATGTATAGGTTGTGATGGCTTGAGAATATTTACTCAACGTAAGGGCTACGATAGATTGAGGTTTATTTCCTGACATATGAAACTCGTTATACGAGATGTGGTGTCTCCTGGAAACTACATTTTTTTTACTTTCATTATTTGTACATGGTGGTTGGGCTATATGAGGTTCATGATGTGGTGCTTTTCCCAGGTGTATGTGGGCAAGACTTTTGGACAGAGGTTCTTAGAATGTGCGATGTAGGGGAAACATGGAAACCCATTGGGGAAGTAATAGTGGGGTTCCCTTGATATTATTTATTATGTTATATTCAATTATATGCAATAATTGGTGTGTGAATACATTGTGAGACTAGGAATATAGTATACCTGTTCAGCTAATGAGTTAGTTTCATTTGTTGTTCATTGTGATTTATCATTCATTATTTTTTTATGGGAGGTTTTGGGGTGTATCCTAATGGGTATTATATTATATTAATAATATATATATATAAACTATTTTCTAGTTCACATGGAGCAGGTTGGAGATCAAGCTGGTTACTACTACATTAGGGTTGCAAGAGCTATTTGGGATTTGTGGTCACTGCCATTTTTATTTTTTTTATACTTATATATTTCCAGTTCTGTTTAATTAGTGTTTTCATGACATTACATATGTGTACTTGGAATTTCATTTATATTATTGTATGAGTTGGATTTGGTTGGTGTCTGTCTTATCTCTCTCTTTCATATGTGTTCTCTAGGAGGATAATACCTCCCATTGGTTTGTTTATTTTACCCGTCGTGCTAGTCTCCAACCTGAGGCATACTAGAGGCGAGACATGGGGGTAACTATCTACATTCTCACATTTCTTGACTAGGAGGGGTAAAACTTGTGGGGAGAGGGTCTAGAAAAAAAGGATTCAATTTTTGTTATAAGAACGTAAATTTCGCTATAATCATCGAAAATCCACATTTATCCATCTTTCTTATTGAATAAAAGGATAGAGGATCCCATTGGTGGAAAATTATGGAGAATAAATATATTATCACAACACACCTATAGTTTTCTCATAAACTCCACTAAAACCATAGTTCCAATTTTATAGGGAGTCTTTCAAGTAGTTCTTCTATTAGGGACATAACCAAGGGAGAACTCGACTTAATGATATGGTGCATTTGCAGGTAATTCATCTATGAATACCTAAATGATCCAAATATTTTTTTATATATTTTGATTAAATGTATAATCTATTTTTTAATATATTGAGGGGTAAACTTTACATTCTCAAAATACCCTGATGCACTTAATCCTTTATATAGGTAAATTACAGGCCCTAAGACCGAATTCCTAAACTCAATCACCACACTAGATGTTTCGATTTTTTATGAACCATAAAAATTACGTAGTGAAGATGCTCAATAATAAATCTCAATGGATGAATACATGGTCTTGTTTCAAATGGAAAAGAGATAACCTCTCAAACATCAAAATATTATAGGATTTCTGATGATTTATCATTGATCTTACTTTACTTGGGACTACAATAAGGATCTGATGATTTTTTAACTAAAGACAACCCATCCACCAAAAACTTCTAATCAGTAAACTCCAATAGCTACACTCCTCTATCATCCATGATTCTCAAAACATCCTAGTCTTATCACCCGCAACAGATTAACCTTTATCAAGCCTCCCTCCTCTCTCTAGTCAGCACCATGCCTATCGCTCCACTACCTCCCCCGTCTGTCCACCACCGAGTCTTCTATGATAAAAACTACCTGATGATCTACCTATTGAGTGTTGATATCACCTCTCCCTAGGGTTGTCTCCTCTACATTCCTCAATATATAAATCGATGTATTCTGATATAATGTGTATTTCTTAAATTTTATGATTTCATTTTCTATTAATATATATTTTTTGATTTTATTCCACTATAATATAAAAAATATTAGATACAAGGGATTGATCGATATACGACTTAAATGATGAAGTATCCCTTATAAAGATAATGTATTTTACATCTTCATCATGAGTCACAATTTCCTTCTCCATGGAATATAATTTTTCATCAAATTTTTAGATATAGTCCATACCATGGTTTATATCAATGTAAACAATATATATTATAATAAATTCTAAAAAGTGTTCCTCTTTATGTGTCATAATGGAGACATACTGTCACATCTTTATTTGAAGGAGACTATCACTTGTTATTTTAACTAGAAACTATCTTTTTAAAGTGATAGGTATGTAATTAATATTCTTAGAAAACATAGAGAATATAATATAGTGGGATGATTCAAAATCAAAAATATCATCGTATAAATTTGAGGCTATGATTGAAATACCTTCTGACACTTCTTTGGGTACATCCAGCGCAACTAAAATGATCAAATAAGATTGGCATACTTTCTTTAGTATCTTTTATAGTGGATAGCCCATAAGGTCGGGGAATTGGTTTGAATAATTTCTAATTTTTTTAATTTTTAATAACATGTAATAATGGACTCTTTCTTTCCCTTATATTCATTTTATAAATGACCCATGTCACCACAGTTGTAACAAACTCATATTTTCCATAAAATATTTTGTAGTTTTTTTCCATTACACAATTTTAACATGATGGAAATTGCTTCATCATCTTCATCTTCATGGTAAAATAGATTTTATTTTTATAGTGATCATATGATATATTATTCTATTTAATCATATCGAATATATATAATCTATAAAATTATTTCACTATTTTTATTGACCATAAAAATATTTCATCATTTGATGAAAATTATAGATAAACATTCACCCATCAGATATATATCTTCATCATATCATGGAAATGTTCATTTTGGCATTCAATATTTTTATGTTATATCTATCCCATCATAATTGTATTTTAATGTATTTATCACAATCTACAACACAATAATCTAGCATTCGATTAATGCTAAGGAACATTCTCATCATTTTAGTTCATTTGACTTGATGGAATCATTTTTGAAATAATATTTCTCTAAATTATATTAATTCCATGTGATCTATTCTATATTCCTCCCTATTATTCACGATTATCATCAAATTATGATCATCACCACCACTGTAACAACCCTATAAATGTGTAACTTTTTACTTTTCATCAATTCCTTGTCCAGAAATTTCTATTCAGTCAACTTAATATACAAAGTTTCAATTAAAGGATTAGTAGATCCTATAAATGTTGTGAGATTCTATCTCTTGAAGTGATCAAACATTATAGAATTATTCCTTGGAAATATTTTTACTCTTTCAGATCCAGATTATTCTCTATAACCTGAGTAATATTCTGGAATATGTCCATGTTCTTCTTAGATCCAACACAATTACACTGTCATAATCAACAGGAATATTTCATCATTGATTATGAGTATTGATACAATTCATTATTCCAGATGTAATTTCTAAACAACGCAATACACTGAATTAGTTCATAAAATAATTAAATTTTAATCAAAATGTATAATTCTAAATCCAGTGTAATGAACAAAGAAAATTTATACATTGTTAATCATGAAATAATAATCATAGTATCATTAACAATATTTCGAAATCATAAAGTTAATTTCAAATCCCTCATAATCGTTTATAAATATTACATAATTCATATAATGAATATTCCCTAGGAGTTTTATTCAAAGTGTTCAGTAAGGAATGTATTCATAGACTGGGTGAAACTTTGGTCAAATCCCAATTCACCATTTTTATAGTAATTTTCCCTATGTGAAACTATACCAGTAGAACAACAACATGTAATATTCAGATGTGGATTTATTTCAATGAAAAACCATATAATATCTTTCTTATAATAAATCATAGGATATAATTCCATCATATTACATTTCCTCAAAGACTATCATCAGTTTCAATTCCCTATTATATTTTTCCTTGTAATAATTACAATGGTTTCAAATAAAATTCCATTACCAGCATTTGTTACAACCTTGTCTGTATTGACTAATAGGCGGTGGTCAATTGTTTTACTATAGAATTAATTAAAAGGGTTACATCCCAATGGACAAGTGATTTTAGTAGTCATGGAGAGTTAGATACATTCATGATACCAATTTTCAATAGGTGATTAGTAATAAACCTTGTAAAGGAAAACATCCAGAATCCTTAAACCCTTTAAAATAATTCTTCTTTATATCCTATAGAATAGAAAAAAATAATGGTGAGATTAAATTCTTAGTATGGTTGATGTATATTATAATACATCATAATGAAATAATATATAATGTATATGAAATGGTAAATAACCGAAAACCATACTCATTAAATCCTCCAATTGACACTTCTATTTAAATTAAGAATAATTAATATAGTAAAATAAATAACTGAACAAACCTAAAATTTAATTAATAACATCAAAAAAATATGACTTACTGAATAATATCAACAAAAATAATCTCATTTATTATATTAAATAATTTATAAATTAAATAAATTCCTAGTATTGCATGTCAGGACCCCAAAAAACAATATATATTTATCGTCCTAACCTTTCACCATGAAAATTAAATATTAAGGGTAAAACGTCATTCAATTTGGGAAGATATTTTTCCACATGAGACTTACCAAAGCATGAAGTAAGACATAAACTATACTGCTTCTATAAATAAATAATCACATATAATTTGATTTATTTAATTTATGAACAATATTCCTCATCAATAAATATTTTTATTCAGTAAAGGATAAAAATTTATCTGTATTTATATAGTTAATAAAATTAAATCAATTTGAAAACTATATTTATAAATGGTATATGTTTTAGTCAATAATAATATCAATTTTTAGAAGAAAATGTATATTTATGAAAAAATTTAATTTCTAATGAAAAATTATCTAAACAACGTTATTGTCTTCAGATAAATTAAATAAATAAAAAATAAATTTATAGATTATAGGTGATTATTAGTTTATTATAAATCGTATGTTTTTTAAATAAAATCAAGTATTTTGGAAGAATAAACATTATTAAAGGGAAATATAAAAATTTAGTTTCCTAAAATAATTTTTATTTTGAAACCATTGAAATTTGAATAATACACCACATTTCATTGAACTATTATGGTGATGGGAAATATCATTATTGTTGTATATATTAAAAAAATTCCTATAGAATTATTATAGAATCCTAACATTCAAAACAAATAGACCTTTTAAATAATTTTTTAAATTCAAGGAAAACATACAATTTACTAAATAATTCATTCGAATAAAAAAATTACTTTTTATAAAATTTTTGAAACATTCGTTCATTGAATGAAAATATTTCAAATTTAATGAGAAGTTATTTTAGTTTTTTAAAAATTTTATCTCTTTATTCAAGTACCATAGATACAAAATGTAAGAAAAATTGTATATAAACTAATAAAAAAATCAAGTGGATAAAAACAATTATGGAGATTATAAAGGAAAAATTATAGTATTCATTCAAAATAAGTAAAATAAGTACAAAAAGAATATGATATTGTAAAATAGATCATACATATTCGGTAACTATAAAATTATAACCCATTGATAGTTAAGAATTAAACTCAATTATTAATAATCATTAATAAATATTTAATCATGTTAGATAAAAAATCATTTAGCACAATACATAAAAGTTTATAGGTTCATAATAACATATATCTCTCAATGAAGTGAAAAGTGAGATGAAATCACTTGAATCACAAGCCACAATAGTCTAACATGACATAAAATCTAGTATAGCTGTTCTAAAAAGAATATTAATTTATTCGATAACCATATTCATATTTATAATATTATATAGGATTATATTATAACATCTTTCCACCCATTCATAAATAATATTTTATTATTTATTTTGTTTCGGGTATTAATTACCTTTTTTTATTATGCATGTTTTTTTAAGAAAGATCATTTTCCCTTAAATATTATATTGATCCATATTATTATGAATTTTATTGATTCTATAAATATCATATTTAATTATTATATATATTTCTAGAACCATTATTAAAATTTTGGCATTGAAACATGAATCATATCTCTTCATGGATATCGTATGCTATACGTATGAAAAAGTAAGGATATCATCCCATTAATGGGGTAAATTTCAAGAAAGAAGGTGATATTTACATTTTTTTAGAATTCATATCATGTAATATAAGGTATATTTATTTTTAGTATAGTCCATGTGATTCGGTGAAGGAAAAAAATTACATCGATTAACGAGGCGATAGTCCTACGTACAGAAGAGTGAGTAATTTGTTTCCCATTTTATATAGAAATGTATGTATAATTATAATATCATAAACATAATTACATATCCGCATAGGTTAGATAATGATGTTATTTTAATGTTAAATTTAAGACATAATATAATGTAAAAAACATGAAGTAAAAATGAATAAGCATTGTGAACACAATTACCTTTACATAGATGAACCTACATTGGAAATAATATTAATGACACTAAGGATGGACTATTGGGAATAAACATATATCATGAATGAGTATATATACTTTAGGGTAGATTTTTTCCATGTTACATTGATCCAAATATCCTGTGCGGTTTGATGAAGTTAGTGTAGGGAGTTCCATTTTGTAAATGAGGAGTATTGACATTTTTGTAAATAACCAAAACAATTCAACAATGTGAAGACAATTTCTCTGAATGTGAATCCAATATTAATAAATAATGTGTTTTAGGGATGATAAGTTCTATTCACACATCCAAAACTGAAAAAAACTTATTTAAACATGTTATTTTATTTACATCAAAGGATAATTATTTTACCATTTGAGTTTTGACATATGTAACTTATATTTTTTCCTAGGTAAATTATCCTTTAATTATAAAAAAAATGATCCTTATTAGAAAATTTAATTCAGATAATTATAATTATTTAATCCAATTTATGAAATAAATATTCTTTTTTTGTGGTATATTAAATTTTATAGAACACATGTAATGCAAAAAAAACACTATTTTAACCTTAATAACAATAATTAATATAATATTTTTTATATTAATCAATATGGGAAAAAATTAAGTTGAATTTATATCCTAATACTAATTATTACTATTACATATATATATTTCATTATATCAAATTTTGTTCACATAATTGATAGATTTGTTGTAATTATCCTAGAAATCATTCAAAAAAATAATTTTTCTAGAAATGAATATTTCAAGCATAAGATGATCCTATATTTTGTACATAATATTAATATTAATTATATAGATTCAAATTAATATATAAATATTCATAATATAAAAATTTCATTAAAATTATTCCTCATTAAATAATATTTTTTAACTAAAACAGATATACATTATACAATTTAAAAAAAAAAGGATTTTTGGAGAAATATTTTTTTAAATACGCTTTTTTAACACAAAATTTTCTTAACTTCTTTATATATAATTTATAGAAAATATTTTCTTAATTATAAATAAAATTTAAAATTATTATAAAATGGATAACTAAATAAATATCATATTTTTGATTATTCATATTTTCTTATATGTAAAGGAAATTAAAAAAAATTAATCTAGGATTACATTGACCATGAATGTTAAAAATAAATATTCATTGGATCCAACTAGATTTTTTTTTCAATAAAATATTAATTTGTTAAATTTAAAGCTAGTTTATTAACTTAGATATTTCAATTAATAGATAATTTTGTTTAAAAAATATTATTTTATCTCACACATTATTATATATTCCAATTCTAAGATATAATGGAGGTATATTTGATTAACTTTAATGAAAGGAATAAATTTTTTCAAGATTTTTTTTTTGTAATTTGGAAATCATGTAATTATCTATTATCTCTAGACTACTAAACTGATCTATCATTCATGTTATAATTCATTGTATATTATATCCATGTAAAAATGTATACACTAGAAACAAGTTACTAGTGTTGATTTTTTTACATCTTCATAGGATCATTTGTCATAAACATGAATTCATTTGATTAAAAAATTATTTAAAAAAATTAAAGATTCGTAAAATTAAATAAATGTCAATAAAATTATTTGGAGTTTTCTTAAATAGTTAATTTATCTAATTAGTTATTTTGATTAAAAATGTAAAATATCTATAAATTATATACAGGTATAATCAATGTGATATTTGAGATTCGGGAAGTGAGTTGTGATGTTCTCGTATATCCATTTGTAGAACCTTAAAGAATGCATCCCACATTATGCATTGGGGTATGTCTGTTATATCTGTGTTTGAATGAACCTACACATTATTAAATTCAATTAATATTTGGATGAGTTTTTGTGAATTTATGTATACTTGATTAAGAATTTTATATATTTCAACAATTAATCTTTTCATTAGAGTTTTTCAAGTACAAAATTGATGATAGTATTGTGGTTCATAATGACCATGTTTTCCATCAAATTGATTAGATGAGTTGAGATAAACATGATCCCAATGATGTTCTTATGACCATTGTGGAAGATCTAGTTTATGTCGGTATGTATAATATAGAAAAGGAAGGAGGTATCAGTTCACGTCAAGATAGACTTACAATGGTAGACAATAAGATCCCCAAAAAATATGGAAATTCAAAAGGGGTATTGTGTGTTGAATTGTAATCTGAAAAATAATAGAAAATACTATTAAAATTATTGTGGAATATTGGGGGTAAAATTATTAAACAATTCAAATAGATACAAATGACATATGGGATGATTGAAGAGTAAAAAAATAATGATAAATAATTGGGAACATGATATTTATAGTATCATGGTTTTAAATGATCATATACCTATACTAAAACTCTATACCCAAGAGAATAAATATGAACTATGATATAACCTTATGTGATAATAAAGACCAATCTGAGGCAATTACATGGTTGTGAAAAATACATGGCCTTTCATAGAGTATCCATAACATATGCTTGTTAATAGGTTCAAACACAAGCTCTAAACCATCCTTTATGATAGGTATATGAACTCAATGTATTCTTATTTAATTGTCGTATAAATAGTTTGATATCTGTATACAACTTCATAATAAATCTACAATACAAATAGTAGAGTATAATGTTGAAATTAAAATACTATGAAAATTAAATATGTAAATGGTGTTTCTATTTTAGAAGTAGCAACCCTTCGGTAATAGTGAGATAGTATAATGATATTGCGTTGGGAATACAAAAATTCCATATAATTAAAAATATAAGTGAGTAGAAAAATTCACATATCAAACATTTCATAACATAAGTATTTATTAAATGAAATATACCATTTATTTCTATTTACATTTTTATTCAACTTCATATTTATAAATGCAACACAAAAAATGTTTTAAAATAAGCATTATAATTATTCAAATATATATATATATATATATATATATATTATTTTTAAAAATAATTCTTCAAAGGTTATATAATTTTATATATTATAATGTCCAAATATTTTTTAATCTATATTGAAATATTAATTTAATTATTCATTTATTTCCACCATACCAATCAATTTTAAAAACACTTAATTATTTTTAAAAATATCGAATGAAAATGATAGATGAAATAATAAAGAATCCATATAAAAATTATTATTGAAAAAAGAGTCTCAAAAATTTATCTATGGTAATATGTGATTGAAAATCATGTCCTAAATATTGATAAATACTTAATCATGCAGTTATAATTATATATTAGAGTATATTTGTATGAAATCTTTTTTCTAAAATGAAATTATAAAATCTCTTCTTTTTAAACAATTCGTAACTTTTGGAAATTTATAAATAAAACTAATAAAACACTCTATATCTGACCAATACATATGTATAATATATTTTTATATACTCATATGTAATATTAAATCTAATATATGTGAAGGTAGAAATTTGATATGTAAGATTTTAACATTTCTAAATTATCATAATATATTATTCATAAATTAATACATAACATTGTAATAATTTTTGAAATTTTCAAGTTAATGTATTACATAATTGTAAATATTCATTATGTAAGAGTATTTAAATTGTAAAAATTTAAATTCGTCCATCATACATAAGGATACCCTCATGTTTAGTATAATTCCCTTTGATAAAATTCAAGACATATTAAATTTTTAGTATCAAATAATGATGCTTAAAATTCTGATTTGTTATTTATTTTCTTATCTAAAAATATCAATATGTATTATGCTAAACAGTATAGGTGTGGTTTTATACACCATGGTTTTTCCCAATGATTGTATGATTTCTACATTTACATAATTTCACTACCTTATAAACATAAGATAATTTATAATTTACTATGAATATGTATGTTCATGTATATATGACAATTATTCTACTCCAAATATATGAAAATAATAATGATTTTTTAAAATAATGAATAAAAACTATTAATTTTATAAAGAAAATGAATAATATAAACAATAAAATCATATTATGTGATGAATTAATAAACTAAGATATTGATATGTAATTATAAATAAATAAATCCAAAATTCAAAATAAGCCACTAAATATTCTTCTACTTCTAGATAATTACAATTTCTAATATTTTCTCACATATTTATGAAATTAATAAGTAATGACAATACAGAGGGGATCATAAAAACATTTTTAACAGCAAATAAAAAAACATCGGCGTAAAATATTTTTAATATGAAACACATATAATTTCCAATGTTAAAGAATATTAATTAATAATATTTTGAAATGAAATGAATAATTGTTTTATTGAAATATTGACCAATAATACCATGAACCTAGAAAATACAAAAAATTAAAAGACTAACATCCTCTTAACATGCCAATAAAAGATTTATATACCCACTATAAAGATATAAAAAATATTAAAATTAGAAAAAACACTCCATTAATACATTATTTCATTTATCGAATTTTTTATAAATTTAATAATTATTATGGGAAATCCTATTATATATAAGAAAAAATACATATTTGGAGTGAACAAATCATTATTGAAATTCATTCAATTAAAAAAGGAAAGAAATGAATTAAAATTAAATAATAGTTATGAAAATAAAAATAAAAAAATAGAAAATAATTAATACATGCTCACTTGGCATAATATAAACATGAAAAATAAAGCTCATACAAGTATACTATTGTTAATCAATAAAAGGTTTATGAAAAAATAAACAGAACAAAAAAAATTTATTTTCTTTTAACTATTTATAAAAACTATTTAAGAGGCTGTTGATGTTTTATTAAGATTTATAATTTTTTGATTGACATAAAATTTTTAATGTTGTTTTATAATTTATTCTGAAAATTTTATTTTCATTTTGATATATAGAATCTTGATTGAAATATAGATATTTAATTTTCAAAAGTTTCAACCATGTAATCAAAATTAGAATTTTTCAATAATGGAGCACTTGATAAGAATTATCATTTTCATTATATGATTTTCTTAATGAATCGAATAGTCCTTCCCAAAATTTGAATTTTAAATCTGTACTAATGAATAGTAACACATTACATTGGATGTCAACTTGGGGACTTCAGAAGACTAAATTTGGATTTTACAAGTGTAACTTGAGACATTATAAGAATATTTTAACCAATTCGTAAGTGAATTCTAGGAATTTATAATGTATTAGAATATAACTAACAAGAGTAATCATGTGACATTGGACAATTATAACCCATTTACAATAGAGTCATTTCAAATCCTAAATGGAATTTTGAAATAGGATTGAGAATTTCCAAGGATTCATGTGAGATTCAAAAAATTTAACACACAATTTAAAATATCTATGAAGATTAGATTCCAAATTAAATATGATCATTATTAACATGATATTTGTAATTTATAATCATAGATTTTTGGAAATATCAATGATCTAAATAGAGATATATGGTGGTGTGAATGCTGAGATCTTGTGTTGATATTCCTTGGAATTTGAAAATCATGTATTTTCATTTATATTTAATTATAAAATATGTTATTATTCAAGAATATATTTAATAAAAAATATATTATATCCCCAAAACATGGGGTGTTTCTATTTTTATTATTGAAATATAATTCACAAATTCATTTGAATTTTTAATTATAAAATAATGAAAATAATCAATTTGATACATCAGAATTAAATTTTTGTTACATTGCTACATTGAAGAAATGGTTTATTGAACATATTGGAATAATGGAAGATTTACCTATGTATGAAGCATTATTCAAAATTTATATTGAGGAAACAAGAATGTAATGATGATTATCTAGAGGATTTTTTTGGTAATGATAACTATTATGGTGTGTTTTTATTCTATTCACACATAGATAATTGAATGGATTTAATAGGATGAAATATTTTTATAATTCTATTTTGATTCTTCCATGGTCGTTGTAGACCTGATTTCACTGATAAAGATAACATTTCCTATGTAAAGAAATCTAAAATTATGTTAATGATATTTTTATACCATAATCATCTGAAATTTTTAATGTCTAGTTATACTAGTAAAAATAACTCTATATCACATTTGGTATGTGAATTATAACTTCCCTAATGTTTTGATGATGCATTCCAAACCATTGCGTAAAATTATTAAGAACATATAATCCCTAAAAACATGAAATAATGATATGTACTATATATCATTATATCTCACACACTATATGGATTAGGGTTCTTTATGAGACCATGGCCATATAAAAAATAAATTATACTTTTGTTTTATTGAGGTTGAATATTTTTTTGGAAGTGATTAGCAAAGAGTGGGTTGAGAGATTAAAAAATCCTAGAGTTTTTTTAGAAGGATGTTATGAAGGAATATATCAATACTTCATACCCATCTATGTTTCGAATCATTGTCCTGGGATCTTCATTATGGATTTTGGAGAAGTGAAATATTTTTACCTAGGCATGTAAACCATCATTGTTCCAATTGGATTCATATAAGATCATTTAGTAACCCAAACTATAAATGTAATAGGAAATTTTTCATTTTTATAAAATTTAGGTAGAATATCATTAATGTAACTAAAATTTTGAATACTATATAATGTATTCTCTATTCCATACAGTCCAAATGGCCATCAATTAAAATTAATAAAAAATGAAATTATTTTAGTTTTACCTTTAACAATTTAGTTTATTGTATATCCATCGTTCTTTGTGTAATATATCCAATATATGGCATTTTAATCTTTGTTTTATTTATATTATATTATTTAATAAACTGTACTATATTTTTTTTCTAATATTTAATTTAGGATATTAATTCATTAATGATTATACCTTACCTTTATGATTCCCATTATCCTTTTCAAATTATTCTAGTTTATCACAAATTTAATTTTTAGTGCTTTAATCTATATTTTTCATTGTATAATTACCTATTTATATATATATAATCCATGACAACATTTAATTTTTCCATATATTCTTTACCAATCTTATTGTTATCATCCTCCAACTTCCCATTTTCCATAATTTGATTCTTAATTTTCTAAAAAAATATTTTTATGTACCTTAATTAGCATCATGTAATGAATTTCAAGAATTTAAATTTCTTCATAATATTTATAATGAATTCCATTTCACTTATAATCACTAGGTTAATAATAAAAATAATCATTAAAAAATAAAATATATAATCCAATCCATTATTTATATCTTTATTCATTCTATCCATGAAAAAATTGATTGTAGTGTGGGTTCATTATTTCATTAATATTGATTATAACATATAAAGAATATGATTAGATGCGTATACATACAAGAGGGGGTGAATTATAGTTAGGAAACTTATCATAAATTAATTAAAATAAATAAATCCAAAATATTATTATGTAAGGTAATCAAACATTGAATCAGTATAATTAACAATGTCATAAAATTTGAACCCGACTATGGTTTTATCAAATCAGAGTAAAATTAATAATCACTATGGTTCCAATTATTAGGGACAAACAGTAATCAATGTATATATGATTATCATAGAATGTTTTGTATCAAAAAAATATTGATAAAGAATAATCACGTATGATATTTTTTATCACAATAATATTAATATTGATAAAACCAAAATGTTGAATGTTGAGTATGATGATGAACTTTCTATTACATATAGGGGAATTCAATACTTGTAATTAACTAGTAATGAAATATCTAACAAATCTAAGATGAAATAAACTCTATTTAATAGATAATGATATTTTAACCAAAAGAATATGTTTTTCAATTTCACTCGCTAATGGTATATTCTATTTTATACCTTTAGTAATTTATGTCATTCATTACCATGAATGACCTAGATACAGTTATCATAGTGGATACATCTTACTATCCTCCTATTCTGATGATATTATGATCATGTCTGTCTTGCTATCCCCATATGAATTTGATTCAATGACCATATTCTCTGTCTTACTATCCTATAAATCCCTTGATCGTTACAATGAAATGATGGATGTTATAATTACAAATGTTTCTTAGGAGACATTCCTTATAATGTTTCCATAGAATATAGTTACACAAATGAAATACATTGATAACAATGATATGTTCCCAAAGTGGAATATTTTATAAAAAATTGAAATAAACCAGATTTAAAATCTTCTAATGAAATAATATTTATAAGCATCCTTAAAATGGTAATATTTCTACATTTATAGGAATGGCCTTAGAAAGCTGGCACTTAGCATATCCTTATAAATGAAACATAGATTTTTTTTAATTTATACCATTAAAACATTAAATACATTCCTTATAATAGAAACATGTTTTCCATATATTTACTATATTCATTAGTTTGTAAAATGCAGTTATTTTTCAATATCAATATATCAATATTAATGCCTATAAGTCAAATTATATCAGTACCAGTAGTAGTCCATCATTTTAGAACATTTTTATAAAAAAAGATATTACTAAAGTCTAAATATTCTTCTGATGTAGATGAGTCTAATTGAATGGACACAAACAAATAATAATAGTGATAATGAACAAATGTAAGGTATATATTATTAGTAAATTAGAAAGTTTTCAATGTATGAAAAATTTTATTTTTCTTCACCAAATCAACCTTAAAAACATGGACATTAAAAGATTGTAAATAATATATAAGAAGGTGTTCGTGATTTTAAAAAATAAGAGAATCTAAAAGCAAAAAATAGAACATCTGACTCAAAAATCTACCCCTATCTCAAAATATGAAACACAAAAACATAAATGAAAAATTAACAAGAAAAAAATTCAGCCCATTAATTATTTTAATATCTTTGTTATTTAGATTCATTCTTTAAACCTTAACTCCATATGAGTTTTTAACACTTATTAATAAGTTCATTGATACGATGGAGTATAGGATGAATATTATTTATAATCAAATTCCCCCATTAGTAATTTCTCCCCCTAAGTATCATGTTCTTCCCATTAATAAGATAATCTCCCTTTGATAAAATATCCTCCCCTTTATAATAAATTATTTACCTTTTTAAAAATCTATTTTTCATTTATGAATTTATTACAATTTTATAAAATCCTCCCCCTATATGATTTTCATAAATTAATGGGGAATTAATATGATGTTCCACGAAACAATAGAGAAAAAAACATACGAAACAATATAATGATCTGATAAATCATCCATGAATGTATGAAATAACATTCAACAATTCATTATTAGAAAACATTGAATCTAATCAGATTTGAATGAGATGTAATTCATTTATAAGAAAATCATTCTATTTTTTTTCAAAACTCAAATATATCACGAGTTCAAAATATAATGTTATTATTTTTTCATCAATGTCTTCGTAAATGCCACCATATTTTTTAAATCATTTTATTATTTCTTCATATTTTAAATTTTTATTTTTGATAGGTTGAATTGGTAATAACATCATTTTAATAGGTTCATAATAAGTACATGTATAGCTCCATGTACCTAATATTATTTTTCAAAATATTATCATCATTGGTTCCCTTATCGGTGGTTCCTCTGAGTTCTTCAAATAATTTCACCCTCTCCTTCATCTCTGATGATAAGAGGTTGATATAATATTATAATTATACCACCATCATATTGAATTCAAAATATTTTTCATCACTATTTTTAATATCAACATAAATATGATGAGATAAATTAACCATTTAATTTAATAAATTTATTTTAGTCTGGGAATTTTCTTGAATAAATGTTGGACTCCTCAGGTTTTTATCATGTATTAATTATAAAAAATCCAAAACATTCAATAAATACTGTTAAATCTATTAAATCTGTATCAAATCATCTGTATAGATGGTTTGTTTATTTATGCATTTAATAAACCTATACAACTTCTTAATTGATATAAATTAAGGTTTATTATTGTAAACTATATTTACCTTTGGTATATAATGATGTCTTTGATGAATGATTAATTCTAATTCATTCTATGAATATCATGGCTGATGTCTATATACAGATATTTGGCTATGTCTGTGAAATCATGAGTCTGCCACCGGTTGTATTTTTCTTGCAAAGGACCAAAACACCGTGACAAGACATCATGTCCCAGCCACCATGACCAGACACCGTGGCCAGACACCATGACCAGACATCGTGACCGGACACCAGGACCATACATTGTCACAACACACTGAGACCCATACACTATGACTAGACACCATGACTCGGACACCATGACCTAAACACCGTGACCAGACACCGTGACCAGGAACCGTGACTAGACACCGTGGCCCAACACCATGACCAGACAACTTGACCAAACATCGTGACCTGACACCGTGACATAGACATTGTGCCAAGACATCACATCTGTGCTACTAGTTCCTAATCTCTATCTAAATATTCTATAATGACCATATCACCGCTCAAAGTAAAATAATAAGGCATTGTTTTGCGGTGACACCGTTTCTATGTGACACTCTTTCAAAATAGACTGTGACACCATTCTTTATTCTATTTTATATTTTCAATTTAATTTGAAATATTTATATTTGTGTCTTTTTGTACTGAAATAATTAATATTTCACTGTAGACATGTCCCTTGATATTATGAGGTATGAGTTGTATAATACATGAATCATTTCATCTCCAACACATGCACTTCATGAATAAAAAGAAAAGAAGGTCCTAGAAACTAACATGTGAGATTGTGAAGAAGCACGAAAATTCATCGGTAAAGAACTGACACATGAAACAATATACATATGAAGACCACATGAAGAAATCAATAATTCAAAAGATGATAGACCATAGATTTGAGTCAAGAACATCTTCGCACTATAAAATCCATGAAGAACACAAGCTAGATATAATTGACTTGTGATACTTGGTTTCTCACAAGTGGACTTGATTCATGCACCTAGTTCATTCTCAAATTCCAATGCCACATAAAAATACACATAGAGCACATCTAATCATAACTCATAATTATCACTATGTTGTGTATTGTATTTGGAAATCAATCAGTGTGTCTGTGTGTGTGTTTTTAAGAAACACACACTGTGTCCAGAATTAAACTGGAGGATACAAGATATCATTTCTCTCACATATTTTTACAACTGTTTACTCCCACATATATATGTGGAAGAGGTCCATGTGTGACCTATTTGTTTATACCCATAAGGAATTGTTTAGTAGGTTGTGTGACCTAGACTATCATGTGTACTATTGTTTACCTCGATCTAGGGTGTGGATCAAGTTTATTAATATAAACTACTTGGTGGTGGGTGACCACTAAGTAGAGTGAATTATGTCTTGGATTGAGACTAAAAAAAATTTTATATACTATTTGATGTTATATTTAGTTTTTTTTACAATTCAAATAATCACTATATTTAAATTTATAGTTAATCTTGGAAATAAATTTTAATCATTTTTCTTTATTATAATATCTTTAAAAGACAAATTAAAAATTGATATTAATATTACTGAGAATTAATCAATTATTTGAGAAGTTATTTAAAAAGTCAAACATTCATAATTTTATAATACTGATTAAAGGGGGTGTATTTATTTTATTATGAAATCTTTTAGAAAAAAATATCAAACAGAAATTTTAATAGTTACTAAATTCACCCCACTCTTGAGTCCTCTACTCCAACCAATATTTGTTATCTAATTAGTTTGTTATTTCTTTTAAGCCTCTATTTTGGAAACTGTTAAACTGGGATAGAAGTTTTACATTAATGATCTATAAATTTTTTACAATTCTAGATTGCAAGATATTTGGAAGTAATTACATATTAGGAATAATACACTATAAGGTGTGGCAACAAAAATTCCACCATTCTTCAATTGAACCAATTATTCCCCATGGAATTTGAAAATTAAAATGCATTTAGATAGTACGGGTTTTGAAATTTGTTCTTCAATTATAGATGAGTAATTGATAATCAATACTGATAGAATAACTTGGGATGAACCATCCAAGAATTCCTACAATATAAATTTAAATGCAGTTAATGCTTTATATGTATCTTTAAGAGGTGATGAATTTAACATAATTTCACAATGTAAAAATGCCAATGAAATTTGAGATAATTTGTCTATTTCACATGAAGGAACATCTAGTGTGAATGAATTAAGGTTTAATACTAATAATATTAAATATGAAAACTCTAGAATGAAACCTTATGATCCTATTTCTTAAATGTATCTTTGGTTCAATGAAATTTTCAAAACATTGATTTATCTTGGAATAGACGTTATTGCCAAAGACAAGATTATGAGGATTCTCAACTGCCTACCTAATCGATGGAGAGAGACCTATGACTATATTTGAATGTCATGCGATATCAACAATTTACCTATAAAAAACTCAATCAAAAACTACTTATGTATGAATATGAGTTTAAATTCAACTATCAAGAGGGGGATGAACCCAAAGGAAAATATGTTGCATTTATGACCACCACCTCTAAACACAAAGAGATGGGGGAATTGGAAGTCCTTGTTGAAAGATACATCAGTGAAAAATCATCACTTGATAGTGATGAGGAGATGTGTCATTTATCCCTAAGGATTAAGTGTTTTTACAGGTAGATTAAATTTTTCAAAAAGCCTATCTTCAAATGAATATATGATCAGAAAGGATTATGGATGGAAGACTGGAAAAGAACTGACACGTCTGTTGAGATAGTATTCTATGAATGTAAGAGAAATGAATTATATAAAGGCTTACTATCTCAAGCTTATGTACCAAAAGAGATATGAGGGAATGATGGAATGTATAAAAATGAAATCAATGAAACAAGGAGTGCTTATAAGGAATGTTCAAGTGACTAAGAATTTTCACATGATGAACATGCAAACAAATCCAATAAGTGATTTATGTAAAACACATATGAGGTAAAACTGGAATCATGTGTACCCAATTATAATTAATCTAGAAATTGTAGTGACTTTGAAAATATTTCTAATGAAGAAATTATTGAGTACTATGGAATTTTTAATGAGATGTGTAATGAAATAAACAATAAATAGAAATCCTTTATGAAAAAACATGCCCTTACCTAAACTGTTAATTCTGAACATACCGTAGAAAGAAAGAAAAATAGTCAATAACTCAAAGAAAATATAAACTAATGCTATTTAATGGTTCATAAAAGAGGAACATTAATGGTTCAATATTGGTAAAGATGCATTGTTACATATTCTTGGTAAATATATTGTCGTAAATATACCACAGATATTGGTTATCAACCTGTGAAGGAAATTTTGGAAGAACTAATTTAGTTTCTAAGTCTAGGACATGTCTCTTTACTCTTATTTCAATAAAACATTCATCTAGTTCAAGTTATGATAAACTCTCTACTATTTCATTTTTTTCATGATCAAAGAGAGTTTATTTTTCTAGAACATTTCATAATGATTATAGGAATAATATGAGAATGATGTGGGTTCCTAAAGCACTAGTCACTAATATTTCTTGACACAGACCAATATGGGTACCAAAAACTGTTTTAATTTGACTATCTTATATGAATGTTGCTTAAAGATCTATTTTAAAAGCTTATGGTACATATATATTGGGTGTTCTAGACACATGAGGTGGTAATATTCATGCTTCACAAATTTAATAAAATTTGATGTTAGACATGTCACTATTGGTGATAATGCCAAAGGAAAAAAATTCATTTTCCTTGGTGAAATTGGTAACTATAACACATTTTTATATTCTAAAGTACTTTTTTTCGATGAATTGAGATATAATCTTCTTATTATTTCACAACAATGTGATAAATGATTTCATGTTAAATTTAAAAATTATTCTTACAATGTTTTTAATTAAAAAATTAATATTTTTTTCTGCATTAAGAAATGAAAATGTATACTTTGTTAATATAAAGTCTTTAGTTTCTCAAAATGCTAGCTGTTTTTTTGTATTTTACCAAGATTCATGGATTTGGAATAGAATAATTGGACACTATAATTTTCACTCTATAAGAAAACAAACTAGAAAGATTTTATTCAATGACATACCCCAACATGAGTTTTCAAATGATATAGTGTGGAATCATTGTAAAAATTGAAAGAAATACAGAATTTCCTTCAAACAAAAGAAATTATTTTCACCATATCAACCTCTTACACTGGTTCAAATAGATTTTTTTGTATTATCTTGAGTATCTAGTATAAATGGGAAGCACAATGTTTATGTTCTTGTAGATAACTTTTCTTTATATGCTGGGACTTTCTTTTTGGCCCACATAAGTGAATCGTGATCCCATTTTACCAAATATGCTAAAAGAGTATAAAATCATAGTGTAATTAGAATTAAAGCCTTAAGAATTGATCATGTCTGTGAGTTTGAAAATCTAGAGTTTAAATCATTTTGTTATCAAAATGGATATATTCATAATTTATCTACCCCTAGAACACCTCAATAGAATGGAGTTGTTAAAAGAAAAAATTGAACCTTGCAAGAGATTGATAGAACCATGCATAGTGAATATTACTTACCAATTTATTTTAGTGATAAAGATTTAAATATAGTATCCTATATTATTAATAGTGTGTTTATTTGACCAATTCATAAAAAAAACTCTATATGTATTTGGGAACAATAGAAAACACAAAGTAACCTACTTTAATGTTTTTGGTTGCAAAGTCTATATAATTAATACTATGGAAAGTATTCATAAATTTTCATCCAAGATTGATGAAAGAATCTTTATAGGATATTAAATCTCTATTAATGCCTATATAGTGTTTAAAAAATGAACCAAATTTTTGGAAGAATCAATCCTTGTAAAATTAGATGGTATAGATCCAAATGAGCCTAAGACCTCTCTAGTGATCCTGGAGGATGATGTGTCAAATTTGGATATGAATTCAAAATCCTCTAACCATCCTTCTAAGGAATCTATGAAAAATTCTAGTTCTAGAAGTTATTCATATTTAAGTTATAATGAACCCAAACCTATTAATGAACATGAATTCAGTAGTCCGTCTTTTTCTAGAGTAGTTATAACTCTTAAGATCCATCCATTTGATGTTGTTGTGGGAGATTTAGATAAAGGAACTCAATCTAGAGCTTATCTTAGTGATCAAATTGAACATTAAGACTTTTTTTCACAAATTGAACAATAAAATAATAATGATGATATCAATGCTGAATTTTCGGTTGTTGCTATGCAAGATTAACTTAATCAGTTTCAAAGGAACAAAATTTTCAAACTTGTAAGAAGAACTAAAGAAACATATACCATAAACACTATGTTGGTTTTTTGAAATTAATTAGATGAAGTTGGTAACATAGTTAGAAACAATGAATGATTATATACACAAGGCAATAGTCAAGAATATGGAATGGACAATGCGGAAACCTCTTCACCAGTATTTCGAATTGACGACATCAGAATTCTTCTTGATTATGTTTCACATCTGAATTTCAAACAATTTCAAATTGATGTTAAGAGTGAATTCTATAATGGGTATGTATCTGAGGATATCCATGTTGAGGAACCCCTAGGTTTTAAAAATCCACATTTTCCAAATCAGGTATTTAAATTATCAAAATAATTATATGGTTTAAAACAATCTCTAAGAGTCTGGTATGATAAATTACGTACCTTTATTATTATAAATTTTTTTAAAAAAGTAATATCTGATCCTACCTTTTTTATAAAAACAATTCCCAATGATGTTTTATTAGTTCAAATATATACTGACTACTTTATCGTTGGATCTTCAAAAATTTATTTATGTATTTAATTTTAAAAAATGATTCAAAATGAAATTTAAATATGTTTAATGGGTGAACTAAAATTTTTCTTGGATTTCAAATGTTTCAAAATAATGTTGGTATTTTTTAAAATCAAATTAAATATACTATATTTCTTCTAAAACATTTTTTTCATGATAGTACTAAATGTAGCGACACTCTAATGAGTAATATTTGTACGTCGAATCCTGATGAAGATCGAATATTTTTAATCAAAAAACTATTATAGGAATGATAGGAAGCTAAATCTACCTTACTAATAGAATACATAATATTGTGTTTATTGTATGTATGTGTTCTCATTTTCAAAACAAACCTAAAGAATAACATTTAAATGTTGTTAAGAAAATTTCTTAATATCTCAAGCATACACCCAATCTAAGACTGTTCTATCCAAGAGGACAATCATTTGAGTTAGTTAGTTATTTTGATGGTAACATTGACAATTATATGTTAGATACAAAAATCACCTCTTTAACATTCAATATTTTGTGCTAGTATCTTTTATTATGGTGAATTTAGAAACCAAACATTGTTTCATTATCTACTACTAAAGTCAAGTATATTGTTGTTGGTAGTTGTTGTGAACATATTTTGTGAATAAAAAACACATTACTATATTATGGATCACAAATCAGTAATGTACCTATAATATTCATCAATATAAGTTAAATTAACATCTCAAAAAATCATGTTTCACATTATAGGAAAAAAATATGTTTGTAGGACATAACATTTTGAGAGACCAATTTTTTTAAAAAAGATATCACTTTGGAATTCATTAGAAATGAATATCACATTCTAGGTTTATTCACCAAACCATTAAATTATGAAATAATATATTTCATATTAAATGATATGGGGAAGATAAATCATTAGTAGTATATTTAATGACTCACAACAAATTATTTCACAACTTATTGTTTATCAGTTTACGGTTTCACAAGTCATTGTCTTAAGATTACTTTCTAACTTTATCAGTTTTATAGTTTTACTCTCCAAAAATATGTTCTTTCATGTTTATGGTCTCAAAGATACTATCTCTCAGTTACTATTTCTCACTTAGTGTCTCAAAAAATAAGGTCACATAGCTTAGAAATCACACAATATACATCTAGTTGTGAAAGTCCATCATAGTCTTACTGTGAAAACCTATTATGGTCTCACCATGGAATTCTATTCTGGCCTCTCCATAAAGACACTTTTTTATATTATTTACATATAATAACTTATATTGCTATAAGTAATTATTGTATCCTCATACATTCCTATGCTTTTTTATTTTACAATGCTTGATATTCATAAATGTTAAAATAAAAATAAGTTTCAATCCTTTATTCACCCGAGCTCCCTTCTCTAAAATTGTAACTCCTCCTGCAACCATTATCTCTATCTCTAACCATCATTGAATGCCCATAATTATAATTCAATCCTCATAATCTCTATAGATGTTTAGATCAAATTAGAATATTAAAATATCATTGAAGTTAGTAACCAAAGGTCCTTTGAATCCGAATATGGTGAACAGAATAGTGGAACCTAAAAAATAAATTTTCGCTAAATAGATTCTTTCATGTTAGTCATTAATAATGAAATTAAAAAAAATAGATAATATTGATGGATTGGTTGAAAATGGAGGATATGAAAATTTACCCTAATATAGTTGCAATTTTTTATCATTTCGTTCAATTCTATTCTGATACAGAAGATGGTTTTGTTGTGGGAAGCTAGATCAATGGCCATAGATGCACCATTTCATCAAGGTTATGTATTTCATGCCTAAGGATACCACATGAGGGTATATTGAGGACAATCGAAGAGGTCCACCACCTCCATGTGAGATATTTATTTTTTAAGATGCCATGGGAAGATTAATTGGTAATGAAACAAATAGAAGAGCTATAGCTACTGAGATAAATGGGCAAACCATACATTTTATAAAATTTGTTCAAAATATAATCAGTCTATGAAAAGGTGATTTTGGTACACTCAAGTATCAAAATGTATTTTTAAAAAATCTTATGAAGAATGGAAACAAGAGTGGCCTATGTAAATATGATATATTATATATTTAAGAGTTTTTAATGACAACCTCTAAGTCAACCTCCCAATTGTATGAAGGATAATATTATTTATGAATCTTGAAAGAGGGTTTTCTGGACTAGAATAATAAGTCATTAAGGACTTTGAATTTTGTATTTCATAAAATACCATCAAGAGAATGAAAATCAGTTGGAACTTGTGGAGAAAAGAATGGGTAGAGGATAACAAGAGGGTCTATGAAAATTTCAACCCTTTTGAGCATTATTCAAGACCTAATGACATTTTTGATCTTGGATTGGAGTTTGATGAAATTGTTGACTATCTATATGAGGAAGAATAAGAAGAGGTTTTTTTTGATATATGGAAAAATGCCCTAGATGAGGAGGGTAATGATCCTTCTACATAAGTCTTAATTTAGAAGTATGTAAATGTTCCATAAGAAAATGTTAATCTAGAAGATAAATCTGCCTCTAAAGAATAATCTATTGTTGTTGAAAGGAAAAGGTTGTTCTGGGAGTATATTTAAAAGAAGATCCTTCACATGAGAAAGGATTTTCTCTTGAGGAACACCATGGGGAATTAGTTGTTCTGGAGTTTATCCCATCTACTAAGGAGAGAATGGACCAAGCCTTTTAGTATGCTAAAAATGAAATGTGTGAAGCTATTGGGGAAATTTTGTTGAAATAGATCAATCCTCTAAATCTCTTAGTCCCACATAAGATGCACATGTTGAGGGGGAGCATCACCTGAATCTGGAAACTATTCATATTTTGAATCCTTTTGACCTAAGCTCTATGGATACATGGTATAAATTCCGAATCTATTTTGATGTGAATGATTACCATAAAATCTTAATTAAATTTATAGACCTATCTACTGTATTTAAATTTAAATCACCCTTTGATATTTTCATTGCAATAGGCCCAGATCTTGTCTCAGCTCCTACCCCTAATCTTTCACAAGAACCTTCCACCATAGTGAGTAATGGTGATTTGAACGATTTTGGAGCGACCCTATTAGATAGGGTAAAAAAGATCATGAATACTAATTCTGCTCCTATGAAAAACATTAGTGAATGAGATGATGCCCTACTATTAGAAATGTAACTTTGGAAAATTCATCCAAAAATTCATCATGAAATTCACGAAGGCAGAGTTACGAATAAAAAAATAAATGATGAATTTTAGACTCTAAATGGTTTGGTTGAGGATAAACATAGAGTTCTAAAATCAAGACCAGAACCTATTTCTAATCCAATTGAGGATGTTGGTAGTTAGATTCGACATAAAGGTTCCTCCCTATTTCAACCTAACCTAACTTCCATAGCTGAAAATTTGGCTGAAAGAAATAAGCAAATAGTTCAAGAAATGTGTGAGATGGTTATTAGACTAAACAAGATGACCGATGTGTATAAGGGTTGTCTCCGAAATATTATAAATCAATTGAAGTCCCTTACATCTGCTATAACCACTTCTAGTGCATCTAGAAAATCATCTAAACCATCCTTGGACAATGATATACTCAGAGCGGTTTTTAAGGAAGAACACAAATCAGTTCTCAGTGGTTTTGACAATGAGTATGTAACTGTGGTTTTCAAGAACAGTGATAGAGTTCTAGATCTGGTAAGAATTCATTCCATGATTTCCAATGAATCTTAGTGAAGATATTATTAGGAAGGTGTATTTTTACTTCAATAGGATTTTCTTTAAGCATTATATGACAAACCATTTCATGTACCTTGTAGAGAATCTCAAAAAACTGTCCTTCACTCAACCTTTCAAAACACAAGTCCAAAAGCTCAATGACTTCACCCCCTTGTTGGACATGTTTATGGATAACAATGATGAAATTAAAAAAGCCATGAAATATTTTGGTGAGATTATTGTTTACTTCCTCAATCAATTGAGTCATTATCTTCATGTGAAGAGTACTATAATGGTGGATCATGTAGCTACACCTTTACAACCTGGAATGCCTTCTTCTTCAATCCCTGACCTTTCCTCTATCTCTGTGTCTATTTCTCAGGCTCTGAGTCAGATCAGGCCTATTTTCCTTATCCAACAATTACCCCAGTCTTCCAATAAACCTTCCTTGGACCCTACTATTTTTTTAGGTCTCCCTTTACCATTTTTTAGTGGTTCACTTCATTCTTGAATTTCAACCTCTCCTCCTATGTCTTCTAGTGATTCTTCTACGAAGGGCAATGAGATTACAGCCAGTTCTAAAGAAATGTGGCTATAATATTTATAGTGTTATTTATTAATGATTGTTTCATACTATTTGTAATGACAAATTTTTGTCCAACTATTACATTGTTCACTCTTATTATAAATTATCTTCTTTATTTCTATAATCTTTTTTACTATCCATAAAGTGGGAGAAATATGCACTCGAAATGCACACTAAGGAAGAGACACATTCACTATAAATAGATATCTAGATCACATGATTTATGATCATAATGAAGGGGGAGATTTTTGGAATACTCAATTGTTAATCATGTTTAAAGGATAAAAAATCCTATACATTCTATAATGCTTGTCAATCCAGTTTAATATGTCTCACATCATGTCTACAGATGGTTAGTTTATTTATGCTTTAAATAATCATATACAAGATTTTAGTTTCTATAAATTAATGTTTATTATTGTAAACTATATTTACCATTGTTCCATAATGACTTGTTTTTTGAATGATTATGTCTAATTCATTCTATGAATATCACTGCGCAAGTCTCTACACAAATATTTACCTATGTATGAGAAACCATGTTTCTTCCACTGATTCTATTTTTCTAGAAAAGGAACCAGACATCGTGACCTAGACACCATGGCAAGACACTGGGACCGGATACCATGACCAGACCCCATTACCAGACACCATGAAAACACACTATGACCCAAACACTATGATCAAACACTATTACCCACACACTGTGACCCAGACACCGTGACCCAGACACCGTGACCAGACACCTTGACCAGACACTGTGACCAGACACTGTGACTAAAAATAGTAACCCACACACTGTGACCAGACACCATGACCAGACACTACATTTGTGCTAACAGTTCATGATATTTGTACATATATACCGCCATGAAGTTCTCACTGTAGAAAGGAAAAGAATAATACAATTTTTCATGGTGACGTCATTTCCAGACAGACCGTGACACCATTTTTTAATCTGTTTTTTCTTTTTCAATGTAATTTCTAGTGGTCTTATTTGTGTATTGTTTCACAGACATAATTAATATTTCATTATAGAAATATCACCTAATAGTGTGAGGTACAATGTGGAGAGTACATCCATTCAATCGGTTCAAACATGCACACTCCACGAATAAAAAGAAAAGCGTGGCATAGAAACTAACATGCGAGATAACGAAGAATCACAAGAATTCATGGGTAAATAAACGACATATGTAACAACATACATCTATAGAACACACGAAGAATTCATGAATCCAACAGAAGAGAGTGAATAGATCAGATTAAAGACCATCATCATACTATTTATTCAATGAATAACAAGATCTAGATCTAACTGCCATGAAAAACTATGTTTCTCACAAGAGGGCTCGACTCCAGCATATGCTTCATCTTAGATGTCCAGAGCTACATAGAATAACACTCAGAGAACATATAACCTTATCGTATCTTCTTTTCTCTTTTGTGTATTTTTTTTTTCTTTTGAGAAATTTGTGTTTGACTATATAAAAACACACACTTTCTCCTACATTAAATTAGAAGATACAAGATATCCTTCCATTAACATCTTTTCACACCTATTTATTCCCTCACATAAGTGTGGAAGCGGTAGTTATCTGACCTATTAATTTATACACTTGTAGAATTTGGAAATGTTTGTGTCACCTAGACAGTCATGTGTACTATTGTTTACCGCAGTCAATAGTGTGGATCATCTTTATTAATATAATCTTCTTGGTGGAGGGTGATCACCGAGTGAATTGGATTAGGTATCAAACATGAGTATGAACCACTTGTTTTATATCTTCTGTGTTGTTAGATTTAGTTATCTCTATTTTCTTATACAATTTTGGAATCTCTAAATTTACTTTGATAGTTAGTCTTGGAAATAATTTATAATTGTTTTTCTTTATTAGAATAGAATCAAAAGTAATATTAATAACTGATATTAATATTACATAGATTTAATCAATCTTATGAGAATTTATTTAAAACTTCAAACATTAATAACCTTATTACTTTGATTAACTCAGTGGTATTTAATTTATTACAAAATCTTTTAAGAAACACTTTTCAGATAGAAATTTTATAGATACTCAATTCACCCCCTCTAATGTACTCTACTCGTATAATGGAAACATTTAAATCCTCCTAAATATTAATTTAAAAATCTATCATAAGCCAAATTCACTCAGATTTATGATTTATGATATCTTGGATCAGCATAAACAATGACTCAAGGATAGGAAAGTACGAAATAGTTCCTTCTAACATATGGAGATCATGAACAATATAATCAATTCATTATAGTGAAATATTTCATGCCGAATCAAGTTGATCTTAGTAAAGCTCAGTATATTTTTTTCTGATAATACCAAAATTGTAACGCCCTAACTCCAGAAGCCCGCAACCGGTGCATTATTTTAAAACATTTGAATGATTACAAATAATCATGTCCAGAAGGATAGATCAGTATTGAAGTATTTGAAGATAGATTACATACATTAATGTAACATTACACTTTCTAACATAAAACCAAACAAAAATAATAAATTGAGAACACCAGTACTCCCATAGAATAACCCTGCATATCAAACACAATACACTTCTTGGAATCTTGTGAAAACAATAGATAAGGGAAGAGCTCAAATGCACAGTAAGGTTAAATAATTTAGTAGAAGCTATAAAGTTTTACGCCAAGATATTTAACAAAAAAATCAGTCTCTTAAAAAAATTGAATATAATATGTAAAAAATAAGTCAAACATCACTATATAAACATTCACATGGATAATCTACTGGTCAAATAATCACATGTAATAACTAATTTTATAATGAGGGAATGCCTAATGCCGGACAACATTACCACATATTCAAGGCCTCATGACAAGACAAAAAATAATTTTTTTTCAAGGACTTGTTCCAAGAAACAAGTTTGTCTCATGATACATACAAATTCATCGAGGTGATATATTGGGCTCCACCCATCACTTACTAAGTATACTTCATTTTTCATATGAAATTGTTTAAACATAACATAAACATTAGTATTAAAACATGCATTAGAAATTTCAATACATTATCCACAAACCATGAATGATATAAAAATAGTTCATCCATAATAAAACATATCATAACCCATTAAATAAAATATATAATATTTTATTATAATAAATCAACCACAATCAAGAATAATATCCAGTAAAAGATGATGATATAGTTGAAAATGACCACTAAAACTCTTTGAGTGAAATAACCCTTTTACATGAAATCATTTAAATGTAACACAATTTATAAAGCATGAAATTTAAAAGATATTTTTGAATAACAGTCACTCATACAACTTTGAATCTTTTTATATGAATTATCATTTTAACACTTTCATATCCATATAAATAAATCCATAAAACCATTGTGAATACATGGTCAATAATGAGAATGATTTATAAGAATAAATATTTACAAATTTAAAATGATGTTTAGATAATGATTAACATAAATATAATCCTTTTGAAAACACATTTATGAAACATGTACATGGATAATAAATATGTCCTAGTAAAAACATACACATAAATAGTCTCAGATAATAATGAGATTGATGAATTTACCCTTACCTTGTTGTTTCCATTAGTCGAGGGTACGTTTATCCTCTTATATAATTACCATGGTATGTCATTAAATAATACCATACACCTATTAATATATATGATATTATACTAGTTTTATTTAAGAATTTATACTAACCATTTTAAAATAACTTCTATGTAAAATTATCATTTTCGGTAATAATCTCATTCTTTATCATCCCTATTTTAACTTGTTATTCTTGATCGTATCAGTTAGATCATGTTTTAAATACCTATATAATATATAAAATTATTTATATATCATATATATTTAGAATATAAATATTTATAATAGATATATGTATTATATGGTAATCATCATTTATGGAGACGATAGGCCATACGTATGCATAAACGCTACTATTGTTTTCATATCGTATTGAAGGGATGTAAGTGAATAAGATATACGTATGTACAGACACACACAAACACAAACACACACACACACACACACATATATCTATTCACATTATTATTCCATATATTATATACTTATTAATAAAATATTTTTTTATAATCATTTTTGAATGCTGAACATTGAAATGAATCTCATCACGTCGTAGAGATGGTAAGTCGTATGTACACACAAGCGACTATATCATTTCGTTAATGTTTAAAAAGTGTGTAATTGGAAGGTATATTAATTTTATAGAAGAAGTTTCATGTTATTTTCCTTATTTATATTCATATTACACATCATTATATCCATCCAAATAGCATAGTCTTGAATAATAAAATACACCATGAGGTAGAGATGGTAAGTCGTACATACGAACATAGGGTGACTTTAACATTCATCGGATGGATAGAAGAATGAATTTTGATGTAAAATATTTATAATAACATCACAGTATTTAGAAGGTACTGGAGTAATTATTTTGGTGTGGAAATAAAACAGAATGAGAATGTGGAAGAAGAAGAAAAGAATGTTGAAAGAGGTGATAAAATAATTTACTTTTCTTTGGGTGATTAATTTTGATTTGAACAAAAGGGCTCCATAGGATATAAGTATGCTCAATGGAAGGAATATATGGTGAATTTATGGAATTTGGGAGGAGACTCTTCAAGGGGTTGGCTGATCCAAATGGCTTTGGAAGTGTGAATTTGACAGAAGGTAAAGTACCTTTTTAAAGGAGGGGTGAGGGGAACCTTATAAAAAACATGAAATATTATTTTATGATACATTCATATTCGGTTTCAAATGGCTCCAAATGAATTTATTTCGAGTCTTATGTATTTATGTGTCGTAAAATATCAACCAATAGGTTTTAGACAAGTTAATGTAACCATATTAACCTTATCTTGTAGATTTAACTCTTAGTAAAATAGTTCAACATTTACCATGTCTCCTAATATTTTAATATTATATGGTTAATAAAATTACTTTAAAATTTCTAGATAACCCCATGTAGTTCATTTATGACATATCTATTATTATATAAGTCTTTCGTCCAATCCTTATATTTTAAGGACTATAATTTAATTTAATAAAATAACATTTGTTTTAAAACCCCATTAATGTGAATTATGACACTATTTAGTATTTGGTTATTTGGAATGTCATCAAATCATTATTACATGGAAACAAATACATTTAATTGACCTTAAAATTTCATATTCATATAGAAAATTCGTGGACGTCCACCAAAGCCTCAATTTATATTTATTTTAAAATTTATAATATCAATTATTTCAATATTTCATTATTAAGGTAATTATTTAATCATCATTGTGTATTAAATAGATTAGATTATTTAATTTCTAAAAATTAAAAATAAAAAACCATGATGTTAAAATATTTTTATCTATCTATTAAATATTTATAGTCAATTTTATCTTATGTATAGATCAATATTAAAAATCGTTTAGGTATTAAACATGAAATTTAACACTTTTAACTCTTTTTAAATTAAATAATAATAAATGTCCTAATATAATAAAAGTGGACTAAAATGATAATATTTTATTCCTAAATTTCATTTTTGTCTAAATACAATTATCCAATAGAAATAGTACCTTTGTTAGGGTAATTATAATATCATTTTTACCTTTAATTACCCTATTTACTTGTAACTGTGGTAAATAAAATTCAAAAGTTACTATTCACCAAATATCATTTTCATCCAATTGAACAATAATTTACTTAATTATGTCAACTGTGTCTCTAAGATATTTTAAATTTAATTCATTGTAGTTGTAAAATTACATTTTTTTTCAATTTGCAAATGTTCCTAGAAGGTGGGTAAAAGATGTTAAAAAATTCAATAATTTTTTATACATTTATTCTTATTATAAAATGACTCCAATGATTTAAATTGAAAAAATATAGGTATTATGTTTCTATTTTGACATTAAAAAAATTATAAAATTAATATATATTTAAATAAAAGTTATTTTTAAACAATAACACATTGTTTTCACTTTTCATAAAAAATTTAATGTTTTCAAAAAAAATATTAAAAATTTATTTTAGGATAATTTTGATATTCCTAATCCAAAAATGATGTCTATTTTACTAAATTAAAAACAAATATGTTTCATTAATTTATTAAAAATTAATTATTATTTTCAAAACCAAAAAGAGGGTTTTTAAAATGTAATAACTATCAAAAGATTGACTCCTGTTTATGTCAAATTTAAAAGTGTAATTTCTTATAATAACCTAAATTGTACAAAATGATAAAAATTTAATATAATTACACATCCAAACAATTAAAGTACATAATTTAACAGTGTAAATTTTTTCAAATAAAATAGTCTATTTCAAAAAAAATTATTTTTTATTATTCATCAAAATATAAAAGTTGTTAGAAAAGTATCAAAAAATTACCCAAAATAAATTTATATTTCCAACTTATAATGAAAAATTTAATTTCAGTAAATATAATATATAAAAGTGTCATATATTTGTTTTAAAATGGGTTTTCCATAATAAGGTAGTGAAATTGCATTTTTTTTAAATACTTCTTTTATCTGAAATTTTTTTTTGTTCTTATGTTTTGTATAGAAAACACATCATATAGATTCTAAAACTATATGGAGTATATGAAATTTAAAATTTTGTTAATACTATTCATAAGTTTTTTTTAAACAGCTAGTTTGGTAAGTCATGGTGTGCTCGAACTTAGTGTTATATGTAGTGAAAATTATAGAATTACTTTGAAGAGATAACGTACTATGAAGTCTTGGGGCCTTACATTCTCCCCTCCTCCAAAAAAAATTTCAACCTCACAATTTATAATTGTTTTTTGAAAATAAATTATTAAAATAGAAATATACCATGGAGGAAAACCCACATTGGAAATTAGGTTAATAAAATGTAGTCTTAATAAGAGGGAAAGGTAAATGAAATACTCACCACCCAATTCTGATCTCTAATAAGAGAACATTGCTTGTAATCAGAGATATATAATAGAAGGAAAAATGTTAATATTAACAGGGAGTGATTGAGTTAATCAGTCACAAATAAGTGTAAAATAGAGGTCCTCAAAGCCATCAATCTATGATTGTAATGGACCGGACCCCTCCGGTCTATTCCTTTGTTGAAATCGATGTGGTCAACACGGCGCGCGTAACAATGATAATTATTAATGATAAAAACGAAGAAGAATTTATAAAAAATTAAAAAATGATTTGTCAGTTTATTATATTAAATAATAAAGATGGTGATATAAAGTGCGTGATTAATTAAATTAAAAAGGGTTTTAATTCTAAATAAAAATTTAAAAAATAAGGAGTTTAGTTTAATATTAATTGAGAAATTGTTGGAATTAAATTAGAATAATAATAATAGTTGTTGTGTTATTAATATTATTCATAATATTAATGAGAAATTAATAAAATGAGTTATGATATTTATTGCAAATAAATAAATGAAGATGCGTAGCGTAAGTGTTATTATTATGATGGCTTGAAAATATTTTGTGTTAATTAAATTAAAATGGTTTTAGTTTAATCAATAGAATTGAATAATTAAATTGAGGTATTGTTACGCGACATTGATGTGGCATGGTTGGATTCAGATATCCAATGCGGTGGTTTAATGTAGTCAATGCGATGAGGATAAATATTATTGTTATTAAAAATAATAATGGTGATGAGTTAATAAAATGAAATAATGAATTCTTATTATTATTATTATTTAAAAACATTAAATAACAATGATGGCGTAAAACTATGTCCGAGAGGTTAATGAAATTAAATGTATTAAAATGGGGATGAATATGTAAGTTATATTAATTTCGTTTTGTCATTTAATTCAATTAAATGAAATGGTTTTGAGTCACATGGAATGGTTTTAGTTTAATATAAGAATAATTATGGTAATATAATTTAATGGGACTAAATTTGAACATTAATGATGGGTATTAGTAATATTAATTTTATTAATAATGATATTGAAGTGAGATTGGAGAGAGATTTCAAAGTGATGGAATAATAAAGAAAATAATAAAAACAATAAAGGAATGAAGGTTGGGGCATGTTGGGCATGGAATTAGGAAGGGAGGCGCCACTTTTGGTGTAGTATTAATTATTATTATGATAATAATTTTGGAAATAAGGTGAAATGAAAAAAATTGAAATCTTATGATGTGCTGGGCGTGGGAGGGGAAATAAAGTGGCATAAATATAATTGTGATTGGAGAGAGAAATTTTAAAATATAATAATGATTAAATGATAATAATGATAATATAAAAGTGGAGTCAATCATGGGGGCTTATGCGCTTCACTTTAAGACATGTTGAGCGTGGGTTCTTATTTGAGGTGGAAAGAAAATAAGTGTTAAATTAAATTAAATAATATAATAATAATGTTTTTGTTTTGGGTTATATAATCTAAATTTGACCATAACATCTTCATATGGTGTCGGAATGATGAACCGTCAGCGGCAGTGTAATCCTGTAATTAAGACGGTCATTTTAAGACCAGTGATGGATACCTTTTTATGAGTTATGTCTCGGGTCAACGAAACACACATATTAATAAAATTAACGTCTTATTATAAAAACACGTGGAAACCGCGTGACATGTCCTGTGTTGACCAGTCAAAACACGTAACGGGTGTATAGTCACACCGTGTATTCATCAATACACGATGCATACTGTTTTACCTATTCGTTGGTTATATAATAAAGGGTCATGGATTATTTCCAGACCAATCGTTTCTTCTTCGCACGACGACGCTCTTGGATGATCGAGAAGTATTCCTCCTCTAACTTCTTTGTCCGAGCTCCGAATTACGATACGTCAGCGGCCACAGGATCGTAGAGACGAGACGAAGCTTCTAAGACCAGACTTGTCACCTTTCCTTCCGGCCTTCATTCTCCAGATTCCATCCTAGTAGCCGTTTGTCGGGTTTCGAGAAGGTGGAGGACACCGAAGGACGTTGTCGGAAGCGACGTGATCGGGACCTTTTGAGGTAGGGATATCACCTTTGTCTCTCTAATTTGTGTATCATGTGTGGCGGGTATCCTTTTGTTTTCATGAGAAATGGTTGAACCTTTAAATAAAGATAATAACTGGTTAAAGTATGGGGTTGGGAAGTTAGTGATTGTTGTTACCTTACTTTTTATATCCTGTGATATTATATTTGTCAATTGAATGAGCTTCTACCTACTGAAAATCACAGTCGTTGGGGGCCTTTGCTTACGCAATTAAATGTTTCCTTCTCCTTCTGTATTTTCTTATGGATGGAAACTTCATGAAATGTGCAAATTGGTTAATCACGTAAATTTTACTTTTTAAATGAAAATCTAGAACCCTTGTGTGATCACCCCGATTGAACCAAAATGGAATAATGAACATGTGGGTGTTGGCTTGGTTACGTGGCATGTGTTGGGGGTGTTTTGTGGGCTGTTGTGGTTTGGGTGAGCAGCGGGGCTGCGACGTTTGGGTGGTGATCATATTGGAATGGTTGATGGTGGAAACGTGGAGGTGTGAAATGTTTTGTAAACGATGGGGTTGAAATGGGAAGTGGTTGGTTGTGGAAAATGCCTTTATTTATGAAAAGTGTTTTGATTATGAAAAGTGTTTTGAAGTAAAAGGTGTTTTCAAATGCAGAATTTTTTTGTTTGTGGAAAGGGTTTTATGTGTGGAACTTTGAAATAAATGAATGATGGAATGTTGTATGGTTGTGATAATCTTTTGTAAATGAAATGGCATGTGATTGCTTGCGTTTTACATAACCATGGTTGTGGATGGCGGGGATATGTTTGTGAAAGGTTTTTTCTGGATGATAGTTTCCCAGTAGTAATAATTTGTTAAACCGTTGCATGAAACATGAAAACCTAAATGGGGTTGGGGGATGATTGTTTGGTTGATGATGCATGCTTCGTGGTAGCAGTGCCGAGGCACATGCTCAGTTTCCCTTTTTAAGAAGCCATAGGTTGGGTTGTGTGTTTGGTATATGTGTATATATATAATTGTATCTTTGTGTTTTGTCGCACCACACCCATGTCAAGCACCTAGTGCCGAACACTCCCATTTTATGGGAGAGGGTGTTCCCCCTTAGTTACTAGCTCCTTCCTGCTCCTTATTCCATAGGCTATGATGGCTTGAGGTGACCTTACACCAAAGACTCTTCGGGTAGGTCTCGGAGGATATGATGGCTTGAGGCGACCTTTAGCCCAAGAATCTTCAGGTAGGCTTACCGTTCCCAAGAACCTTCGAGATGAGGCCCAGGTGTCTGCGGGCGGGTTAGTGGTTGTGGCCCAGGTGTGTGCGGGCGAGATGCGTGGTTGTGAGGCCCAGGTGTTTGCGGGAGGGATGCGTGGTTTGGCCCAGGTGTGTGCGGGCGGGAAGAGTGTGGTAGCGTCAGGACGTTTGCCGTTAGGAAGAGCAACATCTAATTAAGTGGGAAATGGTGCGGGGTACCCAATACTTTTGTTCTATATACATACTAAACTAGTTTGTGTTACTTGGTGAGTGTGACCAGTGAGGCTGGGTGGATAGTTTTTCCTTGTTAGTTTCTGGTTCTTCTGTTTTCTCATGGGACCTTAGGGTTTCTCCCCACATGTGCATGAGAGCTTTAGGTTCTCTACTAAGTATACTTGTATGCTCACCCTACGTTGTTTCAGGTTTTCAGGAGGACTACCAGGGCGGTGCGGGACCCTACTAGTCAGGCAGTGGGAGTTGTGCAGTTGCTGTTTTCTTGTTTTCCTTTTGGTACTGTACTCACTTGTACTTTTGAGATTCCTTGTACTTGTACCTGTTTCAGTTTATTTATACATGCATATGGGACTGGTTTGGGTTTATTTTCAGCACCTTTGTTCTTTTTCCTTTTTGGTGGTTGACTTGTCCTATTTCCTGATCCAAAACAATAAAAAGGGTAATGCCTCCCATGTTTGTGAAAACTCATACCCTTGGTGCTAGTCGCCAACCCGGGGCCTACTGGAGGTGGGACTCGGGGGTCATTATCTCCCTTTCACCATTTCCAGCTCAGGAGGGGCATCTTTGGTGGGAGGGGGTCGTGACAGAATGGTATCAGAGGGATGGTTGAGAGATAGGATGGAGTCTGGAGTTACGCACAGTGAGGATTGCATGGGATGGTATGGCAACAATGTTCGTTAATCTTGGTGCGTGACATAGGCCAGGGAAGACCGGCTAGGACACGGGATTTTAGGGCCCCCTGTGATCCGATGCAAGGACTCTGAGCCTACCGAACGACCAAGTGAGACTATATTGATTGCAGGGTAGAGACCCTAGGGAAGGTACATACATCATCATGTTTGTGTTTTACTTGATTTGGGTGTTCTGGGAAAGAAATTAAAATAAAATGATAATTAAAACTTTGAGTTTTTCCTTACTAATCGGGCTTAGGCTTTCCTTGTTCTGAGTACGGTTATGACACCTAGTCAATGTCCATCGGTGACTCAGGCGTTTGAGGACCAGCAAGAAAACATGGTCTATCAGCGGGGGATCGATCAAGAGGAGCCGGGCGCGGATAGTTTCATGCAGTAGAGGTGACATCTCTAGAAGGACCAGGGATCGATAGAGATGTGTTTGGGTTTTCTTGAATGATATCCTTTATGTTTTGTTGGGAGCATTACACTCCATTGTTGGAACTCTTTTGCTCATTCTTTGGACATGGACCTTGTTTTTGTGAGTTTTTAATGATATGTTGTTTCCCGCTTTTCTTTAAATGTATGTGAAGAGCCCTATCATGTGGGGAGGGGAATACCTAATCCCTAATCGAGACGCATTAATGTGGATGCGATTTAACCCGTGCAGGCGAGTCAGTGCCGCCTAATGCAGATAATATCTCGACATGGGAGAAGGAATTCTTCAAGCCATGTGTCCGGGCAGTGTGTGGGTTGTACGTTGTTGGGTGCAGTGTAAGTTGGAAAAAAACATAATATATGGAAGTGGGAAGGCCCAGTCCTTAATCGAGATGCATTAATGCGGATGCGATTAAACCCGTGCCGGTGAGTCAGTTCCCCCTAAAGCGGATAATATCTCGACATAGGAGAGGGAATTCCTAACTTACATAATTAGAATTGTCGGTTGTTTTTTGTTATGACAAGAGCCCTAAGAGGTATCTTGCGGAGTGGTTGTTTGGATCCTTTCTTTTTCTTGGTTGGTTTTTAATTCTCGAGGACGAGAATGTTTTAAGAGGTATCTGATGTAATGGACCGGACCCCTCTGGTCCATTCCTTTGTTGAAATCGATGTGGTCAACACGGCGCGCGTAACAATGATAATTATTAATGATAAAAACGAAGAAGAATTTATAAAAAAATAAAAGATGATTTGTAAGTTTATTATATTAAATAATAATGATGGTGATATAAAGTGCGTGATTAATTAAATTAAAAGGGGTTTTAATTCTAAATAAGAATTTAAAAAATAAGGCGTTTAGTTTAATATTAATTGAGAAATTGTTGGAATTAAATTAGATTAATAATAATAGGTGCTGTGTTATTAATATTATTCATAATATTAATGAGAAATTAATAATATGAGTTATGATATTTATTGCAAATAAATAAATGAAGATGTGTAGCGTAACTGTTATTATTATGATGGCTTGAAAATATTTGGTGTTAATTAAATTAAAATGGTTTTAGTTTAATCAATAGAATTGAATAATTAAATTGACGTATTGTTACGCGACTTTGATGTGGCATGGTTGGATTCAGATATCCAACGCGGTGGTTTAATGTAGTCAATGCGATGAGCATAAATATTATTGTTATTAAAAATAATAATGGCGATGAGTTAATAAAATGAAATAATGAATTATTATTATTATTATTTAAAAACAGTAAATAACAATGATGGCGTAAAACTATGTGCGAGAGGTTAATGAAATTAAATGTATTAAAATGGGGATGAATATGTAAGTTATATTAATTTCGTTTTGTCATTTAATTCAATTAAATGAAATGGTTTTGAGTCACATGGAATGGTTTTAGTTTAATATATGAATAATTATGGTAATATAATTTAATGGGACTAAATTTGAACATTAATGATGGGTATTATTAATATTAATTTTATTAATAATGATATTGAAGTGAGATTGGAGAGAGATTTCAAAGTAATGGAATAATAAAGAAAATAATAAAAACAATAAAGGAATGAAGGTTGGGGCATGTTGGGCATGGAATTAGGAAGGGAGGCGCCACTTTTGGTGTAGTATTAATTATTATTATGATAATAATTTTGTAAATATGGTGAAATGAAAAAAATTGAAATCTTATGATGTGCTCGGCGTGAGAGGGGAAATAAAGGGGCATAAATATAATTGTGATTGGAGAGGGAAATTATAAAATATAATAATGATTAAATGATAATAATGATAATATAAAAGTGGAGTCAATCATGGGGGCTTATGCGCTTAACTTTAAGACATGTTGAGCGTGGGTTCTTATTTGAGATGGAAAGAAAATACGTGTTAAATTAAATTAAATAATATAATAATAATGTTTTTGTTTTGGGTTATATAATCTTAATTTGACCGTAACTTCTTTATATGGTGTCGGAATGACGAACCTTCAGCGGCAGTGTAATCCTGTAATTAAGATGGTCATTTTAAGACCAGTGATGGATAATGTTTATGAGTTATGTCTCGGGTCAACGAAACACACATATTAATAAAATTAACGTCTTATTATTAAAACGCGTGGAAACCGCGTGACATGTCGTGTGTTGACCAGTCATAACACGTAACGGGTGTACAGTCACACCGTGTATTCATCAATACACGCTGCATACTATTTTACCTATTAGTTGGCTATATAAGAAAGGGTCATGGATTATTTCCAAACCAATCGTTTCTTCTTCGCACGACGATGCTCTTGGACGATCGATAAGTATTCCTCCTCTAACTTCTTTGTCCGAGCTCCGAATTACGATCCGTCAGCGGCCACAGGATCGTAGCGACGAGACGAAGCTTCTAAGACCATACTTGTCACCTTTCCTTCCGGCCTTCCTTCTCCAGCTTCCATCCTAGGAGGCGTTTGTCGGGTTTGGCGAAGGCAGAGGACACCGAAGGACGTCATTGGAAGTGACGTGATCGGAACCTTTTGAGGTAGGGATCTCACCTTTATCTCTCTAATTTGTGTATCATGTGTGGCGGGTATCCTTTTGTTTTCATGAGAAATGGTTGAACCTTTAAATAAAGATAATAATTGGTTAAATAATGGGGTTGGGAAGTTAGTGATTGTTGTTACCTTACTTTTTATATCCTGCGATATTATATTTGTGAATTGAATGAGCTTCTACCTACTGAAAATCACAGTCGTTGGGGGCCTTTGCTTACGCAATTAAATGTTGCCTTCTCCTTCTGTATTTTCTTACGGATGGAAACTTCATGAAATGTGGAAATTGGTTAATCACGTAAAGTTGACTTTTTAAATGAAAATCTATAACCATTGTGTGATCACCCCGATTGAACCAAAATGGAATAATGAACATGTGGGTGTTGGCTTGGTTACGTGGCATTTGTTGGGGGTGTTTTTTGGGCATTTGTGGTTTGGGTGAGTAGCGGGGCCGCGACGTTTGGGTGGTGATCTTATTGGAATGGTTGATGGTGGAAACATGGAGGTGTGAAATGTTTTGTAAACGATGGGGTTGAAATGGGAAGTGGTTGGTTGTGGAAAATGCCTTTATTTATGAAAAGTGTTTTGATTATGAAAAGTGTTTTGAAGTAAAAGGTGTTTTCAAATGCGGAAATGTTTTGTGTGTGGAAAGGGTTTTATGTGTGGAACTTTTAAATAAATGAATGATGGAATGTTGTATGGTTGTGATAATCTTTTGTAAATGAAATGCCATGTGATTGCTTGCGTTTTACCTAAACTTGGTTGTGGATGGCAGGGATATGTTTGTGAAAGGTTTTGTCTGGATCATAGTTGCCCAGTAGTAATAATTTGTTAAACCATTGCATGAAACATGAAAACCTAAATGGGGTTGGGGGATGATTGTTTGGTTGTTGATGCATGCTTCGTGGTAGCAGTGCCGAGGCACATGCTCAGTTTCTCTTTTTAAGAAGCCATAGGTTGGGCTGTGTGTTTGGTATATGTATATATATATAATTTTATCTTTGTGTTTTGTCGCACCACACCCATGTCAAGAACCTAGTGCCGAAAACTCCCATTTTATGGGAGAGGGTGTTCCCCCTTAGTTACTAGCTCATTCCTGCTCCTTCTTCCATAGGCTATGATGGCTTGAGGTGACCTTACACCCAAGACTCTTCGGGTAGGTCTCGGAGGCTGTGATGGCTTGAGTCCACCTTTACCCCAAGACTCTTCGTGCAGGATTACCATTCCCAAGAACCTTCGGGATGAGGCCCAGGTGTCTGCGGGCGGGGTAGTGGTTGTGGCCCAGGTGTGTGCGGGCGAGATGCGTGGTTGTGAGGCCCAGGTGTGTGTGGGCGGGATGAGTGGTTTGGCCTAGGTGTGTGCGGGCAGGAAGAGTGTGGTAGCGTCAAGACATTTGTCGTTAGGAAGAGAAGCATCTAATTAAGTGGGAAATGGTGCGGGGTACCCAATACTTTTGTTCTATATACATACTAAACTTGTTTGTGTTACTTGGTGAGTGTGACCAGTGAGGCTGGGTGGATAGTTTTTCCTTGTTAGTTTCTGGTTCTTCTGTTTTCTCACGGTACCTTAGGGTGTCTCCCCACTTGTGCACGAGAGCTTTAGGTTCTCTACTGAGAATACTTGTATGCTCACCCTACGTTGTTTCAGGTTTTCAGGAGGACTACCAGGGCCGTGCGGGACCCTACTAGTCAGGCAGTGGGAGTTGTGCAGTTGCTGTTTTCTTGTTTTCCTTTTGGTACTGTACTCACTTGTACTTTTGAGCATCCTTGTACTTGTACATGTTTCAGTTTATTTATACATGCATATGGGACTGGTTTGGGTTTTTTTCAGCACCTTTGTTCTTTTTCCTTTTTGGTGGTTGACTTGTCCTATTTCCCGATCCAAAACAATAAAAAGGGTAATGCCTCCCATGTTTGTGAAAACTCATACCCTTAGTGCTAGTCGCCAACCCAGGGCCTACTGGAGGCGGGGCTCGGGGGTCATTATCTCCCTTTCACCATTGCCAGCTCAGGAGGGGCATCTTTGGTGGGAGGGGGTCGTGACAATGATGATTTAAAATATCATCGCTTCAATAGAAAATAAGGTATTATGATAACAAATTTTTGGTTTTAATATCCCTTCCCCAATGGTTAATAATTAATTTCTTCAAATAATAAGTAATAAAGAATATTTGAAAAGTAGGGTTCCATCTGTTAACTAATTTCTACCAGAAACTCATCTTTCACTCTAAAATATAATATAACTCATAAATATTCTATTTATCCTAATCGTATAGGGTTCCAAAAATATAATTTACAATAATTTTGTCAGACCATTTAAAAAAACACTATTCAAACTAGAACATCACATGGTCTAGTGGTAGGTGATGCAACCTTGTCACCCTTCAGTTGTGGGTTCATGTCTCACAACATTTCCCTAATTGAAAGTGTAACATCCCAGGTAAATAAAAAATAAAGAATTTTCATATTTATTAATATTTACTAATTAAATATTATTTTTATTTTAAAGGGGTTGCTACGTTCGATAGCGTACCCGATACGTAACGATGAGTTTCTTTGAAACTTACGTAACACCCTAGTAATAAAATAATATTATTTTAAATGTTAGTTAACAAGTAGCCATTGTACTGGCGGGAATGGATAGAAATAACTAAAATATGATTATATATGTTTTTAAATGTTTTAACATTTACCCAATAAAATATAAAGGCTTAAAATACGGAAAGAGTTCAATTTTAGGGCATATATACTCTAATTTTCACTAAAGGTTCACTTATCACCTTTTAATGGTGAACCGTCATTAAATATAGTTTTCATCACTCTTATACTTTATTTTGTACCAAATATAACTCATCTTTAGAATCGGGACATCAAAATTTACTTTGTGTAAATTTTTGGTACCTTTCTGATAAAGTTCATTTTTTTATGAATAATGTAAAATGTTATATTTTAATTCAAAACCTCTTTTTAATCTAAATTATTTATATGATTAGATTATTATTTTAATTGGTTTTAAAGTGAAATAAGAAAATATTTTTACGAGTTAATCCAATGGTGGTCATTGGAATCAATTTCACTTTGAAATTGGACTTAAACTGGTGTCAATCTTTTGATACTTATTGTTTCACAAAAACAAGCTATTTGTCATGACAACGGGAATTAATTATTAAATTAATTAATTTGACTTATATTTTTTGAATTTTGTAAAATAGAATTCATTTTTGAATTCGTAATATCAAATATAGCTTAGGGTGAATTTTTGGTAATTTTCTGAAAAACTTCAATTTTTGATGAATAGTGAAACCACTAAGTGGTACTTATAAAGACTGATTTTCCGTTTAAATGAAATTTTTCAATAATTGTGTTTTGAATCTCAAAAATCTGACATACATGGTTGTCATTAAGAAGTAAAATGTGGTTCAATGAGATTATAATAATTTTTTGGTGAATAGTAACTTATTAAGTTCTTAATCGCGATTAGAGGTAATTAGTGTAGTTTAAGGTAAAAATGGTATTATAAGAATGTGAAAACAACATGACACTTGTCCTACACCTATTGGGTGAGTAATGGCCGACCAAGACAGGCGATGGACCAACTTGGGGACCCCATGGAGCCACTTTAGTTGGAAAATGACATTAATATATTTTTATTTAATGTTAAAGTGGAAATGACACTAACATAAATTGTTTTACTAAAATAATTTTTCAGTGGGGTTATAAAAGTACAAATTTTGATTATAAATAGTCATTGGAAAGCTAAAAAGATTTCCTACATCATAGTATTTTTTTTAATAATTTTTAGACATTAAATAAATTAAATTATATATGACATAATAATGATGCAGCGATGGCATCATTATTTGACGATTTAAATAAAAAGGAAAGATAATGAAAAATCTAAAACCTACACATGTCCAAAAACAATTGTATGAGTGGATTTAGAACCCTTATCACCTTATCCACGAATTCTATCAATTTGGGACCTTTTAAAACCGAAACACATTTTCAAATAAAGTAATATTTCTTACTTTCCAAAAGTGCCCCTCCTCTCCTCTTATAAAAGGCCCCCACCTCTACCCCATTTCACACACACCTGAAGCCTTTGGCTCGGCCAACCCCTGACCATTTACTCTCTCCACATACCTCTCCTCATCCTAGAGGATTCCCTTTGGGCAGAATCCTTTCAAAGGAAGCCATTAGGATCAAATCAAAAGGAGTTACACTTTTAAAGGTAACTCATTCTCTAATGTTCATTTGTTTTATTTTGCTTCTCCAACCCCCTAAACTCTTTTTATTTACTTCTTTTGTAACAACACCAGTATCTTCAATATAATAGGATGTTTTTATAAGATTTATTTGAGCTACACTCTCACACAACTACATCAAATGGTTAAAGAACATACGGTTTTCGTGGATGGCGAAATTCTGCCTCCCGAAACGATGATTGTTCAATACTCAATTAACACCTTCATGGGTGGACATTATGATGTCACTATTTTTATATATGATATATAATATATTTATTTTTTCTTTAAGCTTCTGTATTTTTCATTTTGGGCATACCTTTATGGTTTCCATTATGGATAAACAAGATATCTTCATTTAAGGAAGTGCGGACTACCGCCCCCTCAAAGTGATGTGATTCGTTAATGCCATATGTGGGACGTGTAAAGGATAGATTTAAAGTTATTATATATGATGTTATACTGGAATTATAATATACCTCTATATCATTATTATTTATTTCCATTAAAGTATGAGATAGAAATGAAAGTAGCGTTCATGCGTACGTACGGCTTACCGTCTCCATGAACGGTGCATTTCATTTCTTATCCCCAAATGTAATGTACTATTAAAATTACATGTATATAATGTATATATATAATTAATGATATATCTAAATGATGAATATAATTCTGGAATTAAAATATACATACCTCTCATTTAGTTTTAATTCCACTAATATGACAAAGAAATGAAAGTAGTGTTCATGCGTACGCACGGCTTACCGTCTCCATGAACGGTGCATTTCATTTCTTACCTCTAAATGATTATGTAATATTATAAATACATGTATATGCTGGATATATATGATATACATGATATCCAAATCAGGAATTTCATTCTGGATATAAAGAACTTTTGACCACACGAACAACATGTAATTGTAAGAAGTCCACTTTTGACTTAAGAACAAATATTGAGAAAACAAACATTATTAACTTAAATGGTTACATAATGTTTATAACATGGAAATAAGTGATATAAAAGGAATAATGAACTTAAAAAAGGTTCTTAATCAAGTATAAATTAACTCAAGTTTATTATTCAGGACGTTAAAGAACGATCGAGTCAAGTCGGACCTGAGGTAAGGGACCTTCTTAACCCAATTACCATTCTATGGGTTAATCTCCTACTTTCAAATTATGTCATTATTATGTCCTATCTTGTATTTGTACTTTATTTATGTGTACTTATAGTGAATACACATAATAGATCTATTTTATTTTAAAAATGATCTTTGTAAGGGACTTCGTCTCAATCTCCTTTCATTGAGGCATATTTTGTTTTATATAAAACTTTCTTTTATACGGTGTATAAAACCCTTTGACTTTTACTTTTATACAAAAGGAATGTTTTTCTACGAAGTGTTTTACTAAACGACAAAAAGGAATGTTTTTTTAACGTACGCGGTGACAACGACTTTTTCCGCCGCCGCGAGTATTATTTGGTCTTTGGCTTCCTCAACAAGCCGTAATGTTTTTAAAATAAAATATATACCATATACTCTTTTATGTATTTTGGTATTGAAAATGGTTTTGATAAAGTATTCTATTATGTCAATATATTTATGATATATTGTCATTAAAATGTGTAAATTTAATCATTCCTTTATATTGGTTTTATGTTTTATGATTTTATATTGGTACTTGGACATTTTAACGGGTGGTTACGTTATAAACCCTATGACGGGTGGTGCCGTGAATACCAGGATGGGTGGTTACGTTATAACCTCCAATGCATTGGGTATGGAAGTCGGCCGTATGGATATTCCATTAAGTATGTATGGAAATTGGATGTATGTCTATTCCATTAAGTGATATGTGTGGAAGTCGACCGTATGGTTATTCCACTTAAGTATGTTTATGTCCCAAGTTACCTTTATATATGTTATGTGTTCTTTATATGGGTTTTATGGTAATACTTCGGTTACAAAAAGGTAAGTAATGATACTTTATTCAGTGAAGAGTTTTTATTACGTCATGAAGGTGAAGGTATTACTTTGATAGAGTATACATGGTTTACTTGATTTTGAAAAACTAACAGTTTTCATTCTTTCGGTATCCCTTACTGAGCTTTTTATGCTCATCCCAAGTTTTTTTGAAATGTTTTTCACAGGACTTAATGTGGAATAAGGTCAAGGATGGGATCAAGGGAATGTCATGCTATATAAAACATGGAACTGGACATGTTTCTTTAAAAGTTTTTTTTAATATTATGGAAACTTAGTATAAGTGACTACTTTGTAATCTTTTGAGATGTAATAGTTATGTTCTAATTCTATAAAACTCTAAACTTGAAAAGATCCTCAACGTGAATTATTATTTTAATTCAATATTAAGTAAGGTTTAAGGCTGGGGCCTTATAGTTGGTATCAGAGGTCGGTTTAGACAACTTTAGGAGTTAGAAAAGTGTTAAATTATAATATGATTGAAATGATATAGCATTTACGGATTACCATGTTGCTTCGCCTAAGATATTTCTATGTTCAGAATGGTTTTCCGCAGAGGAAACAAAGCAGCTATGTTGGGACGACATCAGGAGGAAGATAACCTTCCAAATCAGCAGCCTGAGATGGTCGGAATCGGAACTGAACAGTTTGTTGCAGTGATGGCACAGTTGACTCAGGCTATAAATGGTGGTGGTATCCATGCACGAGATCAGCCAGATCAACCGCAGAGGAACATGTCAGTGGTGGAACATTTCATGAGGCAACATCCCCCATCATTCAGAGGATCATCTGACCCTGTGCTAGCTGATGGGTGGATTAAAGAACTGGAGAAGATTTTTGATGTCATGGGGTGTTCATAACATCAAAAGGTTAGTCTTGTTGTTTACCGTTTTGAAGGTGAAGCTGATCAGTGGTGGTCGATGGTGAAAAATATAAGGGATAGTGATGAGATTGAGGATCTTCACTGGGACGAATTCAAAGGTATGTTTCATGAGAAATATTTTCCTAAGGTGGTTCGTCTTAGGATGGAAAAACAGTTACTAGAATTGAGGTAGGAGGATGATTCAGTGGCTGCTTATGAAGAAAAGTTCACTCGATTGGCAAGGTATGCTCCAAACTTCATACGAGATCTTGATAGTAAAATAAACTGTTTTTACTCAGGGTTAAAGACAAAGTATCGAAGGGCTTTACCTTCTCGTGAATTGAAAAGTTATGAAAAACTTGTTCGATGTGCGGAGAAGGTAGAAATGGAGTTTGCTGATGATCAGGTGTTCTATGACAAACAACAGAATAAGAGGTCTAGTTGGTAGGAAAAGGGGAAGAATTCATCAAAGAAGCAAGGAGGTAAGAAAACCAAATATCCATCCTGTGAGAAGTGTGGTAAAATGCATCATGGAGAATGTTTATCCAAGTCTAGTAAGTGCTTTCGATGTGGTAAGTCTGGTCATATTGCTCGTAACTGTAAGGAAGATGATCAAGCAGGAAATGAAAATCCAACGGTAAGATGTTTTAAGTGTAATGAAATGGGTCATTATGCAGACGACTGTCCGACAAGGAGCTTGAGTGATGGGAAGCAGTTAGACTACAAGCAGAAAGGGGTGGTAAAATCCTTTGCAACAACTTCAGCGGATGTTGGGCCATCGAATGAAGTGGTATCAGCTCCAGGGAGCTCAGTATTTTTCGAAGATTGACTTGAGGTCGGGGTACCATCAGTTGAAAGTAAAAGAAGCAGACGTTCTGAAGACTGTGTTCCGTACTAGATATGGCCATTATGAATTTGTAGTTATTCCTTTTGTGTTAACCAATGCACCTGCTGTATTCATGGACCTTATGAATAAAATTTTCCATGAGTTCTTGGATAAGTTTGTGTTTGTGTTTTGAGGTTTGTGAAGAGGTTATGTGTGCCTTGTGATTCACAGTTGAAGAATGAGTTGTTTTTTTCATCCTGGCAGTACTAAGATGTACAGAAATCTGCGGGAGTATTACTGGTGGGATGGAATGAAAAGAGATATTGTTGATTTTACTGTGAAGTGCTTGACATGTCAACAGGTTAAAGAAGAGCGGTAGTTACCGAAAGGGATGCTTCAGCCTTTACCAGTGCCATAGTGGATATAGGAAAACATATCCATGGACTTTGTTGTGGGATTACTGAGGACATCTCGAGGTAATAATGCAATCTGGGTTATTGTTGATCGCTTGAACAAATCTGCTCATTTCCTTTCTATACGAGATACTTTCTCTCTTGATCAACTTTCCCGTCTGTATCTTAAAGAGATATTCTGGTTACATAGAGTTCCTCTCTCCATTGTACCGGATCGTGATCCCAGGTTTACTTTTAACTTTTGGAAAGGCCTTCAGAAGTCGTTGGGTACTGAATTAAATTTTAGTACAGCTTTTCATCCTCAATCAGATGGGCAGTCAGAACGAACAATACAAACCTTGGAGGATATGCTACGAGCTTGTTCTATGGACTATCAGGGAAGTTGGGACCAACATCTTTCTTTGGTTGAGTTTTCTTATAATAACAGTTTTCATTCCAGTATACAGATGGCACCATTTGAGGCATTATATGGGAAGCGGTGTCGAACTCCAGCATTTTGGAATGAAGTGGGTGAAAGGAAGTTGATGGGACCAGAATTGGTAGAAGAGATGGTAGAAAAAGTTCTGCTGATTCAGAAACACATTAGAACAGCTCAGAGCAGGCAGAAGAGTTATGTGGATAACCGGAGGAAGGATCTATCTTTTGAGGTAGGTGATCATGTTTTTCTCAAGGTTTCTCCTTGGAAAAGTGTGATGAGATTTGGTAAGAAAGGAAAGATAAGTCCAAGGTTTATTAGACCATATGAAATTCTGGAGAGAGTTGGATCAGTTGCATACCGGTGGCTTTACCTCCGAGTTTATCTCAGGTACACAATTTTTTTCATGTTTCAATGTTGAGAAAGTATATGCCAGATCCATCTCATGTTTTGAGCCCAGAGGTAGTTCAGCTGGAAGAGAACCTATGCTATGAGGGATAAATACCCCCACTTATTTTGATAAGTGAATAAAATTGCGAGGACACAATTCCCAAAAGGGGGGAAGGATGTAACATCCCAGGTAAATAAAGAATAAAGAATTTTCATATTTATTAATATTTACGAATTAAATATTAATTTTATTTTAAAGGGGTTGCTACGTTCGATAGCGTACCCGATACGCAACGATGAGTTTCTTTGAAACTTAAGTAGCACACTAGTAATAAAATAATATTATTTTTAAATGTTAGTTAACAAGTAGCCGTTGTACTGGCGGGAATGGATAGAAATAACTAAAATATGATTATATATGTTTTTAAATGTTTTAACATTTACCCAATAAAAGATAAGGGCTTAAAATACAAAAAGAGTTCAATTTTAGGGCATATATACTCTAATTTTCACTAAAGGTTCACTTATCACCTTTTAATGGTGAACCGTCATTAAATATAGTTTTGATCACTCTTATACTTTATTTTGGACCAAATATAACTCTTCTTTAGAATTGGGACATCAAAATTTACTTTGTGTAAATTTTTGGTACCTTTCTGATAAAGTTCATTTTTTTATGAATAATGTAAAATGTTGTATTTTAATTCAAAACCTCTTTTTAATCTAAATTATTTATATGATTAGATTATTATTTAAATTGGTTTTAAAGTGAAATTAGAAAATATTTTTACCAGTTAATCCAATGGTGGTCATTGGAATCAATTTCACTTTGAAATTGGACTTAAACTGGTGTCAATCTTTTGATACTTATTGTTTCACAAAAACACGCTATTTGTCATGACACCGGGAATTAATTATTAAATTAATTAATTTGACTTATATGTTTTGAATTTTGTAAAATAGACTTCATTTTTGAAATCGTAATATAAAATATGGCTTAGGGTGAATTTTTGGTAATTTTCTGAAAAACTTCAATTTTTGATGAATAGTGAAACCACTAAGTGGTACTTATAAGGACTGATTTTCTGTTTAAATGAAATTTTGCCATCATTGTGTTTTGAATTTTAAAAATCCGACATACATGGTTGTAATTAAGAAGTAAATTTTGGTTCAATGAGATTATAATAATTTTTTGGTGAATAGTAACTTATTAAGTTCTTAATCGCGATTAGAGGTAATTAGTGTAGTTTAAGGTAAAAATGGTATTATAAGAATGTGAAAACACCATGACACTTGTCCTACACCTATTGGGTGAGTCATGGCCGACCAAGACAATCCATGGGCCAACTTGGGGACCCCATGGAGCCACTTTAGTTGGAAAATGACATTAATATATTTTTATTTAATGTTAAAGTGGAAATGACAATAACATAAATTGTTTTACTAAAATAATTTTTGAGTGGTGTTATAAAAGTCCAAATTTTAATTATAAAAATTCATTGGAAAGCTAAAATTATTTCCTACATAATAGTATTTTTTTTATAATTTTTACACATTATATAAATTAAATTATATATGACATAATAATGATGCAGCGATGACATCATTATTTGACGATTTAAATAAAATGGAAAGATAATGAAAAATCTACAACCTACACATGTCCAAAACCAATTGGATGAGTGGATTTCGAACCCTTATCACCTTATCCACGAATTCTATCAATTTGGGACCTTTTAAAACCGAAACACATTTTCAAATAAAGTAATATTTCTTACATTCCAAAAGTGCCCCTCCTCTCCTCTTATAAAAGGCCCCCACCTCTACCCCATTTCACACACACCGCAAGCCCTTGGCTCGGCCAACCCCTGCCCATTTACTCTCTCCACATACCTCTCCTCATCCTAGAGGATTACCTTTGGGAAGAATCCTTTCAAAGGAAGCCATTAGGATCAAATCAAAAGGAGTTACACTTTTAAAGGTAACTCATTCTCTCATGTTCATTTGTTTTATTTTGCTTCTCCAACCCCCTAAACTCTTTTTATTTACTTATTTTGTAACAACACCAGTATCTACAATATACTAGGATGTTGTTATAAGATTTATTTGAGCTACACTCTCACACAACTACATCAAATGGTTAAAGAACATACGGTTTCAGTGGATGGAGAAATTCTGCCTCCCGAAACGATGATTGTTCAATACTCATTTAACACCTTCAAGGGTGGACATTATGATGTCACTATTTTTATATATGATATATAATATGTTTATTTTTTCTTTAAGCTTCTGTATTTTTCATTTTGGGCATACCTTTATGGTTTCCATTATGGGTAAACACGATATCTTCATTTAAGGAAGTGCGGACTACCGCCCCCTCAAAGTGATGTGATTCGTTAATGCCATATGTGGGACGTGTAAAGGATAGATTTAAAGTTATTGTATATGATGTTATACTGGAATTATAATATACCTCTATATCATTATTATTTCTATCCATTAAAGTATGAGATAGAAATGAAAGTAGCGTTCATGCATACGTACGGCCTACCGTCTCCATGAACGGTGCATTTCATTTCTTATCCCCAAATGTAATGTACTATTAAAATTACATGTATATAATGTATATATATAATTAATGATATATCTAAATGATGAATATAATTTTGGAATTAAAAAATGCATACCTCTCATTTAGTTTTAATTCCACTAATATGACAAAGAAATGAAAGTAGCGTTCATGCGTACGTACGACTTACCGTCTCCATGAACGGTGCATTTCATTTCATACCTCTAAATGATTATGTAATATTATAAATTCATGTATATGCTGGATATATATGATATACATGATATCCAAATCATGAATTTCATTCTGGATATAAAGAACTTTTGTCCACACGAACAACATGTAATTGTAAGAAGTCCACTTTTGACTTAAGAACAAATATTGAGAAAACAAACATTATTAACTTAAATGGTTACATAATGTTTATAACATGGAAATAAGTGATATAAAAAGAATAATGGACTTTAAAAAGGTTCTTAATCAAGTATAAATTAACTCAAGTTTATTATTCAGGACGTTAAAGAATGATCGAGTCAAGTCGAACCTGAGGTAAGGGAACTTCTTAACCCAATTACCATTCTTTGGGTTAATCTCCTACTTTCAAATTATGTCATTATTATGTCTTATCTTGTATTTGTACTTTCTTTATGTGTACTTATAGTGAATACACATAATAGATCTATTTTATTTTAAAAATGATCTTTTTAAGGGACTTCGTCTCAATCTCCTTTCATTGAGGCATATTTCGTTTTATACACAACTTTCTTTTATACGGTGTATAAAACCCTTTGACTTTTACTTTTATACAAAAGGAATGTTTTTCTAAGAAGTGTTTTACTAAACGACAAAAATGAATGTTTTTTAACGTACATGGTGACAACGACTTTTTCCGCCGCCGCGAGTATTATTTGGTCTTTGGCTTCTTCAACAAGCCGTAATGTTTTTAAAATAAAATAAATACCATATACTCTTTTATGTATTTTGGAATTGAAAATGGTTTTGATAAAGTATTATATTATGTCAATATATTTATGATATATTGTCATTAAAATGTGGAAATTTTATCATTCCTATATATTGGTTTTATGTTTTATGATTTTATCTTAGTACTTGGACATTTTAACGGGTGGTTACGTTATAAACCATATGACGGGTGGTGCCGTGAATACCAGGACGGGTGGTTACGTTATAACCTCCAATGCATTGGGTATGGAAGTCAGCCGTATGGCTAGTCCATTAAGTATGTATGGAAATTGGCCGTACGGCTATTCCATTAAGTGATATGTGTGGAAGTCGACCGTATGGTTATTCCACTTAATTATGTTTATGTCCCAAGTTACCTTTAGATATGTTATGTGTTCATTATATGGGTTTTATTGTAATACTTTGGTTACAAAAAGGTAAGTAATGATACTTTATTCAGTGAAGAGTTTTTATTACGTCATGAAGGTGAAGGTATTACTTTGATAGAGTATACATGGTTTACTTGGTTTTGAAAAACTAACAGTTTTCATTCTTTCTGTATCCCTTACTGAGCTTTTTATGCTCATCCCAAGTTTTTTTAAAATGTTTTTCACAGGACTTAATGTGGAATAAGGTCAAGGATGGGATCAAGGGAATGTCATGCTATATAAAACATGGAACTAGACATGTTTCTTTCAAAAGTTTTTTTTTTATTATGGAAACATAGTATAAGTGACTACTTTGTAATCTTTTGAGATGTAATAGTTATGTTCTAATTCTCTAAAACTCTAAACCTGAAAAGATCCTCAACGTGAATTATTCTTTTAATTCAATATTAAGTAAGGTTTAATGCTGGGGCCTTATAGAAAGTTTTTCACCTGTCCTCCGGGTTACCCTTTTTGTAAAAATCTAAAAATTATCTTAAGTAATTTTTTAAACTTAATCAATTGAATCCAATATCCATCATAATCCATTACAACCTTTAGATTTATCCAAAATTCATATATCCAAACACACATACAAAAATATATGGGGAAAGTAAACATAATTAAGATATATTTTTGTCACATAATAGCACGTGAATACCTTCATCATTTATTATCTTAAATCATGGTAACACCCTAAATTACCATAAAACATTATCGATTACATTAATTCTCCCTTATTCCTTATAAAATACCGGATATAGTCCTTATATGAAAAAATGTTATAAACTCCAACAATAATGGAATAAAGAAACAATCAATTAGTTTTAAAGTAGTCAAGAATATAGAATATAATTTATCCAAATCAATCATATCTTATTCCAAAATCACATCCTTCATATCAAAACCATATTAATGTTTAACGTTCATAAACCATGTATTTTCCAAAAAATTTAACTACCTATAGTTTAAAATTTCATAGAACCATATAATCTCAAATCCTGAATGAAATAGTATTACAGTACAATCCTTATTTATTTCCATAATTCATATAACCAGTAAATTGTTGATAAAAAACTCCAATGAAATAATTCATTAATAAGAACATAAAAATAGTAGTCATTACTCTTCACTTTTGGTAGTATCATCACTTGATTATTATCCATAAGAATCATTTGGTGAATACTCTGATGATTTGGACATTGATTTGTGTAGCATCCCAACTCATTGAAGATGAATCATTGTACATCTGAAACGTTTTCTTACCCTTTAAATCACGTACTTGGTGTCCTTTTTTTCCCAATTATAACAAACATGTATTTCTTTGAAGAATTTACCTAGGTGATTATTTCAACAGTTATCACATGTGGGAAAATGAATTCTTCCCATCTTCACCTTATCTATATTTATCTCTAACATCCTTTTATTCTCCGGCATCCATTCAATGCCATATGAAACTAAGAATTCTTCATATATTTTATTAAAACATGATACTATTTCTTCATATAATGAGAATATGTGGAAGATTTTCTCCTTTCTAAATATTGGATTAAATCCTTGAAATATATGATCCTTCATTCTCATGGATCATGCTAATTGATTGAGTTCACATTCCTTATACTGGGCCCCATTTATAAAAAATGGCATACAACATGTTAATTTTGAATCATAATTCATAATTCCAAACATGTAAAATACCTAATTTAAATTTAAATGATTATGCATATAATCTATATTCCTTGAAAAAATATTACTTTGGGAAATTATTTACACCTAAATCCACCATAATGGATTGTATTGAAAATGTGAATTATTCTTAGCATATCCCCAATGAGTGTTTAAACCAAGACTGTTGAAAGGTATGATTTCATGTACCCGGATACCCCAGGTCAAACTTGAAACTCCATGTCGGAGTTTTCAATCCTATGTACATCTATGAAAGAGCCACCTCAATCTTCTAACATCCGGACATGGATGTTTTTTTTAAATAAAAAAAAATCTCTACATTACAAAAATTCTAGGAATTTCTTCTATTATAATGCTCAATGTTATTCTTAGTGTAATGTTCTCTAATTAGATTTTATCTAACACTATTTAAAAAGGTTTTTGCTAAACATACATTTATACCATTTGTAATTGCCCGACCTCAGAAGCCTGTAGTCAGAGTATTATTTTAATAAATGAGCATGATTAAAGGAATCATGTCCTGATAGATGGACAAATTTATAATTCCTCAAAAAGAGATTACATACATAAATTTATCATTATAATTTCTAATATAAATCACAACGTAAATAATCTATTGATAAATCCATTATTCACCTTACTTAACCCTACATATCAAACATAATACACTTCTTGGAATCCTGGGAAAACAAAAAATAATAAAGAGGTGATCTCAGATGCTCAGTAATGGTAAATAATTTAGCAGAAGCTAAATTTTTTTTAGGAAATATGTATAACAAAATTATCAGTCATTTAAACATAAAACATGAACATGATATGCAAAAAATAAATCAAACATCATTAGATAAACATGAAAATGAATATACTACTAGTTCAGTAATCACATGTAATAACCAAATACATAATTATTGGGGTGCCTAACGCTTGACATCATTACCACATAGTCATAGCCTCATGCCAAAGCTGTAAATAATTTTTTTTCAATCCCTTTTTCCAAGAAAATAGTTTTTAACAATAGACCTACCGATGCATTGAGGAGTTATAAAGGGCTCTACATATCACTTACTATATCAATTACATTACATTTATGAAATTCCTGAAACATAACATAAACATTCGTATTAAAGCTAGCATACGAAATTTTAATACCTTAGCTATTAACGATTAATGGTATAAAAATAGCACATCCACATTAAAACATATCATAACTCATTAAATACAATATGGAATATTGTATTATAAAAAATCAACCTCAATCAATAATAATATCCAGTAAAGGATGATGAGATAGTTGAAAATGTTCAGTAAAACCCTTTAAGTGAAATACCCCTTTTTCATTAAATCATATAAAAGTTTCACAATTTGTAAAGGATGGAATTTAAAATATATTTTTGAATCAATGTGTACCATACCAATTTTAAAACTTTTAATGGAATTTACATTTTAAAACATTCTTGTCCATGTAAATATACCCTTAAAACCATTTTGAAAATATATCCATTAATGAGAATGATTTTAAAGAATTAATATTTAAAACATTTATTATAATGTTTAGTTAAAGAGTACAATTAAAATAATACTTTTAAAAACTCATTTATGAAACATGTAAATGGATAATAAATATTTCACAGTAAAATAATTCACATAAACAACCTCAGATAATAATGAGATTGAGTAATTTACCCTTACCCTTTACATTCCACTAGTTAAAGGTATGTTTAACCTTCTGTATAATGACCATAGTATGTTAAAAAATAATACCAGAAGCATATTAATATTTATGATATAATACCTGATTCATTTAAGAATTTATATTACCCATTTAATAATAATTTCTATGTTTTATTAACAATTAGGCTAATAATTGCTTTCTTTATCCTACGTGTTTTAACTTGTTATTCTTGATCGTATCACTTATATCATGATTTAAAAAATTATTGAATATAAAAAATTATTTATATATAATATATATATATATAGAATATAAATATTTATAATAGAAATATATATGAAATGTAAAACACCATTTATGGAGACAGTTGGCCGTACGTACGCATAAACGTTGTTTCTGTTTTCATATCATATTGATTGGAAGTAAGTGAATAAAATATATGTAAATAAATAAATATATATATATATATAAAGTAGAATTATTATGTCATATATTACATACTTATTAATAATATATATTTTTATAATCATTGTTGAATGGTAAACGTAGAAATTAATCTAATCGTGTCATGGAGACGGTAAGTTGTATGTACAATGAGCGACAATATCATATATTTAATGACTTAAAGGTGTAGAATTGGATTATATATTAATTTTACATAGGAATTATCATGTTATTTTCATTATTTACATAAATATTACTCATCAATATATCCATCCAATAACGTAGCGTTGAATAACAAATTACACCACTACATGGAGAAGATAAAACATATGTTATCACACATTGTGACATTATCATTAATAGGGTGGGTAAAATAATGAATACGGTTGTACCATATTTATAATAACATCACAGTATGTTTTAGATATTATGGCCATTATTTTGGTATGGGAATAACTAAAAAGAGAAAGTGGACGAAAAAAAGAACATTGAAAGATTGGATAAAGTAATTATATTTTCTTTGGGTGTTTCCTATTGATATGAACAATAATGCTCCTTTGTATGGATTTATAATCAATTGAAGGCCTCTAGGTTGAAGTGAGAGAAGTTGGGAGGAGATTTTGGTAGTGTTTGGCTGAGCCAAACGGCTTTTTAGGTCTGAATCTAAGAGAAGGGTAAGTTCCCTTTTACAAGAGGGGTGAGGGGCACCTTAGAAAAAACATGAAATATTATTTTATTATACAATCATATACTATTTCTAATGGCTAAACATGATTTTATTTCGTGGATTATGGGGTAATGGGTGGAAATCATCTCATCCTCTAGTTTTCGACATGTTCCGGTTACATATTAACCTTATCTTTTTTATTTAACTCTTAGTTAAATAGTTTAGCATTTACCATGTCTCTTGATGTTTTATATTATATGGTTAATAAACTTACTATAAAATACCAAGAGAACCACAAGTGGTTCATTAATGAAATATATATTATTATATAATGCTTTTGGAAGAACCTTATATTTTTATGACTATTAATAAATTTTTTAAGATAATATTTGTATTTAAAACACATTTTTATCAATTTTGATACTATTTAGTATTTTGTTTTTTTGAAAGTCATCACAACTTGATTACATTTAAATAAATAGAATAAATCAACCATGACATGTCATATTCATCTATAAAATTCGTGGATGTCATTAAAAGCCTCATTTTTGTTTTATTTTTATATTTATAACATCAATTATTTTAATCATTCATTAATAAAGTATTTTATGCATCATCATTGTGTCATTAATAAATTTAATTATTTAATGTGTAAATAATAAAAATAAAATACCATGACATAGTAAATAGTTTTTTTATAATTAATATTTATATTCAAATTTATCTTATGTATAACTCTATAATAAAAATGGTTTAGTTATTAATCATTGAATTTTACACTTTTAAATCATTCTTAAATAAAATAATAATAAACGTACAAATCGAATCATGGTGGGGCAAAAGGATCATATTTTATTCTAAAGGTTGATTTTGGTCGAAGTACACTTATCTAATAGAATTAGGACATCTGGTAGGGTAATTATAATATCATTTTTATCTTTAATTACCCTATTATCTTTTAACGGTGGAAAATTTAATTCAAAAACTATTATTAACCAAAAACTATTTTTATCCTATTGTATGCAATTTTACTTATTGATGTCAATCATATCTCTCAGATTTTGGAAAATTATATTCATAGAGGTGGTAAAATAATGTTTTATACCAATTTGTAAATATGCCTTGAAGGTGGGTAAAAGACGTTTATAAAATCAGTAAACTTTTATACATTTATTATTATTATTAAATAAATCCAATGTATTAAATTCATCTAATATAGGTATTATTTATCTATTATTAAAATAAAATAAATTTAATATTTAAAATTATTTAAATAAAATCGATTTAAACCATAACACAATATTTTTCAATATTCATCAAAAATTGAATGTTTGAAGAAAAATACAACAAAATCACTCTAAGATAATTTTGATATTGAAAATCCAAATATAGTGCCTATTTTCCAAATTAATATCATAATAGTTTAATTAAAAAATTTAATATTAATTCCCATTTTCAAAACCAAAAAGAGGGTTTTTAAAAAATATAAACTATCAAAAGATTGACATGTGTTTATGACAAATTTAAATATAAAATTACTTATAATTTACTAAATTGTATTAAATTATAATAATATAATATAATTATACATTCAATAAATTAAAATTAATAATTTAATAATATAAATTATTTCAATTAAAAAATTTGTTTTCAATTAAAATTTTGTATTTTTCACAATTTATCAAAATATGAAAGTTATCCCAAAAGTACGAAAACTTTATTCAAACTAATGTTTTATGTCCTTCTAAATAAGAATTTAATTTCAATAAAATTAATATATAAAATTGTCAAATATTGGTTTTAAAACGTTTCTCCACTAAAAGTTGGTAAAAATAAATTTTTTTAAAAATACTTATTGGATATGAAATAAGAAATTTGTTCTTATATTATGTCTAATAAACACATAATATGGATTATATAAATATATGGAGTATATAAAATTCAAAATACAATTAATACTATAATAATGGATTTTTATCTACAAGTTTTGTAAGTCGTGGTGCGCTCAAACAGGGTGTTGCGTGCATCACAAGTTATTTAATTACATTGAAGAGATATTGTACTATAAAATTTTGGGGTGTTTCTAAAATCTAATTCATTCTATTTCATCTAAATATTATTAAATTTTATTTATAATCCTTTTTATAAACTAATTTTCAATCCAATATTTCAATTATATCTACATCACCAGTGTTAGATTTACTGTGAACCATTTTTTTTCTTTCAAATATTATTTTTAATTATTTGTTAATGATTCGTCTCCTTCTTCAGATGATGATTCTTCTTCTTCAAAAGATTCATCATTATTTTCTTTATCTATTTTGGAAGGTTCATCAAATAATGATGATGATGAATATGATGCCTTCCTAACAAATTTATTTTTATCATTATCATCCCCCTCGTAATTCTCATATTCCACTTCATTCACTACTTCTTCCACCCATTCTTTGATTTCATCTTCAAACACTTAATATTATCATTTCATATCAATATCGTTATTAATTACTTTATTATAATCTTATTTAATTTATCTAGTATTTTTAGGAGGTCTTTTAGCGATAGGCACTGGTTCTTATTTATTTCCAAAAATTTATGTGGCTAATTCTTTATCAATAAACTTTTTCCCCTTTTTCTGTGACAAAATTAACATTGGAATGGGCTTCATCAGTTTCATCAATCATTAATCCTCTATCTGGTTTCATCTGGTCGGTCTAGGAAATCAAACTTAAAGCCTTAACATAGGCTCTTTCAACTTCTTTGAAATTATTTTCTATAAGTCAATATTCTTAAAACATATTCTTTTGTTTATATTTGTCATCAAATTTAATTGTTTTTGGCTACATGAATAGTAATTATTAATCCTCTATGAGATGGAGTACAATTTTGGGTCATCTAATATATATTCAATATTTCTTCTTCATCCACTTTGTATAAATATCTTTAGGAAGAATCTTTTTTCTTCTTTTACAACATTAGAGGATAGGCCACCTCTTTCTATTTCTTCTTCTTCTTCTGGTAAACCTTTTTGGATATTCTAAGTGGTTCTACCTCCTATGTATCTCCATCAACCATCTCAATAAACTTAATAAAATTTATATCAAAGTCATCCTCATCATATTAATCATATTATTATTTATGTATGATTTTCTCTCCCTCATCGGATAGAACGAAACATCTAATTTGAAAATCCACATACTGTTTACAAACATCATTCTTATAAATGTGGGAAACATGATCATCTTGTATTTTAATATTCCTTTTTTAAATTTTTTCAACTGTTTGAAGGATTAATTTCACAAGATATATCTTTGTCATATTTACAAGAAGTCTAATATTAACAGATCTAATACCTCAAAAGAATATATATTTCCTTTTATTGGTATCATAAATCCATTAATCCAGAGAGTCACTATTCTATTCTCCTATGTGAAATGTGAAATGTTCCTTAATTTTTCATAATGATAAAACTATTAATCATCTACCTTATTGTTATAAACCATTTCTAGATCATCTGGTAACAATTGCTAAGGGAAATGCACTTGATATTTAGATGTTAAACCATTCAAAAATGCATTTTTCTTATATGATACCTTGTACCTTTTCTCATATATCATAAAATATATATTATCTTTCCCATCCTCCATTGAAAACATAATAGATGCATAAAATTCATGAAAATGTTCAAGAATGGAATGAATGAAAGCTTTGTCTAGTTTTTCCACACAAACTAATTCCAATAATTGAAATGATATAATATTATGTGATGATAAATTATATTTCTTATAAAATGATACTTTAAATAATTTATCCCTAAATATATAACACATTTGAAAAATACACTTTTATTGCCATAAAATTGTGATCTATAATAGATGAAATGGATGAAAGTATGATCTTTAGAACAAAGAAACTAGAAGTAGTCAGAAAATTTTTAGTAGAATACCTAAAAAACAAAATGGGACACTAGGTAGAACTCTCTAATATTTAGTCATATAGGATGATAGTTAATCTTCTATATCCAAACCACTAGTTGAGATGAATACTTTTATGATATCATGTTCATTATTTCTTTGATGAATATTTGAAGGATATTTTTTCCCTCTAAATGTTTTAAAAACATTAGTTTCATTGATAATTAATGTGTTTTGAGAATGTATTAAAATAATCAAAAATAAAAATAAATAAAAATATAAAATTATGACCAAAAATTAGATGAACAATCGAAATGTGATAGTGTAAAAACATAAAAGATAAGAAGGGGGAATTTAAATATCCATCACTGTGATTAAATTTATCTTCTTGTTTTTTTGTCAACATATAGATTATTATATTTCTAATATCCATACATAATGTGATTGTACTATAGAAAATTTCATTGACTATAATTTCATTACGAAAATAAAATCTAAAATTTTATCTCATTAAAATAAATGACCTATTTATAGATGTACAAAAATGTAATGATACAGCTTTTTTACAAAAATTTGATTTTGAATTTTTTAAGAGGTTCTGAATATATAAATTTTAAAACATTTTAGAGTATCTGGATCATTTTGGGAATCTTTCAATGATTTTTTTTGAAAAAGTATTTTTTGTTTTGAAAATCCATTATAATAATAATTAAAAACTAGGGATTTGGGAAAAATATGTTTAAAAACATAAAATTTATTTACCCCACCCCCATGAAAGTGATTAACCTAGTGTAAGGATATAGGTAATTAATAATTCATATATTAATGGTTACATTATGATTATAATTAAATTCTTCAATTTATTGTATTCATATATTTTATATGGAAATGGTTTATAAAAAATATTCTCAAGTTGTTCGTAAATTCTGATGAATTGTAAAATTATATCACATATATTTTTGTGATTCATAAGGAAATGGTGTTGTATGTATATGTGTGTAGCATTAGAGTAATGGGATGGGTTATTATAAATAATAATGGATCTTAAATAATCACAACATATTTGAAGTTTATTAATAATCAATTCATAGAAGTTGAGTGGATTTTGGAAACACAACACTTGAGCACAACAACTTCTTGGTGCCAAATATTTGAATTCATCACTAGAAAGTTCCTCTGAGTGTGGTGTATTACATGAACCTGAAACTAACGAGTCTTTTAAAAAACTAAATGTTCAATATGTTCTTTTTCTATCAATTCTACATGCACTAAAGGCATTATTCAACAAAATATATTAAAAAAAATCTAAAATAAAAAATAGTCATCAATCCATAGTTCCCATGCGATAAAAGAAAAATTCATTTTATTAATTCTAAATGTAACAATTTTATATTTTGTTGTCATCTATCACTAATGCATATATAGAAAATTAAATCTGTATAACTATTATCTATGTTAAAAAACATCTTATCATACCTCCAAAAATATTTTGATCAAGTGTTTTCCCTACCTAATCTAGACCATGGCTGTTTTTGGTACCAATAGAAGTAAAAATACTTTTATCTATGTAATACATAAATTTCGTAAGAAATTATTTTTTATACTAATATTGAAATATAAATTGTTTTTGTTTTTTTTTCAATTTTAAAACTATTAAAATATATTGACTCACCCATCACGGTCATTTCAAACTAATATTTCATGTGACCCACAATGTACAGTATTTGTGATTTTTTCTTTTATTCATATATATTTTCATTAAAATAAAAGTTTCTAATAAGAAAAAATATTTACATATTGCAAAATAAAAATGATTTAGAGCACTATAACATTTTTTTTAAAAGTTAACATATCATACTAAGATTTAGGAGATTCTTTAAGTCCACATATAAAATTAGAATGTTTAGAATGTATTGAGAATGTTTTTTATTTTCAAAAATTTGGGGTTGTTAAACAAACACATCCTCTTAAACATATCCACTCTGAACAAACCAATTCACATCAATTTTAAAATGATTTAAAACAAAGAAATCAACCATGGAAAGTGCTATTCAGATTTTTTATATTCTAGAAAACGATGCATAAGTTTCTTCATAATATATAAATATGGATGGTTATAACTCCTAGAAACAACTCTATCCGTATTTATAAAAATTATTCTATTTTTATAACAATTATTCTAAAAATCCAATATTACCCAAATTATAGTTGTTCTTATTGGTCGTTCCACTGAATTCCATACAATGTTTCTCACAAACTCATTGAGTTCAGATTTCATTTCCTTAATCCAATACTCATCATCTCTATACTTATTAGATATATTATGTTCAAATTATGTTAATAAATCTAAATGATCAATTCCATTTATTTAGGAACTTATTGTCCAAACTTGTTGATCAAAACCACTAATTATACATTCACATGGATGATTCATAAGAAACAAATAACTTTTTGGCTTTTGTGATGTCTTTTATTCCATGGAAGGTATAAATTATTCCAGAGGAAAGACACCAAAAACAATTTATTGGCTACATTCCTTATAAATTAATCATTTTAACAATGGATAAAAATTATCTTTTGAAATAATCTAATAGAATGTTTGTCTAAGTTATTTTAAAACTAAAGTCTATTTTTCATCAAACCTAACTTGAATTGTTTCCCAAATAATACACAAAGTATTATAATAAAATGGGATATGAAATAGAGGTAGTGAAATAACATATAAATATTCCTTCATCACATCTTGATGAAAATTTATTTAGATTATATTTTACATTCCTAATGAATACATTTAATATGAAAACTCTGATTTAAGAAACTTTTGTTCTTCATTAGGTCAACAACCAATAATGAATTTTTTATGATATGTTCTATTAAAAAAAAGATAGAATGTATAGAAGGAATAACTAACTACTATATCCCAACATTTAATGTAAATTGAGTATTCAATACACAAGGTTCTAGTTATTTTAAAAAGATTTTTATTTCTTCATTCAATTACACAATTTTTCCAGAATATTCTAAGAGCAAGAAATTTATGTTCTATACTATTCTAAGTAACAAATTTGGGATATCATAGTTTTTCAAATTCTCCACTATTATCTCTAAAAATAGTTATAAAGCGAAAGCTTTTTAATTATTAGTTTGAGAATATTTTTTAAATCTCAATACCTCATTTTATTTGTGAGAAAATAAAACCCTGTATATCTAATTTAATAATCAACTAATACCGATATATACAATTTTCCAACAATACAATCAATTTTTGTTGGGAAAAATATATCCATGTGCCCTAGCTATAATACATCATCATTTGATACTTCACTAGTATATTTAAAATATGAATTATGTTTCTTACCATATTAAAGAAGGTTCACATAATTTTTAAGTATCTTACCTAAGTTGTGGTACATCATTTACAACTATATTATAAGTCAGTTTGATAATTTTTTACCTTTTTAAATTCTGAAACATTTTTACCCAAACCAATATTTGTATTATATTTCTCTAAGGAAAGGTATGCCTTTTCTCCAACGTTCTTATATGAGGATAGAGTAAGCATATTTATTACAATTGGGAGAAAGAATAAGTTGATTAATATAATTATGTTCAAATAAGTTATCATTTCTAATTTTCATATTGTAACCATCAATAAAAAATTGACTTATGCTTATAGGGATGGGGTAAATATGTTAATAAAATTAAACATTTTAAATAAGAGTTATAAAAATAAGAATAATGTGTCCTATTCTGAAATTCTCTCCTTGAGAATTCTCTAGGAATCTTTCATTTCCACCATCCATCTTTAAAATATTCTTAACGATTTCTTTCTTCCATTTTTGTGTCTATAACACCCACTATCCATGTACCATATGTTTTTATTGATGGTACAATCATTATTTTCTAGAAACAATTACTTATGTTTTTTGGGAACAAATACCTTCTTTTTTTAGTAAATTTAGAAAACTAAACATTATAAATCAATGTCTATTTAGAAAAATATTCTTTTTGATATCCTGGTGATTAATTTTTTTTAAAATTTATTTTTCCAATACCTCATCATGAACACATTGCTAAAAATGGTGCATTTTTTTGAATTAATAAATTCTAAATAAAAACAAGCTATATAGTTATATAACCCATTCTAGAACCATTACAATGAGGTATAATTTTATTATACATTTCAAAAGAACATTCCTTACCAGTGGTATATTTTGATAAACGTTTTATCAAACTAGAGATATTTTTTTTCAAAAGTAAATAGATATCATAATATATAATAGTGTTATAATTAATTTTTAATTTCTCGATCAACTTTCTTAGAATCATCCTTTTGAAAATTTTTAGAAATAGTTTCTTTCCTAGAAATACTCTTATCTAGATATTTGGAGAGACCTAATATTTCATTAGTCCAAAAAATGATTCTTTATTCATACATTGATTGTTTTTCCATTACATTATCATGTTTTTTATAAATTTTAGAATTTTATTTCTCATGAAATTTATAAAAAACATGATTCCACATCATAAGAGGGAAGACAATTATCTTCTTCTGAGGGAGATTCTTGATCAGAATTTGTGAAAAACATATCATTAAGAAAATAATAAATTAAATATATATGATAAAGGATTTTATATTTTTATTCTTAGACATGTAACATTATTTAACATTATGTAAATTGGAAAAAATACCTTTGTTCATCTAATAAAAACATTCATTACCTATAGACCTCTCAAAAGGATCACCTCCACCATCACTCTATGTGTGAAGAGTATTTTGAAATTCCATGCAATTATATTTATAACACATCAGTCTTTCCCTTATGAATTATATTCTTTTCTATAATTCATCTTATTCTTAGGACAATATAGTTCAATATTTCAAATATTTTTACCCCCATAAAAGGTGTCTTCATCATTCGTATCACATATCTATTTATTACTGTAATTTTAATATATATTGGAATTCATTCATGCTAATTATATTATTCATCCTTATTAACATGTTTTCAAATTTTTTCTGAATTTTTAAAAACACGTGAATCGAAATGAAAAAAAATATTCAGTCTTTATGGCATAACATCTTTCTCTTAATATTGAACATTATAAGGTAAAGTCGATTTAGCAAGGGAAACACCACCATTTGTATTTCTCAGAGTATCCATTTTGAGTCTACCTTGTGTTTCATAAGAGTTCCACCAAGATCATATATGGTATGATTACTATACATATTTATCTCTTGAAAATTGTTCTTTTCTATTACCACACATTTAGAATAAAATCAATTATCTTCTCAATAATTATTTCATTATAAATATCTTTTTCTCCAATAGATTGTAAACTATTTACGATAGTTGTAAACCTCGTCTGAATATTATTAACAGACTAAGCAAGAGGAAAATCAAATTCTTGATAATATTCTATTAATATAGATCGGTAGTTTTTAATAACCTTAAACGTTCCAAAAAGTGTGACTTATTACTATTTTAAGATTATTTGTATTGCTTCAAAAGATGATATTTTAATATATATTTTTATTTTCATAGATCATGACTAGTTGTTCATTGATATATAATTCAACATATAATTTTATTAATCATGTATTTTAATCATTAATGTCTTTATCCAGAATCTTATATTCCCCATTAAGCCTTAAAAAATATTAGTCACAATATTGGTAACAAAAATACTTCATATTATCTCTCAACTAATCATAATCTACATCATCAATTATCGGTGGTTTATTTGGATTAAGAATGTCTATAGATCCATCATCAATACCTTACATCATATAATGAAATAAAAATTAGTGTTCAAAAACACATTATAGTAACCAATGTTCATTAAAACAATATTTATAAAAATACATAACAAACATCCAAAAGAAAATAAAGTAACCCATTATATAACATATGAGCTGTGAAATCCATCTCTAATACCAACTAATCGATGGATATATCATTAATACAGATTGTATAATGATAATAATATTAGTAAATGGAAAAACATATAGGAGGGTGGGGTATTTTTAGGTAAAATAATTAGATTAAATGAATTTAACTAAACAAACCAAATTCTTCTTTTTTAATGGTTATTGGATTTTGAATCACTCTGATCATTAATGTAATAGAATCTAAACATGTCTACATGTAATGACCCAATGTTTCATTAATGGAAATCCCTCTTGATCTTATTAAATGTCTCTTTATATAAAATGTTTTATAAAATGTCAACATCTTTGGTTTTATGATAAGAGTTGTGATCGTTACTTTTATAGCCGTTCCACAGTGATCACATGATTAGTATAAATATAGGACCTTAACAAATCCAATTTACTCAGACAAAAGAAGTGATGGCCTCATCCAGTAGAATTTCCCCATACAAAGCCCATTTGTCAGAGCTCAAAAAAGAGGTCGCATCCTTGGGCTTCGCCCATGACCAAGCCCAAGCTGAGCTTCACCATGTCAAGCTTGAACGAGACCATCTATGGGAAAAGTGGAAGTTGATAGAGATTACCACTCGAGCGATGTTATCTGAGCCGCCCCAAGAGTCTGTCACCATCGCACACCTTACCCTTAGGTCTTATGAGGCTGTTTTATGGGGTTATGTAACAAATAAATAGTACTATGTTCATGTACATTATTTTTTGTATATAATAATGAATATAATTTCTAGTCGTTTTTATACATTGTAAATAGTTTTTAAAGTACAACTGGTGTTTTTAATTATTATTTAAATAAGAAATATATTTTATTAAATTAAGCGATTTTTGAATTAAATAATAATTTAATAAAAAAATATTATTATTATTAAATTAATTTTTATTAAATATAAATTATCTTATTATTTTATGATTGGAATTAAAAATTTTATTAAGGTTTGAAAGCCATTTTTGTCAAAACCCGTGAATTTTCGATAAATGTTGGTTTTTATTTTAAAAGTGAAAACTAACATATTTAGATTTTTTTAGATAAAATAAATGACATTTCTGGAATCAGGACATCAAAATTATCCAATGGTGAATTTTCCCTAGTTTTATGAGATAGCCAATTTTTTTGGGTAAAAAATAAATACTGTTTAAATATATAATGTGTTTTATGACATCATAATGACCCAATTGTGATGTAATAAGATACGATAATACTTATGATTGGACAATATATGTTTCATCATTAAAATAATTTTATTTTGGGTTTGTTTGACTTACTTTTCAAAACATTAATGAACCCCTCAAGACATATTCAACACTTTGCATTTATAAATTAATTTCCATTGGAGTGTGACTCAACTCCACATAAGAATCCTTATTATTTTAAGATTTTAGGACTTGGGAATTATAAAATATTTTTTTCCTCTTCCCATTTCCAAAAAACATTGTCCAAAACCATGGGATGTATTATGGTTTGGATTAATTTAATGTAAGGAGACCCAAACCAAAATAATAAAGAATTCCCTCACCTTTCATTTATAAACCCATCCAAGCTCCCACTTCCTCCTCACTAAAATCCCTTGGAGTTCGTCCAAACTCTGCCCTACTCTATCTATAATCCTCCAAAGGTGCCCCAAGCTCCCAAGAATCCTCTCACAAGCCTCTCTCTAGCCTTTGGAAGAACACTTCAAAGTACGGGTTTTTTCTTCCTTTCTCATTTTTGTCAATTTTCATTAAGTTATGTTTCCCTTTTAATTCCAATTATTAATGTTTGGGTATGGTTTAGAACCTCCCCCGTATTTCCCTCTTATTGTTTGAATGATGAGACCCCCCTTTCCCACTCATTAAATGCCTCCCATGTACACCCGTTACTATGCCGAAATTCCGAATGGAACTTCCCTCTCCTCTTTTACATTCAAGCAACAAATTTGTATCATGAATCTAAATTCCATTAAAATTGTTGGTAAATGTATCTATTTGGCCTCCTTAATTTCCATTACATGTAAATATTATTAGGAACCCATTTCACTCTCATCAACCATTTATATGAATTCTTATGTCACGCTGTTACGCTGCTGAAATCACACCGATTTTCTAAGCCAATGTCATTGTGTAGTGAATACCATGACCATTTTTTCATCTAGGGTATTTACCTTTATGCAAATTTACTTATTTATATTAATGTTTCAATTATTAATTTCACATTCCTTTATCGTGGAATAAATTATTCTGTTTTATGAATTAATGTTTTATGATCCATGTTGTACACTTATGCATGAAATTAAATGTTTAAGAAGGGTGCGCCCTTATAACGGTCCAATGAATTTGGTAAAGTATAGTATCATGATACGTCATGTGCAATGAGTGTTGACTCATTCTAATTCATGTGCAATGAGGGTGTACTCGTGCTTCATGTGCAATGAGGGTTTACTCATGCTTTATGTGCAACGAGCCTTGGCTCATTCTAAATCCATGTTAAGTGTTGTTTCCACATTTCCATGTTATGATTATCTTGCTTTATCATGCCTCTATGTTCATGTTTCTTTTATGATCTATTGATATTCCTATTTTCTAACTTGTATTGTATTCCTCATGTTATTCCATGAGTACTCCCTTACTGGGCTTTATAGCTCACCCTTTTCTTATGCATGTCCTCAGGTTATCCCATGCAATGCTAAGTACGAGGGAATGTAGTGGTCATGTAAAGAATGTTTTCAATAAAGATGTTTTATTTCGTGTATTAAATTTTTATGTAATGATCCTAATCCCCAAATACACCAAAACTCTCGATCTATTTTGTTGTATCAAGTGAATTTTTATGTAATAAATCATGTTTATGTTTGTAATAAAAGTATGGATGTCATAGATGGTATCGGAGGATAGGTTTAGTTATTTTTTGGATTAGGAAAACATTACTAAAGCCTTAGATACAAGACTAAATATAATAAAAACATCCCTAAGTTTTGGTAAGTGCTGAGTAAGTGGTTTATCAAAAAAATACATCCCTGTCTAGATACGAGTAGGTAGAGGTTGCTCTGGCATAGATGTATCCTAGGGGTAAACCCCGAAAACACCGCTTTGAGCTAGACTCGAACGGGAACTGGTGCATGACAATGGGCCTTGGTGCACTCTTGGTTACAACACTCTCGGGGGATATGTTTTGATAAATTCACAATATTAGTACGAACCATTATTAAGGAAAAAATTCCCCTAAGAATATATGTTAGAAAGTAGATCATGAAAAGCCTCAATTGAAGCCTATAGACTCATGAGTTAAGGAAATAAAAGTTTATTTATGAGTCATCAACATTTGTCTTTGGATTACCCTTTATGTGTTACCCCTAACTTTCCTTTTATTCCATCCAATGGCCGGTAATAGGAGGACTTGGGCTAACAACCATTGTAAAGATCAGTGTGATGACTATACTAATGAGATGCCCAATCCAATGGGAGTGGGAATCATGAACTTTGTCATGCTTCTCTCTCTGATAAATGAAGTTTTGAATAGAAACATGGGTCAGGAAGAACATTCAACCCCACTAAGAAAGAAAAAGTCACTATTGAGAGATTCATGAGACAAAGGCCTCTTACTTTTAGTGGATCATCTGATTCCATGATCGCTGAACAATGGATCATCTCCATTGGAAAGATATTCTCCATCCTCCAATGTTCTGAACAAGAGAAGGTTCTCCTAGCAGCTTATCGTATAGAGGGTGAAGCTGATCCATGGTGGAGGTTGATCAAAAAATACGAATCCTGAGGAGGAGATCGAGGCATTGTAATGGAAGAATTTCCGGAAGATGTTTATCGATCAATATTTTCCATGCACCCTCCGACTTAAGATGGAAAGGGGCTTCCTTTCCCTCAAGAAAAAAGATGAGGAATCTGCTGGAGCTTATGAGGAAAACGTCACAAGGCCTGCACGATATGATTCTGGCTTTGTCGTTACCCACGAATGCAAGGTTGACCGCTTCTTTGGTGGGCTGAATCCCAGCTTGCGGAAAGCATTAGTGATCCGTGACTTCGATAGCTATGAAGAAATTGTCTGATGTGCCCTCAAGGTCAAATGGAGATCGGAGAATCACAGGGGTATCATGGGGATAAGAAGTGTAAGGTGGATTTCAATGCTTGTGGGCCGATGGATAAATCCAATGGCTATAAGAAGTTATAGCACCCCACATGCCAATAGTGCGGAAATAAGCACCCTGGAAATTGCCTTAAGAGGAGGATAAAATGCTTCAGGTGTGGAAGAGAAGGGAACCTAGCTGTTAACTATCAGCAAGAAGGACCCACGGCTGCGACAGAGGAGGGGAACGTTCCGTTCGAATCTCAACGCAATGTTCAATTCTATAAATGCAAAGAACCGGGTCATTTTTCAAATCAGTTCCCTAATCCTAGGGTTATTGGAGGCAAACAACAACCTCCTAGACAAAAAGAAAGAGATTTTCCATCACTTCTGCCGAAGTGAACCCCGACAACGAAGTGGTGGCATGTATTCTAGTTATTCATTCAAGAATAGGGAACATACTTTTTGATTAAGGTTCTACGCATTCTTTTATATCACAAAAGTTTAGTATAACAATCCCAGCACCACCACAAATCATGGAAGTAAAGATGTCGGTGAGTACGAAAAATTGCGCAATCATTGCATCCCAGGAATATAAGTCCTCCCCTATTATAATCTGTGGATTGAAATTCCCGGTGAAACTCGTCATACTCCCTCAGGTGGAATTTGATGCAATTCTTGGAATGGGTTGGATTTCCATATATAAATCCAACATAAATTTTCGGGAGAGGGAAATCACACTACATTTGGAGAATCGACCCTCGATTCTTTACAAGTGTCAGGAGGAAGATGAATCCCCTTTAGCTCCATCATCTCAAGCTTGGATATTACTGCTTTATGAGCACGCATATATGCCTCAGATGATTGATTCCAAGGAAGAAACCATCCTTGAAGAAATGCCTATTGTGACGGAATTCGCTGAAGTGTTTCCTGAGGAAATGCCTTGTCTTCCTCCAAGAAGAGACGTTGAGTTCTCAATTAAACATATACCCGGGGTGCTACCAATATCCAAGACTCAATATACAATGGCTGTTTTAGAGCTTGAAGAGGTGAAGAAACAACTACAGGAGAATCTAGATAAAGGGTTTATATGCCCAAGTGCTTCACCATGGGGTGCACCAGTCCTCTTCGTCAAGAAGACGGATGGGTCAATTCATCTTTGCATCTATTATCGTGAACATAACAAAACCACGATAAAGGACAAGTATCCTCTCCCAAGAATCGATGACATGTTTTATTAGCTATGTGGAGCACAATACTTCTCCAAGGTGTACTTGCGGTCGGGAAATTATCAAGTAAGCGTAAAGAAGGAAGATGTCCCAAAGACTGCTTTTCGTACATGATACGGGCACTATGAATTCATATTAATGCCTTTCAGACACACCAATGCTCCAAAAATATTCATGGTCTTGATGAATAGAGTCTTTAGAGATTACCTTGAAATTTTTTTGGTAGTCTTTAGAGATGATATTCTAATATAATCCAAAACCAAGGAGGATCATGAGGAGCATTTAAAAACTGTACTAGATACTTTGCGCAAGGAGAAGTTATATGAAAATTATCGAAAGTGTGAGTTCTGGTTGATGGAGGTCTCATTCTTGGGCCATATCATCACAAGAAATGGAATATCTGTGGACCCCTCCAAAATAGATGCAATTGAGGGATGGCCGAGGCCAACATCGGTAACAGATATTCGTAGATTCGTGGGGTTAGCTGTATATTAGCGATGATTTGGGAGAAATTTCTCATGATTGACCAACCCTCATACCAAGCTAACTCTAAAGGGAGTAACATTTTCTTGGATTGATGAATGCGAAGAAAGATTCATGGAGTTGAAAAGGAGGCTTATCACTACACCCATTCTCACATTACCCACAAGTGGGGAGCTTTTGTGGTATTCAGGGATGCTTCGAAGAAGGTCTTAGGATGTGTGCTATTGCAGAAAGATAATGTGATATCCTATGCCTCAAGGGAATTGAAAATCCATGAGCGAAACTATCGAACACATGATCTGGAGTTGGCGGCAGTGATCTTTGCCTTGAAAATCTGGCTGCATTATGTCTATGGAGAGAAATGTGAGATATATACTTACCACAAGAGTCTTAAATATATATTCACACAGAAAGAGCTTAATATGCACAAGAGAAGATGGATAGATCTCATCACAGATTATGAATTTTCAATACATTACCACCTTGGGAAAGTGAACAAGGTGGCAGATGCCCTATGTAGAAATGATCGTGTGATTCTATCAATAATGAAAATTTAGAAGGATCCAATCTTCTTAGACTTGATAAAGATAGACGTGGGAATCATAAAGAAAGGAACATCATCAATCCATTCTCAAATTATTTCTCAACCATCTCTTTCAAAAAGGTTAAAGGATGCTCAAAAGGATGATGTGGGAATTCAAGAAAAAGTGGAAGCTATAAAAAAGTGGAAATCCTAGGAGTTTAATATTAATGAAGAATGAATTGTGTGGTTTAGGAAATGAAAATGTGTTCCATCATGTCTGGAGCTGAAGAGGGGAATTTTGGATGATGCACATAGTTCAAATTTCTCTATACACCTATGGAGCACAAAGATGTATCGAGATCTCTAAGAAAACATTTGGTGGGATAATATGAAGTAGGAGATCGCTGAATATATATCAAAGTGCCTGGTGTGTCTGCAAGTGAAGGCAGAGAGGCTGAAGTCTAAGGGGATGATGCGACCATTTCCCATACCAGAATGGAAATGGTAAAACATCACCATGGACTTTGTCACCAAAATTCCAAGGACATCCAAAGGAAACAATGCAATCTGGGTTGTTGTGGATCAACATACATAGACTGCAAACTTCATTGCTATTCGAAAGGATTTCCCATTGGATCAAGTGGCACAGATATATATTAGAAAAGTGGTAAGGTTGCATGGAGTACCAATATCTATTTTGTCTGACCGAGATCCAAGATTCACCTTTATGTTTTGGAAGAGTCTTCAATATGCTCTGAATACTAAACTAAACATCAGTACGGCCTATCATCCTCAAACTGATGGCCAATCCGTGCAGACTATCCAAAAACATGAGGATATGTTGAGAGCATGCTCAATGGACTTTAAATGAGTATGGGATAAACATATTCCTCTAGTTGAGTTCTCTTGTAATTACAGTTTCTACTCAAGTATCCAAATGGCACCATGTATGGGAAAAGGTGCAAAACACCGACATGTTGGGATGAGGTCGGTGAACGTAAGCTGCTTGGACCAGAAATGGTCGATGAAATGGTGGAGAAGTTGAAAACCATTCAACATCATATCAAGGTAGCCCAGAGTCAACAGAAGAGTTATGGAAAGAATTATCGACGAGACCTTGAGTTTAATGTTGGTGACATGGTGTTTCTACGCATATCTCAGTGGAAGAAGGTCATGAGGTTTGGAAAGAAAGGGAAGCTAAGTCCAAGGTACATCGGACCCTTCGAGATTATTGATCGTGTTGGGGTTGTGGCCTATTTTCTAGCACTTACACCTACCATGGCCATGGTGCATGATATCTTTCATGTATCCCTCTTAAGTAAGTACATATTGGACACTTCACATGTACTCTCTTCTAAGGTGGTTCAATTTGAAGATGATCTTTCTTATGAGGAGAAACCAGTGAAGATATTAGATCGTAGAGAAAAATTTCTATGAAATAAGACAATCCCCCTCGTCAAGGTATTGTAGAGAAACCACAAGTTTGAAGAAGTGACTTGGGAATTAGAGGATATGATGAAGCTGAGTTACCCACATTTGTTTTAGTGTGGGAAAAGGAAAATTTCGAGGGCGAAATTTCATAAGGGGGGAATATTGTAACGACCCAAAGTGTAATTAATGGAAATCCCTCTTGATCTTATTAAATGTCTCTTTGTATAAATTTTTTTATAAAATTTCAACTTCTTTGGTTTTATGATAAGAGTTGTGACCATTACTTTTATAGTAGTTGAATAGTGATCACATGATTAGTATAAGTATAGGACATTAACAAATCAAATTTCCTTAGACAAAATAAGTGATGGCCTCATCTAGTACAATTTCCCCATACGAAGCCCATTTGTCAGTCCATGGAAAAGAGGTGGCGTCCTTGGGCTTCACCCTTGCCCAAGCCCAAGCTGAGCTTTACCATGTCAAGCTCGAATGGGACCATCTATGGGAAAAGTGGAAGTTGATTGAGATTACCTCTCGAGCGATTTTATCTGAACCACCCCAAGAGTCTGTCACCATCGCACACCTTATCCTTAGGTCTTATGCAGCTATTTTAAGGGGTTGTGTAACAAATAAGTAGTACTATGTTCATGTAAATTATTTTTTTGTATAAAATAATGAATATAATTTCTAGTCATTTTTGATACATTGTAAATATTTTTTAAAGTACAAATGGTTTTTTTTGATTATTATTTAATTAAGAAATATATTTTTTAAATTAAGGTATTTTTGAATTAAATAATATTTTAATAAAATAATATTATTATTATTAAATTAATTTTTAATAAATATAACTGATTTTATAATTTTATGAATGAAATTAAAATTTTTATTAAGGGTTGAAAGACATTTCTGTCAAAACCCGTGAATTTTCGATAAAGGTTGGTTTTTATTTTAAAAGTGAAAATTAACATTTTTAGAATTTTTTTTAGATAAAATAATGGTCATTTCTAGAATCAGGATTTCGAAATTATCCAACGGTGAATTTTTCATAGTTTTCTGAGACAGTCAAATTTTTGGATAAAAATTAAATACCGTTTAAATATATAATGTTTTTTATGACATCATAATGACCCAATGGTGATTTAATATTTAACACCCCATGCTTCTACGGTACGCTTATCTTTGAATAATGTGATAGCGTGTGTTATACGCAACACTGAGTTCTAACACACCATAACTGATCAAACTAGCTGTTATGAATAGTAATACCTACTTTTTGAAATAATATATATTTTATATTTCAAAATAGACTTCAATTTTGGATTCGGAATATCGAATTTATCCTAGTGTGAAATTTTGGAACTTTTCGGATGAAAATTATATTTTGATGAATAGTGAAAATTACTAAATTTTAATTAAAAACATCTTTTTTAATCCAAATAATATATATTGATAAATTATGAATTGAAGTGGTTTTAAATTATATTAAGAATATATTTTTACCATTTAATATAATTTTGGTCATTGTACATATTTTTACAATTAAACCGGACATAAACAAGTGTCAATCTTTTGATAGTTATTATATCATAAAAACAGGCTTTTTGTTTTAACAACAGGAATTAATTTTAAATTAATTTCTGCCACTTCTGTGTTTTGAATTCGGAAAAATGGATTCCATATTTAGAATCAGTATGTTCAAATTTTGTAAATAAGTAACTTTTATTTTTAGACATTTTGAATAATTACTTCGGTAAATATTTTATTTACCATGGTTAAGGGTAAATCCAGTAAATAAGGGTTAAAAAATAATAATATAATAATACCAAATTACCCTAAAACGTGTCCTAACCTTAATTTGTGATACATATTCGACCCTAGGCATATTTGAGTCGATTTTGGGACCTCATGGAGCCACTTGTAGGTGATAGGGACACTTTATTTTAATTAAGTTAAAATAAGTACAAAAATGACATAAGCATATATCTTTTAGAAAAACAATTTTTACATAGGGTTGTATATGTTGGATGTTCGACTATAAATATCCATTATAATTATATAAATATTTCCCACATAATGATATTTTATTTATAATTTTTAGACATTAAATAAGTTAATTTATTTATGACACAATGATGATGAAGTAATTACATAATTAATGAAAAACTAGAATAATTGATATTATAAATACCCAAATAAATATAATTTCAGACTTTTTATGAATTAAAATAATTTTCTAGGTTAATATGACATGTTAGTATGGCTTTAATAAAGATTTTTATAAGTAATAATTCTGTTATGAGTTTTACAAAAACCAATTATTGGATAGTGTCAAAATTGACATAAAAGAGTTTTTAAAACAAATATTATAATATAAATTGAAATTAAATTCAAAAAATCTATGGTTCGGCCAATATACTTATATCATGATAGTTTTATCATTAATGGACCACTTGGGTGTCGGTTGGATGTATATGGTAAGTTCATTAACCATATAATATATAAATACAAAGAGACATGGTAAAAGTGAAACTAATTAACTAAGAGTTATTACTTAAAGATAAGGTTAATATAATGACCCAAACCTATCTAAATTCTATTGTTTGAGTGGCTTTCGACCCATCCCCACCTTAACCTTTAAATAATCAACTTTGGAGCCATTAAAAACCGAATATTAATTTATAATAAATTAATATTTCTAGCTTTTCCAAAGGTGCCCCTCACCCCTCTTATAAAAGGGCACTCTTCCTTCTCATTTCTTCACACCTTCAAAGCCTTTTGGTTCAGAAAAACTCTGCCAAAATACTCTCCCAACTTCCCTATCTACGTCCTAGATGCCTTAGTTTGAACAGAAAACCAACCTAAGGAGCCCTTTTGATCAAATCAAAAGAAAGAACCCGAAGAAGAGGTAATGTTTTCACCACCCTTTTTCAAGTTCCTTTCTTCTTCCACTTCTTCTTCCTTTTTTGTTACCATTATAAAATAATAACTCCAGTATCATATATATTTTGTGATGTTATTATAAATATTGTACAACCATATTCAGTATTCTATCCATCCTTTGAATAACATGTCACCATACGTACGTACGTACGGCTTACCATCTCCACGTCGTGTTGTAATTGTTATTCAATAAATTATTATTTGGATGGGTGTAATAATGATGTGTAATTCAAGTAAATAATAAATGTAACATGATAATGATTCTGTATATATGATATACCATCCAATTATATATTATTTTAATATCCAAAGAATCATATTGTCGCTCGTGCGTACGTACGGACTACCGTCTCCACGAACGCGATGAGATTCATTGTCCATCATATCCATTCAAGTATAATTCTCATTTGAGGTTTAATAATAGTATATAAGTACTTGATATCATTATCGATATGATTAAGATACAACCTATCAATTACAAACATGGCTTACATATCAAAACATATAAAAAACGAGTAAGTTAACACCCAAAACAACGATAATACGAAGATATTATTAACTAATCAATGTTAAAAGATCATATATGATATCATATTAATGTATATGATTCTTGTATAATATAATAAAAATTATTTCTCCATTATACAGGATGTTAACTAACCCCAACCGAGGAAAAGTACAAGGTAAGGGTTTATTTCAAAATCTCTTCATTATCCAAGGTTGTTTATACGTAATAATCTACTGGGACTTCTTTATCATCCACATCCATGTTTCTTAAAAATGTAATTCAAAACATTTTTACTATTTACAATAATATGAGTTAAAGTCATTTATACACTTGTTTTACTTTTTATAAGTGGTTTATAAGGGAATCATTCTGTCGTTTTCCAAACAAGGTGCTTTTAACCTTTTAGAAAGAATTATGGTAAGATTGTTTTTTTAACTTATATGGCGGCTGCGGCTATTTTCCGTCGAAGCTTCCCTTACAAGCATATAATAATATTTTCAAAATATTTTTTATTTTATAAATATATGACTTTAAATGATTTCAGAATAGAAAGAGATATTTCTCTAAAAAGAGTTCTAATTTCATATATGTCAACATCCTTTGATGGATTTTACGGTTATTTTAAGTTGATTTATTATGATACAAAACTTCTATATTGTATTGAGGTTTTTGGGATATGTTTGACTGTGGATGTGTTATTTTTATACAATTCATGGTTTATGTATGATGTATTTACATTTCGTATTCTAGTTTTAATACGAATGTTTATGTTATGTTTAAACCATTTAATATGGGAATGCATTGGACTTAATATGTGATGGGTGGAGCTCACTATAGCTCCACGATGCATCGGTATGTCTCATGAGACAAACTAGTGTCATGGAACAAGGCCTTCACAAAATCTTATTTGTAGTCTTGGCACGAGGCCTTGGCTATGTGGTTATGATAGTCTGGCATTATGCATTCCATCATTATGATAGTGGTTATTGATATTGCATGTGATTATTCGATTATTAGAATATCCATATGAATAATTAAATGGAATTATTTTATTTTATTTTTTCCATAATATGTTGATGGTCAAGTTTAAAAGGATCTTGTTTTAGCTATACACAGCCTTAAATGTTTATTCTTATTTATGAAATATTCCGCTATATTGTTCTCCATACTGGGCATTTGAGCTCACCCCTTTTCTATGTTTTATTTTTCACAGGATGTGAAGAAGTTATGAATGACCTGCAGGGATATTATGAGGGGATAATAGTGTGGACTATGTATACATTATGTTTTTGTAGTAGTTTTTCACTTTATGAATGTATCTAGTGTTTCCAAGGCTACTAAACCAATTGGTCTTTCGATATTTGATCATTCTTGTGATCATGCCAATGTTATGTAATAATGCACCATCTCTGGGTAACTGGGGTCAGGGCGTTACAGTTGGTATCATAGGAAGTTTAGTACAAACCTTGGAATCTAGATGTAGATAAACTCTGATTAGAGCACGTAGACCTAAGATGAAATTTGAGGATTATTATAAAAGAACTTTCTAGAATTTTGGTATTGTAGAGATTTAGTGATTTTTCTGAGAAATACATCTTTGTCTGGATACGAGCAGGTAGAGGCGGCTCTGGCACAGATGTACCTAGGGGTAAAACCCGAAAACACCGCTTTGAGCTATACTCGAACGAGAACTCGTGCACGACAATGGGCCTTGCTGCCCTCTTGGTTACGACACTCCCCAGGGATATGCTTAGGATAACTCTCATTTTCTTTACAAATCATTATTAAGGGTTTATGAGTATATACTTCCTCAAAGAAAATATTTTTATGATTATGGATTATATCCATAAATAGTTCAATTTATGTTAAGTGTTTTATAAGTATGGAATTATGTATTTTGATTCATAAACTAATCTAGTTTATGCCAATGTTTAGAAATGGCGCCTAGTGGAAAAAATAGAAACTATATCAATGCATGCACTCAATGTAGGGATTTCCCTCCTGCTCAAGATAATTATAGTGGAGTTGGTGATGCAATTGTTTCCAATCAGTTAATCACCATACTGGGACAACTCACTCAGGTTATGAATAATAACCTTACCCATATGGAGCACCCTGATCTGAATCGTGGAGGATCAATGTTAGATAGATTCATGAGGCAACAACTACCAATGTTTAATGGGAGTACAAATCCCTTAGTAGCTGAGCAATGGATAAATTCCCTAGAGAAAATATTTCAGGCTTTGGGGAGTAATGAAAGGGAAAAAGTTATCATGGCAGTTTACCGCCTCACTGGAGATAATGATTAATGTTAGTAATTGATTCAAAACATGAAGGAAGATGATCAAGTATCAAATATTGAATGGAGGGAGTTCAAAGATCTGTTTTTAGAAAAATACTTTCTTCGCGACCATCGAGAAGATATGGAATGGCAATTTCTGAGTCTGAGACAAAAGCAGGATTAGAATGTCACAAAGTATGAGGCTAGATTTACAAGGATAGCAAGGTATGTAGGAGATTATATACGTAACCCAGGAAGTAATATTGATCGTTTCTTTGAACGGTTAAAACCATTTCTCTACCGAGCATTATTCTCATAATCCATCCCATCGTACGAAGACATTGTCTCATGTTCTATCAAAACAGAAAAGGAATTCTCTATGTCTTATGAAATTAAAGCAATGAAAGAGAATAAGAGATCTACAGATCAATAAGGGAATGGAAATAAGGGGACGAAGGGAAATGTAGAAAATCCATACTATAGTAAATGTGGGAAGAAACACCCTGGTACTTGCTTGAAGGGAATGGGAGCCTGTTACAAGTGTGGTGAAAAAGGCCACCAAGCTCATGATTGCAAAGGGAAGAAGGAAGCTACCAATGTTCAGTGATACAATTACAGGGAGATGGGACATTATGCAAATGAATGTCCTAAGCTTCAGGGGAACCCACCTCAGAAAATGCCAAGGGATCAAGGCCAAGCTTATGCTACCACTACTGCTGAGGTAGATGCTCCGAAAGACGTGGTTGCAGGTAATTTAATGGTTTCTTCAATTTTATAAAATGCATTATTTGGTTCTGGATCATCGTGTTGTTTCATATCTTCCCAGTTTCCTAAGAAAATTAAATATTTCCAATTTTATTTGACAAAGGAGTTTCTAGTTAAAACTCCTAAGGGAAGTATCATTGCAACAATGTCTTGCGAATCAGTCCCCATTAGAGCACATAAATGTTCTTTATCTGCTGATCTAATTGTCATACCTATGATTGAGTTTGATATAATCCTCTGTATGTACTGGCTTTCGGACAATGATTTGAAGATTAATTATAATAAGAAAGAGGTTACGATTCTTGATGATGATGATAAGGAACACCTTATATTTAGAGAAGAATCTTCACCCCCTAATTCTTATCTGGATCCACCCCCAGTAGCTCAACTAAATTCAATTATTGGGGAGGAAGATAATGAAATGACTATGGGTGAGGAAAGAAATGTTCAAATAGATGATCTAAATATTGTGAAAGAATATGTAGATGTATTTCCGGATGATTTACCTGGACATCTTCCAGAACGAGAAGTTGATTTTTCCATTAATTTAATTCCTGGATCAAGGCCTATATCGAAGACCCCTTATAGAATGGCCACTGTATAATTATTTGATCTAAAGAAACAACTAGATGAATTGAGTAATAAGGGATTTATTCTCCCTATTGTTTCTCTATGTGGAGCCCCTATTCTTTTTGTTAAAAAGAAAGATGGATCTATGTGGTTATGTATCGACTACATGGAGATCAATGCTATAACAATAAAGAACAAGTATCTCCTACCTCGCATTGATGATTTATTTGACCAACTGCATGAAGATAAATACTTTTCAAAGATTGAACTTCGACCTGGATACCATCAGTTGTCTGTGAAGAAGGAGGACATTTCGAAGATAGCATTTTGAACCAGGTACGAGCATTACGAGTTTACTGTAATGCCTTTTGGATTGACTAATGCACCGTCTGTATTCATGGATCTGATGAATAAATTTTTCAAGGAGTATCTCAATGAATTTGCGGTGGTATTTATTGATGATATCTTGGTATAATCCAAAAGCTACGAATATCATGAAAATCATTTGCGCATTATCCTGATGACTCAGAGAAGACATGAATTATATGGGAAGTTTAGCAAGTGTGATTTCTGGCTTCTGGAGATTTCTTTTCTTGGCCATATTGTCTCTAAAGATGGAATCTCTATTGATCATTATAAGACTAAGGCAATCCAAGAATGGCCAGCACCTGTGATTATAACTGAGATACGTAGTTTTATTGGTTTGGCAGGTTATTATCGACGTTTCGTCCAGAATTTTGCACGATTGGCTAACTCATTAACGAAGCTCACACGTAAAGGGGTTAAATTTGTTTGGACAAAAGAGTGTGAAGAATGATTCAAAGAACTAGAGATAAGATTAGTCAATGCTCATATATTGACTCTACCATCCGGGAATGATGGGTTCGTTATTTATAGTGATGCATTGAATAAAGGACTTGGTTGTGTCCTTATGCAGAATGATAGAGTTATTGCCTCTGCATCACGACAGTTGAAAATTCACGAACAAAACTATCCTACTCATGATCTCGAGTTATCAACTGTGATCTTTGCTTTGAATATATGGAGGCACTACCTCTATTGTGAAAAATGTGAGATTTATACTGATCCCAAGAGTTTGAAGTATATTTTCACACAAAAAGAACTCAACATGAGGCAAAGGATATGGCATGAATTACGCAAGGATTATTATTGTACGATAAACTACCCCCTGGGGAAAGCAAACATGGTGGCAGATGATTTGAGCAGAAAAGACCATGGAGTTTTTAATGTGATGAGAATTGAAATGTATCCATTTTTGATGGATGTAGTGAAGATTGACATGGGAATAACCAAGGAAGGTCAAAAATCAATGCTTTTTCAAATGGTTGCCAAACCATCGTTACTAGAAAGGATTAAGATTTCTCAGACCGATGATGAAGAATTTCATAAGAAGATTAAAGCTGTGAATGATGGGAGATTGAGAGACTTTGTGTATGAAGATGGAATTTTGAAATTTGGGAAGAGACGATGTGTTCCCGATATACCTGATCTAAAAAGGGAATTGTTGGATGATGCTCATAGTTCCTGTAGAGACCCGTATCTTGATGTACAAGGACATTACATTACTTTTGCGGAATACTTAATACATAAGAAAAAAAGACACACAAGGACCGTAATAGTTTAGTGTCTTTGGAAACTCGGAATAAAATCTTCTAATCGTGGTGAATGATCTTCAACATCTCCCAATAACGATCTTCCTTTTTTTCTTACCTAAAACCATTATTTACATCCTGGGGAAAATAAAACATAAAAGGGGTGAGCTCAAATGCCCAATAACGGTAACCATAGGGAACATAAAACAATCCATACAAATTTGAATGCAAAAACTTGAACATAAAATCTAAACATCAAAATCTTGAGCAAAGACATGAATCTTGTAAGTACATAAGGCATATATCATAATGAAACATTAAGAAAGATAGAATACATTAGAATAAATCATGTAATTGTGGAAACCATTCAGTACATGTCATTATTTCCATAGTAGCCAAGGCATTGCTGCCAAGACCATCTTAGTGGACAAAGTCCCATTCTGAATCGAGTTCACTCCTCATTTCAGTCCTGTAACACTAAACCAGATTAACATACCGTTCCAGCCATGTTTATCTCATGAGATATAAAATCTTTACCCAATGCATTGGAGGGAGATATAGGTCCCACCCATCTCATAATGAAATCATTCTTACTTGTGCAACAAAATAAACATACATCATTCATAATAACCCAACGAATAAAATGGGTTTCATAAACATCATCCCACCATTACATAATCCATATAAAACAAATGGATATAATTTCATAATAAGAAAATTGAAACCATGTAAATAAAAGAGACAATATAAACATATGAAATAATTTCATTTTAGATGGAAAATGGTTTTGATAAAACACTTGAAATGAATTCTTGAGGAAAAAATCCTTTCTTCTTTAAAATAATTTTCTTTTCCCAAAATGTCATGAATTTTTAAAAGAAAAGTATTTTCTTGAAAATAGTCATGAAATCGTTTTGAGAAAGCTTCATTAAAATATGTCTTTATAAAACCATAAAAATCCTTTCATGCCGTATATGTTAAAAAAACATTCTTCTCGTACTTTTGTCGGAAAAGTCAAAAAGTACCTCATATGAAAAACGACCAAAGATTCCTTTCATATCTTTTACTAAAAACTCACCGAAGGGTCAAATTGGATATAAACTATTGTAGAGGGATATAAATATTACATATAGAGGAAACATGGATGTGGATTATAAAATAAACCCCCAGTAAATACCAAAGAATAAACAATCTCGGATAAAAATGAGATTGTGATATTTTCCTTTACCTTAGTCCCGATTTGCATCGTAAGTGTCTGAACCTCCTGTATAATGATTTAAATAATGTCATTGACTTATTCTAGAATTATACACATTGTTATGATATCATATATGTTTTACTTATGACTTTATATTACTCGTTCTTTTGTAAATTCTATGTTAAAGAGCTTTTTGGGTAAAATCATTTTATTTATTGTCCGTGATTTGACTTGTAATTATTCAAGTGATTACTTAGATCATGATTACATAATTCCTGAATATAAAAACATGATTTATTTATTATATACATTCATAATATACATATATATAATAGATCAATAAATGGAAGGAAATACACCGTTCATGGAAATGATAGGTCGTACATACGCTTGAACGCTGTTTTCGTTTCCTTATTGAGTATAATCGAATTAAGTAGATGACATACATATATATATAGATAAATCTAGTAGCTTTATAATGTCATATATTTCATTATTATAGCTTATATATACTTTATAATCATTCTTTAATGGTTAACATGGAAAATGAATCTCATTGCGTCGTGGAGACGGTAGTCCGTATGTACGCACGAGCGATGATATCGTTTCCATAATTATTGAATTGAATTGGAGTGGATGACACAATATATCAGAATTAGTATGATGTTATAAAAACTATTTATAGTTATTCTTTACAAAATTTTACCCATCCAAGTATGGTGGTACTGGAAAAATAGATTACACTGGGGCGTGGAGACGGTATTCCGTATGTACGCATGCGCGGTGATTTCGTTTTCCGTAGGATGAATAGATGGTGAAATAGGGTTGTTTCAAACATATAATAACATATCAATATATTACTGATATTGATGTTATTACTTCATAATCAAACAACTAAAGAAGTAGAAGTGGAAGAACAAATAAAGATGAAATAATCGGTAATGGGAATTACCTCTTCTTTGAAGCACCTCTTTGAGATCTCTTATTAGGGCACTACAATTGGTCTTTGAAGAAGACCAGGACCTCTAGGATATTTCTTGGAAAGTGGAGAAGAGAATTTGGAAGGGGTTGGCTGAGCTTGAAGGCTCAATGTGGTGTGAGGAAGAGAGGGAGGAAGTGCCCTTTTATAAGGGAGGAGAGGGGCACCTTTGGAATAACTAAAAATATTATTTTATTATAAAGTCAAATTCGGTTTTAAATAGCTCTAAATTGATATATTTCGAAGCTAAGGTGGGATGGGTCGAAATACTATCATCGAATAGAGTTTAGACAAGTTTATGTCATTATACTAACCTTATCTTTTAGTTTTAACTCTTAGTTAATTAGATTGACATTTACCATGTCACTTTGTATTTTTATATTATATAGTTAATAAACATAGCATATACATCCAAGCGACCCCCAAGTTGTGTTTTATTAATATATATAACCTTATCTAAGTCATGTGCCCGAACCTTATATTTTTAGGAATAAAATAAAAATTAATAATATAATATTTGTTTTAAAAACTATTTTATGTCAATTTTGACACTATTTTGTAATTTATTTTTGAGAAAATAATAACAGAATGATTATTTCGGAGAAAGATACTTAAATCAATAATAACATGTCATATTAACCTAGAAAATTGTTTGAATTCATAATAAGTCTTAAATTACATTTATTTTGGTATTTATAACATCAATTATGTCAATATTTCATTAATAAGATAATTACTGCATCATCTTTGTGTCATAAATAAATTAACTTTTTTTAAAGTCTAAAAATTACAAATAATATATGATTATGTAAGAAATATATTTATCTTTCTAATTAATATTTATAGACGAATTTATCTTATGTATAACCATATATTAAAAATGATTTAGTTATTGAACATTGATTTTAACTATTTTAACCCTTCTTTAAATAAATTAATAATAAATGTCCTAATCTAATCCAAGTGGGCCTAAATGGTCATATTTAATTCCTATGGTTGTTTTTGGTCGAATTACACTTATCCAATAGAATCATGACATGTGTTAGGTAATAATAATATCAATTTTACCCTTAATTACCCTATTTACTTTTAACCGTGGTAAAAAAAGTAAAAAGTTACTATTCACCAAAAATTATTTTCATCTCATTGAACAACATTTTACTTACTAACCGTGTCTCTCGGATTTTTGAAATTCTACTGACAGAAGCGGTAAAATTATGTTTTATGAAAAATTTTATTCTTTAACTACCACTTAATGGTTTCACTATTCATCAAAAAATGAATGTTTCCAGGAAAATACCAAAAATTAGACCGAAGCTATATTTGATATTATGAATTCAAAAATGATGTCTATTTTATCAAATTCCAAACATATCAGATACATTATGTAATTTAAAAATTAATTCCTGTAGTCAAAACAATTAGCGTGTTTTTAAGAGATTATAACTATCAAAAGATTGACACTTGTTTATAACTGGTTTAAATGTGAAATTACATCCAATGAACAACATTGTATTAAATTGTAAAAATATATTCTAAATATACTTTAAAACCACTCAAATTAATAATTTATCACTATTAATTATTTCTATTAAAAAAGTTGTTTTTAATTAAAATTTAGTAATTTTCATTATTCATCAGAAAATGAAAGTTATCCGAAAAGTACCAAAATTTCACCCTAAGATAATTTCGATATTCCAAATCCAAAAATGAAGTCCATTTTGAAAAATAAAATTTACAAAATTTCAAAAAGTGGTTATTACTATTCATAACGGCTAGTTTTAATAATGTTTTAATAGCATATTGTTGTTTAGTGAAACTCGTTATTACATACTGCACACGCTATCGAGGAAGGTCACGATTGCGTGCAATGCAAGGCAAGTCAAGGATGCATGTTGTGCAAGATCCTTTTGGTGTAGCATACAACACAAGACATTAATGAAATTAAAAAGAATATTTTTCATAAAATTTCGGGGTGTTACATTCTACCCCCCTTAAAATGAATTTCGCCCTCGAAATTCGTCGGGGTTATAAATGGTTTAATCCTCGAAAGTTTCTTTAATAGAAACCCACATCGTAAAAAGGAATACCAAAACCAATCTTTAAAAACAAAAGTATGAAATTTAATGGTTACCCAAATAAACTAATCACTGGGTTTCCACAAAGATGAAAATATGGATTTGGAAGAGAAATCTAACCATCATGTTCTGATGGAGAGTGGTAGAGAACATGGCTATGGAGAAGCCAGTATTCACAAATCCATAGATTTGTGATGATCTAAGGTACCATCAGATTCATCGGATATAAGGGCACTAGGACAACATTTTTGGTTTTCAAGATCATTTCCCTAAAGTTGATGAAATTTGGAATTAGAAGAAATACTTTCGTGATTTTGGTGTAGTCTCACCGTTAGTCATTCTTTGGAAAATTTCCACTTCATCTCTTAATGAAATAAAGTTGAATTTTTCATTCATGATGTGTTAGCAGATCATGTGATAGAATAAGGGGTCATTCCATCTGTCTCAAACAAAAGGTTAGAAAAGTTTTCAAAAAAATACATAAGTCCATCTATAGTAAGATTAATCATATATGCTTCCTAAAATGGACTTATACTTCTTACATTATACTGCTTAATATAATAAAATTATTTTCTACTAAACAGGGACTTCTTGTAGGCCAGTGGTAGGCGATAAAGGCCAGTCGCACATCGGTTGTGGGTTCGATTCCCACAGCATTGTCCGACGCGATGGCTGTCGCCCGTCCTACAGGTTGTCCTTTTTCTAAAACTATATTACTATAACATCCAATAAATAATATCGAAAAATACTAACTTATTTCCAACATAATCAATTAAAATATTTATCTAAAATACTTTGGTCCAAGCTCATAGTGTAAAGAAAACTTTTACATGAAATTTCATCAACCAGCCATCATTTATCCCCCATATATCTTGTTGGTCACATTCCAATCTTGTGAATACCTTAAAAATGTATTCTCTTGAAAAATGAATACCCATTGAACCATAGTGAAAACATGAATGCATTTAAAAGTTAACACTTTCCACATACCAAAATCCTCAAAATTCTATATACTCAAACCATGATATGAACTATAAAACATTTCATTTTCTCCTTATCCCTCCATTATGCGCATATCATCTGCTTTCCAAAATATTTGAATCACTTTTCATGGTTAATAGTACCTTAAAATTATTGAAAACCACAAATAAACTAAGAAAAAAATAATCCAATACACAATAAATTTACCTCAAAAACATTATTCTTGAATACCAATACATAAACTCTTCAATCCATCCTCTTCAATGATTGTCCTGGAATAAGTCCTTCCTTGATTTAAAAGTAACATTTTATGTCAGGGAATTGAGTTGGGTAATTCCCATGTTCTCCACAAATAATACATTGAACACCATAATAGTCTGTCACTCTATGACCATTTCTCCACAAAGATAACATCAGTCTCTCCATTTGAGGTATTCCTCAAGGTTTTTCTTCCCTTCTTTAGAAATCTCAATCATCCTTTCTTTATTATCCTCAACATGCGTGTCACGACCTGCCCTCGGGGCCCGTGCCGTGACTACCCCAAGCCCGCCTTCCATAGGCCAGGGGCTGGCGACTAGCACCAAGGCGTAAAATCCCAGTAAAAGGGAAGGCATTGCCTTAATAAAGTAAACAAGCACCTCAGAGTAACAAGCGGAAGTAAAGCAGTAAGTACAAAAAGAAGAGCTGAAAAGTAAAAAGGGGCCGGAAATACAAGCCCAACTGTAAAGTACAACTCGAAAGGGAAAACAGCGACTGAAAAGTAAAGCTGCTACGCTGAGATGTCCACTGGAAATCCCACCTGAAGGGTGGGTACAGATAGCTCCTCTGCTCCTCGGGTCCCGCCGTCTGCTCCGAGTATGTTCTGTCCAGTGGTCTGCCTCCGGGTACCGCCTCGTCGTGTAGTCCACCTTCAGGTACTGTCCAGTCCTCGAACATTCGGCTTCTGTCAGCAATGTCCGTCGTCTGCAACCAACACAACGAGGTGCGGGCATAGCCCGTGCAGGGGTGAGTATAACGATACTCAGTAGGGACCCCGAGACCCTCAAGGTCTCACTAAAACCAACAAGGATAATCACAAGAAGATCTCAACAGATAAACTCTACTTAGGTATATGCCCATACATATACCTAAGTTATCAAGTAACCCAACTCAGTCATGAGGAAACACAAGGATCATGAGATCAACGGATAACCACTACCCAGGTATATGCCCATACATATACCTAAGTTATCAAGTAACCCATCTCAATCATGAGGAAACACAAAGATCATTGACTCAGCTCAAACCAGGATTTTTATTATCGAAACCGTAACTGCTGAAGAGCCCCGTCTCTGAAGTGTGCAGTAGTCCTGTCACGACTCCGAGGTACTGCTCACTAACCTAAGACTGCTGAAGTACTCCTCCTGTCGAGTACTGCGGGTCAGCCACCCAGACACAGTAGTGCTTCCCGCCGAGGTATGTCACCCAAACACAGCAGTGCACACCTCCTAGTAGCCTGCTGAGGTACTCTCCGGACAAGTACCGCGGGTCTGCACTGTCACACACGTAGTGCTCCGTCCGCCATGGGTCTGCACCTCAGAAAGTAGTGCTCCGTCCACTGGGCTAGTCGACTCACTCCAAGTCGAGTCGGTCAAGCAGTCGTCAGGTCTCAGCCAGTTACACGGTCTCCGTACTCTGCACGCTCGTCTCTGGGAGGGTCCGCTCCACGAGCTACTGGTCGATACTCCAAGTATCACAAGTCCCATGAAGAAGTATCTCAAAGGACCGCCTCGTCATAGGGGTCTCAACACAACAGACGGAGCGTCAATCGGACGCCCGGTCTGTGAGTTATTAGCCTTTTCGTCCCAGGGGCCCGGTTGGTTTCGTGAGCGAACCAAACCCGGTCGTATCTCAACTGTACCCCGAACTCTCATAGGGTATACTCATAGGGACCGTTTCTCATCGTGATCATCAACGCCGCTAACGGTTCGTCAGACGGACGTCCTGTCTGAAAGATATCAGCTTTTCCGTTCCAGGGGCCGGTGGGATTTCAGATACGATCCAACCCGGCCATACTCCAACTGTATCCAAAACTCGGGCGGAGTATGTCAAAAGTTCTGTATCGTCAACAGGAAGTCAAAGCAACAGACGGCGCGTCGATCGGACGCCCGGTCTGAGAGTTACTGGCATTTTCGTCTCCGGGCCCGGTTGGTTTTTAAGGTAAAACCAACCCGACCGTACTCCACTTGCGTCCAAACCTCGGGCGGAGTATGCCAAAAGATCCGTCTCACTAAGAGGAACACAACGCGGCTGACGGCACGTCACTCGGACGTCCGTAGCTCAAGATATGAGCGTTTCCGCTCCGAAGGCCCGGTTGGTTCCGTGAACGAACCAACCCGGCCGTACTCAAAGTAATCCGAAACCTTGAGTGCGATATACCGAAACGACCGTCTCGATCCAAGGATCGCGTTGCCGCAGACGGTTCGTCATTCGGAGGTCCGAGGCTCATGATATGGGCCAAAAACCGATTCTGGTTCGAAACGGGGGGGTCCGGGTCCGGGCCGACCCGGCCCGACCCCCCCCCCCCCCCTTGGGGCGGGGGACGGCGGCGGCGGACGGAGGCGGCGCGGCGGCCGGCGGCGGCGTGGCGGCCTGCGGCGGCGCGGCGGCGCGGCGGGCCGCGGCCGGCGCCGCACGTGGTCGGCATGCGGGGGGCAAGCCCCCGCTGATTTGGAGCGGCGCGGTACAAAGGCCGCGCCTTTGCAACAAACGGCCCCCACGTGGGGGCCGGTTTATTTAAAGGAACCGGGGGGCTGCTGCCCCCCCTTTCATGGAACTGCTCCCCCCTCATAAAGAGGGGGGTTTCAAGAGAAGGCCGGGGGATTATTTCCCCCGGTTTTAAAGACATCCGGCCGGCCAGCTGGCCGGCCGGTTTCCTCAACGGGACCAGAATTTCCGGTCCCCTCCTTCGGCTTCCGACGCCGGCGGCCCGGCCGCCGGTCTTCTCTTCCGCCGCGGCCCGGAACCGGCCGCGGTCTCCTCGTTCCGCCGCGGTGTTCGTCGTCCGGCGCGGTGCGACGGCACCGCGCCCCTTCGCCGTGCTTTGATATTCATTCAACGCGGCGCGACGGCGTCGCGTTCTTGTCGTTTCTTCCAAGGTGTGCGCGCGACCGCATCGCGTAAGTTAAACGTACAATTAAACGCGTGGTGCGACGGCACCACGCCACCTTGCTTCCGCCCGCAAGATTAATCAACATGAACGTTGGAGGGGGTTCGGCCGTGTTCGTGCGGTCCGGCCCCCTCACGTTAAAATAATAATGCAACTTTAAATAAATCAAAGCCACACGTTCGACTTGCTAAATTCACGATCAAGAATAATATAATGAAACGAAAAAGAAAACAACAACCCCTACCTCGGGTATACGTTCGAGGATTTGTCAACGTTCGCGGAAGTCGAAGTCGCGGAGATCGGGCGTCGCGGTCGTCGTTCGTCAAATTCAACGACGAAGAGGCGTGTCCGAAGAGGCACGTCGTTGGCGAATCCTTGTACGCCGACGAAGTTGTCCGAGGAAGGTGCGGTGTTCTCCCTAGTTGACACCGAAGACGAAGAAGAGCGGAGCGGCGTTCTTCGTTGGAACTTGAGCGTTCTACGTCAAGTCTTGAGGAAAGTCAAATAAAAAGGAAACAACGAACTCAAGAACCCTTACCTCGATAGTCGCACGTTGACGGAGTCGTGGAATATCGGTGTCGATTCCTTTGACGTCGGAGGAAGAGTCGTTGTCGATGGCGTTCGTCGCGGAAAAGATGATGCGGAAGAAGAACGTCACGTCGCGGATATGGCGTCGCGGAAAGACCGTGCTCTTCGGCGAAGAAGTTCTTCGTTGAAGAACGACGTTCTTCGTGTTCTTCGTCAAGGTTGAAGAAGAAAAGAAAAGCTCTCAACCACTCCAAGATGGCTAAGAGTTCTAACCCAACAAAATAAGACAAAGTCTTATTTTATTCACAAAAAGAATTTCAAAGGTTTGAAATTCAAAATGGCTAACTCCAAAATTAACTCACTTATTTGATATACATGAGTTGTATAATTAAATAGAAGTTAAGTTATCAAGCCATTAAGAGGGAGAGAGGGGAGTTGAAAAGGTGGGGGTTCGTGTGGGCCCCACCACACTTAATCCTCCCATGGGAGGTTAAGTTGGTGTGGGTCCCACTTCCAACCCCCTTTGGTAGGTTTTTAACAAGTTATAATAAAATTTGTTCTATACAAATTTTATTTAACTCAAACTAAAAACCCCAAAACTAACATTCAACCCGCAACAAACACAACTTCCGAAAAGGTCTCTTTAAGCGAATATCGGCACTGTGAGTTCATCGGTGCCCTCGGATTTCAATTCCGAGCACCGTATCAAAAGTTAGAAATACCCGCTCATTCGTTCACTGAACGTACCCGAGCCAAACTTCAGAAATTAATTCCGGGTACTCCGGGCCTCGGAATCAGGTGCCGTCTGAAACCGCGCCCTTGTAAAATTCTAAAGAAAATTAAGAAAAAATTTCCCTTGAATTTTACGGGTCTTTACATTACTCCCACCTCAGGGCTTTACGTCCCCGTAAAGCTTCATAAAAAACTAGGGTCACAAAAACGGTACATAGCACGCATCTGAGCCTTCCGCTCCCATGTGCTCACCTGGAGGTTCCCGTACTGTCAAAGGAAGTGCACCCAAGGAATCGATCATCCTCGTAGGATCTGCTCCTGTCTATCCTTGATCCCCACTGGAACCTCCGTGCATGTCGCTCTATCATCGACGTCCAACTCCCCGAGGTCGATGACGTGTGAGGAAACATACACGTATCTCCACAGCTGAGACACGTGGTAGACATTATGCACCCGGTGCGACTGAGGTGGTAGGGTGAAGCGGTAAACCTCCTCGCCTACCCTGCTGAAGATTAAAAAGGGTCCATCGAACTTTGGAGATAACATGCCACCTCGGCCACATCTCCGAAACTTCATGGGGGTGAGACCGTATAAGAACGTGTTCGTCACCCTCGAACTCAAGAGGTTTCCCTTTTTAGGTTAGAACTGAAACTCAAAACTCCTGCTGCCACAAGGGTAGGGTTGACCAACTCAAGAGTGATCGGTCACACCCTCTTATGCCTGAGTTTAACATGTGCTGCCCAGGGTTTCCTTTTCGCCGACCAAGGAAAACCCATTCCGACGTTTGCCTAAAACAGTCAACCGGGGTATGATTTGTGAATCAAAACCATACCCAGATCAACGTCGTAAGGCCTCTACGCTGCCACCAAGTGATTCCAACCGAAACTCTCGCCTCGAGGTCAAATCACACCGTCGGCGTAAGTGTGATTATCGAGTCTCCTCCCAAAGGTATCTCCAGACGTGAGGGTCAAGTCTACGGCTTACCCGGAACCTCTAGGTCTGGGACATGATTCGTGGAAGGGTAGAATGATTGGTTCCTATGTCTATAGATATGGCAGCTCGTAGTAGACATAATTCGTACCCCGAATCATTCTCAGAGCTCCTGGGTCACACTCCTTGACCGCAATGCAGCTACTCTCCTCCCCAGCCCTCCTGCTCTCTGAGCCTGGCAGGGACTACTAAGTCGGGTGGTCCTAACATGTCGAAATGTACACCACCACATGCTGCTCTCCAAGCTCCGCTTCCACGTCTGCTACCCTGCAGATTCATCTGTCCTTAGCACTTCCTCCTCCTGAAACATTTTACACGCCCGAGTCTCTGAGACTGGCACTAGTTTCCTGCCCTTTCACTGCTAACGTTCACAACAACAAAGGTTCTATCTAGCATCCTAGCATAGGTAGAAATGCATAGAGGATAAGTAATGGTTCGAATGTCCTTTAGACACACTTCGCTCAGAAGTTCGAGTCTAAAGAACTGATCACAACGTAACCGAGTACCAAGATTGATTGGTAAGCCACGTTGAGTGCTCTGCTTCCGACATGTCGTTCTGTCGAAGCTGTATTAGCTCCAGAAAACTCACAACCACCTCCTCAAGCCAGTCCTCAGCCGCCTACGAGTCAGGCATACTTCGAAACTTGAGGGATATCTGATGCTAAAAAATATGTAAGGCACTAAGCCTGTGAGTCTCTGCTACCGGTACCGCCGGTAGTGTCTGCTGACCAACTGGTAGTGACATAGCTGGCGCACTACCCGTAGGTACTATCCCAGGTATCGGTTCGCGTACCGAAGCCTCATTACTATAAGGACCAACCTCATGGTCACTCACTGGAAACACCAGGAGCTAATATCATCATCCGCTCCACTAGTATCCAAGCTAGGCGTAGAACTCTAGCAACCGCCTCCATCCAGTCCACTACTGCCTGGGAAATCTGTCTCGCCTCGTATCCTCAGAGGCCTCTACTGCTGGAACTCGTGCATCGCGCTCTGCTAGCGTGCACCTTCAGCTAGTGGCATCTGCTGCCTAACGGGTGGTGGTGCTGCTGGTACACCACCCGAAGGTGCCAACACTGAAAAAGGGCCCTGCACCGGAGTCTCGCTGCTCGGTGGCCATCATCGAGAACTCTCTCAGAACTCCAGCTAACTATCTGCATGGTGACATCCTGAACAGATGTGTCACGGTCAACGATTTATACCTGGTGAGCTGACCTAGTTTGAGCTGACTTTAAACCTTTTGGGAAACACACACGCAATCAGTGTTTTCGTGCATTAAGTCGGAAATCAGAAGTCAGGGTCCTGGTGTACGGATACGTCAGCCGCCGCACCAACACTGGACTCCCTGGACTGATAACCACACTCAATACACTAAACACTATTGTTTCACATAGAAAAAAGATCAGAGTTTGCGGTAGAACCGACCGCCTCTGATACCAATTTGTCACGACCCGCCCTCGGGGCCCGTGCCGTGACTACCCCAAGCCCGCCTTCCATAGGCCAGGGGCTGGCGACTAGCACCAAGGCGTAAAATCCCAGTAAAAAGGGAAGGCATTGCCTTAATAAAGTAAACAAGCACCTCAGAGTAACAAGCGGAAGTAAAGCAGTAAGTACAAAAAGAAGAGCTGAAAAGTAAAAAGGGGCCGGAAATACAAGCCCAACTGTAAAGTACAACTCGAAAGGGAAAACAGCGACTGAAAAGTAAAGCTGCTACGCTGAGATGTCCACTGGAAATACCACCTGAAGGGTGGGTACAGATAGCTCCTCTGCTCCTCGGGTCCCGCCGTCTGCTCCGAGTATGTCCTGTCCAGTGGTCTGCCTCCGGGTACCGCCTCGTCGTGTAGTCCACCTCCAGGTACTGTCCAGTCCTCGAACATTCGGCTTCTGTCAGCACTGTCCGTCGTCTGCAACCAACACAACGAGGTGCGGGCATAGCCCGTGCAGGGGTGAGTATAACGATACTCAGTAGGGACCCCGAGACCCTCAAGGTCTCACTAAAACCAACAAGGATAATCACAAGAAGATCTCAACAGATAAACTCTACTTAGGTATATGCCCATACATATACCTAAGTTATCAAGTAACCCAACTCAGTCATGAGGAAACACAAGGATCATGAGATCAACGGATAACCACTACCTAGGTATATGCCCATACATATACCTAAGTTATCATGTAACCCATCTCAATCATGAGGAAACACAAAGATCATTGACTCAGCTCAAACCAGGATTTTCATTATCGAAACCGTAACTGCTGAAGAGCCCCGTCTCTGAAGTGTGCAGTAGTCCTATCACGACTCCGAGGTACTGCTCACTAACCTAAGACTGCTGAAGTACTCCTCCTGTCGAGTACTGCGGGTCAGCCACCCAGACACAGTAGTGCTTCCCGCCGAGGTATGTCACCCAAACACAGCAGTGCACACCTCCTAGTAGCCTGCTGAGGTACTCTCCGGACGAGTACCGCGGGTCTGCACTGTCACACACGTAGTGCTCCGTCCGCCATGGGTCTGCACCTCAGAAAGTAGTGCTCCGTCCACTGGGCTAGTCGACTCAATCCAAGTCGAGTCGGTCAAGCAGTCGTCAGGTCTCAGCCAGTTACACGGTCTCCGTACTCTGCACGCTCGTCTCTGGGAGGGTCCGCTCCACGAGCTACTGGTCGATACTCCAAGTATCACAAGTCCCACGAAGAAGTATCTCAAAGGACCGCCTCGTCATAGGGGTCTCAACACAACAGACGGAGCGTCAATCGGACGCCCGGTCTGTGAGTTATTAGCCTTTTCGTCCCAGGGGCCCGGTTGGTTTCGTGAGCGAACCAAACCCGGCCGTATCTCAACTGTACCCCGAACTCTCATAGGGTATATTCATAGGGACCGTTTCTCATCGTGATCATCAACGCCGCTGACGGTTCGTCAGACGGACGTCCTGTCTGAAAGATATCATCTTTTCCATTCCAGGGGCCGGTGGGATTTCAGATACGATCCAACCCGGCCATACTCCAACTGTATCCAAAACTCGGGCGGAGTATGTCAAAAGTTCCGTATCGTCAACAGGAAGTCAAAGCAACAGACGACGCGTCGATCGGACGTCCGGTCTGAGAGTTATTGGCATTTTCGTCTCCGGGGCCCGGTTGGTTTTAAGGTAAAACCAACCCGACCGTACTCCACTTGCGTCCAAACCTCGGGCGGAGTATGCCAAAAGATCCGTCTCACTAAGAGGAACACAACGCGGCTGACGGCACGTCAATCGGACGTCCTTAGCTCAAGATATGAGCGTTTCCGCTCCGAAGGCCCGGTTGGTTCCGTGAACGAGCCAACCCGGCCGTACACAAAGTAATCCGAAACCTTGAGTGCGATATACCGAAACGACCGTCTCGATCCAAGGATCGCGTTGCCGCAGACGGTTCGTCATTCGGAGGTCCGAGGCTCAAGATATGGGCCAAAAACCGATTCTGGTTCGAAACGGGGGGGTCCGGGTCCGGGCCGACCCGGCCCGACCCCCCCCTTGGGGCGGCGGCCGGCGGTGGCGTGGCGGCCTGCGGCGGCGCGGCGGCCTGGCGGCGCGGTGGCGCGGCGGCGCGGCGGGCCGCGGCCGGCGCCGCACGTGGTCGGCATGCGGGGGGCAAGCCCCCGCTGATTTGGAGCGGCGCGGCCCAAAGGCCGCGCCTTTGCAACAAATGGCCCCCACGTGGGGGCCGGTTTAATTAAAGGAACCGGGGGGCTGCTGCCCCCCATTCATGGAACTGCTCCCCCCTCATAAAGAGGGGGGTTTCAAGAGAAGGCCGGGGGATTATTTCCCCCGGTTTTAAAGACATCCGGCCGGCCAGCTGGCCGGCCGGTTTCCTCAACGGGACCGGAATTTCCGGTCCCCTCCTTCGGCTTCCGATGCCGGCGGCCCGGCCGCCGGTCTTCTCTTCCGCCGCGGCCCGGAACCGGCCGCGGTCTCCTCGTTCCGCCGCGGCCCGGAACCGGCCACGGTGTTCGTCGTCCGGCGCGGTGCGACGGCACCGCGCCCCTTCGCCGTGCTTTGATATTCATTCAACGCGGCGCGACGGCGTCACGTTCTTGTCGTTTCTTCCAAGGTGCGCGCGCGACGGCATCGCGTAAGTTAAACGTACAATTATCCGCGTGGTGCGACGGCACCACACCACCTTGCTTCCGCCCGCAAGATTAATCAACATGAACGATGGAGGGGGTTCGGCCGTGTTTGTGCGGTCCGGCCCCCTCACGTTAAAATAATAACGCAACTTTAAATAAATCAAAGCCACACGTTCGACTTGCTAAATTCACGATCAAGAATAATATAATGAAACCAAAAAGAAAACAACAACCCCTACCTCGGGTATACGTTCGAGGATTTGTCAACGTTCGCGGAAGTCGACGTCGCGGAGATCGGGCGTCGCGGTCGTCGTTCGTCAAATTCAACGACGAAGAGGCGCGTCCGAAGAGGCACATCGTTGGCGAATCCTTGTACGCCGACGAAGGTTGTCCGAGGAAGGTGCGGTGTTCTCCCTCGTTGACACCGAAGACGAAGAAGAGCGGAGCGGCGTTCTTCGTCGGAACTCGAGCGTTCTACGTCAAGTCTTGAGGAAAGTCAAATAAAAAGGAAACAACGAACTCAAGAACCCTTACCTCGATAGTCGCACGTTGACGGAGTCGTGGAATATCGGTGTCGATTCCTTTGACGTCAGAGGAAGAGTCGTTGTCGATGGCGTTCGTCGCGGAAAAGATGATGCGGAAGAAGAACGTCACGTCGCGGATATGGCGTCGCGGAAAGACCGTGCTCTTCGGCGAAGAAGTTCTTCGTTGAAGAACGGCGTTCTTCGTGTTCTTCGTCAAGGTTGAAGAAGAAAAGAAAAGCTCTCAACCACTCCAAGATGGCTAAGAGTTCTAACCCAACAAAATAAGACAAAGTCTTATTTTATTCACAAAAAGAATTTCAAAGGTTTGAAATTCAAAATGGCTAACTTCAAAATTAACTCACTTATTTAATATACATGAGTTGTATAATTAAATAGAAGTTAAGTTATCAAGCCATTAAGAGGGGGAGAGGGGAGTTGAAAAGGTGGGGGTTCGTGTGGGCCCCACCACACTTAATCCTCCCAAGGGAGGTTAAGTTGGTGTGGGTCCCACTTCCAACCCCCTTTTGTAGGTTTTTAACAAGTTATAATAAAATTTGTTCTATACAAATTTTATTTAACTCAAACTAAAAACCCCAAAACTAACATTCAACCCGCAACAAACGCAACTTCCGAAAAGGTCTCTTTAAGCGAATATCGGCGCTGCGAGTTCATCGGTGCCCTCGGATTTCAATTCCGAGCACCGTATCAAAAGTTAGAAATACCCGCTCGTTCGTTCACTGAACGTACCCGAGCCAAACTTCAGAAATTAATTCCGGGTACTCCGGGCCTCGGAATCAGGTGCCGTCTGAAACCGCGCCCTTGTAAAATTCTAAAGAAAATTAAGAAAAAATTTCCCTTGAATTTTACGGGTCTTTACAATGCGAACCTGCATAAAAGTCTATCTTCCTCTTATTTGATGAATTAGGCATACCACTAAATTTTACCTTGTTAATCATATATCGCGATTACTGATTTGGCATAATCACAATATCTTTCTCTCTAGGCATTATGCAATTTTGTTGCTCATAGTTACCAATTTGTCCATTGGATTTAATGTCAACCGAATTCCTTCTGGTTCCCTCCATTGACTAAAACACAAAAAGAATCATGTGAGAGGCAAAAATCATACAAGGAAAATAACATAATCAAGGGGGAGTACCTTAAATATAAAACATCTTAGGTTAAATTCTAATATCCTTAGCGCAATTCTAGGACTATAACCTATATGTATACTTGACCTTATAGACATCCCTAGACATACCTAAGAAATATCTTGAGGGATCTCACTAACATTTTCGCATCCTTGTTTCCAAAGGTTGACTAAACCTTTCCTCTGATACCAACTGTAGAGACCCGTATCTTGACGTACAAGGACATTACATTACTTTTGCGGAATACTTAATAAATGAGAAAAACAGACACACAAGGACCGTAATAGTTCAGTGTCTTTGGAAACTCGGAATAAAATCTTCTAATTGTGGTGAAAGATCTTCAACATCTCCCAATAAAGATCTTCATTTTTTTTATTTCCTAAAACCTTTCTTTACATACTGGGGAAAAGAAAACATAAAAGGGGTGAGCTCAAATGCCCAGTAATGGTAAACATTGGGAACATAAAACAATCCATAAAAATTTGAATGAAAAAACTTGAACATAAAATCTAAATATAAAAATCTTGTGCAAAGACATTAATCTTGTAAGTACGTAAGGCATATATCATAAAGAAACATTAATAATGATAGAATAGCATGAGAATAAAACATATAATTGTGGCTACCATTCAGCACATGTCATGATTTCCATAGTAGCCAAGGCATTGCTGCCAAGACCATTTTAGTAGACAAAGTCCCATTCTGAATCGAGTTCACTTCTCGTTTCAGTCCTGTAACACTGAACAGGATTAACTTACCGTTCCAGCCATGGCTATCTCATGAGATATAAAATCTTTACCCAATGCATTGGAGGGAGATATAGGTCTCACCCATCTCATAATGAAATCATTCTTACTTGTGCCACAAAATAAACATACATCATTCATAATAACCCAATGAATAAAATGGGTTTAATAAACATCATCCCATCATACCATAATCCATATAAAAGAAACGGATATAATTTCATAATAAGAAAAGTGAAAACATGTAAATAAAAGAGATGACATACACATATGAAATAATTTCATTTTAGATGGAAAATGGTTTTGATAAAACACTTGAAATGAATTCTTGAGGAAAATATCCTTTCTTATTTAAAATCATTTTCTTTTCACAAAATGTCGTGAATTTTTAAAAGAAAAGGATTTTCTTGAAAATAGTCATGATATCTTTTTGAGGAAGCTTCATGAAAATATTGCTTTATAAAACCGTAAAAATCCTTTCATTCCGTATAAGTTAAAAAAACATTCTTCTCATACTTTTGTTAGAAAAGTCAAAAAGTGCCTCGTACGAAAAACGACAAAAGATTCCTTTCATATCATTTACTAAAAACTCACCGAAGGGTAAAATTGGATATAAACTATTGTAGAAGGATATAAATATTACATATAGAGGAAAGATGTATGTGGATGATAAAATAAACCCCCAGTAAATACCAAAGTATAAACAATCTTGGATAAAAATGAGATTGTGATATTTTCCCTTACCTTAGGTCCGATTTTCTTTGTAAGTGTACGAACCTCCTGTATAATTATTTAAATAATGTCATTGACTTATTACAGAATCATACTCATTGTTATGATATCATATATGGTTTACTTATGACTTTATATTACCCGTTCTTTTGTAAATTCCATGTTAAAGAGCATTTTAGGTAAAATCTTTTTATTTATGGTCCGTGATTTGACTTGTAATTATTCAAGTGATTACATAGATCATTATTACTTAATTCCAGAATATAAAACTTGATTTATATACAATATACATTAAAAATATACATATATATAATAGATCAATAAATGGAAAGAAATACACCGTTCATGGAGACGGTAGGTCGTACGTACGCTTGAACGTTGTTTTCGTTTCTTTATTGAGTATAATCGAATTAAGTAGATGACATACATATATATATATATAGATAAATACAGTAGCTTTATAATGTCATATATTTCATTATTATAGATTATATATACTTTATAATCATTCTTTAATGGTTAATATGGAAAAGGAATCTCATCGTGTTGTGGAGATGGTAGTCCGTACGTACGCACGAGCGATGATATAGTTTCCATAATTATTGAATTGAATTAGAGTGGATGACACAATATATCATAATTAGTATGATGTTATAATAACTATTTATATTTATTCTTTACACTATTTTACCCATCCATGTAATGTGGTATTGGAAAAATAGATTACACTACGGCGTGTAGACGGTATTTCGTACGTACGCACGCGCGGTGATTTTGTTTTTCGTAGGATGGATAGATGGTGAAATAGTGTTGTTTCATAATTATAATAACATCTCAGTATATGACTGATACTGATGTTATTACTTCATAATGAAACAACTAAAGAAGAAGAAGTGGAAGAACAAATAAAGATGAAAGAATCGGTAACGGGCATTATCTCTTCTTTGAAGCGCCTCTTTGAGATCTCCTCGTAGGGCACTAAAATTGGTCTTTGAAGAAGACCAGGACCTATAGGATGTTTCTAGGAAAGTGGAGAAGATAATTTGGCAGGGGTTGGCCGATCTTGAAGGCTCAATGTGGTGTGAGGAAGAGAGGGAGGATGTGCCCTTTTATAAGGGAGGAGAAGGGCACCTTTGGAATAACTAAAAATATTATTTTATTATAAAGCAAAATTAGGTTTTAAATAGCTCCAAATTGATTTATTTCGAAGCTAAGGTGGGGATGGTTCTAAATCCTCTCATCAAATAAAATTTTGACAAGTTTAGGTCATTATACTAACCTTATCTTTTAGTTTTAACTTGTAGTTAATTAGATTGACATTACCATGTCAGTAGTTGTGTTTTATTAATATATATAACCTTATCGAAGTCATTTGGCTGAACCTTAGATATTTAGGAATAAAATAACAATTAATAATATAATATTTGTTTTAAAAACTATTTTATGTCAATTTTGACACTATTTTGTAATTTATTTTTGTGAAAATCATAACAGAATTATTAGTTCGGAAAAAGTTACTTAAATCAATAATAACATGTCATATTAACCTATAAAATTGTTTGAATTCATAAAATGTCTTAAATTACATTTATTTGGCTATTTATAACATCAATTATGTCAATATTTCATTAATAAGATAATTACTGCATCATCTTTGTGTCATAAATAAATTAACTTTTTTTAATGTCTAAAAACTACAAATAATATATTATTATGTAGGAAATCTTTTTATCTTTCTAATGAATATTTATAGTTGAATTTATCTTATTTATAACCATATATTAAAAATGATTTAGTTATTAAACATTGATTTTAACTATTTTAACCCTTCTTTAAATAAATTAATAATAAATTTCCTAATCTAATCCAAGTGGGCCTAAATGGTCATATTTTATTCATAAGGATGTTTTTGGTCGAATTACACTTATCCAATAGAATTAGGACATGTGTTAGGGTAATAATAATATCATTTTTACCCTTAATTACCCTATTTACTTTTAACCGTGGAAAAAAAGTAAAAAGATACTATTCATCAAATATTATTTTCATCTCATTGAACCACATTTTACTTACTAACCATGTCTCTCAGATTTTTGAAATTCTACTCACTGAAGCGGTAAAATTATGTTTTATGAAAAATTCTATTCTTTAACTACCACTTAGTGGTTTCACTATTTATCAAAAAAATTAAAGTTTCCAGAAAAATACCAAAAATTAGACCTAAGATATATTTTATATTATGAATTCAAAAATGATGTCTATTTTATCAAATTCAAAAAATATTATCTACATTAACTAATTTAAAAATTAATTCTCGTCGTCAAAACAAATAGCGTGTTTTTAAGAGATTATAACTATCCAAAGATTGACACTTGTTTATAACTGGTTTAAATGTGAAATTACATCCAATGACCAAAATTGTATTAAATTGTAAAAATATATACTAAATATACTTTAAAACCACTCAAATTAATAATTTATCACTATTAATTATTTCGATTAAAAAAGTTGTTTTTAATTAAAATTTAGTAATTTTCATTATTTATCAGAAAATGAAAGTTATCCGAAAAGTACCAAAATTTCACCCTAAAGTAATTTTGATATTCTAAATTCAAAAATGAATTCCATTTTGAAAAATAAAATTTTCAAAATTTCAAAAAGTGGTTATTACTATTCATAGCGGGTAGTTTTAATAATATTTTAATAGCATATTGTTGTTTAGTGAAACTCGTTATTACGTACTACACACGCTATCGAGGAAGGTCACGATTGTGTGTAATGCAAGGCAAGTCAAGGATGCGTGTTGTGCAAGCACCTTTTTGTGTAGCGTACAACAAAAGGCATTAATGAAATTAAAAATAATATTTTTCATAAAATTTTGGGGTGTTACAGTTCCAATTTATCTATACACCCTGGGAGCACCAAAATGTATAGAGATTTGAAGGAACATTTTTGGTGGGACAACATGAAGAGGGAGATTTTGGATTTTGTGTCAAGAAGTACGGTTTGTCAAAAAGTGAAAGCTGGAAGGCAACAACCTGGAAGAGTTATGCAACCTCTTCCCATACCAGAGTGGAAATTGGACAATATTACGATGTACTTTGTCATGGGACTACCAATGACTCCTAGAAGGAACGATGCAACATGGGTCATTGTTGATCGTCTAACCAAGTCAGCACATTTTCTTGCTATAAGAGAAGATCCACCATTGGAACGTCTAGCAAGACTATATATTAATGAAGTTGTGAGACTTCATGGAGTACCCCTATCGATTGTTTCTGATCGTGATCACCGTTTTACTTCAAGATTTTGGAAGAGTCTTCAGAAATCCATGTATACTGAATTTCATTTGAGAACTTCCTAACACCCTCAAAAAGATGGACAATCAGAATGAACTATTCAAACCATAGATGAAATGTTGAGATTCTACTCACTTGACATTCAAGGAATGTGGGATCAATATTTACCTCTGGTAGAATTTTACTATAACAATAGCTTGCATTCGAGTATTCAGATGGCACCATATGAAGCGTTATACGGAAAGAGATGTCGCACACCAACCTGTTGGGATTAATTTGGTGAAAAAAAACTTGTAGGTCCAGAACTGGTGGAGGAAACGATGGAAAAGGTGAAGGTAATCCAAAATCACATCAAAGCAGCTCAAAGTAGGCAGAAGAGCTATGCAAATAATCGAAGGAAGGATTTGGAATTTCAAGTTGGTGATTATGTTTTCCTAAAGGTACCTCCATAGAAGGGATTCATATGTTTTGGTAAGAAAGGTAAATTGAGTCCCAGGTACATCAGACCTTTTGAATTTCAAGAACGAATTGGGGATGTAGCTTACCGATTGACAATGCCGCCAAGTCTCTCCAAAGTTCACGATGTGTTCCACGTATCTCTGTTGAGGAAATACATGCCTGACCTAGCGCATGTACTCACATACAAGGATTTAGAACTGAAACCCGATTTGTCTTATTGCGAAGAGCCTTTCAGGATTGTTGATACGAGAGAACAAGAACTAAGAAACTGGACGACTCGTCTGGTAAAAGTCTTGTAGAGAAACCATAAGATGGAAGAGGAAACGTGGGAATCCGAGATACTTATGATGAAGAACCACCCGAGTCTTTTCATGTGAAAAGTATTCTAGAAATATCAATGATGAAATTATTTGAAGGAGGGGAGAATGTAACACCCCATTCTTCTATTGTACGCTTCTCTTTGAATAATGTGATAGCGTGTGTTATACGCAACACCGAGTTCTAACACACCATAACCGATCAAACTAGCCTTTATGAATAGTAATACCTACTTTTTGAAATTATATATTTTTTATATTTCAAAATAGACTTCATTTTTGGATTTCGAATATCTAATTTATCCTAGTGTGAAATTTTCGAACTTTTCAGATGACACTTATATTTTGATGAATAGTGAAAATTACTAAATTTTAATTAAAAACAACTTTTTTAATCCAAATAATATATATTGATAAATTATGAATTTTAGTGGTTTTAAATTATATTTAGAATTTATTTTTACCATTTAATATAATTTTGGTCATTGTACATAATTATACAATTAAATCGGACATAAACAAGTGTCAATCTTTTGATAGTTATTATATCTTAAAAACATGCTTTTTGTTTTAACAACGGCAATTAATTTTAAATTAATTTCTGCCACTTCATTGTTTTGAATATGATAAAATGGATTCCATATTTGGAATCACGATTTTCAAATTATTTAAATAGGTTACTTTTATCTTTAGACATTTTGAATAATTACTTCGGTAAAAATTTCATTTACCATGGTTAAGGATAAATTCGATAAATAAGGGTTAAAAAATAATATTATAATAATACTAAATTACCCTAAAACGTGTCATAACCTTTTTTTATACATGTTAGACCACAGTCATCTTTGGGTCGATTTTTGGACCCCATGGTGCCACTTTATGTGATAGGGACACTTAATTTTAATTAAGTTAAAATAAGTACAAAAATGACATAAGCATATATCTTTTAAAAAAACAAATTCTACATAGGGTTATATATGTTGGATGTTTAACAATAAATATTCATTAGAAAGATAAACATCTTTCCCAAATAATGATATTTTATTTATAAATTTTAGACATTAAATAATTTAATTTATTTATGACACAATGATGATGAAGTAATTACCTAATTAATAAAAAATTCGAATAAGTGATATTATAAATACCCAAATAAATATAATTTTAGACTTTTTATGAATTAAACTAATTTTCTAGGTAAATATGACATGTAAGTATTGCATTAATTAACTTTTTTCGAATTAATAATTCTGTTATAATTTTTACAAAAAACAATTATTTAATATTTTCAAAATTGATATAAAAGAGTTTTTAAAACAAATTTTATATTATTTATTGATATTAAATTATAAAAATCTACGGATAGGAAAAGAGACATATATCATGATATTTTATCATTAATGGACCACTTGGGGGTCGCTGGGATGTATATGGTAAGTTAATTAACAATATAATATAAAATTAAAAAGATACATTGTAAAAGTGAAACTAATTAACTAAGAGTTAATACTTAAAGATAAGGTTAATATAATGACCCACACCTGTCAAAATTATATTGGTTTTGTGTTTTTCGACCCATCCCCACCTTAAATTTTAAATAATCAACTTTGGAGCCATTATAAACCGAATATGAATTTATTATAAATTAATATTTCTAGTTTTTCCAAAGGTGCCCCTCACCCCTCTTATAAAAGGGAACTCTTCCTTCTCATTTTTTCACACCATCAAAGCCTTTTGGTTAGGCCAAACACTGCACATATACTCTCCAAACATCCCACACTACATCTTAGTGGCATTTATTTTATTATAAAGCCATCCTATGGAGCCCTTTTGATCAAATCAAAAGGAAGAACCTGAAAAAGAGGTAATGTTTTCACCACCCTTTTTCAAGTTCCATTCTTCTTCCACTTCTTCTTCCTTTTGTTTTTACCAGTCGAAAATAATAACTCCAGTATCATATATATACTTTTATTTTATTATAAATATGTTACAACCATATTCAGTATTCTATCCATCCTTTGAATAGCATGTCATAATACATGCATACGTACGGCTTACCGTCTCCACGTCGTGGTGTAATTGTTATTCAATAAATTATTATCTGGATGGATATAATAATGATGTGTAATTCATGAAAATAATAAATTTAACATGATAATGATTCTTTATATATGATATACCATCCAATTATATATTATTTTAATATAAAAATAATGATATTGTCGCATGGCCGTACGTACGGACTACCGTCTCCACGAACGCGATGAGATTCATTCTCCATCAGATCCATTCAATTATCATTCTCATTTGATGATTAATAATAGTATACAAGGACTTGATATCATTCTTGATATGATTAAGATACAACCTATCCATTACAAACATGGCTTACATAACAAAACATATAAAAGAAAACGAGTAAGTTAACACCCAAAACAACAATAATACTAAGATATTATTTACAAATCAATGTTAAAAGATCATATATGATATCATATTAATGTATATGATTCTTTTATAATTTAATAACAATTATTTCACCATTATAAAAGAGGTTAACCTACCCCAAGCAAGGAAATGTACAAGGTAAGAGTTTTTTTTGCAATATCTTCATTATCCGAGGTTGTTTATACGTAATAATCTACTGGGACTTCGTTCTCATCCACATCCAGTTTTCTTAAAAATGTAATTCAAATAATTTTTAATATTTACAATAATATGGGTTAAAGTCATTTATACCCTTGTTTGAATTTTTATAAGTGGTTTATAAGGGAATCATTCCGTCATTTTCTAAACAAGGTGCTTTTAACCTTTTCGACAGAATTAAGGTAAGAATGTTTTTTAACTTATATGGTGAGTGTGGCTATTTTCCGTCGGATCTTCCCATACAAGCTTATAAGAATATTTTTAAGAATTGTGTTATTTTATAAATATATGAATTTTAATTATTTCAAAATAAAAAGAGATACTTCTCTAAAAAGAGTTCTGATTTCTTCTATGTCAACATCCTTTGATGGATTTTACGCTTATTTGAAGTTGATTTATTATGACAAAAAAATTCTATATTGTATTGAATGTTTTGTGATATGTTTGACTGTGGATGTGTAATTTTTATACCATTCATGGTTTATGGATGAGGTATTTACGTTTCTTATGTTAGTTTTAATACGATTGTTCATGTAATGTTTAAACCTTTTCGTATGGGAATGCATTGGACTTAATATGTGGCAGGTGGAGCCCGTTATAGCTCCTCGATGCATCGGTAGGTCTCATGAGTCAAACTAGTGTCTTGGCACAAGGGAATGAAAAAATCTTATTTGTAGTCTTGGCACAAGGCCTTGGCTAGGTTGTTATGATTGTCTGACATTATGCATTTTATCATTATGAAAGTGGTTATTGACATTGCATGTGATTACTCGATTATTAGAATATCCATGTGAATAAGTAAATGGCATTATTTCATTTTATTTTTTCCATACTATGTTGAAGATCAAGTTTAAAAGGCATTTGTTTTAGTTATACACTGCCTTAAATGTTTACTCTTATTTATGAATGTTTCCGATATATTGTTATCCTTACTGGGCATTTTAGCTCACCTGTTTTCTATGTTCTAATTTCTAGGATGTGAAGAAGTAAGTTATGAATGACCTGTATCGATATTATGAGGGGATAATAGTGTGGACTATGTAGACATCATGTTTTTGTAGTAGTTTTTCACTTTATGATGTAATGTAAAACTTTATGAATATATCTAGTGTTTCCAAGACTACTAAACCAATCGGTCTTTCATGATTTGATCTTTCTTGTGATCATTCCAATGTTATGTAATAATACACCGACTCTGGGTAACTGGGTTCGAGGCATTACATAATAATATTCCATAATCATTATGTTCAGCCAATATATGTTTTATCATTAAATTAATGTGATTTTGGGTTTGTTTGACTAACTTTTCCAAGAATTAAGGAACCCCTCAAGACATATTCAACACTTTTCCTTTTTAAATTAATTTCCATGGGAGTGTGACTCACCTCCAAAAAAGCAACCTTATTATTTTATGAATTCAAAACTTGGGCCTTATAAAATATTGTTTCATCCTCTCTTTTCCAAAAAACATGGGAAAAAACCATTGGATGGTTAGTGGTTTGGATTAATTTAATGAAAGGAGACCCAAACCTAAATAATAAAGAATTACCTCACCTTTCCTCTATAAAACCACCCAAGATCCCACTTCCTCCACACTAAAATCCCTTGGAGTTCGTCCAACCTCTTACCTACTCTCTCTATAATCCTCCCAAGGTGCCCCAAGCTCCCATGAAGCCGCTCAAAGGCCTCTCTCGGGCCTTTGGTAGCACAATCCAAGTAAGAGTTTTTTCTTCCTTTCTCATTTTTGTCAATTTTCTTTAAGTTTTTTAGCCATTTTAATTTAAATTATGAATGTTGGGGAATGGTTTATAACCTCCCCCATACATCCCTATTATTGTTTGAATGATGGGAGACCCCTTTCTCTCTCATTAGATGCCTCCCATATACACCCGTTACTATGCCGAAATTCCGAAAGGAACTTCTCTCACCTCTTTTACATTCAAGCAATTCATTTTTATCATGAATCCAAATTCTATTAATATTGTTGGGACATGTATCTATTTTATCTCTTTATTATCCATTACATGTAAATATGATGAGGAACCCCTTTCTCTCTCATCAACATTTTTTAGGAATTCTTATGTCACGCCGTTATGCTGCCGAAATCACACCGATTTTCTAAGCCAATGTCATTGCGTAGTGAATACCATGCCCATTTCACCATCAAGGGTATTCACCTTTATGAACATTTAATTATTGATTGTAATGTTTCATTTATTAATTACACATTCCTTTATCGTTGAATAAATGATTATGTTTTATGAATCCATATTTTATGATCCATGTGGCAACTTATGCATGAAATGAAATGTTTAAGAAGGGTGTGCCCTTATAGTGCTCCAATGCATTTGGTAAAGTATAGTATCATGATAAGTCATGTGCAATGACTGTTGGCAGATAATAATTCAAGTGCAACGAGGCTTTACTTGTGCTTCATGTGCAATGAGGGTTTACTCATTCTTTATGTACAATGAGCCTTGGCTCATGCTAAATACATGTTAAGTGTTGTTGCCACATTTCCATGTAATGTTTATCATGCTTTATCATGCCTTTATGTTCATGTTTCTTTTATGATCTATTTATATGCCTATTGTCTAACATGTACTGTACTACTCATGTTATTCCATGTGTACTCCCTTATTGGGCTTTATAGCTCACCCTTTTCATAATCATGTCCTCAGGTTATCCCATGAAATGCTATGTACGAGGGAATGTAGTGGTCATGTAAAGGTAGTTTTCAATAAAGATGATGTATTTCATGTTTTAAGTTATTATGTAATGATCCTAAGCCCCAAAGACACTAAACCTCTTGATCATATTTGTTGTATCAAGTGAAGTTTTATGTAATAAATCATGTTAAAGTTTGTAAAAAAAGTAGGGTTGTCATACTACAGTTTGATTAAATCATAATGATAGTTATAATCAACATGGATTTTATTATAAGAGTAAAAATCATAATCACGACGTATCCAATTTTCAGAGTATGTTAATTATTATAATCATAATTATACTGATTACAAACACATAGTATTTTTATTATCGTAGTCATATTAATAGAGATAAAAAAATGTAGAATGTATATTTAGATTATAAACATTCTATTACATGTATTAAAATTAATAACTAGTAAAAAACATGTAATAATATAGATAAAAAATTTAATAATGAATTACAAGATACATAAAACAAAAACCTATTTTAAACATATGTGTAAGGTAGTCAGGAACCATTATTAATGGTATTCACTATTTAATGAATACATTAAAGTAAGTCATTATATACTAGAAATCCAATAATTTGATTATTAGAATGGATCTATATTCTTATCATGATTATCCCTCGATATGATTATTATCTTTGTCTTACTATCTAGACAATCCATTGATCTGATGATTAGATTCTCTATCTACAGTGACATGAGTTTTTTGTGTTTAAAAATTCCTGTAGAAATTTTAATATTTTTTCATGTCTTAACATGAGGGGTAAAATTGTCATTTTACCACATTATATGGTAGTAAATAAATATTCCAACCACTATGTTTGTCCCAATGTTACGTTTTTACCCTAGGAAAGATGTTTGGTAGACTTCTAAGAACTTTATTTTTTGCCAGAATATTTAATATTTAATTATTTAAAGGTTATGTTATTATGGATGTTCCATGAAAAACAGGACAGGGTGGGTTTTCTCATTCATTAGTGATGTCCAGAGTGAAGGGGAGGGGGATTAAATACAACTAAAGGACATCCTTGGTGTAGTTCGGGACCATATCGAGGTACAAAAGTTTCTTGGAGCGGATTTGAACAAGAATATTTATTGTTTTCACCATGAGGTGGGGCGTTTTTTATGTTTTATTCACCATAAATCATATATTAGTTATTGCTATGGTTTAATTACTTATTATGGTCTATAGTGACCCCATGGTGTTTTATCTATGATTAAATTTGGGAAAATGTTTTTTGAGGAAGTTTTAGGGATTTCCTGTTTAAAAATCCTGATAACACGATGTGTGGTTCTATGAACCCACGGTGCGTGTTCTTTAGGTTTGGGGAAGAAAAAAAATTAATGTACAAGAATTTTACTATCAGAACATTACTTGTGGTGTTATATGGCCGTGTTTCTATCCATGTAAAAAATAATATAAAAATATGGTATTAGGAAAGTACATGTCGTGTACTTTGGGTACACACAGTTTAGTTTTACACTAAACACCCAATGTGGAACTAGACATGTAAAAGTACATGGATATGAGGGAATACTAGAGTACACACCATTTAATCTAATGAAAATGATATGTTCTTTTTCCATCATAGAGGTTTTGGGTATTTTTTCCCCTGGAAGTCAAAATTGGGCATGTGGGTAGTGCATTCAGTACGTTTTTTATCATAGATTTCAATGGTGGGATCCTTTTGAGATATGGAGGTCATCATGAAAGATTATTTGAAAAAATTAGTTTATAAAGATGATTTTTATTATTTTTTTGTTTATAATCCTTATGTGGGTTGGATTTTGAGTTTGGATACCCAGGTGAGGGTAGTGACCTCAGTGTTTTGTATGACATTAACATTGCATGGATTTTTTCATGAGGTTTCATAGAGGAATTCCATAAGATAGTATTTTATTTGTATTTTTCGGATGATCATGGTTGCAATTATGAATCGGGACTTTTCAACCGAGTTTATTAATGTTTAGGATTAGATCCTATATATGATGATCATGGTGGATAGATCCATTGGAGCTAGGTTGACACCATATAAATGGGGTTATTGTAGAATTCCATTGTGGTTCTAAGTTTAGTATAAGGAACACATGATGATTCCCATGTAGGTATGTTCTATAGTTCATAGATCACTATATAACATGGTTTATGGTTGATAATACATGTGTGGAATGTGAATTATTCTTGATTCCATTGAGGAGTTCCATTAATTAAGGACTAGTTGGAGGCCATTGAATGCCACTTGAGTGTGTTTCTCATGCTTGGACTTCACGTGAGAGTTTTTCGAATATAGGTGTTTATAGAGGATTCCATTATTGTCTGCTAGTTCTTAGTATCCATGATGGGATGACTCATTTTATGTGTGGATCCAGAGGATGATGTGGGGGCTTGGTTGATTAGACACTCCTGGTTCGGTGCATGAGATTTTGTGGTTCGGTTATGGGTGTTCCATGGGACCCATGATAATGTATGATATGATGATATAATATGCTACTGATATTGACATATATACAACAATTGTTACATTTTAGATCATTCAAGTTAAGACCTATGTAATCCTCACAATGAAAATTGATTTGGATGGGTTTCCATTTCTTGGAAACTAATTGTTTTCGAAAGAGCTATGATGGAAGAGAAATATGGATAGATGATACAGATTTATGGTTTTAGATATTCTTGAATGATATAACTAGGCTATGGCGCCACATCGATGATGAAAGATGGTTTATGATTTATGATTTGATTGTTAGATTGATGTTCTTGGAACATTGAATTTTAATTTATTTGTGTATTGAATGTGACGTCATGTGTATGTGGTTTGGTGTTAGATTGAGGTTCAATCATGAGAAGTGTACTACTGGGAGGGTGTCAGATTAAGGTCGTAGAAACTGATAGAATATTTTATGGGAATATCTCCAAACTATGGACCAGGGAAAGGATGTCATGCCATTTGGAATAAAGAAGTTGGAATGATGCTCTGTCATCATAGGAATGGACAAGACTGAGGCTCTGGGCCCATGAATTTTACAGTTACTTGACTCCAGTTATTGGTATATAAATTATACTACCGAGAGGGTTTATGGATGAGGCTCTTGACAAAGACAACATAAATTTTGTATTATGATCTATACCGAGCCTCTAGGCATTGATTGTTTACTATCTTGGGTGGTTAGTGGATCGACACACTACATCGATGGTTAAGATTCCTGATTGATTCTCCAGTCATGGTCAATTTGATATATATATATATATATATATATATGATTATGATGCTGTAATAATTCTTCCATGAAATGTTGGATTCACATATATAGTGTATGGGCTTGATTGATGCTTCTTTCACTATAGGTATGATACAAGGTATGGATGTCAGACTGAAGGTTTGGGTTTTTAATACAATGGTGTGGCAATGGGAATAGTTTTTTCAAGGATCCATGTATGAGAAAATGTCTGGTAACGTGGAATTCGTATGAGATGGCTTAGATTAGTATCTCAATTGAAAATATTACATAAGGATGGTTTTTTGGTTTTGACTAGTCACCTTAGTGATATTCTTCCATTGGTCAATGAAGGTATGGTTGATTGAGGTATTGGACATATAGATCAACAATGGTTTATTTATATTTTTTTCCAATTTCAGATCATCTTGGATGAGCATGTTTAGTGAGGGGGAACTTATGGTAGTAGATTATAAGTTCAACATTTGGGTTGGCTAACTGTTATTTATTTATCTCTCCAATATGTAAACCTCAGTGTGTGTAGATATTTTGATTGCATTCAGGTTGACCATAGATGCATATTGGAATGGGTTGTGGACCTGGGTAGCATAGTTGAGCGGGTTTCTAATGTGTAGTCTATTAGACAAGATGGAGAATCTTGATAGGGTATTGGGGAATGGGTATGGGTTATGGCTAGGTGTTGTTTGTGGGGCCAATTTTATTTACTTTTTTCTTATTTATTTCACTATATATTATTGGCCCAGTGGGCTATTGTGTTTGTTTGAACTATATGGTCGTTCAAGCCTCTACTGTACTTCGATTATATTATAACATGTTTACTTTAAGTGTATTTATTCTCCTTCTTAATTTTTTGTGTATAAGTTTAGTTATTTACTTTTATTTATTCACTTTGATATGGTGGTATAGTCTCTTAAATGTTTCACTTTAGATCAACATTGCTTGTCGGCAGCCTCTGGAATATGAGGAGGCACACTTGATGACTTGTGGAAGACCATATTGGAGATCTTGTCTACTGGATTCTAGGTTGGGACGTTTCAAAGTAGTTTCAGAGGATTTTATTTCCTATTATTTCTCTATTTGGTGTTTGGTAAACATGTGATATAGGGATGTGTCATAGCTTGTGACAGATACCAGGCTGGTGCATCATGAACACCTCTTTCGGTAGGATGTCCATGTTACTAGGTACTGGGATTGATATTTGGGATTTTTGATTTCATGGTTGTAGATGATTTTTTTCATCAAATGACACACATGTTGTTTATATTTGTTAGTTTATGATAGATTTCATGAACATGTCTTTTTGGAATGAGGCATGTTAGTTGATATTGAATCTCAGACAACATAGGTAAGTGGCATCTCATGTTTCATTATAGAGATGTGGGATCCCAATTTTATAGGATTTCTAGTGCCTGATTTTTCATATTTCCTTTTGATGATGGGTTATATCGATCTATGGTGAGATTCTCAACAGTGGGGGAACTGGTGTGGATGTTTATGAAGATGGTTTAGTAACCATATGGGGAATTATGGTATCAATGTAGGGATGTTGGCCCCTTATAAATATTTTTCATTAAGGTTGGTAGTATATATGGGTCCTCTAAGGAGAGGTATGATGTGTCGATGCTCTGGGAGGACAAATGCGCTAGATGTGGATAGATGGTTGGTATAGGAATCTTTTATGTTGTCGGACCCTAGAGATAGCTATTTGGAATTATTGATTTCATACAATGATGACATAGTTTATTGTGGATGACTCGTAAGATGTCAGCACTTGTGATTTGGCTTATACCAATGTTTTCTGACCTAGTTCTGTGATGTCAGACCTGATCGATAGGTCTAGGAGGGAGAGAAAAGTTGCATTTTTAAAGTAATTTCAAACCACGGTTTCATATCCATTTGACATTTACGGTGATTATTGAGAGAGGGAAATTGGGATATGAGTTTCATTGGGTGTGCGAGACATGGATCAATGTTTTGGACGTGTAACAATTTTTCACGAAGGTTGTTGTTGAGTTTTAGGTTTGGTATCATTGAATTATTTTTTTGGTATATAGTTATTAGGTGCCAATTTTTCTCCCTTTTCGTTTGATTCAAGAGGGGACGTTTTTTTTGGGTGCCGAGACTAGGAAATATTTCTGTAGGGGAATTAAGCTCGGTGGCTTTGGGCTAGATCCGAAGAACAATTAGTGCACACGTTTTCATGGTTTAGTCTTCTAAGCTCAGTTATCTAGATATGTGACTCAGTGGAGGCATGTCATGTTTTTTTAGGTGTAACACAAGGGCCTATGATGGTTTTGTGTTAGAGGAAACATTGATATGCAAGTACGGTTGAGGCATGGTATCATCTGGTCAAGGATCGGGAATTACGGGAGAATAAATTTGATGTGATATAGTTGGGTTAGTGACAATGATTGGGATATGAAATTTTTGTAGGTTTGATTAGGATTTCAGGAATGATAACACAATAAATTATGATGAGATCTATGATTCTTTGGATGGATTCCATTGTGATGGTATTCGTCAAGGAAATCATAGTATACACGAAGTTTAGAGATGATCATTTCTAAATCATTGACATCATCCTCTATAAGCTAAGTGATAACGTTATATATTCCATTATATATAGATGTTTCCTTGGGTTGATAAGGGTCCTCCTATGAGGTTATCCTCATGTAGATGTGTGCTTTAACTGCATAGTGGGGGGCACACCTTAAGTTTAATGTTATTGAGGTCCCTATGGTGGTCCAATATTGTTGAATACCATGGGTGAGGTATATGGATACTAGGAATGAGAAACATTAGTTGTTTGGTTTTTTTCCGTGGTGGGTGAACGGATTCCATTACTAGGTCCAGGGTTTATCGTGATTGGGGCATGGGCCAAGGAAAAATATTGTTGGATATAAAGAAATATTAAAGATACATATAATGTGGGGATTATGAGATTGTGTATGTTGGTGTGAACCTACTGTGTGTAGGATTGATGATGTAGTGAAAACCATGTAATGCATGTTATGTATTTCTGAGAATGCGACTGAAAATGAATATTCCATGATTGAAATCATTGTGGGTCTAAATTTGTAGACCTGGGTTGATTTTTATTGTGGGGAGAACGATGAATGTGATGAAGAGTTTCAAATAATGATTTGATGTATTAGTATGGACCAGTGAGTTTAGGCATTGTCCAAGGTATTTGATAATGGTGGAAAGATGTGGCTTATCCTTTGATGGATAGTATTCCCTTTTGTCAATGTTATGTAAAGAATCATGGTTGAAGTATTTGGGTTAGACCCAATAAGTTGAGATTTTCTTGATGACCAAAGTTGGTCAGAATGTTGGGTTGGATGAACGCCAAGGGTTATTGAGGATGAGACAGTTTATAGTGAGGAGGTTGTAGATATCAATTTTATCTATATTTTGAAAATCTAGGAAAAAATTGAATATTCATTTTTAGGTTCTCTTTAGGGGTAAAATTGTAATTCTACCATTGAAGATGGACTCGAATAATTTTTTAAACCACTCTGTTGGTCTCTAACTTTTTTTTAACCTGTGACAGAAGTTTGGTGGACTTCCAAGCCCTTGTAATTTTGGCTAAATAGTTAATTGTTAATTAATTAAATAATAAAATAGATGGGGGAGTTCCAGGCATGGTAGGAGAGGGGAGGGGATTATCCCTCACATGTGGAAAATTGATCAAAGGGTAAGGGAAGGAGATGCCTACATAATTCATTGACGGAATTCATCTGGACTTGATCGAGGTGCAATAGCTTTTGGGAGAAGAATTGGACATGAGGTATGAGTGTTTACACCATAAGGTTGGCCAGTTTTATTTAATTGTTCCAATAGGCTCATAGTTTAGTTTTTTTAAGTTTAAATCCATTAATATGGTTTCTAGAGACCCCATGGGGGTCAATCAATGTTTTTTGGGAAAAATGTGGGTTTTGGGATGTTACATGGATATAAAATTCAGAAATACTGACAACACGACATGCGGTTTTTTGAACTCACACGTTTTTATTCTTGTTAAATAAGGTCTTTTCATAAGTACACTTTGTGTACTCAGAGAACAATTCATGTTGTGGTACATGGCTGTATTTTCATCCATTTAAAAAGTAACACCAAATGAGTGTTTTTTGATTGAAAATTCCATGTAGTTTTTCACCGGAAGACACCATGTGGTAATGTCTATGTAAAAGAACCTGACCAAGAGGTAATACTATAGGACCCTCCATGTAGTCTAATGCACACTCCATGTACATATTCAAGATTATAAGTTCTGAGTATTTTGTTCCCTTTACGTTAGAATTGGGAAACTGAGTAGTCTATTCTGAGCATTTTTATGATTAGATCTCAATGGATGGATCCTTGTGAGATATAGAAGTCATCTAAAATGTGTTTTAGATAAATTTGGATTATAAGTATGATTTCATTTAGATTTGGATTAAAAATCCTTTTGAGGGATGAGATATGAGTTTTGAAACATGTGTGAGGGTTGTAGATCATGGTTTTTTTTGACTTGAGCATACCATTGTTTTTTCATGAGGTTTCTTAGATGAATCCCAAAATACTGGATTTGATGAGTTTCCATGGGATGTCATGGTTGTCCATGCAAAATAGGACTACTAAAATGTGGATAGAATACTTGAATTCTATATCATATATTTTAGGATCACGGTGGATGGAATATTTATATATTGGTTGACAACATAGGATTGTGGTTATAGAAGAGTTCAATTTCGGGGATACGATGAGTATAAGGTACTCTTGATGATTCTTTTATAGGAGCGGTTTCAGGTTAAGTGATCATTTTATGACATGGTTCATCGTTGATTATTCTTCTGTGGAATGTGTTTGATTCTAGATGCCTTTATGTCAAGTCATTGATTAAAGATTTGTTGGAGACCATTGAGGACCACATGAGGAAATTCACAGTGTTAGGGATTCACCTGAGAGTTGGTTTGATACTAGTGTCTATAGAGTTTTAATTTCTTTGGTTCATGTTCTAAGGATACTAGGAGGGAAGACTCAACTTATGTGTGTACCCAGATGTTTATGTGTGGGAATGATTGATTGGATGCCCCTAAGAGGTTGTGTGGGATTATATGGATTAGTAATGGCCATTCCTCAGGTCCCATGATGATGTATGAGTAGATGGCCTCAGTTGTTACTGGATGAGGTGGACCTATAGAAAACAATTGTTATGTTTTATTTCATATATAATGAGATATATATTACACCCATTGGTAAATTTGATTTGGATGGGTTCCTAGGTATTGGAAACAAGTTGTTTTGTTAAGACCTGTGAGGGTAGAGGGAAATGGATAGACAATCCCATGGTATGGTTTTAGATATTCGTGACCGATATAGTTTGAAAGAGGCTATGCATTGATATTGATTGATGGTTTACAGTTTATAGTTTGAGTTCTAGACCATGGTTCTGAGTAAGTGGATTTAAATATATCGGTGTATTTTATGTCACGTCACTTGTATGTGGTTTGGTGATGGACTGATGTTTCAAGCTCATTAGGTATACTTCTGAGAGGGTATCAGATCTAGGATGTAGAAAATGATAGTTCACTTCAATGATAGTGCACAAGAATGATCCTTTTGGAATGGATGGCATACCATACAAAATAAAAAGGTTGGAATCATGATCCGTCTCTTTGTGAAAGGGTTATAATGATGCTTTAGGTCCATAGATGTTAAAACAAATGGACTGAGGTTTTAGGAATTGAAATTATTCTAATGATAGGGTTTCAGAATAGTGCTCTAGACACTGATAATATACATCTTGGATAATTCCCCAGAATGAGCCTACAAGCATTTAGGGTTTACCAACTGAATAGATGGTAGAACGAAACTCTACATCCATTTTTAAGAAGCTGTAAAAATTATATATGAATGATTGATTTAATATTTATGGTTAAGATGAAGGATTGATGATCCAAGAAAGGTTTATTAAAAATATATGGTTTTTGGGATGAACTGATGCTTCATATTCCATGGTTATGATACATGAGATGGATTTGAGATGAATGATCCATCTTTGGTAATAATCTTCTGTTTAAAATAGAATAAATGTTTCAAGGTTAGACTTATGATAAAATGTCTGGTAATGAGGACATGGTATGTGATGGAATAAAATAGTGTCCCAGTTTACAAGACTACCTAAGGAAGGTTTTACAGTTTTGAGTGGTTGGATGTGGATGCCCTATGTATAGAGCCCGCATGTTATTTGGGGTGCAAGGTCCTTGCGACAAGATCATCAATGTTCTGATATTGACCAAAGAAGGTACATTTCATCGAGTTTTTGGATATACACATTGATGAATTCATATTTATATTTTTCCCTATTTCATAATGGCTATGTTAAAAAGATTTCATTATCATGCACATATGGGAGTATTTTATAGGTTCTCCATTGGGAGTGGCCTACAGATATTTATTTTATCACCCCCTGAACGTGCACCTCCTTGTTCATGCATAACATATGTCTACATTCAAATTGAGAAAGGATACATTGTAGATATGAATAAGGACCTGAGTAGTATTGTCGAGTGGGATACTTGTATTGAGTCTATTGGTCGGGATAGTTTAACCTCAGAGGGTACTGGAGACCGGGTATGTGTTATGGTCAGGTATTGGTAGTGGAGCCTATTGTATTTACCTTTTAGTTTTTTATTTATATATATTTGATCATCCAAATTGGAGATATTTATTATATTTATTATATGGTTGTTCGGGCATTTTCCATAGTTTTATTTTATTATATAATTTTTAGTTTCAGTTTATTTAATATTCTTCTTGTTCATTTATTTGTGTGTTTAGTTATTTACATATAGTTATGAACATTGATATGGGGGTATAATCTCCTCATAATTTCACCATTATAACCCTTCTTCTTGTCTGAAGCCTTTGGCATATGAGGAGGCATGCCTAATGTCTTGTGGAAATCTATCTCGAAGCACAATTTAGTGGCTCCCAGGGCAAGCCATTACACATTCTTCCCATCATCGTTTGTCATCGACTGTTGCAATGATCATAAATGAGTTACAATTAGAAAATTTCAGGAGACAACACATATGAGTATTCATTGTAATGAAAACAATATAATAATATACTCAAAGTATGGAAAATATGTTCATGTAGTGAAATCCTAGAGGAAAAATTTAATCAACTTGCTTAAAATCTTTAAGGAACCCAATAATTAAAGGGATTCCAATAGTAAAATTTCCATGTTTTTTACGTTGTAATCAGACATCATGAACATGAAAAATCATCATAACCGAATGTTCAACATCATATTGACTAACCAAATTATATTGGTAAATATATTCTTTTTAATCGAAAAATGTTTTTTTTCATATTTATAATATATACATCATTCAGTATGATGGTCTTCTTTGTCAATGTCAATATGTTACTAATAATGAGTGTATGTTTGATTGTTTTGAAACATATACTAGTTCAATTGTTAAGATGTATATTATCATGAAATACATTTCTAAATTATAACTTTTTTTCATATGACAGATCATCTGATTTATCAGACACACACTCATTATGATAATCATAATGAATACATTTAATGTTTATATAATTAATATTTATATCTTTTTCTATGTACGAAAAATGTAATGTTTTTAACAAAAACATACTAAAAAATTTAGATATAAAAAGTTAGTAAACCTGATTTATTGAGTTTTTTGGTTTTTCCAAAACTAATATAATAATAAATTACGAATTAGAACTTCCAACTCAACAAATGATTAACTTCTCACTTATTGATTCATCTCTTGAACAAAAATATTATGTATATCTCCATCCTATATCCAATGTTATCCTATAACTTTTATTCTTCTTCTTTTTCTCACAACCATTATTATACGTTATAAATTCGTCTTTTTAAAATAAAATATTCATATATTCGTAAAATATAATAAAAAAAATTGGAAAGCATTCTCATTGTTGCATCTAAAGTATTTCATATTCTTTTTTTTTAACTTCTCAAATCCATTACATTAATTCATATTTCTTTTTATATAACTCATAATATGAATTAATTTATCACCTTTTTCACAAAATGAAAAACCTATTGTCCAAATATGTGAAAATAAACATCTTCATTAATATATTTAATATCAATAACCTTTATCCTATCATTTTCATCATTTTTAATATTCTTCAATATCATATTTTATTATCATAATGATCAAACAATTACTTCCAAAGAATATTTATCAATTTACTAGAATTATTCCATCATGAACAAACAATAATTTCATTAAATAGATATTTTTCAAAGAATTATTTCAATTATCACTTCATTTTACAAAGGTCTAACCAGGAGATTTTATAATTGTCACAGTTATAGTAAAACTATTATACATTACATTAAAACCATCATTCCCAAAAATTATAAATACTTGAAATTATTTATTTATACCAGTCATAGTTCCATGTAATTTATTAATTCTCTGATCACTGAATTTTATTATCCTCCATATATCAAAAGTAGTTTAAAAAATATTAGTATAAAAAAATCTACAGATGGAATAATAAATATAATTTATACACTTAAAATGCTTAAAATGTTTAGAATAATCAATATTGAACAATTTATCAAGATTATATTAATTAATAATATATGTTCTAGCTATAATGTCCCTGACCATAGTATCCCAGAGCTATTATCTTGCATTATTACATTAACATAGACATAAGGAGTTAGAACCTGAAGAACCAAAAAAATTAATTGATTTGAAAACTATATAAATAGATTATACACTTTTACCTTGGGAATATAAAATAAAATTGTTTAAAAAACCAAATTAATGGAATTTTATACTTGAAAACACATTCCAATAATTTACTCTCATATTTTTGGGAAAAGAAAAAAAAATTTAGTGAGCTCAACAGCTATGTAAGTGTTAAATATAAAAAAATATATGTTGAATCAATATTAATAATCAAAAAGGAAATGTAAATAACTAAAACCAAATACCATTTTAAAAAAATGACATTCATCATAAGATAAGGCAGGATATATTGGGAAAGATGAATAATTGGAAGCATGTGACATTTAGTTAATAAATTTAGATTTAAATGAATCCATCGATAATGTAATTGTGAAAATACACATGGATAATTATAATAACACAATTATAAATAAAATAGAAACATATTTCATTTATTTCATGCTTCCTAGGAACACAATACTATTACATTCATGATTTATCTTCATGATAGGTAAAAACTTCTCGGTAAAAACCCATCTGATTTGGCTAACTGGATTATGTCATGATATTACTGATTACAATATTTGGATATCTACAGAAAATCCAAACCATGTATTTTTTGTCTAAACTATTCTACATAAAACTAATATACTATTTAATTTATAAAAAACGTTCATTGTCATCATGTATCTGTATTGATTACAGGACATATATTTATCAATATTTCCCTTGTTAATCAAATAATAGCCAAATTAAACACCATATATAATCATTTAAATAACCAATTAATGTAACATATTAATATTTATAATATCACATTTGTTCCTCTTATAGTATCTAATACCTTTTCATTAATATTCATTCATTATCTTCATTTATTCATTTTCCAATTTCATTATTTTCTAATTAATTATTTCTCATGAATGATCAGATTCTTTTTTATATTATATTATTTAATAGTCTATATAATTATAATTATGACATATATATTCCATTTTTAAATCATTTATAAAGTTAAAACCAATAATGAATTATTGTTATGGAAAATATTGTATGTTATGTTCATGTGGACGGAATGTTGTATATACAAAAGAGTAATATTTCCATAACTCAAATTTTGTTATGGTAAAAAGGTATGAAATATATTTTTCATTATATAATGTTAATAAAGTAATATATATATTATTATTTAATTTATTATACTTATATATTATCCGTTAGATGTGGTGATGACAATAGAGTCACATTACTTCCTGACAGTATAAGTCCAGACATACAAGAACAACATTACCATCTTTATGTGAGTGAAAATGAGGGACAGTATAAATATGGTATATTTATAATATATCATAATTAAATATATATAATTAATATCACACATATTTAAGGTATACATAATATAATAATTATATTTGTTTGTATCACTTTTTATATGAAGTGTTAGTGAAAGATGAATCATATCGATATAGGGGTCGGTAATCTATGGTACACACGGGTGGCAATATCTTATCTACAATAGAATTGATTATGAAATCATATTAATAAAATAACGACTATATAGGTATTATTATTTTATAAAAATAATATATATATATATATAATATATCTCTATCTTTATATCTTACCATGAAATGTGGTAATGTAAAAATGAATTACATTGGTTCGAAAGGCGATTGTCTGCCTTACACATGAAGAAATATTTTGAAAAACATCTAATAATAGTGGATTTGGTGGCAGTAAATTTTATTATTAATAAAATATGATACTATATGGATTATTATGGGGCCATTAAATCTGAATGGATTAAAAATTATTTAATGTGGTTGAGAAAAAAATAAAATAATGATTCTTGTTGACGAGCATTACATCTTCTCCATGTGTCCTCCCTAGGTTTTCACAGAAGGCTTGATTGTATTTCTTTATTCACATAATAATGATTTCTAGGTGGTAAATGGGAAGTTGTGATGTCATTATTGTATGTTTTTTCAATTAAAATTACTTTATATGTTTGAATAAGTGAGGATAAAGAGTGACATTTTACTGTTTAGGGGAAGTGACATATTTTTATATAACCAAATGTATTCAATATTACGATTTCAATAATAACCCATGTGGCTCAGAAAAAATTTAGTTATTCATTTTTAGGGACTATATTGTCTTTCCAGACATCCAAAAATAAATGACACAGACATTTTGAGAATTTTTTCCCTTACATTCAATATTTCCTTACTTTAACCATTTTGGTTTTCTACTAAGGTAACTAGTGATTCTAAACTTGGAAATTTATAGATTAATTATAAAAATAAATGATCTATATTAGATAATTTTTTTCAATAATTAAAAATATTATATTTTATTTACCAAATATTAACCCTATGTGTGTTGGGAATTTATTTTATCACATGCACATGCAACTTCCCCAAAAACATCATTATCCTTAGGCACACTAACATAATTATTTCTACTTAAGGATCAATAATTTTATTATAAAATAAAAGCTAGTTCATGAATGAAACAAAGTTGATAATTATTAATTTTTAAAATTAAATTTGAATATTATCACATTTTTAGTTATTTTTAATCTATTAAGAAAATATCATTCATTATAAAATAAAATTATTGTTATTTTTTATATTATTCATTTAATTTTAATTTTTAAAAAATAACATGATAATGATGGAATTGGAATCTATTATCTTAAATCATATATAATATGTTATATTCAGCTAAAATATTAATGTAACAAAATTAATCATTCAATTTAATTCATTATTAATCTTTTTAGTTTCATTTATATTATTTATTTCATAAGTAAATAGTTTCTACTTTGGCATTTATTATGCTTTCAAAATAATCATTTCATATACAAAATAGTAAAATAAATTATCATGATAATGAAACACATTTATAATTCAAAATAATATTTATAACAAAATATATGTTTTTTATATCCCTATGCCAAAGCAGGATGTATAAATTAAATGAATTGAAGGTTCTTTTTTGTCTATTTCATTATAGAACTTATTATATAGTTAAATTTCCTTGAAAAGTGTCCCAAATAATCATAAATATATATCCTATATACATATGGGTAGAAATATTTCAATAATATGGGTTTCTAAATATTATTTAGTCCATTTTAAATCTTGTATTCTTAGATTAACTCCCAATAAACCTATTTTTCATCAACCATGGTAATTAATTTTTTCTTCTTACATAATTGATATTGGTCAAATATTAACATTAAATAATTATAATTTGTATAATATTTTTATTCCAAATATGGAATTTATTTTTTTAATTCAATTCACATATGTTTAAAATTTTAATATAAATTAATTTTATATACATTATGAGAAATTAGTTTTTTAGATTTTAAATTTTTAAAAGATAAAACTAGTTTTATATTAATATTCAAGAAGAAAATGATTCCAATGATATATATTGGATAAATTTATTTTTAATAGAAATAATTTTACATTAATTCCCATTATAGAATATAATTTGACAAAAAAATTTATTTCTATTAAAATAGTATTTTTAGATAAATTTCTTATTTTTTATATTCATTAAAAATATATAATTTTTAGAAAAATATAAAATATTCACCCTAAGATAATTATGATAAAAATATTGAAATAGTGTTTTTTGTTTTTTAAAATATATTTAATTTTTTTTCTAAAAAACAATTTATAATTATGTGTGAAACGAAAGACTAAAATGTTTTTTGTTTTGACCCGGCGTTGCATGCATTACAATATATTGATGAAATTATATTATTTATAAAATGAATATATTGTAAAGGAATGGGTTTCTACATTCTTCCCACAATAAATAAAATTCATCCTTAAAATATAATCTTTATCATGAAAATCAAGGATTGGTCATTTTGAAATTCAATTGTAGAGAAAGACCCACATTGTAAAGGGGATTATAAAATATAATCATAATAATAGGGAAAGGGATGAAATAGTTCATATGGAATAACCACATAACTAGGATTACAAGTATGAGACTGTATTTTTTTAATTAAATAATATCAATAAGAGAGAATACTAATTCCCAAAGGATTAATGGAGAGTGAGAGTGGTCATTGATCACAATAAAGTGGGTGATACATAAAAGGTAAACAACCAAAAAACTATAAACAAAATAGGTATCAAAAAATTAATTGGTGTAATTTGAAATGATGTTAATAGAAAAATATATTATTTAATACTCTTTTCATTAATGTTTACGACCTTTAAATGGAATATATATCTACCTGATATCATTATATTTTATAAGAATAATCTCATTCTTTTCTTACATGTTAAACAGTTTCAAATTCATCCCCTACTTCAAGAAATGAATATCCAAATATTACATTTGTATTCCAAAAGAACTAAAATTCACTTTTAATGGATCATAAGATCTATAAAATAGTAGAAATTATTTCCTTATATGTAAAAATATTTTCAGAAACCAATTTTTTTACCATAATTTATCCAATGTGTATAAATATTTATAAGGAGAAGTGATTGATTAATCATTAAAACCCCATATGAAGTTAAAATTAAACCATTCAATAAATTATTATCCCTATGACCCATCCAACATATCATAATCCAAAACATTACAAACATGTTCACTTCATTTCAAAAATTAACTTACAATTAATTTCTCAAACAACATAAAGAATATATTAAGCATCAAATACAAAACATGGGAATAAATTCATCATAAATTCACTAGATTCATAGTAATGACCTGAATTTACCTAAAACCTTGTAGAAGTCATTCATAATTCCTTATTATATGAATATAATATAGATCATTTTATACACTTTTTAGGTCAAAAAAACTGTAAAATCATTTGATGATATCCTAAAACACATTGTGAAAAAATCAATATTCTGTTATGAAGTATCCAATTTTTATCCAATTTATTTTATCCATATCAATTATCTCAATATCCCAACATCATTATATCAAAATTTGGAATATATTTAGAGTTATCCTTCCCTTAATATTTTTTTCCATGTAGTTCAAATTTCCACAGATTCATTTCTCTTAGAACTATTCCTCAGAAGCTTTTAAATCCCTTATGAAATTGTAATGTATTGCAAAACATAAATGTTTTGAGAATATCATTAATAAAATTACTTTACGACAATTTTCATGGATCCAAATACACATACCCATTAATCATTCCACCTCAGTTTTATCAGTATAATAACATTAACCTTGACACCTTTGTTTCATCTGAGTTATATTCTCTAGAAGACTAGAGAATTCAATTTCATAGTTCCCTATCTAAATACATAAAAAGAATTGGATATTGAAAATTTATATATTTCCCTTTAAAATAAAGAGAATGGTTTCATTTTTCTCTACAGAAAAGTAAAACCCCTTTTCCTCTCATCATATATCATGTTGTTTGCTTCCAAAATGTTTCTAAGTTGCAATATGTTTCTTAATTTTATATATCACTTTCTTAAATGAAGTCATCGTCCCTTACTTACCTTCAAATATATAATACACAAAAAATTATTTATCTACAATTTGGGAACATGAAACTATATCCTCATATGATGAGAAATATTGTTATATTAATTCACGTCTAAATATTGGATTAATTCTATCAATGAAATGATAATTTTAACTCTTTTGACTATAAGAATTTATTCATCTCCCTTTCCTTCTACTAGGATTCATTTCTAAACGATGTCATAAACTACATTATATCATATAATTATGACACATAATGTATGATCCAAAAAACTTGTGACATAAATAACATAAATTAAAAAATATATTCACAACTAATGTCATAATCATAAACATGTTTCCTTTGGGGATATCTATATCTTTAAATTCATCATTATGGTTTGTAAAGAAAATGTGAATTATTCCATTAATATACCTTGAGGGTGACATCCCATATTTGAAGTATGGAACTTTTTTTTGCACCAGGGGATAATCAGGTATATCTCAGTGCTCCCTTGTTCCTGTTATTAACCTCACGTACCTCTATTCTAGATCCATATCCACTTGTAGTATCTAGGTATCAATGTAATTCTAGGAAAACCAATATAATCTCTTCCTTAATAAAGCATGAGGATGTTATTATATGATTATCCTCAAAGATTATCATAATGTAATATAATTTATTATTTTGGTTTCACATAGTCTAATTCTAACTGTTTTCACTAAACTTCATCTAATAAAAACTATAAAAACCTCAACCATAGTATCATTGAGATGATGTCTTACATTAATACATTAATCTAGATAAAAGGAATTAGATAATGAATGGATAAATAGGTTAACAATTTTTTTACTAAATATAGAAATGATAAATATTTTTATTTAGTAACAGAAAATAAAATATAGTAAATAAAAAATTAATCTGAACTGCATCCTTCAAAACTTATTCCAAGAATTATTTCACATATTTTTGGGGAAAGGAAACAAAATAAGGATAACATTAGAGGGTCAGTAAGGGTTATATATATCTGAATATATCATGAATCTATAATCATAATAAATTTATCGATTAATATAATTGAACATATATTACATTTAAAATAATTTATTTTCCTGATAAGATAATATAGAATCTATATATCACTGTAAACAACAAAAACCATTTCCATTTAATCAATAAAATGAGAATGAAATGCATCCTCAGATATTATCATAGAAATTTATCCTGTGGATAGTAATAATAATTGGATTATCAATAAAGGATATTCTTAATAATTATATGTCATATTTCCTAGGAACATGATACCAATATGACCTAGATCTATCTGCATGACAGTTTAATGTTGCGTGGTAAAAACCCATCCGACGTGGCTGACTAATTTACCACATGATAATACTGATGAATCAAGGGTATATTTATAACTGAACTCGCCTTTTGTATTTCAATGCCATATAATTCCTCTCATATAAATTATTCATTTTAATCCCTAACCATTTTTATATTTCATGAAGTATCCATATTTAGTAAAAGATACATATTTATCAATATCTCCCAAGTTAATACAATAATAATCAAATTGAGCACAATATGTAAAAATTTTTAATGGTTTATGAAGTAATTATATCCATCATTTAATAATATTAATATTTTTATAAATATAATTACCAATGAAAAATTATTACGTGAATGTGAATTTCTCAAGAGAATGATAACAATCACAAAATAAAGTGATAGTGTTAATTAATTATTACAATTAGTAAATTTCTATTCTAATCCTGTTTGATGATATAATTAAATTCAAACATAAGATAACATTAATAATGAATTAATAATGATATAACATGTCCAATGGATAAAATATACACAACATAAATATAAATCAGTGCATAATAAAAAATAATTATTAAATGGATGTTAATCGAAACTAAATCTCAAACTTCACAATTACATTTGGTTGAATGGATTTAACCTCATGTAGAGTTATTTTAAACATTTTTTTAACATTTACTATATCCATATAAATATTTATAATATCATTATGATCCTTTTATAACATTTGATCATTGATTAATTAATAATCATTCATTATCTTAATTTTTGTTGTTGTTAATTACCTTGTTTTATAATTCATTATTTGTCATGAAAGTTATATTTCATGAGAATCTTATATAGTTATATCATAACCATATTAATATTTATGCCATAATTATCACATAAATACATCAATTATATTTTTAATACTAATCAATAAGGGTGCCTATGAAAAATTATATATGTTCTGATCTTGGAGATGTCCAACATTACATACACATGAGTAACATTTTAATTTTTCAAATATTATTATTTATTGGGGGTATGGAGTATTTTTTCATTAGAGATGAATAATAAAATAATATATGTAATAATATATGCTTAAATATACTCAGATATTATCCATTTCGTAAGGTTATGAAAGGAGAGTCACATCAGTCTGTGAAGGCAGTTTTCTATATGTAAATAATCGATGTTATCATCATTATAGGGGAGAAAAAGAAAGAAAGAAAAATATTTTTATATATAATCATTTCATAAGTAAACATATTTTATTAATAAAATAATTTTTTCATAAATAACACTTATAATCATTATTTTTTAATCATCATTTATGTGACGCATAATTAAAAGAAAATTAACTTCACTTGGCAAGGCAGTAGTCCACAATTCAGACGAGTGAGACTATCTTATGTATGATGGATTTTTAGATAAATAAATAAATATATATATATATGATAAAATTACACTATATATATAAATATGTTAGAAAAATTCTATATATAATTTATATCCATTTTGATAACCAATTGTGAAAGGTGGTAATGGTTGAATGAATAACATCGGTTCACAAGGTTGTAGTATACCATATACACAAATAATGATTTTATAACCCATTTTGCAGATATGGATTTGGATAAAGGTATTTAATTTATTAGGGATAAATCGAAATACATTATATATTTTTAGGATATTATATCATGAGGGATTAATAAAAATTTAATTAGTCGATGAAAGAAAAATTTATGATTCTCATTATATAATATTAACTCTTTATTGGGTATCCTCGATATGATTGAACTATAGACTTCATAGATTTAAATTTTTTCCTAAATACGGATTTTAGTAAGGGATCTAATAAATTTTTAAGTGATTTGGTTAATTTATAGTTGATCCAAATGGTTTGATAAGTTTCAATATTGGGGAGAGTGAGTTCCTTTTTAGAGTTTAAGAGAAGTGACTTTTTGGTAAATAACCCAAATTTTTCTATATTGTGAGTCATCTCCAAAAAAATATGGAAAAACTGTTAATTAATTGTTATGATGAAATGGGTGATCTAACATATTGGGTATAATATTGTTTGAAGCCTTTAAAAAATAGACTAATTTTCCATATATTTAACATTTTTTAATATGATAAATAGTTTTTATAACCTAGGTCATTTATAAATTACAAATAAAGTAAAAGGAGAATTATAAGATAATTTAGAACTATTCATTCATTAAGTTATATCAAATATATAAAATATAGTCCATATGTGTTTTGGAAATTAATTGAATCAAAAGGGCATTTAACTTGATAAAACACCACGATAACCTTAATTGTGCTAAAAGAGTTATTACTATATGTACTGAAATATTATCATTATAAAAGAAAATTTTGTTCATGAATGGAATATGGAATAGATTTTTTTAATATTTAAAAAACTATTTGAATAATAATTTTTTATAGATTTTAAATCATTTAACAAAACATCATTTATTTAAAAATAACATTAATGTTATTTTTGACACTATTCATTTAATTTGAATGTAAAAAAATATAAAGAAAATAATGTAATTATAATACATTATGTTCAAACATGTAGAACATGTAATACTAAACCAAAAAAGTATTGGAACACAATAACTCATTCAAATTAATTTCATTTTAATATTTTAAGTGTCATTTATTTTTAATAATTATTAACCAAATCAGTGTTGGGTTGTTGTGTATTATTAAATTTTATTAAATAATATATGTCCAAAAAAATTAATAAATTAAAATTATATAAAAAATTCATTTACCTTTGAATATAAAATTTAAAACAAATATATATTGTATTTGTACCTATCCCAATGCAATGTAGAAATTAAATGAAAGGAAGGCACATTTTGGTAATTTTCTTTAGATGCCTTATTATGCAGGTTACGTTCATAGAAATGTTTCACAAAAACTATAAAAAATATATCCTATTATCATTATAGAAAAACATACCATTATAATTTGTTTTGGACAAATTTTTAGGTAATTTTAACCCTTATCCTCTTAGATTAACACCCTAGTAAAATGATTTTTTTCTTAACCATGGAAATCAGTTCATAATATTTTCATTAAAAATTTTGGGTGTTAAATTAATTTGAACATATTATAAATTATAAATTTTTAATTTTATAAATATACAATCAATTTTTTCAAATTAAATTCACATAATTAGAAAATTTTAATTTCAAATTCATCTTACAGACGTGAATGGAGGGAAATTTAAAAGATGAAATTTTCAAAAGATTAGAATGGTTTAATATAAAAATTTTGTCTCAAAATGATTCAAATTATATATATTTTATTATTAGTTATATAAATGAAATAATTTTATTTATATTTCAATTCATAATATAATTTACAATTATAATAATTTTAATGAAAATGATGTTTTTAGTTAAAATTTAGTAATTTATATTATTCATCAAAAATCTAAAATTATCATAAAAATATAGAAAAATCAACATGATATAATTCTGATATAATGATGTGAAAAATGAATTTTATTTTTTCAAAAAAATTGTCTCGTAATTTTTAAAAACATTCTCTATAAAGAGCGTAAATGTGATGAAATTGTGTCTTTTAAACCTTGTGTTTCATGAAATAAATTATATATATGAAATTATATTTAATATAAAATTAATATATTGGAATGTGTTAGGGAGTTAAAGTATCCTAGAAGGTTTAGTAATAAAACAAATACTCTTCAAAAACACATAAATTTTTCCTTCTAATGACCGTATTTATTTCAATTAATGTTTTGTTGTCTTAGAGGATTTGGATTATTGAGAATGTTTTGAAATTATATGAAAATATATTTTTCCCTTTAGTTTTTTCACAGAATATGATTAAAATTATTGAAAAACTAATAATATTGATCAAATGATTTGTGATATATACAAAATACTACAAAATAGATTGTTATTATTAAAAACCAATTACTGTGGTATTAAAGTATATGTGATATATAAAAGCACATGAAATTTTTGTCTTCGATACCAATTATTAGGTTCCATGATATGTATTACATGTTAAAATAATGAGCGTGTGGGTGACTTAAAAACAATAAAATAATAATTATCATCTAAAAATATATATATAATGATGAATAATTGGATTAAAAATGTATCTATTTTGAATTGATGATGTAGATTTCCAAAGAGTGAATTTAATAATGATAAACAACCACAAATAAGTGATTAATAGTACTTCATGTCAAAATTATCCAATTTCTACACCTCAAACACTTAACTCCAGAGAATATATTTGAACTGTTATATATACCTTTTTATGGGTGTGGACTACTCCCATCCTTTTACAGAGACAAAAATAAAATGAGAAAATTATATTAGAGACCCTAACCTATATATTTTAATGGTTCTTGTAGACCATATATTTTCCATTTGGTAATGTAGACAATCCATGATGGTAAAATTATATGGCTATATAATGAGTTTGTGAGTTTCTTTACATATCAATACCAACATAAAAATAATCTTATAGAACACAATTAATGATTCAAATTATAAGATCGGGGAAAGATAAAGATGGTTTTGTTGTTGTATAAATAGTGTTTCAGAACCCTTGATGATGTCCTTAAATGATATAGCTTTGATAGAATAAAAAATTCCTCAATAATTTAGAATAATAATCAACAAAACAATATAGCTCTCTAAAATTAAAAAAATGTTGTGATTATTAAAATAAATGTGTCATCATTGTCCAAATACATTGTTACCTTACCACTTATTTTTATTGAAACAACAATATAATTAAAATAACGAATGTTAAACTTATCCATTTTAGAAAAAATAATTCTACTTTAATTTCTACACTGGAAACAACATTTTATCATTTTTACAGTATTATAACATTTTTTATTGATTTCCATTACAAAAATAATTCATATCATCATTAAATACTTTGATATGAATATATTTTTTATTATATTGAATACTTATTCAAAATAACGAATGAATTTTTTTTTTAAAATCATTGAATAATTAATTTCAATAATTATTCATTGGAATAAAAGGGTTTCCAAATATTATCTATGATAGTGTACAATTGATATGATAATCATAAATAATGAAAAATAGTTATCTATATTATTAAGATAATATATAAGTGTATCACAACATAGAATATTTTTCCATTAGTGATATTTCAGTCGTTTTTATTCATCTAATGTAATTATTAACCTCGGAAACATTCTAAACATACTTTCGCAATAAAAAAACGTTGATCAATATATAATTGTAATTACATTTGGTAGATATATATATATGTAGATGTAAATCATAAATAAATTTATGTTAAAATTAATAATGAAGTGTTCAATAATGTACAAAATACTAAATACTAAATACATAAGAATCAGTAAAAAATTACAGTGGTTTAAAAATTTGACTAATTTATAATTAAATATTTTTTAAGATTTAATCTTCGTTACATAAGAGTGTTTTAGTTGTCATGATTTATAACTCTTCCATCTTATAAATGGGTCCTCCCATGTGTAACATATTAAACATTAATTAAATTCAATACATAATAAAAGTACAATAGAGTTGAAAAAATACATATTAATCAATATAACCAATATATTTCACATTATGAAAATTTCAATATGTAATAAAAAAACACCATAATTGTGGTTTTATACATCAGAATCTTTATATGCATCCAATAAAGAGAAATATATAATTTTCCATATTTTCATCACTGTGTAATGGTAAGATAATTTCTAGTCCCTTTTAAATATTAAATACATAATAATTTTGAATATTTATCAATTGAAAATAGAAGAGATTTATAATTCAAAATAGTTGATAATGAATAAGAACACATTATAAGATAATAATAATATAAAAAAGTATAAATAAATTTTAAAAATAAGGATTAAATTAATACACTAAGAGATATATAAATAAATATGAAAGAAATTAGCAATGTTAAAATAGAAAAAAAAACATATACCTCACCAGTGACATCCTTATATTGCATCCTCCAACTACAAAATGAATATGATTTTCTCAAAGGAAAATTACTATAATTAAATTAATGGGAGAATACTATATATTTTTTAGATGCACAATTATTGATGTGAAAATATGAAATCATTCATTTCCAATGTACCTTACAAGACATAGAGTAGTGTAAAGGTGTAGGATAGAAAAAAATGGTGACCTATAATTGGAGGACTCTAAGAGATACTATTTTGAGGAGATTATCCCTTATGTTCATAGGATATATAGAGATTAGGATCATAATGAGATTAATCATTGTGGATTATTGGTGAAAATTATGTTACTCATTTCATAGATGCTGTTTATTTTTCTATTCTCAAAAGTAATGAGGCCAAGATAGCTGACTAGTTTGAAATTGGACATTATAAGGATTTTATATGTCATCTGAGGATATTCAAAATTTTTTCAAATTTTGAGGTAGTTTAAATTATTATTATTTTTGAGAAAATTATTTTAAATTATATTATAAAATTATCTATTCCAAAGTTTATTGAGGGTTTAATCCTTTTCTATTACAAGGAATATGATTTATAAATATTTTAAACATTCCAATAAATGGAAACCAAGCTAAGGAAGAGTTTAATCAATTACTTATTTGTAAATAGTTCCATTTTTTTATTTAATGGTTTGTGGTTATGATAATTCTACTTTGAATTTATCCATCTATTGGGAATGTCTCATGATAATATAAATATTGTTCAGTTTTACTATTTTTTTGAAATGATACAAAACTATGTTTTGTGGATAGGTTATAAGTAGTCATGTGATTCTCTAGATTATTTACAATAATCAGTAGAATAGTAGTTTAGAATCATCTAGGAGGATATGATGTGGTTATTTTTAGTGATTAGTTTTATAGAACTATTATTTGACTCACTTTATATATCCTCATGATAATTAGGGATCATTTATCCATAGGTAATGATTTAATTATGTCATAATTTTTTACATTAGATCGTGTTCATGATTTTTGGGTTTATGGTCATTCTATCATGAGATGTATGATTATAATTTCTACAACCCATTGTATTTCTCCATTTAAGAAAATTTCAACTAATCTGTATTTTATATGAGTGTATTTTTTGGTTTTGGTTCTCATCAGGGAGCCTTGTTCATGTTTTTTCCTTGATAAAATCATTTTGAGAAAATATTACATCATGTGAACAAATATTCTTATATGAAAATGTATTTGGAATAAACCATCACTTTTGTGACATCATATTCTAAAATATTTCAATTTTATTCCACATTTTATAAATAATTGGTTAATTTTTTTTGGGATAACATTAATTTCTACCAGTTACTAGTTTATTTTATTTAACTTATTGTAGATAAGTTTTACTTATTTAGATAATTAGATGTTGATGTATGTGAGGATCAATTTGATTCTAACCCATAGTGAACCCCTACTACATAGCCGAAAAATATGGTCTTTTATGTTAGAAAATAAATGAAGCGTTATACATTTGACCCTGTAGTGGTCCATTTCAAAGATTTAATACTTGATAATTATTCATCTTTCCTTCTTGAGTGGTTTTCCATGTATATTATCAATCAAAGGAAAAATATATATCCCATATAATTACCCACATATCACATGTAATCGAGTTAGTCGAGAGATATTTATGTGATACTTGAGAATGCAAAATAAAATGGTTTTATATTTATATGAATATCTCCATTCAGTGAATCTTTGATTTTATCATGTAAGGGTGATGAAATCCTCAACATGAGGATGGAATTCTAGATTCTAAACTTTGTTATGGTAAAGAATTTGAATCCACTTCCATATATAGTAAATATATTAAATCCAATATGGGTATACTAATTGTAATCTTTGATTGATCTACGATCAAGCTGTCATCATTTTTGATTCAATACTTTGGAATTTTTATAGTTGATATTTAGGGGAATCTATAGGAAATATTGTTTCTTGGTGATGATATTTAGTCTAAATAATGTACCAAAATATTTTATGGATCTCATGAACTGTATTATACTTCCAGAAAAATTCTATTTCATCAGGGTGTTTAATGATAATATATCGATATATATTTTATGTGAGAGAAATATATAGAGATTATTATGACTGTGATGAGTACAGTTAATGAACAATAGATATATTCCAAGATCTGAGTGTTTCAAATCATGAGTAATGTCTTGGGATTTAATAGGAATTTTTTATCATTTGTAGAAATATTTATCTAATTGTAGAATTTTTATGCAATTATATTATAGTATAGACCCAATGATGTTTTAGAAATTTTAGTGTATTGATTATTTCATGGTCACACATGAATAATTAAAATAAACCAGTACATATTCTCTAAATTTGATACCATATTTCCCACGGAAGTGAAATTCCATGTATTGTGATTCTTGTCGGGTTGACATGAGAGTGGTGCTAATATATGAGGACCATATAGTCACTAGTGGGTCTTATTTTTTATGACTCAATGAGTGAAAGTAACATACACATGATCTAGATGTTGCAATTTTGGCCAATTAAATCTAGTGTTTTATTCGCTATCCAATTAGAAAGAGATATAGAGTTTTTATATATCATTAGATAATTTGATATATATTCTACCAAATGAGTATAAATTAATTTAATAGAAATTAGGATATGTAAATATTGTATCATGACATCAGGATGTCTATATAATTGAGAAGGGTAATATAACGATGTATTTCAAAAGAGATAATAAGTAGAATCTGGTTTTAATGAATCCAGATATGATTGAAAGTTCATTATTAAATTGGAAGTGTTTATTCTAGAAAATAATGATGTGAATGAGGTCCTGATTTTTATTCTATTATAATTACATCCTCACTAGTTTTTGATGTGTAAAACATCCCAAAGTTTTATTCTAGTTTGTTGGTGATGAGGTTTTTATTTTTTGGTGAATAGATTATTATAAGATATATCCAAATAGATTAGGGTGTTATTTATATTAATGGAAGGGTTTTGTTTATAAAATCTATAATATAGTATTTAATGAGAGATTACCATACCCCCTAATGACCAACATACTATTTCGTAAACAAGATGTGCAAGGTAATAAGAAACCACATTTAGTGCACTTGAATGACTTTTCATTTATTAATTATTTTAGAGAATTTGATAATGGGTGTTTCATGATAGATTTATGTTTAGTTGATCCTAAATCCAAATGGAATAACATAAGGGATTGTATCATACCATGATTTCTATTTTACATCCATATTTTATTTAGTGTTTGAGAAGGCTATATGTACTTTATGGACGACATGTTAAACTTATCAAAATATGATATATAGAAATTCTAATAAAACAATACATATACTCATTTATAGGAACATGGAAATCATGGTAAATTTCAATAGGGAATGTGATAACTATATAAACTAAGTAGTGTTATTATAGAATATAAATATATTCGGCCTCGATCTGTAGGAATATCATTGACGCCTTATATGGTCTACTATACCATTTTACCTTTGATGGTTGGATATGGTTGAATTAGTGATCTTCAAGGAATTATTGTCGACGTAGACCTTTGATAGTGTGTATTTTATGTTGAATCAATTATTTCCCACTCAAAGTAGGCAGTTCTCATGTGATGATCATAAGTAATAAACCTTCGAGGTCATTATAGGTGATTAGATTTTAATATTTTTATTAACACAACGTGCTAATTGTTAATTAAGGAAATAAGGTAATTTCACACAACATTTCTTTACGTCATTCAAGGTAATGTTTTTGGTTTCTACTATAAAATACTGATAGATAATTCAGTTTGACATTAGTCAATTGATGATGTATTTTATATTTCATAGTTCTAGATGTATGAGGTAGACACTAATAAGGTCATCGATAGAAAGGGTATCATGTTTGAGGAAAGTACATATATTGAAAAGATAGTAGTAGATATCATGGATCAGAGTGAGAAGGTGTTTTATGGGGAGAAATAACCTCTCCTGGCAGTACTATGGACTTGTATGGGTATCCTAGTTGATACATGGGAGATAGAGAATGATGTTCGATCATAGTGGATGGTATTGTTCCATGAGAAGAATTATTGAATCTTATAATGGAAGATAATATCTTTATGTATGTGTTTAAAACAACTATTACATTTAAACAAAAATTTAATGATATTTTTTCCTCTAAATATACATTTATTGGATGATGTATGATTTGATTGGATGGTTTTTGTGGCTCAAAAAAAATTTAATGAGCTAGTTTCGGTGCATTTTTATTGGAAAAAATAATAGAGGGGACCATATACATAATGCAGGGAACACCATATATAATGATAGGTCCATAGAAACTATATCTCTAGGATCCCCACAAGCTATCCGATGAAGTTTAAATTATTTCCTTATAGAGTAGAAGGCACCCAATATACGCTGGTGGAGTACCTAATGGGAAATCCACTTGATTTAGGAGTGTATCAGGAATATCACATAAAAACCACTTTTCATTCTTATATACTTCTTCCCCATGTATAGAATAAACATCATACCTTTTTTTATGTTCTTTCTAAAATGAAAATCTAATGTATTACCCGAATTTTAAATGTTGTTGATCTTGTTCCTCATAGGGTATTCAAACAGAATCTAATTTGTTTGTTGAGTATACACTCTTACTTAATTATTGATCACATGTATCTAATTTAAAAGTATTTATGTAGTGGTTGATTTGTAGTTTTTTTATATTAAATCAGTAACTATCTCTTATATTTGTTGATCTCCATGTATTAATATATGATTTCCATACCATATTTCATGTTTTTATCAAATTGAATGAAAGTTCATGGAAATTCGTGTAAGTGTTTCCATAAATAAATTCTTCTTTTGGTATCATGGTGATAATGTAGGTTAAACATTAGGATATAGACCCGAGGGAGGGAACAAAAGAATTTATAGTTTGGAATAATAAACCATAGTTGGTGTCTCATTCTATCATGATGAGTCTATTTAAGTTCTCTTTGATTATTGATGGTTGTTGATGTAATTTTAGAAAACTGAGAATGTTTTGGTTATATTATAATAATATATTTTCATATTCATAATGGGGAATGATTTAATGTATTAAAATAGTTATTCTGGAATGTGTATGATGAAATTTGGTTTACTTGGTAGATAACTGAAAGACTACAATTTATTGAAAATATTGAGGTGGGTTTTATCTAGTAGCCAGGTTTTGAACGATATTGTTTGTTGGTTGACTATAAAATTATATGTTATAGAGTAATGGGAACTTATGTAAAATAGTGGCATTTGTTTTTCTCATTTATCTGTAGGATTCATTAAAACACAAAAGATTTTGTTTCAATCTACACAATATTGATGTTATTCATAAGACCTTATCCTGACATGGGTGATATTAATTATGGGATTAGAGGTTTTCAATGTTACACAACAATTAGGCCACATACTATATTGAATAATCTACACAAGATACAACAATGGGACCAGAAACTCTTTAATGAGATGGTTAGACATGCGTGGAAGGTTCTAGATGTTAGAAATTTTAGCTACCACTGTCTATGATGAAAATGATAGAGTCCTGATGTATGATAATCCATTCCTTTTATCACTAATTGTATCTAGTATGAATATTTTCAGGATCGCATGGTTTGAAGACAATGAAATTGTCGGTGTGAATCTTTTATTGATGCTTATTAATTTCCTATTAGTGTATAAACTAAAATATATCATTCCATATTTATGTTTAGGACATTTCTATTATTTTATATTGGGGTTTTGTAATCATACCTCACATGGGTATCTCGATGAACTAGAAAACTGATTTTTTTGGTGACCTATATAAAGGAAATTCTCTTTTTTCATGTAATAGATTTTTTTTTGATTTATGGTTGAGTGTGATACATTGATATAAAATGGGGATATATCTATCACATTAAGTCCCATTTAATTTTTTCTATAAATTATTTTATTTATAGTATAACTCATCGGGTTAAATTTTTTTACTATTCTTGCATGCCTAGAATTGGAAAATTATGATATTAAATATTATTTGATCTATATGTTTATATATATTTTTGGATCCATACTATTTAAATAGATTATTAAATAATATAGTAGTTCATATGATTTAATTAAAATATACTTATTATGTAGTCACACTAATATATGTATACTGGCATTATTTGTGGTAAACCCCCTGAATATATGGAGATATGCTTGAGGTTATGTGATGATACTATTTAAACCTATTTATAAAAACCATGTCTTTTAAAAAATAGCATTTAACAATATTAGTATAATAAATATATTGATATAAAAAATTTTAATAAGAATCGTGAAAATTCTTGTGATACAATAAGAAAATTAAATATATCTTTTTTTCCATATAAAATAATGAAAAGTGAGATTCAAAAATTCTATTCACAGTTCAATAAAATGTTTATGGACTAATGAGAAAAACGTATCTAAAAGTTAATGTATTTATATATTTTTAATTAATGAACATATTCATAAGGAATTAGTTATTTCCAGGATTTAAAATTTGGACGATAAAAACTATTTCAAATGTTATTATAGAGTTTTTAGAAAAAATTATGAATGGATTATGATATTCATTTAATAAAAAATTGTCATGGATAATACCTCAAAACAATTTATAACATAATTTGAGAAACAAGGAATCTAATTTGAGGATTCATTGTTTTTGACTAAAAAAATTGATAATTCCTAAAATAATTTTGAAATGAATATATGAAAATGAAATTTATTTTTAAGAGTGGAGTTTAATAGTTCTATTTAAAAAAAAATTAAATATTTAATCAGTGTCAAAAAATAGTCTTTGTATGGCTTGGGGAATATTAAGAATACATGTTCATGTAGATACAAAGAAGCTATATCCCAAGAAATTATAATGTTTTTATTAGTTTATTATTTAAGAATAATAATAATTACACTAAAGATAAATGTCGAGATTCAGTATATAAATTCAATTTTTTTAGAAAGTCTATTAAAGTATTGTTATTGAAGTGTTTTAAATTCATTCACATGAAATCAATGAATTCATCTATGCAATAGTTATTGATAGAAAAAAAAGAAATATATCAAATGGTTTAATCTTCTAGAATAACAGGAAGATGAGAATGATCACGACTATTTTTTATGTCCCTCGTTACATATTAAATGATGAATATTATAAAAAAAACTGATAAAAATGTTCAAGTTATGGAAAACAATTCACCATATATAATTTAAAAAAATCATCATAGATTAATTAAATGAAATAAATAATTTAGTTGATAGATAAAGTATCTAAAAATAAGAGGAGATATAAAATCAAAAGGAATTCATTTTTACGATAAGTGCATATTAAATTATTTTAATAATAAATGAAAGAGTATTCATGGGTTATTTCCAAGAATATAGAGTCAGATCATATATATGTGATCGAAATATTAGGTTATAAAATTTGGCTAAATGGATAAAATTTAATAGTAATTAAAATGGGTGTACATTATCAATATTATGTAGATGGTCATACAATCCCCAAACAAGACAAAAAAACCTAAAAACCCTAGTGGGTCAATCCTAGTGCCTCTACATAAGGATTTCAAATATTACATTGAATCAATTTTATTATATATGTATAGAAAATTATTCAGTATTTGTAATGGATGAAAGACCCAGATAATTGTTTCCCAAATAACCATTCGAAGAGATAACCTCACACCCAAAAGTACAGAATCAATCACACTATGACCCGAATATTCTATTATGTTTCTCCCCTACCAGTAATAATCACTCCATATCACCCAATGTGACATAATGCCACCCAATAGAATAATAAATATATCTACTCCTTACAACATTAAGATTCCATATGGGAGGAGAGACTATTGATTGGTGAAAAAACAATCATCACTATTTTAATCCTCCCATCCAGGTATGCTTTTGTGGTGCCCCATCATACTGCCTACCATATCATACTACATCATTCTACCGGTTCCACCATGATGATAATAATGTGGAAGGTCTCCGCTAAACAATAATAGATTTTATAGTGGTAAAATGGCCATTTGACAAAAATAATGTACCTTAATATCTATTTACCCTCCCACCTAAAAATGCCTACATTTTTCCACACTAAACGACTTACATGTCAAACCATGCAATTCATTTGGTCTCGCCACATCACCCACTACCTTCATCTATGGATTCCGCAATATAGTCCATTTTTATTTTAAATAAATAGATGGTATAACCCCCCATTTTTGGGGTTTTAGGACATAAAAAAGAGTCTAGTTCTAAATTATGTGTGGGGGGGACTATACCACTTAGGTAAAACCCCACTTCATATTAACTGGGTGTCAAATAATAAATTTTTTTAACATTAATATTCAGTAAGCAATATTTATTTAAATTTATTCAAAGGATATTCTGTAATTCATGATATTGATTTTAATGATTCATTTTCATTAAGGGTAAATATTCAATAAATTCAGAAATTTTTTATAGTGTAAAGGAAAATGATATTAAAAATCCAAAAACTATATTTGAAAATTATATTATATAGTTAATTAATAAAATAGAATGTATAATTTAAATAATGAATTTATTTCACGTGAATATGATTAAAAATATATGCAATCTAAAGATGCCTTATTTTGGTTAATAATGCACAACATGACTTTATTTATCAATTGAATAAATATATAAAAATATTGATATTCAAGAGTGGTATTTGTAAAAAAATTATGATAAAAAAATAATAAAAAAAACATCATACACGCAAAATATTGATAGCATCATATTTGACTAAATGAATAATAAATTTCGAAGAATGATTTCAAGGTTGTTGGGTTTGGATCATCAAATATAAATTGTTTGAGCAATCACTAACCCTTGTGTGTTATAATTAATTTAATATTTAGGTAACATATCAATATTTCTTGAAGGGAATGGTAATTTTATTTTTGGAGAACTGTGTAATGAATTATACATATGAATATTTAAATCTAATCAATGTTTGAATAATTTTTAAAAATAAATAGAGTATAAAATACAAAAAACATCAACTGTTTTGGTGTGATTTGATGTTCATTTTACTCATTGGACACATGAACATATATAGAATACGAAAAAAAAATTATGGAATGATTCATATGAAATATAAAGGTTGAATATACCATGGTTTTGAAAAATTTAATTATTTATATTATAGGAACATACCCAAATGTATTTCTTTATAATGTAGGGAAGAGGTAATCGATGATAGCGAATAGTTGTTAATATTGTGTTGGCATTTCATTTATAATTAAATGGAAATGTTGAGAAACTTTCACCTTTGGAATGAACGTTAAAAAAGTATTAGACATGTATAATGTTATTAATTCTGTTATCATATCTATCAGATATTATATATTTTCTATAAAAGTACATACCCAAATAATTTAGACGAATAAACAGATGGAGATTCTTAGTAGCGATATATTGATTCCTATATTGATATTTTCTAATAAATAGGATTAATTGATGTTATAAAAAAGTTATTATAAAACTATAATTGCAATAATATTTTTTTTTGCCTATAATATCACTATGAAGGAAGCATAATAAGAGGATTTTGAGGTTGAGAATATTTTTATAAGTGAGGATGTATATGATATTTTCATAAAACCTAAAAATACAATGACATTGAATATAAATAAGTTTAATGATGGAATTTAACTACATCAATCTATAAAATTAAATTTTACATATCCATTATGAATTTTTTATATTATAAAATATAGTTTGAAATTCATATTCAATGATATTTCTTTTTGTCAAATTGATAAAGTAGGATAAATTATATCAATGGGGTAATTAATGTACCTGAGATACAATCGATGAGAGGTTATTATTCTTGAAATTAAGTTTTACAATATGACAACAAGAAGTATTCATTTATAAGAATATTATTTTTTAAAAGAAATAACTCTAGTTTTATTGTATAAAAATTGATATAGGGATTTTTGGATAATTTGGAATTTTTTCATAAATATAATTTTTTTTATAATGTGTTCTCGGATTTTTGTAATAAAACTTTTTTATATTTTGAATATTCTTACTAATTCATATTCCAATATAAATCATGATCATATTTAAATTAATTTTGATAGAAATTTCCCCATGGTAATTTATAATTACCATGTGAAAATTTATACAAGTCATATAATTATTCTAAAATAAGAATTTCTAAAAATACCCACATTAAGGCCCAATTCATTAACATTACATAATATTGAATTCATATAACAATTCACTTTGAGGATCTTTTTTGGTATATATCTTTAGATTATTTAGTCATATAACATACATAACAACTTAATTAATACATTTAGACACTTCTACAGAGTAGCCATTTTTTCATAAAATGAAATCTCTTTTAAGAATTGAAACATGTTTAGTTCCATGTTTTAAATATCATTACTTTTCCTTCATCCCTGACTTATCCCTATTCCACTTTAAGTCCTATAAAACATTTTAAAAACATGGTATGAACATTAAAATATCATTAAGGGATACACAATTATAAGAAACTATTAGTTTTTTAAAAAACAAATTTTAATCCATGAATACATTATAATTTTTAATAGTTTTCACCTTTATTAATTAGAAAATAATCTCCCCTAAATTAAATCTCATTGCATAACCTTTGGTAACAAAACGATTACCATAAAACCAATAGAAGGAACACATAACATATAAAAGTTAATCATTGGACTTGATCATACTTAAATGGAATAACCATATCGCCAACTTCCACAAATGATTCTTACAAATGGAATATCCATATAACCAACTTCAATACAAAATGCATTGGAGGTTATAACATAACCACTCATCCATGGTTTATCACAGAACCACCCATCACATGGATTATCATGTATCCACCCATCCAATTTCCATGTATCATTATATATTCATCACACATAAAAGATAACAAATATCAACATTTCAATCATAAAATTTAATTTGCAATCACAAAAAATAATTTCAAGATATTTAAATAGTAAATTGACTTTGATTTTCAATACCAAAGTATGTAAAAGGGGTATGTGGTATTTATTTTCCATTTAAAAACATCACATGTAATGGCATGGACCTCTCCGGTCCCTTACATTGTCTAAATGTGGTGTTAGAGGTGTTCTGGGAGGTCAAGGTGACTTATCCCCAACACTTTGCCAAATTTCAAGTTCTGTGAACAGTGATTCTAGAATGGTAACCTTCTAACGGTGACTTTCTATCGGTAGGCTTGAATAGTGTTTCCAGAATAGTAACCTTCTAACGGTGACCTTCTATCGGTAGGATTGAAGAGTGTTTCCAGAACGATAACCTTCTAACAACGACCTTCAATCGGTAGTCTTGAATAGTGTTTCCAGAATGGTAACCTTCTAATGACGACCTTCTATCGGTAGACTTGAATAGTGTTTCCAGAACGGTAACCTTCTAACAGTGACCTTCTATCGGTAGGCTTGAGATGTGTTTATAGAATGGTAACCTTCTAACGGTGACCTTCTTTTAGTAGTCCAGAACAGTGTTTCCAGAATAGTAACCTTCTAACGGTGACCTTTTATCGGTAGGCTTGAACAGTGTTTCCAGAATGGTGAGGTCTAACGGTGAACTTTTCATTCCTTTCCCAAATATTGAGTATGTGAACAGTGATTCCAGATTCCTACAGTTTTGCCCCATTTGATGTTTCCTTTGATGTAAAATACATCTAAAGCCTTGTTTTATGGACTCTTAAGGCTGATTCAAATGCCAGAAATCATATATTAATTATTCCTAAGGTCGGGATGTATTTACTTGGTCAAACCGCATGGGTTAATGCGATCCGTTTTTAGTGGATAATTAACCGTATCATAAACTATCACCCAATTAAATCTTCAAAAAGGGATGAGATATCATTCTCCCTTGTTAATTCACTTTGTTCTCAGCTAAGATACACTATAACCTTTCAATCATATCTGTAGGTGTTTCACAATCAATCTTTACTCCTAGGATTGGTTTTGCTCTGTTTTGGATGCAACAGAACTGTGTCGGTCAATCTTCCTGATAAGTTATGTTTTATCGTCGTTCCTTTTGGGATTATCTTCTCTTCTTTCTCCCTTCCATATTATACCATGTAATTTCCAATATTCTAATGGGTTTTTCTTGGGTTTGGTTGGTACTATCGTACCGTGGCATCCTCTGGTGGATGCAGTTGTCGTGAGAGGAGGATTGTGACCCATTGTGTGTATAAAGGACGTCAAGAACTCTTCGAGGTAGGGGATTCATGGCTTCTCTAATTGTATATGTGAAATCGTAGAATAAGCATGATTTAGTCATTTGGATCACAATGAAATTGACCTAATTAAATACTTGAACCAGACTAAAACAATTGGTTGATCGCATGTTGTTGCTTTATACCATGATAACGGTTTGCCTCATGTTTTTCTAGATAGAGTGATATCCATGATTTCTTTGAGTTGTTGTTCGTTCATGAAAGAAATTGATAATGAATGTAAAGCCGGAATTAATTGTTAATTAATTGGCTAAAGATAAAGAGACATGTAAATTAATATGGTTATTGTCATTGTTGTAGTTGTTCTAATTTGAGGATAATCAAATTATGGAAGTAAGAATGATTATTTAATTGTGATATCTTACTAATTAGGTTTCCCGTTATTGGAACCTAGGATTAACAAATCTGCTAATTCAATATGGATTAAAGAACAGATTGTGTGGGAATTTCTAAAAGGGTTCTGAGTTACCCTCTTGTTTGTTAAAGGGTCAAGAGCCCATGGTTGTGACTGTTGTTTTCCTGCTGCTTGTGCTGTGATGTGAGCCTGGATGTCTATTGTGATATGTGGAGGCATGGAGGCCTTGAGGTTGTGGCAGAAGATGATGCCTAGAGTGGCGAGATGCATCAGTTAATGCATGTGGGTGTTGGGGTGGACACCAAGGGTGATGGAATGGGATTGATTTGGTTGCTGGATGCTTGTGGATTTTTTGAATATTTTCCTGCTTTTCTTTTCCCCACTTCTCAAGGCAGCCGGTCTTGCTACCCTTCTTTCGATGGAGGCGAAGATGCACGGGGTATGCCACCTGCTTTCTGATGATAGCCTCTCGAGGGAGAATGAGTCTATGCTCATTCTATAGGTGGCAAAGACTCGACAGGTAGTATATCTACTCACCATGTTGAGCCTCCTTTGTGTTTAGTAGCATATGATGCTTTTCTACAATGCCTAGGAATATTGAAAAGTAAATCTGTAATGAATGTTTGATTAAATGGTGAAATTACAGGGGAATGGAGACACTAGAATATAAAGGTAATGATAATCTTAAAAGGAGATGTTGATTTTGAATGTGAAGCCAATTCAATTTAATGTGAAATATTTCATGCCTAATTAATGATTAAAGAATTAATTAATGTACAGTGGAACTGAAAAAATGAGAATGGAGTAATCTAATAAATCTCTTCAAATGTTTGTGTGCTTATAGGATACCTAGTCTTAGAAGTAGCAGCCTGGAGTCTGAGAGACGTTAGCTGTAGTTGTATCTAAGACTAGGTAATTCCCATAGTTTGGATGTGAGTTATATATATATTCTGTACTTTTGTGTTTCTATACGCTACTTCACCTTGTCGGTAAGGGAAACTGACACCCCGGGGATTCTGAGCCCTAGGGGGTGTTTTCCCCAACATTCTGATGGGAGGTCAAATGGCTGACTACCCACTTTTGGCCCCGCTCTCTTCTCTTGGTAGACACATGTTCCCACAGGAACAACGGTTAGTTTCCACATATATGTGTGTAGAGGGCTGTAATGGATTGTGGTTATTTCACACACATATATTCTGGATATAGTATCCTATGGACTACTATAGGTGTAATGTGTATAGGCTATCATGGCTTTAGGATCCCTACTAGGTGTATGGGCTAAAATGGCTTTAGGTATAATACCTGATGTATGATACACGTTATGAAGGCTGTGGTTGCTCCCAGATCATACCTGGTTACTGTTGGTTGTGAGGAGGGTGTGGTGCTTCGCCCAAGTGTCTGCGGGCTAGCCTTTGTGGTGCACAAGGTGCATATTTTGGAGCTTAGCCCAGGTGTCTGCAGGCAAGCCTTTGGAGAGAGAAGCACGGGATGTATGTCGTTGGGGAAAAGCCTCAAACTAGTGCGGAAGTATTAGCGGGGTACCCTTGATATTCATTAATATATTCTATATTCTTGTATGTGTTACTTGGTGAGAGTATCCATGGTGAGGTTGGGAACATTGTATACCTATTTAGATGATGAGTCAGTTTCACTTGTTGTTCACTAGGCTTTAGCAAGCTTTCATTACTTTTGCACAGGAGGCTTGGGGAGGATCCTACTGAGTATACTGTTATAATCACCCTATGTATATAAAAACTGTTTTTTAGGTCACGTGGAGCAGGTTGGAGATCAAGCTGGTTACTACTAGATTTTGGTTGGAGGAGTTGCTGTTCGAGCTTGTGTTCCCTGTCGTTTTACATTCTTTTGGGTACTTTTAGTTTCCCCTTTCAGTTGTAGTACTTTTGCATGACATTTCATAAATGTACATGGATTTCTTTTATATTTTAGTTCTATGTTGGAGTTTATTGGGGTCTATTAAATCTCTCTCTTCTCCATGTGTTCTCTTAGAGTGTAATGCCTCCCATATTTATGTTTATTATACCATCGGTGCTAGTCTCCAACCCGGGGCCTACTAGAGGCAGGACTCGGGGGTCATTATCTCTCTTTTTACATTGTCGGCGTAGGAGGGGTATACTTTGTGGGGAGGGGGTCGTGACAGATTGGTATCAGAGTTCTGGTAGAGGGATAGAATGGATTTTGGTTTTAGGCGCTGGTGAGGATACATGGGATGGTAGGGAAGCAGTGTCATTCATGGTTAGTAAGGGGGGTAAACACTGGAGACCGGCAATGACATAGGCGTTTAGGGCCCCCTATGATCTGTTGCACGGACCTTTAAGTTTACGATGGCTACTAAACAAAGTGATACTAGCTGTAGGGTAGAGAACTAGGAATGGATCTTGCATCACTATTCTTTGGTCCTATGTTTGAATGGGTAGACCTTGGGATATGAAACATAAAATTAATAAAACAAAAAATTAAGTAATTAATGTTGAGTATTCTATGTTCCCGGATTAGGAGCTCTAACAGTTGTTATTTTACAGATATGGCTCCATGTCGACGTCCTTGTTTGGTTTGCATAGAAGATGCCCAACATGATGTTCCAGAAGGTCGTCGCTGGGTAGAGGTTGACGACAATGACACTTGGAGGAAGACACTCTAAGAGTTTCAGCGCCAGAGTCTACAGAAGTACGAGGGCTCCGTTTCAGATGCAGTCACAGATGACTTGTTGGGGGAGGTCGAGATAGGATTCAGTTCGATTCGTGCTCGGAAGGAACACTTGGTGTCCTTGGTTGTGACGATGCTGCGTGGAGTAGCGAGGCAGTGGTGGTTCATGTTCCTCAGGGATCGTGAGGAGTTAGTGATCTTATGGGAGGAATTTCGAGACAGGTTTAGAGTCGAGTTTCTTTCATCGACTGCGAAGGCTTCCAGTCACCAGGAGCTTCTTACCCTTCGACAGGGGAGATCCAGTGTTTGAGTGTTTGGAATCCATTTCAAGAACCTTCTACGATATGCTTCAGACCTGTTACTAGATTAGGAGGCCAGGGTGAGGCATTTCGAGGAGGCTTTGCATCCTGATATCCAGTGCCTGGTCACCCCATTTATGCTAAAGATATATCATGAGGTGTGAGCGAGGGCAGAGGTTGTTGAGAGGACTTTTTCTAGGACTGGATCGTCACGAGAGGGGGAATCGTCATGATTCCTCACGAATCAAAGCTGTGGTCTGGGGATCCCAGTTTTCAGGGAAGAAGAGTATCCATTCACCCAGGGGTAGGTCTCAGCCCTTCCCATCTCGTTTCTCCGGAGGCAGCAACTCTTAAGCCTATTCCATGGGATCAGGAACATTTTTTTCTTGTGGTGGTCGTGGTCATCAGCAGTGGGAGTGCCGGACATTTCAGAGTAGTCATCGTGCACTGGGTGCTCCGCTCCATGTTCCTCCGTTGAGGCAGTTCCAGCCGAGGCAGCAGCAGCAAGTTGCACCAGCATTAGATCACCAGAGGGTAGATGGAGTAGGCAGAGGACAACCCCATGATGCTCCCAGTCCTTATAGAGCAGAGCGCGGCTGTGGTGGTGGTCGTCATCAGGGTCAGAGAGGCCATAGAGGAGGTCATGGTTATCTTCATGCTCTAGTGTTTCCAACCCTAGGAAAGCCAGATGTAGTTCGAGGTACCCTTTGCTTGTTTTCTACCTTGGTGTATGCCTTGTTTGATTTAGGAGAAACACACTCCTTCATATCACCTACCTGTGTCCATGCTTTGGGACTTGAGGTAGAGAGGCTTCCAGTGCCCTTGGCATTGACTACGCCAGTTGGAGGTCATGCCGACTTGTTTCAAATATGTAGAGACTATGATCTAGTGTTGGGGAAACACCGCTCTTTGGGAGTTTTCCTATGTTTACGAATACAACCATATGATGTCATACTCGGCATGGATTGGTTGTATTCAGTGCAGGCTATTGTGGATTTCTACAAGAATAAGGACGTTTTCTTTGATGTAGATGGAGAGAATGTGGAGTTTGTTGGTGAGAGAGATCCTCAGATGAGTCATAGACGAGTTCCATACTTATCATCCATGATGGATGGGTTGATGCTGAGTAATTTAGAGGTTCAACAGTTGGCGTTACCTAGGGTCGTAGAGGAGTACCCGGACGTCTTTCCAGATGAGGTTGTATCCTTACCCCATCGATGCGAGATCGATATTGGGATCAAGCTACAGCCAGGAGCGTCTCATATCTCTTTGTCTTCATATAGGATGGCCCCTTATGAGTTACGAGAGCTACGTATTCAGCTTGATGGTCTTTTGTAGTGTGGTTTTGTTCGGCCAAGTGTGTCACCATGGGGAGTGCCAGTTTTGTTTGTTAAATAGTTTGATGGTAGTTTACGGTTGTGTTCCGATTATCGTCGATTCAACAAAGTGACAATAATGAACCACTCTCCTTTTCCGCATGTTGATGACATATTCTATCAACTAAAGGGTTCAAGTTGGTTCTCAAAGATCGACTTGCATTCAGGATATCACCAGATGCGTGTAAAGGATGAGGATATCCCGAAGACTACTTTCTTTTGTCGTCAAGGGCATTATGAGTTTGTTGTAATGCCATTTGGCATGATGAATGCTCCAGCTATATTCATGGGGTTGATGAATGTTGTGTTCCGGGAATTCCTGGATAAGTTTGTTGTGGTTTTCATCCACAACATCCTTGTGTACTCTACATCTGAAGAAAATCATGATGAGCATATATGAGCCATTTTTGAAGTTCTTCGCCAACATCAGTTGTTTGGGAAGTTTTCCAAGTGTGAGTTTTGGGATCGAGAAGTTCGTTTCATGGGGCATGTTGTGTCCCAACAGGGAGTAGCTGTGGATCCATCGAAGATAGAAGCAGTGGTGTCTTGGGCAGCACCCAAGGCTGTGTCAGAGGTGCGATGCTTCCTTGGTCTCTCAGGCTACTATAGGAGGTTTCTAGCCAATTTCTACCGAGTTGCGACTCCTCTGACAGCTTTGACCAGGAAGGATCAAGCGTTCATATGGACTGATCAGTGTCAGGCAGCTTTCGAGTATCTAAAAGAGAAGTTGGTAAGTGCTCTAGCCATTTGCCTTCTAGCAGGCGGAGTCCAGTTTGATGTTTTCTGTGATGCTTTACATCTGGGGCTAGGCTGTGATCTCATGAAGCAGAGGTCAGTTGTTTCTTATGGGTCGTGGAAGTTGTGTCCCCATGAATGCAACTATGCCACCCATGATCTTGAGTTGGCAGTCATGGTGTCTGCTCTGATGTTGTGGAGACATTACTTCATTGGGGGGAACATTGTGGTTTTCACCGATCATAAGATTTTGAGGTATGTTTTCTCCCAATGTGACTTGAACTTGCAGCAGCATCAGTGGATGGAGTTCTTGTAATAATACGACTTTGAAATATCATATAAACCTGGAAAAAGGAATGTTGCAGTTGATGTACTAAGCTGAAAGTCACGTAATGATGTTGTGCGTGAATCTGGTGATTCCTGGAGAGTGATGGAAGAGCTATCAGCTTTGCATCTTGATATGGAGAAGTTGGGGGTAGAGGTTGCCTTTTTCATATGACGGTGCAGTCATCCCTGATGTAGAAGGTGGAAGAGTCTCAGTTGGGTGATCTAGAGGTGGAAGTTTGGAGAGACAGAGTTGATTGTGGTGAGGCCCCTGATGGTTGTTCAGAGAATGAACAACACCAAGTGTTGTATCATGGAAGGATTTTTGTTCCCTTGGTGATGCGCAAGACGATTCTCAGAGAGTTCCATAGTTCACCCTCGGCAGTACATCCTGGTGTGACGAAGATGTATGGATCCTTGATGATTTAGTTTTGGTGGCCTGAGCTGAAGCGTATGGTTGCAGATTGTGTGTCTCGATGATTAGTCTTCCAGAAGGTGAAGGTCGAACACCGTGTTCCTGGCGGTCTTCTCCAGCAATTAGAGATTCCTCACTGGAAGTGGGAGGAAATATCAATGGAATTTGTTACAGGTTTACCTCGAGCTCCGGGAGGACATGATGCTATATGGGTGGTAGTGGATTTGTTATCAATGTCGGCCCTCTTCATAGCGATCAAGGAGTCGATCTCTGTGGAAGTTTTGTCGAGGAATTATCTAGAGTAGGTGGTGAGACTTCATGGAGTACCTAGGATGATCATTTCTGATCGAGATCCTATTTTTACCTCCAGGGTTTGGAGAGGTCTCCTGCATGCTTTTGGCTCTCAACTATGCCATAGCACTGCTTTTCAGCCTCAAACAAATGGTCAGATAGAGCAAACCATCCAGACTCTTGAAGACATGTGCGCTCTTGTGTTCTTGATTTTGGAGGTTCATGGATGAAGCAAATACCCTTTTTAGAGTTTTCTTACATTAATTGTTTTTACTCTACCATCGTTATGGCACCATTTGAAGCATTGTATGGCCGGCCATGCTGTTCTCCGTTGTGATGGACTGGGGTGAGAGAGTCAGCAATTCTCGGACCAGAACTAGTGCAGAATACAACAGTGATGGTTCAGGTGATTCGTGAGAGGATGAAGACAGAACATGATCATCAGAAATCATATGCTGATCAAAGAAGGAGACCCTTAGAGTTTAATGTTGGGGATCATGTGTTTCTGAAGGTGACTCCCAGTTGTGGGCAGCAAAGGTTTGGTCGTGGAATTAAGATTTCTCCTCGGTTTGTTGGGTCTTTCGAGGTGTTAGCTCGTGTTGGAGTTGTGGCATATCGAGCAGCACATCCCCCTCAGATGAGACAGATACATGATGTTTCCATGTATCACAGCTCTGTTGTTATCTTTATGATGATTCTCATGTTATCAATTGAGGAGATGTCGATATTGATGATGATGCAACCTTCGAGGAGCGACCTGTGGAGATCCAAGACCGCAAGGATAAGGTGTTGCGTGGGCATTCTATCCCCTTAGTTCGTGTCTTGTGGAAACATGGTGGCATGGAGGAGATTACATGGGAGTGTGAGTCACAGTTACATGCTCAGTACCCAGAGTTGTTTAATGTTTAACTCATTTCATGTAATGATGTTTTCTTTGTGGTTGGACTTTTCATGTTTTATTTGTGTACTTTTCATGTGATGTTATGTTTGAATTTATTGGATACGGATTGTTTGTTCCCATACTCATAGATGTCTTAGTTTTGTTCTAGCTTTCGAACAACTCATGGTGGTTTTCCCCTTTGAGGTATCATAGGGGGTGTTTGTTCGGACCCCTCTTTTCTTCTGGGTTGGGTTTTTATTCACAAGGACAAAAATGTTTTGAGAGGTATCTAAAGTAATTTCCCGGTCCTCTCCGGTCCATTATATTGTGAAACTGTGGTGTTGGAGGTGTTTCGGGAGGTCAAGGTGACTTATCCCCTACACTTTGCCAAATTTCCAGTTCTATGAACAGTGTTTCCAGAATGGTATCCTTCTAACGGTGACCTTATATCGGTAGGCTTGAACAGTGTTTCCAGAATGGTAACCTTCTAACGGTGACCTTCTATCGGTAGGATTAAAATGTGTCTCCAGAATGGTAACCTTCTAATGGTGACCTTATATCGGTAGGCTTGAACAGTGTTTCCATAACGGTAACCTTCTAACGGTGACTTTCTCTTGGTAGGCTTGAACAGTGTTACCAGAACGGTAACCTTCTAATGGTGACCTTCTATCAGTAGGCTTGACCAGTGTTTCCAGAACGGTAACCTTCTAATGGTGACCTTCTATCGGTGGGCTTGAACAGTGTTTCTAAAAGAGTAACCTTCTAACGGTGACCTTATATCGGTAGACTTGACCAGTGCTTCCAGAACAGTGAGGTTTAACGGTGACCTTTTCTTTCCTTTGCCAAATTTTGAGTATGTGAATAGTGTTTCCAGATTCCTACAGTTTTTCCCCATTTGACGTTTCTTTTGACGTAAAATACATTTAAAGCCTTGTTTTAAGGACTCTTAAGGTCGATTCAAATGCCATAAATCCTATATTAATTATTCCTAAGGCTGTGATGTATTTACTTGGTCAAACCGTGTGGGTTAATGCGACTTGTTTTTAATAGATAATTAAACAGATCTTAAACCGTCACCCCATTAAATCTTCAAAAAGGGACGAGATATCATTCTACCTTGTTCTCTCCCTTTGTTCTCCGCTAAGAGACGCTAGAACCTTTCAATCATTCCCATAGAAGTTGCACAATCAATCTTTACTCCTAGGATTTGTTCTACTCTGTTTTGGATGCAACTGAACTGTATCGGTCAATCTTCCCAATTAGGTATGTTATATCGTCATTCCTTTGGGGATCATATTCTCTTGTTTCTCCTTTCCATATTATGCCATGTAATTTCCAAGATTCTAATGGGTTTTTCTTAGGGTTGGTTGGTACTATCGTACCGTGGCATCCTCTGGTGGATTTAGTTATCGTGAGAGGAGGATTATGACCCGTTGTGTGGATAAATGATGTCAAGAACTCTTTTAGGTAGGGGATTCATGGCTTCTCCAATTGTATATGTGTAATCATAGAATTAGCATGATTTAGACCTTTGGATCACAATGAAATTGACCTAATTAAATACTTGAACTAGATTAAAATAATTGGATTATCCCATGTTGTTACTTTATACCATGATAAATAGTTTTCCGAATGTTTTTCTAGATAGACTGATATCTATGATTTATTTGATTTGTTGTTCAATCATGATAGAAATTGATAATGAACGTACAACCAAAATTAATTGTTAATTAATTGTCTAAAGATAAAGAGGCATGTAAATTAATCTGGTTATTGCCATTGTTGTAGTTGTTCTAATTTGAGGACAATCAAATTAGGGAAGTGAGCATGGTTATTTAATTCAGATAGCTTACTGATTAGGTATCCCATAATTGGAACCTATGCATAACAAATATTCTAATTCAATAAGGATTAAAGAACATATTGTGTGGGAATTTCAAAAAGGGTTCTGAGTTACCCTCTTGTTTGATAATGGGTCAAGAGCCCATGGTTGTGACTATTGTTTTCCTGCGGCTTGTGCTGTGATGTGAGCCTAGATGGCTGTTGTGAAATGTGGAGGCATGGAGGCCTTGTGGTTGTGGCAGCAGATGATGCATAGAGTGGCGAGATGCATCAGTTTATGCATGTTGGTGTCGGGGAGGACACCATGGGTGATGGAATGGGATGGATGTGGTTGATGGATGCTTGTGGATTTTTTGAACGTTTACCTGCTTTTATTTTCACCACTTCTCAAGGTAGCCAGTCTTGTTACCCTTCTTCCGAAGGAGACTAAGACGCGGGGGGTATGCCACGTGCTTTCCTTTTTTAGCCTCTTGAGGGAGAATGGGTCTATGCACTTTCTATAGGTGGAAAAGACTCGACGAGTAGTATATATACTCACCGTGTTGATCCTCTTTTCTGTTTAGAATCATAGGATGCTTGTCAAGAATTCCTATGATTATGGAAAAGTAATTCTATAATGAATTTTTGATTAAATGGTGAAAATCCACGGGGATGGAGATACAAGAATTTAATGGTGATGTGAATCTTAAAAGGGGCAGTTGATTTTGAATGTGATGCCAATTCAGTTTAATGTGGAATTGTTCATGAATAATTAATGATTAAAGAATTAATTAATGTACAGTGGAACTGATAAAATGAGAATGGAGTAATCTAATAAATCTATTCAAATGTTTGTGTGCTTATAGGATACATAGTCTTAGAAGTAGCAGCCTGGATTATGAGAGACGTTAGTTGCAGTTGTATCTAAGACTAGGTAATGCCCATAGTGTGGATGTGAGTTAAATATATATTCTGTAATTTTTGTGTTCCTATATGCTACTTCACCCTATCGGTAAGGGCAACTGACACCCCGGGGATTTTGAGCCCTCGGGGGGTGTTTTCCCCAACATTTTTATTGGAGTTCGAATGGCTGACTACCCCAATATGGCCCTGCTCTCTTCTCTTGGTAGATACATGTGCCAACAGGCACAACTATTAGTTTTCCCATATATGTGTGTAGAGGGCTGTAATGTCCTGTGGTTATTTCACACACATATATTCTGGATATAGTATCCTATGGACTAATATAGTTGTAATGTGTATAGGCTGTCATGGCTTGAGGATCCCTATTCGGTGTATGGGATATAATGGCTTCAAGTATAATACCTGATGTATGATACATGTTATACGGGATATGGTGGCTCCGGGAACATACCTGGTTACTGTTCGATGTGGGGAGGGTGTGGTGCATTGCCCAGGTGTCTTCGGGCAAGCCTTTGTGGTGCACGAGGTGCAGATTGTGGAGCTTAGCCCAGGTGTCTGTGGGAAAGCCATTGGAGAGAGAAGCATAGGACGTATGTCATTGGGGCAAAGCGGAAAACCAATGGGGAAGTATTAGCGGGGTACCCTTGATATTCTTTACTATATTCTATATTCTTGTATGCTTTGCTTTGTGAGAGTAGCCATGGTGAGGTTGGGAACTTAGTATACCTGTTTAGATGATGAGTCAGTTTCACTTGTTGTTCAATGGGCTTTAGCATGCTTTCATTACATTTGCACGAGAAGCTTTGGGAGGATCCTACTGAGTATACTGTTATACTCACCCTATGTATATATAAACTATTTTTCAGGTCACTTGTTGCAGGTTGGAGATCAAGCTGGTTACTACTAGCTTGTGGTTGGAGGAGGAGCTGTTTGGGCTTGTGGTCGTTGCCGTTTTACATTCTTTTGGGTACTTTTAGTTCCCCCTTTCAGTTGTATTAATTTTTCCTGAAATTTCATATATGTACTTGGATTGATTTTATTTTTCAGTTCTGAGTTGGAGTTGATTGGAGTCTATTCTATCTCTCTCTTCTGCATGTGTTCTCTTAGAGGGTAATGCCTCCCATTTGTATGTTTATTATACCCTCGGTGCTAGTCACCAACCCGGGGCCTACTAGAGGTGGGACTCGGGGGTCATTATATCTCTTCTCACATTGTCGGCCCAGGAAGGGTACACTTTGTGGGGAGGGGGTCATGACATCATATCTTGTAATGGAAGCTAAATATCACATAATGCCTAAGGTGGTGGAAAGCTCATTATCGTTGCGTATGGTAAAAAGAAACATTACCTTTTTTACTTCAGTAAAACACTACATAGAAAAATATTCCCTTTGAATGAAAATAAATTTCAATGTGGTTTATACACCGTATAAAATCAAATCATGTATAAATAAAAACATGCTTCAATGAAAAGTGATTGAGACAAAGACCTTTACCTCGTGTCCCACATGACTCATTCGTTATTTGATTTTCATAATAATAAACATATGTAAATTTGTAATTTCATTAGAAATTTTTTCAACTTTATTATTTCTTTTATATTACTTATTACCTTTCTCTAAAAATTAGTTAATTATTTGATTTCATACAGGACATTTCGTCAATGTTCAGAAATTTAGTCAAGAAATGAACATATTATAATTATAAATTGTCCATGTGGTAAAAAGTAGATTATCCTGAATTATATTCATGATTTAGATATCATATATATCATATATATCCAATATATATGTTTTTAGAATATTCTATATCATTTGGATATAATAAAATGTAATGCATCATTCATAGAGACGGTAAGTCGTACCTATGCATGAACACTACTTTCATTCATATTTAATTTTTTATGGAATGAAATATAAACGATACATAGGTATATTATAATTAAATTATAATATCTATGTTATATAAGATACATAATTTCATTAATTCTATAGTTTATATGTTCTATGTATATCATGAATGAGTCATATCACTTAGAGGAGGACATAGTTCGCACATCCTCAAATGAAATTATGGTTTTTTATACACGTGAAAAGTATAATGTATCAAAATAAATAATAATTAAAGAAGCATAAATATTAAACAAATATCATATATATCACATATAATTATAGTTTTATCATAATTCCCCCTAGAAGAGGTAGTAAGATAACACTGAACAATCATTGTTTCGTGAGGCAGTAGTTCGTCATCCACAGAAACAGTATGAAATATACTCATTAGAAGGATGTGAATGTAAGTGTACTTAAAATCCTTCTCATAACATCATAATATTATATTGAGGATACTGGTGTTGTTATTTAATCAATGAATAAGAATATAATTGGGAGTGAAGATGTAAAATAAATGAAAAAATTTTGAGAGATGACATTACATGTAAATTGGGTTACTCCCATTGGTTTGAACCAAAAGAATTTCTCCAATTGCCTTATTCATATTATAACGATTTTAAAAATAATATAAGGGTATTCCAAGATTATTTGGGATGATATTTGATGAGAAAATGTGTCTTGAGGGGTGTATGTATGGGTTAGATGTGGTGTCCTTTAATAAGATAGAGGAGAGGCACTTTAGGAAAGTTTTAATGTATTATTTGATTATTAATTGTTTTTCAAAATATAATAACACCAAATTGATATATTTAGAATATAAGAAGATTATGGGTCTATTTCCTCTCCGAAAACCAATTTTACACAAGTTTATGTAATAAAATTAACCATATCTTTTACCATTAAACATTAGTTAACTAATTTAACATTTCCATGACTTCTTATATTTTCATACTATATGGTTAATATATTTACAATAAAATTCCCAGAGTCACAAAAAGGATCTATAATGACATTATTGACATTATATATGTCATTTGAATGAATCATATTTTTTTTACTATTATATAATTTAATAAAATATTAATTGATTTAAAAATTCATTTATGTAAATTTTTTAACATTTCATATAATGATTTTCTAAAAATACATAACAAAATGATAAATTATAAAAAATAATTATAATTAAAATATAACAAGCCAAAATATTCAATAAAGTACTTGGAAGGAATAAAAATTTCAAAATAAATTTATTTTAATATTTCTAATCTCATTTATATAAATCATTCATTAACAAGTTAATCACATCATCACTATTGTGTAGTAAATAAATTTATTTAAATGATGTCTAAAAATTATGAATAAAATAATATGAGGTGATACGTTTTTTAACTTTATATTTTATATTTATAGTTAAAAATATCGCTCATATAAACCCATATAATTTTTTTTTAGTAAAACATACATGTTTAGGTAATATTTTCTTTAAAATTATATTAAAAGTAATTAAATGTCATTTTTGAACACAAGTTGCTTCATGGGGTCTTAAAATTGACCCAAATATTTCCATGGTAAAACATATCTCGTCAAATTTGGTTAGGACATGGGATATTGTAATTTTATATTATTATAATATTATTTTTTACACTTATTTTCCCGATTTCCCCTTAACCATGGTAAATAAAATATTTACTAAAATAACTATTAAAAATTTCTAAACATAAAAGTTAAATATATACACAATTTTTACCACATAATTAATTATATGGAATTCATTTTTCTAAATTGAAAACAAAGAAGTCCTAGAAATTTACATAAAATAAATTAGAGTTGTCAAAACCAAAAGGTGTGTTTTTAATACGTGAAAATTACAAAAATATAGACATTGGTTTATATCCATTTGTAATGTGAAAATACATACAGTGACTGAAATTGGATTAATTGTAAAAAATATAATATAATTACACTTTAAAACTATTTAATGGTATAATATAAACATATAAATAAATTATATTAAAAGATATTTTGGACTTAAAATGCAGTATTTTACACTATTCATTAAAAAATAATCGTTATTAGAAAAATGCCAAAAATTTACCCAAAGTAAATTTTGATGTCCTTCTATAAAAGAATATATTTTTTTAAATGGAATATATTAATATAATGAAAACTATATTTAAAAAGGTTACTCTATCAAAAAGCGTTAAAACATTCGTTTAGTAAAATATTAAAGTATTTATTCATAATATTAGATTAATTCTCATTTTAAAAATATATATTTAATTGGAAAAATGTAAAAAAATTTAAAAAAAATGTTTGATCATAAATTTTTTAGTAATATTTATTCGCAAAAATACAACATATAGGAGTTAACAACTATTCAAAATAATAATAATATATTATTATTTTTCAGTATGACTCAGCCATGTGTTCAGCATGAGATTTCGGAAAAACCCATTATAGCATGTCGGGTAATCCATTGTACATAGAATAACATTTAAATTATACTTAATATTTATTTCACAAATATTAAAAAAAATTAAAAATTATATATTATTTATTTATCTGGGATGTTACATCCTTCCCCTATTTTGTAAATTATGTCCTTGTAATTTTATTTACTTATCAAATAAGTGGGGCAATTTATCCATCATAGAAATTTTAGATTCCCATGTTGCCTCTCCATCCATATATTTTTTACACAAATACAACACCTGATGAATTACTTTATTCTGCAACACTTGATCTCTTTGGTCAATAATCTGGACTGATTATTCCTATTATGAAAGATTATCTTCGAACTGAACTACCTGAGGACTCAAAACAAGGGACGGATCCAGAATATACTTTCTTAAAGTTGAAACCTAAAAAAACATTGTAAATGGGATAAACATGGAGGTAAATCCACTCTATAGGAAACTGACCCAAATTCTGAAGGATTTCATAGGGTCCAATGTACCTCATACTAATATTTCCCTTTTTACCAAAACACATCACAATTTTCCGTAGATATACATTGAGAAAGACATGATCACATACCACAAAAGCGTGATCCTTCTTCTAGTTATCCACATAACATTTCTCACTTCTCTATGTTGTCCTCATGTGTTTCTATATCAACTAAAATTTCATTTCCATCTCTTCTACGAGTTTCGGTCCCATCAGTTTCTTTTCACTGAATCCATCCAAAAAATGTAGAGTTTGACATTGTTTCCTATATAATTCCTCAAATAGAGCCATCTTTATACTAGAATGATAATAGTTATTATAATGAAATACAACTAAAGAAATATGCTTGTCCCAACATCCTTGGTATTTAATTGAGTTGGAATATTTCATATCATCCAATATCTAAATTGTTCGTTCTGACTACCCATATGATCGATGACAAAAATTTGTACTAAAATTTAATTCAGTACCCAATGACATCTGAAGACCTTTCCAAATGTTAGAAATAAAACTGGGATCACGATCAGATACAATGGAGAGGGGAACTCAATGAAACCTAACTATCACTATAACATTCAGCCAAGAATGTTGATCTAGAGACATAGTATCTTGAAGAAGATATAAATGCAATGATTTAGTCAATCGATCAAAAATAACCTAGATTTCATTATTACATCGAGATATATTCAATGATCCCAAAACAAAGTCCATGGATAAACTTTCTCATTTTCACTCTGGCACTAGAAATGGTTGAAGCTTCTGTTTTAGTAACTTCGGCTCTGCTTAATCCTATTGAAAAGTTAAACACTTTAGAATAATGTTTGCAATATCTTTTTTCATTCCATCACATCTATAATAGATCTAAATATCATTGTACTTCATAGTTATACCAGGATGAACTAAAAATTGAGATCTATGAGCTTTACATAACAAATAGTTCTATAACATTGAATCACAAGGCAACCATATGCTCTTCCCAAATCTCGAAATAAAATCATTATCAATGTTATATTCAGGAAACATATCCTTTTGAACCAACTCTACTTTTTTTTAGCTCAATCTCTTCCTTCTGAGAATGATAAATTCATTCTAAGAGGGATTATTTTACCGACACATGAAAGTAAATAGAAGAATTTCCTCCCCCAACAACTTCTATGCCAAATTTCATCAATTATTAAATAAAGTATCTTATTCTATAAGTAACGTGGTTAATGTAGCATTATGTTTTCGATTCAAAGAATCAGCCACTTTATTTTACTTTCCTTGATGGTATTGAATCGTGAAATCATAATTCGTGATTTATTCCATTCATATCCTATATCTCATGTAAAATTATTTTGGATTTAATATATACCTAAATATTTTTTGGTCAGCATATATTTCCCATTTTACTCCATACAGATGATGACTCCAAATTTTTAAAGAAAAAACAAAAGATGATAATTCCAAATGATTTGTAGGGTAAGTTAACTCATGAGGTTTCAACTGACGTGAAGCTTATGAAATTACCTGATAATTCTTCATTAAAACACAACAATGTCCTTTCAATAAATAATCAATGTAGATATCAAATTTACCGTATCGGGAAGGTAATTCCAAAACTAATGCATTCATCCATGTTCATTTCAATTCCAAAAAAATCATCAGATTATTTTTTCAAGATAATCATAACACCTTTTTGAGTGAATATAGTCAATGAGCTAGATAACCATGAAAAATCTAAATAAACCATTTGAAATAGTCTTAAAAACAAAGAAAACTACGAATCTTTCTTAAATTTTTAGTACATAGACATTCTTCAACAACCTTTGTTTTACCAGGATCAATAGTTATTCCATCTTTTGAAACAATTTTACCATGGAATGAAATCTGTTGTAACCAAAACTCACACATTCTGAATTTCCCATACAATTTAATTTTGTTTAAGATTTTTTAGACAACCCTTAAATGACATTCATGTTCCTATTTACTTATGGGATATACCAAAATTTCATTAATAAACACAACCACATACTTAACCAAGAACTCACAGAAAATTTTATTCACATGATCAATGAATATAATAAGTTCATTTGTTTGTCGAAAAGGCATAACAAAAAATTCATAATAGCCATATATATTACGAAATGTAATCTTCAAAATGTTTTTTCGTTTACCTTATACTAATGGTACCCCAACCTCATGTCAATCATTGAAAAATACTGTCCATTCACGATCTGAAAAAAAAATCATGTATATGAGGAAAATGATAAATGTTCTTAATAGTTATATTATTCAAGTCTCTATAATCAATGCAATGTCTAGTTGAGCCACCATTATTTTTAGCAAACAAGACTAGAGCACTCCATAGTGATGTACTAGGTCTAATGAGAAATTTATATAATAACTCATGTAGTTGTTTATTTAAATCAAAAAGTTTAATTTGAGCCATTTGATAAATGGTTTTTGAAATTGGATTAGCATCTTAAACAAATTCAACTATAAATTCATCTCCTTGATTAGGTATAATATAAGGAAACTCATCAGGGGAAACATCATGGAACTCATTTACTACCGCCACATCATTAATCTAAATAGTTCCTTTGTTTTCAACAAAATGTGCATGGTGACATTCATTTCAATCATTCACTAGTTTCATAGCTTCCTGATATGTTATCAGAGATAAGGGTTTTTTATTGTAGACAAACTGAAAGTCATTATGAAAGGAAACATCTTTAGCTCTACAGTCAATATTATCAGGGTAAATAGAATGCCAATACATTCCCAAAATAACATCAAAATCTATATGTGTAAAACAAAAAGGTTTACAGCGGAATTTCTTCCACAAATATGGATAAGAAATTTCATATAATTTCTTTTTGTTTCAAAATTTCCCCATGAGTTTTTACCATAAGTTCTAGATTCATTTAGTAATGTGGAATTTGTAATTTACATGATAATATCTTAGAAATAAATGAATGTGTATACCATATATAAGGCCCAAGCCATAAACACTACTTAATCATGGATTATTTCAAGATTTCTCCTTGAGGATTTTTTCAGGTTTAGAGTTTTATAGAATTATATCATAAATCATGCATTATATTCCACATTTAAACAAAGTTGTTACATCAAAGACAATATTCATTTTTTTCCACCAAAGGAAACTTATTTAAAATAAAGCATGGTTACTTTCTTAAAACTTCCTCGACACTATCATCACATCATGTACACTTCCATTGACCTATGAAAAACATTTCAAAAACATGGGATGAGCATAAAAAGCTTAGTAAGGGATATAAAAATACGGAAAGAAAACATTAGTCCATGTGTACATAAGAATCAATGAAATCATAAATTAATTATAAAAAATAAGTCCTTTAACATTCCTAATGAAACCATAAGATTTATGAATAAATCATAGAAAATAATAAGACATAAAGGAAACTTGAGGCATTTATAACATTCTTACGTAGGGAGTAACCATCATGGTTTCATTTAGAATACCCATCACAGTATATTCCCTAAATTTCTTCAAGGAATCCTTAGAACTTTACTCCTTCAAGTTACCCAATGAATTGGAGAGCTCTCTTGAGCTCACCCGCCCTTAGTTTATCGTAGAACCACCCGTCTTCATAAACAATGCCCATGAACCATAACATAATCATATCACATAAAACATGCATAAAGGAAACATAACATTTCTTCATTTGGATCACTTGATATCAATAAAACACATTGATATAATCAAAGAATTATCAAAACTATTTTCAATACCAAAATAAAATAAAAAATCATGGTATTTATATTTCATTTAAAAAAAATTTATGGTTTGTAGAGGAAGCCGAAACTCTAATAATGGTCACGGTGGTGGAGAAGTCATTCCCGCCGCATATGTAAGACAAAAACATTCCCTTTTGTAGTTTAGTAAAACGCTTCATGTAAAAAGTTTAATTCTGAATGAAATTAGATTTCTAAATGTTTTATCAATAAACTAATAAAGTAAGGTCATATATAAATTGAAGTATTCCCCAACTAAATGAGATTAAGATGAAGTCCCTTACCACAAGTCTGAATTGTTATCGTTCATTCTTTATAATCCAGAATAATAAAAATTGGTCAATTTATAATTGCATAAGGATTTCCTTTAAAGTTTTTTATTCAATTTATATCACATATTATCATTCTATAATAATTAGTAAATTATGTGAGTTCATATCATACGTTCTGTCGGTGTTTGGAACATGAGTCAAAATGAACTTGTTGGAAAAGAATTTCCCTTGTACTTATAAGTACATCATATCCAGAATGTTATTGATGACTTAAATATCATATATATCAAGTATATATTCATTTTATAATATTCCATAGCATTTTGAGATAAAAAAATTAAATGCACCGTTCATGGAGATGGCAGGCCGTACGTATGGATGAATGCTACTTTCATTTCTTTGTCATATTAAAGGAATTAAAACTATATATATATATATATATATTATAATTATAGCATAATATATATGTTATATAGGTAACATAATTTCATTAATTACATTCATTATAAATTCCATGATTGGCATGAACGAGTAACATCACTTGAGGGGGCGGTAGTCCACACTTCCTCTGATGAAATTATTGCAGTTCCAAAACATGAAAATCATAAAGGTATGTCATAAATATAAAATAAATAAGCATAGAGAAGACATTAATATAATATATATCATATATAAATATAGTTACATCATAATGGCCACTATAAAAGGTGTTTAAAGAAGATTGAACAATCATAATTTTGTGAGGCATTAATTCGCCACCCACAGAAACAGTATATTTTTTAACCATTAAACAGAAGTGTATATAAGTGTAAATAAAATCCGTCTCATAAAAAATCCAAGTATATAGAGGATTATAGTTTTGTTATTTAATCAAATAGTAATAATTTTAGGGGGAGTGAAGAGGGAAAATGCGATAAATGATTTTGAGAGAAGGTGTTACCTCTAAATCAGGTAACTTCTTTTGATTTGAAGTAAAGGCTCTATTGAAACAAATTCTGCCCAAAGTGAGGCTTCTAGGAGAAAGATAAGGATGTGGAGAGCTTATTCTAGTAGATTTTGGACGATCCAAGGGGCTGGATAGGTGTGAGTAATGGATTAGAGGTGAAGGATTTTTATAAGAGGGAGGAGGGGCACTCATGGGAAGTCATGAAGTATTAATTTATTTTAAAATGTAATTCAAATTATAATGGTTCCCAAATGATATATTTCTAGTATTATAGGATAAGGGGTAGAAATCCACTCAACAAATATTATTTAAACAAGTTGAGGTCATAGAATTCACCTTATCTTTTCATTTTAACCCTTAGTTAAAATTAATAATTCTTACCACACCATTTTTTATTTTCAAACTATAAGGTAATTATAATTACATTTAAATGACAATAGTCCCATAATTATATCAATAATTATATATGTAATATATTATATGTAATTAGGCAGAATATTAGATTTTAAGACTATTATACAATTTAATAAAAAACATTTGTTTTAAAAACTCATTTTTTCCAATTTCGACACTATTTCGTAGTTGACTTTTGATGAAGGAATAAAAGCCTTATTCCTTAAAAATGAAAGAATTAACATTAATTTCACATGTCACACTCATCTATAAAATTATTTTATATCACCCAATGTTTCAAAACAAAATTATTTTTACATTTATATTATAATATATTTAAATCATTTATAAATGAGGTAATAAATGTATAATCATTGTGTCATAAATAAATTTATTTATTTAATTTCTAACAATTATAAATAAAATACCATGATGTAGGAAATATTTTTAGATTTCAAATTACTATTTATAGTCAAATAGATCATTTATATAAGCAAAATTAATATTTTTTCACTTACGTATTACATAATTTTATTATATTTCTCATTCTTCAAAATAAAATAACTAACATTAATTTCCGTGTTTCTAATTTAGTTAGATGGATTCCATTTTCAATAATTAATTTAAAAATAATTCTCATTGTCAAAACAAATAGCGTGTTTTTATGAAACAATATCAATCAAATGATTGACAATTGTTTATGTCAAATTTAAATGTCAAATTAATTTTAATGACCAAAATTGGATTAAATGGTATAAATATACTATAATTACACTATAAACCAATTAAAAAGATAATATATCTATATAAGTAAAATAGATGAAAAAATAGTTTTTAAGTAAAATGCAGTATTTTTTACTATTCATTAAAAATGAAAATTGTCAGAAAAATACAAAAAAATTATCCAAAGTAAATTTCTATGTCCCAGTTCTAAATAATATGTTTATTTTGACAAATGGAGCTTATAAAATTTTCAAAAGTTAGATTTAAAATGATTTTCCATCAAAAGGTGGTAAAATATTCTTCTAAAAACATTGGAGTATTCTATGCTTAAGATTGGATTTATATTCATTTTAAGCCTCTAAAACACTATCTAATTCATAAATAGACATAGAAATGAAAATCCATTACTCTTTAATTAATTTGGATGTTACACCCTTCCCCTTTTAGGAAATTTTTTCCCTGCAATTTATTTACTTTTCGAATAAGTGGGGGTATTATCCCTCATTTCGTTTTTAGATTCCCATGTTGCATCTTCAATCATGTGGTTTTTTCACAAAACCTTTACATGAGGAATCACCATATTCCTCAACACTTTCTCAATGTGGTCACGAATTTGGACCAGTTGTTCCTTATACGATAGATTCTCTTCTATATGAACTACCTCTGGACTCAAAACATGAGATGGATCTAGCATGTATTTCCTGAACATTGAAACATAAAAAAAATTTTGTACCTGAGATAAACTCATAGGTAAAGCCACTTAGTATGTAGCTGATCTGAATCTCTCCAGAATTTCATATGGTCCATTAAACCTCGAACTCAACATTACTTTCTTACCAAATCACATCACACTTTTCTATGGTGAAACTTTGAGGAAGACATGATCACCTACCTCAAAAGAGAGATCCTTCCTCCTGTTTTCTACATAACTTTTCTCTCTACTCTGAGTAGTTCAAAATTGTTTAATTATCAGCTAAAATTTTTCTGCCAACTCTTCTACCAATTATGGTCCCATCATCTTCCTTTCACCCACTTCATCCAAAAAACTGGAGTTCGACACCGCTTCCCATATAATGCCTCAAATAGTGCGTTATGTATACTTGAATAGAAACTGTTTTTATAAGAAAACTCAACCAATGAATGTTGTTGGTCCGAACATCCTTGATAATCCATCAAACAAGCACGTAGCATATCCTCAAAAGTTTGAATTGTTCGCTCTGAGTTCCCATCTGATTGGGGATTAAATGTTGTACTAAAATTTAATTTAGTACCCAACAAATTCTGAAGGCCTTTCCAAAAGTTAGAATTGAACCAGGGATCACAATCATATACAATGGATAAAGAAACTCAATGTAACCTGAATATCTCTTTAAGATAAAACCGAGAAAGCTGATCTAGGGAAAAATTATCTCATATAGCAATGAAATGATCAGATTTAGTGAAGCGATCAACAATAACTGAGACTACATTATTTACTCGAGGTTTCTTTGGTAATCCCACAATAAAGTCCATGGATATATTCTTCCATTTCCACTCTCGCACTGGTAAAGGATGAAGCATCCCTTTCGGTAACTTCCCCTCTACTTTAACCTATTGACAAGTAAAACACATCACAGTAAAATCAGCAATATCTCTTTTCAATCCATCCCACCAGTAATACTCCTGTAGATCTCTATACATCTTAGTACCACCAGGATTAACTGAAAATGGAGAACGATGAGCTTCACATAACAACTATCTTCATCTGTGAATCACAAGGCACACACGATCTCTTCCCAAATCTCAAAACACAATCATTATCAATGTTGAATTTAGGTAACATAATCTTCTGAACCGGATCTACCTTTTTCTACAACTCACTATCTTTCTTCTGTGCTTGCATAATTCTGTCTGATAGAGAAGATTTCACTGATACCTAAAACAAAACTGTAGAATTTCCTGCACCAACAACATCCAAACCAAAATTCATCAAATCATTAACAGAGGATCACTGTCCAAATGTAACATAGTTAATGAAGAATTACTTTTTTGACTCAAAGCATCTGCGACATTATTTTCATTTCATGGGTGGTAGTGAATCAGGAAATCATAATCATTGATTAATTCTTTCCATATCCTCTATCTCATTTTCAATTCATTCTGGGTGAATATATACTTTAAAATTTTGTGATCACTATATATTTCACACTTTACAACATACAAATCATGCCTCCATATTTTTAAAGAGAATACAACATCATATAATTCCAAATCATGTCTAGGGAAATTTATCTCTTGAGTAATCAACTAATATGAAGCATAAAAAATTACCTGATTATTCTGCATTAAGACGCAAACATGTCCTTTCAATGAAGCATTAGTGTAGATAACAAACTCACCATTCCTGGATGGTAGTTCCAATACTAGAGCATTCACCAATCATCATTTCAATTCCAGAAAACAATAATCACATTCTTTTTTCTAGATAAACTACCCCCTTACGGGTTAGCTTAGTCAATGGGATGGACAGTCATGCAAAAGTTTTAATAAACCTTCAATAATAGCCTGCCAATCTAAGAAAACTATAAATCTCAGTTACATTTATGGGTCTGGGCCATTATTCAAAAACTTTTGTTTTTGCATGATCAACATTTATTCCATCTTTAGAAATAATGTGACCGAGGAAAGAATTTTTTTGCAACCAAAACTCACACTTGATGAATTTCCCATACAATTTATTTTCTTTTAAGGATTGAAAAATAACCCTTAAATAACATTCATGAATCTCTTTAATTTTAGAAAATTCCAAAATATCATCAATGAAAAAAACCAAAAACTTATCCAAGAACTCATGGAAAATTCTATTCATAAGGTCCATGAATACAACAGGTGCATTGGTTAACCCAAAAGGGATAACTACATATTTATAATGGAAATATCTTGTATGAAATGTGGTCTTTGGAATATCTGATTCCTTTAACTTCAACTGATGGTACCCCGATCTCAAGTCAATCTTTGAAAAATATTGAGCTCCCTGGAGCTGATCAATCAAATCATTGATATGCGGCAAAGGGTATTTGTTCTTAATATTGATGTTATTCAAGGCTCTATAATCAGTGAAAATTCTCATTGAATAATGTTTATTTTTAAGAAATCAGACAGTGGCACCCCATGTTGATGTGCTCGATCAAATGACACCTTTCTATAATAAATATTGAAATTTCCCCTTCAACTCTAAAAGTTCAATTTGAGCCACTTAATAAGGGGTTTTTAAAATTGGCATAGCATCAGAAACTATGTCAACCAAAACTCAACTTTCTGATCTAGTATTATTCCAGGAAACTCATCAGGAAAAACACTAGGATACTCGTTTACCACTGACAGATCATTAATCTAAATGGTTACTTTTTTTTCAACAATATGTGCAAGGTAACATTCATTTCCATCTTTTACACGTTTCTCATCCTCTTGATATGTTATTAGTAGTATGGGTTCATTCTTTTACACAAACTGAAAGTCTTTCTAAAAAGAAACATCATTATCTCTACAATCAATCTTAGCATTGTAAACAGAGAGCCAATCCATACCCAGGATAACATCAAACTGTACTAATGGTAAAATAATAATGTTTTCCTGTATATTCTTTCCATGGATAGGGATATTAATATTCTTATAAATTCTTTTCACCTCAACATTTCCCCCAGGTGATTTACTACAAGCTCGGGAGACTTTTCTTGAGATGTAATTCCCTATTTACTAGAAAAGTTTACAGAGATAATGGAATGTGTATACACTAAATCAAACAACACACTGGCATAATCTGAAAAAACAAAAAAAGTACCAGATTCCACTTCATTTTATGGTCCAACATCTACTGAAGTAGTTTCAAAGGATTTCACCACACCTTTATGCTTGTAGTCTAACTGCTTCCCATCATTTGAGCTATTTGTTGAACACTCATTTACAAAATGAACCATCTCATCGCACTTGAAACATTTCACTAACTGTAAATCAAATTTGGTCTTACCATTACCCTGATCTTTTCTAGTGCAATCACGAGCCTTATGTCCCATATTACCACATCAGTATCACTTTCTATAATTCAAAAGAAATTCCCCATCATGATTTTTACCACAATTATCACAAACTGAAAACTTAGTCTTCTTAATATAAATTTTTTTTTGAAGTATTCTTCCCTTTCCCCTTACACCATACTCTCTTCTTCTTTTGGTTGTAATAGAACACTTGATCAGCGACAAATTCCATTTCCACCTTCTCAAGACAACGAACAAGCTTTTCATCACTTTTGAACTCAATAGAAGCTAATTACCTTTGATATTTGGGCTTTAATCCCGAGTAAAAACTATTGATTTTACTATCAAGGTCTCGGAAAAAATTTGGAGAATACCTTGCCAATCAAGTGAACTTTTCTTAATAAGCAGCCACTGAGTATCCTATTGCCTCAATTCCAATAATTGTTTTTCCATCCTAAGTCAAACAGCCTTAGGAAAATATTTCCCAAGAATCATACCTTTGAATTCATCCCAGTCAATAGTATCAATCTTATCAGCATCCCTAACATTTTTAACCGTATACAACCCCTAATCTTCTTCACCCTTTAAACGGTATACATCACGACTAACCTTTTGATTTTCTGAACACCAGATGACATTGAAAATCATTTCTAGTGATTTAATCCACAATTCATCTAGCACTAGGTAAGATGATCCTCTGAATTAAGGGGGATGTTGCCTCATGAAATGTTCAACCACTGACATGTTCCTCTACGGTTGATCCGGCTAATCTCATTCATGCATACCACAACCATTTATCACTTGAGTCAACTGCACCATTACTGCAAAAACTATTTAGTTCTAATTTTGACCATCTCAGGATGCTGATTTGGAAGGTCATTTCTTTCAATATGCCTTCCTAGCACTGCTTCCCTATTTCCTCTTTGGAAAACCATTCGGAACAAACCAGTCTTAGAAGAAGCAACATGGTAATATTCAAATGGTATATCCTATGAATTTTACTATAATATAAGAATTTTTTTTGGAAAATCATTTAATAGAATTCTAACGAAAAATTTATCTAAACCAACCTCTGATACCAACTATATGGACCCAGCCTTAAACATTACTTAATCAGGGATTATTTCAAGAATTCAAATTGAGGATATTTTCAGGTTTTGAGTTTTAGAGAATTAGATCATAAATCATGCATTGCATTCAACATTTAAACAAATTGGTTACATCAAAGCCAGTATTACTATTTTCCACCAAAGTAATCATATTTAAAATAAAACCTAGTTTCTTACTTCACACATCATCAACAATAACATCACTTCATATAATTTTCCCTTTACCTATGAAAAACATTTCAAAAACATGGTATGATCATAAAATGCTAAGTAAGGGATGTAAAAATATGGAAGGAAAACATTAGTCCATGTGTACATAAGAATAAGTGAAATCATATTTTACTCATAAAACATAAGCACATTAACATACCTCATGAAATCATGAGGCTTATGAATAACTCTTATAAAATCATAGGACATAAAGGTAACTTGAGGAATTCATAACATTCTTAAGTAGGGAGTAACCCTCAAGATAATGTTTGGAATACCCATCCAAGTATATTACTTAAATTTCTTTGGGGAAACCCTTGTGTTTAACTCCTTCGGGTTACCCAATGCATTGGAGAGCTATCTCGGGATCACCTGCCCTTAGTTTATCATGGAACCATCCGTCTTCACAAACAATTCCCAATAACCATAACATAATCTTATCACATAAAATATGCATATAGTAAACATAACATTTCCACATTTCTATCACAAGATATCAATACAACACATTGATATAATCAAAACATTATCAAAACCATTTTTAATACCAAAATAAATGAAATGTAAAACATGCAATTTATATTTCATTTAAAAAACATTTATGGCTTGTAGATGAATCCGATACTCAAATAATGGTCACAGAGACGGAGAAGTCGTTGTCGACACATACATAAGACAAAAATATTCCCTTTTATTGTTTAGTAATAGGCATCATGTAAAAAATTCTTTTTGAATGATATTAAAATTAAAAAGGAATTATTATAAAACTAATAAAAGAAGGTCCTATATAAATTGAAGTATGCCTCAATGAATGGAGATTGAGACTCAGTCCCTTACCTCATGTCCAACTTGTTCTCGTTCATTATTTATATTCCTGAATAAAAAATAGGTCAATTTATACTTTCATAAGGACTTATTTTAAAGTTTATTATTCAATTCATATCATATATTATCATTTTATAAAAATTAGTTAATAATGTGAGTTCATATCATACGTTTTGTCGGTGTTCGGTACATGCGTCAAGATGAACATGTATGAAAAGAATTTCCCATGTTGTTATAATTAAATCATCTCCATAATGGTATTAATGATATAAATATAATATATATCTAGTATATATTCATTTTATACTATTCCATAGCATTTGGAGTTAAAAAATGAAATTCATCGTTCATGGAGATGGTAGGTCGTACATACGCATGAATGCTACTTTCATTTTTTTGTCATTTTAAAGAAATTAAAAACTAAATGAGACATATATAAGTTATAATTCCAGTATAATATATATTTTATATAGATAAAATAATTTAATTAAATGGATTATTTATAAATTCAATGTTTGGCATGAACGAGTCACATCACTTGAGGGGGTGGTAGTCCACACATCCTTAGATGAAATTGTCGCAGTTCCACAACATGAAAAGAATAAAGGTATGTTTTAAATATAAAATAAAGAATCATTGAGAGGACATAAATATAATAAATATAATATATAAATAATGTGACATGATAATTTCCACCATGAAATGTGTTAAATTAAAATTGAACAATCATCATTTCGTGAGGCAGTAATTCACCACCCACAGAAACAATATGTTCTTTAACCATTAGGAAGAGGTGTGTGTAAGTATAAATAATATACATCTCATAAAACCATAATATTATATTGAGGATACTTTTGTTTTTATCTAATCAAAGAATAATAATGTTAGGGGGAGTGAAATGGAAATTACAACAAAGGATTTGGAGAGAAGGCGTTACCTCAAAATCTGGTATCTTCTTTTGATTTGAAGAAATGAATCTCTTGAAAATAATTATGCCCAATGTGAGATTCTAAGAGGAATATTGGGATTTGATGAGATTATTTGAGCAGATTTTGGATGACCCAAGTGGCTTGAGAGGTGTGAGTAAGGGGGTCGAGGTGAGGGTTTTTTAGAATAGGGAGGAGGCGCACTCTTGGAAATTCATCAAATATTATTATAAAATGTTTTTAAAATTAGAATGGTTCAAAAATGATATATTTCTATATAAGAAGATAAGGAGTATAAATTCACAAAAAAAATATGATTTAGATAGGTGGAGTTCATATAATTCTTCTTATCTTTTCATATTCACCCTTAGTTAAAATTAACAATTTTTACAATCTTTTTTTATTTCCAAACTATAAAGTCATAATAATACATTAAAATGCCAATAGTATAATAATTGTTTAAATAATGATATTAGTAATATATTATATGTCATTCAGAAGAATATTAGATTTTTTATATTATTATACAATTTAATAAAATAACATTTGTATTAAAAACTCATTTATGCCCATTTCAACACTATTTGGTCGTTGAATTTTGATAAATGAATAAAATATTTATTCCTTCAAAATAAAAGTATTAAAATAAATTGAAAATGTCATAATAATCTATAAAATACGTGGATAGCATCCAAAGTTTAAAAACTAAATTATTTTACCTCTTATAATATCATATATTTAAATCTTTCATTAATAAGCTAATAACTACATAATCATTGTGTCATAAATAAATATATTTATTTAATGTATAAAAATTATAAAAAAAATATCATGATATAGGAAATATTTTTTTCTTCCAAATTAATATTTAGAATAAAATATAACATTTATAAAAACAAAATTAAAATTGTTTTACTTAGGTATTACATACTTTTATTATATTTCCCTTTCTAAAAAAATGATAAAAGGTCACTATTACAGAAAAGTGATTCCATGTGGTATCGAAGTTGGACCAAGGCTTTCCATGGTTAGACATGACAAATACAATAGTATGTGGACACTTTTTGGGGTCACATTATATTATTATGATATTATTTTATTACCCTTAACTACCCGATTAATAATTAATCACGATAATTAAAGATAATTACCATTGTTATTATTCATAATGTCAAAAAAAGGTCTTAATTACATAATTTTGACCTTCTGATTCCAAAAATGGAATCCATTTTACCAAATTCCAAACCCAGAAATTGTAGTAATTAATTTAAAAATAATTCCCGTTGTCAAAACAAATAGCGTGTTTTTAGAAACAATATCTATCAAAAGATTGTCAATTATTTATATCCAATTTAAAAGTAAAATTAATTATAATTACCACTATTGTATTAAATAATAATAATAAATTTTAATTTGTTTTTAAAAACAATTAAAAAGGTAATCTATACATATAATTAAATTATATAAAAAAGCATGTTTGAAGTAAAATGCAATATTTCTCACTATTCATTAAAAATGAACATTGTCAGAAAAATACCAAATATTTATCCAAAGTAAATATGAATGACCCAATTCTGAAGAATAAGTTTATTTTGGTAAATAGAGCTTAGAAAATTGTCAAAATTTAGATTTAAAATGGGTTTCCATCAAAAGGTGGTAAAATGGTCTTTTAAAAACATTATAGTGTTATATGCTTAAGATTAGATTTATTCTCATTTTATGTCTCTAACACACTATCTAATTCATAAATAGATATAGATATGAAAATATATTATTATTTACTTAGTAGGGATGTGGCACCCTGAATCATAAAACACATTGGAATAATTGAAAAAACAAACAGTGTACCTGATACAACTTCATTTGGTGGTCCCACATCAATCGAAGTAGTCACAAAATATTTTTCTACACCCTTTTTCTTTTGATCTATAATGTTTCCACCATAGGTAATAAACTATGAAAACACATTGGAAAAATTACAAAACTCATTGAAAGTAGAACAACATTCTGATGGCATTTCATTCCCTTCAAAATCATCTACCATATAGTTATGAGAAATATGACCAGTCTTTCCACAGCAGATGAACATTCCATATTTTGATATAAATTCTACAGAATTCAATTTACAACAATTTTCACATGATAATAAATTTATTTTCTAGCCTTTAGGCCACTTTTATGATTTCAATCCCTTTTCTTGGAAACTTTACCTCTTCGTTTTCTTGCCCTCTTGGAACACCTGATGATTAGAAAACTCTATTTTTACCTTCATGGCTAATATGACTAGTTTCTCATATATTTTGAATTCATGAGAGGATAATTATATTTTAAATAGCCACATATATCCTAATTAAAATAGATTTATAATAATTTTAAGAACTCAGATGATATTTTATGAATACCTTAATAGTCGAGCAAACTTTTCTAAGTAAGAAGTCTGTGAGTCAACCTCTAACCTCAATTCCATGAATTGTTTTTCCATCCTAAGTTGATCCACCCTAGGAAAATATTTCTCAGTAAATATACCTTTAAAATCATCCAAACCTAGAGCTTCAATCTCCCCACTACCTCTGATATTTTTAACCATCGACCATATTGATGTTATTCTATTTTTAAATGTTAAACAACAAGAATAAAAATTTTATTTTCTATAAAACCCATGACATTGAAAATCTTTTTCAGTGCTTTGATCATCCATTCAGCTTGATCGGGGTTAAATGATCCTCAGAATTAAGGGTGATGTCTCGTAGTCAAATTATCCACTGTAAAAATGTTCCTCCTAGGTTGACCTGGTTGATCTCGTGCATATATAACACCACCCTTTATAGCCTAAGTCAATTATGAGATTACTATAGAAAATTGTTCAGTTCTGGTTCCTACCATCTATTGATGCAGATTTGGAATGTTAGTCTCCACTATATGCCTTCCCAGTACTGATGCCCTATTTCCTTTGCAGAAAACCATTCTTAAAAAACATATCATAGAAAAAGTAAAATTGTAATCTTCAAATACTATATCCTTTGAATTTTACCATAATGTATAAATCATCTATGGATAATCTATTAACAAAATTCTTACTCCTAATGTTATCTAAGATAACTTCTATTACAAACCATAAGGCCCCAACATTAAACATTCTATAATCTTAAATTAATTTAAAAATTCACATTGACAAAATTTTATAGTCTATATAATTTTATAATTAGGTCATAACATATACATAACAACTATAATATTACATTCAGACACATCTACTCAGTATCCTTTTTTTCAAAAAATAAAAATACTCATAAAAGAAATGAAACCTTTTTTCTTCCTTGTTTTAGACAACATGACATTTCCTTGATCCTTTCTCGAGCCCTATTACTCTTTATGTCATATGGAGAACATTTCAAAAAATTTGGGTGAGCATAAAAGAACCAGTAAAGGATACCCAATGATGGAAAATGATTAGTTTTTCAAAACAACAACTACACCATGGATTATTTACCATAAGTAACAAATTTATCTTTTATAATGTAGTAAATGATCTTCAATAAATAAAATATCTTTGATTACCCATTTGTAACCAAAATATGACCATAAAACCGATATAATGCACACATAAAATATAAAGGGTAAACATGGAACAAAAACATAAATATAAAGAATAACCATATGTTTTACATCCACAAATCATTGATAAAAATGTTGTATCCATACAAACTAATTCCATATCAAATGCATTTGTGGTTATAACATAAACACCCATCCTTGGTTTATCACAGAATCAATCATCATTTTTCTATCACATAACCACTCGTCAAATGTCCAAGTACTATTATATAATCATCCCACATAACATATTTCTAATTTCAGTATTTTAATCCTAAACATTTATTTTCAGTCAAAATAAATAATTTCAAGATGTTGAAATAGTTAAATTAATATTCAAAACCATTTTCAATAACAAAATATGTAAACAAGGTATATTTTATTTATTTTCTATTTAAAAACATCGTGACTAGTTAAGGAAACCAAATGTCAAAAAATGCTCTTAGTAGCGGAAATACCATTGTCACCGTGTACGATAGAAATAGACATTACCATTATAATTAGTAAAACACAATGAAGAAAAATACTCCATTTGAATGAAATTAACAGCCAAAGGGAATTATACACTGTATAAAATCTTGTCATGTATAAATCAAAATATTCCTCAATGAAAAGTGATTGAGACAATGTCCTTTACCACGTGTCTGACTTGACTTGTTCCTTCATTAATTTCCTAAATGATAAACTGAAGTAAATATCTACTTGCTTTAGAAACTTTTTCATGTTTATTATTTCTCTAATATCACTTATTAACTTTCTAAACCATTTATTAAATTATTTGAGTTCATATCAGACATTTTTCAGTGTTTGGAACTTGATTAAAAAATGAACTTATTATAATTATAAATCGTCCTTATTGTTATAATTCCATTATATATAGAATGATATTATTGGTTTAGATAAAATATATATCAAATATACCTAGTATATATATTTTTCTAACAGTACATATCATTTGGATTTGATAAAATGAAATGCACCATTCATGGAGTCGGTAAGCCGTACGTATGCTTGAAGGCTACTTCTATTTCTATTTCATTTTTAAAGGAATGGAAAATAAATGATTAATATGTTTATTATAATTATAGTATATTATATATGTTATATTTGTTACATAAGTTCATTAATTAAGTCCTTTATACGTTTTATATTTAGCATGAATAAGTCATATCACTTTGAGGGGCCAGTAGTCCTTACTTCTTAAAATGAAATTGTTGTATGTATTCAACATGAAATTCATAATGATATATTATAAAGAAAATTATAGAAGCCTATATATAATATAAATATCATATATATAATATATAATTATAGTTCTATTATAGTGGCTACCATAAGAGTTGGTAGGATAAGGTTGTACAATCATCATTTTGTGAGGAAATAGTTCGTCATCCAAAGAAACAAAACGTTCTATAATGATTAAATGGAGCTGTGTGAATGTTTTGTTCGAATACGTATCATATAAAATATTAGTATATTGAGGATAGAGGGTTTTTGATGTAATCAAATAATAATAATAGAATATATTTTGAAGAAGTAAAATAAATGAAAAGAACTTAAGAGAAGATTTTACCACCAAATAGGTTAACTCCCTTTTGGTTTGAAGTTAAATGATTTCTTGAATCGCATTATTCATAAGGAATGAATTATATGAGGAAGATAGGTATCTTGATAGATTTTTTTATAGATATATTATGATCCAAGGTTTATTCAGATTTGTGAGTATGGTTTAGAGTTGGTGTCATTTAATAAGATGGATGTAGGGCATTTCAGGAATGTTTGAATGTATTTTTTTATTTTTAATTGATTTTTGAATTATAATAACACAAAAGTAGTATATTTCAATTCTCAGATTAGGATGTGTCAAAATAATCTCATACAATAGGTTTTAGATATGTTTATGTCATAAAATAACTTTATCTTTTAGCTTAACCCTTAGTTAACTAATTTATCATTTACCATGTATTCTTGTATATTCATACTATACGGTTAATATAGATAGTATATAATGACCAGAGTACCAAAAAAGGATAATTAATGACATTTATAACCTCATATATTACATTTGATTAAAAATTATATTTTTAGGACTATTATATCATTTAATTAAAAAATATGTTGTTTTAAAAAATCATTTATGTAAAATTTTAAACTATTCATGTCATGAATTTTTAAAAATACATTATAAAATAATTAATTGTAAATACCATAATTAATTCAATTATAAATATTCATAATAATCCATAAGATTCTTTAAAAGAATAAAAATTTTCAACAAACATTTATTTTGACATTTATAATCTCATTTATTTAAATCATTCATTAATAAGGTAATCACTACATTGCTATTGTGTCTTAAATAATTTTATTTACAAGATATCTGAAAATTATAAATTAAATACCATGATGTTGGGACTATTATTAGATTTTTATTGACAATTTATTGTTGAATTGATAACTTATATTACCCCGAATTTTTTTTAGTAAACAATACATGTTTAGGTTATATTTTCTATTATTTTAAATTGAAAGTAATTAAATATTATTTTCACACAAAAGAGGATCCATGGGGTCCTAAAATTGACAAATGGATGCCCATGGTTGAAAAAATATCATCCAATTGGGTTATGAAATGTTATAGGGTAATTTAATAATATATTAATATTATTTTGTACCCATATTTACCAGATTTACCCATTATCCATGGTAAATAAACTATTTACTGAAGTAATTATTCATAATGTCGGAAACTAAAAGATAACTATTTAAAAATATTGGACCTCCTGATTCAAAATATGAAATCCATTTTTCCAAATTCAAAATATAGTAGTTACAAGAAATAATTTAAAATTAATTCCAACTTTTAGATCCATAAATCATGTTTTAATGAAGTAAAAACTACCAGAAGATTGAATTTTTTTCAATTTCAATGTTAAAATACATCCAATGACAAAAATTTGGTTATATTATAAAATTATAAAATAATTACTCTTTACCATCAATTAAATTGAAAATATATTCATGCAAATAAATTAGATGAAAAGACCATTTTGACATAAAATGTTTTATTTCTCAATATTCATTTGAAAATGAACATTATCAGAAAATACCAAAAATGTACCCAAAGTAATTCATGACACCCCGATTATAAATTTGTAGTTTGTTTTTTCAATATAACATAATAAAGTGAAAAAATAGCATTTAAATAGTTTTCTCCATCAAAAGGCAGTAACACTACTATTTTAAAAAATATTAGAGTATTTATGATTGAAATTGGTTAATACTCATTTTATGCCTCCCAATTTTACTGTATAAATGTAAAAAAATTAAACATAAATTTGTAATCATAACATGGTTAGTTCTGTTCATTTCAACCTATATATTAGCTAGGCGTTAACTACTATTTAAAATAATAATATTGTAATATTATTTTTCAGTATGACTCAGCCTTGTGTGAAACATGAGATTTCAGAGAAACCCATTATTTTATGTTGAATAATACATTGTACATAGAATCCACTTTGAAGAAAAATTAATATTTAATTCACAAATATTAATAAATATAAAAAAGGAAATATTTTTATTTAACTAGGATTTTACACAAATAGGGTAGAATGTGGTAACTCTCTATGAAAATATGTTAGAATTCTACACTCAATTATGAGAGATCATATTTGTTATGTTTTATTAAAATTAATGATTTATTATAATATTCTTATTTTTATGGTTTTAATTAGATACCTAGTTAATGAATTTTGTGTTTAATGTAGTTAAAATAAAATATTTCCACCACAATTGGCAATACAATTACATAGAAGTTTATTTCTATAATGAAAAGGTATTATTGTTCCAATACACAGAAGAGTTTTGAAATATCATCTTAAACATCTTCTTAAATAGCGTAGTTTACAATTCATCAATTATATATCATAATTAAAAAATCCTTTTCTGTGGTTTTTTTAAATAAAAAAGGGTCCATGTTACTATACACCAAGAATTCATAATATGACCCAACATAGTGTGGGTTCATGATGTTAATGGGTAAAATGGATGAACTTTTCAATATAAGATGACTATAAAATTTTCTTTATACTGTAAGTAATTTTAAGTTAATTATTTTCAAAAGTCTATAGTTTAAATGAGGAGATATGGAGAACCAATCTATTATACATGGGAACATTTAAATAATACAATCGATAATTTATAGAGAGATAAATATTTAATTTGATCTGAATAAGTAAACCTAGTAATTCAGGGAGAAACTAGGTCATGGATGGTAAATATATCATAATATTTTGATATGGATATAACTTAAAATATTGGTGGACAATGTTCTAAACATCATGGATCTGAGTGTAATTTTCTTTGGGCATCGAAATCACATTGTGGTAGAACAAGACTAGATCATGGTTTTAGTACAGTTATTTTGAACATATAGATTTATATGTTGTTAATTTTATAAATATCAGTGAATTTTTTGGATGATTTTATTTGTATTATATGAAGATTGTTTTCTTCCATTAATGGGAATTACTTACTGAACAAATAGAATAACACATTAGTGATTTTTATACTCTATTTTCTTAATTGGTGATTTTTAATGAAATTATTGATCTAAACGAACAATTGAAGATAATAATATTTAAATTCCCTTCCCGTAGACACTTAATACCAATTAGGGTAATATTTTTGTTGTTCCAACCGTCTATAATTGATGATGTATCCAAGTCTATTTTAGGGTCTTTTAGTTTTAATCATCTCTACCTCGAGGTTATGAATTCGTTAGATCACCATGCCTTTGTTATAAAAAATAATTCAGGACATATAAATCAATATTTTTGTGATTTTTTATCAATGAATTAGTGTATATAAGTATTCCAAAATCATATATATATATATATGTGTGTGTGTGTGTGTATTTTTATATATGTATATTTTTTCACGATATGAATTCTTTTTAATGGCATGGTTTAGGTCATCCCACTACTTTAGAATAATTCGTTTTTGTCTCTTAAAAAGTAGATTAATTTCAAAGTGGGTCACAAACCAATAATAGATAATGATTGGTTCTATCTACCATATATTCCCTTAACCTTATTTAATAATATAATTATGAATCTAGTGACAAATACATGTGACAAATTAATCTATTCATATTTTCAAATGGATTCAACACTACATCCAACTTATGTTTTTCTTTACATGGAAGTAGATTTATAAAAACAATATCCAGATTTTAGTTGGATTATTTTTTAAATAGAATAACTTTTCTAATATTAGTTGATATTTTACTTGTGAACCATTTTTTACTGCATTTTTAATTGACTAGTTCACATGATATAAAAATGACCATGTGATTCTTTATTTTTAGCTGCCCTTACATCATTATTGAATAAGGATTTCTAGATAGAATGACTTGGTATTAATGTGGGTGGGTATATTTCTCATGAAGTCTATTCAATTGGTTCCCAATCTAGAGGATCATCCATTTTGTTAAAATAATCCAAAGAAGTATGTGGAACTATGGAGGCATGGACCCTCAAATTTAGAATGGGGTGATAAGATTTATTCGTGGGAACCTAATATATGTAAGTATAAATGCAGTTTTCCAATGTATACATATACAAAATATTTGGGATGTTCATCCATGTGGTTAGATGGTGTCTTTTTCTCTTATGGTGTAGGAACACACAATATGGCCAATTTATATTATTTGTATGCTGAAAAGATGAGTTTTCCATGCTTTGAGGAAATGAAATATGTTTTAATTACCAAGTTCCCAATGTCTAGGATGATTATATAAGTGTTTTATCTAACATAATTGGAGTTTTACTTTCAATAAATGACTATTGTCTTTGGATATCTCATGTATCATTATGAGTGATAAGAGTTCTTTGGAGCTCAGCTGTGGTGAATGGTAGCCCATTTGTTTTATAAAGTCCTAATATGTCATCATGAATCAAAAGAACAAAATGTTTATGCATGAAAACTATATATTAGGTATGAGTATATGGTATGATCCACATAACTAATTTGGGAAAATGTGATATGTCACGATAAACCTAGACATGAATGATGGCTGACACAATATGTGACCCAAGAAGGAAAACTAACAAACCACTGTTAAGAAGAAAGGACCAACACATGAAAGACAAATTGGAAGATATATTTTCGAAGATAGACTTATTTTTGGCAGGGTATGAGTAGAAATATATCCTAAATTTTGTGACTATATCGATAATTTGGATGATAATGTGTTATTTTAGAAAGGTAAGGAAATTGAAACAAAAATTCCCTATATTTAAAGAAATACATTCTTTTTGGAATAATACAACTAGATAAAATAAATGTTATTATAATTATTAAAAACTAGATGAATACATAAAAATATTTGTCAATTATCTATTGGAAGCTCTATATGATAGTTATGAGGGAATATTGGAAGTTGGACATGTTTTATAGAGTGAATAAATTTGCTCCCATAGACATCAGGCATAGATTTATTACAGATAACTCAATGTGACATTATATTTAGGCATTATAATTTACCATTATGTACATTGTAAGGATGAAGGAAAATTACTATATGTTTAGAATGCGTATAGAGGATGAAATAAATGATTTATATGACTTCAACATTGATTTAACTTTAGTGGAGTTGGATAGGTTAGGGAGGGTCAAATGTACTAAAAAACACATTATAGGGAAATATAATTGATACTACTTGATACTTGATGTAAACATTATATATTTCAATACTCCATCATTTTAAATCAAAAATATCAAAGAATGAAATTTTATTGTTATGAAGATATATGTAAAAATCTAGTGTCCTCACAAATACAATATCAAGGACAGAAATTGAATGTATTGGGTTAACCCTACTTGTTTGTTTACTCAATAATTTTATGATGAGTGTGTTTATCAGTTTTACTTTTTTTTTATTTGTGGATTACATGGTGTTTGTGAGGTTTTCTACAAAAAAATCACTATTGGGAATGTCATGAAAATAAAATTTTGATTTGATGGTGTGGAATGGATTTTAATTGAAACACCATAGGTATCACCATTTTCCATATAATTATTTGAAATATATGTAAATATATTTATTGGATATGGTTGTTCAGAAACAATGTGATTCAGAATCCTAATGAAACCATTATTGATATTGTAGAAATATTAATTATATTTATATCACAGATGCATAGGGTTATTAAATAGTGGAATAAATCCACAATGGTGACTGATATGAAAAATATAAAACCACTATTTATTCCATAATGGGTGTTTTACCATAGGATTTACATGAAATTTGTATTCATTGAACAATTTTTTTAAATTTTAGTGATATGTTAAAATAATAAAATTAAAATTAAAATTAATTAATTTTTATTATGTTGATGTTTTATAATTTTCTATATATAAAAATATTATTATGTATAGGCTGTAGGGTTATCCATAAAACTATACATATTTAGGGGATCCATTAGATGATTGTTCAGGGAGGATTTTTGAACAATCTATGATTGATTGAAGATTTTCGATTAGTGTTCTAATTAGAACTTATTGATGCTGCCAACAACAAAAAAAATTATTATTATTAGAAGTGATTGATCCTATGATGAGGTAGGGAAATTTCATTATTTGGATTTATGCTATTTTGAAATCCCATATTGCAAGGGAACCAATTCACCAAGGAAAATATTTTAGTAGCTCAATGGTTTATAACTATTGAAATTATTTGATTATCTTTGTTAAACTTTATTCATCATTCTAAAGATAAAAAAATTGAGGCAAACCCCAAATACTGTTGAATTTAATACCTCAATTTATATTTTGTGTGATTCTCTTCTCATTCATTGTTTTATCATTGTTGGTTTTTGTTTTGGTCGATGATTCGATAGATACCCAGTGGCTGATCATTTCTGAATTGATCATTTGTGCAACGAATCATTCCCACCATTATGGGATTGAAATAAAAAAATATTTGTTGTTCATGATGTTGTTCGATCATTAGATTTTATATTTTGGATACTAAGTATTCATGTCTTCGATTTTTTGAGTAACAGTGTGATAATAATGATTTCTCATGGAAATGGGTTGGTGGAATCCCTCTATCAAGGACGACGTTGATACTTTCATTAAAAAAATCCTGGATCCAAGTGTGTGATTGTTGGTGGATCCCATATTGGTGGCATTGTTTCTAGAAAAGTTTTAAAAATATATAATATCTGATAAATTCCTAGCTCAAAGACATGTATTCCAAATTACATACATTGGGTAGTTTATTTTATGTAGTGATAGTTTTTTCATGTAGATAAAACTATCATACTCCATTTGACATGTGTTAAACATTCAATCACTCAGTGTAAGATTATCACTGTGTAAACCTGATGATAGATGTTCATCAACATGAATAGGAAAATGGGAATGTGGTGATTAAACAAGAATGGATTGGTACATGGACATGGGTATTTATATTGGCATGAGCACAATACATGTGAACGACAAGGTTTACATAGATAGATGAAGTGGAACATTGGAATTGGAAGAGGAAATCATGCAAAAATATTTTTTGGATTTAGATTAGATGTACCTATCAGGTACCCTTAATATGTGTTGTGTACAACCTATGGGGAAGTTTGGAGATTTTAGTTTATTTAATATATTCCGATCATAGTTGAGTTTGATTCCTTGGTCCATGCATATATGGGTACAATGTGGTTTTTCATCTTCAATATTTGATTGAGATCCCCTATATGGTTTCTCTTTTATAGAGTGTTCTTGGTATCCCTCTATGAGTCCTAGAGTGGGATTCTCCTTCATATCAAGTTTCCTTGGAGTGGTTTTTGAATAAGAGTGGCCACAATGCATAAGGAATCAATCTGATACTAAGAATATTGGTCCATTATGTTTTTCAGAATTAACCAATGGTCCAGGGTCTGATCCCAATTCTAGGAAGCAGTATCTTCTGAAATACAATGAGTTATTCTTGGTAATGGTATATTATCATGACCTCTTAGATGATCACCATCATTGACAACATTGATCGTTGGATGGATTTTTCTGAATGATAATTACCTTTAAGAATTAAGATGAATCTAATTTTTATGAGTGGTTGATATCTCCTAGAGAAATAGAGTCTATCATGAATATAACAATGTAGTTGATTATCATAATGTCTCATATCAAGATTGACTTATCTGGGTATTGGTGAGATGACAATTATTGATGCATTAAGTTTAGTGATATCATATTGTGCTAATTTGTATAATTATACTCACCCTTATATGGGTTCTTCCAACAATGTTCTTAGTTTATGCAGATGACATGTGGTCTCATGATATCCTGGGGGCATCAGAAGTAGGAATAGAATAGTTTCCGAATCCCCTAACTTCTTAGAGCGTGGGAAATAGCGCATTGATAGGTGGATATGATATCACATGTTTCTATCCAATAATTCATTAGATAAACATCCCCTACCACTGAAAATATTGGACTCATTTTAACTTTTTGGATGGCTTGTAATTAGAAAAGATACATTCAATAAATTATAGCATATAATCATTGTGGGATTTAGGTATACATATTAATTGGATAAATATTACTTTATAGTTAGCATTTTTTAGGCTTGGAAATGTGAATGTGTGTATCTGTACATATGATAATGCCGAAAATTCATAGGATATTATTAATCAACATTGGTCGCCAACCCCTAGTGAATTAGAAATGAGATTAGTGGTTTTACTCTTGTCTTATTCATGCTAGGTGTGACACATTTTGTTGGGTCATGAAAAATTTATATCACAGAAATAATTTCAACAGTAATAATAGTTTTTGGAGTGTTTTCATGTTGTGAGGTTTGGTTTTTGATATAAGGAAACACTGTCAAAGGGTTTTTAATTGGTATATATTGAGAGGGTGATTTTTGTTGGTGTGGTAGTTAGTGTTTCTATTCACCAAGAGCCAAAAAACATACTTGTTTACTGTATACATACATGAACCTGTTGTAGGAAAAAATAGGTACCTGAATTATTTAGAATTTGTTTTTGGTTTCAACATCCATCTCGATCCAATTCCCTTTATATACTAAATTTCTACGATGTTTCTTGATTATTTATTGATTGCCCATGATGAATGATAATAAAGATTCCACTTTGTGATCATGATGATGATCTTTTGTAACACCCCATGATTTCATTGTATGTTATTTTCATTAATGTAATTTAATAGCTTGAACTACACGCAATACCGAGTTTGAGCACACCTTGACTTACCAAACTAGTCCTTCAAAAGCGGTTATGAATAGTATTAACTAAATTTTGAATTGTATATAATCTATAAAATTTTAGAATCCATATTATGAGTTTCTTAGACATCATATAAGAACAAATTTAAATTTTTTCAGATAAAAGTATTATTTAAAAAAAATAAAATTTTATCATCTTATAATAGAAAACCCCTTTTAAAACCAATATTTGGAACTTTTATATATTCAATTTAATGGAATTAAATTCTTCTTTAGAATCGATATAGAAAAATTTATTTTGATTAAATTTTTGGTACTTTTTAAATATCTATCATATTTTTATAATTAATAAAAAATACTAATTTTTTATTCAAAACAAATTTTTTAATAAAACTAATTTATAGGGTTAAACATTTAATTTGAATCTTTTGGAAGTATAATTATATTATATTTTTATCATTTACTACAATGTAGGTCATTATTTGTAATTTTACATTTTAATTTGACAAAAACACATGTCAATCTTTTGATAGTTTTTACTTTTTAAAAACTCATTTTTCAGTTTTGACAACCGAAAGTTATTTTAAATTAATTAACAAAACTTCTAGGTTTTGAATTTAGTAAAATAACGTTATTTTTTTAATTCAGAATATCAAATTTATCTTAGGGTAAATTTTTTTTTATTTTTCTGAATACATTAATTTTTTTTATGAATAGTGAAAACACTACATTATAGTTTAAAACTAACATTTTATTTAAATAAATATTTATTTTATATAAATTTATTTTAAGTAAAAATATATATATAGTACGTATATATGTTCAATTTAATTAACTGGATTCATTTTATAATAAAAAAAGATGTATAAAACATTATTGAACTTTTTAACTTCTTTTACCCACCATCTAGGAGCTTTAGCAAATTTTCATAAAACATAATTTTACCACATCAGTGAGTTAAATTTTAAAAACCTGAGAGACACGGTTTAAATCAATAAGTAATGTTTTTTTAAATGTGATTTTAATAATTTTTTATGAATAGTATCTTTTGACTTTTATTTTCCACGGTTAAAAGTAAATAGGGTAATAAGTCATCTTGAATACTCGTCATTTCTTGCGCTTTAGGTGTGACTAAGTCATCTTGAATACTCGTCATTTGAAAACAATATGGGTTATTGGTAAAAAAATTTTAAAGGATAAAACACTATTTAAAAATCAATTATATTTCATTATGTTCTTATTCGATCTCATAAATAAATTCCTCAACTTTATGAAATGTAACATAAAAAAATACATTGTCTATTTAATTTTCCTATTGTGAAACTAATGACTCTTTATCCCATGACAAGTTTGTGTTTTTCTTGATGTTAGCATTATCCTTATCATGTTTTCTATCACTCTCCATAATAACAAGACCCTTAGTTTATCTTCAATATCAATGTTTTCCTATACAGAATCCTAGTATGGGATGTCTCGGGTGACCTTTGTACTTCTCTATCTTTCATTTATAGTGATAGTTTTATTGACACTTTTTCTGATGTGGGAATTTTAATGAAGTTCCCATGCCTAATTATAAAACTGAGAGGATGTAATTTTAAAAAAGTGGGAGGAATGTAACACCTCAATATTATATAATATGTCATTTTCTTTAAAGTAATTCAATCGCATGCACTACACACAACACTGAGTTTGAGCGCACCACGACTTACCAAACTAGTTTTTCAAAAGCATTTATGAATAGTATTAACTAAAATTTGAATATTATATAATCCATATAATATTAGAATCCATATTATGTGTTTTTTAGACATAATATAAGAAAAAATTCAATTTTTTCAGATAAATGAAGTATTTTCCAAAAAAATGCAATTTCACCATCTTCTAATCGAAAACCCTATTTCAAATAAATATTTTACACTTTAATATATTTTATTTAATGAAATTAATTTTTTTTAGAATTGGGACATAAAATATTATTTTGAATACAGTTTTGGTACTTTTCCGAAAACTTTTATATTTTGATGAATACAGAAAAATAATAAATTTAATTGAAAAACACGTTTTTAATCCAAAGAATTTATAGGGTTAATCTATGATTTTGAATATTTAGAAAGTCTTATTAAATTATATTTTTATCATTTAATAAAATGTAGGGCATTATATCTTATTCCACATTTAAATCTGACATAAACACATATTAAAATTTTGATAGTGTTTACATTCTAAAAACCCGCTTTTCGGTTTAGACCACATGAATTTATTTTAAATTAATAATTGTAACCTCTGTGTTTTAAATTTGGTAAAATATAATTCAGTTTTGAATTTGGAATACCAAAATTAACGTAGGGTGATTTTTTTTGTATTTTTCTGAAAACATTCTATTTTTTGATGAATAGTGAAAAATAATGCGTTATATTTTTAAACTGTCATTTTATTTAAATTTAGATTTAGTAAACATATATATATGAAATCTATAAACATTAAATGTAATTAATTAGAGCCATTTTTTTAATATAATTAGATTTATAAAATTTTATTGAACTATTTACAGTCTTTTACCCACCATTTTTGAGCATTTGCAAATTCCCATAAAACATAATTTTACCACTTCTGTGAGGTGAATTTCAAAAAACCAAGAGACATGGTTGACATCCGTATGTGAAATATTTATAAATAAGATGAAAACCATTTTTGGTGAATAATAACTTTTGACTTTTATTTACCACAGTTAACAGCAAAGTGGGTAATTAATGGTGAAAATGATATTATAATACCCTAACAGATGTACTAATTATATTGGATAAGTTTAATTTGGCAAAAAAAACCATAGGAATAAAATATGATCCTCTTTTTTCGACCTAGATTAGATTTGGATATTTATTATTATTTTATTTGAAGAAGAGCTAAAAGAGACAAATTCAATGTTTAATAACTAAACCATTTTTAATATAGTGTTATACAAAAGATAAATTCAACTATGAATATTCATTAGAATTATAAAAATATTTCCTATATAATGTTATTTTATTTATAATTTTTAGACACTAAAGAATTAAATTTATTTATGAAAATATGATAATGAAGCTGGTACCTTATTAATGACATATTAAAATAATAGATATTATAATTATCCAAATAAATGTAATATGAGACTTTTGATGAATTACACTAATTTTCTATGATAATATGACATGTTAGAGTTGATTAAATAATTTTTGGTCGATTTAATCATTGTGTTATGATTTTCACAAAAACCAAAAAATAAATAATGTCAAAATTGACAAAAATGTGTTTCTAAAAGAAATACTATATTATTGATTGATATAATATTCCTAATATACCAAGGTTCAGAAAATTTGGTTAAATAATATTATATATTTCATTAATAAACCACTTGAGTTTCTCTTAGAAATTTTGAGTATGTTTATTAAACATTTAGTATAATAATACAAGAAGACATTGTTAAAGTTAAACTATTTAACTAAGAGTTAAATCTAAAATATAAGGTTAAAATTGTAACCAAAACATGTATAAAACCTATTGGTTGTGAGGATTGCGACCCATACCACCTTATATTTGAAATAAATCATTTTGGATCGATTAGAAACCAAAAATGATTTTATTTTAAAATAATATTTCAAGTTTTCCCTAAAGTGACCCTCACCCCTCTTACCAATGGGCACTTCCCCTTCTTTCAAAATCATAGCTCCAAATACATTTGGAAAGGCCAAAACCAGCCCAAATAACATCCCAAAATCCCTTAAATTATCATACTTTCTTTATATTTATTTGAAATGCAACCTACAATGCCCTTTCGATCAACTAAAAAGGAAACACTCGATGAAGAGGTAATAATTTCACCACCCTCTTTCTAGTTCTTTTCTTATTCGACTTCCTATTTATATGTTGTTTACATACCAAAATAATAAATCAAATACCTCCTACATACTTTAATGTTATCAAAAATATATATCAACCATATTCGTTATTTCACCCATCCTATAATGGACAAAGTCACTATATGTGCGCCCGTACGGCTTATTTTCTCCAAGCAGTGGTGTAGTTTGTTATTCAAACACTCAATTATTTGGATGTTCATAATAATGATTATAACTGATTTAATAATAAATATAACATGTTAATGATTCTTTATATATGATATAACATCTAATTACATACAATTCCACCATCAATATAATGATATTGTCGCTCGTGCATACGTATGGATTACCGTCTCTACAACGCGATGAGATTCATTCCCATGTTCACGATTCAACGATGATTATAAAAATATATATTATTAATAAGTATGTAACACATGAAATAACTATTTTACAGGATATATATATATTTATACTTATAAATCTCTTATTCACTTACTTCTGTTCAATACGATATGAAAATGGAAACAATGTTTATGCGTACGTACGACCTACCGTCTTTATAAACGTTGCCTTCCCTTTCATATATCTATCTATCATAATTATTTATATTCTCAATATATATGATATATATATAATGATTTATATTATATAAATATTTAAATCATGATCTAAATGATATGAGGAAGAATAACAAGTTAAAAGACGTATGATAAAGAAAGCGACTATTACCCAAAATGTTAATTTAATTTGGAAATCATAATTAAATGGGTAGTATAAAATCATAAATGAATTATGTATGATATAATATTCATGAATATGGTTCTTTTCTAATGGAATAAAATACTATTCTCATTATACAAGAGGTTAATCATACCCTCTACCAAAGGAAAGTGCATGATAAGGGGTTATTATCTCACTTTTAAATTTGTGAGATTTCCATTATTCGCCACTTATTTATTGAAATTGGTGTATTATGTTCTACCATTTGATATATATTATCTTTATTATCATTATATTCATGGTATTTTGTTAATAATTTGGTTTTTAATAACTTTTGGTCATATGACTCGATTGATTACAACATTCTAATGGGTTTTCATCTCATTTCTAATTTCTGTGACATTCATGCTATATTCCCACTATTTCCATTAGTGTGGTGTATGTACTGCACATGATTGTATTCCTTATGTAATATGAATTAATTTATGGGTATTTACGTCTTCATTTTGTGATCCTTCATTCATGGGGACTATTTTTCATAAGTCACCAAATCTGTATGGGAATTTCTAATTTCCATTTCCACTCATTGGGTTTTACACAAACTTATTGATTAATTTACTCCAAGATTACATGTGAAATAACTATTTATTTATTTATGTAGAAATTTAAACATCCCATTGTGTTATTATTCTTTGGATACACATAATCACTCCATTGATAAATTCTGAAGTCATTGATATGAACTTGATAAGAGTAATCTTAACTCAATTCTCATTCATTGAGTTAAACATCCACGCCATTGGTGTTATTATTACAAGAATATGTGTGAATGTACTTGGATTGTTTTAAATAGAATATCCAATCATATATATTGTATTTATATTTTTCATACATAATTATTTCATTGATTTCTATTTAACCTAATGATAGGTTCTTTATAAGGGATTTCATATCAAGTTACATTCCAATGAGACTTCTTTGTTGTTTTGCACCAATTCATATTTATTTGGTGTATATACTATAATTTGACATAATATATCATGAATCTTTTTATTCTCATGATATTATAATGTTTTTATTACATCAATTATTTGTACTCAAGCAAATCACATTTGGTTAGGAACTCTAACTAAAATATCATTTTAAATGTTTGAAAAATTTATTCTTCTATATCTTTCTCATAAATTCCCATGTTTTAAAAATGGTTTTAAGGATTTATTTTTATGTACATTAATATTTTAAAATTAAAATTATTTTTAAAAGTTTCAAAGTGGTATAGGATACCATGATTCAAAAATCTTTTTTAAACAACATCTTGATAACTAATGATACTTTTAATTTATTTCATGGAAAAGGGGGATATTTCTATCAAATATTTTTGATGATTATTTTCATCTATGTCAATATTTTTCATTATTATCGATTGATGTTAAATTATTATAATAAAATATTCTAATTTGTATTGAATGAGTTATGTTTGACTTTGTATGTACTATTTTTATTCCATTCACAGTCTATGGATAAAGTATAGACATTTCTCATGTGAGTTTTAATACGAATGGTTACATAATGTTTGACCCTTTCACATGCAGAATGCATTAATCTTTGTATGTGAAGGGTAGAGCCCACTATAGCTCCTCAATGCATTGGTAGGTATCATGATACAAACTAGTGTCATGGCCCAAGGCCTTAAAAAAATCTTATTTGCAGTCATGGCCAAGGCCTTAACTATGTGGTTATGATGTCTGTGATTTTTCATTCCATTATTGTAAAATTGGCTGACGATATTACATGTGATTTTTCAACTAGAAGAATATGCTTATGAATAAGTAAGTTCCATTATTTGATTTATCGTTTCCTTATTATGCTGAAGTTTATGTTTAATTAACTAGTGTTCTAGTCTTATACATTGCCGTAAATGTTTGTTATTATTTATGATAGATTCCACTATATTGTTATCCTTACTGAGCATCAAATCTCACCCCTTATGTTTTATTTTCCCCTGGATTCAAATAAGTATAATATGATTAACCTGCAAGAATTGGCTAGGGGATATAAGATTTCTCAAAGGGAACACAATTCTTTTTTCTTTCATTATTTAATTTAAAACTTATGTATCCATCTAGTACTTCTAAGGATACTAAACTGATCGGTCCTTCGAGACACGATTCCTTGAATAATGCCAATGTTATGTAATAATTCACCGATTCTAGGTAACTAGGGTCCAGGTGTTATATCAACCGAGTGAGGAGGAAACATTACAAGGCCATGCATATAGGGTTAAAACATGGGGTGACTTTCGAATTTCCTGAATCTCTATTTAGCAGTAGATTGCAATGGAATAAAAAAATAAAAATATGTATTGGATGATCACACTCCATGAGTTGTAGTGGAAAAAACCTCTTGTGGTTTATGGGGTCCAAACTCCCATTTAACTGAAGAATTGATCAAGTTATTCACATGTGTTACTTACTCATGATGAAACCAAAAAATTAGATGGTTTTCAAACTATTGAGTCTTATTCAAGGGTGTATAGGGTGATGAAAAGTTCTGGTTAATTATTTGCATGGAGAGAAAACTCTATACCGGTCATATTTTGTGCGTCTCTTCATTGAAATGATTTGTCTTGTCAAGTTTTTATCAATATGAAGTCTAAAGATCCTACATTTAGAGTAGAGAGGTATTGTCATTAAAGAGTACATGATGAGGTTTTTTGGCCAATGATGATACTCTTGGTATATTGGTTGAGATTTGTTCATTAGAGTATAAACTGTCCATAGTATCTTATAGAGATATATCACTGTTGAGGTGATATCTAACTTATTTCCAACTAATTTTGGAGTTATTGACCAAAATCTATTAGGGGAGAGCTTCCTAGAAGATCGTATGTGGGTAGTTGTTTCCATTTACCGAAACATAAGAGTTAAGACCTTGACTGATAATATCTCACGGTAGTCAAAAGGATTCGGGGTTTTTGGGATGATTGAGTATATTATCCTAATACATGGGACTACTTGTATATGGATATCAAGATGGCCCAAGTAATCCTTGAGAGAGGTTGTTATTCTCTTGTGAATTTCATGGGTATATTGGACATGATTTTCTAACCCACAGTACCATTTATAGATAAATTGTCGATGGACCAGCCAGGTATAGAATGTTTCTTGGGAAAAGTGGACCATAGTGTAGAAACTTTGAATGGTAGTGAGTATAATACTAGGAAGTGGTAGGCAGTTAGACATTTTTTCACCACCACCCACTAGTGGGGTACCCCTAGATCAAGGAGATGTCTATTAAGGATGAGGAAAACTGTTGTCCATGGAAACAATCAACTGTAAGGCTCTAGGGCATTATAGATGTACAATTATTATTTTCTATAATTCTACTAATGTAATTATATACATGGGTTTTAGCCGGTATTTTCATTAGATAGTGAAAAGGTGGAATATTGTTGTTATATAATCATAGTAACATCTGAAAATTTTGTTGATACTATATTTATTATACTGAAATGGAAACAACACATTGAGAGGATGTAGAATAGTGAATAATAATGAAATAGTCATTAATGACAATTGCATCTTGTTCGGTGGACACCATTTAAATATACTATTACAGAAACTAGGGTTGGTATTTTGAGAATACTAGAACATATAGAATGTGTATATTAGATATTTTGAAATAAAATTTGTTGATTTTGGTCAATTTTGAAGGATTAATGTAATGTATAGTGGTGAGGGAGGGGGTTCGTTTTTATAATTCTGCTGAGGGCATACTTTGGAATTTCATAAAATATTAATTTATAGTTAATTCAATATCAATACAAATACCTCGAAAATTCATTTTATTTGAATCTAGAATTAGATAAGGCTATAAAATCATCATCTTATTTATTTTAGACATGGTTTGTTATTATTTTGTAACATGTCATTCTTATATCTTAGATAACCTATTTTAATATTAATTATGATAAAAAAATAAATATTAAAAATAAAATACCATTATTAATATATTTCATGTAGATTTCATAAGTATATATATAAAATGATATATCTTTTGGGCGTGCCTATATTCAGAATTATGCAGTATATAAAACATGAGTGTGACATATTTACATTTTCATTAAATAATGTATTAAAATTATCATAATCTCATCAATGTGAACCAATGATGAAAAAATAAATTATTATCATTAAAATATGTTTCATATAATTTAAATTTACATTAAAATTAATTCATAACATTCTTTTTTCACCATGTGGTCACATAAGTGATATTTTATATTAAGAATGTGACACTTGGAGGCATTATTAGATTGAAAAATTATATAAGTTATTTTCGTCTACAATAGTCCAATAAACAACATTATTTTGATCCTTATGTGTTAAGGGTCGAATTATCATCATAAAATAAAACATGGGCATGTGTTTGGGTAATTTTATATTGTATATTAATTCCTTTTTATCCTAAATTATCAAATTTACTCTATACAGTGATATCAAAATTTACCAAGGTGATTATTCATATCGGAAAAAATTAAAGGATAACTATTGAATAAATTTAAACATTTAGAATATAAATTTCATATCCATCTTAAAGAAATATAATCATAAATTTTGCAAAAATTAATTTAAAATTATCCAATTCAAAGCCATGAAAATTTTTTTTTTTGATAAATTCCATTATAAAAAATAAAAACTATTTTTTAATAAATCATTTTATAAAATAAATTTTAAAAATAGTAATTTTAATATTATAAATAAAAATAAACTAATTAAATTTTATAACTAATATAAAAAAATTTCCAGTAAATTCTATGAATGAAATTGATGTTTTCAATAAAAAATAGTATTTTTACTATTCCATAGAAACATTTATGTTTTTAAAAATACATAAAAATAACAATTTTATGATAATTTTGACATTATGAATTCAAAAATAAGATTCATTTAGTAAAAACAATTTTCTTAAATTTATAAAAAATTATTATCCATTAATATGAAGTAGAGAAACACATTCACAATGAAAAAGTATTATTTAGAATAACAAAGAGACGTTGCTAAAAATCATGTGTCCATTTTATAAGAACAGAACAATACAATCATGTCGAGTTTCAAAAAAACATTTTCATTATAAATAAATTTTATATATTTTATTATTCCAATTTTATAGCTAGTTTATAGCATACATATAATATTATTCCTAATGTTGTGTGCAACTCAATCTATTGAAGAATTAAAATAATTGGAATAAAATTATTTCATAAAAATATTTAGGTGTTACAATAAAGGACCCATAAAATGAATTTCACCATCTAAATTATCTAACTTGATAATGAAATATTAGGATTCATCTATCTTATCACGTCCATAGGTTCCTAGGTAGATTCATAAATTTTTGGTTCTGGTATAAAATGATAACCAAGTGAGGGGTCTTGTTTTGTAAAAAAATCCCTCTAGGATCAACTATATTTATAAGTTGATTATCATAATAGTTATTGTTCTTAAATGGAATGAATTTTGAGTTTAGTAAATTAGAAATATTAGGTATGTTCTTTTTTATGAGAGATACATGGAACACATCATGACCATGAGAGTGATTCGGTGGATGTTCCAATCGATAAGACACCTTACAATAGGGATCTAGAATTTAAAAATTTCTGATATACTCAGGGATTATATTTCCATTCCATCCAAATATCATCACTGTCTTCTAGGGGTATAATTATAGAAATACATTTTCACAGACATCAAAAAATTGGTCTCTTCTTCAAATGTCAGTAAAACATTTTTTTGACTCAAAGATGTTCTTATGTTCTTTTTTAATTGATCTAAGCATCTCAACAATTTCCTCAACCAGATAAGGTAGTAATAATTTTCATTCCACTTATTAATTCCAACATTTTGTTATTCTTACCTTCATTTCATAGGGGACTATATAAGGATCCATCTTAATACTAGAGAGAATGATATTTTTTCATAAAATCGTACCAAATATTGGCATTTATACAAAAAACCATTAAAATTAATATATAATGATCTCAAAAGGTCTTCATGGGTATGAATTTTCCTCTCTGATTGATCATCTTACTAAGGATGATAATAAGTAATAAAACATAACTCTACTTCCATATTCTGAGGAAGAAATATCTACAAAATCATGGTAAAACTTTGATCCATAATAGATATGATGGAATGTGGTAGTCCATGTATGTTCACCACATCCTCAATTAAAATTTAAAAAAACATAATCAAGAGAAAAATTGCATTTAATAGAAATTAAGTTTTCCTACTTCCTAAGGAAATCATCTATAGTACATATAAAAATATGGTTTATAGATGTTTTGGGTAGTTTGATGAAATAATACATGATTATTTTTTCCATTTTCATTCTGGTATGGGTAAAGATTGAAACATTCTCATATACATTAGCTTCTCATCCATATTTTTCTAAAAAACCAAGCACTGTGATACATACTCCGCAATATATCTCTTCATGCCATACCACCATAAATACGATTTATGTTCTTTATAAATCATTTGGAATCCAACATGACTAATGAATGATTAACAATGAGACTCATCCAAAAAATTCCTTCTTCAAATATGGAATGGGAGGGACACATATACGGTTCATGAACATTATTATTCCATCACATTCATTTTTTAACATAGGGAATTTTATCACTTTCTTTTGTAGCTACACATCTTCATTATGTGCTTTCTTAATGATCACTTGATTAAGAGGTTGAAAATTCATTTCATTCAGATAATATTTCTCCCTTTAAATTATATTATCTAGATCCATACTTTGAAAACCCCTATATATAGGATCATTTGTGATCCTAATCATAGATAGGTTAGCATGGTCCTTCAGACTCAATGCATATCTAACCTTGTTTTCCTTTTTAACAAAGTAATGTATTTAGTAGTCATAATCTTAAATTAACTCCAACAATATCCTTAGAATATATTTATGTATGTTTGAGTGAAATTAAACATTAATAATTTCGTATAGGAATATAAATCTCTTCTTTCTACATAATGACAATTCCTCAATATCTTTAATGTAATGATTATCATAGTTAACTCCAGAACATGAGTTCAGTAATTTTTCACATGGATTTAAAATTTATGTGATTCATAAGTTATCACCAATATAATTTTTCAAGGGAACACATCCATTCCTATTATTTTATGAATCATTATATATCATAAACCAATCTCCAACATAGGTTAGTGTGAGTAAAGGTTCACTGGCTAACCTTCTTTTAAGATCCGTGAATATATTTTCAAATTCCTCCATACATATGAACTCAGTACATTTTTAAATAAATGTGGAATGTGGAATAGATAATAAAGATAAATATTTTACAAAACATTTATAATATCAATCCATACAAAGAAAACATTGAATCAATGTCACAATTGTTGGTCTGCGACAATTTTCAATAAATTTTTCTTTGCTGGATCTACAGATATCCTCTCTCATGAGATTATATGACCCAATAAATGAATCTTTGTGAAGGAAAAAATTAATAATTAGTGACTTTTTCATAAATATTATCCATTCTAAGGGTTATCAGTACCATCATAAAGTGATATTCATTTTCTTCCAGATGGTTTTAATATACATGAATATAATTTTTAATATCCTACCAAAGTAGATCAAGATAGTCTCTCAAGAAAGTATTAATTAAATATATAAAGATAGAATAAGTTTTTATAAAAAAAGGATTCATTAAATATTTATAGTTTCCTTACCTTGAATGATATTCTACCATTAGCACATCCAAATTCTTGACCTTCAATTGGTGCTATCCAAAACAAAGAACAATCATAGGAAAATATTGAGATTAGAGTAGTAGATCAAATAATTCATCAATATAGAGGAGATGATATTTTTATCTGGATAGTCACCTTGTAGTATTAAGGATAATCAATGCAATTTCTCATTGATCTGTATGTCTTATTAATAAAAAATTGACACCCTTGGGTGATACACTAGGGTGAATGAATTCCACATCATGATTCTCTTGGAGTGGCATCTTAAATATATCTAATTCAATAGGAACCATTATATAAGGAGTCTTTGAAATAGTAATAGAACCCAGTATGAATTATATTGAAAATTAAACATCAAAATTTGGTTGAGGACATGAAAATTATTTGGTAATGGAATCAAACCAAAACTTTTATAATATGTTTTTCCATGATGTTGAGTTTCTATCCAACCTCTAATGATATACGACCTTCAATTATTGGAATTAAGACCAATATGATTGAAGTAAATTCTAATAGAAGTTCGTATTCATCATAAAATCTATATATTATAATGGATTCATTTTGAAAATTAAATTTGACATCACTTATTTGGTAATTTATATGAGATACATATATATAAATACAATATACTTCAATAATGTAATCAAATTTATCTAATGGAAGGATCAAATAATTTTTAGGAAGCACTCTCCCAAAACTATAACACCCCATGTAAATAAAGAATATGAAATTTTTATAATTATCCATATTTGTGAATAAAATATTGATATGACTTTAAAGGGGGCGCTATGCTCGATGGCGTACCCAACACGCAACAATGAGTTTTTTGGAAATCTTACGTTGCACTCTAATAATAAAATAATATTATTTTAAATGGTAGTTAACATGTAGTTGTTTTAATGGTGGGAATGGATATAAATAACTAAAATATGATTATATATGTTTTTAAATATTTTTACATTTATCCAATAAAGGATAGAGGCTTAAAATATCAAAAGAATTCAATTTTAGGCGTATATGCCCTAGTTTTCACTAAAGGTTCACTTATCACCTTTTGATGTTGAACTGTCATTAAATATAGTTTTGATCACTCTTATACATTCTTTTGGACCAAATAAAACTCTTAATAAGAATCGGGACATCAAATTTTACTTTGTGTAATTTGTCTGGTATTTTTCCGATAAAGTTCATTTTTTAATGAATAGTGTAAAATGTTGTGTTTTAATTCAAAACCACTTTTTAATCTAATTTATTTATAATATTAGATAATATTTTGAATTGGTTTTAAAGTGAAATTAGAAAATATTTTTACCATTAAATCCAATAGTGGTTGTTGGAATTAAATTTCACTTTGAAATCAGACTTAAACTAGTGTCAATCTTTTGATACTTATTGTTTTATAAAAGCACGCTATTTGATCTGACAGCGGGAATTAATTATTAAATTAATTAATGTGACTAATATGTTTTGAATTTTGTAAAACTGACTGCATTTTTGAATTCGGAATATCAAATATAGCTTAGGGTAAAGTTTTGGTATTTGTCTGAAAAACTCCAATTTTTTATGAATAGTGAAACCACTAAGTGGTAATCAAGCAAACTGATTTTTCAGTTAAATGAAAGTTTACCATTAATGTGTATTGAATTTTGAAAATCCGACATACATGGTTGTCATTAGTATGTAAAATGTGGTTCAATGGGATGAAAATAATTTTTTGGTGAATAGTAACTATTTTTCATTAATCGCGATTAGAGGAAATTAGTGTAATTTAAGGTAAAAATGATATTATAAAAATCTAAAAACACCATGACACTTGTCCTACCCTTATCGGATGAGTAATGGCCGACCAAGACAAGTCATGGGTCAACTTGGGGACCCCATGGACCCACTTTGGTTTGGAAATGACATTAATAACTTGTTATTTAATGTAAAAGTAAAAATGACACAGACATGATATGTTTTACTAAAACAATTTTTAAGTGGAGTTATACAAGTAAGATTTTTTATTATAAATATTCATTGGAAAGATAAAAAGATTACCTACATCATAGTAATTTTTTTATAATTTTTAGACATGTCATAAATTAAATTATTTATGACATCATAATGATGCAGCGATGACATCATTATCCGAGTATTTAAATAAAATGAGAAGATAATGTAAACTCTATGACCTCAAAATGACCAAAACATATTGGATGGGTGGATTTATAACCCTGAACACCTTATCCATTAATTAAATCAATGTGGGACATTTTAAAACCGAAACACATTTTCAAATAAAGTAATATTTCTTACTTTCCAAAAGTGCCCCTCCTCTCTTCTTATAAAAGGCCCCCAACTCTACCTCATTTCACACACTCCTCAAGCCTTCTTCTCGGCCAACCCCTGCCCATTTACTCTCTCCACATCCCTCTCCTCATCCTAGAGGATTCCCCTTGGGCATAATCCTTTCAAAAGAAGCCTTTAGGCTCAAATCAAAAGGAGTTACACTTTTAAAGGTAATTCATTCTCTCATGTTCATTTGTTTTATTTTGCTTCTCCAACCCCCTAAACACTTTTTATTTACTTATTTTGTAACAACACAAGTATCTTCAATATACTAGGATGTTGTTATAAGATTTATTCGAGCTACACTCTCACACAACTACATAAAATGGTTAAAGAACATACGGTTTTTGTGGATGGCGAAATTCTGTCTCCCGAAATGATGATTGTTCAATACTCATTTAACACCATCAAAGGTGGACATGATGAGGTCACTATTTTTATATATGATATATAATATGTTTATTGTTTCCTTAAGATTCTGTTCTATTTCATTTTGGGCATACCTTTATGGTTTCCATTATTGGTAAACACGATATCTTCATTTAAGGAAGTGCGGACTACCGCCCCCTCAAAGTGATTTGATTCGTTAAATACCATATGTGGGACGTATAAAGGATGGAACTATGATATTATATATGATATTATACTGGAATTATAATATACCTTTATATCATTATTATTCTATTCTATAAAATACGAAATAGAAATGAAAGTAGCGTTCATGCGTACGTACGGCTTACTGTCTCCATGAACGGTGCATTTCATTTCTTACCTCTAAATGATTATGTAATATTATAAATACATGTATATGCTGGATATATATGACATATATGATATCTACATCATGAATACAATTCTGGATATAATAAACATTTGGCCACACGAACAACATGTAATTGTAAGAAGTCTACTTTCGACTTAAGAACCAAATATCGGCAAAACAAATATTATTAACTTAAATGATGACATAATGTTTATGACATGGTAATAAGTGATATAAAAAGGAATAATGAACTTGAAAAAGGTTCTTAAGGAAGTATAAATTAACACAAGTTTATTATTCAGGACATTAAAGAACGATCGAGTCAAGTCGGACCCTAGGTAAGGGATCCTACTCCTCTCTTTCTTTTTAAGTAAACACTTTTATGTCATTCTTTTTAAAGCTCATCTTTCTTGTTAATGGGATGATCTTTTATATTAAACATACTGTAATTTTTATGTTCATGTGATGAGAGACCCTATTTTCTCTCATCAATCCATTTTGGAAGTTTTGAGCGGCACTGTTAGGCTGTCGAACATTCGTAAGAGATCTAACCTCTCTCTTTCTTTTTAAGTACTCTCCTTTATGTAACTTCTTTTAAGCTCCTCTTTGTAATGTTGGGGGATGTTCTTTTTAAATTCCTCTTGCTGTACATTTTATTGTAATGTGATGAGATACCCTATTTGATCTCATCAATCCATATTCGGAAGTTTTATGTGGCGCCGTTAGGCTGGCGAGTTTTCGTAAGGGATTTTTCATCTCACTTTTAATCCCGTGAGATTTATGCTACATTTGCCACAAATTTTATTTAGTGGTGTATGTACTGCCCATTATTCTACTATTTGTGTAATATAATTTCGTTTATGAGTATTTAAATCAATGATCTATTGTTCTTCTTTCATGGGGTGTATGTTTTGAATGATACCCAAGTCGGTAAGGGAACCTTTCACCCTCCTTTTTTTAAAAGACTTATTTTGTTGGTCTTTTAATTTACATATTGTTATGTTGGGATATGTTCTCATATATCCTTATTGAAGTAAATTTTATTTCCAAGTGATGAGATACACTTTTTATCTCTCATCAACTCATTTTGATGTGATGCCGTTGGGCTGTCAAGGGAACTTTTTAACCCAATTTCGATTTCTTTGGGTTCAACATGTAGTCATTGAATATGTCATCCATTGAATATGTGTGAATGAACTTTTATTGTTTTACACTTAATATCCACTTATATTGGGTGTATTTATATTTTTCACACATATTTTTGAGATTTATCTGTCCTTAATTTAAGGATACCTTCTTTATAAAGGATTTCATCACATTTGACATTTCTATTGAGGTTTCATTGTTGTTATGCACCAATTCACTCTTATATGGTGTATATACTATCCTTTGGAGTATTATATCATGAATCCATTTATTCTCATGATATTATAACGTTCTGACTAAATGTTATTCCTCAATTATTGTATTCAAGTGTCTCTAATTTGGGTAAAACCCCTTTAACCAAAATATCGTTTTAAATGTTTTAATTATTTGTTCTTATTAATATCCAAATTTTCAATATGGTTTTAAGGATTTATTTATATGGATATTAATGGTTTAAAATTTTAAGCTTCAAGGTGTTATGGGACACTTTGATTCAAAAATCTCTTTATTAAATGTTTTAAATGGTTTTGGAAATGGTTTCTTTTTTAATGGATTCAATATTTCAATATACTAAAATGTTATATTGTGATTGAAATGTGTAAATGTTATGTTTCCTTTATGCATGTTTTATGTGACACATTTATGTTATGGTTCTTGCGCATTGTTATGAAAACGGGTGGTTCCGTGATAAACTAATGGCGGGTGAGCCCGATATAGCTCTCCAATGCATTGGGTAACGCAAAGGAGTGAAACGTTAAGGTTTCTCCGAAGAGATTTAGGGAATATACTGTGATGGGTATTCCAAACGTAACCAAGAGGGTTACTCCCTACGTAAGAATGTTATGAATGCCTAAAGTTACCTTTATGTCTTATGTTTTCTTTGATTTATTCATGATTTGATATGCATATGTTTTATAGGTAAAGTGTGATTTCATTCTAACGTATATATGAACTCATGTTTCCTTTCCATATTTTCATAACTCTTACTGAGCTTTTAATGCTCATCCCAAATTTTTGAAATGTTTTTCACAGGTCAAGGGAAAGGTACATGATGTGATGATAGTGTCAAGGATTTGTCAATAAAGAATATGTGTTATATTTTAAATATGTTTCCATTGATGGGAAAAATGAATACTGTCTTTTATGTAACCACTTTGTTTAAATGTGGAATGTAATGCAAGTTTCATGATCTAATTCTCTAAAACTCTAAACCTAAAAAGATCCTCAATGTGTAATCTTGTAATAACTCAAGATTAAGTAAGGTTTAAGGCTGGGGCCTTATAGTTGGTATCGAAGGTCGGTTTAGATAAATTTAGAGGTTATGGTATTCTTTAAGCATAAGTGAAATTACCATAATGGTTAGGATTTCAGAAAGAGTCATAGTTTTAGATAAAGTGAATGAGTAAGTGTATCTTATTGTTTATCTTCCTCATTAGTACATGATTGTTTTGTTGATATACTCACACTGACATTTCTATTTTTAGTGAATGGATGGATCTAGCAGGCACCAAAGAGACAACAGGTTTGAAGGAAACTGTGGTGGTTCTCTGATTAAGATACTAGATAAAATGGAGGATTCAATGAGAAAACTCGTGGTTGTTCTAAACCAACTATCAAGGAGTCATGATCAACCAATTGAACCTTGGTATGATCTTTAATGCATCATGTACGAGATGACCAATCCATGTGGAAGTTCATGTAATAATTATAAAGGTAACCATTAGAGTTTATATGATCCTTACTTTTGAGGTAATTATGTTTTATTATATGATATGTTGGAAAATGAAAGGCATGAGATAAACATGAGGTTAAAATATGTTATGATAATTTTTGAAGATTTTATCTCATTTTGGGGAATGTTTTAAGAATTATATAGTTTTGGAAAAAGGACAACACGCAGACCGTGTGACTACCCGTCGCGTCGGACAAAGCTGTGGGAATCGAACCCACAACCAAAGTGCAACTGGTATTTATCGTCTACCACTGGACTACGTGAAGTCCCTGGTTATTTTGACAGATTCTTTATAGTTATATGATTTTATCAATTAAGAGTAAGTTGATTTTGGGTTATTTATGAAAATGATTAACCGACCATGGAGGATATGTGATTAGGTTATTTACTTTTCAATACGAGACTTTAGGAGAAACTGATGTTGTTTGGAGATAAATGATACGATTTAACTTGGAAGACTATGTGAGTAAATCCTTCAAATATTTTCAATCTTATATTGGTTTACTTTGAATAATTTTATGGATAAATTGTTTATCGGATGGTCCTCATTGAGCTTTGGGTATTGTTGGAAAAAATTTGGAGATTAAGCATAGATTTTCTTTTCAAAGGGTTATCCTTTTCTGGATTATCTGACCTTGTACTAACCTTTTTGGTTTTGGTTTTGGTTAAATCCTAAAGACATGGGATGTATATAGTTCCCTTTTGTGGATTAGGTGATTCTCTAGAAGTTGATTATAGTACTCTTAATCCGAACAAGTCTCCCTAAATACCCGTCTTTTGGAAAAAATATGAGTTTGATTAAGGAATCTAGTAAAAGTAGAAATTCAACATGATAATTGATTATGTTTACTTATGAATAAATTCCTAAATAAAAAGTAACTTAAAACAAAAATGTTTTCTATTAACTTTTCCTACTGGGGAATCGAATACCGTTTAACCCATCACAAGTTTGTGATTTTCTTGTGGTTAACTTTCTCCTAAACATGTTTTCTATCACTCTCCATCAGAACATGAACCTTTGTTTTTTCCTCAATGTCCATGTTTTTCTACATATGGGTTAACTCGGGTGACCTCTGTGCTTATCTTTCTTTATTTTAAAGTGATTTTTTTACCGACTCTTGTTCCGATGTGCGACCTTCAAGGATGTTTCCAAGCGCAATTTTAAAATTGCGAGGCCGCAATTCCCAAAAGGGGGGAAGTATGTAACACCCCAGGTAAATAATGAATATGAAATTTTCATAATTATCCATATTTGCGAATAAAATATTGATATGACTTTAATGGGGGCGCTATGCTCGATGGCGTACCCAACACACAACAATGAGTTTCTTGGAAATCTTATGTTGCACTCTAATAATAAAATAATATTATTTTAAATGGTAGTTAACATGTAGCCGTTGTAATGGCGGGAATGGATAGAAATAACTAAAATATGATTATATATGTTTTTAAATGTTTTTACATTTATCCAATAAATGATAGAGGCTTAAAATACGGAAAGAATTCAATTTTAGGCGTATATGCCCTAGTTTTCACTAAAGGTTCACTTATCACCTTTTGATGTTGAACTGTCATTAAATATAGTTTTGATCACTCTTATACATTTTTTTGGACCAAATAAAACTCTTATTAATAATCGGGACATCAAATTTTACTTTCTGTAATTTTTTTGGTATTTTTCGGATAAAGTTCATTTTTTAATGAATAGTGTAAAATGTTGTGTTTTAATTCAAAACCTCTTTTTAATCTAATTTATTTATATGATTGGATAATATTTTGATTTGGTTTTAAAGTGAAATTAGAAAATATTTTTACCATTAAATCCAATAGTGGTCGTTGGAATTAATTTCACTTTGAAATCAGACTTAAACTAGTGTCGATCTTTTGATACTTATTGTTTTATAAAAACATGCTATTTGCTCTGACAGCAGGAATTAATTATTAAATTAATTAATGTGACTAATATGTATTGAATTTTTTAAAACAGACTTAATTTTTGAATTCGGAATATCAAATATAGCTTAGGGTGATGTTTTGGTATTTTTCTGAAAAACTCAAATTTTTGATGAATAGTGAAACCACTATGTGGTAATCAAGCAAACTGATTTTTCAGTTAAATGAAAGTTTACCACTAATGTGTATTGAATTTTGAAAATCCGACATACATGGTTGTCATTAGTATGTAAAATGTGGTTCAATGGGATGAAAATAATTTTTTGGTGAATAGTAACTTTTTTTCATTAATCGCGATTAGAGGTAATTAGTGTAATTTAAGGTAAAAATGATATTATAAAAATGTGAAAACACCATGACACTTGTCCTACCCTTATTGGATGATTAATGGCCGACCAAGACAAGCCATGGGTCAACTTGGGGACACCATGGAGCCACTTTGGTTGGGAAATGACATAAATAAATTTTTATTTAATGTAAAAGTAAAAATGACACAAACATGATATGATTTACTAAAACAATTTTTAAGTGGGGTTATACAAGTCAGATTTTTTATTATAAATATTCATTGGAAAGATAAAAAGATTACCTACATCATAGTAATTTGTTTATAATTTTTAGACATTATATAAATTAAATTATTTATGACATCATAATGATGCTGCGATGACATCATTATCCGACGATTTAAATAAAATGAGAAGATAATGTAAACTCTATGACCTACACATGTCCAAAACTTATTGGATGGGAGGATTTTGAACCCTTAACACCTTATCCATAAATTATATCAATGTGGGATCTTTTAAAACCGAAAAATATTTTCAAATAAAGTAATATTTCTTACATTCCAAAAGTGCCCCTCCCCTCCTCTTATAAAAGGCCCCCACCTCTACCTCATTTCACACACTCCTCAAGCCTTTGGCTCGGCCAACCCCTGCCCATTTACTCTCTCCACATCCCTCTCCTCATCCTGGATGAATCCCTTTGGGCAGAATCCTTTCAAAGGAAGCCTTTAGTCTCAAATCAAAATGAGTTAAACTTTTAAAGGTAATTCATTCTCTCATGTTCATTTGTTTTATTTTTCTTCTCCACCCCCCTAAACTCTTTTTATTTACTTATTTTGTAACAAAACCAGTATCTTCAATATACTAGGATGTTGTTATAAGATTTATTCGAGCTACACTCTCACACAACTACATCAATTGGTTAAAGAACATACTGTTTCTGTGGATGGAGAAATTCTGCCTCCCGAAACGATGATTGTTCAATACTCATTTAACAACTTCAAAGGTGGCCATTATGAAGTCACTATTTTTATATATGATATATAATATTTTTATATTTTCCTTAAGCTTATGTTTTTTTTTCATTTTGGGCATACCTTTATGGTTTCCATTATGGGTAAACGTGATATCTTCATTTAAGGAAGTGCGGACTACCGCCACCTCAAAGTGATTTGATTCGTTAAATACCATATGTTGGACATATAAAGGATGGAACTATGGTATTATATATGATATTATATTGTAATTATAATATACCTTTATATCATTATTATTCCATTCTATAAAATTCGAAATAGAAATGAAAGTACCGTTCATGCGTACGTACGGCTTACCGTCTCCATGAACGGTGCATTTCATTTCTTACCTCTAAATGATTATGTAATATTATAAATACATGTATATGATGGATATATATGACATATATGATATCTACATCATGAATACAATTCTGGATATAATAAACATTTGGCCACACGAACAACATGTAATTGTAAGAAGTCCACTTTTGACTTAAGATCCAAATATCGGCAAAACAAATATTATTAACTTAAATGTTGAAATAATGTTTATGACATGGTAATAAGTGATATAAAAAGGAATAATGAACTTGAAAAAGGTTCTTAAGGAAGTATAAATTAAATAAAGTTTATTATTCAGGAGATTAAAGAACGATCGCGTCAAGTGGAACCCGAGGTAAGGGATCCTACTCCTCTCTTTCTTTTTAAGTACACACTTTTATGTCATTCCTTTTAAAGCTCATCATTCTTGTTATTAGGATGATCTATTATATTAAATTTACTGTAATTTTTATGTTCATGTGATGAGAGACCCTATTCTCTCTCATCAATCCATTTTGGAAGTTTTTAGCGGCGCCGTTAGGCTGTCGAACTTTCGTAAGAGATCTAACCTCTCTCTTTCTTTTTAAGTACTCTCCTTTATGTCACTTATTTTATACTCCTCTTTGTAATGTTGGGAGATGTTATTTTATATTCCTCTTTCTGTACATTTTATTGTAATGTGATGAGATACCCTATTTGATCTAATCAATCCATATTTGGAAGTTTTATGTGGCGCTGTTAGGCTGCCGAGTTTTCGTAAGGGATTTTTCATCTCACTTTTAATCCCGTGAGATTTATGCTACATTTGCCACAAATTCCATTGAGTGGTGTATGTACTGACCATTATTCCACTCTTTGTGTAATATAATTTCGTTTATGAGTATTTAAATCAATGATCTATTTTCCTTCTTTCATGGTGTGTATGTTTTGAAAGATACCCAAGTCGGTAAGAGAACCTTTCACCCTCATTTTTTTAGAAGACTTCTTTTGTTGGGTTTTTTAATTTACATATTGTTATGTTGGGATATGTTCTCATATATCCTTATTGAAGTAAAATTTATGTCCAAGTGATGAGATACCCTTTTTATCTCTCATCAACTCATTCTGATGTGATGTCGTGGGGCTGTCAAGGGAACTTTTTAACCCAATTTCGATTTCTTTGGGTTCAACATGTAGTCATGAATATGTCATCCATTGAATATGTGTGAATGACCTTTTATTGTTTTACACTTAATATCCACTTATATTGGGTGTATTTATATTTGTCACACATATTTTTGAGATTTATTTGTCCTTAATTTAAGGATACCTTCTTTATAAGGGATTTCATCACATTTGACATTTCTATTGAGGGTTCATTGTTGTTATGCACCAATTCACTCTTATATGGTGTATATACTGTCCTTTGGAGTATTATATCATGAATCCATTTATTCTCATGATATTATAAAGTTCTGACTAAATGTTATTCCTCAATTATTGTATTCAAGTGTCTCTAATTTTGGTAAAACCCCTTTAACCAAAATATCATTTTAAATGTTTTAATTATTTGTTCTTATTAACATAAATATTTTCAAAATGGTTTTAAGTATTTATTTATATAGATATTAATGGTTTAAAATTTTAAGCTTCAAGGTGGTATGGGACACTTTGATTCAAAAATCTCTTTATTAAATGTTTTAAATGGTTTTGGAAATGGTTTCTTTTTGAATGGATTCAATATTTAAATATACAAAAATGTTATATTGTGATTGAAATGTGGAAATGTTATGTTTCCTTTATGCATGTTGTTTCAGTGCGGATGTGCGCCGGGCTTCTATTCTGACGCTGTTACGCCAGGACGCGTTCGCGCGTGCGCCCGTTGACCCGAGGGGATGGGAGCGTGGCTTGTGGTCCCGCAGTCCCGATTTCCATAGGCGGGCGGCATCCGTCCCTTGTTCAGGGGCGTCTGCTCCATGATCGAAAACGAGATGTTGGGATGTCGGCTTCTCCTTCCGTGGACGTCTCCTCGGAACTCGTCGCCTAATCCGGGTCTCCCTCGTAGATTTAAGACGTGCTCGTGAATCTCGTTCCCAGCGCCATATCTTCATGGACACCGGTTAATTACGCTGCTTCCACCTGGACGCTCCAAGGAGTCTGGTCGGGGCAGCAACCTGCGGTGAGAAGACCGGGTGGCTCTGGGCGTTGGGGGAGTGCCTTAACACTGCAACTCTGCATGTCTGTCTTCCGTCCCTAATAGGGCTTCTCGAAGGCGTGATGTCCTGAGGCATCCCGCGCTGGGTGCGGGGAACTACGTCACCTGAGGTTTTCCTCAGCTTCCAATGTTTAACACGGGGTATGCCGCGAGTTTAACGTCCAGCGGGGACGACATCGGACTGATCAACACAAGGAGTGGATCAAATGACAGAACCCCTTGCGGGGAACCTCCGACACTGGGGCCAGCACATGGGCGGCTTCCCGAGTGAAGTGGAGTGGGATGAAGTGGCATGACCCCACCGGGATGTGGCGGCCCGGGTAAGTGTCAGGATGGATGATGGAGTGAAGAGCTTGGACCTCGTAGAGGCTTCCTACGTATCGCGCGTTAGCGCAGATCAAAGTCAGCGTAGTTCGAATATACAGTTTAACGTCATGCTGGACGTTGACGAGCTGACTCACGAGGAGATCGAGGCTGCCGGGCGGAGGATTGAACCGAACCACCTCGCACAGAGGGGGATGGAACGGCCAGGTGGATCACAGTTTCACGTCATGCTGGACGTTGGCGAGCCGACTCACAAGGAGATCGAGGCTGCCGGGCGGAGGATTGAACCGAACCACCTCGCACAGAGGGGGATGGAACGGCTGGGTGGATCACAGTTTCATGTCATGCTGGACGTTGGCGAGCAGACTCACGAGGAGATCGAGGCTGCCGGGCAGAGGATTGAACCGAACCACCTCGCACAAAGGGGGATGGAACGACCGGGTGGATCACTGTTTCACGTCATGATGGACGTTGGCGAGCCGACTCACGAGGAGATCGAGGCTGGCGAGCAGAGGATTGAACCGAACCACCTCAAACAGAGGGGGATGGAACGGCCGGGTGGATCACAGTTTCACGTCATGCTGGACGTTGGCGAGCCGACTCACGAGGAGATTGAGGCTGCCGGGCGGAGGATTGAACCGAAACACCTCGCACAGAGGGGGATGGAACGGCCGGGTGGATCACTGTTTCACGTCATGCTGGACCTTGGCGAGCCGACTCACGAGGAGATCGAGGCTGCCGGGCGGAGGATTGAACCGAACCACCTCGCACAGAGGGGGATGGAATGGCCGGGTGGATCACAGTTTCACGTCATGCTGGACGTTGGCGAGCCGACTCACAAGGAGATCGAGGCTGCCGGGCGGAGGATTGAACCGAACCACCTCGCACAGAGGGGGATGGAACGGCCGGGTGGATCACAGTTTCACGTCATGCCGGACGTTGGTGAGAGAAATGGAAAAAAGAAAGTGGGGAATTGCAATGGAGATACACATATGCAGTCCCCCACAAGGGCGGATTCATAGGTGAATCGACGCAAGTGTGAACCCGGGAGGGGTCCACTGATGGACGAACCGACGTGAAGACGACCGGGACGACCAGGTGATGGGCTTGAACCTCAGGGAGGCTTCCTACGTACCCTGTTTAGGAGACAGGGATCAAAGTCCACGTAGTTCATTCGGTAACACTCTACCCCCGTGGGAGAAGTTCACTCCAATCCCGACATCCCTGCAGAGACGAGCGGGTGGGGGCCATATCCAAACCGGGAGGACCCTGCGTGCGAGGCACGGGATCGGGCGATGCAGACGGTTTAACATATTGCCGGACGAAGTACAGTTTAGCGTCGTGTGTTGAGGACGAAGCGGACGGTTTAACGTCTTGCCGGACGAAGTACAGTTTAACGTCGTGTATTGAGGACGAAGATGCTTGGCAGTTTAACGTCTTGCGGCGCGGACGTGGCACAGTTTAACGTCATGTTGGACGAATTCTGAACAGTTTAACGTCTTGTAGCTTGGACGATATGCTAGGCAGTTTAACGTCGTGCAGCATGGACGAAGATGGTGCCGCCGAGGGGTCCGTGTCACTTCGCGCGAGCCTGGAGGGCCGCGCGGGAAGACAACGTACGGTACGGGCACCCGCGATGAGGATCATCGGGCGCCACGCAGGCGGGTATCCTCAGGGGGTCAAAGGGGGCGACCATGGTGGATTGCGCGCAAAAGTGGGTCTTGGCGAGCAATACCGCGGGTCGGCGCGCAAATGGGCGGGTTGGCGCGTAATTGAGCCAGCGCTTTGCGCGCGGATGATAGAGATTGCGCGCACCGGGCTTCGGATAGCGCGTGGGGGAAACGGCTCATTCTTTAATGAATGACCACTTGAGAAGGGGGGTGCGCGCAATCGGGCTGGATTGCGCGCACCCGGGGGCAATTGCGCGCAAGAGGCTTCTTTTGCACGCGAAGGCCTTTAGATGAATAATTATTCAAAGGAAAGGAGCCAAGGGGATTTCGCGCGAAACAGAACCTCGAGGCTTTCTTGCGCGAAAGAAAAGAGGTTACCTGAATATCGGCATTGCGCGCGGAAGGGGTTGAATTGCGCGTGCGAGAGACCTTTCGAATTCCGGCAACCTTCAAAACGTCGGGGGTCGCCTCATATTTATAGGCAACCCCTGGCGCGGAATCCGGTTCGCGGGTGCGGAATCGGGCCCGGCGCGCAAGGGAGCCGCGCGGGCTGCGGGAGCGCAAAATTGCGCGCCGGCCCAGCGCATTGCGCGCATCCTGGAAGGTTTGCGCGCGACACTACAACTTTGCGCGTGGGACTCCAAAATTCCGCGCAAGGCTTCCGGGCCCTCCGAAACTGGCTTCCGACTACAAATATGACCTCGCTTTCCGCATCCGGAGCTTTGTTTGGGAACAACGGACTTTTCCGGCGTCTACAAAAGCCCCCCCTCGGAATCTGATCGGCGAGAGGTCGCAACGATCGGGTTTCGAGGGAGACGCCGGAATGCCGATGTCCCGGGTGGTGCGGGACTGTGGCGCGCAAAAAGGGGCGTCGGGCGCGAAATTCGCCGGTGCGGTCGCGCAAATCACTTTCCGCGCAGCGCAGACTCCCGGCCTTGCCTATAAATAGGGGCCCTGGGTCCCCCGCACCGTACACCGGCCTTCCGCGCGACAAGCTTTCAAGCTCTCGGGCGCGAAATTGCCTCTTCCGGCGCGGAATTCACCCGTTCTTCGCGCAAACTCATCCGGATTTCCGCCTGATTTTTGCGCGAACACCCGGGGTTTTGCGTGACATACATCTCGATTGCGCGCCATCCACTATGATTTCGCGCCAACCCTCAAACTTCTCTACCAGCCTCTTCCGCTTCCGCACGCTTCATCCCTTGACCCGCACGACTCCTGAAGCTTCTGAGATGGCCGCGAATCAAGGAAATGAGGGGGATGCCGCCATTCGCAGAGCTGAGATGGCGGCGAACGAGGAGGTCTACGGAGCCAAGGAGGTTGTTTCCAACAATCAATCCTTGTTCGATTAGTTGACGCCGGCGCAAAAGACATATCCGCTGTCGGACAACCTGCCGCTCTGGAACTTTGGCATCCTAGATGAGGTTCCGGTGCCAGGGTTCGAGGTTGATGCACCACGGACCTGGGTGACTCGGGAGGACGAGCTTCCCCGCTATAACATCACTAACAATGGGCATCCTGCCAGGGAGACCAGACATTTAGATGTCTATGTCCTGAACCCGAGGACGCGAACCATCGCCGGGGGTGAGCCTACTGTGGAGAACTCTCCAGCCCTCTACTCGAGCACATATCGCCAGAGTGTCACCGACGACACCAAGGGCTGGCTGAAGGACTGGGACTTGCGGTCTGGGGGCAATTTCATCAGTGAATGGGCATGGGCGTTCTGGGTACGCCACACTTGCGATCACTTCGCGGAGGAGCTGCGGTACATCGGCCTGTTTGAGGCGGTGTGGACGTCGCAGTTCCACATCTACCAGCAGTCCGAGCTCGGGCCGGAACTGTTCACCCGCTGGTCCCCGAATACCAACACCTTCCATCTTCACCATGGGGAGGTCGGCATCAGTCTCTGGGACATCCACTACATCGGAGGTGTCCCGCTGGAGGGTTATCAATATGATGAGTTCCTGCCTCCGAGGAACACCTGGGGCGACAGGTCGCGGACTCCCATCCTGACATGGCATCTGCTGGACCTGGCTACAGAGCGGCTCGGGGTCAAGGACTTTCACAAGGACATAGCCTACAAGGAGTGGTCCGGCCAGTTCTTGGAGCATGACCCAGCGGTCAAGATTCCAGGCATGGGGAAGCGGTGCCCGACCGCGGCTCAGAGGAGCCGGAACGGGTCGTACTGGCGGGTCCTGGAGACGAACGACTACCGCTCATGGGGGTACCGCTTCATCGAGGCCCGGGACCCAAATGTCGGGTACGCGGAGTTCCTGGCCACCTTTCTGAGTGGGTGGCTTCTGCCAGTGCGGGACGCGAGAATGGGCGTCCGCCCGGCGACACTGGCGATGGCGGGCGCCATGGCCGCCAATAAAAGATATAACCTCGGGGTCCGAGTGCTGGCTAAGCTGTACGCCATCTTGGGACGCATCTCGCGAGGGGGGTCACCACGAAGGGTCTGTGCGCCTTTTCAATTCTTCCACGGCTGGGTGGCTACTCACCTCGGTGGGTACACATTTCCCAACGCCATCATTCCTTCGGGCAACGGCCTGCGACCCTCCCTTCTGAACATCGCAGGGGTCGCTCCGATGACCCTAAATGAGGAGGGCGTGAGGATTCGGATTGTCAATCATGCCAATTTCAACTTCAGCCCGTTCCCCACTCCCGTTGGCCAGATGATCGACAACGGGTAGGGTCCGCTGGAGCAGCACGAGTACTTCCGGAACATGCGGGGCGGGGTGCTCGTGGCTCGGATCGACAGGAAGGTGATCTGCGAGCCCTACGTGCCAACCCGGTTCGCCAGGCAGTTCGGGTGCCTTCAACGGATGCCGAAGAAGGTGTTCTCTACTGTCCGGGAGGAGACGAACCCTTGCGTCCTCCGCCAGATGTGGCTGATGTTTGCGCTTTCGGCTCTGGCGACGTCATCACTCTCCCTCCTACCGGGGTCGACGCAGGCGTGGAAACCGAGTACGCCGAGCACTGGGCCATTGCGTATCCCGAGGGGCTTCTACGGAAACCAGTTCGGCGGCTCGAGGTCACCCGTGCGGAGACCGGGCGTCAAGGAAGGAGGCGAAGCGCCGCCACACGGGGGAGAACGGAGGCGCGCCAAGCAGCGGAGCCGGCGCAGGCAGGGACTTCGGCAGCGGGCACATCGCAAGCTGCCGCCACGACTTCAGCGCCCAGAGAGGGGGCACATGCGGCGGTCGAGGAGCGGCTCGGGAAGCATGTAAGGCGTCTGCTTGAGCCCTCCCACGATGCAGTCTTCCCGGCGATGTGGTCGGCCTGGATGACCCTGCGGCAGTCACTGGGGACCGAAGCCATCTGGCGAAAGATACTCAGAAAAGGAATCCATCTTCCAGAGGTCGGGCACCTCCAGATCGCCGACAGGGTGAATTTCAACCGGCGGTATGCGTATCTGACGGCCATGGACGAGTAAGCGCGCCAACGTGGTCAGTGTGCGGAGCCGTCCCTTCTGGTGAAGGTGATGCTCGGTCTAGAGCCTGCTCCAGAACAGATGCCGCCGGGGGGAGACGAGAGTAACGACGACTCCGAGGAAGAAGAGGAGACGGGGGATGATGAAGGTTCTGAGGGAAGGTCCCATCAGGGGAGCCCGCGGGAGAGCGGTGAGGTGGCCGACTCTGACAATGTTGATGTCACTGAGCTCCTCGAGGTCCGCTTCTATCCCTACTCAACCTGCTTCATCCATTCTCTTATGCAGATTCTAACCCATTTCTCCACCCTTCTCAGGAGTGCGTGGATGTCGGTCAGGCATCCTCAGTAAGAGTAGGAGAGGCGCCAGCAGGATAAGGCGGGGACCCGACACCCATCATTGAATTGACAAGCGCGGAAGGGTCCCCTGCTGCAAATGCTCCTGCAACGGCCGGGACAGCGGAAGATGACGCTTTGGATTCCCGTAAGTCTCCTTACCTTACTGTCGGTGCCTGTTGTCGACGATCCGTGACTAACCGCGGCATGCCCTGCGCAGTGATCTCAACACTGGAGGCTCGTCGGGCTGCCGAACCCGGGCCATCCACGAGTGGACCGGTGGCAGACATGCCGCCTGCTCCGGAACAGACTTCCCACACCGAGCCGGCCCCACCAACTGTTGATCAAGGGGCCGCGGACGCCGGCGGTGCTGCCATCGGAGAGAGGTTAGAGGCTGACGAGGGTGTCAACGCCGCTGGGGCGAGAGAAGAAGGTCGCCCAGATGTTGGGGAACCTATCCCCCATGAGGACATCCAAGGGGCGGACACTGCAGCAGACCTGCTGGCTACCTTCCATGCCTACCGGCCTGCCGACCCCGAGGAGATGGACGACTCGGACACGGAGGCGGTTGAGGAGAGCCGGATAGCGCGCCGCAGGGGGAGGAAGTGCATCCAGCGCTTCCTCAAGCGACCCTCATCGGAGTGGCTGGGGCGCATGGGATCGCTTCAAACCTGGCTGCGCTTCCTGTGTGTCGGGGGAGCTGATGCTCAACGCCTCCATCTGACGGTCCGTGATTTCATGGCCGAAAAGATGCGCGAGAGCCGCCGGCGTGCCGACGTCGCACAAAGTCGGGAAATGTCGGAGAGCACGCAGGCGCTCCTCGTGGCGGAGCAGGAAGTCCGGCGCCTCGAAGGGCAGGCGACAGAGAAGGAGGCCTTCGTCGCAGCGTGCACTGAGCTTGTGGAGCAACTATCGGCCCAACTGATCGACGCCCAGGTATAGCTGACGGAGGCGGGCCAACAGATGGTCACACTCCAAGTCGAGCGGGAGCGTGCACAGGCCAGAATCGATGAACTGCGTGCTGTGACCGCCGACGAGGAGAGGGCACGCAGAGAGCGAGAAGCAGCTCTGGAGGCCGCCAGCCAAAGGGTAGCGGCGTTGGAAAGACTCATTCAGCACGCTTATCCCTAGGGGCTTTGTTTTTTTGCCATTCCTAGAATATTTTGCTTCCGCTACTCAATATTTCGATCCATTTGTATGAACCAATATATTTATCTGCATCTTTTGGCTTAACATGCTCAACCACAATTCATTGCCCCGCGGGAGCATTAACCAAGCTTCAGAAATCCATAATTGGGCTTGGATTTCTAAAGAAAAGAGGGAGGTCATTCCTAGGAAAGGAGACCTCAGACCTAATCAATGTATCATCCCCTCAACTCGTTCCGACACACGAGCGGGACAATGCTAGGGGCGTTGAGATTTTATCCGAACATAGGGAAATGAGAAAGGGTGAATCACGTGTCCCGAATTCAGAAATCCACAACGGTCGGCCTTCCAGGAAATGCCCAAGACGGAAAGCGGACAATGGATCAATCGACCATACTACTGCAAAAGACGGACTGAAGGTCATCATTCATATCGCAGGAGGCGGATCACATGTCATCATCAATGCCGCTTTGGGGGTTCCTTCAGGCACAAGGGTGGAAATCCAAATTAACAGGGCATGCGAAGCGTGGGGCGAAGTGATGATTTGTTCGGATAGAATCTAACACTCCCAAAATTGCGCCAGCATGGGGAAAGCGTATTAGGCGGATGCACTAATCTGGCCGTGAATCACCCCAATTCTCAGACAGAACCTCTTTGACGGGGAAACTGTCGCTTCCCATCATTGTGATGGGGCATCCCGAGCTGAATCGGGGAGAATATCACAACTGCACCACTCGACCAGAAGCCAAACCAGACGGCCGGCGACGAGGAGGGGCGAGACTTAGCGATCCCTGAGGCTGGACCAGAGTCGAGATGCCCGGGTGTTCCTACGTACTCCATCAGGCTGGAGATTAAGCCGCACGTAGTTCGGAAAGTGCAGTTTAATGTCATGCAGGACGTAGAACCCAGATTAGGGAGATCTTAGTTTAAAGTCGTAGAGCTCGGACCATAAGAACCTCAAAGTACGCCACATCGTGGTCCCATCCCCTGGATATGCGAAGATGCACCGAGGGATAGTGTCAAGAGTGTCGAGGTTTCGCCTGGTCAGAATAAGAGGTGGAAAGATTGTGAATCATGCAGCCATTCACTCAAGGACTGGGGGCACTGGCGTGACGATATGGGAGTACTGCCGTCCGTGGCGGAAAAGCAGCATCAATATCGCACTGACCGTTGATGGAATGAGGCAGCAAACGAGCATCAACCGCTCAAGCGCAGGATTCATATCGACTTGCTGCCCAAAGCCCTTGGGGGCACCAGCCCGAGTCGGTGGGAGAGCACTGAGGCATTGTATCCAGACCGCTCACGGGGGTCCCACCCAGGGCGTAGGTGATGGGTCCGAATGAAATGGAGCATGAAGCCTGAAAAGTGGAAGGAACCTGACCAAGCAGAACCTGACGCTCCTGGCAATAAACCAGAGTACTCTTGACACCGGTGGACCACTGCAAGGGGTCGAGGGACACGCCTTGAGGGTGATCCGAAGGCGGCGGATTCCCAAGAGTAGGGGAAATCTTTAAGAGGTGGGGGCTGGACCCGAAGTTTCAAACACCCGGGCGTTCTTACGTTTCCCACAAGGATGGGAATCAAGCCACACGTAGTTCTTGAAGCGCGGCGCAACACAATCAGGCACCAGCGCGGGGAGGGGTGCGGGTCTGACCCTCTCACACAGAAGAAGCGGTATTTGATATTTCTTGTTTGTCCTCAAAGGTGGATGGTTTTTCTTTGTGTAGCGACATGCCTGTGATTAAGGAATCCCTGGCGTCGCCGCAATAATCAAGCCATGAAAGGCATTGATGAATGTCGTGGTTATTAACCAACGCCAAACACGAGTGTCCCCTGAGGAGAACACCACGATGCAGTGCCGTTTCTCGTCGGGCGGCCAAGACGATCACAGTTTATGGTCTTGTGGTAGGACCAGACAACACAGTTTAAGGTCATGTGGTTCGGACCATGGAGGAATCCGCTTATTGCGATGTGGCGGACCCAGCGGAGGTGGGAACATACCCAGTCCTATGGTCACGCACGATTCCAGGAGAAGGATCCCGGGATAGGGGCGTGCGTATGTCCATCACCCGAGGGGCATAGATTCTAGCCTCCAACTATACTGGGCCCAGAACACGATTGTTCGGGCGACTCCTTCCTCCTTATGGGGACGAGGGTCCAGCAACACATGGCCCTTAGGTAGGACATTAGCAAATATCCTTGGTGCTCAGATCGTGGGAGCCTTGAAAGACACCATTACTCTGGTTGGCCTGCCTAACATGCAAAGGTGTACTAGAGGTCAGTATGAGGAGAGTGTTCACTACAACGCACAAAGGCGGAGTGTGATGAGGACTGCGCAACCAATGTTTAGAGCCTGAAAGAGCCGACATGGCGATCAAGGATGTTGCTGACCATGTTCGCAACACAACACCCGATCGCGTCAGCCTAGGATGAGGCAAGAAAACGAGGATCAACCGCTCAAACGCAGGATTCATATCGATTTGCGGCCCAGGACCCACCGGTAAATCATCCCGGAGCGGTAGGAGAGCACCGAGTCATCGTACCCAAACCGCTAACGAGGATCCCTTTGAGTGAAGGCTCGAACAAGAGGAAGCGCGAGGCCCGACAAGCAACACATGACTTGTCGGGATTGAATCCGACACTGCGGGTCATAGACCGGAGTACCCAAAACATGTTAACAGATCACCGGAAAGGGTCGGAGGACTTACCCTGAGAGCAACCAAAAGACGGCAGATCTCCGTGATCAACCAAGAGACGGGGCTGGACCTGAAACACAAGCGTCCAGGCGGTCCTACGTATCCCATAAGGATGGGAATCAAGCCGTACGTAGTTCTTGAGAGGCAGTTTAACGTCATGCAGGACGATGAGGGGTGTGAGGTAGTCCCACACACGGGGGAGGCGTACGGCGCGGCCAGTAGACCAACGTGAACGAGGACATAATCCCCCGCTCACGCCACACGCCTCGCACAAAAAGAAGGGGGACTTGGGCCAGATGCCCAACGCGGGATAGAGATTCCCGGGAAATGGGGCTGGGCCCGAAAAATGAATGTTCAGGCGGTCCTACGTATCCCATAAGGATGGGAATCAAGCCGCACGTAGTTCTTGAAGTGCAATTTAACGTCATGCGGGACGAAAAAAGAAAGGGGGAAGCGGAAGGCATCCCCAAACGTGGGGGGCGTACAGCGTGGCGAGCAAACCGACGTAAATGAGGGCATAACCGCGTGTTCACACCATACACCGCATACCCAGAGGCACTTGGGCCAAAGGCCCGAGATGGGACAGAAATTCCCGCAGGATGGGGCTGGGCCTGAAACATGAATGTTCAGGCGGTCCTACGTATCCCATAAGGATGGGAATCAAGCTGCACGTAGTTCTTGAAGTGCAGTTTAACGTCATGCTGGACGAGGGAAAGGAGATCTTAGTTTAAAGTCGTAGAGCTCGGACCATGAGAACCTCACGCACGCCACTTCGCGGTCCTATCCACTGGATATGCGAAGATGCACTGAGGGATAGTGTCAAGAGCATCTAGATTTTGCCTGGTCAGAATGGGAGGTGGAAAGATTGTGAATCATGCGGCCATTCACTCAAGGACTGGGGGCACCGGCGTGACGATATGGGAGTACTGCCGGCCGTGGCGGAAAAGCAGCATCAGTATCGCACTGACTGTTGATGGAATGAGGCAGCAAACGAGCATCAACCGCTCAAGCGCAGGATTCATATCGACTTGCTGCCCAAAGCCCTTGGGGGCACCAGCCCGAGTCGGTGGGAGAGCACTGAGGCATTGTATCCAGACCGCTCACGGGGGTCCCACCCAGGGCGTAGGTGATGGGTCCGAATGAAATGGAGCATGAAGCCTGAAAAGTGGAAGGAACCTGACCAAGCAGAACCTGACGCTCCTGGCAATAAACCAGAGTACTCTTGACACCGGTGGACCACTGCAAGGGGTCGAGGGACACGCCTTGAGGGTGACCCGAAGGCGGTGGATTCCCAAGAGAAGGGGGAATCTTTAAGAGGTGGGGGCTGGACCCGAAGCTTCAAACGTCCGGGCGTTCCTATGTATCCCATAAGGATGGGAATCAAGCCACAAGTAGTTCTTGAGATGCGGTTTAACGTCATGCAGGATGATGATGCTTGGCAGTTTAACGTCTTGCAGTGCGGACGTGGAACAGTTTAACGTCATGTTGGACGAAAGCTAAACAGTTAAACGTCTTGTAGCTTGGACGATATGCTAGGCAGTTTAACGTCTTGCAGCGCGGACGTTATGCTAGGCAGTTTAACGTCTAGCTGCACGGACGTGGTACAGTTTAACGTCATGTTGGAAGAATGCTAAACAGTTTAACGTCTTGTAGCTTGGACGAGGTGCAGTTTAGCGTCATGTAGGACGAAACACTTGGCAGTTTAACGTCTTGCAGCGCGGACGATATGCTAGGCAGTTTAACGTCGTGCAGCTTGGACGTGGTACAATTTAACATCATGTTGGACGATGGGCACTCAGGAAAAATACTGCTTGAGGAACCTAGCGTTGGTGGGAGGAGTGACACGCCCACCATTCATAGTTTCTAGGGAGTACGCGCCATTGGGATAGACCTTGTGGACGACAAAAGGTCCCTCCCACTTGGGCTCCAACTTGGGCGGCTTCCTGCCGGGGATCATTGGTGCTCTCAGGGCTAATACTAGGTCACCCTACAAGAAGGAGCGGAGGCGAACCTTCTTATTGAAAGCTCGAGCCATCCTGCTCTGATGCCTCTCCAAGTTGTGCAGAGCGCGAAGTCTATTCTCATCCAGTGCTTCCAACTCGACTAGACGGGCTTCAGCAGCTCTGTCCGACGCTTGCTGGTCGTAGACCGCGGTGCGCAAGGACGGTAACTGGATCTCGATGGGCAGGACGGCCTCAGCTCCATACACCAGGGAATAAGGGGTCATCTGGGTGGAATTGCGAGTCGTCGTCCGATAAGCCCAGAGGGCGTTGGGGAGCTTTTCCGGCCAACTCTTCTTGTTCTGACCAACCATCTTTTGCAGAATGTTAGAGAGGGTCTTGTTAAATGCCTCAATCTGTCCATTCGCCTGCGCATGATAGCGAGATGTATGATTCGAGCGAATGTTGTACTTGGCGTACAACTTCTTCAACTCGGCTGCTCGGAAATTGGCTTCGTTATCCGTGAGGATAGCGTGAGGCACTCCAAATCGATAAATGATGTTGGAAGTCACGAAGTCAGCGATCGAACAGGATTTGACCTCTCTGAGCGGAATCGCCTCTGCCCATTTGGAGAAGAAGTCCGTAGCTGTCAGAATGAACCGGCACTAGCTAGCCGTCGCCGGTGGGTAAGGTCCCACAACGTCCATCCCCCAGACTGCAAAGGGCCAAGAATACCTGGTGGTATGGAGAGGCTCCGGCGGCCGATGCACAAAGTGCGCATGAACCTGGCACGCATGGCACCTTCTGGCATACTCGATGCAGTCATTGATCATGGAGGGCCAGAAGTATCCCAACCTCCGAATCTGGTGGGACAGCTTCGGCCCAGTCTGATGGGCACCGCATGAACCAGCATGAACCTCCTGCATGACTCGTGGGATCTCAACTCCCTGAAGGCAACGGAGGAGAACACCATCAAATCCGCGTCTATAGAGGATCTGCTCTAGGCCGGGACTGCTCTGGAGGACAAATTGCGATGCGCGGCGTCGAACTCGCTCGCGCTCGGCTCGATCCGATGGGAGAATTCCATGTTGGAGGTACTCAACCAAAGGCGTCCTCCAATAAGGGGCTGGTTCGACTGCCATATCTGGGGTACTCGGGGCTCCGGGCATAGGGGCAACCGTGGTGAGATTACTTACCGACGGGCCGCGACCCCCCTCCGGGATAACGGGAGCGATGAGCCTGCGGTGCGTCACGCGGACGATCAGGTTATCCTGTTCAGGCTCTGCAAGTGACGCAGCAAGGCTGGCCAGAGCATCTGCTCGACCGTTCTGCGACCGGGGAATATGGACAATTGATGGCCGAGAATGGAACTGGGCCATCAGAAGGAGGGTGCACTCCAGCAATGGCACAAGTTCCGGCTTCCTGACAACATAGTCGCCATTGATCTGCTTAACGACCAGCTCGGAGTCCCCTTTCACACACAGATGTGGCACGTCGATCTCGAGAGCCCACTCGAGGCCCGTGATGAGGGCATGGTATTCCGCCTCATTGTTGGTAGAGCCCTCTAACAACAGGAAAGATTATGGCAGCACGTCTTGCTCCAGGGTAATGAAGACGATACCCAAGCCCACTCTGTTGAGCTTAGGGTTATCGAGTCTGTTACCGGTGGGGCTCCGGGAGGCACCGTCGAAGTGCATCTGCCAGCATGGATCGGCATGATCGACCGAGAGAATGGCCTCATCAGGAAAGCCTAGATCAAGTGGCTGATCCGCGGAGGTTGGGTGAGCAACCAGAAAGTATGCCAATGCTTTCCCTTTGATGGCCTTCTGAGACACATACCTGATGTCGAACTGCTGGAGAATCACAGCCCACCGCACTAGACGGCCATTCAACATAGGTCGGCTCAGGATATACTTCAACGAGTCTGCCCGAGAAACCAACTGTACCTCATGGTGCTGCAAGTAGTGCCATAATTTCTGTACGGCAAATACGAGCGCTAGGTAGCTCTTCTCGATGGGGGAATACCTAACTTCCGCATCGAGGAGCATGCGACTGAGGTAATAGAGGCTATTCTCTGTTCCCTCGTTGTTCTTCTGGGCGAGAAGGGCACCAAGGGACCGTTCCAGGGCGGTCACATAAAGGACCAGCGGCTTCCCGGATACAGGCGGCATCAGAACCGGAGGTTGAAGCAGGTACTACTTGATTTACTCAAAAGCGGTCTGACACTCTTTATCCCATACATAGGTGACACCTTTCTTCATGATCCGAGAGAAGGGCTTACACTTGCCGGCCAGATTCGCGATGAATCGGCGTATATAGGCTAAGTGGCCTTGGAACCCTTGCAGTTCCCGGACGTTACCTGGGGGAGGCATCTGGCTAATCGCCCTGATCTTCTCTGGGTCGATCTCAATACCCCGGTATCTTACCACAAAGCCAAGAAACTTCCCGGAGGTGACCCCGAAGGCACACTTCAACGGGTTCATCTTCAGGCAGCGAGACCGGAGGAAGCCGAACACTTTCTCAAGGTCTTTGAGATGGTCCTGACGCTGGCGCGATTTGACCACCAAGTCGTCGACGTAGCATTCCACCAGTGTGCCGAGGATTGGCTTGAATATGCGGTGCATCGCCCGTTGATAGGTGGCACCTGCATTCTTCAGGCCGAAGGGCATGACCCGGTAACAAAAGATACCTTGAGGGGCCCTGAAGGCAGTGAACTCCTCATCCTCAGGGGCCATCCGGATTTGGTTGTATCCGGAGTATCCATCCATAAAGGAGAGGGCTTGGAACCCTGCCATGGCGTCAATCAACAGCTCTGTCACTGGAAGGGGAAAATCATCCTTCGGACAGTGGCGGTTGAGATCGCGGAAGTCGATACAGACTCTGATCTGCCTGTTCTTCTTCCTGACCGGCACAATTTTGGCCAGCCATTTGGGGTACTGGACTTCCCTCACGAAGTTGGCCTTGATAAGCTTGTCAACTTCGGCCTCAACCATGGCACCATGGGATGGGTGCATCTTCCTGGGAGGCTGCTTGAACCCGCGATGGTTCGCCGGGAGACCAAGGCGGTGGATGGCTACCTGAGGATCTAGCCCCGGCATCTCGTCATAGCCCCAAGAAAACACATCATGGTGCTGCCTAAGAAAGTCCACGTACTGCTGCCGCTCCTCAGAGGGCATGGTGGCACTGACCAATGTGGATCTTGGATCTGCTTCGGTTCCAAGGTTCACCTGTACTAACTCATCGACCGTGGCGGGGACGCCCTCCTCAAAGGCTGGGGGTGCGTCTTCCACATCCTCTCCACTCGGGGAGGGATCGTCCACGGGAGAGACTGCGTTGGAAACTGCATTGGGGCTACCAGATCCTGCTGGGCCGCTAGTGCTGGAACGGGCGGTCGCGTTCATCTCATCAGGAGACTCACATGCCGTCGAGACCATGGCTACGTCCAACCGTTGAATCGGGAGGACGTAAGCGTCATCCAAGCTTGCCCAGGGATCACTTGCAACAACGACAGGCTCAACCTCACCTGCCAGGATCTGCTTGTCCTTGCTCTTGTAATAGTCCGCGTCCAGATAACGGGCTTCACATGAGGCAAAAGGAGAGGCTTCTCCCTGAAGCACGCCTACTCGACCATTAAGGGAGTATTTGAGGCATTGGTGGTATGACGAGGGAACCGCCGCATGAAGGTGGAGCCATGGCCTGCCCATCAATGCGTTATATGCAGTGTCCTGAGAGACTACCATGAATTCGGTGTTGGCAACCAAGTCACTGAACTGGGTCTTCAAACGTATCTTGCCGACCGGGGTTTGCTCGGTGCGGTCATACCCCTGCATCCCGAGGTCGGAGGGGATCAAGTCATCCTCAGACAACCCCAATCTCCGGAGCGTCCGAGTTGGAATCAGGTTAATCTCGGACCCCGTGTCGACAAGACAGCGCCGGACTTCAAGGACATTGAACTGGCCAGTAACATACAACGAACGGATGTGCCCCTATATAGGAGGGTCTTCATCCTTACCAGAGAACGAGATAACTGCCTGATATTCGGCGTCCTCAATCGTTTCGGCGTGAAAGGCCTCTGCGGCCGCAACCTCTGTCTCAAACTGGAGGGGGCACTTCAGGGCTTCAGCGAGTGCCTCGCGCATCTCAGATGACTTGCGCAGAGCCTCAAGGATGGAGAGCCTTGCTGGGATATCGGCCAAGTGCTTCAGGACATCATACTTTTTGGCCAAGCGCGAGCCCCTGGTTGCAGGAGGTTCCTCTGCAATTGGAAGCATGACGGGCCTTACCGGTTGGACCAGTGGCCGACTGGTACTTGGCACATCTCGCTGTTCACTGGTTGAAGCCCAGGAAGTAGTCACCGTACTGGGGTCAGGAGGCCGGGATGGACTCGTGGCAGGGCGGAGCTGATCGCGACGCGGCTGAGGCGGTTTTGCCTGGTCCCACACCACAAACAGTGGCGGAGGCGAATCCGTCATCCCCGGATGGGGGGGCTGCGCACGCTGAGCTCGGTTTTGAGCATGCTGCCTAGTCTCAATGGCGTGCACGGCCTGGCTGGAGGTACCAACTGTCGTGCCCCAGCGGCTCCTGTTGTTGCGGTTCCTCCGACGGTGGCGACGACCGGGGACACTAGGGAGGTCCACCTGGAGTTCCTCAGTGTCGGGAACCGAAAAGGGATTTACCAGCTCGACGGTATTAACCGAAGCGTACCCAACACCCGCCATCCGTGGGGGGGAACCCAGGCCATCGACGTCGTGAGACGGAGTGCCCGATTTCCCTTCCCCAGCCCCTGGCGGGTTCCGTGCCCCGGTGCTGAATGCTCGGCCGGGCAACATGCTAGTCTTCCAACACCTCTGAAAGCCATCAGTCTTCATATCGAGGAGAAGAGATTCACGTCGGGTTCACCATTTTTCTGTTTCGGTGCGGATGTGCGCCAGGCTTCTGTTCCGACGCTGTTCCGCCAGGACGCGTTCGCGCATGCGCCCGTCGACCCGAGGGGATGGGAGCGCGGCTTGTGGTCCCGCAGTCCCGCTTTCCAAAGGCGGTCAGCATCCGTCCCTTGTTCAGGGGCGTCTGCTCCTTGATCGAAACCGGGATGATGGGATGTCGGCTTCTCCTTCCGTGGACGTCTCCTCGGAACTCGTCGCCTAATCCGGGTCTCCCTCATAGATTTAAGACGTGCTCGTGAATCTCATTCCTGGCGCCATATCTTCATGGACACCGGTTAATTACACTGCTTCCGCCCGGACGCTCCAAGGAGTCTGGTCGGGGCAGCAACCTGCGGTGAGAAGACCGGGTGGCTCTGGGCGTTGGGGGCGTGCCTTAACACTGCAACTCTGCATGTCTGTCTTCCGTCCCTAATAGGGATTCTCGAAGGCCTGATGGCCTGAGGAATCCCGCGCTGGGTGCGGGGAACTGCGTCACCTGAGGTTTTCCTTAGCTTCCCATGTTTAACACGGGGTATGCCGCGAGTTTAACATCCAGCGGGGACGGCATCGGACTGATCAACACAAGGAGTGGATCAGATGACAGAACCACGTGCGGGGAACCTCTGACGCTGGGGCCAGCACATGGGCGTCTTCCCGAGTGAAGTGGAGTGGAATGAAGTTGCATGACCCCACCGGGATGTGGCGGCCCGGGTAAGGGTCAGGATGGATGATGGAGTGAAGAGCTTGGACCTCGTAGAGGCTTCCTACGTACCGTGCGTTAGCGCGGATCAAAGTCAGCGTAGTTCGAATATACAGTTTAACGTCATGCTGGACGTTGGCGAGCCGACTCACGAGGAGATCGAGGCTGCTGGGCGGAGGATTGAACCGAACCACCTCACACAGAGGGGGATGGAACGGCCGGTTGGATCACAGTTTCACGTCATGCTGGACGTTGGAGAGCCGACTCACAAGGAGATCGAGGCTGCCGGGCGGAGGATTGAACCGAACCACCTCGCACAGAGGGGGATGGAACGGCCGGGTTGATCAGAGTTTCACGTCATGCTGGACGTTGGCGAGCCGACTCACGAGGAGATCGAGGCTGCCGGGCGGAGGATTGAACCGAACCACCTCGCACAGAGGGGGATGGAATGGCCGGGTGGATCACAGTTTCACGTCATGCTGGACGTTGGCGAGCCGACTCACGAGGAGATCGAGGCTGCCGGGCAGAGGATTGAACCGAACCACCTCGCACAGAGGGGGATGGAACAGCCGGGTGGATCACAGTTTCACGTCATGCTGGACGTTGGCGAGCCGACTCACGAGGAGATCGAGGCTGCCGGGCGGAGGATTGAACCGAACCACCTCGCACAGAGGGGGATGGAACGGCCGGGTGGATCACAGTTTCACGTCATGCTGGACGTTGGCGAGCCGACTCACGAGGAGATCGAGGCTGCCGGGCAGAGGATTGAACCGAACCACCTCGCACAGAGGGGGATGGAACGGCTGGGTGGATCACAGTTTCACGTCATGCTGGACGTTGGCGAGCCGACTCACGAGGAGATCGAGGCTGCCGGGCGGAGGATTGAACCGAACCATCTCGCACAGAGGGGGATGGAACAGCCGGGTGGATCACAGTTTCACGTCATGCCGGACGTTGGCGAGAGAAATGGAAAAAAGGAAGTGGGGAATTGCAATGGAGATACACATATGCAGTCCCCCACAAGGGCGGATTCATAGGTGAATCGACGCAAGTGTGAACCCGGGAGGGGTCCACTGATGGACGAACCGACGTGAAGACGACCGGGACGACCAGGTGCTGGGCTTGAACCTCAGAGAGGATTCCTACGTACCCTGTTTAGGAGACATGGATCAAAGTCCACGTAGTTCATTCGGTAACACTCTACCCCTGTGGGCGAAGGTCACTCCAATCCCGACATCCCTGCAGAGACGAGCGGGTGGGGGCCATATCCAAACCGGGAGGACCCTGCGTGCGAGGCACGGGATCGGGCGATGCAGACGGTTTAACGTCTTGCCGGACGAAGTACAGTTTAGCGTCGTGTGTTGAGGACGAAGCGGACGGTTTAACATCTTGCCGGACGAAGTACAGTTTAACGTCGTGTGTTGAGGACGAAGATGCTTGGCAGTTTAACGTCTTGCGACGCGGACGTGGCACAGTTTAACGTCATGTTGGACGAATGCTGAACAGTTTAATGTCTTGTAGCTTGGACGATATGCTAGGCAGTTTAACGTCGTGCAACATGGACGAAGATGGTGCCGCCGAGGGGTCTGTGTCACTTCGCGCGAGCCTGGAGGGCCGTGCGGGAAGACAACGTACGGTACGGGCACCCGCGATGAGGATCATCGGGCGCCACGCAGGCGGGTATCCTCAGGGGGTCAAAGGGGGCGACCATGGCGGATTGCGCGCAAAAGTGGGTCTTGGCGCGCAATACCGCGGGTCGGCGCGCAAATGGGCGGGCTGGCGCGTAATTGAGCCAGCGCTTTGCGTGCGGATGATAGAGATTTTGCACACCGGGCTTCGGATAGCGTGCGGGGGCAACGGCTCATTCTTTAATGAATGGCCACTTGAGAAGGGGGGTGCGCGCAATCGGGCTGGATTGCGCGCACCCGGGGGCAATTGCGCGCAAGAGGCTTCTTTTGTGGGTGAAGGCCTTTAGATGAATAATTATTCAAAGGAAAGGAGCCAAGGGGATTGCACGCGAAGGCGAACCCTGAGGCTTTCTTGCGCGAAAGAAAAGAGGTTACCTGAAGATCGGCATTGCGCGCGGAAGGGGTTGAATTGCACGCGCGAGAGACCTTTCGAATTCCGGCAACCTTCAAAACGTCGGTGGTCGCCTCATATTTATAGGCAACCCCTGGCGCGGAATCCGGTTTGCGGGTGCGGAATCGGGCCCGGCGCGCAAGGGAGCTGCGCGGGCTGCGGGCGCGCAAAATTGCGCGCCGGCCCAGCGCATTGCGCGCATCCCGGAAGGTTTGCGCGCGGCACTACAACTTTGCGCGCGGGACTCCAAAATTCTGCGCAAGGCTTCCGGGCCCTCCGAAATGGGGTTCCGACTCCAAATATGACCTCGCTTTCCGCATCCGGAGCTTTGTTTGGGAACAACGTACTTTTCCGGCATCTACACATGTTTTATGTGACACATTTATGATATGGTTCTTGGGCATTGTTATGAAAACGGGTGGTTCCGTGATAAACTAAGGGCGGGTGAGCACGATATAGCTCTCCAATGCATTGGGTAACGCGAAGGAGTGAAACGTTAAGGTTTCTCCGAAGAGATTTAGGGAATATACTATGATGGGTATTCCAAACGTAACCAAGAGGGTTACTCCCTACGTAAGAATGTTATGAATGCCTCAAGTTACCTTTATGTCTTACGTTTTCTATGATTTATTCACGATTTGATATGCATGTGTTTTATGGGTAAAGTGTGATTTCATTCTAATGTATATATGAACTCATGTTTCCTTTCCATATTTTCATAACTCTTATTGAGCTTTTTATGCTCATCCCATGTTTTTGAAATGTTTTTCACAGGTCAAGGGAAAGGTACTTGATTTGATGATAGTGTCAAGGATGTGTCAAGAAAGAATCCGTGTTATATTTTAAATATGTTTCTGTTGATAGGAAAAATGAATACTGCCTTTTATGTAACCACTTTGTTTAAATGTGGAATGTAATTCAAGTTTCATGATCTAATTCTCTAAAACTCTAAACCTAAAAAGATCCTCAATGTGTAATCTTGTAATAACTCAAGATTAAGTAAGGTTTAAGGCTAGTGCCTTATAGTTGGTATCAAAGGTCGGTTTAGATAACTTTAGAGGTTAGGTTATTCTTTAAGCATAAGTGACATTACCATAATGGTTAGGATTTCAGAAAGAGTCCTAGTTTTAGATAAAGTGAATGAGTAAGTGTATCTTATTGTTTACCTTCCTCATTAGTACATGATGGTTTTGTTGATATACTCACACTGACATTTCTATTTTTAGTGAATGGATGGATCTAGCAGGCACCAAAGAGATAACAGGTTTGAAGGAAATTGTGGTGGTTCTCTGATTAAGATACTAGATAAAATGGAGGATTCAATGAGGAAACTCGTGGTTGTTCTAAACCAACTATCAAGGAGTCATGATCAACAAATTGAACCTTGGTATGATCTTTAATGCATCATGTACGAGATGACCGATCCATGTGGAAGTTCAGGTAATAATTATAAAGGTAACCATTAGAGTTTATATGATCCTTACTTTTGAGGTAATTATGGGTTATTGTATGATATGTTGGAAAATGAAAGGCATGAGATAAAAATGAGGTTAAAATATGTTATGATCATTTTTGAAGAGTTTATCTCATTTTGGGGAATGTTATAAGAATTATATAGTTTTGGAAAAAGGACAACACGCAGACCGTGTGACTACCCGTCACGTCGGACAAAGCTGCGGGAATCGAACCCACAACCAAAGTGCAACTGGTATTTATCATCTACCACTGGACTATGTGAAGTTCCTGGTTAGTTTGACTGATTCTTTCTAGTTATATGATTTTATCAATTAAGAGTAAGTTGATTTTGGGTTATTTATGAAAATGATTAACCTATCATGGAGGATATGTGATTAGGTTAAGTACTTTTCAATACGAGACTTTAGGAGCAACTGATGTTGTTTGGAGATAAATGTTACGATTTAACTTGGTAGACTATGTGATTAAATCCTTCAAATATTTGGTTTTCAATCATATATTGGTTTACTTTGAAGAATTTTATGGATAAATTGTTTATCGGATGGTCCTCGTTGAGCTTTGGGTTTTGTTGGAAAAAATTTGGAGATTAAGCATAGATTTTCTTTTTAAAGGGTTATCCTTTTCTGGATTATCTGACCTTGTACTAACCTTTTTGGTTTTGGTTTTGGTTAAAGCCTAAAGACATGGGATGTATATAGTTCCCTTTTGTGGATTAGGTGATTCTCTAGAAGTTGATTATAGTACTCTTAATGTGAACAAGTCTTCCTAAATACCCGTCTTTTGGAAAAAATATGAGTTTGATTAAGGAATCTAGTAAAAGTAGAAAGTCAACATGATAAGTGATTATGTTTACTTATGAATAAATTCCTCAATAAAAAGTAACTTAAAACAAAAATTTTGTCTATTAACTTTTCCTACTGGGGAATCGAATACCGTTTAACCCATCACAAGTTTGTGATTTTCTTGTGGTTAACTTTCTCCTTAACATGTTTTCTATCACTCTCCATCAGAACATGACCCTTTGTTTTTTCCTCCATGTCCATGTTTTTCTACATATGGGTCAACTCGGGTGACCTCTGTGCTTATATTTCTTTATTTTAAAGTAATTTTTTTTACCGACTCTTGTTCCGATGTGGGACTTTCAAGGATGTTTCCAAGCGGAATTTTAAAATTGCGAGGACACAATTCCCAAAAGGGGGGAAGGATGTAACACCCCAGGTAAATAAAGAATATGACATTTTGATAATTATCCATATTTTTGAATAAAATATTGATATTACTTTAAAGGGGGCGTCATGCTCGATGGCGTACCCAACACGCAACAATGAGTTTCTTGGGAATCTTACATTGCACTCTAATAATAAAATAATATTATTTTCAATGGTAGTTAACAAGTAGCCGTTGTAATGGCGGGAATTGATAGAAATAACTAAAATATGATTATATATGTTTTTAAATGTTTTTACATTTATCCAATAAAGGATAGAGTCTTAAAATACGGAAAGAATTCAATTTTATGCGTATATGCCCTAGTTTTCACTAAAGGTTCACTTATCACCTTTTGATGTTGAACTGTCATTAAATATAGTTTTGATCACTCTTATACATTCTTTTGGACCAAATAAAACTCTTATTAAGAATCGGGACATCAAATTTTACTTTGTGTAATTTTTTTGGTATTTTTCCGATAAAGTTCATTTTTTAATGAATAGTGTAAAATGTTGTGTTTTAATTCAAAACCTCTTTTTAATCTAAATTATTTATATTATTAGATAATATTTTGAATTTGTTTTAAAGTGAAATTAGAAAATATTTTTTCCATTAAATCCAATAGTGGTCGTTGGAATTAATTTCACTTTGAAATCAGACTTAAACTAGTGTCGATCTTTTGATACTTATTGTTTTATAAAAACACGCTATTTGCTCTGACAGCGGGAATTAATTCTTAAATTAATTAATGTGACTAATATGTTTTGAATTTTTTAAAACGGACTTCATTTTTGAATTTGGAATATCAAATATAGCTTAGGGTGAAGTTTTGGTATTTTTCTGAAAAACTCCAATTTTTGATGAATAGTGAAACCACTAAGTGGTAATCAAGCAAACTGATTTTTCAGTTAAATGAAAGTTTACCACTAATGTGTATTGAATTTTGAAAATCCGACAAAAATGGTTGTCATTAGTATGTAAAATGTGGTTCAATGGGATAAAAATAATTTTTTGGTGAATAGTAACTTTTTTTCATTAATCGCGATTAGAGGTAATTAGTGTAATTTAAGGTAAAAATGATATTATAAAAATGTGAAAACAGCATGACACTTTTCCTACCCTTATTGGATGACTAATTTCCGACCAAGACAAGCCATGGGTCAACTTGGGGACCCCATGGAGCCACTTTGGTTGGGAAATGACATAAATAACATTTTATTTAATGTAAAAGTAAAAATGACACAAACATGATATGTTTTACTAAAACAATTGTTAAGTGGGGTTATACAAGTCAGATTTTTTATTATAAATATTCATTGGAAAGATAAAAAGATTACCTACATCATAGTAATTTTTTTATAAATTTTAGACATTAAATAAATTAAATTATTTATGACATCATAATGATGCAACGATGACATCATTATCCGACGATTTAAATAAAATTAAAAGATAATGTAAACTCTATGACCTACACATGTCCAAAACTTATTGTATGGGTGGATTTAGAACCCTTAACACCTTATCCATGAATTATATCAATGTGGTACCTTTTAAAACCGTAACACATTTTCAAATAAAGTAATATTTCTTACATTCCAAAAGTGCCCCTCCTCTCCTCTTATAAAAGGCACCCACCTCTACCTCATTTCACGCACTCCTCAAGCCTTTGGCTGGGCCAACCCCTGCCCATTTACTCTATAAACATCCCTCTACTCAACCTGGAGGATTCCCTTTGGGCAGAATCCTTTCAAACGAATCCGTTACGCTCAAATCAAAAGGAGTTACACTTTTAAAAGTAATTCATTCTCTCATGTTCATTTGTTTTATTTTGCTTCTCCAAACCCCCTAAAATCTTTTTATTTACATCTTTTGTAACAAAACCAGTATCTAAAATATACTAGGATGTTTTTATATGATTTATTCGAGTTACACTCTCACACAACTACATCAAATGGTTAAAGAACATACGGTTTCCGTGGATGGCGAAATTCTGCCTCCCGAAACGATGATTGTTCAATACTCATTTATCACCATCAATGGTGGCCATTATGATGTCACTATTATTATATGTGATATATAATATGTTTATCTTTTCCTTAAGCTTATGTTTTTTTCATTTTGGGCATACCATTATGGTTTCCATTATGGGTAAACGCGATATCTTCATTTAAGGAAGTGCGGACTACCACCCCCTCAAAGTGATTTGATTTGTTAAATACCATATGTTGGACGTATAAATCATGGAACTATGATATTATATATGATATTATACTGGAATTATAATATAACTTTATATAATTATTATTCTATTCTATAAAATACGAAATAGAAATGAAAGTAGCGTTCATGCGTACGTACGGCTTACCGTCTCCATGAATGGTGCATTTCATTTCTTACCTCTAAATGATTATGTAATATTATAAATACATGTATATTCTGGATATATATGACATATATTATATCTACATCATGAATACAATTCTGGATATAATAAACATTTGGCCACATGAACAACATGTAATTGTAAGAAGTCCACTTTCGACTTAAGAACCATATATCGTCAAAACAAATATTATTAACATAAATGATGACATAATTTTTATGACATGGTAATAAGTGATATAAAAAGGAATAATGAACTTCAAAAAGGTTCTTAAGGAAGTAGAAATTAACTCAAGTTTATTATTTAGGAGATTAAAGAACGATCGAGTCAAGTCAGACCCGAGGTAAGGGATCCTACTCCTCTCTTTCTTTTTAAGTACACTCTTTTATGTCATTCCTTTTAAAACTCATCTTTCATGTTATTGGGATGATATTTTATATTAAACTTACTGTAATTTTTATGTTAATGTGATGACAGACCCTATTCTATCTCATCAATCCATCTTGAAAGTTTTGAATGGTGCCGTTAGGCTGTCGAACTTTCGTAAGAGATCTAACCTCTCTTTTTCTTTTTAAGAACTCTCCTTTATGTCACTTCTTTTAAGCTCCTCTTTGTAATGATGGGGGATGTTCTTTTATATTCCTCTTGCTGTAAATTTTATTGTAATGTGATAAGATACCCTATTTGATCTCATCAATCCATATTCGGAAGTTTTATGTGGCGTCGTTAGGCTGCCGAGTTTTCATAAGCGATTTTTCATCTCACTTTTAATCCCGTGATATTTATGCTACATTTGCCACAAATTCCATTGAGTGGTGTATGTACTGCCTATTATTATAATATTTGTGTAATATAATTTCGTTTATGAGTATTTACATCAATGATCTATTGTCCTTCTTTCATGGGGTGTATGTTTTGAAAGATACCCAAGTCGGTAAGGGAACCTTTCACCCTCCTTTTTTTAAAAGACTTCTTTTGTTGGGTCTTTTAATTTACATATTGTAATGTTGGGATATGTTCTCATATATCCTTATTGAAGTAAATTTTATGTCCAAGTGATGAGATACACTTTTTATCTCTTATCAACTCATTTTGATGTGATGTCGTTGGGCTGTCAAGGGAACGTTTTAACCCAATTTCAATTTCTTTGGGTTCAACATGTAGTCATTGAATATGTAATACATTGAATATGTGTGAATGACCTTTTATTGTTTTACACTTAATATCCACTTATATTGGGTTTATTTATATTTGTCACACATATTTTTTAGATTTATTTGTCCTTAATTTAAGTATACCTTCTTTATAAGGGATTTCATCACATTTGACATTTCTATTGAGGGTTCATTGCTGTTATGCACCAATTCACTCTTATATGGTGTATATACTGTACTTTGGAGTATTATATCATGAATCCATTTATTCTCATGATATTATAATGTTCTGACTAAATGTTATTCCTCATTTATTATATTCAACTGCCTCTAATTTTGGTAAAACCCCTTTAACCAAAATATTGTTTTCAATGTTTTAATTATTTGTTCTTATTAATATCCTTGTTTTCAAAATGGTTTTATGGATTTATTTATATGGATATTAATGGATTAAAATTTTAAGCTTCAAGGTGGTATGGGACACTTTTATTCAAAAATCTCTTTATTAAATGTTTTAAATGGTTTTGGAAATGGTTTCTTTTTGAATGGGTTCAATATTTCAATATACTAAAATGTTATATTGTGATTGAAATATAGAAATGTTATGTTTCCTTTATGCATGTTTTATTTGACACATTTATGTTATGGTTCTTGGTCATTGTTAGGAAAATGGGTGGTTCCGTGATAAACTAATGGCGGGTGAACCCGATATAGCTCTCCAATGAATTGGGTAACGCGAAGGAATGAAGCGTTAAGGTTTCTCCGAAGAGATTTAGGGAATATACTGTGATGGGTATTCCAAACGTAACCAAGAGGGTTATTCCCTACGTAATAATGTTATAAATTCCTCAAGTTACCTTTATGTCTTATGTTTTCTATGATTTATTCATGATTTGATATGCATATGTTTTATGGGTAATGTGTGATTTCATTCTAATGTATATATGAAATCGTGTTTCCTTTCCATATTTTCATAACTCTTACTGTGCTTTTTATGCTCATCCCATGTTTTTGGAATGTTTTTCAGAGGTCAAGGGAAAGGTACATGATGTGATGATAGTGTCAAGGATGTGTCAAGAAAGAATCCGTGTTATATTTTAAATATGTTTCCGTTGATGGGAAAAATGAATACTGTCTTTTATGTAACCACTTTGTTTAAATGTGGAATGTAATGCAAGTTTCATGATCTAATTCTCTAAAACTCTAAACCTAAAAAAGATCCTCAATGTTTAATCTTGTAATAACTCAAGATTAAGTAAGGTTTAAGGCTGGGGATTTATAAAAACTATCAGCTAGAGAATAGTATTAAACATATTAGAAATTCAATATGACATTATGAGTCTTCATAGCTAGATCAACATCTAATTTTTGACGTAATTTAGACATATCATTAAAATTTTAATTTTAAATAAAATATTTTTTTTGTTCCAAAATCAAATAAAACATCATCTATTTTTTAGTGGATAGTATCTATAACTTTCACCACTACATTACCATACTCCACATCACTTGTAGTTATCAATGTAGGTTTCAAAATTTCACTTCCCTTAAATGGTAGACTAAATCTATCATCATAGATAACCCTCAGATTTGGGTATTGTTTATAATAATTCTTATTTCCCGTGAATAAGAAATTTTATGTGTCGAAGATGTATTCAGTTTATCCTTTTATATATTCGCATCATTAATGTTATTTTTCCCATCACATAGGTGGTTAATTTCTTGATGACCTTATTTCTGTCACAATAAACATTTATTATTCCCCTTTATAAAGTTTCCTTCAATTGTTTTCCAAATATTGAGCATTATAGAAAACTTTTTTTATATTCTGGGTAGTTTTTTCATATTCCCTTCAAATACATTTTTCACTTCTTATCATTTCCACAAGATTGATGAGTGAAATTTATCTTCATCTCTTATTTCATAGAATGTCAAATTATTTTCACATTTATATTGAATTATCTTGTGTCAGATTCCCTCTGATGACTTAGTTTTATTCCACTGAATAATTGATCAACAATACTTTCAAGATAGAGGATAATTCAAGAAGCATACCTTACTGAACTTGTTAAATTTTTTTCGTAGGCAACAAAAAATTTACCATCATTTTGCTTAATCACTAGGAACATCGTATGTATATTCTTATGATGAATATGTGGAATTTACTTATAAAAATACATGTTATCAAACCCATCCAATTCCATGATGTCAATTCCATATCATTCCCTCATAATCATGGTGAGATTCCTCATTTGATCCACTAAACCTTCTAAATGATAGACTTAAAAATTTTATAGTCATGTCTTAATAATTATATAAACATGTATATATATAGGGGTACTGGTCCATTTTTCATGCACTTTTGGATCAGAAGACCCAATGAAAGATATTGGATGCTTCCTCATGAACGAATCAATAAAATGATGTTACCTCCTTTGCTCATTTTGAAGTCCAACATAATTCATTGATTGGGAATGTTATATTATAATAGTAAAAATAATTTTCATTCAATATATTCTAACATATAGTTTCTCCGGAGGAAAATTATTGAATTTAACATCTCATTAAAAATTATTGTGGTATTGTTGTCTTCCATCGAATGACTAAGAAAAAAATATTTTGAGAAACAATAATCATAGTGGGAAACCCATATAATCAATGTAAATTACTAATAAAATTTCAATTTATAATCCCTTAGTTTAATATAATTTTATTAATGATCATTACAAAACTATAAGATTTTATCTAATACATAAACTATTCATTATGGTTATTACTAATGTTTTGTCATCCTATTTTCTAAAGGAAAAGAAATCCATTATTTGATACAAACTATAACAGACATAAATTTTTATACATACTTATTAAATTTAAGTATAATAATATTGATTTCATGACATAAAAATCCATGCCATAACTGTATAAGATTATTGTAGTTGGTATCTTGCAATTATAAACAACTGATTCATAAAACATCTAAATTTTATCTTTTTTATTACTTTAATACTAGAACAATTTTTTACAAATCCTTCTTAATAACTTTATTTATATCCATGTAAAATAAAAATAATAAAGTGTGAGATAAAATGACCAATAATTGTTCTGAAGTGAGAAAACATTTTAATAAGAAAATCAGAATATGAAAATATATATTTAAATTTACATCCATCATATCAAGGTCTATGATATTGAGTAATGGAATAAATCATGTGTGTTCATAAGAAATAAAATATAAAGAGAAATGTTAATGAGGGTATAACGTCGTACTTGAAATTTTGGAATACACATAAGCATAGAAAATTGTCTCATTACTAGTTAAGGATTATTTCAAAAACCATAATAGAGAACAATGTACTTTACTGAACTAAGTTCACTCCTCATTCCATATCCTTATCAATGAATTGAGTTTACTCAAATTCATGTCTTGTATTTCCAAACCATGTTTTCATCCCATTATATTCATGACTATCTCATGAGATATAAATATTTACCCAATTTGTTGGAGAGATATATAGGTTCCACCAATAATATAATGAAAACCAAGAATATGTGTGCCACAATAACATAAGTATTTAATCATATTAGAATCCATTCAAATAAATGGGTTTCATAAATAATGCATCGTAACATAACCAATGGAATAGAAACAAGTGTCTTTAATATCATGGAATCATATACATAAACCAAGAACAAAAATAATATGTATAATATTCATGAAAAATATTCCAAGTGAAGAATATGTAATGTCATGTATTGTTATCTAAAATATAAAATAATCTTAATATATCACTTGAAATAACCATTGAATAAAATATGATTTCATCTGTGTAAATTTAAAAGAAACAATGATTAAAAAAATGAACTTATACACTTGTAAGGTAGGATTATAGAAAATATGGAATCATGAAAGGGAAAAAACCAATCATACTATATACTTTTTAAAACAATTCATTTGATAATTTTTCTAAAATATATTCAAATAACCACAGTTGGAAAATAAAAATATGATACCATTTAAATTGTTTAGTAAAAAATCATACTCATGTGAAAATTAATTTATAAATCTTTATAATAATAGTTAAAATATTTTTAAAAACAATACAATGAAATTGATCATGTAATATTAATATTCCATAAAATATACATACATATAATAATCCAAAATAAGACGAGAGTTTGAAATTAACTCTCTCCTTAATTATGATATCCTTTGATCCTTAATGAACCTACTATAAATTGGTTTTAAAAATTTGATAAATTTATTATATAACTGAATTCATGTTTATTATCTTATAAATGTATAGTTATTTCTTCTAATCACCCATTTGTTAATAATAATTCATTATTCTTTTTCTTTCATTTGTTAACTGCTTCATTTTTCATTTTCATGTTTTGTCATATATGTCCCTGTTCATACACATATGATATAGTTCTGTCCTCTCTTGAATCATATTAAGGTAATATATCTTATATTTATTCATTATATACATATATTTAATAATTAATGAATGGTGAACATTGAAAACTAATTGCATCATTTTGTGGAGATGGTTGGTCGTACATATGCACGAGCGATGGTACTGTTCCCTTAATTGTGAAATGTTAAAAATGAGAAGGTATGTTAAAGTTGTTTATATGATCAATATAATGATTTAATTAATATATATCTACTATTAAAATAATTATACCAATCCAAATAAATTGGTTATGAAAAATATATTATACCACGTCTGGGAGATGATAAGTCATATATATGCATTCACATTGATTCTGCTATTCATAGGGTGGTAAAAATGTGGAATATTATAAGTAAATAATCATAATAACATCTTAATATTTATTTTATACTATAGTTATTAATTTTTAATAGAAATTTCATATTAAGAGGAAGTATAAAATTAAATAATACTTAATTATTCTGTAAAGACGTCAACTTATTTTTTTGCAAACATATCTTAAAGATCCTCTTAGGGACACTAGAGTTGGTCCCAATAAATAAAAATACCCTTAGAATTTGTATAGATATATTTATAAGAGATTTTTTTATGTGACGGTCGATCATGAATGCATAGCTTCAGGAAACGATGTAAGGGGTGTGGTTCCCTTTTAAAATATAGGTGATGGAAACTTTTCAAATTTCAAAAATTATTAATTTATATTAAATTTATTATCAGTAAAAAAAGCTCAAAATTCATTGAATAAATATAAAATATGAGTAAAGGTTGTTATATCATCATCCAAATTATTTTATGAATGTTTTTTACTTTTTAAAGAATATCGTTTTAATTATCCATTTGTCATCCAAATTTTTTTAACTATGATAAAAAATTCAATATTAGATGGTTTTAATATTTACATATTTGATGTAAATTTTAGTATAAATGAACAATTTAAAAAACTTTATAACATATTACAATTATTTTATTTTTTTATAATATTTTATGTTTTAAAATAATTGAATAAAATATTATTATGATATAATATAACTAGTTCCAATTTTGACACTACTAATTACATGAAAATTTACACATATCAAGATAATAAGTTAATTTAGAAACAATTATTTTATTATATCAACAATAGATCATGGTAATCTGTAAAATTCTTGGATTACATTATTTATTTAAAAAAAAATTTATTATATTATTTTTAATAACAATTATTTGATATTTTTATTAAGAATATATTTACACCATTGGTGTTGTATAATTTGTTTATATAAGTATTTGTTTAAAAAAATTAAAAATAAAAACCTTGAAGAAGATAAATATTTTATTTTTATTCATAATAATTATAGTAGAATGTATCATTATAGTTATCCTATATTAAAATTAGTATATTATTTAAAATATGGATGTGAAATTATAAAGGTTTTATAAAATTAAATATTCTTACATCATGGTCTCATCTAATTGGAAGGAAAAGCCAATAATATATTTTCATTATTAAAATATGTTTATTAACTTAAAAATTCACATTAATATTAGTTCATTACAAACCCTTTTCCACATTTGGACACATATGGGATATTTAACACATGGAAAGTGACATTTTGTGTCTTTCTGGGATTTAAATATTATATAAGCCATTTTCATTGAAACATTACCATGAAACAACTTTATATTGATCCATATGTGTTATGGGAAGAATAAATTTCATAAAAGAAATATTTTTCTTCTTTAAGGGTCATTTTATAGTCACTATCATTTTTTTAACATATATTACACAATTTACCCATTACCATAGTAATTTGTTTTTAAAAATTAACAACTAATTTTGGGCAAAGAAATCCATTTATATAAATTTGGACCTAATTAATCTATATTATAGATACATTTTTCCAAATTTAAAGCATTGGTGTTTCATATTTCAATTTAAAATAAAACTGATATAATGCATTGAAAAATAAATTTTTGGAAACACAACCTTTTCAAACAAAATGTGTTTTTATAAAAAATCATATATCAAAAACGTTAAAAAAAATATAATTGAATTATATTAATTTTTAACTAACTAAAAACAATTAATAATAATGTAAAAAATATTTTTCCCTTGTAATGAATTTATTAGAAAATAATGTTTTGAATACAAATCAATATTTTCAATATTCCTAAAAATACTGTTTTTATGCAATTATAATAAACTAATATAATGATATTTTTGACATGGTGTACTAATAAATATAATATTCCATATTAATTATATTTTTTTTATCAATTTTAAAAATAACATGCATTCATAAAACAATTAAACCATGTTTTCGAATAAAAACTATTTTTTGATGAATAATGTGACTTTAATAAAAAATGAATGAACATTTTATATTAACTAAAAAATAATTTATTATTGACAAGGAAATTATATTTATAATATAAATGTGTTTTTATACTTTATTCCTTCCAATTTAATAGCAATATTATAATAAACATATAACATTAAACTGATGGTTTCAGGTAATGACAACTATTAAAAATTTAAAATTATTTTGAACAAATTATTTCATGAAAATATATGGGTTTTAAATGTAATTTGAAATTTTTTATAGTGTAATGAACTCCTCAAAATAGTTCATGTGACTCGCAAAACAAATCATTGTACCATTCATAGATACATTTGTGGTGGACTTTATTGATGATATCATATCATATTTGATATCATGGTAGGTTAAGACAAGACACATATGGATGTTCTGAAACATTCTTTCTATGCACAATCTTTATAAGGAGCTCTTCATGTGTTTTTTAAGGATTGCATATATCCATAGTTTGGAACATTTCCTCTATGAAAAGAGAATATAAGTGGATCCAATTACAATTGAGACAATGTTATCTTGAGATCCACACATGAGTACAATAGATGTGTGAAGCTTCTATATAATGGAATGATAATATTGGAGACTTGTACATCATTTCTCTAAACTATAGTCTACCTTGATAAATTTTACCCAAATTTGAATGGATTCCCTATTGATTGAGAAACTCTATCATTCATTTTAGGACCTAGGATAGAGGTTGATGAGAACCCCCATCTGGATATTTCTATAGGAGGGTGTTGCGTTTGTAGTGTTCAATGATTTTTCCAGTACAAAACTAGGATGTATTCTGATATATAAGAAAGAAATTATTATCTATGGGTCTCTGTTTTTGAGGCACATGATCCAAACTATGATTCCCATGATCAAAAGTTGGATTTCGTAATCTTTTCTCTGAAGATGTAGGGAAACTACCTTATTGGGAAGAGTATTATCAACTATTTTTACTATAAGTGTCTCACGTATATCATCATTCGGAATGAGATTAAAAAAGAAAGAGGTGATGGATAAGGATTTACCAAGATTATGAATTGAGATAGTATATAATCATGGGTATGAGAATATATATGAATATTGTCTCAATATAAGAACATGTTTATGGTTTTTGATTGAGGTTTCAAAGAAGTAATCACTATATTAATTATCTGTAGCTGATTAGGATGGTGAGACATATCTCCAGTCAATGGATACTACACCACCCATTCAACGGTGTATTAGGGGGGAACATAAGGGAGATATAAACTCTGATACCATATATTCAAATACTTATATAGAACGTTATCCTTATGTATTTTCTAAAGGTTGTGAGAACATCATCATTTTTATTGGTTGAATGATATTGATTCTGACAGTACATGATGAGGTTATGTGGGAGTTTCATAAAACCCATTGCTAGTATATATAGTTTTGGAAATAATGAATGATTATATTCACTGTTAGTTCTACTAGACAATGATGAATATGTGTATCACTGAATATGTCACTTGATGCGTCACTTTTCAACATGTAAAGGTTGTGCACAATGCTTTAGTTGGTATTTCCAACCACTCGAGGTTATATAGTTTTTTTTTGAATTCTGTATCTATGGATATTGTGAGGGGGATTCGATTAAAATATAGAATAAATAATGCCATCTGGGTGACCATTGATGGAATCACAATGATTCCGGACTTCCTATCTATTTGAGTGATGTGTTAAGTAGAGAGCATGTGATTCTATTATATACATGATATATCCCAACTCCAAAATATATTTTTTTAGAATATTATTAATTTATTATTTATTCACATCTTGAGTATATAAAGGATTTCTTGAGTAATTTAGGACCCATATGAATTTTATCTTAGCATTCACCACCAAACTGATGGCCAGACAGAGGATACAAGTCATGTAATAGAGGGAATATTGTCAGAATAAATGTAGGACTTTTATTTAGTTTGTAATAACACCTACATTTTGTGGGTTTGTGTATAAATAAAGTTACCTTTATACCATTTTTATAACACTATTTGAGGCCTTTTTAGGTGACCCTACAATTCATGACTATGTTGGACTGATCCTGGTGAGTTAGTAACCATGGTTCCAAAGATGATATGACCTACAAAAGTGAAGGTGTGCATCATTGTGGGTTGGATGTGGACTGTAATGATCCATCAAAATTAATTTGAAAAAAACTGTAAGAGGTATTTAGACTTTATATGGGGACATAATGATTTTCTGAAGGTCTTATATTGACATTGAATGTTTATCTTTGGATGAGTTGGCATGTTATCATTATGATGCATTATATTTTTCAAAATATTAAGTATTGTTAGAAAGTTGGAGTACCTCATAGCGCTAGAGGTCTAGTTAGAATGGGTACAAGAAGTATTCCTCATGTCACACTAGAGGGGTTGCATGCAAGACCGAACACAAGTTTTCAACTCACAAGAGATGGAAACAATGACGGAGCTATCGGTGCATGTTACATGGTAGAGAGAAAATATTTAACAAAAAAATATCCCACATGTTTGAGATATTCCCATGGTCTGTGTATGGTGGTGTAATTAAATTATTTTGGAGAAAACCCTGTAGTGGGAGACCCATATGTGATCTTGGTTGAGAAATATTAGGTAGATTGTAAATATTTTTTAAATAAAAATTCCTAAGATAATGAGAAAATATGGTTCATGTTCCTTTCCAGGTAATTATTTTAAAGTCATATAACATTAATATCATATCTAGGTGCAAATAAGACATCATATTTTGAAGCCTATTGAGCCCAATATTTATATTATTAAAATGATAAATATTTTAATATCACACACTCATAACATTCTAGAATCAATGGAATAAACCCTAAATGAGGACATAGACTTGAAATCAGACACACATATTGAGTATAGAACAACGGATTTACCCTATGAAGGACACACTCTCTGTTGGAGTTTGGAATTTTGTTAAAGTTCTATTATGTGTGAAAAAACATTATAAATAAATATATTTATTTATTTACTATTAGGATACATTGACCTAATAATCTCTATTTAAATATAAGATTACTTCCAGGACCTAGTGATAGTTGCACAACAATATTAATTTTAAGAATCCATTAGAAGAGTATTCTTGGAGTATAAATGAATCAACAACAGTATATTAGTATTCCTATTCGATGTCCCAATTAGATCTTGTGAATATTTAATAAAAAAAATTTAGTTCCTCATCAGTGATTGATCCTGAACTGAGGAAGGGAATTTTCATTAATTGGTTTTCTGAATATTTGATATCACATGTGTAAAATGATCCAATTCACCTAAAATATTGGTTAGTAGTTCGATGGTTGATTTTTGGGGATATAATTTTATTATTATTTCCCCTCTTCATTCATCACCGTAACATCAATTAATCAGGTCTATCCAAAAAAATAAACATGTTTTTTCACATGTTTTTTATTTTGTGGTTTTCCCTCCTTGTTCACCAAACTATCATAATTGGTATTTTTTCCCTTGGATAGATTTTTTTCTTGGGGAATGTTCATTATAGAATTGATCCTTTTAACAGATTAATGTTATTGTATGTCTTACATGGATATCTACATCATCGTTGTGGTGTGAGATAATGGTGTATCATTAGGGTTTGGATTTGGGTTACTCAATACACGGTTCATGAATTTTTTATTAAATGATCTGATAGTGTTTATTTCTAAAGGTAAACAATTTCTAGAATACATCCATCATCGAAGACACATGAATAGACAACCATATATATAGTAACTATAAGAATTTTGGACTATGTATCTACTTGTGGCATCATGGGATAAGATACATGGAAAATCTAGAATTTTATTGAATTTCCTACCAATACAATTCATATTCTAATGATAACATGAAATTTAGTCTTGTTTCTATGGTTATTGTGTTTACACTAAGAGAAAAGTATCACAAACCTGGTGAGACATGTCACATGTTGTGTGACCCGGGGTGGGTGTCTCAGTGTGTATCATATGGAATGCACTTACACCATCATTGATACTAACACATGGATGGGTTAATTACATAGGAAGGACCTGGTACTTGGAAATTGATTGGTACACAAGAACAAACATAGAATACATTCAAGACTATGTTAAAAGAAACAAGAGAAGAGAAACACATGAAAATGCATAGGAATACAGGCACAAACCCATGTAGGTTCGTGATTAAATGTAATCTTAATGTAACATCTATAAACTCTATGTACTTTCTGTGATGATATTTGGAGTCCTTCATTGATTTAGTATATACCATATGTTGTTGAGTTTCATTCATTGGTACATCCCTATGAATTTAAATTTTTTAATATTCCCTCAACATTGGATTATGAAAACTTCTATGAGATCTTTTTCGGATAGAGTTTGTGGTATCCATCAACGTGGCATGGAATGGGATCCTCTATCATATCATGTTTCCTAGATGAGGTTTGTGGGGTCTCCATAACTGACATGAAAATGGTATTAATCCATTATTGTTCATATTGATCTAGTAATGGTTGTGGCATCCCCCAGAAGTCATTGGTGCGATCCCATATATAGGAAGGGTGATATTCAGAGATCCAATGGGTTACTGTTGCTGAGGTATGCTAAGATCAACCTCTTGGATAAAACTTGTTAGTGATAGAACATCTCATCGAGTGGATTATCCCAAATGAGGATTACATGAAATCATATATAAAATTACATGGCTTTATTTTTTTTGACCTCATCAAAACATAGAGACTTTTATGAATACTTGTTTAATTTTATTAGAATAATTATATCTCATATAATCATTAAGATACACTTTCATTGATGAGTTGACTATACTTGAAGCTTCATTCATAGTGATTTTGGTGTCTTCTATGGAGTAATGTAATACTAACCCCTTCATTGTTACTTCTCACAGAAGTCACAACTTATGAAGATGACATTATTTATGATGCAGTCATCAGAAGATTGAGACCATGAAGATCCTAGTTTTCAGCTAGACAGACTGAGTAATAGTCTCCTCCCATTGAGTAGGATGGAATCTTTTACAATTTTGGTGGGATTTTATTTTTCCCATATTCTTTCTAGTACATTTTTATAGTATTATTTTGGGATTAAGTTATATGATTGTATTAGTATTAGTTGTACATTTCATTTAGCATTTTATATTCATAGATATGTGTTGTAGGAACCCAATCCATTCAAATGGTAAAAAATATATATTTCATTTAGAAGAAATTCAGTATATATTCATAATTGTGTTGTAATGTGGGTTACCATTGAGGCCATAAATGTATTAATAGGGGTATGAGGATTGTTTGGAGCATGAATCCCAACTTTGGGGAGAGAATGTCATGTCATGCAGTTAGTATAAATATTTTTTAGAAGGACACACCAATAGATAAAGTCATTTGGGGAAGGATAATGGGTGGGTGGAGACTATATGATTTGATAAACCATGACTTTTGATGCACATGCTTATGTGAAACCATCTGCAGTTTTTGAATTTGGGATGAGATGTGGTTTTCCATTGGATTGGGAAACCCTATGATCATCCCATTTGTGGTCCCTCTATTTAAATTAGACGGTGCACGGTTTGGCAAACCATGTGGAAAAAAATATGTGACCCATAGTTTTTGGTGAATTTACCAATTTTTCCTTAATTAATATTATATTTGAACAATAATTTTTTCTTTATATCACATTAGATGGAATAGTAAATTGAGAGGTGTCCTTTGAATCATAAACTAGGAGTCATAAGAATTTTTCCATATGAGTTTGAAATGATAATACTATAGAAGCATCAATTATGTGTAAAAAGTACCCCAATTCATTTTTTCAATTCCTCATACATATTGGTAATAAATGCACTATTTTGGGGCTTGATAATTTTTCCAAATATTAGGTTTTTTAATGGTCATTCATTTTTTATACTAACATGATTAGAATCAGGTGCTGATTCTGGATGATCACTCTACAACGATTCTATAGTATGTGGTGTCATGAATTTCTGTCAGTGTTTAATTCTATATATATTTTGTTGTCCTACACTCCCAATTATTAGAGTGAAGCCCTTGAAATGAAATTTAATCCTCATTTAAAATGGATTGTACATACATAAGTAATTAATGTGACCCATTGATAATTGATTAAAAGTTATGGAACATGAATGGGATCCTACAATCGGGTGTGCAATATAATTAAATTGCATATTGTGGATGGATTTTGGATTGGGTAACCGTTTAGGTGATTCATTGCCCTTTATATGGGATTTTCAACTAATAAATTTAATTTTAATTAAAATAATAATTGAATTTTAAGTATCATTTTTTAATGAAGGGTGATTGGAAACCATGATATTGGTATATTTTCAATAATTTCTAATTTAAGAATGAGTTTCTTATAATATTGAACTGTACCTATTAGATATCAATGATTACCAACCATTGATTCCATTCCCTTTATTTGAGCTAGATTCTAAGGAGAGGCTTATATGAAATGTTCTTGGTGATAACACTTACATCGTAAAATTATGATTTTTCATTATTATATATTCCTTAGTTGAGACATTATTTAATATAATAATTCTATAGATGGACTCACTTGGATATGAACTTCATTATGACTATGTGAAACATTTACTCTTTATATGGATTACCAAGGATAGGCTCATGGGGGATTAATATTCTATTCTTGGGGGATAATTGGATTACTTATGGATATACAAGGATAAACATAGAGGGAAGCCAGTCTTATATGACATGGGTGAGACTTAGAATTCCTTATTGGATTTCAGGGGATGGACTCAGTGAGCGGTGATGTTACACCACACCTATCAAAATAATATGATTCCAATGTAGAATTCCTAGGAAATTTCTGTAGTGTGTGGGTTTATGATATTCTTGGAGGGATACATAGATTCCAATTGAAGAATTCCAAGTATGGTATCAGATACTCAATTATATAATGAATGAAATGCTTTATATGAGGAGTGTTCCGAAGTAAATATCAATATTGGATTTGTTCAGTGACATACACAATATTTCTAGTAGAAATATGAATCTATTCACTTCATGTCAAACAAGGGATGATAGTTTTATGCAAGGTCTCAAGACATATTCAATGAATGATAATTTTTAATGAATTAAATTTTATTGTAAAACTACACATGGAATACAATTAATTTAGAGACATCTTGACTAAGGAGGTTGCGAGTTATAGAGGATGGGTGTCCATGGGAACCTAACACTTATATATTAATTATATTCCATGCTTCCTTTACATATTATATTATTTTCTATAATGTGTAGTTATTTTATATTCACTGACTAGATGACATGGGACCATTGTATGATTTATTATTTTTATTTTATCTTACACCTAGGTTGGGACACCGATGGAACCCAAGAAAACATTATGGATATAGTTATGGATAAGGGAATGTTCCCTACAAGATGTTTATTATTTCTATATAGGAGAATAAGAACATTGAATCGATCTAATGCTCATGATCCTATTGGGAGATATCCATTTTTTCTTTGTGGTATTTTTTATATGTCTTTAAAATTTTCACTTTACACCTTCCCTATATAGATATTTTGGATATTTTTTAAAGACATGACATGTATAACCTTTATCATTTGTATATTTCATTACTTATGGTGTTATTTATTTTTATTCATATCTTATTTTATAATCATCAATATTATTTATTTATTGAATCCACTATTGATTTTTATTTTATATCTGTTGCACTATACTCTAGGGATGTAGAAATAGTCTTCCCATAGACACATCTTCAGAATTTTCTCCTACTTGTTATCCTTTTTCGTTATGAATGATATGATTTACATAATTTATGTCCCGGGTCTCGAGGAACCATTCAAAAAAATTTGGGTTTCAGATGTAACAAAGTGGTATCAAAACCAATTTTTGGACTAGTTTACTAAATTTGTAAAATATAATGCTATATGATGTAACTAGAATTTGGAAATGAGTTATTATTGTGTGTATCTATCCCACAAGTTGGAAAAATTAAATTTTCCTCGAATATAAGTTGGTATATTCAGAATGTTTTTTTAATATTGTTGACTATATTCAAGTCAAGGGTGGTAAACATGAATTTTGATGTTATTATTGATATGAATTAGAGTTATATATTGTTTGAACCCCATGTTATGTGGGTATTCCATATAATGAACCATTTTAGTAACATTACAAGAATAACATTCCATGTCTTATACCATTCCATTTGTGATGCATTATGGATTTTATGATGTTGATATATGTTTTGATATAGTTATACATGTTCTTCTGATATAAATACTTGAACATGTTATGATTTGGATTAGGTTGAAATTGTATTTTGTTTTATGTGATGTATATGACCTTATGGATTTAAATTACATAGACCATTTGGTTTTACAATTTATATAAATGGTCACCTAATGAAGATGAATATAAAAGTGAATTGGAAACTGATATTACTTATAAAAGAGAACATGACCATGAACCACCCATAATGATGGGAACTACATAGTATATCTTGATTCAATTTGATCTGTACATCAAAGAGACATAAATATAGGGGAAATAATTGGAGTGTGTTCTTATATAAGATGGTGTGTACCTATTGAAGGACCCCGGGACACCCTGAGAGGGGAGGGGTGAATCATGATGACAACTTTTTCTTTTAATGTTGTGGATCTTGTTCCCAAATTGGTAGGAACTTGTTGAACCTATATGATCATTATGATTAGAAAACAAACTTTCACATGCATATAGAGAACACATTACTTTTTACTTGGTTCACCACTAAGGGCTACGTCCAAGGAGCATACGCCGACAAGTTGTCGATCGTAGTCGATTCCACTAATCATAACTATCTATGGATTACCATGGTCTGGGAATAGACAATCTGTCCCAGGCTCACTGCCTTTACAATGGTTAAAGGATAGCTCACTGCTTCCCTCGGGTCACTCCCGTTGTCTCCCCCTGGCTCACTGCCATCGGTGAAGTCACACTCAGTTTATAGACGTGATGTTCTCTTTATCATTGCATAAGAATGCATCCTATATTGTATGTAGATGCTCTATTGAAGTCCCATTATCATCGGAAGATGAATATCAATTTGACCTGAATGTATAGGGTAATATCCCTTCTTTCGTGCATCTCCAAACAGATCGGCGGGCTTCAGCAATACATGGTGTGCTTCACCAAGCTAGGCGTGCAAGTCCCAATATGGACCGCAAGTCCAAACTGGCGTGCAAGTGTAACCAAAGAACCTTTGCAATGCTTCCTTCCCCAAATACAAAATTGCGCGGTGCACAAGCTCTACTTGCGCAACCCAACTACCACTTGCGCGTCTCAACCACCTGCGTGAAGCGAGCTCAAAAAATCACTAAGTCTTGAACTCCGTAAGAAATTAGGAGGGATTGACCTGTATTTATAGGCAAACTGGACCCCCCAGCGCAGTGGCGCGCAATTCCCTCATTGGCGCGCAAGTCTCATCTCCGATAAACTTTGTCGCGCAACTCATTTGCACGACCCAACCAATACTTACGCGACCTTCTTTCCATAGAAATATTTTGAAGTTTTATTCTTGGAAAAACAATAGGTGTGTAAGTTCCAATCCTCTTAGGTACCGGCGTGCAAGTTCATTCACGGCGCGCATGTCCACTTACACGACCTAACCAACACTTGCGCGACCCTTATCCATTTGCCATATTTTGATGTTCTGATCCACAAAAACATATGGCACGCAAGTTTCATATCCTTCCAGACATCGGTGCACAAGTCCCTTTTCCAAAAACACTTTTCTTTATTTGTCGATTTTCAGGCCAAAAAATTTGTCAAACAATGGGAAACGGCGCCACCTTCACTACTGGTGTCTGCATGAATGGTATGATCTCTTTGCTGATACACATTCTGAACATCCACTGAGGATTGACAAAAAACACAAACCGTACACCAAATCATGCTTAGAATACCCTGGTTCCAAAAATCTCCCCCTTTGGGTTTGTCGGCAATAAGAAATAAATTCAATAGATCTCCATCCATGCGGAATTCCAAAAACACAAGAATCAACTCAACCAACACTCTAAGTCTACGTGAGCAATGCTCGGTGTAGAAAACAAGAGAGGAAGCATTAATTGGGTTCTAGTGTTTTTGGAATTTGCCATGATGCCCGATGTTTTCCTTCTGATATTTCTCATTGCAGAAGACTTACTTGTCTTGAATTTATTCCTTTGTCCCCCATTGATAATAAATCCAAAGACCGTTAAGTTGTTCAACGTTCAGCTCAAACCATACTCCCCCTGGATAGTATCTCCCACATAATCCTGCATCACAACCGTAATCATATAAAAAAAGTTATAACAAATGGGGAGAGGGGTTTTCAGGAGCCTCCTTATGTAATAGGAGGTGGTTGAACAACGAGGCTCAACTGATGCCTCTCAAACACATCTGTGGACAATGGATTGGTCAGGATATCAGCCACTTGCTCGTCAACTCCAACATGGTCCATTCTAATCACGCCTTGTTCAACATTTTCTTTGATAAAATTATAATTTATTTCAATATGTTTGGTATGAGAATGTTGAACCGGATTCTTCGTAAGATCAATTGAGCTTTTGTTATCACAGTAAATCACCGTTGGTTGCTGCACCTTATCACCAATATCTGTTAGTTGCTTCTTCATCCAAAGCAGTTGAGTGCTTGCCTTTGTGGAAGAGATATACTCAGCTTCAGCTGTACTAAGAGAAGTACTTTCTTGTTTCTTGCTCAACCAGTCAACACATTTATGCCCAATATAAAAATCTCCACCACTAGTGGACTTTCTCTCTACAACATCACCAGCCCAGTCAGCATCAGAAAACGCTGATAATTCACTGTCCCTGCCTGCAGCAAAAAATAACCTGAAGTTATGAGTACCTTGGATGTACCTCATGATTCTTTTTACTGCTGCCATATGTTCCTCCTTTGGATTATTCTGAAAGCGGAACTCAAGGAATGTTTCAAAGACAATATCTGTCCTTGTCGCTATCTGGTACAGTAGGCTTCCAATGATCCTCATGTACATGGTGGGATCAACAGAGTTCCCATCCTCATGCTTTCCAAGTTTAGTTCCAACACCAATTAGAGTTGACATTGGTTCAGAGTCTTGCATATTAAACTTCTTCAGCATCTCTCTTGCATATTTTTCCTAAGAAATGAAAGTGTATTCCATCTTTTGAATCACTTGCAGCCCCAAGAAATATGTGAGCTCCCCAATCATAGACATTTCAAATTCTGATTTCACGTCGTTGGAAAATTCATCCAATGATTTCTGCCTGCTACCACCAAATATGATATAATCAATGTAGACTAGAACCATGAATTGATCTTTTAAAGAATTCTTCACATAGAGATTATGATCAACTCCTACACTTTTGAATTCCAACTTCTTGAGATATGAATCTGGTCGTGAGTACCACGCCTGTGGTTCCTGCTTCAAACCATATAGATCTTTCTTCAGTTTTTGGACCTTTGTTTCATCAGTACCCAAAACAAATCCCACTGGTTGTTCAATGTATACTTCTTCTTCGAGTACACCATTCAAGAATGTTGTCTTGAGATCCATTTGATATAATTTATATCCTCTTTGGAGTGCCATAGCAAGGAAAAGCTTGATTGAATCCAGTCTAGCAACTGGAGAAAAGGTTTCTTCAACACCAATGCCTTCAATCTGGGAGTATCCTTTACATACCAGTCGTGCCTTGTTTCAGATGACACTTCCATGCTCATAAAACATATTTTTGAATATCCATTTGGTACCAATCACATTGTGACCTTCGGGTCTCAGGACAAGATCCCATGTCTGTTCTTTTCAATATGATCTAATTAATCATTCATGGATTTCACCCGAGATTCATCTTTTGCAGCTTCGTCGAATGAGGATGGCTCTACAACTGATAGAAATGCATAGTGCGTGTTATTCCTCACCCTCCTTATTTGAGTGGGTGCACTCCTATCTCTAATTATGATGGATGGATCAATCTCAGCTCTTCGATTTCTCTTGTGAGGTTCAGTAGCATTCTCTTCAACCATTGTTTTTTATTCTGATTCTTCTTCCGATTCAACATCATGATGTGACTATTGAGTGTTTTTTACATCATCCTCTATTTCTATATTTGTATTTTCTTCCTGTTCACATTCTTCCTGACGTTCTATCACATCAGCATATGAAGTCCTTGAATCATTTGTGTTTTTCTCTTCAATTATCTTTACATCACTACTTTCCACAATCCTTCCCAAATTCTTGTTGAAACATTTATAGGCTTTGCTGTTCGTTAAGTAACTGAGGAAAATTTCTTCATCTGCATTGTCTCTATATTTCCATTTATTTCCTTCTTTGTTCCTGATGAAGAATTTACTTCCAAAGACACGAAAGTATTTTAGATAAGGCTTCCATCCATGCCACAATTCATATGGTGTCTTCGTCTCACCCATATAAAATCCTGTTCGATTTCTGAATGTACACTGCAGCATGAACAACCTCTTTCCAGTAATGTCGTGGACTACAAGTCTCAATCAGCATAGTTCATGCCATATTGTTCACCTATCGATTCCTACATTCAACAACTCCATTTTGTTGTGGAGTTCTCACATCAGCTACCTCATGTTGTATCCCATGATTCTCTAGATAATTTTCAAATTAAATGGACGTGTGTTCTCCTCCATTGTCAGATCGCAACACTTTGATTGTTCGTCCAGTATCATTCTCAGTGATTCGCCGATATGTTTTCATGCAGTCAAGGACATGTCATTTCCTGAGAATGACCATCACACATTCCATTCTACTATAATCATCTATGAAAAGGACAAAGTACCTTTCTCCATGAGTTCCGGAAAAATTTAATGTCCCACATACATCTGTATGAATCATATCAAGAATTTGAGATGCCCTTTTCTTGTTTGGCCGATATGTACTACAGACCAACTTCCCACGAATACAAGCATCACAAGATTTTTCACGCTCACGCTTCATGTTGGTAATGTCCATGACAATTCTCAATTTTAATATTTTCTCCATTTCTTGATTATTGATGTGTCCCACTCTCTAATTCCACAAATTGTTTTCTTCTTCAACAATAAAGTAACATATATTTTCTTCACTATCAACCTGATACAAGTTTCCTTCAGTTTTGCATCCCTTCATAAGTGAATTGCCCGTCTTTCCCATGATAGTGCAGCCTTTCGAATTAAATGTAACTATAAGTCCTGAGTCATAGAGTTGACTCACGCTGAGGATATTATTACGTAGGCCATCTACGTAAAATAATTCAGTCTTATTTAGTTCTCTATTAGCTAATTCGGTACTTCCACTCCCATTGATTTTTAGAGCCCCATCCTTACCAAATCTTACTGTACCATCAACCTTCCATATGGTATTCGTTAGTAGACCGACATTACCTATCATATGAGATGAACAACTGCTATCAAGAATCCATGTACTATTTTTCATTGTAGCTTTGAGGGCCACCTCTGCAAGGTTGGATATCTCAATCTTCTTCATTTATTTCCCTCAGACATTAGATTGAGTATATACAACAGATGGCCTTTCAATTATCTCTTCCACATACACAGGTTCTTCATAGTCAATGTCTTCTTTGAGAGGTGAAAACCAGTTTGAAAGAGAAACATTGTCTCGCTGACGAGACATGACTTGTCTCAAACTTCGGTATGAGGTTTCCATGTCCCTTATCTCCCTGCAATGAGCGGCCTTATGACCAAAGTTAGAACAACGATAACAATATGCATAGAAATTATTTCTTCTATAAGAATTAGGATATGAAATTGTTCTCCTTTGTTGAGATTCTATATCTTCTCCATTCAGATTGATTCTTGCCCCTTGAAAATAAGACATGGTATGGCCCAGATAGCCACAGAACTGACACTTCATGAGAGGAAATGTCTTCTCACTTGAATTTCTCCTCATACCTTCTTCCTTGGGAGAATAGTTAGACTGTCTGTCATTTCTGAATGTTTGAGGATAATTTTCAGTTCTCCTTTTAGTTTGGATTGTGGTTTCCTTTTTCAGAACTCTAGGAAACGTTTCAACATGTTCAACTTTCATCTTATCTTTCTTTTGGATATTTTCACTTCCAGGAGTTGATGTCTCAGCCTCACAGCCAATTCCACTCTTTCGCATCGAAGTGGGTCTTTGATCACTCAATATTTTTCCAACCCCATCTGAACCACACTTGTCTCTTGGTAGTAATTCTGTATCTGAGAATATTCCAAACTGTATTTTCTTCCTCGATTTTCTTGGAACTAATTCAGTCTCCAGTTTACTCCTTAGAGTAACAACTTCCTCCTCAAGACCCTCAGCAGTTTTGTATTTTTCATCCAATCTAGAGGTGAGGTCATTGATGACCTTTTCCTGCTCATCAATTCTCATCTTCAGATCTACTACATCATCATTGCTTTCAATTATTTTAGACTGTACCTTCACAAATTCTTCCAGTCATTCAATTTCAGCTTCATGTTGATCAACATATTCAGTTGATTCTTTTACAATTGATTTCCACCTATTGCAGCTCTTACATTTAATCTTAAGCTTACTAACCACATCCTTATGTTGCATCTCAGGATCTACAAAAGTTCTCAGTTGTTTTTTTACATCAGTATCTTCTGACTTTTCAACAGTGGCCATCATAGAAGCATGGTTCCCAATTTTGAATTCTGGATCTTCTTCATCACATAATACATTATCGTCATCTTCCTCTTCACAGACAAAACTCATCCTTTGGATTTTCTTTCCCGATTTGAAGTCTCCCTTTTTAAAGAACCATCTCTGAGGCTTCTCGATGTTTTCATCTTCACTATCTTCATAATTGATATTTCTTAATCACTGAGAGGCAATGTGACCGACTTTTCCACAACGGAAACATGCGAGAGGTAACTTCCCTTTGAATTTCCCTTTCCCCTTCTGGAACTTCATTGCAATGAGAGAAAGAATTTCTTTTTCTTAGTCATCTTCACCACTACTATCTTTTGATATTTTCAGTTTATCCATGGCCTTGAATGCCATTTCCTTTCTCACCTGAGTCGTAGCCTCTTCTGGTTTGACTCTCATTTCATATGCTACCAAGCTTCTCAGCAGATCATCTAGAGAAAGTTTGGAAAGCTCTCTTTCCTAAAGGGTTGACACCTTCAAATTATATAGAAGTGGAAGTATTCCTAAAATTTTCTTTACAATATCAATGTCTTTGATTTCTTCTCCTAGACCCCAAATTTCTCCAACCACTTCAGTAATTCGACTGAAGAAAGAGTCTACATTCTCATCTGGATGCATCTTCAGACCATCAAACTGATTATGCAGCACTTGTAGTTTGGCCTCCTTCACTTTGCTATCTCCTTCATAAATATTCTCAATTTTATCCCACATGGATTTTACTAAGGTGAAATTCATCACCTTTAGGTAGATCTGATCAGAAAGAGCTGTAGTGAGTGCATTCTGTGCTTTAACATCTGCATCAAGAATTTTCTTATCTGTTTCAGTCATAGCCAAGCCTGTTGGATCAGTGAATTGTATTCCATGCACAGTAGAAAAAGCGAACTTCCATTCCAAGAGATCTTATATGTGATCTAATTCTATTCTTCCAGATCTGGAAATTACTTCCATCGAAGTGACGGACTCCCCTTATATGGACTGTGTTTTCCGTGACAAAAAAGTACTGATTCAACACTAGCAACCTTTAACCTCTGATACCACTTGAAGGACCCTGGGACACCCTGAGAGGAGAGGGGTGAATATGGGAGACGAATTTTTCATTTAATTTCATGGATCTTGTTACCACGTTGGTAGAAACTTGTTCAACCTGTATGATGACTATGATTAGAAAGAAAACATTCACATGCACAGAGAGAACACATCACTTTTTACTAGGTTCACCACTAAGGGCTACGTCCAAGGAGCATAAGCCGAAAATTTGTTGGTCGTACCTGATTCCACTAATCTTCACTAGTTGTGGATTACAAAGGTTTGGGCACAGAAATTCTTTCCTAGGCTCACTTCCTTTACAAAGGTTCAGGGATAGCTCACTGCTTCCCTCAGGTCACTCCCGTTGTCTCCCCCAGGCTCACTACCATTGGTGAAGTCACACTCAGTTTATAGACGTGAAGGTCTCATCATCATTTCATAAGAATGCATACTATGTTTTATGTAGATGCTCTATTGAAGTCTAATTCTTACCAGAATGTATCGGGTAGTCTCCTAGCTTTCAGGCAAATCCAAATAGACCGGCGGGCTTCAGCAATACATGGCGTTCATCACCAATCCAGGTGTGCAAGTCCCAATAGGGATTGCTAGTCCAAACTTGTGTGCAAGTGTATCCAAAGCACCTATGTGATGCTTCCTTCCCCAAATACAAACTTCCGTGGTCCACTTCATTTCTCTCCCAAACCACATTGGGCGAGCAGCCAACAACCGGCGCACAAGCTCTAATTGCGCGACCCAACTACCACATGTGCGTCTCAACCACCTGCATGATGAGATCCTGAAGAATCACTATGTCTTGAACCCCGTAAGAAATGAGGAGGGGTCGACCTGTATTAATATGTAAACTGGACCCCCTGCACGGCAGTGCGCAAGTCCCTCATTAGCGCGCAAGTCTCCTCTCCCGTAACCTCTGTCGCACAACACACTTGCGCGACCCAACAAATACTTGCGCAACCTTCTTTCCTTAGCCATATTTTGATGTTCTGTTCTTGGAAAAACAATAGGTGCGTACGTTCAAATCCTCTTAGGTACCGGCACACAAGTTCTTTCACAGCGCGGAAGTCCACTTGTGCGACCTAACCAACACTTGCGCGACCCTTATCCCTTTGACATATTTTGATGTTATGATCCTCCAAAACATATGGCGGGAAAGTTTCTTATCCTCCAAGACCTCGGAACGCTAGTCCCTTTTCCAAAAACACTTTTCTTTATTTGTCGATTTTCAGGCCAAAAAATTTGGCAAACACTGGGAAACGGTGCCACCTTCACTACTGTTCTCTTCTTGAACGGTATGATCTCTTTGCTGATACACATTATAAACTTCCACTGAGGATTGACAACAAACACAAACCATACACCAAATCATTATTAGAAGACCCTGGTTCCAACACCTATCCAATTTCAATATCTATGTTATGAAATGTAAACTTTGATAACATTCTTTTCAAAGGCATGTGTTTGGAATTGTAGAGAAATGAAACCATGAAGACCACTAGACACATGCTAAGAGGCTGGTGGTGACCATTCCTAAGATATTATGGGTGATGAGATATAATTGGATCCTTCAGTAGTTCCCGATGAGGCTCTAGTGATAGTACATGCCAAAGATGACAAGGAACAGTTACGTGAAGGCTCTATATGTTTCACGCAAACACATTTGGGATCAGCACGACCTCCCCCTACTATAGATGATTTCGCGCATGATTTCTAGTAGCTGTATAAACCAACATTTTATGGGATGAAAAACCTTATGCTGCAGATTCATTACAAGAGGAAATGATATCTCTCTTCAAATATTCCAATATGCCTCCTCAGATGACATTTAAACTCACAACTTTTAGGTTGTGTGATTCGTCCAAGAGATGGTGGGATGAAATTACTCAGATGGATATTCATCGAAAGTTTCGATGAAGAGATTTTTATTTGGCCTTCTATGATTAATTTTATCTTGATTTAATGAGGGATAATCAATATTCAGAGTATGTGCACTCAGATAAAGGAGTGTTATCATTATTGGATGATTTTTTCTTTCTTAATAGATCTATAATTAGTAAATATTTTTATGATAGGTGAATAGTTATCTAAATAAAGATGATATGAAGAATGTATTTAGTATGAAATATGTTAATAGGTGAATATATTTCAACTGACTAAATTTTATGAAAAAATTATTTAGGATATTATCAAAGAGAGTAACTTATTGGGGACTGGAGGTGAGATCAAGGGTAGGTTGGCATCTAGTCATGTGTTGCATCAACTGTTAGTATTAATCATCATCTAGAGATTCCATGCGAAGAAAACTATAGATAGAGCACATACATTGGTATCCCGGTGAAATTCCACCAGTGTTGTTGACTAGTCCATAATATGCCTCATTTTAAAAGAGACCCAGTCATGTATCAATCCTATGGACTGATTGGTCATCTACAAACCTTTGGAAAAAAAATTCCTCTGGGACGCTATTATAGAAGGCCTTCTCTAACTCCACATGATGAATTGTGTTCATCAGTTTCATGTATAGCCTGGAGATGGAGTATTATTGCCCAATAATTTTCAGTTGGTGTACACAAATGTGGTATCGATAACAAAGTATTGTAGAAATACTCGAGTAGATCTTCTCAGGGTTTCTAGGTGGTATCATATGGTCGGGGTCAGACCATATATACATAGTGAATCTAAACCCCAGTGAGTAGAATCCATAAACTTATAATCATAGAGGTACAATTATTGTAGCCACTACTTCCGAATATTCTATTTATGATATAGGTGCTTTAAATAGCTTTATATATGAGAAAGTTGTAGATTCCCCTTGGACCATTATTCAGACATATAATTCTGTTATGATAGTTAACACTTTTAGGGATTTGAATATAGTATCTACATCAGTGATGATAATTCCCCTTAATATTGGTGGCTATAAATTCATATGAGACTTTTTTTCCCTCAAGATAATAGTTTTTGAAAACATTATCATGATAGGCTGTTTGGTTCTATTTAATTCTTCCATAAACTTCTATTTTTATAGGGTAGACTTAATATCTCTAGAAGCCACAGTTTATACTAACAATGGTGAATGGGATACCCAATAGAGAGGATATGGACTCGGGAATCACAGGAGAGGAGGTATGGATATTCATATTTCATGTTTATATCTAGTAGATCTGGGAACATATCAAGGAGATTTCACTATAGTGGTTGATCCTTTTTGGGATTATTTCTGGAATAATTTTTATGATTAACTCATGTGTGATAAATAGCGTTCTCTATCATGCTAGTGCTAAGATATGCACTGGTATCCATTTCCCTTTACAATATGGCTACTACTCTGATGTGGAATCTCAATAGGGAGTTATACGATTTAGATTAAAATTAGTTTATTAGACATGGTACTTCTGTATGGGGTGTACCTATCCATTGGTTTAAATTGTGAATAGCGCCCTCTGACTATGTGTGGATTACTAGAAATTGGACCAACTGATTTTTTATAACTAGTATCCTCTAAATAAATTAGATGATCTATTTGACCAGCTCCAAGGAGGCTGAGTTTTGTCAATGATTAATTTGAGATGGATTTACAATTAGGTGGGTTTTAGACCATCATACATACCTATCATGGATTATTTGTTGGAGGTATGGTCCTTATCATTATAGATTTATGACATCAATTTTCATTAACAAGCCAGCAGTATTCAGGGAACCGATGAACAATGTTTAAAATCCATATCAGGGTTTTCTTGTCAAGGTATTCAGGGATGATATCTTGGTGTATTATCCCAATCAACACGACCATGAAAAAAAATAATGATATCGTATTTGAGATAATAAGATAGAATTAGCTATATGATAATCAAACAAAGATCCACATCTGAATGGATCATATTCGCTAACTTGTTCACATTATCTCAGACACAATTATATTAGTTTTCCCAAAGAATGCGAGAGCTATATTTTTATGGGGGAATACCAACACATCATTGAGGAATAAACATTCATAAGGTTATATGCCCATTACATGTGATTTATATAGGACTTATAATAGATATCATAACCTCTAATGGACTTGAGTATGTTCATTGAATTTTTTTTGTCAGATGCATCCAATTTAGTCTTTCAAGAGATTAAATGGTGATTGACATCATCATCAATATGGATTTTTTGGAGCCAGGTATGAGTTACACTATTTAATGACATTCATAAGGTGTTTTATATGAATATGTTCTTATTAGGTGGTGAAATTTTTTTTATGGGTCACACTAGTTGAAAAAAAATGATTGGAATCACCTGAAACATGATATCGAGGTAGCAATAGATGTTCATGCATTACACTCTTGGAGTCATTACAAACTTGTATTGTGATTTCTGGTTTTCACAAACCACAAAAGCGTCAAGTATATATTTATTTAGTGTGATTTGAAGATGAATCAAAATTGTTTTGTTGAATACAAACTATATTTTGACTTAGATCATGCCTACCTCCTTGAAATATAAATGCAGTAGATGATGCACTGAGCCATATGACTCAGATATAAGTAGTTTAGTAGGCCAGCACCAGGTGAGAACATATGATTTTGTTCTCTGAGATGCACTTGGAGGTTAATGAATTCAAGGGCTTAACTTTCTATCACCCTTAGCTATGAACTCTACACAACTAGATTGATTGATAATGAGACATCTATTAGATTATGAGGGACTATTTCTATGGGAGAGTGTGGTATATAAGAACCCATATCTTTGTTAGACCATAAGAGGGGATGAAATTATTAATATTAATGATCACTTATGGGGTTTAAAAGACATACATGAGGAGATAATTCGAGACTTTTTTGCGCCATCTTAGGCAGTGCACATCAGTGTCAGTAAGATTTATCAAGATTTACATTCAGAATATTTGGGTTCGGGTATGAAACGATATGAATCTGGTTTTGTTATGATATATTCCACATACTAGCAAGTGAATAAGGACCATTAATTTATTTAAAGTCTTTTACAAAATCTATAAATTCCAAATTGGAAATTGGATGATGTTGTAATGAATTTCATGATAGGATTACTAAGGCTTCCTTGGAAAAATGAATCCATTTTTTGGGTTTTTAATAGGATCATAATGGTTTCAAATTTCATATATATCGAGGTGAATTTTTCAGTAGATGTGAATAAGAGGTTGTATGTGTGGGATATAGTACAAAACTCATTGGGTTCCACACACTATCATTTAAAATAATGATTATCGTTTTATATAAAATTTCCAGAAGATCATTCAGATGGAATTGCGTGAACATGTTATTTTGAGCACAACATACAACCCTCGGACTGAAGTACATTTAGAACATATGATACAAGTGCTTGAGGATATTATGTTGATATTAATCATGGATTCTACGGGCACATGGGAGAGTCATGTTTCCTTTGTTTATTTTTTCTACAAAAATAGAATTCAGTCCATTATTTAGATGTTAACTTTTTATTATTTGCATGGTAATCCATTTTGACCACCATTGTGTTGGTTAGAAGAATAAAAGGAATCTATTCTCATAGATTTACTCATACATGAGACTCTAGAGGATGTTTAATTGATTCAAATGAGGATGGATATTGTATAGTCATAATAGAAATATTATGTTGATCATCATCAACAACATTAATAGTAAGATTTTTGAGATGAAGAGATTTTATGTTTCTCATTGTGGTTGGGTAACAGGAGGATTTGAAGACAAGGTTTGATTTCACTATGATAATCTTGATAATTTGATATTAAAGAGATAGTCAGGATAGTAGCCTATCAGTTGTTGTTCCCTCTGAGGTATTAGGATATGTACACTATCTTCAATGTGTCTCATTTGGGCCACTATAATTTAGATCCAACTCATGCTTATTAATCCTAAGAGGATGGGATATAGATTGTATAAATCCATTGAAAAGAATCATATTCACAATAGGAATCAAAACTCAATGGTTATATAAGGATATATAGTTCATCTAGTGTGATTTCTATGACAGAACAACCCTTTACTGGATGAGGCATGGGAGAAGGAGTCCAATGTAATAGCAATTGGATAGAGTTGTTCTCAAAATGTCATGAATACCATTGAGAGGGAAATTTTTAGAATAATTTATTTATGGTATTAAGATCACATGAAATTATTTCTTACTAATGGTACTTAATATTTTTATTATGATAAATCCCTAGATTAAATTATTACTTATATTCCAATGTGTTTCCCCTTTGAGGTCATAGAGGTATTTGGGGTGTTTTGGGATTATTCGGATCCTAAAACCTAGCATTTGAGGATAACAAGGCAGGATACATGAAATGTTAGTAGAAATTGTGTGGGGAAGACTTCATGGTTTTATAAAACCATGATAGTCTAGATAAAGCACTGGAGTGACCAACACTATTTGATAAACTATGTTATTTGAGGCACATTCCCATATTAAACCATCTGTAGTTTTTTTTATGTTGAATGAGACACATTTTTTTCATGGTTAGTAAAATACTAAATCAAAACCATGCGTGGTGACCCTCCTTATATATTGGGTGCATGTTTGGTGCTAGGTTCGACCAATAGCATGTTGAAACCAGGTGAAAAAGGTTTTTGGGTGAATTTATCAATTTTTCCCTAGTAAATCTATTATTTGAAACCAAATTTTAACATTCTCTCACATAGGATTTGATTGTATTTTGATAAGATTCCATTAATTCATACACTAGGTATAAGAAGATAATCTCTATCCATGGTCTAAATCATGATCAATCAGAAGCATCATATCCTTCTAGGTTAGATCCCCATTTGTGTAGAATAATTACCTTTTATTCTTGGGAATGGATGTAAAAAATTAGCACAAGATTATTTTCTCCATTTTATTGATATTTTCCCTTTCACTATTATTCTACCAATATGAGTCAATTTTAGATATAATAATGGATGAGTACAAAACTATAGACCTATTGAATATGAACTTATTATTTTTTACTTAGATTCCTAGTGCTTATACTTTTCGTTGTTTTATAAAAACAATTATATGAGTGACACCCCTAAAAGGAAATTAAATCCTCCTACAAAATGGACATGAATGAATGATTTAATTAATTATACCCATTGATAATTTATTAAATGTTATAAACCATGAGATGGAACCACCACCATTTGTGTTATATATTTATAGGGGCCACCATGGGTGGATTTTGAATTGGGTAACCCTTGAGGGGTCTATTTTCCCTTTCTATGGGATGTTCAATTGATAATTGAATTTCAATTTGGACTGTAATTAAATTAATAGTTTAATTGATTAATGGAAGTGTATGGGTGACCACAACCATATCCCATTTCCATTTAATGTATTTTTTAATCATGAGTTTTTATTATTATTTAAATTCCCATGTGAGATAAATTAGAGGACAATCCTTCTATTATTATCCCTTCCTTTGAGCAACCTTCTGATGTGAAGTTTAAATGAAATGTTCATGGTGATGAACATGAGATATTTATAACATATTATTTTAATGAAATATATGCCTTGGGTGAGATGTGGGTTCATATATGAACTCCTCGGATGGACTTAATTAGTTACATCCTTTCTAATGCCCAAGGGACACTTTTCATCCATGGAAGATTTTCAAGGAAAAAGTCATAGGGTCTTTATATTATACACTATATTGATACTAGGAATACATATGGTATTATAAGGATATAATCAAAGGTAAACTGATCAAATACTACAAGGGTGACTCCTTGGCTCCCATAGGAGACCACCCATAAAGGAAACAGTGATCAGTGATGTTATACCACACCATGAGAGATATCATAATTCCAATGAAAAATTCATAGAATGGGTTTGTGGGGAGTTGGTATATGATAATATTAGAGTGATACAAGGATTCTAGTTGATAAATTCCAAGGATATGAACACTTTATTAATTATGCATTGAATGTAATAATCTATATTTTGCATGTTTTGAGACAAATGAGAAGCATTGATTCGGTTAGTGACGTACACCTTATTAGTGGCCTGAACAGGCATATCTTGACATCATATCAATTTGAGGACACTAGTAATTGTACCTATTTTGGGTAATTTCTCAACAAATGAGACTATTTATTTAAATGAATTTTATTATAATATGAGAAACAACTTAATGTTTAGTCATAGACATTCTGGCTAAGGATGAAGTAGGTCACTATTGAAATGTTTCCATGGGAACTTTAACCTTATCTATTGTTAATTATAAATGACTCCTATACATATTTTGTTTCTTAATGAAAACTATAATTATTATATATTCACTGACTAGATGGAATGAGATGTTTGTGTTGCTGCCTATTGGTATTGTTTCTCACACACTATATGGGCCACAGATTGATACAAAAATAGACTTTATGGATGCCTATATAGATTAGGGAAAGTAACGTGTTATATGTTTCTGATTGATACATACGTGAATGATTACACAATATTTTGTAGACGCTCATTAGTTAATCTAGAGTTACAATTTTTAATATTGGTGGGTTTTTGTTATAGTTGTATTGCAAACCATACCAATACAGATGTTTTGGTTGTTTTATATGGAGATAAAAAGTATCAAAATCATCTGTATATGAAATTTCTTCTAGGACTAGTAATATATATTACTATCTTGTCTATTATTCTTATTTCTAGTTGATTTAATACGTACCATATTGATTATTATTTTGTATATTCAATGTTAAAATCTAGTGATGATGGGATTTGTAACACCCCAAGATTTTTTGAGATATATTATTTTTAATTTCATTGATGTCATCTATTGTACACTACACCAAGATTAGCATGTACTATTTGCAACACCATATTAGCTTGCAGTATAAGCAACACTATTCTTGGCTCGTGTTACACACAATTTCATGTTCGTTTTGTGGAAATTATTTTACGCAACATTAATTATAGATTTTTTATAGTATAAATGAAATATGTTTTGATTATGATATACCCAACCATAAAGGGAGCTTGCACTACACGCATCACTGACATAGATTTCATTACACGCAATCATGACGTTCCTCGATAGTGTGTGTAGTACGCAATACCAGGATTCACTAAACGACAATATGTTATTCAAATATTATATAAACTAGACGTTATGAATAATAATACCTACTTTTCGAAATTTTATAAATTTTATCTTTCAAAATGGACTTCATTTTTGGATTCAAAATATTGAAATTAGCCTCAGGTGAATTTTTGGTATTTTTCTGAAAGCTTTCAATTTTTGATGTATAGTGAAAAACAATGAGTTATAGTTTAAAACCAAATTTTTATTTAAATATTTATTTATTTTATTTAATTTTATTTTAGATAAAAATTGATACATAATTCTACTATATGTACAATTTATTCATTTGAGTTATTTTATAGTAATTATATATATATATATAAATTTTATTGAACCTTTCGTCGTCTTTTACCCACCTCCTAAAAGAAGTTGAAAATTTAAATAAAATATAATTTTACCACTTTTAAGAGTGGAATTTCAAAAATCCAAGAGACACTATTAATATCAGTATATAAAATGTGGTTCAATAAGATTATAAATAATTTTTTCTGAATAGTAACTTTTTACTTTTATTTACCATAGTTAAAAGTAAATAGGGTAATTCAGGGTATAAATGATATTATTATTACCCTAATACATGTACTAATTCTATTGGATAATTATAATGTGACCAGAAACAACCTTATGAATAAAATATGACCATTTAGGTCCAGTTGGATTTGATTATGACATTTATTATTATTTAATTCAAAGAAGAGTTAAAAGTGTTAAAATCAAAGTTAAATAACTAAAAAAATTAATATAGGGTTATATATATGATACATTTGACTATAAATATTCATTATAAATATAAAACAATTTCCTACATAATGATATTTTATTTATAATTTTTAGACATTAAATAATTTTCGTTATTTATGACACAATGATGATGCAGTAATTACCTTATTAATAAAATATTAACATAATTAATGTTCTAAATAACCAAATTAATGTAATTTGAGACTAATATTAATTAAAATAATTTTATAGGTCAATATAAAATATTACAGTTATTTGGATAAAAAAATTTCGAAGTAATAATGTTTTTATGAATTAAAAAACCAAATACAAAATAATGTCAAAATTGATATAAATTGGTTGTTAAAAAATATTATATTATGAAATGTTATTCTATTATTAAAAATCTAATTTTTGGACAAAATACTTATATAATAATATATATGACACTAATTAACCAATTGAGGTTCTATTTGAGGTTTATAGCAAGTTATTTAACCATATAGTGTAATTATAAAAGAAGACACAGTAAAAGATAAATTATTTCACTTAGAGTTAAATATAAATGATAGGTTAAAATGGAAACCTAAACTTGTCTAAAACCTTTTGGTTGAGAGGATAGCGACCCATCCCCCCTATACTTGAAATAAGTCACTTTTGAGCCATTAAAAACTGAATATGAATTTATTATAAAAAAATATTTTATGTCTTTCCTAAGGTGCCCCTCAACCCCTTATAAAATAGAACCTCCTCCCTATCCTCTTAGAACAAAATTGACCCTTAATGCTCGGCCAAACCCTACCCATTTAACTTCTCCACTTCCATATAAAACTACTAGAGGTTATTTTCTTCTTCAAAGGCCAACATTAGTTCCCTAAGAGGAGGATAAGAGGAGGCGCGTCAAAGAAGAGGTAATCTCTTCTACCGAATATTTCATGTTTCATTATTCTTCTACTTCCACTTATATAGTTGTATCATTATAAAGTAATAACATCAGTATAAATAATATACTTATATGTTATTATAAATATGAAACAACCCTATCTCACCTTCTATCCATCCTATGGAAAACGAAATCACCGTGCGTGCATACGTACGAAATACCGTCTCCACGTCGTGGGGTAATCTGTCTTTCCATCACCACCTTAATTTGGTTGGTTATAATTTTGTAAATAATAAATATATATGGTTATTATAACATCATACTGATTCTGAGATATTATATTATCCACTCCAATTCCATTCAATAATATGTGAATGATATCATTGCTCGTGTGTACGTTCGGTTTACTGTCTCCAAGACGCGATGAGATTCATTCTCCATATTAACCATTCATGAATGATTATAAAGTATATTTAATGATTAATAATGATATATATGACATAATAATGATACTATATTTATTTATATATATATATCATCTATTTACTTCCATTCAAGTCAATAAGGAAAAAAACAGCATTCATGCGTACGTACGGCCTACCGTCTCCATGAACGGTGTGTTTCATTTCATTTATGTATCTATAATATATAGATATATATATATCTTGAATATATATGATATATAAGTCATTTTTTACATTCTGTATGTAAGTAAATAATGATATATTTAAAAATATTATCAAGAACAACAAGTCCAAACACGTACGAAAAAATGAAACGATTTTACCAAAAATGCTGCTTTAAAATTGAATTGACAAAAGAACAAGTAATATAAAGACAAAAGTGAACCATATATGATATCATAAATATTATTATGGTGATTTTAAAAGTTTATAATATGTTTAAACCGACTATTAAGAGTTTCGGACATATACAGAAGAAATTTGACCTACTGTAAGGGATAACATTTCCAATCTTGTTTTTATCTGAGATTATTTATTCGTAAGTATTTAGTGGGGTTATATTTTTCATTCATTCTAGAAAAATGTTTTTGATGTAGTGTTTAATATTCTTCATAGTATTTTTAAATTCATGTTTACCCCTATTTTACTTCTACATAGTGTTATGGAAATAATCTTTCTTGTGTTTACCATAAGAGAAACTTTTTGACATTTCCAGCAAAAGTGCGAGGAGAATGTTTTTTTAACTTATACGACATGAATGGATTTTAATGGTTTCATAATGCCTAATTATCATGAATATTATTCTACAATATTTCATTATTATTTTCAAAAAATCCATTTCTTTTCAAATTGAACTGAATTTTGGGGAAAGAAAATGATTTTTATGATGAAATGATATTTTCCTCAAGAATTAATTTCATGTGTTTCTTCAAAACTATTTTCCATCTAAGATGAAAATATTTTGTATTATTATGTTTCAAGTATAATGTATCTATTTTTTACATGGTTTGATTATTCTTATGAGGAAATGATAACAATTTGTTTTATATGGATTATGTTATGATGGGATGATGTTTATGAAACCCATTTTATTCTTTGGGTTATGATCAATGATTTTTGTTTATTTTGTGGCACAAGTAAGAATTATTTCAATATGATTTTGGTAGGACCTATATCTCCTTCCAATTTTTTGGGTAATGATTTATATCTCACGAAATAGACATGGATGGAACTGAATGTTTATCCGGTTCAGTGATACAGGACTAGAATGAAGAGTGAACCCGATTCATTAAGGGACTTTGTCCACTATGATGTTATTGGAAGAAATGCCTTGGATACTATGGAAATAATATCACGTGATTAACGGTTTTCCACAATTAAATGTTTTATTCCCATGATATTTTATCATGATTGATGTTTTATTATGAACTATTCATTACGTACTACCATTTTTAATGTCATTTCTCAAGATTTTGATGTTTAGATTTTATGTTCATATCTTTATGTTCAAATGTATGTGGGTTTTTTTATTTTCTCCATTCTTATCCTTACATAGAATTTGAGCTCACCCTTTTTATATTTCTGTTTCCCCATGATATAATTAATGTTTTTAGGTAAGAAAACCAAAGTGGAAGATCTTTGTGGGAGATGTTGATAATATTTCAACGTGATTAAATGACTATGTTCTGAGTTTCCAAAGACACTAAAATAATACAGTCTTTGGGAGTCTACTTTTTATAATGTAATAAGTATTCCACAAAAGTAATGTAATGTTATGTACGTCATGTTTGGTTCTCTACAGTTGGTATCAGAGCAAAGGTTAAGATAACCTTTGGAAACTAGGATACAAAAACATTAGTGAAATCCCTAAGAATATTTCTAAGGTATGTCTATGGAAGTCCCTAAGGATAAGTATACGTATAGGTTATAGTCCTAGAATTATAGTAACGATCTTAGAATTAAACCTAAGATGTTATATATTGATGGTACTCATCCTTTATTATGTTGTTTTTCTAACATGAGTTTTTCCACTCACACTATTCAATTTGGGTTTTAGACGATGGCTGGAACCCAAAGGAACCGTGTTTATCAATGTAATAGACAATGTAATGATTGTGCTCCTGCAAAAACCTATGTTAAGGGAGACGGAGTGAAAAATCTTATTTCTATACTTACAAAAGCTATAAATCATTCTAGACTTCCAAATGAGCAGAGAAAGGAAATATATTCTATTGAGTCCTTCATGAGAATATGACCACTGTCTTTCCGTGGGTATTCTGATCCACTTGTTGCTGAACAATGGATTAGTACAATTGATATGATGATTTCCATACTTTGTTGTATAGAGCATGAAAAAGTCATTTTGGGTGTTTACCAGTTAGAAGGTGAAGCAGACCAGTGGTGGACTCTAATTAAGAATACAAGGCACCAAGATGAAATTCAATCCATGGGATGGGATGAGTTCAAGAACATGTTTTCAATAAGTACTTCCCTCATATTCTTCGAACAAATATGGAAAAGGAGTTCCTTGAGATTAAGAAAAAGGATGATGAATCTGTTGATATTTACGAAGTGAATTTTATAAGGCTTGCAAGGTATGCATCTTGCATTATCATTCAACATGAAAGTAAAGTTGATCGATTCTTCAGTGGCTTGAAAGAATGTCTTCGTTGGGAATTAGTTATAGGAGACTTCAGTACCTATGAAGAAATAGTGTGTTGTGCTATCAAGTTAGAATTGTAAGTTGGTGTTACATATCCATCTCATAGTTTTGACAAGAAATGAATGTTGGAGTTCAAGGAAAATTCTCAAAACAATGGTAAAAAGAAGGTGAATGTTTCTTTATGCTCAAAGTGTGGAAATAATAAAGGTGTAGATTGATTAAAAGGTACTAAAAAATGTTTAATGTGTGGAAAAGAAGGTCATCGTGCAGATGAGTGCCGAATTAATGGGAAAAAGGATTCTAATGACATGAATTGGTAACATACTATAGAGAACGCTCCACCAGCACTTCAATTCTTCAAGTGTAAGTAAATGGGGCATTATGCTAATCAATTCCCTAATCCAAGGGTTAATGATGATCAACATGAGCAACTTCATAAGGAAAATTAAAATGGGAAGTCACATGCTATCACTATTGGCGATGTTGAATATGAAAATGATGTGGTGGAATTATTATGTGTTTATGTAACGGTATTTCAAAATTGTAGTGTGGAATGTCATTTTATTATCATGGAATAGTAAAGTATCTATGTATTGGTTTTTTGTGGTTTTCAAAAATTGTATAGTACCAGTAACCATGAAAAGTGATTGAAATATTTTTTGGAAAGAATATGATATGCACATAGTGAAGGGATAAAGAGAAAATAATATGTTCGATGGTATTCATGAGCTCATAACTGATATAAGTACAAAGTGATATCACTGTTTGAGTATATAGATATTTTGGGATTTTGGTATATGGAAAGAGCTAACTTTTGAGAGAATTCATGTTTTCACTAAGGTTCTTTGGTAATATATGTTTCAAAAGAATAATGATGAAGGTGTTCACATGTTTGAAATGTGACCAACAAGATATATCGTATGATGAATTATGGTATTCACATGCTTGGTAGATGACATTTCTAGTAATCATTTACTATATAATCTGAGATTGGATAGAAGTATTTTGGATAAACCTAAAGATTGAAATGGATTATGTTGGACATCATAGAGTATTGTTAAATGATGGAACCTTTTTTATATTATTTCTGGAATGTTACAATGGTTTAGTTTTAGAAAAAGGACAACTTGCAGGATGGATGACAACCCGTTGTGTTGGAAAAGGTTTAGGGAATCGAACCCACAACCGAAGTGCGACATGCCTTTATTTCATACCATTGTCCTTCAAGAAGTCCCTAGTTAGTAGAAACTAGTTATATTTTATTAAGAGGCATGATAGATGATGTATAACTAAATTTTAGGAATCATATACGATTAATACCACTATAGATGGACTTTTATATATAACTTTTTCGGACCTTATGATTGAGACAGATGGAATGACCTATCATTCTATCACATGATCTGTTAACACTTCACGAAATACAATTTCAACTAAATTTCTTTAAGAGATGAAGTGGAAATTGGTCAAGGCACAAACAATAGTGATATTGTACCAAAATCAAGTAAGTATTTCTTTTAATTCAAAAAATATTAAACATTAGGGAAATGATCTTGAAAACCTAAAATGATGTCCTAGTGCCCTCATATCTGATGAATTAGATGGTACCTTAGATTATAAAAAAAATTTGGCTTTTTAATTTTTGGCTTTTTCATAGCCATGTTCTCTACCACTCTTCATCCAAACATAATGGTTAGATTTCTCTTCAATATCCTTATTTCACCTATGTTCTCCTATGTGGAAACCTATGATGAGGTAATTTGGGTAACCATTATGTTTCATAATTCACTTTTTAAAATTAAGTTTTAGTATTCCTTTTTACGACGTGGGTTTCTATGAATGAAACTTTCATGTAGTACATGATTAATAACCCCAACGAATTTCGAGGGAGAAATTCCTTTTAAGGGGGGTAGAATGTAACACCCCGAGATTTTCGGAGTTATATTATTTTTAATTTCATTGATGCATTCTATTGAAAACTACACCATGATTAGTTTGTACTATACTAAACACCATATTAGCTTACAGTATACACAACACTATTCTTGGCTCATGTTACACACAATTTCAAGTTCGTTTTGTGGACATTATTCTACATAACATTAAGTATTGATTTTGATTAATGTATAAATGAAATATGTTTTGATTATGCTATGGAAAACAAAAAATGGAGCTTTCACTACACGAGACCTTGACTTGGCATTCATTACACATAATCGCAACCTTCTTTGATATCGTGTGTTGTACAAAATAATGGGTTTCACTAAACGATGATATATTTTTAAAATATTTTTAAACTAGCCATTATGATTAGTAATTCCAACTTTTTGAAATTTTATAGATTTTATCTTTCAAAATGGACTTCATTTTTGGATTTTGTATATTCAAATTAGCCCCAGTGAATTTTTGGTATTTTTCTGAAAAAATTTAATTTTTGATGAATAGTGAAAACCATTAAGTTATTGTTTAAAATAGAATTTTTATTTAAATTTTTATTTATTTATAATAAATTTATTTTAAGTCAAAATTGATACATAAAACATATATATGTTCAATGTAATTTGTTTGAATCATTTTATAGTAATTTTAGATATATAAAAATTTTATTCAACTTTTCACCGTCTATTACCAGCCTCAAAAGAGAATTTGAAAATTTACATAAAACTTAATTTTACCATTTCTGTGAAAGTAATTTCAAAAATCTGAGAGACACGGTTGATATCAGTAAGTAAAATGTGGTTAAAAAAGTTAAAAATAATTTTTGGTGAATAGTTACTCTTTACATTTTTTACCACAGTTAAAACTAAATAGGGTATTTAATGGTAAAAATGATATTATTATTACCCTAACACATGTCCTAATTCTATTAGATAAGCATAATTTGACTAAAAACACAAATGAATAAAATATGATCATTTAGTTCCACATGTATGAGAATAGGAAATTTATTATTATTTAATTCAAAGAAGAGTCAAAAGAGTTAAAATCCAAGTTTAATATCTAAAACAATTTTACTATTGGGTTATACACATGATAAATTCGACTATAAATATTCATTATATAGAAAAAAGTATTTCTTATATAATGATATTTTATTTATAACTTTTAGACAGTAAATAATTTATGTTATTTATGACACAATGATGATAAGGTAATTAACTTATTAATAAAATTATTTCATAATTAATGTTATAAATACCCAAATAAATGTAATTTGAGACATTTTATCAACTAAAATAACTTTTTAGGTTAATATAACATATTAGGGTTAGTTATATGAGTTTTCTTTCTAAGTAATAATGTTTTTATGAATTTAACAAAAACAAAAAACCATGTAGTGTTAGAAATTTACATAAAAGAGTTTTTAAATAAAATATTATATTATTAATTGTTATTATATTCCTAAAAATCTAAGGTTATGCCAAAATACTTATTTAAAAATTTATATGAAATTAATGAACCAATTGAGGTTCTATTGGAAGTTTATAGTAAGTTTATTAATCATATAGTGTAGAAATACAAGAAGACATGGTAAAAGTTAAATTATATAACTTAGAGTTAAATCTAATTGATAAGGTTAAACTGGTTACCTAAACTTTTCTAAAACCTATTGGTGGAGATGATTGCGACCCGTCCCCACCCTAGCCTAAAAATAAGTCAATTTGAATCCATTATAAAGGGAATATTAATTTATTATTAAATATTATTTTATGTTATTTCTAAGGTGCCCCTCACCCCCTTATAAAAGGGCACCTCCTCCCTCTCCTCTTGACACAAATTTGAGCCTTCATGCTCGGCCAAGCCCTGACCATTTCACTTCTAAAATTCCATAGAAACCAACTAGAGGATCTTGCATTCATTGAAGACCAACTCTAGTGCCCTAAGAGGAGGATAACAGGAGGCGCGTCGAAGAAGAGGTAATCTCTTCTACATATTCTTTCAAGTTTCATTATTATTATTCTTAATCTTATTTAGTTGTTTCATTGTAAAGTAATAACATAAGTGTAACTAATATCTTGATATTTTATTATAAATAAGAAATAACCTCATTTCACTTTCTATCCATCCTACAAAAAATGAAATAATCGCGCGTGCGTACGTACGGAATACTGTCTCCACGTCGTGGTGTAATATGTCTTTCCACCACCACCTTACTTGGATGGGTATAATGGTGTAAATAATAACTATATATGGTTATTATTACATAATAATTATTATGATATATTTTATTTTCCATTTCAATTCCATTCAATAATTATGGGAACAATATCATCGCTCGTGCGTACGTACGGATTACCATCTCCACAATGGGATGAGATTCATTCTCCATATTAAAAATTCAAGAATGATTATAAAGTATATATAATGAATAATAATGATATATATGACATAATAATTCTACTGGATTTATATATATTTATATTTCATCTACTTACTTCCATTCAAGTCAATAAGGAATGGAAAACAGCGACCACGTGTACGTACGACCTATTGTCTTCATGAACGGTGTGTTTAATTTCATTTATCTATCTATTATATATATATAATAAATATATATGATATATAAATCATGTTTTAAATTATGGAAGTATGTAAATCCTGATATAAGTAATAATAATAACAAGAACAACAAGTCCAATCATGTATGAAAAATGAAACAATTTTAACAAAAACGCTGCTTTAACATGGAATTGACAAAAGAATGGGTAATATAAAGTCATAAATGAATGATATATGATATCATAAATATTATTATTGTTCTGTTACAAGTTTATAATATTTTTAAACCCACTATACAGGAGTTTTAGACATATATATAATAAATTGGACCTATGGTAAGGGATAACATTTCAAATCTTGTTTTTATCTGAGATTGTTTATTTGTAAGTATTTACTGGGGTTATATTTTTCATCCATGTCCATAAAAATGTTTCTCATAATGTTTTTAATATTATTCCATGTATGCTTAAAGTCAAGTTACCCCTCTTTTACTTTTATATTGTGTTGTGGAAATAGTCTTTCTTTTTTTACCATATGAGGATCTTTTTGACTTTTCTGGCTAAAGTACAAGGAGATTTTTTTTAACTTATACGAAATGAACTGATTTTTATGGTTTCATAAAGCCTAATTTTCGTGAAGCTTCTTATACAATATTACATGATTATTTTCAAAAAAATAAATTTCTTATAAACTTTCCTGGAATTTTTTGAAGAGAAAATGATTTTGAAGAAGAAAGGATATTTTTCTCAAAAATTCACTTCAAGTGTTTTGTCCTAACTATTTTCCATATAAGATGACATTATATTGTATGATTATGTTTCATGTATAATGTATTTATTATTTACATGGTTTGATTCTTCTTATGATTAAATGATATCCATTTGTTTTATATGGATTATGTTATGATGGGATGATGTTTATGAAAACCATTTTATTTGTTGGGTTATGATAAATTATTTATGTTTATTTTGTGGCACAAGTAAGAATAATTTCATTATGAGATGGTTTGGACATATATCTCTCTCTAATGAATTGGGTAAATATTTATATCTCGTGAGATAGATATGGCTGGAACATAAAGTAAATCTGGTTCAGTAATACATGACTGGAACGAGCAGTGATCTCGATTCATAAAGGGACTTTGTCCCCTAAGATGGTCTTGGCAGCAATGCCTTGGCTACTATGGAATTCATATCATGTGATTAATGGTTTTCCACAATTAAATGTTTTATTCCCATTATATTTTATCATGATTGATGTTCCATTATGATATATGCATTACGTACTACCTTGTTTAATGTCATTGCTCAAGATTATGATGCCTTAATTGTATGTTCATGTTTTGATGTTCAAATTTATGTGGGTTGTTTTATTTCCACCATTATTATCCTTACTGAGCATTTGATCTCACCATTTTTATGTTTTACTTTCCACATGATATAAAGAAATGTTTTAGTAAAGGAAACCCAAGGGGAAGTTCTTTATGGGAGATGTTGAAGATCTTTCACCATGATTAGAAGACTGTGTTCCTTGTTTCCAAAGACACTAAACATATACGGTCTTTGGGAATCTATTTTTGTAACATATTAATTATTCATAAAAAGTACTATAATGTCTATGTACATCATGTTTGGATATCTATATGATTTTCTCTCCATAGACACACCCCATGCCCTCACTACATATCTGTAGCCTTTGGCGTTTAGAGAGATGTGTTTGAGGCCATGTGGCCAACTGGGCTTGAGGCCCCATTTAGTGGAATCTGGGTTTGGAATGTAACATGTGTGCAACAATATAGATAATTAGTCTTATTCTTCCTATGTGAGGGATAATCCTACTCAGTTATGGTCTAGCCTGAACCTATTATAGGTGGACATGTGATTTTCATAATCAGCCAATTTCTATCTTGGAGGACTCCATTGGGTCTGGTTGTGGTACATTTAATATTTTTGTTAAATCATTACATTAATATTATCATTATCATTAACTATGTATAAATATTTATTATGATCCCTTTCACTAAATACCCAGTGAAATGATAAGAATACAATTTATTTCTCAGTGTTTCCAGGTGAAAAAAAGTAAACATGTTGTCCCGAAACTAAGGACTAGTAATTCTATAGTACACAAAAAAAATCTCCATGTGTGTGAAACATGGAAAATCATATTGGAATAACCATGTAAAATTATCATGTCCGTATAAAATAAATTACATTACATTTTCAATATGAAATAATTGTGTATATGATATGTTATTCATTTCCCCTAACGTGAGACAAAGATATAATTGAATGAGTTATGTGATAAAAAGTAAAATCATAATGTAATATTATTAGGTTGTTTGGGAACATTATTTTACTACTTTAATTCCATATTATATATTCAAAATATATATTATTTTTTAGTTTTATACCACAAAGGGAAGTTATAATTCTGTGACTGTCAATTAGAAATTCGGGTCAGATGAAAATGGAAAAACAATTAAGTTTACAGAAGTACAGTTGGATGTTTATTTTACTTTAATACTAGTCATCAATATATTATACAAGTTTATGTATATAATATATATTTTAATAAATCAAAAATGAATCTCACTTGATTCTAGTGAATATGTGTTCAAAATAAGTAATTAGGAATTTGAATTTTTAATTATTTCATTATAAAGACTTTAATTTTATCTAAACTGCAATTATGATACCTTTTACGGTGGATAAACTTATTATCAAAATAATACCTTTGGTACATGCCACATTTTAGGAGAGTATTTCCTTTATGGTTTCTTAAAAAACCGATTTCTATTAAATATCTTTCTATTGATGTCGAATATATAGTTGCTTGAATTTCTTATGAAAACATTTTGGGGATTGAAATGAAATTATTGGACTAAAGAATTTAATAACATTATCTCCTTGTAATACATGAATAATATTATGCAATTGACTATATTGATTAACCTTTATCCTAAAATTTAAAAAACACATATTTATTTATGATTTTGGAAGATAGAAAAAGTTGATTACATCCAACATGAATTTCCAATATAAACTAGTATTGTGTTTGCAAAATTATATTTAAATTTTATAGGTTTTAATGTTTTATACTTTTTTGTCAAAATTTATTAAATATTATTCTATTTAAAATTATTTAGTGATGTAACTATTATCTATTAATGATATTATGTTATATTTGAAATAGTATTTGATTTCTCTTTTTTCAATCTTTTCATTTTATTTAATAATCAATTCATATCTTATCATGAATAATACATTATAGAGTTCACGATTAGTTAATCTAAATTAGTTTATTAGTAAACCATACAAAGAACCTTTAAGAGATTACCAGTTTATTGAAGAAATTGGGATAAATATCTAAACTTCTTCATCATTCATTATATATAAAATTTATCTTAATATGGTTTAATTATTTATTTCCAATAATGGGTAAAAAATATAAATAATCATTCAAAATGTTTTTTAATTCACAAAACTAGCATCTTAAAAAATGATAATTTTAATACATTATTGAGTTCTCATTTATATTTTGAAAAAATAATTTTTTTATAAGCCATACCAAGGATGAATCTACTTTGATTTTCACTCTAACTGTATTATAAATCTCTCATCCTTCCATTTTCACACTGTGGTTTTCTCAATCAATCATGCTACTTATTATACAATATGTATGTAATATATAATAATGAATAAGGTGTTACATGAATGACCTAATTTAATTTTGCATTGACTGAATGATTCAAATATATACCTTAGCTTCAGCTTATTGGAAACCCATGGCTATCGACTCATAACGATAAAATGAATATTCTATGAGAATATTATAGCCTCTCTGATGAAGATAATGAGTAATCATAGAAAAAATAATATATCCTCTATTAAAAAATATAATATAATTTTAATTGGACAATAGTTCTATACTCAATTTTTTATGAAAATAAAAAATAATTTCTAAAGAAAAAATGATTAATTGTTAAGTGACATAGTCATATCATTACAGAATATAACCGCATGGGTGGATCATATACATCCAGATCAGAATATAAATAAACATAAAGTATACCCAAGCTAGACCTCTTTTCGTGCCTCTTCCCATCTCTTGACTCCAACCAGACTGCTACAACTCATCCATCCATAGTAGTGTAGAATTCAACCATACCAAGGTCAATAAACATCATTTATTTCATGGTACCATAGTTCCCAAGTATGGTGTGATTACCTCTCAATAGGACACCACTAATGATTTTATTAAACATATTCAGTAAATACTAGATCATTCTTATCTTATTGAATGATAAAAATTAGTACATTAAAAAACCGTTATATCATTATGTTCATTCATGAAACCTAAGATGTATCATACCTTATTTGATTAATAATAGCAATGATTCAAAAAATTCAAATAGAAAAAACAAGTATTTCTAGTAAATATTCCATTAATATCATCCTATATGTTCACATATATTATTAGAAAGTACACCCATCTAAGGAAGGGAACATGACATTGTATAAAGTGAAACCAACCCATATAGCAGTATAATCCTTATTCATAAGTACACCCACCATAGACAATTCATCCATCTATAGTTAAAATCACACCCAACACATGGTATAAGTGTAATTTTGTTGGAATTATACCTTACCCATATTATTATGTATATCTGTGTTTTTAATTACACACAACCCAACAAAAAAATTAATATTTTGAAATACATTGAATATATATCAAATTCATGTGTGGGGTTTTTATTTCATCTAATGTTATTCTAAACGATAAAATTGGTTTGAATTATTACCATCCTAACTCATACAACCATGAATTTTTAAAATCAATCCCATCCCAATAATTATAACATACCATGGTAGAATTATATCAAACCTATTTGATAACCATGTTTTTCATAGGTATTACACCAAACCCATAGAATTATCAAAATTATTTATCAAGACAAACATAAAAATTCACAATTTTATATGAATTACATCAATTATAAAATAGATAATAACAATCTAATAATCATAAGTAAATCATCAGGTTTATTGGGTGTTGGAAAGCCAACCAATTTCAATTTATATGTCCTATGTAGTTAGGTTCATAAAAATATCCCCTTATCAATTTAATTTTCACTGAAGGCCCCCATAATGTTAGACATGAATTTATATTCTATTGTGGACATAAATATATCATTATTACCCATTATTGTCTACCATGGTACATAATGTTCAGTGACACACCTTATAGGTTCCCTAAATAAGTTCAATAAAATATTAGACAAAATCGTGATAATTGATAATTGTGATGTTAAATACAACTCCAGAGAAAACCCTAGGAATTTATTCCTTGTTAATTCATTTATTAAATTTCACGGAACCTCATTTTGTTCAATTATAGACAGGATTCATTTGATAGGTGGAATGAGTATATCCAAACAATATTCCAACATTCATAATCCCTAAAAATGAATATGAGAACTTACATTAGTCCAATCAATGCTCACACATTCATCTTTTATGGTCCATTAAAATTTAATCATTAGAAATCACAAAAAAAAACATAAATGTTATGGAATAACATGGTATAAGAACTAATGTAATAATGGGATTGGGTAATTAATAGAAGTGGAGAACAAGAATTATCCATGAAACTCCATGGAGGTAGAAAACACCAAAATCTAAAAGGAACAGAAGAGATCAAAATTTTAGATGGAAAAGTTAAGTGGAGATATAGGAGGGAGAATGTAGCATTGTTATGTAAATATGGGGGTGGAGAACGAGATGATTTTTTATAATAATAATATTTTTTAAATTAATTTATTTTTTTAAAAAAATACCCCATATAGACTCTGCAAGTACCCACTCAGATCCCAGCTGTAACGTGGTACTAAATGAGTACCCATCGATGGAGCATTATCTAGTTTGTTTATCTTATAGTACAACCCTTACTAAATGGTGAGACACTAGGTATCTAAAAAATACTACCAAATACATGGTGGAGACTATCCCTACAATATTAACATATAAATCAAATACTATTTCTAGAAAATAATCCTTAGGCCCCTATAGAAACATCCAATGACTAATAATTGTAAAAAAACATGAGTTTGACTAAAATGGTAACCAATTATACACCATAACAAAATAGGGTTTCTAAAACTCGCCACCATATAAAATCCCTTCCCTAATTTTCACTCAGGAGAATCACTAGGCCTCATGAGTGAAATGATCATACCGCAACACCCATATATCAGACTTCATATCCTGTATATCAACTTGGATACACCCGGACAACTTATACAAAGGTACAAGGGTGAACATAATTTCTTAATGGATGTTTTCTCTAAAATGAACTACATTAATTAGTTTTTACTTGAATGGTGTATCATATTACAGCATTACATCATCAATGTTCATCATGTGATGTTTGTTATGATGGTTCCTCTGATGTTGAGATACATAAAATAAATAATCCACAAAAAAAATATCTTTGAGGATGGTCTAACCTATACATCATGGTATTGATCATGTCAATAACCTCTACTATCCCAACATATATTGTTATCATCTTACCCTACCTTAAATACAATGGTGTCGCAACTGAGGTGACAATATTAATAAAACACAATCATATATACCAAAAAATAGTGTTTTTGATCTGTATAAGAGCTCATTTTTCTATACTTAGATTTAATTCACTTCTTGATGAAATTTATATGATATGATTTATCATATAAGAGACTCATACAATCAGAAATGTGATACAGGACATATAATAGACATATATCTGATCTATATAATCTACCATATAAGACCTAAAATAGTGACATTTTATTTTTTCCAAAAAACTATTATTAAGGAAAAAGATTACAAGTAAAAGATATTGATCTCAGGGAACACAAAAATAATAAAAACCAACCAATAAATATTTCTCTAATACCCATATAGAGTGCTCATAATTTTCATATATTTGATGATGTTATGAAGTGATATCATAATCAACAATATACAATATTTTTTAGATAATCACCCAATGGCATAAAATAAAATTAGAATCTCAATAAAAAATAAAGACATTAATAACACCATGAAGATGAATTTTCACATGGACATACAACTGGACTACCTCAACAACAGAATATGTCCCTCAGATTGGTTTGAAAAGTGAAGGCTTGACTAACTGTTCCATCATTCCCAACACAGAATCCCATAAATGATATAACTTTGTAGATCCCCTTATAATGTGCATCATCATGTCATCCAACTTAAACATGGGGTTTCTCTGCAATAATACTACTATATTTCAATATGTATCTATGTGAAGGGGCACATCATTTTTGTCTAACTACTCACATCATAAAACATTTTTAACCAAGTCATATCACCTTGTATATCATCCAGTACATTAACCATTGTTTGGGTATATTCCATACAAAATGATATATTGTATACAGTCAAACTGCATCCAATATTAAAATTTAAAATCAGATAGTGGGAAAATATACTTTACGCTCTTATGGTTTGTATATAACCAAAAATTCTCTTCTAACTAGTAGTGATGTAAGAAACTTTTTATATGTTCTACAACAACATATCGTTGATCATGTGATGGATTATTCTTCTAATGAGGAATAAATACTTCAATACCTTGGAAATTACCCAACTTTCCTATATCAGAACAACCAGATAACTATACCCCAATGAATCAAAATACAATTCATACAACTTACCCAATGTAGGAAATGCCAGGATTGTTTTCAAAATTACCATAGCATTCCACTAATGATGATTTATCTTAGATGATTTTAGGAAGTCAAACATGTCTCTATCTTCATATATAGGTGTTTCATCTATGCATCCAATATATAAAATTTGTCAATAATAACGCAATAGTACCATGATAATCCTATAGAACAATGTACGTTAATGACATTTTTTATGTTACTTCTATAAAACCACAACATTAAAAAACACAAGGTCATGTGATATACATTCCAATTTTATCACATTCACTAAGATAAATACATCATTGTATGAAATGGAAATTTGAGATATACTAATATACACTTTACCCTCTCTATATTCTAGATACAATTTATAAATAGTGATAGTGAACATCTTTTAACTAGTACTATACCCAAATATACTTAATAAATATGTAAATAATGGAATTGTAATATGTATAGGGTGAAATATTTATTTCAAAAATAAGAACTACTAACTTTTTTTTAGCCGGAATGACATCATTTGAATTTCATCAAACTTATACTATCTTTTGAATGTAGTTATATGAATATTATAAAGCCTCACCAAAAAAAATTATAAACCAACATTCAAATGAACATAGAGAACCACTTGGAAACCCCAAACCTGTTACATAGTTCATCTATATGAGGAAGATAATTTAGTGAATTTTCTATCATATGGGTTTTCTTATTTTAATCCCAACAAAATAATAAAAAATCCATCCACCTTCATGGTGAGAAACTCAGGACCACACAAAGGTGATATTCTAGGGGGAATTGATTCCTTTTACTCAAATATGCTCTAGTTGTTTACATTTAATCTTTATTTTCTATTAGTGAAATCTAATATGGATAAGTGTATATGGGATAAATAACTTTTATAAACACAGTTATTGAATCATCCTTTATCATGTGAGGAAACCCTTAAATTTTTTAATGATCAGAAACTTGAAGCTTTTCCATAATAAGTGGAATGTCAAAAATTCACATATCCTATTCAGCTAAAATAACATATGAGATATTCAATGAAATGATGCCAAACTATCAATAAATATAAATAAAATTACATACTATAAAATAGAACTCCATGAATAGTGTGTAAGGATATCTCTTTGTGGGTATGATGGATACCCTTTAGGAGTAAAAGCCGATGTTCCCCCAATATAAAGACATCCATCCATGAAAATGATTTCATAAACACTATGCACTTCTAAAAAAATATTTCAATGATAATCATATATGAACATATAATAATAGTGAAATATAGACATCATTTTAAAACCTTTTCGAACACTCGTAATGATATATCATTAAAAATCACCCCAAAAATATAATCTACTGTCAACCTTAATCTGTCCTCAAATTTAAATGATCTGAATTTTTTTATGCTACAATATTAAAAAAACTAACTCAATGATGTATACTAAAATAATTATACCTCTAACTATAGAAGAACCAAAATTTTGATACATATATGTTTGTTCAAAAGATTAAAATTGTCTTGATACAGGACCTTGATTGCATGCATGCTGAATCCTAAAATGGTACTCAACATAATACTAAATCGTCCACTTCCTTTTGGATGTCTCCATAAAAGATACATAATTTGATAAAGGACCCCTAGTTAACCCTATCATGTGGTACACATGGAATTTTTTGATGTCCTTCCATATAACTCATACTCCTACACTATTAAGTCCACTAGGATAAATACCCTAAGATGTGGGGTGAATCAGGAAATGAAATATTTATACAGCCTCCACTTTGATCTTGTTTCGTTGTTAGAAAAAACTATCTTCTCTCCGTCCTTCCCTTTGATGATTATAAAAAAATCTTATATCATGTTCTAGAAATGTAAATTTGTCATGGTTCTCCCTCATAGTTCAACACCCAAAGAGCATACACATGAACTGTTCCAATGTACCAAATCCACTAAAAGTGCATTATTGTTTACAATGTTCAGAGTAGACTCACTGACCCTCCAAGCTTGCAACTGTTCACATTTTGAGTGTTCACTACTCTCACAATTGAATATAGATAACTACATATTCATAAGATCTACTAACATTTTAAAAACATCTATGTCCTTTAATTATCTCTAATGATTGCATTCCATACTGTCTGTTGATGCTCTGTTTTGGTCCAATATTCAATCACATATGAATACGCGTTTACTATAGGTGTACAAGGAAATATTCCAAATTTCATCCAAATTCCACAAAACCCTTGAATTATTTCTATGCCTCTCCAAACTTAGCTTGAATGTTTCACTAAACCACTTGTGTGGAACTCACTTATTTAACTCAAAACTCAAGCGACCCACACCCTTTTATTCCCAAACCAATATTGGTGTGCAACTATCAACTGGAGCGCAAAATTAAAATAAATATATACCTATGGGGCCAAAACAATAATTTCACGTCACTCCCTTCATTGACATGAATCATGGTTGACTCGCTCACATTACTCCCAAACCAATATTGGGGCAAAACAATCAACTAGTGAAAAACTTATGAATAACTTTATACTTATGCACTCAAACCACAACTTGTGTGTCCAAATCTACATGCATGACTGGAGTTCAAATTACCTCTTACTGTCGATATTTTTAACAAATGAAGAGAGGTATCACAATATTTATAGGTATTTTGGTCACCCTTATCACTGCGCAAAAGTTTCCTCCTAGCGTGCATGTTCTGCAACCTGATCCTCTATCGCCCTAGTCACCTTTTTCACCCCAACCTAAATGTGGGTGACTATATATTATTTTCTATATTTAGATGTTATGGTATTTAAAAATATATGGCGCACAACTTTCAAAACCTCTATTAAACTTTTGCGCAAGTCCCTTTTCCGAAAACACTTTTCCCCAGTTTTTGGTTTTGAGGCCCAAAAATTTATCAAACAAAAGAAAATGATGCCACCTTATATTTTTCCTTTTTCTAATACCTCTATTTCATAAATTCATTTATCTTAGATCATTGTTAACATAGGTTTTCAACAAAATCTATTAAACTCGACAATGTTCCTGAAAAATGCCCATTGTCAACAAAAAGAACCTCAAGACCTACTTTTCCAACTAAAAGAATCACCTAAAAAATGAATCAATGATACCTTGAGGGGTTTTTTACCAACATACAATAATTATAAAATAGAGTAAAACCACAAAACTAATCCAATTATCCCATTTTCTTATCTAACCAACACTATATTAGATATAAATGGAAATATGAATAAACCTGGCCTCCCCTTACATAGTTGAAGTAATAAATGGAATCTATTCACCTAGGTGGAAAAGATAAATCCCCAATGTGGCTACATTTCATTGTACCTACATGGAATAAAAAAATATGGTTTTCATACATCCTTCAGAACCATTTTCACATATGTTAGTAGAAGAAAAATACATAGTTTATATTTCCCCATTTAGGTTCTTCTAAAATATGATTGGTTGATTCCAAACCTATGAAGATTATTTCAGGATTACTTTTCATTACTAGGCCTGAATAGAATACCTCAAACCTTATTTAAAGTCTTTTACACTAGTTTTCTCATTTCTATAAAATATTTGAGAACAATATTTAGTTTCAATCAATCACCATATGTAATAAATTTCTACCATGATTCATTGGGTGGGATAAATGAATATTTAGGACCCATCTTCCATTAATTTGTAATGGATGATATGTTAGTAAAAATGAATATGGTTTTCATTTGAGGATAACATGATTTTTCCATATACGTAGACATAAAAAAAATATTTATCTAGTCATTTAAACATATTTTGGGCAAGATTGAATCACCTATTTGGTGGTGACATGAGAGAACCAAAGAATGTTTTTTTCCACACTTAGATCTCATATTCTCGATTTTCACCCTCAATTATAATGATTAGTGTAATTTATATCTAAAACACTCATGTCAATAATTATAAGGATGAACTAAAATGTAGTGTCTCTTTGTCCATATGACGCAATAATTTAGGTCTAATCTTTTAGGGATTATATTATATTATTTGTATCTATGAAATAGAGGGTTTATAATCAAAAAGTGACAGAGTAAACATATATCTACCCTCCCAAATCTCCCCATGAAGATTCCATTATGTCATGTCTATTAAATCAAATTCACACAACTCAAAAAACATTTCCATTATAACAATATATAGTATATTTTTATGAAAAACAATAACCAAAATGGCTTCCCACGACACTATCTTTACAACCCATAACAAGTGTCTTGCAATGAGGGTGGTATATTTTTCCAAATCTACAAACTCTCTAGGTCAAAAATGCATATTAGATCCACATAATGAATCAAATAAAAATAATTAATATGAAGAAAAAAATATCATCAAAATTAATTATAATACATCCATTATGTTATATATGTAAATGTTATATATGATGTAACTAACACATTGACTTATTGAATCATATAACATAATCATTTATCTCTATCATAAGAATGCAGACACATGGCACATGAATTGTAAATTATAATAATGATAAATAAATGTATCCTATCCTTACTCTCATGTCCGTGTATGAAACAATAAATCAATAAATATTAAATCATCTTCATTGGCCCCAATCAAAAATCTCAACTATTAATTTAAAGTGATTTAAAACAATCCTACATTTCCTAAAATGAACTTCCTATATACATTACTATGATACTATAAGACACATGGTCAATTCCATGTCATGAATTTATCCTATATTTGTAAAATTCTATCATAAATTATATTAAAAATAATAATCAAGTGTCTGATACAACATTGTAATGTAGCCCGACCTAGTTCTCATCAGTCGTGGCCAATCCATAGGGATATAACCAATAGAAACATCTCCCCATATTCAATAATCCACTGAATAATGGAGATAGTATACGTACATCATGGTGAGACTATACCCTTTTAATTATAAATAACAATAAATTATAAATAATTCAATACATAATAGTTATAACTATATGAATTAGAAATAAAAGTAAATTTCACCGATACATGGGATCTGTATGTTAATAATATATCATATTAAATAAAAAATCAGAAACAAAAGTGATACATAATCAAAATTTTATCAAAACACCCCCTTGGTCATATCATTTTCAAACATTAAAAAAATAAAAAAAACATGTTGGTATCCTAAAATTGGACAAAGGTCCCAGTTCGGTGACATATCTCCACATAGAAATGATGCATCCATCTCATCCAACTGTAATGAAAAATATATTTTACTTACCGTCATCACGAAACATAATTTACACTCATGTACTAGGGCTCTTGAGTATTGAGAGATTACGACATAATTTTACCTTATGAATGTGTCCGTAAAAAAATACAGTAAATCAAATATCATCCTTTTTTAAAATGATTACGTAAACTAAAAACACAAAATTAACAGTTGTCATATCTGCATTTTTTTCTAGTCACATAGTTTCAATTTTCCCTACTTATACCTATGGAGATGTCAATTTTTTTTACATTTTATCCATAAATTCTGGGGATTTGAAGTGTGTCTAAAATATTATCATCCAAAAATCTCATACATAACAATTTTTATTACACTCAACTAAGGTACCCATATTTTTTGGGTGGACATGCACCAAAATCATCCATATAAATAACACAAGATTAAGAGTACCCCCAACTAAGTCCATCAATCCATCCATGGTTATATTTACATTAAAATAATATTATATATTTATTTTGATAGCCTATCCATTTATGTACAATGATGGAAATCGACCCATCTCAATTCACATTAACCATCCATTGTAGGAATGACACCTAATCCTATCTTCTTACATGTGAATGAATAAAATTAAACCTATCAAACTTATCAATGTTATTCATTATTTTTATTACAACTAATTAGTATATGTCTACAGTTATTTTTTTAGATACTGAAAACCTATAATATAATATATTACCATGGATAGCTTTACACAAATCCACTATAATAATTATGTCTATGGATGGAATTTCACCAAACCCACACCATGTAAACAAAAATTTATCATTCCTCGCATTAATTATTATGTTAAATATATCAATTACATAATTTAATGAAAATATTTATCACAATATAATCATTATAAAAAATGCAGAAGGTTGAATATATGAAAACAAATTTCAAAAAACACGTTTAAAATTTATATTAGTTCAATTAATCACAATAAACCATTAAAAATTACCTCTTATAATCAATCCCATCAGTATTTTTACCACAATACAATTATATAATCATCAAGAACAATTATTTGGTAACCATCACTGTTTACTACGTAGCATCATGTTCGGCGAATCCTTTCTTTAGATTCCTTAATATATTATGTAGTACCCCCAGTTTGAGGTATGTGGCCTTTTTTTATGCATTTGTATGTGTTTAATGTGCATTAGATTAGTTGGGAAGTGGTTGGGAGAGTTTGGAATGGTTTTGGATAAATTTGGAGGCTTTTCTAGGGGAGCACAGTTTATGCACTGTTAGGGGAAACCATGTGGATACTCCAGGAAACTATGTCGGGGTATATAGTAGTCTTAACACGGTTTTCCAAACCATGTGAGGAAACCGTGAAGAACCTTTCTCTCGAGGTAGAAGCTTGCACACATTTAGCGCACGGTATTCCAAACAGTGCGGCCACTAAAAAGTAGGGTTTTAAAACCCGGGGACACTCGGGTTGCCTCATTCCTCTCCAAATTCTCTCCCACTCGAGCCTCACTCGGGTTCATTGGTTTTCAAGGGTTGAAGGTTCTCTCTCGCACATTTTGGAAGCATTTTGAAGGTTTTTTGAGGTTGTTTGAAAGCGGTTTCTCCTGGGTCAGTCTCTCTTCTTGGGTTCTTTGTGTTTTCCTCTCGATCTACTCTTCCCTATTTCTTGGTTTTCTAGATATACACTTGTTGTGTGTAGATCTAGAGTTGTGGTATCCTTGGATGTGGATTTTAAGACATGTTATGGTTAGGTAAGGGGATCTATAGAGGTTGCGGTGGTGCATTTGCTAGATTTGAGATTTCGTTGATTGTGGTTCGTTTTCACCAGAACCCTAAAATTAGGTGACATCACACTCGAATCCACTTGGATAGAACTAGTGGTTCTCTATTACAAATAATTTGTAGTGCCGAAAAATTAATTATGAATTTTTGTGTGAAATTGGTTGGAAATCCCTAGGGTGATGTTTTGTGGATTTTTGTGGAAAAGGGGCTTTATGGTGAAAGGATCTTGTTGGGGATTTTAGAAAAGATATTTTAAAATGGTTTGTTGATATTGATTTGGGAAAATGGTTGCTGAAAAAGGGTTTTCAATAAGATGTTGTTTTTTTAAATGTTGTTTGGGAAGGAAAATAGTTTTAAATAAATGGATGATTTATTGAAGCAGATTGGTATGCGATGGAATTGGTTGATTGAATGTTTTTGAGACATTTGGGGTTTATATGCATGGTTGTGATTGATTTGAATGTTGTGTGGAAGTGGAGAGAATTACCACTATAAAAAGGGGATGGATAGTAGACGGAAGGCCAACCATCAAAGGATAAGTGGTCGGGAAGTGCCACTAGGTGTGAATGGGTGAGCAGGTTGGATGTAAGCTCCACCATTTGGTTGTGATTGGGATGTATCACTAGGTTTGAATGGCTGAATGGGTTGGATTGAAGCTCTACCATTTGGTTGTTTTGTTTTTTTTGTTGTGCATTATTTTTCAAGATGGAAATTGTTGTGCTAGTGTGTAAATGATGGGATGGCTTGTGGCATGTTTTGATGGATTTATCTTGGGTTCTTGGTCTGGGTATGAGGGCTTGTAAGTGTGTGCTTGGCATATGGAAACAGTTGCACTAGTAGATATTTAATATAAATTTCTTTATATCAATGAGGTAACCTTTTTATCCTAGTGGCATTTGTTGGGAAGTCATTTGGGGAAATCCTACTGAGTATTAGTTATCACCCCATGCTCTGGAACATTGGTGTCTTTGTAGATGATGTGTACCGTGACATGGGAAAAGGTAAGGCATCACCCTCCTTTAGCGGTGAATCGTGATATCTGGGTAGATCTTGGAGCATGGAGCTTGGTATGGAGCCATGGAGTGCGTGTTGGCTTATTTGTGGTCTTTTGATGAGTCTTCCACATAGTACTCAGATATGGTATTGGTTGTATTGGTTTTTGGTTGTATTGTGAAATAACATGGTTGTCTATAGGGAATACATGCTTGAATGTTTTGATTGACATGCATCATATAGTGATTTTTGGTGTATGGTTTGGTTGGTTTTGTCATAAGGGAATATCATTCCATAATTTGTTCTCAAATCCCTCAACATTTATTGCTAGCAATTGGTTCCTTGGGAACATCACCTTAGGCCAAGTAAACCTCACTGCATCCTTAAGCCAATGAGGTAGGGGAAGGGTGTTACAAGTGGTATCAGTTTGTTCGGTCCTTATCATTCAAGTGAGAGATGTTGTTCGGCCGCTTTGGCGCCTTGGTTTTGGAGTTGACACACGTTCTGGTATATTCCTTGAGTTGGGATGGTAGCAAGGTGTATGAATGTCAGAACATGGAATGTATATAATAAAAGGACGTAGCTAACCCTCTTATGCTAAAATTCAAGTTTCCAGGTAGTTGGGTACATAAGTGTTTTGGAGACACATAAAGGCATTGGAAATCTCATTTTCATTGGTGTATCCAATGAGATTTTCATAGAATATAAAGTAAAAATGACTTCCCTCTATGATGAAAATTTCATTGGGGTATAATGATTTATGGGCTGAATTAAGAAATGGTTTTGGAAACTTGTGAAATTGTAATGTGATTAAATTTGGTATTTTGAAAATGGTTTGGTTTTCAAAAATGGTGAAACATGGCCAATGTAGAAATCGGGGAAAGCCTTGTTGTAATAGTGTTGTGTAATGTGATTTGAAATTGAAATTCATGATGTATAAAGAAGTAAGACTCGTGGTTTTTTGTTTTCTGTTGATAGAAATGGCACCTGGTAGGCGTCGTAGAGACCAACCGGAGGAGGTTTGCTGAGAATGTGGTAGCACCAAATCCTTAGGTGAACCGGCAGGTAGTGCAAAGCATAGTGCATGCTTTCCAAGCTATGGAAAGGTGAAATAAAATGGATGAACCAAGGAATGTGGATTTTGGGGTTCAGTTTCAAAAGAAGAATCCACCCATCTTCAAGGGTGATTCAGAGTCATAAAGGGCATAAGCATGGTTCAATAGAATGAACATGATTTTCAAGTTCTAGGGATCACTGGTAGAGTTAAAGGTGATATTTTCCATGTATAAGTTGGCAGATCTTTCCCTTCAAGGGTGGAAGTTGGTAGTCCAAGCGAGGATAGACCAGTGTGTGACGTGGAAAGGCTTTGAAGAATTGTTTAATAAAAAATTCTACAAACATACATTATGAATTCAGTGTACAATTTATTTCTTCAATTTGAAGCAAAAGCTTATGTCTGTGATGGAGTATGCTGCAAAGTTTATGAACATAGTGAGGTTTTCACCCGAGGTGGTGCATATCACGTTATTGAAGGAAATGATCTTTGAAGTGGGGTTAAGTCAATAAATCTATTCAAAGAGAGAAGTACTATGTATAGATGATTAAAAAAAGATGGTGAGTAGTGCCACGGCGGCTGAGCGGGATCTGTTGGGTACTCCGGGCGGATGAAGCATGGTGGTACCCATGGTGAATAGTGGGAACTCTAATGTTGGGTTCAAGCGACCGAGGGACACTAATTTACAGGGTGTGATAATGGCACATAATATGACAGTGGGATCAGTGAATCTTCCTTTGAATCCCCAGAGCATACCAGGATGCTTTCAGTGTGGTTTGACAAGCAAAATCAAGCGATATTGTGTGGAACAACCTCGAGAATGTCATAATATTAAGAAGACGGGGCATCTCTAGTGTTATTGGAGGAATGATCTGAGGTCGCTTGCACGTTTAACTCCATGGGGAATTCAGACGTCGTATGCTTCGATGGGATAGGGACAGTGGCATACACCTCGACAGCAGAGTAAAGTGGGTCACGGTGATTCTCGAAATACCACGATGCCTCAACAGGGCAATAAATAGTTGATCCTGGCAAGAAAACATGTGTTTGGAGTAGAGCAGGTTGTGGTGGATGATCTGTCGGGACCACCCACGGTGTGAGGTAATATTTTTTAAATTCTACCTTGATGTAATTGATGTTTGATACGAGTGCATCATTGTATTTTATTCTTTCATGTGTGGTTTATTTGCAGGGTTTAAGGGTAGAAATGATGCCGTTTCATTTTAAACTCCAAAATCCTCTTTTTCGAAGAGGGTGTCGATCCATATTTTGTAGAGCATGTTGTATCATTGTGGGTGAGGTGGAGCTAATGTGGAATTTCTCAGGGCTTGAGATGGATGGGTACGATGTAATCCTTTGAATGGATTATTTTGCAGCATGTAAGGATCACATTGACTATGATGCGTGAACAGTAGATTTTACAACACACGGTGTCATTAGACATCTTTTTAAAGGGGAGAGGCATAAAAGGCATGGTGTAGTGGGTTTTTTGGCCCTAGCAGTGGGCACGTTATCATTTTGGTTGGTGGTATTGTCATTGGAATCGGTAATGGGTGTTGAGAAGAGTGTTCTTCTAGTAGTGGTAGATCAGTTCATGGATGTTTTTCTTGAAGAATTCTCTAGTTGGCCTCCCATAAGAGAAGTGGATTTTATGATTGGTCTTCTTCCAGGGACGAGTCATATCTCACTTTTATCTTATTAGATAGCCCCTACTGAATTGCAGTAATTTCAGGTCCAGTTGGAAGAGTTATAAAACAATGTATTTATCCGGCCTAGCACGTCCTCATGGGCATCGCCGATGTTGTTTATGTAAAAGGATGATGGAAATTTGAGGCTATGTGTTGATTATTATAGACATAACCAAGTTATAATAAAGAAATGATATCCACTTCCACGAATTGATGATTTGTTAGACCATGTGAGGGGAGCCCAGTGGTTATCCACGATCGACCTGAGTTTGAGATATCATTAATTGTAGGCGAGGAAGGGTAATAATCCAAAAACAGCTTTCAGAAGTAGATATGGACATGATGAATATGTGGTTATTCCCTTTTGTATAATGAATGCGCATGTGGTGTTTATGGCATTGATGAATTAGATATTTCAGAGGTATCTGAATACAATTGTGGTGGTGTTTGTAGATGATATTCTAGTGTATTCGAAGACAAGGGTGGAGCATGATCAGTACTTGGAGACAGTTCTAGGTATCTTTTGGGATCATCAGTTGTATGAAAAATTGTCAAAGTGTTACTTTTGGATAAAAGAAGTACATTTTTCTGGCCATTCGATTTCTAAAAGGGGTGTTTCAGTGGATCCAAGAAAATATAGAGGATGTTATCTCATGGAAACAACCAAAGAATGTTTTTGAGATACAGAGATTCCTTGGTCTATCTGGGTATTATTGGTGTTTTATTCATGAATTTTCACATTTGGATTCACCGAAGAAAACTTTGACAGGAAATAATGTTCGATTTTGGTGGAATGAATAGTGTCAGCAGTGTTTCCAAGAGCTAAAGAGTAGCCTTACATCATCACCAATGTTGGTTTTTCTAGCACCAGGAAAATGTTACGTAGTTTATTGTGATGCATCAGGATTATGGTTGGGGTGCGTTATCATGCAAGGAAATCATGTAGTTGTGTATGGCTCATGGAAGTTGAGGGTTCATGAGAAGAACTAACCAACACATGATTTGGAATTTGCAGCAGTGGTGCATTCTTTGAAAGTGTGGTGTCATTATCTCTATGGTGAGAAATTCTTAGTATATACGTATCATAAGAGCTTGAAGCATATTTTCTCACAAAGTGATTTGAACTTGATGGAAATTAGGTGGATAAAATATCTCCAAATATTTGATTTTGACATGATGTACACACTAGGTAAGGGAAATTTGGTTGCAGAAGCATTAAGTAGAAAATAATATGCTTAGCTAGTAAAACACGTATCAGGTCAGTGGCAGTTGATGTCGGTTATAGCTAACATGCAGTTGGAATATGAGTTCCAGTGAAATAGAGCGGTCTTCTTTCCGATTTTGTTGATTCTTGAATTGGTTGTCCAGATTAGAGTGGAACAGATATCTGATTCTGAGTGTGTGACCATGGGGTCAAGACTCAATGGTGGGGAGACCATTGAGTTTTGGAAACTGAATGGAGATTCAGTTTTTCATTTTCAGAGTATGATGGTTTTACCAGTTTCTTTTTATGAGGATATTCTCATGTAATGCAATAATTCAAGGTGGGTTGTTCATTCTAGAATTCATAAAATGTATAAAGTGTTAAAAGCATTATTTTGGTGAGCATGTATGAAAATGAGAGTGGTTGAGTTTGTTTTGAGATTCTTGGCCTGTCAGCAGGTCATGGAAGAGCTTCATAGGCTAGTAGGAATGTTGCAATCTTTACCAATCCGTTTCTAAAAGTGGCAGAAAATAAAGATGGATTTTTTCATAGGTCTCCCAAGAACGGTAAGAAAGCATGATTCCATTTGGGTGGTAGTGGATCGGCTAACGAATTCGGCCTATTTCATCCCAATTCGGGAATCTCATATGATGGAGGACCTGTCGAAATTCTGTATCTAGGAGGTGGTAAAGAGGAATGGTGATCTAGTTTCCATTGAATCCGATAGAGACTCAAGGTTTACATCTTGTTTTTGGAAATCCTTACTGCAATCCCTTGTAAATAAGTTGACCGTGAGTACACTGTATAACCCTCACATGGATGGTCAATCCATGAGGACGATAAAAACTTTGGAGGATATGTTTCGGGCTTGTGCTATGGATTTTGGTGGCTCGTGGGATGAGCACTTGTCATTGGATGAGTTCTTTTACAATAAAAGTTACCAGGAATCCATACATATGGCTCTATTTGAAGCGTTGTATGGTCGGTCATGTCATTCTCCACTATGTTGGGTGGAAACAGTTGAGTCCTCGATGGTTGGACAAATCATTTTCTAGGAGACTATAGAGAAGATAAAGTTGATCAGGAAGAGAATGGAGACAGCTCAGAGTCATCATACATCGTATGCGGATCATCGTCTATGGTTGTTGTCGTTCATATTCAAGGATCTCGTTTTCTTGAGGATCTCTCTTAGGTTTGGACATCATCGGTTTGGGAAATTGGGAATGTTTTCTATGATGTATATTGAACATTTTGAGATTCTTGAGTGGGTTGGTAGGGTGAATTATTGTTTGGATTTTACACCTAGGTTCAGTGTGGTGCACAATGTGATTCATGTGTCGTAGTTGAAAAAGAATCATCCGTATCGTGACCATGAGATTCAGTGGGATCGTGTAGAGCTAGAACTAGATGCTTCATTAGTGCACGTACTAGTGCGGGTTATGGATAGGCACGAGAAATTCATGCATGGTAAATGCATCAGTTTAGTGTTATCATGGTATGTGACTGAGTACGATATACTCTATAATAACAAACATAGGATCAAAATAAGAATGAGATTCTTAGATACAGGAGGGGGGTGAATTGTACATTTTAAAAATTTACTTAAGAAAATTTTTGGATGGTTATGTTTAACAATGTTTGACAAGATAATTCACAATACCTCCATGAGTTCTAAAGACTATCTAGATTCTAGAAAAGTGATTCTGAAAATGGATCTTAACTAAAGATACAACGATTAAGATTCTACCTTAAAGATTATAGAATTTAGCTATATCAGAGTACAAGGATGAGGAAGTATAAAAAAGTATAAGTTTCTCAACAATACAAAATGCCGCGGAAAAATATGTAACAAAAACAAGTTACAAATAATATGTATTTTAACCCAAAGAGAAGGGTATACAACAACCTTAGATAAAGGTCCCTTGATTTATACTTTCACGAAATTCTGTCTTACACAGAATAGGGTAATCCCTCGATACGAAGATCGAAGTCTATCGTGATATCCCCACAAACCCTTAACAATCAGGTAGTCGGCACCTCTGTCTTCCTCAGCAAGGAAGCCCTCATCTTCAAGGGGATGGAACCTCTGTCTTCTTATCCCCGGAATTCCTCGATTGTACAAAGCAAAAATCAGAGTCGCACGAAGCAAATCTGCACAAGGAAAAGTTTGAACAAGCTGTTAAAACTTTCAACACGATGCTTGAGAGTTGACAAGAGCCTCTCTCACTAGAAATCACTTCAACAGTATGTAAGCATAGATCTCAGTGTTCTTTCAAAGTTGTTGTGGACTTTCAAATGAGCTCCTATTTATAGGTGAAGCTCCAATGGTTGGCTCCATCCTCCAACGGTGATATTCTTCCATGAATTTTGGAGGGACCTGTACATGTGTCACTCAAACAACAGTTAGTCAACATCTGAAGGCAAGACATCTTTTTGTAATAAAAAAAGTGTAATCATAACTACACAGATATTCAAAATGTAGATAAAAGTGTATTTGGAGTCCGTAGTACTAAGATAATTAGATTCTATTTTTCTAAGGAATTTATAATGAGAATTCATAATCAGAATTCTTCATCAGAATTCATTATGAAAATTCATAATCAGAATTCATCATCAGAATTCGTAATGGGATTTCATAATCAGAATTCATCATCAGAATTCATCATCAGAATTCATAATGGGATTTTGTAATCAGAATTCACTATCACAAATTTTAATGAGAATTCATAATAAGAATTCATCATCAGAATTTTTAATGAAAATTCATAATCAGAATTCATCATCAGAATTCGTAATGAGAATTTGTAATCAGAATTCTTAATCAGAATTTGTAATGAGAATTCGTAATCAGAATTTATCATCAGAATTCGTAATGAGTATTTGTAATCAAAATTCTTTATCAGAATTCCTAATCAGAATTCATAATCAGAATTCATCATTATAATTCATAGTTAGAATTTTATATAAATTTGTAATCAGAATTAAGAGTAAAACATCATAAAAGTTCGTAACAGGGAATTCAGAGTAGAGGTTCATAAAAATTTGTAACAGGAATATGTATCCTAAAACAGAATACCTCAAATATAAGTATTATATGATTCTGAGGTTTTGGACTACAATCGAAATTTTATACTTAGAAAATATATGATATGAAAAATGAAATTCTAGGTTGAGGGTAAATTTCATTGGGGAAGGAAATTTTCCTGATAGAATTACGATAGGGGTAAACTGAAATTTTATTTAAGAGAAGGTGTTTGGGATTTTAAAAACATGAGGAATGATCAAGTCATAAGAAAACCTTGATGACATATCAATCTCCCCCATGAATGAAGGAATGGAAAAAGTCATAAGGAAAACCTTATTGACTCAACATTTAGTTCTTTTTTGTGGCAACATGGTCATATTCAAGAGGACACTAGGAGCGGGGGAAAGAGATGGTCGAGCTGTGGCCTGAGCTCTTTCTGCAAAGGGTGGGTTCAGTACTTTATAAGGATGGAAAATCAAATTGTGGGGAGAATGTAGTACACCAGGATTGAGGTATGTGGAATTTTTTATTCATTTTTAGATGTTTAATGTGCATGGGAAAAGTTGTGAAGATGTAGGGACTGTTTGGAATGGTTTTGTATAAGTTTGGAGGCTTTTCTAGGGGAGCACAGTTTGAGCACAGTTAGGGGAAACCATGCGGATGCTCCAAGAAACCGTGCAGGGGTTGACAGTAGGCTTAGCCTGGCCTGTATACGGTTTTCCAAACCATGTGAGAAATCTATGTGGACCCTCACTCTCAAGGTAGTATAATGAACACAGTTATCACGTGGATTTCCCAACCGTATGGGATAACTGTGCGACCACATAAAAGTATGGTTTTAAAACCCAGTTTCACTCAGGCCTGCCTAATTCAACTCCAAATTCTTTCACACTCATGCCTCACTCGGGTTCTTCTATTTTCAAGGGTCGGAGGTGCTCTCCCACACATTTTGGAAGCTTTTTGAAGGGGTTTCGAGGTGGATTGAAGGCGGTTTCTCCTGGGTACGTCTCTCCTCTTGGGTTCTTTATGTTTTCATCCAGATCTACTCATTCCTCTTACTAGTTCATCTCTATCTACACATGTTGTCTGTAGATATATAGTAGTGGTTGCATTGGATGTTGATTTTATGGCTTGTGATGGTTAAGGAATTGGATATAGAGAGGTTTTGGTGGTGCGTCACTAGATTTGAGGTTGAGTTGCTTATGGGTCGAGTTCACGAGAACCCTAAAGGTAGGTGGATTCTCTCTCGACTTCACTTGGTTAGAACTAGTGGTTCATTGTTACAATCAATTTTTTGTGCTAAAAAATTAATTTTGATTTGATGTGGTAAATTGGTTAGAAATCTCTTGGGTGATGTTTTAGGGATTTTTGGAAAAAATGGGTTTTATGGTGAAAGGCTCTACTAGTGGATTTTAAAATGGAGATTTTATAATGGGTCATTGAGGTTTGTTTGGGAAAATGGTTTATAAAAAATGGTTTTCAATAAATATGTTGTTTTTATGGAAATGTGTTTCGACATGGAAAATGGTTTTCATTAAATGGATCATTTATTGAAGTGGATTGGTGAAACACACATTTCGTGAGGTGTGAAAAAAAAACAATTAAATCCCCGTAAGGGTGTATTATGAATGATTACCCAAATGTCGTTCTCCAAGGAACTATGTTTTAATATTGGTGTCACTTAAAAAATATCATTTTTGAATGATTTAAGAAAAAAATAGGTTTTCTTATAAAGTTTAATAATTTTAATTTCTGAGAGAAGTTATTGGATTTAGGTTGGGTTTTCCCATTTGTGATTTCATCATAATTTTTTAGAAAATGTGAATCCTTTGGTTTTAGAAAAAAATAATTAAGTGAATTGAATAACAATTGTATCTTCTTTTCACCTTTGATTTAATAATTTATCAAAGTGTAGAAATATTAATAGATTAATATTAATTACTTATGAAATACCAAATATATTATTTATTTCCATAAAGAATTAAATTAATCTATCTTAATTTCTCCACTTGATTTAGAAATCTATAAATCACTCACTTATTTGATTTTCTTCATATATTAACCAATTGGTGTAAAAATGAATAGATCAAGCAACGATAGAAAAATATTTAAATCAAAGAAATTTAATATATAAGAATAAATCATATTTCAATCATATTTAGTTTAAATTCAGAAATAGATTTAATTGATTATCATTCATTTAAATGAAAATAAATCCTTTGAATTAATCTTCAGAAACTCAAACATCACAAAATGGTGTCCCCCTTCCATTCACCCAATCACAAAATATTTTACCCATCCATGCATGGTGGGGTCATCGAATTAAAAAAATTAAACATGTAGGAAGGAATTATGAATAAAAACATGTAGGAGGATGTTCTTCTACACTTGGATGCTTGTTGCCTGCTGGAATGAGATGCGAAGGAATGAATTGAGAGGTAGGAGATCCTCTCCATTTATATGAAGTATTATTCCATCAGAACGTGACACATTTTATCCACCATAAATGTCTTTTCATAGTGTTTACTCCGTCATTAAAGATGTTCATAAGTGTCTTTTCTATCTTCCCTCAAAATATCAGTGAATTTAACCACCAGATGTCTGCGTTATTTAATTTTCATTGAATAAGACTTTTTCTGGCCAAAATTTCCAGGAAGATTCCTTTAAATGTATAATGATCAATATCCATCATAATGGATGAAAAACTCAATTGAGTTTAATGGGAGATCTCTCCAATGAGTCCTCTTCTATATCCCGATATAATCAAAAAAAAGTTGTGGAGACCGAATTGGGCATCTGTTATGGTGGTGGGGTCCATGTTGTCCACATGAATAAATTTCTAAATTCAATTAGTTTTTAGGACCTTTAGATTGCCGAATAAGCTCCTAGTCTAGAAGAACAAATTGGGGGAAATATAATTAGTATTATAAAAAAAATTCATCACAAATATTGGACATATATTTTATGATAAATATCAAAAATACCCTTCTGGTCAAAATCTACTGAAAATCCAGAATTATGCACTTTTCTCAGTTTTTCTCATATTAATTATAAAATTCAAATTACTCATTATTTTAATAAAATAATGAATTATATGGGTATTATCATTGAAAAAAATTAAAATGTACTCATTATTTGATAAAAAAATATGCACGTAAATTTTCTCTGTCAATTGGTATGCGATGGAATTGGTTGATTTCATGTTGTTGTGAAATTGGAGGTCTATATACATCACCGTGATTGATTAGAATGTTGTGTGGATGTGGTGAGAAGTACAACTATAAAAAGAGGATGGATATTGGACTGATGGGCCACCATAAAAGGATAAGTGGTCAAGAAGTGCCACTAGGTGTGAATGGGTGAACGGGTTGGACGGAAGATACACCATTTGGTTGTGATCAGAAAGCACCACTAGGTGTGAATGGTTGAACGGGTTAGACGAAAGCTCCACTGTTTGGTTGTTTTTTTTGTTTTTTAGTGCACTATTTTGCAAGATAGAAATTTTTATGCTAGTGTGTAAATGATGGAATGTCTTATGGCATGTTTGGTTGGCTTTCCCTTGGGTTCTTGGTCTGGGTATAATGGCTTGGTAAGGGTGTGTTTGTCTTATGGAATTGGTTGCACTTGTAATTATTTTATATAAATTCATTCATATTAATGTGATAATAGTTTTATCCTAGTGGCATGTGTAGGGAAGTCATTTGGGGAAATCCTACTCAGTTTTATTACTCACCCCCTGCCTTGGCATGTTGGTGTCTTTGCAGATTTTGTGTACCATGACATGGGAAAAGGTAAGGCATCACCCACTTTTAGTGGTTCAAGGTGATTTTTGGGTGGAACATGGAGCATGGAGCTTGGTGTGTATCTATGGAGTTTGTCTTGTCTTATTTTGGGTCTTTTGTTGAGACTTCTACATAGTACTCTGATATGGGATTGGTTGTATTAGTTTTTGGTTGTATTTTGAAACAACATGGTTTTCCTTAGGGAATACATTCATGAATGGTTTGATTGACATGCATCATATAGTTGTTGGCAGTGGATGGTTTGGTTGGTTTTTTCCTAAGGGAAAATTGTTCCCCAATTTGTTCTAAAAATCCCTCGGCATTTAATTCCATCCATTAGCTCCTTGGGAATGTCTCTTAAGACAAGGTAACCCTCACCACCTCCTCAAGACAATGAGGTAGGGGTGGAGAGTTACACATTAAATATCATTTTTCTTAAAATCATGGACTGAAAAGACCCTAAATTCCAATACAGATCTATATAAATATATAGTTTTATTCAATGTTAATTAACAAATAAAAGTCCACAAAAATAAATTTTGTTCCATTATGAAGAATTCAGAAATTATCCATGAAATTCACATATCAACACAATCATTTCATCACATATTTGAATACACATAAAACATATTGAATTGATTTGGACATCCAAACTTGTTATTTAAAAATCAAAATAAACTAATATATTTGGGAAACAAATTTAGTGGATAAAAAATTATATAATACCACCAAAATTAGGTCACACCTAACGAGAACCCCTAAAACAATGACAGAATAGTAAAAGAATCGAATTGGAGTTTTATGTAAATAAATGGAATTTAATCATGATTGAAGACTCCTAAATCGTGAAATAAATTGTGTAGATCACACTTGGATATGTGAATGAGAATTGGAGGGAAATAGAGAGACTATGTGTCATTATGGAATGAAAATGAAATGGGAGGGAGGAAATGTTTTTAATTAAAATTTAATTAATTTAAATTAATTAATTTCATTTAAAATAATCAAATACGTATGAATCCTGTAACCCGCACTCACTAGGTTCTCATCCATGTGGCATCGTCTTCTATGTGTGCCTTATAGAACCACCCTCACCAAATGAGTTTCCATTTATTACCTAGTACATGACAACCATGTGATCTATTGTGTATGTCTCAAAGAGAATAACACCTAATCATTTCCCAACATCCTGAAATTGATCCCTAGTCCCCCGAAGACATCACATAAGTTGAAAAATAGAAGTTACTAAGTTTCAAACCCAACAATGAGTTTAATTTATTATTAATTATTTCTCAATGTGGTATATTTTTGTCGAAGCTTGAGTTTCGGCCCCATTTTAAATTTTATTGGATTGGGAGATTTCGGTGGGTTTTAGGCATGTCTGTTAGCACCATACAGTTAGAAAAAACCCTGTGCTCTGCCCAGGTACTTTTGTGACTGCTTCTATAATGGGTAGATACTATCACATGGTTCACACACGGTCTCTTGATCAGTTCCAGGTAAATGCATGTTTTCTCAATGTTTAAAATAAAACAATTAATGATAATTATTATAAAAATATTTATTAAAAATAAAGTAAAATACTTTTTTAATAATAATAGTAATAATAATGATAATATTATTATTATTATTATGATTATTAATAATATTATTTTTTATTATTTAATTTAGTTATTTTTTTCTTATAAACCCTTCATAGGGGTTCTCCCACCATTTCATAGCATCCCCTCCATTATCCCCTCTCCCTATTAACAAACTGACCCCCATCACACCTTGTACGACCTCTCTCCCCACTGGTTCCAACCTTATAGTTGTTCAATGCTTCATTATGCAATGGCACTTCCCTCTAAACCACTCAATCTTGGATCCCCTCCCTTCTGTGGCCTTCTCAGTAATGACCTTAGTCATCAGAGGGACACTATTTAACTTCCAATAATTCCATCTGGCGGCCACTACTCATCTTGTTTTTGTTGGTGAATCCCTCCATGGTGATTTTCATCCCTTTTATATTTCAATTCATAGGGTTTTCTTTTTGGGTTTCATGTTTTTTAAATCCCTATATATTAGTTTTGTTGTGTATCTCAATTTTATTTGGATCTAGTGTGTTTGGTTAGTCCATGGGAATTTTTTCTACCTCCCTGTGAAGTTTCGCTGCATTAAAATTCCAATGAGGTGGGTGAATAATTTTTTTTCATTTCTGATGCAATCAGTTGGTTCTTGAATTGTATAAAAAAATTACATTGATTCTCATGAATTTGAGACACTTGAAAAATTCATTTGGATGTTCTTGATTTGATATATTTTGTAAAAAAATGGATTTCAGTGTTTTCATGAACTATACTAAGAGTATTTTCACATTAGGGGTTTAAGAAGATGTGGAAATATGTTCTGATATTTTATCAAATATGATTCTAAAATTAGTGAAATCCCTAGACATTTTGTTGTTCTCTTGATTGTATAATATTTGAAAAATATATTTTGAATTGAATCCCCAATTTTGAAAATATTTGCATGTGTCAAATGTGTTTGGTTAAATGTCATAGGTTTATTAATAGTGAAATTATATGATATTTCTTTTGTTACCCAATAGAATTATTGTGTTAAAATATATGGTGTATAGTTCTGTCCTTCATGTGGAACATGGTGATTTTATGGAATCAGTTGAAAGTTGTTTTGGAATGCTCTCCTTTTCATTAATGTGTTCATAAGAACTTTTGGAGATTGTGAGAAATTCTTGGGTTTGATTTTGTAAGTATGGAGTGATTCAAGGAAATGGTTTTGGGTGTTTTTTAGACTCTTGGGACATTTCATTGGATTATTATCACTTCAATGGGTGTGAGAAGTGCAAACATGTTTTTGAATTCATCTGAAGAATAAACATTAAAATGATGTAACACTTCAGTATTGGTTTCATTAATTTTTATTTGCTTTTCAAAATTTCACCTTAGTTCTGAATGATTTTATTGGATCCTAAATGGTGTTTTTTCCCTTGGGGTATTTAAATGAAATGATTAATCAATGAAATAAAAAGATGTTATATCTTCTTGGCATTTGAGAGGTGTTTTGGTAAATGCTTGGATCATGGGCCTCTTTGGTATGTTTTATAGGATTGTGCATTTTCTCAATGTTTGGAAAGCATTTTGTAAAAAAAAACTGATTTATAAATCTGATTTTCCCATTTGGATTAGAAAAAATGGAAACAAAATTAGCTTGTTTGTTAAATGTTTTGGAGATATTTGGTCATATATTGGAATTGAAATTATTATAGTCATGGGCATAACTTTATGACATTAAAAATGAATTTTAGTTTAAAGGCATAATACCTGGTTGACATCTTTGAATGTTTTGAGGTATATTTAAGAATCAATGATATGTGATTCCTTGGTTGGGACTATTGATTATTATATATATAAATATATATAGGGAACCTCTATACGAGTGATACCCCATTTAGGATTATAGTATATGGTGTTCAACATTGGGGTCAGTATGTTTATTGATGGTATGTATGGTGAGTCACATGTGCGAGGGCCTCCTAATTACATAGTTTATTTTTATTTACAATGGTTTCCTAAGATTATTTTAGAATATCGAGTTACAATTACTAATAAAACCTAAATAGATGGGTTGGTACCCCCCTGTATTGCAGATATGTTTGGTGGGATGGGACATTCGATTAGCATGTTGAGGGGTGACGGTTAGTCATTTAATTAGGGGATTCACAATACACTGACAGATGGTTCCAAAATGAGAACATTCAGGGATCTTCTGGGGATTTTTAGGATCACACATGATTACATTATATATCTTGTTGTTTTTATCTCACTGAAATTAATTTGTTTCACACTATTCGTATGTTTTCATCATATTCAAGTTATTGTCAGGTTTACATGTTTTTTTATTTCCTGAGTAGCCAGTATTTCCTAGATTGGTGTTTTGGTTTTAAAATGGTAAAACCAAATTTTCAGAATTGGAAACTAGTATGTTTGTCTGTTGATTTAAATATGAATAGTAGTTTAAATTTTCAACATGAGAAAAAACTTATTTTTATATATGTATTTTCACACTATTGTTAATGGATTGTTTGGGAAATGAAAGTACATGGATTGTAGTGATTATCTTTGGCATTCGTAGTTAACATTTTGATGCTCAAGACAACTTCCAATTTTTAGTTTCAGGTTCCCCTGGTGTTGAATCTCACATGGAATGATCATGGATCAATATTTGGGGGTGACCCACAAAATAACTTTGAGGTATGTTTCATTATAAAACTCTATTCCATTTTCTATTGTTGTTTTAAATTTTATTGTTCAGTTTGATATTAATTTATTTGTTTATTTTTATTTCATGTGAGAAATCCTTCAAAATGGTTTTATCCTGATGCCCGATACCAGTTTCCTTCTTAAGGGGATTGGGAACACACATCGGTCCATGATGTGGGTCAGCTCATGTGACTGATTTAGTATTGACCCATGCTGGTTTGTGGGAAAATGTTGTTATTAGAGGCCCTTGTCATTTTAGGTGTACGATAGTTGGAGATTAAGACTATCAGGACATTAGAGGTTGGTGCAGGATGAGCGTGATGAACTCTTACATGCTTTGACCCTCGTGTTTCAAGTTTTAGTCTAGAATTTGAGCCTTTTCTGCATGTCTTCTGTTGAGGGATAACAATAGTGGAAAGGCAGTGGTATGTTGTGATTTCAAATGGATTATTGACCCATGTGGAGCCTGAAAATGTTTTTAAAGTTCCTCCTAGTTTTTGATGATTACGTATGGCATGGTTCACTACCATGTCACCGGTATAAGCACTATCATTGGTTCCCTATTCTTGTTGTTTAGTGAAAGTGTGTGTCATCATGTATTTGGTGGGTGTAAGGCTTATTTTGAGAAATTATAATAGTATTTATCTAAGAATGTATTCGTTAAAATGAATTCAAATTGGTAAAATGCATTCTAAAATTTAATTTTTTTTGTTTTAAATTTTTTGTAAATTTATGGATTTACAATGGAAGGGGAATGTGTGAAACAATCAGTACTCTTTATGGATGTTATAACATGTGAGGGTATGTGTTTGTAATGGGCATGTTAAAATTTATGGATGGAAATATAGGAAAACATGTACGGTGATTCATTGGGTTCCAGGGTTGTTTATTTCAAACTAAATCCGTATCCTTGTTTTTCTAAAGTGATTTTGAAAAGGGAATTTTTTTCAATGATTATATGTGTTTGGATTATTAGACGATTATTTTGTCTTGAGATATTCTCTCTGATTTTATTCCAGATTGATGTTGTATTTGGTTTTATGATTGACATGTTGTTCAGAAAATGTGAACCCAAACGGTCCCTAATTTTTATGATGCATCATATCCAGTTTCTCATTCTTCCCTATTGATTTCAACACTTTATGATGATTGTTTTCCATTAGATACATTGGAGCATCATGAGGAGGTCAATTTTGTCTTTTCGTTATTTAGAACTCCCAAAGATATAGGAGTGTGTGTTGTTTTGTGTATGTCTGAAGGTCCAAAATTTGACTAATGTGATTTTTTCCCCCACAAAAAATGTGTGTTTGGATGAAGTTGGATGTCCAAGAATCCATCATTGTCAGATAGATCTTATACGTAGTGTTGAATCTGATTAAAATGGAATATCTCATGAATATTCAATATGAAAAATGGATGGTGAAGGCCTACATTGAACATTTCAAGGATCATGATTCCGTTTATATAGAGGTGGTGTCACGTGATCTAATAAATGATTTTCTTTTTCATATGGGACTTCATCTATATAACATGGAGCGATTTATCTCTTCCATGGAACATCGTTTTGAGAAGCTTATGGATGAAGCTTTCTTGGCTTAGTTGGTTCCCAGAGTGTAGATGGTTGATAATCCAGTTCCTATCATTGTTCATATATGTTCCCCCTCTAGTGAGCAGGGGATTCTAGGGGAACATATTCCTAAGGATTGATCGTCATTGGTTATGACTTTTTGTTCATTAGACAACTTTTAATTGTGTTATTACAGTTGGTTTTTCAAGTATTCGAAGCCATATTATCGCATCCCTCTGAAGATGTACCATTATTGTGGTCATTTGGGTTACTGAAAAAGGCTATGAAGGAAGCATTACTCGAAGAAGGGGTTATAACCAAGGGATGCACATACGTGGATATGATGGAGGAGATGATTCTTCAATCAGAGCCCCATCCAATGGTATCAGGGTGAAGCTCGCACATAGTTTGGGTTTCAAAAGATATATGAGACCTTTTCCTGATTCATTATATTAGGTTTTGAGACATAGACATTTAAGGTTTTCCTTTTTCTTGTTCTCTTTCTATTGTTATTTCATTCTGTTTCCTAATAGTTAGAGAACATTATTGATCAAAACCCATGTGGTTCGATCTATTCATATTTTTTTGAATAGTTCATTTTTCATAAAGTGTGTTTTCCCATGTTTGAAATGGTTTCAATTTTGTGGTTCTCATTTGGAGATTTTTGAGTAATTTGATATATTTTAATGGTGTTTTCATTTTGTTGGTTAGTTGGAGTTTTAATCCAATTGTTTTACAGTAATATTGGGGGTCTACTTGGTTTGTGACTAGATCATAGTTTTAGTTTTGGGTGGTTTCTCTCATGCCATGGTAGTTGGTTTGTATCGGTTGGGAACCCCATCGGTCCCCATCTTTTTTGGTTATGGTTTCTTATGGATCAGTTTGGGGTGACATGTGGAGTGAATAGTAAACTCGAGGCTCATGTTTTCCCTCTCAGTTTTGTTCGATCATGAAATCAAGTTTTCATTATCCTTAGGTTTGTTGAATTTATGGCGGTAGAATGTTTTCAAGGTGGGGATAATTCTCAAACCCCAATTATGTGTATCTTATATTTTTTATTATTTCCCAATTTAAGATTTTTTAGTCAAATATAAGGTTTGGATCGTGATTTAATTTTTTTTGGATTTGGAGTTTTTGGTGGGTTTTAGGCAGGTGCGCGGGCACCGCACGGTTTGTGGAAAATATGCTGTTAGACCAGTTATCCATGTGGTAAATTCTATATTGGGTAAAGGCTACTTCAAATTTCGTGCATGGTCTCTTAAGCCCTGTGCGACAACCATAGGGTTTTCTGGTGTTTTAAATAAATAATTTAATTGAAAAACAATGAAAAGTAAATTTTGAAAATAAAATAAAATAATTTTTTTTATAATAATAATAATGTTAATATTTTTTATTATTATTAATATTTTGATTATTTTGATTATTATTATAATTATTATGATGATAACATTATGGTATATATTTTTTTCTTATGGGAAAACAAAAGGGGGTTCCCCTTCTATTTCATTGCAACCCCTTCCTCATCCCCTCTTCTTGTTAAAGACTCGACCCCCTCCCCCCCCCAGCCCACCACCTCTAGATATAATCCTAGATGGTGCCGCCCTTCCCTCCAGCCAATGCTTCATCGGGAGGTAGCATCTCTCTTTGTATCACCCTCATACGAAACCCCCTTCTTCATGCGGAATGCTCGCGCATGACCCCAAATAGTCAAGGGCCTCTGACACGCCACCTCTCATTCACTCTAGTTTCCACTTATCCTCTTTGCTTCCTTGTAGATTCCCTCTCTAGTGAGTTTCCTATCTTTTCCATCCTGATTTCATGTGTATTCATATAGGGTTTCTTATTTGGACAATCCCGAGATTTCTTGGTCGATTCATAAATCAGTTTTATTTGGATCAGTGGTGTATGGTTGGTCCAAGCGGATTCTATCTACCTCCCTTTTATGTTCTATTTCATTTGCATGCCAATGAGGTAGGTGAATCTGTGTTTTTCCTTTCTGATGTGGACTATTGGTGCTCTAATTCCTATAAATATTTTATAAACATGTTTCATGTGTTTATAATACGTTTTCCAAGATTATTATGATGTTTATAAATTTTTATATTTAGTTAAAAATAGGATTGCAAGAGTTTATTGACCAATACTAAAACGATGTGCACTTTAAGTGTTTGATAAAATGGAAAATGTGGATTTCATTTTTTTAAATGTGATTAACACCTTGGCAACACATATTGTGAATTTATTTTGGCGTTTTATTGATATTATAATTTATTAAAAATAGATTTTTAAAGGAATATTCTATAATACCAATGTATTAATGTGTCAAAATGTGTTGGGTTAAATTTCAATTGAGTTATAATTGTAAAATTAGATTATTTTTGTGGGGTTTCCATTAGAATTATTATGTTAAAAATGACTACTTATGGTTTGGTCCATTATGTGGAACATGGTGATTCTATTTTTGGTTTGTAGGTTTTTTTGGAATGCTCACTATGTCTATAAAATTATTATTATCACTTTTTTATATTGCATGAATTAATGGTTTTGTTTTGTAAATCATGGTGTGATTCATGGAAATGGGTTTTGATGTTTTGTGGACTCTTGGGGGTGTCATTGGGTGATTGGAATATCCATGGGTGTGAAAAATGGATACATTGATGTGAATTCAAGTTTAGTTGACACTTTCCAATGGTGTTACCCTACATTATTGGTCTCTTTAATGATTATTTGGCTTTCAAAATATTACCACATTTCCCAATACGAATTTTGGTTTCTATATGTTTCGGTTCCCTTTGATGATTTCAAAAAACTATATTTGAATGAAATCCTAAAAAGGTAGTCTCTTTTGGATGATGGGATGTGTTTTGGGAAAATAATGTCTCAAGGGATTTTTGTCATGTTTTATAAGATTGAGAATTTATTCAATGTTTGGAATGGATTTTATAAAAATATTTAGAATTTGAAATTTTAAGTGCTCATTTTTCCTTACAATCATGGAATCTATATTTGTTTTTATTGGTAATGATTTGGTGATATTGTGCCAATCATTTTAATTAACAAAAATATAGGTACCTTTTTTACATTATGATAATGTTAACAAATTTGGGTTTAATGGAATAAAAACATTTTGGAATATTTGAATGTTTTGAGGTATGTTTGAGAAGAAATTTTATTTGATTTATTAGTTTTCACATTTGATTATTTGATATATATATATATATATATAGGTAATCTCTACAAGATGGATACCCTTTGATGGGTTATCGTATAGGGTGTCCGTGTATGGGGTAGACATGTATGGTGATGGTAGAAAAGGTGTGTAACATGTACGAGGGACTCATGTATACATAGTTTCCTTATATCAAACATGGTTACTTGGCGTCTTTTAGAGGATGGAGTTATGGATTTTGATCAACCCTGATTAGACGGGTTGGTATCCCTTGTAAATCAGATAATCTAGATGAGATGTGCCACTAGATGGGATAGTTGATGGCACCCAGTTGTTTATAGTCATTGGGGATTCACCATATGCCATCACTTGGCTCTGAACTGAGTCCGTCTAGGATAATTATAATGATTTTTATTATCACCCATGGTACCATTATTTATCTTCTTGTTTGTATCTCTCTACTTTTTTTTAATCGCACTGTTAGTTTTTAATGATTATGTTCTAGTTCATTTTAGTTTTCCCTATTTATTTTTTTCTTACTTAGCTAGTATTTCATGGTTTGGGTTGTTGGGTTTTAAAATGGAAGAAACACCTATTAAGAATGGAATGGATTGATTCTCCCGCGATCAAGAGGAGTAATTGTACGAACATCCCTTATTTCTCACATTGGAGGAGACCCTTGTGAGATTAGGAATGGATTGCTATTTATTCCAGTATTTTGATTGGATGCGTTTAAACTAAAGAACAAGTAAATATATTCATCCATACAAGAAGTTCAGAATAAGAATCAGTATGGAGAAATATGTTTATCAGTTCGGCCCAAACAAGGCCCTTAAGGGCCATCTTCATGGATGGATAGTTCCAGGACCTCTACCATTTGGTGGGTGGCATCCCGGACTACCTCCTGCTCCCTGAGGGATCTCTCTTCATCAGTATCCATAGAGCACAGTCCATTGACCCACACATATGTTTTCACTTGTTCATTTTGAACTGCGAATATCTGGTGAACCGCCACCACTGGTTTCTCTTAAGCGTCTGCTAGCTGGGCCCTCAACATCTCCATAAGCTCAAAATAGTTTTCAATGAATATCACTTTTTTCTTCACCTGTTTGTCAACGCGTCGGGGCTCTTGTTCTGCCTCTATGAATGCCTGGATACTCCTTGAATCCTCCTCACACTAGGCAATGTTAGAGCGGTGGCTACTATCGCACAGCTTCTCAGGCATTTAGACACAGACCATCGAATGAAGGCACTGAGCATCCACCCCTCCAGCACAGAGAAAGCGCAACCAGGTTTGAAGTGATCCCATCTGTTTCAGGCATTCTGTATGGGGCTGAGAGAGAAAGTGATTGATGCGCTTCCACCCTTTGTGTTGTGTCATTCGGCTCTCCTTGGTTGCCTCTAAGTTCGAATCATCAATGTCCTCAGGTTCTATCAGCCGATAGGCAGGGAAAACAGCCAATAGGCCACCAGCAGGTTCTTCTATGGGCTCCCCTCCTAAGGGGTTTTGATCTTCAATGCTTGGGTGACCGTCCCCCTTCGCCTTAGTCTCGTTATCTCCCTTGTCGACATTCGGCCCTGCCCTAACTTGAGTACCGCGGATGTCCACCGCTCCCTGCTCACTGAGTGTTGGGGTCCACTCAGTTTGAGAAGTGTGCCCCGAATGGGACAACATGTTTGCAGTTGAATCAAAAGCATAAGACCCATGTTTGGCAGCCCGACGATCCTCCAAGGCTGTGATTACTGCACAAAGAAGGGACACCCTGATCAATTGATCTCTCCAAAAGTGATTAACCATCATTGAAGTAATGAACTTACCGGAGCCCAAAGCATCATCCTGTGGTGTTCTAGTTTCTACAGGAGCTGCCATTGCAGGGGATCCCTCAGTTCTTATTAGTTCAATAATGGGAATCAGTTGCCCACCTAGTTCTACCGGTTCCTCCTCCCCTCAGCATGGAGACCATTGGTCGGAGCCCATCTGCTCCTGAGCCAGATAAGGACGTCTAACTGAGTTCTATGAATGTTAATGAGGGGAAAAGGATGGATAAGGGCTAAGACATACATCAAGCAGCTTTGTTAAATCCACAACAGAGCTGACAATCTCATCGCTCTCCTGGATATTCTCTTGTTCGGACATCCCCAGAGATCCTCCACATTCAGGATCTTATTATTCTTCTCCCCCTACATCACCTTCAACTTCTTCTTCCAATTCCATCTCAGCGTCTTCCGGCTCATCATCGCTGTCATCATCCTTTGACGAAATCGTTTCAGGATCATTCTCTTGGATGCGCATTACTTTCACCAATAAAGATGGATCCGCACACCGACCTCGTTGGTTTGAATATGTGTCCATCACTATCAGATATGCATGCCGACGATAAAATTTTACCCTGTCAACAACCCGAAAAATACAGACCTCCAGCGTCTAGATTCTGTCTCGCATTATCATTTGGCAAAAAATCTTCGTTACCCATTGACTTTCGCAGGGTTATCCAGGCTGACCATAGTGTTGGGAAGATTGTGTCCCTAGAAGGTTGAATAAAATATCTTTTCTCCTTTCCTAGGAGTACCCTAGCCACTACATGAGCCTCTCTCCCTTAGATGATGAGGGACAAACCACACCATGCGACGTCCCCACTACTGAAGTACCGGCCTGTGTGGGCCTAATAGCCTGATGAGATTCCGACCATTGCTCCCTAACAGCACCTTGTCTACTCTGCCGCCACCCATGCTCTACACTGGACACATTGAGCTATCGGGCTCGCTTCCGGAAAAGTCCCTCGAGGTACTCTATGGCCCAATGTTTGGAATATTCTATTGAGAGACCAGCATCAAATCTGGTGGGAGGAAAGGTGATAATGTCCCTAGATCCCTGGGCTATGAACATCAGGCAAATCTGGCGAAGAACATAGCGGCTCCTCTCTTCTTAAACATCTGTGTACACCATCTTCAGCTTCTGCTGAAAGCATCCAAACTTCCTAGAAAAGTTGGATGGAAAGTAGGGTTCATTGAAGATCTTCACATCGATCCCGGTCATGATCACCAAACCTTTGATGCTATGGAAGTACTCCCTATTCTCTAGTGAGCCTTTCCCGCTATCTGTCATCCGGCCTGTTAGGGTGGGGAATGGGATGAATGCGAAGTAGGCGTGATTCCAAATTCTGATCTATACTCCCTCCACATTTAGCGTCATCGGCATGACCACGACGATGTTCAGTGGGGACGGTCGCAAGCAATTAACAGGAGGAAAAATGGAATTCAGGAAGGTAAAACTGCCACAATGGGCCACGACACCTCCATAAATGATCTAGAAGGGGCCACAAGTCTTCCTCAGTGACCCTCCTATTGACATGCCCCCCAAAATGGTGTATATATGAGCCAACACGGGGACTATAGGACTGAATCTTTGTTTGGCGGCAATGATTTCCCCCATCAACAGGGTCGCTGGATGGACCCCCAAACATGCATCCCTCTACGATAGGAGCCACCAACTATAGAATGTTGAAAGGAATCCCGAATATCAGAATTTAGGGTCTCAGATCTCATTAATACTGAAGACCCATGACCGATAGTCCCCCGCATCCATGATCCTCTAGTACGATCTGCTCTTTCTCCACTGTGCTGCGGTCGGACACCGTCCCCCTCGCCCCAAAATCTTGACTTACAAATCATTTACAGAAAAAAGATGAACCATTTCTTATAGGTAATGTCCATCAAGAAATCCTTGACCCCCAGCCTCTCCTTGGCCAGCTCCAGCATGTGACACTTCAGTCTATGGGTTCTTGATCTGTCACCCAAGCTGTTACTCATCGAGAGGAATTCATCGTACTGATTCCCCTCCAGAGGAATGCTTCCAATGCATTGGATGTCCCACAAGATGAGGACAAATTACCCATGATGAAAGTTGAAAGTGTTGGTGTCAGCGGACCATCAAGTGAACAGCTCTCTCCCAAGCTCGGGCTGGCAATATAAGTGAAACTACGACCCCGGGTGTTACTTGTCATGAGGAATTCATCATACTGATGCCCTTCTAGAGGGATGCCTTAGATGCAATGGATGTCCCACAGGCTGATGAAGACTTCTCCTTGATGAAGGTGGAAGGTATTTGCATCAGGGTACCATTGAGTGAATAGTTCTGGCCCAAGCTCATGCTGGTGATAGAAGTGAAACTATGGCGTCCACACCGCTTCAAACAAACCGAAGTTCCGCAGTTCAGCCCCAAACTAGTCGCATCTCTGCAAACCCAATATGCCCAGGCCCATTCATGGGTGAAGTTGCCTCTAGACGTCATATCCCAATCCTACATCTAGCCTTTGGTCTCTTCAATAACACCCTGATGGAAGGTGCCTGTGTAAAGGGTTGGAGAGATCTTCGTGACAGGGTCACTCCCCGAGATGGTCCTGGTCCAAGGATTCAGGACCTAAACGTCTAGGTGACTATTTTCTCTAGCAGGATGGCCATTGTAGGTGATGTTATATTATGGATGGTCATCCTCGGGAGTCACCCATGACCGTGGTGTGTCGACCTCGAACCTTGGCATGGGTACCTCCTCCCAGATTTTGAAGTCCCAGATTGGCATATTGGATGACAGTGCATATATCTTTTGCACTGGGGTCAACATGTTGAAGTGAGTATTGTTGTTGTAAATGACCCTTAAAGTGCCATAATCCTCATGGATGGAAACTATCTATGCCCTTCGAATAGTAGATGAGGATTCCCTCTCACCGTTAGCTCGATTGGAGGTCATCTCCTACCAGAAAGATTTTAAGGAGTTTATCAAAAAAGAAGGAGTTGACATGAACAAACCGGAGTTGGCACAAAAAAATAGTGTTCACTGTGGAAAATCTAAAGCCAGTACTAAAAATCCTGGATTGGAGCTGAAATAGATGACTGATCGTGGCTAATTACGTGCAACATAATCATTCTTCGGCAGGTGGAAGAATTTTTCACCCATGAGAGCTCTGGAATATCACGTGAGAAAATCCGTATGGAATGTAGGGACCCACAACTCATATGATTGGCACGGTGAGCAGTTTCTGCTTGCGTGTGAAAAGTGGAATACGCACTCCAGACCTTTTTTTCAGGCCGTTGTGTTTGGTCGCACAAAATGGCCCCATGCTACTCTGTATCTCGGAGTTTCCCCTAGAATCTGACCTTTGCGGCCCCTCACTGGTCTGAATCCAACGGAGGGCATTTGTATATGATGAAATATTCTCAAGAGTTGAAGCATGTTGGAATGCAACAATGTGAAGCCATATTTTGAACCAGTGATCTATTCCGGGGGTCCTGGAGGGGCAGTGTGGAAAAAATGATGAGGCACATGAAAAAATATGCCCGCATGAAAAAATCATGGATTCGTGAGAGTTTTTCGTGTGGGCACGGAACACATTCGGGCCACTACTCCTCATGGTGGGCCTTCGCGCTGCTAACATCAGGCCATGCAATATTTCAAGCCAAAATGTTTTTTGCATGGACCTACAATCCCGTGCACCTATAAATATAATGACACCACCTTTGACTTCACCCCGAGAAATCTGAAATCTCTCCCCTACGTGAAATTCACCTCTCGTGAAGGAAAAAGATGGATTTCAGTTTCTAAATTATTCACGTCAGGTCACTTGAGGGTCCCCCTTCATGCAAGACACATCAGTCTTGATCTTTTTTGAAGTCTCACTAAGACCCTTCCCTCATGCAAAATTATTTCCGATTGCACGCAATTAGGCCTTCAGCGCATAATTCCTTTTATGCACCGACCTGATCTATTTCTCACCCAGTGCTTAATTTCACGTCAGCTCGGAATTTTTCCCATGCCAAATTCCCTTTGCACGCTGACCCATCCCCTTTTTCGTGCAACAGTACCTTTTGCGCACAATCCTCCCACCGTGTGCGACCGTGACGTCCCTTTGTCCGACATCATTTTGGGAGCCTCCGGCACCCAGGACACCTTCACCATATACATATTACCCATTCAACCTTCTAGGTTCGCATGAAGTAACTTAAATTTCCACTTGATGATACCTCTCATTGTGTTGCTTCACCTCTTGCTTCTTTTCATAGGTACAGTAGTGGCTATTCCTTCTTCCCATAGACACACTAATGTGGACCCCTTGACGGTTAGTTCCATGACAACCCCTCACCATGGATTTTCTTGTCCCCTCTCAGCACCAAGGAGCAGAGGGTACCATTTAAGTGAGTCCTAGGGGTGGGGAACAAACCCACCTCATCTGAGCTATAGGAGGTTAAACTACCACAAACTTTTTTCCTTACCACATGACATTAAACTGTGACCCCGCCTCATGCCTTCAATGTAGGGTACCCCCACCTTGGAAATTCTCCACGCCCACTTGTCTCTATAGTGGATGATATCCTATTTATGTGATTGGAAGTTGTCCATGAGGGAAGAGCAACCATCTCGATGTAAGCCCCTATCTTTCTGTTATGAGGTATCATCCCTTCTCCTCCATTCATCTTCGATCCCCCGGGCCAGCAAAGGGCATGGTGGGAAATGGTGATTCTCCATTATTTCATCCCAAGTCCTTCTCCCGCTAAACAATGTCACCATTGGGCCTCAATCCCTGAGTAAGTCCTGACTTCTCAGGCTGCAAACCATGCATAAGCCCTTGTTTCCTCTTTGGGATGCTAACCTTGTACAATCCCCACTTCCCTTCCCACAGACACACCATTCACAACATGATCATTTGTTCTCTTCTATATCTTGTTTCTCACACTAAGCGAGACTCACTTGGGCTTAGAGTAAGCACCGACCATGAAAACAACATGGGCGGCCTCAGAGCAAAAGCCCCAAATTCCACATTGTACTATGAGGACTTATATCTTTGCTAAGGAGAGGTACGTAGAAATCCTTCATGAGGTTCAAAACCAATACCTAGTCATTCTGACCATCTCCACATCAGTACACTAACTCATTGGGTATCCTACAGTGTAAGACCCACCTCCATATAATGAACTACGGGAATTTTGATCCTTTCCAAGGTAGGGTACATAGGATGCCTCCATGAGGTTCAAGCCCTCCAATCTGTTCACTCCGACCTCACTCACGTCAGTTCTCCCCCATAACACATGACGTTAAATTGTGTCAACCCTCGTGAACTATGAAGACATTGATCCTTTCCAAGGCAGGGTACATAGGAAGCCTCCATGAGGTTCAATCCCACCACCAACTATTATACTTAAGTTCCTCCTCCACTTCGTGTCACCAACACACTGGGCAGCCTGGAGTGTAATCCACACACCGCCACCTGAACTACGTCGACAATGATCCTTGACATGGCAGGGAATGTATGAAGCCTCCACGAAGTTCCAAACCAACACTCAGTAGTTCTGAACACCTTCACATCAGTTCATCCCATCCCGAACGATGTTAAAACTGTGGACCTCTTTAAGTGGTAAGTCATCGTCACTCCATTCAGTGGTAATCCGTTGTCACTCCAATCAGCAGTAAGTCGTTGCCACTCCATACAGCGGTAAGACATTTTCACTCAATTCAGTAGTAAGCTATTTTCATTCCATCCAGATGTAATTCATTGTGACCTTAATCATCGGTAAGTTGTTGTGACCCTATGCAGCAGTAACTAGTTGTGACCTCATTAGTGGTAAGCCACTAACAACCCCATCCAGCGGTCAGTCATTGTGACCTCAATCAGCGGTCAGCCATTGAAAACCCCAATCGGCGGAAATATATCATCATATAAACTATGTGAACTTTGATTCCCTACCACTAGGATACTTAGGAATTCTCTTCGAGGATCATGCCCAAATCCATCGTCATCCTTATGACAGTTCCATCCCATTCCCCATCCTCCTCAAAAAACCTTCCATCATCCATCCTGATTCATACCCGGGCTGCCACATCACGGTGGGATCATGCCACCCTATTCCCCTGTTCCCACAAAAATCTCTCGAGAGGCCACCCACACGATGGTCCCAACATCGGTGTTCCCTCCAGGGGGTTCCTCCATCTGATCTATTCTATTCATTGTTTTGATCAGCCAGATCCATCTCCGATGGATGTTAAACTTGCGGCATACCCAATGTTAAACATGGGAAGTTGAGGGAAACCTAAGATACATGGCCATGGAATATGATTCATTGCATTCGATGTCTAATTACTCAGGCTTCCACGCCCTAAAGAATCTATATAATAAGTGACAGAAGACAGACACACCAATCCCCACACTCCAGACATGCCAGTGATGCCCAGCATGACTACTACCCTAACTGAATGTTGCTGCCCTGACAAGAACCCATGGAATGTATTAACAGAAGAATCATAATTAACTAGTATACATAAAAATATGGTTACATGAAGAGTTTCACGGACAAAGTCTTATGTCTATGAGGGAGACCCGGACTAGGTGATGAGTTCCAAGGAGAAATCCACGGATGGAAGAACTAACATCCCATCATCTTGTCTCGATCAAGGAGCAGACGTCCGTGAATAAGGAGTGGATGTCGACTACCTTTGAATAGTAGGAATGTAGGGTTACAAAAACTACACCCCTAATCCCTGAACGAGAAAGTCGCGCATGCCCCGATGAAAGTTTCAAAAAGAAAAATGGTGAACCTAACATGAAGTTATTCTCCTCAATATAGATATTAGCAATGCTCGGTGTATCAATGGATTAACTTGTCACTGGATCCAGCTATTAGGTTCCAGGTCCTGCCAAGAAAATAGCGGTCTTGGCGTGAAACTCACCAGATGTTGGGGCAGTTGAATATTGGACATCCTGTTCTACAACATTGTCAGCGTGGATCCCACTTACCTATCACAGAAGATAGGATGACGTTGGGGAATTATTCATCGAATCCATTTTCTTTCAGCACTGACAAGTTCATCTACCTAATTTTCATGAATCAGGTTGCTGCATCTGGAATGTTATCACTACCTGCCCGTCTACACAGTGGTAGGGAAAACGCTAGCACAGCCGCTCCATGTGGCTTCACCGCTCCGTGATGGCCTCTGTGTCTACGACCGTGGGGTTCCCATGCCCCATATCTCCATCAGAAGTTATCCAATGAAGAGTAATTAATGAAATCGTGTGTTGTTACAAGGAGGAGGGAATAATTCCTACCTGGGATATGGCCCGCTTGGATCCCGAGGCATCTGTGCCTCACCGTCAATGCCACCCCCGAGGGCCTTGCAGGGATCCATTTCTCCCCAACCAAACATACAACCACTTCAGGATCTTGTCCCTGGAGCGCATTGATGACTCCCTGCATTACGCTGATGTTGTAGGCAACGTCCATCCCAGCCCGGTCAGAGTCTCGATCTAGGGGCTCCTAGTAATGGCTCCAACCTGGCCGCATCAGTGCCACCACCTGGACTTTCCAAAGGATGAGTATGTAATCCATGCACCTGCACCACCAACCCCAGATCATCCGACCCGATGCCAGCGTTGGGTAATAGCAGAGGAGGATGCAAGCCAATGGGTGTCAATGTCGGTGGCTAATTTGGCCCGAGCCACCACCAACGCATATCATCGAGTCCCTGAAAACAATAAGAAGTGGTGATTATACACCTGATCGAGATCAAGGCCCCAACTGCCCTAGGGGTACGCTGGGTCGACTCTACAGGTCGTAGGCATGAGCTATGGTTTCCATAAAGCAACCCGCAGTAATCCCACCATGTACGGAGGTCCTCCCTATACCGCTACCATTGAAAGTGTGGGACTTCCCTTCATCGAGGATCGTCATGGAGGTCGGCCCCTTATCTCCCCTAATCCGAATGAGGGTTTTCCCCGTGGCAGTGATACTCGATACGAATGCCTCTCTTGTTCCCATTACACTAGCTATGGAGTCATTCCTCCAGCCCCCGACCGCTGATGTGGGGTCATTTCCCTTCTAGTCTCTCTCCAATGTGGGGATCATCCCTATGTCCTCTCAACAACCAGTGAAGCTCCTCCTCACCCAGTCAACCAGAGGGGTGAAGGCCAGCCTCGCTACTCCCGCACCAAAAATGATGGTCCTACCCATGATCCTACCATTTCTAGTGGAGGATTCACCTGCTCTATCGTTATTCATGGAGGTCATCCCCTAGTCCCCTTTGAAATTTATCCTAGTCCTCCTCAAACCCCATTATTCTCGGGTCGAAAACCTCTCTGTCCTAGCACTATTGCGGCTGAAGGACCCCATGTTAGAAATCAGACATGTCCTGAGGAGACACCTAGGGGATGGAAGGTGGGTCATCGCTGCCACACGAAGAATCCTGGAAAGGCCAAGATAGAGATCAAAATGGTCCACTTCTCAGACTCTGAACTGGAGTACAACTCGGCTTGGGAACACTCCCCTCACTCATCCGAGTCAAGGGTTGGTGTAGGGACAAGTCCCATTAGATGGTTGATATCGGAATGTGAGGTCCATAGGATTCCCACCTCCCTCCATAGGTTTATCTAGGAGGATGAAAATCAGGCGACCTCAAAGGTTACAGTTGTGAAATCACCACCATCATCACCGAAAGTGCATTCTACCTTCCCAAGAGATCACAGAGAGATATTCTAGAAACCAATGGCAGGCAAGCACCATTGCGGACTATCACCAATAGCCATGGACCATGAGCCAGGAAAATCAGCCGTCATCCCCTCTTATGGTGACGTAGTGGCCACATCGCTACACTCTTTGGTGGAAAACCCCAGAATTGATGGCCAGTCTACCCGTTCGCCGTATTCTCCACTGACCGACCTGCTGTCCCAGCGGTCTGCCTTAGTACGACTACCAGTTCCTCAACCACAACTAGTTGGCGATGTCGGTAATTAAGGGTCAGACCCTAAATTTCATCATATGGGAATCTGAATCATCATTGTAGTGGGCAACTTCCCTGAGAATTTTTAGCCCGTGGAAACATAGAATTTCTGCATAACAGAGTCCCCCACCCGAGAGGAAGTTGAGTGTCTCCACTGCACCCTCTATGTGACAAATTTCAATCTCCTTCATCAATGTGTGGTTTATCCAAGGAGCCAAATGCATTTCAAAGTCATCAGCAAGCAGTACCATCTAGTCGATCTGGCCCCTCTCTCTATGGCCCAGCGCCCCGAGTCACTAGATCATTGTGAGGCCCTCCAACAGCAATTCGTTCAAAGTATCAAGGTACTTCAAAAAAATATCAGGGTTGCTACCTGCCACGTTCAAATATGTGGATGGGAGAAGTGTGATTCCCTCATCATCCACCCTATCCAGCGACAACATGACTTGTTATTCGATATTGAGGACATTCCCCCAGGAAGGGTCACTGTCAACATGGCCGATATAGTGGACAAGGAGGACGAGTTTGAGCTTCTCAATGGAGACTTACCCCTTGAGGGTGTTCCCCCATTGTTGGACCCATTGGGGAGGATTACTCATCAGCATAAAAACCTCTTAGGTATCTCTGCTCCCACCGAGGCATTGGTACTCTTCCTGAATGAAAGTAAGGGAAGGGAGCATGTCGGTCCTATCAAGCACTCCGACCCATCGGCCTTAGTGATGAAGTCAAAGGACAGCCCTGAGAGGGCCACGTTGCTCCAACAACATTCTTAGAAGAAGAGGTCGGTCGATGAACTCCTAATTGAAAGAGATAGAGAGTGATGACCCGATTATGATGATCCTAGGTAGAGGCAGTAGGGGCAGGAACAAGTACCCCTCGGCGAGATGCCTCTAGGAAACCCTAATCATACCACTATTGCAGACAGGGCTGAAGCTAGAGATCATGACAAGAGGGCATGGTATATCTAACCAAACTCTCCATAACGGTGCCACAATCCTACGAATCTAGCCCAGGTTACCCATGCTTCCCCGCAATCTCTCCACCAGCTGCACCATGAGCTGTGGAGCATTTCTACCATTTTGAAGAACTTGAAAATGCACTCATGGTCTAGGATCCCTGTCAAGACAGGGACCCCCGCTTAGATGATCATATGGTGCCACTCATATCTCCCATTGAGGCTTTGGAAAAGTGATAGGTGGCAATATCACCTGAAGGAAAGTCATATCCGGAATGGGTGGATGAAATGGAAGAACCTCTGAGCTTCAGGAATCACACCCCCCCCCCTTTAATGAGATGGGGGACCCACCACAATACCAAGCCCACTTCAACTCAAGGAGCCGGCCCTTGTAAGGGACTCTAGTGCATCATGAGGCTTCCATGCTCTGCTATTTTTTTCAAACATTGGTGGGGCCAACTTTCATCTGTTACATCCTGCTCCCCATCAGACCCTTGACTAGTTGGGTGGACATTCGTAGGCAATTCCTCTACTAGTTCAACTCTACCACCCAGAAAACCAGCATCACATACCTCTTCATGTGCAAACTAAGGACTGATGAGGGAGTCACGTACTTTATCACCTAGTTGAAGGGGATCAAATACTCCCTTTACATGCCACTTATTCATCAGAAACTACTGATTTTGTGCATAGTGAATGTCAAGAGATAATTGGTTCCTTCTCTGATCACCCAAAACTACCTTGGAGGATTCCGATACTTCTCCAATAAGGCCCAATTCCTAGAGGAAGCCTTGCTACAATCTTGGAAGGCACGTCTGTTGCACCCTGTAATTTCATCAAGGAGAGATGCCAGAGTCGAGCCCACAACAGAGGTCCAAATTAAATCCCCTAGACAGCTAGAGTTTCTAACAGTTGCACCAAAACCGTTGCCTCATAGAGGCCCACCTCCTCTGGCACAGCCTCCAGCTCAGCAGCATCCTCCGAAACGACATGCGCCTCTGCATAATGCACTGCCACCACCAAGGTGGGACAATCAGGGTCCACCTCCTTAACAAGCCCCTCCAGCTCCTCATTGGGAACATGCTCCAAATACCTTCTTTCTAGAAAGAAGAAACCAGACATACTCTTTCAGCGAGAATCAGGTCCCCGATTACTTCCGTAGCACCCTAGAGTAGGGTGTTGTACGCTTTCGTGAGTGCAGAAGGCTTGAAGAGGCAAATCTCGCTATTTTCACCAACTACAGCCACTATCATAATATTCTGGGGCACACCCTCAAGCAGTGCTATGTGTTCATTGACTGTTTTCAGGACCAGGTCGATAACAACATCGTCATGCTTGGTCTGGCCCTGGCACAAATTGTAGGTGTCTTTGTAAGGGCAGACAGTGGTAGTGACAGCGAAGGCGAGTGGCAGTAGGTTTCTAACTATGGGTCCCTGAAGTATGATTACTAGATGGCTCTAAATACAGTTCCTTGTGTCCATTGCATCTTTCGGGCATGCCTAAATAAGCCAGAGCCTTCAGAAGTTGTGGCCACCACTTCTACATCATCATCTCAACCGGACTATTCCCAAAAGAGAAAGCATCGACAGTGTAAGAAAAAGCAACGCGCCCCGCCAATGTAATCATCATCCCGCACTATCAGCGACATCATGCCCCCTAAGATAGAAATTGCTCCCATAATACACCTAGTATTAGATGAAACATCGACTAACATTCAAGCGTATGCTTTAGTTAATATCATGGAGTTGGTAAATCCTTACATGACTCTTGATGAGGGGGAGCACTAGGGGAACCTCCCCAACATCCCCAGTAGACGCCAACGTCGATGGAGCCTCAACCATGTGGGTATTCAGGAGGAATTAGTTGGAAACTCCAGCCAAGACATGCATGCCACTGAGACCAGATAGCCGGCCCAACACAGAGCTCAGCACATGTAGCCTCTTCAACCGGTGACGTCAGGACCGCCTCCACAACCGTCTATGCTTCTGGATCTGGATGATCAACCTCATCCAGGACAGATCCTGCCTCGCCAGGTTACAAGAATATCTCAGTTGTTCGGTCCTCATATGATAGTGACTCTCTGGGCTTCGACTTGTGAATAGCAGGACATGCCCAGCACCAGACAGCCGCCAGCCCAGCCGAAAGGGCCCCCCATGTCTCCAATTGAAGAGCATCCTGCTGTAAGAATAATTTCATACCTAGCGCAGATGTATGATTTTCTCAAGCACCTCAATGGCATCCCAATGAGGCTTTACATCCTTGAAGACCTTATCCTATCGTTAGATACCCGTGAGGCCCTCACTGATGCTTTATGATGCCCCCTCCAGTATGAGACGAAGGTAGCAGTTGTAGAAGCCTTTCAGGCTGAAACAGTTGAGAATGCTGAATTCTAGACCTTTATATCATTCTTAGGAGAAGATAAAGGTTCTCCCATACATGGGAACATATGCCTGCTGTACATTACCAGCCAATTTAATGGCGTGTAGGTTTGTTGATGTCTCGTTGACACTGGCTCCGGGATCTACCGTATCCCGATGCAGACACTACAAAAGCTGGGGTTGTCTGAAGATGACCCGACTCTCTCTGATTTAAGGATCCAGGGATATGAATGGACAGAGCAGACCTGTGTCAGTATGATCCTTTTGATGACCCAGTTTGGTTGCCTAGTTTCTAGTACCGAATTTATGGTTGTCTCCCAGGACACCGCGTAAAATGCATTGATGGGAAGACCATGGCTCCACCCACATGCGACGGTTCCCTCAACGTATAACAAGGTCCTCTAGTACTCCATAAATGGTCAAGTAGGCATACTCCACGTTGATGCATATTATTTTTCCTCTTCTGAAACCCGTTATCTGGATGCTTACTATTATGAGAGCAAGGATAACAATATTCTGGAAAGTGAGGTTGAGGTCGTCGGGGTATCAACTGACCCCTGGGCAGGTTTGGATGACGTATGCATCATCCCGATACATCGATTAGAGGCCACGAACCCTAACATTGGGCAATGATTCTTTGTCTCCGGTACAAGAGGAATACATATTCCCATGTCCAAGAGATGAAAGAAAATCACCTCTTACTACAACACAAACAAAGATCAGGTGATCCCGGAGCCTCCTACCCCCGTACAATACCAGGATTTCCTCCCCATGGCAATGACAATACATCATAAATGTCTATATTTCTTTTCTGGGATAAACTTGTTCAATCTAATGAGCCACTATTTATTTTATTTCATCAAGCATGGCCCCTTGGGATGAAGACCTGATGAGATTGGATTGACTACCTTCATCGCTCAGTTCTCAATGGCTCGTGATTCTTTTGATATGATGTCTACTGCTTTCCAGGCATGTAACCGCCTCTCTTCAGGTTCTTCTGACCCATGGGAATCATCTCCCTCTAGGAATCCCACATTCGAATGTGAAGAATAGGATCTAGAGGATGATCCTCCCATTATTGAAGAAGGAGTTTCTTCCACGGTCGATGAACTGATACAGGTGAACCTTGGTAGCGAGGCAGATCCAAGACCCACATTTATCAGTGCTTATATGCCCCTCGAGGAGAAACAACAGTATTTGTACTTCCTTTAATAGAACAGTGAAATATTCACCCGGAGTTACAACGAGATGCCAGGACAAGATCCTCAGGTAGCCGTCCACCACCTCGGTCTCCCAAAAAATCATGACGGGTTCAAGCAGCCACCAAGAAAGATGCACCCGTCCAATGGTTCCATGGATGAGGTCGAGGTGGAAAAGCTCATCAAAGACAACTTTTTCAATGAGGTCCAGTATCACAAGTGTCTATCCATAAATGTGTCAGTTAGGAAGATGAATAGATAGATCAGAGTCTGCATCGTCTTCCGAGATCTCATTTATAACTGTTCGAAGGATGATTTTTTCCATTGAGTGACATAATTGTTGATTGATGCTACGACTGGGTTCCAAGCCCTCTCATTCTTGAATAGTGACTCCGAATTTAACCATATCTGAATGGACCCTAGGGATAAGAAGTTTAGAACTTTCAGGACACTACACGGTACGTTTTGTTAATAGGTTAAGCCCTTCTTCCTGAATAATGCAGGTGTCACCTATCTACAGGCCATGAACCGCATATTCAAGAAAATTCTCTTGACATTGGGGGAGTGCTATGTGGATGATCTAGTAGTCTAATATCACTAGCACCAAGACCATCTCAAGGACATTGAGAAAGTTTTCAGATTCCACTATTCCTACCACTTGAAGTCGTACCTGTTGAAGTGTTCCTTCGAGTTATCCTCTGGGATGATTCTTGGCATTGTTGTCAGGTACCGGGGCATCGATATCAACCTAGATAAGATCAAGGAAATCGGTCAGATGCCTCCCCAGAGCAATATTCTAGATCTTCAAGGTATCCAAGGACACTTTTCCAAGATACGTTGATTCATTGCAAATCTGGCAGGCAAGTGTAAGCCCTTTTCACTGCTCATTAATAAAGGCTCTTCCTACAAGTGGGATGATGAGTGCCGGCCTACATTTGAGGAAATCGAGAGGTATCTTCTCCAGCCTCCAGTCTTGATGTCACCCATCCCCGAAAAACCACGGATCATGTATGTGGTCGCCCAAGAATGATCTCTCGGTTCTCTTCTCTCCCAGAAGAACAATGAGGGGATAGAAAAAATCCTCTACTACCCCAGCCACATTCTCCTCGATATGGAGACCAGATACTCCCCCATCGAAAAGAGCTTCCATGTGCTGGTATTCGTATTAAAGAAGTTATGACACTACTTGCAGCCCCATGATGTACAGCTGGTGTCTCAGGTAGACCCGTTGAAGTATATTCTAAGTCGCCCCATGTTGACTAGCTGTCTTGCATGGTGGGAGGTAATCCTACAGCAGTTCGACACCAGGTTTGTTCCCCAGAAATACTTCAAGGGACAAGCATTGTCATACATTCTTGCTGCCCATATAACCTTTGTAGATCATCCACGGGACCAAGATTTTTCGGATGGGGAAATTCTTTTGGTAGATTATTCCATTCAATGGTGGAAGATGAACTTTGATGGTGCCTCCCAGAGCCGCACTGACAAGAGACTCAATGATTCTAAAATCAATAGAGAAGGCCAGAGTGTTGTCTTTATTATCCCGGTGAAATCCATTTTTCCGTACTCACTCCTGTTGTCAGAAGGATACACCAACAACGAGGCAGAGTATTGGGCTATTATCACTGGCCTCGAGCTGGCCCTCGAGATAGATTTACCCCATTTGCATGTGAATGGTTATTCTGAACTAGTCATCAATAAAGTCAACAGTGACTACGTAGTCAGAAATCCAGAGCTTGTACCATTGTTGGAGTGCACGCTCAAGCTAATGGCCCGGTGTCCATCTCAGCTGAAAGTTACTCATGTCCCTCGATCTCATAACGGTCAAGCTGATGACCTGACCTACCTGGATGCATCACTTCCCGATCCCGAGTAGGATGATCTGATTACACACGTGGCACATTAGAGATTCATTGCTCCTATCACCCCAGATGATGGCGACAACCTGCTGGTAAGACATATTTCCGCTAGATCCTCCATGTCAGGGACACCAGTTTCAACAGATGCATTGGTTAAAGCAACTATCGACTGGAGATCCCCTTTTATCGTGTATCTCCAAAATGGTTGACTTCTGGCTAATCGGCTCGAGCGTGATCGAATCCGACACCGAGTGCTGCCAATAACCCTCCAGAGTGGTACCAACCTTGAGAATATCCTCTACATGCACTTTTTCAATGGTGTTCTCCACAATTTCATCATAGGAGTCGAGATTTCTCAGTTCATGCAAGAGGCTCATTTCGATTCCTATGTTTCCCACCAAGCTAGTCTGAAGTGGTCCTATCAGATCTAGAGACTGGGGTACTTCTAGGCCGCCCTGATCCATGATTGTATTGAGTTCGCCAAGAGAAGTCACATATGCCAAATCCATGCCAACATCATGCATCAGCCGCAAGAACCTATCTTCTCTACCAAGTACTCTTGGCCATTTTCAATGTGGGGACTCGATGTCATGGGACCATAACCACTGATGACAGCTCGCCAGTGCAGGTTCACCCTGATTGTAATAGATTTATTTTCCAATTGGTCTTTGACAGTTCTACTCAAGGAGGTCAAGGACCATTCTATTATCGACATTGTGAGCTCCAACATCATCCACCGGTTTGGAGTCCCTCGTGATGTCCTCGGAAATAACGACACCAACATTAGAGCAGTCAAACTGAAGATATTGTACGCCAACTACTACATCCATTCGATCCATACCTCCCGCTACCACAAGTAGGGGAATGGCCATATCTAGGCGTTCTAAAAAACGTTCTATAATCATATAGAAAATGGTTGGTCAGAACAAGAAGATTTATCTTGACTATATCCCCAACGCCCTCTGGGCCTATCAGATTACAACTCATAATTCAAAAAAGGTGACCCCATATTCCCTGGTCTATGATATGGAGGCCATCATACCCATCAAGATCCTACTTCCTTCATTACACATAGAGGTCTATGACCAGTAGGTGCCATATAAGGTGGGAGAAATTTGTTTGGCTGAATTGGAATCCCATGATGATAATAGGCTTCATGCCCTGCACAATCTAGAAATGTATTAGAATAAAAAAGCTAGAAATTTCAAAAAGAAGGGTCGACTCAACTATTTTCTACATGGAAACTTTTTATTTGCCCTCATGATGCCAATGATCCCCACCAGGCAACCAACCATGTTGGAGCTCAAATGGGAAAGACCTTACATAATTCATAGGGTTTACCCTAATGGAGAATACACCCGGGTGACCATGGATGGTGAGTGTATAACTCCTCCCACAACTACCATGTTCCTCAAGAAATTATTTTCATGCGCCTATAGGTCCTGTACGACCTTAAACTATATGGTCCTGCATGGCACTAAACTACACGCCAGTCCCGCATGACCTTAAACAGTCTGGTCCTAAACAACTATAAAATACACATCATCTTGTATGACGTTAAATTGAATTTTGAGAACTACGTGTGGATTTATTTCCATCCTCATGGTATATGTAGGAACACATAGACGCCTTTTCTTAAGCCCTGCCCCCGAAATCTTCTCTTTGACTACCCCTTGGGTATAGTCCCCCCGGAGGGTCCTCATGTGGTGTAGTGCAAGCCTCCTTGGCCTCGTTCATATGGGAGTTGTGATGATTTCACCATGTGCTCCCTTTTTCTTTTATTCTCCCACGTCCTAACTTCATGAAGTTAAATTGCATGATCTTCAAGAACTACGCACGACTTGATTCCCATTCTCAGGGGATACATAGGAATGTCAGACATTTCGTCTGTTGGCTCATCCCAAAGGCCAGATCTTCCCCACTGGTCAAGAAATATTGTGGGAGGAGAACATTTTCCCCAATTCATGTCGAGATAACCTCGATCCGACCATACGTACAGCTCCCGGGAGATGATAGCCACTTTCACAGATGGGTAGAGCTATGCATCACCAACTACTTTGATTGGGACTCCATAATCTTCCATGTCTAGAAGGGTCACTAAATTGTATGGTTTCTAGGACAAAGAGATCTCCTACAAATTCAAGATAACTACCTTGATGATGTTGAGCAACATGCTGATACAAGTCCCACATCTCAAATATGTTCAATGGTCGATGCTCATTTTTTATCCCATTTCAGGTCACTATGGGGATGTTGTGTTTCGAACATGGTCAACAGAAATCCTGGATCATTAGAACAACCCCATGATGTCTCAAAAAATGAGTGTAGTGGTTCATTCTGATCTGTTAAGTCTCCAAATGATGAACTCCCTTCGAGCAATGCCATCTTTTAAGCCCCATATGACAAGGAGAGCTATGACTGGTTCTTAGTTTCACACACCAAGTACTGATCTTGTGGGCTTAGGAGCTTTGATGTGGCTGTAACAGTACCAGAGGGTGTATGGAATTCACATATGAGGCCCAACCTCATGCCCCTTTGCCTTTTTGGGCCCCGACCTAGAATCACTCTTATGGGATTGTATGGTGCTGTATGAGATTATGTACTCATTCATGTCGGGTTACTCGTCATGCCGTACACATCCTCGGATGAGATACCCTATCCTCTATTCGCCATCACTACAAGACGTTAAACCACGAACTGGTCGGGCCTTCCAGACCAAGGCCCAGCCTTAGGACCCTTTTCCTTTTCGATCCCCCGACCCAAGTTCCTATTTAGGGTTGTATGTTGTGGTATGGGATTATATCCTCATTCACACCGGGCTAATTGACACGCTGTAAAACCCCCTCATTAGGGTACCCTTCAACCTATGTGAGATTCTAGAACTATGTATGGATTGATTCTCATCCTCATGGGATACTTAGAACTTCCCGATGATATCGTCTTTGGGTCCAGCCCCATCTTGGCCCCTCGGCCCACACTCATCCATGAATGGGATACATGGTGTGGTGCGAGATTATATATTCATTCACATCAGGTTTGTAAAAACCATTCCATATACCTCTTTCCCTGGAGAGTTTTCCATCCCTTGGTGTTACCCTTGTCTTTTCAAATCTGTCACTCTCGGGATGAGCCCCTTGGTCTTCTTTGGTGATTCACCAATGCACCTAAGGGTACTCTGGTTTAATTCCTAGAATGTCAGACTCTACTCAGACATGCTTCCACCTGTTTTCAGGCTTTGTGTTCCCATTCATCAAGGCTTCCATCAACTTTCACACCTGAAGGGACCCCCATGTGGCATGGATGATATGCCTAAGGGCTCTCTAACCATTACAGGAAAACATCCTCGAGGGTCAGAGGCAACAAATCGATAGAAATCCTGCATTTTGAATATGGTTCGTGGGTGATTCTCATTTGATTGTCCCCATTTCAGGCTAACATGATATGGATTCTGTGTCTCGAACATGGTCAATAGTCATCCTCCATCGTCACGCCAACCCCATTAAGCCCAAAATTTCAGTTACATGAATCACATCATTCTCCCCCTCATCATGTCCATGTAGAAATTCGAAACACTTTGTACTTTTCCTTTTTGCATATCTGCATGTTTGGAGGACACAGTCATGGTAAAGGCGTCATTCGAGACTCCACACTGACTTCACTTAACCATTGTTCGATATCTAATACCTTAAAAAATGATCTCTCCAAAACTACATGCAAATTGATCCCCATCCTGGTGGGGTATGTAGGAATGTCTATGAACCTTGCCTTGGGCCAAACATAACTCTTGTTTCCAATCCCATCACCTAGAACCTTCCCAGGGAAGACATGTGGTCAGAGCCCTAGGTCCCAATTTATGTTGGCTTTTATAATTACACCACCATGTGTCTCCCGCTTTTCCTACCATCCATGGTCTGAGCTCTATGATGATAACTAATATCTCTTTTAGAACTATGAATGGCTTTATTCCCATCATAATGGGATATGTGGGGACACTCAAGAATTTCACCTTGGGTCCTGCCCCTTGAATCATAAATCCTATTCCTCCCCATTTCCAGCCCCCAGGCTGGACCCCTTGTGGGGAACCATGTTGTCACAACCCATCCCAATGGGGCCCATGCCGTGACTCCCCAAGCCTGCCTCCAATAGGCCAGGGGATGCTGACTAGCACAGAGTAGGCATATCACTAACAAGAGAGGCATTGCCTAAGTACCTGTACACACGCACACATCTCTAAGTCCACAAATGCTGAAATGTAAAACACCAAGGAAAAAAAGGCATGCATACAACTAAACCCAACCAACAGATTATGATGAAAGGTAGAGTACTAAAATGAAAATTGGGCAAAAAATTCAAGCCCACCAAAAAGAAAATAAACATGAGTATTAAAATTGAAAAATACAACCTGTAAGCACAAAAGGTACTGGGAATGCTGCTCATAGACGTAGGAATTCCTCAGTTTATAGGGAACTCAGAAAGCTCGACCTGTCCTGATCCACCATGGACTCTGTCAAAAGGTTGTTCGTCTGCACAATACATTAGACGTGATGTCAAAGCCCATGAAGGGGTGAGTATAATGATACTCAGTATAGGAACCCGAAAATCACAAAGCAGAAGGTATATACATCTATTCACAGTATATGTATACGGAATATATAGAACAAACCAGATATACTCAAAACCCATACCCGTGGTCTAGAGACAAGTCACACAACTGCATACCCCTGTAAAATATTTTGTTCAAAGATTCTGTGGTGCACTCTTTCTGGGAGAACACACTCCATGAGTCTTATAGCTATTGTGACCTCCATACAAGAAGTGTTGTTCATCGGGAACCATCATGATAGGTAACTGAACTCATTACAGAAGACACACTCCTGAGTGGAAAGGTTACAGTAGGTAGAAGCACTCATTACAGGAGACACACTCCTGAGTTGGAATGATCGGGATACACAGATGAGGATCAATGCCAGGGCCATGGTGGATACCGAGACTCATCCGGATTCACCAATCAGGTGATACACCAGCTAGGTAAGGGATCAACGCACTGTAGAGATGGTCACATCGATTCCTGGCTCAACCTCGGGTCAGGAATGGATAGAGGATCGCGATCCGGGCCTCTCGGATCGATGCCTGACTCTATCGCAGAAAGTCCTGTTGAAGGGATAAAACTCTTGAGTGGAAAATGGTACCTAACCTCCTGGGTAATTAGAATAAGTATCTCTAACCCAATCGAATGATGTCCAAGTAATGGTGAATAAGAGGACCAAGCCGTCTTCCAAAAAGTACACGGCATGTAGAAATAATACACATCGTGTTGTCTGACCTCGGGTACTGCCCGTGTACAATGGTCCATGTTGAGATGCTGGTAATGTAGGAAAAGCTATGTACACAGCATGTAATACGGTGTACACGCCATGTCTGGGTAACTGGGGTTGGCTCCGTGTACTCTGGCCATGTGCTCGTACACGGTCATCAACCCGTGTACACTAACCCGTGTAATCGCCACACTGGGTGACCCGCAATACTGTCCTCCCCTAGACGTGTGATGGAGTACATGGTCATGTACTCCATCCTGTGTCCGCGTATCCTTGAGATACATGCCGAGATCAACGTATCCTCTTCTGTCGCGATGTACACGCAATGTCGCCTGAAGACGTGTAGCTCATCATGTGTTCGTGTACTACCCAACGTACACGCCAAGCTTCAGGGAAATTCCAACACGCCGTGTGACCATGGTCACACACTGTGTTATTCCACTCTGACCCCGAAACCCTATCTGTCACCAGTACTACATGTCATGTTCTTCAGAAGTACACGTCGTGTATTCTGGAAATTTCCAGAAACGGCGATCTTCCCTAGCGCGCCTCCCATGCTTCTCTGATCATTGATTCAACCGTCCGATCACCATGAAACCTTAAGGTTTTGGTCGTCCCAATGCCATGAAGCCACATCCAGTGTTTTCGGTCCTTCGATCGCCTCCGAAAACGTCATATGATCTTCCCACACAAAGAACGCTCGAAGAACGCCCATTTCGGTCTAGTCCGGTTCATCATCTGCCAACGTCGCTGCACCTCTACAATGCCGTTGTGGTGTCGAACCTTCGGTTTGGGACCGTTGTGTCGCAGAACGAAAGAAAAATGATTCGTTGTTTGTCACCCCATGAAAAATGCGAAGAACGCACGAGGAAAAAAGGGGGAAGAAATCCAAATAAACAAATTGAGGAATGAACCTCCGACATCATTCGTCACGACATTGATCTGCTCCCGTTAATATGATTAAATGGAGAAAGAATCAACAACAACATAAATCATGGATCAATTCCCCATAATCGTCCTAGAGAAAAAAATCCCTCCCATAAGAACGTAGGAATCCGTGGATCAACTTGTTCATGGTTGATCCGCATTCATTGTTTAAACTCAAATACCTGAGAAAAATGAAATAACAACCCCTAACTTTCGAAAGGATCGATCTTTGACGAAGGTATCACACTACCGTTGTTGTTGAGATCCTTCAACGTTGTTGGCGTAGCAATTCTTGACTTCAATCTGTCATCGTTCCTTGCCGAGGGTTTTCTCCAACACGTTGCGGATTCGGCAGAGGTTTCTCTCAAACGTCGCCAATGATCAACAATTTATTAACCCATTAAAAAGGAAAACATGTTGTCATTTAATTACATGGCTTCATTAATGATGTTGACTCACCATTTTGAAGCTATTATGATGTGCCATTTAATTTCGGAAAGAGTTGTGCCATTGTCGTGCTGCAGCGGATGTTTCCTAAAATGAAATAAAATAAACATGATAATTTCTTTTATTTTATTTTACTTAAAACGTCAGAAAATTAACTTTTTATCTCGACCCGCGCCGGTCAAGGTTAGACTCATTCTTAGGTAAAGTCATTGTCCCGGACGCAACGATGTGCTCCAATTTTTAATCTAGGAATCCCTTAGGAAACTGCCACAACCACACACAGGCACCGACATTTATAAAAAATGTTCAACCCACCATTTCGGTCTCACTAGACCTCCGAATGATGTGTCGTCTTCATGCTCGGTCTCGTAAAAATTCCTTATAATATTTAAATATTGTAAATGGAAAATCTGAGACATTACATTCTCCCCACCTTGGGTCTTTACGTCCCCGAAAATCCAAAACAAGGCTACTCAAAAAGATGAGGGTACTGGGCACGGATCTGGGCCTCCCGCTCCCATGTGCTCTCCTGAAGATTCTCGTGCTACCACCGGAAGTTCACCAAGGGAATAGATCACCCACGAAGGATCCTCTCATGCCGATCCTCGATCGCCACCAGGTACTCAGCAATGGTCCATCCATCCTCGATGTCCAACTCACCCCAGTCGATGACATGCAATGGGTCATGCACGTACCTCCTCAACTACGACACGTGGAAGACATCTTGTACCTGATGCAACTATGGCGGAAGAACTAGGTGGTATGCCACCTCGCCAACTCTGTAGAGAATCTAGAAAGGTCCGATGAACCTCAGAGATAGCTTGGCACCTCAGCCAAATCTTTACAACGCTTGTCGAGGTGAGACCCGAAGAAAGATGTGGTCTCCCTCTTTGAACTGCAGAGGTCTCCAACGTCGGTCAATATAAGACTTTTGATGGCTTCGAGAAGTCTTCATCTGCTCTCGGATGACCTGAACCTTCTCTGTGGTAGCTCGCACTAACTATGGACCCATGAGTGCTGACTCTCCGGGGTCGGTCCAACAAAGCGGTGACCAGCAGGGTCTCCCGTACAAATCCTCAAATGGTGCCATACCAATCGTGGAGTGGTATCTATTGTTGTAAGAAAACTCCACTAGTGGTAGTTGGTCCTCCCAACTGGGTCCAATGTCCATGATACAGGCTCCCAACATGTCCTCCAGAACCTGAATGGTCCTCTCTGTCTGAGCATCCATCTGGTGATAAAATGTTGTACTCAGGCATAGCTGAGTCCCAAAAGCCTCCTGAAATTCCTTCAATAAATGGGATGTGAAGAAGGAATCTTAGTCTGAGACTACAGTCAAGGTGACTCCATGAATCCAAACTATCTCCTGCACGTAGAGGCATCCCAATCTCTCTACGGAACTCTGCTCCTTGATTGCTAGGAAGTGGGCCAACTTGGTGAGTCAGTCAACGATCACACAGATGGAATCATGTGCTTTGGATATCCATAGTTATCCTGTCACAAAGTCCATCGATATCCCATCCCACTTCCACTCTGGGAAATACAGGGGTGATCTAATCCCGCTGGAACCTGGTGCTCAGCCTTCACCTGCTGGCATGTGTGGCCTCGAAAAACGAACTCTACTACTTCCTTCTTCATGCCTGACCACCCGAACTGACATCGAAGATCCTGGTACATCTTTGCCACTCCAAGATGTACTGCTAAAGGGGACGTATGAAACTCCCTCAGGACCTCCTCTTGGAACACCACTGGCACAACAATGCATCCTCTGAAAAGAATTACTTTCCCCCCACCTTGTCAATATCCATCAGGCACATGTCTTGTGGATAGCTAACCACGTAAATCCATACAGTCAACATCCCCAAGTTGTGCCTCCCTAACTCGATGTAAGAGTGGAGGGGTGACAACCAGTGACTGTATATAAGCTGTATCCTCTCTATCCACGAATGATAACTGTAACGCGGCTAACTACTGTGTCGCCTCACTCAACAGCTATGAGCTCGACCTTCTGCTAAGGGCATCTGCCACCTTGTTCCCCTTTCCAAGAGTATATATGATCTCAAAATAATAGACCTGGAGGAACTCTAGCCAACACCTCAACCTCAGATTTAGATCCTTCTATGAGAAGATGTACTAGAGGATCTTGTGGTTAGAGTAGTCAATGAACCACTCGCCCATGAAGTAGCGTCGCCACACCTTCAATGCGAAGACAACCACTGCCAACTCAAGATCATGGGTCGCATAGTTCTGCTCATGTGGCCTAAGCTGGCATGAACCACAAGCAATCACTGCATGCTGCTGCATCAGGACACAACCGAGCCCAGTCCCGGACGCTTTGTAGAAAACTACATACTCGACACACTCCTCTGGCAATCTCAAGACTGGGGTGCTCGACAAACTCTTCCTCAACTGCTCTAAAGCCTGCTGGTACTTATTCGTCCACATGAAGGGTTTCCCCTTCCTGGTCAAGGCCATCATTGGTGCCAATATCCTGGAGAAATCAGGAATGAATCTCCGGTAATATCATGCAAACCCACGTAAGCATCGAACATCCATTACACTCTGAGGTGGCACTCATGCTATCGTAGCTTCTTCATTGGCTGGGTCCACAACTACTCCATCTACTAAGATGACATGTCCCAGAAAGTGGGCCTCTTGAATCCATAACTGACACTTCAAGAGATTTCCATAAAGATGGTGCTCCCGGACTACGTCTAGAACCATCTGCAGGTGTCTCGCATGCTCCTCCTCTGACGCTGAGTACACAAGGATTTCCTCGATGAAGACCAGTACGAATCGGTCCAAGTCTGACTAGAAGATCCATTTCATCAGTCCCATGAACATTACGGGGGAGTTCTTCATGCTGAAAGGCATCACTATGTACTCATTGGGACCACATTGGCATCTGAAAGCCATCTTACTTATATCCTCATCCCGCACTCGTAGTAGGTGATAGAATGATCGAAGGTCAAACTTCGAGAACCACTGTGCCCCTCTTAGATGATTGAAGAGGTCATAGATCCTTGGCAGTGGATATTTATTCTTCACCATCACCTGGTTCAGGCGCTGGTAATCCACGCACAACCTCAAACTTTCATCAGTCATCTTGGTAAACAAGACTAAGGATGCCCAGGGTGAAAGGTTGGGTCTTACGAAACCCATGCTCTATAATTCCTCCAATTACACCCTCCGCTCGTGATGATCTATAAAATCCATCCCATAATACGATGAGGAAATCAGTGTCATCTCGGAGTGTATGTCGATGGAGATGTCAATTTCATGGCAGGGAGGTAATCCAGGAACATCTTCAGGAAATACATCCTCATACTCTGCCACTACTGCTGGGATCTGGGAGCTCACAACATCTACTTCTCAGAGGGAAATTCTATCCAACTCATGAGTGATCAGTTTCACCCTCTTATGGATGAGCCCATTTTGTGCTATATGGGTCCCCTTGTCTCCGACAAAGGAAAACCTCGTCGCATCATGGAGGACACACCACACTCTTCACCTAAAATAGTCAATCTGGGAACGGACCAAAGATAACCAATACATTCTGAGAATGACATCATAAGGCCTCAACACTACCACCATGAGGTTCTAACCTAAACTCTCACCTCCAAGGGTAAGGTTACACTATCTGCAATGGTGTGTGATCATCGAGTCTCCTCCCCTAGGTGTCTCCAAGCGTAAGGATCAAGTAAATGGTTTTACCTGAATCTAGAGGTTTTGTACATGACATGTGGCTATAATGGAATGATTGTAACCTGTGTCAATGATTATGGCATCTAAGTTAGAAATTATACTGATCATACCTCGAATCTTCCCTGCATCCCCTGGGTCATACACCTCGATCGCATGCAGTTGTCCCCGCTCCTGTCCCCTAGCTCCCTAAGCCTGGTGCAGACCTCCTGGGGGTGGTGGTGGAAGTAAGTCGAAGCATATGCCACCTCCCATTGCTCACCCTTCTCCTATACCACATCCACTGCCTGGCGGGTCTTCTTGTTTCGTTCTCTACCTATGCCTCGGTGATCCATCCACCACTTCTCTGTCAGCAGCTCGACCGGTCGGGTAATCTCTAGCGAGATGTCCCTTACTATCGCATGTGTAGCATCGCTTCTCCTTAGGCTGACTGGATCTATCCTGAGAGCCCTGGACTATAAATCACCTATCTTGGGTCCTCTTATGATGTTTACCATGTCCAAATCCCTATGCCTAATGCCGGCTCCCTGCTACCGGTGTCTCCGCACCTGCCTGCCTGCTACTGACTAATGGCGATTGTCTCTACTCCGCCAAGAAACTCTCAATCTCCAAGGCTCGCTCGAGCACTCCCTCTTAAGTAGAAATGAATAGAGGCACGAAACTAGCTCAGATGTCACACCGTAGACCTCATTCAATGGTCTGAGCTCTAAAGTATTGATCCCTTACCATATCCATCCAGTACCTTGAGTGGTTGGTGAACCTTGAGGAATAGTCATCCACTGTCATACTACCCTGCGGGAGCTGAAGAAGCTCCTCGATGTGCACAGCTCTCAGTGTAATCGGAGAGAACTCATCCCTAAATAGTTTCTAATGATCCATCCATGAAAGATTCTTCTCATCGTGTGTCTACATGGTTAGACTCCACCATCATCACGCCAAACCCTGAAGAAGGCTCGCTCCTAGGATCACCATCTGGTCTGCTGGTGTGCTCACTAGACGGAAAACTCTGGTTACCACCTCAAACCTGTCCTCAGACGCCTAAGGGTCGGGATCGCCTCGGAACCTAAGGGACCTATGTCTCTTAAACTCATGAAGCGCACTGAGCCTGCAATCCTCACTGGTCGGTACAACAGGTACCACTAGCTACTCAACTGGTGTTGGTATAACAGGTGCACCATCGGGTGGCAACGCCTGGGGATCTGGTCCCTATATCGAAACCTCGTCACTAAGGGGGTCATCCTCATGATTGTGCTTCTTAATCCTATCAAGAATGTGTCATGAAGGCATCCTGTAAACAAACAAGATGTACTATGGTCAATGAGTATATTTATATAGCTGACACAAAATTGCATGTAAAAGATAACCCATTTCTATATGATGCATGTACAATTATTTCCTTGCAACTAATGTTGTCATGAACCGAGTCCAAAAGTAGGTTATCATAGTCTTGGAATATGGTTACGTCGGATGCCGCACCAACTCTGGGGTCCCTGGCCAGATAGCCGAACCCAAAACACATAACATTGTTTCCCCAAACCAAACTCACAGACTCTTTTTCCTAAGGTAGAACTGACCTCCTCCGACCCCACTATGTCATGACACATCCCAGGGGGTCCCACTCTGTGACTACCCTAGCCCACCTCCAATAGGCCAGGGGCTGGTAACTAGCACTGAGTAGGCATATCACTAACATGGGAGGCATTGCCTAAGTACCTGTACACACACACACATCTCCAATCCCACAAATGTTGAAATGTAAAACACCAAGGAATAAAAAGCATGCATACAAATAAAACCAACCAATAGAGAATGATGAAGGGTAGAGTACTAAAAAGTAAACTGGGAAAAAAATACAAACCCAGAAAAAAGAAAACAAACAAGAGTCTGAAAACTACAAAGTCCAACCTGTAAGCACAAAACAAACTGGGACTGATGCTCGTAGACATAGGAATGCCTTGGCCTGTAGGGAACATAGAATGCTTGGTCCTGTCCTGGTATGCCCTGGACTCTATCAAAAGGTTGATCGTCTGCACAATACACCAGACGTGCAGGCAAAGACCGTGCATGTGTGAGTATAACGATACTCAGTAGAGGACCTTGAAAACCACAAAGCAGTACACAAAGTAAAGGTATAATCAGTTATGCACAGTATATGTCTAAAGAACATATAGAAAAAACCAGATATACTCAAAACCTAGAACTGTGGTCTAGAGACAAGTCACACAACTGCATACCCCCGTAAGGGATTCTGTTCGATGATTCGGTGATGCACCTGTTCCAGGAGAACACACTCCACAAGTCTTATAGCTCTGGTGACGTCCGTTTGAGAAGTGTTGTTCGTCGGGAACCATCACGAGAGGTAGCTGCACTCATTATGGAACACACACTCTTGAGTGGAAAGGTTATGGTAGATAGAAGCACTCATTACGAGAGACACACTCTTTAGTGGAAAAGATCACGATACAGAGATGAGGATCACTACCTGAGCCATGGCGGATACCACAACTCATCTTGATTCACCAATCAGGTGATACACTAGCTAGGTATAGGATCAACACCCTATCAAGTTGGTCACATCAACGCCTGAATCTACCTAGGGTCAGAAATGGATAGAGGATCTCGATCCGGGCCTCTCGGATGGATGCCCGAATCTATCACATAAAGTCCTACTAATGGGATCATACTCCTTATTGGAAAATGATTCAAGAACATTAGGAGAATGAGAATAAGGGGCACTAACCCAAACAAAAGATGTCAAAGGGACAGTGAAAAAGAGGACCAAGCCGTCTTCCAAAAAGTACACAGTGTATAGAAATAATACACGCCATGTTGTGTGACCCCAGGTACTGCCCGTGTACAACGACCAGTGTCCAGAGGCTGGTCGTGTAGGAAACACTATGTACACGGCATGTAATACGATGTACACATCGTTTTTGGGTAACTAGGGTTGGATCCGTGTACTCTGGCCATGTGCCCATACACGGTCATCAACCCGTGTACACCAACCCGTGTAATCGCTACATGGGGTTACCAACGTTACTGTCCTAGACTGGCTGTGTGATGGAGTACATGCTCGTGTATTCCATCCTGTGTCAGCGTATCCTCAAGATACACGCCGAGCTCCGCATAGCCGATTCTATCGCGCTGTACATGCCATGTCTCTTAAAGCCGTGTATCTCATCATATGTCTGTGTACTACCCAAAGTACACACCGAGCATCCGGGAAAGTCCAACACGCCATGTGACCATGGTCACATACCGTGTTATTCCTCTCTAACCCTGAAACCCTAGCCGCCACCACTACTACACGATGTGTTCTTCGAATGTACATGCTGTGTATTCTGAACATTTTCAGAAATTGTTCTCTTTGCTGGCGTTCCTCCAATGCTGCTCTGATCATTGATTCAGCTATCTGATCGCCAAGAAACCTTCAGGTTTTGGTCATACAGATTCCAAGAAGTCTCTTTTGGTGTTTTCGGACTTTCGATCGGCTCGAAAAATGTGAGTTGATCTTCCCGCACAAAGAACGCTCAATGAATGTCCTTTTCGGTCTTGTCCGATTCGTCATCTGCCATCGTCGCCACACCTCCAAAAGGTCATTGCAGTGTCGAATCTTCGATTCAGGACTGTTGAACCATAGACCATATGCACAATGATCCATTGTTTGTCTCCCCACAAACAATGCGAAGAACATGTGAGGAAAGAAGGGGGAAGAAATCCAAATAAACAAATTGAGGAATGAACCTCCACCATCGTTCGTCACGATGTTGATCCGCTCTCATTAATAGGTTTAAACAGAGAAAAAATCAACAACAACATAAAGAATGGATCAATTCCCCATAATCATCCCAAATAAAAAAAATCCATACCGTAAGAAAGTACGAATCTGTGGATCATCTTGTTCGTAGTTGATCCGCGTTCGTCGTTTAAACACAAATATGGGGTAAAGAAAATGAAATTACAACCCCTACTTTTCGAAATGATCGATCGTTAACAATGGCGTCACACAGCCGTTGTCATCAAGATCCTTCAAAGTTGTTGTTGTAGTGATTCTCGACTTTGATACATCGTCGTTTGTCACTGAGGGTTTCCTCCAACGTGTCGCGGATTCGGCAGAGGTTCCACACAAACGTCTCCAATGATCAACAATTTCATAACCCATTAAAAAAGGAAACATGTTGTCATTTAATTACGTGGAAGCATTAATGATGTTGACTCACCATTTTGAATCTTTGTTGATGCGCCATTTAATTTAGGAAATAGGTGCACCATTTTCGCACTGTAGTGGATGTTTCCTTAAATGAAATAAAATAAACATGTTAATTTATTTTATTTTATTTTACTTAAAACGTCCGAAAATTAACTATTTCCCTTGACCCGTGCCGGTATATGTTAGCCTCATTCATCGGTAAAGTCGTTTTCCCAGACGCAATGATGTGCTCACATTTTTAATCCACACATCCATTATGAAACTGCCACAACCGCGCACAAGCGTCGAATCTCTTAAAAAAAGTTCAAACCACCGTTCTGGGCCCACTATACCTCCGAATGATTTTCCGTCTATGCACTTGGTCCCGTAAAAATTCCATATAATATTTAAAAATTATAAACCGAAAACTCGAGAAATTACACATGTAATTGAAGCCTTTCCCTAAACATTTTTGGGATTCCCCACAATGGCATTGGGAAGTGACAGCTCCCTCACGAGAGAGGTACTATCTAAAAGAAGGAATGATTCATGATCAAACTGATGTACCCTTTTAATGTGCTTCTACCACGGTGGCATAATTTTATTTCTATTAGATTATATTCGATCAATCCATCACTCCACATTCCACACTTTGTGTTCCCCTTATTCAGACCCTCATCCCTTTAATGTCTAAGGGAACCCGCTAACAGTATGTATGCTCGGTCTATGGCCCGCCTACTATCACGAGACAATGTTCCGGAAGGCTATTGGATGAAATTTTGAGTCGGGCCCTGTGTTTCGAAGATTTTTAGTGTTCAGACCTCATTTTCTATCCCCATTACAGACTAACACAATAATGATACTGCATTTCAAATGCAGTCAATAGTTATTCTTCATTTCCACGCCACCCCCACAGTTCTCCAAATCTACTGTATCATTATTCAAACCTTCCATTCCCCTGTTCGGATTTATTACAACACCCATGGAATTATCCCATTCGTTCATAAGAGCAAACTAGGAAAATGTTAATTCTATTGTTTAGAGAGCTCCATCCACTATCCAGGTCTCTCCCATGTCCTCCTAGAAATCTGGGCTAATTATTCAAACCCCAAATGCTCGAAGCTGGGTTGAGGCTCCTACAATCAAGAGAAGTAATAGTATGAACATCCATTGTTTCTCACAATGGGGACTACCTACATGATCTTAGCAATGGGTTTCTAATAAGTCCAAGAATGTGGTTAGATGCGTTAAAACAATCTAACAAGTAAATAAATTCATCCATACATGCAGTTCAGAATAAGATGAAGTAATGAGAAATGATTTTATGAGTTTGGCCAAAACAGGGCCCTTAAGGGTCATCTTCTTGGATGGATTGTACCAGCACCGCTACCCTTTCGTTGGTGGCCTCCGGGACTGCCTCCCGCCCCCTGAGGGATCTCTCTTCATCGGCCCCTGCAGAGCACAGTCCAATAACCCTAGCCTATGTTTTCACCTATTCAGTTTGAAGTGTGGATATCTGGTGACCCACCTCCACTAGTTGCTCATGGAAGTCTCCGAGCTGGGCCCTTAACTGCTCCACAAGCTCAGAACAGTTTTCAATGAATATCTCTTTTGCCTCCATCTGTTCTTAAAGGAATCAGGAATCTTTTTCTGCCTCTATGAATGCTTTGATTCTCCTTGAATCCTCCGAACACATGGCAACATCGGAGTGGTGGTTCCTCTCAGGAAGCTTCTCATCCATGTAGTCACGGACTATCAAATAATGGTGCTGAGCATCCACCCCTCCAGCAAAGAGAAAGCACAACCATGTTTACAGAAATCCCATCCATTTCATCCATTTTGTATGGGGCTGACCGAGATAGTTCTTGATGCATTTCCACCCATTGCGTCATGTCATTCGGCTCTCATCGGCCGCCTCTGAGTCGGAATCATCAGTCTCCTCAGGGTCTCCCAGCCGATAGGTGGGGAAAGTAGCCAATAGACCTGCTGTAGGGTCTTCTTTGGGCACCCCTCCAAAGGGGTTGGGCTCTTCAATGCCTGGGCGACCATCACTCCTCGCCTCATCCTCTGTATCTCCCTCACAGACATTTGTCCCTTCCCGGACATGAATACCGTTGATGTCCACCGCTCTTTGCTCACCGAGTGTCGGGGTCAGCTCAGTTTGAGAAGTGTGCCTCGAATCTAACAGCACGTTTGCAGTTGAGTCAATTGCGGATGACCCGGGTTCGGCAGCATGACAAGCCTCCAAGGCTATTGTTACTGCACAAACAAAGAACACAATAATCTAATGATCTCTCCAATAGTGATTAACCGTCATCGAGGTAATGAACTTTTATGATCCCAAAGAATTATCCTATGTTGTTATAGGTGATACATGAGCTGCTATTATAGGGGATACCTCTGTGCTCGTCAGTTCAATAATGGGCATTGGCTGCCCACCTTGTTCTATCAGTGCCTCCTCCCCTCTGCTTGGAGACCCTTGGTCGGTGCCCGTGTGCTTCTGAACCGAATAAGGAGGTTTAACTGAGTGCTTTGAATGATAATGATTGGAAAAGGATAGATAAGGCCCAAGATATACCACAACTTGCTTGGTTATATCCACATTAGAGACAAAGATCTCGCAGCTCACCTGGAGACTCCCTTGGTGGGAAGCCCCCTGAGATCCTCCACCTTTAGGATATTCTTCTTCTTCGCTCAATCCTTCACATTCTCCTTCTTCCTCCACTTCAATCTAAGAATCATCTAGCTCATCGTCATTGTCATCATCCTCTAACAGTATCTTTTTGGGATCATTTTCTGTGCCAAGAAATACAATCACCCTAAAAGATGGCTCCTCGTGCCGACCTCATTGGCGTGCATACGTCTCCACGACCGTCAGATATAAATGAAGACGATGAAAGTTTACCCTCTCAACAAATTGAATAAGCCCAACCTCCGGAAGCTGGATTTCGTCCCACATTATCTTTTTCCAAACTGCTTTGGTACCCATCGACTGTCGTAGGGTTATCCAGGTTGATCATAGAGTCGGGAAGATTACGTCACATTAAGTTTGAAGAAAATATCCTATCATCTTCCCTTGGAGTTCCCTGGACACTAAATGAGCCTCTCTCCACCTAGATGATGAGGGATCGGCCACACCATGCGATGTCCCCGCTACTGAAGTACTAGCCTCTGCGGGTCCCGCAGACCGATGAGCTTCTGACCTTTTCTCCCTAATAGAACCTTGTCTACTCTCCCACCACCCATCATCTAAAATGGCTACCTTGAGATGCTGGACTCACTTCCGAAAAAGTCCCTCAGGGTATGCTATGGCCCAACATTTGGCATATTCCATTGAGAGAACAAGGTCAACTCCGGTGGGAGGAAAGATGATTACATCACTAGAGCCATGGGCTGTGAAGATTAGCCACATCTGGTGAAGAACACAGGGGTACCTCTCTTCTCGAATATCCGTGCACACCTTCTTCAGCATCAGCTGAAGGCTTTCGAAATACCTGGAAAATCTGGATGACACGTAGGGTTCACAAAATATATTTCCATCGATCAGGGCCACAAGTACACCACATGTGATGCTCTGGAAGTACCCCCTCTACTCTAATGAGCCTTTCCCTTTATCAGTCATCTGGCCTATCGGGGGTGGGGAAAGGGCTAAAAGAAAATATGTCATTATTGCGGATTCTGATCCTTACTCCCTCCTCATTTAGAATCATCAGCATGAACCCTGTGATGTTTAGTAGGGAAGGTCGCATGCCATTACCTGGAAGAAGAATGGTGTTCGGGAAGGTATAACCACCACAATGGGCCGCGACCCAACTCTAAAAGATTCGGAAGGGGACACAAATCCAACTCATTAACCCTCCTCTTGAGATTTGTCCCAAAATGGTGTATAGACGAGCCATCACGTGGACACCCAAATTGAATCTTTGGTTGGTGGCCATGATGTCGGCCATCACCAGGGTCACTTGAAAACCCCCATCCTTAGATCCCTCACCGGTAGGATCCATCCACTCATGAATGTGGCATGGAATCCGTCAGATCATACGTTCGTGTCCCAGATCTCATTTTTGATGAAGACCCACGACTGATAGTCCCTTGCCTCTAGGATTTGTTAGTACGATATTCCCTTCCTCCTCTGTGTTGCGGTCGGACACTATCACCCTCCCCCCGAAATCTTGACTTCTAGATATTTTTCTTGGAAAAAGCGGAACCATTTCCTGTAGGAAATGTCCTTCATGAAATCCTTGACCCCCATCCTCTCATTATCCAGCTCCAGCAGGTTCCACATTAGTATAGAGGATCATGATATGTCACCCTATGGGTTACTCGTTGGGAGGAATACATTATACTGATTCCCCTCCAGATGAATTCCCCCAATGTAATGGATGTCCAACAGGATGTCGGTGACTTCCCCGTGATGAAGGTGGAAGGTATTGGTGTAAGGGGACAATCAAGAAAATAGCTCTGGCCTGAGATCAGGCTGGTGATAGAAGTGAAACTACGACGTCCATGCCAATTCGAACAAACTGTTGTGCTACAATTCGGCCCCAAACTGGTCACATGACTAGAAAACCATATACGGCAAGGCCTATTCATTGGTGATGTTTAATCCAGACCACAGAACCCAATCTTACAAACATCCTTTGTTCTCGTCAGTAACACCCTGACAAAAGGTGCTTGCGTAAAGGGCTGGAGAGCTCTCCACAATAGGTTCACTCTCTTAGATGTTCCTAGTCCAGGGATTTAGTACATAAACATCTAGGTTCCTGGTTTCTCTAGTAGGATGTCCGTTGTAGGTGATTTTATACCAGGGTACGTCATCCTCGCGGGCCACCCCAGACTGCAGTGTGTCAACTTCAAACCTTGTCATGGGTACCTCTTCCAGGATTCTGAAGTCCCAGATCGGTAGATTGGAAGAAAATACATAATCCTTATATACTGGGGTCAATGTAGCACCATGAGCTTCCACGGTACGCTTCTCTTTGAATAATACAGTAGCGTGTGTGGAACGCAACTTCGAGTTCTAACACACACCACGACAAATCATAGTAGCTGTTATGAATAGTAATTCCTACATTTTAAAGTTTTAGAAATTTTATCCCTCAAAATGGACTTAATTTTTGGATTCGGAGTATTGAATTTAGCCTAAGGTGAAATTTTGTTACTTTTCGGATAACTTTAATATTTAGATGAATAGTGAAAATTAGTAAATTTTAATTAAAAACAACTTTGTTAAACAAAATAATTATTAGTGATAAATTATGAATTGGAGTAGTTTTAAAGTATATTTAGAATATATATTTACCATTTAATACAATGTTGGTCATTGGACATAATTTCACAATTAAACTGAACATAAAAAAGTATCAATCTTTTGATAGTTATTATATCTTAAAAACATTCTTTTTGTTTTGACAATGTGAATTAATTTTAAATTAATTTCTGCCACTTCTGTGTTTTGAATTTGGAAAAATGGATTCAATATTTGGAATCAGGATATTCAAATTTTTTAAATAGGTAATTTTATTTTTAAACATTTTGAATAATTATTTCGGTAAATATTTTATTTACCATGGATAAAGTGCAAATCTGGTAAATAAGGGTTAAAAAATAATATTTTAATAATAATTAATTACCCTAAAATGTGTCCTAACCTTATTGGTTAATACATGTAAGACCATGGTCATTTTTGGTTGATTTTTTGACCCCATGGAGCCACTTGTATGTGATAATGACACTTTATATTAATTAAGTTAAAATAAATACAAAAATTACACAAGAATATATATTTTAGAAAAACAATTTTTACATAGGGTTAAATATGTTGGATATCGACTATGAATATTCATTAGAAAGATAAAAAGATTTCCTACATAATGGTATTTTATTTATAATTTTTCAATATTAAATAATCTAATTTATTTATGACACAATGATGATGCAGTAATTACCATAATAGTAAAACATTAAAATAATTGATATTATAAATACCCAAATAAATTTAATTTGAGACTTTTAATGAATTAAAATAATTTTCTAGGATAATATGAAATATTAGGATTGATTTAATTAACTTTTTTACAAGTAATAATTCTGTTATGATTTTTAAAAAAGTCAATTATTGAATAGTGTCAAAATAGAAATAAAAGAGTTTTTAAAAAAAAATTATATTATTAATTCATATAAAATTCCTAAAAATATAAGGTTCGGCTAGGATACTTATATAATGATATTTTTATAATTAATGGACCACTTGGGGGTATCTTGGTTGTATATTGTATGTTTATTAACTATATAATATAAAAATAAAAAGTGACATGGTAAGTGTCAAACTAATTAACAAAGTGTTAAATCTAAAAGATAAGGTTAATATAATTACCGAAACCTATCTAAATTCTATTGGTTGAGTATTTTTAGAACCATACCCACCTTAACCTTTAAATAATCCACTTTTGAGCCATTATAAACCGAATATGAATTTATTATAAAATAATATATCTACCTGTTCAAAAGGTGCCCCTCACCCCTCTTATAAAAGGACACTCACCCTTCTCATTAATTCACACCTCCAAAGCCTTTTGGTTCGGCCAAAACCTACCAAAATACTCTCTCAACTTCCCTAAATTCATTCTAGAGGCCTTCCTTTAGTCATAAAGCCATCCTATTGATCCATTTTGATGAAATCAAAAGGAAGAACCTGAAGAAGAGGTAATGATTTCACCACCATTTTCCAAGTTCCTTTCTTCTTCCACTTCTTATTTCTTTGTTATTACCATTATAAAATAATGAATCCATTTTCTACAATATAATATATTATTATTATAAATATTTTACAACCATATTCAGTATCTGATCCATCCTTTGAATGAAATGCCACCATACGTGTGTGCGTACGACTTACCGTCTCCACGTCGTGGTGTAATTGTTATTCAATATATTATTATTTGGAAGGGTATAAAAATGATATGAAATACATGTAAATAATAAATATAACATGATAATGATTCTGTATATATTATATACCATCAAATTAAATATTATTTTAATATCAAAAAAAGGATATTTTTGCTTATGCGTACGTACGGATTATCGTCTCCACGAAGCGATGAGATTCATTTCCAAGTTCACCATTCATCGACAATTATAAAAATATATATTACTAATAAGTATGTAATATGTGACATAATAATGCTACTGGAGATATATATATTTTTAAGGATTTATTTACTTAAATATATCTTATTCACTTACTTCCGTTCAATACTATATGAAAACAGAAACATCGTTTATGCGTAAGTACGGACTACCGTCTCTATAAACAGTGTTTTCAATTTCATATATATGTCTATTATACATATTTATATTCTAAATATAAATGATATATTTATCATTTTTCATATTATGGAAGTATTTAAATAATGATCTACGTGATACAACCAAGAGTCACAAGATAAAACACATATGATAAAGAAAGTGATTATTACCCGAAATGTTAACTTAACATGGAAATTATTATTAAATGGTTAATATAAAGTCATAAATGAATCATGTATGATATCATAAATATTAATATGCTTCTGCTATAATTTAATAACATACTATGATCTTCGTACTGGAGGTTAAACGTACCCTTGACTAAAGGAAAGTGCAAGGTAAGGGGTTTTCATCTCACTCATTATTCCAGTGAGATTCATGAAATATTTCCACCAATAACATTTGTGTGGTGTATGTACTTCCCATAACTATATTATTTGTGTAATACACTTTAATTTAGGTGTATTTGCATATTCATTGTATAATACCTCTTTCATGGATTGTACATTTCGTAAGTTACCAAAAGGGTAAGGGTTTATTTCGCAATCTCTTCATTATCCGAGGTTGTATATATGTAATAATCTACTGGGATCTCTTTATCATCCACATCCATGTTTCTTAAAAAAAATTTCAAATTTTTTTTAATATTTACAAGAAAATGGGTTAAAGAAATTTATACCCTTGTTTGTCTTTTTATAAGAGGTTTATAAAGGAATCTTTCCGTCATTTTCTAAACAAGGTCCTTTTTAACCTTTTGAAAAAATTAAGGTAAGAATGTCTTTTTTTAACTTATATGGCGGGTGCAGTTATTCTCCGCCGTTAATACACCTTTGAAGCTTCATTCAAAAGCTTATAAAGATATTTTGAAAATAAAGGGTTTCTCTATAATTATGCGACTTTTAAATGATTTCAAAAAAAGAGATATTTCTCTCAAATAGTATTGATTTCATCTATGTCAACATCCTTTGATAAATTTTAAACTTTTTTCACGTTTATTTATTATGATAAAAATCATCCATATTGTATTTATGGTTCTGTGATATTTTTGACTATGGATGAGTTATTTTTATTAATGGTTTATGAATCAAGTTTTGAGATTTTCTATGTTAGTTTTAATATGTGTGTTTATGTTACATTGCATCCTCTTCTAAAGATGAATGTGTTGGACAAGTATATTCCAGGTTGGGGACCAGTAAAAGTAAGCCCTCCAGGTTGGTGTTCGGTTATTAAAGGCACTCCGGGTTGGTGTACGGTTATAAGAGGCACTCTGGGTTGGTGTCCGGTTATTAAAGGCACTCCTGGTTGGTGTTTGGTTATTTGAGGCACTCTGGGATGGATTCCGGTTACAGAGGCTCTCCGGGTTGGGTTCCGGTTACAGTTATCCCTTAGGTATTGGCACAAGGCCTCGACACAGAAATTAAAGTTCGGCAACATGCATTCCATCATTATGAAAGTAGTTAGTGATATTGCATGTGATTATTAGATTAGTAGAATATCCATGTGAATAAGTAAATGGAATTATGTCACTTTATTTCTGCCATATTATGTTGAAGTTCATGGTTAAAAGGCATTTGTTTTAGTTTTATATGTTGCCTTAAATGTTTATGCTTATTTTTGAAAATTTCTACTATATTGCATACCCTTACTGAGCATTTAAGCTCACCGCTTTCTATATTTTATTTTTCCAAGGATTCCAAGAAGTGTAATGTGATTGATATGCAGGGTTAATCCATGGGAATAATGGCGTTTATAAAGATTATTTATGTTGTTATGTACGTCATATATTGAAAATGTAACATTCATGCATGTGATCTATTTTTCCAAGACTGCTAAACTGATTGGTCCTTCGGGACTTGATTCCTTTTAATCATGCCAATGTATTAAAATAATGCACCAACTCTTGGTAACTGGGGTCAGGGCGTTCCAATTGGTATCAGAGGAAGTTTAGCAATAACCTTCGAAACTAGATTTAGATAAACTCTGATTAGAGAACATAGCCCTAAGATAGACATTAAAGATTAGTATAGAAGAACTTACTATAATTTTGGTATTGTAGAGATTTTTTGAGTTTTCCGAGCAATACATCCCTGTTTGGATACGAGCAGGTAGAGGCGGCTCTGGAACAGATGTATCTAGGGGTAAAACCCGAAAACACAGCTTTGATCTAGACTCGAACGGGAACTGGTGCATGACAACGGGCCTTGCTGCACTCTTGGTTACGACACTCCCGGGGGATATGCTTAGGATAATTCTCATTTTATTTACAAACCATTATGAAGGGATTATGAGTATATACTTACTGAATGAAAAAAATTTTATGATTATGGATTATATCCATAAACTGTTCAATTTGTGTTAGGTATTTTACAAGTTTGGTAATTATTCATTGAAATTCATAAATTGAACTAGATGATGCTATTGTATTGAAATGGCGCCTATTAGAAGGAATGTGAACTCCAATAATACATATAATTCAAAGAGTAAGAAGGATCATATCTTTCGTGGCCCTAAGCCAGAATTTAGAAGGGAAATAGTTTCCCACGTATTATCATCATATGAAGAAATAATATCATCTGTTGGTAAGATTAGTAAATAATTCTCAGAGTCCTATAGCTTTGATGGGAAGCAAGAGAAGAAAAGGATGGAAGATAGAAAGATGGATAAAGGGAAGAGGGAATAGAAGAATTTTCCTATATGTGATAACTATGGGAAGAAACACCCTGGAACTTTCCCGAAAGGAATGGGAGTTTGTTATAAGTGTGGAGGAAAAGGTCACAAAGTATGTGACATAAAGGGTAAGAGAATGGTTTCAAATGTACAATTCTTCATTTTCAAGGAGATTTGGACACTACGCGAACCAATTTCCCAGTCATCATACTATGCCGAAAATGATGCTATTGGATAATAATCAAGTTATGATACTACCACAGATGAAGAGGAATGACTAGTGTTCCTATGTTGTTATTTTAGAATAATTTCATTTAAGTGTTGTATCAATGATGTTCTAGAAATAAATAAGGATTTTACTGTAGTACTATTTAATTAAGGATTTGAGATTTTATTATACTATGAAAAGTGACTCTACAACGAGTTAAATTTTTTTGGAAATTACATGGTTGAAGGAAGGATAAACCTTAATATGGTCCTAATATTGAGGTACTGATTTTGGAATAAGAGATGGTTTATTTTGGTAATTTAGGATGTTACAGTGTTTTAAAAGAATATATGAGGAAGGCGTTCACAAGTTATTACACGGAAAAATGGATCCTCATTATGTTTAACTTCCTTGTAAATTTTGGACTGTGAGTTTGGATAATATTATTTTGGATATGTCTAATGGTTGGAATGGATTATGTTTTAAAGGTTATTTTATTTTTGGATTTTTATAGAAGGAAAACACACAGACCGTGTGATGACCTATCGTGTCGGACAAATCTATGGGAATATAACCAACAACCATAGTGCAATTTGGGTTTATCGCCTACCATTGTGCTAAATAATGTTCCTGGATGGTATAAGGTAGTTTCATTACATAAAGGGTATGATATGTGAATTATAAATTTATTATATTTGGAACCCTATTCGATTAGGATAAATAGAGTATTTTAAGAGTTCTATTATGTTTTGGGGTGAAAGATGAGTTTGTGGTAGAAATTTATTAATGGATAAAACTCTAATTATAAAGTAAGTATATCTCCTTATGATCTTATCCAATCTCATAAATAAATTCCTCATCATTATGAAAAGGAACTTAGAACAAAAATGTTGTCCTAGATGGTACCATAAATCATCACTAATTTATGGATTTGGGATTGTTGGCCTTTTCATCGCCATGTTCTCTACCACTCTCCATCAGATAATTGATGGTTAGATTTCTCTTCCATATCCATATTTTCCTTCATGGAACCCTAGTATGTGTTATTTTCGGTAATCTTCATACTTTCCACTCTTTATTTGAAATAGATGCCTCATTAATTCATTTTTCAATCTGGGATTTTCAACTATGATATTTTGAAACATAAAAAATGTTTTATCCTAATACCTTATATTTTGTTGAACCAATGGTATTTTAAATCATCATAGATTGATGAATTTAAGGACCTCAATTTTAAAATTGTTTGTGATTGAGGACCTCAATCACTACCTATAAATATTTACATTTTTCTTCTAGTTCTATGTCAATAATTTCCTCCAATGTCCATCTAATTGAGATCATAATTTTGTGGTGACCCTTTCATTTCTCTTTTCATCTTGTTAAGACTAAAATTTTATTAACCAAATTTACGATGTTGGTTTTTTTACACAAAGATATTTTTTATTTTCAACCTTTATTTTCAAATAACAATATTAAATTGCGAGGACACAATTTGTTGAAGGAGGGGAGAATGTAACACCCCGAGCTTCCACGGTACGCTTCTCTTTGAATAATACAGTAGCATGTGTTGTACACAACTTCGAGTTCTAACACACTCAACGACCAATCAAAGTAGCCGTTATGAATAAAAATACCTACTTTTTAAAATTTTAGAAATGTTATCTCTCAAAATGGACTTAATTTCGGGATTCAGAGTACAGAATTTAGCCTCAGGTGAAATTTTGGTACTTTTAGGATAACTTTAATATTTTTATGAATAGTGATAATTACTAAATTTTAATTAAAAACAACTTTTTTAATCAAAATAATTAGAAGTGATAAATTATGAATTTTAGTGGTTTCAAAGTATATTTAGAATATATTTTCACCATTTAATACAATGTTGGTCATTGGTCATATTTTCATAATTAAACCGAACATAAACAAGTATCAATTTTTTGTTAGTTATTATATCCTAAAAACACGCTTTTTGTTTTGACAACGGGAATTAAATTTAAATTTTTTTCTACCAATTCTTTGTTTTGAATTTGAAAAAATGTATTCCATATTTGGAGTCAGTATGTTCAAATTGTGTAAATAGTTAACTTTTATTTTTAGACATTTTGAATAATTACTTCGGTAAATATTTTATTTACCATGGTTAAAGGGTAAATCTGGTAAATAAGGGTTAAAAATTAATATTATAATAATAATAAATTATCCTAAAACGTTTCCTAACCTTATTATTTGATACATGTATGACCATGGTCATCTTGAGGTCGATTTTTGGACCCCATGGAGCCACTTGTAAGTGATAATGACATTTTATATTAATTAAGTTAAAATAAATACAAAAATGACATAAGCATATATCTTTTAGAAATACAATTTTTACACAGGTTATATATGTTGGATTTTATACTATGAATATTCATTAGAAAGCTAAAAATATTTCCTACATATTTTTAGTTTATTTATAATTTTTTAAAATTAAATAATTTAATTTATTTATGTCACAATGATGATGTAGTAATTACAATAATAGTGAAAATTTAAAATAATTGATATTATAAATACCCAAATAAATATAATATGAGACTTATAATGAATTAGAATAATTTTCTAGGATAATATGACATATTTGGATCGATTTAATTAACTTTTTTCTAATTAATAATTCTGATATGATTTTTACAAAAGTCAATTATTGAATAATGTCAAAATTGACAAAAAAGAGTTTTTAAAACAAATATTATAATATTAATTGATATTAAATTCCTAACAATATAAGGTTCAGCCAAGAGACTTATATCATGATATTTGTATCATTAGTGGACCACTTGGAGGGTCTATTGGATGTGTATTGTTTGTTTATTAACAATATAATATAAAAATACAAAGTGACATGGTAAGTGTCAGACTAATTGACTAAGTGTTAAAACTAAAAGATAAGGTTAATATAATGACCCAAACTTGCCTAAATTCTATTAGTTGAGTAGTTTTCGACCCATCCCCACCTTAAACTTTAAATAATAAACTTTGGAGACATTATAAACCGAATATTAAATTATTATAAAATAATATCTCTAGCTTTTCCAAAGGTACCCCTCACCCCTCTTATAAAAGGACACTCACCCTTCTCATTAATTCACACCTCCATAGCCTTTTGGTTCGGCCAAAACCTGCACAAATACTATCTCAACTTCCCTCACTTCATCCAAGAGGCCTTCCATTAGTCAAAAAGCCATCCTAAAGAGCCATTTTGAACAAATCAAAAGGAAGAACCCGAAGAATAAGTAATGATTTCACCACCCGTTTTTCAAGTTCCTTTCTTCTTCCACTTTTTCATTCATTGTTATTACCATTCTAAAATAATTAATCCAGTATATCCTATATAATATATTATTATTATAAATATGGTACAACCATATTCAGTATCCTATCCATCCTTTGAATGACATGTCACCATACGTGCGTACGTACGGCTTACCGTCTCCACGTCGTGGTGTAATTGTTATTCAATATTTTATTATTTGGATGGGTATAATAATGATTTTAAATTCATGAAAATAATAAATATAACATTATAATTATTCTGCATATATGATATACCATCAAATTATATATTATTTTAATACAAAAATAGTGATATTTTCGCTCGTGCGTACGTATGGATTACCGTCTCCACGACGCGATGAGATTCATTTCAAAGTTCACCATTCATAGACGATTATAAAAATATATATTACTAGTAAGTATTTAATATATGACATAATAATGATACTAGAGATATATATATATATATAAGGATTTATGTACTTACATATATCTTATTCACTTGCTTCTGTTCAATAATATATGAAAACAGAAACATCGTTTATGCGTAAGTACGGACTACCCTCTCCATAAACGATGTTTTCCATTTCATATATATGTCTATTATAAATATTAATATTCTAAATATATATGATATATTTATCATTGTTTATATTCTGGAAGTATTTAAATCATGATCTAAGTGATACAACCAAGAGTGACAAGATAAAACACGTACGATAAAGAAAGTGATTATTAACTGAAATGTTAACTTATCATGGAAATTATTGTTAAATGGGTAAAAAAAGTCATAAATGAATCATTTATGACATCATAAAAATTAATATGCTTAATTTATAATTTAATAACATATTACGATCTTCATACATGTGGTTAAACATACCCTTGACTAATGGAAAGTTCAAGGTAAGGGGTTTTCATCTCACTCCTTATTCCCGTGAGATTCATGCCATATTGCCACCATTACATTTTTTGTTGTTTATGTACTGTCCATAACTATATTCTTTGTGTAATAAACATTAATTTATGTGTATTTACATATTCGTTGAATGATATCTCTTTCATGGGTTGTACGTTTCATAAGTTACCAAATTTATAAGGGTTTATTTCACAATCTCTTCATTATCTGAGGTTGTATATATGTAGTAATCCACTGGGATCTCTTTATCATCCACATCCATGTTTTTAAAAATGTATTTCAAAACATTTTTACTATTTACAAGATTATGGGTTAAAGACATTTATACCCTTGTTTTACTTTCTATAAGAGGTTTATAAAGGAATCTTTCTCTCGTTTCCTAAACAAGGTCATTTTTAACCTTTTGACAAAATTAAGGTAAGAATGTGTTTTTTAGCATATACGGCGAGTGCGGTTATTCTTTGCCGTTATGACACCTTTGAAGCTTCCTTCACAAGCATATAAAGATATTTTCAAAATAATTGTTTTCTCTATAATTATGAGACTTTTAAATGATTTCACAAAAGGAGATATTTCTCTCAAATAGTATTGATTTCATCTATGTAAACATCCTTTGATAAATTTTAAACTTGTTTCAAGTTGATTAATTATGATACAAATAATCCATATTGTTTTTAAGGTTCTGTGATATTTTTGACTATGAATGAGTTATTTTTATTAATTGTTTATGATTAATGTTTTTACATTTTGTATGTTAGTTTTAATATGAGTGTTTATGTTATATTTCATCCACTTCTAAAGATGAATGTGTTGGACTATTATATTCTGGGTTGGGGACTAGTAAAAGTAAGCCCTCCTGGTTGGTGTCCGATTATTAGAGGCACTCCGGGTTGGTGTCCGGTTATTAGAGGCACTCCGGTTTGGTGTCCGGTTATTAGAGGCACTCCGGGATGGAGTCTGGTTACATAGGATCTCTAGGTTGGGATCCAGTTACAGTTATCCCTTAGGTCTTGGAACGAGGCCTCGACACAGAAATTAAAGTTCGGAATCATGCATTCCATCATTATGAAAGTGGTTAGTGATATTGCATGTGATTATTCCATTAGTAGAATATCAATGTGAATAAGTAAATGGAATTATTTCACTTTATTTCTTCCATATTATACTGAAGTTCAAGTTTAAAAGGATTTTGTTTTAGTTTTATACATTGCCTTAAATTTTTTTGCTTATTTTTGATAGTTCCTGCTGTATTGCTTACCCTTAAAGAGAATTTGAGCTCACCCCTTTATATGTATTATTTTTCCCAGGATTCCAAGAAGTTTAATGTGATTGATATGCAGGGTTAAGCCAATGGAATAATGGCATTCATAAAGATTATTTATTATTTTTACGTCATAAAGTGCAAATGTAACATTCATGTATGTGATCTATTTTTCCAAGAGTGCTAAACTGATCGGTCCTTCGGGACTTGATTCCTTGTAATCATGACCATCTATAAAAATAATGCACCGAATCTGGGTAACTACGGTCGGGGCATTACATTTGGTATCAGATAATGTTTAACAATAACCTTGGAAACAAGATTTAGATAAATTATTATTAGAGCACATAGCCCTAAGATAGACATTGAGGATTAGTATAGAAGAACGTCCTATAATTTTGGTATTGTAGAGATTTTGTGAGTTTTCCGAGCAATACATCCCTGTCTAGATATGAGCAGGTAGAGGCGGCTCTGGCACAGATGTAACTCGTGGTAAAACCCAAAAAAACCGCTTTGAGCTAGACTCGAACAGGAACTGGTGCACGACAATGGGCCTTGCTGCATTCTTGGTTATGACACTCCCGGGGGAAATGCTTAGGATAATTCTCATTTTCTTTACAAACCATTATGAAGGGATTATGAGTATATAATTACTCAAAGAAAACATTTTTATGATTATGGAATATATCAATAAACTGTTCAATTTGTGTTGGGTATTTTACGAGTTTGGTAATTATTCATTGCAATTCGAAAACTGAAGTAGTTGATGTTATTGTATAGAAATGGTGCCCATTTTAAGGAATGTGAACTCCAGTAATATGTATAATCCTAAGAGTAAGAAGGATCATATCTTTCATAGTCCTAAGCCAGAATTTAGAAGGGAAATAGTTTCCCACGTATTATTATCATATGAAGAAATAATATCATGTGTTGGTAAGATGAGTTAAGAATTCTCGGTTTCCTATGGCTTTGAAGGGATTCAAGAGAAGAAAAGGATGGAAGAGAGAATTATGGATAAAGGGAAGAGGGAATCAAATAATTTTCCCATATGTGATAACTGTGGGAAGAAACACCCTGGAACTTTCCTGAAAGGAATGGGAGTTTGTTATAAGTGTGGAGGAAAAGGGAACAAAGTATGTGACTTCAAGGGTAATAGTATGGTTTCAAATGTACATTGCTTCATTTTCAAGGAGATTGGACACTACGCGAACCAATGTCCCAGTCATCAGACTATGCCGAAAATGATGCTATTGGATAATAATCATGCTATGATACTACCACAGATGAAGAGGAATGACTAGTGTTCCTATGATGTTATTTTAGAATAATTTCATTTAAGTGTTGTATCAATGATGTTCTGGAAATAAATAAGGATTGTACTGCAGTACTATTGAATTAAGGATTTGAGATTTTATGGTACTAAGAAAAGTGACTCTACAAAAGTTATTTTTTTTAGAAGTTACATGGTTGAAGGAATGATAATCCTTAATATGGTCCTAATATTGAGGTAGTTATTTTGGAATAAGAGATGGTTGATTTGGGTAATTCAAGATGTTGTGTTGTTGTAAAAGAAAATATGAGGAAGGCGTTACCATGTTATTACATGGAAAAAAGGATCCTCATTATGTTTAACTATCTTGTAAATTTTGGACTGTGAGTTTGGATAATAGTATTATGGATAAGTCTAATGGTTGGAATGGATTTAGTTTTAATGGTTAATTTTTTTTTGGATTTATATAGGACAACATGCGGACCAAGTGACGACCCGTCGTGTCGGACAAAGATGTGGGAATCTAACCCAGAACCATAGTGCTATTTGGATTTATCGCCAACCATTGTGCTAAATGAACTTTCTGGATGGTACAATGTAGTTTCTTAACATAAAGGGTCTGATATGTGAATTATAAATTCATTATATTTGGAACCCTATACGATTAGGATAAATAGAGTATTTTTTAGTTGTATTATGTTTTGGGGTGAAAGATGATTTTTTGTTAGAAATTTATTAATGGACAAAACTCTAATTATAAAGTAAGTATATCTCCTTATGATCGTATACAATCTCATAAATAAATTCCTCAACATTAAGAAAAGGAACTTAGAACAAAAATGTTGTCCTATATGGTACCTTAAATCATTACTAATTTATGGCTTTCAGATCGTTGGCCTTTTCATATCCATGTTCTCTACCACTCTCCATCAGATAATTGATGGTTAGGTTTCTCTTCCATATCCATATTTTCCTACATGGAACCCTAGTATGTGTTATTTTCGGTAATCTTCATACTTTCCACTCTTTATTTTAAATAGAGTGATCATTAATTAATTTTTTGATGTGGGATTTTTACTAAGATATTTTGAAACGTCAAAAATGTGTTATCCAAATACCTTATGTTTTGTTGAACCGATGGTATTTAAAATAATCATAGATTGATGAATTTAAGGACCTTAATTTTAGACATGTTTGTGATTGATGACCTCAATCACTACCTATAAATATTTACGTTTTTCATCTAGTAATATGTCTATAATGTCCACCAATGTCCAAATAATCGAGATCATAATTTTGTGGTGACCTTTTCATTTATCTTTTCATCTTGTTAAGACTAAAATTTTATCCACCAAATTTTCGATTTGGGTTTTTTTCCACAAACATATTTTCTATTTTCAACCGTTATTTTCAAATAACAATATCAAATTTAGAGGAAAAATTTGTTGAAGAACGGGAGAATGTAACACCCTGAGCTTCCATGGTACACTTCTCTTTGAATAATACAGTAGCGTGTGTTGTACGCAACTTCGAGTTCTGACACACACCACGACCAATCAAAGTAGCTGTTATGAATAGTAATACATACTTTTTAAAATTTTAGAAATTTAATCTCTAAAAATGGAAATCATTTTTGGATTATGAGTATCGAATTTAGCCTAATGTGAAATTTTGGTAATTTTCAGATCACTTTAATATTTTGATGAATAGTGAAAATTACTAAATTTTAAATAAAAACCAATTTTTTAATCAAAATAATTATTAGTGATAAATTATAAATTTGAGTGGTTTTATAGTATATTTAGAATATTTTTTTACCATTTAATACAATTTTGGTCATTGGACAAAATTTCGCAATTAAACCGGACATAAAGAAGTATCAATCTTTTGATAGTTATTATATCTTAAAAACACAGTTTTTTTTAAAACGGAAATTAATTTTAAATTAATTTCTATAACTTATGTTTATTTAATTTGGAAAATTGGATTCAATATTTGGAATCATGATATTCAAATTGTTTAAATAGGTATTTTTTATTTTTAGATATTTTGAATAATTATTTCGGTAAAATATTTTATTTACCATGGTTAAAGGGTAAATCTGGTAAATAACGGTTAAAAAATAATATTATAATAATAATAAATTACACTAAAACGTGTCCTAAAATTATTGGTTGATACATGTCTGAACATGTTCATCTTTGGGTCGATTTGTGGTCCCCATGGAGCCACTTGTAAGTGATAATGACACTTTATATTAATTAAGTTAAAATAAATACAAAAATGACATAAGCATATATCTTTTAGCAATACGATTTATACATAGGGATATATATGTTGTATTTTAGACTATTAATATTCATTAGAAATATAAATATATTTCCTACCTAATGGTATTTTATTTATAACTTTTATACATTAAATAATTTAATTTATTTATGACGCAATGATGATGCAATAATTACCATAATAGTGAAAAATTAAAATAATTGATATTATTAATACCCAAATAAATAAAATTTGAGACTTTAAATGAATTAAAATAATTTTATAGGATAATATGACATATTAGGATTGATTTAAATAACTTTGTTCGAAGTAATCATTCTGTTATGATTTTAACAAAAGTTAATTATTGAATATTGTCAAAATTGACATAAAAGTGTTTTAAAACAAGTATTATATTATTATTTGATATTAAATTCCTATAAATCTAAGGATCAGCCAAGAGACATATATCATGATATTTGTCTCATTATTGGACCACTTGGTGGTTGGTTGGATGTATATTTAATGTTTATTAACTATATAATATAAAAATACAAAGGGACATAGTAAGTGTCAAACTAATTAACTAAGTGTTAAAACTAAATGAAACGGTTAATATAATGACCCAAACTGTATAAATTCTCTTGGTTGAGTAGTCTTCGACCCATCCCCACATTAAACTTTAAATAATACACTTTGCAGCCATTATAAACTGAATATGAATTTATTATAAAATAATATCTCTACCTTTTCCAAAGGTGCCTCTCACACCTCTTATAAAAGGACACTCACGCTTCTCATTAATTCAAACCTCCAAACCCTTTTGGTTCGGCCAAACCCTACCCAAATACACTCTCAACTTCCCTCAATTAATCCTAGAGGCCTTCCTTTAGTCATAAATCCATTCTAAAGAGCCATTTTGATCAAATCAAAAGGAAGAACCTGAAGAAGAGGTAATGATTTTAGCACCCTTTTTCAAGTTCCTTTCTTCTTCCACTTCTTCATTCTTTGTTATTACCATTATAAAATAATTAATCCAGTATCTCCTATATACTATTTTATTATTATAAATATGGTAAAACCATATTCAGTATTCTATCCATCCTCTGAATGAAATGTCACCATACGTGCGTACGTACGGCTTACCGTCTCCACGTCGTTATGTAATTGTTATTCAATATATTATTATTTGGATGGGTATAATAATGATTTTAAATTCATGTAAATAATAAATATAAAATGATAATTATTCTATATATATGATATACCATAAAATTATATTTTATTTTAATATTAAAAGAATGATATTTTCGCTCGTGCATACGTATGGATTACCGTCTCCACGACGCGATGAGATTCATTTCCAAGTTCACCATTCATCGATGATTATAAAAATATATATTACTAATAAGTATGTAATATATGACATAATAATGATACTGGAGATATATATATATATATATATATATAAGGATTTATGTACTTACATATATCTTATTCACTTACTTCTATTCAATACTATATGAAAACAGAAACAACGTTTATGCGTAAGTACGGACTACCGTCTCCATAAACGGTGTTTTCCATTTCATATATATTCCTATTAAACATATTTATATTCTAAATATATATGATATATTTATATTTTTTTTATATTCTGGAAGTATTTAAATCATGATCTATGTGATACAACCAAGAGTGACAAGTTAAAACACCTACGATAAAGAAAGTGATTATTACCCAAAATGTTAACTTAACATGGAAATTATTATTAAATGGGTAATATAAAGTCATAAATGAATCATGTATGATATCATATATATTAATATGATTCTGTTATAATTTAATAACATACTACGATCTTCGTACATGAGGTTAAACATACCCTCGACTAAAGGAAAGTGCAAGGTAAGGGGTTTTCATCTCACTCCTTATTCCAATGAGATTCATGCCATATTGCAACAATTACCTTTTGTGTGGTGTATGTACTGCCCATAAATATATTATTTGTTTAATACACTTTAATTTATGTGTATTAACATAATCATTGTATGATACCACTTTCATGGGTTGTACGTTTCATAAGTTACCAAATTGGTAAGGGTTTATTTCGCAATCTCTTCATTATCTGAGGTTGTATATACGTAATAATCTACTGGGATCTCTTTATCATCCACATCCATGTTTCTTAAAAATGTATTTCAAAACATTTTTACTATTTACAAGAATATGGGTTAAATAAATTTATACCCTTTTTTGACTTTTTATTAGAGGTTTATAAAGGAATCTTTCCGTCATTTTCTAAACATGGTCCTTTTTAACCTTTTAACAAAAATAAGGTATGAATGCCTTTTTTAATTTATACAGCGGGTGTGGTTATTCTATGCTGTTTTTACACCTTTTAAGCTTCCTTCACAAGCTAATATAGATATTTTCAAAATAATGGTTTTCTCTATAATTATGCGACTTTAAAATGATTTAAAGAAAATAGATATTTCTCTCAAATAGTATTGATTTCATCTATGTCAACATCCTTTGAAAAATTTTAAACTTGTTTCAAGTTGATTTATTATGATACAAATCACCCATATTGTATTTAAGGTTCTGTGATATTTTTTACTATTGATGAGTTATTTTTATTAATGGTTTATGATTAATGTTTGGACATTTTGTATGTTAGTTTTAATGTGAGTGTTTATGTTATATTTCATCCTCTTTTAAAAATGAATGTGTTGGACTAGTATATTCTGTGTTGGGGACCGGTAAAAGTAAGCCCTCCGGGTAGGTGTCCGGTTATTAGAGGCACTCCGGGTTGGTGTCTGGTTTTTTGAGCCACTCTGGGTTGGTGTTCGGTTAATAGAGGCACTCCAGGTTGGTGTCCGGTTATTAGAGGAACTCTGGGATGGAGTCTGGTTATAGAGGCTCTCCAGGTTGGGTTCCGGTTACAGTTATCCCTTAGGTCATGGCATGAGGCCTCGACACAGAAATTAATGTTCGGCATCATGCATTCCATCATTATGAAAGTGGTTATTGATATTGAATTTGATTATTCAATTAGTAGAATATCAATGTGAATAAGTGAATGGCATTATTCAACTGTATTTCTACCATATTATGCTGATGTTCAAGTTTAAAAGGATTTTGTTTTAGTTTTATACATTGCCTTAAATGTTTATGCTTATTTTTGAATGTTTCTGCTGTATTGATTACCGTTACTGAGCATTTTTTCTCACCCCTTTCTATGATTTATTTTTCCCAGGATTCAAGAAGTGTAATGTGATTGATATGTAGAGTTATGCCAAGGGAATAATGGTGTTCATATTGATTATTTATGTTGTTTTATACGTCATAAAGTGCAAATGTAACATTCATGTATGTGATCCTTTTTTCAAAGACTGCTAAACGGATCGGTCCTTCGGGACTTGATTCCTTGTAATCTTGCCAATGTATTAAAATAATGCACCGAATCTGGGTAACTGGGGTCGGGGCGTTACATTCAATGTGGTAAAGAGAGTATGGTTGTTGGAAACGATCCTTCGAGGGCCACAAACCTCATGGTTGGTGACCATCTCAGCCCTATGAGCAGTAGATGCGACTTATCTCTCACCGTCATCCCAATTGGCAGCAATCTCTTAATGGAAATATTTAAAAGAGTTGGCACAAAAAAGTAGGAATTGACAAAAAAAATCTGGAGTTGGTGTGAAAAATTAGTGCTCTTCATTGAAAATCGGATGCGAACGCAGAAAATCCCAGGTTGGCACGAAAGGAGATGATTGATCGCGGAAAATTACACACAACAGATGCATTTTTCAAGTAGTCGGAAGAATTTTTCACGCATGAGATCTCTGGATTATCATGCAAGAAAATAAATATGGAATACAGGGACCCGCAGCTCTTTTTATAGGCATGATGAGCAGTTTCTGCGCATGCGCGAAAAATGGATTATGTTCTCCAGCCCGGTTTTTCACGCCACTATAGTTGGAAGCGCGCAACGGCCCCAGGGTGCACTGTATCTTAGTGTTCCCCTCAGAATCTGACCTTTGCAGCCCCTTGAATGTCTGATTCCAAAGGTGGTGTTTGTAGACATCGAAATATGCTCAAGAGCTAAAACAGTTTGCAAAGAGACAAAGCCATTCCATATTTGGAACTGGTAATCCGTTCTGGGGGTCTCGGAGGTGTGGCGTAGAAAAAATGACGAGGCATGTGAAAAAATATTCCCTCGCGAAAAACAACGAGATTCACGAGAGTTTTCCATGTGGGTGTGGAACTCTTTCGTGCCACCGCTCAGCGCGGTGGGCCTTCATGCTGCCGACATTGGGGTGCACAATATTTCACACCAAAGAATTTATCGTGTGGACCCATGATCCCGAGCGCCTATAAATATAAGGCCACCCCCTTCGACTTCACCTCAAGGGATCTGAACCATCTCCCCTACACGTAATTCACCTCTCATGCTCCCAAAAGATAGCTTTTAGGTACTACAGTTTTCTCGCCAGGTCGCCTGGGGGTCCGCCTTCATGCAAGAAACCTCAGGATTTATCTTCTTCGAAGTCTCATTAAGCCCCTTACCTTACACGCAATTCCTTTCGATTGAGCGCAATTAGGCCTTTAGCACATAATTACTTTTTCACGCTGACCTGCCCAATTTCACACCCATCTCTTAATTGCGAGCTAGCCTGAACTTTTTCGTGCTCGAAATTCCTTTTGTGCACCGACCCGGCCCCATTTTTTCACAAAAATCCCTTTTGCGTGCAAGCCTCCCGCCTTATGAGACTATGATGTCCCACAATCGGGAATCATTTTCAAGTGCCTCCTACACCCATGGTGCCTTAACTATATACTTCTTACACGTGCAACCTCCTATGTTTTCACGAGGTAACTTCAATGTCTCCTAGACAATACCGCCTGTTATATCACTTCACCTCATTCTTCATCACATTGGCATGCTAATGGCTATTGCTTCTTCACATAGACATGCTAACGTGGGCCCCTCTATGGTTCACTCCATGAAACCCCTTCACCACAGCTTTTCATGTCCCCTATCTGCACCAAGAAGAAGTGTGTACCAGTTATATAACTCCTAGGGGTGTGAAGAAAACCCACCGCGTCCGAGATGTAGGATGATAAACACCCAAGAACCTTCGTCCACAGCACATGACATTATACTGTGACCTTGCACTATGCCTTGCACGTGGGGTACCCCCAACTTGGACATTATCCATGCACACTGGTCTCCACAGGGGATGATATCCTCCTTATGGGAGTGGCGTTTGTCTGCAGGGGAAGGGCAACCATCTCAGTGTATTCCACTAGCATTATTGAAGGAGGCGGCATCCCTACTCCTCTTTTAATCTTCTGTCCCCTGGGCCAACGAAGGGCATGGTGGGAAATGGTGCATCTCCTTTCTTCAGTCCCAAGTTCCTCTCCCGCTGCGCTTTGTCACCATCAGGCCTCCATCCTGGAGTATGTCCCAACTTCTCAGGCTGCTAAACATGCATAATCTCATGTTTCCTCATTGGGAAGCTAACCATGCGTAAGCCCCACTTCACTTCCTATAGACACACCTTTCTTGATGTGATCGTAGGGTCTCTTATATCTATTGTTTCCCACACCGAGAATGACTCACATGGGCATAGAGTAAGCACCGACCTTGACAACACCCTGGGTGGCCTCAGAGAGTAATCCCCAAATTCCACCCAAAACTATGAGGACTTTGATCCTTGCAAAGGCGAGGTACGTAGGAAGCCTCCATGAGGGTCAAACCCAACACCTGGTCGTTCCAACCATCTTCACATCGGTTCACCAATTCATTGGGTATATTATAGTTTAAGCCCGACCCCCATATCCTGAACTACGAGGACTATGATCATTGCCAAGGAAGGGTATATAGAAAGCCTCCATGAGGTTCAAGCCCACCAATCTGGTCGCTCCAACCTCCCTCAAATCTATTCTCCCCCGTCCTGCATGATGTTAAACTATATCCACCCTCCTAAACTATGAGGACTTAAATCCTAGCCAAGGCTAGGTACGTAAGAAGCCTCCACGAGGTTTAAGCCCACAACCATCAATTGGATCCCAGGTCCTCCTGCACATTAGGTCACCACCATCCTGGGCAGCCAAGAGTGCAAGCCTCACACTGCCACTTGAACTACGTGGACATTAATCCATCCCAAGGTAGGGTACGTAGGAAACCTCCATGAGGTTAAAAACCAACACCTAGATTTTCTGACCTAGTTCATGTTGGTTCGCCCTTGTCCCACATGATGTTAAAACTGTGGACCTCTTTTAGCGGTAATCTATCGTCACTCCATTCAGCATAAAGCTATTGTCACTCCATTCAGAGGTAATCCATTTTCAATCCATTCCGTAGTAAGCCATTGAAACTCCCTTCAGTGGAAAGCCTTTTTCATTTCATCCAGTGGTAAGTAGTTGTGACCTTAATAACTGGTAAGTAGTTGTAACCCTATGCAGTGGTAATCTATTGCGACCTCAATAGTGGTAAGTTGCTGACAGCCCCGTTCGGCAGTAAGTCATTGTGTCCTCGATCAGCGGTAAGCCATTAAAAACCCCAATCAGAGGTAAGATGTCATCATATGAACTATGTGTAATTTGATTCCCTACCACGTGGATACGTAGAAAGTCTATTCATGTATCAAGCCCCAAACCATCATCATACTTATGACGGTTCCATTCTAGTCACCATCCCCCTCACAAACCCTTCCATCATTCATCTTGATTCTTACCTAGGCCGACACATCCCGGTGGGGTCAAGACTCCCCATTCACCTATTCCCAAATACAGCTCTCGGGAGGCCACCCACACGATGGTCCAAATATCGGGGTTCCCTCTAGGGGTTCCTCTATCTGATCTACTCAAATCATTGTTCTGATCAGCCCGATCTATCTCTACTGGTTGTTAAACATGGGACATACCCTATGATGAACATCAGAAGCTGAGGAAAACCTCAGATACATGGCCATGGAATATGATTGCATGTGTTCGATTTGAGATGCCTCAAGCTTCCGTGCCCTCGAGAATCACTATAATAAGGGAAAAAAGACATACACACCAATCACCAACACCCATACATGCCAGGGATGTCCAGTGTGACTACTCCCTTAACTGAAGGTTGCTGCCCTGACCCAACCTCTTGGAATGTCCTGATAGAAGCAGCGCAATGAACTGGTGTCCATGAATATATAGTGCCAGGAAGAGTTTCACGAAAAATTTCTTCATCCTATAAGGGAGTCCCGGACTAGGTGACTAGTCCTGAGGAGGAATCCATGGATGGAAGAAGAGACAACCCATTATCATGTTTTGATCTAGGAGCAGACATCCCTGAATAAAGAGCAGATGTCACCCGCCTTGGGAATGCGGGAATGCTAGGTAACAAAAACTGTGCCCCTTTTCCCTGAACGAGACGAACACACACACCCCAGTGAAAGAATCTGAAACAGTATCCATATGTATCATAGAAGAAAATATAGAATAAGAGGTGTTCATAGTTGATTTATGTCAATTCAAGAAAATATATATTCCTTCATTAGGTGTATGTGAGTTTATACGTACAATATTATTTTGTTTCGTCCATTTTTATGTGGACTATAAATTTAGGAATGGTAACATATTGATTTTTGTGTAATTTTGGTGTAATATACTCATCTAAATGGTATATTAAAGTAAATATATGTATTATGATTTCAATTTCATGCCCATATTGTAGAATAAATGATGTTTTTTTAAATATTATTTTACAATGTTTCAATTTATTGTTCTTTTTTCTTATTCACGGTCTTGTTTGATTTTTCCATGTGATATGGGAAATTAAATCTTCATATTGGTCAGGGAATAATTTTCCCGAATATAAGACAATGATAGAGATACCTCTATTTTAACCCTCCCTATTAAAAATGGGATAGGAATGTTTGATTTAAATTATATATTTTTGACACTCCATGGTCTGGGGACATTTTGGGTTTTCAGTGTTCTTGGTGTTATTTCCATCATCAAGGGTAATATTAATAGGTGTGGATCATAGGTGAAATATATACAATAACTATGATTCCAATGTGTTTCATCTTGATCTTCTTCATGGAACATAATTTATGTTTATTTTTAAGTAGATATATCTTTTTCCTTATAATAAGGAACTATTTATTGATATGTAGAGCATCATAGTTGACACCAACCAAAAGTGTAATGGAAATTTTGAGATCAAGGAAATACCCAAAGCATAGTTATTATTTCTATCACAAATAGAATGGAAGATGAACATAGATACATTTATATTAGGTAGATTGGTAGCACAATTCACAAAATACCTTGAAAGAAAATATGATGGAATGACCCTAGGAACATCCCACAGTATATCACACGTTCAATGTGATCTAATAATGATTTCATGGTCCCCTTTGGAGAGTCTTTTTTATCATCCCTAGCCAGAAAAAACAACCGGGTTCATAATGTAATGCCCTTCTGAAAGGCCCTCATGATTATGTAAATACTGAATGAATAGTTCCTCCAATCATGAGTTATTTCAACAAATAGAAACTTGATAATAACACGCATTCCTTTGGGAAATTTTTTTATAAAAAAAATCCTCATCAGTTATCCACCACCATTATATAAACACTCTTATAAGGGCACACAAGATTATTAAAAGGCCTCTAGATGAGTTCCTCTGATCATGTGACATGTTAAAAAATAAATACAAAACAATCATGACCCATTGTAGATCACTTATAATTAAAAAAATCCCCATCATACAACATACTTCGTCAATTGATGCCCCTATGTTAGTCCCTCATGAACATGAAATAGATACCAAATGAGTTCCTCTAATCAATTAATATGTCAACTATCAATAGACTTATAATCACTGAAGTAACCTTATAATATAATGATATAATGTTTGAGGCTTTATGTAATTGATGTTATGATTATCTTCATTAAAAGGGATCATATGTCTAACATGATTATTTTAATGTTCACATCTGATCCGCAAATTAATTATATAAATGAAGTGAAAAACCATAGTTTATGACTTTTTCATCACATGAAGGATAATTTGGAAATCCATTTTATAATGTGAAACCCCTTCGTATTGAAATAAATATAGAATGTGTATCCATGAAATGGACACATTCCATAAAAGATCTTTCACTGATCATGTATTGTATCATGAATAAACATACTGTCTTTATTTGAAATTTCATAGTGCTCATCGAAAGATTTGTTATTGATCATGTGAATCCCTAACAAAAAACATTTTGAAATGTATAGATTTGTTGAAAAAATGAAGAATAAATCTAGAAAATAGATAAGTCTCATGTGAGTAATATTTGTGTTATTTTTAATGAGAATGGGTTATGGATCTCATGTAATAAATTCATTTATATTGTGACAGTCCTTTGATATTTAATATTTATCTCAAAAGGTAGTTGACAAGAAAAAATGGTCTCACAAAGGGCCCAAAAAATATCTCCCTTGATCATGTGAAATACTCTTTGACATGAATCCTAGTCTCATGAAGTCTCCAAGACAAGTCCACCATTTCTCATTAAGACAATATGACATGTGAACAAGATCTTGTTAATGGTCTCTAAAAAAGCCAACAAGACAATTCTCCCATGGTCATATGAAATCCTTATTAAAGGCATCCTAGTCTCACAGAGACTCTCATACATGACATCCTGGTCTTGCAAAGGCTTCTTCACATGTCTACATATTTATGTGGAATCACATTGACAATAGATAGTTCCATATTATATGGTGATGAAAGTGTGTTCTCGTGGTTTCTGCTTATAATGAGACAAACAAATGAAACCATGGATGATCTGTGGCATTTTTATTCCTAGAAAATGATGTAAACCCTTCCAAATACTCAATCCCATTTCTATGATATATGTGATGCATATCGAGGTACATATCTTGGGTGAAAAGGCCTAAAACATTCTCCCTCTGAGCTGAAAAAACACCTCACCCATTAAAGGCACACACACATGATTACAAAAGTGAGATAGGGATTCTCTGAGAAAAAATACATTAAATCATATTGGTATATCACCAGGTAAAATCCAAGGAATGACTTATGGTATTGAATGAGCAGTATGTACACTTCGTTTGACCACCATATTTATCAATGAATAGACCTATGACACACCATCTAGGTTAGGATAAAGCGTTTCAACATGTTTTATTTTTCATGTAAAACCTCAAGAGACCAAATCATTAAAAAATTGAGGCATATATATAATAATTGATAAAAATATGAGATATCTATAGGAAATAAAATATGGTTATGTTTATGTGAATGGGTAATGAACAACACATGAGATGTTAAGATCATGTGACAACCATCCAATGTGTTAGTGCTAGTCATGCATCACCCATGGACATTTCTACATTGGTCCCATTACGTCGATTGGACATGTTAACCATTTTATATGTATCCTACCTACATATATGTGAAGTCATGAAAATTCTTCAAGAAATTCTATCTAGATCATTAGATAGAAATTACACATATCATCCTTGATCATAGTCATCACTTTGGAATTTTTGTGTTGGTCACTCTAAGACCCTTATACATGTCTTCCTTGTTAGGAAATATTCCTCTATACATGTCATATAGTTCATGAGACCGACCATCAGGAGTTCATCCTCAATCATGAAAAACCACATGGGATATGAGAGGCTTGTTAGAGAGAAACTCTGGAAATGTTATACTTTTTACATGTCATAAAGACACTTAGAACAATTAAACGATGTCTGGAAAAGACCCTCCGAAAAATCATGCATGTTATCAAGACACCCCAAAATATGATGACCATGTCTGGTAGACATAGTCATACATGCACTATATTGAACTACATTGACATTTATTTCTATCTATGTGGGATATGTATGAATCCATCCTTAGGACCGAGGAAGAAATGGAAATCTACCATTGTGTATATCCCTCCATATCACATATACTATACCCCATGGGACACAAACTATCTGATTGATTTATCATTATTCATTATTCATCATTGGGAAGTGAATCAAATTGTACAATGAGGACTCTGATAATGAGTATAATATTGATATTCATGTTGTAATCCTATGTCTAGAGAATCAAATAAGACACCCCAATAGGGACTACTCAGTGCATAAGTCCCCTATCTCTATAGCATGATTTAGACCACCAATTATCCCTTATTTTTCACACCGAGAATGACTCACATTAGTTTTAGATTTGTAATGATCATATAACTCACACCATAAATTCCCCTAAGCCGGGGAATCTTAGTTTGTATATGCCAACCCTACTTTTATCACAAACTTAAACATGATTTATTACATAAACCATTCACTTGATACAGAATGGATGATAGAGGGTTTTAGTGTCTTTGGGGCTTAGGATCATTACATAACAACATAAAACATGAATTACAACATCTTTATTGAAAACATCATTTACAAGACCACTACATTCCCTCGTAATTAGCATTGCATGGGAAAACCTAAGGACATGAATAAGAAAAGGGGTGAGCAATAAAGCCTAGTAAGGGAATAAACATGGAATACATGAGGAGTAAATATACATGTCAGACAATAGGCATATCAATAGAGTATAAGATAAACATGAACACAAAGGAATGATAAATCATGATAATCATAACATGGAAATGCGGCAACAACACTTAACATGGAATTAGCATGAGCCAAGGATTATTGCACATAGAGCATGAGTAAACCCTTATTGCACATTAAGCATGAGTAAAACCTCATTGCACTTGAACTAGAATGGGTCACCAATCATTGCACATGATGTATCATTATACTAACTTTACCCAATGCATTGGAGTGCTATAAGGGCGTACCATTCTTAAACATTTCATTTCATGCATCAGTGTGCCACATGGATCATAAAACATGGATTCATAAAACATAATAATTTATTCTACGATAAAGGAATGTGGAATTAATAAATGAATATTTATATTCAATAATTAAATGTGCATAAAGGTGAATACCCTTGATGGAGAAATGGGCATGGTATTCACTACACAGTGAAATTGTCTTAGAATATCGATGTGATTTCAGCAGTGTAATAGCATGACAAAAGAATTCATAAAAATGGTTGATGAGAGAGAAAAAGGTTCCTCATCATATTCACATGTAATGGAAAGTAAGGATGTCATATAGATACATGTCCCAACAATTTTAATGGAATTTAGATTCATGAGACAAAAGCATTGCTTGAATGTAAAAGTGTAGAGAGAAGTTCCTTTCGGAATTTCAGCATAGTAACGGGTGTACATGGGAGGCATTTAATGAGAGATAAAGGTGTATAACATCATTAAAACATATATAGGGAAGTATGAGGGAGGTGAAAAACCATACCCCAACATTAATAATTGAAATTAAAAGGGAAAAAAACTAAAAGAATATTGGACAAAAACGAGAAAGGAAGAAAAAACCCTTACTTGGAAGTGTGCTTCCAAAGGATTGAGAGAGGATTATGAGAGGATTATTGGGAGCTTGGGGAACCTTTAGAGGATTATAGAGAGAGCAGGGTAGATTTTTGACGAACTACGAAGGCATTGAGTGAGTTGGACGTGGGAGTTTGTGTGGGTTTATATAAGAAATGTGAGGGATTTCATTATTATTTAGGTTTGGGACCCCATATATTAAATTAGTCCAAACCACGAACCATACCATGCTTTTTGACCATGGTTTTTGGAAAAGAGAAGAGGAATGCAATATTTTATAATTCCAAAGTCAGAAATTCTAAAAATAATAGGGTTGCGTATGTGGAGGTGAGTCACACTCCCATGGAAAACAATTTTAAAAGACGAGGTGTTTAATAAGTTTTGAAAGTCCATTAATGCTTTGAAAAGTTAGTCAAACAAACCCAAAATCACATTATTTTAAGGTTAAAGCATATATTGTCCGAACATAATGCTTATAGTATTTTCTTAATTAACTGTTGGGCCATTATGATGTCATAAATCACATTATATATTTAAACAGTATTTAATTTTTACCCAAAAAATTGACGGTCTCAGAAAATTAGGAATAATTCACCATTGGACAATTTCGACATCCTGACTCCAGAAATAACATTTATTTTACCTAAATAATTTTCTAAATAAGTTAATTTTCACTTTTAAAATAAAAACCGAAATTTATCGATAATTCACGGGTTTTTACAAAAATGGATTTCAAAACATAATAAAAATTACAATTGAATTCATAAAATTATATGAAAATTGATATATAATAAAATTAATTTAATAATAATAATAAATTTTTTTATTAAAATATTATTTAATTAAAAAATCCCATAGTTTAATAAAATAGAATTTTTAATTAAATAATAACTAAAAAACTCTATTTGCACTTCAAAAACTATTTACAATGTATTAATAATGACAAGAAAGTATATTGATTATTATAAACAAAAAAATAATGTACAAGAACATAGTACTAGAAATTTGTTACATAACCCCTTAAAACAGTCGCATAAGACCAAAGGGTAAGGTGTGCGATTGTGACAAACTCTTAGGGTGGCTCGGATAACATCGCTCGAGTGGTAATCTCTATCAACTTCCACTTTTATCATAGACGATCTCATTAGAGATTGATATGGTGAAACTCAGCTTGGGATTGGTCAAGAGCGAAGCCCAAGGATGCCACCGCCTTTCCGAGCTCCGACAAATGGGCTTCATACGGTGCAATTCAATAGAATGAGGTCATTGCTTCTTTTGTCTGAGTAAATTGGGTTCGTTAAAGCCTTATATTTATACTAATCATGTGATCACTGTTCAATGGCTATAAAAGTAATGGTCACAACACTTAACATAATACCAAAGAAGTTAAAATTTTACATAAACATTTTTCATAAAAATACATTTAAATAGATCAAGCGGTATTTCTAGTAATGAATCTTTAAGGTGTTACAATATTCCCCCCATAAGAAATTACACCCTCGAAATTTCTATTTTCCCACAATAAAAGAGATGTGGGTAACTCAGCTTCATCATTTCCTCCAATTCCCAAGTCGCTTCATCAAACTTTTGGTGTTGCCACAACACCTTGACGAGGGGCATTGTCTTATTTCGTAGAATGTTTTCTATATGATATAATATCTTCACTAGTTTCTCCTCATATGAAAGATCATCCACCAACTATACCGCCTTAAAAGAGATTACATGTGCAGGGTCCAGTATGTAATTCTTTAAGAGGGATACATGGAAGACAACATGTACTTTGGCCATGGTAGGTGGAAGTGCTAGTTGATAGGCCACAACCCTAACACGATCTAGAATGTCAAAGGGACAGATGTACCTTGTACTTAACTTCCCTTTCCTTCCAAACCTCATAACCTTATTCCACGAAGATATGCATAGAAAAACCATATCTCCAACTTTAAACGCAATTTCTCATTGATGATTATCTGTATAAATCTTCTATTGACTTTGGGATGCCTTGATATGCTGCTGAATGGTTTTCACCTTCTCTACCATTTCCTCGACCATTTCTGGTCCAAGCAGCTTATGTTCACCGACCTCATCCCAACACACCAGTGTTCTGCACCTTTTCCCATAAAGGGATTCATATGGTGCCATTTGGATGCTTGAGTGGAAACTATTATTAAAAGAAAACTCGACCAGAAGAAGATGTTGATCACATACTCCATTAAAGTACATTGGTCACGCTCTCAACATTTCCTCATGTGTTTTGATAGTCCGCTCGGATTTTCCATCAGTTTCAAGATGATATTCCCTACAGATGTTTAGTTTAGTATTCAGAGCATGTAAAAGACTCTTCCAAAACATAGAGGTGAATCTTGGATCTCGATCAGACACAATAGATTGTGGCACTCCAAACAGCCTTACCACATCCCTGATATATATCTGTGCTAGTTGATCCAATGTGAAATCCTCCCGAATAGCAATGAGGTGTGCAGTATTTGTAAGATGATCCACAACAACCGATATTGCAATGTTTCCTTTGGTTTTCCTTGGAAGTCTAGTGACAAATTTCCCTAGTGATGTTCTCCCATTTCCCTTATGGTATGGGAAATGGTTGCATCATCCCCTTAGACTTTTTCCTCTCTACCTACACTTGCTGGAACTCCATGCACATTGATGTATATTCAGCGATCCCCTTTTTCATATTATTCCACCAATAGTTTTATCAGATATCTCGATACATCATTGAGCTCCCTAGGTGAATAGAGAAATTTGAACTATGTGCATCATTAAAAATTTCCTTAATTATCTCTAGACATAACGGAACACACAGCCTTTTCCAAAATCACACAATTCCTTATTCTTTAACATTAAACTTTGAGGATTTACAATTTTTGATAGCTTCCACTTTTTCCTGAATTCCCACATCATCATTTTTTTGCATCCTTTAACCTTTCCAAAAGAGACAATTGAGAAATCATTTGTGAAAGGATTGATTATGTTCCCTTCTTTATGATTCCCATGTCCATCTTCATCAAGTCTAACAAGATTGGATCCTTCTCAATTCTCATCATTGAAAGAATCGCTAGGTCCTTTCTACTTAGGGAATCTGCCACCTTGTTTGCTTTCCCAAGGTGGTATATATTGAACAGTCATAATCCTTGATGAGATCTATCAATCTTATCTGGAACATATTAATCTCTTTCTGTGTTAATATATATTTAAGACTCCTGTGGTCAGTATATATCTCACATATTTCCCCATAGAGATAATGCCGCCAGATTTACAAGGAAAAGATCACTGCCGCTAACTCCAGATCATGCATTGGACAGTTTCTCTCATGGATTTTCAACTGCCCTGAGGAATAGGATATCACTGTATCATTTTACACAAACACAATACCTATGCCCTTCTTCGAAGCATCATTGAATACCACAAAAATTTCTCCACTTGTGGGTTAAGTGAGAATGAGAGTAGTGATAAGCTTCCTTTTCAACTAATTGAAGCTTTCTTTTCATTCATCACTCCAAGAAAACTTTAATCCATTTCTATTTAGCTTGGTAAGAGGGTTGGACAATCTAGATAAATTTCTCAAAAATCGTCGACAATATCCAGCTGACCCCAAGAAGATACGAATATCTGTTACCGATGTTCTCCTTAACCATCCCTCAATTCCGTCTATTTTGGAGGGATCCATAGATATCCCATTGATTGTGATTATATGGCCCATGAATGAGACCTCCATCAACCAGAACTCACAGTTGTTATACTTTTCATAGAGCTTCTCCTTGTGCAAAGTCTCTAGTACAGTTCTTAAATGATCCTCATGATCTTCCATGGTTTTGGAGTATATTAGAATATCATCTTTAAAGACTCACACAAATTTTACTCGGTAATCTATAAATACTCTATTAATTAATTCCATGAAGATTACTAGAGAATTGGTGAGTCCAAAAGGCATTACTATGAATTCATAGTTCCCATATATTGTACGAAAAGCAGTCTTGAGGACATCTTCCTTCTTCACCCTTATAGGATAATATACCGACCGCCAATCTACATAGGGGAAGTATTGTGCTCCATGCTACTAATTGAACAAGTCATTAATCTGTGGTAGAGGATACTTGTTATTTATCGTGATTTTGTTAAGTTCATGATAATCGATGCAAAGCCGCATTGACCCATCCTTCTTCTTGACGATGTGGACTTGTGCACCCCATGGTGAAGCACATAGGTGTGTAAACCCTTAATCCAGATTCTCCTGTAGTTGTTTCTTCAGATCTTCAAGCACCACGACAGCTATTCTATATCGAGTCTTGGATATTGGCAGCTCCCCTGGTATATGTTCAATTGACAATTCAACATCTCTTCTAGGAGGAAGACAAGGATGTTCCTCAGCAAATTCCCTCATAATAAGCCATTCTTCACATATGGTTTCTTCCTTGGACTCAATCATTTGAGCCAGATACGCGTTCTCATAGGGTAGTAATATCCATGCTTAAGATGATGGAGCTTAAGGAGATTCATCTTCTTCCTTACACTTGTAAATAATCGGGGGTCAATTCTCCATATGGAGTGTGATTTCCCTCTCCCGACAATTTATGTTGGCATTATATATGGAAAGCCAATCCATGCCAAAAGTTGCATCAAATTCCACCAGAGGGAGTTTTACGTGGTTTTACGGGAAATTCCATCAATAGATTATAACAGGGGAGTACTTATATTCATGGGATGCAATGATTGCCCCATTTGTCTTACTCACCAACATCTTCACTTCCATGATTTTTGGTGGTGCTGGTATTGTTCTACTAAACATTTGATATATAAAAGAATGCGTAGAACCTAAATCAAAAAGTACGTTCTCTATTATTGAATTAATAACTAGCGTACCTATCAGCACTTCATTTTCGGGGATCGCTTCAGTGGAAGTGATGGAATAAGCTCTTCCTTGCTACCTTGGAGGTCGTTGGTTGCCTCAGAAACCCCTTGGTTTTGGGCACTGATTTGAAAAGTGCCCCAGTTATTTGTAGTTGTAGCAACAAACAATGCCTTGAGGTTCGAACGGAGTGTTCCTCTCCTATGTTGCAGCTGCCGGTCTATCTTGCCGACATTTAACAGCTTTGTGCCCTTCTCTTCCACACCTAAAGCATTTCCTCATCCCCTTGAGGCAATTTCCAGGGTTCTTCTTTCCGCACATTTAGCAAGTGGGGTGCTGGATCTTCCTAGCATCGTTGGATTTATCCATCGGATCTCCAACATTGATGTCCACCATACACTTCTTGTCCCCATGATATGACTATGATTCTCCGATCTCTATTTTGACATTGAGGCACATCAGACTGTTCCCTCATAGCCATCAATGTCACAGATCGCTAATTCTTTCTGCATGCTAGGATTCAGCCCACTAAAGAAGTGGCCAACCTTGCATTCGGGGGTAACGCCAAAGTTGGAAGCGTATCGTGCAAGCCTTGTAAATTTTTCCTCATACACTCTAAAAGATTCTTCTTATTTTTGTTTGAGGGAAAGGAAGTCCCTTTCTATCTTAAGCCGAAGGGTGCATAGAAAATATTTATTGAAAAATATCTTCCAGAAATCCGTCCATTCCAACACCTCGATCTCTTCCTCAGGCATTGTATTTTTGATCAACATCCACCAATGATCAGATTCACCCTCCATACGATATGCCGCCATAAGAACCTTCTCTTTTTCAGAACATTTAACGATGGAGAATATCTTTTCAATGTATTTTATCCATTGTTTAACGTTCGTGGGATCAGATGATCTACTAAAAGTAGGAGGCCTTTGTCTCATGAAGATCTCGAAAGCAACTTGTTCTTTATTAGGGGGGGGGGGGGTCTATCGTTACTCTTGAACCATGTTTCTATTAAAAGCTTGAGTTAGCTGAGAGAGAAACATGACAAAGTTTGCGATTCCCGATCCCATTGGATTGGGCATCTCATTAGTACCATCATCAAACTGATCTTCACATCGGTTTTTATCCCGAGTCCTCCTATTACCAGCTATTGGCGAGAATAGAACAAAAGTTAGGGGGTAACAAATAACGGGTAATCCAAAGACAAAAGTTGATGAATTATAAATAAACTTTTATATCCTTAACTCAAGAGTCTATAGGCTTCAATCTAGGCATTTCATGATCTTCTTTATAACATATATTCTTAGAGGGATTTTTTAATTCCTTTAATAAGGGTTCATACTAAATATGTGAATTTATCAATACATATCCCCCGGGAGTGTTGTAACCAAGACTGTAACAAGGCCCATTGTCGTGCACCAGTTCCCGTTCGAGGCTAGCTTAAAGAGGTGTTTTCAGGTTTTACCACTATGAAACATCTGTGCCAGAGCCGCCTCTACCTGCTCGTATCCAGACAATTTGCTTGATAAACCACTTACACAGTACTTAACAAAACATGGGGATGATTTTATTATACATAGTCCTATCTGTAAAGATTTACTAGGAATTTCTAATCCTATTCCCAAAAATAACTAAACATGTCCTCTGATACCAACTATGAGAACCTTACTTTTATTCCAAACATAAACATGATTTATTACATAAACAATTCACTTGATACAACATGGATGATCGAGAGGTCTAGTGTCTTTGGGGCTTAGGATCCGTACATAACAACTTAAAACATGAAGCACAATGTCTTTATTGAAACCATCCTTTACATGACCACTACATTCCCTCATACGTAGCATTGCATGGGATAACCTGAGCTATAAAGCCCAGTAAGGGAATAAACATGGAATACATGAGGAGTAAAATACATGTTAGATAATTGGAATATGAATAGAGCACAAGAGAAACATGAACATAAATTCATGATAAGGAATGATAATCATAACATGGAAATGCGGAAACAACACTTAACATAGAATTAGCATGAGCCAAGGCTCATTACACATTGAGCATGAGTAAATCCTCGTTGCACATGAAGCACGAGTTAACCCTCGTTTCACTTGAATTAGCATGATTAAACACTCATTTCGCATGATGTATCATGATACTATACTTTACCCAATGCATTGGAGCGCTATAAGGGCACACCCTTCTTAAACATTTCATTTCATGCATAAGTGTGCCACACAGATCATAAAACATGGATTCATAAAACATAATCATTTATTCCAAGATAAAGGAATGTTGAAATCATGAATGAAACTTTATAACCAATAAGTAAATGTGCATAAGGGTGAATACCCTTGATGGAGAAATGGACATGGTGTTCACTACACAATGACATTGGCTTAGAAAATCGGTGCGATTTCGGCAGCGCAACGACGTGACATAAGAATTCATAAAAATGGTTGATGAGAGAGAAATGGGTTCCTCATCATATTTAAGTTCAATGGACAGTACGGAGGTCATATAGATATATGTCCCATCAAATCTAATGTAATTTAGATTCATGATACAAATGTATTTCTTGAATGTAAAAGAGGAGAGAGAAGTTCCTTTCAGAATTTCAGCATAGTAACAAGTGTACATGGGAGGAATTTAATGAGAGAGAAAGGGGTTTCCCATCATGAAAACATAAAGAGGGAAGTATGAGGGAGGTGTGAAACCATTCCCCAAAATTCATAATTGAAATTAAAAGGGCAAAAATACATAATGAAAATTGGACAAAAAATGAGAAAAGAAGAAAAAACCCTTACTTGGAAGTATGATTCCAAAGGCTTGAGAGAGGGCCGACAGAGGCTTCTTGGGAGCTCGAGAAAGCTTGATAAGATTATAGAGAGAGTATGGTAGAGGTTGGATGAACTCCAAAGGCTTTGAGTGAGGACAATGTGGGAGCTTGGGTGGGTTTATATAGGAAAGGTGAGGGAATTATTTATTATTTAGGTTTGGGAACCCTTATATTAAATTAGTCCAAACCACAAACCATCCCATGGTTTTTGCCCATTGGTTTTTGAAAAGGGAAGAGGAAAATAATATTTTATAAGGCCAATGTCCAATCCTCTTAATATAATAGGGTTTCTTATTTGTAGTTGAGTCACACTCCCATGGAAAACAATTTAAAAATACAAGGTGTTTAATAAGTCTTGGAGGGTCTATTAATTCTTTGTAAAGTAAGTCAAAAAAACCCAAAATCACATTATTTTAATTTTCAAACATATATTGGCCGAACATAAATCTTATAGTATTTTATTACCTCACTATTGGGTCATTATGATGTCAAAAATCACATTATATATTTAAACAATATTTAATTTTTTCCCAAAAAATTGATTGTCTCAAAAAATTATGAAAAATTCACCGTTGGATTATTTCAACGCCCTGATTACAGAAATAAGATTTTTTATGTCTGAATAATTTTCTAAATATGTTACTTATTACTTTTAAAATAAAAACCGATATTTATAAAAAATTCACAGGTTTTGACAAAAATGGCTTTCAAACCTTAAAAAAATTACAATTGAATTCATAAAATTATATGATCATTTATATATAATAAAATTAATTTAATAATAATAAAAATAATATTTTATTACAATATTATTTAATTAAAAAATCTATTAATTAATAAAATAGAATTCATAAATAAAGAATTAAGAAAAAACACTATTTACACTTTAAAAACTATTTACAATGTATCAATAATTACAAGAAAGTATATTCATTATTATATAAAAATAATAATATACAAGAACATAGTACTATATATTTTTTACATAACCCCTTAAAATAGCCACATAATATCTAAGGGTAAGGTCTGCGATGGTGACAAACACTTGAGGTGGATCAGATAACATCGCTCGAGTGGTAATCTCTATCAACTTCCACTTCTCCCATAAACAGTCTCGTTCGAGCTTGACCTGGTGAAGCTCAGCTTGGTAATGGTCAAGAGAGAATCCAAAGGATGCCACCACATTTTCGAGCTCTGAAAAATGGGCTTTGTATGGAGTAATTCTATTATATGAGGCCATCGCTTCATTTTTCTGAGTAAATTGGGTTTGTTAAAGCCTTATATTTATACTAATCATGTGATCACTGTTCAACGACTATAAAAGTAACGGTCACAATTCTTAACGTAAAACCAATGATGTTGAAATTTTATATAAACATTTAACATAAATAGAAATTTAACTATATCAAGAGGGATTTCCATTAATGTAAATTTGGGTCATTACAATGTAAGCCCCATTCGGTGATATGATACTACTACCCCCATACTTGTGCATCCATATTAGGGCATCCCTAGATGGGAATCTTATATTCATAAACCCTTGTGAGATAAAACTCAGGGGAATTAATTACCTATCACCACACATATATGGGTTGAGTGAATATCGAACTATAATTAATCCGATTACTACTATATATAGATCACTTAGGAATTCTTACTAAGGTTCAATATGCACACTTGGGGTCTAAATTCACTCATAAATAACCTTTATGGATGATGGTAAAACAACCCTCCTGGACTAAAACATATTATGTGGATTTTCATTCCTATTATAAGCAAGATATTTAGGATGAATCAGGAATATTAAATCCAACACATGAAATAAAAATCAACTCACTGGATTGGAGTGAACTCTATTATTCCTCTTTATAAGCCTATAACATATAAACAAATACCAATTTATAATAAATTATTGGAAATGAATTGGGAAACTCTGATACATCCATATTTTCTATTCAATTGAGACCCCTTTACCAATTGAAGGATCCAACACCTAATCATTATATTTATATAATGAGTTTGGAATCATGTTTTGAATATATTCATGAAAATATCTTAATTATATAGTATAGTCTTAAAATAGGTCATAAATCCCCACGTAAAGTGTGTGGGGGTCCTAAACTCCCATACACTCGACCAGTGATAGTATCTATGTTTCATTTGGGTTGACACCCTAAATGGATGCCTTCATTTGGAATGATTGTTGGTACCTTGTTATGTATGCGGGGGTCATTCGATTTTTTTAGGAAATCAAAATAGTAAAGCGGATGTGAATGACTGTGAAACCATACCTAAACCTCCTAAACTCAATCCTCAAATATCATATCATTCTAAATAAAAAAATAGTGGTGAACCATATATAATGTAATGTATTGAATGAATAAATGAATCACTACATGAAATGAGAATTATGTCTCACAAACCCTAGGGAAAACATCCTGAATATTTTGAGGGAAATAACCATGTAGGGGTTTTGTAATATTTATTCAATTTAGATGAGAATCTATAATTTTTATAGTGGTTTAGTCTATAATTTGTTATAAATAATTTTTATTTAGGTTCTTATTGAGTTTTATTGATTACTCGTAAGACCAATTTATTATTTTATGATTTTTTATGGTAGATAATTTTATTCCTCAAAGACTATTTAATGGGTTAGTCTTCTGATAATTCATATCCACTCATAATTGAATTTCATTACATGGTTATTCTGTTATAGAAATGTGTATTCAAAATGGGTTTTTCAATTTGGGGGGGGGGGGGTTTACTTTTATGTTCAATTAAATTAACATTGAAATGTATTCATGAAAATATATTTAAATAATAATATGTAACATTTATTAATTCTTGTGGTTTTAGTTTTAGTTAATATACATGAAAATATATTAATGAAAACTAAATGTCGTGATTAATAATAATGGATTAAGATAATAATGAAATTTATGAATCCATTAATCCGTATATAATAAAAAACATCTGTTTGTATTTAAGATATATAATTAGATCATGATGAAGGGAATTTATATTTTAACATGAAGATAACCCTTATACATAATTATATTTCTAAAAATAGATAATAATAAATTGTTAAATATGAATAATAAGTAGAAAATGTAGAATTGTTAGTTTGAAATTACATTTTCTTAATATGTTATCATCTTGAAGAAAGAATGTATGAAATTCCTATAATTCCTAATATATATTCATGGGTTTCTTTATTAGAATATGATATTGTACGATTACATTATATAGATTATGAATATAGTTCACATACTCATAGGAAGAAGATCATTTTTATTAATTTTTTTATGTCTTCCAGTTCAAGTAGTACACATTCTTAGGTTAACATAATTTTTTGTAAACATGGGTCAACTAAGAAAGGTGATAAAATATAATTTGGTTAAAAAGTCCAATAATATATTTTTATTGGATTTATTACTTTATAATGAAGAATACATAAGTATATTTCTAAAAATATTAATTGAAAACCTCAATCTGAAATAGATCAATCAAAATTTAGATTGAACATAGAAATCATAATTATACATTTGGGCATAGGAATATAATTAAAGTTTTTATTATGTAAGATATGCTATCTATTTTTTATATTCAATAAGTGAATAAGATAATGTTGAATCTAATAGAATTGAGTGGGGTTCATCTTTTGAAGAAGATGTGATAAATCACTTAGTCGTTATTTTCACTTTACTGAAATAGCATAACATTTCATTTAAGGCTCTAAAAATTAGTAACAATGACTAAGAAAGTATATTTAAATTTTTCTAGTTTTGTTTAATATAATTCATTAAGATATTTTTAATAAAGTTCATGATTAGGATCAAATATGTTCATGAAGAATGTTTGATAAACTTATTTAATAGCCGTCATAATAATGATTATTTATTTTTCATTAAACTGAATTATATAATTAAAATGAAATAGAAATGTTTTCCATATAACCTTCCAATTTTTCAAGAAGTGTTATAGGTTATAAAATATATTCATTCATGAAGGATTGTATAGTATATATGGAAAATAATAAATTTCAGGATATAAGACGATAATCTATGTGGTTTTTGAATTTCACATAGTAGTAAAAGATCAATGGATTTATATAGAATAATATTATATTACTAATACCACTCAACATAAAATGTTCAAAAAAAGAAATCATCCTTTTTAATAACAAAGAGTATTTTAAAAGAAAAATTGTAGAGGGAAATGGATGATAATAAATGAGTAATGGATGGTCTAATATTAATATGGAAATTCTTTCTCCTGCTAATCATAGTTCACCAACCAAAATATTTTATATGAAATATTATGGGGTATTTATTAGAAAACTATTTTTATATCATCTACATATCATAAAATCACATCTATTTTCATCTCTATATATAATTGATAAGGGTTCACTAAAAATTAAGATCATTGAAACATACATAACACAAATAAAATGTATTATTCCCAGATCAAGTGAAGTACAACAAAAATATTCTCTACGATCACTAGGCTATGGACACAAGTTGTTAATGTTCATGGTATATATAAATAAAGTATTTACTCAATTTTATTTAAATAAATTTTCATGTTCATTTGTTTAAAAAAAATCATCATGACATGTAAATAATTTGGAGGTCCTAAAAATAGAGAATAATTGTATCCAATCACATTTTTCATATATAATTTAAATAAAAATAATAATAAATCAACATTGTATATGTATTGTTATGCGGTTCAAAAAATGGGCAGAAAAAAAAACATTACCTGTCCCTAAACAAAAATTAAGGCCAAAAGGACTAATAGAAAAGATTATCTTTGTGGGGAACCCGATATACTGAACAAAATCTCCAACAAACGCCATTACCTCTTAATAAGAAGTTGGAATGAATTATATTTCCACAATGAGAAAAAAACACCTCAAGGATTTACAATAACTACTCGAGTTCTAATAGAACTATAAATAATGAATAAATGTGTTTGTAGACTATTAAGGATTCGATGGTAGGTGTGAGAATAAAACACATAACTTTGAACCACCAATGGTGTCTAAAATAAATAATGATACAAAATTAATATATAGATACATTCGAAATATTTTTTATACATATTAAATAAAATAGGGTTTGAAAATAGTAAATAGGAATAATAATAAATCAATAAAAATAAAATAATAGATGAATTATAGTTATATAAAATATCTCTCTATATTTAGTGGATCTATACTAGTAATACATAATTCAAGTTGAGCACTCGAAATAAAGGTTGTAACCATCTAAAAAACAATGATTCTCGTACATAGAATACAGTGAAGTCATGTAAGTCATTGCAGTGGAAATAATATGTAGTCTTTTATACTCACACACATGGGTATATGTGTACAAATAATTTAACCCCGTTTAAAAACATCCTAATTATATAATAAAGGTAGATCAATATGATAATTATATGTAAAACATTCTAGAGGATAAGGTAATCAATATAACAAGTCAATTATTTATGCAGTGGACTCATTTATAACCTATTAGATCATATTCTTATACAATGTATCAAACATGTAAACCATAAATATTACATAATGATGTATTTTAAATATATATATATAGTATCCCAATAATAAACAATATTTTTAACTAATTATTAGTCATGTAATGTATGATGATTTAGAAATCCATAAAACATATCCATGACCTATACCAACTTAGATAAATATTATAATAACAAAATACTTGTTCAATAAAAATAAAATGAAATTTAAATATAATCTAATACATGCCCAATGAATCCAATCCATTAATCGTATAAGTATGAGTATTGTTAAAAATGTATATATGAGTATTAAAAACTACTAAAGGATTCCAAACTAGGGGTATAATAAAAAATTTATTTTAAAATAATATTGTTTAAATCTAATGAAACCACATGAGTATAACATACTTGATTTGTTGGTCACAATAACAATATTCAATTTAAAGAATGAGTCATTGAACTATATTAATTTCATCCAAGGTTTTATGAACTAAACATGGATCTTTTCTAAAGAACTAAAATGGTAGTTCCTAAAATCACATGGGTAAGGCATATAAATTTAATATTAGTGGAGGATGATAAGGAATTTTTAACACTATAGTAAAATATAAATATCTATTTTAATAAAAATTACTCAAAATAATGAATTTATATAATCACTTTATATATTTTTTGATTATTTATTTAACGACATTTAAGAATTAGAAATGGTTAATTAATGAAAACATATTTTATCTAAATATTTATAAGATTATGAAATATAATGTATAAGAACACAATTTAGAATACATTTACCAAAAAACCTTGTCAACTGTTAGTTTTTCATAAAACATCATAATAATTTTTTAAAGAAATGATTATTTACATGTTGCATTGCTTTATAAGTAATAAACTTGTTGAAATATTGCTATCGATGTTTTTATTACTCATAGAATACTAAACTACCACATTTCCAAAGAAGAAACCTATTTTTTTGTTACGGTTCTTTGGTAGATTTTACATAATTTATGATTATGTGGAAATATTTGAGCCCTATAACAAAATATATGTGGGACACATAATGGTGAGATTGAGTTAAATAAAAAAACATATAATGAGATGTATTTCCAGAGTAGACTCTTTATATACTTGTTATCAACAAGATAGTTTGCAACAGACCACTCCAAGGGTCCCATTTTAGTCCAGTGTTTTTTTCAAAGTAAGATAACATCATATTTAGAATATTGGGTTTTATAATATGATATATTCATGGGATACCAAATCATATATTAAATAAAATTTGTTTCGATCAATATTAGTTTAAAATGTGTTTTCATATATAGTTGTTTCATTAAATCCTATAAAAATTAACTATGATATGGTTCCGTAGTATTATGATAACTAGATCCCCTTAAAATGACCTAATTCCTTATATGAAAATATCAATGGTCAATTAAAAATTTAAAAATAATATATTATTGGTTTATTTAAATTAAAAATATAGTAAAACAAAAAGTCTTGTTGGTAGTATAGAGTAATCATAAAAAAGTGATGTAAGACCACCTAACAATATGAACAGAATGATTTACAAAATATATATTGTTCATGGAAAATCCATAAGATCATAAAACCTGAATTTAATACCAAATAACATAAATAACATAATATCGATAACTAAAAAATCCCTAATTTATCATGAAAAATCAATATTAACAACCAGTAAAATTATTCATGAAACATGATTATCTAAATATAAAAAATAAATGAAATGATGCATTTCTGAAATAATCTATATAATATAATAATATTTTTTCATGAAATTAAAAAAACATCCATTAACCCAGAGAATGAAGATCATTGATCAATAAAGCCACATGATCCTCCACAACACAAAAGTAGAGTAATCTCATATATATTTTTTATATAAACCATGCCTTTAAAGAATCCATTCTAGACACAAAGATTAGAGTAGGGTAAATCAGATGAGGGGGTAAATAAAGTATGTATTGGACATAAAATATATTTACCTTGGATTTAATTTTTAAAATCACACATGGAATCATTTTGACTCATGCAGTAATAAGTAGGAGGGATAAAGGACACATAAGAGCTTTATTTGTATCTTATTCTAATAGAAATTAATATCATTTCAATATATACAAAGTATTGTTATAAAATAAAAGCTAAAAGAGGTTAATGTGACTCTATATTGAAATAATAAATTGTTGAGACCACAGCATACCCATTCTAGGGCTATAAGCCACCTCTGACCATTTGTATCCCTTATGCTGCATGTGATTCCACCTATTAGCTTCCCAAATTGCAGTTCCCACATACAAATTTCAAACACTGTATAATACTTGAAAACAAAAAACCATTATATATTGAAATGAATTCCAAATCCTTTAATTAAATAATACCCCTCAATCAAAGAAAAAAAATTGAAATATATTTGTACAATAATCATCAAAAGTCCACCCTAAGGACATTTAATCACTATAGCTTACCCGTAGATAATTAAAATCATTCAAACTTTAAATTAAAAATTTAACTAATTTAAATAGTAGATTATTATAATATGAATTTTATAAAAACAAATATATAAATTATTAAAAAATATGAATACTATGTTTAATTTTTTAATAAATAATCATCACACTTGTCTACGCAATATTATGGTTATTTCGGTTGTTTAATAGTGTAATAGTTAATATAATCATTATTAAAATATTCAATAATTCATATAAGGATTTACAAAAATAATATATATTTTCCCTGCTAAATTTTACATCTATAAAAAATTCAAAAAAATGATTAGGGATTTGGAAATGTTGATAGATTATAATGAATTTATGGAATTAAAAACTGGATTGGATTTAATAAGGTAAATATTAGATAATTTCCTAGATTCAGAAGAGAATATTGGGATTTTGGTTTTGTAAATTTTATGATATTTGAGACCTGAATTATGTTTTTATATGAATATCTATATAAGATAAAAAAATTAATGGCCAAAGGAATTTTTTCTTGGTTACTATGTCCAACCATTAAATTAACATTTCATACCTTATCTCATCCTATGTATACTGGTACTACACATAACACAAAATTATATACTTTGGAAACATCCTAATGAAATTATGAAGATAATCCTTTTTTATTATTTAATTATAGTGCAAATAAAAATGTGTACATGGTATTGTTTTTTTCTCAGTATATAAATTTTTGTTTTTAATTTACCATTTCTTTAAATAAATATATATTTATCAATGAATCTTATGGATAATCTATACATGAAAATTGTTTTCATTTAATTATGAATCATAATGAACTATTTCTTATAAATTATTATTTATTTTTTTATTGATCAATTTACGAATATTTATTATCGTAAACAATCTCAATATTATTTTAATTAATCATATTCCCTTATTTAAACTATTATATTGTCACATTTATGATATTTCTTTTAAACTAATAATTTTCTGTTTTTAATTAGTTGAAATAGTTTTTATATATATTGGTAATATGATGTTTCGTCCTCTTTATATTGTATTATCAAATGAATCATTTATATTTTATGCTCCATCACTTATTTTTTATTTTGAATATCTTGAATTCTAGGATCCAATTATTATGTTATAGGGTGAATATATTGTTTTTTTGTATGAATCTCAAGTTATATGGCTATAACATCATTTAATATGGTAAATATACAATTTTTGGAGGTGCATATATCAAGTGATGTTATATATTTTTAGTTTTTATGGTATAGAAGTTCTCATTTGGGATGAATTTCTTATGATATATTCAATATCTATCAAATTTGTTTGTACCATTAATTACAATACAGATAATATAATTTCATTTTAATTATAATAAATTGTCAATCTGAACAATGTGTCCCCAAATTTTATCTAAATATATTTTTTGATTTTTTGAAATTTCGAAAAATTTGTTTCATTATTTATTAGTGATTTTTTCTTAAAATGTTAATTATTTTGTTTTATATATATTAAATAAATATTCAACTATGAATATATTAAATGGGTATTATATTATTTATTATATAATAATTCATATATATTTAAGTGGAAAATTATTTTTAATATAATTATTTGTTAAAATATTAACGAACAATCCAATATTAAACTAACATGATTTATGATAATCGAAAAGGGGTATATTTTTTCAGTAAGTACATAAATTATATTATTTAATGCCCAAAAAACAGAATTATTGTTGAAATTAAAGGTTAAATTTAGATTAAGATAAATTTATTATGTATCAAATGAATTTATCATGAGGTTTATAGTTATTTCATAGGTAATAGGGAGATATTCCAAAAAATTCCATGGTACAAAGGTGATTGTAACATTAAATAAGAAACAAGCTACATTAATAATGATATCTAGAATATTTTATCTAATGTTACAAATAATTTATTGTACAGAATTTTATATTATATTTTATTGGTGGAATGTAGATCTACATTTATTATCGTGTATTTCACTTTTTAGGTCATTAGAGTTGATGGAAATTTTTTATTACTATAGTTACATATTTGGATTTGGATTCACATTTTCCACTTGATATGGATGTTATTATGAACCATTTAAGGGGTTTTGATTCCAATAATGTGGAACAACTATTTATTAATTTTTCTACATGGTAGTTTCAATATTATATATTACATGAAAACATGGTTTATTAATCATTTTCATAGGTTTCTTAAATTAATGATATAAAGAAATAATTTTCTAATTAATTATGAAAGGTTACAGTATTGTGTATAGAATTATAATTTTTAAGTCATTTTTATTGGTATTAATGATATATGATAATAACATAATTATTTTGTTAGAGTTGTGGATGGGATGGGTGTTAATATACATGAGTTTATTCATTTCAGTAAAGAAGTTGTAGAATAAGACTAAGATGTAAAAAGGGTGAAAATTTAGTTTGGGATGAAATATTTATAAATGGTCCTCATTATTTTGAAAAAATATACAAATTTCCTACTTCAACTAACGTTTATTTAAGAGGTGATTTAATTGTTCTAATATTTTTGAGTGTTACATAGTAGGGAACATGAATATTATCTACACACTTAAGTGGATAAGAAACTTATCCACATATTTACAATGCTTCCAGTTCTCGTCGTTCATTTTATCATGATAAAATAAATATATCTAAATAGAAATCACCTAAAAATAATGATCATATAGGAGTATTGAAAAAAATAGTGAAAGTGATATTTTAACAATGATTTATTTTTTTGTATTAAAAAGAGTATCTTTTTTCTCACAATGCTAATAGTTCAAATAAATTTTTTAACGGTATAAATAAAATGGGATTGGACATAAAAAATAATGATAAATTTTACGAAAAGGCTTTTGGCACTAATTTTCTTAGTTCCAATGACATTACTGATATAAAATATTAACTTCTTGGATAATATTTTGTGATAGCTATCCAAATATAAGAGATTGTATATTTTAATGAAGATTTGGAATATATCATATTAAATAAGATTTATTTTATGAAAGAGAATAACATTTCTCTTGATTCATTGATAAATAAACATGAGTTGAATCCTTTTGATGTATTAGTTATAATTATTCAATTGGATTACTAGGGTATTTTTCTAATTCATTTAAAGGATCCCATATATCAACAAATAATTTTGGATCTATTTTTTTTATGGTATGGAAATTAGACATACTTATTTTCACTAAATCCAAATTATATTAAATAAACAAAATATAAATAATTGATGGATAGACTTAGAATTTATATAAAAGAAAAATACATAATAAAATTTGTTTTTATATGAAAAAATACCATTTTTATATATGAAATAATAATAATTATTGCATAAAATGTGAATCATATAAATTTTTAATTTTCTTATAATAATATGATATCGAGGTATTTTAATTTAATAATTATATAAAATACATATTATTCAACCTCAAATGATAAAAAATTCTGGTTACCTTGATATGACATTATATTATTTTAAAGGATATTTTTCATAATTTTAGAGCACCATGGAAAATTTTAAAATATTAAATGGATTGTATAATATATTTGTGAGGTGATATGATTTTTTCTACTAATCAGATTTCAAAAATATATATATCTCATTTGTAAGATTGTAGGAGGGATATTTATGAATATATACCACATAATCTATCTATTAAACAATATCATTGATTTATATATATATAGTGTTGATTATGTTCAACAATTGTATGAGATCATTGTAATTTTTTTGTCCCAAATTTTAGTGACCTCAAAAATTGTAACATGGATCATAAAAAACCCCAAGACATAGATTTATTTTCCATTAGATTTTTTTGATAGATTGGGAATACACACGACATCAAATTTAAATGAAACATTATTTAGTCACGTTTTTCATGATCAATTAAATTCTTTCACTTTTTGAGAGTCTATATTGTACATTTTTATATTATATATATAACTGAATATTATTCAAACACATCTAATAAGAATAATATAAGAACAATCACAATATTACTATAATATACAATTTTTTACTAAAATAAATTTTCATCATTTTCATGGATAACACATTTTAAATCCAAATTTTTACCCTATTATAAATTTTATATTGCAAAATAAACTTCTTCATTAAAAGAGAAACATGAAAATTAGGATAGGGTAAATTTTTGGTATTTTTTGGTTAAGATACAATTCATCAATGACTAATAATGTATACTATAATTTAATTAAAATTATTTTTCATATAATTTGATTATATGGTTAAATTATAATTATAATTAGTTTTAATGTTCAATTATAATTTATGTTTCTGAAAGAATACAATGTATGTTTTTGGGAACAATTTCACTTTTTAATTTAATGTAATAAACCTATATAACATATATAACACATATTAGATTATTTAATTATAATATACATATATTTAATTTAAATTTCATTATTTTATTATATCAATGAAATGAATGTAACATTTATGTGTACATATAACCTACAACCTCTATGAATGGTTCATATTATTTCTAATATCCAATTATTATGGACTATTTTAAATAATTATCCACTGAATATAAGGTATTTTATTCATGTATTACATTCATGATATTATGAAATATTAATCTAATCAATAGAAAAACTTTATAATAAGTCAAAATATACTTGATAAAACTATACAGTTAACAACTGAAATATGTAAAATAAAAAAAGATTGTTAACAAATCGGAAGAAAAATATTTTAAGAAGTGACTATTTGATATTATTAATATTATTATTGTAATAGTATAATTTAGTTAAACATTTTTTACCACTATACATAATTATTAATAACACACAACGAATGGAAGGTTATGATAAGGGATTTCATCTCAATTTACATTATACTGAGACTAATTTTTCTTATTCAACAATTCATGTTTATTTGGTGTATACACTAGCATTTTAAGTGGTATATCATGAATCTAATGTTGTCGTGATATTATATATTTTTTCAGTTAATTCAAGTTCAATTATGATTTAAAGGTTTCATTCTATTTTGGGACACATTGGTATATTTAATTATTATTTTTGATCCAGAATTTTTTAATGTCAACAACCCTCCCTATTAATTATCATCATCTATGGTATTATTAAAGAATCAATATAATTGATTTAATATTGATATTTGATAATGAAAACTATTTTTTATATGTGTGGAATTCCTAGAACATGAAATACATGTGTTGGGGACATGTTAATTATATCCCCTTGATGCATTGGATGTATCTTGAGGATAATTTGTTGGCCAAAAAGTTTAGTCTATCTCTTGATGGTAAATGTAACATTTTAATGGGAAACATGAAATCTTATATTTAATCATTTCCTTTATTATGAATTCTATTATTATTAATCAATGATATTTTGTGTCGAAATATCTATAAATACATTTCATTTCTGTTCATTGATTAAATGGAATGTGTTTCAGTTCCATACATTGGAAAAAAAAAATTCGTAATCTACTTAGTTTAATGTAACATGTTGTCTGTAATTTTACATTCCATTTTAATTTATTTCTATTGATTCATTACTTCATCAAAATTACATAACCTTAACTTGCATACGATATGACCCTTATTATGTTTCCATTCAATAGGTTTTTAAGAGGAATATTTTGAATAAGTTTTCAATGAAGCTGTTTATTTCATTTTATTATGTATCATGTGTTTATTTTTTACATCCCAATTTATTATGGGTATCATGTATGTAATTTTTTATTCAATGGATGGTAAACCTAATGGTCCTTTTGTTTTTTTAACTTTTGAAAAAAAAATGTGATAAATTAATGCATTGGTTATGGGCTTCAAGGGTTGGGGTGTTATAGTTGGTATCAACAAAGTTTATCAGCAACCATGGAAATGAGATTCAGAAAAGGTAGATTAAGGATCACAACATTAAAATTGATATTGGGTTAATAGTAGAATATAATTCTAAATTTTTAGGAATGTATTAGTTATGTTGTTATTCCTAGAAACCCATCGCAGTCTCGATACTACAACAAGACATGGTTCTAGAACAGATGTACCTAGGAGACACAACACTGACAAAGTGTTCTAGGCCTATCTCAGGGTAAACTAATACATGACAATGGGACTTTCTATGAACCTGGACTGACATTATGGGGTAGAGTCATAGGATAGTCCACATTTTCTTTACCTTTTATTATGATTGACTTGAAATTAGAAATTTCACCAATGTATCTATTATTTATATTTCTAAGATTTGAAATGCATTAATTTATTTGTGTATACCATATTTGTAATTATTTTTTATAATTTTATGAGATAATATAGTAATTTTAACTTAATTAGAAATGAAAAATTGAAGGTTGAATTGGGTTAATACACAAGGAAAATTTAGATATTCTCATGATGGGGAAATCGATAATACAGATACTGGAATAAAGAAGATCGTGGAAATATTAGTGAAACATAATCAAGTTATGAAAAATATCCTTTCCTAAATGGAGAAACCAATTTCACATAGAATATCACCTTTGGAAAATCTCATTATATGGATGAATCCCCCATCGTATAGTGGGACTACAAATCAAGTAATAGAAAAGCAATGGATTAAGTATTTGTTGATAATATTTATTGCATTGGAAAAAAAAAATATACCAATGTAGTTTATTATGTCTAAGGTTATTCTGATTAGTGGTAGTTTCTTATATAGAATAAAATCAAGGAATATGAAAATGTACATATGGTATGGAGTAATTTTAAGGAGAATATATTTGATAAATACTTCCCTCATGATCATTAAATTGATAAGAAGAAAAAGTTCCTTAGATTAAATTAGAAAGATGAAGAAACTATTTTAGATTAAGAAGTTAACGTTACATGGTTTTCTAGGAATGTTAACTATTACATACGCTATATTGATTTCATGAATGATCTATTCTTTTACAGTCATAACCTAAATCATCAAAGTTCTATGATTTATCATATTTTTTCATCATATAAAGAAATATTTTAATTCTCCATAGTGGAAGGGATGGAATTCTCAAGATTTTAGGTATTAAAAATAATCCAAGGGAAGAATAGGTACTCCTAAAATCGTGGGAATGGGAATGCATCAAAGAATAAGGGAATGAAGCAATTCCCACATAGTGAGAACTGTGGGAAAAATCACTTAGGGAAATGGTTTAAGGGACTCAGAGTGTGTTTTAATTGTAGAGAAAATGGTTCATCATATTAAATACTACAATGGGTGAAGAAAAATGTTTACATTTTAATTTCATATACTGTTAAATGGGACCCTACTCAAATGAATACCCCTACTGTCAAAGAGATTTTAGCACATAGAAGAGTCTAAGGGGATATGGAAAAGCATATGTGATCACTATAGCAGAGTTTAAAGTTCTGAATAAATTAATGGAATGTACAGTAATATTATATTTAAATCTAGACAATACATTATTTGATTATAGATCATCACACTAATTTATATATACCTTGTTTGTGTTTAAAATAATACATTTCCCTATTGATTTAATAAGATTTTTTTCAGTCATAACTATTAAGGGAAGAATCATTTTCAAAAAATATGTGTTAGCTAGTACTAATGATGAAGCATACACCTACATTATGTTCCAACCATATAAACATACAAATGTCTGACTTTTATAATATACTATTTCTAGACTGGATCTCAAAATATGATGAAAAGTTTTATTTCAAGAGGAAGGAAATTAAAATTTATGGGGATGACGTAGAATCAATAATCATTATAGAAGAATCATACTCACCCTATTCTTATTTAGAACCAACCTAAATAGAACTATTTAATGGAATTAATTTATAATAAGAGAAAATAATGTCAATTGATGAAGATGGTAATCTTAAAATCGAGTATGTACCAATTGTGTGCAAATACATTGACGAATTTTATACGAATTTAACTTAAAATACCCCAGAACATGATGTTTAATTCACTATTTATTTAATCTATAATTCGAGGGAAATATCCAAGACTCCTTGTATACTTTCCATTGAGGAATTGGTATATATGGAAAAATAACTACAGTATTTGGTTAATAAGGAATTTATTCACCCATTTTTTTCACCATGGAGATCCCATATCCTCTTTATTTTGAATAAATATAGATCTATAAGGTTATGTGTTGATTATAAGGAAATAAATTCCATTAAAATATATAACAAATATCAATTACCTCACATTGATGACTTATTTTAACAACTTCATGGATACCAAGAGTTTTCGAATATTGATCTATATTCTTGGTATCACTAATTTTTTTGAGGAATGAGGACATTCTAAAGACACCTTTTTAGTTGAGGTAAGGAAATTTGGACATTGCATTATATATCATTGAATTGACTAATGAAACCTCAATTTTTATGGACATAATGTATAGAGTTTTCAATGAATATCATGAAAATTTAGTTCTAGAATTCATTGATGATATGCAGGTGTATTATAAAACCTATTTGTATTGTGAGGATCACTTCCGGATCATCCAAAATTCTATTTGAGGTGAATATTTTTCTAGGAAATTTAGGACATGCAATTTTTCCTATAAAAATACACTTTTCGTGGTCATTTTGTCTTTAATGATGGAATATTAATTGCTTATACAATGAAAATGGAAGACAGGGAATGAAATATACAAACGAACAAAACAGATGTAAGTAGTTTTATTGGTTTAGTAGGCTATAATATGCAATTCATTTGAATTTTTACCCATTAGAAAAAATATTAACCGAACATAAACATAAACGTATAAATGTTTTCTAGAAAAAGTATTATGAAGAATTAATTAATGCACTAAGGAGGATATTAGTCAATGGTGCATTTATTAACCTTCCATCCGGTAGCGATGTGTTTTTCATATAGAGTGATGCATTAATGATGGGACTAGGTTGATTCTTAATGAAAAATGATAATGATAATGCATATGCATCAAGAAAATTGAAGGGTTGTGAAAATAACTTCCCAACCCATTATCATGAGTTATCAACAATAATATTCACCTTGAAAAGAAAAAGAAATTTTCTCTGTGGAGAATGATGTGAGATATACACGGTTCATAAAATTATGAAATACATCTTCTTGGATAAAGATATCATAATGAGACAAATGAGATTTCTCAAACTACTCATGGATTACAATTTCTCAATACACTACCATCCAGTGAAAGAAAATAAGGTGGATTATGTGTTGATTTGGATAGATCATGGAGTTATAACCTAATTGAGGGTTGAGAAGGATCATATGTTAACTAATCTAGTGAATATGTATATGGGAATTTATATAGAAGGAGAGACATCTATAATTTGTCAAATGATGGAAAAAACAATCATTATTAGAGAGGAAAAATAATTCTCAATTAGATAATGAGGAATTTCAATAGAAATTTAATGGTGTTACCGAAAGAAAATTTGAAGACATTTATTGTGAATATGGTGTTATAAAATTTGGAACGAGGTTATGTGTTCCATCTATACCTGAGTTAAAAAAATAACTATTGGATGATTCTCATATATCAAATTTCTCCAAACACACATGTATCACAATGTTGAATATGGAACTAAAGGATCACTTTATTTAGGATAAAATGAATTTGGAACTTGCAAATTATGTGTCCGGGTGTCCAATTTTCCAACAAGTGAATAATATAAAGAATCATCCTAAATGAGTACAACAATATCTTCTTATCCCTATGTGTAAATGCAATGAAATTGCTATAAATTCTTCATTATACATCCAAATCCACCTATAATGAATAATTCAATATGGGTTATTTTTTATCACATAAAAAAATCTACACATTTTATTAATATAATAGATGACCTTCCTCTTAAGCACCACACAATGTTCTTTATAAATGAAGTTGAATGACTACATGGCACACCTCAATCAATTATCTATGATCTAGAGCCCCATATTACATAGAAATTTAAGAGGATTATTTAGAAGTCTCTTGATACTAAGATTCATTTAAGCACTGTATACCATCTTTAATTGAATGGATGTTCTAAAATAATAATTCAACAAATAGGGGAACTTTTGAGGTCATGTTCACCTGACATTAAAGGTATGGGAGAGAAATACATACCTTTTGTGGAATTATAATATATTAAATATTACCATTAAATTCTTCAAATTTAACCAAATAAATAATTATAGAGACAGAGGATTCATGAACTAATGTGTTAGGATTATGTTCGAGAAAAGATACTCATAGTCCTATAACTTGTTCAAGGGAAAATGGAAAATGTTTAAGCTATTTAGACACATAAAAAAAGGATCAATATAAGAAATATAGTAATAATGACAATCAATGAAATGAGTTGGAATTATAAGTGGGGGATCTTATTTTCCGGGAAGTGTCTCCATGGAAGTGTCTTATCTGGTTCGATGAGACGGGGAAACTTAGGCACATGTACATCAAACAATTTGATATTCTTGAAATAGATGGAGATTATTCTTATTGATTATAATTGTCAAAAAATCACTAAAAGGATAATAATTTCTTCCATATATTCCTCATAAGTCAGTACATACGTGATCTAACACATGTTATAATATTTGATGTAATATAGTTAGAACATAAAAATATTTATTACATAGAACCTAGATGAATTCTTAACACCAGAGAGCAAGTATTGAGGAATCAAATGTCTCTTCTGGTAAATGTTATCTATAGAAATCTAAAATTGGAAGAATAATAATGGGTACCAAAGGAATCTATGATGGATAACTACCCACATATTTTTGAATGTAATGACACTAAAACATTGAGGATGAAATTTATTTAGGAGGGATGAATGCAGAATCTCAAGAAATTACAGTATTTTCCATTATATTTTTTATAACATTGTTATACACAGGACACCAGATATAGAAAAGAAAAATATTCAGTGACTCTTTTCATATTCAATGAAATTATATCACACTTCACCACATTATACAGTAAATTTATTTATTATATATCGATCTAAATTTTTCGAAACTCATCAAATATATATATTTTTAGAACATACCAAATATAAAAAAAAAATACTATATTTTTTTACATAAATTTTTTTCCCTACCATTTCATGGAGAACCCATTTTAAATACTGATATTTTTCATTTATTATATTTAATATATCAATATAAACTTATCATTTAAAATTAAAACATTAAAATTATCCAAGGATGAATTTTTGTTAAATTCAAGTTGACATTTAATTTTAAATGAATAGTTACAAATAATAAAATTTATTTCAAAAAATATTTTTCTTTTATTTTATTTATATGGAAAAATTATTATCTTAGTTTTTTTTAAATAAGTTTATATTCTATATTTAAAAATTAATACAATGAATGTTATTAGGATCAATTTCACTTAGAAATTTATTTTAATTATCATATGTAAAATTAATAAAATTCATATGAAAATCGAATTGTAATATACCTATGTGTCATTTATTTTTCTATATTTTTATAAAATAATGAAGTTAAAGTTTCAATTATATGTACTTACGACATAAAACATCCATGAATGGTGCTCTTTATTACTTTTCTCCAAATATTATGGAATATTTTAAATAAATATGTACTGAACATATAAGATAATTTATTAATGGATTAAATTCTATATATTATCAAATCATTTCCTAATTAAATAGAAAAACATATCCTAAGTGAAATCATACTTGAGAAATCTATGAAATTAACTCTTGAAATAGTTAAAATAATAAAAGAGTGCTAAAAATGGGTAATAAAATATTATAGGATGTTAATATATGAAATTATTTATATTATTATCATTCTATTATAAATTATTTCAATATTTAACCACTATAAAGGAGGATAATGGCCAAAAAGGAAAAAGAAGGTTAAGGTAATTGATTTCATCTCAATTTACATTCCATTGAAGCATATTTTTATTTTTTACCAATTCATGTTTATTTAGTCTAAATGATTCCATTTGATATCATATATCATGAATATAATTTTATCATGATATTTTATGTAACATTTAATTCATGAGGAGTCTTAATTACATTGTTTCAATGTGGCTTGGAACACATTTGAATATTTATAATTTTTTCCCTCAATAATGTTTTGATGTTTACAACCCTTATAGTTACTTATCATCCTTTGAGGTATTGTCAAAAAATATTAATTATTTATCCAGTATATATATGATAAGTAACACTATTTTTTTAATATATGAAGAATTTATACGACCCCGAATACATGTTGTGTGGACTAGTTAATGAAATCTCCTTGATGCATCGATAGTCCCTTACGAGGAATTTGTTGGCCAAATAGTTTAAACTGTCTCTTTATAGTAAAGGTAAAATGTTGCTAGAAAACAAAAAGTCTGACAGTTAAGAATATCCATTATTGAGAATTCAGTTATTATTCATCCAATATATTTTTTCATCAACATATATATTGGCACATTTCGTTTCATTTCATTGATTAAATGGAATGTTTTTTTGTTTCTTGCATTTCCATATTAAATTTTCCTTATATAGTTCATTTCACAACATGTATTATTAGATTCGTTCCTTTATAGCTTAATTTATTCCTATTGATTAATTAATTGTTCCACATAAAATATCATTAAATAGCATTTGAGATCACATATATTACAATTATTTTCCCCATGTTATAGGGAGGAATCCACTGAAGAAGTTTGCATGGAGGCTATTTATTTAATTATATTATATATCATGTTTTTATTTTATATTTCCCAAATTTATTATGTGTATCATCTATGTAATATGGCTTTACATGATTTGTAAAATCAATGGTCCTTTCAGATTTGTATACTTTGAAAAATTATGATGCAACAAATAAATGAACCAGCTCCAAGATTCTAGTGTTATGGAATTATAGACTAGATTACTTCTTTTGTAAATTGGAATAGATAAAAAGGGTCAAATCCCAAAGGAAAGTAATTTTATAATTTTATCAAGATACATGCATGAAATCAATTTCACATTATGAATAAAACTTAATAATTTACAAAAAAATATGAATTTATCCCTTGAAAACCAATGCCATGAATTCTTATTCCTAACATAGGGAAATGATTGGGTTTGGATGATCTTATATTCATAGTAAGGTTTTTAATAGTGTAAACTACCATTAATAAATAACCATAACAAACAAGTTATCCTAATATGTAATAAAGCATTTCATTTATTTAACAACTACAAAAGAAATATATCAAGATATTATATCCCAGAAAAAGTCTCTTCAATAATTAAAATAAATATATTCAGATGAATTTAATTGCTTTATTATTGGACATCATGATCTGAGAAATCGTGATTCTTCTACCACCGTGATATTTCCCTATGATTGTTTAAAACTACATGGTAAAACCCATCTTTTTTGGAAAATTGATTTGATTCATACAATTTGTAGATGTATTATGGCTATTTATAATTATTCCACACCAATATGATCACATATGAATCAGTAGTTAGATATTAATTGATTTATTTATTGAAAAATAGTATTCCTTATAAATAAATATCTATATGGATAAAAGGAAATTTTATTATCATAACTTCCCCTAATAATCAAATAACTATCAAAGTAAAAACCATATGTAAAAAATTTTTATAGATTATAAAATAACAATATCCATCATACAATAGTTTTTGTATTTTAGATAAATTTAATTACCCAACAAAAATCTTCATATGAATGTGATTTTTTTGTGAGAAAGCTAACAATAAAAAAATGAAATTGTAAAATTACATTTACAACATTTTAATTTTAAATTCAAATCCACTGGGTGGAAATAACAAAAATTAAATATAAGAATACTTAGAGTCATTAATGATTAATTACATTACATGTGAACGAGGTAGTAGATTTTCAATATAAAATTTATTAACTGCAGAACATTATAAAATTCCTCAAATAATGGAAATTGAGATAATTTCCCATAAATCATACTTTTTTTTGGTTGAATGTTATTTAAAATTATATATAGTTATTGAAAACATGTCATTAACATATAACTAAACAAAATTATTATTTAAAATATCCTATTTGATCTTTTTTTAATCTCTTATCTTTCATTTATTAGTGATCTTTCATCATTTACATTGTTTCAAGTGTTAATATCTTGGTTTTTTAATCCATGATATGTCATGAATGTTCATATTCATCCACATATTATATAGTTTAATTATCTCTATAAAAATAATCATGACATAATTATAATTTTTATGAATCAATTAGAATTTTAATACTAAAAATCAAATATGGTTCTGTGAAATGACGTATTTTACGATTGTTGTGATGGTAGACCACATGTACGCATTAGTAACATTTTCATTATTTTGAGATCATTATTGAAATGAGGTAAGTAACATTATAAAATTTCATAATGAAAAATATATAATAAATAGAATATGATTTCATTATATATATGTATATAATATATTTCGTATGGGGTTTAAAAGAGAGCCATATATCTTCGTGAAGGTGGTAGTCCACATTCTCATGAACTATATTATTATATTTCGGTGACAAAAAATCTAAAAACGATATATAATATTTTAAAAATAATAAATATTACATGAATATCATAATAATTTTATGAATATCACCTAAAATTGTTAAATTTACCATTATCACCTTCCATGTAAAATGCTTGTGATAGATAGATCACATCACTTCACGTAGCGACGGTTCATCATAAACATGAGAGACGTTATCTTATACTCAATAAAATAGAAAATAAAAAATGTTATAAATATTATATAATAACGGCAAAGTCATATTCATTTAAAATTTATCAAATTTATTCATTATATCGATCATCATACCCGATCGTGATAGGTGTAAAAGAAAAACAAATGTCATCTGTTCCAGATGAGCTAGTCCCCATACACATAAATGATGATTTAGTCACCAATTTAATGAAAGTGATGATAGTTTTATGTCAATAAATTAACATAAAAGAATATCAGTATAAGAAATATACTATTACTTTATTACTAATGTTTAAGAATAATTAATTTCTGTGGAGGATGAAATAAAAAAAATACTGTTGAAGATCATCACCTATTCTTTGGGTATACTCCATAGGTTTATATTTCAATAATAACTTTGATGGATTTTTTACCAAACTAAGGTCTCTAGGATGAGTTTATGTGTGTTGTGAATGGATTGGGGAATGTACTTGTAGAACTAAATGAGGTTTTATTTGATTAATAGCAGAGGATAGGGGGTGTAATTTTATAATTGAGGATAGTGATACAATCACAATATTCCCAAATAAAATGTAACACTCATGATTTCCTCTGGAATAGGTGTCCAAAATAAAGTATTATTGATACTTAGTAATAATAGGGTTATTATATTACAATAAAATATATTATATATATGTGGTGAGGTAATTTTAACGCCTCTCTTATTAGTTAAACACTTGGAAAATCCGTTTTTACCTTAATGATGTAAAATAATATGTATTGATTTTACTATTAATTATGATAAAAAAACTAACATAAAATTTGTAGATAATAAAAATTAATATTATTTAAAATAATTAATCTATTTTTCCTAATCCCATTAAAATATGTGGAAAAATGAAATTTATAATTAATCATGCAGACATGAAGTGAAAGTGAGGTTTCAATGATAAAATGTTCAAAAATTTTACATGTTTGCATCGAAAAATTCAATTGGAAAATTCCTCCAACGAAATAAATTGGAGATATTGATATAGTATTGAACATATTATACTCAAAAAACAATTTATAATTGAATTTAAATTTTAAATAATTTAAATTAAAAGGAAGTTCTCCAATAAAATTTAATATTTTTTTACTATTGATTGAAAAAAAATTTAAGAAAAATTTAAAAATTCACCCCAAGATAATTTTGGAGTTGAGTTTTCAAGATCTAATTTTATTTTTTCTAATAAATCATCAAACATTGGGTTGAAATAATTTTTATTTTTTTTCTTAAAGTATGTAGAAACTGTATTTTATAAACAGTTTATTTTTTCAAAAAATAAATAAATTTATTTTGAGTGTTTAATATTTTATTTTTAATGAATACAAAACTATAATAATCATAGTTTTGTCATTACGATTCATACCCATCAATTTAAATTTTATGATATAATTTTATAATATGTTATGGCTCATTTAAACATGGGGTTGTGTTTTCCTCGAGTTATCAGGGTGATTAAATTTTAATAAATATATATTTGGTGTTACTCAGGATCAAGGATCCATTTCACATGTGTAATAAATGAAAGTATGAAGGATATATGGAATAAAAAACATCGTTTCTATGTTTGAGAAAATATATTGGTAATGATATCATGGGTTTTTAATTGAATACTACTCCCCAAATATTGATGAAGAGTGAGAGTGAACATTGATCAAAAGAAAGTAGGTGATCTATAAAAGGTTAGCAACTCGAAATCAAATTACTATAGAGTCATGAAAAAGGACATAGATAGCATAAAAATGATAATAATAGGATAAACATTTAAGCTAAAATGAATTTCCTAATGTTAGTGTATTTTATAAGTTTATAATATTATGGACACATATAATTACTTGTTATATTTTTATTTCATGAGAATAATTACATACATAGGTCGTGCTTCCAAAAATTTTAAATTCATCTCTTATTCCATGAAATGAATATCTTAAAATAGTTTCATGATTTTTTATGGACTAAAATTCATTTTTAATGGATCCTATGATCTAAAACATAATTATCATTCATTACATATATCTATTGTTATTATAATAAAAATGGTTATTTTAGTTTGTCTAATATGAATAAATCTTCATGTGGCAATGCAATAAATTAATCTCTAAAACGTCATCAAAATGCAAACTTAAACCATTTGAGAAATTGTTAACCTTTTGACTCAAAAAAATGCTTATGATCCAATATTTTAGAAATAATGTCACTAAATTTCCAAAATGATTTTATCATTAATCTCCAAAAAATGTTACTTCAATTAATCATGGATTAGAAAACATGTGAATACCTTCATCATGTATGATCTTAAAATATGGTAATAACAACAATTTCCCTAAAACCACTATTGATATCATATATTATTTTTTATTCCTATAATAAAACAAATTTAATTGTATATAATCCTTAAATACAAAAATGTAATTTACTCCATAAATGAGAGAGTAAACCGATTTTTAAAAAATAATTAATTAGTTCCAAGGTATTCATTACTATATAATTTACATTATCTATAACAATAATCTATTAGTCCTAAAAACATTGTCTCAACATTAGTAATATTATAAGGGTTATATTTCCCTAAATATGTTTTTTTTAATTTTTTCAACATTAAACTGAGTAAATTTTCATGTTGATTGGTGATGTTCAAAATACAATTTCAAATCATTAACTAAAAAATCTCTAGTAGAATTCCATTATATTTAAAAATTCATATAATATTGATATTATTAATAAAATAATCAAATGACCAAAATTTTAAAATCAAATACAAGAATATTAATAATTACACTTATTCTATATTAATAGAAAAATATATACCATGATAAATTATCCATTTTTGATATATATTGCTTTGAATGTTGTGGAATTCATTTACATGGTGTCCCATATCCTTATCATTGAATATCTGAACATTCAAAACCATTTTATTTCCCTTGAAATCTAATTCATGGATCCCTTTCCATCAATTCATATAGAAAAATCCCATTCCAATTAAAAATTACGGGAGTGTTTATTTCCCCAATTATAACATGTGGGAAAATAATTCCTTCCCTTCCATCCTTTATCAATCATTATCTTGACCATCCTGTTTTTCTATTCCTTCCATTATAATCTATATGGCTTGGATAATTCATTATCTATATAGATTTAACTTGGTATTATGTCCTCATATGAAGATAATTTCTTGGATACAGGTACCCATGAAATAGTTCTCTTAATCTCATTGAAGAAAAATTCAATATTATTATTTAAAATATGTACGTAGTGTGTAGTGTGCTATACTATAATTGTAATTCTAGATTACTAATTAAAATCATTATCATCTACCTTTTGTTAAAGATTAAAAAACTCCACCCTTATATCCACTCATTAGTCGTGAAGAAAATATTTTTTAAAGAATTATACATTAAAATCCTTCCATTATTTGTATGGTTCTTCTTTATCCTTGGTTTTTAGAATCAATGACCAGCATTAACTAGCATCTTTTGAGATATTGTAAAAAAGCATGAACAATTTCTAACTTCCACTACATTTGATAGAGAGAGAGAGAGAGAAATGTATTATCTACGGAATGTATCCATTACTCAAGAAAAAATGGATTTTATGTCCCATTGAACGATAGATCTTACTAGCACATGAGGTGATTCAACATATGAGTATCATGTTGTGGAAAATGTTGCTCTATCTAGGTATTGTTGTTTTCCATAATTTGAATAAGATGCTCAAATATAGATAGGATTTGAACCATTACAATACCATAATATTTTTCTACATCAAGGGGAAATATCAATATTATCCATGAGTATTGATTCCCTTCTCCATTCAGGATATAGTTTCTTAAAAATGGAATATACATGGTTATTTTATAAAATTATAAATTTTATATCAAAATTGTCAATTTAAAATATGATGTAACAATTAACATAAATTTATAATTAATTAATTATTTAGCTTAGAATTATAACATTTTTTCTTAAAGGATATACTTATTTTTAAATATTTCATAATGGTTTTTAATGAAAATATTAATTGTCTTATGAATATTCCAATGGATTGTCAAATCATGTGCCCGGTGAGACTCAGTTTTGTTCACCAGATGATGATTAGGTCAACACTAATACACCTTTATCAGATTAATTACACCTTGGTACTGATGTACTAGAACCATGTCAACTTATAAAATCCAGAAATGGATTTATTTCATGTGACATGACATAATATTTTCCATAAAAAACATATGAATTTTTTTAATACATATACTCATGGACTATCATAGGGTTAGGTTCCCCAATATATGTTTTCCTTAGTCATGTTCCAAAGGTTTTTAATACACTTCCTTGAGGAAAATTTTAATGACCTCAAACCCATTATGCTATGCTTATGCCTACATTATTATACACCAGATTCAATCATAAAGGAGTGACTAGTTTCAATATATTGGAAAACAAATTATATTCATAATACTGAATTTACATTGGGAGAAGAACATAATACATAAAAAAATAAAATGAACTATATCGTTGAAAAATAATTCAATGAATTATTCAACGTATCATGGGGAATGGAAATAATAATGATGAGCTCAAATTCATTATAAGGGTTATGTACATTAGAATCCATAATATACCAATAAGTATAGTCATCATGAAAAGGAAAATAATCAAAAAAAAAATCTATTTAATCAATATTTTAGAATGAAATATTTCTAGAGATTAAATAATAGAAAAAACACATGGATAATAAAAAGTAATATATCAAAATGAATTAATTTATTAATTATTGTAAGTTATGATCTGAATCATCGTGTTAAATTGATATTCAAGTTCATTCTCTAAGATAGTTTAAAACTTATGGGTAAAAACCCATCTTAGGTGGACAATAGATTTGTCTCAAGTGTCATTTTGATGCATATAAGGGATAAATAAAATTATTTTCTACATGTATTTTTATATACTATGAATTCCGCATATATCAAATTATTGGGTTAATTCAAGAAAAATATACTTTAGGGGAAAATATTTATATGGTGTAATGTATATAGATTATATATATATTTACAATTTTAATAAAATAATATTACAAGTAAACATCATATTTAAAAATTGTATAAAATTTAATATTAAATCATATAAATCATAAATGAATATGGATATATAATATAAATGTAATATCCAGTGATAGTTTATAACAGAAAGGGAATTGATTAAAGATATAGATAAAAATAAAATAATTGAGGGACATTTTACAATAAAAGTTACCACTAGTTAATCTTGATGTAAAGTCTCAATGGATTAAATAATTCATATTGAAACTAATAATATAATAAATAATTAATGAATCATTATATTATATGTCAATGGTGCATTATATAAACCATAAAATTGAAATTATATTTATAACATTACAATATGCCTCAATGAAGGGAAATTTGGATGAAGTCCCTTACCACATGCTCTGTTTTGGGTGAAATTTACTTAAATTCTTATATAGTTGGTTTTAAAAATATTTTTAACTTATTAAATAACCATATTATAATTTATAATATCATATGTGATCCATTTTTTTATATGTTATCACCCATTCATTAATATATATTTTTTATTTTCAATGTTGTGGGTGTTAATTTTCATTTTTCATTTTTGAATATTTTTATGGAACGTTAATGTTCTGATGAATATTATATAGATACATATTCTCCATAATAAAAATCATTTGATTTATTTAATAGTTATAAATAAATTATATATTTTATACCAATCATGAATGATGTTATTTAGAAATTATATATGTTACAATCATAGAGACGGTTAGACATATGTACGCAAGAGAATCTTTTCTGTTTTTCAAATTTAATAATTGAAAAGAAGTGAGTATGAATTAATAATTACATAATTATTACAATGTCATATATAAAATTTCATTTCTTTAAAATATAATTATAAATATCACCCATTGGTTGTTACTTTGTTCTGTGAAGGTGGAAGTGCACATGTACATGAACAATGTCATCATATTTCTGTGAGTGAAAATGTAAAAAGAAAAAATGTAATATAATCCTCTATGAGTAATAAATTTTTAATAAATATCATAATTATTTCATTTATATCAAATATTATTGTTAAATATATTCTTATAACCTTCCATATTAATATTTAGTGAATGGAAAATCACATAGCTTCGCTAAGCGATAGTCTTCCATACACACGAGTAACATTCATTTATCTCCAAAGGAATGATGTGAAAAAACGGTTATATGATATAATTTATATATATGTATATATATGTTCAATAATAAAACCTTTATACCTTATATCCATAATTATACAAAACCCTGAGTGGTATTAATATCACGAACCAACCCGGGTCGACCAAAAACCAGTCACCCGAGTGGGTCCACGACATGTCCCGAGAAGCGTTCCTGATCCTCCTGGGCAGACAAAAACCACCAGGGCATCAACAGAGGCTGTGGGAATGATTTCTCCCAATATAAATAAATAAAGAAGCAGAAATAAAATAGAGCACTACAGAATATGAAAACAAAACAAAACGAATAAATAGGAACAAAGGAAAAATAAAACTAACCAAACACGATGTCTGAACTAACTCCATGTGACCTCAAGGGTCACTCTCCAACTCAACGATCAAGTTTCTCCCTTGGTGAGCTCACACAAGCTGTGGCCTACAGAAACAATAAAAACAGAAAAGAACTATAGGTGTGAGAATTAAAATTCAGCAGTCTAGCCCGATATCTATTCCCAATGCACTACCTTTAAAATAAAAGAAACATTATTTCAAGTTTTAACTTCAATATATAAATGTATGTTTTTCTAGATATTTGATTCAAAAGCAATGTACAAACCATTGACCTTAACATTTTTCAAATCTGGGATCATTTCATTAGTGTTAATGGAATTTTAGAAAGGGGAAGTGATGTTTATCTTTTCAAATTTTCACAAAGAGGATTAAACACATTCATTTGAAAACCATTTATAGAAACTAAGTAAAAACCAAATTATCACTTTCTAAAGAAAACAATATCCAAAAATTCACAAGAGCTTGTATAGAATAATGGAATGTTAGGAATATATATAAGCAACATAACCATTACTGCAAGCATCAAAAGTTGAATAGACATGGGTGAACCTAGGAGATCAAGAATAAACCCGAAGACACCAATACATGAGATATCATCCCTTTTGACATGTCAGACAAGATGTAATCAAAACGCTCAATATGCTCGATCATCCTTTATCAGGTAGGTCAAGGGAAAATCCCATATTAATAAACCAAATATTTCCACCTACTATGGGCCACTGGTCAGTATGATAACCTACCTGGGAATCCATCATTCATAGAATATTCTCTCAATATTCTAGATTCCCATGTCTCAAGTGTTTAAAAAGAGGGTGGGTCAACTAATTCCAACCGAGCATCCAATAATATGTATATATATAATGCACAATAGGAATCACTCCTAGCCACTCCATAGAATAAACTCTTTCCTTTAAACTACTCATGCACCCAGGAGCCTCTATGTGCGGCCCCCCAAACAATCAATTACATCCAAGGCACAAGAGTTATCCAATGAGGGTTTTTATAAAAAAATTCATTGTTTTCCATAAAGTGGAAAACGAGCATTAAACACCTTTCACAATCACCACAAAAAGGTGCTACTTATTTATAAGATCAAAACCAATTTGAAACCAATTAAGGAGCCCCAAAACACTACTTCATAGACTGCTAATGTTTTTATAAAACCAAACCAACCCATTTTATTTTTCCAAATAAACTTTTAGAGCCAACCGGGCAATTTATCATGAGAACCAGAATATTTTTTCATGATTTAAAAGAAATCATTTGTCATTAAACAGAACAAAATTTTATATTCCGTGAATTATGTTTAAAATCTAAACTTTAATTATTTCTTTACTGGGTATCCGTTCGTCAAGAAAATGTTTCAAGCATCATGTATAAAATAAATGGTTCTTTTTACCCCAAATAATCATATAAAATGTAATTATCATATATTACATATCATTTATTAAAATTAATAAAATATTTAATTGAAAAATTATCGTGCGCAATCATAACAAAACGACACCATTTTCACACAACAAGTATTGAATTATAACGTCGCATAATAAATGAATTAATCTTAAGTTGCATAAAAATATTTAGCACATACATATTTATATAGGGTGAAAACAGCATAAAATAAAGCAACATAAATTTTAAATGTAGTACAATGGGAACCTACCTCAAGATTGGTGTGCGGTGACAACTCAACCTCAGAACCAAGGCGCGATGATATGGAAACTTTAGAAACAAGGCGTGATGATGATGCTCACCTGAAAACGCAGAGCGCGGGTCCAAAAAAATCGTAAACCTACAAATAAAACCCCAGCATCAACAAAAACCCATAATCCAACAAGAGTAAGATGATAATAATAATGATAATAAGAGTAAGAATTAGAATAACAATAATGTTAATAATAATTATAATAATAACAATAATAAGAATAATAATAACAATAATAACAATAATAATACTAATAGTAATAATAATAACAATAACATTAATAATAATAATAATGATAATACTAACAAAAACAACAACAATAATAATAACAATAATAATAATAATAGTAATAATAATAATAATAGTAATAATAATAATAATAATAATAATATTTTTTTAATAAGAAAAATAATAAGAATAATAAGAATAATAATAAAAGTAAAAATAAAAATGAAAGAAACGTTTCATTGGGCCGCTACGCACCTAGAAGGAGAGGCCAGAAGGGGGTTCCAGTCGCCAGAGGTTGCTGGACGGCTCACACACAACATAGGGTACACACCAGGGCTGTTGGGAGGCCGAGGTAGAGAGGTCTTAGTGCTGCGGAGGGGTTGCTGGGTGAGGCCAAAGCAGAGGAGGAGGTCGGGTTGCTGCGGCATGCAGGGGGGGGGGGGCAGAGCTGGTGGTTTGCTACGTAAAGAGAGAAGGGTGTGCACGGGCTAGGCTGCTATGCGGCGGCAGAAAGATGAGGGAGGCCGAAGGCCGGTGGAGAGATGGGATGATGTGTGGGGAGACCAAAAAGAGCCGGCCGATGGTGGCCTGTTTGTGTCCCGCAATGAGAGTTGGGCAGGAGGTGGCTTATGCGGGAGTATCGAGGAGTGCGCAGGACAGGAAGGAGGTGCGACTTATGCGGGAGGGGGTGACAGGATTGGATGAGGATAAGGGGTTTGTGTGGGGATCGTCACTATAGAGTAGGGGGAGAACGAGGCGGTTTGTCACTGTTGGGAGCTGGCTGGTGTGCAGGGAGGGCGCTGGGTCGGCTGGGCGTGCAAAAGAGGAGGGTTGTAGTAGGAGCGGCTCTTCATTGCAAAAGAGGGTGGGAATGGGGGCGGTGATGCTAGTGCAGCATGGAAGAAGTAGGCTGGGGGGAGGATCGGCCCACTCAAGGAACAAGAGAGGATTAAATAGGGGTGGCGGCGTGAGAGAGAAGTAAAAAAAAAGGGAAAAGGATTGGGGCTCTAAGGTTAGGAGGATAGTGGAATAAAATTAAAAATAAATAAATAAATAAAACACAAACAAATGAACCAAATAAAATAAACACTTATCTATAATAATATGAATAATAAAAATAATAACTACAACACAAAAAAATAATGATATGTATAACAATAATATTTATAATCATTTTAATAATAATAATAAGGATAATAATAATAATAAATGATATAATAATAATAATAATAATTTTAACCACAAAAATTCATTAATAATTGTATGAATATTAATGTAACTATTTAATAATATTAATAATATTAATAATAAATATAATAATCATCATAGTGATAAAATAATAAAAAAACAATAATGGTGTTCATATCATTTTAATATTGATTAATTCTTGATGTGATAAAAAATTTAAACGACGCACCAATTAATGCACATTCTAATAACAAAAAAATCCATTTATTTTAATTTAGAAATCTATGTTTCGATGATGGAGGGTTTCACAATGTCCAGGAGGAGCAGCGTGGGGTTTTTCAAAATGCGTTGTCACCAAGAGCCAAAGAAGTCAACCCGAAACACACAATTTTTCACATAAATTCCAAAATCATATCTGATATTGTAGAAGAACCCCAAAAAAATAGTTTCAAGTCAAGGAAACGATAAAATAAAAAAACGCATGGGTCAGGTGTGACAATTCTACCCACCATAACGCTTTCTACCACTGGAAAGCCAAAACACCATCCAGCCAATCGATCAACACTTAAGGATTCAACACAATACGATCCATCCTCTTATCCCAACGACATCACACCGACTACCTGCAAGAATGATCTTCATTGCCCGAAATATATCACCAATAGAGGGGAGGCATGAATAGGATTCCCACTAAAATAACTCTACTAGCATTCGATAATGACTTAATAGAAAACCCAATGAGACTCACTATGGTTCTCCCCATCATAAAGGACCATCCTATTAGCGACCAACCTAAAACCCAACTTAGGTGAGAACCGGGCCTTACTTATGCTATAAAAGGAACAACAAAAACATTTAAACCACTCACACCCATCTGAAAGGGATAGGAGTTGATCTGAAAAGTTTGTGAAAACCAAAAACCCTTACCCCATGGGTGGAGAAGGAGGGCCCAAGGATTGGATCAATGAAACTTTGACAGAATACTAGTCACTAATCACCACTTTAGGATGGATAAAAACTGAAGTCTCAACTGATTCACATGGGTGGCACACGCAAGGTCACTGATCAGAAACATTCATAAAAAAAGCACAATTACCAACATTCTGTGAGGGATAATTCCATTGCGCACTTTGCGGCAAGACAAAAAATGCCACGACAGATAAAATAGGGCAGAAACACCAAACTGTCTCACCACACAGTAGTGGCACAACTGTAACCAGACTTCTTAAAATTCTTCTGGGGTTCCTGACTAAGTGTCGGCTTCACACCGAGGACTTTTAGTTGGAGCTCTGATGGATGAAGAATATCCTGCCATACAGTCAGGTTATGATAATCCCAACATGAAACATACATATTTTGATCTGATAGTTGAAAGGAAAGAATTTTTAAATATAACCATGTTGGCATTGAAAATTGGAGTTCATCAAAAGACCACGACATCCCATACATGTCAAAACCCAAACCACCATCAGTACAACTCCAATGATAAATGTTCCCTTACACTGAAAGGAATCTTACACTATAAACGTTGAACAAAACCCCCAAAGGCACATCACTTCTGAGAACTTTTTCTATGAAACTTTCTAGAAACACCCCAACCGAATCGTCGCAAGTGACCCAGGCATCCACATGCCTGGTGGGGCTATAGAGCTCTTGGGTACGACAACTTCTTGTGACCCATCTTGCCACTCTGCTATCACATGAGGGTCTCTCACCTCGAAGAGGTTGATGATAGATCCCGAGGGCTCATGATTCCATGACCTGCTCCATCCACTTTCATTTTTAAACTCATCTCTTTTCTAGAATCTTCACCACTTTTCATAGGGATCGAAGGAGGGAGGACTACTTAGAGCAATCCATCCATCGCGTCTTTGACATGAAATGGTTTTATTGACACATCGAGAAAATAAGTTAGGTTGGACTCTGACACCTCCGATTGTAGATAAGGGAAGATACCCGCCTAGAAGTGTAGAGCCTTCATGGGGTAATTCATGGCATACCTAGAATCATAAGGGACTAACTCCACAAAGTGATGGAAATATTCCAGCATGGAATCATCACCCTCCAGCAGACAACTAATCCCCATTCCCTTTCTCAACATTTCTTCTTCAGAGAAATACTGACGAATGAACAAGGCGTTGAAAAACTCCCAGGTAAGCTCTTGATGGGGATTGTTCTGAGACACTGACTTCCACCACATCCACGGTGAACCTTCAAGCATGAAGGTCACAAACTTTACCTTCAATGACTCAGGAAACTCAAGGAGGTCAAAGTCCCATTCAATCAACTACATCCACTCCTCTCCTACGAAAGTGTCTTCTTGACCATAAATGAGAGGTGGATCTAGCTTTCGAAACTCAATCATAAAATCCTTAGGTTGATCAACCGTACTACGATCACCCATTGAAGCTTCAATGGATATCTGCTGGACAAGGAAAGTCAAAAAAACATTTAAGACCTACTCAATAAATTAAAATCCTCAAAATAAATCATTGCATAGGTGATAAGCTCGAAACTCAAGAAAGCATGTTATCGTAACATCAAAACTTTTCTCTTTGAAAACGTATATAATTTAAAACAGGATTGGTGAGTTAAGACCTCGCCATTGGTATCCCTTAGAGTCTTGCTTACATGCATGTATCTGTGCCACCCCGGGCATCCATCCACTATACCAGAAATCCGTCCACATTTCCAACACACCACTATGCATTTGAGCACCCATAAGAACACCAATTCCAAAACAAAGAAACTTTATTATCCTACAACAATTCATTCATACCACTTCATTTAAAACAATTGACAAATTAAATATGTCATTTAGAACAACCTGTATTTTTTCATAAACCAATTTTTTTTGAAATTCAAACCACTCTTATTAGTCACTGGAGACCCAAAACATCTCAAATAGGGAACAAGTGTCGGTGGGAGACTTGACCATATAGTTGGCGGTCAAATGTCATTCACGTCACTGACATGGAGAGTCTTTTTGGACCATGCCCCTAGATCCACAAGGCTTTCCAGGTCATGCGGATTAGGACTATTACCCCAACTCCATTTGTCATATCGCAATCGCAAAGAATTCCATAAAATCCCAAAGAAACGAATTAAACCTGACTTCCCATTGAAACTCTAGGATCATAATGAACAAGAGTTCACGACGCTCTTCCTATACCAACCCCTTGAGTCCTAAAAATCCTACTCCATCTACCTTGACATCCCAAATAACAAAGGGTGCTCAGAAAAGTGAGGTCCGCTAAGAGCTGACTTCCTCTAATGCCATTTTTCCACGATCCAAACTAGTTTGACCCTAAACTGGTCACCCGGGCCAGTCTGCGACATGGACCAAGGGGCGTTCCCGATCATCTTGGGCATGCGTCAAGCGCCAGAGCATCAACAGAGGTTGTGGGAATGATTTTTCCCAATATAAATAAATAAAGAAGTAGATATAAAACAGAGCAATGCAGAATAAGTAAACAAAACAAAATGACCAAATAAGAACAAAACAAAAATAAAACTCATAAAACACGATGTCTGAACTAACTCCATTCGACATCATGGGTCACTCTCCGACTCAATGATGAAATGTCTCCCAAAGCGAGCACACTAAAACTATAGTCTGCAACCAACACTAAAAACAAAAATGAACTATAGGTGTGAGTATTAAAACTCAATAGGCTAGCCTGATATCTATTCCCAATGCACACCCTTTAATATAAAATAAAAATCATCTCAAGTTTAAACTACAATATATAAAAGTATTTTTTTCTAAATATTTTACTCAAAAGAAAATTAAGAACAATTTCCCTTAACAATTTTCAAATCTAGGTTCATTTAATTAGTGTCAATGGCATTTTAGAAACAGAAAGTGACGTTTACCTTTTCAAATTTTCACAAAGAGGATTAAACACTTTCATTTGAAAACAATTTCTAGAAACTATGTCAAAACAAATTAATCAATTTTGAAGGAAAACGATATAAAAAATTTACAATAGTATGTACACAATAAGGGAAATGCATAAATACATATAAGCACCATAAACATTACTGTGAGCAACAAAAGATGAATAGACATGTGTGAACCTTGGAGATCAAGAATAAACTAGAAGACAACAATATATGAGATATCATCCATATTGACATGTCACCCCCGATGAAATCAAAATGCTCAATACGGTCGGCCATCCTTTCTTAGGCAAGTAGAGGGAAAATCCCATAGTAATAAACCCAATATATCCACCTACTATGGGCCACTGGTTAGTACCATAACCTACCATTTCCGGAATAATTTTTATATTATTCTCTAAATATGACAAATTCCCATTTCTCAGGTGTTTGTAAAGGAGGTGAGCCAATTGATGCCAGCCAAGCATCCAATCATATGTATATATATAAAAATCACAATAGCCATCTTATTGAGCCACTCCATGGAACAAACTCTTACATTTAAAATACTCAAGCACTTGGGATCCTCTAAGCACGACCTCCCAAACAATCAATTAAAAACAAGGTAAGAGAGTTACCCTAGGTGGGTTTTTATCAAAACATTTTCATCGTTTTGCATAAAGTGCCAAACGGGAATTAAACACTTTTTAAAATCACCACAATGAGGTACAACTTCATTATAAGATCCAAACCAATTTGAAACCATTTAAGGAGCCCCAAAACAATACTTAACATACTGCCAATGTTTTTATAAAACCAAACCAAACCATTTTAATTTTCCAAATAAACTTTTTGAGCCAATTGGGCAATTTATCATGATAACCAGTATACATGTTCACACTTCAAAATAAAACATTTATCATTAAATAGAAAAACATTTGTTATTCCTCAAAATATGTTTAAAAGACAAATGGGAATTATTTCACTACTGGGTGTCCATTTATCAATAAGATGTTTCTAGCATCATGTTTGAAATAAATGGGTCTTTTTACACCATATAATAATTTAAAGGTTAATTATCCTATATTAATTCTCATTTATTAAAATTAATAAAATATTTAATTGAAAAATTATCATACACAATCATATTAAAACGACAACATTTTCACACAACCAGAATTGAATTATAACGTTACAAAATTATCTAATTAATCTTAAGTTGCATAATAATATTTAGTACATACGTATTTATATATGGTGAAAAATGAAAGAAATAACGAAACTTAAATTTTAAAAGTAGTGCAATGGGAACCTACCTCGAGATCAGTGTGTGATGACAATGCAACCTCAGAACCAAGGCACAAAAACAAGGAAACTTCAGAAACAAGCCATGACGACGATGCTCACTCGAAAACGCCGTGTGCGAGTGTTAAAAAAATCCAAAACCTACCAATAAAATCCAACAATAAACTAAAAATCATAATCCAACAATAGTAAGATGATAATAATAATGATAATTAGAGTGACAATAAGAATAAGAATAATGTTAATAATAATAATAATAAATATAATAACAACATTATTACTAATAATAATAATAGTAATAATAAAAACAATAAAATTAATAATAATAATAATAATAATAATAATAACAATAACAATAATAATAATAATAACAAAAACATCAAAAAAACAACAACAACAATAATAATAATAACAATAGTAATAATAATAATAACAACAACAACAATAATAATAACAATAGTAATAATAATAGTAATAATAATAATAATAATAATAACAATAACATTAATAATAAGAACAATTATAAAAATATTAAGAGTAAATACAATAAAAGTAAAAAAGAAAAATTAATTAAATGTTTCGAGTGGTGGATGTACACCTATCAGGAGAGGTCATGGGGGGGGGGGGGTTTGGTCATCGAAGGGTGATGGCTTGCTCACGCCTAGCAAAGTGAAAACATCAGAGATATTGGGAGGCTGAGGCAGGGAGGTCTGATGGCTGTGGAGGGGTTACATGGTGAGGCAGAAGTAGAGCAGGAGGACAAATTGCTACGGTGTGAAGGGGAGAGCAGTTCTGGTCGTTTTTTGTGCAAGGAGAAGAGGGTCTGCATGGGCTGGGCAGCTATGCGGCGGCAGACAAAGAAGGGAGGTCGAAGGCCGGTGGAGACCTGGGTTGCTGTGTAGGGAAACCAGGAAGAGTCGGCCGATGGTGGCTTGTTCGTCCACCAGAAAGAAATCTATGAAAGTGGTGGCTTGTGTGGGATTTGTGAGGAGTGTGCAGAACAGGCGAGAGGCGTGGCTTATACGGGAGGTGGTGACATGATTGGAGGAGGCTGAGGGTTTGGTGTGGGGTTCTTCACTGCTGATGAGGGGGGGAGTGAAATGGGGTGGTGAGGCGCTATCGGGAGCCAGCTGGTGCATAGGGAGGGCGCTGGGTCATCTGGGTGTGCATGGGAGGAGGGTTGTAGCAGAAGCGGCTCGTCACTAAAGAGGAGGGAGGGGGTGATACGAGGCGGTGAGGCTGGTGCTACGTGCAAGAAGTAGATAGAGGGGAGGAGCAGCCTGCTCAAGGAGAGAGAGAGGAGAGAATAGGGGTGGCGGTGTGAGAGAGAAGTGAAAAAAATGAAACGGAGAGGGGCGCTAGGGTTAGGAGGAGTGTCGAATAAAAAGAAAAATAAATAAATAAATAAATAAAACATAAACAAATGAACCAAATAAAATAAACACTAATATATAATAATAAGAATAATAAGAATAATAAATATAACACAAAAAAATAACGATATGCATAACAATAATATTTATATCGATTTTAATTATAATATTAATGATAATAATAATAATATATTATAAAATAATAATAATAATAATAATTTTAACCACAACAATTATTTAATAATTTTAATAATATTAATGGAACATTGTAATAATAATAATAATAATAATAATAATAATAATAACTACAATAGTCATCACAGTGATAAAATAATAATAAAAACAATAATGGTGTTCATATCATGTTAATAATGATTATTTCTTAACGCGATAAAAATTTTAAACGACATAATAATTAATGTGCGTTCTAATTACAAAAAAAAATTATTTATTTTAATTTCTTTTTCTATTTTTCGATGATGGAAGGTCGCACAATGTCCAAGCGTAGCTTCGTGGAGTTTTTCAGAATGCGTTGTGCCCAAGCGCCAATGAGGTCAACCCGAAACATAAAAATTTTAACATAAACTCAAAAAGCATATCCGAGATTAAAGTTGAACCCGAGAAAAATAATCTGTAGTCAAGGAAACCATAAAATAAAATAAACTCATAGATCATGGTGTTATAATTAAATGTGACTATCGCATCCCTGTGACACCACAAACACCTCGCCTAAATAAGGTCATCGGGTCCTGGCCTACAGGGTACCACAATTTGTCCCCACAAACATGTGGGGCCCACCCCAGGGTCCACCCACATGCCAGAACGCGTCATGTGGCTAATGATAGTCCCCACAAGCCAACACATGTCCTTTCCAGTGTGCATTCATCACTCACACACACCCTGGGTAACTTCCTAGAAGGTCACCCATCCTTATCACTACTCCAGGACAAAGCATTCTTAACTGTGGAGTTCTAATCAGGCAGGCTCCTTAAAAGGAAGGTGCACCTTTTTGACATGAATCATATCATTTAGTCATTTAACCATTTATCATTCTGGGGTGTTATAATCACCACCATTTTAGAGAACATCATCCTCGTTGTGGGCCCAACATCTCATCCCAGGCAGTGCACCACACTTAAGACCGGGTACCACCCATGATACTATATGAGACAACCGGGTCTCGATGACAGCACAGACACCCCTCCTTAACAAGGTCGCCGGGTCCTAGCCTACAAGGTACCACCAGTTTCCCCTGTAGACACGCAGGGCCCACCCCAGGGTCCACCCACAGACCTGAACGAGTCATCTGTCTAATGATAGTTCCCACATGCCATCACATATCCTTTCCAGTGTGCTTTGTACTCACTCACGCACACCCTGGGAAATATCCTAGAAAGTCACCCATCCTAGTCACTACTCCATGACAAGCACACTTAACTGTGGAGTTCTAATCGGAGAGGATCCCTAAAAGAAAGGTTCACCTTGTTGACATGAGTCATACCATTTATTTATTTAACCCTTTATCATTCTGGGGTATTACATATAATGTAAAAACTAATGACATTATTTCATGTTGTGGTAGTCCCTCTTGCACATATATGATGATTTTTTGACCCATTTAATGGAAGTGGGGGTGGTTGTATGTCGATAAAATAAAATTAAAACATATAAGTATATGTTAGATACTTATTTTATTATATAAATATATTTTAATAATATATTAATGTGGTGAATGAAGAAATGCATTAAATGAACTAGTTGAAGAACGTTACCTCTTCTTCAAGTATCCTCATTTGGTTTGCACACAATTCCTTAAGTTGATGGATTTATGCACAAAATAGACTTCCAAGACGTATGGATGGATGGTTTTAAGATATTTGTGTACCGATACATTGATCGAAATGAGTATTGATTGTTTAAATAATAAAGGAGAAGGGTGGCATTTTATAAGTGAGGTTAGTGGCATAGTTGTAATTTATCAAAAGAAATAGTGATACCCACACTTTTAACCAGCCGCATGGTAAGAAATGTGTTATTATATATCCTTAGACTTAATAAAGTATATATATGTCCTTTAATAATAATTATAAAACTTTTTGGTCATCTTAATCCATATATTTTTAATTTATCTCTGACTAAATGAATTTTTACCTTAAACACGGAAAATAGATTTTTCTATTTATTATTGTGATGAAATAATTTGAACATAATATATAATATAAATTCATATGATTTATAATGTGGAATAAATTTTAATAAATTTACATCACATAATGTTAAAATTTTAATTTTAAATTTATCTTACATTAGGGATGAATAATCCTTTTATCAAGGATAAAATGATTAAAAGATCGCAACGTTTTTATGTGAATAATCAATATGAAAATGCTTCAGATGAAATAATTCAGATTAATTGATATATAATGTAACTAATGTTATATTAAAAACAATTTAAAATATTATTTAAATTTAAGAATAATTTAAAATAATATGAAATTGTCAATTAAAATTCAGTATTGTTCGACATTAATTAAAAACAAAACAATTCAAAAAAACAAAAAAATAAACTGAATATAAATTTTAAATAATAATTTTAAAATATCAGTTTATTTGTATAGATAAATTTTCTATAATTAGAAAATAATAATTTTATATTATGTGCACAGCAAACGACTATGACGCCTTTTAAAAAAATGTTGTTTTTTCAAAAACAAATCGTTTTAATTATTTATAATGCCTAGTAAGTGAATAATCAAAACATGAAAAGCTAAATGAAAATAAATGTGATTCAAGTGGCATATAAATGTGACATAAAATGGTTTATAAACATAAAAATGTACATAAAATATTCATATAAGATAATATAATAATGGAAACATAGTAACATGGAAAAACAAAAAAAAACTTGATAAGGTAAAAATAAGGTAAACAACAAGAAATCATTACATTTTGTGATTGGGATAACCTCCCATGAAATATAGATTGAAATAACCAAATTATTTATTTTATTAATTATTTAATTTTTTAATATATTTTTTAACTTTTAATGCAGGCAATACTATGTTATCTTGTGTTTCACACAAACAAGACTTTATTTGATAACTTCCTTTATACACAACATTGTTTTTTACCACACATTAGTATATTATTAAAATATTATTGTTATATATAACCATATTGTAAAATTAGGGGTTATGAGTAGTATTAACTAAATATGAAATTTATATATCTTCCATATAATTTTCACATTCATCTTGTTTTTATATACATGGTATAAGAAGAAATCCATTTTTACACATAAAAGAAGTAATTTTAAAAAATAGAAATTTTATCGCCTTTTAATAAAGAATAATTTTAAATATATATTTTATAAAATTTTATAATATTTATTTGAAAAAATAATATTCTTTTTTTTAATTAGAAACCTAAAAATTATCTTAGAGTGAATTTTTGGCACTTTTCTAAGAAGTTTCATTTTTTGACAAATAACGAGAAATACAACATTACCCTTAAAAATTTCCTTTTCATTTAAATAATACTTATATTTAAAATTTATTTTTAATTGGAAAATAAATAAATAGTAAATATTTTAATCCAATTAATGTTAGTAAAAAAATTTATATTGAAATTGGACATAAAAACTACTTAATTTTTTCACTTTTTTCTTTTACCCATTTTCTCACCATGTCTTTGAGATTCACATTATAATTAATTTAGATACTTATTTGAATAAAATTTAAAAAAATATAAAATAAGTGTTGTAATATATATTATATCAAGAGAATAATTAGATTAAAATAATTTTGGATGTTATGAGTTGTAACATTAGTAAATTTTTATTTCCCATTGATAAGGGTAAATTGAGTAATTAAAGGTAAAAATAATACAGTAATATTATAAAATTATATCATTTTCTACCACTTGTGTATGAATATGACATTTATAAAATTTAATTTAAAGATAAGTTAAAAATGTCAGTCTCATGTGTTTTATAATTATACCATTTTTATTATATGGCTATAAAAAAGATAAATTAGACTATAAATAGTAATTTGAATGATAATAAATTTACCATCATAATGATAACATAGTTTTCATTTTTATACATGTGATAATTTAATTAATTTCATGTATTATAATGTGTAAGTAATTGATTAATTAATGGAATTATCAAATAAATGATATTTAAAATAATAAAATAAATTTTATTTGATATAATTATTAACATCCAATAATTTCTATATACATCTTATAAATGTTATCAATATATTTGATATTGTTGTTTGATGTTATCTTGTTTTTAGGATATTTTCAAAATTTCAAATAATGAATAGTATAAACAATTTGATAAAAGATACAATTAAAAAATAATATTTTATTAAATGATTTAAAATTCATAAATGTTAATTGTTGGAAAAAATAACATTAATATGATTTCATATGTAATAAATGATCAATTTGGGGTTCTATATGAATTTTTTAGTAACTACATTAACCCAAAAGAGTAAAAATTCAAACATATCATGGTAAGAGTTAAAGGGTTTGACTAAAGGTTAAAGACAATATATGTGGGAAATAATTATATAAAAGAAACATCTAAAAATAATATTTAAGATGATTTAGACCCATAATCATATAGTCTTCTATATGAGTAAATTTGGAGTTATTTTAAATCAATCTCAATTTATATTTATTTAATATATTTAAAGGATTCCAAGAGTTCCCCTTCCATAACTTATAAAAAGTGTCCTCCCCCTCACTTCGTCAAAATAAATTGGGGCTTTTAAATAAAAAAAACAGAAATTTTTTCTTCCCAACATTAATTGTTTTGTTCTTATAGGTCCTAGTCTTCATAAAAGTCCATCCCAAGTGTCCCTATTAGTATATCCCAAAGAAGTAGACTGAAGATTACGTAATTGTTTTACAAATTCATTAATTTATATCAATTCTTCTACTTACTCATCCAATATTTTTTCCAAACTACATAATGTATAATATATATTATGATATGTTATTATGGTAATGGGACAACTATAATCTTGAATTTATTCATCCAACAAAAGATAATACCACCATGCGTGCATATGTACGACATACTGTCTCCACATTGTTGTGTAATTTGATTTCAAAAACCAATTTATTTTGATTGGTATAATGATGAATATTAGATAAAATAGTAAATATGAAATCATATGGATTAATTATAATTAATATACCATCAAATTCATTACCACATTACCATTAATAAAATAATACTATCCCTTGTTTATAAGTACATCCTACCTTTTCCATGACGCAACGAGTATTATGCTCTAGATTCACCAATAATGAATGATTAATATAAATATATATAATGAGTTAATACAATACTTATAAACTTAATATTATTCTATATATGATGAAAATATATTATATTCATAATAAATAGGTCATAGATTACAATATGGTCAAATGATAACGAAGGAGTTAACACCTGATAAAATGTTATCCATGAAATATTATTTACAAATAGATATAATTGGATCATATTTGATATCATAAATATAGATATAGATCTCAAATAATTCAAAAAAAAATTAAACATTATACATGAGGTCAACACACCCTAATCTATAGTAAAGTAAAATGTAAGTGTTAACTTCACAATCTCATTATTATTTGGGATTGTTTATACGTAAGTATTTACTATGACATATTTATCATTCCTGTACTTGTTTCATAAAAATATAATTTAAAATATTCTAACCATTCTTCAAAAATTATTTACATCTATTTGTATCGATTTATTACTTTTTATAAAACATTAAAATTAAATAATTTTTTCATTTTCCAAACAAGTTACATTATGATCCTTTAGAAAAAGTATTGATGGAAATCTAATTTTTGACTTATATGATGTATAAAAAACAACCATTACCAGAGTATATGATTATCTTAAAAGAAAACATTTTCTATTAATTTTTTTAACATTTTTAATATAATTTCTATATAAATTTGTGTATTTTTTGGAAGAAATGTTTACTTCTTTTGATAGACTCATTTCATCTATGTAAAAAACATTGTTATATTTTATGCCTAATTGATGTAGATTTATTATGAAACTATCTACCATATTACGTTGAAGTGTATATGATATTTTGATTTTGGACGTGATATTTTGATACCATTTAAGGTTTATGGTTAATTAATTATCATTTTGTGTTCTATTTTCCATATTAATCTCTTTGTTGGTTATGTTTCACCCTTTTTCATATAAGGAATTAATTTGAATTGGTAAGTGATGGGTGGTACCAATATAGAACCTTCATGCATTGGTTTGTCTCATGAGGGAAATTTGTTTGTGTTATTACCAATTTATGAATGGTTTATTTTTCTATGCATTGATGGTATGTTTAAGATGCCTGACAATATGAATTCTATCTTTATGAGATTAGTGATTTATATTACTTATGATTATTCGACTAGTAGAATTTCTATGTGAATGCTCATAGGAAATTATTAGATTTATTATTTCAATATTATTCTTAATATTATTTTTAATTATCTTATGTTTCAATAATACCCTTTTTATTAGTTATTATGCTTATATACTAAAAATATCTTCGACTACAAAATTACCCATACTAAGAATCTGAACTCACCCCTTTATTATGTTCTATTTTTTTAGGATTTCATTATGTGCATTATGCCTCATATGAAAGGTTAATCTAAGTTATTAATTGTTCTCAAAAATGAGTATCCAGTTTGTTTTTTTATGTTTATAATAGTAATGTAAGGTTCAGTAATGTAATATTTTTCCTAAAATTCTAAATAAATCAATGGTATGGTATTCAACACTTTTACCTATGCCAATGTAATAAAGTAAGGAACTGACTCATGGATACTGGTTTCACGGTTCAATAGTTTTTATTAGAGAATATTTTTAAAAAATCATGGATATTAGATATAGAAAAAATATATTTGGGAATGTAACCCTAAGATAGAATGAAGGATAAATATAGATGAACATCATATAAATTTATTAAGGTATATATTTCTTGGGTATTTATAGAAATAAATTCATTTATGGATACTACAAGTGGATTTTGTTACAACACGTATGTACCTTGGAGTAATAACTCCATCAAGGATCATTATACATTAATTGGTGTAACTCCGAACATGAAAATGAGCCATACTGGGTACCATGTTTGACACTCATTGGTGTTATTCACTAGACAATGAAAATTTTTCTTACATATAATTATAATGGATTTAAAAGTAAATATGTCCCAAAATAATACATTATTATTATTATGAGATAATCTATCAGTAATTTTTTTAGTTTTGGTTAAGTAATTTTCTAGTTTCAGGATTATACATTTTTATATGATCTAATATAGTTTCTGTTGTCATTTAGAAATAGAGAATTATAGAAGGAGTGTGAACCTCAACAATGCACTTAATCCAAAGATCATGAATTATAATCCCTTTTAGGGTCGTAAGACAAGATTTAAAAGTTAAATAATCACCCAAGAATTATCATTATTTGAGGTCACATAATCATGTGATACTGTGATTGGTACAAAATTCCCCTTGTTTGATGTCATAAAATTAAAGAAAAAAGAAGCAGATTATTGGTTGAAATATTTTTAAATGGATATGTAGGGAGTACTCTATGCAATAATTATTTAGATGGAATTTGGGGAATAAATTTACACTTGTAAAAAATAAAGATAATGGGATGATATGAAATAATTACTTTTCCATAGGTAATCATTATTTTTAGAAACAACCGGATTTTTTTATAATAATGGGTGTTTATTGAATGTGTGTAGAGAGGTCATAGTGCATGGTATTGTAATTATAATAAGAATGTTTCTAATGTATAATGCTTTAACTACTACGAAATGGGACATTGTGAAAATGAAGGTTCCATGTTTCAAGGCAATATAAGTCATGATACCTTAAAGATTCAATGTTAAGACAACATTACTAATACTACTAAAGTGGAATGGTTAATGTTCTTATTTTTTGATTAATTAGTTATTTTAGTTTATTATTTTATAAATGATGTACTGGTTATAGTAGTTATGCAATATATAAGGATTGTATTGTATTTCTATTTCATAAAAATTTGAGAATGTGTGGTACCAAGAATGGTGACTCTCTTGAAATTTAATCATTTAGAAAAACATATAGATGATTGAAATATAACTATTAATATGATCAAGGTATTGAGATAATGATTGCAAAAGAAATAGATGATTAACTTGGATAATATAAATTATATATTTCAGACTACGGAAGAACTAATTATTGGTTTATGAAAACTGTTTTTATTTCCATCATTTATGGAGTTTAATTCATTACTATCTTTATAATGTATATATAATAAACTATGTTCTATTAAATATATATGTAAGAATTCATGATTTCAATAATTTTTTTTAATTAAGGTTAATATAATGTTTTCAGGGAATAAATGATGAAGTTATTATAATGTTTGCAATGTGAAAAATTAGTCTTTATTAATATTTTGAATACCATAATGATAAGTTCATTAGGGAACTGATAAACATTGATGAAATGGATTAATTTTTTATTCAGAAAATTCATTAGAAGTTAACTTATTACTTAACCCTATGAGTATACATGTGATAAGAAATGAAGTATAAAAAGCTAAAGAAGAATCCAAATAAACATAATATGTTTACAGAAATGTATCAAGTAAATTTATTTCTTTACCTTATAACAGAGTAAATGAATTACTCAACTCTATGAAAAAAATATAAAGTCAATAAAATTTTATTTTTTTAATTGATGGTATTTTAAATCTTCATATATATATTCCTTTGGGGCTAGAAATTTTACATTGATCATTCACATGTTTATATAAATGTAACAGGCAATTATATTTCATTACATTATTATGGAGTGAATGAATTAATCAACTCTAGGAAAAGAATATAAATACAAAAAATGTTATTTTTTAATTGATGATATTTTAAATCATCATATATATATTCCTCTGGAGCCATGATTTTTTCATTGATTGTTCACTTATTTTTGATTGATAACCTCAATCAATGCCTTAAAAAAATTATTTTTTCCTACATGTGAGTATCATTAATTCTTATTAATGACACACTATTTAAAATCTTGTTTTTTTGTCATCTTCACATTTTTAATTCCACCTTATATATAATTTGTGTTATTAACCCTATATAAGATGTTGGTTACTATATTATAGTATTTTCAAATATCAAACTCTTGATTACTGAGATAATTTTTTAACATTGAGGAAAAAATTTAATTATGGTAAGGATAATATAACCCCACATGTATTTATATTATTTTAGTTTTTTATATATTTTCTAGGAGTTAATGAATTAAATAGTGAGTTATCTTGTGTTATACAATAGAGAGGCTTTCTTATATAGTTTAAAGAAGGCCGAGCTTTAACAAACAAAAATATATAACTAAAATATTACTATAATATATAATATAGCTATTAATTAGAGGTTATGAATAGTATTAACAACATATAAAATTTTAATGTATTGTATATAATTATAGAATTCATCTTATGTGTTTTCTAAACTGATATAATAACAAAAAAGTTTTTTTCACATTAATGAAGTATTTTAAAAAATGGTAATTTTAAATCTCTTTAGAGGAAACCGATTTCAAATATAAGTTTGGACACTTTTTAAAAATTTATATACTGAAATAATATTTTTATTTGAAATTTTAATGTCTATATTTTCATAGGGTGAATATTAGTTTTTGGAGTAGTTTCAGTTGTATAAAATTAGTGAAAATACTACATTTTATTAAAACAATACACTTTCATTTAAATATTATTAATATTTAAATTTAATTCTTAATGTAGTAATAGATAAATTTTCATTATATTAATTCAATATTGGTCATTGAAATCATTTGTATGTTTAATTTGTTTATAAAAACATATTGATCTTTTGAACATTTCATTTTACCCATTTTATCGCCACGTATGCGAGAGTGACATATAACAATACATAGACACTTTTTTGAGTTGAATATGGAAAGATGAACATAAAATACTGTAGCAAGTATGATTTTGAGAGTATAATAATATAAAAATAATTTTTTTATTTTATTAAAATTAAATTTAGTAAATTATTATTTAACAAGGTTATGGGAGAACCGTGTAATTAAATTTAAAAAATATTAATATTTTCTAAAATTATCCTAAAATGTGTCCAAATTCATTGGAATATGTGAGTATTAAATAAAATATTGTTTTAAATGAAATTACCATTTAACAGATAATAAATATACCTTCATCTTAAAATTTTATTTCTTATTTTCATGGAATAAATAATTTACATCCTGGCTTGCATTGTAATGACATAACAATGGTATAGTTAATGTAAATATCAAATAAATGATATTAAAAATATAAAAATAAATGTAACTTGGAAAATTTAATGAAATAAAAAAAATTTATAAATAACTAATACATGATTGAGATATGTTAAAAGTGTTTGTAAATAGTTACCTTATTTCAATGATATTTTTAAAAATAAAAATAATTAATAGAATCAAAATTGACCAAAATGATACTGTAAAATAAAAAATATTTTATTAAATGAAATAAATTTCACAAAAAAATCAATAAATTCATAAAAATGACTATAATAACATAAAATATTCATTCAATTATCCATTTTATGTTCTTTAGTAATTTTATAGTATCTATATTAATCCAAATGAGTAAAAAATCCTTGTTTTTACAAGAAGATGTCAAATGATTATCTAATGGTTAAAGCCAATTGATAAAGATAATATTGTGATATAAAAATGACGAAATATAATTGGTAGATATTATATATACCCATATTAATCTTAGATTCAAAATAAATACCTATGTAAATATTTAAAATCCAAATATCAATTTATATTAATGTAATATATTAATGATTTCAAAAAGTTCATATATTATCATTTATAAAAAGGAACCTACTCCCACAAATTCTTGCACCACATTGATCCTTATAGATAAAAAAACCTTTGACAATTTCACCACCATAGATTTTTAGTTACGTTTTAGAGGACTGAGTCTTCTAGAATGACTAACCCTAGGGTCCCTAATAAGAGATCCAATAGAAGTCCACCAAAGAAGTGGTAATTATTTTACCAATTCGTTAATGTTCATTTCATCTTATACTTCATCGACTTATGTGGTTTCGGTAATAATGTAATTAATAATGTATCATATATATATTGAGATGTTATAATGCTTATGGTATAACTATATTATTCCCAATATCTATCCTATGAAAACGAATATCAGCAAACCTGTCTACGTACAGCTTACTATCTCGACACTATGGTAACTTTTTTTCATCACCAGTTTATTTGGTTGGATATAATGTTCTATATAATGGAAAAAATAATTAATATGAAATTATATTTAATCATTATAGATAATATAATTTCAAATTCCTTAACACATTACTATTAATAGAAATATATTGTCGATCATTCATATTGATGACCTATAGTCTCCACAACGCGATGTGATTCATTATCCATGATATACATTTACTAATAATTATAATATATATATATATGATGAGTGGAGAAAAGTATTTATGAAATTAATATTTTAATGTAAATGTATTAAATATGTCATATTCATAAGAAAAAGTACTTACCTGAAAAAAACAATGAAGAAGAAAATAAAGTAGATAAAAACCCAAAAAATGATAAATATGAAATTTTATTAAAAAATGATATTACAAGATCATTTATGATATTATAAATATGGATATAGTTTGGGAATAATTTTATAACAAGCATCATATATTATATAGGATGTTTAGACACCCTCAACAAAAGGAATGAATTAGGTAAGTGTTAACATCACATCCTCATTATTAGCCGATATTGTTTATACACATGTATTTAACGGTACATATTTATCATCCATATCCAAGATTCCTAAAAATGTATTTAAAAATAGCGTCACTATTATTATAAAAAAAATTATGTTATTTATACCCTATATGTATTTTAATAAAACGTTTGGAAAGTACAATTTTCTTCATTCTCCCAATGAGGTACTTTACGACTTTTGAACAAAATATATAAGGAATGTTATTCCTTTAATATATTAGACATAAGAGAAACATACATTATAATATCAAAATATTATTTTTAATGGAAAGGTTTTATTTTAATATTATTATCCACTTTTAAAATCAATTCAATATTAAAATGGGCATTTCTCTCATGGAAATTTTCATGAATTTATTAGTTTTTTTTAAACTATTTCAACATCCTTTGATAGATTTTATACTTAATTGAAGTTGATTTATTAAAATTAAATAAAACATATTTCATTGAAGGGATTATGATAAGTTCGACTATCTATGATTTTTTAAACCATTCATGTTTTATGTTTAATGTATTAACAGTTCTTATGATTGACTTAATACAGATGTTTATATTGCAAATGTTTCATCCTTTTCATATAATGAATAAATTGTACAATGTAATGGATAATATGTTCATGATATATTCTTTCAATGATTTTTTCCCATGAAACAAACTAGATTGGTTTTTACTAGTACATGTATGGTTTTATGGTGGAATCAATGGAGATATGTTTTTGATTCCCGATATTATGCATTCTCTCTTTATGAGATTATTTATCGATATTACATGTGATTATTCAACTATTATAATATATATGTAAAATTTTACATAGAATTATATGATTTATTCTTCCCATAATTTGATAATTTTTATGTTTATCTAGATTATGTATCAATTAGACAACATTATTTAAGGTTTATCCTTATTTACTCAAAATAGATTACTATGTGCACTTACCCTTACTGCGCATCTTAACTTACCCATTTCTTCTATTTTATTTTTCCAGGATACCAAGATGTGTATAATAATTGATATATTGTGTCACTCATGCATATTAATGGTTCTATCAATGTTTTGTTTTTATTTAATTTAATTTTTTGAATTGTAATGTAAGCTTCATGAATGTAATCTATTTTCCAAGACTCCTAAACTGATCATCCCTTTTGGAATCAAAAGTTTTATCTATGATAATTTAGTAATTTAACACACCAACTTCAGGTTTCATGGTTCAAGGTGTTATAAACATGGTAACTAATTAGATAAAATCATTACTGAAAACATGGTGGGTGTATATAATATTAGTAACACCCATCAAATTCATATCATATAAAAGAATGTATCTACGAAAAATTCATAAAACAAAAGAAAATATTTTATGAAATTTAATCCCATGATTATGGATTGTGGGTAACATATAAGGAATTAAAAAATAAATTAGGTATATGTATATCAAGGGGAGTTCCCTTGAGAGGAAATGGTAAATGTTACCCACTACCAAAACATTTGGAATATAAAATCACAACATAATTTCACTTGCATAACATGTGTACAAAAATATTTAGGGAAATGAATTACTAGTCAATGTGATATATAATTACATGTAAATCATATATAAAGAATGATTTTTGTTTAAATACAAATTTCAACAAGGAATATTGGAATATAAAATGGAATAATACAACATAAATGTTTTAATAAAGAGCTGGATTGAATCTTTTACATTTATATAGGGATTATAAAAGTATAGAAAAAGCCTCATAAGAGTAAGGGGATATAATGAGTGAGATGTGTTGAAATAATGATATTGTAAATTCATGGAAAATATATTTTTAGTGAATATTTTTTTGATTTTGGTTGAGTATTTGTATAAATAGAGTGGGGGTATTCTTTATTATTTTATATAGATAGGTTTTTGACTCAATATAATAAAATAATAAAAAACCATTAATATATTTTCCCAAGGTTTCTACAAAATAGAATGGGGTTTTAATACTTTCTAAAGATATGTTGTGAAGTTAATAAAAAAATACCCATCGTGCTATTGATGTGAGTCATTTTCATTAAGAATTGATTTTAATACCATAAAACATAATACATGTTTTGGAGTGTTAATTAAAGGATTATAAAATTATTTAAATAATTTCAATCACACATTATTTTAAAGTGCAAAAAAATTTGGTCTTGGATATCCTTATCGTATTTATTAAATCACATTGGATTTTATGATATATTTATGGATACCATATATATATACTGTAATAACATTTTTCCCAAGAAATATAATATCATACAAAATTACTAAAAACTCACAGTTCGGGAATTCGAACAAGATGACTAAAATAATAATGATTATTTTAACAATAATATTATATAAATATGAGAATGAAATCTTTGAAAAAAATCCCTATTTATTGAAAAGTAATGGGGTTTTACGAGGATAAAATATTTCTATTGATTATTTATATTACATTGGACTTAATTAATCAAGATATCACATTAACAATGAATATTATTATTTAATAATAATATTATCCAAAAATAATATTTATTTTCCAATTTATGAATTTATTCCAAAGAGTTTAAAAAAAATTCATATATATTTTCAAAAATACAAATTTTTTCTAAGAATAAAAATTTATTTTAAACAATATCATTACATAAAAATGTATATCAAAAAATAAAAAAGAATAAAAATAATCCATATTTAATTTTTATGATGTTATTTAAAATAATACATTAAGATAATAGATAAATGGACCTTTATTTTTCCTGGATATGTTCTTCAGTCAACGTATACGATGGTGTATCATTCTAGGGGTGGTTTAGTGAACAAATTTTGGGTTGTGATCTTAATATGATATAATTTTTCATTTAAATATATTTTCATGTGCATTAGTTATAGAATTTCATTTTTTAAATGGTCAATGAAAATGTCAGTGATCCCATATCACTTATAAGGGTTAATAAGTGTTCTTTATATAATCCAACCATTTAAATCCATCACTACATTCCTATGGGTTTATTTAATTTTATAAAATATAATTTATAATAATAATAATGGTCACTAAAAAACTGAAATATTATAAATGCTTAAAATCCATAGTGTTATTTTAAATCATATATTCTAAAGAGGAAAAATATAACTAAAATAGTTCATGTGTTTTTTAATAACTGTAAAACACAATAAGAAAGTTAATATTCAATAGTGAATTTCAATTTTGGATGTATTGATCATTATATTTTTTCACACATAAGATATTTATTACTAAAAATTTTATCTTCACACATAGAACATGAAGATGGTAGTTCTATTTCATCAACTTTTACTTTTCTCCTATTGGTTTCATTCTTCCAAAACACTTTTAATAGGATAGATACATTTTTTCACATATCTTTGTCTCTACTATCTATGGTTTTCCTTATATACTATCAATATGAATTATCATTTCCCATGGGTACCACTTTGGAATTCATCCCATGTGAGGGGTCATCAATGTACTAATTCAGGAGGATTACATGGAATATACCATATACATGATATAGATTATGGGATTCTTGTAGTCAAGAATCCATAACATTAATGAGATAATAGATCTCAAAGGAGAATATTTTTAGTGGAATAAGAATTCAATTCACCCCAAACATGATGAATTTATTCCATAGTGATATATGGAGGAACACTTCATCACTTCCCTCAATCTGAAGAACATGTCTCTGACTATCTCCATAGATTTTATGTCAACAATTTTTGGGTTTTATATTTTGATAGATTATTTTAATCATTAATATCATAACTTAGATAATATTATGTTCTTCTAGATTAATCACTCTAACATTATCCAAGGATATCATAGTTTGACACATCTTCCTATAAATAGCCTCATTTGGAGCCATTTGAAGGCTATAGTGGAAATGTTATTATATGGGAAATATAATAGAGGATATTGTTGATCTAAAAATCATGTGAAATATATTGAACATAATATTAGTATATCCTCTAGAGGTTGAATGGTTCTTTTAGACATTTAAAACATCAGAGGATGATAAACAATACGAAATCACAATTATGTTTCAAAGTTATAAGAATAGAATTTGAAATACCTAGCAGTGATCCTCATGTCACAGTCAGATAATATTGAGAGGAACTCAATGCAGTACAACCTATTATGTTATATATAACATCTATATATTTTCAAGAGAAAAATTACCTTCAATTTAATGAAATTATCCGACTTTGTATAATGGCTGACAACCATTTAGATGACACTATTTTTCTAGATGTACAACATTATCATATAAAAAATACAATGCTATATTTTCTCATTTACATATTGTTACAGTATTTTTTTTTCATCAAACAATTAGATCCATTTTATCTATAAATAACACATTTTCATACCAGGAGTCATGATAAAAATTCTAAAATCTACCTCTCCATGTTATCTTGTGTCATGTTTCTATTTATGTCATTATAAAACATAGTGATTTTTTAATTAATACATGAGGATGATATTTTTGCATCATAAAAATATACCATGTTGAGTTTTAGTTTTGATTGGACATATATCTGGGATCTAAAAATTTCAAATCCATATTTTGAATTGATTAACTTAAGAGTATACTCTATATTTAACATTATCATATCGTCATTTTTTTCTCCTCCATGAATATTTAATGATTTCATTATAGATTATTATTTTATTATTGAATGATAAATACACGTTTATTGTTCCTATGTCCATCCTTTGTATTTTCAAGAATATTAGATCCATTTCTTTCCTTATCAATGATAGAGTTTTGGGATCCTCTCAACTCAGAAAATGTACTATTTTATTCCATCAGATGATGATAATTAATTGAAAAATAATAATCATTGATCAGACATAATCACCATTATTGGAACATATTATTCACATTTTTAAAAAATATATAATTAATGATTTTAGGATCTAAATTTATGTCACAAATCTCATTGTAGAGATAGTATCATAAAATCATTAATGTAAAAATCACTAAATACAATACTAGATCAGGGGTTTGGTAGTTCTACTCATATATCACTAATTTGAGGGAGGCATAAACAATACACATTACATCTTTAATAAGTAAAAAAATCTCTAACAACCACTATTACCACTTAATAAGAAGTGGGAATTAATTCTATTATGATAATGAGAACAAAAAACACCTCACAGATTTACAAGAACTACTAGTGTTCTAATAGTAATATAAATAATAAAAAAATGAGTTTGTAGACTATTAAGGATTCTATGGTTGTTGTGAGCTTAAAACACTAGCCTTGGTACCACAAATGGTTTCTAAAAATAATAATGATACAAAATTAATATACACATACATTCCAACTAATTTTTATACAAATTAAATAAAATAGTGTTCGAAAATAGTAAATATGAATAGCAATAAATCTATAACAATAAAATAATATATGAATTCAGGTTATATAAAATAACTCACTATATTGAGGCGATCTATACTAGTAATACATAATTAAATTTGGGCTCTTGAAATAAATGATGCATCCATCTAGAAAAAAATGATTCCCATAACTAGAATCTGAGGAATTCATGTAAGTCATTGTACTATAAATAATATGTCGTCTCATGTACTCTCACATATGGCTATATGTGTACAAATAATTTAACCCCCTTAGGAAAAATCCTAAGAATATAATAAAGGTAGATTATTTTATAATAATATGTAACCCATTCTAGAGTATATGTGAATCAATATAACAGGTCATTGATTTATGCACAGGATACATTTATAACCTATTATATCATATTCTTATCCTATGTATCCAATATGTAAACCATCAATATTACTTAAAGATGTATTTAAAATATATATATATACAATATCCCAAAAATAAAAAATATTTTTAACTAATTGTTAGTCATGTAATGTATGATGCTTTAGAAATCCATAAAACATGTCCACGACATATATCAACATACATAAAAATTATAATAATGAAATACTTTTTCAATAAAAATAAAAGGAAGTATGAATATAATCTAATACATGCCCAATTAATCCAATCCTAAAATCATATAAGTATGAGTATGGTTAACAATGTATATATGTGTAGAACAAATGATAAAGGACTCGAAACATGGGGTATAATAAAACTTTATTGTGAAATAATATTATTTCAATCTAATGAAACCACATGAGTATAACATACTCGATTTGTTCGTCACAAAAACAATATTCAAATTAAAGAATTATTTATATAACTATATTAATTTCAAACAAGGTTTCATGAACTAAACATTGTAATTTACTAAAGAACTAAAATGGTAGTTACTAAAATCACATTGGTAAGGCACATAAAATTACTAGTAGTGGATGATGATAAGGGATTTTTTAATATTATAGTATAAGATAAATATCTATTTTAAATAACATTACTCAAAATAATTAATTTAAATCATCACTGTATACATTTTTTGTTTATTTATTTAAGCCTAGTGTTTATATCTATGGTTACTTGTCTCTTTTTTCATACACTTTCCCCTTCTCTACCATAATCGTCTGTTCTGGCTTCCTAGTCATTTACTTCCTTCCAGGTGATTCGGGTGCACCAGATACAAAGGGAGTTTTGGGATTTGTCTAAGGAGATGTAAGAGGTCCTGGGTGGAATGACATATGGTGGATTTCTCTAGATACAATGTTGTTTCAGATTTCTCTTCTGATGAAGTTTTTGGTTCACTTGGGTGGCCGTCGGTGATGTTCATGATGCTGTCATGCTGGTGGTTTATGTTTTTTGGTGATGAGGGATGCGAGATTGTCTCAATGTTTCACGATGGCTTGATGATCGGTGATGGTATCCGGTTTACTGATGTGGTGTTAAAAAATACAGTGGAACTGGTTTGGTGTCAATGACAATGACCATGGTTATGAGGAACTTTGAGACATCGTTGAAGATGAAGTTGACGACCATTGGGATTTTGGATGGTCTCACTAGTGTGGTGTTGGTATTGGAGGCGATAGGTGTGGAACTCGAGGCTAGAAAATGACTCGAGATTCATGTGGGGTATGGTTATTTTTCATGAATGTTGTTATTTGAAATTTCAATTTGTGGACTGGCACAACTTTTGAAATTTTGAAATATATGGTTTTACTCTAACCCTAAAAATGACATTTTGAAAATTAAAAAAATTGATTTGGAGGTCATGTTACATTGCTTTATAAGTAATAAATTTTTTGGACTATTCCAATCGATGTTCTTATTACCAAATAGAAATATAAACTACCACATTTCAAAAGAAGAAGCATATTTTTGTTTTGTTACGATTCTTTGACAATATTATATATAATTTATGCTTACATGGAAATATTTGAGCCATATAATAAAATATAAGTGTGACACATAATGGTGAGCTTGAGTAAAATATAAAAACATATAATGAGATATATTTCCAGAGTATACTCTTTATATACTTGTAATCCACGAGATAGTTTAAAACTGACCACACCAAGGGTCCCATTTCTGTCCAATATTTTTTTCAAAGTAAAATGACATCTTATTTATAATATTAGGTATCATAATATGATATATTCATGGGATACCATTTCATAAATTGAATAAATTTTTTTTGAATCCTTATTGGTTTAAAAAGTTTTTTTAAATATAGTTGTTTCATTATTGCCTATAAAAATTTGACTAGGATATGGTTTTATTGAATTATGATAACTAGATACCCTTGAAAATGGCATAATTACTTATTTAAAAATATCAATGGTAGAATATAAATTTAAAAATAATATATTATTGATTCATTTTTATTAAAATTAAAGTTAAAAAAAGTCTTGTTAACAGTATAGAGTAACCATGACATAGTCATAAAAGACCACCCACCAATATCAACAAAATGATTTACTAAATATATATTGTTCGTGGTAAATCCATAAAATCACAAAACCTGAATTTAATACCAAATCACATAAGTAACATAATATCAATAACTAATCAATCCCCAGTTCATCAAGAAAGGACAATATTATCAACCACTAAAATTATTTATGAAACTTGATTATCTAAATACAAAAAATAAATGAAAGGAAGCATTATTGAAATAATCCATATAATATAATAATCTTTTTTCATGAAATTCAAAAAACATCTATTAACCATGATCATGAATATCATTGATCAATAAAGCCTCATGATCCTCCACAACACAAAATAAGAGGAAACTCCTATATTTTTGTTTATATAAACCATGCATTGGAAGAATTCATTCTAGACACCAAGATTAGAGTAGGGTAAATCAAATGAGGGGGGAAATAATGTATGTATAGAACGTAGAATATATTTACCTTGGATTTAATTATCAAAATCACACAAGGAATCATTTTGACTCATACAGTTATAATTAAGAGTGATAAGGGACACATAAAAGATTTATTTGTATCTTAATCTAATTGAAATGAATATCATTTCGAAAAATACCCAGTAATGTTATAAAATAAAAGTGAAAAGTGGTCAATGTGACTCTATATTGAAATAATAATTTGTTAAGACCATAGAGTAACCATTCTGGGGCCATCAGCCACCTCTATTGGTGAGGTCCACTAACAGTGAGGTATATCTGTAAGGTTCATACGAGTGAGGTGTAATGGTGAGGTTTCATACCAGTGAGTATAATGGTGAGGTTTCATACTAGTGTGGTATATCCGTGAGGATCATACCCTTGAGGTATAATGGCGAGGTTTTACAACAATGAGTTATAACAGTGAGGTTTATAACCAAAAAAGTCTATCATTCCTAATTCATGTCTAATGTAACATAACCTATCTGAACTCAAGGGTTTGGTGAAAATGTCAGCTAATTGATGTTCTGTACCAATAAACTCATGTGTAATATCACCCTTTTGGTAATGATCTCACAAAAAAATGGCGCCTTACATCAATATGATTGGTTCTAGAGTGAGACACAAGATTATTAGAGATGATAATTGCACTAGTGTTATTGCAATTAATAGATTCATGTCTAAATTGATATCTATAGTACAAAAGAGTGTGTTTCATCCACACAATTTGTGCATAGAAACTACCAGCAGCTATATACTCTACTTCAGCAGTAGACAACGTAACTGAATTCTGTTTCTTACTACACCATGATACAAAGGACTTTCCTAATAAATGACATGTTCCAGATGTGCTCTTTCTATCTAACTTGCAACCAGCAAAGTCAGTATCTGAATAACTTATTAAATCCAATGATTGTTCTTTTGGATAAAACAAACCTAAATTTTTAGTATGTTTAAGATATTTGAAAATTCTTTTAATAGCAAGAAAATGAGATTATTTGGGATTAGCTTGAAATATTTCACACATACACACACTAAACATTATATCTGGTCAACTAGAAATAAGGTAATGTAGACTTCAAATCATTCCATTGTAATTTGTCTGATCAACTGGTTTCCCAGGTTCATCATTGTCCAACTTGTAGGTGGTACTCATGGGCGTATCACTTTCCTTAATACTATCTAAACAAAAACGTTTTAAAAGATAATTTTTATATTTTATATTATTTAAATTGATACCATTTTCCTTTTGAAAAACATGAAATCCAAGAAAAAATTTGACTTCTCCTATTAAACTCATTTCAAATTCATTTTTCATACAGTTTGAAAAATCAATACAGAAAGTATGTTAAGAAGATCCAAAAATAATATCATGAACATAGAATTGTACAATCAAAATATCTTTTGAAATTCTTTTAATAATGAGAGTTGGATCATCAATACCTTTGGTAAAACCTTTTGAAATAAGAAAATTTCTATGTCTATCATACCAAGATCATGGAGATTGTATCAAACAATATAAAGCATTAGATAGCTTAAAAACATTATTTGGAAAATGAGGATTATTAAATCACGGTTGTTGTTCAACAAAAACATCTTTAATTTTAAAACCATTTAGAATAACACTTTTGACATCCATTTGATATAACTTGAAATTCAGATAAGCAGCATAGTCAAGGAGAATCCTAATGGATTCCAATCTAGCTACAGGTGAAAAGTTTTTCTCATAGTCTATTCCTTTCTCTTGATTATAACCTTTTGCAACTATGCGTCCCTTATTTCAAACTATATTTCTAGATTCATCATCATTATTTCTAAAAAAAATTTGTGCCTACAGTCAAAGTGTCCTTAGGTCTGTCAAATAATTTCCAGACATTGATTATTTCAAATTGATATAATTCTTTTTGCATAGCCATTACCAAAAATTCATCATTTATTGCATCATTGATATTTTTGGGTTCTTACTATGAAAGAAAATCTTAATGTTCAACCCGGTTTCTATGAGAAGCTCTATTCTATTTCCCTCTATCAGGATTACCAACAACAACTTCTAAAGGAAGAATATTTAGAGTCCCAGTTGATTTAGTAAAGGTATGACTATATATTTCAGGTTCTTCTTTAGATTCAGGCTCTACAGAAATTGGTTCTAGAAATTTTCCATAGCTAGATGTCTTTACAATAGGTTCATTGATTTCATCATTAAGGTTCAAAATAGACACATCTTCTTCAACATTTTCAATGGAAGGTTTGGGTTCATGTGGATTAGTTTCATCAAACATTATGTGAACAAATTCTTCCACACATTTGTTTATTTTGTTAAAGACTCTATAGGATTTTATAGTTAATGAATAACCAAGAAAAATTATTTCATCACTCTTGGATGCAAACTTGTCGAGGTTATCTTTTGTATTGAGAATATAGACTTTGCAACCATAAACTCTTATGTAATTAACCGTAGGTTTCCTATGGAAACACAACTCATAAAGGGTATTTTTGAGAACAGGTCTAATCAAGACTCTATTAATAATATAACAAGTTGTATTTACAACCTCAGCCCAAAAGTAAATTGGCAGGTCATACTAATTAAGCATAGTTCATGCAATCTTTTGAAGGGTTATATTTCTTCTTTCTACTACACCATTCTGCTGAGGTGTCGTAGGGGCGTAGATGTTATGATTACAGACATTGTGTGAGATGTAAGATTCAAGACATGATTTTTATACTCACGACCATGATCACTTCATAGGTTCTTAATCTTAAGTCCACTAAGGTTTTATACAGACTTGGAATATTTATTAAAGTAATAACAAGCATCACTTTTGTGAGCTAAGAAGTATACCCATGTTTACCTAGAATATTCATCTATTAAGACATAGACATAGTGATTCCCATTTAAACTAGAAACTCTACAAGGTCCAAACAAGTCCATGGGAACCAAATGGAGAGGTTGAGATGTTGAAACATCTTTCTATGATTTAAAAGAAACTTTATGTTGCTTTCCCTTTTGACCAGGATTACAATCTTTGTCAGTTGGGAATTCAAGTTTTGGTAGGCCTCTAACAAAGTTCTTCCTAGTCAGTTTTCTAAGTGAATGAATGTTTTGATGTATTATTCTTTTATTCCATATCCAAGACTCTTTATGAAAAGCATTTAATCAAGTAATGTTTTCTTTAGCTAAAGAATTCAAATCAACAACATAAACATTTAAATTTGTCAAAGTATAAAATACTAATGTATTTTTAGAATTAAAAAAATTATAAGAACCATTTTCAAATTTTACATTGAATCCATCATCACACTACTGATAAATACATAACTGGTTATACTTATGTCCATCATCAAATAAAACATTCAAAATTAAAACTGAATCATTATTACCAATCTGGCCTAGGCCAATGATTTTTCCTTTTGAATTATCACCAAAGGTGACATGGCCTTCATAAACTTTGATTAAACTCTTGAACCATGAGTAATATCTAGACATATTCCATGAACATCCACTATCCATGTACCATACCTTTTGATGAGAACTCATCATGCAAGTTTCCTACAAAATAGGTTTAGAAACAAAATGATTTTGGTACCCAGATATTATTGGGTCCAGACATGTTAGCAAGCAAAGATTTAGGTACCCAAATTTATCTAATGGGTCTCAAATAATTTATAGAATCGATAGATTTTGAATAATAAACATTATTTGATCTATAACCATGTGAATAAAAAGTTGAAGGATACGAATTTCATGAACTAAAACTAGCAGTATTCTTTCTGGATTTAGGAATAAATATAGTTTTAGTAAACTATCTCTTTCCAGGATGATATCCTATTCTAGTGGTATATCTTCGTGCCACTTGTTTTCCTAAAATTTATGTATGTGTATCTTTTCTATTTTTGATCATCTTTATGTCCTTCCATAATTGCTCATTTGACAATTTCAGTTCAATATTTTACTCAAGTAATTGAGCATTGTTTTCCTTTTCTATATCAAGTTCATATTTAACAAAGATGATCAAAGAATGTTGTTTCTTTATGTCTATATACTTGTCCTTTAATTCATTACAGGTTTCTTATAGAATATTAGAATATTAAAATATTTCATTACTAGATATATTTTCATATTTAGAATCAGAATCATGTCCAGAATAATATGAATTTAAATTAGGAGTATCTAATGTGACCTGAGATGTGTTTGTCATAAAAAACATGTTAGCATGATTCTTTTCAGAATCAAAAATATCAAACTCACTTATGCTATCTTCTGAAGCACTATAGGTTGATTTCATAGATTTCTTTTACTTTATGTCCTTGGATTCATGTTTCTTCTTGAACATTAATTTTGGACAGTCTGCTTTCACATGTCCATTCCTTTTTCACACATAACAGACAATGGAATCACTCTTATTAGAATTTTTCGAATACTTTTTCCAATGACCTTTATTGTCATATTTTCCATTTTAATTTTATTTTCGAAATAATTTCTTCTTACTATAGAATTTCTTAAATTTTATGTCTATTTGATCCATTTTACCATCATTATCAGATGTACTCTCATCACCAAATGAGCTTTTAGATGTTATGTGAAATTTCTCCTTATCCTTACACTTTGAAGCGGATGTATTGAAGGCTACTGACATCATCCTTGGTTCATCATCTTCTTCCTTGTTTACTTTAAGTTCATCTTCATACATCATATGCTTACCAATTAATTACGTAATAGGAAAAGAACCAATATCATAAGTTTATCTAATTGAAATAGATGTGCCTCTCCATCTTTCTAGTAGACATCTTAGTATTCACATAATCTTGTCCATTATAGGAACATCATTTCCAAGTGACCTCATTGTGTTGAAAATCTCATTGAACCTGAGATACATGTTAGAAAAGGGTTCTCCAGAATTCATTTTAAAATTATCATATATAATAGTATAGGTATTCCATCTCATTTCATTAAGATTAGTTGTTCCCTCATGGGAAATAGCCAAAGTGTCCCGGATTTCATTTGCAGTTTTACAGGATGATATTCTACTAAATTCCTCATCACATAATGCACAGTATAAAGCATTCATTGTTTTATAATCATTATTGTAAGTAGTTTAGTAGATTCATCCCAAGTAGTTCTTTTAGTTTGTGGATTCTTATATTGAGTCTCTATAGAAGTCAAAATGTCAAATACCATACTCTATAAATTAATTTCAATTTTATGTTTCCACTGGGCATAATTTGTAAAATTAAATAATAGTGGCCTATTGGTAGCTGCATTTTCTAGTCTATTATCCCTAACCAGATTTTAGAAAAATAAATTTAAAGAGATATAATTTAGAACAAACAGAAATTTAATATCTTTAAGATACAACTAAAAAAAAGATGAAAACAGAGTATTTCTAAATCATTTATAAATAACAAAAAAAACCTCTGATACCAAATATTGGTCAGAGTGGATACTCAAGAGGGGGGGGGAATTTTGTTCCAATTATGACTTCTATTAAAAAAATATTTCTATTAAAATCCCCCAATTATAAAAAAAGTTAAATTTTAGTGAATTTGTTAAACTGTACGGGTTCGATTAGGTTCTCTAAATATTGATTAGGTCTGAGTTAATATAATCAGAATTTTAAATTAGCTTTATAAACTAACCTAATAATTTACAATAGTTATAAACACTTGCTAGATTAACTATCAATGTAACTTTAAAACAATTTTATATTTCAAATTAATTAGCAGCATAATATTCAATATAGGTTAAAACCAAAATGAGTAAGCACAAAAGATTTAAAACAAGAGGTTCAGTCTCAAGCCGTTACTTAGTCCTCTCAAACATCTTATATAAATTTTGATCCACACCATAGATCAGGGTAAGAAACTATTTATAGACTTTCTAAGTACAAAGACCTCTACCACAGTTCTATGTGGGAAAACAAAACAACAACACACTGGTTGGCCAGGTCCTACTTTTCCTCTACCACTATCCACATTGGGATACAAAAGAGTCATAGAAGGTTTGTCTGAGGATTTATAAATCATCCAGTTTAGCACATGGGTCAGTATGTATATGAAATGTACAGAGTACACACACTACTCAAAAGTCATTAAAAGAATCCCTAAGAGAATATATATGAGTTTAGAATGCTCTAGTGATTTGAAGTGCAACTCTGGAATCCTTTTGATTGAACATAAATGCTTATGAGTCCTTCTCTGGTTTTGTCTAAAAAACAGAGTGTAGTTTGCTATATTGAATTTTAGGTTCATCTTGAGCAGCTTGACTACATGAAGTGCTCATTGTAGTTCTCCACTCATTCACTAAGATTCACCTTATGTTATCTTCTTGTATAAATGACTTCGTGTATATCCAGTGTTCTTCAAAGATGCAGGTGTATGGATGTCACCTATCTTTTTGTGTATATGCACCACTATCTCTGGGTATCCTCTATGTAGCTCAATATTTTTTTTATACCATAGGCACTAGTCAAAATGAATGATTACCTATTTATAGGTATGAGGTACGGTTCCCTTACATGCCAACAACTATCATTAAATAACATCAATTGCATTAAAATCATCAAATATGATCATTACTTAATAAATAAATAGAAATACAGTTTAAGTAGCAATGACTGGTTATTAGTCATCTTATCAATAGCTATTTATCAGTAGAATTGTAACGGTGGACTTTGTAGCAGTGAGATTCCAATTGGTAGCTCTCAGTTCTTGTATCAGTATCTCCATGTATCGGTAGCTGTCTGTCGATTTCACTTCTTTTCTATCAGTAACTCAAATGAACAAGTAGCTTCTCATATTAGTGATTTTGTCTATATCAGTGAACATTGCATCAGTATCTTTGTATCGGTAGTCATTCATTTTTCTGGTTGTATCGGTAGGTCTTTATAACGGTAGCTATGTCTATCGGTCTGTATTAGTAGCTTGTATCGATATACTTCATATCGGTATCTCTGTTCTATATCGGTAGACTTGATCTATCAATATCATTTGCATACCAGTGGATTTATACATATGGATACCTCAATTCTATTTTAGTGACTCTGTCTATCCATTCTATCGGTAACCTTTGTCTATCGGTAGACTAAGTACCAGTAGGTCTGTAACGGTGACCCAACACTTAACTACTTATCTGTTCTATTCAAAACACATCCATATTGAGTTAGAGTTAATTCATTGTATGAAAAAACAAAGATAAACAGGGATTAACATATTCTAATGATTATTTTGATATGTATCATATATATATATAGGATTATAAGCACATATCAAGATTATCAAAACATATTAAAGCATGATTGAGATTATCAAAATAGGTGAGGTCAACAAAAAGAAAAATAAAAAATATTCCAATATATGAATAATGAGTATAATTTTTTAATAAATAATCATCACACATGTATTCATGTTATAATGGGTATTTTTGTTGTTTAACATTGTTATAGTTTATATATTCGTTATTAAAATATTCAAAAATTAATATAATGATTTAAAAAATAATACATATTTTCCCCACAAAAATTACATATATAAAAAATTTAAAAACATGATCATGGATTTCAAAAAGTAAATATTTTATAATTAATTTATGGAATTACTAACTAGAATGGATTTAATAAGGTAAATATTAGATAATTTCATGGATTTAGAGGAGAATTTTGGGATCTTGGTTTGTACATTTTATGATATTATAGACATGAATTATGTTTCTATATGAATATCTATATAATATAAAAAAATTACGACCAGAGTAATTTTTTCATGGTTACTATGTCATCCCATTAAATTAACATTTCATACCCTATCTCATACTATTTATACTGCTACTAAACATAACACAAAACCATATACTTTTGAAACATCCTAGTGAAATTAAAAAGATAATTCATTTTGTTTATTTAATTATTGTGCAAATAAAAATGCGTACTAGGTATTGTTTTTTTTAAATTATATAAATATTTCTTTTTCATTTACCATCATCTTTAAATAACTATATATTTATATATGAATCTTATATATGATCTATACTTGAATATTATTTTCATTTAATTGTGAATCATAATCGACTATTTCATATACATGATTATGTATTTCTTGAGTGATCAATTTCTGAATATTTATCCTTGTAAACAATCACAATATTATTTTAATTCATCATATTTGCCTATTTGAACTATTATATTGTCACTTTTAATAAATTGATTTTAAACTAATAATTTTTTTTGTTTTCAAATATTAGAAATAGTTATTATATATATTGGTAATATGATGTTTCATGCTCTCTATATTGTATTATCAAATGAATGATTGATATTTTATGCTCCATAACTTATTTTTTTTTTGAATATCAAGAATTCTAGGATCCAATTATTATGTTATAGGGTGAATAAATATTATATTTTTGTACGAGTCTCAAGTTATATGTCTATCACATCATTTAATTTTGTAAATATATAATGTTTGGTGGTGCATATATCATGATATGTAATATATTCTTAGTTTTTATGGTATATAGGTTCTCATTGGGGATGAATTTTTAATGATATATTCAATATCTATGATTTTTTGTACCATTATTTACATTAATCATAATATAATTTCATTTAGATTATAATAATATGTCATTTTGAACAATGTGTCCCCAAATTTTAACTAAATATATTTTTTTTGAAATTTAGAAAAATTTGTTTCATTATTTATCAGTGATTTTTTCTTAAAATCTAAATTATTTTGTTTTATATATATTATATAAATATTCCCTTATGAATATATTAAATCTGTAATATATTATTTATTCTATGATAATTCATAGATATTTACGTGGAAAATTATTTTTTATATAATTAATTGTTAAAAGATTAATGATCAATCGATAATTAAATTAACATGATTTATGATAAAAAAAGGTGGCGATTGTTTAGATACGTACATTAATTATATGATGTAATGCCCAAAAATCATGATTATTGTGGAAATTATAGGTTAAAATTATCTTAAGATAAATATATTTTGTATAAAATTTATTTATAATGAGGATGATAGTTATTTCATAAGTAATATGGAGACATTCCCAAAAAATTCATAGTACAAAGGTGATTGTAAAAGTAAATAAGAAACAAGCTACATTAATAAAGTTATCAAGATTCTTTTATCTCATTTTACAAATAATTTAGTGTAGAGAAATTTCTATTGTATTTTATTGGTGGAATATGGATCAACATTTATTATCATGTAATTATCTTTTTGAGTCTTTAGAGTTGATTGAAATTTTTTATTACTATACTCAGGTATTTGGATTTGGATTCATATTTTCTTCTTCATATGGATGTTATTAAGGACCCTTTAAGGGGTTTTGATTCCAATAATGCGGAACTACTATTCATTGATTTTTCAACATGGTAGTTTCAATATTATAGATTACATGAAAACATTGTTTATTAATAATTTTCATTGGTTTCCTAATTTAATTAAACATGAAAATAATTTTCTAATTAATTATTAAAGGTTATAGTAGTGTGTAGAGAATTAGAATTTTTAAAGTCATATTTTAGTGGTATTAATGATATATGATAATAACATAATGATGTTGTTATTGATGTTGATGGGATGGGTGTAAATATACATGAGTTTATTCCTTTTTATAAAAAAGTTGAAAAATAAGAATTAGAAGTAAAAAATGGTGAAAATTAGTTTGGGATGAAATTTTTATAAATGGTCCTCATTATGTAGAGATAATATATGAATTTCCTACTTCAATTGATGTTTATTTAATGGGTGTTTTCATTGTTCTAATATATTTTTATTGTTACATAGTAGAGAACATGAATATTATCCACACACTGAAGTGGATAAAAAACATATCCTCATTTTCCCAATGCTTCTACTTCTTGTAGTTCACTTTATCATTATAAAATAATTATATCTAAATAGAAAGCACCTAAAAATAACGATCATGTAGGAGTAATAAAATAAATCATGAATGTGTTATTTTACCAATTATTTATTTCTATGTAATAAAAAGAGAATCTTTTTCTCACAATGTGAATAGTTTATAAAAAAATTTTAACGGTATAACTAAAATGGGATTAGACATTAAAAATATAATGATACATATTACCAAAAGGCTTTTGGTGTTAATCTTCATTCATCCAATGATATTATTGATATATGGTATTAGATTATTGGAAAAGTTTGTGATAGCTAACAAAAGTGAAGTGGTTGGATATTTTAAGAATATTTGTAATTTCTCAAATTCAATAAGTATATTTTGTGAAAGAGAATTACATTTCTCTTGATTCATTAACAAAAAAACATGAGATAAATCCTTTACAATTATTAGTTATAATGATTCAACTGTATTATAAGGTTATTTTTCGAATTCGTTTAAAGGATCCCATATATCAACAAATAATGTTTGATCTATTTTTTTAATGGTATGGAAATTAGACATACTTATTTTCCCTAAATAAAAATTATATTCAATAATGAAAATATAATGTATTGATAGATAGAGTAATAATTTTTCTAAAAGAAACATACATGATAAAATTTGTATTTATATGAAAAAATACTAAGTTTATATATGAAATTATTATTATTATTTAAAAAAATGTGAATCATATATATTTTACATTTATATATAATAATATCATATCAAGGTATTTTAATTTAATAATCATATAAAATACATATTATTTGACCTCAAATGATAAAAATGACTGGTCGCATTGATAAGAGAATATATTATTTCAAAGGATATTTTTCATATTTTTAGAGGACATGGAAAATATTAAAAGATTTAAGGGATTGAATAATATATTTGTGATGTGATATGAATTTTTCTGCTGATCATATTCCAAAAATATATTTATCTTATTTGTAAGATTTTATGAGGGATATTTACGCACATATCCCATATAATCTATATATCATACAACATCATTTATTTTTATCTATATATAGTGTTTATTATGTTCAACAATTGTTGGAGATCATTGTAATTTTTTTGACCCAAATTTTAGTGACTACAACCATTGTAACATGGATCATATATCATCCCAAGACAATGATGTATATTCCACTATATTATTTTGATATATTTGGAATACCCACAACACCGAATTTAAATGAAACATTATTTAGTCACATTTTTCATGATCAATTAAATTTTTCACCTTTTGAGAGTCTATATAATACATTTATATATTATATATCTAACTAAATATTATTCAAACACCTCTAATAAGTGTAATATAAGAACAATCCCAATATTACATAAAATATACTATTTTTAATAAAATAAATTGTTCAACAATTTCATGGAGAACACATTTCAAGTCCATATTTTTACCGTATTATAAACTTAATAATGCAAATATAAACTTCTTCATTAAAAGAGAAACATGCAAATTAGGATAGGGTAAATTTATGGTATTTTTTAGTGAAGATTCATTTTTTTAACTTCTCGTAAAATGTACTATAATTTTATTAAAATTATTTTGCATCTAATTTTTTATATGGTTAAATTATAATTTTAATTAGTTTTAATGGTTAATTATAATATATGTTTCTCAATTAATACAATGTAAGTTATTGTGATCAATTTCACTTAAAAATTTAATGTAATAAACCTATATAACATATATAACATATATATGAGGATTTAATTATAATAGACATATAATTAAATTAAATTTCATTATTTTAATATAACTATGAAAATAAAGTGAAATTTATGTGTACCTACAACCTACCACCTCAATGAATGGTGCACATTAGTTCTAAAATCCAAATATTATTGAAAATTGTAAATACATAATTACTAAATATGAGATAATCTATTAATGGATTACATGATTGAGAATATGAAATATTAATCTAATTTATAGGAAAACCATATAATAAGTCAAAATATACTTGATAAAACTACACAATTCATAACTAAAATAGGTAAAATAATAAAATATTATTAACAAATGGGTAATAAAATATTTTAAGAAGTGAATATGTGATATTTTTAATATGATTATTGTTATAGTATAAGTTAGTTAATCATTTTGTACCACTATACATAATGATTAATACTAGAAAAATAATTGAAGGTTATGATAATGTATTTATTCTCAATATAAAATATACTTAGATTTATTTTTCTTATTCAACAATTCTCATTTATTAGGTGTACACACTACCATTTTAAGTGCTATATCATCAATCTAATTTTCTAATGATATTATATTTTTCATTTAATTCATGCCGAATTATTATTAAAATGTATAATTCTATTTTGGGACACATTGGTATGTTTATTAATTATTTTTCACCGGGATTTTTTTAATGTCAACAACCCTCGCTATTAATTATCATCATCTATAGTATTATTGAAGAATCCATATTATTGATTGAATATCTATATTTGTTTGGTAACACTATTTTTTTATATGAGTATAATTCTTTGAACAAGAAATACATGTGTTAGGGAATGTTGATGAAATCCCCTCGATGCATTGGTAGTATCTTGAGGAGAATTTGTTGGCCAAATAGTTTATTCTATTTCTTGATGGTAAAGGTAACATTTTACTGGGAAACATGAGATCTGATATTTAATCATTTCCTTTATTGTTAATTTTGTTATTATTCATCCATGATTATTTGTGTATACATAACTATAGATATATTTAATATAAGTTCATTGATTAAATGGCATGTGTTTCAGTTTCATACCTTGAAAAATTGAATTTTCTTAATCTAATTCGTCTAATGTAACATGTTGTCAGTTATTTTCCATTCTATTTTAATTTATTTCAATTTATTCATTACTTTTTCATAATTACATACCCTTATAGGGCATTTGAGATGACCCTTATTATGTTTCCTTTCCCCAGGTTTTGAAGAGGAATACTTTGAATAAGTTTACAATAAAGTTATTTATTACATTTTATTATGTATCATGTGTTTATTTTCTATATGAAAATTATTGTGGGTATAATGTATGTTATTTATCATTCCATGAATGATAAACCAAATATTCCATTCAGATTTTTAACTTTGTAAAAAACATGTTATAAATTAATGCATCGGTTTTGGGCGTGAAGGGGTGGGGTGTTACAGTTGGTATCTGCGATGTTTAGCAGCAACCATGGAAATGAGATTTAGAAAAATTAGATTAATGATAACAACATTAAAATTGATATATGTTATATGTGTAGATGATAATCCTAAAATTATGGAAATTTATTGATTATGTGGGTATTATAGAAACACATCACACTCTGGATACTACAACCAGACATGGTTCTATAACAGATGTACCTAGGAGACACAACACTGACAAGGTGTTCCTGGCCTAACTCAGGGTAACCTAGTACATGAATATGGGACTTTCTATGCACCTGGTTTGAAATTTCAGGGGATAATCTTAGGATAGTCCATATTTTCTTCACGTTTTATTAAGATGGATTTGAAAGAAAAAATTTGACCAAAGTAACCTATGTTTAAATTTCTAGGATTTACGATGCATAAATTTATTTGTGTATACCGTATTTGAAATTTTTTATTATAATATTACGAGCTAATATCGTAATATTAATTTCATTATAAATTGAACCTTCATTGATGAATTGGGTCAATAATCATGGAAAATTTAGAGATCTTCATAATGGGGAAATCGATAATACTTATATAACAATGAGTAAGATCATGGAAATATTAGTGAAACATAATCAAGTTATGAAAAATAACCTTTCCAGGATGGAGAAGCCAATTTCTCATAGATAATCACATATTCCAAATCTCATTATATGGATTAATCCCCCATCGTATATTGGGACTATAAATCCTTTTATAGCGAAGCAATAGATTAAGTATTTTGAGAAGATATTTATAGCATTAGAACCAAAAAAGAAAAAAACTACACATGAATTTTATTATGTCCAAGGTGATTCTGATCAGTGGTGGAATCTAATCTAGAATATAGTGGAGGAAAAAGAAAATGAACATATATAATCGAGTAATTTTAAGGAGTAGTTATTTGATAAATACTTTCCTCATGATAAATAAATTGAGAAGAAGAAAAAGTTCCTTACCTTAAAGTAGAAGGATGAAGAAACTATTTTAAAATAAAAAAACACTTAATATGGTTTTCTAGGAATGATAAGTATTACATATGCTATTTTGAGTTCAATAGTGGTCCATTATTTTACAGTCTAAACCAAATCGTCAATGTTCTCTGATTTATCATATTTTTTCATCATATGAAGAAATTTTTTTATGTTCCATAGTAGAAGGGATGGAATTCTAAGGATCCTATGTAATCAAAGTAATCCGAGAGAAGAATAGTTATTCATAACATGATGTGAAAGGGAACGTGTCAAAGAAAAAGGGAATAAAGCAATTCCCACCTTGTGGGATGTATGGGAAAAATCACTTAGGAAAATGGTTTAAGAGACTCAGGTTCTTTTTTTAGTGTAGAAAAAAAATGGTCATCATATTAAATACAACAATGGGTGAAGAAAAATGATTACATTTTTAATTTCAACTATTGGTAAATGGGGCCCTACTCAAGTGAATACCCCTAGTGTCAAAGGGATTTTAACGCATAGGAGAGTCCAAGGGGATATGGAAAATCATATGTTGTATCAACCCAGGTAAATAACAAATATGAAATATTCCTATTTATTAATATTTTGGAATAAAATATTAATATTACTTTAATGGTAATGCTAGGTTCGATGGAATACCCAATGTGCAATAACGAGTTTCATTGAAATCTTACATTGCACCCTAATAATATAATAAAATTATTTTAAATTGTAGTTAATCCTTGCCATTGTAATGGGAATAATTAACAGAACTAACTACAAAATTATTATATAATTTTGTTAAATATTTTAATAATTACCAAATAAATTATGAAGTCTTAAAATGCGAATGAACCCAATTTCAAGCATAAACATTATAATATTATTTAAATGGTCGATTAACCGCCTTTTGATGGTGAACACTTTTTAAATCCACTTTTTGACAATTTTATATGTTATATTTGACAAAATAAAATCCTTCTTTATAATGAGGACATCAAAATTTACTTTTTGTAATTTTTTTTTATTTTTCCGATAAAGTTCATTTTTAATGAAAATTGAAAAATGTTTTATTTTATTTTAAAACCACCTTTAAATATAAATTATTTATATGGTTAGATTATATAATCAATTTGTTTTAATGTTTAATTATAATATATCTTTACCATTTAATACAATGGTGGTCATTGTAATTAATTTCACTTTGAAATTGGAAATAAACAAGTGTCAATCTTTTTATAAATATTGTTTCTTAAAAACATGCTATTTTTTTGACAACGGGAATTAATTATAAAATTTATTAATGAAAATTATATTTTTTGAATTTGGTAAAATTGAAATCATTTTTATATTTGGAATATCAAATTTTCTTTGGATAAATTTTTGGTGTTTTTCTGACAAATGATCATTTTTAATGAATAGTGAAAAATACTGGATTTTACTTCAAAACTGATTTTTCATATAATTTAATAATATAGTCAGATTGCCAATTTAATTGGTTTAAAAGTTTAATAAAATTATTTTTTTTCACTTAATACAATTTTATTCTTTGGAAGTAATTTCAATTTTCAATTAGATGTAAAAACAAGTCAATCTTTTGATAAACATTACATCTTAAAAACCTGTCTTTGGTTGTGACAACGTGAATTATTTTTAAATTAATTAATGCAATTTATTTTTTTGTAATTTGTTAAAATGGATTCCATATTTGGAATCAAAATGTCTAAATTATGTAATTAAGACATTTTTTTGGACATTATGAATAGTAACAACGGTAATTATCTTCAATTATCGTGCTTAATAAGTAACCGTGAAGTTAAGGGTAATAAAATAATATCATAATAATATAAAATGACCCTAACATGTGTCCACATCCTCTTTTTTGAGTCATTTCTGACCACGTTAAGCTTTTTAACGAACATGAGGGCCCATGAAGTCACATGGGTGTAATAGTGACATTTATGACATTATTTTTAAAAAACAAGAGAAATATAAAAAAGGTTTGAATATTGTATGAAAAAAAAAATTATTTTGGTTTACATAAATGATCACTTTGACTATAAATATAAATTTGAAATCTAAAAATATACCTAACATCATGGTATCTTTTTTATAATTTTTAGACATTAAATAAATAAATTTATTTATGACACCATGATGATGCAATGATTATCTCATTAATGAACGATTATATAAAATGAAAAGACAATAAAAAATATAAAACATAAAAATTTCAAAAACCTATTATATGGGAGAATTTAGAACACTTATCACCTTATCCTTGAAATATATAATAGTGGGACCTTTAAAATCTGAATATCATTTTATAAAAAAGTAATAATTCAAGACTTTCTAAAAGTGACCCTCCTCACTCTTATAAATGTCCCCAAATCTACCCCCTTACCCACACCTCTCATGCCCTTGGATTGTCCAAAATCTATTTATATTACCTCTCCACATACCTCTCTTACTCCTACAAGCCTCACTTGGGGTAGTAGTCTTTCCAAGGAAGCCTTTGGCTCAAATAAAAAATAGTTACCCAATTTAGAGGTACAGTCTTCTCTCAAGTTTCATTCTTTTATTTTCCTTCTTCACTCACCACTATATTCTTATTATTTGATCCTATAATATCACTAGTATTATAAATATATTAGGATGTTGTTATGATAAGGATTCTACATACACTTACACACACCTCCGTCTAATGGTTAATGATCATACTGTTTATTTTGGGTGGCGAATTACTGCCTCACGAAACGATGATTTTTCAATATTACATTAACACCTCTCATGGTGGAAATTATGATGGAACTAAATTAATATATGATATATATTATGTTTATGTCCCATACATTCTTCAGTATTTTATATTTAAAACAAACCTTTATTCTTTTCATGTTGTGCAAATACAATAATTTCATATGAGGATGTGCGGACAACCGCCCCCTCATGTGATGTGACTCGTTCATTCCAAACATGGAATTTATAAGTAATTTAATTACTGAACATATGTTAACTATATAAAAAATATATTATACTGGAATTATAATATATATATATGTCTCATTTAGTTTTAATTGCATTAATATGACAAATAAATGAAAGTATCATTCATGCGTATGTACGGCCTACTGTCTCCATGAACGGTGAATTAAATTGTTTATCTCCAAATGTTATTGAATAGTATAAAATTAATATATACTAGATATATATGATATTAAAATCATTAAACCATTATGAAGATGATTTAATTACAACTAGAGGGACACTTCTCTTTAAACATGTTCATTGTTGACTCATGTACTGAACATCGACAAAACGTATGATATGAACTCACATAACTAACTAATTATTATTGCATGATAATATTTGATATGAATTGAATAATAAAATTTAATGTAATTCCTTAGTAATTAATAAATATACCAATGTTTATTATTCATTAATATAAAGAAACGATCAAGACAAGTCAGACTTGAGGTAAGGGATTTCTTATCTCACTTTTAATTCCGTGAGATTTACATTATTCGCGACATTGTTATTTTATGTGGTGTATTGTGTACTGACACTTAATATATATTTTCATGATTCTATTTATATTCATTCTATTCTGTTAATCATTTGGTGTTTATTATCTTTTGGTCATACGAATCTATTTAATAAAACGAGGTAGGGGTTTTATCTAACATCTTATTCCCATTAGATTCATGATATATTTGTCACTATCTCCTTTGAGTGGTGTGTGTACTACCCATTATTCTACTCTTGGTGTAATATAATTTCAGTCATGGGTATTTACATAAACATTGTATAGTCCTTCTATCATGGGGTGTATGTTTCGAATGTTACCCAAATCCATAAGGGAACCTTTCACCCTCCTCTTTTTAAAGGACTTCTTTTTGTTAGGTCTTTTAATTTACATCTTCTTAATGATGAGATATATTATTATATATCAACATAGCTATAAATTTTATGTCCAAGTGATTAGATACCTTTTTATCTCTATTGAACTCATTTTCTGAAATTTAATGTGACTTCATTAGGATGTCGAATTTCTGTAAGGGAACTTCTTAACCCAATTTAAATTCATTAGGTTAAAACTGTACTTCTTGATTATGTCATGATATGAACATGTTTGGATGACCTCTGATTATTTTACACTTAATACCCACTTATATGGAGTGTATTTATATTTATCACACATAATTATATAATTGATTTATCCTTAATCTAAGGATACCATCTTTGTACAGGATTTCGTCTCAATCTCTTTTCATTGAGGCATCTTTTGATTAATACATGTCATTATTTTATATGGTTTATAAAACCATTTTTACTTTTAATTTCATTGAAAAGGAATCTTTTTACATGATTTGTTTTACTAAATGACAAAATGAATGTTTTTTTGCCTTATGTATTCGGCGACAACGGCTTCTCCACCACTATGACCGTTATTTGAGTTTCAGCTTCCTCTAAAAGCCATAATTTTTTTTGTGAAAAATAAATACCATGTTTTACATTTCATTTATTTTGGTGTTGAAAATGGTTTTGATATTGTTTTTTATATCAATGATTTGTGTTGATATATTGTGATTCAAATATAGAAATGTTATGTATTCTATATGCATGTTTTATGTGATACGATTTTGTTTTGGTTCTTGGGCATTGATAATGAAGTAGGGTGGTTCCGTGATAAACTAAGGGTGGGTGAGCCCGAGATAGCTCCCCATTGAATTAGGTAACAAAAAGGAGTTAAATGCTATGGTGTCTCCAAAGGGATTTAGGGAATATACTGTGATGAGTATTCCAAACGTAACCCTGAGGGTTACTCCCTACGTAAGAATGTTATGAATGCCTCAAGTAACCATTAAGTCTTATGATTTATATGAATTATTCTTAAGTCGTATGATTTCATGAGGTATGTTGAAGTGCTTATGTTTTATGAATAAAGTATGATTTTATTCACTCTTATGTATACATGGACTAATGTTTTCTTTCCGTATTTTTATATCACTTACTAAACTTTTTATGCTCATCCCATGTTTTTGAAATGTTTTCCATAGGACATAAAGATAAATAGGGTCAAGGATAGGATCAAGGAAAGAAATGTTGTCTAAAACATGTAACTAGTCAAGTTTCTTTTTTAAAAGTTTTTATTTTATGAAAGAATGGAAATTGAGTAGAAGTGTATAATTTATAATCTTTTGGGATGTAATAGTTATTTCCTAGTTCTATAAAACTCTAAACCTGAAAAGATCTTCAATGTGAATTATTCATTTAATTCATGAATATGTAATATTTTAAGGATGTGTCCTTATAGTTGGTATCAACGGTCGGTTTATATATCTTTTGAGGTTATGGTATTCTTTAAGAACAATTGACATTATCAAAATGGTTAGGATTTTAAAAAGAGTCACAGTTTTTTTATAAATTGAATGAGTTTAAGATAACATGAATAAGTATATGATAGTGTTTACACTTCTCATAATATATTTTTAATAATATACTCACACTAACCTGTTTTAATTTAGTAAATGGATGGATCTAGCAGGCACCAAAGTCACAGTGGATGTGACGAAAACTGTGACTGTTTTCCAAATGAGCAACTCGAGGATATGTGAGATGCAATGAAAAATATTATGGTTATTCTCAACCAACTATCTGTAGTCATGATTGACCACATGAAGCTTAGTGATTTTTATAAGGCATCATATATGCGAGAAATAAATCCCTACAGAAGTTCAGGTAATAATCATAAAGGTAGGTATGTTCAAATACCTATGTGTCAATGATGTGGAAAGAAACACATAGGAAAATGTTTCAATGGGACATAAAGATGATATTGATGTGGAAATGAAGGTCATAAATCAAAAACATACCATGGGAAAAGGAAGCATCTAGTTGAATCTTGGAAAGGGAATGAATTTATTTCTATTTAAACAATTGAATGTTTTAAATGTGGTATGCATGGTCATTATACAAACATATGTATTATGAAGATGTTTTGGGAATAGGATCACCAGGATCGTACAAATATTCATTTACCAATACCTAATTCCATTCCGATTGTGAATGAAGAAACTGACAATGACAAATCAAATGTATGAATTATTTCTTAACATATGTTTTCTTATTATTGAAATATCAGGATATGATTCATGATTTTGTTTGTAGGAAAGAAGTATTTCAGAATAAGTTTGAAAGAAATGGTTAATGGATCATAAAAATATTGAATGAGTAAGAAGTCAACATATAAGTGATTCAAGAGTTATGGTAAATTTTAGGATGGGGAAATTCTTAAATGTATGAAGGCTATTTTGATGATGAGATTACATTAGATTACTTTTTATAGTATGTGTAACCCTAATGTTTGATATATGAAAATTTAATTCATGGAATAATTCTCTTGTCTTTTGTGGATATAGTTATAAAGAACCATTTGGGTCTATATGATCCTTGAATTTGAGGTAATTATTGGTTAATACATTTTGGGATGAAAAAAGAAAGTTTTTAGATAACCTTTTTGGTTAAAATATGTTATTGTTATTTTTGATGAATTTATCTCTTTTTTGGGAATGTTATAAAATAATGTTGCTTTTGAAAAGGGACAACACGCAAACCATGTGATAAGCAGTCGCGTCGGACGAAGTTGCTGTAATCGAACCCACAACAAAAGTACGACTGGTATTTATCACCTACCACAATGCTATGTTATGTCCCTAGTTAGTATGAATAATTATTATTTTTTATATGATCTTATGAATCAAGAATAAGTTGATTTTGGTAATGATTAACCTATCATGGAGGATATTTGATTAGGTTAATTACATTTCTGTATGAGACTTTAAGAGTAACTGATGTTATTTGGAGATAAATGTTATGATTTACCTTGGTAGACTATTTGATTAAATCCTTCAGTGATTTGAGTTTCAATCATAGTTTGGATTACTTTGAAGAATTTTATGGATAACTATTTATTTAATGTAATTTCTTGAACCTTGGGTTCTTTTTTTTTGAATTTTGGAGATTATGAGTAGTATTTATTTTAATAAAGGATTATCCTTCTGGGAATTATATGATCTTGTACTAAAAAATTGAGTTTTGGTTAAGGTATAAAGACATGGGAAATATATAGTTCATCTTTTGTGGATAAGGTTATTCTCTAGATGTTGATTATAGCGCTCTTAATGTGAAAATTCATCCTGAATACTCATCATTTGGAGAAAATATGAGTTTGTCTTTGAAATCTAGTAAGAGATGAAAATATGCATGACATGTAACTATGTTTCCTTATGATTTAGATAAGATCAAAAATATATTCCTCAATGGAGTGTAACATAAAACAAAAAAGTTGTCTGTTAAATATTCATATTGTGGAATCAAATACCGTTTAACCCATCACAAGTTTGTGATTTTCTGGTGGTTAACTTTCTCCTAAAAATGTTTTCTATCACTCTCCATCAGAACTAGACCCTTTGTTTTCTCATCCATATACATGTTTTCCTGGAATCCTAGTATCTGTTTTCTTGGGCGACCTTTTTACTTATTTATAATTATTTTAAAGCGATAATTCTATTTACTCCTTTTCTGATGTGGGGCTTTCAATAAAGTTTTTGAGCCATATTTTAAAATTGCGATGACATAATTTCCAAATGGAGGAACTATGTAACATCCCATGTAAATAAAGAATATGAAATTTCCATATTTATTAGTATTTTTGAATAAAATTTAAATATTTCTTTAATGTAAATACTAGGTTCTATGGCATACCCAATTCGCAACAATGAGTTTTTTTGAAATCTTACGTTGCACACTTATAATATAATATTATTATTTTAAATGGAAGTTAATGCATATCCGTTGTAATGGTGGGAATAAATAGAAATAACTATAAAATGATTCTATATGTTAGTTAAATATTCTAACAATTACCCCATAAATTATAGACAATTAAAATGCGAATGAATCCAATTTTATGCATAAACATTCTAATATTCTTTAAAAGGTAGATTAACCACCTTTTGATGGTGAACCCTTTTTAAATCCACTTTTTGAAAATTTTATATGTAATATTTTTCAAATTAAAATCCTTATTTATAATTGGGACATCAAAATTTACTTTGTGTAAATTTTTGTTATTTTTTCGATAATGTTCATTTTTAATGAATAGTGAAAATTACTGTATTATAATTAAAAACCTCATTTATATAAAATTATTTATATTGATATATTATATAGTAAATATATTTTAATTTTTAATAAGAATATAATTTTACCATTATATTCAATGGTGGTCATTGTAATTATTTTCACTTTGAAATTTGACATAACCAAGTGTCAATCTTTTGATAGATACTGTTTCATAAAAACATGCTATTTTTTTGAAAGTGGAAATTAATTATAAAATTAATTAATGAAACTTCTTTTTTTGAATTGGGTAAAATGAAAATATTTTTTTAATTAGGAAAATCAAATTTACTTTGGATTAATTTTATGTATTTTTCAAACAAATGTTCATTTTTAATTAATAGTGAAAAATACTGTATTTACTTCAAAACGTCTTTTTCATCTAATTTAATTTTATTGATAGATTGTCCTTTTAATTTGTTTTAAAGTGCAATTGAATTTTTTTTATCAATTAATATAATTTTGTTCATTGAAAGTAATTTCACTTTTTAATTGGAAGTAAAAACATGTTAATCTTTTAATAAATTTTACTTCTTAAAAACCCATCATTGGTTGTGACAACAGGTATTATTTTTAAATTAATTACAGAAATATCTATCTTTGGAATTTGGTAAAATGTATTCCATATTAATAATCTTAAGTTCTAAATTATTTAATTAGGACCTTTTTGTTATTTGGACATTATGAATAGTAACAAAGTTAATTATCTTTAATTATCGTGATTAATTAGTAATCAGGTATTTAAGATTAATAAAACAATATCATAATAAAATAAAATTACCACAACATGTTTCCACATCCTCTTTTTTGAGTCGTGGCTGACCATGGAAATATTTTTACAGAAATGTCTCGCCCATGGAGTCACATGGGTGTAATAGTGACATTTATGACATTATTTTTAAAAAAGAAGAGTAATATAACAAAGGATTGTATATCCTAAGTAAAAATATTATAATTTTGTTTACATAAATGATCACATAGAATATAAATATTAATTTTAACGATAAAAAAATTACCTACATCATGGTATTTCTTTTATAATTTTTGGACATTAAATAAACCAATTTATTAATGACACAATGATGATGTAGTGACTACCTCATTAATGAACGATTTAAATAAAATGAAAATATAAGGTATAAAATAAGTCATACAATTGTCTAAAACCTATTATATGGGTTTATTTAAACCATTATCACCTTATGTTTGAAATATATCATTGTGGGACATTTTAAATGCCAAAATCATTTTATAATAAGGTAACATTTCAAGACATTCCAAAAGTGATCGTCCTCCCTCTTATAAAAGGCCCCCACCTATACCCCCATGCCTGCAACTCTCAATCTCATGGATAATACAATCTCTGCTCATATAGTCTCTCCACATCCCTATATTACTCATTTAAGACTCACTCATGGCATAAGTCTTTCCAAGGAAGCCTTTGGCTCAAATCAAAACGAGTTACCCAATTTAGAGGTGACGTCTTCCCTCTAGTTTCTTACTTTTATTTTCCTTCTTCAATCACCACTATATTCTAATTATATGATATCATAATTACAGAATTATTCTAAATATATAATTATGTTGTTATGATAATGATTCTACCTACACTTAAATAGACCCTGTCTAATGGTTAAAGAACATATTGTTTCTGTGGGTGGCGAATTACTGCCTCACGAAACGATGATTGTTCAATCTTCTTTTAACACCTCTCATGGTGGCCATTATGATGGAACTATATTTATATATGATATATATTATATTTATTTTCCATCTATTTTTATGTATTTTATATATAAAACATACCTTTATGCTTTTCATGTTGGGAAAATGTGATAATTTCATATGTGGAGGTGCAGACAACCGCCCCCCTCAAGTGATGTGACTCGTTCTTTCCAAACATGGATTTTATAAATAATGTAATTAATTAAATTATGTTACCTATATAACATATATATTATACTTGAGTTATAATATATATATTTCAAATTAAGTTTTAATTCCATTAATATGACAATGAATTGAAAGTAGCATTCATGGGTACATACCGCCTACCGTCTCCATGAACGGTGCATTTCATTTCATATATCCAAATGATATGGAATAGTATAAAATTAATATATACTGGATATATATTTTATTTAAATCATTAATTCCATTCCGGAAATGATGTACATTAAACTACGTGGACAATTCTCTTCAAACAAGTTCATTGTTGACTCATGTACCGAACATCGACAAAAAGTATGATATGAAATCACAGAATTAACTAATTATTATAACATGATTATATGTGATATGAATTGAATAATAAAATTTATAGGAAGTCCTTAAGAAATTATAAATTGATCAAAGTTTATTATTTATGAATATAAATAAACGAATAGGACAATTCGGACTTGAGGTAAGGGATTTCTTATCTCGCTTTTAATTCCGTGAGATTTCCATTATTCGCCACTTATTTATTGCATGTGATGTATTTTTTACTGCAATTTGATATATATTATCATGATTATATTTATATTCATGGTATTCTATGATTCATTTGTTGTTTATTATCTTCTTGTCATATGACTTGATTTATTACAACGAGGTAAGGGGTTTTTATCTCACTTTTTATTCCAGTGAGACTCATTTTATATTTTTCACTATCTTCTCTGAGTGGTGTATGTATGGCCCATTATTCTACTCTTTGTGTAATATAATTTCGTTCATGGTTATTTTCATCAACATTGTATATTCCTTCCTTCATTGGGTGTACGTTTCGGTAGTTACCGAAAACGGTAAGGGAAACTTACACCCTCCTCTTTTTTAAAGACTTATTTTTGTTAGGTCTTTTAATTTACAAATTCATGATGTTGGGATATTTTATTACGTATTTTTATTGCTGTAAATTTTATGTCCAAGTGATGAGATACCATTTTTATCTCTCATCAACTCATTTTCAAAATTTTAAAGTGATGGCGTAAGGCTGTCAAATTTCTGTAAGGGAACTTCTTAACCCAATTTCAATCATTCGTGTTAAACCTATTCTTCTTGATTATATATTGCTATGAATAAGTGTGGATTACATCTGATTGTTTTACACTTAATATCCACTTATATTGATTGTATTTATATTTGACACACATAATTATGTAATTGATTTATCCTTAATTTAAGGATATCACCTTTGTATGGGACTTCGTCTCAGTCTCCTTTTATTGAGGCATATTTTTATTTCTACATGACTTTATTTTATATGTTGTATAAAACCATTTTGAATTTTAATTTCATTCAAATGTAATCTTTTTACATTAATCATTTTACTGAATGTCAAAAGGAATGTTTTTTTGTCCTACTTATACGGCGAAAACGACTTCTCTGCCGCCTTTACCATTATTTGAGTTTCAGCTTCCTCTACAAGCCCAAACATTTTTTAATGAAAAATAAATACCATGTTTTAATTATCATTTATTATGGTATTGAAAAGGGTTCTGATAGTGTTTTTTTTATGTCAATGAATTGTATTGATATATTTTTATTGAAATTTTGAAATGTTATGTTGTCTTTATGCATGATTTATGAGATATGATTATGTTATGGTTCTTGGGCATTTTTTACGAAGTCAGTTGGTTCCATGATAAACTAATGGTGGGTGAGCCTGAGATAGCTCTCCAATGCATTGGGTAATGCAAAGGAGTTAAAAGCTAAGGTTTCTCTGTTGATATTTAGGGAATATACTGTGATGTGTATTCCAAATGTAACTACGAGGGTTAATCCCTACATATAGATGTCATGAACGCCTCAAGTTACCTTTATTTCCTATGATTTCTATGAGTTATTCATAAATCTTATGATTTCATGAGGTATGTTAATGTGATTATGTTTTATGAGTAAAGTATGATTTCATAGATTCTTATGAATACAGGGACTAATGTTTTCTTTCCATATTTTTATATCAATTACTGAGCTTTTTATGATCATCTCATGTTTTAGAAATGTTTTCCATAGGATATAATGATGAATAGGGTCAAGGATGGGATCTAGGAAAGACATACTATCTAAAACATGGAACTAGTCATGTTTCTTTTTTTAAGAGTTATTTTTTTAGAAATAAATGGAAACTGAGTAAATGTGTCTACTTTAAAATCTTTTGAGATGTAATATTTATGTCCTAATTCTCTAAAACTCTAAACCTAAAAAGATCCTAAATGTGAATTATTCATTCAATTAATGATTATTTAATTTTTTAAGGTCTGGTCTATATATATGTTATCACTACAGTAGAGTTTAAATTTCCAAATAACATAATAGAAGGTACACTAATCCTATATTCTAATCTAGCCAATGAATTATTTGATTCTAGATCATCACACTAATTTATATGTACCTAGTTTGCAATTAAAATAATACATTTCCATTTTGATTTGATAAGAGGGGTTTTAGTCAAAAATCCCAAGCGAAGAATCATTTTCAAAAAAGATGTGTGAGATAGTACAAATGATGAAGAAAAAACATACATTATGTGAAAACCATATAAACAAACCAATGGTTGAATTTTATAATATAATCTTTCTATACTGGATCTCGAAATATGATGAAAAATTTTATTACAAGAGGTAGTCAATTAATATTTTTGAGGATGATGTAGAATCCCTAATCTTTGGGGAAGAATCTTACTCACCTGATTCTTATTTTGAACCACCCTCAATTGAACTATTGAATGAAATTATTTTAGAATAAGGGAAAATAATTACTACTAAAGAAGATAGTAATCTTAAAATAGATTATGTACCGACTTTGAGGGAAAACATTGATGAATTTCATAAGGATTAAACTAGAAATACCCAGAACATGATGTTTAGTTCACCATTGATTTAATCTATGATGCGAAGGAATTATAAATGAAATACCTGTATAATTTCCATCGTGGAATTGGTAGAGTTGAAAAATAAATATAATATTGGGTTAATAAAGAATATATTCGCCCTATTTTTTCACTATGAAAATCCTCTATCCTCTTTATTTTGAATAAAGATACATCTACGAGGTTGTGTATTGATTATACGGAAATAAATTCCATTAAAATACGTAACAAATATCCACTAACTCGAATTGATGACTTATTTTAACAATTTCACAGATGCTTAGAGTCTTCAATGATTGATCTATATTCTTGGTTTCGTCAATTTTTATTATGAAAGGCGGACATTCTAAGCCCCATTTTCAAATGAGGTAAGGAAATTACGATTTTATAGTATTTATCATTGTATTGACTAAAGAAACATCTATTTTTATAGACATAATGAATAAATTTTTCAAGGAATATCAAGAGGATATTGTTCTAGTATTCCTTGATGATATTCTGGTGTATTATAAAACCTATTCGGATTGTGAGGATCACTTTCGGATCGTCCTAAATACTCTTATAAGGGAAGAGTTTTCTGGGAAATTCAGGACATGGAATATTTGGCTTCAAAAAGATTCTTTTCGTGGTCATATTATATCTAATTCCAGAATATCAATTGGTCATACAATGACAATGGCAGTCAGAGAAAGAAATATAAAAACAAACATAATAGAGGTATGTAGTTTTATTGTTTTAGTAGGCTATACTCTACAATTCGTTATGAAATTTGCCCAATTAGATAAATTGTTAACCAAACACACACATAAATGTGTAATTATTTTCTAGAAAAACGAATATGAAGAATTAATTAATGAACTAAAGAGGATATTAGTCAATGCTGTAATTATTAGCCTACCATCTGGTAGCAATGGGTTTTTTATATATTTTGATCCATCAATGAAGGGACTTGGTTATGTCTTAATGAAAAATGATAATGTTATTTCATATGCATCATGAGAATTGAAGGATTGCTAAATGAACTACCCAACCCAATATCTTGAGTTATCAAATGTAATATTCATCTTGAAAAGTCAAAGATATTTTCTCTATGGAGAATGATGTGATACATACACAGTTCCTAAAATACAGAAATACATCTTCTTGGATGAAGATATCAAAATGAGACAAATGATATTTCTATAACTACTCATGTATTACGATTTATTAATACACAACCATACATAAAAATAAAATAAGGTGGTGTATGTGTAGATTTGGATAGATCATGGAGTTATAACCTAATTGAGGTTTGATAAGGATCATATGTTCACAAATCTATTGATGATGTATATGGGAATTTATAAGGAATGGGAGGCATATAAAATTTTTCAAATGATTGAAAATCCATCATTATTATAGAGGATAAAAAATTCTCAATATGATAATTAGGAATTTCAAAAGAAAATTAATGGCATTACCGAAGAAAAATTAGGAGACATTTTTCGTGAAGATGGTGTTCTTAAATTTTGAAAGAGGTTATGTGTTCCATCTATCCATGAGTAAAAAATATAATTTTTTGATGATTCTCATAGATCCAATTTCTCTATACACTCATGTATCACAAAGTTTAATATGGAACTAAGGATCACTTTCTGTATGATAAAATGAATTGGAAACTTGTGAATTATGTATCATGATGTCCAATTTTCAAACAAGTGAATGATTTAAGGAACCATCCTCAATGAGTTCATCAATGTCTTCTTATCCATAAATTGAAATCTGATGAAATGACTATAAATTATTCACTCTACATCCAAAGACTCCTATAAGTCATAATTCAATATGTGTAAGAACCTTGTTTTTTCTATGAAAGGCTTTGGAATATTATTGATGATATTCCAGTGCAGTGCCTTCAGACGGCGTGTGATTCCGAGCCCCGGAGTGGCCGAAATTAAATTTTCAGTGCGTTCACACTGGAAACGCCAAATAAATGGGATAACTCCTAAAAGTAGTTCCGGATCAGAGATCCGAGTGTACGGATAGGTCTGAAATGGGGTGTTTACCCTAGGAACGACATAGAGCTTGTTGGTGCGGGATGTTCGGACCCCTCGCCCGCTTCTGGAACGTTAAACAAATTAATTAATTAATTAATTTGTTTGTTTAATGTTGAAACGCATGTATCACTTAAACGGTGGCTCAGATTAGGAAACTAAGGGCACTGTTGAGTTCTGTGCGTGCCGTTTACCCTAGGAGGGGTATAAGATTCACGGGCACGAGTCGTTTCTGAAAAATGGCCCCATGGGCGTTTTTGTAATTTGGCGCCTTCGGGTGTTGAGTTTAATAACATTATAACGGTGCATCAGATTAAAATTCCGAGACCACCATTGTGCTCAAGGGGTGGTGTTTAACCTATGGAAGGTTTAATTTTGATCTCTCCAAAGGTTTCGTATGCGAGGAAATTATGGGTTTAAATTAATTAAAATTTCGTTTTAATTTATTTATACCCCTTCCCCCATCCTCACTTGTTCTCCCCTATCGAAACCTCCCCTGAAGGCATCCCTTCAAGCTCCCTCTCCTCCTCCACTATGGTGAGACAGCTCCGGAAATGTGACGGTGCGGCGGCGGATCGCTCGTGAAGCTCCGGGCATCACCCAAGAGGTAGGGGTTTGTGTTTTCTTCGTTTTCATATCCCCAACTCCATTGGATTAATTTATTTGCATCGAATTGCTGTTTTTCCTATCGAGCGAAGCCCGTAGTTGCGTAGGATTCGATCTGGGGTTTCTGTCGCACTTTTCAGTTTAAAATTACGAGTCCGGAGGAGATAGAAGGGATCCAACGAAGTTCTCGGAGGTTTTGGGGGTTTAACGGCCATCCGACGAACCCTGGCGCGGCAGCGGCTCAACGTTCAGTGGAGGAGGTGACCGCGGGATGTTGCAGTGGTGCGGTGTCCGGGCGGAGCGGCTCCAGGACATGGGTGTGACTCGACAGTGAGGCAGCACGGTGAAGGTGGCTGCTGACGGTGGCGAGGCAGGGTCTCGGGCGGTGCCGGAGGAGCGCGAATAGGGGGGGTGCGAGGCGCGCGGCCCTGGGCCGCGCAACCCAGACCCGCGCGATGCGGGTCTCTGCGGAAAGGGGGAGACCGGCCGTAAAGACCAGTTGGCGGTGGTGGGCGGCGACCACCTTGGCCCGGCGGCTTGAACCGGTCTCGCGGCCGGGCCGGTCCGGCCCAAGGGAGTGCCCCCTTAAATTTCCGACGACTGTAGCATTCGCTACGGGCGTCCGTTTTGCGCGCCGTCAGCGGAAGAGTAGAAATTCTGTCAAGGGGAACGCTTTGAGATGGTTTCAGGAATATTTAATTCCCGAAACGAGGGGCTTCGGTGGTGTGACACGTACGTCGATGGGTTTGTCGTTTTTCTGGGGAAACATATTTTGGACGGCGCGGACGCGTCCGACGTCCGTTTTGAGCCCCGTCAGCGACATTGCACCCATGGCACTGAACCGTAGGTTTCCAAGGCAGTTTCGAGCGTTGAGACTGGATTTGAGGCGTGTGCCCCATGACCCGTCTTTCGAGTTCCGTGCAGCGTTTCACTCCTTTCTCACTGGGCGTCCGTTCGGGGCGTGCGAGCAGTCGATTCTGGATGTTTTTCCGAGGGGATTGCAATGGTGAAATCTGCCCGCTCTACTTTGGCACGATGTTGCGGGGCCCGTGATGGTTGTTAGGGCGTCGATGGTGATTTTCCATCTTTATCACCGGGCAACCATTTTGGATAAGTGAATAGTCCATCTTGTGTGTTTTTTCAAGAGGATCACAACCGTGCTATCCGTTCGTTGAGTTTCGGGACCGGGATGATGGTCCCACGTGGCACCGCTCATGTGCGGTGTGCCGGAATGGATCTTTTTCTCCAGATATCCGTTTCACTCAAGTGAGTACTGCTTTCGACGTGTTTTCTTGAGGGGATCGCAATGGTGTGATGCGCCCGACTGTTTTCGGGGCCGAGGCTCGGGATCACTGACGTCGTTCGGGCGTGAGGCGGTGTTGGAGACTTTTCCGTCGGATATCTGTTTGGGGCGAGTAAATGGTCGATCTCGCGTGTTTTTCCGTGAGGATTACAACGGTGTGATCAGTTTGGTTGTGCGGAGCATCATGCATGATCTTGTTAAATGTGGAAATGTGGAGGTGCCCAGGTGGCGGTCCTTCTACCGTGTTTGTAGCAGACCTTTGGCGAGTGATCGTGTGAACTCTCGTGTGAGTGATGTAATTGCTTGAAGTGATGTGGATGGTTGTGCCTCAGCCGATGAGGTGGCAGGTTGGCAAAGTTACGTTTATGCCCTTCGTGTTGACTTTGGGGTGCCATGTGCATGATAGCCTTAGGGTTGGAGACGCGGTGTACTCTAGGAGTATATGATAACGGTTCCAGGTACGCGTGGTTTGTACCTATGAATGTTTGTTTGCTTTGTTGGGGTTGACATGGGGCCACACGTCGTGCGGGCCCCATGTGTGTGTTGTGTTCTACTTTGCATACATTGTCCTCCAATGACGTAGAGGGTATCTCTGTGCTCGTTTGTTTGACCAGCAGGGTTGAGTTGTCTCCCCCTGGATTCATTCTCGATGGATTGGCCGGTAGCGGTGCTTGTGAAACTCAATGATGGAACATGCACTGATCCTATTTTGGGAGAGTTGTTCTGGAGTTAGGTGGTTGCGCAATTCCCACTCCATGTTCGGTTGGCCAGTGTTGTACCCTCCAGTGGAGATGTCCAGAGCAGTTCTGAGTTTTACCATCCAGCAGGGCTGGGCAATGGGTTGCTCACTGACTTCTATGGGTTTACCCTCTAATAGATCTGGGCAGTGGGTTGCTAACTGACATCTAGGGTTTTAACCTCCAGTAGAGCCTGGGCAGTGGGTCACCCGATGCACTTAGGGTCTACCCTGCAGTAGAGACTAGGTTGTGGGTCACCCGATGACCTCTTAGGGTCTACCCTCTAGTAGGGTTGGGCAGTGGGTCACCCGTCGTCTAGTTCCAGGTCAACCCTCTAGCAAGGCTGGGCAGTGGGTCGCCTGTTGACTTATTCTAGGTCTACCCTCCAGCGGGGCTGGGCAGTGGGTCGCCTGATGATGTATTAAGTTCTACCCTCCAGCGGTGCTGGGCAGTGGGTCGCCTGATGATGTATTATTGTTTACCCACTAGCAGAGCTGGGCAGTGGGTCGTCAGATGATGTATTATGGTTTACCCTCCAACAGGGCTGGGTAGTGGGTCACCCGATATCTGGTTATGAATTACACTCCAGCAAGGCGGGGCAGTGGGACACCTTTTGGAATCCCAGGCTTAGTCCTTTCTACTAGGCTAGCCTACAGCTTTCCTCCGTGGTTACCAGAGCTGGACCCTTGGTTATACTGGACAGTGTTGTGATGGCTTTGACTTTGAGGAGACCTCTCGACTACAGGGCAGTGACGAGGTGTGGTTTGACTTTCCCTAGAATTCTCACGTACGAGGGGCACTTTCCCCAATGAGACGTGTTCTTGTGACGTGATCTAAAACCATACAGGCGAGTCAGTGCCGCCAAAAGCGGATAGTGTCGAGGTGTGGGGATTGAGCCCCCTGGCTTGCGGTTCGGGGTAGACGTGTGGGATGCTAGGCATCGATGGTGTTACATCTGGGACTGTAGGCGAATCCCTTTTCCTAGGCTGAGCTATGGGACAGGGATCCCCTTACGATGTTGTTCGGGTTTCTTGTTGAGCATGTTGATATGTATATACCTTGTTTCTGGTACCCACTTCTTGGGTTTGGTTACTATCCTTCCAGGAGAGGTGAAGAGGCGCGGGGTATTTCAGGTGCTTTCCGTGTCTAGCTTCTCGTGGTTGGACGAGCCTACTCTCCTACTATAGGTAGAGAAGACTCGACGGGAAGTTCGTCTTCTCACCGTTTACAGCTCCTTGTGTTTGGACGAGTCTCCCTTCTTCCCCTTGTTGGGTTGAGCTGGAATCTTTACTGCACTCTCTTTTGTACTCCATTACTTCTCCTGTTTGCTCTACCGCTCACCCTTTGGTACCACCTTAGTTTCTCCTTCAAGCCTTCGGGGTATCATTCTGAGTATTTTTATACTCACCCCTGCTTGGGATTTTCAAGCACTTGGTGTGCCCTTGAAGATGATAGATAGGTTGGTCATGATGTCATAGGAGCGTAGGAGCTTGGGAACTTGGACCTCGTGCAGTGGTCGGAGTCGGGTTCTAGGTTGGGGACCCTTCCAATGGTTTTTTTTCCTTTTGTTTACCTATTGCCGGGTGGTGGCACTTTTTGGTTGGGCAAGTGTTTTGCCCCTTTTTCCTTTTCAGCAGTTTACTTATATTGTATAGAGGCCGATGCAATTTGTGGGATATATATATATATATATATATATATAGGAGTTGCACTTTACTATGCTTGTCATTACTTTTACTATGCACTTTTGCATTGAGTGTGATGCATGTGTATGTACAGGTACTTAGGAAACGGCCTCCCTGAGTTTTTGTGCCTTCGGCGCTGGTCACCAGCCCCTGGCATATGGAGGCGGGCTTGGGGTAGTTGCGGCTCGAGCCCAGGTAGGGTTGGGTCGTGAAAAAGTGGTATTAGAGGTGGTTCGTTCCATGGGACGTTGTGTGGACGTCCCTAAAAGATGAATTGGTTGGGATATAGGGCAAAATTTTTAATGTGTCTCGAAAGCGGCTCTCAGGAAAAGGAGTCTAGTGATGGTGCAGCGACCAACATATCCATTCACCAGGATTGAGTCTTTTACTGTCCTTTTTGAGTCATCTCCCCATCGTTGCTATTGGTATATACATATATGTTCATCTGACCGCGACACTCTTTGATAATATTCTGGATGTCTCTGCGATGAAAGCCATCCAGTATACCATCTTTGGTTTGTGACGATGACCTTGTGAGCTACGAGGCCACAATCCAGGACCCATCTTGTGAGCCGCATTCTCCGGGTGGGCCGGTAGCAGCACCCCCACCTATTGAGCAGCAGGTAGTTTCAACAGAGCATGCTGAGCTTGAGAGCAGGTTGAGCACGCTCCGTGAGTTCCAATGGCAGAGACTGTTGAGGTTCAGTGGTGAGCCAAACCCTCAGGTAGTAGATGTTTGGCTCGAGGAATTGGTTTGCCTTTTTAGGCTTTTGCAGACGCCGACAAATCAGAGAGTGGCTTTGGCAGCCGGCCTTTATCGTGGATCACCATGGCGTTGGTGGAGTATGGTGACTCAGCTTCTTGACGAGTTGTCACATTCATGGGACGACTTCTAGTTGTTGTTTTGTGAGGAGTTTTTTCCCTCCTGTTTGCACTCCTTTTAGTTTTAGGAGCTCCTTCAGTTTCAATAGGGGGGATGAGTGTGGCTGAGTAGGCAGCTAGTTTTGCAGACCGTGCATGCTTTTACACGAAGTTCGTCCATGATGACAACATCCTAGAACAGAAGTATGAGCAGGGTCTCCGCTGAGAGATTCATTTTTTCATAGTACCATTGGTAATTTCCACATATGTTGGTGTACTAGAGAAGGCGCTAGTGATAGAGGGCTTCCTGTCATGTACTAATGTTGATGGTGGTAGCAGGCACGTTGGTGCCGAGACGTCTGTCACAGCTACTGGGTGTCGGCAAGCAGAACCTCGACGCATGTGGATTACTGAAAATTGGACTCAAGGGCATGGTCGTACACCACAGTGGCGCTAGAGGGCACCAGTGCAGCACAGAGAGAGCCAGTGCTATGCTTGTGGTGGTCGAGGACACTTGACACGAGACTGGCCGACCCGAGTTGCTGAGAGCTTCGGGCAGGCAGCAGGCGCACCACCACAGTAGAGGTAGCGCCGTGATCGGAGTAGTAGCCAGAGAGGTGGTGCTAGCAGAGGAGCGGGAGGAGCTGGAGGTTGGGGACGACATTACGAGGTCTTCCCATCACCACTAGGTGGTCCACGTCAGGCTCCGGGAGCTGACAGTTGGGACCGCTGACAACCACGAGCTTTGGATGTCTAATATCCTGTAGAGCATGAGGTGATAAGAGGCACGCTCTACAACTCTTCTACTTCTTGCAGTAGAATTTTTAGACTCTGTGTGTGGAATGTTTTCCTCCCTACTCCTTTCTTGAGCTATTACCAGGGTGGCGCGGGGTGTCAGTGTAACCCTGTGTTGGTATGATAAAAAGGTGTGGGACCTTTTTCTCTAGTCAATGGTGTTGACTCCATCGCTCTCCGAGCATGTAAGAGAGTCTTTGTTATGAGACATCGACTATGAAATCTTACGTGACATGATATCCTTGGGTGCTTTACCATATGGACATTTTGAAAGAGGGAATCACCCGGCCTTGCCCCATGCCCAGGCGTTGATTCCTGTCACGGTGTGCAACGTAGAGGTTTGACCGGGGAGGTGAGCTACCCCCGAGAGCCTTCAGGTCATTTGAGACAGTGCATAGGGATGGCGAGGTTCCCTACCACCTTACCCTATCACCAAAGTCTGGAGTGGGTGAATGACATTGGCAAGGGCCAACCTCACGTGAACGGATCAATCCTTTGGTCTGTGTGCAGTGACGTAGAGTTGTGTGTGGGTTCTTCTGGGTATGGGGAATCCAGGTGTGGGCTTAGTACCCTGTGTTGCTCCCTAGTTTTTCTTTTCGGGGATGAAAATATTGAAGGAGATAATTATTTAAGAACCCAGTTTTTGCTGTGAAATGATTTAGAATATTCTTGATGATATTCCAGAGCATCGCCTTCACACGGCGTGCGATTTAGAGCCCCGGAGTGGCCGGAATTAAATTTTCAGTGCGTTCACACTAGAAACGCCAAATAAATGGGATAACTCCTAATCGGAGTTCCAGATTAGAGATCCGAGTGTACGGATGGGTCAATAATAGGGTGTTCACCCTAGGAACGACATAAAGCTTGTCGGTGCGGGATGTTTGGACCCATCGCCCGCTTCTGGAACGATAAACGGATTAATTAATTAAATAATTTGTTTGTTTAATGTTGGAACGCAAGTATCTATTAAACGGTGGCTCGGATTAGGAATCTGAGGGCACCATTGAGTTTGGAGCAAGCCATTTACCCTATGATGGGTATAAGTTTCCCAGGCGTGGGCCGTTTCTGAAAAGTGGGCCCAGGGGCGTTTTCGTAATTTGGAGCCCTAGGGCGTTGAGTATAATAACTTTTGAACGGGGCCTAGGATTACAATTCTGACACCATTTTTGTGCTCATGGGGTGGTTTTTACCCTATGTGAGGTTTAATTTTGATCTCGCCAAAGGTTTCGTATGCGAGGAAATTATGGGTTTAAATTAATTAATATTTCATTTTTATTTATTTAAATCCCTTCCCACTTCCTCCCTTGTTCTCCCCTGGTGAAACCTCCTCTCAAGGCAGACCCCAAGCTCCCTCTCCTCCTCCACTCTTGTTAGACATCTCTGGAAAGGCGACGGCGTGGCTACGGATCGCCCCTAATGCTCGAGACATCGCCAAAGAGGTAGGGGTTCGTGTTTTCTTCGTTTTCATATCCGCAACTACCTTGGATTATTTTATTTGCATCGAATCAATGTTTTCCTATATAGAGAAGCCTTTAGTTGCGTAGGATTCGATCTGGGGTTTCCGTCGCACTTTTCGGATCAAAATTCCGAGTTAGGAGGTGATCGCAGGCATCCGACGAAGTTCTTGGAGGTTTTGGGGATTTTCTGGCCGTCTGGTGACCACTGGCGCGGCGGTGGCTCGGCGTTCAGCGGAGGAGGCGACTGTGGGACGATGTGGTGGTGCGGTGTCTGGGCGGAGTGACTCCAGGCCATGGGCACGACTCGACAGTGGGGCAGCACGGCGGAGGAGGCTGCGGACGGCGGCGAGGCGGGGTCTCGGGCGGCGCCGACGTAGCGCGAAGAAGGGGGGGGGCCCTGTGCGGCGTGACCGCGACCCGTGCACTGCTGGTCATTGCAGAAATGGGGAGACCAGTCATCAAGGCAGGTCAGTTGTGGTGGGCCGCGACCACCTGGCCGCGACGGCATGAACCTGACCCGCGGCCGTGCCGGACCGGGCTGGTCCGGCCCAAGGCAGTGCCCCATTCAATTTCCGACACGCGTAGCTTTCGCTACGGGCGTCCGTTTTTTGCGCCGTCAATGGCAGCGTAGGCCTTGTGTCGAGGGGAACGCTTTGAGATGGTTTGGGGAATTTTTAATTCCCGAAACGAGGGGCCTCGGTGGTGCGACACGTACGTCGAGGGGTTTGTTGTTTTTCTAGGGAAACATGTTTTGGACGGTGCGGACGTTTCTGACGTCCGTTTTGAGCGCTGTCAGTGGAGTCGCACCCCTGGCACTGAGACAGAGGTTTCCAAGGTGGTCATGGGCTTTGAGACTGGATTTGAGGCATGGGCCCCTCCGGCCCGTCTTTCGAGCTGCATGCAGCGCTTCACGCCTTTCTCACCGGGCGTCCATTCGGGGAGTACGAGCAGTTGATTCTGAATGTTTTTCCGAGGGGATTTCAATGGTGCAATCCGACCGTACTACTTCGGTACGATGGTGTGGGGCCCATGATGGTCGTTTGGGCATCGATAGTGATTTTCCATCTTTATCATCGGGTGATCGTTTTGGACAAGTGAATAGTCCATATTGTGTGTTTTTTCGAAAGGATCGCAACCGTACGATCCGTTCATTGAGTTTCGGGTCCGGGATGTGGGTCACACATGGAACCGCTCGTCTGCGGTGTTCCAGAATGCATCTTTTTTTCCGGATATCCGTTGCACTCAAGTGAGTAGTGTTTTCGACATGTTTTTTCGAGGGGATCGCAATGATGCGATGCGTCCGACTGTTTTCGGGGCCGAGGCACGGGATCACGTGATGCCGTTCCGGCGTGAGGCAGTATAGGAAACTTTTCCGTAAGATATCCGTTTGGGGAAAGTAAGTAGTCGATCTTGTATTTTTTTCATGAGGATTACAAAGGTGCAATCCGTTTGGTTGTGCCGAGCCTCTTGCACAATCTTGTTAAATGTGGAAATGTGGAGGGGCACCGGTGGCGGTCATTCTACCGTGGTTTTAGCGGACCTTTGGCCAGTGATCGCATACACTCCCGTGTGGGTGATGTAAATGAATGAAGTGATGTGGATGGATGTGCCTCAGCCGATGAGGTGGCAGGTTAGCAAAGTTACGTTTATCCCTTCATGTTGATGTAGGGGTGCCATGTGCACGATAGCCTTAGGGCTGGAGACGCGGTGTACACTGGGAGTATATGAGAATGCTTGGAAGTAAGTGTGGTTTGTACCTGAGAATATTTGTGCGCTTGTTTGGGGTTGACTTGGGGCTACACGCCGTGTGGGCCCTATGTGTGTGTCATGTTATGATTTGCGTACTCTGACCTCTCGCGGCGTAGAGGGTCTCTCTGTGCTCGTTTGTTTGACCAGTAGGGTTGAGTGGTCTCCCCTAGTTTCGTTCTCAATGGATTGGCCGATAGTGGTGCTAGTGACACCCAGTGATGGAACAGGCACTGAACCTCTTGTGGGAGAGTTTTTCTGGAGTTAGGTGGTTGCGTGATACCCACTCTATGTTCGGTTGGCCAGTATTGTACACTCTAATGGAGATGGCCAGAGCAGTTCTGAGTTTTACCCTCCAGCAGGACTGGGCAGTGGGTTGCTCATTGACTTCTACGGGTTTACCCTCCAGCAGGTCTGGGCAGTGGGTTGCTCACTGACTTCTAGGGTTTTACCATCCAGCAAAGTCTGGGTAGTGGGTCACCTGACGCACTTAGGGTCTACCCCACCAGTAGAGACTGGGTAGTGGGTCACCCGACGACCTCTTAGGGTCTACCCTCTAGTAAGGCTGGGCAGTGGGTCGCCCGTCATCTAGTTCCAGGTCTACCCTCCAGCAAGGCTGGGCAGTCGGTCGCCGGTCGACTTATTCCAGGTCTACACTCCAGTGGGGTTGGGTAGTGGGTCTCTTGATGATGTATTAAGGTCTACCTTCCAGCAGGGCTGGGAAGTGGTTCGCCTGATGATGTATTATGGTTTACCCTCCATCGAGGCTGGGCAGTGGGTCACCGGATGATATATTATGGTTTACCCTCTAGCAGGGCTGGGAAGTGGGTACCCGATATCTAGTTATGAATTACCCTCCAGCAGGGCAGGGTAGTGGGACACCTGTTGGAATCCAAGGCTCAGTCCTTTTTACTAGGCAAGCCTGCAGATTTCCTCTGTTGTTACTGGAGCAGGACCCTTGGTTATATGGGCCAGTGTTGTGATGGCTTTGACTTTGTGGAGACCTCTCGACTGCAGGGCAGTGACGAGTTGTGGTTTGACTTTCCCTATAATTCTCAAGTATAAGGGGAACTTTCCCCACCGAGACACGTTCTTGCGACGCGTTCTAAAACCGTGCAGGTGAGTCAGTGTTTCCCAAAGCAGATAGTGTCAAGGTGTGGTGATTGATCCCCTTGGATTGCGGTTCGGGGAAGACGAGCGTGATACTGGGCATCGATGGTGTTACATCTGGGACTATAGGCGACTCCCTTTTCTTGGGCTAATCTACGGGACGGGGATCCCCTTACGATGTTGTTCGGGTTTCTTGTTGAGCATGCCGATATGTATATACCTTGTTTCCAGTACCCACTTCATGGTTTTGGTTACTCTCCTTCCAGGAGAGGCGAAGACGCGCATGGAATGCCACGTGCTTTCCGTGTCTAGCTCCTCGTGGTTGGACGAGTCCACTCTCCTGCTATAGGTAGCGAAGTGTCGATTGGAAGTTCATCTTCTCACCATTTCCATATACTTGTTTCTGGACAATTCTACCTTCTTTCCTCTTGCTAGGTTGTGCTGGACTCTTTACTGCACTCTCGGTTGTACTCCTTTACTTCTCCTGTTTGCTCTACTGATCAACCTTCGGTACCTCCTTTGTTTATCCCTTGAGCCTTCGGGGTATCCTACTGGGTATTTTTATACTCACCCCTACATGGGCTTTTCCCGCACATGGTGTGCCCTTGTAGACGACGGACAGGTTGGTCATGACGTCAGAGGAGCTTAGGAGCTTGGGATCTTGGACCGCGTGCGGTGGTCGGAGTTGGGTTCCAGGTGGGGGACCCTTCCAGTTGTTTTTTTTCTTTTGTTTACCTGTTGCCCAGTTGTGTAACTTTTTGGTTGGGCACGTGTTTTGCCCCTTCTTCATTTTCAGAACATTACTTGTACAATATAGAGGTCGATGCACATTGTGGGATATATATATATATATATATATATATATATATATATATATATATTAGTTTCACTTTACTCTACTGGTCTATACTTTTACTATGCACGTTTGCATTGATTGTGTTGCGTGTGTGTGTGTACAGGTACATAGGCAAAGGCCTCCCCGAGTTTTTGTGCCTTCAGCGCTAGTCGCCAGCCCCTGGCCTATGGAGGCGGGCTTAGGGTAGTTGCGGCTTGAGCCCAGGTAGGGTCAGGTCGTGACAATATGGGTTATTATTGATTAGTTAATGAAATCTACACATTTTATTACTATAAGAGATGACCTGCCTCTTATGCACCTCACAAGGTTCTATATAAATGCATTTGAAAGACTGCATGGCACACCTCAGTCAATTGACACTAATGAAGAACCCTATATTACATCAAAATTCAAGAGGATTCTTCAGAAGGCTCTGTATACTGAGTTTCCTTTAAGCACTACACACCAACCTCAATCTTATGGATAGTCTGAAATTATAATTCAATCAATAGGGGAACATTTGAGGTCATTTACACTTGACTTTAAATGTATGGGAGACTAATAAGTTCCTTCGGTGGAATTTTAATATACTATAAATTTCTATTAAATTATTAAAATTGAACCAAATGAAGAATTATAGAGATAAATTTTTCATAAACCAATGTGTTGGTATTAAGTTGGAGAAAAGAAACTACCAGTCCTAGAACATGTTCCATGGACAATGAAAAATGCTGAAGCTATTTAGTCACATATCCAAAAGGATCTGTGTTGGAAATAGAGTAATGCTGATAATCTATGAAAATATTTGAAATTATAATGGGGATAATGTTTTCCTGGATGTATCTCCATGGAAGGGTGTTATGTTATTCGATGAGAAGGGGAAACTAAGGCCCATGTACATCTAACATTTTGAGTTTCTGGAAATAGATGGAGAAGTTTCATATCAATTTTAATTGACAGAAAATCTCCCAAAGGTTAACAATGTGTTCTTTATATTCCTCATATGTAAGTACATTCATGATCTAACACATGTTATAATATTTGATGTAATATATTTAGAACATGAATAATTTTATTACATAAGACCGATCTGAATTACTGACATCAGAGAGAAAGTATTGGGGAATTAAAGGTATCATCTGGTAAATGTTCTCTAGAGTAATATTAAATTGGAATAAAAAACATGGGAACTAGAGAAATCTATGATTAAGAAATAAACGAATACTTTTGAGTGTAATAACACTAAAATGATGAAGAAGGAATTTATTTAGGTTGTATGAATGAAGAAACCCAAGAAATTACAATATCTTCAATTATATTTTTTATAGAATTGTAATACACACAACACCTGATATAGACAAAAAATATATTGATTCACACTTTTAATATTCAATTAAATTATAACACACTTCATGACATTATATAGTAAATTTATTTATTATATATCCATCAAAATTTTTCAGAACTCATCAAATAGATATAATATTCGAATATACCCAATATTTCAAAAGAATACTTAATTTTTTTACATAAATTTGTTTCCCCGCCATTTCATGGATGTCCCATTTTAAATACTAATATTGACCATTTCATAAATTTAATTTATAAATATAAATTTCACATTTCAAAGATAAACATAAAAATAATCTTGGGGTGAATTTTTTGTAATTACAATTTGACATTAAATTTTAAATAAATATTTACAAACACTAAAATTTATTTAAAACATATTTTCCATTTAATTTATTTATAATGATAAATTATATTTTTAATTGTTTTTAAAATAAATTTATATTATATATTTAAAAATTAATACAATGAAAGTGTTTCAGACTTATTTCACTTCGATATTTATTTTAATAAACAAATGTAAAATTAATAAAATTTATATGAAAATAGAATTATAATATACATTAATATAATTTATTTTTCTATATTTTTATAAAATAATGAAATTAATGTATCATTAATATGTACATATGGACTAAAACATCCATGAATGGTGCACTTTATTACTAGTCTCCAAATATTATGGAATATTTTAAATACATATGTACTGAATATATAAGATAATTTATTAATTGATTAAATTCTCTAGCTGATGAAATCATGGACTAAATAACCAGAAAACCAAATCCTATGTCAAATCATACTTGAGAAATCTTGGAAATTAAAGCTTGAAATAGTTAAAATAATAAAAGAGTGCTAAAAATGGGTAATAATGTGTTGTAGGAAGTTAATATATGATATTATTTACATTAGTATCAATTTATATTCTATTGAAAAATATTTTTATTTTTCACCAATTATTGTTTATTTGGTGTATATGTTTACATTTGATATCATATACCATGAATATACATTTCTCGTGATATTGTATGTAACATTTAATTCATGAGGAGTCTTAATTCCATTGTTTCAATGTGGCATGGAACACATTTGAATGTTTACAATTTTTTTTCCTAAAGAATGTTTTGATGTTAACAACCCTTATTGTTACTTATCATACTATAAAGTATTATTGATATATCTTTATTATTTATCAAATATATATATTTGATAAGGAATTATATTTATTTAATATATGATGAATTTATAGGACCTGCAATACATGGGGTGTGGAAAAGTTAATGAAATCTCCTCGATGCATTGATAGTCTCTTATGGGGAATTTTTTAGCCAACTTGATTAAAATGTCCCTTGATAGTAAAGGTAACATGTTCATAGAAAATATGAAGTATGATAGTGAAGAATATACATTATTGAGAATTTAGTTATTATTCATCCATTATATTTTTTCATCAATATATCTATGGACACATTTCATTTCACTGATTAAATGGAATGTGTTTCTGTTTCTTGCCTTTCCAAATTAAATTTGCTTTATATAGTTCCTTTGATGGCATGTATTATTATATTTTTTCCTTTCTATTTTAATTTATTCCTATTGAGTAATTAATAGTTCCACTTAACATATCATTAGATATTATTTTAGATCACTTATATTATATTTAATTTCCCCATGTTATGGAGAGGAATCCACTGAATAAGTTTACATGGAGTCCATTTATATAATTTTATTATATATCATGTTTTTATATTCTATTTCCCAAATTTATTATGTGTATCATGTTTGTAATCTAGCTCTCCAAGATTTCTAAACTCAATGGTCCTTTCAGATTGGTTTAATTGGAAAAATTCTGATCCAACAAACTAATGCAACAGCTCCAGGATTCTGGTGTTAGGGAATTATAGACATCATGAATACTTTAGTATATTTGAATAGATAAGAAGGGTCAAATCCAATAGGAAAGTAATTTTATAAATATAACAAGCCACATACATGATATCAATTTCACATTGGGAATAAAACTAAATAATTTACAAAAGAAAATGAATTTCCCCATTAAAAACCAATGCCACGTATTCTTATTCCAATCCAAGGGAAATGATTGGTTTTGAATGATCTCATCTTCATTGTAAGGGTTATTTGTAGTGTAATATACCCTAAATAAATAATCATAAGAAACAAGATAAGGTAAATATGTAATCATACATGTCATTTATTTAACAACTATGAAAGAAATATATCTAGATATTATATCCCAGAAAATTTTTCTTCGATAATTATAATAAAAATATTTAGAAGAATTTAATTGATTAATTATTGGACATCATTATATGAGACATCATGATTCTTTTACCACCCTAATATTTCCCTAAGATTGTTTAAAACTACATGGTAAGACCAATATTTTTTGGAAAATGATTTGATTCATACAATTTGTAGATGCATCATGGGCTATATATAACTGTTCCAGGCCCATATGATAATGTCTGATTCATTAGTTTGATATTAAATGATTTATTTAATTTAAAAAATAGAATTCCCTATACATAAATATCTATATTGATTAACAAATATTTTATTATCATTACTTACCTACCTAATCAAATAACTATAAAATTAAAATCCATATGTAAAAACAATTTCTATATTAGAAAACAAACATATCCATCATACACATATTTTTTTATTTAAGATAAATGTAATTACCCAAAAAAATTATCATATGAATGTGATTGTTTTCTATGAAAATTAACAATCACAGAAAATGAAATAGTAAAATTACATTTACAACATTTTAATTTTAAATGCAAATCCCCTTAGAGGAAATAAATTAAATTAAATATATTAATACCTTGAATCATTAAGGAATAATAAAATTACATGTGAAAGGGGTAGTATATTTCAAATATAAAATAAATTAGCTCTACAACATTATAGTATTCCTCATATAATGGAAATATAGATAATTTCCCGTAAATCATAATTACTTTTGGTTGAATGTGATTTAAAATTATATATATTTATTAAAAACATGTTATTAACATATAATGAAACCAAATTAGTTTTTAAAATATCATATATGATCTCTTTTTAATCTCTTATCTTTCATTTATTAGTAACCATTCATCATTTACATTGTTTCAATTGTTAATTTCCTTGTTTTTTCATCCATTATATGTCATGAATGTTCCTAATCTTCTACATATTATATAGTATCCTTATCTCTATAAAAATAATCATGAAATAATTTTAATATTTTTGAGTTAATTAAAATTTTAATACTAAAAAAGAAATATGGTTCTGTGAAATGAATTATGTTACAATCGTTGTGATGGTACACCAAATGTACGCATGAGTAACATTTTCATTATTTAGTGATCATTATTGAAATGAGGTAAGTAATATTTTATCATTTAATAATGAAAATAATATAATAAATATAATATTATTTCATTATATATATATATATATATAATATTTTGTGTGGGGTTTAAAAGAAGAGTCATATCTCTTCGCGAAGGATTTAGTCCACACGTACATGAACAATATTATAATCCTTCAGTGTCTGAAAAGGTAAAAACAATATATAATATTTTAAAAATAATAAATATATCAAGAATATCATAATAATTTTACGAATAACAGATATAATAGTTAAATTTACCATTATCACCATCCATGTAAAATGCTAGTGATAGGCAGATCACATCACTTCACATGGCAATAGTCCATCATACACATGAGAGACGTTATCTTATACCCAATAAAATAGAAAGTATAAAATGTTTTATATATTATATAATAACCCCATAGTTATAAATATTCAACGTTAATAATATTTATTCATTATATCAATCATCATACCCAATCTTGATATGTGTAAAATAAAAAAAATGTCATCAGTTCCTGATGCGCTAGTCCCCGTACACATAAATAATGATTTAGCCACCAATTCAATGAGAGTGATGATGGTTTTATGTCAATAACATAACATAAAAACATATCAGTATATCAAATATACTGACTTATTTTTGAATTGATTAAGAATGATTAAATTTTTTAGAGGATGAAATAAAATAAAAATGACGATTGATGAACGTAACCTATTCTTTGGGTATACTTCATAGGTTTTCAATAAAATAATAACATAGATGGATTTTTGACCAAACTAAGGCCACTAGGACGAGATTATGTGTGTCAGAAAAGGATTGGGGAATGTCCTGGAAGAACCAAATGTGGTTTTATTGGATCAATAGTAGTGGATAGGGGGAGGAATTTTATAACTGAGGATAGTGACACAATCATAATTTTCCCAAAGAAAATGTGAAACTAATTATTTCCACAGGAATAGGGGTCCAAAATATTTTATTGATACTTAGTAACAATAGGGTCATCACATGACCAAAAAATCTATTATATACATCTGGTGAGTTAATTTTAACCCCTCTCTTTTTAGTTAAACAGTTTGTAAATCCATTTTTACCTTAAAAATGTAAAATAATAAGAATTTATTTTACTAATAATTAAGGTAAAAACCTAACATAAAATTTGTAGATAATAAAAATTATGAGTATTGAAAATAAATAATGAATTTTTTATAATATCATTAATATAAATTGAAAAAATAAATTTATAACTAATCATGTAGACATGGAAAGAATTTGTGTTTTCAAAGATAAAATGATCAAAAATTTTCCTTGTTTGCATAGAAAAATTCAATATAAATATGCCACCAATGAAATAAAATTTATATATTGATATATTATTGAACATATTATAATATAAAAAATTATAATTGAATTTAAATTTTAAATAATTTATTGAAAGGAAAGATCACAAATAAAATTAAATATTTTATACTATTTATCAAAAAACATATTAAAAAAATTTAAAATTTCCCCCAAGGATAATTTTAGAGTTGAGATTTCAAGATCTGATTTTATTTTTTCAAATAAATTCTCAATCATTGGGATGAATTAATTTTTATATTATTTTTTTAAAGTGTGTTGAAACTGTATTTTACAAAAATTTCATTTTTTCAAAAAATAAATAATTTTATTTTAAGTGATTATTATTTTATTTTTAATGAATATATAACTATAATAATCATAGTTTAGTCATTACGATTCATACCCATCAATTTCTATTTTATGATATAATGTTATAATATGTTATGGATCATTTAAAAAAGGGTTTGAGTTTCTCTTGATCTATCAGGGAGATTAAGTTTAAATAAATATATATTTGGTGTCACATAGGGTCAAATATTCATTTCACATGTGTATTAAATGAATGTATGAAGTATATATGGAATAAAAAAATTTGTTTCTACGTTGGAGGAAATATATTGGTACAAATATCATGGGTATATAAGTGAATACTAGTTCCAAAATATTGATAAGGAGTGAGAGAGAACATTGATAAACAGAAAGTTGGTGATCCAAGAAAGGTTAAAAACCCCAAATCCATTCAGTATAGTGTCATGGAAAAGAACATAGATATCATAAAAAGGATCATAATATGATAACATATTATGTCAAAATACATTTCCTAATGTTAGTGAATTTTATTTGTTTATAATATTATGGATACATATAATTATCTCTTATATTTCTATTTCATGATAAAAATATAATACATTGGTCATGCTTCCAACAGTTTAAAATTCATCTATTATTCCATGAAATGAATATAAAAAAATAGTTATTATGATTTATGATGCACTAAAATTCATTTTTACGGGATCATATGATGTATAACATTATTATCAGTCATTATATATATATTGTTATTATAATAAAAATGGTTATTTTAGTTTGTATAATATGAATAATTCTTTATGTGGTGATGAAATACATTAATCACTAAAACCTCATCAAAATTTTAAATTAAAATATTTGAGAAATAGTAAAACTTTTGAATCATAAAAATGAATATGATCCAAAATGTTAGAAATAATGACACTAAACATCCAAAATGATTTTATCATTAATATTAAAAAATGATTCTTCAATTAATCATAAAAAAGAAAACATTTTAATACCTTCTCCATGTATTCTCTTTAAACGTGGTAATAAAAAAAATTACCCTAAAAACACTATTTATATCATATATTATTTTTTTGTCTAAAATTAAAAAATATTATTGGATATAAACCTAAAATAAAGAAATGAAATTACTCCATAAATGAGAGAATAAACCAATTTTTAGAAAATATTTAATTAGTTCCATGGTAATCAGGACTATATAATTTACTTTATATATAAAAATAATATCTTAGTCCTAAAATCATTATCTCAACATTAGTAATACTATAAGGGTTATATTTCCCTAAATAATGTTTTTTTTTCAATTTTTTCAACATTACACTGTGTCAATTTTCATGTTTATTGGTGATGCTAAAAATACAACTCAAAATCATTAACTAAAAAACCTAGAGTAGAATGGAATTACTTTTCAGAATTCATACAATATTTATATCATTGATAAAATACTGAAATGGCCAAAATTTTAAATCCAAATACAAGAATATTAACAATTACACTTATTCTATATTAATAGAAAAACATATACCCTGATCCATTATCTATATTTGATTTATTATGCTTTTCATGTTGTGGAATTCATTTACATAGTGTCCCATATCCATATCATTTAATATTTGAACATTCAAAACCTCTTTATTTTTCTTGAAATCTAATTCATGGATCCCATTCTATCCATTCATATGGAAAAATCCCATTCCCATTAAAAATTACAAGAGTGTTTATTTCCCCAATTATAACATGTGGGAAAACAATTCCTTCTCTTCTAGTCTATATCAATCATTATCTCAACCATCCTATTTTTCTATTCCATCGATTATAATCTATATGACGTTGATAATTCACTGTCTATATGGATTGGACATGGTTCTAAGTCCTCATATAAAGATAATTATTTGGAGACAAGTACCCATGAAATATTTTTCTTAATCCCATTGAATAAATTGGTAATATTACTATTTGAAATACGTATGTAGTGTGTAGTATGCTATACTATAAATGTAATGTTAGATTAATAATATGAAACATTCTCATCTTTCTTTTATCATAGAATAAAAAATTCCACCTATATTCAACTCATTAGTCATGAAGAAAATATTTTTTAAAGAATAATACATTAAATTCCATCCATTATTTGTATGGTTCTTTTTTTATCCTTGGTTTTTAGAATCAATGACCACCATTGACCAACATCTCCTGATATATTGTAAACAAGCATGAAAAATTTCTACCTTTAACTACATCAGAGAGAGAGAGAAATGTATTCTTCAAGGAATGTATTCATTACTCAAGAAATAATGGATTTTATGTCCCATTGAATGATGGATCCTACTAACACATGGGGTGATCCAACATAAAAGAATCATTCTGCAAGACATTTTGCTCTATCTAGGTATTTTTATTTTTCATAATTTGAAAAAGCTACTCAAATATTGATAATATTTGAACCATTAAAGTACCAGAATATTTGGATGAATCAAAGGGAAATATCTATATTATCCATTTGTATTGATACCCTTATCCATTCAAGACACTATATCTTAAAAATGATAAATACATGGTTATTTTATAAAATTCTAAATTTCAAATCAAATATTTTAATTTGAAATATGATGTAACAATTAACTTGAATTTATAATTATTTCATTGTTAATATTAGAATTATTACATTTTTCTTACTGGATATTTTTATTTTTTAATATTTCATAATGGTATTTAATGAAAATATTAATTGTCTTAAGAATATTCCCATGGATTCTCAAACCAGGTGCCCAGTGAGACATAGTTTTTTTCAGCAGGTGATGATCAGGTCAATGCTAATACTCCTTTATAAGAGTTATTACACCTTGGTACCAATGTACTTGAACCATGTCAACTTATAAAATACAGAAATGGAATTATTTCATGAGATATAACATAATATTTTCTTAAACAAAACTTTAGATTTTTTTAATACATATACCCAAAGACTATTATAGGGTTACATTCCCCAATATATGTTTTCATTAATCAAGTTCCAAGGGATTTTAATGCACTTCCAAAAGAAAAATTTAAATTACCTCATACCAATTATGATAATCTTATGTCTACATTATTATACAACTAATTCAATCCTAATGGACTAACTAGTTTCAATATTTTGGAAAACCAATTATATTCATAATACTGAATTTACATTGGGAGAAAAACATAATACATAAAAAAATAAAATGAACAAAATCATTGAAAAATAATTCCAAGAAATATTCACCATATCATAGGGAATTTGACAAATAATGATGACCTCAAATTCTTATTAAGGGTTAAGTACATCAGAATCCATCATATACCAATAAGTATGGTCAACATGGAAAGGTAAATAATCAAACACAAAATACATTTAATCAATATTTGAGTATGAAATGTATCTAGAGATAATATCATAGAAATAACACATGGATAATAAAAAGTAATATATAAAAATGAATTAATTTATTAATTATTATAAATTATGATCTCAAGCATCATGGTAAATTTACTTTCATGTTCATTCTCCAACATAGTTTAAAACATATGGGTAAAACCCCATCTTATGTGGCTAATAAATTTGTCTCAAGTGTCATGTTTATTCATATAGGGGATAAATATAAATATATCCCACAAGTATATTGATATACTATGAATTCCTCATATAAAAAATTATTGTGTTATTCAATAATAACATAATTCATGAGAAAATATTTTTGAGGTGTAATATATATAGATTTTATATATACATCCAATGTTAATCAAATAGTATTCAAAGTAAACATCAAATTTAAAAATGGTTTAAAATTAATTAATAAATCATATCCATGATAAAAGAATATGGATATTTAATTGAAATATAATAATTTGTGATAATTGGTAAAAATAATGGGATTTTTTTATTATATAGATAAAAAATCGGGAGAGATTGTACAATAAGTGATACCTCATGTTAATCTTGATGTAAAGTCTCAATGGATGAAAGACTTTATATTAAAACTTATAATATAAGAAATTATTAATGAATCATTATATTATTTGTCAGTGTTGGATTATATAAACAGTAAAAATGAAATTATATTTATAACATTACAATATTCTTCAATGAAGGGAAATAGAGATATAGATAGTTACCTCATGCTTTATTTTGGGTGAATCTTACTTAAATTCTTGTATAGTGGATTTTAAAAATATTTTTAACTTATTAATGAACCATATTATAGTTTATAATATATTATATGATCCTTTTTTTATATGCTATCATCAATTAATTAATAAATTTTTTTATTTTCACTGTTATCAGTGTTAATTTTCGATTTTTGTTTTTGAATATTTTTTTGGAATGTTAATGTTCTTATGAATATTATATATTTACATATTCTCAATAATTATAATCATGAGATAGATTAAATTTTTATAAAAAAAATTATACCTTTAATACCTATAATGAATGATGTTATTTAGAAATTATATATGTTATAATCATAGAGACAGTTAGACATATGTACGCATGAGTAACATTTCCATTTTTCAAATATCAGAATAGATAGAAAGTGAGTATCAATTTATATTTACATAATTATTATAATTTCATAAATAAATTATAATTTATTTAAAAATAATAATTTTAAATATCACCCATGGGGAGTCACATTGTTCTGTGATGATGGAAGTGCACATGTAAATGAACAATGTTATCATATTTCGGTGAGTGAAAATCTAAAATGATAAAATGTTATATCATCCACATTGAGTAATAAATATTAAATTACTATCATAATTATTTCATTTATGTCACATATTGTTGTTAAATATATTCTTATCACCTTCCAAATTTATTTTTAGTGAATGGAAAATCACATAGCTTCACAAAGCGATAGTCTGCAGTACAAACGAGCGACATTTATTTATCTCCAACGGAATGAAATGTTAAAAAATGTTATATGATATAATAAATACGTAGGTATATTTATGTTCAGTAATAAAACATTTATACCTTATATCCATCTTTATACCCAACCCTAAGTGGTTTTAATGGAAAAAATATGACATTAGTTTTTGTAGTGGTAGTCCTCTGTATACTTAGATGATGATTTTGTGAGCCATTTGATAGACGTGGGAGTGGTTGTATGTCATTAAAATAATATTAAAATATATAATTATATGTTAGAAAATTATTTTATTATATCACTATATATTAATAATATATTAATTTGATAATGGAATAAATACATTAAATAAACTTGTTGAATAACGTTACCCCTTCCTCACGTATACTCATTTGGTTTGCACCCAATTCCTTACATTGATGTATTTATGACCAAAAAGGACTTCCAAAACGTGGGAATGTATGGTTTTAAGTGATTTGTGAAGCGATACATAGATCCAAATGAGTATTTATTGCTTAAATAATAGAGGAGTGGGGTGGCATTTTATAAGTGAGGTGAGTGGCATAGTTCTAATTTATCAAAAGAAATAGTGATACCCACACTTTTAACCAGCCACAGGGTAAAAAATAAATTATTGTATATACTTAGACATAATAAAGTACATATATGTCCTTTAATAATATTTATAAAAAATTTTGGTCATTTTAATACATATATTTATAGTTTATCTCCGAGTAAATGGATTTTTACCTTAAACACAGAAAATAGTTTTTACTATTTATTATTGAAATGAAATAATTTGAATATATTATATAATAATAATTCATAGGATTTAAAATATTGAATTCATTTTTATAAATTTATTTCACAAAATGATAAAATTTTAATTTATAATTAATCTTACAAAAGTGATAAATAATCATGTTTCCAGGGATAAAATGATTAAAAGATGGAAAATTTTTAATGTGAAAAATCCTTATGAAAATGTTTTAGAAGAAATATTTCTGATTAATTGATATATATTGTAAATAATGTTATATTAAAACCTATTTAAATTTTTTTTAAATTTATTAACAATTTCAAATAATAGGAAATAGTCAATTAAAATTTACTATTTTGCAAAATTCTTTAAAAAACAATTCATAAAAAACCAAAACAATAACACTAATATAAATTTATATATCAATTTTAAAACATAAGTTTATTTTATCAGATAAATTTTCTATAATTGGAAAAAATTAATATTATATTATTTGAACAAAAAATGACTAAGATGCTTTGTAAAAAATGTAGTTTTTTAAAATAAATTTTTTTCATTTTAATTATTTATATTTTATTTATAGTCAATATATAAATATAATTTCAATAATTTAGTTTATAATATTTTTAACATCTAATTTAATGGTTTGGTTATAATGGAACTATATAATAAGGTTCATTTTGACTAAGGTTTCATGAACGACAAACTATCGAAGATATTAGATTTACATAAATGTAATTCGTGTGTGGTTAAAGCTCAATGTTTCATGTCAAATATTCTATTGAAGAAAATAATTTTATTTTAAATATTGGGGTGTTATATTAATAAAACATTTAGTTCCAATATCACTTGAATAACTACCCAATGGGTTCTCCCTGTTCTTTATGGGCTATATAATATAATCATTGGTCTATGTAAGATATTATATAATAATTTAATTCCATGGATTTAAAGAAAATTTCATGAAAATTAGTACTGAAAAAACCATCTTGTCCCACCAATAATATACAAATTCAAAAAAAAGAACTATCGACTGCAACAAATCATGTATTAAAGATTCATGAAATATAAGAAACATTCCCCCAATCACTACATATATGCATAACAAGTCATTTAAGGTGTAGAAAACCATACATTATTATCCACAGAAAAAAATGTATAGGATAAATAAGGACTAAGGATAAGGATTAATTATTAAAATCATTGGATATGGCGATGAAAACCTCCATACACTTTCATAAACTCTGACTGTGATGTGATAGTCTTTCTTGCACAAACAATGAGAACCAAAAAACCCCAATGATTTAGTATAATTACTAATGACAATACAATACCTAAAATATAGAAAAATAGAGTACTCAAGTGCACAGATGTTTTCAAGTCATGTGTGAGCATAATACACATAGTATATATCTACAAATATTGTCTCAGATAAAGAAATCGTATTTCATTTATAGCCATAGATTAATGATTTGTTATTAAAAAAGTGTTTAATACAATATCAGATGATCTTGCGGGTTATTGTCATTGTTAAATTAGGTAAATAACATATATAACATGAACATAGATAAAAAAAATTTAAAAAATGTTATTATATTCAATCAATATTATATTATTTCATTGGTTGACCTGGGGACATACATATGAAATGGTTGTGATATAATGCCTAGTAAGTGAATAATCGAAACATGAAAAGCTAAATGAAAATAAATGTTATTCAAGAGGCATATAAATGTGACATAAAATGGTTTAGAACCTTAAAAATGGTCCTAAAATATTGATATAAGAAAATAATATAATTGAAAATTAGTAACAAGAAAAAACATAAAAAATAACTTGGTAAGGATAAAATAAGGTAAACCCGAAGACATCATAACACCGTGTGATTCGAATAACCTCCCATGAACCATACATTGTAATACCCAAATAATTTATTTTATTTATTATTTAATTTTTTTAATATATTCAATAACTTTTAATGCGGGCAATACTTTTTTATCTTGTGTTACACACAAACAAGAATGTCGTCGATAGCTTCCGTTATATACAAGATTGTATTTTACCACACAATAGTATATTTTTAAAATATTATTATAAGATATAACCTTGTTGCAAAATTAGGTTTTCTGAATAGTATTAACCAAATAAAAAATTTATATATCTTACATATAATTTTTACATTAATTTTTTTATATACATGGTATAAGAATAAATCCATTTTTTCAAATAAAATATGTATTTTTTTAAAATAAAAATTTTATAGCCTTCTAATAAACACCAATTTTAAATATATGTTTTTATTATTTTTTAATATTTATATAAAAAATAAATATTCTTCTATTAATTAGAAGAATAAAAATTATCTTAGAGTGAATTTTTTGCACTTTTCTGAGAAGTTTCATTTTTTGATGAATAACGAGAAATATTACATTATAGATAAAAATTTCCTTTTCATTTAAATAATAGTTAAATTTAAATTTTATTTTTAATGAGAAATAGATAAATAATAAATATTTTAATCCAATTTTTTTTATTTTAATTGTTTTTATATTGAAATTGGATATAAAAACTTATTAATTTTTTCAATGTTTTCTTTTACCCCCTTTCTCGTCAGGTATATGAGATTAACATTAATGTTAATTTAGATATTTCTATGAAAAAATTTTAAAAAATTGAAAAAATAGTTGTAATAAATATGAAATCTAGAGTCTAAATGGATTAAATTAATTTTGGATGTTATGAATAGTAACATTAGTAAATTTTTATTTCCCTTAGATAAGGGTAAATTGACTAATTAAAGGTAAAAATAATATTATAATTTTATAAAATTACCCAAATACATGTCCTAATATAATTGGATAATTTTTTCCAAACAATAAGTCCCTTTTTCTAAAATTATATCTATTTCTGACACTTTTGTAAGAATATGTCATTTATAATATTTTATTTAAAGATAAGTTAAAAATTTCATTCTCAAGTTTTTTAGAATTATAAATTTTTTATTATATGGTTATACAAAAGATAAATTAAACGATAAATAGGAATTTGAAAGTTATAAATTTACAATCATAATGATAATATGGTTTTTATTATTATACAAGTAATAATTTAATTAATTTCCTGCATAATAACGCGTTAGTAATTGATTAATTAATGGAAGTATCAAATCAATGATATTTGAAATATTAAAATAAATTTAATTTGACATAATTATTAATATACAATAATTTCTATAGATATCATATAAATGTTATCGACATATTTGATGTTTTTTTTCGATGTAAGCATGTTTGTAGGATATTTTCAAATTTTCAAATAATCAATAGTAACAAAATTGTGATAAAAGATATATTTGAAAAATAATATCTTATTTAATGACTTAAATTTCATGAAAAATAATAGTCAGAAAAATAAAATTAATATGGTTTCTTATGTAATAAATGATCAATTTGGGGTTTTGCTGGCATTTTCTAGTAACTACATTATCCCAAAATAGTAAAAATATCATCGTTTCATGGTAATAGTTAAAGGGTTTAACAAAGGGTTAAACACAAAATATGTGGGTAATATTGAGATAAAAAACATCTAAAAATAAAATTTTGAGAATATTTAGACCCCTAATCATATCATCTTCTACATCAGTAAATTTTGATTAATTTTATTCCAAACTCAATTTATATTTATTTAAAATATTTAAAGGATTCCAAGAGTTCCCCTTCCATAACATATAAAAAGTGACCTCCCCCTCATTTCCTCACAACAAATTGGGCCTTCTAAATCAACATAACCTGAAATTGTTTCTTCCCAACAGTAATAATTTTGTTCTTATAGGTCTTGGTCTTCAAAAATTTCTAGCCCAAGTGTCTGTATTAGTATATCCCAATGAAGTCCACTAAATAATATGTAATTGTTTTCCAATTCATTTAAGTTGATCAATTCTTCTACTTACTCATCCCATATTTTTTTCTAAAATAAAAAAAATAAATTATGTATCATTTATATTAAGATATGTTATTATGATAATTGGATAACCAAACTCATCCATTTATTCATCCTAAAAAAACAATACCACCATGCATGCGTACGTACGACATACGGTCTCCTCAAAGTTGTGGAATTTGATTTTAACCACCACATTATTTTGATTGGTATAATGATGAATATAATAGATAAAATAGTAAATATGAAATCATATAGATTAATTATAACTAATAAACCATCAAATTCATTTCCACATGACCATTAATATAATAATACTTTCTTTTGTGCATACATTCATCTTACCTTCTCCACGACGATATGAGTTTTATGCTCCAGATTCTCACCTAATGAATGATTAATATATATATATATATATAAAGAGTTATTATAATACTTATGAACTTAATATCATTTTGGATATGATGAAAATATATTATATTCATAATAAATAGGGCATACATGGAAATATGATCAATTGATAACGAAGGAGTTAACACCATATAAAATGTTAAACATGAAATATTATTTACATATAGATATAACAAGATCATATTTGATATTATAAATATAGATATAGTCCTGATATAATTTAATAAAAATACTTAAACATTATACATTTGGCCAACACACACTAATTTAATGTAAATTAAAATGTAGTGGTTAACATCACAATCTCATTATTATTTGGGATTGTTTATACGTAGGTATTTACTATGACATAATTATCATTCATGTACTTGTTTCATAAAAATATAATTTAAAATATTCCTAAAATTCTTCTAAAATAATTTCAATCCATTTTTATCTATTTATTTCTTCTTATAAAACATTATAATGAAATAATTTTTTCATTTTCAAGAAGAGTTACATTATGACCTTTTAGAAAAATATAGATGGAATGTTAATTTTTTACTTATATGATGTAGAAAAAACTACCATTACGAGTTTATATGATTATTTTAAATGAAAACATATTCTATTAATTTTTTTTACCCTTTTTAAAATAATTGTCACGACCCGTCCCCGGGGCCCGTGTCGTGACTACCCCAAGCCCACCTTCCATAGGCCAGGGGCTGGTGACTAGCACCAAAGGCATAAATCTCAATAAATGGGAAGGCATTGCCTTTATAAATGTAAACAAACACCACATAGAACAAGCGAAAGTAAACACTAAGTACAAAGAGAAGTGCTGAAAGGAAAATGGACAGAATACAAACCCAAAAGAAACTAAAAATACAACTGAACAAAGTACAACAGATAAAGACAACAGCTGGAGGGACGGAAGCAGCTCCTGGGTTGTCCTCCTCGGATCCTACCTGAAGGGTAGGTACAGATGACGCAGCTCCTAGATCGTCCAACACGGATCCTACCTGAAGGGTAGGTATAGATAGCATAGCTCCTGGATCGTCCACCACGGATCCTACCTGAAGGGTAGGTACAGATAGCCTCCTCAACACTCTCGCCCTTCGACCTCCTCCGGATACTAACTCATCGTACAGCCACCTCCGGGTACTGAATCTTCATGTAGTCCACCTCCGGGTACCGTCCAGGCCTCGAACACTCGGCCTCTGTCAGCACTGCCCGTCGTTTGCAACCAACACATCTAGGTGCGGGAATAGCCCATGCATGGGTGAGTATAATGATACTCAGTAGGGACCCTGATACCCTCAAGGTTTCACTAAAACCAACAAGGATAACCACATAAATGATCTCAACAGATAACCTCTACTTAGGTATATGCCCATACATATACCTAAGTTATCAAGTAACCCATCTCAATCAAGAAGAAACACAAGGATCATGAAATCAACGGACAACCACTACCCAGGTATATGCCCATACATATACCTAAGTTATCAAATAACCCATCTCAATCATGAGGTAAACACAAAGGTCAAAAGTATCAGCTCAAACCAAGATTTTTAATTATCGAAACCGTAACTACTGAAGAGTCCCGTCTCAGGAGTGTATAGTGGTCCTGTCACGACTCTGAGGTACTGCTCACTAACCGGAGACTGTTGAGGTACTCCTACTGTCGAGTACTGCGGGTTTGCGGCCAACTACCGGGCGATCCATCTGCATAGGGTCCGTCACCAAATATCGGGTGCTTACCCTAATAGCCTACAGAGGTACTCCTCCTGTCGAGTACAGCGGGTATGCGGCCAACTACCGGGCACTCCGTCCGCCGTGGGTCTGTCGCCAAATATCGGGCGCTCCGTCCACTGGGCTAGTCGACTCACTCCAAGTCGAGTCGGTCAAGCAGTCGTCAGGTCTCAGCCAGCTACACGGTCTCCGTAATCCGTACGCTCGTCTCCTGGAGGGTCCGCTCCACGAGCTACAGGTCGATACTCTAAGTATCTCAATGTCCCACGAAGAAGTACCTCAAAGGACCGCCTCGTCATAGGGGTCTCAACGCAACAGACGGCGCGTCAATCGGACGCCCGGTCTTTGAGTTATTAGCCTTTTCATCCCAGGGGCCCGGTTGGTTTCATGAGCGAACCAATCCCGGTCGTATCTCAACTGTACCCCGATCTATCATATGGTATAATCATTGGGACTGTTTCTCAACGTGATCAACAACGCCGCTGACGGTTCGTCAAACGGACGACTTGTCTGAAAGATATCAGCTTTTTCGTTCCAGGGGCCCGGTTGGATTTCAGGTGCGATCCAACCCAGCCACTATAGAACTGTATCCAATACTCGGGCGAATAATGCCAAAAGTTCCATCTCATCAATTGGAATTCAACGAAACCGATGACGCGTCAATCAGACGCCCGACCTGTGAGTTATTGGCTTTTTCGTTCCAGGGGCGCGGTTGGTTTCGTGAGCGAACCAACCCGACCACACTCCGTCGACATCCAAACCTCGAGCGGAGTAAGGAAAAAGATCCGTCTCACTTATAGGATTTCATCAATGTTGACGGCACTTCAATCGGACGTCCGGAGCTCAAGATATAAGCGTTTCCGTTCCGAGGGCCCAGTTGGTTTCGTATCCGAACCAACCCGGACGAACCCAAAGTAATCTGAAACCTTTATTGTGATATACCGAAACGACCGTCTCGATCCAAGGATCGCATTGCCACTGACAGTGAGTCTTTTGGAGGCCTGTAGCTCATATTATGGGCATTTGACTGACAATGGCCCGAAAACGGGGGTCTGGGCCCGGGGCGACCCGACCCGACCCCGCCACCCCCCCTGGGTCGTCCGAACCAGGTCAACCCGACCCGGGTCCGACCCGGATGGGCCCTGCCCGGCCAGGCTCGGCTCGGTCTGGCTCGGTCTGGCTCAGTCCGATCCGACCGGCCGGTCGCAGCTCGGCCAGCGTGGCCGAGCCGAATCGCGGAGCGGCGGGGTGCGCGGCTCCCCCGCCCGTCGCCGCTGATTGAGGCTGGCGGTGAACCACCGGCCGCCTCCTTTCCGGCGGCGCACCGCCGCCGCATTCCGCGGACCACCAGACACGCTCCGGTGGTCCGTTCCTCCAGTCGTCTTCACCTATGGTCCCCCCGGGACCCCACCTTCACTGTGAAGGGATTCAAAGGCCCAAACGGCCTGCTTCGTCATCGCCCGACAAACCACACGTCAAAAACGAAACGCTCCGTCTTCATGGTTCTCCGGCGCGATGCGTTGGCGCCGGGCCCCTTCGTCGTGGACCGACTCCATCCGCGGAAGTCTTCGGGTTTCTCCGCCGTGACGCAACGGCGCCGCGCCTTTGTTTGTTTTTTACGACGTGGCGCGACGGTGCCGCACATTACTTGTCGCACGTTTCCGTGCGGTGTGATGGCACCGCACCATTCTCGTTTCAATCCATAAAATAATCCAACCTGAAATAAGGAGGAGGGTCAGCCGTGTTTTTGTGGTCCGGCCCCCCTCGCATTATTAGATAACAAAAGATCATATTTCACGAAGTTCTTCAAGGGAATAAACACGATAAATTTAAATAATTACCCTCAACATCAAACCGCATGATCGAACGATCCACGGATCAACCCAGTATTGGTTGGTCCGCGCTCGTCGTTCTTTTCTCAAAAGATAAGAGAATTCCAAAAATAAATTCACCTACCTCGTGTCGTCCTTCATTTGTTGACAAAGTCACAGAATGGTAGTGTCACCGTAGAACAGTATCAATTCCTTCATCGTCGGAGTGAGCATCGTCGTCGATGCCGACATTCCCTGCGGTGAAGCTTCCTCCCTTGACGCGGAGAAAGAAGAAGGGAAGGCACGTTGTTGGTGCCTTCGCGTTCTCCGTCGGAGTGTCGGTGTTCATCACATCCTTGGTCGAAGTCTCGACGTTCTTCAACGATGGTGATGGAGTTCTTCAAAACTAAGAGCTTCCTCTCTCAAAATCCTCACTTAACCAAGCAACCTAATAAAATAAGGTCTCCCATTATTTTATTAACACATTCCAAGCTTATCAAATTCCAAAATTCAAATAACTTAATTAAATTAAGAAGTTGAACTCATTAATTAAAAGGTGTTGGCATGCACTTAAGAGGGGAGTGTAATGAGAATAGTTTTCATTAATAAGGGGGAGAAGTTCAAGAGTTAAAGAAAGGGAGATTAAATGGGGGGTTGAAGGAGAGTTATATGAATGTGAAAGGCTGGGGCTCGTGTGGGCCCCACATTTTATGTATCCACTCATGGTAAGTTGGTTAGTCATGTGCTCCACCAACAACTTCCCATGGGAGAGAATAACTCCCAAAGACATAAAATAAAATTGTTCACAGAAATATAATTTATTTTAAACTAAAACCCCAAAAACAAAATCTCAACCCGCTTAAAACGCAACTGTGGTAAAGGTCCCCTTAAGAAATTACCAGTGTTGCGAGTTCATCGGTGCCATCAGATTTCAATTCCGAGCACCGGTTCAAAAGATAGAAATTCCCGCTCACTCGTTCCCTGAACGTACCCGAGCCAAACTTCGGAAGTTGATTCCGGGCACTCTGGGCCTCGGAATCAAGTGCCGTCAGAAACCGCGTTCTTGTAAAATTCCAAAGAAAATTGAGAAAAAAAATTTCCTTGAAATTTATAGGTCTTTAAAATAATTTCTATATAAATATGGGTATTTTTTGGAAGAAATGTTTATTGCTTTTGTTTGACTGTTTTCATCTATGTAAACAATCATTGTTATATTTTCTGTCTAATTGATGTAGATTTATTATGAATCAATTTTACATATTACATTGAAGTGTATATGATATTTTGATTTTGGATGTGATATTTTGATACCATTTAAGTTTTAGTGTTAATGTATTATCATTTCATATTCTATTTTTCATATTAATGCATGTGTGGGTATGGTTTCACCCTTTTTCATATAAGGAATGGATTTTAATTTGTAAGTGACAGGTGGTCCCAATATAGCACATTCATGTATTGGTTGGTCTCATGAGTAAAAATTGTTAATGTTATTACTTATTTATGAATGGTCTATTTTTTTATGTCGGGATGGTATGTTTAAATGTCTTCCATTATGAATTCTCTAATTATGATATTAGTGATTGATATTACATTTTATTATTAAACTAAAAGAATATCAATGTGAATGTTCATATGGATATATTAATTTATTATTTCTATATTTTTCTTAATATTATTTTTAAGTATCTTATGTTTCAATAATACCCCTTTTATTATTGATTAAGCTTATTTACTAATAATAGATTCCACTATACACTTACCCTTACTAAGAATCTGATCTCACCCCTTTATTATGTTTTATTTTTATAGGATTCCCTTATATGCTTTATTACTGATATGAAAGGTTAATCTAAGAGATTAATATTTCTATAAAAGGATTTTCCATTTTTTATGTTTAAAATAGTAATGAAAGGTTAATTAATGTAATATTTTTTCCAAAAATTCAAAATAACTCAATGGTTGGGTATTCAACACTTGTAACTATTCCAATGTAATAAAGTAAGGCACTGACTCTTGGATACTGCTTTCGGGGTGCAATAGTTGTTATTAGAAATTTTTTTAAAAAAATAATGGAAAGTCGATATAGAAAAAAATATATTTGGGAATGTAACCCTAAGATAGACTAAAGGATTAATACAAATGAGCATCATAAAAATATATTAGGTATATATTTTTTGGGAATTTCTAGTAATAGATTCCTTTATAGATACTACTTGTGGATGTCGTTCCAACATGAATGTACCTTGGAGTAACAACTCCAACATGGTTCATTAGACATTAATCGGTGTAACTCGGTACATAAAAATGGGACATACTGTGTACCATGTTTGAAACTCATTGGTGATATTCATAGGATAATTCAAATTTTACTTACATATAATTATATGGTATTTAAAAGTAAATATGTACCCAAATAAACCATTTTTTTTATTATGATATTAGCTATGATTATTTTTTGAAATTCTGGTTAAGTATTTTTCTAGTTTTAGGATTATACATTTTGATATGATCTAATATAGTTTTTGTTGTCATTTAGAAATATATAATTATAGAAGGAGTGTGAACCTCACCGTTGCACTTGATCCAAATATCCTGAAGTAGAATCTCTTTTAGGCTCTTAAGACAATAATTCAAAGGGAAATTGTTTCCCAAGGATTCTCATCATTTGAGGTCACATAGTCATGTGATAATATGATGGGTACAAAATTCCACTAGTATGATGAAATCAAATGAATGATATAAAAGAAGAGGCTTATTGGTCAAAATATGTTTAGATGGATATGTAGGGAGTACTCTAAGTATTATTTATTTAACGGGAATTTAGAGAATAAATTTATAGTTGGAAAAAATAAAGATAATGGGAAGACATGAAATAATTATTTTTCCACATGTAATCATTGTTTTTAGAAACACCGTGATGTTTTATTAAAAATAATTGGATTTTACTGAATGTGTGGAGAGAGTTCATAGTGCATGGTATTTTAATGATACGAAAAAAATTTCTAATGTACAATGATTTTACTACTAGGATATGGGACACTATTAAAATGAATGTGCCAAGTGTCAAGGTAATATAACTCACAATACGTTAAAGAATCTATGTCAAGACTATATTACTGATACTGATGAAGAGTAATGACTGATGTGATTATTTTTGGATTCATTAGTTATTTTATTTGAGTATTTTATCAATGATTAACTATTTATAGTAGTTATGAAATATATAATGATTATATTGTATTACTATTTCATAAAAATTTGAGAATTTGTGGTACCAAGAAGGGTGACTCTATAGAAATTTATACATTTGGGACAACATATAGATGAGGAAAGATGACTATTAATATTTTCATGATATTGAGATAATGGTGTCACAATAAATTGATGATAACTTGGATAATGTAAATTATATATTACTAACTTCGGTAGAGCTAATTAACGGATTATGGAAAATGTTTTTAATTCCATCATTGATGGAGTTTAATTCATTACTATCATTAAGTTGTGTATATAATAAACTATTTTAAATTTAATAAATTTGGAAGAATTCATGATTCATATAATATTTTATAGTAATTAAGGTATTTATATTGTTTTGAGGGAATAGATGATGAAGTTATTATAATGTTTGGTATGTGAAAAATTAGAGCTTATTAATGTTTTGAACAAAATAATGATAATTTCATTTCAGATATGATAACCATTTGTGAAATGGATTAATTTTTAATTTGGAATATTTTTTAGAGGTTAACTTATTACTTAACACTATGATGATACATGTGATAAGAAATGAAGTATAAACAGTTAATGACGCATCAAAATAATCATAATGTGTTTATAGAAATGTATCACGTAATTATATTTCTTTACCTTATTATAGTGTAAATGAATTTCTCAACTCTAGGAACAGAATATAAAGAAAATTTTATTTTATTTTTTTAATTGAGGGTATTTTAAATATTTTTATTTATATTTCTTTGGGGCTATGAATTTTTCATTGATCACTCCCTTGTTTATATAAATGTATCAATAATTTATATTTCATTACATTATTATTGAGTGAATGAATTACTCAGATCTAGGAAAATAATATAAAGACAATCAAATGTTATTTTTTTAATTGATGATATTTTAAATCATTATATTTATAATTCTTTGGGTCCATGCTTTTTCCATTTATCATTCATTGGTATTTGATTGATAACCTCAATGATAGCATCAAAAAAATTATTTTCTTCTTACATGTGAGTATCTCTAATTTCTATTAATTTTTCACTATTGAAAATCACATTTTTTATGATTTCCACATTTTTCATTCAACCTTATATATAATATGTGTCATTAACCCTTTATAAGATGATGGTTCCTATATAATAGTATTTCCAAATATCAAACTCTTGATTACTGAGATCATCTCTAAATTGTGAGAAAAAAATTAAATTATGGTATGGATAATATAACACCACATGAATATTATTTTTTTTAATTTATTATATATTTTCGAGTAGTTGATGCATTAAATATAAGGTTGTCTTGTTTTCCACAAAAGAGAGGATTTCATCTATAGTTTATGGAAGGCCGAGCATTACCAAACAACAATATATTACTAAAATATTATAATAATATGTAATCTAACTATTAAATTAGAGGTTATGAATAGTAATAACCACATATGTAATTTTTTTTAATCTATATAATTTTATCATTCGTCATATGTGTTATCAAAACAAGATATAATAATATAAATTTTTTTTCAGATTAATGAAGTATTTTAAAAAATGGTAATTTTAACACTTTTTAGTGGAAACCCATTTCAAATATATGTTTTAACTCATTTTAATATTTTATATAATGAAAAAATATTAATATTTGAATTTTTAATTTCAAAATTTTCATAGGGAGAATATATGTTTTTTGAGTTGTTTCAATTGTATATGAATAGTGAAAATACAACATTTTATTAATGAAATTTTCTTTTCATCTAAATATTAATCACTATTTCTATTTAATTTATAATGTAATATGTGATAAATTTTAATTATATTAATTCAAAATAGGTCATTGAAATAATTTTTATATTGAAGTTTCGTATAAAAATTTATCAATCTTTTGAACATTTTATTATACCTATTTTATCGCAACATATGTGAGAATAACATTTAACAATATATTGACACTTCTAGGAATTGAATTTAGATATATGAACATAAAAGACTATAACGAGTATGATTTTGAGAGTCTAATAATATAAAAATTATTTTTGGATATTATGAATATTAGCTTTATTAGTTTTTTATTTAACAAGGTTATGGGAGATTCGTGTAATTAAATATAAAAAATATTAATATTTTTTTAAAATTATTCTAACATGTGTCCTAATTTATTAGGATATGTGAGTTTTGACTAAAATATTTATTTAGATGAAATTTCCATTTAACAAATAATAAATTTACCTTCATCTTAATATTTTATATTTTATTTTAAGGAAATAAATAATTTACATAATGGCATGCATTGTAATGATATAAAAATGGTATAATTAATGTAAATATCAAATGAATGATATAAAAAATATAAAAAAATCTAATTTTGAAATTTAATGAAATAAAAGAATTTCATTAATAACTTATACATGTTTGAGATATGTTAAAAGTTTTTGTAAAAAGATACCTTCTTTCTATGATATTTTTAAAAAGAAATATAATTAATAGAATCAAAATTGACCCAAATGATACTTTAAAATAAAAAATATTTTAATAAATGAAATAAATTTCACAAAAAAACGAAACAATCATCCAAATGACTATAAATATATTAAATATTCATTCAATTATCCATTTTGTGTTCTTTCATAATTTTATAGTAACTATATTAATACCAAAGAGTAAAAAATCCATGTTTTCAAACGACGAGGACAAATGATTATCTAAGGGATACAACCAAGTGATAAAGATAATATTGTGATATAAACCTGAATAAATAGATTTGGTATAGAATATATATACCCATATGCATCTTAGATTAAAAATAACTCAGTTTGGAACAATTTGAAATCCAAATATCAATTTATATTAATTTAATATATTAATGGATGCTAAAAGAGCATATATTATCTTTTATAAAAAGGAACCTCCTCCCACATATTCTTGCACCACATTTATCCTTTTAGATAAGAAAACCCATTACTATTTCACCACCATAGATATTTAGTTATGTTCTACATGACATAGTCTTCTAGAATGACCAACCCTAGTGTCCCTAAAAAGAGATCCAATAGAAGTCCACCAAAGAAGAGGTCATTATTTTACCAATTCATTTATGTTCATTTCATCTAATACATAATCATCTTATGTGGTTTCAGTATAATGTAACAAATAATGTATCATATGTGTTATGAGATGTTATAATTCTTATGGTACAACCATATTACTCCTAATAGCCATCCAACGAAGAACAATATCACCAAACATGGGTATGTACATCTTACTGTCTTGACACTGTGGTGTAATTTTTCTTATCCCCATTTTATTTGGTTGGATATAATGTGGTATATAATGGAATAAATAATTAATATGACATTGAATTTATGCATTATAGTTTATATAATTTCCTATTCCCTAACACATTACAATTAATAGAATTATATTGTCGCACATACATACATATGACCTATAGTCCCCACAACGCTGTCATTCATTGTCCATGTTATAAATTTTATAATAATTATAAAATATATATATAATTTGGAGAGATAAATATTTATGAAATTAAAATTTTTATGTAAATGTATAAAATATGTCATATTCAAAATATAAAGTACTTAGCTGAAAAAACAAGAAGAAGAAAATGAAGTAGATAAAAACCAAAACAATGATAAAAATGAAATATTATTAACAAAATGATATATGATGATCATTTATGATATCATAAATACGGATATAGTTTTGGTATTATTTTATAACAAGCTTCAACTATTATATGGGATGTTTAGACACCCTCAATAAAAAGAATATATAAGTTAAATGATAAGATCGCAGCCTCATTATTAGTCAATATTGTGTATACACATGAATTTAATGGAACATATTTATCATACATATCCATGATTCATAAAAATATATTTAATAATATTGTCAATGTTATTATAAAAAAATTAATGTTATTTTTACCCTTTTATGTATTTTAATAAAATGTTTAGAATGTAAATTTTTTTATCATTCTCCAAACATGATACTTTATTACTTTTTGACAAAATATATAACATATGTTATAAATTTAACATATTCGACATAAGAGAAACATACATTATAATATTAAAATATTATTTTTAATGAAATTGGTTTATTTTATAATTATGATCCCCTTTTAAAATCAATTAAATATAAAAATGGGTATTTCTCTCAAGAAAATTTTATTGAATTTATTTGTTTGTTTCCATGTATTTCAATATCATTTGTAAAATTTTAAGCCTAATTGAGGTTGATTTATTATAATTAAATCTTACATATTTCATTGAATGGATTATGATATGTTTGACTATGTATGATAAATTTTAAAACCATTCATGGTTAATGGTTAATGTATTAATAGTTTGTATGATTGACTTAATACATATGTTTATATTGCTGATGTTTCACCCTTTTCATATAATGAATTAATTATAAAATGTATGGGATAATAGGTGCATGATATATCCCCTCATTTCTTTGGTTTATCCCATGAGACCACCTCGATTGGTTTTTTACTAGTATATGTATGGTTTTATAAGGCCCCAACCTTAAACCTTACTTAATCTTGAGTAATTACAAGATTACACATTGAGGATCTTTTCAGGTTTAGAGTTTTAGAGAATTAGATCATGAAACTTGAATTACATTCCACATTTAAACAAAGTGGTTACATAAAAGACAATATTCATTCTTCCCATCAACGGAAACATATTTAAAATAAAACATTGATTCTTTTTATGACACATCCTTGAAACTATCATCACATCATGTACCTTTCCATTGAACTGTGAAAAACATTTCAAAAACATGGGATGAGCATAAAAAGCTCAGTAAGGGTTATAAAAATATGGAAAGGAAACATGAGATCATATATACATAAGAATGAAATCATACTTTACCCATAAAACATAGGCACATTAACATACCTCATAAATCATGAATAAATCATAGAAATCATAAGATATAAAGGTAACTTGAGGCATTCATAACTTTCTTATGTAGGGAGTAACCCTCTTGGTTACGTTTGGAATACCCACCACAGTATATTCCCTAAATCTCTTCAGATAAACCTTAATGTTTCACTCCTTCGCATTACCCAGTGCATTGGAGAGCTATATCGGGCACACCCTCCCTTAGTTTATCACATAACCACCCGTTTTTATAACAACGCCCATGAACCATATCATAAACGTATCACATAAAACATGAATAAAGGAAACATAACATTTCCACATTTCAATCAGAATATAACATTTTAGGATATTGAAATAATTAATCCATTAAAAAAGAAACCATTTCCAAAACCATTTAAAACAATTATTAAAGATATTTTTAATAAAAGTGTCCCATACCCCCTTGAATCTTTATAGAAAATTTAAACCTTTAGTATCCATATAAATAAATCCTTAAAACCATTTGGAAAACATGGATATTAATAAAAACAAGTCATTAAAACATTTAAAGCGATATTTTGGTTAAAGGGTTTTTACCAAAATTATAGACACTTGAATATAATAATTGAGGAATAACAATTAGTCATAACTTTATAATATCATGAGAATAAATGGATTCATGATATAATATTCCAAAGGACATTATATAAACCATATAAGAGTGAATTGGTGCATAACAACAATTAAGTCTCAATAGAAATGTTAAATGTGATGAAATCCCTTATAAAAAATGTATCCTTAAATTAAGGATAAATCAATCTCAAAATTATGTGTGACAAATATAAATACACCCAATATAAGTGAATATTTTGTGTAAAACAATAAAAGTTAATTCACACATATTCAAAGGATGACATATTCAATAACTACATGTTGAACCCAATGAAATCGAAATTGGGTTAAAAAGTTCCCTTGGTAAAATTCGATAGCCTAACGACATCACTTCAAAATTCAGAAAATGACTTGATTAGAGATAAAAACGGTATCTCATCACTTGGAAAAAAAATTTACATCAATAAGGATATAAAATAACATATCCTAACATAATATAATGTGAATTAAAAGACATAACAAAATAAGTCTTTTAAAAAGAGGAGGGTGAAAGGTCCCCTTATCGAGTTGGGTATCTTTCGAAAAGAACACCCCATGGAAGAAGGTTCATACAATGAAGATGTGAATACCCATAAATGAAATTATACTACATAAAGTGTATAATAATGGTAAGTACATACACAACTCAATGGATGTAGTGGAAAATGTATCATAAATGTCACGAGAATAAATGTGAGATGAAAAATCCCTTATAAAAACTCGGCAGGCTAACGACGCCACTTAAAACTTCCAAAAATGGATTTATGAGATCAAATAGGGTCTTTCATAATATGACCATAAAAATTACATTATGAGGAATATAAAATAACATCCCCAAACATAAGAATGATGAGCTTAAAAGAAATGACATAAAAGAGAGTACTTAAACAGAAAGAGAGAGGTTAGATCTCTTACGAAAATTCGACAGCCTAATGGCGCCACTCAAAACATCCAAAATGGATTGATGAGTGGAAATAGGGTCTCTACTAATATGTAAATAATATGTACAATATGAGTAATATAAAATAACATCCCAATCATAAGAAAGATGAGCTTAAAATGAATGACATAAAAGAGTGTAGTAAAAAAGAATGAGAGGAGTAGGATCCCTTACCTCAAGTCCAACTTGTCTTGTTCGTTTCTTTATATTCATGAATAATATACTTTGGTCAATTTATAATTGAATAAGGACCTCCTATAAAGATTATTATTCAGTTAATATCACATATTTTAATGTAATAATAATTGTTTAATAATATGAGTTCATATCATACGTTGTTATCAAAGTTTGGTACATGATTCAAAAATTGAACTTGTTGGAAAATAATTTTCCATGTAGTTATAGGTACATCATATCCAGAAAAGTATTTATGTTTTAAATAGCTTATATATCCAGCATATATTCATTTTATACTATTCCATAGCATTTGGAGATAAAAATTAAATGCACCGTTCATGGAGACGGTTGGCCGTACGTACACATGAAGCTACTTTCATTTCTTGTCATATTAATGGAATTAAAACAAAATGAGATATATATATATATTATAATTCCATAATGATATCCATAATTTAGATGTAATATACTACATATATATCCATTATATATATGTATTTATAATATTACACAACATTTTGAGATATGAAATGAAATGTGTCGTTCATGGAGACGGCGAGCCGTACGTACGCATGAACGCTACTTCCATTTCTATTTCATATTTAATAGAATTTAAACATAATGATATATAATATTATTTTAATTCCAGTATGGTATCATATATAATATCATTAAATATATCATTTATATGTACCACATATGGTATTAACGAATCAAATCACTTTGAGGGGGCGGTAGTCCGCACTTCCTTAAATGAAGATATCGTGTTTACCCACAAAGGTATGCCATAAATGAAAAATACACAAGCTTAAGTAAAACATAAAAATATTATATATCATATATAAATATAGTGTCATCTTTTTGGCCACCTTTTATGGTGTTAGAATAATGTTGAACAATCATCGTTTCGTGAGGCATAAATTCGCCATCCACAGAAACAGAATGTTCTTTAACCATTAGATGTAGGTGTGTGTAAGTGTAGCTCGAATCCTTATTATAAAAAAATCCTAGTATATTGAAGAAACTATATTTGTTACAAAATAAATTAATAAAAAGAGTTTAGGGGGTTGGAGAAGAAAAATAAAACAAAAGAACACAAGGGAAGACATTACCTTTAAATCAGGTAACTTCCTTTGATTTGAGCTCAAAGGCATCCTTGGGAAGGCCTCTGCCCAATGTGATGCTTCAAGGAGTTTGAGAGGGATGTGTAGAGGCAAAATTGTCAGGGGTTTCCATGACAAAGGGTTTTGAAGTGTGGGTATGGTGGTAGAGGTGAGGGCCTTTTATAAGAGGAGAGGAGGGGCACTCTTGGAAAGTAAAGAAATGTTACTTTATATTAGAATGAGTTTCGGATTTTAATGTCGCTCACATTGATGTGTATTGAGGATAAGGTGATAATGGTTTTAAATCCACCAATCCAATAGGTTTTGGACATGTGTACGTCTTATATTTTACATTATCTTTCCATTTTATTTAAATCGTTAAATAATGAGGTCATCGCTGCATCATTATGATGTCATAAATAATTTAATTTACATAATGTCTAAAATTTATAAAAAAACTACTATGATGTAGAAAATCTACTTATCATTCCAATTAATATTTATAGTCCAAATGATCATTTATGTAGGAAAAATTAAAAATATTTTACTCAGGTGATACATTCTTTGTTACATTTAACATTCTTTAAAAAATAAAAAGATAAAAAGTCGCTTTCTCACAGAATGGATTCAATGGGGCCCCCAAGTATGGCACAATGCATCCCATGGTCAGACATGGGACAACCAGTAGCCCTAGGACACATGTTGTGGTCATCTTTTATTATTATGATTTTATTTTATTATCTTTTACTACCTAATTACTCATTAATCAAGATAATTAATGATAATTACCGTCGTTGCTATTCATAATGTTCAAAAATAAAAGATTCTTAATAACATAATTTGGACCTTATGATTCCAAATATGTAATCCATTTTACCAAATTCCAAAAACATAAATTGCAATAATTAATTTAAAAATAATTCTCGTTGTCAAAACAAATAGTGGGTTTTTTAGAAACAATATTTATGAAAAGTTGGACACTTTTTAATGCCTAATTCCAAAGTGAAATTAATCCCAATGACCATCATTGAATTACATGGTAAAAATATATTATAATTACACATTAAAACAAATTAAAAAGTTAATATTTCCATATAATTAAATTATATGAAAAATAAATTTTGATGTAAAATGCAGTATTTTTCACTATTCATTGAAAAATGAACATTGTCTGAAAAATACCAAAAATTAACCCAAGGTAAATTTCAATGTCCCAATCATAAATAATATGTTTATTTTGAAAAATAGAGCTTATAAAATCGTCAAAAAGTTGATTTAAAAGGGGTTCGCCATCAAAAGGCGGTTAATCGATCTTTTAAAGAATATTAGAATGTTTACGCTTAAAAACTGGATTCATTTTCATTTTTAATCCTCTAACATTTATTGAAAAAAAGTAAAAATATTTGACAAACATATATAATCATTTTGTAGTTAGTTCTATTCATTATCGCCCTGACAACGACTAGGCGTTAACTACGATTTAAAATAATATTATTTTATTATTAGAGTGCAACATAATATTTCAAAGAAACTTATTGTCGCATATTGGGTATGCCATCGAGCATAGAGTTCCCTTTAAAGTAATATTAATATTTTATAAAAAAAGAATAAATAAAAAAAATGTCATATTCAATATTTACCTGGGGTGTTACATCCTTCCCCCCTTTTAGGAATTGCGTCCTCGTAATTTTAAAACTGGGATTGGAAACATTATTGAAAATCCCACATCAGAACAAGAGTCAATAAAACAATCACTTTAAAATAAAGAAAGAGACATACCGAGGTCACCCGAGTTAACCCAAACTAGGATTCCATGTAGGAAAAATTGGACATGGAGGAGAAAACATAGGGTCATGTTCCGATGGAGAGTGATAGAAAACATGTTTAGGAGAAAGATAACCACAAGAAAATCACAAACATATGATGGGTTAAACAGTATTTGATTCCCTAGTAGGAAAAGTTAATAGAAAACATTTTTTTTAAGTTACCTTTTATTGAGAAATTTATTCATAAGGAAACATAATCACTTATCATGTTGACTTTCAACTTTTATTAGATTCCTTACATTAACTCATATTTTCTCCAAAAGACGAGTATTTAGGAAGACTTGTTCACTTCAAGAGTACTATATTCAACTTCTAGAGAATCACCTAATCCACAAAAGAGAACAATATACTTCCCATGTCTTTAGACTTTAACCAAAACCAAAACCAAAAAGGTTAGTACAAGATCAGATAATCCAGAAAAGGATAACCCTTTATAAAAAGAAAATCTATTCTTAATCTCTAAAATTTGTCCAACAAAACCCAAAGTTCAACGAGGACCATTCGATAAACAATTTGTCTATAAAATTATTCAAATTAAACCAAACTATGATTGAAACCCAAATAGTTGAAGGATTTAGTCACATAGTCTTCCACGTTAAATCATAACATTTATCTCCAAACAATATCAGTTGCTCCTAAAGTCTCGTATTGAAACGTAAGTAACCTAATCAAATATCCTCTTTGATAGGTTAATAAATTTCCATAGATAACCCAAAATCATCTTACTCTTAATTAATAAAATCATCTAACTAAAAAAAATCAGTCAATCTAACCAGGGACTTAATGTAGTTCAGTGGTGGGCGATAAATACCAGTTCCACTTTGGTTGTGGGTTAGATTCCCGCTGCTTTGTCTGTCGCGAAGGGTTGTCACACGGTCTGCGTGTTGTCCCTTTTCCAAAACTACATAATTCTTAAAACGTTCCCCAAAATGCGATAAAATCTTTAAAAATGATCATAACATATTTTAACCTCATGTTTATCTCATGCCATTCATTTTCCATCATAACATATAATAACCCATAATTACCACAAAAGTAAGGATCATATAAACCCTAATGGTTACCTTTATAATTATTACCTGAACTTCCACATCAATTGATCATCTCGTACATGATGCATCACAGAACATACCAAGGTTCAAGTGGATGATCACGACTCCTTCATAGTTGGTTTAGAACAACCATGAGTTTCCTCATTGAATACCCCATTTCATCCAGTCTCTTAATCAGAGAACCACCACAGTTTCTTCAAACCTATTGTCACTTTGGTGCCTTCTAGATCCATCCTTTCACTAAAAATACAACTATCAGTGTGATTATATCAACAAAACCATCATGTACTAATGAGGAAGATAACCACTAAGATATACTTACTCATTCACTTTATCTAAAACTAGGACTCTTTCTGAAATCCTATCCATTATGGTACTGTCAGTTATGCTTAGAGAATACCCTGGCCTCTAAAGTTATCTAAACCAACCTTTGATACCAACTATAAGGCCCCAGTCTTAAACCTTACTTAATCTTGAGTTATTACAAGATTACACATTGAGGATCTTTTCTGGTTTAGAGTTTTAGAGATTTAGATCATGAAACTTGCATTACATTCCACATTTAAACAAAGTGGTGACATAAAAGATAATATTCATTCTTCCCATCAACGGAAACATATTTAAAATAAAACATTGATTCCTTTTTTGACACATCCTTGACACTATCATCACATCATGTACCTTTCCCATGACCTATGAAAAACATATCAAAAACTTGGGATGATCATAAAAAGCTCAGTAAGGGTTATAAAAATATGGAAAGGAAATAGGAGTTCGTATATACATAAGAATTAAATCATACTTTACCCATAAAACATAGGTACTTTAACATACCTCATAAAATCATGTATAAATTATAGAAATCATAAGAAATAAAGGTAACTTGAGGCATTCATAATTTTCTTACATAGGGAGTAACCCTCTTGGTTACGTTTGGAATACCCACCACAGTATATTCCCTAAATCTCTTCAGAGAAACCTTAACGTTTCACTCCTTCGTGTTACCCAATGCATTGGAGATCTATATCGGGCTCACCCGCCCTTAGTTTATCACAGAACCACCCGTTTTCATAACAATGCCCATGAACCATAACATAAACATATCACATAAAACATGAATAACGGAAACATAACATTTCATCATTTCAATCAGAATATAACATTTTAGGATATTAAAATAATGAATCCATTCAAAAAGAAATCATTTCCAAAACCATTTAAAACATTTAATAAAGAGATTTTTGAATCAAAGTGTCCCATACCACCTTGAAGCTTTAAAAAAAATTTAAACCATTAACATCCATATAAATAAATCCTTAAAACCATTTTGAAAACATGGGTATTAATAAGAACAAATCATTAAAACATTTAAAGCGATATTTTGGTTATAGAGTTTTACCAAAATTATAGACACTTGAATACAATAATTGAGGAATAACATTTAGTCAGAACATTATTATATCATGAGAATAAATGGATTCATGATATAATATTCCAAAGGACATTATATAAAACATATAAGAGTGAATTGGTTCATAACAACAATTAAGTCTCAATAGAAATGTTAAATGTGATGAAATCCCTTATAAAGAAGGTATCTTTAAATTAATGATAAATCAATCTCAAAATTATGTGTGACAAATATAAATACACCCAATATAAGTGGATATTAAGTGTAAAACAATAAAAGTTCATTCAAACATATTCAAAGGATGACATATTCAATAACTACATGTTGAACCCAAAGAAATTGAAATTGGGTTAAAAAGCTCCCTTGGTAAAATTTGAAGTCCTAACGACATCACTTCAAAATTCAGAAAATGAGTTGATGAGAGATAAAAAGGGTATCTCATCACATGGACACTAAAATTTACATCAATAAGGATATAAAAGAACATATGCCAACATAATATTATGTGAATTAAAAGACATAACAAAATATGTCTTTTAAAAAGAGGGTGAAAGGTCCCCTTACCGAGTTGGGTAACTTTCGAAACGTACACCCCATGGAAAAAGGGTCATACAAAGAATATGTGAATACCCATAAAAGAAATTATACCACAAAAAGTGTATAATAATGGGAATTACATACACCAATCAAATGTAATAGTGGAAAACGTAGCATAAATGTCAAGAGAATAAAAGTTAGATGAAAAATCCCTTACGAAAACTCAACAGGCTAACGGCGCCACTTAAAACATCCAAAAATGGATTTATGAGATCAAATAGGGTCTTTCATAATATGACCATAAAAATTAAAGTATGAAGAATATAAAAGAACATCCCCAAACATAATAAAGATGAGCTTAAAAGAAATGACATAAAAGAGATTACATAAAAAGAAAGAGAGAGGTTAGATCTCTTACGAAAATTCGACAGCCTAACGGCGCCACTCAAAACATCCAAAATGGATTGATGAGAAGAAATAGGGTCTCTCATCATATTAATATAATATTTACAGTAGAATTAATATAAAATAACATCCCAATCATAAGAAAGAAGAGATTAAAAGGTATGACATAAAAGAGTGTACTTAAAAAGAAAGAGAGGAGTAGGATCCCTTACCTCAAGTCCAACTTGTCTTGTTCGTTTCATTATATTCCTGAATAATAAACTTTGGTCAATTTATTATTGCTTAAGGACCTCCTATAAATATTATTATTCAGTTCATATCACATATTTTAATGTTATAATAATTGTTTAATAATATGAGTTCATATCATACGTTTTTGTCGAAGTTTGGTACATGTGTCAAAAATTGAACTTGTTGGAAAATAATTTTCCATGTAGTTATAGGTACATAATATCCAGAATAGTATTTACGTTTTAAATATAATATATATCCATCATATATTCATTTTATACTATTCTATAGCATTTGGAGATAAAAATTAAAAGCACCGTTCATGGAGACGGAAGGCCGTACGTACGCATTACCGCTACTTTCATTTTTTTGTCATATTAATGGAATTAAAACAAAATGAGAGATATATATATGTTATAATTCCAGAATTATATCCATAATTTAGATGTAATATATTACATATATATCCATTATATATATGTACTTATAATATTACATAATATTTTGAGATAAGAAATGAAATGTACCGTTCATGGAGACGGTAAGCCGTACGTACGAATGAACGCTACTTCGATTTCTATTTCGTATTTAATGGAATTAAAACATAATGATACATAATATTATTTTAATTCCAGTATGTTATCATATATAATTTCATTAAATATACCCTTTATATGTAACACATATGGTATTAATGAATCAAATCACTTTGAGGGGCGGTAGTCCGCACTTCCTTAAATACTGACATCGCGTTTACCCATAAAGGTATGCCATAAATGAAAAATACAAAAGCTTATGTAAAACATAAAAATATTATATATCATATATTAATATAGTTTCATCTTAATGTCCACCTTTGAAGGCGTTAGAATAATGTTGAACAATCATCGTTTCGTGAGGCATAAATTCGCCATCCACAGAAACAGTATGTTCTTTGACCATTAGATGTAGGTGTGTGTAAGTGTATCTCGAATCCTTATTATAACAACATCCTAGTATATTGAAGATACTGGATTTGTTACAAAATAAATGAATAAAAAGAGTTTTGGTGGTTGGAGATGCAAAATAAAACAAAAGAACACAAGGGAAGACATTACCTTTAAATCGGGTAACTTCCTTTGATTTGAGCTCAAAGGCTTCCTTGGGGACGTTTCTTCCCAAAGTGAGGCTTCAAAGAGTTAGTGGGGTATGTAGGGAGGCATAATGGGTAGGGTTTTTCCAAGACCAAGGCTTTGAAAGTGTGGGTATGGTGGTAGAGGTGGGGGCCTTTTATAAGAGGAGAGGAGGGGCACTCTTGGAAAGTAAATAAATGATACTTTATATTAGAATGAGTTTCGGATTTTAATGGTCCCACATTGATTTTTTTTCGAGGATATGGTGATATGGGTTCTAAATCCACACATACAATAGGTTTTGGACATGTTTAGGTCTTAGATTTTACATTATCAATCCATTTTATTTAAATCATTAAATAATGAGTTCATCACTGCATCATCATGATGTCAAAAATAATTTCATTTACTTAATGTCTAAAAATTATAAAAAAATACTATGATGTAGAAAATCCTTTTAGATTTCCAAGGAATATTTATAGTCCAAAAGATAATTTATGTAGACAAATTTAAAAATATTTTACTCAGGTGATACATTCTTTATTACATTTAACATTCTTTAAAAAATAAAAATATAAAAAGCCACTTTCTCAAAAAAGTGATTCAATGGGGCCCCCATGTTTGGCACAAGGAATTCCATGGTCGGCCATGAGACAACCAGTTTCCTTAGGACACATGTTGTGGTCATATTTTATTATTATGATATTATTTAATTATCATTAACTACCTGGTTACTCATTAATCAAGATAATTAAAGATAATTATCATCGTTACTATTCATAATGTTATAAAATAAGATTCTTAATTACATAATATAGAACTTCTGATTCCAAATATGTAATTCATTTTACCAAATTACAAACACACAAATTTCAATAAATAATTAAAAAATAATTCCCGTTGTCAAAACAAATAGCGGGTTTTTTAGAAACAATATTTATGAAAAGTTTGGCACTTTTTTATGCCTAATTCAAAAGTGAAATTAATCCCAATGACCTTCATTGAATTACAAGGTAAAAAGATATTCTAATTAAACTTTAAAAAAAATTAAAAAGATAATATAACCATATAATTAAATTATATGAAAAGGCAGTTTTGATGTAAAATGCTGTATTTTTCACTATTCATTGAAAAATGAACATTGTCTGAAAAATAACATAAATTAACCCAAGGTAAATTTCAATGTCCCAATCATAAATAATATGTTTATTTTAAAAAATAGATCTTATAAAATTTTCAAAAAGTGGATTTAAAAGGGGTTCGCCATCAAAAGGCGGTTAATCGACCTTTTAAAGAATATTAGAATGTTTACGCATAAAAACTTGATTCATTTGCATTTTTAATCCTCTAACATTTATTGAAAAAAAGTAAAAATATTTGACAAACATATATAATCATTTTGTAGTTAGTTCTGTTCATTCCCGCAATTACAACGGCTAGGAGTTAATTATCATTTAAAATAATATTATTTTATTATTAGAGTGCAACGTAAGATTTCAAAGAAACTTGTTGTCGCATATTGGGTACGCCATCGAGCATAGAGTTCCCTATAAAGTAATATTAATATTTTATAAAAAATGATAAATATAATGAAAATTTCATATTCTTTATTTACCTGGGGTGTTACAGGTTTCATGGCTGAATCAATAGTGATATGTTTATGATGTCCGATATTACGCATTCCCTCATTAGGAGATTATTTATTGATATTACATGTGATTATTCAACTATTATAATATATATGTTAAAAATTAAATTGAATTATTTGATATATTATTCCCATAAATTTTATTAATTTTATGTTTATCTAGATTATGTTTCAATTATACAACTTTCATTATGGGTTATCCTTATTTACTCACAATAGAGTACAATGTACACTTACCAATATTGAGCATATGAGATTTCCCATTTATTCTATTTTATTTTCCCAAAATACCATGATGTGTATTAAAACTAATATGTTGTGTGACACATGGATATTAATGGTTCTCTCAATGTATTATTTACATTGTATTTTATGTTATCAATTGTAATGCAAGGTTCATGAATGTACAATATTATCAAAGACTGCTAACTGATTATCCCTTTGTGAATCAATTGTCTTGTCTATGATAATTTAGTAATTTAAGGAACCTACATCGTGTTTCTTGGTTCAGGGTGTTACAATCATGGTATCTCATTAGATAAAATCATTAATCAAAACATAGTAGGTGTATATAATCTTTGTCACACCCATCACATTCATATCACAAACAAGCATTTATCTACAAGAAATTTCATAATACAAAAGTAAATATTTCTGGAAATTTAATCTCAAAATTATGGATTTTTTGTGACATATTTTGAATTAAAAAATAAATAATGTATAGGTATATCAATTTGAATTCCCTTAAATGGAAATGGTAAATTTTACTCACTACCAAAAAGCTTGAAATATAAAATCAGAACATAATATCACCATCATAACATGTGTACATAAAGATTTAGGGAAGGGAATTATTAGTGAATGTTATATATAATTAATTTTTTTATCTTATGTAAATAATTATTAATGTTTAAATATACATTCCAACAAAGAAAAATTAGAATATAATATGGAATAATACAACTTAAATGTTTTAATAAAGATGTAGATTGAATCTTATACATTGAAAGGTTGATTTTAAAAGTTTAGAATAAAATTCATAAGAGTAGGGGGACACATTGAGAGAGATATATTGAAATAAAGATAAGTAAATTCAAGGAAATTATATTTTTAGTGAATAGTTTTGGGATTTTAGTTGGGTATCTGTATAAATAGAGTAGGGTTGATCTATATTAATTATATACATAGGTTTTTGACTCAATATAATAAAATAATCAAAATACTATCAATTTATTTTCCCATGGTTTCTGCCAAATAGAAGTGTGTTTTAACACTTTCTATAGATATGTTGTGAAATTATTAAAACAAATACCCATGGTGTTATTGATGTGAGTCATTTTCATTAATAAATTAATTTAATACCATAAAATATAATAAATGTTTTGGATTATTAATTAAAGTATTATAATATTAATTAAATAATTTCAATAACACATTATTTTAATGTGGAAAAATATTTGGTCTTGGATATCCTTATAGTATTTGTTAAATCACATTGGATTTTATGATATCTTTATGGATACCAAATACATATACTGTATTTACTTTTTTCCCAAAAATTATACTATATTACAAAATTACTAAAAAATCACAGTTGGTGAATTACAACATGATGATTAGAAAAGTTATGATTATTTTAACAATATAATTTGTAAAATATAAGAATATAAACTTTGAAAAAAATCACTATTCATTGGAAAATAATGGGGTTTTACAAGGATAAAATATTTCTAATGATTATAAATATTTCATTGGACTTCATTAATAAATGATATAACATTAACAGTGAATGTTATTATTTAATAATAATATTATCCAAAAATAATATTTATTTACAAATTTATGAATTTGTCCAAAAGAGTTTTAAATAAATTCACATTTATTTTATAAAAATACAATTTTATTATGAATATTAATCTATTTTAATCAAACGTATTACATAAACATTTATATGAAATAATATAAAGGAATAAATATAATCCGTATTTACTCATTATGATTTTATTTAAAATCACACATCAAGATAATAGATAAATAGCCCTTTATTTTTACTGTATAAGTTCTCCTGTCAACATATTTAATGGTGTAACATTATAGGGGTGGTTTGGTGAACACATATTAGGTTTTGATCTTGATAAGATATAAATTTTCAAGTAAATTAATTTTCTTGTGCATTAGTTGTATAATATCAGTTGTTTAATTTACAATGAAAATGTTAGTGATCCCATATCACTTATAAGGGTTAATAAGTGTGCTTCATACGATCCTATCTTTTAAATCCATCTCTACTTTCCAATGTGTCAATTTCATTTTATGATAGATAATATATACTACTAATAAAGGTTACTAAAAATGGAAATATTGTAAATGTTTAAAATCCCTAGTGGTATTTTAAATAATATATTCTAAAGAGGAAAAAAATAACGAAAATTGTGCATGTGTTTTTTATAACTGAAAAATGTAATAAGAATGTTAATATTCAAAAGTGAATTTCAATTTTGGATGTATGGATCATTAAATTTTTTTCACACTTAAGATATTTCTCACTAAAAAGTTTCTCTTCATTCATAAAACAAGACGATAGTAGTTCTATTTCATCACAACTTACTTTTCCAATATTGGTTCTTTCCTCTAAAATACATTTAATAGGATAGATACCTTTTTTCACATGGCTTTTTCACTACTATCTATAGTCATCCCTAGATACTTCCTATATGAATTATAATTTCCCATGGGTATAAATTTTGAATTTAGCACATGTGAGGGGTCATCAATGTACTAATTCATGAGGGATATTTGGAATATACCATATACATGATATAGATTATAGGATACTTGTAGTAAAAAATACTTAGCTTCAATGAGATAAAGGATATCAAAGGTGAATATTTTTGGAGGAATAAGATTTAACTTTGCCTCAAACCTAATGAATTTATTCCATAGTGATATATGAATGAACACTTAATCACTTTCCTCAATCTAAAGAACATGTCTATGACTATCTACATAGAATATATGTTGAATTTTTTGGGGTTTTATATGTTGATAGTTTATTTTAACCATTACTATCATAACTTGGATAAGATTTGGTCCCACTAGTTTAATCACTCTAACATTATCCAAGGATGTCATAGTTAGACACCTCTTCCCATAAATAGCCTCATTTGGAGCCATTTGAATGCTATAGTACAAATGTTTTTATATACGAAATATACTAAGGGAAATTATTGATCCCAAAATCATGTGAAATATATTGAAAATGATATTAGTATATACTCTATAAGTTGAATGGTTCTTTTATACATTCCAACCATCAGAGGGTGATAAACAAGACTAAATCACAACTACGTTTCAAATTCATAGCAATAGAATTTAAAATACCTATAGTTGATCCTCGGGTCATAGTCAGATAATATTGAGAGGAACTCAATGCAGTACAAGCTATTCAGTTATATATATTATCTATATATTTTCAAGAGAAAAATTACCATCATTTTAATAAATTATTTGACTTTGTAAAATGACTAACAACCACATAGATGATATTATTTTTCTATATGTACAACATTATCCTATAAAAAAATACAATGTTATAATTTTCATTTACATATTGTTATAGTAAATTTTTTCATCATACACATAGATCCATTTTGTCAATAAATAACTTATTTTCATACCATGAATCAAGATAAATTTTTTGAAATCTACCTCTCTATGTTATCCTACATGATGTTTCTATTTATGTCATTATACATCTTTGTGACTATTTAATTAATAAACAAGGCTGATATTTTTGAATCATAAATATTTCCCATCATTAGTTCAAGTTTTGATTGGACACATATCTGGTTTCCAAAAATTAAAAATCCATATATGGAATATATTAACTCAAGAGTATTCACTATATTTTACATTATCATATCATCCATTTTTTCTCCTCCATGAATCTCTCATGATTTCATAGTAGACTATTTAATTAATAAATTAATGATAAATAATCATTTATTATTCCTATGTCAATCCTTTGTATTTACAATAATATTGGATCCATTTATTTCCTTATCAAAGATAGAGTTGTGGGATCCTCTCTACTTATTGAATGTACTATTTTATTACATCATATAATGATAATTTTTTGAAAATTTATAATCATTTATTAGAAATAAACACAACTATTGGAACAAATTATTCACATTTTAAAAAAATATATAATTAAGGATTTTAGGATCCAAATATATGTCGCACATATCACCGTAGAGATACTATCATAAAACCATTAATTTAAATATCACTAAATCCAATACAAGATCATGGGTTTGGTATTTCTTCTCATATGTCACTAATTGGATAGAGGCATAAACAATACACATTTCATCTTTCATTAGTAAAAAACCAAATAAAATTTTGGTCACACTATTGGAATTATAAAATCTTTCCGCACTATTTGGTATTGAGCACTGATGTCCTGATTAGTATCAAATTTAAAAATTAAAATATCTTCTTTCATTGATCAGTATGGAAAAACATCACTATTTTCATAGTAATCTTGTTTAGTCTGCATGAGAATCATGAGAAGTTCCTAAAAAATTTATGATAGTACCCATATAATCGATGTAAAAAATGAATTTTTAACACAGATATTGGTGTACTCCATCAATCAATTTCATTTTTATGATTCCATTTATATCCCTTTAATGTTCATAACATTATCTATGACTATTACATGATCCAAATAATTCATGCATTAAATAAACATTATATATAACTCTTCATTATGCACTGTTATTTGTGGGGTATTGAAATGCTCATCATGTTCCTCAGTTCTTCTGGTGAATATAATAATATCATCTATAAAGGAAACAATACATATTTTGAGGTTACCCAAAAAGACAATATTAGTTAGTATCATCAATATTTTTGATAATTAGTGATTATTAATGGAGTTATAATTATCCTATTTTTCCTATACCTTAAATTAAAAGTTATCATATGTATATCATACTTATTAACCATTACATGAGAATATCATAACCAGGGTTTGGCCCTAGAGAAAAAATGGTTTTTGAGTAACTAATAAAATAATTAATCAATATGTGGTAGAGGATACTTGTTCCTTTTTGTGATCTTAATAATGTTCCAATAATTAGTATATAGGTGTATTGAACTATCCTTAGTCTTAACAAAAATAGAAGGTGCACCACATGGTGAAGTAGTTCATAATATATACCCTTTCACCAAATTGAAAATAGTTCTTTTTTTATATATTTTACATCGATTATTTTAATTCATTATTGAGTAACATATTTTATCAAATCTCGAGGAATATGTTTTATTGAGAAATGAACCTCTCTTCTATAGGAACACAAAAAAATTATTAATTAAAAACATCAATATGTTCCCTCATAATTTTAATTAAATAAATTATGATCTTTTCCACATTATCAAGCATTTATGATAGAGATTCTTCTTTATAAGTCTACAATACAGATGATTTAGATGATTGTAACAAAAAATATTCATTATCCCCCTTTCAATTTTATATAATTACTTGGTGATTTTCAATGTAGATATTGATTTTAATTTCTCAACAATTTATGTTTTCTTATTATAAGTAAATCCAATCTGTACAAAAAATTAAATCAAAATTTTCTCAACAGATTGTCCCAGTGTTATTTGGGAAACTAATCCAAAAAAGGTTTACATGGGAAAAGTAATATAACGACCTAGTGTTGACTTATAGTAACATTATGTAACATTTTTAATACTTAAATCCTTATAAAAATAGATAATCAAACATTATACTATTCTAGTTCCTTTGGAAACATGGAAACATAAACACTTGTACATAAATGAGATACATAAACTCCCATTCGGCTCTTTATTACTATTAAACTTCATAAATACATCAATCATAATACATATCTTCATAGAATGGGGTAAAGAACTATAAAAATTGGTGAGTATAGATTCCCAGTAATGGTAGGCAAGTTATATATGTAAATAAAATCAAGAGACAAAGGGTATGAGAACATGATAATTAAAATATATGATCATACCTTGAATATCAAATATCATAAACATAAATCATGGAATAAAGAAAGGTAGTTCATATGACATGAATCATAAGGAGATAAATGAAATAATCCATAAAGAGTATCATATGAATAAAACATGGAACTGTGGCAGACACATAAATATATAATATGATTTTCATTGTTTCCAATGCATCACATCCATGACCATCTTAATATTATGGGTTCATTACCCATACCATATTTGTAGTTATTGTTCACTACCATTTCGATATTAGTAGCATGGGTTCACATCTCATACCGTATTCGTAGTCATGGTTCACACCCATTTACATATTTGTAGCATAAGTTCAATTCTCATACCATCTGGGTAGTCATGCTTCACTCCCATGGCCATCATAGTAGACAAGGATTACTCCCAGGACCATCCTAGACTATATCATGAGATATAAATTTTCACCAAATGAATTGGAGTGATATATTGGTCTCAAAAATATCATAGTGAAATTATATATATAAATATATATATATGTTAACAAAGTCATACACAATCATATAATAACCCATGAAATTAAATGGGTATCAGAAACATGGAATCATATAACACCTTATTGAAAAATATACTTGTGTCCTAATAATTTAATTAGAAGAATATCCCATAAATGGGAAATATATTTCATAAACATATAACATGTGAATGATAAATAGATTTTATATAACCTGTAAATGAGAAATGGGTTTCATAAAGACAGTGATAATAAGCATGACCCAATTATATATTGAATATGAATGGAACCTGTATTTCATTTCCTTGAATGGCATGATTAAGATCAAAATATGTTATCATAGATGTAAAATAGAAAATGAAATATCATTATAACCATTTCTAAAAGACAATATCATTTCTTATTTTATTTACGAAATTTTAATACCTAAAAATATTGAAATTTATTTTAATAAGAAATACCTTCAATACTTATAAAGAAGACCTCAAATAATTTTGAAAAAAAATTTCCTAGAAAACATATAAATGAAGAATGAAGATTTTTTGAAAACCATTTCTGGTTAAAAATTATAAAATAAGGTTCAAAAAAATTTAAATTTATTTTTCATTGAAAATATATAAAAATATCTTGACACTTGTATGAATACCATTTCCCTAGAAAAATTATAAAAATATATTGATTTTTTTTTGAAAACCAATTCTTCGAAAATAGGTTACCAAATTATAAATAAATATTGATATCATTTTGATAACCACTTCCTTGAAATCAAAAAATTAAACAAATAAACATTTTGAATACAATTATCCTTAAAATCAAATAAAATATGCTTGAATAATATTTTCAAAACCATTTTCCATAAAAATTTATTAAATAATATTAAAACCCATTGGAAAACACTTTTCATAAAAAATTCACTAAGAACATATAATGAAATCATAAAATCATTTTAAAATAATGTTATTTTAAAATTATATCCTTTAAAAACATTTTCCTAAAAATAAATAATTTAAATATACAAAGGATGCATAATAGAATAGAAAGTGATTAAATCCAAAGATGTCATATAAGGCAAGAATAATATTCATTTTTTATGAGAAAAGGTTAGAAAAATTTCTTGTTTAAAAGATAAAATAAGATTCCTTTTAAAAAATTGGTTAAAGGAAAAAAATGTGAAAATGACTTTTAATTATTATAAGATAATAGTAAATTATTCTTGGAATCCCTTTTTAGAAAACATATTTTTATAGAATACATATTTCTATCCAAAGAGGTGGTAAAGTTGGGCATCCTTAAAAATATTCTTAACTATCTTATGTAGCAAATTTTAGAATTTTTTTACCAATATATGAATATATCTTCAATTACCAAATCATAATAAAATTGATGAATTTCTATGAGATATGTATTACATGATTATAACATATGAAGCATAATTATAAAAAATTATAAAAATGAAATGAGAATGTTTTTATAAACTATTATCACACAATTACATTGATCCATATCCCCATTAAAGAAATTTAAACTCAACTATTCATATAATTTAATGAAATATACTAGATTCAAGGTATATCCTTTCAAAATTATGTATATACACCATAAAAATAATGTAAGATCATTATAAAACACATTTTTTAAAGAGGGAAAATTAAGACAAAATTCTCTTATTGATTTGGTAGCTTTTGAAACATTAACCCCATGTAATAAGGATCATAGAATGGTTATTTATATTCTCGTTAGTTTATTTATAATAATAATTGAATACAAATATGGGTATTATACTCCCCATAAAAAAGGAATGGGCGATTAATAAAGAATGAATATCAAAGAAATAAAAAGTGAGATAAAATCCCCTTACAGAGTGACTTGAATCTCTTCATACTAATTATAACCTCATGTTTTATAAATATAAGTTTATTATAAGTCTTTAAAAAATATATTATTATATCTAATACCATATGTGGTTTGATTAGGACCTTATATTAACCACTTGTTGACAAACCTATGTTAGGATTTCACATTGAGTAATATTCCCTTTATTTCTTCGCATGGGTATTAATTTGTAATGTATGTGGTCTTTATAAATATATCATGATTCCCAAAATGTAAATCAAGATATTATAATACTTTTTTATTCTGTATATTTTCATTATAATAGTTTATAGATTAGGTAATTATAAAATTGAATACATCGTTCATGGAGACGGTAAGTCATTCCTATTCATGCACGCTATTGCCTTTTTTTATAATTGCATTGAAAGAATGAAGGTAAATAAAATATGAATATATATGAATATATATAAAAATTAATTTATAATTATATTATAATATATTTCATATATGTGCAATAAATGATTCCTTAATACATTCCATGAAGTGAGCGAATGAATCACATTGCTTCGAGGCGGTGATCGTCCACACATCCCCAAATGAAATTATCAAATTTACACCACATGTAAAGTATAAAGATATGGTTTCTAAAAGTCTTAAAGAAGAATTAATATATAATAAATTTAATATATAACATATATAAACATATTTTCCTTCTTAATTTCTACAATGAGAGGCTGTGTGGAAGAAAATGAAAAGTCATCATTTTGTGACGTTGTAGTTCACAAGACAAATAAACAGTACGTTCATTTACCATTAGATGGAGGTGTGTGTATGTTTATGAGGAACCATTACAATTAAAAAAGTAGTATATTGATTATACTGGTGTTTTCTAATAATCCTAGAATAAAGATGTGGGAAGGGTTTTATAATGAAAAATACAATGGAGTATAGGAGAAGTCGTTAACTCTTCATCAGGTAACTCCATTTGGTCTCTGAAAAAATGCTTTCAAGTATTTCATTAATCCCAAAGATAGTATTAATAGATTAATTTTTTGAATTTAATAATGTAGTTTTAAATATATTTTTCCAAACATTTTTTTTAGAGGTGTGAAGAATATGTATATTTCTTTCATTTTTATAGTAGAAAGGGAGTGGCAATCTTGTAAATTTCAAATTATAAACATTAATGGGAGGAATACAGTATATAATGTGCCTAAAAAATTAAAACATATTGGATTAAAAAGTAATAATTGTTGATAAAAACCTACAAGTCATAAAAATTTGAGTATTTTTATAATTTCATTCTTTATCTACTATGATTACTCAATTTTATCATTTCGGTTTTTATTAAAGAATCTAGTTTTATAACCAATGTAATTTAACTGTTAAGTATGAAATATAATTATTCTTATTAGAATATAAATATATATATATATATAATTAATTATTAATATTCTTTCTAATTTATAAATTAAATATCTTATGTTTCTTCAAATTAATTTTATAACATGCACATGTGGGGTGCCGAAACATATCTTAAACCTCGACTACGCTAAAAAAATGTTATTAAAATATTTGTGTCAATATGTTATTTAAAAATTATAATTTTGTCCATCAATGTAACATATTGAATATTTATTAACCCTTAAATGTAACTTGTATGAATATAAGATTCTAATCAATTTTAAATAATTTTATATAATGTCATTTTATAAATAAAATTTATTACACATTTGACACTATTTATGTATTTATAATTTAAAACTATAGAATCAATATTATAACTAAAATAAATTGCATGTAATGTTTTGTAACATGATATATTCTTCAAGAAAATAAATATATACACTAATTACATAAATTTTCTTCACTTTTAATATTTATTATGTCATTTATTTTTGTTAAATATTAACTAAATAATCACTCTATTAGTGTTTCGAATGTATTTTATGCAACTAAATATTCAATAAAAAATAAGTGGCAAATTACTAGGATTAAAAAGAACCTTTTAAATTTTTAAAAGATATATATAAACAAAAAAATATTATTTTATATATTGAAATTTTTTATAAATGGTAAAGGTAAGAAAATTTTTTTTTATTTTTCTTTACTTAAAAATATATATAGCGAACTTCCATTTCATTATTTCAAAATAACACATAAAAAAATAAAAAACAATTGATATAGTCATGTTATTTTCAGAAAATGTCTACAATACATGTTTATAGTTCATTTTGGTCCTTATGGTTATGTTTTAATTCTTAATAATGTTATATCATACCTTAATCGATGTGATTAATTTAAACCACTTTCAGTAATATTTTTGTTAGAAAATTATGTTTATCATATTAGACAAAAAAATTATATACTTATTATAACCATGTTTGTATGTTTTCAAAAATTCAAATCATAGAAGTGGTAAAATTAAATTTATCACTAATCTCGAAGACGCAGAGAGAAAGTGGGGTTTTAAAGTAAAAAATTTCTAAAGTTCAATAACTGTTTATATATAATTTCAAGCAATAATGTATACCATTTAATAAATTGGATTAATATATTTATAATTTATCTATTTTACTTTATGAAACAATTTAATATATATATTTAACATTAATAATTATTTGTACGTTGGGACAACTTTTAACTAAAATAGAGTATTTTTCACTATTCAAATAATATGAGGCCTTTCTCTAAAAAATATAAAAAATTTGAACTATGAAAAGTATATAATTATTTTTTCCAAAAAGATTTCTATTTTGAAAAAAATAAATTTTATAATATTCCAAAATTTATTTTCAAAGTAATAGCACCATTAAAAGTGGTACAAACTCTATCTTGCATGTAACGTAGCTAACCTCAGTGTTCCGTGTAAATAATGAAAAAATTTATGTTTCTTGTATTGTATGATTAAAATACAGTTCCATATTATAGAAGGAACACATAGTGTTTTAATATAAAATAAAATATTTTTATAGTTGTGTATAATGAAAAATATGAAAAATATTAAATTAATTCAAAAAACATTTCAAAAAATATCAGATTGTTAGATTATACAATCCATATATTGAATTTCACCATAGAAATTTGTCTATGTCATAAAATGTTTTATATTTAAATGTATCATTTATAGAAACCAACATCATAATAATCAATACCAAAACGTCCCTTAAATTGAAAGTCAGATCGATAACTGTTACCCAGGGTAACACATACTATATCTTTCACATTGAAGAACATGGGTGGAATGTGAAAACAAAGTAATGAAAAAGAAATATAAGTTTCATGTTCTAGAAGAGAGTTATACAAAACATGGTTATGAGAAAGTCAAAATCAAAGCCTTAAATTTGTGTTTATTAAAAGGAATAATTGATTCATCACAAAAAGGAACTTGGTCAACATTTTTCCCTTAAAGATCCAATTTTTATAATGTTGAATAATTTTCATAAAATTATATACATGCATGATTATAAGACAACATCAATATTTTTTGTTCATTGATCCAATTCACGTCTTTCTTTAAAACGGTTGTGATTTTTTCATTCCCAATGTACTAAAAGATCATGAGATCCATGATATTCCAACCAATTTTTCATCCATTATCTCCAACATAATGTATTCCAATAGGCTATACAATGTGAATAAATCCTCATATGGAGATATAAAACCTAGTCTTACTAACATCAACTAACGTTATTTTAAACATTCCATAATTGTTTAACCATATAACTGTTCATAAATAATAAAAGACAAAACATTATAATGAAATTCACTAAAAAATATTATCATAGATCTCCAATATATCACAAAGTACCACTTGGTTGTCCCATTAAAACATGTTCATACCATCATAGTATATTCAATTTAAATAGTGCAAAAACATTCATTACCGTATAAACTTTTAGAAAACATGTAGGTTTCCTTATTCCAATGATTACTATATATATTCTTTAATTCCAAGTAGTTGTAATCTTAAACATTGATGAGATAGAAAAAATTGTCAACAATCATTTCTACGGTAAATTGTAACATTCAATTTATTTATTCATATCCACTATATCATTATCCAAACATCATTTTTTCCACTTCAAGCATTATTTATGGGATAACTTCCCCTAATAAAATATCCTCAAATCTATGAAATTATATATAAATGTCTTCATCTCCATTCAAAAATTCATTTTTGATCCTTCATGAAAAATTATACTGAAAATAATTAAATATTTCATGTTTCATATAATGTAATCTTTGAACTTCTACAAATAAATACATCATTAATTCAACCTTATCATTAAACCACTACATAGGCTTCATCAACTTATTCAATAATTATTTATTAATTTAATAAGAAATATTAAGAAATATTATGTTTATAAAACCACAATATAATCAACCAACTTATGTTTAATTTAAGCAATACTGAAAAACATCACATACATTACACATGTCATTTATGGTATCATTATCTTCATAAGTATTACTAATACTTATAACATCTTCCTGGATCACTTTTTGATATTTTCACTTGGGGAATTGATTCACATAATGCCCAATAATTCTAAATCAGAAATATTAAATATTAAACATATACCATTAATTTATCTACATTGAATAAAAAAGAACGCATATTGTGTGGAACATTTATCATAATGGGATACCATATAATCCTAAAAAATGACTTATAAGGTGCCTAAATTATTGTTCACACTTCATTAAACTATGAATCCTTAGATTCATACAAGGTTATTCGAAATAATTCTTTATTTAAACTCTTCATTATGGTTTGTAAAGAATTTGTGAATTCCCAAATCATATGCCTTAGGAGTGTCAAACCAAGTGTGTTGTAAGGCTCATTGTGGTATACTAGATTACCCTCAGTCAAGCCCAAGAATTCATGTTAGAGTTATTTCCTATAAGTAAATCTATTCTTGAGTGAAATCCACTTTTAGTATCTAGATAGGGATTTATTTCATGGATACTAATCACTATACAATTTAACATAAGTCCACAACATTTTCTTAAACATTAATTAATTGATTTACTTAGCCTTGGAGACATAAAGATAATAATATTTTGAAATATACCTAAGGTTCTCACTACAGATTTCCCATCAATGATTCCAAATATAAACTAAACCTTTTCACTGATAAAAAATTTAATCACCCAGTATTGGCATACATTAATGTTACATAACATTTGTGGAATACATTAAACATTATACAAACAGACACTGAATGATTGTACTAGTCTAGTGAAATTGAATACATTGAAACCAAAAAATTCTTCATATATTAGCTACATCATCTCCCAATATGTTCAATTTGACTATCAAGATTCTTATAAAAATCAAAAGTCATCCATATCTTCATCAAAAAGGGAATTGAAAAATAAAAATGAGGGATATCAAATTCATAGTATGGGTAAATAGCAGGGATACGTAAGCATAATCAATAAAATAAGGTTTTGAGAACATCATTAAGAAATATAAATATCATAACCTATATGTATATGATAATAAACATTAATTTTAGAAAAAATAAGTATTTCAAATAACATGAATCTAAATAAAATAAATAAAATAATACATGAAATCATAACATATGTATAAAATGTGGACTTGTGGCTAGCACATGAGCATAAAATTCTATTTCCATAGTATCCAAGGAATCACTTATTAGACCCTCTTAGTATTATGGGTTCATTCCCTATTCCATATTGGTATTCCTATTTCCCTCCCATGGTCGTATTAGTTTCATGATTTCACATTTCACACCACCAATATTAGTCATGGTTTACTACCATCACCATCTTAGTGGCATTTTTTCTCTCAGCATACCATCTTAGTAGTCACATTTCCCTTCCATGTCCATATTAGTAGTAAATGATCACTTCCAAGGCCATATTAGTCTATCACAATTGATATAAATAACTAACCAAATTATTGGGGGAGATATAGATCCCACCAATCTCATGGATAAATAATACCTACACATGACAAAAAATCATAAATAATCATATCATAACCCATGGAAATGAAATGGGAATAATAAACAAGACATCATATCAAAACTTCTGGAAAAAGATTTTGGTTTCATAAAATATTCATAAGAAGTATAACACGTAAAATCGAAACATATTTCCTAAATATGTATCCCATGAATGAGAAATAAATTTTATATAACTCGTGGATGTGAAACGGGGTTCATAAATACCATGACATTAAGCATAACCTATTCATATAAATAATTTTACTAGAATGTTTTGAAAATTTTCCAAAAAATCATCAGTAATATAAACGAATTTAATAGTAGATATAAATTATATTTTAGAATATCATTAAAAATGTTTATTGAGGAAAATATCAATTCTTTAGTAAAATTAATTTTGAATACCTATAACCATTTGAAAATTATTTTTTGAGAAAATACCTTCGATTCATTTATGTACGACTTGAGATCATTTTGAAAAACCATTTACTTGAAAATGTATAAAATAATATTCAAATAATTTAAAAACAATTTTTCCTTTAAATTATATGAATACATATTGAGTATATTTAGAAAAATAGTTTACCTTAAAATATATAAATGGAGCTCGAATTCATTTTTAAGAAAAGTGCTTTGAAAATACTTTGAAAAATTATAAATAATGCTTGTAATCAATTTTAAACGATTTTCCCTAAAAATTTATAAAATATCCTTTAAAAAATTTGCAAAAAAATTTCCAGGAAATCCTATAAAAGTATCCTGAAAATATTTTGAAAACCATTTTCCTAAAAAATATATTAAAACATATTGAAAATAATTTGAAATTCCCTTTTCTTTAAAATATATTGAAAACTAATAATGAAATCATGAAAACATTTTCAAAACCATTTCATTGAAAATTAGAATTTTTTTAAAAATTATGATCAAAATCAACCATTAAACATGAAATGGAATCTTCTCATAAATGACTACAGGTAAAATCGTGCATGACCTATAGGTAATAAAGAATATTCCTTTTGCACAGTAAATGGTTTGAAAAAATCATTATTCAGAAAGTGTTAAGAATATTACTTTGAAAAAATTGGTAAAAAAGAAAAAGTGAAGAAGTAGGATTAAATGTTTATAGGATAATTGTATAATATTCTTTGAATCCATTTTTAGAAAACATGAATATGAATGAATATATATTTTCACCTGAAGAGAGGATAAATTAGTGCTTTCGTGAAAACGTTTTCTTAATAATATTATATACCAAAGTGTATAAAAAGGTACAAATACATTGATATATATTTTAAAACTATAGGATAAAAACATTCATTAATATTATTGAGAAATGGATTCAAACATTTCAACCAAGGTAGCATGATCATAAAAAATCACAAAATAAAATGAGATTGATTCAAGAAACTCTTATCACTTTTTAACAGTGAACCATACCACAATGTAAAAAAGTGAAAATAAATAAACTTTAAAATACTATTATTTTATGTTTATTCTAAATGTAACATTACAATGGAAATATATACATGTCGAAAAATGTTATAGGTCCATAATAAAACATGTGTCCAAAAGAAGGAAAATAGAGACAAAACTGTCTTACCAATTAGATAGCTTTGGAAAAAATGATCTCATGAAATAAATATCACAAAATTGATATATAAATATCCATAAATCAAAGTACAAGATTCATTTAAAACAAACATGGTATGTATACACACCACATAAAAGAAATAAGTAGAGAATAAAGAATGCATCTCAAGGAAATAAAAAGTGAGATGAAATTCACTTAGATTGTGTCTAGAATCCTATCATAAACATTCAATCTATTTGTATAGAAAATATAGGTTTATAATTCATATTTAATAAAACCATATTATTATATTTAATAAAATATATGGTATGATTATGACTTTATAGTACCCACTTGTGAAGAACCATATGTTATTGTTTCTCTAAAGGTAATATTCTCTATGTTTATCACATGTCAATTAATTTGTCAAATTATTGGTAATTATTCATATATCATGATTTCTTAATTGTTTAAAAAAATATATAATTTTGAATTGGAATACACCGTTCATGTATACAAATTGTAGTATGTATGCTTAATGGTCGTTTCCATTTCTATTATCCTATTGGATTAAATAAGGTAAATTACATTTATGTATATATATATATATATATAATTATTACTGTAGAATTATTTTCTCATGTATATCAATTTTTTTTGGAAATACTTTCCTTAATATGTTTTATATACTGTGTGACTGAATCACATATCTTTGAGGGGTGGTTGTCCAAAATTACCCAAATTTAATTATCTTATTTACAACCAATGTAAAGTATAAAGATATGATTTGTAAAAAGATAAAGAATCATAAAGGCATAATAAATATAATATATAACATATACAAATTGAGTTTCCAACATAATGAATATTATGAGTGGCTGTAATGAAAAATAATTAATTATTATTTTGTGTGGTGGTACTTCTTCACACTCATATACAATATGATTTTACACATTATATAGTGGTTTTTGTATGTTTAGGTTTTAAATTAGAAAAAATCCTAGTATATTTATTATACTAATATTTTATACATTCATTGAATAAAATATGTTAGAGTGGTGGAGAATGAAAATAAAATGATGGAGTTTACCTCTTAATCACGAAACTCATTTTGGTTTTTCCCAAAAGGATTCAATGGATTTATTGATTCCAAATGATAGGATTGTATGTTTATGGTAGGGATTTTCATAAGTGGATTTGGTATTTCTTGGATGTTCCTGTATTGTTTGAGAGGAGTGATGAAGAGGGATAGGTCATGGATTATTATAGTGGAAGGGGAGTGTCACTTTTGTAAATACTAAAAGTTATTGATTAATGAAAGGTATAACTAAAAAATATTACTTTAAATTAGAGTATAATGGTGTAATGTGGAATAATGGTCTATAAAATCTTCTAGCAAAAAATTTGAAGTTTTATAATTTTTTTCTTTAACTACTATGATTCCCCAATTTATTAAATTTTTTTATGAAAGCATCTAGATTTATATAATTAAATAATATATAAAAATTATTGTTAAACTATTATGATAACAATAAAAAATTTAAAATTCTAATTGATATGTATAAATAAAATTATGATTTTTACATATATCAGTTTTTTGTAAATGTTTACAGTAAGTGACGTTCCAGTTTTTTCCTTTTTCCTTACGTAACCTTTTATTTAGGTCAAATCAATTTAATAATACCACATTAACCAATAAAATTGTAACTAAGAGGGTATGTGTTTTATAGTTTTTCAACAAATGTTCTTTCTATAAATGTGCTAGACATTTTGGGCTTTATGGTTATAGTGTAGTCCATAATTATGCTGAATGTTACTTTAATCACTATGATTTATTTTAATCACTTTTAGAAATATTATTTTTCAAAATTTAAGTTTATATTATTAGAAAAAAATTACTAAACTAGTTAAAAACATGTATGTTGATTTTTCAAAATGTAAATTAAAGAAGTGAGAATGATATGTTTAACAATAATGCCATAGATGTGGGGACAAAATGGGGTTTAATGTAATTAATTCAATAATTTAATAGTGTTTATATGTAATTACATAATAAATAGGTTTCCAGTGTCATACATTAGATTAGTATTTTTAAGATTGCACTATTGTGAATTTATAAAAAAAATTAAATATTATTTTACATTAATAATTATATAAATAAAGGGTTTATTTTTGTCTAAAATATAATACATTTCACTATTCATAAAATATGATGTTTTGTAAAAGAATTCCAAAAAATCACCCTATAGTAATTTTGTTATTTGGAATTCAAAAATGATGTTCATTTTGAAATGTATTTTTTATAAAAAATATATTAAATTTTCAAGTTTTAGTTTTAAATTGCTGAACCATTAAAAGATGTAAAAACTAGGTATGGCGTATAACGTAGCTAATATCGATGCATTGTGATGAGAGATCTAAAATTTATCTTGTGTGTAGTTCATGATTATATTTTGGTTTTGTGTATGGTAATCTATACAAATTTTTTTAATAAAAAAATAAAGTGGTTTTTATATTGCGCGAAATGAAAAATATCAAAACGATTAAATTAATTCAAAAATATATTTCACAAAATGGAGAGTTGTTACAAGTTATATACCTCAAAAGAAATAATTGAAATAAAATATATTTACATATATGTTGTGTTCCATTTTTTGATGCAGTGTTTGAATAGTTCTTCTAATTGTGTGTGATATAAAATAATCTCTATAAACACAATCAAATTTTATGTTATATCTCCATAAATGAATAACATATATACTTGTCAGAACATCATATTTAGGATACACCTCAACAGTTGTAAGAACTCAGTTCCTATTTTTGAGGTACTAGTTTTTTCTTTTGCCTTTTCCTTAAGTGTTTTAGAGAAAATATAGAAAATTGGAAAAATTCCAAAAGATGGAAAGTAAACGCCGTGTACTTTGTCCATACGCCGTGTACTTTTGGCCGTGTTGGATAAGTACAAAGGGCGTGTGGCCATGCCATGGATGAAGGGTGTAGGAACTGACCATAAGTTGTGTAGTGGTCCTTTACACGCTGTGTAGTTAGTCGGCAGGTTAATACTATGGCGGTGGCCAGCTGGGCGACAGAACATGCCGTGTATTCTTGAAGACACAGCATGTAGCCATGTCGGCAGGTGAACAGTGCCATGCTGGCAGGAAGCCGTTAGAGGAACATTTTTAAAATGGGAAGTACATGCGGTGTACTTGGAAATACACGCCTTGTACTTTGTTTTTTCGCATAAAATGGGAAATAGCCACACCTGTTCGCAGGGAAGGCTTATAATGGAAAGGATGCTTGTGAGCGGATGGCTGAAGCTTTGGAGATCAGTCGGGCGTTCATCGGGAATCTGTTTCTGCCTCAGAAAATCTCGTTGGAACCGCACGGGTAAGATCTCTCTTCTCCTGGGGTAGTTCTTGCCAATTCTCCCCCTAATGGGAGTTATTTACATTTATATGGTGTTTCTTCTTTGTCATATCTACATCGTTCTTGGGAATTTCGGGAATTGATGTTCACGTATATCATTCATTGGTGTCAACGGTAGGTGGCTTGGTGTTTATTTTCCAACTGTCATGCATTTTCGGTGTTTTTGAGCAATGAACACTTATTTGGGGTGTCGTGTGGCTGAGGCCGTGGATATTTTAAATACCAAGAATTGAATAGGTAATTAATAGTGATAATAAATTGTTGTTTGGGATCATTGCTTGGATCCAGGACCATCCCGAGGGGTGTGATCCACTGTTTAGCCGTTTGGCCAGGATACCCGAGTGTATGCCATGTTTAATTTTGCATTACTTTTTCCTTGAGAAGAATTGTATGTTAATCGCATGTTTATATGTTGCGCATGGCCCGGTTACTTATGACTAAGGGTGGTTCTTTATTATAGCCTGAGGGCGTTATGGTATTAGCCTGAGGGCAACATACTATTTTTCCTGAGGGAAACCTTTTCTACTTGAGGGCTTGACTTCTGTGCCTGAGGGAAAAAATTCCTAAGCATTAGGGAATTTCTGTTACGCATGAGGGCAATACATGTTGGTTGGATTCTCATTACCTGAGGGTAAGGTTTTACTTTTCTAAGGACGGTGGTTGTTTACATAAAATATTCACTGTGGTGATATTTTAAATTAAATGATTAAATGGATATTAAAATGGTTAAGTTAGTTGTTGTTTAGTATTGCATACTTTATTGAATTTTTCGACTACACAATATTGTTGCATGTTTTACACATAGTTTAGCATGGGCCTTTGGTGGGTTCCTACTGGGAATTTATTTCTCAAACCCTGTTTGGGTCATTCTTTTTGGCCCAAACAGATTACGTTGCTGCATGTGTAAATAAGGGAAAGGGTCCTTGTACAAGTACTTGATTGTTTCTGGGGTGTTGGAGAGCATGGGACTGAGCATTGGCTAGCGATGTTGCAGGATGTTCTATTTTTATTTTCTGTACTTGATCTTCAGTTGTATTGTACTGTTATATTACAAGTTCTGGCTATTTTCATAGAATTGGAGACATGTTTCATAATATCTATATACCTGGTTGGTTATATCTACTACAGATGTTTATTTAAATTGTGTATGTTTTATTGTTTCCGCTGCTACTGTATGTTTTATTTATATTCAGTTGCACTAAAATTTTGATAAATGAGGGCATAGTTTCCCCACAATCAGACCTGGGCGCTCACTACTAGTCGACAACCTCTGTCGTTTGGCGAAATCTGCTTGAGGACACGTGGTGAACTGGGTTCGGGGCACCCGTTGAGTGGCACCTGGAACCAGGACGTTTCAAAGTGGTATCCAAGGGGTTCTTTTTTCGGACTAACTATTTGGATCCTTAGTCAGGGATAGGATAGAATGGTAGTTGGTAATAAGTTGTGGCGGGGCGTAGCTAACCCGTGTACAGGAAAAATCCCATTTACCTCATGTTGCAATTTTTCTGATTTTGCAATTTTACGGATGAATTGATTTTCACCGATGTGTGATGCACTTTTATTGTGCTATTGATATTTTATCTTTGGGTTCTACTTAGTTGAAACCCAATGAGATGAGGGCATTCTATCTCATGCATCATTTAGGAACCCACTAGAATCACATGCCATGCATAGTTTCCATGTCATGTAGGTGCATTAGAAATTGCATGTTGTTTTGATAGTTATTGTGCTTGTAAAATCATGTTGTTGTGATAGCTACTTTGATAAATACTTTCTGTGTGATAGGGTATTATTGTGTGATCCAGTTTATAGAATAGATGTCGAACATTGGTTTTTGGGGAGTATGGGCCCCCATTGACCGGAATTTGGTGGATCATTGACTGTTAATTATGTTATAACACAAATAAGATCTCAAACATTGATTTGTGGGGAGTCTGGGCCCTCACGGATCAGAATATTGCACTTAGGTGTTGTTTTTCAGTGTTTTTTGGGTTTTGGGGATGTTTTTGAGCCATAATGTCTGGAAATCCAGTATACATGCCAGGTATGTACTATAGACACACCGTGTATGTTCTTCTGTTAGGGAAGAAAAATGAACTTTTTGATTACACGCCGTGTACCCATAGTACACGCCGTGTAGTCTCTTCCCGTGTCACAAACCGTGTGGGTGGCAACACGGGGAAGGGATGAGCTTGGGGTAAACACGCCGCATAGTTTCTGTACATTTCGTGTAGTGTTCACTCGGTGTCCACCATGTAACTAACAACATGAGCAGAGGAAACCATAAGACATACACCCCGTGTCCACGGTGGAACACGCCGTGTAGTGTGACCTGGGAAACCGGCCATGTAACTAGAAACATGGGTCAGGGTAATCCTTTCAAGTACACATCGTGTGTATATTGAACACGCTATGTAGGATGAGCCATGTAAACCGGCCATATAACTAACAACATGGGTTAGCGGAGCTCATTTAGTACATGTCGTGTACCTGTGGGACACACCGTGTAGTCTTGTCTGAGGACAGACCATGTGGAGAAAGTCGTGTGGCTAGAAATGAGGTGGTGTACACACCGTGTGTGGGTGTAACACGCCGTGTAGTGTCAATTCGAGTTGCTATATGTGTCACAAATGACACGAGCAGTTGGAAATAACAATATACATTCCGTGTAGATAATATACACACCATGATGTTTTGTTCAAACGGGTGTCGTGTGGCTTAGCCTTGCAGAAGAACCCGGGCATGGGAAGGGGAGCCAAGTACACATCGTGTAGTCAGTATACATGTCGGGTAGTCTTGTTTTGAAAATTTTGAACTCCTTTTTCCTCCTTTTCCATTTTGTGTTTCTTTGTTTTCAGTCTTTGAAAATCTTGTTCTAGGATGTGCATTTGACCTTGTAGTGTCATGCTGCCGAGACGATCGTGCGTTGTTCGCTAGGAGAGAGGTGATAAATATACTACAGAAATGGTGGGCCATGGGCTACCATTGGATCCTGCAGCAGATCTAGATGCGGCCCCAAATGTTATACCGGACACAGGCACGGAGGAGCAGTTCCGTGAAGGCTTTGTGCGGTTCATGAAGACCTTTCAGGGAGCACCCCCGGCAGCCACATCTATGGCTGAGTTGACTCATATCATTCAGTAGTAGCATCTGCCTACGTTTTCAGGGGATGGAGGACCATAGGTTGTGGAGTCTTGTCACGGATCAATGGAGACTATTTTCAAGCATTTTGAGACACCTCCAGGGCGGAGGGTCAATCACGTGATGTATATGCTGCGCGATTCAGCCAAGAGGTGGTGGGATTTTACCACCCAGTCAGAGAATCACAAAGACATGGCGTGGGAGGATTTTCAGGTAGTATTATATGAATTCTTCTTCCTAGATACACTGAGGGCTGATAGAGCTCGAGTGTTCATGAATCTACATCAGAGCGATAGGTTGGTAATGGACTATTCAACTCGCTTTACCGAGCTTCAGCGTTTTTCACCCATGCTGGTGGGCAATGAGATACTGAGAGCAATATGTTTTGAGGATGGTCTTTGTTATGACATATGGGAGCTGGTGAATGTTTTCATGTTGCCTTCAGTACATGCTATTGGGAACCAGGCACTTATTACATAGAGAAACCTAATGGAATCTTGTGGTGCAGGCCAGAACGGTTCAGTACAAGTTACTGGTACTATTTCTACTAGCAAGAGGAAGAGACAAAAGGATTTCACTCAGGGTGGCAGTACAAGCCATGCAGTTTCTTCAGGTGGTCTGGTCAGGTGATACCACTGTGTTAGAGAGGGTCACAAGAGACCACAATGTCCACGAGACCTAGTGGAGTGATGAGCTTGCGGCATGACGGGTCATCTGCAACGCTACTGAAAGGTGTTTTTACCAGTGGCTACTGAGAGGAGTTCTGTACAAACTCCACGTGTGGGAGCAGGACTAGTGGCTTCATACCGGTCAGGAAACTGAAATACGTCAGGGCATGTAGGAAAAGATGGTTGTCATGGTCGTGGTAGCCAGACACCAAGATCTTAGAGGCAGGAGGGCGGGACAGCTCAGGGTAGCCATGCTATGTCGCATGGTCGTAGCACTGGGCAGGCATATGCAGTGCAACAGACCCAGCAGGAGAAGGATCGAAGACCTTCTACAACTAGAGGAACTGTTATACTATCTTCTAACTTATCTTTTGTACTTTTTGATATGGGTGCTACACATAGTTTCATATCTGTACCCGTTTTGGAGAGCCTTGGGCTCTATGTTTCTACTTCTTTTGATATCCTGATGCTAGACACTAAGTTGGGGATGAGAACAGCTGGTGTGCGTCAGTGGAAAGAGTGCCCCCATGAGGTTGGTGGGTGTCACTACAGTTGGGACCTCTATTCCTTAGAGATGAAGGCTTATGATTTCATTATCGGGATGGGCTAGTTGGTTCCCATTCGAGCCATTGTAGACTGCTTTCATCGCAGGGTGTGTTTCACGTCATCAGAGGGTGGAGAGTTTCTAGAAACGGTATAATGGGATGTTTAGGTGAGTCAAGCTGGACTAGATCATCGTGGGAAATGAGGTATCACATCCCAGATGGCGAGTTTATATCTGGATGACCAGGGGACTTTTCAGACGGATTTCCCTCCAGTGGTTGATTGTTTCAGAGATGTCTTCCCGGATGACTTTTCAGGTCTTCCTCTTATGCTAGTGGTGGATTTCTCTATTGATCTTGTTCCAAGGGCAACACCAGTGTCCATTACTCCATATAGTATGGCTACGCCTGATTTACAGGAGCTCAAGTGGGAGTTAGAGGAGTAACATGAAAAGAGTTTCATCTGAACCAGTACTTCTCGGTGGGGTTCTCTTGTCCTTTTTGCGAAGAAGGCGAAGGGTACCCTCAGACTCTATGTGGATTATCAGATGTTGAACCAGATGATGGTCAACAACCGATATCCCTTACCAAAGATAGATGTTCTTTTCGATCATCTTTGTGGAGCAAGAGTGTTCTCGAAGATTGACTTGAGGTCATGATATCATCAGCTGTGCATTTGACCATCTGATATACCTATCACGGCTTTAAGGAGCAGGTATGGTCTATACGAGTATACGGTTATGCCGTTCGGACTCACAAACGCGCCAACAGTTATTATGGCTATGATGAATCGTGGGTTCTATCCTTATCTGGACTATACTGTGGTAGTATTTGAGGACGACATCTCGGTTTACTCTCACACTCGACATGACTATGCCACCAAACATGAGATAATATTGAGTACACTGATAGAGTATCGACTACATGCTAAGCTCTCAAAATGAAACTTTTAGATGGACCAAATTCACTTCCTGGGTCATATCTTCTCAGAGGCTGGAGTTTCAGAAGACCCAGAGAAGGTGAGAGTAGTAGTTTCCGAGGAGCAGCCTAAGAACGTGTTTGAGATACGGAGTTTCTTAGGGATGTCTGGTTACTACAGGCATTTTATACAGGACTTCTCCCACTTAACAGCACTGTTGATGGGCTTGACTAAGAAGGGTGTTATGTTTTTGTGGTCAGAACTTGCGAGATAGCCTTTCAGGACCTGAAAAGAAGGTTGACATCAACACTGATCCTGATACTCCAGAGTTGGGGATGAGCTATACATTTTTCTATGATGCATCAGGTATTGGGCTGGGAGCAGTGTTGATGCAGTGTGATCGAGTTGTTGTGTACATGTGTCGGCAGTTGAGGCCACATGAGTGGAATTACCTGACACATGATCACATGTTGGCAGTTGTTGTGCATGTGTTGCGATGTTGGAAACATTATCTACTGAGAGAACATTTTTTGGTTTTCACCGACCATAAAAGTCTCAAATATATTTTTTCTCGTCGTTACTTAAATCTGAGGCCAATAATGTTGGTTGAATACATTCAGTCTTTCGATTTTGAGCTTACCGATACACCTGGTAAAGGTAATGTAGTAGCTGATGCACTGAGCAGGGAGACTCAGATACAGGCTATACAGGAGGCCAGTGGTGAGTGGCAGCTTATGGCTTTATTCTCTGAGATTCATTTAGAGGTTCTCGACAGTGGGGGGCAGACAAAAATTTTCTCTTTAGTTGTGACTTCTACCCTCCTGGATAGAGTGAGGATGAGATAGCTATCTAATTCAGAAGGCCTAGTTCTATGAGATTCGGTGGCAAGTGAATACCCTCTCCTGGTTGGAAGATAGGAGATGATGAGGTTCTGAATTTACATGGACAAGTGTGGGTTCCAGAGGATATACGCAAGGAGATGTTGCGGGAGATTCATGCTTCTGTTTGGGCGGTTCATCCCGGGGTTACCAAGATGTACAATGACTTGAGATGTCAGTACTGGTGGTCGGGTATGAAGAGAGAGGCTGCTTGTTTTGTTACAAGGTGTTCCACCAGTCAGCAGGTGAAGGCAGGGCATCAAAGTCCAGCCGAACTGTTGTAGGTATTACCTATTCTAGAGTGGAAATGGGATGAAGTCACGATTGATTTCCTAACTGGATTTCCAATGTCACCTCGAGGAAATGATGTCATGTGGTTTATTGGTCAAATACTCATGAAGTTATGTCACATTTTTCCGATCAAGGAGACCTTTGGTGTCGATGATCTTGGGGAGTTGTATATCCGAGATATCGTACGTCTTCAGGGGGTCCCTTTTTCTATTGTTTCAAATAGGGATGCTGGTTTTACATCTCGTTTCTGGAAAATTATTCAAATGGCACTGAGTACACAGGTGCTTCTGAGCACATCTTACCACCCTCATACCGATGGCTAGTCAGAGCATACAATACTGGTCATTAAGGACATGCTACGATAATGCATCCTAGAATTTGGGGGCTCTTGGGAGAATCACATTACCCTAGTCGAGTTTTCCTAGACTAAAAGATTTCAAGAAACTATTGATATGACACCATACATGGCTTTATATGGTAGGCAATGTCGATCATCTTTGTGCTGGTCAGAGGCAGGTGAGGCAGCATTACTGGGACCACATCTCGTACAGGAGAATTCTGAGGAGGTCCAGTTGATTTAGAAGAGGATTGCTACCACACAGTCTTATCAGAAGACATATATTGATCACTGTAGAAGACCTTTAGATTTCATGGTTGTGGATCAGGTTTTCTTACGTGTTTCACCGAGGCTAGGACCCAAGTGGGTCGGGAGACAGGGTAAAAATTCACCTTGGTATGTGGGGCCAATTAATATTCTAAAGAGAGTCGGGATGGTTTCCTATCGATTGTAATTACCGCAGAGGTATCGGGCTATGCATGACATCTTCCTTGTATCTCAGTTACGCCGTAATCATTCAGAAACATCTCACATTTTTTAGCTTGAGGAGGTTGATCATGAGTTAGATGCGACCTTTTAGGAGCATCCATTTTGTATTGTTGATAGGATCATGAATGTTATCTGAGGCCAGTCAGTTCCTCTCGTGTGGGTGCTATGGCAGCATGGCCAAGTACAAGACGAAACCTAGGAGTGGGAGACCGATATACGTGCTCAGTGGCCGGAGTTGTTCACAGCTATATCATCTCCACCCTCGGAAGGGAAATTCGGGGGCAAATTGCTTTAATGGGGGAAGTTTCTAAGAACATGGTTCTTATTTTTAGGTACATGTTTCTTCTTTTCCATTTTCATTAAGTGTTTTTGAGAAAATAACGAAAATGGGAAAAATTTCAAATGATGGAATGTACACGCCGTGTACTTTTTCCACACGCCGTGTACTTTTTTCCGTGTGGGATAAGTATATAGGGCGTGTGGCCATGCTGTGGATGAAGGGTGTAGGAACTGACTACACGCCATGTAGTGGTCCTTTACACGGCATGTAGTCAGTTGACAGGAATATATTAAGGCAGTGGGTGACAGAACAGACCGTGTATTCATGAAGACACGCAGTGTAGCCATGTCGGTAGGAGAACAGTGCCACACTGGTGGGAAGCCGCTAGAGGAACAATTTTAAATGGGAAGTACATTTCGTGTACTTATAAATACACGTTGTGTACTTTTTTCGCTTAAAATGGGAAGTAGCCTCCCCTGTTCCTACGGAAGGCTTAGAACGAGAAGGAGGCTCAAGAGAGGATGGCTGAATCTTCGAAGATCATCCGTGCGTTCGTTAGGAATCCGTTTCCGCCTCGGACGATATCGTTGGAACTTCACGTGTAAGCTATCTCTTCTACTGGAGTAGTTCTTCCAAATTCTTCCCCTAATGGGAGTTATTTTCATATAAAAGGTGTTTCTTCTTTGTCAGATCTACATTGTTCTCGGGCGTTTCTGGAATCGATGTTCACATATATCGTTCATTGGAGTTAAATGTAGGTGGCTTGGTGTTTATTTTCCAACTGTCGTGCGTTTTTTGTGTCTTTGAGAAATGAACCCATATTTGGGGTGTCGTGTGGCTGAGGTCGTGGCTATTTTAAATACCAAAAATTTATTAGGTAATTAATAGTTATAAAAAATTGCCGTTTGGGATCATTTCTTAGATCCAGGACCATCCCGAGGTGTGCGTTCCTCTGTTTAGCCATTGGTCAGGATACCCGAGGGTATGCCATGTTTAATTATGCATTACTTTTTCCATAAGCAGAATTATATGTACATTTAATTTTTATATGTTGAAAATGGCCTGGTTACTTATGCCTGAGGGAGGATCTTTATTATAGCCTGGGGGAATGACGGTATTAGCCTGAGGGAAACATACTATTTCGACCGAGGGTAACCTTTCGTGCTTGAGGGATTGACTTCTGTGCCTGAGGGCGACACTTCCTATGCCTGAGGGAAATTTCTATTACGCCTGAGGGAAATAACAGTGGGTTGGATTCTGATTACCTAAGTGTAAGGTTTTACTTGTCCGAGGACGTTGGTTGTTTACATAAAATATTCACTGTGGTGATATTTTAAATTAAAAGATTAAATGGATATTAAAATGGAAATATAAATGGTTAAGTTAGTTACTGTTTAGTACTGCTTAATTTATTTCATTTTACTACTGCAGACTATTGTTGCATGTTTTACACACTGTTGAGGATGGTCCTTTAGTGGATGCCTAATGGGAAGTTATTTCTCACACCCTGTTTGGGTCTCACTTTTTGGCCCAAACAGATCACATTGATACATGTGTAGATAAGGGTAAGGGTCCTTATACATGTAATTTATTGTTGCTGGGGTGTTATAGAGCATGGGACCGAGCCTTGGCTCGCGATTTTGTAGGCTACTCTATTTTGATTTTTTGTACTTGTACATCAGTTGTATTGTACTTCTATATAACATGTTCTAGCTGTTTTATTAGAATTGGAGACAATTTGCATCATATCTGTATACTTGGTTGGTTATATCTATTGCAGATGATTATTTCAGTTGTGTATGGTTTACTACTTTTGCTGTTGCTGTATGTTTTATTTATATTCCACTACACTACACTTTGACAAATGATGGAATAGTTTCCTCACTATCAGACCTGGGAACTCGCTTCTAGTCGGTAGCCTCTGGTATTTGGGGAAATGTGCTTGAGGTCACATGGTGAATTGGGTTCGGGGCACCCGTTGAGTGGCACCCAGAACCGGGAAGTTACAGCAGTTTTGATGCAATATACTCATTGTAACACTCTTGGTCATAGAGGTTGTTTTCATCAGTTATCATAGAAAAAAATTACTTAGTGTATTTTTTTCATTGTATTATTATTTTTAGATGGAACATAAAAAAAATAGTTTAGAAATGGAAACTCCATTCTTCCATCACATTGGTGGTTTTCTACGATGATAATTAGTTAGTAATTATAAATATTATCATTCACCTAAACAATTTCTTTATTCCATTTAGAAAATATTCTAGATGATTCTTCCCACACAAGAGTAAATTGGGATGGTGTAGTTTCATCCCCCATGGTATCTATCAATTTCATTACCAAAAGTAAAATCTATTTTTTATTCCAATTGAAATTACCATCATATCCAGGATATTTAATTATGTAAATTTTGAATTTTAGAGAAAATTTTATAGTTTCCTCATATATATCAATGTATTGACTTTCCCTCTATTCTTATTGAATCAATGTTGTCCCACAAAATTATCTTTCAAAAATAATTTTTTTGTTTAACAAAAAAGATAGAGGTGTATTATTCAATTATTGAGATGTTATATTTGTACGTCCCAAAGGATTGATCATCCATTTTTTTACTAAGTAAATCTATATCCAATTTCTATTTGAGGGTGGAAGGATTTTTTTTCAAAAAAATTATTATGAAATTCATTCCAGTCCAAAAAATCTATATCCCCCTCAAAATTTATATATTTGAATAATATCCACCATTGACAAGAATATCTATCCATATGATAAACAACCAAAAATATTTTCTCTTACATAGAGAATTTATGTATAGAATGATGTTTTCAATAATGTAGATCCATTATTATATATTTATGGGATCAGAAGTATAAGGCCATGACCTTTAAACATTACATAATCATTAATTAAATGATTAATTCAGATTGAGGATATTTTCAGGTTTAGAGTTTTAGAGAATTAGGAAAAAACTATTACATATCAACATGAATATTACAAAGTAGAAACTTCTACTATATCAAAAAAAATTTCAAATTCTTAAATAAAACAAGAGTTCTTTTCTTGATATAAATCTTCTTGAATACTTCTTTTCTCTTAACCTTCCTTATAACCTGTGAAAAAATTTTAAAAAACATGGGACTAGCATAAAAAGTTCAATAAGGGTTATAACATAATGAAAGGAAACATTAACCCATCAAAAATAAAAATCAATATAACCAAAATTTTCACTTATAAAATATCCTCTAAAATCATTATATTTATGAATAACAAATAGTAATCACAATTAATAAAGGTAACTTAAGGCATACATAACATACTTATACTGTAGCTATCACACCTACATAGGGAGTCACATTTGGAATACCCATCACAGTATATTTCTTAAATCTTTTCAGATAAACATTCACGTTTACCTTCTTCATGTTACCCAATGCATTGGAGAGCTATCTCGGGCTCACACGCAATAGGTTTATCACGGAACCACCAGTATACGTAACTCTGGCCAAGAACCATAACATAAACATAACACATAACTTATGTCTAAAATAAAGATAATATTCCCATATTGCAATAACAATATAACATTTTAAAATATTGAAATAATAAATCCATTATAAAAAATGTTTTCCATAAAAAATATGTAGGAAGATTATATGTTTTTTTCTTTTGATAACATTACGGTTTTCTAAGGAATCCATAGACCAATAATACTCATGTTGGAGAAAAAAGGGTCATTATCACCACTTACGTTAAAAAAATAAACATTCTGTTTTGTTGTTTACTAAAATGATTTAGAGATAAAATATTCCGTTTGAATGAAAGTAAATGTCAAAAGGGTTTTATACACCGTATAAAATAAAGTCATGTAGAAATAATAATATTCTTTAATGAAAGGAGATTCAGACAAAGTCCCATTCAAAAATGGTATCCCTAGATTATGGAAAATCAATTAATTAATTATGTGTGGAAAATATAAATACACCCATTATAAGTGGATATTAAGTGTAAAACAATTTGAGGTCATCCACACATGTTCATTGCTAGACATAATAAAAAAGTATAGGTTTAACAAAAAGAATTGAAATTGGGATAAGAAGTTCCCTTATAGAAATTTGATATCCTAACGACGTCACATTAAAATTCAGAAGATGAGTTGATGAGAGATAAAAAGGGTATCTCATCACATGGACATAAAATTTACAAAAATAGAGATATATAAGAACTTATCCGAACATAAAAATATGTAAATTGACTGACCTAACAAAAAGAAGTCATTTAAAAAGAGGAGGGTGAAAGTTCCCCTTGCTGATTTGGGTAACTTTTGAAATGTACACCCCATGACAGAAGAATCATACAATGAAGATGTAAATACCCATAAATTAAAGTATATTACACAAGAATACAATCATGTATAGTACACACACCACACAAATGGAAATTGTTGAAAATGTATCATGAATCTCATGGGAATAAAATTAAGAAAAAAACCCCTTACTTCCTAGTAATAAATAGAGTCATATGAACAAAAGATAATAAGAACAAAATGAATCAAATAATACCATGAATATATATATAATCATCATAATATATATCAAATGTCAGTACACAATACACCAGATGAAATAAATAAGTGGCGAACAATGGAAATCTCACAGAATTAAAAGCGAGATAATAAATCCCTTACCTCAAGTCTGACTTGTCTTGTTCATTTCATTATATTCCATGAATAATAAACCTTGTTCAATTTATAATTTCTTAAGGAATTATTTTAAATTATATTATTAAATACATATCACATATTATCATGTTATAATAATTTGTTAATTATGTGAGTTCATATCATATGTTTTGTCGATGTTCAGTACATGAGTCAAAAATGAACTTGTTTGAAGAGAATTATCCATGTAGTTATATGTAAATAATCTATGAAATGGTTTTAATGATTTTAAATATCATATATATCCATTTATTTGTATTTAATCATATTCTATAATGTTTGGAGATAAGAAATGAAATGTACCGTTTATTGAGACGGTTGGTCGTGCGTACGCATTAGAGCTACATTGATATTTTGTCAAAATAATGGACATTAAAACTAAATAAGACATAGATATATTATAATTACAGTATAATATATATGTTATATAGGTAAAATAATTTCATTAATTACATTCTTTATAAATTCCATGTTTGGAATTAACGAGTCACATCACTTGAGGGGGCGGTTGTCCACACTTCCACATATGAAATTATCGCATTCACACAACATGGAAAGAATAATGGTATGTTTTAAATATAAAATTAAGAAGCATAGAGAGGACATAAATATAATATATATCATATATAAAAATATTTCCATCATAATGGTCACCATCGAATGTGTTAAAAGAATATTGAACAATCATCGTTTCGTGAGGTAGTGATTCACCACCCACAGAAACTGTATGTTCTTTAACAATTAGACGGGGGTGGGTGTAACTTTAGCTTAAATAAATATCATAAAAAAATCCAAGTATATTGATAATAGTGGTGTTATTATGGGATAAAATAATAAAAAGATACTGGTGAGTGAAGAATGAAAATAAAAGAAACAAACAAGAGAGAAGACATTACCTCTAAATTGGGAAAAAAATTTTGATTTGAGATAAAGGATTGTTTGGAAATACTTGTTCACAAAGTGAGGATTTTAGGAATATGAGAGGGATATGGTGAGATAATATTATCAGAGTTTGGATGATACTAGGGCTTGATAGGTGTGTGTAAGGGGGTAGAGGTGGGGGTATTTTATAAGAGTGAAGAGGGTCACTTTTGGAAAGACTTGAAATATTACTTTATTATAAAATGATTTTCAGATTTTAAAGGACCCAAAATAAAATATTTTGGGGATAAATTGATAAGGGTTATAAAACCACCCATCTAATTGGTTTTAGACAAGTTTATTTATTTTATTTTACCCTATCGTTTCATTTTTTTTAAATCGATCATTAATGAGGTAATCATGGTGTCATAGATAAATTAATTTATTTAACATCTAAAAATTATAAAAAAAATACCTTGATATAGGAAATATCATTAGATTTCCAATGAAGTTTTTTAGTCTAAGAGATCATTTATTTAAACAAAATTAAAATTGGTTTACATAGGATATTAAAACCTTTGTTATATTTATGTTATTTTTAAAAAAATAATGTCATAAATGTCACTATTACACCCATGTGACTCCATGGGCCCTCAAGTTAGGTAAAAAGAATACCATGGTCATCCATGACTCAAAAAAGAGTATGTGGACATATTTTGGTGTCATTTTATATTATTATGATATTATTTTATTTCCCTTAACTCTCTGATTACTAATTAATCAAGATAATTAAAGATAATTATCGTTGTTACTATTCATAATGTCCAAAAATAAAATCGTCTTAATTACATAATTTGGAACTTAGGATTAGAAATATGGATTCAATTTTACCAAATTCCAAAGACAGAAATTTAAGTAATTAATTTAAAAATAATTCTCATTATCACAACCAAAGACAGGTTTTGAAGAAGTAAAATTTATCAAAAGATTGACATGTTTTTACGTCCAATTAAAATGTGAAATTACTTCCAATGAACAAAATTTTATTTATTGATAAAAACATAATTCAATTACTCTTTAAAAACAATTAAACATACAATCTAACTATATAATTAAATTAGATGAAAAAGAAGTTTTGATGTTAAATGAATTATTTTTCACTATTAATTAAAAATAAACATTAGTCAGAAAAGTACCAAAAATTTATCCAAAGTAAATTTCATATTCCAAATATAAAAATGATTTCCATTTTACCAAATTCAAAACATATAAGTTTAATTAATTAATTTTATAATTAATTCCCGCTGTCAAAACAAATAGCATGATTTTAAGAAAGAACATCTATCAAAAGATTGACAATTGTTTATGTCCAATTTCAAAGTGAAATTAATTCCAATGTCCACCATTGGATTAAATGGTAAAAATATATTTTAAATAAATTTTAAAAAAAATTATATTTAAATGAGGTTTTGAATTAAAATACACAATTTTTCACTATTCATAAAAAACGAAATTTATCGGAAAAATAACAAAAATTTACACAAAGTAAATTTTGATTTCCTGATTATAAAGAAGGATTTTATTTTTTCAAATATAACATATAAAAGTTTCAAAAAGTTGATTTAAAAAGGGTTCACCATCAAAAGGCGGTTAGTCGACCTTTTAAAGAATATTAGAATATTTATGCTAAAAATTGGATTCATTCGCATTTTAAGCCTCTATCATTTATTGGGTAGTTGAAAAAATATTTAACAAACATATATAATAATTTTTTAGTTAGTTATATTCATTTCTTCCATTACAACGACTAGGCATTACCTACCATTTAAAATAATATTATTAAATTATTAGTGTGGAACGTAAGATTTCAAAGAAACTCATTGTCGCATATTGGGTACACCATCGAACATAGCAATCCCATTAAAGTAATATTAAAATTTTATTCACAAATAGTAATAAATATGAAATTTTCATATTCCTTATTTACCTGGGATGTTATATCCATCCCCCCTTTTGGGAATTTTTTCCTTGCAATTTTAAAATTCGGCTTAGAATCATTTATTGAAAGCCCCACATTGAAAAAGGAGGCAATTAGACTATCACATTAAAAGAAAGAAAGATATGTACAAAGGTCACCCGAGACAAAAGATCCTAGGAATCCATGAAAACATGGAAATTGAAGAGAAAAAAAGGGTCAAGTACTAATGAAGTTTGATAGAAAACATGTTTAGAAGAATGTTAACCACGAGAAAATCACAAACTTGTGATGGGTTAAATGGTATTTGAGTCCCCAGTAGGAAAGGATAACATACAATGTTTCTGTTTTAAGATTCATTCCTTTGAGGAATAAATTTTTGATCTTAACTAAATCGTAAGGAAACATACTTACCTGTCATGTAAACATTCATCTCTTACTATATTTTTTAAACAAACTCATATTTTCTCCAAAAGATGAGTATTCAGGATGACTTGTTCTCATTAAGAGTGCTATAATCAACTAATAGACAATCAACTAATCCAAAAAAGGTGAACTATATAGTTCCCATGTCTTCAGAACTTATCCAAAACCAAAATTGTTAGTATAAGATTACATAACCCCCAAAAGAATAACCCATTATAAAAAGAAACAGTACTCTTAATCTCCAAAATTCAACATAAAGAACCTAAGGTTCAAGAAATACCATTAAAAACTATTATACATAAAATTAATCAATGTAATCCAAACTAAGATTGAAACCCAAATCTCTGATGTATTTAATCACATAGTCTTCCAAGGTAAATATTAACATTTATCTCCAAATAACATCAGTTACTCTTAAAGTCTCATACTGAAATGTAATTAACCTAATCACATATCCTCCTTGATAACTTAATAATTTCTATAGAAAACCCAAAATAAACTTATTACTGATTCATAATATCATCTAACTAAATTTAATTAGTCATACTAACCATAGACTTCACGTAGTCCAGTGGTAGATGAGAAATACTAGGCCCACATTGGTTGTGGGTTCGATTCCCGCGGCTTCGTCCGATGCAACGTGTTGTCACACGATGTTTGTGTTGTCCCTTTTGGAAACCTATATTATTTTATAACATTCCCCAAAATGATATAAATTCATAAAAAAAAGCCAAAACATATTTTATCCACAACGGTTATCTAATAACTTTCTTTTTTCATCCCAAAATGTATTAACCAGTAATTGCCTCAAATTCAAGGATCATACAAACCCAAATTGGTTTTTTTTTACTATATCCACATAAGAAAAGATAATTATTCCATGAATAAATTTTTCATATATCAAACATCAGGGTTAAACATACTATAAAAAGTCTTCTAATTTAATCCCATCATCCGAAGGGACTTAATTCTTCTAAGCATTTCACCATCTTAAAATCTACCATAACTCTTGAATCCCTTATATGTTCACATCTTACTAATTCAACATTATTCATGATCCATTAACCATTCCATTACAACTTATTCTGAAATAATTCATTCCATCAAATAAAATCATGAATCATATCCTATGATTTCAATAATAAGAAATCATATGTTAAGAAATAATTCAAACCTTTCATTGGTCATTGACAGTTTCTTCATCCTCAATTGAAATGGCAATATGTATTGGTAAATGAATATTTTTAAAATCCGGGTGATCCCATAACTAAAAAATCTTTTTATGACATGAGTTTTCATAATGACCATTCACACAACATTTAAAACATTATATTGATCCCTCGGAAAGGACTTCTTTCCCTCTCCTAGAGTCAACTAGATTCTTCCTTTTTCCATGGAGGTTTCTTGCTTCATGGACTCCATTTTCACATCTATAGAATCTTTATGTATCTTTGAAATATTTTCCTTGATGTTTCATTCCACGTCTTTGACACATAGTTTTTTAAACACCCTTATCTTTATGATTATTACCTCAACTTTTGTAGGGATTTTTTTCTCACATTTATGATTCCATATAAAAATCACTAAGGATTAGGGAGTCAATCATCAATCCATATAGTTGGTAGAGAATATCCACAGGAGTTCTAATTACAGCTCCCATATCATTTAGTGGATTTTTCAAGAAACTATCATAGTTTTCTTCACATCCACTGTTACGTTGGTGCCTATTAGATCATACCATTTACTAAAACCAAAAATATCAGTGTGAGTATATCAGTAAAATCATCATATAATACTATGATATAATTATTCATGTTTTCTTAAACTCATTAACATTATCTAAAAAATAACTATTACTCTTTCTGAAATCATGACCATTATGGTAATGTCACTTGTGCTTAAAGAATACCCTAACCTCTAAAGTTATCTGAAACACCCTTTGATTCCAACTATAATTCCCCAACCATCAAACATTACATAATCAGAAATTAAATGAATTATTCACATTGAAGATATTTTTAGGTTTAGAGTTATAGAGAATTTGGACATAACTATTACATATCAACTTTAATATAACAAAGTAGATAATTATACTATAACCATTTTTTTCAAATCCTTAAATAAAACATGAGTTATTTTCTTGATATAATTCTTCTTGAATACTTCCTTTATCTTAACCTTCCTTTTAACTTGTGAAAAATATTTCGAAAACATGGTATGAGCATAAAAAATCTCAATTAGGGTCATAAAAAAATGAATAGAAACATTAACCCATCAAAAATAAAAATCAATGAAACCAAAATTTTCATTCATAATATATCTTCTGAAATCATAATATTAATGAATAAAATATAGAAATCACAATTAATAAAGGTAAGTTATGGAAAACATAACATAATTACATTTATGCTATCACAGTTACATAGGGAGTAACATTTGGAATACCCATTAAAGTATATTCCCTAAATCTCTTTGGAGAAACATTCATGTTTACCTCCTTCATGTTACCCAATGCATTGGAGAGCTATCTCGGGCTCACCAGTCCTAGGTTTATCAAATAACCACCAATATATGTAACAATTTCCAAGAACCATAACATAATCATAACACATAACTTAAGCATAATGGAAAGATAACATTCCCACATTGCAATAACAATATAAAATTTTAAGTTATTGAAATAATAAATCCCTTCTAAAAACCATTTTCCTTAACAGAATAGGTAGAATGACTATATGGTATTAATTTTTCTTTTGAAAACATTACAATTTTTTAAGGAATACATAGATCAAATAATACTCATGGCTGCGGAAAAAGGGTCCTTGTCACCACTTATGTTAAAAAAAGAAACATTCGGTTTTTTCGTTTATGAAAACGATTCACATGGAAAATATTCCCTTTGAATGAAAAAAAAATTAAAAAAGGGTTTTATACAATGTATAAAATAATGTCATGTAGAAATAAAAAGATGCCTTAATGAATGAAGATTGAGATGATGTCCTGTACAATGACGGTATCCTTAGATTAAGGATAAATCAATTATATTATTTTGAGTGAAAAATATATATACACACAATATACGTGGATATTAAGTGTAAAACAACCAGAGGTCATCCAAACATGTTCATATCATTTCATAATAAAGAAGTAGAGGTTTAACCCAAATAATTGAAATTGTGTTGAGAAATTCCCTTACAGAAATTCGACAGCCTAACGGCGTCACTTTAAAATTCATAAAATGAGTTGATGTGAGATAAAAAAGGTATATGATCAAAGGGACATAAAATTTACAGCAATTAGGATATATAAGAACATATACCAACATAAAAATATTAAATTTAAAATACCTAAATAAAATATGTCTTTTTAAAAGATGAGGGTGAAAGGTTCCCTTACCGATTTGGGTAACTTTCGAAATGTACTCCCCATGACAGAAGAATCATACAATGAAGAAGTAAATACCCTTAAATTAATGTATATTACACAATAATACAATTATGGTCAGTACACACACCACAAAAAAGTAAATAGTGGAAAATGTTTCATGAATATCATGGGAATAAAATTGAGATAAAACCTCCTTACCTAGTAGTAATAAGGCATGTCGTATGACCAAAAGATATCAAGAACAAAATAAATCAAACAATACCATGAGTATATATATATAATCATGATAATATATATCAAATGTATGTACACAATACACCACATGAAATAAATAGGTGGTGAACAATGGAAATCTCTGGGAATTAAAGGCGAGATAAGAAATCTCTTACCTCAAGTCCGACTAGTCTTGTTCGTTTGTTTATTTTACTGAATAATAAACCTTGGTCAATTTATAATTGCTTAAGTACTTCCTTTAATTTTTATTATTAATTTAAAATCACATATTATCATGTTATAATAATTAGTTAATTATCATAGTTAATATAATATGTTTTGTCGATGTTCGGTACATGAGTCAAAAATGAAAATCTTTGAAGAGAATTTTCCATGTAGTTATAAGTATATGATCTCTGCAATGGTTTTCATGATTTTAAATATCATATATATCCAGTATATATGTATTTAAAAATATTACATATTTTTGGAGATAAGAAATGAAATGTACCGTTCATGGACACGGTAGGCCGTACGTACGCATGACCGCTACTTTCATTTTTTGTCATATTAATGGACTTTAAAAACAACTGAATCATAGAAATTTTATAATTACTGTATAATTTTAATGTTATATAGGTAAAATATTTTCATTAATTACATTCTTTATAAATTTCATGTTTGGAATGAACGAGTCACATCACTTGAGGGGGCGGTTGTCCACACTTCCTCATATGAAATTATTGCATTTGCACAACATGAAATCCATAAAGGTGTGTTTTAAATATAAAATACAGAATCATAGAGTGGATATAAATATAATATATATCATATATAAATATTGTTCCATCATAACTTCTACCATGATAGGTGTTAACAAAATACTGAACAGTCATCGTTTCATGAGGCAGTAATTCGCCACCCACAGAAACTGAATGTTCTTTAACCATTAGACAGAGGTGTGTGTAAGTGTAGGTGAAATCCTTATCACAATGACATCCTAGTATAATTATGATACTGGTGTTATTATGGGATCAAATAATAAAATGATATTGGTGAGTGAAGAAGGAAAATAAAAGAAAGAAACTCAATAGAAGACATTACCTCTAAATTGGGTATCTCTTTTTTATTTGAGGCAAAGGATTCCTTAGAAAGACTTCTGCCCAAAGTGAGGATTTTGGGAGTATGATAGGGATGTGGGGAGATAATAAGAGCCGAGTTTGTATGATCCAAGGGTGTGAGGGGTGTGGGTAATGGGGTAGAGGTGGGGGCCTTTTATAAGAGGGAGGAGGGTCACTTTTGGAAAGTCATGAAATGTTACTTTATTATAAAATGATTTTCGGATTTGAAAGGTCCTACAATGATATATTTTAAGTATAATGTGATAAGGGTTCTATGTCCATCCATCCAATAGGTTTTTGACATGTTTATGTCTTATATTTTACCTTATCTTTCCATTTTATTTAAATCGTTCATTAATGATGTAATCATGGTGTCATAAATAAATTTCTATATTTAATGTCTAAAAATTATAATAAAAATACCATGATGTAGGAAATAATTTTAGTTTTACACTGACTATTTATAGTCTAAGATATAATTTATTTAAACGAAAGTAAAATCATTTTACTTAGGATATACAAACAGTTGTTATATTTCTCTTCTTTTTAAAAAAATAATGTCATAAATGTCACTATTGCACCCATGTGACTCCATGGGCCCTTATATTCAGTAAAAAGCTTCCCATGGCCGGAAACTACTCATGAAAGAGGATGTGAACACATTTTGGGGGTTATTTTATATTATTATGATATTATTTTATTACCCTTAACTACCAGATTACTAATTAATCACGATAATTAAAGATAATTACCGTCGTTACTATTCATAATGTCCAAAAATAAAAGAGTCTTAATTACATAATTTGGACCTTCAGATTCCAAATATTCCATCCATTTTACCAAATTACAAACACATAAATTTCATTAAATAATTTAAAAATATTTATCATTGTCACAACCAAAGATGGGTTTTTAAGAAGTAAAATTTATCAAAAGATTGATAGTTTTTTACATCCCATTGAAAAGTGAAATTAATTCCAATGAACAACATTGTATTAAGTGATAAAAAATTAATTCAATTACACATTAAAACTAAATAATGTAAAATATAACTATATACTTAAATTAGATGAAAGCACAGTTTTAAAGTAAAATGCAATATTTTTCACTATTCCTTAAAAATGAACAGTTGTTAGAAAAATACCAAAAATGTATCCAAATTAAATTTGATATTCCAAATTCAAAAATGCTATACATTTTACCAAATTCAAAACATATAGATTGCATTATTTATATTTATAATTAATTCCTTCTGTCAAAACAAATAGCGTGTTTTATGAAACAATATCTATCAAGAGATTGACACTTGTTTATGTTCAATTTCAAAGTGAAATTAACTCCAATGACCCCAATTGGAATAAATTGTAAAAATATATTTTAACTACACATTAAAACCAATAAAAAATATAATCAAACCATATAAATAAATTATATTAATAAGAGGTTTTGAATTAAAATACATCATGTTTCACTATTCATAAAAATATGAACTTTATCGAAAAATTAACAAAAATTTACACAAATTAAATTTTGATGTCCCGATTTTAAATAAAGATTTTATTTTCTCAAATATATAATATAAAATTGTCAAAAAGTAGATTTTAAAATGGTTCACCATAAAAAGGTGGTTAATGGACCTTTTAAAGAATATTAGAATATTTATGCTTAAAATGGGATTCATTCACATTTTAAGACTCTATCATTTATTGGATAATTGATAAAATATTTAACAAATATATATGATCATTTTAAAGTTAGTTCTGTTAATTCATGACATTAAAATGGCTAGGCCTTAACTACCATTTAAAATAATATTATTATATTATTAGGGTGCAATGTAAGATTTCAAAGAAACTCGTTGTTGTGTATTGGGTACGCCATCGAACATAGAATTCCATTTATAGTAATATTAACATTTTATTCAAAAATATTAATATATATGAAAATGTCATATTCATTATTTACCATGGATGTTACAAGAAGATCCACTGTAATTCAAATGTATTTATCACATAACGGTCTCAATTGAAACTTTTAATATTTTAGGGGGATATGTTTGTTACTACAAATTAAATTTTATATTAAAATATTGTGTTAATATAACCAATATCATTACCTTATTACATATAACAACTCTTTTCGGTTTGCATATTGCTTTTCAGTTGTAATCACATTTCCCCTCACATTGGTTATTGACTCAATTCCTCCTTTTTCATCCATTGTCTAAAATTAAAGGAAAAATAAGGAAGTGAAATTATATAAAATTAAATAAAAAAATGGTATACCACAAGAATTAAATGGATAACTCAAAAAATACACATGTTCCTTAACCATTGAATTTGAAGGTATTAATTTCTGTTATCCATGTTCGATTAGATAACATCAACATTAATAGAAATATTTATTCCCATACGGATGGTTCATAAGGATCTTGATATTTTTTAAAAGAGTATCTTCTAGGAGTGTCAAACTAGGTGTGCAATACGGTATATTTTTTATGCAATAATATAAGATCAATTCACAACCCATTGCACTATTTTAGGGGTAATTACTGTAAGGACCTGACCTTATAACATTACATAATATTGAATTAAATATATAATTCACACTGAGGATCTTTTTAGGTTTATTTGTTTAGAGAATTAAGCTATAAAATTTACATAACTACTTGAATATTACAAGTAGACACTATTACTCTATATCCATTTTTTCTATAAAATAATAATTGTTAAAAAGAAACATGTCTAGTTTCATATTTTAGACAACATGACTTTTTTTATCCCATCCTTGACCCTATTCATCTTTATGTCATGTCGAAAACATTTCAATAACTTGGGATGAGCATAAAAAGCTCAGTAAGGGTTATAAAATAAGGAAGGAAAACAATAGACCATCAATAAAAAATAATCAATGAAACTATATTTTTCAATCATAACATACCTTACGAAATCATTGTTGGAACCATTGTCATTATATGCATGAATTAGAGTATGGTTTGTGTTTGTTGTCAATCCTTAGTGGAAGTTCAAAATGTGTGCCAACAAAGTAATCATAAAGAACAGAAAGATAACAATGTTGAAGGTGGCACCATTTTCCAGTGTTAGCCAAATTTCTTTTATTGAAAATAAAAAAATGGAGAAAAGCGGTTTTTGGAAAAGAGATTTGCACGCCCATTACCTGGAGGCTTAAAAACTTGTGCGCCTATTGTTTTTCATGATTAAAACATGAAAATATGGCAAAGGGAGAAGGTCTCCCATGTTTGTAAGTTGGTCGCACAAGTGATTTTTGGGGTCAGAGATGTGCACTCTGAAACTTGCACGCTGAGGAGAGACTTGCATGCAGTCGCATAGGGTGTCCAAATTCTTATAAATACATGTCGACCCCACCTCATTCAGGATGAAGTTCAGACTTATAGAAAATCAGAGCTCCTGTCGTGAAGGTGTGGTGGTCGCACAAGTTGGGAGTGCTCTTGCAAGTATAAGTCATGCACTAGTCGTTTGTTGCGCCTCCAAGGTGGTTTGGGTGAGAAATGACGTAAGTCGCTCAAGTTTTGAGTTGACGAAGGACATGTCATGCAAGTGGTTTGGTGTTACTTGCATTCATGATTTTGACGTTTCATGCCAGTGGTTAGTTGCCCAGAAAAATTGGTTTGGGCATAAAGGATCTGAGTCTCACATGTCTGAAGTGGAAGAAGTGAGTGTTGCGCAATTTGTTGAGGTGAACATGCATGACAGCTTGGACATGTGAATCATCTTGAAACATGCGCTATGTGCTTCGAGAAGTGTGCTAGGTGTTGTTGAAGCACACTGGTCTTCTTGGAGCTGCACGAAAGCTTGAATAATTCTGGATAACTTCGGTGCAATGTGAGATTGGTATACGGGTGAGAGTTGGACTTCAACAGAGCATCTACATACAACAGACGATATATTCCTTAGCAATGATGAAGATACCATCACTTCTATAAACTGAGTGGGACATCACCAAGGGAAGTGATCTAGGGGGAGTCAATGGGAGTGACTTGAGGGATGCAGTAGACTATCCCTGAACAATTGTAAAGGTAGTGAGCCTGGGATAGAGTGATTGTTCCCAAACCTTTTTAATCCAAAAAGAGTGAAGAATAATGGAATTTGGTATGACCGAAAACCTGCCGACATATGCCCCATGTACGTATCCCTTAGTGGTGAACCATGTAAAAAGTGTTGTGTCATCTTTTTGCATGTGAATTTTTTATTTATTCTCATATCCATCATACATGTTAAACTAGTTTCTACCATAGTGAGAACATGTTCCATCAGTTGAATAGAAATTGTTGACCCCTAGATTCACCCCTACCCTCTCACGGTGTTTTGGGGTCCTTCAAGTGGTACTAGAGCCAGGTTACTGGTGTTCGATCTGTTTTATTCTGCAATGGAAAATTCAGCCAGTGTTATAGGAGTTCCCCACTTTGATGGAAGTAATTTTCAGATTTGAATGAATAGAAGTAGATATCATCTAAGATACCTTGTAATTCATGTTCTATTTTCCACAATGCAAGGTATACATGTTTCTGATCCAACAGGGCTAGCTATGACTGATGCGGATAGAAAAATTATTGATGCTGATGTCGAAGCATTGAATGCTCACACTATAGCCCTTTCTGATCAAATCAATCTAAAGGTGATGAGTTTGACCTCATCAAATTCCATGTGAGAAAAATATGAAAATATTTATGTAGAAGATATCACAGTTAAGGAGGCTAAACTACATGTTCTATACAATAGGTTTGCTGATCTGAAGATGTATCCTGATGAGAATGCATGCTCTTTCTTCAATCGAATTACTGATGTGATTGGAGCAATTTTGGTTCTAGGTGATGAAATCAAAGAAGATGAAATTTTAAAGAAAATATTAATAAGGCTTCCACCCCTGTACTATGCAATGGTGTCAGCCCTTGAAAAAAGAGAACTTTCCAAACATTATTTGGATGATCTGTTGAGCAGCTTAGTGGCATATTAAATGAGATTCAAACCAGAAGATGCTACTACCCTAGTAACCAAGGAAATGGCTTTCAAATCCATAGAGAAACTGTAAATTTCAAAAGATAGTAGTGGTAAAGACGATGAGGAAAAATAAATTCTTTCTCTCATTGACAAGATGTTCTAGAAAGGAAAATGTAAATTCAATGGGAAGTTACCTCTAGATTGCTTTTGTTGTGGAAATGTCCGACACATTGCTTCTCAGTGCTTATGAACAATCATTGATGATGATAGTGTTGCTGAAAAAATTGAGAAGCCTCAGAAAAGGATTTTCAAGAAAAGAGACTTCAAATCTATAAATAATGTTATAAATACGAGTTTAATTTTTGTAGTGGAATGGGATGATAATGAATTCTATGATGATGTAGAACCAGAATTTAAAACAGGGAACCATGCCTCCATGATGGCCACTATTGAAAAATCAGAAGATACTGGTGGAGACAAATTGTTGAATACTAGTGCAGATCCCGAGTTGCAACTTAAGGATTCTGTTAGTAAGCTTAATATTAAATGTAAGAGTTTCAATAAGTGGAAATCAATTGTAGAAGAATCAACTGAATATTTTGATCAACTTGAAGCTGAAATTGAATGATAGTAATAATTTGTGAATGTAAAGTCTAAAATCCTTGAAAGAAATGACGATGTAGTGGATCTGAATTTGAGAATAGAAGAAGAGGGAAGGGTCATCAATGACCTCACATTCAGACTGGATGAAAAATCCAAGACTGCTGAGGGTCTTGAGGAGGAAGTTGTTACTCATAGGAGTAATCATGAGAGTGAATCAATTTCAAAATAATCATTTAAGAAAATACAGTTTGGAAGATTCTCAGATGTAGAATTACTAGAAATATCCAATTGTGGTTTAGATGTGGTTGGAATAATCTTGAGTGATCAAAGACCCGATTGCATGGAAAAGAGTGGAATTGGGTGTGAATCTAAGACATCAACTGCAGGAAGTGAAGAGAGCCAAAAGAAAGACAAGATGAAAGTTGGACATGTTGAATCTTTTCCTGAAGTTCTGAAAAAGAAATCCTCAATCTAAACGGAAAGGAGAACTGAAAATTATCCTCAAACATTCAGAAATGACAGGTAGTCCAACTATTCTCCCAAGGAAGAAGGAATGAGGATAAATTCATGTTAGATGAAATTTCTTCTAATGAATTGTCAGTTTTGTAGCTATATGGGCCCTACCATGACATATTGCGAAGAGTGAAGGAGCTACATGAATGGGGAAGTTCCGGGACATCAACAAAGGAGAATGACTTCATATCCTCGATCTTATAGAATAAATAGTTTCTATGGATACAGTTTTCATTGTTCTAGTTTTGCTCATAAGGCTGTTAATTACAGTCAGAAAAGGCACATGGACACCTTGTACCAGATTTCAAGACAAGTCAACTCTTTTTAACAAGATAGTGATGCTCTTTCAAACAGGTTTTCACCTCTCAAAGAAGGCTTCGACTATGAAAACCAAATGTACACAAATTAGATAATTGAAAGTCCATTAGTGCACTATACTCAATCCAATGTCTCATGGAATGAAAGGAATGAAATTGAGAAATACAACCTTGTAGAGGTGGCCCTCAAAGATAGAAATGGAAGCAATAACTATATTATAGATAGTGGTTGGTCATATCATATGAATGGTAATGTTTTCCTGTTAACAGATATCAAAAGGAAGGTTGGTGGTACAATATGATTTGGTAATGATAGATCTCTGAAAATCAAAGGCAGTGGAACTATTGAATTAACTAATGGAGAGCCTAAAAAGACTGATGCCCTTTACGTAGATGGACTACGTCATAATCTACTCAGCATAAGTCAACTCTATGACTCATGGCTTATAATTACATTTAATTTGAAAGGATTCAATATCAAGGGAATGACATGAAATTCACTTATGAAGGGATGAAGAATAGGTGGAAAATTGTATCAGGTTCATAGTAAAGACAATGTTTGTTACATGGCTGTTGAAGAAGAAAACAATTTGTGGCATCGGAGACTGGGACACATCAATCAACAAGAAATATAGAAAATATAAAAATTGAGCACGGTCATAGAATTTCCCAACCTAAATCATGAGCGTGAAAAGTCTTGTTATGCTTGCATTTGTAGAAATCTATTTTTCAGTTCATATCAGCCAATGAAATAAAGTACATCTCATCTTCTTGATCTAATTCATATAGAAGAATGCATGCTGATAAATGTTTTCAGAACTCATGGTGAAATGTACTTTGTCCTTTTCATAGATGATTACAGTAGAATAGCATGTGTTATGGTCATTCACAGGAAATGACAAGTTCTTCATTGCCTAAAAACATATCAGCGAATCGCCGAGAATGATACTGGATGAACAATCAATGTGTTGTGATTTGATAATAGAGGGGAATATATATCCATTGAATTTAAAAATTACCAAGATAAGCATGGGATAAAACATGTGGTAGCTGTTGTGAGAAGTCCACAACAAAATGGAGTTGTTGAACATAGCAATCGACAGGTGAACAGCATGGCATGAACAATGCTAATTGAGAGTTGTATTCCATGACATTACTGGAAAGTTACTATTCAACATGCAGTGTATATTCTAAATCTAATAGGACATTATATGCGTGAGGTGAAGAAACCATATGAATTTTGTCATGGAAGTAATCCCTCATTGATATACCTTCTTGTTTTTGGAAGTAAATTCTTCATCATAAACAAATAAACAAATAGAGGAAAGTATGGTGATAATGCAGATGAAGGAATTTTCCTCGGATACTCAATAAATAGAAAAACCTACAAGTGTTTTGAAAAAAAATTAGGAAAGATTGTGGAAAGAAGTGATGTTAAGATAATTGAAGATAAAACCACAAAAGCTTCAAGGATGTCATATGCCGATGTGATAGAAAGTGAGGATGAAAGTGACCATGTAGAAAACAAAAAAACAAAAATAGAGGAATCTGTAAAAAACACTCAGCAGTCACATCAAGATGTTCAATCAGAAGAAGAATATAAAGAAGAAACTATGGCTGGAGAGAATGCAACTGAATCTCCCAGGAGAAATCAATGAGCCGAGATTGATCTATATAACATAACAGGGGACAAGAGTGCACCCACTCAAACATGGGGGTTGAGGAATAACACACAATCTTCATTTTTGTATGTTGTGGAGCCCTCCTCATTTGAAGAAGCTTCAATGGATGAATCATGGGTTAAATCCATGATGGAAGAGTTTGATCCTATTAATATGAATCAAACATGGGATCTTGTACAGAGACCCAAAGGTCACATTTTGATTAGCTCAAAATGGATCATCAAGAACAATTTTGATGAGTAGGGAAGTGTTATTATAAACAAGGAATGACTGGTATGTAAAGTATAATCCCAGATTGAAAGCCTTAATGTTAAAGAAACCTTTTCTCCAGTGGATATACTGGAGACAATCAACCATTTCCTTTCCATGGCTCTCCAAAGAGGATATAAGGTAAATAAAATGGTTGTCAAGACAACATTCTTGAATGGTGTACTCGAAGAAGAAGTCTACATTGAACAACCGGTGGGTTTTGTTCTTAGTACTGATGAAACAAAGGTCTCCAAACTGAAGAATGCTCTATATTGTTTAAAGTAGGCACCACAAGCATGGTATTCTCGGATGGACTCATATCTCAAGAAGCTAGAATTTAAAAGTGGAAAAGTATACCACAATCTATACATGAAAGATTCACCCAAATATTAGTTCATGGTTCTAGTCTACGTCGATGACATTATATTTGGTGGGAACAGGAAGAAATCCATGGATGAATTTTCCAATCACATGAAATAAGAATTTTTAATGTCTATAATTAGGGAGCTCGCATATTTCATGGGGCTGTAGGTAATTCAAAAGAAGGATTACAGATTCATTTCTCAATAAAAGTATTCAAGAGAGCTACTGAAGAAGATTAAAATGAAAGACTCTAAACCAATATCAACTCAGATTGCAGTTGGAAACAAACTTGGAAATCATGAGGATGGGGCATCTGTAGACCCCACTATGTACAGGAGGGTAATAGGGAGCCTACGGTACCTGACAGTGACATGGCTAGATATTTTCTTTGCAACCTGTCTAGTGGTCCTCTTTCAGAGTAATCTAAAGGAGGAACAATTGACAGCAGTAAAAAAGAATCATCAGGTATATTCAAGGTACTCACAGTTGTGGTTTATTCATTGCTATAGGAAGAGACGTAGAATTATCAACATTATATGATGCTAACTGGGCTGGTGATGTAGTTAAAAAAAGTCCACCAGTGGTGGAGCATTCTATATTAGTAATAAATGTGTTGTTTGGTTGAGGAAGATACCAGAAAGTACATCTCTCAGTACTACTGGAGCTGAGTATATATCTTCCACAAAAGCATGCACTCAACTACTATGGCTGAAGCAACAACTAACAGATATTGGTGATGAGGTGAAGCAACCAATGGTAATTTACTGTGATAACATGATCTCAATTGATCTTACGAATAATACTGTTCAATATTCTTGTACAAAACATATTGAAATCAGTTATCACATTATCAATGAAAAAGTTGAACAAGGCGTGATTAAAATGGATCATGTGGGAACTGATGAGGAAGTGGATGATATCCTGACCAAGCCACTGTTAGACACTATGTTTGAGAAGCATCTGTTGAACCTTGGTGTTCAGCCACATCCCAGTGCATAAGGAGGTTATTAAAATCCCATCTCCCCAGTTATGTTAACTATTTTTAATCTGTTTAAGGATGTGATGCAGGTTTGTGGGGGAAATACTATAAAGAGGGAGTGTGGTTTGAGTTGAATAGAAAACAATTACCGGTCTTGGTTTTAATGTCAATGAGGGAGAAAGGAATAAATTCAGGAATTTTTAGGCATGTGTTGCTTCTGTGACAAAATGAGATTCTGTTTCAGTGATAGGATGAGAAGGATGAGAAGGAATACATTGGACATGTAATGCTTCTGTGACACTGTAAGATAATTTCTTGGGCGTCTTTGAGAATTCCATAACACGGGACCCAATTCAAGCTTCCTCTTTTGTTTTCTACACCGAGAATTACTCTGGTAGACTTAGAGGGTTGGCTACATTGATTCTTATGATTGTGGTTTGCCTATGGTTGGTGCTCTATTGAATTTTTTTCTGATTGTCAACACACTCAAAGGGGGAGAATGTTGGAACCATGGTCATTTTATAAATGTTTTATATTATGGTTTGTGTTTGTTGTAAATCATCAGTGGAAGTTTAGAATGTGTTCCAGAAATGTAATCATACAGAACAAGCAGATAACATTGTTAAAGATGCCACCATTTTACAGTTTTTTCCAAATTTTTTGGTCTGAAAATCAAAAAATGTAGAAAACTGGTTTTTGGAAAAGATACTTGCGCTTTGATTACTAGGAGGCTTGGAAACATGCGTGAATTTTGCTTTTCAATATTAGAACATGAAAATATGGCAAATGGAGAAGGGCTTACATGTTTGGAGTTTGGTCGCGCAAGTGATTTTCGGGGGCAGAGACTTGCTCGTCGAAACATGCACGCCGAGGGGAGACATGCACGTCGTCACACATGGTGTCCAAATGCCTATAAATATAGGTTGACCCCTCTTCATTCAGGATGATGTTAATACATAGAGAAAATCAGTGCTCAATTTGTTCATGTGTGGTGTTCGCAAAACTGGTGTGTGGTCACGCAAGTATAAGTTGTGTGCCAGTTGTTTGTGGTACTCCCAAGGTGGTTTGGGTGATAAATGAAGGAAGTTTCTCAAGTTTGGAGTTGAATAAGGTCGTGTCGCGCAAGTGGTTTGGTGTTACTGGCGCACTAGATTTTGAAGTTTCGTTCCAGTTGATAGTTGCACGCCAAAATTGGTTTGGGCCTAAAAGGATGTGAGTATAGAAAGTTTGAAGTTGAAGAAGTGAGTGTCACACAAGTTTTTCAGGTGAAATTACGTGCCGGTTTGGACTTATGCGCTGAAACAGAAGCGTCGTCTTGAAACAGGCACGCTAGGCTTGGAGAAGAGCGCCCGTTGTTGATGAAGCATGCTTGTCTTTTGGGAGCTGCACGAAATCTGAAAGATTGCCTGATACCTTCAGTGAAAAGTGACATTAGTCTACGTGTGAGAGTTGGACCTCAATAGAGTATCTACATACAACAGAGGATGTATTCATTAGTGAAGATGAATAGACCTTCATGTCAATAAACTGAGTGGGACTTCACCAAGGGTAGCAAGATAAGGGGAGTCATCTGGAGTGACCCGAGGGACGCAGTAGGCTTATAGCATCCCGTCTATTTATAACATAAACTTTCATTTCATTACACAAAACTGAGGATCTTTAAGGTTAAGTGTCTTGGAAACCAGGAACATAATACATGAAAAGATCAAAAAAACACTCTTCTTAAACACTTGAAAGGCTTCTCCTTAAGTTCATCCTAGGTTCATTACTGCATCTCATAACCTGGGGAAATACATCAAAAGAAAGGGTGAGCAGAAGGCCCAATAAGGGAAACAAGAGAAACATTTTACATGAGAACTTGAGATACTTCAATGAGGACATGAAAAGAACTTTAAGGCCTGAGAAAGAAATCATGAGGCATTTCATAATAAAAATAACATTTTTTCATAACATGAATATGTGGCTACAACATTTAATATTGACAATCGTTTTGTTTCACCAAGGTCCATCCCCAAGGTGTCGTTAAAAATTACCAAGGTTATTCACCAAGGCATCGTTAAAATGGTCATCTCTATAGATTAAGTCTTTACCCAATGCATTGGAGCTCTATCAGGGCGCACCCTTAAATTTGCCTTTATTATCATGGGAGCCACATATATCATCATCAAACATTTCATAAATAACCCATATAGCATAAAATAAATGGGTTTCATTTCATAATCATAACGTTTTAAAAACTGCTTTAAAGACATGATCTTTACATTACTTTAACCCCACGGAAAGGGAAAGCGGGTATCATGTATGTAAATCCCAGAATCTAAAATATAACATTTTTATATATATGTGAATACCCCTATAGAAATAGGATCTTTGAGTATTCACTTTATAACATAAAATAATTTTGAGAAAAGAGAGGCATTTTGAGACGAAAATTCTGCATGATAACGGCTATGTTATAAGGTTTTAGAAAACTTTGAAAAGAGAGGGAACATGGGTTGAACAAACAAAATTGACTCATAAAACAGTAGAGGGACAGAATAAGAATTATATATGGACATGGTGATGCAATTTCAAGGACATATCATTTGAAATGAAAAACATGGAAGGAAGACAGAAAATTGATTTCTCTTATGAAAATTCGGCAGCCTAACGACGTCACTTAAACTTCAACAAAAATGAATTGAACAAATCAAATAGGGTCTCTCATCATATTATCATAAGAGATAAGTATGATAGATATTGAGATCATATCCCAACATAATAAAAAGGAACTTGAAAGATTTGACATGAAAATCGAACTTGAAAAATGAGAAGGGTGGAAGAATCACTTAAACATTCGGCAGCCTAATGACGTCACATAAACTTCAACAAAATGACATGATGAGATCAAATAGGGTCTCTAATAATATGAAAATAATAGTCTAGCATGATATATATAGAGATCATACCCCAACATAACAAAAAGAAACTTCAAAGAACTGACATGAAAGTAGAACTTCAAAACGGGAAGGGTGGAGAACCACTTAAAAATTCGGCAGCCTAACAGCACCACTTAAAACTTCAAAATACAGAATTGAAGAGATCAAATGGGGTCTCTAATAAAATGAAAATAAGAGTCCAGTATTATAGATATAATGATCATACCCCAACATAACAAAAAGGAACTTGAATGACTTGACATGAAAGTAGAACTTGAAAAACGAGAAGGGTGAAAGAATCCCATAAAAATTCGGCAGCCTAACGGCGCCACTTAAACTTCAACAAACATGAATTGAAGAGGTCAAATAGGGTCTCTCATCATATGACCATATAATATCAGTATGATAAATTTAGAGATCATACCCCAATATAATAAAAAGGAACTTGAAATATTTGACATGAAAATAGAACTTGAAAAACGAGAAGGGTGAAAGAATCTCTTAAAAATTCGGCAGCCTAACGGCGCCACTTAAACATCAACAAACATGAATTGAAGAGGTCAAATAGGGTCTCTCATCATATGACCATATAATATCGGTATGATAAATTTAGAGATAATACCCCAACATAATAAAAAGGAACTTGAAAGATTTGACATGAAAATAGAACTTGAAAAACGAGAAGGGTGAAAGAATCCCTTAAAAATTCGGCAGCCTAACGCCGCCACTTAAAACTTCATAAAACGAAATAATGAGAGTAAGAGGGGATATCTCATTATATTAACATAAAAAGGGCAGTAAGAGGAGTATAAAAGAACATCCTCCAACATAAGAACATGGAGCCTAAAAGGAATGACATAAAAGAGATCACTTGAAAAGAAAGAGAGGGGTCAGATCCCTTACCTTAAAATGTAACTCTTAAACCTCAATGGTTGGGACCTTGAGGGCTTGGGGGCACCTTGGGAGGACTCCTTGGGAGTTAATGAGACCCGAACTTCGTTGGGGAAGAGTGGGGAGTCGAAAAAATGAGAGGAGGGCTTGGTATTTATAGGGAGAGTGAGGGGACAAGGCATTAATGGCCAAGGGACACCTCACATGTGCTTTTCTCAAACCCATGTGCTCTCCCTTGGAATTTACCATGGATTTAGGCCACATGGGGCCCCCAGAACAATAATTCATCACCCTTGGCCGGCCAACTCTTAAAATATCTCATGACATCATCATGACACAGCTATGATGTCATTAAACATACCGAAACCCTAAAACTGCATTTTTACTATTCACTGAAAATTCAACTTTCTCAGAAAAATCCCAAAATCTCACACTAACCAAATATCAATGCTCTGATTTCAAAAATGAACTCCATTTTATAAAAATAATTTTCTAAATATTTTTAAATTTATTTTTAAATAAATACACTATTCACCGAAAATTCATTTTTTCAGAAAAAACCCCAAAAATTACCATAACATAATATCGGTGCTCTGAGTTCAAAAATGAAATACATTTTATAAAAATAATTTTCTAAATATTTTTAATTTAATTCTTAATTAAAAAACAATATTCACCCAAAAAAACTAATACTTGAATAATAATTTATGAAACAGTTATTTAACCATTTTATTGAATCACATTACTTAATCAAGGTCCCTAGATTATTTTAAAACTTTATTTAAGTGAGATTACTAATACATTTGGTCATATTACTAATCCTAATCATAAAATCATTATTCATAATTTACTATTCATCAAAAATCAAGTTGATCTTATTATACTCTATATTTCGTACTGAACATAATTGTAGAAGATCATCTTTTGAAAATCATTACACATTTTTAATTGTTTAAGGTTTACATAAACATTTTTAAAATATCTTTTTTCTAAAATTCATCAAAAATATGCATACTATATTTATCCGGTAATTTGAAAATTCATAAACATCATCATAATAAGAAATCCCAATTTTTATTTAAAACAAGGATTACACAAGGCAGTTATGGTCTCGTTACATATCCCCTTATAATACCAGCATAGGACCTAAGAGTAAGGTGTGCTAGGGTGATAGAATCTTGGGGCAGCTCAGTCAACATTGCCCGAGTAGTAATTTCTATCAGTTTGAACTTCTTGCGAAGACGATTCTGTTCTAGCTTCACATGATGAAGTTCAGCTTGGATTTGTTCCAGAGCAAAGCCCAATGGTGCTACCTCCTTCCCAAGCTCTGTTAGATGGGATTTGATCGGTCCAAGACTACTAGGTGAGGCCATCAAATCTTATTTCTTTAATAATTAACCAAGATTACTTATATTTAGAGACAATAATCAAAACATTTTGTTCACAGCGGCCATATTGACCGATGGTCATATAACAGTCAAAACCCACTGGTCTCATTTTAATTATAATCATGTTTATCAAATAAAACATTTTTGTTGAGTATAAAAATAAAATAAAATAACACATGAAATTAGGGAACAAGATTTATTCAAAATTTCAGGTCGTTACAATTTTCCCCCTTAAGAAATTGCGTCCTCGCAATTTTTAAATTTGGGTTTTGAAATTTCATTGAATGTCCCACATCGGAAAAAGAGTCAGTAACACCATTACTTTAAAAGAAAGAAAAGGAAGTACAAAGGCCACCAGAGTTTACTCATACTAGGATTCCATGTAGGAAACATGGACATGGAGGAGAAAACAAAGGGTCACGTCCTAAAGGAGAGTGATAGAAAACATGATTAGGAGGAAGTTAACAACCAGAAAATCCCAAAATTATGATGTGTGTAAGCAGTCTTTGATTACCTAGTAGGAAACGTAAACCAACAACATTTTTGTTTTACGTTCCTTTTCATAACTTTAAGGAATTCATTTACAACATAGAACAAAAACATAAGGAAATATATCTACCTTCATGTCGAGTTTCATATATTAATAAGTTTCTACCAAAACTAATCTTTTCTCCAAACGATGAGCATTCAAAACTACTTGGTCTCATCAAAACACAAGAATCATCTTCTAGAGAATCACATAATCCACAAAATATCAACTATATATTTCTTTTATCTTTAAACATTATCCCAAAAATAGAAAGGGTAAGGTAAAACAACTCTCCAAAAAGAATCCCATAGGAATGGAAACTACTTTTAAATCTTCAAAGTTCCATGGTACTACCCAAAGTTCATCATAGTCTATTCCATACATAATGTTCCTTAAGATTACTCAAAATAAACCAAAATAAGATTAAAACCCAAATACAAGAAGGATTTGATAACATAGTCTTCAAAAATAAACTTCATTGTTCATCTCCAAACAGCATCAACCACTCCTAACATCTTATAATAAATGTATCTAACCTAAACATATTTTACCCAAGATAGGATAATTATTCCCATAAGTAACCTAAATTACAATAAGTCCACCTTAAATTCATCGATTCTTCAAAATATAAGTCAACCTTACTCTTCAATGAAAATATTGTAGTAATATATTTACCTCGATCATATAGGGTCCCCAAAATAGTGAACGTCCTCTAAAATAATAATCATATTTTAATCCCCTAATCATCCCTATCATATTAATACGACAATCATTACATTCCTATTACATTGGTTGTTGGGACATGTTCTTCCATTTCCCACCATTAACTAAGAAGAGAAAGCATAATTAGGGGCTTAAATACTTAACCAATAATCATGAAAAAGAGCTTAAATCATATAAGGATCACTTGTAGAAGAAAAGTATACCCTAACTTGTGATCCCCTAGGTTCCAATCTAGGTTATCCATGATCATATATTCTTACGTGAATCTTTGTTCCTTTAACAATGGTTCATACTAAGCTTATGAATTTACCAAAGCATATCCCCCGGGAGTGTCGTAACCAAGAGTGAAGCAAGGCCTGTTGCCGTGTACCAGTTCCCGTTTGAGTCTAGCTTAAAGCGGTGTTTTCAGGTTTTACACCTATGTACATCTGTGCCAGAGCAACCTCTACATGCTCGTACCCAGACAGGTATGTATTTCCTTGGAAACCCTTTACTCAATACTCACCAAAATACTAGGAAGATTTCCTATATTTAAACTTTTCTATAGGGTTCTTCCTAAAGTTTTCATATCCTAATTTACACAAATAACTAAACCATCCTTTGATACCAACTATAGCATCCCGTCTTTTTATAACATAAACTTTTATTTCATTACACAAAACTGAGGATCTTTAAGGTTTAGTGTCTTGGAAACCAGGAACATAATACATGAAAAGATCAAAAAAACAATCTTCTTAAACAATTGAAAGGATTCTCCTTATGTTCATCCTAGGTTCATTACTGCATCTCATAACCTGGGGAAATACATCAAAAGAAAGGGTGAGCAGAAGGCCCAATAAGGGAAATAAGAGAAACATTTTACATGAGAACTTGAGATACTTTAATAAGGACATGAAAAGAACTTTAAGGCATGAGAAAGAAATCATGAGGCATTTCATAATAAAAATAACATTTTTTCATAACATGAAGATGTGGCTGCAACATTTAATATTGACAATCGTTTCGTTTCACCAAGGTCCATCCCCAAGGTGTCGTTAAAAATTACCAAGGTTATTCACCAAGGCATCGTTAAAATGGTCATCTCTAGAGATTAAATCTTTACCCAATGCATTGGAGCGCTATCAGGGCACACCCTTAAATTTGCATTTATTATAATGTGAGCCACATATATCATCATCAAACATTTCATAAATAACCCATATAGCATAAAATAAATGGGTTTCATTTCATAATCATAACGTTTTAAAAATTGCTTTAAAGACATGATCTTTACATTACTTTAAATCCACGGAAAGGGAAAGGAGGTATCATGTATGTAAATCCCAGAATCTAAAATAGAAAATTTTCATATATATGTGAATACCCCTATAGAAATAGGAGCTTTGAGTATTCACTTTATAACATAAAATAATTTTTAGAAAAGAGAGGCATTTTGAGACGAAAATTCTGCAGCATAACGACTATGTTATAAGGTTTTAGAAAACTTTGAAAAGAGAGGGAACATGGGTCAAACAATCAAAATTGACTCATAAAACAGTAGAGGGACAGAATAAGAAGTATATATGGACATGGTTATGAAATTTCAAGGACATACCCTTTGAAATTAAAAACATGGAAGGAAGACATAAATTTGATTTCTCTTATGAAAATTCGGCAGCCTAACGGCGTCACTTAAACTTAAAAAAAATGAAATGAACAAATCAAATAGGGACTATCATCATATTATCATAAGAGATCAGTATGAAAGATATAGAGATCATACCCCAGCATAATAAAAAGGAACTTGAAAGATTTGACATGAAAATCGAACTTGAAAAATGAGAAAGGTGGAAGAATCACTTAAACATTCGGCAGCCTAACGGCGTCACTTAAACTTCAACAAAATGAATTGATAAGATAAAATAGGGTCTCTAATCATATGAACATAAGAGTCTAGAATGATATATATAGAGATCATACCCCAACATAACAAAAATAAACTTGAAAGAACTGACATGAAAGTAGAACTTCAAAACGGGAAGGGTGGAGAACCACTTAAAAATTCGGTAGCCTAACGGCGCCACTTAAAACTTCAAAATACTGAATTGAAGAGATAAAATGGGGTCTCTCATAATATGAACATAAGAGCCCAGTATTATAGATATAGATATCATACCCCAACATAACAAAAAGGAACTTGAAAGACTTGACATGAAAGTAGAACTTGAAAAACGAGAAGGGTGAAAGAATCCCTTAAAAATTCGGCAGCCTAACGGCGCCACTTAAACTTCAACAAACATGAATTGAAGAGGTCAAATAGGGTCTCTCATCATATGACCATATAATATCAGTATGATAAATTTAGAGATCATACCCCAATATAATAAAAAAGAACTTGAAAGATTTCACATGAAAATAGAACTTGAAAAACGAGAAGGGTGAAAGAATCCCTTAAAAATTCAGCAGCCTAACGACGCCACTTAAACTTCAACAAACATGAATTGAAGAGGTCAAATAGGGTCTCTTATAATATGACCATATAATATCAGTATGATAAATTTAGAGATCATACCCCAACATAATAAAAAGGAACTTGAAAGATTTGACATGAAAATAGAACTTCAAAAACGAGAAGGGTGAAAGAATCCCTTAAAAATTCGGCAGCCTAACGGCGCCACTTAAAACTTCATAAAACGAAATAATGAGAGTAAGAGGGGATATCTCATTATATTAAAATAAAAAGGGAAGTAAGAGGAGTATAAAAGAACATCCTCAAACATATGAAAATGGAGCATAAAAGGAATGACATAAAAGAGATCACTTGAAAAGAAAGAGAGGGGTCAGATCCCTTACCTTAAAATGTAACTCTTAAACCTCAAAGGTTGGGACCTTGAGGGCTTGGGGGCACCTTGGGAGGAATCCTTGGGAGGTAATGAAACCAGAACTTCGTTGGGGAAGAGTGGGGAATCGAAATGATGAGAGGAGGGCTTGGTATTTATATGGAGAGTGAGGGGACAAGGCATTAATGGCCAAGGGACACCTCACATGTGCATTTCTCAAACCCATGTGCTCTCCCTTGGAATTTACCATGGAGTTAGGCCACATGGGGCCCCCAAAACAATAATTCATCACCCTTGGCCGGCCAACTCTTAAAATATCTCATGACATCATCATGACACAACTATGATGTCATTATACATACCGAAACCCTAAAACTGCATTTTTACTATTCACTGAAAATTCAACTTTCTCAGAAAAATCCCAAAATCTCACGCTAACCAAATATCAATGCTCTGATTTCAAAAATGAACTCCATTTTATAAAAATAAATTTCTAAATATTTTTAAATTTATTTTTAAATAAATACACTATTCACCGAAAATTCATTTTTTCAGAAAAAACCCCAAAAATTACCATAACATAATATCGGTGCTCTGAGTTCAAAAATGAAATCCATTTTATAAAAATAATTTTCTAAATATTTTTAATTTAATTCTTAATTAAAAAACACTATTCACCTGAAAAAACTAGTACTTGAATAATAATTTATGAAACAGTTATTTAACCATTTTATTGAATCACATTACTTAATCAAGGTTCCTAGATTATTTTAAAACTTTCTTTAAGTGAGATTACATATCCATTTGGTCATATTACTAATCCTAATCATAAAATCACTATTCATAATTTAATATTCATCAAAAATCAAGTTGATCTTATTAGACTCCAAATTTCGTACTGAACATAATTGTAGAAGACCATCTTTTGAAAATCATTACACATTTTTAATTGTTTAAGGTTTACATAAACATTTCTAAAATATCTTTTTCTAAAATTCATCAAAATTATGCATACTATATTTATCCGGTCATTTGAAAATTCATAAACATCATCATAATAAGAAATCCCAATTTTTATTTAAAACAAGGATTACACAAGGCAGTTACGGTCTCGTTACATAGCCCCTTATAATACCAGCATAGGTCCTAAGAGTAAGGTGTTCTATGGTGATAGAATCTTGGGGCGGCTCAGTCAACATTGCCCGAGTAGTAATTTCTATTAGTTTGAACTTCTCGCGAAGAAGATTCCGTTCTAGCTTCACATGATGAAGTTCATCTTGGATTTGGTCCAGAGAAAAGCCCAATGGTGCTACCTCCTTCCCACACTCTGTTAGATGGGCTTCGATCAGTCCAAGACTACTAGGTGAGGCCATCAAATCTTCATTCTATTATAATTAACCAAGAATACTTATATTTAGAGACAATAATCAAAACATTTTTTTCACAGTGGCCATATTGACCGATGGTCATATAACAGTCAAAACCCACTGGTCTCATTTTAATTATAATAATGTTTATCAAATAAAACATTTTTGTTGAGTATAAAAATAAAATAAAATAACACATGAAATTAGGGAACAAGATTTATTCAAAATTTCGGGTCGTTACAAGGCTACCCCAGAAAAAATTGTATAGGCAGTGAGCCTAGGGTAGAGTTATTGTTCCCAAACATTTGTAATACACAACGAGGGACGAATTGTGGAATTTTTTTGACCAACAACCTGTCAGTTTATGCTCCTTGGACGTAGCCCTTAGTGGTTAACCAAGTAAAAATTGTTGTGTAATCTGTTTGCATCTGAATGTTTTATTTATTCTCATATAAAACATATAGTTAAACTAGTTTCTACCAATTTTAGAACAATACCCAACATTTGAAAGGAAAAATTAAACACCCTGATTCACCACTCCCCTCTCATGGTGTTTTGGGGTCCTTCAATCATAAGATTTATGAATAACCCAAAAAAATCATTAATCATAAAGGTTACATATGAAATTTTTATCAAACATACATTGTATCTATCACAACTACATAGGAATTTACACAAGGAATACCCATCATAGTATAATATCTAAATCTATTAGTATAAACATCACGTTTACCTCAGTCACGTTACCCATTGTATTGGAGAGCTATCTTGTGCTCACCCGCACATAGTTTATCACAGAACCACCCGTATATGTAAAAAATTCCTACGATAAATAACATATAACATCTATATAAAGGAAATATAACATATCCACATTTTAATATATAAAATCATAATATTGAAATAAACAATTTTTTATCAAATCTTTTTCAAAACCATTTAATAAGTGATTTTTGAATCAAAGTGTTCCATACCACATTGAAGTTTTTAAATGAATTATCATTTGAAAACATTAATTTCCATATAAATAAATCATACATCCTATTTTTAAAACATGGACATTAATGAGAAATATTTAGAAGAATAAATCATTAAAACATTTAAAACATAATTTTAGATAAAGTATTTTTAACAAAATTAGAGAAGCTTGAATAAAAATAATTTAAGAATAAATATTAATCATAACATTATAATATCCTGAAAATAATGGGATTCATGATATAATATGTCAAAGTACAGTATATACATCATATAAAATCTAATTGGTGCATAACAACAATGAAGTCTTAGTGGAAATATAAATTGGTATGAAATCCCTTAGAAAGAATCTATTCTTAAATTAAGGATAAATCAATCTCAAAATTATTTATGAGAAATATAAATACACCCAATATAAGTGGATATTAAGTGTAAAAAAATCATAGGTCATTCACACATATTCATAGGAAGACATATTCAAGAAGTACAAGTTGAACCCAAAGAATTGAAATTGGGTTAAGAAGTTCCTTTTTAAAAATTCGATAGCATAACGACATCACTTTAAAATTAATAAAATGAGGTGATGAGATAAAAGGGTATATCATCAATTGGACATAACGGTTACATAAATTATTATATAATATAACATATACCAACAAAATAAAATGTATATTAAAAGACATAACATAAAATAAATCTTTTAAATAGAGTGGGGTCGAAGGTTCCCTAACCGATTTGGTAACTTACCGAATATATGACACATGAAAGAAGGATCATACAATGAAGATGTAAATACTCATAAATGAATGTATATTACACAAATAGTACAATCATGGGCTTTAAATACACCACATAAAAGGAAATAACGGCAAATATACATGAATCTCACATGAATAAAAAGTGAGATGAAACCCTTTACAATGTTGTAATCAAATGAGTCATATGACCAAAAGTTAATAACCACAAAATGAATAAAATAATACCATGAGTATCAAGATAATAAGGATAATATATAACAAATTTCAGAACACAATACAACACATCAAATTAATAAGTGGCAATGAATGGAAATCTCACTGAATTAAAGTGATATAAGAAAATCCCTTACCTTGTGTCCGACTTCACCCGTTCGTTCTTTAATCTCCCAAATAATAAACTAATGATAATTTATAATTTCTTAAGAACCATTTTAATGTTTATTATTAATTTTATATTACTTATTAACATGTTATAAACATTATGTAATCATTTAAGTTAATAACAGTCGTTTTGTCGATATTTGGTACTTGAGTAATAAAATGAACATCTTATAATTACAAGTTGTTCATGTGGTAAGATATAAATTATCTTCAGAATGATATTAATGATTTATATATCTTATATATAATACATATCGAGTAAATACATGTATTTATAATATTACATAATATTTAGAGGTAAGAAATGAAATGCACCATTCATGGAGACGGTAAGTCGTACGAACGCATGAAAGCAACATCCATTTCTATTACTTATTTTAATGGAATTAAAAACATAATGATACATATTTATATTCTAATTCTCGTATAATATCATATAAAATATTATTAACGCCATTTATGAATCCCACATAAGGCATTAACAAGTCATATCACCTTGAGGGGCTGTAGTCTGCACTTCCTCTAATGAGATTTTCGTATTTACCCAATATGGAAATCATAAAGTATTTCTATAAATGAAAAAAACAGAATAATAAAGAAAATATAAATATAATATATCTCATATATAAATACAGTGCCATCATAATGTCTACCATGAGAGGCGGTTGGAAGTATTTGAACAATCATCATTTTGTGAGGCGTTAGTTTTCCATCCTCAGAAACATTATCTTCTTCACTCATTAGATGGTGGGGTGTGTAAGTGTAGTTCGAATCCTTATCATTAAAGAATCTTAGTATATTTTGTATACTGTTTTTTTTACAAAATAAGGGAATAAAAAAATTTAGGGGTTATATATGTAAAATAATATAAAATAATTTAAGAGAAACCCTTGCCTTTAATTTGGGTAACTCCCTTTGGTTTGAACCAAAGGTCATATTGATGTGACTTATACCCAAGTTAAGGCTTCTAGTAGTAGTAAAGGGATTTAGGGAGATTAATTGATCTGAGGTTGGATGAGGAAAATTTCTTGAGAGGTGTGAGGAATTTGATAGAAGTGGTCTCCTTTTAAAAGGGAGAGGAGGGGCTCTTTAGGAAAGTTTGATACTAGTATTTTATTATATAATGATATTTCGTTTCTAAAGGTCCAAGAATCATTAATGTTTAAGGTAAGATGACTCATAGTATAAATAATTACATTAAAATAGTAATTGGACAGGTTTTGAAAGTTATTTTAATATCTATAATCTAATTTATTTAAATATTATATTAATGAGCTAAATAGTACATCATTAATGTGACATAAATAATTTTATCAATGTGATGTATAAAAATTATAAAAAAAATACCATGATATAGGAAATATTTTCATATTTCCAATGAATATTAATAGTCCAAAATATAATTTATATAACACAATATAAAATTTAATATACTAATTTTTTTTTGTTTTTGTCAATTTTTCTTTTACATTAAATTAATTAATCAAAAGTATCACTATCTTTCATAAGTGGCTCCATGGGGTCCCAAAACAGACCAAAAGATTCCCATGGTAGGATATTACACTTATAATAAGGTTAGGAAATGTGTTATGATAATTTTGAATTATTACAATATTCTTTTTTACATTTAATTACCATATTTACCTTTAACCATGGTAAATAAGTCATAAGTTGCTATTCACCAAAAAATATTTTCATCTTTTGAAAAGACATATTACATCTTGATAACAAACATTTATGTCATATTTTCTAAATTCAATTCACAGAAGTGGTAAAATTTAATTTATATGAAAAAAGTCAGTTTTTTTAACTACTACGAAGTGATTTCACTATTCATCAAAAATTAATGTTTTTCAAAAAAATACAAAAAATTCAGCCTACAATTTATTTGATATTCAAAATTAAAAAATGATTTCTATTTCTCTAAATTAAAAACATATAATTTGAATTAATTAATATATAATTAATTCACGTTGTTAAAAAATAGCATATTTTTATGAAACAATAACTATCAAAAGATTGACAATTGTTTATGACCAATTTCTAAGTGAAATTAAATCCAATGAAAAAAATGAAATAAATGGTAAAAATATATTCTATTTACACTTTAAACCCAATTAAAAAGATAATATAACCATATAAATAAATTATATTAAATCATAGTTTTTAATTAAACTACAATATTTTTCGCTATACATTAGAAAATGAACTTTATCAGAAAATTTCAAAAAATTTACAAAAAGTAAATTTTGATGTCCCCAGTCTAAAGAAGGATTTTATTTGGTCAAATATACTGTATTAAAGTCACCAAAATTATATTTAAAAAGGGTTTTCCATTAAAAGTGGTAAATCAACCTTTTAATGTAAATTATGCTTATAATTAGATTCATTCACATTTAAAACCTATTACTTTTATTGGATAAATGAAAATATATTTAACAAACATGTATAATCATATTGTTGTTATTTTTGTTCATTCATGCCAATACAACGACAAGGAGTTAACTACCTTTTAAAATAATAATATTATATTATTAGTGTGAATGTAATATTTCAAAGAATCTTGTTGTTGTGTATTAGGTACGCTATCGAACATAGGAACCTCATTAAAGTAAAAAAATATTTAATTCATAAATATTAATAAATATGAAATATGACTTATTATTTATTTACCTGGGATGTTACATACATCCCCCTTTTGGGAATTGTGTCCTCCTAATTTTAGAACTGGGCTTAGAAACTTTATTAAATGTCCCACATCAGCAAAGAGATAGTAAAACTATCACTTTAAAAGAAGGAATTAAAAGTATAATGGTCACCCGAAATAAACCGTAATAGGATTCCATGTAGGAAAACATGGATATGTAAGAGAGAATAAATGGTCATGTTCTGATGGAGAGTGATCGAAAACATAATTATCAGAAATTTAACCACCATAAAATCACAAACATATGATGTGTTAAACAGTCTTTGATTACCCAGTAGGAAACATAAACCAAAAATTTTTTTGTTTTACATTCCTTTTCATAATTTGGAGGAATTCATTTACTACATAGAATAAGAACATAAAGAAATATACTTACCTCTATGTTGAGTTTCATCCTTTTTTACGTTTCTACCAAAAACATATCTTTTCCCCAAACAAAGTGCATTAAAAAAAGACTTGGTCACTTCAAAAGCACAAGAATCATCTCCTTGAGAATCAAATATTTTCACAAAAGAAGAACTATATATTTCACATTTCTTTAAACATCAACTAAAATTTAAATTGTTAGTGCGAGATCAGATAATACCCAAAAGGACAATCTTTTACAAAAAAACTACTCTTAATCTCAAAAATTTTCAAAAAAAACCCAATGTTCAATAAAGACCATTAAAAAAACAACATTCAGTAAAACTCTTAAAAAGTGATCCAAACTATGATTGAAACCCAAATCTCGTAAGGATTTAATTGCAAAGTCTTCCAAGATAAATGTTTTCCCCAAATAACAACAGTTACTCATAAAGTCTCATATTGAAAATTAATTATCCAAATCACATGGTCTCCATGATAGGTTTGTAATTTTCATAAATAAACCAAATCATCATATGTCCATAATTAAAAAATAGATTCTTCAAAACTAAAATTTCAACCATTATTACATAATTGAAATCAATAGTATTATATCTTCCTTAGGCATATAGTGTTTCCTTAAAAGAGAGAATGTTTTCCACAACATCCTTTATAACTTAATCACTAAATCATTTATCTATACTATGTATATCCATTTGATAAAACATAAGTTCCAAAAATCAACTTATTCTTGTTCCATAAAAACATTTTACTAAAATAATAAGTCATACAAACCAAGTAATTCTCGTAGTATAGTGGTAAGAGATGCACGCTTGTTTCCCTTAGGTTGTTGGTTTGATTCCTACATCCTTGCCGGATGCGACGGGTTGTCACCCATTGTATGGGTTTTCCTTTTTATAAAAATCAAAAATAACCCTAACATGTTTGAACATAAAATTTTTCCTCATACCTATAATTAATATCCAAATACATTATGAACTAATAATATTAATTCTTGAAGTCTTATTTCACCACCATATGATAAAATAAAATGATCCATAAAATGAAGAACATCATACCTTAATCCTGGTGTCCATTTTGTTTCATCGTCATCTTGGTCACGTAGGTAGAAGGTCCATGCATCACAAAAATGATTTATAGATCTTTAAAAATCATTTTCTTCCTCCATCCAAATACACCTTGTACAACATCGGTCATATGGGTGTTCGTAGAAAAATATTTTTGAAAAATAATCATGTATGACATATAATTTCAAAACATTTGATAAATCATGATTTCTATAAAATAGTCGGACCGAATTTGAGTTGAAAATTTCACTCAATGGTCCTTTTAAAATTTCATAGGTATGTTTTGGGAGACTATATTGTAAAATCAAATATAAATAGGTTGTGAAAGGGTCTCCTTCTTCAGCACCTTTTTTAAAGTCATAATATGCTTAAAAATGTTGTGATAAGGTAAAATATTTGAAAATGCCTTGATAATATTTAACATTCTTAAAAATATGAGAATATTGTGAAAATAGGATTTGTCTAAATACAACCCATGATCGACGATGATAACGAGGTATATTGGAGGTGTTTGATATCTTTAACAACTACTTGGAAGTGAGTTGTATGCTAGAAAAAGTTTCACAATCATCTGAATATGACTTTGCAATAATTATTGCAAGCATGTCATCAGGAAGAGATAGGAATGTCATTTAAGATCCTCCTCCTTCCCTTTGTAACTGACTTTCCTTGATTTGAAAAATTACTAAATCAATGATTTTAATAAAATAATAGACATAGGGACTAACCATGTGTCTAACTATAACTCATAATCCCTAATGTTGTCTAAACTGACCTATGATACCAACTATAAGGACCTGAACATATAACATTAAATAAAATTGAATTAAATGAATAATTCACATTGAGGATCCTTTCATTTTTAGAGTTCTAGAGAATTAGGCCATTACTACTACATAACAACTTGAATATTACAATTAGACACTACTACACAGTATCCTTTTTTTCATAAAATAAAAACTCGTAAAAAGAAACATGTCAAGTTCCATATTTTTAACAACATGACTTTTCCCTGATCCCATTCATGACCCTATTAATCATTAAGTCATGTGGAAAACATTTCAAAAACACGGGATGATTATAAACAGCTTAGTAAGGGTTATAAAATAATGAAGGAAATCATTAGACCATCAATAAATACAAATCAATGAAACTATATTTTTCAATCATAACTTACCTTATGAAATCATAAGATTTATGAATAACACACAAAAATCATAAATCACAATGGTTACTTATGGAATCCATATAAAACTTACATTGTAGCTATCACAACTACATAGGGAGTTAAACTTGTAATACCCATCACAATATATTCTGTAAATCGTTTAGGAGAAACATCACATTTCCCTCTGTCACGTTACCCAATTAATTGGAGAGCTATCGCGGGCTCACCTACGCTAGGTTTATCATGGAACCACCCATATAAATAAACAATGTTCAATAACCATAACATAATCATAACATATAACACATTTATAAAGTAATGATAACATTTTCAAATTCTAATATATTGTAATAAACAGTGTTTTATCAAATCATTTTCAAAACCATTAAAAAATATATCTTTGAATCAAAGTTTCCCATTCCTCTTTGAATTTTTTAAATGAATTATCATTTGAAAAAATTAATTTCCAAATTAATAAATCCTAAAACCCATTTAAAAAACATGGACATTAATGAGAAATATTTAGAAGAATAAATCATTAAAACATTTAAAAAATTTTTTAGTTAAAGTGTTTTAACAAAAATAGAGACACATGAATACAAATTATTGTAGAATAAAATTTAATTAGAAAATTATAATATCATGAGAATAAAGGGATTCATGATATAATAAATCAAAGGATTGTATATAGACTATATTATAGTTAATTGGTGCATAACAGCAATGAAGTCTTAGTGGATATGTAATTTGAGATGAAATCACATATAAAGATGGTATTATTAAATTAAGGATAAATCAATCACATAATTGTGTGTGTGAAATATGAATACACCCAACATAAGTGGATATTAAGTGTAAAACAATCAATTTTCATTCACACATATTCATAGGATGACATATTCAAGATGTACAAGTTGAACCCAAAGAATTGAAATTGGGTTAAGAAGTTCCCATGTAAAAATTTGACAGCCTAACGACGTCACATTAAAATTCATAAAATGAGGTGATGAGATAAGAAATGTGTCTAATCACTTGGAAATAAATTTTACATCAGTTATAATATAGAAGAACATATCCCAACATAATAAGATGTATATTAATAGACCTAACAAAATGAAGTTTTTTAAATAGAAGATTGTCAAATGTTCCCTTTCTGATTTGGTAACTTACAGAACAAATCCCACAATAAATAAGGATCATACAATAAAGATTTAAATACTCTTAAATCAAAATATATTATAGAAATAGTAAAATCATGTGCAGTACATTCACCACACAAAAGGAAATAGTGGCAAATATAGCAGGAATCTCACGGGAATAAAAAGTGAGATGAAACCCTTTACCACGTTGTAATCAACTAAGTCGTATGAACAAAAGTTAATAACCACCAATTTAATAACATAATAACATGAATATATTGAGAATAATGATAATATATATCAAATTTCAGAACACATTACACCACATGCAATGAATAATTGGCGAACAATGGAAATATCATGGAATAAAAAGTGAGATTAGAAAATCCCTTACTTTTGGTCCGACTTGACTCATTCATTCTTTAATCTCCTGAATAGTAAACTAATTTTAATTTCTAATTTCATATGAAACTTTTTAAAAAAATTTATTCCTTTAAATTACTTATTACCAAGTTATAAAAATTATGTAATCATTTATGTTAATAACGGTCGTTTTGTCGATATTTTGTACATGAGTAAAAACAAAGAACACATTATAATTACATGTTGTTCATGTGGTAAGATATCCATTATCTTCATAATGAAATTAATTATTTATATATCATATATATTATATATATTTAGTATATACATATATTTATAATAGTATATAACATTTAGAAGTAAGAAATGAAATGCACCATTCATGGAGATGGTAAGCCGTACGTATGCATGAACGCTACATCCATTTCTATTTCTTATTTTAATAGAATTAAAAACATAATTATACATAGTTATATTATAATTTCAGTATAATATAATATATAGTATTATTAACTCTATCCTTTATACGTCCCACATAAGGCATTAACAAGTCATATCACTTTGAGGGGGTGGTAGTCCGCACTTGCTCTAATGAGATTATCGTATTTACCCACTATGGAAACCATAAAGTATTTATATAAATGAAGAAATACAGAAGAATAAATAAAACATAAACATAATAAATATAATATATAAATATAGTTCCATCATAATGGCCACCATTAGAGGTGGTTGGATATATTTAAACAATCATCATTTCGTGAGGCATTATTTTTACATCCATAGAAACATTATGTTTTCACCCATTGGATGGAGGTTTGTGTAAGTGTAGTTAAAATAAATCCCATAAAAACATCTTAATATTTTTAAGATACTGTTGTTGTTTCAAAAGACAGGAATAAAAAAAAATTAAGGGTTTGAGATGTAAAATAAAATAAAACAATTTAAGAGAAATTGTTATCTTTAATTTGGGTAACTCCATTTGGTTTGAACCAAAGGACTTTTTGAAGTTCCATCTGTATAGGTAAGGATTCTAGGAGGAGTATAGGGATTTTGGGAGCATAATTGGGATGTTTTTGGGTGATCAAAAAGGCTTGAGAGGTGTGAGGAATTGGTTATATGTGGTATATTTTTATAAGGGAGAGGAGTGTCTCTTTATGATTGTGTTATTATATTTTTTTATTATATAATGATATTCAGTTTATAAATGTCCAAAAATCATTAATGTAGAATATAAGATGACTCATAGTCAAAATAATATCATCCAATATAAATTGGACAGGGTTTGGATGTTATTTTAATATTTATAATCGTATTTTTTTAAATCTTTTATTAATGAGGTAAATACAACATCATTATTGTGTCATTAATAATTTAATTTATGTGATGTCTAAAAATTATAAATAAAATACCATGATGTCATAAATATTTTTATCCTTTCAATTAATATTTATAGCCCAAAATATAATTTATATAACACCATATAAAAATTTAATTATTAAAAGATATTTTGTTAGGATATTTTTTCATATACATTAAATTAATTAATCTAAAGTATCATTATATTTCATAAGTGGCTCCATGGTATCCCAAAATTGACCCAAATATGACCATGGTCATCCAATACTCATCCAATAAGGTTTGAACATGTGTTAAGGTAATTTGAAATTATTACAATATTCTTTTTTAATTGAATTACTCAATTTAACTTTAACCGCGGTAAATAAAAGTCAAAAGTTGGTATTCACCAAAAATTACTTACATCTTATAGAAAAACATTTTACATCTTGATAAAAACCATGTATGTCAGATTTTCGAAATTCTATTCACAGAAAGCAATAATATTTCATTTAAATGAAAAGGTCAATTTTTTTACTACTACTTTGTGATTTAACTATTCATCAAAAATTGATGTTTTTCAGAAAAATACCAAAAATTAAGACTAAGAATTATTTTATATTCCAAATTCAAAAATTTTGTCTACTTTTCTAAATTCAAAACATAGAGGTGGCATTATTTATTTTATAATTAATTCCTGTTGTAAAAACAAGTAGCAGGTTTTTAAGAAACAATAACTATCAAAAGATTGACACTTGTTTATGACCAATTTCAATGTGAAATTAATTCCAATGACCAACATTGGATTAAATGGTAACAATATATTCAAATTATATAGTATACCCAATTAAAAAGATAATATATCCATATATATATATTATTTTAAAAAACAGATTTGAATTAAAATACAATATTTTTCACTATTCATTATAAAATGATCTTTATCAGAAAATATCCAAAAAATAACACAAAGTAAATTTTGATTTCACCATTCTAATTAAGGATTTTATTTGGTCACATAGAATGTATTAAAGTGACCTAAATTATATTTAAATAGGGTTTGCAATTAAAAGGCACTAAATTGGACTTTTCATGTAAATTATGCTTAAAATTAGATTCATTCACATATTAAACCTCTAGGTTGTATTGAATAAATGTAAATACGTTTAACAAACATGTATAATCATATTGAAGTTAGTTTTGTTCATTCCTGCCAATACAATGTCTCTGAGATAACTACCATTAAAAATAATAATAATATATTATTAGTTCGCAACGTAAGAATTCAAAAAAAAACACCATTGTTGCGTATCGAGTATGATATCGAATGAAGAAACACCTTTAAAGTAAAATTAATATATAATTCACAAATTTAAAAAATATGAAATATTCCTTATTCATTATTTACCTAGGATGTTGCAATTACACCATTGTACGGTTGAGCTAGATCCACATCAACTTGTACAAAATGGACATTTACTTTTTTATCATAAACCACATATACTATATATTCTATAAATTTTGGTATTTCTAGTATTTTTATTTTTATCTATATAGAATTTTATAATTTAATTTCATTATAATTTCAAAAAAATGATTGAATTTACTATAATACAAACTATGAAATCGTATTTCTTAAATATAATTTTATTCATGATTTATTATAGTAAATCAGACATAATAAAATTGCTGAAAATAATGTGGTCTAGTGTATTTAGGATATTTGAAACATAAAAAATTTATTATTACATGGGTTCAAAAAAATTATATAAACCCTAAAAAACATGCCATTATATTCTATAAAACTTTTCATATCCCACAGTATAACCTTTGGATGTACATAAGAAACAGGTGACATAAAAATCACAGTAATGAAATTGTCATAAATAAAATAAAACATGTAAATACATTTGATTCAATAAGAATATAAACATTATATAAAAGTTTTGGTAATTATAAATCTGAACATCAAATAATTATATAAGATGATAACATCATGGAAACATAAAAAGGTTGAAACCAAATAAAACATCATGTCATAAGAATCAGTTAAAGATAACCATAATTAAATCCAAAAATAATTTCCATAAGGTAACATAAACTGTACTATACATTGAATATCATGAGTTAAAAACCATTACACAATGAATTAGTGTGAATAATATTTCCAGACCCATCGGTCAAATTTATATCATGTACATGCATTTGTATGGCTCATAGATCAAAATACATAAGAACATGTTTCATAAAATTTAATCACAAATTAAAGGTATTTTGGTTACATATATATAATTCAACATGAAATTATGAAATGGTACCTCAATGTCAATACACATGAGATTAATTGATGATGGGTACTCACTACACAAATTTTTTGAATGAATAATGAAGGATAATATTGATAATATAAAGTTGTACAAAAATAATTACGGAAGGATTTAAGAAGAGTGAAATATGAATATCATTACTTTTAAATCTTAATTAAATTTAAATTTATGTTTAAATACATATTCTAATTTGGATAATTGTTAATTAAAAAGGAATAAGATCGATAAATAATGTTTTTGAATAAACAGGGGGAGTAGAGAATCCCTTACTTTGATTGGGCACTTCAAAAATCGTGGGAGGATATTTGTATTATCTCAAGGACACTATGGGAGGTCTCTATAGATGTAGTGAGAGTGAAAACTCATTACCAAAAGATGTTGTCTGAAGTGGAGAGTGACGTTGGTTGGGTATTTATAGAAAAACATTGGGATATTCTTTATTAATTTCTATCCAATGGTTATGGAATAATATTATAAAATATTCCCAACCACAATCATTCCCAATTTTTTTACCTTGGTTTTACAAAATAAGATTGTTTTTAATATATTATAAGGCTACAAAACTAACATATTAAAATAATTCCCTTGGTGATGTTTTAGTAATCCATTTCTATAATTAATGGATATTGAACACATAAAATATAATTTATGTTTTGGAGGATTCGTTAAAGGATTAATGAATTAATTACATAAGATCAAAAGAGATTATATAAAAATGGAGGAACAATTTAGATTGTGGATAACTCTTATAGTATTTTTTAATCACTTTTAGTCTATTGTGATGTCATAATATATATAATATATTTATACTGAATTTAATTTTTACCATTAAATTCCATTATCTCATTAAAATATGAAAAATTCACTTTTGAAAAAAATTGATGATATGGTTTAAAAAATAACATAAATTTAGTTAAAATAAATCCATGTATTTGATAATGTACAATTTCTAATAAAAATATCTATTTATTATGAAATATTTTTATTTATGATAATATGTGATTTTTTAATATTTAAAAGATTGCATTGGTCATCCTTAAATTATATTATCATTTATATATACAATGATATATATTAATAAAAATTTTATATTAAAATAATATTTATTTATGAAATTATGAATTTGTTAAAAAATACGTTTTACTAAAACCATATATTTTCCAAATATATATTTTTTAATTTTAAAATATTATTATTATCAAACTCTATACTATCTATTATAATGTAATAATAGAGTGTAATAAATATATTCATTATTTAATTTTAAATAATTTATTAAAATTTATATAGTTATGATCATGATATACAATCCTTTATTACACATATGTATAACGTTAAATTACAGTGGGAAATGGTGACATTATTCTAGGCTTGTTCAGTTAAATGGTTTGAGGTAGGATCTTGATGTACTATAAATTCCCCCATAAAAGATTTAAAATTTTCAAAAGTTGTTGAATCACACATTTGAATTTTTCAAGGGAAGATCCCAGTGATTCAACCTCCCTTTGATGATTTCATTAGTGGACTTCAATGGTTATGATTGTAATGGTTGAGGTCATCACTTCGTTCATCAGTGTCATTTGGATTTTCTCAAAAACCCTTAATATTCAATAATAAAAATGGTCAACATACAACAGATATATTAAATACGGTTATGATGTTTTGTGATCCTTTATATATGTGATGATATAATGGTCCCAAATAATGTAAATAGTATAAGTGTTTTATATAACTACATTACATAATGTGAAATTTTCTTATTCAAAATTAAATTTCATTAATGAATGTTCTGGTCATTATATAGTGTAATATTGATCAAACAAGTGTATATATATACTAGTCCACTCAATTATATACCTATAAAATATAGCAGATTTGGCATGAATTAAATGACGATAATAGGGAATCAATGGTTAGGAAATCATTTAATAATTCATGGTTTTTTAGATGAAACTATATTCCCTTATTGTATATACCAATACAACATTATCTGTGAAAATCACTCTGAACTGATGACATAGTAGTTCTGGGAAAATAGGATTCCCATTTATATTATCTTGTGATGCCATTATAGTTTCATTAGTGGATTACACATGCTCTCACATGAACACACACATATGTTTGATGTGTAAAAATAATTCATGTTCCTATTAATGAATCACATGGATGTAATTATGGGTAATCCTAATATTGAATCTTGAAAATTGTGATGGGGAATAAGGGAATTGATATAATAAGAGAGGGAATTAAATCTTAACTAATGTATATCATGTAAGGTTCTTGACAAAATTGTGTGTATCCAACATATACACATTAAATGATACCTCCTAAAAAAGTAAAAAATAACCACATAATGCATCTACAAAATATACATGATTATTAGAAAACTCACGGTCATTCAATAAAAAATGTTTTAGAAATGTTAAAAAAATATGGTTTTGAACAATATCGATTTATATAGTCTATATGGTAAGTAAATACTTATAAAATTAAAATAATATACATTAAGAATAAAATCACAGTAAATTCATACATAATAATCGAATCATATATGAATGACGGTGACTAACATGGATTGCATGGTTTTAATAAAACATCAAGTGACATTATAAAAAACATGATTATGAACAAGTGTAAATGTTTAATAAATACTCAATCCATTTGAAAATTCATTTTCAATTTCCTCTTTCGACACTGCATTATAAAGACAAATAAATTTCATCGAATATTTTTTCTTAAATTCTTTGGGATTTTATGAGTACGCAGTTTCTGACGGCACCTGATTCTGACGCCCTGTGTGCCCGAAATCAATTTCAGAAGTTTACCTCGAGTACGTTCAGTGAACGAACAAGCGAGTTTTTCTAAGTTTTGAAATGGTGCTCGGAATCGAAATCTGATGGCACCGATGAAACCGCAGGGCCGATTTTTATTAAGAAGACCTTTTCTAGAGTTGTGTTTGCTTGGAAAGAGTTGTTTTAAAAATGTGGTTTAAGTCTTATGTGAATAAAGTTGTGTCACAACTTTATTTTTCTATGTGGTCTAACATCCATGTGAGGGAATATCCTAACACATCTTGTTAGGATATTAGTGAGGTGGGGACCTCAAGAGCCCCACCCCTTCAATTCCCCTAACCCCCACTTAATTTTTGCAACCCCCCTTTTTATTATGTAACACACCCACTCTCCCTCTTTATTGCATGTCAACTCTCACATTAAATTGATTTATTAAAGCTATTCAATGAATTAAATTTTGAGTATGAGTTTTTGATGTTTTGAAAATGCATGGCATGTGTTAATAAAATAAAAAAGGTGTCATATTTATTGGGGTCGTTGGGTTGTGTGAGGAGATTGGGAGAGAATACTCAAATTCTTGAGGATAGTCATCTTCTTCGTTGGAGAACACGAAGAACGTCAAGACCTCGACGAAGAACGCCATCACCGCATGGAGAGATCAACGTTCCATCTCTTCTCCTCTCTGCTGCTAGTGTGTAACGCCTTTCCTGAAGAACGATGACGTGCCCTCTTTCAATATTTTTCTCGCGTCAAAGGAAGGGAGACATCGCTCCTCCTCGAACGTTCTCTATCAACATATACATAGCTTCACCTCACGACGTCGTTTCCCGAGATGATCATCGTATGAAAACTTCTTCAAGTTAGGGGTTCAGTTAAAATTTAATAAATTAAATTTGTGCTTTATTTTTCATTGTGATTACTCATTCTTGGCCGCTTGATATCTTTATAACAGGAGGAGGTCGGACAGCACAAACACGGCCGACCCTCCTCCCCCTTTTTGATGTTGAACTACTACGTGGCTTGGAAATGGGAGGCGACGCGGAGCCGTTTCACTGCAAGGGAATGAGATAAACCATATCGATGGAGTGCATTGTCGTCATGTCATGCTGGCAAGGCTGAAGGAGGCCACGTCTAGAAGCGGGCCATGATGGAGGAGCGTGGCACCGTCGCGCCGCGCCGGAACACCAAAGAGGGTCGCGACCAGGGAGGACCATGGCATAGGGGCGCGGCGGCGTCGCGCCACGCCGTACGGGAGGGGCTGAGACTGATGGACGTGGCACTTCGAGGAAGCATCCGGCTGAGCCGGCCTCTAGAGCCATCTAGAATTGTGACCCTGTGGCTCCCGTGAGTTCAGTTAAGGCTGGCCATAAATGGTCGGCCATTTATCAATCAAGTGGGGCAGCCCCCCCCCCCCCTCTAAATTCTGCCTGGTTGAAGGCTGAGCCGCTGGGCCGGGCCACGACAATCGGGTCGGGCCACACCCAAATGGTGCAATCTCGGACCCGGTTTGGGCCGACCTAGTGGGTTTTGGGCCGGGTCGGTCCGGGCCCAAAGCCCTAATTTCGGACATATCCGTTCAAACTCCCATATCATGGCCTACAGTCCTCCGATCAATACCCAATAAGTAGAGTATCGATACTTGTATAGAGACAATCATTTTGGTATATTACACTCAATGTTTCACAGAACTCTGGGTATGGTCGGGTTGCTTCGAACACGAAACCAACCGGGCCCAAGGAGCGGAAACGCTTATAACTTGAGCTCCGGACGTCCAATTGACATGTCATCAACTTTGTTGGATTCCTCCAAGTGAGATGGTTATTTTGGATTAATTCACTCGAGCTTTGGATGCAGTAGGATTATGGTCCAGTTGGTTTTGACTTAAAAACCAATCAGGCCCCTGGGATGAAAAAGAAAATAACTCTTAGACTGGGCGTCTGATTGATGCGTCGTCTGTCTCGTTGAGTTCCTAATGACGAGAAAGAACATTGGGATACATCAACTCCAGACTTCATGTTAGTTTATGTATCGAACACCTTGTCTCGTGGTGCGGACCATCCCGGAATAGAGCATGTTGTGTGTGGGAACCCTAGAGCTGGCTGCTACTGCGACGACAATGACGACTGTACTGGGATCCTTCGCAGGTTCGGAAGCGACGACAACCATATTGGAATCCTCTGTGGGTTTGACGATGATGACTATTGTTCTTGTATCCTATGTGGGTCTGGAAGTACTTGACTAATGTTCTTGTATCTTATGTGGGTCTGGGAGTATTTGACTCCGTAATTGTATCCTATGTGGGTCCGTCAGAGTAGCTGGTCTTGAACCTAATGTGGGTCTGACAGCTTAGCTGGTCTTCTATCCTATGTGAGTTCGACAGATTAGATGAATCAGTGTCTACATCTGATCATCTCTATCTCATTACGATGAAGTATAACTGTGTGAGCTGAGTCTTTATTTGCAATCATTATCATTGACATGATTGTTGTGTCATCCTGTGTGGATTGGAATCTGCTTTCCTGGGTGGATTGGATTGTGATTTCCTATGTGGAATCAGTTATGTTTTTCGTGTATGGACTGGGTTGTACTTGGGCTCGTGTGCTGGAGCTGAGCTGGAATGGTTTACTTAGGTATATGTATGGGCATATTCCTAAGTAGAGTTGGTTCTTACTTCGTGATTGTATCTTTCCTTTGTGGTTTATCCTTCATTGATTTTGTGAGACCTTCGTGGGTCTATGGGTCCCTAATGAGTAGCATATACTCACACCTGCATGGGCTATGCCCGCACTACATTGTGTTGGATGCAGATGATGGACAATGCTGATCGAGGTGGGAGCTCATGGAGATGGACAGTACATGGAGGTGGATGACTGGATGGGAAGTACACAGAGTGGACAACCGGAGCTAAGGAGTAGAGGAGACTATCTATAGCCACCCTTCATTTGGTATTCCTAGAGGACAGCTCGGACTCGCTACTTTACTATTTAGTTGTTGTAATTTCATTTTAGTTGTACTTTACTTTCAGTTGGGTTTGTATTCTGGCCAATTTTCCTTCTAGCGCTTACTTTTGTACTCAGTTTACTTAGTGTTTACTTCATCATTCATACTTTGTGGTGTTAGTTTTCTTTCATAAAGGAAATGACTTCCCTTTTATCGGGTTTTACACCTTTGGTGCTAGTTTCCAACCCCTGGCCTATGGTAGGTGAGCTTGGGGTAGTCACGACACGGGTCTCGAAGAAGGGTCGTGACAAATTAGTATCAGAGGAGTTTGGTTCTACTGCAGAACTCTAGACACTGATCTTTCTTCTATGTGAAGCAATTGTGTTAAGGGTATTGAGTGTGGTTATCAGTTCAGGGAGTCCAGTGTTGGTGCGGTGGCTGATGATTCAATACACCAGGACCCTGACTTCTGGTTTCCGACATAGTGCATGAAAACATTGATTTCATGTGTGTTTCAATGTTTTATTTGTGATTACTTTGTGTCAGCTCAGCAGGTATACTGTATTGACCGTGGCACATTTGTCTCTTTTCAGGATGTCCCCATGACGACTGCCAACTAGGGTTTCGAGCTTTCTGCTAGACGACAGCCCACTCAGCGACGAGGCCTCAGTGTAGGGCCCTATTACAGCGGAGGCACCGAAAGTACCTTTACCCACCGAGCCACTGATGCCACCATCCCCAACCGCTGATAGTGCACGTCGCCTTAGTGCATGAAATGAGTTTCAGCGTTAGAGACCACCCAAGTACCATGGGGAGAAGGACCCTCAGGCAGTAGAGGATTTTCTGGAGGTTGTTGTATGAGTTTTCAGGTTAGTGGAGACAGCAGCTGACTTCATGGTGATCCTTGCAGCGAGTCTCCTACACGCTGTAGCAGGTAGATGGTGGAGCCTGATGCTCTATTTTCATGATGATGCATCTTTTCTGTGTTCGGATTTTGAGGGCCTCTTCCACTCGGAGTTCATACTAGTGACCCTCCGTGCGATTCGCATTCAGGAGCTACTACAGCGGCAGCAGGGCCGCTTGACGGTAGCCCAGTACTCGGTGAGATTTACAAATCTCTCCCGCTATTCCACAGACATTGTATGGGACCCCTTCTTCCGGGATTGGACCTTAGAGCAGGGATTGAGGCATGAAATCAGGGAATCAGTGATCTCCCTCAATATTCCGACGCAGGCAGGAGTACTGGAGCAACCCCTTCTTGTAGAGATCTTTCTAGCTTAGTCGACACTAGCAGTGAGACCTACCCCAGTGCGGCACGTAGTGGAGTCTGCTGCAGCTGGCAGTCGATAGATGTCACAGGGGTCCAAGTAGTCTAGACCATCAAGTAGATGACCTCAGGACACTGGCTTAGAGGTGCGGGGCACACAGCACAGAACTAGTCTTACGGGGAGAAGAAAGTTTTATGCATGCGGCGGGTAGGGCCACATCGCTCGTGACTGCCCAACCCTCCATGAAGAAAAGCAACAAGAGGTTGAAGGACCACCCAGGCAGAGGCAGGGGTTCGACTATGGTGGTCCGTAGGGAGAAAGATGACAAGGCAGAGGAGCTGGCCGAGCAGCATGAGGTGGGTGACGCTATGAGGCTCTACCACCACCACCAGGAGGTCCACCCTGACCACAGAGAGCAGGCGGACAGAGACAGGCTCAGTATCGTGCAGTGGAGGCCTCAGACCACGGCACATCAGAGATGATTCGAGGTACTCTATGTGTCTACTCCACCCACACTGTAGTTCTTATAAACACAAGGGCGAGTCATTCTTTCATAACTACTGCCCTTGTTCGGATCTCGGAGATTCCGAAAGAGCTATTGGCTCGATCCTTATAGCTAGAAACCCCTAAGATAGTAAACTCGACGATTACGCACTGGTCCCGACCGTGTGAGCTTACTCTAGGAGGCGAGAGCTTCGGTTGGGATCTTCTTTTAGCGGCGTTGAGGCCTTACGACGTCATATTGGTCCTGGATTTTCTATTTACGGTTCATGCTCAGATAGACTATTTTAGGTGCAAGGTGTGGTGTGTCCACACCGATGGGAGCAGGTTCACCTTCACCGGTTATAAGGGAGACTTTGCAGCACAGGATGGACTCACGTAGAGGAGAGGACAGCTGATCACTCATCAGTTTTCTAGCCTCATCCTAGGATCAATTGACCTGCAGACTCTGATTTTCCCTGTTGTGGTGGATCAGTATGTGCACGTTTTTCCTGAAAACATTCCAGCACTACCTCCTCGCAAATAGGTAGACTTCTATATTGACATGTACCTTGAGAAAACCCCGATATCTACTCCAAAATATCGGATGGCTCCCTCTGAGCTTCGAGTGGTATGGGTATAGCTGGAGGACTTGCAGGGCAAAGGATTCATTCGACCCAATGTTTCACCATGGGCTTCCCCAATAGTTTTCACCAAGAAGGCGGGTAGGAGCTTGAGACTGTGTGTCAATTACCGTCGCCTGAACAAGGTGGCCATGAAGAACAAGTATCCGCTTTGGAGGATTGACAACCTCTTCGATTAGCTCAAAGGAGAATGATGGTTCTCGAAGATAGACCTGAGGTCATGCTATCATCAGCTTAGAGTTCGAGATTAGGATGTGCATAAGATGGCCTTCAGGTGTCGGTTTGGCCACTATGAGTTCTTGGTAATGCCTTTCGGCGTAACCAACGCTCCCATAGTGTTCATGAGTCCCATGAACAGGATCTTCCCGCCTTTCCTCAATCAATTTGTCGTAGTCTTCATTAAAGACATATTGATTTACTCGACTACTGCGGAGGATCACACCTACCACTTGTGGGTTGTACTAGATACACTCCAAGAGCACCCGATTTATGGTAAGATCTCGATGTGTTAGTTCTGGATTCGAGAGGTCCACTTATTAGGACATGTCATCTCTGGGGCGGGAGTTGCGTTGGATCCTACGATGATCGAGGCAGTGCTAGCTTGGGAGCCACCCAGGAGCGTGACGGAGGTGCGAAGTTTCCTAGGTTTGGCTGGGTACTACCAGAGATTTGTGCTGGACTTCTCTAGAGTTGCAACACCGCTTACATCATTAATGAAGAAGGGGAAACCCTTCGTATGGTCAGATAGATGTCATTAGAGCTTCCAGGAGCTAAGATAGAGATTGACCATCACACCCTTCTAGAGGCTACCAGAAGAGGAAATATGGTACATAGTCTACTTCAATGCATCAGGGATAGGAATCGGGTGTGTTCTGATGTAGGAGCTTGCAGTGATCGCTTACGGATCCTGACAGTTGAGGTAGCATGAGTAGAACTATACTACCCATAACCTGGAATTAGAAACAATTGTCTTTTCCCTGATGATGTCGCAGCACTATCGGATGGGCGAGTGCTTTACAGTCTACTATGACCACCAGAGTCTCAGTTACATCTTCTCGTAGAAGGACCTAAACCTGAGACAGCAACGATTGCTCGAGTACCTATAGGACTCTAACATTGAGATTGTATATACTCCTGGAAAGGGGAATGTAGTAGTCGATGCTCTTAGCAGGAGGATGGGCATTCAACTTCAAGGAGAGGAAACATAGCATTTACCCTCTTTGTAGATAACTTTCATGGATAGAGACATGGAAGCATTCCTTCAGTCACTCATAGTCACACCTCCACTTCTCTAGCAGGTCAGAGAGGCACAACATGGCGATGATGACTATGAGATGTGGCAAGCACATGTTTCCATAGGACATGCACCTGATGGATTCTATATAGGAGGAGAGCACATCGTCCTTTTCAAAATACATACCATGGTACCAGCTGAATAAAAGGAGATGGTGTTTAGAGAGTTTCACACATCCCCATTATCGGTACATCCAGGAGTGGAAAAGATGTACAAGGATCTTAGACGATAGCACTTGTGGCCGGGTATGAAGAAGGTTGTGGTAGTTATCCTTTCTCGATGCCTCACTGTCCAGCAGGTGAAGATGGATCAACAGGCACCATGGGGCTTGGTACAACCCTTGGAGGTCCCGGAGTGGATGTGGGACGGGATATCTATGGATTTCGTGACTGGACATCCACGTACTTATAGATGAAATGTCTGCATTTGGGTGATCGTTGACCGACTCACATGGTCGGCCCACTTCTTACCCATCAGAGACTAGGGCTCAGAGGAGAGATTGGGACGTCTCTATGTTCAGGAAATTATATTATTTCATGGTGTGCCTTAATCTATCATCTCCAATCATGACACTCACTTTACATCCCATCATTGGAAGGGGTTGTAGGAGGAATTCGGGATGCAGCTATGCCTGATCACTGACTTTCATCCTCAAACGGATGGTCAGATGGAGAGGACCATTCAGACTCTCGAGGACATGCTCTGTGCATTTGTCCTTGACTATGGTCACAGCTGGGAGGATCACCTACCCTTGATGGAGTTTGTGTAAAACAACACCTACAACTCCACCATCGAGATGGAACCATACGAAGCATTTTACGGGAGACCTTGCAGATCACCTCTGTGCTGGAAAGACCCTGGGTAGTCAGCACTAGTGGAACCAGAGATGGTCCAGGCCATGATAGAGAAGGTCCAGGTCATCCAGAAGTGGATGAGGATAGCTCAGAGTGGAAAGAAGTCTTATGCTGACCGGAGGTAGAGACCACTAGAGTTCGGGGATGGCGACCACGTTTTCTTATGGGTCTCACCTCGATGTGGATTATAGAGATTTGTCTGGGGTGGAAAGTTATCTCCATGCTTCATCGGACCATTCTTGGTTTTCAGCAGGATAGGCAAGGTGGCTTATCGCCTGGCTCTTCCAACTCAGTTGCACCTGGTGCATGACGTCTTCTACGTATCTCAGTTGAGGAGATACATGCATGGCCTAACGCATATCATTGACCATTGGGAGCTATACATTGATGACGTGGCGACTTTTGCGGAGGTCCCGATGGAGATCGAGGATCGACAGGAGTGAGTCCAACTTGGGTGGTTAATTTCTCTAATGTGCATCCAGTGGCAGCACGGGAACCTCTAGGAGATCACTTGGTAAAGGGAGGCTCAGATGCGTGCTCAGTACCCTCATTTGTTCCCCTAGTTTTTTATGTATCTTTATGGGGACGTAAATCCCTGAGGTGGGAGTAATGTAAAGACTTGTATATTTCAAGGAAATTTTTTTCTTAAATTATTTGGGATTTTATGAGTACGTAGTTTCTGATGGAACCTAATTCCGAGGCCTGGTGTGCATGGAATCAATTTTACAATTTTAGATCGGGTACATTTAGTGAATGAACGAGCGGGTTTTTCTAACTTTTGAACTGATGCTTGGAAACAAAATCTGAGGGCACCGATGAGATGGAAAGACCGGTTTTTGCCTAAGAATACCTTGTCTAGAGTTTCATTTTCTCGGGAAAATTTGTTTTAAAAATGTGGTTTAAGTGTTAAGTGAATAATGTTGTGTCACAACATTATTTTTCTATGTGGTGTAACTTTCATGTGAGGGAATGTCCCAATACCTCTTGTTAGGATATTAGTGTGGTGTGGCCCACACGAACCCCACCCCTTCAATTCCCCTAACCCCCCTTAATTTTGGCAACCCCCTTTTTATTATGTAACTCACCCACTCCCCCTCTTTATTGTATGTCGACTCTCACATTAAATTGATTGATTAATGTTATTCAATGAATTTAATTTTGAGTTTGTGTTTTTGATGTTTTGAAAACTCATGGAATGTGTTAATAAAATAAGGAATGCCTTATTTTATTTGGGGTTATTGGGATGTGTTAGGAGATTGGGAGAGAATACTCAAAGTCATGAGGATTGTTATCTTCTTCATTGGAGAATGCAAAGAACGTCAGGACGTCTATGATGAATGTCATCACCACAATGAGAGATCGACGTGCCGTCTCTTCTCCTCTCTGTAGCCGGTGTGTGACGCATTTCCTAAAGAACGATGACGCTACCTCTTTCGATCTTATTACCGTGTCAAAGGAAGGGAGGCACCACTCCTCCATGGACATTCTCTCTCAACATATATGGAGCTTCACTTCATGACACTGTTTCCCGCGATGATCATCATTTGAAAACTTCTTCATGGTAGGGGTTAAGTTCAAATTTAATCAATTAAATTTGCGCTTTATTTGTCATTGTGATTACTCATTCTTGGCTGCTTTCTATTTTTATAAATGGGGGAGGTCAGACCGCACAAGCACGACCGACCCTCCTCCCCCTTTTATTTTTGAACTTATACGTGGCTTTGAAACGGAGGCGACGTGGTGCCGTTGCACCGTGAGGGAATGAGATAAACCATGGTGATGGAGCGCGGCGCCATCGCGCCACGCCGGTGAGGATGAAGGAGTCCTCAGCCAGGATCGGGACATGGCGGAGGAGCGTGGCACCATCACGAGGCATAGGAACACTGAGGAGGGCCACGTCTGGGGTGGGCCGCGGCGGAGGGGTGCGGTGTCATCGCGTGGCGCCGGATGGGAGGAGCCGCGGCCTATGGTTGCTGCAGTTCGGGGAAGCGCTGGCTGAGCCGGCTATTGGAGCCAGCTAGAGGCGGGACCCTGTGGGTCGTTCAGGTTCAGTTGAGTCCATCCCTAAATGGTCGGACGTCTGTCAATAAGGGGGGCAGCGCCCCCCCCCCCCCCTCCGAATTCCGCTCGGCATAAGGCCGAGCCCCTGGACACGCGGGTCGCGCCGCGCCGCTGGGCTGGGCCATGCCGCTGGGCTATGCCACGAAAACTGGGCCGGGACATGCCCAAATCGGCTGGTCCCGGAACCAGGTCAGGTCACCCCGATTTGGGCTGACCCAGGGGGTTTTGGGCCGGGTCGGTCCGGGCGCAAACCCCCTAATTTCGGACAGATCAGTTCAAACGCCCATATCATGGGCAACGAACCTCCGATCGATGCACCGTCAGTAGCGTAGCGATCCTTGGATTGATTATATAATTTCGTTATATTACACTCAAGGTTTCGGAGAAATTTGGGTATGGCCGGGTTCGTTCGAACACAAAATCTACCGGCCCCTCGGAGCGGAAACACTTATAATTTGAGCTCCGGACGTCCGATTGATGTGCCATCAACTTTGTTGGATCACTCTTAGTGAGATGGTTCTTTTGACTTAATTCTCTCGAGGTTTGGACATAGTTGGAGTATGGTTGAGTTGGTTTTGACTTAAAAACTAACTGGGCCCCTGGGATGAGAAATCCAATTACACTCAGACCGGGTGTCCGATTGGCGTGCCGTCTGTCGCATTGTTTTCCAATTTGACGAGATAGAACATTGGGATACATCAACTCCGGAATTCATGTCAGTTTATGTATCGAACCCGTTGGCTCGTGGAGAGGACCCTCCTAGAATCGAGCATGTTGTGTGCGGGAACCCTAGAGCTGGCTGTGACTTCGATGACGATGACGACTATATTGGGATCCTCCATGGTTTCGGATGCGACGATGACTGTACTAGAATCCTCCGTGGGTTCGACGACGATGACTACTATTCTTGTATCCTATGTGGGTCCGACAGTACTTGACTACTGTTCTTGTATCCTATGTGGGTCCGGCAGTATTTGACTCTGTAGTTGTATCCTATGTGGGTCTGGTAGAGTAGCTGGTCTTGTAACCATTGTGGGCCTGACAACATAGCTGGTCTTATATCCTATGTGGGTCTGACAACATAAATGATTTAGTGTCTAAATATGATTATCTCTATCATCTTACGAAGAAGTATACATATGTGAGCTTAGTCTTGACTAACAATCATTATTATTGACATGATTTTGGTGCCTTCCTGTGTGGATTGGGATGTGCTTTCTTGTGTGGATTGGATTCTGATTTCCTATGTGGAATGTGTTATGTTTTTTTGTATGGATTGGGTTGTACTTGGGCTCGTGTGCTGGATCCGAGATGGAATTGATGAATTAGGAATATGTATGGGGATATACCTAAGTAGAGTTCGTTGTTACTTTGTGATTGTATATTTCCTTTTTGGTTTATCCTTTGTGGATTCTGCGAGACCTTTGGGGGTCTCGAGGTGCCTACTGTGTAGCGTATACTCACGCCTGCACGGACTATGTCGGCACAATGTTTTGTTGGATCCAGATGATGAGAAGCGCTGATCGAGGTTGGATCTCGTGGAGTTGGACGGTACATGGAGGTGGATCACTGGATGGGAAGTACATGGAGCGGACAGCTGGAGCAGAGCAGCAGAGGAGACTATCTGTACCCTCCTTTCTGGTGGGATTCCCAGAGGACAGCTCGTACTTGCTTCTTTACTTTTCAATTGCTGTACATTTATATCAGTTGTACTTTACATTCAGTTGGGTTTGTATTATGTCCCATTTACTTTCCAGCACTTACTTTTGTACTCAGTTTACTTAGTGTTTACTTCATCTTGCATACTCTATGGTGTTTTTTTCATTCATAATTGAAATTATTTTCCTTTTTTCAGGGTTTTACGCCTTTGGTGCTAGTCACCAGCCCCTGGCCTATGGGAGGTGGTCATGGGGTAGTCACAGCACGGGTCCCGAGGACGGGTCATGACATGTATACTCAACCTTGTCATCACCAACAATAAACCCTCTAATCTATCAGTTATGCTTTTTTATTAAAATTTATTTTAAAATTGGAGATCATCATTCTAGAACCTACACGAGACATGTGATGGAAAACATGATTTAAATATTTTTTAATTCATATATATATAAATACCAAGCAAATACAATTAATATGAAATGTATCCTCAAGGATGATTTAAACCAATAAAACTCAAATAGTCCCATTCTGTTGGAGTTCTCAAATATAATTCATACGTTTTTAAAAAAATTATAAAGTAAATTTTAATATAGTTTTAGTATAATGAAATTTATAAATATTTAAATCATAGTCCAACAATCAATTGGTCATTTGATATTATCTACCAATTTCAATTTATATATTATAAAACTCTATACTATCATTAAGAATACCCAAAAACCATTAACCCATAACTTATAACTAAAAATGTAAACTCCATTATATAATTATGTTTTAAATAGAAAATTAAAATAAGAAAACAAATGTAATAGAAAAATAAAATTCATTCAAAACATGATAAACTATATCAATAAATAAATCTGTATAAATATTCACATAATCCTTCTTAGAAATTAAATAAACTATGTTAAATATATTACTCAATGTACTTATACAAAAATTACGACAATATAAGAGAAATGATTGCCCATAAGGAACTATAAATTAATAGAAGATGTATCCATAATATATTATATGACATCAACCATGTAATGGTGGAATAGATTCTATAAACCATGAATATAATAGAGGAAATTATAAGGGAAGATAGGACATGTGGAGGAGAGGATTTTGGGTAGTCATACCATTGATTTCATTTTGAGTGTTTCCCAGGGAATCATCTTTACTTATGTGGAATGAGTAGTGGGGTATTAGAGGTCAATAGGAGCATCAAAGGGTTCTATTAATGGAGGAAATGAATGTGATTTTAATAGATACCTAATGAGGGGTAAAAAATTAGGGGTATAATTATTAAATCTCTCTCTTTTAAAATATAGATTATTATAATCTATCTAGTACCATTATGGCGATGTAAATTACCCATGACCATCTTCACCCCTTTAGTTATTGTTTATACAACCCCACATTCAGATAAACTGCTATGACACCATCCAAATTTATAACCTCATCCTGAAACATTTAATAATTTAGGATACTGCAATTAAGACTAAATTTGAGTCATCAAACATAAAAAGATCGACCAATCTAATCTAATACTCAACTAGGTTCTTAAATTAATATTCCAATGTCACTCATAGACCATTTATCATTTTAAATAAGACACATGACAATTAAATAATAATAATTATTATTTATAATGTTATCAATGAAAATTAGCAATTAATTAGATATGGTTTTTTTGAATAGAAATTATAACAATAGTCTAAAATATTAATAATAAATATAAATTTTTCCATAAATTATAATCAAATATGAATTCCCCATGTAGTGGGAACTTTTTTAGATATAATTTGTGTTATATTTTTTATTAACAACGAGTGTATTCAATGATTCATTTTAAATTTTTCTAGAATAACAATTATGTTTTATAAAAAAACATGTCTAGTAAAACAAAAATTGATTATAGAATACCCAAAGTCACTAATGAGTTGTAATAAAATGTAAATAGATTATATTTAATTTAAAAACATTTAGTAATGTCATAGATTCAATAGTAAATTTAGACTTGTTTTTTATGTTATGGTATAAAATATTTTAGACTTGAAAGATTCTATTAGATTAATTATAATGGGAGATTAAATATTTATTACTAGAGATATTTCTTATATGATATTTTGTATAGATAATTCTTTCACATTTTATACCTAATAACCCCATTATCCTTGAACGACTATATACACCTCAAAAATAAATCTTTATAAAACATACAATGAAATTTATAATGTGAACTATTTTTATATCATAAATTATTATCGCAATGGAAATTTAGAATATGGATTTATTTTTATTATGCCAAATTTATTTAGGGATTTGTTTTCACCATTAAATCATTATATATTAATGTATGAACATTATATAATAAAAATAATTTTAAATTTTTATCCTTTAAATCTATTTCGGCATTCAATATTTCTTTTATGTGATATATTACATGTAATTTAAATTATTAAATATTTTTTATAAAATATTTTCAAAATAATAATATATTTCCTCAGATAATTTAAATTGTACTATTATATACTCACTCTTATTATTTTTTATAAAACATTTTATTTTTTATATTCCAAAATGAGTGAACGTTTTTGTATAAAATATAGTATATATGATGTCACATTCCATATATTTTATATTCTATAATGCTTTTAGGATGATTTATCATCCATATTTTATTATTTAAATTGAATATAAAATGTTACGAGATCAATACCTTATGTCATGGGGCATATCTCTCATTTTCTAGGGTTTATATGAATAATTATTGGGCATATATATAATGTGGTATTCTATACATTCAATATACATTGTTGAATATATTTTGTTTTGTGGTGCACATATAATATTATGTAATATTTTTAAAATGTGTTCTGGTATATATGTAATCTTAAATTGTGAAAAAATCTTTTACATGCTATATCAAATTTTTATTTTTAGCTTTAATTATATTATGTATAATATTATTTCAGTTACTTTACTCTAAATAGTATTTATACATTTGTGATCCCATTTATATGCTATATTATTTAATTTAGTGATGTTTTGAAAGTATTTGATACATATGCATTTCAATTTTTTTAAATGTATTATTTAAAAATATTTTGTATAGTTAATATATTTTTTATTTTATAATTATTCACAAATGCATTATAGTTGAAAATTTTATTCTCCATGTATTTTCTAAATCATTAAGAAATTTTTTTTCATTTGTGGTAACTTTAGTTTTTATAATAAAAGGTGTTATAGTATTGGGAAAACTTCCTCATTATTTTATTTATATGAAATTATGATTAATATTGATATTACTATATTACAATATGTTTTGAGAATTTTCCAATATACTAATAGAATTGATTATGGGGTGTTAAGATAGTTCATTTTTAACAACAAGACTGTAGAAAATTTCAAAATACAAAATAGATCATTATTTTTGAGGAGTTAACACCACGTATAATGAATTAATTGTTTCTATTATATAGAAAATTATTGTGAATATAATATATAGATATATATTCGAAGGAAATAAATAACAATGAAGAACTTTTCATATAGTTCATAGATGTTATAACATGTTATACTGATGTGATTTTGAGTTACAAAAAAATTATATTTATATTTTCTGGATCATACCAAGTGGGTGATTGATAATACATAAATAACATGGTTCTTAGAATAAAGAAAAATAATAAAGAAATGAATAATACTAAACATCAACTTTTTTAGTTTTGTCAAACATGTGTATTTTTGAATTATAAAATAAAAGTCATCATAGTTAATGACCATATCCACCTCAATCAAATGAGTACATCATCCTCCCATCAGATATAGTCCTATATTAACAAGGTTAAAAAACATATTTACTATAAGCACAATTTATTTATTTTTAAATCTATTATAATATGGGGAGTTATTAATTCACATGAAATGTAAAATTTCATGAAAAATATATCAATATTTCATGATTACCTTTTCAACGTAAAACCTTATAAAAATGCCTTACATAGATTTTTTTTTTAATTTTTACATTATATACTTAAATGAATTGATTGTGGGGTTACTATATGTCTTACCTATTCATGTTATTTCAATAGAGAAAACAGAATGTGTAAATTCAGTAACAAGAATATTAATATATACCTTATTGTATTATGATTATAATTTTTCATATCAATAATGTTATTATTTCCATCTGGTATATGTCACATACAATGGTTATAGAACCCCAATTTTTACAATAAGATACTAGAAAATCAATAGTGGTATTTTTAAAAATATTCTTTACTGTCAAAATTTAATATTTCCAAATTAATTCTGATGATGTCTCAATAATATGTGTTGAGGGAACATAAAATATTGACATTATTCTAATGTAGACCTCACATGAGAATATCTACAAAGGAACATCATGATAGAAGAGTCCATAATAAGAATTCCAAATGTTTTATGTGTCATTAGATATTTCAATATGTAAATATGTGTATTGTTCTTCTAATGTAGATTATTATTTATCAATGTCATGAAACATTTACTTACATTTATAAATGTAAAACCTGAGGACATATGTCTATGTTAAGATAGAATATTTCAAGTGTATTAAAAGTGACATTTAATCTATATAATAATTAATTAAATGATTCCCCCCTCTAAATTCTAGGAAGATAATATCTATAGACGTTTGATTGAATGTAATATATAAATAAATCCACGACAAAAATATTTTATCAGATATTTCATTTTATAACGTAAAATGATGATAAATCAAGCATATCAAGAGAGGATCCAATTACGAATCCCTCGAGAAAAGATATGAATAAAAATTTATTACATTATATAATACTATTTATATGGAGACTCAAACTATTTTGAAATTGACTACTTCCTCTATGTGTGCCTTGATGTGTTGAAGAGTGAAAATATTGAACATATTGCAATTTCAACTATCACTACTATGATGGAGGATAAAAGGATCACAGAAAAATAATATCAGAAAGAAAATAAAATTACATCTAGTTTAATATTTTGAATAAATATGATCCTTATCTAGTGGAAGAATATGAAATCATTTTTTTGTTGATAACATAAATTCAATATTGATTTATTAATGTTTATATTATGTGGGTATAATATTATCTCTTGACTATAATTCATAGTAAAATAAATTAATATTTGTTTATTCTCTGGTTAATATGATATATTAAAATAAATATTTACTTTTTTCTATGAATATTAAAATAAATATTTAATCATGAGTCTAGTGAATATAAAATTGATATAAATGTTCAAATACTAATATGTATTTATTTTAAAGAATATTTTTTATATTTTTTTATATGTTATATAGATTATTAATGGGTTTAGTTTTAGGCCGGATGAAAATGAAATATTTTATGTAATATATTTCATATACATATAAATTTGAATAACTAAATATTATATTTAAATAATTTCATATCTCATGTTAAGAAAAAAGTAATTCGATTATTATATTATGAAATAGGGAATTATATAGAGTAACTATATTATAATATTCCATTACATAAATTATAGAATATAAAAATCCTGAATAATTTCATATATATACATATTTTATTTTATTGCTGCTGTGACCATCAATAAAACTCTATAGTCTACTCTTACGGTCTAGTGGTAAAACAATTTACCCACCATCCCATGAAAATAGAGAGAACATAAGATATCCTAGTTATAATAAAAAATTAAAGAAGAATAGAACAATTCATTAATATCATAACACCATGATATTAAAGATCCTCATATAGAGATTAATGGTTTAATTTTTCATTTAGTTATCAGAAAACTCACTTCGATTTCCCACTAAAATAACAACATATATAGAAAGGCAATAAGAATTTATAGAATTGATTTCTCAATTTGAGGTAATTATTGATTCAATGAAATTTTAAAATAACTATGAATGATACTCTCATTGAAATTATGTGTTAGAGTTATCCTTATTTTTATTTATTTTATCATTTAAAACAAATAAGTAAAATCCCAATTGGGAACCCATTCACAACTACCACAGTTTCGTAGAACATTCAATTTTTTATTGTAATCAAATATTAATGTTTAATTATTTATCAATTATTTAATAAATTTAATTAAAAAATTAGTCATTTATATAAATGAATACATAAAGAAAAAGTTAAGATAATAGGTTAATTTTAATTCATTTTTCCAATAAAAATTTTTGACATGTGAAAAAAAATAAAAAAGTGAATGAAATGATTAATATATTACTACGTACTTGAAACCAATACACATAGTGTAATAGTAAGTTACGTGATATAGAATCATGATTAACAACACATTGATTGGGCAACAACATTCTACTCATGCCATGTTGATCACTTTGTGGATTTATTACATGTCTTGCGATGTCTTCGAATAGGACACATGTAATGTTAAAGATTATATGGAGTTTTTTTTGTTTACAAAAGATGTAAATTCACGTGGTCCAGATCCCACATAAATCATGAAATTCCTTGTGTTCCGTGACTTTATGTCATCACATACTTCTTATTAACATACAACTAAGTTACTTGGACACATATGCAATATAATGTGTGTAACTAACTCTTAATGTTGGATGCCATGGGAAATCTCATTAATGTAATACAATAAATATTTAGGGATGATATGTTGATAATAATGAGGGAAAATTTCATTAATTTTAAAAAATAGAAAATTGTTATCTAACTATACATTTCTAATTAAAAGTTTTATTATACACCAGGGACATGTCGGGACATTATTTGAAATTAGTGTATAAAAGATACATTATAATTATAGTAGTGTGTATTATCTAACTACAATACATATTACTGTTTTAGTACACGATTGGTAAATTACATTAATAACAAGTATCCCACTCCACATGAATTTATTGTTTTATGGGGTCATATATGAGGAGTATACTATGGTTCACAACACACAAAAAACATGTTGTGGGGGAAAACACGCTATAAATGTACACATTACATTAAAGGACAACATGATCATTTTTTATGGTCACTACTTTCATACTTGTTTGAAATACTATAAATTTCATCCCAAATGAAGTTAATGGTTTTTTCATCTTACAATAGATCATTAAAATCTTCACTACGATGTTTATTACCTTTGATCGCTACTATAACAAAAATATTTTTCTCCTAAATCATTATACAATGTTTATATAATCAACATACCAATCTGAAAAATCAATGATCTATTCTTAGTAAATTATAAAAACATAGACATTATTTACGCCATCAATATATTGTGTACTTTTTTGAAATCTTTTGGGTTCATCACCAAAATTTTTTTGCATTTGGAACTTCAAAATTTTACATTTGTAACTATTCCTCGATAACAGAATTGGTTCATTAATTCATTTTAGTGGTCAAATAAAATGGGGCCACAATAATAATTCTAGTGTTACCATAGAACCACCCCTAATTATCTTCCCTTAATAACTATCAAAAATTAACATTTTGGTCAAATTTTTCACCATCATTCTCTAATGATGATCAAGAGAACACTACATCGAGTATCTTTAGTACCAACCATCTTGAAATATCATTATTGTTTACTGTAATACAGTTCTATTTTTTAAAAAATTTCCTCTCATCTAGTGGTTCTTGATTAATTTTTAAAATTTATTGATAGGGTTACATAAAAATTTATGTATTTGATATGTATTGGAAATTTTTTACTCACAAAAAGCACAAGAAGATTAATTCACATATATATCACATGTAGATATTTTCTGTACTGTCTATTCTACTCTATCTCTTTAATATTTTTAATTTCTAAAAAAGGGAAACAATAGCTACTAGAAATAATATGAATTAATGAGTAATCTTATCAATTATAAACAAAAATATTAAAACCCTGAATTGATATTTTAACTCCCATATAACTGTATTTTAACAACCAAATTCCTTATTTTAATACCCAATTTTTATATTTCAATGTCGATATGTCCTATCATAACCCTTAATGGCTACAATATAAATATAGTAATTTTAACACTAGGATTATTGAATGTTATATTCACCTAGTTAAATGTATTAGAATAAAAATTGTTTCAAGTAATATTGAAAAATGTTTCATCCTTGAAGAGTATCCTTCAATTTTAAACACTTTCTAATATAATTGAAGAATAATCCATATTTCAAAATTTTTATTTAAAATATCAATTAATGCATTAAAAAAGTATACAATTGTGATGATAGAAATTTATTCCAAACAAAACATTTGATTGATGAATCAAGTGAACATAATGTCTTATAGTACAACGATTTTTTGTAAAACATTTTTTATCTAATTTAGGATTTATAAAATTATGAAGAAAATTTAACATTTCACCAAATTATATTTAAATACATATATAGTAATTTATATCACATTCCATTAGTTTCGTTAAATTAAAATGACTATTTTAGGATAAAATCCATCTTTAAAAATTGAATTATTTCATTAGTGAAATATAACATTAATATCTAAAATAGTATGGGCATTGACAGAGTCAGTTTTAACCACCCCACCAAATTATTTCTTCCAATGACAATAATGATGACACTAAACAAAGGGTTTAGTATATCTTTTCAATAAAAATATTTTTCTTCTATTTATTCAATAAGATACGCACCAATGACTAGAAAAAAGTTATCTATATTAATAACACTAAATCAACTATTTGATTTAAATGTTCTTTTTCACATCGTTAAATAAAAATATATATTTATATTATTCAGAAAGGATTAATTAAAAAATATTAAAATAATATATTTTTTCCTATACATAAAAAAATCATTATAGTGATATTATTTTTCATAAATATATTGACTTATAATTATTCAGAATATATATTATTGTAAACATAGATAATTAAACGTTTTTTATCAAATAAATTAAGTAATATAAATTAATTATAATTTTTTTGAATTTTTATTTTATTTTTTAAAATAGTACTTGTTCTGGATATGATGTTTGGATGTCATGTGTTTTATGCTTCACATAATCAGGTATTGTAAAACTAAATATACATACATGAATAAAATAATTCAAATCCTCTTTATAAAAAATTATAATAAAATATAAATAAAAAATATTTTTTAGAAAATATTTTAGATTAGTGTAATAGTTTTTCATACCCAAAAAAAATGATAAAAAAATTCCAACTTGAATGTAACCTAAGTTAAAATATCATTTTTAAAAATTTATTTTGAATAAATCATCTAATATTGTTTATTTTGTTTATAATATATTATAAAAATTATTAAAAACAACACATTAAGTAATATTATGTCAGCGGAGTCAATGTAACCAAGAAAAATAATTAAAAAAGTGAATATTTGTATCTAAAAAAAATTAATCACAAAAAAATAAATAAAAATACATAATGTATTATTAAAAATAATATATAATATAAAAAATTACTGTAAAAATTTTCTTGAAAGAAAATTATCTTTTCAATAAAAAAGAACCAAATTTATATAAATTTTAACTGTATTTAAAGTGTATTATTATTAAACTGACTAGCTATGGTTCAGATTTAAATTTGGAAAAATGAAGTATAAACTTTTGAGCTGTAAATTAAAAAACTAGTAAAAAATATTGACAAAATAAAACTAAATTAATTGTATGAAGTTATTACATATGTAACTATATATCATTTTAAATAATAAAGAAATCATTTTAACAAATTTCATACCATTATATCCAAAATCCCATTTCACCTCATGTAAAATTGATGTTGATAACTAATTAGGCTTAACAATTAATTAAAAATTTAATAATATTTTATTCATCAAAATATCGATTTATGAAAATATTTAAATAAATAAATAAGGTTTTTCAACCAATTTGAAATTTCAAACAAACCACCATTTAAAACTATTAAAACACAATAAAACCACATAAACAAAAAATAAATATTAATTTCAATTTCAATTTAAATAAAGTAATAAAATAAATATTATGAATGAAAAATATAAAAACACCACATGATTAATAAGACTATAAATACATAATTTTAAATATTTAAATTCTTTGAAAATAATTAAAATCAATTAACATTAGATTTTTAAAATTAAAAAATAATTTGTCCCATAATCTTTTTGAAAACATATCTCAAAAGAACAAAAAATAAACATTTCATTTTAAAATAAATTTTTATGTTAATCAAAATCAAAAACACAAAAGTTGACTATTACTAATATAATTTACAAATAAAAGCAATCAATTTTCAAAATAAATATCACACATTAAATGATTATAATTTTGATATTAAATAAATTAATATAAATAAATTAAAAAATATAATTTTTCTAAAATATTTACCTAATAAAAATGTTAACTTATTCAAACATATGTTATTAATATTAAAAATTTAAATATATTAGAAAATAATATAATAGGTTCTATTATTATAAGAAAAAAGTTTATCTACCCTAGGATATCAATAGATTTATTTCCCAATTGATGATAACTATTAAAAATAATATTGAAATTAATCTTGAAGTAAGGTAATCTATGTATGCATTTAAAACATTGAAAAAACCTAATTCCCAATAATTATTGTCTCCATTATACCCTATTAATTACACAGAGAAGTCATTTTTACTTTAAAATATGGTATATGAAGTAAGTAAATATGATTTAAAAAATAATGAAAGAATTTAATAATATTTATATATAATTATTTTGAATAAAACAATCCATAAAAAACTGGTTTGAAGAATTGAAATGAATTATGAACTAACAGGAACATGATTTTTTTATTCCACAAAAATGGAAGAAAACATGATCAACAGTTTAATTGATTTACTTGAAATTAAATTATTTAATGATGATGAATATTAGAGTGAAAAAGGAGAAGGACATTGGTTGCATTTCCTTTTTTGATTTAGGGAGAGTTATGAGAGTATGTTCTTGGAGAGGAAGATTGATTATGATTATTAGGAGGGGCAATGGGGGTAGTTGGTGTATGTTATTGGTGGGGGGATAAGACAATGATTTAAAAAAAATTAATAGGGGTTAACTATATTAGTGGATTGTTTAAACAATTTGTATATATCCTTCTATACCATCAGTTTACCCAAAATGATGGTATATAGGAATGTGTATAATCCAACTCTCTAATAACACCATTAATGGGTTTTGTATGATGCTTACAATACAGTCCATGTGTCCTCTATAGTAGATGTCATTTAGAAATCTGTATAAAAATTCATTAGAAAACTATTTTATTTATTTTTGAAAATATAAGATATAAATCTTCTTTTATATTAAGGATTATATAGAAAAATTATTTACATAAATAAATAATTAATTAAAAATATATTTAATTTAATATTTCTAATTAATAAATTTTAATTTTAATTAATTGTAATTATTTCTAGAAAGTCTAAATATGTAGTTATTTCATGTCATCATTGATCATGATCTTGATGGGCCTATATATGAATGGGATTTACTTGATTAATTTATTTTATTGAATGATTTAATATGTTGACTAATTTTTCATTAAAATATAATGAAATTTGAATCATCACAATGTCCTTTATTATTTTTGGTCCTAAATGTTGAAGGACTATTGTTTTAACAACAAACCTTTAGTACACCTCACCTATATCTCAGTCAACATTTGTAAAGGATGGATTTCCAATTATTGGGGTATATAAAATGACGATATCTAAGGTTAATAAAATGAAATATATAGATATGAGTATAGGGAAATAATATAAATTGTGACAAGGAAGGGTTTAAAGAGTTATTTTTCTATGGGTCAAGGTGTGTGTCTCTCTCCTCGATAAACCAAATATTAAGAAAACCATAATAGCATATTTTTTATCATAATTTATATATTCACAGGTTTTTTAGATAATAATGAATGACCTCATAATAGAAATGAATTAACCGGCATGATAAATATATAATAAAATTAAATTATTATGGTTGATTTTTTATATAAGCCATGATTAATTAATTTTGAAAATGTCACACAATATTTATAGTAATGTTAAAATTAAATAAATAATATTTATTTATGATGTAAATATACCTCAATATGAATTATAAGTCCTTCAATTTCTTAATTTAATTGAGTTATAATTAATCCACATATCAATGTAATAATTATTTTGTTGAATTTAAGCGTTCAGTTATTTGATGGTTATAATAATTGTCATTGGTTTACATAAACATGTTCTAATAAACAATTGTTTCTCCCACAAGATATAAGATTAAAGGGGGGGTAGGGTTGGGGAAATGTGAGTTTAGGATATTATTGTTTTTTATTCCACTACATATATCATGAAGTTGTGACTGAATGGGGTTGGAAAGTAAAACCCACCTAAACACAATTAGATTATTGGACAAAACCATATAAGGGATCATTATATGGGATATATTATCCTTTATAAAATATTATATGAGTTACTAGATATTCTAAATGTATATGTGAGGTATTTTTAACAAAATTGTTTTTTAATGTCTTTACTAGTAATCATGGTAATGTATTATAATAAAAAAATTATTATGGAAAACATGTACTGATAATCCAAAAAACGCTCTATGATCGTTTATAGATACAAAAAATGTCCCAAAAATCAAATGTTTCATGAATAATAAATGTAATTGTGAATAAAAATGTACATAAAATTGTTTTCTTTGTGCACTATTCCCCTCTTCATGACCAGCAACCTCAACATTCTTGTAAAGGTGGAAGGAAAACCAATAAGTGGCAAATAGATGATATATAAAATTTCTATTATCTATTATTATAAGATATATAATGATAGATAAAGATTGAATATAAGGACAATGATACATAAACCATGATTACTCATCTCCACAATCATGAAAAGGAAGCATAGAGGATAATGTTAATTGATATTGACTCGACATTATGAATTTTTTAATTGGAATATTCTTCACATGGAAATTATGTAGCATTCAAGATGTTTTGTTTATTAATTGGCTAGTGATGTAATGATTATATATCGACAATAAATAATCCTTTAATCTCGTGTTACAATCCTTACCACCATGGTAATCTATATTCATAATGTAAAACAAATGAAATAGTATGCAAAATATTATGAATAATTTTTTTAATATTATTTTCCTAGCACATAGGTATTGTTCATAACATGGACCATCTCCACTTATAATGATTGAAGTGAGGCATAATTTCTAAAACCTTGTGATATTTATATATAACATTATTATTTTTTAATTTAATCCCAAGAGGAAAAACATTTAGAGGTAGAGAATAGAAAATATGTCTACATGGTACACATATTTTATGAATGTTTGGTAGAAGAATAATTGCAATGAATTAAATAATAAGAAATTTTACGCTTTTAGAATATGTATATTCTTCATTTCATGTAATATTTTTCTATTAAATGGTCATTAATTTCAATATCAAACTCATATATTTATATCCAACATATTTGATATGGAATTGTATATTGATTACAAGAAGTAATGTAAAATTTTATATAGTTGAAAGATGATGATTCATATATAATATATGTAATGGTCAAAACATTAAATCTCTATGTAAGTTGGATAATTTAAAATTAATATTTTTTATTGAATGTTACCATAAAAACATGTAGAAATATATTATTTTGCATTGTTATTTTGACATCAGTTTCTTACAAAATGACATTAACATAAATAAAGCTAGACATTTAATGTTAGTTTTGACTAAAACTAATGTTAAAATGTCCTCTTCATTACTTATAACAATTATTTTTAGAAAAAATAGAAAATATATGTTTTTAATTATAATATTTTCTTTTTTAATAAATTCAAAATTTAAAATGAAATAGAATAATTTTTAACATTGGTTTTCAAAAAAATGTAAATGTTGATTTATATAATGATATACATTTTCGAAAATCGACAATAACAATAATTTAAAAATAATTGATTAATAAAATATTTTTCCAAAATTATATTTCTTAATATACTAAAAACTTAAATAATTATTTTTATTTCACTACATATCATCTCTATTAATAGATTCCAAACTATCATTGGGATCAAAAACATCTACAACCATTGATGACAAACGATATTCTATTTCTATTAATTTTCCTCCACTATTCATATATTTTTTCATGAATCTACAATATTTAATTTTTATTATGTGATCCTAGAGATATCATTGTCAAAACTCTACCATGATGTGAGGTTTTAGTTATTTGTTTTTATACTTCTTTATTACAATCATTTTTTATAAATTATCCAACATTATCTTTGTTTCCATATACATCGATTGTGTTTTTCAGAATTCATGAGGCATTTTTCATTAGCAAGCTATATATATTTTTTGGTTCTTTATTTTTTAAAATAAATTGTGATGAAAGTTCTATTATCCTAATTTTTTGTAAGATATTATATTATTTAACTTGTTGTTTGATATTATTTAAAACCTTATTTATAAGGGTTTATGTCATACATGAATAAATGTTTGTTAAATTATTCAATTAATTATTCAAATAATTATTTTAATGGAAATTTCCATTATTTTATATTTATATAAATATATTCACATTATTTTGTTTAATTGTTTTAATAATTGTCCAAAATTCAAGATTTTATTTTCATTATTTTTAATCTATTTTATTGGTTTAATTGGATGTGAGATTGATTATGTATAATTGAAATTAGCATAATTCATTGTCAAAATAAATATTTTTTGTCATTATTTGTTACTATGTTTTCCAAACTATCTATATATTTTTTTTGTAAATTTTATGAGATATATTATGTAAAATTTTTAGAAGAAAAATTAACTATAACTATTTTCTATTTTGGAAGATAAATAAAGAATATTATTTTTTGATCAGTGTGTGTAATTTTTTGTTTTTATCAAATATTTAAATTTTTTATTGTTAATTATTATTGTTTACATTATTCTATTTTTCAAAAAAAATTAACATATTAAATATCTTAATATATTCATCATCGATAATGTAATCCTGGGTATTTAATGGATCATAATTGGATATCTTTAAGAATAACCCCTAATAAAATTGACAAATGAGTTGTTGATTTCATGAAATTTTATAAACAGAAACATAAAAATGATGATTTGATTTTCTATCTATGCGTGAAGTGTTTGAATACAATAATTTTCATTTCTATAAAAAAATATCAATTGATTTCTCAGGTTTTTATTCATAATTAATCATGTTGGGTCTAGCTAAGTAAAATATTGGAAGACTGGCCATCTATAGTTTATGAGAATATTTATAATGAGACAGAGGATCATATTGAATAATTAATTAATTATGTATGTATTGAAACCATAAAAAATAGAAAACATTTTTTTTTCTATATATTCTGAGAACCAATTATTATTAAGTTACACTAAATATATATTGTTATCAATATTTTTGAAATTATATAACTTGAAAGAAATAAGTTGTTCTTGTCATAAAATTTTCTTTGAATTTCTTGATATCTTAAATGAGTAACAATAAAAAGAGAAAATTGCTTTTAGATTCCAATTATTGAAAAATATTATGCCCAATAGGATTGTGGTACAAAATTATACATGATTTCCCCAATTATTTTGTTTTGTATAAGAAGTAATATGAGTGAATATCAAAATGTCTTCAGTGTGGGACATGGAATTATATGGTGGATAAAAAATTCAATTATAATTCATTCTTTAGTACTAACATCAATCCTCATGCTAATTAAATATGTAATCTTCCATTAATTCATTCCAATAATTTATTCCATGTTTTCAAATTATTCAACTATGACTCATTTTAACATTCTAGAATCCAGACTCATACAATTAAAACTTGGAACCTTTTAAAAATTTCTCGATTGAAGTGTCTCTTTTCAAATTGAATGGATTAAAAAATAATAAGATAGCATACATATGGTACTATACAAAGAAATAATGAACACATATTTGTGCCTCAATAAATATTTTTTTATATATTTCGCTTTTGTTTATAACTTTTACCCATATATTAGTATAGATAAAAATATATTATTATATTATAGATTATTTATGGACCTAAATAGAAGGGAATATTATTTTTGTTTATATTTTACCATTATTTGGTGAGTTGAAAATTCTATGGGAGAATAATGTTACTGTTCCTGATGTATATAAGAAATAGTATTTTCTTTTACACTCTATGATAATGTTAACAAGATATGACTATAATACATATAGAAACATATCTGGATATAGTGTTAATTTACATAATGAATGTCTAATTTTTTTAAGAAGATACACCATATTATAAATTCCATAATTTTATATGACATTGTAAATAAGACATTAGTGACTTTTGAGAACTGATAATCCATATCATATATTAAAAAATATTCATAGTTTGCCAGAATTTATCTTTCCACACAAACCGTTTTCATTTGGATAATATTATAACCTGGTGAAAGATATTTCTTCACACATCTAAACAAGGAATTTTTTTAAAATCAAGCGTTATTTGGATGAAACAGTATAACTCTTTTAAAATAGATTATTGGATATTTTTTAAAATAAAACAGAAAATGCACATTATTAATGTTGAGAAAATAATATGTGATCGTTTGATTGGAAAATTTTTTGACATAAAATAAATAAATAATTTTTATGAAATTGTATATTGGACTTGATATCCATTAGAATACATTTGGAGTTATAACCAACTACAAAAGGAAATAGAACACATTTACCTCTAGCGTGTCACACAATATTCTAGAGTGAGAATAAGAATTATTATCATTGTTTTCAAGTTATTAATCCATCCAACACATATTCTTAAAATGCGAAGAATTTGGTTATAGTATAATATTTTATATTATAAGGAATCAAATCACAAGTCTGTCATTAATAAATTTAAGAACTACTACTAGAAACAAATGTCTGGTATATATTTGTCACATATCAGATAGACAATAATTAGTTTATATTAATTTTGAAATCCAAATTAAGAAAACTAATTAATAAATATTAATTAGTTGTTTTATCGAAAAAACCACAACTTATAATATGTTAACTAAAAATATATTTCCCATATATTATATTTTGATATAATTGTCCATTTTCAGATTCATATATTGTGTGAGGTATGATTTTCTGGGTGAGTTTATTTATATTGGATGTATCCATTCGAATGATATTTTAATATTATTAAGGTTTATAATAAATATACCTATCGATAAGAGGCTTATATGGTTCAAAAATAAGTATTATAATATTTGATGGAGTTATATATTGATAATTTATATGATGTAGGTCATATTGGTCTTCCAATATCTCAACCTATGAAATTTGATAAATAAAATGGGGGGGGGGTTCAGGGATTAAAGGTGATGTTAATTCCACATGATGATGTGATAAAGACACATTTATACATTTTGAACTAAACATTTTAGTTTTAACCATATACGTCATCATATCATTCGAATGAATGGTTCAATATAAAAAAAATTAAAAGTGAATGATGATTGAGCAGAAAAAGATATTTTTTCATTGTTTAATGAAAAGTCATCCTAAATATATCCAATTCTGAAATTTTGTTATATTTTGGATGGAGATCCTCTCTTAATTTGATCAGATATTAAATTTTTTATTTTAATGGGAACACATTTCAAACAAAAAAAGAGGATAATAAGTGTAACATTCATAATAGTTCGTTAATTTTTGTAAGTGAATCATTTCATTTTTCATGTGAATATTTTAAAACCGTATTTTTTCATCAATTTCATATTTTATAGTTCATGAGGAAATATGTGAAATTCATTATATTAAATTTTCAGAGGCAAAATTTAGTTGTAACTGGGGTGATATTAAAAGTGTTCTTTCACATGATTATTATGAATATACAATGGTTTAGTAAATATGATTTATTTATAAGGATGGCCAATTTATCATGGGGAAATATGAAAAAAAATATTTTATGTCATTGGTACATAAAATGATCAGTGTTCCAATATTTTGAAATTGAAAAAAATTCAGTTGGGTTTTGAGGTTGATGATGATTTTGTGGATTTATAAGTTGTTTATTCATGTACTAAGTGATTCTTGTATGATAATAAGGAAAATAATTAATACATTGTCCATGTTATATGAAATGATCATATTACAGGAATATAGTAAAACACTAAATTAATCAAATAAATTTTCAGTTAAATACTATTTATTATATTTATTTTTTGAAAATTTATATGCATAAAACTCTATTTTTAATTTATTTGATGGTTATTATAAATATATGTTGGTTATTTATAAGATTTTGTTTTTCAATTTAATGTTAAATAATTATGATTTAACATTTCATGATTGAAAAACCTGGTTTACTTAAAAAAAATATAAATATTTATACATATAATTTTTTTTGTAATTTTGATATTCAAATTTATAAAATTTTCAATCGTTTTTATTGAAATGAATATATATAACCTCATAACATGAATATTTATAATTTATGAATATTGATAGAAATATTGGTTTAAAAAAAACATTTGTGTGAAACTATTTTTTTACTTATATATTTTTTTTAGTCATTATTTTTAAAAATTCACTTTTTTAGTAATATATAGGTAAATATAAATAATAACATTTGAAAATTTCAATGATAGAATTAAAGAAATATAAAATAATACCAAGGTAAATTTTCCATTTTTCTATTAAAAAATATTTATTTATATAATTATTTATTGACATAGAACTTCTAATTTAATTTAATAAAATTACAAGACTCTCATTGTAACTCCTATGGAAAAGAATTCTCCATCTAATATAATGAAATCAATTTCTATAGTTAGTAAATGTGGGATCAAATAGTTACCAAAACAATAACATGCATATGGAGACCAAATAATACATGTTAATTTTGATGATGATAATAACCCCCCTTGCCCAAATTCAATGAAATTTACACGTTATATCACCATACATAGCCATTTCAAAATTAACATTTTATATCCTCATTGTATATCCATTAAAAAGATGTAGAACAAGTATATGTGGGATTTCATATTGGTAAAATATTGTAATTGATTAATTTTTATACAATTTTTACAAAATATTTATTTTAAGTGATTAATATTTAATTCATTCAATTACAGTGTTCCAACGAGCTTGTACCCAAGTGGTACAAGTTCCTGCTTGGCATCAAAAAGACCTGAAGATCAAATCTGGATAGGGATAAATTTATTGGTACTATAGCAGCGTTGTAGCAGTACTGTAGCAGTGGAAGCACTGTTGCGGCGGAGGCACTATTGCATGTTACTTTAGTGGCTGCGACACTGTAGCAGGTACTTTAGTAGCGTGTGTAATGAAGCAATACTGTTCACTGAGGGGTCATTTGGGCCAAAAAATGGGCTTTCAATCCTTGTATTCCGGCCACCTGTCCTTAGGCCATTGGGATATGTAATGGGTCTCCCTCTACCCACACTAAAGAGGTTATTTCTTTAATAATAAATTGAGGCTTCATCCCAAACCTTTTTAAAAACAAATTAATTACAATGATATTAATTTTTTTTGAAATTATAAAAATTAAGAAATTTTTTTATCATTAATATTTGTTCAATGGAGTGATTTTAAAAAAAATTAGTAGAAAATATTGTTTTTGGTAATACATAATAATGAAAACATATTACTCATGCATGGTATTTAAATGCTTATACATGGAATAAATTTGCCCTTATCCAGCATGATGATGCATTTATAGAATGAAAATTAATTTCCAATGTAAATATTTTTTTATATTACCCATTTAATTATTAGTTTTTTATAATGTAATTTTCCTCTTTAATATCTCATTAATAAATCTAGTTTTGGATCATTTAACAAAATTTTATATCATGTCTATGGTACATTTATTAGAAGATAAAACGATTGTAGAGATGTTTGACACATTAAGAGATTAATAAATTTATTCTTCAGAAGAGGTCCACATTTGTTCATTCAACTAACCCACTATCCCTGAATAATTAAAATATCAGAGAAATAATATATTGAAATGTATTTTATAGACAAATTAATAGTGTTAGAAGAAAAAATTTGTGTGAAATTAATTTTTATTTTCTACAAATCTTTTTGTTCTTTAATTTTTCAATAGTAATATTCAATTTTAAATTTTCATTTCACAATATCATTTATGATAATGAGACACAGGGGACTATTATCACTGAGCGTAAAATGGAAAACCCACCTACTAGATTTGGAAATAAATAAATGAAGAGGTCCAAATATAGATTTCTTAAAATTTGACCAAAATGATATGAAATAGTCCATGGGATATGAAATTCAAATGGTGTACATGTTTTGTTTGAATAATTGATGAGAGGATAATATTATTGTCCCATATTTCTTCTCCAATGGCTATGATATATGTGAATACATCTACCAGATTAATATATCAATGTGATAGATTATGAAATACAGATACTCGGTGTTAGTTTTTTCCATTTCATGATGGGTAAGAAAAAAAAAGATAATTATGAAAAAAATATTCTTTATAATGTCACTAATTGTGATATTTTTATATTATAGTGGTCATATGTTGGGAATATTCATCCCAAATGAATGCCAATTTTATTGATTTTTCAATTTTTTAGGTGGTGTTTTAAAATATTTATCTTCTTCTTACGCATTTACGTTTTATGTTTTTATAAGTCCCTTATTTTTATTTCTTTTTTTTTAAATTATTTATTAGTTAAGGAATATGAAAATAAATGGCATGGAATTTTTTTAAGAAAAATAAATTGTTCAAAAAGAATCCAAATTAAATACAACATGAGGATGTAATGGTAAATGTGTTCTATAATATATAATATAATATTATATGTATATATATATATTTATATATTTGTTTTTTTGTTGTTAATTTTTTTAATTAATGTGTCATCATTAGAAAGTAAATGTGAATTGTGGATATAATTTTCAATGATTAATGTTTGACATAATCACATCTCAGTCAATGAGTGAATCAAATATGGAATGATATATTAATTATTTTATGTTATGTATCTATATTTTAAGTTTCAAAATTTTATAACATTATTTGTTAGATTAGAATTTCAATTATATTTATTCACATGTGAATGGAATACTTACTCATCTTAATAATTGGTTTGTAAAATTTTATTTAGTTATGATTCAGATTTAAATTACATCTTCATATATTATAATTTATTTTAAATAAATGAGTATTTATACCAATTATTTTTATTTTTTTAGTTATTTTTTATATTATGTTTTATTTTAAATGATTTTTCTTCATCTTATTTTCTTTTTTGGTAGATTTTTTAAATCTTTTAGAAAAAAATTTAACCGGTAAATTTTATTATTTTTCAATATTATTTATTATATATGAATCGATATTAAATATATAAAGATAATAATATAGGAAAATGAGTAAATTTAATTTAATTTATATTTGATAATATATGTTTTTCATTAAAAAATTACATGTTGGGTTTTATTTTCAAGTTATTGATTCAAAACTGCAATTTCCTAATCGAAACAGACTGTTTGAATGAAGTTATTTTTTTAGGATAATGATTGAGATAATAATTATGGTGAATATAAATAAATTCAAAATGTGATATATATATATATTAATAATATTTTTTATATAAAATTATTTTTTTTATCTTACTAAATTCATTATTAATGTATATTATCAATTGTGTTGAGTCATACAAATATGAAGAACATACCCATCTTCGATGATTAATTTTATTTTCAGTATGATTAACATTTACATTATAATGTGTTTCTCAAATTTTTTGTGTTTATAAAATTTGAATTACAGAATCATTTATTCTTAATGTTTTAATACTCTCATTATTAATAAATGCATCTTTTTTCATAGTATTTTTATGCTTGGTAGAATTTTAAATTATCATTTACGTATCTTTTTGTTTATGTTGAAAAAATGACTAATTATAATGAATTTTATCTTATTTTTTTATATATTTTTTCTTTATATGTTTTATATGATTAAATATGTCTATGTTAATAAAAGTGAATGGAAGGCACATCTTTTCCAATTTTTTTCAGCTTATTGTTTTTATATTGTGTTTGATTTTGAAGGGCTGTTCTTTACATTAACATATTCAAATGTATCATATAATTATTTAGATTCCTTATATTTCTTTGTTTTGTCTTGTCATCTTCCCTCAAAGTGTAATCTCCTCCTATTAAAATTCATCAATTATTCTACTCTTTTCATTGATAATGTTATTTTGAAATAATTTCCATTACATTAAAGTATATTATTTGATGTTATGTAGAATCTTAAGGATCTTTAGTACTATGATTTTATATTTTTCTCTCATCGTAATATTGTTTGGGGTGTAATCCTCAATTATATTGCATTTTTTACTTGGATATATAAGGATATATGAATTAAGAATTCCATACCCATTTATTTTTGATTTTTATGTAAGAATGGTATCACTCATCTTAGGTTATAGAAAAACTAGATTATATCCTTCATGGTTCTTTTTATTTTGTTTTTCTATAGTGAAAAGATTATTTTTTTTATTTTTTTGATATATAGTTTTTTAGTTGTTTTTTTTACAAATTTAACTGTTGTTATTTTAAGGGTAATCGAGTGTTTTGATATGAAAAATATATGTTACAGTTGTTAGATATTTATTTTTTATTATATAACTTATTGTACAGAAGATGTGGATGTGGTTTTATTACACATGGAAAGTCATAAAACATAGTTATTATAAAATTAATCATGTTGTGTTTTGATATATTCAATTTGAATTCATAAAATTGATATTTTTATGAATAAATTCCCTATAATATTTTTGTTTAATGAAAATTTTATATGATAGAAAATTTATATGATTAATCAATTGGAGGCTTTATAAACAATTTTTTTAAGAAAGGAATTATGTTTTTATAATTTTTTTATTTGACTATAATAGATTGAAATTCTGTATTATTGTTTATCGAGATAAAAAATATTAATTTAATGATGAAAAACTTATACTGTTCATAGATATTATATTTTATTTAAAAATAGATCAAAAATTATTATTATATTATTCAAATAGACATTAAATTATATGAATTTATAAAATAGTTTTCATAATGTATAATCATGTTCGGTTGTAGTGAAATAATTTGTTGTTATATATACTTTTTTCATTTATTTATTATAATACCTACTATAATTGAAAAAAGTTGTGAAATTATAATGTTACTTAATTAAATTAAAATTTTATTGTGATTCTTCATGGGCATTGAGTTGTTGTATTAAATTTTATCTTTATATAGCATTTTCTAAATAATTTTTTTATTAAAAACTAAATATTTATAAATTATATGTGTCTGATATAATTAAATTAACTATTTTAATGGAATGTTTTATGTTTTAAAATAATTATCACTTTCTTTTAATTGGTTTAGTTTATAATTAATCTATAATAGTAAATAAAACATATTTTTTTATTATATTGATCTATTTTTTTGGGATAACGATATTTTTTAGATTTGATAATTTCATTAACAACACACACACATGAATATATATGTATATATATATATATATATATTAATGAGATATTTATTGTTTGGAAGACAATTTATGGACCCCATTAGTGTTTAAATTTCTGTAGTTGATATGATAAACTTTTTAATGTCTTATAATGTAAAAGGCCTTTATATATTCCTAGTAGTTGAAATCAAAATATAAATCATTTTAGAAAAAAAAATGATTTGAATACAAAAATTTATTCGAATTTTAAATTTGTATTTAAAGGTTAGTATCTCAAATGTAAAATATACTTTAATGTTTTAATGATATATCCAATGATTTGTTATTTATGTTTTAGGATTTTAAAATTTAAATCAAGTAAAAGGGAAAGAAGATTTATGAGGTGTTCATAATTTAGGTTGATTATTATGATTAATGGATTTATATTGTTATAGAAAGAATATTGATTATTATTAGTCTTGTTATAATGATGTTTATTATTTATAGATATATTTACATAAAATGGTTTTTTTATGATAGTTGAGATATAAAATATTTTAATTGGATTTTTTGTGTCTATGTTATAATTTCATATTAGGACATGTTTGGATTGTTGAATTATCAAAAAAATCTACCATTTTAGGTTGGTTTATAATTTTTAGTGTATATTTGGTATATATATATTATTTAAATTCAATTATGGATTAAAAAACAAATAATTCAATTTTTAACCTTGTGTAATATACGTATGAAGGTATATCATGTTGGAATTTAACTGATTTTCATATGAATTATGATAGTGGCGTATTTAGTTATGTCTAATCTGTGTAATTTATAATTTATTCTAATGACATAGATATAAAATGAACATAACTAATAAAAAATTGTTTTTGTTTTCTCTACTTTACCCAAAACATTGTAACACCACAAGCTTCCACGGTACGTTTCCCTTCGAATAATTCAATAGCGTGTGTTGTACGCAACCTCGAGCTCTAACACACACCACAACTAATTAAACTAGCCGTTGTGAATAGTAATACATACTTTTTGAAATTTTATAAATTTTATTTATCAAAATGGACTTCATTTTTGGATTCGGAATATCGAAATTAGCTTATGTTGAATTTTTGGTATTTTTCTGAGAACTTCTAATTTTTTATGAATAGTGAAAAATACTTAAAAAAAAATTTTTAATTCAAAATAATTTATAATGAAAAATTATACTATTTAGTGGTTTTAAAGTATAATTAGAATATATTTTTACCATTTTATTCAATTGTGGTTATTATAATTAATTTAACATTGAAATTGGACATAAACAATTGCCAAACTTTTGATATAAATTGTTTCTTAAAAACACGCTATTTTTTTGTAACAGCGGGAATTAATTATAAAATTAATAAATGAAATTTATATGTTTGGAATTTTGTAAAATAGACATCATTTTTGAATTCGGAATATCAATTATAGCGTAGGGTGAAATTTTGGCCTTATTCTGAAAAACTTCAATTTTTGATGAATAGTGAAACCACTAAGTGGTTGTTAAAAACTGATTTTTCGTTAAAATGAAATATTACCACTTCTGTGATTTGATTTTCAAAAATCCGACATACATGGTTATCATTAAGAAGTAAAATGTGGTTCAATGAGATTAAAATAATTTTTTTGGTGAATAGTAACTTTTAAGTTCTTAATCGCGATTAGAGGTAATTAGTGTAGTTTAAGGTAAAAATAATGTTTTAATAATATGAGATGAGCTTGACACTTGTCCTAATCCTATTGGATGAGTCATGGCCGACCAAAACAACCCATGGGTCAACTTGGGGACCCCATGGAGCCACTTTAGTTGGAAAATGACATTAATATATATTTATTTAATGTTAAAATTAAATTGACAGAAACATGAGTTGTTTTACTAAAACAGTTTTTAAGTGGGGTTACACAAGTCCAAATTTTGACTATAAATATTCATTAGAAATGTAAAAATATTTCCTACATAATATTAATTTTTTATAATTTTTAGACATTAAATAAATTAAATTATTTATGACATCATTATGATGCAGCGATGACCTCATTATTTAACGATTTTAATAAAATGAAAAGATAATGTAAAATCCAAGGCATAAAATTGTCCAAAGAATTTTAGAAGGGTAGATTTCAAACCCTTATCACCTTAGCCACGAATTATATAAGTGTGGGACCTTTATAATCCGAAAAGCATTGTATAATAATGTAACATTTCAATATTTCCAAAAGAGCCCCTCCTCTCCTCTTATAAAAGGCCCCCACCTCTACCACCATATTCACACTTTCAAGCCTTTTGGTTCGGCCAACCTCTGCCCAAATACTCTCCCAACATCTCTCCCTTCATCCTAGAATCTTTACTTTAGTCAGAAAGCCATCCTATGGAGTCCTTTTGATCAAATCAAAAGGAAGAAGCCGAAGAAGAGGTAACATTTTCATCACCCTCTTTCATGTTTCTTTCTTCTTCCACTCCCTCTTTGTTTATTAATTCAATTCTAAAATTATAATTCCAGTATATTCTATATACTGTGATGTTATTATAAATATGGAACAACCATAAACAGTATTCTACCCATCATTTGAATGACATGTCACCATACGTGTGTACGTACGGCTTACCGTCTCCACGTCGTGGTGTAATTGTTATTCAATATATTATTATTTAGGTGGGTATAATAATGATATGTAATTCTTGTAAATAATAAATATAACATGATAATGATTCTTTATATATGATATACTATCCAATTATATATTTTTTTAATATCAAAATAATGATATTGTCGCTCGTGCGTATGTACGGACTACTGTCTCCACGAACGCGATGAGATTCATTCTCCGTCGTATCCATTCAAGTATAATTATCATTTGATGATTTAAAAATAATGTTTAAGGACATGATATCATTCTGGATATGAATAATATACAACCTATCCATGAAAAACACGACTTACGTAACAAAACATATAAAAGAAAACGAGTAAGTTAACACCCGAAACGACGATAAATCTAAGATATTGTTAACAAAGCAATGTTAAAAGATCATTTATGATATCATATGAATGTATATGATTCTTGTATAATTTAATAACAATTATTTCACCATTATACAGGAGATTAACCTACCTCAACCAAGGAAAAGTACAAGGTAAGGGTTTACCTCACAACCTCTTCATTATCCAAGGTTGTTTATACATAATTATCTACTGGGACCTCGTTATCATCCACATCCATGTTTCTTAAAAATTTCTTTCAAAACATTTTTACTATTAAACCGAAAATGGGTTAAAGTCATTTATACCCTTATAAGTTTTTGAAAGGAATCTTACCGTCTTTTTCCAAACAATGTACTTTTTGACCTTTTTGACAAATTTAAGGTAAGAATGTTTTTTTAACTTATATGGCGGGTGCGGCTGTTTTCCGCCATTATAACTTCATCGAAGCTTCCCTTACAAGATTATAAGAATATTTTCAAAGTAAATGTATTATTTTATAATTATGGGACTTTTAAATGATTTAAAAAAAAGAGATATATCTCTCAAATGGCTTTGATTTCATCCATGTCAACATCCTTTGATTGGTTTTAAGTTTAATTGAAATTGATTTATGATACAAAACTTCCATTGAACATTTTGTGAAATATTTGACTGTGGATGTGTTATTTTTATACCATCCATATTTTATGGAGAAATTGTTGACATTTCTTATGCTAGTTTTAATACGAATATTTATGTTATGTTTAAACCTATTCATATGAGGAATATATTGGACTTAATAAGTGACAGGTGGAGCCCGCTATAGCTCCTCGATGCATCAGTAGGTCTCATGAGACAACTAGACGTGGAATTGGCCGAGGCCCTTTCCCAATTTGATTTATGGTTTTGGCCGAGGCCTTAATCATTTTAGACGTCTTGGCTGAGGCCTTGACAAAATGTTTTAGATTGTCTGGCATTATACATTCCCTCATTATGAAAGTGGTTATTGATATTTCATGTGATTATTCGTCTAGTAGAATATCCATGTGAGTATGTAATGGCATTATTTAATTTTACTTTTTCCATATTATGTTGAAGTTAATGTTTAAATGTCTTTTTTTTAGTTATACATTGCCTTAAATGTTGATGTTTATTTATGAAAGCTTCTGTAATATTGTTATCCTTACTGAGCATCTGAGCTCACCCCTTTCAATGTTTTAATATTTTCCAGGATGTGAAGAAGTATTTTATGAATTACCTGCAGGGATAGTCAGAAGAGGATATGAGTGGGGACTATGAAGACTTTGTTATTAGTTTTTCACTTTATGATGTAATGTAACATATATGAATGTATCTAGTGTTTCCAAGGCTACTAAACTAATCGGTCTTTCGAGACTTGATGTTTTTTGATCATGCCAATGTTACGAAGTAATGCACCGACTCTGGGTAACTGTGGTCGGGGCGTTACAGTTGGTATCAGAGGAAGTTTAGTACAAACCTTGGTAGGTAGATTCAGACAAACTCTGATTAGATCATGTAGACCTAAGATGAACTTTGAGGATTAGTATAGAAGAACTTCATAACATTTTGGTATTGTAGAGATTTTGTGAGTTTTCTGAGTAATAAATCCCTGTCTGGATACGAGCAGGTAGAGGCGGCTCTGGCACAGATGTACCTAGGGGTAAAACCCGAAAACACAGCTTTGAGCTAGACTCGAACGGGAACTGGTGCATGACAACGGGCCTTGCTGCACTCTTGGTTACGACACTCCCGGGGGATATGCTTAGGATAATTCCCATTTTCTTTACAAACCACTATGAAGGGTTATGAGTATATACTTCCTCAAAGAAAACATTTTTATAATTATGGATTATACCCAGAATTAGTTCAATTTATGTTAAGTGTTTTACAAGTATGTAATTATGTATTTTTATTGATAAACTAATCTAGTTTATGCCATTATTTAGAAATGGGGCCTAGTGGAAGGAATGGAAAACGTATCAATGCACGAACTCAGTGTAGGGATTCCCCTCCTGCTCAAGATAATTATGGTGGAGCTAGTGATACAACTGGTGCTAATCAGCTTCTCACTGTACTAGAACAACTCACGCAGGTTATGAATAACAACCTTACTCGTATGGAGCACCCTGATCCGCAACGTGGAGGATCAATACTAGACTGTTTCATGAGGCAACAACCACCAACCTTCAATGGGAGTATAAATCCTATAGTAGTTGTGCAATGGATAAGTTCCTTAGAGAAAATATTCCATGCCTTGGGAAGTAGTGAAAGGGAGAAAGTTGTCATGGTAGTTTACCGCCTCACTGGAGATGCCGATCAATGGTGGTCACTAATTCAAAACACAAAGGAAGATGATGAATTAACAAACATGGAATGGCTGGAGTTCAAAAAGATGTTCTTAGAAAAATACTTTCCTCGAGACCATCGAGCGGATATGGAAAGGCAATTTCTGAGTCTGAGGCAGAAGGAGGATGAGAATGTCCCAATGTATGAGGCTAACTTTACAAGGTTAGCAAGGTATGCTGCAGATTACATACGTAACCCAAGAAGTAAGACTGATCGTTTCTTTGATGGGTTAAAACCATTTCTCCGTCGAGCTTTAGTATCACAAACCTTCTCTTCATACGAAGGTATTGTCTCGTGCGCTATCAAGACGGAAAAAGAATTCTCTAAGTCTTATGACTTTAAATCAAAGAAAGATAAGAAGAGATCCACTGAAAACTCCAGGAAAGGAAATAAGGAAACATGGAGGAAGGGTAGAAATGAATTTCCGACCTGTGATAATTGTGGTAGGAAGCACGCTAATGCATGTCTAAAAGTAAAAGGAGTATGTTACAAGTGTGGTGAAAAAGGCCACCAAGCTCATGAATGCAAGGGAAAGAAAGCGGCTGTCAACGTGGAATGCTATAATTATAAAGAGAAGGGACATTATGCAAATGAATGTCCTAAGCATCAGGGGAACTTACCTAAGAAGAGGCCAATGGATCAGGGCCAGGCTTATGCTATCACTACTGCTGAGGTGGAAGCTCCGAAAGACGTAGTGGCAGGTAATTTAATGGTTTCCTCAAGTTTAGCAAATGCATTATTTGATTCTGGATCATCGTATTGTTTCATATCTTCCCAGTTTTCTAAGAAAATTGCATGTTTCCAATTTGATTTAACAAGGGAGTTGTCGGTCAAAACCCCTAATGGAAGTATTGTTGAAACAAAGTTTTGTCGATTAGTTCCCATTAGAGCACCTAAATGTTCTTTACCTGCTGATCTCGTTGTCATACCCATGATTGAATTTGATATAATCCTCGGTATGGATTGGATTTCGGACCATGATGCAAAAATTTATTGTAAGAGGAAAGAGGTTACGATTCTTGATGATGATGATAAGGAACACCTTATCTTTAGAGAAGAATCGTCGCCACATAATTCTTATCTAGATCCACCCCCAGTAGCTCAACTAAATTCAATTATTGGGGAGGAAGAGAAGGAAATTACTGAGGGTGAGAAATTTAATATTCAAATATAGGATGTACCTATTGTGAGAGAATATGTTGATGTGTTTCCAGAAGATTTTCCTGGACATCCTCTTGAACGAGAAGTTGAGTTTTCCATTGATTTAATTCCTGGATCAAGGCCCATATCAAAGACCCATTATAGAATGGCCACTATGGAATTAGTTGAACTAACGAAACAACTAGAGGAATTGAGTAATAAGGGATTTATTCGCCCTAGTGTTTATCATTGGGGAGCCCCTGTTCTTTTTGTTAAGAATAAAGATGGATCTATGAGGTTGTGCATCGACTATAGGGAGATCAATGCTATAACAATAAAGAACAAGCATCCCCTACCTCACATTGATTATTTGTTTGACCAACTGCATGGAGCTCAATACTATTCAAAGATTAACCTTCGTTCTAGATACCATCAGTTGTGTATGAAGAAGGAAGACGTTCCAAAGACAACATTTCGAACAAGGTACGGGAATTACGAGTTTACAGTAATGCCTTTTGGATTGACTAATGCACCCTCTGTTTTCATGGATCTAATGAATAGAGTTTTAAAGGAATATCTTGATAACTTTGTAGTGGTATTTATTGAGGATATCTTGGTATACTCCAAAAGCCACGAAGATCATGAAAATCACTTACGCATTATCTTGAAGACTCTTAGAAGACATGAATTATATGGGAAATTTAGCAAGTGTGAATTCTGGCTTCAGGAGATTTCTTTTCTTGGCCATATTGTCTCTAAGGATGGAATTTCCGTTGATCCTTCTAAAACCAAGGCAATCCAAGAATGGCCAGCACTGACAAGTATAACTGAGGTACGCAGTTTTATTGGTTTAGCAGGTTATTATCGACGTTTCGTCCAGAATTTTTCCAGATTGGCTAACCCATTGACAAAGCTCACACATAAAGGGATTAAATTTGTCTAGACAAAAGAGTGTGAAGAATGTTTTGAAGAACTGAAGAGAAGATTAGTCAATGCCCCTGTATTGACTCTACCATCGGGGAATGGTGGGTTTGTTATTTATAGTTATGCATCGAAGAAAGGACTTGGTTGAGTCCTTATGCAGAATGATAAGGTTATTGCCTATGCATCACGACAGCTAAAAATTCATGAGAAAAACTATCCTACTCATGATCTTGAGTTAGCAGCTGTGATCTTTGCTTTAAAGATATGGAGACATTACCTCTATGGTGAAAAATGTGAGATTTATACTGATCACAAGAGTTGGAAGTATATTTTCTCACAAAAAGAACTCAACATGAGGCAAAGGAGATGGCTTGAACTACTCAAGGATTATGATTGCACGATACATTACCACATGGGGAAGGCAAACAAGGTGGCAGATGCTTTGAGTAGAAAAGACCATGGAGTTTTGAATGTGATGAGAATTGAAAGGGATCCAATTATCATGGATCTAGTAAGATGGACATGGGAATAACTAGGGAAGGTGAAACATCAATGATTTTTCAAATGGTTGCCAAACCATCATTACTAGAAAGGATTAAGAGTTCTCAGACCAATGATGAAGAATTTCAGAAGAAGATTAAAGATGTGAATGATGGAAGATAAAGGGACTTTGTGTATAAGGATGGAATTTTTAAATTCGGGAAGAGACTTTGTGTTCCCGATATACCTGATCTAAAAAGGGAATTGCTGGATGATGCTCATAGTTCCAATTTCTCTATACACCATGGGAGCACCAAAATGTATAGAGATTTGAAGGAACATTTTTGGTGGGACAATATGAAGAGGGAGATTTCTGATTTTGTGTCGAGGTGTATGGTTTGTCAACAAGTGAAAGCTGGATGGCAACATCCTAGTGGAGTATTGCAACCTCTTCCCATACCTGAGTGGAAATGGGATAATATTACGATGGACTTTGTCATGGGACTACCAAAGACTCCTAGAAGGAATGATGCAATATGGTTCATTGTTGATCGTCTTACTAAGTCAGCACATTTTCTTGCTATAGAGGAGGATCTACCACTTGAACGTCTAGCAAGATTATATATTAATGAAGTTTTAAGACTTCATGGAGTACCCCTATCGATTGTTTCTGATCGTGATCCTCGTTTTACTTCATGATTTTGGAAAAGTCTTCAAAAGGCCTTGGATACTGAACTTTGTTTGAGTACTGCTTATCACCCTCAAACAGATGGACAATCAGAACGGACTATTCAAACCTTAGAAGACATGTTGAGATCATGCTCTCTTGACTTTCAGGATATGTGGGATCAATATTTACAACTGGTAGAATTTTCCTATAACAATAGCTTCCATTCAAGCATTCAGATGGCACCTTATGAAGCGTTATACGAAAAGAGATGTCGTATACCAACCTGTTGGGATGACGTTGGTGAAAGAAAACTTGTGGGACTAGAACTGGTGGAAGAGACAATGGAAAAGGTGAATATAATCCAAAACCACATCAAATCAGCACAAAGTGGGAAGAAGAGCTATGTCGATAACAGAAGAAAGGTTTTGGAATTTCTGGTGGGAGATCATGTTTTCCTAAAGGTATCTCCATGGAAGGGAGTTATACGTTTTGGTAAGAAGGGTAAGTTGAGTCCCAGGTACATCGGACCTTTCGAAATTCTAGATCGTATTGGGGCTGTAGCTTATCGTTTGGAGATGCCGCCAAATCTCTCCAAAGTTCACGATGTTTTCCACATATCACTATTGATAAAATACATGCCCGACCGAACACATGTACATACCAATGAGAAATTAGAACTGGAACCCGGTCTATCTTATTGCGAAGAGCCCATCAGAATTCTCGATGTGAGGGAGCAGGTGCTGAGAAACCGGACGACTCGTCAGGTAATGGTTTTGTGGAGAAATCATAAAATGGAAGAGGCAATGTGGGAACCTGAGGAACTTCTGATGAAGAACCACCCGAGTCTTTTTATGCAGTAATACCCTAGAAATTGCGAGGACGCAATTATTTGAAGGAGGGGAGAATGTAACACCCCAAGCTTCCACAATACGTTTCCCTTCGAATAATGCAATAGCATGTGTTTTATGCATCCTAGAGCTCTAACACACACCACAACTAATTAAACTAGCCGTTGTGAATAGTAATACCTACTTTTTGAAATTTTATAATTTTTATTTATCAAAATGGACTTCATTTTCGGAATCGGAATATCGAAATTAGCCTATGTTGTATTTTTGGTATTTTTCTGAGAACTTCTAATTTTTTATGAATAGTGAAAAATACTTAAAAACAACATTTTAAATAAAAATAATTTATAATGATAAATTATAATATTTAGTGGTTTTAAAGTATAATTAGAATATATTTTTACCATTTTATCCAATGGTGGACATTAGAATTAATATAACATTGAAATTGGACATAAACAATTGCCAATCTTTTGATATAAATTGTTTCTTAAAAACACGCTATTTTTTTTGTAACAGCGGGAATTAATTATAAAATTAATAAATGAAACTTATATGTTTGGAATTTTGTAAAATAGACATCATTTTTGAATTCGGAATATCAATTATAGCTTAGGGTGAAATTTTGGCCTTATTCTGAAAAACTTCAATTTTTGATGAATAGTGAAACCACTAAGTGGTTGTTAAAAACTAATTTTTCGTTAAAATGAAATATGACCACTTCTGTGATTTGATTTTAAAAAATCTGACATACATGGTTATCATTAAGAAGTAAAATGTTGTTCAATGAGATTAAAATAATTTTTTGGTGAATAGTAACTTTTAAGTTCTTAATCGCGATTAGAGGTAATTAGTGTAGTTTAAGGTAAAAATAATGTTTTAATAATATGAGATGAGCTTGACACTTGTCCTACTCCTATTTTATGAGTCATGGCCGACCAATAAAACCCATGGGTCAACTTGGGGACCCCATGGAGCCACTTTAGTTGGAAAATGACATTATTATATATTTATTTAATGTTAAAATTAAATTGACACAAACATGAGTTGTTTTACTAAAACAGTTTTTATGTAAGGTTACACAAGTCCAAATTTTGACTATAAATATTCATTAGAAAGATAAAAAGATTTGCTACACAATAGTATTTTTTTTAATTTTTATACAATAAATAAAGTAAATTATTTATGACATCATTATGATGCAGCGATGACCTCATTATTTAACGATTTTAATAAAATGACAAGATAATGTAAAATACAAGGCTTACACTTGTCCAAAGTCTTTTTGATGGGTAGCTTTCGAACCCTTATCACCTTAGCCACGAATTATATAAGTGTGGGACATTTAGTATCCGAAAAGAATTGTATAATAATGTAACATTTCAATCTTTCCAAAAGAGCCCCTCCTCTCCACTTATAAAAGGACCCCACCTCTACCACATTATTCACACTTTCAAGACTTTTGGTTCGGCCAAACTCTGCCCAAATACTCTCCCAACTTCTCTCCCTTCATTCTAGATGCTTTACTTTATTCAGAAAGCCATCCTAAGGAGTCCTTTTGATCAAATCAAAAGGAAGAACCCGAAGAAGAGGTAACATTTTCATCACCCTCTTTCATGTTTCTTTCTTCTTCCACTCCCTCTTTGTTTATTATTTCAATTCTGAAATTATAACTCCAGTATCTTCTATATACTGTGATGTTATTATAAATATGGAACAAACATATTCAGTATTCTACCCATCATTTGAATGACATGTCACCATACGTGTGTACGTACGACTTACCGTCTCCACGTCGTGGTGTAATTGTTATTCAATATATTATTATTTAGGTGGGTATAATAATGATATGTAATTCATGTAAATAATAAATATAACATGATAATGATTCTCTATATATGATATACTATCCAATTATATATTATTTTAATATCAAAATAATGATATTGTCGCGCGTGCGTACGTACGGACTACCATCTCCACGAACGCGATGAGATTCATTCTCCGTCGTATCCATTCAAGTATAATTATCATTTGATGATTTAAAAATAATGTTTAAGGACATGATATCATTCTGGATATGAATAAGATACAACCTATCCATGAAAAAAACGACTTACGTAACAAAACATATAAAAGAAAACGAGTAAGTTAAACCCCGAAACAAAGATAAATCTAAGATATTGTTAACAAAGCAATGTTAAAAGATCATATATGATATCATATGACTGTATATGATTCTTGTATAATTTTATAACAATTATTTCACCATTATACAGGAGGTTAACCTACCTCAAACAAGGAAAAGTACAAGGTAAGGGTTTACTTCACAACCTCTTCATTATCCAAGGTTGTTTATACATAATTATCTACTGGGACCTCGTTATCATCCACATCCATGTTTCTTAAAAATGACTTTCAAAACATTTTTACTATTAAATGGAAAATGGGTTAAAGTCATTTATACCCTTATACATTTTTGAAAGGAATCTTACCGTCGTTTCCCAAACAATGTACTTTTTGACAAATTTAAGATAATAATGTTTTTTTAACTTATACGGCGGGTGCGGCTATTTTCCGGCATTATAACTTCATCGAAGCTTCCCTTACAAGCTTATAAGAATATTTTCAAAGTAAATGTATTTTTTTATAATTATGGGACTTTTAAATGATTTTAAAAAAAGAGATATTTCTCTCAAATAGCTTTGATTTCATCCATGTCAACATCCTTTTATGGGTTTTATGTTTATTTGAAATTGATTTATGATACAAAACATCCATTGAACATTTTGTGAAATATTTGACTATGGATGTGTTATTTTTATACCATCCATAGTTTATGGAGAAATTTTTGACATTTCGTATGCTAGCTTTAATACGAATATTTATGTTATGTTTAAACCTATTCATATGAGGAATGTATTGGACTTAATAAGTGACGGGAGGAGCCCGCTATAGCTCCTCGATGCATCGGTAGGTCTAATGAGACAACTAGACGTGGAATTGGCCGAGGCCCTTTCCCAATTTGATTTGTGGTTTTGGCCGAGGCCTTAATCATTTTAGACGTCTTGGCCGAGGCCTTGACAAAATGTTTCAGAATGTCTGGCATTATACATTCCCTCATTATGAAAGTGGTTATTGATATTTCATGTGATTATTCATCTAGTAGAATATCCATGTGAGTAAGTAATGGGATTATTTCATTTTAATTTTTCCATATTATGTTGAAGTTAATGTTTAAAATTCTTTTGTTTTAGTTATACATTGCCTTAAATGTTGATGTTTATTTATGAAAGCTTCCGCAATATTGTTATCCTTACTGAGCATCTGAGCTCACCCCTTTCAATGTTTTAATATTTTCCAGGATGTGAAGAAGTATTTTATGAATGACCTACAGGGATAGTCAGAAGAGGATATGAGTGTGGACTATGAAGACTTTGTTATTAGTTTTTCACTTTATGATGTAATGTAACATTTATGAATGTATCTAGTGTTTCCAAGGCTACTAAACTAATCAGTCTTTCGAGAATTGATCTTTTGTGATCATGCCAATGTTACAAAGTAATGCACCGACTCTGGGTAACTGGGGTCGGGGCGTTACATATATGATTATTTTAGTGTTTAACATGTCTGAGAAATTATTATATGAAAATTTAGAAAATTGGATACAAATATAGTGAATTGAGATAGCTTAAAAATAACAGAGTATGTAACAGGTTTTGAGGAACAAATTCTCTAACACAGTATAGAAATTGTGAGTGTTGGTTTTTGTGATCTAAATATTTTATAGTAAATCCATCATGAAAATATATTTTCAACAGCGCTTTATAAAAAAATTATGTAGAAATATCGATAATATTTTTTTAGTTCATATTTATACATCAGTTTATAATTACCAATTATTAAAAAATTATTCATGACATCCCCTGAATAAATATTAGATAAAATTGACATTAAAAAGTAAAAAACTGAATTGAAAATATTTCACTCTGCTATTGAAAATTTATCTAATAGAATCTTTTTGGAATCAAAATAGACATTTTTTAACATTTTTTGTGTGATTTTATTATATATTTTACCTAATTAATGATTTTATAATATATGAAGCACAACTGACCAATATCAGTAGTTTTTAATGAATATAAAATATTAGGATTATGAATTATATAGTCGATGAATGAGAATTATTTTCCAAGAAGAACTAAAATTAAATGATTATGGTATACGCCATTTATTTTACTCATCAGAACTAAATCATTTAGTTACATTGATTGGATAAAAAATTGTATATTAAGAAATGAAAACTATTTGAGATTAAATTATTTACTGAAAATAATGTTAATGAATCAGTATAGATAGATAGATATATACTATTCTATAGAGATGTTAAAGTAAAATTAATATACTATATTATATATCATTAATTGTTTTTAGGAACGAAGAATTGTGTATTTAATATTCTAGGTAAATATTATAAGATATTCCTAGTGGGTTTGTCATAGAATATTATAACAAAAAAATATCAATAATTTAAATATAGAAATAATATATTCATAAAATCCAATTAGATTATAAACATCATGCAAGCGATGTTAGTAAAAGGGAAGTTATTGATGAGCCTTGTCTGTTTTTTAGAATAACCAAAATTCATTTTATATCTTTTTTTTGAAACTATAAACACAAAAAATCACCCTATTTTAGTAATATTGAAAAATGAATGTCACATAAGATAAAATATGATATAAATCCCTCACATCAAATCATCTCTTTAAATAAGAATTAAATTTTAATAATAATTTTTCAAAGAATAATTAATCTATAAAACACATTCATATCTCTATTAATTATCTCTAATTCTACTTAAAATGTTTTTATACATAACATATAAATTTATGATTCAAGTGATAATATATATTTATATAAGAATAATTGAAATTTATTTCAAGATAGTGGATGAAATATATACATTAGTTAACCAAAATTTCTTGATGCAAATGGGATGGCATATAAAAAGTAACATTAAAAGAGGTAGTGGGTGGAGGTGCTCCCATGAAGCATAATACGTAGAAAGTATAAACCAAATTTTTGGAATTAGATTCACCCTGGTAGGTGACATATACTTAAATAATAATAGTTTATTCTACAAGGAAGTAGTTAATGTTATAGAACAATTATTTGAATATTCATAAAAATTAAGAATAATATTACATTAAAAAATATCCAATTATATATTTTCATTGTTTCTCTTGAAGAAGAAAATATTATTGTGTTTATTGATGAATAAAATAGAAATAGATTGTAATTTTGTTATCTAAAAGAAAATATTAGTTACTAAATGTTTTATGAAATGACAAAGAATTATTTATGATAAATCCATTTTCACCTATCATCATAATAAAATTCATTTTCATTCAACTTATCATATAATCCTTATATGCTAATAAAATTTAAAAATGATTTTCAATACCACTCCATTAATGAAAATCATATGTAATATTATAATAAGATATAAAAGGTTAAATCAATTATATCCATAACTTTTTTTAAATTACAACGAACCATATATGGATGTAAGAAAGAATCATGATTTTGGAATATTAATTTTGATAAATTAATGAGGGATTTAGTTTTTTTAATAAGGAATGTGATCAATGTGTTCAAAAAATATTACTATATTTGTTATTTTTTCCATCTCTAATGTGTTAATGACATATACAATAAATAATTTTAGACTTAAGGATTTATAAGGAAAATATAAAATAGGTTTAATCATGAATACTTAACATATATATAATTTTTCTAGATAATTTGGTCTAGTAATATAGTTTTATGGGCCACATAGATCAAGTCATAATATATACATTGCCAACGTATTGTAAAATCACAATATGAAAAAATTCATGATGTATTTATTTCTTTGTAACAGGTTGAGACAATTTCAAACCAATATTGATTATGTTTAAATAATAGTTGTAAAATTTCAAAAATGACATAGTGAAGTTCAATAAGTATTATTCATAGCATTCTAATGGTAATATAAAAAATAATGGAGGGGTTCATAATTCTTGGAGATATAGGTTTTCTTCATTTAAATTTGATTAATAAGGGGTATATAAATAGTTAAATTGATTTCATTTAATATATTATGACTAGGTGAAGATGATAGAGAATGTTATTTAACTTGGTTGGAGTCATCTCTATGCATAAGAAGTAAATTGTGTCTACTAATCAAGATGAAGAAAATATTTAGGAATATATTTATTCTAGTTCATATAATTTTATCAAGAGATGCCAATAAAATTATAATATATATTGATATCATAATATATCTTATATATTGTATTAAAATCCATTTTATCTTATGAAATCAATACATATATAACAGAACTATATTGTGGTTAATTTTTATGAATTCATTTAATCTTGTTATATTATTCATTTCACACAACACTATAAATATATTTTCACAAATTCAATCTTTCCATCCACATAGATATATCATGGAATATGTTACACATAATCCCATATCACTATATGTCACATGTAATAATAATGAAATAGTAAAATACATAGAATATTGTCCTTCCTTGATGGTTGTCATATCACGTAAGTCCGAGTGTTACCTAATAATAATATATATTTGGAAATATCATTTTAATGGAATATAACCATATTTTTAATTGAATATATATGAAATACTATTTTATAAATTGTGAAAATATTTTGTTTTAAAAAATATAAAATGAATTCATACATTCCCAATTAATGATTATGAAAATCGATTGAATATATACAAAAATATTATTATAGTCACAAAGCTATTTAAACCTTCTAAATATAATTAATTACGAATTAATTGCTATAATAATGTAATAAAAATTATATATAGTAAAAAAATTGGATATTCATCTAATATATTCTATTGATATATGATAAGACAACCCCAATTTAATGCATAAAATGTTATATTCTTATAATGGCATTTTTATCACCTTTTAATGGTTAATCCATTTTAAATACAATTTTTTGAACTTTTATAGGTTTATTATATGAAAATAAAATTTAACATTGGAGGGAAAACATAAAAAATAGGGTAGTATAGTTTATTTATTTATTTATAAAATGATTTATTTTTTAATGATTTGTAAACTATAAAGGATTCTATTATAAAGAAACTTATTCATCTAATTTAATTACAAGGTAAAATATTATTTTAAAATTATTTAATATTTTTTTAGGTAACATTTTTTACAATTAATCCAATTTAGGTCATTTTAACAAATTTTACATTGAAATTTGATAAAAAATATTAACAAACTTTTGATTAGTTATACATAAAAAATCCACAGTGTTGTCCCTACATCGGAATAAATTTTAATTTATTGTCATCCACTTATGTGATTAGAATATGGAAAATTGTATTGTATATTTGGAATATTAGTAATTTATAATTTATAATAATTTAAATTATGTTTTATTTTAAATATTAGTCAAGGTGATTAAAATTCATTTTATCAGTTATGAAAAAAATTAGGTTAATAAATTACTAAACCTGAAAGTTAAGACCCAAAATGACATAGATACATGTCCATCACCCATTGGATACCAATATTTAGACCCTATTTCCAATTTTCTTGACTTTTACCCTTTTTTATCCACTTTAAAGATGAAAAAGTGGGTGTAATTCTAACTTCAAATATTTAAATGTGTGTCACTCCTCCACAATAAAAGGTCTTCACATCTACCCATTCCTCACACATCTGAAACCATTTATGTTTGTCCAATATCATCACATGTATCCTACAAATAATCCTCCATTTAAACATGAATCCCCATTTTGTTCACAATTTCACTCAAGGAATCCCGTTGGCATAAACGAAAAAGAGTAATCTGATTAAGAGGTAACATCTTCTCATAAACTCTTTTTCTTTACTTACATTCTTTACCCCTGTGATGTATTTATTCTATTAAAGTGTGATAAAAAAGTATCATAAATATAATATTATGTTATTATCCAAATATTTATTTATTAACTTACACACACCTCCTATTGATGGAGATCGAACATGTTGTATCTGTGTACGTCGAACTACTTCCTCACGAATCGATGATTGTTCATTTTTCATTTAAAACCTATAATTGTGGCCATTATAATGGACAAACTATTAATAAATTTTATATATTATATTTATTATTTATTACATCTTATTTATTACTTTTTCATGATACATCTCATTACTTCCCCTTTGATGTTATTACGATAATCTCATTTGAGGATGCATGGACTACCGCCCCCTCCAAGCGATTTGATTCATTCACAAACCACTTGGAGTGTAATAAGGATGGGTTTAGTGAGCCTATTATATATATATATAATATTCATGATACTTAAATTATAATATATATATATATATATATTTCATTTATATAATTTCTTTTAATACAATAAAAAATTGAAACATTGATATAGTGTAAGTACGACTTACCGTCTCCATGAACGGTGTCTTCCATTTCATCCTTTATTATGCTATATATTATTATAATATAAATATACTGGATAAATATGATATTAATATTATTATATAAATTCTACAATCATGATATAAGTTTAAGGACCAATGGAATAAAAAATTAAGACATATGCGAAAATCAAAGACAATATTACCCAAAATGAAAACTTAACGTAGGATCATTAACAAATGGGTAAAGTAATGACATAATAAAAACATATAAGGTAATATATATAATAATATTATTCTATTATTTATGCATAATAAACTTTTCTTTATTATAAAGGAATTTTGTACGAGTACGGAGAGAGTCAATACACATGGTATGGCGAATTTCATCTCACTTTTTATTTATGTGAGCGTCACTGTATATTCACCACTATATCCTTTTCTGTGCTGTATGTACTTCCAATTATTAAATTTTATGTATATTAAAATTAATTTTATGAATATCCAAATATCTGTTATATGATCCCTATTTCATAGGGTTTAAATTTCAAAAGTTACTAAATCGATAAAATAATTTTGTTCCAATTTTCCTTCTTTGTGACTCATGTTTTATTATGCACTTAAATTATTTTTAGAGGATTATATACTTCCATTTTACATTTTATATCATTTATATAAATATTTTCATTATATAATAATCATGATTTAATTTCTTTTTTATACATTGACAATATTATCCTATGTTTTCATTTTATAAGTGTATATTGAGACAATATCATCGCTTTTAGAGATTACTTATGTTTATGATTCTATTGATGAAATATTATGATCAATCTATCAATAATATTAATGATAATTATTATCATATTTTTTATACATTATACACTCAATTTTTTGTACCATTTTTATACTATTTGGAAATTAACATAATGTCTTTTTAAGTAAAATATGATCTTCTCTGTATCTCTTAGGTCAAAAAAATGTTATACTCAAAAACCAGGTTTTAGAAAATGTTTTCAAAATGACATCAAAAGATACATGATGATAATTTTCATGAAAATTATATTTTAAATATTTCTATTTTTTAAAGAATCCTTATTTTTTTCAAATCAATATTCTATAAAAATGTATTTCAAAGGGTATTACGTAATAAAAATCAATTTTCTATCAAGAAAGGAAATTTTCCTCGTGAAATTATTTTGAATGAATTTTTTGAATTATTTTAAAAACAAGACACAATGCATTGGTGATAATAATTGAATTATGGGGAAAGTGTTCAATTCATCAATTCATATTATTTCTATAAAAGGATTATGTAATAATGGCATGAGTTTTATGAAACTCATATCACTTTACAGGTTAAATGCGTTTAAAAATCGATTCTTTTCACTAGTAATTATTTCTGATGATTTGAATATAAAACCTATATCTTTCCACATGTTATTATATGTTTACATTTTTTTAAAATCCATTTCATTTTTAGGGTTTTGATATGTCTTTTCATGATCTAGTGGCACATGTATGTATGATTTCATAATATAATGGGTGGTCCCAATATCTCCCTCCAATGTATTGGGTAAAGATTTATATCTCATGAGATAAACTATGATGGTCTTTGGAGTGAACCTTAACTTCAAATATGGCCACGATGTCAAACCATGACTAATAATATGGTATAGGTAGTGAACTAATTCTACTATGATTGCCATGGGAGTGAACCACGACTACTATGATGGTGTGATGAGTGAAACCCTACTACTAAGATGGACTTCGAATCGATCCCTTGGCTACAATAGAAATCATTATATGATTATATGTTTGATAAAATCCCATTTTTATTCATTAATCATGTTTTCATGGATTATGATATCTATTTCATTATGATTCATGTCTTATAAAATTCCAATATTTGTTCCATTATCTTTGTTATGATATTTTATATGTTGGGTATGATATTATATTTTATAAATCACATTCTCATACCCCTATTTTCATTTTTATTCTTATGTGTCTTCCATTGATACCTTTATCGATCATTTTAGATCACCCTTTTTTATGTTTCCATTCCTCCAATTTGTGACAATTTGTAATATGTTTGATATTTAAAATAATGGTGCCAGTCAAGAATAACCTTGGGGGATATAATGTATCTCATATATGTAGAAGTTTCAATGTTTCTATGTTTCATAATGTACTACACCAACTACAGTCTTTTGGGTGTGTGTTTGTTTTAGGTTTAACTATTTCTCAATAGTTATTTAATGTAGATGTTTTCAAATGTGAGGGTTTTAATAGTTGGTATAAAAAGGAAAGGTTAACCTATTGAAACAAGGATGAGAAAACATTAGTTAGATCTATATGTATATTTCTATGTATATTTAAAGGGATGACTCTATGGATAATTATGACAATGATTTAACATTTAGGAAAATGTCCTGGAATTTTGGTTTAAGGACAGAGTGAGTGGATTCCGAGGAATACATCATTGTCTGTATAGAAAAACTGTATTTGTATTTAACACAGATGTACCTAGGCAAAACAACAATGACATGTTGATCCAGTCCTAACATGGGGTTATCGATTACACTATAATGGGATTTCAATACACCTAGTTTGACACACCCTGGGGATATTCTTATGGAAGTAATAAATCATCGCATTCCATTATAAATAATTAAAATATAATTTTACTATGATTAGCATGCGATGAACCTATGGTGTCATAGATTAAGGAATGTGTCATGATTTAGATTGGATATACGTAAGTCTTTTTATAACTATGTGGTTTTATTTTATATTAATCAATTCTCAATCAATGCTTCCAGTTTTGGTCAATGGTAGGAACTGAAACGAACATAATTAATGTTTAATGTGTTGGAAGTTTTTATGATGGGGGTTAAAGAGGGATGATCACTATAGTGAATGACATAGTTATCTTGCCTAATCATTTTTAACAGAACATTTCTAACAATGTTTTCTTTAACGAACTGTCAGACTCACTAATGAAGAAAATGAATGAGTTTTTTGAGAGTTTTGTTATTGGAGATCATGGTGGAAAGAAGATTAGGTTTTGTGTGTGTCATGAATGTGGAAATAATCACCTAAATGAATGTCTTGGAGTAAATAGAAGGTGTTTTGACTGTGGAAAATATGGACCCAAAAAAATTCTTTTAAGGTAAAAATGACGAGTTTAGTTAACGAAATAGATGTGAGTTTTGGTCTCTCTAAGACACCATAGAAGGATAAGGGTTTCAATTATGAATAAAATGGTCATTATGCAACACCATGTCCCATGAAGAACCTTTAATAATAGAATGCTCAAGGTTTTGTGAGTAATGATTAAATTGTTTAAGATGGTTAGACTACAAATGAAATGGGAAAGGAAATAGTTATTATTATTAATCTATTAAAGTTTATGTAATCAACAATTTTATGTATTACAATTCAAAATTTATGAATAATTATTTAAAAAAGTATTGCCTTGCATATTTTTTTCAATTAGTATTTTCAATATTATTTTGGACTAGTGAAGTGATTTAATAATAAGATGAAATTTTGACTAAGAGATTGTATCCCGTAAAATAATATTTATGATAAGATAATGATGTATGGATAATGATTTTTGGGATATAAATATGTATATTTGACAGTGTTGAATAATTTAGAACTTTGTAACGACATTTTTATAGGTGTTTTTTGATTATACTAATGAATTATAAATCATTTTTGAATTTGAGGAGTACATACAATATACATTAAAATGAGGAATCTTGCATGTTTTCAAAAATGACTAATGGTAATTCAGTTTGTTACCATGTTTCAATAGAATATATTATGTTGGTATTAACATGTATGGAATGTGACAATAATGAGCTAAAATTTTATATACAGGGGAATCAATGTTAATCTAATTTCATCACTTTCATTCTAATGTATTGTATTTTTCAACATTTAGAAGTTTTATAAGGTTAACCGTTCATGAAAATTATATTTTAAACATTGGAGGAAGTATTTCTGCACTGAGTTTGTATTGAAAACCTAGGTTCAATGTCCCTATATTGATTAACCTTACGTCAAGGATGTATATTTTTATATTTTTCAAAAAGGGAATCTGGTATGTCGGGGGAAAACAAATCATGCCTGAGTCATGAACCCATGACCAAAAGTGGATAAGGGTTTCATGCCTACCACTATCCCCTATGATGTCGTGGTTAATTAATAATTAATTATATTGAAAAGATACTTATTATTAATAAGTAGCGTTACTTATAATTTTTATACATTAATGCATTTTGATTTTTTTAAGAGACAAATAGTTATACTTTTTATTCTTTTAATGTCATTATAATAAGTTAAAAGCATATTTTAGTGCTTTATTCATCAAAATAAATTTTTGGACATTCGTTCCATGAGGAAATGGATGTATTTGAATTGTTAAAAGAAAAATTAAAGAATGAAATTGTTTTCATATAAAACTTATCAATAATTAATCAGCGTTTTGAAAGTGAAAAAAAATAATTTTCCTAAGGATTTAATTTTTATTGAGTTCATTTTTTTTATAACTCATCAGGGATTTATGAATTTGAGGCCCTCAATATTCCATTGACAATTTATTTGTCTATTATTTATGACCTAAATCACTCCCAATAAATATTTATTATTTTCCCACTTGTCCAATCTTCAGTCCTAGACTATGTTATCTTTTGTGCAAATTTAGTAATATTTTACTTTGAGTAATTATTATGGTTCAAATTTCCCTTTTTAAGGAATGATTTTGTATCCATTTTACGATTTAGGGTTCTATGACTGATACATTATTACATTGAAATATTTATAACCAAAAATAATATCTATAGGGAAATTCAATTTAAGGGGGTAGAATGTGTCACCCTATAATTTTGGTGATATTTTTTTTAAATTAATTTATTTCTTTGATATTATTTATTTCCCGCAACACTGAAAATAGCTTCTCTCTAAGAAAAAAAATCCATTCACATAGAGAAAATATAACATATTTGACACGAAATACTAAATTAGATTATGAATCACGGAACAGCATAAATATTTTACATTACACACTAGATATACCATCCTCGATGTCTTGTTTAACAGGTGTAATCGAGTGTTACCTAACTGTAATATATTATTATAAATATTATTGTAATTCAATATTACATTGCTATTAATTTAATAGTTAAAAAATATTGTTAAATCGGATATGGGAATTTTTTGGTTTTCACAAATATAATTTTAATTCATAGGTTACCAATTAATGAATATGAAAAGCATCTGAATGTAAAGGAAAATAATATTTTTGCCACAAACCTATTTAAACCTATTAAATTTAAATAATTATAAATAGTAAGTTATGTTAATTTTATACATATTTTATATAATCAATAAAATATATTTTTTATTAAACTAATATATTCTATTGAAATTAAAAAAAACAATTTCGATTTTATATATAAAACCTATTTTTTATAAATGTAGTTTTTACACATTCTAATTACAATCCTATATTAATTTTTTTTTAACATTTATAGATTTAATATATCAGAAAATTTTAATTTAAAATAAAAACATAAAAATAGATTATGATAACTTTTTTGGTATTTTCATTAAATGTTTAATCTTTTAATAAATAGTTATAAATACTAAATTTTACATTATGGTCACTTTTCATCTAGTTTATTTAGATGGATCAATTATATTTTTATATGAATTAATAGTTTAGTTAGATAATATTTTTACCAATTAACCCAATTTTGGTCATAGGAACCAATTTCTCTTAGAAATAGGATATAATAACCCAGAAAACATTTGATTAGTTTTACATTAAAATCTTACAGTATCGTTTTAACAATGTGATTAATTTAAAATTAATTTCTACCACTTGGGTATTAGAATTTGGAAAAATAGATTCTATATTTGGAAGAATAAAAATATGAAATTTCTATTTAATTCCAACTTAGTTTTTTTTTGTAAAAATATTAGTGAAGGGGATTAAAATTAATTACATCGTTTATGAAAAAAATATATGTTAATAATGTTTTACGACTCAAATTTAAGACAATGAATGACATATACACATGCTGAAATCCCACTGGATGTCCATATTTCGAACCTATAATAAATATTCTCATCCTTCATCGATTATTGGTCCCAAATTCAACACAAAATAAGTGGGTGTGATTCTCCCTTCATATATTTACAAGATTTCCTCTTATCCTCCACTTAAAAAGGCAACCACCTTTACCCATTCCTCAAACCTCCCAAACATTTTTTTATACCATGAGCTATAGAAGTATTCACCATAAAATCACCCATTAATCCATTATGCACCCCATTGAGAGGGAATATTCTAAAATAATCCATTTGTCTTAAACCAAAATGAGTTACATGATTAAGATGTATCGTATTCTCTAAAAATCCTTTCTATTATGATCATTATTCACCCCCTCTAATCTATTTAATCCATTATTTTGTGACCAATCCAAAATAAAACATATATTGTGATGTTTTTATTCAAATATTTCTACCTACTATTACACAATCTACCTTTTAATTTATATCAAACATGTTTTTTCTATGTACATTGAACTATTGCCTCACGAAATGATGATTGTCCTTTTTTTTCATTTACAACCTATAATAGATCCCATTATGAAAGAAACTATATGTATATATTTCATATATTATATATATTATGTATTTAATTATATTTATTCCAATTTCAACACATATCCAGTTACATTCCATTTGGTTTTAATATGATGATCATGTTTGAGTATGTATGGACTACAACCCACATAAAGTGATGTGATTCCATCCCACACAACATGGAATGTATTAGGGATGGGTTTAGTGAAAATGTATGATATAAAATATATATTAATTCTATTTTAATGATTTATATAAATAAATAAATATTTATTTATTTCATTTACAAACATTTTTTCAATATGAAAACAATACAACTGAAATAATGTTTATGCATACATATGACATACCCTCTCTAGGAACAGTGTATTCCATTTCATATATCATAATTATATATAATGTTATAAAAAAATAAACATGATATAAATGATATTTATATCATGATATAAATTATTTAATCATTATATTTGTAAAAGGATCCATGATATAACAAATGAAGACACATGTAAAAAACCGATCGAATATTACCTGAAGTGAAAACCATAACATAGGATTGTTAACAAGGGGGTAATATAAGATCATAATCGAAAAATAAAAAATAATAGATTTAACAAAATTATTCTTTAAAATATGTTTAATAAACTTATATTTATTATACATGACTCTAGTATGAGTAAAGAGAGATTCAAGACACATGGTAAGGGGAATTTCATCACACATCTGTAATATTCATATTAGGTTCATCTCAATTTTAATTTCTAGGATATTCATATTATGTTCATCTATCTTTACTTTTTTTTGTTTTCAATGTAATCCATATTGTTTAATTATATGAATAAATAAATAAATTTATTGATATCAACATATCCATTATATTTTCTATTTTAATGGGGTTCAACTTTCAAAAGTATCCAAAGTGGAAAAATAATTTTGTCTCAATTTTCATTCATTGGGATTCAAGTTATTATGCACCTAAACTATTATTTTTTGGTTTAAAATATTCCATTTTTCATTTTATATCAAGAGTGTAATTATTTTCATGATATTATAAGTTTAATTTAATTTTCATTCCCTATATAGAGAGTATAATTCCATGTTACCAAGCAATAAGAGTTTACTAAGGCAATCTCACCACTTTTTGAGACTCTCTATGTTTTTTCTTCACTTTTTTAAATATTATAATCCATCTCCCATGAATATTCATTAAATTAGTTATCTACTATTTCATCATTATATCTTATATTTTTAGTACTATTTTTTAACACAATGCTACTTTAGATATTTTTTTCATGTAAAATACGCACGTCCTGCAATTTTCTATCAGAAAACCTTTATACTAAAAAACCATGTATTAAAGAATATTTTTAAAATGATTTAAAAAGATCCATGAATATTATTTTCCTGGAAAATGAATTTAAAAATTTTATATTTTTTTTCCACACATCCTTTATAAGTTTTGAAAGATATTTTAAAAAAAATTGATTTCAAAATGTTTTTTATATAAAACTCAGTATTCCAAGAAGAAAGAATATTTTTTATTAAGAAATTTTTTTAATGATATTTCAAATTTATTTTTTAATATAAGATAACATCCATTGGTTTTACGCATTCCTTTATTGGGAGAGATATTAAATGTATCCAATTATATTCTTTCATTAAATATATTATGTTTATATGGTGTGATGTTTATGAAACTGGTATCTCATTCACAAGTTATATTTTTTGGAAACCCGCATCTATTCATGATATATGATTTATGATGAGAAGAATATAAAAATGTATCCTTCAATAGGTGATGACATGTTTACATGTTGATGATTCCAAATTCATTTCATGGGATTTGATATGTCTTATAATGATCTTGAGTCAGATGTATGAATGATTTAATTATGTTATAGGTGAGAACTGTATCTACCTCCACAATATTAACTAATGATTTTTATATAATTAAATATACTAAAATGGTCATGGGAGTGAACCTTGACAATTATTATGGCCATGGGAGTGAACCTGGACAATTAATATGGAATGAGAAGTGAACTCATGGAACTATGATGGCCATGGGAGTGAAACATGTTTACTATGATGGTATAGGTAGTGAATCCATACTACAAATATTTACTTGGAAGTGATGACTTGGATAATATGAAAATTATTATATGATTATGTGTTTTCCAAAATTCCATGTTTTATACATATGTTAACATTTCATGAATTATGCTCTCTATTTCCATGTAATTAATATGTTATGAACGTCCAATCATTATGCCAGGATCTCTGTTATGATCTTTCAAATTAAGGGTATGATTTTTTATTTTCATTATAACATTGTCATACACTTATGCTCATGAATATACTAACACGTATCCCTTGTTTCTCCATACTGAGATATTGATCTCACCCATTTTATGTATCATTCCCCCAGGTTATGATGCTATGTATTATATTTGGCATGTCAAAGAAGGGTGATAGTTAACAAGATCCTAGAAGTAGATTATGTAGCTCATATATGTACTAGTGTTTGTGTTTCCCAATTTACAATGGCATTGTACCAACTACAGTCTTTGTGCGTCTGTTCATATAATGTTTATGTATACCTAAAAAGTTATGTAATTATAATGTTTTGAAAAGAGATGGACTCTATTGGGTAAACACTTAGAGATACCAAATATTATGATTTTTTCTTAAAGAAGTGAAGATAGAGAAATTAGTGTAGACAAAGAGGAACTTGAAAGGCTTAAAAAATAAAACAACACTATATTAATATCATGTTTATTATTTTAGATATAATAATGTTTTATTCAGAAATTGACTATAGTGAAAGAGAGAGTCTATTGGAGTTCATTTTAAAGAACTATTAGACATCTAAATTCAATTAAAAATATATTAATAAATATCATATCACTTGATATTTGTTATTTTATATAACATTCATGTGATAAATTCCCCAATTTTTTTGTCTTATATAAACATTATTATAGATATCCTATATAACGAAAACCTATAAATTCATGAAGATATTCATAGAAATATGTCATATGGTGTAATTAACAACTATTTTATGGGTCTCATATGATATCTCAAAATGATGTGTTGGGAGATCGGAAGACATAGAGAAGTATTATTATGATGTTTACAGTAGATAATATTAATGAAGAGAGGTTTTGTGGATAAAATATTCACTATGAATTAAATATGTTTTATTTTTCATTAGTTATTCATATCTATGAACATATGTTGTGGTTATATAAATTTGATTATTTTTAATCAATATAATGAATCCCATATATTTATGTATAGATGGAATAATTTATGGCATAAGATCATGTAAGGTATGGATATAATGGCTGTTTGATAAGTGATTTTCAATTAATTTAAAACTTCATGAAAATATTTTTCCATTATGTGACAATAGAAGATTATATCTCATTACATTTTGTTGAAATTGAAATATCGAATTAAATCCATTACAATGGTATTTAATTATTTATTTTATTCCATAATGTTGAAGATTGATAAATAACTCATATAACATTATGACATAAATGAGAATCTTTATTGATGAGATATTAAGTTATGGGATTAGATTACATAGCTTATTTCATTACCGGGTTGTTATTTCTGTGAATGTAAATTATGTATTTATTGTTGAATATACACATTGATAGATGAGGATCATAGACATTAGATAAGTGAACTTAATGCAACTGAGAAAGTGGCATAGATTTCCATAGAGTATGTTTATCAAAATTCTCATTAAAAATTATTGATTATAATATTAAGAATTAATAATATTAAAAAATAACATAAAAGATAATTATTCATGTTTTTTATAACATAAATTTAATTAGGAGATATTTTAGTATATATTATGTGTCACACCCGAGGTATTAATATTTTCTTTTTCGGGTTTGGATCGGTTTATCATCCATTTATCTTTAGAATTGGGGGTGAAATGTTTTATATTTTAGTGTATTCCTTCATTTTATCCATAGTCTATATTCATTCTTTTTTATTTCTGTCAATTTTTGAGTAAATATATAGTTTTGGGTTGGAATGATCCTTTGAACGGTTGGAACATGGTTAGTGGTAACCTTGCGCCCAACCCAAGAAACCGTGTAGTAGGTAAAAAAACCCATTGCATGGCCTTTTCATGGTCATGTATCGTAGCCTAGATAAGCATGTAGCTACTATATCCATTGTATTATGCAATCATATGGTCTTCATATATATTTCAAAATTGTGTAGTCTAACCATATGGTCATGCCAACTCATTAGAAATGTTTTCTCTGTTTTTTCTCTCTCCTATATTATAATCTCTTTCCCCCCTTTCTCAACCCCATTGACTCCCTAGTACTAGGTGCACCTCCCACCACATCTCTGCCTCATTGGGATACAAGTTTAGGGTGTCATTGTCTCATAATATTTATGATCTATCATGTAAGTCCCTTTATCTCTACTTTCCATATTTGTTTTGAGTTTTCTCAATTATCTATTGGGGGATTTAGTTTTCTAGTGTGTATGGGTTTTTGTTTTAGTGGTAGATGTCGTTTTTGGGTTTGATATTGATGTCTTAAAAAATATAATTCATTTTTAGAGATTTCTTAAGGTGGGGTTTCAGTTTCACACAATTTTTTGATGGTTTTTCTTTAGAGGTAGGTTGATTCATACCCCAGTACTATGGATGATATTTTTTCATTTAATTAATTTTTGAATATCATTTACTCTATTTATGTTTTGTGAAGAATGTTTTTGAAAGCATTGATATGTATTTATATCGGAAGTGAATTTTAATAAATGAAATAAATTCTATGTCTAGTGGATTCTTTTTGTATAGTTTCTTATCAAGGAATTTATACATTTTTGTACGATGTGTAATATATTTTCATTGGATCATGAAGTGAATGTTTTTTGAAAAGAGAATTTATATGTAAAATGAGTCATTTTGGTTCATTAACTACACTGTCCACTTTTATGCATGAATTGATAATTTTGTAATTGACTAAAATTTTTTTTATACAAATGTTTTAGTATATGTGTGACTTTAATAAGGGGATTGGACCATTGAATTTGTTGGATTAGTATATTTGTGTTCCTTTTGATTTATTTATATGAGTATTTACAAATTGGGTAAGGCATGCTGAGTCTGTTTATGATTTTTTTAGTTTGGCTAAAATGAAAGGTATCTTGTTTTTTAAAAAGGGTGAATTTCTTGGAATGCATAGAAATTGAGTATGTGACTTGTATGTTTTGTGATATGTGAACATTAACATGAGAATAAGGTAATCCACAATGTCTAGGTGGGATGACATAATCTATTCTGTCAGTGATTCGGAAGTGGCATGTCCCTGTTTTACTTAGCATGATTGACAATTAAAATACCGAGAAATCATTGACGATGATTGGAGTCCACTAAATTTTTTGATGATTCTCCTATCCAGTGGATCATTCAAAAGAATGTGTATGGTTTTGGTTACTGTAAAACCATTCTCTGAGGTACATATTTCTAAGGACCCACTCATGCTTGATGAACCCTTAGATATTTACACATTTTTATCTACAATATATGAAGTTATTCCATCCGTCGGTATACGGAGGACCACATGAGTTTGTTTTCTATTTATAAAATTCATTTCTCATTTTTGATAGTGTTTTTGAAATGTGTTTCCTTCAATGTATTCCTTTTAAATGGTTGACTTAATAATTTAATTTCATATCTGTTTTATTAAAATGATTGAATTTATATGACCACGTTAGATTATCAATTTAATGTTTTAGCATGGAACCTTTGTATTCGATGGAATCCTATTGGGATTTGTCTCACACACTACATACACCATTGGGTGTATGTTGATCATGTTGTATGTTTATTACTGCTAAATAAAAGAAGTTATGTGGTAATGGTGCATATTGTTTGTGGTCTACTCTTGTGGGATTAGTGGATGATAATTGTGGAGATGGTTCCTCATGTGTAATTAATGTTTGGGTTGTAGTTTTCAGTTTTCTTTATTGTATTGATTTTTGGAGATTTGTATTAGACAGTAAAAATCATTTTTTAAAATTGTTACGGGCTTGTTTTGTTGTATAGTTCTAGGTTTGGAATATTTAAAATTGTTTGTTGTTTTTATATAAGCATTTGTGTAAAATTTCTCCAATGGAATTTTATTAAAACAGATGAACTATTTTCCAGACTATAGGGATAAGGAACGCCCATTGGTATATTCCACATAACGGGTCAGGCACTGGGTCAGATGGTGACCCATCTGAGTTCCTGAAAATTTGTATTATAGATAGGTTACACTCTTTTTTGTATTTTTATTTGGGGAAGATTCTGTGTAAACTAGATCTAGGATTTTTAGAACATGATATTCTTGTTATGATTAAGGTTCCTTGCCAACAAACTTCGTGACAATACTAAAGTTACCATGAGAAGTTGGGTTTCATATGAGACTTTTATTTATTGTTGTTGTTCGTTGATGGGTGGAATATAAATGAGTGTGTGGATAATTGTATCATTGAGGTTGTCGAGCCTTAAAAACAATGTTGATTTTGTGAAGTTTCCCTATAACACACTTTATGATGGTGGGGTGATTGGTGTATGGATTCCATCCAGATATTCAAGTCACCCATCAAACCCAATTTCCACTCACATTGTCTTTTCTCCATGGATTTTGAAATAATTATTTCTGAAAACCCTTCCTGAAAAAGTGTGGAATCAAAAAATTAAGGAAAAATGGTATGATTTTAATAATATGGGAAATTGGTACTAGAATCATTTAATAATAAAATAGAATGGTGGACTTTCATGAAGTGGTATTTTTGCAAAATTAGTGTGATTCTATTGAAATTGGATTTCTACAATCAAAACATGTTATTAATCGAAAACATGTTGTTTGGAAAATGAAAATCAATTTTTGAAATTATTTTCGAGATTTGTTTAAATAAGGTGATTTGAATTTTTAATTAAATTGGATTATATCATTTAATATGTGTTTTTAATGTTTTTTTAAATAAATATAAATAATTTTTGATCAATTTATGATTGTCGTCTGATCAAAAGTGTTGATCAATGTGGTGGAATGTTTTGGAAATTGACATCTATGATTTAAAAGTGAGTTTTTTATTTGAATGGTATGTAATTTAATGAGGAGGTTTGTGAATTTTAAATTTTGTTTTGATTTTTTATCTAGCATTTTTGTGGAAGAAAAGTTTGGGTTGAATGTTTTCATTTTGTAAAGTGGAAGGGTTTGGTTATAAAGTTTTCTATTCTCACAAGTGAGCAAATTCATGGGTATATATGAGATGGTAGATAAGAAAATGTCGGGATTGGATGAGTTTTGTGATGTACATGTGGTGGGTGCCCATTGTGGCATATAAACATGCTAGTGTGAGTATTATGTCATAACATTGGAGAATGCGTGATTCGACGATCCAATTTACATTCAAAAAATGATTTTAATGGAAAATAATTTGGTTTAAAAACAAGTGACTATGTTGGGTGTATTTTATACAATATTTAATGTTGTTATGCAGTGTTTTAAAATCAATAAACCCATATTGTTTGAACGAGTATATATGTATTTACTCTCTCAGAATGTTGGGTTGAAGTGTTTTTTAGTTGTCTTTTTTTAGATGTGTTTTTTGAGACCTCTATAGTGGTTTACCTTGTGTGTTTAGTTTTTTTTTGTGGAACGTCATGGCGAATAGACAAATTTAATAGGGTCCTTTGATTTCCTTCTTGGCTAGTGTATTCCAAAATAGTGAAATTGACCCATAATTGTTGTATAACCACATGATGTTTACCGTTGGAATTTCTTCCAGTTGATCAACATAAGTACTTTATCCTGGAATATAGAAAATAGAATCTTTGTCCTTTTTTTCTTGGTTAAGAGAGTCCTCTCATAGAGGGAAAGACGATGTCCGGGTATTTGAAAGAAACTTTAGTTGTTTGAGTTGTTTGAGATGTCACGTATTATTTTTTACACTGTGGTGTCTGAAGAGGCTACCTAGAAGTAGTAAAGTAAAAACAAATGGGTAAAATTTTAAGGTTTATGGGTTGATTGTGTTAACCACTGTCCTAAAATAGTATTCATTCCATTCATAATTTTCTTATTATCCTGGGGTTTTTAGGCCACTGGTGTGGTAAAACATGTTATAAGAGGTTGTTATGGATATTTTCAAGAATCACATGTTGTTTGGGAATCGGTTCAATGCCTCTTCATTTAATGTTTCTACTAGTCTTAATGGTCATGTTTGGTGATGCTTTCCAGCATAATGTTTTTGATCGACTATAAAGATGATTTTCATGTAATCCTCTTAGGACCTCTTTTTGGATAGTAGTGTTTTTTCTTTTTGAAAATATCATATTCCCCATTATATGGGAAGATATATTCTATATGCCCTTATCCCCCAGACGACTCTTGTTCCATGTAACAAAGAGTTGCATGTGTGAAACTTATGAACCCATTCCTTTGTTAGATTTCCATGTGGGGGTGTGAGTAGATTTTGTGTTGTGTTGTGACTGTTGGTGTTGTCTATTCTAAGGTTTGGTTTGTTGTTGAATCAAGAAGAAGATATTTTGATCAGGATTTTTTGGTATCTTACTATGAGTTAGGAGATACTTCAGTTAATAGAGCACTATCCATATGATCTAGATTGATTCTGGTACCTAGTTATATACCCATAAAGGTGTAAAGGATTCAAATCTAGTTTACAACTTCTTTATGGGGGTAGAATCATGAAAGCCTACCTTGTAGTTGTTTCATAATGTGTGGTCTAGTTTGTGGAAAGTGACGTAGGCACATTATTCTTCCATATTGTAATCTATTGAATTGAAGAGTTTCGCCTTGGTTACATTGAACCATGGTTGGTTCGTTTTCATAAACTGTAGTTCTTATAAAATAGAGGGTTTAAATATCTTTATAGTTTTTCACATATTAAAGGCCTTATAGGTCCTTTTTGAACAGAGTTTTTTTTAGGAACATCTGGTGATGGAAATTCTAGTGGGAGTGTCGAACCGCTTAATGTATTCTATTTTGTTTGAATTTTTTGTAAATTTTCTCCTTAGAGGTGGGATTCTAGGTCATGCGGGAAGCTACCAATATAATCAATGTCATGTTTCATTCTCCATTTCGTACTAGTCTATAAATCTTTCAATTCATTTCACATTATTGAGGGACCCATCGCGGGTCTCATAGAGTTACCTCTACTGTAATTCGGTGTTTTCATCTTCCAAATGGTGTGGAGTCTATTCTGTCCTCCACATGCCATTATTTTTTATTATGTTCCTATTGATATCATGGTGATATGCAGTCTCATTCTGAGCTATCTATCCCCAATCTCCACTATCGAGAAATAATTGGCAATGGAGAATGACCAACAGGTTCATTGAATTAATGTTATGGGATTGTTCATCAGGTGTGATTTGGTCTAGTTTTTTCATTTTTTACAAGTGGAGTTGTTTCCATTCTATAGTGTATGTCTTTTTTTAGTTTGATAAGTGGGATTGTGCATTATAGAATGTTTTGATTCCATGAAAAATCAACTAGAGGTGATTTTACTTTAGGGGAAGTTAGAACATTTATAAAATTCCTTCAATATGTATGTTTCATTTTTGATAGTGATGTTTGGTCTAACATTGGTGTGTATTTGAGGGGGAGGAAAGCATTATGGTGGGTAGTTTTTTTTCACTCTGGTATTTATGTTTTTCTTTTTATGAGTTTGGTAGATCAACTCAGTCATTTCACTCTAGAAAAATGGGTGATGGAATTAAATATGTCATGTATTATTTCCTTTGGTCACTAGTCTAGCTTACTACTTTTTTACTTTGATTTTTGGTGTAAAATGGATTGTTTTGGGTGGAAAGGCTTCTACGCCTAGCTAGCGCATGATTAGTAGTTACCAAACACCCAACCCAAGAAAATATGCAGCCGAAGGTAGAACCTACTACACGGACCCCGCATTACCATGTGCCTTGGCGCAGGTAAGCATGCATCTAGTCTCTCCTTCGACATAGGGGGTCATATGATCTACTTATAGTCTGAAAAAACAATTGGATTAATAGTGTGGTCATTCCAACCCATTAATAATTATTCCGTATATTAAATGCCCAACAATTTTAACCCCTTTTCACTTTTCATGAACCAATAGACTCCACAACACTAGTTGTTCCTCCCTCTATCTCTCCCACTACGTAGGCTATTATTTTTGGGTGTCTTTGGCTCAAATTCTTCCAGATATCAAATATAATTTTGCTTTTTTATTATTTTCCACTTCCTTTAGGGTTGGATCTCTTCTTTTGGGGACATTGATTTTTCTGTAGGCATGTAGTTCATTTGTGTTTTATATATCTTATATATGGCTTTCATCATGATGTATTATGTTCGATCATTCATTCATAGGGTTTTCTTGTTGTGAATTTGGGGTTTCGAACTATATTTCAGAATTTTCTTCTTGAGAGGTAGGTGGTTCCATGACCTAGTACTTATGGATGATCTAGTATGTTCATTTAATTTATTTCGGCATGTTCTATAATTTATTTCTGTGGTTTGAGGCATGTTTTTGAATATTTTTTCATTTTAATAGAGTTTATTTAATTGTATTAGTGTGTCTAAAATGAATAATGTATTTTTTGTGAAAAATGGGGATTTTATGGGTGTTCATGCCAATGGGTTGTGGGAGTGGTTTTTTATGTGATACGTGGACATTAACATTAGAATAAGTAAATATCATGTCACTAGGTGGGATGACTAGATCTATTACGATAGTGATTTTGAAGTGGAATGAACAGGTTTCACTTGGAAAGACTAAAGAATAAAAAACTAACTAAACAATGATGATTATTGGAGACAACTAAATTTTTTAATTATACTCCTATATAGTGTCTCATGTACGAGAATGTTGATGGTTGTGGATATTATACCTCCTTTCACCGTGGTATGTGGTTATAGGGTACTAATAAAGATTGTTCAACCTTAGGGGTTTTACATATGATGCTATACAGTGTATGATGTCATTACATCCATCAGATTATGGAGGACCACTTGATTGTGAGTGATATTTATAAAGTTCTATTCCCATTTAAGCTACTATTTGTGAAATGATTTTCCTTCAAATTGTAACTTTTTATCTGTTTACCTATTAAGTGTTTTTCATAGATGTTTTTGAAAAATTAATGAATTTATAAGAGCATGTAATATTATATTTTTAATGTGTAATCATGGTACCTATTTTCTGGGTGGAATCATGCTAGGCTTTGTCTCAAATTATACATATAATATTTGATGTATATAGATCTTCGTGTATGTTTATTCAAGAAAAAGTATTGAATTTTAGTGATAATGGAGTATGTTTTTATGGGTATTATCTATTGAGTTTGGTGGTGTAAGCTTTTGGAGATAGTTTATTTTTTGTCATGATGGTATTGTGGGAGTTTTTAGTTTTCTTGGTTTTATCCATTTTGGGGGTTTTGTTTATAGTGTATACCTAAATTCTAATAATGGTTAATGAATTGTTTGGTTTTGAAATTTCAGTTTTGGAATATTTAAAATTACTTGATTATTATAAATATTTTGTTTGGAATATCATTCAAAAAGCATGTTATTGAAACCCAAGAAATAGTTTCCAACCTATGGGGATCGGGAACACCCTCTACTCCATGCCACAGACTAGGTTGGGTGTCAGGTTGAACAGATACCTGGCTTGGATTGTGATATTATTTGAGTTGAATTTTATGTCATGTCTACCACTCACAAGGTATTAAATAAATTGGTATTTATTAACAATTTTGTTCAAAATATTAATATAAGAATTATTCTGTTACATTATTATTAAAAAAATTATTAATGTGTTAAGTTAAATTATTTATTTAATTAATAATTATTTTTTTACATAAATATTTTATTATTCATGGTACGATAACTTCAATGTATGATTGATAGGTCGAGTTGTGGGGCAGAATTAAATGATATAATTTAATTTATATTTCATAAATAAGTATTGATATATTAATAACAAAAAATGAAATTTTAATAATCACATAACATGAAATATAAAAATATTATAATTATATAATAGAGGACGTACCTAGAATTAATGTTTTATACATTTTTATTCCACTAAATATCAAATAATGACATTATATATCAATTCATACATATATATTTTTAATTATATGGGTGTTGTTCAGAACTAGAATACACTAAATAATTATCAATGTCCCTAGAGGGAAAATCCACCACCCTCCATATTAAGAACATAAATTGAAAAAAAAAATCCATTTTATTTTATCAATAAAAAACCAAGTAATGTGACTCTATCATCCATGATTTAATCTAGATATTGATTATTGACACAAATATATTCATGGATATTAAGTGGATAAAACTAGAAGAATGATCATTTATATTAAACACAACATCAATGAAAATATAGATAATCAATCAAAATAGATAGAAAGTAATTATTTTTTGGAGGAAATTATTCATAAAATTTAATATATATTAAATTGAAATAAAAATTATCTAGATGATTAACGGTTTTCATTTTTCATTTGATTCAATTTTATTTGATTAATATGAATAAATATAAAAAATTGGAAAATTATCCCCACTTCTGTTGTTCCTTATAACCGTCAACAACATCTTCAAATTAATTATCCCCCCAAATTCCAATATTAATCATAAAAAAATATGATGAGTATGATTAGAGGGATAAATCTATTTTTTATAAAGCTTCTAATAATTGAATAGCTTGGTTTCTAAGTCTTAATAAGAGAATAATAATATTGTGTATATTAATTGAATATGGTATAAATTAAAATCAATCTATAAAATCATTTTTATTAATTTTTTCCAAAATATTCATGTTTAAATAAAATCATTATACATGTTCTAGCAATTATTCTTATTCCTAGAACCACACAAGGTAAGTTTATATAACAGAATATTAATAACTGATTAGAATACATCTAAGGAATGTGAATAAAAATATATCACAATCACTGAGAGGTGTGAAAATAAATATAAATCAACTAATATAAACTCCAAAAATTTAAATCATGATATTTTTTATGGAAAATTATTTACATAAATAAATTAACATTCCCAAATCATGACTAATATATACAATATTCTCATGAATATATATAATCATCCGTCTCAATATTCTTATTAAATCTAACTAAATATCCATTTAGAATGGTTTGCTGGTATTGTAATGCACAAATTTTATTAATAGAAAATGAGTATAATAAAAAATATAAGTGCGGAATGAAATTACAACACATAATGATTTGATTTTAAAATTTGAGAATACTAAATTATAATAAAGATAAAATAAAACTTCCTTAGGAATTTAATCATGTTTATTTCTCTTCTCTCTTTAATATTTCACCTTCCTCCTTATAATTGATTAAAAAATGAAATTTTGTAGTGAACGAACAAGAAAAATACCATTAATTCTTAAAATTTTCAGGGTTATTGTTTTAAATATATATATATATATAATAATATTGTAAATCCTAAAAATAAATTTCCAAGCTAAATTATGAAGAAATTACAAAATTAACAAGGTTTCTACCTAAAGCACTTTGATTAATGTCTTTAATATAGCAACTATAACAATATTTCATAAAAATTATTAAGAGAGTAGAAGATGTTACATGATATGTATATTTCCAGGATTCCAATTATCTCTCATAAAAAATATAATTATATTTCTTTTAACTACAAATCAATTGATTTTTTTTGTGAATTGAACCATTCAATAGAAATATTTAAAGTGTGAATAGGTAACACCTAGGCTAACCAAACAAAGTAACATGACCCCTCTATAAATGTTGAAATACTCATGTACTTCTTCTTCTACTTCCAATATGTTGGATTTCATCAACTACCATCATGTTAGTACATAACTAATTAATGGGAATAATTATGGTTTACATATTATAATTTAATTAGATTATTTTTTTACTAGATATCTCAAAAAAGGGTATTCCATTATTCTAAAAAATAATAGTTTAGATACTCTTTTTTCTACACATTATTAGGACTTTTTCAATTATAAGATTTACATTATATAGTGGTTTTTTCATTCTTTCATGATGTTTCTCCTCATTTTATGTCCACTACAGCTAAATAATTTTTTTGAGGTAGTGAATTGTTGTACTAGAATCCATAGTCATTGTGTCCATAGATTCTACAACACTATGAGTATTTTTTGATGCTTTCACCTTAACCACATTGTTGATTATCTCTTTATTATTACCATGAAATATTATATATTTTATTTCCACACTTTATTAGATATAATTTCTTTCCCATTGTGTCTATATTGTCTCTTTAATTATAGTTGATTTTTCCCAAAATTATTTTACCAGAGATATTCTTACCTTCTATGTGAAATATGAAATACCATTTGTGACAAATTTAGTGTCAATTTAACATTAAAAAATTGTTCTAACATTACCATGGGGTCATATTTCTTAAAATCCTTGGATGATTAATCTTAAATCGGAAATTATTTACCATATCAATCTATCAAATTTTATGATATTTTAGAATTAATGAATCTATATTTCAACTCATGATGATCTTCTTCATTGGACTCTAGTTTTTTATGCTATTTTATAATTATATCATGTATCCTATATTTTTTCTTAAAATTTTATCCTCTTTGATTTGATTACTTTTATCATGATCATCAATGTCTTTCTTTTTATCTAGTATCTTAACATTCATCCTGATATTAGACTTTTTGTAAATGAAATACTCTAGTTCAATCATATCCATAGATAATGAATAACTTTCTTAATCCATTTACAAACTACATGGATCATCTTTTCCAGCCATTCTATGGGAAATTAATGTTATATGATCATGAGGTACAAAATTATAAATAGAGTTACATGATGAGGCTGAGTCTTCAATTTTATCCATTCTAAAAAAAATTAATTTATTTTATCAATGAATTATCTTTTTTAGATATTATTTTAGAGGATTAATCCAAAATATCATCACCCTCTATATACTAATTATTCATATTAGGATAATCAATTGAAAAAATACTGATTATCCGATAAATAATGATTTTAAGAGGTTTAATGCATTTATATTTGGTTCTACATCATCTAATGTTGTTAGAGGTTAATGAAATGAATTTATTGGGTAACGTATCATTAAAATAATTATAATTAAATATCAATTGTTTCATCATGTTTTCAAGATTGAATATTTTTTTAGAATCAATTGACATGCCTTCATTCAACTTCATCTTATACATAAGATAATTTATCATCTCATAATTTGGAATTGTGTAATAAAACTCATAAACAGATGTTTATTAAATAAATTTAGGGGATTATATATATATATATATGGATCAACTCTATTAGGGGTGTTTTTCATCAATTTCATTTTAACAATTTATTCTTCTAGTGTATCGGTAGTGGCAATTATATTTATTCCAATCTCACGGACATGGTTGAAGTAATCATTAAAGGTATCTTAATTTTCCTTCCAAATATATTCGATATCATCCCTCAATATTTTTGGAATCATATCATATATCTTGCAGTTGGATTCATAAATATTCTCTTTGTTTTCACATATGTACACAGATGTATGAAGTCCCATCAACTTATTGTTTAATATTTACTATAGGTTAAACAATTTGACCTTACCTACATTCCCATTTATTTCCAAATTTCCCTCATTCACATTATTCATTTTATAATCCTATATTAGTTGAGTAAATATCAATGTATTATTTTCAAAGAACATGTGTCCGTGTGAAATAAGATATGTTAGAATTTAGTTATTCTATAAAAAATGTAATTTCCATTGATGAATGTATCTACCCTACTATTTAATGAGTTTGAACTCTATATAATTTATTTTTAATGGTTGTATATTCTTAAAGGGAACCATACTTTGATGTTTATTATATATCATAGATCCTATAAGATAACTTTGAGGTGGGTGATTTATTCAATGACACATATGAATAGTTTCATTCCTACTTCTACATATGTAGTCAGTTAAGACCTCAATCCACTATTATTTTCTCTCCCAGCCACAACCAAATAAACTGGTTAAAAAAATGATTAGTGCCTATTTTATGAATGCTTTTTTAGTATCTAATCCAACCTCATTCTAATTTATAGTTCCTAGATACTCCATAGTTAAAGACATTAATATTTTAAAATCTATTTCCAAAAATTCTTGATTGATTATCTTATAAAATAACCTATACACAATTTCGTAAAATTTATAGTCTTAAAGTGTTCACAGTAGATTTCGTCGGACATGTTCCTTATACAAGTACCTGCATAGAAAGACATATATTGAAATTAATCTCCATACCACATCTTGGTGGGTTAATAATACAACCTCCTAATAGTTCATTAGGGCTCCTCTAGACTCATTTTAATAGTTATTTGAATATGTCTTTTTTTTTATACGGATAGTTTTTTTATTCAAATATATGTATTCACGTCCTTTTAATTTAAGGATATCTTCTCCTTTTTCAAATTAACTACTGTAATGATTCAAAATGACTCACCAACATTTTTTATCCTCGGTTATTTAATGAAATAGATCATTGAAATTATATCAGTTTCTCTAATTCTATACATGACACATAATCTATAAATTTTAGTTTCATAATCACACAATATCAATATATAATATTATCCTCATTTCAAAAAAATATATATTCCATGAATATTGTGTGAATATTATTTCCATAGTAATTTTTGAAAAATTCTAGATTCTATTCATAAAATATGTTCTAATATAAAAAGAAATTATTTAATGGGTTATGGTGCCCATTTATATCTCCTAAAAACATGGTTTGGATTCATTATATTTTATTTTATTATATATGAAACTATCATCTTCATCAATTCTCATTCCACAATATACCACGCATAAAAATATATTTTAAATATATACTAAAGATATTTATCTTTTATACACCAATAACATATGCTTTTATTATTTACAATGTTGATAATTACACCACATCTTGATCTTATGCCTAATCAAATGATGGTCATATATTGATATGAAAGGTGATTGTATGGAATTCTCCATATTTAAATTCAATAATTTATCATTTCTTCATCTTTAATTTATTTTGTGGAAGAAATTATGAATTTGGTATGAATTCATCAATGATGTCATTCATGAAATGAGTTCTCTCCTGGACAACATTATTTAAAAAATTAATGATAAGCTATAACCTTTATGGTAATATTTGTGATACATCATTTTTAAATAATATTTTCTAATAAATAGTTTCACTAAAACATGGAATATCTCATTGTAATGTGGAACTCATGAATGGAATTACAATGTGAATACATAATTCTAAACAATTTATCATCATATTATCCTCATGAAGTAAATTCCTCACGACTCATAAGTATATATCAAAAAACACTCATTCTTCCCCATTAAACATCATTTATCAATATATAATTTTTTTTAATTAAATCAATTATTTTTCATATTATTTGGATCACATATGAATCATGCATTCATGAATGCATTATGTTACCTCTGAATAACTAATAAATGCCAAAGGCATCAAAATAATAATTCATCTTACATACTTTCATGTTCCATTGCATGAATGTGAGATATTTTCATAGTTAGTAACCCTTACTATCCACAATTTATCATATAAAATAATTCAAATTTAGCCACTTCTGTTTGAAATATCTCTATAATTTCATTAATTAGTGAATATGTTAATTTATTGGTCTCGATATGATCTCATATTACTAATGTGACCAATGAAAGATGTCAATTATTAATGGATCAATCAATATATCATATTAGATTATTGTGGAGGATTATTATTTAAATGAATGATCATAGGAGGTTCTTAAGTCATCAAATACATTTCCAAAATATTCTCAAAAATCATAGTATGTCATTATCTACACATTCAAACCATACATATCAGTCATCGAATAAAATTTTAATATACTATTTATATACCTTCCAACCTCTAATAATATTCTCTATTTGAGGAATATCCATGTTCAATCTTACATATCATGGATGATTCACATTGAAAGTATATCATTGTCCCAAATTATATATTCATCATGTGGTCAATTTATACTCAACATATTTTATTGATCATACTCAGTAAAGTTCACTCAATATATCGATAATTCTATTAACTATACTAACATTAAAAATCTATTGGTTGTCGGTAAGAGTATGTAGTGAAATAATCATGGGATACAATAAAACTCAAATTGAAGCAATTGAAAGTTGAAACTTCTATTTATAAATTTTAATTATGGGAGAATAATTAATCTCTTGTTTGGGTCCCACATAATAGATTCACTCGTTCTCATGAATCTTAAAAAAATATAGTTTCCTTAGTGGAGCATTTGTGAGTAATTGGGTCTGATTGAGTTTTCAAATATCTTCATCATTGTTCTAACTCGCCCGGTAGATCCTATAACACTAATGTGTTGACATTTTAAATAAATTCCCACTTATGTATGCCTTACTATGAAATCCACACCCCCTATCACTTCAGGATGTCCATTAAGGACAGATCTTACATGCTGATCCATGCTCCCATATGTGTGTATAAGTAAGACAAATGTATTTATAGAGGCCGGATAATTTTCCCAATACTGTTATAAATGTAGTTGGTAAATTTTTTAGTATATAAATATATTATATATTAATTTTAATCAGGTAATAATTTTATATGTACACAAAAAATCCATATATATTAATACAGATAATTATATTCGTTATCTTAACTTCAATCATCATTCACCAACGTATATAATATTCACTTCATGAACATATTAACTTATGTCCCTCATGCTAGTTGCCTCTAATTTCCTCTAAAAAATATTGGATAACATATCTAAAAATATATAATCAATTTACAATTTGGTCATGGTGGGGGTACTCCTACAATATTTTTTTGGAGTACCTTTATCAAATTTTGAATAAAATAGAATTTATTCCTCCTTAAACACCTCAAACTAATGGAGTCTCGATAAAAAAAATTGAAACATTATCATCACGGAATGAACAATTTGGAATGACACTCGACTGCTCTAGACATTCTGGTCTAAAGTGACATTGTGTGTAGCGTATATATTGAAAATATTCTTAACAAAAATTAATGATATAATGTCCCACAAGAATCGTGGAGTTCTCAGGAGAACAATTAACATTATATTATTTTTTTTGTAAAATATCTAATGTCTGGATCCTAGGGGAGAAATTAAGACAACATGATAAAAAATAAGTGATGTACACCCACATTGGATATGGATATTGAAAAATGAGATATTTATTGTATAATCCCATTTCCAAAAAGATTATATGAAATAAAGATGATATTTTCAATGAAATTGTGTCATGTATTTCTAATCAAGCTGATGATTCAAGAAAGGATGAAATCATATTAGTTGAATATCTTCTTTTTGAGGAATATCAATAATGAAACAAGTGGTTGAAGAACGAATGAATCTATTACTACACCATTTTACCATAAAAGATATTGGAAAATAAATTTCAAATATATGGCCCAAAAATATTCAACATCTTTTAAAAATATATCAATTTATTGATATAATAAAAGATTATGTGAAATTTTATTTCTTCTTGAAAACATCATACACCATTAACATTGAGGAAGCTAAATTTCATTATTTTAAAAGGTTAGTGATGGTTGAAATAATACAAAACATTATGAAGAATAACACATGGGACATAAAAACTACAACAAGGGTAAAAAATATTTTTTGTGGTGTGGGTGTTCAAAATTCAAAATAACTCCCAATGAAAATTCCCAAGACACATAGAAATAATCATTCACAAAGGATACTGGAAAAATATTCAATTAACTCAAATGAATTCAATATAGTCATTAAAATGATGGAGGTGATCTCAATGTTTTTATAAATAGATTACTAATAAAATTTAAAGGTCCATCAACTATATGGGATGAATCAATTTCTAGATAAATATTAGTTAGAAAAATACAAACATAATGAAATGATAAAAGGAATGGTCTACAAATTGAATAATTCACTTAGTGGAGTTGAAGAAAAAAAATGTGTATGGAATAATAATATTAATGATTAGTTTGAATCTATTGGATTACTAAAGTTTCAATACAAGTAGTCACTCTATCTGAAGATGCAGGATGAAAGAAACATATTAATAGAAATATTATATTTTAACAATATTATTTTGAAGGGAAATAATCTAGTTATTATATCATCTATTTAGGATTGAATATTCATGGAGTTTTATATGGTAGATATCAAAGACTTTAATCCAATCATCGATATAGATTTTTTTCAACGTGATGGAAAAATATTTATTTCTTATGAAAATCATGAAATTTTTTAACGATGGTAAAAATGGAAAATTTAAATATTGTTATATCCCTAGTAAAATTAGTATTGAAATTAAAATAAAATTATAATGGATATGTGGATCATATATTTTTTTGAAAAAATAATTTTAATGATGAGATACATGGCATGTGAAGTACATTGAAACACCGTGAGAGAATAGGGGTGAATCAGGGTGTCATCTTTTTCTTTTAAACTAACAGAACTTGTTCTTGCATTGGTAGGAACCTGTTATACTTTTCTAAAGAGGAATTGAAAAAAAAATAAGCAATCACATGAAAAACAATGACACAAAAATTTTACATTTTTCACTACAATGGGCTACGTCCAAGGAGCATATGCTGATAGAGTGTCAGTCGTACCAAAACCTATAATATTCTCAATTTGTGGAAAACAAGATTTCTTCACAATAACTCTATGCCAGGTGCACTACTATTACAAGGTTCAGGGTTAAAACATCAGATCTCTTCTTCATACTTACCCTTTATCACTGCACTGGTAGAATGATCACTCAGTTTAATGAATTGAAGGTTTCTTCAAAGGTATAGTATTAATTCATGCATCCTTAACTACAAATAGATTATCTGTTGAAGTCCCATAATCATGCACATATGTAATTTGTTTTCTAGTACACTGATATGTTATAAAGATTAATTTCTCTAACTGATTTGGCCAAATTTCAGGATTCCTTGGGTGTTCTTGATACTGTTGTTGTTTCCACGTACCACAACTATTTCCGCATTCCATCCAACTGTTCTGTATTCCATCCAGCTCCTCCATGTACCACACAACTCTGCATTCCAATCTACTTTGGATAATGCTTCACACCTTTGTAAACTCTCTTGCTCAACGTACTGCCTTACTCCACACTGTACTGTAAGAGCTTCCTATACGAACCACACACTCTTCTGCAGATAGTTTTCCTTACACGAATGAGTCTCTCAGCATACCGTATTCTCCTCCACAAACCACTTTTTACTTCTCAAGATTTATCCCTTAACATTTAATATCCAATCAATTCTATGGAAAAAGTGGATTATTGTTCCTTAAATAGTCACTTAACTCCCCTTAATTCACTAAACAGATTTTCCCAAACATTTAATGTTGGACAATCATAACTCCATCAGCATATGGTTAGACTCTACCATGTACAACACCTATTACATGAAGCATATCAATCCCACCATCCTTCATCATCCATGTATCGTGTGCCTTCCCCACGTACCATCGCTGCGAACCATTTTTCTTTTCAAGCATCAATACTCTGCGTACCACATTCCTTCACAATATACCAATTCTGCGAACTATTTTTGGTTCGCACATTGATAGGCATACCATTACCACTACCTTTACCATGTACCATTCACCTTCAATGTGTACCACACTCCTTCACCAAGTACCACACACCTTTGTGGTGTACAGGATGCCTTTACCACATGCCACTTCCAAACTCCAAATTAGTGAGGTCCAAAAATATGGAACATTAGGAAACTGTGCCACATTCAATATTTCTTTTAGCCTCAATCAAATGAATTCACTCATGGAAAACTCCATAGTCATCCATGTGTATATTGAAAACTAACACAAACCAAACTTCAAAATTATCAGGTAACAGTCTTCGTTCCAAAAAATCTCCCCCTTTGGGTTTTTTGGAAATATCCAGATAAATTCACTGATACACGAGCAACGATCAAAATTTTAATCCTCAACAAACAATGAATTCATCACTATATGTCAACATGAGAAATTCTCAATGTAGAAAACAATATATGGGACATGAATTGACTTCTAATTCTTTTATTTTCCCCACCTTTGTTTTTGTAGTTCATGCTTTTCCTATATAAAAAAATTGACCACTTTCCATTAAATTTATCCATTCTCCCTCATTGGAAAGAAACTTGAAGACCTATAGTTTAATATTGTAGAGCTATGAACATAACCCATTGATTTTATCTCCCCTATAAACCTACAACACCAACCCAAACAGATTAGAACTGATTAAACAATTCAGGAGAGGGGAATATCAAAAACTTTTTATGCACTAAGAGGTTGATGTACTCTAAGGTTAACAGATGTTTCTCAATCATAGGTGATGATAGTGGCTTGGTCATAATATCAGCCACTTGCTCATTATTTCCCACATGGTTCATTTTTATCATGCCTTGTTCAACTTTTTCCTTGATGATGTGATATTTGATCTCAATAAGGTTCATATGATAGTGTTCAATACAATTTTTTGTAAGGACAATCGGGCTTTTGTTGTCATAGTATATCACCATTGGTTGTTTCACCTCATCACCAATATCACCATGTTGTTTCTTTATCCATTGTAATGAGTGCAGGCCTTGGTAGTAGATATATATTCAGATTTAGCATATCTAAGTGAAGTAATTTCCCATTTCTTGCATAACCAGCCCACACATTTCTTCCTAATATAGAATGCTCCACCACTGGTAGACTCTTTGTCCACTACATCACCTACACAACCAGTATTATAAAATTTTGATAGTTCACCATCTCTTTCTGCAGAAAAGTATAGCCCATAATTTTTTGTACCTTGATTGTATATCATGATTATTTTCACTGCCTCCATATGCTCTTCCTTCAGATTACATTTAATGTGGGCTACAAGGTATGATTCAAAGAAAATATTTGGTTGTGTCATCATCAGGAACAATATGATTCCAATTATTCTTCTATATGTTGTGGGATCCATTGAATTCCCTTACTCATGCTTTCTGAGCTTTGAAAAATCTTTAATAGGTGTCTTCATTGGATTGGAATCTTTCATATTTAATTTCTTCAATACAACTATTGAATACTTATCTCTATAAATGAATGTGTAATCCTTATTATGAAATAATTTCAACCCTAAAAAATGTGTGATTTCACTAATCCTAGACATTTCAAATATTGATTTCATGTGATTGGAAAAATATTCCACTGATCCATGTCTGTTTCCACAAAAAATAATATCATCCACATATACCAATACCATAAACCTGTCCTATTGAGAGTTTTTCAAAAAGATATTGTGATAAAATCCTCCTATATTAAACTCAAGATTCCTCAAAAAAGATTCCAACTGAGAGTTCCATGCCTATGGTGCACGTTCATGCCATAAGGAGCCTTCATTAATTTGAAAACCTTTAGTTTATCATTTCCAAGAAAAAACCCTACATGTTGTTCAATTTAATCATTTTCTTCCAATAATTCATTTAATAATGCTATCTTAACATCAATTTGATAGACTTTATAACCTCATTGGATTTACATTGTATGAAATAGCCTGATTGACATCATTGTTACTACAGGAGAAAATTTTTCTTCCACATCAATGCCTTTGATTTGTGAATATCCATTATAGACCAAGAACACCTTATTTATAATCAAATTTCCCTATTTATCAAATTTGTTCTTGAAAATCCACTTCATACATATGACATTATGGTCATCATGTGTTTTAACAAGAACCCATGAGTGATATTTTCTTTCAATCTGATGTAACTCTTCCTTAATTGCTTTTACCTATGACTAATCATTTGCATCCTCATCAAATGAGGATAGTTCCACAATAGATAAAAATGAATAATGTGAATTAATACTCCACCTCCTTATCTATGTTGGTGCATTCCAATCCCTGATAATGTTGGAATGATCAATCTATGATCTTCGATTTTTCCATTGTAGTTCAACCGAATTCTCCTCAGCTATGGCATCGACTTCATATTCTTATTTCAATTCAACATCAGGATGTGAATCCAAATAATTTTTAACACCTTCTTCTAAATCTGAATTAGAATTGTTTCCATGTTCATATCCTTTTACATCTTGAATCACATCATCATAAGACATCCATGAGGCATTCATGTTTTTCTCTTCCATGATATTTACATCACTACTTTCTATATTTCTTCCCAATTTCTTATTGAAACACTTGTACGATTTGATGTTCATTGAGTATCAAATAAATATTCCTTTGTTTTCATTGTCTCTATAATTCTCTTGATTTCCTTATTTGCATAGGATAGAAATTTTTCTTCTGAAAACAGTAAAATATTTCAATGTGGGTTTCCTTCCATGCCACAATTCATATGGTGTCTTTGTCTCACCAATATATATACATATTCTATTTTGAATATAAACCGTTGATTTTAATGTCCCATTCAATTATTGCTGATGAAAATGACCTTCAATCATCATAGTTACGGCCATGTTATTTTTCTGTCAAATCCTACAGTCAACAACTCAATATTGCTGTGAAGTTCTCACAATAGCAGCCACATGTTGAATTTCCTTCTTCTCTATGTAATTTTCAAATTCTATGGATTTTTATTCCGCTCTATTTTTAGAATTTAGGACTTTCATCTTCCATACAGTATCATTCTTGGTGATTTTATGAAGTGTTTTCATGAAATCTAGCACTTGATGCTTCATGATTATAAAAATAACACATGAAAATCTACAGTAATCATCTATGTAAAGAACAAAGCACCTTTATTCCTGTGTTTCATCAACTTTTATTGGGCCACATGCTTCTATATGGATGGGGTCTGGGAGATAAGATGCTCTTTTCTTCTTTGGTTAGTACAAACTGCAGACCAGTTTCCCTCACATTCAGGCATCATAGAACTTTTCTCATTCATGATTTAGATTAGGGATATCCATGAATATCTGTATATTATATATCTTCTCTATTTCGTACGGATTGATATTCCATAATCATTGATGCCATAAATTTTTTTCCTCTTTAACTATTATGTAACAAATGATCTCTTTATTGTTATCTTCATATAACATACCAACAGTTCTACTGTGTTTCATGAGAGAAATCCCAAGCATTCCTCTTATAGTACAACCATTCGGATTGATTATCACAATAAGACCTAAGTCATAGAGTTGACTAAAACTAAGATTATTGTGATGCAGACCATCCACATAAATGACATCAGTTTTCTTCAGCTCTCAATTATCCAGCTCAGTACTTCAACTATGTTTTATCATTAATGAACCATCAATAATTAACCCTACTATTCCATCTACCTTTTTCATGACATTATTTAATAAGTTTTCATAACCCATCATGTGGGTTGGACATCCTATATCAAGAATCTATATTATTTTGTTCTTTCTAGCCTTTAGGGCCACATCATCAAAATTATAATTCTCAATTTTCCTCTTTTCCTTAAATTAAATATTGGATTTAGTGTAGGATGTTGATGGCCATTCAATTCAATTTTCTGTGTAAATTTATTCATCATATTCGACATATTCTTCCAGAGAAGAAAACCTGTTGGAAATAGCAACAATGTTTGGTTGATGTGTATTGACTCAACACTGAATATTGAAATCATTTCTCCTATCATAGCTCTTCCTGCAATACTCAGCTTTATGACCAATATAACAATAGTTAAAACAATATTCATAGAAATTATTTCTTCTATAAATGTATGATATGAATATGTTCTCTCTTGATGAACTCTGAACTCTTCACACTTTATATAGCTCATTTCCACTTCGTAATATGCTATACTATGGCCCAAATTTCCTAAAATATTGCAATTCATGAACGAAAATTCCTCCCTACATTTATTATTCCACATGCCGCCTTTCTCTAGAAAATTTTTTTTATTACCTATCATTTCTATAATCATGAGGATAATCTTCAAATCTTCTTTCTGTTCGATTTAAAGACATCTTTTTCATATCTTTTAATGGATTTTCATCATCACCAACATTCATTGTGCCTTTATTATGGTTAACTATATTTAAAGAAATTTACATTTCAGACTCAAAACCAATTCAACTATTTCACATGAATGTGGTTCTTTGATGTGTCACAACCCATTCCCTAGGGCATGTTCTGTGACTACCCCAAGATGTCATTCCATTGGGGAGAGGATAGTGACTAGCACCAGAAAGGTATATCTATATAATGGGAAGGCATTACCTTTAAACCTATACAAACACACAATCCTTAAACCAAAAAAGAAGGAACCAAAAACAAAAATTATTTATTAAAAAGTGTACTAAAAGTAATGGCGCCAAAATACAAGCTCAACATTAAAGTACATGTACAAGTGAAATTGAAAAAAAAACTCATGCAATGACCACCGAGGATCCTAGCTGAAGGGTAGGTACAGCTCATGGTCAGTAGACCCTTCGTCATGTCATGCCGAACAGGCCACATCTGAGAACTATGTAGTCATTTCTCCCTCAATGTCGATCAATATTTTCCATCATCTACATAGGAAACATCATGGTGTGGGTGTAGCCAATGCAGGGGTGAGTATAAAAATACATTTTAGGAACCCTGAGACCCACTAAGGTCTCACAGAGTTCCACAATCGAAAAAAAAGCAAGACCTCAAACACAAAGCATGAATCAGAAGTCATCAACTCTACTTTGGCATATGACCATACATATAACTAAGTTACCAAATTATAATAGTCTCATATATGCAAAAACATAAGGCTCCATCTTTTAATCCGTTAGAAAAACTGATCCACAAGGGAAGAATATCATAAAGGTACCACCTTGAAGGTAAAACCATGACGGTAAAGTTCCAAAAATGTAACACCACAAAGGTAAAATTACCACTAAGGTAACACCATGAAGGTAACATCAAGATGATAAAAGTAACACAAATTTAAAAAATCATCTCACACAATCTATATAAATCATGTATAATATTACATATGATTAGTTATAAATTATTATAATAATATTATGTCGAGAGACTCCACTATTATCCCACATAGGATCAATAGATGCTGACCCACACCAAATCTCTAGGCACTGACCCACACAAGATCGATAGATACTGACCCACAAAGGAATGCTAAGAGCTGACCCACAAATGATCGAAAGGTGCTAAACCATATAAGATCAATATTCTTTCTTCTGGTTACTTCCAATTATAAGTTTCCCGAACTAAGAATGCTTGTTTCTGGAAGAATATGATCCTCGTGTCATTAGTCATATCTCAACCTCCATGATGTTCTGCATAGATGTATCAAAAAGACTGTTGTGTAGTAAGGTTTCTAATGTGACATAAATAACATCAATTAGTCATATGGTCTGTACGTTATTGGCATTTTAATGTCATGGGCATGATTTGATTCATGTCTAAACCAACCCAGGTCTCATATCAAACTCCTTCAAAACTCACATAGAGTATCGCCAAAGGACTGCCTTGTCACAAGGGTCCTTATGACATAGATGGAACGTCTATTGGATGCCCGGTCTATTAGTTACACACATTTCCGTAAATTGGGGGTGATCACACCTAGGCCTTTCCTTGGTTGATCAGGCCCCCTGACACATTCCAAAGGAAGAATTTTCCAAAATGGGTTCCAACTTCACTAACTGTGTGTCAAATGGACACCTGGTTCGTCAGTTATGGGTGTGTCATTATTTGGGTACCTGTTGGTTCTAGGCCCTGTCTGACTCGGATAGTCCAGTCCAATGCAATAGGTCCTAGGGTTTAACTGACCCTACTTGGGTCTGGCCAACTCGGGGTTGGCCCAGTTCACTAGGTTGGGCATGTCGGGGTTGGACCAACTTATTCTTGGCCATGGGGCGTGGTTAGCCCGGAACGTAGTGTGGGGCTTGGCCCACCCAGGGTCCCATTGGGCCATGGGTCCAGCCCGACATGCAGGTGAGTCTGGCCCAGACTATTTGGTAGGTTTGGCCTGCTCAGCTAGCCTGCATCTGGCTCGGTCGGGCCAAAGGCGGACCATTAATTCCCACTGGTCCCACGGTTGCATGGCCATTTTGACTAGCTGGTGGGGTGACACCCTACCTTGATTCAACAATTATTCATTCAGCTAATTGGTTCTTCCAACACAGCACGACATGAGGTCATGTTTCCCCTTCCAACTATAGCCCACTGGTTGCGGATTCTCCACACCGCTCAACTTCTGCTGCGGCCTGTTGTAAATTGGCGCTTCGGCTGGCCGAGCTGGAGGGTGACTCAATTTTTTTACCATAAGGACAAATTTTTCTGGCCCCATTTGGACCCCACGACAGACTATCACGCATGCCCTTCCACTGCACGCAGTCGGTTGTCACATGTCTCCTCCAGCCACTGCCGACATGGCGCACCTATGTTTACATCTACTGGCCACCGAACATGCTCTGATTGTCCATTCTGGATGTCGTCTATGACTACAGCTCTCCCATGGTACCATCGTCAAAATGTTTCATGCTAATTTTGGTTTCCATCAATTTGAGGAAACCATCCTTGAAAAACACAACATGAGTAATGTGGCGGAGGGTTCATGGCTTGTTTGTTTGGCCGATGCCATCCTCATTAATATGATAGTAGGAGAGATCAGTGAAATCCTCAATGATGTACTTAAAAACAAAACCCCTAACGGGAAGAGACATTATATCATGAAGATCTATGGAAATTCATTCATAATTTTTATTGGTTAGTTATTCGGTGTCACTTGTCAACGCTCATAGAAATCAGTCGTGTCCTCTAAGTGGTTGGCATCACAGGATATTGCTATAGTTTCATCACTAGGTGAATTCGTGCCAACACCACTCCCCGAGCACCATATAAATAAGAGAGGAGATAAATTGTTTCTTGAACTAAAAATAAATAAGGTTCAATAAATGATTTATTAATGAACATCAATTAATTTTTAGTGGTGAGGTGATGTAATTGGTGAGTCAAGAAAATTAATTACTTGACCTATCGACAGGCCCACTATTTCTAATGCATTCGTTGGGGCACGTGTGTCTGTATGATTCATTACAAAAGGCACAGTTTCATTTCCCTGCATTACGACTATCCAAAGGTGGGAGGCATCTATTCCTTATTCAAGGACATTTTCCCCTTTATAAAATCTGCATTATGGGATGTCTGTTCTTCCGTCCATTGATTCCCCCTCAAAACTCGTCACCAAGTCCGGGTCTCCCTTGTAGATTTATAACGTTGTTCATGAAACTCTACCTAGTTCCATATTATCATGGACACCAGTTTATTATACTAATTCTATCGGGACAATTCCAAATGGTCCAGTCAAGGTAGCAACCTTTGGTTAGGCGAGTAGTCTTGTTGGACATCACTACCATGTCTGGACGCCAGGACACTAGAACCTCTAGGTCTTTTCCCCTTATTATAGGGATTCTCGAAAGCATGGTAGCCCAAAGTATCCTGCATCGAATAGAAGGGATCATATGCCATAAGCATGTATCTGAGGTTTTCCTTTGGTTCCCATGATTAACACCAGTTATGCCACAGGTTTAATGTCTAATGGGGACAGATCAGACTAATCAAAACAATGATTAATGTGGATCTGATGGGTGCAACCCCTAGAGGGAACACAAATATCGGGGGGGTGCTATCATGACCACACTGGGATGTGGCAGCCCAGGAAAAAATAAAGATGGATGATGGAGTGTTTTAATAAATTTGTTTTTGGATAGGATGGGACCGCTGTGAGGATGATGGTAATGATGGGCTTGAGTCACGAGGAGACTTCCTATGTATCACTGTGGTAGGGAATCAATTTGTGCATAGTTGTGTAGGAAGAAGGGATGCTTAAGGAGGTGGACCATGAGAATGGATGCATGTATTGTACCCAGAGGAAAAAGAAACCATTGGTTCATGAAATGACCTTCCTAAAACACACAGGCTCGAAAGGAAGACCATTTAATGGACTATAATTGGGGTCATACACATTGGATGACAACTCGATGATGTGTATGGGTCCCATGCATGGTTATACTTACAAGTTGGTATTATTCCCCTAGGACGACTCAAATATGAGTGTCCCAACATATGGGATTACAATAGATTTCTGATGGGTAGGGGAGGCAATGAATTATCATTGATTGATTTGACAATGGATTACTATTAGATAAGGTCACAATGGCATACCGCTGGTTGGGGTTGATCCTCATGGATAATTCCTACGTACCCTACCTTGGAGATAGACTTCGAACTCATGTAGTTCATATGAGATAAAGGTCGATGGAGCGATGCGATGGAAGACTTGGGGTCCCAATGGATCTTGGGGTTGGACCTTTTGGAGGCTTCCTACATACCATGCCTTGGTAAGGACCAAAGGCCTCATAGTTCATGGAGGAGTTTAGTGAACCTTCTTGAAGGGGGTCGAAGCCAATGGGTTGTGGTTTTGAACCTTTGGGAGGCATTATATGTACCTCACCTTGGTGAGGATCAATGTCCATGTAGTTCAGGCATGTGTAATGGTTTTCTGTTAACTGGGGGATACAACAGCTTACCAATGATCGAGGGAGATAACAGCTTATCACTAATTGAGGTTCAGAGTTTAATGTCTTGAAAGACAGGGGTGAACTAACGTGAAGGAGGGCTTGGGGCCCAAATAGATGGCGGGAATGAACCTCGTGGAGTCTTCCTATGTACCTTGACATAGAAAGTATCAAGGACCTCATAGTTCATGTGGGGTTGGAACTGACGTGAAGGGGTTCAGAATGACTGGGTATTGAGATTGAACTCCAGGGATGCTTCCTACGTACCTCACCTTGGTAATGATCAAAGCCCTTGTAGTTTAAGATGGTGTGTGGGGATTGCACTCTAGGATACCGAGAGAGGATTTCATGGTTGATGCTTTGCCTATGCCTGTGTGATTCTTGATCGGTGTGAGAAACAAGAGATAACAAATACCTCACGATCACATCGCGAAACTTTCATCCATCGGAAGTGAAGTGGGGGTCATACGTGGTTAGTGGCCCAAAGAGGAAACAGGGGCTTATTCATGGTTTGCTGCCCAGGGATATGGAGATAGGGACTAACTCCATGTTGGGGTACCAGATGGTGTAAAATGCCAACGGGAGAGGGACTTGGCACACATGAAGAGATGAGGATCAAGGGTGATGCATCATGCAATTAAATATATGGGTTTACACCATGGTTTTCCCCTTTCCATATGTACTTGCATTGCTCTGATAAAGAGGATCTCATTACATGTGGGGAATAATTTCACTCCTGTGGAGACCCGTGGCCATAGCAAATGTCCAAGGTGGGGTACCCAGCAAATGATACATGGCATGATCCCACAGTTTAACATCATGTACTGAGGATGAAAGGGCATCACAGTTTGATGTCCTGCAGCTCAGACGCGGTATGTCTACTCCTCACCATTATGACTTATATAACCAGCAATCACATGCCCTCGATGGAAGGAATGTAACGCCCCAACCCCAGTTACCCAGAGTTGGTGCATTATAACATAACATTGGCATGATCACAAGAAAGATCAAATCTCGAAAGACCGATTGGTTTAGTAGCCTTGGAAACACTATATATATTCATAAAGTTTTACATTAAATCATAAAGTGAAAAATACTACAAAAACATAATGGATCCATAGTCCACTCTATTATCCCCTCATAATATCCCTGCAGGTCATTCATAACTTACTTCTTCACATCCTGGGAAAAACAAAACATAGAAAAGGGGTGATCTCAAATTCCCATTAAGGATAACAATATAGCGGAAACTTTCATAAATAAGAATAAACATTTAAGGCAGTGTATAACTAAAACAAAATCCTTTTGAACTTGAACTTCAACATAGTATGGCAAAAAAATAAAATAATGCCATTTACCTATTCACATGGATATTCTACTAATCGAATAATCACCTGCAATATCAATAACCACTTTCATAATTATGGAATGCATAATGCCTGACTATCATAACCACATAGTCAAGGCCTCATGCCAAGACTAAAAATAAGATTTTGTCAAGGCCTTGTTCCAAGAAACTAGTTTGTCTCATGAGACTTACCGATACATAGAGGAGCTATAGCGGGCTCCACCCGTCACATATTAAGTCCAATGCACTCCCATATGAAAAGGTTTAAACATAACATAAACATTCGTATTAAAACTAACATACGAAATGTCCATACATTCACCATAAACTATGAATGGTATAAAAATAGCACATCCATAGTCAAACATATCACAAAACCTTCAATACAATATAGATGTTTTGTATCATAATAAATCAACTTCAAATAAGCATAAAATCCATCAAAGGATTTTGACATAGATTAAATCAAAACTCTTTTTAGAGAAATATCTCTTTTCTTTTTGATAGAATTTAAGGGTTATATATTTATAAAATAAATCATTTTCTTTGAAAATATTATTATAAGCTTGTAAGGGAAGCTTCGACAATTTTATAACGGTGGAAAATATCAACACCCGCCATATAAGTTAAAAAAACATTCTTACCTTAATTCTCACGAAAAGGTTAAAAAGCACCTTGTTTGGAAAACGGCAGAAAAATTTATTTATAAACCACTTATAAAAGTCAACAAGGGTATAAATGACATTAAACCATATAGAGTAAAATAGTAAGAATATTTTGAAATACATTTTTAAGAAGCATGGATGTGGATGATAAATAGATCCTAGTAGATTATTACGTATAAACAACCTCGGATAATGAAGAGATTGTGAAATAACCCTTACCTTGTACTTTTCCTTGGTTGGGGTAGGTTAACCTCCTCTATAATGGTGAAATAATTGTTCTTAAATTATACAAGAATCATATACATTAATATGATATCATATATGATATTTTGACATTGATCTATTAATAATATCTTAGTATTATCGTTGTTTCGGGTGTTAACTTACTCGTTTTCTTTTATATGTTTTGTTACATAAGAAATGTTTGTCATGGAGATGTTATATCTTAATCATATCCAGAATGATATAAAGTCCTTATATACTATTATTAATCATCAAATGAGAATTATACTTGAATGGATCCGATGGAGAATGAATCTCATCGCGTTCGTGGAGACGATAGTCCGTACGTATGCACAAGCGATAATATCATTCTTTTGATACTAAAATAATATATATTTGGATGTTATATCATATATAAAGAATCATTATCCTGTTATATATATTATTTACATGAGTTACACATCATTATTATACCTATCCCAATAATAATTTGTTGAATAATAATTACACCACAACGTGGAGACGGTAAGCCATACGTACGCACGTATGGTGACATGTTATTCCATGGATGGATAGAATACTGAATATGGTTGTACAAAATTTACAATAACATCCCAGTATATATACGATACTAGAGTTATTATTTTAGAATGGTAACAACAAAGTAAGAAGAAGTGGAAGAAGAATGGAACATGAAAAGGGTGGTGAAAACATTACCTCTTCTTTGGGTTCTTCCTTATGATTTGATCAGAAGGGATCATTAGGTTGGCTTTTTGATCAAAATAAGGCCTCTAGGATGTATTTAGGGAAGTTGGGAGAGTATTTGGGTAGAGTTTTGTAGAACCAAAATGCTTTGATGTTGTGAATAAATTAGAAGGAATAATTCCCTTTTATAAGAGGGGTGAGGGGCACCATTGGAAAAGCTAGAAATATTAATTTATAATAAATTTATATTTGGTTTCTAATGGCTCCAATGTTTATTATTTAAATATTAAGGTGGGGATGGGTCGAAAAACACTCAACCAATAGAATTTAGACAGGTTTGTGTTACTATATTAACCTTATCATTAAGTATTTATTCTAAGTTAATTAGTTTCACTTTTACAATGTCTCTTTGTATTTTTATATTATATGTTTAATAAACATACTATATACATCCAATAAACCCCCATGTGGTCCATTAATAATACACCTATCATTTTATCAGTCTCTTGGCCGAATCATAGATTTTTAGTATTTAATATCAATTAATAATATAATATTTTGTTTAAAAACTCTTTTATGTCAATTTTGACACTATTCAATAATTGATTTTTTTAAAACTTATAATAGAATTATTACATTGAAAAAAGTTAATTAAAGAAATCCTAACATATAATATTAACCTATAAAATTAGTTTAATTCATAAAAAGTCTATAGTTATATTTATTTGGGTATTTATAATATCCATTATTCAAAGATTTCATTAATTATGTAATTACTTCATCATCATTGTGTCATAAATAAATTAACTTATTTAATGTCAAAAAATTAAAAATAAAATATAATTATTCAGGAAATCGTTTTATCTTTCTAATGAATATTTATAGTCGAAAATCCAACATATATAACACTATGTAAAAATTGTTTTTCTAAAAGATATATGCTTATGTCATTTTTGTACTTATTTTAACTTAATTAAAAAAAATTGTCCCTATCACCTACATGTGGCTCCATGGGGTCCCAAAATCGACCCAAAGATACCTATGGTCAAACATGTTTCAACCAGTAAGGTTAGGACACGTTTTAGGGTAATTTATTATTATTATTATATTATTTTTTAACCCTTATTTACCGGATTTACCCTTAACCATGGAAAATAAAATATTTACAGCAGTAATTATTCAAAATGTCTAAAAATAAAAGTTACCTATTTACAAAATTTTAACATCCTAATTACAAATATGGAATCCATTTTCCAAATTCAAAACACAGAAGTGGCAGAAATTAATTTAAAATTAATTCCCGCTATCAAAACAAAAAGCGTGTTTTTAAGATATAATAACTAACAAAAGATTGATACTTGCTTATGTTCGGTTTAATTGTGAAATTATATCCAATGACAAACATTGTATTAAATGGTAAAAATATATTCTAAATATACTTTAAAACCACTCAAATTCATAATTTATCAATATAAATAATTTTGATTAAAAAAGTTGTTTTTAACAAAAATTTAGTAATTTTCACCATTCATCAAAATATTAAATTTATCCGAAAAGTACCAAAATTTCACCTTAGGCTAAATTCAATATTACGAATCCAAAAATGAAGTCCATTTTGAAACATAAAATATATAAAATTTATAAAAGTATGTATTACTATTCATAACGGCTAGTTTGATTGGTTATGGTGTGTTAGATCTCGGTGTTGCGTACTACACACGTTGTCACATTATTCAAAGAGAAGCGTACTATAGAAGCATGGGGTGTTACATTCTCCCCTCCTTCAAATAATTTCATCCTCAAAATTTCTATAGTACTTATCACATTAAAAGACTCAGTTGGTTCTTCATCTTATGTTCCACGGGTTCCCACATTACATCTTTCATCTTATGGTTTCTCCACAAGACTTTTACCAGACGAGTCGTCCGGTTTCTCAGTACTTGTTCTCTCGTATCAAGAATCCTGACGGGCTCTTCGCAATAAGACAGATCGGGATCCAGTTCTAACTCCTCATAGGTGAGTACATGCGTTGGGTCAGACATGTACTTCCGCAATAGAGATACGTGGAACACATCGTGAACTTTGGAGAGACTTGGCGGCATAGCCAATCGGTAAGCTACAGCCCCAATTCTTTCTAGAATATTGAAAGGTCCGATGTACCTGGGACTCAATTTACCTTTCTTACCAAAAAGTATGACTCCCTTCCATAGAGATACCATTAGGAAAACATGATCACCGACTTGAAATTCCAAATCCTTCCTTCGATTATCGGCATAGCTCTTCTGCCTACTTTGAGCTGCTTTGATGTGATTTTGGATTACCTTCACCTTTTCCATCATTTCCTCCACCACTTCTATACCTACAAGTTTTCTTTCCCCAACGTCATCCCAACAGGTTGGTGTACGACATATTTTTCCGTATAACGCTTCATATGGTGCCATCTGAATAATAGAATGGAAGCTATTGTTATATGAAAATTCTAACAGAGGTAAATATTGATCCCACATTCCTTGAAAGTCAAGTGAGCCGGATCTCAACATGTCTTCTAAGGTTTGAATAGTTTGTTATGATTATCCATCTGTTTGAGGGTGGTAGGCAGTGCTCAAATGAATTTCAGTATCCAGGGATTTCTAAAGACTCTTCCAGAATCTTGAATTAAAACGCGGATCACAATCAGAAACAATCGATAGGGGTACTCGATGAAGTCTCACAACTTCATTAATATATTGTCTTGCTAGACATTCCATTGGTAGATCTTCTCTTATAGCAAGAAAATGTGCTGACATGGTACGACAATCAAAAATAACCCATATTGCATCGTTCCTTCTAGGATTCATTGGTATCCCCATGACAAAGTCCATCGTAATATTTTCCCATTTCCACTCTGGTATGGGAAGAGGTTTCAGGACTCCTCCAAGCTGTTGACTTCAAGATTTCACTTGTTCAATAACCATACATCTTGACACAAAATCTAAAATCTCCCTCTTCATGTTGTCCCACCAAAAATGTTCCTTCAAATCTCTATACATTTTGGTGCCCCCAGGGTGTATAGAGAAATTGGAACTATGAGCATCATCCAGCAATTCCCTTTTAAGATCAGGTATATCGGAAACAAAAAGTCTCTTTCCGAATTTCAAAATTCCATCTTCATACACAAAGTCACTCAATCTCCCATCATTCACAGCTTTAATCTTCTTTTGAAATTCTTCATCATCGGTCTGATAACACTTAATCCTTTCTACTAAAGATGGTTTGGAAACCATTTGAAAAAGCATTGATGTTTCACCTTCCCTGGTTTTTCCCATGTCCATCTTCACTAGATCCATGAAAATTGGATCCCTTTCAATTCTCATATTGTTCAAAACTCCATGGTCTTTTATGCTCAAAGCATCTTCCACCTTGTTTTCTTTCCTCGGGTGGTAGTGTATCGTACAATCATAATCCTTGAGTAATTCAAGCCATCTCCTTGGCCTCATGTTGAGTTCTTTTTATGAGAAAATATACTTTATACTCTTGTGATCAATTTAAATATCACATTTTTTACCATAGAGGGAGTGCCTCCATATATTCAAAGAAAAGATCATAGCTAATAACTCGAGATCATGTGTAGGATAGTTTTGTTCATGAATTTTCAACTGTCGTAATGCATAGGCAATAACCATATCATTCTGCATAAAGACACAACCAAGTCCATTCTTCGATGAATCTCTATAAAGATCGAACCCATCATTCCCCGATGGTAGAGTCAATATAGGAGCATTGACTAATATTCTCTTTAGTTCATCGAAAAATTCTTCACACTCTTTTGTCCAAACAAATTTAACCCCTTTACGTGTGAGCTTTGTTAATCGGTCAGCCAATTGGGAAAAATTCTAGACGAAACGTCGATAATAACCTACCAAACCAATAAAACTGCGTACCTCAGTTATACTCATAGGTGCTGGCCATTCTTGGATAGCCTTGGTCTTAGAAGAATCAACTGAGATTCCTTCTTTAGAGGAAATATGGCCAAGAAGAAAAATCACTTGTAGACAGAATTCACATTTGCTAAACTTCTCGTATAATTCATGTCTTCTCGGAGTCTTCAGGATAATGCACATGTGATTTTAATGATCTTCGTAGCTTTTGGAGTATACCAAGATTTCATCAATGAATACCACCACAAATTCATCCAGATATTCCTTGAAAACTCTATTCATCAGATCCATGAATACAGTGGGAACATTTGTCAATCCAAAAAGGCATTACAGTAAACTCGTAATGCCCGTACCTGGTTCGAAACACTGTCTTTGGAATGTCTTCCTTCTTTACACACAACTGATGGTATCCAGATCGATGGTCAATCTTTGAAAAGTATTGAGCTCCATGCATTTGGTCAAATAAGTCATCAATGTGAGGTAGGGGATACTTGTTCATTATTGTTATAGCATTGATCTCCCTATAGTCGATACATAACCTCATAGATCCATCTTTCTTTTTAACAAAAAGAACAGGGGATCCCCATGGAGAAACACTAGGGCGAATAAATCCATTATTACTCAATTCCTCTAGTTGTTTATTTAGTTCAAATAATTCTACAGTGGCCATTCTATAAGGGGTCTTCGATATAGGCCTTGATCCAGGAATTAAATCAATGGAAAACTCAACTTAACTTTCTAGAGGATGTCCATGTAAATATTTGAAAAATACATCTACATATTCTTTCACAGCATGTACATCCTCTATTTGAACATTCCTTTCCTCAACCATAGTCATTTCATTCTCTTCCGCCTCAATAATTGAATTTAGTTGAGCTACTAGGGATGGATCTAGATAAGAATTAGGTGGTGATGATTTTTCTCTAAAGATAATGTGTTTCTTGTCATCATCATCAAAAATTGTAACCTCCTTCTTCTTACAATAAATCTTCACATCATGGACCGAAATCCAATCCATACTGAGGATTATATCCAACTCAATCATAGGTATGACGATGAGATCAGAAGATAAAGAACATTTATGTGCTCTAATGGGGACTAATTCACAAAACTTTGTTGCAATGATACTTCCCTTAGGAGTTTTAACTGACAACTCCCTTGTTAAATAAAATTGGAAATATCTATTTTTCTTAGAAAACTGGGATGATATGAAATAATGCGATGATCTAGAATCAAATAATGCATTTGATAAACTTGAGGAAACCATTAAATTACCTGCCACCACATCTTTCGGAGATTCTACCTCAGTAGTAGTGATAGTATAAGCTTGGCCTTGATCCCTTGGCATTTTCTGAGGAAAGTTCCCCTGACATTTAGGACATTAATTTTCATAATATCCCCTCTCCTTGCAATTGTATCACTGAACATTGGTAGCTTCCTTCTTCCCTTTTCAATCACGAGCATGGTGGCCTTTTTCACCACACTTGTAACAGACTCTCGTTCCCTTCAAGCAAGTACCGGGGTGTTTCTTCCCACATTTACTACTAGATGGATATTCAACCTTTCCCTTCTTCCCCTTATTTCCATTCCCAGATTGATCAGCAGATCTCGTCTTCTATTGCTTTGCTTTAAATTCATAAGACTTAGAGAATTCCTTTTCTGTCTTGATAGCACATGAGACAATGTCTTCGTATGATGGGAAGGATTGTGAGACTAATTCTAGACGGAGAAATGGTTTTAACCCATCAAAGAAATGATCAATATTACTTATTGGGTTACATATATAATCTCTAGCATAACTTTCTATCCTTTTAATGTTATCCTCATACTTTGTGACATTCTCATCCTCCTTTTGTCTCAGACTCAGAAATTGTCTTTCCATATCTACTCGATGGTCGCGAGGAAAGTATTTTTCTAAAAACAGATCTTTGAACTCCCTCCATTCCATATTTTATAATTCATCATCTTCCATCATGTTTTGAATCAATGACCACCATTGATCAACAGCTCCAGTGAGGCGGTAAACTACCATGATAACTTTTTCCGTTTCACTAATCCCCAAAGCTTGAAATATTTTCTCTAGGAAATTTATCGATTGCTCAGCTACTAAGGAATTTGTAATCCCATTAAATGTTGGTGGTTGTTGCCTCACGAATCGATCTAACATTGATCCTCCATGCTGTGGATTAGGGTGCTCCATATGGGTAAGGTTATTATTCATAAACTGAGTGAGTTGTCCCAGTATGGTGATTAGCTGATCGGCACCAGTTGCATCACCAGCTTCACTATAATTGTCTTGAGCAGGAGAGAAATCCCTACATGGAGTGCATGCATTGATATTGTTTCCATTTCTTCCACTAGGAGCCATTTCTAAACAATGGCATAAACTAGATCAGTTTATGAATAAAAATACATAATTCCATACTTATAAAATAGATAACATAAATTGAACTATTTATGGATATAATTCATAATCATAAAAATGATTCCATCGAGGAAGTATATACTCATAAACACTTCATAATGATTTGTAAAGAAAATGAGAGTTATCTTAAGCATATCCCCTAGGAGTGTCGTAACCAAGAGTGCAGCAAGGCACATTTTCATGCACCAGTTCCCGTTCGAGTCTAGCTCAAAGCGGTGCTTTCGGGTTTTACCCCTAGGTACATCTGTGCCAGAGCCGCCTCAACCTGCTCGTATCCAGACAGGGATGTATTGCTCGGAAAACTCACAAAATATCTACAATACCAAAATTCTAGGATGTTCTTCAATACTAATCCTCAAAGTCCATCTTAAATCTATGTTCTCTAATCAGAGTTTATCTAAATCTAGCTTCCAAGGTTTGTACTAAATTTCCCCTGATACCAACTGTAACGCCCCGACCCCAGTTACCCAGAGTCGGTGCATTTTTACATAACATTGGCATGATCACAAGAAAGATCAAATCTCGAAAGACCGATTGGTTTAGTAGCCTTGGAAACACTAAATATATTCATAATGTTTTATATTACATCATAAAGTGAAAAACTACTAAAACAACATAATGTCTCCATAGTCCACACTATTATCCCGTCATAATATTCCTGTAGGTCATTCATAAATTACATCTTCACATCCTGGAAAAAATAAAACATAGAAAAGGGGTGAGCTCAAATGCCCAGTAAGGATAACAATATAGCAGAAACTTTAATAAATAAGAATAAACAGTTAAGGCAGTGTGTAACTAAAACAAATTCCTTTTGAACATGAACATCAACATAGTATGGAAAAAATAAAAATAAATAATGTCATTTACCTATTCACATGTATATTATACTAATCAAATAATCACATGCAAATATCAATAACCACTTTAATAATTATGGAATGCATAATTCCAGACTATCATAACCACATAGCCAAGGCCTCGTGCCAAGACAAAAAATAAGATTTTGTCAAGGCCTTGTACCAAAACACTAGTTTGTCTCATGAGACCTACCGATTCATCGAGGAGCTATAGTGGGATCCACCCGTCACATATTAAGTCCAATGCATTCCCGTATGAAAAGGTTTAAGCATAACATAAACATTCATATTAAAACTAGAATATGAAATGTCAATACTTTCACCATAAACTATGAATGGTATAAAAATAGAACATCCCTAGTCAAATATATCACAAATCCTTCAATACAATATAGATGTTTTGTATCATAATAAATCAACATCAAATAAGAGTAAAATCCATCAAAGGATGTGGACATAGATGGAATCCAAACTCTTTTTAGAGAAATATATCTTCCTATTTTGAAATCATTTAAGTTTCATATATGTATAAAATAAAACATTTTCATTTTAAATATTCTTATAAAATTGTAAAGGAAGCTTCGATAATTTTATAATGGTGGAAAATAGCCGCACCCTCCGTATAAGTTAAAAAAACATTCTTAACATAATTCTGTCGAAAATGGTAAAAAGCACCTTGTTTGGAAAATGACGGAAAGATTCCTTTATAAACCACTTATAAAAGTCCATAAGGGTATAAATTACTCTAAACCATATTCTTTAAAATAGTAAGAATATTTTGAAATACATTTTTAAGAATCATGGATGTGGATGATAAAGTGATCCTAGTAGATTATTACGTATAAACAACCTCGGATAATGAAGAGATTTTGAAATAACCCTTAACTTATACTTTCCCATGGTTGGGGTAGGTTAACCTCCTGTATAATGGTGAAATAATTGTTATTAAATTATACAAGAATCATATACATTAATATGATATCATATATGATCTTTTAACATTGATCTGTTAATAATATCTTTGTATTATCTTTGTTTCGGGTGTCAACTTACTCGTTTTCTTTTATATGTTTTGTTACGTAAGATATGTTTGTAATGGATAGGTTTTATATTAGTCATATCCAGAATGATATCAAGTCCTTATATAATATTATTAATCATCAAATAAGAATTATACTTTAATGGATACGATGGAGAATCAATCTCATCGCGTTCGTGGAGACGGTAGTCTGTACGTACGCACGAGTGATAATATCATTATTTTGATACTAAAATAATAAATAATTGGATGTTATATCATATATAAAGAATCATTATCATGTTATATTTTTATTTACATGAGTTACACATTATTATTATACCCATCCAAATAATAATTTATTGAATAACAATTACACCACGACGTGGAGACGGTAATCCGTACGTACGCACGTATGGTGACATGTTATTGAAAGGATGCATAGAATACTGAATATGGTTGTACCATATTTAAAATAACATCATAGTATATATATAATACTGGAGTTATTATTTTAGAATGGTAACAACAAAAGATGAAGAAGTGGAAGAAGAACGGAACATGAAAAAGGGTGGTGAAAACATTACCTCTTCTTCGGGTTCTTTCTTTCGATTTGATCAAAAGGGATCCATAGGTTGGCTTTATGATCAAAATAAGGTTTCATGGATGTAGTGAGTGAAGTTGGGAGAGTATTTGGGAATATTTTGGATGAACCAAAAGGCTTTGAAGGTGCGATGAAATGAGAAGGAAGAGAGCCCTTTTATAAGAGTGGTGAGGGGAACCTTTGGAAAAGTTAGAAATATTAATTTATAATAAATTCATATTCGTTTTCTAAAGGCTCCAAAGTTGATTATTTAAAATTTAAGGTGTGTATGGGTCTAAAAACCCTCAAATAATATAATTTAGACATGTTTGGGTTACTATATTAACCTTATCTTTAAGTATTAACTCTAAGTTAATTAGTTTCACTTTTACAATGTCTCTTTGTATTTTTATATTATATGGTTAATAATCATACTATATACATCCAAGAGACACCGAAGTGGGCCATTAATTATACACCTATCATGATATATGTCTCTTGGACGAACCTTAGATTTTTAGAATTTAATATCAATTAATAATATAATATTTTGGTTAAAAACTCTTTTACGTCAATTTTGACAGTATTCAATAATTGATTTTTGTAAAAATCATAACAGAATTATTACTTAGAAAAAAATTAATTAAAGCAATATTAAAATGTCATATTTACCTATAAAAGTAGTTTAATTCATGAAAAGTCTCAAATTATATTTATTTGGGTATTTATAATATCAATTATTCTATTTTTTCATTAATTATGTAATTACTTCATCATCATTGTGTCATAAATAAAATAACTTATTTAATGTCTAAAAATTATAAATAAAATATAATTATGTATGAAATATTTTTATATTTCTAATGAATAATTATAGTAGAAAATACAACATATATAACCCTATGTAAAATTTTTTTTTCAAAAACATATATGCTTATGTCATTTTTGTACTTATTTTAACTTAATTAAAATAAAGTCTCCCTATCACCTACATGTGGCTCCATGGGGTCTAAAAATAGACCCCTAGATGACTATTGTAACATCCCAAGTAAGTAATTAATAATAGATATTTTTATCTATGTCTATTAATGATTAAGATAGTGTTATAGAGGCTTAAAATGAAAAAAATACAATCTTATGCATGGAATACACTAATATTCTTAAAAGATTGTTTTACTGCCTTTTGATGGAAAAACATTTTTGAATATATATTTTGACAATTTTATAAACTATGTTTGTCAAAATTAAATTATTCTTTATTATTGGGACATCAAAATTTACCTTGTGTGATTTTTTGGTATTTTTCTGACAATGTTCATTTTTTTTATGAATAGTGAAAAATACTGCATTTTACATCAAAACTACTTTTTAACCTAATTTATTTATATGATTATATTATGTTTTGAATTGGTTTTGAAGTGAAATTAGAATATATTTTTACCATTTTATCAAATGGAGGTCATTGGAATCAATTTCACTTTGAAATTAGACTTAAACTGGTGTCAATCTTTTGATACTTATTGTTTTGTAAAAACACGCTTTTTGCTCTGGCAGCGGGAATTAATTATTAAATTAATTAATGTGACCTATATGTTTTGAATTTTGTAAAATAGACTTCATTTTTGAATTTGGAATATCAAATATAGCTTAGAGTGAATTTTTGGTAATTTTCTGAAAAACTTCAATTTTTGATGAATAGTGAAACCACTAAGTGGTAATCAAGCAAACTGATTTTTCAGTTAAATGAAAGTTTACCACTAATGTATATTGAATTTTGAAAATCCGACATAAATGGTTGTCATTAAGAAGGAAAATGTGGTTCAATGAGATTATAATAATTTTTTGGTGAATAGTAACTTATTAAGTTCTTAATCGCGATTAGTGGTAATTAGTGTAGTTTAAGGTAAAAATGATATTATAGGAATGTGAAAACACCATGACACTTGTCCTACACCTATTGGGTGAGTCATGGCCGACCAAGACAAGCCATGGGCCAACTTGGGGACCCCATGGAGCCACTTTAGTTGGAAAATGACAATAATATATTTTTATTTAATGGAAAAGTACAATTGACACAAACATGATATGTTTTACTAAAACAATTTTTAAGTAGGGTTATACAAGTCATATTTTTGATTATAAATAGTAATTGGAAAGCTAAAAATATTTCCTACATCATAGTAATTTTTTTATAATTTTTAGACATTAAATAAATTAAATTATTTATGACATAATAATGATGCAGCAATGACATCATTATTTGACGATTTAAATAAAATGGAAAGACAATGTAAAATCTATGAACTACACATGGCCAAAACGAATTGGATGATTGGATTTCGAACCCTTATAACCTTATCCACCAATTATATCAATGTGGGACCTTTTGAAACCGAAACACATTTTCAAATAAAATAATATTTCTTTACTTTCCAAAAGTGCCCCTCCTCTCCTCTTATAAAAGGCCCCCACCTCTACCTCATTTCACACACATCTCAAGCCTTTGGCTCGGCCAAAACCTGCCCATTTACTCTCTCCACATCCCTATCCTCATCCTAGAGGATTCCCTTTGGGAAGAATCCTTTCAAAGGAAGCCTTTAGGCTCAAATCAAAAGGAGTTACACTTTTAAAGGTAATTCATTCTCTCATGTTCATTTGTTTTATTTTGCTTCTCCAACCCCCTAAACTCTTTTTATCTACTTATTTTGTAACAACACCAGTATATTCAATATAAAAGGATGTTGTTATAATATTTATTTGAGCTACACTCTCACACAACTACATCAAATGGTTAAAGAACATACGGTTTCCGTGGATGGCGAAATTCTGCCTCCCGAAACGATGATTGTTCAACACTCATTTAACACCTTCAAAGGTGGCCATTATGATGTCACTATTTTTATATATGATATATAATATGTTTATGTTTTCCTTAAGCTTCTGTTTTTTTTCATTTTTGGCATACCTTTATGGTTTCCATTATGGGTAAACACGATATCTTCATTTTAGGAAGTGCGGACTACCACCCCCTGAAAGTGATTTGATTCGTTAATACCATATGTGGGATGTGTAGGGGATAAAGTTAATGATATTATATATGTTATTATACTGGAATTATAATATACTCTTATATCATTATTATTCCATTCCAGAAGATATGAAATAGAAATGAAAGTAGCGTTCATGCGTACGTACGGCTTACCGTCTCCATGAACGGTGCATTTCATTTCTTACCTCTAAATGATTATGTAATATTATAAATGCATGTAAGTACTGGATATATATGACATATATTATATCTACATCATGAATACCATTCTGGATATAATGAACCTTTGACCAAATTAACAACATGTAAGTGTAAGAAGTCTATTTTTGACTTAAGAAACAAATACCGAAAAAATGAACATTATTAACTTAACTGATTACATGATGTTCATAACATGGTATAAAAGGAATAATGAACTTGAAAAAGATTCATAATCAAGTAGAGATTAACTCAAGTTTATTATTCAGGAGATTAAAGAATGGTCGGGTCATGTCGGATACGAGGTATGGGACTTCGTCTCAATCTCCTTTCGTTGAGGCATATTTTATTTTATACACAACTTTCTTTTATACGGTGTATAAACCCCTTTGACTTTTATGTTTATTCAAACGGAATATTTTTTATACGAAGCGTTTACTAAACGACAAAAGGGAATGTTTTTGTCGTACGTATGCGGCGACAACGACTTCTCCGCCGTCGTGACCGTTATTTGAGTTTCGGCTTCCTCTACAAGCCATACATTCTTTTTAAAAGAAAAATAAATACCATGTTTTACCTTTCTTTTATTTTAGTATTGAAAATGGTTTTCATAATGTTTTTATATCAATGTGTTGTATTGATATCTTGTGATTGAAATGTGGAAATTTTATGTTTCCTTTATGCATGTTTTATGTGATATGATTATGTTATGGTTCTTGGGCATTATTATGAAGACGGGTGGTTCCGTGATAAACTAAGGGCGGGTGAGCCCGTTATACCTCTCCAATTCATTGGGTAACGCGAAGGAGTGAAACGTTAAGGTTTCTCCGAAGAGATTTTAGGGAATATACTGTGATGGGTATTCCAAACGTAACCAAGAGGGTTAATCCCTACGTAAGAATGTTATGAATGCCTCAAGTTACCTTTATGTCTTATGATTTCTATGTTTTATTCATGATTTTATGAGGTATGTTAAAGTGCCTATGTTTTATGGGTAAAGTATGATTTCATTCTTATGTATATATGAACTCATGTTTCCTTTCCATGTTTTTTTAACACCCATACTGAGTTTTTATGCTCATCCCAAGTTTTTGAAATGTTTTTCACAGGTCAAGGGAAAGGTACATGATAAGATGATATAGTCAAGGATGTGTCAAGAAATAATCCATGTTTTATTTTAAATGTGTTTCCATTGATGGGATTGAAGAATTCTATCTTTATTTAACCACTTTGTTTATATGTGGAATGTAATGCAAGTTTTATGATCTAATTCTCTAAAACTCTAAACCCAAAAAGATCCTCAATGTGTAATCTTATAATAACTCAAGATTAAGTAAGGTTTAAGGCTGGGGACTTATAACTATGGTCAAACATATATCAACCAATAAGGTGAGGACACGTTTTAGGGTAATTTAGTAATATTATAATATTATTTTTAACCCTTATTTTCTGGATTTACCCTTAACCATGGTGAATAAAATATTTACCGAAGTAATTATTCAAAATGTCTAAAAATAAAAGTTACCTATTTACACAATTTGAACATCCTGATTCTAAATATGGAATCCATTTTTCCAAATTCAAAACACAGAAGTGGCATAAATTAATTTAAAATTAATTCATGCTGTCAAAACAAAAAGCGTTTTTTAAGATATAATAACTATCAAAAGATTGATACTTGTTTATGTTCGGTTTAATTGTGAAATTATGTCCAATGAACAAAATTGTATTAAATGGTAAATATATATTCTAAATATACTTCAAAACCACTCAAATTCATAATTTATCAAAATAAATTATTTCGATTAAAAAAGTTGTTTTTAATTAAAATTTAGTAATTTTCACCATTCATCAAAATTTTAAAGTTATCCAAAAAGTACCAAAATTTCACCTAAGGCTAAATTGAATATTCCAAATCCAAAAATGAAGTCCATTTTGAAATATATAATATATATAATTTCAAAAAGTAGGTATTACTATTCATAACGGCTAGTTTGATTGGTTATGGTGTGTTAGAACTCAGTGTTGCGTACAACCCACGATATCACATTATTCAAAGAGAAGCGTACCTTTGATGCTTGGGGTGTTACAAGGAAGGCATCGACAATGTCGTTTTTGGGGGTTTTATGGAGAGAACCATTGGGGGTCCACATTATCATGGCTATGGAAAGAAGAAATAGACGTTAGTGTGCCTATGTGAAGAATCAAGAGGTGAAGCAACACAACAGGCAGCATTGTCGAAGGGACTCTGAAATTGTTCCGTGCACACATCAAGGGCTTCATGGGAAAAGGATTTTCAGAGTAGAGGGGCTCATATGTAGAAGCCTTGTGAATCTCTAGTGCTCTATGAAGTGGATGGGATTCTTGATGGGATGTGCTTCGCGAAGTGAAGATTCCTAGGCTAAGCATAGGTCATATGAATATATGGGAGGAGCTTCATGAAGTGGAAAGGTATTCGCTTATCAATTCCCCATGTAGTAGGGGTGCCTCGAGAAGTAGGGTGTCGTGATTCAATATGCATTACGAAGAATAGGGACCCATCCTTATCATACAAGTCATGCGAATGTGGTGGGAGTTTTGTGAAGCATAAAAGCTTGAAAACAACCCGAGTCCCTGTGGGGATCTCCTTCCTTCAATAAGGGTCGTGGGATTTGGAAATGGAATCCCTCTCAGAAGAGCGGCTCAATTAAGGCCAAGGGGGAGGCACTTCACATCACATAATTACCTTGAAGACCCCATGGTTCGCACTGTAAGAGGTTCTTTGCAATTTGAGTGCTCAGAAGGTGAAAGGTCAGATGCTCTATCATCTGGGCTCGAGGGGAGCCCTGTATTTATAGGCAAGAGGCCCCACGAAGTAGAGATCTCTCTGAACGAAGATAGTGTTAGCTCTATGGAAGATTGAGAACATCAAATGCGGTCACATTGTGTTATCATCTCCTTGCTACTCGGCAGGTCGCGAACGTCAAATGCAGTAGCGGAGGGTTGCCACCTCCATGCTTCGTGGTGGTTCGCAAAAGCCAAAAGGACTCTTCGAGCATTACTTCTTCCTTACTCTGTGCTGGGTGTGGAGCCATGGGGCTCCACAAAAAGGCTCCAGGGGGTATACTGGGAGACGTCTCTCATGTAAAGACCTGTAAATTTCATGGATATTTTTAATCATAAATACTTTATAATTTTATGAGTCTGTGAATTTTGACGGCACTTGATTCCGATGCACGGTGTTCCAGGAATAAATTTCTGAAGTTTAGCTCATGTACGTTCAGTCAATGAATGATCGGGTTTTTGCTATCATCTGAACCGGTCCATGGAATTGAAATCTAAGGGCACCGATGAACTCGCAACGTTGGTAATTGTTTATAGGGACCCTTACCGTAGTTGTGTTTTCACGTGAGGAGAAGTTGATTTTTGGCGTTTAATTAAGAAGTAAATAAAATAGTTGGAAAAATTTTATTATGTATCTAAGAAAGTTTATTCCTCCCATGGGTAGTTAAGGGTGGGACCCACATCCACCTAACTACCCATGTGTGGATGTTATAGAGGTGGGTCCCACACAATCCCCAACAATTTATTTTTCCCCAAACTCCTTAAACCCAATCATTAATTTGGAAAACCCCCTTTAATTTCCAATCTCTCCACCTCATTGAATCTATTAATCCATGAGAACCCATCAAATTAATGAGGATCTTTCCTCTCACTCTCTTTAATTAAATGCCAACGCATTTAATTAAAGAGGATCTTTCCTCTCCCTCCCATTAATTAATTGCCAACACATTTAATTAATGAGGTGATTTGAAATTTTTAATGATAATTTTCATGTCTAATTAAATAATAGGAGGAGCCTATTATTTTATAGGAGGAGTGCTTTCGTTGCACGAAGTAGGTTTGGGAGAGCTCTTGAGTTTTTGAAGAACACAGCCCTCTGATGAAGAACGAAGATTTCTTCGATGAAGAACACTGGTTCCACGAAGACCAATGACACGCCACCCATTCTCTTCTCCACGACAAGAGAGGAGACGTTGCATCCTCCTCGGGCGCACACCAATGTCATCTACAAAACCTCACCCCGCGATGTTGTCCACCGCGATGCCCGACGCGTGACCTAAATTATTTGAGTTAGGGGGTTTGCGTAATTTATTTAAAATAAATTAATATTTAGATCTTGTTGTATTCGACTGAACATCTTGGTTGATTGTTATTGTCTTATGCAGAGGGCATGGGCCAAACAAACATGGCCTGACGAACCTCCGACATTTCATGTATTGTTTGGAATTGGGAAGCGGTGACGAACAAAGGCAACAACCGAGCGCTGGACGCACATGGAGGAACCGCGGCCCACAACCACGGGCCGCTCGACCGACAGTGGAGTACTGGCCGAAGGAATGACCACGGTTCCCCATGGCACCATGCTGTAAAAACCATGACCTGCATAGGGCTGGTTGTATCAGTGAAAGAACAGGTCGGCCTGTCGGTCGGGCGAGCGATGGGAAGATTCGGCGCTAGGAGGGTGCCGCACCGGAGACCCGACCAGACCATCATCCAGTCGGGTGGAGCAGATCCGCGGCACTAGGAGTGCGCCACGCTAGAAGAACCTACATCCCACCCATGCGGGCCGCTTATTCCAGAACGCCGGCCGGCCTAGCCAGTCAGTTTCGGAAGGGCGGCGCCGCTTGGGGTCGTCGGTTTGGTTAGTTTGGGGTTTCACCCCCTCATAACTTCATAGCCTTCAGGTCGAGCAAGCCGGGTTGTGCCCTTCTGGGTCGGGCCATTGCCCATCGAGCCGGGCCACGCCCCGCCGGGCCGGGTCATGCCACTTCAGGCCGGGCCGCGCCACTTCGGGTTGGGTCGCACCACATCGGACCGGGCTGCGCCCCTTCTGGCTGGGCCGCACCCTTCGGGCGGAGCTATGTTTTCCTTCATACCGGTCTAAACCCCCTGTTGGGTCAGACCCATCAAACTAGGTTAACCCGACCCGTGGGTCCACTAGGCTAAATGGGTCGGGCCTGTTATTCACATAAACTTGAATAACATAAAGACCGCCAGTCCGATCGATGTGTCGTCTGCAGCACAGGGACCCTTTCGATGAAACGATCCTTTTGCGATACTCTAAGTGAGTTTTGGACAACATTGGTAAAAGGTCATTTTTGGAACGAGCATATTTCCCCCCTGGCCCCTAGGACGAAAAGGCAAATATCTCTCAGACCGAGCCTCCGTTTAACGTGTTGTCTGTCGCGTTGAGTTCTTTTTGTCGAGATAGAACATCTGGATACATCAACTCTGTACTTCATGACAGTTGATGTATCGACCCCATTTTACTCTTGGAGTGGACCCTCCTGGAATTGAGTACGCAGTGTGCGGGAACCCTAGAGCTAGCTACGACTGCGACGATGATGACGACTGTACATGGATTCTACATGTGTTCGGCAGCGAGGATGACTGTAATGGATCCTACGTGGGTTCGACAGTGAGGAATACTGTACATGGATCCACCATGGGTTCGGAAGCGAGGACGACTGTACGTGGATCATACGTGTGTTAGGAAACGAGGAAGACTATACTTGGATCCTCCGTGGGTTCAGCAATGATGACGACTGTACTTGGATCCTACCTGGGTTTGGCAGCAATGGTTATTGTACATGGATCCTATGTGGGTTTGGCAGTGAAGACTTCTGTACATGGATTCTACCTTGGTTTATAGAGGAGATGATTGAGAGGCTTCATCTAATCATCTCCACCCCTCTTCATGATAATTATACATATGTGAGCTGAGTCTCAACATTCAATCATTATCTGGTTATGCTGGGGATTGGATTGTGCTTGGGCTCAGAAGTTGGAGTCGAACTGAGATTGATGACTTAGGTATATATATGGGCATATACCTAAGTATAGTTGGTTGATACTTCGGGTTTATATATTTATTTTTTGTTTTATCCTTCATGGATTCTGGGAGGCCTTCGGGGGTCTCGAGGTCCCTACTAGGTATTGTATACTCACCCCTACACGGGATATGACCGCACTATGTTGTGTTGGATGCATATGATGGACAACATTGATCAAGGTGGAGGCTTGTGGAGCTGGACAGTACCCGAAGGTGGACCACTAGACGGGACGTAGATGGAGAAATCAACCTAACCAGGGAAGCTGAGGAGACTATGTATACCCACCCTTCAGGTGTGATTCCTGGAAGACGACTCGGTGGTTGCTTCATTACTTTACAGCTGTTGTACTTTCTTTCTCAGTTATACTTTACTTCCAGTTGGGTTTGTATACTGGCCCATTTACATTACAACGCTTACTTTTGTACTCAGTTTACTTTGTGTTTACTCTAGCTTGCATACTCTGTTGTGTTTGTTTACTTCTATGAAGGCAATGCCTTCCCTTTTATCAGGATTTACGCCTTTGGTGATAGCCTCCATCCCCTGGCATATGGAAGGCGGGCTTGGGGTAGTCACGGATTGGGACCCGAGTATGGGTCATGAAAAATTGGTAAAAAAGGAATCGATTCTACCGTATAACTCAGGACTCTGATAATTTCTTCTCTGTGAAGAATAGTTTCATGAGTATTGAGTGTGGTTATCAGTCCATGGAGTCTAGTGTTGTTGTGGCAGCCGACGTATCCATACACCACGACCTTGACTTCTAATTTATGACTCAGTGCATGAAAACATTGATTGCAAGTTTTTTTAAAAAGTTTTCTCTTTGATTACGTTGTATCAGCACACCAGGTATACTTTACTAATCATGGCGCACATGTTTCTTCACAAGATGGCCCGAAGAAGGCAGCTATCTATGGTTCTGAGTTACGTGCGGGATGGCAGCCCACCGAGCGATGAGGCCTCGGTGCAAGGCCCCATTACAATAGTGACACCAGTGGTACAACTACACACTAGGCCACCAATACAACCATCCCCAGTAGCGGAGAGTGCCCGCCACCACAGTGTGTTGCACAAGATTCAACGATAGAGGCCGCATAGGTTCCACGGAGAGATGGACCTTCAGGCAGCCGGGGATTGGCTGGAGGCTATCGTCATAGTCTACAGATTGGTAGGGACATCAGCAGGCCTTATGGTGATCCTTTCCCTGAGTCTTCTGCACACAACAGTAGGTATATGGTGGAGCCTTATGCTCCAGGTTCACGACGATGAATCTCTACTTTGGACGGACTTTGAGAGATTCTTCCGACTGGAGTTTGTTCCAGCCACCCTCTGTGCGGTGTGCATCCAAGAGTTACTACTGTTGGGTCAGGGCAGCATGATAGTATCCCAGTACTCGATGAGATTTACCGACCACTCGTGCTACTCCACGGACATGGTATGGTTGCATTCTTCCAGGCCAAAACCTTTGATCATGGACTGAGGCATGAGATCAGGGCTTCGATGATCTCCCTCAGCATTCCGACGCAGGTAGGAGTACTGATGCGAGCCCTTCTTGTGGAGAGATTTCATTCTTAGCTGACGGCAGCAGTGAGACCTACCACAGGGTGACACTTAGTGGAGTCTTCTGTAGCTGGTAGTAGACAGATGTCGAAGAGGTCCAAGCAGAACATACCATTAGGTGGGCGACCCCAGGTTTCTAGTTCGGATGTGCGGGGCACACGCAACAGAGCCATCTATAAGAGAGGAAGGCAGTGCTATGCTTGCGGCGTGTAGGGCCACATGTCTCATGAATGCCCGACCCACCATGCAAAGGAGAAGCAGACAGTAGACGGAACTCACAGTCAGAGGCAGAGGTTCGACCGTGGTGGTCTGCATGGAGTAGGTAGACGAGGTAGAGGAGCTGGCAGAGCAGTGGGTGGTGGACGATGCTTCAAGGCTCTACCACCACCACCACTAGGAGAACCACACTGACCATAGGGAGCTGGAAAACAGGGAGAGGTTCAGCTCTAGGAAATTGAGGCCTATGACCACGACGCACCTGAGATGGTTTGAGGTACTATCTATATCTACTCCACCCTTGCTACAATTATTATAGACACAATAGCGAGTCGTTATTTTATTGTCTCTGCCCTTGTTCGGAGATTGGAGATTCCAACAGAGCCGTTAGCTCGATCCATACTACTAGAGACTTCTATGGGAGAAGACTCAATGATTATGCACTGGTTCCGGTAGTGTGAGATTACTCTAATAGGTGAGAGATTTGGCTGGGTTTTTTTATAGTGGCGTTGAGGCCTTACAACGTCATCTTGGGTATGGACTGGTTATCTACAGTCTATGCCCAGATCGACTATATTAGGCACAAAGTGCGGTGTGTCTGCACAGATGGGAGTAGGTTCACCTTCACTAACAGGAAGGGAGACTTTGCAATTTAGAATGGAATTACGCAGAGGAGAGGGTATCTGATCACACATCAGTTGGCTAGTCTCATCCTAGGATCGGTTGATGTGTGGTGTCCGAGTTTTCTTGTTGTGGTGGATCAGTATGCTGAAGTTTTTCCTAATGACGTTCCAGGACTACCTCCTCGCAGAGAGGTAGACTTCTATATTGGCTTGTACCCTAGAACATCATCGATATCTAATCCAGCATATCAGATGGCTCCGGCTGAGCTTCAAGAGCTACGGGTACAGCTGGAGGATTTACAGGGAAAGGGATTCATCTGACCCAGTGTTTCATGCTAGGCTTCTCCGATTTTATTCGCCTAGAAGGTAGGTATGAGCATATGACTATGTGTCGACTGCCATCTCCTGAATCTGGTGACTATGATGAACAAGTATCCACTTCCCATTATTTATGACATCTTTGATCATCTCAAGGGTGAACGATGGTTCTTGAAGATATACCTTAGGTCAGGATATCATCAGCTCAGAGTTCGAGATGAGGATGTGAAGAAGATGACCTTCAGGTGTCAGTATAGCCACTACGAGTTCTTTGTTATGCCCTTCGGCATAACGAATGTACCTGAAGTGTTCATGAGTCTCATGAACAGTATCTTTCAGCCTTAACTCCATCGATTTGTCCTAGTCTTCATCGACGACATACTGATTTACTCAACTACTGAGAAGGGGCATGCCTACCCCTTCCAGGTTGTACTAGACACACTCTGAGTGAACTAGATTTATTGTAAGTTCTTGAAGTGCCAGTTTTGGTTTCGATACGTTATATTATTGTGTCATGTCATCTCGGAGGCACGCGTTGCTATGGATCCTGTGAAGATCGAGTCATTACTTTCTTGGGAGCCACCCAGAAGCGTGACAGAGTTGAAAAGTTTCCTAGGTCTAGATAGATACTATTGGAGATTTTTTCCAGACTTCTCCAAAGTTTCTACACCACTTTCAGCATTGACGAAGACGTGGAAGCCCTTTGTGTGGTCAGATCGATGCCAGAAGAGATTTCAGAAGCTGAGACAGATATTGACCAGCGCTCCCATCTTGAGTCTACCAGAGGAGAGCATTGGGTATGTGGTATTATGCGACACATCAGGGACCGGACTCAGGTGTGTCCGGATGCATGAGCGGATAGTGATCACATATGGTTCATGATAGTTGAGGAATCACGAGAAGAAGTATGCTACCCATGTCTTGGAGTTAGCTAAAGTGTTCTTCGCCCTGAAGATGTGGCGATGCTATCGGATGGGCGAGCACTTTACAGTCTACTATGACCACCATAGTCTCAGTTACATCTTCCCATAGAAGGATAAGAACCTAAGACATCGGTGATGGAATGAGTTCCTCCAGGACTACGACTTTGAGATTGTCTATACTCCTAGGAAGGGGAACGTTGTGGTTGATGCTCTCAGCAGGAGATCGGGCATTCATCTGCTAGGGGAGGCGACAGAGCAGCTAGCTGCGTTGCATGTATCCTTCGTGGATAGAGATGGGGAAGCCTTTCTACAGTCTCTCACATTCACTCCTCCACTACATCAATGGGTCAGAGAGGCACAGTGTGGGGATGTTGACTGTGAGACGCAATGTGCTCAGATTTCCACAGGGCAGGCACCTGATGGATTTTCTAAAGGAGGAGAGCATGTCATCCACTTTCGGAGATGTAACATGGTACCAGTTGCACTATACGAGGAAGTGATGAGGGAGTTTCACACATCCCCTATAGCAGTACATCTATTAGTGGTTATGATGTACAAGGACCTCAGATGACTGCACTAGTGGCTGGGTATGAGGAAGGTTGTAGCAGAGTTCGTTTCATGATGCCTCACTTGCCAGGATGTGAAGGCAGAGCACTAGGTACAAGCATGCTTGGTACAACCCATAGAGGTTCCAGAGTGGAAGTGAGATGGGATATCCCAATATTTTGTGACGGGGCTCCCATGTACATCCATAGGACATGACTATATTTGGGTGATCGTACACCGACTAACCACGTCGGCCCACTTACTACCGATCAGATAGTAGGGCTTAGTAGAGTGCTGGGGATGCCTCTATATTTGAGAGATCGTATGGGTTCCTGGTGTGCCCTCACCTATCGTCTTCGATTGAGATGCTCACATTACTTCCCGTCTATGGAAGGGGTTGCAGGAGGATTTTTGGATGCAGCTACGCCTGAGCACCGCCTTTCATCCTTAGACGGATGTCCAGATGAAGATGACCACTCAGACACTCGAGGACATGCTCTGTGCATGTGTCCTAGACTTTGGTCATAGCTAGGAGGACCACCTACCCTTGGTGGAGTTTGCATACAACAACAGCTACCACTCCACCACCGGGATGGCACTATACGAGCCACTGTATGAACGACCTTGCAGATCACCTCTGTGCCGGGCTGACCCGGGGGAGTCAGCACTCGTAGGACCAGAGAGGGTTCAGGAAATGACAGAGAAGGTGAAGATCATCCAGCAGTGGATATGGACTGAACAGAGTAGACAAAAGTCCTATACTGATAGGTGACGAAGACCACTGGATTTCTAGGATGGCGATCATGTTTTCTTACGGGTCTCACCTCGATGTGGATTACAGGGATTTGGTTGGGGAGGTAAGTTATCTCTGTGTTTCATTGGACCATTCTAGGTCCTCAGCATGGTTGGAAAGGTGGCTTACTTCCTGACCCTTCCACATCTTTTGCACCGAGTGCACGACGTCTTCCACTTGTCTCAGCTGGGGAGATACGTGCACGAAAAGACCCAAATCATTGATCAATGGGAGCTGGAAATCGATTACGGGGAGATATTTGTGGTGGTTCCAGTGGAGATCGAGGATCTACAAGAGCGGGTCCTACGTGAATGTTCAATTCCTCTAGTGCACATTCATTTGTAGTACATGAATCTCCAAGAGAGCACATTGGATCGGGAGGCTCAGTTCCATGCTCAGTACCCTCATTTGTTTCCCTAGTTTATGTTGTAGCTTTACAGGGACGCAAAGCCCTGAGTTGGTAGTAATGTAAAGATCCATAAATTTAAAGGAAATTTTTTTCATAAATACTTTGGAATTTTACTAGTCTATGGCTTCTGACGGAACTTAATTCCGAGGCCCGGTGTCCCGTAATCAGTTTACGATGTTTATCTTGGGTACATTCAGTCAACGAACGAGCGGTTTTTTCCTATTATTTGAACTGGTGCATGGAATTGAAATATGAGGTCATCGATGAACTCGCAACTATGGAAATTGCTTAAGGGTACCGTTACCGTAGTTGCGTTTGTACAGGATGAGAATTTGATTTTTGGGGTTTAATTAAGAATTTAAATAAATTGTTGGAACATTTTTATTATGTATATAAGGAGGCTAATTCCTCCCTTGGGTAGTTAAGGGTGGGACCTGCAGCCACCTAACTACCCAAGTGTGGATGTTAGAGAGGTGGGGCCGACCCGAGCTCCAACCATTTATTTTTCCCCCAACTCCATATACCACCTCATTAATTTGGCAACCCACCTTTAATTACCAATCTATCCACCTCCCTCACTCCATTAATCCTTGAAAACCCCTCAAATTTATTAGGATCTTTCCTCCTACTCTTTAGTTAAATGTCAACGCATTTAACTAATGAGGATCTTTCATCTCCCTCCCTTTAATTAATTGCCAATGCATTTAATTAATGAGGTGATTTGAAATTTTGAATGTTAATTTGGATGATTAATAAAATAATAGGAGGAGCCAATTATTTTACTGGAGGAGGGCTTTCGTTGGGCTAAGGAGGATTGTGAGAGCACTTGAGTTCTTGAAGAACACTGCCCTCCGACGAAGAATGACGATTTCATCAGTGAAGAATGCCAGTTCCATGAATAATGACGACGCGCCACCCATTCTCTTCTCCGCTACAAGAGAGGAGACGCTGCTTCCTCCTCGAGCGCACACTGATGACGTCTACGAAACCTCACCCCATGATGTCGTCCTCCTCGACACCTGATGTGCGACATCAATTAATTGAGGTAGGGGGTTTTCTTAATTTATTTAAAATAAATTACTCCTTTGATATTTTTGTATTCGAGTTAACAACATGTCCGATTGTTAACGTCTTATGCGGAGGGCACGGGCCGAATAAACACGGCCCGACGACCATTCATCGTTTCTTGTATTGTTTTGAATTGAGAAGCGGTGATGAACAAATAAGGAAACCGAGGACTGGACATACATAGAGGAACCGTGACCCACAACCCCGGGCCGCTCGACTGACAAAGGAGTCTGGGCCGAAGGAAGGAACAGCGGTGCCCTACGGCGCCACGCTGTGGAAACCACGACACGGATAGGGCGAGCTGCTACGACAAAAAAATCGGCCGGCCCATCGGGCTTCCGGGCGAAGGGGAGACGCGGTGCCTGGAGGGTGCCACGCCAGATAACCGGCCAACCCATCAGCCGGTTGGGCAGAGCAGATCCGCGGTGCCAGGAAGGCGCCGTGCCAGAAAAACCAATAGCCCGCCCATGGAAGTCGCTTGTGCCAGAAGGTCGGCCAGCCTGGCCAGACGGTTTGGGTAGGGCGGCACCGCATGGCACCGCCAGTTGGAATAGCCGGGGGGCCACTCCCCCCTCGGAACTGGTCAGCCTTCGGGCCGATCCGCTCGGCCAGCCTGGTCAGGTCGTGCCCCTCCAGGCCACGCCGCTTTGGGCCAGTCCACGCCATACTGGCCAAGCTATGTTTTCCTTGAAACCGGTCTGACACCCCTGCCAGGTCGGAACTGTCAAACTAGGTTAACCTGGCCCGTGGGCCCACAAGGCTAAACTGGTCAGGCCCGTTATTCACATAAACTTGAATAACTTATACACTACATGCCCGATCGATGCGTCGTATATGGTGTTAGGACCCTTTCGAAGAGACGGTCATTTTGTGATACTCTATGTGAGTTTTGGACAACATTGGTAAATGGCTGAGTTTGGAATGAGCATATTTCCAACCGGGCCCCTAGGATGAAAAAGTCAATATATCTTAGACCAAGCATCTGTTTGACGCGCTGTCTGTCGCATTGAGTTCCTTTTTTCGAAATGGAACTCTGGGATACATCAACTTTGGACTTCGTGACATTTGATGTATCGAACCCATTTTACTCGTGGAGTAGACCCTCCCCGAATCGAGTACGCTGTGTGCAGGAACCCTAGAGCTGGCTGCGACTACAATGACAATGGAGACAGTACTTGGATCCTATGTGGGTTCCGCAACGAGGAAGACAATACTTGGATCCTATGTGGGTTCTGCAGCGAGGACGACTGTACATGGATACTTTATTAGTTCGGTAGCAAGGACGACTGTACATGGATCCTACAAGGGTTCGAAAGCAAGGAAGATTGTACTTGGATCCTCCGTGGGTTCGGCATCGATGACGACTGTACTTGAATCATACGTGGGTTCGGCAGTGATGGTTATTGTGCTTAGATCCTACGGGGGCTCGGCAGTGACGACTTCTGTACATGGATCCTACGTGGGTTCGGTAGAGGTGATGATTCAAAGGCTACATGTAATCATCTCGACCCATTTTCGTGATAAGTATGTTTGTGTGAGCTGAGTCGTGACTTTCAATCATTATCTAGGTATGATTGACTTCAGTCATTTGTGGACTGGATTGTGCTTGGTCTCGGAAGTTGGATTTGTTCTAGGTAGAGTTGGTTGATACTTCGTGTTTATATCTTTCCATTGTGCTTTATCCATTGTGGATTGTAGGAGAACTTCAGGGGTCTTGGGGTCCCTAGTGAGTATCGTATACTCATCCCTGCAGGGGCTATGCCTGCACTACATTGTGTTGGATGTAGAAGACATACAACATTGATCAAGGTAGAGGCTTGTGGAGCTGGACTCTACCCGGAGGTGGACCACTATACGGGACGTACATGGAGCAAATGACCAGACCAAGGAACCTGAGGACAATATCTGTACCCACCCTTCAGGTGGGATTCCTAGAGGATGACTCGGTGGTTGCTGCTTTACGTTACACCTATTGTAATTTCTTTGTCATTTATACTGTACTTCCAGTTGGGTTTGTATACTGACCCATTCCCTTAACTACACTTACTTTTGTACTGAGATTACATTGTTTTTACTCCAGCTTGCGTACTCTATTGTGTTTGTTTACATCTATAAAGGCAATGCCTTACCTTTTATCAGGATTTATACCTTTGGAGCTAGTCACCAGCCCCTGGCCTATGGAAGGCGGGTTTCGGATAGTCACGACACCGGTCTCGAGGATGGGTCGTGATAGCTCTGGTTCTTCATCTTTCCATTTTTTTCCATATACAAACACCCCCCCCCCCCATCAGACTTGGAGACGAGGAGAAATAAATGGTCAAAGTATGAGGTTCCATCACCAAAATCTCTAGCCATCTGTGAAGTTGTTCCCTGAAGAGGTCTTGTGATGTGGATATGCGACATGCTGGCTGGGCACGTCACAATGCTCGGCATGGCATAGACGTGAGGCGAAGCTCCTATTGTCGTCACCTATAAATAAGGGTGTTGAACCATCTCTGTTACTTTCATTCCTTTGTGTCTTCGGCTTGAAGAGCTCTCGATTCACGAATCTCTGAATAATCCATGTTTTCACTCCGCAAATCAAAACTTCTGCTTCATGGGGCACAGTGAGTCTCCGACACTGTGACATCGCATAGAGACATTCTTTTGGAAGTTCAAGGCATGGCTTCATGAAATTATTTGCAAATGAGCTCTTTGAAATTGATATCTGAAATGGCTTCACAGACAAGACACATGAAAAACTCAAACATAAAATTGAATGGCTCTTCAAGAGGCTATTATGGGGTCCTCGTGGATGCCTCCCAAAGGGAGAAAATGGCGAATAGCTTGGGCCAAGGAGAGTTAATACGGAGCCATTCCGACAACGGTTCATTGATGTTATTGCTATCTGAGAGCCATAAGTGCTTTCTAGTACGAAAGTGTTTGCCTTTGTACTACTTCGAGGCGAGGGTTGATGTCTTCCTTCCTAAATCAAGTTGGGATGAGCCAGCTTACTGGTTCTGGAGTATGTTGTGTCAGCGCCAATGGTTCAGGGTGGCTGACGGCCATGCCTAAGCAGACTCCATGCTCGTCGATGTTGAAAGCATGTATAACCACCTGAACAATGTGGATGGGGAGGCATTGTATATGGTGATGTCCTCCCCCCTCTATAACATTAAATATTGAAGACAACCTTGAGGAACCTGGGGAAAGGATGGTTAGAGGGGTGGGACCTACACTAGGGTGGAAAATTCATAGATGATTGTGCTTGGGCCTACTACGTAGCAGCCTCAAGTGAATATTTTGGGGCTGATATGAGGAGAGTGGTCCTATATGAGGTGGATTGGGCCCCCCAATTTCACATCTATCAGCTGAAACAGTTGATTCTAGAGCTGCAGAGTAGGTGGTCATCACGGACCAACACCTTCAACCTTTACCACAAGAAGGTTGGTATCAGCTTGTGGGACGTGCACCAGATCTTAGGGGTCCTGGTACTGTAGTGATTTATGATGAAATCCTCCCCTTCATGAGTGTGTGGTAGGATCTAAAACAAATTTTGTGGAAGGAAATGGCGTTGATGGAGATGGTACCGGGAGAGGAAAAAGAAGTCATGAGCGATGTCCATTTCAGGCAGTGGTTCAAGCAGTTTCTGAACTTCTTGGAAGACATGTCGTTTCCGGTGAGGCCTCGTACATTCCCAAAAGGTGCTCAATGAGGCAAGGAGCACTCATATTGGGGGATCTTAGAGGACATCCAGTGAAAGTCTTGGGGATTCATTGTCAGCACCGAGCAGCAACCGACAGTCAGGCTGGAGGCATTCATTGCGACTCTCATTTTTGGTTGGATTCATCCGGTGAGGGATAGAAACATGGGTGTGGGACCAAACACATTTAACATGGAGGCTATTTTGGCGATGGGAAGGCGAGTCAACATCAGGATCCTGATGCTCGCCATGTTATACAATATGTTGCAGCAGATCAGTGAGGGGAAGAGGGTACAAAAAATTTGCTGCCCATTCAACCTCTTGTATGGGTGGATAGTGAAACATGTTAGGGGGGTTTATGTGTACCCGAACCACATTTCCCCTCTGGGTTTTAACATCATCCCCTATATTATGAATGCCGTGGGATGATTTCCTTCCAATATGACCACAACATTGGTACTGAACTGAATGTGGAAGGTGGAAAAATTCATCTTTCACCAATTTCCATTGCCAACAGGTGATTTCACTAATGGCGGCCACAGAATGGAAGAGCATAGGTCTTATCTCCTTCCCCTTTGAGGTAGAGTCCTTGTGGCATGGGTGGACCATGAGCCCCTCTGCGAGCCATACACCCACACATATTTTCCCGAAAATTTTGGTGCATGCAGCGACTGACCCTGAGGGTCTATCTTCGGTTGCGCCATAAAGAACACATGTTTGTGATGAGGAAAATGTGGCTCATGTTCCCATGGGAAGACAAGAAAATGATGAACGATCTGCCTCCACCTACTGTTACCTTCGGATTGGTAATAGAGTATGCCAAAAGCTGGGAGGCAGACTACCTAGGGGAGATGATAAAGCTTCCAACCATTCAGGTTGGTGATAGTGGGCCTCTCCAACCCCAAGGCATGGGCCAGAAGGCGGAAAGGAATCTCACGGTGGCGGTGCTGTCATGGTGGTGAGACATGCACCAGTTAAGGGTGAGGTAGTGGTGATAGATCCATTAGAGGTAGAAGACCCATTTGTTCCAGAAGAGCAAAGTCATCCAGAGGGGAGACCACTTAGAGGGTTCCACTGGATACCCACCCAAGCACCGGGGAAGCGGTTTCACCCAATAGACCAGCTAATGAATGTTCTCTTCCAAGAGGCTTGGTACATCTGGGATGTCACCCGGAAATTCCTCAGCCTACCCGAGATGTGGCAACACTTGAAGAGTCTCAGGATGGATTTTTCGGGGATAGGCCCTAGCAGTGCTGGCATTGTGGTGCCCCAGGAAGAGGAGGAGAAATACTTGGTAGATCTGGAAGACTTTGCAAATTCTTGGGGCACCCTGCATCCATTAACAGACTGTTTCAAGGTGCTTCTAGATCCCACAGTCACTCAGCAATTCTTTTCCACTGAAATGAGTGAATGCTTCCCTCTGGTGAAAGCATCAAACGAGTATTCCTGGGGGGACGAGGCTGGTAGAGGGAGCCTGTTGGAGGAGGGAATATTCAGCGATCAGGACTCGGACAATAAGAATTTGGAGAGGCCCTTATGGTAAAATCTAAATACCCTTCCTCCGGGACTGCTCACAGGTCATTCTAGACTCCTTGTTAATACAAGAACTGTGCAGGAGAGTCTCATATATAGAACATGTTCTCCTAACTCAGTGGATGCAGGTGCGGGTCCTTCAGTATCCACACCTGTGGCTGCATTGATTGCTATGTTCAGTAGGGTCAAGACACCTAAGGTGACCCCTCTGGAGCTTTCAGACCATCCGAAAATATATGGGAGCCACGCCTTTGGGTCCCCATGGTTTCAACCCAAGAACGAGACCATGAATTCGATCTCTATATGTATCTTCTACAGAATTCATGATTGTTACGCAATGAAAATGTCAACTGACATCCAAGTCCTCTTTAGTGTGTAGAGTTCTTCAAATGGTGTAGGAAACCTAAGCGAGGTTGGTCGGGGTTTCTAGTAGTGGCATTCCCAGAGGAAAATAAATTATCATGGCAGTAGATATCCAGATAGACCGAACTGCGACACTTCTGATCACTAGAGGGATTGCCGGAGAGAATGTTCCAGAGATCATTAAGGTGTGATCCCATGATGTGGATCGATCAGATAGCCCAGGTCCCACTACGCTTGATCAAACACTAGATGTGGACCCTGCTGATGAGTTCCTGAGGGTGTTCCATGCATTTGATCCTGTCAATCACACTGACTGGGGCTAAATAACCTTTGATGAAGAAGAAAACAAAATAGTCTATCACCCATCATGGAAGCTGATTACGCACTTCGTTCATGATACTCCTAATGCATGATGTCTGGATGACACTAGTGCAGAAAACGTTTTTTACGTCAGTTATTTTTAAATTTTTACGTTGGTTTCTAGCCAACGTTAATACGTGCGACATTATAAATAAGGTTTTTGACGTCGGTTATTTAAAAACTGACGTCAAAAACATAAAATCGCGATGTTTATCACGTCGGTTATTTTAGAACCGACATGATAAATAAAATGGGAAGGGTTTATCACATCAGTTATTTATCAACCGATGTGATAAAAGGCCTGGAAAATGGTTTATCACGTCGGTTATTAAACAACCGACATGATAAACAGGGGTGAGGGGGGTTTGTCACGTCGGTTCATATAGAACCAACTTGATAAAACGGGTGAGGGGGGTTTATCACGTCAGTTCTATAGGAACGGACGTGATAAACCGGGGTGAGCATGGTATATCACATCGGTTCATATAGAACCGACGTGATAAATCAGGCTGAGGGGGTTTTATCACGTCGGTTCTATAAGAACCGATGTGATAAACCGGGGTGAGCTTGGTTTATCACGTCGGTTCTTATAAAACCGATGTGAAAAACCGGGGGGAGGGGGGTTTATCACATCGGTTATTGAATAACCGGCATGATAAACCATTGTCCAGGCCTTTTATCAAGTCAGTTATTCAATAACCGACGTGATAAACCATTGTCCATGACTTTTATCATGTCGGTTATTCAATAAGCGACGTGATGAACCATTCTCCAGGCCTTTTATCATGTCGGTTATTGAATAACCAACGTGGTAAACCATTCTGCAGGCCATTTATCACGTCGGTTATTGAATAACCGATGTGATAAACCATTCTACATGCCTTTTATCATGTCGGTTATTAAATAACCGACCTGATAAACCGATTTTTTTTAAACAGAATGCAGTCATCTTCACTCCACCAGAATCGACCCGAAAACAAATCAAGAAATCGTACCACAAAAATAGAAGTAGATCAAAATTAAGCATGTACATTGATAACATAAAAAACATACCCCTAGATATCCCCACCCTCATTTATACCCCATGGATAGCCCTCCCCCACCCCATTGGAGCCCCCACCCTCATGTATACCCCCTGGACACCCCTCCCTCACCCCATTGGAGCTCCCACCCTTATATATACCCCTTGGACAACCCTCCCCCACCCCATTGGAGCCCCCACCACACTCCTGGACTGCCCCCTGACCCCCGGACACCCCCAAACACCTCTCGACAACCCCCACCTGCCTGAACAGCACCCCCTCACCCCCTCACCCCACTTGACAGCCCCCACCACACCCCTGGACATCCCCAAACACCCATGGACAACCCCCCCCCCCCCCCACCCATGGACAGCACTCCCACACCCCTAGACCGCCTTCCCACAACCCTGGACGTCCCTGCCACCCCCCAGGACTGTCCCCCAACCCCACCGGACAGCCCTCCCAGACTGCTGGACACCCACCAACCCCACTGAACACACCCCCACACCCTTGGAATCCCTCCCCCACAGACCCAAATCCATACCATAAAAACCATCAAATGTATACCAAAACAAGAAGTAGAGCAAAATTAAACATTCACTTATATGACATTCAAAACTTACACTTTCAACTTCATAAAAAAACTAAATCCAACCTAAACAACTACCAAATACACAATTAAAACGACAATATTCAAAATTTCATTTTACATTACAAACAACTAAAATTCAATCAAACATGTAAAATAAGTTGACCACTCCACTTGTACATTTTTGATGTTTTCAGTAGTATAGGGTTGAGGGTCATCAAAAAGCTACAAATGAAAAAGAAGATAGTTAACTTGTATAATGAATAAATGAAATTGAAATATTATGGCAAAGTTTAAGAGGAAATCGTACCAGGTCAAAATTCAAAACTGTCCCAGTTGTTATTATTTCATACATATATCATAACATATAATATCTGCATTCGACGAAGAATTGTTGTTCATGAAAATTCTGTTTGAATTAGTGTAAATTCAATATATTATTTTTTTGTAATAAATCAAAAAGTACAAATTATAAATGGAAATTAACCTTCGCATTTACATATTTGATCTTTTCATTTCTTTTCTTTGTGATTTTTCGAAAGTAGGCCCATGCACTGTTAGAAAATAATACGAATTGGGTAAATTTTAAATTCATTATAATATATAAAACTATTGAGAAATTGAAACTTACTTTTCCAATATATTCTGAAAACATCGCCGCACATCACCACGAACAGAGCATATCAAATAAAGAGCTTTCTCCCTTGGGAAAAAAATCCCTAACATCCAATGATCACTGATAAAGGGAAATTTAATGTTAGTGATTTTTTATGTTAAAAGATAATTAACTCTTTGAGAGAAATGTGTTTCATACCTCTCACAAAAAGGCATCATCCAACATTGTGTGATTATATTCTTTTCAAATCCTTTATCAATATAAACCATTCTTTGTTCCTCATTCAATGCACATGCTTTAGAGGAAATCAATTGCGGGTCCATGAATCCATATACTTCTGTCAGCTCATTCCTCTAACAAATTTTATAAAGATACCTAATACAAACCATACATAAGTATACATTTTTAATTAATATAATGCATGGAAAAGGTGTTAATACTTACATGGAAAAAAATTTCACCACGTTGTTGCCCAAATTATCTCCAATAACAAGCTCCATGATATCAGTTTTTGTAATCCCCACACTTATTTCACGTCCACAAACATGAGATTCCATTGGATACTCATAAAAACCCAACAGCAAATGTGAATATCTTGACAATCTGTCAAGACCACTGGAATCTGTATCTGATGTCGTAGCTTGTTGTCTTTGTTGTTGTCTATACAGTATTTCATTACATTTGAAGTATTCCTGTGAAAAAAAAATGAAAAATATAGTAGTTTTCAAATGATAAAACAACTTTAATGAAAAACTAAAATAAAAGATATAACATTCATACCTCCATGATAATGAGTCAAAGAAGTCTGGATGGCCAAACAAAAAAATGGCTGATACTCTGTCCAACTGTCGCCACCTCATCTGTAGGTATTGGTACCCTAGATGATCTATCAATAATATCTGGTACAATGACCATATGATTATCTACCACTAATTATTGATGATGAACTATATCTCCTATACAATATACCGTACCATATGCTACTATATGATGTTGAGAATCATCAACATAGAACTCGAAATATGTAGGAAGCTGCGGTGGAGGCGTAGGATAAAACATGGGGTCCGCAGGCTGAGGTGGGGGAGTGGGTGCTACTGGAGGAGGTGGAGGATAAATAATAGGGTCTGCAGGAGGAGGTGGAGGAGTGGGTGCTGTAGTCTGAAATTGTCTTTGCATTTCTGCAAACATAGACTGCACCGACTCTCTAATCTTGTCATCAATCGTCGCATTAATATTTTGAAATTCATCCTCCAAGGATTCTATTTTTTTTATAAACCCCCTCAATGTTAGAAGTTGAAGAACGTGGAAACACTTTTCTTACCGATACACCTGCCGGATATCCTCTTACATGACTAGGATGTTCGGGCCTTCCCAATGCTGCAAATAAAATATCCTCCCTCCCAGTAGCTGTAAATGTCCCCTCTGAACTCTACTCCTCAAGAGAGTCCTGTATTAATTAATTGAACATTTTTGTAATGATTGAAACATATATGAAGAAAAAAGTTAAATTAAATAAATTAAATAGATATCTTACAATCCTCTCAGCTACAATTCTCGATTTTTCCGAAAGATATTTCCATTTTTTCCCTTCCAAGCTCTCTTCCATTTTTCATGTCTAGATGGAGGGGATGGGGGGGCCACCTCTCGAGAGCTTGAAGACTCAACTCATAGTTGTTGAAATTTTTCCGCCATCTTTTTTTCTTCCAATAATGCATACCCTCCCCGAGATAAACAATGAAGGTATACATTTTTAGATTGGATCTCTTGATGAGCATTCCTTGTTTTCTGTAATTTAAGAATAAAAAATCATTAACAAAACATTAATAAAATCATTTATATAAGAATGTTTATAAAAGTTTACATTGCCCTTACCAGAAATGACTCTTTTTTTCTACTTTCAAAAAACTGTCTCCATGTGTCTTCATCTATAAAAGGATATATACGACATGGATTATCATGACTCCTATGACCATAAATGAAATCAGATTAGAGGTTTGATTTGAAATCCCTCCATCTCCTGGCAGCTAATGATAAGTATTTCTTCCTAACTCATCCAGTGTCAGGAATATCAAATGGCATCTGATAAAGAAGAGGTTAAACATATTATATATACTAGAAACATTAAAAGAATGGTCAAACAATGAGAAAATGTCTTACTAAAATTGTCTCCCACAACTGAGAGATAATCTATTTATACACACCTCTCCAATCATCATACAGAATGCTTACTTTGGTCTTTGACTGAGTTGCAACAAAACTCTTAAAATCTTTGGCATTTGGACCTCTAGGAATATCATCATCATCAAACTCAACGACTATCCTCTGATCTTGCATACGAACAAGTAATAATTTTGGTAAACGTGTGCACCCACGTTTACCAACCATTGAACTCTTTGTCATAATAGGAGCATGTGAATGTTCATCCCCAGAGGTATGACCAGCAATATGCTCCTCTCCAGAATCATGTGGTTGATCATCTGAATGATCTGTCATTATCCTTCAAATCCAAAAAAAAAACGTCAGTTCACAAATATACAAATTCAAATATTTTAATACTACTGTAATCAGAAAATAGAAAAGTGTACTAAGTTACATAATAGTAAACATTGTTAATATGGTAATCATGTTAAACAATGGTAAAGATGGAAAAGATGGTCAAGATGGTCAAGATGGTAAAAATGGTAAAAATGGTAAACCTGTTAAACATTGTAAACATGGTAGAGTAATTGTCAGTGAACAAAAATAAGCATTTTAAAATTCATGTAATGGTTATAAACATGATAAAGTAAACTAATCAAACTTAAAAAAACATATACTTATTTTATTTTAAGACATGTTTTAATAAATAAAAAACATACAATATCTAACATTTATGGAAAAAATAAATGTAAACAAGAAATAAACATATGTTACCTGTAATTTTAGGGATGTACAAATAGATTGTTTTCCCAAATTCCTTGGTTGTGATCGTTCCTTATGGAAAAAACTATGTCTTCAACATGAACATCATTATGTTCTGTTAATATTTCCATGGATTTAGGGATCTCAAATAAATCATCATATTCATCAAGTTCATCCTCACCAACATATTGTTTTTTCCCTTGTAAAACAACAGCCCACTACATATCTGATTGATCTACTACATAGAAAATTTGTTTTTCAAGTGTTGCCATTATAAAAGAATCAGATGTGTCATCCAATCAATTCAGATTAACAGGTGTCATTCCAAATTCATCGTGTCTGACACTTTTGTTACTGTTAATACATTTAGTGTTAAAACAGGAACTTTAATTTTAAAGTAATCAAACTCCCATATGTCTTCAATCACTCCATAATATGCACTTGATGCAGAAATTGGGTTTTTGTCCTTAGCACTCGAAAAATGCATTGCTTCTGCAAACACCAATACACCACTATTCTGAAATGCACTTCTGTTGTCCTGAGCTTTTGTATGAAATGTATAACCATTAATGTCATAACCGGACCATGTTATCACATTTAAACATGGACCACCCACTATCCATTTTATTGTCTTTGATACATCTGATCTACCAAGAAAAGTCTTTTTAATCAATGACAAAAAAGTTTTGTTTTTCTCATTCAAAATCCACATTTCTTTCTTCTATGGATGACATTATTTCAACTCATTAATATGCAATGTGATATACGGTTGAGCATCAACTATGTTATTCAAGATGTATGATTCTAAATTCTTCAACTATTCAGCTGACAATGATTTGACTTTCAAGCCGCGAATCCCCTTTCCCTCATTATTAACTCGTTCATGGAAAGATGGAGGCAAAACTATGTGTTGCGCCACATCCAAGTATCTCGTACAAAACTCTACTACCTCCTCAAAAATATACTTTTCAATAATGGAGGCTTCAGGTCGATATAGATTTTTAACATACCCCTTTAATATTTTCAGTTACCTTTCAAAAGGATACATCCAACGAAGATATACAGGTCCACAAAGCTTTATTTCTTAAACCATATGTATCATTAAATGCACCATTATATCAAAAAAAGTTGGAGGAAAATACATTTCCAATTGAAAAAGTATAAAAATTGCATCCTTTTCCAAAATTTTCAAAGCATTCACATCAATCGCCTTATTACAAATTGAATTGAAAAAATAACACAACTTCATTATAGTCTTTTTGACATGAATGGGCAATATTCCACACAATGTAACTGGTAGAATATGTTGCATCATGCCGTGAAAATCATGTGATTTCATACCTATCAACTTCAATTCCTTCACTAAGACAAAAAAACTTACATTAGAAGAATAACCTTGAGGCACTTTGGTATCATGAAGACACTGATAGAAGCTAATTTTCTCCCTCTTCGATAATGTATGACTAGACGGGGGAAGAAATGTCCGTCTTCCTTTAGGAGTGGGAGCTAACTCCAAACGTATTCCCATTGATAGTAAGTCTAATCTTGCATTCAACCCATATTTAGTCTTTCCTTTAATATCTATCAATGATCCAATCAAAGAATCACAGATATCCTTCTCCACGTGCATGACATCAATATTATGATTAACTTCATGATACCTCCAATATGGTAGCTCAAAGAAAATTGACCTTTTCTTCCAAATATGTCTATCATTACCAGATTTCTGTGTCTTTCCCAATGTCACGTAAGGGTTTTTCACCCTCTCAAAATACAGATCAGGGGATAAAGTTTTTGGAGCAGTATAAAATTCTTGTGAGCCATTGAATGCATTTTTTAGTCTTCTATAAGGGTGTTCCATAGGCCAAAACTTTCGATGACCCATGTATATTGTTTTCCCCCCATGATGCAATTGACAATATGACGTCTGTTGTTTGCAAATTGGACCTGCTTTATGACCTTTAACACTGTATCCAGAAAAATTTCCATATGCTGGGATGTCATTTATAGTGAACAGAAGCACTGCATGTAGTTGAAAATATTCCATTTTATATGAATCATAGACCCTAATACCATCAGCCCATAACAGTTTCAAATCCTCAATCAATGGTGACAAGTAAACATCAATATCATTACCGGGTTGCTTTGGACCAGAGATCATTGTACTAAACATGACATATTTGCACTTCATACAAACTTTCGGAGATAGGTTGTAAATTACCAATAAAACAGGCCATGAACTATGTGTGCTACTTAGTGTTCGGTATGGATTCATTCCATTTGTGCACAACCCTAGTCTGAGATTTCTAATTTTATTTCCAAATATAGAATATTGCGAATCAATTTTCATCCATTGTGGACAATCAGCTGGATGAAATATTTTTCCATCACATACCCGCTCTTCAGCATGCCATCTTAACCTTTTAGCATCATGTGAATTTGCAAATAAACGTTGGAAACGATTAATTATAGGAAGATAGCAAAGTACCTTTGAAGGGAGCTTTGTAATCTCTACATCAGTCTATGATTTTTCTTTCACCTTATACCGTGATGTCCCACATTTAGGACACTCTGATAGAAATTCACATTCCTTCCTATATATAATGCAGCCATTCGGACGGGCATGTATTTTTTTGTATCCCAATACCATCAGGCATATTATTTTCTATGCATTGTAATGTGAATCTGGAAGATCGTTATCTTTTGGAAGAATGTCTTTCATCAATTGTAGCAGCTCTCTAAAACTTCTGTCACTCCATCCATGCCTCGCCTTCAGGTTAATCAATCTTAACACTGCCAAAAAAACTGTAAAATATGTACAACTAGGATATAATGGTATTTCAGCATCACCATATTGACGTGCAACTGTCAGTTCTATCTCAATTTGTTCTGCTAAAATATTGTGAATCATTTCTTCAATTCCATCGGAGTTATCATCTTGCGAATCATCATCATCTGTGACATTCTGTCCAGTTTCATCATGCCAAATCCAAGGGTTGTAACTCGAATTAAAACCATGACAAATCAGATGATCTTTTATCTCTCTACTTTTCAACTTCTTCACATTCAAACAATTCAGGCATGGACAGAAAAAAATGTCACTACTTGGATCATTTTGTTTTGCAAATTCCAAAAAAGGCATCAACACCTTTTTCAAATTCATTTCTCATTCGATGTGCCGTAATACAACTTCAACTCATTATTACCTATAACCAATATCAACAAAAAATATATATTTTTAAGATAAGACAAATATATGTTTATATAAAAAAATCATAATTTGAATGTAAAACAACTTAAAATATAAAACAAATCTATAGGTATTTAAAAAAATTTGTTTGAATATTATTTTAAAAACAAAATATAGTTATATATAACAGTTTTAAATTTCATTGAATCAAAGAAAACCATGACGCCTATATAGTTTAATATTGATTGCGGTTTTGATGTTTTAATATATTAGATAATATACCTATTTAACATGTTATTAATGGTTTCTGTAGACCCTAAATCCATTTGGTAAATATTTTCACACAATTATAAAAATAAAAGGAAGTGTTTTTGGGAGGAATATGTTCAATAATTTGATTTTCAGGTTCCATATTCTATAACAAAAGGAAATGTGGATACCAAAGCCCTTAGTTTGGTTTTTTATTCTCAAAGGGTTTGTGCTGAAAAGAAGAGTATAAGTTGACGTAAATGATAAATAAAATACAACTATATTTTATTTATGGTTATGATAGAATGAATTCATACCATATCATTTAGGATCCGCTCCCCCCAAAAGTAACCCTACTCAGTTCGAAATGAATAAATATAGATAATTATGCATGAATTCATACATGTATAGTTGTAAACAAACAAAATAATTATTATTAGTACTAAAAGTAAAACTAGGAAGAAACAATAAACACTATATACTCATGAAAGCTACTCCACAACACTTCCATGCAACTAACTTCTATAAAAAACTACCTATTGATTTTAAAAACCAAAAAAATTGTTTATATTTATGTATGGTGGGCATAACATGTATACATAGTAAGATCCTCCCTACTACATCTCATGAAAATGTTGAGGAAGCACACTAAATCCCTATGAAAAAAGGAATCTAAATCATCTCCTAAGCATGGAAAAATAGTTCCATATACTCACTATGGATCACTCACAAAATAATTCATATAAATAAACCTTTTCGTATAAAAAATTATATATATATATATATATATTAAAATTAAGGTTCTCGGATACCACTTCTCCACTAGTTTTCCTCTCACACCCCAATGCTAATGTCATGGTCTCACCCCGCCCATAAATCATCCTACACCATTTGAAATTGGATCACTTCCATCAATGAATCATATGTATCTGAGATTATCGCATAACCATCTTATCAAAATAGCAATGAGGTGCATACATGGAAACCACTACATCTTGTTTACATTAAATGTAAAAAAATCGCAAAACATATTTATAGAATATCCGTGAAAAAAAACGAACGAAATAAATTCGTGGAAGGCTTAATTAAATGTTGCGAGTTGAGATGATAGATCTGAGAGGAGTGAAGAAGATAAACAATGAAGCCAAAATTAGTTTAATGCAGGTCGATCGAGGAGAAGATTAGGGTTTACCGCGCGAGAGAGACGAGCCGGCGGACTGTCAATCGAAAAATCGTAAATGACAGTCCACAGGGCTTTAATTTCTTAAAAGTTTTATAATGTCAGTTATATAATAACGGACGTTATAAACAATTTTTTAAAATTATAACGTTTATTATTTTAAAACCGACGTAAAAAAGCCTCTACGCTTTGGTTTTTTACATTGGTTATAAAATAACCGACATAAAAAAACCCCCCACTGCTTTGGTTTTTTACGTCGGTTATTTGGAAACCAACGTAAAAAACCGGATATCTACGCGTTTTTACGTCGGTTATCCAATAACTGATGTAAAAAACCAATGCACGGGGGGTTTTTTTACGTCGGTTATAAAATAACCATCGTAAAAAACTCGTAGATCTCGGGTTTTTTACGTCGGTTTCCAAATAACCGACGTAAAAAACCCCCCGCGCGTTGGTTTTTTACGTCGGTTATAGGATAACCGATGTAAAAACCGAACATGCATGATTTGTAATGTTGGTTATTAAAATGACTGACGTTAAAAAGATACTCGCCGCATTTTTTACGTCGGTTATATATAACCGACTTAATAAATGGGGACGTAAAAAACGTTTTATACACTAGTGTGAGAAAGATGGACATTTCTAGTGACTACATGAACTATGTGGTGGGGGAGTGGATGCTGAGCATCCTCACAAGTTGGTCTGATATCTTGTGGAATAGAAGAATTAGGAGTATGATTTTGGCCTTGGTGTGGTCTGGCAGCAGGGGAAAGCGATGAACATCAAGAAACTCTATGAGGATGATAATAAAGTACAACAGCTATAAGTCCAGGAGGATGAACACTTAGCCACCCATACCATGCAATCTGGGATGATATTAAGATTGAAAGATCAGATAGCAGAGGTCAAAGAGGGCCTACAACGAGCCTCTAAGAAGATGACCATTATCCAGACTGACGTAGAGTGGGGCCAAATTGCAGCCGATGAACTGAGCCCTATCGCTGCTGAGGAGTAGTGAGAACTGAACCTACATTATCTAATCCTACATGAAAAAAGTTGTATGGTGGTGGATCTACAACAATCCTTTTATGGGATTAACTTGTCCATGGGAGGTGTAGACCCTCGTATTCTGTAAAGATCACAAACCCTCTAATTTAATTTTATTCTTGGATTATTTGGATTCTATAGCATGCACGAGTCCCGTTATTAGTACTAGTTTTACATGCATCTGTTATATTTGTGAAACGCCCAGTGATCAATCCCTAAACTCACTCGCCTCGAGCCCAATGTGAGAAACAAGGGATGATTACTATGATATTCTACCTGAATTGAAGAGTTCTAACCAAGAATTGGGTATTCGGGGTCTGAAAAACCAATCTGGATTCTGGAGAAGAGAAGGGAGAGACTGGACTAGAGAATGATTTTCTCAGAATAGTCGAATTATCATTTTCCCAGTGCACTATTGAACACAAATGGGGTGACGCCTGGGGTGCTGCAATAAACACAAACATGGGTGAATGGAAGGTTTGAATCACAAATACCCATGATTCAGAACACTGTAGTGATGGAATGACAATTAGAAATGATTTTTGACCATGATCAAAACACAGTATCCTTTTTCCGTTAGCCTAAAATGTGGATAACAAATGAGGGAAAACGGCATACTATGTTCAAAACACAGGTCCTGACTTAGAATGTTATCCATTAGTCTTCCGGAACATTTTCCTAGGATAGTAGGCAGTCCATAGGTCGTGCATCCATACTGTTAGGCGGTTCATTAGGATGTGAAAGTGGGTGAGGATCCAAATAAATGGCACACAAAGCGTGGATAGTAGAATGATGGGTTAGACCGATTGGAGTCCATCACCCATGAAATTACCCCACTGTGGTGAAAATGCATTATGGGGGTACATCAGTCGGATTAGGGGTAAAACATACATCCAAACAAGACTTCTCTAATGGGTAAACTGTCAGCTCCCAACATTATTGCAGGGCGTCACCAAATTGTTAAGGGTAATGCTGCAATTTCACGGTTCTCCAAAAGTGCATTGTTCATGGGACCAGAAAAAGATGGGGGAACAAGAATTATAATTCATGTGGAAAGACCTAGGTACTGGATGTTTGTGGATTCCTAAGTATCCCATGAGGATGGGAATCAATCCAAACATATTTCTTGGGGCCCGGTGTGGTCATAGACCAAAACCAGTAGGGAGAATCCTCTCTGAATAGGAAAATGATGCATCCCTGGATTAAAATAGGGTATCCAGAACTTTCTCAGGGTAGAACCACAATTTAGTGTCATGCATTGAGGACATATGGACTCATGTATTTTATGGTCATACGATAGGATGTTGAGTGAATGGGAAGAGACCAGGAAGAGAGTTTGTGGTGTGGTTGCTATGAACTAGTTTTGAATGAGGACTTGGAGTCCAAATCACACCACGTATCCTTGAAGGGAACACAACAGGTCAAGGGACCCAAAGTGAAAATTAGGCTGGGCCTGAATCAAAGTGGTTGGGTATTTCTATGTACCACATGAAGATGGTAATCAAGCCATAAGTAGTTCTGAGAGCGCGGTTTAATGTCATGGGGGCGAGGAAATGTACGTGTGGCATGGTTGTGACAGTAAACGTCCTACTAGAACTTCTAAGCCCACGTGAGTGATGATCGATGTGGGAAACAAGAAGTAGTGATGGGACATTCCCAGCATAGGGAGGAAGAATTTATGGATGATGGGACACAAGTTGAATGATGTCCCACTGATGCTGACCCACCTATATAGTGCACCTAGATTCATGGAGGAGTAATGATGAGTATGTTTGAATTCCACATGAACACAAGGATGTGGAATTATGTGAATCATAATGATCAAGATCTTACCCACAATGATGGTGGTGTGACGATAGGGTATAGGTGTTGACCATGTTTGAAACACAACATCCATATCGCGTTAGCCAGAAATGGTGTCAATGAGATGAGGGTCAACTATTGATTGTGTTCAAATCACAAGACCTGTCACACATTCCATAGGAGGTCTTTGAGGACATTGGCACAAGACAGTATGTAAGCTAGTGTGGCATGATACTAGGCCGCAAAATGGGTCCCTTCAGAATGGGAGATGATGGGGATCTAGATGATGTGCTCATGAATATTGGACATGGAACAAGGGGAATTTCCCCCTGTAAATTCCATACATCATGCTCTTTGTCGAAAAAAATCAGATTACAACTATAAGACGTATCAGATAGAGGGAGTCGAGTCCCTTCCCAAGGAAAAGGGTCCTAAGGTTGAATAATTTTAACATAAGATCCTTGGGTGGACCATTAAAGGGTATTGATTTAATGGATTGTGTGCAGGGTGAAAAAATAACCAAATGTGACGTGCAGATCCCATAGGGTGATCTCAGATTTGTTTCTTAGAACTCGGAGCTCACTGTGAAATGATTTGTGAAGAACATGTTTCGGTTATTGAAAACAATTATGTGAATGAAGACATGATCCCACATGTTCCCAAATTAGTTTGGGCCGAGGGGGCAAAAAAGAATGGACAGGATTTGTAGATTCTTGGGGCTGAACCCGGAAAAAAAATTCTTGGGAGATTCTACGTATCCCATGAGGATGTGAATAAAGCCAAATGTAGTTCTATAAGATGTTGTGTAGTTAAATGTCTTGCGGAAAGGATGTGGAGTGGTCTTAGTTTGTGTTCATAGATATTGGACCACAGATGGTAGGAAATAATAGCACGATGATGTAATTACCAGACCTGGCGTGGATGAGGACATGGTCTGGATCACTGTGCGCTTCCTGGGGGTGGTTTTAGGTCGAGGGACTGAAAAGCTATGTCAGGCTAAGCCCAATTAAAAGTTCTCGAGTATTCCTACATATCCCATGTGGGTGGGAACCATGCCAGACTTATTTCTACAAGGTCATGTTGTTCTTGCCCTTGAACCGAAAGAAGCGGTATTTGATAGATCATGTTTGTCCATTAGGATGAATGTGTGTTTTCTTGTGTAGCGATGGATCTAGGATAGAATGTCCATGAATCACCACAAAAATCAAGCCATGTGAAGGCATTGACAAATGGAATGGTGCATGACTGATACCAAACGTGATGCCTCCTCGAGTGAGGATATCATGGTGCAGTTCCATTTTTTGTCATGCGGCCAGGATGATAATGTCACCATTTATGGTCATGTGATCAAGAAAAAAATGCATATTTAATGTCGTTCTTTATAGACAAAATAATTTAAAGTCATTTGGGACTAAGAATAATATTTTTAAGTCATATGGATCAAACATATATATGAGAGATGAGGTTCTAGATGGGTTGCACATGACATGATAAAGCATACCCTACGTGAATGGGGAAGAGGTCCACATCCTACCATGAACAATTCCGTGGTGGAAACCTTGGGCCGAGGAGCTAGGAATTATTAGAGAATATGGGGTAGAAGAAACTAGCTCCCGTTTGAGCTGGACCCAAAGATGAGATGTCTGGGTGTTACTACATATCCTATGAGAATGAGAATCAATCCACACGTAGTTCTCGAAGGTGCCTTTTAACGTCTTGTGGGACAACATACAGTTCAATGTCACGTGGGACATGAAATAGGGGGTAACTCTGAAAAATCCACATACATGGTGCAGTTAATGCAAACCTGGCGTCAATGAGGACAAAATCATATATCTTTCAACATTGTCTTGTAAATGTTAGTGCCCTAAAGGAAGAACATGAGAGATAAATTAGTGGAACTCAGGATGGTCACAAAGACAAGATGTCTAGAAGTTCCTACGTATCCCCTGAGACTATGAATCAAGAAATATGTAGTTCTAAAAGAGGACTTATTTTATGGTCTTAGAGCTCGGACAATAGAAGAGTGAAATCCTTCCAGGTAAGTTAAAAACCTCAACCCGATTCTTAAGCCCACGTGAGTTAAACTCGGTGTGGAAAAATGGGCGGAAGTGGTTTTTGGAATAACTGGAAGGCACACCAAATGGAAGTCATTGAGGATTTCTGAATGACACCTTTGTTGTGGCTTTTTTCCACCTAATGTGAAAATGTGCACTAAGGGATAGTGCAAGGAGTGTTAATATTCCATTTAGAAATGATGGGGTGGAAAATAATGTGAACCATATAACAAATATTTTGAGCTTAATGGGGTTGGTGTGAAAATGAAGGATAATTGTTGACCAAGTTTTTAACACAATATCCATATCATGTGACCTGGAATGGGAACAACAAATTAGCATCAACTGCTGATTGTATTCACAACGCCGGACCTGTATCAATCTGTTGTTCTAAAACCTTGAGGAAATTGGCCTATAATGTTATGAGGGCATGTGGGCCGAGCATCCAATCCATTTGGGGGTCTCTTCGAATGTGATAGGTGATGAAGGCCCACATAAAAAGGAACATGAAGCCTAGAAAATGGGTGAAATCGTGTCCATCTAAAATCTAACTCTCCAAATGTTGAACCAGAGTACTCTTGGGTACATTGGTAAACCATCATTGAGGGTTGAGGGGATCAACTTGAGATCATCCAATTTGAAATGATTATTATAGAACATAGAGACAAAGAAATCTCAGGAGAAAGAGATACATGTCATGGTTTCCATAAACCCGACATGAGTGAAGACATAATTACATACTACGCCATATATCCCACTCATGGATGAATACAGGCCAAGGGAACTAGATAATAGAGAGATCTCGATGAGATGGGGGTGGGAAAACATACAAAATGTATGGGAATTCCTACATATCCCATGAGGATGAGAATCAATCTACATGTACTTCTAGAAGAGAGTAAAGTGCAGTTTACCGTCATGCATCAAGGAATAAAATGTGTAAGATACACCACATGAAGGAGGGGTATGGCACGTCGAGTAACCCGATGTGAATGAGGACATAATCCCACACCACACCATACAACTCTATGTGATAACTTGGGCTAGGGGCCGGAGAATGCCTTGGGACATGAGGCTTGGCCTTGGACGGAATGTCTCATCCATATTGATGTTTAACATCTTGCGGTGAGGATGAAGAAAGGGATAAGATTACTCAAACAATGGAGGTGTACGACATGACGAGTAACCCTATGTGAATGAGGACATAATCCCACACCACACCGTACAACCCTAAGTGATAACATGGTCCAGGGGCCGGAAAAGGCCAAGGGCCTGAGGTTGGTCCATGGACGTAGCATCGTGTCCAACTTATAGTTTAACCTCTTGTAGTGACAATGGAAGTGATCTTTGTTTAGTGTCATTGAACAAGGACTGTATATGCCTAGTTTAACATCCTTTTCATGGGATAGAAAGGGATAATCATTGTGCTTATGGAATTCCACAAAGCAGCAATGATGATTGAGTTCAACTATTGGCTAGGTTCACAAAATAATATCCACCCTTATGTGACCAGAATTCAGGGCGAACTATTGAGAGTTAACCGATGACCTTATTCGCAACATGAGACTTGTATCAAATTTTCACCCTCAATCCTGAGGGTGTTAGATCAAAATAGTAGGAGAGCCCTTGGGCCAAGAATCCATGCCAATGGGAGTTCATTCTAGATATAACGGATGATAGAAACCCAAATGAATGGCCAAATCGAGCAAGGTATGGCCTTTGGATATAGAACAGATGATAAATGAAGGAAGTGATATCTCAAGAGGATATGTGTGGTGTGGTGAAATATCCTGACGTGAATAAGGACATGAGCACGCACCACACCACACAATAGTAAATGAGAACATGGGAAAGGGGTCCAATGGTGTCGAAGGACCTGAGGTTGGGCATCCCAACCAACTGTAGCCCCAAGACCTCTTGTGCAGTTACTGCTCATCACAGTTCTGAAGCCCACTTGAGCAGTGCTCGGTGTGAGAAACAAGGATATAGACTCGAATATCCCAATAATATAAGGGTATGATAGCTGTAATTGCTCGAAGGGAGTCACAACATGAAGATGTACTGGGTAGGATGAACCAAAAAAATCAATGTTTGGGATCTATATGGGTGGGGACAACTGAAAATGATATCCACTGACCATGTTCAATACACAACTTCTTTATGGTGTGACATGAAATGGGAATAACATATGAGCATCAACCGATGACCATATTTTTAGTACAGGACATGTATTAATTTGTTGCTCAACATCCTCAAGGGAGTTGTCTTGAAGTTGTTGGAGAGTCCTTAGGCCGAGCACCCAAGACAGTCGAGGGTCCTTTTGGATGTGAAGGATTATGGAGTCCCAATCCAAGGAGTGGGTGATGTATAGTTTTTCCAAGCATTTAAACGTCAAGCAAGGCAGTGAAAGTTACGAATATCTCTGGGGATTGGGACGTGTGGAGGGATCCAGATGTGATCATCATGAATTGGGGTAAATGATTGTACCATACCATATGTCTTTACCCGAAGGGAGATTCTGATGTTCGGGTTGGGCCAATAGAAAAAATGATCCTTGCATTCCTACATATCCCATGAGGATGGGAATCAAGCCACATGTAGTTCTTAAAGGCCATGCAGTTTAATGTCATGTAGTGAGGAGGTTTACGGATAGAAGAACAGGGATGGGGAACATGGTGTGATCATCATAATCCCAACATGAGTAGGGCTAAAGAAGCCTACACTATGCCATTCAAGGACCCTTTAAGAGAATAATACATAGGGGGTATAATCAAAGAAAAGTGTCATGGGGATAGATTCATGACAGAGCGTCTGAGCGTTCCTATGAATCCCATGCAGATGAGAATCAAGACGTACATATTTCTAAGGGTGCAGTTTAACATCTTGCAGGACGACATACAGTTTAACATCATGGGAGATGTTTTACAATTTAAAGTCATGTAGGACCCGGATGTTTAGGGTCATGTGGTACCAAATAGTTTAGGGTCTTTTCAAACCGAATAGTTTTCAGTCATGCCAGACCAAACAATTTTGGGTCATTCCAGACCAGCTGGCTCATGAAAAGTATTACTTGAGGAATTTGGAATTTGTGGGAGGAGTTATACACTCACAATCCATGGTCACCAGTGAGTGTGCACCATTGAGTAAAACCTGGTGATTAATGAAAGGCCCTTACCATTGGGGCTCAAACATGGTGGTTTCCAGCTAGGTATAATTGGTTTCAATAGGGCCAATACAATATCACCTGGCAGGAAAGTGCGTAGGTGGACCATTATGTTGAAGGCTCTGGCAATCTTATTCTGGTGTCTTTATAGGTTGTGGAATGCATGAATCCTAATCTCGTCATGTGATTACAATTAATCCAAAATGATTTTTAGCTACATTATCTGGAACCTACTCGTCATAGACTGTGGTGTGTAATGAAGGAAAATGAATCTTGATAGAGATGACAACTTATGTTCCATATACCATGAGATATGGGGTCACCAGTGTGGAAATGTGAGTCATCGTCCAATAAGACCAGAGGGAGTTGGGGAGCTTTTCCATCCAACTATTCTTGTTCTGACCAGCAATTTTATTCCAGATTTTAGAGATTTCTTTGTTGAATGAATTTATCTTCCAGTTTTTTTGCGCGTGGTTTTGGGATGTATGGTTAGAACAGATGTTGTACTTGGTGTACAATTTCTTCAACTCAACTGCTCAGAAGTGGGTTCTATTCTCAGTGAGAACGATATGATGGACTCCAAATTGGTAGATGATATTCGATCTCACAAAGTCAACAATAGAATGGGCCTTGACCTCCTTGATCGGATCTACATCTACCCACTGGGAAAAAAATCCGTAGTAGACAGGATGAACCTCAACTGGCCAGCTGTCGTTGGTGGATATAGTCCCACGTTATATAGTTCCCAGAATGTGAATAGACAAGAGTACTTGGTAGTGTGCAGAGGCTCAGGTGGTCAATGCATGGAGTTGGCATGAAATTGGCATGCATGAAACTTATTGGATAACTCGATGCAATCATGGATCAATAAAGGCCAAAAGTACCACAATCTCTGGATCTGGTGAGATACATTCGATCTGGTCTGATGAGCCCCATCGGAAATGTCATGAACCTCCTACATGACATGATAAATCTTGACTTCATGGATGCAATGGGGATAACACCCTCAAAATCTCACTTTTAGAGGATCTTCTCAAGATTGGTACCACTCTAGAGGGTAAACATCGGCGTGCGGCGTCGAATTCACTCGTAGTCAGCCCGATCAGGCGAGAGGTAACCATTTTGGAGATAGTCGACAAAGGGGGCTCTCTAGTAGAGAGTCACTTCAACCACTTCATCTGACGGACCTGGTGGTCCTGACGTGGAGGCTCTGGTGGTATGATGGATCACCTGTAGTCCTTCATCGTCACCTGGGTTGACAAGAGTAATGAATCTCCATTATGCCACGTGGCTAATCAGATCATCCGACTCATGTTATGTAAGTGATGTATATAGGCTAGCCAGGGCACCAGCTAAAACTATTCAGTGTTTGAGGGACATGAATTACTTCCAACAGAGAGGGGAATTGGGCCTGTAGCTGGAGGGTGTGCTCGAACAGTGGTACGTGATACAGCTTTCAGATGATTTAGTCACCGTTGATCTTCTTGATGACTAGTTTGGAATCCCCATTAACATGATAATGGGACACATCAATCTCAAGGGCTATCTCGAGGCCAGTGATAAGAGCCTGATACTCTACTTCGTTGTAGGTGTAGCCTTCTGACCATTGGAGTGAGTACGGTAGAATGGCTTGTGCTGAGGTATTAACGATGATACCCAAGCCTTCCCTGTTGAGCCTGGGGTCATTGAGCCTCCTGATAGTGGGGCTTCAGGAAGCACCATAAAAATGAATCATCCAACACGGGATGGAATGATCTACTAAGGTGATTACCACATCAAGAAAATCGAGATCCTAGAAATGGTCAGCATGAGCTGGATGGGTAATAAGGAAGTCTGCCAATGCATTCCCCTTAATAGCTATCTGAGGGAAAAACATGATATCGAATTGATTAAGAATCACAGCCCCCGAGCTGGACAACCTATGATCATGGGGAGGATCAGAATGTACTTCAATGGGTCTACCCAAGACACTAGTTGTACAACGTGGTGTTAAAAGTATTGTCACAATTTCTAAGCTGTGAATACAAATGAAAGGATTCTCTTCTCAATGGGGGGTATCTGGTCTCCGTATCGAGGAACATACGACTGAGGTAGTAGAGGCTATTTTCCGTCTCCTCATTCTTTTAGGAAAGAAGGGCAACAATAGATTGTTCTAGGGCAGTCACATAAAGGACCAATGTCCTTATGGTGACATTTGGAATCCACACCAGAGGCCGGAGTAAATACTTCTTGATTTCCATGAATGCGGTCTGGCACTCTTCATCCCATTCGTAAGAAGTTACTTTCTTCATGATCCAATAAAGGGGTGTACACTTTCCAGCCAGATTCACAATGACTTAGCGTATGTACTCTACGTGGCCTTGAAAACCTCAAAGCTAAAAAAATTCTCAGTGGAGGAATCAGGATGACAGCCTTCATCTTCTCTATGACTATCTCAATCCCTCAATACCTAACAAAAAAGAAAAGGAACTTCCTATAGTTGACCCCATGGGAACATTTCAATGGCTTCATCATCAGGTGTCAGGAATAGAGGAAGAATAAAAAAATTTAAGTTCATTGAGACGGTCCTTGTGCTAAAGTGATTTGACCACCATATCATCCACATAGAATTCCACAAATGTCAGAATGATTGTCTAGAATATGCGATGCATGGCCCACTGATAGGTGACACCCTCTTTCTTTAAGCCGATGGGCAAGACCTGATAACAAAACGTACCATGTTGTTCCTTAAAGGATGTGGAATCCTCGTCCTGGAGGGCCATTCGAATCTGGTTGTACTTGGAGTAACCATCCTGAAGGAGAGGTCTTGGAACCCAGACGTAGAATTTACCAACAATTACTTCATGGGGAGAGGAAAATCAACCTTTGGATAATGACGGTTGAGATCCTAGAAGTCGATGCAGACTCTAATCTAAACACTCTTCTTATTGACTAGTATGATGTTGGCTAGCCATTTGGGGTACTGGACCTCATTAACGAAATTGGATCTGATGAGCATATCATCTTCCACCTCAACAATGGCACAGTGAGAAGGGTGCATCTTCCTAGAAGGCTTTTTGAACCCACAAATATTTGTAGGGACACCGAGTCGGTGGAAAACTACATGAGGATCTATTCCTAGAATCTCATCATAGCTGCAAGAGAATCAATCATGATGTTGTTTCAGTATGTCTACATTCCACTACTGCTCCTCGAGGGACATGGCATCACTGATTAATGTAGGTCTCAGATCTTCCTCACAACTGAGGTTTACCTGTACAAACTCATTAACCACGACAGAAACTCCCTCATAAAAGGAAAGTGGAGAATCCTCCCAATCACCTGATTCTCTTGTACAGGAGGGAACCATAGTGGGAGGATCTCCCACTAAGTTGGAATATTCCAATGGAAAGCTGGTACCATCCTGAACAATAGTGGTCACTACATCGGGAGATTCTTGTACTGCCGAAACCATAACAATGAAAAGCATCGACCTGATCCCATATAGTCTTCAGCCCAAGGGTCCACACTTGATGATATTAAATCTATAGTGGCTTGTTGGCTAGAGCAGGTTGATTCTAGCCTGGAAAAACAAGCATGTATGACATATCGCCTTTCCACGGGGCAGACATGTCAATACCTTATGCGAGTAGGGGGCTCGGGGATCACCAAGGCTTAATTTGTTTAAGAATACAATGTGATCTCCGGATGTCGCTTGGACCTGAGAATATTCTTCCCCCTTATGCCAGAAACAACAAAACATTTCCCTATATCGGGGGTTGTGTATTCCAATTGATGGATCAAGAAGACATAGGCCTCATCCAGACCTACCCAGGGGTCAGTCGTATCTATAGCATGCTCGACCTCATTGTCCTGAATCTGCATGTCCTTGATCTTGTAATAGTCGGCATCTAGGTAGTGGGCTTCACAAGAGGAAAAAGGAGATGTGTCACCTTAGAGAATGTACACTCAACCATTGAGGGAGTACATGAGGAGTTGGTGACACAATAATGGAACTACTACGTGAAGTTGGAGCCATGGTCTTCCTTTCAATGCATAGTATGCGGTGTCTTAGGAGACAACTATAAACTTAGAGTTGGAAACTAGGCAACCTTACTAGGTCTTCAAATTGATATTGCCGACCAAGGGCAACTCTATCATATTGTATCCCTAGATTTTCTCGTCGGAGGGAGTCCAACCTTATTCAGATAACCCCAGCTTCCTTAGTGTCCATTTTTGTATAAGGTTAATCCCGGAGCCGGTGTCAACAAGACTGCAGTGAATATCCCTCCCTTAAATTAGCTGATGATGTACAGTGGGTGAATGTGACTTTGTATGGGAGAACCTTCATCATATTCGGAGAGTGAGATATTTCCCTAGCATTCAGCACCAGCTATTGCTTTCGCATGAAATTCATCTCCAGCTACTACCTCCATCTCAAACTAGAGGGGGCTTCTTAAGGAATCAAGAAGGGCCATACACATATCTGTCGATAGGAGAAGGGCCTTGAGGAGGGAAATCATTGCTGTGATATTTTCATGGATCTTGAGAACGTCATACTTCCGCATCATGTGTAAACATCTAATTATAAAAGGTTTCTCTAAGATAGGTAGTATGGTGGACCCTGCTGGATTGGCCAGCAGCTGACTGGTGCTAGGCATATCCCACTGCCCACTAGTCGAAGCCCGCCGAGTGGCTATCGGATGAGGGATGAGCAACTAAGACCAGCCTATATGTAATGACCCACTTATCCTTATTGTCTTGAGAATACAACAAGTCGTTACATTGCCTTAAGAGACATCCCCAAGGTGCCAAAGGATGGCAATAAATTCTGAAGGGTTTCAAAACAAGTGGGGGACGATTTGACCTTTTATAAAATACCACATAACCAACAACCATAACCAAACTAATCAACTAAATGATGCATAATAAAATCTAAGACAACTCTACCATTTATTTTATCTTAAACCAACCAAGATTACCACAATGCAAATCAACACTTAATCAGAGTAAACTGCGGAATGACAAACTAAAAGACTACAAGATGACAACCCAAATCCATGATCCACAAGCTCCATGCTCGAACATCATGAACCAGTCCATGTATCACAAAGTAGTCCTATAAACATGTGACACTTTAGCATTGCCAACATCTCGGTATATGACATATGAAAAAGCACCAACGTGTTAAAGCAGGGGGTGATTAATGAAACTCAGTAGTTTTTCCCCAATGACTTTCCTAATCACATCATTATGATAGAAGAGTTGGCCACATTTATATAAAACAGTTTATATAATACATTTTCTCAAAAGAAGTTTATAACTAAATATAAACAAGTCTCCAAAACCATTCATATCCAAATTTATTCCAAGATAAATTTTAAGAAATTTTCTAGCATATTATTTTTCAATAAAAATAACCAAAAAATCTTTAGAACTATTTCACAAACATTCCTTTTTGGCATACCCAACCATTTCAAAAACCCGTGAAATCAACCATGCATGCTACGTTATGACAATTTGATACTCATGATCAGTCTCTCATCGATCTACCAAGTAGTCACAAGGTAATTATTTCCCATAAGACATTAGACCTTTGGAACCAAGAATAAGGTCATATTTCAACCAAGCCTCATACATTTAGTTACGATGTGCAATAAAATGTTTGTCACAGACCAGAAGGTCCTATTTAAACCAAGCCTTGTATATGCAACATGAACACACACCACCCATTCCCAAAAATCATGCCAAAAATATCCTTTAAAAAAACCTTTTATTGAAAACCATTTCCATCCAAACCAAGTGAGCTCATCTAATTGAAACCATTTCAATAAAATAGTAATTTTATTGAAAACCAAAGAATAAACCAAATTCCAACAAATCCATTTCAATACCAAACCATTTCAATAAAAACCATTTTTATTGAAGACCAATTCCATCAACACAATTTCAATCTCAACAAATCAATAATTTAAAATCAACATTTTAAATTCACGAAGCCGCATCACATATCACGAAAATTCACCAAGATTTTACTATCTCATCCAAACCATAAATCATCACTCAAGAAGATTTATCTATGCATTTCACATTCAAATCCATTAAAATAAACCAATTTGAAACTAAGACAATCAATTCAAATAAGAGGAGTCTAGAGGGAAGCCTCTAACCTCAAAGGTTTTCAATAAAAGCCTAATAGATTGAGAGCACACAAGAAGACCGGGTAAATTCGCCAAGAATCCTCCTTAGATCTCTTCTCCAAATGAAAACAGCACCAAATCTCATCATATTTGGAATCCAAACACTTAGATATACCCATAACGGGCTTAGATCTAAGTAACATAGAGAAGAAAATATGTAGATCTATGTAGATCTATGAAACCAAACATGAACGATCACATACCTCAAGAATCCGGCTTCGACTCTCCAAGAGAATCCTTTTGATCTCCTTCGGAATAATTGGAGAACCTTCCTTGACATTAGGAGATTCAAAATCCCGAGTTATGGCCATTAAGAAGGAAACAAAATCTATATAGAGGCAAAAACGTGTGAGATCCACCATTATAGGTTCTCTTTTATGTGGCCGCGAGGTTAGTTCGCACGGTTTGAAAAACAGTGCGCTAACTGTGCATTAGCTACAGGCTCGAGCACCCTTCTCGCATGGTTTGGCCTCATGGTTAGACTAACCATGCACCAAACGTGTGGAAGCTACTACATCCAATACCCATTGTGCATGGTTTGGTCACATGGTTTAGAAAAACTGTGTGCCGCCCGTGCGACTTCCCCTTTACCTCACAACATCATTCCAAGTTCTCCCGACTCTCTCATTCAACACTCTTAACATTAAAAACATGAAAAGAATAAAGAAAGGGTTACATACCAGAAAATGAGTGTACTACATTTTCCACACAATTGGACTTTCCATCCTCGGAAAGTAGAAAACCTTCACACAGCTGAAAGAGATTCTTCCATTGCTCTTTCATTTCCGTTTCACGTTCTCAAGTCTCTTCCAAAATCTGACCATGTACCCATAAAACCCTCCTTAGAACGTTTCTTTTTCCACAAAAGGATTTCTATTTACTATCCTCAATCTGTACTGGGATATGTATCAATGAAGAATCCGTATCTAGGTCAACATTATCCCATTTTATCACATGGTCAGGATTAGGCTGATACTTTTTCAACTGAGAAAAATGGAACACCGTATGCACCGAACTAAACCGTGGTGGTAATGCCAGCTGATATTCTACTAGTCTAACATGTTCTAGTATCTCAAAAGGGACAATGTATCCATGAGATAACTTCCTCTGCTTCCCGAAATGAATATGTCCAAGCCTTGGAGAGATCCTCAAGAAGACATGATAACCCACAATGAATGACAACAGTCTTCGGCGGTGATCTACATAAGATTTCTGACAAATATGAGTTGTCTCCATCATCATTATAATCATCTGAATCTTCCCCATTGTTTCTTGGACAAGGATTGGCACAAATAGTGATGTTTCAATAGTTTCCACCCAGCATAGTAGAGAACAACAAGGACGCCCATGCAATGCTTCAAACAGAGCCATGTGTATAGAGGCCTGATAGTTATTATTGTATGACAACTCCACTAAGGGTATATTCTCCTTCCATGAGCCACCAAAATCCATTACAGAAGCGCGCAAAATACATTCCAAATTTTGTATCGTCCGCTCGGAATGAACATCCGTCTGGGGATGATACGCCGTGCTCATATTCAACTGAGTTTTAAGGGATTGCAGTAACGATTTCCAGAAATGAGATGTAAACCTCAGATATCTATCAGAGACTATAGAAATTGGTACACCATGTCAGTTTACCAGATCTAAATAATAGATTTTTGAAATATTTTCTACCGTATGGCTTTCAAGAATTGGGATGAAATGAGCCAAATTGGTTAGATGATCCACTATCACCTAAATGGCATCGTGTTTCCAGACTATTTTTGGAAGGCCTGTAACAAAATACATTTCTATCTGATCCAATTTCCACACTAGGATGGGTAAAGTCTGTAACATACCAACTGGTCACTGATGCTCTACTTTAACCTGTTGACAAGTTTTGCACCGCAATATGAACTCAGACACCATCCTTTTCATGTCGCTCCACCAAAACTGCTCCTTCAATGCCTTATAAATCTTCTGTGTACCTGGGTGTACTACCCATCTTGGATGGTGGTAATAATGAAGGAGTTATTCCAAAAAAACCATAGTTACAACCATCCGATCTCTGAAACACAAAACTGAACCCCCATCAAGTTTCTGACCATCAATGGCCTCCCCACCATTGAGTTTTGAACTTACAAATACACTTTCTGTGTCAGATGTTTATGCTTCTTTGATCATATTTACCAAATCAAGAACAATCATAGCTGAAAAGAAAAATGCAACATCTCCTCGGTTTTCATATTGCACATGTATGTCAGGTAAGACTGACATCAACTGCCATTCATCTGAATATTCTTTTTCTAACTGAACATATGACTTAATACTCAATGCATCCACCACCAAATTTCCTTTTCCCAGTGTGTACATCATGTCAAAGTCAAACATTTGAAGATAATCCATCTACATCTTTTGCCTCAGATTCAAATCTTGTTGTGAGAAAATTTGTATCAAGATTTTTTGATTCGCAAACATAGTAAATTTCTCATAAAAGAGATAATGTCTCCATGTTTTAAAAGCATGGACGACTGAAGCTAACTCCAAATCATGTGTTGGGTAATTCTTCTCATGCACCCTCAACTACCTTGATCCATAGGCAACCACATGGTCTCTTTGCATGTGAACACAACCTAGCTCTGATCCTAAAGCATCACAATACACCACAAAAAAATAATCCAGATATCACTAAAATATCTGATTCATCAAAGCCATGAAGACCACTAGTTCATTCGGTAGACCAATAGGCATGACTTCATATTCATAGTGTCCATATCTACTTTTGAAGTCTATCTTCGGAATATCCTCCTATTGAACTCGTAATTGGTGATTTCCTGACCGTAATTCAATTTTAGAGAACCACTAAGCTCCCCACAATTGATCAAATAGGTCATCGATGAGTGGAAGTGGATATCTATTCTTTATCGTAACTTGGTTAAGTATACAATAATCATAACACAACCGAAGAGTTACATTTTCCTTTTTCACGAACAAAACCGATTCTTCCCATGGAGAAGTACTTGGTCGAATGAATCCCTTGTTTTCTAGCCCCTCTAACTGCAATTTTAATTCCCATAACTTTGTTGGTGCCATCCTATAAGACAAAGGTGAAATCGGACTGGTCCCCATAAAGAGATCAATCTTAAACTCCACTTCCCTTAGAGGTGGTAAACCTAAGAAATTTTTGGGAAAGGCTTCTTAAAATTAATCTACAATAGCTGGAAAGTGTTTTCCTCAATATCTTTCGTTGATGCCAAAGTCAATTCTACCAGTTAATAATAGATTGTTCCCACCATTGGTGGCAACAAGATCTTTCCACCTTTCTTTACCATCCTCTCTCCTCCTAAGAGATGGTTAATGTCGTCCTTAGTCGTGAAACTAATCATTCTCCTATAACAGTCGATGTGAGACTTAAACATTGTCAACCAATCCATACCCATGATTACGTCATAGAAATCATGTCCAACATCGAGAATTACCATGTTAACTCAGCTCCATCAATAGTTATAGCATATGCGCTACACACAAAGGCCTAACATTCTATTTCACCAATAGAATTTTTCAGTTTCAAAATAGAAGGGATTATTTCCAATTTTAAAAATAGAAAATCAATGGAAAGAGAAGAAATAAAGGAATGCAGAGCACTCGTATAAAACCAAGCTTGCATCAACTTGGAAATTAAAAGAACTGTACCACGCACTCTAGATGGTCTCGACTGATCATCTGCTACAACTTGCTCAGCTCCATGTAAATGCATGCTTTCTATGCTCTGCTCTTTATTTTCATGCTGAAACATCCCTTTCTAAGGAGTGTCATGAAAAACCGACCTTAGTGAATTGTTTCAAAAGCGCTGAAGATGTACCATCTTGTTACAATTATGACTTTTTAATGGTTGTGTCTTATAGTCCCACTTGATGTGGCTCGTAGAACAACACTGGAATCATCTAGGCATATACTTGGGTCTCTGAGGATGTTTTAACAATCTTGTGGTCTAATTCTGACGTGTTCTTCTTCCTTGAGAATAGGTGTCTGATTCGATCTTGCTCTATGTGTTAGAGTTCTCATCCCCTCTATTAAAGATAATCATACTTCCTCCACTTGTATTTTCAGCATTGATGGATATCGTAAACAAAGTATCTGGTTGTAGTCTGAATTCAATGGTTTTAAAAGCCTAAGTGATGATTTGGACCAACTGTTTGTGCACCTGTGGTTCAGGTGAAACCACATTCTCACTGGCCTCATCTGATTGATTTCTATGATGCCTATTGGGTTCCATTTCCAAAACCAAAAACAAACCCCGTCAATCTCACTCTCTAGAAACCGATGGCTTATCATTCAAATTCTATCACATCATCTATCACTATTTTTTCCCAAAACAATCTTTTTCCATTTTTAACCATTTTTGAAAACATTCAACATAATTTTTATTTTGAATATCATCCCATTTTCAAAATACACCAAATACCTTGTTCTCAAATTCATTCACGTGAAAAGAATTTTTGCATTTTCCAAAAATTTGATCATTGCACAAAATCCTTTCTCATTCATCATAATGAGATATGCAATCCTATTGAGAAGTCATTCCTCTATAATGCATGTCATTCTCATCTCATTGGATAAACCCATGACAATGAGATTTCAAACATTCTAGTAGTGTATCCAAACCACATATGTACCCAACACCCTAGTAACTAGATGTTCAACATAAATGGGTTAGCTATGTCCTTTTATGCTATACATATCATGTTACGAAAATCCTACTCATGTCTATGATTTCGACCCAAGGAATAGTCAAGAATCTCGAAGACCAAGAACATCGATGACTACTTGTTCGGCAAGGGCGGAACAAGTTGATACCATTTGTAATGACCCGTTTATCTTTATTGGCTTGAGAATACAACAAGTCATTACATGGCCTTAAGCGACATCCCCAAGGGGCCAAAGGCTGGAAATAAATACTGAAGTGTTTTAAAACAAGTGGGGGACGATTTACCCTTTTAGAACATACCCCAAAACCAAAAACCATATCCAAACTAATCAACTAAATGATGCATTGAAAAATCAAAGAAAACTCAACCATTTATTTTATCATAAACCAACAATGAGTACCACAATAGAAACCAACACTAAATCAGAGTCAATAGTGGAAAGACAAACTAAAAGACTACAAGACGACAACCGAACTCCATGCTCTACAAGATCCAAGCTCCAACATCACGAACCTGGCCAAGTATCATGAAGTAGTGCTATAAACATGTGACACTTTACCTTTACAAACATCCCGGTATATGAAATCTCCAAAAGAACCAACATGCCAATGAAGTGGGTGAGTAATGAAACTCAGTAGGTTTTCCTTGATGACTTCCCTACTCACGACACTGGGATAGAAGAGTTGTCCACATTTATATTAAAATATTTTATATAAAAATTTTCCTCAAAAGTAGTTTATAACTAAATATAAACATGTTTCCAAAACCATTCATAACCAAAGGAATTCCATGAGAAAATTAATCCAATTTTCTAGCATGTTATTTTTCCAGAAAGAAAACCAAACAAGCTTTAGAACCATTTTACAAACTTTTTTTTGGCTTAACCAAACATTTCACAAACCAGTGAAATCAACCATGCATGCTACGTTATGACAGTTCCATACTCATGCGGTGTCTCTCATCGATCTACCATGTTTTCACAAGGTAATTATTTCCCATGTGCCATTACAGCATTGGCACCAAGCACAAGGTCATATTTCAACCGAGCCTCATACATATAGTTACCATGTGCCATTAAACATTTTCCACCGAGCACAAGGTCCTATTTCTACCTAGCCTCATATATAGAACATGAACATACACACCACCCATTCGCAACAATCATGCCAAATCCATCATTTCTATAAAACACCTTTTATTGAAAACCATTTCCATCCAAACCAAGTGTGTTCAACCAATTTAACCCATTTCAATAAAACTATACTTTTTTTTGAAAACCAAAGAATAGAACAATTCCAAAAAATAAATTTCAATACCAAAACATTTCAATAAAACACCTTTTTATTATATAAAAACCAATCCCATCAAAAGAATTTCAATATCAGAAAATCAATAATTTAAAATCAATATTTTAAATTCAAGAAGCCACATCACATATCACAAGAATTCTACCAAGATTTCACCATCTCATCAAAACAATAAATCATCACTGTAGTAGATTTATATATTCTTTTCACATTAATATCCATTAAAATAAACCAATTTGAAACCAAGACAATAAATTCTATTAAGAGGAGTCGAGGGAGAATCCTCCTACCTCAATGGTTTTGATGAAAACCTTAACAAACAGAGAATGCACAAGATGACCCGGTCGATTCTCCAAGAATCCTCCTTATATCTCTTCTCTTAACGCAACCAATACCAAATCTCATCATATTTAGTATCCACACACTTATATCTACCCATAAAGGGTGTAGATCTATGAAACCGAAAGAATACAAGAAGTAGATCTAAGTAGACCTAAGAAACCAAACAAGAACGATCACATACCTCAATAATATGGCGTCGATTCACCAAGAGAAGGCTTTAGATCGAGTTCGGAACGATGAAAGAACCTTCCTTGACCTTAGGAGAACCAAAATACTGAGTTAGGGCCACTTATACGAAGAAACGTTCTACATTGAGGAAAAACATGTGAGATCCACATTTATAGGATCTCATTTAAGTGGTCGAACGGTTAGTTAGCACGGTTAGACAAATCTTGCACAAACCGTGAATTAGCTACTTCCTCAACAACCCTTATCTAACGGTTTGGAAAAGCGGTAAGACAAATCATTCACTTACTGTGCGGAATCTACTTCCTCCAAGACCCACTTCGCAAAGTTTGGCCGCATGGTTTAGACAAACATTGTGCCTCCCCTGCGACATCCCAATTGCCTCACTACATCATCCATGTCCTCCTAACTCTCTCATTCAACACTCTTAACATTAAAACCATTAAAATCCTAATGTATGGGTTATATAACAGAAACTGGGGGTACAACACTATTGTAGGGTGTGGCTGGTCACTACATGGTCAAGGTGGATCTTCCAGATCTAATAGCACAAACCACGGTGAAAGCGGGACTGACGACAACGGGTGAGGAGGCTGCGTGTTCTGAGATTTGCACTGAGTCTAATGTCTGGTCTCAGTGGAATGAAAATCCTTGCTAGATATTCCAATTGATGTTCCTCAACAACCTATATGGTTGTGTTTCCACTGACGTTGGCATCAGCAGGGGATGTCGGGGAGATCCCCCTGGTGCTCCCCGTCATCCGAAATCATGTATTGATTTACTAACACCACGGTGTTAACCGAAGCGTACCATTGACTTTCACTCAATGATACATCCACTACTTGGTAGATTCTAGGAGTAATAATTAACTCTGGGGGCATGATGTCTCCATGACTACGTGACGATGATAGCATTGGCGGGGTGCATTTATTTCCCTTGCGCTGCCTGTGTTTTCTCTTCTGGGAAGAGGTTGGCTAAGATGAAACTGTAGAAGTGGTGGTCACATATTCTAAGGCTCTGGCTGGTTTAGGATTGCACTGATATTACCAAGGGAACATGCGACTATTTTGCGAGCCATACAGTCTTCATACGTCTGAGACATGTGGTTAGAAACCTGATGCCACTTGCCCTCGCTGTCACTACAATTGTCTGCCTTACGACGACGCATGCCACTTATTCTGGGGTCAGGCCCATCTTGACTATATTATTATCGACCGGGTATTGAAGCCAGTCATTGGACACATATCACTTCTTGAGAGTGTTCCCCAGGATCTGGTGATAGGTTCAGTAGTTGGGGCGATTAGTGAGGTTCGCCACTTTTGGCCTTATGCACACAGGAAAACACACACACCCCAGTTCCATTGAACATCAGAAATAGTCGGGAACCGGATTCTTATTAAATGCGATGTTTCAGTTTCTTCTATCAAGAAGGGGGCCCTTGGAGCTTGACCCTGACGGGGGGCTGGAGGAGCCTATTGAGGAGGCAGGGCCAGATATTCCCTCCTAGGTGGCTGTAGTGCATTATGTAAGGGCACATGTTGGTTTTCAGGTGGCTGTTGTTGGGCTGGAGACTGTGCCTGTGGTGGCAGGCCTCTATGAGGTTGCGTAGATGGCTCCACTGGTAATAATTCTAGCTATCTAGGGGACTCTATTTGAGTCACTGTGGTAGGCTCGACTCTAGAATCCCTCCTTGTGGGAATTATAGGGGGGCAACAGACGTGCCTGGCTGGGCTATTGTAGGGCTTCTTTCAGGCGCTTGGCCTTATCAGAGAAGACTCAGAATCCTATAGGGTAGTTCAAGGTGATTAGAGAGGGAACCAATTATATTTTAAATTCCCTACACACATTAACATTAATTTCTCCTGAGTTAGAATCATGTAAAGGGATAATGTATGCCCTTTCCACCGGGTGATAATGTCCTAAACACACCCAACATGCCTCTTTTTTCACCAGAAGAGGTATGTGATGCTCATTCTCCATGTGGTGGAGTTTAACATGTAGAGAAATTGCCTACGAAGGTCCTCGTAGCTGGTCACTGATCCGATGGGGAGTTGTTTGTACCAGGAAAACGCAATCCCCGCTAATGTCTGCAAAAAACATCGGAGCTTGGTGGCCTCCCACTATTCTGGAGTCCCTAACAGTGGCCCACAATGTGAAATTATGTGTGGTAAATGTTGTGGTGGGTACCCAATCCCATTAATGGGGGAAAATATGGGATTACTGAAACCCAGATGTGCCAATATATCATCCACCATTACTAGATTTGGATTTCCATCATGTGGGAGTGCCACCTGTCGCATTTCCCATGCCTCAAGTCGGGCAATGGGTGCGTCCATTAGATCATCTAGGCGGTGGTCCCAATCTTGACGTCAGTTCCTAACTATTAGTGCATTGGCAAGTACTTCAACCTGGTACAGTGCCTCAGTGGCTCATGTAGTGACCGGTGGAGAGACCTGTGGGGCAGCTCGGGGAACTCGATTAGGGTTCCTTGGAGTGTTGCGACAATCCAGAGGGTTTGGCAAGACATACTGCACCCTCTTTCCATATGTTCTGGCCTTAACCCTGTCTGTAGGTGTAGGATGGTCAGGATAACTTGTAGGCATCTCACTGAGGGGAGGTTGTTCCTACCATGCTTCCCTGGTCTAGGATTTCTATAGTCTGGTTGTCGCTCTGAAGCACGTTTAGCGAGGAGTTCAATGAACAAATTCTTCTGTTCCAAAACATGTTGGCAAAACGTGGCCTTCTTAGGGTCCCCCTCCATCTTCTACCCTGAGGTTGATAGGTCGGAGTGTTTGGAAGCTTCGAGGTGCTCTTTACACTTGCCATCATTTCAGCTGAGGACCAATGCCTCAGTGGGTGGAGGGAGACCCATCAAATTTCTCTACCTGCGATTAACTCTTCATGATGAATCCAATAGTGGTGGTATACCTTTAAGCGTTATGTCCCCATTCAGAGGATCCATCTTGTTCTCCCCTTCCACTATGTTGGCCATGTTGACCGTGACCCATCATGGAGGCATGTCCTCAATATCACATTGTAAGTCGAGATGCCATCATATATGAATGAAGAGGAGGGAAGCATACTCCCCCCAGCCACATATTTTCCCATGGGGGGAAGCCTCCTTGATAATCTAGTGGAGTACCTTGAAACTCTAAACGCATTGTTGTTGGAGGGCCTAACGGATTCCTGGTGCCTTGGTGCTCTGGGCCATAGGATGTGCGGCCAAATAAACTCGACATCATTTTGGGCCAATATCGTCAAAATGCTCTTGGATCCTAGGATAAAGCACTCACAGATAATGAATGTGAATGTGTGTCAACTATAGGGTTTGGCGGAAACACTCAACCTCCTCTAAGATGATGGATTTCAGTACACAGAAATTTGGCACTACAACCAGCTAGAACATCTCAAGAATGTGGCTGGTTTTGAGGATATTCTATAAGCTCCATGTCTTGGATTCTGATCCTGGAACTTCATTACCCCACTCTTCAACAGGGGGCAGCTGAGGAACTAGCTGTGATAATATGACAAACCGCTGGGAGAACAAGCAGGATGGTGGGGAATACAGTGAATCGACTAACAAGCTTCTGAATCTTAGGTTGTCCTACGAATAATGTAGTGTCATAAATACTATGTCACGATAATATAGTCTGACAACCGTAGTTCCTAGCGCATGTGCTAGGTATACTAACGTTAGGTCTCTTTGCTGCTCGCCTTCCGTTGGTCCCCATAACAGCTCTTCGTGATCTATAGTCGAGGTAGAGAGTGCTTTTGGTTTAGATGGCGGTGATTGCATTACTGTAACATGAAGGGTTGTAAAAAAATTTTCCTCCAGGATATACATGTGGAGGGAGGTGGAAATCCAATGGAGCACTCATTTCGGGAGTAATAGGCTGATACGCCTTGTTCGTACCCCAGCCTATGACTCAGATGAGCGAGGGGAGGGTTCCTATGCTGAGTCATACATTGCTTCAGAGTCGGAGAATTAGACTGGTTTAATCTCTATCTGGAACATCCTCTAATACTTGATAGGGTGGGAAAGACCTGCCTTCCTACCCCTGGATGGATCTTCTGGACATGGCACATTTCTGACATGAGAAGGTCCTTCAGCCATACTAGTGTTGGGGCATGGAGAACATCCACCCGAGAAAGCTGAGGTGTGAGGAGCTCCAGGGCAGATATCAAAAGGGATATGGGGAGGTCCTATGTGGGAAGTGATGGAGCATGTAGAACCACCACTCGAGTCCATAGCAACATGGGTGTGACCCCCATGCTTGTTCCCTTTGATAAAATTAGTATGAGGATGGGCCTCGTATAGGTCGATCTGAACAAGGGTAGGACCTCAGTGCTAGGGGCTGGTGGGATGAAGTCGGCCCTCACTCCTCTAATTTATGGGGTGATGAGTACCTTCTCCATCTACTATGAGGTCATGAGGAGGGTCCCCATGTTGAAGAGTGATAATATGTGTGACGTCCCCATACCAACATTCTATGGCGTGAGGAATAACTCCATATCTAGTTTAGTGGGCACGAGAAAGACTTCCATGCTGAGCTTCACCGCCATGGGGAGGACCCTCATTTGGATTGATGGTGCCCTGGTGTGGACCTCCCTGCTAAGCCTATAAAATGGGAAGGTCCGCATTCTTCATGGTAGTGGTACGGGGAGGACCTTCGGATTGGATGGCATCACTGTGGGTTATTCAACAGCGGCCATTACCAATGCCATAGAAAAAGAGAATGGACCCAACCTTCTTGTGGGGTGGTTGGGGCATTGATCCAGGTCTCTCATATGAACTTCCATATTTATAAAACATAGGGAGTTTGTGGTATACGTCAATAGTGGTTCAAGCCACAGTATTCGCTGATGTTGAAGACCCTTGTCGGGCGTCCTCTTCAGCTGGCACCCGATGTAGGCCTCAGGTTCGACGGACCGGAGCTTTCGGTGCAGGTGCATGGCTTACCTACTCTTCATCTAGTAAGACCAGGTGGAGGAATTGACACATCCGAGTGGAATACCTTGCTAGGATCCCCTGGAATGGGTCTCTAATCGGGCTAGCCCGGACATCCCCTACCTCATCGGCCTTGGGCATGGAGTCGTCGAAGCTTTCTGGGGATAGGCTTCTGAAACGATTATTTGTTGGATTCGGGAGAAGTATATCCCTACACATCCCTTAGAAGTGAAATTGACGATGAGGTGCAGACACATCTAAATCCAGGCAGGCCATATCCCGGGTCGATATAATGCCCTCCTCCTTGAACTATTATACAAGGACATTGATCACCCTTCGTTGGATGACCTCCGAATGGGATATGGGGCATGGGAGCCCCATGGTCGTGGGTGTAAAGGTTGTTTCGTAAGAGGCGGAGCTGTGTGGGTCTACCACATTGGCACTGCCCCTGCCCCAGCGTTAGTGGGCAAGAGGTGACAGAACTCCAGATGCAGCAGCTTGGTTCCAGAAAAGAGGGAGATTTACTAATCAGTGGTGAAAGATAAACGAATCGATGACCAGTGCCTCATTGTTATCCCATCCTCCATGACCAATAAGAGGCGTCCACACTGACAACATCATAGATTAGAAAGTCCAATGTTCTATAGCCCCAACTTCTAGTGAGTTGCCCTATTGGCCCACTATTTAATTTGGTGGACCCGACACCAGATATTTGGATCCAGTGACACACTAATCCACTGATGTCTGAAATTCCACTAATCTATATATTGAGGATAATATATTCACGGCGTGTTCACTTTTTCTATTTCCAATTCTTTCATCGGGGCATGTGCGTCTGTCTACTTGAGTACAAAATACAGATTTTTTTCCTTGCATTCTCACATTCCAAAGGCAGGTGACATCCATTCCTTGTTCTGGGAAGTTTTCTCCTTGATCAAAACGGGATGATGCAATGTCAGTTCTTCTATCTACGGATTCCTCTTGAGAAATCGTCACCTATTCAAGGTATCCGATATATATTTAATAAATTGTTCATGAAACTATTCCATGTTTCATATCTTAATGGACACCGGTTAATTACATTGGTTCTATCGGGACAATCCATGGGGTCCAGTCAGGGTAGCAACTTTTGGTCAGGGGTGTAGTCATGTTGGACATCACTGGTGTGTCTGGATGTTGGGACAATGGATTTTTTGGGTTTCTTCCCCTTATTATAGGGATTCTCGAGGGTGTAGAAGCCTTATTCATCCCATGTCGAATACGGGGAATCATATTTCATAGGCATGTATCCGAGGTTTTCCTCACCTTCCCATATTTAAAATAGGGTATGTCATAGGTTTATTGTCCAGCAGAGATGTATTGGACTGATCAAAACAATTATTAAAGTGGATCAGATATGTGAAACCCCTATTAGGAACATTGATATAGGGGGGAGCCATCATGACCTCACCGGTATGTGGCTGCTCAGGTAAGAATAATGATGTATGATGGAGTGTTTGAATGAAGTGGATGGGGGATGGGATGGAATAACCATGAGGATGATGGTAACGTTGTTCATGAATCTCGAGGGGACATCCTACAAATCCCCGTTGCAGGGAATCAATTTCTACATAGTTCGGTAGGGTGAAGAGATGCCTAAAGAGGTGGCCTGTGAGAATGGATGCATGTATTGGTCCCAGTGGACATGAAAGCTCTAGTTTGGGCCATGCCCTTCCCGAAACACTTAGGATTGAAGAGAACGCCTAGAAATGGACTTGAAATGGGGGCACAAACATAGGACATCAAATCGTTGATGTGTATGGGGCCCACACATGGTTAGCAGCCCAAGTTAGTATGATGCCACTAGGATGGAAAATATACGAGGGTCCCCAAAATGGGCTTATAATGGATTTCCGCTGAGTAGGGGATGCAACGACTTACCACTGATTGAGGTCACAACGGCTTACTGTGGGATCGGGTCACAACAGCTTACCACTAGATGGGGTTGATCCTCATGGAAGATTCCTATGTACCCTGCCAAGGATACCGAGATCAAAGACACATAGTTCATCTGAGATGAGGGTCAGTGTACTGACACGATGGAGGACCTGGGGTCCAAATGGTGGGTGGGCATGAATGTCATGGAGGCTTCCTACGTACCATGCCTTGGCAAGGATCAAATACATCATAGTTCATGGAGGAGTTTTGTGAACCGATGCAAAGGGGGTTGGAACCAATGTGTGGTGGGTTTGATCCTCAGGGAGGATTCTTACATACTACGCCTTAGTGAGGTTCAAAGTACACATAGTTCATGTGGGCGCAATGACTTTCCACTTATTGGGGGAAATAATGGGTTATCACTGATCAGGAGAGATAACAACTTACAGCTAATTGAGTTTCACAGTTTAATGTCATGTATGACGGGGGTGAACCAATGTGAAATAGGACCTGGGTTCCCCAATAAATGGTGGTCTTGAACCTCAGGGATACTTCCTACATAAATTTTATAGGCAATGATCAATGACCTCGTAGTTTTGGTGGTGTGGGAACTGATGTAAAGGTGGTTGGAACACGTGGGTGTTGGGCTTCAACACCAGGGGTGGCTTCCTGCGTACCTCACCATGGAATTGATAAAAGATAACGTAGTTCAAGAATGTGTTTGGGTAATACACTCTAGGATACATAGAGAGGATATCATGGTTGATGCTTGTTCTAATCACACGGTAGTCATGCTCTGTGTAAGAAACAAGAGATAGCAATGACCTGATGATCACGTAATGAAACGTACGTCAGTGGGAAGTGAAGTTGTTCTCATATGGGGTTTGTGGCCTAAAGTGGAAACATGTACTTATGCACAGTTTGATTACCAAGTAGATGGATATTGGGACTTAATCCAAGGTGGGGTACCAGATGGTGGAAAAGCCTTATGGGAGAGGGACTTAGCACCCAAGAAGAGAGGAGGATCCGGGGTTCTTCCTCCTACAATGAAATCTAGGGTCTCACACCCGGGTGTTTTCTCATTCCCCACAGACAGATGCCGCTTCGATAAATATGATCTCTATCCCTGTAAGAAATAATTTCACTCATGTGGAGACTAGTGGGCATAGAAAATATCCATGTTCGGGTACCTCACATTTGAGGAAAGGGGAAAGACCACATTTTAACATTATGTAATGAGGAAGAATGTGCTTGGTGGTTTAATTTCATGTGGCTCAGATGAGGTGGGTTTACTCTGCTCCCCTGGGACTAACATAACCGCCAATCACCCGCCCTTGAGGGATGGAAGGCATTGACAATGCCATGGTAGGGTGGTGTTATGGAGAGAACCATTGTGGTGTCCACGTTAATGTGGATATGTGAAGAAGCAATAGCCATTATCATGTCTATGCAATGAAGGATGAGGCGACGCAATTCAACAGACAGTATCATCCAAGGGACTTTGAAATGACTTCATTCAAACATGAAGGGATGCATGGGAAACGGAGTTATAGAGTAGAGGGGTTCATATTTAGAAGCCATGTGAAGCTCTGGTCCTCTATGAAGTGGAGGGGCTTCATGAAGGGGTGTTCTTCATGAAGTGAAGTTTCCTAGGCTAGGCATATGAAATAGGTGCTTATGGGAGGAGCTTCACGAAGTGGAAAGGTATTTGTGATGTAATACCTCACGATGTAGGGGTGTCTCGTGAAGTAGCTTGTAGTGAAGCAAAGTGCTTCACTAAGAATAGTGACCCTACCTTAGCATAATTTTCATGTGTGGGTTGTGGCTATTTCATGAAACATAAATGCTTAGTGACAACCTAAGACCCCATGGGGATCTCCTTCCTTCACAAATGACCGTGGGCATCGTGAAAGGCATCCCTCTCAGAAGTGGGGCTCAATATAGGCCATGGGGGAGGCACTTCACAAAGCAGTAGTACCTTGAAGAACTCTTGGTTTTTAGATCAAGAGTTGATTCACGATTTGAGATCCCAGAAGGTGAAAGGTCTGATGATCTTTCATTTGGGCTCAAGGGGAGCCATGTAATTATAGGATAGAGTAACCACAGTGAAGATCTTGCTCTGTGTGAAGAGTGAGTTAGATCTGTGGAAAATAACGAACGTAAAATGCTGTCATGGAGCATTACCAACTATTTATTGTGTGGTGGGTCGCGATTGTCAAATGAAATCACTGAAGGTTATATCCACCATGCTCTGCGGTTGGTCACAAACATCAAAACGGGTTGCGGAGAGTTACTACCTCCTTGTACTGTGCTGGGAACGGGGCCATGGGGCTCCATGAAAGGGCTCTTCGAGGCCGACCAGGAGGAATCCCTCTTGTTCTTTGTCTTCCCAAATTTATTGGCTTCATCTCCCCCCAACCACGCTCAACCATTGGAAAAAATAATGATAAAATGAGAATAAAATTATTATTTTTTTATTATTTAAAAAGATCGAAAATCTATCTTCTACTCCCGATAAACTGTGGTCAATGTGATACCTTTTTATGAGAATCACGACACTGCTGATTTAAATATGATCTCAGATTTTTGATCAGAGCAACGAGTGAAAAGATTGAAAACGCCCACCCCCCGGTGAATTTATAGAATGTTCCTGAAAAAAGATCATAAAATTATTAACAATCACCCTTGACCCATGATGGTCGAGGGTAGGCTCTTCTTAATGGAAACATGTCCTAAAAAACTCAATGGTACGCTTGGATTTTCAATCCGAGTTACCATTTAGATGTTATAGAATCTAGAAATAAAATAATTGTTACTTAATTATTTTATATATGGCAAATAACTAAATTCCATAGTTGTCATGCAACATCCTATGTTAGTACTTCCCTAAAGAAAACATACCCACAAATGCTCATTGGTGGTCTCAGATTTTTAGACCGAGTCACCGTTTCTGAGTTATAACAATATGAAAAATAAAATATCATTAATTAATTATTTTATTTACTGTTAGGCTGATTTCGGGTTTTTATCACCGGAGGCCTACACCAACTAATCATAAGTAGTTCCTAAGGTAAAACTGCTATCCTGAAAGAAACAATGCCTTCTGATTTCTAATTCATGAGACCATTTTTGTGATATTACACTTTTTTGAGAAAGTACCCATGCGTGCTATTTTCAACATAGCATTTTTTGACAGATCATTCGAGGAACTTCAAGCCTTTGAATCACGTGTTGTTAGATTTCGTGGACTCAAAATAATTCCATATAATTAAAACAATAGTGTAGATATTCTGGGACAATACATTCTCCCCACCGTATGTCTTTACGTCCCCAAAAGACAATATAAAGGAAAATCAATCAAAATAAGGGTACAAAGAATGAATATGAGCCTCCCGCTCCCATGTGCTATCTTTAAGGCCCTGTGCTGCAACCAAAATAGCACTAGAGGGATCGAACATCCACGAAGGACTTGGTCATGTCGATCCTCTATCTCCATTGAGAACTTCATAAAAGTCACCCTATCGTCAAAGTCCAACTCACTCTCGTTGATAACATTTGATGGATCATGCATGGATATCTTCTACTTCGAAACATGGAAAACATTATACACCCAGTACATCTAAGGGGGAACAGATAGATGATATGCCACCTCACCCACTTTGTTGAGAATCAAGAATGGTCTGGAGGTGCTCAGAGATATCTTGTCACCCAGGAAAAACCTCTGCAATCCTCATTGGGGTGAGACCCATAGGATGGCATGGTCTTCCTCCTCAGACTTGAAGGGTCTTCGTCTAATATCGTTATAAGACATTTTCCAGCTCTATGCAGTTTTCATTGGAAGACATGTGAGGCATCCTGATAAAAATTCTTCCACTGCTTCCTTTATCTCGGACCACCACTACTGATGTCAGAGGTTCTAGTACATCTTCGCCACTCCAGGATGTACTGTTGATCGGGATGTATGGAAATTCTTCAGCACGTCCTCTGAAAGTGTCACTATTACCATGGTGCATCCTCTAAAAAGTATGATATGCTCCCCACCTTCATAAAATCTTTCAAGATACCTTCCTGAAGATACCTGAGCACGATGGGCCCTGCGGTCAACGTCCCCAAGCTGTGCCTCCCAAACTCGCTGAAGAATTGGGGGTGTAAAAGTCATAGATTATAGGTAATAATCTTTGTCTTTATCCAACGAGGATATTTGGATCATGGCGAGATGCTCTAACGTCTCATTCTGCAACTTTAAACCAGACCTCCTGCAGAGTGCATCAGCTGCCATGTTCCCCTTCCTAGGAGTATATATTATCTCAAAATCATAGTCATGAAGTTACTCTATCCATCATCGATGAATTAGGTTCATGTCCTTATATGAGAAGATATAACTAAGAATCTTATGATCAGAGTAAACAGTAAACAGTCACCCATTATGAAGTGCCACCACATCATCAGTGCAAAGACGACTACTACTAACTCTGGGTCATGGGCAAAGTTGTTCTGCTAATCCTGTCTCATATAACATGAGTCGTAGGCAATCACTAACCACTCATGTATTAAGAAAAAACCTAGTCTGGCCCCAGGTCTGTTGCAGTATACTACATAACCAACACACTCTCCTGGTAGCCACAAAATTTGTGCTCTTTTCAGTCTCTATATCATCTCTTGAAAACTCTACTGATACTTTTCCATCGACAGGAATTTCTCCCCCTTCTTCGTTAAAGCTAGAAAGGGTTCCACTACCCTGTAGATGTTAGGTAAAAATCTCTAGAAGTACCAATCCAAAGAATAAGCCACTCTCCCTCTGGGGAGGTAATCCTGGAATCACATTTTGAAAATATGTCCCCACACTCAGTCACTAACATTGAGAACTGAAAACTGAAAACTCCTGCTTCCATAAGGGTAACAATGTTAGACTCAAGGGTGATCATTTGTACCCTCCTATTAATGATTTTTTCATGTGATGACTTAGTTTCCTTTATCACCGACCAAGGAAAACCCATTCCAACATTGTAGATACACTACATCCTTTTTACCTAACATAGTAAATTTGAGTATGAACTGTGGAAGTCTATTCCATACCCAAACTAACGTCGTATGTCATTGATGCTACCACTAAGAGTTTCCAACTGAAACTCTCACCTCAAGGGTCAGATCACACTATCGACATAAGTGTGATTATCGACTCTCCACCCAAAGGTTTCTCTAGATGTAAGTGTCAATTCATAGGCTTAACAAGAAACTCTAGGTCTTGAACATGATTCTGGGTAAGAAGGAATGATTTGTACCTATGCCTATTAATATGATATCTAGTAGTAGACATAGACTATACCATGAATCATTCAGGGATCCCTTAGGTCAACATCCTTGACGGCATGCAGCTACACCCTTCCCCTGTCCTCTTGCCCCATAAGCCTGGTAGCGACCATAATGGTGTGGTGGTTGTACCATGTCGAAATTTATACCACCTAATGCAGCTCTCCTAACTCCACATTAAAATCTTCTACCTAGAAAATGCATCTTCCCCTATCGCATCCTCTACCCAAAACATTTTACATGCCCAAGTATTTTAGACTGGTGTCAGTTTCCTACTTTCCCACTGCTGACATTCACTTGTTGTATCCTCTCATCCAAGGAACATTAAAAAAAATAGTTTCTCTCTAGTATCCTAACATAAGTAGGAATGAAAAGGGGAATAGTTGGCTTGGGTGTCCCTATACAAACATCTCTTGGAGTTTTGATCCCTGAAGCATTGAAAATACTATATTCATTGAGTACATGGGATATTCGGTAGGCCTCGATGAATACTATGCTACAAACATGTCATCCTATCAATGTTTTATAAGCCCAAGGGAACACTCACCCCTTAACTTTTTATGTAAATATACCCATTGGATAACGAATTTTTTCATGTTTGACCATAGAAAAGTCACCACTTCGAATGATCAGTGTATTCTAACGACTGTCATCTTTCTGCTGAACCATGTAGAAGGTAATTTACCAGGACTACCATCTGTTCAAATGGTGCCCAAGATTGATGGAATCTCAGCCCCTTATATAAGAAAATCCTTAGTTTTCTAAAATTTAGGTTCACATCATAACTTTCGGGGTATCTAATGTTGAAACAAGTGTAAGGAACAAAGACTTCATGTGTACTCTACCGGTACCGCTGGTTGTAACTGCTGACCAACAGGCAAGGATTTAGCAGGCACACTACCCAAAGGTACCATCTCGAGAAATGATCCATGTACTGAAGCCTCATCACCATGTACTCTTTCCTAATGGATACCCACTAATAAAGACAATCTATTTGAATCACTATCTGATCTACTGGTGTTCCTACTAGGTGGAAGACTCTACCCATATCCTCCATCTGGTCCTTAGCTGCCTGGTGATCTGTCTCACCTCGAAACCACAGAGGCCTCTACCACTTGAACTTGTACAACGGGCATAGTCAGAATGAACGGCAAAATGGTAGAATATTTTTCTGATCCACACAGGATTTCTCAGTGCTAATCCACACAAGATCTCTTGATTGAGATCCGCACAAGGTCGTTATAATGTCGATCCACATAGGGTAACTCAGTGGGCCTTCATCGTGTACTATCTCAGGATTCCTAGAAAGCTATATAAGCAGTGGAATCCTGATAATGAATAGGTGTGCCACATTCATTATGTTATACCTAGTTTGCTAACTCTATTGAAACCAAGGAAAAAAATAACAAAATATGTGCAATCATTATTTTCGTGCACCGAGTCGGGAATCAGAATTCAGGGTCCTTGTGTATATATATGTCAACCACCACACCAACACTAGACTCCCGAAACTAAAAACCACACTCAAAACACTCAACACTATTGCTCCATTTTAAATATCAGAGTCCTAGTTCTTTGGTAGAACCGACCCCTCTAATAACACTTTGTCATGACCCGTCCCCCAGGGCACATGCTGTGACTACCCGAATCCATCATTCCATAAGCCAGGGGCTGGAGACTAACAATTGAGAGGCATAAACCTATAATAAGAAGGCATTTCCTTTATACCCATACATACACACAATCCAAGAACCCAACAAGAAGCAACCTCTATGTAAGCTATTGTATTTAAAAATTTACTGAAAGTAAAGGGGCCAGAATTCAAGACCAACTAGAAAGTAAAAGTACAACTGAATGAGAAAGAAACTATTGAAACTCTCATTGAGGATCCTTCCTAAAGGGTAGGTAAATCTCATGATCTATAGTAAATGCACCATGTCACACCAAATGGTCCCCCTCTAAGAACAGCCTAGTCCTGGCTCCCACGACCTCGATCAACGCTACCCATGATCTGCTCAAGACATAATAAGGTGCAGGCATATCCCATGTAGGGGTGAGAATAAAATTACTCAGTAGGGACCCCGAGCCCCTGAAGGTCTCCCAGAGATACACATAGGAAAACCACAAAGCATGATGTCCTTCACAATGAACCAAGCAGTAGTCACGAACACTAATTTGGTATATTCCCACACATATACCTATGTTATCAAAATATACGCATCTCATACATGAGGAGTCATAAGGCTCCAAAAATTTAATGATTTATCATAATTGATCCATGAGGTAAGAATACCATAAAGTTAACACCACGATGGTAACACCACGAAGGTAAAATAACACAAAGGTAACACCATGAAAGAACCACCATAAAGGGAAGAGTCTCTCAATGGTAACACCATGAATTTAACATCATGAAAGTAAAAATACCACAAAAGAAAAGGCTCATCTCACACCAGATATAAATCTCTTGTACAAAAGTACAAATGATTAGTCGTAAATCTTGAACATCTTATTCTGTCGAGAGGCTCTACTGCTGACCCACACAGGATCGATAGATTCTATCCCACACAAGATCAGTTGGGGATGACCCTCATAGTATCAGTAGATAATAACCCACTCAAGATCATTATGCACTGACCCATGTCAGATCTATAGATTCTGAAACACATTAGATCGATGTTCATTCATCACGTTACAACCACCCAAGAGAATCTATCACTAAGCATGCTTGATTCCAAGAGGATCCAATCCTATAGATGTCCGTCATATCTCAACCACCATGAAGTTACATAAATAAGTTTTCTAAAGGAACGCCATGTCATAAGGGTCCCAACGTGATCGACGGCGAGTCATTCGGATTCTTGGTCTATATGTTATATGCATTTTAATACTGAGGGACTAGTTGGATTTATGTCTGAAACAACCTAGTTGAATGACCAATTACATTGAAACTCACATAGTGTATCTTCAAAAGACTGCCTTGACACATGGGTACTTATTCAATAGACGTTGCATTGATCAGCCACCTGTTTTGTTTGTTACACGACTTTCTATGAAATGGGGGAGATCGAATCTCGGTCAGGCTCAGCTCGTTTAGGCCCAACTGAATATTCCAAAGTGAATGATTTACAAAATGGGTACCAAGGCCACTAACAACATGTTAAATAGGAAACCAGTTCTTCAGATATGATCATTTTTTTATTCAGTTACCAGTTGGGTCTGGGCCCCGACCGAATCGGACAGACCGGCCCAACACAACAAGTTTCATGGTCTACCTAACATCTCTCGGGTCCGGTTTACTAGGGATCGTCCCAATTCACTATGTTCAGCCCATTGGGGTCATCTTGGGTTGTTTGCAGGCCCGAGATGTGGTTGGCCCGACCCGTTGGGTGGGGCTCGGCCCACCCTCTCTAGCTTGTTTATCCATGGGTTCGGCCTGGTCCACTGGTGGGTCTTTCCCACTCAGCCATCCCACGTCTGGCTTGGTCTTCTTAAAGGAATACCATTGAGTCTCATTGGCCGGTAGTTGTGGTGCCGTTTCAATCAGTCAATGGGGTTCTTCCCAACCATGATTCAACTGTCGGTCATTTCACCAAATGGCTTCCGCCAATGCAACACGACAAGGGGCCACACAAACCTCCTTCTACCATGACCCGCACACCATATATGCTGATGTTAGAGGAGCCTAATGGTGCCACCCTTTTTTCCCAGGAAGCTAGCTAGGGTCGGCTGCCTTTGGCCACCGGGACGGTCACTCGCACACCTCCTTCCACTACTTGTGGACAGTTTTCGTGGGTCTCCTCTAGACTCTCCCGACTTGGCGTGTTGAGTGTTTCTTCTGTGTCCAATGAATGTGCTATGGTGGTCTGCTTTTGTTGTCGTTTGGGCCTACAGCTCTCCCGAGGTTCCATCATCAAAACCTGATCGGAGAATTTACATTGTTGTCAACATGAGGAAAATATCCCTACAAAATGCAACATGAGCGATGTGGCAGAGGGTCAGGGCCTTGATTGTTTGGATTGTTCCCTCTACAATAATATGATAGCAGGATGGAGGAATGAAATCATAATAGATAAACATTAAAAAAACCCTACCTGAAAGAGACCTTGGATGACGACGATCAATGGAACGTCCTTTTTCATTTTTGTCGATTCGTGATTCGGTGGTGCTCGTCACTGTTTGCTGAAATCAGTCTCTTCCTCTTAGTGGTTGGTGTCACAGTACTTTTCCTGAGCTTTGTCACATGGTGAAGCAATGCCAACACCCCTTCCCGAGCTCCATATAAATAGGAGAGGAGAAAGTGTGTGTCCCTCATGAAATGATAATGAGGTTCATTAAATGGATAATTAATGAACATCATTTAATTTTCAATGGTGCAGTGATGCAATTGGTGAGGCAAGCCCCATATTGGATGGACCTATCTTTATTCCATCCAATTCTGCTCATCTATTGGGGAAATGAATGATAATATAACAATAAAATTGTTATTTTATTATTATTAAAAATTGTAAAAAAACTTAACATCTTCTCCTTAAATAATAAGGTCGAAGTAAATCCTCCCAAAAAAGAATCACAATAATAGGGATTCAATAGTTCTCTTGGATTTTTGATTTGACCAACGAGTCAAAAGATAGAAAATGCCGCCCACAATTTTACTAAATGTACCCAAAAAAAATGTTTTGAAAATTATTAACTATCACCCTCGACCCGTGCTGGACGAGGTTAGGCTCTGTATAACGGAAACACGTCCCAACCAAATCAACAGTACTCTTATGTTTTAAATATGAGATTCTATTTAGATGTTATGGATTTGAGAAATAAAATAATTATTACTTAATTATTTTATTTACGGCCAAAAACTATCTTTCATAGTAATAACATGCAGACCAATGTTAGTATCTTCCAAAAGAAAGCATACCCTCTTAAAGCTCAGCGGTAGAATCAAAATTTTAATCTTATTCGTTGTTCATGAGTTATAATCATTTTAATAATAAAATAACTTTATTTAATTATTTTAATTAAATTTATTCCATTTAAGAGTTCTCTCATCGGAGACCTGTACCAACTAATCATAAGTTATGCCTAGGGGAAACCTTCAATTTTGAATGCAATGGTTCTCTTGGATTTCTAATCGAAGAACCCATTTAGGATTTATTCCACATTTTCTGGAAACCACTCACACAAACTATTTTAAACATAACATTTTTCGATGGATCATTTTGGGCACTCCTGGCCTCAGAATCACTGGTCATTAGATTTCATGGTCTCAAAATAATTCTATATAAATAAAAAATTTATATGGTAATTTTAGGACATTACAGATCACTCGATATTTTTTAAACTCTATTAGAACCATGTTTTTTTATCTAGCAACTTAGCATCTGAGAACCTTATAAATTTTATTTTATTATTTTCTTCTTTTGAAATTCATTAACTTTCTATTTTTCTTCTCATTGTAACAACAACATCTTCGAGTACTTCAACAGTTGTAGACTTCTCCTACAATCTTGAGGTAAGGACATTAATGTAATTTTCTTGTTCATGAATTCTGATTTTTAGTTCCACAAAAACAGCAGTGCTTTAAAGTATTGAAGATTCATGTTCAACTATTATTTTAGTCATTCAACATCTGCTTCTAGCTGATAAATATATTCGGATGATTCCTCCACCATTTATTTCTACTTATTACATCTATTGAAATTAATATCAATGTTTCCAAAAGCATCCTTAAGTAGTAACGTGGGATCAAAATTAGTAGTCAAATGATAATTTCCATCTTTTTCTATCAATGGTTTAGACTTTCCAATGTGGTCCATCATGGAGGAATGGTTTCCAGTCTTAAATTCTGGCCCATCTTCATTACAAAATTCATTATCATCATCTTCCTCCTCACAGACAAAACTATTCATATGTGCATTCTTTTCAAAATTTAAGTTTCCCTTTTTGAGAAATTTTTACCAAGGCTTATCTGTATTTTCAAATTTCCTCTCTGCATCATCAAATTTTGTTGTACAGTGATACACAATGTACCCCACACATCCGTAGATAAACAGGTAAGAGGTACCATGCCATCAAATTTCCCTATTCATTTCTTGAGATTCTTGTCTATTGGAGAGAGTGTTTCATATTTCTCATTATCTTCATCCCTGCTATTTATTCAAACTTTCAGTTTGTCCATGTATTTGAATGCCATTTCCTTTCTCAAACAATTCATAGCTTCTTCTGTTTTGAATCTAATTTCATAAGCTGATTGATTGCTCAGAAGATCAACCACTAAGAGTGTGGCGAGATATATTTCCCCAAATGGTAACACATTTTCATTGTAAAGGGGTAGAAGTCTACTGAAGAGATTCATCACTATGTCAATGTGTTTTATTTATTCTCCCAGACCACGAATTGCTCAAACATATTTATAAATTCGATAAAAAAAGGTGAGGTTATTATTCTGTGGGTCATGTTACTACCTTTAAGGGTAATATTATTATTCCACATGTCATGTAACTAATCAATTGGTTTAGGTTCCTTAATTAAGATAAATAATTATTATTTCATTAATTATTTATTTTTATTGTTTTTATTATTTATAATTATGTAATTTAATGTTATTTATACTATAGAACAAAAATATAAGATGGGAAATTTCATTGATAGAATTATAGATCATTACATCCCCTCCCATTATGAAATTTCAAGTCTAAATTTAATATTAAAAACTAAATGGAAATAAATGAGGAAACATATCCTTTATTACATCCTTCAGTTCTGATGTTACCTTTATGTACTTATTGTCCCACTATGGTACATTGAATTTCTGATTAGGATTTCGATGTAAAACATCATGTCTAATATAAAATAACTTCAATATCTACCCCTTGTAAGAGATATAATTATATAATTGTACCACTTTTGAATTTAGTACATGAGATATATTCGGTATCCTGAAGATGGAAACATGGAATACATCCTATACTTGGGACATTATTGGTGGACATGCTAGTTGATAGGACACATATCCAACATGATCAAGAACCTCAATGGGGCTAATGGGCTGGGGAAATAACATTCCATTCAACCCAAATATCATGATCATATTCCATTGATATATGCATTTGAATACCATGCCATCATCATTAAACATTAGGTCTCATCGATGATTTTCAGAGTAGATCTTCTATAAACATTGGATAGTCCGAATATACTATAGAATGGTTTTCCCCTTTTCTATTATTTTATCGACCATTTTAGGACCTAGATGCTTGAGTTCATTGACTTTATCCCCTCATGATTGTTATCTGTATATTTTCTCAAAATTAGATTCATAAGGATCCATTTGGATAATCTAATAGAATGTATAATTGTAGGATAATTCAACGAGAGGAAGATGTTGGCCGATTAATCAATTTTAGACAATAGAATATGTTATCAAAATGACTTCCAATTTTTGAGTAATCTTCTAAGATTGGACTTTAGTTTGAGAATAATAAGACTTATTGTTGTTCATTTAATTGTTTAGAGTATGTTGGATGATATTCAAGAACTTGGTGTTGAATCTCAGATATTGATTTCATATAATAAAGACTGGTACTTCATACATCTATACCACATCTCAAATTTATATCTATCCATGTTGATCAAGGGAGATGTACTCTTTAACCACGATAAATTGAGCTATCATTATATAATGATCCACAAAAACCAATATAACATTGACATCTCTGTACATATTTGAATGTATAATAAAAAAGTCTATGGAGATGATTCCTTATTTCTATGTAGGCATGGGTTGGGATTACATCATTCAAATTTACATTTTCCATTGGACCTTCACATTCATACATAATAGGCACATTGATTTATATTTTGTGATATCCTTCTTCATATGGTCCCACCAACAGTTTTCTTGCAGATCATGATACATTTTGGTTCTCATTGAGAGAATTGAGAAGGGTAAGCAATGTGCATTATCCAAATGGTATTTCATTATCTCTATAGTGGATGGTACACAAAATCATGACCCAAAATATTAAGAATCCTTGCTCACCACTCTTGAACTCGGGGGGATTACCCTATTCATATAAATTATACATTCTTCTGAATTTCAAAATCATTTATTTGAGAATCTTTTATTAACTCCATGAGGTATAGTTGTTAAATCATTAGAGAAAAAATTCATTATGTTCATCTATCAATGATTCAAATGTAATTTATTTGATGGTATATAAAATAATAAACTTCTCAATTCTTGTCATTGATATAGATGCATTATCCTTTCTACATAGAGCATCTACCACCATATTTTCATTACTACGATAGTAGTGGACTGAGAATTAATAATCCTTAAATAGCTCTAATCATCATTACATGGGAATATTAATCTCATTTTGTGTGAATATATATTTTTTGGAATGTTTGATCAATATATATTTCACACTTCTCCATATAGAGATAATGGCACTAGATGCTCAATGGAATGATAAAATCCACAAACTCTAGATCATCCAAGGGATATTTTTTATCATATTATTTCAACTAAAATGTTTTATTGGATATATCATTATCATTTTCTTACAGTACACAACATAATCCCCTCTTTGATGTATCACGTTATACCGCAAAGTGTTCCCCACTAGTTGGTAGTGTGAGTACTGCTCCAGTAATAGGAATCTATTTCCAATTTTTGAAGCAGTATTCATATTCCCTGGTCTATAAATACATTTATCCATTCATTGTAATATAGGTCAGTTGGATTTAAATTCATGATATATTCTTAAAAAATGTTGGTAATACATATCTATAGTAAATAATATTTAGATCTCTATTACAAATTTTTTCAATGTCTACTCTTTGATTACCTTTTTCATATAAGGTTCTACATTAATTCCTCTACTAATGATTAAATTTCCAAAAAATATACACAATCCATCTATAAATCCCAATTACAATATCATTCATATAGGTTCTCCATTCTCAATTATTTTAGAATAGTATTCAAATAATAATCATGTTTTTCTAGGTTCTTAGAGAATATTAGAATATCATCAAAACTAATTACCATAAATTTATTAATGTAATATATAAAGGCCATATTCCTTAAATATATTAATTTTTTTTAGGAATTAGTGATTTTGAATGGAATCACAATAAACTAATTGTATCTACACCATATTCGAGTGGAATATATTAGAGTATACTTCTAACTCACCTTTAATAGGTGATATCCTCACCGAAGGACCATCATAAAGAAATACATAGCCCCACATATTTGATCAAAAGTGTCATCTTTCAGTGGGAGTGTATAATTGTTCATTATAATTATTTTTTGATCTCATTACAATCGATTCATAGGAATATTGATCCATCATATTATTGAAAATGAGTAATGGTTCACCCATGGTGAAGAACTCAGGTGTTTAAAACCCTTTTATAGATTATATTGTAACTGATTCTTTAGTTATTCGAACCCAATAGTTGACATTTGAAATGGTTTATTTGATATAGTAATAGATCCAGGAATATGTTTATTTGACAATAGAACTTCTCAATTAAGAGTAATACCACAACATTTTTTGGGGAACACATCAGGGTAGCCTCTCACAATGGACACATCTTCTAGCATGATTGTATCATTTTATCATTAATTGGATCTTGATAATTTATTACAAGGAATAAATAAAAAAAATTGAGACTATGATTCTGATGGGGATTAATCATTATCCTTATAGCTGGATAGAATTGGAGCAATTCATGGGATGTGAAGATTGGTCCCCCTCTCTTACTATTTGATGTTGGATTTATAGAAAGATATCCAATCAATGCCTAATAATGCATAAAACATCACAAAAAGTAGTAACAAATGATTATCTAGGAAGATCAATCGACAAACAATGATCATGGGTATGCAATATATATTGTATAAAGTGATTTTACAAATTTTTTTCTAAAAATAACTCATCCTTAATATCGTGAGGTGTTGAATTAATTGTTCTACTAAACCTATGACATATAAAAGAATGTGGAGAACCAAAATAAAATATTATATTCTATATTTTTGAGTGAATAACTAGAATACATATAACTATATACTTGTATGGATCCACCCCAATAGTAGGGATAGAATATGAAATTCTTTACTCTATTGGATATTTCTATTGTTTTCTTCCTCAAACAAATATTGGCATTGATGAATGGTTCACAAAAAGCCCATATTCCTTGTAGTTAAAAAAATTCATTATTGGCTGATTTTCAGTATTGAACATCCATATTTTCTTTTACATTAATTGTATTATTCATATCCATTCAATTTTAATTATCTACAAGCACTATAATTACACATTTAAATCATTTCCTAGTTTTCATTAGACAGTTCCCAGGAGGCCTCTTCCCATAATGCTAACATGTGAAAATATGGATTTTCATTCCATTTTAGGATTTTTGGTTGATCATACCATATTAAACTACAATTTCGTCTTCTTATCTCTATTACCATGAGACCGGTGACATTCTATGATCTCCTTTTCTTCCTTAAGGGAATAATAGAAAAACTCTTTATAAATTTCAATGTCTTAATACACAAACTCTTTTCATAGACTCTTCATAATACTATAAAAAACGATCCACATTAATTTCAGTGTTCATGATAATACTAGATGAGTATCGTGAAATCTTGTAATGTTTTCATCATATGACACAAAATAATCATCTTCCTTCATCTTTATTCTAAGGAAATTGTATTCCATATTGAGATAGATGGTTCAAGGAAAATATTTATCAAAAAATATTTTCATGATTTTATCCCAATCAATTGAATCGAATTAATCATTGGACATCTATTTCATGATAAATTCCAACCTCCGATCAGCTTCCCCATCTAAATGATAAACATTTAGTAGAACATTATTTTCATATGAGAATAGGACATAAAATATAATTTTGATGGAGTTAATCCATATTCTATGAGTAGAGGATCATAATATCTACTAATCAAGAGAGGACATTTTCTCATAAAGGATTTAACAAAAAAATTATTTTTCATTGGATTAGAAAGGAGTTCCTCAAGATGAATGTTATTATTCATACCATGATAGATTTCATAATGAGTTGTAATAATTGAATTATCCATTGTTCCCTTTTTATTTGTAATTTCATTAAAAAAATCATAAAATTTCCCATCACATTGAATTTTGGAACATATTCTCTAATATTATACCACTAACTAAGAAACATAATGTACTAATATGGGGAATTTTATACATTTCATATAATAATATAAAAATAAATCATTGAACATTGAAGAAAAAACCTGTAAATTTAAAGTATATCTTATCATGGGATTCATTATATTTCCATATAATATTTTCAGGTTGATTGAATTATACATAGGGTTAGAACTCATATTTTATAGTCCTAATATCAAAATACAACTATCCCATGTTATGACAAAAAATATAAGGACCATATACTTATTACATATTATTATATCATTTTATGAAAAAATAACAAACAAATAAAACATATGATCATAATGCCCACTGTCTAATGAATATTAGATACATATTTAGAAAGAATGGAAAAAAATAAATTTTTACTAATTTTCATAATGAAATTATAACTACCATTGAGATATTACATATTAATAGGATATCATGGGATTACATTAGAAACGGGATGAGATAAAATTCCTAGTAAGGGAAATAGTCTTATAAATAAATCAAACCACATGGGTTAGAAGGAATGAAAATATAAAATGGCATAATACAAGAATAAACATATAGATGCATAATATATAGAAAATTGGAGAAAGTAATCATTGAATCATATAATTGTGAAAACAAAATAGAACATGACATAATCTTGTGTCAAGAATAAACTCCATAAAAATTTCCCACTGAGGATCATGAGTCATGTCTAACCACCAAGACCACTACACAAGGATGTGCATGAGTCTATGCTAACCACCCAAACCATTTCCCGTAATGTATAAAGAAAATAAACATTACCAAATGAATATTAGATATCTCAGTGAACCCAGCATAACATATTTATGATAACATGTGACACATTAATAATCGTGCATAAATAATCGAACATAAGCTAGCCATTGACATAAGCAGATATCATAATCGTGACAAAAGGCATATCAAAAGGGAATATCATAATGGTGTACATAAAAGAATGGATTTATATCATACATGTATATTTATAAGGGGAATGTAGGAAAATATCATGATATGTGATGTGGAAATGAAGTCAAAACATATTACATTCAATTTAAGAAACATAGGAAATAAAAAAAATTAATGTAGTTTAGGGAAAATATAAATGATTTATTTAAAGATAAAAGTTGTAATTTTTGGAATAAAATCATAAGTGAAACATGATAATTTTAATGATACAATGAGTGATTTTACCAAATTAATGGTAGAATAATAATTATTATTTATAGAACTTGAATAAATGTATAAAATATTTAATTTCCCTTTTTTTGGGCTAGTTTATCGGGAAAAATTGAGAATAGAACATTTTTAAAACATGTATATCCCAAGAATGGGGATGAAATAATATGGATAAAATATTTTTTAACAGATACATAGAATGTAGAATATTTATATATAAATAAATAATAGTTACATTTATGTAAATAGAGAAAAAACAAAACCCAAAAGAAAATTGGCCGTTTGAATAGAATACCTAGCTTTTTGTAAAAAAGAGTTAAGCACAAGAACTTAATGTCAAAGTAATGAATTTAAAACCAATTGTTAATTAATTTATTAAATTTTCTATTTTTATTTTATTTATTATATTTTTATCAGGTTCATTCATATCATCTCTGATGTGCTATTAAATACAATTTAATAGTTTGGCAGTGTTTGTCTATTTGGTTTGGTGATTGGTTTACATGTACATATCAATGAAAGATCATGTAAAGTAATAATAGTTTTCCAAGGTTGAAAATATATATTTTTAAAGAACATAAATAATATTAAATTTTATTACACATCATTTTTATCTATATGTGATGAAAAATAAATGGATAAAACATTAATGATATCCGTTTATATTATTTTTCTTCGTTTGATCATTACAAACTCATTTTGTTTTATTAGTAAATTTTATGTATATATACTTGTTCCAAGACCATAAATAAGTAATAATGAAAATATTATAATTTTTTTATCCATTGAAATTGTTTTATGTCTAACATTTTAGGTGGTAATGTAAATTGGAAACTCATCATCCTTGAATGAGATAAAACAATACATTACAGACGATGTTATCATTTTTTGATAAAAAAATAGTTATGTGAAAAGAAATTATGATTGGATCTAACACTAACGTAATAAAATTAAAATATACAAAAGATACATGAGTAGAAATTGTAATTCGATATAGGGGGTAGAAGAGAAAATATTAAAATAATAAAAATTGGGAAATATATATGAAATAGAAAGAGGATTTTTCCTCTAGAGTTTTTCAACTTGAGAACCTCATTTGTGGAATTGGGATAATTTTTTTTATAGAACAATGGCTGCAACATATGGGTGAGAGACTTGTGATATGGACTGTAAAAAATTTAGAGAATTTTTAAGGATTTTGAGTTGTGAGGAGTAGAGGTAGTGAGTGGGGTTATTTATAATGTATGATAGGGGTGTTATTCTTATTATTTTACTCATTTGATAATTATTATGGAAGATGACTATGAATATTGTTGGTTAATATGACTATATTTCACGACCCATCCTCTGGACCCATTTTGTGACCACCCTAAGCCCGCCTTCCATAGGCCAGGGGATGGTGACTAGCACCATAGGCATAAATCCCTTAAACCGAGAAGGCATTACCTCTATAAACATAGCACAGAAAACAGAGTAAGCAACTAGAAGTAAAAATCTAAGTAAAACTATATAAAAAAGAATGTGCTGAAAGTAAAGGGGGCTAGAAATACAAGCCAAACAGTAATGTACAAGAAAATGTAAAAGTACAAGTACAACTGAAAGAAGAAAAAGTAGCTACTGGTTTGTCCTCTAGGGGTCCTACCTAATGGGTAGGTACCGACGGTCACCTGAGCACTCCACTTCCATCTATTCGCTCAGTGCACCATCACTCCAAGTGATCCACCTCTAGGTAATGTCTAGTCCTACTACTCTCGTCCACTGTTAGCACCAACACAATCAGGTGTGGGCATAGCTCGTGCAGGGGTGAGTATAATGATACTCAGTAGGGACCTCGAGACCCTCAAGGTCTCACAATATCCCATTAGGATAAACCACAATGTATGAATTCAACGGATAACAATAACTTAGGTATATGACCATACATATTCATAAGTTATCTAGTAACCCACTTCTTGAGTATCATGGGTCTACCTCGTCACTCAGAGGTTCTCCCCACTGTGGGTCTACCACATCACACTTAGGTGCTTCCCACTGGGCTAGTAAAAACATTCTGAGTCGAAAGGTCAGTAGTCGCCAGGTCTTAGCCAGCTACTAGTTTTTCGTACTCTACTCACTATTCTCCGGGAGGATCTGCTCCTTGAGCTACTGGTTGATACACGAACTGTCATGAAGTCCCAAGTAACAGTTTCTCATTTGTATGCCATGTTATAGTGGTCTCAACGCAACAGACAGTGTGTTAATCAGACTCCTAGTCTATTAGTTATTAGAATTTCTATTCTAGGGGCCCGGTTTGTTAGTAAGTTCAAACAAACCTGACCATACCCAAACTATATCCAAACCACATATGGGGTATTCCAAAAGAGCTGTCCCATTACAAGATTTCTGTCACCATAGACGACTCGTCGATCGGACACCCAAAGCAAATGATATGGATGAAAAGGTGTATTTGGGCTAATAAGGTCCGGACTGGGGTCCGACCTGGTCCGCAGGTCCGGACTGGGGTCCGACCTGGTCCGCAGGTCCGACCCTGTCCGCGGGTTTGACCCAGTCCATGGTTTTGACCTGGCCCGATACGGTGGCCCTACCCAAGGGGGGTGTCCTGGCCCGAAGGTGGCCCGAACCAAGGGAGTGGGCCGACCCGAGGGGGAGGACCGTCCTAATGGCGGCCAGGCAGCCTAGTTGGCCTGGCAACCCTGTTGGCCAGACAGCCCGGTCGGGCTAGCTACCCGGAGGCCCGGTGGGGGTCTGCCATAGCCATTTCCTAGGGGGAAACTGCTTACCCCCTGGCTCATGAATGGAATTACCATTCGGTTGGGATCCCAAACCAGAACAAGGTGGCGCCGGTCCAGGTCACGCGAGACCCACAGGGTCCCACTCCTCCTTGATGGCCGAGCGGCCAGCCCCCCCAACTTCTCTTTCATGTCCTTCCCTGGCCCCACCTCCCCTTCTATACATAGCATGACAACGTCGTTCCGCCTCCGCTGCGACCCAGCCTGGCTGCGGTCTCCTGCTCCTCCGCACGGCGTGACGGTGCCACACTCACTGTCCGACCGCCGCGACCCTCTTAGTTGAGCCCCTCTGGTGACCCAGTGGCCCTTGCACTGCCAATTTTCATCGCAGTCAGCCCAATGGCAGTCGCGTTGCTCTGCCGCAATCCATTATTTCGGTGACACCATTGCGCCACCGCCGTCATCATCAAGCGAGATAGAACAAAAGTGGGGGGTCGGGTCATGTTAGTGTGGTCTGATCTGTCATCATTTTGGTGATAACAAATGGAATTTCACAATCCAAAATTTGAATGATGATGAAAGGAGGGTAAAACTCATATATAGAACAACCCCTACCTCTCTTGTCGGTTGTTGACGTCAGGAAGCATACGCGGTAAGAAACCAAAGAAGAAGCGTCATCGGCGTTCTTCCCAGTCGGCTCCTTATCTTTTGGCTCGGTTGAAGGTCAAATAAAGAGTTCATCATTCTTTGTTGGACGATGAAGAGGCGTTCTTCACATTCTTTGTTCAGAGATAATTCTACAAGGTTTCTCTGTGTTCCCTCTCAAAGATCGACCAATTGAATTAATGCTAATCAAAATGAAATAATAGATTTTTTTATTATTTAATTGTTGGCATGAATTCAAATGAATTCAAAATGTTCCAATTAAATAAATGAATGAGTTAAATTAATTAATTATGGGGGTTGGCATGTTAAATTAAAGGGGGAAGGTGGAGAGTTTCATCCCACATAAATGGGGGTTATAGGAGGTTTAAAGCCTGGGTGGCCCCCACCTCCAACCTTCACTTTGAGATTTTAACTACCAGAATAAAAATAAACAACACACATTATTTTTATTCAATTTATTAAAAACCCCAAAAACTAACATCTATTCCCGACCAACTACTGTAGAGTTGAAATTCTTCTTAAGTGAATACTGGTGTTGCGAATTCAACGTTTCCCACAGATTTCAATTCCAAGAACTAGTTCCAAAGTTATAAAATCCCACTCTTGTTTTTAGTGAACATACCCGAAAAACACCATAAATTGATTCTGGGCACACCAGGCCTCATAATCAAGCGCCGTATATTTTTGCAGACTCATAAAAACTATGAATTTAAGAAAAAAATTTCATCATAATTTCTCGGTCTTTACACTATAAATATTAACTAATGAATTTAATTTTATCCAATTACCCCTTATATCATCCATGAATCAAAAATGAATATAAAATGCATTTATTTTCATTATACTGTAAATTACTATATTTTTATGTTCCAAAAAATGAAATTATTTTTTAAATATCTTAAAAAATTACCATTACCATGTCTCGATATGTATAACTCAAAAATTGAATTAATTTTTTGAAATTAATTTTCAATATATTATAAATTTAATTTTTAATAAAAATCAACATTTGTTTCAAATATAAAAAATTTATAGTCATAAGTTATTTTATGACAATTTGAAATGATAATTAATCTCTCGTAAAATTAAATTGTAATCATAAGACAAAGAAATTAAAGTTTATGAATTTATTTTATGGAAATATCTTTTTTATTAAATCTTTTATATTATTCAAAAAATTTATACAAACATTTATTTTTATAAAAACCCAATTATTAATTTACCATTCTAAAAACATTATATTACAAATAATATGATATAATTATATCATATTTTCTTTTCAAAGATTGTTTATTTTTATTTATACATTCATTGTTAAGTATTCTATTTTATTACCCACATTACTATTCTTAAGGGTCATATTACTATTCTATAGGTCACGTTCCAATATCATTAGTTCATTTTCCCTGATTTCTATAATTAATTTTTATATCATTCATTCATCATTTTAATGTTTGTATAGTGTTCTATAAGAGATTTTAAGGGATTTATACTATATAAATTAAATTTGTAAAGTTAAATTTCATTGATATACATCTAGGTCATTAAAAATAAGATGTATAGATATTTGAAGAATAATTATTAATGGGATAACATTATATTCAAGATGGTTGAATTTCTATGTTGATATCGATTCTTCTAATATGTCAAGGATGAATAAATAATGTATAATGTTATGATAAAACCATTTCCCAATACATTATTGACTTTGGAAATAATAATCCTATTTTTTCATTGCACCACCCATGCCATCAAATGCTCATTAGACTATTCGGGAGGTAGTGGATACTCTAACTAAATCATGTATTTTATTGATATCATGGAATATTAAACTATTTACCAACCATCTATGATATAAATAAGAAAATTGGAAGGAAAACTATGAGTTCCACAACCCATTGTTTCTGATCGGGATCCAAGGGTTACTTCATGGTTTTGGAGAATCCTTCACAGGTGTTTGATATAGATAAAATATTCGATAGTACTTATCGACCTTAGATTCACAATAATTCTTATAGATACATTAGATTCCTGAGAATATGTTGATTTTTTTTTCAATGAATTTATAATGATAATGGGACCATCACATTCCCCTAGAACAGTTCTCATAAAACAACTTTTTAATATAGTTTTCATGTTTCACATTATGAGGGTTTGTAATGGAAGAGATGCAGTACGGTAAAAATTACCTTTTGCGATGGGTTATTTGTGACAGGGATATCATCCCACTTTAAATAATTACTTATTTGCGATGGGAAAAGGGGTCTTATCACAATATGCTTGGCGTGGTTTAAACGCCAAATCGTGGGACATGTATTTTGGACGGGGGTGCCTCCCCATCACAAATACCAAGCAGTGGTAAATACAATTTACGACGGGGAGACACCCCCAGTCACAAATTGTCATGACCTCCTCCCCACATGGTGTACCCCTGTTGGTCCATCAATGCGATAAAAGAGATAATGAAAATTGATTCAGGCCTCTTCTGGGCCCCAGTTTGGTGACTAGAACTAAGGGTATAATAATAACACAACTGAGCGCCATTACCCTCTAAGTGAACACATGCGAAAGATAGAGATAATACAATCACTAACCAACTCCAAAATAGATATAAATATGAATGAATATCCCTAGTACACATATGTAATTCCATAAAAAATAATATGATTGACTGGAAGAACTACAAGTACCAAAAAAAGTAAAAATGGTGGCAACCAAAAGGCCGGAATAGCCCCCACAACCCCAGGAGAGTAGTAACCAGCCAGATCTCCAAACTTCTTATAGAGACCGATAAAATATTTTAAATTTACAGGATGAGTATAACTATATACTCAGTAGGATCCACCTTGAAGCCTCTCTTGATAAATTATAGACGGAATGCAAAAGCACAGTGAACATTGAGTTAAAATAACTCATCGCCTAAATAATTATACAAAGTTCTCATCCTCATCATTTCTACTCTCACCAAGTATCACATACACTAGTATATTATATAAAAATGAATATCATGGGTACCCCTATACTACTTCCCCACTACTTCGCCATGTTTCCCCAACTCCAAGCACCATAACATGCAGCCCGTGCCAAAAACCACGTCATCCACATAATAAAACAATTCATGCAGTTTTAAGGAGCCTCCATCGCTCACATAATGTGTATCATACATCAGACATAATACCTCAAGACATTATAGACCACACACTGAGTAAAGATTCTAAAGCCATCACAACCTATTCACGCTAAATCTATAGTAGTCAATAAGAATCTATATCCTGAATATATTTTTGTGAATAACCACAATCCATTACAGCCCCTTACGCACATATATGGGGAAAACATACCGTTGTGGCTACCAGCACACGTAACTACCAATATAAGAGGACAAGGCCAAAGGGGGTAGTCAGCTATCCATCCTCCATCCAGAATGTTGGGAGAACCACCCCCTCGGATCAGAATCACCAAGGTTCCAGTTACCCTAACTGATAGGGTTGAGTAGAATATAGAAACACAAAAAGTATAGAACATACTATAGCTCACAACCACACAATAGGAATAAATTCACCATGGACTTAACTATAGCTAATGTCACTTAGACTCCCTGATGCCACTTTTAAGACTAGGTATCCTATAAGCACAGAACCATTTAAAGAGCTTGATTACACTCCTTAATAAACTTTTTATTAATTTCACTTTATGTTCATTAATTCATAAATTAACTTTTAATTATTTCCACATTATATCTCACTAGCATCACCCCCAAAGTCCTCTGTTCCATTAAATTTCAACCTTAGCATTGTGTCCATGCAAGATCTAACCCCATGGATTAACATCATTTATTAATAACATTATTAAATCCCCATATAAACAGGCATTATATAAAAAGAATCTAAGCTACTAAACACAACACGGCTCAACACGATGATTTGAGGGACCAGTCGTTGAGTCTTTTCTACTAATAAGATGAGTGTGAACCCATCCTCACTCCGGAAGCTGAACATGGAAAGCATGTGGCATACCCCATGTGTCTTTTCCCATTTTGGAAGGAGGCTAAGAAAACAAGTTCCCTTGAGAAGTGGGGAATGTAAAGAAGAAAAAAACCCAATACGAAATAGAAAGCATCGAAACATTCACATCCAACAACTTCCATCATCTTTGGTGTCCTCCCCAATACCCATGTGATTAAATGAATTCATCTTGGAACACTGTGCGTCATGTGATTCCACAACTAATAGCCCTCCCTCCCTCCACATATCACATCAGCCTTCTCGAATCACATCACAACACAAGAAGCAGGAAAAAAAATCATATCAATTTGGATCCTAGCCCTTAAACAAGGCATCAATCTTTCCAACACGATGATATCTCACAACTCTAAGCATATGGCTCATGGACTTTATAAGCAAGAGGGAAACTTATAACCCTATGAGGAATTATCTTTTTATCAAACACCGAGTTCATTAATCCATCTTGAAGAAACTTAATTCTATTTTGTAGGTCCCAACTATGGGTAACCTAAAAAGAAAGCTATCATAGCTATCACAAATTGATTAATGATTATTACAACATCAATTGGATTAAAATCAAATTATTACAACAACAACAACAACAACAACTGGGTTTATATAAATGCCTCTATTTCTTTAGACAAAAAATTATCAATTAATATTCAGCTTTAAATTCTTCCCTAAATTCCATAAAGAATGAAAATATGATCAAAGAAAGCATATATATCACAACATCCATTAAAACAAGAGGCAATAAAATATGATCATAATAAATTTTTTTATCAGATTTGAATTTTTATTATGCCTATTCCATTATGATACATTGGTCTAAAACATGCTAACTCTAAATTTTCACATATTATAATAGAGAAGAAATAATTCCCTACCTAAAATGATTCATGATGTTCTTTATATGAGGATGATCCACGCAAGGGATTACGATCACCACCCCAGGGACAACTGCATCCACTCGAGGACGCCACGACACGATCAAACCTTCTAACAGCAATGAAAACGTCAATAGAATCATGGAGATCACATGTCATAGCATATAATGGAGAAATAGGAGGATATTGATCGAATAAATTAAAATATCATAGTTAGATCATACCTTATATTGATTAAGGACCTACACTTTCTGCTTACATCAAAATAGGGGTGCACATGCAACATGAAGACACTTAAAGGGGAAACCATCCGAGAATGAAGGTTCAATCACACAACACTTAAGGGAAGAAGGAATGGTTCGAGCATCTGGAACATGGGAACAAGAATGTAGAATATGGAAGGAATATATCTCATCCCTTTTGACGATTTAATGGAGTACCAGTTTAAGATATGATAGATTTTACATTTAAAGAAGATCACATTTAACAACATAGTTTGACTATGTAAAAGAATCCCAAGCCTTCGGGAAATTAATATATGAGTTATTGGATTTGATTAAGCCTTAAATACTCTAATAAAATACCCTAAACTATTTTTATATCAATGTAATCATCAAAGTGGAGAAACTATAGGATGATGGAAAAACTACATAACCTTACTGGTCTATAATCCTCATTAGTCTAGAAACACTATAGAACCTCACTAGTCAGGAAACACTATAGAACCTCAATGGTATGGAAACATCAATATTCTAGAAACACTGTATAAACTCACAAGTCAATATACCACACTGTTAGGAAACACTATACAAACTCACTAGTATGGAAACCACACAGGTTTGGAAACACTTTAGAACCTCACTTTCGTGGTAACCTCACTAGTCTAGAAACAATGTTCATGAATAAAAAATTTGGAAAAGGGAATAACATGATTTTGGAAATATCATGATGTTAGAAATAGTATGATATTGGAAGTAGTCTACTCTTGTAAATACCTAACTACTCTAGAAACAATTATCATGAACAATAAATTTTGAAAACTGTAGGGAATAAGTCACCTTGTCTTCTTAAAACACCTCAAACCCCATATTTCATCAAAGTAATAGACTAGAGAGGTTCATGTCATTACATTATGTAGCTCTAGGATCATTCTTGTCCCCAAGAATTCAATACCTACATAGAGGAAAAGAGTGGTATGATCAACCACCCCATAAGATACCACATAGAAGAAAACCACCCTGTGTAGTTTGATGGATGGAAAAAACCTTGACATCCAATAAAAATTGAACAATTATTCTATATCCAAACCAGTAAAGCATTACATCACATAAAACATATAAAAAAGGAAATCATCAAAGAAAAACTCATCACAAAAACTTAAAAAGCTCTAGGTACTTGACACACATATGGGATTCCCACTCCCAAGTACTCTCATTGATGCCACCATGTCTACACAAGACACGAACCAAGGGAATAATACCCCCATTAATCTCTTCATCCTTGTTGTCCTGGATCTCTACCAGCCGCTCCGTGAATGTCACATCATTTCCAATATTGATCTCATTCCAATGGATGATTTGTGAGTCATCATGAATATAACGATGAATATGTGATACCTAGAAAACATCATGTATTTGGATCATCTGTGGGGGAAGTGATAATCAATACACAACAACTCCAACATGATCCAACAACTCAGAAGTCCCACCAAACTGGGGAGAAAGCCTTCTCCCTTGACTACTCCTTAGCTGCCCATGGTGGGGAGTCTCCTTCATAAAGATGTGATCCTCAACATCAAACTACATAGGTCCCCTCCTTTGATCGGGATATCATTTTTGATGATCATGTGGTGTCTTCAACTTCTCATGAATCACATAAACCTTATATATTGTATTCTGCACTAGTTCTAGTCCAAAATTTGGTAACTCTCCGACATCTGTCTGGCACAATGGAGAATGACATGGTCGTCCGTACAAGGAATCAAACAGTGCCATACTGATGGTGAAGTGAAAACAATTATTGTAAGAAAACTCCACCAAAGTTAAGTGAATCATCCAAGAACCTCAAACATACAAAACACAAGAGTGTAACATGTATTCAAGAGTTTGGATATTCCACTATGTCAGACCGTCCATCTACGGATAAAAAGAATTTCTAAGGTACAACTAAAACCAAAATAATGTTAGAGACCTCTCCACATCCTAGAGGAAAAATGAGGATCTTGAGTAGAAATGATCATCATAGGGACTTCACGGAGTTTCACCACATTTTACAGATATTGCACAAACAAAACCTCTTCTGATATTGAATACTCAATTTCTATGAAGTGTGATGATTTCATTAAAGTGTCCACTACCACCAAAATAGCATCATGTCCTCCCAGAGCTCTAGGTAAATGTGTAACAAAGTCCATCGAGATGTCCTCCCACTTCTGTTGTGGAATATATAATGGATGGAAACACCGTCAGGGACATGGTGCTCAACCTTTACCTTCTAGAAGACCAAACATCAAGACAAAAACTCTACAACAACATGCTTCAACTCAGGCCATCAAAACTGACTCCTAAAGGCTGGGTACATCTTTGCCTTGCCAAGATGAACTACTAAAGTAAATCAATGGAACTATCTAATAATTGACTTGCGTGTCTCCAATGGAACAAATATCCTTCCACAATAAAACACTCTATGTTGTTCACTCTAAGACCAACCATCATGGGCCTCACCACAAACAACTCAGTCTCTCTAGATCTCCCCCTCCAAATCCCCCAACTAGGTCTCTTCCTCTTGCTACAACAGAGATGACTACACCATCATCTAAAAAAGACAACCATTGTCCCCAACTTATCCCATATCAAGATTTAAGGCAGAAATTTATTCCATTACACTCTAGGAATCACCAAATTCATGCACCACATCACTACATGAATTTCAATTCATCGAATCAGCTACAACATTCCACTTTCAAGGTGTATAAGATATTTCGAAGATGTATTCCTATAAGAACTCCATCAACCGTCGCTATCACAAGGTTATGACATGATGGGATGAAACAAACCTCAAGATCTTATAATCGGTGAAATCCAAAAAACACTCACTAATGAGGTAATGGATCCACAAATTCAGATCAAACACCATGACCGCCAACTCAAGATCATGGGTGGAAAAAACTACTTTCATGAGGACTCAAACTATGTGAACCGTAATAAATAACTACTGTCTTCTGCATCTGTACACAACCTAACCATAGATGAAAACCATTGTAGAGAACATCAAACAAACTCCTATTACTAAAATAAAATGAAATGGAGAACATACCAACATGTCCTTTAGATACTCAACAACATCGTGACACATATCCGACCACATGAATGCCTGATCCATTCTCGTCAAGGTTGTCAGAGAAGTTGCAACCTGAGTGAAATAAGATACGAACAACTTGTAGTATCCTTTAAGTCCAATGAAATTCACACCTCTTCTATTGTCTTGGGGGATTCCCAAGACACAACTACTTATATCATCAATGGACCCAAAAAACTCTTACATGAGACATTACATACCAAACAAAATGGACTTCCCAGGCCCCAAATTCACACATCAAAAAATCCCAAAGAGATAATGTTGATGATGAAATCCCAATACTCTGAGTAGTTTCTCTGTGTGATCCTCCTCAGATGTTGATTGCAAAAAGATTTCATTAATGAAAACCACCACATACTTATCTAGGTACTCATGAAGCACAACATTCATCAATACCATGAACATAGTTGGATCAATTTTCACACTGAATGACATTACAATGAACTCATAATTCCCATGATGGAAGGGGAAGTAGTCTTTGAGATATCCCCATCCTTCACATGCTTATGACGACTCCCTAAATTATTTTTGATCATTAAGAACCAACTTTACCCATTTAGTTGATAGAATAAATCTTAAATCCATGGAATAGGAAAGCGATCCTTCAATGTCACATTATTTAAGATGCGATAATCGATACACAACCACAAACTTCCATTATACATATTCACAATCAAAATGGGTGCGACCCACAGTGACACACTCAAATAAACTAAACCTCACTATAACAAACCATCAAGATGTATACATAGATCTAGTATCTCAGAAGTGGTTATCCTATATAGATACATATAGATAACAGATTCTCCTAGTTGTAGCTTTATCCCAAACTTGATCTCATGTCGAGGGGGTAATTCTTCAACTAATTCTGGAAAAACATCAGGGTACTCTTCGGTGACCCTAGGAAACCCCAACTGCTAATCCTATGAAGAGTTAATTATATTTTCAGCCATCATAGATGATAAGGATATAACCTGACTCTGACCCATCTGAGTGTCTCACACACCAACAAACATAACTGGCTCTCCATCTGCATCGAAGAACACCACTTGCCTCCTAAAGCAATCCATGATTGCCTGTATCAAATACAACCAATCCATTTTGAAGATGAAATCATATGGTTATATCCATAAACTTATGAAATGACCCCAAGAGCAGTTATTCCCCATCACATGCTCAAAATCGTTACATAATTCAAACAAGTTTGTTCAACCTCCAACCGGTGTAGTCAACACCAAGGGCCCTGGAAACATGTCTACCTCAAGTCCCAAATCATGGAAATGGAAGGTTATATTAATGTGCATGACACTCCGGAATCAAACAATGCATACACCCAAGTAGAAAAAAAAGGGTACATCTAATGACTTATTACTAGCCTGGCGCTAGAAACTCCAAATCACGAAGCTGACCGGGACCTCCTTTACAACCTCTCGACCATGATGAAGACCACCACCATGGTCGAGATCTACACTATAAGGATTTGGGATAATCACAAGGATGTACTCTATCTGCCCCATCAACTCTCTACAAACCCAATTATGGTGCAACCAGCTACTTCTACCTCAACTGGAACAGCCTCAATGGAGGAACCGAGAGTAGAAAACCTGGTGCATGACAACTGCTCTGATCGGTCAGGCACTCTTGCGGCTGATGAACTCTCCCTCTGCAAGGAAAACATTTGCAAGATACCTTGGAAAAGTCCTTAGAGATTTTCCCCCTGATAAATGAGTTGCAGATGGCTGGGACCTACCCCCACCTAAACTGAAACTCTTCTTCCCTAAAAAGAGAGATATCTGGACCATATATCTTCTTCATGAAGGATCATGAAGACCCCCCTCTCGTGAAGATGTAGTTCTGGCCAATTCCCTCTCGACAACCTCTGACCTTTCCAGCACTTCATGAAATGTCATTAGCATAAACGGGGCAAACTGGCACTGGATCACTGGATGCAAAGACCCCCCGAAATTCCATGCAATGGCATCCTCATGGGACAATAGGTCCAAAGGATATCGTAAAACAATCCTGAAACAGATTCCAAACTCTCAAACACTGGAGCTTGCCTATCGTAGGGTAAAAATATTCTGGCGCCTGAAAACCTTCGCGGTTAAAGAATGAAACTGAACTCTAAAATTTTCTCAGAACTCCTCCCATGAGATAATTGACTACTCGCAGTCCCTGATAAAGAAGAAGCACCCCTAACTCTCTAATCCATGCAACAATATCACAACCAAAGGCACCTAGTGCTCTTTCTGAGAATGGATCGAACTCAACCCTATATCGACCTCCTGTAACAAGTCTTCCATTACTGTATCTCAAATGGATCACCCATACTTCTATAGACTCTAGTGATGAAAACCAGATGTATCCTCCTCCATGTGTCATCATCGTCAACCTCTTCATTTCAGCAATCTTCTGGCACAGCCAGCTTGGCATCTTTTGTGTGAACATGAATAGGATGTCCACCATTAGCCAAACAAACAACATAACAAATAGATATATATTTAGATCATTGAATATGGAATACTCAACATTTATTAATTTTTATTCTTTTATTCATTTTGTGTTAACATATACAAAGGTATATCCATTCCAAAACATGACCAATAAGAATGATGCATGATCCTTTCCAAGGTATCTACCCTACAACTACTATCAACTAGTTTAGTACCATTAAAATAATCAAGTTTCACGTATCATATCACAAGGGCCCTACACTCCTATGTCTCACTCGGTCTCCAATGTTTTCATCACTTTTTAAACATGACCGACAAAGTTTCATTACCATCCCATGAAACCTCACATGTCCGTAACACCAAACTCCATCCAATTCATCTACTAAAGATCTAATACCAATCTATCATGACTGACTTTCAACAAGGTGTACCCCTCCTGGGACAAAGATGTTATAATAGTGATAATGAACACCTGAGGCCCTCCTCTAGGAGGCCCCGGGATGACGACAAGCCCCATGGGTATAATAAAAACCCAAATAGAAGGCTATACCCTCTAAGAGAACATACACCAAAGTAAGAGAAAAGACAAACACCAACCAACTACAGTACATACATAAATATAAATGAAAATCCCAATCACACATATGTAATGTCATACAAAACTACTACAACTGAATAGAAAAACTGTAAGTACAAAAGCGATGTAATAACAAAATAATCTAAAATTCCCAAAAAGCTCCCACAACCTCAAGCTAGTAGTAACCAACCTGGTCACCAACCTTCTCCTAGTGAACAATAAAGCAGTATATATATATAGGGTGATTATAACAATATGCCCAGTAGGATCCTCCCCAAAGACTTTCATGAAAATGTAATGAGAGAATTCTATAGCACAATGAACTACAAGTGAAACTAACTCATCACCGAAACAGGTATATCATGTTCCCTTCCTCACCTTGGAAACTATCCACTAGTTTGCCGCTTTTCTCCATCGTTTCATGTCCTAAGCATCACTATACCAAAGTCATTCCTGCAGATGCCTGGGAAAATCCCCACAACATGCACCTCATACAAAAAAACCACCACATGCATGTAAGTAATGTAACCAAGTAGTTTCTGGGTGCCACCACATCTCAGAAAACATGTATCATATGTCAGGCATTATACCTCAAGCCACTACAACCAACACACTGAGGTAGGATCCTCATGCTATCAAAGCCTATACATGTTACACCTATAGTAGTCCGTAGGAATCTATATCAAGAATATATGTCTTTGAACAATCACAAGCCATTACAACCCACTACACATATATATGGGGAAAAATATCCTTTATTCCTAAAACCAGAACTACCAATATAAAAGAGGGTGGCCCAAGGGGGTATTCATCCATCCATCCTCCCACCAAAATTTTGTCGAAAACACCCCATAGGGCTCAAAATCCCCAGGTAGTCTATTTCCCTAACTGAAAGGGTGGAGTAGCATATAGTAACACAATAAGTAAAGAATACACTATATCACACATCAATACTATGGGTGTAACCTATACATAGACACAACTATAGATAATGTATCTCAGACTACCTGCTGCCACATATAAGACTAGGTATACAATAAGCACACAACCATTTAAAGAGCTTGATTACATTCTTTGATTCACTTTATATCAGTTTCACTTTTCATTCATCAAATCTTTAATTAACTATTAATAATTTCAACTTTACATTTCATTAGAAAATCACCCAAAGACCATTGTTCCATTAAACTGAAAGCTCATCATTTCATCATAGTAAGGTCCATCCCCATGGGTTAACATAATTTATTCAATCTGTTATTGAACACATTATTACATTCACATATTCCCATACATTCTAGAAAAACATTCTAAACTACTAAAAACAAGGGGGGTCAACATAGTGAGTAAATGAACTACCCATAATGTATTTCCAGTCTATAGGAAGAGTGTAGACCCATCCTCCCTTAGGAAGCTAACAATTAAAAGAAAATTACAGACCCCACATGTCATCACTGATTTTGGAGGGGGGGGGGGAACCAACTACCTTGAGCAGTGGAAAAATTAAGGAAGAAAAAAACAAACAAGAAACAAAAAGAATCCAAACATTTAAATATATTACATTCCATCACCACTATTGTCCACCAAGACACCCTCTTGCATAAACCGATGCATCTTGTCACTCTATGCGTCAACCAAAGCGACAACCAATAGGCTTCTATTCCACCACATATGACAACATCCTTCCTGGATCACATCAGAACACAAGCATCAGGAAATCATACATCATATCAATTAGGCTATTATCCCTTAAACAAGGCATCCAACCTTTGAACAGAATAAGATCTAATAGCTCCCAGCATAAGGTTCTTGGCCTTTACAAGAAAGAGGGTAACACAGAACCCTATGAGGAATTATCTTTTTATCAAATTGCTTGATCATTAATTTATTAATAATTTACCAATTAATATATTGTAGGATCAAACTATGGGTAACCCAAAAAACAAGATATCATAGCTATCAGAAATATATTAATGATGCTTACTACATCAATTTGATTAAAATAAAATTAAAAAAAAAACAAAAACTAGATTCATTTACATACATATTTATCATTATCCAATCAATTATCAATTAATTTTCATCATTACATTCTTTACCAATTTCAATCAAGAATGAATAGATAAACAAAGAATGCATAAATATAACATTATTTAGAAAACAAGAGGCAATAACCTATGATCGAAATCATATTATTTATCCAATTGAAATGTTAATTATGTAAATTCAATTATGATCTAGTGGTCCAACACATGATAACTCTACAATCTCTCATAAATGATTAGAGAAGCAAGGAATCCCCTACCTCAAACAATTATTGATGTTATTTATACAAGGATGATCCACACAACAGAATATGATATCCTACCTTGTGACAAATGCGTCTACCCAAGGACATCACCTCACGATTGCACTATCCAATTGCCAGGAAAAATCCATCATTATCATGGAGGTCACATGCCATAGCATTTCAAAGAGAAACGAGAGGAGAAGGATCGATGAAAACACAAGAATAGATGTAGATCATACCTTATATCGATGAATTATTGATACTTTCTCCTTACCCAAAAATAGGGGGATGTATGAAGTAGGAAGAAACATAAAGGGTAAACGATCTGATGATTAAGGTTTGATCACACATCCCCTAAAGGAAGAAAGAATGGTTAGAGAATCTCTACCCAGGGAACAAGAAGGTAGAATAAGGATTGAATATAACTTGTCCCTTCAAAGGATTTAACAGGTTAACGGTTTAAGATATGATGGATTTTACATTTAAAGATGATCGCATTAAGAAATACATTAGACCAAGTAAAATCATACCGAGCCATAGGAAAATTAATATAGGAGTTATGGGTTTTGATTCAGACTTAAATCAATTTAAGCTAGTCATTAAATTTGTTTTTTGTCAAACGAAACGTGGATGGAGTGAATCTGTATGAAGCTGGAAACACTGTACGACATCACTGGTCAGAAAAACACACTGGTCTGGAATCACTGTAGTACCTAACTGGTCTAGAATCATCACTGGTTTGGAAACACTAAAAAACCTCAGTAGTTTGGAAAACACACTGGTATGGAAAAAATTTAGAACCTCACTGGTCTGGAAATATCACTGGTAAGAAAACAATATAGAACCTCAATGTTATGGAAACATCACTACTATTGAAACTGTTTAGAAACTCACTGGTCTGGAAGCACTGTTCATAATCTTGAAATTTGGAAACAGAAATAGCCTACTATTAGGAATAGCCTACTATTGGAAATAACCCTCTATTAAAAATAAGCTGCTGTTGAAAATAGAATACTGTTCTGGAAACACTATTAATGAACAAAACATTTCAGAAATTGTTGGAAATAAGTCACCTTGACCTCCCAGAACACCTCAAACACTTTATTTCAATAATGTAATGGATAAAAGAGGTCTATACCAATACAAAAATACCCAAAGATGGTAAATAATATTAGAGTTAAAAAAATACCAACACATTTTGAGGATGTGTACACCTATAAGAGATCAAGTTTAAAGGTATTTAGGTTTTATTTAATATAATATTTTTTCATTTTTTATATTAATTTTAATTATTGTTAATTAGTTGTAATTAAATTAGATTTATATTGTATTATTATAAGTATTTATTTGTAGTATTGAATAGAAATTATTAGTGCTCATTATTTTTAATTAGATACAATTAGGAATTATTAACGATATGTTGTAATGAATATAAATAATCGCAAAAATTAGTAATTAGTAGTAATAATTATAAGTAATTAATATAAATTAAGAAAAATTAGTAAAAATTAGTGGTAATTAGTAATAATTAGTAGTTTTTAGTAATAATTATAGATAAATATAAATAAATACTAAAAATTAGTAATATTTACAAATAAATAGCAATAATTACTATAAAACTGTAAAAATAGTACAAATTACTAAAATATAGAAAAAATTCTAATAATTAGTAACAAATACTAATAATTAGAAATAAATACTAAAAATTAGTAACAAACAATAATAATTGGTAACAAATACAAATAATTTTTTTTTAATTACAGATAAATAGTAATAATTACTAATAATTTGTAATAATTGAAAATAATTAGTAATGATTAGAACTAATTAATATTAATTAGAAATAATCTGTATTTATTATTAATGATTAATAATAATAAGAAAATAAATATTAATAAATAGTAAAAAATGGTAATAATTAACATCAAATATTAATAATGAGCAACAAATACTAATAAATAGCAACAAATATTAATAATTAGACTCAAATAGTAATAATTAGCAACAAATTGTATTAATTAGTAAAAAATAGTAATAATTAGTATCAAATAGTATTAATTAGTAAAAAATGGATATGATTAGAAAATAATAGTAACAATTAGTAATAATTAGATACAATTAGTAATAAATAGTAATAATTAGTTAACATTAGAATCAATTAAATCTAATTAGCCATAATTAGTAATAATTAGCAATAAATTGTAATTATTAGCAGTAAATTGAATGAATTAGAAATAAATAGTATTAATTTTCATTAAAAGTATTAATTATGATAAAATAGTAATAATGATGAAAATATAATAATAATTAACCGAAAATAGTAATAATTAAAAAAATAGTGTTAATCAGTAAAAAAATGTTATAATTAGTAAATAATAGTAACAATTAGTAATAAATATTAATAAATACAAATAATTAGTATCAAATAATGATAATTGGAAATAAAAACTATTAATTACAAATAATTAGTATTATTTACTATTAATTAGTATTAATTAATTTTAATTAGTATTAATTAGCTATAATTAGTAATAATTAGTAATAAATAGTAAATATTATTCATTAATACTAATAATTAGTAATAATTTTCATGAAATGCTAATAATTAGTAAAAAAATGTAATAATTACAAAAAATGGAAATAATTGGTTAAACATATTAATAATTAGAAATAATATTAAAAAATTATAATTATTTGTAATAAATATGAGTAATTAGTAATATATACTAATAATTATTAATAAATAATAATAATAAGTAATAAATACTACTAATTACTAACAAATACAAATAATTATTATTAAATAGTAATAATTAAGAATGAATATTAATAATTACTAATACTAAGAAATATTTAGTAATAATTAGTAATAATTAGTAATAAATAATATTAACTAGTTCTAATTAGTAATAATCCATCTTTTTTGTTTAGAAGCCCAGAATGTGTGATTGGATCTTTCCAGTGACAATTTGTGTCTGTTTGGTTCTTCTAGTAGTTAGTATTCATGACGGACTATCTTTATAACTTCATACAATTTACCTCCTGGGATGTTGATGAAGGAGCCTTATATCTTTCTGCCCTTATTAATCCTAGGACATCCAAAAAATAATATTGATGTTTATTTGAAACCACAGATTGATTAGTTAAATTCAATGCCAAGTAATGGTGTTAATACATATGATGTTGTTGAGAAAAAAATTTTCTACTATAAACATTAGAATTCGAATATATGTTGTAATATTAATAATTTACATTTTTTATATTTTTAATTGGTCCGAATATTTCATAATTTAATTTTTTTTATTTTTTTCAATATATTACTATTTATTATTAGTATTAGTTTTTAATATTTTCTTATTTTACTGATAATATTTATTAATTATTATTATTTTTTATATTTTTTACGAATATTGAGAAATTTAATATTTTATAATTTTTTCTATTTTAAAAATATTAATATAATTTTTTCATTAATAATAATAATAATAACATTAATATATTATTAATATTATTATTTATAAAATTATTACAATATAATAATATAATACTACAATTATTATATAATTTAATATTATTTATATTAATAGTAATAATAATGTTATTATTTTATAATATTAATGTATCACAATTGTATTTAAACATTATTTATATTATTATGTATTTGCGACTGGACCTATTGCGATAGGATCCCGTCACAAATAGTCTATATATTTTTTAAACAACTATTTGCGATGGGAAATGGTCTAGTCAGAAATTATTCTATATATAAATGGATAACTATTTGTGATGGAAAATCATCCCGTTGAAAATAGAATTATTTATGATGGTCCAAACGAAAAAAGTTCTATTTGGGACTGCATTTTCTACAATGGGATATTTGCCTTGGAATCCTATCCAAATAAACCATCGTAAATACATCAAATTCCAGTATTGATGTCAATGTATACAACATTAGGATGATGTTGTAAAATTGAAGATGATGGGACCTAATGTTACCTAAGATATATCATATGGGTGAAACCAATATGTTCCACATAAAATATATTGAAACACAACATGAAATCGTTGTAGATAACAATTCTTGAGACCCATAGATTATGGTCATAGATTAGTTATTACTATATATATCACAATAGATGAAATTCTTGAGGTTTGGGAACAAGTTAAATCATATCCCTATATACAACATCCCGTAATAAATTCATGATCATATAATATATGTATCCTTTAATCTATCACTCTAACGAAACCTATCTTTAGTATATTATTCATTAATTATTCCCTATTAAGGAAGTAAAACCACTACCCTCACATGTATTAAATATACATAATGTACCATTATAGAATGATCTCCTATATGAGGATTCCTAGTGATGATATTAGATTACTGTAACAATGTTATATGAATGAATATACGTCACTTTGTCAATGTACTATGGAAGATGAAAAACATTGAGGAGGAAACCTGGGGACAGTTAGAGGGGATGAAATATATGATCCCTTATTTGTTTTATTAAATGAAGATAAAATTTTAAGTTGAAATTTATAATGGTTGGGTTGATTATTTTGAACAAATAATATTTAAATAAAATTTACATCGAAATGACTAATCTCATTATTATATATTTTAGTTAGAGAAAAAATTCACAAAATTTCCTTGTTTATTTTAGTAAATTATAAATATATCCATATTTTTATGGTGATCATAAAATAATGAAAAAAATCATGAAAATAAATAATATTGTCATTATATAGTTACTATTATGATTAGTATGTATTAGGAAATACGATAAGATCTAAATGGCACAAAATGAATAAGTGATAACCTCGACTAGATAGATTTCACCGTAATGTATCATTTATCATAGATTCTATGTTAGATAGAATCATTGGTAATTTATGATGACCAATACCAAGATGAGAACCATGACAATAAGATGAGAAAACCCATTTACGATTGGAATTGAAGATTACAGAGACTTTCACCCAATAAAAGTACACCAAACCACAAAAAAATACCATCATAAACCATACCCTTTGTGCATTTGTTGTTTTAAAAATGGATTGATTATGTAGACCATAATATTGAGAATTTTTTAACTATTGGTTTTAATATACATTTTTTTATATTTATCCATTTTTATAATTATTTTAAATATACATGATTATATAATGAGTTAGATAAATATTAGATTTTGATATGAATAATAATTTTTTTTATTTTTTGTGGAATATATAGATTCAATTAAAGCACATATTTTGATAAATTTAATAAATTTTTTAAATAAAAGTTATTTTGATAAAATATATTTTTTAAAACACAAAGAAAAATGAAATTTAATAAATTCTACCATATTTTTTTCCATGGCTTTGAATGTTATTTTTCTTATAGAAATTAATATTTATCAATAAATAATGTTTTCTATTAAAAAGGTGAAATTATAATATGAACAGATATTTCTAGTTAAGTAAATATTATTTTTGAAAGCATCATTTCTAAATTAGATGTTGGTTACCTTTTCATATTTTTTCATGAAAATGAAATTAGTTTGTATAATTTAAATACAATTATAATATTGTGTACACATTGTCACATTATAATATCCAATAAAGTGATGTACAAAATATTTTAAAATGCTTCCAATAGTAAAAATAATCTTCCCCAATAAATCAATGTTTTTTATTTAATTTGATTATATTTTATATCCTATTATGATTACCCTAAAAAAAGTTATATATTTTAATTTATGAAAAACAAATATTTTTGAATATGAATAACTTCCACATAATGAATTGTTTTATTTTAATGACTTCATCTCATGAAAAAAATAAAATATTAGAAACCAATAATATTTTGAGTAATCCATGTTCAAAAACATTTTAATGTATTTCTTATAGATTATTTTATTATTTAATGTCTCAAAAAATATGGTTTGAAATAGTTAATTTATTACCCTCATTTTCAATATGAAAAATCACCCAAACTCCCATTTTTATTAACTCAAACTCCATTATATAATAATTTTTCCCTACCTCAAAATTTCTAAATCCCTCCCAATCTGTTCCTATTATCTTAACAAACTCCTCCCAATAATTTAGAATCACCCATTCATGGAAATGGTTTTTATCATCTAATTTTCTATTCATATACATTTTCATTACAAAGACTCCTTAACATCATGTTTTTGTGGAAGTAAGGTATTGTTACACAACCCTACAAAACTATTTTGATTACAAAATAATATGTTATCTACAGTCACTCCCATTAAACACTTCTATGATAATTTTTGTACACTTATTATATAGTCCAAATTTTCCTATAATTTTCCATGAAAATTTTAATTTTTTTAAAACATATCCTATTTTCAATAAATTGTATCCACCTAGATCTACTAAGGCACAATGTATTTGGTTTATCAATGTATTTAACCAAAAATCCTTCACTATTTTATTAAATGTGATAAAATATATTATCATGTTTTATAGTCTATATGGAATAAATAATCATGTACATAGTATGAATATGATAGGTTGGCCAAGAATAATATATAAATACACTGTATTGTGTAATGTTTTTATCACACAAGATACCATTTATGGTGCACAAGTAGTTAACCTAGTCACACAATGTTTTGACGTAATGATTTTTATCCTAGGATTGTGATTATTTTTCATGTTTTTTTTGATTAAATATTCCATTAACATAATGAAGTCATCATTATATGACTTGATTTGATGTTATTGTTTTAGAATGTCACACTCCGATTATACATCTAATCTCACATGATTTGCATTAATTTATTCTATTCTATTATTATTCAAATACATTGATTTATAGTAAAATTCATTCTTTTGTATGTCTCCCAATTAACCCATGCAGTATTATAAGATAAATGAAATATAATTGTATGCTATTGAGTTTGTAAAATTATATTATCATATCCCAATTTCATTTTTTGGGGATATGAATCTAATTCAAAAATTACAAATGCACTCTTATTATTTTTGGATTTCATTACATGTAAATTTAAAAATTATATCCAAATATACAAAGTATAAAAGATATAGTTTTCCTTAGGAAAATAGTATAAATATTATTTTTGAATACTTCTACAAGTTAAAATTCCTACATCCCTAGTAGAGAGTTCAATGTGATTATAATAATGTACATTAATTTCAAAATATTATACATATTCTTTTATAAAATCTACCACTTTTTTTACCAGCTCATGATACCAAAAAATCATGTTTATAAAATATCACTAAAAATAGTCTTAAAATAGAATAATTATATAAAACTTCTTTGTATTATTGAAACTGTTAAAATTATTTAAACAACCCCTTTATTATGGAATAAACTATTATGATTCCATTAATCATTTTAAATTTAAATCTATTAAAATTTTATATAAAAATAATACAAATTAATTTCAATTAATTAAATTCAAAGGGATATCATAAAATAATTCTTGAAATATCCCACAACATGTCTAAAAACGTAATAATAATGTCAGTACTATTTTTCAATTTATTCTATATGATTACATAGATTTGAAAATCACCAAATAAAACATTTTTCAAAGATGGTCCCAAAACATTACTCTAGAAGAAAATTTCTATAATGAAAAAAACAATAGTCACCATCATAAAATGTAATAAATAATAAAATTTTCTTTGTTTGTTCACACTATTTGGAGTATAGATTTCTATCCCCACAAATCCCATAACAGGATTCCACGAAATATATGAATAGCTTATGCATGGTTTTCAAAATAAGAAAAATGAACCATGCACCCATTGGTATTTGAAAATATAATCTATAAATACTAAATTAAATACATAAAAAAATAAATAAATACTAAAACTTTTTTGAAATAGATGTGAACAGAGAATAAATTTATAAAATAAAATTATAGACATAACTATTTACTCAAATATTCTAATCGAAGATTGTTATTAAGAAGATACCCATTAACTATAACATGAATTGTGAAAATCATATCTTATGTCAACTCTTACTTGATAAAATTAAAATGGGTAGTGATATCATTTTCAATGAACTCGACGAAGTTAACCAGACACATCCCACATCATGGGCCAACTAATAGTATGTGTTTTAGTATAACAACATATTATAAATAATTATCTCCATATAAAATGTGTAGATTTATATCAAATGTTTTCTCATGGGTATGTCAGAGACAATGTTTAGAAAACTATATTTTTATTAATTTGTTTCTATTAAACAATATAAATTTTATATTTATAAAATTTCAAATAATGTTAAATCAAGATAAACTATATTATTAATATAAATTAATGATATTGATTATAATTTTTATTGGAAGTGAATTATAGAACCAATATTCTTATAGTGGATATATTTTTAACACTCATAAATTCACGTTATCATTGTCTATATATGAATTATCTAATTAAATATCTGAATTTATTATTTAAGGTCACAATGGGTACACTAAAATCTACCTAGAATCCATATAAAGAAAATAAACATTTGTATTCATCCCTATATGAGATATATTCAATTTATCTTAGTCATCCTATAGATAAATAATTAATAAAACGATTGTTGTTAAAGGAAAAAAATCATGTAAGAAATTTAAATATTAATATATACCGCATTACAATCTAATGTTTCATAAAATAATAAGGATGTTGTCAAAATATATAATAATAGAATGAAAATCCCCATCTTAATTTAATGAAAGAGTTATTAGAATAATTCACAATATTAAAATTTAAATCCAAAATGAAAAATTTGAAAAAAAATATACACTAGATTACATTATTCGTGGGCACTTGGCAGTTTACTACATAAGGAATGTATTTATCACTATCTATTCAACTTCTATATTTGATCATTTCTTTCATAACCATATTTCTTTCTTTAATAATAGAAATGGATGGGGTGGGTCATATTTAAAGAAAAATTTTGAAGAGTATTTTGTCTATAATTCTATTCACCTAGGATGAATGGTTTTTATGCCGAAAGATTGTTAAATCTCAAATAGTATTCAACTACAGTGATATTTGAATATTTATTATATTTAATACCTCTTATTGTTTTTTACATTGGAAAATATTATTTTTTATTACAAAATAACACCTATTATTAGTGAGTATAATTTTATGTTTCTTATAACATCATTAATTCAATAACTGCATTTTTGATCAATCAATACCATAATATATTATAAAAACATGATGTCTAAAAGTTAATTAATTAAATAATTGAATTAGATCATTTAGAGTTATTTTTTACAAATTTATTCTTCATCTGATAATGGATTATTTATATTGTTCAACTAAGATGTATAAATTTATATTCCTTTTTTGTGACTCATATGGTTTGATTTATCACTAGAAATGGTTAAATGAATTTAATCTCAAGAAACATTTAGTCTTAAGAAACGATTTTTAAAATTTTATCAATTAGAAAAATAATTGACAGAAATGAAAATATTGTACTAATAAATTAAAAACAATGAAGGTTTTTATTAACAATATATTTCGATAAACATCAAAAAACCCCAAAATGATGTAATTTCATTAAACAAATATTGTGATTGTATAATTCAATTAAATATGTATAAAATGGAAAGGAAATTTCAATTCTATAAATTCTACCACACTTATTATTTGGATTCATTGACATGTAAGCATAAAAATCAATACCATTTCTATTTGAAAACAAAATCCAATTTATTCCACTAATTAATAAAAATACATTTAAAATTAAATTCATTCAATATTTTCAAATTATCCAATTTTAATTTAATATAATAATACATGTTTTATCATCCTATTAATTCTAACATGCACCTTAGAATAATTTTTCCTAATAAAATAGAAATTAATCTTATTTAAAAAATAATTTCTCATAAAAAACAAAACTAATAGTAAACATATTATTTACAAGTTACCAAATCACCACCAAAATCAGTATAGGACATTTTTTAATCTGATGTAATTTTTTGTTATTTTTATATGCATAAGTTGGATAGGTTTTAAAAATAAAAAATATCAAATGAAGAATAAAAATGTTTTGATAGTTTTGAATAAAAACTGTATGATTCAGGTATTTTTATCACAAAAGGGGTCTTCAAAATATTTGTTTTAACAATGACTTATCTCTATTAATGTTGAAATTTTTTAAAAATGTATTACATATTCGAAATTATTAAATGGGGATTAATTCACTAAAGTACCATCAAAATAATTTAATTTTTCATTGGGATACTTTGAAATTGTGTATATGATTAACTTCCATAGAATAGTAGAACTCATTGAATTTTATGACGTTATGTGACTTTATATATCCTAGTTTGATTGGAAATAAATCATTTAATATATTAATTACATCAAAAATAAACCCTAAATAATAAAATTAATCACAAAATACCATCCCCATAAATATCAGTTCTTCTGGGTGAAGCATTTTTAATTTTAGAATATGTAAGATAATGAATAATGTTTGTTACTGCATTATGTTGGAATGTTAAAAATGGATTTATAATAGATCGAATGGATAAGTTTTACCATAAAGAGATATAAATATTTTATCTGGAAATTTTTTTTTATAAAATATATTTCCTCATTAATTTATCATTCAATATCCTTAACATCTCAAATTTTGATATAGTGAAATAAAATAAAATTTATATCAAGAATTGGTTCATGAAACAACGATGTGAGGTAAATATATAAAATATTTTAAAATGATCCATAATCCACATAGGTATGTTAAAAAAACATAGATATAAAAGTAGGTTTTGTGATTCAAAAATCAATGGCCATCTATTGAAAATAATGAAACACTAAATATAAAGCATGTCTTCTTTTAACCCTCATTTAATTTTAATTAAATAGTTAGTTTAGATAACTATTTTAAATGGGGTTTAATGGATACAGAAATATGAATTTTTATCACATAGGGGTCTAAAATTACATATTTTTGATAAATTTAATACAAAAATTGAATGAAAAATATGAAAATTTTAAGAATACCACCACCCTAATGTAAAATAAAACAAAAAAAAATCTATTCTAGCAGTGGCTATTACTACCCATGAAAATTTATGGATATTTCAAAATATAGGAAATATTTAGTATGAGAAGTTAAAAATAATAATCCTACACAGAAATGAAACAAGTGAAAAATAATTTCATAATATAATTGAGCATTAACATCATTGAGTTAGTATACAAGACAAATCAAACAAGTAATATAAAAGAAAACTTGAAACAAAAGTTTTCTATTTTATTAGAAAAATTTTAAAAAGATTATATAAAATTGGATGGACAAAATTATTTATCTTCACTGAAATTTCCTAATTATGTGTTAGGGTTTTACTACCCCTAATCTGAGAGTGGAATTGGGTTAACTCCAATATGAAAGAGTGTAGTTTTTCTCTGTCTAAATAAAATAAAATCTTCTCATAACTATACATTTAGAAAAATAAAAACATGTAGAAGATCCCAAATAAAAATATGTTAATTTTCCCAACCATAAATGTGCATTTTTTAAATTGTAGTGGAAAACTTCACAAAAGGGAAGTGCATCATCCCATAATGTGATATTTAGATGTCCTATACAATATTTATTGTTTGGAAATTATATAATTTGGGTTTTCATCATTTTTTTATGGAATATGAATTCCAATTTACATAACATATTTTTTCTATCATCCACATGTAATATATCCCACATCAAAGTAATTTTTCATTGTTTGATCCAAATAATCAGCCACATATAATTTACATTCTTTCACTAGTGCGTAGAAAAAATAGAAAAAATTGAAATTATAGTATAAAAAATTTATGATATTAAAATGGATTAAAATATATCAAATGGAAATGTTTTCTTAAAAACACAATATTACTCATATAATTCAGATTTAAAACTAGTTCCCTCTTTAAATGCCACTCATTATTCATTCATTGTATTTATAGTGGGTAGTTTTCAATCAGAAACTCATTTTCATCAATGTATTATTAGATTTTTTTAAGAGAAAATTGGCCTTTTTTCCTAAAGTCATTTTTATCAATTCTAACTAAGGTATAGAATGAATTATGAGATATTTATTAAAATACCTAATAATTATATAATTTTTTCACAATTTGTTTCGAATACTTGCCCCTCATAGGTTCATGGACTTATTAATGAAGAGTTCATGCGTATGAGAAATAATTGAGGAAATAAATCATTAATAAAAATAAATAAAAAAATTATATTAGGTAAAATATATGTAAAAGATAATAATTGATAGTAGTGGTTTATGTTGGACTATCTCTTACTAATACACCCTCCTTTAAAAATATATTATAGTGGTACTCAGGGTTTCCTTACAAGAATATTATTGAATATGATTGAAAAAATTTCACTTATATTAATTATATATTTATGATTTATAAAAATGTTGATATAAATAATATGAAGCAACATTAATTGAAAAAATGATATTAAGATTAGAAATCAATGTTGGTGATTAGAATAAGTGTTGATTGAAAATGAAAAAATTAAGATAGCCATAATGACTAAGATTTAACCCGAATATTGTTCCAATATATATGAAAAATTAATTATTAAATTTAATTACTCTATGTATATATTATAAAAATAAATTATATTCCTAAATAGACTAAACATACACCTCTCAAAGGGGATACCTCACCAAAAAAAAATTAAAATGTAAGAGAAAACACATTATATTATAAAAAATACGAAAAATATTCTATCAGTTAAGAATAATGTGAAATAGTGATATAAAAATACCCACTTTAATAATGAAAAGTAGTCTATATATAAAATTAATAGATTATAATGAAAATTGCAAAAAAATTACAAAAAAGTGTTGTAAATATTACAATATCTATGACCACTTGGTAGTTTTCTCATCTGTGATAGATTACAATATGGGTAGTCATATTCTAAATTTGATACAAACTATCAAAGCCTTATACCCATGTTTTTATGATGAAATGGATGTGGGTTCAGATCATTGTAAATATTTATTGAGGAATATTTTCCCACTATTTTTTCTAAAAGCATTGTGTGATTTTATTATACTGAAAAACGATAGGAATCTAATAGGTTTCCCCTATATTTTTTATATATCGTGGATTTACTAAAAAAAATTATAATATCCTATATATAAATGTAATAGAATTTTGGTTCAAATTACTATATTGCCCAATGTATAACCAAATAGACAATTTCATTTAAACTATTTCCATGAATCTACTAACTGTATGATTAATAAAACAATGTAATGATATTTGATATATACATGAATCATAGAGATAGAATTAACATATATCTAGAATTTGATAATTTGGAATTATATTTCTCCATTAATGTCACATATATTTATTTGTCTTCAATTTCAACCACAAAAATAACATAAATTTAACATTTTTTATCTATGCCTCATTTGGGTTGATTCAAAACTAGGCCTAGTTGAAGCAATTAAATCCCCCTGAAAAACCATGTAAAATAAATAAATTTTTAGTTTGGTTTATTTTTGAAAATGTTATAGATGAATGAATAAAATGATTAAAAAAATAAAAATTCATAAATATTATACATTCTCATTAATTCCCAAATAAGTTATCAAAATGAAAAATAAAGTAATTTGACTCAATAAGAGAAAATATGGAGTGTTATACATTAAAAAAAATATAATATTAAATATAATTTTCTCAACTATCAATTACTTCACCTATAAGACTATGGCTATTGGAAAATTAATCAAAAAATATTTAAAAAATAAATTCTAAAATAAGAAACCTTGTATTTTAGTAATTAAAAACAATAGAACTAAAATTTATAAATCCTCAAACACAATCAATATGCACAAAAATTCTTACATCACAATAATTTCCCCGAATCATATAGATTTACAAAAATTATCATACTTTCATTCATTTTAAGAACATGAAAGGTTCAATTTAGGCATGATTGATTCCAAAATCTTCCCCCAATTGGTATAATGAATCCATTTAATCATGGGTACATTTTTGTTTGTTTTGTGGAAAAATGATGTTATGTTTTAATAGAGACAAAATTTTAACAATTGGAAAAAGTGGTTAGGCTCATTTTGAAGTATCAAATAATGATTCCTATTTCTTCAGTCAAAAATATTCTTGACACAAATTCTATTATAAATGAATTAGGTAAAAAAAATTAATTTTTTAGGATAAACCACATAGTGTAAATTTGAGTAGAAATATTAAAAATATTCAACTAGATTTAACATAATTGGAATTAAAATTTTGTTTTTTTTCAAATTATTTAATGATTGATATGTAATGATATTATGAAATGTTTTTAATTTATTATAGTATTAATACTTCTTATCTAATCAAATTAATGATTAAACTAAATCTATGATTTTTGTATTACTCCACAATTGCGTTATATAAAAATTGAAGCCCCATAATAGAATATTTCAATACCAGGGATTATCTAGTTTACGAATTTTAACTTTTAGATTTTGTATAATATAAACTACATGTTCATAATGAGGTATAATTATAGGGTTTTTATGGATATTTGTGGTCATTAAATGGGGATAATTTATAAGTAATTTAAAAATGGAGGGTTTTTTTGAAATGGAGGTATTTTAAATCAATGAATTTACTCAATATGATTAAACATATAAGAATGAAGATCTTATTTTTTGATAGAAACAAATTTAATTGTATTTAAATCATGTAGTGTTTGTATCATTTAATAGAATAGGTAAATAAGGATAAAATGAATAAAATATTCAAAATATGTAGAGTTAATAGACAATAAAAGAACATTAATTAGGATTCAAGAAATGGTATTCAAATTTTAACGTTCTTTTCATAAACATTCCAATGTTTTGAATACGAAACAATGTTTATTTTAGCAATCAATTATGGTTAGATTAATGTGGTTTGTTTATTGATTATATACAATGGGATAAAAATTAAATTTTTTTATGAATTCTCAATATAGAAATTATTTGAAAAAAATTAAAATATAAAAGGAAACAAAAAAATATAATATTAGTAAATTTAGTAAAAAAAAGTAGATTTTTAAAGCAAATAAATAATAAAAACAATTATATCCTTAGATATTCCTCACCCGTAATCATATTTTTTGAAATTAATTTATTATAAAATAGTTTATAATATAATTTAAATGAATGAATAATTGACATAAAAATAAAAAAATAAATGGAACACACAATCTAGTTGAGTAGACACACTCTGGGGTTAGTCTCTCGGATGCTACCTATTGTAAACATACATGTCTAGCAAGAAACAAAACATTAGAATTTATAGATTGAAATATAATATAAACTATAAACTATAAAATAAATAGAAAATTGTGATAGATATATGGTGTTAACCCCATATAGAAACAAAAATATTACTTTTCCTATTCAGGAAGTGATAATAGGTTTTCCACATTTCCAGGGAGGGTAATATTTCTTGATCAAATACCACCAAATATACATCAATCCATTTTTTAATTTATAAAACATATAGAATCCCCAAATGAAAAATTTTGTCATGTCTCCCACCATATAATTATTGTTATAAGGAATTCGAAGATTTCTGATCAAAATAAAAGGTCATTATCAGAACGAAATATCTTTCAAATAGGTACCAACAAGTTATTGAATATCTATTGTAGAATGTGTTTTGTTTTAATATAGAATTTGAATTAATCATTTAAAATATTTTTTATAAAATCATTTGACTTTATACTAGAAAAAACAAATTCATTTCCAATATTCATCCCATAAATTTAGCCATTACTTATTTATATTCATCCACCTGTGGTGGGTGAAGTAGCACTGATTCTATAATCATTATATAATGAATTTTTCCACTTTTAATTTTTATTCTCTTAATTCAAAATGATGGTGATGGAGGCCCTCTTGATGATGAGGGTTTTACTCGGACTCTGAGAAAGGAGACCTACACGAGGGGGAGGTATTGTTGCGATGAGGTGAATGTGTAGAGGGAATTATTTTATAACTATTTGAGGCCAAAGGAGTGTGTTTAAGGAGGATCACATGACAACAGGATGGAAGCTAAGTTAGTTGTGATGAAAGACCCGCAATAATTTGGGGTGATACCAAACCAAGATATGAAGGAGGCCCTCTCGATGTTTGGGGTAGTACTGCGATGGGATAAATAGGTGACGAAGGTTTCCCCATAAGATGGCGGGGTTCTGGTATTGGGAAACATGTTTCTACAAGTGAAGTATCTAGATGATGGAATAACATTATACGACACTAGTTTCTGGAAGACTGTGGTGGTGTAGGAACACGTTGATGATATTTGGGTGTGTGGTTTGTTTTTGATTCATTTTAATTATACATATAAATACTTAATTTAATAGAATGAAAATGATATATATTGTAAAATAATTTATCCCTATTATATAATTTATCTTTAAGCACATTTTCCTAGCATAGTGCCACTTGTATGTATATTATTATAGATGGATGTGGGTAATTTTCATGTACAATGTCATCCTATTGAATATCATCAGAGAGTAAAATATTTAAAAATTTATTTTTAAGGAATATATATATATATATATTTAAATTATATCATACATTTATAAATAAATTTGGTTTAATTTATTTCATATGGATGGACTATATCCTTTTTTAGTAGATATTCAAAATACTCGTCCTTTTTAGTGTTATATATTTTTTCATCAATACGCCTTAATAATAAATGGTCACTACAAGAAATGAATTCCTTAATAAAATATACTAACAGTGGAAACCTCATTATATGAAGTGTTAATTGATATTGTAGTTTTTAGTTATTATACAACTTTTCAATAAATTTCACCTTATAAAATATTGATTGTGTTTCACATGGTTATCTAATAGGTATGTCATAGATAGACATAAAAAATATCAATTTTGTTAAAAATATTATAAGGTTTATTAGACTAAGAAATTAAAAAATCTTATAAAAGGTAAAGGAATCTAAATCAGTTTAAGATTAAAAATAAATGTAATATTTAAGAAGTTAGGTTGATCTTAAAATAATGATTATTGTGAAAATCAGTGCTAATATTTTTACCCATTGCAACCCCATTTATGATTTTCAATAACATAAGGATAAAACTAAATTTAATAGTGTATAATTCAATACATACATGTATACACCTAGTTCATTATATAAACTATATTAAGATATCTAATATGGGTGTTATCCAATTATAAATGTGATTCAATTTCTCATAAACCTCTACGGAAGGAAAAATAAATAAATCCATTTACCTCAATGGGGAAACATCCATAAATAAATTGAAGCCATAAGTGAAACCAATTTACCTATAATAGATTTTACTAACAAACAATAGTAAATTACAAGAAATTGAATTCAGTAATGAAAATGGACTTGTTATTTTGTGAAAAATATTTTCCATAATAATATTAAATATTTTTTATTAAAACAACGAAAGGAAAAATGCAATGTATCAAGATGATTAAAATATCCACGGACCATGGTACGATTATCCCATCAAGTCTATATTACTCATTTATAGCCCCATTTTCCATATAATACTCCCCACATTTTCTACTATCTTTCTCAAATATTCTAAATTCTTATAGAGATAAATATTTTTATACAAGAGTTGAGGTAGATATTCCCTCAAATGCGATCCATTGTTTTATAAAACCGGATGTTTGAATCCAGATATAACATCAATTCAAATGTTATTTTGATAATTCATGGAATTACCACCTCAATAATGGGGGTCCATTGGATAAATGGAGACAATAAAATGATCTAATTTCTAAAGATAACATTTTATTATAGAATATAAATTTATATTGCCTTTGAATCATTGTATTCAATGACAATATTAATGATCTAATATTTAAATTATATTTCATTTAAATGTGTGTCACTAATTTTTTCTGAATTTACAACATAACTTACTTCATTAAGAGTAAAATATAAATAGTTATGAAATAGTTAGTAATGGTTAGTCAATTTTTTATTATTAATAAATTTTCTATTTTTGTGTTTTATTTGACACTAATATTGATCAATTTATCCCTAGGTCTTATTGATGGAACCAAATCACTATAAAAAGATATTCCTATAAATAAAATATTTTTATATTTGAATATGTGAGTGAAATTTTATGGAAAAACTACTAAAATGAAAAGGTCACTGAAATCCCCTAATTTTTTTAAATTTTTTTCAATACATGAATTACCCTTCATAAAAACAAAATATGATGTAATTTCATTAAATAAGAATATATAATGATATTTATTACATGGAATAAAAATAATAATCAATGAAAATTTATCCAATTTCAATTACCCCAATCATAACACTTCGAGACCAAGACAATTAGGAATAAACAAAATCACTTAATAAATTTCAATGAATAATATCACCAGTTACTATCAATAAACCCCAATGTAATGAAATTTGTTATACCTCAGAAAAATTTATTATAAAAACATCAATATGAAGAATCAATATAATAGAAGTTAATTTATCCTCGGATTCACACCAACATATACCTCACTATTATTTTTACAACAACACATTGTTTTGATTTTTTTAAAAATGATGCTCAAATTAAAAACAAAGGGATGGCTCACCGTAGGTTTCAAATTTTCTAAAATATCAACCACATTTTTTTACATTTTTTTTATTATGAGTATATTTTTAGTAACATTTAGAGTCATATTAAATTTATGTTTTTATTTTAAAAACATTCAATGGTAGAATATGAATGATTGTCATTATTGAAGAAAACAATACATGAATCATACTTTTTTTACCAAAAAATTCCCTCAACTTACTACACAATTCAATTAATTCCATATAAATATGTTGAAAATTTCAATGTATTATTTACACATAAATTGTTTTATGAAAAAACTATTCCTTTCAGTTTCATTAAATAGAAATAAGTTCATATTTTAATATATTAAAATTATATAATTTTTTTTTACTTTTTCCATGGTCAATTTGTATTTTTTTAATATTTTTATTACTTACCATCCCATCATTTGAATTTACTACAATAGAATACCCTTATAACGTAAAGAATAATAAGACAATGTACCCCCACAATTTAATTCAACGAAATCATGAATTTATACTTTTATATATGGTTATATAGGAATTTCACATTAAAATTGTTATAAAAAAATAGGATCTTCATACATTTATATAAGGTCATAATAATATAACGTAATATTTTTTGTTATAATGATGTGTATTTTTTCTAAAAGTAAAAAATTTAAAAGATTAATTTCAACATTAGTTTTCAAAAAAGGTGAAACAAGATCCTATGTTTTGATGAAATATAATTTTCTTTATGTTTAAATAATATAGTGTATGGTTCTCTAATTAATTTAGATGAATGTGATAAAGATGTTAAAAATTATTAAAATACACACATTTATCTAATAAAAAATTTATATGGTTTTTCCAAATATATGATAAAAAATAAATTATCTTTTTCAAAGTATTTAAAAATATTTAATATAATGTAAGGATTATTTTATCCCTCACTATAATATTATTTCCTGGGAATATTAGTTCACAAAATGAAATAGTGTTAGAATGTTTCAAATTTATAAATTTTTATCTCATTATTACCCAAAAAATAAAATTTGAAAAATAAGTGGAAAAATTAAATAAAATCAATATAATATTTAATTAAAATTTAAACCCATATTAAAAAAAATTCTAAATATACATTTTACCCCCTCTATATATATTATATACTATTTTCATATTTGTTTATTATTTTATTTGATAATATTTGGTTCCTAAAAAGCATGTGTAAAGAAAAGACACAACTAGGTAGAGCATAAGTAACTTTGAGTTAGACTACTATCTACAAAAAACTGGAAACCTATATGAAAAAAAACAAATAAATCATTATTTTTTTGAAATAAATGAGAAAATGAAAAAATATAATATAAACTTTTAGGGAAAGAAATAATATATATTGGGTGAATCTCGAAAATAAGATAAAGTATTTTTCTTCCCTATTTACTAAGTGAATGTTTGTTATCCCCAATCTGATAAAGGGAAAATCGTCTTTCTCAAAACCACTAAATGTTTTAAAATCCAATCTTCGTGAACATTGAAAACATTTAAAAAAAATAAAATATTATTTTCTTCATGTTAACTTCTATAAAATCATTGTTCACAATAAATATTGGGATTTGCAATAAAATGTAATTGTTCTTTCAGAATACTAGATCATTTGAAGAGAAATCCAATTATTACTATAAGATTATTACAGAATGTGGTTTTTAATGTTTTCATTATGAAATATGTATAATTTTTATGAAAATAATCTTATTATCATCATTTGGATGAAAAATGTACATATAAAAACCAGCTCCAATATTTTCTATATAAAACATCCCATCACATATTTATCTTCTTCAACCCTGGGCTACTACAATTGTAAAGAATCAACAATCATAGTATAAGTTATTTTAAAATATAAATTTTGATTAAATATTAATCCTGAATGAAAAAACCAATACCTTATATTATTTATATATAAAACACACTATCATCATGAAAATAAATAACTATGTTATTTATGGAAGAGAGAAGTTGATAACATTTAATTGAAACATCAACGACAACCATGACATCATGGGATGTTGGAGGAGAAATTTCATTCATTTTCCTAAATATTTTTTTTCAATTAGCTCATCGATGTTGAAAAATTTTCCACTTAATCATGACCATTTTACATAATTAAACCATTTTTATAGTTGTTTTAAATAATAATACATTTTAGACTCACTAAATTATTCAATATTAGACCAAGAATATGAGTAAGAATTCTAAATTAATGGATTTTTTATAAAAAAATAAACCTATGAAACCTCCATATGAAATATGTTTATTTATATTTGTTTTCATATTATTTTTTCCATGTTTCAATAATTCTATCATTAGAAATTAATTATAATATTTCCTAGGTTTACCTAACTAAGATTTTAATAGGGTTTTTAGGGTAATAAAATTTTTGATTCATAAAAAATAAAAAATAAAAAAAATAAATCATACCATGATTAGAAAAATAAAATTATTTTTTAGAAGATTGATAAAGTAAAAAAAACAAGAGAGAATATGAGTGGATATTTTTTGACCCATAAACACTCAATTTATCCTTTATTCAAAATGAATTATTAAATTGAATTGCTAAAAATATACATATGAAACTAAAATTTTACAACATATGCTACCTTGTAACTACATCTACACATTTTAGATGAGTATTGATCCTATAAAGATCACTTTTTAATTTCATAAAGACATATTTAAAATTGAAATTGATTAAATAGAATAAGATTAAAGGTTATCACTCAATAAAAAATTTAAATGACAAGATATACCACATTACCTCAATATGCTTCATTGAATGACATGTTATGTTTATATTAAATTATATTGCAGAACAAAATGGAAAATATTGATTCTAAAAAGGCTTTCTAGAATAATTAAATGGAATATAATTGAATTTGAAAAACTCAAATTAGAAATGTATCTTCAAGATTCCACTATCCACAACTGCATTATAGTTTATCCAATCAAGGATAAATTTCACCATGTGTACACCTATTCCACAAAAAATAGTCTGTAGAATATCTAAATCTCTATAACTATCCATTGAAATGGAAGTGGATATGAATATTTATAATTAAGTGTCGAGGTGGATTTTCCCTCCAATAACATACATTGACTTTGAGTGTATATTTATACAACTATAAATTAGAATCATGAAAATTATTTTTATAAAACTATGTTTGGATATGTCGTTAATTTACTACCCAAAAATATGAGATATATTTTAAATGTCTGAAACAATTTTTTCATATTAACAATGATTTTTTTTCAATAAACTAACATTATAGTTCATTAATATGAACACATACACCAATAGAATTAAAAATACTATATTTCCATGATATTAAAAGAAAAATGATCCACCAATTTCTATTTTATTGAATACTATAATAACATCATTTGGTGTTTTTTCACGATTTCAACTTCATTTTAAAAAGGTTAGTCATTTCAGTTTACAAAAAACACTCCGAATTTCATGTTTTATTAGGCATAATATGGTTCAATTAATAATTTGGTGAAAAAAAATGAATTAAATCACAATAAGAATAAATTTTTACAAAAAATTTATTAACATCGAAATTTATTTTTACATTAATATTAAAATGTTATGAAAACATAAAAATAATGAATTATTACATTTTTTTTATAATAACAAAAAATGTATAAAAAGTGAAATGATGTAATTTAATTTATAAAATATTCAATATTAACTCCCTGAAATACATATAAAATGTATTGAAATTTTATTATCTATCAATTCCTCCAAACATAATTGATTGACTATAAGATATGTATGCATAAAAAATTTCCAATAAACATTTAAATCATATAACTATGAATTCCATTAATTCATCACCAAGGAACATAGAATTATCCTTCTTCCAAAACAACCATTAATTAAAAATTTCTATTAAGACTTTGCAAACTATTCCGACTTTATTTATCTTACCGTGAACAAAAAAAAATATCTACAAATTTTTTTATAAATACAGAAATATTATTTTTTGAAATATTTTTTCTCATCAAAAACACAATAGTGATTCTTTTAAAACATTGATAAGTTCTTAAATCATCATCAAATTTGTTATGGACTTTTGTTTACCTTGCTGAATTTTCATGGTTTTATAGAGGATTATGGTTCACACATTTTATATGTTAAAAATATTATATTTAGAATAGGTTATTTGTCTATTTTTAATTGGAACACACTATTATAGTTATTCTCCAATTAAAATGGTCTTCACCATACTCCTCTTACGATAGAATCCGATACAAAATCATGGATTTTTTATTGATATATAAAGATTGGCACTGAATTCCCCCACAAAACCATAAGCTTCCATTTTCGGTACACTAATGACACCATTTGAATCAAAGAAGCTTTCCATGAGGTACAAGTGTATAACAAATATGATTTAAGACCTACACTCATAACTGAAATTTGGAACCCAGGCCTTGTGTTCCCAATTTGACTTCAAAAGTCCATATTCCACCATGAAAACCCAAAAAAATTAATGAAGGCATATGAAAGTGGAGAGGTTGATGCATAAAAGGATGGCATGCATGTAATTTTATTACATGCCCAATGATATGTCATTACCCACTTCTATATATCAAATCATACGCGACACCGCCAATGATTGTACCTTTATATTGGATTGAACCCCTTTTCTATGGAGTAATTATCCAAAAGTTGAACCATTTCTCATGCATACACAATAGCTCATCTTCTGTGACATCACACAAGTAATGAACCCCTCAAGTTATAGGATATTTCACAACATGTTCCCTATGTTTCCCCTTCATGAGGGCCAAAAAGGTATTGAACCTCTCCCATTTACATTCAGCCTTTGGAATTTCCGTTCGTAATAACCTTTTATAATGCACCACATACCCTTGTGCACACTAATATTCTACTTAATCCCTTCATTTTTTCACATTAGACTTAAATATTGTGTGCACCCCCTCCCTTATGATCCTGGGATTCTTTTACCTTAAAATCCAAGTTATATCCCCTTTTTCGTGCACCCATCAGATCATGCACACACCACTCCATCCCAGCACTCAAAGGTATAGCTTAGTGATTGTATACTACCTTTTTGGTGTCCTTGGTTGTGTTACCCTAACTTTTTATTTTTGGAATATGTACACAAATGTATTTTCATTTTTTTATATGAATGATAACATAAATCCCACAACTGACCACTACTCTAAACATATCCTTTCTGGATTTAATAATACTTTCTCTTATCCATGTGTGGGTGGGTATTTATTATGTATATATCGGGGGTATAGAGTGTGTCTTCCCCATCTGAGTAGCATGATGGTAAACTAAAAATACAGACCAACCTCAGTAACCACTGTTAAACTATATTCTCACCTCATGAAATGCACATGGGGTGCCTTACCACAAAAACATTGCCTTCCCACTCATCTCCAAGGGGGTGATATCTTCCTCACATAGAGTTATATATTCCTCAGATGTGATGGTATGGTCCTTGAGATGCTTCCATACGTAAGCCCCACACCAACTCTCAATGATTCAAAATTCATGACACAACCATCTTGTAACATCCCTGGTAAATAAAGAATATGGAATTTTCATATTTATTAATATTTGTGAAAAAATTGTTTATATTACATTAAAGTAAATGCCATGTTTGATGGCATACCGTATAGACAAAATTGAGTTTCCTTAAAATCTTATGTTGCATACATAAAATATAATATTATTATTATAAATGGTAGTTAATTCCTAGTCATTGTAATTGCGGGAATGAACAGAACTATCTACAAATTGACTATATATGTTTGTTAAATATTTTTACCAATTACCCAATAAATGATAGATTCTAAAAATGAAATTGAATCCAATTTTAGGAATAAATAATCTAATATTCTTTAAAAGGTAGATTATCTACCTTTTGATGGTGAACCATTTTTAAAAACTACCTTTTTCAATTTTATATGTTATATTTGAAAAATAAAAATCCTTCTTTAGAATCAGGACATAAAAATTTATTTTGAGTAAATTTTTGTTATTTTTCCAATAATGTTCATTTTTTATGAACAGTTAAAAATGCTATATTTCAATTCAACACCTACTTTTAATATAATTTATTTATATGGTTTTAATATCTTATTAATTGCCTTTAAAGTGTAATTAGAATATATTTTCCCCATTTAATTCAACGGTGGTCATTGGAGTTAATTTTACTTTGAAATTGGACATAAACAAGTGTCAATCTTTTAATGGATATTGTTTCTTAAAAACACGCTATTTGTTTTGACAGCGGGAATTAATTATAAAATTAATTAATGCAACTTAAATGATTTTAATTTTGTAAAATGGACATTGTTTTCTAATATCAATTTTACATTGGATATATTTTTGGTATTTTTCTGAAAAATCATAATTTTTAATGAATAGTGAAAAATACTACATTAAACTTCAAAACTGCTTTTTCATCTAATTTAATTATATACTTAGATTTTCAATATAAAAGGTTTTAAAGTGTAATTGAATTATTTTTTTATCACCTAATACAATATTATTCATTTGAAGTAATTTCAATTTTCATTTGGATGTAAAAACAAGTAAATCTTTTGATAAATTTTACTTCTTAAAAACCCATCTTTGGTTGTGACAACAAGAATTATTTTTAAATTATCTAATTAAATTTCTTTATTTGGAATGTCGTAAAATGGATTTCATATTTGGAATCAGATGGTCCAAATTATGTAATTAAGACTCTTGTTTTTTGACATCATGAATAGTAACGACGACAATTATCTTTAATTATAATGATTAATTTGTAATCGGGTAGTTAAGGGTATTAAAATAACCGCATAATAATATTAAATGACCCCAAAATGTGTCCAAAACCTCTTAATTGTGTCATTTTCAACCATGGGATTCCTTGTGCCAACATAGGGACTCCGTGGAATCACTTTTGTGTGATAGTGACCTTTTATCATATTATTTTTATAGAAAGGAAAATATAACCAAACTATATAACACCTATGTAAATCAATTTTAATTTTGTTTAAAAAAATGATCTCTTAGACTATAAATAGTCATTTTAAATCTAAAAATATTTCCTTCATCATGGTATTTTTTTTATAATTTTTAGACATTAAATAAATAAATGTATTTATGAAACCATGATGATACAGTGATTATCTCATTAATGAATGAGTTAAATAAAATAAAATGACAAGGAAAATATAAGACATAAACTTCTCTAAATCCTATTGGATGGGTGGATTTCGAATCATTATCACCTTATCCTCGATATATATCATTTTTGGACCTTTAAAATCCAAAAATCATTTTATAATCAAGTAACATTTCAAGACTTTTCAAATGTGACCCTCCCCCCTCTTATAAAAGTCCCCCACCTCTACCCCCTTACCCACAACACTCAAGCCCTTGGATCATCCAACCTATGCTCATATTATCTCTCCACATCCTTCTATTACTCCTAGAATCTTCACTTTAGGTATAAGGCTTTCCTTGGAAGCCTTTGGCTCAAATCAAATAGAGTTACCCAATTTAGAGGTAATGCCTTCTCTGGAGTATATTTAGTTTATTTTATTTCTTAACTCACCACTATCTTCTTATAATTTGATCCCATAGTAACACCAGTCCTCGAAATATACTTGGATTCTGTTAAGATATGTATTCTACCTACGCTTACAGACACCTTCGTCTAATGGTTAAAGAAGATACTATTTCTGTGGCTGGAGAATTACTGCCTCGTGAAATTATGATTGTTCAGTATTCATTTAGAAAATCTCATGGTGGCCATTATGATACCAAAAAATTTATATATGATATATATTATATTTATGTCCCCTATATGTATCTGTATTTTATATTGAAAACATACATTTATGCTTTTCATGTTGTGCAAATGCGATAATTTCATATGAGGAAGTGCAGACAACCACCACCTCAAGTTATGTGACTCATTCATGGAAAACATGGAATTTATAATGAATGTAATTAATAAACTTATGTTACCTCTATAACTTATATATTATACTATAATTATAATATATCTACGTCTAATTTATTTTTATAGTCTATTAATATGACAAAAAAATGAAAGTAGCGTTCATCCGTACGAACGACCTACCGTCTCCATGAACGGTACATTTCATTTCTTTTCTCCAAGAATTATGGACTATTATTAAATCCATATATACTGGATATTTATGATATTTAAATCGTGAACACCATTTCGAATATTATGTAATTATAATTACATGGACAATTCTCTTCAATCAAGTTCATTTTTGACTCATGTACCGAACATTGACTAATCATATGATATAAACTCACATAATTAACTAATTATTATAACATGATAATATGTTATATGAATTGATTAATAAAATTTAAAGGAAGTCCTTTAGAAATTATAAATTGACCAATGATTTTTATTCTAGAATATAAACAAATGAACAAGACAAGTCAGACATGAGGTAAGGGGATTTCTTATCTCACTTTTAATTCTGTGATATTTCCATTGTTTGCCAATTAATTATTGAATGTGGTGTATTTTGTACTGCCATTTGATTTATATTATCAATATTCTATTTATATTTGTTTTATTCTATGAATAATTTTTATTCTTATTATCTTTTGGTCATACGACTTGACTAATTACAACGAGGTAAGGGGTTTTTATATCACATTTTATTCCCATGATATTCATGCTATATTTGCCTCTATCTCCTTTGAGTGGTGTATGTAAAGCCCATTATTCTACTATTTGTGTAATATACTTTCATTTATTGGTATTTACATCAACATTGTATATTCTTTCTTTCATGGGGTGTACGTTTCGAACGTTACCCAAATTGATAAGGGAACCTTTCAACCTCCTCTTTTTAAAAGGCTTATTTTTGTTAGGTCATTTAATTTACATCTACTTATGTTGGGATATGTTCGTATATATCCTTATTGCTGTAAATTTTATGTCCATCTGATGAGATACCCTTTTTATCTCTTATCAACTCATTTTCTGATGTTTAATGTGACATCGTTAGCCTATCGAATTTCTGTAAGGAACTTCTTAACCCAATTTCAATTCTTTGGGTTAAACCTCTACTTCTTGATTATGTCGTGCAATGAATATGTGTGGATGATATTTCACTGTTTTACAATTAATATCCACTTATATTGGGTGTATATTTATTTGTGACACATAATTATATATTTGATTTATCCATGTTCTAAGGATACCATATTTGTATGGGACTTCGTCTCAATTTCCTTTCATTAAGACATCTTTTGATTTCTACATGACATTATTTTATAAGGTGTATAAAACCCTTCTGAATTTTAATTTCATTCAGTATGCATTTATTACATGAAGCATTTTATGAAATGACAAAAGGAATGTTTTTTTTACGTATGTGGCAACAACGACTTCTCCGCCATCGTGACCATTATTTGAGTTTCATCCTCCTCTAAAATCCATAAATTTTTTAAATGAAAAATAAATACCATGTTTTAATTTGTTTTGGTATTGAAATTGGTTTTGATAATGTTTTGTTTATATCAATGTGTTGTATTGATATATTGAGATTGAATTGTGGAAATGTTATGTTACCCTTATGGATGTTTTATGTGATATGATTATGTTATTGTTCTTGGGAATTGTTTATGAAGACGGGTGGTACATGATAAACTAAGGTCGGGTGAGCCCGAGATAGCTCTCCAAAGCGTTGGGTAATGTGAAGGAGTTAAACGCTAAGGTTTCTCCGAAGATATTACGGGAATATATTATAATGGGTATTCCAAATGTAACCCTGAGGGTTACTCCCTACGTAAGGATGTTATGAATGCCTCAAGTTACATTTACGTCTTATGATTTCTATGTGTATTTCACAAATCTTATGATTTTATGAGGTATGTTAAAATGCATATGTTATGTAAATATTGATGATATAATGTTTTCTTTCCTTGTTTTATAAACCTTACTCATCTTTTTATGCTCATCCAATGTTTTTGAAATGTTTTCCAAATGAATTAAAGATGAATATGGTCGAGGAGGGGATCTTGGAAAGACATGCTATCTAAAACATGGAACTAGACATGTTTCATTTTATGAGTTTTTATTATATGAAAAAATGGAAACGTAGTAGAAGTGTATACTTGGTAATATTTTGAGATGTAACAGCTTTGTCCTAATTTTCAATAACTCTAAACCGAAAATGATCATCAATGTGAATTATACATTTAATTCAGTATTGTGTGAATTTTTAAGACCGGGTCCTTATAGTTGGTATCAGAGGTTGGTTTAGATAACTTATGTAATGACCCAATGTTTTCAATGGAAATTCCATTAATATATTTATGTCATAAAATCACATGAAAACACAAAATAATGAACTAATAAGTGATATGTGACCTTTTAACATAAGTTTGTCACTTAGTTGTTTGGAATTTCGAAAATCCGGCATACACAGTTGTGTTCAAGATGTTTTTTTGGAGTATAATAAAACAAAAATAATTTTTGTTGAATAGTTACCTAGCCTAATGAATAGTAACATTCCCTTATAAATAGTGATATACCGTAATGAATAGTATCCTAAAAAATGATAGTATAAAAAAATATTCAAGTTGGAATTACAATATACCTATGTTTTAGAATGAGTTAATGCATGTTTTAAATCTGGTTTTTGATGATAAATAATGATTTTAATTAAATATTACATAATATTATTTTGAAAATTATTTTTGAAAAATTGTGTAAATTTTTGGACACTACACGTCGAAAAAATATTAGGGTAAATTTTTGGTATTTTTCTGAGGTACTTGAAATTTTGAAGAATAGTAATATCCGATAATTCACAATAAATGCTAAATAATGTATTAATTGCATCATCGATGATGTAATGATGAGGTAAGCCCACTTGGTTCGAATTAACATGAACCATATACTTCTTTTGAAAATGGAATACTTACTCTTCCTTTTCTTGGGAAGAAATAATAATTTAATGATTATAATATCATGAAATCCCTCCTCTCCTCCACTATAAAAAACCCCCTTTACTCCCTCTTCTCTCCACTCCTCTAAATCTCTAAGCCTTGTCTAATTTCTTCCCAAATAACACCCCAAGGTCCTACACCACGTCCAAAATCTCTCAACCTTCTGAAAATACCAACACCTATCCTCTTAAGAGGTTCTCAAAGGAGGAAGTCTCAAAAGGTAAATTTCTCTTCCCAAATTTCTTCTTTTCTTTTATGTTCTTTTCTTTTCTATTTTCTTTCCTCACCTCCCTTCACCATAATAGTATGATAAATTCAGAAACATAAATTTACTTGAATTTCTTCACGCTAGTGGTATATTTCATTATCTTCAACCCTTTCACCACCTTTTTTTTGAAATAACTGAAAGCACCGTTTGAGATTTGATAATTTAGCATATTCAAGGACAATGGTTTATCAATTTCTATTATTATCTTTTATTCCGGTCATGAATTTTTTTTTTATGGTTTAAATAGATTATTATACATTTAATATATCCAATTTTTGGTTCCGTAATCTTTTGGTACAAATGGAAATAATTTATATATCAAAACAAAGTCTTTTAATCTAACCCAATAAATAAAAAAACCGTTATCACTAAGGTTATATATGTAATAATTCAACAACAGTCGAATTAACCTAAATAAAATTAAAACCAAGTAATCACTAGGATATGAACTAAATAATATAACTTTAATTCTGTACACCACTTTCATCTAGCATATAATCAATACTTCAATATAAGTGAACCGATATTTCAAGCCAAGTAAAAAAATGAGCTAGAATGATGAAATTGAACCTTAAGACTAATAAAAAAGGATTTGAATTAAATAAAAAGGGTTATAATAAATAAATTACATATATAATAGGATCTGGACTTATGAATTAATATTTCTAATTTTTTTATTCTTTTCATTAATAAAAACTGGAGAACCCCACCGGATTTAAGGTAAGGGATCCTCTCCTTTTCTCTCTTAATCAAGATTGTCCTCTATAATATGACTTTATATGTGTAATAGAAAATGATGGGGTTTTCCTATGAACCTCCCCCATAATTCCTTCTTTATTTATAAGTTATTAGAAACTCCATTTCTTCCTCATCAATCCCTCTTTGTCACACCCGACACATGCAGATAAAATCGTAACGAATTCTACCTGATCCTTCTTTGATCATTCGAGTTGCCTTATCTTTATTTCAAAATTGTGTTATATTATCTATCTATGTGAGTCTTATGACTTCCGGTTAGTTTTAAAAGATTATTATATCAAGACCCTTCCATCACATTCTTTCGGGTATATACATGATTTTGAAAGATTCCCACCTTAGAACTTTCCGATAAGCAAACCTGTTTTAAGGGGACTTCCCAAATTTTTACCCAAATTTCATGTGAACTATATCTTATGTTTTAAAATACCATTGTATTTATAAAATCAATATTTTTATTAAAAAAACCTTCTTGGTTCAATTCTGGTTTTATATAAAAGAATTTCCTCTTTTCTATTTGAAAATCTCAAGAGTGTTTTCCATAAAACCACACAAAAATCTTTTAATGCTAATGTTTATAAATACATTTTTATATGTTGTCACTTATATGTTACACCACATACCAGGTTATATGCGTATTTTACCCTAGTAATGTCCCTGTTTTTTTTAATCCCTTCCTTTCATGAACAGTTTCATGATACACCCATGGGATATGTTTTATGTCATAGTTATGGTACCCAATTCTTTCTATGGTTACCCTTATGTTTATGTACGGTTGATTATGTATGATTATTTATGTGGAAATTATATTCATGAATATGTTGAGATGGGTGCACCCAAAGAGTTCTCCAATGCATTGGGTAAGGTTATGTCTCATGAGATAAGATGTGAAACGGGATTGGCAGTTATCCTTCACCCATACTGAAATGGGAAACAGGATAGGCTGTTACCCATGACCCATTCTAAAGATTAGATTTATGATTCTTCCACAATTATAAGATTCCATGTTTATGTGATTCCATGCTTATATAAAATTATTTCAAATGTTTCATGCTTTGGATATCTGTATGTCATGCCTCCTAAATCATGTTCTTGAGTTTTATCCTTGTTTTCATTCCCTTACCGTGAATTTTTAGCTCATCCCTTTGTTCATGTGTTCCCCAGGGTACCCTCTATAGATGTATTAGCTCAAAGGAAGATAGATTCTCTTTATGGAGATTAAATAAAGAAGTTTTTTTAGCACCATGTTTTATGTTATATGTACCTAGTCTTCCAAGACACTAGACTTAATGATCCACGGCTTGTACAATGATGATTAATAATGCTTGAAATAATGAAATGGTATATGTAAAAGGCTTGGGTCGCTATTGTAGCCATCATAGGATGGTCTAGTTATTTTTGGAGATTAGGAATAGAGCAACATAGTGAGAACCTTAAAGATGAGACTAAGTATAAGAAAACATTCCTAAAATATTGGTGAGTATAGTGTAAGTCGTTTATTAAGAAAATACATCCATATTTGGATACGAGCCGGTAGCGGCAGCATTGGAACAGATGTATCCAGGGGTAATACCCAAAACACCACTTTGAGGTAGACTCGAACGAGAATTGGTGCACGATAACGGGCCTTGCTGCACTCTTGGTTATGACACTCTCGGGGGATATGCTTTGGTTGATTCATGAGATTAGTAAAAACCATTATTATGGGACAAAAAAATCCCATAAGAATATAAGATTAAAAACAGATCGAGGATAACCTATATATTTATCCTTTAATGTTCAATGTTTCCATTTTATGATCAAGGGATAAATATTAAAGACCTCTAATTATACTGTCTTTTTCTTAGATTATGGCAGAGAATATAATAACATGTTCCAACAACGAATGTGATAGGAAATGTGATGGTTGTCCTAATGACATGTCTGATGTGATGGATGTGGTTGCTCAGAACATCATGGAAGCACTTCATCTGCTTGGTTGAGTTATGAATAATAACTTGAATCTGGTGGTACATCCCCATCCTCCAAGGAAAGGGCAAGTTGCCGTAGAATCCTTCATGCGGAAAAGGCCTCCCATGTTTAGTGGGTCTTCTAATCCCCTCCTCAAAGAGTAATGGATTAACTCCATTGAAATGATTTTCTCTGTCCTCTAGTGCTTAGAAGATGAATAAGTTGTACTGGTAGTCTATTGTTTTGATGGGAATGCTAATCTGTGGTGGACACTGATCAATAATACAATGTCCCAAGAGAAAATTGATTCCATAGATTGGGAGGAATTATAGAGAATGTTGTTCAGAAAATATTTTCCCCGAACCCTCCGTCTCAAGATGGAAAGAGAGTTCCTTGGACTCAAGCAGAAGGAAGATGAGTCCCTTAGGGCGTATGAGGAAAACATTACAAGACTTGCAAGGTACACCTCTGTATTATTAATGAACACTGAAAGCAAGGTGGATCGCTTCTTTAGCAGACTAAATCCGAGTCAACGAAAAGTGATGGAAATTCGAGACTTCGACAGCTATGAGGAGATTGTCCGTTGTGCCCTAAAGGTTGAAATGGAAATGGGAGACTCTCAGTGGTATCATGGGCCTAGTGACAAGAAGCCGAAAATGGAGAGAAACATGGGTGGTTCATCAAACAAATCCCATTATGGAACGAAGCCTCACATTCCCCTTTGCAAGAATTGTGGGATGAAGCATCCAGGTGACTATCTCAAGGGAACCATGAATTTCTTCAAATGCGGAATGTTTGGTCATCTGGCCAAGAACTACCGAAGGGATATGAAAATTCCCGATAATGTATAAGAAGAAATGAAGTTTCAAATCAACACTCAGCCTATAGTTTAGTGTTTTAAAGTCTAGGATCTTGGGTATTATGCGAACAATTTCCCTATGCTGAGGGTTGTCAGAGGCAATAAGCAACAACGTCCAATGCAACAAAGAAGGGCTTATGTTATCACTACTGTTGAGGTGGATCCAGAAACTGATGTGGTGACAAGTATGCTTTTTATTAATTGAAGAATAGTGAACGTACTATTTGATTCTGGTTCTACGCATTCATTCCTATCATGAACGTTTAGTAGAACTGTTCAAACACCACCTCAAAATTTTTAGGAGAAGTTATCTGTGAGAACAAAGAATGGGGAAATTATTGCATCCATGGTTTATTACTCTTCCCCAGTTAATATTTGTGGACTGAACCTCCCAAAAAATCTATTAATACATCCTTTAGTAGAGTTTGACGCTGTCTTGGGCATGGATTGGTTATCATTGTATAAGGCCAACATCAACTACCAGGAAAGGTAGATTACTCTTCACATCCCGAATCATCCTCCAATTCTATACAAGTGCAATGAGGAAGATGAGTCTCCTTTAGAATATTCATCCCAAGTATGGATATTTCTTCCTTACGAGCATGCATACCTAGCATAAATGATTGAAATAAAGGATAGAATCATGATTAATGACATGCATATCGTGTGGGATTACACTAATGTATTCCCCAAAGAGTATCTTGGCCATCCCCATGACCAAGAAGTTGAGTTCACTATTGAACTTATCCCTGTATCTCTACCAATCTCAAATACAATTTATAGAATGGCCACCATTGATCTGGAAGAGCTGAAGAAGCAGTTACAGGAAGATATAGAGTAGGGTTTTATACGTCTGAGTGCTTCACTGTGGGGTGCTCCAATCCTCTTCATCAAGAAGAAGGATGGATCAATGCACCTTTGCATTGATTACCGTCAGCTAAATAAAATCACTATAAAGAACAAGTTTCCCATTCCACAAATAGATGACTTGTTCGATTAGCTTTGTGGGGTCAGCAATTTCTTTAAGGTGGACCTTCAGTTGGGATATCACCAACTAATGGTGAGGAATGAAGATATTCCCAAAACTACCATACGAACGAGGTATGGACACTATGAGTTCGTAGTGATGCCCTTCGGACTCACTAATTCTCCATCAATTTTCATGGATTTATTGAATACATTCATTAAGGACTACCTCAAAAAATTTGTGGTGGTCTTTATTGATGATATTATGATTTACTCCCAGAGCAAGGAGGAATATTAAGAGTATTTGGAAACTGTGTTAAAAGAATTTCAAAGGGAGAAGTTGTTTAAAATGAACGATAAATGTGAGTTCTGGATGGAGGAAGAATCATTCTTGTGGTATGTTATCATAAGGAAATGGCTACCTGTGGACCCTTCCAAGATGAAGGCAATTGAAGAGTGGCCGAGGCCAACTTCTGTAATGGATATCAAAATCTTTTTAGGTCTATCTAGGTATTATCAATGATTCGTGAAGAACTTTTCACAATTGTAAAACCCAATGACCAAGATGAAACCGAAGGGAGTATAGTTAGTCAGGACACATGAATGTGAAGATTGTTTCAAGGAGTTGAAAACGAGGCTTATCACTGCGCCGATACACACACTCCCTTCAAATGGAGAACTCTTTGTGGTGTATAGTGATGCTTCTAAGGAATGATTAGGCTGTCTGCTAATGAAAAATGATAATGTGATAGCCTATGCCTCAAGTCAGCTGAAAATACATGGGCAAAACTATCCACACATGATTTAGAATTGGTGGTTGTGATCTTTGCAGTGAAAATCTAGCGGAATTATCTCTATGGGGAAGAATGTGAGATATATACTGACCACAAGAGTCTCAACTATATATTCAAGCATAATGATCATAATATACACCAATGAAGATTAATAGAGCTCATCAAGGATTATGACTTCTCAATCCACTACCATCCCGGTAAGGAAAACTAGGTGGAAGATGCTCCAAGTAGAAAGGATCATGCATCTTTATCAATGATGAGAATTGAAAAGGATCTAATCTTCTTAGATTTGCAAAGGATGGACATGGGAATCATTAAGGGAGGAACATTATCAATCCTTTCTCAAATGATTTCTCAACAACCACTCATGGTGAAAATAATGGTTTCTCAAAAAAGTATGTGGAAACTCAAAAAAGGGTGGAAACTGTTAAAAAAGGGTAATCCTCCAATTTCAAAATTGATGAGGGAGGAGTTGTATGATTTGGGACACGATTATGTGTACCATCTGATCCAGAGATATAGAAGGATGTATTGAATGATTCACATAGCTCGACCTTCTCTATCCATCCTGGGAGTACCAAAATGTACCGTGATCTCCAAGAACACATCTAGTGGGATAACATGAAGAAGGAGATTGCATAATTTATATCAAGCTACTTGGTATTTCAACAGATTAAAGCTGAGGAAAAAAAGTCCAAAGGATTGATGCATCCATTGCCTATACCCATGTGGAAATGAAAAAATGTTACTATGGAATTTGTCATAGGTCTCCCAATAAGTCAAAGGTAAATAATGTGATATGGGTTGTGGTTGACCGACTCACAAATACATCCCATTTCATCACAATTAGGGAAGATCCCTCGCTTGAAAAACATGAAAACTTTTATGTGAAGGAAGTGGTGAGACTACATGGTGTTCCACTCTCAATTGTCTCTGACCGTGATCAATGGTTCATATCTAAATTCTGGAGGAGTCTTCAATATGCTTTGGGTACTGAATTGTGTTTCAGCACGGCCTATCACCCCCAAACTGATGGCCAATCTGAAAGGCCTATTCAGATTCATGAAGATATTCTAAGAGCATACTCACTAGAATTCAAAGGTGGATGAGAGAAGCATATCCCCTTGGTTGAGTTCTCATAAAAAAATAGCTACAACTATAGTATTCAGATTTATCCATATGATGCTTTGTCTGGAATGCGATGTAGAACTCCAAATTGTTGGGATGAAGTTGGAGAATGAAATCTACTTAGACCATATCATGTTCAAGAGATGACAGAGAAGGTTCAAGTCATCTAGAAACACATGAAATCTGCTCAATGTTGGAAAAAGAGCTATACTGACAACTAGTGAAGGGACTTGGAGTTTGAATTTGTAGATAAAATATTCCTTCGAATATCTCTATGGAATAGAGTCACGCGATTCGAGACGAAAGGGAAGCTAAGCCTAAGGTATATTGGCCCCTTTGTGATTCTTGACCGCATAGGAGCCATGGCCTATAGGCTTGCACTTCCCTTTAATATTTATTGAGTTCATGATGTTTTTCACCTATCACCCTTGAGGAAGTACATACCTGATCCCCCACTTGTGCTAAACTCAGAGGTGGTGCAGCTAGAAGATGATCTATCCTATGAGGAGCAGCCAGTAAAGATTCTGGATCGGAGAGATAAGGTTCTACACAACAAGACAACAAAATCTTGTCAAAGTGTTGTGGAGGAACCATAAGTTTTAGGAATCAACATAAGAATTAGAGGAATCAATAAAGGAAAATTACCTTCACCCGTTTTAGGCTTAGTATGTAAAACAAAATTTCGAGGGAGAAATTTCTTAAGGGGGTTAGAATGTAACGACCCAATGTTTTTCAATGGAAATTCCCTTCTTATATTTTTGTCATAAAATCACATGAAAATACAACATAAGGAACTACTATGTGATAAGTGACCTTTAAACATAAGTTTTCCACTTTGGTGTTTGGAATTTCAAAAATCTGGCATACACGGTTGTGTTCAAGATGTTTTTCGGAGTCTAATAAAACAAAAATAATTTTTAGTGAATTTTAACCTACCCTAATGAATAGTAACATACAATTATGAATAGTTATATACCCTAATGAATAGTATTCTCACATATGATAGTATAAAAATAATATTCAAGTTGGATGTACAATATACTGATTTTTTAGAATGAGTTAATTCATGTTTTAAATCTATTTTTGGATAATTAATTATGATTTTATATAAATATTAAAATATGCATATTTGAAAAATTATTTTGGAAAAATGGAATTCATTTTTGAATTCTACATGTCGAAAAATGTTTAGAGTGAATTTTTTGGATTTATTTGAAATACATCAAATTTTGATGAATTGTACTATCCGATAATTCACAATAAATGCTAAATAAATGATTAATTGAGTCATAGATGATGTTATGCTGATGTAATCCCACTTGGATATAATTCACATGACCAATTTACTATTCATGGTCATGGAATACTTACTATTCCTTTTCTTGGGAAGAAATAATAAATTAATGATTATAATATCATGAAATCTCTCCTCTCCTCTACTATAAAACCTCCCCTTCAATCCCTCGTCTCTTCACTCCTCTCATGATCCAAGAATTCCCTTATTTCTGCCCAAATGAATCCCCAAGGTCCGCCCCCACGTCCAAAAACCTCTCATCCTCTTCAAAATACCAAAACCTCTCCCTTTAAGAGGTTTCAAAGGCAGAAGTCTCTAGAGGTAAACTCCTCTTCCCAAATTCCTTCTTTTCTTTTAATTTATTTTGTTTTTTATTTTCATACCTCACCTCCCTTCACCATAATAGTATGATAAAACCAGAAACATACATGTACTGGAATCTCTTCATGCTAGTGGTATATTTTCTTATATTCTCCCCTTTCCCCACCCTTTTTTGAAAGAAATTAAAGCACCGTTTGAGATGTGCTAATTTTGCACACTCAAGGAAAATTGTTTATCAATTTCTATTATTATCATTAATTATATTCATGAAACCATTTGTGTTATGGTTGAACCAGATTATTATATATTTAATATATACTATATTTTGTTCAGTAATCTTTTGGTACAAATGTAATTAAGTTATATATCAAAAACAATTCTTTGTAATCAAACCCACTGAATAACAAAAACGGTTATCACTAATGTTATATATGTAATAATTCAACATCACTATAAGTAATCTAATTAAAATTAAAACCATGTAATCTCATAGATATTAACTAAAGGATATAACATCAATTCTGGACAACCACTTTCATCCAGCATATAATCCAAACTTGAATATAAGTGAACCAATCTTTAAAGCCAAGTAAACAAATGAGCTCAAATGATGAAATTGAACCTTATAACTAATCAAAAGGGATTTTAAGGAACTAAAAACGGTTATAATAAATAAATTAAATATTTAAGAGGTTATGTAATTATTAATTAATAATCCAAATTTGTTTATTTAGGTCATTAATAACAAGTGGAGAACACCAACGGATTTAAGGTAAGGGATCCTCTCCTTTTCTCTCATAATCAAGATTTTCCTCTATAATATGACTTTATATGTGTACTATAAAATGATGAGGTATTCTTAAAAACCACCCCCATAAATCCTTCTAGATTTATAAGTGACGAGAAACTCCATTTCTCCCTCATCAATATAAGGCCCCAGCCTTAAACCTTACTTAAAATTGAATTAAATGAATAATTCACATTGAGGATCTTTTCAGGTTTATAGTTTTAGAGAAATAGGACATAACTATTACATCTCAAAAGATTAAAAAGTAGTCTCTTCTACTAAATTTCCATAAAATAAAAACTCTTAAAAAGAAACATGTCTAGTTTCATGTTTTAGGTAGCATGACTTTCCCTTGATCCCATCCTTGACCCTATTCCACGCTAAGTCCTGTGAAAAACATTTCAAAAACTTGGGATGAGCATAAAAACTCAGTAAGGGATACACAAAGAATAAAAACTGTTAGTTTATCAAAACAAAAAGTAAACCATGTATACTTTATCAAAGTAATACTTTTCACCTTTATGAATTAGTAAAAACTCTTCACTGAATAAAATATCATTACTTACCTTTTTGTAACCAATGTATTACCATAAAACCCTTATAAAGAACAGATAACATGTATAAAGGTAACTTAGGACATAAACATACTTAAGAGGAATAACCATACGGTCCACTCCCACACATATCACTTAATGGAATAGCCATATGGCCAATTTCCATACATAATTAATGGAATAGCCATACGGCCGACTTCCATACCCAATGCATTGGAGGTTATAACGTAACCACCCGTCCTGGTATTCACAGCACCACCCGTCATATGGTTTATAACGTAACCACCCGTTAAAATGTCCAAGTACCAATATAAAATCATAAAACATAAAACCAATATAAAGGAATGATAACATTTCCACATCACAATATATCATAATATAATACTTTATCAAAACCATTTTCAAAACCATTTAAAACATTTAATAAAGAGATTTTTGAATCAATGTGTCCCATACCACCTTGAAGCTTAAGATTTTAAACCATTAATATCCATATAAATAAATCCTTAAAACCATTTTGAAAACATGGATATTAATAAAAACAAATAATTAAAACATTTAAAACGATATTTTGGTTAAAGGGGATTTACCAAAATTAGAGACACTTGAATACAATAATTGAGGAATAACATTTAGTCAGAAATTTATAATATCATGAGAATAAATGGATTCATGATATAATACTCCAAAGGACAGTATATACACAATATAAGAGTAAATTGGTGCATAACAACAATGAACCCTCAATAGAAATGTCAAATGGGATAAAATCCCTTATAAAGAAGGTATCCTTAAATTAAGGACAAATCAATCTCAAAAATATGTGTGACAAATATAAATACACCCAATATAAGTGGATATTAAGTGTAAAACAATCAAAGAATATTCACACATATTCAAAGGATGACATATTAAATAACTACGTGTTGAACCCAAAGAAATTGAAATTGGGTTAAAAAGTTCCCTTGACAGCCTAACAGCATCACATCAAAATTAGTTGATGAGAGATAAAAAGTGTATCTCATCACTTGGACATAAAATTTACATCAATAAGGATATATGAGAACATATCCCAACATAACAATATTTAAATTAAAATACCGAACAAAAGAAGTCTTTTAAAAAAGTGGAGGGTGAAAGGTTCCCTTACCGACTTGGGTATCTTTCAAAACATACACCCCATGAAAGAAGGACAATTGATCATTGATGTAAATACTCATAAACGAAATTATATTACACAAATAGTAGAATAATGGGAAGTACATACACCACTCAATGGAATTTGTGGCAAATGAAGCATAAATCTCACGGGAATAAAAGTGAGATGAAAAATCCATTACAAAAACTCGGCATCCTAACGGCGCCACATAAAAATTCCGAATATGGATTGATGAGATCAAATAGTGTATCTCATCACATTACAAAAAAATGTACAGCAAGATAAATATAAAAGAACATCCCCCAACATTACAAGGAGGAGCTTAAAAGAAGTGACATAAATGAGAGTACTTAAAAAGAAAGAAAGAGGTTAGATCTCTTACGAAAGTTCGGCAGCCTAACGGCACCACTCAAAACCTCCAAAATGGATTGATGAGAGAGAATAGGGTCTCTCATAACATTAAAATAAAAATTACAGTATTTTTAATATAAAAGATCATCCCAATAACAAAAAAATATGAGCTTTAAAAGGAATGACATAAAATTTTGTACTTAAAAAGAAAGAGAGGAGTATGATCCCTTACCTCGGGTCCGACTTGACTCGATCATTCTTTAATCTCCTGAATAATAAATTTGAGTTAATTTATACTTCCTTAAGAACCTTTTTCAAGTTCATTATTCATTTTATATCACTTATTACCATGTCATAAACATTATGTAATCATTTAAGTTAATAATATTTGTTTTGTCGATATTTGGTTCTTAAGTCGAAAGTGGACTTCTTACAATTACATGTTGTTCATATGGCCGAATGTTTATTATATACAGAATTTTATTCATGATGTAGATATCATATATGTCATATATATCCAGTACATGCATGCATTTATAACATTACATAATCATTTAGAGGTAAGAAATGAAATGCACCGTTCATGGAGACGGTAAGCCGTACGTACGCATGAACGCTACTTTCATTTCTATTTCGTATTTTATAGAATGGAATAATACTGATATAAAGGTATATTATAATTCCAGTATAATATCATATATAATATCATAGTTCCATCCTTTATACGTCCCACATATGGTATATAACGAATCGAATCACTTTGAGGGGGCGGTAGTCCGCACTTCCTTAAAATGAAGATATCGCGTATACCCATAATGGAAGCCATCAAGGTAAGACACAAATGAAAAATAAATAATCATAAGTAAAACATAAACATATTATATATCATATATAAAAATAGTGACATCATAATGGCCACCTTTGAAGGTGTTAAATGAGTATTGAACAATCATCGTTTCGGGAGGCATAATTTCGCCATCCACGGGAACCGTATGTTCTTTAACCATTTGATGTAGTTGTGTGAGAATGTAGATCGAATAAATCTTATAACAACATCCTAGTATATTGAAGATACTGGTGTTGTTACAAAAGAAATAAATAAAAAGATTTTAGGGGGTTGGAGAAGCAAAATAAAACAAATGAACATGAGAGAATGAATTACCTTTAAAAGTGTAACTCCTTTTGATTTGAGCCTAAAGGCTTCCTTTGAAAGGATTCTGCCCAAAGGGAATCCTCTAGGATGAGGAGAAGGATGTGGAGAGAGTAAATGGGAAGGGGTTGGCCGAGCCAAAGGCTTGAGGAGTGTGTGAAATGAGGTAGAGTTGGGGGCCTTTTATAAGAGGAGAGGAGGGGCACTTTTGGAAAGTAAAGAAATATTACTTTATTTGAAAATGTGTTTCGGTTTTAAAAGGTCCCACATTGATATAATTCGTGGATAAGGTGACAAGGGTTAGAAATCAACTCATCCAATTGGTTTTGGACAAGTTTAGTTCATAGATGTTATAATTATCTTTCCATTTTATTTAAATCGTCAAATAATGATGCAATCGCTGCATCATTATTATGTCATAAATAATTTAATTTATTTAATGTCTAAAAATTATATAAAAAATACTATGATGTAGGAAATATTTTTAGATTTCCAATGACTATTTATAATCAAAAATCTTATCTTTATAACCCCATGTAAAAATTGTTTTCGTAAAACATATTATGTTTGTGTCATTTTTACTTTTACATTAAATAAAAAGTTATTTATGTCATTTCTCAACCAAAGTGTCTCCATGGGGTCCCCAAGTTGACCCATGGTTTTTCTTGGTCGGCAATGACACAACCAATGAGGGCATGACATGTGTCAAGCTCATCTTATTTTATTAAAGCATTATTATTACCTTAAACTACACTAATTACCACTAATCGCGATTAAGAACTCAATAAGTTACTATTCACCAAAAAATTATTATAATCTCATTGAACCACATTTTACTTCTTAATAAAAACCATGTATGTCGGATTTTTGAAATTCAAAACACAATGATGGCAAAATTTCATTTAAACGGAAAATCAGTCTTTATAAGTACCACTTAGTGGTTTCACTATTCATCAAAAATTGAAGTTTTTCAGAAAATTACCAAAAATTCACCCTAAGCTATATTTGATATTCCGAATTCAAAAATGAAGTCTATTTTACAAAATTCAAAAAATATAAGTCACATTGATTAATTTAATAATTAATTCCCGCTGTCAGAGCAAATAGCGTGTTTTTATAAAACAATAAGTATCAAAAGATTGGCACCAGTTTAAGTCTAATTTCAAAGTGAAATTGATTCCAATGACCACCATTGGATTAAATGGTAAAAATATATTCAGATTACACATTAAGACCAATTCAAAAGATAATCTAATCATATAAATAAATTAGATTAAAAAGAGGTTTTGAATTTAAAATACAACAATTTACACTATTCATTAAAAAAATGAACTTTGTCAGAAAGATACCAAAAATTTACACAAAGTAAATTTTGATGTCCTGATTCTCAAGAAGAGTTATATTTGGTCCAATAGAATGTATAAGAGTGAACAAAACTATATTTAATGACGGTTCTCCATCAAAAGGTGATAAGTGAACCTTTAGTGAAAACTAGGGCATATACGCCTAAAATTGAATTCTTTCCGTATTTTAAGCCTTTATATTTTATTGTATAAATGTAAAAATATTTAAGAACATATATAATCATATTTTAGTTATTTCTATCCATTCCCGCCATTACAACGGCTACATGTTAACTACCATTTAAAATAATATTATTTTATTATTAGATTGCAACGTAAGATTCCCAAGAAACTCGTTGTTGCGTGTTGGGTACGCCATCAAGCATAGCGTCCCCTTTAAAGTCATATTAATATTTTATTCACAAATATGGATAAATATGAAAATGTCATATTTCTTATTTACCTGGTGTGTTACATCCTTCCCCCCTTTTGGGAATTGCGTCCTCGCAATTTTAAAATTGCGCTTGGAAACATCCTTGGAAGTCCCACATCAGAACAAAAGTCGGTAAAACAAACACTTTAAAATAAAGAGAGATAAGTACAAAGGTCACCCGAGTTAACCCATACTAGGATTTCAAGTAAGAAAATATGGACATGGAGGAAAAAAACAAAGGGTAATGTTCTGATGGAGAGTGATAGAAAACATGTTTAGGAGAAAGTTAACCACGTGAAAATCACAAACTTGTGATGGGTTAAACGGTATTCGATTCCCCAATAGGAAAAGTTAATAGACAACATTTTTGTTTTAAGTTTTTTTTTTTTGGGGAATTTATTCATAAGGAAACATAATCACTTATCGTGTTGACTTTCAAATTTTATTAGATTCCTTACACAAACTCCTATTTTCTCCAAAAGGCGAGTATCTAGGAAGACTTGTTCACATTAAGAGTACTATAATCAACTTTTAGAGAAGCGCATAATCCACAAAAGAGAACTATATACTTCCCATGTATTTATACTTTAACCAAAACCAAAACCAAAAAGGCTAGTACAAGATCAGAAAACCCAGAAAAGGATAACCCATTAACAAGAAAATCTATTCTTAATCTCCAAAATTTGTCCAACAAAACACAAAGTTCAACGAGGACCATCCGATAAGCAATTTGTCCATAAAATTCCTCAAAGTAAACCAATCTAAGATTGAAACCCAAACATTTTAAGGATTTAGTCACATAGTCTTCCAAGTTAAATCATAACATTTATCTCCAAACAAAATCAGTTGCTCTTAAAGTCTCGCATTGAAAAGTAATTATCATAATCACATATCCTCCATGATAGGTTAATCATTTTCATAAATAACCCAAATCAACTTACTCTTAAAAAAAATCAGTCAAACTAACCAGGGACTTCACGTAGTCCAGTGGTAGGCGATAAATACCAGTCGCACTTTGGTTGTGGGTTCGATTCCCGCGGCTTTGTCCGACGCGACGGGTTGTCACACGGTCTGTGTGTTGTCCTTTTTCCAAAACTATATAATTCTTAAAAAATTCCCCAAAATGAGATAAAATCATCAAGAATAATCATAACATATTTTAACCTCAAGTTTATCTCATTCCTTTCATTTTCCATCATATCATAGAGTAACCCATAATTACCTAAAAAAGTATCATATAAACCCTAATGGTTACCTTAATAATTATTACCTGAATTTCCACATCGAGTTGGCCATCTCGTACATGATTCACTAGAGAACTCACCAAGGTTCAAGTAGTTGATCATGACTCCTTGATATTTGGTTTAGAACAACCATGAGTTTCCTCATTGAATCCTCCATTTTATCTAGTCTCTTAATCAGAGAACCACCACAGTTTCCTTCAAAACTGTTGTCTCTTTGGTGCCTGCTAGATCCATCCATTCACTAAAAACAGAAAAGTCAGTGTGAGTATATCAACAAAACCATCATGTACTAATGAGGAAGATATACTTACTCGTTCAATTTGTCTAAAAACTATGACTCTTTATGAAATCCTAACCATTATGGTAATGTCACTTATGCTTAAAGAATACCCTAACCTCTAAAGTTATCTAAACCGACCTTTGATACCAACTATAAGGCCCCAGCCTTAAACCTTACTTAAAATTGAATTAAATGAATAATTCACATTGAGGATCTTTTCAGGTTTAGAGTTTTAGAGAAATAGGACATAACTATTACATCTCAAAAGATTACAAAGTATTCTCTTCTAATAAATTTCCATAAAATAAAAACTCTTAAAAAGAAACATGTCTAGTTTCATGTTTTAGGTAGCATGACTTTCCCTTGATCCCATCCTTGTCCCTATTCCACGCTAAGTCCTGTGAAAAACATTTCAAAAACATGGGATGAGCATAAAAACTCAGTAAGGGATACACAAAGAATAAAAACTGTTAGTTTATCAAAACAAAAAGTAAACCATGTATACTTTATCAAAGTAATACTTTTCACCTTTATGAAGTAGTAAAAACTCTTCACTGAATAAAATATCATTACTTACCTTTTTGTAACCAAAGGATTACCATAAAACCCTTATAAAGAACACATAACATATATAAAGGTAACTTGGGACATAAACATACTTAAGTGGAATAACCATACAGTCGACTCCCACACATATCACTTAATGGAATATCCATACGACCAATTTCCATACATACTTAATGGAATAGCCATACGGCCGACTTCCATACCCAATGCATTGGAGGTTATAATGTAACCACCCATCCTGGTATTCACGGCACCACCCGTCATATGGTTTATAACGTAGCCACCCGTTAAAATTTCCAAGTACCAATATAAAATCATAAAACATAAAACCAATATAAAGGAATGATAACATTTCCACATCACAATATACATAATATAATCCTTTATCAAAACCATTTTTAAAACCATTTAAAACATATAATAAAGAGATTTTTGAATCAAAGTTTCCCATACCACCTTGAAGCTTAAAATTTTAAACCATTAATATCCATATAAATAAATCCTTAAAACCATTTTGAAAACATGGATATTAATAAAAAAAAATAATAAAAACATTTAAAATGATATTTTGGTTAAAGGGGTTTTACCAAAATTAGAGACACTTGAATACAATAATTGAGGAATAACATTTAGTCAGAACTTTATAATATCATGAGAATAAATGGATTCATGATATAATACTCCAAAGGACAGTATATACACCATATAAGAGTACATTGGTGCATAACAACAATGAACCCTCAATAGAAATGTCAAATGGGATGAAATCCCTTATAAAGAAGGTATCCTTAAATTAAGGACAAATCAATCTCAAAAATATGTGTGACAAATATAAAGACACCAAATATAAGTGGATATTATGTGTAAACAATCAAAGCTTATTCACACATATTCAAAAGATGACATATTCAATAACTACGTGTTGAACCCAAAGAAATTGAAATTGGGTTAAAAAGTTCCCTTGACAGCCTAACGGCATCACATCAAAATGAGTTGATGAGAGATAAAAAGTGTATCTCATCACTTGGACATAAAATTTACATCAATAAGGATATATGAGAACATATCCCAACATAACATTATGTAAATTAAAAGACCGAACGAAAGAAGTCTTTTAAAAAAGAGGAGGGTGAAAGGTTCCCTTATCGACTTGGGTATCTTTCAAAACAAACACCCCATAAATGAAGGACAATAGATCATTGATGTAAATACTCATAAACGGAATTATATTACACAAAGAGTAGAATAATGGGCAGTACATACACCACTGAATGGAATTTGTGGAAAATGTAGCATAAATCTCACGGGAATAAAAGTGAGATGAAAAATCCCTTACGAAAACTCGGTAGCCTAACGGCGCCACAAAAAACTTCCGAATATGGATTGATGAGATCAAATAGGGTATCTGATCACATTAAAATAAAATGTACAGAAAGATAAATATAAAAGAACATCCCCCAACATTACATAGAGGAGCTTAAAAGAAGTGACATAAAGGAGAGTACTTAAAAAGAAAGAGAGAGGTTAGATCTCTTACGAAAGTTCGGCAGCCTAACGGCGCCACTCAAAACCTCCAAAATGGATTTATGAGAGAGAATAGGGTCTCTCATAACATGAACATAAAAATTACAGTAAGTTTAATATAAAATATCATCCCAATAACAAAAAATATGAGCTTTAAAAGGAATGACATAAAAGTTTGTACTTAAAAAGAAAGAGAGGAGTAGGATCCCTTACCTCGGGTCCGACTTGACTCAATCGTTCTTTAATCTCCTGAATAATAAACTTGAGTTAATTTCTACTTCCTTAAGAACATTTTTCAAGTTCATTATTCCTTTTATATCACTTATTACTATGTCATAAACATTATGTAATCATTTAAGTTAATAATATTTGTTTTGCCGATATTTGGTTCTTAAGTCGAAAGTGGACTTCTTACAATTACATGTTGTTCATGTGGACAAATGTTTATTATATACAGAATTGTATTCATTATGTAGATATCATATATGTCATATATATCCAGTACATACATGCATTTATAACATTACATAATCATTTAGAGGTAAGAAATGAATTGCACCGTTCATGGAGACGGTAAGCCGTACGTACGCATGAACGCTACTTTCATTTATATTTCGTATTTTATAGAATGGAATAATACTGATATAAAGGTATATTATAATTCAAGTATAATATCATATATAATATCATAGTTCCATCCATTATACGTCCCACATATGGTATATAACGAATCAAATCACTTTGAGGGGGCCGTAGTCCGCACTTCCTTAAAATGAAGATATCGCGTATACCCATAATGGAAACCATCAAGGTAAGACACAAATGAAAAATAAATAAGCATAAGTAAAACATAAACATATTATATATCATATATAAAAATAGTTACATCATAATTGACACCTTTGAAGGTGTTAAATGAGTATTGAACAATAATCGTTTCGGGAGGCATAATTTCACCATCCACGGAAACCGTATGTTCTTTAACCATTTGATGTAGTTGTGTGAGAGTGTAGATCGAATAAATCTTATAACAACATCCTAGTATATTGAAGATACTGGTGTTGTTACAAAATAAATAAATAAAAAGATTTTATGGGGCTGGAGAAGCAAAATAAAACAAATGAACATGAGAGAATGAATTACCTTTAAAAGTGTAACTCCTTTTGATTTGAGCCTAAAGGCTTCCTTTGAAAGGATTCTTCCCAAAGGGAATCCTCTAGGATGAGGAGAGGGATGTGTAGAGAGTAAATGGGCAGGGGTTGGTAGAGCCAAAGGCTTGAGGAGTGTGTGAAATTAGGTAGAGGTGGGTGCCTTTTATAAGAGGAGAGGAGGGGCACTTTTGGAATGTAAAGAAATATTACTTTATTTGAAAATGTGTTTCGGTTTTAAAAGGTCCCACATTGATATAATTCGTGGATAAGGTGATAAGGGTTCGAAATCCACTCATCCAATTGGTTTTGTACAAGTGTAGTTCATAGATTTTACATTATCTTTCCATTTTATTTAAATCGTCAAATAATGATGCAATCGCTGCATCACTATTATGTCATAAATAATTTAATTTATTTAATGTCTAAAAATTATAAAAAAAATACTATGATGTAGGAAATCTTTTTATCTTTCCAATTACTATTTATAATAAAAAATATTATCTTTATAACCCCATGTAAATTGTTTTTTCGTAAAACATATTATGTTTGTGTCATTTTTACTTTTACATTAAATAAAAAGTTATTTATGTCATTTCTCAACCAAAGTGTCTTCATGGGGTCCCCAAGTTGACCCATGGCTTGTCTTGGTCGGCCATGACACAACCAATGAGGGTATGACATGTGTCAAGCTCATCTTATTTTATTAAAGCATTATTTTTACCTTAAACTACACTAATTACCACTAATCGCGATTAAGAACTTAATAAGTTACTATTCACCAAAAAATTATTATAATCTCATTGAACCACATTTTACTTCTTAATAACAACCATGTATGTCGGATTTTTGAAATTCAGAACACAATGATGGCAAAATTTCATTTAAACGGAAAATCAGTCTTTATAAGTACCACTTAGTGGTTTCACTATTCATCAAAAATTGAAGTTTTTCAGAAAATTACCAAAAATTCACCCTAAGCTATATTTGATATTCCGAATTAAAAAATGAAGTCTATTTTACAAAATTAAAAACATATAAGTCACATTAATTAATTTAATAATTAATTCCCGCTGTCAGAGCAAATAGCGTGTTTTTATAAAACAATAAGTATCAAAAGATTGGCACCAGTTTAAGTCTAATTTCAAAGTGAAATTGATTCTAATGACCACCATTGGATTAAATGGTAAAAATATATTCAGATTACACATTACGACCAATTCAAAAGATAATCTAATCATATAAATAAATTAGATTAAAAAGAGGTTTTGAATTTAAAATACAACATTTTACACTATTCATTAAAAAAATGAACTTTATCAGAAAGATACCAAAAATTTAGACAATGTAAATTTTGATGTCCCGATTCTCAAGAAGATTTTTATTTGGTCCAATAGAATTTATAAGAGTGAACAAAACTATATTTAATGACGGTTCTCCATCAAAAGGTGATAAGTGAACCTTTAGTGAAAACTAGGGCATATATGCCTAAAATTGAATTCTTTCTGTATTTTAAGCCTTTATCTTTTATTGTATAAATGTAAAAATATTTAAGAACATATATAATCATATTTTAGTTATTTCTATCCATTCCCGTCATTACAACGGCTACATGTTAACTACCATTTAAAATAATATTATTTTATTATTAGAGTGCAACGTAAGATTCCCAAGAAACTCGATGTTGCGTGTTGGGTACACCATCAAGCATAGCATCCCCTTTAAAGTAATATTAATATTTTATTCACAAATATGGATAAATATGAAAATTTCATATTCCTTATTTACCTGGGGTGTTACAATCAATGCCTCTTGGTCACACTAGACACCATGCCGATAAAATCGTAACGAATTCCACCCGAACCATCATTGTTCTTTCGGGTTGCCTTGTCTTTCATTAAAAATGGTGTTATGATATCTATCTATGTGAGTATAATGACTTCGAGTTATTTGTACAAGATTATTTTATCAATACCCTTCCATCGCATTCTTTTGGGGATATATATGATTTTGAAAGATTCCTTCTTTAGAACTTTACGATAAGCAAACCTGTTTTAAAAGGACTTCACAAATTTTTACCCAAATTTCTAGTGCACTCTATCCTATGTTATAAAATACCATTTTATTTATAAAATCAGTAATTTTATTATGAAAAACATCTTGGTTCAATTATGGTTTTATATAATATTATTTCATCTTTTCAATTTGAAAATCTCTAGAGTATTTTCATTAAAACCACACAAATATGTTTTAATACTAATGTTTATAAATACATTTTAATTTGTTTACACTTATATTTGACACCAGTTACCAAGTTATATTCCTTTTTTACCCTATGAATGTCCATTTATGTTCTAATCCCTTCCGTTGATGTAAACTTTCATGATACACCCATTGGATATGTTTTATGTCATGATTGTGGTACCCAATTCTTTCCATGGGCACCCTTATGTTTTATGTATGGTTGATTATGTATGATTTTTATGTGGAAAGATTATTTATGATGAAAGAATATTCATGAATATTTTGAAATGGGTGCACCCAGATAATGCCCCAATACATTGGGTATGGTTACGTCTCATGTGATAAGATGTGAAACGATATTGGTGGTTAGCCTTTAACCGTACTAAAGATATGATTTATAATTGTTCAACATTTATATGATTCCATGATTATGTGATCCCGTTATTATATTAAATTATTTTATAAGTTTCATTATTTGGATATCTTAATGTCATGCCTCACAACTCATGTTCTTGAGATGTATCCATATGTTCCTTCCCTTTCTAGAAATTTTTAGGTCATCACTTTGTTCATGTGTTCCACAGGGTACCCTATGCAGATGTAAGAGCTCATTCGAAGTTAGAAGCTCTTTATGGAGAATAAATAATGAACTTTTTTAGCCCCGTGTTTTATGCTATATGTAAATAGTCTTCCAAGACACTAGACTTAACAATCCTTGGCCTGTACTCTGATGATTAATTTCTCTTGAAATGATGAAATGTTATATGTAAAAGGCCTGAGTCTCTATAAACATGGATGTTTGGGTATTCTTTAAGCACAAGTGACATTACCATAATGTTTAGGTTTTTAGAAAGAGTCCTAGTTATTTTTATAAAGTTAATGAGTTTAAGATAACATGAATAAGTATATATTAGTGTTTAACATCCTCATGAGATATTATAAGATGATTTTACTAATATACTTACACAGACCATTTTTGTTTCAGAAAATGGATGGATCTAGTAGGAACCAATGTAACAGTGGATGTGAAAAAACTATGACGGTTTTCTGAACATGAAATTGAATGATATTGGAGCTGCAATGAGTACTCTTGTGGTTATTCTCAACCAACTATCTAGAGGAATGACTGACCACATGATCCTTAGTGTTTTTTATAAGGCATCATATATGAGAGAAACAAATCCCTACATAATTTCAGGTAATAATCAAAAATGTAATTGTGTTCAAAAACCTATATGTCAATGCAGTTGAAAGAAACACCTAGGAAAATTTTTCAATGGGATAGAAATATGTTATAGGCATGGAAATGAAGGTCATAAAGAAAGAACCTTACATGAAAAAAGGAAGCATCTAGTTGACTATAGGAATGGGAAAGAAGTTCTTTCTAATGGATCACTTGAATGATTTAAATATGGTGTGCATGGTAATTATACAAACACATGTCCTACGAAGAAGCTTCAGGAATGGGATCAACAGGATCATACAAATATTTGTGTACCGATACCTAATGCCATTCCGATTGAGGATGAAGAAACTGAAAATAACCAATGAAAGTTATGGATTATTTCTTATCATATGTTTGCGTATTATTGAATCTTAAGATATAATTCATTATTTTGTTTTTAGGAAATATGTTTTTTAGGATATGTTTGAAAGGAATGGATAATGGATCACAATGAATTTTGAATGAGTAAGAAGTCATCATATGAGGGATTCAAGAGTAATGGTAAATTTTAGGATGGTGAAATTCTTAAAATTATTAAGGCTCTTTTGACGATGGTATTACATTAGAAGACGTATTATAGTATCTATAACCCTAATTTTGTATATATGGAAATTTTATTCAGGGAATAATTATCTTTTACTTTGTGTATATAGTTATATAGAACTATTTTGGTATATATGATCCTTGAATTTGAGGAAATTACCGATTAATACATATTGGGATGAAAAAATAAAGTTATTAGATAATCATTGTGGTTAAAATATGCAATGGTTATTTTTGATGAATTTATCTCATTTTAGGAATGTTATAAATTTTTATAGTCTTTTAAAAAGGACAAAACGCAGACCATGTGAAAACCTGTCGCATCAGACATAGCTGCAGGAATCAAACCCACAACCAAATTATGACTGGTATTTATCACCTACCACTGGACTATGTGAAGTCCCTGGTTAGTATGACTAATTCTATTTAGTTATATGATCTTATGAATCAGGAATAAGTTTATTTTGGGTTATATATGGAAATGATTAACTTATCATGGAGGATATGTTATTAGGTTAATTACTTTTTAGTATGAGACTTTAAGAGTAACTGATGTTTTTAGGAGAAAAATGTTAAGATTTAACTTGGAAGACTATGTGATTAATTCCATCAGAGATTTGGGTTTCAATCATAGTTTGGAATATGTTGAATAATTTTATGGATGACTATTTATTTAATGGTCTTTCTTGAACCTTGTGTTCTTTTTGTTGAAATTTGGAGATTAAGAGTAGTATTTATTTTTATATGGGATTATCCTTTTCTGTATTATTAGATTTTGTACTAAAAATTTTGGTTTTGGTTAATGTCTAAAGACATGGGAAATATATAGTTCATCTTTTTTGGATTAGGTAATTCTCAAGAAGTTGATTACAATGCTCTTAATGTGAACAAGTCATCAAAAATACTCATCTTTTAGAGAAAATATGAGTTTGTGTAAGAAATCTAGTAAGAGATGAATGTCTACATGAAAAGTAAGTATGTTTCCTTGTGATTTAATTAATCTCAAAAATAAATTCCTCAATGGAAGGTAACATAAAAAAAACATTGTCTCTTATCTTTTCCTACAGGGGAATCAAAAACTGTTTAACCCATCACAAGTTTGTGATTTTCTGGAGGTTAACTTTCTCCTAGAAATATTTTTTATCACTCTCCATCAGAACTTGACACTTTTTTTTCTATTCTATATCCATGTTTTAAATGAATCCTAGTAACTATTGTCTCATTTGACCTTTTTACCTCTCTTTATTTCTTCTAAAGTGATATTTTTATTTAATCCTTTTCTTTTGTGGGGCTTTCATTGAAGTTTCTAAGCCCAATTTTAAAATTACGAGGACACAATTCCCAAAAGAGGGGATAAATGTAACATCCATGTTAAATAAAGAATATTAAATTATCATATTTATTAATATTTGTGAATTAAATGTTAATATTACTTTATAGGGAATGCTATGTTTCATGGAGTACCCAATACACAACCATGAGTTTCTTTGAAATCTTACATGGCACAATAATAATATAATAATATTATTTTAAATGGTAGTTGATGCCAAATCGTTGTAATGGTGGGAATTAACAGAACTAACTAAAAAATTATTATATATGTTTGCTAAATATTTTAGTAATTATCCATTAAATGATAGAGGCTTAAAATGAAATAAATCCCATTTTAAGAATAAATATTATAATATTCTTTAAAAGGTCAATTAACAACCTTTTGATAGTGAAACCTTTTAGAAAACTACAAATTTCAATTTTATAGGTTATATTAGACAAAATAAAATCCTTCTTTGAATTCATTACATCAAAATTTACTTTGTGTAAATTTTTGTTATTTTTCCGATAAAGTTCATTTTTTATGAATAGTGAAAAATGCGGTATTTTAAATCAAAACATCCTTTTATTATAATTTATTTATATGGTTAGATTATATTTTTAATTGGTTTTAATGTTTAATTAGAATATATTATTACCATTTAATTTAATGGTTGTCATTGTAATTAATTTCACATTGAAATTGGAATGTAACAAGTGTCAATCTTTTGATAGATATTGTTTCTTAAAAATACAATATTTTTTTGACATCAGAAATAATTATAAAATTAATTAATGAAACATCTATGTTTGTAATTTTTTAAAATGAAGATCATTATTTAATATTAAATTTTCATTGGAATGTTTTTTGGAATTTTTTTGACAAATGTTCATTTTTAATGAACAGTGAAAATAATGCATTTTACTTCAAAATTGTTGTTTCATCTAATTTAATTATATGGTTATATTTTCCTTTTAATTGGTTTTAAAGTCGAATTTAATTATGTTTTTATCAATTAATACAATGTTGTTAATTTTAATTAATTTCTCTTTTCAAATGGATGTAAAACAAGTCATTCTTTTGATAAATTTTACTTCTTAAAAACCCATCTTTGGTTGTGACAACGAGAGTTATTTTTAAATTAATTACTGCAATTTATGTGTATGGAATTTGGTAAAATGGATTCCATATTTGGAATCATAATTTCCATATTATATAATTAATACTCTTTTGTTTTTGGACATTATAAATAGTAATGACGACAATTATCTTTAATTATCACGATTAATTTGTAATCGAGTAGTTCGGAGTAATCAAATAATATAATAATTATATTAAATGACCCCAACATGTGTCCAAACCCTATTGGTTGTGTCATGGACGACCATGTTATTCCTTTTTCCAACATAGGGACCCCTTGGAATCACTTTTGTGTCATTGTGACCTTTAATCATATTATTTTTAAAGGGAAATATAACAAAAATATATAACACCTAAGTAAAACAATTTTAATTTAGTTTTCATAAATGATAACTTAGACTATAAATAGTCATTGGAATGATAAAAATATTTCATAAATCAGGGTATTTTGTTTATAATTTTTAGACCTTAAATAAATAAATTTATTTATGACACCATGATGATGTAGTGATTACCTCATTAATGAACGATTTAAATAAAATGAAATGATATGGTAAAATCTAAGATATACACTTTTTAAAAAGAGATTGGATGGGTGGATTTAAAATCCTTATCATATTATCCTCAATATATATCATTGTGGGACCATTAATATCCAAAATGTATTTTACAATAATGTAATATTTGAAGACTTTCCAAATGTGACCCTCCTCCATTTATAAAATGCCCCCATGTCTACCCCCTCACCCACATCTCTCAAGTACATGGATCATCCAACCTCTTCTCATATTATCTCTCACAATTCCTCTATTACTCTTATAATCCTTACATTGGGCATAAGTCTTTCCAAGTAATCCATTAGATCAAATCAAAACGAGTTACTCAATTTAGAGGTAATGTCATCTCTCGAGTTTATTTCTTTTATTTTCCTTCTTCACTAACCACTATCATATTATTATTTGATCCCATAATAACACCATAATTTTAAATATACTAGGATTTTGTTATGATATGGATTCTACCTAAATATACACACACCTCTGTCTAGTGGTTAAAGAACCTACTGTTTCTGTGGGTGGCGAATTACTGTCTCATGAAACGATGATTGTTCAATCTTCTTTTAACACCTCTCATGGTGTCCATTATGATGTAACTATAAATATATATTTTATTTATTTTCATTATATGATTATGTATTTTATATTTAAAACATACCTTTATGATTTGCATGTTGTGCAAATGTGCTAATTTCATATGAGGAAGTGCGGACAACCACCCCCTCATGTGATGTGAGTCGTTCATTCCAAACATGGAATTTATAAAGAATATAATCAATGAACATAAGTTACATAAATAACATATATATTATACTGTAATTATTATATATCTATGTCTAATTTAGTTTAAAATTCCATTAATATGACAAAAAATGAAAGTACTTTTCACGCATATGTACGACCTACCGTCTCCATGAAAGTTAAATTTCATTTATTTTCTCCAAATAGTATGGAATATTATTAAATAAATATATATTGGATATATATGATATTTAAATCATGAACAACATTCCGGAGATGATGTACTTATAACTACATGGACAATTATCTTCAAACAAGTTTATTTTTGACTCATTTACAGAACATCGATTAAACCTATGATATGAAATCACATAGTTAACTAATTATTATAACATGATAATATTTTATATGATTTGAATAATTAACATTAAAGGAATTCCTTATGAAATTATAAATTGACCAATGTTTATTATTCATGAATATAAAGAAATTGACAAGGCAAGTCAGACTTGATTTAAGGGGATTTCTTATCTCACTTTTAATTCCGTGAGATTTCCATTGTTCACTAATTAATTATTGCATGTGTTGTATTGTGTACTGTAATTTTATATATATTATCATGATTATATTTATATTCAAGGTATTCTGTGACTAATTTGGTAGTTATTTTTGTTTGGTCATATGACTTGATTGATTACTATGAGGTACGTGGTTTTTATCTCACTTTTTATTTCCATGAGATTCATGCTATATTTTTCTACTATCTCCTATGAGTGGGGAATGTAATTCTCATTATTAAAATCTTTGTGTAATATAATTTCATTTATGGGTATTTACATCAATATTGTTTATTCCTTCTTTCATGGGCTGTACATTTAAAAAGTTACCCAAATTGGGAAGGGAACCTTTCACCGTCCTCTTTTTAAAAGACTTAATTTTGATAGGTCATTTAATTTACATATTATTATGTTGGGATATTTTCTTATATATCATTATTATTGTAAATTTTATGCCCAAGTGAGGATATAACCTTTTTATCTCTCATTAACTCATTTTCTAAAGTTTAATGTGACGTTATTAGGATGTAAAATTTCTGTAAGGGTACTTCTTAACCCAATTTCAATTCGTTAGGTTAAACCTCTACTTCTTGATTGTGTCATGTTATGAATTTGCGTGGATGTCATCTGATTGTTTTACACTTAATGTCTACTTATATTGGGTGTATATATATTTTTCACACATAATTATGTAATTGATTTATCCTTAATATAAGGATATCATCTTTGTATGTTACTTCATGTCAATCTCCTTTCACTATGGAATCTTTTGATTTCTACTTGACATTATTATATATGGTGTATAAAACATTTTTGACTTTTAATTACATTCAAAAGGAATCTCTTTACACAAAGCGTTTTACTAAATGACAAAAGGAACGTTTTTGTCTTACATATACGGCGATGATGACTTCTCTGTCGCCATGAACATTATTAGAGTTTTAGCTTCCTCTACAAGCAATAAATTTTTTAAACTGAAAAATAAATACCGTGTTTTACTTTATTTTGGTATTCAAAATGGTTTTGATAGTTTTTTGATTATATCAATGTGTTGTATTGGTACCTTGTTACTGAAATGTATAAATGTTATGTTTCCTTTATCCTTGTTTTATGTGATACGGTTGTGTTATGGTTCTTGGGAATTGTTTATGAAGATGGGAGGTTCCATGATAAAATAAGGGCAGGTGATCCCAAGATATCTCTCCAATGCATTGGGTAATGTGGAGGAGTTAAACGATAAGGTTTCTCTAAAGATATTTACGGAATATACTGTGATGGGTATTCCAAATGTAACCATGAGGGTTACTCCCTATGTAAGGATGTTATGAATGCCTCAAGATAACTTTATGTCTTATGATTTCAATGTGTATTTCACAAATCTTATGATTTCATGGGGTATATTAAAAAGCTAATGTTATGTATATATTGATGATCTAATGTTTTGTTTCCTTGTTTTATAACCCTTTGTAAACTTTCTATGCACACCCAATGTTTTTGAAATGTTTTCCACAAGACTTAAAGATGAATAGTGTCAAGGATGGGATATTGGAAAGACATGCAATCTAAAACATGGAAGTAGACAATTTTATTTTTAAGAGTTTTTATTTTATGAAATAAATGGAAATGGAGTAGACATGACTACTTTGTAATATTTTAGATGTAATAGTTATGTCCTAATTATCTAAAACTTTAAACCTAAAAATATCCTCAGTGTGAATTATTCATTTAATTCAATATTATATAATGTATTACGGTCGGGTCCTTATACATCCGGTATACTACCTCGTTTTTAATCTCACACCAAGCATGACTCATGTGGTATTATAGGTTAGTAATGACCATGGAAAACTTCTTCTAGATAGCCATCAATGAGTAAAACTTGATCTCATGTAACCATACCACACTATGGGGTTTTACATTCATATTTTCAAAACAATTTACAATGGAATCATCCAAGTGTTTCAATCCCAAAAAAGGTAAACAATGGTGCTCACTATAAGGGATGTACCCTGATGTTGTAATACCATCCATTTATGGGAGGCATCTCTCAAATACACTTTCTGGTGGCGTGTTGATTCATCACCATCACTTAATCCATCACATTGATGTTATCATATTCTGATCACATCATACACATCCAACCATTGGGGTCATATTGACATTTAAGACCCAACCCCAGGCCTCAATTCCATCTAGGCCACCTCCTATGGTGTCCCAACCCCAATCTTCATTTAGCTAGGATGTTATCTATGTATAATCCCTAGCATGTCTATGGTAATATATCTTGGATTAAGCCAAGATTACATGCCCCATTCTGAAAACTATGTGGAATTTAATACCTATATTCTACATTGGGTTCATAGGACGCCTCATTGAGATTCAATCCCATCATCCATTCCAATCAAGTTAATTCTCGTGATTCGGAATGTCCCATGAGGATCATGTCCCATCCCAGAGGTTACACATTTTTTGGGTCCGCATTCATATGCTTGATTATCACTATAAGCCTACTTAGGTGTTAAGTAACTCCATATGAAATACATGTAATTTGATCCCTATATTCTACACATGGTACACAGACAACCTCCATAGGGTTCATTCCAATCATTACTAACACCATATCCATTCCGTCCATTATATCACTTACACTTAAACTATACCCAACCTAATTATTATCATATCTTTCATATCTCAGTGAGGTCATGTCATCCATCTTGTCCATCTTAGTACATATGCCCCTTTCACCTCATTGCTACTCTTGGTAGCACCCGAGCAACAATCAATGCATACTCCCAACAAAATATATAATGATCCAACCAAGAGTGATCCTCTTACGAAGCATGTATATACATTTGAAACCCTCATGAACCATAACCCCTTCAAACTACAATGATTTTGATTCATTTATTCTACATAGGTTATATAGAATGCATCCCCGAAAATCAATCCCAACCAATCGAAAACCATGGTGTCCCCCTATTTGGGGTGCACATCCTCGGTCTTTCCTTAGTGGTGTCCACATCATCATTCATGGTGTGAAACCTTCCCTTTATGAGACACAACACCCTATGACCGATGTAATTGTGAATTTTGATCTATTCATCCAGTAAACCATCCAAGTGTGAACTACAAAGGGTAAACCTATTTGATATGTATATAATGGATGTTTCAATCAATATCATCATATCTTCATGTGACCTTAAACACTAAAACTACCCTTTGTTAAAAATGGGAAACCTGATAAAACCCAGTGAAGAAATTACTATAGAGTAATATGCCTTGTGATTTCTACAGGATTCCTTGGGTTTCGCACCCCTGATAATCCATCATATGAGGAAGAATAAAAATGATCCAATGTTCTATTGCCCAGACATGTTACTGATGTTCAATGTGACTACTATCTTGAATGAAGGTTTCATCATTGACTAGACCCCTTGGAATTCCAAGATTGAAGAAACATAATTAACATATGTCCACAATGACATAAAATCAAGATTTAGTTTTACAAATTACTAATCCAATCTATGAGTGGGACCCTGACTAAGCAACTAATTCAAAGGTGGTGTCCATGAAACATAGATATTACATACCATAATCTTATTTTGACAAATGATAATACATAAATAATAAATTGATGAATACCACCCACGTTTTGAAAAGAGGAATATAAGATACAATGCATCTGTTAGCGATGAGAGAAAGAAAAATGACCACTATGATGGTAAAGGAGTGTGCATACATGGTAGACACACCCCGACAAAAATCAACAGAAACATTCAATAAATTATAATGTTTATTTATAATCATTTTATCCACAAAACCACCATAAAAAATTATTATTTTATTTAGATGTTTTTGAATTATAAACAGATTCATTTTTGGAGGAACTGGGGACTTATTTGAATATCTAGTAGATGAATGATAACAATCCATTATTTAGATTGATGAAGCTTCATTAGAATATTATAATTTTCTCCCAAAGTATAAAAAATAATTAAAAAAACAAAAAATAAAATATCCCCACCCACATGAGTTCATCTATATAAGGATTTTTCACTTTTTGAGCTAGTGGGAATGGGAATACATGTTTTTAATGTTCTAGAATAACAGGTTGATTATGGAATTATAATGGATCAAGAGGATAATATGAGAAAGTATAACCCCATTGAAAATGTTATATTGGAAATAGGGTTTTAGATTCAGTTAATTTCATCAAATATTATCTTTACAATTTCATCATACTCATATGTTTTTATAGAAACAAATAAATTAATTACTAAATTAAATGTATATAGGTTACTAATAGAGTGAGGTGAATGTAAATATGTTTCCAACATGATCCAAGAATCATTATTGTTATGTTCTCGATAATTTTAGATTGTGACTAAAATCATGAGATTGAAACTTATAATGACTTTTTATGAATTTATGAAATATTTTAACATGAAGCATGGATTATTTTATCATTTATTTAAATTTTATTTAATGGGAAAATCATTTCACTCAATGAAATGTGGTTAAAATATTAAAAAGGTATGAATTTTTAGTATCGTCATTTAAAAAAGTAAATAATATTTTATAAGACAAAAAAATATGAAAGAAAAACATAAAAAAATATAAATAACACAACAATCAAAATTTAATAAGAAAACCCACATAAGATATTAAACTAATAAATGTTCCTCTAAAACAATAATTTTTCAATGCCATCATTGTTTAGTAGTTTATTTGATTAGTTAAAAGACATAATAATGTAAATTACAAAAAATAAATAGAAAGGAATTGAAAACATTATTCGAGAAGTGACATCCAACTATTGGTCCCCTATATTCTACTAAATGGATAAAAACATGAAAACAATTGACAATGATTTTTTCAAAAAGAACACAAATTTTAATAATAAATTATGATGGAAAGTGGAAAATTGGATTTATCTTTTCTTGAACCAGTCTACGTAGGTTCTACGAATTTTCTATTCTGAAATATGCATTGAAAATGGGTTATCCCCACTCTTATAAAGGGAAAATATTCTTTCTCAAAAACTAATAAATGTTATGTACATTAATAATTGTCAACCGTCACAAAATTTATAATATTAAAAATTTATTTAGTCAAATGTATTTATATATAATTATATTTATCCAAATATAGTAGAAGAGGGAACAAAATCATTAATCCCCATCATAATAATTAATCATTATAAAGTCTATCCATTAGATGTTGAATTTACACTGCATAACATTGCCTTATTTATATTCATATCATAATATTAATTATTCATTGAAAATCATATAGAACTTTTATCCACATATAAACTAGTAGAATAAGATATCAGATCCTCAATTTTCCCCCATATTGATCTATCACTTCAATATATTCTTCAGAAAGGGAATTTAGAAGTTGTACTAAATAATAAATCACACAAATAAGTGTTATTTTGAGTATAATTCAATAAAATTTAAATGGAATTTATATAGAAATAATATACCACCCTTATATAATTTATCTTTAAAACCATTCTTACAATGAAATGAAAATGGTATGTCATTTAACCGAGAGGGTAGGAGGTAATAATCATGTGTAGACACAATGTATTTAATGTTCACATAAAATATAGTAAGGGATGTATATTTTTTGTTTCTGAATATTTTTCATTTATATCTGGAATGTATAAGGACGTTCAATTTTCTAAATATGATGTTTTAAAATATATCAATTTTTGAAAACATGTTTTAGGGAATGATATTTATTATACTAGTGGAATTATTCATGAATATAAAAAACATTATAATAATCCATATAAAAATTAATTAATAGATAAAAAACATATTGTAACTTAGGAAACCACTCTAACAATGGCCTGAATTGGTAGTATGGAATTCAGTTACTTCACCCCTTATAAATAATGCTCACCGTTATTAATGCAATATTGTGGTATCCAAGGTTTTCTCTTGAAGAGGATCCAGACTAGGTCATATAAATTATTAGTAGATTTATTTTTTGTAAGGACTAGTTAATTATATGTTTTAAAAGGTTAGTCATTCATAATAGAAACTAGATCATATAAATATGAAAATTTTATATTAAAAATTAGGTGTATGAATGATATATAATATACTACTTTAGATAATAATAATGGAAAAGTTTCAACTCCAATAAAGACTATTTATCTATGTCTATAAATTATTTATGAAGATGAACTACCTAAAATATACTTTATGATGTATTGTATACATGTAATGAATCCTAAAAAAGAAATCAAATATGGGTTTTATCCCATTATTAATGTAATTTAGTATCCCAAATACCTCAGAGAAACCATTATTAATTAAACCTACTATTCTCAATGATGACACATCTCCAAAGGAATATATATATATATTAAAAAAATACCATATTGCATTCACAAGTTTAAACAACATTTTAGGGTTGTTTAAAAGAAAATGAATTATATAATTAAAAATAACATCATACTAAACAAAAGATAAATTCTATAATTAATAATATTATTATAATGTAAATCAATAAACTCAAATGGGAAAAGTATTCCTTGGATTTCACTATCCATGACCACATGTGGTTTTACCCGATCAGAGATATATTACAATGTCCATAACATTATTCACCATATGATCACCTCCAACATAAGCATCTTATTTTAAATATCCATTGAAATGGATGTGTAGGCGCATGTCAATAATGAATAACATTAGAAGATTTTCCATCCAAATTTATATGTAATATTTTAGTGAATTTTAATACCCAATACATCATAAATTTTTAAGGTTATCAACTACAAACATATTTATATGCATATTGGATTTACTCAATAATCATAGAGGTGTATTTTTTATGTGTATAATTTTTTTGAATTACTATATGATATTTTATTTTGAGGAATATACTTTTCACTTTTCAGTTATTTAATTCATACACTAAATGCAACAAGGATCAAATTTTTTACCAAATTTTTCCTTCATACTTGGAGTGGTGGAATATATTTTATTTTAAAAAAATTTCATCTGATTTTGAGTAATGTTTCTTGATTTATATATAATGTAATGAAATATGTTCAGTTCGGTCTATTTCTTTTTTAAACATTAGTGTTATATCTAAGGCACATATTATTCGATTCAGAACTATGTTTTTTTGAATTAATTAAAAAATTATAATCTTAAAAAATGAACAATTATATATAGATCACATTTTAAAAATTTGTGGATGAAAGTTGATAATGATAAAAAAAATTAAATCATGAATTTTTAAATTTTTTAAAAAATATTATAAACCATATTAATAAAATAAATGATTTAATTTTAATTATGTCGGAAAAATGGGGTGGATTTATTCCTTGAGATATATTTAAAATATAATATTAATTTTATATCTATCAAGGGTGTGCATAAAAGACTGTAACAAATCAATTTAAATACACAAGCACATGACTCATACTACATTAATACCAAAGAACACTATATTATCATTCCCCTTAAATAAAAATTATTTAATATTATAAATTTTGTTCATTTAATATATTACCACCCAATTTATCATCCCTTTTAGAAAAACAATAACACACTAAAAGTTTCCCTCATAATAAATATCCTAATTTTAATTATCATTTTATTTTAAACTAGAAGACATTAAAAAGTCACTACGTGATTATTTAGTTTGTAAATTTCCACACACTTGAGTGAAGTAGTTTTTTTAATCCGGAATAATTTTTCAGTTTATACAGCAGATTATGGGTGGTAGGATTTAAATATCCAAAATATACAAGGAATAATAAGTAGACTTTTATATTATTTATGAAAAAATGTTTGATTCTTTTTATGTTAATCCAAATAATTCTTCAAATTATCCCTCAAAAAAGTGTATTAGATACAAAAATTTGGAAATATTTAAAATGTATATTACAAATCTATTATTAAAAAAACATTAATCCACTTAAATTTTTCCATGATAATCCAATTTTAAATTTTACTGTTATCAAAATCTATAAATATTTATTTTAAAAAGGTATTGATCGCTATTACTAAAGTTAATAAGTTGTGTGACTTCCCATTCCATATTTTATATTATTAGGAAATTTATGATACAATAATTTCATCCTAAATAATCTTAAAATTAGTATAAAAACAATAATGAAAAAAACCTCAAAACATGGGTTCGATAAGAACACAAATTTTCACTTATAGAACATATTTAATTTTATTATTGTTTCCTAATGTAATAGTTTGATAGGTTGTTCATGAAATTATAAGTGATAAAAAGTATTAAATTTAAAATGTATAACTTAAAAAAGGGTTCAATTTTTATAGGGATAATTTGAACTAGTTTAAAAATTTAAATCATATTCCACACAAGTCATTTAGCCAAACATGTTTTTTAAAAATGAATAAAATTATTGTAAAATTCTATAGCATTTGGTTCTATCATGATGTGTGGTGAATTTAATGAATATGTAAAAAAGTTTTATAATCCTTATAGGTATGTGAATATAAAATTTAGGAAGTGTTTGTGGCATATAATTCAAAATTAAATTGTCTATTGGTCAATTGTCCAAAATTTTGAATGATAGTAAATTTTATTTAAATTATTATTTAAATTCACTTTCAAGGGGATACTTTTTCTCAATGAAATTGGGTTTTATAATATAAATATATAAATACCGAGATTTTATTTTTTAAAAAAACATTCAAATTTGTCATTAGAAATATACAAAATAAAATAAAAAACATGTAAAATTTATTGAAATAAGACAGTGGAATTTTAAAAAAACATGAAAAACATAATATAATAAATGATAATTTCAAAATGATAGTTATTTTTAACAATTTACATAATATAATTCAATTCATATAAAAAATTTAAATGATGAATCTTTGACATATCTGAAACATGCGAAAAGGAAATACACAACCTAATTGAGAAAATACATCCTTATGATAGCCTCTTAGCTACTACCAACTAGAATACATGATGAAAAATAAGAAAAAAGTTGTTAAACGTTTCTAGAAATAAAAAGAAAAGAACAAATGTAAAAATATAAAATATAAGTTTAATAGTGGAAAGAAATAGGGTAAAACCACTTCATGTGATGATAGACTTTTTTTGAGGTCTCCAACTATGGTAATGAATATTTAACAAAGTAAATGGTATTTGAGATTATAAATTTGAATCAATAAAATATAAATGAAATATATTTCAAAAAATGAATCTCCCCTATTGAATTCATATTCAAACACTTTCTCATAATGAAAATACACATATAAGTAACATATTATTGATTTAATACATAATTTCCATGTGTTTTCTGATCATCTTCAATGTATTTTTTAAACGTACTATGGGTAAGATTTTATTTTAATTGAAACTATTTTTATTGTTCAGTCATGTATGTAGAAATGAGGTCCTATTTTGTAGTAACAATATGAAGTGTTATTATATTTTTCATCACTAGTATATTCAAACCATAATCACTATTAGGATAATGAAATTATTTATGTATAAACTAAACATATGAGTAGTCAGTATAATAATCAATCTCTTATCAAAAAACTAATATCACCTATGAAACCACATGGAAATGGTGCCTATTTATAGAATTGGTTTTTTCATTTTAACACATGTTAATAATTTTTTTCCTAGAAATGATATTCCATGGTACCAGAAATTTTATCATGAGGGTGATAATGGAATTTTTATCAAAAAAAGAACATTTCTTGGATTTTTTTAAAGGGTTAGTAATTTACTAATTTAGAAAAGAAAAAACATAGTAAAAAAAAATAAAATTCATTCATATATTAAATTATATTTTTATATTATATGTATTACTAAAAAATCATAGAATTTAGATAATATTAGTTTTTATTTTTTCACACTACAACACTCTCTTTGTACATGTCTATAAAAATATTATCATAATGAAAATTTTAATTTATGATTCAATACCACAATTAATACAAATACATCAAAATATAGACCATGTAGAGAACACAGTTATGCTTGTTTCTCATTATGTATATTATTAAATTTTATAATGTCCTTCAAGAAATAAATGATAATTAAAAGAAATGTAATCAATGGAGAGACATTATAAATGAAATTTAAAAATTAAGACACCCCACATTACATTTATAAGAAAAAACAAAAACTAGTTAATTTTATAATAATGTGTCTTCCAAAAAGAAAAGGGAGCTCTTGATTAATGAAAAATAGTTTCTTGAATAAATTAAAAGAGTATAGTGAAAAAAACAAAAAAGGGAAAAAGTATCATCATGATTACATTTTCAATAACTACATGAGTGTTTATCCCATCATGTCAATATTACACAGTGTGTACTCTAATTTTCAATCCAATCATCTCCAGATCATAGATTTCTCATTATCTGTACTTTAAAATATAAGTGTAACATATATTTACATGTAAGTGTTGAAATATATTTTATCGCAATTTCTACACATAAAATTTCATTGATGTTTTTTATAATTTTATGAAATAACCCTTAATGATATTAAAACATATTATTTTTTTAAATATCTTATACAAACTCCCAAAAGATTACATTTCCATAAAATATGTCCAAAAATTGTTTTGATTGAATTACTAAATCACACATTTTCTATTAGAATAGTTTGTTCAATTTCCCAAAGATAAAGATGTTTGATGTGAGAACTATTTATCAAAATTTTCTTGGATAGATTATTGAGCCACATATATCTAAAATATATATCATTTATAATTTATGTAATAATATTTAGAGTTATGTTTCAAATGATATGACTCATTTAGTGGTGGTAGGTGAATATAAACCACCCAAATATTTTCCAATTCTCCTCCTTTATTTTGGACTCAAATGATATGATTCTTTACAAGGACTATTTGAATGAATTGAATCAAACTATTCATAAAGTCCTATAAAAATGAAATATTAAATTTGTATCAATTTAAAAAAATTTATGTTAGAGATAATAAAATTATAAAAATACATAGAAATTATTATTCATTCCATTTTTTAGAAACTTCCAAAAAAAAACAAAATAATGCTTTTTTAAAATAAATATTTTTCAATTTTATTCATTTAAATGCATAAAAATTTAGTGAAATGTTTTTCCCTATCATTTCCACAATTCCAAATATGCACTTTCGATTAGAACGTGCAAAAAAATGTCATGTATCAATTTATAGACTATTGGGAATGAATTTCTTCTCAATTAATGAATTATAGACAAATGAAAATGTCCATAAAATACAGCATGAAAATGTTTTATAATTGTTGACATGATATTTGAATTTATTTGATAACAAACCCATGAATAACCTAATTAATGATAAGATAAAAATATCCTAAAAAATATAAGATTGAAACCAGAAAAAATATATCAAAAATATATATTTTCAATATTGGCACTGAATTCGAAAAAAAACCAAATGCTTCCATTTTTAGGTGCACTAAAGACACTGTTTGAATCAATGAACCCTTCCAAAAGGACAAGTGTGTCAAAAATATGATTCGAGACCTACACTCCTGACTTAAATTTGGAACAAGGGCCTTGCATTCACAATTTGACATTAAAAGTCCATATTCCACCATTAAAACCCAAAAACAATTAATGATGTCATTTGAAAATGGATATGTTGACGCATAAAATGATGGAATGAATGTAAGTTTGTTACATGCATTATTAAATGTCATTTCCCACTTCCACACAACAAATATTATGAGGAATTTCCTATGATTTCACCTTTATATAGGATTAAATCACATTTCATTGGAGTAACGATCCAAAAGTTGATCTATTTCTTCAACATAGACAATAACTCCTCTTCTGTGACATCACACAAGATATGAAACCCTCAAGGTATATGATCTTTCACTAAATGTTCCTTATGTGTCCCCTTAGTGTGTGCCAAAAATGTACTGACCCTCTCCCATTTACATTTAGCCTATGGAATTTCCTTACACAATAAACTCCTAGAATGATACACATACCCTTGTGCACACCCATATTCTAAATAATCCCTTCCCTTTTTTTAAATTTGACTATAATATTGTGTGAACCCCCTCCCTTAAGCTCTCGAGGTTTCCTTTACCTTACAAACCCATGTTTGATGCCCTTTTTCATGCACCCTTCACATCATGCACACACCTCTCTAGCCCATCACTCAAAGGTTTCACTTGGTGATTTCATAGTACCTTGTGACGTGTCTTTAGTTCTTTTACCCTAACTTTTTCTTTTTGTAATATGTACTCAAATGTATTTTTTATTTTTTTTCATAACCCTGAAAATGTGAATCCTACAATTGACCACTGCTCTGAACATATCCTTTTTGTAACTACTAATACCATCCCTTACCACTATGTGGGTGGGTATTAATTATGTATGTATAGGGGGTATGGAGTGTTTCCTCCCCATTTGACTAGTTATATGTTAAACTAGAAATCCTTAATATCCTCAGCAATCAATGTTAAACTATAGTCTCACCTAATGCAATGTACATGGGGTTCCATGACACTAAAATTTTACATGCCCACTCATCTCCAAAGGGGTGTGATCTTCCTCAAACAGTGTTATATCTTCCTTATATGTGATGATATATTCTTTGAGATGGTTCCATACATAGTCCCCACACCAACTCTCAATGATAGAAATTTCAAAATGCAGCCATCCGGTGTAATACTTTTTCTTTAATCTCACACCAAACATGACTCATTTGGTATTACAGGTTAGTACTGATTGTGACACCCTTATTCTATATAACTATACATGTGTAAAACTTGACCTCATGTAAGCATACCAAATTATGGGGTTTTCATTCATATCGTCCAAACTATGTACAAAGGAATAATCCATGTGTTTTAATCCTAAAAAAGGTAAACAATGGTGCTCCCTACAAGGTATGTACCATAATGTTGTGATACCATCCATTTATGGGAGGCATCCAATGGATTCAAATTATTGGGGTGTGTTGATAGATCACCATCACATAGACATTATCCTATTGTGATCACATCATACACTTCCAACCATTGGGGCCATTTCAACATTCACTCCCAAACCCCATGCCTCAATTCCATCTAGGCCACCTCCTATGGTGTCCCAACCCCAATCTGCATTTTCCTAGGCTGCTATCTATGTATATCCCTAGCTTGTCTCTGGTAATCTACCCAAGAATAAGCCATGATTCCATGCCCCATTATAAAAATTAAGTGGAATTTGATCCCTATATTCTAAATAGGGTACATAGGAAGCCTCCTTGAAATTCAATACCATCATCCATTCCAGTCGAGTTCATTCTTATGATTCGGAATGTCTCATGAGGATTATGTCACATCCCAAAGGTTCCACATTTTTGGGGTCTGCATCCATATGATTGATTATCACTGGCAGCCTACATAGGAGTCTAGTCACCCCATCTCAACGACATGGAATTCGATCCATATATTCTACACATGGTACATAGACAGCGTCCATGTGGTTCATTCCAATCAGAACTGACACTATATAAATTCCATCCATTAAATCTCTTAAACATCATCAAAATCCATCCTAACTATTAATAGATCTTCGATATCCCAATTATGTTATTCCATCCATCATTTCCATCTCATTACATATGCCCCTTTCACCTTATTGTTACTCTCTATAGCACCCGAGCAATGATAAATGCATAATCCCCAAAAACTCTATAATGATCCAACCAAGAGTGATCCTCTTATGAAACCCAGATATCCATTTGAAAGCCTCATGAACCATAACCCCTTCAAAATACAAGGTTTTTGATCCATTTATTCTACATAGGGTATATAGAAGGAATCCCCGAGGTTCAATCCCAACCAATAGAAAACTATAGTGTCCTCTTATTTGGGGTCCACTTCCCTGATCTGTCCTTAGTGGCATCTAGATCAACTTTCATGGTGTGAAACCTACCCATTATGAGACACACAACACCTCGACCTATGTCATTGTGAATTTTGATACATTCATCTAGTAAACCATCCAAGTGTGAACCCCAAAGGATAAACCTATTTGAACATTATATAAGGGATGTTTCAATCAATATCAACATATCTTTATGTGTATTTAAACTCTAAACCCACCCTACGTTAAACATGGGATGCATGAGTAAACCCTCAGAAGAAATTACTATAGAGTAATGTTCCTTGTGATTTCTATAGGATTCCTAGGGTTTCATGCCCTTCATACTCCCTCTTATGGAGAAGATAAAAGATGGTCTAATGTACTAGTGCCCAGACATGTTTCTGATGATCAATATGACTACTATCTTGACTAAAGTTTTCTTCCTTGACTAGACCGATTGTAATTCCTAGATAGAAGAAAAATAATTAACAAATGTCCAAAATTACATGAAATCAAGATTAATTTCAAAAATTACTACTCCAATATATGTGTGGGACCTTGACTTGGAAACTAATTCCATGGAGGAATCCATGGAACAGAGATATGACATTCCATCATCTCATTTAGATCAATGATAAGACTTATATAATAAAATAATAAATAGAACCCACCTTTGGAATGGAGGAATACATGATAAAATGCATCTTTAGGTGAAGATAAATAGACACATGCCCGCCATGAGGGTGAAGGAGTGTGCAGATGAGGTAGACACACCTCGAAAAGAATAAACCGAAACAATCAATCATTGATAATTTATATTTATAATCATTTCATCCACAAAGCTACCTTAAAATATTATTTTTTGATTTAGATGTTTTTGAATTATAAACATATTTAATTTTAATGAACTAAGAACTTACCTGAATATTTAGTATAGGAGTGATTAACATCCATTATTTCGATTGATTAATCTTCATTTGAATATTTTAATTTCCTCCCAAGGTAATCCATATTAATAAAAAAATCCAAAACATAACATCCCCACCCACATGAGTTCATCTATATATGTATTTTTTTACTTTTTGAGCTGGTGGGAATGAGATTACATGTTTATAATGTGCTAGAATAATAGGTTGATTATGGAATTATAATTGATCAAAATGACAATATGAGAAAGTCAGACCCCATTGAAAATGATATATTGGAAATGGGGCTTTAAAATCAGCGAATTTCATCAAATATTATCCATAAAATTTCTTCATTCTCATATTTTTTTATAGAAACTAATAAATTAATTATTAAATTAAAATTTATATAGATCTATACTAGAGTGAGGTGAATGCGTATAAATTTTCAACATAATTCAGAATCATTAATGTTATGTTCATGAATAATTTAGATTGTGACATAAATCATGAGATTAAAAATTATAATGAATTTTTATGAATTTTATAAATACTTTACCATGAAGCATGGGTTATTTTGTCATATATTCCAAATTTATTTAATGAAAAAATAATTTCACTCAAATAAATGTGGATAAAATAATATAAACGATATAATCTTATGTTCAATTGTTTTAAAAAATAAATAATATTTTATAAAAATAAAAAATATGAAAGAAAAACACACTAAAATATAAATAACACAACAATAAAAATTTAATAAGAAACCCCACAAATGACTTTTAATCAAAGGAATATTCCTCTAAAACAATAATTTTTCAATGTCATCATTGTGTAGACATTTATATGATTAGTTAAAATAAATAAAAAATTATATTATGAAAAATAAGTAGAAAGGAATTGAAAACAATATTTGAGAATTAAAATCCTAATATTGGTCCCTTAAATTCTACCAAATGGATAAAAACATTAAAAACTTGAAAATATTTTGTTCAAACAGAAAAAAAATTTAATAACAAATTATTATTGAAATTGGAAAATAGGATTGGACTTTTCTTGAACTAGTCTTTGTAGGTTCTAGGAATAATATATTCCTAAATATGCATTGAAAATGGGTTTTCTACACGCTTTTAAATTGAAAATATTCTTTCTAAAAAATAAATAAATGTTATATACACTATTAATTGTCAACCTTCATAAAATTTTTAATCTTGAAAATATATTTAGACAAATGTAATTCTGTAACATTATTTTTTTCCAAATGTAGTATATGAGAGAACAATATCATTAATCCCCATCGTAATAATTGATCTTTATAAATTCTACCCATTTGATGTTGAATGTACACTACATAATATGGTTTTCATTATTTTCAAATCATAATATTAATTATTCATTGAAATTTAGATTGGAACCATTATCCACATGTAAACTAGTAGAATAAGATATCAGTTCTTCAATTTCCCCCACAAATTCATCTATCACTTTAATATATTCTTCAGTAACGGCCTTTAGAAATGGTTTTAAATATTAAATCACCCAAATAAGTGTTATAGTTTTTGAATATAATTCAATAAAATTTAAATGCAATTGATATGAAAAAAATATTCCACACTTATATAATTTATCTTTAAACCTTTCTTATTATGAAATGAAAATGGAATTTCATTTGACAGATAGGGTAAGAGGTAATAATCAAGTGTAGACTCAATGTATATAATGTTCTCATAAAATATAGTAAGGGATATATATTTTTAGTGTCCAATTTTATAAATTATATCAGGTATGTATAAGTATGTTCTATTTTCTAAATATAAAGTATTAAAATATAAATTTATTTGAAAAAATGTTTTATGGAATGATCTTTATTCTACTAATTGAATTATTCATGAATATGAAAAAATAATAATAATCACAATAAAAATGTATTTAATGATAAAAAAACTATAACATAGGAAACCACTCTAACAATGGCCCAAATTGGTAGTCTGGAATTCTGTAACTTCACCCCTTATAAATAATGTTTGCTGTTATTAATACAATATAGTGGTATCTAAGGTTGTCTCCTGAAGTGGTTTCAGACTAGGTCATCTATATTATCATTAAATTAATTTTTTGTAAGGATTAGTTAATTAGATATTTTAAACGGTTAGTCATTCATAATAGAAACTAAATCATATAAATATTATATAGTTATATTAAATATTATAGGTATGAATGATATATAATATACAATAATAAATATGAATGGAGAAGTTTCAACCCTTATAATGAATATTTATCCTTGTTGATAAATTTTTTATAATGATTAATTACATAATATATAATTTAAGATGTAATGTATACATGTAATGATACCTAAAAACAAAAAATGAAATCCAATATGGTTTTTATCCCATTATTAATGTAATTTAGTATCCCAAATACCTCATAGCAACCATTATTGATCAATCTTACTGTTCTCAATGATGATACAACTCCAAAAAAATATATATACTAAGAAATACCATATTACATTCCCATGTTTAAATAAAATTTTAGAGCTGTTTAAATGAAAATGAATTATATAAAGTAAAATATCATCATAATAAATGAAACATAGTTTCTATGTCTAATATAAATATCATAAAGGAAATCGATAATCTCAAATGGGAAAAGCATTCCTTGGATATCACTATCCATGACCAAATTTGGTTTTATCCCTTCAATGATAGATTATAATGTATGAAATATTATTAACCACATGATCAACTCCAATATAAAAATCTTATTTTAAATGACCTTTGAAATGGATGTGTAGACACATGTCAATAACGAAAAATAGTAGAAGATTTTCCATCCAAATTGATATGTAATATTTTATTAAATTTTAATACCCAATACATCATAAATTTTTTGGGTTATCAACTAAAAATTTATTTTAATTAATATCGGATTTACTAAATAATAATATAGGTTTATTTTTTTGTGTAATTTTTTTTGAATTACTATATGATATTTTATTTCAATGAATATATTTTTTACTTTTCAATTCTTTAATTCATACACTAAATGAAAAAAGGATCAAATTATTTGCCTAATATTTTCTTTATATAAGGAGTGGATGAATATATTTCATTTTTAAAAAATTATTCTAATTTTGAGTAATGTTTCCTGATTTATGTATAATTTTAGGAATTATGGTCAGTTTGGTCTACCCAATTTTTAAAAATTAGTGTTATATATAAGGAACATATTATTTGATTTAGAAATATGTCTTGTTGAATTAATTAAAAAAAATTAATCTTAAGAAATGATATATTATATTTGGATCACATTTTAAAAATATTTCTATGAAATATGAGAATGATAAAAAAATTATAAATCCTGAAATATTTTATTTTTTAAAATATTTTAAAAACCATATTAATAAAATATATTATTAATTATTATTTATTTAGGTAAAATGGGATGGATTTATTCATTGAGATACATGTAAAATATAATATAATTTTATATCTATTAAGGGTATGCATAAAAGACAATATCAAATCAATAAAAAAACACAAGCACGTAACTTCCACTAATTTAAAACCGAGGAAATCTATATTATCATTCCCCTTAAATAAAATTTATTTAATATTATGAATTTTGTTAATTAAAAATATTACCACAAAATTTATCATCCCTTTCTAAATAACACTATCCTACAAAAATTTTCCCTCCCAAAAAATATTTTAATTTTAAATTGCATTTTATTTTAAACTAGAACACATTAAAAAGTTACTACGTGATTATTTAGTTTGTAAATTATCTCACATTTGAGTGAAGTATTATTGTTAATCAGCAATAATTTTTCTGTTTATATAGCGGATAATGGGTGGTACTAATTAAAATCCAAAATATACAAGGAATAATTAGTAGTCTTGTATATTATTTATGAAAAAACGTTTGATTCCTTTTTATGTAAATCAAAATAAGTCTTCCACTTATTCCTTAATAAATTGAATTAGCTACCAAAATTTGGAAAATTTTCATATGTAAATTACAAATCTATTATTAAAAAAACATTAATCCATTCAAATTCTTCCATGATAATCGAATTTCATATTTTTCTATTTCCATAATTTATTAATATTTTTTTTAAAAAGGTATTGATCACTATTACTAAATTTAATAAGTGGTATCACTTCCAATTATATATTTTATAATATTTGGAATTTTATAATACTATAATTTCCTCCTAAATAATCTTCAAATAATTATAAAACAATAACTAAACAAACCTCAAAACATGGTTTCAATAAGATCAAGAATTTTTACTTATAGAACATGTTAGATTTTGATTATAGTTTTTTAATGTAATTGATTTATGGGTTGTTAATGATGTTATTAGTGGTTTCAATGATTAAATATAAAATTTATAACTCGAAAAAAGTTTCAATTTTGATAGGGATAATTTGAACTAGTATAATAATTTCAATCATATTCCACACAAGTCGTTCAGCCAAACATGTTTTTTTAAATTAAATAAAATTCTTGTTAAATCCTATATCAATTGTTTATATCATGATGTGTGATGAATATAATAAATATGTAAAAACATATTATAATCCTTATAGGTATGTGAATATAAAATTTAGGGTGGGTTTATGGAATGTAAGTGAAAAATAAATTTTCAATTGGTCAATTGACTAAAATTTTGAATCAAAATCAAGATTATTTTAATAAATAATTAAATTCAACTTCAAGGGGATATTTCTTATAATCAAAATCGGGTTTTTTTGTATAAATATATTAATAACGAACATTTAATTTTTTTTACTACATTTATATTTGGAATTAAAAATATTCAAAACAAAAATAAAAAACATTTAAAATTTATTGAAATAAGATAGTGTAATTTATAAAAAATAACAAGAAAAACATAATATAATAAATGCTAATTTCCAATTAATGGTTAATTTTAAAAATTTACAAAATATAATTTTAATCGTATGATAAATTTAAATTATGAATCATGGACATATACTAAACATGCGTAAAGTAAATACACAACCTAGTTGAGAAAAAACATTCTTGTGTTAGTCTCATAGCAACTTCGAACTAGAATACTAGATGAGAAATAAGAAAAAATTCATTAATCTTTTCTAGAATGAAAAAGAAAAATACAATTATAAAAATATAAAATATAAGTGAAATATTGGAAAGAACTAGGGTTAAACCACATAATGTGATGATAGAATTTTGCAATGGTCTCCAAAAATTGTATTGAATCTTTTAAAAAGTAAATGGTATTTGAGAGTATAAAGTGGACTTAATAAAATATAAATGAAATATAATTTTAAAAAATGAATCTCCCCTATTTAATTCATATTCACACAATTTCTCATAATGAAAATAAACTTAATCGTAACATGTTTTATATTTTAGTTGATAATTTCAAGTAGTTGTCTTATCATATTCAATGTATTTTTTGAATATACCGGGGTAAGATTTTATTTTTCATGAAATTATTTTGATAGTTCACTAATGTATGTTGAAACGAGGTCCTATTATTTAGTAATAATCTGATGTGTTATTATATTTTTCATCACTAGTATATTAAAACACTAATCAATATTAGGATCATGGAATTGTTAATGTATAAACCAAACATTTGAGAGGTTACTATAAAAATCAATTTCTCATCGAAAAAATAATGTCACCTATAAAACCACATGGAAACAATTCCAATTTATAGAATTTGTTTTTAAAGTTATCCCATGTTAATAATTTTCCTCCTAAAAATGAGGTACCATGATACATGATATTTTATCACAGGTATGTTAATGAATTTTTCTAAAAAAATAAGAAAATTTCATAGATTTTTTTAAAGAGTTAGAAATTTAGTTATTTAGAAAAGGACAAAAAAAGTTAAAAAAACAAAATATTATTAATATTATAAATTATATATTTATATTATATGTATTACTAATAAAAATCCTAGAGTTTAGATAATAGTAGTTTGTATGTTTTAACACTAACATACTCCCTTTTTACATGACTATAAATGTATTATCATATTTCCAATTTTAATTTACGTATAAATACCACAATGAATACACAAAAATCATACTAGAGACCATGTAGAGAACAAAGTTAGGGTTTCTTCCCCTTATGAATATTATTAAATTTCATAATATCCTTTGAAAAATCAATGATAATTAAAGAAAATGTACTCAATGGAGGGACATTTTGAATTAAATTTAAAAATTAAGAAACCCATCATTACTTTTATAATTTTAAAAAAACTAGTTAATATTATAAAAATGTGTATTCCAAAAAGTCAAGGGTGATCTTTATTAATGAAAAATAGATTCTTGAATAAATTAAATGTTTATAGTGAAAAACAACTAAAAAGAAAGAAAAGAATCCACATGATTACCCTATCGATAACTACTTTGGTGTTTATCCCATCATGTCAATATTACTCCTTGTGCTCTCTAATTCTCAATCCATGATTTTCCAGAACATAGATTAATAATTTTCTAACTTCTAAATTATAAGTATCGATGAATATTTAAACTCAATTTATACACCTAAAATTAGAGTGATGTTTTTTATATTTTTAAAAAATAATCCTTAATGATCTTATAATATCGTGTGTTTTTAAATATCTTATACAAACTCCCAAAAAATAACATTTCCATAAAATATGTTCATAAATGTTATGATAAAATTACCTAATCAATCCTTTTCTATCTGAATAGTTTGTTCAATTGCACTCACATATAGAAGTCTGATGTGAGAACTATTTATCAAAATTTTATATGATAGAATATTAAACCACAAATCTCTATATTATATATCATTTATAATTTAAATAATAACATTTAGATTTATGTTTCCAATAATATGACTAATTTTTTGTGGGTTGGTAAATACAATCCACCCAAATATTTTCCAATTTTCCTCCTTTATTTCGGCCTTAAATGATATGATTCTATATAAGGACTAATTGAATTAATTGAATCTAAATATTCATAAAGGCCTACAAAAATTAAATATTCAATTTGTATAGATTTATAAATATTTATGTAAGAGATAATACAATAATTAAAATATATAGAAATTATTATTTAATCAATTGTTTAGGAAATTCCAAAAAAACAAAATAATGTTTTTTTAAAATAAATATTTTTCGTTTTTATTCAATTAAATACAAAAAAAATTAAATTAAAAGTTTTTTCCCAATCATTTTCACAATGCCAAATATTCACCTTCTATCACCCCTTGCTGAAAAGTAATGTCATGTATCATTATATAGACTATTGGGAATGATTTTCTTCTCGGTTAATGAATAATGAACAAATGACAATGCCCATAAAATTATACATGAAAATTATTTATATTTGTGGACTTGATAATTGAAATTAATTGATAAAAAATCAATGAATAACCCAATGAATCAGAAGATAACAATATCCATAAAAATATATAATTTTGAAACCAAAAAAAATATAAAAAAATATATTATCAAAATAGAATAGAGAGACAAATTAAATATAAATAAATAATGGATGAAATAATAAGAAGATGATACGTTGATGAATCTAAAAAATAAAAAAATTAAAAAAAAACCTATTTAAATTCGTAACAGATAAATAATCAATTACTATTTCCACCAATATACATAAATCTCAATGTCATCATCCAAATCAACATAGAATATGGACAAATATGTAATATTATAGGCATGAAAAATATATTAATAGTAGGTATCACCCTCACACCCTATGCATAACCATTAAAATTAAATCCATTTAATGGTGTTCCAAAAGATAAGTATAAATTCGGTTTTTCAATTTTGTTACAAATAATTAACTAGTTACCTATAAGGGTAAACAACCTTTACATATAAATCATTTCAATTTCCATGTATAATAATTATTTATCCCTTTATGATAAGTGAGTTTTTAATATTAATGGAAATTTGTTCTAATAATAGATAGTTATCCCAAGATGCAATATCACATAAAAATAATCACAAAATCAATGCAATCCTGCTAATTATCATGTGAACCTAAGAGATATATATAAAATATAGGATAAATATAAAGTGAAATATTTATAAATACTGATTATGGATAACATACAACTTACCATAAAAACATATACCCTACCTAACCTGAATAATGAAAAAAGACACCATAAATGAAATCTCATAATTGAATATAGTAACCAAAGCATGATACACAACTAGTAAATTATGTCATCTTTTATTCCCCAACCATTTTCATTTTTTCCCATGAAATATAAATGCATTTGGTACAAAAAATGTCACAATATGGTAATATAATATCTGTAATCAATTATATCACATCGTTGCTTATGAACGCCATTCATTGGAACATCCACCTTTGTTCATCTACTAAAAAATAAATATAATTCCACAAAATGGGATAAAAATACCCTTACTATTAACAAACAATTATCTTAAAAACACAATGGGTATTGTTTCAATGGATTTTTATTTTGAGAATAGAAAATTTTTTCTTTCTCTAACAAGACCTTATTAATACCATTATGGAAATCATGTTTTCATAATTTCCTTTGAAAATGAATAATCTAAACATTATTAAGAAATCTTAATTATATAAAAATATATATATAACCATTACAAATATTCTACGAAAAAAATTTCTTTAGAAGACCATCATTTATTTTGGGTTTTTAATTAAAACACCATTGTTATGTTTGAAAACCAATCATAATTAAATAAATAGAAATTAAAACCAATACTACGTGTGGATGAGTTTTATAAAAGAGATTTAGAATTATTTACCATATAGAAGTCCATTTTGATAAAGATATGATTTAAAATAAAAAACATATTTTTGAATATGTTGTTACACACACACATAATGTTTATTGAAACATGTAATACATATGTTAGAAATCAAAAGAAATAATGATTTTATATATAGATGATCAATGATGGAAGAATATACTATGAACTAATATCTTTTATAAAACACAACATTAACATATTTAAATCATCGAATGAAATCACATTAAGGAAAAGTTAAATCCTACATTTAACAAAAACATAAATATATACCAATGTTATAAAATAAACTAGAAAAAAAGATGATAATTGATAATGAGAATGTATTAGAATGGAAAATATATGGACAATAGAATTATTAGTCAGATTACCAGGAATAATGAATAATATAATTTGAAGAAATGCATGGTTATTTCTATGATAGGGAGGGAACACAATAAGGAGGCACATATGAGGTCACAAAAGAGAAGAGGTTAATGTGGGGGTAAGGAATGAACCCAGAATGGTTTAAATTGAGAGACAAAAAAAAACTAGAAATCCTCATTTTTAAAACATGTTATAATAATGTTTTGTGAAAAATCCCTTCATAAACATGAGGGGTCTGACACATATTTCAGTTCTAATATCTATGATCACATCGTGGTGTGATCATGACCATTATTGGAGGGGCCCATAGGGATATTTCCTTTATTATAGCATGCTATAAATATAACAATTCCAATGAGAAGCAATACAAAACATTAGAAATTGGATATAACTAGATTATGGTGTAATTTTCATATAGGTTCATGACATAATGTACTTCCAAATTGTCGGTTCCCTAAAATCAAAAAAAATTCATAGAAACGAAGAAATTATTGGAATGTAAATCAAAACATGTGAATTGATAATACTAAAATAATATATATTGGTTGGGGTTGAATATTTCAATGCTTTATTGAACATCGCTATAGGAATTCTCTTGATATAATTTTATTAAATGTTGTGGTGGGTTTTTCAAATATACAATAAATAATATTGCTAAAGTACAATTTTAATCGGTAATCAAATAAATCTCCATTTTCTCGTAGGACATTATGAATTCCCAAGTGATGGAGATATTCACCTGGTCACCCAAAAACAACATTTGGGGATGATATTTTGAATCATAAAATATAAAAATAGTCAATGCACCGTATGTTGAACACCATTAGATAAATAAAACAATACAACTACAACACATAGAAGGTGTTATTAAAAAGACTAAAAGTAGAGTATAAATGCCTTAATCTAATGGTAATTCATGACCACCCAACATTTCCCAAACTACCCACCCACCACAAACCACGTATTTAACAACAAAATAATTTGAAAGAAAACATGATCACCTAAAATAAAAATATTAATGATGAAAATACAAAATATTCCAAGCAGGGTGTGAGTTATATAGTCTAGAATGATACCCACAAAGTTTCTATGAAGAAACATTATAAAGTTATCAAAATATAATAATCAAGATTAAAATGTGTAATGAATTTTTTTTTTACTTTCATAATATTAAACCATTAAATTCAAGTTACAATAGGATTGTGTTTTAAAATATAATTTTGAACATTTCCAAATACCTTATGAAACAAAATTCATATACATAAAATATCAACATTTAAAATCCAAACGTATTTTTGAAAGTATTTGTAAACCATTACACAAGATAATGTAAGATAAATAATGATTTGGTAAGAACATGAACCATATATTGACATCCTATAATAATGTTATTAAAATAGTTTCAAGGTGAAACATATTAACAATATAATTAATCAATAATTATAATCATCAAGAGAGAAAACTCTATTTCCATGTAGTAGAAATAAACAATGTCATGTATAAATTGTAAATTATATATATACAACCAAGATAAGATAGTGGCTAAACCATGGTCTAACTAATAAAGAAAACCATGAATGATTATAGGGCATAAATCAACTATCATAGGTCGCAAGAAAACCCAGTCTACACCAATATGCTTCTAGGGCCACAAATATATATCATAAACCTTTAATTATCTATATAGAACAACTACTTCGTGTGTGATACCACATAAAATCATAAATCTAGGTCATATAACCAATATACATATTTTCCCATGACTAGGTAAAATATGTGAGTGAGGAAATCAAGTATCAATGATCACATTCAGGATCATCATTAATGTCAACATGGGATAACTCCCCCTATAATTCATCTCATTAATAATTTACATATCAGTCTTCTAAAAACTCACTCAATGTTAATAATATATTTATCAGAAGACATCGATGTGGAGAAAAGAAATCTTGCAGTTAACATCAAGGTATTAATAAAATAGGGGATCATTTCAATGTTCCATTATTGCTATCACGAAACATCAATTTCAAGTGAAAACTATTTTTAGATTAATATTCTAAACTGTAACCATACCCCAATTTTTTAAAATATCATCATCAGAATGTTAAATATTCTTTTGGATCATGCATTTTATTATAAAATTTAACTAAGGCCTCCAAATTATGATTACAAATTTTAAATTACCAATATCATTTTAAAATAAAGTTCTACATCATTTATATTTGAATAGTTCAGCCATTCAAATTCACCTAATAATGACTAGTTATAAATCAATAAAAAATCACTCAAAGTTGGATTTTGGTCACTTCGTAAATTTACTCTTTGAATACAATGTGAAAAACATCAAACGAATCCCTAATTTTATTAAAATAAATCAATTTCATTGATGAAATAAATTTCTTATCACAAGAACTGTAATTCATCAATATAATCGTTAATTATTTTTTAAAAATGTACAATACAAGAATGACATTCAAAAATTAAAAAATTGTGAGAAGAATATAGATTTGATTAAATTTTACCAATTAGGTTTTGAAATCATTTTTAAGAGGATCAAATATTGTTTCATCAAAAAAGTATTGATCCAGATTCATAGAAAAAATATTAAGAAAATAAAATTTATATCGATGAATTCTCTGAAAACAATGAATCAAAATATGATGGAAATCTATAGATCCAACTTCTTCAAATATATAGTATAAAATTATAATTATTATGATATGTGTCTCCTCTGATTGTGTTCAATGAATCATTGATATGGAATTTTTAGTTAACTGAGAAGTCTTCATAGAATCACAATTCTATTCCAACAACTACAATTGAGAAAATTTTAGGGCCTCCATATCATTATAGATTAATAAATAATGTTAAGATAAGATATTGAAGGCCTAAAAGAGAATAATATTTATGAATGAAAATAACAAATTTTATTTGAACATTGATCCACTAATTGATGAGGATAGGTTAGAAAAAATGCCTCTAGATATCTTTAAAAAGAGTATGACCATGATTAGAATCAAATTGTAGATGTTTTGAGTTAAAACATTGGTCTAAAGATTTTTATTAGGAATTTTAGAATATTAAATTTTTATCACACAGTTTCCCATAGAAGACCATGTATTTAGTATTAAATATTAAATAAAACATTCACCTCTAATATAATTTTATAGATATCAAAATGGGTTGCATTCATGGTCTTAAATCCCATAATACAATTGTGATCACTGACCTAGTCTTCTAAATAAGGTTTCAGGGTTTTTCAATACTTCTATAAAATAAATTTTCCATCATTGAGAGCTAAAAAAGGAAAATGTTTCATGAGAATGTGTTCAATGTATGAAATAACAACTAAAAAATTATTTTTAGGCCTAGAAAACATTAAAAACATCAAAATATATACCAAAATATAGAAAAGGGTTCCAATAGAGAGTTGACCAATCACTGAAATAATATACCATAATGTAGGTAATATGATGTTAAAATATTCCTAGTATAATTATTTATATACAAAAAATGATATCAGTATGATAGATAGAAAAACACACGTCAAAAATAACTCCATCACTCATCATTTGATGTGGACGGTTTATAAACAAGATGAAATTATCACTGAAATGTTTTTATGAAGTACAACTCCATTATTAACTCATGTATCCAAAAAATACTCCAATATCATCACATATTTACAAATATGAGAGGTTTTAATGACCTAAGATATGTGTTACATCCATTTAGTGGTTTAACGAAATGGAGTAACATAAAAAGAACATATCCCTTCCACCCAAATAAGTTATATCAGTTACATATGATAATGAATCATGAAGATATTACACCAAAAACCCAAAAAAAATGAAAAATAAATACACACAAATATTTATAGACAAGTAAATTATCTAAGCATACATATATGATCAAACAAAAACAAGAAAGTCCTAAAAATATGTCATATATCATCCATTTTTATTTTCTCGATGATAAAAAATGATTTTCAACACTGAACCACAAGTTGAGCTCAATGTATAAAAAACTAGAACCCTTTTTTTGTCCATCATTAGTCCATATTACTGTGGTTACCCTTGTAAATTCCCATGGTCCATCCCTGTCTAACTGCATTATGATTAGAATTAGAAGGATAGTTCACTAATATGTTCTACACTCTCACAATGGAGATCTCCCATTATATCAATATTGAGCTCTAACTATTTCATTCTCATTGAAACAATATTAAAACATATATAAAAATAATTAGGATAGTATTAGTATAATACACATCCATTGGAGAAAAATATAAAATACTATTTTCTGATATTGAGGACATGAAGTTCCATTAATAGGTTATAGAAAACATTTTTTTGGAGAGACATTTCATTTTGAAAATCACTTTTAAAAACTAAAAATTCACAAAATAATTAAAATAGAATTATGACGAATATTTTGATGGAATCATATAATGGAAAAAAATATGTAAAATTATGGACATGGATATAGGAAGAGTTTTTCAGGCCATAGTTGTAAAAATAAACATTCTTTGGAATGAATTTTTAAAAATGGAGTGAATGGTGACCCATAAGGATAATGTTATGAAAATTATACCTAAAATAATTAAAAATTAGGAAACATATCATGTAAATTTTATTTAACAATTTTTTTTTATAAAATAATTTTTTTGAAAAAATTTCACAAATAATGGATATGAAATATAAATGTATCCTATTTGAAAGAAAATATAAGTTCATCACCACATATAAATTAATTTATTAGTTTTTATTTTAAAAATAATGGAAATATTCAAATAAATAATGTAAACAACATTATTAACTTGTGGGGAGTAAATAGATATTGTTCAGTTATATTAGTGTATGTAAATTTTTCTAATGTACCCTTGGTCATAATAAATCTATAATAGAAGGACATTTTTATATTAACCCTCTTTCACTTTAGTAATATTTTTAATTATAATCCGCATTAAATAATAACATCAAATAAAAATATATAAATCATTAAAATAAAGAATTTGATGATATAAAATTTCAATAGGTTAATTTTATGCACGTCATACAATAAAATAGGTGAGTTACATTACAATATGCCTCAATTATGAGAAAACTAAATGAACTCCCATATAGCTTTGGTAATATTTTGATAAAACACCCATGAAATGAGAGAAACCCAAATAGATTTGGAAGTCCAAATATATTTATATAAATTAATAAAATTAAATACTCCTGGTATATATATACACCATAAAATAATATGGATATAAAAATATGGCTTATGTCTCACTATTATAAAAGATATATTAGAAAATTCTAACCTCGAGTCTACACACTCGTTGTATATACATTAAATCTTTTATAATATGATTAAATATATAATTTACTTCATACAAAGAATTTTATGTTTTAACCCTTATATTTAAATAATTTATTTTATTCCCTTAGTGTAAAATATTTGAATGCTTAATCAATAAGTCCACATTGTCTGTTTTTAGGTAGTTTGTTTCATAATTTCAAATTAGCTTTTGGTTGTTGGTGACCATGAGAGAGGTAATTATATCAACATATAAAGAAAAAAATTATGAAATTATTATAATATTTATTCAACCATTGTAATTTTAAAACCAATCATGAGAAAATATTATAAATAATTAACTATATTATGACAATGGAGATGGTAGGATATAAATATTCACGAGTAACATTTCTATCAATTAGTGACTACTACGGAAGGATGGTATGTTTTATTTAAACATCCTAGAATAATTAAATTTTAACAAATACCATATATTATTTTGAATATAAATATATATATATATATATCATTTTTGTGATTTGGTGGTGGAAATTGTACCACATCACTTCATAGTGGTGATATACCTCACCTACATGAATGACATTATCAGTCTTCAGTGTTATGATGAAAATAATATATTATATTTCTATAATGATAATTTTTTCATCAATATCATAATGATGTACAATATATCTAATATATTAAAAACATTATCCTTATTACCTGGCATTTAAATTTTTAGTGAAAAATAAGACGCATAGCTTCATGAGGTGGTAGTATGTCGTACATTCTAGCGACATTATAGTATCACCAATAGAATAAAATATAAGATTCTATATGTGATATCATAACTCTATAAGTACAAATCTATTAAAAGTATAACAAATATATACATTAAATAAGTCATTAAAAAATCATGTAAGATATGATTAGGTAAAACAAATGACATGACTTTTCAAGGATGTAGCCCGTTGTACATAATAATGATGTTTTAATATCCCATTTGATTGAAATAGATATTGATTTAGGTTATTCAGTTTATATAATAACATATTTGAATATATAAGATTAATTTTTTACTCTATATTAATAATTGAATATTATTTTAGGTATGTAGAAGAATAAATAAAAAAGAATATAGTTATAAATTTTACCCTTTCAGAGACCCCCATTTTATGATTATAACTATATTATTAATAGAATGAATAGTTGATGAAAAATGATTATATGTTATGGGGAGATAATTTTTGATGTTATTTTTTAATTTATATTCCAATACCAAAGGGTAAGTTGTTTTATAAAATAGGATATTGGGTGGCCTTTAATTGGTGAGGTGAGTGGCATAGTTGTAATCTTTGAGAAAACATTGTATAATAATAGTTTTCTCATAAAAATGATTTCTAAATGGATAAATATATAGACATAGAAATTATGAGGTCTTCAAAGGGAAAGACATTAGTTTCTAGACATTTGTATGGATAATTTTAAAAGTTATATATTTAGATTGACCCCAAATTAATCTATTTTACCCGATAATGCATTTTTTATATTTTTACTATTCATTTTAGTAAGAGATTATATTTAACTTATTAGATAATTAAAATTACAATGATTAAAAATATTTATTACATTTTTTCAACTTCAATTCATAAATTTAGAAGAATTTAATTCAAAATTAAACTTGTATACTCAAGGAAGAATATTAATTTTGAGAATATTATTTTTCTTGAAAAAAGATGATTTTAAATTAAATACATGACTAAGAATAATAATTTCAATTATATAAAATAATGTATAATATTTTATTATCTTTTATTATAATTTAAATTATTACTAATTTTTTGTTTAATTAATAAATAAGAAAGGAGATACATTATGAACATTAAAATCATTTATAAAATATTCCAATTATTAAATTCAATGACATCCATATACTAAAATTCAATATAATGATTATTCGAATGAATTTATGTGGATTTATAATAATTTAATAATAATTAAGTTACTTTATATCATAATAAAATAAAAATTATACCTTAAATGTTTTCATTTTTTAGTAAATAAATGTCATTTTTAAAAAAATACGTATTTTTCATTATTCACTGAAAAATCAATATTTCTCAATGAAATATAAAATTTATCACAATGAAAATATGATATGTAATTTTAAATTAATAAACATATTTTATGAAAATATATTCTATTAATGTTTCTAAAATAAATTATTATAATATTTTATTATGGAAGGCAATAAAAATCACTGTTGAATAAAATTCATTTTTAAATAATAGTATTACATTGATAAAAACTTATTTATTAATAACTGAAATTTTTACAATAATTTATATTTTGTACTAAATGAATTTTTATATTTCATAATGTTTTTTATAATATTTATACTTTCCAATTTAACTTCATCATGGTATTAAATTTGGGGACATTTAAAAACACCTATTACTAGACACCCATATCTTAAAAGGGGCAAATAAAACATCTTTTTGATATGAGAAAAATTAGAAAATGAAGGTCATATGGAATTAAAAAACCCTAGTTTTGAAAATAGGATAGAGTTGGTGGGATGTGATGATTTGGGAATGTTAAAAAAAGTTTATTCCAATATAATCCTATAGAGTTACATATATCTTTGATAATCATAAATTGAATGATAAATAGAATGTTAACAACCTCAAAACTATAAACAAATGTTGTGTGAAGAAGGTCATTGATATTATCTAAATTTATGGTTGTAAAAAAATATTTTGTTTCAATGTACCACTACTAAATTTAAATAAATATTTTAACATAAAAACTAAATGAATAATAAAATATACATACATGATGAGTAGAATTTCATTATTTAATAAATTTCCCCCATAATCTCATATATTTTTTCAAATGATATGTATTCAAGGAATTTTTTTTTTATTTTCATATGTAAAGAACAAATATAATCCTTTGAAAGAATTAATAAACATAAATGGGATACAAAAGATATTACACCTATATTTTAAAAATAAATAAAATAAATGGTTAGAACTTTGTAATATGTTAAAAAAATGATAAAACCATCAAATGATTAAATAATACATTAATCTCCAATGTACCAAAGTTATAAACAATGTTAAAACTATAACATTCCTAAAAAACCATAACACTAAATAGTATTTTAACATAATAAGTATTCACCTAAAATTAATATTTTAATCCAAAAATTATAAGGGATGTTTCTCCAAATAACAATATTTACTTAGTCAAAAAATAATTTTTATATTGGATGGTTATCTATATGATAAATTGTGGTGTTCCCATAATTTCCATAATATTAAAGATCATATAAACATAAATGTTTACCTATGTCACAAATATTATTCCCCAAAAATATAAATGAATACAGTAGATTTCTATACTGGGTTACCCTTCATGAACATTCTCCATTCTTGCTTGTCTCTACGGGTGTGAGATATTCCTTACCTATAATGATATTCATATTCATTGAATGAAGTCTATAATTAGTGAAGGAAATCCATCTTGGTGTAATCATCTATCCATTTTTGATAGATGCAGCATCCTTGCACATCTACCCTTCTTTCGTGCCAATGACAATAAAAGAGAAGGGAACAAGGATCCTCGATACCCCAATCCTCTCCATCCGGGCTTTGTCGCCATCGTGCCTCCATCATAGATTATGTCCCTTTCTCCATCTCCTCGGGCCGCTGGCCACGCAAAAGCCCATGATTCCTATTTGGGCCACTAGACACATGTATGCCCCACTTCATTCCCACAATACAAACCTTCCATGATGTAGTCGTCTGGTCTTTGATACCTCTTGATTCTCACACCAAGCATGACTCTTGTAGAACTAGAGTAAGCATTGAAAACGAAATCCACCTTGTGCTTACTTAGCATGTATATCCCAATGCCCCAACTTGGACTTTTATCCTTTCCCTACCTGAGAATGGTTTGTTGGAATCCACCCAATGTTTCAATCAAAACACCAACAAGTCCCGAAACTCTTTTTGTCTGTTAACCATTTTTAGTACATGATGGTAAATTATATCCCACACTCTGAAAAATGTGGAATTGGATCTTTTCCTCTTTCCAATAAAATTACATTGGAAGCCTCCCTGAAGTTCAATCCCATTATTTATCATTCTCTGCCACTTCATGTTAGTTCACCACATCCTATAATACACTAAAATATACACCCACTTTTCATCCAACATGATGGTAAAGTGTATACCTTCAATCAATGTGGGTTTTGATCCCTATAATCAATATAGGGTACATTGGAATCCTCCATGTGGTTTGACACCATCTAGTGGTAAGTCATTGTATCCCCATCTAGTGGTTAGCTATTGTGATCACTATCCAACGGTAATCCGTTTTACCCAATCCAGTGGTATGTTGGTGTACCCAATCCAATGATAAGCTAGTACACTGCATCCAACAGTAATCCATTGTAACCAATACCACAATAATCCATTCCACCAAATATATATGTAATCCCATTCATCTCATCAAGTGGTAAGCCTTTGTAGCTCAGGACTGATGGTAAGTCGGTGCGGTACACAATAAATGGTAAGCCATCAAAGTCCCCTTTATTGGCACCCACATATCTGGTCTTTCAATGTGGCGCCAGACCAACTCGAGATGCTTAACATGCATAATCCCATGTATATCATCAGATCATTGTCATATGTTCAAACCCCGATTATATTATCCTATCCAGAACTACGTAAGAATTGATTCCCTTCCATGAGGATACATAAGAAGCCTTTATGAAGTTCAATCCCAACATGCATGTTCGATCTTGGTTTATCTTTTGAGCCTTTATGTTTTTTTATGTTCATGCCCTCTCCTTGAAGTGATAATCCCTCCGTGTCCCAACCATGCATCCATTCTCATGGGCCTCCTCCTCAGGTGTCCCATCGCCCCTTGAACTATGTGGATTTGATCCCTATCTCACAGGACATGGTAAGTAAGAAACCTCCCCGAATTCCATTCAATACTAAAGGATAATCTCGATGTCCCCATTATAATCACCCAAGAATCCTCGTATAAACCTTAATTTGGGAATCCTAGTCCACTCATCCAATACCCCCTAGTGACCCCTCTTGGGGATGCACCAATATGATCCAATTCCATAATTGTTTTGATCAGTCTGATCTGCCTCCACAAGACATTAAACTCACTATATACCCAATTCTAAACAAGGGAAGCCGGGAAAAACCTCAAAGATATGTCTATGGAATATAATTACATGCACTGGATTTTGGATTCCTCATGATTGCACACCCTCGAGAAGACCTATTTTGAAGAGAAGAATCCCAGAAGAACTTGTGTTATTGTGTCAAGAAATGGCAGTGATGTTCAATGTGACTACTCCCATGACAAAAGGTTTCCCTTGGAAGACCCCCAATGATTTCTTGATAGAGGAAGTGTAATTAACTATCGTCCATGAATTCATGGAACAGAGAAGAGTTTCACGAACATATTTCTAATCATTATGGGTGACCTGGACTAAGAAATTCGTTTTGAGAAAGAATTCACAAAAGGTGGTACCAACATACCATCATCCCATTTTGACCAACGAAAAAAATTTCATGAATAATGGACAGACGTTGGCCACCTTTGGAAATAAAAAATTCGGGAAAACAGTTCAGCGCATCATCAAAATATGGAAGCATGCCCCAAAAAAAGAATTTGTAATAGAAACTTCACATTAATCCAATTATTTTTACATTACTAAATGTAATAAAATGTCTCTTAAAATGAAATTAATCACTTTAAGTTTTCATTGACTAAAACTGCAAAGGCGTGCCAATGATTTGAATATATGATTATCATTAATCTTATAGAAATATGATTCTATTCATAACTATTAACAAAACATCACATGGAAACTTCTTAGTATCTGATGTTATCTAAAAAATTCTACTTATACTAACTATTACAACCTCAAACCCACACTCCTAGATTTAGGGATAAAAAATGAACAATACATTTTGGGATTTGATTTTGATATTGGTGACCCCTATTTTTCAATCCAAACCATTCAACATCGAAATTAAAAATTATATCACTTATATTCTGCGGGAACTTTTATATTTAGATTTTTAGTGAATTTGGACAATCTATTATATAAATGACTCTCCTATAATTAAATTTTAATATCTCCCACCAGTACAACATTTATAATTTTTCATTATGCTATCATTATTATCCCTATCAAATCACTTCTATAGATAATATGTTGACCACAATTTTTTATAACCTAGGGAAAATGAATCATAAGAACAGCGATTTCAAATTCATAGTAAGGGTAAAAATAAGCATTAAATTTTCAATTTTATAAATTATAACAGGAATAGAATAAGACTATTATGACATAATAATAATGCATTAGTATAAAATATGAATATTAATACCCACCAATATTATGATCAGTATACATTAAAAAATGGAATAAAATTATAACAAAGGAATGGGTCATCAGAATCAATACTAATAAGACATTTGATAACAACCATGATCATAAGAAACATTATAAACCCATAAAGAACAATATATAAAATGTATTGTTATCACTGCATGAATTTAATGAAGAATAATTTTAACCCCATGATAGAGATACCAAGAGCCCAATTAAATCCATAGTAGAATCATGTCGACAATTCAATCATTATTTCATATTAAGACATAGAGAATAACCTAGTTAATTTAAGTTTTATCTGGTATCACCTCTCATATAAGGTATATTGAACTCACCATGTGTAATTTAGTTACACCCATCATATAATCTATATTGGGATTACTGAGTTATTTCTAGGAACAACCATGATCATAAATAATGTCCCGCAATAACTGATAAATATACTAAATAGAGTATTAATTTCCTTTTAAACTCATAGAAACAACTATTATCAATTTTAGAAAATGATTAACCCATGTAAATTATTTGAGTTACATCATATTCTCCTAGATACACGATTAACATGTAAAACAATGAGTTCCATAAGATTCCATTTAAAAAAAGATTATCCAGAGGAAAGGAAACAGGTTTGATAAAATTATATTTGAAGAGTTACTATCACATATAAAATAAAAAGTTTATATGAATATCTATTTGAAACATTATTATGTCGTAGAAAGGAAATGAGTTTCACTGCAATCTATTTGAAATATTTTTTACCAGTGGTAATAGAAGATGTTTCATAAAAATATATTTAATACAATATTGACAAATATAAAAGAAATGGGTTCCATGTTAATCTAATTTGAATATGGTTAAACTTGGGAAAATGAATGGGATTAAAAACTTTCTATGTGAATCACGATTAACCAATGGGAAAGAAAGTAATTCCATTTAATTCTCTTTGAAAAATTGTTAACCCATCCTTATAAATATCTATGATTGTATCATTACAAAATATCATTATTGGATTATATTGAACAGTAAAATTTTTTGAAGTTAATTAATGTAAGTACAATTAAAAGCTCATTAAAATCTTGAATGAGGAAAATTAACCTTTAATTTTGAAATTCTCTTTAAAAAATCTTATTCTCATGATATTGTAAAAATACATTTAGTAAAAACATTCACTAGAACCATTTAATGTTAAAATACTGCACATAATCAACATTATGAAGGGGATATCAATTAATTATATATGATTTAAGAAGATCCATTTTTTTCAAATCATTATGCAATCAGAGTCAAAAGTGACCCTTATAGAAAACATTATGAAATATTAATTTAAAACTATTAAAAAGACTCTAAAAGTCATTTAAAATTAATATATAAAATAAAATATTTTTATAGAGGAACTTTTATTTATGAAAATATGTAATAATGGATATGGAAGATTAAAATAGAATATCTAAAATTAAATTTAAAACCAATATCACTTAGAAATGACTTTTTGATGTTTTATTAATAAATAAGATATAAAATGTGAATAAAATATGTCAAAAAAATTGTAAAAATTGTAAAATAATTATTTGTGGTTAAATGAAAAAAGAGAATGTTATTTTTTACAATGGTATCATGAACATAGAAATTATCGAATGTAGTGAGATAGTAACCGAATAATTTTTCATGATTTTTAATATTTTCAATAGTAATCCACATAAAATATTAAATTCTAATGAAACATAAAATATCCAGAAAATAAGGTTTTTAATGATATGAAATTTTAAAATGTGACATAGATACAAATAAAAACATATTATCTATCTATAACGTTTTAATATGAATCAATAAATAGAAATTGAGGTGAAGTCTCTTATGGATTCTGTAATGGATGGATAAAATATGATTTAATGAAAAGAAAATCATATGGTTCTACTAAATAAAATTAATTTCCTTGAAAATAATCATGAATAAAATTCATGGTTAGTATATACACCACATAACAGACATAAGTGGTGGATATGGAATATGTCACATACATGTAAATGTGAGTTTAATAAACCCATACCTTGAGTACAAAAAAGTTGACAAATTCTTCTTAAATAATATATAATATGCATACATATTCTTTGATTATTTTTAGCATCCAATTTAAGGTTTATAAACTTATACAAAATTCATTTAATTTTTTTATTTTAATAACATATTTTAATAGATAATTATTTTGATCCATGTCGAGTGTTTTGAGGACGTTTAGTTCATTGTTTCAATATGAATTCAGAATACTGAACATGGTTAAATAGGTCATGTTATTAATATATAAAGAATAATAATAATGAAAAAATTTCTATATTTATTTATGAATTATACTATTAAAAATAATCATAATATTGTTTTTTTTAAATGAATTTTGTTACAATCATGAAGAAGTTAGGCCATACAAATTCATGGGTAACATTTCCATGTTCTAGTGATCATTATAGAAACAATATATGTGTTATTTTAATTTTATAGAATGATAATAATATAATTAATATTTTATAAATTATTTAATTATAAGTATATATATAATTCTTGTGATGTAGTGATGGAAATATATTCTCGTTACTTGGTGGAAAAGGTAGTCCACACATACATGAAAGACATTATCATTTGTCACACTAATAAAGAATATGATATATAATATTTTAAAAATGATAAATATGACAAGAATATATTTATTATATCATTTATTTCACATATAATCATTAAAATTATCCTTGTTCCCTTCAATGTAATGCGTTAGTGAATAAGGAATCACATCACATCATAGATAGGTAGTCGACCATACACATGGTAGATATTATTGTATCCCAAAACGAATAGATAGTAAGATGTTATATGTGATATAATAAGTCCACAAGAATAAAAATTTTAAATATTTCATTTATATTTATAAAAACATTATTAAAATATGTCATGAGAGGTGATGATTTAAAAATAATGACATAAGTTCCCTTGGATGTAGTCTTCTGTAAACACGAATGACTATTTCATATCACATTTGATGAACTAAGAGATACTTTTAGGTTATTACGGTAATATAATATCTTATATATGTATTTAAGGAATATATTTTTTAACCCATGATCATATTTGATGAATAATTTCGGGATTTTGAAGAAGAACTATATAAAAATACATCATTTTGAATATTCCTCTTCTCAAAGTACATTTTTTGGGATTAAACATAAAGTATCACAATAATAAATTTATGGTCAAAACAAGAATTTTTGGATAAGGGTATGGAAGTTTTAAAGTTATATAGATAGGAATTTTATGATCCAATATGGTTTTATCATGTGACAAATAGAGGATATAAGGTGTCTTTTTATATGTTAGGTGTGTGGTGTTCGGACAATAATGTTTTCTTATGAATTTTCCATTCCTATATGTATTGAAAATAACAAACACTTCATCCTAAGGGAAATTTTTTTCCTTAAAGATAATTTACTTTAGTAATATTTCCACTATATATGAAATTTTAATCTTACCTATGTTTTCATTACTAATTTTATAGTGTCTCTAAATCCAACTCATTTTATAACTAAGGTAAAATATGGTTCCAAATATAAAATTTGAAATCCTATAAATTCTAGGATATAAGTTATTTGGCATTCATGACCCGAAATTATTTGATATTCAGATTCAGAATTCTCTTAAATTCAGATTCAAAATTCTCTGAAATATAGTCTATTAATTCTCTAATATTCAAATTCTAAATTCTCTGTAATTTAGATTCTAAATTCTCTGAAACTCAGATTCAAAATTCTAATAATTTCAAAGACCGAATTCAATGAAATTCATAATGCCAATTCCACAGAAATTATATTTTTAATTCCTCAAAATTTAGTCTCTTAATTCCTTATAACTTTGAATCCAAATTTCTCAGTATTCTTACACGAAATTCCTTAGATATTAGACTCCGAAATCCAAATAATTCATATTTAAATTTGTTGTAAAATTGAATCTCAATATCCATGTCTTGTAGTCTCTAAATGTTTACATGGTTAGATTCCAAATTACATTTTTTATAGACCTTGAATAATTGATATGGTTACGTAATTTCAGTATCCATATACGTATTTTAAAACGATGTCGTACAATCTATTTCTAACAAACCATTGGTCGAGTGACACATGTACTGGTATCATCGAAATTCAATAAAAAATATGACCGCTGGAAGAGGGAGCTGACCATTGGAGAAGTTCCTATAAATATGATCACATTAGAACAATATCACAATTTTTCCTTATGTTTATAACTCTAGAGATTTCATTCTATGAAGTGATTTCAAGAGAGAGACTCTCTTGCCTTGTGCATACTGAACATCTTGTTCATCTTACTTTGTGTGAATCTAATTGTTGATGAGTTAAATTGAAGGATTTTGAGGATATGATGATAGAGGTTCCGACTACTTTAATGTATGATGGCTCTTCGGGATTTGAAGAAAGAGGTTTCAACAACCTTAAAGAATGAAGGCTTATGGGGATAACAAGACAGATTTCAATATTCTTATTAAGGTATTGCCCTTGTGTTGGTAAGTCATAATTAATTGAAATTATAAATAAAGGGACATTTATCCACGGTTGTTGTATTCCTTACTATATGAGTTAAAAGATTTTATACTTTTTACATGATTTGTTTCAAGTTTATTTCAGCTTTAATTTGGTAAATGAAGAATGTATATCCTTCTACTACGTTCTTATCCTTTTTATGTAGTATGATAAGTAAGATTCTATATAATTTAATATAGAATATTTTACTCGTAAACATTCCATAAGATTTATTTCTATAAACTTATTTATGTAGCCTAGAATGTTTATTTAATAGAACTAAAATAGGTCTTGTGAATTTACCTTGTTTAACGTGGATAAACATAGTTTTCATTATGGTTAAAAAGAAATGTTTTTAAAATTACAATTCCCCCTTTGGTAATTTAGCATCTACATCATTATTTTGTTCCTATAGTTGGTATTAATATAGGTTTATAAAATACTTATAATAATATATAAGATTTCTTTCTCATGTTTTTACTTGTTTTAAATTTGGTTTCACAACTTTTCTTACATACGTTTTTCATAGAAATTATTATATTTGAGTAAAAATAATTTCTTTTAACATGTTTTTGTGGAATGATATTTTATTATACAATGGCATGAATGAATATTAGTTTTATTAACAATCTAAATTCAACCATACCACATATATTTGATGATAATGATTATGAATAATGGTGAGAGCTAACTAATAATTTTTTTATTAATACTAGCATAGAAAATTTTGAAAAGATTACTGGAGACTGTAAAATTCCTGAAGAGGAAGCTAAAACCTTCACCATCCAAGGAAAGTCATAATAAGAAATAAATTAGAAGGTAAAAATTTCTTTATTGTGTTCTATGAAAGGAATATATGTAGTAAAATATCTTCTTGTGATGCTTCAAACTACATCTGGATGAAATTTGATATTACCCAATTTGGTACATCAAATGTTATTGAGACTAGAAAAGCCATGCTTAGAGCAAAATATAATGGATTTCTATTTCCCTATGGAGAACTAGTCTAAAATTGGAGACAATGATTTCTGACTATTTTCAACAGTTTAAATTTTATGGGATTGAATGGTGTTGGTATTAAAGCTCTTGTAGACAACATTATTGATATTATGCCTAATGAGTGAGAATATAAGAGAAATACTATTGATGATAATAAGAATGTATCTCAAATTACTCTTGATGTGTTTTTTGAACTGTTCTAACACATGAGACATGAATGAAAAGTGATTCTGATGTGAATAAGAAGAAAATGTAAATAGAAGTGTAGACTTTAACATTAATAAATATAAAAATCCAGAAAGGGTTATAAGAACCAAGAAAAAAATGTTACTATTTTATATGAATATAGTGAAACAGAACACTCTGATTACAAGCCTTCTAATCATACTTGAAGGACAATATAGATAGTTGTAAAGAAATACTTTTAGTGTAGATATAAGATAAATAATGAAAATACATGAAATACTTGGAAATCGCTTGCTATGAATGCAAAATAGTAAGGCATATAAGGTCTTTTTATCATATGATTATGATAACGGATAGAAAGTAAAATCATTCTGAAAAGAATAGAAATATGTACTAAAAGGCTAAAGCTATGAATGTTTTTAAATCTTTATACACTAAGAATGCCAATGGCATTGACACATCTAATGAATACTTATAGTATGAATCTTCTGAATAGAAGAATCTTGGTTTACAAGCCAAACTACCCATTGAAAATAATTTTCTAATGACCATGGTACTAATGATGAATCTATCACCAATGTGTAATTTAATGGAAACAACACTGATGATAAAAATTATGAATCTTCAAATGATGAGTCCTAATCACCAAGATATAACACATAACATTATTATGAAGAAGTTTCTAGGTTTGTTAATCGTCTATAAAATTAAAATCCTAAACTAAAGAAAATTTTTGATAAGTATAATTATATATTATCCATTTCAACCAAAGAAGTATCAGATTTGTTTAATTATCTCCATAAGAAATTTTTTTATTCAAATATTATTTCATAAAATATTGAAGAATTTAATTTATTAAAAGGATAAACATTCAAAGGATGTTGAAAATTTAATTTCAAAGAAAAATATTTTAGAGGATAACTCTATTGTGAAACTAATGTTTTTAGGATTAAAATTTTGTTTTGAACCAAATTCAGAAATATTTTTATTAATTTTTTTATTTAAATTTTACCATAGGTAATGAATATTATTGACAAGACATACTCCCAAATTTGACCTTTAAGAAATTATTCTGGATTTGGACATACTCATTATATACAATTTTTTGGTAATAACTACTTTGTTCCCCAATGAGATATATTTTTCACTAATGTGAGTGTTGTAGACATTGGGTGATAAAAATGTTATTTTAAAAAACTCAATCTTAAGGTTTTAATAAAACAAATTTTTCTATGAAAATGTGGATAATTAAAATTTTTCTTTTTGAAAAATCGAGAACCAAAAATGTTTGGATTCCGAATATATAGAACTTTTATTTTCCAGATAATAATGATATTACCAAAATTAATACATTGTACATGTATAGTGTTTGTTCCCATCATATGTTTGGTAACAATAATTTCTTTGAAAAAATTATCTAGACCAAAAGAAGAAATGTAAATTTATAGATAATGCATAGGGAGAAATTATTGGTATATATAAAATTTTTCTTCATGGGAAAACTTTAATTTAAAATGTTTTACATGTTATGGGTGTTATGAATAAACTCATTAGAAAAATTCATTTAGATGATGAATGTTATCTTGAGAATTTTATGAATGATAAATGTTTAGTACACAATTCCAAGGAAGAGTTTATACATTATTCCTATAGGAAAGAAAATGTATAAACCATAAACATATAAGTACATTGGATCCATGTTCTACCATTCCTTAGTAAAATGGTTTATTAATCTTTGTTATATAATGGAAGGATATGTAACTGAAACATTAGGAACCTATGTGAAATCAAAATGAAATGACAATTGAAGGATCTATTAGAGCATAGATTTGATTCTTCAAAAGAATATAATCCTTGTAGATTTGTAATGTTACATAAATAATTTTTTAAATCATTCAATGATGTCTCTAATTCTAATTCATTATATTTAGGGCATATGGATCACTTTTTCCCAACAAAAATCGAAAGTAAAAGTGGAAAATATTATGTAATTTTATTAGTAGATGATTACAATGGATTTACTTGGGCCTAATTTCTAATAAAGTTGTCTCATGATTTGTCAAATTTCAAAAAATTTAGATTCCATGTTTATAATGAGAAAAACCATCTGAAGATAATAAATCATTGTGATCCTGGTGGAGAATTTCAAAATTAATATTTTTAATCTTTCTGTATAAAAATCATTTATTAGAACTTCTCATCTCTAAGAACTCCTAAAATTAATGGTGTTATTAAAATAATAAATCGAATTCTCTAAGAGAAAAATACAACCCCATTGAGTAAATATTCTATAGTTAAAAACAATTTTGATAAAGCTGTCAGTACTACTTATTATTCAATAAATCGAGTTTTGATTAGAATATTTCTCTTCAAAACAATATATAAATTGTATAATGGTAGAAAAAATAGACTTTCATACTTCAAGGTATTTGGTTTCAATGTATTAATTTTTAATATTAAATATAATTTACATAAATTTTCACCAAAACCAGATGAAGGTATTTTTTTAGGATACTCCACAACTTCTATGGATTTTAGTGTTTTTAATAAAATTACATGTACTGTGGAAGAAATAGTGCATGTTAAATTTGATGAAACAGATCATTTTATTTTTAAACATCCCGAACATACATAATCATATGTGTTTTAAAACACTGATTACCAATCATTGCTAAAAGACCCTTATGATAAGGAAAATTTTCAAGATAATATTTTAGAATCATTTACCCCAGATGATTTCCTACTATATGAGGATGAACAGGTTTTACAAGACCCAAATAAGTTATTTCATAAGAAAAATCTTAGTGATAATATCATTGTTGGTGAAAATCAACATGTAAGGACTTGAAGTTCTTTAAAAGATAATGTAGAACATTTAATATTTTTATCCCCATTAAAACCCAAAATCACTGATGAATATTTAGGAGATGATGATTAGATAAAATCTATCAAAGATGAGAAAAATTAATTAGAAAGGTAAAATGACTAGACCTTGTTTGAATGAATAAAAGAATTTTTTGTTATTAGAGTAAAATGGGTTTTTATAAATAAGTGTGATGAAAATGGAATCATTGTAAAAAATAACGCTCGATTAGTGGATAATGGTTATAATTAATAAGAAGTAATAGACTATGATCAAACATATGATCCAGTGGCTATACATGAATCTATTTGTATTTTACATTCATTTGTAGCATTCTTTAATTTCAAACATTTTTTAGTGGATGGAAAATGTTATTTCATTGATGGATATATTCAAGAGGATTATATTGTTGAACAACCTCTTCGTTTTGAATGCAAAAAACATCCTAAACTTGTTTTCAAAAATACCAAAGTTTTATATGGACTTAAACAAGCCTCTTGATCCTGGTATGATAAACTGACATGATTATTTTTACAAAAAAATTATTTTAAAGGAACTACTGATGTAATATATTTTATAAATAGAGATAAGAAAACTATTTTTACTATTTAAAAAAATGTTTATGACATTATATTTGGTTCAACTTAGAAATATTTAACTGATTATTTGGAAAATATAGTGAAATTTATGTTTGAAATGAGTGTGATGGGTGAGTTAACATTTTCATTAGGTTATCTAATTTCTGAGAAACCAAAAAGAACTTATATATATCGACAATAATATATTAATGATCGTCTTAAAAGGTATGGATATGCCAACTCGAAAAGTATAATTACCCATTCCATTCCTCAAATTATCTTGATCTTGATAAATATTAAAAACTTGTAGATCAAACATCATTTGGAGGTATGATAGGAAGTTTACTATTCTTGAATGCTAGTCATCTTGATTTAAATTTTTCACTTTGATTTTGTGAAGGATATCAATCCAATCCTAATGAATATTATTTGAATGTTGTAAAAATAATTTTTCACTATTAAATGGTAAACATGGATATAGGACTATTTTATACTTCTGGAAAAGATTTTTTTTAAAATGTTATATCAGATAATGAATTTAGTTGGTGTAGAACTCATAGTAAATGTACATCTGCAACATGTCATTTTTTAATAGATTCATTATATTATTAGTCATGAAAAAAGAAAGACTCTATATCTCTTTCCACTGCTGAAAATGAATATGTAGTAACCAGAAGTTGTTATTCTCAAGTGTTGTGGAAGAAACACACACTCATTGGCTATGGCATGAGTTTTACCAAATCATAGATATTCTGTGATAATAATAGTTCAATTTATCTATTCAAAAACCTTATACATCACTATCATAAAAAATAAACATATATTTGTCATAAATTTCTTAGATATCACAAAAAAATGATATCATTCATCAATTTATAGGAAGGAAAGAACAACATACTGATATTTTTTCAAAATCTATATCATTAGATTGATTTCAACACATTAAAAAATAGTGAATAACGTTCACTCTAAGGCAGTTTTCCAATTAATTTTTTGTTGAAAACTATCTCCTTACATTAAGCAACTTGTTTTTGTAAGGGGGTATATTTTCTTGCTTGTAAAAATTTTTCATAGATTAAATTTTCCATCATAAAAATTTTTCATCGTTATACTTTTATTAGTTAAATCAATTCATAGTTAAATTGTAATTGTTAAAAATTTTCATAGTTAACATTTTTCATCGTAAAATTTTTTCCATGCATTAAAATTTATCTTCATAAAAAAATATTATAGTCTAAAATATATCAGTTTCAAAAAAATTATTTCCTTAATAAATTTTTTGTTAATATAATGTTAATACTGAAAAATATTTTTCATTACTAATAATTTTCCATTCAATTTAAAGTGTATGAATCCATACATAAAGTTTCATAATCAAATTTTTATTAGTTGGTATTTTTATCTTGTTTTATGAAATTTTTTTGGATTCACTTTCCTTAAAATCTGAAGTTTTATCTTAATGAAACCCAAAAGATTAGAATCTTACAAAATCATTCTTTGGTTTTCATCTCAACTGTCATATCATGATGAAAAAAAATCAAATGTTGGATCAATTAGGTAATATAAATTTTCGCCTCAACGTTTATATAAATACCCCCTCTAATGTTTGTCCCACATAAGTTTTCAAGTCTAGCATGTCGAAGCTATGCCTATCTTCTAAAGTGAAATTCCATATTTCTAATATGCTCAACACCGAATGACTTTTTTTGCCTCCCCATAGAAGAAAACGTCACAAACTAAGAAATTTTATAAATGTAAAATTTGTAGAGAACAATTAGTTAATTAGATGTTTTTTTTCAAAGTATGATTCTCTCATTTCAATGTATATCATTTTGAAGGGATGGGAATGTCTATATGTTGAAAATATGGAAGGACATGATCTGGTTTGTTAGGATTTGATTATAGAGGTCTAGGAATCTGTAAGTTTTTTAATAAAGGTTGGAGAGATAAGTTCCCATTCTAATGTTATGGAAAACATATTTTCTTTCCTACAACAAGGCCACAAGTTTCATTGGAATACATTATGAAGCAGAATCCATTTTTTGCACCAGCGAACTACCTGATTAGACTGATGGTTTGGATAATGAAAAATTTGTAGAGGGTCTTAGACTCAATGGAAGGAAAACTCAAAAGATAAATCATCTCTCTACTAACTTCAGAATGCTATCTTTATGGATTCATGGATTTTTTTTTCTGAGAAAAGGAGACAAGGACCCCTTAAATAAAAGTGAAATCAATGTTTTGGATTTTCTGGCCAACCTGATCATGAATAACATAGTGAAGTATATCTTGAGGATGATGGAAAATATCAAAAATGGCACCCTCAAATCACAGATCATTATGTATCAAGAAATCCTATCCCAGATCATTTTCTAATTCAAAGAATCGTTCAAAATACCATGTAGTTCAAAACATAGATCATTCAACATCATGTTTCTCAGTGTTGATACTTTAAGGAGGATGAGGGTCGGTTTCAATGATAAGTCCATAGAGTTTTATGAATTATCTGAATGTGACATTTAAGCCTTGTCTAAAAATTTAGAAGTAGATGGTTCATCGATTAATGGTGAATGAAGAGAATGTAGAAGGAATAAAAATCCAATGAAAAAACTCCTACAGTAAAAGAAATCAAATCAACACCTCCAAAATCTAAGAAGAAATATACTTATCCAGATGAAGTTGTTGCTAAGTGGAGATATTAAAAGAATAAAAAGAATGAGAGACTAGTTTTGTTTTTGATCTTGCTAAGGCCAAATCATTATATATTAAGGCTGCTGAGGAATATGATAAGAAAGAAAAAATAGAATATTCAATAGAAGAAAATATCGGATGTTGAGATTGTTCAATCTCTTCTCAAGGCTACTGAGAAATCATCTAGGCAGATTCAAGTACCATAAACCTTTCTCAATGGTCCAGGAAATGTAGAGAGTTTTGAAACAAAGAGGATCATTCTAGAACCTTATGAAGAGGATGAAATTGTGCTCATATAGGAAGTAGAAGGAGAATAAGATCAAGGAAGTGACGATCCATATGATATGAAAAGAAAATATGAAGAATTTCTTTAGAAGGAGTGTCCTTCTATGAAATTATAAATCCATACCCTGGCTGAATCCTCTAAACATTCTACACCAGGAAAAGATGAAATGGGTTAGAAAGAAGAAAACAATCATTTAGAAGAAGAGACCAACATTCAAGATATTGTTAAACTGGAGGACTTGTGGGAAGATGCTGAAAAGAAAAAGGAAGAGGAAGATAATAGAATCCTACTATAATATGGTGAACATGAATCAAAAAGGCTTTAGAGATCATTATGAGAGCTAATAATGGAAGGGTATGTGTCAACTGGTACACCTAAAAAGACCAAGGTAGCTATGAATGAGATTGGTGGATCATCTAAAAGAAAGGCTATTATGGTAGAGAGAGAATCCTCACCAATAAGAGAATATGATTTAGAATCGTCTTCTATGGGACATGATTTTATGGTTCTATCAATAATGAAATTGGATGATACAATTCCCTTGTTTCCGAGTATTGACTCGAGGTGTCAGATGCATAAGAGTTCATTTAATCAAAATTTGGATTCTTTTTAAATGTTTATGGACAAATGTTTTAGACATAAGGCTAATTTTAAATCCTTCTACATCAGATATGATGCTCAGTGAAGGTCATGCAAGAAAAAAACTAAGTGGTCAAGCCAGACAATTGAAGATCTAATAATCATTGGATACATTCAAGATAATGTGAAGGATTATTTTGGTACCGAAGATATCAAGATAATATATTATACATTAAGTATAAGTGAAAATATCAATCTTGAACTAATAGTTTGGAAGCAGGAAGTCAAGTATCTGAATTGGAAACCTAATTCAGTTGTTATGAATATGAAAAGGGAAAGAGATCTCAGAATTGAGTTCAAAGAAATGATCAGAAAGCAAGAACAACCTTTAAAGACTCATATAGAAATTCTTAAGTATTAGGAAAAATTAACAATGTTTTGGAGAAGAAAAATAAATATGAGGATGAACTACTAAATAATTTTGAATAGGATCACATGGAGCATAAAAAGGTGAAGACTGTTGTCAAGAAGCTTATTCCAAAATAAAAATATGGATAATTTTTTCCCTTAACTCTGATTTTTGTTGTATTACCTTCTTTGTAAAAATAGTTTCCAATCATAATGAAAATTTTGTTTGTTCTTCATGAATTTTATTGTATAGTACTAATATTATAGGTATCATTTTATTTGATTCCATTAATTAATTTTTGAAAATCACAATGGTGGAGAAAGTAATGACAAAAATAATACTAAATAAAGAAGTGAATTCCCTATATAAGGGGGAGTCTATCTAAGGTATAGTTTTATCTAAGAAGATTTCCTTATTTCAGAAAAAGAAAAATCTCTTTAAGAATGTCAGTAATACGATCCTTAGGTATTTCAAAACCTAAGGGAGAGTTAGAAGTATTCACCATGATCCATAATTAAAGGGAGATAATTTTTTTATTTCATTTTCATAAATAAAAATTCTAAGTCCTTATATTATTTTTCGTATGTTTTTTTGTGCTTTCCCTGGAGGGGGAGGTTGTTGAGTCAATATGGATTCCTTATAACATTTACATTTTTATGTTTTTCAAAAATCATATACACTTTCCATAATGAAAATTTTTTTCCCTATGGATTATATTCATATGTATAATTTTCCATATCAAAGGAAATTTTAATCCTTACATATGTGTTAGTTTTTCATATTATAGTCTCTTTAAATCCCACTCATTTTATTACAATGGAAAAAAATTTGTTTTACGTCACAAATATATGATTCCTATTAATTTATGAATATTTAGTATTATATTATCCAGATCTAAATTTGCTGAAATTCATATTCTGAATTCTTTAAAATTATGATTAAGAATTCACTAAAATTTAGACTTTGAATTCTCTGAAATTCAGAATCCGAATTCCCTAAAATTCAGATTACGAATTCTTCAAAATTCATATTACAAATTCTCTAAAATTCAGACTCTAAATTCTTGAATATTTGGGCTCCGAATTCCTCAAAATTGAGATTTCTAATTCCTTAGAATTCAAGCACCAAATTACATTCAATCCAAAAATTTAATTCCTCAGAATTCACACTCCAAATTCCTCAGAATTCAGACCCCGAAATCCATATAATTCAGATTCACCATTCCTGTTAAATTAGAATATTAATTTCCATGTCTTATTAACTCGGATGGTATATTTAGTTAGATTTATAATTCCAAATTTTCTTAGGCTCCAAAAAATATATTTGGTAAGAAATTTTAGCTTCCTTATACTTATTGGGAAATGATTTCATACAATCTATTTCTAAAAAACCGTTGGTTGAGTGACATGTGTACAAGTCCCTCAACAATTCAAGGAAAAATATGACCATTGTTGGAAGAGGCTAACTATTGGGGAAGTACCTATAAATAAGAGGTCATTTGAACGATCTCTAATGGTTCCATATGTTCATCTCTCTAAGGATTTCATGTTGGGAAGTTATTTCTAGAGAGTGACTCTAATGTGTTAGGTGTACTGAACATCTTGTTTAGTTATCCTTGTGTGACTCTAATTGTTGTTGAGTAAAATCGAGGGATTTTGGGGATAGGAGGATAGAGGTTCTATCTAAATTAATGTTTGAGGGAATGTAGGGATAATAAGACAGTGGTGTCGATTATATTAAATATCTATGGATTGTAGGGATAGGGATAAAAACTATAATATTTCTATTAAGGGCCAATATGGGATTCGGTGAGATAGACATTCTTGAAATTATAAATCAAAATACATTTCTACATGGTTGATGGATACCCTACACTTTGGGATAAAAATTTTCTACGTGTTACTTATTTCTTTCATGTTTATTTCTATTGTATTTAAGAAAAAGGAATAAATTATAACCTTCTTATACATTCTTATCAATTTTATATACGCTGATAAGTAAGATTCTAAACACTTTCAGGTAGAATATTTTCCTTGTAAAATTTCCTTAAATTTCATTTCTGAAACCATATTTTTTGTAACCTAGCAAGTTTATTTAATAAAACTAAATGAAGTCTTGTGAATTTAACATGTATAAGTTAGTTAAGCATAGTATTCAGTAATGTTAAAAATAAATTTTTTTAAACATACAATTCCCCCTTTTTGTAATTGAGCATCTACATTATTATTTTGGTCCTACATGTGGAACAATAGTAATGTTTGAAAAAAAATGTGTGACAACATTTTTTAGAAAATAGAATAAAATAAATTTAACAATTATCGATATTTATTCATCATACGGTCCTAATATTTCCACATAATTGTTTGTAATTAATAGGTTTTGTTTTATTACCGATATATTTTAATTTTAACACTATATAAAAGTGTTTTCACATTATCCTTAATAAATATTTTTTAATGTTATCAATATTCATTATGATAAAAAATTATTTGAAACTTCTATGATAAATAAAATTTTCTATATTCTAAATATTAAATCTATTTTACCCCATTCGGTTCACTAATGTATATGCTAGTTGTGTTCAGATAGTAGAACCGTGTAAATTTTTCACCCCATCACATCGCCTATCTATGATGATGTATTTGGTTCCCAACATCCTATCGATTGTATTTTGATCATGGTTGGGGAGGAATTCCAGTGCAAACAATCGGTGATTTTAGAATCTTGGACAGACTTCTACTATTCATGACATTATTTGGGGCACATATCAATTTTCCATTGGCCTGGTTGCTCACTTTACCTGGGGGGACAAATGAAGTTCTAATGAATGGGTCTATATCTCAAAATGCTCTAATTTTTGAATCTACTGGTGTCACAGACTCTGTGATGGAATACCATCTACTAAAATAAATGGTCCTAAAGATCTGAAGGGCTCCGAAATTTTTTATTTATTGAAGCACGACATTTGTATCGACCAATATGAATGAAATGTAATGGAATTATATCGTCAGTTTTTTTCACTGGTCACACTTCCATTTTTTGAGACTGTAATGTTTGGAAACTTTCATAATGGGTAGGTTTTAACGTCTTGTTCCAATTTCAAGGGGGTGGTTGATGGGTCTTCATTGCCTAGCCCTTAATTTTTTTGGCACTAGTCCTAAATGTTTTAGACTCTCAAGAGATTGTTGCATTATGGCATCAAGATTGTATGGTTAACCATGGTTAGGTCCCTAATCATGCCAGTGTGTCACATGAGGAATGTAAGGGAGTTCCTTCGGTCTACAAGAAGACACATGAAACTAGAAATTATGGGAACACACTCCCATTTTTCAAGCCAAAAAATGATGCGACCATCATCAAACTCGTCAAATGTTTTGATGGATTGGTGGAGGATGACTTAGAAAAATGGTAGGAATCATGATAATCTTCTAGTATATGATAATAGGATACCCACTAGGCTCAATAACTAGGGGCTACTACAGTTGTGAACTCACAATATACATTTTATATTAGATGAGTGAATATGTTCTCTCTGAATGTGATTTTAAAGATTTTTTTCATTCAATTATCTATTAGTAGTGGGTAGGGAGTGAGTATTAGAGGACTACATAGCTCAAAAGAGAAGATGGGTCAAAAGGGAAAACGTGATGCAGGGGGTGCTACATTGGGACTAAAAGGAATGGATCTAAATGGAAGAAATACTACTCAATTCTGCCAAGGCCGATGCAAACATGATCAATTAGTAGGGATAAGGATATGGTAGTGATCGAAGGACTCATGTTCTGGAACACATTTTGGGTTCTGGTCTAGGAATTTTAAAACCTAATGCAACGTGTGGAGACATTAAGAATCATGGGATGGGTGGTGTGACAGGAAACAAAGGAGGGGAGCATAAAAATTCCATGAGTTATTTCTTGATTCCATAGAAGACATGCTTGAATAGGCTGTCAAAATTGATGACCCAAAGCAGGATGTGGAAAGGATTCTAGCAAGAGATGCACAAATGGATATCAGTAATGATCATAGTGACTGGATTAACAAACAAGAAATGATTTTTACAAGAGGATTCAATGCAAGGAATATGAAAATGGAAGTGTACCTCTAGGCATGGGAGAAGCTAGCTACATTTATTGAAGATAGAATCTCGAATGACCCATGCATGATGATTGAAACACTCAAATTGGGTGTATACAGAGTAGGCGATTCGAATAATCCTAGTATTTTTTTCAACGACATTGTGATTTTTTTTGTTAACTGACCATCAACATTTATTGTACTTGCATGGTTTCTTACTTTTTCCAAAAAAAAATTTTATAATACAAATATAATTTTTAGCCAATCTAAATATGGGATTTTTAATTGTTTTAATGGAAAAAAATTATTGGCCATACTTTTTTTTGAAAAATACCATTTTTAATCCCAAGGACAACCATATACAAAAATCCTATATAATTTGGATTCAAAAATTAATTTCATTTTATAACATAAATTTTATAAAATTTCCATTAATTAATTAATATGTTTTTTATGAAAATAAATAGAAATCTTTTTTTATGAAAATAAATTTTTGAATAATAAAATTACATTAAAAAAATTTATTGATTATCTTTTTAATAGTTATCTAGAATTTATATTAGATAGGATATATATATATATATATATTTCATAATGTATTACTAATATTTATAGCTTCCAATATAATGGCTAGTTTATAATGGGTATAGATTTTGTGGGTCGTTTAATCTTGGTGTTGAATGTCAAATATGCTATCAAACATAACTTCATTTTCATATATTGTTGAGTGTTATAATTTTTTTGTTTTATTATCATGATAATTATTAAACACCCACTCATGTGTGAGAGAAAGGGGTAGGTATTCAGTGAAGTGGTAGTAAAACATTGATGAACCATTATCTAACCACCAAGGAGAATGTTTTTTATAATTGTGTGTATTATTTCCTCAAGATTCCATTATATGGAAGTACCATAGATGGTGCCTGTGGGAGTAAAATATACTGTGAGTGTGATTACGATGCTGGTAATGTGTGTATGTAATTTTATATATTATTAATATAATTATAGGGGTATAAATCAATACATAACCAACACTGTTGGGTGACATTCTTTGGTGTGACCCACCACCTACATAGTGGTGGGAAATATTTCTTTATAAAAAAATTTCAATATAATATCCCCATGTATGTGTGTAGATATTATTTTTAGATAGATAGAAGGATGAGAGAGTTTGGTTTTTAAAATTTTTTTCATTGAAAATTAGTGATTCACTGTGCTAGATAGGTTCATGGGGATGAGATTTTAGATGATATAACTATTCGTTGGGTGGTTTATGTGTGTGGTTTGAGATCATGTTATTAAAATTATCAATTTAGGTTCTATATTATTTCATCATAAATGTTATTCCAGTGTTTTTGGATGTATTATTATTGATGAGTTCTGAATCATCATTTTTTTAAATCTATACGAATTTTAAATATAATAATGATTCCATAGTTGATCCTTGAAGTAGGAATTACCTAAGATTTTATTAAAGAAAAAAATCACATTTTCCAATATTTTATATATGTGTATAAAAAATTTCATGAGTTTCTCAAAACATTTGTGTATGGAAAATATATTCTTTGTATATAATCACGTTGATGTTTAAATAAATGTTTACTATATTTGCATAAAGAGTTTTCTATGGAATTATCTTAACAAAATGTGTTTATTATAGTAGAATGGAGTTGAAGGATATATTAATATAAATTATTAATTGTATTGTTTTTTTTAATTCACTTGAACATTGTGGATTATAAGTTTTTTATATATTTTTCTATACTAATTTTTTTAAGATATGTGACATTCATTAATTATACAAGTATTTGTTTTCAATTTTCTGGTATTTTTTAATATTCAATATTTGGTGCTATATAATTTATATAATCACATTATATTATATTATATACATTTAAATACCTCCCATTTTATTTGTTTTAAAACATCAATTAATGTTTATTTATAGCGAGAAATCAGTGGTGGTATTAAGGGGTCACCCGTGGTTTCATCATGGACCCAAAATGGTCTGTTAGGGATCAAATCGTGACAAATAACTCACTCACTACCCATTTTTTATTAGTGAATTAATGGAACTTAGGTACCCATTTTGTGTTGATTATTTCATAACATCATTTAATTTGTTGTAGCACAGAGTAGATTATTCAAATTTAGATGTATTTATAGTAATATTTATACATTGAAGAAGACATTTCATGTTTTTTTTATAGTAAGACAATAAATAAATTTTTCCATGAAGGTTGCATAGAATCACTATAACACCCCAATCATCCACATCATGTTTCCCATTGAATATTACAACATCTTGTGTTGAACCCCACATCAAGATTCTAATGCACCAGGACGAGTCAAACAATCCTTTATGAATCGTAATACCCAATTCTGGAAATTCTAATACATTTTTTTCAAAATTTACTTCATTTTTGAATTTGGAATATAAAAATTAGAGTAGGCTAAATTTATGGTACTCTTCTAAAAAATATCAAATTTTGATAAATAGTGAAAAATACTAAATTTTTATTAAAAAATCCTTTTAATACAAAATAATTTATAGTGTTAAATTATAAATTTGAATGGTTTTTAAGTATAATTAAATTATATTTTTATCCATTAATATAATTTAGGTCATTGGATGTAATTTAACATTTAAACAAGACATAACTAAGTGTCAATATTTTGATAGTTATTATTTTTCGAAATACATGATTTTTATTTTGAAAAATAATTATTTTTAAATTAATTTCTTCCACTTCTTTGTTTTGAATTTGGAAAAATGGATTCCACATTTAGAATCAGGAGGATCAAATTCTGTTAATAGGTAACATTTATTTTTATACATTTGTATTAATTATTTCAGTAAATATTTTATTTACCATTATTAAAGGAAAAATTCGGTAATTAAGAGTATAAAATAATATTTTAATAATATTAAATTACACTAACACATATCCTAACCCCATTTAATGATACATGTCTGACCATGGTAATCCTTGAAATGATTATCAGACCCCAGGAGCCACATGAAACTGATAATGACACTTTATATTAATTAAATTAAAAAAAACTCAAAAATGACATAAACATATATCTTTTAGTAAAAGAATTTTTACATGGGTTTCTATAAGTTATCTATTAGACTATAAAAATTCATTTGAATGGTAAAAATAATTATGACAAAATGATACTTTTTTATAATTTCATACCTCAAATAAATAAATTTATTTATGACACAATTATGATATAGTGTTTACCTCAATAATGGATGATTTAAATAAATTTGATTATAATAATTAAAAAAATATCCAAAACCAGTCCAATTATTATTGGATGAGTTTATTTCAAACATGAGTCATCTTAACATCATCCTTATTGTGTTTTTGGATCATTAATAACTGAACATAATTATATAATTATATAATATTTTTTAACATTCTTAAAAATCCGGTCCTCCCACTTTTAAAACCCCTCTACTCTAACCAATTTCTCACACCTCTGAAGCATTTGGTTCATCAAAAATCCTCCCAGTTAAGCTACCTACATTCCAATATTTCTCTTAGAAGCCATAATGTATTCATATTATACTTCAAGGAAGAATTTTAGTTCAATCCAAAGGGATTTACCCGATTTAAAGGTAACATCTCCTCTTATGTTCTTTTCTTTTATTTTAATTTCCAACCCCATAAACTCTCTTTATTTAGTTATATTATAACAAAAACAGTATTCTAAAAAAAAATAAGATTTTTTTATGAGATTTATTGGAACTAAACTTAAACTCCCATCCATCTAATGGGTATAGAACATAATGTTTATGAGGACGATAAACTACTGTCTCACAAAATGATGATTGTTCAATCTTCTACTACCACCTCTTATGATGGACATTATGAACAAACTATAATTATATATTATATGTTTGATATTTATTTTATCTATAAGATTATTCAGTTCTCTTTTAAATAATATCATTATTCATTCCATGTTTTATATATAAGATAACTTCATTTGTGGATTTGCGGACGACCTTCCCCTCATAGTGATATGTTGTGTTCATAAAATACATGGAATTTATAGTGGATGGTGTTAATAAAATTACGTAACATATATGAGATATTATAATATATTGGAATAATAATATATTTTGTATCATTTGGTTTTCATTAAATTTAAAATATAAAATATGAAATGGAAGTATCTTTCTTACGGACGTACGGATTACCATATCCACAAATGCGATGAGATTCATTCCCCATATTAACCATTGAAGAATAATTTTCATTTGATTTCAAAAAATAATATTTAAGAACATAATATAATTCTGAATATGAATAAAAAACTTCTTGTCCATAACAAACATGATTTAGATAACAACACATATAAAGGATAACACATCAATTAAGACCCTAAACAATGATACTACTAAAATATTATAAACAATGCAATATTAGAAGATTATATTTGATATCATATTTATGTATGTAGTTCATTTATAATTTAATAACCGTGATTTGACTATTATACTAGTGGTTAATGTACACTCATCCACAGAAATGTTTATGGTAAGGTTACATTTAACAATCTCTTTATTATCCGTGGTTGTTTTTGTGTATGTTTCTACTTGGACCTCTTTATCATCAACATATGTATTTCATAAAAATGTATTTCAAAACATTTTTAATATTTCCTAGACTATGGGATAATGAAATTTATAATCTTTTTTGATTTTTTATAAAATGGGTTGAATGTAATCATTCTGTCGTTTTCCAAACAACGTACATTATGACCTTTTTGAGAAATTAATGTGAGAATGTTCTTTTTTACTTATACAGTGTGTATAGTTACTATCTACCCTTATAATAACTTTGATTAATTCCCTACCATCTTATAATAATATTTTCTAAACAAATGTTTTCTTTTATAATTATGTGACTTTTAAATAATTTCAAAATATAAAAATCCATTTCACTCAAATTCGGTTGATTTCATCAATGTCAACTTCGTTTGATTGATTTTAGACATATTTGAAGTTGATTTTAACTTTAAAACCCACTATATTCTATTGAAGGTTTTGTGATGTTTTTTACAATGGATGTTTAATTTTTAAACAATTCATTTTTTATAGTTATGGAATCAACATTTTGTTTTCTTTTTTTTAATACGAATGTTTATGTTATGATTCAACATTTTCATATGATGAATGCATTAGAAAATGTAAGAAACAAGTTGATCCCACTATAGTTCCTCGATGCATCAGTAGGTTTATTGAGATAGACTACTGTCTTGGAACAAGGTCATGAAGAAATATTATTTTTAGTCTTGGAAAAAGTCCTTGACTATGTGGTTACGATGTCCGACATTATGTATTACATCATTATGAAATTAGCTATTCATATTAAATGTAATTATTTGACTAGATAAATATCAATTTGAATAAGTAAATGGAATTATTTGATTTATATTTTCCATATAATTGTGATGGTTAATTTTAAAAGGCTTTTGTTTTGGTATTATACATTGATTTAAATTATTATACTTATATATGAATGTTTTCGGTATACTGGTATCCTTACTAAGATCTGAGGTCACCCCTTTCTATGTTCTATTTTTTCAAGGAAGTGAAGAAGTAAGTTATTATTAAACTGTAGGGATAAGCCACCGATATTAGTTTGTTCAATGGGTACACAATGGTTGTTTTTCTTTATTTCATTATGTAATGTAAATCTTATGTATGCATCCAGCACTTCCAAAGCTAATAAACTGATCAGTCTTTCGAGACATTATTCCTTGTATCTTGCCAATGTTATGCAATAATGCACGGACTCTAGGTAACTAGGGTCAGGGTGTTATAGTTTATATCATATGATGTTTTTTAACACCCCAAGATTCTACGGTACGCTTCTTTTGAATAATGTGATAACGTGTGTTGTACGCAACAACGAGTTCTAACACAACAAAACCAATCAAACTAGCCGTTATGAATAGTAATACCTACTTTTTTAAATTATATATATTTTAAATTTCAAAATGGACCTCATTTTTGGATTCAGAATATTGAATTTATCCTAAGGTGAAATTTTTGAACTTTTTGGATAACTTTAATATTTTGATGAATGGTAAAAATTACTAAATTTTAATTAAAAACAACTTTTTTTAATAGAAATAATTTGTATAGATAAATTATGCATTTTAGTGGTTTTAAAGTATATTTAGAATATATTTTTACCATTTAATACAATGTTGGTCATTGGACATAATTTCATAATTAAACCAAACATAAACAAGTATCAATCTTTTGATATTTACTATATCTTAAAAACACGCTTTTTGTTTTGACAGTGGGAATGAATTTTAAATTATTTTCTGCCACTTATATGTTTTGAATTTTTAAAAATGGATTCCATATTTGGAATCAGGTTGTTCAAATTGTGTAAATAGGTAACTTTTATTTTTAGACATTTTGAATAATTACTGCGTTAAATATTTTATTTACCACGGTTAAGGGTAAATCCGGTAAATAAGGGTTAAAAAATAATATTATAATAATAATAAATTAGCCTAAAACGTGTCCTAAACTTATTAGTTGATACATTTTTGACCAGAGTCTTCTTTGGTTCGATTTTGGGACCCCATGGAGCCAAATGTAGGTGATAGGGACACTTTATTTTAATTAAGTTAAAATAAGTACCAAAATTACATAAGCATATATCTTTTAGAAAAATAATTTTTACATTGGGTTATATATGTTGGATTTTCGACTATAAATATTTATTACAAATATAAAAAGATTTACTACATAATGATTGTTTATTTATAATTTTTAGATATTAAATAAGTTAATTTATTTATGAAATAATGATGATGAAGTAATTACCTAATTAATGAAAAATTAGAATAATTGATATTATAAATACCCAAATAAATATAATTTGCGACTTTTAATGAATTAAACTAATTTTATAGGGTAATATGACATGTTAGTATTTCTTTAATTAACTTTTTTCTAAGTAATCCTTCTGTTATGAATTTAAAAAAAATCATTTATTGAATTGTGTCAAAATTGACATAAAAGTGTTTTTCAACAACATATTATATTATTAATTGATATTAAATTCTAAAAATATACTTTTCGCCCAGGAGACTTATATCATGATAGTTGTATCATTAATTGACCACTTGGGGGTCTCTTGGATGTATATAGTAATTTTATTTACAATATAATATAAAAATACAAAGAGACATTGTAAAAGTGAAACTAATTAACTTAGAGTTAATAATTAAATATAAGGTTAATATAGTAACACAAACCGGTCTAAATTCTATTGGTTGAGTGTATTTCGACACATACACAGCTTAAAATTTAAATAATCAACTTTGAAGCCATTAGAAACCGAATATGAATTTATTATAAATTAATATTTCTAGCTTTTCCAAAGGTGCCCCTCACCCCTCTTATAAATGGTAACTCTTCCATCTCATTTCATCACACCTTAAAAGCCTTTTGGTTCGGCCAAACACTACCCAAATACACTCCCAACTTCCCTCACTACATCCTAGAGGCCTTATATTGATCATAAAGCTAACCTATTGAGCCCTTTTGATCAAATAAAAATGAAGAACCCGAAGAAGAGGTAATGTTTTCACCACCCTTTTTCAAGTTCCTTTCTTCTTCCACTTCTTCTTCCTTTGTTGTTACCATTCTAAAATAATAACTCCAGTATCATATATATACTGTGATGTTATTGTAAATAAGGTACAACCATATTCATTATTCTATCCATCCTTTGAATAACTTGTCACCATACGTGCGTACGTACGGCTTACCGTCTCCACATCGTGGTGTAATTGTTATTCAATAAATTATTATTTGGATGGGTATAATAATAATGTGTAAATCATGTAAATAATAAATATAATAGTATAATGATTCTTTATATATTATATACCATCAAATTGTGTATTATTTTATTATCAAAAGAAAGATATTATCGCTCGTGCGTACGTACGGACTACCGTCTCCACGAACGCGATGAGATTCATTCTCCTTCGTATCCATTCATGTATAATTCTCATTTGATGATTAATAATACTATATAAGGACTTGATATCATTCTGTATATTATTAAGATAAAACCTATCCGTGAAAAACATATCTTACGTAACAAAACATATAAAGGAAAACAAGTCAGTTAACACCAGAAACAACGATAATACTAAGATATTATTAACAGATCAATGTTAAAAGATCATATATGATATCATATTAATGTATATGATTATTTTATAATTTAATAACAATTATTTCACCATTATACAGGATGTTTAACCTACCCCAACAAAGAAAAAGTACAAGGTAAGGGTTATTTCACAATCTCTTCATTATCCGAGGTTTTTTATACGTAATAATCTACTGGGATCTCTTTATCATCCACATCCATGCTTCTTAAAAATGTATTTCAAAATGTTTTTACTATTTTACAAAATATGGTTTAATGTCATTTATACCCTTGTTGACTTTTATAAGTGGTTTATAAAGTAATCATTCCATCGTTTTCCAAACAAGGTGCTTTTTAACCTTTTCGACAGAATTAAGGTAAGAATATTTTTTTTAACTTATACGGAAGGTGCGGCTATTTTCCACCATTATAAAATTGTCGAAGCTTCCTTTACAAGCTTATAAGAATATTTTCAATGAAAATGTTTTATTTTTTAAATATATGAAACTTAAATTATTTCAAAATAGAAAGAGATATTTCTCTAAAAAGGGTTTTGATTTCATCTATGTCAACATCCTTTGATGGATTTTACGCTTATTTGAAGTTGATTTATTATGATACAAAACATCTATATTTTATTGAAGGTATTGTGATATGATTGACTGTGGATGTGCTATTCTTATACCATTCATAGTTTATGGTGAAAGTATTGACTTTTCATATACTAGTTTTAATACGAATGTTTATGTTATATTTAAACCTTTTCATATGGGAATGCATTGGACTTAATATGTGATGGGTGGAGCCCGCTATAGCTCCTAGATGCATCGATAGGTCTCATGAGACATACTATTGTCTTGGAACAAGGCCTTGACAAAATCTTATTTGTAGTCTTGGCACAAGGCCTTGGTTATGTGGTTATGATAGTCTGTCATTATGCATTCCATAATTATGAAAGCAGTTATTGATATTGCATGTGATTATTCGATTAGTAGAATATCCATGTGAATAGGTAAATGGCATTATTTCATTTTATTTTTTCTATACTATTTTGATGTTCAAGTTCAAAAGGCTTTTGTTTTATTTATACAATACCTTAAATGTTTATTCTTATTTATGAATTTTTCTACTATATTCTTATCCTAGCTGGGCATTTGAGCTCACCGCTTTTCTATGTTTTATTTTTCCCAAGATATGAAGAAGTAAGTTATGAATGACCTACAGGGATATTATGAGAGGATAATATTGCGGACTATGGATACATTATGTTGTTGTAGAAATTTTTCACTTTATGATGTAATTAAAAACTTTATGAATATATCTAGTGTTTCCAAGGCTACTAAACCAATCGGTCTTTCGAGATTTGATCTTTCTTGTGATCATGCCAATGTTATGTAATATTGCACCGACTCTGGGTAACTGGGGTCAGGGCATTAATGTTGGTATCAGAGGAAGTTTAGTACAAACCTTGGAAGCTAGATTTAGATAAAATTTGATTAGAGCACATAGATTTAAGATGGACTCTGAAGATTAGTATAGAAGAACATCCTAGAATTTTGGTATTGTTGAGATTTTATGAGTTTTCCGAGCAATACATCCATGTCTGGATACGAGCAGGTAGAGGAGGCTCTGGCACTGATGTACCTAGGGGTAAAACCCGAAAACACCGCTTTGGGCTAGACTCGAACGGGAATTGGTGCACTACAACGGGCCTTGCAGCACTCTTGGTTACGACACTCCCGGGGGATATGCTTAGGATTACTCTCATTTTCCATACAAATAATTATGAAGGGTTTATGAGTATATACTTCCTCAATGAATATTTATTTATGATTATGGATTATATAAATAAATAGTTCAATTTATGTTAAGTGTTTTATAAGTATGGAATTATATATTTTTATTCATAAACTGATCTAGTTTATTCCATTGTTTAGAAATATATCCCATTGGAAGAAATGGAAACTGTATCAATGCACGCACTCTATGCATGGATTTCCCTCCTGCTCAAGATAATTATACTGGAGCTGGTGATGCAACTGGTGCCGATCAGCTAATCACGATACTGGGACAACTCACTCACTTTATGAACAATAACCTTACCCGTATGGAGCACCCTTATCCACAGCGTGGAGGATCAATGTTAGATCGATTCATGAGGCAACAACCACCATTGTTTAATGGGAGTACAAATACCTTAGTAGCTGAGCAATGGATAAATTCCCTAGAGAAAATATTTCAGGCTTTGTGGAGTAGTGAAAGGGAAAAAGCTATCATGGCAGTTTACTGCCTCACTGGAGATTCTGATCAATGGTGGTCATTGATTCAAAACATGAAGGAAGATGATGAAGTATCAAATATGGAATGGAGGGAGTTTAATGATCTGTTTTTTGAAAAATACTTTCCTTGCGACCATCGAGCAGATATGGAATGGAAATTTTTGAGTCTGAGACAAAAGGAGGATGAGAATGTCACAAAGTATGAGGATAACTTTAAAAGGTTATCAAGGTATGCTGGAGATTATATATGTAACCCAAGAAGTAAGATTGATCGTTTCATTGATGGGTTACAACCATTTCTCCGTCGCGAATTAGTCTCACAATCCTTCTCATCGTACGAAGACATTGTCTCATGTTCTATCAAGACAGAAAAGGGATTCTCTAAGTCATATGACTTTAAAGCAAAGAAAGAGAAGAAGAGATCTGTTGTTCAATCTGGGAATGGAAATAAGGGGAATAAGGGAAAGGTTGATATCCATCCTATAGTAAATGTGGGAAGAAACACCCTGATAAATGCTTGAAGGGAACGGGAGTCTGTTACAAGTGTGGTGAAAAAGGCCACCAAGCTCGTGATTGCAAAGGGAAGAAGGAAGCTACCAATGTTCAGTGCTACAATTGCAGGGAGATGGGACATTATGCAAATGAATGTCCTAAGCGGCAGGGGATCTTACCTCAGAAAATGCCAAGGGATCAAGGCCATGCTTATGCTATCACTACTGCTGAGGTAGAAGCTCCAAAACATGTGGTGGCAGGTAATTTAATGGTTTCCTCAAGTTTAGCAAATGAATTATTTGATTCTGGATCATCGCATTATTTCATATCTTCTCAGTTTTTTTAGAAAATTAGATATTTCTAATTTTATTTAACAGGGGATTTTTCAGTTAAAACTCCTAAGGGAAGTGTCATTGCAACAAATTTTTGTGAATCAGTCCCAATTAGAGCATATAAATGTTCTTTATCTGCTGATCTCATCGTCATACCTATGATTGAGTTTGATATAATCCTCGGTATGGATTAGCATTCGGACTATGATGCGAAGATTTATTGTAAGAAGAAGGAGGTTACAATTTTTGATGATGATGTTACGGAACACCTTATCTTTAGTGAAGAATCATCACCACCTAATTCTTATTTAGATCCACACCCATTAGCTCAACTAAAATCAATTATTAGGGAGGAAGAGAATGAAATGACTATTGGTGAGGAAAGGAATGTTCAAATAGAGTATGTACCTGTTGTGAAGGAATATGTAGATGAATCTCCGGAGGATTTACTTGGACATCCTCCAGAACGAGAAGTTGAGTTTTCCATTGATTTAATTCATGGATCAAGGCCTATATCGAAGACACCTTTTAGAATAAGTTGAACTAAAGAAACAACTAAAGGAATTGAGTAATAAGGGATTTATTCTCCCTAGTGTTTCTCCATGGGGAACCCCTGTTCTTTTTGTTAAAAAGAAAGATGGATCTATGAGGTTATGTATCTACTGCAGGGGGATTAATGTTATAATAATAAAGAACAAGTATCCCCTACATATCATTGATGATTTATTTGACCAACTGCATGGAGCTCAATACTTTTCAAAGACTGATCGTCGATCTGGATACCATCTGTTGTGTGTAAAGAAGGATGAAATTCCAAAGACAGTATTTCAAACCAGGTACGGGCATTACGAGTTTACTATAATGCCTTTTGGATTGACTAATGCACCCTCTATATTCATGGATCTGATGAATATAGTTTTCAAGGAATATCTCGACGAATTTGTGGTGGTATTCATTGATGATATCATGGTATACTCAAAAAGCTACGAATATCATGAAAATCACTTGCGCATTATCCTGAAGACTCTAAGAAGACATGAATTATATGGGAAGTTTAGAAAGTGTGAATTCTGTCTACAAGAGATTTCTTTTCTTGGCCATATTGTCTCTAAAGATAGAATCTCTATAGATCCTTCTAAGACCACGACAATCCAATAATGGCTAGCACCTACGAGAGTAACTGAGGTTTGGAGTTTTATTTGTTTGGAAGGTTATTATCAATGTTTCGTCCAGAATTTTTCCCGATTGGCTAACCCGTTAACGAAGCTCACACGTAAAGGTCTTAAATTTGTTTGGACAGAAGAGTGTGAAGAATGTTTCGAAGAACTGAAGAGAAGATTAGTCAATACTGCTATATTGACTCTACCATCGTGGAATGATGGGTTTGTTATTTATAGTGATTCATCGAAGAAAGTGATTGGTTGTGTCCTTATGCAGAATGATAGGGTTATTGCCTATGCATCACGACAGTTGAAAATTCATGAAAAAAACTATCCTTCTCATGATCTAGAGTTACCAGCTATGATCTTTGCTTTCAAGATATGGAGGCACTACCTCTATGATGAAAAATGTGAGATTTATACTGATCACAACAGTTTAAAGTATATTTTCTCACAAAAAGAACTCAACATGAGGCAAAGGAGATGGCTTGAATTACTCAAGGATTTTTATTGTACGATACACTACCACCCGGGGAAAGCAAAAAAGGTGGCAGATGCTTTGAGCAGAAAAGGCCATGGAGTTTTGAACAATATGAGAATTGAAAGGGATCCAATTTTCATAGATCTAGTGACGATGGACATGGGAATAACTAGGGAAGGTGAAACATCAATGCTTTTTCAAATGGTTGCCAAACCATCATTACTAGAAAGGATATAGAGTTCTCAGACCGATGATGAAGAATTTCAAATGAAGATTAAATTTGTGAATGATGGGAGATTGAGAGACTTTGTGTAAAAAGATGGAATATCGTAATTTGGAAAGAGACTTTGTGTTTCTGATATACATGATCTAAAAAGGGAATTGTTGGATGATGCTCATAGTTCCAATTTCTCTATACACCCTGGGAGAAACAAAATGTATAGAGATTTGAAGGATCATTTTGGGTGGGACAACATGAAGAGGGAGATTGCTGATTTTGTGTCAAGATGTATGGTTTTTCAACAAGTGAAAGCTGGAAGGTAACAGCCTTGAGGAGTCATGCAACCTCTTCCCATACCGGAGTGGAAATGGGACAATATTACGATGGACATTTCCATGGGGCTTCCAAATACTCCAAGAAGGAACGATTCAATATGGGTTATTTTTTATCGTCTTACCAAGTCAGCACATTTTCTGGCTATAAGAGAAGATCTACCACTAGAACGTCTAGCAAGACTATATATTAATGAAGTTGTGAGACTTCATAGATTACCCCTATCTATTATTTCTGATCGTGATCCCCATTTTACTTCATGATTCAGGAAGAGTCTTCAAAAATCTCTGGATACTGAACTTCATTTGAGCACTGCCTACCACCCTCAAATAGATGGACAATCAGAACGAACTATTCAAACCATAAAAGACATGTTGAGATCCTGCTCACTTGACTTTCAAGGAATTTGGGATCAATATTTAACTCTGGTATAATTTTCCTATAACAATAACTTCCATTCGGGAATTCAAATGGAACCATATGAAGCGTTATACCAAAAGAGATGTCGCACACTAACCTGTTGGGATGGAGTTGGTGAAAGAAAACTTGTAGGTATAGAACTGGTGGAGGAAATGATGGAAAAGGTGGAGGTAATCCAAAATCACATCAAAGCAGCTCAAAGTAGGCAGAAGAGCTACGCCGATAATCGAAGGAAGGATTTGGAATTTCAAGTCGGGGATCATGTTTTCCTAAAACAATCTCCATGGAAGGGAGTCATATGTTTTGGTATGAAAGGTAAATTTAGTCCCAGGTACATCGGACCTTTCAAAATTCTAGAAAAAATTGGGTCTGTAGCTTACCGATTTGCAATGCCGCCAAGTCTCTCCAAAGTTCATGATGTGTTCCACGTATCTCTGTTGAGGAAATAAATGCATGACCCAACGAATGTACTCACCTATGAGGAGTTAGAACTGGATCTCGATCTATCTTATTGTGAAGAGCCCGTCAGGATTCTTGATATTAGAGAACATGTACTGAGAAACCAGATGACTCTTCTGGTAAAAGTCTTGTGAAGAAACCATAAGATGGAAGAGGCAACGTGGGAACCCGATGAACATATGATGAAGAACCACCCGAGTATTTTCAGGTGATAAGTATTCTAGATATTTCAAGGACGAAATTATTTTATGGGGGGGAGAATATAAAACCCCAATCTTCTACGGTATGCTTCTCTTTTATTAATGTGATAGCGTGTGTTGTATGCAACACTGAGTTCTAACACACCATAACAAATCAAACTAGTCGTTATGAATTGTAATAACTACTTTTTGAAATTATATATATTTTATATTTCAAAATGGAGTTCATTTTTGTATTTTGAATATATAATTTACCCTAAGGTGAAATTTTGGTACTTTTTGGATAAGTTTAATATTTTGATGAGTGGTGAAAATTACTAGATTTTAATTAAAAACAACATTTTTTAATAAAAATAATTTATATTGATAAATTATGAATTTAAGTGGTTTTAAAGTATATTTATAATATATTTTTACCATTTAATACAATGTTGGTCATTGGACATAATTTCACAATTAAACCGAACATAAACAAGTATTAATATTTTGATAGTTATTATATCTTAAAAACACGCATTGTGTTTTGACAGCGAGAATTAATTTTAAATTAATTTCACCCACTTCTGTGTTTTGAATTTGGAAAAATGGATTCCATATTTGGAAATCAGGATGTTCAAATTGTGTAAATAGGTAACTTTTATTTTTAGTCATTTTGAATAATTACTGCGGTAAATATTTTATTTACTATGGTTAAGGGTAAATCCGATAAATAAGTGTTAAAAAATAATATTAAATTAATACTAAATTACCCTAAAACGTGTTCTAACCTTATTGGTTGATACATTTTCGACCATATTCATCTTTGGGTTGATTTTGGGACTCCATGGAGCCACATGTAGATGATAGGGACACTTTATTTTAATTAAGTTAAATTAAGTACAAAAATGACTTAAGCATATATCTTTTAGAAATACAATTTTTACATAGGGTTATATATGTTGTAGTTTCGACTATAAATATTAATTAGAAATCTAAAAAGATTTTCTACATAATTATATTTTATTTATAATTTTTAGACATTAAATAAGTTAATTTATTTATTACACAATGATGATGAAGTAATTACCTAATTAATGAAAAATTAGAATAATTGATATTATAAATACCCAAATAAATATAATTTGAGTCTTTCTATGAATTAAACTAATTTCATAGGTTAATATAACATGATAATATTGATTTAATTAACTTATTTCTAAGTAATCATTTTGTTATGATTTTTACCAAAAATCCATTATTGAATAGTGTCAAAATTGACATAAAATAGTTTTTAAACAAAATATTATATTATTAATTGATATTAAATTCTAAAAATATAAGGTTCAACCAAGAGACTTATATAATGATATTTTTATCATTAATGGACCACTTGGTGGACTCTTGGATATATATAGTAAGTTTATTAACCATATAATATAAAAATACAAAGAGACATTGTAAAAGCGAAACTAATTAACTTAGAATTAATACTTAAAGATAAGGTTAATATTGTAACCCAAACCTGTCTAAATTCTATTGGTTGAGTTTTTTTCTACCCATAAACACCTTAAAAATTAAATAATCAACTTTGGAGCCATTATAAACCGAATATTTATTTATTATAAATTAATATTTCTATCTTTTCCATAGGTGCCCCTCACCCCTCTTATAAAAGGGCACTCTTCCTTCTCATTTATTCACACCTTCAAAGCCTTTTGGTTCGACCAAACACTTCCCAAATACTATCCCAACATCACTCACTACATCCTAGAGGCCTTAGTCTGATCAGAAAGTCAACCTATGGGGCCCTTTTGATCAAATCAAAAAGAAGAACTTGAAGAAGAGGTAAATTTTTCACCACCCTTTTTCAAGTTCCATTCTTCTTCCACTTATTCTTCCTTTGTTCTTACCATTATAAAATAATAACTCCAGTATCATATATATACTGTGATGTTATTTTAAATATGGTACAACAATATTATGTATTCTATCCATCGTTTGAATAACATGTCACCATACGTGCATACGTACTGCTTACCGTCTCCACGTCGTGGTGTAATTGTTATTCAATAAATTATTATTTGGATGGGTATAATAATGATGTGTAACTCCTGTAAATAATAAATATAACATGATAATGATTCTGTATATATGATATACCATCCCATTATATATTATTTTCGTATCAAAAGAATGATATTATCGCTCGTTCGTACGTACGGACTATCGTCTCCCCAAACGCGATGAGATTCATTCTTCATCGTATCCATTCAAGTATAATTCTCATTTGATGATTAATAATAGTATCTAAGGACTTGATATCATTATTGATATGATTAAGATACAACCAATCCATGAAAAACATATCTTACGTAACAAAACATATAAAATAAAACGAGTAAGTTAACACCCGAAACAACGATAATACTAAGATATTATTAACAGATCAATGTTAAAAGATCATATATGATATCATATTAATGTATATGATTCTAGTATGACTTAATAACAATTATTTCACCATTATACTGGAGGTTAACCTACCCCAACCAAGGAAATATACATGTTAAGGTTTATTTCACAATCTCTTCATTATTCGAGGTTGTTTACAAGTAATAATCTACTGGGATCTCATTATCATCCACATCCATGCTTCATAAAAATGTATTTCAAAATATTCTTACTATTTTACAAAATATGTTTTAAAGTCATTTATACCCTTGTTGACTTTTATAAGTGGTTTATAAAGGAATATTTCAACCGTTTTCCAAACAAGGTGCTTTTTAACCTTTTCGACAGAATTAAGGTAAGAATGTTTTTTTAACATATATGGCAGGTGCTTATTTTCCACCATTATAAAATTGTCGAAGCTTCCTTTACAAGCTTATAAGAATATTTTAAAAGAAAATGTTTAATTTTATAAATATATTACACATAAATGATTTTAAAATAGAAAGAGATATTTCTCTAAAAAGAGTTTTGATTTCATCTTAGTCAACATCCTTTGATGGATTTTACGATTATTTGAAGTTGATTTATTATGATACAAAACTTCAATATTGTATTAAAGGTTTTGTGATATGTTTGACTGTGGGTGTGCTATTTTTATACCATTCATAGTTTATGGTGAATGTATTGAAATTTCGTAAGCTAGTTTTAATATGAATGTTTATGTTATGTTTAAACATTTTCATATGGGAATTCATTGGACATAATATGTGACGGGTGGAGCCCGCTATAGCTCCTCGATGCATCGATAGGTCTCATGAGACAAACTACTGTCTTGGCACAAGGCCTTGACAAAATCTTATTTGTAGTCTTGGCACGAGGTCTTGGCTATGTGGTTATGATAGTCTGGGATTATGCATTCCATAATTATGAAAGTGGTTATTGATATTGCATGTGATTATTCGATTAGTAGAATATCGATGTGAATAGGTAAATGACATTATTTCATTTTATTTTTTCCATACTATGTTGAAGATCAAGTTAAAAAGGCTTTTTTTTTACACTACCTTAAATTTTTATTATTATTTATGAAAGTTTCTACTATATTGTTGTCCTTACTGGGGATTTGAGCTCACACCTTTTCTATGTTTTATTTTTTCCAGCATGTGAAAAAGTAAGTTATGAATGACCTACATGAATATTATGAGGGGATTATAGTGTGGACGATGGAGACATTAAGATTTTGTAGTAGTTTTTAACTTTATGATTTAATGTGAAACTTTATGAATATATGTAGTGTTTCCAAGGCTACTAAACCAATCGGTCTTTCGAGACTTGAACTTTCTTGTGATCATGACAATGTTATGTAATAATGAACCGACTCTGGGTAACTGGGGGAGGGGCGTTACATTTTTATTAAAAAAACTGAAATATATATTATGAAAAATCTCTGATTATAGAAAATTATGCTAAGATAGACATTGAGGATTAGTAAAAATGAACTTCATTGAATTTTGTAAATGTTGAGATTTTGTGTAATTTCCATGAAATACATCCCTATTTGGATACGATTATGTAGAGACATCTCTGTAACAGGTGCACCTAGGAGTGAAAATTTTGAAAAGGAGTTTAAGGCTAGACTTGAGGTATCCTAGTACACTTCAACGAGCCTTGCTGCACTCTTGGTTACGACACTCCCAGGGGATATGCTTAGGATAATTCACATTTTTGTTAAAAAGCATTATGATGTATTTATGAGTATATACCTCCATAAAGAACATTTTTATTATTATGGATTACATCTATAAACTATTTAATTTATGCTATGTGTTTTACAAGTTTGGAAATATGTATTTCGATTCATAAACTAATCTATTGTATTCCATTATTTAGAAATGGAACCAAATGGAAGAGAGTGAAATGCCTATGGGTAAGGAAGGGAATCTTTAAATATAAGATGTTTATATTATAAAATTATATGTTGATGTGTTTCTATATGATTTACCTGAACATCCTACAGAATAAGAAATTGATTTTTCCATTGATTTAATTATTGGTTCAAGGCCCACATCAAATACACATTATAGAATTGCCATTATGGAATTAGTGGAACTAAAGAATCAACTGTAGGAATATCGTAATAAAGGATTTATTCACCCTAGTGAATCTCTACGGGGATCCCCTGTTCTTTTGTTTAAGAAAAAAGATATATCTATGAGGTTGTGCATTGGATATAGTGAGGTCAATGCTATAACAACATGAAATAGTATACCCTACCTCACATTGATGATTTATTTGATCAACTTTCTAGGGCTTAGTATTTTTTAAATACTCTCCTTCAATTTGGATAACATAAGTTTCGTTTGAATAAGGAATACATTCCAAAGACAACATTTGGAACCAGGTATAGGAATTATGAGATTATAATAATTCTTTTGGACTGACTAATGCACCCACTATATTCATGGATATAATGAACATAATTTTTAATGAGTAACTTAATGACTCTGTAGTGTTATTTATTGATGAAATATTGTTATACTCCAAAAGATATACATATCATGAAAATAATATATGCACTATTCTAAATAATCTTAGAAGAAATGAAATGTATGGGAAGTTCAGCCTGTGGGAATTCTGGCTTCAAGATAGTCCATTACTGGGCTATATTGTCTCCATGAATAGAATTTTTGTTGATACATCAACGACCAAAGAAATCCTAGAATGGATAGCCAAAATTGGTATAACTAGGGTTCAAATATTAATTTGTTTAGAAGGTTATTATCAGTTTTTGTCCAAAATTTGTCCTGATTAGATATCATATTAACCAAGCTCACATGTAAAGGGGTAAAATTTATTGGGACAAAAGAGTGTGAACTTTTTTTTGAAGAATTGAATAGAAGATTAGTCAATGCTCCAATATTGAAACTACATTCATGGAATGATGGGTTTGTTATTTATAGTGGTGCTTCAACGAATGTAACTGGTTATGTCCTTATACAGAATGATAGAGTCATTGCCGATGCTTCACAGTAGGTAAAAAGTTCTGTATAAAACAATCCCACTAATTATATTGGGTTAGAAGCTGTAATATATTCATTGAAGATATTGAGACACTATCTCTATGGATAAAATGTGAGATATATACTGACCACAAGAGTTTGAAGTATATTTATTCAAAGAAAGAACACAACATGAGACAACAGATATGGCTCTAACTACTCAAGTATTATGATTACACTATACACTACTATCCAGGGAAGGTAAATAAGGTGGCATATTCTTTGATTAGAAAGTATCATGAAGTATTGAACATGATGAGAGTTGAATGGGATCATATGTTCATGGATATATTAAAAGTGGATACGAGATTAATCTTGTAAGGTGAAACATCAATACTTTTCAAATGGGTTTAAATCCATCTTTACTAGAAAGGAAAAATATTTATCCAACTAGTGATGATGAGATTCAAAATAAAATTAAAGCTATGAATGATCATAGATTGATTGAATTCTTATATGAAGATGGTATTTTGAAATTTGGGAAGATAATTTGTGTTCTTGGTAAACCTGATCTAAAAATTGAATTGTTGGATGATTCTCATAACTATAGGTTCTCTATACACCCCACTATCACTATGATGTATATATATTTATAGGAACATTTTGGTGAGAAAAAATAAAGAGGGATTGTGTTGATTATGTGTGAAGATGTATTGTTTTTCACCCTGTTATGTCTAGAAGAAAACATCTTGGAGGTTTCATGAAATCTCTTACCATACCTAAGTGGAAATGGGATCATAATAGGATGTATTTATTATTGGGACAACCAAAGACTACATGAATGAATGATTCAATATTGGTGAATATTGATTTTCATACCATGTCATCACATTTTCTTACTATAAGAGAAGATTTACCACTTGAATGTTTAATAATAATATATATTAATGAAGTTGTAAGACTTCATGAAATAACCATATCGATTGTTTTTTATTGTTATTCATGTTTAACATCAATATTATAGAAAAGTATTCATAAGTACATCGATACTAAACCTAGTTTGAGAACTTCCTACCACCTTAAAATAAATGGAAAATATGAACAGCATGTTCATGCATATGAAGACATGTTGAGATTTTTCTCGCATGGCATTCAATGTATTTTGGATCAATATTTACCTCTTTTATAATTTTCATATAACAATAATTTCCATTCAAGTACTCAGATGACACCAAGTGAAGCATTATATGGAAAGAGACATCACACACCAACTTGTTGGGACGATGTTGGTGAATGATAACTCATTGGCCCTGAACATATTGAGGAAACAATAGAAAAGGTGAAGGTTCTCCGAACCCACATCAAAGAAGCTCAATCTAAGAAAAAATAGTTATAATGATAATAGACAAAATGATTTGGAATTTCAAATAGGAGATCATGTTTTCTTGAAGGTATCTCCATGGAAGGGTGTTATATAATTATGTAAGAAAGGAAAATTAAATCCCATGTACATCAGACCTTTTTAAATTCTAGAACGAATCAGATTTGTAGCTTATCATTTGGCAATGTGGCCAAGTCTCTCTAATGTTAATGATGTGTTCCACATAGTACTGTTGAGAAAATTCATGCCTAACCCAATGCGTGTACTCATAGATAAAGAAATAGAACTGGAACCTGGTCTATCTTATTATGAAGAGCCAAGAAAAATTCATGATACCAAAAAATAGTTGTTGAGAAACTAGACGACTCGTCTAGTGAACGTTCTATGGAGAAATCATAATATGGAAGATGCAACGTGGGAATCTGAAGAACTTATGATGTAGAATGACTAGAATCAAATTATATTATAGTATTCTAGAAATTTCATGGATGAAATTATTTGTAGGATAGAATAATGTAACACCACAAGTTTTCATGGGACATTTCAATTTTTATATTGAAATATCCTACATTGTGTGCATCTTCGAGATTCTAACAAACAATATCCAACCAAACTAGCTGTTATGAATATTAATACACACTCTTTGAAATTTAATAAATTTTTGTTTTTCTAAATGGTATTCATTTTATGATTCGTAATATAAAAAATATCTTGGGGTTAATTTATGGTACACTTTTAAAAACATTAAATTTTTTGATGAATAGTGTAAATACTTAAATTTAATTAAAAACAAATTTTTAATCAAAATAATTTGTAGTGATAAATAATACATTTTAAGTTTTTTTATGTATCATTAGATTATATTTTTATCATTTAATATAATATAGGTCATTGGTTTTAAATTCACATTGAAACTGGACATAAACAATGGTCAATCTTTTGATAGTCATCATTTCTAAAAAACACACTTTTATATTTTAACATCGGGAATTAATTTTTAATTAATTTATGCCACTTTTCTAATTTGCATTTGAAAAAATGGATTCTATATTTTGAATCATGAGGTATAAATTATGTAAATTTATGACTTTTATTTTTATTAGTTATGAATAATTACTTTGGAAAATATTTAATTTCACATGGTTAATGGGGTAAATCCGGTAAATAAGTGTAAGAATAATGTTATAATATTATTAAATTACCCTAAAACTTGTCCTAACCATATTTAATGATACATGTCCGACCATGGGAATCCTTGGGTCAATTTTGGGACCCCATGGAGCCTCATGAATTTTATAACGATATTGTACATTAAATAATTTAAATTAATGATAGAAATTACATAAACATTTATTTATTAGTAAATAAAATTTTCACACGGGGTTATATAAGTTATCACTTCTACTAAAAATAATTTGTTTAAATTTAAAAATATTCCCTACATCATGGTATTTTTTTATATTTTTAGAGATCAAATAAATAAAAAAAATTATGACATAATAATTATGTAGTGCTTACTTCATTAATGAATGATTAAAATATATGAGATTAAAATATTTAATAAACTATACAAAACCTATCCAATTATTATTAGATGATTTTATTTATAACATTAGTCATCTTAGAATTTACGTCAAGGAGTTTTGGACCTTTATAAACCAAAAATCATTATATAATAGAATAATATTTTCAAAACATTCCTAAAAAGCCCCACCCCGTTAATAAAAATACCTCACCTCTATCAAATCTATAACACATTTATAGCCCCTTGGATCATACATACTCTAACCCATTAATCTCCCTACATCCCTATATTCCTCCAAGATGTCAGGCCATAAACATAAGGCTCTTTTAAGAAGCCTTTTGGTTCAAACCAAAGGGAGTTACATGATTTAATGGTAACATCTATTCCTAAGTTATTTTTCTTTTGTTTTACTTCTTCTACCCCCTAAAATCTCTTTATTAATTTATTTTATTACAAAAATAGTATCATAAATATACTAGTATGTTGATATGATATTTATTTGAACCACACTTAAAAACACCACCATGTAATGGGTATAGAACATAATGTTTCTATGGATGGCGAGCTACTGCCTCATGAAACAATGATTGTTCAATATTCTATTACAACAACTTATGGGGGCCATTATGATGGAACTATAATTAAATATGATATTTATGATATTTATTTTATCTATACATTTATCAAATTATCTTCTATAGCATACCATTAATCATTTCATGTTGTATGTGTAAGATAATTTAATTTGAGGAAGTGCAGATTGTCGCCCCTTAAAATGATATGGCTCGTTCAAACCATACGTGGAACGTTTGAAGGATGGTTGAAATAAAAATACAAAACATATATAAAATATTATATTATACCGGAATAATAATATACCAATGTATCATTTGGATTTATTTCCTTCTAAAAAAAATTTAATTGATGTAGCATTCGTGCATTCGTACAGATTACTGTCTCCACAAACGTGATTAGATTCACTCCCCATCATATCCATTAATTAATAATTATCAATATATAATTAAAAACAATATTTATTAAAATAATATTAATATGAATTTGAATAAAATAAAGCCTATCCTTAACAAACATAACTTATGTAATGAAATGTATAAAGGAAAACAAATCAGTTAACACCCAAAACAATGATACTACTAAAATATTATTAAAAACCCAATATTAGAAGATCAGATATGATATCATATTTAAGTATTTAGTTCATGTATATTTTAATAATAATTATTTAACAATTATAAAGGAGGTTATCTTACCCTTTACTAAGGGAAAGTGCAAGGTAAGTTTTAATCTAACAGTCTCTTTATTATCCAAGGATGTTTTTACGTAAGTATCTATTGGGACCTCTTTATCATCCACACCCATGTTTCTTAAAAATGTATTTCAAAACATTTTTATTATTTACTCTAATATAGGTAAAATTAATTTATACACTTATTTTAATTTTATTAAAAAGTTTAGAAATGAATCTTTTTGTCGTTTTCCAAACAAGGTATTTTAGGACATTTTCGAAAAATTAAGGTAATAATTTTTGGTTTTACTTATACGGTGGGTGTAATTATTTTCCAATGTTATAACACCTTTGTAGCATCACTTTCATTTTTATAAGAATATTTTAAAAATAAATGTGTTCTTTAAAAATTATGTGACTTTAAATAAATTTCAAAAAAGAATAAGATATTTCACTCAAATTGTTTTGATTTCATCGATTTCAACATCCTTTGATGGATTTTACACTAATTATATTTTTATATATTATGATACAATATTTTATATTTTATTGATGTTTTTTGATATGTATGACTATGGTTGTTTTATTTTTATTCAATTCATGGTTTACTATTAAAGTATGAACATTTCATATACTAGTTTCAATACGAATATTTATGTTATGTTTCAAACATTTCATATGATGAATGCATTGGAATTTGTAAGTCACGAGTGGATCTCACTATAGCTCATCAATGCATCGGTAGGTCCCATGAGGAAAACTACTGTCTTGGAACAAGGCCATGAAAAAAATCTTATTTGTAGTCTTGGCATGAGTCCTTGACTATGTTTTATGATGTCCGACATTATGCATTCCATCATTATGAAACTAGCTATTGATATAACATGTGATTATTCGACTAGTAGAATATCATTGTGAAAAGTAAATGGAATTATTGGATTTATCTTTGCCATATTATGCTGACGTTTTTTTAAAATGCGTTTTTTATTCTTATACATTGATTCAAATGATTATGCATATTTATGAATGTTTCTGCTATATTGTTATCCTTACTGACCTTCTTAGATCACCCCTTTCTATGTTTTATTTTTCCCATTATGTGATGAAATAAATTACCAATAACCTATAGGGATATGATACGTATATGAGTGTGTTCAAGGGGGACACAATTTTATTATTCTTTATTTCATGATATAATGTAAAACAAATGTATATATCTTGTAATTTATAGGCTACAAAACTGATCATTCATTCAAGACATGATTAATTGTATCATGCCGAAGTTATGTAATAATGCACATGCTTTGGGTACCTAGGGATGGCATGTTACAATCACTGCTAAATATTTTTTTAGTAGTTGTTTCCTTATTTATTTATTTGTGTAACATAAATTGAGATGGTTGTTCTAATTTCTTGGTTGTTTTCATAAACCATAAAAAATATTGATCATATTGTTCTATATTTAATGTGAATTTAAAAATTGATTCTAAATATTTAATATTTTTAAAAATTTATACAAAATTTAGTAAATTTTAAACGCACCACTAAATATTATATAACTATAAAACATAAATTAATTCCTAGTTATAAATCATACACTCCATTGATAAAAATAGTTTAATATTTATTATAAAATGGGAATAAAACATTTTATAAATTATTCCAAAAAATTACCCTCCCTTATATTCACTCTATCCATATGGTTCATATTATTCAGCAACCTATTTCCCACATCTTCTGTCTAGTGTATGAATTTAATGTTTTTAAATTCACGTTAGTAAAAAATATTTTCTAGAAATATAAAATGGGGTTCATCCTAAACTAAATTAGAAACATGACTTAATTGATCCCAAACTAACCAAACTGATCCAAATTTAGAAATAAAAAACCAATCATACTAAATATAACATTGATAATCTAAAATAAAACAATTTTTTATAACCTATTAAAGGTAATATTCTCTAAATTGTTTTTACATATTATGAAAAAAATATTATTTCATATAAAATGACATAAATATGTATGAAATATTATATTTAAATATTTGGTTATAACATATTCTATGATATAGAGATATCATATCATCTTCCAAGGTGATTTATATTATACATTAGTGTAAATCATTATGTAATACAACATATTGTTTGATTAGTCAGGAAAACTAGGATTCACTGAATGAAGGTAGGCATTAATGAGTTAATACATGAATCCCATAAATATTTGACATTATTAATTAAACATTTTAAAACTAAAAATTTTATTATATACTTTATATCAATGGGTTTATTTAAATGTAACATATGTTATTAATTGTATATTTCTGGAATTGTGTGATTAAATATAAGGGCTCAGAAAGTAATATCATAGCCTGTATAAAGGATTTTTAACCGGGAAAATATTTTGAAACATCCTAATTATATCTCTAGTTTATTTTCACCATCATTTTAATCTCCCTTCATCCTTCATTATTTACACCAATCAATATTGACATATCATGTATGTTTTGAAGGTCAATACTAATGAATTTGGAGGATGGGATTTAATACATTGATACTCATTAGAGGAAAAATATATTTAATTATTTCTTCATGATAATCATATAACACAAATTGAATGCAGTTTCATCATCTAACAATGGTGTAATGTGCATGATATCAGTTTGATTGAATTACACATTCAATGGAAAGTTTATCATATGTTTTATGGCTTTTAAATTATTTTATTGATTTCATTCATCAATGAAAATTATATAAAAACCTATTTATTATATACAATCCTTATAATGCATTTGAATTTGTAAAATCACCATAAAAATGATGATTTTTTTATTGGGGTTTTTTTAGTATTACCCTTTTTGAAATACAAATTATATTTTTTCCTTCCTAGTTGATTAATTTCTTATGATACCAAATATCGTATTCTACAACATAGTTTAAATCTCACTATTTTTTTAGAAATAGAATATAAAATCATGATATCATATTGGATAATATAACCACCTAATAGTTTGGTGAAATATCATCTTATCACATAGTGGAATTGAGGGGAATTGTAAAATATGATTGATGATTTTTTTTGTTTTTTGTTGATACATTATGGAAATTATTCTGCACCCCTATAAATTTATTTTTCAATTATTAAGGGAGAATTCTAAAAATACATACCCATGCCTCTTTCCATATTTTGTGATAGTATTATTTGTATAAATGTTTGGCTTATAATGCTCAAATGTTTTGGGCCTTAATACCTTTTAATCATATTATGTGATTCACCCTATATCATAAAAAATTTGATTAAAAATTTTATCGTTTAAATAAAATTATAAATCATATTATATATTATTATGAATAATTATATAATTCATTTTAAGATATATATAATTTTATAAAATTGTATATACGTTAAATAATTATAAATTATTTAATATAACATAATATTATATGTTAATATCTTAATATCATATGATAAATGATGACATTTTTTGATAATAAATTTGTGTGTGTTCTTGGGACATACAATTGTTATGAATGTTTTGGGTGGATGGGTTGTCACTGGTGGAGGGGATATAATTTCTCATCCCAGCCTATGGGTGCATGTGCACATTTTTGTTTCCTTGTCTTTTATCCCCAATAAATAATTGTATTACAATGTCATTTTAAAAATTAAATTTATTGACTTATATTTTAGTTGAATAATTTTAATATTGAAATATAAGTGTAATTTATTAATATTAAATAAATAAAAAATTAGAGAAAATCTAAATTATATTTTAAATTGTGAATTATTCATAATGATTTATTTGAATATATTTGTGGGCTCATTATAATTTTTTTAGACCATAGAGAATTTTTTGGGAGATTCTAGATTGTGGGCATTAAATAAACAGTCAAAATTAAAAATTAAAAATTTTTGTATTTCATGAAAGAAGTTTTATTTATTATAAATTCCATTTAATGATTTATATGAAGTAATTTATATTTATTAATTTTTATAATGTTTTTACTCTTATCTAATTATTGATTTTACATAAAATATTATTATGAGTTTATAATTTTTAGTTTTTTCATATTTAATAAATATTTATATCATGTTGAAATTAATTTTATATTTATTCATTTTCCATTCTCCATCTAATTCAATGATATAATTGTAATATTTTGAATTGTTATGTATGCATTTTTTAAAATATTATATTGCATTTAAAGAATGACATACATGAATCTATGTAGTAATGTGATTGTTATGATTAGATATTTAGTATTCCATATACCATTACGTTGGTTTGTATTAATATTATTAGTTTGAATTTAGTTATTGAATATTGTATATATGTGTGTTTGTGTGTGTTTGTGTGTGTGTGTGTGTGTTTGGTATTAGTGTTATGTTAGAATTTTATTACCCTTAACTATTGTTTCCCTATGTAGTGGGACATTCATTAAACATTTGAAATGGCTTAGAGACTTATGCCATGTTGTATAAAGGTGGGGATTTACCATATATGGATCCAAGATTTTTCATGGTGGTATATATGATTTAATTATATTATAATATATTACATGTAATTTTCCTGTATGTTATGGATAAAATGAATCAGTATATGTTTGTATATTTTTATCTTCTTTTTTTTGTGAGTAACACAAATTGTGTGTAGCATAAATAGTTAATCATTATGGTTTTAACATATTGATTAAGAAGAAAAACATTTATTCCAATGTAAATCACATTACTAATATAATCATAATGTTAACAATGTGAGATCAAAAAATATTGAAACCACATTCTAGTACTAAATATTTTAATTATTTCAAAGGGAAACATGTCAATACTTAGATCATCCAACTGGAAATGTGAGACTATAGCTGGGTTATAATAAATTAAATATTTATATAAGTAAATAAATTTGTGAAAAAATATGATAATATTTCTATAATTATATTATACATTGTGTTACACAATGGTGGAAGTCCCTAATAGGATTAGGATATTCAGGGGAATTTAATAGAGTATGTCAGTATTATTTTTTAGACAATGAGTGACCCAATATAATTTCCATGATTCATATATGATATAATTGGGAATATTACCATATATAAATACAATTTTTTTATGAAAAATCTATTGAGGAATCATTATTTTTATATATATGTATTGTAGCCTAAAAATGGGTGTGATAAATTTAAAGGTGTCATCATTTAAGTAGAATCTAAATAAACAAAATATCTTATTAATTATTTATAAAATATGACACTCATGTTATAAAATATTCTTTTTTAGATGAATGATAGAATCATAAAATTTTACTTGGAAGTCAATATTTTAGAATATTAATCATTATGTATGTAACTCTAAAAATTATTAACATAAGAAAATATTTTATGTATTTCAATAATAAATGTTATGAAAAAAACCAACCATAATAAAAAATATTGCTATTATAAGAAATGTAAAAATAGTTGCTTATAAGAAGAATAAAATTATTTATTATACATTTACAAGGCATCAAATTCAAAATATCCAATTGAATTTTAGTCTCTGTTCAAATACTCAATTTGATTGGTTTGAGGCCATAAATGTTTGTAACCCGTAATTAAAATAATCATTTCATTTGTAACCTTATTTTTGGATTGATCCATGTCTCGATGTGGAATTTTGGGATTTATAATTATTATTAAAGTTTATTATAGATAAATGATGAGGGACCACATTATAGTAAATGAGACTAAACCATATACAGTGGGCTACAACATAATGGAATTAATTTTTCATAGGTTGAAGTGGTGTAAAGGCTACACCATTGTAGTGAGGCTTTTTATATAGTGAATCATTTGGATACACTATAGTTTTCACCATCAAGGGAAGATTATTGAGGTTTCACCATGGTGACGATTACCACACTGTGGAAATATTATACTCAACAATTTCAAAATTTTGACCACATTCCAATCATTGGATGTTGAATCCTCTTAAAAAGACCATTAACGTCTTCATTAAAGTGAACCTAGTGTTGTTTTATGAGGGGATATCATTTGTATGTTTACGAGGTCGCAAAAATCTCAAGAGTAATGAATATATTCCCAGTACCTTTGTCCTCCTCCTATATCGATATAGATATTTTATTCTGAGTGGATCTCGGGGAGACCAAAAGAAAGAATCCTTCACCATATCCCACAACAGTGCATGTCCCAACTCGATTGTACACTAATGCACTTGCTTATTCATAGTTGTTGTCAATATCCATTGTTTCTCATCATGCCTCCACTTTTCCTATACTGTGGTGGTGGTTTTATGTGAACCCCCAAATCACATCCCCAACCTTGTTCATTGGATCCAACAAATTTTTTTAAAGAAATTTCCTCTCCCTTATTCATATTAAACTTATGAAATTCCATAAGGAAAATAGACCCTAGTATAAATTGTTCCTAAAATATGAATTTTCCCTTTAGTCCCTACTCTATAAACCAATTATCAGTATTAGAATAGGTGGTTGGTGACCTTGATAAGTTAACATGTTCTACAAGGCTTCAGAAAATGGTTGGGTTATCCACACGTCTGAAAGACAATGACGCGGATGTCAATGAATTAATGTATGATATAACATTCCTATTGGAATCTCATTTACAAATGTTTCAAGATTATTATTCATGTTTTTGAATATATGATTATGTGATTGATTATGTTCCCATGGGGGTGTGTATATCCTAGGAGGCCTATTGTGAAATATTTTTCACATGTGATGCTTGGGTATCTTGTTTCCAAATTTTATTTGCATCATTAGCTATTTCTAGTTATATACTAATGATGAAATATTATTAACACCTTATATGATTCACATAATATGTGTGTCTCCACATATTTTTGGATTTTGTTGGTAGTTGATACACGTTAATAATCATGATATATTTAAAACATATTAGGGTAGTGTGTGTGAATTATGAATATTACAAGGAGAGACCAGAGAATATTATAAAGGTACATGGAATCCATGGAGACTGTGTTGAGGAAGCACTCAAGGTCTCGTGAAATTTTCTAAGTCAGATGACATCAAGGTTTCCATGTGAACAACAATAGGACACCGTGGAACAAGAACTACTTGATGGTAGTGGATTTTGAGTATAATATTAACACTCCTCCATGAAAATGACATACTAGATCCAGTTTCACTACAATAAAAATCATACTTCGTCATTATGATATGGGGATAAAGATGCTTCTGCAGGGAGTTTGTAAAATATTAGTTAGCACAAGACCACTTCGGGTTTTATTTCATGACATTATGATTATTTTCAATTTTTTATTATTATTGAAACACCTATTTTATTTTATAATAAATGGTAATGGATGCATTGTTGTGGTCCTTCTTTGTCTATCACTCACACGCTTCTTCGGAATTTCGGTGAAAGATTATTTTTTAGGAGGGTTCTATTGATGTGAAAAGGCCCTTTGGTGGATTATTGGGAAGAGGAGAAAAAATAAGGTAGTAGAATATCACATACTCGGAAAAAATCCCAATGCATAATTATTCATTTACCTACCTAAATCTAATTACACTGGATATTCATACCACTTTGAGGGACTCTATTATTTATATGACATTAATTCAATTTATTTGTTTCTACATGTGTACTATGTCTACTTATTATAATTTTTATTTTTTTATTGATCCTGGTAGCTAATAATGAGGGTATTTTCCTCCCCTGCACACTTATATACTAATCCCCTCACTGATATTTGATAACCTCTTGGACAAGGGGAGGCACCAATGAGTTCATATGGCACTCAGGATTGATCTCGATGGAACAATTCACATCATTACAAAATGTTATCAACAGTTCATGAATTGAATTTTGTTTTATTTTATTCTCCTAGATTTTGGGACCAGGAAGACTGTAGATAAGATGGTTGGGACTTAGGTAATGTAACTATGAAAATGGCTAGACAACAAATTATAGAGGACATATGAGATTCCAAAATGTAGAGAAATTATGTTTTCATGTAATCATTTATAATATTATATGTGGGTGATGCACATTATTTGGATATTTTATTTTTGATATTTAAGGCACATGCCACATCATGACATAGAATATAGTTTGGAATTCCATATATATACATGATGTTGTGTTTCATAGTAGTTATTTAATTAAATACCTTGGTTATGATATATATTCATGATTGTTTCACTTGTATGATATTTAATCTCATTCATGTTTTCATGATATAATATTGTTTGATATATCTAGATAGAATGAGTTCATTACTACATTTATATATGTATATATATGATGATTGTGACTAGTGTGGTAGGTTAGAGAGCTATGTTAGTTTTATGAGGATTATACCATGTATTGTGGATATAATCCAAGGAAAATAAATTATCCATCCCATAGAGTGTTTAGTATCTATATATATTAGAAAATTTATTTAAATTTTATAAGATTCCTCTTGAAATACATTAGGGGGGATTTATAGATTAATGGCCCCCTTGGGAGAATGTTCCCTCTCCTCCCTAATGGGTATGTAAATAGTAACCTATATTGCACCATATGTATTCATGGTTGAATACTCTTGGTATTCTTATCTCTATCATCTTCCATACATTAAGGGAACTATAAGACCACAAAATTATGAAGACTTTGTGGGTATCATTGAGAACATCATCAAACCCATGAAGACTCTATCAAAAAATACAGTGAGGTTCTTAGTGTTCAGGTTGCATATACACTAAGGAGTTGGAATAATGTTATTTGTTGGGATAGATGAATTATGGGTCTCAAATTGTATTATTATATGGTTTTTTACTTTTAAATGTTATATGATGACATAATGAATTCCAACCAATGAAATGTGTTCAAGAAACATCTACAAGGCCCCGTGAGAATCTCGATATACTATAAAAAAAATCAATGATACTCTATTTCACATTGCTTCAGGTAAATATTGAGGCATATTAGAAAAATTAATATTGAAATTTGAATTCTTCATAACAATAGAAAATTGTTACAGAGCATTAAACTATCCTAATATATGACGGTCTTATGAAAGTCTCAAAATATCGAGATATTTTTTGATGATTGATTGGAATATTGGAATTTCCTACCATTACCTACTCATATTGATGTTCCTCCTATAGTTTCAATAGACAACACTTCTACTAAATGTGTGATGTAGGAAAATAAAATGGAACTCAGTTGTTGCAGGCAAGTGTTTCATAGCTCTATCTATTGGATTCCTTCTAATGGTGACCTACAATGCATGAACAAGGTGATTTTACAAAACTATATTATGTGAAATGAAATTCCGTCAATAATGTTCAAACAATATAGAATTGTCGGACATCAATTGTTGTTTTTTCTAGAACCTCAACTAGGAGGTGGAGGAAGCCACAACTGGGGATCTAAAGGTCTGATTGGGGCCCTTTACAGTATACTAGGACTCGTAATACATCAAATCTACAAGAATATATAGATGATTAAGATAATGTATACATAGTGGAAAAGACACCATTAGGTTGGGGAGAGAGTCCTACTATTTGATGAACCATATAGATGACATCCTCTTTCTCTACTTCTTTGTCCGATACTGCTTCATCTAAGTCATTTATATCTTCTCAATTAGCTATTATAGATGACCAACATGTCATGTTTTCTATGGAATTAGTTATCCTTGATAAATTTTATGGAAAAAAAGTAGTCCATATCAATCAAATACATGAATTTACTATATTTGTTGATGGTTATGAAAATTAATGGGAATTCATGATTTTCGAGAGGATGACTATAGATGTGATCCTCCACATTGATTTTTTTAACTATAATGTGCAATCAAAATGTTATTTTGGAGGAAGTATTCATTTAATTCTCTAAAGGGATTGATATTATTAATTAATGGAGAGTGTGTACACTGATTATACATGGTTGAACAAGAAATTAATTATCATGGGATCATTATAATAAAGATTTAGGGCTCGAATATTTTAGTAGGATCACATACAACCCCTTACCACTACCTCTAGTTATGGATCTCTATAAGGATATGTTCCATGATGATTTCATAGGAATCCCTCCTAACAGTTGAGAGAACATTGTAATTGTTCTCTTTTCTCTTACACATTCTATTTTGATAGAGCAATATAGTATGAAATCTGCTGAAATGAATGAGATAAAGGTACAACTAGATTTCGTGGAGAATAATGGATATGTCATGATGAGTACATTATTTTGGGGAAAATATATATTGTTCACTAAGATGGTTTATGTATATCTAAAACAATGCGTTGATTATTGGAAACCCCACATAGTGAGGGTGAAGAACAGATAATCATTAACCTAGATCGATGATAATTTCAACTAGTTTTGGGGATATCTGTGATTGTCCTAGATTGATCTTCAATCATTATATCACTTTTAGTGATTACTATTGCTATACAGTCTAAAGATGATCATTAGAAATAGATATGTTATGTATTTGTACATGGAGATACTGTTAAGAATAAATAACTTACCAGAAGCTGTAATATCTCTCTTGGATAATATATTCCACATATTCATAGAATCAATCATTATAGTTATTTATACGAGATCCTTATCTACTCACCAACAGTAGTGAATTTTCTAGGAGAATAGAGACTATTCATAGTACACATTAAGCACATCATCTTTATGAAAATTAGTTGAACTGTAAATTTCAGATTCAAGGGTTTATGTTTCATTAACATGTCAAGTTTGAGATGGGTATTTACATGGACCTAGAGAATATTTAGGTAATGTATTTCAAGGAAACATCCCTATAATGTGTTTGAAAACATCATATTTCAATTCCTAGAAGACTAATACAGATAATGTATTTGTGATTTATCCCAAATATCAACAAAAATAAATGTTATGAGAAAAAAGTATGTGATACTTCATTGGGTAGAATAATTTGTAGAGGTCTTATTTGAGAGGATGATATGCTTCATGATAGATATAGTAATAACACTTCCTATTCATAGTTTGTTTTTTTTATAATACTATGACACATCATGATTTTTTATTAGTGAAGAGTTAATGAAGATGTATTAGGTAATAGCCTTTATGTCATGATATCTAGGACACCATGAGTTTAAGTACGCTACACATGGTCAATTTATAGCAGTTATTTGCTTCATTTTCTATTGTAATGGTAACACAATATCTTATGTCTGATATACGTTGTTTACATATTCCATAAGATTGTTTTTATATATTTACATAATGGGACACAAACCCAATACAAATTCCCGGATTTTATAACATTCTACTTTTTTAATTTGAATTTCAATATGCATCAGGTAAGGGTAATGTTATTTTAACCGATCATTTTCATAAGACATAGGTTGATTTGGAGGTTGTTAAGAGGCCTTCAGTGTAGAGTTAGTAAAAGATGAGATTTTTTTCCACAAGATGTTACATTATTCTGAAGATATAGGGTATTTGACATGTATGTATTTTGTGATCATAAACACACTTTAATATAGGGTGATTATTGTATATGTGTCAGACCTAGACTATTTGGAATGAGGATGTAACTGGATGGTGGTGAATCAATTTCCAGATGGTCAACCAAAAATGATGATCTGATCTGGTTACATGGAATAGTATCTATAATTGTTTCCATTAGAGTAGAAATAATTATATAATATCTTAAATTAATATGGCAAGAAAATTCTAGTGAGACCAATATTTATCATGAATTTAGAAATAATTTTTGGTGGCTAATGATTTAGAGGGATTTAGTTTGTCATATCTCATGAAACCCAATCAGTGATAGGGTAAATGCCAAGAACCATCAGCATGATGTGGATTTCTTCACTTCATGTACCCATTTGGAAATGTGAGTACATCAAACATGACATTCCTAATAAGGTTACATAGGACCTTGAAGATCCATGACGCAATCTGGGTGATTCTCGATCAACTTATGAATATAGATCACATCATACGGATCAAAGAGACTTAGTGGATGAACTATAAATGCACTATATTTTTGAGATCATATAATTTCACATAGCACCATTGACAATTATTTTGGATAGAGAAAAAAATTTTATGTTTCAATTTGTTATGGTCTTGAATATGGACCTATTGAATTAGTTGAGATTGAGTATAGAGTACCATCTTCAAATTAAGGTATAGTAGAAGAAGATTATATGCATATTAGATGATAATATTTCAACAAAAGTCTATGAATTATGTAGAGATTATGATGATCACCTTGAAATGGAGCAGTTTTATAAAATAAAATCAACATGGATTTCATTTACATGGATCTTTATAAGTATTATTACTAATGGCTATGTTGTTTACCACCCTATTGGAATAGGGATGAAGAGTGAGTTGTATTGGTCCCATATATGGTTTAGAAGACCTTATGAAGAGTGAATGGAATTCAAATAGATCGATTTCCACCATGATGAAACAATTTTTATATGCCGACTGATGGAGAAGACCTCTACATTTCCATATAGGGAACTGGGTTTTATTTAGTGTGAATCCTCAGTTAGGGACTCGAAGTCGTTGGTGGAAAGAAAAGTTATAACCTTTTTTTTCTCTACCATCTGATATCTCAATGAATATTGTGGTAATGAAAAACCTCAATGATAATCCATATAAGGCCCCAGCATTAAACATTACATAATCTTGAGTTATTACAAGATTACACATTGAGGATCTTTTTAGGTTTAGAGTTTTAGAGAATTATATCATAAAAATTTCATTACATTCCACATTTAAACTGTGTGGTTACATAAAAGATAGTATTCATTTTTTTCCATTAACGGAAACATATTTAAAAATAAAACATGGATTCTTTCTGGACACTTCCTTGACACTATCATCATATCATGTACCTTTCACTTGACCTGTGAAAAACATTTCAAAAAAACTTGGGATGAGCATAAAAAGCATAGTAAGGGATATAAAAATATGGAAAGGAAACATGAGTACATGAAATCATACTTTACCCATAAAACATAAGCATTTTAACATACCTCATCCAAATTATGAATAAATTATAGAAATCATAAGACATAAAGTAACTTGAGGCATTCATAACATTCTTACGTAGGGAGTAACCCTCTTGGTTACGTTTGGAATACCAATCATAGTATATTCCCTAAATCTCTTCAGAGAAACCATAACATTTCACTCCTTCGCGTTACCCAATGCATTGGAGAGCTATATCGGGCTCACCCGCCCATAGTTAATCACGGAACCACCCATCTTCATAATAATGCCCAAGAACCGTAACATAATCGTATCACATAAAGCATGCATAAAGGAAACATAACATTTCCACCTTTCAATCACAAGATATCAATACAACACATTGACATAAAAACATTATTAAAACCAATTTCAATATCAAAATAAATGCAAAGTAAAACATGTTATTTATTTTTCTTTTAAAAAGAAGGTATGGTTTGTAGAGGAAGCCGAATCTCATATAATGGTCACAGTGGTGGAGAAGTCGTTGTCGCCACATACGCACGACAAAAAAAACATTCCCTTTTTGTCGTTTAGTAAACGCTTCGCATAAAAAAATGATTCATTTTGAATAATCATAAAATTCAAAGGGGTTTGTACACCGTATAAAAGAACGTTGTGTATAAAATGAAATATGCCTCAATGAAAGGAGATTGAGATGAAGTCCCACACAAAGATGGTATCCTTGGACTAAGGATAAATCAATTACATAATTATGTGTGACAAAATAAAACACAAAATATAAGTAGATATTAAGTGAAAAACATTCGGAGGTTATTCACACATATTCATAGAACTACATATTCAAGGAGTACAAGTTTATCCCAAAGAATCAAAATTGGGTTAAGAAGTTCCCTTGCTAAAATTTGACAGCCTAACGGCTTCACTAAAAAATTCAAAAAATTAGTTGATGAGAGATAAAAAGGGTATCTCATCACTTGGACATAAAATTTAAATCAATAAGGATATAGAATAATATATCCCAACATAATATTATGTGAATTAAAAGACATAACAAAAGAAGTCTTTCAAAAAGAGGAGGGTGAATGGTCCCTTTACCGACATGGGTATCTTTCGAAACATACACCCCGTGAAAGAAAGACAATACAACATTGATGTAAATAATCATAAATGAAAGAATAATACACAATGAGTAAAATAATGGGCAGTATATACACCACCCAAAGGAAATTGTGGCAAATGTAGCATAAATCTCACGGGAATAAAAGTGAGATGAAAAATCCCTTTCGAAAACTCGGCAGACTAACGATGCCACTTATAACTTCCAAAATGGATTGATGAGAGAAAATAGGGTCTCTCATCATATGAACATAAAATTTATAGTAGGAGTAATATAAAATAGAATCCCAATCATATGAAAGATGAGATTAAAAGAAATGACATAAAAGAGTGTACTTAAAAAGAAAGAGAGGGGTAGGACCCCTTACCTCGGGTCCGACATGACACGATCGTTCTTTAATATCCTGAATAATAAACTTGAGTTAATTTCTACTTCCTTAATAATCTTTTTCAAATTCATTATTCCTTTTATATCACTTATTACCATGTCATGAACATTGTGTTATTATTTAAGTAAAAAACGGTTATTTTAACTATCATTGGTATTTGAGTCATAAATAAACTCTTTATAATTACAAGTTGTTCATGTGGTAAAATTTACATTATATCAAGAATTATATTAATGATTTATAAATCATATATATCATATATATCCTGTATATTCAAGTATGTATAATATTACATAACATTTAGAAGTAAGATATGAAATGCACCGTTCATGGAGAAGGTAAGTCGTACGTATGCATGAACGCTACTTCCACTTCTATTTCATATTTAATGGAATTAAAGAATAATGATACATAATATTATTTTAATTCCAGTATGGTATTATATATAATATCATTAAATATATCCTTTATACGTAACACCTATGGTATTAACGAATCAAATCACTTTGAGGGGGCGGTAGTCCGCACTTCCTAAAATGAAGATATCGCATAGACCCATAATGGAAGCCATAAAGGTATGCCATAAATGAAAAATACAGAATCTTAAGGAAAACATAAACATATTATATATCATATATAAATATCGTGAAATCTTAATGGCCACATTTTAAGGTTTTAGAAGGATATTGAACAATCATCATTTCGTGAGGCAGAAATTTGCCATCCACGGAAACAATATGTTCTTTAACCATTAGATGTAGGTTTGTGTATGTTTAGCTAGAATAATTATTATAAAAACATCCTAGTATTTTGAAGATACTGGATTTTTTACAAAAGAAATGAATAAAAAGAGTTTAGGGTGTTGGAGAAGCAAAAAAAAAAACAAAACAAAAGGACTCAAGTGAAGACATTACCTTAAAATCGGGTAACTCCCTTTGGTTTGAGCTCAAAGGTTTCCTTGGGAAGACTTATGCCCAAAGTGAGGCTTATAATAGAAAGAGAGGTATGTGGAGAGACAAATTGGATAGGGTTTTGCCGATCCAAAGGCTTTGGATGTGTGGGTAATGAGGTAGAGGTGGGGTCCTTTTATAAGAGGAGAGGAGGGGCACCCTTTGAAAGTAAAGAAATGTTCATTTATTTTAAAATGTGTTTCAGATTTAAAAAGTCCCACATTTATATAAATCGAGTCTATGGTAATAAGGGTTCTAAATATACCCATCCAATAGTTTTTGGACATGTTTAGGTCATAGATTTTACATTATATTTTCAGTTTAATTAAATCCTTTATTAATGAGGTAATCGCTACATCATCATGATGTCATAAATAATTTAATATATTTAATGTCTAAAAAAAATCATGATATAGGAAATATTTTTATACTTCTAATGAGTATTTATAGTAAAAAATATGACTTGTATAACCCCATGTAAAATTTTTTTTAGTAAAACATCTCATGTTTGTGTCATTTTTACTTTAACAATAAATAAAAAGATATTTATGTCATTTCCCAACCAAAGTGTCTCCATGGGGTCCCCAAGTTGACCCTTGGATTTTCGTGGTCGGACATGACACATCCAATGAGGGTAGGACATGTTTCATTCTCATCTCATACAATTAAAACTTTATTTTTACCTTAAACTACACTAATTACCTCTAATCGCGATTAAAAACATAAAAGTTACTATTCACCAAAAAATTATTTTATTCCCATTAAACCACATTTTACTTCTTAATGACAGCCATATATGTTGGATTTTTGAAATTCAAAACATAGAGGTGGTAAAATTACATTTAAACGAAAAATCAGTTTCTTAAGTACCACTTTGTGGTTTCACTATTAATCAAAAATTGAAGTTTCACAGAAAAAAACAAAAACATCACCCTAAGCTATATTTGATATTCCCAATTCAAAAATGATTTCTATTTTACAAAATTCAAAACATATAAGTTGCATTAATTAATTTTATAATTAATTCCCGCTGTCAGAGAAAATAGCGTGTTTTTAGGAAACGATTAGTATCAAAAGATTGACACTAGTTTAAGTCCAATTTCAAAGTGAAATTAATTCCAACAACAACTATTGGAATAAGTGGTATAAATATATTATAATTTTACTTTAAAAACAATTCAAAAGATAATCTAATCATAAAAATAAATTAGATTAAAATGAGAATTTGAATTAAAATACAACATTTCTCACTATTCATTAAAAAATGAACTTTATCAGAAATATACAAAAAATTCTCACAAAGTAAATTTAGATGTCCAAATTCTTAATAAGAATTTTATTTATTCAAATATAACACATAAAATTGTCAAAAAATGGATTTAAAAGAGGTTCACCTTCAAAAGGTGGTTAATTGACCTTTTCAAAAATATTAGAATGTATATGCTTAAAATTGGATTCATTCGAATTTTTAATCATCTAACATTTATTTTAAAGAGTAAAAATATTTGAAAAACATATATAATCATTTTGTAGATTGATCTGTTCATTCCCACCATTACAATGGATAGGCATTAACTACTATTTAAAATAATATTATTTTATTATTAGAGTGCAATGTAAGATTCCAAAGAAACCCGCTGTTGCGTGTTGGGTATGCCATCGAGCATAGCGTCCCCTTTAATGTAATATCAATATTTTATTCACAAATATGTATAAATATAAAAATGTCATATTCTTTATTTACCTGGGGTGTTACATCCTTCCCCCCTTTTGAGAATCACGTCCTCGCAATTTTAAAATTGATCTTGGAAACATCCTTGAAAGTCCCACATCGGAACAAGAGTTGGTAAAATAATCACTTTAAAATAAAGAAATATAAGTACAGAGGTCACCCGAGTTAACCCATACTAGCATTCCATGTAGGAAAACATGGACATGGAGGAGAAAACATAGGGTCATGTTCTTATGGAGAGTGATAGAAAACATGTTTAAGAGAAAGTTAACCACAATAAAATCACAAACTTGTGATGGGTTAAATGGTATTCGATTCCCCAGTAGGAAAATTTAATAGACAACATTTTTGTTTTATATTGCTTTTTATTGGGGAATTTATTCATAAGGAAACATAATCACTTATCATGTTGACTTTCAAATTTTATTATATTCCTTACACAAACTCATATTTTCTCCAAAAGACGAGTATTTAGGAAGACTTGTTCACATTAAGAGTACTATAATCAACTTCTAGAGAATCAACTAATCCACAAAAGAGAACTATATAATTCCCATGCCTTTATACTTTAACCAAAACCAAAACAAAAAATGTTATTACAAGATCAGATAATCTAGAAAAGGATAAACCTTTATAAAAAAAATCTATTCTTAATCTCCAAAATTTGTCCAACAAAACCCAAAGTTCGACGAGGACCATTCGATAAAAAATATTTCCATAAAATTCTTCAAATTAAACCGAAATAAGATTGAAAACCAAATATTTGAAGGATTTAGTCACATATACTTCCAAGTTAAATCATAACATTTATCTACAAACAACATCTGTTTTTCCTAAAATCTCGTATTGAAAATTAATTAACCTAATCACATATCCTCCATGATAGGTTAATCATTTTCATAAATAACCCAAAATAAACTTACTCTTAATTCATAAAGTGACATAACTAAAAAGAATAAGTCATAATAACTAGGGACTTCACGTAGTCCAGTGGTAGGCGATATATACCAGTTACACTTTGGTTGTGGGTTCGATTCCCGCAGCTTTGTCCGATGCGACAGGTTGTCACACTGTCTGTGTGTTGTCCTTTTAATAAAACTCCAAAAATAACCCTAACATGTTTTAACCTCAATAGTTTCCTTATACCTCTCATTTTAATACCAATTCTTTACAATCTCAACATCTTAATTCTTGAAGTCATATTTCACCACCATATGATTAAATAAAATGATTCCCAAAATTAATATCATCATACCTTGATCATGGCTTCCACTCAGTTTCATCGTCATCTTGCTCACGTAGGTAGAAGTCCCATGCATTACAACAATGATTTAGAGATCTTTCAAAATCATTTGCTTCCTCCATCCAAATACACCTTGTACAACATGGGTCATATGGGTGTTCACAGAAACACAATTTTGGAAAATAATAATGTATGACATATAATTCAAAAAAATCTGATAAAACATGATTTCTATAAAATAGTCAGATAGAATTTGAGTTGAAACTTTCTATTGTTGGTCCTTTTAAAATACCATAAGTATGTGCTGAGAGACTATATTTTAAAAGCAAATATAAATAGGTTGCGCAAATGTCTCCTTCCTCAACACATTTTTTAAATTCATAATATGCTTCAAATTCTTGTGATAAGGTATAATATTTGAAAATACATTGATAATTTTTACCTTTCTTGAAAATATTAGAATATTGTGAAAATTGTATTTGTCTAAAAACAAACCATGATCCACGATGATTACGAGGTATAGTGGAGGTGTTTGATATCTCAAAATACTGCTTGTAAGTGAGTTATATGCTAGAAAAAGTTTCACAATCATCTGAACATGAATTTGAAATAATTATTACAAGAATGTGATTAGGAAGAGATAGGAATGTCGTTTGGATCCTTCTCCTTCCATTTGAAACCGACTTTACTTGACCTGAAAAAAGATATAAAACAAGGATTTAACTGAAATAATAGATGTAGGGACTAATAATGTGTCTAACAAAAACTCATAATCCCTAAATATGTCTAAACTGACCTCTGATACCAACTATAAGGCCCCAGCCATAAACCTTACTTAATCTTGAGTTATTACAAAATTAAACATTTAGGATCTTTTCAGGTTTAGTGTTTTAGAGAATTAGATCATAAAAATTGCATTACATTCCACATTTAAACAGAGTGGTTAAATAAAAGATAGTATTAATTTTTTTTCCTTCAACTGAAAGATATTTAAAAATAAAACATGGATTCCTTCTTGACACTTCCTTGACACTATTATTATATCATGTACCTTTCCCTTGACCTATGAATAACATTTCAAAAAAAATTGGGATGAGCATTAAAATCTCAGTAAGGGATATAAAAATATGGAAAGAAAACATGAGTACATGAAATCATACTTTACCCATAAAACATAAGCACTTTAACATACCTCATCCAAATTATGAATAAATCATAGAAATCATAAGACATAAATGTAACTTGAGGCATTCATAACATTCTTACGTGGGATGTAACCCTCTTGGTAACGTTTGGAATACCCATCATAGTATATTCCTGAAATCTTTTTCGGAGAAACCTTAACGTTTTACTCCTTCGCGTTACCAAATGTATTGGAGAGATTTATTAGGATCAACCACCATTAGTTTATCACTGAACCACCTGTCTTCATAATAATTCCCAAGAACCATAACATAATCGTATCACATAAAACATGGAAAAAGGAAACATAACATTTCCACCTTTCAATCACAAGATATCAATACAAAACATTGATATAAAAACATTATGAAAACAATTATCAATACCAAAATAAAAGAAAAGCAAAAATGGTATTAATTTTTCTTTTAAAAATATGGTATGGCTTGTAGACGAAGTCGAATCTCTAATAATGGTCATGACGGCCGAGAAGGCGTTGTCACTGCATACGTACGACAAAAAAATCATTCCCTTTTGTCGTTTAGTAGAATCTTCGTATAAAAAAAGATTCATTTTGAATAATCATTAAAGTCAAATGGGATTGTACACCGTATAAAAGAATGTTGTGTATAAAACGAAATATGCCTCAATGAAAGGAGATTGAGACGAAGCCCGATATAAAGACAGTATCCTTGGACTAAGGATAAATCAATTAAATAATTATGTGTCAAAAACGAATACACTAAATATAAGTGTATATTAAGTGTAAAAAATCAGAGGTTATTCACACATATTAATAGAACGACATTTTCAAGGAGTACAAGTTTATCCCAAAGAATCAAAATTTGGTAAAGAAGTTCACTTGCAAAAATTTGACAGCCTAACGGCGTCACTACAAAATTCAGAAAATGAGTTGATGGGAAATAAAATGGTATCTTATCACTTGGACATAAAATTTAAATCAATAATGTTATAGAAGAACATATCCCAGTATAATAGTATGTGAATTAAAAGAAAAAACAAAATAAGTCTTTCAAAAATAGGAGGGTGAAAGGTTCTCTTACCGACATGGGTATCTTTTGAAACATACACCCCACGAATCAAGGACAATAAAACATTGATGTAAATACTCATAAATGAATGTATATTACACAATTAGTAAAATAATGGTCAGTACATACATCACTCAATGGAAATTGTGGCAAATGTAGCATAAATCTCATGGGAATAAAAGTGAGATGAAAAATACCTTACAAAAAACTCGGCAGCATAACGACGCCACTTAAAACTTCCAAAATGGATTGATGAGAGAAAATATGGTCTCTAATCATATGAACATAAAAATAACAGTAGGAGTAATATAAAAGAGCATCCCAATCAAAAGAAAGATGATCATAAAAGGAATGACATAAAAGAGTGTACTTAAAAAGAATGAGAGGGGTAGGATCTCTTACCTCGGGTCCGACTTGACTCGATCGTTCTTTAATCTCCTGAATAATAAACTTTAGTTAATTTCTACTTCCTTAAGAAACATTTTCAAGTTCATTATTCCTTTTATATCACTTATTACCATGTCATGAACACTATGTTATTATTTAATTTAATAACGGTTGTTTTAACGATCATTGCTACTTGAGTCAAAAATATACTCTTTATAATTACAAGTTGTTAATGTGGTAAAATTTAAATTATATCCATAATTGTATTAATGATTCAGATATCATATATATCATATATATCCTGTATATTCATGTATTTATAATATTACATATCATTTAGAGGTAAGAAATGAAATGCACCGTTCATGGAGATGGTAAGCCGCACGTACGCATTAACACTACTTCAATTTCTATTTCATATTTAATGGAATTAAAACATAATGATACATAATAGTATTTTAATTCCAGTATGGTATTATATATAATATCATTTAATATATCCTTTATGTGTACCACATAGGGTATTAACGAATCAAATCACTTTAAGGGGGCAGTAGTCTGCACTTCCTAAAATGAAGATATCGCATATACCCATAATGGAAGCCAAAAAGGTATTCCATAAATGAAAAATACAGAATCTTAAGGAAAACATAAACATATTATATATCATATACAAATATATTGACCTCTTAATGGCCACTTTTGAAGGTGTTAGAAGAATATTGAACAATCATCGTTTAGTGAGGTAGAAATTTGCCTTCCACGGAAACAGTATGTTCTTTAACCATTAGATGTAGGTATGTGTATGTTTATCTCGAATAATTATTATAAAAACATCCTAGTATATTTAAGACACTGGAGTTTTTACAAAATAAATGAATAAAAAGAGTTTAGGGGGTTGGAGAAGCAAAATAAATCAAAAGGACTCAAGTGAAGACATTACCTTAAAATCTGGTAACTCTCTTTGGATTGAGCTCAAAGGCTTACATGGGAAGACTTATGCCCAATGTGAGGATTCTAAGAGTTAGAGAGGAATGTTGAGAGACAAAATGGACAGGGTTTGGCTGAGTCAAATGCTTTGGAAGTGTGGGTACAGAGGTAGAGGTGGGGACCTTTTATAAGAGGAGAGGAGGGGCACCCGTGGAAAGTAAAGAAATGTTACTTTATTTTAAAATGCGTTTCGGATTTAAAAGGTCCCACATTAATATAATTCGAGGATAAGGTGATAAGGGTTCGAAATATACCCATGCAATAGGTTTTGGACATGTGTAGGTCATAGATTTTAAATTATCTTTTCATTTTATTTAAATCCTTTATTAATGAGGTAATCGCGGCATCATCATGATGTCATAAATAATTTAATTTATTTAATTTCTAAAAAATATAAAACAGATATAATTATGTAGGAAATATTTTTATATTTCTAATAAATATTTATATTCAAATATATGACTTTTATAACCCCATGTAAAAATAGTTTTAGTAAAACATTTCATGTTTGTGTCATTTTTACTTTAACATTAAATAAAAAGTTATTTATGTCATTTCCCAACCATAGTGGCTCCATGGGGTCCCCAAGTTGACCCTTGAATTTTCATGGTCGGCCATGACACATCCAATGAGTGTAGGACATGTGTCAAGCTCATCTGATTTAATTAAAACATTATTTTTACCTTAAACTACACTAATTACCTCTAATAGCGATTAAAATCATAAAAGATACTATTCACCAAAAAAATTATTTTAATCCCATTGAACCACATTTTACTTATTAATGACAACCATGTATGTCGGATTTTTTAAATTAAAAACATAGAGGTGGTAAAATTTCATTTAAACGAAAAATCAGTTTCTTAAGTACCACTTAGTGGTTTCACTATTCATCAAAAATTGAAGTTTTCTAGAAAAAACCCAAAACATCACCCTAATCAATATTTGATATTCACAATTCAAAAATTATGTCTATTTTACCAAATTCAAAACATATAAGTTGCATTAATTAATTTAAAAATTAATTCCCACTGTCAGAGCAAATAGCGTGTTTTTATGAAACAATTAGTATCAAAAGATTGACACTAGTTTAAGTCCAATTTCAAAGTTAAATTAATTCCAACGACCACTATTGGATTAAATGGTAAAAATATATTCAAATTTTACTTTAAAAACAATTCAAAAGATAATATAATCATATAAATAAACTAGATTAAAAATAGGTTTTGAATTAAAATTCATCATTTTTCACTATTCATTAAAAATGAACTTTATTGGAAAGATTCCAAAAATTTACCCAAAGTAAATTTGGATTTCCTGATTCTAAATAATAATTTTATTTTGTCAAATATAACGCATAAAATTGTCAAAAAGTGGATTTAATAGAGGTTTGCCTTCAAAAGGCGTTTAATCGACCTTTTAAAGAATATTAGAATGTCTACGCATAAAATTGGATTCATTTGCATTTTAAATCCTCTAACGTTTATTATAAAGAGTAAAAATATTTGACAAACATATATAATCATTTTGTAGTTAGTTCTGTTCATTCTCGCCATTACAACGGCTATGAGTTAACTACTATTTAAAATAATATAAATTTATTATTAGAGTGCAACGTAAGATTCCCAAGAAACTTGTTGTTGCATATTGGGTACGCCATCGAGCATAGTGTCCCCATTAAAGTAATATAAATATTTTATTCACAAATATGGTTAAATATAAAAATTTCATATTCTTTATTTACCTGGGGTGTTACAATCCATCCCATTACTATCGTATGTATGAAATGTTACATATGTCATAGCTCATGTGGTATATTTCCAATCCTACACATGTCATTTATTATGAAGATATTGAGTTGGATCATAATGCACCATATTAGTGGTGTTTGGTGAAGATTGCAGACCATTGTATAAACTTACAATGTGGTAATATTGTACCACATTTCTTGATTCAGTGGAAGAATGGATGTATGAAAGAGGAGGCATAGGAGTTAGAGGATGATATTTGAGATTTGGGACCTCGGTTCTTAAAGAAAGAAAGAAAAAATATATTTTTGATTATTAGAGGTATTTAAAAGGGATGATTATATGTCTCTAAAATATTTTGTTCCTTAATGAAATGACTAATTAAATTTTTTATTTATTTAACCATATTTCTATTAGATAATTTAGTATATAGAATTATTTTCAATTCTAATATTATGTAAATTATATGGGACCATGCAGTGACCCTTGTGACAACACAATAGAGGTCGGAATATTCCATAATGGAAATTACAACACTGTAGTTTGTGAATGTGTTGTGGTTACGCCATGCGAGTTAGGGTTTCCTCATTGTTACTCTCAATGTTTTAACATAGTTACCCCGTATATGGAAGTTTGTCGAACATGTGTAATGGGATGGATGGCCAATCTTCAGTGTTATTAACTATATCATCATTGAAATCATTTCAACTTTATGTATTTTGAGGTTAATGATTTTTATATATATTATTACAAGAATCTTTATGGAAAAACATTTTAAGATTTAAGAAGTTCCTTCATTATTAATTTTTTTATATTTTAATGAGGTCTTACTATATTTAATGAATTAATGAAGGATTAAAAATATCGTCTCTGACTCTTTCACTGAAAAAGATCCTAGACTCTGAAGGGATGTTGAGGATATTCCATGCCACATTCCTATACCTTTCACTATAGTGTATCACAACCAATACCATTTCAAAATCATAGTTCTCTATTATATATTATGGAGGTCAACCTATGGGTTTTTCCACAACACAATGTAAAGACCCAGAAATTTGAAGTGAAATTTTTTCATAAAAACTTTATAATTTTAAATTTGTGAGGTTTCTGATGGCACCTGATTCCGAGACTCGGTTTTCCCAGAATCAATTTCTAATGTTTTTTCAGGTACGCTATGTAAACGAACGTGCATGGTTTTCAATCTTTTGAACTGGTGCTCGGGATTGAAATCTGAGGACACCGATGGACTCGTAGTGCCAGTATTTGCTTAAGGGGACATTTACCACAGTTGTGTTTTATGCGGGTTGAAAGTTATAATTTGTAGATTTAGCACAAATTAAATAAAATTGACGTGATGCACAATTTTAGTTTAGGAGGTGGATATTTCATCCAGGAGGAAGTTAGGGGTAAGTACCACACCCCACATAACCTCCCATTAGAGGATTTAGTGTGGTGGAGCCCACACGAACCCAAACCCTTTCACCTCCCCTCAACTCCCTTAAACACCCCATTAACACCGCCATTATTTATTTTGACCACACCTGTCTTTTATTATGGTGGAGCCTCTCCACCTCCCTCTCTTTAAGTATGCCAACACAATTAATTAATGACTTCATTAATTAATTTCTGTTGGAAACAATTCATTTGAATTGTTTTGAATTGTACGAATACCCTTTTAAAATTTGGTAGCATTTATAATATTTTATTGGAAAATATTTCGGTGGAGAATCCTCTGGATAATTAGAAGAAGGTGTTCCTCTCTCGATGAAGAATGTCGTTATTCAACGAAGAATATCTCCGATGAAGATCATGAAGTCACTAACAACGATTCTTCATCGGACGCACCCTGACGTCAACGAAATTGATGTCATTTTCTCATGATGTCTATCTTCAGTGACTCGTTGACGTACTTCGCTCTTAAAATTGAGCTAGGGGATTTGATATAATTTTATGTGAATGAAATTATATTCCATCCTTGTTGAATTCTTGTATTATATTTAGCCAATTGATATCACCTAACGCGGAGGGCGTGGGAAGAATGATCCCAGCCCGATTACCCTATGATGGTTCGTGAATATTTTGGTGGAGGCAACTGGAGGTGGTGGAAACCAGAGTTGACATGAGCAAAGGAGGATTTCGCGTGTCGGCCTATTAGAGAATCACGACACTGGGTGCCACATGGGTGGAAGAGACCATGGCCATCAATTGGGACGCTCGCCTGAAGAAGAACCGGCCAGCCATAGGCAGCCAGATAGGGGGACCACAGTGCCAATAAGGTATCGTGCAACTGGGAACCGTGGCCCACACACCGTGGGCCTCAAAGATGGAGAACAGACTAGCCAAGTTGAAGGAGGTCGCGGTAGCATCATTTTCCGCATGGGAGAACCGCAACCTGCTTGCACAGAAAAGACTGGTCGATTTAGGCTGGCCAAACAAGAGGATATCATCGCTCGACACCACCATTTTGGAAGACCCCCCCCCCCGGATTCACATGGCCATTCGGCCAGGCCGAGGCCAACCGCAGGCCGGGCCGGGCCACGCCCACTGGGCTAGGATCTGCCCCGCCGGGCTGGTCCAAACCTCATCGAGCCGGTCTGACCCCATAGCTGGGTCAGACCCACTGAGCCAAGATTGGCAAACTCACAATCTGATTGGTCTTGATGGGTCTGGTCTGTTTCACAAAAATATGAATAATTTCTTGACTGTGCGTCCGATCGACACGCTATATACGACATTTGGATCCTTTCTAAGAGACTGTACTTTTTCGATACTCTATGTGAGTTTTGTAAAACTGTGGAAAATGGCCTTTTTTGGAACGAGCATAATCTCAACTGGGTCCCAAGAACGGAAAATCCAATAACTCACAGACCGGGCATCCAATTGATGCTCCGTCTATTGTGTGGGGTTCTTTTTGATGAGTCGGAACTTTGGGATACATCCAATCGGGAATTTGTGATAGTTGATGTATCGAATACTTTGGTTGCGGAGCGGACCCTCTCGGAATAGAGCGTGTTGTGTACAGGATCCCTTTAAGAGGTTGCTACTGCGTCGAATACAGTACGGGAATCCCCCGTGGGTTTGACAATGACGACTACTATAATGGAATCCTCCGTGGGTTTGATAGCGATAACTATTGTACTTGTATCCTAAGTGGGTCCGACAGTTTGACTTCTGCACTTGTATCCTGAGTGGGTCTAACAGAGTAGCTGGTCTAGAATCCTACGTGTGTTTGATAGATTAGTTATTCTAGTATCCTATGAGGTTCTGAAAGTTTAGTTGAATTAGTGACTACATCTTATCATCTCTATCGCAATACGAAAGTTGTATATCTGTATAAGCTGAACCTTGACTTTTAATCATTATCCTCGATGTGATTGACTTACTATCCTGTATGGACTGGGTTGTGATTGGGCTCAAGAGTTGTATCCGAACTGTGATTGATAAATTTGGTATATGTATGGGATGATACCTAACTATAGTTGATTGATACTTCGTGATTGTATCCTTCTTTGGTGGTTTATCTATCGAGGATTCTGGGAGACCTTTGGGGGACTCGGGGTGTCTACTGAGTATCGTATAATGACCCCTACATGGGCTACAACCGCAATACATTGTGTTGGATGTAGACGACAGACAACACTGATCGAGGTAGAGTCTTGTAGAGCTGGACGGTACCTAGAGGTGGACCACTTAGTGAGACATACACGGAGTATACGAATTGAACCGAGGTGCTGAGGAGGCCATCAGTACCCACCCATCATGTGGGATTCCCGGACAATGACTCAGTGGTTGTTGTTTTACATTTCTGTAGTTGTACCGGCTTTTCAGTTGTACTGTAATTACTATTGGGCTTGTATTTCAAGCCACTTTCCTTTCATCAAATACTTTTTTATTTAGTATTACTTAGTGCTTACTTCTTGTTTCATACTCTGTTGTGTTTTTTTATTTTTTAAAGGCAATGCCTTCCTTTTTTATCGGGATTTATGCCTTTGGTGCAAGTCGCCAGCCCCTGACCTATCGAAGGACGACTTGGGGTACTCACGACAAGAGCCCTAAGGACGGGTCCTGACAAATAGGGTTTATAGGAGTCGGTTCTACCGTAGAACTCATGATTCTGATCATTAATTTCTGTGAAGCAATAGTGTTAAGAGTATTGACTGTGTTTTTTAGTCCAGCGAGTCCATTGTTGGTGCGGCGGCCGACAAATCCATACACCAGGTCCCTGACATTTGATTTCCAACTCAGTGCACGAAAACATTGATTGCATGTGTGTTTCAAAAGTTTTCTTTGTAATTTCTTTGAGTCAGCTCATCAGGTATATTGTTTTAACTGTGGCACATCAGTTTCTTTTCAGGATGGCCCCACAAAGGCATCCGGCTAAGGTTCTGTGTTACATACGAGATGGCAGCCCACAGAACGACGAGGCATCGGTGCAGGGCCCCATCACAGCGGAGGCACTGGTGGAACCACTACCCGCTGGTCCACCGATACCACCTACTCCAGTAGCAGAGAGTGCATGCCATAGGAGTGCATTCCATGAGTTCCAACAATAGAGGCCGCCCAGGTTACGCGGAGAGACAAAACCACATGTAGCTGAGGATGGGCTGGAGGCTATCGTCAGAGTTTTCATGTTGGTATGGACACCAGCGGACCTCTTGTTGATCCTTGTCGTGAGCCTACTGCATGAGACAACAAGTATATGGTGAAGCCTGATGCTCCAGGTGCATGGGGTAGTATCTTTACTCAAGACGGACTTCGAGAGTCTCTTCTGCTCAGAGTTTGTTCCAGCCACCGTCTGTGCAGTGCAGATTCAGGAGTTACATCATCTGTAGTAGGGCAGCATGGCACTAGCTCAGTACTTAGTGAGGTTCACATACCACTCACGCTAATCCACAAAAAAATTACGAGAACCATTATTCAGGGCCCAGACCTTTGAGAAGGGGCTCAGACATGAGATCAGGGAATTGAGGTTTCCCCTCAGTATCCCAACGCAGGCAGGGGTACTGGAGCAAGCCCTTCTAGAGGAGAGTTGTCTCACTGAGCAGTCACTAGTAGTGAGACCTACAACAGCACAACACGTAGTAGAGTCTTCTGCAGTCAATAGTTGACAGTTGATGTAGAAGATGAAGTGGACTAGGACATCAAGAGGTCAACCTCTGTATACAGGTTCGGTTGTGCGGGGCACCTGAAATAGAGCCTGTTATATGAGGACCAGGCAGTGCTATGCATGTGGGGGGTAGAGTCACCTGGCTCAAGACTGTCCGACCCTCCATACAGATGAGCAGAAGATAGTAGAGGGACCTCCCAGACAGAGGCTGAGGTTCGACCTTGGTGGTCCACTAGGAAGACGCAGACGTGGAAGAGGAGGCAGACGTGGCAGAGGAGGTGGCCGAGCAGCGGGTGGTGGATGATGTTTCGAGGCTCTACCACCACCACCACCACCAAGAGGTCCACCTCGACCACAGGGATCTAGAGAACAGAGGCGGTCTCAGCTATAGGTATTTGATGCATAAAAATACGGTGCACCTAAGATGATTCAACGTACTCTCTGTGTCTACTCCACCCTTGCTACAGTACTTATATAGATAGGTGCGAGTCATTATTTTTTTGTTTCTTCCCTTGTTCGGAGCTCGTAGATTCTGATGGTGATATTGGCTCGATCCTTATGGCTAGAGAGACCTGTGAGAGAGGACTCGACAATTGCGCATTGGTTCCTGCAGTGTGAGCTTACTCTAGGAGGCAAGAGCATTAGCTGGGATCTTCATGTAGCGGCTTCGAGGCCTTATGAGGTCATCTTGGGTATGGACAGTTTAACTACAATTCATGCTCAAATTGAATGTATTAGGCGCAAGGTGCAGTGTGTCTGCATGGTTGAGAACATGTTAACCTTCACTAGTGGGAAGGGAGACTTTGCAGCACATGATGGACATATGCTGACGATAGGGCATCCTATCACACACCACTTGGCTAGTCTCATCATCGGAGTAGTTGATGTGTGGAGTCCGAATTTTCCGGTTGTGGTGGATCATTATGTGGATGTTTTTCCTGGCGACGTTCCAGGACTAACCCCTCGTAGAGAGTTAGACTTCTACATAGACCTGTACCCCGAGACAACACCGATATGTACTCCATCAAATCGGATGACTTCCACTGAGCTATGTGAGCTGCTGGTATAGCTGGAAGACTTTTAGGGAAATGGATTTATCCGACCCAGTGTTTCACCCTGGGCTTCTCCGATTTTTTTCACTAAGAATGCGGATGGGAGCTTGTGACTGTGTGTTGACTACCGTCACCAGAATCAGGTGACCATGAAGAATAAGTACACACATTTTAGGATTGAAGACCTCTTTGATCAGCACAATAGAGTATTATGGTTCTCAAAGATAGACCTCTGGTAAGGCTATCACCAGCTCAGAGTTTGAGACGAGGATGGGCAGAAGACAACCATCAGGTGTTGGTATGGCCACAACGAGTTCCTGGTTATACCCTTCAGCGTAACCAATAGTCCATCGTGGTTCAAGAGTCTCATAATATGGATCTTCCAACCTTACCTCGATTGATTTTTCATAGTTTTTATCGAAGACATACTAATTTACTATACTACTGAGGAGGAGCACGTCTACCACTTACCGGTTACACTGGATACACTTCAAGAGCACTAATTTTATGTTAATCTCTTAAAGTTTCTTTTTTGTGACTGAGAGGTTCACATCATGGGACACGTCATCTCGGAGACTAGAGTAGCAGTGGATCCAGCGAAGATAGAGGCTGTGCTTTTCTGGTAGCCACCCAAGAGTGTGACGAAAGATCGGAGTTTCCTCGGTCTGGCTGGGTACTATCGAAGATTTTTGCTAGACTTCTCTAGAGTTGAAGCACTACTTTCAGCCTTGATGAAGAAGGGGAAACCCTATGTGTGGTTAGATAGATGCCAGTAGAGCTTCAAAGAGCTGAGGACGATATTGACCAGTGCACCCATCATGAGGCTACTTGAGGAGGGTGTATGGTACGTGGTTTTTTGTGACATATCAGGGACTAGAATCGGGTGTGTCCTGATATAGGAGTGAATGGTGATCGTATACGGTTCACTACTGTTGAGGTAGCATGAGAAAGAACTACGCTACCCATGGGCTGTTTTTAGTGGATGGGGTCTTCGACTTGAAGATGTGGCGGCCTTATCTAATGGGAGAGCACTTTACAATCTACTTTAACCACCAGAGTCTCAGGTTTGTCTTCTCGTTGAAGGACTTGATCCTGAGACAGTGACATTGGCTTGAGTTCCTTCAGGACTATGACTTTGAGACAATCTATACTCCTAGGAAGGGGAACATTGTAGCAAATGCAATCAGTAAGAGATCGGGCATTCAGATACTATGAGAGGCGACAGAGCAGGTGGAAACATTGTAGATATACTATGTGGATAGAGGAAGACCAGCCTTTCATCAGACTCTCACAATCACTCCTCCACTTCTTCGGTGAGTCAGAGAGGCACAACGTGGGGACGTTGACTGTGTGACGCGGCGTGCACATATATCCATAGGGCAGGCACCTAATGAATTTTATGAAGGAGGGGAGCATGTCATCCCCTTCAGGGGACGTACCATGGTACGAGTTTCATTCCAAGAGGGAGTGATTAGGGATTTTCACAACTCCACTTTAGAGTTACATCCAGGAGTGGAAAAGATGTATAAAGAACTCAGACAACAACACTGGTGGACAAGTATGTAGAAGGGTATAGAAAAGTTCGTTTTAAGATGCCTCACTTGTCAGCAAGTAAAGGCGGAGAACTAGATACCAGAAATCTTGTTACAGCCCTTAGAGGTACCAGAGTGGAAGTGGTATGGGATATCCATGGATTTCGTGATGGGGATTCCACGTACATCCAGAGGTCATGACTCTATCTGGGTGATTGTCGACTGACTCACCAAGTCGGCCCACTTCCTACCTAATAGAGAGTATAGATCAGTTGAGAGCTTGGGATGCCTCTATATTTGGGAGATCATTAGGCTTCATGATATTCCACTTACTAGCATTTCTGATCAAGATGAGAATTTCACTTCTCGGATTTGTAATGGGTTACAAGAGGCTTTTGGGATGTAGCTTCACTTGAGCACCACCTTCCATCCTTAGACGGATGGCCAAACTGAGAGAACCATTCAAACACTTGAGGATATTCTCTGTGCATGTGTTCTCCACATTGGTCATAGTTGGGAGAGTCACTTACCCTTGGTGGAGTTTGCATACAAAAACAGATACCACTCTAATATCTGGATGGCCCCTTACGAGGCTTTGTACTGCCGACCTTACAGGTCACCTCTGTGCTTGACTGACCTAGGGGAGTTAGCACTAGTAAGACCAGGGATGGTTAAGGCTATGACAGGGAAGGTTCAAATCATCCAAGAGCAGATGAATACTGCACAGAGCAGACAAAAGCCCAATGTTGATAGGAGGCAGATACCACTGGAGTTCGAGGATGGAGACAACGTCTTCTTACGGGTCTCACCTCAATGAGGTCTATAGAGATTTGGACATGGTTGAAATTTGTCTCCTCGATTCATCAAACCCTTCCAGGTCCTCAACAGTGTAAGAAAGGTGGCTTACCGCATGGCCCTTCCACCTCAGTTGCATCAGTTGGATGGCGTCTTCCACGCATCTCAGCAGAGGAGATACGTGCATGACCCAACCCACACAATCGATCATAGGGAGTTGGACATCGATGATGTGGTGACATTCACAGAGGTCCCAGTAGAGATCGAGGATCAAAAGGAGAAGGTCCATCATGGATGGTTGATTCATATGGTGCGTGTTCGCAGGAATCACATGAACCTCCAGGAGAGCACTTGGGAGAGGGAGGCTCAAATACATTCTCAGTACCCCCATTTTTTTTCTAGTGTGTTTTGTAGCTTTACGGGGACGTAAATCCCTAAGGTGGGGGTAATGTAAAGGCCAAGAAATTTCAAGGAAATTTTATTCTTAAATAGTTTGGAATTATACGAGTCTGCAGTTTCTAAAGGCACCTGATTCTGAGGCCCAGTGTGTCCGGAATCAATTCTTGAAGTTTTTTTGACATCGTTCAGTAAACGTATGTGACGGTTTTTTATTTTTTGAACTGGTTCTCAAAATAGAAATATGAGGACTCCGATGGACTCGCAGCACCGGTATTCCCATAAGGGGACATTTACCGTAGTTGCATTTTATGCGGGTTGAAAGTTATAATTTGAGGATTTAGCTTAAATTAAATAAAATTGTTGTGATACACAATTTTATTTTAAGAGGTGTTTATTTCCTCCAAGAGGATGTTTAGAGTGGGTCCCACACCCCACATAACCTCCCATGAGGGGATTTAGTGTTGTGGGGCCCACACGAACCCAAACCCTTTCTCCTCCACTCAACTCCCGTAAACTCCCCATTAACACCCCCTTTATTTATTTTTGACAACACCCCTATTTTATTATGGTGGAGCCTCTCCACCTCCATCTCTTTAAGTATGTCAACGCAATTAATGAATGACTTCATTAATTAATTTTTGGTGTCAAAAATTCATTTGAATTGTTTAGAATTGCATGGCTACTCTTTTAAAAATGGGTAGCTATTGTAATATTTTCATGGAAAATATTTTGGTGGAGAAACCTCTGGAGAATTAAAAGAAGTTATTCCTCCCTCGACAAAGAACACCATTCTTCATCAATGAATATCTCCGATGAAGAACGCGAAGTCACAAAGAACGCTTCTTCATCGAACGCACCTTGACGTCAACATAATCAAAATCCTTTTTACGCGATGCTAGTCATTCACAACTCGATGACGTACTACGATCTTGAAATCGATGAAGGGGGTTTGATATAACTTTAAGTGAATGAAATTATTTTCCATCCTTGGTGAATTCTTGTATTATCTTCGTCCAAATGATATCGCCTAACGTGGAGGGCGCGGGCCGAATGAAAATTCCCTGACAACCCACCGATGGTTCTTGAATATTTTGGTGGAGACAAAAGGAGGCAGTGGCGACCGGAATGAACGAAGACCAAAGGCGGCGGCCATGTGCCGGCCCAATAGAGAACCGTGGAACCTGGCGCAATGCGAGAGGAATAGACCGCGGCCCACAATCGAGCTGCTCGCATGAAGAAGAACCAGACAGCCGTAGCCGGCCAATCTGGGGGACGGTGGCGCCTCTAAGGCACCCCGCCCCAGGGAGCCGCCGACCGCACACCATGGGCCGCTTAGGTCGTGAACCGGCTGGCCACCTGCCAGCTGGGTTGAACGAGGTCATGGCACCGACAGGTGCTACGCGGGAGAATATTGGCATGCCCGTGCGGGCCGCTTGCGCTGGAAAGACCGGCCGACTGAAGAGAATAGCGGCGTCGCTCGGCGCTGCCATTTCGAAAGACCAGTGGAGGCACCCCGGATACGCTCGACCGGCTGGCTAAGAAGCAGCCAGTCGTGGGCCGGGCAGACCTGCCAGCCAGCCGGGCTTGACGGGCAGAGCCCGTTTCGCTTTAATGCGAATAACTTCTTGACTGTGCTTCCGATCAACATGCCATTTGTTGAACTGGGACCCTTGTGAAGAGACGATCCTTTTTTGATAATCTAAATGAGTTTTGGGCAACTTTGGAAAATGGCCAGCTTTGGAAGGAGCGTAATTTCAACCGTGCCCCTGGAACGAAGAATCCAATAACTCACAAACCGAGAATCCGATTTACGGTTTGTCTGTTGCGTTGTGTTTATTTTGATGAGTAGGAACATCGGGATACATCAACTCTGGAATTCGTGATGGTTGATATATCGACCCCTTTGCTCGAGGAGTGGACCCTCCCAGAATCGAGTGTGCTGTGTGCTGGAACCCTAGAGTCGGTTGTGACTGTGTCGACTACTGTACTGGAATCCTCCATGGGTTTGACTATGACGACAACTATACTGGAATCTTCCGTGGGTTCGACAATTATGACTATTGTAATTGAATCCAAAGTGGGTCAGATAGTGTGACTTTTGTAGTTGTATCCAGAGTGGGTCTGACAGAGTAGCTGGTCTAGAATCCTACGTTGGTTCAACATCTTAGCTGGTCTAGTATCCTATGTGGGGCCGACATCTTTGATGAATCAGTGACTACATCGGATCATCTCTATTGCAATTCAAAAGATGTATATCTATGTGGGATGTGTCTTGACTTTCAATAATTATCATCTGTGTGATTGGATTTCTATCCTTTATGGACTGGGTTGTGATTGGGCTTGAGAGTTGGAGCCGAATTGTGGTTGATATCTTAGGTATATGTATGAGAATATACATAAGTATAGTAGACTGATACTTCGTGATTGTAGCCTTCTTTTGTAGTTTATTTTTCATGGATTCTTGGAGACATTCAGGGGTCTTAGGATCCCTACTAAGTATCGTATACTGAACCCTACACGGGCTATTCCCACACTATATTGTGTTGGATGGAGACGACGAATATCACTCAACGAGGTAGATTCTTGTAGAGCTCGACGGTACTTATAAGTTGACCACTTAGTGAGACATACACGGAGCAGACCGACGGACCCGAGGTGCTGAGGAGGCCATCAGTACCCACCCTTCAGGTGGTATTCCTGGAGGACAACTCAGTGGTTGCTGTTTTACTTTTCTCTAGAAGTACCTACTTTGCTGTTGTACTTTACTTAATGTTGGAGTTGTATTTATAGCCCCTTTTCTTTCAGCATATACTTTTGTATTCAGTATTACTTAGTTCCTACTTCTGTTGAATACACTATTGTGATTTTTTTCTTTTTTAAAGGCAATGCCTTCCATTTTATCGGGATTTATGCCTTTCATGCTAGTTTTCATCCCTTGGTCTATAGAAGGCTGGATTGGGGTAGTCACGACACAAGCCCTGAGGATGGTTCATGAATAATAAGTATCAGAGGATTCAGTTAGACCGCAATAAATAGGACTCTGATCATTCATTTCTATGAAGAAACAATGTTAAGAGTATTGAGTGTGGTTTTCAGTCTAGGGACTCCGGTGTTGGTGTGGTGGCCGACATATCCATACACCAGGACCCTGACCTCTGAATTCTAACTTCGTGCACGAAAACATTGATGGAATGCATGTTTCAACTATTTTCTTTATGATTACATTGAGTCATCTCACTAGGTATAATTTTTTGACCGTGGCACATCTGTTTCTTTTCAGGATGGCCCCACGAAGGTATCCAGCTAGGGTATTGAGTTACATATGATATGGCAGCCCACCAAGTGATGAGGCCAAGGTGCAGGGCCCCATCACCACGTAGGTACCAGCGGTACCACTAACTACTGGTCCACCATTAACACCAACTACAACAGTATAGTGTGCATGCCTCCTGAGTGTGTTGCACGAGTTCTAGCGATAGAGGCCACCCAGGTACTGTGGAGAGACGGACCCACATGCAACTGAGGGTGGGCTGGAGGTTGTCATCAGAGTTTTCATATTGGTAGGGACAGCAGCCAACTTCTTGGTGATCCTTGTCACGAGCCTCCTGCATGCTGAAGTAAGTAGATGCTAGAGCCTGATGCTACAGTTGCATGAGGAGGCATCTTAGCACTTGATGAACTTTGAGAGTCTCTTCCACTCAGAGTTTGTTTCAGCCACCCTCTGTGCAGTGCAGATTCAAGAGCTACTTCATCTAAAGCCGGGCAGCATGGCCGTAGCTCAGTACTCAGTGATGTTCACTGACCTCTCATGCTACTCCATGGACATGTTACGAGACCCATTATTCAGGGCCCGATCCTTTGAGTAAGGACTCAGATATGAGATTAGGGAATCAATGATATCCCTTAGTATCCCGATGTAGGCGGGGGTGCTGGATCGAGCCCTTATAGAGGAGAGTTTTCACACGGAGAAGTCACCAGTAGTGAGACCTACCACAGGAGACACGTAGTAGAGTCTTCTGCAGCCAACAGTAGATAGTCGCATAGAGGTCTAAGCAGACCAGGCCATTAGGAGGTCAACCTTGGGATACTGGTTCGGTTGTGCATGGTACCCAATACAGATCCTGCTATACGAGGAGCATGCAATGCTATGCATGCAATGAGTAGGGTTGCATGGCTCGAGACTGTCCAAACTACCATGCAGATGAGCAACAGAGAGTAGAGGGACCTCCCAGGCCGAGGCTGAGGTTCTACCATGGTGGTCTGCCGAGATCCGGGGAACGTGGCTGAGGATCTTGCCAAGCAGTGTGTGGTGGATGAAGTTTCGTGGATCTACCACCACCACCACCAGTAGGTCCACCCCGACCATAGGGAGATGGTGGACAGAGGCGGGCTCATCTCTAGGAAGTTAATGCCTATGACTATGCTGCACATGAGATGATTCTATGTACTATCTATGTCTACTCCACCCTTGCAGCAGAACTTATAGACACTAGTGTGAGTCATTCTTTTATTTCCTCTGCCCTTGTTCAGAGCTCGGAGATTCGGACGAAGCTATTGGCTCGATCCTTACAGTTAGAGACTCCTATTAAAGCAGACTAGATGATTATGAACTGGTTCTTGTAGTGTGAGCTTACTCTACGAGGTGATTTCTTTGGTTGGGATCTTCTTGTAGCATCATCTAAGACCTAAAACGTCATTTTGGGTATGGACTGGTTATTTATAGATCATGCTCAGATTGACTGTATTAGGTGCAAGGTGCGGTGTGTCTGCACGGATGGGACCAGGTTCACCTTCACCGGCGAGAAGGGAAGCTTTGTAGAACATGATTGACTTACAAAGAGGAGAGGGTAGACTATCACACATCAGTTGGCTAGTTTCATCCTCGGTGTGGTTGATGTGCGGAGTCTGAGTTTTCTGGTTGTGGCGGATCATTATGCAGATGATTTTTTTATGACATTCTTGGACTACCCCCTCCAAAATATGTATACTTCTACATAGACTTGTACCCCAAGACAACAACAATATCTACTCCAGCATACCAGATGGTTCCCACTGACCTTCATGAGCTACTGGTATAGTTGGAGGACTTTCAAGGAAAGGGATTTACTAGACCCAGTGTTTCACTCGGGGCTTCTCTGATTTTTTACGCCAAGAAGGAATAAGGGAGCTTGCGACTGTGTGTCGACTACCGTCACCTGAATCATGTGACCATGGAGAACAAGTACCCACTACCACGGATTGACGACCTATTTGATTAGCTCAATAGAGCACGATGGATATCAAAGATAGACCTCATGTCAGGCTATCACCAGCTCAGAGTTCAAGATGTGGATGTGCAGAAGATGGCCATCAGGTGTCGGTATGGCCACTACGAGTTCTTGGTTATTCCCTTCGATGTAACAAATAGTCTAGCGGTGTTCATGAGTCTCATGAACTGGATCTTCCAACCATACCTCGATCGGTTTGTCATAGTTTTCATCGACGACATTCTGATTTACTCAACTTCTGAGGAGGATCACGCCAAACACATGAATATTGTAATTGATACACTCCGAGAGCTCTACATTTATGGTATGCTTTAAAAGTGTTAGTTCTGGATTCGAGAGCTTCAACTCTAGGGACACATCATAATGGATTCTAGAGTAGCAGTGGATCCTAAGAAGATCTAAGAAGTGATTTTCGGGGAGCCACCCAGGAGTGTAACGGAAGTTCAGAGTATCGTAGGTCTAGCTGGGTACTATCGGAGATTTGTTCCAGACTTCTCCAGAGTTGCAGCAATTCATTCAGCCTAGAAGAAGAATGGGAAAGACTTTGTGGGGTCCGATAGATGTCAGCAAATATTCCAAGAGCTGAGGCAGAGATTGACCAGTGTGCCCATATTTAGGCTACCTATGGAGGGTGTAGGGTACTTGGTTTACTACGACGCATCGGGGACTGGACTCAGGTGTGTCCTGATATGGGAGTGAGCGGTGATTTCGTACGGTTCATGACAGTTGAGGCATCACGAGGAGAACTACCCAACCCATGAGTTGGAGATAGTGCCAGTGGTCTTCAACATGATGATGTGGTGGTACAATCTGATTGGTGATCACTTTATAGTCTACTCTGACCACTAGAGTCATAGGTACATATTTTCACAGAAGGACCTGAACCTGAGAAAGCGACATTGGCTCAAGTTCCCCCAGGAATATGACTTTTAGAGAGTCTATACTCCTGGTAAAGGGAATGTTTTAGAATATTCTATTAGCAGGAGATCAGACATTCATATGTTAGGAGAGGCGACAGAGCAATTGGCTATGTTGCAGATATCCTATGTGGATAAAGATGGAGCCACCTTTCATCAGTCTCTCACAGTCACTCAACCACTTATTTAGTGAGTCAGAGAGTCACAGTGTGGGGATGTTGACTGTGACACGTGTCATGAATAGATATCCATAGGGAAGGAACCTTATGGATTTTCTGAAGGAGGGGAGAACATCATCCACTTCTGGGGACGTACCATGGTACCAGTTGCATTACAAAGGGGAGTGTTGAGGGAGTTTCACACTTCCCCTCTAGTGGTAAATCAAGGAGTGTCGAATTTGTATCAGGACATCAGACAATAACACTTGTGGTCGGGAATGTAGAAGTTTGTAGTAGAGTTCATTTCATGATGCCTCACTTGTCAGCAAGTGAAGGCGGTGTACCAGGTACCATCAGTCTTGGTACAACCCTTAGAGGTCCCAGAGAGGAAGTAGGATGTGATATACTTGGATTTAGTGATGGGGCTTTACATACTTCCAGAGGACACGACTCTATTTGGGTGATTGTCGACCGAATCACCAAGTCATCCACCTTCCTACCGATCAGAGAGTAGGGATCAATAGAGAGCTTAGGATGCCTCTACGTTTGGTAGATAATACTGCTTCATGGTATTCCATTGACTATCGTTTCTGATCGAGATACATGTTTCACTTCTCGGATTTGGAAGGGGTTACAAGTGGTTTTTGGGACGAAGCTTCACCTGAGAACCACCTTCCATCCTCAGACGGATTGATAGATTGAGAGAACCCTTCAGACTCTTGAGGATATTCTCTATGCATGTTCTCAACTTTGGTCGCATTTGGGAGGATCACTTACTCTTGGTGGAGTTTGTGTACAACAATAGCTACCACTCCACCATCTGGATGGCCCCATATGAGGCTTTGTACAGGCGACCATCCAAGTCACCTCTGTGCTTGGCTGACCTAGTGGAGTCAGCACTAGTAGGACCAGAGATGGGTCAGGCTATGACAAAGAAGGTGTAGATCATCAATGAGCGGATGAAGGCTGCACAGAGCAGACAGATGTCCAATGCTGATAGGAGGCGGAGACCACTGGATTTCGAGGATGGAGACCATGTATTCCTATGGGTCTCATCTCGATGAGGTCTATGGAGATTTGGATGTGGCAGAAAGTTGTCTCCTCGATGCATCAGACCCTTCTAGGTCGTCTACAGAGTAGGCAAGGTGGTTTACCACCTGGCCCTTCCAGCTCAGTTGCATTGGGTGCATGACGTCTTCCACATATCTCAGCTGAGAAGATATGTGCACGACCCAGCCCACAACATCGATCACAGGGAGCTAGACATTGATTACGAGGAGACATTCACGGAGGCCCTAATAGAGATTGAGGATCGACATGAGCGGTACCTACATGGATGGTTGTTTCCTCTGGTGCGCGTTCGCTGGTAGCATGAGAACCTCAAGGAGAGGACTTGGGATCAGGGGGCAAAAATGCGTTCTCAGTACCCCCATTTGTTCGTATAGTGAGTGTTGTAGCTTTATGGGGATTTATAGCCCTAAGGTGCTGGTAATTTAAAGACCAAGAAATTTAAAGTAATTTTTTTCATAAATAATTTGGAATTTTACGAGTCTTCGGTTTCTGACGGCACCTGATTCTGAGGCCAGGTGTGCCCGGAATCAATTTATGAAGTTTTCTTCTGGTATGTTTAGTAAATGTATTTGAGGGTTTTTATATCTTTTCAAATGGTGCTCGAAATTGAAATTTGAGGACACCGATGGACTCGCAGCTCCATTATTCGCTTAAGGGGACCATTACCGCAATTGCGTTTTATGCGGGTTAAAAGTTATAATTTGGGGATTTAGCTTAAATTAAATAAAATTCTGGTGATACACAATTTTATTATAAGAGGTGGTTATTTCTTCCAAGTGGAAGTTAGTGGTGGGGCCCACACCCCACATAACCTCCAATGACAGGATTTAGTGTGCTGGGTCCCACACGAACCAAAACCCTTTCACCTCCCCTCAACTCCCATAAACTCCCCATTAACACCCCCTTTATTTATTTTGACAACACCCCTATTTTATTATGGTCGAGACTCTCCACCTCCCTCTCTTTATGTATGACAAACCAATTAATTAATTCATTCATTTATTAATTTATGGTGTCAATAATTCATTTTAATTGTTTTTTATTGCATGGATACTCTTTTAAAATTATTTATCTTTTATAATGTTTTCTTGGAAAATTTTTCAATGGAGAAACCTCTAGAGAATTTTAAGAAGGTGTTCCCCTCTCAACGAAGAACAATGTTCTTCAACGAATAATATCTCTGATGAATAACGCGAAGTCACAAACGATGCTTCTTCTTTGGATACACCCTAACGTCTTCGAAATCAATGTCCTTTTTCTATGACGCTTGTCTTCTATGACTCGTTGACGTACTCCACTCATGAAATAGAGGTTGGTGGTAGGATATAATTTTAAGTGAATCAAATAATATTCCGTCCTTGGTGAATTAATGTATTATCTTTAGCCAATTGCTATCGCCTAACACGGAGGGCGCTGGCCGAACGAACATGTCTAGACGACCCTCCAATGGTTCTTTTATATTTTGGCAGAGGCCACGGGAGGCGGTGGTGACCGTAGTTGATGACAACCAAAGCCGGTGGCTGCGTGCCGGCATGTTAGAGAACCACGACACTGAGTGATGTGTGGGAAAAATAGACTGTAGCCCGCAACCGGGATTCTCGACATAAGAAGAACCAGCCAGTCGTGGCCAGCTGGACAGGGGGACCGCGTCGCCTCTAAGGCACCGCGCTACGGAGAACCGTGGCCCGCGCATCAGGTGTCGCTTAGGCAGTGAATCGGTCAGCCTCCTTCCAGCTGGGTTGAAGGAGGTCACAGCACTCGTAGGTGCCACGCAGGAGAACCGCGACCTGACTGTGCGGGCCACTTACGCCAGGACGATCGGGAAGCTTCGGCCGGCAGGACAGGAGGGTGGCGCTACTCAGCGCATCCATTTCGGAAGACCGGGGATCGCGCCCCCCGATCCACTCCGCCGACTGGTCGTGCCGTGGACAGCCACAGGTCGGGCCAACCCCTTAGACGGGCCGCACCTGCTGAGCTAGAATGGGCTGACCAGCCAGCCCACAGGGCTTGACGGGCCAAGCCCGTTTCACTTAAATGCGAATAACTTCTTGACCGTGCATCTGATAGATGCACCGTATATGGAAATGGTACCCTTGCGATGAGACTGTCCTGTTGCGATACTCTATATGAGTTTTGGACAACTTTGGAAAATGGATGGGTTTGGAATGAGCCTAATTTCAACTGGGCCCTTGGAATAGAAAATCCAATTACTCACAAACCAGGGGTCCGATTGACAGGTCTTCTATTGCATTGGGTTCCTTTTGATGAGACGGAACTTCAGGATACATCAAAACTGAAATTTGTGGTTGTTGATGTGTCGAACCCTTTGCTCGAGGAGTGGACCCTCCTGGAATCAATCGTGCTATGTGCGGGAACCCTAGAGTTGGTTGCAACTGTGTTGACTACTTTACTCGAATCCTCCATGTGTTCGACTGTGACGAAAAATGTATTGGAATCCTCTGTGGGTGCGACAATAGTGACTATTGTACTTGTATCCTATGTGTGTCCGACAGTTTGACTTTTGAACATGTATATAGAGTGGGTCCGACATAGTAGCTGGTTTAGAATCCAATGTGGGTTCAACAACTTAGCTGGTCTAGTATCATATGTGGGTTCGACAGCTTAGATGAATCAGTGACTAAATTTGATCATCTCTATCGCAATACGAAAGATGTATATTTGTGTGATCTGAGTCATGAATTTCAATCATTATCATCGATGTGATTGACTTACCATCATGTATGGACTGGGTTGTTATTGGCCTTTATATTTGGAGCCTAACTATGATTGATAACTTCGGTATATTTTTTGGCATATACTTAAGTAGTTATGATTGATACTTTGTTATTGTTTCCTTATTTGTTGGTCTATCCTTTATGTATTTTTGGAGTCCTTCAGGTGTCTCAGGATATCTACTGAGTATCGTATACTCACCCCTACATGGGTTATTCCCAGACTACATTGTGTTTGATGAAGATGACGAACATCATTCATTGAGGTAGAATCCTGTTAAGCAAGATGATACTCGGAGGTGGAACACTTGGTGAGAAGTACATGGAGAAGATGGATAGACCCGAGGTGCTGAGGAGGCCATAAATACCCACCCTTCATGTGGGATTCATGGAGGATGACTCAGTGGTTGCTGTTTTACTTTTCGGAAGTTGTACCAGCTTTTTAGTTGTATTGTACTTACTGTTGGCCTTGTATTTCAGGCCCCATTCCTTTCAGAACTTACTTTTGTATTCAATATTACTAAGTGCTTACCTTTATTGCATACTATGTTGAGTTTGTTTACTTTTATAAAGGCAATGACTTCCTTTTTTATCAGGATTTACACCATTGGTGCGAGTCACCAGGCACTGGCCTATGGAAGGCGGGCGTGGAGTAGTCACGACACGGGCCCCGAGGACGGGTCGTGACACACAACTTCTTTTAAAACATCATGGTGGTGGTTTCTAATGAAACACTCTTCCATATCCCCTTACATGTGATGTGGAGTCTCACAATATTCAATAGATCATACATCTACTTCCTAGAAACTGATAAGAATAATTTCGTCGATGAAGATAAAGCCCAGGTAATACTTTGTTCAAACCATTTCACTTGTTTAATTATGATATACTATAGAACTCATTTCATGTTTGATTTTAAATTGTTGTAGGACAAATTTATGGTCAATCACTTTATGTTTTCTATTGAAATATTGTTCAATTATTATCAAATCCAAAAAACATGATGTGGATGTCAGAAAAATGATCTATGATGTTCTATACCCCTTTGTCTCTCGTTAAAACACATTTCCATATGTTAATTTTTGTGTTTGAATAATTGATATCTTGCTTGATTATGACATCATATGGGTGCATATAGTCGGTAAAACCCTTTGTGATATTTTATTTAATGAGTGAAAATATAGTATCTTAATTATGGGTTTAATTATGATCACATTATATTATTTGTGATCATATATTCTAGGATGGTATGTTATTCCTTCATTGAATGATTATCCTGGAATTTTTGATACAATGTCATGCTAGTTATTGTGGGTACTTGAGATAGGTGAACCATCATTGAATTTCTATCCCATAGACGGGGGTGAAACTGCCTTTTGATGATAGTGAACATGGGCCAGAGCATTAGGTGGAAGATTTTGGTATCCATAAATCCAATTTCGTGAATGAACTTAATTTTTCATGAAATTTGATGACTATCATGCACTTGTGGTATATTAGTATACCAATAGAAGATGTAGGGAAACATGACTTACCTTTTATATGCATGACACCATGTATCATGTTCACATGACTCAATGAGAATTCATTACTAGGGAATGTTATATTCCTGTTGGAATCTTATATAATCATACCAACATAGGTTTAAAGATACTAAATATTGGTGTTTGAGGAATCTTGGTTAGTGAATGACCATTTTTATTGTATTTTATTACATTATTATTCTTGTGAATTTATACATATAATATTGTAGGGTAGTTATACCTAATCACCCTTTGTCATGGATGAATTGGTGGTGTCCTACAATGTTTTCTAACACACACCCTACTCTAGAATGTCAATGCGTAGGTAGATATCATGATGGATCCAATAAAGGGAAGGGGATGTATGGTGGATGGTTGACTAGAAGAGAAAAATGTAGGTGGTGGACTCGGATAAAAAACATAAGACCCCTGTTACTAATTAAATCATTTATTTAAGAGTTTATTGTTAAATAAGATTAGCTTTCCACATTTTTAACATAATCTATTTATTGGACATGTCTTTCATTCAATAGATTCCGAATTTTATCAATGAATAAATAGTATATTTTGTACTATTTAACATTGATCATATGAAATGATACTGAGGGTATATTATCCTTATTTATGGGATCATACACTTGCTTCTAGTTGACGTCCTCTTACATATGGTTATGCATGAATGATGTTATATAGTGCTCTTTGTGGGAACTAGCAGTTCTGAAAATTGCCCTAAAATAGGCAAGATAATAACAATGCGATAGTGGATGTTTCATACAATGATTTTCATGTTCTAAAAATAATTTTTAAAGAAAAAGTTTCTAAAATTTGTAGTATTTCATGAAAATGATTACTTCATATATTATTATTGTTAATCATAGATGAAATAAAAATTTGTTGTTTCCACCCCAGGATTACTATTCATAATAAGTTTCACATTTTAATGTTCAGAAACAATGGGTATATCTATGTGGTATACTATAAACTTATCCTTGAAAATATACTCATGAAGTTTTCAAATGGTTTCATAGTTTTGGGGATGATACATTTTCCATTGGACTAACATTTGGTGAAATTCTTTGTATCATCAATTTTTCTGGATATTTAATATTTCTTAAATATATATAAACAATTCCTTCCTATAGGTATAATTTCCTATATGTATATAAAGGAACTCTTGATGAAAAAATTAGAATTTTAGTTGAATCTAAAATGAACTATTTTATCTAGGAATGGTATAGTAGTTTTCTTAGTTTTTGGTCAGTCATTAAGAATTTTTAAAGGGAGTTATTCATACCCTATCTTAATTGTCGCCCACATTCAAATGTGTGAACTGAAGCTCTTCCCTTTATTAATGATTTTGGATTAATGGGGGTTGGAGGGAGAGGGAGGAGGTGATTCATCCACGAATTATAATCATATATGGGTTTGGAGAAAATGGAATAGGGGAATATATCATCACTATGTGACCTAATTTAGTTTGTGGCATACTATTGGGTAAGGATTGTTTTTGTTATTTCATAAAAATTGTTTCCTCCTGTAATTTAAATATATCTTTAATTTATTCACATTTACAGGTACTTATTAAAGGTAATAGAGGTTATTTATTGTCTCAAATAGTTGTATTTTTCTCGATCAGAGAGTTCTTTCATATGGAATTCCATATCACAACACTTGTATTTCTATAGCACACATCATGAGTATGAATGATGTGAAATATATTTAAGAAGGGTTCTATATGGATTGCTGGCTATATAGATAAACAATGATGGATAATATGGTAGATGACATTGGGTGGGGTCATGTACACATCTGTAAACCTCTATTTTGGTACATGACATGTATAAGTTCACATCATGTCAGTATAAATGACATGACTTAAGCTAGAGTACATTGCGTGGTACAAATTGTGGCTTAAACATCTCTTATTACCTGATGTACCACATGTATTTTTTTAAGATATATTATGATGTGAAAAGGTATATTCCATACTAATGTGTTGGGTATACACACTATGTAACCCATGGTACACACCATATACACCATGGTATAGATAGTGAAACTTTTTATTAGAGGATATTTTCAATCATTATCTCATAAGAGTTAGATATCATCTTGTATGTATCATATTCTATGTTGATTTCCATGAAGAATGTTATAGATGGGTCAGAATTGTGAATATATGAAATTGGAGAGACTATTTATAGATTATTGTAGATATTCTCCAAATACAGATGATGAAAAAACAATGATATTTTTTATCAATGATTCAGGGTTGATAAACCCCAATCAACATTTTAACATCGAGGTATGTGACATATTCTTTTTTTTTTGTAGATCAATATTTTCCTATAGTTTGTTGTTTTTTCGAAATCTTCATATGAAAGCGATGTATGTACTTAAGAGAACAAGACATTCCTCTGTGATTCCAACTATATGGAAGGATGGTCCAAATGTATAAAATGATATAAATGTTACTCAAGGAGATTCCCTTATTCTCAGAGAATCCATGGATATATCTTGATCATTTGATTTAGATTAGAGGAATTTTAATTAGTTATATACATCTATTTAAGATTTTTCTTCATAGGAAATCAATATTGTAAAAACTGTATCTCTTCTATATCCGTTGAAACATCCCATAGTTTAGTCCATAAGAGATGGATAATAGTGATTGAAGATTATCCTAAGTGTTTTTTCCATTAATCTACAGATATTTTTGATTATTAGGATGAAATAATTTTTTCTATGAGAATCATGTTCTCCCTATGGATAAAAAATTATTTAAATTATCGGTTCATCCTAATCACTAATGTATTCTATATATTTCCAAAATACGTGTGGTGCATGTCTACTGTACTATGTTGGATTTAATTTGGATTTCTTCTGGGTGTGAAATTAAATTTACATGTTCATTGGAAGTGCTATAACTCCCATTAGTTTTATACAAGTGTCGCCCAAATAAAAGGCATAGTTTTTACGGTCCCTATCAATGTATGAGATACCCATACAAGGATAAAGATTATATTTTTTAAATTAATCATGTCATATAATGAGGTTTTAGCTCCTGATAAGGGGTTTGTATCTCCCTAGGTTGGTTTTTATAGAGTGATAATAGGTAATTAAACTTATATATTTGCTACTGATCACATGATGGTTGTGAAGATCATGAATTAAACATGGGGTAAATTTTTAGGGATTATAACTCCCCAAACAAATCTATGTTCTCCAATGTGGTGTAAATATCCCAATTGTGGAATCAAATAAATGGTAAAATGATGTTTATATTGATTATACTTAGATAATGTTTTGTTTTGGGGATCTTTAGTGAATGAGAGTCTCTGAGTCCCCTTTCTTTTGTTCGTATAGTGTTGATGGAATTATTGGATTGGAATACACATTAATTTTTTTGTCTACCCCGTCAATAATTATTGGGTTATATGAGTTCCTTTAGACCTATAATGGTTGAGAAGGGGGAAATTTACATCATTATAGGATTTGAAAATTAAATACCATAAGTAATGGGATATATGTCTACTATTTTAGGGTTCTTCTTCCCTATGGGTATCATGTCACAACATATTTTTGGGTTCCCCATATTGATATAAACCCATTTAACTATTTCAATTGTTAGATATTCTGAATGGGAATTTTTTTATATATATTTATTTTTGAATAATTCTTCACCATGTATTTCAACATCATTACCTATGTGGTGGGATAGTCATGTAGTTACAAGTCATGATATAGCCTATCATTTGTTGAGTTTCACTTCAGTTTGGAAAATTATAAATATTTTCCTAGATGTATAATACATGTATTTTTTGAGATAGCATAATGTAGATATATATTATTTGATCTTCCATGTCACAAATTGGAAGGTATTTTTTTATACATATGGAAAGTGTTGTATTAATCCTGGATGCGAAAGGATATTTCATCTTCAGAGGTTGATAGGTGGGGATGGGGAATCCCATAAGAAAGATTTTTTTTTCAAAAAATAGATGCTATAATGAATTGGTAGATGTTTTATGTTACCCCTTGTACTTTCTGGTGAGAGAGGAAAAGGGTTATATTGGTATGTGATGCTATAACATATTCCTTAGATATTACATCATCATTTTGTTGTATCGTGATGTTATACAGTTCATCCCTTGGTTTAATTCTTTATAGAAGTCCTATTTTCATGCAACTTTTCAGTGTTTTCATACATGGTATTTTGATACTCACCCCATCTGATCCTTATAAGAAGACATGTTATGTATATTAAGATATATCATAGGTTTATTGGGATATTAATTTTCATGGAGGTAGTCTATAAAATGGAGTTAATGAATTGTAGATACCAAATGATTCTAGGCTGCTAGTGTTCATGATAGCGTTACGATGATAGATATATCCTATTCTTCCAAATAACATGTGTTGGTAATTTACATTATAATCTTGGTCAACATCCCCCATGATTACTATAATATATATCTTAGACCCCTAGAATAAGTATTAGGTGTATGAAATCTTATTTCATTTTCATTTTGACATGTATATCAATTTCTAACGTGGATATATTTCTGGATGGTGATGTAAATATACAATAGGATGTATAGTGTAAGAGATCTATTTCGATGTTATGGATTCTTGATGCCCATCACAATCTAATTTAATATTAGATGTGAGATTGTGGTGGTACACTCAACACACCATCTCCCATTGTGGGAATAATGGACCGGGTTTTTGGGGTCCATTACTTAGTAAAAATTTGATGTTTGAGGTGTTCTGGGTGGCCTGGAAGACCATCCAAGATTCTAGGTTACTCTTAGCAGTAGACATGGCCTACAGGTAGCCTCAACCTACCGGTAGACCAAGCCTACCATTGACCTTGGGGTACGGGTAGCCCTCGGCTATCGGTAGCTGTAGGCAACTCGTAGCTCTCAGCTACCCGTAGCTCCAGGCTACCCATATCACTCGGCTACAGGTAGCTCCAGGCTACTGGTTTCTCTCGGCTACAAATAGGTCTCATCTACCCGTAACTCTAGGATACATGTCACTCTTTGCTACCAGTAGTTGTCGCCAACTCTTAGCTACCGGTAGTAGTCGAGAACTGGTAGATATCACCAACCGGTAGCTCTCGGCTACCTGTAGTTGTCGCCTACCCCCTCAGGTTTTTGCAGTAGCACCTCCTTTTTGTGAAAATTGTTTTTTTAAACCATGTCATGACACCTTTAAGCCTATTTGAATGCCCATTAATGCCTGTTGAGGTACCCTTAAATGAAAATCCATGAGGTGTGCGTCAGTTTAAACCGCCCGGAAAGGCAGGGAAGTGTGGGGTGTCTCAACCGTGTGGTCAACCCATGATCCCTCTCCTTACACGGTTTCATGTTTTCTCTCCATATATTGACCATCCCAAGTGTTCTGTATCTCAGCCCTTATCAGCCTTTATGACCTAAAGTATTCTCCCTACGTTTCATTTTCTTGATCACAACTAGTCGTACCCCTGCGAAGTTTTCCATGATCCCGTTCTATGGGGTTCCTGCGACAACTGTTTTCCAGTTTCCACGCGAGGACTTAATTTCGATCCTTTGTCAACGAGGTAGGGGTTTCACCTTTGTCTCTCCTTTAACTATATCTTGTGGGTTGGGTGCGCTAATGTTTTCGTAGAATTGAATTAACCAAACTTTAATGAAGATAATTAAATGGATTCTAAAGACTGAAGGGAGGGGTGTGATCGATGATGCTGCTCTGTTTTTCTCCTTTTCATGATTAATGATTTCTGAATGTTGCGGGCTTATGCCCAATGAAAATCATTTCCATTGGTGGTCTTTCTCTGTGAACTAATAAACCTCAATGTTTTTGGATATTTTAAACAACCATAACATGGAATTGGTTAATTATGTGTACTCCGTCAATTAAATTGAAAGCACCAGGATCAAATCCTTTTCTATGATAACCCTGGTTAATGTCCAGTGGAATTGAAATCATGGAGTGTGTAAAATCTTTTAAATATAAAAATACATATTGAGTCTTCCTTGTGTTTGTGGTAGTGGTTTGGTTTTTTTCATGGGCGGTTTGTGAGTGAGCTTATGGTTTTATTGGATGGGGTCTTAGATTGTTGGGCGATGTGGGTGGGGATGGGATCCCCTGTTTCTATACTTTCACTGGTTATGAATTTGAGGATATGTGAGTTTCTCTGCATATATCACGAATTGGGGTGGGATCTTCTATTGTTGAGAAACTGTTGGATCCTGGATTTTGGGAACATGGGGCTATATCATGGGCATTTCTTTGGTTTTAGTACTTCGAGGGATCTCCCATATCCCTTTGTTGTTGTGATTTTACATAGATCTGGGTGTGAATTCTTTTATTGATGATGTATGTAACTTCCTTCCTTGGCTTGTTCTTATGCTTACTTGTTGACCATGTAGATGCAGAAACATATTTAATCATTATTACTGAACAAGAAGACAAGGATGGGATAATTGGGGATTTGTTTTAATGTGAGTTGTGACTTGGGAATGGGTGATGTTCTTCTCTCTTATGAATGAATTGTAAGGATAGTGTTCTTTAGGCTGGATAAAGAAAAACCTGGATTGGGTGAGTGATTGTTACCTATACATATACTTGTAGTTTTTTTGTTTCTTATTCACGCCCCACCCATGTTAAGAAATTAGTGTCGAACACCCCCATTTCATGGGGGAGGGTGGTTTTTCCCAACACTTCTATTAGTGGCTGGTTATTAGCCCCTTTCTTCTCCCTTTCCCGGATAGACCAATTATCTTCGGGAAGGCTATGATGGCTTGAGGTCCTTTATTAGCCCAAGAATCGTTAGGCGGGCTGGTTACGGTGTTTGGCCTAGGTGTTTGCTGGCAGGTTGTTTCCCAAGTGTCTTCGGGTTGAGGCCCAGATGTCTTCGGATCTGATGTAGTTGTTCTGAACCAGGTGTTTGCGGGTATGGTTGTGTGTGGTGGTTTTGTCCTAGGTGTCTACGGGCGAGATAGTGGATCAAGCCCAGGTGTGTGTTGGAGGGGTTTGACAGTGGGACTGTGATGAGAATGGAAAGATTGGTCCAATGCGTAGGATGTCTTCAATAACCTGTGGGAAAGTGGTGCATGGTACCCAAAAAATGATGTTCTATTACTATACATTACTTGACATGTGTTATTTGAGGAGTGTGCCTTGTTGAGGCTTGGGTGGTTAGTTTCCATGCTATGTGTTGGGTTATCTCTTTTCTTACAGTGCATTAGTATGCCTCCCCACTTGTGCACGAGAGTCTTTGGTTTTTCCCTACTGAGTATACTTGTATGCTCACCCTACGCATATAAACTTCTTTCAAGTCTCTAGGAGGACTTTAGGGAATGTGCAGTGTCGTAATGGATTGGAACTTTTGGGGTAGTTGCTGTTGTTGTTTTCCTTTTCTTGGTATCTTTTCACCTTTGGAGTTTTTTGACTTGTATATTTTACTTTTGTAACATGCATATGGGAATGGTTTACATTCAGCCGTACTTGCACTTTTAGTTTTGGTGTTGTGGGACTTACTATATTATCTCCCGATTTCATTAAAATAAAAAAGGTAATTCCTTCTATTTAGTGTGTGATTCTATACCATTGGTGCTGGTTGCCACTCTGGGACTTATTGAAGGCTGATTTCGGGGGTCATTATCTCTCCTTCAACTTAAAGAAGTAAGTGCCTGAAAATCTGTTGAACTTTCCCTCCTTTTGGTGAAGGAGGGTCGTGACAGAATGGTATCAAAGGAAGATTGAGAGATAAGATGGAGTCTAGGGCTTGGAATAGTGATGATTGCATGGGATGGTAGGGAAATAGTGTTAGATGACCTTGGTACGTGAATTAGGAAAGTGAAGACTAGCTATGGGATTTTAGGGCCCCCGTGATCGGATGCAAGGGCTCTAGACGTACCGAACGACCAAGTGAGGCCACACAGATTGTAGGGTAGAGACCCTAGGAAAGGAAAATTCATCATAAATGACATGTGTTCTCGTGTTTCTGGGGTATTTTAGGAATTTCAATTAAATAATAAGTTTAAAGAGTTTTAAGAACGATATTCTGCACAACTTGGGCTTAGGAATTCATCGTTTACCTTGTAGCTATGGCACCCAGGAGATGACCATGAGTTGTACGGGCAATTGAGGCCCAGGTGGTTGACTTGGGCGATTAGCAGAGGGCTGATCGAGAGGGGGAGGCCTACCTTAGGGAGCTCCTCCAGGACCTCGATCAGGGCGTGGTCAGGGAGGCAGCTGACATCCGAGGGGCAGAGGAGCTGGGCGTGGACAGTTGCACGCCGCAGAGGTAGCAGTTAAAGTGGGACCAGAGGTTGTTCGTGGTACTATATGTTTGTTCAGTACCCTTTCTTATGCCTTGTTCGATACCAGAGCTTCGCACTCTTTTGTTTCACTATGTCTGGCCCGTGCTCTCGGTCTAGATGCCGAGAGTCGTCCAGCTCCCCTGGTGTTGAGCACACCAGTCGGAGGTCAGACCGACTTGTTATATGTTTGTAGGGGATGAAGACTGATGATAGGGCCACATCAGTTGGTCGAAGATCTACTAACGCTACAGATACACCGATACGATGTCATCCTAGTCATCAACTGGTTGTTTCTGTGTGTTCCATAGTTGACTTCATTCTAGGAAGGGTTGTGTTCTCAGACATGGAAGACCGACTTGTTACTTTCATCGGTGAGCGGAGTGGCTAGAAGTGCAGCAGAAGAGAGGAACCCCTCATCTCCTTGTCAGTAGAGATGTTAGTAGAGTCAGTGGATGCTGAGATGGTGGATGTTCCAGGAATCGTTAGTGAGTTTATGGACGTCTTTCCTGAGGAAGTAACGACTCTACCCCCTCGACGTGATATCGATTTTGGGATAGACCTACAGCCTGGTGCTCATCCAATTTCGATGGCTCCCTACTAGATGGCACCTTCGGAGCTACGAGAGTTGCAGATTCAGATTGATGATCAGATGAAGAAGGGGTTTGTTTCGGCCATGTGCATCTCCATGTGGTGCTCTTGTGTTGTTTGCGAAGAAGGCGGATGGCGGTCTAAGGCTGTGCATAGATTACAGGAGGCTGAATCAGGTAATGGTCAGGAATCGCTACCCTCTTCCAAGGATTGATGATCTCTTCGACCAGCTGAAAGGTGCAGGATGGTTCTTGAAGGTCGACCTGCGGTCTAGGTATCACCAGTTAAGGGTGAAGGAGACTAGATCTCGGAGATGGAATTCAGGAGAAAATTTGGGCACTTCATGTTTGTAGTCATCCCATTCGGAGTTACAAACGATCCAGTTGTGTTCATCGGGCTTATGAACTCCATCTTCTGGGAGTATCTAGATCGGTTCGTATTCGTGTTCATCGACGACATCCTGATCTACTCAAGATCAGAGGAGGACCACGCTAAGCTCCGGAGGACGGTTTTGGAGGTCCTCATACAACACCAATGCTATGGGATGTAGTCCAAGTGCTAGTTATGGATGCGATAAGTTCACTTCCTTGGTCACGTGGTGTCTGACGAAGGGGTAGCGGTGGACCCTCCAAAGGTTGAGGTGGTTGTCTCTTGGGAAGAACCCAAGAGCGTGGCAGAGGATCGTAGTTTCCTCGGGCTGGCAGGTTACTACCGGAGGTTCGTACCCAACTTCTCTTGAGTTTCAGTTCGCTAGAAGGCCTTGACCATGAAGGGCTGGGTTTTCGTGTGGAGCAAGCAGTGCAAGGTATCCTTCAGCTATCTTAAGGATAATTTGTTTAGTTCCCCAGTGCTAAGACTACCAGAAGAAGGGGAAGTTTATGAGGTGTTATCTGATGCATTAGGGCAATGCCTTAGATGTTTGTTGATTCAGAAACAAGGGGTGATCTTTTATGGGTCTAGGAATCTATTCCTTCATGAGCATAATTATGCCACCCACAATCTAGAACTTGCAGTGGTTGTTTTCACACTGAAGTTATGGCAACATTACCTCATCGAAGAATGCTTTGTGGTCTTCACAGATCTTGAAAGATTGAGGTTTTTCTTCTCCCAGTGGGACCTAAACTTATGAAATTGACGGTATATGGAGTTCCTCTAGGATTGCAACTTCTATATTTCCTACACTTCAGGAAAAGGGAATGTAGTGGCCAATGCATTGAATAGGAGGTCGCAGAAGGATGTGGTCCGAGAGTCGGTAGAGGCTTGGAAGGTGATGGAGTAGTTGGTTGTCTTGAACCTAGATGTGATGATGGATAGTGGTGAAGGTTGCCTTTATCATATGACAATGTAGTCATCTCTGTTTCAGCAAGTGGAGGAGTCTCAGTGGGGAGACCTAGAGTGTGAAGTGATGCATGACCGAGTTGGCCAGGGTGATGCTCCGGAATGGTGGATGGAAGAAGGTCAAATCTGATACTCTTCCGGGGTAAGATGTTTGTTCCAGAGGCGATGCGTGTAAAGGTTCATAGTGAGTTTCACAACTCACCCCAAGCGGTACACCCATAAGTTTCCAAGATGTACCGGGGTCTGAGGAGACTGCTTTGGTGGTCCGGAGTAAATCAAGCTGTGGCAGAATTTGTGGTCAAGTGCTTAGTGTGTTAGTGGGTAAAGGCTAAACACCATGTTCCAGTGGGTTGTTGAAACCATTAGATGTCCCTAAGTGGAAGTGGGATGACATATAGATGGATTTCGTCACCAGACCACCCAAGGTGCAAGGGGGCTGTGATTCTATCTGGGTAGTAGTGGACCGCTTGACGAAGTCGGATCACTTTCTAGCGATTAAGGAGTCGAGTGTAGTGGATGCTCTAGCATGGGATTATGTGGACAAGGTAGTGTGGTTGCATGGAGTTCCAAGTTCCATAGTCTCGAACAGGGACACATGTTTTACCTCACGAGTCTGGAGGGGACTGCAGCATGCTTTTGGCACCCAAATATGTCATAGTATTACCTTCCACCACCAGACAAATGGGAAGACAGAGCGCACCATCCAGACCATGGAGGACATTCTACGGCCATGTATTCTGGACTTTGGGGGATCATGGGTGTGAAATTTCCTCTTTTAGAGTTATCCTACAATAATATCCATCACTCCACCATTGACATGGCTCAGTTCAAAGCCCTATATGGAAGCCTGTCTTGCTAACCTGTGTGATGGATTGAGGTTGGGGAAGTAGGTGTTCTTGGCCTAGAGGTGGTGCATAGCACGGTAGAGAAGGTTCAGTTTATACGAGAAAGGATGAAGGCAGCTCAAGACCGGTAGAATTCATATGTCGATGATAGGAGGAGACCCTTGGAGTTCATGGTCGGGGACCATGTGTTCTTAAAGGAATCTCCTCAGCGTAGACAGTGGAGGTTCAGAAGGGGAAGTAAGCTTTCTCTCAGGTTCATCGGACCCTTCGAAGTATTTAGATTGGTCGATGAAGTGGATTATTATCTATCGCTACTACCACCACTAATATGGATACATGATGTATTCAATTTATCCCAGCTTCGTCGATATCTACACGAAGACACCCACGTCATCGATTGGGGAGAGTTAGATGTCGAAGATAATGCGGCCTTTATAGAACGACCAATCAAGATCGAGGATCGTAAGGATAAAGTGCGTTGTGGTTGAACTATCCCCTTTGTTCATGTGTTGTGGAGACATGGTGTCCCGGAAGAGAGCACATGGTAGTGGGAGGGCCAGTTACGCGTTCCGTACCCAGAGCTGTTTTTCCTTCCTCGATGTTTTGTTCTGATCCTTGAGATTTTGTACCTTCTGTTTTAATATATGAAATGCTTGTTTTGCTTTGCTATTAGATAATCCATTCCATGTTCTCTCTCTGTGTGTATGGATTTTTGATGATGGGAAAACCTAGCTGCTAATTAGGACACATTAATGTGGATGCAATTATACCCGTGAGGGTGAGTCAGTGCCGCCCAAAGTGGATAATATCCTCACATGTAGGAGGGGACTCCCTAACTCATGTGTTGGAAAGTGTGATCCTTGTGGCTCTTGGGGGAGTATTCCTGGATGTAGGGGGAGGGTTCTGTTCCAGCTTTCGAACAACTCTGGGGTTTTCCCCTGAGAATTATCTTTAGAGGGTGGTTTTTTGGACCCCACTTTTCTCCTTTCTAGTTTGTTCTTATATTCTTGGGGACGAGAATAGATTGAGAAGTATTTGATGTAAGGGATCGTGTTTTGGGGTTCGTTACTTAGTTAAAATCTAATGTTTGAGGTGTTTTGGGTGGCCTACAATACCATCCCTGCTTTAGGTTAGTCCTAGTGGTAGCCTCGGCCCACCGGTAGTCTCGGCCTACCGGTGGACCTAGCCTACTAGTGACCTTGGGGTACTGGTAGCCCTTGACTACACATGGCTCTAGGCTACCGGTAGCTCTTGGCTATATGTAGCTCTCAGCTACCCGTAGCTCCGGGCTACCGCTAGCTCTCTGCTACTGGTAGCTCTCAGCTATAGGTAGCTCTCGGCTACAGGTACATCCGGGCTACCGGTAGCTCTCAGCTACCGGTAGCTTTCACCAACCTGTAGCTCTCGACAACCGGTAGCTGACGCCTACCCCCACGGGTTATTCCAGTAGCCCCTCCTTTTTGCTCAAATTGTTTTTTAAACCATGTTTTGACCCCTTTAAGAGTGTTTTAATGACCATTAAATCCTGGTGAGGTACCCCAAAATGAAAAACCATGAGGTGTGCATCGGTTTAAACCGCCCCGAAAGTGGGGATGTGTGGGGTGTCTCAACTGCATGGTCAAACCAAAATCCTGCTCCTTACGCAGTTTCGAGTTTTCTCTCTGTATATTAATCATCCCAAGCATGCGGTATCTCAGCCCTTATCAGACTTTATAACCTAAAGGCTTCTCCATGCGTTTCTTTTTCTCGATCACGATGAGCCGTACCCTTGTGAATTTTTCCTTGATCTCGTTCTTTGGGGTTCCTTCCACACATATTTTCCAATTTCCACAGGAGGACTTAATGTCGATCCTTGTTCAACCAGGTAGAGGTTTCACCTTTGTCTCTCATTTCAGTGTATCTTGTAAGGTGGGTAAGCTAATTTTTTCATAGAATTTAATGAACCAAAATTTAATAAAGATAATTAAATGGATTATAATGAATTAAGGGAGGTGTGTCATCGATGATGCTTCTCTATTTTTATCCTTTTCATGATTAAATATTTCTGAATGTTGTGGGCTTATGACCACTGAAAATCATTAACATTGGTGGTCTTTCTCTGTGCACTAATAAACCTCAGTGTTTCTAGATATTTTAAATAACCGTAACATGGAATTGGATAATGATGTATACTCAGTCAAATAAAATGAAATCACCAGTATCAACTCTTTTTCTATGATAATCCCGGTTTAAGCCCATTGGAGTTTAAATCATGGAGTGTGTTAAATCAACTAAATATAAAAATACCTGTTGAGTCTTGCTTCTGTTGGTGGAAGTGGTTTGGTTATTTTAACGGGCGGTTTGCGAGTGAACATATGGTTTTCTTGGATGGGGGGCTTAGATTGTGGGGCGATGCGGGTGGGGATGGCATCCCCAGTTTCTATACATTCACTAGATGTGAATTTGAGGCTATGTGATTTTCTCTACTTATATCACGAATTGGGGTGGGATCCTCTTTTATTGAGAAACCGTTGGCTCTAGGATTTTTGGAACATGGGGTTGTAACTTGGGGATTTCTTTGGTTCCAATACTTCGAGGGATCTCCCATATCCCTTCGTTGTTGTGAATTTACATAGAACCGGGTGTGAATGCATAAATTGTTGTTGGCTATAAATTCATTCCTTGGCTTATGATTATGCTTACTAGTTGTCCATGTAGGTGCAGAAACTTATTTAAACATTATTACTGAACATGAATACAAGGATGAGACAATTTGGGATTTGGTTTGATTTGTGTTTTGACTTGGGCATGGGCGTTGTTCTTCTCTCTTATAAATGATTAGTAAGGATATTGTTCTTTTGGCTGGCTAAAGAAAAACCTGATTGGGTGCGTTCTTATTACCTATATATTTACTTTTAGTTTTTCTGTTTCTTATTCACGCTCCACCCAAGTTGAGCACTTAGTGCTGAACAACTCCATTTCATGGGGGAGGGTGTTTTTTCCAACACTTCTATTTGTGGATACTTATTAGTTATTTATTCTCATTTTCCCAGATATCCCAAGTATCTTAAGGTAGGCTATGATGGCCTGAGGTCCATTATTAGCCCAAGAATCTTCGGGAGGGGTGTTTACGATTGTTGGCCTAGGTGTTTGTGGGAAGGTTGTTTCCCAGGTGTCTTCGGGATGAGCCCCAGGTGTCTTCGGGCATGATGTAGTTGTTCTTATCCAGGTGTTTGCGGGTATGGTTGTGTGTGGTGGTTGTGACCCAGGTGTCTGCAGGTGAGATAGTGGTTCTAGACCAGGTGTGTGCGAGCGGGGTTTGGCAGTGGGACTGCGATGAGAATGGCAGGATTGGTCCTATGCGTAAGATGTCTTTAATAACTAGTGGGAAAGTGGCGCGGGGTACCCAATCATCAATGGGATCTAAATATACATTACATGATTTGAGTTATTTGTTGAGTGTTCCTTAGTGAGACTTGGTTGGTTAGTTTCCTTGCTAGGTGCTGGGTTATCTCTTTTCTTACCGGGCATTAGTATACCTTCCCACTTGTGCATGAGAGTCTTTTGATTTTTCCTACTGAGTATAATTGTATGCTCACCCTAAGTATATTAACTACATTCAGGTTTCCAAGAGGACATCAGGGATCATGCAGAGCCGTAATAACTTTGACCTTTGGGGCAGTTGCTGTTGTTGTTTTTCTTTTCTTGGTATCTTTTCACTTTTGGAGTTTTGTGACTTCTATATTTTAAATTAATAACATGAATATTGCAATGGTTTACTTTCAACCATACTTGGGATTTTATTTTTGGTGTTGTGGGATATACTATCTTATCTCCCGATCCTATTAAATGAAAAAGGGTAATACCTTCCATTTAGTGTGTGATTCTATACCCTTGGTGCTGGTCTCCACTCTGGGGCCTATTGAAGGCAGGTTTCTGGGGTCATTATATCTCCTTCAACATAAAGAAGGATGGTCCCGGAAGTCTTCTGCCCTATCCCTCCTTTTGTTGAAGGTGGGTTTTGATAGTGGGGACCTAATGAGTCATGTCTTTTTGTGTTATGACTTTGTTTCGGTGTTTCTGGTGTATACTTGGGAGAAATTTAAAATAAGATGGTGATTATTTCAATATAAAATATAATATTGATTCTATGATTTTATATTCCATTAAATTGAATCCTAGATTTTTTATTAGAAAGGAATAATAATGAATACCAATATTTTAATTTTTTATAATATATAATGGGGTAAAATAAAATCAATTTAGTTTCCAATCTAGGAATCTTTCATAAATAAATTTATTACTAGGTTATGAAATATGTGTGATACCAATGTATATTTTTAAACAGAAATTGAATCTATTCAAATTTGAAATCAATGTATGTTTTGATAAATCCTATATTTTTCATTCAAATTATGATAATATGGTTTTTTACATTGATTATTTTAATGTTATGGATTATATCAGGCCAATATTGATCAAATTAATAGATGTTAATATTCATATAATTTCTATAATCTGATAATATAATTTTGTATAAAAATTTATCATTATAAAAAAAGGATTTTCGATTCAATAGAGTTGTTTTATGATTCATCTAATATAGTACCATGTTTTGGAAAATCGAACATGATAATTTTTTATCCAATTTAAATGTCATTATCTATATGTTTTTAAATTATATTTTAATGATATTTCACTATTATAAGTTTCATATATCAATTTAAAATAATATTTTTTAGAGATTACTCTAAATATAATAAATACCGCAATAGATATGTATGTTATAGTTCATTTTTTATGTTTTCTAATAGAAGTAAATAAGAGTTATTATTTAAACACTGTGGTGTTTTTTTATTTTAATGATATTTTATAAGTTATGTAGCTTAATATAGTGTGTATTGAGTATTGTTAAAATAGAAGTGCTCAAATTTTATAATTATAAGATTATATTATTCTATTTTCATAAAAAAATTCCCCTGATATTCTATCATTTTTTAGGTTTGAATGAAAATAATTTATGAAGTTACATTTATTTACCATTATAATGTGAATTTCATATAATTTCTTAAAAAGTGTATATAATATATTGGTAAGGAAACAATTAATAGATATATATTAGTTACCAATGAAATTCATGAGAAAATATTATATTATGGTGTTTTAGTGATGATAATTAATAACTTTAATGCTATTATTAATATACCACATATGTTTTTTATATTTGTTATATAAATTATAATTTAGTTTGGGTGTTTGAATATGTTCCAGAAGTTATATATTATGAGTGTGATTTTTAAATATCTATATAAATCACACCCAGATTCATTTTATATTTTACTCAATAAATAATCCAATGAAAATTATTTTATAGGGTAAACGCAGAGAAAATTTGTAGTATTTACATTGTGATGTATCAATTTTTACAATATCTATGAATGTTTAGAAAACATATAGATAATATATTATTATTTCTTATATAATTTATTATGAAGGTTTTTATTTAGAAGTATTTTTAATATAATTAAGTGTTTAATAATTTAATATATATCTTATAATACAAAATGAAACTTATATTTGTCACCCATAAATATTGAATATATATATATATATTGATATAAATATTTGTTATTTTAATTATTAATAAATAATAAATATACAAAATTGATTTATCCATAATTATTTTTCTCCATGAAACATTAATGGTTATGATGAATTGTTAGGGCCAATGTGAGTATGATTTCTATATTGAGATATATAATAATATTAGGAAGAGTTTTTTCCATTAGGTAAACCCTTAAGAGTACTGCATGGGGTGTTAAACACTACATCTTTAGAAATTAGGAGTTTATAGGTACATATATGCAGTCCCAAATAATTTAGTATTGTGAGATAGTATGCATAAGAACCTTCACAATTTGATAAAATTATTAGGTAGGCCTTGAGTGTTATCTAATGATTGTGTACTTGGGTATGTTTCTCAACAATGTATCTCTGGGTTGTTAACAATGATTTTATTTTTTCTATTTTCTAAAGAGAATAAAAGCATGGAATTTGATTGATATATGATGCGTTAAATTATATCAATACATTTTTGGTACATGGTATTTTATTTTCTAATTCGATGAGGTACATGTAATGAGATCATCTTCTAGATGAATTACATGGGATGTATTTTTTGGCATGGTATGTTTGTACTCAGACAATCATAAAAATATGATAGGTTGTATGGGATTAACTTCCATCATATTCCATTTTCAATTGTTTAATTAGTGAAATGGATGCCATGAAAATTTTCACCTACATATGATACAATTGGTCGGATCATATATATAGATACATGTTTTTCATTTGATCAAGCTATATCCCTATGTAGCTTCTTAAACATAGATTGATTACTGGATGACTGTTAGTTCAAAAATTTGGAGATGTAGTGATTTACTATTTTTATAAAAACATTTCTTCGGTCCTTGGGGTTACATAATGTGTATGACTAAATATTGAGTGAATTCGTGAGACTCTTAGGGATAATGTAATTTTTTTCTATTATATCAAAAAAATTAATAGATATTCAAAATATATTTCAAATTGTGGGGAAAATTGTGATATTTATTATTACATACAAAAGTGTTTTTGATGATATGAAAAATAATTCTGTTTATTTTTTTCACATGTAATATTATATAATATTATACATGGTTAAATAGAATAATAACCAATTATTATTTACTATAAGTGGTATATTTAAAATAATTTTCTGTGATGATATATGATATCAAATGCTGCGATATAAAATGGTAACCATTGTGAAATACATGTAGAAAAAAAAATTAGGCCTTTGGGTATATGATATTTTATGATATTATGATATCATCTCATTTTACTCTATGATTTATATTACATGAAAAGGTGAATCATTGTTTCACAAATCATATAATTTGACTCATTTGTAATTAATGTCATTCATGAAAGTATGTGTAGTGTCAATAAGATCACACACCAATTTTTTATACACAGTCTATCATTTAATAATTCATTTCATAGGATGATGTATATGGTACTATTGTTTAGTGAGGGTTACAATAGATGTAACTGATGACATAACTCATATATATGTGTAATATTTTTTTAAATTCATATGATTTAATGATTATTGTATCCTATTAAATGGATTCTTATCCTTAGCATTGTCTGGGGTCTCCTTAACAGATATAGGTCCATTAATCCTTCCATCCAAATGTTCCATTCATACATTCTCCTTAACATACTGACATTCTATTATATCACAGAGGATCAAAAGGTCCTAACCAAATTATTTTGGTAGTTAAATGTAAATAATTGATAAAATTTGTAGTGCATTTTTTAAACTAGAGCCTTTGTCATCTTTATCAAGACGAAAATTAATGAAATGAAAATACAATAGTTCAATGTAATCTATATATTATAAATTTTATATTTTTTTTATTCTATTGAAATTTGATCTTTGTTTTTATAGTCTCAAATGAGTTTCGTTACTCAGAACGATCTTTAATAATTACATAGAAACCTTTGACATTATCATAACAAATATAAGTATTTTTAAAATATTTCTTACTCTTCATATTGTTAGGTGGAATATTGATATCAATCATTTATTAAAAATATTATTTGAATAACTTATTTTCACGGGTAATAAATTTATTAATTATCAAGTAATCAAATAATATGTTAAAATTTATTATTTGACATTATAAAAGAGGAAATAAAAAATGTTTCCTCAAAATTGGATTCAAGAAAATGGGATATAAATATTTATTTTATAAATGATATAATACTATTATTCTATCCTATTATAATGAAAAAACCTTTAGTCATGTCACTAAAAATGGTATATAGTATGACCATTTATTGAAATAATATTATTTAAATGTATATGTGGATTTAAATTCTATGTGTTATTTGTATATTAGATAATTATATTTCTATGATAATTCAAACTATTCGTCATCTTATGATAAAGATTTTTTATATATAAATTTTTATGAAATATGCTGAAAAATTAATATCTACTATCCTAATAGAAAAAAAAATCAATAAATTGTTAAATACATTAAAAAAAGACAACCATTGTAATTATGATAAATATTATTCATAATTATATCCAATAAATTTAATAGTTGAAGGATATTTTTCACCAGAACCAACTAATTATTTACAATTTTCACACGAATATTAATTGTAATAAATATCTTATCGATTATTGAGACTTATTTTGAATAAAATGAATGTGACAATTTTATTACACCTTCTATCAAATTGGAATGTTATTGGATTTCAATGATATAATGTTAACTAGGAAGTGCTATAATAATATCCATAAAATTATATCATATTAACAAAAAGGAATCAATCTTATAGGATTGATATGATGTTTTTATATTTGGTGGAAATATATCATAACTACATGAAACTTGTTCTTGGAATTTTCATAAATAATTATCTCCTTAAAATGATGTTATGATGAAAAACCCACCAATATGAATACCATATAATCTATATCAAATTAGATATTCCATTTAGACCCTTTGTATTGGTCCTTTGATATGTAATTTTTATTTATGTATTCCATGAATCATGTACCAGGTTGTATTGACAAAAACTATACTAAAATATGATCATCAAAATTTATGATCCACTAGATGTGTCATATGTGATATGAAATTAATTTAATAATTTTGTCTCATAATTTCAATTTTCCTAATAGAATCATGTATGTTGTTGATAATTATTCTTTCACAAATAGTAGTGATTATCATATTTTGGGGCCATCTTGAAATGGTGAGTTTGAGTAAAAATGTTTTGAAAACCTTACATTCACAAATTCAGGCTCTATCTTTGGTTGGTTGAATCCTTTTAATGAACACTAGATTAAACCCTCAAGACTCAATCTTCATTGGCGCATTACTGAAAACTGTATTCCTTCCGAGTTTTATCTTTAATATCTTGGTATCCAACTATACTCTAATTAACATTTGTGTCACCAACATATAGAGGATACTAACCATCTTTTTTTATCTTGTTCAATGGCTTCAGCTCTCTGTATTTATATTACTAGCATGTTTAATTGTAGAAGGTTATTACTTGACTCTATTTTTATGCAATTGAAAGGCTGTGTGGAGATTGAAACATCCAAAAAATCAAGAACCAATTCCTTTCCATCATTTCTATGCTCCTTCATGTGATCTGGTATGATAGAAATGAGAATATTCACAATAGGTTCTCATTCAATCTTAATTCAGGTCAGTTGCAGACTCTGATCACCAGTAGAGATTGAGCCTAGATTTTGAAATCTTATTATGAAAACACTGTTTGAAACTATGTGATCCTTCATCAACATAGGATTTATGGTCTATATAGAAAATTGGGGCACACGCTTGAGGTGTTCTGGAAAGACCTACTCCTAGGATCGATCAAAATTAATGTTGATGGGGATTCCAAATACTACTCAAGACCTGTGGGATGTGGTGTTGTCTTCCAAGGCTCCCTTTTCCATTTTCAATGATTCTTCTTCAGTAGTTGCAGTGTCTCCTCTGCATTAGAAGTAGTAATGATGATTGTGATTCTTGAGGTCGACTTTGTCAAACAAAAAGGCTGGAACAACATTTGGAATGAAAAAATGGAAAGAATAACTTAATGATATTTGTTTATGTTGATAATTATAATACAAGTTTGGATAAATTTATGAATGGGTTGAATATTTTAAATAAGGTCCAAATGAAAATGGTTTATTTATTTTAATATATATAATTTAATATTTATTTATATATTTAATAATTTAAAATTAGAATATCTATTAGTTTGTGTATATCATTGTATTAAATGATTATATAATTATTTTCATATGATCTGCTGATTAGATAATATAAAAATCAAGTGAGGTTCCATTTCAGAGTTACTAATTGTTTAACGCTTAGTATTTAATTTATATTTATATTTTTTTAGTATTGTTGAATAGTTATGCACAACATAACAACTCTATTGAAATATTTTTGGGGTGAGATAATAATCCTCCAAATCCATCTCAAGAATAAGAGAGAAAAAAAATAATATTTTAAAATAAAAATATTAATTTATTTGACTATCTGTGGATAACGATAGAATCATTTTTGTTCCCACCATGGAAATGGATAATCGTTAGTAATTTATCGAGATTCATAGAGAAAATTATGAATTAATTAGTAGAATGATAGTTTGGATTCAAAATGATAATTAGAAATCACTGAGTGTGGCTATTGAATTAGAGAACAATTAATTGAAATGTCATGAAATGATGATTATTATTTTAAATTTAATTTATATATAACAGAAAAAGATTTTCTCTATAAATAATCCTATTTTTTCATCCTAATTTGTTTATTTATCCTTTGAAATGGATGAAAATATTAATGGGAATTTGCTGATGTGCTTCAACAATTCCTTTTATTCATTAACAAGTACGAGAGATGATCTACACAAATTATAAATTATCTCTTTTTATGATGATAAAATTTAAAAACATTTTTTATTGTTTCATTTAGTGGGTTTTTAGTTTAATGTAAATGATGAGAGAATGAATTAATATTAATTCATATTACCAATAAATGAACTCGAGTATATTAATAATTTTCAAGTATCCCATAATGAGGTGCCCAGGATGCTGATCGAGTGACACAAATACTAATGAGTAATAGAAATTAAATTTCATGGAACCCTTTTCAACCCATTTAATTCATGTCATAAAAATATCAGCATGTAGTGAGGGGGTTTATTAGAGACATCATTTCACACCCAATATTGATTCCAAATTGACACATGGTTCTATGAGTTGGACTTGGTGTTTAGTTGGAAATAGATTCAATGAAACACAAGATATCCCAAAAAAGATACATTTTATGTACTCTGATTTGTTGTTTGAGTGACATGTAATGAATTACATGATGTGTAGAATGTTATACATGATAATTAGCAATGAGAAAACAAGGTTGGACACAAACTAAGTGAAAGGATTATTGCGTGAGTGGGTTACATTCATGTACATAAAAATAATAATTACTATATAGGACACAACATGTAATAAATTCAATGAGATAGTTTTTTATACTAGGTACATGAATTGTGATATTTGAATAATATATGAAATTAATTTAAATAAAAATTACATTAAAATATATTCTATACATACATCTTATTTATATTCATTACAAATGTCTTGAAGTTTACGAGAATCACCAAAGGTACACAACATATGTATTCATTTATTGTTGTGTAATCATACATGTTATGCCATCATCATAGATCGACCTTTGAATCAAAGCACTACATAATATCTCAACATGTCAAATAGTCATATTTCATATATAAGAACACCATACAAGAAAATGACCCTAACCAACATAAGTTACATGATATGATGAGTGAATATAAATGTCTTCTATGTGTTAAACACTTTAAATATAATTAATTAGACACCGAGTGGAACATAATGTCTTATATCAAATAAATGTCAAGTACTATTAATTCTTCACAAAATTTAACATGTCCGTGAATGTACACTCTGTGTTCCCGGTCAGTACATCTATTTTGTGTGAATTAGTATCTAAATTCATTAAAATTTATCTATTATATTCATATAATAGAGGATGATATTCGGAAGGAATACTTAAGAAAATAATTAATATAATGACTTATTTGACTAATTTTACAGTTAATTTACCTTTCTAAGGAATTTATATGTAAAATTTATGAAATTAATATAAATTATAATTTTATAATCTACATTTGTTTAACTATTTTAATGATCATGATCTTGATTGACCTATGTATATTTTGGTATTCTATATAATTTGATTATTTAGTTTATTTTTCTTTTTGAAAAATTTATTATTATATTATTTAGGTTCATCAATGAATTTTCTGATTCACCTTGTGATATATAGGAATGAATAAAAATAATTTATTTTATGTAACCATAAACACCTTTCACCCCTCACTTATGAGTGATTTTCAATTATAATTGATAGATATCTAAGTGGGATGATTTGGATTAGGACTAGAGATTATGTGGAACACACTGAGGTGATACACATGTTAATGGTGCAATGTTAAAAATAAAACCATGTTATCACTTAATGGAGTTATTTCACATAGGGATATGGTTATATTAACTTACACATGATGATGAACCAATAAATAATATTACAATGATAATATCACATAATTTTTTTATTTTTTAAAACAAAGTTACATATTTAACTGATTCATATTTATTTTATTATCAAAATTTATAAAATATTGTAAACAAAATATCAATATGTCTGTTGAAGTAATAAAATTTTACTAATCATAAGTTATGTTATAATAAATTAATAAATTATTCAATGCAGTCCACAAAATAATGTTTTAGGGAAAAAATATTTATGAATAAGTAAAAACCAATCACTCTGAATATTATATCAGTAATAGCCTTCCTTTATTTTAGTTAAAATGAAACCTTAGATCATAGAATGTTTTTGGACTTTGTGAGGGCACATTCATTTATTACGGATTTTTGATGAATTTGGTTGGTTTATATTACCTAGATAACATCATCAGTAGTTCGGCATGAAACATTGTTTAAATTGGTGGAAATATGTGATGAAATTTTAAATTAGGTATTTGATATTGGGATTCCTTTCAACATATTAAATAAATACGTGTTAGTTAAAATTAAAAAGGTTACCTACCGAAATAAATTTATATAATTTGACTCGGACCTTGTTTGTGTTATTTCAAAGGGAATATAGATCTTTTCTACAAGAATAACAATACAATATAATATTCATAATCAAATGGGGGTAGTTTTTGTTGTTTTAGAAAATAGTAAAATATAGATAAAATAAATATCATAAAACACCTTCCACACTCATGGTAATGTACTAAAATCATTAATAATATATAGTTGAAAATAGAATTTAAAATTACAGATACATAAGAATCATTCCTATAAAAAAGGAATTTACTCAACAACACTAATTTCAAAGAGTATTATAGAAATTTAATCACCGCATTAATACACATTTTTTTATTATGGGACAAAATACCTTATTTTGGATCAACAACCCCAGTGAGATAACAAGAGTGAAAATGGTGCCTACATGGGATACATAGTAGATCACCTAAATTTCATTTGAATCATGTTATTAGATATGTCCCAAAAATTGAGTATAAAACATAAATACATTGATTAATACACTATGATAACACATCACCAAATTCTTGAAAATGAGGGAGTGTGTAACATCCTGGCATCTTAATATATTATTATCTTTAAAAGAATATATGTGTTTGATATCATAAACTATATGAAACAAAAACCATTAACAAAAATAATATACTAAATGAACAAACATAAATTTGTCAGTATGCCTCTTAATATAGCACCATTGATTTAATAGGAATGAATCAATGTAACTGGTTTATCAAATATATGTACAAATAAAAATGTATCTATAAATATAATAGAAATTTAATTTTAATAACTAAAACCACTACAAAATCCAATTTGGGATTAAAATTTTAATTTTATAAATTTTGTTTTTATTATAAGAATATATGTGTATTAAGAATATATAATGATAATATATGCTGATAATAGTAAGAATTTATTACCAATAAATTAAATAATTATTGATAAGAAATTAGAATAATTCATATTTATCTTTTTAAGTAGACATTTTGATAATATGAATAGTTTTACACTATAAATTTGAATATTATTTATTTATTAAATTATTTAATATTATACATTTATTTTAAAAAAATGAATATTATTTTTTATTAATAAAAAAATAAATAGATGTTTAATTTTTGGGTTTTTTTTATAAAACATCATTTTATCTGAATTTTTCAGAATATTGTTTGTAAAAGTAACATTACATTTATGTTGTTATTACTAAATAATTATGAACTAGAAGTTCTTGAATAACTTTTATGAAACGAATTATTATTCCATACGTGAAATAATATTTTTAACAAATTGGGTATAAATTTATAAACACTTATATGACATTTAAGAACATATGTAATATTTTGTTAAAAAAATTTATAAGAAGTTATATATTATTATTTTAAATTTAATTTTAATGAAAATAATATATTGAATAAATTGAAAGTAATTTTAAAATATCAATTATTGGGACCAAATTATCTAATATGGACAACTTAATTTTAAGGCCTAAATATTATATCATCTAATTTAAAACTACTTAATGTGAAAAAAGAAAAAATGAAATTGTAAAAACTCAATTGGTAATAGTATAAAAACCTGTTAAAAAATACCTATAATTGAGTGGATGAGGTGTTATTCTTCCTTATTTCGTCTCCAATAAATTATTTTTCAATTTTTCTAAAAAAATACTTTTTCATAATTAAATCAAAATATTTATGTTTTAAATTTTATTTTAATTATATTCCTGCCACTCAATTAAGAGGCCTCTCGCCACCCAATAAATATAATCAATGAAATTAGTAATTTTTATTAAAACCTACTATTTTACCTTCCCATTTGATTACCATTAAATATATGTAGTTTCCAATCACAGTAGGATATCCTAATCCACCCGATATGAATTTTCTAGGGAAACATCAATGTGTTCTTTATGAGTAATCTTGAATACTTTAGTATTTTATTTTTGGATTTCTTTTTGAAATTTAATTTTCAAATCCCTATATAATTATATTTTTCATTTTCATGTTATTTTTTTAATATTAACTTTGAATAATAATCAATATAATTTTCTCCTTTATACTATGAAAAATGATACTATAATTCATACATTAGGTGGACTACCACCTCTACGATGCAATGCGTATCATTTTTGTTCACTACCGTGAAATTATATTATAAATGGGTTATTTAAAAAATATTTATTCTTTTTATATCTGAATATAGAATATATTACAAATAACTAAATTATTCTTTTCAAATTTTCTGTAAGAAATGAAATGACGCAATATTCATTGGTTTGGGGTAATAACTCCTTGATTCAATTGATTTTTGATCAGCTTTTCATGACATCCATACAAGGTTGTCTATAATTAGGTTATTAGAGATGAAATATTATTATTAAGATATTATTAATGTTATTGTATGAAAAATTATAAATCCTATGAATTATATGATCATAAAATTGTTATTTTTAATTTAATTATTTAAAATGAGTGAATTAAGAGGAAGAAAGTCTCTTCTACCTATGTAATGACTTTATAAAAACATATTTTTTAGAATTCATTAAAATTATGATATATAAAATCAATAATAAAAATATAAGGTAATTTTTATATTGATATTACTGATAAACCACCCTGAAAATACCAATTAATCAAGGGAGATTTTGCTTTGGGTTGGTTTAATAGTATACTTGAACAATATTATACATTTATATCATGGAATAATTTGAAAACTCAATTTATTATATAATATAAAATTAATATATAAATACTTTTTTTGTTCTATAAATGGAATATTATTATTTAACTCTATAATTTATAAATTACTTTTTCTCCTTAACAACACAGATCAATGCTCATCACTAATATCAACCTCATGAAACATAACAAAATATACCATGAAATGATAGTATATATTTTATAAAATAATATGTAACCTAAATTAAATTACCATATAGTACATAATATATATGTACATTATAAATTTTATTGATACTAGAAAATCTCTAATTAAACTATAATTTGAAATACAACATTTACATACACCAAACATTGAAAATAGGTACAAAAAAATCACATATATATGTTTACAAATGATTATAAATAAAGAGTATAAATTTTTATTGTTATGAATAATTATAAATTCCGTTATTTATGTTATATAATTTAATTAATAATTATGTTTAGTGAGATTTCATAATATACCATGACAAAGGTATGATTTTTCACCTCAAATTCATCTCTTTGGCACCAGTTTAATACTATACACTAAATTACATTTTTTATATACATAATATATGAGTTATAATATCAGGATTTAACTTTTAATCATATTATTTTTAGTTCAATTAAAATTCCTCTCTTTCAAAGTGTTTTTATTAATGTGTTACTAAAGATTGATGGATTCCGATTGTAATAATATTTATTCTTTGAGACATAATACAAGGAATTTCCCATGTTTTGTTTGTATTTTTTTATATTAATTAACTATTCCATATATGTTATATAGATTATAAATTTTTACATAATCGGAAAAAAAATATCTCAATAGAATTATTTTTTTAATTGTATTTTGACCCATGTGTTACCAAAAGAGTATGATATTTTATCACACCTATTTTCAATCATTGAGTTATGAACGTTCACTGAATTTTATTTCATATAAGTTGGGTTGAATTTTTTTTCCTGAGATATTATCTCATTTATTAAATTTTAAATATATAAAAACCAAATCATATATTTTATTCTTCATGGTGTATGTTTCCCTTAAGGGATATTGATAAATCAAAAATATATTGATTGTGTTATAATGATTAATATTCACCATTTATTTTACATTTTTTGATTATATGAACAAAATTTTTTACCATATAGTAATTTATAATATCCTTATTTATATTTTATATTAAAAAAAACATATTTTTACTCATCTTATAATATAAGTTTTACAAATATGTATTTTGAAAATAATAAAAAATATTTTCCATTCCAACTTATCATGTTTTTTCTTTCTCTCCCCATTCATCAAACATAATATTTATAGCTTTTTAGTTTACATCTATTTAATACTATTTTTAAATTTAAAATTTTTCAATGTTTTTCAAGTATCATTATCAAAATATTCCATTAAAATACAATTTGAAATTTTTATTCTATGTTAATCATAAAAATATTTTCATAACCGTGTTTGAAAATATTTCTTCTATTTCCCTTATAATTTTCCAACGTATTTACCATAATGGTTTTTTTGTTTCATGATTTATCCTATAATATATTTTTTTGGGATTGAATATATGGAATCAATGATTTTCATTCATGAGCCATTAATTTGTGATAATGTTTGATACCTTCCATTAAGTGGTTTTTTTTATTTAAATTAAAACCCTCCAAAGATACATTTATCAAACTAGGGATATAATATTTTGTAAAAATAAATTTTCATTCTCTAGATGCCATATGTTCATGTTAATCATGTATTGCATTAACAATATAATCATTACCATATATGGTCTGGTAATTTAATTTTATAAACAAAAATTAGAATATGTTTACCAAGAATGAACAATGATTTATTTTCATTTGTATTTTTTTGGGGAAATGTTTTATTTTATTCTAACATGGGTGATTATTAGAATGCAGAATAAGTATTTCTTCAAATAGACGTTCTTTTTTAATCATATTTATGATCATGTTATCAATTTAATTGAAATTGGGAGATGTAAATAAATTTGTGTTGATTAATGGCGGATTATATATGTTGGTAATATATTGAATTTAGGCATATTTCATTAATGGATAACCAATATTTTATTTACTAGATGGTTCCCAATGGAGAGGAACAAAAAGTATTCTTGAATGGTATGGTGAATGAATCAGACATACTCAGGTGTTGTGTGTGAGAAAATATATATTCATCCAAGATATATTTAATTTTCTCATGAGACAAAAACTGATACGTTCTAGTGTATAACACTATCTAGAACAATAGAGTGTCATCATAAAGGACTAGAAATCATGCCTTTGATGTGAGAAATTATTCATTCAATCGGTATGAGTTCATTATTATTAATTTCCATGTAATCATTTATCTAAATTTTTGTATAATTTTATCATTTTTAGTACATTAATTATTAATTTTTTTATCTATTCCTTCAATATTATTTATGTCCCATTTGTGCCTTAAAAAAATAACATTTTTTCCCTTTTTGGGAATTTTAGATCACTTATTATTATTTTTACATCTCCCTTGTTTACGAAAAATGACATACACAAAATATTGCTTAGAAGATTTATTTTTAATTAATTTTAGGGATCTGTATAACAAATATTATGTATATATAAGTTTTAGATGTGGTTTAAAAAGAAACCTCCATTAGAAGAGAAGGAAATTATCTTTATCAGATAATGTTCATAAATGTTCATTAAATATCAAATCATTAAAAGACTTTATAATGATTGTAACTCAATATTTTTCTTTATATAATTTAATTTTCAGGATTGTTATGACTATAAATTTATATTTGGTATCAAAGATAGTATGTAAAGCATGTTTCATGGGAATGACCTTAGTAGTAATGGTTCTAGTGTTACAAACGGTGTCAGATAAGTTTTTGTGTAACATTGGATAATATGATACATATTGGAAAAAATGTAATGGTTTATAAGATATGAATCACCATTATTTTATCTAGATTTTATATAATTTTGGAGTAATTATTGGTATATGATTATGTCTGAATTTTTTTGATAAAGCCTAATGTATGTGGATGTCCTGATATTACATCCATTTCATGATGCTAAATGTGGATGAATGTTGTGGTACAAAAGTACCCAGGGGTAATAACCCCGAAAGGTATGATATTATATTAATGAAATCATCACATGGAACATGATAATGTGGCATAACTTCAAAAATAGTTAGAAACTATCATGGGATATGATTTAATTAATAAAAAATTCATTTTTGATGCTTTATAATGTTATTGTGGATGGCGTTACCTAATTAGTTTAGAATGCACATTGGAAAAATTATCAACAATAACAAAGGATTAAAAAAATGTCACATATTGAATAAAATATATAATAAGTTAAAAATAATTGTCTCATAAAGGATGACGTATTCATATTGATTTATTTATATTCTCAATTAATACATAATCATAACCATTTTTATTTGGTTGAAATATAATAAAAAAATATATTTTTTGAAAGGTTTGTTAACTAAAACCACTAATTTTTATAATTAAATCATGGAACAAATATTAATTGTTATAAATTATATTATATTCATATTACCATGTAAAATGTTATATATATAGTCTTGTATAGTGTGTTGAGTTTAATATTTCCTAGATATTATTATATAATTTCATTATTGGGTTATATATATCAATGAAATTCAATAATATTTCATATTTTATAAGGATAATGTGAAATATATAATTATTTTCCTTTAGTAGTTCTGTTAAATGGTTTGTTAAAAAAATTTGTGTTATGAATATCATTAAAAGTTTATTTTTATGATAGTGGAATAAATTTTTGTATAATTTTTAGAGAACTCAAGAATGAGTGATTTATAAATCATATATTGGAAATATGTAGAAAATTTAAGTAATAAAGGATTTATTTATAGTGTGAAATGTTATAGATATATCATTCATATCCACGAAAGATGTTATTGATTTAATTAAAAAGTGATCCATGATATTTTTGGTGAATTATATATATTTTTCCAGATTATGATAAATATTTATTGTCTGTGACATTATGAACAAGTGTTTAATAATATATATTCGCTAATAATTGACATAATTTTTCGGTGGAATATATGACTTCAATGTATATTATTTTTATAGAGATTCAAATGCAATGGGATATGTGTGTTATGGATAATATAAGATTAGGTACTAAACATATTTGGGTATATGACTGTATTAAAGGATAATTTTTTTAAATAATGATAATTCACATGAAAGAGCCTCTATGAGAATTATAGATATCATATTGGAAGTTTCTCTCTGCATTATGAATATTATATGAATACCCTAAATATATTTCTTCTATGTGAAATAATTAAAATTATATGGAGGAAACATATTTAATGCGGGAGTATATAACACACCATAATCTAAATTAATGATTACTTTCAAATAAGTCAATGTGGTAATTGTCTTTCTACACATACAACAATGAACATAAGAGAAATCACAAAATTTTCATATAAAATATAAATATCCATTTATGAAATTTAAAATATATATATTGAAAAAACGAGACTTAATATGAGTAATTATGTTAATAATTTCATTTCTAATGAATATAAATCATAATTTTGATTTAAACTGAATTCAATTAGAATGGTTGAAAAACAATGAAGAGCCATGTATACATTAAAATATATTTTCCAAAAATTTGGAATTTATATCTAGAAACACAATATATTATTTTTAGATAATAATAAAATATATTAATAATACAATATTAAAATAATAATAATTTAATTTATAATTGATATGAAATATTAATAAATAACAGTAAACATTTTAAAGTTCTATTTTAAGAGATGAACAATTTTCAACTCTATATGTGATTTTATTTATAATTTTAATAATAAATATTAACAAAAATTAAATTGAAAAAAAATGAAAAAAATGGATTAAAATTTTTTATTTTAGAATAAGATTATATTTAGTGGCATTTATAAACATAATTATATTACTATTAATTGAGAAATATGTCATTTAAAAAAATAAAATTAATTTATTTTCATTATTATTAAATAAATCTTAAAATTAAATTCATGAAACATTTGTAAGAGAAGATATTTATTTAATATGTGATATTGTATTTTTAAAAAATCAGTATTTAATTTAAAAACCATTAATTTATATTATTAAATATATATAATATTTTAATTTGTTTCTACATTATAACTTTTAATTTTGAAATTTGGTTTAATTAAATTCATAAATTTAATCAACAAAATTTATTTCATGTTTTCTATCAAAGGGTATAAATTATATGAAAATTGAAACTTTATTTTAAATCATATAGAAAATTATAAATTATGTATAAACTAGTTACTACTGTAAAATCTAAAATGTTAATAGTAATTATTCAAGGGTAATAATGTTAAAAAAATTAAAATGAATACATATAATTGAGAGTAAGTGGTGTGGAAAGATGCTATTTCATTCCCACTAAATTACTTCTCTATTTGGGATCCTTAAGAAATGATTAATATTATCTCATGTAATATTAAGTTGAAGTATTTACAGAAAATATTTCTCCCCACTTATAATAGGATCATTTCACCACCCCATTAAGGAATTCATAAAAATTTAGTTTCCACTTGGAACATATAATGTTAAAATCATATGTAATAATTGTTTACTATCTTGATCTTTTGGTAAAATAATATTGTCTAATTCCATATATTTTCATGTGATCATACAAGAATGTATTAAAGTTATCAATATGAATAATAATTTTTACTTATATATTTAACTTCATTTTACTATTTTCAATGCACTGTCCAAATAAATATTTATTGGTTATATAATTAATGTTATACTTCTGTGGTAATAATACTTAATCGCTTTTTCAGATTTCTTTTTATAAGATCAAAACCACAATTCATGCATTCTATGATGTACTGCCTCCACTATATAATATGTTTCACTTTTCTCTTCCACCTTAACACAAACCTATAATAGGTGGATTTAATATATACTGGTTAAATATATAACATTTAGATTATTTAAAATCCATAAGCTATATACAATTTTCTCAAGATTTATGGAAAATGAAATCATCAACCTTGTGTATATACAGAGTACAACCTATATCATATACATAATCACCAAATAATATCATTATTCTTCTAATTTATAAATATTACAACTTAACCTCCTTATAATCAATAATTAATCATGGTAGGTTCATATTCATGTCATCTTTACTACACACATGTAAAATAATTGTTATTTATATCAGGGATGAATATATGAAAATGTTTTATAGTATAATATTATTTAATTATTTATGATATGTTTTTTAGTTTCGGTATGTTTATATGATTATTTAACTTAGAAATGGAAATTTCACCTTTCACTCATTAAGAAACATTGAAACATGATTAAATTTTATTTCAACATCATTGATCATTAAAAAGAAAATGAAAATATATTATCGAATTACATATGACCATAGGATATATATTATATTACCTTATATAATATTATTTTTTTTAATTTGTAAAAACAGTAGATACCAAGACCTCTCTTAAAAAATGTTTTCAATGAAATATTAATTACTTATAAACATAGTTATAAATTTAATTAAGTTGACTACTATAAATATATATAATGTTCAATAGTTAGGAATATAAATATTTAAAATTATGATTATGGTTCAATATTATGTATTTTTTATATATATTAAATTATTTAGAATCTTGGGAGGATGTTTTAAGTTAATCAAGACTGATTAAAGGTTTTTCATCTTAAATTACTATATTGGAGATATATTTTGTGTTAAGGAAAAAATTTCATCAATGACGGTATATACCTTCAATTTAACTTATAATATCATGAATTACGTTTTAATAATCAATTATTATGTTTAATTAAATCCCCCTTTTTAAAGGGGTTTCTAGTAATGTATTACTCAAGCTGTAATGAATCTCTTTGTGGCAATTCAAATTCTTTGAGTCATTATACAAATTATGATGTTTGTTTCCTTAATATGTTGTTATAATCAATTAAATTATGATGAAATTTCTATTTTTTATTTATTTTTAATTAATGGGATAAAGAAATATAAATCATGTTACTTTCTTCAAATGTCTTTTGGATTAAGTGATACCCCTGTTGAATGAGTTTTTTTGAACACATTTTTTATTCCTTAGGTTATGATCATTGAAGGTAAATTATTTCATATATGTTGGTAAATTATTCTCGTTGATAGTTTTATGTGTTATTGTAATATTATATAAATGTTTACCTCAAAAAGTAATATCTGAATGTGTCATTTTTCACTGAGTATGTTCCCCATATGTGATATTGAAAAGAAAAATATCATTTCCTAGAGTAATAATGATTTGAATTGAACATAGATTTTTTATTTTTGGGTAATTGCTCTGTAAAAATATATATATTATATTTTATAACATATTAGGGAAAATGATGTTCCATTAAAAAATAATTTTTATTAATCTTCTTATATGGAGGGTTTAATGAAAAGGTATATTAAAAAAATAAAAAGGTTATTTCCATTCACATTCTGATGTCTTCTCACCATCCATCCTTTTATTAATGATAAATATTATAACCCATCATGTCACAACTTTTAGTGATTACAATAAAATGTAATGGTTTATAATGCCTTCAACATGAAATTTTTAAAAATTACCTGTTATAGGGAAATGTAAATTATCATTTCATGCTAAAGTCTAAAATTTATTTAAAAGGCATTTTTTTCATCCATTTACCTTATCATTTTCAAAAGTACTTACCATACTTGAGTTTATGTTTCAGGATTTATCCTATTATATATATATATATATATATATATATATATTTGAATTTTGTGGATTGAACAAGTCGTATCAAACAATTTAATTATTCATCTCTTATTTTGTGATACTTATTTTTGTATTATTTTATGATATTTTTTTTCATTTGAATTAACTGCCCCAACTTTATCATTAAAAATAGTGTAGATATTGCATTTTAAAACCATAAAATTTCAATTTATAGATAAATTATGAACATGATATTAAATCATTAACATAACTATACACTCTTTAAACTATTTAATGTGAACATATCATTTTATAGTCTTGATAGGATGGTGTTTACGTAGAAGAAAATTCTATTGATCAATATAAGGAAATTTATTATTGTTCTGTATGTTTTTATTTCCACATGTATTATTATTAAAAATGGTTATAGTTATTATTTGAAATCATTCTTATTTATAAGGAAGTATTATAAATATGAATTTTATTTTATTAAGAGTGATAAAAATTTTGATATTCATGATGATTATTAAACTCTAATATTTTTTGAATATGTATTGATATTATATATATATATATATTATGGATTGACATACAAGTATTCAAAAAGTGGTTACTTAGGTAAAAGTATAAAAAGACTTTTAACTCTTATGGTGAATGCATTGGATAAAATCAAGTTGCTTGTGGGGACAATATTATATATCCTAATGCCTATAAAAGACATCAATGACAAAACATGTTAAGACTTGGTGTATACCTCATCCCATAACAAGATTGTTTGTAGGATAAATTCCTTGAAAAAATGATTGTTTTTATTCTGCATTATATATTCCATCTGAATGAGATCGTTATTACTTATATATGTCTTTTTATTTATTATAATGTATATAAAACACTCTTAGTTACAGTTAACTATTTCTTCATGTTTTTTATTAATTTTTCTATAATTTTTAGCAAATTTTTATATATTTATTTCCTCAGTTTTATTTTTTCATTACTAATCATTCTATATCATTGTTTCTTATATTTCCATTTCCCCATGGTATGACGAAATGTTTTCTCACACGATATGCCTAGCATAATACATTTTATGATAATGTTGTGTGAGATTTTGAAGTTTTATTCTACATTATTTAGTTTTTTATATATTGGAATATTTTCCATTTGTTGAGAAAGGCCTCAGAATTTTTGTTTTATTTTCACCCTAATTCAATAAATCTTGTAACATAAAAGTTATTGAGAATGTATTTAATGTTATATTTTCTTAAAATTATGTTATTTGTGGTATAATTATGGGAAATAATCTATATATGGTATCAATGATTATATTTAAATGATGTTTTTATGGAATTTTGATTAGGATGAGATGTTAAAGGAATCTCAGATATAGGAAAAAGGAAAATGCGAATACTTTAGCATCCTAACCACGTTTTCCACCAAAATAGTGGCCCATGATTGTTTTCCACTAGATCGTAAGTATGCCACAACATTTTTAAAATTTAATTCAATAGAAGTGAGTGAATGAATAGAATATATTGGGAACACAATATACTCTCTTGGAGATAATAATAATGAAATATATATATATATATATATATATATATAACACAGTAATAGAAGACTAAAATTGTAGAAGAAACAAATTGAACTCAGCGAATGCTTAATTAGTAGAAGCATTAAAAATTAATCCCAATTTTAAAATTCCATTCATAGAGTGTTTACATGTAATAATAAGTAATACAATATATATAAAAAAGGTCTCATGTGGCCAAAAATAATAGTAAATATATACAAAGAGTGAGAAATATCAAACGACACTCTAGCTCATGGTAGAGGTACCACCTAGTCCACTGCAATCCATACCATGAAAAGGTACATCTATGACCATAAAGTTCTATATCATGTGCCAAATACCTTAGTTGTTCTCAATAATATATATTCTACATGCATCCCTAAGGGGCCCGTGCTAGGTTTGAGAATGATCTCTATGGTCCATTTTCAATATATTCTTATATTACATTCATAATTATGAATGTACATAAAAGTTGTATTTAAATTTAAATTCTTAAACAATTAATAAATTAATCAATTCCATTGTTATAAATATCCATAACAAATTGTTTACCCGCTTCATCCATGGATAATATAACTTTGATTATGTGTCAAAAAATTAATATATAGAATATTGTACATGTCTTCATAAATATATATATATAGAAATAATATGTTTCTACGCACCCAGGAATCCCTTAAAGAAGATAATATATGGTGAACTTTTAGGTTCTACCAAAAAATATATCACCTAACACCATATTCTATCGGTAATGTCGCATTTCATTAATCAAGACCCGAAATTCAAAATTCATGCTGATCAACAGCCTAGGCCATCATTAATTTGTTCTAATAATCTTTTATGGATAAATAGTTTGATGTCACGAGGCATGGTTATGTCATTCCTACTACATAGAAACGATCAACATTAGTGAAACCTCCCAATATCCAGATGAATTGTTATATCCATCCTCTATAATCTTGCTCCATCAGAATCTAATAAAACATTGAGCCACATACACCCACTGATGGTCCTAACACCATTACCTAAAAAACCTTTATAATCCCCATGTAATTCTATAGTGAGAACCCCGAACATAAATGATGGTTAACTCCATCACCAAATTATCTATACCTACAGGGGACACCACCCACAATGAGTGCTAAAAAACACATCAAATGAGTATTATAACTGTACACAGGACTCCAATAATGTTTCAAACAATGCTTTTGAGAGGAAATCACCAAATATACATAAGAATCATCTTATGTAACCATGTTCCCCAGAAAATATGTCACTAAATCCCAAATGGTAAAGGCCATCCCTAGATTCCAGAGTCACTCCCCCAACCTAATGACTTAATTGCCTCAAACTTATGAAATTTTTGCCTCAACCGTATGATGATCATCACCCCATGAATCCCACAACAATCCTTCAACATTATGATCGTGTCACCTCAGTCCAAGTGATCAAAATCACTTCAACGCTTCAGGTCACACATATATGTTCCCACTATACCATAACATTCATATCACATTAATATAATTTAAAATAATGAAAAATTCATAATCAAAATATAGGTGGAAATCATATTACTCATATTATTCAATATATAATATGAAATTTCATGACTATATGTATCTCATGTCATTTAAGAACTAATTACACAACAATATTTTTTTATTAATGTTCTCATGGGGTCGAACCAATGTGTGTAATTATTATTTCACCCCAAAACATCTATAAAATGAAGTATTAAGATAGTCACATGTACTGTAGAACTAATTGGACATTAGGTTTTGAGTATCATACTCTTAATCGAGGAAAATGTGAAAAATCAATGATTTATAAAATTCAATAAATATAATGGAAAATACATCGAACTGATTTACCATTATATAGAGAGATAAAATATAAATTTGTCAATAATATTGATGGCCTTACCAATATATTTTTTACAAGACCCATAAAATAAGAATTAGATTTTGGATTATGAGAGGGGGCCAACGGATAGGTGGGAGTGAAATGGAGACTCCCATTATGTTTCACTGGAAACTGAGTACATATAGAGAGAACAACTAATAAATAGGGTTGGGGAATATGTTTATATAACACATTTTATTAACCCTCATGGGTTGGACACATATGTTTTCTAACTATGTGATATCTTGGTAGTGATAACAATCCAAGAACCACACACCACATTGTTAGGCACATAGTTTTCTAAACCATGTAAAGACCATTCATATCACCAATATTAAAAACTATAGAGTTCCCAAAAATTCCACAAGACATCAACAGTATGGTTTTACAAACCATGTCCAGTTCAAAAGTGGGATGGGTGTTTACTCCATCAATGTCATATAGTTCCTTCAAAAAATGAACCTCTTTCTGTACTATCCTGAAACTGTGTTTTTGGGGTCCAACATTCCTATTACTCATCCAAATCCATAATTAACATTATAGGAAGTAATGATAGTGTAAGAATTTGTATTTGGGACAATAATTATCTCATAATTCTGTTCTGAAGCTGAAAATTTATAATTATCTACACTCAAAAACCAAATACTCAAAATTGATTGTATTTTCCTTCTACTAAAATACCCAGTACATTGAAACCTACTCACCTTAAGTTATCTGATCACTAAGATATAATTATATCCCTTAATTTTCTAATGAACATACCCCTCTCATTTATATCAACATGTTCTATAAATATTATTAATTACATTCTTATTTCTCTTATAGATCCCCACCTTAATAATTAACTATTTGGTCACCTCACAAACACAAAAAATAGTTTATGATGATTTTTAATAAATATAAATTGACATAAAAGCCCCCCCATGATGCATTGTTATTCCATAACCTTATTAGTTTATAAAATCACTCATGTGTCATACCAGAAACCCATCATGTACCACATCTCATCAGATTCCTATGACATACATATTCCATGCGTGAATATCATGAAAAACAATATCTAATTAGATTACCATAATTCATAAATCTCAATAGATCCAATAAAATTAACCTATAATATATATATATATGCATTCTAATCAAAATATCTATTCTTACACACTTCATACAAAAATTGAATCTCACTCTTGCCCATAATAAGACATGATGCCTACACATTATATATATATATATGATAGTTTATAACTAATGTAAAAATATTAACTAGTACATATTTAGTGAAACAAATGATACGTGCACACCTCATTCACCAAAAAATTACCATGTCAAAAAAAATGAAAACTCACTCACACCTATGATGTACCCAGAATTATAGTTGAGTCACAAACATGATATTAACATTCTAGTACAAAAATATAGATGTATACTGATGTCTGAAAACCCACAACTTATCATCCCAATAGAGTTTCCCCTACTACTAGCCATTGGACCCACTAGTAGGTCGCTATATATCTTTCACAACCTCTACATTCCTTTAAATATCAGCAACGATCTCATTGTACTACTCAATGTCATAACACATATAACTAATTCCAACCCAATCCATTGCACCCATCTAACCAATAAATATTCTTATATAACATCTCATGGAAGCCTATATGACAACATGATAGGAACTCACTCAGAGTATGCATGCACTAAGGATAAAAAAATAGTTAATTCATAAACTAGAATAACACCTTCAAATGACCTGTCCTTGGGGGCCTAGAAGAATATCTAGATTTACATCTGTACAAAAACACATCATAGTCTCACATACATCTACCTGATGCATCACTGCTAAGTTCAAGTAATGTCATCACCAAGCTCAAATATGATCTTTTATTCATATTTCCCTCAACACATAATCATGATTTAATTCTTCTATGAATGAGGTTACCGTGAAGATGTGTACATTTACCCAATATGTATTCTATAAACAATCCTCAACATGTCCCACCCTAGTGATATCAACACGCATAATTAGAAGTTAAAAAATGGGAGGTCTGTGTGAATTTTGAAACATAATATAGGATAAATGTGTCTACCTACTTGTGGTTCATGAACTGATAATCTTGGTCATCCCCCCATTGTCCTTAAGAAGAAGACATCAATAAAACATATCATGAAGCCCTTCGAATCATGTTCCTCATGTCTTCCAACCTGAACCTATATGTACAAGAATTTCATAGCTATCCCACAATGAATATAAATTTACATCTTCACACCCCAACATAGAAGTGTATCATGTTGATAAAATATAGATTATAAATAAGTGATTATGTTATTATATTCCTATGGTCTACCCTCACCCTGAAAAAAGGTGGAAGACAAGATTAGAAATCATGAGTTAGGTACACCGTGGATGACAATATCCCTGAGCCCCTGTTACTGTTATGAATTACCGGAATAAACCTCACCCTGAGTTTATCAGTAGTCCATGGAAAAATGATTCTAAATGATGTAGCAACCCAGTGTATTATGAATCCTCTTCATGATTCCCATGATCATCCTAAACACCAAGATAATCTTCCCAACCCACAAGGGCTTCATTCCGTATATGATAATGTGAAACTTTACCTCTACACTCCCAATTCTCAAAAAACATATTTGGGTGGAATCCCTCTAAAAAAACAATCATAAAACATCCAAAATATTATATTTATCACAAATAAGTATAAATGAAAAATGAATCATATCTCACCACACTAACACTACCCTACCATCCTCATGTCAAATGACATCCATCCACAAGATCCCTTAAATACCCATATTGGGGTCATGTATTACACAAAATTCAGCTTCATAGTCCCATTATTACATGTACAAGAGTAATGAATCACATATTATATACATAAGATATCATCAACTTGGGGATAATGAGTTGAATTCCAGCAGAAAGTCTATACAAAAAATATTGTTTAGATTCATTGTTAAAACATTAAACAAATCACACCTTTTTAAGTACTCTTTCATAGTCAGAATATATTAATGCCCAAATATCACATACAACTCTCACTAGGATCCCTGTTCCATGAATGATGAGTAGAATTCCACAAACATGGAAATGTTAAAAAACTATATTTACCTTCATTTTTAAAAATTAATCAACCCAATCCCTATTTTCATTGTTTGGTTAAAAATAAATTATTTACTATCACATATAAATATTATGTCACCCTATGTACCAGCCATGATGCATAAAAAGTCACCGATTTCTAGACCATTCCAATAGTAAAAACTATAGAATCCAATAACATCACAACCATGGGCGCCACACGATTTAGAAATCAAAACATATATAAATTAGTATAGTAGAACACCAATTTCAAACCTCGAGAAACATGGTCTCTCTCCCTTGTATGGGGAAGCATGCACCCCGACACGAGTTCTATTACCATATTTAACTAATATCGAGTATAAGGTATTCAATAATATAAATATTAAGGTGAAAATGATTATTAATCTCTTTTGATACCATTAATAGCATCTCAACCATGTTTTCCACAAAACATGATCTCTACGTTGTATGGTGACGATGCCTTATGTGTGCCTCCCCATATTTCAATGGTTATTGAGTAGTTGTGAGGGTATAAATAGGTGATAGTGGGGATAATTTAACATATGATGGTGATAATAATAATGGAATTACTAAATGAAATATTGGGTAAGAAAACCATAATAAAAGAAATAACAAATAGAATCCATCAAGAGAAGAAAATAAATAGTAGTTATATATAATCCCCATGGAATTATACAATTTTTAGAAGATTAACATGTCACAATCAGTAATAAGGTAAAGATAAACAATGTCACTCATAGTTTTCCATTAGAGTAAATATATATAAATCAAGAAATGGCCAAAACAACTTTGGCTCCTTGTCGAGGAACCTTCTAGTCTGCTACCAACCATCCCACGAGAAACGTATATATACAATCACCATAGTCCAACTCCCATGATGGATAACATATGCTATTTGGAGGACCTAATTTTTATAAACATCTTGATGGACCATTTTGGGTTGTGAATATGGATTTATTAAGACACCTTACCATGTCACTTTTTGACATCCATATTTATAGTGGGGTATTAAAAATATAATAAAATTTAAATTCACAAAAACGTAAAAATTTTCTTTCTTCCCTTATGCTGAACATCGATAAGGAATAATTCAACATTTTTTGCCAAGGTCATTATATATCTGATTATGTTCCCAAATATATATATATATATATATATATATATATATATTATGTATGCATATATATATATATATTGGTGAGAAAACATGGCATAGTGCCCTGACATCCCCTAAAGAAGATAATGTCTGTTGAACTGTATGTTTCCACACATAAACATATTAATCAAAAAATGTGAAAAAAAATAGTTCATGTACCATCAATCAAGTACCCAAATTTAAAATTGCACACACATTACTTCCAGAGACCCTTAGGCCTTTTCTGATATTAACCACATCATCTCAACATTCCTACCCTAGAAGACATTGTGATGTATGTACTCTAATATATTAATGATCATATTCGGCTCAACAACATGACATACATAGGCACAAAGATATATTTATTTCAATAATCTCTTACCATCATCAATAATTATAATGGTAATACTGAATCCCAACTACGGGTCTAAACAAAATCACCAGATTTTTGATCAACACTCAAAAGACATTCTATTGAGAGAATAACAAAAATAATTTACGGTCAACACCATCACATAAGACAAAATATACAAGGATTTATCCACCCTAACAAAGTGTCCAACCCAAACTCAACTGAGTCTAATTTGAAACCAAAATATTTTTCTTTATATTACTTTTTTAAAATAATTTTAATCCCATTGATAACTTTATTTTCCGAAAAAACATTGCTTAAATGATTTCCAAAATATTATTAGTTCATTTCAGTAGTTATCACCTAGCTATTGGAAAAGTGAAAATAAATTACATTAAATATATTAATAAAATATATATTTCACTTCGTTAAAAAAGGAATTCATAGGTCCAATATATTTGGCAATGAAAATAAACACTAATTGAGTAAAAGTGATTTATTTTTTTGTAAAAAACTATTTTTATGTTAATATTGATATTTTATATGAAACAATTAAATTAATCACAATATCAGTATGATATTAATAAAATTTATAGATTATATATTTAACCAATTTGTTTTTAATTCATACATAAAGGTTTATAGTATTTTGGTAAGAATAAAATCCAATTTCAAGCATAAGATTATGTATATTTCTAGGAGGTTCTAATTATTCCTTATAATATAGGGCCTATTTTAAAAAAAATGTTGTCAATTTCATATGTTTTACATGTTCTATTTTACCAAATTGACTTATTTTTTAAATCAAAATGTCAACAATATTTTGTCATGAATTTTTGGTGTTTTTCATACAAGATTTTTTTTATTAACAGTGAAACATACAAGATTTTAATTGACTTCAGATATTTCAAAAACATTAATATATATTTAATCAATATATTAAATTAGTTTTAAAGATAAATAAGCTAAATTATATATAAATAAATATTATTTAGGTCATTATAATCAATTTCACATTTTAATTTTATGAAGAACATTTCAATGTATTGATCTTTTCACATTAAAAACTTGTGTTTTATTTCTTCAGTGGGATTAGTTTGAAATTTATTATCTTAAGTTATGTGAGTTGAATTTAATAAAATAGATAAAAATTTTGGAATCATAATTTATAAACTAGGTTATATGGTGATTTTCTATTCTAGCCATAAATACATTCCAGGGAAAAAATAATGATTTATTTTAGTATATGTAAAATAATGAAACTAGTTGATGTTAAAAGGAATCAAAATAAAATAACTAAATAGTATAAAATTGAATTAGTGGTTAAGGTTTTCATATATCATAGTTATCATTTGAAACATTAATTAAAATCTATATTCATGTATATTAATTCTACCTCATTGTTTTTGGGTTTAATCAAAATTTATTCAATATCTAATCCCATATTCCATCACATACTCAAGTATAAATACAAACCATCACCGTATAATGTCTCTTATGAAATCTTGAAGATCATAGAATTTCATGAAAATATATAATTCTAAATATAACCACATTAAATCAATATTTATCCCACAAAAATAGAAAATCCATGTTCTTTAACAGGTACTCAGAGGAGATGATGTTTAAGATGCAATTTTCTCAAGAAACCTCTGTTATTTTATTTTCTTATTCTACTTTTTCCCCACCTCCTTCATCCATAATGGAATGATAAATACATGATGGGGTATATAATAGAGTTTTATGTTTCTAATGTAAAATATTATAACCATTTTAGATCTCATTTGATCTTATTTTATGATGTGAACGTATTTCTCATGGTATGAGAGTTATTCGTCTCTATGAATAATGATATGTTTTTTTTACAATCACCTAACTAAAGGAAATTCATGAAAATATTAATATGATAAAAATATATTCAAATAGGTATTCTATAAAATATTATAGTTCACGGATCAAATAAATATAAATAACAATAATTAAAAAGAAACTAGTATATGATTGTCAAAAAAATATCCAAATTAAACTATACATTTATCAATAACATTTTATCAAATAAATCACACTCATGTATGACTGAAAAATAATATGAAAGACAATATAATCATATATGAGTTTTATTATTCGATTTCATTTCACATATGATGTTTTATTTCTATTTTACACTGAATCCAATAATTACACAAAAATGAATCGACCATGAAAATAAAGAAACTAATGTAGCAAAAACAATGAAAATAATGAAATATAATTAATGAATAGGTGAAAAATGAAAAAAATTTATTTTAAAGTGTTATAAATAATAATATGATATGTTAATGAATTAATAACCTTATTTAATCTGTTATAATGGACTTTTAACTATAATTAACTAAAGGGAAGCGTTATGTACTGGTTTTTTCATTTATTTTTTATTTTATGAGATAAACGCTTTATTCCCCACATAATTCTTTTATGTGGTGTTTATATTCTGACCCTTGACATATGATGCCATTAATATCATTATCTTTATGGTGTTAAATTATTATTTTTGATTATTTTTACTTATAATGGGAAAATGATTCGAATATTTGGAAATATGTAAGGGGATTTCTAGTATCACTTTTATTTCTACAATACTTCTTCTATATTCACCACATGTTTCTTTTCTATGGAATATATACAGTCCATTATTGTATTATATGATCATTTTCTTTAATGTATTAGATATTTACATTTCAATTTTATGATATCTCTTTAATGTGGTTCACATTTAAAAATGTACCAAGTAAGTATTGTAATTTTTTTTTTGAAAATTACTTCATTGAGACACATGTAATGTTACAAACCATTGTTATTTTTCAAAGTTTATATACTTCCATGTAATAATTTTTTATTTGTAATTTACTTGTATTAATTATTATTTATGTTTCATTATATTTTATTCTATCACATAATAGAATTTTTTATTCAAAAACCATGTATTCTAAAAATGTTTTAAAAAATGATCACTTACGAATTTTCAATGATAATGATTTCAAATATATTTAAAATTTTTAACATATTATTTTATAATATTTAAATGGAGTTTTTGAAACGTCCCAGGTAAATGAAGAATAACAAATTTTCATATTTTTTAATATTTTTTAATTAAATATTAATTTTACTTTAAAAGGGGATTCTATATTCGATGGCATACATAACAAAGAACTATATATTTCTCCAAAAATCTCATGTGGCACATAAGTCAGATCCATAATGAAAAATAATAATATATTATTATTTTAAATGGTCGTTAACAACTTGTCGTTGAATTGGCATGAATTAAGAGAACTAACTAAAATATGATTATATTTATTTATTTAATTTAGTTACATTTATTGCTTAGCAGGGTCATCCTTCGGTCAATTTTGAGACTCTATGGAGAAACATGGGAGTAATAATGACACTTTATATAAATTAATTAAATGTAAATATAAAATTAACACAAAATTATATCTTTTAGTATAAAAAAATTTATATGTGGTTATATAAGTGATCTCTTCGAATATAAAAATTAATTTCAAATCAAAAAAATTTCCTACATCATGGAATTTTATTTTTAATTTTTATACATTAAATAAAAAATATTAATTATGCTACAATGGTGATGTAGTAATTTCTTCATTAATGAAGGATTCAATTAAATGATATTATAAATATTAAAATAAATTTATATTGAAATTTTTTATGCCATCCATGAATTATAGTGATAATAATTACATGTTAGCTTTGAATTAATGAAGGTAGTTTTAAAGAATCATGCTTTAGTTTTTTAAAAAGTCTTGATATGAATAATTTAGAAATTAAAATAAATGAGTTTTTAAAAAAATTAATATTTTATTAAATTATAAAATATTCCTAATATTATAATAATCAGACCAATGACTTAAATAATTTTTAAAATGTCTTAAATGATCTATTTTGTGTAGATTATATTTTTATAGTAATTATATTAATGATATAGTGTGAATATATAAGAGGACATGGTAAAAGGTAAATAAGTTATAAAAGGGTTAAATAAATAAAGATAAGTATAAAAAAATATTCAATCCCTATCCAATTCTTATTGGATGATTTTTTTAGACTTATATGCACCTTATCATTGCATAAAATATTTTTTGGACTTTTTGAAACCAAATGTAATTTAATTATAAAAAATTACATTCAATCATTCCTAAAGAGCATGTCCTTCATATAATAAAATGCCACCACCTCTATCCCATTAATGAAACCTCTCAAGCCCCATGGAATGTCATAAAAATGACACAAGAATCTCACAACATCCATATATTCCTCCATGATGCCTTCCCCTAGGCAGAAGGAAATTCAAGAAAGCCTTTTGGTTCAAACCAAAGGGAGTTACCCGATTTAAATGTAACATCTTCTCTAAAGTTAATTTCTTTTATATTCCTTCCCCTACCACCTAAACATTCTTTATTACATTAATTTATAACAACAACAGAGTCCTAAATACACTGTTATGTAGTTATGATAAGGATTCAAACTACACTTACACACACCTCATTCTAATGGATATAAACATACTATTTCTATGCATATCGAACTACTGGCTCACGATACGACGATCATTTGATTATCCACCACTACCTCTTATTTTGACCATTATTATGGAACTGTATTTATGTGTGATATATAATATATTTATATTGTCTCTAATATTATTTATTTTTCATTTAAATCATTCCTTTATGCTTTCCATTACACGCAAATATGATAATTTTATATGAGGAAGTGCCAACTACTGCCCCCTCAATGTGATATGACTCGTTAATGTTGTACATGGAACATATAAAAGATGTAATTGAAAACATTATGTTACATATATAACATATATATTATACTAGAATTCTAATATACTTACGTATCATGTATTTCTCATTCTTTTAAAAATAAAAAATAAATAAAAGTAGTGTTCATGCATACGTAAGACATACCGTCTCCATAAACAGTGAATTTAATTTATTATTTCAAAATGTTATGGACTATTATAAATAAAAATATAGTTTAAATTTATGATATATATGTTATCAATAATAGGAATATCATTATGGAGATAATTTACTTTTAACCATATGAACAATTTTTTTTTATAATTAGTTCATTTATTACTCAGGTTCCGAACATCGACCAAATGTATGATATGAACTCAAATAATTGATAATTTTAATAGAATGGTAATAATTGATATATAAGGAAAAATAATTTTGAAAAAGTATATTAATCAAGTATAAATCAACTTATGTTTAATATTCAGGAGGTACAAGGATCAAACGACTCAAGTTGGACAAGAGGTAAGGGAACTCCTTTACCCAATTTCCATTCTTTATGATAAAATTACACTTCTTGATTATGTTTTCCTATGAATATGTGTGAATGATCTATTATAGTTTTACACATAATATCCAAATATATTATGTGTATTCATATTCTTAACACAAAATTATGTCACTGATTTATCCTCAATATAATGACACAATAATTGTAAGATACTTTGTTTCAATCTCCTTTAATTGAGGCATGTTTTGATGTATACACAACATTCAGTTATACGGTGTATGGAACCCTTTGAATTTTTATATCATTCAAAGGGAATATGTTTCTACATAGCATTTTACTAAATGAAAAATGTATTGTTTATTTTTTACGTATGTAGTTACAATGACCTTTATGCCACCACAAGCATTATTTGATATATGGCTATCATAAAAAGCTATAATGTTTTTAAAAGGATAATAAATACCATATACTCTTTTACATATTTTGGTATTGAAAATGGTTTTGGTAATAGATTGGTTTTGTCAATATATTTAATTGATATATTGTGAATTAAATGTGGAAATTTTCTCTTTCATTTATTTTTGTTTATGTGTTATGAATATGTAATGGTTATTGGGAATTGTTTATGTATATGGTTGGTTATGTGATAAACCTAGGGTATCTAATCCCATGATAGATCTCTAATGCACTGAAAAATGTGAAATAGGTAAATGTTAATGTTTCTACTAAGAGATTTAGTGAATATACTTTGAGCGGTATTCCAAATGTAACTCTATTTGTAGCTATGAATTCTTCAATGTAATTACGATATGGATTCCACAATTTACCTATATGATTTATGATTTTCATGTGTTATTAATGATTCTTAGGTTATTGTGTGGTATGTTATATTTTGAAAAGTATGATTTTATTGACTTTAATATATTGATGGACTAATTTTTTATTTCCATGTTTTATAACCCTTGAAGAGATTTTTATGCTCATCACATGTTTTGAAATGTTTTTTCACAGGACTTAATGATGAATATGGTCATGGATGGGATCCATGAAATGTAATGCTATCTAAAACATAGATCTAGACATGTTTCTTTTTTAAGAGTTTTTATTTTATGAAAAAAATTGAAACTAAGTAGAAGAGTATAGTTTGATATTTTTTAAATGAAAAGTAATAGTTATGGCCTGATTCTCTCAATCTGCAAACCTAAAACGATCCTCCTGGTGAAATCATGAAAAAACTCATGATTATGTAATGATTATCACTATGGCGTTATAGTATTAAACTAAAATATTTGAAAAAAAATTTTATGACTTAAATTTTTTTTTTCTCATAGTGGAAATATTTTTCTCCTCATAAATTGTTTTCAAAATAACATTCATAATTATTTCTCATCTATGAAGTATTCCAATGGAATTACACATGCATTATTAGGGATATGAACTGAGTATAGAATTATTATAATTTATATTAAAATTTTATGTTCATTATAAAATGATTTACATGAATTATTTATTTTTCATGATTTATATTTTTAGGAAAAACATTTTTTCCCATTTTGACACGATGAATAAATTATATAATTATGGAAAACATATATATATTTTTAATTAATTGATGGATGAGACATATATATACCTGCAATTCATTGAGTAATCATAAATGTTGAATGAGAGAAATGGGTACATTGGTGGTCATCCTATTCCCATAATAAGAGGGTATGTATGTGGTCATCCTAATCCCAAGACAATAGGGTACATGGGAGGTCATCCAAATCTTGCAACATGAGGGTACATGGGATGTCAAACTAATACCGCAACATGAGGTTACATGGGAGGTCATAAAAATACCTAAAAAATATGGTATATGGGAGGTCATCTGAAACCCCCATTAAAGGGGTACATAGGAGGTTAACCTAATCCCACCACAAGGGTGTACAATGGAGGTCATCCCGTGACCGAAGTAGGTATAATGGTTTATGGACTTCATTAGATTTAATAAGTAGAAATAATGATTAATTTTTTTTAATTATGTTTAATTATGTGCATATATAATATTACTTTATTTCATTATGATTTACTTCATAAGACATGTTATAAATATTTCACAATGTTTGAGTCATAAGTCGGGGAACTCATAGTAACTTTTCAGTCTGAAAATTTTTAAAGTATCAGTCACTGTTGCAGTGACCTACTAGTTTTGAATTTTCACAATGGACTTGAAACCATTGTTATAGAAATGTCACCATATCTTCTGTATACTAGTTCATATTTTTATATAGTCTATGTCATGATACATTATACATTGTTCCTTAATAATAGATTTTTGAAAATTCCATTTCACTATTATTAAATCAACATTTCATAATTCCAAATTTTCACATAGTCTAAGCCATGTTCTAAAGAAAATGATCCAGAAATATAGAATTCTCATAAAGTAAATGTCACCATTCTGAATACATTTTTTAGATACAAAGGACAAGTCACTGCACCTGTGGCACTGTTCAATACATTGACATTTAATTATTTACAATTTAAATTCAAAATTATTACTAAAATTCATATTTTAGATTTATAATAATATTTATTTTATTAACGATCATCCATAGAAAATATTACTGACCCTGTTAGTATGATGTATGAGGTACGAGGTACCTGAATATGTTGGTGATCATGTTTCTTATTAGTGAAACAAAAAAACCCAAAAATAAATTGGATGGCTCATGAGAAGATCAATAAAAACCTGGGACTATGTTGTTAAAACACATAATATATTGATCCTCCTAGAAGTGAACACGTATTAACTTGTTGTGAACCAAAGTGAAAACATCCTTACAGAAACATAGCTAAGTGAAGAGGATTTTGAGGTGTTTCTCACCTCACTAGATACTATAATATAGAGCATCCATGACAGTATGTTTTTGGTGTATATTTCCAGAAGTTGACATGACATTCTAATATAAAAAATACAAGAAGTCCAGAAGCATCAGGCACATCAAAAAAGGAATTCTAAAACCACTCTCAATATTTCTTCATTATTCTGTACATTTCCACTACTTTTCATGTATTATGTGTATCTGGATCATAAACACAAACTGTCTCCTGAGAAAATAAATATGATATAAGAAATTATCACTCTCTCATCTTTCAACATCATGTTCCCGTAGGTATAACTATAGAAGAGTTCCATGTGTTTCTTGATTGTATTTTTTATAGGAATAACTATGGTAGAGTTATTATTGACCTTGATAGTCTATTGTGCTTTTGTAAACCCTGGTTTAGGTTGTTGATCATGTTAATAAATATAAACTAATTTTTGGTTGGTGACAACAATGTGGAGGGGACTGGGTCTCTGCTTGAGACTGTTTTTTTATCCACTGAGTTTTTCAAAAGTATTGTTATCTATTTGAACACATATTTTAGATAAACTATATATTAAATTAATCTTTAATATTAGTCATTTTTTGATGTGTTTTTTTTATTTTGTAAATTAATTTCAAAAGATATATAAATATTTCAAATGGCGTAAAATGATATTTAATCCATCTTTGGTGAAATTAGATGAACATTCAAAACTATTATAAATATACTACACTAGTTAACTAAGAGGTTTATACATTTAATTGGGTAAATTTTTAAATAATTGTTCTATATAACTTTTTATAGGAACATAGTTCTCCCCCCTCTTGAGTGCCCTACTCTGACCAACATTTGGTTTCAAAAGTAGTTGTAAAATTTATTTCAAACACCTTTTAAACTATGATTTTAATTGTACTTTTAATGATCTCTAAATTTCTAATAGTTCAAAATTGTGATTTCCTGAAAATTACAGTTCATTTTTTCCAATATGTATAAAATAACTAGATGGTCTTACTACCAATAGAACTTTATTTTGAAATGGAAATAATTTTGATCAGTGGAAATTTTAAATGAAAATGCATTCAGAAAAAATGGGTTTTGGAATCTGTTCATCAAATTGTCAGTGATTATATGATTACTACTAGTACAAAAAATACATGGGATGACCCATGTATAGTATCTTATAATAATAAATACAATGAAATGAAATCCTTATATTGTTCATTAGGAGATGAAGAATTCAACATGATTTCTACTTATATAATATCCCATGAAATTTGGGAAACTGTAGATAATTCACATGAAGGAACCTGAAATGTTGAGGAAATTATACATAATACATATACTATGGAATATGATTTCATCAAGATAAAGAATGGTGAACATAGCCCTAAATGTTATATGAAGATTAATGATATTTTAAACAACATGATCACTCTAGGAAAGGATGTTAAATCTATGGAACAAATCATGTCAATTATCATATGTCTACAAGACGGATATAGGGGAACCTCAGTGTTAATTACAGAATCTTGTGATATCACAAAGTTTCTAAAAAAGGAAATGATATGTATTATAATGATGTATGAGGAAGAATTTAATATGAAATGGGGAGGATGATGAACCGAAGATAATGTAACTGGCATTCAAGACCACAGCTTCAAGACACAACATAATGGAGAAGGAACAAAATCATGATGTTAGTTCATGAAATGAATAACCACTATATTATAGTGATGGGGAAGTGGATCATTTTTTTAGAAAGATTACAAAATTATACAGAAAGAATATGTTTTTTATAAATCCAACCAACAACGGAATGTTTCACAATAAGGGAAATTGGAAAAAGGACTATAAAAGAACTTAAAATAGTAATGAGATAGTTTTGTGTGATTTCAAAGGGAAAGGACATATTAAAGAATGTTTCATAAAATTAAATTAAATAAATGAAATATTATGATATGGAGATAAGAAAAAAAATGTAAATAAAATAAAACAAGGATTGCTTTTGAATATAGCTTAAGTGAGATTGAATTGTCAAATGATGAAAAGGTAAATATATCCAACATGTGTTTGATAACAAACACATCTGAGGTATCACTAGAATCTCTTATACATAATTATTACTATTATGTATATTAATATAATTCTAATAATATGTTTAATGAATAAATGTTTTAATATTTTAGAATTCTTATGGATATATGAAATGTGTTAATATATATATACATTTTTAAAGAAATAACCGAATCTTACCTCTACTATTATATCCTAGGTTACTATAGATAAAGAAAATAATTCTCAATTTATTAAAGAAAATAATCCAATCAAACTATATAATGATCAATTGAAAATTGACATACAAAATATTACCAATCAAATCAATATTTTCTCACAAATTATTGGCAAAATTATTTCATTAATATGTGCAATGGGTATAGGATATCATTGAAAACAATTAAATCTCATTAAAAATAATTTTTTTAACAAAATATGTAAAATTAGGCTTCATACCAAGATTTGGAAAATATACAATAACTTCCAAAAGTGGACAATATTATAATTTTTTATTTTTCTATACCAAAAAATATTCATTTTTTCAAATTTTAAAAAACAATTTATTGGAAACCCATGAAACAAATATTGGTTCACATACATATTTTTTTGGATTTTATAGAGTTTAATTATTCAGTGGGAAGAACTATGTCTTTGTCCTAGTAGATGACTTTTCTAGTCAAAGATTTAAAATTTTCAAAGTTTAGAAAAGTAGATCTTGTTCTCATTTTATTAGGTATGCTTAAATAGTAAAAACTAAAAGGTTTTATAAATAAATCCTTAAGAAGTGACCATGGTAATCAATTTGAGAACCTAGAGTTTGATTCATTTTCTCTGATAAATGGTTTTTGTCATAACTTATCTACTCCTAGGAAACCCTAACTGAATGGTGTTGTAAAATGAATGCATAGAACCTTACAAGAAATATCAATGAGCATGCTTAATGATTATGACATACCTATTTTTGTTGAATCTTTGAATACATATTATTATATTAATAATGTAGTCCTAATTAGGCATGTTCTTAAGAAAACTCCATATGAGCTATTTTATAATACGAAATCCAATGATAGATAGTATAATGTTTTCGGTTGAAAGGTTTATATTCTCAATAATATGGAAAATAGTGGAAAAATTTTAAACAAATGTGACGAATGTATTTTACAACGTTATGAATTCTCTAGTGAAGAAAATATATAATTTAATAAGAATACAAAATGTGAAGAATAATCTGTACATATCAAATTTGAGTAAATATATCCATATAAATATGAAACCCATTTTGAAAATATTGAGGTTGATCTCTCCAATCTCGACATAAACACCAGACCCCGTGACCTTTCTATTAAGAAAACTATAAAATCCTCTAGTTTTGTAAAATCTATTGAATAATCAGATTGAACATAAACCTATGGAATAACCTGAAATGATTAGTTTTTCCATTAGTTGATCTATTAGAACCCTTAAGAACAATTCTTTAGATTCAATCATAGGACACTTTGATAATTGTTTTCAGACTAGATATTCTCTTTGATACCAAGATGATCATCCAACCTTCTTGTCATTTCTTGAACCAAACAATATTAATAATCCAGTCAATTCTGAATTTTGGGTGATGTCTATGCATAAAGAGTTGATTGATTTTTAAAGAAATAAGTTTTGGAAACTATTAAATAGACCCAAATATATCTTAAACATAGTCACTATATGTGTGTTTTTAAATAAAGTGGATGGTGCTGGAAACATAGTAATAAATAAATAATGAATGGGTTAACAAGGTTATAATGAAGAAGAAGAATAATTCCCTATGAATAATCATTTGCACCTGTACCAAGACATCAATCCAGTAGAATCTGGTTATGAAATACAGCACATTTTAATTTAATGATATATGAAATGGATGTCAACAATTCATTTCAATATGGGTAAACAATTGAGGATGAATTTATTTTACCATTCCTTTGTTTTAAAAACCCTCATTATCCAAATCTTGTGACTACTGTAACACAATATTAATATGGTTTAAAATATGATCCAGGAGCTTGGTATGACGTGATACTTACTTTTCTTATTTCTAAGGGTTGTATAGAAGTTATATAACATCCAACTATTAAAAAATTTATAATGATATATTTTATGTTTGAATCAATATGTATGATATTATTTCGGGATCATCAAAAGTTTATATATGTTTTGATTTGTAAAAAATAATGAAAAATGAGATTGAAATGAGTTAAATGGGTGAGCATAAATTCCTTATTGGATTCTAATATATTAAAATAAGGAAGGTATTATCTGATTAAGAAGTTAATGCACTAAATATATTATAAAAATGTATGGTTTTTATAGTGAAAAATTTACTGATACTCCACTAAGTACCGACTATATGTTGGATCTTGATTAACATGGAAATCCTATTGATCAAACCCATTATATATGGATGATTGGATGTCTAATATACTTAACTACTAGTTGTCTGGATATTATGTTTAGTTTTTGTATGTGTGGCAGTTTTCATGAAAATCGTAAAGAGTCACATCCTCTTGTTGTTAAAATAATTTTGAAATACATCAAACATACAACCAATTTAGGATTGTTCCATCTTAGAGGAAAATCACTTGGATTAGTTAGCTACTTAGATTCAGTTTTCGGTGGTTAAATGATTGATAGATAATGCATCTCTAGAACTTGTCCCTATTCTCAAAATTCACTAGTATCATGGGGTATAAAAAAAGAAAATAAATGTTCCATTATCTACTTTTTAAGCTCAACACATTCCTACTATTAATTTTTTTGCTCAGGTTTTGTGGATGAAGCACACTTGTCTAAATTATGGATATAAATTTAGACACGTTCCTATATACCGTGGTAACACAAGTGATATTAAAGTCACTAAACAACAAATTTCTCACTCATGGAAAAATCTTATAGATGTAAGACATCTATTTTTTATATATCATTATTAAAAAAGGTGATATTACATTATATATCAATACCACAGAACATCATCCTGCTGACATTATCACTAAGCCAGTAAATTATGAAATAATGAGATACATCAGGTATGAATTAGGGTTAATCAATTTTGAGTGATTTATTGATGTCTCATCATTTTCTGTCTCACTGGTTAAACTCTCCCCATTTTATATCTCACCGGTTGTTGTCTCACCAATTGATGTCTCACCAGTTTCTGTCTCATAGTTTGCGATCCCAGCAGTTGATGTCTCACTGTAAGGACTCATTATTTTATACATCGTAATTTCTCAAGATTCAATTTTTTAAATACTTGATTTATTTTTTTTTCATTTTCAATTTAATACATTTAAAACCACAAATGATAAAAATCAGTCACTTTATATCACATCACACATCACAAATACTCTCAAACTCCTTAATCGAAATAATTATCACATGAACCCTTCATTCTCATTTTAACACCCCAAACATGTTTACAATGGTGAGAATGAATCATAAATCTTCTTTGACCCCAATGAAATGTGGATCGATGAATATATTGAAAAGGGAACTGATCAAAACTCCTATGTATCATCTCACATCTGGTCTCTCAAATCGGATGTTCGTGCCAGAGGAGAAATTTTTTGCATAGTTTATTCTTTAGAGTATGTATGTTGTTAGTAGGGTATTTTAAGATAATGGTTGTCTAGATAGATTTACCAATGACAATATATCCTTATACAGAATTTTTTCTTCTATTTCATTAGTATGTTGAGTTTTTTTTCAATGATGATTTCGTAGTGGGAAGTATGGTAAACAGAAAACGATTTTCCTTTTCTAAGAGATTGTGACACCCAAAATATTTTAGAGTATATTATCTCATTATATTAATTTAATAGATTATATTTTATGAAACATCGACTTGGCTTGTATTATATGAAAGATTGAGTTTCTGTGAAAAAACACATTAGTATTATACATATTTAAACGATATATTTATTTATCAATAAAATATAGAAATATGAATAATAAAAACTAAATTTTAAATGTTATTTGTTATATTTTCACCTTAATAAAAGATATTTATAATGAAATATTTATGTTTAGTTAAATTAGTTTCATATTTAGAAAAAAACATTTTCTTAAAATAACTACTATTTATTTTAATTTGTGAAAAATAATAAAATTAATATTAGACACTATTATGAATTTAATTTGGCAAAATAACATCATTTTTGAAATCAGAGTTTCAAAATTACTTTACTGTGTTTTTTTTTATTTTTCAGAAGACATTCAATTTTGGATGAGTAGTGAAACAACAATGCATTGGGGTTTAACATCGAAATTTTATTTACATAATTATTTATTTTATATAATTTTATTTTAATGTAAAAAAATATTGATAAAACCTATATTATCCGAATTTAATTCATTGGTGTCATTTGATAATATGATTTGATATATGAAATTTTATTAACCTTTTTAACATCTTTTACTCACCTTTTGGGCTCATTTTAAAATTAGAATAAAATGAAATTTTACCATTTAAGTGAATTGACTTTGAATAGTATGATAGACATTGTTGAAATCAGTAGGTAAAATATGGTTCAATAGGATGAATATATTTTTCAATGAATAGTAAATTATGAATTTTATTTACCATGGTTAAAAGTAAATAGAGTCATTATCTTTAAAAAAAATATTATAATAATATTAAATAACCCAAACACATGTCCTAATTCTATTGGATAACTTTTTTTGACCAAAATCGTCCATAAGACAAAAATATGTTCTTATTTGATCTACATAGATTAGATTTAGACATTAATTATATTAAAATAAGTGTTCATAGTGGTAAATTCAAATTTTATTAACTAAATATTTTTTATAAATAGTTATATATAAGATAAATTCTACTATAAATGTTAAATAAAAATATAAGAATATTTAATACATCATATTATTTAATTTGTATTTTTTTAAAATAAATAATTAAATTTATTTATGATATAATGAGGATGCAGTAATTACCTTATTAATGAATGATTAAAATAATTTATATTGTAAATATATTAATAAATGTAAATGAAAATATTTTATAACATCCACGAAATTTTTAGGTGAATATGACATGTTAGGTTCAATTCCATGAAATTTTATTAAACTAATTAAGTTGTGATGATTTCAAAAAAACTAAATACTAAATATTTTCGAGATTAAAAAAATGAGTTTTAAAACAAATACTATATTATTGAAGGATATAGTATTTCTAAAGATATATTATTCGTAAAAATGACATAAATGAATTTATATATTTAATTGATGTACCACTAATTGTTATCTTGTCATTTTATAGTATGTTTATTAACAATGTAGTGTAGTAATACGAGAAGACCAGGTAAAAGATAAATTATTTAACTAAGAGTTAAATATAAAAGATAAAGTTATTATGGTTCCATAAACATGTATAAAACCAATTGGTCGAGATTATTTTGACCTATACCCACCTTATCTAAGAAATAAATCCATTTTGAGATATATAAACTGAAAATAAGTTTATAATAAATTAATAATTCAAGCATGTCCTAAAGTGCCCCTCACCTTTCTTATAAATGAGTACTTCCTCTTATCTTAAATTCAGACCTCCAATGACCATTGGATAAGACAATACCAAACCAAATCATCCTTCAACTACCCTTAATTCACCCCAAAGGCCATATATTGTTCAAAAAGCCTTCCAATGGAGCCCTTTTCATCAAATCAAAAGGAAGCATCCAAAGAAGAGTTAACTATTTTATCACCCCTTTCAAAGTTCGTTTCCTCTACCACTTCCTCCTTCATTGTTATTTCCATACCAAAATAATAACTCCATTAACTTCTACGTACTTTTATGTTATTGTAAATATGGTAAAATCATATTCATTATTCTATCTATCCTATAAATGACAAATTCACCACATGTGCATACGCACGGCTTACCATCTCCACGTCGTGGTGTAGTTTTTTATACAATGATTTATTATTTGGATGGATATAATAATGTGTCTAATTAATGATAATAATTAATATAACATGTTAATTATTCATCATATATAATATACCATCCAATTAAAAAAATTTCCACTATCAATAGAATGATATTGTCGCGTGCGTACGTACGGCTTAACGTCTCCACGATGCGATGAGATTTAACTTCACTGTTAACCATTAAAGAACTTTTTTAAAAATATATATTTCGATTAAGTATGAGATAAATGAAATAATATATCTACTTTAGTTATATTTATTTACATAGATAAAAATAGGTTGTTTATTTACTTGCACACTATATGATATGAAAATAGAATAAACATTCTTGCGTACATACTAACAACCGTCTCCATGAATGGTGTATCCATTTCATATATATATATATATATATATATATATATTATAATTATTTATATTCTAAATATATATGATTTATAAATCATTTTTCATATTATAGAAGTATAAAAATCTTGATTTATGTGACACGATCAAGAATACCAAGTTAAAACACGTACAATAATAAAACCAATTATTACCTAAAATAAAAATTTTATATGAAAATTATTATTAAATGGGTTGTATAAAGTAATAAATTTATAATATATGATATCATAAATATTAATAAGGTTCTATTATAATTTAATAACATATTTTGGTCTTTATAAAAGTGGTTGAACATATCCTCGACTCAAGGAAAGTTCAATGTAATAGTTAATTCCTCAATATCATTATTATCCAAGATTATTTATGTGTATGTATTTACTGTGAACTATCTGCCATCTATATCCATGTTTCATTATATTTTTTTCATATGTAATATTATAATATTTTTCGGAAGGGACCCTTTAGCATGATCATTATATTAAATGTTTTAATTATTTTTTTTTCTAAATATTTTTAATTATTGTCCATGTTTTCTAAAAGAATTTAAGGATTTATTTATATGGACTTGATTATTTGAAAATTTAAATTCCTTTCAAAGGATTCAATGATGCATGGGATAATTTCATTAAAAAATACCTTTAAAATTTCTTCCTCTACAAATGTGTTACATTTAAAATAGTTCACAAAAAATTTTATGTTTCTCTCAAAGTGTTTTATTATTCATTTTTTACTATGTCAACATATGTTACTTGATATTATTCATGATTGATGTGGATTTATTATAATAAAATCTCCAATATTATAGTTAATGAGTTATGATATGTTTGACTATGTATATGCTATTTTTATACCATTCATGGTTTATGGTTAATGTATTGACATTTTGTATGTTAATTTTAATATGAGTGTTTATGTTATGATTCAATGTTTTCATATGAGAAATGCACTGTACTTATTATGTGATAGGAAATGACAGCTATTGCCCCTAGAATCAATGGTATGACTCATTAGACAATCAAGAGTCTTGGCACAGTGACTTGACAAAATTTATATTTAGGTTCATTGCATGAGGCTAGGAATTTGTGGTTTAGACGTCTGACATAATTATGAGATTTCATATCAATGTTACATGTGATTATTCGACAAGAAGAATATCCATGTGATTAGTTAAATATAATTATTTGATTTATCTTTGTGAAACTATATTGAATATTTTGTTTAAAGGGATTATGTTTCAATTTTAAAACATTCCTTAAAACTTTATTATTATTTATGATAAGTTCTTCTATTAATTTTATCCATACTATGCATTTGAGCTCACCCATTTCTTATGTTTAATTTTCCCAGGATACCAAGAAGTGTCATTGGATTTATATGCAAGGTTATGATAGGGGAATAATGGAGTATTCAAAGGATTATATGTGCCATATTTTATTTTATAAATTATAATGTAATGGTCATGTCTGTAATATATTTTATTATAATTCTAAATTGATCTGTCCTTCAGGACCTAATTCTTTATAATCACCCCAATGCTATGTAATAATGCACCAACTCATGGCTTCTATGGACAGTGTGTTACCGAGGCTATGTAATGTTTTTTAAATATATCTCCTGAAGGTATCATTGAGGATCATTGATGTGTTCATCCACCTCCAAGTGATATATTCATCATATAAGAGGATTTGTGTGATTTACCAAGTAATTGAATGAAGAGAAGAACTATTTCTGCCGGGTTGGATGGAGAAACCAGATTGCAATTTATGTTCAGTTAGAACATTATCTATCCATGGAAAAGGTTATTTTTCTACATTTATGTATCAAGATGGATTCTTGACACATCACTTGATACGTGGACATAACATAAACTTGGTGAAATTTCTGTCCTTCATACGTGGGATATGATCAAAACCAGCCCAAAATCCCCCTCATTATTCTATTTAAGGTATATCTCTGAAATACTTACAAGGAAAATGATTCAGATGGGAGAATTAATAAATTAATAAGGATTATGATTTTTTGTCTATGAAAATATGCCGACTGATGAAGATTAGTTGGAATCCCTAGACTAAGACAAGGGTTGATGTAAATGAAATGATTTTAGAGGATTTTAGTCTTATAGATCATCCCTAAAGTCACAAATATATCACTGAACCTAGTTTGGAACAAAATGAAATAGTTAAATATTCAATTGAAGAAATAGAAGATGATGTTGAAAAGGAGAATTTTTATAATAGGAATGGTAGTGAAGAAGAAGCTGATGAAAGTGAATAAAATATAGCTAAGGGTGGAGATACTAATGATGAGGAGGCTACAATGGATTAAATTATTGTTAAATAGAAATGGGTAGAATTAGAAATTTTAAAAGGAGATGAAACTATTATTAATTCCAAATTATATGATAATCAAGAAGTATATTTACCTGCTTGAAAGCGTATTTATTAGAATAAGTAATTATAATGAAATTTAGTTGAGACTATGGTCCATTAGGAGATAGAAGATGCTTTGGAAAGACTTCAAGATTTGGAGTCTCTTAACTCTCAAAGATAAGCATTAGTTAAGGGGGATCAAAACCACATTTTTGTATGTATTGAAGTTTAAAATACACTTGATCCATGTTCAATAGATTCACAGTATGAGTTTCTTGACTATTTTTTTGTTGAGGTGTCTAATAGATGCTTTGTTATCGAAAATGACATTTTAAAAGTGCTTCAACTCAAACCCATCCCATATAAATAAGTAGATTCTGTTCAAAAGATGGTACATGATTCTAATATGTCTAAAAAAACCCCAAACTATGTGTCTCATGAATATTTAAAATGTTTTCATGAAAAAGTTTTATCTATTACTAGCTATATTTTGGAGTCGCAATCTGCTCCTTAGACCAAACATAGTCAAAGAGATGCTGAAATGATATTGGATATGATTATATGAAAAACCCAACCTTATATTCTTCATGACATCCAATAATGAAGGATTGATAATAAATAGGTGAATGATGAATTTATGTCCTTATAATCATTGGTTGAGGAGATGATGGTGGTCAAGTAAGATGCTCTTCCTCCAGCTCTGTTTTCTAGTCTATGTCGGGTTTATTCTAATATTCTCTCAGGAAAGGTTGTATCTTTGATAAAACCTAATTTTATTTTAAGGGTTGAATAATCATTCACGAACTAAACTAAATTAGAAAAATAAATTTCTGGGATTCCTTATTCTATCAGTCGATATACGGATGAATATAAAGGATCATTAGAGATTGTTTTTAAAAATATAAATTCCTTCATCTCAGCTACACCAGCTCAATTAGAATCTATACAAACATTTCAGTCTTTAAACAATGAAATAATGAGATCTGTAATTAGAGAATATCTTTAACATTTGATTGGTGATTCTAATATGGAATTCCAGTATAAGATTAAAAATCCAAAATAAAAAATGCATAAAATGGAAATATTTAACTAAAATGATGCCACTGATGTTCAAGAATAAAATTCATTGAAATTGGATTTTTATTTTAATAAGATCTATACTAAGAACCATTTGATCAATAATTTAAATTATTTAGTGACGAATTTGAGGATACATCGAGTGACTAATAATTTAAAGAAGCTAGTCATTAAGTTGAATTACTTTACCCCTACACTAGACAAGTACATGGAATACAATTATAAATTTGATAAATAAATGGAATATGGTAAGGAGGTCATCATGGAATTCATAAATATATAGAATCCTAACATAAACCCTCACAACACAGAATTTATTACTCCAGAAGTAAGCCCTATGAGACCTGGCATTTTTTATTCATCTTCTACTTCCTTTGCACTTGTCACCATGATCCCTGCTTAGGCTCTAAGCCAAATAAAACTAGTCACTAATGAGCTACCATTACCTTGGTCTTCCTCAAAATCAGTAATTTGATCATTCAATTCTTGAACGAGTTTATCTACATCCTCTATGTATCTACTCTGACCCTTTAACCATTACTACATATTCTTATACTGCTTTTACACCAACTGTATCTCTCAAGGGAATAGAGCTTTTGGACATAGAGTCGAAGGGATTGGATTAATTTTTATTGGTATATACTATACTTTTTTTATTGTACTGTATTAATGTATTTAATGATAAGTTCTCACAATTTTATTCTCATGTTGAAGACCATTTGTGATTATTATTTATATTAATTTCCCTATATTTTTTGATAATCCCAAAATGTGGATAACTTAGAGATGGAATTTAACTCATCTAACAATCATTATGGTATTTAAATACTATACTATATGATGATATGTTATTAATAATATATGCTATGATACCATTATATGAGTATGATATCTGATATTTCATATATATGCTCTGATACTATTGTGTATTTCTTTGATATTATTCGTTATATGAAAAATCTAATTGGTATTTGTTTCTATTTTGATTTCACATAACCTTTCTAATATGTTAATAAAAATACATATCATTTCTATTATCATTATGTATGGCTTTTAAATGCCATAATTTTTTGTCATCAAAACGGGAGATATTATTGGAATCATCTTTTTTTAATGCTCATAAATAAAGATTAATCATGTTTTATTTGGTGTCACAATGTTTTTTATAACCATAAAATATTTGGTTATGTATTAATTCTTATGATAGTTGAAAAGTAATTGACTATGTATGAGTCATCAATCAGAGAACTCACAATCACCATTTAGTCTGAAAATCCAAAATGTATGAGTCACCATTGTAGTCACCTACTGGTTAAAAATTTTCCCAACGGTAAGTACACCATTGATATGGGCCAGAATTCTATATTTTTACAAAATAATGGCCATTGTTCAGTCTCTGTCACCATTCTTAAGACATCGTTCCAAAATTCATAATTTTTTCAATGTATGTGACAACCTTAAAAAGAAAGCCTTCCTAAATTCATGAATTTTCAATATCTAAGATTGCATTCATAGGAAACCATTATAGAGCTGAAAAATTCCCACAAATGAGAAGAAATCATTATGAATTCACTATATAGTAAAAATAGACATGTCACCGCCCCAGTTTTGCCATTCTCAAGGAACCATTCTAGACATTGTAAAATTTTCTATTACCATTTTAATTAAATATCTTTACTAATAGACATAATTTTTTTATTCAATGACATTTATTTTCTTATTGATCATTTTCGTACAATATTAATGACCATTTTAGTAGGATGTATGAGTCATTTGGTAACTGCACATGATCGTGATCATTCTCGTTGTCGGGAAAAGAAAAATTCTGAATTATATATAAGGTGGAGCACGAGTAGATAATTACACCCATGAGACCAAGAAAAAAACACAAAATAAACTCATAATTCTAGATGTGAACATGGATGAACATTATATGAAATGGTGTGGGAAAATTATTACAAAATTATATCCACATAAATAGGATTTTCAAGGTGTGTCTCGCCTCACTAAAAACCAGAGCACTTTTTATCCAAGACACTCTGTTTTTTGGTGTTTGTTTTCAGAAGTGGACTCATGATTCTGATTTACGACATACAAAAAGTCCAAAATCATCAAGAACATTATATATAGAATTATAAAACCTTTCTCATTATATCTTATCTATTTTGTAAATATTTAATACTTTTTTATTAGTGTGTGTATCTTTATCATAAACACAAACTATCTTCTGATCAAAGAAGGAGGATGCAAGATATCCTCATTCACTCATCTTTTTCATCGTTTTTCTCCCACTTATAACAATGGAGGAGGTCTGGGTGGGGGATTATTGTATTTTTTCCCATGAATAACTATGGTAGAGGTATTATGGACTTGGATAGCCTTGTGTGCTGTGGTAATTCTCAATCCATCTTGTGGATCATGATTATTTACAAAAACTACATGGTATAAAGAGAAAACCATGTGAATAGGAGTAGGTCCCTTCTTGATATTGAAACTCTTGTTTGTTTCCATTGTGTTTATCAAATATGGTTTTCTAGTTTTTCAATAAAATTTTAGAAAAAAAAGAATATTACTTTGATAGTTAATCTTAGTTTGTGTTTAATCCTTTTTATGACTTATTAAATTACCTTCAAAATTTATATCAAGCTTTCAACCTAATGTAATTGGAAATTAATCAATCCCTTGAGAAATTAATTAAAAATTAAAATATATTATAAATATAAAACATTGGATAACTATATTGTATATACAATAAATTGGGGGAATTTTTAAATAAGGGTTTTTATTGAAATTTTGATAAGAAAACTCAATTCACCTAATCTTGAATGTCCTACAAGTACCAAAAACATGTTATTAGATCTATCCTAACATGTTATGAATATCTTAGTAAGTATAATTGAAATATGTTTTTTAAATTTATTTTTATGAAAAAAATTCATGTCTTATTCCATTGTTATAGTAACATGTCTCAATTAATTTTATTATCATATTGTTCATATCATATGAACTAATAATCATTAATCTATAAATCGTGTATATGATATCCAAATATTTTCTTATGTTCTCATACACTATGTATTAGTTTATGATTACGAATCTCTTTTATTAACTCATAATATGAATCTAATCTCATAATTTCTTACAGGTATATTCCCCTTTATATAAAGAATGATTTTATTTATGATATTTCAAAAATGGATCTAGTTATAATGAAATATGAACGATAAGATGTTGATGAATTAAGAACCTTTTTCTATGATTCCATGCATCCAAAGACACTAAACCCATTCAATTACAGATTTTTTTCTATTATTTAATGAATAATAATATATTTAAATATAATATCTTTGTTTAAAAATTATCATTACATATATTTGGTATCATAGAATGTTTTTAGTCAAAAATTAAAAACTCAGAAGAGAAAACCTTAGAATGAACCCTATGAGAATGTATATGTTAAATTAATAATATATATAATAATGTTTATAAATAACAGAGGATTAATCATATGATGACTAATATTGATATTTTATAAGTAATTTTTATTTGTTAAAAGGTTTTAATGAATGATTAGTGATTTTAATAGTATTCATTCTGTTTTAGATAATGTATAGAACCTAAAAGAACCTTGTGAAGTCTAAATGCAATAGAGAATGCATTGATATTCTTATTGGGAAAATAGATGATATTGGCCCTAGAATTTAAATTTTTTTTTCTTATCTCAAACAAACTGCATAACATATGAATCATGTTGAACTACTAACAAGGAAAGGATGCAACAATGACATGTTGGGTCCTTCATGTCGAACCATCCACCTTCATTTAGTAATTTCCTTGCAACACAAGTTTATAAAAAGTGGATTACAACGAAAGGAGAGATATTTTCTGTTCTTTAGTGTATGGATCAAGAAAAAACATGTTTTTTTGTTTGTCATTCTGATGGTGATATATATTAGTGGTGGGATATTATTATGAACCTAATGGAAGAAGATGAAATTGAATCGATGGAATGGGAGGTGTTTAAGGGTTTATTCCCTAGAAATCACTTCCATCATATATTACATATGATGATGGAGAATGAATTTAGTGAGATGATGAAAAAGTATCATAAATCCATCAAGAAAACCGAGATAAAATTTACAAGGCTTCCAAGGTAATGCGTGAGATTAATTATAAGTTCGGAATGTAAAATTGATTGAATATTTTGGGGTTTGAAAATTTTTTTGAAGGGGAATATCTAAAAGAGACTTTGGTACCTATAAATAGATTGTTTTATATTCCCTCAACAAACACATGTAAATGAGATTTACCAATGAATTTCATTAACATGATAAGAAAAGATAAGTGGAATTCATGGGAATATATAAAAACAATGGAAAAAATGAGTTTAAATTTATGTTTAATCTATCAGAATAAGCATGGTGTAAATTTTTATAAATGAACTGGTAAAATATTGTAGAGTTGATGGTATGGTCATTAGGAAACTATGATCTGATTTTATAGGAAGAAGTTACATAAAAATAAAAATAGAGAGATTGTTTCATAGATTTCTCCCCAACGCTTTAATTGCACATGTATATAGAAAATGTGAATTAATCTAACAAGCACTCGAATCCAAGGGTTAGAAATGATGATCGACATTATAAAGCAATTAATTCTAATGGAAAATTTATGTTCCATGTGATAGTTATTGTTTATGTGGAGTTCGAAAACAATGATATGGAATTATTATGTGTTTATGTATTGAAATTTAAAAAAATTGGTATAATTAATCATCAATGTATTGGTACACATAAGTGATTTTTATATTTTTGAAAGGAAATTTTGAATCGTACTGGTAAACCTGAAAACTAATTGATGTTATTTAATGATATAGGAAGGGAATGATAACCCATAATATCTTCATGAACGATTAGATAATATTAATATAAATAGTTATCTGATTATGATAAAATTAACGGGATAATACTTATGACCTTGTAACAGAATATTAATACGATATCAAGGTGGTTTGTGAATTTATTTTAAATGAATTCTAGGATTCATCATAAGAGTATAGATTTATTTTTGTATATAATTATTAATATGACTAATGTTTTATGGTAAAATAGTTTATTTTCATTTTTCAAGAGAATACAATATAATGATATTTACAAGACTAGTATTTGAAAATTAAGAGCTACGTCATTAGTTTTGTGTTATTAAGGATAATCCAATTTTGAAAATTTAGTCAACATTATTCAAATTTCATGTATTTTAAAATTTTGAAAGGTTTATAGGGGAAACCATTTGGAAATTTTTTATTTTGATCATTGGATGAAGTTTTATAGATTACTAAATTAATTAAAAATATGAATATTTATGGTTATGGGGTAAAATGTTCGTACTATTTTGTTATGATGATAACTAGGGATAGAAGGAATGAATAATTATTCCATTATGGATCTTATGATTTTGTAGTTCCGCTACCTCTACAATATCAAATTTCTTTCTTTATGTAATAAATGAAGTGGAAATTTATCAAGTCCTAACCAAAGATATAGGTTATTATTTTCAGATTAAATTAACTATGTATATTTCTAAATTGATTTTGAAATAAAATTTCATCATATTATCATTTTTTTGGATGATATAAAAGATAATATTTATACATATTTGGTATATTGTATTATGGTAATTGACCTTATAAAGACCATATTCCATAGTTATGTTGTGGTCATAAAAATTAACTTTTAATATTTTTTAGAGGTATTTTAATATATATATTTTTTCTAATGTGTGATTCCAACAATGGAAATTTTTAAACGAAAATAATTTATTTTCTTGTAAAAATTCAAATTTGTGAGGATTAACTTTTTTTATCTTTGTTATCACATAGGGATGGTTTTTATCGATAGACTCTTCCACCATGTCTATATCATTTTCATGATGTGTTCCATGTATATCTCATGTGGATGTATGTACCTGATCCTACACATTAACATGACTCAATGGTCATTTCATTGTGAAATGATATTTCTGATGATGAAAAACTAGTGTAGATCCTTGATCCTAGAGATAATGTTTTAAGAAACATTCCCATACTTCTAATTATGGTTTAGTGGAAAAAACTAAAAAATATAAGGAAGCTATATGAGAACTTTATAATGTGTTAATGAAGATGTATCCTAATTTTTTATATTTGAGTAATTAATTTTGAGGGATAAATTTATTTTATATGTGGTATAATTTAACACCCCAATAGTTTATTCTATGTCTCTTAAAAAATTTATCCAAATCGATATTTTACATTACACAAAACACCGATAATAAAAGAAATGTAAAAGTTATTATTTAAATGATGTAGTGATCACATGGAAAATAGAATAGTGGGACTAAATGTGAATTAAAAAATTATGAAAATACATTTTACATGCTTTTATACAATGATCCTTGTTTTACATTTAATTGGAAATGAAAATAAAATCCAATTTAATAAAGATGATATATTTTTATGAAAAAATATTTTTGTTCTCATATTGACAGTTTATATTAACTAAATAAAGTATTATCTTTAATTTAAATATATTAATGAAATTTATATGTTATTTATTCAATAAAATTTACTTTAATTCATAGAATTAACATTATATTCATAATATTATAATAAAATTAAATTTTAAGCATAAAAACCAATATTTATCTAAAATAAATGATTCTATATTTTATTGGAGAACATATTTTTTAAAAATATTCTCCATTTTATAAGTTTTGTATTGATAAATAATCTTCATTTCTTGAATTAGGTTTTTTGAATTTATCATATGGTAATTTTTTTAGATTATGTTCATTTTTTAATGAATAGATAAAAATACTTCATTTTAATTGTGAACTACATTCTCATCTAATTTACATGTTTAAGTAATTTATTTTTTAGATTTGTTTCTAACTATAACTAGTTAAATTATTCATAAATAAATCCATTATGGTTCATTCTAATCAATTTCAAAATTACAATGTATATAAAAATATTTCATGCATTTTATCATTTCACTTTAAAAAATATCATTCCTATTAAAAGTATTAGATTAATTTGAAATATAATATCTAGTTTTTAGTGAAATAAATTTTTTAAAATGGGTTAAATATTTGGTATAATAATTTAAAAATTATAAATAAATATAATTTCAATTTTTTAAAATAAAAAAGTTATCTTGCAAAAAATAATAGTTTTTCGTGGTATTGGAAAAATAATAAAACATGGTAATGTTAAAATATAATGGATTAAAATAAATAAATAATATAAAATTAAATGGGAGTTTGAGGTATTTATATAATAAAAAAATCTATTAAATTATAGATTATAATATAAATTAATTTATTTTACTGAAACCTCAATTTGTTTTTTAATGAAGTGTATTCATTATTTAATCACTTAAACCCACCCCACCTCAAGAATAACAACCTCCCCTCACCACACCATTTACCCTGACATTAAAATAATAGTATAATAATCCAGAAAACCATTTTCCACCTAAATATCACCATGTCTAAGTGTTTGTGGTATCACCAAAAATGAATCCAATGCTCACATGGGAACATCCAATGAAGTGATATTAAAGAGTTAATTTTCTCAAAAAACTGATTTTTTATTTTTTTCATATCATACTATCTCCTCAACAACATCTTCCATCATTTAATTACAACTCTCTAATAATTGATATTGGTTTTTTTATCATTATAAGGTAATTTATAAAAACTAATTCTTTTTTATAGTCATCTTATTAAAATAAATGAGTTGTTGTCCATGTTAGGTTGGTTAATCACCTATCTGAATAGTAATGGGTTTCATCATCTAGTCTTCCATTATGGATGGTTATAAAATAATTATTATTGTTGAATATGATTTTATAAGTTATATTATAACATGTATCATATAATGGAACTAATATATTGACATTATATTAAATAAAATTAATCTACTTCTTGTTGGTCAGAAAAAACACCAAAAATTAAATTTTAAAATTTATCATAAACTTTTTATCTAATAAATAATCATAATTTTAGAATGAAAAATGATACACGAGACCATTTAAAATTCATTATGTTCTCTAATTCAATTTCATTTATCCAGTGGAGTTTAATTCTATTCGACATAAAGTCCCATATTTATACATAAATGAGTAAACCATTAAATTCTTGGAATGAACGCGCCCAAAAGAATGAAAATTATAATATATTTTTAATGAATGAGAGTTAATGTTTTATATAAATATCATATCAGGAATTATAAATTTGGATATTGTATTTAATCCATAAATAACAATATTTTTACAATTTTTATGTAGTGTTAAGTACAAAAAACATAATAGAAGCCTATGTTATGGGTTTCTCATCTCACCTTTTGCTCTATGAAATATATTCATTACTCAAACCCTAAATTGTTTATGTTTTTTATATATACTACCCATTCAGATATCATATAATAAATTCAATTATATTTGTGGTATTAAATGAATTTTTTATAATTATTTATTTATGGGGAAAACTATTCGAAGAATTACAATATGGTTAAAAGGTTTATAGTCACACATTTATTCATATAATACTTATGCCATATTCACCACATATTAATTGTCATTGGTGTATATACCACCCATCAATTAATTATATTATCATTATCTTTTAATATATTTTTATTTACATATCCATTTGGTGATCTCTATTTCATGTGGCATATGTTTCAAATTTTACCAAATATGTAAGGTAATTTTGTCTCAACATGCCTTCTTTTAGACACATTCTATTTTATGAACCTATATTTTATGGAGGTTTATATAGTCTCCTTTTTTATTTTTATTCATGTGTATCCTTCATTTTATGAAATTAAAAGTTTCAGTTAATGTATTTCTCATTTTTTTGAATTTATTTTTATTCAAAAAACTATTATTTCTAATAATGTTTTCAAAAACATTTCCTGCACCCATTTTAAAGGACAAGGATTAAAAATGTTTAAAATGGTTTTATATGGAACCTTTATAAGTTTTACTGGTTATTTTCAATGATAACTTTTTCGAACTATTATATTATTTAATTTTTTTCCCAAGAGGAAATGATATTTTAATCAAGAAATGTTTTTTTAAGATATTTCAAAATTATATTTAACATTATTTGACTTCCACTAGTGTTATTAAATAATTAATATTAATTTGACCCATTGATATAATATGTATTATTTTACTAAGTGGATTATGATGTTTATATGTTAGGTTTCCATTTCAAGAGTTATATTTGGATAAAACCCCTTTTTTATTTTTTCTAATAGGATTAATGGATTATATTTCTGTGTAACACCAATGTACAGTTTTCATTAAGTGAATTGTGGATGAAATATCAACCTCTAATTCATTGGGTACTGAAAAATATTCGATGATATCAAAGTGTACATGGGCGGTTATCTAAATCCTACAAGGAGTGGGTATATGAGAGGTCATCCTAATCCTGTAACAAAAGGGTACACCAAAGGTCATCTTAGGACCACTATGAGATGGTACACAGGTGGTCATTATATTCCTATAATGAAATCATATATGGTTGGTCATCCTAAGATAATAACAGTATGATACATTATTATTCCTTCATTTTCAAAAACAAGAGTGTACATTAGAGGTCATCACAAGTCCAAAGTAGATATTTTTGTGATTAGCCTAATACTAACATGTTGTTTATATGTTGGTAGGTATAATTGGAATAAGATTTTCAAAATATATTTGTATACCCAAAAATCTAAGTCTTATTCTATTTTTATAGTATCATGGAGCATGTTCATTGATTATCATATGATTCATGTTTGATGAACTACCAATCTACATACCATGATTCATGTATATAACCATTCACATGATGTGTATGATCTTCAATTAGTTTTCTTATTTCCTAATATTATTATGTACATGTTATTCTTAAATCTCTCCCTTGATTACCGTGGTTGATAATATTTTTTCTCCCATTATTGTGTTTATTTTTCCAAGTACATGAACATTTTTTATAAGTATGAAATTCTAAAAAAGTTTCTAGTTGTAAATAAATAGGTGTGAGAATTTGTTGATATATTTTGAATGAGTTTTTTATGATCCATTTTTTGATTTAAGTAAAACAATTTCAATCAATGGTGGTATCGTTAGGAAATCGAATTAATAATAATTTATTTAGATGAAACATCAGTGTATACTAAGTATGTGTCGTTATATATCATCTATGTTCATTTGAATCCTACAATGTATTGGCTAACGATTATAAATGGAAATCACCAGATATACCAATGATACATCATCTGGAACATTACGCCACTATGAACATATTGCTAAATTTTGATGGTGAATACTATCCCATGTTATAATATCCATGCCCTTATCTAGATGAAATCATCTCCTTAAAATTATAACCATTTCACCTCAACATGTGGATCATCATAACCCCATGTATCATGGGCCAAAAATTAATCTTGACAACCTTGTGGCCATAGACAACATGATAAATATAACACTAATCTTCAGTCCATGCACATGATGTTCTCATGGAACCAGAGCATTTAAGTCACATATTATTAATTTATTATAAATAAACTAGATAAATCATCATCATAGTCAAAATCCACTTACCTAGATTAATCCATATATATGATTGAAGGGATTTTCAATAAAAAAATTATATTATCAGTAAAATTATTAAATTAGAATAATAATTTTATATAGGGTATCTCTTGGTCAACCAAAAGTACATAATTGGTAATTAACCATGAAACAACAGTAAAATTAAATAGAAATGTAAACACCACCAACATTGGACCCATAAGCACTCGTTCATTGAATATCGGACTCCTACTCGAGAATAGATGTGAAAAATTAGATATTTACACAAACACCATGAAAAAAGGAAAAAAGGTTGAATAAAATTTGAGTTCAATATGGGTAGATAAACAAGAAAATAAATAAAGAGAATTTAAGACCTAAGTGATACCTTTCTAAAATACTGATAGTTCATGAATATGAAATTGGATGAGTAAAAGAGTAGAAATCCTTGGTGGGGGAAATGGAGCCCCCCTATTGTGAATGAAGTGTAAATTGAGGAGAAATAAGATAAAAACTGAAAATTTTGGGATATGAAATATTGTTATGTCTCACATTTTAATGAACATAATGGTTTTGGTAACCATCCTTTAGCTATGTGGTTCTCACAGACCAAGAACAACACCTTGTATGGTTTGCCACATTGTTTTCCAAAATGTGTGTATCTCATCTATCATAATCTATTATGTTTCTAAAATTCCTTATTCCCCAATAAAAATAGTTTGAAAACGCTTGTCTAATGTAGAAGTGGGTTTCACCATTACTCATGAGAGGCTATACGGTTAGATTAAACTATTTTCCTTTGTATATACATTCCCAAAACATAGTTTCCAAATATTTACTCAATTGAAACATGTCTAAAACCCAAATTCACATGTTATTTTTTAATACATATCTAAAAACATGGAATCTGGTGATGAAACTCTTTAAATTACATTTCTAATATCAATGACGTTGTCATTCCGACAATAAAACACAAAAATTGAAAAAGGTATCAAATTTTGACCTAAGAAAAGAACTAGAAACATTTAATTATCACACAACTATAATAGAATTAACTTTAATATCCTTGCCTATAAATTTATATTTCGTTCATGGTTCTGATTTTTATTTAACAATTACAGGATTGGGGCTTTTATAAATATATAAAGTTTTGCACTAATCATATATTAAAATCCATACCACTACTTTTATCTTTATTAAAAATAAATTATATAATGAACAACATTGAGAAAAGAATATTGAATATTTTTAATTTTATTTTCTAAGAGAATATTTATTCATGGAAAACACATATCTACATCCTATATATTGAATGAAGGGGTACATGTGATTTCAAATTCAACAGCTAGTTGATAAAATATTTAGCATTTACAACAACTATTAATTGAAAAAAAATTTAGAGGGGGGTGATGAAAAAATAGACATTTCCATTAAAATATATAAAATTATTACTATAAAGAGAACTGAAAATTATTAAAAAAATCATTCAATAATTTGGGGGTTCTCATGTGAAAACCAATGAATACATTTGTGTTTCTGAATTATAAACACTATTGAATGGTAAAAAAATTATTTTTCCAAAAAATATTCCTATAAAAAATTAATGATTTTGCAGACCCTATAATATGAAATTTAACTGAGGGAAATATTTTATTGGATTATAAATTGAAAACCTTATTTTTAGTTTTTAATATTAAATAAATATTGACTAAATATAATCATGGTGTTTTAATGGTAATATCTTCAAAATTGTTCGATAAAATGTAATAATGGCTAATTGGTTTGTTCTAAAAAATGGGATTTAATATTATTGTGGTATAATAACTATTTTGTGTTTATAAATGGTTCAAAAAATTTTATTGGTCATCTATTTTAATATAAAGGGGTTTTAATTCATCCCAAAATTCTCCTATATTTAACTATTCATGTATGAGGACACTCTTCTCCCACTACGAGGATATGAATCTAAGAGGATGTAGTAGAGGGAGGAACCATTATACAAGGATTATCCAGTTATGAATCAGGATTCATCGGTTATCTAAAAGGAATATAATATTCATGTTTTTTAAGGTGTGATGATACAAAAATTTGTTTGACTCATTATTTATTTTTTATCTCTTTATTATTTAATATTGTTAATGCCAATAATTTTTGATGATCTATTGACATAGTTTCATTTTACATTTCTCCTTGATTCAAATCAATGTGTTTAATATAGATTTTGGAAAATTTAGAGAAATTTAAATCTATATCCAACAACATGAGGTTAGTCACTTGAACAAAAAATATTTTCCTTGTTTGATAACCTTAGGGTAATTACATTGTATTACTAGTGTATATGTATGTTTTATACATCGAGTATGACCATTGGGACATTACATGAGTATTTTCTTTATACATTTCTAATTACATGTGTACAACACATGTGATTCTTCATATACACATCTTTCTTGGTGACACTACATGACCTATGGTGGGTTAAATGTATAGGTACTCGTGAACCCTCAAAACCCTTGTAGTTGAGTGAAATTCCATTTTGTGGAGAATTATACACAATGATGGTTTGGGAAAGCACCAAATATTACTATTTTTGTGGAGATGCCATTTATTTTGAGTAAAAAACATGTTCGATCCAAATTTAAATAGATTTTTGTATCTTATCTTTTTGGAGGTGAATCTTTCATAAATTATTTGTATATTTTTTGTATCCTTCCCCATAGAACACAATGGTGGGGTCCACATTACTATTATAGGGTATTATAAAGTTTATTAGAAGTATATTTAACTTTATAATAAAATGGAAATGAAGATATGATATTGATGGTGAATTCCATCTATAATGTAGGTTTTAGACAACCCATTGTGTAATCATAAGTGGGGTTTAGAAATTCATACATGTTCATAGTGGTTGATAACCATCATGGAGTTGTTTTTTGTTTTAGATTCCTTATTGGATGAAGGATTCAATTTTCTATTGTTCAGGGAGGTGTGAGAAGTACTAACTTCATCATAGTGTGGTTTGATAGGTCTCTTTATGACGTATGAGTATTAGATTCAATCACCTTCGCCTATAAACATAAATGTTAGTAACATTGGATTCAAGATTTATTCATGGAAATATTAGCTGTTCATAAAAAAAATCCATGTATTGTATCTATTTAATGATATGTCTTCAGGCACACATACACTCTATTTTTCTATCTCTATCTCTCTCCCTCTCTCATGTTAGATCATGTGTTGTTATCTAGAGTGATATAGTATGAGTTGTATAATAATTTTGATGGTTCACAAAATAATATTCTTCAGTTCAATTCATAGATATTATTTTCGTTGGTATCGAGCCATGGATACTTTTTTAAGCCATCATTATAGGTCAAGGATATTGTTTTCATCGGAGTGAATGGAGATAGAGCCCGCTATTAGGTAGGGAGAGTATCATCTATTATTGGTTTAGTATTATTTGAGATTCTCTCATATGGTGTGGGACTATATTTTTTGAAAATTATAAATTTTCATAGTTACTGATTTTACACATTTGTGTGGTGTAAGATCCTAGAAGCAGTCACATTATTGGTTTGTATTGGCATTCATTGTTCAGATGGGATAGATCTGAGTTAGAAGTGGGAACACCATCAACCCAATTTTCTTACCATTAAGGATTGTGTATCCCATAATTATTTTATTTTCACATGTCTTAGTGGAGATGATATTTGGATTCTATGATTGTTTTTTATATAGAGGTTAGATGAATATGTTGTTCTATAATTCGATTATTCACAGTTTTCTTCTAGAGAGCACTGAGTTATAGAAGAGTTTATTTTTATTACTATTTTATTCCTTCAACCATTTACAATATGTGGGATCTATCATTCCTATATTTTACATATTCTTTGGGGGAAATAATTATTTCTATTACATGGGTCATAATCTTCATTTGGGTGTTCTGGTATGTGGACTCCCAATGGATGTGATGAGATAAAATTATTTTGTCATATGGGTACCTAATGGATATATATGTATTTAGGGGACCATTCATAGAATAATTTCATGATGGTAGACTTTTTTTCTCACCTAGTCAATCATGTGAAGTTATAGTGAGGAATATTAGATCATTTATTAGAATAAAAACATTGGGTGTAGAACTCGTGGGGTTTACATGGTGTTTATTGATGGAATTATAAGGGGTTTTCCTTTTTTTAACTGACAAGATAGTATCATGTGAGTTGTATTTAGGTAGTATGTGTCATCCAATAAGGTATTAATGATATTTATGGTATCCAAATTGTGTGGTTCAGTGAGTTATTGGAGTTGGAAATGGATTTAGTCCCATGAAAGATTGCTTTTGAGATTTTTGTTTTTTTATGTTTTATTTTCATCATATTAGATAAATTTTGTTGCTTTGGTTGGTAGTATGATTATTCAATTTTTTCATTATAGCATATGACCATATATCCCCTAATTAGAGACTCATACAGTGTATATTAATACTCAGTCATGGATGTGGCTCGGGCCCAAAAATATTGTTCATATGCCTACAAAATATGTAATAGATAACATTAAAATAATGTATTATGGGGAATAATATTAGTGGAGATTAAAGTGTTCATGATCTAGAATATTTCATATTAGAGAAAATAAATTAGTGGATTTCTTCTCCCAACAACTTGAGATGAATTCCGTGATATATCTTACATTACATGTTGACTTTTATATCCTATACATTAATGGTTCTCATATTATATTGTTGGATGTAATGATAGAAGTATTCTAATTAAATGAACTCCAATTATTTTTAATTAATTATTAGTAATATTCCTCATAACATGGACTATCTAAAGTTGTCATATGGTGTCAAACATGGCTTACTACTAACCCATGTTCAACTCATGGGGGTTGGGTAATAACAGAGTGATATTAGATATTTTCATATATTGAGATAGAGTTTTTATATAGTGATATTGAGTTGTTATTTTGAGACACATGGAGAATAACTATAAGGGTGATTATCTGTAACACGCCAGGTAAATAAAGAATATGACATTTTCATATTTATCCATATTTTTGAATAAAATATTAATATGACTTTAAAGGGGATGCAATGCTCGATGGCGTACCCAACACGCAACAACGAGTTTCTTGGGAATCTTACGTTGCACTCTAATAATAAAATAATATTATTTTAAATGGTAGTTAACATGTAGCCGTTGTAATGGCGGGAATGGATAGAAATAAATAAAATATAATTATATATGTTTTTAAATGTTTTTACATTTATCCAATAAAGGATAGAGTCTTAAAATACGGAAAGAATTCAATTTTAGGCATATATGCCCTAGTTTTCACTAAAGGTTCACTTATCGCCTTTTGATGGAGAACCATCATTAAATATAGTTTTTTTTCACTCTTATACACTCTATTGGACCAAATAGAACTCTTATTATGAATTCGGACTTCAAAATTTACTTTGTGTAAATTTTTGGTACCATTCTGATAAAGTTCTTTTTTTAATGAATAATGTAAAATGTTGTATTTTAATTCAAAACCTATTTTTTATCTAATTTATTTATATGATTATATTATCTTTTGAATTGGTTTTAAATTGAAATTAGAAAATATTTTTACCATTTTATCCAATGGTGGTCATTGGAATCAATTTCACTTTGAAATTAGACTTAAACCGGTGTCAATCTTTTGATACTTATTGTTTCATAAAAACACGCTATTTCCTCTGACAGCGGGAATTAATTATTAAATTAATTAATGTGACTTATATGTTTTGAATTTTTTTAAAATAGAAATCATTTTTGAATTCGGAATATCAAATATAGCTTAGGGTGAATTTTTGGTAATTTTCTGAAAAACTTCAATTTTTGATGAATAGTGAAACCACTAAGTGGTACTTATAAAGACTGATTTTTCCGTTTAAATGAAATTTTGCCATCACTGTGATTTGATTTTCAAAAATCCAACATACATGGTTGTCATTAAGAAGTAAAATGTGGTACAATGAGATTAAAATAATTTTTTGGTGAATAGTAACTTATTATGTTTTTAATCACGATTAGTGGTAATTAGGGTAGTTCAAGGTATAAATAATGCTTTAATAAAATAAAATGACCTAGACACATGTCCCAACCTTATTGGTTGTGTCATGGCCGACCAAGAAAAGCCATGGGTCAACTTGGGGACCCCATGGAGACACTTTGGTTGGGAAATGACATAATTAACTTTTTATTTAATGTAAAAGTAAAAATGACACAAACATAATATGTTTTACAAAAAAAAATTTTACATGGGGTTATAAAGATCAGATATTTGATTATAAATAGTCAATGGAAAGCTAAAAAGATTTCCTACATCATAGTATTTTTTTTTATAATTTTTAGACTTTAAATAAATTAAATTATTTATGACATCATGATGATGCAGCGATGACCTCATTATTTAACGATTTAAATAAAATGGAAAGATAATGTAAAATCTATGAACTACACATGTAAAAAACCAATTGGATGAGTGGATTTCGAACCCTTATCACCTTAGCCACGAATTATATCAATGTGGGACCTTTAAAAACCGAAACACATTTTCAAATAAAGTAATATTTCTTTACTTTCCAAAAGTGCATCTCCTCTCCTCTTATAAAAGGCCCCCACCTCTACCTCATTTCACACACTCCTCAAGCTTTTGGATCGGCCAACCCCTGCCCATTTACTCTCTCGATATCCCTCTCCTCATCCTAGGGGATTCCCTTTGGGAAGAATACTTTCAAAGGAAGCCTTTAGGCTCAAATCAAAAGGAGTTACACTTTTAATGGTAATTCATTCTCTCATGTTCATTTGTTTTATTTTGCTTCTCCAACACCCTAAACTCTTTTTATTTACTTCTTTTGTAACAACACAAGTATATTCAATATACTAGGATGTTTTTATAAGATTTATTCGAGCTACAATCTCACACAACTACATCAAATGGTTAAATAACATACGGTTTCCGTGGATGGAAAAATTCTGCCTCCCGAAACGATGATTGTTCAATAATCATTTAACACCTTCAAAGGTGGCCATTATGATGTCACTATTTTTATATATGATATATAATATTTTTATGTTTTACTTATGCTTCTGTATTTTTCATTTGTGTCTTACCTTCATGGCATCCATTATGGGTATACGCGATATCTTCATTTTAGGAAGTGCGGGCTACCGCCCCCTCTAAGTGATGTGATTCGTTAATGCCATACGTGGGGCGTATAAAAGATGTATTTAATGATATTATATATGATATTATACTGGAATTATAATATACATTTATATCAATATTATTCCATTCTATAAAATATGAAATAGAAATGAAAGTAGCGTTCATGCGTACGTACGGCTTACCGTCTCCATGAACGGTGCATTTCATTTCTTACCTCTAAATGATTATGTAATGTTATAAATGCATGAATGTACTGGATATATATGACATATATGATATCTACATCATGAATACAAATCTGGATATAATAAACATTTGGCCACACGAACAACATGTAATTGTAAGAAGTCCACTTTCGACTTAAGAACCAAATATCAACAAAACAAATATTATTATCTTAAATGATTACATAATGTTTATAACATTGAAATAAGTGATATAAAAGGAATAATGAACTTTAATAAGGTTCATAAGAAAGTAGAAATTAACTCAAGTTTATTATTCAGGACGTTAAAGAATGGTCGGGTCAAGTCGGATATGAGGTAAGGGATCCTACTCCTCTCTTTCTTTTTTAAGTACACACTTTTATGTCATTCCTTTTAAAGATCATCTTTCTTATGATTGGGATGTTCTTTTATATTACTCCTACTGTTATTTTTATGTTCATGTGATGAGAGACCCTATTCTCTCTCATCAATCCATTTTGGATGTTTTGAGTGGCGCCGTTAGGCTGCTGAATTTTCGTAAGAGATATAACCTCTCTCTTTCTCTTTAAGTACTCCCCTTTATGTCACTTCTTTTAATCTCCTCTTTGTAATGTTGTGGGATTTTCTTTTATATTCCTCTTGCTGTACATTTTATTTTAATGTGATGAGATACCCTATTTGATCTCATCAATCCATATTCGGAAGTTTTATGTGGCGCCGTTAGGCTGCCGAGTTTTCGTAAGGGATTTTTCATCTCACTTTTATTCCCGTGAGATTTATGCTACATTTTCCACAAATTCAATTGAGTGGTGTATGTACTGTCCATTATTCTACTCTTTGTGTCATATACTTTCGTTTATGAGTATTTACATTAATGATCTATTGTCCTTCTTTCATGGGGTGTATGTTTTGAAAGATACCCAAGTCGGTAAGGGAACCATTCACCCTCCTCTTTTTTAAAAGACTTCTTTTGTTGGGTCCTTTAATTTACATATTGTTATGTTGGGATATGTTCTCATATATCCTCATTGATTTAAATTTTATTTCCAAGTGATGAGATACTCTTTTTATCTCTCATCAACTCATTTTGATGTGATGTCGTTAGGCTGTCAAGGGAACTTTTTAACCCAATTTCGATTTCTTTGGGTTCAACATGTAGTCATTGAAAATGTCATCCATTGAATAGGTGTGAATGACCTTTTATTGTTGTACACTTAATATCCACTTATATTGGGTGTATTTATATTTTCCACACATATTTTTGAGATTGATTTGTCCTTAATTTAAGGATACCTTCTTTATAAGGGATTTCGTCACATTTGACATTTCTATTGAGGGTTCATTGTTGTTATGCACCAATTCACTCTTATATGGTGTATATACTGTCCTTTGGAGTATTATATCATGATTCCATTTATTCTCATGATATTATAAAGTTCTGACTAAATGTTATTCCTCAATTATTGTATTCAAGTGTCTCTAATTTTGGTAAAACCCCTTTAACCAAAATGTCATTTTAAATGTTTTAATTATTTGTTCTTATTAATATCCATGTTTTCAAAATGGTTTTAAGTATTTATTTATATGGATATTAATGGTATAAAATTTTAAGCTTCAAGGTGGTATGTGACACTTTGATTTCAAAAATCTCTTTATTAAATGTTTTAAATGGTTCTGAAAATGGTTTTGATAAAGGATTCTATTATGATATATTGTGATGTGGAAATGTTATCATTCCTTTATATTGGTTTTATGTTTTATGATTTTATATTGGTACTTGGACATTTTAACGGGTGGTTACGTTATAAACCATATGATGGGTGGTTCCGTGAATACCAGGACGGGTGGTTACATTATAACCTCCAATGCATTGGGTATGGAAGTCGGCCGTATGGCTATTCCATTAAGTATGTATGGAAATTGGCCGTATGGCTATTCCATTAAGTGATATGTGTGGAAGTAGACCGTATGGTTATTCCACTTAAGTATGTTTATGTCCCAAGTTACCTTTATATATGTTATGTGTTCTTTATATGGGTTTTATGGTAATCCTTTGGTTACAAAAAGGTAAGTAATGATACTTTTTTTTCAATGAAGAGATTTTACTACATCATGAAGGTGAAAAGTTTTACATTGATAAAGTATTCATGGTTTACTTGTTGTTTTGAAAAACTAACAGTTTTCATTCTTTGTGTATCCCTTACTGAGCTTTTTATGCTCATCCCAAGTTTTTGAAATGTTTTTCACAGGTCACGGGAAAGGTACATGATAAGATGATAGAGTCAAGGATGTGTCAAGAAAGAATCCAAGTTTTATTTTAAATATGTTTCCATTGTTGGGAAGAATGAATCCTGTCTTTTATGTAACCACTTTGTTTAAAGGTGGAATGTAATGCAAGTTTCAAGATCTAATTCTATAAAACTCTAAACCTGAAATGATCCTCAACGTGTAATCTTGTGATAACTCAAGATTATGCAAGGTTTAAGGCTGGGGCCTTATAGTTGGTATCAGGGGTCGGTTTAGATAACTTTAGAGGTTAGGGTATTCTCTAAGCATAAGTGACATTACCATAATGGTTAGGATTTCAGAAAGAGTCCTAGTTTTAGATAAAATGAATGAGTAAGTGTATCTTAGTGTTTACCTTACTCATTAGTACATGATGGTTTTGTTGATATACTCACACTGACATTTCTATTTTTAGTGAATGGATGGATCTAGCAGGCACCAAAGAGACAACATGTTTGAAGGAAACTGTGGAGGTTCTCTGATTAAGATACTAGATAAAATGGAGGATTCAATGAGGAAACTCATGGTTGTCCTAAACCAAATATCAAGGAGTCATGATCAACCACTTGAACCTTGGTATGATCATTAATGCATCATGTATGAGATGACCAATCGATGTGAAATTTCGGGTAATAATTATAAAGGTAACCATTAGAGTTTATATGATCCTTACTTTTGAAGTAATTTTGGGTTATTATATGATATGATGGAAAATGAAAGGCATGAGATAAACTTGAGGTTAAAATATGTTATGATTATTTTTAAAGATTTTATCTCATTTTGGGGAATGTTTTAAGAATTATATAGTTTTGGAAAAAGGACAACACGCAGGCCGTATGACTACCCGTCGCGTCGGACAAAGCTGCGGGAATCAAACCCACAACCAAAGTATGACTGGTATTTATCGCCTACCACTAGACTACATGAAGTCCATGGTTAGTTTGACTGATTATTTTTAGTTATATGATTTTATGAATTAAGAGTAAGTTGATTTTGGGTTATTTATTAAAATGATTAACCTATCATGGAGGATATGTGATTAGGATAATTACTTTTCAAAGCGAGGCTTTAGGAGCGACTGATGTTGTTTGGAGATAATCTTGGAAGACTATATGACTAAATCCTTCAAATATTTGGGTTTCAATCGTAGTTTGTTTTACTTTGAATAATTTTATGGACAAATTGTTTATCGGATGGTCCTCGTTGAACTTTGGGTTTTGTTGGACAAATTTTGGAGATTAAGAATAGATTCTCTTTTTATAAAGTGTTAACCTTTTCTGGATTATCTGATCTTGTACAAACCTTTTGGGTTTTGGTTTTGGTTAAAGTCTAAAGACATGGGAAGTATATATTTCTCTTTTTTTTTGTTAGGTGATTCTTTAGAAGTTGAATATGGTACTCTTAATGCGAACAAGTCTCCCTAAATACTCGTCTTTTGGAAAAAATATGAGTTTGATTAAGGAATATAGTAAAAGTTGAAAGTCAACATGATAAGTGATTATGTTTCCTTATAAATAAATTTCTCAATAAAAAGTAACTTAAAACAAAAATGTTGTCTAATAACTTTTCCTACTGGGGAATCGAATACCGTTTAACCCATCACATGTTTGTGATTTTCTCATGGTTAACTTTCTCCTAAACATGTTTTCTATCACTCTCCATCAGAACATGACCCTATGTTTTCTCCTCCATGTCCATGTTTTCCTACGTGGAGTCCTATTATGGGTTAACTCGGGTGACCTTTGTACTTATCTTTCTTTATTTTAAAGTGATTGTTTTACCGACTCTTCTTCCGATGTGGGACTTTCAAGGATGTTTCCAAGCTCAATTTTAAAAATTGCGAGGACGCAATTCCCAAAAAGGGGGAAGGATGTAACACCCCAGGTAAATAAAGAATATGACATTTTCATATTTATCCATATTTTTGAATAAAATATTAATATGACTTTAAAGGGGATGCAATGCTCGATGGCGTACCCATTGATGAGAAGCGTACTTTTTTGAAATGAGGTCAATACCCCCAATTTCTCAAAGAGGTTTGGGTCCCACATTCAATCGTTGGATTAGAGACCCCATTGTGAGATAGGTTGTGGTTCTGTCAAGATGCATTTGGGATAGATAAATGGATATATTACATATTATGTGTTCTCCATCTATCATGGTTAGAATTTATTACAATGAGATGCATTATCATTCTTCTATTATATTGTGATACTTTCCCATGTTAAATGGAATGAGATCCAATTATATTGTGGTCATAAACCCCCTAAACTAGTTTATTTGAGGGAAAAAGGTTTATGTAAATTAACCATATAATAATAACTGATGTGAGTTTGGATCGGGAAAATGTTTTATTGGATCCCATATCATAGGTTTTTATATAATATGATCATTTATTCAGTCTTGTATAATTTTTTAGATGGAATAAAAGAGCGGGGACATTGGGTAGGTAGATGATTTACTCTAGAATTTTTGTATTATTTCCCAAGACCAATCTTAATGATGTATTTAGGTGTATATGGTGATCACTATGATGATATGTTCATAGTGAGAGCGATAAATTGACAGATGAATAAGGGCTTGAGATGAATAGATAACAATTCATGACACTAGTTGGGAGTGTATATTTTCACTCAATCATTATTTATTTCTCATTAGGATTAAAATCCAATCAAGGTTCCATAGATCCTTTGTGGACCATTAGATGAGATTAGTGAGTATACATTGGCCACATCTAAGTAAACCATTATCAATGATTCTTTTAGTTGAGAGAGATGGATTAGTTTAGTGAACTATTTAGGCATTATACCATGGAAATGTGGGACCTAATAGAGATTCCACATTAGTATATGTTACACCAAATACTGGATTGGAGTGTGAACGATTGTTCACCACATCATGTAAATAATGTGAATAGGATGAGTTTAACTCGGTTGGTAAGTGGGATGTACCGAGTGTGTTAGACTAGCTCTGAGAGGCTTTGACCGAATCATTATTAAGTTATAAAGTATAATTTTATATGTTATTATTTTTAGAGTATCAAACCAAAACATATAAATAAACAGAATCTCTTATATTTTCATTATGGGAGTTATCAATGATATACGGTAATTAGATCTTGAGTCCATGGTTTTTACAATATACTGGTTGTTTTGAGGAGCCGAACCTGGGTATAATCTATTATTCTATTTTTCGTGTGCATTAATGGTGCATTAGGCAGAATACCCTCTTATTAACATAACAATAGTCTTTTAAATGTATAATGGTATAGGGATTTTGGACTATGTCCATTCATGAGAACCATAAGTCATGATGAATATCCCTAAATCATCTTGATTTCATGCCACATTGTCATCATCGTGTTTGTTTTGGTAGAGATCATTGACAAACTCTTTGCAGATGTGGGTGTGACTATCCATTTTGAATTATCAAATGTTAGAGTAAATGGGAGTTTTGGTATTAAAATTTTGGTTTAGTGTGAATGCTTCAGTTCATATATAGTGGGATATGACCTAATTGAGGAAACTTTTGTTGAAATTGAACCCGTTCGGCTCTTTGTGAGGTCAAAATTAGGTATTTCTTGTTACCCTAGATCCTAAAATAGTCAAATTCTATGTGTGTATTATTTTTTTGGTCAAGAGGAGTATTGGTTTCGAACACCTATTGAGAAGATTACGAATATAAATTGGTGGAGATTAATGTTTTTTTGAATGTAACTTAAAGGGGTTCCGACTAATTAATGAGGGATAGTGAAATCCCTAAATATAACTTTTTTGAAAATTAGTCAATAGATAAAATTATATCATGGATTTATAGATTTCTAGGGCTACTGAGAGTCTCTATCATAGGAAAAAAAGTATGTTAGTAGGAATCCTTGGTGTGTATTAGAGATTAAATAGTCACATAGGTTGAAACCTTCCCCAAAAATTGTTTGATCATGGTTGGATGTGGTTCAAGGAATATTTTGGATGTAGAATATTTGTTAAGGGTTTTTGGATTGGTTTCTCTATCAAGAGAGATCTATTATAGATTTATTTTTGCAGTTACATTAAAATATGGAGGAGTTCTTGTTGTGTGGTACTTGCCTCTTTCTTGAGGGTATTTGGTGTACATCAAGAGGGTCATCGTCATTGATCCTTTTCAAGGATAAAAATACATATGATTTGGAGAATGAAATTTTTCTTATTTTAATGTGTGGAGACCTTTTAAAAATTTTGTGCTTCCAATCCCTTTAATTGTTTGAAGGGTGTAATGAGTATTTCCTCTATCAAACATCTTCAGAATATTTTTCTGATGACTTTACTGAATTAGCAATGTTCTGTTTACCCAGTGGAAGGTGTTTGGTGACATTCCAAGTCTAAAAGTTTATTCATAGTATTTAATAGTTATTTAAAAAAATATTAATTATATTTAGTTGTTTTTTTCTTTAATATCCCTAAAACTATACACAAAATTTGAATTGCCTCATTAGTAATGGTTCCACAAAAGATGCATTTAACAAGATGAGGTGTAATCCCCATTCTAGTTTGGGAAGGTGTTATTATCCTTAAATGGGTATTAATTTTTAATTAAATATGATTTTCACTAACCATAATCTTATCCTATCTCATCATATTCATTAATACATCCAATCCCCTACCAATTTAGAGACAAAGAGTTCATCAGAGGTGTTTGAGAGGGGAACCATCATCTTCTGCTAATACATATTATGATCTTGATATAAGTATCAAGTATTTAAGAATCCAAAATTTTAGATTCTGAAAATCATAATATCATACATGAATGAGTAATTATTATTTCAGATATCACTGGTTTTCAATATTATTTTTGATCCAACCATTCATTTGGACAATGGCCATTCAGATATTCATTTTCCCATTGAGCATGAATCGAATATTGGTGTTAAATTTGAATTTGGAAAAACATTATGAGCTATGAAAATGGAATTCTATAATACAGTCCATTTAGTTTCATGGAATCCTTTCTTGTACTTCGTCTATTCATATTAGGTATGATATATGGGATTGTTATTGTGTTAGTATGATTTACGCACCTAGTGGGAAAATAAGGAACATGAAACATTGTTTTACAAGTTCTTCAACTAGACACCCCATGTGAAACAAAAGGGTGTATGCATATACAAACCATACCAAGTGACATATCATGACTTAATGTTGGAATATAGAAAGTTACACATAAACTGCCACACCTAGTGTATAAAAATTATGCCCCAAGTACATGATATGAACACATTGGATATTTCTAAGGACACAACAAGAGGGTGGCTCAAAGGGGGATTGATGTGTACTCTTATGACACAACATACATCATAATAGTATACTTCTATTTGTGTATCAAAATTCCTCAGGGATAATTTTAGAATAATAATTAGTCAATTTTTATTATCCTTCTATAGAATACAAGACAACGTGGTTCACTTCACTATTCTATGTTTTTTGTGATAAGATTCAATACTAGTATCATTTTCCAATATTTTTTATATAATTATAGGATAATAATGATGGAGACGGTCAAGAGAATGGGTTTTTAAATTATATATAATGATCAAAATTAAGGGTTGGATATCCTCATGTTTTATTATTGACATGGGACCCTCCTATAGTTATTATTGTTTATGGATTCTACAGAGGCTGACAGGTCACAAGTTTTGGTGTAAACCTATGAATTAAAAATATTGTCTTCATCATTCAATTGTTTTATGGGTCATAGTTGTACATATGAATCATAAAGATTATATCATTCTACCTGTGAACATTATTTCTAGTATTAGTGCATGCATCTTGTATTATAATAAATATGGTGTTTTTATCAAGCTCCATAATCGCAACTACCTCCTATGACAATCTATGTTCAATGGAATATTTTCAGCACCACCCATATCTTATATATTGCATCTTGATATTTTATCTATGTATATAGAGTAGTGGTTAGTAAAAATTCTCAATGATCCCCCTCACCAAACTGTTAGGGTAGATTCTTAGGTATCCATTGAAATTTAAAATACGGACATTGATACATCTTGAAGCTAAATTCTATATCAATGATAGATTATTCATCTTATTAGATCAATAATTCAAATGTTTTACATGGTTTTTTTGGAGATGATGGATTTATTTTAGAGATGTATTTTAAACTACTTGTTTTTTCTCCATGAGGATCCTATATTAACTTTTTCCCCATTTTCTTATAGAGATGAGTATTTAATACAAGCAGTTAACCTTATAATGGGTTTTATCCATTACCCTACAATGTATCAAAAATGATAGGATCTGATAATGTAGTAAATGAAAGAGGATCAACATTCCATTGATTCATATGGTGTGTTATTACTTCGGGTGGTCTAAGGCATGGTCTCCTCTTCAGTTTGTCTAGTGTAATGGGATATTTCAGTTGCTTTCCTTGTTAATAATTATATAGTGTGGTTCCTTGTTTAAGAAATGATCAGGTGGTGGTACTCCAAGTTACTCACAATGTCAATAGGTGGTGGTTTGGTTGTGGAAAATGATGTTCACTATCAAGTGTACCATAATTGGTAGGGTCTCATCAATTCTCCCTTGGGTATGTGGATGTCACTGTGAGGAGTTTCACATTTTTATATCGATCGAGTGAATCTTTTATGGTGAATGTTTCCTTAGTAGTTTTCTTTCTACATGTCAAGAAGACTATCAAGGGGTTCTCTATGGTTTGTTTGTGAGAGTTTCTAGAGTTGGAATTTTTATCCCTATAGGGTAGGGTGTCTTGTGATTATGGGTATTTGTGTGATGAATTATCTTGGATTAATTATTTTGGGTTTTTTGGTTATTACTATGCTTCAACCCTTTTTAAATGCTATCATGATTCAGAGATTCCACCTTTTTGAGTTCCCTTATTGTTTTAATTATACTCACCCATGGATGGGGCAATGGAACTGTCATTTTTTCTATATTGAGAGAGTATAGATATCTGACATTTTGTGTTTGGAATACTTTATTTGAAGCATGGTGGAGAAGATAGTATCCTAGAGTCATCCGAGTTATCATTGGAGACACCATTGACCACCATATTTTCACTCCAATCCTCTTGACATGTACATGAATATTTTTAATTTTATGCTATACTTGTATATCATAAGGAAAAGTGGTTCTCCTAATGGATAGGTTAATTTTATGACATTAGGATTTTTATGATAACTCCATCCATGATTCCATGTTACATCATTATGCATGTGTCTATACCCTGGATTATTGGATGTAGGCATGGGGTCTCACACATGGATTGCCGCTAATTTATATTTATAGGGAAACATAAATTTATATTATAAATATTACATCAAATTTTATGAATAGTTGATATATTTATCAATAATACTCCCCAGAGGACTATTGAAGACTCATCTCATTTGAAACTTATATATGTAAAATATTGGTATTTTAAATAACATCATCATTTGTTATTATGATCACTATAGTGATCACCTTTATTAGACATATAATAATAATAACATTTGTTTATAACCAGAAGAAGGGAAACCTAATAATGGGTAAGATATGATTCTTAGTGTGTGTAAACATTACATATATAAATAAATGACCATAAGTGACTATAAGTGTCACGAACCAACTTGGGTCGACCCTGAAACACTCACCCAAGCCGATCTGCGACATCGCTCGAGAGGCATTCCAGATCCTCCCAAACAGGCGACAAGCGCTAGGGAATCAGACGAGAGTAAGAGTAAATACTTTAGGTTAATGAAAAGTAATAAAGAAACATAAAGAAAATAATAATCAAAGTAAATAAACAACACAAAAAAAGGACTACAAACAACAACCAGCTAACCAGACCATGACCAAATCTCCTCGAGACTCCAATAGTCACTCTCTAAACCACATCCATGTCTTGCCCAAAGCGAGCGAGCGATTTCGATTCAAAACTATAGCCAAACTAAAAACCATAAAACATGATAGGAGTGAGTATTATGATTCAATAGGAATTATCAAAAAACTATTCCCAACACACAAGCTTCATATAATAAATTTACCAATTTCAGGTTTGAACTAAATTATATAAAATATTGGTCTCCACACACACTTTCATTTCAAAACAAGTAACATTCCATTTCCCTTTTTAATTTTAAATAATGTTAAATGGTTGAATTAAACAGGTTCATTTCATTTTAAAACATTTTTGTGAACAATATAAAAATCTGAATTTCAGTTGTTAGTTAAAAAGGAAAACCACACACAAAACACAACACACACTAAGTGAAATAGAAAAAATGGCACACATGGTCTAGAAACAGAACTAGAGCTCTCAATCGTCTACTACATACAAAAAACACTAAAGGAAACATGGTTTGAACCTAAGAGTTCGTGAAAAATATAGAACGTACCATACATATGACTCATCTTTAAGGCATGCCTACTCTTGATGAAGTCGTAGCGACGTTATTCCTAGTGTTTCCATACATGGCCTAACCGAGAGGCCCAATCTCCATGTAGAGTATAATCTGTAGAAAGGGACACTAGCCAGTGTGTAATCTAATCTAGCTTAAAATCATTCATAGAATATTCACTTATTTATCCAAGTTCCCATGTCAACACGTGTTGGAAAAATGAATTTGGTGAGTAATCAAAGTAAATCAAGTAGCACAAACATCACACACAACTCATGCAGTCAATGTACAACAAAGATCACTCTTAATTCACCCTAAAGTGTGTTTTCCAAAATAATCTATTTTATTAATGTGTCAAATGGGCCTTCACCAATTTTAAATAAAATCCTAATTTCTCAAGAGAAACAAAGTACTTGTTCACGCTTCCAAAGAGATCATTTATCTGTAAACCAGAAATAAATTTTAAATTCCACGAGTTCGGTTTAAAGGAAGAACATGCATTATTTCACTACTGGGGGTCCATTAATTAGGAAAATATTTCAAGAATCGTGTATAAAATAAACGTCTCTTTTTACACCAAATAATCATTTAAAAATTAATTATATTTTATTATTTCCCACTAATTAATATTAATAAAATATTTAATAATTAATAAATCCTGAATTTTAAGGAGAGTACAGTGGGGGACCTACCTCAAATCGTAGCTCGAAGACGACAACGCGACACGCCTCACCCAGGCGCACAAGCATGCGCAAACCAATGATCACGATAACGTGAGGTTACACCACCAACACGTTGCAAGAATCGCACATCTAATAAGCATATACATGGAATCAAAACTATTTTAATAAACATACATCACAAACACCACCTCTACAGGATTTCAAAACACAGCTCACACCATCAACCCTATTTATTAAACTTATTCAAAATAAACAAAGTGTTTTCAAATACCAAAAAACCGCCAAAATAACTCACTAATAATTTTAATGAGACAACATACAATTTTAAGAAAAAAATTTTAGTTCACAACCAGAAAAAGTTTCATCAAACGATGAGATAATTATTTATAAACATGTGCAACTAAACCCATTTTCTACACCAGGCTCACAACACCACAATTATTTAATAAATCCTAAAAAAATTGATAAAAAATTTTGAAAATTATTCCAAAACATTAAACATGTGAAACCAACTCAAGCATCATTTAATTAATTGTTAAAACATCAAACTAAGAGAAAGGGCCATCAGGACTAATTAGGCCTTTTTAGGCTAACCCATCAAATTCAGGCCAAATGTTAATAAAATATAATTGTGCACACAGTGAAGCCCACATGAAACATAATCAATTTTCTTTAGAATACGCCTTTAAATCACATTTTCATCCCAATACATTTCCAAATATTATTCCACACCACATAATTAATCTATAGAACTCACGTAAATAATCAAACAAGAAACCCAAACTCATCTAATAGCATAAAATAATAGAACTACCTCAAATGATGAAGATATTTTTAGAACCGATACAGAACATCAATTGGACCATCGCTGCAGCTCAAAGATTCTAAAACCAACCTTGAAAATCAAATTGGACCAATCATTTTAAGGATAAACATAAAAAAACATTGGACATGGTAGAACTAAAGTAATGACTGGAGAAAAAAACTATACCACCCGAGATGAAGGAGGAAGGTTGTTTCTGGAATTAGAAGGGGCTGTATGGGATTGGGGGGAGGTAGAGGTGTGCTACGCAAGAAGGAATGAGGAGGGTTATGCTGTCACTGGAGTAGGGGCTGTGCACTGAAGAGGGGGAGGGGGAGGGCCGCTCGGGAGGAAAAAGGTCTCCAAACAGGGAGGCCGATGGGGGGTTCGCTTCTCAAAGAAGGAGGCCGGTGTTGGCCGGATGGGGCGTACGTAAGATGAATCCAGCAGGAGGGTGGAAGGCGGCTGGTGTGGAGGCTGGAGGTAGATTATAGGTGATGCAACGGGGGGAACGGAGGGGGACCATAGGTGGCTGGGTGACATGCAGAGGTTCTGATGGTCGGGGCGAGGGCTGGTGCGGCTGGGAGTGCGTATGGCAGGAGGGAAGAAGCATCGCGTGGTGCGCAGGAGGGAAAGAAGGGCCTGGGTGTAGAGACAGAGGGATCTAGAGGGAGGCTTCGGACAGGGAGGGGCACTGCAAGGAGAAGGCAGGGGCACCAGGACGGCTCATGCAGAGAGAAGGTGATGAGATGAGAGAGGGGAGAGGGATGTTCTAGGGTTAGGAGAAATAAGAGAGAATAAAAGGAAAGAATAAAAATAATTAGAATCAATAGAAATAGAACATAAAAAAATGTAGCAAACATAAAATAATAATATTAAGAATAATCATAATAATAACATAAATATTCATAATACTAAAATTTTAAAAAATTAAGTTTATACATAAATAAATTGAATTATAATTTTCTAACTAATATAAATAAAATAAATAACTAAATATATAAATAACAATAATAATTTAGATAATAATAACAACAACAACATCATAAAGATAAAGATAACAATAATAAAAATAATAATGGTAAAAATATTATCAGCCATAAAATTTTTAAATCCTGCAATAAATTACAGAATTTACCCATTTAAATTTCTGAAGGTAGGCTGACTGTCATGTTTCCTAGTGAAGCTGAGAGGGGATTCTCAAAATGCATCATGCCCGTGTGCTCAGCGACATCAACTAATAAATGTGCGCTTCTTTCACAAAACTAAAAAATCTCATTCATTTTTTAACATGAAACTGAAGAAAAAATTATAAAACATAAGATAATAATAAAATAACAATAATTGATACGTCAGGGTGTTATATTTCGCCCCACTATAACAGTTTCCACCCATAGAAAGCCGCAATTAGATCTAAACTCAAAGATAAAACTTATCTTGTGTCACCCACTTACAAATATTTATGAACCTCCAGTTGATCGATCCAATCATACACTGAAAACCCACAACAAAAAACTCATCCTTGAAATATAATCACCTCAAAATTCACCTAGAGTAACCCAAACCATCCGTCTCAACCAAGGAACGAACGAACTTAAACTACCTCTGACACTTATTCCCATTATCTTAGTCCAACAAAACATTTAGGTGTACTCCAATCTCAATATTATATTAAGAGAAAAAACTCAATATTAGGTGGTTCTGCACGAGACCACCTATAACCAAAATATACATGAAAGAAACATTGATATTGACACGAGGAGGCCTAAATGGACTCCCCACCATAAGAATTAGGCTAACAATAACTTATTTCAGGTGTAACTATGTGAGACCCATTGTGGGTCTCCCCATCATAAGAGCGGATGAGATTAACCAAACATGAGTACATCCCTCATAGACCAAAAACCCCCACCATTAGGGGGGAGAAGGGAAGGGACGAACTGGTAGAGCATCAAAATTACCACCATTACTATATAAACGAAATCACACCATTGTATGATAACCAACCATGCCACACTAAGGACAAAGGTTAATCCTAAGCCCTTTTTGACCATTGGGGTTCTCTTGACAACGTGCCAACTTCACACTAGTCACTAATGTTAGAGCTCAGATGATTGAAGCATCTCCTGCCTCGCAGTCAGGCTTTAGAAACCCCCAAACACCACAAAAAAACTATAGTTTTACCTAACACCAATATATTCAAAATTAATGTATCATGGAGGTTTAACAACAACCATTCATGGAAATGAAGGAAAATAAACACTAAAAAATGCTACAAAAGATTATTACTACATCCAAGAAACACTAGAAAGTGAAAACCACAAACTAATCCCCAAAAATCACCCTTCTCCTACTGACGGGATGAGGTGACCATCAATGAGCCAGGTCTAGTTTTAGCATGCTTTTGGGAAAAACCATTGTAGAAATTTTGCACGTGACTCAGATGTCCACAGGCGTGGTAGGGTCTCAGAACACTCGGGCACATCGGCCTCTTATGACCCTGCCTACCACATCAATGACTGTTCATGTTGTTATGCTCTGAATGTGTTGATTGCAGGTCTGAATGCCTCTTAATTTTCTAGTAGACCCACTAGTATTAAATAACCTCTCATTCTTTCTCTCTCAATCTCCTACACTTCTTCCCATGGTCGGGAAAGGATTCTCCAACACATGCCCCCCTACTAACTCAGCTTTATCAAGAAAGGCATGCCCCACAACATCCGAGATGGTGTTTAAGTTGAGATATGTATCTTTGGACTACAATTAAAGTTGGAGTCCAGAATCAAATTGTTGAGCCTCCCCAAGATCATTTGAAAAAAACCAATGGTCATACGGAATATGGTCTGTGAAATGTCGATAAGATTCTACAACTGATTCAACACCCTGCTGAAGACGACCCAACTCCATCATCTTCCTCATATTTATCAAATCAGAGAATTATTGTTGGATGAACAACCACTTGAAGAACTCCCATGTTATTTCTTCTCAAGGATTATTCTAAGACATGGACTTCCACCATTTCTAGGTTGGGCCTTCAAGCATAAAGGTACCCAACTTCTCCTTTAACGACTCAAGCAGCCCAATGAAACATAAATTCCTCTCTATCTTCTACAACCACTCCTCTACGATAAGAGGATATTCTTGACCATATAAGTGTGGGGGACCCAACATTCATGATTCCAAAACACATTCTATTGGTTGATAAACTACAGGGTTTTCAAATGGCATACCTCCCGATGTTGCAACTTAGGCATCCATCAAACCGTCGTGGGTGAAAACACTATGAAACATGGAAAAAATTAACTTAATAAAAAAAATTACATCACCATTTTATATTCAACTTTTCCAAATTCCAAAATAATGATTTAAAAAATAATTTTCAAAAATAAGAATGATCCAAACAATTCACAAGGGGAAACAAGTGTCAGTCGGTGGATCAGTCACATGGTTGGCGGCCAAACACCAGTCACACCACCATCACAAGGATCACATTAGGGTAATGTCCCCAGCTCCACTTGGCTTGAAAGACCATGCAAGCTTACAAAGGTCACTTTTCCAGCTCCCATTTCATTTCCAGATACCAAAAAAATCATAGGAGTCAAGGACATCAAAAACCTGAACATCCCATTGTATTTTGAGGTTCAGAATGAAGAAGGGATCATCATGTCTTTCTCATTATTACAATTTGAGACACGAAAATTCTACTCCATCTTCTATTATAACCCCAAATAACGATGGGTGCTAAAAAAACAAGGTCTGCTAAAGAGCCGGCCTATTTTGATTCAATTTTTTCACGAACCATCACAGGTTGACCTTGAAAAGGTCACCCAAGCTGGTTCGCGAAATGGCCTGAGAGGTGATCCTGATCCTCTAGGCCAAGTGACAAGCACCAGGGCATCAAATAAGAGCAATAAGGAATGATTTCTCCCAATGATAACAAAAAATTCAGCATAATGAAAATAAAAGACAATGTAAATAATCAACACGAAAAAAAGAACAACCAACAACAACCAACTAACCATACCATGAAAAAAATGCCAAGAGACTCTGAGAATTACTCTCCAAACAAAAACAATGTCTAGCCAAAAATGAGTGAGATCAAGCCAAACTGCAAGCAAAAATAAAATCTAGAAAACACTATATGCGTGAGCATTAATACTTAGTAGTTGTGCGCAAAAAAATATTCCAAAGGAACTACCTTTAAATAATGAATTTACTAATTTAGGGTTGGAACTAAATTATATAAAATATTAGTTTCCACACGAACATTAATTTAAAAAAACATACTACCCAATTCCCTTTTTTATTTAATATCATGTTTAATTTTTTAATGAAAAATTAGCATTTCATTTTAAATCATTTTTGTGAACAATTTAGAAATCTGAATTTTAGTTGTTAGTAAAATGGAAAACCACACACCAAACATAAAACACACTAAGGTCAACAGAAAAATTGTCACATATGGGCCAAAAACCAAACTAGAACTCTCAATCATCTGCCACATACAAACAAACACTAAAATAAACATGTTTCAATCCTAGGAGCTCGTGAACAATCCTGAATTTACCATACATGTGAATCATCCTGAAGGAAAACACATTCTCAATGGTGTCATAACACCATAATGCCTGATGTTTCCCTACACGGCCTAAACAAGGGGCCCAATCCCCTATCAGAGTATAATCTGTACTAAGGTGCACTAGCCATTGTGTAATCTAAACTAGTGCAACAATCATTCTCAAAAGATTCACTTACAATGCTAGGTTCCCATGTAAACACATGTAGTAAAAAGGAAATGGGTGAGTTAACAAAGTCAATCATGTTTCACAAACATCACACATAACTCATGAAGTCAGCATACAACAAAGATCACCACTGAGTCACCCCAAAATGAGTTTTTCAAAATAATTTATTTTATTAAATTGTTAAACGGGCCTTCACCAATTTAAATGGAAATCCTCATTTCTCAAGAGAACCAAATCACTTGTTCATGATTCAAAATTTATCATTTATCAATAAACCAAAAATAAATTTGAAATTCTATGAATTATGTTTAAAGTCCAATCATGCATTACTTAACTATAGTGTGTCAGTTCATCATGATAATATTTCAATTATCGTGTATAAAATAAACAGATCTTTTTACACCAAATAATCATTGAAAAATTTATTATAATTTTTTGTTTCCCCATTATTAAAATTAAAAAAAATATCAAGAAATTAATAAATTTATAATTTAATGGTGAGTGTAGTGGGGGACCTAGCTCCACTCGCAGCTCAAACATGACAACACAACATGTCTCGCCTAGGCGCAGAAGCATGCACCAGACGATGATCGTAGTATCACGTGGTTACCCCACCAACACACTACTACAATCGCACAACAAAAAATGCATAAAAACAGACTAAAAACAATTCAAATGAATAAAAAATGAAAACACCACATCGACATGATTTCAAAACAAATCTCACACAATCAACACTATTGTTTAAACTCCTTTAAAATCCACGAAGTGTTTACAAAAATAACACAATGCCGAAATAACTCGCTAACAATTTTAAAGAGACAAAAAACATTTTAAGAGAAAACTTAGATGAAAAACCTAACAAAAGTTCATGACACGATGAGATCAAAATTTAAGAAAACGTGCGCCTAAACACTTTTTCAAAAACTGGCTCACAACACCCATATTATTTAATAAAACATTTAAAAATTTATAAAACAATTTTGAAAAGTTCTTCGCAACTTTAAAAATCTGAAACCAACTCAAGAATCATTTAATTAATTCTAAAAACTTCAAACTATGATCAAGGTATAGCGGGACTAATTAGGAATTTGCATACAAACCCGTCAAATTTTGACCAGATGTTTTTACAAAATAATTGTGCACACATTGAAGCACACCTGAATCATAAACACTTTTCTTCAGAAAACTCATCTTCATTAGATGTGCATCACAAAACCTTTCCATTTCATGTTTAACACCAATTAATTAATTTATAGGACTCATGTAAATAATCATACAAGGAACACAAACTTGTTCAATAACATAAAAGAATAGAACTAAATCAAAAGAAGAATATCTTCCTAGAATCGGCACAGAACATCAATTGCACCATCGCCGCACCTAAAGGAGTCTCAAACCAACCTTGAAAATCAAAATGTACCCAAAAAATTTTGGGTAAACCTAAGAAAACATTGGATATGACAGAACTGAATTAAAGAGTAGAGAAAAAAACAATTCCATCAGAGGGGGAGGAGGAAGGATGTCAACCCAATTTAGAAGGGGCTGCACAGGATTTGGGGGTGTGGAGGTGTGCTATGCCTGAAGGGGAGAAGAGGGGTCCTCTGTCACCAGAGTAGGGGTGATGCGCTGGAGAGGAAGAGGGAGAGGTCCACTCGAGTGGAAAAAGGTCTCCAAACAGGGAGGCTGATAGGGGTTGACAACTGGAAGCAGGAGGCCGGTGCTGGCCTCCTAGGGCATGCACTAGAAGAAACCTGCAGAAGGGCCGTCGGCGGCCAGTTCAGAGGTAGGATACAACTACTAGGCACTGCAATGGGGGGATGAGAGGTGGACCGAGGGTTGCTGGGTGACAGGTAGAGGGTTGGATGGTCAGGGCGAGGGTTGCTGGGTGACATGTAGAGGGTTGGATGGTCAGGGCGAGGGCTGGTATGGCTGGAATAGCGTAGGGCATGAGGGCTGGGGTATCACGTGTTTCACATGCATAGAAGGGAGTTCCAGAGTGCAGAGTTAGCGGGATCCAGAGGGGGGGCACCAAATTGGGAGGGGTGCTTGAAGTAGAATGCAGGGGCACTGGGACTTCTCATGATGGATTGAACATGGTAAGGTAGTGACACATGTGGTGAGAAGGGGATGAGTTGAGAGAGGGGAGAGTGTAGCGCTAGGGTTAGGAGAAGGAAGAGAGAAAAAAAAGTAAAGAAAAATAAACAAGATAAATAAAAAATAAAAACATAAATAATAGACATAAAATAATAATATTAGGAATAATCCAAAAAATAACATAAATAATCATAATACTAAAATTTAAAATAATTATGTTTCTACCAAAATAAATAAAATAATTAAATTTCTATTAAAAATAATAATAAAATAGATAACTTAATATATAAATAAGCATAATAACTTAAATAATAATAATAACAAAAACCAAAAAAGAATAATGATAATTATAATTATAAGAAGAATAATAATAATAATAATTGTAAAAGTATTATCAACCATAAAAATTTTAAATTCTGCAATATATTACAGAATTTACTGATTTAAATTTTTGAAGGCAGGAGGACTGTGACGTTGTATAAGAAAAGTCACATAGAGTTTCCCAAAATGCGCCCTGCCCATGCACTCAATGACTTCAACGCCAAAATGTGTGCTTTTTTGAAAAAACTCTAAAAAACCTCATTCTGGATTTAACCCAAACTTCATTTATTTTTTTAAAACAAATGATAATAATAAAATTAAAATTATAGATTTGTCGGGGTGTGACAATATGATATGCCTAATTTCATGATAATAGGAGGTGAATGTTGTAAAATAATATTCATCAATTCATATAACATAATCAGAAATCATGGAATAATGTTTTTTCAATTTGGAACCAAAATACATTACTATGTATCATCATTAATAAAACATCATTATACATGACGACATATAATAAATTTAAGAAATAATTATTTTAATGCACATAATCATATAAAATCATTTCTTTAGTCAAGTATCACATCCAATACTATCAAAGTTGATTGGGTTCACTCCCCATTATGTCATACATTGCTCATGGTTCACTCCACAGAATATATTTTTTTAAAACTTCCTTCAATCAAATTGGTTCACTCGACCTTCAGGTCTATATTATAAATTGAGATATCCATCATTAATGAATTTATTAAAGTTATATATATTTTTAGGCCAAATCATATCTATAATATGAATCACTATAACCCCAATAATAATATATCTTCTATTTTATTTTAAAATTAATCATAAAGATGGAACACTACATGTTTATTACTAAAATATTATAATATCTATTTTTGATCTTAATTCAAAATTACTTTAATATGGTAATTCAACAGTAACACTACAACAATTTTATGGATATGAATACATTCATTTAATAAAACGGCTATAAATAAAACCCCTTAATCTATCAAAATCCATGGGTGAATGAGGAAATAATTCATGAACTATAAATAATGAATGAATATATGTACTATATATCTATGATATTCTATGACCAATTCATTGTATTCTTGATAAATATCACCTAAAAGGTTGAAAAAAGACTTATGTATTCATGATGTATCCATAGGATACTATAAAAAATATAACCTGTTATGAAATTCCCCCATTCAAACTCAGGAAAGATAAATATTGTAGAGGTAAATGAAGGAGAGTATGAGAGCTTTTGGGTATTGACATACTTCACTATGTTAACATATAAATATCATCCTTATTATAATGAGTGAGTCCCATTATATATCTCACCAAGGACACACCTGGAGTGTTTATTATTTAATTAATATATCATAAAAGATATTATTGAATGAAAAAAGTAGTTACATATTTTATACCCTTCTGTAATGGTTGTCCTCCCCTATGTTTCTATTTCGAAAATAAGAATTATAACTTATTTTTTATCAGAAAACAATTTAAAAAAAATTAATTTATCAAGAAGTGAAAAACAATTATATCTGAGTTTAGGGAGGTTTTAAAATTCTTGATTTTCCAGGAATATCCTTAAACAATATTATTAATATATATGGTAAGGGTACTTATAGTCAAAAATCTTTTATATATACCAATGGGGACAATTTGTAAGGAATGGCATTTAAAACCATATCTATATAACTCACCAACTAGATTCACATGGTCTATGTTGGAGTGCCACATGAACTCATGAATACATCCACATACAATTGATGTTTCTAAATTTTAGTTATTTATTAAATACTATTATTGTAGATATTGAACCCGTAGTAACCATACAGACAAGTATAAAAATATAACACACAAAAAATAGTGGAATAAAAGAACTTTGACAAAAAATATCATGACATTTATGTTAAGTATTACATGTTATGAATCCAAATAACCCTAATGAGGTAAGATGAAAAAGTGTTTTAAAAATATGTGTAATTAAATAAAACATTATGGGATTACTATGTATTCAATCTTGATACCACCTATATTGACCATGCATTGCCTCAATGCTCTATGCCTATGGGGAAATTCCTATTCCTCTACCCCTAAGAATTATATCTCATTGTTCATTGATAGGTATATGTAATGAGTGATTATAAACCTAATATGAAACCATTGATGATAGCTTAATCCAATTTCACATCCATAAGAGTTTATTCTATGTCTATGAATATTTAGATAAGAAATAACGTATAACCTTGTACTGATTAGTCGTCTATTGTCGAAACCACTATAAACACCAAGACATAACTACTTCAATTACATATAATAATATATTCATATTATAAATCATGAACTATAGTCTAATGTAAGGCTGAAAGTTTCCTCTAGTCACACCAAAATGTCATATATATAACCGTGTATTATGTCAGGTCCAAAAAGAATATCATGCCTAAATTTTAAAACATGAGTAAGATTATCTAAGCTTATCATTCCCCCAGTTCAAGAAATAAATTTCCATCTTATCACATCATCAATAATAGTACCATTATCATGTCACATGATCATTTTATACATACCCCACCTATAGGGACACTAATAAAAAAAGATTCACATTTCACTTTTTTCCAATGTATAAAACGATTATAAAAAAACTTATTCCAAATAAATCCGTAGAAATAGTCCTTTTTGATAAATCATAAATATATAATGGGATTATATAAAAATAATGTGTAATAGCATCCAATAAAAATATGTCATTAAACTCAAACACGAGTCTCAGAAGATACAATCACACAAAAATATATTATCAATCATTAAAAATGATCTTGTTTACAACAAAAAAAGAAATATCAAGATAAAAACCATATGAACAACTTCTATATGGTCTTCTAATACCTACTACATGTGTGTTGATGTAAAAATAAATTTTCATTATGAGATTTATTAATTGAACCATGTTTTCAATTCAACTAGATCAAGCCCTCATGATAATAACGTAAAGAACAGATTAAAATGTCTCATAATAATGATTCTGGAATGATACAACGGAAGAAAGTCATTCCATTTGTAGATTTATCTATTAGATAATTTTTAATAGCATAAATTGAGGAATTAGAATCTAGGTAAGGGATGATGAATCTATCACCCAGAAATGGAGAACAATGTAGAATAATTTTGGATCCCACAGTTCAAAATCATATAGAATATCAACAATTGTATTTGGTTCGAATGTTTAATAAATATTTGTCATAATGGACTTAGATGAATACGGTATTACAGGGAAGAAACATAAAAATAAGACAGTTATACCAATCTCACTATATGTCTTCCAATATAATATCTAGATCAAAGGACTAATCGAGAGAAAGTTTTTAATTTAATTAATAGGTATATGAACAAATTCTAATCACACTATAAAAACTCATATGATTTCAAGATTTTTTCTTTTTTAAATGCTTGATATCCATGAATAAAAATTAATTTTTTTATTTTCTCTAAACCCATGAAACCACCACCACAACCTTTGCAAGGCCAGTGTGGCTTAAAACATTCAATCCAAACATGGCTAGCCACTATTATGATAACTCGAGAATTTTATACACATTATTTAATAATTTGGAACATAATTTCAAACTCAATACAATCTCCTATGAATGAGATGCCAGCTATTTTTGGGGAATTTTTTATGTAGAATTAATTATTTAAATACATATATAATTAAATTATTTAAAAACTCATCAAAATTCCCTCAAAATCCAACTATCATATAATACTAGATGAGATAACCATGGTATTTTTATCAGAAAGGGCTCTTGTATATATCCCATTAATGAAACAATAAAATCATAACATGAAGGTAGTAAATACATGTGACTCTTGAGTATATCATAGTGACATAAATGGGTGAGAATTATAAACATGTATATCACAAGATGATATGTGATGATTACCTAATGGGGTCCTAAGAATGTGGTTACAACATAAAAAATTAAATCATAAGAATAAGATAAGGTTAACCATTAGGGCTTCATTACAAAATGTTATTTAGATAACCTCTAATGAACCATACATGTTATATCACAAGATAAAAAACATACCTGATGCACTATAGGGGTATATAAATCTATCCCCATCAATAACAATCATTTCATGTATATATGTTTGTTTTCATAAAATATAATACAACATTAGAATTTATTTCTTAAATTTTCTTTCCATTATTAAATATATATGGTTAAATATATGGATTTACCAATTTATTTAAGGATAGTTATATCTAGGTGAATATAAATGAACAGAAATGAGGATGGGTATTCAATAACTAGATGATTTTCATGATAAATTGAAGGATAATTTCAGTATCATAATGGTTGTACATAATCTATTATAGATTGGATTAATGAGAGTGAAAAGTATACTCTCATTTATTGTAAATGATAAAATGTTAAATGGGAAGTATAAAAAATACAAATTGGAAAACCTTAAATAAAATGAAATTATTCATGGAATGTTCTTAATAATGAGTATGAGTAGTGTATCTCATACATTGAGAGGTAAATTATAATTTCATGGTTGGAACTTATTGATATCAAAGAAACACATTGGAAGGGATCTAGGGAGGTAAATAAAGAGTAAATTTTTAATGGGGTTTAAGTGAAATAAAGAGGGAGGTTGGGTGGGAATTTAATGAAAATGAAAGTGGAATTCTTAAATAATGTATAATCATAAGTTTTGGATCTATATAACAATATAATAAAAACCACAAACCATCCAATTTTTATTGACCATGTTTTAATATAAATGTAATTGATTTTTTTTTAATTTTATATAAATAATATTGGAACATATTAAAAAAATAACATTAGTGATTTGGATGTATTTAATTTTCATAATGATTTGATAATCAAATATTTAAATAAAATATAGGTTTTGGATGATTAAATAATAGATTATAAAAAAATGTTATTTTGGAGGTTAAAACAATAATAGGATATAGATTATTTTTATATAATTTATAAAATAACTTTTAGTAAATCATAATGTCATAATAAATTTTATATATTTATATCTTATCTTAGATTTAACCATAAATTCAGTTGTCACAGAAAATAATGAAAAATTCAATAATGACTAATTTTGATCTGTTGATTTCAAAAAAATTGTTTTTTTCGAAAAAAATTTTCTTAACATGATTAAAAAAATATTTAAAAAAATACTAATTATAAAATTATTATTTTTACAATAGTAAAAACTTTGTGACCCTAATAAAAAATATATTTTTGTTCATTAAATTATATTATCATTAGTTGTAAAATAAATAATATTTACTAATAATAATTGATATATAATAATTTTAAATTAAAATTGATGAATTCCTATAAAATACAATTTTAATTGAAAACAAATATTTCCCAAAACACAATTTTATTTACTTTATATAAAAATCCAATTTTTACAATTTTATTTATCCAATCATATATATGATTTATTAATAAAAATAGATAAATGTAATGAAAATTTTATTTAAATTAATAAATAAAAATCCAAATAATTTATGTTTAGATATATAAATCCTTATTACACTAGTGTAAACCCAAAGAATATGGTGTGTGATGGTGCCACCATTTTAGGTTGGTTCGGTTTGTTCCATGTTCTAGATAAGCTTGAACACCTCTTATTAATTTTTTCACAGTTTATTTAGACATTTAACTGTGGCTTGGACTTGGAAAAGAGGAAATACTAATGATGCAATATCCCCCAGAATCTCTGATAAATCAATAGAAAATATCCCATTTTTAAAGTCCATCATTTTAACCTTCCATATCAATTAGACATTATCATAACCCATAATACATACAAATATAAAGGGTAATTGTAAAAAATAAATATTATTAATGGTTATGACATTTGATGATCATTCACATCTGTTTTTAAAAAATGCTCTAAAATAACTGATGTAGTACATGCGTTTTCAATAAATACATTACATAATGTGAAATTTATTGATGCAATATGGAATATCATTTATTAAATTCCAGGTAATTACATACTTTCACCTTACAAAATTCCACTATATAAATTTCATTTTATACATTGAAATAGATGAGGCTTCTTCTATTTTATAGACTCTTATGGTTCCTAAGTTTATTCCTTAATCTTTCTGTTCCTCTAGAGTAATTAAATAATATAGTTGTCTAATTTCATTGAAAAATGTCTATTTGATTTAATATATAGATAGAAAACTCATCATATTAATGTTTAATATCTTTGTGAATCACCATTGGATTCGGTATCTATGAGGGGTCTAGTAAACACTCCCTCAATAGGGGTGTATGGGACACAACATATAATTGATACTGATTAGGTTAGAGATATAATATATTGTTTATATATTATATGTGATCAAGGATCTCAAAGGGGATAATGTATCTCGGACTATGATATCCCTATTCCAAAACATCATGACATTATTCTTTGAAAATATAGGATTGAACTCATTACCCACGACCATAAACAATAACTATCATTAAATATGGTATCCATTGATTTCATGTATAATTTAAGATTTTTTCATATGAAATATAATTATTTAATTATTCCTTATCATCTCTTGTATTTGATATTGTCACATAAGCTTGCACTCTCCAACATAGAGGTAATAAGATTGAGTCAGAAAACACTTCTCAAATGAAGCCTCTTAATAATCCATTAGAGTGATATAGTGAAAAATAATGTTATATGATAATAACACTTAGAGAAGGTAATGATAAATAAATCATAAGAAATCAATTGAACATGATATCAAAAAATTTACTAGATTTTGAATTGTACTATTAGACATTCAATAATTATATGGTTGATAAGTAGTACTGAATCCCAAAAATGTATCAATAACATGCTGAATGATTATCACCCCAAGTATTTTTAAAAATCAATTAAAATGCAGAAAACTTTGTTTTTAGTGGGTATTTTTAACTACCATTTAAAAATAATTGTTCCGCTTTTATGTTTATAATTTCAAAAATCATCCATCTATAATTGTGTTGAGAATGTTTTTAGAGGCTAATGAAACCAACTTGTTTTTTTGGTGAATAGTAACATACCCAAATAAATAGTAATATGACCCTAAGTAATAGTAAATTGTACTATAATCTTATTTTATTTTGTATTGGAGATAATGAAATTTTGATTTATTTTTCAATGTGATAGAATGCTCTAATATTTTAACAATTGTTAATTTTTAAATTAGGAAATGATTTTACTTAAAATGAAATTAATAATATTAAAAAAATTATTTTCAAAAAAAAGGAGTTCATTTTTGAATTCGACACATCGAGAAACGACAAGGGTAAAGTTTTTAGATTTTTCAAAAATTCTTTAATTTTCAATGAATAAATAAATATGGTAAAATATGGTATATTCAAATTATCATTAAAAAATAATATTTATGACATCATTAGTAATGTAATCCCACTTGGTTCAGACTCACATTCCATTATTACTATTTGTGGTCACATGAATTAATATTATTCTTAGGCTTGAGAAAAAATATTATAATAATGATTTAAATGATGAAAAATACCCCCTCTCATCCACTATAAATTCCACCCTCATTCCCCTATTTCCACTAAACATCTCAAGACTTGATCCTTACATATGTTTTTTAGAACACTCTTCACAATTTCCTTCCATAATTAGTAGAGCTAATGGTCACACCGAAAGGACAAAACCAATGGCCTTAAGAAGAATCTCAAGGAGAAGCGTTCAAGAGGTAAACATACTCTTTGATTTTATATCTTTTCTTTCATTTAATGTTATTCTTTTTTATTACCTTTGGATTATGTTGGGATATTTCATTCTATATCCCCCTTACATCCAATATTATTTAATAATTCTTATAGTCCCCTTTTATCTCATCAAATTATTTTATGAAATTTTAAGAGATGTCGTTAGGATGCCGAATTTATGTAAAGGATTTATTATATTTTATTTTACATTGAGTTCCATTATTTTGTTCTTATTTCCTCACCTCTTATTATATAAGATGAATCAAATCTCCAAAATCTAGTATATTTTAGATGTTCTAATTTTCAAGGAAAACTCCATAAATTTCTTCACCTTCTCCCCAACTAATTCAAGCAATTAAATACATTTTCTGTGATGTGTCGAATTACCGACAGTGTGGATGATTTGATTTCAATCTACATTAATTCCATCATGGATGGCCATGAAACCATTTCTAGGGTTGAACTAGGTTGTAATATATTTATTAATCCTCATCCAAGTTTCTAGAATTATTTTTTACACATGGTTATAAATGAAAAATAAAATGAGGTTGTTGTTAACAAAGAACCACTAAAATGATCTTAACAAACATCATTAATGTTTTAGCTTACAAATCATCCTCAAGTAAGAATTAAAAATGTTAAATGGTATCATTTATTTTTTTTGAAATATGTAAATAATTCTCCATTAAAATTCTAGATATTCACTTCCAATCAACAAAAAACAATCCATCATGAACTGGTCATGAAAATCATGTAAAGAACTCACAAAAAACAATGCACGGAACCAAATACAAACAATTAAAGGATGAAATGATGTAACTGATTGATCGTATTTGGTTTTGTAAAGATTTAAATTTTTCTGTATGATAATAATAACACTCTTTTAACGATTATAAAAAACATTTAAATTAGTTGTAAGTAATACATTCCCAAGGTAAGGTAATTCTTAACCTGATATCCATTCTTTGGGTTAACATTCTACTTAATTATTTATGTGGTAATTAAATTGTTCGTGTGATGAAAATTGTTTATATTATGTTGATAATGTTTATTTATAGTGTATATATATGTTACATCCAATCTATTAAGTCTCACTACAATAATATGATATATTTATGGGGCTATCCTTTTGAACCCCTATTTTAATGTTCTGTTTTACGAAATTTTAAAGGTAATGTGTTTATGAAATTATTATTGTTTTATAATTGTGTTCTAGTTCTTGGAAATTGATTTTGATAAATGGTGGGTCCTAAATCTCCTTGTAATGCATTTGGTATCTGTATGTTAGAGTTCTGTCGTATGGTTATTGTACGTGTAACTGTGATGGGTACACAAATTGTAAGGTAGTTTTCCGGGTTAGAAATTATAATATATATGAGAGGGTTACAAGAATATGTAAATAATTTATACATCATGCATTTCTGGTTATATTTATATTAGTATGTTTTTTGTGGAACTTTTATAAATCTCATGTTTCCCACAAAAAGTATATTTGGGTGACAAGTATGTATTTAGAAAATGATTTCATACATTACAAGTGTTAATTAACTAATGTGTTCTTTCATTCTTTTTCTATCCCTTTCTGAGCATTTTTTCCTCATCATATGTTTTTAAATGATTTTCATAGCTATAAGGATGTGTATGATAATGATGTAATCCATGTTAAATGTTTTATGAATTGTCAATGAAATCATGTTTTATATGAATAGTTTCTATTTTGGAAGAAATGAGTAATGTTTTTATGGTAACCACACTGTATTAATGTGTAATGACATGAATCTCTAATGTCCCTTATTCTCTATAGATCTAAACTACAAACGCACCCTTAATGAAAAAGGAAATAAATTCTTTACTAAATTCAATATTATGAAATGTAATAAGGATAAGTCTATATAGTTGGTATCAGAGGATGGTTTTGATAACTTTAGGGTAAGATGATGTTAATTTACTTCCAGAAATGTTTATTTATTCTAGGGTCAATTTTAAATGATATAGGCTTTAAATATTACCATGTTTATTTGACTAAGATATATTTTCTTAGAATGGTTGTCCTAAAAAAACAGTGAAGCTGATTAGGAGTGGCACCAAATGAACAAAATCATTCCTAATATGCATCCCATAATGAATGGGATTGGAACCGAGTAGTTCATGACCGTAAGGGCTCAGATAATGTTAGAAAAATGGTCATGGAATCCATTCAGGATAACAACAAGTGGTTCCACAATGGAACATGTCAATAGTGGAACATTTTATGAGACAACACCCTCTTGCATTCATTCGATCTTATGGCCCAGTATTAGCTGATTGATAGATTAAATCCCTTGAAATGATATTTTATGTAAGGTGTTGTTTAGAGAATCAAGAGGTATGCCTTTCCATTCATCATTTTGAAGTTCAATCATATCAGTGGTGGTCAATGGTAATGTATATCAGGGATAGATTGGATATTTTAACCATAGAGTGGGATAAAGAAAAAAGTCTTTTCCTTGAAAAATAATTTCCTATGGTGGTGCGACGTAAAATTGAGACGTCATTCCTTGAATAGAATAAAAAGGATTACGATTCAGTGGCTATGTAGGAAGTGATCCTCACCCGACTGGCGTGGTATGCTTAAAATCTTATTCTGGATCTTGATATAAAAATCAACATTATTTACTCAGTATTGAGGCCAAGGTATTGAAGTGAATTGGCCTCTCATGAATTTTAAATTTATTATAAACATGTTTGATGTGCTGAGCGGGTAGAGATGACGTTTTCTGATGATCATGGGAACTTTAACAACAAAGAGTAGAATGGGACCAGATGGCCAGTGATGGATAATAATCATCCAAGGAAATCAGATGGTATGAAAATCTAGTTTCTAGTTTCTGAAAAGTATGGAAAGAATCACCCTAGAGAATTTCTTAGCAAAACAAGGAAGTGATTTTGATGTAGTAAGTGGTAACATATGACCCGAGATTGTAATGAATATGATCCCAATACTAATCAGGATTTGGAAACTATAAATTGTTTTAAGTGGGGTGATATGGTTCATTATGAAAATTCCTTTAAAAAGAGAGATTTGAATGAAGGAAAGAAGCCATAAAATAAGAAGAAAGATCTAGTGAGATCTTTTACGACTACATCAGAAGATGTTGAACCATTCAATGAAGTCGTATAAGTTACATTGTTTGTTTATTTGATTTTTCTAATGTTTTTTTTGTTATGTTTTTTACACATTCCTTCGTCTCTGAATTTTTTTTTCGTAATTTGGAAACATCACACCATCAAATGAGACAGAAACTTGTTGGTAAACACAAGGGGGAAATATTATAGAAACGAGGAATTATAAAAATATTTCTATTATGGTATTTGGAAATAATTTAACTAAAAATGATGTTGTTTTACCCTTATTCAGGTTTAATGTTATTCTAGGAATGGATTTTATTTCTATTTATCATGTTATAACTGACTATAGAGATGAATAAGTTGTTTTTAAGAAGGAATTTACGTTTTTATATAAGAATGAACCCATATAATTGATAACATACCAGGATGATCAAATGTATTTGACCAACGTAAATGAATTTTATCTTCATAATATTGTTGAAAACAAGATAAAAATTCAGATTTATGATGTTCTAGTGGAAAATTAATACCTTAATGTTTTTTATGATGAGTTACCAAGTGTCATACCTGATCAGGAAGTAGAATTCACAGTTGACTATGTTTCTAATGAAAACTAATTTAAAAAACCCCCATATAATAAGGCCAAAATAGTCTTCTTGAATTGAAATTTCAATTGCAAGATTTTCGTAATAAAGGCTTCGTTCATCCTGGCACTTCACCATGAGGATATCCTATTTTCTTTGTTAAAATTAATGATGGTTCCATGTGACATTGTTTTGATTATAGAGTATTAAACAAATTCATTATCAAAAATATTTATCCTTTGACTTATATCGTTGAATTGTATTATCATCTCTAGGGATCTTAGTACTTTTCCATGATTGACATGAGATTCAGATACCATCAACTGAATATGAAGGAGAATTACATCCTGAAAATATCCTTTCGTAATAGATATGGACATTAATAATTTGTTGTTATTCCATTTAGGTTAACTAATGAATCTTATGTACTGATGAACCTTATGAATAAAATATTTATTGAGTTTTTGGATAAATTTTTTGTTGTCTTTATTGATGACATTCTGATATTTTTTAAGTGTAAGGAAAATCATTAAAAACAACTAATGGTTGTTCTTCGAATCATAAAGGAAAATAAACTATATGGAATATTCAGAAACTGTGATTTTTGAATGAAATTAGTATTTTTTATTGTAAAATTGTATATAAAGATGGAATAAAAGTTTATCGAGTAAAAAAATTGGTTGATGAATGGCCAAGACCATCAAATGTTACACAAATTCAAAGTTCTCTTGGATTGGTAGGTTATTACCTTCGGGTTGGTAAGAAATTTTCATGGTTATAAATCCACGATAAATAAGTTAACATGAAAAGTGGTTATAATTGTTTGGATAGAAGAATTTTATTCTTATTTCATGGTAATAAAGATGAGATTGGTGAATTCTCTTGTTTTTGCATTACCTTCCCGAAATGGCGAGTTTTTCATCAGCATTAATGTTTCATTTAAGAGAAATGGTTGTGTTTTAATGCTGAATGATCAGGTAAGTTCTTATTCATTAAGAGAACATAAACCACATTAGTTAAATTTTCCCACACATGATTTGGAATTGGAAGACACAGGTTTTGCATTGAAAATCTAGAGGAATCATTTATATGGTTCCAAATTTCAAATATATACTCACAATAAAAGTTGGAATTTTATATTCACATAGAAGGAATTGAACATGACTTAGAGAAGATTTCTTGAACTGATAAAGGATTTAGATTCCAAGAATAATTACCATCCCTGAAATGAAAAAAATGTGGTTGATTCCTTGAGTGGAAAACATCTTGCATCATTAACATTGTTACATTTGGAACATGATCCCTTGATTAATGTTTTGATGAATTTTTTAATAGAAATTATTCTTGCAAGAAATAAACTTATTGTGTCTTTGGATTCTATGTAGTCATCGTTATTAAATGAAATTATGTGAGTGCAGAATGAAAACCATGAGCAACATAAAAAGGTATAATTAGATAAAATGGGTAATTTTACAGAAATTAACCTTGTTGAAGATTGTGCTTGAAGATTTGGTAAAAGGTTGTGTGTGTCTTGTGGTTCCTAGTTGAAGAATTAATTTTTATGTGGTGCTCATAGTTCCATATTTTCAGTTCATCATAGATGTACTATGATGTATATAGTCATTCAGAAGTATTAATGGTGGGATTGAATGAAAATCTATATTACTTATTTTACCCATAATGTTTTGACATGTCAATAATTTAAAGCAGAGTGGTAGTTACTGAAGGGTATACTACAACTTTTTCCTGAGACATAGAGGAAATTGGAAATATATCCATGGACATTGAGGTGGGAATACCAAATAATTCTTGAGGTAATAATAAAATTTGGGTTATTATTGATCAACTGGAAAAATCTACACATTTTCTTTCTATTCGAGATACAATGTTTTTGGATCATCATTCTCGACTGTACATCCCAATGACTGTCAGGTTACATGATGTTCCTCTTTCAATTTCTATACATGTATGTTAAATGGATTCATCATACCCTTATACATGTATTATTCTTCCTTGTTTTCATGGATTACAATGACTCAATTTTTGAAATTCTATAGACTCCCTCCCCATGATATCCCACATGATTTTTATATTCAAATATATGTACATATTTTTGATTCTTGGATGAATAGAAAAAGGTGATTTATTTGAATCACACAAAAGATAACACTTATGTTTTGGTTTTGAGGGGTCATATATCTGATATCAAAAAAATAAAACTACAACATCACAAATGGTGAATTATGGAATATCTAATATCGTTTTTTATCAAACCTCATAATCTTATTCATCCACTTTAATCATATAATAAATTAATGTTTGGTATGTTATTTGATAATTTTAGGATGGATCTCATTTTATAAATCAATTTTCTATCCATTGGATTTCCAATAATATTTTAACAATGCGAGTCCTACGTAATGATATAAATACATGACAGTTTCCACACAGAGCATTTTCCAATTTTCGCTTTTATAACGCAATGTTTTGGAAAATAATAATCTATGATCAGTTATAATAATAATCATTGGAACATATTGATATTCTTTTCCTGAATGTTATATTGAGGATTATATGATCTGTATATATTTTCACACTTCTCCCAAGATAGATAATGTCTATATATATTCAATGCGATGAATGTTTTATATAATTCAGAAATAAGGGTCCTATAGATATTCTCATAGATCATTAATTATAAGGAAAAATATTCTATAATTTTTTATACTATATGAGTACATGACCAAATAACCTTTTGGATTCATTGATGGAGATCAATATTTGTTTCCCACTGGTGGGTAATGTGATCCTAAGTGAAATGTTCAACTTCTTCATTTACACTTTAAGTTTATCTTCACATTTCATAGTCTAGATAAAATTCAAAATCCTCATAGTAAATTTTTTAGAGGTATTTAAAATATTTAGAATCTTCTAAAAATAAATGAGAGTACCTTGATAATACATTTAACCAATGGATATCAATTATAGATATCATTTTAGGGAATCCATCAATTTCCCTCATATTTTACGAATCAACAAATATTAATTTTCTAGTGATAATGTTCTTCCTAAATATTTCTTTCTCCATTGATAAGTCACATTTACTATAATTATGATATATACTAAATGTTCTTAATATGAAAGATTTTGTAGGAAAAAAACCATAGACAATATTTTTTTTCATGAATGCATGATTTTAGAGTGTTTCACTGTTTGATTTCTTTTATAATTATTTAATTAATCTAGTGTTGTTTTGGGATTTCAATTTTAAAACTATTAGGAATATAAAGAAAAATTATGATCATTATAGGGGAATTTTTTTATGATTTATTTATGGTTGGAATTTTTAGGAATTAATCCATTTTATCCCTAAATTACATCCATAATGAAATTTAGATACACATTTTTGTTCTGTTCAAACTGTTTAATACAGATCTTGTTAATTTACTGAATCATGATAAATGCTTGGGTTAAAGTAGAGGTTCAAAAATTATGCTTTCATATTCCCTAGGTGGTGATTATTTTAATACTAAATGATTTTTTGGGGTTATTTCCCTTAGGTTGAAATATAATGGAGAGAAATACACTTATAGAATCTAATTAGGGATTCTATTACATGGAAACCAATGAATCTATATTGAATAAAAATTAATTGCTATTATTTCAATGCATTAACTTTTCACTTGTGTTTTCCCTAATACATATTAATCAAATTCTCAAAAAATAAATAAACATTTCCTCTAATTGAAAATATGGCAATCTGTGTAATTTACACCCAATATTAAATTATTCAATATATAATGACACATTCAATTCAATGCCAGAAAATAGAGTTTCCTATTAGATTTTCAAAATTAGATGAAGAGTACAAGAATCAAAAAATATGTATAAAAATACATTATTTATAAACTCCTCAATATGACATGCAAATACATTGATTTTCAAATAATATATGTGATAACCAGGGTATGTATATAAGAATCATTTGATCATTAAATCACAGTAATGGGAAAATAAAATAAAAACATGACTAAAATAAATACATATGATTCCATAAACTCATAATGGTGAAAAAAATTGTAATCATAATCATGATCATGAAATCATGGTATTATATGATAATCTTAATGCGACATAAGGCTATATATACATCATTAAACATGAAATCACAAAAATAATCCAAGGATATCCTTAGAAAAATCAATATATACTATTCTTCAAATAGTCTTATATCATTATATTATTAATCAGATGATATAAATAGATTAAATTATATATTAGAGGGATAGGTATATAATTACAGTACCAGCCATCACATTCTTGTCATGTACTTGAATTTTTATCCACATATATAAAAAATATAATAACTTATTCCATCATATTTAATGTCAATATTTATTAAAATATGTTATATACATTTATTTACCCATTCAATTAATAATATTTACACCTATGTGAATAAAAATTAGTGGAAATGGGGATGTGTATTCAGTATGAAAATGGTTGGTGTGGAAAATCAATATATAAAATTATCATCATAGTAGTTATACATATTGATTTATAAAAATGTTTAATTTGGGGAAATGATAGAATCTCATTAATTTTATATAATATGGGTACTAAAATGGGTGTCTCAAAACAATCAAGCACATATAAAAGTGTAAATAAAATGGAATAATTTAATGAATGTTCTAGAAAAAATTGGGGGAGGAGAGAATCTGTTATGTTGAGAGAGAACTTATAAAATCTAGGGATGTGATTATTGAAGGACTAATAAATATTTATTATTCATATATAGATGTATATAGATAATAAATTATTCGTCAATATATTTTTTCTGAAAATGATATAGAGGTTGTTTCTGTATTTCTTGAACAAAAATATAGGAAATCTCTATTAACATCAAAATATAGGTTTTAGACTCTATAATATAAAATAATCAAAAATAAACAAAATAAAATAATTTGAAAATGTTTTTCTAGAAAATATTATTATTATTTAATTATTTCATTATTTTATAACATATCTATTAATATTAAAGTATTTTGTTTGTTAAAGTCAGTCTTGTTCCCAAACAAATGATTTTATAATCTAAATATATAATATAGTTTTTTATGGATTTATTAATGTACTATAAAAATAATAAAACAACATCAAAAAATTATTTTAATGGCAAAATATATATTTCATCAGCTATTCCTTTTATAATATTAATTATATCATACTTTTTTTATGATGTAACAATGCGTTCAATATACTAGTATAATATCTAGTGTTTTATTAAAAATTTGAATGTATCCAAAAATTAGGGATAAAATTACCGTTGTAAAATTTCAATGTTTTGATTTCAAAATTGATATTTGTTTTATATTTTTATTGAATATGGGGATTTACACTTTTAATGAAAATTCCCAATTTTTTGTAACATACTTGTTTTTATGAAACATTCAACATTCTACCAATAATTTAAATTATACTAGATAACATTGAATTAAATTATAATTTATAATAATATTTATATTATTGAATAATTTTTTTAATTAATATGACAGTTATTTTAAAATTACTAACAGTAAAAATATATTGTAATAACCAAAACTATATATTTCACTAAAAACAATTTAATTTCCCTCATATCAAAACCTAATATTTATCAATATCATTTTTCAACCATCAATATTAAAAAATAATAAAAATCGATTAATATAATATTTTTTCAATTTAAATTAAAAATATAAAAATACATTCTACAAGGTTCTGGATACATAACCCCTTATTACACCATCATATTCACTAATGGTATAGTGTGCCATGGTGGATCACTCTTGGTGTGGTCTAGTGTACATATTTTTAGCACATAACTCAATATTGTTAAACATCTCTATTTGAAAGTTTCTCAATTATTTTAGTTATAGAATATGACTATGGTTTGGTCATGGGTAAAGAACATGATTCGACCTCCCTTGAAATCATTAATAAATATGCATCATAAAGAACTAACGTACTAGTCGAAGACATAATTTCATTAATATTTTTCAATCAGTATTTATCATAACCCACAATATATTCAAATACTAATGATCAATATAAAATAGTTATATTATCTTATGATATTATTTTCAATGTTTTATTAATTCCAATATACTATAACTATACAAAATAATTATGGTAATTCTTATTAGGTTACTACAATACATACCCTGAAAATTTTTCAGTCCCAATGGAATTTCGTTTTTAAATTTTAGTTTCATTAAAACTGTAGTGTTTTCTTAAATCGTAGGTTATTTTCTCTAACAATGTCTTATACCAAAAGAATGGTGATCTTGATATTTTTTGGTTCATTAAAGACCCACCAGTACTCTATGAATATGGAAACACATATTTTCCACCATTCCTGTTTTTTATATTTCCTCATCATGGTCTCCCCTAGATTACACCACCACTATGGTGTTTCCCACAATGATGTAGAAAACTCCAAAACACCAAAGAGTTTTTTAGAAACTCATAATGCTTCACCAAAAAATGAGTAAACATATATACTCATAAGTAATGGATAGAGAAAAGGTTTTATATACAAGGAAAAATGTTCTTAGGCCATAAAATATCCCCCAATTGTGATTCATATACATGATATTCATATATTATTATTCTACATAAAATCACATGACATTATGCCCACACATCATACCCTCGATCCCATGTTTCATCTTCTATCCATCCTTGATACCATATTACATGAAATTTCATACTGACTTCCCTCAAAACACCTTATCAATATAATATAAAACCTATACTAGGTGATACATAAGAAATTTATATATTTCCAACTCAATGTTAACATATTCAATCATAATTTCATTATATGGTATGTACCTCCAATGTTGAGGAATGTTCAAAAAATCTAGAATTACTCAATAATATAGGGATTTTTTTTAGTAACTATTTAATTCCATTGATATGTTCAGTGATCTCAAATAATCCCACAAATCATGATCCCAACCTCCCTTTCATTATCAAATGTTGATTCCCAAATTTATGTTAAACTCATAAGAAAATCAGGATGCCAATAAAGAACTTCCAATCTCATCTCCACTGGTACACAGTTCGCTTTTGTGTGCTATTATTCTAATCTCATATCCACTATACTCACTTTGAAATATTCTTCACCATACCTAACCTATGAACTACAAACTCATCCACCTCAGGCTAACACAACAATGGGTGATATAACTATTTATTGAGATACCCAATGGTTTTATTTGAATTGAATATTTGAATCTATTATAGTATGTGAATGAAACCAATTATATGTACTCCTCCCATGATCTATATATGTATTGGATGCATCAATATTTCATATCTATAATTATCATAATTTTCATGTATGATTTTTCAATGGCTAGTGGATGATATAATGTACTCAGTTTCAACAATGTCCCCAAATACGTCAATATGAAATACAAAAACAACGAATTGAAAGGATTGAACCAATATGATGTGATACTAGATTTCACTCCATAATGATGTAAAATATCTAACATGTACAACTTTCTCAACCAATCTATAGTGTTAGTCTCTAGGATTTGCATGAAATGGGAAATAATCACCAGCAAATCAAGAATCAGCCAAAAAATCAAGAATACTTGGGGTTCTAGATGTAAATTTTACTAATTATATCATAAAAACATCGTACATACAAATCAACATGAGAAGTGGTAAAAAAACACCAATTTTATAATGATCTACTTATATCCTCTAACATGTGAGGTATCACGAAACAAAATCATCAATGTCACTATTCATAACATGCCACTAAAACAAATTATTGGTACATTTTCATACACCCATGATCCACTTCTCATTTTTAAACATGTGAATATCTCATTATCTATATTATCAAAAAGGCGAACAATGCAGTCATCCCATGTGAAATAGTCACATATTGACCATTTTTGTCCATATTGGTATATAAGAATCCCCTTCATAGTATTACCACATCTCTATGAACATAGTGTTTGACTCTTGGAACACATTCGACTTATATATAAAAGAATACATGATCACTAAAGTCATACCTATCCCTAATTAATCATCCCTTAACCCATCCTCTATCCACTATACTATCAAACTCATCAAACATTTATATTCATTTAAAAATCCCTCTACCATATCCCACATCTGAAGGTATTTTACTATAATAAATTATTCAAAAAAAATTAACATTACATTGAGAAAATTATATATAAAATTTAAATATCTAAAGATAATCCCCTAATGTATCTTCCTTGAAATTAAATCCACGTTAAATGTGATTTCTCTCAATATTATATTGTTAATGTATGTTTGATATCTATCATCAATGAGAAAATTTATCCGACACTGAATGGAAAGGAGAGTTTTTTCCAAATAAATGTCATATTTAAGCAAGATAATCCCTTGGGGTATTAGATGATGGGAAACATTTCATACTAAAATTTACCTATATATCAACATATCTACCAACCCAATAACTAATGAATCATAATAAACATTATATTCAATGCTGCACTCTATAAATGTCAGAATCATTGAAATTGTAAAAATTAAAATTTTAATTAATAAGGATCCATTAGAATAATCTATCGACTAAATCGTCTCTTGAATTATTTTGATCATTTTCATAGGTTCTCCAAATCAAGGGATGTCATGCATGAACCATCTATAGTACACAACTAAACTAAGGAAAATCTGCATCTTAGAAACATATATGGGTCATGTCAATGAAATTGATGACTCAACCTCCAACAAGTCTATCGTATTATTCACCATTGAGATTACATTACAGTGGATCCACCCTCCTTGAATAAAAAAGTGATACATTGAATTTTTTTTAAAAACCATAAATTGTTATAGTATACTCATTAAAATATCACAGATTCTTGAATGAATTTATGATTTCTTAGTGTTTTTTTGGATATCATATTCATAAACATAAAGAATGTTGTTTTTGTAATAATATAATATACATTTTATAAGTGTTATGAATACTGAGGGAGTGTATATTTTATCTCAGAAGAAATTATATGATACTCATATAGTCCACTACTAGAAGAAAATAAGAGACTTCCACTAATGGATCTACTACATGATCAATGACAACCCGTTGTATTGTAATTTCTCTTTTCTATCTCTTGTTTGGTCCCATTTCTCCTTCTGTAATTTCACATCTATCGTTCATCACAAATTTCTCCCCATGAGTGTAGTAAAGGATACAAAAATTCTATTTTAGTTGATGGGTACCTGAAAAATAGTCAAGTAGTCTAATCCAATGAAGAAATTTAATATAGGCATCACAGGAATCACGAAATCTCATAGATTTACATAATTATCAATAGTTATATGATATCTAGGACATCTCAATAGATGATCTAACTCCCCCCTAAGAGTGTACCAAGAGATAAAAACTAGAAATATAACCTGATATTCAGGAAAATACTTGTTATAATTTGGACAGTTAAAAATTAATGTGGAAAACCATTGTTAATTGGAGTTGTAAAATAATAAGTGTTCATGTCCGTACAACAAATTTTCAATGGTGCCTCGCCATAGAAAGTGGAAACCTAGTATATGTCATGAACATGAAATTCATAAACTCTATTTACTGATCAAAAATATGTTTGAATCACTGGACACATCATCACATGATGAGTATTAACCTTGTATTGAGGGCTCAAATAGTATCATGGATCGCTTCCTACATCTAAATCGAACTCCCATATGACCTCATCCACGATTCCATTTAGAAAAACTTCTAATGATTCCCTACCATTCCACAATAAATAAACGTGAAAAGAGGTTATGAAAAAAATTGACATCATTCACCTGATGACCACATTAATAAAATTTGAGGATCTCAACATAATATATAATACAAGAATGAATTTATGATAAATATTTTATTTATTCTTCTACTTCACTAAGAATTCTATTCCATTTTCATCTTACCCATAGAAGTGTTACATAGAAGTTTTCTAATGGTTGGAAGAAGACTTGATTATATTACTTCTTTAAAATAAATATAGATCATTCAACTATTTTGAAGAAAAACTTTATAGTGCGTTAGGTTGATGGTCGTAATATAACACCACTTTAGGGGTCGAAAGATGACCTCAAACATCATGGCCTTCTATACATCCTTCCCTGAATAGTGTGGAGAAAACTATAGTAGTTAAATGAAACTTGTCATGTATCCAAACACCATCATTGGGTCCTAATAAATCATATTGAACTTCTATGATAATTATAACGTCAGAATCAATAGAAATGATTCTCAAAATAGGTATTTTATGTTAACCTCGTTAAAAAATTATCATCACCCACCTTAATTTATAATAACTCACCACTACCAAGATATTTCCTAGAGGGAGAATGTTTCTAACCATTCCGATAGATCCTCTTGGGTATCTACAAGATCAATAATTCCATAAATTAAATCCTTCCAAACAATATTGTCTTTAAAAATAATGGTTTCCTAAAAGGATGTTATATTTTCGTACAAAATATTCCACGAATAATCAATCATACTTAGAAATAAATCTATCTTGAATAGAAACCAAGATGAATACTCCTGGATGATGTGGATCTTCTTCCTTAACCACTATTGTGGTTCTAGTAGCATCCTCTATTTCATTCGACTACAACCAACATATAGATATTTATATATCAATCTATCTATATCTTATATAGATGATAGACCATAGATTATGCATCATTTTAATCATGTTTCCATTATATGTTAGACGGCATTAATGATATCATTATTCATTTCTTATCAATTTAATCATTTATATATCTATATTAGACATCAATACCATCTATATAAGTTTTTTAAGGATTATATTTAGTTAGTTTCAATTATATATCATAAATCATTTCTCTTGTCACAATACATTGTAGAAGTATATATAGCACTACAGGTAATTTGAAATAATAAATGCATTATATATTTTTATATTTAATCTAAGTGATAATATATTTATGGTATTTGATAATATTTTCTAAAATATATAAAAATTAGTATAGAAAATTATTCAAATTATGTAGATATAATAAAATATTATTGATTAATATATCATTAACGAATCTAGAAATTTTTTCAGTATAAAATATGTATCACCATTAGATTCATAGTAAATTCCATACTGGATATTCTAGTAGAAATATTCCATATATTTATTTTTTGTAAATAATATATCAAAATTAAACATGAGTAAAATATGTTTAGGTATGATAAAATCTTTCCAATTATATTATGTTTTTTCACCTTAAACTTTTGAGTGGAGTCCCAATTATTTAAATTATTTAAATGGATTTTATCAATTCATTCCTCAAAAATATAGCATGATGGGAATCAAAACTTATCTTTATGCTGATTTAGTTTAGTTCACTAATTAGTATCACTAGAACACCCAAAAAAATATATTTTTCCAATAAATTCTCATGTTAGAACATCAATATATGGATTCACTGTAAATAAGTTAATGGAAGGCATATAATGGAATAATAATTTCATATGGTAGATTTGATCATAACATGTATATTAAATCATTCTATATATATCATATAAATTTATTATTTTATAAAAATTAGCACAAAAATAATTAACAATTCAATATAAAATATTTATAATATGAAATATTATCTATCATAAGATTAATTTCAATTATTACTATATACAATGCTTGAATCACCAATGTAATAATTTATTTTAAATTATAAATAAATGTTACATGATAATTAGTGTTATAATATTGGTTTATTTTTCATGATTTAATTAACTAACCAAGAGTTTTGGGGATATTAATCATTGATTATTGGTTTTCTCAATTTGAAATATCCATTATATTCCTGTGAATCAACTTTTTTAAAATTGAAATTTTTTGGTCATTTGAACTAAATTTCCTACATTTATTTATTATAAAATTATATATTTTCACATAGTTGGGTGGATCATAGCATGTTGGTATTAAATTTAATAGATACATGTGTACAATAAATTACATATACATATTTAAAAGAGTTTTGTTTTAAGAAGAAGTCCCAAAACACCCAAATAGAGGGTGGAATTTTTCATGGAAATATGTTCTCCAAATGAATATCTTAACATCACATTATAAGGGCCTCTATATACTTTTCAATACTAAACAATAAATCAAAAAATAATATTACAAAACAAAATGAGAGTCTCTGGGAATAATAGTTGGTGCATCAAAATATTGATTCGTTAAGGAGAAGTCCTCAGTGATCTCTTTAGGTTGAATTGAAACCCCATATGAATTAGTTAGATTATAAATTGTTAGACTCACTCAAAAAACCAGGTTTCATATTATTTTTACATATACACACATTAAATTTATATAGATCTTCATGGATTGTTGAACAATAAGTCACTCAAAATTTATATTAGATAATAATAATGGAATGATCATTTTAATGGAATTTAACTTTAGCAGAGTTTACATTTCCAAATAAGGATCTTAAGGAATATCTTGTAGTTGTGTTCATATAAAAAAAATATGTGAATGTGAATATCTTAATGGTGTCTATTTTATCTCATATTTTATAGTTTTTCTCATCATCACATTTTAACCCCAATAAATTTATTTAACGTAAATATCTTTCATCGTATTCCATTTTCCACAGAATGATTATTCTCTAAAACTAGTATCGACAACAAATGAAAAACAATGAAATAAAATCATGTGTTATCATATTTAAAAAATATTCATGGTTTTCAATTTTTCAAATACAAAAAAGGCCATGGGCTAATAAAAACTATGGTACATAATACCATCTATTAAATTATTTCGTTTAAAAACTTAGGATTAACCCATACATGATCTTCTAATATTGTTTGGTCGATATCTCAATTATTCACAAATAAATTATTATAGTATATAATTTATTATGGGTACATTATCTTAATATAATTATTATATTATAGACATTTGTTAGGGTATAGAGTTTTATTCAAAATCCAATGACGAAAACCCCTTTTATTAAACTAACCTCTTGTACATATCATGTGGTATCATTAAAAATTAAATTCCATAAAATAATGAAATACTTATCCATATAGATTCTAATTTCTAGGTTTTTTTAATGTATAATAAGCACCCTTACACAACATTTTCATATATCCATAAAATGAGATATAAATGTCCAGAATTATATTAGTATTGTTTATAAAAGTAATCATATTTTTCATTGTTATATATAATATTCCTTGTGATTTTGTGAAATCATGTAAAATAGAGAATTATTCATTGTTATTAATTTTTTAATATAATTTTGGTTGACCTATTAATTCAAAACACTACACCGATTAGGATGAATGGATCTCATACTAATAATAAAAGAGATTCATGGTCATCATAATAAATAATGTAAAAACGATCAAATCACGTAATATATTAAAATGTTTATACAAAAATATTGGTTACTATATTATTATTCTAATCCATTTGTGTTAGAGACCTATATTATTCTATAATTTTATAATGTTAATTTAAATATGGGAGATTTTAACCTCATGTTGGGAAAGTGTCATCCTTATCCCTTATGCAACACAAATAGAGATCCTATTGTCATTAATATACATGAAAAAATTCATAATAAATTTATTATACATCACTTCTTCACAATAGTAGACCATCTATATCAATAGTATGTCATCAACTTCCAGTATCTAATATAATTCATCAGCAAAGAAGTCCAAATTCTTCTAACAATCCTCATAATGACCAACTAAAGTATCTATATGTTTCTCCATTATTAATTATCTCATAAATATATATATATTTTCAATATTTTTGTATTTTTTTTCTCGATCAAATAATTCTATATCATATCAATAAACTGTAATTTGGAATCATTACCTCTTATAAATGACTTTATATCTATATTTTGACATTTAACAGAACTGATATTAATTCAGAATATTATATGATTTTATAAAAAATTATATATAATATGTACTTTTATTGTCTCACATTCATTATCAAAATTGGTGTTATTCATTAAATCTAGATGATAATTTCAATTCTTACTCAATGAAAATGATCTATCGATAAATATAGTTCAAATGCTATTTTATCTTTGACTCCAATTATTTACTAAGAAATACCAGGTGGAATATTCCTTATAAATTGACTAAAATTGAAATTCTAGTACATGAAGGGTGACTCTCATTCTATCATCACTATATTTTTTAGTGAGATTTAATTCTTTTATAAAAAATTAATATTGTGAAACGTCTATTAAATGAGACAACATGTGTTCTATAATTTTTTCAATTTCAAATATTTAGACGTCACATCGATGATTTATTTTAACTTTATACCATGATTTACATATTTATTAAATTTCATTCAGAAAAAAAGATAGTCAATGTGATATTTATTCATGAATTATATCGAATAATCCATATATTTAATCTTACAACTTCATTATATAGTCTTCTATATATTCATCTTATCCATATGAAACACATAGATTTCTCTAATAGATACATAGAAAAATGTAGATGCAATATTGTGTAGTTTTAATAATTTTTTGTAATTATAATGCATAATATCTACATATATAATCATAATTTTATGAATTAACGAAAAGTAATGATTCTTACGATCTTCATACAGTGCATCCATGCAATGCAATAAATCTTCAATTCTCAATCCACTACATTGTGAGGATTCAATGTATGATGAAATTTTACATAAATATTAAATTAAATCATCATATTATAATTTATTTCCTTATATTATACTTACAGATATATATTTTCTTACCTTCATCAGAATTACATATTAGCATCCAACATCATCTAAAACATGCAGTTCTTATATCTTCTTCCACATATGGTATTAATATTGTCTGAATAATAATTCTTCCACTTTTATCAATAATTATCATATGGAACATTCTATATCACTTTCAATATTCTAATTATTTCATTATTTTAAATCTTTCAGATCTCTCAAAATCTCTAACTGCATCCATAGTCATATTTTTTCTTCATTAAGGTTATCCAACTATTGTCTCCACCTTCACAAACATTTTACTTTCCAATTCTTTTATTCATCTTAAATATCATATTGTTGTTGGAAAAATTAATGGTATATAAAATTTATTCGAAACTAGATTATTTATAAATTTTATATAGAATGAAATAACAGATTATTCCAACTTGATACATTATTAATTCTCAAGATCTTTAAAACCTTTTCATCATTCAAATAAATTGTATCATGATGTCATTATTTGAAATAATAATGTTGCATAATATCATAGTAGTCTTTCAAATTCACGTTGTTATTATATCATGATCAAAAAGACATATCCCAAAAAATCATTCATGTTTTACAAGGAAATATTTTTTTTGTAGTATATGATTTCTGTTAGTTTGTTACTATAATTCACTTCATCACATAATCACATTCTAACTATAAATTCATCCTTCTTCTGCAACATTATTTTTTTTTTCAATATCAGTGATTTGAAATTTATATAAAATTCATATAGATACATATTTGGATATATGTATATATATATATATATATATATATTTTAGTACCGTGTAGTCATATTTTACAAGTGTATCTTATTGATATAGCTTCTGTAGTTCCCACAGATTGATTTCAACTTTCGTTGTACAACTCATTAAACATTATATTATTCAATGAAGTTTTCATATATATTATTTTTCTCTAAATATAAGTTTTTATTCTAAAAAAAACATTAATTCATTATTCAAGAACAATAAAAATATTATAAAACACGTCATGTTCATAAAATAGATAGTGATTTGATAAATGGTAAATTATTATATTAATTCATCTTTGGCCTTGTTAAATATTCATTACATTTATTAGCTAATCAACCATATAAAGAGTCATCCATTTTTTTTCCCAATGGCTGTCTCCATTTCTAATATAGTAATATATTTCAAAACCATCAATAAAATTATTTATGTTGGGAAAATCCAGGAATAAATATTTTCGAATTTTTATTGATTATTTTTTCTGATAAATAAGGTTGAAAACACATGTGGTATATTTCTAGCATTATTATTGACAATTAATATGAAAAAAAAATCAGTATAGGGCATATAATCTATATATTTGGTATAGAGAATTGGGTGTATAAGGTGTATCGGTACCATGAATGTATATTTTTAGGGATGCATTATTAAAATATTGAGAAGGAATGGAATTAAAAAATGTTTTCTGTAAATAATGTTTGGTGATTCAAAAAAATAATTCATGGTGAAATGGTTCAAATCCATGAAGGAATAATTTATTAATATTCTTTATTACGAATCATCCTAATAAATTTAATGAAAGATAGAATATTTGGAGACCATGTAAAAATTATTTGAGGCATAAGTAAGAATTTGGGGTTTCCCCAAAAAGAATGATGACATTTAGGATAATGTAGTGTTGATTTGGAATGCATCATGAAGGGGAGGAAAAATATATTTTTACGCCCCCCCCCCACACTACATTTGAATAGAAAACGGATTAATGAAATTAAAAAAGCTCAAAATATATAAAAGAATTTAATGAAAGCTTTACTTGAACAAATGATTCATTTGAATATCAGTTTATTGAAGGAAGGATGATTCCTATATTCTTAGAATGTTTCAATAATTGTTCAATGTTTCAGCAAAGGGGATGTTTTTTTGAATTTTTTCAATGATTTGCGAGTAATTTTAAATTAACGTGATTGTGATTCATATGACAATTTGATGTAATTTAATTTAATTTAGTTGAAAAAATTTGATTTAATATATTGGATTAATGTAGATATTAATGAAGAAAAAAAATCTAGGTGTAAATAATATTGATTTTAGTGTCCAAAAAATACTACAATAGAGTTGTGAGAACACACTTTTAAAGAGAGAAATCAGTTTTGAAATATTGATAGGTTGTAAAACATGGGTTACTATTATACTTCTCAAAAAAATTTATTATTAGCATGATTTGGTGTATTGGGTATTTAAGATCATTATCTATGTATGATCCTTGTATGTAGAACAATTCTACGGAACCACGTAAAAGTTTCACGCATCCTTCATTATTTCATTTTAACACATACATTTATATGGGAAAAGGATGGAGGAGTCTTCCAAATATTTAATACCTATATTCACCCCCTAATTTAGTGTATTTTAACATGATCAGATAATAGTATAATCATATATAATGGAACAAAACATAGGAACTGAAAATTTTATCTCAAACATATGATCCCATCAATCCACCCATTGATTGATAAAAATCTTAAATCACGTAATATATAAATAAATTATTTTTTTATTCTTAATCATCACCCAATACAAAATGATATACTCACATGATGAAATAAAATCCAACCATCATCATCAAAGGATATTAAAAAATTGTAATCTCTACAATAAGATTTTTTATCAATACCATTAATCACCTTATAAACACAAGTGAATATTTACCCATAATTTAAATTTTTTTCCACCACTTAATGACAGTAATTTAAATATTTCATCCGAAATGGATAATCATACTCATCAAATAATTCGTTGGTGATTGAAACAACATATACCCTACATTAATACAATATTAACACACAAAAAGTATCGTATCGCTTTTCCTATGTTCGTGGGAAAGATATTTTGAAAATTAATTTATATGTGAGAAATGTGTGGTGTAGTGAGGCAAAGATACTAACTCAAATATAAATATTTTCAATCAATAATAATATAAGTGTCTCGAAAATAAAAATATTAGTTTGGGGGATCATAATTTTTTTTAGTAAATCTTTTATACTCATTTTAACAAATACAATAAAATTATTCATAACCATTTTATTTCTTCCACTTTTATGTAACATCTCATTGTTATCCAAATTAAATCATTCTCTCCCCAAATATTTAGAATTGATTTTAAGAAAATCAATGATGGGAAATCTGTGGAAATGATATTGAACATGTTATATTAATGATTATTTATATTTCCACTTAAAATTATAAAATCTAAAATCTTAAGAAATTTAATCACACCCAATTGGAAAATCTCATATGTCACATTCATCATAGTTGATACCATATTTAATATTTCACAGATGTAATAAATTATTGTTCTAAAATAATTCCATAATTATAATACTTGTCATTGTATGAATCCTCAACATAATTCATCAATTCTCCTCACGAAAAGGTGCTCCAACGTCAATTATTTTATGACAAAAATGAAATCAAATATGTTAGTATATATCGGATTCATAATTCCTATGTTGTTATAGAAACAAAGTTTATATGAGTTTCTAAACCCTAAAACACTTTTGAAATCAGATCAAAATATACCTAATCTCATATTCATTACTATTGAGTTTATTGTTCAAAAAAATTTATTTTATATGTACAATATTTTTACTTATTTTAATATTATCTTCATGTAGAATTAGAATCATCACCCCAGTAGATAGATTATACATATTCTATTTTTCTTGTTCAATTATTTTTTATAATTAATGAGTATATTGATAAATAGTCGATAAATACTTCACAATATTATATTTATATTTATGTCATCTACTTGGATCCATAGAGTAACCTTTTGATAGAAAACTCTCACAAAATTTGGATTTTCCCCTATTGATTTCATCTTATAAAAACATATTTATATAAATTCCATTGTTTTATTCTCTTTATTAATCTAACATGATTCCATTATCATTCACGTTTCTTATATTGTTTCATTTTTCCATCATGTCACTTTTCCTTCCATAGTAAAAGAATACCTTTCTTGTTGTAGTATCCATCCTATAATTCTTCTTAGGTATATTTTTTAAAAAATTTATTTTGGCTACCCCTCATAGTATAATAACCATACTTCATTAATTAATTATGTTTCCTTATTTACACATGAAAATGTGAATAATGGCTACTATATATAAACCATAATTCATCTTCACATTGAAAAACAATATTCTGATTTTTAAATAATTTATCATGATTTAAAAATATATGTGACCAAAATAGATTTATATTTTTCTATATCCTTAGAATTAAAATTGTAGTTTATATATTTACCTCATATTTTTCCAAAATAATGATGCCCATATTTTTCTTGAAATTAATAACATTTTAGTCCAAAAATATATAAGAAGAAGAATTTCTTTTTCAAAACTCTGAAATTCATTTGATAGACTTTAAATTATATTTTGGAACTAAATTATGGTCTTCATGTATGAATTTATATTTTTGAGTAAAAAAATTACATCTATATAACTATTGGGGAACTATTTCAATAATTATTTACAAAAACAACTAGGGGTATTGTGGTAAAATATCACTATTTTTATAAAACCATGTATTACAAAATTTAATTTGTAACCTATAAATTAAATGGGCATAATATTAGTGAATAAATTCATCAGGGAAAACGTTAAACCTTCTATATGATTTTTTTAGTTTATGTAAGTTAAAAAGATTTCAAAAACATTTTTTACTCAAGAATGATTATATTGGGAAATATGAAGCATTTCATAATCATTAATGGAGAAATATTTATACTCATTTTCTTGGTAATTTTAATCTTGCATTATATAAAAATGTATGATTATTAATTCATTCTCGAGACACATTATGTTGATGATACTTTTATCAACCAAAACTAATCTTATACACTAATAATATTATTAATTTATCTTCAAAATGGTTTATTCATGATAGTTTTCAAATTTATTATAATAAAATATTATGATCCTTTACTTTTTTATCTTTAAACCATAATTATGAAATGTTGAAATAAATTTTATAATTATAAGTTTCTTACTATAGATGTATTCTAAAATGAAATTTTGTTCTCATCTTGTATATATCATTACTAATTAATCAAAATTAATATTTATCAAAGGATAATCTATATTAATATATAAATGGATAATGTTCTTTAGATTTAATAGGATTAATGAGTGTTCATCTTGAAACCACCATACCATTGATTCCTCTATAGTATCAACTTCTAAATTTAATAGTCTTTTGTCATCCTATGGACCTTCAATAAATAAAAATATGAAACTGAAAATTTTAGTTGGATATTTTTCAAATATTATAGAATAATAGAGTAAAAAACCATAGTGCTTTAATAGGAACACACTCGTCAAATCTGTAAAATTCTTATTTTGGAACATAATTATCCACTGATTTTATAGATATATTACAACCTTTTTTACCATCAACTAGTTGTGTATCATTGTTCTACCAACTCTAAATAGTGAACATGTGATATTGAATCCTAGTAAACAAGAAAAAACCAAGAGTGTATGCCACATGACCTAATTTTTGACATCGTATAAACTAATGTATGATAATTTACAAAGAGGGTGTAAAATAGTAATAGGGTAGACATTTAAATCACTAGAAAATACCTTGGGTTATTCTCAAGATAACCAATGTTTTGGAATAACCTATTCATATAACAAAATGAAAAAAACATTTGTACATGAATGAGAGAAACCAAATGCCCCACATAGTCAACAATATGAGTAAAAAATATTATGTGATGCATTAAAATTACACACATCTATATCAGATCACATTTTCTAATAATGTTGAATAAACAAGGTCTTGTTGATTATTAAATATGATGAAAAATATTCCAAAATTTAATGGACTTGTCCACAACCCAACTCACCTAACCAGATATAATGTATCCTTTACCCCCACATCATGTAATACTGAACTGCAAGTCTATCTCAATGTTTTACTAGTTCCCTAGAAGATAACATGATGTTCATACAATTCACATAATATCAAATTAAATGAATATGGGTAGTGCATGAATCTGATAACATATTTTGAAATCCAATTATAAAAAAATTATGTTGATATAAATTTAATTAATAGGAAATATATTTATATAAAATTAATAATTCACGCTCATGAGTTTAAAAATCAAGGAAAAATAAAAATAATTAAAACAAAAGAATAAATGTTAGGTATTCATGAATTATATGGGATTCCGTGAGACCAAACAATAAATTTTGTAATAAATTATAGTATGGGAGCCTTATTGTGCTTTTAATACCAACTCTTACCCAATTATTCAAACTGGGATGACCTATCATGCCTTGACCATTGCCCTTTTTCTTTCATTTGGGTATGAAATAAGTACTTAAATCATCCCACTAAATGAATTCAAATTACATGATCATCACCAATATTTCACAAGGGAAGGGGAACAGAAACTATCCTTTTCATCCTTGTTCACTTACTAGATTCCATAAAAATAGTACGGTGGTTGTCCGTGACCACTCCTTTGCTGCTAAAAAAATTACAGCCTAGTGCTTCATTTAGTCTTTGGAGATTCCAAATAAATATTACTCTGACTAGACTTTATCACTCAATATATGCTAATAATGTAATAATTTTGACACCATTACATAATATTGAGATATAAAACAAATAGTTCCCTCTTCACCTCTAATCACTCTTGCAATCTTAAAAAAATATTACCCAATTCATCCATGATATTTTAGAACATACAAATTTTACACTACCATAATAATACTTTCTAAATTTTAATATGAAACACAAATACTACGCTAATAATCTATCTCTTAAAATATGATGAACAAATAATACCACAATCATCCTATATCATTCATGTGATTCTAAACATATTGTATCCTAACAAAACACAATTAAGGTTGATTAAATAATAAGGCATAGACCTTACACTCAACCATAATGATATCCATTTATCAATATATTACCTAATGAAACTAAGTAAATGCATAATCCAAAAATCCTGTTATATAGACTCTCCCATAAACTCATTAGCTCATCCATGTATGCTAGTGACTCGGGGCCTATCCCCAAATATCAAAATGGTCATAACACCCATATATCCACATGAGAGAATCTCATAATACTAGATCTTGTCACACATGTAATCACTCATTGAACACATTGATGTTACCATAATTCTTATAAGGAATATATTCAGTTTTCTGTACCCACAAATTGACTATTATGATTAATAAGCCTTATCTAAGCCCAACTATCACACACTTGGAACTCTCTCCGAATTTATATAATGTAAGGGTCCAATATAATTAATCCATGGTATTCAAACACCTTGATATTAAAACCATATATTTTGAAAATGAACAAATTCATTAATCATCCTGAAAAAATTCAACGATCAAACACATTAAGAAACAATAATTTCTTAAAATATGATTCTACCTTCACAATATAATAGGGAAAAACATTATCAACATAAGAACTTCCTAATATTCGTTATATAATACACCTAAATTTCCATTTGTAAACTACATATTAATGAACTATATATTATAATTAATTACTCTAGGAACATTTCTAGAATTTCCAACTAAAACATTCAATAAAAATAACAAAACATATTTCAAAATACCATTACAAAATACATTATTCAAAAAACAAAATTATTTTTAAATCAAATTTAATTCAGCCATCATTAAAAGATATAGTTTCAAAATAAAAAACTACTTCTCATATTTATTGAACACACACTACCATTAAAACCATGTATAAGGAAACAGACACTCATTTTTCCAAAGTACAAACATCAAATAGTGTTAATATATGATTTTTTATTAATTGTTAATCACTGAAATACATGTCCTAGTATTTCTAAATAAATTATAAAAAATTGAAATGTAATTAAAATATTTAAAATATTTCTATATGAAGATAAATTAATCAAATCTGTAGGATATACAATAATTTCATGGACAACTACCTCAACCAAGGATCAATAAATAAATCAAATGATCATACCAATCTCCATTGATTCATTTGGAACCTATGTAAATAATAAACACACACATCATAAAATTTTAAACATTCAATCAAAAAAACTCAAGAAGGAATAATCATAAAAAACCCCACCAATAAGTGTGACATCAATGAATCCATGAGTAATAACATGTGGCATATTAATAATACATACATAAACCAAGTCCATAAAAATCCACAAATTATTCAATAAAATAAAAATCACATTTAACGAATCGTAAAAAATCCTAAAATATAACAATATTGAAATGAAATGTATTTTGAAGGGAGAATGGATAAATGAATAATGCATCTCAAAACAACCTTCATGATATACACATAAAATAACTTGATTTTGGTTCATTACTCAATTATTTTGTGGAATCATCCCCCAATGAGATTAAATGGGTGAAACTAATCATATGATAATAAAGTTTATAATTTAAAGGGAATAATACTAGAGATTATAATTTGAACCAGCATGATGAAACTCTTCTAAAAATCATGAATCATAGGGGGTGAAAGGATGGTTAATGGACCACTGAAGTGGGATCTCCATCTTCCACCACTCAACCAAAAACAAAATGTAGATTAAGGGGTTTCAAATAGGACCCCATGTAAATATAAATGTAGTATCTATGATAAAAGCATTAAATTATAGTGTTATCTGAATGAACTAGAAGGCCACACCATGATTCTTCAATTCAAAGATCCCATTGTAGTATGGATTCTCATGGACATGATGTTGACCAAAATAAAAAAATATCATCATGTATCTTCTCTGGATCATAGGATGTGTTTTCTTGGATATATGACATGAACTTTTTCCACAGACAATTACATCGTGATATCAACTAAACACAATAGTACCCCACCTACACCTTATCCATTAAAAAAATTCTAGGTTGTGAGGAACATTATTTATGTTATGATTATTTTCTAGGAATGTAATTCATTTAAAAATAACTAGTAACTCTTTTGGTTACTATTCCACCATTCCACTAATTCAAACTTCTCATAAATTATTGAAATAATGATAAAAACCCATTCCCATACAAAAAGACAAAAATAAAAATTTACACTGGTCTTTAACAACCCATCCTGGCACATATTGTTACAAAAAACAACCAAAATTTTATACATCCTTAAGAATCATTGGATGTTATAAATAAACCCAAACCAAACATAGAGTTAATTTCACTAAAAAACCATGATTCATTAATAATCTGGAAAGAAACATCTACTATGAAACAACATCAAAAAATGATTGAAATTCCCCAAATGTTGAGTTAATTACTCATCAATCTCCTCATATAATTTTATATGATTTATTAAATATATTTGACAACACATCACTTTGATATTTAAATAAATAATTCAGATTTGGTTGTCAAAACATTAAATCTATTTTTCAAAAACATCATATTTCATTCCCTTTTGAGATAACATTTAGAGAAAAAACTTAATATTGTTTTTTGACACACCTACACATATATCAATCACAATGTGTTCATTTAAAGAGGCATCATTGTACCATTTATCCGTCATACTTGAATTCATAAAATTATGCCCATTGTTATAATATTTTTGGATCCTCGGCCAACTAAATCAACTAATTTACTTCATAACTGATTAATGACTTATCTCAGATCAAACTCATCTAAAAAATTACAATGGAATGATAATCATAACTAAAATACGGTTTATATGTATAAGAAATTCATGATTCAAAAAACGCTGAGTACATCCTTATAATCACATCATCACACCAAATAATTTGATTTTCACAACACATATTCAATCCATCTCATATAATAAACTCCTCATGTGATCTCCATATTCACAAGTGAGTGAAATCAGGAAACATATATCAAAATAATTATTGATAATTATCAACTTCACCGACAAATCCCATGATAATGATGATATAACTATTGATTCATATATATGAGAACTTTTCTCCGCACTACAGGACTCCATTGTAGAAATGTAATTTAGACTAATCATTGTCCCCATAATATAATTTTTACAAAGAAAAATTAAATACCCTAATCTACATAACCATTAATCTCTTACATGGATACTGAATCCCATCCTGAAACATCATTCACATTATCCAATTAACACATCTCTTAAAAAAAAATTGCTGATGAATTTATAATCAATCCAAGCAGGTTACCCATTAAAACAAATCATACCCCGACTATAAGAGCACATGTTTTATTTTCAAACTATTAAATAAATCAAGATTCAATCATATTAATACACTTTTAGAATTGGAAAACATGATTAATATTCCCTTTGGAAAATGCAATCATATTAGACACTCTTGTTCAAAATAATAAATGACTAGAAAAATGGTTTACATAGGCACTGTATAATAATTATAAAAATAATATCAATCATTTTTTCACTCATGAAACTAAAATAAATTTTCAAATAACATCTATCCATAACATATATTTTCATTAAATGATAAATAACCAAAATTAATGGCATATAAATCCTACTTTGCATGAAATACTATTTTTATCAAAATCTATTTAGAAATACTATTTATAATACCTTTTTTTCATTTCTAATAAAAAATTTAAATTGAAAAATCCAATTCATAGTTGAAAACTCTATGAGCCATTTCAATAAAAACCATCATTAAACCCCATTGTAATCCCACCCCATAATGCTGCATAATTTATCTTATCAAATAGTGTTTTCTCACAACCATCTTTCTAGAAATCATTATGTTATGGTGAATGAACACAATACTGTAAAAATAAATTTTAAAACCCCATTATATATATATATATATATATTTAAATATATAAATAAAAAACAAGATATATTGTAATAGAGAATACCAATGTAATAATTAAGTTTTCTATGATAATACTGGATCCTAAAAAGGAATCATGTCAAATAAAACAACCCCTAATCACATGTATGATGTGATAAATAACATAATAAAACTATATGAATGAATAAAAAAGTACATAAATCTCTTCTAGATGTATCCAAACTATCATATATCCTACTATTGATTTCAAGATCCAATAACTCACTAATACTAGAGTGATTAGTCCCATAATTGGATTTCCCATAGAAACATAAGTTTCACCCAATGTCAATATTGTTTAGAATATACACAGTATACCTTATAATTCTTGAATGACTATTTATACTTCTGACTAATAATTACGCATCCAAAAAAAGTATATGGTATCATTTTGTGATTCCATATCTTGGTACATCCAAACATCAATGGATCAGGAAGACCAGACAACAATAAGAACCCAAACCCAAAAAAGAACACTGAATATAATGAAGGGATTAAAAAATCTGGGTTATATTATACTCTAATATTAAAATAACTAGTTTCATTTATTAATTTACCAAAATTTTACTATTACACATTCATATAATAGATATCCCAAAAACAAATGGAAAAAAATCCAATATCCCAAAGATTCTCCATTGCCCGAAATAGAAACAAATAGAAATATATAGTTGATAAATTCAAAAATATAATAGAAGAATAATATAATGTGTAATTATCATATAAATAAAAACATACACATTAACTTGTATATATACTGATCAATAATAAAAAATAAAATACACCGACCTCTAGCCCAACTCATGTAATGCAAGCTGTTGAATCCTTGACTGTAATTACCCATAAAACAATCATTTGTCGATATCATAGTACTAAATGAGGAATAAAAGAAAATATTAATGTCTGCACACTTATATAAAAACTCATATATTTTACTCATGTACTCTATAAGTCCAATGACCCAATAGGAATAACCAATACGTTTACAAAATTTATAGTTGATATGATTAAATGGATATGAATGCACAATTTATATGTATATAAAGTGATTCATGTTTGATTTTGAAACACTATAACACCCAAAACTTTATTATATATTAATAACTAGATTGATTTCATTCTTAACAACCAACACAATGCCTCATGAAATATTTAAATAATATAACAATATTTTCATTAAAATAGGATCATGATAACCTATTAATCATATTGGTTTTTAAAAATATGAGAAAATATTATTTGAAATATATTTACAGTGTTTATAATTAAAATTATTTAAATGATTAATCATATATAAATTAAAACTAAATCTTTTTTAATGTAATTTAATGATTGGAAAATTTATTTTCTTAAAAGTTTTTTTTTTGATTTTTGTGAGATGGTATTATTAATAATTTATTATAAATTATAAAATATATTTTTATAAGCTAGTTAGAATGTATGATATGAAACATATCAAATGGTCTAATTTTTGAAGTCATCTGAAATGTTTGATTTTCAACTAAATATTGAAGAATAATGATTTTATAGACAACTATATTTTTCCCTAGTATTCCAAATGAACCAGGGTGTTTTTAATATGTTACAAGTATTCCTTTGTTTCTATTCATGAAAAAGTATATAATTAGTTTCATTTTTAAAAATATTTAGTTTAATTTTTGTAGAACAATATTATTATACTAACAAATACATTTTTTGTTACCCTTTTTTCGTCACATTATTCCGAATTATTTTAAAAGTAATTATTTCCAATTCAAAAAATTTAATCCTGAAAAATTCTATACTTTTTTTAAAACAACCTTTAAAAACATTATATATTGGTCAACGTTATTGTTGGTCATCCTAAATAGCTACCAATTAAATATTTTTCACATTGGTAGTGGTAAACTATGTTATTGCGTTTAAATGATGTCATAAGGCATAAAATTATACATAATATTATATATTTAAATTATATGAATTTGGTAAGATGATAATAATTGTATAATTTAATATATGGAAACTGTGTGCCAATTTTTTGGTGATATTGACCTTTATAATAATCTAAGTAAATGAAAATTTGAAACAGTCACTCTCTAAGTTTAAACATATTATATATGAAATCATATAGATACGAATATGTTTGGAATTAATATAAATGTTTTTCTTTAATATAAATAATTTATTATTTTTCCTGAATATTTTATTTTAATTTATATTAACGAAATATTTACCTTTTATGATTACTAAAATCTCACAATATTCATGTTTAAGAAGTTAAAACATCATGTAAATGGTTTTAAAAAAATAATACGTATAATTTTTATGTTGAGTTATTTTTTCTATGAATTTTTCTTATAGATATAAATTATTATCGAATTTTAAATTTTAATATTTTAATTAAAATTTCATCTTTTTTTAAATGATAGCCTTGTGAATAGTCAATAAAATAATATTAATGGAATTCTACATTATATAATATTTTTAATAAAATAATTAATATCTAAAAAAAATTATATACCTAGAAGTGAATTAGATATACCTGATTAAATAAAAAACTTCTTATATATTTTTATTTTAAATTTATTCATAAATTATTTTCCATTATATAGTAAGAAACATTAAGGTCTTGGTAATAATCAAAACTGTTAATAATAAACATGTAAAAAATTAATTTGATGAGATAATGTTGGCATATATTCTTCCTAAATTTTAAATATATCTATTGTTATCCACTTTAAAATGAAAACAAATTTATATTAATTCATAATTCATATAATTTCATGTGTTCCCCTCTCCTATATTATACATGGAGACCACCAATCCTCTATTCCATACAAATACTGTGAAAATTACAACAACAAAACCTAAAAAATGGCTAATTAACTACATTAGAAATATTTTTTGATGTGTTGTAATTCATGAAATTACCTACCATGGGTCCTTAACATGATATCCAAATTAGGTAATAGTCATAACCGATAATTTCCATTTTTATTCATCAACTATGTCCTTAAATTGTTTTTTAATCATTTATTTATAATAAATTAACTACATCACATATACAAAGAGTTTATTTAGTAAATGTAATAACATTTTTTATATTACTTTTCATATAAAATGATATTTAAAGTATCACTCATGCATATGTGTGTATTAACACTCCCACGATGTGATATGATTTATCTAACATCATAGCCATACATGGTTGTTTATAAAGATGAATTTAATATATATATATATATATAATTTTTATTTTATTATAATGTTTCCATAATGGTGATTTATTAATTACCATTATCTAATTCCAACCATTTAATTATTGAAGCATCACCCTTATGAATGTAAAGAAAATCAGATCCCTAATGTGACGAAATTAATTTTTTATCACTTAATTATATGAATAACCATAAATTTTTATATAATGGTTATTTATAATAATCCTGAATAGAATAAAATTTGGCATAGTATGGAACCTTAGTAAATGTATCGGGATCGAAACTATAAAACCAAAACCCTAGATTAAAAAAACTATTAACCCCCATAAAAAATGTATTAAAGAATAAAAATTAATAAATGAATGTTGAAATTTTATAATTGGGTAACATATGATTTTATATTTATTATTAATTATATAGTATAGATTTTTTAATAAAGTAAATTTTATTATGTAGAAGGTTTGTGTACTTATGAATAAATTAATGTGTGAGGTAAGAGTTTCTTATATCTCTTTTTTTTATTGAGAGATATGGAATATTCCCCATTATTTAATAGTATATTATAGTTATACTAACAATATATTACATTTATAAGTCTTTTCATTTTTTCATATAAAATTATATATATGGTTCTATATTTCATTGGGATTTAATTCATTGATTTCCATTATAGAAATGGTTCTTTGTCTCAATACTGTTTCATTGAGAAAAGATTGATTTTATGAAAATATTTATGTTTATAAGGATTATATACCAATTAATCGACATGTTATATAATTTAATATTCTTAATTCATGGTATTTAAGGATAAATTTAATATAATTAAATTATATTAGTTTTAATAAGAAAGGTACCAATTTTGTAAGGAATTGTCTTCTCAAATCCTCTTTTATGCGGCATAACTTATACAGAAGTATTATTTTATAAGGTGTAAAAAAAAATTTGGACATGTTATATCATTAAAATACTTATGTTAAAAATATTAAATTTTTTTGATTTTTATTATTTCATGTTTTTTTAATTCAAAACATACCAATAAGGTATGGATTAATTCTACGATCTCACATTTATTTGAGATTTTTTATTTATAAATTATTATTTTTTAGAATATTATGATTTCATTCATATAATTTCATGTGAAATTAATTATTCTATAGTTATATCTATATTTTTATAGTTTTATTATCAGTTTTTATTACATGGAACTGAAAAAGAACAAGTGGAATGTTTGTATTGAAAACTGACCGAATTTCATTTTTTTAAATATATTTCACTTATGTCAATTATTTCCAAATTATTAAAAAGAATGATTTTTTATATTCTATAAATGTAGTTTAAAGTTATTTTATATATGTTCTTAATTGAATAAAATATTATAAAATTAGTATTATTTACATTTTCTAAAAACAAAACATATAATATTTTCCAAAGTGTAAAAAAATATTTTTTATCACACAAGTATTGAGATGTTTTTGTAGACATCAAGGGAATTAAATTCATTGAAGCATATTTAACTTGTTTCAAATGATATTTTCAATGAAATATATTTCATAATTTATTAAAATTGTTCTTTATAATTTCAAAATAAAAAGATAATTTTAGTATTTTCAAATTATTTCATTAAATGATCATATAAAGAAAATTTTCACCAATGTTAAGAATGATTTATGATTCATATACTTCTAACAAGATAAATTCTTATGATATAATCAATATTGTTTTGTTATATTTTTTATAATAATATAGAATTTATATGAAACATGTTTCTTTCTTTGAGTTTATTAAACCATTATGAATTCTATTTTGAATACGATGAAGATATATTTTCAAAACATATTTTTAACTATGGGATATGAAATGAATATATAACCATTTTATTGACATTGTGTAACATAATTGAATATATTAGGATTATTTATTTTCTTGATCCATTTTATCCCACTAATTGATCATAAAAATATCATTGTTTTATGAGATCGAAGGTTATATGATTCGTCATAGAAAAACCAAAATATTGTACATGTGATGTTATTCAAATAGAAAAATAGGGTACATGTGAGGTTATCATAAGAAAAAATGAGATAAAATGTATGGTTAACCCAATCCAAAAATATGGTACAGTAGACGTTATCCCCAACCAAAGAGAGAGAAAAATAAAGGTTATCCCAATCCCGATGTAGGTACAGTAGTGGTTTGCCCATGTATAATATGTGATGAATGTCATGGATGTGGTTATATATATATAATTTATATCATTTTTAATGAAAATAATTCTTCCACTCCTATAAGAGTAGATCATTTGATTATTTTATGTTCTCATGGATAGTGAAGTTTAATTTTATTGTGATTCATATCTCATAAACAAAAAATCTTTATTTCATGAATCATGATTATCATATATAAAATTATTGTTATGACATTTAAATGTTAATTTCATTTTATCATACAAATATACTCATGTTATGATTAAATGTTAATTGAAATTTCCATGACTACACAAAAATGTATTTGGGATCAAATTTTTTTATGTTTTTCCTATGTAAATTGAAAAAGATTTTAATTTTGATATGTCTAAAATGGTTGATTGTAACACCCCAAGTTTCTATGGTATGCTTCCCTTTGACTAATGTGATAGCGTGTGTTGTAAGAAACACCAAGTTCTAACACACCATAACCAATCAAACTAGGTGTTATGAATAGTAATACCTTCTTTTTGAAATTATATATTTCAAAAAGGACTTCATTTTTGGATTCGAAATATCGAATTTAGCATAAGGTGAAATTTTGGAACTTTTTGGATAAATTTTAATATTCTGATGAATAGTGAAAATTACTAAATCTTAATTAAAAACAACTTTTTTAATCAAAATAATTTAAATTGATAAATTATTAATTGTTGTGCTTTTAAAGTATATTTAGAATATATTTATACCATTTAATACAATGTTGGTCATTGGAAATAATTTTACAATTAAACCGAACATAAACAAGTATCAATCCTTCTAAGACCAAGGAAATCCATGAATGGACATCACCTATGAGTATTACTGAGGTACACAGTTTTATTGGTTTGGCAGGTTATTATCAATGTTTCGTCTAGAATTGTTCCCGATTGGCTAACCCATTAACGAAGCTGACACATAAAGGGGTTAAATTTGTTTGGACAAAAGAATGTGAAGAATGTTTCGAAAAACTGAAGATAAGATTAGTTAATGCTCCTATATTGACTCTACCATCGGGGAATGATGGGTTCATTATTTATAGTGATGCATCAAAGAAAGGACTTGGTTGTGTCCTTATGCAGAATGATAGGGTTATTGCCTATGCATCCCGACAGTTGAAAATTCATGAACAAAACTATCCTCCACATGATCTCGAGTTAGCAGTTGTGATCTTTTCTTTGTAGATGTGGAGGCACTACCTCTATGGTGAAAAATGTGAGATTTATACTGATCACAAGATTTTAATGTATATTTTTTTCACAAAAAGAACTCAAAATGAGGCAAAGGAAATGGCTTGAATTACTCAAGGATTATGATTATACGATACACTACCACCAGGGGAAAGAAAACAAGGTGGCAGATGCTTTGAGCAGAAAAGACCATGGAGATTTGAACAATATGAGAATTGAATGGGAACCAATTTTCATGGATCTAGTGAATATGGACATGGGAATAACCAGGGAAGGTGAAACATCAATGATTTTTCAAATGGTTGGCAAACCATCCTTACTAGAAATGATTAAGAGTTCTCAGACTGATGATGATGAATTTCAAAAGAAGATTAAATCTGTGAATGATGGGAGATTGAGAGACTTTGTGTATGAAGAAGGAATTTTGAAATTCAGGAAAAGACATTGTGTTCCTGATATACCTGATCTAAAAAGGGAATTGCTGGATGATGCTCATAGTTCCAATTTCTCTATACACCCTGGGAGCACCAAAATGTATAGAGATTTGAAGGATCATTTTTGGTGGGACAACATGAAGAGGGAGATTGCTGATTTTGTGTCAAGATGTATTGTTTGTCAACAAGTGAATGATGGAAGTCAACAGCCTAGAGGAGTCATGAAACCTCTTCCCATACCGGAGTGGAAATGAGACAATATTACGATGGACTTTGTCATGGGGCTACCAAAGACTCCTAGAAGGAATGATGCAATATGGGTTTTTGTTGATCGTCTTAACAAGTAAGCATATTTTCTTGTTATAAGAGAAGATCTACCACTGGAATGTCTAGCAAGACTATATATTAATGAAGTTGTGAGACTTCATGGAGTACCTCTATCGATTGTTTCTGATCGTGATCCCTGTTTTACTTCAAGATTCTGGAAGAGTCTTCATAAATCCCTATATACTGAACATCATTTGAGCACTGCCTACCATCCTCAAACAGATGGACAATCAGAACGAACTATTCAAACCTTATAATAGATGTTGAGATCCTACTCACTTGACTTTCAAGGAATGTGGGATCAATATTTACCTTTGTTAGAATTTTAATATAACAATATCTTCCATTTGAGTATTCAGATGGCACTATATGAAGGGTTATACGGAAAGAGATGTCGCACACCAACCTGTTGGGATGACGTTGGTGAAAGAAAACTTGTAGGTCCAGAACTAGTGGAGGAAACAGTGGAAAAAGTGATATAATCCAAAATCACATCAAAGTAGCTCAGAGTAGGAAGAAGAGCTATGCCCATAATCGAAGGAAGGATTTGGAATTTCAGGTTGGTGATCATGTTTTACTAAAGGTATCTCAATGAAAAGGAGTTATACGTTTTGGTAATAAAGGTAAATTGAATCCCAGGTACATCAGACCTTTCGATATTCTAGAACGAATTGGGGTTGTAGCTTACCGATTGGCAATGCCGCCAAGTCTCACCAAAGTTCACGATGTGTTCAACGTATCTCTGTTGAGGAAATACATGCCTGACCCAACGCATGTACTCACCTATGAGGAGTTAGAACTGGAACCCGATATTTCTTATTGCGAATATCCCATTAGGATTCTTGATATGAGAGAACAAGTACTGAGAAACCGGACGACTCGTCTGGTAAAAGTCTTGTGGAGAAACCATAAGATAGAAGAGGCAACGTGGGAACCCAAGGAACATATGATGAAGAACCACCCAAGAATTTTCATGAGATAAGTATTCTAGAAATTTCGAGGAAGAAATTATTTGAAGTAGGGGATAATGTAACACCCCAAGCTTCTATGGTATGCTTCTCTTTGAATAATGTGATAGTGTGTGTTGTACGCAACACCGAGTTCTAACACACCATAACCAATCAAACTAGCCATTATAAATAGTAATACCTACTTTTTAAATTTTTTTATTCCAAAATGGACTTCATTTTTGTATTCGGAATATCGAATTTAGCCTAAGGTTCAATTTTGGTACTTTTCGGATAACATTAATATTTTGACGAATAGTGAAAATTACTATATTTTAATTAAAAACAAATTTTTTAATCGAAATAATGTATATTGATAAATAACGAATTTTATTGGTTTTAAAATATATTTAGAATATATTTTTACCATTTAATACAATGTTGGTCATTGGACATAATTTCACAATTAAACCGAACATAAACATGTATCAATATTTTGATAGTTATTATATCATAAAAACACGCTTTTTGTTTTGACAGCGGAAATTAATTTTAAATTAATATATGCCACTTATGTGTTTTGAATTGGAAAAAATTGATTCCATATTTGGAATCCGGATGTTCAAATTGTGTAAATAGGTAACTTTTATTTTTAGACATTTTGAATAATTATTTCGGTAAATATTTGCTTTACCACCGTTAAGGGTAAATCTGATAAATAAGGGTTAACAAATAATATTATAATAACACTAAATTACCCTAAAACGTGTCCTAACCTTATTGGTTGATACATGTTCGACCATAGGCATCTTTGGGTAGATTTAGGTACCCCATGGAGCCACTTGTTGGTGATAGAGACAGTTTATTTTAATTAAGTTAAAATAAGTACAAAAATGACATAAGCATATATCTTTTAGAAAAACAATTTTTACATAGGGTGATATATGTTGGATGTTTGACTATAAATATTAATTAGAAAGGTAAAAAGTTTCCTACATAATTATATTTTATTTATAATTTTTCGGCATTAAATAATTTAATTTATTTATGACACAATGATGTTGAAGTAATTACCTAATTAATGAAAAATTAGAATAATTGATATTATAAATAACCAACTAAATATAATTTTATACTTTTTATGAATTAAACTAATTTTATAGGATAATATGACATGTTAGAATTACTTTAATTAACTTTTTTCTAAGTAATTATTCTGTTATGAGTTTTACAAAAATCAATTATTTAATTGTGTCAAAATTGACAAAAAAGGGTTCTTAAAACAAATATTATATTATTAATTGATATTAAATTCTAAAAATCTATGGTTCTTCAAAGAGACTTATATAATTATATATGAATCATTAATGGACAACTTGGTGGTCTCTAGGATGTATATATTATGTTTATTAACCGTATAATATAAAAATACAAAGAGACATTATAAAAGTGAAACTAATTAACTAAGAGTTAATACTTAAAGATAAGGTTAATATAATGACCCAAACCTTTCAAATTTCTATTGGTTGAGTGGTTTTTGACCCATACCCACCTCAAACTTTAAATAAACATCTTTGGAGCCATTATAAACCGAATATAAATTTATTATAAATTAATATTTCTAGCATTTCCAAAGGTGCCCCTCACCCCTCTTATAAAAGGGAACTATTCTTTCTCATTTCATTACACCTTCAAAGCCTTTTGGTTCGGCCAAAATCTTCCCCAAATAATCTCCCAACTTCCCTCACTACATCCTAGACGCTATAGTTTGATCATAAATCCATCCTATGGATCCCTTTTGATCATATAAAAAGGAAGAACCCGAAGGAGAGGTAATGTTTTCACCACCCTTTTTCAAGTTCCTTTCTTCTTCCACTTCTTCTTCCTTTGTTGTTACAATTCTAAAATAATAACACAAGTATCATATATATACTGTGATGTTATTATAAATACGGTACAACCATATTCAGTATTCTATCCATCCTTTGAATAACATGTCACCATACGTGCATATGTACGGCTTACCGTCTCCACGTCGTGGTGTAAATGTTATTCAAAAAATTATTATTTGGATGGTTATAATAATGATGTTTAATTCATGTAAATAATAAATGTAAAATGATAATGATTATGTATATATGATATACAATCCAATTATATATTATTTTAATATCAAAAGAATGATATTGTCGCTCAGGCGTACGTATGAACTACCGTCTCCACGAACGCGATGAGATTCATTCTCCATCATATCTATTCAAGTATAATTCTCATTTGATGATTAATAATAGTATATAAGGACTTGATGTCATTCTGTATATGATTAATATAGACCCTATCCATTATAAACATGGCTCACATAACCAAACATATAAATGAAAATGAGTAAGTTAACACCAAAAAGAACGATAATACTAAGATATTATTAAAAAATCAATGTTAAAAGATCATATATGATATCATATTAATGCATATGATTCTTTTATAATTTAATAACAATTATTTCACCATTATACATCAGGTTTACCTACCCCAACCAAGGAAATGTACAAGGTAAGGGTTTATTTCGCAATCTCTTCATTATCAGAGGTTGTTTATACGTTATAATCTACTGGGACTTCTTTATCATCCACATCCATTTTTCTTAAAAATGTAATTCAACACATTTTTACAATTTACAAGAATATGGTTTAAAGTCATTTATTCCCTTGATTGACTTTTTATAAGTGGTTTATAATTGAATCATTCCATCGTTTTCCAAACAAGGTGCATTTAACCTTTTCGTCAGAATTTAGGTAAGAATGTTTCTTTATGTTATACGGTGGGTGTGGCTATTTTCCGTCGAATATTCCCTTACAAGCTTATAAGAATATTTTCAAAAAATTTGTTATTTTATAAATATATTACTTTTAATGATTTCAAAATAGAAAGAGATATTTTACTAAAAAGAGTTTTGATTTCATATATATCAATATACTTTGATGGATTTTACGCTTATTTGATGTTGATTTATTATGATACAAAACTTCTATATTGTATTGAAGGTTTGGAGATATGTATGAATGTGGATGTGTTATTTTTATACCATTCATGTTTTATGGATTAAGTATTTACATTTCGTATTCTAGTTTTAATACAAATGTTTATGTTATGTTTAAACCTTTTCATATGGGAATGCATTGGACTTAATATGTGATGGGTGGAGCCCGCTATAGCTCCTTGATGCATCAGTAGGACTCATGAGACAAACTAGTGTCTTGACACAAGGCCTTGACAAAATATTATTTGTAGTCTTGGCACGAGGCCTTGGCTATGTGGTTATGATAGTCTAGCATTATGCAGTCCATCATTATGAAAGTGGTTATTGATGTTGCATTTGATTATTCGATTAGTAGAATATCCTTGTGAATAAGTAAATGGCATTATTTCATTTTATTTTCTCCATACTATGTTTAAGTTCAAGTTCAAAAGGCTTTTGTTTTAGTTATACACTGCCTTAAATGTTTATTCTTATTTGTGAATGTTTTCTCTATATTGTTATCCTTACTGGGCATTTGAGCTCACCACTTTTCTTTGTTTTATTTTTCCCTGGATGGGAAGAAGTAAGTTATGAATGACCTGCAGGGATATTATGAGGGGATAATAGTGTGGACTATGGAGACATAATGTTGTTGTAGTTTTTTTTCCACTTTATGATGTAATGTAAAACTTTATGAATATATCTAGTATTTCCAAGACTACTAAACCTATCAGTCTGTCGAGATTTGATCTTTCTTGTGATCATGTCAATGTTATGTAATAATGCACCGACTCTGGGTAACTGGGGTCCGGGCGTTACAGTTGGTATCAGAGGAAGTTTAGTACAAACCTTGGAAGCTACATTTAGATAATCTCTGACTAGAGCACATAGTCGTAAGATGAACTTTTAGGATTAGTAGAGAAGAACTTCCTAGAATTTTGGTATTGTAGAGATTTTGTGAGTTTTCTGAGCAATACATCCCTGTCTGGATACGAGCAGGTAGAGGCGGCTCTGGCACAGATGTACCTAGGGGTAAAACCCAAAAACACTGCTTTGATCTAGACTCAAATAGGAACTGGTGCACGACAACAGGCCTTGCTACACTCTTGGTTACGACACTCCCGAGTGATATTCTTAGGATAACTCTCATTTTCTTTACAAATCATTATGAAGGGTTTATGAGTATATACTTCCTCAAAGAATTTTTTATTATTATTTTGTATTATATCCATAAATAGTTCAATTTATGTTAAGTGTTTTATAAGTATGGAATTTTTTAATTTGATTAATAAACTGATCTAGATTATGCCATTGTTTAGAAATGGTGCCTAGTGGAAGAAATGTAAACTGTATCAATGCACACACTCCATGTAGGGATTACCCTCCTGCCCAAGATAATTATAGTGGAGCTTGTGATGCAACTGGTGCCAATCATCTAATCACCATACTGGTACAACTCACTCATGTTATCAATAATAACCTTACCCGTATGGAGCACCCTGATCCACAGCGTGGAGGATCAATGTTAGATCGATTCATGAGTCAATAACCACCAACATTTAATTGGAGTATAAATACCTTAGTAGCTGAGAAATGGATAAATTACCTAGAGAAAATATTTCAGGCTTTGGGGAGTAGTGAAATGGAAAATGTTATCATGGCAGTTTACCGCCTCACGGGAGATGCTGATCAATGGTGGTCATCGATTCAAAACATGAAGGAAGATGATGAAGTGTCAATTGTGGAATGGAGGGAGTTCAAAGATCTCTTTTTAGAAAAATACTTTCCTTGCGACCATTGAGCATATATGGAAAGGAAAATTCCTGAGTCTGAGACAAAAGGAGGATGAGAATGTCAAAAAGTATGAGGCTAACTTTACATGGTTAGAAAGGTATGCTGGAGATTATATACATAACACAATAAGTAAGATTGATCATTTCATTGATGGGTTAAAACCATTTCTCCATCGAGCATTAGTCTCACAATCCTTCTCATCGTACAAAGACGTTGTCCGATGTGCTATCAAGATAGAAAAGGAATTCTCTAAGTCTTATGACTTTAAAACAAAGCAAGAGAAGAGGAGATCTGTTGATCAATCTGGGAATGGAAATAAGGGGAAGAAGGGAAAGGTTGAATATCCATCCTATAGTAAATGTGGGAAGAAACACCCTAGTACTTGCTTGAATGGAACAAGAGTCTGTTACAAGTGTGGTGAAAAAGGCCACCAAGATCGTGATTGCAAAAGGAAGAAGGAAGCTACCAATGTTCAGTGCTACAATTACAGGGGTATGGGACATTTTTCAAATTAATGTCCTTAGCGTCAGGGGAAATTACCACAGAAAATGCCAACGGATCAAGGCCAAGATTATGTTATCACTACTGCTGAGGTAAAAGCTCTGAAAGAGGTGGTGGCAGGTAATTTAATGGTTTCCTCATGTTTAGAAAATGCATTATTTGATTCTGGATCATCACGTTGTTTCATATCTTCCCTGTTTTCTAAGAAAATTACATATTTCCAATTTGATTTAACAAGGGAGTTGTCAGTTAAAAATCCTAAGTGAAGTATCATTTCAACAAAGTTTTGCGAATCAGTCCCCATTAGAGCACATAAATGTTATTTATCAGCTGATCTCATCATCATACGTATGATTGAGTTAGATATAATCCTCGGTATGGACTGGATTTTGGACTATGATGTGAAGATTTTTTGTAAGAAGAAAGATGTTACGATTCTTGATGATGTTGATAAGGAACACCTTATCTTTCGAGCAGAATCTTCACCACCTAATTCTTATCTGGATCCACCCCCAGTAGCTCAACTAAATTCAATTATTGGGGAGGAAGATAATGAAATGACTATGGGTGAGGAAAGGAATGTTCAAAAAGAGAATGTTACTATTTTGAAATAATATGTAGATGTATTTCCAGAAGATTTACCTGGACATCCTTTAGAACGACAAGTTGAGTTTTCCATTGATTTAATTCCAAGATCAAGGCCTATATCAAAGACCCCTTATAGAATGGCCACTGTGGAATTAGTTGAATAAAATAAACAACTAGAGGAATTAAGTAAAAAGGGATTTTTTCGTCCTATTGTTTCTCCAAGGGGAGCCCCTATTATTTTTGTTAAAAAGAAAGATGGAACTATGAGGTTATGTATCGACTACAGGGAGATCAATGCTATTACAATAAATAACAAGTATCCCCTACCTCGCATTGATGATTTATTTGACATACTGCATGGAGATCAATACTTTTCAAAGATTGACCTTCGATCTGGATACCACCAGTTGTGTGTAAAGAAGGAAGTCAATCTGAAGACAGCATTTCGAACCACGTACGGGCATTACAAGTTTACTGTAATGCCTTTTGGATTGACTAATGCACCCTCTGTATTCATGGATCTGATAAATAGAGTTTTCAAGGAATATCTCGATGAATTTGTGGTTGTATTCATTGATGATATCTTGGTATAATCCAAAAGCAACGAAGATCTTGAAAATCACTTGCGCATTATCCTGAAGACTCCGAGAAGAACTGAATTATAAGGGAAGTTTAGAAAGTGTGAATTCTTGCTACAAGTGATTTCTTTTCATAGCCATATTGTTTCTAAAGAAGGAGTCTCTATTGATCTTTCTAAGACCAAGGCAATTTAAGAATGGCCAACACTTATGAGTATAACTGAGGTACACAGTTTTATTAATTTGGCAGGTTATTATCGATGTTTCATCCAGAATTTTTCATGATTGGATAACCCATTGACGAAGCTCACACGTAAAGGGGTTAAATTAGTTTGGGAAAAAGAGTGTGTAGAATGTTTCGAAAAACTAAAGAGAAGATTAGTTAATGCTCTTATATAGACTCTACCATCGGGCAATGATGGGTTCATTATTTATAGTGATGCATCGAAGAAAGTACTTGGTTGTGTCCTTGTGTAGAATGATAGAGTTATTGCCTCTGCATCACGATAGTTGGAAATTCCTGACCAAAACTATCCTACACATAATCATGAGTTATCAGCTTTGGTCTTTGCTTTGAAGATATGGAGGCACTACCTCTATGGTGAAAAATGTGAGATTTATACTGATCACAAGAGTTTAAAGTTTATTTTCTCACAAAAAAACTCAACATGAGGCAAAGGAGATGGATTCAATTACTCAAGGATTATTATTGTACGATACACTACCACCTGGGGAAAGAAAACAAGGTGGATGATGCTTTGAGCAGAAATAACCATGGAGTTTTGAACAATATGAGAATTTAAAGGGATCCAATTTTCATGGATCTAGTAAATATGGACATTGGAATAACCAGGGAAGGTGAAACATCAATGCTTTTTCACATGGTTTCCAAACCATCTTTTCTAGAATGGATTAAGAGTTATCAGACCGATGATGAAAAATTTCAAAAGAAGATTAAAGCTGTGAATTATGGGAGATTGAGAGACTTTGTGTACGAAGATGGAATTTTGAAATTCGGGAAGAGACATTGTGTTCCCGATATACCTGATATAAAAAGGGAATTGCTGGATGATGCTCATAGTGTCAATTTATCTATACACCCTAGGAGCACCAAAATGTATAGAGATTTGATGGAACATTTTTGGTGGGACAACATGAAGAGGGATATTGTTGATTTTGTGTCAATATGTATGGTTTGTCAACAAGTGAAAACTGGAAGGCAACAGCCTGGAGGAGTCATGCAACCTCTTCCTATACCGGAGTGGAAATGGGACAATATTACGATGGAGTATTTCATGGGGATACCAAAGACTCTTAGAAGGAACGATGAAATATGGGTAATTATTGATCTTCATACCAAGACATCACATTTTCCTTATATAAGAGAAGATCTACCACTGGAATGTCTATCAAGACTATATATGAACGAAGTTGTCAGACTTCATGGTGTACCCCTATCGATTGTTTCTGATCGTGATCCCCATTTTACTTCAAGATTCTGGAAGAGTCTTCAGAAATCCCTGGATACTAAACTTCATTTGAGCACTTCCCACCACCCTCAAACAGATGGACAATCAGAACGAACTATTAAAACTGTAGAAGGCATGTTGAGATCCTTCGCACTTGACATTCAGGGAATGTGGGATCAATAGTTACCTCTGGTATAATTTTCCTATAACAATATCTTCCATTCGAGTATTCAGATGGCACCATATGAAGCATTATATGGAAAGAGATCTCGCACACCAACCTGTTGGGATGATTTTGGTGAAAGGGAACTTGTAGGTCTAGAACTGGTGGAGGAAAAATGGAAAAGGTGAAGGTAATCCAAAATCACATCAAAGCAGCTCAAAGTAAGCAGAAGAGCTATGCCGATAATCGAAGGAAGGATTTGGAATTTCAAGTTGGTGATCATGTTTTCCTAAAGGTATCCCCATGGAAGGGAGTTCTATGTTTTGGTAAGAATGGTAAATTGAGTCCCAGGTACATCGGACCTTTCGAAATTCTAGAACGAATTGGGGCTTTAGCTTACCGATTGGCAATGCCGCCAAGTCTCTCCAACGTTCACGATGTGTTCCATGTATCTATGTTGAGGAAATACATGTCTGACCCAACGCATGTACTCACCTATGAGGAGTTAGAACTGGAACCCGATCTGGCTTATTGCGAACAGCCCGTCAGAATTCTTGATACAAGAGAACATGTACTGAGAAATCGGATGACTCATCTGGTAAAAGTCTTGTGGAGAAACCATATGATGGAAGAGGCAACATGGGAACCCGAGGAACTTATGATGAAGAACCACACGAGTCATTTCATGTGATAAGTATTCTAGAAATTTGGAGGATGAAATTATTTGAAGGAGGGGAGAATGTAACACCCCAAGCTTCTACGATATACTTCTATTTAAATAATGTGATAGTGTGTGTTGTACGCAACACCGAGTTCTAACAGACCATAACCAATCAAATGAGCCATTATAAATAGTAATACATAATTTTTGAAATTATATATTTCAAAATGGACTTCATTTTTGGATTCGGAATATCGAATATATCCTAAGGTGAAATTTTGGTACTTTTTGGATAACTTTAATAGTTTGATGAATAGTTAAAATTACTAAATTTTAATTAAAAACAACTTTTTTAATCGAAATAATTTATATTGATAAATTATGAATATGAGTGGTTTTAAAGTATATTTAGAATATATTTTTACCATTTAATACAATTTTGGTCATTGTACATAATTTCACAATTAACCCGAACGTAAACAAGTATCAATCTTTTAATAATTATTATATCTTAAAAACACGCTTTTTGTTTTGACAGCAAGAATTAATTTTAAATTAATTTCTGCCACTTCTGTGTTTTGAATTTGGAAAATTGGATTCCATATTTGGAATCAGGATCTTCAAATTGTGTAAATAGGTATCTTTTATTTTTATACATTTTAAATAATTACTTCGGTAAATATTTTATTTACCATGGTTAAGGGTAAATCGGGTAAATAAGGGTTAAAAAATAATATTTTAATAATAATAAATTGCCCTAAAACGTGACCTAACCTTATTGGTTGATACATGATCGACCATAGGCATATTTGGGTCGATTTTGGGACCCCATGGAGCCACTTGTAGGTGAAAGGGGCACTTTATTTTAATTATGTTAAAATAAGTACACAAATGACATAAGCATATATCATTTAGAAAAAAACATTTACATAGGGTTATATAAGTTGGATGTTCGACTATAAATATTAATTAGAAATCTAAAAATATTTCCTACATAATGATATTTTATATATTATTTTTAGACATTATATAATATAATTTATTTATGACACAACCATGATGAAGTAATTATCTATTTAATGAAAAATTACAATAATTGATATTATAAATACCCAAATAAATATAATTTAAAAATTTTAATGAATTAAAGTAATTTTATAGGTTAATATGACATGTTAGGATTGCTTTAATGAACTTTTTTTGAAGTAATCATTCTGTTATTATTTTTAAAAAAATCAATTATTGAATTGTGTCAAAATTGACATAAAAGAGTTTTTAAAACAAATATTATATTAATAAATGATATTAAATTATAAAAATCTATTTTTCAGTCAAGAGACTTATATCAAGATAGTTGTAACATTAATGCACCACTTTGGGGTCGCTTGGAAGTATATGGTAAGTTTATTAACCATATAATATAAAAATACAAAGAGACAGAGTAATATTGAAACTAATTAACTAAGAGTTAATACTTAGAGATAAGGTTTATATAATGACCCAAACCTGTCTAAATTCATTTTATTGAGTGGGTTTCTACCCATCCCCACCTTAAAAATTAAATAATCAACTTTTGAACAATTAGAAACCGAATATGAATTTATTAGAAATTAATATTTATAGCTTTTTCAAAGATGCACCTCACCCCTCTTATAAAAGGGCACTCTTCCTTCTCATTTCATCACACCTTCAAAGCCTTTTAGATCGGCCAAAATCTGGCCAAATACTATACCAACATCCCTCAATACATCCTATAGTCCTTATTTTGATCACATAGCCATCCTAAGGAGCCCTTTGATCATATCAAAAGGAAGAACCCGAAGAAGAGGTAATGTTTTCACCACCCTTTTTCAAGTTCCTTTCTTCTTCCACTTCTTCTTCCTTTGTTGTTACCATTATAAAATAATAACTCCCGTATCATATATATACATTTATGTTATTATAAATATGGTACAACCATATTCAGTATTCTATCCATCCTTTGAATAAAATGTCACCATACGTGCGTACATACGGCGTACCGTCTCCACGTCGTGGTGTAATTGTTATTCAATAAATTATTATATGTATGGGTATACTAATGATGATTAATTCATGTATATAATAAATGTAACATTATAATGATTCTTTATATATGATATAAAATCCAATTATATAATATTTTAATATCAAAAAAAAGATATTGTCGCTCGTGCCTATGTACGGACTACCGTCTCCACGAACGCGATGAGATTCATTCTCCATCATATCCATTCATGTATAATTCTCATTTGATGATTAATAATATTATATAAGGACTTTATATAGTTACATATATGATTAATATACAACATATCCATTACAAACATGGCTTACGTAACAAAACATGTAAAAGAAAATGAGTAAGTTAACACCTGAAACAATGATAATAATAAGATATTATTAACAAATCAATGTTAAACGATCATATATGATATCATATTAATGTATATGATTCTTGTATAATTTAATAACAATTATTTCACCATTATAAAATAGGTTAACCTACCCAAACCAAGGAAAAGTACAATGTAAGAGTTTATTTCGCAATCTCTTCATTATCTGATGTTGTTTATACGTAATAATCTACTGGGACTTCTTTATCATCCACATCCTTGTTTCTTAAAAATGTAATTCAAAACATTTTTAATATTTACAAGAATATGGGTTAAATTCATTTATACCTTTGTTTGAATTTTTATAAGTGGTTTATATGGGAATCTTTCCGTCGTTTTCAAAACAAGGTGCTTTTAACCTTTTCGACAGAATTAAGGTATGAATGTTTTTTTAACTTATACGGCAGATGCGGCTATTTTTAGTTGAAGCTTCCCTTACAAGCTTATAAGAATATTTTCAAAAAATGTGTTATCTTATAAATATATGACTTTTAAGGATTTCTAAATAGAAAGAGATATTTCTCTAAAAATAGTTTTGATTTCATCTATGTCAATATCCTTTGATGGATTTTACTCTTATTTGTAGTTGATTTAATATGATACAAGACTTCTATATTTTATTGAAGGATTTGTGATATGTTTGACTGTGGATGTGTTATTTTTATACCATTCATGGTTTATGAATGACATATTTACATTTCAAATGCTAGATTTAATACCAATGTTTATGTTATGTTTAAACCTTTTCATATGGGAATGCATTGGACTTAATATGTGATTGGTGGAGCCCACTATAGCTCCTCGATGCATCGGTACGTCTCATTAGAAAAACTAGTCTCTCGGCACAAGGCCTTGACAAAATCTTATTTGTAGTCTTGGCACGAGGCCTTGGCTATGTGGTTATGATAGTCTGGCATTATGCATTCCATCATTATGAATGTGGTTATTTATATTTAATGTGTTTATTGGATTAGTAGAATATCCATGTGAATAAGTAAATGTCATTATTTCATTTTATTTTTTCCATGCTATGTTGATGTTCAAGTTTAAAAGGCTTTTTTTAGTTATACACTGCATCAAATGTTTATTCTTATTTATGAAAGTTTCCGCTATATTGTTATCCTTACTGGGTATTTGAGCTCACCACTTTTCTTTGTTTTATATTTGCAAGGATTTGAAGAATTAAGTTATGAATGACCTGTAGGGATATTATGAGGGGATAATAGTGTGAACTATGGAGTCATTATGTTGTTGTAGTTTTTTTTCACATTATGATGTAATGTAAAACTTTATGAATATATATAGTGTTTCCAAGGGTACTAATACTATTAGTCTTTTGAGATTTGATCTTTCTTGTGATCATGTCAATGTTATGTAATAATGCACCGACTCTAGGTAACTGGGGTCGGGGTGTTACATTTAAAGTTATAAAAAATGTAATAAGATATTATATAATTAATTTTGAACCAATTATTATATATCAATGATTCCAAATTCAAAAACTCATTGTGGTTCTAGGGTGGATCATAATGATATTAAATAAAAATATATATAATATGATGTTTTTTTGGAATGAAATGATTGTGTATCTATAGTCGGTATTAGAGAGGGGAAATGTAACTGTTGGATATTATGAAAAAAAATCATTGAGAACCCTTTTTATATGTCATAGAATTTGAGAAAATAAAATATTATATTCAATAAAGGATTGTGGTTTTCCTAGAAAAGACATCAATATTTGGATAATGGTATGTCGATGTAGGAATAGGACAACTGATCTAATTAAAAAACAATATAACATGATGAATTGACATGAAATAAATCATCCACACTCAATGATAAGTGGGCATAACCCTACACACCATCATAGACACTCCCATGATATATCATTGGGATAATTCATATGTTTAGTGTGAACCTTTATGATGGATATAAATTGATAATTAACCTGGATATATCATTCAAATGTTTAGTGTGAACATTTATTGACAACGGCCATGCAAGGTAATATTATGATTTTTCCATTTTGGGAGACCTATTAAATGATTTTTTAAATATATTGAGATATTATTAGTGAACAATAATTATTCTACTAATTTTATGATGTGATAAAATTTAATTTACAAAAATAATGAAGAACAATTCCTAATCGATATTCATTTTTCATTATTATAGATGATGTTGAAATTGACTTAACCACAAACAAATGAAGAAATAGTTAATATGAAATTGAAATAATTGAAATAATTATACATTCTCATTCTCACTATTATAAATGAGAAATAATCCACCCACATTATAAAAATGTTCTTAAAATATAAATCCTACTCTTTTATCATCATTTAAAATAATTTTATAGTCTTTTCCACCCATAAGGTATAGTGATTTTCTAGTCATTTCCATTATCATGATGATGTTCTCTAGAAATACCTATTAGTCCTTATCCATTATTTCTCTCCCCCATGTCAATCATTTTACTTTCTTCCAATGTTATCATTATCTAAGAACCAGTTTGTGTTTTCGTTTTAGGTTACCATTATGTTTCACACTTCTATTTTTTAAAGATCGTTTATTATCCTTTTGGGCGATTTAGGTTTTTAAAAATGGTATTTTTAAATGATGATACTTTTATAAGTGAAAAAAACTAAGATTAAATAAATTATTTATGGGTGGATAATACAACATGGTGAAAATGATGTTAAGAATAAAAATTATCTAGACAAGTTTATCAACATAAAACACTATGCTTTAAAATAGTTGTGATATAATAAAAAATATTATTATTTAAATATGACAATTATAACACAACATTTAAATATTTTTTTAGGCGAAAGAGTAATTAAACTATGAAATATTTTTATAATGGCCATACTCAATATAGATTTATTGATCAAAAATTTGAGATTTTGAACTCATTTTTATAAAATCATTTTATTATTTAAAAATCATTTTTCTTTAAATATTCAACTTTTGCCCATTTTTTATTCAATATAATAAATTGTTTTCACAAAATTTTAAAAGTATAATTTACAAAAGAGATTCTATATTTGAAATCAGTATAGAATTTTATTTTCCTATTATATTTTGGATATTTTAGAACAGATTTAATTATCATTAAATATTTATAATTATTTCTCTTATAAAAAAATGATTTCCCAATTAACATTTCTAAATATATAAATATTGTTAGAAATTTTTTAAAAATAAATTTGATAGTTTTTTTAAATAGTTCCAATTATTTTTATCCTAAATGTCATTAAGCATTAATTTTGGAAAAAAAAAATTCATACATAAAAGTAATTTTTTTCCCGAATGTCATCTTTTCGTTATGTTTTTCCAGATTATATTAAAATAAATTTCAATTAATTATTTAAATTTAATCATTAGAAATGGATTCCATATATTTATTATAAATTTAAAATTTTCAAATTGATGGACATTATTTTTATTCACCATGAATAATAACTAGTGTAAAACTTTGTCACCTTGATAAGGGTATGTCCAGTTATTAAGTATAAAATTAATGTGATATTGCCTTAAGAATATATATAATACCTACCTTACTTCAATCATATGTGTTTATTTCAACAATACTCTACCAATATTCAAATACATTGTTATTTAGTGCCATTATTCAATTATATTGTCTGTGATATTATATTATGTTAAAGAATATTTCAAAAATTCATTCAACATGATTAAATTAACCAGATATATTTAAATAAGGATTATAATATTTTAAAAAATAAAAGTATATTTGAAACATAATTAATTTTTCTTGTGGTAATTTATTAATAAATTTTAATGATAGAATTACTACTTTAAATGGTTATGAAATTCTTACGCAGTCATTTTTGAAGTTGTAAAAAAAATTAAATAATTTAAAGAACATATTGCATAATATTTTTTGGTGATTTATTTAATAAAAGTAATATTATTGATAAATATATTGTATTAGTGATGTTTTATGTTTTTATAATTTGATGAATTTTATTGACTTGATTTCATAAATTAGAACAATGTTAATAGTATTGAAAATGAATTTAATGGTGCCCTGTGTTATGTAATATGATAATAAATGAATAAAATTCATAAAATACGTTAATTTAGCCAAGTGCATGGGATATGGTCCGTAATACCATCCACTTTCCTATAGTGGTTCACCTATCCTTTATAGTAATATTTTAACACATATAGAGTTAAAAAACAATGATATTGTGGTAATCGTCAAAACGTTTTATTAATTGTGGCTAAAACAAAGAGATAAGAGTTAAGCCATAAAAAAACTAGTATTAATTTTATTATAGAAAGGAATTAAACATATAATTATCCTAATATATATATATATATATATATATTTGTATCCACATGAATATGAAAATTAAATTATATTAAATTCATGCTTTTTGTACTTATAAGGGCTCCCACATCATCACTTATATAAGAAAAAAAATGTTCCTCTATACATTACCATTAATTATACAATTAAATTTTCCAAACACATAAAATACTATTACTAAATAAATTATCTAAATTTCATATATTATAGTTTTCTAAATATACCATCAATATGATCGTTTAGTTGAGATCCAAATTTAGTTCTTTAAATTGGAGGGAGCGTGTTTAGAGATCATTTTCAATTTACATTTTATTATAACTCCCTAAATTAAATCACAAATATTACAACATAACAAAATTATTGTCATCTATATTATGGGACATGTTTTATTTAATGTAATAACTACATTTATATCATTTTCCCTTAAAATTGGAAATAATTGTACAGCTAATTTATACATGTCGACTATTACCTCCATGAAGCGATATGATTGTTTTCCATAACATAATCACAAAAAAATTAATAATGATTATTCTAATATACATATATATATATATATGAAATTAAAATTAATTATACTATTTTAGTTCCAAATATTTTAATCATTAAATAAATTTCTTTCCAACAATCCATCAAAACATTGAACATAAATCATGATCATGAAGCATCAACAATATCCACGAAGTGGTGTAATTCAATCCCCATAAAAAAATTAAATCAGTATTTATAAAATTATATACAATGATTATAAATTAAAATAATGAAATTATTAACATTATGTAGATGATCTAAGTATGATCTTGTTATAAGTACCGAAACATCTAAAATGAACATTATATTATAAATGAAATAGTTGGAAATAAAAAATGACTATTTTAATAAAAAACTATAATATGATTATTGTTAAAATGATATAATTTCATTATATAAGATATTTTTAGTTTTTTATAAATATATAATATAATTACTGTAAATCTATATGTTTCATACAGGATAATAGAGCATTTAAGAAGAAGCTTGGACAAGAGGAAAACGATTCCAATATCACGTTTTTTATATGTGATAGATTATATAATTAATTTCTTGTTATTTTTGTGCTATATATAAAACCCATGAATTTTATTAATAATAAATTTCCTTAAAATTATAGTTATTTACAGATCTATATAATTTTCAATATTTCATGATGTTTTTATTGGAATACTAGAATATTTTTATAGGTCCTTCATGATAATATTTTTCTTTTTGTACAACATTGGTTTTATTTAACAATTTTTCATTATGATATGTATATACTAAAACTTTTACATGTTTTTTAATTTTTTTCCTTTATTAATATGATTTATATTTAATATTGTTCTAATTTGATCTGTTGGGTTTAAATTCTTATGTTACTAACGTGGAAAATGTTATCATCTAAATTAATCTTTTAAGGATATTTTTTCAACTACTATCATTTATTAGGTGTAAATACTTCCAATTTAACTTAATAGATAATTAATAAAATTATTTTAATTATACATTAAGCCTCATTTTACTATATTATTTCATGGGAATTGTTATTTAAAAGATACCAAAGTGGTAAGGATTAATTATTTGATCTCAATTTTAATTGGTGTCCTTTAATGTTATATTTTATGTTGTGGAATTATATGATTTCACATATATAAACCCTGTGAACATTATTATAATATAGTTTATTATGACTTTTTATGGTTCTATTTTCATTAATATGTCACTTTTACCTAGAGAGAGCTAAAATAATGTTTTTTTGGGAAACTGCACATATTTATCTTTTTCATTGGTAATCATTTTCATCAATTCCCATATTTTCCAAATATTTATAAAGAATACTCATTTATATAGTCAAATTGTATCATCAAATCATTCGCATCTATGTGATAATTTTTTCAAAATGTTTTCCAAGTAATCACCGTCTTATTTTCAAAATGAATCATTTTTTACCTTCTCCTAATGATAGAAAAAAATATTTCATAACATAAATAAAAATTGGAGATTTCCCGCCATCAGGACAATTATTTTATTTCAATAACACATTATATGTTTCCTAGGTAATTTTTAAATAAATTTTTTTTATCAAAATTGATTAAATTTTTAGTTTTCCGAATATTGAATGGAAAATATATTTTCTATCTTTTCAATGAAATTTATTAGATGCTCATTTATTGGGTTATTAATCTATTTAAACGTGATTTATATTCTTTATGATCCTCTAGGTATATTTATAATTATATATATGTTGTTTCGATAGAAGGATTAAGAATATGTGAGAATTTATATAAAATCTATTTAATTCAAACGGTCTAGTCCACCATGATGAATACTTTAATGATTAAGTTGAAGATATTTTAATATAATATATTTATTTTCTAGGGGAAATGTTATTGTTATATAATAATTTTTTATGATATTTGGACATACCTATCAATGAAATTTTTTATTGTGACATCATGGTCTATTAATTTACTCCAATCCATTGGGTATTAATTAATATTTTTGTGGATTAAATGTTTTATATGAGATAACTATAAGCCCATTATAAGTTAATATTGTGCCTTCATACATCGTTGAAATCACAAGGGATATGGTCAGATTATAATTGTATTGTATTACAAAAAATCACATGCTAAAAGGATATAGTCTAGTTAATTTTTTAGGTTCATCCCATCAGGTAGGAAACAAAAAATAGAAATCAATGACATGGGACCTTTTGGTGAAAGATTCTTTTCAGGTAGTTTTTATTTGGGAATTCTATAAAAGGAGAGTTGAGAGGATTCTAGAGAAAATAGATAGATATTGGTATATATTTTTGGTATTTGTAAAAAACGTTATCTAAATTCCAACATGGCAGGATTATATGGTTTAGGCAACTAATCATGTGGAGTTTGCTAGTTTTTTTGGTCAAATGAACTATATTGACCAAAGAGGTAACATTTCCTTGTTCATGAAGTAGAGACAACCAAAATCATTATTCTTTGATTCTAATGCATAATGTATTTTAGGATATTGGTGATAACCAAATCTACACCAACCTGGATAGGGTCCTTCACTCAAATATATAGTCGTCAGGAATGTTCAATTGAATTAGATAGAAAAAGATTATGTTTCATGATTACTAATACATTAGGTTGACAAATTGAGAATTAAATTCATATTACATTCATGTTATCTTACTATCAATTCCTACCCCATGTGATTTAAACCCACATGTTATTATTGAGTGTATTAATAATAGACAATATTCAAAAAAATAATACAATGATCAAATTTAAATGGTTAACACATGTGTGATTATTTAGATTCACTAAATGGGATGAACATGCAACCCCAATTAAAAACTGTATATCAAAATTTAATTAAATACTTACTTGAAATGATAGATAAAAGGAATACCACAACAGAGATTATATGATTGATGATTTAATAAGGTTGTTATGATGAATTTGGGAGAATATTATGTTGATACACAACCGTGGATGCTAGTAATAAAATAAACTAACATAAAGTGACATAAAATTTTGAGTTTAGTGGATGTGGAATTGAAGGGAATGGGAAATTGATATAAATAATAGAATACATATTCTTTATAATCTCTCCAAATATGACACCCATCAGGTTTATTTATAGGATAATAATTACACGACATGTAATGAGATTCACATCGTTTATTAGATGATCTGTGTGATTCTCTACAGATTTCAATTCTATGTATATCATAAAACTATCTTGTTAGAGATTTGAATATTTGACTACTTTCACACAGTGTATCCATGAATCTCAATGTGAAACAACTTTCTAGTTATATATTTCTTGTGAATTTTGAGTTTAAATGATTTATAATATGTGTTGTCCACTCATGACATGTAATGGATTATCCTCTTTCAATCATCACGACTTGGGTCACAAAATGATTCATGACATTCTAGATTCAGTTACACCATTCTATACATCGTTTAATGATGTTTTTTTAATTTTAATGTGATAGTATTTCTATTTTCTTACATTTTACTCTTTGGAAGCCTAAAAAAATAATTTTTAATAAATATAACACATTACATGTGAATTATCAAATATTGAATATAAAATCAGCAACAAAATAACAAAATGTAGTTTTTCATGTACCCAAGACGTTATACCACACCCAATTAAAGGTTAATGATACTTTATCATAATATCAAAATAGAGAACTTGATAGGATATCCAATGCACAAAAGTGGGTACATTGGAGGTTAACCACTTCCCAAAAAAGGGTACTATGGTTGTTATCTCATACATAATGTTATAATGTTGGGGTTTTTTCATGATCATGAAATGTTATTAGTATCATCTTAGTGAGAAATAAAATAGTTTTTCTATTATTAGGGTTATTCCACGATCTTATGAATTGATCCTTGGCATATTACATTTTTCATTGAAAATGAGATTTGATTCTCTTTTGATCTATATATTTTGAACATCAAATAATTATTCCATTAATAATTATTACGATATATTAATTTATGGGTATTTTTTTCAAATTTTAAGATTATTTATTAATAAAAATATAATTTTTATGTCCTTTAATTATCAACAATAAATCGGATGTATAACATTAATGAGAATATAAACTCACCCTTTCTTATATTTCATTTTCACTTGGATATTAAAGATGATTTTTTGTATTATATTTCGATGACTGGTTATAGTTGTAAATAATATAATAGAAGACTATGTACTTGTTTTATAAAACTATTATTCATGTTGTCATATATCTAATTATACTAATCTTTTATGGGTTTGATATGAATTTTGAAGGTATGATATGAATATTACTATATTTAGTTATAATATTTAATTATGAAATTATTGGGTCACTATAAAGAAACCCACATTTAAGATTAATACAAAATTCTCACACAAGGATATGTGTATGGTTGAAGTGTGAAAACTAGATCACCCTAACATTTAACTATATTTGTTTTTTCAAACGATTCTATGATATTATTCTATTATAAAAAATACAGTATTTCTAAAAAAGATTTATTGTAGGGTTTCATCTCAGGTGTCTAGCAATACCCTCCTATTAAGGGAATGGTCCATACTAAGTATAAAACCCAGCCATCTTATTGGTTTCTTACCAGTACATTCCAAACAAGTCCCCTTATGGGAGGTCACAGATAATGTATCGTTTCCATCCCAAATCAATCCAAAGATTTTGACGAACTAGTAACCTAGTCATCAATAAAAACTCAGAGGGTGCATAGTAAATACAACCATGGTAATCTATGCTCACTCGATAAATTAAAACATTATACAATAGTCATCGATCATCAAATATAACATTCCCAAAAAAATAGTACCATTTTATCCTCATTTTTGAGTAAGAAATTTGATCAAATATACATCCTTGGTATCTCAAGACATTAAAAACAATTATTCTCTATTCATCCAAGCTCAATTAAGAAATGTCCAAAAATTGTACCTTTATTATCCATCATCACTTAGAAGTATCGAAAAAAAATATATAACTTTATGTTCCATAATCGGTGTAATTGTTTGATATTTTTTATGAAACATTTCTATATAAAAAAAATTATTTCATCGATATATTACATTGCACCCAATAACGAGTTTAAAAGAACCCAATTACATAAATACAAATATTATATTTTTATTTTATTTTAGCCATTGGATTTGTGGGTATGGATATAAATGAATAAATTATGTAAAAAATATAGTTTAGAAATTTATATATATTAATTATTATTTAAAAGATTATTTTAATTAAAAACTAATATTATATGAAAATAAAATAATTTTTTATGTAAGAAATATTTTTCATGTGATCAATATATTTTAAAATAATTAAATACAACAATCCCTACTATTGAATGATTTTAATTAAATTAATATTTTATTTACATTTACAATTTATATATACATTCAGAAAATATGTCTCTATGCATAGAATAAGAATAAATTTAGGTTCATTGCTTAAAATATAGTTTTTTCAATTGAGGTGTTTATTTCATATATTATACAATTAGAGAAAAATTCACATCTCAAATTTATAGGTCTTGATATATAAAAAATGATTTACATATTTAAAAAATATATTTTTTATTTTTTTAAATTTTCCATTTTTGTTATTGGTCAATATGAATACTAAGCATGGTAAAATTTATATGCTCTGTAATGGATTAATTATGTTAATATTTATTAAAAATTTGTGATTATACCATCATTTTTAATAAATATACTTCTTTTTTTAATTTAATTTATCCCTTATCACCATAGGCTCAAAAATATATTATCTTAATTGATAGTTCACTATGAAATTTATTTACATATTATTTAATTCATTGAATGGTAAAAAATTTACACTCTTAGTTTTAAATATCCATTATGTTTTCAAATATAGATAAATAGTTATTATTATTGAATATTAATAGTTACATTGTGGAAATAATTATATTAATTATGGTTATTTAAATATTTTTTATGTATTATATAATTACTTTAAATACATGTCTAATGATCATAAAATATATATTTAAATAATAGAGAAATAATATAAATGAAATTAATTATATTTAATGTTATCTAATTAAGTAAGATATATTTTTACATTAATATTATAAGTGAATAATACATATCAGTGCTCTGTTAATATATTATATGTGAACTAAAAAAATTATTTATGCCTTCTAATTCAAAATACATAAACAGGGTCAGAATTGAAATTAATGATATTTTATCGAAATAATATTTTCATTAATTATTTTAATGTAATTAAAATCTGTATGTATGAAAAGGTCATAATTTGTACATTTTTGAGACAATTTTCACTTTATAAGTAAAAACTAACTCCCATAAATTTTGAAAAATATGTTACGATAGTTAAATTTATAAATGATTAACTAAGAATTGGTCGAAATGAAAAGGTTTAAAAAAACCCAGAAAATGTCTATGTATTATTATTTATGGGGATTACAACCCTATAAAATTCAAGGAATTTCTCATGAGAAATAATTTATAATAATTTAATCTTTTCTAAAATGTTAATAGTTCCTATAAACACAATTATAAATAGAAACCTACCAACTCACAGAATTATATGACATTGTGGATTATGTATTTAAAAACACTATCAATATTCCTTCAAAAATTTCTTATCTATATTATATAGGTTCTCATATTCCAAAAATTCGAACCCCATATCCATTTATAGGTGATCTAATAGAGTCATTTCAATGAAATTGTATTCACCTTAACCAACCACTTTTTTTTACTATTCATTTCATCCAATAAATACATTCTATTTATGATTATACAATAAATATAGTAGTCTAACATTAAAATTTTGTATACGAAATCATATTATAACTCCTTTCTCCCATCAAATAAGAAGTAAAATTATATATCATTCAAACATAATACATACAGTTTCTATATAGTGATACAATTCATCAAATAGCTTCCTTTATTATTCATTGTTAATATGAATAAATTCACATTTATATATTATATTTATGACACTATTAGACTGTATGATTTATAATATAATTTCAACCACTTACCATCCAATCCCTTGGGAAATGATAACATTTCGTGTTTGTATCTGTGTACTATCACCTACATAATGTGATGTAATTATTTCTATTTCTATTTTACATTTATTTTATAAAGGATGAATTTGTTAAATATTATATATATATGTATTCCATACAATGAATGTTTTGTAAAGATAAATTAATATTTACCTTTCTTTTATTTAATCTATCAAAAAATAAAAAATAGTATGCATGTGTATGTGTCAACTATTGTCTCTATTAATGGTGTAATTTATTATTATATATCTAAAATTTAGGGATGAATATATATATATATATATATATATATATTAATAATCTAGAGAATATATTATAATGAGAACATTTTAAGGTCTAGTAATACTACGCTAAAATACTCATGATAAACTATACAATTAACACCTATAAATAATTAATTTTATAATAATTTATTGATATTAAGAGTGTGTAAATGTTATAATGGGAACATATATGTAATTATATGTATAGAAAAAAACTCTTATATTGTTATAATAAATTTAAATTATTATAGATAATATTATAGTTCTTTTCAGAAAAGGAGTACTCTATGTAAGGGATTTTTGTATCTTCTTTATTGTGGTAGGAAACATGTCTTATATGTATATGTTTTTTTATTGTCATTACAATTCTAATGAAGGAATTTTAATTTTATAATTTTGAATATTATTCCCCATATAGATTTGATTATTTTTTTTCATTCAGGGGGCTTATGATTTAAAAGTTACCAATGCGGTAAGGGTTTTATGTTACAATATTATTATTTTGTAGGGTTATTTATGATTATGTAATTATGATGAAATATTATTATAGAAATCTCATGTTTCTCATGAAATTTATTATTCTATATTTACATAATTAAAATACATTTTTTTCTTTCATATTCTATAACATATATAATAAAATTATGGAAAACATTTTTTTTGGTAAAATTAACATCATTGGATTTTTCGACTCAAAGAACATTGTCTTCTATTTCCCTGATTTCAGAAATTTTTTTAATTTATTTCAATATTATATTATTATTGTTTAATATAACATTTCCAACATTTTAATTTTAAAAAAATGTTTTTAAAGTAATATTTTTTTTTTCATATTCCCATTTAGGTACAATGTCACATTTATGAAAAAAAATAAGCAAGGAATTTTTTTTTCACCTAAGAAATGAATAAAATTTCCAAACATCATAAATATATAATAATATAATTATTACTTTAAATTATATTCATGATATTTTCAATCATATTTTTCCATTAAAATACATGATTTTTTCAATAAGTGAATACAAAAATTAAATAATTATTTCCTTAAAGAATGATTTAACATTATTTTAATGGTTTTTATATTCATTAGTGAAAGTAACTATTGATTAAATTATGATCTAACAGGGAAATTATCATCTTATACACCATTTATTCTTTATCTGGATGGCTGGTGTTTCTAGGATATTTTATTATAGAATACTTTTTTTTCATGGTTTATTAAATAATAAAATGTTTGTTAAACACATTACATTTCATTCATTTTGATAAGATAAATTCATTTTGATATTTTGGAATGGAAATTAATAATTTCAATTATTTGGAATGGGACAATTATCAATCTAAAATTTGTTATGTAAATGTTGTCATGTCATGTGATAAAATGGACTTGAATGTGGAGTGAACATAGTTCAATAAGGAAATTTTTGCACTATGATAGCATTGGAAGTGAACCATGACTACTAAGATGTTTTTGGGAGTAAACCAATTTTATTATGATAGTTTTGAAATAGGGAAGTAACTACTATGTAAACTATTTTCTATACTTATTTTTACACAAAAGTTTTATGTCTTATGCTTGTATTATGTCCTCATGTTTCAGGTTTTTTAATTCAATTCAAGACTATATATTACAAACTACAATTATTTTGGCCATGAAACATGATTATGATCTATGATATACATTTTATAATTTTTAAATTTTAATTTCATGTTATCATATAGTTTTTCTCATGTTCTTTTAATATGTTCACCAATATCTCCCATGTTTATCCTTAAAGGGAATATGAGCTTACTAATTTTTTATATTTCATATTCCCATGTTTTAAATAAAGCTATTAAATATGAAAATTATATTAATGGTCATAGTTATGAAATAAGAAGTTTTATATGACGTAGATAAGTTATTTTGTTTAATATTTATATTTTTCCAATGATACTTGATCTAAAATATTCAGATTGGATCAAAATGTTATATAATTAATATTATTATATTAATTTGTACTATCTATGTATGAAATATACGTGTCCCTATGGTTGGTATCATATCATGATTTAGATATCATATGGACACTAATAATAATAGAAATTATTAAAAAAACCAGGGATAAGTCTATATATATGGTAAAATGATTATTTTTCGGTAATGATAATGAATTAAAGAGATTAAATTTATAATTTATTTGAATATTTTTTAATGATTTATATATCCTCTAATTTTTTTGTCATGTTCATGTGTTATCCCACCACAATTAATGTATCTAAAAGTATTCTTTCTTAATTTTTTCAATGGAAGGATGGAACCTAATTGGATATTATTAGTATTAAATTCTTAGTACAATTGAATAATTTTCCTCATGTGAAATGGGATGTTTTGGGATATATAATAATTTTTTTATATTCTCACAATACATTCACAACATATGAACCACACTATGCTTCCAAACAATAAATGGAGTTATGGTCATTATGTTGAGTCCATAAATAAGTAATTCCCACCTTCTTATAGAGGGACAACTAACAAACTAGTTATTGAAAAATTGATCATTAATAGTAGAAACATATTTTTAGATCTATTTTATTTATACATGGAATGGTTTTTTTGAGATAATTAAAATTTGGAATGATAGTCATATTAGTCGAGAAATATTATTAAGAACATGTGAGAATAAGAATAAATTGAATTTATATAGTTGGATGACAATAAGAACTTATTTGTCAATAAATATTTTCATATTGTTCTATATATAAAAATGGATAGTGAATTACATGAGCTCAAGAAGAGGTATGATGAATCTATCGGTACTTATGAGAAATATATCTCAATACAAGGTGTTATGATTATTATATTGTCATATTAAATGAACATAATGTTAATAAATATCATAGTGGCATAAAAAAATCCATTTAAGTTATAATCCTCAAAATAATTCAATAGTGATGAAGAAAGAGATTGATGTTATCTCAAGGGGTTTATAGATATTGGAGTTAACTATGATTCTCAAAATTTTTAGTAAATAAAGTTATACCTCATATGGAATTATAAAACCCAAAGTGGGATGAATATGATCCTTCCATTGGACTCATTTTGTGTTAGGAAGAATCAAGTAAATTCTCTTAAGGGAACTAATAAATTTTTCTTGTGTGAAAAGGAACTTCATTGGGAAATAATAAAATCAAGTGATGAGAATAAGTTAGAAAATGACTCGAACAAAGAGAAATGTCCACATAATATGGCACACATACTCCAATGTTTTATAATGAGGGAGCATGTGAATTATGCTAACTAATCACTAAATATGGAGTATGGTGATGATGATAAACTTGAAAATCATCTTAATCCAAGAGAAAATGGGAAATCTAATGTGATCCGTATATCTGATTAGGTGAATAATAATGATGTGGTGAAACATACAAATACCATCTAGTCTAGATATGAGGCACCGAATATAAAAATTACCTAATATTAAGGTATGTAGGTAATTTGAATTTAATTCATATGGATTATCTATTTTTATATAGAGGTTTAGAAAATTATTCCATAACTATTATGTAACATATCAAATAATATAATGTAGACAAGTCTACACACTATACATTTTTTCATAAAACAAAAACTCTTAAAACTAAAATGGTACTATTACTTGTTTAAACGTCATAAATTTTCCTTCATACCATCCATGACACTATTATTCATTTAAATCAATTGAAAAAAATTAAAAACATGGGTTGATCAAAAAAAGATTAATACATGAAACAAATAACGGTTAACCTTGTGAAACCATTTAAACCAATAATACATTATTGTAATGTAAATTTTTTCACATCTATGAAGCACTAAATACTAAACAATGAATATTTAATCATATATTTCTCTTATTGATTCCAAAATATTACATTAACATGAATAGAAATAACATATAACATATAAAATGTAATTTTGGACACAATCATAATTAAATAGAATAACCATAAGATCAAATTTCACTAATATATTACTTATAAATGGATTATCCATATGCCCAACTTCTATACCCAATGCATTGGAGATTATAATGTAACAAAAAATCTTTTGTTTATAACAAAAAAAACCCATATTTGGTTTATCACGTAACCTCTCGTCAAATGTCTAAGTACCATTATATAATCGTTACACATAAATGATTGCAATTATGAACATTTCACTAATAAAATTTCTTTTTCAATCACATGAATTAATTTCAAGATATTGAGTTATAAAATCCTATTTAAAAACCATTTTCAAAGAAAACTACCCAATAAGGTTTAAATAGATATCTTTTTCATTTTAATAAATTTAAGGCTTATAGTGGAAGGGAAATATCAAATAAATGATATAGTTATGAAGAAGTCGTTATTGTCACGTGCATTAAAAAAATTCCTTTTTTTGATTAGTAAAACAATTTTTTGAAAAATATTCATTTTGAATGAAATTAAAATTCAAAAGGGTTTATTATACACTGTATGATGATGGTCATGTATAATTTATAATATGTCTTAGTGAAGCAATAGTGAGACAAATTCCCATACCTTGGGTCTGACTCGTCACATACAATAGATATATTCTTAAATAATAATCATAAGTTAATTTATTCTTGATTTAGAAACTTTTTTAAGTTTATTATTAATTTTATTTCACTTATTAACTTGTTTCAAAAATAAAATATTTATTTATGTTCATATTGGACGTGTTGTTGATATTTAGTACTTGAGATGAAAATGAACTTATTGAACATGTTTTGATTTAAATATTCTATGTGGTCAAAATCCCTTTTTATTCTTCTAATTATTTATTTAAATAATATATATATATATATTATATATTTATATATAATATCTATAATATTGTGAGATAAAATGAAATCCACAATTCAAGGAGAGGGTTTGTAGTACGTACACATGGACAATACTTCCATTTATGTGTCATATTAATGGAATGAAAAATAAATGATACATATCTATATTATAACTCCAATATATTATTTATATTATTTATGTTCCTTCACTCTATCCTTTATATGTTACATGTATAGAAAAAATGATTCATATCACATTGAGGGGGTTGTAGTCCACACAATCTCTAATGAAATTATCATATTTACACATTATAGAAAGCATTAAGGTATGTAATAATAAAATTTATACAATAATATAAAGAATATAAATAAAATATATATCATATATAAATATTTTTCCATCATAATGGCCACTTTGAAATGTGGTAAAAGAAAATTAAACAATCATCATTTTGTGAGGTAGTGGTTCACCGTACAAACAAATCTTATGTCTTATATTGATTGGATGGAGGTGTGCGTAAGTGTAGGAAAGATTAATAGCATAACAGAATAATATTTTATGGATTATTCTAGTTTTTTTGTAATATAATTCAAAAAAATATGTTAGGGGCATGAAAAGGGTAAAATAAATGAATTGAGAATGAGTGAAGAGTTAACCTATAACTCAAGTAACTCGTTTTGATTTAACCAAAAATGATTTATTGATTTTTCCTCTAACAAAGGTAATGGTTATTGGGGAAAGTGAGAGATATTGGAAACGTATTAGAGAAAACGTTGGATGAGAGAAGTGACATTGTGATGTAATTATGTTTGTTGAGGTGGTAGCCTTTTATAATAGGCGAGGGGCACATTAGGAAAGTCTTGAAATATTATTTTATTATAAATTTATTTTTGAAATATATTATCTAAAATGTGATATATTTAATGGATATGATGAGGAAATGTCAAAATAATCTCAACCAATAGGTTTACTCCATGTTTATATCACAAACTAAACCTATGTTTTTGGCATTAACCCTTTGTAAAATAAATTTACCCCTAACATTTCTTCTTGTATTTTTTATACTATATGGTTAATATAGTTAATATAAAACTCAAAGGTATCCTCAAGTGGATCATTAATGAAATTTGGGACATTATCTAAGTTAATTGGACGAATCTTATCGATTTACGGCTATTATATCATTTGAGAAAATTTTATATGTTTTAAAAACACATTTATGTAAAGTTTGACACTATTTAGTAATTTATTTTTAATGTTATAAATAAATAATCAATTTTAAAAACTACATTATATAAAATAAATATATTATAATCATATATTAAATTTCTTTCTGGCATCAATTTTTTTAATTTACATTTATTTGAATATTTATAATATCATTTATTGGAATCTTTCTTTAATAGCGTATTCACTGAATAATAATTGTGTCATAAATAAATTAAATTATTTAATGTCTAAAAATAATAAATACAATACAATGAAGTTATAAATATTTTTATACTTATAATGTATATTTATAATCATAGATATAAGTTAAGTAACACTATATTAAAAAAAAGTTACTAAAAAGATACATATTTACGTTAAATTTATCGTTACTATAAATTAATTTTTATAATATGCCATTGTCACACCCAAGTGGCACACGAATTCCAAAAGTTCAGATTTGGAATTTTTGGGTCACCCATCACTCATCCAATGATGTTAAGACATATGGCAGAGTAGTTTTACATTATTATAATATTATAAAATCATTAATTATAAAAATTACACATTAAATGTGGTAAATATAAATAATTAATGAAATTACTGCTCATAATATCCAAAAAGGTACATATTTACATTATTTATTCCTTACCATTATTAATAGTGAATGAATTTTTCCAAATTCAATAAAAAAATTTTGGTGTAATTAATTTAAAATAAATCCCCACTTTCAGAACAATAAAACTGGATTTTTATTAAAAAGTAAAAACCATCAAAAGATTGACATGTGTTTATATCTAATTTATATGTCAAATTGTCTACAATAACTATCATTATATTAAATAATAAAAAATTATTTCAATTTTACTGTTAAAATTGGATGTATAAGCTAACTATATAAATAAATTTATAGAAAAGTCATTTTTTAATTTAATTCCAGTATTTTTCACTATTCATTAAAAATTAAATTATTTTAATAAATACCAAAAACATAGCCAAACTAAATTTTTATGTTCTTATTATAAAGAAGTAGTTTATTTTGTTAGATATAACATATAAAATTGTCAAAATCTATATTTTAAAAGGGATCTACATCAACAAGAGGAAAATTTTCCATTAAAAAATATATCTTTTGCGTAAAATTGATTTTGTGATTATATATTTTTTAGAAAATATATAATATAAATTTCTAACATCACATTATTTTTATATATCATTAATATAATTAATGATTTTATAAAAAAAATTATTCTCCTTTAAATATTTATTATAAAAAAACATATTTCATATTCAAGTGGTTTTTATTTCCATTTCAAATAAATTTGTTAACCAATGAATAATTATATTAATATGTGTACACCATAAATTTATACTACTATTTATTCAATTAATTTACAACATTCTGATAACTAGTTTATATGGGTCACATTTAAATATTAATAGTTAGTTGTTCTTTTAGGCTCAATGTAGTGTATCATATACGCTATTGGACATAAGGTTTCTTTTTTAAAAACATGGGATGTTACCTCACCCCTTTAAAAATTGCATATTTTCAATTTCAATTTTGTTTCAGTAAATTGGTTATGATTTTTTCAAATACCATTATTGAAATACCACATTGGAAAAAGGATTCATAAAACATTCATTTAACTGAATGAAGGATAATTACAAAGGCCACCTGAAAAAACACATAAAAGGATTCCATGTAAGAAAACATGGATATAAATGAAAAACTAAATGCCATGTTTAGATGGAGACTAATAGAAAACATGATCAGAATAATGTTAAAAATAAAAAAACACAAACATGTGATGTTTTAAACATTATTGGATTTCATTTTAGGTAAATAAAAGCGAAAATATTTTTTGTTTTAAGATCCATTTCAAAAATTTGATAAATTATTTTACTAATTAGAAAAATAACATAAGGAAATATACTTACTTGTAATGTATTGCTTAATCATTCAAGATGTTTCAACCACAAACTCATATTTTCTCCAAATGATGAGTGTTTAAAATGATTTGATCACACATTAAGCACAATAAAAAACTACTAGGGGATGAACTAATCCCCAAAATATTAACTATATATTTATCAGCTCTTGAAATATTATCAAAAATATGTTAGTATAGGGTATAATTTTTTGAAAAATAATAATCCTTTATAAATATATGTAATTTATTTAATCTCTAAAATTCACTAGTAATACAAAATGTTCAACAAATACCTTTTAACAAATTATCATCCTTAAATTTCATTAAAATAAACAAAAATAAGTATGATACCCAAAATTCAGAAGTATTTGATCACATAGTCTACATAGATAAATGATAAAATTTATCACCAAATAACATAAACCACTTTTAATGTCTCATAATGAAATGTAATTAACCTAATAACATATTATCCATTATAGGTTAATCAATTCCATAAATAACCTAATTCCTTATAAGTCCAAAATCAAAATCATAGATTATTCCCAAATATAATTTTTCCATTACTCCAAAATTGAAATAACATAGAATTATATTTTCCTTAATCAAATAAAGATCCAAAAACAGTGGACATCTTTTAAAACACAATTTATCACTTAATCACTAAATCATTTTCCAATACTAAGGATATCTATTTAATTTAAACACATGTTCCCAAAATCTACTTATTCTTACTCCATAAACTCCTTATCTAAAAGGAAAATCCATAATAACCAGGGACATAACATAGGATAGTGATAAGTTATACATCTTGTTGCCCATTGGTTGTGGGTTTGATTTCAACTGCCTCAAAGAACATAATGGGGTTTCACCCATCCTATAGGTTGTCCTTTATCTAAGACTATATAATTAATATATCATTCCAAAAAACTAGTGAAAATATTTCAAAATAACGATACCATATTTTAATCAAATGATTTATCTCATGCCCAATAGTTTTCATCTAAAATAGTTATATTACCTAATTGACTCAAAATCAAATATCATATAAATGTTATCCACTATTTTATAATTTATTACACAAAAAAAGATAATTATTCCTTGAATGAAGTTCTCATATAACTAACATTTGTGATACGCATACTAGAAAAATTATTCTAATGTTAGTCCATAATCAAAAGAGAATAAAAACTTTTAAACTTTTCATCACCCTACAATCTACAATATCTCTTGTATCCTTTAAATGCCGACATATTAATATTTAAACGATCTTTATAATCTAGTATGTAATCTTCAAATCTGAATCTCATTTTTCCTCACTCCAAAAAATAATATAATGGATTATATCCTCAATAGACAATAATATCAATGACATCATGATTTATAATTTATAGGAAATATGATAATTTGTACCTTCAGTTCATATTTAATGACCTTCATGATGTTTATTTTATCATTAGTCATATTTTTCTACCTTTAGTAAGGAAAAATCCGTACCACATCTATAATTTCACCATTATAAATATTTGGATTACTTGAGATGTTTAATTCATATTAAATGATATCGTGACCCATAAAATTGTTTCAGAAATATGTAGGTGATGGATAAGTCAAAAAAATACTTGTCGATTATTTGAATACTAAATAATCTATAAAAATTATTCGAACATGATTTTGCAATTATAGTGATGATAAAATCATCAAGGAGAGATACGAAGGTTTTAAAGTATCATGTTCCTTCCATCTTCACAAATTACCTTTCGCTTTTTGAAAATAATTATCTCATAAACATGAAATGAGTTATAAAATAAATATACCTTTATAGTGTTTAGATAACATAATTTTTTTTAAAAATTATCTAATCCATCAACCACCTTATATATCAGTTGATTAGGTTTTTGTATTATTCACCAAATTTACAAAAATCCTCTAATAAATTCATATAATAACAACCCTCTTTTTTATATAGGATCTTTAACCTGCACCCAGATAACATCATGGACTCTATTGTTATCTAAACCAAAATTTGATAACAACTATAATGTAGTAGCATAAAAATTTACACAATCTAATGTTAAGTCAATTATTTTAATTTATCTCACATTTAGGATCTTTATGGTTTAGATATTTATATAATTAATCAATCACGTATACATAACAACATTGTTATTTCAACGCAGAGACCACTACATCCTATACATTTTTTTTAAAAACAAAATCAATTAAAAGAAACATGGTTTTGTTTCATGTTTAAACATCATAAATTTTTCTTTGTCCCATCCACGACATTATTATCATTAAAAATGTAGTGAAAATAAATTCGAAAAATTGTATTATCCTATCAATCTCTGTAAGGGATACACAAATAAAGAAATATTATTTTTCATTCAGAACCATGTATACAATGAATACATTATCATAAAATAATGGTATTAACATTTATGATGTATTACATAGTCATCATGGTATATAATATCTTTCTATAACCTTTTTGTAACCAAAATATTAATCTAAACCCCAATTAGTTTATCATGGATCCCTCTATTGTTATTTTATCATTAAACCACTGACATTGGATTATCACGTAACCTCCTGTCAAATTTTCAAGTACTAATATATAATCACAACACATAAAAATTGAAATTATGAACATTTAACTAATAAAAACTCATTTGAATTAGCAGGAAATTATTTCATGATATTGAAATAGTACATAGAAATTTAAAACTATTATCAATACCGATATCCATAAAAATGGAATAAGGGATTTAATTTTTATTAAAAAAAATAATTCTTTGGGAGGAATCCAAATTTAAAATAATGGTTATGGTGGTGGAGAGTTCATTGTCATCGCATACAGTAATTTTTTTTGTTATTTATTAAAATAATTTTTAGGAAAGTATTCATTTTTAATTAATTTAAAATACAATTTTTTTATTATTAATCGTATAAAGAAGGTCTTTTATAAATTAAAATATGCCTCAGTGAAATAAGATTGAGATGAAATCCCATACATTGATTTTGAATAATCACATACAATCACTATATCCCTAAATAATAAAGGATGGTTAATTTATACTTGTCTGAGAGTTTTTTCAGTTTTATTATTTCTTTTATATCATTTATTACCATGTTATAAAAATTACATTATTTATTATATTCATGTCCATTATTTGGTCGATATTCGGTACTTGGGTGAATATTTAATTTGTTAACTTCTTTTGATATAAATTATCCACGTGATAAAAAGTACATCTCTAAATTATTATTAATTATTTAAATATAATATATTTTCAGAATATATTTATTAATAATATCAATAATATTTGATGGAAAAAATGAAATTCATTGTTCATGGAGACAGTAGGCCGTACGTACTCATGAACGCTACTTTAATTAATTTTTCATAATAAAAGAATAAAAACTAAATATTAAAAACGTATATTATAATTATATAATAATATATATGAACTATATAATACATATATTCATTAAATCCATCCTTTATAAGTTTTATATATGTCATGGATGAGTCATATCACTTTGAGGGGGCAATATTTCACACATCCTCAAATGAAATTATCATTTTTACACATTATGAAAAGAATAAAGGTAATTTATAATAAAAATTATAAAATAATATAATCAATATAAAATTAATATATATAATTTACAAATACAATTCCTTTATAATTTCCACTATGATATGTGTTAGAAGTGAATTTAAAAATCATTGTTTTGTGACACAATGGTTCATCATTCAGAAAAATTTTATGTTATACATACAATAGATGGGGGTCTCTGTGAATGTAGGAAAAACCCTTATCGTAAAAATATCATAGTATATAGTGTATATATATTTTTATATGAATTAAGGGAAAAAAGTGTTTAGGGGTATGGATAATGAAACCAAATAAATTAATGGACCTTGAAAGAAGACATTACCTCTGAATAGGGAAACTTTTTTCTGATTTGAGCCAAAAGGCTTCCAATAATTTCCATAATTCTATGTGAAGTCATATATGAGGAATTTATGGATTATTAGAGATTATTTGAGACGAATTGGGATGATCCATGTGGCTTTAGAGGTGTGAGTAAGTGGGTAGAGGTGGTGTCCTTTTAAAAGATGGAGGAGGGGCACTTTTGGGATGTCTTGGAATTTTATTTTTATTATAAATTTATTTTCTAATTATAATAGATTTAATGTGATATATATATAGAATATAAGATGAATATGTGTCTAAATACTCTTAATTAATATGGTTTTTAAAATTTTTAGGTCAATAAGTTAACCCTGTATTTTGGCATTAAACTTTAGTTAAATTAATTAACTCTTTTCATGTTTTATTGTATTTTTACACTATATGGTTTATATAATTACTATAGAATACAAAGAGAACATGAAGTGGATAATTAATGAAATTTTTAACATTATATATATAATTTTTTAATCATATATATTTAGGAATATGATATCATTTAATAAAATAGAATTTCTTTTAAAAACACGTTTATGTAAATTTTGAATTTTTTTGTAATTGATTTCTTTTAAATTCATAGAAATGTGATTAATCAAAAAATTGAATTAAATCAATAAAAAAATGCCATAATAATACATAATATTAATTTATGGAATTATATGTTTAATATTACATTAATTTTAATATTTATAATATGTGTTATTTTCATCGTTCATCAATAAGGTATTAACTATATAATTAATATGTCATAAATAAATTTTTGTATGTATTGTATATAAATTATAAATAAAATACCGTGATTTATTAAAAATTAATATATTTATAATGAATATTTATGTTAAAATATTACCATTTTATATCCCTATATTAAAATTATTTTAGTGAAAAGGGATATTTTTGTTTTATATTTCTATTTACTTTAAATTAATTATTATTACATGTCATTATCACAACGAACTAGATCCTAAATGCCAAAAGTTCTTCCTAGGAATATTTTTGTTCTCCCATGGCTCATAAAATACTATTAGATCAAGTGTTAGGGTTGTTTTATATTAATATAATATTATTTTTACCCTTATTTAACAAATTAACCCTTTAACCTTGGTAAATAAGAATTATTACTGAAGTCACAATTCCTAATATCCAAAAATAAAATGTTCATATTTACGTAATATGTACACTCTTATTCCAAATAAACAATCCATATCTCCAAATTGAAAACATAGAAGTTTCAGTAATTAATTCAAAATTAATCCCCATTGTCATAACTAGAAAACATGTTTTTTAAGGTAAAATTCATCAAAATATTGACCTTTTTTTATATCTAATTTCAATGAAAAATTATATATAATGACCATAATTGGATTAAAATAAAATAATATATTCAATTTCACATTAAAAAAAATGAAAATTATAACAAAAATATATAAATAAATTGGACGGAAATGTAGTTTTGAATTAAAATGCAACACCATTCACTATTCATTTCAAAATAAAATTTTTAGAAAAAAACAAAAAAAATCCTCCTACATAAATTTCTATGTTCCAATTCCGAATAAGAAATTTATTTTATCAAATAGAAAATTTAAAATTGTCATACAATATATTTAAAATGGTTTCTCCATCGATAGGCGGTAGAAATTCCTTTTCTGAAGAATATTTTTTAAATACATAAAATTTATTTTGTTCTTATATATTCTCTATAAAACATATATTTTGAATTTAATAAATCCCATTTATTTTATATCTCATTAATATAATATATCATTGTATAAACATGATTATTTTTATTTAAATAGATTTTCATAAAAACACATCTTATATATTCTATCATTTTTTATTTATATTCATAATAAATTTTTACAAAGGAATGATTATATAAAAATGTGTAATAAATATTTTTACAATTCATTTAATATTGTTAATTACCTTATTTAAAATATCTTGGACACAATACTAAAATTTTATAAAATAATATTTAGTTGTTAAATTATGCTCGATCTAGTGTATCATGTACACTACTAAACATATGGTCTCTTTCATAAAAACTCCAGATATTACACCATAAATGCTAATATATTATTTTATTATCTTTCAAAACACACTTTCTTGTGTAAAGGATTTTATAAAGCTATTATATTACCACTACAACAATGTAATGTTCTGTTAGTAGTAAAAACCCACAACGGAAAGATGACCATATCTAAAGTCCATAATTTTTCTCCTATTATTGTATGGGGAATGTGTTTCCTTTAAAACACCTCATTTTTTATATTGGAATATGATGTCACCATTTTCTTTTATTTTATTTATTGATATAAATCCCACATCAATGGATGTGGATGGAATGTTACGTTTTATTTTCTAATCCAACTTCGGACTGCATATCAGTGTGATGTGAAAAATAAGCATCCAATTGAAATTACTTCCCTCGTATGGATCATGATTCCAATTAAAAGTGGGAGTTTATCTCATCTTTTTATTGTGAGACACAACAATGAGGATATTAAAATTGTGTTATATTTTATTGTTTTCTTTCTAAAATAGTTTCATGGTCTTCCATTGATTCATGAATTTAAAATTTTAATAGAACTCAATCATGGTGAAAAATGTTATTCCAATAAATCAAAACAAAATGGTCGTGATTTAGTTTCTATGTTAGAAAAAGAATCACTAATAGAATGTGTAAATGGTATTCATTCAAGGAAGTCAGTTACCTAGGGGTACAACTATTTTCATTCTTGATAATAAAATTTGAATAACGTGACACAACATTTGTTATCCGAAACATACAAAGATAATTATCATGAATAGGTACCATCTACCACGTATTGATGTATATTTTAAAAATATATATAGATGTTTAAATATTTCCATGTTTTTCATTAATTCTATATATCATTAATTAAGGATAAATATGATATATAAAACACTGAAAACTTTCCAAACAAGGTGTGGACAATATGAATGTATATAGAGGACAATAAAATGTTTCAATTTCCCTCATATCATCATGGAATTAAAGAATGATATATTTATATATTAACTTGATTAGTTTCTGATCATATTTAATAAAAATATTCTTCTTTATTTAAAATGAAAAAAATAGTATGAAGATCATTAAGAATTGTTACAAACGCCCTAAGGAATGAGAATAATTATGAAAAATTTAAGAAAATTTATTTATGGACATTTCATTATTGGGTCACATAATATCAAATGAGGTTATTTCAGTATAACATTAAAATAAAAAAGTCATTATGCATTGGAAAGGTCTAACCATTTTGCCTATGATATATTCTATTTTTAGTTTTATTGGATATTATCATCAATTTTTAGAGAGTATTTCATTGAAATAAAATCCACAAACCATGTTGAATTAGATGGGAGCCATGTTAATTTGGATGAATGAATGTGGAGAATGATTTAAGGAATAAAAGAATTAGAAAGTGAGTAAACTAGTTCTTACACTACCTTATAGTGGATATGGGTTTGTAGTATATAGTACTGAACCAATGAATATACAAGGATTTTTCCCCAAGTAGAATACCATGGATATAGATTATACCCCACAATAATAGATAGACAATGAAAAAATTATAAAACATATGATTGGGAGTTAGCTGTGGTATTATGTCATTAATTATATTGATGTATTATATATATTAATAATAGTGTGACATATATACAAATGAAAAATGTTTTATGTATATTTTCAATCAAATAGAGATGGAAATTATGAAAGCAAGAATGTTGGATATGATTAATGATTATGAAAACTCTATATGTTAACAAATTAGGAAATATGATAATTTTTCGATGCTCGAAGTTAAAAGGATCGTTTATGATATTTTATGTCGAGGATTATAATATATGAAATATTTTGGGTATTTCATTGTATGGATATTGAAGTAATGATGGAATGGGATTAATATTATATTTCAAAAATTTGCATTTAACCATCTATTCAAGTTAATTTTAAAGAGGAAAAACAGGATTATGTAGAGTAGGAAAATAAGGGGATAAGTCTTTTGAACTTCGACATCTATTGTGATGGAATAATATGATTCAGGAATAGGGTTTTTCCCTGTAGTAGAATAATTGATTAATGATATGATGAATGATGGTCATAATACTTGTTTATATGTTCATCTTGGATGTGTAAATATGTCTAAATACTAGAAACAATACTTCTCGTAGAAATGACTAAAGAATAGTATTGTGGATTATATTTCTCAGTGCTATTATGATAGTTAGATAAAATTTTAATACTTACATCTAATGTGATATAACATAAATTACCTATACAATTAATAGAAATGGGAAAAAAACAATAATGATTTTTTTAGACTATCAAAATATTTTAGAGGGCCTAATGCTATTAGGTTTTTAGTAAGTCACCATATGATGTGAAAAAAAGTTATTTCCATTAGAGATGATTTATCACTTCTTCAGTTTACTAATTTATATTATATGTAACTAGTATTCTTTCATCGTGTAAAAATATCAATTATATCTGATTGATATTTGAGGCTAACAATAATTTTTTATAAAAGACTTATTGAGGCTCTAGATATTGAGTTATGTTTCTTAATACAAGTCATCCTCTGATATATGGTTAGTCTAAAAATAACATTAATACTCTAGAAGGAATGTTATGAGTATTTTTTATGGATTTCAAATGTGATTGTGATTAACATATACTATTAATATAATCTTTTTAGAACATTACCTTTCACTGCAGTATTCAGATAGATCCTTATAAAACCCTATATGGTAGGTAATTTAAAACATCAATAAACCAGAATTATGTTGTAGAATGAAATCTATTTGGACCATATCATGTAGAAGAAATGGTATAGATGGTTTGATCTAGTCAACAACACATAATTTTCACCCAATATATAGAAAAATAATAATGATGGTCCATATAATAGTATAAAATTTCTAGATGGTGACATGGTATTTCTATAAATACCTCCATATAAACGGTTTATAAAATGTTTAAATAAGTGGTTGATAAATCCTAGGTATATTAGTACTTTTGAAATTTCGAATTCTATCTGGATGATAGATTATCAATCTGTGCATCCACTAAGTCTTCTCTCGTGCCCATGATGTGTTCCATTTACCTCCCATATGGATGTAAAACCATGAGGTTTTACATGTACTAAACTCAGAGGTTGAACCACTAGATAATGATTTTACTTATTCACAATATTGAGTAGAAAATTCAGGTCATATAGACAATGTGCTAGAAAACAATACCACTATATATGTAAAAATTTTATGGGGATACCTCTAATTTATGGATTTTATATTTGAGGGTAAATATGTTATGAGGTAGATATATAATCATATTTTTTGTATGAGAAGGAAAAAATGCATGGGAATTATACATTTTATAGGGTTTAAAATATGTTTTCATTATTATTTTATAATATATTTCATTTAAATTAATTTTATTTCATTGAAAGTTTTCATTACACAGAACAACCATTTTAAGTGATCTGAAATAAATATTAAAATATTAAAAAAAATTTATAACATTAAGATTATATTTTTTTGAATGAATAACAATAGATAAAATATCAAAATGTATTTCCTTAATGTTGTTAAAATTTATTCATATGTTATTAAATGATTATAATTAAGAACAAACATTATTTGAAATTAAATGTGACGTTTTTCTAGAAATTTTTTTTACATTCACAATATATATTATATTATCAAAATTAAATTTATCACTTGAAGTGAAAGAATTTAATAATATTTATATAATATTTACTTTCTAACATTTTTTAAACATCAAAAAAAATATTTATCAATGTAGAGATTAATAAATAATATAGTTTTCTTCTTGAAAAATATCAATTATGAAATACTACTTTTATCAAATTTTTTGATCTTAAACTAAAATTACATTATTAATTATATTGGTATTTATTTAGAAAAAATTAATTATCTATTTAGAATCATGAGGATGAAATTTTATAAATATTCCTATAATATGTTTTTCAATTAGAATAGTAACTATGGTAAAATTTATCACAACAAATAAGGGTTATATAGGTTAATATGTATTTAGGATACCTTATAAATCCCAAATAATTAATTCTAATTGATATTAGAACAATATAATTATATTCTTATTACCTCATGAACAAGAATAATTATTTTTATGGATTTCTGTCAAGGGAAATGATTTATTTTTTATTTAAATTAATGAATGTAACAAAATGTCACACTCTTAGATAGAAATATCCATTATATGTTTATATATGATATTTTTTATTTAAGAATACTATTCTAATTATTTTTATTGAGAAAAATATATTTATGATGGTAATTTATGGTTATTTTTATTGTACTATACATTTATATTAAATACATGTTCAATGAAAATATTGTATTAATTCAATTAAAATGAAAATTAAATAAAATATTTTTTCAAAAAATATAAGTGATATAATTATAGTAATTAATAATTTTTCAAGATTGTAATAAGTGGTTATGAGATATTAGTATTGGTTCAGTAGATAATATTTTAAATCCACATGGTGATTGTTTTTATTAGATATTTTAATAAGTGAGTATGAGTTTTCATTTCCTTTATTTCAAATTAAATAAATAGTATCAGAAATTATAGAAATGATATTTAATCAAAATAATATGCTATCAAATTACCTAAAAATAAAAATTATTATTACATATTAAAATCTGGTTATTATATGGTCTAAAAGATCATTAGTGTTCTATTTATGGTCCAATTATATCTTCATACATAAAAATTACCAACCATTAGTATTGAAATATTTATATCCAAAGATAAAACAAAAATTTATTAACATGTGGTTATAATATTGATGTGGTATAAAAATACATAAATCATGTTTAAAATATAGTATTATATAGGATCTGAACCCTATACTTACTTAAAAAATTTTCCCATATCATTTGGAAGAATTTGGAATGAAGTATAATTTTTTATATTTTAATGTTCCAACACATTACAAAAATGATAATCACGTATATTATAAAGGGGAACCTCTTCAATCATTTTGATAGAATATATTGAGCCATATATATTGAAAAATCCCTATGTATTTCTATTTTCATCTTCCGTATCAAAATTATATAGTTTTATCTTGTTTTAAGGCCAACCCTAGAACCCTTTATAGGTGGTATAAAGGAGTTGTTTCAAGGATGAGGTAATAGCCTTCACTGATTACATTGTCTTCAAATATTTATTACCTCATATAAATATATAATTCTTATCAGAAACTAATTTGTTTATAGAACTAAATATATATAAATTTTATTATGATTATGGTAAAACCATTATAATCCTTCTTTCATATCAATCCTAAAGTAAAAGTATCACTCGTTCATATTTACATCTTACCCTCTCAACATAGTGATACAACTCCTTTTTCATCCTAAAAGATTAATGACTAGTATTATGATGTGTTTAATTTTTATATATGATATTTATGATAAAATAATACTTCTATAATGATATTATCATGACATTTTTCTTTCCATCGATTAATTTTGGACATGATATTGTTGCTCGTGCATATGTGTATACTAATACCTCCATGTAGTAGTGGATTTTTTTAGTTGGGTTGTAATAATGATGATTATGGTGAGTTTATATGATATATATAATTAAACTATTTCAATTTAAGGGTTAATTAATATTCAAAACAATTATTTTTCATTTGTCCGTAAATAAAAACATTATTCATGTTTATATACGACCTACCACCTCTATAAAAGACAAAATTAATTTTTCTAAATCTAAAACTCATGGATGAGGATAAATACGTTCATTATTAATATATCTGATATTTATTTCAAGATTAATATTTATTATATTAATTAATCAATGTTATTTTTAGATGATTGGAACTACTGAACTATAATCTTCATAATGAATTAAACAGGTACAATAACAGTACAGTAGTGGGGAACGTACGGTACTGTAGCAAGTACTATACCGGTTACTTTAGCAGGCACTGTTTGGCACTGTAGCATCCAGGAATTTTCTCCCGTTTTGGCCATCGGCCCACAGATTTGATCCCTGATTCCTTTAAGGCCTTCGGGTCACCCAAGACATTGCTCTAGTAAGGCATTCAGGCCACCTCTAGGCATTCGGGCTACCATTACTACATATGAAAACCCGACAACCTACATGAAACAAGCACTATAAGAGGATGAGCAAGGAACATTAACCACAACAGAAGCTACACAGATTGCAATAATGAGAGGGTATGGAACCGGCCAATGGGACAAGCCTTTTCATGCATGAGATCCCCTAGCTGAATATCCATGCGAAGGTGGGGAGATGATATCATAATGAAGATGCTATGGGGAGCAGTTCCAAGTAGTTAGTCAGGGTTGTATGTAATGTTCAAAGCCTATGGGCAATGAATTCTTCTATGTTCTATAGGGCCATGTAATATTGATGCCTACATGCATTTTAAGGGTTCTACTTCACCTATTGAAATGTGGATTATCAAAAATATATAAAAAATGAAGGCCTTCGGGCCATTGGAACTATAAAAAGTACACTATTATATAATTTTAATTAATTTAATTTTTATATATATAATGATAGTGTTCATTATATATGAGGTGAACTCGAGGAAAATGATTTTAAAATATTTTATTTCACTGGGACAGTTGAACTATAAACACCTTGTTCTGTTTGGAATATATACTACGCATGAATGAATCTGATGAATCTTCTTCAAAAAAGTTATGATATATATATATATATATATATATATATATATCGATAAATGGTTCTTTATTTAAGGGGTCTTGTGGTTGAAATGTTAACAATGTGGTAAAGGTTTTATGTTATAATATAATTATTTAACAAGGTTTTTTTATTATGTTTAAATGATAAATTCATATGATATTTTTAACAATATACTAAAGATATTTTATCTAATTTAATTAAAATATAAATATTATAGAAATATGACTTTATAGAAATTCAAGATAGTTTCTTTATTTAGTATAAAAAACGTTTATTTCATATCCATATTTTCTAAATATATTTTTAAGGAAGGTTTTTAGTTATATATTTTATATTTTTTAATTTAATTTTATCACATGTATAAATTTTTACAAAATAGGTTAAAATGCATCATTTTGATTGTTTCTGAATGACGTAGTTGCGGAATATTGTGAAAAAAATGGAAGGATTTTTTTAACATATATGAAATTAATGTCATTTCATTCTATTATGTATCATTTTATATGACAATTATATTAAAAAATACTTCGTTTGATAGCATACAATATAAAACTCTACGAGATTTATGGGCTAATGAAATATTATTTTTTAATTGTGAAAATGATGAACTACTCATTAAAATTTCTTATTTAAAATCTAAAAGATTATTTAGGAAATTAATTTATTATTTTGTTCAATATAAAAATATAGAAAAATTACTAGAAAATAATCCCTCAATTTTTAGAAAAGTCATTTTAATATTGAAAAATACAATTTCTTCAAAAATGTTTCCCTTCATTTTTATTAGTAAATATTATAAGAAATTAATAAATGATATTGAAAAATTATTTGTTAAAATTAATTTACTATATTAATTCACCTTGTCAAAATATTACAAGGAATTACTATTGAGATATTTCTGAAAAAATTTATTCTTTAGTGAATCGTATAAAATACAGATTTCAATAAAATTATCATTTTCATTATGTTAAATAGTTATATAAGATTTAAATTTTACATAAATTTAACTAAATTAATAATAAATAGTATATAATATAATTAATTTAAATATAATCATCCTTTTACATTTTTTTATTATAAGTACAAATTTGTGCATACAAATAAAAGTTTCAAGAACATTGTTTTTTATTATGTGTTTTGTGATTAATTTTACATTAAACTATTTAACTTATATATTTTTACATTTTAAAATGGATTCCAAATTTCTAACTATTGGGCACAAATTCAGTAAACTGGATCATTTTTTTGGTTATTAAGATAAATAGTAACCTTAGTAACTTTTATAACCATTATGAATGATAAATCATATAATTATATTTAGAAATATCATTATATTTTCAGTTAAATGACTAAAAGATTTATGTTAAAATTATTTTATGATTCCATTATATCCATATTATTCCAATATTCGTTTATATGTTATTTTATGGTCTTTTGGATGAGATTATGGCTTTTATAATATTTTATTTCAAGAAAATTCGAACATATCTAATCTTGTTTTCATTAACTATAATATTTTAATTAAATAAAATAATTTTATAGATCAGCTTGACAAGATAGGGAATTTAAAACATAATTTTTTATTTGTTTATTTGTAATATTGTTATTATTAATTTCAATTTAATGAATAGATAAAAAAATTGACATCAATGATATATTTTAAAAACTAATATATAACTTATTGATATAAAATTACATAATATCTTAAATATTTTCAATTTATAAATATATGGTTTATAACATAATAAATACTCTATTTATGGGGTTTTTCCATTTATAAAAACTATGTTTCCCCTCAAATTGTAATATCACCTTTAATGTCATGATTAGTTTCAAAAAGAGTAACAATTGGTTAAAACTAAAGGATAATCGTAATTGTGAATCATAAAAAGTCAAAAAAAATCATTATAAAAAAAATTAGACTTAATGTTATCCTGTATTGTAAAAAAATTGTCTAGTGACATATGAAAATTAATAAAAAATATATTTATTACTTTTTCTATTAAATTAATGGAGTTTACCACCTATCTCTTAATAAATAATATAGCTTTTTCTTAATCATCCATGGTTAAAAATCTAATTTATATTGTAAAATACACACTAAAATTCATTTTTACGATAAAAAAATAATTTTATAGTCCTTATTGTAGGCATAAAAGCGATCATATTGTCCTTAGGTTGTTAAGGAAATGAGGTTTTCCAAAATAGAGGTATAATTTTTAACTACAAGATTATGTTTATTTATTCTTCCACATACTTAATATCTTATTAATCATAATGATATAGAATCACATGTTTAGTATAAAAAATTATACGAGGTTATTATGTTTACAAAATAACTATTATTGATCTCTTCTTCTATCAAATTATAAATGTAACCACTATTCACGTGTACAAAAGACTACCACATAACAGACAATTATAATTATTCTTATATCAACACATCTCATTGATGGTTAGGATGATTGAATTATATTTTTTAATTAATATTTATTTTTGATATATAAAATAACATTTTCCTTATTTTTTTGCATGTACTTGAGAATGATGATGTTTTTGTGTGGGTACGTGATGAATAAAATCTCTATGAAGTGATTTGATTTGTCTTTCATCACCACAATACAAGTATTAAATATATAAGTACATTTATATAATAATTATGATATTTTAATATATTATTTTTATTCTTAAAATATAAAACAATATTTTCCATATTTCTATAATTATACTTGAAAAATGAAAACATTACTCATGTGTACCTATAACATATAATCCCCATGATGGTAATGTAGCTCATTTTTCATTACCATATTTTATTTATGGATTTAATTTTTTTATTTTTTATATAAAAATCCATATTATTTAATGAATATTATTCCAGAAATAGTAGATTATTGACCACTTTGACCAGAGTTAGCGTACCTATGTCTTTTTGGACTAATGAACTAGCACTGTCAAAACATATGATGTAATCTGTAATGATTAATTAATTTTATGTTGAAGGGTCAATCGGAATGGCACAAATACCTGTATATTTTTATTAATAATGATCATCCACCTCTCAAGGGGTGAGTTGGAACCCTTACAAGGCCCGAAGGCTTAAAGACAATTACATAACTCGTAGGTCTTAGAGGTAATAACCCAGACTAGACACCTTGGAACTACTCCTCTATAACATATGTAAAGAAATCAGCACTCCACCTTCACAGGGATGTTCAGCTAGCTATCTGATTCAAAGTTTCACAGTCTTGGTACCAATGGAAAAGCCATACCCTCTCATTCTTCCAGTTCCTTCTAGCTCTTCTCTAGTGAATGCGCCTGCCCTGAATCTTCATCTAATGCCTTTTCCGTTGTAGTGTAATTGGTAATTCTTCATTCATCTGGATCGATGGCATTGGGGTGTCCCTAAGGCCTTAAGGAGGCCTGAATTCCTAGAGAAACAACTTAAAATTCACTGCCACCCTGATTAGATCTTAGGTCTCTTGGATGCACCAGTGGAGTCCTCCCCAACCGGGAAGAGGCTAATGTGCAAGAGAAGGGTAATAAGTAATATAAAAGAAAAAATTTCATTTGAAATTATAAGATTAAACTATTTGTAGTAATCATTAAGATAAATTAGGTGATTGATGAGTTAGAATGGAGGTATGGTGCATTCATTTAAAAATACTTTTTAATTTTTACTTTTAAACACGGTTTTCATTCTGTATACATATTTTGGAAAAATTATTAAAATTATATCTTAATATTGTCCTATAAATAAATAAATTATATTTTACGAATGTTTTATTTTTTAATTATTTTTTAATGTATTTTTTTTCATTCTCCAAATGATGTACTTTATAACGTTTATTATAAGAATATGAAAGAATTTGTTTTAACAAATATGGAAAGATTTACATTTTATTATAACATGATTTATAAATTATTGGAATAAATAATTATTTTTTTAAAATTTTGTTATAAAAGAAAAATTATTCTTCATGATTTTTTATGTGTTTAGGTATTTATGGTGATTTTTAGAAGAAAGGTTTATATTGAAATTATATAAGTGTTTTTCACAAGGGTTTAAAAAAAATTCAAGGAATTTAGTCAATATATGTCCATTTTACATTATTAACATAAGGTTGAGACCCATTTTAGATAACATGGGTCACTGATATAGAATATATTATGGATTAATAGAAATTATATCAAATAGTTTATCCTGATACAACTTATATAATGGTTTATCCATAGTATATCTCCTGGGTGTACCTAATAATGCTTATATGAAGGGTTGTTCCCAGTTATAGATCATTAAAAATTAGTGAGCCTCCCATATCATTTGTGAAGGGTTATAACCATTATATCTATCTAATTCATTGAGAAAATATTATCTTCTCTATAGAATTATATTTTATATATTTCGTATGGTTAATCCAATATAAAGGGTTTCAAGGGGATTTATTAATGTGATGTTGTATGATTTTAAAAAGCGATTCAAATTTATTTTTATGGGATTTTATTATTTTATTTAACTAAAAATTGAGTGTTTTTTTCATGTGGATGTATTCTAATTCATAGTGTTAGATAAATTTTTAAATAAATATATGAATTTTATGTAATTTGCGGTTTTTATTAGATTAAGGATATTTCCTTAATTTTTATTCCCTTCCTATGATTTCTTTCTCAGAAAACATTATAACATTTTTTTCGTAGGTTTTTTAGTATTATTTTGGTCTATAATGTGGTACATATAGTATTTCTGATTATATATCATGAAAATAAAACATATTTATTTTAGAAGTTGTGTTTTATGTGAAATAAATACTTTGTATAAGTCTACACATTACAATATATTGTATTTCTATTTAAGAATTAAGATATAAATATATATAATTTCATTCCTAAAATATCATCAGTAATGAAAGATAGTGATTTAGAGTTTAATTTTACTAAAATAGGAAATGATTAAGGTTGGGTAGTAATAGTATGTATCAGATGAGGCATTATATAACAATTATTAATATGATGTTTTCGCAGAGGATGACTTCACTATTATAGATTCCACCGTTGGTTTAAAATTTTTTAGTTGATTATAATTGAAATTTTATAAACCCCTTTTGACAATTTATGTGATGATATTTTATGGTGGCCAATGTTCTTTTCAGAGAATGACATGGGGTATAGGTTTATAAAACCCTTAATATTATCCTGTGAAAATGAAATTTTATAAATAATTCTTTTTCCAGTTAATAGAAATATTTTTAATGGTATGGAGAGTCATTATTGTTTATATGATCTTCTATTTTTAATTAATTATGTTGTATTCCATATTTTTGTGACGAAAAAGAAGGGTATGTGACAAAAAATGTGGTCAATTATTTTTCATTAATATATAATATATAAATTTAATTTTCTAGAATTTTTATTCATGCTTCGTATGATTTTTATAAGTGTTATCTTTATAAACTTTTATAAAATTGACTACCCAAAATCTAGGTGACAACCCCTCACATCTTGTTAGGCAGTGAGGTTAGATCCCAGAACTAAATAAAGACAATGTTGCATCACCTACCACAATATTTTGATTCATACTGAATAGTATATCACTGTATTTATTATTTAAATGACCTCATACATAATGTTTAATTTTATTTTTGGTTAAATATATTAATTCATGTTCATATCCATGGGATTGAAAATTTATTTTGTATTTAGGTGATTAATGTTATTTCATAATAAGCTTACTATTTTTAAAACAATATATATGATATTATGGGAAATTATTTGATGAATAAAGGTATAATTATATTTTTGAAACTTATATGATTTTATTTTTTACTAATGGGGTTTCTAGTTGTTTATAGTAATAGTTAGCATATCATTGAGATTATATGATGAGGGACTGCACATTTTGGTATCATACATTTTGAGTAATTGATGTTATTTAGAGATAAATTTTAAAAAATAAATCATGGATGTTTATGTCTTCAAATACATCTATTTTATGGGTTTTTAATATGTGTGTTTAATATTGGTGAGTAAATTTAAGGATAACTATTTATTTAATGGTATATATTAAAATTTTTGCAGTGTTTTTCAATTTTGGTGATTAGAGTAATTTTTTTAACTATAATGGTTTATTATTCTGTATAATTATCATATATTGTAAAAAGTAATTTTTTTTCGTAAACATGTATTGAAATTAATAATAGATTTTAATAATATTTTTAAATAATATGACTCATTATAATTGGATTATACAATATCAAGCATAAAAAATCATATTAAACATGATTCATTTTTTGAAAATTATATTATATTCGTAGAAATGTTTTAAATAATGAAGCGATACATGTCATGTAAGTATATTTTCATATTATAATAAAAAATGATCTAATGGTATTACTCAACTATAAGAAATTAATTTCGGAATAAAAAAGATATTCATTTACTTTTATTATTGAGAATGAAATTTATTTTTAACTCTTCACTGATTTACAGTATTGTGATGGTTAGTTTTCCAATGAACATGCTCTCTATCTGCCTTTATCTACACTTGGACATTATCATTTATCTTCTATGTACATATTATCACCTCCCACCATTTTTATTCTACTTAGAAGCATAATATGTGTTATTTTAGATGAACTTCATAGTTTTGTTTTCCCTCAAATCAATTGGATGTTTTATTAATACATTTTTATGATGAGGGTTCTCATCAAAGATAAGATTAAAATTCAATAACCCAGTTACCAAAAACTGAGTACAAATTATGATGTAATTTTTTTTCAACTGGTAGAATGTAATATCATAAAATATCTTACAATGAAAGTCTATGCTCGAAAACAATCAATCTACACAACACAGAACAAAAACAAACAAAAAAATACTATTACTTAAATTTTACCATTATAACATAGCCATTAGATGAGAAGATGTGAATAAGAGTTATACATTTTAAAAATAACTTTATTGATCATAGTCAATAAAGTCGTTTTGAAAATTAATATAAAACAAACACTCAATTTTTGGATAATTCATTTTATTTTATAAAAAATCCTTCAAAAAGTGATTTCTTTAATTTTATGAGGTAATATTATAACTAATTTATTTACATTTTAGAAATTTTATCTGAGAAATATAATTTAATTTTTTATTTAATTATTTTAAAAATATATTAATATTTTTTTATATTTTTCATGAAATATTTTATTTTTAAATTATAATAAAAAATATTGAGTCTTATTAAATTGTCATATTCATAATGTTAAAAAGGACTATATTATTTGAATTATATTTCCACGTAACCTCAGTAAAATTTAGTTATATATATTTTAATTATTATATTTTAATCCTCCTTTTACTTCATTTGGGTATACGTATATTTTGTCATTAAAAAATATTTTTCAAGAAAACTATTTTCAGTTGCATTTTAAATGATTAATTTTAACATAGATTCTTCAAATTATATATTTTGAATATTGAAAATGGGATTAAATATATCAAATATATAGTTCAAAATTTTCTTATATTGTGGTATTTTATTCTGTATGAGTATGACTAAATACTTTTGTAATATTTGTTGTCATGGTAAGGTATACATCAGAAAATTATTATAAAAAATAAATGATAAGGACTATAAAATGACACAAAATCTTTCCTTAAATTTACTCAAAGATTCAATTTCATCAATATTTTAAAAAAATAGGTTATAGGTAATTTTATGTCTATATGGGTGAGATTATGACTTTTATAGAATATTATTTAAATAAAATCCAAAAATAACACATTCTTGTTTATAATAAAAAAAAATTTTAAAACGGTATGATCTAAAGTAAATGATTTAATATAAATATATTGCTAAAATATAAAATTCCTTTACTTATCATTATAATTTTTTTTTAATTTATATTTAATATATAATTAACATTAATTAATACACTACAGTAAAATTTTAATAATTTAATTAATGGAAAATATAAATTAAATGATTTTAAAACATATTGAATGTGTTATAATTTGAGATAATTAACCTATTTTAAATATTCTATAGTTTAAAATTAAATTTTAGGGATGTTTAAAAATAAATATTTCTGATTATATGTGATAGGTCGATATTTTTTAAGTCCATGTAAAGAATATTTCTTAAAATTATAATTATTGATATTTTATAATAAATAATATTTTAATAAAAATCATAAAATTTATAAATATAATATATATTTATAATTATTTAATAAATAGTTTATAATATCATCCTTGGTTCATTTATGAGATATTTTTATTTGTTGTAACTATATTTACCCCCAAAGTGTTATAATCTATGTTGTTAGAGAATGTTTTTAATGTGTTTACATGCGGTTAAAACCAATTGACAAGGATAGTAATGTGACCTAAAGACGTCAAAAAAAATTTAATATGTGCATTTCACCTATTGAATCATATATTCATATTCTGTGTGTTTGGATCCATTTTTAATTTAAATTTAATTAATATTAATTTAATATTTTGTGAAATTCCAAGAGTGACGCTACCATCTCTAATAAATTGTTACCAAATCTTCTCAGCCCTTCCCAACATCAAAAATTATTTTTTATAAGAAATGAATACACCAAATACCTTCTAATAATACCTATCCTCAATATATAGGCCTTTTGTAAACAATTCCAAACATATATGTCATAAGGTGTTTCCAAAGAAGATGTACTTTTTCAAAATCATGATTTAGTATGGATTATTCATCCCAATATTTAAAATATTCTTCGAACAAGATAAACTAACATCATAATTATTATTAGTATAATTATATGTTATTATGTTAATTTAATAACTTTTAGCCATATCATCTTCAATAAATTGAATGCAAACCCATCTTTTGGGTGTATGACAGACTATTTCCTTGTGAAGCAATGTATATATTCTTCCAAAAAAATATCTCAACAAAGGTTTTAATAATTAAATTAATTTTTATATTTTAAATTAATAGTTAAAACAAAAAATATAAATTACCTTCATATATTTCCACACACCTTCTAAGGATAACATCATTTATAATGATCCAAAATTTTGCCTCCCAAATCCGGTGTCTACATTATATCATTAAATTGGATGAAATTAATGAAATCCATTGGGACCAATTAGTTTGGTAGTATTGAAAAACCAAAAACATAAACGGTAGAAATTTTTTATATTTATCAAAAATTAATAGAAATAAAATAAATTTTATATTAATGAACTCATTATAATAATTATTCTTCATATGATGGGGAAAGGAATCAAAATAATGGTGAGATCAGATGGTCAGTAAGTGTTATATAAAGAAGAATCCATCACGAATAAATAATAATAATAATAATGGGAGTTTATAAAATAAAACTAAAATATCATTTAAATAACATGACTATAATGATAAGATAAGGGCCAATCAATACGGGAAGGGAAATCAATGAAAACACATGCCATTTAATAAATAACGAAGAATGAATTACTTCTAGAGATAAAATCACTTTAAATATGTCATGGATAATAAAAATAGATTCTTTATCAGTCAATTAAAATCATTATTATGGGACTTCATGGTCATAGGTATCATGATACCTCTACCATCAATATATTCTACACGGTGGTTTAAAACTACATGTAAAAACAAATTTAATTTTACCTGTTAATTTGTCAAATCATACCAATGGATGCATAAACGGTATATATGATTTTTGTCCTCACACATCACTGAAGCTCTAATTAATTCCTCACATATCTAATGATAAATATAAATTAGGATTCAATAATCCCTATCATTTTATAATCATGATGAGTAAAGGATATTGATTTATCAATATTTCCCTTTTCAAAAAACAATCAAAGTAAAAACCATATGTAAAAACTATATAATATTTAATAAATAATAATGGAAATTATAAAATAATAACAATATTCTGGATTAATGTAATTTCAAATGGAAAATTATCACAAAAAAGTGATTTTCAAGAGAAATTCTTCAATAACATAAGATTGTGAGATTTTATAAAAAAATTTACCAGATATTAATTTTAAAGTACAATCTACATTGATTATTTAATTGAATATGTAAAAAATAATTCCATTAGTTAGTAATTAATAGTGTTATTATATGTCATTTGGGACTTATATAAAACATATAAGGTAATTTTGGTTCATATCATTATAATATTCCTTAACAAAGGGAAGTTGAGATGAAGTCCCTTAAATCATGCTTTATTTTATTTTCAAGTGATTTTCCACACGTCTAATGGATTTAATCAGGTAATTATTTTATAATAGAACAATAATCATATTTATAATATAAAATATTATTTTATTTTAATATTTTACATAATTTGTATTACAATATTCTACTATTTTCATTGTTTTAGGTGTTAATTTCCTCGTTTTTAGTCCATGTTTTATAGTGAATGTTGTAGTTATTATACAGATGATATCATTACATCATCAAAATAATTATATTAATTGTATAAATATAATATTTATTCTATATAAAAAATTTTAGAACCAATATTATATTATGGGCATGGAAAATGAATTGCATCGCTTCGTGGGTATGGTTCGTCGTACATACACACGAGGGACAGTATCATTCACTTTATAAGTAGATGGGAAAAGAGTAATATGATATATTAATTTTCCATAATAAATATAATCAATTATATATAACTTATATTAATTAATTTAATCCATGATACATTCCATGTAAATATTATGTGAAAATTGATTCACATTGTTTTGTGAGGCGGTAGACCACAATACAGACAGACGATGTGATCGTATTTGACAAATAATGTAATGTAGACCTGAATATGTGGTATTAAAATTCAATAAGTATAATAACACAATTAATATCATAAATATATGGAAAATATATAATTATATCAAATGTTTAAACATGCAGTTGTATAAAATGAACTAAATAGGTTTTCCAGGTGGTTGTCAACTATACAGACGATCAGTGAATTTGTTTCTTATATGAATTTTGTGGAGATTTATAATTATTATTCCACAAACATTAACATATATTTATATTCTATACACTTATTTATAAAATATTATGTTTTAATACATAATATATAATATAAAAAGAATAAATAAAATTAAAGGGCATCATAAAGATCATTACCTTCCCTAAGAGAAATGTTTATTTAATATCCTCATAATGATGACCCTAGTGATTTAATATTGTGAAGACTGCAATCTATTGAATGTGAATGAAGATGATGTAGAGATAATATTTAATTTTTTTCAACCTAATTTTCCTATTATGTGAGAATAATTTAGAATAGGGAGTGCCATTTATTATGTCATGAAAGTGGTTATCCTTAAAAATTAGTTGTAAATTTCAAACAAAGAATCGAAAATTAAAAACTATTGATCATTAAAAAAATCAGATTGATCCTAAAATAAAAATATTGAAATAAATGTTATAAATATGTCTATCCAATTATTTTATGACATGGTTGTAGGAAATTGTGACACATATCATCCCTGTTTAACCCCATGGTAAGCACATTTTTACATTCAGTGTTCTATTTTATTTTTATTATTTTCTCTATTCAACTTGGTAAAAATTTATATTATAATTATTTGAAAATATAAATTATTCTGATTAAAAATATGGAACCCCTCTCTGAAAATTGAATTCACCTAGGTAGAATATTTAAATTTAAAATTAATCCAATATAGTCAAAGAGAAAGCGTGTTTTGGAAGAGAAAATCATCAAATGTTTAAATTGTATTTATGTACATATTTAGAATGAAAAAATACAGTAGCCTAAATTGGTTTAATAGACATATATTGTGCATAATATTAATTTCAAATCATTTTAATATATTATTTAACTTTATAATTAATTTAAATTAAAAGTGATATTTAAATTAGATTTCATTATTTTTTAATTATTCCTTGAAAATTTAAACATTTTAGAAAAATCCCAAACATTTAACCTAATATAATTTTGATATGATGATTTAAAAAAAATTTATTTTCTAAAATAAATTTTCCAATATTATTAAAAAATAATTCTAATTTATGGGGGCAATGTTTGAATAAACAACCATTTAGAAAAAAATACATTTTTATATGAAAAAACTCTTTTTCGTCATACTGATTCTTAAATTAATTTATAATCAATAAAAAATATATATATGCTTGAAAAGTATATATTTACCCTATGGTCGTTAATTTTATTCATAATCCATAATTTTTGTCTTGGTTATAGTGTCCATAAATTATATTTTAATTGAGTATTGTGTTTCATTTAAACCCATTGTTGCGTGAATTGCATGTTATTATCCAAATTAAATATAATTTAATTTAATTATAGTGTATGGTGTTTGGGTGTTACTGTAACACCATAAATTACACAGGTTTATATTAAAAAATTATATAACTCATGAAACCAAGGTGCAGAATTTTTTTCGGTGGTCTACCTAAATAGAATCCATAGTAAATCATACATGGTCTGGAATAGTGATCATGATGGATGACTATCAAGGACATTTCTCAGGGTGTGTGTGAGTGATGAAAAATAAAACTGGAAAGAACATGTGTTGGAATTTGGGAGTATTTATTAGTCTGATAAACCATTTGGGCACATGGCTTGGCCCTCAGGAGGCAACCAAGTGCCTGTGGGGTATCCTGTGGCACATAGAACCCCTGACCAGATGACCATGTTAAGGATAGGTGAATGTGGTATCAATTATTCCTAGTTGTTACATTGGTATCAAAGGTGAAACTAATCGTTAAGCATGGTGGCACTATATTGGTTGAGTTATAGGGTCCACAAGGAGGGTGTTCTTTTTTACGGTGTGATAAAACACCCGAGATTAATAGAGGGTAAAATTACTAAATGATATAAAATATTTCAACAAAGGTATCCTTTAATTTCTAGTGCCGACCTAATTATAAATTCGATGTTAGGAGTTCTTGTCTAGGAGTAGTGATAATGATTGGTGTCCTTTGGGATGTTTTCTAGGGTGTGTTTGGGTGATTAAAAATCACACTAAAAAGGACATATTTTGGTCTTTGGGAACAGTCATTTGTACGTTGACACGTTGAAGTACATGGGTGGGACCCAGGTAGGGGACCTCCTATTTATGGGACAACTAGTGGTACATGGAAATCCAGCACTCAATGGATATGTTTTGTATGGGAAACGACGCAATAAAAAAGTCCCAGTTGATAATGATGAATTCATATATCCGAAAAAAATACAGCCTTGAAATTTCAATGATATTTCAATATTAACATGTGACCGTAGTCCTTTGTCATAATATCCTCAGGTTCCCACTTTTCATCCTCCTTTTTTTATTTATACAAAATAATAATTCATATCGATTGGTCTTATTCCACTACACATCCACATGATTATCAATAATATGAATGGGTTCTTCAAAGTATGACAAATAAGATTCCAATTAAATTTCATCATAGGTTAAGATGTTCATTTGGTTTATCATGTACTTTCATAACAATTGTATATGGATATATCATGCACTTTTGAGATACTTCATGATATTTTCTAAATGATAGGAAACCACTCTGATTATTTCAAAGATAAATAAGAGGAAGATATACTTGGGGATTAGCCGACATTTATTAATGAACCTTATTACACCCTTCCATGACAAAAGTTTTATGAAAATTTGATCTACAACTTAGAATTAAAAATCATACCTCCGATTGTTAGAATAAATCATTTTCCTACATTGAAATTCTTTAAATTGAGCATGAATAGAAAATAGAGTTTTCATATTTTCATTACCATGCTATGATCTTATGAGTTACCTATTATCAAATTATTTCAAAAATGGTGGAGTGAGACATATATTTCTATATAAGGCTTAAAATGGTACCATTCGAATTTTTGAATTGAAATTATTTTTATAAGAAATCTATGACAATATTATGCAGTGATCCCACATTACCTGAAATTAAAGCGAGCATGACCTCAACATTTCCTCTATTTTAAAAATAGTCATTTTAGAATTTTCATTAGTTAGAAGTTGGTAGGTAGTTGTCAAATAAATCTTAGGTCCCCATCCCTTCGGTTGTTTTTTACATGAATTTTAAAGTAAAAAAGCAAATCAAGATCAGACATAATTGAATGATGTGACATATATTGTTTTTAAAAAAACATTAAGAATGAGCCTTTTGAGGCTCTAAGAAGGTTTATATTATATTATATGAAGAAAATGTGAATATTTTGTTATGTGACCAATGATAACAAATATTGAATCATTCTTTTTTGGAGTTATTGGTAGTCTTATAACAAATTCTTCTATAATGCCTTTACATCTCTACATTGGAACATTATTAGGCTGTATGAACCCTCTAGTATTTTTTCACAGATATTTAACTAGTTGTAAAAATAAATTTTTTTCACATAATCAATAATTCCCTCTTAATGTTATCTAATAAATTTTTATACTTCTAATCTATATAAATTGTGGTGCTTCCAGGGTGTAAAAACAATTAACCAATGCCTATCATCTAAGAATTAATTTTTATAGATGATGTATATATGGAACCCATATCACTTTTCAAATTATATAACACCATATTTTTTAAAAAATTATGCTAATTTATCATCATTGAAAACATTAAATTTATTGTAAATGTTCTCATCAACATATTAATAAATTTAAATCATTTCAAATAAATATGGTTTCATAATATTATGATAAATAAATGTTTCTTACCCTTTATTAATAATTTAAATATCAATATTTACTAGATCCAAGAATATATGATATATCTGAATCCTCATTCAGTTCATAATTACATGATCTTTCATAATCAATGCACAACATCAATATTTTATTTCCAAAGGAGATTTTGTATTGAGAAATCAAAATCACATAGTTTCTCAATCCATCACCTTCACCTCTGGTTAAGAAAAATCTATGAAAATATGTATTTTAGCCTTTAATTATAAGTTTATATCTATCTTAATTGGTCATAGAGATAATGTATCTACATAATCTATTAAAATATTTCAGCAGCCAACTCTAAATTATGGGTCAGATAGTTCTGTTGATGATTATTTAATTTCCATTATTTATATAAAATAACATTAACATTTGAATTTGAAAAAACCCTGAAATTTTATGGATTCATCAACATATATTACAAGCCTATAATTTCCCATTGGTAGAGTCCAAATAATAATATTTACCAATCATTAATTTAGTTCATCAATTAATTTTTTTATATTCTTTTGTATATATAAAATTATTCCCATTATGTGTTATCTTTTTTAACAGGTTATATAATCAGTAAATTTTATGAATGACTAATTTATAGTACACTAAAAGAATAATGAAACTATATACCTCATTTTAATTTTTATATGAAATTATCTATCATACATAATCTTTGTGAGATCAACTAAAATTATACACATTTAGACAATAATACACAGAAAATAAATTTATTAATGCCATAAATCCCACTCACTATATTTCCCAAAAAACTCTATCCCTTTTAGAGTACTAACAATAACAATAAAAATTATTCTCATGGTCCTCATATAATTTTTAATAATTGAAAATATCATCATTGAAAACTAGGAAAATATCATATAGATATACCTTGAATAAAGAATTCATTAGATGCATAAAAATGTAGTGTGAAAAAGTTAATCCAAATAGAATTACTGTAAACTCATTATGTCCATACCATATTCAAATAACTACCTTTCTAATTTAATCATAATTTACTCACATTGTTTGAAACATTTAATGGAGGTAAAAAATGAAAAGTATCGGGATCAATAAAGTTGAATGAATAAATCATCAATGTGAGGATGATTATACTTTCACATCACCATACTTTCAATCATTTTCCTATAATAAATTGAAAACATCATAGAACTATCATTTTTAAATGAAGAGATAATGGGCTTTCAATGGTGGTAAACTAGGGAAAATAAATCATTTATCATAAAACTCCTCTAGTTTTTTCATCAACCTCATAAATTCATTACTTTACATTATATATGAAGTCTATGATATTGGTCTATTATCCGAGATCATATAAATAGAAAACTCAAATTCCAATACTGGGGGTGACGATGTATTTCCTCTAGAAATAAATCAATTTATTCCAATACATTAGTTAATACTCAATATTAAGATCAACTCTCCTATACCTAAATTTCATTATCTTATTCCCTTATAAATTCATTTTTTTGATTAACTGAGGGTGCATCATGATATGACTCACCTGATGATTTCTCCTCTCTAAGGAAAATAACTTCTATATCTTCAACAAAAATTTTAATTTCCCTCATCATGTAATAAATAATTTTATCATATTTTGGATATTTGTTGAAACCACGCATTATTGAAAATTCAACCATATTTTTGAAAATATTTTTAGAATTGAAATCATGTTAATGTATTATAATACAAAATTCATTACACATCATTATTGCATTGATAATTCCCCTATTGAGTTTTATTGAAGAATCCCTTCTTGAATTAAAACTAAAATATAAAATATTATTAGATAATAGGGTATATATAAAAATGTGAGAGGATACATTATCAAATAAATAATTATTAAAATTTTAAGGTAACTTTAAATTTCATCCCACCACATCATTTGTTACTTCCATCTCAAATGTAGTGATCACATATGTATTAATTTATCTCCCTAGTATCTTCTATATTGGTTTACCTTGATTATTGGGGAATTCAATTTCATAGTGCCCCATCCCCATATAGTTGAAAAATTTAATAAAAGTGTTCTCATTATTCCAATTACATTATTATTTCTAGTGTCCCTTATATAATTTATTATTAAAAACTCACAAAAACATCATGTATTTATTATAGTGATTCCTTACATAAATTTTACATTATTTAAAGAAAATTATTCAATTATTATTATTTTAAACATTCACTTTTTCAAAGTATTTTTATTTAATATCATCCTGTTTAATTACCTTTATTATGTATTATCTGTAAAATTTATTCTCTTTTTCGATGAAACAGAAAACTATTTAATCGTATGATGAAAATGTTTGACAACCTAGTTCCCTTAGATGACTTGACTTACACCCCTAAAAAATGTTCAATCTTGAACACTTTAATGGGTATGAAATTTGTATGATACCATGATAAACATGTAAAATAATAAAATCACCCCAAAATATATTATTATTCCATTTGGTTTAAGTTAAAGACCATTCTATTCATCTAAATTAGTTCCTCAAAAAGGAAATATTTATTGAAGACTGTATCCCTGAAAACATTCCTTCTATGAGTCTAATACATATTCTTATATAATATAATTGATTAATTACAAACATTAATAAACATTTTTTTAGATAAAACATTCAATGTGTCGCTTTTTCATTTTCACAGCATCCTGAGGTGATAACTATATTCTCCACTGGCTAAATAGATTTCATAGATAACATTATATTAGTATCCCCACAGAATAATTGGGACTCTATTGAATGATGTATTCCAAAATAATATAATACATATGTGGAATGATTTTCTCCCTCCAAGACAGATTATTTTTCATAACCTGATTAATCTACCAAATTTTATCTATAATTTTCATGGTTCTATTACCGGCTTTATTTGATTCCTTGAAACTGAAAATCTAAACACTGGCCATGAGAATCAATACCAGTCATCCACCTAATTTCATTTTCAATGTAATGGAATATAATATATTAGGTTATATTATTACGAATTATAAATCATAATGTATAATTAAAAATATTGAAAAAATTAGCATAATCACTAATTGATGAATTGTTAATCTTGTAATATTAAATGTGGTTTTTCTTAGATATCATTCATATTAAATCATTCATAATGGAATGTAACTAAAATTTAAATTATCATAATAATATCTCATATGATTATCAAAATAGGTGTGTATGAAGGATATTTTTTGCCAGGTAATGATCATGTCATGAAAAATTATCAAATTTTAGAGTTATTACAACTAGGTACCCCTTTTCCAGAACCACACAAAGTTTTAGTATCCATACCAAGATTCATTTCCTGGATTTAACAGATATGCTATTAATTAGAAAAATGAAAGATTTTATTCTATATATATATACACTAAATGTCTATCATTGGGTATTGTTCCCAAAGGTATGACCCTTGGAAATTTTTCAAACATGGTTGTTCCCGATAGTAGCTCATAGCTGAGCCAAACAAAGATTATATAATGGGTTGACACCCATTATATTTCATGGGTGTACTTTATATAGATTATTCAATGGGGTCAACACTAATATAGTGAACATGTGAGGCCAATATAGCTTATATAAGGGGGTTCTCAAAGATATAGGATATATCTGTAATGTATGTTTGTGTTCATGTTTCATCTTAAGAGGATTATTATATTCATTTATGTTTTTTTTTCAATTACTTAAATAGAAAAAGGGGTGTTCGGGAGGTTAAAAACATTAAAGTGGGGGAAAATTGCTTTCAACTAAATCTGGATGGTCTGTGCACAGCTAGTCCTAACTGTGCAGACATCCTAGGTAATCCATGTAGAAGAAAGGTTTTTTTAGATAGTAAGATCTGCACCGTATGAGTAGAGTTTGGGAAACTGTGCGAGTAAACCATGGGTCCCAGAATCATATATAAAATTATAAAAAATACCATTACAAGGTTTCCATTACCACTTTGGACTTTCCAACATTCTTCCTCTTTCTTCCCTATTGACGCCCCTAAATCTTTATGAGATTCTAAGGATAAATCTTCAAAATCATAGGGACATTTGGAGTGTCATGGGTAGTGGATTAATGATTTGGTTTTGGGAAATCTCCCTCTTGTTCTGTTATTGTATTAGAGTTTTATTTATTCTAATATCTCCATCTACAACACTAAAAACCAAATTTTTGGGTTAGATTTATGTTGTGCATTCAAGTGTGTGTTGAATCAGGATCTTTTTCCATAATTAAGGGTTTTTTCACTATTATATTCATTGTATGTGGTCTACAAGTTGTATTTCTTGGGTTTCTAGAGGATTCGTGCTTGTATGGTAATGTTATTAATTTTTCCATTATTGTGATCTGGGTTCCCTTTGATAGATTCAATACTATGGGTGTCTAAATGTTAAAATGAACTCTTCATGATCCAATGGGATTCATGGAGGATGGAAAAATGAGATTAGTTCCACCCATGGGGTGTGCCGATATTTTCCGAACATAACATTTATCTCTGTAAGTGTAAGGCCATTGTATGAGAGCAGTGATCCGGTAATGAATATGTTTTTCATGACCCGTCCTCGGGGCCTATGCTGTGACTACCCCAACTCCTCCATCCATAGGCCAGGGGCAAGCGACTAGAACCAAGGCATAACTCCCAGTAAAAGGAAGGCATTGCCTTTGTAAATTAAACAATAAACACCACAGAGTAAGCAGGAAGATGTATACACTAAGTAAAAACTGGTACAACAGTAAGTGCAGAAAGTTAGTGGGCCAGAATACAAACCCAAACTGAAATTAAAGTACAAATCGAAAGGGAAAATAGAAACTAAAAAGTAAAGCGGCAACGTCGAGCTGTCCACTGGAAATCCCACCTGAAGGGTGGGTACAGAAAGCCTCCATTGCTCCTCTGGTCCAGCCGACCACTCCGAGTATGTCCCACCCATTGGTCCACCTCCAAGTACTGTCTTGCTTTCGCAAGCTTCCAACACGATCAGTGTTGTCCGTTGTCTACAACCAACAAAACGTAGTGTGGGCATAGCCCATGCAGGGGTGAGAATAAGCTACTCATTAGGGACCCTGAGACCCCCGAAGGTCCCCCCGAATCCACAAAGGATAAACACAAAGGAAAGATACAATCAAGAAATAACATCTGAGGCTGCTTAGGTATATGCCCATACATATACCAAAGTCATCAATTCACACTCGGCTCTGACATCCACGATCAAGTACAACCCAGCCCACACAGGAAAGAAAAACGTAATTGGCTTTTTCATCCCAGGGGCCCGGTTTGTTTTTAAGGAAAAACCAACCCGACCATACTCCACCTACGTCCAAACCTTGGGCGGAGTAAGCCAAAATATCCATCTCACTTATAGGGATTCAACAAAGTCGACAGCACGTCAAACGGACGTCCGAAGCTCAAGATATGAGCGTTTCGGCTCCGAGGGCCCAATTGATTTCATCTACGAACCAACCCGGCCGAACCCAAAGTATTCTGAAACGATGAGTATGATATACTAAAACGACCGTCTGGATCCAAGGATCGCATCGGCGCTGTCAACGCGTCGTTCAGTGGTCATAGCTCAAGTTATTAGCAAAAGACCGAAAAGGTCCGGAAATGGGGGGTCTGGGCCCGGACCGACCCCCCCCCCCCCCCCCCCCCCCCCGGGTCGACCCGACACGGGTCTGGGGCTGACCTAGTTGGGCACGACCCGGCCCGACTTGGGTGCGACTCGACCGGCGGGTCAGCTTGGCTCGGCTCGGCCGAGCGGCCGAGATAGGGAAACCACAGGGGGCGTGCTTCCCCCGCATGAGAACACCGCGGCCCCGCGCGGGACACCCTTGGTCAGCAGATGCAGCAGGGCCACGTCCCTTGTTTCTCCAGACCCGCGCGGTCGCGGGTCTGGCGACAGCCTCCGCCGCGGTTGAAGCTGTGGCGGCTCCATCCGGTGACCCGCGCCGCCGGTGGAGTCCGCGGGACACCAGAGTTGCTCTGGTGGTCCAATTTCATTTTCGTCTGCGCTGTAGCTCATCTCGGGTCTCGTTCATCACTGTAGAATCAACAAATCGTCTCTGCAGCCCATTTTGTCGTCGTCCTCCATTCCACACACCAAGAACAAAGGGTGGTGGTTTCGGACTTGTTTGTTGGTCCGCACCCACCGCGTTAGCGGTTTGAAACAACACCATAATTCCCAGCAATTGATAAACCTTGTCCCGCAATAATAATCCGCAGAACAACTAGTTAATTGGTTGATCCACATTCATGCCATGGAGGAAAACAAACATAGGTAAAATCATTTTAAAAACAACCCCTACCTCAATGTCGTCGTCGGACGCTAGTTCGTCGCGAAATTTACCTTTGTGGATGAAAAGGATGGTCGCGTCGCGGAAGGGCGTCGTTGTCGCATGGTACTCGGCGTCGCATAGACAAACTACGAGGATCAAGAACATACAGATTTAATTATAATAATTAAATCAATGTTGATGTTATAATCAACAAATAACTAAAAGGACCGCAATCCGCGACCTCATGATGTCGATCGAAGATTGTCGCAGTGATGGATCGTCGTGGAAGAAGCGCTACAGAGGGAGAATCATCGGTGTCACGTCGTTGATCTCCAGGGGTCGGGTGTTCTTCGTCGCCCTTCGTCAGAGGCCGGCGTTCTTCACGTTCTTCGTGTTCTTCGTGGAGGGGAATGAAGGTACAGATTTTCCAAATCCTCTCAACAAACAACACGTCAACAAAAAGTAAAAGTGTTGGTCTTATTTTATTACATGCCAACAAATGAAAAAGAATGATAAGAAATGAACAAATTAATTCATAGAATTAATTGCAACGAACATAACCGCCCAATTAATAGGGGCGTTAAGAATTTAGAAAAACGCGTCAGTTGACTTTCATATAAAAGTTTTTTTCGTGGGTGCTTTACTTAGCGGAAAAGAAACGGTGGGGCTCATGCGGGCCCCACCTCACAAATATCCTACCAAGAGGGTCGGATATTTTGGGTTCCACCCTATCCGCTTCAACTCATCTTAAGTAGAATTAAGTGGCTTTAAATGGCATTAAGTGACATAAAATAAAGTTTGTCATACCATATTATATTATTTCTTAACTTAAAGCCCAAAAATTTAAAAACCACACCCAAGAAAACACAACTCTGGAAGAGGCGTTTCTAAGCAAATACCAGTGCTGCGATTCCATAGGTGCCCTCGAAATTTGATTCTGAGCAGCAGATCAGAAGATTGAAAACCCCGCTTGTTCGATCACTAAATGTACCTGAGCCAAACTTCAGAAAATGATTCCGGGCACACAGGGCCTCAGAATCAGGTGCCGTCAGAAACTGCGTTCTTGTAAAATTTCAAAGAAAATTAAGAAAAACAATTCCCTGAAATTTACGAGTCTTTACAATGTTAATATGCTTAAAGGATTTGAAATTTGAGTAATAGAAATACACTTTTTGGATTATTGCATATGGTGTTGTTCGGTAGGCATGAAAAATGGTTAAATGGATTAATGAAAAAATTCCAGGGGAATGGATTTACACTCGAATCCTCTTAGTGTGATAGGCATGGAAAATTGGAAATATTCCAAAATATATGTGGATTATAAATGATGAAGGAGTTAATGGATGGTGGAATAATGTTATTTCTCCCCTTATTTATTTTTTTTGTTTTTGCCGATGATATTGGCTATGTTTAGATGTAATGTAGTTGTTGTGGAATTAAATAAATAAGCATGTGCACATGGTATATTAGGGTGGTGTGTAGACATTAATTTCTATGCCTAGAGGTCGCGTTTTTACTAAGGTTCCAATCTCCACCCTCTAAATGAATGAATTACGGATGGGGAGAGGGTTCAATTCCCCTAACTGTTGCATTCCACCTAGAAATGGGCTTTGAGATGAGGATATTGGGAATTTTTGTGATATAATTACTAGACAGATTGGACTTGTTTAATTCCAAAATGTTTTATATTGTTGATAATTCATAATCCATTTAACACATGAATATAGTGAATAGCTAAATAAAATGTCGGGGATATGAAATTTGGATATTTGGTAAGTTAACATAAATTGACATAATAAAGAATGAATTTTGGAAATTTTTTACTTATATAATTATGTTTTAATTTTGAATTCACTATTTATTGACCATATATTTTTACAGTAGTGGAATTAGATTTATTTGCAATGGGATATTTGTGATGGGATCTCGTTGTAATTAAGCTTTAGCGTTGGGGCCCTGTCGCAAATTTCCCATTAAAGAAAACAACGTCGCAAATACTATTTTTTCGATGGGAACATTTCACGTCGCAAATAAGTCTCGAATTATATACATTATATATATAACCTTTTTCAATGGCCCCGTCACAAATACTATTTGCAACGGGATCGTCATCCCGTCACAAATTCATTTTTTGAAAATGTATATTTAAACTATTTTCAATATGAGCCCATCGCTAAAGGTCCCCTCAATAATTCTAAACAATGTTAAAAATATTTAATAAAATTATGATTAACGAAAAAATAATATTAATATTATTAAAAAATAATAATAATTTGATTCTCAATATTCTCAAAAAATTATAAAAAAATCATAAAATATTATTTATATTATTTTTAGTAAAATAAAAACACATTAAAAAATTATAATACTAAATAAATATATTTAATAAAATTATGATTAATGAAAAATAAATATTACTATTATTAAAATAAGGAAATTAAAATTATTAAAATTCTTAATATTATATAAATTATAAAAAATATTATAAAATATTATTTTGTTTTGTAAAATGAACATATATTAAAAAATATAATTATTATTACAAGTTATTGTAATTTACTACATTTGATATTCTAAATAACTAATTTTCACTAATTGTAACAATTTCATACTAATTGTTACTAATTGTTACTAATTGTTACTAATTGATACTAATTTTTACTAATTTTTAAAAAATATTACAAATTGTTAAAAATTGTTGCTAATTGTTAAAAATTGTCATAAATGGTTACTAATTGTTACTAATTTTTATTAATTGTTACCAATTGATACTAATTATTACTAATTATTACTAATTGTAACTAATTCTTACAATTTCGTACTAATTATTACTAATTGTTTATAATTGACAATAATTATTATTAATTGTTACTAATTATAACTATTTCTATCAAATTGTTACTAATTGATTATAATTATTACTATTTGTTACAAATGGTTCATAATTTTTACTAATTATTACTAATTGTTACCAATTTTACAAATTATTATAATTTATTTCAATTGATTTTCTTCCTAACTAAATGTTACTAATTGTTAAAATTTCTTACTAATTATTACTAATTGTTACTAATTTTTAATAATTGTTAATAATTGTTACTAATTGTTACTAATTTTTCTAATTGTTAGAGATTGTTAAAAACTGTTACAAATTGTTACAAATTGTTACTAATTGTTACAAATTTTTTCAAATTGTTACTAATTGTTACTAATTGTTACTAATTGTAACTAATTGTTACTAATTGTTACTAATTGTTACTAATTGTTACAAATTATTACTAACTGTGACTAATTCATACAATTTCATAGTAATTGTTAGTAATTGTTACTAATTGTTTCTAATTATTACTAATTGTTACTAATTGTTATTAATTGTTACTAATTGGTACAAATTGTTACAAATTTTAACAAATTGTTACCAATTGTTATAAGTTGTTTCTAATTTTAACAAATTGTTAAAAAATGTTACAAATTGTTACTAATTGTTTGTAATTGTTACTAATTATTAATAATTATTACTATTTTGAACTAATTCATACTAATTCTTACAATTTCTTACTAATTGTTTCCAATTGTTATTAATTTTTAATAATTGTCAATAATTGTTACTAATTGTATATAATTGTTAATAATTGTTACTAATTGTTACCAATTGATTCAAATTATTAATAATAATGACAAATTCATTATTAATTAATACAATTTATTACAATTAATAACAATTTACTACAATTTATTACAAATAACTACTAATTATTACTAATTATTACAACTTTTTACAATTTTTAACAATTTATTAATAATTATTACAATTTATTACTAATTATTACAAATTATTTCAAATTAAAAAAATTATAATAATTTCTTAATAATTATTATAGTTTACTACACTTTATTAAAATTTATTACTATTTATTACAATTTATTACAATTTATTACAATTTGATAAATTTTTTTACAACTTATTATAATTTATTATAATATATTACAATTTATTAGAATTTTTACAATTTAGTACAAATTTATTACAATTTATTATAATTAATTAACAATTATTACAATTTATTACAATTTATTACAATTCAGTACAATTTATTACAATTTATTACTATTTATTACTATTTATTACTATTTATTACTATTTATTATTGTTTATTACTAATTATTACTGATTATTACTAATTATTACTAATTATTACTAATTATTACTAATTATTACTAATTATTACTATTTATTATTAATTATTACGAATTATTACTTATTAATACTCTTTTATTTCTAATTATTACTAATTATTACTAATTATTACTAGTAATTGCTAATTATTATTAACTATTACTAATTAATACTAATTATTCTTATTTATAAGTAAATATTCTTATTTATTAAAATTATTCTTATTAATTACATATTATTCTTATTTCATACTAATTATTCCTATTTATTACTAATTATTACTATTTATTACAAGTTATTCATATTTATTACTTATTATTATTATTTATTACAAATTATTCATATTTATTGGTAATATTTCTTATTTATTACTAATTATTCATTTTTACTACTAATTATTTCAATTTAATGGTAATTATTCCTATCTATTACTAATTATTCCAATTTATTACTAATTATTCCTATTTATTACTAATTATTCCTATTTTTTGCTAATTATTCCTAATTATTAATATTTTTTCCTATTTATTACTAATTATTCCTATTGATTACTAATTATTCATAACTATTCTTAATTATTACTTATTATTTGTAATTATTCATAATTATTGATAATTATTCCCATTTATTACTATTTAGTCATATTTATTACTTTTTAGTCTTATTTATTACTATTTACCCCTAATTATTAATATTTACCTAAAATTATTACTAATTACCCCCAAATTACAACAAATTATTCCTATTTATGACTAATTATTTGTATATATTTCAAATCATTCGTATTTAATACAAATTATTCTTAATTGTTACTAATTATTCTTATTTTTTACTAATTATTCTTAATTATTACTAATTAATCTTATTTTTTACTAATTATTCATATTTATTAAAAATTATACTTATTTATTATTGATTATAACTATTTATTACAAAGTATCCCTATTCAATACAAATTATTCTTATTTATTATTAATTATTCTTATTTATTACTCATTATTCTTATTTATTACTAATTATTCCTATTTAATACTAATTATTCCTATTTATTACTAATTATTACTATTTATTACTAATTATTCTTATTCATTACTAATTATTCTTAATTGTTACTAATTATTCTTAATTATTACTAATTATCCCAATTTATTACTAATTATTTATATTTATTACTAATTATTCCTTTTTATTACTAATTATTCATATTTATTACAAATTATTCCTATTTATTACTAATTATTCTAATTTATTACAAATTATTCCCAATTATTACTAATTATTCTGAATTATTACTAATTTTTCTTAATTGTTACTAATTATTACAATTTATGACTAATTATTCCTATTTATTCCTATTTAAATCTATTTATTACTATTTATGCCTAATTATTTGTAATTACCCCAAATTGTTAAAATTTATTCATAATTATTACTAATTACCCCTAATTATTACTAATTACACCTAATTATTACAAATGAAAACAAATTATTACTAATTACACCTAATTATTACTAATTACCCCTAATTATTTCTAATTATTCGTAATTATTACTAATTATCCGTAATTATTACTAATTACCTGTTAGTATTACTAATTACTTGTAATTATTACTAATTACCCATAACTAACCCATATTAGCATTAATTGATATCAATAACCACAATTTACAACTACTAAATACAAATTACCAATAATTATTTATATTCATTTCTAATTTTGTTTAATAATTAATAATTATCAATAATTTTTAATTATTACTAATTATTAAGAATTAGTGCTGATAATTCCTATTTATTATTATAAATAAATACTGATAACAAAACATTTTAAATCTACTTTTATTACAACTAATAAACAATAATCAAAGTTAACATAAAAATGAAAAATTACTAAATTTAATAAAATATAAATACCTTTAAACATGATCATCTATTGATGTAGATGACTTGACGACATCATCAAAAAAACTAACTCGGAGAATGTTTCACACTGAAAACTGAATTTAATGTGAGAGAGGAAATGAGAATTGAGTGGAAGAGAAACAACAATGGAAGGAGGTATATATAGGTTAGATTAGTTGCAACGCGACTATTTGCGACAGGACCCATCACAAATACATTTGACCGCATTAATTGATGTCGGTGATTAAAAGGGCATTTGTGATAGGTCTCGTCGCAAAAATATTCCTGTCGACACACTTTTTGTGATGGGACAACATCCCATTGCAAAAACTCATTTACCACCACCAGTATTTGCAATGGGTCCCATCGTAAATACCCTCTCACCGACTCACTATTTGGGAAGGGGGATTTCCCCATCACAAATAACCATCCCACACTTTTGCGCGCAGCCTGCGCCCAACCGCGCATTACTTCCTGTGACGAGTCAAACTCCCTGTCACAAATAACCTCTAGGAAAGACTATATGCGATGAGATTTAGTCTCGTCTCAAATAGCCTATCTCAAAGGGCTATTTTTTCCATAGTGGTAGACATTGTTGGTGGGGGCCAACTGAGTTATACTCAAACCCTACTCGGGCAGTCTTTGGGTACCGGAGCTGATTTCATGGTTACAGGTCCAGCAAAGGCCATGGGACCAATGACATGGAATTGAGATTGGTTTGGTATGAGAATGGTAGTTGTTTGGGATATATTTCAAGGTCAATTTTTGTGATTCTTTTATTTTCTTCTTTTTTTGGTTTTGTTCACTCTGCACTATTGCATGGCATGACAAATTTGTTGTTGGTTATGATTGTACCTAGTTTGGGAGTAGATTATCGAGAAGTAGTTTGGTTTTCTTTATAATGTTTCATCTAATTATATTGTATACTATTGTGGATTACTCTAGTATAGATGGTATAGTCACCAAAAATGACTATTTAGACCCTCTCATCTAGTAGGCAGCCTCTTGAGAATGGGGAGGTTCACTTGATGTCAAGTGACGATATGGATCGGACCATCGTGTTGGTCGCTCCGAGGTCAGGGATGTCACAATGTTGTATCATAGGATTTCCCCTACCTTTCAAACTATTTGGGGATGGCAGATCGAGGTTAGGATGTGTCGTTCCTTGGTAATGAGCTCATGCTAGGGAGTAGATAACCCAAGAACAAGGGAAAACTCTAGTAATCATTAGTGGTAAGTGTTGTTGTTGTTGTGTGTGGTCACATTTGATGATATCTCACATTCATGTGATGACCTTATTTTGTAATTTTAGGAAATTATGATATTTATCTTGTGGCAGGAATGGAATGATATTGGGCATTCATGCATCATTCAAGTCAATTGAGTGACATTCATCATGGTAAGAACTCATTGGAGATCAGTGTGTGGGATGTAGTGTTTCAGATGCATTATTCATCTTAAAAGTAATGTAATTTTTACTAATTAAATGATATGAATGGGAAACAAGGGGATATGAAAATGATGGTTGATAATTAGAGAATGTGATTAATAAATATGTTATATGTGTTAAGATGTTGTTAACTAATCATGGGTCTATGAAATGGTTTGAAAAGGTGTATGAGGTAAGCTTATAAAAGAGTGGTGTAGGAAACTGTGTTATCCATTGTTGTAGGAGGGATGGCTAAGGGTAGTGTTCTAAATGCGATGGGTGTTGTTGGATATTGTATAAAAAAATTTAGTTTATAGATAATGATTATCCTAAATATATGATCCATTCACCTCATGATTGACTTATTGCTTTATTTTAATGTTGTGTTGGGCATTGTTGAGAAATTCCACAACAAAGATGCATGCCTGTTGGGGAACCATAAAACATTACCATGAGTTCTCATCTGGCAATGAGAAGAGGAACCAAGTGGTTTATAATGATAAGAAAGAGTAGTTTTATTATAAAATTCATTGTTTTATGGAGATGATGGAATGGGACTAAGTGCGTGTTGTACCGAGCATGTTTTAGTTAACCCGAGAGTTTTATCTACAACAACCTACAAACATTACATGAGAGGGTGGGCCAGAAGTAATAGAGTTCTATATCATGTCCATCCAAACCATCATTTTCCATATTGAGATTCATATTGATAATCGATTCATGTTGGTTACTTATATGTGGAGTGGTCAAGCATAGCATTGTTGGGGTATTTTTGTTTTAATGGTACATGTTAAAGAAATGATATGGAAGGACATACATGATCATTTTCTTTATAACCTCTACCCAGATACCCTGAGGCCATAAAGGTGGAAGATTTTATGGGCATCATCAAAGGGGCGATGTTGGTGATGAACTAAACTAGTCATTTGAATAACATGTTTCATTTCATTCTGACATTGACTGGAGATGAGGTGGTCATGGGGAAATGTTTGCAAGAAGAACTGAGACACGAGATGACATCTCAGGTAAATATCTGTCATTTTAAGATGATTGCTGAAGTGGTGGATCAAGCCCCTATCTCAGTGTAACGCCCTGACCCTAGTTACCATGAATCGGGGAATTATTACAAAACATTGTCATGATACATGTAATCATGTCCTGAAATTCGGATCAGTTTAGAAGCCTTGGATGTACTAGATATATAGATAAGTTTTCCATTACATAATGAAACACAAAAATCATTGTGTCCCCTTTTAACACTCTTATATCCCTTATCCTATTCCTGTCGGTTAATCATAATATACTATTTTTCATCCAGGGACAAATAAAACATAACAAATGGGTGAGCTCAGACTCTCTGTAAGGAAAACAATATAGTAGAAACTATCATAAATAAGAATAAACATTTAAGGAAATGTATAATATTAGAACACAAGCCTTTTAAATTGAAACTTCAACATAATACGGAATAGATAAATCAGATAATTCCACTTACATATTCACTTGGATATTCTACTAGATGAATAATCACACGTTATATTAATAACTAATTAAATAATGATTGAATGCATAATTCCAGACTTCATAACCACATAGTCAAATACTTATGCCAAGACTACAAAAAATATTTTCTCAATCCTATGTTCCGAGACAATAATTTATCTCATTAAACCTATTAATGCATCATGGACCCATAGCGGGCTCCACTTTTCACATAATAAATCCAATGTATTCCACATATGAAAAGGTTGAAACTTAATCCCAACATTATTATTATAACTAACATATAAAATGTCAATATTTTAACCACTAACCATGAACAACATAAAAATAGCACAACCACAGTCCAACCTAACTCATTAAATACAATATGGATGATTTTATAATAAAAAATCTACCTCAATGAATATTAAAATACACTTAAGGATATTGATATAGATGAAAATGGTCATTCAAAATATTTGAGAGAAATATCCCTTTTTTCATGAAATCATATAAATGTTGCACTATTTATCAAAGAAAACTTTTCAAAGATATTTTTGAATATATGTTTCACATATCACTTTGAAACTTTTAAATGTAATTTTTATTTAAAAACATTCATGTCATTATAAATAAATAACTAAACAAATTTTTTAAAACATGGACAAAAATGAGAAAGATTTAGAAGAATAAATATTTAATACATTTAAAACAATATTTTAGTTAAAGAGTTTCCAACCAAAAAAGAGATGCTTCAAAACAAGTAATTAAGGAATAACATTAATAGAAACATTATAATATCATGAGAATAAAGGGATTCAGGATATAATATGTCAATGGAAAACATATACACCATATAAAAGTAAATTGGTGTATAATGACAAAGGTGTCTCTGAGGAAAAATAAATTAAGACAAAATACCTTAGAAAGATCGTATCCATATATTAACGTTAAATAAATGAAAAAATTATGAATGAAAAAATATAAATAAACTTAATATAATTGGATATTTTATGTAAATAAATTATGTTACATTCAAACATATCCTTTTAAAAACCATACCATTGACTTTGGTGTTTAATTCAATGAAAAAAAATTGAGTTATGATTACCTTAATAAGTTCATATGAATGGAATGTGAAATTATCAATGGGGTGATTACATGTATAAAATTAATATCCAAATAAAGGGGAGTGTTGATTATTATATAAATAATAAATAGTTATTCCACACATAATCATGGAGTAAAATAATCAATAAAGAATGCGTACAACCTAATGATTGAAAACTGAAATTATAAATTTCCTTGCCAATTTGGAAACATATAAAACATACAACCCATGAATGAATAATCATACAATGAATATGTAAATACCCATAAATTAATGTAGATTACACCAATAATAAAATCCCAGGTAGTTCATACCACACACACAAAAATAGTGGCAATATAGTATTAATCTCATGTGAATAAGAAGTGGGATGAAAACAACTTAACACATTGTAATCAATCGATTCATGTGACCGAAATTTAATAACCACAAAATAAATCATAGAATACCATGATTATAAAGATAGTTATGATAATATATATCAAATGTAAGTACACAATACACCACATGCAATAAAGAAGTGACGAACAATGGATATCCCACAAAATTAAAACTGAGATAAAAAACCCCTTACCAAGTTGTAATCAATAGATTTGTATGAACAAAAGTTAATAACCACGAAATGAAACAAAAAATACCATTAATATGAAGTAAATATTGATAATATATATCAAATTGATGTATAAAGTACACCCCATGTAATAAATAAGTGGCGAACAAAAGAAATCACATGGAATTAAAAGTTAGATAAGAAACACTTTACCTTGTACTTTTCCTTATATAGGGTATGTTAACCTCATGTATAATGTTGAGATAATTGTTTTTAAATTATAAAAGAACCAAATACATAAATATTATATCATATATGATCTTCTAATATTGACTTGTTAATGATATTTTAGTAGTATTATTATTTTGGTTGTTAACTGATCATTTTTTATATGTTTTTTTACTTAAGTCATGTTTTTTATGTATATGTTATATTTGATTTATATTCATAATGATATTAAGTTATTAAACATTAATTTTAATCATAAAATTAAAATTATTCTTGAATTATTATGATAGGTAATGAATCTCATCATGTTCGTGGTGACTGTAAGTCGTACGTAGGCATGAGCGACACTATCATTATATTTATGGTGAAATGACTCGTAATTTGATGGTATATCATATATAGAGAATCATTAACATGATATATTTATTATTTACATTAGTTATTCTCATTATTATAAACATAAAGATAATAATGTGTTTGAATAACAAACTACACCACGACGTGGAGACGGGAAGTCGTACGTACGCATGTATGGTGACTTTGTCATTTATAGGATGGGTTGAATAATGAATATTTTTGTACCATATTTATAATTAAATTGCAATATGTATTATATACCAGAGTAATTTTTTTTGTATGGAAACAATAAAGAAATAGAAAGAAGAAGAAGAAAAGAACTTCAATGAGGGTGTTGAAATAATTACCTCTTCTTCTGGAGTTTCCAATAGAGTTGATCAAAAGGGCAGCTTAGGATGGATTTTTGATCAATGTAAGAACTCCAAAATGATGTGAGTTAAGATGGTATGATATTTGGGATTGTTTTGGCTGAGCCAAATGGCTTTGGAGTTCTGATTTTTTGAGAAGGGGAATTAACCTTTTATAAGAGAGGTGAGGGTCACTTTAGGAAATCTGTGAAATATTATTTTATTATAAATAATTTTTGGTTTATAATATATGATAAATGATTTATTTCTAAGATAATGTGTCTATGGGTCTAATTACGCTCAACAAATTGGTTTTAAACATGTTTAGGATATCGTTTTATCCTTATTATTTAGATTAAACTCTTAATTTAATAGATTAACTTTTACAATGTCTTTTTGTATTCTTATGCTACATGGTTTATAAACATACTCAATACATTCCAAGGAACTTCAAGTAGATCATTAAAGACATTTATAATATTAATTAATACATTGGTCTGATACTTATTTTTGTAGGAATAATAAATAAACCAATAATATAGTATTTGTTTTAAAAACTAATTTATGTCCATTTTGACACTATTTGGTATTTTTTTGGGATAGTCATAAAAACCTTATCACATGGACAAAAAATAATCTAATCAACCATAAAATGTCATAATACCCTATAATATTCAAGGATGGCATCAAAACATATAAATTCTATTTATTTTAATATTTATAATATAACCTATTTTAATATTTCATTAAGAAGGTAATTACTGCATTATCATTTTGTCATAAATAAAGTCGATTATTTAATCTCAAAAAATAATAAATAAAATACAATTATATAGGAAATATTTTTATATTTATAATGAATATTTATAGTATAATTTATCTTATGTATAACCCTATATTAAAAATTGTTTAGTTAATAAACGTTGAATTTAACACTTTTAACTATTCTTTAAATAAAATAATATTAAATGACCTAATCTCGTCCAACTGATACTAAAGGATAATATTTTATTCCTAATGTTTTTTTGATCAAATTACACTTATATAATACAATTATGAATTTTTTTAGTGTAATTCTAATATCATTTTTACCTTTAATAACCCGATTTACTTTTAACCGTGGTAAATAAAAGTAAAATGTTACTATTCACCAAAAAATAATTTCATCTTATTGAACCAAATTTTACATACTAATGTTAACTGTGTCTCTGAAATTTTATAAATTCAATTCATAGAACTGGTAAAATAAAATTTTATGCAATTTTTCAAAAGATCCTTGAAGATTGGTAAAAGGCAATAAAAAGATCAAAAACATTTTATTGATCCATTTTTACTATTAAATGACTCAAGTGAATTACAATGGACCTATGAAAGTATTATATATTTATTTTGACATATAATAAATTAAAATTAAATAAATATTCATTTAAATAAATATTAGGTCATAAATAATTACGTTTTGTTTTTAACTATTCAACTAAAATTGACATATTTATGTGATTGACTAAGAACATTATTATATATAATTACATTTTTTGTTGACTTTCATCCTTTAATATATTTTTACCACTTACTCATCATTTTTTTTCAACAATGAGTATTCAAGATTACATGGTCATACCTGAAGTTCTATAATAAACTTCTTGAGAATCACAAGATCTATGAAGGATAAACTATATATTTACCTTGTCATTATAGATTAACCAAAACCAAAATGGTTAGTACAAGATCAGATGATCCCCAAAAAGGATAATCATTTAGAGAAATAATTTCTAATCATAATTTCTAAAATTAAACCAACAATAACCAGGGTTCAATAAATACCATTCAATAAATAATTGTCCATTAAATCCTTCAATATAATCCAAACAAATATTGAAACAAAAAACATAAAAGAATTTGATAACATAGTCCTCCATGTTAAATTGTATCTCCAAATAACATTGAATAATCTTAATGTCACATACATAAATGTAATTAAATTAATCAGACATTATCTACGATAGGTTAATCTTTTCTATATATAAACCAAATTACTATAAATTCAAAACTATAACATTGATGAAAATCCATCATTACTAATCAAAGGAAATCCCATAGTATTATATTTTCCTTAGGCATATAGTGTTCCCAACAGAGAGAACGTCTTGCAAAATAACATTTAACACTTAATACCTAAATCTATTTCTTATATACTTATATCCATTAGATAATACATATGATCCTAAATCAACATATTATTGATCAATAAAATAAGGTTTTTCCAAAGAGAGGGGTTGACACAAGGTCTTCATGTTGTCCTTTTTCAAAAACTATATTTTTTATCATTCCCAAAATTAGATAAATTTTTTAGAATAACAATAACATAATTTCACCACAAATGTAATCTCATACCTCACATTTTCATCGAAAAATTTAATAACTTGTAATTTCCAAAAATTCGAGCATCATATAAACCCAATTGGTTATTTATAACAATATCAATAATAGAAATCAAAATTCTTCCAAAAATAGAATTTTCACATAACAAACTGCAAGGAATCACATATATGAGAAAATTCATCCAACATTATCCCATAAATAATTATCACTAATACTTTTAAAAAAATTTCCGTCCATTTATTTCAACATAGGATCTCCCTTGAAAAAGATGTTATCCTATAGAATTTGGAATTCACTCAGGTAATTCCTAGGTCCCCAATATTTACAGAAAATGACTCTAAATGTATTTGTGGGAACATTTTTATCTTCTTCCATTGTACTCATCATTTTTCCATGCCAATTATTTATATAATGTCCTTCTTTACCACTAATAAATAATTTCTTTGTTCTATTGAGACACTTTCATTGGTGTATCATTCCACATTTCGTGCATGATGGAAATTGAGCATTCATTTCTCCATGGTCTCCACTGCTGGAACTATTAACAGTGACCGCCTTTCTCATCTTTGTTAAGTCTGAGTGTTGGATAATATATATGTTGTTCATCATATTTTTGAAAAACTTATTTGGCATGAACATGATATCTTTTACATCTATAAACATTCCATTTTGTTTCTCATTTCCCCCACCGTGCCCACCATTTACATCATGTTCAATATCACTACAACTTCCTTTGAATCCAGCCACTGACTAACCCATTAAAGCATAGTGTGAGTCATAAAATCATTTAGATAATATCATAACATAGATTTTTAATCTAATACACCGTATGATAAAGAAAGGTTATTTATTCTCAACATATATTATAGTTCTTTAAATCGGTTTGTAATGAAAATGTAAATTATCTTATGCAATATCCCATGGGAGTGTCATAACCAAAGTGTGTAGGAAGACCCATTATCGTGCACTAGGATATCCTAGGTCAAAACCAAAACACCTTGTCAAAGGATTCACCTCTAGGTATATCTATGTCGGAGTCACCATTACCTACTTGAATCCATAAAGGGATTTATTGCTTGGGAATCCCACTTAATATCTATGTTACCAAAAATTTCAGATGTTTTTCTATACTAATCCACAATGTCTATATTAGGGTAGTGTTTCCAAATTAGAGTTTTTATCTAAATCTATCTTGTAATGTTTGTATTAAATTTCTCTGATACAAAAAATAATTCCCCAACCCCAGTTACAGAGAATCGGTGCATTATTACATAACATTGGCATGATATAAGGTATCATGTACCAAAAGACCGATCAGTTTAGTATCCTTGGAAGTACTAGATATAATAATAAATTTTACATAACATCATGAAATAAAAAAAATCATTGTGTTCCCGTTGAACAGTCTTATATCCCTTAGCCTATTCTAGTAGATTAATCGTAACATACTTCATTGCATCCTGGGAAAAATAAAACATAAGAAAATGGTGTTCATAGATGGTCACTGAGGATAACAACATAGAAGAAAATATCATTAATAATAATAAACATTTAAGGAAATTTATTAGGCTAGAACACAAGCATATTAAACATAAACATCAACATAATATAGAAAAGTTAAATCAGATAATACCATTCACTTATTCATATAGATATTCTACTAGTCATATAATCACATGTAATATCAAAAGTCTATTTCATAATGATTTATTTCATAATGCAATACATCATAACTACATAGTCAAGTCCTTGTGACAAGACTTCAAATTAGATTCTTCCAAGGCCATGTGACAGGCCACTTATTTTTACAATGAGACCAAACAGAACATCGAGGAGCTATAGTGGGCTCCACCCACCACATACTAAATCCATACTTTTCTCATATAAAATCTTTTAAACATAATGTAAACATTCGTATTAAAACTACAATATGAAATGTTAATAATTTAACTACAAACCATGAATTGAATAAAAATAGCACATTCACGATCAAATATAACTCATTCAATGCAATACAGATGATTTTTTTATAATAAATCAACCTCATTGAAGAATAAATAAATTCAATGGATATTTAAATTGATGAAAATAGTCATTAAAACCATTTGAGATAAATATCCCCTTTCTCATGAAAACATTTAAATATTGTAATATTTATCAAAGATGTTGTTTAAAAATGATTTTTGAATCAAAGTGTCCCATAACACATTGAAACATTTAAAAGGAATTTTTATTTCAAATCATTCATGTATATATAAATAAATACTTAAAATCAATTTTAAAACATGGACATTAATGAGAATGATTTAGTAGAATAAATATTTAAAACGATTAAAACAATATTTTAGTTAAAGAGTTCCTAAACAAGTAAATGATGCTTGGATACAAGAAATTGTGGAAAAAATTAATTGAAATATTATAATATCATGAGAATAAAGGTATTACTGATATAATAAGTCAATGGACAATATATACACCATATAAAAGTGAATTGGTTCATATCAACAAAGAGGTCTCAAATGGAATGTAATTTGAGATGAAATACCTTATAAAGTCCATATCTTTATATTAAGGATAAATCAATGAAATAATTATGTGTTAGAAATATAAATAAACTCAATATAATTTTATTTTCAATTTAAATCATTCCAGTTACATTAACACATATTCTTTAAAAAAACCAAAGCCTTGGATGTTTAACTCAATGAGCGTAAATTGAGTTATGATTACCCTTAAATAGTTCATATCAATGGAATGTGAATTTATCCATAGAGTGATTATGTGTATTGAAGTTATATTCACAGAAAGGGTAGTGGAGTTTACAACATTAATAAAAAATAAGGATTCCACAGTTAATCTTTGTGTAAAATAATCATGGATGTATGCGTAAAGCCCAATGAGTTGAAATTGAAATTTGAAATTTCCTTAACGATTTGGTAACTTAATAAACATAAACCCCATGAAATAAGTATCATACAATGAAGATGTAAATACCACTAAATTAAAGTATATTAAACAAATAATACAATGATGGGTAATACATACACCACACAAAAGAAAATAGGTGCAATATAGCATGAATCTCATGAGAATAAGAGGGGAGATGAAAACCCCATACCAAGTTGTAATCAATCGAGACGTATGAAAATAAGTTAATAACCACTAAATAAATCATAGAATAATATGAATATAAATGGAATAATAATAATATATATCAATTGGTAGTACACAATATACCGTATAAAATAAATAAGTGGCGAACAATGAAAATCTCCTAAATTAAAATTGAGACAAGAAACCACTTACAACATTTTAATCAATCGAGTTATATGACCAAAAGTAAATAACCACCAAATAAATCACAGAATACCATTAATATAAAAACAATAATGATAATTAATATCAATTTCATGTACACAATACACCACATGGAATAAATAAGTGTTGAACAATAGAAATTTCATAGAATTAAAAGTCAGATAAGAAACCCCTTACCTTTTACATTTCCATAGTATAGGGTAGGTTATATTCATTTATAATTGTAAAATAATTATTATTAAATTAAAAAAGAACCATATACATAAATATGATATCATATATGATTCTGAAATATTTATTTGTTAATGATATTTCAGTAGTATCATTATTTTGGTTGTTAACTGATCCATTTTCATTTACATGTTTTCATAATTAAGTCATGTTTTTTATATATAGGTTTTATTCTATTCATATACATAATGATATTAAGATTGTAAACAATATTTTTGATCATAAAAAGAAAATTATTCTTTAATGATTAATATGGGGAATGAATCTCATTGTGTTCATGGAGAAGGAATGTCGTACGTACGCACGAGCAACAATATCATTGTATTGATGGTGAATTTGTATATAATTGGATGATATATCATACATACATAATCATATAATGTTATATTTCTTACTTAAATATGTTATAATAATTATTATAACCATACAAATAATGATTTTTTGAGAAACAATGTACACCAAGACGTGGAGATGGTTAACCAAATGTACACACGAATTGTGACTTTGTCATTCATACGATGGGAAGAATAACAAATATGGTTGTACAATATTTATAATAAAATAAATTTATGTTGGAGTTATGGGAGTTTGAATTTTGGGATGGAAAAAACAAATAAATTGGAAGTGGAAGAAGAAAAAAACTTGATAGAGGGTGGTGAAATTATTACCTCTTCATCAAGTGTTTTCTTTTGAGTTGATCAAAAGGGTTCCTTAGGTTGTAATTATGATCAAATAAAGGACTCTAGGTTAATGGGTGGTAGTTTCGGATTATATTGGGGCTGGGGTTGGCCGAACAAATGGCTTGGGAAGTGTGATTGTGAGAGAAGGGGAAGTGCCTTCTTATAATAGAGGTGATGGTCACTTTAGGAAACCCTTGAAATATAATTTTATTATAATCCTTTTTTGATTTTTAATAGATCCAAAATAATTTTTTTCGAAGCTAAGTGGTGGCTGGGTCATGATCCTCTAAACCAATTGTGTTTAAACATGTTTTTGTTACCATTTTAACCTTATCTTTTAGATTTAACTCTTAGTTAAATAGTTTAACTTTTACCATGCCTTCTTGTATTCTAACACTATATGGTTAACAAACAAAATCTAAACATCAGAGAGAACATCATGTGGTTCATTAATGACATATATAATTTTATTTTTTCCTTTTGGAAGATCCTTATATTTTTAGTAATATTATATCAACCTAGAATAAAGTCTTTGTTTTAAAAACTAATTTATGTCAAGTTTGACAGTATTTGGTATTTTTTGTGAAATTAATAAAAACCATATCACATAGAACAAAATTTATCCAATGAACCATAACATATCATATTAACCTAGAAAATACATGGATGGAATCAAAACATTTAAATTATTATTTTTTTATATTTATAATGTTGACTATTTTAATATTTCATTTAAAAGGTAATTACTTCAACATCATTGTGTCATAAAGAAATTTAATTATATAATCTCTAAAATAATAATAGAAATCATTATTTAGGAAATATGTTTATCTTTATAACGAATAATTTGTTTTAAATTTATCTTATGTATAATCTTATATTTTAAATGGTTTAGTTAATAAACATAGAATTTAATACTTTTAATTAATATTTAGATTAAATAATAATAAATATTATTATCTGATCTATGTGGTCCTAAAGGATCATATTTTATTTATATTGTTCATTTTGGTCGAATTACACCTATCTGATTGAATTTGGACATTTGTTAGCATAAATATAATATCATATTTAACTTAAATTATCCTTGTTTATTTTAATCGTGGAAAATAAGTCAAACATACTATTCACCAAAAATTATTTTCATTTTATTCAACCACACTATACATACTTATATTAACCATATCTCTTGTATTTTTTATATTCAATACACATATGCAGTAAAATTATGTTTTATGCAAATTTGCAAATGCTCTTGAAAGATGGGTAAAAGACTGTAAAAAACTTTAATAAAATTATATACATCTAATTTTTATTATAAAATGACATTAAATTGAACATATATAGGTATTATTTATCTATTTTAACTTATAATAAATTTAAATAACATAAATAATTATTTAAAAAAAGTTGACTTTATACAATAACAGTGTGTTTTTCACTATTCATCAAAAATTGAATGTTTTCAGAAATATTCATAAAATTTAACCTAAAATAAATTTGATAATATGAATTAAAAAATGAATTCTATTTTAAAAAATTAAAAACATTGTATTTGTATAAATTAATCTAAAATTCATTCTTGTTGTCAAAACAGAATAGCTGGGTTTTTAAAAAGTAAAAACAATCCAAGATTGACATGCGCTTATATCAAATTTTAATGTGAAATTACATATAAAGATATAAATTATATTAAATGATAAAAATATAATCAAATTATACTTATAAACCATTAAAATTCATAAATTCACAATATAAACAATTTCGATTAAAAAAGTGGTTTTCAATTAATATTTAGTATTTTTCAGTATTCAACAAAATATGAAAGATATCAGAAAAGTACAAAAAATTTATCCAAAATAAATTTTTATGTCCCAATTCTAAATAATAATTTAATTTCATTAAATTTAACATATAAAGGTGTAAAATATTGGTTTTAGAAATTGTTTTCCATTTAAATGTGGTAAAATTGTATTTTATTAAAATAATTCCTTTATCTGAAAAAATGAATTTTTTCTAATATTATGCCTAATAAACACATAATTTGGATTCTAAAATCATATAGAGTTTATAAAATTCAAAATTCAGTTATTACTATTCATAACTGCTATTTGAACGGTTGGTTTGGTAAATCATGGTGCGCTCGAACTTAGTGTTGTGTGTAAATCAAGCTATTAAATTAAATTATTGAAAATAATGTACTATGAAATATTAGCATGTTATACTCAGAGGGAAACCTCATATGACCCTCAGGTAGTGAATAGAAGGTGACATTTGAGTGGACCAGTAGTGCGGCTTCCATGGGAACGAAGCGTCGTTTTGGAAACATTCATCAGTGTGTAAAATCATAGAGCATACAGAAGAGGGGACCGACCTCTTAGAGTGGTGACTAGATATTTTTCTATGAGTGTGGAATACTAGGGAACATGGAGGGATAGTTTCCCATACCACAAGTCGAGTGTCGATAATGTGGCCGGTGAGGCCTAGTATAGAGGTTTTGTAGGGACTCATGGCATGCATGACCTGAACAGAGTCAGAGGTAGATGCCTAGTGATGGCAGTGGGTTAGTTACCCTCTATCTAGACGGATTTTGGAGCACAACATATCATACCTATGGTTGTGGTGGATGTGCCAATATAGGGAGACGCCATTAATACCATCAGGGTAGTGCAATATGGGGTACATAGGTTGGAGGATAGGGTAAGGGGGAAGGTAATATCCATGAAGTTTAGACTGCACCTGAAGGTGGTGAGGCATGACATTCTACTGGTCGAGGTACAATTCCGATGTCTTCCATGCTTTCTAATTACTTTTTTGATATAGGTGGCACATATTTTTTTTTCTACTCTATCCAAATATGTGTTCAGTTTTACCATTGAGTGTTTGTGTTGAATAATTTACCCTTATACACCGTTATGAGTACGCATAGAGAATAAAAGGCAATGTAATAGTGGTGCTCTATAAATTGGTGGGTTTCATTTTCATCAGGATCTGTTTGTTCTAGAAATGTCATTTTTTACTAGATCATGGGCAGGGATAGGTTATGGTGGTATCAATCCCATATCCACTTCTACCAGTGTTGGGTAATATTTACCTCTCTCTATAAAGACACTGATGTCCATCATGGTGAGTTGGATACTCGATCAGGCTATGCAGGGCCTCATTCCTAGTAATTGGGAGAACTCATAACACATGTGTCAGGCCTTATGTTATATGATGTGGAGAATCTACATCTAGTCTTCCAACCTACAGTAGAATGGTTTCAGGATGTGTTTTTTAATGGTTTCTCTGGGTTTCAACCCGAGAGAGATGTCGAGTTTGTGATTGGGTTGTTTCTGGGAACATAGATAGTCTTAATACGGCCATATCAAATGGATAAAGTATAAATCCATTAATTGATGCTTCATTTGGATGAATTGGAACATAATAGGTTTAATCATCCTAGTACTCCTCTTTGGGGATCTCCTTTGATTTTTTTCTAAATATGATGACAGATCCTTGAGGAAAGGTGTCGATTATGGGATGCTAAACAAGATGACTGTAAAGATTCAATACCCTCTTATAGGAATAGTTGATCTTTTTTACTGTCTCAAAGGTTCCTCAGTGTTTTATAAGATCAATTTTAGGTTAGCATACCATCAGTTAATTGTGAGACCATCTTACATACCACATATATCCTTTTGAAGCCAGTATGAGTTGTATTAATTCTTGGGGAATCCATTTAGATTGACTAATGCAACATATATGTTCATGGCCCTGATGAACCGAATATTTCAACCATATCATGACTTGTTGATCATTGTCTTTGTTGAAGACATCTTTTTGTACTCTATGAACCATGAGGGACATTCCCAACATCATGATATCTTCTTGAGTACACTAAGAGAGCATAAGATTTACACCAAACTATCAATGTGTCAGTTTTTTATCGAAGAGGTGCACATTTTTAGCACAACATTTCTGAGGGAGGTGGGTTAGTGGATCCAGAGATGCTCTAGGTTGTGGTGTATTGGGAATACCTGAAGAAAATTTCATATTTTTAGAGTTTTATTGGTTTTTTAGATTATTACTAGAGGTTCATTAATGACAACTCTCATTTGGAAGAACCACTCTCCAGACAAAAAAATGAATGGAGTGATGTTTGAGTTGTTGGGGCTTCTGAAGGTTCTTGTCAATAGATTATGAAGCGTCTAACTACCACACCAATTCCAGTTTTACCAAAACCAGGTATAAAGTTAATGTTTTTTATGATTCCTTCAACATCGATCTTGGTGAATTGTTTTTGCAGGGTGATCGAGATGTTGTTTACATGTCAAGGAATTTTAGACCACTTGAGAAAGAATATCCTACCCATGACCTTGATCTAGTTGATGTTGTTCATTCCTTGATGTGTTGGAGATGATACTTGTTAGGAGAACAATTCAGAGTGTTTACCAAACATAAAAGTCTCAAATACATATTCTCTTAGTGGGATTTTAATCTTCAACAACAAAGGTGGGTTGAGTACCTTCAATCCATTGATTTTTAGTTGGTGTACACACTAAGAAGTGGGAATAGCATTGTTGATGCTCGGAGACAAATGAATCAAAATCAGGTTGTTCTGGAAACATATTTACAATGGAGATTGATGACTTTGTTTGTTGAGATGCACATGGAGGTACAAGATGGCCTTGGGTAGATGACTACTGCATCCATAGTAGTTGATTCTAAAATTTTGAGCCAGATCACTGAGATTCAGTTGGACATATAGAGTGTTTTTTATGATTGAATATATTAATGTTAGAGTGTCACCTTGTAGTTGGGTTTTTGGCATTGATTGAGTTTCTCATGTTCATGTTCATGTTGGGGTACCGATATAAGTACGGGAAGAGTTGATGTGTGAGTCCCATGCGATGATGTGGGTTGTACACTTTGGATTGACTAAGATATTTTGTGACCCTCTCATGTAGTATCGGTGGTCGGGAAAAAGAATGATGTCCCATGATTTGTGGAAAATTGCCTTACCTTAAAGCTGGAGAAGTTCAAACATCATTGCTCTGGTGGGTTGTTATCGTCAATTCGAATTCTGTAGTGGAAAAAAATGATGTGATGATGGAATTTGTGGTCGGTCTTCTGAGGATTCCCCCGAAGAATGTTGAAATTTGGTTAAATGTAGATCGATTGATGAAGGAAGACCAATTATTTCTTATAAATAACACCTTCAAAGTTTACTAGTTTAGAGAGTTGTATGTTTGAGAGTTAGTGAACTGGAATGTGTTGAAAAGAATAATATTTTCAGATCATGATCTAAATTTCACGTATTCAATTTTTGTAGGGTTTATAGAAGGCTCTTGGCCCCTGGTGTATGGATTGCAGGAAAATCACATGGTTCTCAAGAAGTTCTCTTTCAATAATATCTTCTAGGCCATGATGCAGATGGATAGATTTGAGGAACTCCAGGGGAGACCATATACATTTCCACCATATTGGATAGAGGTAGGGGAGTATGATTTGTAAGGGATGAATCTTGGGAAATATATGTCAGAAGAGTTTAGTTTGATTTAGAAGCATATAGTGATGACTTAGTGTAGGCAGATGTATTTCATAGATTGGTGTTGTAGTCCTATTGAGTTCAAGGTGTATGGTAGTGTGTTTCTTCAGGTGGTTTCAAGGTTGGTTCACCATCTAATACATATGTAGGGTAAGTCAGTCCTTGGCATGTAAGGCTATTTGAGATCATGGTGTGGATCATAAAAATGTATTATCAATTTGATCTTCCAGAGTGGTATTGTGTGATGCCTGATGTCCTTCATGTTTCAAAAATTCAGAGATATTACCCTGATCCATATCATTTGTTAGATGATAATGATGTTGATCTTGATTTGATGCATCATTGAGGATAATCAGATTCATGTGGTCTGATGTTACAAGGTTTTTCATGGAATGGTTGTATATTTTATTCATGTCCCATGTCAACAGATGAAGGTACAGGAAGAATCATGGGACTAAGAATCAGATATATGGGCCCAGTGGCCTTAACCCGTTTCGTCAGAATTTCAAGGATGCTCAAGAATACTATCTTGAGGACGATCCATCATATGGTGGGGATGTTGTATGATCTGGTATTTCTCTACTATCTATGTTCATGTTTATGTTTTAGTTAAAGACATTATTTTGGTCAATTAAATGTTTTTAAAAGTCCTTATGATGGATCAAGTGTGTTCTAGAGGCTCAAGACATGAAAGTGGGGAGAAAAGATGTTTTTTCATCATGCCACATCGTCTACGTATGGTTAGTCCTCACTGTTGGGAGAACCTAGGTAAATTTTGTAGACGAAGGTTTTTTCAAACAATAGCCTCAAAACTGTTTGGAATAACATGTAGTTAACCTATGCAACCCCAAACTTTTAAACAATTAAATAAGTTCCATTACGATATTTATTATACCAGTTGGTATTTACACTATTTCTTCCACATTCATCCCTAGTGGCTCCCCAAAACCCCCAAGAGTATCCAAGGATCAATCTCCCTCATCTTTGGACCACTAGAGTGTCATTGGTTGTGGATTGATGATTCAGGTATGGCTAATCTTCTTCTTGTTACTCTTTTTGGATTAGGGATTTCATTCTTCAGATATATCCATATAATGCTCACAAACCCATATTTTGTGTAAGTGTTAGGTTGAGGGTTCATGGGTGTGTTAAATCAGTATATAAGTCCTCAATTATTGGTGTGTTCACTAACCCATTCCTGGAAGGTGGTCTACATGTTGTATCCATTAGTTTTCAAGTGAATTTCTGCATGTAGAGTTATGTTCCTAATTTTTATATTATTTATTCATGATTCCATTTTATAGATTTGACATAGTGGGTGACTAAATTGATAATTTAACACTTCATGATCCACGTGGGATGCATAGAGGATAGACAAAGATGATTAGGGCCACCCATGTTCTGTGTGGATATTTACTGGACAAAGAATTTAACGATGTAAGTGTAAGGCCATTTTGTGAGAACATAGACCCCATCATGAACATTTCAAAGGGGTTGTTTGGTTGACATGAAAATGTTTAAATGTATCTATGGGAAAATTCTAGGTGATTAGCTTTATACAAGAATATGTGTAACATGATAGGCATTGAAAATGGGAAATGGGGATAAATTTTTGTTGGTTATAAATGATGAATGAGTTAATGATCTGTTCCATAATGTTATATTTCCCGTTATTAATTTGTTGAGTTATTGCTGATGATATTAGTTATTGTAGGTTTCAATATGGTTGTTCAGGAATTTACTAAATTAGCATGTACACTTGGTGTAGTAGAGTGGGATATAAAAATTTGGTTCCATGCCCGTAGGTAATTTTTTACTATGGTTTCAAGCTCCACTCTCTATGTGTAAGAGGTTAGGGAATGGAATGGAGTTCTATTCCCCTAAATGTTTCATTACACCTAAATTGAGGCGTCGAGGTGAGGTTATTTTAACTGATATGATATGATACCTAGTGAGATAGGAATTATTTAATTCCTATATGTTTGATAATGTTGATCATGCCTAGAACATTGAAAAAATAAAAATGGATACTTGAAAAATGAAATGTCTTAGAAATGAACATGGGTTTCTGGTAAGATAACTTCAAGGATAATAATGAAGAATGACTATTTGAATTGTTTTCCATACATGACATTGTTTATCTTTTTCATGCACTATATGTCGACTAGAGATTTTCTAGAAACCCTTGGTGGTGGCCTAATGAGTAATACTCACACCCTTCACCAGAATACCTTTGGTACCCGGGTGGATTTTATAGTTGGAGGTCAAGAGAAGGGAAAGGGCCAAATGCTAGGGAATTGAATTAGGTTCGAGATGAGCATGGTCGAGGTTTGGGATATAGTGTTTGGACCATTATGGGGATTCTTCTGTTGTCTTCATCTGCATGTTTTGATCTATAAGGACTCGGCCTTAAACATTACATAATATTAAATTAAATGAATAATTCACTTTGAGGATCTTTTCAGGTTTATATTTTTAGAGAATTTGGTCATAACTATTACATCTCAAATGAATACAATGTAGAAACTTATACAAAATTTCCTTTTTTTTCAAAACATGAACTCTTAAAAAAAGATTCATGTCTAGTTCCATTTTTAAAATATCACGACTTTTCCTTGATCTCATCCTTGACCCTATACATCTTTATGTCCTATGAAAACATTTCAAAACTTGGGATGAGCATAAAAGGATCAGTATGGGTTACAAAACAATTAATGAAACCATTTTTTCATAAATACAAACAAAACATGAACTCTTTTACTTACCTCATGAAATCAAAATATTTATGAAAGATGCATAGAAATCATAAATCATAAAGGTATCTTGTGGAATCCATATCATAATTACATTGTAGCTATCACAGATACATAGGGAGTTACTTTGGAATACCCATCACAGTATATTCCCTAAATCTCTTAGTAGAAACATTTACATTTACCTTCGTCATGTTACTAATGCGTTGGAGAGCTATCTTGGGCTCAGTCGCCCTAGGATTATCACGGAACGACCCGTATACATATATAATGCCCAAGAACCATAACATGATCATCACACATAACATAAGCATAAAAAAAAGATAACATTTCCACATTGAAATATCATTTCAAGATATTGAAATAATAAATCCATTTTAAAAATCATTTTCAATACCGAAATACGTAAACCGATAATATGGTATTTATTTTTCCTTTAAAAAACATTCGGGCTTGTCAAGGAAGCCAAAGGTCAAATATTACTCGCGGCGGCGGAAAGGTCATTGTCACCACCTACGTTAAAAAAATTATTTTTTCTTATTTAGTAAAAAAATTCATATAAAAAGATTCCCTTTGGATATAACATTCAAAGGGGTTTATACACTGTATATAATAATGTCGTGTATAAAACTAAAAATGCCTCAATGAAAGGTGATTGAGACGAAGTCCCTTACCTCGTGTCTGACTTGACTCGATCATTATTAAATCTCCTGAATAATAAACTAATGTTAATTTATCCCAGCTTAAGAAACTTTTTCAAGTTTATTATTACTTTTATATCACTTATTACCATGTTATAAATATTATGCAGTCATTTAAGTTAATAACATTCATTTTGTCGATATTTGGTACTTGAGTCAAAAATGAACACCTAATATTTACAAGTTGTCCATGTGGTCAATATTCCATTATATCCAAAATGAAAATAATTATTTAGATAACATATATATCATATTTATCCCTTATATACATGTATTATTAATAGTAAATAACATTTATATGTTAGAAATGAAATGCACTGTTCGTGGAGACGGTATGCCGTACGTACGCATGAATGATAATATAATTTCTATTTATTATTTTAATAAAATTAATGTATAATTATACATAGGTATATTATAATTATAGCATAATATCATATATAATATTTTTAAATCTGTCCTTTATACATCCCACGTAAGGCATTAACGAATCAGATCACTTTGAGGGGGCGGTAGTCTGCACTTTCTCAAATGAGATTATCATATTTACCCACTATGGAAAGCATAAAGACATTATATAATTGGGAAGTATAGAATAATAAGGGAATCATAAAAATAATATATATCATATATAAATATGGTGCCATCATAATGGACACCATGAGAGGCGGTAAGATGTAATTGAACAATCATCATTTTGTGAGGTGTTAGTTTGCCATCCACAGAAACATTATGTTCATTATCCATTAGATGGAGGGGTGTGTAAGTGTAGTTCTAATAAATTTTATAACAACATCCTATTATATTTAGGATATTGTTTTTGTTACAAAATAATGGAATAAAAAGAGTTTAGGGGTTGGTGAAGTGAAATAAAATAAATCAATTTAAGAGAAATTGTTACCTTTAATATGAGTGACTCCCTTTGGTTTGAACTAAAGGACTTCTTGAAGTTCCTTCTTCCTAAGGTAAGTATTATAAGAAGAGTAGAGGGATGTAGTGAGCATAATTGGTTAGATTTTGGATGATCCAAATCGCTTGAGAGTTGTGAATAATTTGTTAGAAGCGGTCTCCATTTATAAGGGAGAGGAGGGTATCTTTATGAAAGTGTGAAAATATTATTTTATAATATAATGATATTAGGTTTTTAATGGTTCAAAAAACATTATAGACTTAGATAAGATGATTCTTGGTCTAAATATAATCATCCAATTAGAATTGGACATGTTTTGGATAATATTTTAATCATTATAATATTATTTATGTAAATCATTTATTAATGGGGTAAATACTGCATCATTATTGTGTTATAAATAATTTAATATATTCGATGTCTAAAAATAATCAAAAAATACTATAATGTATTAAATAGTTTTAGATTTACAATTATTATTTATAGTCTAAAATAAGACATATATAACCCCATATAAAATTTAATCACTAAAATATTTTTGTCAATGTCAATTATGTCTTCACATTAAAGTAATTAATATAAATTGTCATTATCACACCCAAGCGGCACAATGGGGTCCCAAAATCGACCCAAATATGCCCATGGTCATGAATGACTCAACCAATAAGTTTTGGACAAGTGTTAAGGTAATTTTGAATTATTATAATATTCATTTAACCATGAATTACTCTATTTACATTTAACCGCGGTAAATAAAAGTCAAAATATACTATTCAAAAAAAATTATTTTCATCTTAATGAACCAAATTTTATTTCTTGATAACAACCATGTATGTCAGAGTTTTGAAATTCAACTCATTGAAGTGGTAAAATTTCATTTAAATGAAAAAGTTAGTTTTTTTAACTACCACTAAGTGGTTTCACTATTCATCAAAAATTGATGTTTTCAGAAAAATAAAAAAACTTTAGCCTAAGATATATTTGAAATTCTGAATTCAAAAATGATTTCTATTTTTTCAAATTCAAAACATAGATGTTTAATTAATTAATTTTAATATTAATTCCCGATGTCAAAACAAATAGCGTGTTTTTAAAAATTAATTACTATCAAAAGATGGACAGTTGATTAAGTCCAATTTCAATGTGAAATTGCTTCCAATGACCATAATTGTATTAAATGGTAAAAATATATTCTAATTACACTTTAAAACAAATTAAAAAGTTAATATATCCATATAAATATGTTATATTAAAATGCACTTTTGAATTAAAGTACAATATTTTTGATTATTCAGTTAAAAATGATCTTTATCAGAAAAATACCAAAAAATTACCCAAAGTAAATTTTGATGTCCCCATTCTAGTGAAGGATTTTATTTGGTCATATAGAATTTATTAAAGTTAAAAATACTAGATTTAAAAATGGTTAGCCATATAAAGGAAGTAAATCGACCTTTTACTGAAAATTATGCTTAAAATTAGATTCATTAACATTTTAAGCCTCTAAAATTTATTGGATTAAAGTAAATATATGTATAATCATATTGTAGTTAGTTTTTTTCATTCCCTCCAATACAAAAACTAGGTGTTAATAACCATTTTCAAATAATAATATTATATTATTAGTGTGCAATGTAATATTTCAATGAAACTCGTTGTTGTGTATCGGGTACACTATCGAACATAGAAACCCTTTTAAGGTAATATTAATATTTAATTCACAAATATCAATAAATTTGAAATATGTCTTATTCTCCATTTACCTGCGATTTTACATCCTTTCCCCTTTTAGAAATTGCATCCTCACAATTTTTATTCACTTATCAAAATAAGAGGGGGTATTTATCCCTCATAGCATTTTCAGATTCCCACATTGCCTTTTCAACCATATGGTTATTCCACAAAAACATTACCTGGTGAATTACCTTATTCCGCATCACTTTCACTCCATGGTCAAGAATCTGAACTGGTTGTTCTTCATAATATATATTCTCTTCCAACTAAACTACTTCTAGGCTCAAAATATGAGATGGATCTAGCAAATACTTTCTCAACATCGAAACATTAAAAACATTGTTTACCTAGGATAAACTAGAATGTAAATCCACTCTATACGCAACTGATCCAACTTTCTCCAGAATTTCATAAGGTCCAATGAACCTCATACTCAACATTCCCTTATTACCAAAACACATCACACCTTTCCATGGAGAAACTATGAGAAAAACATGATCCCCTACCTCAAAAAAAGATCCTTCCTCCGGTTATCTACATAACTTTTGTGTCTGCTCTGAGCTATTCTAATGTGCTTCTAAATCAACTGAACTTTCTCTACCATCTCTTCTACAAATTCTGGTCCCATCAACTTCCTTTCATCGTCCTTATCCCAGAATGTCAGAGTTCGACAATTCTTTCCATATAATGCCTCAAATGGAGAAATCTATATACTGGAATGAAAGTTGTTATTATAAGAAAATTCATCCAAAGAGAGATTTCAGTCTCAATTTCCCTGGTATTCCATCGAGCAATCACGTAACATATTCTCCATGGTTTGAATTGTTCATTTTGACTGCCAATCTGATTGTGGATGAAAAGATGAACTAAAATTTAATTCAAGACCCAATGACTTTTTACGGCCTTTCCTAAATTTAGAAGTTAACCAGGGATCACGGTCAGATACAATGGAGAGGGGAACTCCATGCAACCTGACAATATATTTAACATATAACTGAGAAAGTTGGTCTACAGACAAAGTATCTTGAATTGGACGGAAATGAGAAGATTTAGTCAATAGATCAACTATAACCCATATTGCATTATTACCTCAAGATGTCATTGGTAATACCACTGTTGGAACCATGGTCTTCAATTCATGATTTGGAGTATAGTTTGTGTTTGTTTTCAATCCTTAGTGGATGTTTAGAATGTGTACCAGCAAAGAGATCATAAAGTTTAAGTGTCTCACAATGTACTTGAAGTAGAGGAAACTTGCACGCCAATAGTTTTTCAAGATCAGAACATGTAAAAATGGAAAAGGGATAAATGTCGTGCAAGTATTGGTTGGGTCGTGCAAGTGACCTGCATGCCATGAAGGGAATTGCATGCCAGTGCCTAGGAGGTGTGGAAACTTGTGCGCCTATTGTTTTTCATGATCAGAACTTCTAAAATATATCAAAGGAAAGAGGGTCGTGCAAGTATTGGTGTGGTTGCGGAAGTTAGTAGCGCTTCAGATTCTAGGGCGGATGAGATGTGCGCCAGAACCTGTGCTCCTAGGGAATACTTGTGTGCCACCGTGCAGGGGGTCCAGTATGCCTATAAATTGAGGACCACAACACCTCATTTGTAAAGAGATTTCAAGACATAGAGAATTTTCGAGCTCTCGTCGCGCAAGGGGTTATGTCGCGCAAGTGGTATTTGGGTTGCGCAAGTAAAGGCTGCACACTGGTTGTTGGTTGTGCGAACAAGGCAGTTTTGGTGTTAAAGGTGCATGGCCGTGCAAGTTTGGAGTTGAAGGAGGTAGTGTCGCGCAAGTGTGTTGGTGTCACTGACACGCTGATTTTGTAACATACTAGTGACTTTCATGACGTACTTGAAACTTGCGCGCCGGTCATGGTGAAGCGCGCCTGGTGAGGTTGTTGTACGCGGGTCCTTTTGAAGCTTCACAAAAACTGGAAGATTACCTGATAACATTGGTGAAAAGGTGGATTAGTATACAAGTTAAATTTGGACTTCAACAGAGCATCTACATTCAACAAAGGATGCATTATTTTTCAATGATGATGAGACCTTCATGTCTATAAACAGTGTGGGACATAACCAATGGCAGTGAGCTAGGGGGAGTAAACGGGAGTTACCCGAGGGAAGTAGTGAGCTATCCCTGAACCATTGTAAAGTCAGTGAGCCTAGGGCATATGGACTATTCCCGAACCATTATAATCCACAACTTGTGAAGATTAGTGCAATTAGGTATGTCTAAAAACTTGTCGGCGTATGCCCTTAGGACGCATCCCTTAGTGGTGAACCATGTAAAAATTTCTCTATCATCTCTTTACATGTGAATGTTTCATTAGTGATCGTATTATTTATATAAGTTAAACTAGTTCCTACCAACATGGGAAAAAGATCCTTGTTTTTAAAATAAAATGTTGTCACCCTGATTCACCCCTCCCCTCTCCGGGTGTCCTGGGGTCCTACACCCACAACGATGTCCACAGATATATTTTCCCATTTCCACTCTATCCCTGGTAAAGGCTCAAGCATTCCTTTCAGTAACTGTCGCACTTCTTTAACCTGTTGACAATTCAAACACTTCACAGTAAAATAATCAATATCTTTTTTCATTCCATCCCATCAGTAATACTATCGATGATCTCTGTACATCTTAGTACTACCAGGATGAACTGAAAACAGAGAACTATGGCTTCACATAACAACTCATTCTTCAACTGTGAGTCACAAGGAACACATAATCTATTTCAAAATTTCAAAACACAATCATTATCAACGTTAAAATCATACAATTACCCTTCTAAACAATCTCTATCCTTTTCTGCAACTCACTGTCTTCTTTCTGTGATTGCTTTATTCTGTTTGATAGAGATGATCTCACTGTCACCTGATACAAAATAGACGAATTTTCTTACACCAACAACTTCTATGGGATAATTCATAAAATCAAAATTCAAAGGATCTAGTTCCAAATGTATCATGGTTAATGAATTATTACTTTTTCTACTCAAAGCATCATCCACATTATTTTCTTTACCCGGATTGTAATTAATCGTGCAATCATAATCATTGATTAATTCCAACCATCTCCTCTATCTCATGTTCAATTCATTTTAAGTGAGTATATACTTCAATCTTTTTTGATCAGTATACATTTCATACTTCAATCCATACAAATTATGCCTCCAAACTTTTAAATCAAAAACAATAAGAGCTAATTCCAAATCATGTGTATGGTAATTTAAATGATGTGGTTTCAACTGATGTGAAGCATATCAATTACCTGATCATCCGGCATTAGGGCCCAACCAAGTCCTTTTAACAAAGAATAACTTTATATAAAAAACTCACCATTTCTAGAATATATTTCCAAAACTCAAGCATTCACCAATATTAATTTCAATTAATGAAAACCATCATCACATTACTTTTTCCGAATGAAGTTAACACCATTTCGAGTTAACATAGTCACTGGACTAGATAACCGTGAAAAAGTTTCAAAATACCTCCAGTAATAACCTGCCAAACAAAGAAAAGTACAAATCTCGGTTATATTAGTGGGTCTTGGCCATTCTTCAACAAATTTTGTTTTACCAGGATCAACAGTTACACCATTTTTTGAAACAATGAGACCAAGGAATGAAATTTGTTGTAACCAAAACTCACACTTGATAAAATGACCATAAAGTTTATTTTATTTTAAGGTTTTTATGACATCCTTTAAATGACATTCATGTTCCTCTTTACTTTTAGAATAAACTAAAATATCATCAATGAACACAACCACAAACGTGTCCAAGAACTCAAAGAAAATTCCATTCATAAGATCCATGAATACAGTAGGTGGATTGGTTAACCCAAAAGGAATAAATACAAATTCATAATGGCCATATCTAGTATGAAACATGGTCTTCGGAACGTCTTCTTCCTTTACATTCAACAGATGGTACCCCGTCCTTAGGTAAATATTTGAAAAATACTGAGCTCTATAGAGTTGATCAAACAAATCATCGATATGAGGCAAAGGATACTTATTCTTAACAGTGATGTTATTCAATGCTCTATAATGAATGAAAAGTCTCATTGAACCATTTTTCTTTTTAACAACCAAGAAAAGAGAACCCCATGGTGATGTGCTAGGTTAGATGAAACCTTTATCTAATAACTCCTAAAATTTCTTCTTTAACAATAAAAGTTCAATTTGAGATATTCGATTAGGGGGGTTTGAAATTTGCTTAGCATCAGGAACTAAGACAACAATAAATTCAATGTCTCGATCAGGTATAATTAAAGTAAACTCATCAGGAAGTAAATCAACATACTCTTTTACCACTATCACATCATTAATCTGAATAGTTCCTTTTTTCAATAATATGTGCATGGTAACATTCATTTCTATTTATTACTAGTTTCTCAGCTTCTTGTTATGTTATCAAAATAAATGTTTCATTTTTGTATGAAAACTGAAAATATTTCTGAAAAAAAACCTCTTTAGCTCTAAAGTAAATCTTAGCATGATAAACAGAAAGCAAATACATGCCCAAAATTACATCAATCTCTACTAGAGTAAAAACAATAAGGTTTGTAGGTATAATCATTCCGCACACAAGGATATGAATGTTCTTATGTTTTCTGTTTGTCTAAACATTTCCTCCATGTTTTTTTTACTGTATGTTTAGTATTCATATCTTGAGATGGAATTCCCAATTTTATTGAAAACTACTCAGAAATGAATGAGTGTGTTGACCATGAATCAAAAAACACATTGGAATAATCTGAACAATCAAATAGTATACCTGACACAACCTAATTTGTTGGCCCAATATATGCTGAAGTAGTTGCAAAGGATTTCACCTCCCCTTTATGATTGTATTTTGGAAACTTTCCATCGGTTGAGTTCTTTTTTGGACAATCATTTTCATAATGACCCATTTCAGTGTACTTAAAAAATTTTACAGACTATATATCATATTTTATTCTTACCATCACCCTGATATTTTTCAGTGCAATTACGAGCATTATGTCCCATTTTACCACATTGGTAGTACTTACCAGAATTCAAAAGACATTCCCCAGTATGTTTTTATCACAATTTTCACAAACTTTAAACTTATGTTTCTTACCATTAGACTTTTTTGAAGAGTTCTTCCCTTTCACCTGCCACCTCGACCCTTTATTCTGTTTTCTGTCAAAGAATACATGATCATCAGCAAAATCCATTTCCACCTTATCTGCACAATGAACATTTTTTCATAATTTTTGAACTCGTGAGAAGCTAAATCCCTTAGATACTTTGGAATTATTTCTGAGAAAAAATGGTTTATTTTACTATAAAAATCTCATATGAAATTTGGAGCATACCTTAGAAGTCGAGTGAGTTTTTCTTCATAAGTAGCCACTGAGTTATCCTCCTGCCTCAATTTGAGAGATTGTTTTTACATGCAAAGATGAACCAAATTAAGAAAATATTTTTCAAGAAACATCCCATTGAACTCATCCCAATCAAGAGAATCAATCACCTCACTATCCCTGATATTTTTCACCATCGACCACCACTGATCAGCTTCACCTTCAAAATGGTAAATAGCAAGACTAACCTTTTGATGTTCTGAACAACCCATGACATCAACAATATTATCTAGTGCTTTAATACACCCTTCAGCAAGCACAAGGTCAGATGATCCTCTAAATGATGGGGGATGTTTCCTCATGAAATGATCCACTACTTACATGTTCCTCTGTGGTTGATCTGGATGATCTCGTACATGGATACCACCACCATTTATAGCATGAGTTAACTATGCCATCACTGTAACAAACTGTTCAATTCGGATTCTGACCATCTCAAGTTGCTAATTTAGAAGGTTGTCTTCCTCCTGATGTCATCCCAACAGAGTTTCCCTATTTCCTCTACAGAAAACTATTCTGAACACAAAAATATCTTTGGCGAAGCAACATAGAAATCTTGAAATTCTTTTTGATGTCAATATTAACATAAATTACTTTATGGATATTACATTAACAATAGCCTAACACCTAAAGTTATCTAAACTGACCTCTAAAACAAACTATATGGACTAGGCATTAAACATTATAAAATATTGAATTTAATTACTAATTCACTTTGAGGATCTTTTTAGATTTAGAGTTTTAGACAATTAAGACATAACTATTACATGTCAAAATAATAAAAAGTAGACACTTCTACATAGTTTCCTTTTTCTTATAAAACATGAACTCTTAAAAAAAGATTCATTTCAAGTTCCTTATTAAAGATAGCATGTCTTTTCCTTGATCCCATCCTTGTCCCAATTCATCATTATGTCCTGTGAAAACATTTCAAGACACTGGATTAGCATAAAAGGCTCAGTAAGGGTTACAAAACAATGAATGAAAACATTTGTTCATAAATACATACAAAACATTAACTCTTTTACTTACCTCATGAAATCATAAGATTTATGAAAGACACATAGAAATCATAAATCATAAAGGTAACTTGTGTCATCCATGTAATACTTACATTGTAGCTATCAAAGATATATAGGGAGTTACTTTGGAATACTCATCACAATATATTCCCTAAATCTCTTAGTAGAAAAATTCAGGTTTACCTCCTTAATGTTACCCAATGCATTGGAGAGCTATCTCGGGCTCACCCGCCCTAGTTTTATCACAGAACCACCCGTATACATAAATAATACCCAAGAACCATAACATGATCATAACACATAACATAGGCATTTTGGAAAGATAAAATTTCCACATTGTAATATCATTTCTAGATATTGAAATAACAAATCCATTGGGAAAATCTTTTCCAATACCAAAATACGTAAAAAGAGTATATGGCTTATTGGTGTATAGGTTATTGGGTGGGGGAGATTGGTGTCAGTCTTCGATCATTTTGGTTAAATTTTCATTACATTGTTGGGTTTCGTCTTCGGCTACAATGACTAGTGATGGATTATCGGTGTATAGGATATTGTGAGGGGGTGATTGGTGGTGAATGATACTACTTAAAGCTCATACTTTTTGAGTCAATGCTTTTCCGATATGAATTTGGATCAATCGAGGTGAATGTGAATTTTTGGATGATTTTGGGGACTATATTTCTCCCTATGATTCATATTTGAAGTTGGTTTTTTGTGCACACCAAGTGATCGGCTTATCACCTGGGTGATGCCATACATGCGCAACTGTGATTCTGTAGTGTTTTGGTTTAATTTGAGAGCTTGTGGAGAATCTTGTGTTTTTTGACTGTCAGTTTAGAGACTCACTTTGTGGATGTTTCTATTTGATTTTTTTGTGATGTTTTGAGATGTTCGCACTAGCTTTCTACATGATTCTTCTCCTGATGAGGTTCAGAGCAAGAAGCTTTCACATGGGCATGCCATTTGGACTTTGAAGATTGAGATGGTATGGCTCTGCCATCGTTACAGTGCCCGTGCTTCTGCACGAGACTACTAGCCGAGCGGTCATGTGATGGTGAAGGCTTGGCACCAAGATGTAATAGCTGGGGAGGGGCAGATCATGTAGTCTTGATCCATGTTATTCTTCTTTTTGGTTTTATTTGATTGTAATTTTGGATCATGTGGTTTCTCACATTATCCTCAAAATTGTTTTGATAATAAAAAAGTTAATTTTGAGTCAGTCAAAACATTCTGACTTGTAAAAGATGCCAAAGATCAAATATTACTCGTGGTGGCAGAAAGGTCATTGTCACCTCTTACGTTAAAAAAAATTCCTTTTTCCATTTAGTAAAATGGTTCATATAAAAATATTCCCTTTGAATAAAATGAAAATTCAAAGGGGTTTATACACCATTTAAAATAAAGTCATGTATAAAACTAAAAATGACTCAATGAAAGGAGATTCAGACGAAGTCCCTTACCTCGTGTCCGATTTGACCCGATCATTATTTAATCTCTTGAATAACAATCTAATGTTAATTTCTACATTATTAAGATCCTTTTTCAAGTTTATTCTTCCATTTATATCACTTATTACCCTGTTATAAATTTTTTTCAATCATTTAAGTTAATAACGTTCATTTCGTCAATATTTGGTGTTTAGTAAAAAAGGAACACCTTATAATTACAAGTTGTCCATCTGGTCAATAGTCCATTATATCCTGAATGAGAGTCATTTATTAGATATAATATATATCACATACATCCAGTGTATTCTTGTATTTATAATAGTAAATAACATTTGGAGTTAAGAAATGAAATGCACCGTTCATGGAAACAGTAAGTCGTACGTACACTTTAACGCTACTTTCATTTATATTTCATTTTTTAATGGAATTAAAACCTAATTATACATAGATATATTATAATAACAGTGTAATATCAAATCTAATATCATTAAATCCATTCTTTACAAATACCACATAAGGAATTAACGAATCACATCACTTTGAGGGGGCGGTAGTCCGCCCTACCTCAAATGAGATCATCGTATTTACCCTCTATGGAAACCATAAAGGGTTGATATAATTTAGAATTACAGAAGCATAAGGGAATCATAAACATAATATATATTATAAGTAAATATAGTGATATCATAATGGCCATCATGACAGGTGATAAGATGTAATTGAACAATCATCGTTTCGTGAGGCGTTAGTTTTCCATCCACAGAAACCTTATGTTGATTATCCATTAGATGGAGGTGTGTGTAAGTGTAGTTCAAATATTTCCCAAAACAACTTCCTATTATATTTATTATTCTAGTTTTTTTACAAAATAATGGAATAAAAAGAGTTTACGGGTTGGAGAAGTAAAATAAATAAAACAATTTAAGAGAAACAATTACCATTAATTTGTGTAACTCCCTTTGGTTTGAAACGAAGGACTTTTTGAAGTACCTTGTGCGTAAGGTAAGGCTTCTAAAAGGAGGAGAGAGATGTAGGGAGCTCAATTGGGAAGGCTTTTGACGAGCCGAGTGGCTTGAGAGATGTGAGGAATTTTTTAGAAGTGGTCTCCTTTTATAAGGGGGAGGAGGGGCACATTAAAAAAGTGTGAAAATATTATTTTATAACATACCGATATTCAGTTTCTAATGGTTCAAAAAATTATTATAGTATAGGATAAGATGAGTCATGGTCGAAATTAAATCATCAAATAATAATTGTACTTGTTTTGATAATATTTTAATCCTTATAATCTTATTTATTTAAATCATTTATTAATGAGGTAAATACTGCATCATTATTGTGTCATTTATAATCGAATTTTTTCGAAGCCTAAAAATTATCAAAAAAATACTATAATGTAGGAAATATTTCTTTCTTTCCAATAAATATTAATAGTTGAAAATAGGACTTACAAAACACCGTACAAAAATTAATTACAAAAATAGTTTTGTTAATGTCAATTTTGTCTTCACATTAAATTAATTAATCTAAATTGACATTATCACTCCCACGTGGCGCAATGGGGTCCCAAAATCAATCCAAATATTCCCATGGTCGTAAATGACTCAACCAATAAGTTTTGGACAAGTGTTAAGGTAATTGTGAATTATTATAATATTCTTTTAACATTGAATGACCTTATTTACCTTTAACCACGGTAAATAAAAGTACAAAGTTACTATTCACCAAAAATCATTCTCATCATAATGAACCACATTTTAATTCTTCATAACAACCATTTATGTCGGATTTTTGAAATTCAATTCATAGAAATGGTAAAATTTAATTTAAATGAAAATGTCACTTTTTTTAACTACCAGTAAGTGGTTTCACTATTCATCCAAAATTGTTGTTTTTCAGAAAAATACCAAATATTCAGCCTATGCTATATTTAACATTCCAAATTCAAAAATGATGTATATATTTTCAAATTAAAAACAAATAAGTGGCATTAATTCATTCAAAAAAAATTTCCGCTGCCAAAACAAAGAGCGTGTTTTTAATAATAATTAACTATCAAAATATGGACAATTGATTACGTCCAACTTCAAAGTGAAATTGCTTCCATTTAAAAACATTGGAATAAATTGTAAAAATATATTCTAATTACACTTAAAAACCAATTAAAATTTTAATCTAAACATATAAATAAATTATATTAAATGCCACTTTTAAATTGAAATACAATATTTTTGACTATTCATTAAAACATGAACATTATCATAAAAAAACCAAAAAATTACCCAAAGTAAATTTTGATGTCCCATTCTAAATAATGATTTTATTTACTCATATATAAGGTATTAAATTGACCAAAACATGATTTAAAAATGGTTCTCTATTAAAAGGTGGTAAATCGATCTTTTAATGTAAATTATGCTTAAAATTAGATTCATTCACATTTTAAGCCTCTAACTTTTATTCGATAAAAGTAAATACATGTATAATTATATTTTAGTTTGTTTTGTTCATTCCCACAAATACAACAGCCAGTAGTTAACGACCATTTTAAAATAGTAATATTATATTATTAGTGTGCAATGAAATATTTCAAAGAAACCCATTGTTGCGTATTGGGTATGCTATCGAACATAGTAACCCTTTTAAGGTAAAATAAATATTTAATTCACAAATATTAATAAATATTAAATATGAATTTTTCTTCATTTACCTGGGATGTTACATGATCACTATGCTCTGTATCATGGTATGACATATTTACTACTGGTAATGATTGTCCCCAGTTTGGTATTTGTTTATTTATTTGTAGTGTTGGTTGCATAATATTATTTATTCTATTTTTATAGTTTAGTATTGTGGATTACTCTCTTAAAGATGGTATATTATCCCCATGTGACTTTATATACCCTCATTGTGAGTCGAAAACCTCTGGAATTTGGGGAGGAGTTCTTGAGCTTATATGATGACCCGACACGTGGCACTAGTTTAGTGGCTCCCAAGTCGGGGATATTACATTTTCGACCAATTGTAAATCCTTAAAAATTGGGTGACCCCTATAAATGAAATAGAATGGTTGAACCACATTATTTTTATCCAATTTATTGAGATATTATTTTTTTCTATAGAGAATTGTAATGAAATCCAACCTAATAGTAATTCAACTTGTAATGTTTTTGAAATGGTTCATTTTAACGGGATCTAATAAATTGAATATTTTTTCTTATTTTGGATTTTAAAATTATTCTTGTGGAAAAAAGTTTATTTGATTTTCATCTAAAAATGTTATATTCTATACAGTTTGAGAACATTTAAGATACATGAGAACATTTCTTAGGATATCATGTTTTTTAGTGGACTAACAATTTTAATTCATTATATTCCCCTTAACATGGTTTTTTATCTCATACCATGGTTTAAAATTTTTTTAATAGGGATTTAAAGATGAATATGGAAAATAAGGATGTTAAGATGAAATTAGTGACGAAATTTCATTAAAATAATGAATGTTTTATTTAAAATATTTTTTTGGTATGAAAAATTGATACAGATAATAAGTATTCACTTTGTAATATATGGGAATGTAATTTCATAATTAGTACATTACTCTCTAAAAGTCTATTAAAATATTTCCTATTAAATTAATGAATGTGAATTTATGGTTTAAATTCACTAGAATCTATTATTAATAAGTATATTTACGTAGAAATCATTACATTGAGGCTTCCCTTACAAGTATACATGAAACTTTTCAAAGAATATTTTTCTTTTATAACTGCTTAAATTTTATAAAAATGTGATATCAAAATTTGAATAGATATTTTATTCATGAACGATTTAATGGTATTATAATGGTATTACTATTCTAAGAAGACCTCAAAACATGATGTCACTTATGATTTACTAGGGTTATAATTCAATGACACAATCTGTATTCTTTATTTAATTGGTTTATGTTTATGTTAACATGATGTTTATGAAATCTTTTAGTATTACTATTTTTATGAAACAGTGAAATTTATTCAATGCCAATTTATTTTCATGGGTTATGATATGATGAATTCATTATGTTCATTGAAAAAATTGTATGAAATTTATTTTCTGATCGGTGGGACCTATATCTCTCTCGAATTCATTGGTTAAAGATTGGTGTCTCATGAGATAAATATGACTAGAATGGAGAGTGATCTAAATTGAGTAGTGGAATTCTTTCACTACTATAGTTTTAGCAGTGATCCGTGACTACTATGATGGTTTGGAGAGTTAACCCATTCCCCTATGATACTTGTGTAAAAGAGCCTTTTTATATATTTAAATTATTTTCTATGCTTATGTGTATGACACAATTCCATTTACATTTCCTAAATTATTATTTAAGTGATCATGATAAAATATTTTTTATTAATGTGTTGTAACCTTCAAATATTTATTCCATGGAATAGGATTATGAACTAGGATATACAATGAATAATTTTCAAGTGGTAATATCATTTTAAAAAACATTTTTCTATTGTGATTAATATAATATAAATGATATCTCTATTTATTATCCTTACTGAGAAAATGATCTCTCCCTCTTATTATGTTTCATTTTATCTTGTTATGAAGAAACTAAACATGTATGATATGTCAACTAAGGATTTTATTAATTAAGAAATATGTTAGAGATGGTGTAGATATTTTATGGTCCAATTATTCATCTTTCATTGTTTCCAAATATGTTATACCAAAAAATTATAGAATGGATCTATAAGTTATTTAATGAATATTCAACTATTAAAAATTAATATATATATATATATAAAATATAGTGGTCTCTATAATAATAGTGTAGATTCCAAAAACCTCTAAAATTATAAATTCTCTACCCTCAATAATGTCTAGAAAATAGTACCCTACCCAACCACTATCTCATGATGGTTTATCATAAATAATATGTATCTATAATTCATTTCCCATACCCCAAATGATTAAAATATTATTAATGTATATGAGTTTAAAAATAAAATTTTAATTGATGATATAATTCAACTTATAAGATAATACAATAATTGTTTTAAGAAATATAAATTTGATTTCACACATTCAATTCAACATACGTCACTAATTTTGATTCATATAGTTACAATAAAAATATTGATATTGATGATAATCATAAAAAAACATGTTAAATAATAAAATAATTATTAGAGATTGGAATACAAATAATTTCTTAATATTTATAACGGTTGTAAATAATAGGTATATAAAATATTTTTTTTAATGCGATAGTGGAAACTGGTTTTACAATACCTACACCGCATATTGTTTTTTTCTGATGTTCACTTCCTTTAAAACGCTATTGTTGGAATATTTTTATCTTACAAAAAATTATTTTGGACATCAATATCTTATATGTGTGAGTTCAGTGTCGTGTTATTATTTATCTCTATATAACCTTATTTTAAAATATTTCATTATAATAATACTAAATTCATGAAAAATATTGATGAATTTTTTATAATAATAAATAAATTTAGAATTACAAAAAAAATTCATAAAAAACCCTCAATTTTTTATTCTAATAAATGTGGTTTTTTTCTTATTATTACAGATATTTAATTATGTTGTTTTCCCTAATAGATTATTTTACATAAACTAGTATTTTGTAACATGTCATAGTTTCATTGTATTTTATAATAATAATTTTTGTAAAGTGAAGTCCCCCAATGGTATAATTATGTTCTATATGATGTTTTAAAAGGTAATAATTATTTTAAATTAAATAGTATGAAATAAATATTCCTCTTAAACTATGTTTTTGAATTGTAAGAAAACATTGGACTTTATTTTGGAAAGGGGTGTTTTATTTGAGATAATTTTTAATAAATTTTCAATAATCATTGAAACTATTTTATATAAATGGTGGGTTAGTAAATATAAATAATATTTGTTAAAATTGTTAAATTAAACTATACAACCCCTGTATTTTTATCTTTTAGATAATAATAAAGTGGGGAGGTGGTGTAGTGATGCTCTCATTAATGTGTCCTCCAACAAATAGAAAGAATTAGATGGACTGTCAAAAATAATTCACAATGTTTTATTCTAATTTTATTATGATGATCTAATCATAATAATTTATAAACCCTTCATTTATTTCTTTATGATATTTTTCATTATCAATGTATAGTGGTATAAAATTTTTCTATTTTATTTTGAAAATCATAATTTATGTACGGGAATTAAAATTTTTAAAATCCAAACTATGTATTATAACTAAAATAGAGAATTTTTTTATTACAAAATATCTCTAATTGTTTTGATGGATTATAATAGTTTTTCACAACATAAGGAATGTATATTAATCATTGTTTAATTTTATATTAACAGTGAACTTATCTTGAAAATATATAAAAACTTTTACAAGATAACCTAGAGGTATTTATTGTGTAAACAATGATTATCTCTTATATTTTAAATAACTAAGGTCAAAATATGGTTGAATCCTTATAATTTCGTGTTTCTCTTTTTGATTATAACATAATTATGTTATTTTTATATTCAAAACCATTGTAATAATTTTTGGATATTGTTTTGTGATATTTCGGTATTGGTTTTGATAATGATGATATAAACTGTGAATATATATGAATTATTATTCCTATAATGTATCCATGTAATGATCCTGAAGTGATAATGTCAATGAAATATAATCATTACAGTTGTTTTAACATTTTAATAAAAATGATTGACAGAGGACTTTATAAATCTTACTTTATATATTTGATTTAACATATAATGTAGTTGAATTCAAGAAAAATAAGTCCATATTAATTATCCATAGACCAATAAGATAACATAGGTGAAATATAGACATCACCAATGATAAAAGGCACATAATAAACCATTATTCTTGTCTGTGAGTGTTGAGTAATTAAAAAATTACGTCAAGATACCAACAGGTAAATAAGGGAAATAGTTAAAATGGTAGGGTGTATTGTATTAGAATATTTGTTTAGATATGATTTGAAAAAATTTTGGTTGTTTATTGTGTGTGGAAAATCATGGGAAATAATTTAAATTTTTAGACTACAAAGATTATTTTTAATCTTATAGGGACATGAATAGTGGCATAAGAGCCATGTAGTTACCAAAATCAGATTGATTTTCATATTAAAATGAAGTGCCTTCTACAATATTGTAGTGCAACAATATTGATCCATATAAGGGAACTCATGGAGATAAAAAGCGATAATTTCTTGGTTGGGGAATTCTATTTTGTCTATAAGGGGGTTTATAGAAGTTATAATTTTGGCATTAAATGATTACTTAGAGTTTTATTCAGACCCGATACTCGGAATTAAATTATTTTTTATTCATATCATAGGTTTTGTGTTTTAATTGGGTAAAGAGTATGAGATTTTATTTTTAAAATACAAAATAATATTCCCCCGTGTAATTATATTTTGGGAACACTCTAATATTAACAGACAATGGGAAATAAATTAGTTAAATAAGTGTATTTAATATATTTTATTTATAAAAAATCTATGTAAAATTTATTTTTTGATAATTTTTTATTATATTATTATAATTACTAATTGTTTATAATTCAACATATGATATTTCATAAAAATAAAACTAGGATTTCTTGTTAATAATAATAATTAATATATTTCATAAGAAACATTATGAATAAATTTTTTTTTTAATGTATTTGATTTTATAAGATGATTGAATTATATATATACAGAATGAGATAAATAATTTGAAATATATATGTATTATATTACTAATAATTTTAGAAAATTAAAGGATTTTAAATTACATAATGGATAAGTAAAATTTATGTGTTGATTTACTTAATAGAATTTTGGTCCAATTATGAATTCATTTAAATAATATTATGCCTATTATTAAATATATTGAACGTTGTTTTCATAGGATTTATGATAATTAAAAATATTGTATTCCTGATGTTACCCAATTTCATAAATGGAATTAATTGTTTTATAGATAAAGTAGTAATTGAATGGTTAGGGAGGAAATCCAATGATGTTAAATTTATAATATATCTATAATTATTTTCAGAGAATAAAATATTAAATGAAATTCCCATATTGGTAGAGTAAATGAATATTTCATTAAATAACACAAATTTATAGGAATACCCATTAAATTATAAAATATATCTATATCTAGGACATAAACCAATTACTCAATAATATATGATGAACCATGACCATGAAAGCATAAAATTTTTAAACATGATATATGATTATGGGAAAAAATAAATAATAAAATTTTACATATTTATATCAACCTATAATATTTCATCAATCAAAACACAAATTTATTCCCAAATCAAAATATATTAATCTAATGTTAACATTCTATTATTAAATCCAAGATGTATGATATGAACTCAAGGTTTGATGGGACTTAGTGATTCTTATTAATTTCAAATGGAATTTTATTTTCATGGATTATAATAATGTATTATTTGTGTCCATGAAAATGAAATTATTTTTCCATCACTTCTTTGTAGTCAATATGTTGTTCATTAAGGTTTTATGATCTCTTTTATCCTTAATTTTCTTTCATAAGACCAATTCAATTGGTTAATTCTCCTTAATCAAAACTATAAAAGGTGTTGAAATTTTTTATTTATCCTATTGAACACATGAAATTTAATTATTATAAAAGGTTTTCATCCATAGATCTATTTTGAAGTAATCAATTTCTTTTATTTAATTTTCCCCTTATCAATTTTCATTCTATAAATAGATGATGTAAGAAACCTAGTGAAATCCATAGATTATAAATACATCCTCAACTATATGTGAAATACTTAATTTACATTAATGAGTATGTAATGGTGGATCCATAAAAATAAGAAAAAAAGTAACAAATATAGGGGAGGTTGTATTTGATTATTCAATTTTCTAGTCATCATGTGCTAGAAGAATCACTATGGAATTAGAATTTGATTCAAATTATTATGGAACTATTTTAACAAAAACATCTATATAACCTGAGTAAAATTTTAGAAAATCAATGTGGTCCACAGTGTACATCGATATATAACCTTCCACTAACATCATCCCATTATAATTTCATAGATCTATCCTATCCCTTCCATTGGTGAAATATGGTGTTTGTGTTGTTCTGGGAGGTCAACTTGACATAATCACAACACTGCCATATTACCATCTTTGTGAATAGTGTTTATAGTTTTTTCGAATACTGATGTTAAGGACTCATTTGTGAATATTAATGTTAGTGTTTAATTTGTGAATAATGTTGTCAGTGAGTCATTTGTGAAAATTTCATTCATTTAGTTGTTTATGACCAGTTCTGTCGATGAGTCACTTGTGAACAGTACTCTTGGTGAGTCATTTATGAATGGATTTGATGGTGAATCATTTGTGAACAGTGTTGTTGGTGAGTCATTTTTTAATAGGGTTGTTAGTGAGTCATTTGGGAACAATGATATCGGTGAGTCATTTCCAATAGTATAATCAATAAGAAAGATATGAGTAGTGTTGTCAGTGTGTCATTTTTGAATAGTGATGTCGATGAGTCATTTCTAACTAGTGAATTTGGTGAGACATATGTGAACATTGTTTGCAGCATCCTTTCGTTTCACCAATTTAGCATTTCATTTTATGGAAAACAAATTGAAGGGTGTGTTTAATGGATTTAAGGCCAATTCAAATAACATAAATCCTATCTTAATATTAATATGTTTCAAACTACCATTACATGGTGAAACCACACAGTCTTGATCAGATCTTCCATTGATGAAAAACAAAAAAAAAATATGTACTGATGATCAGTTATGATTTTCAAAAGGCCAATATACCTTCCACCATATCCTTCCTTATTTATTTTCCAATAGAACTAGATGTCCAATGTTTTACCTCTTATAGGAGTAATACAATCGAACTACGATCCTTGATTCATTTTCCATGGAGCCTTCCGGCTACATAGCACCCCGCGTTTTAGTGAAATAAGGAATTAGTGATCTATCTATAATATAAGGTGTGTTTTACTATAGTTCATCTAGTTTCCCCTCATTTAGTTTCTCCTTGTCATGTTAGGGAATGTGATTTACATGATTCTAATGGAGTTTTCATGGGTGTCAGTTGGTGTGGCAATGTCTCTACATACTCAAGAGGATTTAGTCTTCCAGGAGAGGTGATTATAATCCATTTTGTTGGTTTGTACTCATGTAAATAATTCCTGGAACCTTTTCAAATAGTTATTCATGGATTCTATATTTATTTACATGCATTAGTAGATTTATAATGTCTTATCAACTAAATAATAGTCAAATTGACTTAAAAAAATATTTTTAGTGAATTAAATAATTATAATCGATCTAATATTATCTCCTTATAATGTAATAATGGGTTTTCCCTTCATTTATATATATTGTGATATCTAACATTTTCTTATTATACGGTCAACTAAAATGGAATTTCTAAATCACATAAATCCATGATTAATTATAAATTAATTGGATAACGATAAAGAGGCATATAAATGAATCTATTTGTTGTTGTAATTTGATCATAATAATATAGATGTTGCAATCCATGTTTAATTGAATCAGTTAATTCAATGTGAATAACGAACCATTTGTTCGATAATGATAATGGATAGAAGGGTTCTGATTTATCATATTTATTTTAAAGGTGAAACACCTTATTAATTAATGGTATGAGTGATCATTGTGTTAGAAGGATGAATGAATTTTTTAGGACCAAGAGACCAATTTCTATGTAGTTTATTTACCGCTTCTTGTGTTTTGATGGGAGAAAGGGATGGCAGATCTTGGAAGTATACTGTGGTATGTTGGTGCATGGAGGCCCAATAGTTGTAGTCGAAATAGCTGAGTCCAAGAGCAGCATGATCCATCGTTTTATGCATGTAGGATCTATAGAGGACATCAAATATAATAAAATACATTGAGTGTGATTGTTGAATTCTTGGTTCACATATAAATTGTTATCTTGTTTACTTTCCCCACTAAATGAGTCAACAGGTTTTTAAAAATCCTTCCATGAGATCAAATTTTAGGTATTCCATGTGATTTCCATGATTATATTTTTAATGATGTATGGTTATATACTTTTAATAAATGTGGAAAAGACTCGACAAATAGTTCACCTACTCACTGTAATGATCCCTTTGTGTTTGGTACCATAGAATAAATTTCTAGATTTCATTGAGACATGGTAATATAATAATGAAATTTATAAATTATTGAATAAATGATGTCAACCCATTGGGTTGGTGCTTGATTGGTTGAAATTTTAAAATTACATTTTAAAGGTATTGTGGAATTTGTTTGGTTATGCCTGCAGGGCATGTAAAATTGTTGTGAAGCTAATGGAATGTAATATGGAATTCATAATTTTTAATTAATGGTACAAGAATTAATTAATGTTAATTAAAACTGATAAAAATGATATGTAACATATTGTATCTCTTTAAAAGGTTGTGTTCATATAGGATATATAGTCTTAGAAGTGACATATGGGATTATGGAAGACATTAGCTTAAGTTGTGTTGAAGAATTGGTTATTCCTATAGTGTGGTTGTGAGCAATAATATATAATGTACCTTTTGTGTTTCAATATTCTAGACCACCATATCTGTTACGGAAACTGACAAACCAGGGAATTTGAGCCCTATGAGTATTTTCCCCAACATCCGAGTGCGAGGATGGATGGAAGACTACCCCTTTGGCCCTGCTCTCTTCCCTTTTTAGTTAGTTATACTGGTAGGCATTTTGGTTTCCATTCCCCATATATGTGTGTAGTGGGATTTAATGGATTTTGGTTATTAAAACTAATATATTCTTGATATATTTTTTGGTTGACTACTATATGGCTAATATGTAGAGGTTGTGATGGCTTGTGGTTCCTTACATTGTGTAGGGTCGGTAATGGCTTGATGTATAATACATGATGAATGATAAATGTTGTGTGAGATTTTGTGGCTCTTAGAAACTACCATGTCACATTGGTTATAGGGACAAAGTGGTTGTGTTTCAGGAGGTTCATGTTGTGGTGCTACGCCCATGTGGCTGTGGGAAATCCATTTTGGGGAGAAATGGCTTAGGACATGTGATATATGGAAAAAGAGGAAAACCAGTTGGTAAGTGGTAGTGGGGTAACCTTGATATTCTTTATTATATTATATAGTCATTAATGTGATACTTATTTAGAGTATTTATGGTGAGGCTGAGAACATAGTATACTTATTTAGGTGAAGAGTAATTTCACATTATGTTTACTATGATTTATCTTATTTTGGTAAATTTTTCCTGACATGTTGTGTAAGGGATATTAATAAGTATACTATTATAGTAACCCAACATATGAATAAATTGTTTTCAAGTCACTTGTATCCGGTTAGAGGTCAGGATAGTTTGTAGTAGCTTGGGGTTGTTGTTGTTGTTTGGGCTACCTGGTCACTGTAGTTTTACATTCATTTTGTACTTGTATCTTTCCATTTGAGTTGAAGTTGTTCTTAAATGAAATTACATATGAGTACATGGGTTTAATTTTTCATTGTATTTTGAGGTGCATTGGGTTTTTGTATATCTATTCTCTATTATTTTTATTAGTTCCCATAGAGGGTTATGCCTCCCATCTGTGTTCTTACTATACACAGGATGTTATTATCTAACCAAGATCCTACTTGATGCTTGATTAAGGTTTGACTATCACGTTCCATTCAATTACAGCACTAGATGGGTATAGTTTTTCGAGAGGGGTCATGATTGAGTGGTATTGAAGTTCGGGTTGAGGGATAAGAAAAATTTAGGAGTTAGGCTCAGCTGAGGTTTCATTGGTTTGTAGGGAAACGAAGAAATAAAAGATTATAAAGCACTATAAACATGGGTTACTGGATGAGACATAGGTATTATGGGCCCCCAATGATATGATGGATAGAAATATAAGCTTACAGTGCCATCAAAATGAGGTGATATTGGTAGTAGGGTAGAGACCTATGAAGGCATCATGCATCATCTTCTTTCTACATGTGTTTTAATGGGTAGAACATGGGATATGATAACATTAAATTAATAAAATAAAAAAGTTAATAAAATAATTTGATGTCTTCCATAGTTCAGTTTTAGTAGCTCTAACTATTTATTATTTTGTAAGTATTTCTCCTGGTGGGCATCCTGATCAAATTTTTATGGAATACTTTTTGTGGTTTTTTCCAGTTGATTACGGTATAGTAGAGTTTGACAATGAAATAACATGGAGGTGGGTACTCCAATTGTTTATGTGCCAGAGTCTGTATTAGTATGATGGATTGGTTTTGGATGCATTCATAGTAGGCTGGTTGGTGGACGATGAGATATCTTTCATCATGATTAGTTAATGAAATTATCACCGTCTGTCATTGGAAGTGACAATGTGGCATGGAGAAGCATGGAAGTTGTGGTTCTTGTTCAATTGGGATTGTGATGTGTTTGTAGTCTAATGGGTGAAATCTGAGAGCATTATAATGTCAAGTTTCTCTCATCGACGATGATATTTTCCAATCATCAGGATCTAATTACATTTTGAGAGGGGGTCTCCCATGTGTGATATTTTGGAATCCATTTTAGGATCCTTATACAACATGATATGGGCTAGTTACCAAATGAAGAGGCTAGGTGAGGCATTTCAAAGAGTATTTTCATCCAAAAATCCCATGCTAGGTTACCCCATTTATGCTGAAGACATATATGGAGGTTCTGGTGGGGGAAGAGGTCATCAAGAGGATGTTATCCAAAATTAGATCATTATAATGGGGAGTGGTTATAATTATTCATGATGTTGAGCTATGGTATGTGGTTACCAGTTTTCAGGGAAGAAGATTTTCTATTTAGCCATTTGTAGGTTTTAGCCCTCAGTATCTCATTTCTATGGGGGAAGCATCCATTAGAAATCTACCAAGGGTTCAGAAGCTAGTTTTTATTATTGATTTCTAGGTCATTAGTATAGGTATTTTCTGACCTTTTTCAGCATCCAGTGTTTACTGTGACTACCGCTTCATGTTCCTCCATTGGGGCACTTTCAGCCGAGGTAGCAGCACAAGGTTGCACCAACAGTAGATCAAAAGTGATTAGATGGGGTAGATAGAGCACAACCCCATGGTACTCTCCATTATTAGAGTGCAGAGTGAGACCATGGTGGTGGTCATCTATATGGTCAAATAGGTTGTGGAGTTGGTTTGGGTCCGCTTCATGGTTTAGTGTTGCCAGCATCAGGTGATCCAAATGTTGTTAGAGGTACCCATTACATGTCTTCTACATGGATGCATACCATGATATATTTAGGATGACACAATCTTTCAAATCACCTACACTTTCCCATTCAATGTGAGTTGAGGTAGAGAGGCCTCATGTTCCCTTGACATTGAGTACACCATTTTTGAGGCCGAGCTAACTTGATTGAATTATTTTGAGACAATGAGCTAGTGTTGCTGAAACACATATCCTGGATATATTTCCTATGACTATGAATATAACCATATGTTACATCCTCGTCATGGATTGGATTTATTTATTGTAGGCTAGCACAGATAGCTTTATGAGGCAGTTGGTGTTTGGTGATGCTGATGGGGAGTAAGTAGTGTTTTTTTTTGCGATCGATAACCTTAGATGGGACGAAGGCCTATTCCATCATTGAAATCCATGATGGTTGAGATGATTCCTTATTCACCAAAGGTTCCACAATTTTCATTTAACAAGGTCAGGGATGAGTACACTGATGTCTTTCCAAACGATTTTAACCCGATTAAAGAGTAATCGAGTTCGGGATTAAGCTACAATATAGTTCATCTCCTACCATGATGTATTCATATAGGTTGAAACCTTCAGAGTTACGGGAGATATGCATATAGATAAATGGTTTGTTGTAGTCCATTTTCATAAGTGGAGTGTGTCATTTGTTGGGTGCATCGAATTTTTTTCATGAAGAAAGACGAATAATGTTTGTGGTTTTATATCAATTATCGTCTCTTGAAAAAAATAAAAATTAGGAATTGATATCATCTTTTATGGAATGATTATTTATTCGGTCAGCTGAAGGTTGTATGTTGGTACCTAAAGATCAATTTTTTGTTTAGGATGCCTTTAGATTCAGGTGAAGGATGATGATATCCAAGAGACTTCATTCTGTTGTCCTCATCGGCATCCTGAGTTTGTTATAATGTCAATCGGTGTAATGAATGCAACCATTATGTCCATGGGGTTGATGAATTCTGTGTTCTATGAGTTCTTGTATATGTTTATTTGGGTACTTAAATAAGAAATATTTATGTACTCCATGTTAGTGTAGGAGCATGCAGAGCATCTACATGCTGTTTTGAGAGTTCTTCATCGATAACATCAGTTTGGGAAGTGGTAAATGTTGATGTTTTGGGCTTGATAATTCCATTTATTAGGGAATGTTGTACCGTATGGGGAGTATATGTAAATCATTCAATGATATAGATATTTTTTCTTGGAAACCCCCCCCCCCATGAAGGTGCAGAGGTGTGATGTTTCTTTAGTCATTTCTGCTAGTACAAGAAGTTTGTAGCAAATTTTTCTTGGGTTGTGACTCCTATGAAAACATTTACAATAAATGATCATGAATTTATATGGACTAATATTTTGAGGCATTATTTGAGTTTTTGAAGGAGAATATTTTCATTTCACCAATTATTATTATCTTGAAGAAGGTGTTCATTTTGAAATTTTCTATGAATCTTCATGTCTGGGGTTAGTTTGGATTCTACTGCAGTAGAGATCAGTGATTTCTTTTAGTTCATAGTGGTTTCATCCCAATGAGTGTAATTGTTCAACCCTTTAACTTTATTTGGAAATAGTGATGTTTTACATCATAAAGTGGATACATTACCTAATCTAGGAGCTCTGTGTGGTCTTCGCCGATCATAAAATATCGAGGAATGTTTTCGTTCAGTATGCATTGAACTTGCAACAACATCAGTGGATTATGTTCTTACAATATTATGACACTAAAATTTCATATACACCTAGTATAGCAGATTTTCATGACAATTCACTGAGACAAATGTTGTGTAGTGATGTAGTGAGTGAATAAGGTGATTCCTAGAGAGTAATGGTAGAACATTCTACAATACAACTTGATTTGGGAGAAGATGGGGGGAAGAGGTTTTCTTTTTTAGATGATAGTGTATTCATCTTTGGTGAAGTAGGTGGATGATTCCATGTTGGTTGATTCTGAAGGGGAGGTCTCGAGAGGCCAAATTGTTTAGGTTGTGGCCCCTAAGGTCGTTATAAGGATCCACAACAATGTGTGGAGTTTCATTATGGGATTTTTGTTCCATTGGTGATGCATTATATGTTTTTTAGAGATTTACATATTTATACCTTATCATTATTTCCTTTCTTGAAAAAATGTACCAATATTTGATGATTTAGTTTTGGGGGCCTAGGTTGAATCATGCAGTTGCATAGTTTTTGACTTGATTTTTTATCTTCCATAAGGTGAGGGTCAAGCACCATGTTCCTGATGGATTTCTCCAGTGGTTATATGTTCCTCAGTAGATGTTGGATGACATCTAGATGGACATTGATACTAGGTTCCCTCGAGCGTAGTGAAGATATGATTATATATGGGTTTTTTGGGTCATATGAAGAAATAATCCCCCTTTATATCAATCTAAGAGTTTAGCTCATTTGTGTTTTTGTTGAGGCAATATTTGGAAGAGGTGGTGAGACTCTATGAGGGCCCTAGGAAAATCATTTCTGTTTGAGATCCTCATTTTACCACTAGGGGTGGAGAGGTCATGACAATGATTTTGGTTCTCAAATGTAACTTAGCACTACTTTTCATCCATATATATTTGGTCAAACAGAGCAGACCATCAAGACTCATGAAGATATGTTGCGCCCCTGTAGACTAGATTTAGGATGTTCATGAGTGAGGAACATACCCTTGGTAGTGTTCACTGATATCAAAAGTTTCCACTCCACCGTTGGTATGGTTCCCTTTGAATCATTATATAAAAAACATTCCCATTCAACATTATATTGGAATGGGGTTAGAGAGTCGGAAATTCTTTGGCCATAACCGGAATATAACCCGACATAGATAATTTAAGTGATTTGTGAGAGGATAAAGGCATCACCAGATCATCTGAAATCTTTTGATGATCATATGAGGTGTCAATTAGAGTTTTATTTCAGGGATCATGTGTTTCTGAAGGTGACTCCCAATTATGGGCAGTGATGTTTTGGTTTTTTGTGTATGCTTTCTTCCTAGTTTTTGGACTTTTTGAGGTGTTGGCTTCTGTTAGAGTAGTGGATTATCAAGTACAACATCCCCCATAGATGAGGATGATACATGATTTTCATCACTTTTCACAACAAATTTGTTTTCTTTAGGAAGACCTTAACTTCGTCAATTGGGGTGATATAAATGATGACGAAGATACACCCTTCATGGAGCGGCCTATATAGATCCAAGACTTCAAGGGGAATGTGATTTGTGGGGTTTCTATCCCCTTGGTTCTTATCTTGTGGTGTGATGGTTGTGTCGATGAGATTATGTGGGAACATGAGTCATAGATAAATTCGTAGTACCCTGAGTTGATTGATTTTTATCTCTATTAATATAATGATTTTTGACTTGTAGTTCTAGACCATTATTGTTTATGATATGGATTCTAATGTTTCTAGTTGTGTGAAGCTATCTTTGGATAAATATATACCCCTAGAGAGTAATTAGGAGTAGGTTGTAGTATTCACATTGTTTTATGTTATTACATTGTTGAATTAGTTCATCTCCCTTGGTGGTGAGAGCCATGACAAGTATCTTGATGGTTTTTTTGTTTGGACCATTTTTTCTTTTTCTTCTCTATGTTGGTTTTGGATTATGATGATGAGATTGTTTTGAGAGTTATATAATGTAACGGACCATACATCTCTGGTCCATTCCATTACTGAAATATGGTATTTGGGGATTTATGGGAGGTCAATGTGACATATTGCCTTCAAATTGCAATATTTTTAGATCTGTGAACAATGTTTAGTGTTTTTAGAATCGTGTTTTTAGTGAGAAGTTTGTGAACTGTGCTATCTATGAGTCATTAGTGAACACTGTTGTCAGTGAGTCATTTTTGAATAGTGTGGTTAGTTATTCATTTTTGAATAGTTCTATTGGTGATTAATATGTTAGTAGTGGTTTTAGTTTGTTATTTTTTAATAGTGATTTTGGTGAGTTGTTTTTGAACAGTGATGTCGGAGAGTAATTTTTGAATAGTTTTGTCAGTGAGATAGACCTAAATAGTGTTTCCATCGTCCTACCATTTTCCCCTTTATTTTTTCCTTGATTTAATATGAAATAAAGGCTTTTTATATTAGTATTAATGATGACTTAATGACCATAACTCCTATCGTAATATTCCTATGTGTATAAGATTGTTAACTTGGTCAAACTGCTTAATCTTGACCAGATCCTCCATTAATGAAAAATCTAAAACCCATATCTAATTAGATTATTTATTTTAATTTATAATATTTAGATAATCATTTTTCCTTTTCCCATTAATCTTTATTTCCACCTAGAACTAGATTCTCATAGTTCTCTCCCCCCCCATAGTAGTCAATCGATCGAACTATGATCCTTGGATTGTTTTCTAAGGAGTCTTACTGATACATTTTCACCCCATGTTTTTGTGCAATAAAGAAGTGTCGATATGTCTCTGATATAATGTGTTTTCTACAGTCATTTTTTGGGTTTTTCTCTTTTTATTTATGATTTCCTTGTTTTCTCATTTGATCTTTATGATTCTAATGGAGTTTTCATTGGTGTTGATTGGTGTGGGGTTGTCTCTGCATCCTCTAGTGGATGCAGTCTTCCATGAGTGGTTATCTTGAACCATTATGTTGTCCTCTACTCGTATATATAATGTCATGAACTGTTTGATCTAGGGTATTCATGTATTCTATATTCTTTTACATCTATTCACAATGATATAATGTTTTTTCTTTTGGATCGTAATGAAATTGAAGTTATAAATATTCAAACCAGATTAATGAATTGGAATAGATCACATGTTATTAATTGATATTGGGATAAAGGGTTTTCTCTTGATAGGTAGATCATATGATATCTAAAATTTTTATTTTATCATGACCTTTTTGATGGAATTATTGATTAATGTTAATGTAGTACCCCCGGTTTGAGGTATGTGGCTTTTTTATTCATTTTTATGTGTTTAATGTGTGTGGGATGAGTTGGGAAGAGGTTGGGAGAGATTTGAATGGTTTTGGATGAGTTTGGTGGCCTTTAATGGGGTGTACAGTTTGAGCACAGTTTGAGCACAGTTAGAGGAAACCGTGCGGGTTATCCAAGAAACCGTGCAGTGGAGATAGTAGGCTTTGCACGACCTGCGCACGGTTTTCCAAACTGTGCGACGAAACTGTGCAGACCCATTCTCCTGAGGATGTAGTGTGCACACGGATATCGCATGGTTTTCCACACCATGCGGGCTAACTATATGACCACTTAAAAATATGGTTATAAGTTCCAGGCCCCCTCGATTTTATCCTATTTCACTCCAATATTCCTCCTTCTCGAGCCTCACTCATTATTTTTGTTTCTCAGGGGTTAAGGGTGCTCTCCCACTCGGTTTGGAAGCGTTTCAAAGGGGTTTCAAGGCAGTTTAAAGGTTGTTTCTCACAAGTAAGTCTCTCCTCTTGTTTATCTTATGTTTTCCTCTACATCTACATCCTTATCTTTCGTGGTTTTATATATCTACATTTGTTGTGTGTAGATATAGGGTTTTGGTTTCAATGGATGTCAACATTAAAGCTTGTAGATGTCAGGGAAAGGGGATTTAGATAGGTTTCAGTGGTTTGTTTTCCAGATTTGACGTGCAGTGGCTTGTGGGTCGATTTCTCAGGAACCCTAATGGTAGGTGGCTTCTCTCTCAACTCCACTTGGTTAGAGCTAAGGGTTTTGGTTTCAATTAATTTTTTGTGCTTGAAATTAATTTTGTTTTGATGTGCCAAATTTATTTGAAATCCCTTGGGTGATGTTTTTGGGATTTTTGGGAAAAGGAGGATTTTGTGGTTAAATACTATTGTTGTGGATTTTAAAATTTAGATTTTAAAATGGGATTATATGGTTGATTTGTGAAAATGATTGATGGGAATGGTTTACAATAAAAAGGGTTGTTTTATTGAAATTTTTTTGGCATGGAAAATGGTTTTCAATAAATGGATGATTTATTGAAATGGATTGATATGCAATAGAATTTGTTGATTGCATGTGGTTGTGACCATGGTGGGTTATATTCTTAGATTTTGCTTGATTGAATGTTGTGTTGAAGTGGCAAGATGTACCACAATAAAAAGGGGATGGATAGTGGATTGAACGGCCACCATCAATGGTAAGTGGACGAGAAGTTCCGCTTAGTGTTAATGGGTGAACAGGATGGACAGAAGCTCCACTATTTGGTTTTTTGGCTGTGTTGGTTGTTTTTTGTGCATTTCTTTATAGGATGGATGTTTTTGTGCTAATTTGTGAATGATAAATAAGTTTGTGGCACGACTACTTGGGATTTACATTGGTTTCTTGGTTTGGATGTGATGGCCAGGTAATGGCACATTTGGCTTATGAAAATGGTTGCACTTGTGTTTTATTTTATATGAACTGTTTTATATAAATGTGCTAATTATTTTATCTTAGTGGAATGTGTAGGGGAAGTCATTTTGGGAAATCCTACTGCGTTTTAGTACTAACCCCCTGCATTGGCACTATGGTGTCTTTGTAGATGATGTGTACCGTGACATGGGCAAATGTACGGAATCACCCTCCTTTTGTGGAGCATTGTGATCCCTTGGTGGAGCTTGTAGAATGGATCATGGCTTGGATATGTGGTGGTGTCATGGATTGTGGTGTTTGGTTTTTTAGTTTCCATAGTGTACTATGATGTTGTGTGGACTTGTCTAGTTGTATTGGATATGAGTTTTATTGTGGAACAACTTTGTTTTCTTTTGGGAATACATGTTTTGTTTGAAGCTGCATGCATCATTAGTTTTTGGTTTGGTTGGTTTGGTCTTATGGGAAAATAATTCCCCAACATGATCATAAATCCCTTGGAATTTATTGCTAGCCTTGTTATCTTGGGAATTTCTTTTATGGCCAAGTATCCCTCACTGCCTCCTCAATACAATGAGGTAGGGGTTTGGTGTTACAATTGGTATCAGTTTGTTCAGTCCTTTGGAGTTGATTCTAAGATTTGGTGTTGACATTCGTTCTGTCTCATTCCATGAGTCGGGATGGTAGCAAGGCGTAGGATTGTTGGAACATGGAATGTATAGTATAAAAGGACGTAGCTAACACTTTTATGATGAAATTAAATTGACCAGGGAGTTGGGTACAGAAGTGTTTTGGAGACACTTATAGGCAGTGGATATCTTGTTTTCGTGGGTGTAGCCAATTAGACGAGAATGGAATGCATGGTATTAATGAATTCCCACAAGGATTCATTTTTCATTGAGGTATAATGTCCTATGGGATGAATTGAGAAATGGTTTTGGTGTGAAATTGAAATGTGAATAAATTTGACTATTTTGAGTAAGGTATAATTTGTAAAATGGTGAAGCATGGGAAATGTGAACATCTGGAAAGCCTTGTTGTGAACTTATTTTGTAATGTGATTTGAAATGGGTTTCTGTGATGTTTAAAGAAGTGAGACTCCTGGTTTTTTTTGTTTATAGAAACTGAACCGGGTAGGCATCATAGAGACCAACTGAAGGAGGCTGCTGAGAATGTGGTAGCACCTGAGCCTTAGGTGAACCAACAGTTAGTGCAAAGCATAGTAGAAGCATTCCAAGCTATGGAATATGGAAATAAAATGGATGAACCAAGGAATGTGGATCAGGTGGTTCAGTTTCAAAAGATGAATCCACCCATATTCAGGGGTGATTCAGAGCTGGAGAGGGTCGAATCATGGTTGAATAGAATGAAAAAGATATTCTAGTTCGTGGGAACCCTGATAGATTTAAAAGTGATGTTCGCCATGTATATGTTGGACGATCATTCCCATCAGTGGCGGGAGTTGGTAGTCCAAGAGGGGATGGACCAGGGTATAATGTGGGAAGGCTTTGAAGAATTGTTCAATAAATAATTCTACCCACACATGTTAAGAATTCAGTGTACGACTAATTTTTTCAGTTTGAAGCAGGATCTTATGTCTGTGACGGAGTATATAGCTATGTTTATGAACATAGTGCGGTTATCACACGAGGAGGTGGGTAGCACATTGTTGAAGGAAAGGATCATTGAAGCGGGGCTAAAGTATGAAATCCGTTCATAGATAGTGGTGTTGTGTATTGCTGATTACACAGAGATGGTGAATAGAGTCGTGGTGGCTGAGTGGGATTTGTTTGTCGCTCCCGGTGGAGGAAGCATGGTGGTACCCATGGAAAATAGTTGGAACTCTAACTCTGGGTTCAGGTGAAGGAGGGACACTTATTCCTAGGGAGGGAATATGGAATATAATCTGATGGCAGGATCGGTAAATCATCCTCTGAAGCCCCAGAGAAAGCCGCGATGTTTTCAGTGTTGTTCTACGAGCCACATCAAGTGGGATTGTATGACACAACCTCAAGCATGTCATAATTGTAAGAAGATGTGGAATCTGCACCGTTATTGTCGGAATACTCCATGTTCATGTGTGTGTGACACTCCCTCGGGATCACAGACTTTGTATTATTCGACAAGACAGGGACCGCAACACACCCCTCGTCAGTAAAGTAAAGTGGGTCATAGTGATTCTTGGAATACCATGACGCCTCAGCAGGGCAATATAGAGTAGAGTGTGGCATGAAAACAGGTGTTCAGAGCTTAAAAGGTGGTTCTGGATGATCTGTCAGGACCATCCATGGTGCGAGGTACTATTCTTTTAAATTATACCTTGATGAATGTGTTGTTTGATATGGTTTCTTCACACACTTTTATTGCTTCACGTTTGGTTGATTTTCTACGTTTACGGCTAGAAATGACGCACTCGGTTTTGAAAAATCAAAATCCTCTTGGTCGAAGAGACTGTCGAGCCTTCTTGTGTAGATAATGTTGAATCCTTCTCTGTGAAGTTGAGATAGTGTGGAATTTCTCAGTGCTTGAGATGGATGAAAATGATGTAATCCTGGGAATAGATTGGCTAGTGGCTTTTAAGGCACAAATCGATTGTGATGTACGGACAATGGATTTTATGACACAATATGGTAGTAGACATCTCTTTAGATGAGTGAAGCATGAAAGGAAGGGTTCAACAGGTTTGTTGGCACCAGCAATGGGTATATTATCGTATCAGTTGGTGGTTTTTTTGTTTGAATCAGTAGAGCTTGTTGAGAAAATGGTTCTTCCAATAGTGGAAGATCATGTTAATAGATGTTTTTCCTAAATAATTCCCAAGGTTACCTCTCGTAAGAGAAGAATTGTTTAAGATTGATCACCTTCCGGGGAACATTCCTATCTCACTTCCGTATTATCAGATGGAACCAGATGAATTGCGGGAATTGAAAATCTAGTTGGAAGAGTTAGAAAGAAAAGTGTTTATCAGGCCTAGCACGTCTTCGTGGGTAGCACCAGTGTTGTTTGTGAAAAAGGAGGTTGGAACAACGAGGCTCTATATTAATAATTGTAGACTTAACGAAGTTGTTATAATGAATATATATCCTATTCCATGAATTAATGATTTGTTCGACTATATTAAGGGACACCAGTGGTTCTACATGATTGACATGAGGTCCGGATATCATCAATTATGGGTGTGGAAAAAGGATATTCATAAAATATCTTTCAGAAGTAGATATGGCCATTATGAATATATGGTTATGCCCATTGTTCTAACAAATTCACCAATGGTGTTAAGGGAATTTAATAATTGGATATTTTAGAGATATCTAGATTCATTTTGGTGGTGTTTGTAGATGATATTCATGTGTAATCAAAGACAAGGGTGGAGCATGAGGATCACTTTCTTATAGTGTTGGGGATCTTGAGGGATCATTGGTTGTATGCCAAATTTTCAATGTGTGAATTTAGGATACAGGAAGTTCGTTTTCATAGCCATTTGATTTCTGAAAGGTGTGTTTTAGTGGATACGAAAAATATAGAGGTTGTTAACTCATGGAAACCACCAAATAATATGTTTGAGATATAGAGTTTTCTTGGTCTAGCTGGGTATTATCATCATTTTGATCATGATTTTTCATGATTGGATTCGCCGATGACAGCTTGGATAAGGAAGAATTCTCCCTTCCAGTGGAATGAGCAGTGTCAGCAGTGTTTCGAAGAGCTAAATGGTCGTCTTACATCAGCACTAATCATGGTTTTTCCAGAACCAAGAAACAGGTACATGGTCTATTTCAATGCCTCATGATTAGGGTTGGGGTACATTCTCATGTAAGGGAATCATGTGGTTGCATATAGCTCATGGAAATTGAGATTCCATGAGAAGAACTACCCAACTCGTGATTTGGAGTTGTCAGTAGTGGTCCATGCTTTTAAAGTCTGTCATCATTATCTCTTCGGTGAGTAATTCATGGTATTTACAGATCATAAGAGCTTGAAACACATTTTATCACAATGGGATTTGAACTTGAGGGAAAAGAGATGTAGGGAATATCTCCAGATGTTTGATTTTGAATTAATGTACACACCAGTTAAGGGAAATTTGGTGGCTGATTCATTAAGTATAAAATCATATTCTCAGGTGGTGAAATAGGCATCAGACCAGTGGTTATTGATGTCAGTTATAGCTGATATGTGGTTGGAATGTGAGGACTAGGGTGGTAGAACGATCTTCATTCCTTTTTTTGTTGATTCCTGACTTGGTTGGCTTGGTATGAGAGGCACATATATCTGATTCTGAGTGTGGGACCATGGGGTCGAGACTCATTAGTGGGTAGACCATTGACGGATGGAAAATGAATGGAGATTCAGTTTTGTGTTTTCAGAATCAGATAGTTCTACTAGTTTCTTTTCAGGAAGATCTTCTTATTGTGTATCATCATTTCAGGTTGGTTGTTCATCCTAGAATTCAGAAAATTTATAAATCATTGAAAGCGCAGTTATAGTGGGGTGGTATGAAAAGAATAGTGGTTGAGTTTGTTTCGAGATGCTTGACATGTCAGTAGGTCAAGGCATAGCATCAGAGGCCATTAAGAATGTTACAGTCTTTACCTATCCCTTTTTGTATGTGGGAGAATATAGCGATGGATTTTGTTACATGTCTCCCAAGAACGGTCAGAAAGAACGATGCCATTTGGGTAATAGTGGCTCGGCTAATGAAGTCGGCCAATTTCATTCCAATTAGTGAATCTCATACGGTGGATGATCTGTCCAAAATCTATATCTGAGAGGTGGTTAAGAGGCATGGTGTTCTAGTTTCGATTGTATTAGATAGAGATCTGAGGTTTACATCTCGTTTCTAAAAATCTTTGTCGCAAACCCTTGGGACACAGTTGACTATGAGCTCGACGTATCCCCCTCCGATGGATGGTCAATCTGAGAGGACGATAAAAACCTTGTAGGATAAGTTGCAGGCTTGTGTCATGGATTTTGATGGCTTGTGGGAGGAGAACTTGTCATTGGTTGAGTTCTTGTACAAGAGCAGTTATCATGCATCCATAAAGATGACTCTTTTTGAAGCATTGTATGTGCGTCCATGTCGTTCTCCACTGTGTTGGGTGGAAATGGGTGAGTTCTCGATGTTTGGACCAAGCCTTTTCCAGGAAACTACAGAGAAGATCATGTTGATCAGGAAGAGAATGTAGGCATCTCAGAGTTTTCAGAAATCATATGTGGATCATCTTTGATGGCCATTTTCACTCGAGGTGAGTGATCATGTTTTCTTGAGGATCCCTCCTAGGTTGGGACATCGTCGGTTTGGAAAACAAGGAAAGTAATCTCTGAGGTATATGGGACCTTTTGAGATTCTTGAGCGGGTTGGTTAGGTGGCTTATTTTTTGGCTTTTCCACCAAGGTTCAGTGTGGTGCACAATGTGTTTCATGTGTCGCAGTTGAAAAAGTATCAGTCGGATCATGACCATGTGATTCAATGGGATCATGTTGAGCTAGAACTAGATGCTTCATTGGTGCACGTGCCAGTGCGGGTTGTGGATAGGCAAGAGAAAATATTTCGTGGTAAAAGGATCATTTTAGTTCATGTTTTTTGGAAACATGTCCATATTCAAGAGGGGATTTTGGAGCAGGAGAAAGAGATGGTCGAGCAGTGGCCCGATCTCTTTCGGCAAATGGCCGGTTCACTACATTCCAAGGACGGAATGTCCAATGGTGGGAAGAATGTAGTACCCCCATTTTGAGGTATGTGGCATTATTTTATGAATTTTTTTTTGTGTTTATAGTTCATTGAATGAGTTGGGAAGAGGTTGGGAGAGTTTGGAATGGTTTTGGATGCGTTTGGAGGCCTTTAAAGGGGTGCACGATTTGAACACGTTTAGTGGAAACCATGCGGGTTCTCTAGGAAACCGTGTAGGGGAGACAGTAGGCTTTGCACAGCCTACACACGATTTTCCAAACCATGCGAGGTAACAATGTATAACTTTTCTCCTAAGGCAGTAGCATGCGCAAGGTTAGCGTGCGGTTTTCCATACCATGCGGGCTTACCGTGCGGTCACTTAAAAATAGGAGTATAAGTTACAAGCTCCCTCGAGATTAACCTATTTTACTCCAATATACCCCCCACTCGAACCTCACTCAATAATTTGGGTTCTTAGGGGTAATGGATTCTCTCCCACTCTGTTTGGAAGTGTTTCAAATGGTTTTCACGGCGGTTTGAAGGTGGTTTCTCCAATGCAAGTCTCTCCTCATGTTTCCCTTGTGTTTTTATCTTGATCTACATCACTATCTTTCGTGGTTTCCTAGATCTACACTTTTGTGTGTAGATCTAGGGTTGTGTTTTCCTTTTATTTTAACATTACTGCTTTTGGATGTTATGGAAAGGGGATCTAAGGAGGTTTCAGTGGTGTGTTCGACAGATTTAAGGTGAGGTGGCTTGTTGGTCAATTTCTCGGGAACCATAAAGGTAGGTGGCTTCTCTCTCAACTCCAAATGGTTAGAGATAAGGTTTTTGGTTTTAATAAATTTTCTGTTCTTGAAATTAATTGTGTTTTGATGTGTGGAATTGATTATAAATCCATTGGGTGATATTTTGGGGTTTTTTTTGAAAAGGAGGATTCTATTGAGAAATGATATTGTTGTGAATTCCAAAATGGAGATTTTAAAATGGGATGATATGATTGATTTGTGAAAATGATTGATGGAAATGGTTTTCAATAATTAGTGTTGTTTTATATAAATGTTTTTGGCATGGAAAATGGCTTTCAATAAATTTATTATTTATTGAAATTTATTCATATGAAATGGAATTGGCTGATTGCATGTGGTTGTGACCTTGGTGGGTAATATGCTTGGTTTGGCTTGTTTGAATATTGTGTTGAAGTGGTGAGAAGTACCACTATAAAAAGGGGTTGGATAGTGGATAGAAGGGCCACCATCAATTGTATGTGGACGGGAAGTACCACTTAGTTTGAATGGGTGAATGAGTTGAACGGAAGCTCCACCTTTTGGATGTTTGGTTTTTTTGGTTGTTTGTTGTGCATTTATTTTCAAGATGGAAGTTGTTGTGCTAACGTGTGAATGATGAAATGGATTTTTTCATGTTTTCAATGGCATTCCTTTGGTTGCATGGTTTGTATGTGATGGCCTGGTAAGAGCACGTTTGGCTTATGAAAATGTTTTCACTTGTGTTTTATTTTATATGAAATGTTTTATATAAATGTGCTAACAGTTTTATCCTAGTGGCATGTGTAGGGAAGTCATTTGTGGAAATCCAACAGAGTTTTAGTACTCATCCCCCTACTTTGGCACTGTCATGCGTTTGCAGTTGTTGTGTACTGTAATGTGGGCAAAGGTAAGGCATCTCCCACCTTTAGTGGAGCATTGTGATCCCTTGGTGGAGCATGGAGCATGGTGCTTGGTGTGGAGCAGTGGTGGTGTTATAACATGTGGTGTTTGGTTGTTTAGTTTCTGTTGTGTACTCTGATGTTTTGTAGACAGGTCTAGTTGTATTGGTTTTAAGTTGTATTGTGGAACTAATTTGTTGTCTTTTGGGAAAACATGTTGGGTTTGAATGTTCATGCATCATTAATTGTTGGTTTGGTTGGTTTTGCCTTAAGGGAAAATCGTTCCCCAACTGGATCTTGAAGCCCTCGACATTTATTTCTATCCTTTGGAGGCCTAGGAACGTCGCTTAAGGCCAATTAGCCCTCACTGACTCCTCAAGCCAATGAGGTAGGGGTAGGGTGTTATAGTAAAGCAGGGATTAATTATAAATTAATTTTCTAATGATTAAGAGTAATGTAAATGAATGCAATTGATTTTTTAATTTGATGATAATCAAATGGTTGTAGTTATCAATGTTTAAATTTATCGATTAATCTTTTATGGAATAATGATTTTGTTGTGTGATAATGATAATTACTAAAAGGTTCCTGAGTTATCATATTCCATTTATAGGCCATCCACCTTATTGTTTGGATTCGTGAGTGTTCGTTCTGTGAGAAGGAGTAATTTCATTTTTAGGGACAAGAGCCTAGATGCTGTGTTGTTTTTTTCTCGCTACTTGTGTTGTGGTGAGATCATGGGATGGGTGATCATGGAGGTCTGTAATGTTATGTGGGAGTATGGAGGCCCAATGGTTTTGGTGGAAGATTTTGATGCCTATAGAGGAGAGATGCATCAGTTTAGGCATGTGGGTGTTGGGGAGGACACTGGATATGTTGAAATTGGTTGGATGTGAAGGATGGATACAGGATGAACCTATAGTTTTTTATAAAATTTTCTTTACACATTTATTAAGGCTACTTATTTTTCTTAATATCTTTCCCAATGAGTTGAACACACACAAGGTTTGAAACATACTTACAATGCATAGCTTCTTGAAGTCATATCAGACTATTCACTTATTGTATGTGGAAGGACTCGATGGTTAGTTCACCTACTCACCATCTTTGGCTTGTTGTGTATGTTAGCTTCGAATTATTTTTTGGAATGCATGGGGATATTGGAATTTAATAATGTCGTTAATAATTGAATTAGTAAAGGATGTTATCACATGGGGTTGGAGCTTTCTAGGATGCAATGTTGTGGTATCATCATAAAGGAAATGTGGACACGGTTCTATTATTCTTGGAGGGAATGGAACATTTTTATGATGATGATATATTTCCATTTAAAATTGATAATGGATAATTAAGGGATAATAAATATATTAATTAAAATTTCATTTGAAAATTATGAAAACTTACATAATGTATCTCTATAAATAGTTTGGAGCTTATAGGATATGTTCTCTTAGTAGGGAAAATTAGGAGTATGAGATGCATTAGCTATAGCTTAGTCTAATAATAGGTTATACCAATAATGTGTTTGTGAGATATTGTATATTCTATAACATTTTTGTATCTATATTATAATACACCCTATTTTTTAGTTCAACTGACAACCTAAGGATTCTAAGCCTGGGGGCTTGTGTTTTCCCCAACATCCTAGTGGGAGGATGGAAGGATTACTACCCCCATTCTCCCCACTCACATATCATGTATGTTACTTGTGCTGGTAGGCATGATAGTTAGATTTCCACCTATATTTATATAGAGGATTGTAATCACTAGTGGTTATTCACACCCAAATATTCTGGATATAGTTTCATATGGACAACTACAAGTGTAACGTATATAGATTGTGATGGCCCGAGATTCTTTACTAATTGTATGGGTTGTAATAGCTTGGGGTACAATACTCATTGTACGATACATGTTATGAATTCTGTGGGGGGTCCATGAAACTATATGTTTACATTTTTTATGAGGACGTAGTTGTTGTGTTGAATGAGTTAAATGCCATGGGGTTACACCCAGGTGTCTGTGGGAAATAACATTTAGAAAAAGATGTAATTAGGTGTGAAATGTTGGAGTATGTCTGAAAACCCGAAGGGAAGTTGAAGTAGGGTACACATTGTACTATTTATTACATTATATAATCCTTTATCTGATACTTGGGGGGAGTATACATGGTGGGACATGGAACATAGTATAAGAGTTTTGGTGATGCGTTAGTCTCACTTGTCCTTTGTTGTGCTTTATCATTCCTTCATTACATTTGCTTGAGAGTCTCTAGGGACGATCCTACTGAGTATACTGTAATACTAATCCTATGTGTATATCAATAGTTATTAGTTCACATAGATCTAGTTGGTTATTATTCTTGTTACTACTAGCTTGGGGTTTCCGAATCTGTTCTAGGTTCATGGTCATGGTCAATTTAGTTTTTTAGGTACTTTTAGTTCCCCATTCTAGTTGTAGTAGTTCATGAATTACCTTACATGTGTGTATGTGGTATTTTTACATTGACTTCTGAGTTGGATTTAGTTTATTTCAATCTTATCTTTCTATTTCGCATGAGATCTCTTTGAGGGTAAAGCTTCTTATTAGTGTGTTTACTATACCCTCAGTGCCAGTATTCAACCTCAGTCCTACTAGAGTTAGGACTAAGGTGTAACTTCTTATATCCTCTCATTGTTAGCCTATGAGGGGTAAACATTGTGGGGAGGGGTTTATGAAACCCTAGAGTTATCGTATACCTCAATGATCTTACATATACAAATGTCTAAATCAACATATTTTTTTAATATTATTTTTCGCATAGTGTATATTTGGTCCTAAATTTCAACACATATTGACAGAAAAATTCCATGAAAAAAATCCTAAATTAAATAATGACTGTGATTATAAAACCAAAATTTTAGATGAACCAGTCATGGAACAGAAAACTCAAGACAAGATAAATTCAATAATGGTCAATGTAAATTCGGTTAATGTGAATGGATTTTTTATATATTTCCAATAGTAATATTAATAAATTCCAAATTATTATTCATGAAAATATGATCATCAAACCCTGAGATAGAAACTAATTTGTGTAAGAGTGGTGAATCAATCCTTAATTCAAAATATAATTCCCATATTTTAACCATTATTCTAAACTCTATATTTCTCCACGAAGACGATTTACAACATTAATAGAAATTGCATTCCGCAACAATCCTAATCAATAAATTCATATAGTCATGAAGTAAAATAAATAAAACATAATATGAACCTCTAAAAATAATTAAATAGTGAATACCATGATTGTTGACCGAAAAAAAAGAAACCAAATATAAAAATATAATGATATTTCATATAAAATTATTAACATTTAAAAATTACCATCATCAGCATAGTTTATTTAAAAAAGAATTTATGGATGGTTGGAAAACTATTAAGCTCTGGTTGAATGATTCTAGAATCTTATAGCATCATATGGAAAGAATTACTAATTAAATGTTTTATTAATAGAATTAAAAATTATTAATTATGACTGTGTAGTAGAGTCAACGTTAGCTAATTAAAATGAGGATTAATCAGATATATATATATAACATGATGTAATTCATTAAAATCCAAAAAATGTTGATTAACATTACAAAGGAAGTGAAACTCAGTAATTTTTTTTATAGGATACTAAAATGAATGAAATAATATGACTACTGATGATAAGAGAATACACTTATAAATAAAATTTACCATATTTAAATAAAAATATGTATTTTATAGATGATTTATAAGAAATGTAAAATTTAGATTTAATAATGGAGTCAACCTTTTAAGCTAATGTCAAGTGAACTAGTAATTTTATGATCTTGTTTATGACTTGAATCAAACATAAAAACTAAATTAGAATGTTGGGGACCTTATAATTAGGAGTACATTATGATAAAATGAATAATCCCATGAAAATTATTTATTAGACATTAAATTCCAATGGGATAAGAGTATGGGTATTGAGGAGAATAAAATAATGAAAAAAGATTTTGATAGTTTTATTTTTAGTCTATGGAAATGTCAATGCACTGAAAATAGTTTCATTAGCATGTGTAAATGTAAATCATTTGAGGATATGAATGGAAATATATACTTATTTATTTTTCCTTTTGAATACCCCATGTATTAGGTTAGAGTGAGATAGTAGAGACCATATCCATCATCACACATTGATTCAAGTAGATATATATGATTAATTACACATATCACGACACCCTCCCCACACAGTGTACCCCTCCTGGGCTGACAACGTGAGAAGGGAGATAATGACCCCTCAGTCCCACCTCTGGTACTCCCCAGGTTGGAGACTAGCACCGAGGGTATAATAAACACACAAATGAGAGGCAATACTGTGACAACCGGGTCCCGATGACAGCATAGCCACCCCGCCTTAACATGGCCGTCAGGTCCTGGCCCACCAGGTACCACCAGTTGCCATGCAGACACGTGGGGCCCACCCCAGGGTCCACCCACATGCCTGAACGGGTCATCTGACTAAGGACAGTCCCCATAGGCCAACACATGTCCTTTCTAGTGTGCTTTGTCAAAACTCACACACACCCTGGGAAACTTCTCAGAAGGTCACCAATCCTGATCACTACTCCAGGCCAAGCACGCTTAACTGTGGAGTTCTAATCAGACAGGCTCCAAAAAACAAAGGTATACCTTGTTGACATTATTCATATCATTTAGTCATTTAACCTTTTATCATTTGGGGATGTTACAATCATCCCCCCTTTAGAGCACAACGCCGTCGTTGTGGGCCCTACATCTCAACCTAGGCAGTGCACCGCGCACTTAAGGCTGGGTTCCTCCTCTGATACCAAATGTGACAACCGGGTCTTGGTGACAGCATAGCCACCCCGCCTTAACATGGTCGTCAGGTCCTGGCCCACCAGGTACCACCAAATGCCACGCAGACACGTGGGGCCCACCCTAGGGTCCACCCGCATGCCTGAACGGGTCATCTGACTAATGACAGTCCCCACATGCCATCACATGTCATTTCCAGTGTGCTTTGTCCTCACTCGCACACACCCTGGGAAACGTCCCAGAAGGTCACCCATCCTGATCACTACTCCAGGCCAAGCACGCTTAACTGTGGAGTTCTAATCAGACAAGCGCTCGAAAAGGAAGGTGTACCTTGTTGACATAAGTCCTATCATTTAGTCATTTTACCCTTTATCATTTGGGGATGTTACAAATACCCTCTAAGAGAACACATTCATAAGAGAGAGAAAAGATAGACACCAACCAACTCCAATTCAGAACTGAAATCTAAAAGAAACCCAAGCACATATATGAAATCCCTTGCAAAAGTATTAGAACTAAAAGGGAAAACTACTGGTACCCAAAAGAAACTAAAACTACAGCGACCACAAGCCCGAATAGCTCCTCCAACCATAAGCTAGTAGTAACCAGCATGATATCCAACTTGCTACAAGGGACCTGAAAAATAGTTTATATAAACGTAGGGTGAGTATATCGGTATACTCATCAGGTTCCTTTCTGAAGCCTCTCAGGCAAAGGTAGAGAAATAATTCTAAAGCACAGGTAACAACAAGTAAAACTAAATCTTCACCTAAACAGTTATACTAAGATCCCAACCTCACCATGGCTACTCTCACCATTAACGCATACAAGAATATATCATATACTAAAGAATAACAAGGGTACCATGATACTAATTCCCAAATGGTTTTCCGCTTTTCCCCAACGACATATGTCATGTGCATCTGTGTCCAAAGTCTTGACCGTATATACCTGGGCTAACCTCCACAATCTGGAGCCACCACAACTCATATAACGTGTATCATACGCCAGGTATTATACCTCAATCCATTATATCCCATACACCGAGTAAGGATCCTCAAGCCATCACAACCTATACATGTTACACCTATAGTAGTCCGTAGGATACTATATCCAAAATATATATGTGTGAATAACCACAAGCCTTTGTAGCCCTCTACACACATATATGGGAAAAACTAACCACTGTGCCTACCAGCACAATTTTCTACCAAGAAAAGAGAGTGTGGTCAAAAGAGGTAGTGAGCCATTCATCCTCCCACTGGAATGTTGGGGAAAACACCCCCCCCCCCAGGGCTTAAAATCCCCAGGGTGCCATTTGCCCTTACTAACAGGGTGGAGTAGCGTATAGAAACACAAAAATTAAAGAATATATTATATCTCACTACCACACTAGGGGCATGACCTAGATTTAGTCTCAGCTATAGCTAATGACTCTCAGACACCAGGCTGTTATTTCTAAGACTAGGTATCCTATAAGCACACAACCAATCAATGAACTTCATTAGGGTACATCATCCCCTTTTTCATCAGTTCCACTTTACATAAATTTATTATTTTTGCATTAATTAACCATGAACACAACCACATTAACTTCATTGGAATCACATTAAATGTCAACTGTTCCTTTAATGATTCAACATCACATTTAAATTCCAGTGACTCCATCCCCACGAATTATCACCATTTAATCAATCATTCATCAAAGAAATTTGCTTTCCCATAATCCAAGGAATTCTAAAAAAGCATCCTATGATACGAAACATAAGGGGTTCAACACCGTGAGTAGATGTACTAACCTTCTAGTCGTTGCTGCCAATAGTAAGAGCATAGACCCATTATCCCTAAAGAGGCTAAACACGGAAAGCACATGGAATACCCCATGTGTCTTCTCCTCTTTTGGAAGAAGGGTAAGGAAGACCAGATTCCTTGAGTAGTGTGTAAAATTAATGTAGATAAACAACCAAAGAATAAAAAAGCATCCAACTGCCACATCCATCCCATTCCATCATCCCTAGTGTCACCCCCGACACCCACATGCATAAACTGATGCATCTCGCCACTCTTGGCATCATCCGCTGAAACAACACCAAGGATTCTATGCCTCCACATATCACAACACCCCTCTAGGGTCACATCACAGCACAAGAAGCCGGAAAGACAATCATCACATAAAATGGGCTCTTGGCCCTTTAACAAGGCATCTAGCCTTAATACATAATGATCACTCATGGATCTAACGCACAAAGCACTATGGCATACAAACAAGAGGGTAACTAAGAAATCTACAAGGCATTATATTTTATCTCCCAACCAGTTCTTTAATCCCTCTTGAATTAAAATATTCAATTAATAGGCACTAATTCTGGAAAACCTAATCAGTAAGCTATCACAAAAGATTTAACATTCTTACTATGCCAATTTGATTAACATCATATCATAACAACTACCACAACGGCAACAACCAGATCCATTTACATGCCTCTTAATCTTTTTAGAATTAATTATCAACTAATTCTGGATTTACGTTCTTTATTAATTTATTAAAAACCACATGATAACAAGAAAATCATAGATATCACACTATCTAGAAAATCAAGAGGCAAACCATTATCACGGTAAAAAAACAACTAGTGATCAAACCAATTCTTTTAATATGGTTCAAGTATTTAATTAGTTCAATTTCATTTTAATCTAAAGGGATAAATCATGAAAACTCTATGATTTAACATAAACAATTAGAGAGTCCACAAATCTCCTACCTCAAAGGTTTTTGAGGAAAACAACAACAGTAGATGAACACCCATGTAACCGGGCTGATTCTCCATGAATCCTCCTTAGATCTCTTCTCCTAACACAACAAAGACCAAATATCATCATAATAGACAATAATACACATAGATCAACCCGTGATGGGCATAGATCTAAGAAACCGGGAGAAGAGGAGGAGTAGATCTAAGTAGATCTAAGAAACTAAGAAAAAAAGATCAAATACCTCAAGAAACCGGCTTTGATTCGAGAAGAGAAGCCTCCGGATCACCGCCAAAATTATTGAGAGGGTTTCTTCTACCTATATGGAAGGGTAATCCAGAGTTATGGCCACTTAGGGGCTTAAACAAGGTGGTTAAATGAAAAACGATATAGATCCACATTTTTAGGATCTAACTTTATGTTCTCACACGGTTAGTTCACATGATTTAACAAACTGTGCGCTACCTGTGCATTAACTTCGGGCTCGCTAAACTCTCCCCACACAGTTAGTCAGCGTGGTTAGACAAACTGTGTGCTAACCGTGGGTTGGCCACTGCCTCCAACACCAACCATGCATGTTTTGGCCGCACAGTTTAGGATAACCATGTGCCAACCATGAGAAAGCTATTACCCTTTATATTTCCTTCATATTCCACACAAACTCACCCCCAAGTCACCTTGTGTAATTCCCCAAGCATCCACGGTATGCTTCTCGTTGAATAATATAGTAGCCTTTGTTGTACGCAACTTCGACTTCAAACACACACAACAACCAATAAATGAAGCTGTTATGAATAATAATACCCAGTTTTTTAAATTTTATAAATGTTATCTTTCAATATGGACATCATTTTTGGATTCTTAATATCAAAATTAGCCTAGGGTGAAATTTTGGTATTTTTTTGAAAACATTCAATTTTCGATGAATAGTGAAAAATCACTGAGTTATAGTTTAAAACAGAATTTTTATTTAAATATTTATTTATTTTATTTAAATTTCATAAAGGTCAAAATAGATTCAAAATCCTTATATAATTTCAATGTAATTCATTAGAGTTAGTTCAGATTACTTTTAGATATATAAAATTTTTATTGAACTTTTCACCATCTTTTACCCACCTCCTAGGAGAATTTGGAAATTCATATAAAACATAATTTTACTGCTTCTGTGAGTGGAATTTTGAAAATATGGGAGACACAGTTAATATCAAGGATTAAAATGTGGTTCAATGAGATGAAAATAATTTTTTTTAATAGTAACTTATTTCTTTTATTTACCACGGTTAAAATTAAATAGGGTAATTATGGGTAAAAATGATATTAATATTAACCTAACACATGTCCTAATTTGATTGGACAAGTGTATCTCAACCAAAAAAACCTCAGGAATTAAATATTCTCATTTAGGTCCACTTGTATTAGATTAGGACATTAATTATTATTTAATTCTAAGAAGAGTTAAAAGAGTTAAAATCAATGTTTATTTACGAAAACATTTTTAATATTGGGTTATACATACGATAAAATCAATTGTAAATATTTATTAGAAAGATAATAATATTTATTACATATATTTATTTTATTTATAATTTTTAGACATTAGATAATTTAATTTATTTCTGACACAATGGTGATGCAGTAATTAACTAGTTAATGAAATATTAAAATGATTGATATTATAAATATAAAAATAAATATAATTTTAGAATTTTAATGAATTGAACTAATTTTATATATTAATATTACATATTATTATTGGTTATATAAATTGTTTTTGAAGTAATAATGATGTTATAAAATTATAAAAAACAAAATACCCAATAGTGTCCAAAAAGTCAAAAAAGCATTTTTAAAACAAATATTATATTATTAATTAATATTCTATTCCTAAATATCTAATGTTAATCCAAAATACTTATATCATGATAGTTGTATCGTTTATTGGCCACTTGGGTGGTCGAATGAAAGTTTATTGTATGTCTATTAACAAGATAATATACAAATGCAATGTGACCTGGTAAATGTCAAACTAATTAACTAAGAGTTAAAACTAAATGAAAAGGTTAATATAGTGACCCAAACCTGTCTAAAACCTTTTGGTTGAGTGGTCTTTGACCCAAACCCACCTTAAACTTTAAATAATCCACGTTGGGGCCATAATAAACCGAAAATAAATTTATTATAAAATAATATTTCTAGCTTTTTCAAAGGTGCCACTCACCCCTCTTATAAACGGGCACTCCCCCTTCTCACTAATTCACACATTAAAAGCCTTTTGGCTTGGACAACCCCGGAAAAAAATACACTCTAAAATTCATTCACTTCAACCTAGAGGCCATAGTTTGATCATAAATCCAAACTATGGAGACATTTTGATCAAATCAAAAGGAAGAACCTGATTAAGAGATAATGTTTTCACCACCCTCTTTCAAGTTCCTTTCTTCTTCAACTTCTTCATTCATTTCTACTACCATTATAAAATAATAACTCCAGTATATTATATGTACTGTGATTTTATTGTAAATATGGTACAACCATATTTGGTATTCTATCAATCCTTTGAATGACATGTCACTATACATGCTTACGTACGGCTTACCGTCTCCATCTCATGGTGTAATTGTTATTCAATATATTATTATTTGGATGGGTATAATAATTATATGTAATTCATTTAAATAATAAATATAAAATTATAATGATTATTTATATATGATATACCATCCAATTATATATTATTTTAATATCAAAAGACTGATATTGTCGCTCGTGCGTACGTACGGGCTACCGTCTCCACGAACGCGATGAGATTCATTCTCCATTGTATCCATTCAAGACTAATTCTCATTTTATGATTAAAAATAATTTTTAGAGACATGATATAATTATTGATATGAATAATATACATCCCATCCATAACAAATATGGGTCACTTAACAAAGAACATAGAGGAAAACGAATTTGTTAACACCCGAAACGATGATAATACTAAGATATTATTAAGAAATCAATTTTAAAAGATCATATATGATATCATATTAATGTATATTATTTTTGAATAATTTAATAAAAATTATTTAACAATTATACAAGAAGTTATCTTACCCACAACCAAGGAAATGTACAAGGTAAGGGTTTATTTTACAATCTCTTCATTATCCGAGGTTGTTTATATGTAATTATCTACTGGGACATCTTTATCATCCACATCCATGTTTCTTAAAAATTTATTTCAAATAATTATTAATATTTTAAATACTATGGGATAATGTCATGTATACCCTTGTTGACTTTTATAAGAAATTATAAAGGAATCATTATGTCGTTTTCCAAACAAGGTCCTTTTTAACCTTTTCGATAGAATTATGGTAAGAATGCCTTTTCTTAACTTATACGGTGGGTGCGGCTATTTTCCACAGTTATAAAATTGTCGATGCTTCCCTTAAAAGCTTATAAGAATATTTTCAAAGTAATTTTATTTTATAATTGTGAAACTCGTAAATGATTTAAAAAAAGTGATATTTCTCTCAAATAGTTTTGATTTCATCTATGTCAACATCCTTTGATGGATTTTAAGCTTATTTGAAGTTTAATTATTATGTTACCAAACATCCATATTGTAATGAAGGTTTTGTGATATGTTTGACTATGGATGTACTATTTTTATACCATTCATGGTTTATAGAGAAATTATTGACATTTCATATGTTATTTTTAATAGGAATGTTTATATTATGTTTAAAACTATTCATATGAGGAATGCATTGGACTTATTAAGTGACGGTTGGAGCCTGCTATAGCTCCTAGATCAATAGGTAGGTCTCATGAGACAAACTAGTATCTTGGAACAATGCCTTGACAAAATATTATTTGTAGTCTTGGCACGAGGCCTTGGCTATGTGGTTATGATAGTCTGGCATTATGCATTCCTTCATTATGAAAGTGGTTATTGATATTTCATGCGATTATTCAGCTAGTAAAATATCCATGTTAATAAGTAAATGAAATTATTTCATTTTAACTTTTCCATATTATTCTGAAGTTCATGTTTAAAAGTCATTTGTTTTAGTTATACATTCCCATAAATGTTTAAGCTTATTTATGAAAGAATATGCTATATTGTTTTCCTTACTGAGCATCTGATCTCGCCCCTTTCAATGTCTTATTTTTCCTAGGATGTGAAGATGTATTTTATGAATGACATGCAAGGATAGTATGAGGGGATAAGAGTGTGTAATATGGAGACTATATTGTTCTGGTTTTCATTTTATGATGTAATGTAAACTTTATGAATATTTCAAGTGATTCCAAGGCTACTATACTAATAAGACATTCGAGACTTGATCTTTTGTGATTATGAATATGTTATGTAATAATTCACTAACTCTAGGTAACTAGGGTCGGGGTGTTACAATTGGTATCAAAAGATGTTTAGTACAATCCTTGGAAGCTAGATTTAGATAAACTGTGATTAGAGCACATAGACCTAAGATAGAATTTGAGTATTAATATAGAAGAACTTCCAATAATTTTGGTATTGTACAGATTTTGTGAGATTTCCATGAAATACATCCCTATCTTGATATGAGCTGGTATAGGTGGCTCTTCCACAGATGTACCTAGGGGCAAAACCTGAAAACACCGCTTTGAGCTAGACTCGAATGAGAACTGGTGCATGACAACATGTCTTGCTGCATTCTTGGTTACGACACTCCCGAGGGATATGGTTAGGATAATTTTCAATTTCTTTACAAACCATTATGAAGGGTTTATGAGTATATACTTACTCAAAGAAATTATGATTATGTATTATATCCATAAATAGTTCAATTTATGTTAAGTGTTTTACAATTATGGAATTATTTATTTTGATTCATAAACTGATCTAGTTTATGCCATTGTTTATAAATGGAACCTAGTTGAAGAAATAGAAAATGTATCAATGCATGCACTCCATGTAGGGATTTACCTCCTGCTCAAGATAATTATAGAGGAATTGGTGATTCAATTGGTGCTGATCAGCTAATCACCATACTGGGACAACTCACTCAGGTTATGAATAATAACCTTACCTGTATGGAGCACCCTGATCCGCACCATGTAGGATCAATGCTATTTCACTTCATGAGCCAACAACCACCAACGTTCAATGGGAGTACAAATCCCTTAGTATCTGAGGAATGGATAGGTTACCTAGAGAATATATTTGAGGCTTTGGGGGCAGTTAAAGGGTAAAAGTTATCATGGCAGTTTATCGCCTCACTGGAGATGCTGATCAATTGTGGTCATTGATACAAAACACAAAGGAAGATGATGAAGTATAAATTATGGAATGGATAGAGTTAAATGATATTTTCATATAAAAATACTTTCCCCATGACCGTCTAGCAGATATGGAAAGTAAATTTCTAAGTCTGAGGAAAGAGGAGGATGAGAATGTCACAATGTATAAGCCCAACATTACAAGGCTAGAAAATTAGGTTGGAGATTATAAACGTAACCCAAGAAGTAAGATTGATCATTTCTTTTATTGTTTAAAACCATTTATTCATCGATCATTTGTCTCACAAACTTTATCGTTGTACGAAGATATTTTCTAATGTGCTATCAAGACAGAAAAGGAATTCTCTAATCTTACAAATTTAATGCAAAGAAAGATAAGAAGATATCTACAGATCACTTTGTGAATGGAAATAAGGGGAATAAAGGGAAAGTTGAATATCCATCCTGTAATAAATTTGGGAGGAAACACCCCGGTACTTGCTTGAAGGGAATGGGAGTCGGTTACAAGTGTGGTGAAAAAGGTCCCCAAGCTCGTGATTGCAAGGGGAAGAAGGAAGCTACCGATGTCCAATGATACAATTGCAGGTATATGGGAAATTATGCAAATGAATGTCCTAAGTGTCAGGGGAACTTACCCAAGAAAATGCTAGGGGATCAAGGATAAGAATATGTTATCACTACTGCTGAGGTAGAAGATCAGAAAGACGTGGTGGCAGGTAATTTAATGGTTTCCTCAGGTTTATAAAATGCATTATTTGATTCGGGATCATCTCATTGCTTAATATCTTCCCAGTTTTCTAAGAGAATTAGTTATTTCCAATTTGATTTAAAAAGGGAGTTGTCAGTAAAAACTCTTAAGGGAAGTATCATTGCAACAATGTTTTGTGAAACAGTCCCCATTAGAGCACATAAATGTTCTTTATCCGCTGATCTCATCATCATACCTATGATAAAATTTGATATAATCATTGGAATGGATTCGATTTCAGACCATGATGCAAAAATTTATTGTAAGAAGAAGGAGGTTACTATTTTTGATGAGGATGATAAGGAACACCTTTTCTTTATAGCGGAATCATCACCCCCTAATTCTTACCAAGATCCACCCCCAATAGCTCAACTAAATTCAATTATTGGGGAGGAAGTGAATGAAATGATGGTGGGTGAGGAATGAAATGTTCAAATAGAGGATGAATCTATTGTGAAAAAATATGTATGTGGGTTTTCTAAAGATTTTCTTGGACATCCTCCAGAACTAGATGTTGAGTTTTCCTTTGATTTAATTCCTGGATCAAGGCCTATATCGAAGTGCCCTTATAGAATGGCCACTATGAAATTAGTTGAACTAAATAAACAACTAGAGGAATTGATTAATAAGGAATTTATTCTCCCTAGTGTTTCTCCATGGGGAGCCCATGATCTTTTTGTTAAAAATAAAGATTGATCTACGAGGTTCTGTATCGACTACAGGGAGATCAATGTAATAAAAATAACGAACAAGTATCCCCTAACTTGTATTGATGATTTATTTGACCAACTGCATGGAGCTCAATAATTTTCAATGATTGACCTTCGATCTGGATATCATCAGTTGTGAGTGAAAAAGGTAGACATTCTGAAGACAACATTTCAAACCAGGTATGGGCATTACAAGTTTACAGTAATGCCTTTTGGATTGACTAATTCACCCTCTGTATTAGAGATGTTGAATATGACAACGATGTGGTGGAATGATTAAGTATTTATGTAAAGGGATTCCAAAATAGTGTTGTATATAGTATCGTGGAATATTGGAATATTTATGTATTGGTCGATTGTGGTTTTCAATAATTTTATGGTACCGGTAACCATGGAAAGTGATTGAGATATTTTTTGAAAAATAATGATATGCGCATAATGAAGGGAAACAAGAAAATGAAATATTTGACAGTATTCATGAACTCATGATTGATATAAGGACTAAGTGATATCATGGTTTGAGTATATAGAATTTTGAGGATTTAGGTATGTGGAAGGTGTTAAATTTTAACTGCATTCATATTTTCACTAAGGTTCAATGGGTATTCAAGAGAATACATGATTAAGGACTTAGAATGTTTGGAATGTGACCAACAAAACATATATTATGATATATGGGGATCAACGATGGTATTAAATCTCTGGTAATAATTTTCACTATGTTATGAGAGTGGACTGTAGTATTATGGATAAGCCTAAATATTAGAATGGATTATGTTGGACATAAGTTAGTATTGTTTAAGGACAGAAGTTTTTTTGATATTATTGATGGGATTTTATAGTAATATAGTTTTAGAAAAAGGACAACCTGCAGGACGGGTGACAGCCCATCGCGTCGGACAAGGCTGTGGGAATCTAACCCACAAACGAAGTGCGACTGGCCTTTATCGCCTACCACTGGCCTAAATGAAGTCCCTAGTTAGTAGAAACTAGTTTTATTTTATTAATAGGTATGATATATGATGTATAAGTTCATTTTTGGAACCATATACAATTAACCATAAGATGGACTTATAACGTTTGCTAACCTTTTGTTTGAAAGAGATGGAATGACCCATCATTCTATCACATGATCTGCTAAAACATCATGAATGACAAATTCAACTTCATTTCTTTAAGAGATGAAGTGGAAATTGTCCAAAGAATGACCAACGGTGAGACTATACCGAAATCACGAAAGTATTTCTTCTAATTCCAATTTCATCAACTTTAGGGAAACGATCTTGAAAACCAAAAATGTTGTCCTAGTGATCTTATATCAGATTAATCAGATGATACCTTACATCGTCACAAATTTATGGATTTGTGATTGTTGGCTTTTCCATAGCCATGTTCTCTACCACTCTCCATCAGAACATGATGGTTAGATTTTTCTTCAATATCCATATTTTCACCTATGTGGAAACCCAGGGATTAGTTTATTTGGGTAACTGTTATTTTTCATACTTTTGTTTTTAAAGATTGGTTTTGGTATTCATTTTTACGATGTGGGTTTCTATTAAAGAAACTTTCGGGTAGTAAACCATTTATTACCCCGACGAATTTCGAGGGCGAAATTCATTTTAAGGGGGGTAGAATGTAACACCCCGAGATTTTATGAAAAATACTCTTTTTAATTTCATTAATGTCTTGTGTTGTACGCTACACCAAAAAGAGCTTGCACAACACGCATCGTTCACTTGCCTTTCATTACACGCAATCACGACCTTCCTAGATAGCGTGTGTAGTACGCAATACCGAGTTTCACTAAACAACGTTATGCTATTAAAATATTATTAAAACCTTCCGTTATGAATTGTAACAACCAAATTTTGAAATTTTGCAAATTTTATTTTTCAAAATGGGCTTCATTTTTGGATTCGGAATTCGAAATTAGCTTAGGGTGAAATTTTGGTAATTTTCGGATAACTTTCATATTTTGATGAATAGTGGAAATTACTAAATTTTAATTAAAAACAACTTTTTCAATCGAAATAATTAATAGTGATAAATTATTAATTTGAGTGGTTTTAAAGTATATTTAGAATATATTTTTACAATTTAATTAAATGTTCATCATTGGATGTAATTTCACATTTAAACCAGACATAAACTAGTGTCAATCTTTTGATAGTTATTATCTCTTAAGAACACGCTATTTGTTTTGACGACGGGAATTAATTTTTAAATTAATTAATGCAACTGATATGTTTCAAATTTGGTAAAATAGAAATCATTTTTGAGTTCATAATATCAAATATAGCTTAGGCCTAATTTTTGGTATTTTTCTGAAAACTTTCAATTTTTGATGAATAGTGAAACCACTAAGTGGTAGTTAAAAAATCTGAATTTTATATAAAACTTAATTTTACCGATTATGTGAGTGGAATTTTAAAAATCAGAGAGACAAGGCTGATGTCAGTAAGTAAAATGTGGTTCATTGAGATGAAAATAATTTTTTCGTGAATAATAATTTTTTTCTTTTTTTAACCATGGTTAAAAGTAAATAGGGTAATTAAGGGTAGAAATGATGTTATTATTATCCTAACACATGTCCTAATTCAATGGGACAAGTGTAATTCGACCAAAAACAAACTTAGGAATAAAATATGACCATTTAGGCCCACTTGGATTAGATTAGGACATTTATTATTAATTTATTTAAAGAAGGGTTAAAAGAGTTAAAATCAAATTTATTTACTAAAACATTTTTAATATGGGGTTATACATAAGCTAAATTCGACTATAAATTTTCATTAGAAAGATAAAAATATTTCCTACATAATTTTATTTTATTTTTAATTTGTAGACATTAAATAATTTAATTTATTAATGACACAACAATGATCCAGTAATTATCTTATTAATAAAATATTGACATAATTGATGTTATAAATACCCAAATAAATATAATTTGAGACTTTTTATGAATCCCACTAATATTCTAGGTTAATATGACATGTTAGTATTGATTTAATTAACTTGGTTCGAACTAATAATTCTGTTATGATTTTCACAAAAATCAATAATTAAATAGTGTCAAAATTGACATAAAATAGTTTTTAAAACAAATATTATATTATTAATTGTTATTTTATACCTAAAAATCTATGGTTCGGCAAAATGACTTAGATAACGTAATATATATTAATAATAAACAACTTGGGGTTCTTTTTGCTTCTTATAGTAAGTTTATTAACATTATAGTATAAGAACACAAGAACACATGGTAAAAGTAAAATTATTTAACTTAATGTTAAATATAAATGATAATGTTAAAATAGGAACCTAAACTTGTCTAAATTATATTGGACGAGAGTATTTCGACCCATCCCCACCTTATCTTCGAAATATATCAATTTGGAGCTATTTAAAACCGAGCTTGACTTTATAATAAAATAATAGTTTTAGTTATTCCAAAGGTGCCCCTCTCCTACCTTATAAAAGGACACCTCCTCCCTCTCTTCCTCACACTACTTTGAGCATTCAAGCTCGGCCAAAACCTGCCACTTTATCCACTCCACTTCTCTAGAGACATCCTAGAGGTCTTGGTCTTATTCAAAGACAAATTTTAGTGCCCTAAAAGAAGGTCTCAAAGAAGCACTTCAAAGAAGAGGTAATATCTGTTACCGATTCTTTCATCATTATTTCTTCTTCCACTTCTTCTTCTTTAGTTGTTTCATTATGAAGTAATAAAATCAGTATAACTCATATACGGATATGTTATTATAAGTATGAAACAACCCTAATTCACCATCTATCCATCCTATGGAAAAAGAAATCACCGCGTGTGCGTACGTACGGAATACCGTCTCCACGCCGTGGTGTAATCTATTTTCCACCACCACCTTACTTGGATGGGTATAATGGTGTAAATAATGACTATATATGACTATTATAAATTGATTTTGATTCTGAAGTAGTATACATACACTCCAATACAATTCCACAATCATGAGAACGATATCATCGCTCGTGCGTACGTACGAACTACCGTCTCCACAACGCGATGAGATTCATTCTCCACTTTAAACCATTCATGAATGATTATAAAGTATATATAATAAGTAATCATGAAATATAAAACATAATAATGATACTGGATTTATGTGTATGTATATGGATTTCATCTACTTAATTCCATTCAACTCAATAAGGAAACGAAAACAGCGTTCAGGCGTACGTACGGCCAACCGTCTCCATGAACGGTGTATTTCTTTCCATTTAATGATTTATTATATATATGTATATTCTGAATATAAATATATATAAATCATGTTTTATATTCTGTAATTAAGTAATCATGATCTAAGTAATCATATGAATAATTACAAGTCAAAACACGGACGAAAAATGAAACGATTTTACCCAAAACACTCTTTAACATGGAACTTACAAAAGAACGTGTAATATAAAGTCATAAGTGAACCATATATGATATCATAATAATGAGTATGATTATGGAATAAGTCAATGACATTATTCAAATCATTATACAGGAGGTTCGGACACTTACGAAGCAAATCAGACCTAAGGTAAGGGAAATATCACAATCTCACTTTTATCCGAGATTGTTTTTACTTTGGTAATTACTGGGGGGTATTTTATCATCCACACCCATGTTCCATCAATTTTTAATATTATTTACATCCTTATACAATATTTTGAATCCTATTTTATCCTTCAGTGAGTTTTTAGTAAAATATATGAAAGGAATCTTTTGTCGTTTTTCGTACGAGGTACTTTATTGACTTTTCTGACAAAAGTACGAGAAGAATGTTTTTTTACTTATACGACATGAATGGATTTTTAAAACATTATCACCAAAAAGCTTCCTTTAAAAGTTTTCAAGTTTATTTTTAATCAAAATCTTTTAGTTTAAAATTTTATGACATGTTAAGAAAGGAAAATGTTTTTGAAGTAGAAAAGATATTTTCCTCAAGAATGGAGTTCAAGTGTTTTATCAAAATTATTTTCCATCCATGATAATAAATGGTTCTATTTTTATCCCTATTATTACATTGATTTGATTATGCTGTGATGGAATTATTTTTATGAATTCCTTTATCTTATATGAATTGTTTTATGATGTCATGATGTTTAAGATTCCCATTTTTGTTTCATGGGTTATGCTATGGTGTATGGTTTATGATTTTGTGGAACACAAACGAATTGTATAATTATGAGATGGGTGGGACCAATATCTCCCGCCAATGCATTGGGTAAAGATTTTATATCTCATGAGATAGACATGGATGGAATGGTAGGTTATACCGGTTCAGTGAAACAGTACTGAAACGAGGGTGACTCGGTTCAGAAAGGGACATTGTCCACTAAGATAGTCTTAGAAATGAGTATTGACTAACAAGAAATGATTCTCTATGATTATGTGTGCATGCCAAAAAGTTTAATGTTTTAAGTTATGATTATTGTGATTACATTTCACTACCATGATTTATCCCATGTTATGAAATTATGATCTCTTTTGAAGGTTTTGATTTCCAAAAGTTATGTGCTTATGTATACGATGTGAATGATATTTAATTAGTTTACCCATACTGAGTATTTGAGCTCTCCCTTTTATGTTATCTTTTCCCCAGGATTAAAAGAATGGTTTTAGGTATGAAAAAAGGGGAAGATCTTTATTGGAGATGTTGAAGATCTTTCACCACGATTAGAAGATTATATTCTGAGTTTCCAAAGACACTGAACTATTACGATCCTTGTGTGTGTGTTTTTGTTATGTACTATGTATTCCGCAAAAGAAATGTAATGTCCATGTACGTCAAGCTTTGGGTCTCTACAGAGCCATTGCATCAGATACCTCTCAAAACATTCTCAGCCTCAAAAATCCAAAACCCACCTATAGTGAAAACGAAACAGGGTCTGAACAACCACCCACCGGGATACCTCTCAAAATTGAGCAAGAAACCAAATCAACAAATGGAGTCATTTCATAACCATGAATGTTTCATAACAACATGAATAATCATTATTAAATGAATGAGTTAAAAATTAAACAACTCTGGGTACTGATCACGTATCTGAGACTCACGTTCCCATGTACTCTCATCCATTCCATAGTGTTTCCACGAGATATGAACTAAGGGGATGGAACATCCACACAACACCTTCTCCTTGAGGTCTTGGATCTTTACAGGTCGCTCCTCAAAGGTGGAATCATCATCAACATTGATATCTCCCCAATAGATGATGTGGGAGTCGTCATGAAGGTAATAACGTAACTATGATACATGGAAAACATCATGTACCTGAATCATCTGAGGGGGAAGTGATACTCAGTACACCATAGCTCCAACATGATATGACACCTCGAAAGGCAAAACAATGTTTGGAAGAAGCCTACTCCCACAACCAAACCTTCTCTTCCCATGACGTGGAGTCACCTTAAAAAACACATGATCCCCAAAATTGAACTCCAAGGTTCTCCTACATTGATTGGCATAGGATTTTTGACGATCTTGCACTACCTTAATTCTCTCATGAATCACATGAACCATCTATCTTCTACTCTGCACTACTTCTAGTCCAAGAATTGCTGACTCTCTGACCCCAGCCCATCACAACAGAGAACGGAAAGGCCCCCCATACAAGGCATCAAACAATGTCATACCGATAGTGGAGTGAAATCTATTATTGTAGAAAAACTCCACAAACGGTAATTGACTCATCCATGAACCTCCAAAATCAAGAACACAATAGTGCAATGTGTCTTCAAGATTCTGGATGGTTCACTTTGTCTGACCATCCATTTTGGGATAAAAAGCAGTGCTAAGGCATAATTGAGAACCGAAACCCTGTTGGAGAACTATCCACATCCTGGAGGTAAAATGAGGATCTCAATCAGAAATTATCTTCCTTGGGACTCCATGAAGTCTCTCCACCTCCTCTAGATACTGCATTGACAACACTTCCACGGATTTGGACTCCTTTATTGCTATAAAGTGGGATTATTTCGTTAAACGTTCCACTACCACCCAAATAGCATGATAACCTCCCAGAGCTCGTGGTAAACCAGTAACAATGTCCATTGAGATGTACTCCCACTTACAATAAGGAATCTCTAATGGCTGGAGAAGACCACCACGAACAAGGTGTTCAACATTCACCATCTGGTAGACTAAACATCGAGACACAAACTCTACAACCGCATGCTTCAGCCCTGGCCACCAAATACCGACTCCTCAAGGATCAGTACATCTTTTTCACACACGGAAGAACCGCTAAAGGAGAACCATGGAACTCTCTGAGGACCATCTCACACATCGCCAAGGGAACAAAAATCCATCCATGACACAACTCTATGTGTTGTTCATCCTCAGACCAACCATCAGGGGCCTCATCACAAACAACCTGGTCTCTCCAGACCTCCACTTCAAGAATGCCCAACAAGGAATCTTCCACCTTCTGCACCAGGGATGACTGTACCATCATCTAAAAAATACAACCTCTACATTAGACTTCTCCCTTATCAAGATGTAATGCTGACATTTCTTCCATTACTCTCCAAGAATCACCGAATTCACCCACAGCATCACTACGTGACTTTAGGCATAGTGCATCAACAACAAATTTCAACTTTAAAGTTTAATATTATATTTCAAAGTTGTACTCCTGTAAAAACTCCATCCACCGGTGCTATTGTATGTTCAAGCCATGCTGGGAAAAAACATACCTCTAACTCTTATGATCAGTGAAAACCACAAAGCGCTCACCAATGAGGTAATGTCTCAACAACTTCAGAGAAAACACCATGGCTGCAAACTCGAGATCATGGGTGGCATAGTTGCGTTCATGGAGACCAACTGTCGAGACCCGTAAGAAACGACTAACCTCTATTTCATAAGAACACAACCTAGCCCCATATGTGAAGCATCACAGAAAACATCAAACTAAACTCCTTCAACTGGAAGAAAAAAGACTTGAGCACTTACTATCTTCTCCTTTAGATAATTGAAAGATGCCTGACACTGATCAGTCCGTATGAAATCCTGATCCTTCCAAGCCAAAGCTGTCAGAGGAGACACAACTCGTGTGAAATTTTCTATAGACCTCATGTAGTAGCCTGCAATACCAAGGAAACTTATCACCTCTAACATTGTCTTGGGAGCTTCCCAAGACACATCTACTTTAATATTCAATGGATCCACATCTACTCCATGTTGGGACACAACATGCCCCATGAAACGGACTTCTTAAGACCAAAACTCAAACTTCAACAACTTCCTGAACATTTTATGTCGACGAAGAACTCCCAAAACGGCTCGTAGATACTCTGCAGGCTCCCCTTCAGATGTGGAGCATGACAATGAACTCATAATACCCATGACGACAACATAAAGCAGTATTCGGGATATCCTCATCCTTCACACGCATATGATGATATCCTAACCATAAGTCAATCTATGAGAACCATCTTGAACCCTTCAGTTCATCTAATAAAGCATCAGTCAATGGAAGAGGATAGAAGTTCATTATTTTCACTTTGTTTAAGCGTCGATAATCGACACACAACTAAAAAATGACGTCGACCTTCTTCACGAAAAGAACTGGTGCACCCCATGGGGACACACATGGGCGAAGACAACTGGACAGTAACAGACCATCAATCTGTATACATAGCTCTCGTAACTCAGAAGGTTCCACCTATATGGAGACATAGAGATAGGAGATGCTCCTGGAAGTAGCTCAATCCCAAACTCGATCTCTCGTCGAGGGGTTAATGCTACAACCTCTTCTGAAAAAACATCAGTGTACTCCTCTATGACCCTAGGAAACGCCAACTGCCAAACCTCTGATGAACATAGCATCATCTCAAACACAATGGACGATAAGGATGGAATGAACCTATGACCCATCTGTGGATCTATTTCACCAACAAACACCACCTGCTCTCCATTCACACCGATGAAGATGACCTTCTTCTTGAATCAATCAATGATATCCTGCACCGAATACAACCAATCTATACTGAGGATGACATCATATGGTTGTATCTGTAAACATAAGAAATATCCCCAATATATGTGTTTCCCCAACACTACCTCACAGTCTCTACATACTTCAAACAAGCTAGCTCGACCTCCAACTGGCGTAGTCAACGTCAAGGAAACTAGAAGCCTCTCTACCTCAAGTCCCAAATCATGAACAATGGTGGGTGATATGAAGGAGTGTGTCACTCCTGAATCAAACAAGGCATAAAAAAAGGTAGACAACAAGCAAAGGGCACCTCGAATGGCATCTGGATCATCTGTTGATGGCAACGCTAGAGCATGATCTGACCACGACCTCCTCCACAGCCTCTCTGACCCTCATGACGACCACCACCATGGTCGTGCTCTTCTCTTTGAGGATGGGGATCATCACGGGGATGTCCTCTGCTTGCCCCATTTATCCTCCACTGATCTAAAGCTACTGCAACTGGATGCTGCTGCCTCCGATGGAACTGCATCAATGGAGGAACCTGGATCATAACCCTCGGTGCACGATGACCACTCTATAAGGTTGGTCACTCTTGATGCCGATGGCCACTACCACCACAAGAAAAACAAGATCCTGATATCTTAGAATTGGCCTAAGAGTTTCTGCCTCTAGAGATAATAGATTTGAAGAGCTGTGACCTACCCCCCGGCTAAACGGAAACTCTTCTGCCCTGAAAATCGGGAACCCTGGACCGTAGCTCGGTTTCATGAGGAATCATGATGATTCCCCTCTCATGATGATCTTGTCCTGGACAAAGTCCTATCAACATCCTATTCCCTCTCCAGTACCTCAAGATACTTGTTAAACATAAATGGGGTGACCTGACGTAGGATCTATGGATGCAAATCCTCCTCGAAATTCCATGCTCTGGCCTCCTCATCTGGTAACAGGTCCGAAGAATATCGTAAAAGGTTCCTAAAACGGATCCCAAACTCCCGAACACTGGAGATCCCCTACTGAAGGGTATGAAGCTCCTAGCGACTGGACGCCTTTGCAGTCGTTGAAAAGAACTCGGCTCTGAACTTGTCTCAGAACTCCTCCCGAGAGATCGCGGACTCCTCACGCTCCACATAGAACAAGAACCACCACTGCCTTGCTGCTCCATGCAGCATCATCACATCTAAGGACACCTAGTGCCCTTTCCGAGCATGGATCAAATTGAATCCTATCTCGACCTCCTCCAACCATTCTTCCTTGATTGCATCTAAAATGGAGCCCTCGTACTTCTACAGTCTCTAGCACTGAAACTCTCAGAGTGTGTTCCTCCAAGTGTCTTCGTCGTCAACCTCTATCCTACGGCGACCTACTGGAATATCCTACTGGACATCTTCTATGAAATCATGACGAGGGCGTCGACCTGGAGCCATACATGCAAAATAACAAACTCATAGAGCTCCTAATCTTGGAATATGGAAGACTCAACATTAATTAATTAATTGTTTTCTTTTATTCTATTTAGGTTATCCTATCCCAAGGTCTACCCATTAAATCACATGAAAACAGAAGAATGATGCATGCTCCTTTCCTAGGTCTCTACCCTTCAACCAATATCACCGTGTTTAGTATCCTTTGTAAACATAATGGTACGTACATCAGATCATAGGGGGCCCTAAATGCCTATGCCTCAGCCGGTCTCCATTATTTACCGCTCATGCTAAACATGAATGACCCTGTTGCCCTACCAACCCATGCAACCTCACATGTGCCTATCTCCAAACTCCATCATATACATCAACTAGACCTCTGATACCACTCAGTCACAACCCCCTCCCCACAAAGTGTACCCCTCCTAGGCCGGCAATGTGAGAAGGGAGATAATGACCCCTGATTCCCGCCTCTAGTAGGCCCTGGGTTGGCAACAAGCATAGAGGGTATAATAAACACACAAATTGGAGGCATTACCCTCTAAGAGATCACATTCAGAAGAGGGATATAAAATTGACACCAACCAACTTCTACTCAAAACTGAAATCTAAAAGAAACCCAAGCACATATATGAAATGACATGAAAAACTAATTCAAATTAAATGGAAAACTACAGGTACCCAAAATAAAGTAAAACGTCAGCGACCACAAGCCCGAAAAGCTCTTCCAACCACAAGATAGTAGATACAAGCTTGATATCCAACCTGATCCATTGGAGATGAAAAATTGTTTATATAAACGAAGGTTGAGTATAACAGTATACACAGTAGGATCCTTTCAGAACCCTCTCATTCAATGGTAAATAATGCATGCTAAATCACAGTGAACAACAAGTGAAACTAACTCATCACCTAAATAGGTATACTAAGTTCCCATCCTCCCCATGGATACTCTCAGCAAGTAATGCATACAAGAATATAGCATATAGTAAATAATATCAAGGGTACCCCGCTACTACTTCCCCCACTGGTTTTTTGCTTTTCCCCAATGATATAAGTCCTGTATATCTCTCTCCAAATGCTTGCCCATATATACTTGGGATATGCTTCACAATATGCACCACGTTCACCACAAAGGCTTGCCTGTAGACACCTGGGCTAAGCACAACACCATCCTTACAACCAAAAGTAACCAAGTAGTTTTCGGGATCCACCACAGCTCACATTACGTGTATCATACGTTGGGTATTATACCTCAAGCCATAACATCCCACACGCCAAGTAAGGATCCTCAAGCCATCACAGCCTATACACATTACACCTATAGTAGTCCATAGGATAATATATCCAGAATATATGTGTGTCAAAAACCACAAGCCTTTACATCCCTATACAAACATATATGGGAAAAACTAACCACTGTGCCTACTGGCACATGTATATACCAAGATAAGAGAGCGTGGTCAAAGAGGGTAGTCAACCATTCATCCTCCAACGAGAATTTTGTAGAAAACACACCCCTATGGGCTCAAAATCCTCAGGGTGCCAGTTTCCCTTACTGACAGGGTGGAGTAACGTATAGAAACAAAAATAGTACAGAATATATTATATCTCACAACCACACTAGGGGAATAACCTAGTCTTAGTCTCAACAACAGCCAATGTCTCTTGGACTCTGGGCTGTTATTTCTAAGACTAAGTATCTTATAAGCACACAACCAATTAAAGTACTTCATTAGGTTACTTCATCCCCTTTTTCATCAGTTCCATTATACATTAATTAATAATTTGTGCATTAATTAACCATGAACAAAACCACATTAACTTCATTGGAATCACATTCAACTTCAATTGTTCTTTTAATGATTCAACATCACCTTTAAATTCCAGCAACTCCATCCCCGCAGATTATAACCATTTAATCAATCTTCTATCACAGATATTTACCTTCCCATATTCCAATGCATTAGAGAAAATCAACCTATGATACTAAAAATAAGGGGATCAACACGGTGAGTAGATGTACTACTCATCGAGTCTTTGCCACCTATAGTAATAGCGTAGACCCATTCTCCCTAGGGAGGCTAAACACGGGAAGCACATGGCATACCCCATGTGTCTTCGGTTCTATCCGAAGAATGGTAAGCAATAACATATGCCTTGAGCAGTGGGGAAACATATACTAGATAAAAAACAAAAGAATACACAAGCATCCATCAACCACATCCACCCCATTCCATCATCCCAAGTGTCCTCCCCGACACCCACATGCGTAAACTGATGCATCTCGCCACTCTAGGTGACATCCGCTGCCACAACCACAAGGCCTCCTTGCCTCCACATATCACAACACCCCTATAGGGTCATATCATAGCACAAGCAATAGGAAAAACAATCATCACATCAAACGGGCTCTTATCCCTTTAACAAGGCATATAACCTTCATACATAATTAGCACTCATGGCTCTAAAGCACAAGGCACTCAACCTTACGAACAAGAGGTTAACTAAGAACTATACCAGGAATTATCTTTTATCTCCAAACCAGTTCTTTAATCCATATTGAATTAACAGTTTCAATTCTTAGGTTCCAATTTTGGAAAACCTAATCAGTAATCTATCACAAAAGATTTTACATGCATAATATGCCAATTTGATTAACATAAAATCAGAACAACTACCATAACATCAACAATAAGATTCATTTACATGCCTATTTATCTTTATCCAATTAATTATCAACTAATTATGACTTTACAATCTTTATCAATTCATCAATAACCCCATGCTAACAAGTAAGACATAGATATCACACTATCTAGAAAATCAATTGGAAAACCGTTATCATGGTACAAAACAACAACATGCGATTAAACCAATTCTTTTAATTTGGTTCAAGTATTTAATTAGGTCAATTTCATTATGATACAAAGGGTTAAATCATGAAAACTGTAATATTGCACATAAACAATTAGATAAGCCTCAAATCTCTTACCTCAAATATTTTTTGAGGAAAACCACTATGGTCAATGAATTCCCAAGAATCTGGGCTGATTCTCCACAAATCCTCCTTAGATCTCTTCTCCTAACACATCCAAGACCAAATATCATCATAATCGACATCCAAACACATAGATCTACCCATAACGGGAGTTGATCTATGAAAATGATAGAAAAGGAGGAGTAGATCTAAGTAGATCTAAGAAACCAAAAATGAATGATCACATACCTCAAGAAACTGACTTCGATTCACATAGAGAAGCCTCCAAATCACCTCCAAAACGCATGGGAGAGGTTCCCCTACCACCAAGGAAGGGTAATCCCAAGTTATGGACACTTAGGGGCTTAAACGTGGTGATTAAAGGAAAAACGAGTTAGATAAAAAAATTTAGGATCTAACATTAAGTTCCCGCATGGTTAATCCACATGGGTTAACAAACTGTGCGCTAACTGTGCGTTAGCTTCTACCTTGCCAAACATTCCTAGAATGGTTACTCTGCATGGTTAGACAAAACTGTGTGCTAACCATCCATTAGCCACTTCCTCCAACACCAAACCTGCACGGTTTGGCTGCACAATTTAGGCAAACCGTGTGCCAATCGTGTGAAAGCTATTACCCTTTAGCTTTCATTAAATGTCCACACAAATGCACCCCCAAGTCACCTTGACATCCCGGAACACCTATACCACCACATTTTCACAATGGAATGGACTGGACAGGTCTGGGCCATTACAAAAAATGTACTAATTACCACTCAAAAATACTTCAATATTAGATGATATTTAAAATACATGACATTGGTAAAGATAAGAATAACTCATGGGATTAATCTCTTCCTCTCCAATATCACAAGGGACATGTAAGAAAATTAACCATAGTATAATTGCGGTTACTAACCAACATAAATTATCTAAATGGAGTATAGAATTCTATATATGGTACCACCCATAGCTCTGCAATGATTTATAGTTGAAATGTTTCTAAAAATACAGTATACAATAGAAATAGAGTTGTTCCACTAGTATCACATGACAATAAATCAAGACTAAAACACTTGGATGGACTATAAATATGTGACGAGAGAAGATTTTATTATTCTTGAAATTTTATTAATTATATGACCACTATCCTAACGTGATGTTAATGGATCCACAATATATTATATTAGGAGTATAATTATTCATTAAATAGACAATGCTTTATGACAGTAAGGCCTTACTAAAGAGATTAATTATCATATAGTAGCACATAATACCTAGTTCTTGTTAATCATATTTATGATAGAGGACATAACTCTAATATAAATGGGGATTATGGTCTGGGAATTTAAAAACCATTCTTGTTTCAAAATTCTAAATAAAATATCTTTATTTTATATTTTAGAATCAAAATAACTATAAATTAATATTTTAATATTTTAATTTGGTGATAATTATGAATGTGTTCGATGGGTAGAAAGATAACTATTGATCATGTATATTGATATGATTTATTGAAGACATGTTTTAAAAATGGTTTTTCATTTATATTTTATAATGATGATGCACATGGTAACTAGTTATTAATGTAGTCAGGACATGGCATATGAAAACTAGAATGAGTATTATTTCTGACCCCAAAATGTGAACTCATGTATAGAATTCCTTTATTATTGGATAATAAATGGATATAGAACATGAATTAATAATATTATGGATATGGATAGTTGTCATGGTAGGTGATGTCCTAGATTTTTTAACATGATGAACACTTTTTTATTTATTGAAATCTCTCTTACATTGTATGGGATATGTTATTTTTGTCAAATGATCAATTTGATTTTCTTAAATTAAATTTTAACCATATTCATGTTATTTTAATTTAATGGTTTATTTTTTGTGATTCAATATTTGTATATAATTAATTATATGAAAATAATAAATTATATTATGGATATTTTGTTATACAATCATATCTTATATTGAACACTTTTTTATAAATTTATTTAATCATTAATCATGATTCCATTTTTTCAAATACAAAAAATTTATTAAATAACATCTAGTTTATTGGTTGTTGACATGGGGAGTTATTTTATCAAAATAATTTGATGTCGTAGTTTGGTATAAAACCAATTAGTATTCATATGGTGTTATTTACTCATGAGTATTGGTTGGTATTTTTATAATATTTTTACTATATAAATTTAGATTTTATATTAATAAAAGTGGATAACATAAATGTTACTGGTGGATGATTTATTCCATAGAATAACTCTTAATGAGTTATCCTTGTCGAAACTGAAATATGGTAACTATGTTATTAATTATTGAGATATGAAATATATATATATATTTATATATATGATATAATGTGTTAATAATATATATCATAATGTTTGTTATGTCTTAATTTATGGAATCGATGAAGACATGGAATAGAGTATGTATTAGACTGTAATATTTTAAGGAGTGATATGTGGATGTTGGAAGACATCCATAATGTAATATTGTATTAGATGATATTATTATGCTAATATTGATATGATATATATTAAATTTATCTTACTATCATATATTTATGTGTAATTATAAGTAATAATTATAATATATCTTTCATATATGCCTATATCTTAATTCACGGGAGAATCAAATGGAATTTATTAACTATAAAAATCATGAAGGGGAAATACTATACATATGTTTTGAGACTATAGGAATTAATGTGATATTTTATAAAATTTTATTTAAATAATGATAGTATTTGTGAGAAACCCAGAGGCCAAAATAATGTTTCTAATGCATTGAGTATTTTTTAAGGATTTATATTAACGTTATCTTAATAAACAACATATATACTTTAATTACAACTATGATACTAGCATAACATACTTGTAAGGAGAATCACTCTCAAGCATGGTGTAGTTCATCAACCCATGAAAACACAATGAGAATAGTTTCCTTCTTCCACTTTTTATAGATAGACATCATTCTTGTGATTTTATATAGTATCCTCTTCCAACATTGATACACAATGTTGTATTTATTTTAATTTAGGTATTTTTTTGTTTATAAATCATATATGATATTTGAAATGTATTATTATATTTTTTATTCTTTAATTTGTTTCATTAAATCACATAAAACCCACTATTAATGGAAATGATAGTGAATCATGTAAAATGATATCAATATTCTATGATTTTATAATTGATTTGAATGAATATGTTGATATTCTATATAAAATGGACGGAAGGGATATTTATTTATATGAATATCATATATTGTAAGATCAATTTTATGATGATTATAGGATGAATGTATAAAAAATTTTCTATGATTTGGATGTTTCATTATACATATGTGGTTGTGAAAATGTGTAGATATAGTGCTAAGAAATTAAAATAATGTGACATTCCATGGGGATGGATAATTTTAAAATTCCAAGAAGTTAAAGATAATATCTAGTTTTTGTTTCGTTTTTTGTTACATTTATATGGATATAAATATTAATATATATGTAATAAATTTATATCCAAATTTTCATATAGGGTGATTTTAATTTTGAACACTTTCATTACAAACATTTTGAATTATATATAAATCTCTTTGATGTATAACGATATGGAAATAATTTTATAATAATTAATGTCTTAATTGAGTTTAATTTTGAAAAGGTAAACCTTTTGTGATATGATTATCTTTTCTAATGAATGGTGAATTTTTAATTTTTTTGAAACAATTGCAAAAAAGTTAATATCATATATTAAAAAAAATTATTGTAGTAATCTCAATTTTTAGATGTGCATATTATAATTGAATATTTATTGTAATACATGATTTTCAAGCTAAGACAATATTTGATGTGCGATTGATTCCTTATTGTGGAAATGATAGCATACCAATTTAAATGTAAATTTTATTAATTATATATAGTGAGTCAATATTTTTCACAGACATGTTTTCTTTAAATAATTAGTATGACGATAGTTGTGAAAGAGAGCAACTAGTGATTCCTGTAATTTGTTTTTGATGCATTCTAGATCATTATAAAAAGTAGTTGAATGACTTTGAGAATATTTTTGTAAAGGTATATTGAAATGTATGACATATGAATGTTATGTCCTAAAGTCATTCAAAATTTACTATCATAATTTTATGTTGGATAAAACAATTGGGTTTTGATGTTGTTTTATGTAGTTTGATAATGACCCAATTTTATGAGATATATACAAGTAGAATAAATTTCTAAAATGACTGATAATTGCTGACATAATCATATATTTATATAGAGTGAATACATAGTGATGATATAGTTTACATTTTTGTATAACACTATTTTAAAAATCATTGCAATATATAAATTATTTATTATAAAATTTTAATATGTAATAATAGGATTATACAATTATCTTCCTATGAACTCAATGATCATTACTTATTTTTTATATCATATATTTATAAAATAGTTGTATTTTTTTTAAAGAAATGATATTTTATTTTGGGATTCAAATATGTATGATTCATTTAAGTATTCTATTAATGGATAAGTAATATAATTCATACAATATATAAATATTATGTAAATTCAATTAGTGTCAATGATTCATTATAAAATGGATGAAAATTTTTATCAGGTTGACCATGTGAGCCTCCATCATCCCATGATTTTGAGCCCATATCATATTTGGATTCCTTGAGGGATGATGATTATGATTTATTGTATTACCATATATGATGTTATTCTAATTGTTATATCTCATTATATTATATGTTTAAGTGGAATCCTTGAGTATATCATTTAAAATAGTGACATTAATAATCTTTTCAAAAATATAATATTGATTTATTGTGACATATGAGAAAATATTTTATTCCGAACTCACACAGTAATGTTGTTTTATTATTATTGTTGTCAATATAGTTATCATGAATTTTAATAGTTTTCCAATAGTGAATGTATTTTTCCATCCAATAGGTTATGGGATTTCAATAATGTGAATAACTCTTGGTATTGATTTACATTTTGTTTATTTTCTGTTTTATGTACACATTCACTATCTACAAAAGAATGTTTTAGTGAAATTATTTTGTTAATATGGATAATTATGGTGTGTAATATTTTTAGGGACCAATATATTTAAGGATTGATGAATTTTATTGTAAAATTTTTTAATTAAGTATGATTTTAACTGACCAAATAATTTTATACTCTATTAATAATAATTTATTTTTTTCATAATCATTAAAATTAATGGTTTAGTGTTCCCTTTGATAATCACTTTTATCTCTGATGGAATCCATCCTATGGTGTGGTAATGTTTATATTTTAAAACAAATATCTCCATTATACCACTTCATTAATTTTTCCATTAAATGTGATGCCTTATTCTTCTTCTATAAGTCTAGGTGACATCCATTTAAATCAGTTATGAAAATTATTTCCCATAATAATTTGTATTAGTTTGATATAAGTTATTACATCTAAAAGATTTTTTTTGTTAATGATGTATGAATGGGTCACCCACTATAATGTCCATTCATTTAAAGTTGTTCTAGGTTGCATCTTCCTCTTGGGGGAGTTCTCAATATCATACTGCTTGGTAGTGGATTATATGATACTCAATTAATCTCTATGTATAGGATATTTTTATTTTCACTTATAATTTTTTACCTTTATGATTCATTTATTTCTCCATGAATTATTAATTTATGGGTCAATTTTTTTTAAATGAATGGATTTTATTGGATCTCAAACCAAATCTATATCTAAATAAACATGGGTTGAATTATTTTCATACCTTTTTTATTGATTCTGGATATTTTTTTACAGTCATAAAATATTGATAAGTCATTATTGTTTATCCCACTAAAGGCTCAATGTGGTTATTCATTAATGATCTATGTATCTTGTTTATCCCACAATATGAATCATCAGTGGGGTTACATGGCTTGGGAATGTTTGGTTTTGTTATTTTGTTCAGATATTTTTTATTTTCTTTTTTATATTGATTATGTTTATCACAATCTAAATTTTTTATCTTAGAAACTATGGAAATATTTTTTTTTAAATATCGTGTGGTTTAGTTGAATACCACATGAAATGTAAAAGGAAATTTCAATTTTCATACTAATAATGTTAATGTAGTAATTTAATGGTGAATAGAATTAATTAATTTAAAATAATATTAATTATTTAATATTAAAATTTTCATTTCCACTGGGATAATATTTTGTTATAAAAAATAACGTATATAATATTCAATGTTTTTGTGTGTTTTTATGAATAAATGTTATTAGTAAAAAATATTATTTTAAACTAAGACATCTAAATATTTACATTATTTATTTTAATTGAGAGGAGCCACCTGATTTATAGATTATATTCAAATTGTGGATACCAAAAAATTGATATAATTTGAAGAAAACCTTTTTTTTAATTTAAATATGATATAGTTTATTGATTATAATACACAATTTGTGATAAATTTTTATTCTCCTTATTTTAAATTCTTGTTTTATTTAGAAAAACTGAATTATAAAATAAAATTGATGTCTTTTTTTTATTATAATATAATTTAAAATAATAAAAACTTTTCCATATCATATGTTACACAATCTATAATAAAAAACAATCAAGAAATATATTTTGTTAAATTTAATCTATTTTGATAGCTTGCTAACCATGAAACATCGATTCAAAATGAACAATAATATTATATATCATTATAAACTAAATACTAAATAGTCTTCTATGAATAATAATAAACAAATTATTAAAAGTATGTTCTTCAAAATATTATTAAATAATAATAATAACTTAAAATAAAAATAAATATTTTCTGAATAACTATCTTTTCATCTAAAAGATGCTATAGTCAGGATTTTCTCTCCTAATTTAAAAGTAATTTTTACCACACTAAAAAAGTAAATATGATTATATAAAATTTAATTTTATATCATAATAACGAAATTATCACAGGTAGATGATTTGGGATATTATTTATATGAATCAATTTTTTATTAATAGTAAAATAACACCCATTTTTTATTTAAAATAATTTTTTTTAAATTATTTATAATGTAAATTGATATTATAAATTGATTTTTAAGTAAATTTATCAAAATTGTGTATTCATTAATCCGATTTAGGTTATTGGAAAAATTTTCATAATATATTGTGAAATAAAAAAACTGTTAATTTTTTTTCAATTTTTTATAGAAACCACTTTTCTCATCACATTAGTGATATTGATTTTATATTATAATTTTCCACTAATATTAATGATTTTTTTAAAATGGGTTCTATATATGGAATTGTAATAAATTATATAATATAATAATTCTATCTTATTTTTTTACCATAATTAATAGTAAAAATAGTAAAAATAATTTAATATTGTTAAGGTAAAAATAAGAGAACATTTTTAACATTATATAATACAAATGTTCCAGTCACCTCATTTATAAATGGTCACCCTAACATCTCTTTTCATCAAACATTCACTCCATTTTGGATTAAGAAATTCCTAGCAATATATAATAAAAAATTATATCACCTCATCCTAGAATTCTCAGTTTGGGAAGAGTTCCAAACTATGAATGTTTTTAGTATAATAATTAAGAGGATATTTTAATAAGGGATAGTGTTTTTTTCTAGAATTTCTATATTATTTCTTCTTCCACCAACATCAATTATTATTAAATAAATATGATATAAAAAATAATTCATTAAAATTGATGATATATATTTATGTTACATTCATGACCTACAACCACACAAAATTCCATCGAATGGGTTACGAAATCAGTAGTCAAGTGTATGATGAGCTATCTCACAGCAAACAGATGTCATTCGTTTTTTCATTACCACATATCACAGTTGTGTATAATGATGGACATATAAAATAATTATTATTTATATAACATAATTATAAATTTTTTATCATTTAATTATATAACCATTTTAAAATTTCCATTTCATCGAATATATGGTAACATCACGTGTGTGTACATCAGTATAGGTCCTCATGATGTGAAGTGATTAATCATTTACTAACTCATTACATGGAAGGTGATAAGGATTATTAAAATTATTATACATTATAAAAATGTAATAAAAAGGATATTAATGTATCATTTATGATTCTTAACGTATAATATATAATTATACTTCTTATATTTTAACTCACACAATGTTGATAACATAACACTTTTTTGTGTGGACTACCACGGAAACGAACCGTTGTGACCCTCTTTTCTTAACCGCAATACATGAATTATTTATAGAAGTAGATATAAAGAAATTATACTATTTATATAATATTATTATCATTATAATACATAAATGTAATTTCCCTAATATTTTGTTTATTTTTTTATTATATTAAATTATTTTGAGACAGTGAAATTTGATAGTGCGTGATTCCGAGGCTTGGAGTGCCCGGAATGAGCCTTCGATGTTTTGTAAAACATTAAATAGCATGTGTAAGTTGTTTTTTCTAAAAAAGTTAAATAAATCATAAACAGTTTCTTAGATTAGAAATCTGAGGGCACTGTTGCATTCAAGATGGTAGGTTTAACATAGGCATGACTAATTTTTTGTCAGCATGAGCCACCTGTAAGAAAACCCAAAAATGACATAACAGTAAATAAAATAATAAATAAACTTATTTTATTTTTAAAATTCTTATAACTCACAAAGTTAAATTGGATTAAAAATTAGAGACCACTGTAGAACTCATAAGTGTATGCTCTCTTTAGGCAGATACTAACATTATCCAGTGCATGCCACTAGTGAAAGTTAGTTTTTTCCGTAAATAAAATAATTATGTGAAAATTATTTTATTTTAAAATACCTGTCATATAAATAGTAACTCAGATTGGGAATCTGAGTGTACCATTGGGTTTGATGGGTCATGTTTCACTAATATAGAGCCTAACCATGACCGGCGAAGGTCGAGGGTGAATGTTAGTAATTTAATTAAAATTTTTCCGGTTATTTTCAGTAAATGCAGGAGCAAAATTTTCTAAATTTTGAACCATTGCATAGCTTAAATATCTATGTCCACCATTGAATCCATGGAACAAGGGTTCACATAAGGGGGCTTTACTTCGACTGCTAAGGTCAGGAAAAAGATAATTATTTGGATCATTTGAATAGAATAAAGAAAATAAATTTATAAATGAATTTTTATTCTATTCCTACAACAGACAAGTGGTAAGGTGGGATTGGCGATGTGACAAGACAATAAATTCATGACCCTCCAATCTTTGTAACTGCATTGATGATGGATATTAAGAAGGTTCCTTATTAATAATCCACCATTAAATTCCAACGTTGTTACGTACCCTCCCTCTCTCATATATATAAGTAGCTAGGGGGGAAGGATCAGCATTGTTTCTCCAAGGTACGCAGTGATGAAGATGTTCCATGTTTCTGGACCCTTAGAAGATGGAGCCAACCAATCAAGAGGTGATGGAAAAAACCGAACTATGAACAGGATGGAGACATACGAGTGGCGTCATTTTGAACCTACTGTGGGGATGAAGAACGATGATCCACCTTCAAGTACAAAAACTCTATAATGGATTTTCTAGGTAGGGGTTTTTTCATTTGGGTGTTTTTGATTCCCTCTTCCCCATTCATGAAATTATATGAAAAATTCTGGTCAACTGAAAAACCGGTTGACCCGTGATTCTTTCTTCTTTGTACGATGTTATTATGGAAAATATTGCAGGGGTAAATATTGTTATTTAATTCAATTATTATTATACCCTTAACCCCCCTCATGTTTACGATCTAACGCAGAGAGCGCGTGCCTAACGAACCTGGATCGAACCCTCTTCCATCTTACTATCATTGCGCCACCATGAAAGACAACGACCACATCAACACACACCACAAGAGGAATGCCACGGCTTGTCCGCCCTAGCGAATGAAAGAGGTAGATGACATGATAATTATCCATTGGAAAGAAGGTGGCGTGACCGCCATGCCATCAGTGAATGGAAACCGCGGCCGAATCCACGAAGGAGGCCGAACCATCCTCTAACGGATTCCCGGCAACTGAATGATTCCCATGTGGCACTGCCTCTTCACGAACCGAACACCCTTCTAGTGATTCGGGAATCTAGGAGACCGGGGGGATATACCCCCTCACCCCCAACATCAGACCAAACTGGGATGCTACCCTCGAGCTCGGCCGCCGCCCTCTAGTCATGGCCCTACCCTTAGAGTGGGCTGTCATCCTCAAAGTTGGCCTCAACAATTGCATCGGGTCGCTGCCCCTAGATCTGGGCTACCACCCTCGGAGCTGGGCTACCGCACATAGAGCCAGGCTACCGCGCTCAGAGTGGGATGCCGCCCACAGACCGTGATGCCACACCCGAGTCGGGCTGCCACCCTCAGAGCTGGTCGCCAACATTAGATTGGGTAGCCACCCTAGTGGACCTCCGCCCCTGAACCTGGCCGTGACTTACGCGGGCTACCGCCCCCGTAGGCCACACCCCTAGTAAGTTGTCGCCCCCAGACTAGGCCGCCACCCTGGCAGGTTGCCGGCCTGCGTGGGCCGGACGTCCCATTTAGAGGTCGCCATATTACAGACAGGACGCACTTCCAGGCAGCCATATATTGGACGAACTACCCCTCTAGTGGGAAGGACCAAACATCTTCCCAGTAAGCCATGCCCACCTTAGCCCCAACTATAACAGGTCAGGCAATATCAGTCTGACTGGGTCAGACTTAACCCGGGTCCAACCGAGCCCAGAAACACTCAAAGGGGGTTATCTTGAGGACCAAATGCATGTTTAATGAACCTTATATGTCATTGTTACTCCTAGGGAAAGATGATCCTTTTTTCATTACATCATTTGAGTTTCAAAGAAAGATGGAGTTCAGCCAGGTTGGATCGCACCCAAATCCAACTAGGCCCTCGGCACCAAAATTCCAATAACGCCGAGACCGGGCGTCCAACTAACTCATCGTATTTCACACAATCACCCTTATCATGAGGTCAATCATCGGTTTATTTATTTTTGAGTCTTCCTTCTCATTGAGATTTGACTGGTGTCGTGGGTATTGGTTCTCCCAAGCCCCCCAAGTGCAGAACCATGCGACTAAATGAGACCTGGAAACTACTGACTTTTAAACTCTGAGTGACTCCACACCTATGGTACGTGATGTTGATGTGTACCTTAACAGACAACAATGGGAGTGGGTGGTTCTATCTAACCTGGTTGGCCATTATGGGGAGCAGTTGCCATACGCAGTGGGGAAAGATACCTTAGCAGACCGTGTTTGGGGGGGGGGCCTTGTGGGACCCTACAAACCCACAATTCATGATGGGGTGAAATACGTCAGCAGTTCCATATTAGTGGGAAGTGGCTTGTAGTGACTATGTAGGCCCACTGTACTCTATAGAGGTGTTATCTAGTAGTTGAGGTGTTCAATGTTTTGACTGGGGAAGTAAATTATTACTACCCCTAGAATAAATCATGGTATGATATGTCTTTACATTGTTTTTGTGAATGAATTTATGATATGTGGTAATTTAACAGTGTGGTAATTTACCATCATGGTGTTACCCTGTGGTTTTTCCTTGTGGAATTATAGGAGACCATCAGGGTCTCAGGTCCAAACTGAGTATCATTATACTAACTGTTGCATGGGTTTCACCCGCACCTTGTTTTATCTTGTGTAGAAAATGAGTAGCTGGGCCGAAGATTGAGAGAGCCAGGTCCTGTGTTACACGGAGAAGATGGACGGACATGGAGTGTTGAGGAGCCGATCTGTACCTACCCTTCAGTTAATATTTGGGGTGGATAGTTTAGTGTGATGTGATTCCAGGACTACTGATCTTGGGTTGTATATACGGTTCATGCAGGATAAGTGGTGGATGATCTAGGAGATGCTTTTCACATTTTCAGTTGTTTCAAACGTTTTAATTATACATGTACTCTTCTATTTGGGATTCTATTCTAGACCCTATAGTTTGCACACAGTTTTTCTACAACAGTTTACTTAACAGTTTTTCTACTTGTTGTGTTATCAGACCAATATATTGTAAAGGTTTAAAGGCAAAGACTTCCCATTTTTGGGAATACACCTTTCCTTGCTAGTCATCAAACCATGGCCTATGGATGGCAGGATTGGGGTAGTCACAGTATTGTCCCTGGGGGATGGGCCGTGATAATGTGGTATCAGAGGAGTTCCGTTCAACCATAAAACATGAACACTGATCTTTTCTATGTGGAAATAATGTTAAGTTTTATAAGTGTGGTTTTGAGTTTGGGGAATCCAATGTGTGTGTGGCGGTTGACATATCCATACACAAGGACTGAAATATCTAATTTCTAACTTAGCACATGAAAACAGTAATTGTGTGTGTTTTTGAAAATGTTTTACTTTGATATATTTAGGTTCATCTCACCAGGTATAACATAAGGATTATTGCACACCTGTTCCTTAACAGGATGACTCCACCAACACAACCACCCAGGTTTCCAGAGAGTGTATGCGATGATGGCTCACCGAGCAATGAGGCATCGGTATAGGGCCCTCGCACGGTGTTAACACCTTTAGGAGGTATACCAGTAGCACCAATACCTGTTGGTAAACCATTTCCACTAGCCCACCAGCAGAGGGTGTATGATGATTGAGCACATTGTACAGGATTTAGAGGTAGAGGGATCCGAGGATCCGAGGAGAGACGGACCCACAAGTAGTTTTAAACTATATGGAGGCTTTGAATAGTGTTTTCCACATAGTTGAGACACCGGTAGAGTAGATGGTGATCTTAGCTGCTAGTCTTTTCCAATGAGTGACCAAGAGGATGGTCCATATAGTGATTACTCTTCAGTACATAGACCATTTCCCAAGATAGTACTTTCAAGTAGTGTGTCAGCTATATCACTACCTATTGGTTAGAATTTACAATCGGCATTACTGGTAGAGGATACATGTATGACATGTTCATTACGTGAGTTTAACTAACAGATAAACCTCATGTTCTGAGGAGAGCCCGACTCCCAGGTGGATAAAGAATGTCTTGAGGAGGTGGTCAAGTTTCCATCAAGCCTAGGAACCTTTCCATCAGATGGAGGTCCTGATAGTGAGCCTTCTATGTGGCTCATCATAATGATGATAGGGTTTATGAAAGCCTAATCTTATAAAGAGGTGACATTTATATGCACGTTCTTGAGAACCTTTCTCAGAGAAGGGGGTATCTTACCATAAAGAGCTAAGGTATGAGGGTTCCCTAGAGATCCTACAGCTTTTGCAGGTTGATATGTCGGTATCTGGGTATTCATTGAGGTGTACCGACCATTCCTAGGTACTCGATATATACAAGTAAAATCAGTGCTTCGGGCTTAGACCACCGAATGAGGTGGGTTTAGGGAAATCCAAGCCATCCCTAATATCTTATGCATTCCTATTTATATTAGGTTGACATAGAGAACCTTTGTGGTTGAATGTTTATTGGATGAGCGAATACATCTAGACAATGTTAGTAGTATGAATTTAGGAAACTGACGCTAGCCTTAGTGACTTGGGCATATAAAATGTTTCGAGAAGATGAATTGATATGGACATATGAATCTGCAGGGCATAAGATGTGGGAGTGGAGGTAGGAGAGCAGTATTATGTGGTATACATTTTGATCTGATACAACCACCACCACAATGTGGTCCTCACTAGGCTCAGAGAGCTAGAGGGAAAGGGATGGGAGTAGCTGAATGAAGTAATGAAGTATGAACTAAGGAATCTAGGAATGATTTGAGGTATGGTATGTGTCTACTACTAGCTTCCCTATCAATAGACGTAGGTAGAAATCATTCCATCCTTCAATGAATATTGTCTAAGACCAATAGTTTCCAGTTAAATCATTAGCATGACCCTCACATCATGAGATACCATTGGGAGGAGTCTTGATAATCAAACATACACCGACGATGTGATTTAACCCTTGAGTAGATAGATTTGGTTGGAACCTCTTGGTGGCAACGTCGAGGCCTTACGATGTTAGTTTGGGTATGGTCTTCGCATCCATAGTTCATACCAAGATTGACTGTAGTAGGCTAAAAGTTTTTGGTTTATCTACAACATAGGAATGGGTTTTTCCTTGGTCACTGAAAAAAATAGAACCAAGGTAGAACAGGATAAACACATGCATATGAGGGTGCAACCAATCACTCTTGAGTCGGCTTGACATACCTTCGTGGCAGCATGAGTATTTAGTTTTTAGTTCCGAACAAGAGTGGTAGAGCCTGGGGACATATTTTCAAAATATTTTTCCAGGATTACCTTTTTGAAGGGAGACACACATCTACTTTGCATAGGTACTTTCTAAAAATTTTACCTATCTTCTCCACGGTAGCAGCACCCATTTCATCTTTAATGAAAATGGTGGAGCCCTTCCCATCGATGAAGAAATTTCAGCAGCGAATTTAGGATTTAAGACAGAGATTGAAAAGTAGAAATACAATTCCCATGACCTAGATTTAGCAGGAGTGGTCATTATGCTGAAGATGTGGTGGCAGTACTTGATGGGTGAAAGATTTATGGTAAATTTTGATCACAAAAGTCTCAGGTGTATCTTCTCACAGAAGTACCTGAACATGAGATAGAAATGATGGATAGAGTTCCTCCAGGACTATAACATTGAGATAGTCTATCTCACAGGAAGGGGAACATTGATGTAGACACACTCAGCTAGAGGTCTGCTCTACAACTGTTGAGTGAGGCGTCAGAACAGCTAGTTGCACTGCGTATATCCTTCGTGTATAATGATAGAGCAGGTACTTCCAGTCTATGACTGTCACACCCCCCAATTCCTAAACAAATTGCGGGGGGGGGGGTCACAACATGAGATGTTGACTATGATGCCCAACGTGCTCAGTTATCTTTACGATGGTCTACTGAAGGATTTTTTGACGGTGGGGAGCACATCATCCTCGTTACAGAACACACCATGGTATAAGTGACACATCAGAAGGTGGTGTTCAGGGACATCCATACATACCCTTAAATGGTAAATCCTGTAGTATAGAAGATTTAACAGGACTTCCAGCATGGGAAATGGTGGTTGGGATGAATGAAACAGTGGTAGAGTTTGTATCATGATGTCGCACTTGTTAGAAAGTGAAAATAACTCTAAGCCATTAGATGTATTATGCCGACAGGAGGAGGGAGATCATGTATTCTTATGGGTAACACCAAGATAAGGTTTTCAGAGATTTGGAAGGGGTGGCATGTTATCTCTTAGGTTTATCAAACCTTTCTAGATTTTCAGCAGAGTGGGTGAGGTGGTGTACCATCTCAATCTTTTTCCACAGATGCACCGTGTGAATAATATTTTAAATGTGTTGCAGTTAAGGAGATTCATGAATAATCCATCACACGTTATCAACTAGTTAATGTTGTTCTTAGATGACGGGGTGATGTTTACAGAGTTCCCAATATTGTTTGAGGATCGAAAAGTACTGGTTTTTCATGGGTGGCTGGTACATTTGGTGCGCGTTCGCTGGCAGAATGGGAATCTGCAAGAGAACTCATGGGAGCAAGAGGCTCAGATTTGTGCTTACTACCCTCATTTTATTCCTTAGTCAATGTTATGGATTTTGGGGAAATAATTCAATAAGGTTGGAAGAATTTATTTTCCTGGAATATCTGTATAATATTTTATAGTTATTTGGAATTATTTTAAGACCAGGATATCTGACGGTGAATGATTCTGAGGCTCGGAGTTCCTGAAATGACATGTCAATGTTTTGTTAAAATTAAAATAGCGTGTGTAATTAGTTTTCCCTAAAAAGTGGATTAACTCTTAAAAAGTTTCCCATATCTGATATCTAAGTGCACTGTTGTGCTCATGATCGTGAGTTTACCCCATGGGCGACTTTTGTTTAGTCTGCGCGGGCCTTCAGTGAGAAAACACAAAAATGGAATTACTTTAAATAAAAATAATTAAATAATATTATTTTGTTTATAAAATTCATATAACTCAAGAATGGAAACTCTAATTAAAACTCCGATAAAACTACCAATCTTGTGATGGTATGCTCTCTTTAGGAAGATACTAACATGGTCCTGTGCGGGCCACCTGTGAAAGTTAGTTTTTGGCTGTAAATAAAATAATTAAGTTACAATTATTTTATTATAAAATCCATTACTTTTAAATGGTTACTCGGATTGACATCCCATAGTACTGTTGTGTTTTTTTGGGGCGTGTTTCACTTAGGCAGAGCCAAACCATGACCAGTGCAGTTCGAAGGCGACTGTTATTAATTTACTGAAATTTTTTCAGGTACATTCAATAAACACATGAGCTGTATTTTCTAACATATGAACCATTGCTCGGATTAAAAATATGAGGTCTCAGTTGAATCCTTAGTGTCAGGATTCACTTATGGGAGGATTCACTTTGACCGCAGTATGTACAGAGAAAAAGTTTGATTTTGGAACATTTTAATATAATAAATACTATTACATTATTTTTTAATTTTATTCTACTTCTCCAAGGGCCAAGCGGTATGGTGGGACTGGTGATGTTTCAGGACAATAATTTCCATTACCCTCCAATCCATGTATCAACAACGTTGAGTAAAATTAGTATTCATTTTAATTAATATGCAACCATTAAATTACAAAGTCGTTACTTACCCTCCCCATCATCTATATATATGGACCTTGGGAGGAGTTAACAGCATAGATTTTCCATGAAATGATTACAAAAGGAGCACCATGACGCCAGACCCATAGAAGACGAAGGTGTCCTTGCAGGAGGTGATAGGTATCGCCGAACCACGAACCGATAGGTGATGTATGGGTGGTGTCATTGGGAACTGGTTGTGGGGACGAAGAATGTCAACCCCACATCAATCCCAGACAATCTCCAATGGGTTTTCGGTGTAGGGGTTATATTAATTTGTGCGTTTTTATCCCCTGTTCACATTCCTGAAATTATATGTAAAACCTGGGTCAATCGACTAATAGATAGAACCGCGATTCATTTGTTTTTGAAGGAGGTTATTGCGGGGAATATTTGTGGGGAAATTGTGTTGTTAAATTCAATTACAATTAAACACTTAACCCACCTCAGGTTGAGAAGCTATGGAGGAGGTTGTGGGAAAAACGAGCATAGCCTAAACCCTCCACTATCTTTCTTAATGTGCGCCAACATCGAAGATCAGGAGAACACCGATTCAAGCTACAAGAGGATGGCCACAAATCGTCAATCGTGGCGAATGAAGGAGGCATCTGACACAATGGCCAACCCTAGGAAGGAATGAGGCATGACTACCAGGAAACTAGTGAATGGAATCCATGGAAGAGAATGAACCTACCTCCAGTGGGTTCTTCAGCGACCGAGAAGCGCCCACGCGACAACATCACCTCACGAACCGAATGGTCTTCGGGCCATTTTGGATTCTAGTAGACCGGGTTATTACACCCCCAACCCTCGTCGAACCTTATTGGGCAGCCACCCTTTAGCCGAGCTACCCCCATCGGAGCAGGCCGCCGCCCTCGCCCTGGGTAGCCACCCTTGCACCAGGGCGACGACCTCGAAGTAGGGATGCCATTCTCGGAGTTGGGCCACTGACCTCGGTGGTGGGCCGCCACCCCAGGACTAGGTAGCCGACCGAGCGGGTCGCCGTCCTAGTAGGCCGCCTCCCCATTGAGATACTGCGATAGCAGGATATCACCCCACGTGGGTAGGGGCACCTCTTTGTGGGCCACTCTATTCCGGCTGGGCCACCCCTCTTGTGGGTTGGACAGAACATCGACACTTTCCAGACCAAGTCGGGCAGGGACAGTCCTCCCGAGTCAGACTGGACCTGATCCCAAAAAAACTCAAAGATGCTTATATTGAGGAATAGAAACCCATTTGACAAACCATCTATTGAATTAAGACACTTAGAGTGAGAAATTAAATTTTTCCATCTCTATTAGAGATTTAGAGAAACGTGGAGTGTGGCTGTGTTGGATCACACCCAAATCCAACCTGGCCCGCGGCTTTAAAATTCCAATAATGCACAGAAAAAGCGTCTATATGACGTTTTGCCTATCACATTAGAACCCTTATGACATGTCAAATCATTAGGTAACTTCTTTATGATAATTTTTATAGGTTGAGATACAAATGATGTCTTGGGGGGCAGTTTCTTATGCACACTACATACAGAACCCTATGACTGCCTGAGACCAAACGACTGTGGACATTTCGTCTCGGAGTGACTCGATGGCTGTGGTACGTGATGGGGAAGAGTACCTTGATAGACCACAATGGAGGTCTACAGTGGGGAGCAGTCGTGGTTCGTGATAGGGATGAGTACCTTAGCAGACATCGTTGGGGGGGACAACTCTTTGTGACCCAGGAGTCCCACAATACATGAGGGGGAGCAATACTTCAGCTATTTAAGGTTAGTGGGAAGTATCTTGTAGTATCCCGGGAGGCCCACTATACTCAATATTGGAGGATTTCTCAAGCAGTTGAGGAATTAGACATTTTTACTGGGGATGTTACTTGTTACTACGCCTAGAATAAATCCTAGTGTGAGTTGTCTTTAATTTGTGATTGTGATTGAGGATATTATATGTGGTACATTACCTATGTGGTACATTATCATCATGGTAATAACTTGTGGTTTTACTTGTGTAATTCTAAGTGAGATTCAGGGTCTCAGGTTCCCTACTGAGTATAATTATACTCACCCATGAAAATGATTCGCCCGCACCTTGTTCTGTCTTGTGCAGACGATGAGCAGTTGGGCTGAGGTTTGAGCGAGCTAGGAAATAGTAGTGCATTGAAGACACAGATGGACTTTGGGTAATGAGGAGCTTATGTGCACATAACCTTTAGGATGGATCCAGGGTGGACCATCTTGTGTGATGTGATGTAGGGACTACTGATTGTGTGTTGTACCTTCCATTCTAGTAGGATATGTGGTGGACGATCCAGGAGATGATTTTACTTTTTTAGATGTTTTTTAAATTTCAATTGAACTTGTACTCTTACAGTTGGTCTTGTATTCTGGCCCATTTACATTCATCACAATATTTCTACAGAAGTTTACTTCATAGTTGCTTCTTGTTGTGTTCTCGGACCGTGTGTTGGTACAATTTTTATTGAAATGCCTTCCTGTTTAATGAATATGCCATTCAGTGCTAGACGTCAACCCATGGCCTATGGACGGTGGTCTGGGTGTAGTCACGGTATGGGCCCCAGGGTATGGGTCGTTACAAGTAAAATATTACATACCCTTTTTCCATAATGATCGTTGAAAAATAGAAATGTTACTCATGTGTACATATACCCTACCGTCTCTATGATCGTTACTTACATCATTTCTCAAAACCATATTTCTAGATTGATATTATAGGTATAACTGATAATTATTTGGGGAAATTATTTTAGGATTTTTATTATGTTGATTTTGATACTACATATTTTTCAAAAGAACCTAAATTTTCATGAAAAAGTTGTAATGACAAAATATGGAAATTAACAACTGAATCATTGAATATAATTAATGAATTTTAAATAATAGAAGATAATATGATATAAAATTATATTTTATGATATTATAAATATTAATATAGTTCAATAATAAGTCCATAAAATGTTTAAAACCACTATACATTATTATTGATCATGTTAAACTAGTAGTTAGTGTGAGGTAAGCGACTTCATCTCAATTTCCCTTCATTATGTCATATTGTAATGTTATGTGCCTAGTATAATTTATTTGATTTATTCGATTCCAATTTGACCAATTGTATCATGAATAATTATTTATTAATGGTGTTTTATTATTCAATATGAATTGATTTATCCAATAGAATTTGAATGGAAAATTTTAATGTGCTAAAATATTTCATAACTCAATTTATATTCATTAGGTTATATCCCATCTTCATTGTCCATGATATTATATGATTATGTATATATTTAATTTTGTATATATTATACCTTATATAAATCTTTTTTATTTTTACTTACTTATGAAATTGAAAATCGATTTGTTGGATTCATATCACATTATCTTTATGATCATTGTATTGTTTTGTTCCACACATAATTTACAAATAACTATTTATAAATGAATTCACATTGAAGAGAATTATTTTACCATTGTATAATAAAATACATTAATTTTATTCTCTAATGGTTATAAATAATTTTTTTTGAATTAATAGTACCATTACTCCACTCTTTGTACATAAAATTATTTATAAAATGTTTTTACAAAATCTGACTTCATTTATATAATCAGTATGTAATCAATTTTGATTCAAAGTCATGATTTATAAAATTAATTTCAAAAATTTAATTTTAATTTTTCAAATTATATATTAATGAAATTTCGATAAATTTATTAATTTTTTAATGTTTTTAAAATTATCACCATGTTTTTTAAAACTATTAGGGTTTTGATTTTTTTGAAAATCATAAAGCATTATTGTAACACGTATGTTGTGAAAAAAAGTTCTGGAAGTACATTCCACTAAAAATATTAAAGTATATTTAAAAATATTTAATGTTTACTTTCTATGATTCATTTTTTCAAAAAATGATGTTGTTTTGTCAAAAATATATTATTAAAATCTAATGTATATTTTCCTAATGAATGTGTTTATAGAACTTTTTAGGGCATCTTTATTCATCAAATTTATAAAATCATTGTATATATATATATATATTCCATTTATGATATTTTTTATTAATAAAATAATTATTTTTCTGATGAATAGGTTTTGACTGTTTTGAACCTAGATAGTATTGGAACTCACTTGCTTGATTCATTTCTAGCCTTTAACATTCTCATTAATTACTCACTTTCCTATAACCATTGGACGTTAAATTTAAATTAAATTTATATATTATTTATAATTTTAATAATTAATTAATAATATATATCTCATTTATAAATATTTTTTTACATATAAATTTATTTGATTTATTGGTGAAATATTGACAATTCATATTATTTCATAACCATAGATATTTAAAGCTAAGTAAATTTTATAGTGAATTAAATATATATTTCGATATAATTTTAATTTTATAGAGATATAATGACTATAGGGGATCAGAATTATATAACCCATAGATGGATTGGTAGTCTCATGTGGATATTCATTTGGATATCCATTGCTAAACGTATTTTTACCGAAAATGTTTAATCTATCATGATGAATTTCATGATGGAAGATGTATGATGATGCAAGAAATACCAACGTCTAATAAATAATAAATTCCTTAAATCTAAATTCAATTATTTTTATCTTTGATATGAAAAAAATAATATTATCTTTGGATGGATTTAAATGTTAGATTCTGGATTCAACATAATTTTTTCTGTTATTTATTTTTTCATATTGATTATTCATTTTATTGTAATTATATTCAGGTTATACATTCAATTCAACCCGTCTTCAGCTATTTTCCATGGCATATTGATTATGGTATATTTAACCATGATGTATGATGATTAAAATTTATTTAATGTTCATTTATTTACGATTAAATTTCATTTATTCATATTGATTAATGTTAGCTTCTATTATACATAAATATTACTGATCATTTGAGATGACCCTTATTTTTTACATTTCGTAGAAATCCATGAATGTAATATGATTGATATGAAATCATATGATTTAGATTCTAAATATATTCTCATGATAAAAATTACGGTTTTACTTTATGTATAAAAATTTCGTAAAAGACATAATTGTCTGAATAATTTAGCAAGACTACTAAACTGTTTGGCCCTATGGGTTGTGATTCCATGTATTTTATACCAATTAAATAAAGACGTTATAGCATTGTGTTTCTAGGATTGGGTCTATAAAAATTTGTATCAATGGCTATTTAATAAAACCCATGGTAATTATATTTAAGAAAAATTAGATTTGGGATCATAAACCAATGATATTATTTGAATATAATTGTATAAGGACACCCATTTCTTTTTTTAAGGACAAGATTTTGTGGGTTTCCCGTTAAATTCATCCTTATATTGTTACTAAAATTAGATGTGGTATAACAAACATTGTACCTTGGTGTAATAATTCCAAAATTGATCAATTAGACTTGAACCGATCATCACAGGGTGCATAAGGCATGGATTACTATGAACCTATTTTAACACTCTCAAATGATATATTTAGGATAATTCACAATTTCATTTAAACCCATTATAATGGATTTTATTAAATAATTAAAATTAATTAACTAGGATAATTATAAGGATAATTATATTGAAAATAATGTTCCAGGATTTGGTCATTATATGAATGAATTTATGATTCTCCCACTATAATTACTATTAATCAAACTATACATCTTGGATTTAGTCAATTTTTGAAACCTGAAGGAATCATGTTACATTTGAACATAATTGAAAATGTGGGGAATATGAGAAATAAAATCGAATGATTACTATAGTGTATGATATTATGATTGTTCGTAACACTTTATCTAGAAATATAAATAACTAATGATACATTGACCAACTATCAAACTCTCTAAAGAAGATAAGGATGTGGTTTCCAAAGAGCGTTAGTGATGATTACCATGGTGGAATGAAGGATCTATTTTATTAATGAGGGAAATTTTGAAATAGAAACGCATGAATTTGTCTCAATGGAATGAGAAAAGTCATTATCTGTAGATTTTTATTGCAATATAGAATGATTAGTGATAAAAAATTATTATAATGGAAGTAAGTAAATATCATTTTAGAGATCCATTTATAGTTTGTTATCTTAAATGTAGGGAACCTGGGAATTACATGAAGCAATTTCATCATCAAGAAGTTATCTAATTTTATAAGTAAGGACATATATCAAAATAAAATTATTGATTTATTTATCTTTCTGGAATCAATAATTTAATTTTAGAAGTGTTTTTAACGATGAATTTTTTTGTTTATAAGAATCTGGAATCATATAATGATTTTTTTAATATTAGAATAATATAAATATTCATTAATATAATTGATATGGAAAACAAGCATAGGTTTAGGAGTTTAAAATTTTTCATAAATCCATATTATTAAAAACTATGTTTGGAAATTTGTGTGGTAGGAATGTAACATGATTACAAATATTTATGGAAAAAAATTATGTTAATAGAATCCATTGGTTTTGTATATATTTGAATACTTGTTTTAAGTTATAATGCCTTTACATGCTGGATATATATGTATAAAGGTACTGATAAACTTCAGTGATTATACGATCATTAATTAAATTGTAATGATACTGAAAAAAAATTTACTAGACATTCCGCAAAAATTAAATAAATTGAAAATCATAATAAAAGAGTTATTTGTGGATTAATTTTAAATAAAGGATATAAAAATTATTTTTGGGTTTCACTATCATAATTATGTTAATATTGTTCTAAAAAATGTTAAACTTGCAGAATATGTGAATCACATCATATCTAGAAATTCCAAGGGGCTTGAACTTATACAAAAAAGATGATAAGAGTTTAATTCCTACCACTATCCAATGTGATATCATATTTAACATTTAATTTTTTTAAATGGCTTGAATAATAAATATTAAGGATGAACAAGTGGTGTTACTTTTTATGTTTAAAGAATAATTTATTATATTGTATAAATTTTTATAAAAATATTGGATTTATAAAATTAGTTAGAGATTTATTGAAATATATTTAACACATTTAGGGATCACATGATCTTTCAAATGTTTCATTTAGTGCTTCATGAATAAACAATTCAATTTTCTTATTTCATGGTGTGTGATAAGAATATGAATTTTAACGAAACAAGACAAAATGATAAAATTGTGCTTATGAAATAGGAAGGTATCATTTAAGTATATTTCCTTATATTGAAAGACAATTATAGAATTATTCAATTTCATGATAAGGATATATAATTTTGTTATCACATTACCTTCATATATAATGAATCATATAGTATTCCAAATAATAAATTTTTTTTGTTTCGAATTACTTAATTATCCATTAATGATACCATTGAATGTAGTCAAAGGATTCTATCATTAATTATGATTACTTATTCACCTATACGACATATATATTGTCTTTTAGCATAAATGGTATCATATGTATAATATTAGTTTTTTTGTTATTAAAATTAATCTATATATATCCCATTCCCCTATATAAAGATGATGTTTTATGAACCCTTTTAAAATGTGGGGTTTTCAAAAATGGTATTTACAAAATCGAAACCCTTGAATACCATGAATTTTTTTTATTTTTTTGGGGAAATTTAATTAAAATGGGTATAATGTGACATGCTAATATATTTGAATTAGAAAATATTTCTTGATAGTTTATTTGATGCATAACATTTATATTTTACAAACTATAAAATGTAATTATATAAATTTAACCTCTTAGATTGTTTGTGAAACACATAACCATGAGTCTAAATGAAACCCCATATTGTATATTTTTTATATTTTAACCCATAAATAGGTTAGTAAGAAGGTTAATAAAAAAATTATAAAAATTATTTTTATTTATTGATTAAAAATAAATTATTAGTTTTTTAAAATAAAAGTATTTTTATTATTAAAAAATCCTTTTTTCTAAAAGGTAGTTTACTTATACGTTTTTAATATAATTTAAAAATAATTTTTACAATTTTTTGATTTTTTTATTAAAAATCATCATAATTATTAAAATCATCATATAAAAAATATCATATGGTGATATTTCATATTTTTTTAAATGTTAAGTATTTTGATGAATAATGAAAAATAATTAATTTTATTAAAAGGTACAAATTAATTTAAATTATATATAATGAAAAATTATAAATAAAATTGTGTTTAAAGAATAATTAGTAAAATTATTAATACATTTATTAATACAATTATGATTATTTTAATTATTTTCATACAAAATTTCTTTATATAAGCATTAAAAACTTTTCAATATTTTATCATTGAAAACTAGATTTATTCTCATTTCTAAAGAATAAATTTTGAATAATATTTTTACAGTTAGGTGGAATTAATTTTATAAAATTTATTCCATACTTGGAATCATAGTAATTTTTATATTCTAATAATTTCATATTAAATTTGGACAAAAATTAATTATAAAATAGTAATAATTATAAACCATGTTTATGGGAAAAAATGGTCTTACCATGGGTAAAAAGGAAAGATAAGGTTTAAAAATAATAATAACTATTTTATGGAAATATTTTTAACATATAATTTATAGTGATATATAAAAATCCATATTCCTCATAGTGACATGTGAAAAACGTTGGATTAACAATTGTTTTTCAAATATTTCAATTTTTCCCATCACATTAGTTATAAAAGGCCACCCACACTTAACTCATATTTGCACATCAAAAATTTTTTGGTTCTGATAATACCTCCCCCAATAACATACCAAAATCCATACCCTTAGTTTAAAAGTCTTATTTTTTGCAGATATCCATCATTGGAAGGATTTATATGCAATCCTAAGGAGGATACAAAAAAAATATTTGTTGTTTTTAATGAGTGTATTTATTTCATTTCTTCCTCCACCTCCATAAATTATAATTTAACAATGATTATATAATGAACTCAGTATATTTAATATAATAAGAATTTTTTATATATATTTATTGACCAAAAAAAATACTCGCATCCATCAATAAGATTATAAGATCGTCATTCTGGTGTATAGTGGACAACTCTCCTGCTAACCATTATCAGTCATTTTTTCATTAATACAAATACTGGATGAGTTTTATGATGGATATAAACTATTTATACAATTTTTGGGACATATTTTTACATTTTATGTAATTATATATTATATAAATTTCTATATTCAATTAGTTAAGGATATAATAATGTATCTCAAGTGAATAGAGGACTACCGCCTACCGAAGTAATGCGATTTTTCATTCACTAACACTTTACGTCGAATGTGAAAATGATAATGAAAATTTTTATATGAGATTAAAATTAAATATATATTTAATTAGTTAATTTTTTATCAATCTATAATGATACTATATTTATTTATTTCTTATAATTTTATTCACATAAATATAATAACAATGTTCATGTACATGTGAACTAGTTCATCCATGAAGTTATATGACTCTATTTTCATGACCAAAAAACGTGAATAATATATATTAGTATATGTAATAAAATAATATTATATATAGGATAGTATTTATATGTAAGCATCCTTGAAAATTAAATAGTCTAGTAAATTCTATTAGAATTCACTTCTTTATAGTCCTAGGGATTTTTTCAGTTTAGATTTTCATAATGATTGGATATAATTCATACGTATCAACCCACATGCATAAAAATTGGTTATTACAAATTTAATATACATTTAGTCTATAAAACAAATGATTTTAATAAAAACATGAATTCATTTAATGAAAATAATTCATCAAATTCAACATACCTTTCATTTATCCCTTCCTAATAGTTAAACAATATGAATACATTTTGAATACTATGATGGGCATAAAAAAGATTAGTAGGGGTAATAATATAAGTAGATAAATTATTTCTCCATAAATACATATAAACCTAGGATTTCATTTTCACAATTATATACATCAACCTAGTAAGGTATCATATACATACTTGTGGAAAATATGGGATTTCGATAAAATGTAGAAACCATAAAGAAAACCATAATGGTATCATGGAGAATTAAATATTATTTTTAGCCCTTATGACATCCTTTTTATTTTTACCCCTCATTGATACAGTGAAATTTAACCCTCACAACTACCTTATGTTGTAACCATCACGACAACCTTATAGTATAAACATCATAGTTACACTGGTAGTAACCATACAGTTGACCTCCCACATAATCATACCTAATATATTGGAGGGATATATTGGTCCAACCCATAATAATAAACAATTTCCAAGAACCATAAAAAACTATAAAACATGAATACAATCATAAAATAACACCTTTTTAATTTTGTAAACATATAAATATGAAAGAGTATTTTTACTGAAAACACACTTAAAATACCATATAATTGAAGAAAGAATTGATAAAATAAAAGTAATACGTTGATTCAATATATATTTACATAATAAAACACAATATAATAAAAATAAATTACAAAATTAATATTACCATGAGATAATCATTGATGTAGAAGGTTAACCCAAAGAATGGAAATTGGATTAATAATTCACATACCTTGCGTTCTTATTATTGAAATTATTTTTAAAACTCATGTACAATGGTTAAAATAAGGTAATTAAAATTTCAAAAAAAACTTATTCAATTTTTAACACCTTATGTGGTCCTTTTAAAGCAACATTCCACCCTTTATAAATAATATTTTGTTATTTCCATTATTTTAGTTGTGTGCTTCAAATGGATTCCATGGTTTGTTCATAAATAATAAAAAAGTCAAATAGAAGATAAACACTAGATGTAAAATAAAATGGTATTAATATGTTTCAAGAATACTTAATTATACCATAAATCTATTTTTTCATATTATATGATTAATAATCAGATAAAACATTAATGGATTTTTTTTGATTAATTTTTGAATTTCATCGATAATTACTAACCACATTCTTTATAAAACTTAATATTATGTATATATGTTAATTCTATAAAATTGAAGAATTTATAGAATAAACTCTAAAATATTTTTCAATCAAAAAAATGGTTTTATAACTATATATGATGGATGTGAAAGAAAATTGAAAACACATCATCCATGATGTCGGTAATTCAACACGTCACATATAATGATTATATTTTTATAATAAGAGGGAGAGGAGAAGAAGTATGATGATTAATTCTTCATAAAAATTACAAAATTACATTATATATAATATTCTATAGTTTTAATGCCTCATGGATAAGGGTAGATGAAGAGAGTATAAGTAAACAAAGAGAATAGATATTAAAATAATAGAAATTTAAATGGTATTTTTTTAACTCTTGATCTCTTCTCCTTGAGATCCTAATTAAGAAAATCGGTTTTGGAATTTTGGTGAGATCCATAACTCTTTGACATGGGAAGAGTCTTGGGATATGGATTGGGATGAATTAATACAATTCTCAAGTCTTGATGGGTGTGAAGTGAAGAGAGAAAGAGGGGTGGTATTTATAGTCGTGAAGGGGGGGGGGTGGTTAATTATTTTTAATATTTAGATTATTATTTGGAAGAAGACAAGATAAAGTGTTGGTTCATGTGACTAAAAAAATAAGGATAGAATTATAGTTTGATAAAAGGGTTCTGAAATCATCCATGATGTTATGAATAGTGTATTTAACATATAATGTGTACATATAGATATTTATATTATATCCCCATTTAGAAAAAATTCATGTTTTTCAAAAAAATAAAAAAAAATTACTCCATTAAATTTTACACATGTAAAATTCAAAAATAAACATTATTTATTAAAATTATTATCTATTTATGATATATTTTTTTTGTAAATAAATTCACAATTTATTAGAAAAATAAAAAATGTAAAACAACAACTCATTATATAACACCTTTAAAATTTAATAAAGATCTCATATACTTTTCTAATAAACCTAAAAAAAATATAATAATTTTTGATTAAATTGTAATAATATAAATTTTACTATAATTATAATATTAATCATGAGATTTTTTTATAAATATTAATGACATTCCCAAATACCAACACTAATACTATGATCATATATTCACTAATAAGAATCCTAATTTTTTTTATTTATTAATTATTGAGGAAACCATTCATTTGGCCATATTACTATTCATGTAGGATTACTATTCAAAAAATATTATGTTGATCTAATTAGACTCTAAAAATATTATTGTAAAAAATTTTGTATGCCTGTTCTTCCAAATTCAAATCATAGAAGTCATGAAAATTTGTTTATTGGCTTAGTTATAAATATATCCATAACATATAGGATTACCACATTCCACGGTATTTCTCTATATGATCATGAATATGAACATCATTCTCTTCATAATAATGGATCTCTTCTAGCTGAACAACTGTTGGGCACAATATATGAGATGAATACGGCACATTCATTCAGAATATCAAAAAATGAAAATCACTATTCACATGAGATAAACTCAAGGGAAAAACATAACAGTAGAAGATTGTTCGATAATTCTCAATGATATAATGAGGTGCAACTAACCATGTACATAGCATTAAATTCTTACCAGAACTCATAACACATTTCCATGATGAGATTTGAAGAAAAACATGATCACCTACATGGATAAAAAGTGTTCTCTCATTTTATCTATATAATTTTTCTACCTGCTATAAGATATCCACATGGGTTTTTGAGACATATTATCTTTCATAGTGACTAATTCTTCTAATTCTACCACCATAAACATCCTTTCCCTAAACTCATCCCAAAACACTGGAGTTCAACACTACTTCCCATACAGTGCCTCAAAAGGATTCATCAGTATACTATAATAAAAATTGTTATTATATGAAATCTCAACAAAAAAAAAGATCATTATCCCAACATCCCTAGTAGTCCATTATATAATCTCTAATAATATCCTCAAATACATGAATTAATATCTTGGTCTATACATTTAATTGGGAATGAAAATATTTTCTGAAATTTAATTTTATTCCTAATGACTTTTGATAGGAATTCCCAAAATTTAATGTGAACCTATGATCATGTTCATTTACAATGGAAAGAGGAACTCCATGTAACAAGAAAATATCATTTAGATACTATCGAGAAATATGATATAAGATATATTATCATGAATTTGAATGAAATGTTCATATTAATTCAATCATTAAAAAATAACCCAAATCACTTTATTATCTTAATATGCCTTTTATAGTGCCACTAGGATTTCAATGGATGCACTTTTTCATTTCCAATCAACCACTGAAAAAAGATAGAGAAATCCCATTGGTAATTATTTCTCTTCATTAACTGAGTTACATGTGTAACATGTTTTTATAAAATTTATAATATGTTTTTTCATTTCATCACACTGGTAATACTCTAAATATTTTCTATACGTGTTATTTCTGTCATGATGAATTGAAAATGGAGAACTATTAGCATCACACAATAATTCATTCTTTATCTAGGGATCAAAAGTAACTAAAAATCACTTTCCCAATCTCATAGAAGTAATATATATCATCATTAAATTCAGGTATACAACCAACTTTAACCAATCTACATTTTTTTCTAAAACTCATTGTCTTCCTTATGTGCTTGATTAATGATGTCTAATAGAGATGACCACACTGACACCAAAAAAAACATAGAAATTTCATACACCAACAACTTCTATGAAAAAATTCATCAATTTATTAATCAATGTGTTATTTCACAAACATAAAATTCTTTAAGATGCATCCTATTTTATAATCAAGGAATCTTCGACTTTTTTTTATTTTCTATAATGGTAATTAATCATGAAATCGTAATACATTATCAGTTGTATGCATATTATCTACCTCATGTTAAATTTCATTTTATTATATATATACATAAATATTTTATGGTGAGTATATATTTCAAATTTGGATCCATATTAATGATGCCTCAAATATGTTAAAGTAAAAACCACATCAGATATATCCAGATCATGTATGGGATAATTTAAATAATGAGGTATCATTTGTCTTGAAGCATATGTAATTACCAGATCATTTTGCATCAAAACACAACCAAGTCCCTTTAATGAAGAATCACATTATATGACAATAAAAAAATTTGGAAGGAAGTTCCCATACTTGGAAATCACCAATATCTTCCCATGTTCTTAAATACAAAAATCACATTCTTGTATCCAAATAATTTTAAACCCCTTTCGTGTTAACTCTGTTACTGTAATTGGTAATTGTGCATTGTTTTTAACAAGATGTCAATAATAACTTACTAATCCAATAAAATTGCAAATATCAGTTACATTTGTATTTATTTTCTATTCATCAACCACTTTGGTTTTTGTGGGATCAATTATTATTCAACCGTTATTTAAAATCTTCCCTAGAAAAAAACTTATAGAAACTCAAAATCACATTAGCTAAATTTTATGTATTACATATTTTATTAATGATTTTGAAATACAGTACTTAAATATTTTTCATGATCCACATAACTTTTTGATAAGATAAAAATACCATTAATAAAAAACAATCTTATACAAATATTCATCGAATATTTTATTCGTAGGATCCATGAATATTGTCGGTGTTTTTTAAACAAAAATAACATAACAATGAACTCGTAGTAAACATATCTTGTATGAAACGTTTTTTAGGTTGAAATCATATATCACCTATAGTTGTTGGTAATCTGATCTAAAGTTAATCTTGGAATGATTTTTTCTCCTAGAAGCCGATCAAACAAATCATCAATATGACACATATGATACCAATGAATAATAATGTTTTCAATGATCTATAATCAATGAAATGTCTCACGGAACCATATTTATTTTTAATGAACAAAACTGGATCACCCCATGGTGAAGTGCTAGGATGAATGAATCCTTTTTCAAGAAACTCTGTCAACTAATTTTTTCATTCAAAAAGTTCCACATGAGCCATTTGATATGGGTTTTTTGAAATTCACAGAGCATCATGAACCAATTCAACTGTAAATTCAACTTACCAATAAAATATAACACTGGGAAATTTTGTAGAATGAACATTTAGGTATTCATTAACCACTATTATGTCATTAAAGAGAACAGTTCCCATTTTTTCAACTATATAAGAAAGATAACAATCATTTTATTATTTTAATATTTTCCTAGGTACCTAATATATTATCAGTTATATAGATTCATTCTCTTATATAATCAAAAAATAATTCTAAAAACAACTTCATTAGCTTTAAATTCAATCATAGCATAGTAAAAAGAATGTCAATCTGTAAACAGAATAACGTCAAACTCTACAATGGAATAAATATGGTTTTTAGGTAATTTTATTCCATAGATAATATTAGGATAATTTTTATAGTACAATTTTTGAAGTATTTCCCATTGTTTTCTAACTATATTTTATGGTCTCATTTATTTTTATGAAATTTACAATTTAATAGATAACATATCAGAAAGAAAATACTATGCCAAACCCATATCAATCAAAATATTACCAAAATATGAGTAGACAAAAAAAGAACATGATACCACCTCCTTGGATGTCCATATATCTACTGATGTAGTCAAAAAGGAGTTCACTCCACCATCCAGCTTATAATCGTAATTTTTATATCATTCACATCATTCTTTGAGAATGTATCCCCATAATGACCCATATCCCCACATTTAAAACATATTAATGTTTTTATTCACCTGATTAATCATAAAATCAATTTATTTAAAATCTCGATTCATATGTCGAAACATACAACATATAAAACAATTCCCTATTTTAGTAAGGCATTATAGAGGGTTCATATTACCAAACATTTCACAATCTGGAAACTGAACTTTCTTACCTTCATATTCCATTAATTGATTCTTTCCCATCATATTCCATATAGTCCTATTATTCTTCTTCTTGTAAATGTACACATGATCATCATAAAACTTCATTTCTACCCTCTAAGCAAAAAATAAAAGTTTTGCAAAACACTTTTATTCAACAGACTTCAATGTCATTAAATATTTTTTCTACAAACCAGAGTAAAAACAATTTATTTTACTATGAATAAACCAAATAATATTTTGATCGTACCTTTCTAATCGACTGATGTATGATTCATACAAGTCCACTGAATCCTAATCTGTTTCATTATATTCATTGAATTTTTTATCTATCCTATATCAGATCACCTTAGTAAAATAGTTTTCAAGGATCATATTTTTAAATTCATCCCACTACAACAAATAAATCTCATGACTTCCAATGATATTCTATACCATTAACCTCTCTTGGATAATATCACAATAAAAATGATAAATGTAAAGACTAACTATCTGATTATTTAAACAAACCATGACATCTAAAATCATTTCATGCTCTTTAATACTTCATTCAGATACCACTAGTTTAGACAATCTATTAAATTGTGGTGGGTGTTCCATCATAAAATTTTCCACTATTGTCATGTTCCTTTATGGTAGCTCTGGTTTTTATCTATTATGGATTAAACCTTATTGTATATCCTACATCAGCTGATCCATAACTATAAAATGTTATTTAGTTCCTATCCACCCATTCCAAGTTGCATATTCAGAAAAATATCATCGTCTAAGGGCCTTCCTACATCAGGTTCCATGTTTCTTCTAAAGAAAACAATTCTGTGAAAACATATATTAGATTAAGAAACATTATAATATGTGATAATATATCATTTCAACCTAAACATAAGTTAAAATTTATTTATCTTATTATATTAACATCATCGCAACCCCTATATTTCTCTAAATTATCCTCTGATACAAAATATAAGGACCCAACCATAAAAATTGCAAAAGATTATAAATTGATTTATAATTCACCTCTCTATATTCTTAAGGATTGCCCCAACAAAGAGTTACAAAATGTTATGAATTAATTCATACATATTTTACCACAGAAATATACAGTTTCTTATTATTAATGATATATCCAATTCTTCAATAATATTAATGTTTTAAATGAAACCATGAAATCATTTAAAGAAAAGTATTCATGACATTCATCTTGGATTCTCTTTTTTATTACCCATCCTTCAACCCTATGAAATTAATTTTAAAACATATTATGAGAATAAAAAACTGACTAAGGGATATCAAATTATGATATAAATCATTAGTACATGAATACTTATAAACATGTTAATTCATTTTGAAAAATACATTATTCTCTCGCAAAATGTCTCACATACATACTTGTAAAAAAACATGAGATTTCAAAAAAACGTAGAAAACATAAATAAAACCACAATGGAATATTAGGTAATTAATTGATTCTTTATTTTAACCCTCAGGGATGACATATGATTTTTAACCCTCACAACTACCTTAAAATGTAACCCTCACATCTACCTTATGTTGTAACCCTCACAGATACCTTATAGTGTAATGATCATAGTCACACTTGGAGTAACCATATGGCTGACCTCCCACATAATCATAACCAATAAAGTGGAAGGTAACATAGTTCCAATTATTCTTTATATATAACTCCCATGAGTCATAACATAAGCATAAAACATGAACATTTTCATAAAAACAATCCTTTTGATTTTTTTTAAATATAAATTTAAAAGATAATTTTTTAAGAAAAGGCTCTTACTAATACCATATCATTGAAGATTGATTTGAAAAAATGAAAGAAGTATTTATATTCAATATATATATACAAAATAAAAAATTATATAATGAATTGAAGTTTTAAAAAAATATTATCTTGATAAAATCATCGAAGTATAAGTTTATCCGAAGGAATGGGAATTGGGTTAAGAATCTCTATACCATGGGATCATCATAAATCAAATTTCTTTAAAACACCTGTGTCATTGTTAAAATAGAGTAATTAATATTTTAAATTAATATATTCATTTTTATAACTCATTATATAATCATTTTATAACAAAATTCCACCCAATTAAAAGTAATATTTTTTATTTCCATTGTTATTGGTGCGTTCATTACCTGGTTCCATGGTGGCTTCATAAATAAATTTCATGTAAAATAAATGAAAATCTACAAAAGCTGAATAGAAGGGTATTAATATGTTTCCATAATATTTAATTATACCTAAGTCATTTTACAACATATTATGTTGAGTAATTAGAAATAACATTAATGATATTTGTTTAGATCAATATGTACATTCTTTAATAAGCACAAAGTAGTTTCATTATATGATTTAATATAATATATATATGTAAATTATAGAACCTGAAGATACTTATATAATAAAAATTAAAAATATATTTATACCATTAAAATTATTTAATAACCATATTTTAATGGGTTGGTGGAAATTGAAAACACATCATTCCTGATTTCTATAATTTAAATAATCATTGATAGTGTTTTTATTTTTAGAATATGAGGGAGAGTAGAAGACGTATGATAACAAATTTCTATATAATCATGAAAAAATTAATGTATATATAATATATTTTAGTTTTTATTCCAACTGGATTAGAATGTTTAAGAGATTATAAGAAAAGAAAAAAAATTGGAATGAAAATAAAAAAAATGAAATAGGTTTTCTACCTCTTGATATCTTCTAATTATGATCCTCCATAAGTCCTTTGGTTTTGGCCTTTTTTTGAGCCCAATAGGTGTTGGAAATGCATAATTAATTTTTAGAATATTATTTCTCATAATTTAGACATTTTTAAATACTTGTGGTGTGTGAGGAGAAGAGGGGGTTAGGGGTGGTATTTATGGTGGTAGAGAGGGAGGGTTTTCCATTATTTTAATCATTATTTTATCATTCTTCTCAATACAAGAAATAATGATGGCTCTTGTGTATAAATATAGTAAAAATATCATGTGAGTTTAAACCAAGGCTAATTACATCAACCATGATGTTAGTAATAGTGTATTTAACATTTAATGTTATATACAGCAAATTACCATATTATACTATTCACCAAAAAAATCATGAATTCCAAAAAAATTTCAAAAAAATTATACTTCTATATTTTACAATGATTAGAAATAAAAAAATAACTAATTTTTGAATAATAATTTTAAATATATGATTAATTTAGTTTTTATATAATGAAATATTTTAATAGCAATATTAAATATTTAATGCAATAACTGATTTTATAACACCGTGAAAAAATTATCAAGGCCTCATATAATTATATTAGAACAAAAATAAAATAAAATAATAATTCATTATTACATTATATAAAAATAAATTTTTATTTTAATTATTAAATTATTCATTAAATTGTAATTAAATATTAAAAAAACAGGAATATTAATTCTTGTACAATGATTCATTGTCACATAAAAGATGCATAAACATATATCACTATGGCAATAACATATATCATCTCTCTAAAACAACATTCCTAATTTATATAAAATATATAATTTAATAATATATATTATATATTTTTCATCATTTTTTTCTAGATAGAAAAGAAATATATAGTATTTAGATGAATTAAAAAAATCATGATGATGCACGAATTTGAAAAGAAGTATACGTACACCAGAAAAATAGATCAAATGAATTATTGTTAATGAACATGGTATAAGATGTTCAAAAAGAATAATCTATGAAATTATAAATATTAATTTTTTTTGAATATGTTAATAACATGTTTAAATCACAGTGGAAGATATTAAACCACATTCAACCAAAAGTATGTTTGAGGTAAGGGTCTTTATCTCAAATTTCCTTCCTTAAGTCTTATAATTATATTAGGTACCCAATTTCATTTATATGGTGTATATAAGATCACTTTTACCTATAATATCATGATACTAAAATAATTTATTATATTTTATGTTTTTGTTTGAATAATTATTTCTGTGGGGGATTGACTATAAATTTTCCAACTATTAATGATTTTCATAACATAATTTCTTTTTATTAACTTATATTACATCTTAAATTTATATGATGTTCATTGATTATGTGTATATACAATATTTATAAAGTTATGTTCTATGTCAACTAATTTTATTTTCATTTACATGTGAAGCACATAATCAATACATTGGTTAATTATCACTTCACTGTAATGATCTTTGTTCGGGTTTCTTTAATAATCTCATTTAATTGGTATTTTTATGATCAAATTAGTATTGAAGGAAATTAATTCATAAATGGATAATAAAAAATTTCATTTTCATTTAGTCCAGTAATAAATGAACTATTTCATGAAATAGTTCAATCTTTACAATCGTTGTTGCATTAAATGAATGAGTTTTTTTAAAAAAAATCAGACACCATTTATCTCTGCAGCATGAAATACATTTTCTTCCTAAAACCTGTTTTGTAAAAAATTTAAAAAATTGTTTAAAATTTTAAAAATTATTTATTATATAAAATCTTTCACTTTTTTAATTTTTTACAAAATATTCTTAAATTGATATTTATTTAGTTATCAAAACAATTCCAATTTAGATTTTAAGGATAACATGAAAGGAATATTGGATTTATCTTTTACAAAAAGAACAAAATTTCAATTTTCAATGACCACTGAAAATTTTAATTATTATTTTATAATTATAAATGGTTATTATTTAGGAAAATGTATTTACAAAATATTTTTTGAAAATTTACATTTAGAAAAAATATTTTCTGATTTAAAAGGATATTTATCCCAAATTTATTACTAAACATATTGCAGATATGATCTATTGATACCATAATTTTAATCACTCTGTATTTTTTATGATTATATTTTATCAAGGATAGTATTGACATTCATTTAATTGATTCATTAATTGTGTTGTCTAATTTTTATAGAATTATTCCCATTCCCATGATCATTAGACATTATATTTCCCTTAAATATACATAATATTTATCATGAATATGATTATTTGATAAAAAATGTTTGACATGTGGTTTATTAGTTTAAATGATATTTTATTAAATGGGGAAATATATAAAATTCATATAATTTCTTTAATATGAATATTTCATGTCAAGAAATATTAATCTTGGATTTAATAGATTATTCAATATATGAAGAATGTTTTTAACATTTGTTGATGGGTGGTAGCTAGAATTATAAATTCCATTAAAGAATCATTATTATCATAAGATGAATTAGTTGGATAACCCTAGTTAATTAGGATTATACCCCTTAGTTGTAAAGATTCATGAGGAATGACATAAAATGTAGAGGTATCATGATTCCTGAGAACATAACATACACTAACTAAGAATTTCTATCATTGATAATTAATTTATTATTCTCCCTGAAATTTTAACAATGATATTATCCAATGGCGCATTCAATTAACATTGTATTGATGAAATTTCATGTGTTTCATGTTATTTAATCTTCCATAATGACTATTTATTATCCAGTTAAGACAATCAAGTTATTGATTAAATGAAATATGTTATCAGTTATATAACTTTAAATATTTTTTATACCTTATCTAATAATTGAAGTAATATTATATAATTTGTATTTTTGTTATGTTTTTTTCTTTTAAATGTCATTTATTCTTATTGATTCATGTTAGATTCCACTGTATATAACCCAGACTAGTAATTTAAGATCTCCCCTGTTTTGTTTCAATACCCCAAGAATTTCGGAAGCCTACTATGATTTATTTGAAATGATATTCCCAATGAAAAATTTATATTCTTGTAAAAAATTATGTCACAATGTATGTTTTCAAAAGTAATTCAGGGCTCATGAATTTAGTATGTTTACCAAGACTACTAAAAAATTCATTTCTTTAGGATGAAATTACATGAATCTAATGACAACAAAATAATGAAGTCATCTTCTATAGGTCAGTGCTGTTTGTTACTATAAATATATTTTGTGGAAATCACAATGAGTTTATTGAAATTTTATTTATAAAAATACATTGGATATATTTTGAGAAAATATATAGAGAAATTCATCACTATTAATATTATCTATAATATCCAGTCCCATCAAACAGTTATTAATAAATTTTGAATTATAAATTTTAACATTTATTTATTTAAGTACCTAGTGAAAAAGATATTATCAATATAGAAAAAGATACGCGTTATCATTTAATGAATATTGAAAGATGAATTGTATCTCTATACATAGATGAAAGGTCATACACACGCATGAGTGATAATCACATGTCCCATTTAATAAAAAAAATAATGTGGATGGTGATGGTTTTATAATCATAATAAACGATAAGTATATTTAGGATATTAATGCATTTATTATATGTTAAATAAAATATATTTGTGGAAGGAAAAATAAGAATTAAAAATAATGTGATAATTTAATGTGATTACTTATTCATTAAAATATTTCTTTTAGATGTCCAGTTAGAGTCTCATGGGTTGGAATTTTTGGATAAGCATAACCCATATAATCAAGGTAGTAATGTCAATAAGATAAATTCAAACATACATGTAGAATTAGACAGTAAAATGTTGCGCCAAGAAGAGGGGTAAGGGGTGTCCATTTATAAGGAAGGAAAATGACACAATTGGAATTTTGAAAAACAAAAAATATAATGAGGCTATATTCATGAAAAATGATTCTAAATTGATTGAGGACGAGTAAAAAGTTCAGAAGGTTCCAATTTAATCTAAATATAATATTTATACATATTTTTTTCATATTAAAGCTTATAATTTGGATTGAACCCTTGTTTAGGAAATATTAATCATAACCATGTTAAAGGATTTTAATTATTAAAGTGTTATAATTTTACTGATAATGATACAATTACAATAGAAATGGTCAATATTTGATATTTTAGAAAAATTCCTCCCAAATTTTATTCTTCTAATATATTCACGACTATAAGATAATTTTAGCAAATAATATTTTCTTAAAATATTAATTATTTTTTTGTTTAGAATATTAAATTATTTTGACATTAAAGAAATCATAAAAAATTGGTAATTTCAATATAATAATTTACATATTTTTAATATGTTGTTTTTGTGTCAATTATATTGGGGAAAGGATATTCATTTTAATTATGTTGCATATAGTATGTAAAAAAATATTTTATATTTTTTATTATTTGTATAAATACTATATCAATTATGTGTATGAATTTTAGAAAATAATTCAATCATTAAAAATTTTAAATTAATTTAATTTATTAGAAAATAATTTAATCTTTTAAAAGAAATTAATAATTTAACTTATCCAATTTTTATCGTAACAAAATATTTTATATTTATTAATGGATAGAGTTTTAAATTTATTATTATTATTTAAATTGAATAATATTATTGTTATAATAAATGAAAAATGACACCTAATAACCATATAGTTGAGACTTGGATGTCCATTGATGAAATATATTGATCTAATAGTATAAATTAATATGTTTTTTAATTTTAAAATTTTTATTCTTATGTTTGAATAGAGCTTCACAAATATTACCCTTACCGAGGTTAAAATTATTTATGAATGTTCCCATTCATAATGACAATAAATAAAATATACTAATTTACAATATTTTATGTTCTGGATTAAAATTATGGAATCAATTTTTCAAGATACAATTTCTATTAGTGGGAATAATTTGTTTTAAAATAATCCGGAATCACGTGACGTAAACAAAGACATTTGAATATAAATTTTTACGAATAAAAGTCATTTTATTCTTACAACTCTCCTAGAAAAAATATACGGGGAATGATAAAAAAAATTTATAGACTATATTAAAATATTTATTTCCTTCAATTAGTTCTCAAAAAGTGATTAATTTAATTTATTATGGATAAATTAAATTTTGTGTAGAAAATATTTTAAAAGATAAACACTTTTATATTCAAATGATTTATATTTTTATTTTCAAAAAACTAACAACTAATGAATTAATATTATAAATATATTAGATATAAATATTTAATACAAATTAGTCTTATTGATACCTTCTAGTGTTTATGGATCTATTCAAATGGTCACATTATATTTCAATAGTATATTCTATCATGTTTTGTGTTGCATGTTATTGAAGGTATCAAATAGATTATATTTGTTTAAAAATAATTATATCATAATATCTCGAGGAGTTACAATTTAACAACAAAAAATAATTTCTCCCTATAAATTATATCACCACGATAGAAATAGCTTTCGATATTTATGGATCATTGCATCCTCAGTTTCTTATATAGCGTCTTCATTTTTATGATTTCTCTATAAAACATTGACCATGTGAGTGGTGTTGTTTTGTTGGTGCTTTTCTCAATGATCTAGAATCTCCCCAAGTTGTTCCTCATATGATTTATATTAACCCATTACTAGGAATTTTGAGTTTGAAAAATGATATAGACTTATTTTGTAAATTATTAGGAAAAATTCATGGAACTCATAATGCACATAAGAGATATTTAGTTGATGATATAAGTTGTATGATTCTATCCTGACATGCTTAATAAATTTAAATAGGTCGATAAATATATGTCTCATCTTACCATTATCTCAATAGCTCATATATTTCTTCTAGAAAGATATTAATTAGAATACCTTTCCACAAACATTGAAAATTAAATCTCATCAATGATTGTTCGTGTAATTTTTTATCGACTCTAAGAATCGCATCTATATTATAGAATGGATCTAGGATCCTTTTCAATTTCCTCAAATAGATCAGTCCATGATAGATTTTTTCCTCCCCCCTCATCCCAACACATTTATGTTCACCACATCATTCTTTGGTGTATTTCATAATAAGGAATTTGAATGATCGATTGAAATCAATTTTCATAAGTAAATTATCCCAAATGAAGGTGTTCATCCTGACCACCATTGATATTTATAGGGAATTATGTCAACATGTTTTCAATAGTTTTATTGGGCCTATAATATTAAACATATGTTACACGATATTAAAATGATCTAAAACTCAATATTTATAAATTAAATTCTGATGTCTTGACCAAAATATTGAGGTAATAATTAGATACATATAATATAAATTTTAGAAAGGTACTCTATGAAATAAAACCACCTCCTTAATATAAAATCATGTAAGTTTTTCAATATAAAAAACATTTTGTAATTTCAATATAATTCATTGAAGTCACATGGAGATAGAATAGAACCCATATATAATTGATCAATTTAAATGTTTTGGATAGTGTGATGATGAAATCAATGATGAATTTAAACCATCCCTATTATGGTATTGGTAAATATTATGAAATATCCTTTGAGTTCAATATCTTATACATAGCTTACAGACATACTAATCAGTGTGATACATAGACTTTAATGTCTCGCTTCACATTTTTTCCTACCAATACTCTTCAAATATATATATATATATATATATATATATATATATATATATATATATATTCATAATTTTTTAGTGAAAATAGAATAATAAAATATGCACATTTTCTATCTACTTCTTCTTTATGTATAGTATTCATGGGTTTCTATATCACAAAATTCGATAATGAGCTTGATTGAAATCTATAACAAACTTCAAATATTAAATTTAATTCTAAATCATCATATTAAACCTTGTTAATCCTGAAATTGATGGGAAAATGAAAATTCGTTTGAGAAAGATTAAATTTATCCCATTTCCTGACAACTTCAAGAGAAATATTCTACATGACAATAAGAATTTATTCTCATTCAATCCACATCATTGAATAAAACACATGTATTTTTAACTAAAAGAATCAATCACCATATTATCCTTCCCTCAGTGGTAATTTATTGTGAAATAATAATCATTAACAATTTACAACATTCTTATGCAGAATATATTCAAATATATCATTGTAAATATATAATTAATTAATATCTGATAAATTTTTTTATAATACCTTTCTCTGAAAAAAATTTTCCTCCATATCATAAATGGAAACATCACTCTCGGCAACCCAATATCAAGGGTTAGTTAGTATTTTACACGAACATTTAATTTTCATGTGGATTATGTTATAACCATATCCTTTAGAATGAGGTTACAACCAGTTCTATTTATTGATGTATATTTAATAGCCATAAACCCTTCTCTGCAATATAGTAGAATATGTAGAGGACCACTGTCTAATATTATTTTCAATTTTTTGAAACTATCTTCACATTCATCTTATTATAGAAAAACAAACCATTTTTCATGTCTAATCAATTAGTGGATTCAGTGATCATGAGAAATCACTCACAAAAATAAGATATATCCAGATAATCGAAGAAGGATATGAATCTAAATTACTATTGGTGGTTAATACCGTTTCACAATAACTTACATTTTTTAAGGATCCACTAATATATTCTAACATTATAATATATGACCCATGTATGAAATATAATGAATTAAAAAATCATAGTTTTTCAATTTATCTAACAAATTATCATTCCATATAGCCTTTAGAAAATTTCAAAAATATTATTCATTACTTTCATTAATCTTGGAATATATAAAAATAATTTTTTAATGACTACCTTAAATTGATCAAGGTGATATCTAAATACTATATTAAATAAAAATATGATGATATCATGAGAATTCGTTTGTCTATAAGGATTTACTACATATTAATACTGGACATAATTCATGCATGAGGTTTTATTGTGTGTATCCTTCCTCTTGATTCCCAACTAATGATATCGAGATCGATTGAAATTTTTTTAAATTATAAATCTCTATATAATTGATCAAATAGATAACCGATACGGGCTAGATACTACATTTTCTTAACGGTGACCCTGTTAAGTGCCTAATAGTTAATACAATGATGCATTAAACATTAATCTTCTTAAAAGAAATAATAGTTTAACCCCATGGAGATGCACTAGTTCCAATGAATTGATTATCTAGATTCTTGTGTATTGTTTTCTTAAATTCGTAGAACATAATCATGGAAATTGTTTGTTGAGACATTGAAAAAGTTATAGTATCATGTAAGAGTTATATTAAAAACTCAAAAACTCAATTTAATGCAATTGAATGAATTTATCTAGGATACTAATCAAAATATTTATGAAAATATGCATATTTTCAATGTTGAGAATCTCCCCAACCATTTGAGATTAATATATTTCATGAATAGTTACAATAAAACATATGATTGAAGTAATTTCAATTGTGTGTTCTACTTCATCGTCACAGTAATAGTTGTTCATAAGAAGATTCATAATATCAAACTATTCTTCCATTACTTTACCATTGATATGGTCTCTATACTACAATAGACAAGCCATACCAAAAATTATGTTAAATTCAACTAGATGAATAAAAACACATTTCTTAGGAAGAACATTCCCACAAACTTTTATTTTTAATGATCTATAGACTTGGGATGTAGTAATCCTACAATTAAGAGATTTTACAGTTATCTTAGTATATAATCATTTATTTGATGATGGGATATGTAACTCTACAAGATTTTATATTATGTTATTTTCTTTAAAGTAATTCAATAGCATGCACTACACACAACACTGAGTTCAATCACACCATGACTTACTAAAATAGATTTTCAAATAACGTTTCTAGATAGTATTGACTGAATGTTGAATTTTATATACTCCATATTATTTTCAAATCCGTATTATATTTTACTCCGACATAATATATGAACAAATTCGATTATTCAGACCAAATAAGTATTTTTAAAAAAATGATATTTTGTTACCTTTTAATGGAAAACCATTTTTAAATACAATATTTAACACTTTTATTAAATCAATTGGAAAAATTATACTTCTTATTTATAAGAGGGGCATAAAAAGTTTGTTTGGATAAATTTTGTGTCATTTTCGGATAACATTCATATTTTGATGAAAAGTTTGAAACATTAAATTTTAATTGAAAAGAACTCTTTTAATAAAAATAGTTTATAGTGTTAAATTATAAATTTGAATTTTTTTGAAGTATAATTTTTTTATATTTTTATCATTTAATCCAATTATTGTCATTGGATATAATTTGAAATTTAAATTGGTTATAAACACATATCTATATTTTGAAATTGTTTACTTCTCAAAAACCCAGTTCCTCATTTTGGCAACAATAATATTTTATTCAATATATTAATACCACTTATATTTTTTGAATTTGTTAAAATAGACATCATTTTTTATTTGGAATATCAAAATTAGCTTTGGGTGATTTTTTTTTATTTTTCTAAAAACATACAATTTCTGATGAATAGTAAAAAAAAACATTGCGTTGTAGTTTAGAAAAGGCATTTTATTTAAATAATAATTTTTAATTTAAACTCAATATAGTTAAAAAATACCTATATTATTCCAATGTAATTCATTGATATAATTTTATAATAATATTATATATAAATATAAATATATTTGACTTTTTACCATCTTTTACTCAACATCTATGATCTTTTTCAAATTAGAATAAATCATCATTTTACCACTTCTGTGAGATGAATTTCAAAAAACCAAGAGAGACATAGTAGACATTAATATGTAAAATGTGGTTCAATAGGATGGAAATATTTTTCCTAAATGGTATATTTTGAATTTTATTTATCATGGTTAAATGTAAGTAGGGTAACTAATGTTAAAAATGATATTATAATTACCATAAAACAAGTCCTAATTCTATTGGATTAAGTTATTTGAAATGAAAACAGCCTTAGGATTAAAATATGATCCTTCTGAACCACATGGATTTGATTAAGACATTTAATATTATTTTATTTAACGATGAGTTAAAAGTGTGATTTCAATGATTAATATTTAAACCAGAATCAAGATAGGGATATACATAAGATAAATTTGAATATAAATACTTTTTAGTAAGATAAAAATATTTACTATATCATGGTATTTTATTTATGATTTATAGACATTAAATAAATAAATTTATTTATGACACAATGATATTGTCGTAAGTACCTTGTTAAAAAAACATTTATAAAATCGATATTACACATATCTAAATAAATGTAAATTTAGAATTTTTATGCATCCCACAAATTTTATAGGTTAATATGACATGTTAGGGTTGATTTAATATACATTAATCAAAATAATCAAGTTTCTTTTAGTTTCAAAAAACCAAAATAATAAATATTTTCCACATGGACATAAATGGGTATTTAAAACATATACTATATTATAAAATGATATAATATGCCTTAAAATATTAGGATCATACAAAAGACTTATATAATGATAGATATGTCATTAATGAACCAGTTTTGGTTCTATTTTCATTTTATAGTATGTTTATCAACCATTTATTTCTAAAATACAACAAGACTTGGTAAAAGTTAAACTATTTAACTAAAAATTAAATCTAAAAGATAATATTAATACGGTGACCTATACATGTCTAAAAACTATTGGATGAGAGTATTTTGAACCATCACCACCATAAAATCCAAATAAATTAATTTCAAGTGATTGTAAACAGATAATAATTTTCTAATAATATATTATTTCTTGATTTTCCTGAAGATACCCTCACCTCTCTATAAAAGGCTACTTCCCCTCCTCTCAAAATCACACCTATGAAGCCATTTGGCTAGGACAAACCCTGGTATAATACCCTCCCAACTATCCTTATGTGAACCTACAAGCCTTAATTTGATCTGAAATCTAACCTAAGGATCCCTTTGGACCAAATCAAGAGGAAGCCCTCGAAGAAGAGATAAGAATTTCATCACATCTTTCAAAGTTATTTTCCTTATGCTCATCCTATTTCATTTTTCCACCAAAAATAATAATAAATCTAGTTACTTTTATATAAGGTGATGTTATTATAAAAATGGTACAACCATATACATTATTCTATCCATCTTCTGACTGGAAAACTCACCATACGATCATACGTATGACTTACAATCTCCACATCATATTATAGTTTTTAATTCAACACTTCATTATTTGGATTGGAATAATAATGAGTATAATTGATATTAATAATAAATATTACATGATAATAATTCTTTATATACAATATAGAATCAAATTACATACTATTTCACCACAAATTGAATGACAATGTTGCTCGTAAGTATGTACGAATTACAGTCTCCACAACGCATTGAAATTTCATTCCACATCGTAACCATTCAAGAATAATTTTCATTTAATGATTAAAGATAATGCTTATGAAGATAATATAATTTTTTATTTCAATCCAATACATCTTATCCATAGTTATGATGACTTATGTAACAAAGAAAATAAAGGCCGATAAATCAGTAAACATAGAAAATATGGATACTATATGAAATATCATTAAAGATATCATATTTATTTATGTGGTTATAGTATAATTTAATAAAAATTATTTCACCATTATAAAAAATATTAACATACCATATAATAATGAAATTTACAAGGTAGGGGGTATTCATATCACCTTTTATTCCCGTGAGATTCATGTTGTATTTTCCACTATTTACTTTTGTGTGGTGTATATAATATCCATGATTGTTTTATTTGTGTAATATAATTTAATTTATGGGAATTTACATATTTATTTTATGATAATTCTTTTTTGGGGTGCATGTTTCATAGGTTATCTAATTGGTAAGGGGATTTCTAATTTCAATTTCCACTCATCGGGTTTTACGCACACATCATTGATTATTTTACTCTAAGATTATGTGTGAAATCACTATCTATTTATTTACGTAGTAATTTCCACTCCCCTTTGTGTGGATTTACTTTTGATACACATAATCTCTCCATTTATTAATTCTCATGTCATTGATATGAACTTGACAAGGGTAATCATAACTCAATTTCAATTCCTTGAGTTAATCATCCACGTAATTTGTTTTGTTTTTACAAGAATATGTGTGAATGAAAACAAATTGATATACATAGAATATCCCATAATTTTGAGTTTATTTATATTTTCACACATAATTATGTCATTGATTTATCCCTAATCTAAGGATACAGTCTTAATATAGGATTTGGTCTAAATTTACATTCCATTGAGTCCTTTTGGATGTTATGCACCAATTCACATTTATATGTTGTATATATAGTCCTTTGACATATTATATCATAAATCTATTTATTCTCATGATATTATTATATTTTCATTAATGTTTTTCCACAACTTTTTTTGATCAAGAGTCATTCATTGCGATGGAAATATTTAACTAAAATATCGATTTAAATTTTTTAAAAGATTACTCATCTAAATAATTATCATTAGTATCCATGTTTTTGAAATGTTTTGAAGGATTTATTTACATGAACCGTAATGTTTTAGAATTAAAATTCCAATCAAAAGTTTCAAAGAGGTATGGGAAATTTTTCTTCAATAATATATTTTAAATGAGTTCCTTGATAAATAGTGTGGCATTTAAATGTTTTCAAGAAATGATGATATTTCACTCAAATAGTTTTTCTGATTATTTTCATATATTTCAATATAATTCATTGTATTCTATTATTCGTTGAGGTTCATATATTATAATTCAATATTCAAAATTATATTGAATGAGTTATGTTTAAATCTGTAAGTTCTATTTTTATACCATTCATGATTTGTTTTTAAAGAATTGATATTTCATATGCTATTTTTAATATGAAAGTTTAGATTATGTTTTAAAAATTTTATTAGAGGAGTGAATTGGACTTAGTAAGTGATGGGTTGGGCCCGCTATAGCCCCTTAATACATATATATTTCTAATGAGACAAACAAGTTTCCTATCACAAGGCATCGAAAAATTATTATTTTCAGTCTTGGAACGAGTCCTTGACTATGTGGTTATAATGTTCCGAATTATGTATTCTATAATTATGAAATTATCTATTGATATTACATGTAATTATTCAACTAGTACAATATCCATGTGAATAAGTAATTGAAATTATTTTATTTATCTTTTCTGTATTATGTAGAATTATAATATTATAAGTCTTGTGATTTAGTCTGAAACATTGCCATAAATATTTATTATTATTTATGATGGTTTCTAATCTATTTTTTCCCAACATAGAATATGATCTCACCCCTTTCTTATTTTTATTTTTTCCCCTGATTTTAAGATGTATATTATGATTAACCTACAGAAATATACCAAAGTTTATGATTTTTTTCAAAGGGAAACAATGTATTTTTTTTCATTATTTCATTATGTAATGTAAAACTTATAAATGTATCTAGTACAACCAATGATACTATACTAGTCAGCCTTTTGAGACTTGATTTCTTGTGATCATTCCAATATTTTGTATAAATGCACCGACCCTGGGTAACTAGGGTCGGGGTTTATAGTATACCTTTAAAAATTCATTAGATGTAAAATATTATGTTGAAAAAATTTGAAATAAATTATTTTTAATGCTAGATTGGATAATAAGTGTACCTTTCAGCATGTCTCTAGGAACATTCTCTTCATCTATAGTAATTTCAGAAACATGGTCTCATGCCATTGGAATATTTTTTTATAGTCCCATGTTGTTCAATGAATTGGTTGGAATAGTATACAATCCACTAACCATAAAAAGACTATACATCGATAGTCTCTCACTGATCCTTATATTTAAGAGCATGATATCCTTTCATCCACTCATGAGACAAACAAATTTTAATTTCAAGCAACTTTATTCATTTTTCATTGAAAAAATTACCTCATAATGAAAATTTATAATTTCTATTTTCCCCCATTATGATTTTTTCACTACCATCATATTTTTATCTCTCATTCTATCTAATCCATACAACTTGGAGATTTATTTATGTATCACAGTACAACATGACACTATATAATCATATAATGATAATGTTTTCGAGAATAGTTCCCTTCAAATAATTGGATTAATACCAATAATAAAATGAATAATATTTATATTGACATTATGTACCTAGTATATAGTATGTATTTATTTCCTTATAATGTTAGATTTGTACTTATTACCATTTTCCACATTAAATTTTTATGATCTCGACAATTTTTTCTCTAAAATAGCTCATTATTCAGGATAAGAATATATTTTAAAAAAAAGTACCATTAAATCCATTAATTCCATGCTCATTAATTCATGATCATCCATAATGTTTTGAATCAATGGATATCATTTATCGGAATCCCAAGAGAGATGATAAATTTCCATGAGAACATTATCTATCTCATTAATTACAAATGCAATAATTATAATTTCAAAGGAACATATAAATTGTTTATCTACATTGGGATTTGTAGTACCATTTATTGGTGTATATTTTTGACATATGAGGTGGTTTAACATTGTCACACAATATTTTTGATAATATGGATACTTTATATAAAAAATTCTATTTTTGATAACATGATTCAACTACCCCAATATAGTTCTAATTTCTCCATCTTCAACTACAAGATCATTCTCTTTCCATGGAGGAACATTTCTATATACGATATATGAATTGAAATAGTTTCTATTCGTTTTTTCAGGAACAATTTCTAAAAAATATTGTACACTATAAAATTTTATAACATTTTATAGAAAAATATATAATTTTTCAACAAGATAAATACATTACATTAAATAAAAATTTATACATAACGAATCTCAGAATCATAAAAATGGTTTCTAGGACAATATAATAAATTTAATGTAACATATTAAAATCTATAATAAGGGTTTATAATGAAAATTAAAATTCACCTAAGAATATTCCCAAGTTGTTTCATCCAAGGTATGTAATAAGGACACACTCAACATGTTGTATACTGATTACCAAGAGCCACTCAACTTGTTTTTATCAAGGTGATAACCCCATGATACTTATCTTCGAAAATAGTATCCACTTTTAGTATCCATATCAATATTTATTTCAAGGAAAACAACATATTTTTTACTATACCAAAACTATTTGATCTTATCTTATATAAAAATTTATCATCAATTTCGACCATAAGGTTATGTTTCGTAATCTATGTTTTCTAAAATATTTTTTCCCATGTTTCAACTAGGATTACTCTAATAATAACTAAAATGGATCCAAAACCAGTATCCTATTTTACCTTTTTACTTAATTACATTGTTATATATTACAATTGGTCTCATAATAATGTAGTGAATAGTTTGGATGATGTAGTAAACATGATACATTCTTGAAAAAAAAAATTTATTGAAAACATAAATAGAAAAAACTTGTATTAGATAATGATTTTTCCTCTATCATTTCCATTATTTTCATAAATTATTCACAAATTTAACTCGTAGGGAAAGAAAACATAAAAATGGTGAGAGTAAAACTACATAATAAAGTTATCCACACAACCATAGTAAATAAGGAACAAATAATATAACTAGAAAACATGAAGATCACACAGTACTTTATAAATAATACCCTAAACTTGAAACCTATACATGTATAAAAAAACTATTTAAATAAACACATGGAAATTAATATTAGGTTACATAATTATAAAATTAAATGTTTTAGACTACCTAATCTTACCACCATGGGCTTGTCCTAGACTTCTACATAATTGAGTAAGGACACAACCAAATACCCAATATAATCATTCTCAGGATACATATATATAAATATAGGGGATATATAATTATGGTTCCCCATCCTTTGAAAATTACAATATATTCTGAATATTAATAATCAATACATAATAATAAACATTACTTCAAAATCAATAACCTTTAATAATTGATGAACTATGAAAAATAATATACATACATTCCCTAGTAAAATGAGAAAAAACCATCTAAAAAAATATTGTAGATTTTATTTTTTGAGTATATCTTCAATAAATCATATTATACTAAAAATTATGCTGAATTGATGAAAACACATTATATTTAACATGGGAAATCTGGTTGGGGAAAATTCCATTTTTATTTTGAATCCACTATCTTAAACGAAAAAAATTTCCAAATATACGAAGGAAATTATAATTGTTTAAAAGATCCTTATGAAAATTTAAATGATGATTGAATTCATTTTGTGTTCACGGTTCTTGAAAAATCTGTTATTATAATATATTTCAGAAAAACATTCCTTTCATCCTTTTTAAAAAATCTCAAAAAGTATCTAGTTTAGAAAATCGATAGAAGATTAATGTTTAATAATTTTTTAAAATTTATTCATGGGTAATAATTACATAAAAATAATATTATAATATAGAAAGTATTCTCAATTTAATTATAAAAAATTGGTATCGAGTAACAAAAATTTGGCCGAAGAGGGAAATAAAGTAATTTTATTAGAAAAAGATTCATTCAGATTATTGAGTATAAAAAAAGATTTAAATGAAATGAGAAAATATATTTTACAAATACTAATAATAGAGAGTAACAAAATCGGTTTAATATTAATGATAAAATAATTCCCCCAATTGATATTTAAATGTAAGCAATCCTTAATAATAACGAGATATTGAAATAATCTGTTAACAAATGTCCATATTCTTTATCATCTGTTCGATCCACATTTATAAATAAATTTGTATTTATAAATAATATATACCATAACAATAATAAAATATATCATTCCATATATTATTTACTTATTACCCTTCATCACACTTTTATTAACAGTTAATGTATAACGAATCACATCGCTTTGTGGAGGAGGTAGTCCAAACATATTACCAAGAGATGTTATCATTTTACAATGGATTTGAAAGTAAGGAAGAAGATATCATAATATAATTATCGTTGAATAATTATTTAATAAATATCATATATAATCATCCATTCAATTTAAATTTCCATCAATGAAATATTATGATAAAAATTTAAATGTATCGTTATGTGGAGAAACTGGGCCATATGTAAAGATGAGTGATAGTTTCACATCCCATTTTATGGAAAATTGGGTTTATAATGGTGACTACAATATAATAATTAAATTAAATTATATATTATACATATAGGTTATTATTTTATGATAAATACATGTTATCATTTGGATGTAAAAAAATATGTAAAAAATAAAGTGTTGGTTTAGGCAATTACCTATTATCTTAATGAACAAAATCAAATATCCCTTTATCTATCATTGTGTAGGAATTTTTTTAAGAACATAACCTCTATAACATATATAAAACAATATTAAGAAAAAATTCTAGGGAATTATTTATTTATATTTCCCAAATTGGGGTAATGAACTAAAAGAAGGGGTGACTTTTGAATGTGGGAAATTGACACAATTTGAATTATAAGTTTTTGGGAGATTTAATTGAGTAATTATCAAGATATATTCATCGAAATTGAATGATATTTTAATTAAAAAATTTGGGTTCAAAATAAAATTATCCAATGAGATTTTGACATGCCTTGGTTTCATATTAGACCTTATCATTGTGTCCAACTCCTTTGTTAAACAAATACAATCACAATCATGCTAATTAATTATAATTATTAAATTTCATGACCCATCCCTATGGGGCCCTTTCCTTGACTATCCCATGCCCACCTTTATTAGTTAAAGGGATGGAGTCCCTTGTTTTGTAGCAATATCATAAACATGGGAGGAAAAAATCAATTTTACATGTACATGCACACACATCCATTGGCTCACACAATGATGAAATTTAAAAAAAAGTAGTAACACAGGATGAATACATCTAATTACTACAGTTGGAGTAAAAGAAAATGTAAATGAAAGAAAAAGGGACAATTATAATCCAATCACAATGAAACTGATAGAAAGTTTAATCTTATGTAAGAGAAGGTGACTTATTTCATGACAACTATAGGGACCCACCATGATTTTTTGGTCTCAATAAACATCTCATTTTCCTATCCCCTCTAGGTATCCATTAAAAGGTAGATCCTCAATATTAGACACCTGAAATTTGACAACCGACCAAGCATGGGTTGGAATGAAAACTACACAGTAGGACACAATAAAACCCATAATCATATAGATGATAGATCATCATAGGTATATATATCTACTACATATATAATATGATTATAAACATATTCTAAAAAATTAAACATTTTCAAGGAAATTTCCCATATATTTTTAAAACATAGGATTCCTACTCAAAGGATCCACATAGCACTAAATTGGGAAATCAAAATCCATGAATCTAATAGAATTGATGGCTTCTATATGAGATGTACTTCTCATTAGGTATTTCCAAATAAAATATATGTTGGAAGTCTATAGAGAATGAAACAAAAATGAATATCTCACCAAAGGGTGTGGGGTATACTAACAATGCAATCTGGATTATCATGCTTTTTATAGGATCAAAACACATATAGCATTGGTCATTTGGAATCTAAAAAATATACCTATGGAAAGTTTATTGTAGGGGATCTCAATCTGAGAGTCAATGAATAATTAAAAAAAGTCAATCCATACTTATCTCCCTCTGATGTGACCACCATCCAATTCATTATATGTGATTAAATAACAATCCATAGTGAAAGAATTAAAGGAAGGAATTTTATGGAAACCTGTCAAATATAAAGTGGAAAAGGGATCTAAGAAACCATTGAAGTGGTACACAATTTGAACTAGAATTACATGACATGTCCATTAGGCACAACATCCTTCCGATGTAAAACATCATGTTCCTGTGTTTTTGTTTGAAAACAAGGAATGTATGACCTAATTACCTTTGAATATTGTCCTTTCCCAAGTATGAGGAATGTCCCAGGCCATGTTATCATGGTCATGTTCATTTATCTTTTTAGTTATATGTAATGACCCAAAGTTTCATAAATGGAAAATCCCTCTTGATCCAGTTAAATGTCTCTTTAAAAAAAATGTTTTTTTAAGATGTCAACTTCTTTTCTTTTGTGATAAGAGTTGTGACCATTTATTTTATAGTCGTTGAATAGTGATCACATGATTAGTATAAATATAAGGCTTTAACGAACCCAATTTTTACTCAGACAAAGGAATAACTGGCCTTATCCAGTAGAATTGCCACATACGAAGTCCATTTGTTGATGCTCGGAAAAGAGGTGGTGTATTTGGGCATCGCCCTTGACCGAGCCCAAGCTGAGCTTCATTATGTAAAGCTTGAACGTGACCATCTACGAGAAAAGTGGAAGTTGATTGAAATTACCACTCGAGCGATGTTAGCTGAGCTGCCACAAGAGTCTGTCACAATGGCACACCTTACCCTTAGGTCTTATGTGGCTATTTTAAGAGGTTATGTAACAAATAAGTAGTACTATGTTCATGTAAATTATTTTTTTATATAATAATGAATATAATTTCTAGTAATTATAGATTCATTTTAAATAGTTTTTAAAGTACAAATGGGTTTTTTAGTTATTATTTAATTAAGAAATATATTTTATTAAATTAATGGATTTTTGAATTAAATAAAATTTTAATAAAATATTATTATTAATATTAAATTAATTTTTATTAAATATTAATGATCTTATAATTTTATGAATACAATTAAAATGTTATAATAATGGTTGAAAGCCATTTCTGTCAAAACCCGTAAATTTTCGATAAATGTTGGTTTTTATTTTAAAAGTGAAAATTAACATATTTAGAAAAAAAAATTAGATAAAATAAATGTCATTTCTGGAATCAAGATGTCGAAATTATCCAACGGTGAATTTTTCATAATTTTCTGAGATAGTCAAATTTTTGGGTAAAATTTAAATACCGTTTAAATATATATTGTGTTTTATGACATCATAATGACCCAATGGTGATGTAATAAAATACCATAATCATTATGTTCTGCCAATATATGTTTTATCATTAGAATAATGTGCTTTTGGGTTTGTTTGAATTACTTTTGAAAGAATTAATGAACCCCTCAAGACTTATTCAATGCTTAGCCTTTTTAAATTAATTTCCATGGGAGAGTGACTCACCTCCACATAAGAAACCCTAATATTTTAATAAGATCAGACCATGGCTTTGTAAAATATTGTTTTCCTCTTCCCTTTTCCAAAAACCATGGGAAGAAACCATGGGATGGATTGTGGTTTGGAAAAATTTAATGTAAGGGAACCAAAACTAAATAATAAAGAATTATCTCAACTTTCCTATATAAACCCACACATGCTCCCACTTCCTCCACACTATAATAATTTGGAGTTCTTCTAACCTCTTCCCTACTCTCTTTATAATCCACCCAAGGTGCCCCAATCTCCCAAGAAGCCTCCCACAAGCCTCTCTATAGCCTTTGGAAGCAAACTTCTAAGTATGGGTTTTTTCTTTCTCATTTTTGTCAATTTTATTTAAGTTGTATTGCCATTTTAATTTCAATTATGAATGTTGGGGTATGGTTTCACACCTCCCCCATACTTCCCTCTTATTTTTTGAATGATGGGAGACCCCTTTCTCTCTCATTAAATGCCTCCCATGTATACTCGTTACTATGCCGAAATTCCAAAAGGAACTTCTCTCTCTTCTTTTAAATTCAAGAAATACTTTTTTATGATGAATATAAATTCATTTTCAATTGTTGTTACATGTATCCAAATAACCTCGTACGTTTTCATTACATGTAAATATGATGAGGAACCCCTTTCTCGCTCAACATCCATTTTTTATGAATTCTTATGTCACGCCGTTACGCTGCCGAAATCGCACCGATTTTATAAGCCAATTTCATTGTGTATTGAATACCATGCTCATTTCTCCATCAAGGGTATTAACCTTAATTAAAATTTACTTATATATTATAATGTTTAATTTATGAATTCCACATTCCATTATCGGGGAATAAATGATTGTGTTTTATGAATCCATGTTTTATGATCCATGTGGCACACTTATGCATGAAATGAAATGTTTAAGAAGGGTGCACCCTTATAGCACTCCAATGCATTGGGTAAAGTATAGTATCATGATAGGTCATGTGCAATGAGTGTTGAATCATGCTAATTCAAGTGAAACGAGGGTTTACTCGTGCTTTTGGCGCAATGAGGGTTTACTCATGCTTTATGTGCAATGAGCCTTGGCTCATGCTAATTCCATATTATGTGTTGTCACCACATTTCCATGTTATGATTATCATGCTTTATCATGCCTTTATGTTCATGTTTATATTTCTCTCTATTGAAATTCCTATTTCCAAACATGTATTGTACTCCTCATGTTATTCCTTGTGTATTCCCTTACCGGGCATTATAGCTCACCCTTTTCTTATGCATGTCCTCAGGTTATCCCATGAAATGATAAGTTCGAGGGAATGTAGTGGTCATATAAAGGATTTTTTCAATAAAGATGTTGTATCTCATGTTTCAAGTATTTATGTAATGATCCTAAGCCCCAATGACACTAAACCTCTCGATCTTATATATTGTATCAAGTCCATATTTATATAATAAATCATGTTTAAGTTGTAATAAAAAGCAGGGTTGTCATAGTTGGTATCAGAGGATAGGTTTAGTTATTTTTGGGATTAGGAAACCCTATTAAAGCCATGGATACAAGACTATGTATAATAAAAACATCCCTAAGTTATGGTAAATATTAATTAAGTGGTTTATCAAACAAATACATCCCTGTCTGGATACGAGCAGGTAGTGGCAGCTCTGGCACAGATGTATCCTAGGGGTAAAACCCAAAAACACCACTTTGAGATAGACTCGAACGAGAACTGGTGCACGACAATGGGCCTTGCTGCACTCTTTGTTACGAAACTCCTGGGGGAAATGTTTTGATAAATTCACAATCATGTTATGAACCCTTATTAAGGGAAAAATTCCCCTAAGAATATATGTTATAAAGTAGATCATGAAAAGCCTGGATTGAATCCTATAGACTAATGAGTTAAAGTGGTTAAAGTTTATTTATACGTCATCAACTTCTGCCTTTGGATTACCCTTTATGTGTTACCCCTAAATTTCTTTTTATTCTAGCCAATGGCTGGTAATAGGAGTACTTGGGCTAACAACCGTTGTGAAGATCAGTGTGGTGATTGTACTAATGAGATGCCAAATCCAATGGGAACGGGAATCGCGAACTTTGTCACGCTTCTCTCTCAGCTAACTCAAGTTTTGAATAGAAACACGGGTCAGGAAGAACGTTCAACCCCCCCCCCCCAAGAAAGAACGAGTCGCTACCGGGAGCTTCATGAGACAAAGGCCTCCTACTTTTAGAGGATCATCTGATCCCATGATTGCTGAACAATGGATCAACTCCATTGAAAATATATTATGCATCCCCTAATGTTCTGAACAAGAGAAGGTTCTCCTTGCGGCTTATCGTATGGAGGGAGAAGCTGATCAATGGTGGAAATTGATAAAAAATACGAAGCCTGAGGAGGAGATCGAGGCTTTGGAATGGAAGGAATTCTGGAAGATGTTTTTCGATAAATATTTTCCACACAACCTCCATCTTCAGATGGAAATAGACTTCCTTTACCTCAAGAAAAAAGATGAAGAATCTATGGGAGCGTAAGAGGAAAACTTCACAAGGCTTCCATGATATGCTTCCGACATCATCGTTACCCATGAATACAAGGTTGCCCGCTTCTTTGGTGGGCTGAAGCCTAACTTGCAGAAAGAATTAGTGATCCCTGACTTCGAAAACTATGAGGAAATTGTCCGATTTTCCATCAAGGTGGAAATAGAGATCGGGGAATCACAAGGGTATCATGGGGAAAAGAAGCATAAGGTGGACATCAATGCTGGTGATCCGATGGATTAATCTAATGGCGATAAGAAGTTCTAGCACCCCACTTTCCAAAAGTACGGAAAGAAGCACCATGGAAATTTCCTTAAGGGGATGAAAAAAGGCATCAGGTGTGGAAGAGAAGAGCACCTAACTATTAACTGTAGGCAAGAAGGACATGCGGCTGCGATAGAGGAGAGGAATGCTCCGTTCGAACCTCAATGCATTGTTCAATGCTAGAAATTCAAAGAACCGGGTCATTTTTCAAATTAGTGCCCTAATCCAAGGGTTATCGATGGCAACTAACAACCTCCAAGAGAGCAAGAGAGAGATTTTCCATCACTTCTGCCGAAGTGAACCCCGACAATGAAGTGGTGACAGGTACGCTGGTTATTCATTCAAGAATAGTGAACGTAATTTTTGATTCAGGTTCTATGAATTATTTTATATCTTGAATGTTTACTAGAACAATCCCAGCACCACCACAAATCATGGAAGTAATGATGTCGGTGAGTACAGAAAATTGGGCAATCATTGCAACCCATGAATATAAGTCCTCCCCTATTATAATCTGTGGATTTAATTTCCCGGAGAACCTCTTCATACTCCCTTTGGTGGAATTTGATGCAATTCTTGGCATGTATTGGCTTTCCTTATATAGAGCCAACATAAATTGTCGGGAGAGAGAAATCACACTCCATATAGAGAATCAACCCCCGATTCTTTACAAGTGTAAGGAGGAAGATGAATTTCTTTTAGCTCCATCATCTCAATCATTGATATTAATGCCCTATGAGCATGCATATATGAATCAGATGTTTGAGTTCAATGAAGAAACCATCCTTGAAGAAATGCCTATTGTGAGGGAAATCGCGGAAGTGTTTCCCGAGGAACTTCCTGGTCTTCCTCCAAGAAGAGATGTTGAGTTCTCAATTGAACTTATACCTGTGGCACTACCAATATTCAAGACTCCATAGAGAATGTCTATTGTTGAGCTTGAAGAGATGACGAAAGAACTACAGGAGAATCTGGATAAATAGTTTATACGCCCATGTGCTTCACCATGGGGTTCACCAGTCCTCTTCGTCAAGAAAAAGGATGGGTCAATGCGGCTTTGCATAGATTATCGTGAAATTAACAAAATCACAATAAAAAATAAGCATCCATTCCCACAAATTTATGACTTGTTTGATTAGTTGTGTGGAGCACAATACTTCTGCAAGGTGGACTTGCAGTCGGGATATTATCATGTAAGGGTGAAGAAGGAAGATATCCACAAGACTGCTTTTCATACATGATACGGGCACTATGAATTCATAGTAATGCCTTTCGGACTCACCAATGCTCCAGTAATATTCATGTACTTGATGAATAGAGTCTTTATAGATATCCTTGACAAATTTGGGGTAGTATTTATATATTATAATCTAATATACTCCAAAACCAAGGAGGAGCATGAGGAGCATTTAAGAACTGTACTAGAGACTTTGCGCAAGGAGATGCTCTATGAAAAGTACATAAAGTGTGAGTTCTGGTTGAAGGATGTCTAATTATTAGGCCATATCATCACAAGAAATGAGATAATTGTGGGTCCCTCCAAAACAAATGCAATTGAGGGATGGCCGAGGCCAACATCGGTAACAAATTTCCATATCTTCGTGGGGTTATCTGGATATTATCGACTATTTGTGAGAATTTTCTCATGATTTTCCAACCCTCTTACCAAGCTAACTTGAAAGGGAGTAATGTTTTCTTGGAGTGATGAATGCGAAGAAAGCTTCAAGGTGTTGAAAAGGAGGCTTATCATTGCGCCCGTGCTCACTTTACCCACAAGTGGGGAAGTTTTTGTGGTATTCAGTGATGCCTCAAAGATGGGCTTAGGCTGTGTGCTGATGAAAAATGATAAAGTGATATCTTATCCCTCAAGGTAGTTGAAAATCCATGAGTGAAACTATCCAACGCATGATCTGGAGTTGGCGGCGGTGATCATTTCCTCGAAAATCTGGCGACATTATCTCTATTGAGAGAAATGTGAGATATATACGGACCACAAGAGTCTTAAATTTATATTCACACAGAAAGAGTTTAATATGTGCCAGAGATGATGGATAGATCTCATCAAGGATTATGACTGTTCAATACATTACCACCCTGTGAAAGCGAACAAGGTGGTAGATGCCCTAAGTAGAAAGGATCTAGTGATTCTATCAATGATGAGAATTGAGAAGGATCTAATCTTCTTAGACTTGATGAAGATGGATGTGGGAATCATAAAGAAGGGAACATCACCAATCCTTTCAAAAAATTATTTCTCAACCATCTCTTTTGGAAAGGATAAAGGATGCTCAAAAGGATGATGTGGGAATTCAAGAAAAAGTGGAAGTTAACAAAAAGGTGAAATCCTCAGAGTTTAATGTTAATGAAGAAGGAATTGTGCAGTTTTGGGAAAAGACTATGTGTTACATCATGTCCGGAGCTGAAGAAGGAACTTTTGGATGATGCACATTGTTCAAATTTCTCTATTCACACAGGGAGCACAAAGATGTATCGAGATCTCTGAGAAAACTTATAGTGGGATAATATGAAGAAGGAGATCACTGAATATACATCAAAATTCCTGGTGTGTTAGCAAGTGAAGGCATAGAGACAAAAGTCTAATTGGATGATTCAACCATTGCCCATACAAGAATGTAAATGGGAGAACATCACCATGGACTTTGTCACTAGACTTCCAAGGACATCCAAAGGCAACAATGCAATCTGGGTTGTTGTTGATCGTCTTACAAAGACTGCACACTTCATTGCTATTTGAGAGGATTTCTCATTGGATAAACTGGCACAGATATATATTAGAGAAGTGGTAAGGTTGTATGGAGTACCACTATCTATTGCGTCTGACCGAGATCCAAGATTCTCCTCTAAGTATTAGATGAGTCTTCAACATGATCTGAATACTGAACTGAACTTCATTACGGCCTATCATCCTCAAACTGATGGAAAATCCGAGCGGACTATCCAAACACTTGAGGATATGTTGAGAGCGTGCTCAATGGACTTTAAAGGAGGATGGGATCAACATTTTCCTCTGGTTGAGTTCTCTTATAATAACAGTTTCACTCGAGCATCAAAATGGCACCATATGATGCCCTTTATGGGAAAAGGTGCAGAACACCGGCATGTTGGGATGAGGTCGGTGAACGTAAGCTGCTTGGACCAGAAATGGTCGAAGAAATAGTGGATAAGGTGAAAACTATTCAGCATCATATCAAAGAAGCCCAGAGTTGATAGAAGGGTTTTGCAGATAATCATTGATGAGACTTTGAGTTTAAAGTTAGAGACATGGTGTTTTTATGCATATCTCCATGGAAGAAGGTCATGAGGTTGGGAAAGAAAGCGAAGTTAATTCCAAGGTACATCGACCCTTTCGAGATTCTTGATCTTGTTGGGGTTGTGGCCTATCGACTAACACTTCCACCTACTATGGCCAAGGTGCATGATGTCTTTCATGTATCCCCCTTAAGGAAGTACATACCAGACCCTTCACATGTACTCCCTTCCGAGGTGGTTCAATTGGAAGGTGATCTTTCTTATGAGGAGCAACCAGTGAAGATCTTAGATCATAAAGAAAAATTTATACAAAATAAGACAATGCCCCTCGTCACTGTGTTGTAGAGAAACCAAAAGTTTGAAGAAGCAACTTGGGAGTCGGAGGATATGATGATGCTGAGTTACCCACATTTTTTTTAGTGTGGGAAAAGGAAAATTTCGAGGGCGAAATTTCTTAAGGGGGGAATATTGTAATGACCCAAATTTTAATTAATAAAAAATCCCTCTTGATCCAGTTAAATGTCTCTTTATAAAAAAAAGATTCTATAAGATGTCGACTTCTTTGTTTTTGTGATAAGAGTTGTGACCATTACTTTTATAGACGTTTAACAGTGATCACATGATTAGTTTAAATATAACGCTTTAATGAACCCAATTTTTACTCAGACAAAGGAAGCGCTGGCCTCATCCAGTAGAATTTCCCCATACGAATCCCATTTGTCGGAGCTCAGAAAAAAAGTGGCATCATTGGGCTTCTCCCTTGACCAAGCGCAAGTTGAGATTCATTATGTCAAGCTCGAACGTGACCGTCTACAGGAAAAGTGGAGATTGAATGAAATTGCCACTCGAGCGATGTTAGCCAAGCCACCCCAAGAGTCTGTCACCATCGCACACCTTACCCTTAGGTCTTATGCAGCTATTTTAAAGGGGTTATGTAACAAATAAGTAGTAATATGTTCATGTAAATTATTTTTTTATATAATAAAGAATATAATACCTAGACATTTTTGATACATTGTAAATAGTTTTTAAAGTACAAACAGTGTTTTTCGTTATTATTTAATTAAGAAATCTATTTTATTATATTAAGTTAATTTTTGAATTAAATATTATTTTAATAAAATATTACTATTAATATTAAATTAAATTTTATTAAATATAAATTATCATATAATTTTATGAATACAATTAAAATGTTATATTACGGTTTGAAATCCATTTCTGTCAAAACCCGTGAATTTTCGGTAAATGTTGGTTTTTATTTTAAATGTGAAAATTAACATATTTATAATTTTTTTAGATAAAAAAAATTTCATTTCTGGAATCAGGACGTCTAAATTATCCATCGATGAATTTTTCATAATTTTCTGAGACAGTCAATTTTTTGGGTAAAAATTAAATACCGTTTAAATATATAATGTCTTTTATGACGTCATAATGACCCAATGGTGATGTAATAAAATACCATAATCCATATGTTATGACAATATATGTTTTATCATTAAAATAATGTAATTTTGGGTTTGTTTGACTTACTTTTCAAAGCATTAATGAACCCCTCAAGACTTATTCAACACTTTGCATTTTTAAATTAATTTCCATGGGAGTGTGAATCACCTCCACATAAGAAACCCTAATATTTTAATAAGTTCTGACCTTGGGCTTGTAAAATATTATTTTATTCTTCCCTTTTCATAAAAAACATTGGCAAAAACCATAGGATGGTTTGTGGTTTGTATTAATTTAATGTAAGGAAACCAAAACTAAATAATAAAGAATTCTCTCACCTTTCCTATATAAACCCACCCATGCTCCCACATCCTCCTCACTAAAATCCTTTGCGGTTCGTCCAACCTCTTCCCTAGTCTCTCTATAATCCTCCAAAGGTTCCCCATTCTCCCAAGAATCCTCTCACAATCCTCTCTCTAGCCTTTGGAAGCACACTTCCAAGTAAGGGTTTTTTCTTCCTTTCTCATTTTTATCAATTTTCTTTAAGTTGTATTGCACATTGAATTTAAATTATGAATGTTGGGGTATGGTTTATCACCTCCCCCATTCTTCCCTCATATTGTTTGAATTATGGGACACCCCTTTCTCTCTCATTAAATGCCTCCCATGTACATCTGTTACTATGCCGGAATTTCGAAAGGAACTTCTCTCTCTTCTTTTACATTAAAGCAATACTTTTGAATCATGAATATAAATTCCATTTAAATTTTTGGGACATTTATCTATATAACCTAATTACTTTCCATTACATTTAAATATGATGAGGAACCCCTTTCTCTCTCACCAACCATTTTTTATGAATTCTTATGTCACGCCGTTACGCTTTCGAAATCGCACTGATTTTCTAAGCCAATGTCATTGTGTAGTGAATACCATTCCCATTTCTCCATCAAGAGTATTCAATATTATGCACATATATTTATTGATTATAAAGTTTCATGTATAAATTCCACATTCTTTTCTCATGGAACAAATGATTATGTTTTATGAATCCATGTTTTATGATCCATGTGGCACACTTATGCATGGAACGAAATGTTTAACAAGGGTGCACCCTTATAGCGCTTCAATGCCTTGGGTAATGTATAGTATCATGATATTTCATGTGCAATGATTGTTTACTCATGCTAATTCAAGTTCAATGATGGTTTACTCGTGCTTCATGTGCAATGAGGGTTCACTCATGCTTTTTGTGCAATGAGCCTTGGCACATGCTAATTCCATGTTAAGTGTTGTTGCCACATTTCCATGTTATCATTATCATGCTTTATTATTCCTTTATGTTCATGTTTATCTTATGCTCTATTGACATGCCTATTTCCTAACATGTATTATCCTCCTCATGTTATTCCTTGTGTATTCCCTTACGGGGCTTTATAGCTCACCCTTTTCTTATGCATGTCCTCAAGTTATCCCATGCAATGCTAAGTATGAGGGAATGTAGTGGTCTTATAAAGGATGTTTTCAATAAATATGTTGTATCTCATGTTTCAAGTTTTTATGTAATGATCCTAAGCCCCAAATACACTAAACCTCTCAATATTATTTGTTGTATTAAGTGAATCTTTATGTAATAAATCATGTTTAAGTTGTAATAAAAAGAAGGGTTGTCATATTATATACATATTTGTTTGGTAAAGGAAATACAACTTGTGATATGGGTCACCTGCGATAAGATATTTAACATTATCACAGAAACCAGACCACCATAGTTGGGGTCCCAAAAGCAATTAAATCCATTATTACACACCATGTTCAATATTATTTCCCGTAATAGAAAACATTCCTCCAGGTACGCATGCACCCACATCATCTCTAATTTCTCCATTGATTTTTCAATTAGGAATGGATCTTGTCCTACAGAGCCTTCATATAACTACTCCACAGAACTCATCAAATGAGACCACTCATGAAAATTCCTGATGTTCCTTCTTTTCCACACCATTCTACATTAATGAATGAGAATTGTTTCCCTGCCAAAAATCTATTCTCACCATTTTTAGCTTTTTATCGACGTTTATACAAATATGGAACTGTGATAACAATCAATTATAACATGAATCCAGCATGAAACAATTTATAATAATATATGTTTTGAACCACATGCTAATGGAATTAATCATGCTGAAGGATGAATAATAAAAGAAATCCAAAATATCAAAGAGTGAATGAACCTCAGCCGTGTTTGTCTTCTCTTGATCCATTTCGATTAGATCCATGAATTACGATCCAATAAAAATTTATCAATTATTTAAAAATATGATTGATATTCTCATGTCCTAAAATTTTAAATGCCTGATTCAATCCATTGGTCTATTGATTCACATTAATCGTAGAAGTAAAAAAATATAATGAATCAATATAAAAAAATCATATATCACTTTTGGTAATTATTTGTGTGAAAAAAACTTTCATTTTATCATTATAAATATCCTTGAGTTTTATCATACAATGATCGATTATCAATGATCCAGTTGTTGGTCATCAAACGAGGGGACTCCAACACTCTATAATAGATCCTCTAAATTTTCAGGGGCAAGTATGTATCCCTAAAAAACCAAAATATAAGTGTTTATATAAATTTTTTTAGTCTGTAATGGAAATTAATGAAATTTGTTTATTTATTAAATTAGTTCATTTAAAATTATGCCCATGACCACACCCCACCAGACAATTCAATGTTCTCTACCATTACATCATGCCTAGTAGAAACACACACTCTGAACTCAAAAGGGGAAAAACATTTCAGATCCAACCCTGCATTATGCATTTATTATTATTATTTTGAAAACAATGGACTCTTTTATTTAATATAATTAATATATTTAAAATAATAATTCATGTTGTACATAGCCTCAAAATCAAACATTTTCTTATAACATGGTTTAGTGAATAATAAATATATTTTAAAAAATGAAGAAATGTATAATCTGAGTCATTAAATTCTTCCCACCATGTTCATTACAGTCATAAAATAAACACTAAAAGACTAATTAACGATATGTGAGTATTGATCATTAATATGGGTCTACATCTCCCTTGTTTTCGATTAAAAATTCTCATGCTACCACTGGACATGAACTATGGGAATTAATCACCCATAAACGACCCACTCATATAAATCCTCGATCCCCACTGAGTAATCTATAAAGGTTACTACATAATCATTTTATATCTTACTGAAATTAAGTAAGTGATGTTTTCCATTAATGTAATTTATATTCTTCAAAACATGGAATTTTTCATGTACGTGATTAAACTATAGTGGTTGAGTTTAGGTTTAATGAAAATTATGAACTCTATATAGGATCTCAACCTGCCAATGAATTTTAGAGACAACTTTCTCCCCAATCCAAATCTCTACAACCCTCATCGAGGTGAGACCCTATGGAAAACATGGTCACCCTCCTCTAACTAAAATGGAATGCTTAATTAGTACTCATAATACATATGACTGTAATTTGATGTCCTCATATACTCTTGTATGATCTTCACGTTTTCTATAATGTCTCACACAAGCTTTCGACTAATGTGTACTGACTATCCTAGGTTGGTCCAACATAGTTGTTACTATTAGAATATCTATTATAATTAATATATTGGTTCTTTACTTATATTTTAATGGTTTCTATTATTGTGTGCATACTCTACCATGGGTGGGTGATCCTTCCAAATACTACTGATATACATCATTCAAACTCACTGCATATCTGAAGAACATGAATAATCTTCACCTTTTCACCATTATTCAGGTGGTTATAACCCCCAGTCATATTCTATTGATCCCCAAATACCTCATGTAATCCAATCCAAAAACCTTATGTGAACTGAGGAACATGGATTTAAATTATCTTCATGGAAACTCTTTGGAGTCAGGAAAACTCATTCAAGTAAATATGTCATAGGTTCTCTACTAAACTCCACTCTAAAATAGCAATGAATTTGGATAAAACGGTGTGTCGGTGTATGATCACCATTATGGTAGCACATCTTCAAGACATACTTGGTAAACCTATCATAATAACAATGGATATCCCACCCCACTTCTTCTATAGAATGTCAAGATGTTTAGGTAAACCCTATGGAACCTGGCATTCAACAATCACGTGAAGATTTGTATGGAATAAAGAAACAATCTATTTAACACCTTTGTTTATCCCTAGTCAAACAAAATGATGTATAAGGTTCAGGTACATCCTTTTTTAAAAAAGATACATGACCAATGGAATTTTTGACAGTCTCTGGTAACCTACTTCTGCAACATCTGTTATTCTATAGGGAATCATATAAAAAGATGACATGCTCCTCCACTTCAAAAGAAATCCATCATAAGAATTTACAAATGATATATTAGTATGTTGGTTCCCACACTCAATATCCATATGTATTTCAGCCCTGATACACTATAAATGTGCATAGGTAACTCCTTGGACTGGAGGTGAGATGCTCTATATCCATACACTATGGATAACTACAATAGAGAAAACCACTCTAACGCCTCACACAATAACTTCGAACAAGTTATCTTGTGGAGACAATTTAATAAAACATTTACATCCTTATGGGTACATAAAATCTAATATTCATGTGCCAAGATGACCTATAAACATTATATAAATCTCATGTATTGATATTTTTAAAGAAGATGTACATGAGATAGTTGTGGTCAGAATATATAATAAATTTCTCACCATTATCTACTATCACAAAATCAATAGTGTAAAGAATACCATTTCGAACATTTGAAAATAGGTGGTATAGTTCTGCTCATGTGGAATCAACTAAAATTTACCATTGGATATTATCTCTTGCATCTGCATCTAAATAGTACTTTTACGGGTACCTTATTAATTTTATAAGACTACATATTTGACACCCTCCAACAGAAATCTCAAGATTCGTGTGCACATCATCCTCTTTCTCAACTCATTAAATTCATTATATAATCTTCTATGAATAATTAATGTATTCCACTTTAATGTCAAATATATCTTGAGAGACGACATCATTGATAATTATAGAAAAATTCTCAGATAATACCCTACTAACCCAAGGGTTCTTTGAACCTCTATAACACTCTTGGGTGGATCCCAAGCTTTCACTACCCCAACTTTTTACAGGTCCATTTCTACATTATCCATTGATATAATAATCCTAGACAATGAACCTAATAGAAACTAGAACCAACACTTTTTTGAAATTTCAATATTATAGGTTCTCTCTTAAAATGATCGAAACAATCCCCAAGTGTCTCATGTACTCCTCATCAGACACACTATAAACTAGAATAACATTTATGAAGAATACCAGGATCTGATCTTAGGGTGATTATAAGAATTTTTATATTATTCCCCTAAATGCTGAGGGGGAATTCATCATTGAAACATGTATCAATAAGTACTATCAATTATCATAGTGAAAAAAAATTTGTCATTATTATATACTCTTACTATAATTGAAAATGGATATAGCTTGATCTCATGTCAATATTCAATAACCCTCATGACCCTCTCCATAGATCAAATATTGCATGTAGCCTAAATAGTGGATATTTTTTCTTCCTATTCTCCTGATTTGAGAGATGGTAATCCAAACACTTCCTTAATCTATCATTATCTTTCTTGGAAAATAATATAGGGGACTTCCATACTGAATTGTTGGGTCCAACAAATCCCATACTTGATATATTATCAATTGCACCATAAGCTGAAAAAGAAATGTGGGAGCCTACTGATACATTGGTATTGGAATTGGGGCCTTCCTAGGGTGTAGATAAATGATGAATCATATCTCTCAAAGGGGAAAAATCCCCAAACATCCTTAGGAAACACATTCTTGAACTCTTCCACAATTTCAAGAAACTAGGATATCATATCATCAACTACACCATAGGTCATGATAAACGACTTTTGTGTAATCTATTTCACCATACAACATATGAGAAAATCCATCTTAATATGGGATTCCATAGCATTGATAATAAAATAAATCATCCAATCCCTATGGACACACCACATCCTCAACATAAAGACGTATATATGGGAATAAACTGGAAGTATTTTAAAAAAATATACAAAAATTCACAATAACTATCTTTTAATTTGTTGAATTCAATGATAAAATCAATTTTATTAAAATAAATTTATATTTCTGTTAATTTTAATTTATAATTAAAATTATAATTTAGTCTTCAAATATAGATTTTAAAATGATAAGTGATTTTATAACAAAAATAAAAATTAATTAATGTATCATAAAATTATCTTCTAATCATAAGAAAAAATATATTACTTTATGAATAAAAATTATTAAAATATATATTTTTTAAATAATAGTAAAAATTGTAAAATTATAAATACAAAATTATGTTTCATAAAAATAAAAACACCTATATAATTATTTTTAAATAATTTATGTACTTATACTATGATATAAATATATCATATTATCATTTATAAGATGCATAAATTATATTTAAAATTTCATAGATGAGGTTACTATTCTATTACCCTAATGTTTATTTCCGATAGATAGATTACTTTTCCAATTTTCATGTAACTATTAAATCTATATAGGTTGCCCGACTTATAGAAATAACTCTTATTTTATTCATTCTTCATTTAAAATGATTAAATTTTGTTCACAAATTGATTTTAGGGGGTTTATAATATATGATATAATTATAATAATTGAAAATCATTTGGTAAAATTTTGGATCATTACATGAACTGAATTCATAAGCTCAACCATGAAACTCTCAACCATGAAAGCATGATCTAGATCCCCAGAATTGGTAGTAGTACATAGAGGTATATCAAAGTATAATGAAGTTTATATGCATTCATCACTCAAAGGAATGAGCATGAAATAATAGATCATGAACTATATCCGTTGAAAATATAAAGAGGTTGGTGAACCTCAATGATTACTTAGACACAACCTCACTACCCTACTATGGTTGTACAAGCTAATGGATTCACACATCCCTTAATGTATCTAGAGAAAAATCATATCTGAATAGGTGCTCAAACTGTAACCATGATAGTGTATCTTAATCATTGGACCAGGTAACTTGTGTCATAATTTTGATTCATTTTTGTGTAATTTTTCTATTTATTCTTCTTCTATCATTTCCCCTATAGTATTCCTTTAATTTTATTGAGAAAAATGAGAAATGTTTGGTAACTATCATGTGGCGCATGAGTGGCGCTATGTTTGGAAAACCATGTGCTCATTAACAGGTAACTATATGGCCAAGTATTTTTTTTGGATAGAGGATTATCAAATAGTTACCACAAGGTTTTTTTTTCATGCAGGCTATACATGATATATATCCTTCATGGATAACGAGGGTTGTTAGATTTCCACACGGTTTGAGAAGCTTTGCGGGTAAACTGTGGGGCCTTTATTGGTCATTATAATTTGGGTTTTATGTATTTTTTGAAACCTATTTCTAACCATAAACCATCATTTCTTCCCGCTCATGGGATCCTGCACCCTAGGATCCTCTCCCCTTTCTATTGGCACCATTTAACCCCTATTTTTAGGTCATTTTGGTGTGGTTTCTTCTCAGTTCTTCACGTAAGTCTCTCTTTCCTAGTTTCATCAACGTTTATTGGGTACCTTATCTTCTTTGATTTGGTTTGCATTTTCCATCATCATAGGATTTTTATTTATTAGTATTTCATTATATTAATAGTGAAAAATTAATTTTTATGGATTTATATTTCATCTCTAGGTATCGATTGAGGTGTGGATGATATTTTCCACCATTTTCATGATGTTTCTTAACTCGATATAAGTGCTTCTATGAATAAAAATTATATGATGAATTTTATATTCTTGAATGGGGGTATAAATGTATTTTATGATTTAGGATTGTGGTAAAAAGGAGTTTATGATGGTTTTTTATATGTGTATAGCATGTAAGCGGTCATTATGAAGGAAGTCAGGTGTATTTCATGTGTAAACAATTATTGTCAAATTTGAAGGTTCTTTATAAATTTTATAACAGGTTTAATATTTTGTAAAACGGGTGAAAACATGTTTTAGAATAGTTTTTGAGTATGTTGGGATTTAAAATTGGTTGTAGTTGTGAATGTAGTGGTTTAAAAACATAGTTTTATTGTTTGGAATATGTTTATGTGAATGGGATGTTATATGTGATATGTGGAATGAAAATTGGGTACAAAAGGAATCTTTGGTAAATACATGGATGCACTAGGGTAAGTACTCTAGTTTAGTTAGAAGTCTATTGACTTTTTTTCATCTTATATGATTGATGAAACAACACAAAATAAATGATAATGATGATTTGAGAACACTATGCCCATGGCTAGTCCCCTCCTAGTGGCCCGTCCATGAGAACACTATTTGTTGTGGTTACTATACCAGTTTTTCACAAAAATACGATTTTACTAGTTTCCAATTGATCTAGTTTCTATAGTTTTTATGAAGAATTTTTTATCTTCATTCATATTTCTCTTACCGTAGGGATACTGTGTTTTTTGGATGGTAATTTCAAAAAGAAATTTTGGTTTCCTTATATATTATTTTTATAAATAATGATTCAATATTTCATTTTTATAACAAAATCACATTATAATTTCTTATAATTTTTATACCACCTAATATGTTTATTTATATTCATCCTTCTAGGACATGGATCACACCCAACATACACCTTTTGGTGTACGTAGAATTAATTTTTTTACTCAGGTAAAGGTAAGATATATCATGATGGTGGTTAGGATTTCTGGTGGTATTATTCATGCATTTGTTTTTGGGGGTGGCTTTATGATGATTGTCCTCATCTTTAATTGCTTTTTTTGGATAGTTTCCAATTACATTTACATTGAACACTTTTGGGTTTTGTTTAAATTATTTAGATATTGAACTAGAAAATTGGCATGTCTTGTTGGGTTTTGAATATTATTTTTACTATTTTTGATTGACTATGATTATTTTCATTTTTGAAATCATTACCAAGTTGTGTTGTTTGTACCCACACACTAGTTACCAACTCGACGGTATCAGGTTTGACTTTCGAGCATGATCATAGGCTGGGTTCAGTGTCAACTTGAATAGAACTATGAATTGGTTTGTTAAATAATTATATCAATATGGGAATCAATTTATTATGTTAACTTATTTAGGATGAATATAGATGGACGAGATCTAGTATTTTGGGTGCAAGAGGTTCTGGTTGTGACTAGGGTGCATGGAAAGGACACCTCATGACAGATCTGGAGTCACCTTTGTATTTTGGGATTTTTTGTGACGTCCCCTACATTTCAGATATATATATTTCATATTGTATATGGATACTTGGTGGGGGTAGAGTGGTTTTTATATTTGTTCCAGTTATTGGAATGGATTTTTTTATGAATTGAATTGTGGATGTGTTTAAGATCTTTTTGATAATTATGGAAGTTTTTAGAATGGTCATATTGATATTTTTTCCTATGGTTATTGCTTTTTGTAAAAAATTGTGTCCCTATATAATTCTTGTGTATCCATGAGAGGGGGATAGAGATAGTTCTCCCCAATGAATTGGTTTTAGATTAGTTGAATATAAGATCATGTTGTTTATCCATTCTTATAGGGAGAAGGTTGTAATGTTACTTCAGTTAGAGAATCTTAACCTGGTGCTAGGAAGGACAATGCTCTACTATTTCTTTAGAACAAGACTCCTTTATTCTGATTTCCCATAGTTCCCCAAGTGGTAAAAGAGTTTCCTTATAATTTAAATTATAGATTTTAATATATTAACACTCTTGAAGAAGTCAGGGTGAAATGTGTTTTTTTTATACTAGAAAATCCCTGTCGGATGTGGTGGGACTTAGTGGTCTAAATTGGAAGGATTTAAAAGATGAAATAGGATTACATCAAGGTGTTTTATAATGATTTGTATTATCATATGGTCCTTTACTATTCCAGATCCTGAGAATTTATAGCTATTTTTAAATAGACCAGTATCTGCTTGAGTATTCCAACTGTTTTGTTTAGTTAGCTCAATACAAACCTGAAATTGATTCCTACATGAAGAATAAGGGTTAGTGTTTCAAGAGGCGGTTGCATCTAGAGATGTACTCTCATGTACTTTTGTTTAAGATAAAGACTTATTTTAAGTGGTTTACCATGCTTTCATAGTGCATCTTGCAAAGGTTTAAATTTTATTATCCCTCTTGTATTCAATCAGAAAATGGTAGTGGTTTTTAATATGATAGAAATAAAGTTGGGTGAGTAGGAGAAGAAAGTAGGTGGTAGTTTAGGAAATCCTTCCTGACAGTCTTAGTTAGTGGATTTTGGTGTGGTTTCAGTTGTGTTCCACCAATATATAATGGAAGGAGAAATATTTCTTGTGTTCAGAACTCCTCCCAAAAAATTCCATCAGTGCATATCTATGGGACACATGGAACATTTTTTCAATATAATCCCCCCATTTCATAGTGGCGTGAGATATGTGGCTTCTAGAGGGATTCCATTATATATAGATCCATCGATGGAGGTTGGATTTTGATTGGGTTGTACTATCATAATCTATGGATCCTCATCGGTTCAGTTCTAGTTGAGGTAAGATCTAGAGGTCTGTGGTCACACTCAAACTCAGGACGAAACGAGGAATCTCTATGTTGTGGACTAAGCACCAACAGTAATATAAGCAGGGGCATCAATATTTCAAGGTACCAATTTGATTTCATCATATATTGTTTTTAATAATGGTGCTTTTATTTCATTTATAACATCATGTATTGTTAACCTATCCAATTTTTCAAATGAGTTTTTTTTGTATGTGATTTAATTGGTAACTCCACTCTATAAAAAGCGAGAAAAGGGTCTTAGGGTCTACCTCGTCCACTCATTATGTCAGGGTTGAGTTAAAATGGGATTACATGCATTTAGAGTTGGACCCTTTTATGTAATACTCGACATGGATTGGATGGAAATAATTTAGGTGTATATCGACTGCTTTTGGCAGTATGTGAGTTTTGTGGAACCTGATGGATGTAACCAGGATGTTCAAGGACAATTAAATCCTCGATCGGGTTGCGCAAGACCTCCACTATAGAAATCAGGATGTTATGTTATTCAGTTATCATTGCATTGGTTGTAGGATGATGGTTGTTCACCTGAGGGTATAATACCTCCTATGATGGATGAGTTCCAATAGGATTCCCCGAGGACTTTTCTAGTTATCCACTGAAACATGATGTGGAGTTATTGATTGATTAGGAACCAGGGAAACAACTAATATCACTTCCATCGTATTGTAGATCCCCCACTAAGTTGAATGAATTTATATTATTACTAGATTATTTGTAATCCAATGTATTTATTATCTCAACCATCTCAAATTGGGATTCCATAGTCATATGGTATATTCGTTCAACATGTTTTTTTGATAGATATTGAGGATCCATTGTGTGAGGATTGTAATTGTTTTGTAAAGGGGCCCATGTTTAATGCCTTTTTTTCAATACCTTTATAAATAAATGGGATCACCATTTGTAACACCCCAGGTAAATAAAGATTATGAAAATTTCATATTTATCCATATTTGTGAATAAAATATTGATATGACTTTAAAGGGGACGCTATGCTCGATGGCGTACCCAACACGCAACAACGAGTTTCTTGGGAATCTTACGTTGCACTCTAATAATAAAATAATATTATTTTAAATGGTAGTTAACATGTAGCCATTGTATTGGGGGTAATGGATATAAATATCTAAAATATGATTATATATGTTTTTAAATGTTTTTACATTTATCCAATAGAGGATAGAGGCTTAAAATACGGAAAGAATTCAATTTTAGGCGTATACGCTCTAGTTTTCACTTATCACCTTTTGATGTTGAACCATCATTAAATATAGTTTTGTTCACTCTTAAACATTATTTTGGACCAAATTAATCTCTTATTAATAATCGGGACATCAAAATTTACTTTGTGTAAATTTTTGGTACCTTTCTGATAAAGTTCATTTTTTAATGAATAGTGTAAAATGTTGTATTTTAATTCAAAACCAAATTTCAATCTAATTTATTTATATCATTAGATTATATTTTGAATTGTTTTTAAAGTGAAATTAGAATATATTTTTACCATTAAATCCAATAGTGGTCGTTGGAATTAATTTCACATTGAAATCAGACTTAAACTAGTGTCAATCTTTTGATACTTATTGTTTCATAAAAACACGCTATTTGCTCTGACAGCGGGAATTAATTATTAAATTAATTAATGTGACTTATATGTTTTGAATTTTGTAAAATAGACATAATTTTTGAATTCGGAATATCAAATATAGCTTAGGGTGAATTTTTGGGATTTTTCTGAAAAACTTCAATTTTTGATGAATAGTGAAACCACTAAGTGGTACTTATAAAAACTGATTTTCCGTTTAATTGAAATTTTTCCATCAATGTGTTTTGATTTTCAAAAATCCGACATACATGGTTGTCATTAAGAAGTAAAATGTGGTTCAATGGGATAAAAATAATTTGTTGGTGAATAGTAACTTATTATGTTTTTAATCGCGATTAGTGGTAATTAGTGTAGTTTAAGGTAAAAATAATGCTTTAATAAAATAAGATGAGCTTGAAACATTTCCTACCCTCATTGGTTGTGTCATGGACGACCAATACAAGCCATGGGTCAACTTGGGGACCCCATGGAGCCACTTTGGTTGGGAAATGACATAAATAACTTTTTATTTAATGTAAATGTAAAAATGACACAAGCATGATATGTTTTACTAAAACAAGTTTTAAGTGGGGTTATACAAGTCAGATGTTTTTTTATAAATAGTCATTGGAAATCTAAAAAGATTTCCTACATCATAGTAATTGTTTTATAATTTTTAGAAATTAAATAAATTAAATTATTTATGACATCATAATGATGTAGCGATGACATCATTATCTGATGATTTAAATAAAATGGAAAGATAATGTAAAATCTATGAACTAAACATGTCCAAAACTTATTGGATGAGTGGATTTCGAAACCTTATCACCTTATCCACGAATTATATCAATGTGGGACCTTTTAAAACCGAAGCACATTTTCAAATAACGTAATATTTCTTACTTTCCAAAAGTGCCTCTCCTTTCCTCTTATAAAAGGCCCCCACCTCTACCTCATTTCACACACTACTCAAGCCTTTGGCTCGAACAACCCCTGACCATTTACTCTCTCCAAATCCCTCTCCTCATCCTACAGAATTTCCTTTGGGCAGTATCCTTCCAAAAGAACCCTTTAGGCTCAAATCAAAAGGAGTTACACTTTTAAAGGTAATTCATTCTCTCTTGTTCATTTGTTTCATTTTGCTTCTCCAACCCCATAAACTCTTTTTATTTATTTCTTTTGTAACAAAAACAGTATCTTAAATATACTAGGATGTTGTTATAAGATTTATTCTAGCTACACTCTCACACAACTACATAAAATGTTAAAATAACATCCGGTTTCCGTGGATGGCAAAATTCTGCCTCTCGAAACGATGATTTTTCAATAATCATTTAACACATTCAAAGGTGGCCATTATGATGTCACTATTTTTATATATGATATATAATATGTTTATTTTTTACTTATTCTTCTGTATTTTTCAGTTGTGTCTTACCTTTATGGCTTCCATTATGGGTATACGCGATATCTTCATTTTAGGAAGTGCGGACTACCGCCCCCTCAAAGTGATGTGATTCGTTAATGCCATATGTGGGATGTATAAAAGATGGATTTAATGTTATTATATATTATTTTATACTGAAATTATTATATACCTCTATATTATTATTATTTATTTCCATTAAAGTATGAGATAGAAATGAAAGTAGCGTTCATGCGTACGTACGGCTTACCGTCTCCATGAACGGTACATTTCATTTCTTATCCCCAAATGTAATGTACTATTATAAGTACATGTATATAATAGATATATATGATGAATTATACATATAAATGATCAATATAATTCTGTAATTAAAATATACATACCTCTAATTTAGTTTTAATTCCATTAATATGAGATAGAAATGAAAGTAGCGTTCATTCGTGCGTACGGCTTACCGTCTCCATGAACGGTGCATTTCATTTCTTACCTCTAAATGATTATGTAATGTTATAAATGCATGCATGTACTGGATATATATGACATATATGATATCTACATCATGAATACAATTCTGGATATAATAAACATTTGGCCACACGAACAACATGTAATTGTAAGAAGTCCACTTTCGACTTAAGAACCAAATATTGGCAAAAAAATATTATTAACTTAAATGATTACAAAATGTTTATGACATGGTAATAAGTGATATAAAAGGAATAATGAACTTTAAAATGGTTCTTAAGGAAATAGAAATTAACTCAAGTTTATTATTCATGAGATTAAAGAACGATCGAGTCAAGTCGGACCCGAGGTAAGGGATCTTACACCTCTCTTTCTTCTTAAGTACACTCTTTTATGTCATTCCTTTTAAGCTCATATTTATTATGATTGGGATGTTCTTTTTTTATTACTACTACTGTACTTATTATGTTCATATGATGAGAGACCCTATTTCCTCTCATCAATCCATTTTGGAAGTTTTGAGTGGCGCCGTTAGGCTGCCGAATTTTCGTAAGGGATTTTTCATCTCAATTTTATTCCCGTGATATTTATGCTACATTTGCCACAAATTCCATTGAGTGGTGTATGTAATGACCATTATTCTACTATTTGTGTAATATACTTTCATTTATGAGTATTTACATCAATGATCTATTTTCCTTCTTTCATTGGGTGTATGTTTTGAAAGATACCCAAGTCGGTAAGGGAACCTTTCACCCTCCTCTTTTTTAAAAGACTTCTTTTGTTGGGTCTTTTAATTTTCATATTGTTATGTTGGGATATGTTATCATATATCCTTATTGATGTAAATTTTATTTCCAAGTGATGAGATACACTTTTTATCTCTCATCAACTCATTTTGATGTGATGTCGTTAGGCTGTCAAGGGACCTTTTTAACCCAATTTCGATTTCTTTTGGTTCAACATGTAGTCATTGAATATGTCATCCATTGAATATGTGTGAATGACCTTTTATTGTTTTACACTTAATATCCACTTATATTGGGTGTATTTATATTTCTCACACATATGTTTGAGATTTATTTGTCCTTAATTTAAGGATACCTTCTTTATAAGGGATTTCATCACATTTGACATTCCAATTGAGGGTTCATTGTTGTTATACACAAATTCACTTTTATATGTTGTATATACTGTCCTTCGGAGTATTATATCATGAATCCATTTATTCTCATGATATTATAATGTTTTGACTAAATGTTATTCCTCAATTATTGTATTCAAGTGTCTCTAATTTTGGTAAAACCCCTTTAACCAAAATATCATTTTAAATGTTTTAATTATTTGTTCTTATTAATATCAATGTTTTCAAAATGGTTTTAAGGATTTATTTATATGGATATTAATGGTTTAAAATTTTAAGAATCAAGGTGGTATGGGACACTTTGATTCAAAAATCTCTTTATTAAATGTTTTAAATGGTTTTGGAAATGGTTTCTTTTTGAATGGATTCATTATTTCAATATACTAAAATGTTATATTGTGATTGAAATGTGGAAATGTTATTTTTCCTTTATGAATGTTTTATGTGATAAATTTATGTTATGGTTCTTGGGCATTGTTATGAAAACGGGTGGTTCCGTGATAAACTAAGGGCGGGTGAGCCCGATATAGCTCTCCAATGCATTGGGTAACGCGAAGGAGTGAAACGTTAAGGTTTCTCCGAAGAGATTTTAGGGAATATACTGTGATGGGTATTCTAAACGTAACCAAGAGGGTTACTCCCTACGTAAGAATGTTGTGAATTCCTCAAGTTACCTTTATGTCTTATGATTTATATGATTTATTCATGGTTTTATGAGGTATGTTAAAGTGCCTATGTTTAGTGGGTAAAGTATGATTTCATTCTTATGTATAGATGAACTCATGATTCCTTTCCATATTTTTTTTATATAACGCTTACTGAGCTTTTTATGCTCATCCCAAGTTTTTGAAATGTTTTTCACAGGTCACGGGAAAGGTACATGATAAGATGATAGAGTCAAGGATGTGTCAAGAAAGAATCCAAGTTTTATTTTAAATATGTTTCTGTTGTTGGGAAGAATGAATCATGTCTTTTATGTAACCACTTTGTTTAAAGGTGGAATATAATGCAAGTTGCAAGATCTAATTCTCTAAAACTCTAAACCTAAAAAGATCCTCAATGTGTAATCTTGTGATAACTCAAGATTAAGTATGGTTTAAGGCTGGGGACTTATAGTTGGTATCAGAGGTCGGTTTAGATAACTTTAGAGGTTAGGGTGTTCTTTAAGCATAAGTGAAATTACCATAATGGTTAGGATTTCAGAAAGAGTCCTAGTTTTAGATAAAGTGAATGAGTAAGTATATCTTAGTGTTTATCCTACTCATTAGTACATGATGGTTTTGTTGATATACTCACACTGACATTTCTGTTTTTAGTGAATGGATGGATCTAGCAGGCACCAAAGAGACAACAGGTTTGAAGGAAACTGTGGTGGTTCTATGATTAAGATACTAGATAAAAAGGGGGATTCAATGAGGAAACTCCTGGTTGTTCTAAACCAACTATCAATGAGTCATGATCAACCACTTGAACCTTGGTATGATCTTTAATGCATCATGTATTAGGTGACCAATCGATGTTGAAGTTCAGGTAATAATTATAAAGGTAACCATTAGAGTTTATATAATCCTTACTTTTGAGGTAATTATGGGTTACTCTATGATATGATGAAAAATGAAAGGAATGAGATAAACTTGAGGTTAAAATTTGTTATGATTATTTTTGAAGATTTTATCTCATTTTGGGGAATGTTTTAAGAATTATATAGTTTTGGAAAAAGGACAACACGCAGACCGTGTGACAACCCGTCGCGTCGGACAAAGCTGCAGGAATCGAACCCACAACCAAAGTGTGACTGGTATTTATCGCCTACCACTGGACTACGTGAAGTCCCTGGTTAGTTTGACTAATTCTTTCTAGTTTTATGATTTTATCAATTAAGAGTAAGATGATTTTGGGTTATTTATGAAAATGATTAACCTATCATGGAGGATATGTGATTAGGATAATTACTTTTAAATACGAGACTTTAGGAGCAACTGATGTTGTTTGGAAATAATTGTTATGATTTAACTTGGAGGACTATGTGACTAAATCCTTCAAATATTTGGGTTTCAATCTTATATTGGTTTTCTTTGAATAATTTTATGGACAAATTTTTTATCGGAATGTCCTCGTTGAACTTTGGGTTTTGTTGGAAAAAATTTTGAGATTAAGAATAGATTTTCTTTTTATAAAGGGTTATCTTTTTTTTGGATTATCTGACCTTGTACTAACCTCTATAGTTTTGGTTTTGGTTAAAGCCTAAAGACATGGGATGTATATAGTTCTCTTTTGTGGATTAGGTGATTCTCTAGAAGTTGATTATAGTACTCTTAATGTGAACAAGTCTCCCTAAATACTTGTCTTTTGGAAAAAATATGAGTTTGATTAAGGAATCTAGTAAAAGTTGAAAGTCAACATGATAAGTGATTATGCTTCCTTATGAATATGTTCCTCAATAAAAAGTAACTTAAAACAAAAATTTTGTTTATTAACTTTTCCTACTGGGGAACCCAACACCGTTTAGCCCATCACAAGTTTGTGATTTTCTTATTGTTAACTTTCTCCTAAACATGTTTTCTATCACTCTCCATCAAGAACATGACCCTTTGCTTTTTCTTCCATGTCCATGTTTTTCTACATGGAATTCTAGTATGGGTTAACTCGGGTGACCTCTGTACTTATCTTCCTTTATTTTAAAGTGGTTGTTTTACCGACTCTTGTTCTGATGTGGGACTTTCAAGGATGTTTCCAAGCGCAATTTTAAAAATTGCGAGGACGCAATTCCCAAAAGGGGGGATGGATGTAACACCCCAGGAAAATAAAGAATATGACATTTTCATATTTATCAATATTTGTGAATAAAATATTGATATGACTTTAAAGGGGACGCTATGCTCGATGGCGTACCCAACACGCAACAACGAGTTTCTTGAGAATCTTACGTTGCACTCTAATAATAAAATAATATTATTTTAAATGGTAGTTAACATGTAGCCGTTGTATTGGCAGTAATGGATAGAAATAACTAAAATATGATTATATTTGTTTTTAAATGTTTTTACATTTATCCAATATAGGATAGAGGCTTAAAATACGGAAAGAATTAAATTTTAGGCGTATATGCCCTAGTTTTCACTTATCACCTTTTGATGTTGAACCATCATTAAATATAGTTTTGTTCACTCTTAAAAATTCTTGTGGACCAAATAAAACTCTTATTAAGAATCGGGACATCAAAATTTACTTTGTGTAATTTTTTTGTACCTTTCTGATAAAGTTCATTTTTTTAATGAATATTGTAAAATGTTGTATTTTAATTCAAACCCACATTTTAATATAATTTATCTATATGATTAGATTATCTTTTGAAATGTTTTTAAAGTGAAATTAGAATATATTTTTACCATTAAATCCAATATTGGTCGTTGGAATTAATTTCACTATGAAATCAGACATAAACTAGTGTCAATCTTTTGATACATATTGTTTCATAAAAACCCGCTATTTGCTCTGACATTGGCAATTAATTATTAAATTAATTAATGTGACTTATATGTTTTGAATTTTTTAAAATAGAGTTCATTTTTAAATTCGGAATATCAAATATAGCTTAGGGTGAATTTTTGGGATTTTTCTGAAAAACGTCAATTTTTGATGAATAGTGAAACCACTAAGTGGTACTTATAAAAACTGATTTTCCGTTTAAATGAAATTTTTCCATCATTGTGTTTTGATTTTCAAAAATCCGACATATATGGTTGTCATTAAGAAGAAAAATGTCATTCAATGGGATAAAAATAATTTTTTGGTGAATAGTAACTTATTAAGTTTTCAATCACGATTAGTGGTAATTAGTGTAGTTTAAGGTTAAAATAATGCTTTAATAAAATAAGATTATCTTGACACATGTCCTACCCTCATTGGTTGTGTCATGGCCGACCAAGGCAAGCCATGGGTCAACTTGGGGACCCCATGGAGCCACTTTGGTTGGGAAATGACATTAATAACTTTTTATTTAATGTAAAAGTAAAAATGACACAAGCATGATATGTTTTACTAAAACAAGTTTTAAGTGGGGTTATTAAAGTCAGATGTTTTTTTATAAATAGTCATTGGAAAGATAAAACGATTTCCTACATCATAGTAATTGTTTTATAATTTTTAGACATTAAATAAATTAAATTATTTATGACATCATAATGATGCAGCGATGACATCATTATCTGGCGATTTAAATAAAATGGAAAGATAATGTAAATTCTATGAACTACACATGTCCAAAACTTATTGGATGAGTGGATTTTGAAGCCTTATCACCTTATCCACGAATTATATCAATGTGGGACATTTTAAAAACGAAACACATTTTCAAATAAAGTAATATTTCTTACTTTCCAGAAGTGCCCCTTCTTTCCTCTTATAAAAGGCCCCCACCTCTACCTCATTTCACACACTCCTCAAGCCTTTGGCTCGGCCAAACCCTGACCATTTACTCTCTCCACATCCCTATCCTAATCCTAGAGAATTCTCTTTTGGCAGAATCTTTTCAAAGGAATCCTTTAGGCTCAATTCAAAAGGAGTTACACTTTTATTGGTAATTCATTCTCTCTTGTTCATTTGTTTCATTTTGATTCTCCAACCCCATAAACTCTTTTTATTTATTTCTTTTGTAACAAAACCAGTATATTCAATATAATAGGATGTTTTTATAAGATTTATTCGAGTTAAAATCTCACACAACTAAATAAAATGGTTAATGAACATACGGTTTCCGTTGATGGCGAAATTCTGCCTCTCGAAACGATGATTGTTCAATACTCATTTAACACCTTCAAAGGTGTCCATTATGATGTCACTATTTTTATATATGATATATAATATGTATGTTTTTTACTTATGCTTCTGTATTTTTCATTTGTGTCTTCCCTTTATGGCTTCCGTTATTGGTATACGCGATAGCTTCATTTTAGGAAGTGCGGACTACCGCCCTCTCAAAGTGATGTGATTCGTTAATGCCATTCGTGGGACGTATAAAGGATGGATTTAATGTTATTATAAATGATGTTATACTGGAATTATTATATACCTATATATAATTATTATTTATTTCCATTAAAGTATGAGATAGAAATGAAATTAGCGTTCATGCGTACGTACGGCTTACCGTCTCCATGAACGGTGCATTTCATTTCTTATCCTCAAATGTAATGTACTATTATAAGTACATGTATATAATGGATATATATGATGAATGATACATATAAATGATGAATATAATTCTGTAATTAAAATATACATACCTCTCATTTAGTTTTAATTCCATTAATATGAGATAGAAATGAAAGTAGCGTTCATGCGTACGTATGGCTTACCGTCTCCATGAACGGTGCATTTCATTTCTTACCTCTAAATGATTATGTAATGTTATAAATGCATGATTGTACTGGATATATATGACATATATGATATCTACATCATGAATACAATTCTGGATATAATAATGATTTGGCCACACGAACAACATGTAATTGTAAGAAGTCCACTTTCGACTTAAGAACCAAATATCGGCAAAACAAATATTATTAACTTTAATGATTACATAATGTTTATGACATGGTAATAAGTGATATAAAAGGAATAATTAACTTAAAAATGATTCTTAAGGAAATAGAAATTAACTCAAGTTTATTATTCAGGAGATTAAAGAACGATCGAGTCAAGTCGGACCCGAGGTAAGGGATCCTACACCTCTCTTTCTTTTTAAGTACACTCTTTTATGTCATTCCTTTTAAGCTCATATTTCTTATGATTGGGATGTTCTTTTATATTACTCCTACTGTACTTATTATGTCCATATGATGAGAGACCCTATTTCCTCTCATCAATCCATTTTGGAAGTTTTGAGTGGCGTCGTTAGTCTGCCGAATTTTCGTAAGGGATTTTTCATCTCACTTTTATTCCCGTGATATTTATGCTACATTTTCCAAAAATTCCATTGAGTGGTGTATGTACTGCCCATTATTCTACTATTTGTGTAATATACTTTCATTTATGAGTATTTACATCAATGACCTATTTTCCTTCTTTCATGGGGTGTATGTTTTGAAAGATATCCAAGTCGGTAAGGGAACCTTTCACCCTCCTCTTTTTTAAAAGACTTCTTTTGTTGGGTCTTTTAATTTACATATTGATATGTTGGGATATTTTCTCATATATCCTTATTGATGTAAATTTTATGTCCAAGTGATGAGATACACTTTTTATCTCTCATCAACTCATTTTGATGTGATGCCGTTAGGCTGTTAAGGGAACTTTTTAACCCAATTTCGATTTCTTTGGGTTCAACACGTAGTCATTGAATATGTCATCCATTGAATATGTGTGAATGACCTTTTATTGTTTTACACTTAATATCCACTTATATTGGGTGTATTTATATTTTTCACACATATTTTTGAGATTGATTTGTCCTTTATTTAAGGATACCTTCTTTATAAGGGATTTCATCACATTTGACATTCCTATTGAGGGTTCATTGTTGTTATGCACCAATTCAATTTTATATGGTGTATATACTCTCCTTTGGAGTATTATATCATGAATCCATTTATTCTCATGATATTATGAAGTTCTGACTAAATGTTATTCCTCAATTATTGTATTCAAGTGTCTCTAATTTTGGTAAAACCCCTTTAACCAAAATATCATTTTAAATGTTTTAATTATTTGTTCTTATTAATATCCATGTTTTCAAAATGGTTTTAAGGATTTATTTATATGGATATTAATGGTTTAAAATTTTAAGCATCAAGGTGGTATGGGACACTTTGATTAAAAAATCTCTTTATTAAATGTTTTAAATGGTTTTGGAAATGGTTTCTTTTTGAATGGATTCATTATTTCAATATACTAAAATGTTATATTTTGATTGAAATGTGGAAATGTTATGTTTCCTTTATGCATGTTTTATGTGATACATTTATGTTATGTTTCTTGGGCATTGTTATGAAAACGGGTGGTTCCGTGATAAACTAAGGGTGGGTGAGCCTGATATAGCTCTCCAATGCATTGGGTAACACGAAGGAGTGAGAAGTTAAGGTTTCTCCGAAGAGATTTTAGGGAATATACTGTGATGGGTATTCCAAACGTAACCAAGAGGGTTACTCCCTACGTAAGAATGTTGTGAATGCCTCAAGTTACCTTTATGTCTTATGATTTCTATGATTTATTCATGGTTTGATGAGTTATGTTAAAGTGCCTATGTTTAGTGGGTAAAGTATGATTTCATTCTTATGTATAGATGAACTCATGATTCCTTTCCATATTTTTTTTATATAACCTTTACTGAGCTTTTTATGCTCATCCCAAGTTTTTGAAATGTTTTTCATAGGTTACGGGAAGGGTACATGATAAGATGATAGAGTCAAGGATGTGTCAAGAAAGAATCCAAGTTTTATTTTAAATATGTTTCCGTTTTTGGGAAGAATGAATCCTGTCTTTTATGTAACCACTTTGTTTAAAGGTGAATATAATGCAAGTTACAAGATCTAATTCTCTAAAACTCTAAACCTGAAAAGATCCACAACGTGTAATCTTGTGATAACTCAAGATTATGTATGGTTTAAGGCTGGGGCCTTATACCATTCATGTTAATATTGACATACCATCCTCAAATGGAATGTCATACATAGTAAGAAAATCATGGCATGGAAGCAACATTATGATATTGTGTTTTGGACATAGTTGGTTCATGGGATAACCATTAGGGATTGAATTATTTTTCTTATAACAATAGTTTCAAATCCTTAATATATACGGGTATTGTTGAGGAATATTACATTAACCCTTGTCAGATGCCTTGGTGTTGGGTTGAGGTGGTTGATACCTTACTATTGGGATCAAACTTAGTGGAAGTGACATATGAGATGTTCAACCTGAGAATGTTGTGTTTGAGGATAACTCGGAGTAACCGTAAACATCATCCTCATCATTGACACTTAGATCGTGAGTGATCTGTTAGTGAATGGGAGGTCGTGAAAGTGGCACCTTGATTGGGTCATCAATATTTTGGTAGGAAGGGGAAGAAAATGAAGAGGGATTTTTGAACAATTGACATCATTCAGAAGATCAGTATGTTGGAATACATGTCAGTCTTTCCACGTAGATGATGTAGCATCATGATATAATTCATGTCTCCCAATTTATTTTGTATAACCTTGATTTGTCTACTATGATGGATTGGGACAAGTTGGAAATAGAGCCTCATCTATATGTGTTTGAGAAGAATGTACAAATAATTGATACTAACGAGAATGTTCTTAATGATAATTATATTCCATTGGTTTGTATTATTTTGATGCATCAAAATGATTTGAATTATTCTTGGGAGAAGATGTTTTTAGTTGAACATGAGTACCCATTTCTATTCACTGGATATTTTTTGAGTAGATTTTATAGGGTGGGATGTTTACATGCTGGGGATAATGAGAACAACTGTGATTCCTTTTCAATGTATGTTTATGTTTATTTTTTGTCATAGATTTTCCACTATGGGATTTCATTCATTTTTTGTAGAAGAATTTTATTGTTGGGGTAAATAGCAGTGTTTGAATGATTTAGAAAACAATGTTTCCTTGACAAGGTAACCGAGTGACAAAGTGGTGTTTTGGAAATATTATTATTACAAGGTTGGTGCAATGTCAGCATACTGTATGGGATAACCATGATGAATGTACTTCTAGAATAGCAATGGGAACACAGTTTCTGCATGGTTTAGAAAACTGTACATCATGTGCATGTTATTAAAAATTGTTTATTTATGTTTTATCTATACCATGTTTTAATATTGAAATCCTCATTTCTTCACCCACATTTTTTCCACTACCCTAGGAGCCTCCCCCCCACTATTAAAATCCTTAGACTTCAATTTTTAGGTTATTTGGCTGTGGATTCTCCTCAATTCTTTAGGCAAGCCTCTATTTTCTGAGTTTCTTCCTCTTTTCCTTGGATCCTTATATTCTTTCTTGGGTACTACTTTTTCTAGATGTTTGGGTGTCCTATTAATGATCATGTCTTCATTTTTATGATGTAATATTTATTTTTATGTGATGATGATTACTATATATGGTTTAATTGAGGGGTCGTTGATGTTTTTCCCTATTTTCTAGAAGTTTCGTTAAATAAGGTAGGTGGTTCTGTGGGTCAACAATATTCGAAGAACAATATTTTGATTCTTGAGGGTTTAAATGTATTATACATCTTCAGGGTATAGTGAAAAAGGTGTTTATGGCTGTTTTTTATATGGTAATGGTTTAAAGGATATTTTTTTAACAGAAATGAGGTTTATTTCTTAGGTGAACTATTGAAGAGAAATTGGAATATGCTTTATACATTATTTAACATTTTTAATAAAATGTGAATGTGATGAGAAATAGGATTTAGAATTGTTGTTCTATGAATTAAAATTTAAAAGTGGTTTTTTATGTGAAATTAGGTTATTTCATTCATGGTTATATTGTTTGGGATATATTTATGTAAATGTGATTTTATATGTTATATGTGAAAACAAATTGAGAACGATGGGATGCCTGGGTATATATTGGGGTGGTAAAGGACTATTATACTCGTTGATATTGAAATAGATCATCCAGGATTCATCTAACAAGATTGACAATAAAACACTAACAAAATGATAATGATGATTGGAGACCATTAGGCTCGTGGGGTGTCCCATACTACTGGCTTATTCATGATTTTTTTTGTTAATGGTGGAAATACCATTTTTCATTAAGAGATGATTCACTTAGTGTCCAATTGAGTTAGTTCTTTCAGGGGTATTCCATGAGAACTTTATATTTTTTGATATTTCTACTACCATTGAATTATGGTGTACCTAGTTTGTTATTTATAATGAAATACATGGTTTCCTAATAAATTCCATAAATAATGTTTCATGGTTTAATTTTTATAGAGATTCACATTATTCGTTATTATAATGTTTGAAAAATTGATGAATTTATTGGTCCAAATCCCAATGGTCTTTGGATCAAAACCTACATATACTTTTAGGTGTATATAGACATGGTTATATTTGGCTTCGGTAATGTTCAGAGGTATCATTATGGTTGTTTTAATTTCCAGTGGACTTATTCCTATGTGTTTTTTTTGGTGGTGTGAGGATGATGCTCCTCATGTTTATTTTTTTTGTATAGTGTCATGTTCCCTTTTTGGTGTATCCCTTTGGGATTTTTTAAATGTTGTAACCATTGAACCAGAAAATTCTATTTCCACAATTGGTTGTCATTATTTATTTGTGGTTTATTTAATACAATTGGTTGTTTATGATTACTTATATGTGTTAAATCATTCCCATTTTTCATTTTTAATACCCATGAAATTATTACAATCCTATGGTGATCGGGGACACCCATCAGGCCCTTCTACAGGATGGGTTAGGTGTTAGGTTGAATGAAACACCCACTTGGATTGTAAAAACATGACCCCATCATTGTTCTAATAAGCCATGGATAATGATCAATGCCATAACCACCATCTGATCTATCAGTTTCCTTGCAAGATGGAAAAATCATGTCCCCACATCAAACCTAACCTCATAAAAATATCGGTCAGGCTTGCCTAGGAACATGAGGGGTCATACCACTAAAACTCATGATTTCTTCTAAGAATACACACCTCACTTTTTCGTAATGTGAGTATAATCTACAACAAGAAACATATTGGTATGATATTTTCATAACATGGAGGTTACACCTCCTAAATAGTACATTGTATCAACTCATCATCATCATGAAGATCATCCAAGTTATCCAAATAATGAATTTCATTTTTCATATAACATAGTGGAACCCTGAAATTGATAAGACTTATATTATCAATTGGTATATCAAGATAGATGAATCAAGAAGTTATTGGAAACCACAACCAATTATTTTATTAATCAACCAAAAATTTTATACTACAACAAGTGTCGACATATAAAAATTCAAAAGACTAGTGATCAGACTCCATTGTATGGATAGTTTAGCTGCTACACCAACACTAGAGACCATGTCCTATAATATAAACTCAAAACTCCGAACACAATTTCCATATATAAATCTGTCAAACTCAAATACTAAGGTATAACATACACATTTGATATCACTTTTTCATGACCTGTACCAATGGTACTCATGTCGCGACTACCCCAAGTCCACATCTGTTAGACTAGGGGTGGGAAACTACTGCTGAGTAAGAATATAAAACAAATGGGAGGCCTTAGACTAATGTTCATGTCCACACAAACCCTATAATAAATGAAAACAAAATATTAAGAATTATTTCATCTACTATAAATGGATGTAAGCGTCAAAAATCCCACAATCAAAGTACACAAATATGTATTATAAAGAAAAATGTCCATAAAAAATCCATCAAAATTGAATCTAAGAACACATCCAAGATAAATTAATAGAAGTGGATTGTTTTCATAGTAACCGCATGAACACACCTATATCAATCCACATCACTAAGATCCATCAAATCTTAGACCCTATAGGTATTCTTTAAAATTCAATCATTTTTAGAATACCCAACTCATGCTATAAAATCACATGAATTAGTGAGCACAAAAATAAAAAATATCACACAATGAAGTTACAAATAATGTAGAATAATAATAACATATTTATAATCATATTTATATATATCCAAATCAATGAAAATAAGAGTATTCTGATTTAATCAACATTGACATAATGCACCAATTTAATGTCCCAACCATATTTCCATCATAGGATTCCTACACAATGGTTTACATAACACTCAACTTGGAGAAAAAATTCCATTATTCATAAAGCAAAAATAATGTCCTTCATATATGTAATGATCATAGGGTGTCACCCTAAAAATTATGCACTGAATATACGAAGAGAACAATACATATCTGAAGACCACCCCGAAGGCCATGTGGTATACCAAAAATTTATTTTGTAATAACCCTCTTTGTAGTGTATAGGAACATGAATAATGGTGGACATGAATATACTAATAACACCACATAGAAATGATGATGATAATGGATCTACCTTCAGGACTCATGAAGGATTCCAACTACATCATTGATACTGATAACCATATAAAGGGATCACCATCATATGAAATGGATATGACTCCATGACAAACCCATAGAAAGGATCACGGTATCTCACCCAAAAGAATATTGTCTATGATAAATAGAACATATTTATAAATCCATATTCGAAGGGATACACAACATGTACAAGTAGTAAATAGTATATACCTTCAGAACTGGACCATTACCATGTAAAACGGCATGTGATTTTGTCGATTTCCATGTAAATTGCATTTCCAATACCATGTACTCATAAATGTGTTTGTGTCCCTATGGTTGTTCCCATTCTTGAAAACACGCCATTCCAATGATTGTGTGACACTATCACAATTTTTGTACCTTTGTAGGTGCATGACGAGCTACCCGGTAAGGATCATAGGCCATGATGTAGGTGTAACATTCCATGTGAAATTGAATTTTTTCATGGAACACCTTGCACTGTAGATAAAGTCCCACAAACCAAGTAATACCTGATTACATGATGATTCATATGAGACATCACAAAATCATATATTATTATGCTGTATATTCCCACCCCATAATCATCTCTGATTCCTCTGTCAATCATTCACAAAATCAATGATGTTGTCCTGAAAAATATTTTTGTCACTGTTATCTAGAGACTGACCTTCTAAACCACTTGGGAAATGGATTGATGCAATGTCTATAGCCATTCCATCAAACCAGAATGGAGAGGAATCATCAGTCCAACCACAATCCACTGTAACCAACATGCTATCTCGATACTGATGTCGATCCTAAACCAAACTAGCAATAACAATCTTTTTCACCATGAATTGGGTGAGAAATGAATTTTTATCTGGTATTTTTAAGACTACATGCCAATGGAATTTCGAATGATAAATTATTAATGGTAGGATCAATCTTGAACACACAATAGTGGAAATAACATTATTCTAGTCTAGTTGGACTGATTCATATCTATTTGATTTCTGAATGAATAAAAAAATCAATTCTCTTAAAATCACCTCAGATAATCCCATACATACTACAAATAAATTTTTGAATATATATATTGGTCAATTTATTCATGTTCCTCATATAAATACAGAAATGGAGAATGAATTTTAATAAAAAAATTCATACTATTATTTGGAATAATATTTAGGGAATAAACAATTTATCATGTAATATTTGGAAGGATCATTGATTTCTGTCATACGATAATCAATGATATATGATTCGATCATCGCTAACTAACAGAATCCCATATATCTCTCTCTAATGGCTTCAGTAAATTTAATGGTTTATATGGATATCCCTTTAAATACACCATAACAGCATTTATATAAAAATTATAATAAGCTACAATAATTAATTAAAAAATTAATTTATTTAAATGTCCACCAAATACCGCACCCAACTTGGATGTCTGATGTGCTCCATAGATATATCATGATTTGGACAAAATACATCGTATTAACTAATAAATTTCATCATCTTTCCTATTAGAGAATATATTAAAAAATTATAATATTTATTCAAAAAACATTTACACCTGAGTTATTTAAGATATTTAGTATATTTCAAATGATATTTATTGGTGCATCAGGCATCGGAATGACACGTCATCTCAATTCCCATCCCTAAAAACAATCTATATAACATCTATAAATAACACATGGGAAATTATATTTAGTCAAACAAAGGGTTATAATTTTACTCTTAATGTTCAATTAGCTGATAAATTTTCAGTGGTTGAAAATTTCACCATTTCTCACCAATATTTTCCATAGTTATTATTATTAGGAATTTGTTTTTATTTAACAAATTAAAATTTTCAAAAAATATAATTATTTAAATTTTTTCACTATTCACATAATTTGAATTTAATAACGTCCTGAAAAAATATTGAATATAAATATAAAAAATTAAAACATCAATAATATTATATATTTATATAAAAAATTAGGGGACACAGTAATTCATCAAATTTATATTAATATTAAAATCTTTAAAATATCATTAATTTTTTTCAAAAAATTATATATTAATTATATCACTATTTTCTAAGCATTTAATTTAATTATTTAATAATAAAATATTTTAAATTAATTACCATGATAAATGTTTTATGTTATTAAAATAGAAAATTAGATATGAACCCAACCATTTATTATAGTTATTATAAGGATTGTGGGTTATTAATGTGGAGATAGTCCAAATTTGTATTTTTAATTACATAAAATAAAAAATTGGGATAATCGAAGTAAAATTAAAGAACTGGACTATATATTGGAGAACTATTTTTAAATAAGAGAAATAAACTCATCCAAAAGGAAAACAAATATTTTTAAGGAAATAATAAAACTTTATACCTATGTTTTTACTCTATTTTACACATTTTACTTTAAAATATGTGAGGGATATTTTCAATAATTACTATCCATAATGAAAAAAAATAAATGAAAACTATTTAAAAAATATGATCACCCAGATTCCAAATATTGAATCAAATTTTTAATATTTAATTCCATTAATATGATGAAATTACATTTAAAATAATAACACACCACATGAGGAAAATCTCATTTTAAACAACTATGTTATAAAAAATAGAATTGGATTTAATTGTATATCATGCATAGAAAAGAACAGTGGAATCAATTTTTTATTGAATATTTAAAATAAAAATTTTATTATAATAATTAACAATTAGTGATTAATTTAATCTCTTATATTACAAACACATTTGATACATAAAAAAATTTGTTTTTTAAGAACAGCTTTATTACCTTCAAATGATGTTATATTTTTATTAATATTCAATTAATAAATATTAAATTCATTTTATATATGTATAAATCATAATCGTTACTTAATTTAGTTATCCATATTCATACATTCAAATTAAAATGGATATTTTATAATAACTACAAAAAAAATTAATTTTCTATTTTGGTTCATTTAAATTCAGTGTATCATGTTACACAATATATCAAAAAAATTTAAATTTCATTAAAAATAAATATATAATTTAATTTTTGGGTGTTATATTATAAAAATTTAGAAATATTTGTTTAGTAGAGAATAAAATTAATCAAAATCTATAGTTTTTGTAATAGATGAGTAATAATTCAGTAGTATTTTATTCTCCATTATTTACAGAAAGTGTTTTTTTAAAACACAAATGATTTTCCATGTCAGGAACAGTTGTTATAGAAATTAATTTCGTAGTTTAGAAATATATATCTGATGGTGAATTTATATTTTATCTTTTTTGATAATATACAAGATTTCAAAGTAATATGAAAATATGAAAATATTATAGTTTATAATCATTAGATGACTAAATAGTTACATTATAAAAGTTTTGAATGAAAAGAATTTTATCAATATTTAATGAATCAAAATAAATGATAAGAATTTTAATCTAATTTCTGATATGTTATAAGATAAATTGTTTGATTAAAATTATTTTTTTGAACCAGTAAGAGAGGAATAATTATATACAAATTTTATGATTCAACAATTTATATGACATATTAAGTGAAAAATATTGTGGTAAAATTATTTTATCTATGATGAAAGATTTTTGCATATTTTTTTAAAATTATTTGAGAAAAAATTCCAGTCACCCAAAAGGTATATTTTAAAAAATATTTTTCTAAAAAAAATGTTCAAAAACCCAGATAATATTATATATGATATGGAAAGAATTGTTTATTCTTATAATATAACTAATAAAGATAAATAAATTCTTTTCATAACAGAAAAGGGCTTGTCTATCATAAAATGATATTATAAATAAAATATAATTTATAAGAGAATATTGAGAGTATTGTTTTTTTAATTCAATACATATATAGATATAAAATAAAAGGAATAAAACAATATAAATATATTGTACATAACACCCAATGAGATTTTGGAGGTATTATTAAACAATAATGTAAATATTTGTAACACATCATGGTACATTTTTTTCAGAATAAAGTTCCTAGAATGATGATAATGAACTAAGAAATAGTTATAAGTAGAAAATAAAATTTTTCTCATAAAATTTGATGTTTTTTTATATATATATTTTAATATATTAAATAAGTCTACCAATTAAGAATATTATTCCGAGGATAAAAAATTATAAAACCCATTATAAATTGTTGATGATTCTCTTTAAAAATTTAACTGGGATGGATTTATCATGTCGACATATAGGGATGCGACATAAATTAAAAATTATATAAAGAGTTATTTAACATATAATATATAGTATATATTTGAGTAATATTAAATTTTATTATATGTAATATGATAATTTATCGATTATATTGTTTTTATAAACATTATTAAAGTCATTATGAATATTTAACTCTATATTTTTAATGGTCACACCCATTTTATAATTCATAAATGTTTGATTCATAATTATTTGTATAGATTTAAATATCCTGAGATGTGGTGATAAAATAACTCAAAATGTATTATTTTGATTTTACCCCCAAATGAAGTACATCATAGAGAAAGATTTTTTTTCGAAATTTTATGGTTATGATGTTTTGTAACATTAAAAAGTGATATATAATATTCAAAAGAGTTACATAAAAAACGATATTATTATTTTTGGGTGTGGGATAACATACTAGGTACACCACATGGAGTGTCGCATAAATGTATTTGGTGTCCTAGTGGTGGATGTGTCATATTACAGTCCCCACTATTTGAGGATAGTAATATAACTGGAATGAGAACATTCATTCATTGATAAAATACATACATAAGTTTACATATTGACATTGATAATATAGGTGTGGTTGGGTTTGTTATTTATGTCACAAATCGACCCTCCAAGGACTACATGGATTGTTAAAATACTAATGTGAAAACCTCATGTAGACCATTAATAAAGATGGTTATAGTGACAAGCACATAGAATGCATAAAATAAAATTGTAGGAAATATCCAAATGTACAAGTTCCCAAACCTCCAAATACATCCATGAAAATCTGTAGAAGAATAATTCCCAAATGAAAAATCTTGAGTATAAAATGAATGTAACAACCTCATTGGAATATATAAATGTAAAATAATATTAAACAAAATATAAAATTGAAAAAATACACGCTCAACATGAAATGAAGTCCAAACTCAATAAAACATTAAGAAATAGAAAAACTGAGAGAGGCCAACTTCCAATTTCCTTGAATAACCACTGATCATTGTTAGTACACCTAAGTATCACTATGATCTAATAAAGTCACCATAGAACTTCCTAGAACCAACATATTACAGGAAAAATTATGGAAAATACCATGTATGGGTGAGTATAAACATACCCAGTATGGAGCAATGATAATAAAAAATGGGACAATAGAATGATACAAAAAAATTATTTTCAACCCCATGTTAGAGGGAAATGAAATTGGTCATATATGCTAATAATGAATCCAAATTGATGGAGAAAAGTGATATCTATCCCTACTCCCAAAAAATTTCTTTTAACCACCTACAGATCCAAGGTTCCATATCATATACGCAATATCAAGATCATTGTCAAAAGATCCCTTGTTGAGGGGGACACACCATGCTTTTGCACACCAAAACTTAGAGAGACACGACTCTAGTGGTGGAACTCCACCCCCAAGAGCACAAATATGGTGTAATATGACACAATTTATATAGTATTAACATACTTATATTTTTTTATGAAGTACCTAATCATTGTTACTAATGATTTTGGGGGAATTTCATCCTTCTAAAACCCAAGAATACTAACCCCATAAAATATATAATTATCATTCCCAATCACTACCATCTTCAAGATTAACCTAAATAGTAAACATTAATAGAAAAATTATTACCATTTTAAATATAAAATAATGAATAATACAAATACAAGCCTCCCGAAAAATATCTAAGGCTAATATACTAATAAAAACTATTGAGTCTCAAAGAACGAGACATTGGTTGTATAAGTTCAGGGAATATATACACGATATGGATATATGTTAACATGATCTGTGAACCCACATCCTATCATTGGATAATATTCCCTTGGTCTTTCATTAGGGAGACACAATGTACAATATGGTGTGTTCCCATTGGAACATGACTTCTATATCATCAAGGGGTCCTGGTTGTGTACATGTCGAACACTACTTGGCTGGCCATGTATATCCACATAGTGTATCCCTAACGTGAATAACATTTCCGGAAATCTGAGGACCCTATAAATGTTTATATAGAAAACATTTTCTATACCTTATATAATTCATAAGGATTCTTGGCCTGTACACATGGCATGTGATTCATAACAAGGAATAAAACATTGCACTGTAGAAGCCAAATTAAACAACATGTTATCTTCTATACATCACAAGATATTTTATAGCTTTTATTGAGTAGTAAATATTTTTATTAACTTTGCTTCAGGATCCAACCTCACCTTCACAAATCTAAAATTTTTACAACCTATAATATAGGATCTATCAATAATCATCGATACCTAGACATCAGTGGCTATAAATCGGAGATCATGTCAACCAAATTCAGTGCCAAAGTACCTCTTCTTTATGTTATAGTTCCCAAATCCCTGGAACCATAACCCATATCCCACATTTGTCCTCCTTCCAGAAAAACCATTGATATCTATAATTTTTATCACAAACACCTTGAATATAATGGTTATTTGATGCCTGAAGCATCCTAGAAAATGAAAAATTGTATCCCCATGTGAGAAAGGGGATGAACAAAAAAATGGCATGGGAATGTAAAATTAATAGGTAAATTCATTTTTACTGATTATAAATTGTCATAAAAACATAATATGTGGAAATAATGGAGGTGTAATGAGATAAATAAAAGAAATCAATAATCATTATTCAACATTATAAAATTTTGTTCTCGTTATTTAAAATTTGAATTTAAATTAATATGATAATAAAAAATCCATTCTTGATAATCACTGTTGGTTGAATCCATAAAATAATGAATCCCACCATTGTAATGGATCAATTTTTTGTGAATATAATTCATTCTAGCGATGAATAAGCTCAAGGTTTTTCATTATTTACCTCTCAATTCACGTTGACCGGATCATAGTCAATCTCTAATTCTGATCCTTTAATGATGAGTGATTCCTTCCCACATTCTAATATCCCACGATTTTGTGGATAACCATATAAATTTTCTAAAACATGGTATCTAAAGAGGGTTTTCAGGCCATAATTAAATTAAAAATATAACATTTAAAATAAATAATTTTCCTTACACAACCTACAACAAATGCCTCAACTGAATTCCCTATACTAACCAACATTCTGTCACTCCTAGGGTAAAGCATGTGTTACAAAATCTACCATGGATTCATTTTTTCCATCTGAGTTCCAATATGATAATGAGAAAAATTTATATCAACATTATTCATGGTCATGAACTAATATAAAATAATTTTTTGAAAATTTTATTTTTTGTGTCCTGAGATTCCAAAAAATACTACTGATTCCAAGGAAATTCCCTATTTATATAAATTGAAATAACTAATCAAAGAACTAGTGTTGTTGAATTATTCTAACATTCAAAAAATGTATACCTGTAAAAAATGATATATAATTATGTGGCGGTACATAGCCCGCATCTAGATCTCAATATCATTGGAGATCTCCATTATTCTCTGATTATACTAAAGAACAAAAACCAATGGTATGGTGCATCCAAGAAATATTCTCTCCAGATGATACATGATCAACATCAAGTATTCCATTATGTTAAACAATAATCAACGTCCACCTCACCAAATTCAATAACATGGGTAGGTTCATGATTGGTTCACATCAATTGTGTAACATGGAATATTTCATAAACTAAATAAAAATGTGGGGTCAGGCTATGCTGTAAGAATCTTCGCTAACCCTCCATAGGATTTTTAATTGCTTGATGAACCACTAGGATAACATCCTTCCCAACCCAAATCTATATCAACCTTATAATGTGTGGAATCTCAAGAAATTATGGTTCCATATCCCAAACTCCATGGACCTATGTCATTAATATGCCTTATATTTTTGTCATCTCTATGTTTTCCTTGAGTATTTTTTGATGGAAGTCCAACACGAATGATCATTGAATATCCACCAAAACCTAGATTTTATGCTGCATCTATAATTTTTATACAGTTGAAATTACATTTTAATTCTCAAATGGATTCTAGAGACCATCAAAAATATTTTAATAATAAATTATGTAAAGAAGGCATCCGGGCCAGAGATGATCGTCGAGGGTACCCAATGAAGTATGATGATATTTTTTCCATAAAACATCCCATCACTCTGAATCGAGTTGTACATATCGATAGAATTAAAATGTACCAAAATCCCAATTCATTCAACAATAACCCATATATTATAGTATCCTCTCACTATCCATCGAATCCCTATGAAAATGTCCTAAAATATTCTCTTCTATTTCCACTCATGAAAATCAAGAGGCAATGTTAGAAAAAACCAAAACTGGATGCCTAACCATTACCTGCTGTCATGTAAGACACTGAGAGATGAAATAGATAAAACTATGACTCATACCAACCCATGAAAAATACCTGAAAATATCTATTTACATTTTTCCACATCAGGATGAACATATAAGTGGGATGCATTGAACTACCTCATCACCTCATCTCATGACATTACAAAACCATAAACTATCTCCCGAAAATGGTGATGTTATCCGATCCTTTAAAAAAATCATCATGTGCATATAATAAGGATATATTTTCAAATATAACCTCGTAATATATTTTTCCCAACATAGCATCTTCAATACAATGATGAGGTGGAGTACTCACCAATATCAGTAGAATAAAAACTTCTGCACTCATCTCTTTCAGGTTCTTCTAAAATGATGACTACTACTCAAACACTATTTATACAAAACATGAATTATACAACCAAAATAGGGAATCTACACCAACATTATTTTTCCCTAGAATACATAGTCTTTCAATGTATTTTTCTAATAGGAGCTCCATCCAATGCATTTGTCTCATGTTAATATCTATGAGAGTAATGATATAAAAAAGACTCTTGTGGTATATGTAAACAACACCACAGTAAACTAGAAAATGTACATACAAAACTATAATGGAAATACCACTACTACAAACTATAAGTCACAATTCAGATATTTATTTTCATTGGGTTTCAACTTCCTCAACTAATAATCGTTCATTTTGTCCCTTATCATCAAAACAAAACTAATACTAGCTCCAATATCCAATAAAATCCATAGAAAATTCACATATACCACTTGTAGTCCCAAAAAAAGATTATTGGTGAACCAAAACCTAAAAATAATTAAGGATATCTAAAACCCAACATGAATTGTAAAAAATACCCTTTCCCCATATGGGTGGTCAATGTGGCTTAAATCCAATATACATCATCCAAAAATATCATTTACTACCATGCCAAAATAAGGAAACTCTATACCTATAACTACCAGTAGGGTACCTCCCATAATCTCAACACATCATTCATCACTAATTCAATTGCTAAAACCTTTTATATAGATGATATGCCTAAAATGTATATATCATGGATCCAAATGGGTACTTCAAGATCTTACCACAAATCCATTTCCCCCATTGTATGGCTTAGAACATCACCAAGTATTCTACATTATCTTCATCTTAAACTCGGTAATTTATATATCATCAATTACGAAAAGAATAAATAAATCAATGTATGTATACTAAGATAAAGTTCCTATGTTTTATGAAAATTGTTGGGAAAATCCTCATAGTGTATGGAACCACCTGTAACTCTTACTATTTCTAGAATCATTAAAATAACATGTTTATAATATCATACTCATAAACCATCAACTGGAATTAGTTATAAGTAAAATCAATCATTGAGAGCCAACATGCACATCCCAAGTTGTTGATGGTGCCATCAATCCTCTTCAAGAGGTATAATATTTTTTCTTAATTGAGTAATTGATAAGGAATGCAAGGAAATAGACTATTGTAATCCCTTTTCGTGGAAAAATTATATCTTCCGAGATCGTAAAACACTTCTGATAAAACCATTTTCCCAAAGGCCCTACAACTATAACCTCAACTCCCAGACCAAGGTTTAACCCATCTGATATTCCACATAAGATATTAGAAATGTCATAAGGTGAAATTCAATGAAACATTTGGCCTCCCACCTCAAATGAAGTCCCCTAATATTCTTGCAGAACACTTACATGTAATCCTATGTTGTTGAAGGAAAAAATATTATGGATGTTCTAGCAGCACTAAGGAATAAAATCATCAAAAAAGTTCTATGTTTTTCTTCTTCCATCTCACATGTCTCATGTTCTCAACCGTGATATCTCTCTAATCTACAGAGTAGAAAATAATCCAATATATATAATGGATTCAAATTCGTATGTTATTATAGTGTTTATTGTAATTAAGCCTAGAAAAATAGTCTATACCAATGATCATTTCATATGGTTTCATCTAAATGTTCCTGAGGCCCCACAAGAATATATCTTTAGCAATTGACAACTCACACTTCTTGAAGATATGATATATAATAGAATAACTTCATCTATGATCCTCTAGATATATCCATTAGGGTAATGTCTTGATTTGAAGCACCATCTTTCATAAAAGGAATACATAGATGAAGCAATGAATTAATATTATGTCTACAAGTACTCTAATAATATCATAAAATAAATTGATTATATCTTGAATCATAAAAAAATATTCCTATTCATATAACTCTGTGGACAACAACTACCAATAGGCTCAACTATCGGCTCTTTGATACTGTAATGAGCAACCTTGTAGTTGGGGTGGAGGTACCTAACAACATCTACCTCCACCGGTAGGTCCATCATTTAGATTACTATATTATGATCAGTTAGAACAACCTCCATAAGGGACACCATGAATAGATCTTGGAGACACCTGATCATGTCACTTCCTCTACCATGGTTGTATATCCAATGTTTTTTTACACTCCTCAACAGGTAGAGTCTTAAAATCATGATACATGTGACCTCACCAATCATAAGAATACTATTTTCCCTCACCTTGTTGGTTATATTATCAAATAGATCACAAAGAAACCTATCTTTACATATAATAATCGAATGATTGTTCCTCATTCCTTGAGACCATGACATACCTTGGATTTTAGTCAGTAGATATTACTCATCAACATAATGTCCACCATGGATCCCATCTTCTAGAAATCCCTTTTCTAGGAATCTATCTATCACAAAATCTGAGATCATTAATCTAGAATAGACAGTAAGGAAAAATGAGACTATATTAGACCACATATATCTATGAAATCCCTTGTCAAACATATATTCCTATAAGTAAATTTTTTTTACAATGTCGAGGGAGTAAAATGTATGGTCTGTAAACATCATGGTTAACTCAGAAATAGACTTATCTACCTATTTCATCTCAATATGATATTGAATCAAATTAGATCTAACACATGAAGTGAAATAATATTCGTGAAACAAATACATGAATTTTCAATATTATATAATAATCCCATATTGTGGAAACAACATCATTCTCCACTGGTGCCTTGAAACACCAAGTAGATGGATCGGAAAATGAACAACCATTTGATCTATTAGTGACCTAAAATTACTAATGTCTTGAATCATTACCTCAAGAAAATCCTCCACACCCTACAAGTCCATCCTAACATGAGTACTCAGTGGTGATTGTCGCTAAAACATTCATTGCTCACCCATTCTACATTTATTCTCATCATGGCCTAATAGTACTATCAACTTCTCGAAATGTTATATTGCTTCTCTATTCATACATGGAGGAAACCTCTATTGGGATGTCCAATAAACTGAGGTCTCATAACTCAAATGATCGTAATCCTGACCCTCTTTTGGTAACATTGATATATTTCTTCATAGAGGAATTCTACAAGTGTTAAATAATTATCCACATTAGATGAGAAAAAAATGGGTAGATGAAACAATAAAGACAATAAAATTACTCATTTATAAACAATAAATGTACTAACGAAGCCCTATAACTGATATCTCGATATATAGAGTCAATAATAATGTAATTAGAGAACTACTGAATCTATACATCAACTATTTCAATAATAATACTTTCCATGGCCTGAATGTCACATCCGAGATATTTTGAATCAATTTCCCATATGATACTAAACCATTCTCCAAAATGGATCTCACTCTAACAACGGCCTATGGATGAACTTCTCTGACACCATATTATCACAAAATGACCCATTGTGGTCTTTGTGGATGGAAATACATGAAATGTGACAGCCACAAGCGCACATCAAATTGGGAATGGGATAGAAAAAAGATCTGTGAATGTATAAAATGAAATTATTGGACTTATTAAATTGAACAAATACTCAAAAACAAATCCATATCCATCAAAAATTTTAGAGGAAGTACATAATATTGCAAAATCATTAGTATATAAATGAGTACAATAACATTAAGGGAATATATCATAGTTAGACTATTTAAAAACAATGCTTAATAAGAAAATTACATGAAACCCCATGATTGAACTCAAACTTTAACAATAATTAGAGAAAGAGGATACTAGAGAGAGCTCGTCTCCTAAACTAACTATCTGATCACCATGCACGATCAGTGATCCTATGATTGTCTTGCTCCATGAAATTTAAAAGTGATTTTCTTATCATATATATAATAAATAAAATGTGTTTGAAAAAAACCATTTATTATTGGGTATTTATATACCTAGTGATAATCCATTAAAAACAAATGGTGAAATATAAATATACAGTATAAGTATTTTTAAGCCCAATAATGTGGGAAACACCCAAAAATGTATTCTCATAAAGAAACCCATTTGAGAGGGAAATGGGATCACAATGTCCAAAACCCAAATATGTATAGTGAGTGTTCCATCAGTTCCAATGGTTTGTAAATTATTCTTAGCATGGCGTGAAACCTCACATGAATCTGTGTGGAGGGGCCTGCCCTCACCACTATGATCAACAAACGATGGGGACACAACTACATTGGAGGAAATTCTCCCCATAGAATCATTAAAATTGGGATTACCACTTCTTATATAGAGTACTCATTCCATAATATAGTTCTAGAGATTAAAAACTCTACCTATCGAACTACCATGGGGGGACAGAAACACTAGTTCATCTGAGGAGTACACACCCTGATATCTTTCTGATGGTTATGTCTGATCACTTCCATTGCCAAGAATTCCATGAAGAAGCATAGTGATAAAAAACTATCATAATATATTATATGCCAAAAAGAGGTCTACAGTAAGATATCATGTGGAATACTACATAGGATAGGAATCAAAAAGGCCAAAATCCATGTTTTGATGAGGGTGACACAAAATGCACAAGTTCATGGGAGATGTAAATGATGTGTTCATGGGACCCATGGAATTTGACCTAGACACATCACATGAGAATGTTAACCACTATAAATGGAAACAGAATCCAATTCATAATACATGTCATTCTCATACTATCACATAATTGGTATGTATAAGGACCCATACATTACATACATTGCTTTTACTTCAGAATTGAAGCACAGTTATTACAACATATAACAAAACTAGGAAAGGACCATATAGGTATAGTGTCTTTAGAAACTGGGAAACATAAACAACTGGTTCATAAAGCGTCTACTTTGCCTCACATTTAATTCATCATATCTAGAGTCCTTTTTTGGCATATCCTACTCAATAACCTTCTTCCTAACTTGGGGAAATAAAACATACAAAAGGTTGAGCTCAAATGCTCAGTAAGGGTTAACAAAAGAAATATCAATCACATCATATACATAAGGTCATAACTTTTGTAAATCTTAACCTGCAAAAGAAATCATAATTTCATAACATGGGATAAATCATAGTAGTGAAATGTAATCCCAATAATCATAACATAAAACATGAAACTTTGTGGAATACACACATAATCATATAGAATCATTTCTTATTAGTCAAGACTCATTGCTAAGACTATCTCAGTGGAAACAATCCATTTCTGAACCGAGTTCACTCCTCGTTTCAGTCCTGTTTCACTGAACCGATTTAACCTGTCATTCCAGCCATGTCTATCTCATGAGATATAAAATCTTTACCCAATGCATTGGAGGGAGATATAGGTCCCACCCATCTCATAATGATATCATTATTATGTGTTCCACAAAATCATAAATCATACATCATTTCATAACCCTTGTAATAAAAATGGGAATCTTAAACATCGTGACATCATAAAACAATTCATATAAGATAAAGGAATTCATAAATATAATTCCATCACAACATAATAAAATCAATTTAATAATAGGGATATAAACAATACTCTTTATTATCTTAGATGGAAAATAATTTTGATAAAACACTTGAACTCCATTCTTCAGGAAAATATCCTTTCTATTTCAAAAATACTATTCCTTTCTTACCATGTCATACAATTCTAAAATAAATGAAGTTGATTAAAAATAAAATTGAAAACTTGTAAAGGAAGCTTCTTGGAAATAATGTTTTAAAAATCCATTCATTCCATATAAGTTAAAACAACATTCTTCGCATACTTTTGTTGGAAATGTCAAAAAGTAACTCGTACGAAAAATGACAAAATATTCCTTTAATATCTTTTACTAAAAACTCACCGAAGGGTAAAATTAGATATAAAATATTGTAGAAGGATGTAAAAATTACATATTGAGGAAACATGGATGTGGATGATAAAATACACCCCAGTAAATTTCAAAGTATAAACAATCTCGGATAAAAATGAGATTGTGATTTTTCCCTTACCTTAGGTCCGATTTGCTTCGTAAGTGTCTGAACCTCATGTATAATGATTTAAATAATGTCATTGACTTATTCCATAATCATAATCATTGTTATGATTTCATATATGGTTCACTTATGGCTTTATATTACACATTCTTTTGTAAATTAGATGTTAGAGAGCGTTTTGGGTAAAATCGTTTCATATGTCGTCCGTGTTTTGATTTGTAATTATTCATATGATTACTTAGATCATGATTACATAATTCCAGAATATTAAACATGATTTATATAGATTATATATTCATAATATACGTGTATATATAAAATATATCAGTAAATGGAAAGAAATACACCGTTCATGGAGACGGTAGACAGTACGTACACATGAACGCTATTTTCTTTTCCTTATTGAGTTGAATGGAATTAAGTAGATGACATACATATATATACACATAAATCCAGTATCATTATTATGTCATATATTTCATGATTACGTATTATATATACTTTATAATCCTTCATGAATGGTTAATGTGGAGAAAGAATCTCATCACGTCGTGGAGACGGTAGTCCGTACGTACGCACGAGTGATGATATCGTTCTCATGATCATGGAATTGTATTGGAGTGTATGTATACTATTTCAGAATCAATATCAATTTACAATAATCATATATAGTTATTATGTACCCCATTATACCCATCCAAGTATGGTGGTGGTGGAAAATAGAATACACCACGGCGTGGAGACGGTATTCCGTACGTACGCACGCGCGGTGATTTCATTTTCCGTAGGATGGATAGAAGGTGAAATAAGGTTGTTTCATACTTATAATAACATATCAGTATATTATTGATACTTATGTTATTACTTCATAATGAAACAACCTAAGAAGAAGAAGTGGAAGAAGAAATAAAGTTGAAATAATCGGTAACAGACATTACCTCGTCTATGAAGTGCTTCTTTGAGACCTCCTTTTAGGGCAATAAAATTGGTCTTTGAAGAAGACCAGGACCTCTTGGATGTCTCTAGGTTAGTCTAGAGGAGAATGTGGAAGGGTCTGGCCGAGCTTGAAGGCATAATGTGGTGTGAGGAAGAGGGGGAGGAGGTTCCCTTTTATAAGGGAGGAGAGGGGATCCTTTGGAAAAACAAAAAATATTATTTTATTATAAATCCAAATTTGGTTTTAAATAGCTACAAATTGATTTATTTCGAAGAAAACGTGGGTATGGGTCGAAATACACTCATCAAATATAATTAATACATGTTTAGGTTCAAATTTTAACCTTATCATTTAGATTTATCATTAGGTTAAATAATTTTACTTTTACCGTTTCTTCTTGTGTTCTTATACTATAAGGTTAATAAACTTAATATAAGCAGCCAAACGAACCCCATGTTGTTTATTATTAATATATATAACCTTATCTAAGTCATTTGGAAGAACCTTAAATTTTTAGGAATAAAATAACAATTACTAATATAATATTTGTTTTAAAAACTAATTTATTTCAATTTTGACACTATTTAGTAATTGATTTTTTTTTGAAAATCATAACAGAACTATTAGTTCGAACAATGTTAATTAAATCAATAATAACATGTCATATTAAACTATAAAATTATTAGAATTCATAAAAAGTATCAAATTACATTTATTTTGGTATTTATAACATCAATTATGTCAATATTTCATTAATAAGATAAATACTCCATCATCTTTGTGTCATAAATAAATTAAATTATTTAATGTCTAAAAATTAAAAATAAAATACCATTATGTAGAAAATATTATTATCTTTCTAATGAATATTCATAGTCGAATTTATCTTATGTGTAACCTTATATTAAAAATTATTTCCTTATTAATCTTTGATTTTAACTATTTTAACCCTTCTTTAAATAAAGTAATACTAAATGTCCTAATCTAATCCAAGTGGGACTAAATGGTCATATTTTATTCCTAAGGTTGTTTTTGGTTGAATTAAACTTATCGAATAGAATTAGGACATGTTTTAGGGTAATAATAATATCATTTTACCCGTAATTACCCTATTTACTTTTAACTGCGGTAAGTAAAAAGTTACTAATCACGAAAAATTATTTTCGTCTCATTGAACCACATTTTACTTACTGATATCAACTGTGTCTCTCAGATTTTTGAAATTCCACTCACAGAAGCGGTAAAATTACGTTTTATGAAAAATTCAGTTTTTTAACTACAACTTAGTGGTTTCACTATTCAACAAAAATTGAATGTTTTCAGAAAAATACCATAATTTCTCCCTAGGCTTATTTCAACATTACAAATCCAAAAATGAAGTCTATTTTGAAAAATAAAATTTATAAAATTTCAAAAAGTGGTTATTCCTATTCATAACGGCTAGTTTTAATAATATTTTAATAGTATATCGTTGTTTAGTGAAACTCGGTATTGTGCACGACGCAAGCTATCGAGGAAGGTCACGATTTCGTATAAAGCAATTCAAGCAAGTGTTGTGTGTAGAAAAACATTCTTTTGATGATTTATATAACATAAATGTCTTGGGTGTTACATTCTACCCCCCTTAAAATGAATTTCACCCTCGAAATTCGTCCCTTTGTAACAAACAGATGAGGATACCTCTCCCTCATCATATCTTCAAGCTCCCATGTAGCTTCTTCTAATTGGTGGTTCTTCCATAAAACATTCACCAATCGAGTGATCTTGTTTCGTAAGACTTTTTCTCTACGATCCAGAATCTCTATCGGCTGTTCTTTATAAGAAAGATCTTGCTCCAGCGGTACAACTTCTGAGCTGAGTACATGTGAAGGATCAGGTATGTACTTTCTTAGGAGAGATTCATGGAACACATCGTGAACATGAGATAGATTCGGTGGATACGCCAATCATTAAGCTACCTTCCCAACATGATCCAGTATTTCGAATGGACCGATATATCTAGGGCGCAACTTCCCCTTCTTTCCAAATCTCATGACCCTCTTCCTGGGAGTTATTCATAAGAACACTTTATCACCCACTTCAAACTCTAGGTCTTTTCTTTGGTTGTCGGCATAAGTTTTCTATCGACTCTAAGCTGCTCTTATGAGTTTTTGAATAGATATGACCTTTTCTGCCATTTCATCAATGAGATCAGGTCCTAATATCTTTCTTTCCCCAACTTCATCCTAGCAAGATAGAGTCCTGCATTTCTTTCCATAGAGAGCTTCATAAGGAGACATTTGAATACTGGAGTGAAAGCTATTATTATAAGAAAATTCCACCAAAGGTAGGTGTTGATCCCAACTACCTTTGAAATCCATAGAGAAAGCTCTCATCATATCTTCTAGAGTTTGAATTTTTCTCTCAGACTGACCATCTGTCTGAGGATGATAAGCAGTGCTAAAACTCAGCTCTGTATCTAGAGTATGCTGAAGACTTCACCAGAACTATGAGGTAAACCTCAGATCCCGATCGGATATAATTGAAAGTGGTACTCCATGCAATCTTACCACTTCCTTTACATATATCCTGGAAAGCAGATCCATAGAGAAGTCCTCTCTAATAGTGATGAAGTGTGCATACTTTGTTAGACGATCAACTATGACCTAGATAGCATTACTGCCTTTGGATGTTTTTGGAAGTCCGGTGACAACGTCCATAGTGATGTTTTCCCATTTCCATTCGGGTATGGGTAATGGTTGTAACATCCCCTTAGACTTCTGTCTCTCAGCTTTAACTTGCTGACAAACCAAGCATCGAGATACATATTCAGCAACATCTATTTTCATGCCATCCCACCAAAAGTACTCTTTCAGGTCCCTATACATCTTCGTGCTTCCAAGATGAATAGAGAATGAAGAACTATGAGCCTCATCCAGCAGCTCCTTCTTTAATTTCGGGATGGGAGGAATAAAAACCCGATTCCGGAACATTATTATCCCATCACAATCAAGGTTGAATTCAGGAACATTTCCCACCTTCTTTTGTAACTCTACATCTTCTTTCTGTGCCTCTTTAATCTTCACATGTATAGATGGTTGAACATTAATTTGGGAAAGATACAAATTTTCCCCATTCATTATAATTCAATGATCCATCCTTTGTAAATCCATAAATATTGGCTATTTCGTGATCCTCATCATAGATAAACTGCCATGGTCTTGTCGACTTAATGCATATGCCACCTTCTTTTCTTTCCCAGGGTGTTAATGGATTGAGCAGTCGTAATCCTTAATAAGCCCCAACCATCTTCTTTGGTGCATATTCAGCTCCTTTTGTGTGAAAATACACTTTAAACATTTATGATTAGTATAAATGTCACACCTTTCTCCATAAAGATAATGCCTCCAAATATTTAATGCAATGATTACCACAACTAACTCCAAATAATGAGTTGGGTAATTTTGCTCATGTATTTTCAACTGTCATGAGGCGTAAGCTATCACCATATCATTTTGCATTAGAACACATCACAGTCCCTTCTTGGATGCATTACTGTAGATCACAAACCTTTCTCCACTACAAGGAAGTGTGAGTACAGGTGCACTGGATAACCTTCTTTTCAAATCTTTGAAATTCTTTTCACATTCCTCCATCCAATCAAACCTTACTCCTTTCTGAGTCAACTTGGTGAGTGGATTAGATAATCTTGAAAAATATTTCACAAAATGCTGATAATATACAGCCAAACCAAGAAAACTTCAGATCTCGGTTATCGTTGTTGGCCTCAACCATCTTTCAACAACCTCTGTTTTTGCTGGATCCACAGATATCCCCTCATTTGAGATAACGTGACACAAAAATGAAACTTTTTTAAACCAAAATTCAAATTGAGTAAATTTGGCATAAAGCTTCTCCTTTCTCAAGGTCTTCAATATAATTATCAAGTGATCTTCATGTTCTTCCTTGCTCTTTGAATAGACAAGATTATCGTCTATAAAGACTACCACAAAATGATCAAGATAGTCTCTAAAGACTCTATTCATCAGATCCATGAAGATAGCAGGGGAATTAGTAAGACCAAATGGCATCACTATAAATTCATAGTGTCCATACCTTGTACGTAAAGTTGTCTTTGGTATATCCTCCCTTTTGACCCTTAATTGATGATACCCTGAACGAAGATCATTCTTGGAAAAGTATCGAGCTCCTCGTAGTTGGTCAAATAGGTCATCAATGCACGGGAGATGATATTTGTTCTTGATAGTGATCTTGTTAAGTTCTCGATAATCAATGCAGAGTCTCATTTTTCCATCTTTCTTCTTAAAAAACAGAACAGGTGCTCCCCAAGGTGACGCACTAGGTCGTATGAACCCCTTATCAATATTCTCTTGGAGTTGCTTCTTCAATTCCTACAACTCAATTGGGGCCATTATATAAGGTGTCTTTGAAATAGGCAAAGCACATTGTACGAATTATATTGAAAACTCAACTTCACGATTTGGTGGAAGACCAGGTAATTCCTCCAGAAAGACATCATCAAACTCCCATACAATGGGCATATCCTTAATCTTGAGTTTCTCCCCAACCATTTTAGATAAATAACCTTCATTTAGTGGAATCAAGTCCCATAAGATGGAAGAAATTTCCACTATGAGGTTATGTTCATCCTTGCATTGGTAGAAGTTCATAGATTGATCTGGAATATGAAACCTGACTTCCCTTATTTGTAAATTGATATGAGCTCCATATAAAGAAAGCCAATCCATGCCAAGAATCACATAATATTCCACTATATGTAGGATCACAAGATTTGCATGAAGCACATTCCCAGAAACCTCAATCGGAGAAGAATTATAAACTTTTGATGCCACTTTTGTGCCATTAGGGGTTGTCACAACTAACTCAACATCTAATTGTTGAGGTAATATGATGATATCCTTAGAAAAGTTTTCAGAAATAAAAGATTGGGTGTATCCAGAATCAAATAAAACATTTGCTACTTTAGAGTGGATGGTAAGTGTACCTTTCACCACATCGTTATCGTACTCCACATCGCTGATAGAAATTGCATGTGACTTTCCTTTGTCTTTAGCCTTAAGAGTTTGTTGACGTCGACCATCATCATCAACCCTTGGATTTGGGCATTGTTTGGAATAATGCCCCATCTCCTTGCACTTGAATCATTGAAGTGTAGTGGGTTCATTCTGTGCATCCCTTCCTTTGTTTGCATCATTAGACATCTTCTTCCCATCATTACGACATTCAAATGCCCGATGACCTTCCTTTCCACATTTGAATCATTTACTTGTCCCATTAAGACAACTCCCTCTATGTTTCTTTCCACACTTTGAGCATAAGGGAAAGCTCGTCTTCTTTTTAGTATGCTCTTTATATTTTCCTTTGAATTCTATTTTCCACTTCTTATCAAACCAATATGACTGATGGGTTACTCCAATCTCCATCTTGACTATGAGAGAACATCGAACGATTTCCTCATAGCTATTGAAGTCCCTTATGGATAACGCCCTTCTATGTCTTGGTTTTAAGCCACTAAAGAATCGATCGATCTTACTCTCAGGTTGGATAATAATACCAGAAGCATACCTTGCAAGTCTTGTAAAATTTGCTTCATAGGTACCAACAGATTCATCATGCTTTTTCTTCAGTTCAAGAAACTCTTTCTCCATCTTTTTTCGGAGAATACGAGAGATGTACTTATTGAAAAATAAGTTCTTGAACTCGTCCCATTCCATGGACACAATTTCATCCCTTTGCCTCATATTCTTAATAAGATTCCACCATTGATCAACATCTCCTTCCAAACGATACACTACTAGGATGACTTTATCAAGTTCAGAAAATTGAAGAACTGAAAAAATCTTTCCAGTAGTACTAATCCATTGTTCAGAATCTAATGGATTAGTTGACCTGCTGAATGAAGGTGGACGATGTCTCATGAAGGATTCAACAGAATGTTGATCCTTCCTTTGCTCATTTGGATGTCCTGCATGATTCATAGATTGAGAAAGTTGTGTGAGCATGGCTATAAGATTTTTCATTCCAGCTCCCATAACGTCTGGTTACTCAGGGAGACAATCATTTCATTACCTGTCGCATTCCGCATTAACACGGTTCCTTCGGATTCTAGCCATTGACTAAAACCAAGAAGAATAGTGTGAGCAACACTAATTATAATAGGAAAACCACATAATCAAGAATAAAATTTCACACTTAAGGTCTTATCATAGGTTATTCATGGCCATTTCTTAAACACTAAGATTATGTTCTATGCTTAGACTTATCCTTAGGGTTCTTACTAAGGCTTTCACATCCTAGTTTCCAAAGGTTGACTATACCTTTCCTATGATACCAACTATAACGGTCTGGAATTACTTCTAGTGGACTATAATTGATACCTATCAGGGCACTCCATGGGCGGCTACACCCCCTGGGTGGGACACACCACCATCCCTAGTGGCAGCCAATTCCTCATGAAGCCCTTGGGCAGAGATCCATGCTTCGTCCAACGCTCACATGTGAGAGTTCCCAAGGATCGGATACATTCCTACCTCCTTTGACTCTGATACCAACTATAACGACGCATACTTTACATACATTTTTATTACTTCAGAATTAAAGCACACTTATTACAACATATAACAAAACCAGGAAAGGACCGAATATGTATAGTGTCTTTAGAAACTGGGAAACATAAACAACTAGTTCATAAAACGTCTACTTTTCCTCCAATTTATCTCATCATATCTAGAGTCCCTTTTTGGCATATCCTTCTTAATAACATTCATCCTGACCTGGGGAATTAAAACATACAAAAGGGTGAGATAAAATGCTCCGTAAGGGTAATCAAAAGAAATATCTATCACATCATATACATAAGAACATAACTTTTGGAAATCTTAACCTGCAAAAGAAATCATAATTTCATAACATGGGAAAAATCGTAGTAGTGAAATGTAATACCAATAATCATAACATAAATCATGAAACTTTGTGGCATATACACATAATCATATAGAATCATTTCTTATTAGTCAAGACTCATTTCCATGACTATCTTAGTGGAAAAAGTCCATTTCTGAACCGAGTTCACTCCTCGTTTCAGTCCTGTTTCACTAAACCGGTTTAACCTGCCATTCCAGCCATGTCTATCTCATGAGATATAAAATCATTACCCAATGCATTGGAGGGAGATATAGGTCAAACCCATCTCATAATGACACCATTCTTATGTGTGCCACAAAATCATAAATCATGCATCATTTCATAACCCTTGTAAAAAAATGGGAATCATAAACATCGTGACATCATAAAACAATTCATATAAGATAAATGAATTCATAAATATAATTATATCACAACATAGTCAAATCAATGTAATAATAGGGATAGAAACAGAAACCTTTATTATCTTAGATGGAAAATAATTTTGATAAAACACTTGAACTCCATTCTTGAGGAAAATATCCTTTCTACTTCAAAAATACTTTTCCTTTCTTAACATGTCATACAATTCTAAACTAAAAGATGTTGATTAAAAATAAATATCAAAACTTTTAAAGGAAGCTTCTTTGAAATAATGTTTTAAAAATCCATTCATGCCGTATAAGTTAAAAAAACATTCTTCTCGTACTTTTGTCGGAAATGTCAAAAAGTACCTCGTAAGAAAAATGACAAAAGATTTGTTTCATATCTTTTACTAAAAACTCACCGAAGGGTAAAATTGGATATAAACTATTGTATAAGGATGTAAAAATTAAATATTGAGAAAACATGGATGTAGATAATAAAATACACCCCAGTAAATTTCAAAGTATAAACAATCTCAGATAAAAATGAGATTGTGATATTTCCCTTACCATAGGTCTGATTTGCTTCGTAAGTGTCCGAACCACCTATATAATGATTTAAATAATGTCATTGAATTATTCCAGAATCATACTCATTGTTATGATATCATATATGGTTCAAATATGGCTTTATATTACCCGTTCGTTTGTAAATTCAATGTTAAAGAGCGTTTTGGGTAAAATCGTTTCATTTGTCGTCTGTGTTTTGACTTATAATTATTCATATGATTACATAGATCATGATTACATAATTTCAGAATATAAAACATGATTTATATATAATATATATTCAGAAGATATATATATATATATAATAGATTAGTAAATGGAAGGAAATACACCGTTCATGGAGATGGTAGACCGTACGTACACATGAACGCTGTTTTCTTTTCCTTATTTAGTTGAATGGAATTAAGAAGATGACATACATATATATACACATAAATCCAGTATCATTATTATTTCATATATTTCATGATTACGTATTATATATACTTTATAATCATTCACGAATGGTTAATGTGAAGAATGAATCTCAACGCGTCGTGGAGACGGTAGTCCGTACGTACGCCCGAGCGATGATATCCTTCTCATGATCGTGGAATTGTATTTGAGTGTATGTATACTATTTCATAATCAATATCACTTTACAATAATCATATATAGTTATTATGTAGACCATTATACCCATCCAAATAAGGTGGTGGTGGAAAATAGATTACACCACGGCGTGGAGACGGTATTCCGTACGTACGCACGCGCGGTGATTTCATTTTCCATAGGATGGATAGATAGTGAAATAAGTTTGTTTCATACTTATAATAACATATCAGTATATAATTGATACTGATGTTATTACTTCATAATGAAACAACCTAAGAAGAAGAAGTGGAAGATGAAATAAAGTTGAAGGAATCTGTAACAGACATTACCTCTTCATTGAAGTGCTTCTTTCAGACCTCCTTTTAGGGCACTAAAATTGGTCTTTGAAGAAGACCAAGACCTCTAGGATGTCTCTAGGGAAGTGGAGAGGAGAATGTGGTAGGGTTTGGCCGAGATTGAAGGCTCAATGTTGTGTGAGGAAGAGGGGGAGGATGTGCCCTTTTATAAGGGAGGAGAGGGGCTCCTTTGGAAAAACTAAAAATATTATTTTATTATAAATCCAAATTCGGTTTTAAATATCTCCAAATTGATTTATTTCGAAGCTAAGTTGGGTATGGATCTACAGCCTCTCATCCAGTAGAATTTAGACAAGTTTATTTTCCTATTTTAGCCTTATCATTTAGATTTATCATTAGGTTAAATAATTTTACTTTTACCGTGTCTTCTTGTGTTCTTATACTATAAGGTTAATAAACATACTATAAGAAGCCAAAGAAACCCCAATTTGTTTATTATTAATATATATAACCTTATATAAGTCATTTTTCAAATCCATAGATTTTTAGGAGAAAAATAAAAATTAATAATATAATATTTATTTTAAAAACTATTTATGTCAATTTTGACACTATTTAGTAATTGATTTTTTTTGAAAATCATTACAAAAATATTAATTCGAAAGAAATTAATTAAATAAATAATAACATGTCATATTAACCTATAAAATTAGTGTAATTTATAAAAAGTCTCAAATTACATTTATTTTGGTATTTATAACATCAATTATGTCAATATTTCATTAATAAGATAATTACTGCATCATATTTGTGTCATAAATAAATTAAATTATTTAATGTATAAAAATTAAAAATAAAATACCATTATGTAGGAAATATTTTTCAATTTCTAATGAATATTTATAGTAGAATTTATTTTATGTATAACCTTATATTAAAAATTATTTACTTATTAGACTTTGATTTTAACAATTTTAACCCTTCTTTAAATAAATTAATAATAAATGTCCTAATCTAATCCAATTTGTACTAAATGGTCATAGTTTACTGCTAAGGTTGTTTTTGGTCGAATTAAACTTATCCAATAGAATTAGGACATGTTTTAGGGTAATAATAATATCATTTTTACCTGTAATTACCCTATTTACTTTTAACCATTATAAATAAAAAGTTACTATTCACCAAAAAATATTTTCATCTCATTGAACCACATTTTACTTTCTGACATCAACCGTGTCTCTCGGAATTTTGAAATTCCACTCACAGAAGCGGTAAAATTAAGTTTTATGAAAAATTCAGTTTTTTAACTTCAACTTAGTGGTTTCACTATTCATCAAATATTGAATGTTTTCAGAAAAATACCAAAATCTCACCCTAGGATAATTTCGATATTACGAATCCAAAAATGAATTCCATTTTGAAAAATAAAATTTATAAAATATCAAAAAGTGGTTATTACTATTCATAATGGCTAGTTTTAATAATATTTTAATAGTATATCGTTGTATAGTGAAACTCGGTATTGCGTACAACGCAAGCTATCGAGGAAGGTCGCAATTTCGTATAAAGAAAGTCAAGAAAGTGTTGTGTGGAGAAAAAGATTCATTTGATGATTTATATAACATTAAAGTCTCGGGTGTTACAGTATGTATTCCTAGGGTCTTGGGAATGTTCATGTGGCACAAAGCATGACTACACAAATTCAACTGCATTGAATTTAACCATGGGGACACTATGTGTCTAAACGACATGTGTTATGTTGTGTGTATAGTTGATTCACTATGTATCTACCTTGTATTGATCAAATGCTGTGTCGGACTAGCAATATGACCGATGATCCTTGACTAGGCTAAATGGATAACACCCATAGAAACTGATATTCACAGTGTGTGTCCTTCTACACTATGTGGATTATTGTTTTATATTCCCAAGTTGTAAAGAATAATCTTTAATCATACACCATATCCTATATAACAAAAAATCATACTTTTTAACTTTATACAATAATAGGGGATGAATCTGAACATAATTGTTTAGCCTCTAGAGGCATAAAATAAATAATCAGATCACCCGCTATTTTAAGTGTAACACCACATATTTCCTCCCATAACTGATCTAAATTCCTAATACAGGGATCCATAAAATTCAACCCTCATTTATTATTGATCCATTCAAAATCTATATATCCTTACATTTTTTCATAAAAGCTATGAATCCAAGGGTTTAATAATTCTATAACCCTCCTTCAAAATTTCATACCACACCTCCATGATCCAATAATGAATAACATGAAGAAAAGATAGGGAATAGAAAATGAACGAGTTAAATCCTATGACTACCATTGTGATCATGTCTAACAAACATAATATGGCGATTAATAGGGGGAATCATGTCATGAAAAATAAAAATTATTAATCTAGATTCAACAAGAGTAAATTCGGTTCATGCAATTCAAATAATTGAATCTTAAGTATGTTGATAATAAAAATTCCTTATTTGATATTAATGGATTATAAAAATAATAAAATAATGAAACCTAACATGGTTAATGATATATCATTGTTGAAGATCATGGTTTGTAGTGACAAAGAAGATATGCAAGGTTCACTTACATCTCTTGATTCTCCTTTATTTTATTGTCATCATTCTCTAGTCTTGATCAACCCTGATTAATGATTTTATTCAGTTCTATATTCTCACAGGGTTATGTGGATAAGATAAAAAATTCTCAAATACATGTTATTTAACATGGTATTGTTGGTTTAGTATAATAAAATAAATAATTAAATCACTTAACCTGACCGCCAATAAATTCCTCAACCCACAATCTGATGTTGACCATTATTTAGGCTCAAAAAAAGAAATCCCCATGATCCACAATCATCTATGTACTTAAATATTCAATATTTGACCCTAATAAAAGGTAAAACCAATTATACAAAAATGATGCATTAACATGAATTATAATTTATAAATATTTTTAATATAATATTTCATGGGTCTAAAGACACCCAATAACTTCTCTAAAACTAGAGGAAAACAAATATATATCTCAAAATAAGTAATCCAATAAAATTGAATGAATTATATACTATAATGTATTTGGTTTGATATCATCCAAGATTATATTTTTCCACTCTTACAATGAGTATGAAATATGGTCCCTCGAATGAGATCTATGATAGGAGTGTGCAACCACACCTAGAAAATTTATATTCATATAGATATGATAAAAGTGATGTTATCATCCAAAATTATGCATGGAATATGATAAATTCACCGATTAGTGTAGTTTACACACTGAGAATTGAGGGGATTTACATGTTTCATATCCCATGGACACTCGATGCCTTGTTTGAAGGGAATATATATGGATGAAATTTTTTAAATGATTTAGTTTTGAGGAAACGAGTATAGAGATAGTTTTATATAATGTATATTATTCTAGAACAATTTATAGATTTATTATGATTTATGTTTTTCTAAATGTTTATCTTTTCTAAATATTTCGATCTCTATATTCAAATTTTATTCCAATAATTTAACGGACTATGGGGTCATACATTTTCATCAATAGAATTGGGATTTAATTGGAATTGGTTATTTACTATACATGTTATTTAGATTGTAAAAAACATGTTTTAGAAGGGTATTGAAAAGGTACTATAAATGATGTTATATAAGGCGATGGTGATGAAAAAATTCCAAATGTGTTTTCGAGGATAACTAAATTGATGTTTTTGATATGATTTTACAACATATTATATATGATAACATATAACGATAAATTGATCAATTATATTTGGGTATTAGTTAAATTATGAGATTTATGAGAATATTCCTTATGGATATACATGAATATATATATATATATATATATATATATCACATTTGCTAAAAATTATGACATCAATTATCATGAAATTTATGGTTTTAGAAAATACATAAATAGTAATAATTTTTTAATCATCAAATAAAGTATATAATTAACTATTATCTAAGATATAACATAGTGGAATAAATGCATAAAATACATGAATCACACCTAGAATAAATACATTCATTATAATGAATAAATAAATGAGACAATAATTATTGAACCAACTTAATATCCTATTTATAATACTTCCATGAGATGGTTGTGTGTGTGGAATTCATATATGATTCAAAAAATAATCTTTTGGGAACTCCAACCTCTATTTATCCATAATTCTCGACACATAAGATGCTATATCATATTATATAATGACGAATAATTCACATGTGATTTGTAATTCTACATGATATTTGGATATCATATAGAGTTGATTATATTTTGATTTCCACTCTATGTTCTTAATCAAACACCTAAATATATGATCAATGGATGCTGTAGATTATTATTTATAGGGTAATACATTTACAATTTTTATCCATTTTAATTTTTATATAGGATTCATATTATCTTTCAAGATAATATTAGGGAAATTGTTTTTAATTGCTTCCACAACTTCTGTTGATTGTTTTTAAACTCTATGATACCCTCCTAGATTTTTTTTCAATTTTCATATGTATAACTGTAATTTATCTTTAATCAATTCTACATGAATTTGATGATTTATATATCCCACAATATTTTATACAATATACATCATCCACTCCAATTCTAAAATATGGGTATGTCTCAAAATAATGCTAGATATTTAGAGAAACTACACTCAACATATGGTTAATGAAAATGAGAATATTGATAAAATTATAGGTAATAAGAAATAATGTAATATATTTTTGAGGAAAATTATAAAAAATATTAAAATTTCTCTCATTAAATGAATACCAAGTTGTTGGGATATATGTGGAGATCATACAAGTTTGATTTGTATGTAGGATCAAAAATTAGAATCTGAAATTATATTCAATATATACATGTTCATGATGATGATAAAATTTTTGAATATATAACGTTATTTATATATTATATCATTCTTTATTTTTGGAATTTAAATTTTTTTATATGTAATTATTTTTTAATGTGTAAACTATTTTTTTAATAGTGAATTAATGTTAATCTGATTATTGATATTTTAAAATATAATTATTTTAAAGAGAAAATATTATAATAAATAATGAAATGAATGCTCCATGAAATATGTTTATACTTTTAGATGAATAAATACTTTTAATCATGTGTTGTAATTTATAATTTAGTAATTCAGGTTTTTTAGTTTTATCATTTTTTCAAAATTTATCATTATGTTGATGTACTTTGATTTTTTGTATTTTTATCCATGTGAAGTAATATTCAGTTCAAACAATGGTGATATGGTTATGTTGTTATGTTTATATGTTAATTTTTCATGAATACTACATAATTAACAATTATCAGTATATATTGGTTATTTAAATTCATTCAGGATATGTTTTTAGCCAAATCTGTTGTTTTGAATAACATGAATCCATGAATAATATACTATGTATTAGTACATAATTATGATTAATTTCATTACAATGGAAGAAATATTCTAAAAAAACCCCTTCTTTAACTTCTACAAACATTTGTATATGGAATAGGCTGATGAAATCTGAAAATAAATATTCATTATTGTAAAATATATTTAACCAATTAGGGGAACATGATTGATATTTGTAGCAGATTATATTGATGTACATTAATATAAATAAATAAAATTGAAATTTTAATAAAGGGGTAAATTAATATAAATAATACAAAATATAAATAATAGGTTATTTAAAATTTATACTAAGAGTCCCGTGATTTTTTATCAAACTAATATACATTAGTTTTTGAACTTCTTCATTTATTGAGACGGTCATTTTAAAAACTAAGATTTGGAATGTAATCTTGGGTATTAAATCATATTAAAATGATGTTTTTATACTTTGATGAATGAATTTCATATTTCTCTAGTGTCTTGAGGAGTTTTAAAGCTATAAAAAACATGGTTTGAAATTATGGTGGGGGCACAAGGTTGGTTTCAAACAGTGTGGCCCAATACAGGGTACTATGGGACCCTTTTTAAAGGAGGTAGTGTATTTGCAAATAGGCCGCACATAGTTTCCTAAATGGTTCTACAAGCCCATTAAAGGTGTGCCTAGGATTTATTATACACTATACGGTTTGACATGGTTTGTAAACCTATGTGATTGACCCTGTGCTAATGGATATGTTTATAAATCAAATTTAATCAAAGTAAAATTTAAATTTAAATAAAACACACAAGCCATCACACCACTCCCCAGATTTTGTAATTCACCACAGGGGGTGCCCCCTTTATTGTGAATGATCCCATCTTTGGGCCTCGTCTGATCTTCAATTTTTGGCCGAATATCTCTCAATTTCTTGCATAATTCATCCTAGTGAGTCCTCTTAATTCATCATCAACTTATTTCCAACAAGATTTTAGCATATCATTATATATAAATAGCGTGAAAAAACCTAGGTTTTAGGGGTAACACATTTCTCGGTTCTTCGCTATAATTTTCTATCATGTGAATGATATCTCAGGATGTGTTGGTGTGTTATCTGGCAACTGTCACAGAAGGCGAAGTAGTTCACCTTGTTTGGGTTCACATCCATTATCTGGGATGATTCTTTCTCCTTGATCAATGGTTTAACACCTCCTATTTGAGAACCATAAGTTGTTTATGGGATTCAGTTGTCTTTTTTAGTGGGATTCAAAACCTTAGGATGACTTGGGAGCATATACAAAGGTATATATATATATAGATATGTATATATCTTCCATGCATGCATTCTCTCTTGGAGAGGCAATACGTGTAGTGGTTTAAGGGTATATATGTATGTATATGGGAGTATGTGTTTCTGAGTTTGTCAACTAGCTGAGTTAGAAAGCATCAAATTTCACGTGGATGGTTTTGATCCACCCTGAGGTATGGCCCCCTTCCAGTCCATCTCATTCAACAAATGAATTAAATAATTACTTACTATACATTTGTGATGTTTAAACTAATGTAGTGACATTTTTAGATGTAATTCCTCTTGAATATTAATTCATTATGTTTCATTTTTTAAATGATGAATTTGAATAGTTATTTTTTTGTAAATAATATAATTATTTAATAATAAAACCCCTTCAATTGAGGAGAAATGTCTTCATGTGAAAAGTAGTGCATATGAATTTATGCTTACATGGATTTTTTTTATTGGTTTTCCTAATTCAATGATGTTTCATTGAAATATATGAATGTTAAAAACATGGACCTAAATGAATTAGAAATGAAGGGTCACATTTTTAATATAATTTAATGTTTTTATCACTTGCAAAGTATTTGGTCTAGTTTTAAATTGGATTTATCCTTGCATGATGTTTTATATAATTGTTGTTTTATGTTTTGACACATTTGGGCCATCGTTTGGTTGTCCCTCATCTTGGACTTTCTAAATGTAAGAAGCCCCTTATTAAATGTATTATTTTAAAATTTTGAATTGTATAATATCTCGTACCATATATGCTCACAACATGTCCCACATAGGGAATGGTTTTTAGTTTGATTGATTAATGTGGAATGGAATTGGAAAACTTACATAAGTATATGACTTGGACATGTTAAATGTAATTACATTATAGGTTTCATCTCTGTAGCACCCCCATCACATTGATTGAATGTAGCAGAATGACCTGTGATTATTAATTTCTTATGAAATTATGAAATGATTGCTTGTTACAAGGAATTGTGTTCATAATGAAAGGAAATACATGAATCAAATGGAATTTTGATATGAATTCAATATTAAATAAGATTGTCCTAACTCGAGCTCACCTTCGATTCCTGATGGAATTCATTGGGCACTTGAGGAACCCATTGAAAATTCCAGAATACAACTTGCGTAGAATGAGAACCACCAAGATCCTGACTCTTGTCTTACATTGGATGCCTAATATGACACATTAGGATCCCTCATGTAGTACTATTGGATTTCCTGGACTATTCTCCGTTGATTTAGCAATGACATGTTGGTTACACAGTTACACCCTAATGGGCCTCGTCATTTTCATATTGGATTATTTACACGTACATGGTATTGGGATTCCATGGATACACTCCTTAGATACAACATTGACATGTAGGTGCCATGGATACATCCCATAGGACCCACTTACTATTTAGGCTCGTTTTACCTTGGATAATCTCTTGGATTCGGTAGGCATGTCATTGTGGAATACCCTATAATATGATCCTTGGATAAAACTCTTACCATTTAGTTAAACCCAATTACTACTGATGTAGCTTCCCACAAGGTATACATTTCCATTTTTATTACCATGGAACATCTTTATAAAATACTTTTATTTGTATCCAAGTTTCAATTTCGATCATTCTTTATTTATACTATCACGAGATTGTGTGAGTGATGGATATTCCTCACATGATCTGTTAATATTAATTGGTAATTACATAATTAATGAACTTGTTACATGTTTAGACAACAACCGAGGGATGGAATAGGAACATGTGTATTTTTTTCAATTTTACTGCTTACATAATTTTTTAATGTTTTTACACTGTATAATTTATACCACACAGTCAGGATTGGGAAAGACACCAGTGGTGCTGGCTTACTGAGATTTTTATCTCACACCCTACTTTTCCTGAAATTTTACTAGCGGTCCCAAGTAGACCTTTCATGTTCTTAGGACTATGTAAAATGGGTGATTACTCCATTTCTTGTTCCATGAGTTGAGGGGAAAGGACTTAGCTGGAGCTCAGGAAGCTCATGCAGATCGCCCATTGGGATTTCTTCCTTTTCATATTGTACTAAATTTAAAACCATGTTTTAATCTTTAATATTTTAAATATGTATCAATACCATTTCAGGCATTCATCCATTATATAAATAAGAGTTGAATACATTTATTAAATTTAATATATTATTCCTAGGTTAATTTATTTTTTTTATTTTTGAATTCAACTACTAATTGATATTTACACTGTTATACTACTGTGAAACTCTAATAATAGTGTATAGACTCTCCACTATCAACTCCAAAGACACTCGCTTCTAGTTGGTAGCACCTGGTGTGTGGGGAGGCATACATGAGGCCCTATGTCAACCAGTTCGGCCACAACCTTGGTGGTGAGCTGGGTCGGGATGTTACAAAGTGAAATCATAGGGTGTTTCATATCTTCTGTCTTAGTATTCTAGGTTGGTATACATGAGAATAGAAATGCTTCTCCCCTTCGTTAATTGTTGTCCTTGGGATTGTTCAACCAATGTATGGGAAATCACCATATAGCCAGCGCTGGGATTGTTTCTTATTCTATTCACTATATCATGAGATTGGATTTCCCCTCGAGTGATTGGTTTACATTCTGATGCTTATTATTTAAGGAATTATAAAATAATACCCTTGGTCTGATATGGAATAGATTAATGATACATGCATCATATTAGGAAATTAAAAATTCACATTCCATGCATATATGGCATACCTAGTAGTTCGATTAGTAGGGTTCTTTCTATGTATGATTATGTTTCATAATGGTTTTCTATTCATATCTTTAAATATATTTAGGTAATATTTTATCATTCCTTGCTTACTACTAGTTATAACATGCACTTCTGATTAAATTTTCTTACATGTGTGGTATTGGCTTATTGCTCTGCATTAGCTATTTGCAGTGACATGCAATCTTATATTGATATATGTAAATGGTTTCATGGGATATTTAATTGGTTGGGGTTATGAAGGAAGATAGTTTTATGTTTTAATGTTTATGGGAAACTTATAACTACAAAATAGTAATGTGTTTAATTGAAACATTCTATAAAGGAGGCTAAAATATGTTTCTTAGCATGTTGGTTTTGATTGAATGGATCCAAAATCCAAACTGTAATGTGAATGGAAACATTTCAGGTTGGTCGATGTGAACCCATATAAATTATACCACAAAGATTGATCATTTTAAATTATGAATTAACATTACTATCAATTAATTATTTTGAACAATCAATCCATTAGGTGTATAGTCACTACATTAATTTGGAAATTTAAACCCATGTTAATTGTAAGGCAATGATGATTTGAAAAAGTATTTTTATTTAGATTTATCATGAATTAAATTTCTTAAATTCTTTAAAGTGAAACTCGACCCATGTAGTTTAGTTGGTGAATGTTTATATGAGGTGACCCATATGGTTTTTTTGAAATTAATTATTTTAGCATGTTGTTTTAGGTTTCATGATAATAAACCCATGATGGATTGTGGGCCCCTTGTAGGTCATCATAATTTTTAAATGATTTTTGATTTAATATATTGATTTATAAATATGGGATTTATGGAATATGTAAATGATTAAAAAGGGTTGTTTTGTTGAGCATTTCTGTCTTGAATGTCTGTGATTTTTTAAAATTCAAGTATATTTTGTTTAGTATAAAAATGTGGTACTTGGTGTTGGGATTTAATCTTTTGGTGATTAATGATAATGTTTATTAAATATAAGTGGATTAGAAATATCTCTTGTAGTGTTGTCCTCCATTTATGACCCTCGTGTAAGGGTTGGTTGAGTTTTGCTTTTATGTTTCCATGGAACAAAATCTTGAGCATTTATGTAGGCATCCATTTCTATTGAAATGGATTGATGATTAAATTTTATGCAAATTGGTTTCTTTTACCGTGACCTGGTGTTAGGATCATAATTGGTGCTTCATAAGGGGCTAGCCCATGGTTGGTGGCATTCTTATAGATTTTTTTCCATTCTTATATTATGAGCTTTATAACATTTAGGGTTTTTGAGATGTCTTTGGTCCAATGATAAATTTTATTCACAAAGTGACATCCATGTCCGTATGGGTTAACAAGTTATTCTTGAATTTTTTATGGGCTTTACAATCATGTAATACTTGTTTTCAGATTGTTAGACAGGCGTTTGGCATGTTTGATTGGTTTTTTGGTCATTCTACATTGTCTGCATTTTATTGTTGGATGAATTGGAAGGGTGTCGTTTAGTAAAATGGTTGTATAGGGAAATACAACTCCGAAATTAGTCCTTTGTGAACATGGTTACAGTCTCAAGTCATCTCCATGTAGAGTTACTTGAGCATTAAAGAATTCCCTCATCCCATTTCTCAGGATAGATTTTAGAAGTCTTGGGTGTTTTAAAATGCCCAAAATTCTATTATGACCTAATTTTCGAGTTCTCACAGTATGATTGTGACTCGTAGAAGCACCACATGTTCATTTTGATCTAGCTCAATTATGAGTATCTCATTTCATTATTTTTTCACTAGGACACTCCTATGTTGGGGATTGTTATATTGAACATGTTAAATATATCCTTCCATGTATATGGATAATAACAAATGTATGACAAAAAATAAAAATTTAGCCACACATTAATTCCAAATAGGCTTATTAGTCGTAAATCTTATTGATGATTTCCTGAAAACATAGATTTTATCTTTTTTATTGCGTGCAAAACCCTCATGAAATCATCATCAGTCTTAGATAAAATTTGGTTGATTATCATGAATGATTATAAAATTTATCAATCGATAAGGGCTAGTGATCATCTAATGATGCATCAACCGGTGAAGTAATGTTTCCTTCTATGAAATGTTTACCAGTTGTCATTCAACCATATTTCCTCCCTACTATTTTATGTGTTTGACTAAAAATCATTCCATATCATCTTAGTGTACACTTCTTAAGATATGAACATTTTCAATATCATGTAATTTTCCTAGATGCACAAAGAGATAATCTATCATACGTCGCACTAAATTAATTACAATACTTTGAGCTTGTTTGGTGATCCGTATAAGTGTTATTCGGTGACACATGGTTCTTATCGAGGCACATAAAGTCTTGTGTTATTCCAAGGTTCCCATATCTGAATTACTAGGCCAGACTCAATGACTCTAGATTCATATTTTAAATTGTTTTCTTATCCAAAGCTTGAAATATTTGATATGAATCTACCTAGTGTCTCGACTAATTCATTTTTCTCCTTTTTTTGTGTAATTTTTTTCAATGTACTATTTTAAAGAATGCTTCCATGAAAAGGAAAGTGTGATATTAAGTTCTGTAGCATCTTCTGAGATATAATTCGCTACCAGTTTCTATTAGTTCAATCAAGATTTGACCATTAATTTTCAATTAAGTAATGCCATGAGTGTCATTATGATGCTTAGAGGGGATTATTATATGGAAAATATAACACTGAAGGTATCGTTTATTGGATTTGTCCCTTCTATAAGGAAATTACTAAATTGGGGTGAATTATCCATCCAATGTGGAATGAAAAAATGATTTGACCATGTCCTTATCATACCGGGATCATCTAAGCTATGTTTTAGTGTACTAGTTGGAATGATATCATTGGATCATGTTGTGATGGCATTTGTGCAAAATGCATAAGAAAATCTTAATGTGGGGGTGGGTGTTGGAAACACAATCCAATTATTTGAATAAATATCCATGAAGCATGTAGTTTGGTTGATGCTTTCATTGTATCACAAGGCTACTCTTGGACGAGATGTTCTAATGAGGGGAGATTGTAGAGTCATATGTTTTTGGACAATGCTAAAATATAATTCTTATTGATATTTTTTATTTTATTAGTAGGTAATTTTTAAAAATGATCATAGGAATGTACCTACGAGAGTTGTAACCTCATAAACTAATGTTTTTAGACTAGGGTGAATGCCCATTAGGTTTCCTTGGTAGCTCAAGGATGTTCGGGATCTTGGGGCCTAGAAAATCCAGGTTTTTAATTTCTATTGAGGGAAACCTGTTTTCTGAAACTATACAGACATCTGTAGGTAAACATGAATCCATTTTTAAGGGAGGAAACTGATTTTAGTACATGATTCACAATGTTTTCTATACCATGTAGCTGGATCATGTGGGCTGTGATTAGGTGGTAGTAGATAGCTCCCAGTTTGGAATGTAGTGCATGTCAAACTTTGTTAAGAAGAATGTTTAATGTGTTACATTAAATTAAAATCAAATGAAACAATAATTAAAACACAAAAAAATTCACACCCCTCTCCATAAATTCGCAATGCATCCCATTTCGGGGTTCCCCATTCGACTAGAACACACCCTCCCTAGGGATGCTCTGATCTTTGTTTTTTTTGGCTGAATCTCTCTCGATATATCGTGTAATCCATCACAGTGAGTCCTTTTCCTTATTTTTCTCCAACTTTCTTCTTAGAGTTCAGCCTATAATCCCCCCTACATTTCTCGGCCAAACCAAGGGTTTAGGTCTATTATGTTTTTTTGGTTCTTCCCTTTGATGATAAGTTGTGAAAAAAATATCTTAGGATGTTTTGGTGTGTCTTCCAACAACCACCACTGAAGGTGGAGCTGTTCACATCGTTTTAGTTCACCACCATCATCAGAGGTGAGTCTTTCTCCTTTCTTCTGGGTTTCACACCTTTTATTTTATAACCATAAGATGGTTATGTGTTTCGGATTTCATTTTTAGATAGTTTTGCTACCTTTGGAAGAATCATTATAATACACACAAGTATGTATATATGTATATTTATTTCATGGTCGTATTCCATCATGGCATGGTGAATATATGATTTTGTTTATGGTTATATATGTATTTATATGAAAGTATATGATGTCGAGTTGTTTACTCTTTTAGATAGAAAGCATCAAATTCTAAGTGGATTCTTTGGTTCCACCTTAATGCATGGTACCTTTCCATGTCCTCTTATTATAGGAATGGATAAAATATTTACGTACTAAACTATTGAAACATTAAAAATGTTGCATGGATGTTGTTAGATTTTAATCATCTTGAATAAGAATTCAGTACGTTTCATGTTTTAAATGATAAATGTGAATTTTGATTTTTGGGTATACAATATAATGTTTTTATAATTAAACCCAGCCAATGGAGGCGTGTTGTATTCAATATGAAAATAGATATTAGAATATAATTCTTTCTTATATTTTTATGTTGTTTTTAATATTTCCTTGTTGTTTCATGGAAATATAGAATGTTTAGGACATGTCTTCAATGGAATTAGAAAAATATATTTTCCTTTTTTTAAAAATTAAAGTGATATGCACCACCTAAGTGCTTGGCATTTTTTTAATTCATTTTAATTCAGGTGTGATTTTTTCATTAATTATGGTTTAGTGTTTTGAAACATTCAGGTAACCATTTTGGTGTTCCACAGCTTGAACATTATAAATTTAAGATTTCCTATATTAAATGAATTGTTTTTATGTTTTGAATTTCATAATTGATTGTTCCTTATATTCTCACCACTTGACCCACCTAAGACAAGTGTTTCAATTTTATTACTAAATATGAAATGTAATTGGGAAACATACTTAGGTAAATGACTTGGATGTGTTAAATGTAATTAGGTAATACGGTACATGTCTGTAGCACATCTTCCACATTAATAGAAGGAAACAGAATGAACCATGATTATTAATTTCTTATGCAATGATTAAATGGTTTCATGTTACATGAAATTGTCACACTAATTAAATTCATGGCTAGAACCAAATTCAATATTTATGAGTCGAAAATATGAAATAAGAGTGTCCTGATTGGATCTCGACTTGGATTCGTGAGGGAATGCCTTAGAAACCTGAGGACCCCAATACAAAATAAAGGATATGGCTTGATTAGGATAAGACCCAACTGGAACCTGATCCGTATCTTAGTTTTCATAACATTTATAACACTATAGGATCTGTAATGTATTACTGTAGGATGCCTTAGACTATGCTCAATATATCCTCCAATGATAGTTGGTGCTATGGTTACACCCCATTGGGACCACTCATTTTTTAGACCATTTTACCTTAGATTAGCTACATGGACCCATTATTGTGATTCCATGGATACAATCCCTAGATCCTGCAATGATATGTAGGATCCATGGTTATATTATAAGGCCCCGTGCCTTAAACCTTACTTAATATTGAATTAAATGAATAATTTACATTGAGGATCTTTTCAGGTTTAGAGTTTTAGAGAATTAGAACATAACTATTACATCTCAAAAGATTACAAAGTAGACACTTCTACCAAGTTTCCATAGAATAAAAAAAACTCTTAAAAAGAAACATGTCTAATTCCATGTTTTATAAAGCATGACTTTCCCTTGATCCCATCCTTGACCCTATTCCACATTAAGTCATGTGAAAACATTTCAAAAAAACTTGGGGTGAGCACAAAAAGCTCAGTAAGGGATACACAAAGAATGAAAATTGTTAGTTTATCAAAACAACAAGTAAACCATGTAAACTTTATCAAAGTAATACTTTTCACCTTTATGAAGTAATAAAAACTCTTCACTGAATAAAGTATCATTACTTACCTTTTTGTAACCAAAGGATTACCATAAAACCCATATAATGAACACATAGAATATATAAAGGTAACTTGGGACATAATCATACTTAGGTGGAATAACCATACGGTTGACTTCCACACATATCACTTAATGGAATAGCCATACGGCCAATTTCCATACATACTTAATGGAATAGCCATATGGCCGACTTCCATACCCAATGCATTGGAGGTTATAACGTAACCACCCGTCCTAGTATTCACGGCACCACCCGTCATATGGTTTATAAAGTAACCACCCGTTAAAATGTCCAAGTACCAATAAAAAATAATAAAACATAAAACCAATATAAAGGAATGATAACATTTCCACATTTCAATCACAATATATCATAAATATATTGACATAATAGAATCTTTTTTCAAAAACATTTTCAATACCAAAATACATAAAAGAGTATATGGTATTTATTTTATTCTAAAAACATTACGGCTTGTTGAGAAATCCAAAGATCAAATAATACTCGCGGCGGCGGAAAAAGGTCGTTGTCACCGCGTACGTTAAAAAAAACATTCCTCTTTGTCGTTTAGTAAAACACTTCGTAGAAAAAGATTCCTTTTGTATAAAATTAAAATCCAAAGGAGTTTATACACTGTATAAAAGAAAGTTGTGTATAAAACGAAATATGCCTCAATGAAAGGAGATTGAGACGAAGTCCCTTACCTCGGGTCCGACTTGACTTGATCATTCTTTAGCGTCCTGAATAATAAACTTGAGTTAATTTATACTTGTTTAAGAACCTTTTTAATGTTCATTATTCCTTTTATATCACTTATTGCCATGTTATAAACATTATGTAACCATTTAAGTTAATAATGTTTGTTTTGTCAATATTTGGTTCTTAAGTCGAAAGTGGACTTCTTACAATTACTTGTTGTTCGTGTGGTCAAAAGTTATTTATATCCAGAATGACATTACTAATTTGGATATCATATATATCATATATATCCAGCATATATATGTATTTATAATATTACATAATCATTTAGAGGTAATAAATGAAATGCACCGTTCATGGAGACGGTAAGCCGTACGTACGCATTAACGCTACTTTGATTTCTTTGTCATATTAATGGAATTAAAACTAAATGAGAGGTATTTATATTTTAATTCCATAATTATATTCATCATTTAGATATATCATTAATTATATATATCCATTATATACATGTACTTTTAATATTACATTACATTTGGGGATAAGAAATGAAAGGCACCGTTCATGGAGACGGTAAGCCGTACGTACGCATGAACGCTACTTTCATTTCTATCTCATAATTTAATGGAAAGAAATAACAATGATATAGAGGTATATTATAATTCCAGTATAACATCATATATAATAACTTTAAATCCATCTTTTACACGTCCCACATATGGCATTAACGAATCACATCACTTTTAGGGGGCGATAGTCCGCACTTCCTTAAATGAAGATATCGTGTTTACCCATAATGGAAACCATAAAGGTATGCCAAAAATGAAAAATACAGAAGATTAAAGAAAACATAAACATATTATATATCATATATAAAAATAGTGACATCATAATGGCCACCCTTGAAGGTGATAAATGAGTATTGAACAATCATCGTTTCGGGAGGCAGAATTTCGCCATCCACGGAAACCGTATGTTCTTTAACCATTTGATGTAGTTGTGTGAGAGTGTAGCTCGAATAAATCATATAAAAACATCCTAGTATATTGAGGATACTGGTGTTGTTACAAAAGAAGTAAATAAAAAGAGTTTAGAGGGTTGGAGAAGCAAAATAAAACAAATGAACAAGAGAGAATGAATTACCTTTAAAAGTGTAACTCCCTTTTGATTTGAGCCTAAAGGCTTCCTTTGAAAGGATTCTGCCCAAAGGGAATCCTCTAGGATGAGGAGAGGGATGTGGAGAGAGTAATTGGGCAGGGTTTGGCCGAGCCAAAGGCTTGAGAAGTGTGTGAAATGGGGTAGAGGTGGGGGCCTTTTATAAGAGGGGAGGAGGGGCACTTTTAGAAAGTAAAGAATTATTACTTTATTTGAAAATGTGTTTCGGTTGTAAAAGGTCCCAAATTGATATAATTCGTGGATACGGTGATAAGGATTCGAAATCCACTCATCCAATAAGTTTTTGACCTGTGTAGTTCATAGATTTTGCATTATCTTTCTATTTTATTTAAATCATCAAATAATGATGTCATCGCTGAATCATTATTATGTCATAAATAATTTATTTTATTTAATGTCTAAAAATTATAAAACAAATACTATGATGTAGGAAATATTTTTAGATTTCCAATGACTATTTATAATCAAAATTTGGACTTGTGTAACCCTACTTAAAAATTGTTTTAGTAAAACAACTCATGTTTGTGTCAATTTAATTTTAACATTAAATAAAAATATAGTATTGTCATTTTCCAACTAAAGTTGCTCCATGGGGTCCCCAAGTTGGCCCATGGCTTTTCTTGGTCGGCCATGACACAACCAATAAGGTTGGGACATTTTTCTAGGTCATTTCATATTATTAAATCATTATTTATACCTTAAACTACACTAATTACCTCTAATCGCGATTAAGAACTTAATAAGTTACTATTCAACAAAAAATTATTATAATCTCATTAAACAATATTTTACTTCTTAATGACAACCATATATGTCGGATTTTTGAAATTAAAAACACAATGATGGCAAATTTTCATTTAAACGGAAAATCAGTCTTTATAAGTACCACTTAGTGGTTTTACTATTCATAAAAAATTGAAGTTTTTCAGAAAATTACCAAAAATTCACCCTCAGATATATTTGATATTATGAATTCAAAAATGAAGTCTATTTTACAAAATTCAAAACATATAAGTCAAATTAATTAATTTAATAATTAATTCCCGCTGTCATGACAAATAGAGTGTTTTTGTGAAACAATAAGTATCAAAAGATTGACACCAATTTAAGTCCAATTTCAAAGTGAAATTGATTCCAATGACCACCATTGGATTAACTGGTAAAAATATTTTCTAATTTCACTTTAAAACCAATTAAAATAATAATCTAATCATATAAATAATTTAGATTAAAAAGATGTTTTGAATTAAAATACAACATTTTACACTATTCATAAAAAAATGAACTTTATCAGAAAGGTACCAAAAATTTACACAAAGTAAATTTTGATGTCCCGATTCTAAAGAAGAGTTATATTTGGTCCAAAATAAAGTATAATAGTGATCAAAACTATATTTAATGACGGTTCACCATTAAAAGGTGATAAGTGAACCTTTAGTGAAAATTAGAGTATATATGCCTAAAATTGAACTCTTTCCATATTTTAAGCCTTTATCTTTTATTGGGTAAATGTAAAAACCTTTAAAAACATATATAATCATATTTTAGTTATTTCTATCCATTCCCGCCAGTACAACGGCTACTCGTTAACTAACATTTAAAATAATGTTATTTTATTACTAGTGTGCAACGTAAGTTTTCAAAGAAACTCATCGTTGCGTATCGAGTACGCTATCGAACGTAGAAACCCATTTTAATTAAAATTAATATTTAATTCGTAAATATTAATAAATATGAAAATTATTTATTCTTTAATTACCTGGGATGTTACATATATACCCAAGGACATAGTGACTACTTATCCCCATTTTAATTTAGATGGTCACCCATGATTTGGTAGTAATCTCATTGTGGAGTGCCTTAGAATATACCCCTTAGATTACAGTCCTACACTTAAGCAGGACCCAGTTACTACTGAGATAGTATCCCTTGTGGTCTATATTGTCTTGGTTATTACCTTAGAACATCATTGTGAAATAACATTATAGTTTTCATAGTTATGTCATAGAACATTCACTATTTATACAATCAATAGGTTATGTCAGTGCCATATATTCCTCACTTGAACAATAAATATAAAATGCTAAATACGTAATTAATGAACAAGTTACATGTGCAGAAATCGTCCGAGGGATGAAGAAGGTACATGGGTATTTAGTACATTAATCTACATACAATATTTCTTGATGCATTTATATTATTTAATTTATTCCATACTATCAAAACTGTGCTAGACACTAGAGGTGTCTGCCTACTATGATTTATATCTCTCAACCTGCTAGGGCCGACATTACACCGGGGTACCAGAGAAGACATTTATTATTCACAAGAGTCAGGTCTATGTTTTATTTCATTATTGATTGTACCTCTATTTAGGATAAAAGGATAGGGTTTGAGCTCTGGATGATAATGGATATTTCTCATGGGGATTACTATCTTTTCATTTTTTATTGAAAAGCATGTTTTACTATTTACAATTTTCAACTATATATCAATACTATGTCATGCATTTGTCCAATATATAAATTGGAACATGCCCCTTTTATTTAGTTGATCATATTATTCTTTTGATTCTTTATTATTTCTATTTATTGTTTCTAATATTGATTGTTATTTACACTATTATACCTTTTCACATCTTTGATAAGACGGTATTGTCCACTCGAAATTTTCTCATAAGAACCTCACTGCTAGTCGGCATCCTCTGTCATACAGGGAGGTGTTCTTGAAACCATATGTGTATTGATCTGTCAATAATATTAGTTGAAATCTAGTTCAAGACATTACAATATATGTTTAAAAAAATATTCACATCTCAATTACGTGCGTTCATTATATATCGAAAATTTCATTAAATTTGAATATTATAATTATTGGAATTCTCAAAACTGATACATTGAATAAAATGATCCATGTTAACAATAATAATGTTGTATTATAAGATGAAGAATGCAATAAAAAAGTAGTTTGAGGAAAATAGTTAAATATTTAATGAATATATAATATTGAAATATAACCTTCATGAAATACAAAAAAAAACAATTATCCATGAAAATTATAATTAACAAAAGTGAAGTTAAAATAAAATTAACATTTTCCAAAATAATTATTATCAAATATAGTTAGTGAAAAAACAATTTTTAAAAAATTAAACACTAAAGAAAATAATAGAAAATTATATTAGGAATGTATAAATGTAAATCATGTAAGTTAGTAAATATAAAAATATAAATTATGTTTTAAAATATCGATTAGTAATTTTGTATACAATTACAAATTTATATTAAATTATTAATATATATGTGTGTGTGTGTGTGTCTGTGTGTGTGTATTAGTGTGTTTGATAATTAATATATATACAAACATAGTTATAGGAAATTTATAATCTAAATCATAATTAATAATAAGGGATATGAACTCATCTGACTATTATTTGGTTCACCCTCAATAGATATTTTATGAATGGATTTACAAGATAAAATTTTAGTTGTCATTTATTTTTAATATTTGTGTATTAGATTATTATTTTCAGATCAACCATGATATTATACATGTAATATATAATAATTAAAATAAAAGGATTTTGGAGGCATTTTGACTTTTTATCAAAAAATAAAATGAAATAATTTTATATATTAGGTCTATCATGTGTGTTAGACAATAAATATTAATAGATATATAATACATAGAATTTGAATGTAATGAATAAATATTCAATATTTTGTAAACAATTAAGGCCTTATATTGTATTAATTTAGATACACCAGATGTGTTAGAATCAAACATACTTACCAATAATCATCTTATCCATTATTTGAATTAAAATAAATGAATTTTTTAGAAGTAGGGAACTGGATATTCATGAAAAAAATATATTATAAAATATAGTGATTTCATTAGATAGACAAAAGTAGAATAAGATATGTATAAAATATTTTCGATGTGTAATGATAAGAGAAGAACTAAATGAAACAACATCAATGAAAATAATATGTAATGAAATAAAAAATTAGTAAAATAATCCGAAAGGAATCAATAATTCCCTTTTCTGGCGTTAAAATATCTAAAAATACATAATCAAAATTACACAATAAAATTGCAACGAATCCTAGTTTGATGATACAAAATGAAACTAAGCTAAAAAAGTTGTTAATATGTTATCTATATATAGTAGAACTAAACTTAATCATGTTGAACATAAAAATTGAAATTTTTTAGAATGATGATTTCTTTATGGAGAATAATAATTCAAACTAAAATGGTTTAAATTTTATAAGTTACATTTATTAAATACATTTAATATATTGTGGATAAACATATTGTTTTTTGGTTCAAATTTTTTTTGATTTCTTGTCATCTAACATATTTCATTATGTTTTAGCTAGTTTGGTTCTATTTAATTAAGTATCGTATGAAATTTATCATATTTTACTATGATAAATTATGTTTATGGATGGAAGCATCACTAATTGTTTGATAATATTTTATTGAAAACTATAATGAGTATTGATGTTTGAATTCCTTGATAGAACTTGTTTTTCTTCAATAAACTAATTGAAATATATAAGAATAATAAACATGGATACCTATGATAAAAATGTATATATATCTCAATTTTGTATAATTTGATTAAATTTATATATGTTAATATTATTTATCAGCATAATTATTGAAATATATTAATCTAAAAAATATATTAATGCATTAGTTTATAGTTAACAAGAAATTTTTTATCCAAATTGTCTTATTATTAATATTTTAGGTGATGGGTATTTCTATAGGGTTCTCTATCAACCATATAAAAAGATTGTACAATCTATATACTAGTATTCTATATTTTTTTCTACAAGTAAATGTTAAAATAGTCATTAAATGGATAAGATGAATTCTTATGTCAAACTATTAATATTATTAGTGGAATAATTAACCCAAAAATGAGGAAAATATTATAAATGAACACATAATGAATATTATAGATACTATTATTTATCCACATACACTGAAGCATGCATTAGTGATTGATTCTTGATTTATGATGTTATATTAATTTTTTTAGGATTCATTATTATTGTAAATTATTTAGATTATGATAATGGTAGGGATTCTATTGATTATTAAGACAATTGAGGTTTTAGGGATGGTTTTGGTGTTAGTTATTGAGATGATAATGTTAGTGTCTCGTGGTTAATTTAAATGAAAGAGATGGTGTTGTTTTTTAAATAGAGATTCAATATTTTATTTAAAATTACTTTTTATATACCCTATATAATTTTCTCAATAAGGATTAGATTAAACATTATCTTTCCTTTCAATAATTTTATGTTAAGCTATTGGTTTTGTTTCACTAATTTATATATATTTATAGATTTTTATATATATATATACACACACACACAAACACACACACACAGACACATATACATCAAAATTAAAATATTGGGTTCTAAAACAAATTTACTATATATAAATTGGAACAATCAATTTTCTATGTACATATCATCAATCATCACGTATGCTTATAGGTAAATTGGTCTCGTCAATTTCTGTTGTACAATGACACTACCATGGTCAATTACTATTGATTTTTATCTGTATCAATGGTTTATTCTAATAAGTACTTAAATGAATCCATGTGTTGAATATTGTTATTTATATAACCATATTAGCAATATAATAGGGGCCATGGTTATGTATACTATGGAATCACCCTATATCCATTGTCAACTTGACTTCACTCAGGATTATGGCTCATGGATGTACACACATCTCCTAGTAGTAGAATGAATAGATAGAGTGACTCATGATTATACATTTGTGTATATTTTTCTTCCACATCGATGCGATTGAACTTAATATAGGATTTCAATGTCTGTTATAATTATTTTTGAATCAAATTCCATTGAAAATGGTATTTATTTTTCAACAAAAAATTTTTTTGTATTAAATTATAATTTTTTGGAAACATATTAATATCCCATGATTTTTTAATCTCTATTTTATATTGATACATTTTTTTGGTCTTACAAATTATTTATCCATTTTTATTTCTTCAAATGATTTTATAAATACCCATGATAATGGAGCAGTGTTACCAAAAATCATTATTCATCATGTGTATATTTGATTATACATTTCGGAAATGATATGTGACTCATCAATTGTAAATATTTTTTATCGAATAGGGATTTTGATGTTTCTAAACAATATATACATAATCCCATGATTCATATATTGACTCCTCCATATGTGATATGAATTGATGTTCTTTAGAATTAGGATCAATATCATTTTCCTAAAGATAAATCCTCTCATGATATAAAATTCCTCATTTCTTCCAGGATTATTCTTCAATAGAATGATGAAAATATTATCATGTTTATTTTTTGTAATCTTATTGAATATTTAAATTTCATAGTTATTTTATAAATTTCCTGAAACACCTTATCATCTTGCATATACACTTATTTTATTTATGTTTATTTCCAGTTAAAAATTAATATTCTTCTCTCAAAATCATAAAAAAATTCTTGATACATCATTCTTCAATGTGGTATCTTATATAGTGTTCAAATTTTTTAAGTCATAAAAATTACATTTCTTAGTATCGAAGTTCATATGATTATACCCTCTCTAATATAGTAATATTATTCCACTATCGACGAGTTATGACATTTTTTTATTTTCAGCATTAGATTTTATAATTAATACCTCAATTTTCAATTGTATTCTAATTTATAATACATCAATATATATTCTGTGTTTCTCTAAATTATTTTTTACATTTTATTTAAACATTATATATAGTACATTTTGATTCATTTGATTTTTCCTTTTATGGTTTACGATATCAAAATTCAACCCATATTAATGAATGCATCCTTTAGTTAAATAATATATGTTTCACTCTAAGATACATGATGAGTCATAAACCAGAGACAATGGTTTTTACCAAGAATGGAAATTATAAAGAATTATTAATCTATAATCTATGATGATTTATCACCAACAACTTCTTTCATGAAATCAATTTATATAAACGTACATATATTTTATAAATATCACATAATATTAAGAATATCAATAATTGATTTAATATTTGAAATATTTTTCATGTATTTTCTATTAAAGTCTGAAAACTTTGATTGTATAATCTATAATTAGAATTCAATAAGATGAATCATGGTTATACATATTTTATAATTGATATATTGTATAATTCTTCTTTTTTACTTGATTCAATGATATTTTATCCTTAAAATTTGTTAAATAACCATTTTGAATGAATGTTACTTCATATACAAAGTAAAAATGTGTAATTACACTAAAAATATAATATCAATAACAATCCATTTATAGTTCACCTATTTTAATTCATTTATCTTTATCTAGACTGTCACGAACCAGCACGGGTCGACCCTGAACCGGTCACCCGAGCTGGTCCGCGGCAAGTCCCGAGGGGCATTCCCGATCCCCCCGAAATAAAAACAAGTGCCAGGTATTAAATTTTTCAATCGTTGGGAATGATTTCATCCTAAATTAAAAACAGGATCAAAACAACGAATATAAACTAAACAAACAGACAAACACTAAAGACATAAACAAAACTACACCACGACATACCTCCACGTGACCTCGTGGGTCACCACCCAACTACAACCAACGTCGCTCCCTCACTGAGCGACTCAAGCTATGAAAACTTGAACACAAGAAACTTGCAACTGAAATGGTAAAAGATAGGCGTGAGCACAAAAGTACTCAGTAGGTGAGCCCCACAACAAATCCCAAAGCACTGCTAGTAAATAAAGAGTCTACAGATTCTAGGTTTGAAATATAATGTATAAAAGTAAGTTTTCATAATGCTTTACTTGAAAATCAAAACACGAGACATTTCCCTTATTCTTTTTCGAATGTTGGTTCACCTTCATTAGTTTTAAACTCATTCTAAAAAAAGCAAAGAAGTGTTACATTTTCAAATATTACATAAAGAGAATAATTTATTTTCATTTGAAACCATTTTCCCAATGTCTAACAATATAGGCAGTGAAGGATGACTGAAAGTAAACAAGCAGGGAAAACAAGTGCAAGTAAAGGTAAACAAGCAAGGAAAACCAAGTGAAAGTAGAGATAAACCAGAAGTTATCAGCAATAACCATGGGTGATCCTAAACCTTCCTAGAATACCCCTGGACGTACTCGGGTTCAGACTACCTGCCGAAATGGTACTCTATAGTCAATAAACAACTGGTCGCCCTAACAGCCAACTAGTGGAACACCCCACAAGGCCATACTTATTTTATAATTGATATATTGTATAATTATTCTTTTTTACTTGATTCAATGATATTTTATCCTTAACATTTATTAAATAACCATTTTGAATGAATGTTACTACATATACAAAGTCAAAATGTGTAATTACACTAAAAATATAATATCAATAACAATCCAATTATAGTTCACCTATTTTAATTCATTTATCTTTATCTAGACTGTCACGAACCAGCCCGGGTCGACCCTGAACCGGTCACCCGAGATGGTCCACGGCAAGTCCCGAGGGTCATTCCTGATCCCCCCGAAATGTCAACAAGTGCCAGGCATTAAATTTTTCAATCGTTGGGAACAATTTCAGCCTAAATTAAAAACAGGATCAAAACAACGAATATAAACTAAACAAACAGACAAACACTAAAGACATAAACAAAACTACACCACGACATACCTCCACGTGACCTCGAGGGTCACCACCCAACTACAACCAACGTCGCTCCCTCACTGAGTGACTCAAGCTATGAAAACATGAACACAAGAAACATGCAACTGAAATGGTAAAAGATAGGCGTGAGCATAAAAGTACTCAGTAGGTGAGCCCCACAACAAATTTCAAAGCACTGCTAGTAAATAAAGAGTCTACAGATTCCAGGTTTGAAATATAATGTATACAAGTAAGTTTTCAAAATGCTTTACTTGGAAATCAAAACACGATACATTTCCCTTATTCTTTTTCGAATGATGGTTCACCTTCATTAGTTTTAAACTCATTCTAAAAAAAGCAAAGAAGTGTTACATTTTCAAATCTTACATAAAGAGAATAATTTATTTTCATTTGAAACCATTTTCCCAATGTCTAATAGTATAGGCAGTGAAGGATGACTGAAAGTAAACAAGCAGGGAAAACAAGTGCAAGTAAAGGTAAACAAGAAAGGAAAACCAAGTGCAAGTAGAGATAAACTAGAAGTTATCAGCAATAACCATGGGTGATCCTAAACATTCCCAGAAATCCCCTGGACATACTCGGGTTCAGACTACCTGCCGAAATGGTACTCTATAGTCAATAAACAACTGGTCTCCCTAACAGCCAACCAGTGGAACGCCCCACAAGGCCATACCAACTAAGGGGGGACTAACCCGTCTAATCGTGGTTCGCCAGCAACCGTCACTAGATTCTCCAATGGACTCCCAGGAACCCACTGTGGTTTTAATAACACTATTTACGTGGGAGACCCTCGCACGCGTGACACATCTCACCGCACTTGCCAAACCCTTACACGGACATCGCTACATGACAGCCCTCGAAGGGAAGTCCCCCTGTAGAGATGCCCCATAAGTACGTATATATATACATATGTATAATCACTTCACATTTAATAAGGTGCCAACCGGGCCATCATATCATTTACATTTTGACCATTTAAAACTAAAGCATTTCTAAAGGGATATGACACACGCCATTTCATTGAAAACTAGAAACACACTTAGAACTTTATTTAAGAAACTCAAATCCGCATGTTAAACCTGAAACACCCTGGTTTGACATGTAGAATCATTTTCCAATATCCAAACGCACCTCACTTTTATAAAGAGCCAAACGGGCCTTTAATCACATTTTGAAGGAATAATATTTATCAAATTAAATCCAAACTTTTAATCATGCGTCAAAGGAAAAAAAATTTCAACAACCAAGAACCACACTTAAAGTTTTCAAAATCAAGTTTAAAGGTCATACGACATTTCTTCTAATCAAGGTTCTAAGAAACACCTTTTCCATTAACAACACACCTACTAATTTATTCACACCAAAAACATTTCAAAACACAATTTCACATTTCATAAAGAACCATTTAGCAATATTACCATGTAAGCACACAATTGAAACCAAGAAAAACACTTTCAATGAAACGCTAGAATTTAAACTACTTTTATCAGCAGATCACTACACTATAAATAACAACTAAATAATACTTTTAAATTTACTGAAACTCAATGAAAAGACAAGGAATAAATAAATTGTTAATTTAAAGGCGAGTACAAGGGGAGACCTACCTCAAATCAGAATGAAAAACGACACGGCACAAAACTCCCGTTGCGTAATGGTCGCACCGTATTGCGCCGTCAAACAGGTCCTAAAACAAAAGACTGTTAAACAGGTTCAACAATAATAATAACTTAATAGTAATAACAGTAATAACAATAATGTAAAAATAATAATAATAGTGATAACAATAACATAATAATAATAATAATTACATAATATAATAATAATAATAATAATAATATAATAACAATAATAATTTAGCATAATTATAATAATATAATAATAATAACAATAATGATATAATAATAATTATAATATTAGCATAAACATAATATAATGTTAATATCAATAATAATATAATAATAATAGCATAATCTTAATAATAATGACAATAACATAATAATATTTATAATAATAACTTAATAATTTTAATAAGATAATAATAATAATAATAATGTAGTAGTAATAATAACAACATAATAATAATAATAATAATAATAATAATAGTATAATAATAATAATAATAATAATAATATAATAATAATGTAATAATATTAACATAATAATAATAATAATATCAATAATCTAATAATAATAATAACATAATACTAATAAGAATAATAATAAAAATAATAGCATAAAAATAATAATAATAATAACATCCATAATAATAATATAATAATAATAATATCATAATAATAAAAATGATATTATCATAATAGAAATAATAACACAATTATAATAATAATATAATAACAAAATAAAACCAAGCCTCCAACTTACAGGGGCGGCCGAGCGGGGAGAACGGGCCGGAGCGCGCTGGCCGGAGCGGCGAGGCGGATCGGGGGGGGGGGGGGGGGGGGGTCGGACAGGGGATGAGGTTGCGGATGCCGGAGGCGGCAGAGGGAGCCCGAACGGTGGCGGGAACCCGGACGACGGCGGGCTGGAGGGGAGTGCGCAGGAGGGGACGGACGGTGGTGTCGGGAGGCCGAAGTTGCGGCTGGCGGTCTGAAACCAGTGAGGTCGGGGCACCGGCGAGGCGCCAGCCGGAACGAGATCCAGGCGAGGGATGGGCCACTGGAGGAAGCAGGAGGCGCCAGACGCTACACAGAGGCCAGGAGGAGTTCGCGTTGGTAAACGGCGGAGGGGGGTGCGTGCGGGAGGCGTCGCCTGGGCAAGGGCAGACGGCGAGCAGGACGCCGTAGGAGGCCGAGGTGTAGCGGGAGCCGGTTGCGGGAGCGGGGAGTCACGCCGGAGCGGAGCGGGGCGCAGTGGAGCCAAGGTTTGGGGGAGGTCGCGTGAGGGAGGTCTCAACGGAGGGGAAGCGCGCCGGAGTGGGGCGAGGTCAGGACGGCGGGAGTCGGGCGCCGCACAAGAGAAAAAGGGGGTCGTCGGGATAGAGGGGGGGGGGGGTGCCCGCGGTGAGAGAGAAAGGAGATGGGGTAGGCGGCTGGGGTAGATTTAGGTTTAGGATTATATATATATATATAATTTATAATAATAATAATAATAATAATGGTAATAACTTTATAATAATAATAATAATAACAATAATAATAATAATAAAATACTAAATAAAAGAATAAAAACTAATCTTAATAATAATAAAAATTCATAATAATAATATTAATAAAACTTTATAATAATAATAATAATAATAAAACTTTATAATAATAATGAAACTTTATTATTATAATGACAATAATGATAAAATAAATAATAAAATGACAACATAAAATTGTCAAATTTAAATGTCGGGCGAACACGTAGTCACCCGGGCCAACCACACGGTCGCCGTTAACGATGCAATGACCGCGCACTGGCACGAAACCCTTCAAAACAAATAAACATTAAAATTTCATACCGAGACCAAGAAATGAGTAAAATAAGGGCATCTGCGGTCGAGGTGTGACAATTATCGCCACCATAGACACTTTCTGCCCCCAGAAAGTCACCAAGCCAAAATTCGGTCAAGATTAAAGTCCATGCCCCAACGGAACTAAAAGAACGGAAGAGAACTGAGAATCTCGGGATGACCTTACTTCACACAGGTCAAACCCGACCGATTCAAGAGAATACTTAAGTCCGAGGTTTAGGGGAGAACACGAAGGGTTCTCCCCACCACAAGACATAACTGGTTCAGAAATTTAACACTCAAAACATACTACCACAAGGAGGCGGGTCCAGTGCAGGAACTCTTAACCGATCCAAACGGATTCCTATAACACGATCATATTAATACCTCCGTCGAAACATTGAACCCACGACTAGAGTCAACAAACTTTATCACCAGGGAGAACCCACAGAAAAGACATAACTAGAAATCGAATCAGAACATGACCCATTGAAATCCACAAAACATAAACACATCTGACAAACATAACTAACACGAGGTCCAACCCACGGAAGGGTAAAATACACTTTTAAGAAGGGCACACGATTCAGAATATTACATCCCCACGACAAGTCTGCTTGGATTATTATAGAACAAGTCTATCATCACATTATGGAAAAACAACGCTTTCAAAATGCTGTTTAAACTTTTAATAGCCGGAAAACAAGTACTAAAAGATCTTGATCATTCCACTGCTAACACGGAACACAAAACCTGGACCAAGGCTTCACACCCCTAAGGACTCCTGACTGTGCGCGAGCTTCATCCCGAGACCTTTGGCTGGGGCTCTGATGGCTGAAGAATCACCTGCCTCATAGTCAGGTACTGACATTCTCCAATCACAACATCTTCTTCGAGTGATGCTTCCTTCAAAACATCTCCAGATGACCCAGACATCCACAGGGATGACACGTCTTTGGAGGGTTGCGACGAGACTGCTTTAAATGCCCGAAATGACCACACTGATAGCACACCACTGAACAATCTGATGAACATGAAGCTGGGACCAAGGGGGATAACTCCTGAGGACCAGGTATCTATGGAATATTTTCTACACCAGTGGGGGAAATCTTACGAACAACCGGGGATGCTGGAGTACTAACCAACTGTGTTCCGGAAACCCACTCAGCCAAAAATGATTCCTCCACCAGCTTCTCGAAGAAACGATCTTCAGAAGGGAGGACTCGGTCCTTGATCTCTGGATGAAGACCCTCGGTGACAAGAGAGACCTTCCTGAGCTCATGCGACGATACCTCTAGAGAAAAAAAAATCAGTTCCTTGAAATGGCCAACATATGTCTTCACCGTCCGTTGGCCTTGTTGAATATGCACATGCTCTCTCTATTTCTCCAGTTTCACTTCCTCAGGTACAAACCATTGGAAGAAAATGATTTTAAAGACATCCCACGTCATTACAACTTTCGTTGACGATGGTTTAACCCTATTCCACTTGTCCAGAGCTGGACCCTCAAACAACTCCATAATTGCATGAACCATAACATTATTCGGAGTTACCAACGTTCTAAAGACACACTCCACTTCTTCGAGCCATTCCACTGCCTCTAATGGACCTTGATCACCATGGAGAATATGCAAAGTCTAAGGAGGACCAAAAATTGGGCATGACTTATCTCAATCCTTAGGGACCTTTCTGGGCGACATTTCCTGAGCGACATATAAAACACAAGGCCAAGACCAAAATCAAACCGAAGCAACATCAATAAATGTTCCTTCATCAAAAACAATCAGCACAAAGACCAAAAAAACACAAACACAACCCAAAATCAAATCTCCTTTTTAAAATCCCCTTTTTTTAGACTTTAAAACCACCCTCTTTCAAGAGTACTTTCCAAAACCATTCCACTTTCAAACAAAAAAATTTTCCAAACCCATTTCCCCTTTAAACACAATTTAGAAAACAAGGTCAATCCTTTAATTTCAAATACACACCCAGGGAATCCCATGACCTGTTGCACATGTCTTTATCCACTGTCCATTCATACTTGCACCAACACACATTTTCCATGCATTCTCACACATGTGAAAATGTTCATAAAGAGGAACCAAGGTTTCACCCCAAATCTTTCTAAACTGACTCCAAGCAAACAACATATTTCCAAATCAAGAGATTTCAGTTTTAAAAACCATTCCATATATTTAAGGTCATTTAAAAGAAACCAGTCCAATTTTTTAAAACCCTTTTTCATTTCCAACAAAATACTTATGCAGACCAAAACAAAAGTAGCATGAAAATTTGCATCAACCACTGCGGTGATGGAATAGTAGTCCCGCTCAACCTGGCGACATGGTAGTGGGCCATGTCCCAATCCAGCATCGAACACTAGGAGGAATTCAAACAATGAACTTAGACTCCACATGGGTCCCTACTCCATATGAAATCACGACGTAACGTCCGCTTTCCTCCGTTGTCATCTCTCAATCCAAAACAAACCAGAAAGAGATAAATACACAATTCCAAGACTACCCCTGGCGACTCAAGGTGCGGGACAGGTGAGGGTTCATGACGTCTATCCCGTACCTACCTCTTAAGTCCCGACAGTTCTAATCTCCACCTTCCAGACAACCAAAATAACATGAAACACCACTGATACAATTTTGTCACGAACTAGCCCGGGTCGACCTTGAACTGGTCACCTGAGTCGGTCCGCGGCAAGTCTCGAGGGGTGTTCCCGATCCCCCCGGGATGTCAACAAGTGCCGGGTATTAAATTTTTCAATTGTTGGGAACGATTTCAGCCCAATCTAAAAAAAGGATAAAAAGAATCAATATAAACTAAACAAACAGACAAACACTAAAGAAATAAAAAAACTACACCACGACATACCTCCACGTGACCTTGCGGGTCACCACCCTACTAAAACCAACGTCGCTCCCTCACTGAGCGAATCAAGCCAAGAAAAACCTGAACACAAGAAACCTGCAACTGAAATGGTAAAAGATAGGCATGAGCACAAAAGTACTCAGTAGGTGAGCCCCACAACAAATCCAAAATATCTGCTAGTAAATAAAGAGTCTACATATTCCAGGTTTGAACTATAATGTATAAAGGTATGTTTTAATAATGCTTTACTTGAAAATCAAAACATGAGACATTTCCCTTATTCTTTTTTGATAGTTGGTTCACTTTCATTAGTTTTAAACTCATTCTAAAAAAATGAAAAGAAGTGTTATATTTTCCAATCTTACAAATGGAGAATAAAATATTTTCATTTGAAACCATTTTGCCAAAGTCTAATAGTATAGGCTGTGAAGGATGACTAAAAGTAAACAAGCTGGGAAAACAAGTGCAAGTAAAGGTAAACAAGAAAGGAAAACCAAGTGCAAGTAGATATAAACCAGAAGTTATCAGCAATAACCATGGGCGATCCTAAACATCCCCAGAAAACCCCTAGACGTACTCGGGTTCAAACTACCTGCCAACATGGTACTCTATAGTCAATAACCAACTGGCCACCCTAACAGCCAACTAGTGGCACGCCCAACAAGGCCTTACCTACCAAGGGGTGACTAACCCGTCTAATTGGGGTTAGCAAGTAACCATCACTCAATTCTCTAAAGGACGCCCATGAACCCACGGTGGTTTTAATAACACTGTGTAAGTGAGAGACCCTCGCACATGTGACTCATCTCACCGCACTTGCCAACCCCTTACACGGACATTGCTACACGACAAACCTCAAAGGGAAGTCCCCCTGTAGAGATTCCCTATAAGTCCGTATATATATACATATATATAGTCACTTCACATTAATAAAGTGCCAACCAGGCCGTCATATCATTTACATTTTGACCATTTAATACTAAATCATTTCTAAAGGGATATGACACATACCATTTCATTGAAAACCAGAAACACACTTAAAACTTTATTTAAGAAACTCAAATCAGCATGTTAAAACTGAAACACACTGTTTTCACAAGTAGAATCATTTTTCAATATCCAAATGCACTTCACTATTATCAAGAGCCAAACGGGCCTTTAATCACTTTTTGAAGGAATAATATTTCTCAAATGACTCCAAAAATTTAATCATGCATCAAAGGAAAACATTTTTCAACAACCAAGAACCACACTTAATGTTTTCAAAATCAAGTTTAAAGGTCATACGACATTTCTTCTAATCAAGGTTCTAAGAAACACCTTTTCCATTAACAACACACCTACTAATTTATTCACACCAAAAACATTTCAAAACACAATTTCACATTTCATAAAGAACCATTTAGCAATATTACCATGTAAGCACACAATTGAAACCAAGAAAAACACTTTCAATGAAACGCTAGAATTTAAACAACTTTTATCAGCAGATCACCACAATATAAATAACTACTAAATAATACTTTTAAATTTACTGAAACTCAATGAAAAGACAAGGAGTAAATAAATTATTAATTTAAAGGCGAGTGAAAAGGGAGAACTACCTCGAATCGGAACGAAAAACAACACGGCGCAAAACTCCCATTGCATAATGGTGGCACTATATGGCACCGTCAAACAAGTCCTAAAACAAAAGACCGTTAAATAGGTTCAACAATAATAATAAATTAATAGTAATTACAGTAATAAAAATAATGTAAAAATAATAATAATAGTGATAACAATAACATATTAATAATAATAATAACATAATATAATAATAATATTAATAATAATAATATAATAAGAACAATAATAATTTAGCATAATTATAATAATAATATAATAATAAAAATAATGATATAATAATAATAATAATATTAGCATATCCATAATATAATGTTAATATCAATCATAATCTAATAATAATAGGATAATCATAATAATAATGACAATAACATAATAATAATAATAACAACAACTTAATAATATTAATATGATAATAATAATAATAATAATGTAGTAGTAATAATAACAACATAATAATAATAATAATAATATATTAATAATAATAGTAGTAGTAATATAATAATAATGTAATAATATTAACATAATAATAATAATAATAATAATAATAATAATAATAATATCAATTATCTAATAATAATAATAACATAATACTACTAAGAATAATAATAAAAATAATAGCATAAAAATAATAATAATAATAATATCCATAATAATATAACAATAATAATAATATCATCATAATAATAATGATATTAACATAACATAAATAATAACACAATTATAATAATAATATAGTAACAGAATAAAACCAAGCCTCCAACTTACAGGGGCGGACGAGCGGGGAGAACAGGCCGGAGCAGGCTGGCCGGAGCAGCTGGCCGGAGCGGGGGTGTCGGACAGGGGGTGAGGTTGCGGATGCCAGAGGCGGCGGAGGGAGCCCGGACGACGGTGGGAACCCGGACGGCGGCGGGCTGGAGGGGAGTGCGTAGGAGGGGGCGGACGGGGGTGTCGGGATGCCGGAGGTGCGGCCACAGTCTAAAACAGTGAGGTCGGGGCACCGGCGAGGCGGCAGCCAGAACGGGAGCCGGACGAGGGAAGGGACGCTGGATGAAGCAGGAGGCGCCGGACGCTGCACGGAGGCCATGAGTAGTTCGCGCGGGTAAATGGAGGAGGGGGTGCGCGTGGGAGGCGCCGCCTGTGCAAGGGAAGACGATGAGCGGGACGCCTTAGGAGGCCGAGGCAGAGCGGGAGCCGGTTGCGGGAGCGGGGAGTCCCGCCGGAGCGGAGCGGGGTGCTGCGGAGCCGGGGTCCAGGGGAGGTCGCGTGAGGGGGATCGCGCTGAAGGGGAAGCGCGCCGGAGCGGGATGAGGTCGGGACGGTGGAAGTCGGGCGCTGCACCGGAGAAAAAGCGGGTTTTCTGGATAGAAGGGGGGGTGCGCGCGTTGAGAGGGAAAGGAGACGGGGTAGGCGGCTGGGGTAGATTTAGGGTTAGGATTATATATATATATATATAATTGATAATAATAATAATAATAATAATAAAAATAATGGTAATAACTTTATAATAATAATAATAATTACGATAATAATCATAACAAATGTCTAAATAAAATAATAAAAACTAATCTTAATAATAATAAAAATTCATAATAATAATATTAATAAAACATTATAATAATAATAATAATAATAAAACTTTATAATAATAATAATAATGAAACTTTATAATAATAATGATAATAATGATAAAATAAATAATAAAATGACAACATAAAATTCTCAAATTTAATCATCGGGTGAACACGTAGTCACCCGGGCCAACACCGCGGTCACCAGTAACGATGTGATGACCGCGCACTGGCGCGAAACCCTTCAACACAAATAAACATTAAAATTTCATACCGAGACCAAGAAAATAGTAAAATAAGGGCAGCTGCAGTCGGGGGTGTGACATAGACACATTTTACTAGTACATCATATGTTTAATTCTCATTAAAATATTAACAAAAACAATTTCTCCCACGTAATCTTTCAAATTCTTTAATATCTTCCTACATTAAATTAATTTCCTAAAATTGACTATGTGAACAATAAATATACATTCATTATATGTAACCTTATATGTGTTTTTTATAAGATAGTATTATACCTATTTATTATTTCACTCCATAAATTTTTTGGTTGAATTGATAAATAATAATGCAACTCATCAATATTTTAAAAATTAGATGTGAATTATTCAATCTATTCCAACAAAATAGATAATTTGACCTTGAATATAATTTATTTTTTTCATATCCATTTTAATCTCATTTATTCATCTATGTATTTTTTTATATTACCTATTTTACTAATATGAAATGTTATTTTACCAAATATAATGAAAAATATAGAAATAAATATTAAATGAGTTTATTATATTCATAATAGATATGTTCTATTATTCCTTTGATGTCATTGAGATGATTTATGTTTTAAATAGATCCTCAAATTATCATAATAGTACATAGTGTAACGTTAATTAAAAAGCATTATAAATTTATTATGTGGTTATCTTTTCAAATTTATTCCACATATATGATTTTAATTAAAGACAATTCTCCTTGGGAAAACCCATATTGAATGAGACATACCTTAAAAAAATTCCACTCCTTTATTCATTTTTTCATATGATTTTATATGGTTCCCCATTAAATAAATTCAGAATATTGACATGAATGTTAGACTATTTATTCCTCATTAAACTATCAAATCTCATAGTGTTTTATTCATTAGATTCCATAAATTACTAAATTATTTATTTAAAAATGTAAAGATACTTCATAAAATTATATTTATATTTGATGGTTTATTTAATTTATATACATAAACCACTTATTTATCATTTTTTTCTACCATTTTAACTCATTACACAATATAGTCACATATATAATTTATTACCTTATCCAACTATTAAATTTTACACATAATATATAAATATTTGTTAGGCGAATCACAAGAAATGATTGTTAATTGAAAAAATTCAATAAATGATTGATTTTAAATTATATTAAATTGATATAGTCCTTGATATTCTTCAACCATAATCCTATTTTTGAATTTTTTTCAAGGGATATTTGACTCTCCATAAACACCATATATCATAATATTTAGATAATCAAATCCAGTTTGTTAGGTTTCTTCTTCATTATAATATTTATCTACCATAACTATTTTAATCATAAAATATTTTTAATCTTATAAGAATTTTATTGGGATTAATTTATATATTTTTAATATTTTTCATAAATTTGGAAAAAAATCACTTATGTTTATTTTTATGATGTATATTCTTACTTTTCACTCTTTATATTTGGTTTTTTTTCACATATCTAATATATGTAGCCTCACCATTATCAACATCATTTATACATCAAAATATCATTTCTATATCGATACTATTATATATCAAAATCATTTTCTACGAAGATTACCCTAAATTTTTCAGTTTCCTTTTTTAAAATTTCATTGAAGTATTGAATTATTCTCATTGCTAATGTATTATTGAATATCCCACAAAATGTTTTTTCTGTTGTTTTTTATTTTCCAAAACACCATATCCTTGTTTGAATTAGTAATAATTTCTTTTGCTTCATCATTTATATATTCGGAAAAAAAACTATATTTTTTACATTCTAGGCAACACATCTCCATGTTTCTTTCTTTAATAATCTACATATTAATTTTATAAAATAGTAGTTTACTTGTTAATGTCATCTTCAATATCTAAATATCCATTATTTCATCACCCTAAAAATGAATATATCCAACCATATCAGTTATTTTTATAATTAAAAATTCACCATATTCATTTGTATTGAATTTATTATTCATCAAATTAATTATTCTCTACATGTATCATTTCTTTAATATCATTCTAATCTCTTTCATAAATAAAGAATATTTTATTTCATATAAAATTAGAAATGAATCCACTCAATACCATCATTTACATTTGGTTTGATATATATCTATATAAGATAATTTCAGCCATTATATTTCTGTTGAAAAGAAATTTCACCTCATAAAATGACATTAATGTAGCATCATATACCTATATTCTCTGAATAACGAAGAAAACATCAATTTTAGGATATCATATGTAAAATATCATTTGGGTAATCATGATCTAATATTTTGGTCTATTAATGAGAGGAATCAGTTTTATATTGACAATTTTTTCTATAATGATGATTAGTTTTGGAGTGAATTACTATGAATGTGCCTCTTATTTCAAATTCCACATAGAAATTTACACGATATAGGACACTATAACATGCAGAGCGAAACATAGTTTGAAATTTAGTTCAGGACACAAAGATATTGTGGTCTTTTAGGATATAAATATAGAAGCCTATGATTAAAAATTAATAATCCACAATATTGAAATATAATAATTAAATTTTATTACCAATGAATTGTACTATGTTTACACTAATGTGAATTGCTTATGAATCATACATTATTGATATGTTAATGTACCAAGGAAACCGCTTGTGTACAATAATGATTATAATTTTTTTTCATTGTCAATGAAAAAATAAATACTCAAACCATAATTATATCTATAAAATTATTACATAAGGATATATTCTCATGGAATTATAATATATATTTTAATCACAATTAATATAAGATAAAATTTGCAACACTCAAAATAATGTTATTTTTTACTTCGATTTCACCTCCTTAATTAAAATTGAGATATATATGAATGTGATGAATGATATATCTATATGAATTATATTTTATAGTATCTTTATGTTTTTCGTAATTTTTTAGTAAATTTTTTTTATTCACGCATCACTATCCTAAAGAAATTAATTCTCTAGAATTCACTTCATTGATATTCCACTTGTGAAAACAAGACTAAACATTATACCATTCCTTCAATTAGAGTTAAAAATACTAAATCCTATCCCATACTCATATATTTAATAAATATTCACCCATCAAAATTTTTATATTTTATATAAAATCATTTTTGAATACTAACCATTATTGTATGGTCCCGTATAAACATCTATCAACCCTTTTCATGTTTCCAACGACTGAAACACTTGTAGGTGGCTATGAGGAATCCTAGAGGAGTTAAGGAACTTGGAATAAGTTGCAGGGGACTTTCATATTGTGAAAATGGGATACACGTAGAGAATTGTTGTGGGGTTTGAAATATATATATAATGTAATGGAGAAGGTTTATTTGACATAAACAGAATTTGAAGAGCAAAACTATATGTATTGGGATTGCACATTGTGTTATCCAATGCTGCTAAAATGGTTTAAATCATTCCACCTACTTAGATTGTCAAAACCTAAAAATTTTTCTTTCCTCCCTATCGACCCATGCGACTCGGCAGTCCTCTCCTGGGAATTTTGGATATCCCTTTGATGGGAATTGATTCAGGGAATTCATCTTTGATCTGTGGTGACCCAACTTGATCTGAGGTGTAATTTTCCTTCATTTTAAATTTTTTATCTAATCCATTTCTTCATGTTTCTCCTTTCCATGTGATTGAACTTTATCTCCATGTTCCTAGTGTAGTTTCTTTGGGTTTTAATTTTTGTTTTAGTGCCATAGTGGGAGCAAGTGGATGTAGATGTTGCAGGATAGGTGAATGGGATCTATTGGGTTGATCTATTCTCATGCATAGAATGTGAGTGACCATTTGAAGTAGTGGATTCATGGATTATCTATTTATTTATGTGTAATCATTGAGTTATAATTATTTATCCTTAATAATCTCAATGAAATTTACTTACATATATATTTAAACCAGATTAATGAATGCTATTAATGAAATTACATTTTTGTTTCTTTATACAATGATAACTGTCAACACTATAATTTTCTATATAGTAAGATATCTATTTATATCTTATTTTAGAAAGATTTTTTTGTGGGAAATTTCTATAGAACATGAATACAGAATTAATTGATAAATTAATTGGTTAATTGATTAAAGAGGCATGTTCAGTAAATCCAGTTGTTGTAATAATTTTATGTTAATAAAATTTATGCTTCAATCCATGTCTAATTTAATTTGTTAATAAACCTGAAGCATGTTTATACTTATTTATAATTTATTTAGATACATATTAAAGTAAATATTTATTTTATTATTGATAAATTGTGATAGTTACATTTGTAGCTTTCTCGCATTTCAAACATCTGAATAATGAATTTTTTAATTCATGTTAGAATAAGAACTGGTTGATTGATAATGATAATTCCATAATAGTTCCATAATTTCCCTCATCAATGTAAATTCCATGTTCCTTATTCATCAGAGTCATTAGATCTCATTGTGTTTGAAGGCTAAAAGCCTTTCTTGGGCTCTAATATCTCGTTGTTATGTTTGTTCCTACTGCTTGTGATGTTCTCTAGATACAAGACATATATTATGGGGGATTGGGATGTCAAGATGTTTGATCATGGGATGGATGATCCAGGAAGGATATTGTGGAACATGGGGTAAGGAGTCGAGGTTTTTATAGTAGTATTTAATTCTTAGAGTGGCAAGATGCAACTGTATATGCATGTGGTGTCGAGGAAGACACTGGAGATGATAGAACAAGTTGAAGCTGGGATTAATCATTGATATAAAAGATAGATGTTTGTTGAATCTATTGATTATGTATCATATTTAAATTCCCAACCACTTGAGTCCATAGTTTTTTCTAATTTCCCTTACATGATAAGAGAACATTCATTGGTATGCCACATACTTTCGGTGTTTAACATCTCATGGTTGGATGGGTCTATACTTCTGGTATAGGTGGAAAGGACTTGATGGGTTATTCATCTACTCATTAACCTAATCCCTTTTTGGTTGGTATCATATAATTATTCCAAATAATAACACAAAATATAAAAAGCTATAATTATTGCTGCCCAAATGAATAATGTTTTTACCCATGGGGTTAGAGCATTCTTGGATGCAAGGCTGATGTTATAATATTGAGAAACTGTGGAATTAGTTGGGTTATTCTTGGAGGTCAATGATCCTTGTCGTGAAGATAATGAAATGAAATATGTAAATGATAATGGTTTGTTAATGATTAAATAATTAATGAATGTAAATTATAATTAAAATATGAAAAAGTAAAGTAATGTACCACATTAAAGGGTTATGTTTTTTAGGATATTTTGTCTTGGTAGTGGAATCCTAGAGTCCAAGAGACATTACCTGTGGTTTTTTCTACGACAAGGATATCAGAATAGTGTGGTTGAAATAAATATTATATCATGTACATTATTGGTATCAATATTCTATTCCAAAATGTTGTTTATGAAAACTGACAGCATGGGGATTCTAATACCTAGGAGTGTTTTCCCCAAAATCCACATGGGAGAATTGGTGGATGACTGTCCCGTTAAGCCCCAAACACATCACAAAGTAGTTAGTTGTATTGGTATGAACTATAGTTTTTCCCTCATATATGTTTGTAGAGTCATGAAATGGTTTGGGGCTATCTCACACACATGTATTCTATAAATAGTTATATAATGTCTACTATAGTTATGAATTGTATAGGTTATGATGGATTAAGGATCCTTACTTGTTGTGTAGAATGTGATGTACAGTGGTACAATACCTGGCACATGATACATGTTATGTGATCTTTGGTGGATTCTATAAACTACATTATTACACTAGTTATGTGGATTTAGTGGCGTGATGTACGGGGTCCAGGATGATGCATGAGGTGTTTGTTGTTGTTCTTCACCTAGGTGTCTTCGAGCTTTCATTTTCAGACACAAATGCTCAAGACATGCGATGTTATAAATGATACAAAAATTAGAGGGGAAAAATTAGTTTTCTATCCATGATATTCATTATGATATTATTTTATAATTCATGAAATACTTTGGTAGATTATCCATGGTGAGGTTGGGAACATAGTATACTTGTTTAGGTGATGATTTAGTTTCACTTATATTTCACTGCACTTCAGCATGTTTCAATTAACATAGAAAGGGAGGTTTCTTGGAGGATCCTAATGAGAATAATTTTATGATAACATTTTGTATATATAAAAAAAATTTATGTCCAGTTGGACCAGGATGTAATGCCCCGACCCCAGTTACCCAGAGTCAGTGCATTATTACATAACATTGGCTGAATGACAAGAAAAATCAAATCTCAAAAGACCGATTGGTTTAGTAGCCTTGGAAACACTAGATATATTCATAATGTTTTACATTACATCATAAAGTTAAAAACTACTACAACAACATAATGTCTCCATAGGCCACACTATTATTGCCTCATAATATCCTTGAAGGTCATTTATAACTTACTTCTTCACATCCTGGGAAAAATAAAACATAGAAAAGGGGTGATCTCAAATGCCTAGTAAGGATAAAAATATAGCGGAAACATTCAAAAATAAGAATATTTATTTAAGGCAATGTATAACCAAAACAAAAGCCTTTTAAACATGAACTTCAACATAGTATGGAAAAAGAAAAATGAAATAATTCCATTTACTTATTCACATGGATATTCTACTAATAGAATAATCACATGCAATATCAATTACCACTTTCATAATGATGGAATGAATGATGCCAGACTATCATAACCACATAGCCAAGGCCTCATGCCAAGACTACAAATAAGATTTTTCCAAGGCCTTCTGCCAAGACAGTAGTTTTTCCCATGAGACCTACCGATGCATTGAGAAGCTATAGCGGGCTCCACCCTTCACATATTAAGTCCAATGCATTCCCATATGAAAAGGTTTAAACATAACAAAAACATTCATATTAAAACTACAATGAAAAATGTAAATAATTCTTCCATAAACCATAAATGGTAAAAAAATAACACATCCACAGTCAGACATATCACAAAACCTTTAATAAAATATAGAAGTTTTGTATCATAAGGAATCAACTTCAAATAAGCGTAAAATCCATCAATGGATGTTGACATAGATGAAATCAGAACACTTTTTAGAGAAATATCTCTTTCTATTTTGAAATCACTTAAGAGTCATATATTTATAAAATAAAAAATTTTCTTTGAAAATTTTCTTATAAGCTTGTAAGGGAAGCTTCAATTATTTTATAACGGCAGAAAATAACCACACCCACTGTATAAGTTAAAAAACATTCTTACCTTAATTCTGTCAATAAGGTTAAAAAGCACCTTGTTTGGAAAACGAAGGAAAGACTGCTTTATAAAACTATTAAAAAAAGTCAAACAGGGGTATAAATGACTTTAACACATATTATTTTAAATAGTAAAAATGTTTTGAAATACATTTTAAAGAAACATGGATGTGGATGATAAAGAAGTCCCAGTAGATTATTACGTATAAACAACCTCAGATAATGAAGAGATTGCGAAATAAACCCTTGCCTTGTACTTTTCCTTGGTTGGGTTAGGTTAACCTCCTATATAATGGTGAAATAATTGTTATTAAATTATAAAAGAATCATATACATTAATATGATATCATATATAATCTTTTAACATTGCTTTGTTTATAATATCTTAGTATTATCGTTGTTTCGGGTGTTAACTTACTCGTTTATTTTATATGTTTTCTTACATAAGCCATGTTTTTCATTGATAGGATGTATATTTTTCATATAAAGAATGATATCAAGTACGTAAATATTATTTTTAAATCATCAATGGATAATTATACTTGAATGGATACGATGGAAAATGAATCTCATCGTGTTCGTGGAGAAGGTAGTCCGTACGTACGCACGAGTGACAATATCATTCTTTTGATATTAAAATAATATATAAATGGATGTTATATCATATATACAGAATAATTAACATGTTATATTTATTATTTACATGAGTTACACATCATTATTATACCCATCTAAATATTAATATATTGAATAACAATTACACCACGACGTGGAGACGGTAAGCCGTACATACAAATGTATGGTGACATGTTATTCAAAGGGTGGATAGAAAACTGAATATGGTTGTACCATATTTATAATAACATCACAATATATATATGATACTGGATTAATTATTTTATAATGGTAATAACAAAGGAAGAAGAAGTGGAAGAAGAAAAGAACTTGGAAAAGGGTGGTGAAATCATTACCTCTTCTTCGGGTTCTTCCTTTTGATTTGATCAAAAGGGATCCATAGGTTGGCTTTCTGATCAAACTAAGGCCTCTAGGTTGTATTAAGGGATGTTGTGAGAGTATTTGGGCAGAGTTTGGACGAACCAAAAGGGTTTGAAGGTTTGAAGAAATGGGAAGGAAGAGAGCCCTTTTATAAGAGGGGTGAGGGGCACCTTTGGGAAAGATAGAAATATTAATTTTTAATAAATTCTTATTCGGTTTATAATGGCTCCAAAGTTGATTATTTAAATTTTAAGGTTGGGATAGGTCGAAAAATACTCATCCAGTAGAATTTAGACTGGTTTGGGTACTTATATTAACCTTATATTTAAGTATTAACTCTAAGTTTATTAGTTTAACTTTTACAATGTCTCGTTGTATTTTTATATTTCATTGTTAAAAAACATAATATATACATCCAAGATACCCCCAAGTGGTCCATTAAAGATTCATCTATCATGATATAAGTCTCTGGGCCAAACCTTAGATTTTTAGGAATTTAATATCAATTAATAATATAATATTTGTTTTAAAAAATCTTTTATGTCAATTTTGACATTATTAAATAATTGATTTTTGTAAAACTTATAACAGAATTATTACTTAGAAAAAAGTTATTTAATGAAATCCTAACATGTCATATTAACCAATAAAATTTGTTTAATTCATAAAAAGTATCAAATTATATTTATTTGGGTATTTATAATATCAATTATTCTAATTTTTCGTTAATTGGGTAATTACTTCATCATCATTGTGTCATAAATAAATTAGCTTATTTAATGTCAAAAAATTATAAATAAAATATCATTATTTATGAAATCTTTATATATTCTTAATTAATATTTATAGTCTAAAATCCAACATATATAACCCTATGTAAAAATTGTTTTTCTAAAACATATATGCTTATGTCATTTTTGTACTTATTTTAACTTAATTAAAATAAAGTGTCGCTATCACCTACATGTGGCTCCATGGGGTCCCCAAATCGACCCAAAGATTCCTATGGTCGAACATGTATCAACCAATACAGTTAAGACACGTTTTAGGGTAATTTATTATTATTATAATATTATTTTTTAACCATTATTTACCAGATTTACCCTTAACCATGGTAAATAAAATATTTACCGCAGTAATTATTCAAATTGTCTAAAAATAAAAGTTATCTATTTACACAATTTTAACATCATGATTCCAAATATGGAATCCATTTTTCCAAATTCAAAACACAGAAGTGGCAGAAATTAATTTAAAATTAATTCCCACTGTCAAAACAAAAAGCGTGTTTTTAAGATATAATAACTATCAAAAGATTGATACTTTTTTATGTTCGGTTTAATTGTGAAATTATGTCCAATGACCAACATTATGTTAAATGGTAAAAATATATTCTAAATATACTTTAAAACCACTCAAATTCATAATTTATCAATATAAATTATTTCGATTAAAAAAGTTATTTTTAATTAAAATTTACTAATTTTCACCATTCATCAAAATATTAAAGTTATCCGAAAAGTACAAAAATTTCACCTTAGGCTAAATTCAATATGTCAAATCCAAAAATGTAGTCCATTTTGAAATATATAGTATATATAATTTCAAAAAGTAGGTATTACTATTAATAATGGCTAGTTTGTTTTTTTATGGTGTGTTAGAACTCGGTGTCGCATACAACACACACTATCACAATATTCATAGAGAAGCACACCGTAGAAGATTGGGGTGTTACATTCTCCCCTCCATCAGATAATTTCATCCTCGAAATTTCTAGAATACTTATCACATGAAAAGACTCGGGTGGTTCTTCATCATAAGTTCCTCGGGTTCCCACGTTGCCTCTTCCATCTTATGTTTTCTCCAAAAAAATTTACAAGATGAGTCGTCCGGTTTCTCAGTAGTTTTTCTCTCGTATCGAGAATCTTGATGGGCTCTTTGCAATAAGACAGATCGGGTTCCAGTTCTAACTCTCCATTTTTGAGTACATGCGTTGGGTCAAGCATGTATTTCCCCAATAGAGATACGTGGAACACATCGTGAACTTTGGAGAGACTTGGCGGCATTGCCAATCGGTAAGCTACAGCCCCAATTCGTTATTGAATTTCGAAAGCTCTGATGTACTTAGGACTCAATTTACCTATCTTATCAAAACGTATGACTCCCTTCCATGGAGATACCTTCAGTAAAACATGATCACCGACGTGAAATTCCAAATCCTTCCTTTGATTATCTGCATAGATCTTCTGCCTACATTGAGCTGCTTTGATGTGATTTTGGATTACCTTAAACTTTTCCATCATTTCCTCCATCAGTTCTGGACCTACAAGTTTTCTTTCACCAACGTCATCCCAACAGGTTGGTGTGAGAAATCTCTTTCTATATAACGCTTCATATGGTGCCATATGAATACTCGAATGGAAGCTATTGTTATACGAAAATTCTACCAGAGGTAAAAAATGATCCCATATTCCTTAAAAGTCAAGTGAGAAGGATCTCAACATGTCTTATATGTTTTGAATAGTTTGTTCTGATTGTTCATCTTTTTGAGGGTGGTAGGCAGTGCTCAAATGAAGTTCAGTATCCAGGGATTTTTGAAGACTCTTCCATAATTCTGAAGTAAAATGGGGATCATGATCAGAAACAATCGATAGGGGTACTCCATGAAGTCTCAAAGCTTCATTAATATATAGTATTGCTAGACGTTCGAGTGTTATATCTTCTGTTATAGCAAGAAAATGTGATGACTTGGTAAGAGGATAAACAATAACCCATATTGCATCATTCCTTCTAGGAGTCTTCGGTATCCCTATGACAAAGTCCATCGTAATATTGTCCCATTACCACTCCTTTATGGGAAGAGGATGCATGACTCCTCCAGGCTGTTGCCTTCCAGCATTCACTTGTTGAAAAACTATACATCTTGACACAAAATAAGCAATCTCCCTCTTCATGTTGTCCCAACGAAATGTTCCTTCAAATCTCTATACATTTTCATGCTCCCAGGTTGTATAGAGAAATTTGAACTATGAGAATCATCCAGTAATTCCCTTTTTATATTAGGTATATCAGGAACACAGAGTCTCTTTCCGAATTTCAATATTCCATCTTCATCCAAAAAGTCTCTCAATCTCCCATCATTCACAGCTTTAATCTTCTTTTGAAATTCTTCATCATGAGTCTGAGAACTCTTAATCCTTTCTAGTAAAGATGGTTTAGAAACCATTTGAAAAAGCATTGATGTTTCACCTTCCCAGGTTATTCCCATGTCCATCTTCACTAGATCCATGAAAATTGGATCCCTTTCAATTATCATAATGTTCAAAACTCCATGGACTTTTCTGCTCAAAGCATCTGCCACCTTGTTTGCTTTCCCTGGGTGGTAGTGTATCGTACAATCCTAATCCTTGAGTAATTCAAGCCATCTCCTTTTCCCCATGTTGAGTTCTTATTGTGAGAAAATATACTTCAAACTCTTATGATCAGTATAAATCTCACATTTTTTACCATAGAGGTAGTGCCTCTGTATCTTTAAAGAAAAGATCACAGCTTCTAACTCAAGATCATGAGTTGGATGGTTTTGTTCATGAATTTTCAACTATCGTGATGCATAGGCAATAACCCTATCATCTTGCATAAGGACACAACCAAGTCCTTTCTTGGATGCATCACTATAAATAACGAACCCATCATTCCCCAATGGTAGAGTCAATATAGGAGCATTGACTAATCTTCTCTTTAGTTCTTAGAAACATTCTTCACACTCTTTTGTCCAAACAAATTTAACCCCTTTACGTGTGAGCTTCGTTAATGGGTTAGCAAATTGGGAAAAATTCAGGACGAAACGTCGATAATAACTTACTATACCAGTAAAAATACATACCTCAGTTATACTCATCGGTACTGGCCATTCTTGGATTGCCTTGGTCTTAGAAGGATCAACAAAGATTCCATCTTTAGAGAAAATATGGCCAAGAAAAGAAATCTCCTGAAGCCAGAATTCACACTTGCTAAACATCCCGTATAATTCATGTCTCCTCAGAGTCTTCAAGATAATGCGCAGGTGATTTTCATGATCTTCGTAGCTTTTGGAGTATACTAAGATATCATCAATAAATACCACAAAAATCTCATCGAGATACTCCTTGAAAACTTTATTCATCATATCCATGAATACAGAGGGTGCATCAGTCAATCCAAAAGGCATTACAGTGAACTTGTAATGCCCGTACCTGGTTCGTAAAGCTATCGTCAGAATGTATTCCTTCTTCACACACAACTGATGGTATCCAGATCGAAGGTCAATATTTGAAATGTATTGAGATCCATGCAGTTTGTCAAACAAATCATCAATGCATGGTAGGGGATACTTGTTCATTATTGTTATAGCATTTATCTCCCTGTTGTCAATACATAACCTCATAGATTCGTCTTTCTTTTTATCAAAAAGAATAGGGGACCCCCATGGAGAAACACTTGGGGGAATAAATCCCTTATTACTCAATTCCTCTAGTGGTTTCATCAATTCAACTAATTCTACCATAGAAATTATATAAGGGGTCTTTGATACAGGCCTTGATCCAGGAATTAAATCAATGGAAAACTCAACTTCTCGCTCTAGAGGATGTCCAGGTAAATCTTTCTGAAATACATCTAAAAATTCTTTCACAAGAGGTACATCCTCTATTTCAACATTCCTTTCCTCACCCACAGTTATTTCATTCTCTTACTCCCCAATAATTGAATTTAGCTAAGCTACTGGGGGTGGATCTAGATAAGAATTATGTGGTGACGATTCTGCTCTAAAGATAAGGTGTTCCTTATCATCATCATCAAGAATCGTAACCTCTTTCTTCTTACAATAAATCTTCACATCATAGTCTGAAAGCCATTCCATACTGAGGATTATATCAAACTCAATCATACATATGACGATGAGATCAGAAGATAAAGAACATTTATGTGCTCTAATGGGGACAAATTCACAAAACATTGTTGCAATGATACTTCCCTTAGGAGTTTTAACTGAAAACTCCCTTGTGAAATCAAATTGGAAATATCTAATTTTCTTAGAAAACTAGGAAGATATGAAACAATACGATGATCCAGAATCAAATAATGCATTTGCTAATCTTTATAAAACCATTAAATTACCTTCCACCACGTTTTTTGGAGCTTCTACCTCAGCAGTAGTGATAACATAAGCTTGGCCTTGATCCCTTGGCATTTTCTGAGGTTTGTTCCCCTGATGCTTAGGAAATTCATTTGCATAATGTCCCATCCCCCAGCAATTGTCTCACTGAACATTGGTAGCTTCCTTATTCCCTTTGCAATCACGAGCTTGGTGGCCTTTTTTCACCACACTTGTAACAGACTCCTGTTCCCTTCATGGAAGTACCGGGGTGTTTCTTCCCACATATACTACAGGATGGATATTCAACATTTCCCTTATTCCCCTCATTTCCATTCCCAGATTGATCAGAAGATCTCCTCTTTTCTTCCTTCTCTTTAAATTCATAAGACATAGAGAATTTCTTCTTCTGTCTTGATAGCACATGAGACAATGTCTTCGTACAATGAGAAGGATTGTGAGACTAATGCTTGATGGAGAAATGGTTTTAACCCATCAATGAAATGATAAATCTTACTTCTTGGGTTATGTATATAATCTCCAGCATACCTTGCTAACCTTGTAAATTTAGCCACATACTTGGTGACATTCTCATCCTCCTTTTGTTTCAGACTTAGAAATTGCCTTTCCATATCTACTCGATGGTCGCAAGGAAATTATTTTTCTAAAAACATATCGTTTAACTCCCTCCATTACATATTTGATACTTCATCATCTTCCTTCATGTTTTGAATCAATGACCACCATTTATCAGCATCTATAGTGAGGCGGTAAACTGCCATGATAACTTTTTCCCTTTCATTACTCCCCAAAGCCTGAAATATTTTCTCAAGGGAATTTATACATTGCTCAGCTACTAAGGGATTTGTACTCCCATTAAACATTGGTGGTTGTTGCCTTAGGAATCGATCTAACATTGATCCTCCATGCTGCAGATCAGGGTGCTCAATACAGGTAAGGTTATTATTCATAACCTGAGTGAGTTGTCCCAGTATGGTGATTAGCTGATCGGCACTAGTTGCATCTCCAGATCCACTGTAATTATCTTGAGCAGGAGGGAAATCCCTACATGGAGTGCATGCATTGATACATTTTCCATTTATTCCACTAGGTTCCATTTCTAAACAATGGCATAATCTATGTCAGTTTATGAATCAAAATACATAATTCCATACTTATAAAACACATTACATAAATTGAACTATTTATGGATATAATCCATAATCATAAAAATGTTTTCTTTGTGAAAGTATATAATCATAAACCCTTCATAATGATTTGTAAAAAAAAGACAGTTATCCTAAGAATATCCCCCAGGAGTGTCGTAACCAAGACTGCAGCAAGGCCCACTGTCGTGCACCAGTTTCCGTTCGAGTCTATCTCAAAGCGGTGTTTTCAGGTATTACTCCTAGGTACATCTATGCCAGCGCCGCCTCTACCTGCTCGTATCCAGACAGGGGTGTATTGCTCGGAAAACTCACTAAATCTCTACAATACCAAAATTCTATGAAGTTCTTCTATACTAATCCTCAAAGTACATCGTAAATCTATGTGCTCTAATCAGAGTTTATCTAAATATAGCTTCTAGGGTTTGTACTAAACCTTCTCTGATACCAACTGTAACACCTCGACCCAAGTTACCCAAAGTCGGTGCATTATTACATAAACTTGGCATGATCACAAGAAATATCAAATCTCTAAAGACCGATTGGTTTAGTAGCCTTGGAAACACTAGATATATTCATAATGTTTTACATTACATCATAAAGTAAAAAACTACTACAACAACATAATGTCTCCATAGTCCACACTATTATCCCCACATAATATCCCTGCAGGTCATTCATAACTTACTTATTCACATCGTGGGAAAAATAAAACATAGAAAAGGTGTGAGCTCAAATGCCCAGTAAGGATAAAAATATAGTGGATACATTCTAAAATATGCATAAATATTTAAGGAAATGTATAACAAAAACAAAATCGTTTTAAACATGAACTTCAACATAGTATGGCAAAAGTAAAATGAAATAATTCCATTTACTTATTTACATGGATATTATACTAATCGAATAATCACATGCAATATCAATAACCACTTTCATAATGATGGAATGCATAATGGCAGACTATCATAACCACATAGCCAAGGCCTCGTGCCAATACTACAAATAAGATTTTGCCAATGCCTTGTGCCAAGACACTAGTTTTTCTCATGAGACCTACCGATGCATCGAGGAGCTATAACAGGCTCCACCCGTTACATATTAAGTCCAATGCAATCCCATAAGAAAAGGTTTAAATATAACATTAGCATTCGTATTAAAAATATCATAAGAAATGTAAATACATCATATATAAACCATGAATGGTATAAAAATAACACATCCAAATTCAAACATATCACAAAACCTTCAATACAATATAGAAGTTTTTTATCATAATGAATAAACTTCAAATAAGCGTAAAATCCATCCATGAATGTTGACATAGAAGAAATCAGAACTCTTTTTAGAGAAATATCTCTTTCTATTTTGAAATCATTTAAGAGTCATATATTTATAAAATAAAACATTTTCTTTGAAAATATTCTTATAATCTTGTAAGGGAAGCTTAAACAATTTTATAATGGAAGAAAATAACCGCACCCTCCATATAAGTTAAAAAAACATTCTTACCTTAATTCTGTCGAAAAGGTTAAAAAGCACCTTGTTTGGAAAACGACGGAAAGATTACTTTATAAAACTCTTATAAAAATTTAAACAAGGGTATAAATTAAATTAACCCATATTATTTTAAATAGTAAAAATGTTTTGAAGTTCTTTTTTAAAAAACATGGATGTGGATGATAAAGAAGTCCCAGTAGATTATTACATATAAACAACCCCGGATAATGAAGAGATTGCGAAATAAACCCTTACCTTATACTTTTCCTTGGTTGGGGTAGGTTAAACTCTTATATAATGGTGAAATAATTGTTATTAAATTATAAAAGAATTATATAAATTAATATGATATCATATATGATCTTTTAACATTGCTTTGTTAATAATATCTTAGTATTTTCGTCGTTTCGGGTCTTTACTTACTCATTTTCTTTTATATGTTTTGTTACATAAGACATGTTTGTCATGGATAGGTTGTATATTATTTATATACATAATGATATCAAGTCCTTAATCATTATTTTTAAATCATAAAATAATAATTATAATTGAATGGATACGATGGAGAATGAATCTCATCGCGTTCGTGGAGACGGTAGTCCGTACGTACGCACAAGCGACAATATCAATATTTTGATATTAAAATAATATATAAATGGAAGGTATATCATATATACAGAATAATTAACATGGTATATTTATTATTTACAGGAGTTACACATCATTATTATACCCATCCAAATAATAATATATTGAATAACAATTACACCACGATGTGGAGACGGTAAGCCGTACGTACGCACGTATGGTGACATGTTATTAAAAGGGTGGATAGAATAATGAATATGGTGATACCATATTTATAATATAATCACAGTATATATATGATACTAGAGTTATTATTTTATAATGGTAATAACAAAGGATGAAGAAGTGGAAGAAGAAAGGAATTTGGAAAAGGTTGGTGAAATCATTACCTCTTCTTCGGGTTGTTCCCTTTGATTTGATCAAAAGGGATCATTAGGTTGGATTTCTGATCAAAATAAGGACTCTAGGTTGTATTGAGGGAAGTTGGGAGAGTATTTGGGCATAGTTTGGCAGAACCAAAAGGCTTTGAATGTGTGAAGAGATGAGAAGGAGGAGTGCCCTTTTATAAGAGAGGTGAGGGAACCTTTGGAAAAACTAGAAATATTAATTTATAATAAATTAATATTCTGGTTCTAATGGTTCAAAATTTTATTATGTAAATTTTAAGGTGGGGATAGGTCTAAAACCACTCAACCAATAGAATTTATACAGTTTTGGGTACTTATATTAACCTTATCTTTAAGTATTAACTCTAAGTTAATTAGTTTCACTTTTATAATGTCTCTTTGTATTTTTATATTGTATTGTTAATAAACGTAAAATATACATCCAAGAGACCCCCATGTGGTCCATTAATGATACAAATATCTTTATATAATTCCCTTGGACGATCCACATATTTTTAGGAATTTATTATCAATTAATAATATAATATTTGTTTTAAAAACACTTTTATGTCAATTTTGACACTATTCAATAATTGATTTTTGTAAAACTCTTAACAGGATGATTACATAGAAAAAGGTATATTAAAGAAATCATAACATGTCATATAAACCTATAAAATTAGTTTAATTCATTAAAAGTCTCAAATTATATTTATTTGGGTATTTATAATATCAAATATTCTAATTTTTCATTAATTAGGTGATTACTTAATCATCATTGTGTCATAAATAAATTAACTTATATATTGTCTAAAAATTATAAATAAAATATAATTATGTAGGAAATATTTTTATATTTATAATTAATATTTATAGTCGAAAATCCAACTTATATAACCCTATGTAAAAATTGTTTTTCTAAAAGATATATGATTACTGTATTTTTGTACTTATTTTAACTTAATTAAAATAACGTGTCCCTATCACCTACATGTGGCTCCATAGGGTACCAAAATCAACCCAAATATGACTATGGTCGAACATATATCAACCAATAAGGTTAGGAGAAGTTTTAGGGTAATTTACAATTATTATAATATTATTTTTTTACCCTTATTTACCGGATTTACCCTTAACCATGGTAAATGAAATATTTACCGCAGTAATTATTCAAAATGTATAAAAATAAAAGTTACCTATTTACACAATTTGAGCATCCTGATTCCAATTATGGAATCCATTTTTCAAATTCAAAACACAGAAGTGGCAGGAATTAATTTAAAATTAATTTCCGCTGTCAAAACAAAAAGCGTGTTTTTAAGATATAATAACTATCAAAAGATTGATACTTGTTTATGTTCAGTTTAATTGTTAAATTAAGTCTGATGACCAACATTGTGTTAAATGGTAAAAATATATTGTAAATATACTTTAAAACCACTCAAATTCATAATTTATCAATATAAATTATTTCGATTTAAAAAGTTGTTTTTAATTAAAATTTAGTAATCTTCACCATTCATCAAAATATTAAAGTTATCTGAAAAGTACCAAAATTTCACATTAGGCTAAATTCAATATTCCGAATCCAAAATTGAAGTCCATTTTTAAATATAAAATATATATAATTTCAAAAATTAGGTAATACTATTCATAATGGCTAGTTTGATTGGTTATGGTGTGTTAGAACTCGGTGTTGCGTACAACACACGCTATCACATTATTCAAAGAGAAGCGTACCGTAGAAGCTTGGGGTGTTACACAGGATGGATAATTTTTTGTTTACTATATGCTTGTTTGTTATAGAATCAATTATGGTTATGTAGTGGCTTCAATATTTACTTTTATTTTGGTACTTGAAGAATTTCATATCAGTTGTATTAGTTCTTGAATGACATTAATTTTTTGTACATGGGTTTTTTATTATGTTTTAGACTAAGTGAGAGTTTTTAGGTTTCTTTCTATTCCATCTCTTCTATATGTGATTATCTTAGAGGGTAAATCCCTCCATCTTCATTTTTATTATACAATCGGTGTTAGTCTCCAAACAAGATCCTACAAGCAGTAGGACTCCTGTTATAATATATATCCTCTCCCATTTTCTGCCAGGGAATGATAAACATTTTGGGGAGAGGTTGTAAAAGATTGGAATCAAAGGTCAGGTTGAGGGAAAGGATGAAGGTTGGAGTTAGGAGTAGGTGGGAAAGAAAGGGATGGTAGGGAGATATTTCCATTGGTGTATAGGAAGTGTTTTAATATTGATAGACTAAGTGAGACATGGGTATTTAGGTACCTCAGTTGATCAAATGAAAGAATCATTAATCATAAAATGGCTACTAAATATAGTGATACTGGCGACTCGGTTGAGGCCTTGGAAATGATCATTCATCAGTGATCTTAGAGCCTCATTTTGAATTGATAGACCATGGGATTATAAAACATAAAATGAATAGAAGAAGAAAATTAAATATTGTTATGGTATTCCACATTCTAGGGTTATGATATCTAATTGATTTTCCCTTTATTTGTATGGTTCTAGGTCATTATCCTCATGAGATTCTCATGGAAGATGTTCAGCAAGTTATTCCAGCAGATCAATGTAGTGTAGAGTTTAATGACAATGAAACATGGGGGAGGGAACTCTAAGAATTTCAACACAGATATCTATAAATGTATGATGGATCTTTTTCATATAAAATCACACACACCTATATGGATGAGGTTTGGAATGGATTTTTTCAATTCTTTCCCAAAAGAGAACTTGTTTTTGTTGTTTGTGACGATGTTACGTGGTCTAGTTGGGAAATATTGGTTCTTGTTCTTCATAAATTGAAAGGAATTGGTATTCCTTTGTTAGGAATTCTGAAAGGAGTTTAGAGTTGACTCTCATTTTTTACCATGATGGTGTCCTGATGCAATGAGTTGGATACCATTCAAAAATCGATATTTAGTAAGCATGATTTTGTAATCAATTTTGGGAACCTTTTTTGATATGCTTTATACCTGGTTCCAGATGATGAGGCCATGGTGAGGAATTTCAAGGAGTTCATATGTCTAGAGGTCCAGCACTAGGTCTCCACATTTTTTATAAATATGTATATCGTGGTGTTGGAAAGAGAAGAGGTCATTAAGAGTATTTTATCTATAACTAGATCATCATGAGAGGGGAGCATTCATGATTTATCATCACATAGTGTTTTGGTCTGGGGTTCCATGTTATCAACAAATAATAGAATTCGATCGTTCGGGTGTAGGTCATTGTCTTAAATGTCTTGTTTCATTAGTGGTGGTGTCTCTTAGGCTTATGCTAATGGATCATGCACATGTTATTAATGTGGATGTTGAGGTCATCAGTAGTTAGAGTACCTGACCTTTTGATGTATTCATCATGCGCCAATTGTTCAATTTGAGGTTCCTCCTTTAAGGTATTTTCAACGGAGTCTACAACAGTATATTACTCTAATGTTTGTTTATTAGAGAACATATGGGGTTCGAAAATGACATCCCTGAGACACTCCTCATCCTTGGCTGGTAGAGAGCGGTTTCGGATGTGGTTGTCAACACGGTCAAGGATTTCATTGAGCAGAATGTGTTCAGTTTCATGTATTAGTGTTTCCATTTCTATGTGAGTATGAAATCATCATATGTAAAATTTCCTTATTTTATACTCTGGTGCACATAATATTTGATTCAGGAGTGACAAAATCATTCATATAATCCTCCCATGTCCTTTCATTAGGATATGAGGTAGAGAGACATCATGTTCCATTGGCATTTACTACATCATTTGGAGGTCGAGATGAGTTATCAACTGTATCTAGAGATTGTGAGATAGTTCTTGGGAAACAATGTCCTTAGGGATATTTTCCCTATTTATAGATTCAACTATAAGATGTCATCATAATTTTAGATTGGTTGTATTGGGTACAAAGTAGCATGGATTTATTAAAGAGGATTGTTCTATTAATAGGGTTTGATGGTGATCCTGTAGTGTTTTTGGAGAGTGAGACCCTTGAATGGGTCAGATAAGTGTTCCTTCGATGTCATCCATGATAGGCGAGAGGATGCAGATTTTGTTAGAAGTTCAGCTTTTGGTGATTTCCATGGTCAAGGAAGAGTACCATGATGCCTTTCCAAAATATTTGTTATTAGTAACCCCTTGATGAGAGATATATTTGAGATTGATATACCTCTATGCATCTCTCTTATCTTGATGTATCCATATAAGATGCTACCTTCTGAGTTGTGGGAGGGGCATATATTGATGGATGGTCTTCTGGGATTTCATTTAGTATAGAAAAGTGTGTCCCCATGGGGTGTTCCAATTTTTTCATAAAGATGGTTGGTGATAGTTTTCAATTGTGTATATATTGTCATCAATTGATACAAGTGACATTGAAGAAATGTTTCCCTGTTCTATGGATTTATGACTTATTCGATCAACCTATACGTGGAAGTCAGTTCCCGAAGATTAATTTTTAGTCAGTATAACATCATATGAGAGTGAAGATTCAGAATATTCTGAAGATTTCATTCCATTTCTGTCATGGTCATTATGAGTTATTTGTGAAGTTGTTCAGTGTTATGAATTCTTGAGCTATGTTCATGGGGTTATTGAATGATGTGTTCCATGAGTTCCTGGATATGTTCATTGTTTTCTTCATTGATAACATCTTATTCTACCAAGCATCTAAGGAAGAGCAAGCATAACATCTGCATGCCATTTTGGGAGTTTATCCTTGTGTGTAGCTATATGAGAAGTCGTCTAAGTGTGACTTTTGTGCTTGATAAGTCTAGTTGATGGGGATTTGTTATCCTAGAATGGAGTAGCTGTACATTTGTCAGTAATATAAGAATTTGTGACTTCAATACCCCCTAATATAGTGGAATATGTGTGATGTTCCTTTATTATAGCATCATGTTATAAGAGATTTGTAACCAAAGTCCTTTGGGTTGTGACTCCTTTAATAACATTCACTAAAAACGATCTAGAATAATTTTGTGATGATTAGTATCATATAACTATTCAGTATCTAAAGGATATGTTGATCAGTGCTCTAGATCTTTTTTTACCAGTAGTTGGAATTTAGTATGATGTTTTCTATGAATCTTCATGTCATGGTGTGTGTAGTGTTCTTATTAAGTAAGTACTAGTCATTTATTATGGTTCTTGATAATTTCATCCCCTGAAGATTAAATATTCATCCCATTCAATTGATTTGTTGAAAGTGGTGTTTTCCCTGATTATGGGGATACATAAACTCATCAGAAATTTCTTTTTTGTCTTCACATATCATAAAAACCAGATATAAGTTTTCTCCTATAAGGAATTGAATCTGTCTCAATGTAGGTGGTTGAATATCTTATAGGATTAATTTTTTTTGATTTCATATACACCTAGAAATGAATGTTTTGTAGATTTTTAGTTAATAAGGTAGTCATGTAGTTGTATAGTGTGTGAATCAGGTGATTCCTAGAATGTAATGGAAGAAATTTCATCTTTTCACCTAGATATGGTAGAAGTCAGGGGAAATGTTTTTCTTTTTGAGATGATGGTGTCGTCATCTCTGATGGAGTTGGTTGAGGATTCGATGTTTGGTGATCTTGTGGTGATGTTTTAGAGAGACCGAGTTGTTTGTGGTGAGGCCCCAGATGGTTGGTTAGATGATGAACAAAAATTAGTGTTGTTTCAGGGAAGGATTGTTGTTCCATTGTAAATACATGATAATGGTTTCAGAGAGTTCCATAGTTCACGTTTGGAAGTACATATATGATTGAAAAAGTAGTAATGTGCCTTTATAGGTCATTTTTGTGTCTTTAGTTGATGTGTATATATATATATTATTTGTGTTTCAATGTTTGGTCTTCTAGAAGGTGATGGTCGAGCATTTTGTTCACTTCTAAACATGAACTATTGTAGGTTTAGACAATATTTGCGTAGTAGTATATCATTTGAAAAATCAACAACCTTTATAGTGTTTGAGGTATCAATATATGTAGAGGTCCTATAGAGGAAGTATCTGGAGGAGGTGGTGAGATTCCAATATGTTCTGAGGAGGACCATTTCTTATCGATATCGTTGGTATACCTTCAGAGTGTGGAGAGGTCTCTAGTATGATTTAGTTTCTCAGTTATGATTTATCACTAATTTTCATCTATAGAAGGAATATTAGAATGATAAGACCATCTAAACTCTTAAAGACATGTTTTTCTATCATTTGACTACTTTTGAAGGTTCTCCTATTATACACCTAACCATGGTGGAGTTCACATACAACAATAGTTTTCACTCCACCATCGAGATGGCATCATTCGACACCTCATATGCCTGACCATTTTGTTCTCTTTTGTGCTTGACTAGGGTTCAAGATTCTATAATTCTTGGGCTAGAACAAGTACATAATATAATAGAGATGGTCCAGTTGATTTGCGAGAGGATGATGAATGCACATGATCATTAGGAATCCTATAGATATCAGAAGAGGAGACCTCTAGAGTTCCATGTTGGAGGTCAAGTGTTCTTGAAGGTGACTCCCTGTCATGGGCAGTGAAGTTTTTGTTATTTGAGTATTCTTTTCCATGGGGTTCTAGGCCTTTCAATGTTTTGTATCATTGTGGACTGGTGATATATCGAATAGCACACACCCCACAGATGTACATAAGAAATGATGTTTTTCAAATTTCATGGCTCTTTGATTGTCTTCTTGACAACGATAACATCATCAATTAGGGAGACACCATTTTGATCGATGATTCCACCTTCAAAGAGAGAACAATAGAGATCCAGAATCACCAGGAGAAGGTGTTATGTGAGCGTTCTATCCCTTTTGTTTGTGACTTTGGGTGGTTAATGGAATGGATGAGAGTACTTTGGAATATGTTACATTGATGCTCACTTAGTAACATGATATATTTGATGTTATACTATTCTCTTGTAATATTATTTGTATTGTGGTTATAAGTATTTTCTTTTTATGAGAAGTATTTCAGTGATTTCGTGTTGTGTCTAACTAACTTTTAAAAGATAACTCTTATAAGATATTGTTAATGAGCTTTTTGTTGTTCTTCCATGGTTTTAAACATATTCTTCTAATGTGGTGGTGGGATTCTGTGGTGGATAAATCATTTAGTGGTATCTAATGGGATTTCCTTTTAGATGAGCCCTTTCCATTTCCCTTCTATGTTGGTTTTGGATTCTTGAGGATGATAATGTTTTTAATTGTTTCTGGTGTGAGGTTCTCGATCTGGTGGAATCAAAAAATTGTGTTTTATTGAAGATGGAGGTGCTTGGGGGAGGTTTAGATGAAGTCCAGTGGTGTTAGAATAATGGGAACATGATGTTTGGGAATTTAACATTGTGAAAATGGGATTGACATCATATATTTATTCAGGGAATGAATATTAAATAAAATGAGGAGGTGGTTCTTTTTTTGGTGAAAACCATCTTCGAGGAGAAAATAGAGATGACACGAAGTTAAACATAGTTTAATCCCCTGATTATGCATTGTATAATAACATTCCAGGCACTTGAGTTGTCAAACTTTTTAGTTTCTTATTCCCTCAATCTCATCCCTTTTGACCTAGTATTCCATTCAGGGCATTATTTTTGATCCATTGAATGGGAATTGATCTACAACATCTATCATCGATCCGTGGTGACCTTTCTCGATCAATGGTTTAATTTTAATTTTTTTAGAGGTTTCTATAATCTTTTTCCCCCCGTTTCACCATTCTATAAGATGGAATTTGATCTCAATGTTCGTACTAAAATTTAATTCGTTTTTGGTTGGTGGAGTTGTCCCGCAGTGTCCAAGGATTGTTGTATTTGTTGCAGGAGAGGTTATTGGGATATTGTGCGATGATTCGTTCTCTTGTTTAAAACATCTATAGCCTTTGAGGTAGAGGATTCATTTCATCTCTTTTTATTTTTATACAATCATTAGTTAGCATGATTTTCCCGCTTGGATCGCAATGTATTTGATGTAATTATATATTTGAACCAAAATAATGAATTTGAATCTATATCATATGGATTTTTTTGTATACCATTATGAAAATTTGCGTCTTCATTTTCTAGATAGTGTGATTTTTAAGACTTTCTTGGTTTATCAAGTTATTCTTGAAATAAATTTGAAATAAACATAATTCCAAAATTAATTGATAAATTAATTTTTAAAATTGTTAAAGATGCATGTCTAATAAATTTGATTATTGTTTTTATAATATGATGTTAATCAAATTGAAGAAATTATTCATTTTTAATGGAATTGGTTAATGTCACTGAAGCACGTGGATAAATAGTTATAATGGAATTAATTTCATGTTAAATTGATTTTTTAATTGATTTTTTGTTTCCTGTGAAATTTTTTATTTGGGTTTTCTAAAGTAGGAACCTATGAGTAATGTATCCGTTAATTCATGATGGAATAAGAAGTAGTTACTTGATAAAGACAATGAAGATATACGGAATGAGATTCTAGATTTATTGAAAATTCCAAAGGAATTATGAATTGGAGCTGTGAGAAATCGTTGTTTCTTAAGGATTAATGACTTGCTTTGTAGATGAGAGCCTATTTTTATGATTGTTCCTACTGATTGGGATTTGATCTGGATATGATTCATGTTGTATTTAGGGTAAGGATTCTTAGATGTGATGTTATGCTTGGATGGATTATCATAGATGGATGTGGTGGTAAGTATGGCAGGGAGGCCAAGTTTTTGTTGCTGCAGTTCATTGCTATAGTGGAAGGAAATAATTGGTTTATGCATGTGTGGTCAGTGTGGACACCAGAGAAGATTGAACGAGTTAATGTTTGGATAACTCATTTATATACATTTTGGATGTTTGTTTAAACTCTAATTTTTTTCTCTTCATTACATTCTCGAATGCTTTATGTATATGGTTATTCTTACATTCTATTCACGAGAGATGAGGAGGTGTGGCATAATCCAAGTGATTTTTCTGAGTAGATTGTCATGGATGTATGTGTTTTTTCTCCTACTATATATGGAAAATACATGACATGAAGTTCATATAATCCACATGTTGAGCCCCTTATATTTGGTAGAATAAAATACGTTCCTCGAATACCTTGAAATACTCAAAGTGGTAATGATTGTTAAATAAATTATTAAATGATTAAGACACGTGGTTGGATCATTCTATAATTTAATTCTATGGTTATAATTTTGAGAAAACATGGAGTCTATTTGGTTATGACCAGAGGGACCTGTATTTATTATGATGTTAATGAAATGAAATGTAGATATCAAAATGAATTATTAATGATTAATTAATTAATTAACATAATAGCTAACTAAAAAAAATTATAAAGAAAATTAATGTAGATCTTTAAAAGTTTATGTACATTTAGTATATATATTCTAGGTAGTTGAAACCATGTGTTTGAGTGACTTTAGTGGATGTTGTGTCTCAAACATGCATATTCCCATATTGTGGTTGTGAGATATATTCTATCATGAAATTTTTCTATTTATATATGCTACTCCACCCAATGTTTTACTGAAATTGAATCCATGGGGATTCTAATCCTTCAGGGGTGTATTCCCTAACGTCGATGTGGGAAGATGTATGGATCACTACCCCCATTGGCCCATCTCACATGTCTCGGTAGTTACTAGTGCTTATGTGAACAATTGTTAGTATTCACCATATATGTGTATAGAAGGACATAATTTCGTGTGTCCATTTCACACATATATATTCAGGATACAATTTCTAAATTACTACTATAGGTATAATGTGTATAGGATGTGATTTCTTGAGGATCAATACTTATTTTATGGGTTTTGATGGCTAGAGTTATAATACGAGACACATGAAACATGTTAGGTGAGATGTGCTTTCTCTTAGAACTACCTAATTAGTTTTGTTATGTATAGGTGGTGGTTTGATGCATGAGGTGAATGTTGATTCATGAGTTTTGTATTGTGGTGCATCACCCAGGTGTCTTGGTGAAATCCTTTTTGAAGAGACATGTTCAGGATGTGCGACGTTGGGGAAGAGTGGAAAGAATATTGAGATGTAGCATTAGGGTACCTTTGATATTAATTATTTTATTATATTCTCTTTTATTAGATACTTTTTCGAGTATCCATGATGAGGTAGGGAACACAGTGTACCTATTTATGTGATACGTTAGTTTCACTTATTGTTCACTGTACATTATCATGATTTCATTACTTCTACATGAGAAGTTTTGGGAAGGATCATACTAATTATATTGTTATACTCACCCTATGTTTTTATAAAATGATTTCTTGTACATATAGATCATGTTGTCAATTAGTGGGGTTACTACAAGGTTGGGGGTTGGATGAGTTGTTTGGGCTTCGTGGTCAATATCTTCTTTTATTTATATTGGTACTTGAAGTGTATTTTTTCTATTGTAGTCTTTATTGCATGAGATACATTTTTTCCGTGGTTTTTCTTCTATATTATTGTCATGGAATTTGATTGTTTGTGTCAATCTTATCCCTCTCCTCTGCATGTTTCACCATTAGAGGGAAATGGTTGCCATCTGGATGTTTATTGTACCCTTAGTGTTGTTTGACAACTTGGGACTAATAGATGCCGAAATGTGGGGGGGGGGGGGGGGGGTTAATATATCTCTACTCCCATTGCCTTCTCATTTGGGATACACATTGAGGGCATGGGTTGTCGAATTGTTGTGTAATAAATAGTGGGTCCCACATATGTTATAATAAAATTTTTATGATATCCCGAAATTCCGTTTGATATAATGGGGTAATTGTACTAGATATTTTCTAAAATAGTTACTTGTGGTTTCTATGTATTGTTATAATATAATATTTCCACTATTATTGTACTATTATTATCATATATATTCTTGTGGGTTTCATAGTCTATAACCTTGAACTGATACAAGAAACAATATCATCCTTTAAATTTCATGATGTTTCCTATTGTAATAATTATCTATACTAAATAAATTGTAATACATGAAAAATCATATTACATAATGCGGGTTGAGGAATAATAATATCATCACCAAAAAAAATATTTAAATCATTAATATTTTATGAGTTTTGGAATATAGTATAAATTTTAGTTTTAATTTGGGTATACTTTTTAAATAATAGGGTTATTGATTTGTAAATTGAGCATTTGAATATATCTAGGATATATTATCAGATATGGATTTGGTAATTTGAGGTTCTTCTTGTTCTTGGGTGGACATCAGAGAAATAATGGGGGTGATAATGAAATTCAAACAAGATGTCGGTTACAATGTGATGGACATTAATGGGGAATTAAAAAAATTTCATATAGGGGTGTTCCATGAAGAGGATGGCCAGTGTGAGGAACCTTCTGTATAGTGGTATCAGTTTGTGGAAGGAATTAAGAATAGGGAGCCCCACCACAACATATGTAGGTTGATTTCCAATCCCATTATGGACTTTTTGTGGTACTTATATGGGTTTGTTTCTATAGTTTTCTAGAGGGGTCCTTCTGTTTTTGGGTGAGATGATTTGAAAAGGGATTGTTACTTGTTGGGAAGTCCACATGAGTTCCCCCTTAGATTCCCCATGCAAATGGGGTGCTTATTGGTTATTCAAAAAATGTGTTTAGTGTATTAAGTCTCTATTTATTGTAGTTTCTAGTTTTCTTCTTCCTTATATAATTTAAAATTATTTTGGTTACTATCGTTTAATCCAATTCTACAAGATCATGGTGTTATTACGTGTGTATACAATTTATTTTTCTTATATCTGTCAAATGATTTCGCGAGGGGATGATTAAACATTGTTTTACACCATTTTGATGATTATGAGTCACTATTCGATTATTAAAAAGGGTTTTTTCCTAAACTAGTCTAAATTATTAGATTAAAATAATTTAATAAGTATGTTTCATTTAGGGCCCCAGTATGCGTGTGTGTTAAGAGTGGACTTGTTTCTCATTTCAAATTTGATAAAATGATACATGTTTTGTTTTTATGATTTATTAATATGGAATTTAAAATAATAAAATAATAAATTAAATATTATAATTAAATAAACTATAACTCTTCCTCATAATCAGTTCTTGGGACGTTTTTCATGTACTAGCCCAGATACCCTACTACCCTGATACTTTAGTCATCACTGAAATAACTCAAAAGGTAATTTTTGATCCCTATAGAGGGGGACTTGCCTTAGAATCCTAAAATATAGTCATCGGTAGAAAAGATCCACCGAAATTTAGGTTCAAATAGATGAATATAATTTCATTGACCTAATCCATAATTGGACAGTATGATAATGAAAACAGATATTTCAAAAACCATAACAGTACAACATCAATGTATCAGAATTAGAAACAATAAAAGAAACCAAACATCCCAAAGGTATCAACACCAAAAGTCCAAAGGATTAAGAACCTTCACGTCCTCCAAGAGGCACATTCAATTTACTCCATCATGGAAAAAGAAAATCTAAACACACTCAAAGTAAAATGTAGGATATGAGCTAAAATCCCAATAATGTCACACCAAGTATTCTATAATAACATTTAATAATAAATACTCCAAACAATGATATCAATTTTAAATAGAAAAATAATAGAAGGAATTTTTTATATTAAAAAAATCACTTAGTTAATGAATCATGGAAGAAAACCCAAAATAATTAATTCATAATAAGTGTATAGATAATAGTTTATATAACTCAACTAAGAATAAGTAAAATAGTTACACATTCAAGGGAATATATATCAATGCAATCGAAAAAATTTATAGAACAATTGTAAATAAACCATACGGTACATTTTTTACTAGATATTAGATTCTCACACTTGTATATCTTTGATACCTTCATACTTGCAGCACTATATAAGAAAAAATTACTATCATCCACTCCCACATAATGGAAAATTAAATGATGAACATAGTTTTTTTAGTGTTTTCACAATTAGTTCTATTTTCAGTTATTATTTTCTTAGAGTTATTTTCCAATAAACATAATAATTACTCGTACTCCCATGTTCTTACATCAATTAATCAACATTAAACAGTCAATTTCATTTTAAATAGAAACATCATTTATAATTCAAATTCACAATTTATCAATTAAAAATTACAAATAAATTTCGAAAAATATATATTGAATTTTCCTGATGTAATGCACAATCAAAATAAAACTAATCCAATGTTCTTTAAAAATAAATTTAATCTATTTTGTACTATCAATTCTCAAATCAATTTTGAATTTCAATTATTTCCAAAACTACACCCAACATCAAATTCAATTGGATTTTAGGGTTTTCTCATAATCCATTCTCACCCAATTTAGAATTCAAATTAGATGAATTTTTTCATTTTAATAATTAAAATAAATTAAATTAATATTAAATCAATAAAATATATGGTTTATTACATGGAATATCTCAACAAAACTACCATCATTTATTCACAGTATCAATACACAACACCAAAAAAAGGATTCTCCAATGACGAAAGACGGAAATTGATATCTATAAATCAATACTAAATTCATGAATCACAACAATTGGTTATAGATACATAAAACATGAAACTATATAGAAAACCCTATGTTTTAATGATGGGGAGAGTGGGTGGGAAGGGACGAGAAGAGAAAGATGTATCAGTGAGGGAAATTACAAGATTATTCAACCATGGATCCACCATGGAAGGGTTTTGGATTATTCAAAAGGGGTTCCTGGTAGCTTCCAATACATAGTATTTCATGATACCCTGAGATAGGGGTGATGATTTTTTAATACACTGATTTATGAATATAACAATTTATTTAGAAAATAATAAAGTACCATCTACTTGTTTAGTAGGGTAGGGATGCATATTTAGACCTTCCAAGATACCTAACCATGAAACCCAATTCTAGTGTGAAAATTTTATACTAGGAGGGTAAATGATTATGAAAATAGTTCTCCATCAATGAATACCCCAACAAATGGGGGATTCATGTTTGGCACTAGGTGGGCACACTGTTTGGTCCAACCATGCCCAACCGAAGAGACCTCCAGAATTTTAAAATTTCACCTGAATTCCCACTATATCAGGCCCTTCAAAGTCATGATAAAAAATATTTTCAAAAATTAACATATATTATATAACTTGATTTATAAATTACTCTTCCATATATATTCTATATCCCCCAAAATCTGATGAAGAATACTCATTTAACAAAAAGATGTGCTCACCACTATTTCATCAATTCATCTCTCTCCCATGTCACATGAGTATCAGAAGTGGGCTTCTGTAATAGTCTGACCAAAGGTATTATCCTTGCAAGATGTACCATTGTCTTTATGAAATAGTCCTAACAATATACTTAGTCCTCGATAAATTAAGATAAACATCTTGATCACTCCAACTCAGAACATCACACAGATATAAAAGATACCTTCATAGCTATGATAGATGGGAATCATTTTTTATCACTGCAAACTATGGAAAATTTTGTAAATGTTAAGAAACTTTCCCTAGCTCCTCAACAACAAAAAATTGTCCCACAAGATTAGATACTAGCTTTCCTTTCCAACTAAGATGATAATCACCTAAATGGTTTGAAACATTCATGAACACGTGAACTATTTTAACACTCAAAATCATTATGATGATGAACAATATATAATTTTAAAACAATAATTTTTTAGCATTCAGTGTTGAATTTACTAAATCATTTTTTTTTCTCTTGATCTATTGGGAAAAAATCTATCAAGGTATCATTGAAGTATTTTTGAGGTAATTGTGCTTGTTGGAAAAGTGGACATCTATGTGGTGATTGTTGACAAAGAAAACCATGACATACAAATTTGTTAACAAGGGGATTTCACAGTGGAATATCATGGTCAAAAGTTATGGTCAATGATCCTTGTTTCGTTCATGAATGTCCATAAAAGAATCGATGATCTGGAGGCGGTACAAAAAGAACAGTTAAAATGTGGCGCTGATTTTTGTCCTAAAAATCGGAAAATGAATAAAAGTGGTTTTTGGAAAAGGTTATTTCATACCGTGTACTTGATGGCTTGGAAAATTGTGCTCCATATGTTTTTCAAGATCAGATCATCAAAATAATGAAAAGGGATAAGGGTCATGCAAGTATTGGGATGGTCGTGCAGGTGACTAGCGCGCTGAAGAAAGGAATTTTGTGCCGGTTCCTAGGAGATTTGGAAACTTGCACACCTATTTTTTTCAAGACCAGAAGATCAAATTATGGAAAAGTAAATCGGGTTGCTCATGTGTTTCGTTTGTTCGTGCAAGTGTCTAGGAGGACAGCAGACATGCGTGCCGAAACATGCGCGACAAGGGGTAACTTGCGCAGCATCGCGCATGGTGTCCAAAATGCCTATAAATAATTGGCCACCCCTCTTCATTTTTCAATGGAGTTCAACACTTTGAAAAATTATAGCTCCTGTCATGCAGGTGTGGTGGTCACGCAAGTGGTGTTGTGTCGTGCAAGTGGGACTTGGGCACCAGATTTGAAGAAGGGCAGTTATTGTATGTTGCGCGCCAATATCGGTTTGGGCGTAAAGGGATGTGTGTCACGCAAGTTTGGATTTGAATAATCATGTGTAGAAAAAGTGTCTGAGGTGGTCTTGCGCAACGAGACTTGCGTGGCAGGTTTGACTTGCGTGCTAAGTAAGGATGGTTTCTGGTAGTGTTTTCAGGCTGTGTGGAAGCTGGATGTTTTCCAGATTCCTTTGGTTCAAAGAGAGATTCATATGCGGATGAAAGTTGGACTTCAACATAGCATATATATAAAGAGAAAGATAAATTTCGTCATTATAATGAAGAGACCTATAGGTCTATAAACTATGAGTTGATCCTTTCCGAAGCAGTGCGCAAAGGAAGATGAAGAAGGTGAATCTCTCCACCAGCAGTGAGCCAGAGAGAGAGAAATAGGGAGGAACCCTTGGGAAAGTAGTGAGCTGACCCAAAACCTTGTAATGGTTGTGATCTAAGACAGAGTGATTGTTCCCAAACCATTTAATCCACATCTAGTGATGTTTAGTGGAATTTAGTATGACAGACAACATGTCGGCATATGGTCCTTGGACGTAGCCCTTAGCGGTGATCCAACTAAAATTGATATGTCATGTGCTTGCTTTACATTCTGTTTATATTGTGCAATAAGAACGATAAAGAATAGATTTTTTATTAACAGTGAAACATGATCAGTACGGGATTTAATTTTAAATTAGTCATACCTTGATTGACCCCTCCTCTTAGGGTATTCAGCATTGTGGACCTAACAATTGCTATCAGAGGGAATGGTTGGTATTAGTTATTCTATCAATAGAAGTCAATAATCATAAAGGGATTCTGATCATAGATGGATGTAATTTTTAGATATGAAAGATTCAAATGCCACACTATTTCTGATTCTTGGGAATGGATGTGTTTTCAGCAGCTATGCGTGGTATCACAAATGATATTACTAGTGGTGCATTATCAGAAGCTGATCATAGAGAGTTGGATGCTGATGCTAAAGCAATCAATGCCTTAGGTGGAGCCCTATCCAATCCCATAGATACAAAGGTGATGTCATGAAAAACGTCACATTCCATGTGCGAAATGCTTTTCATTATTTATGCAGGTGATACAAAAGTCAGAGAGGCAAATCATCAAGTGTTGTCGAACAAGTATGAAGATCTAAGAAACAACTCGAATGAGTCTGTTGATGCATTCATTGACATGGTAAATGCTGTGGTAGAAGAAATGAGAGGTCATGGTGAGATTATCGAAGACATTAAAATTGTAAAGCACATATGGAGAAAACATCCACCCCGGTTCAATCTGAAAGTTTCTATTTGGGATGATAAAGACCCGAAAGAGCTGACATTGGATAACTTGCACACCACTCTTGTTGTATATGTAATGAGAAATAATGATAACGACATTGTGGAAAAGGGGAAATCTAAAGACGTGGAATTTATGGCCATGAAGAAGCTCACCATTGAAGATTATCAGGAGGAAGAAGTGACAGATGAGGTGATGTCATTCCTTTCTTCAAATTTTCAAAGTGGAAAATGAATGTTTAAAATGAAACTTTCACTAGAATGATTTCGATGTGGAAAGGTTGTTCATCTTGCGGCAAGGTTCCCCAAAAAGTTTCAAGATAACGATAATGATGATGATGAAGTAGAAATTCCCATGAAGAAGTCTTCAAAATTTGTGAAATCGATGAAAAATTCAAGAGAAATCAATTCAAGAAGAAGAATATTCTTTATCAAGAATTTGAATGTTCAGATGAGTCTGCAAAATAAGAGGATAATGAGATTGAAAACTAGAAAGATCATGGGTAAAATACCATTGTAGCAGTCTTCGGTTGTTATTAAAAAATTGAAGAAACTGAAATTGGAGAAGAAGATGAAGAATTTGAAGGAAGAGTTGATTTGGAAGCCGAATTGGAAGCAGCTCTTGAGGAGATAGACGTTTGGAGAGCCAAAATAAATAAATCCAATAAAGTGGTTAGTGATGAAAAACTCTATATGCAACAGCAAGATGAATAAAAGTCTGAGATATTAGAAGAACATTAGAGATTCATGATATCAACACCGTAGAACCCAGAATCAGTTAGTGAGTGTAAGCTCAAGATTGAAGAACAGAAAAGGGAGATCGATGGCTTGAACAGAAATGTGAAATCTCATATCATGCATACAGAAGAGCTTGAAAGATAAGTTATCGATATGAGGAAAAAAATTAATGACCATGAAAAACCCTTGATTCCCAATAAATTCTTGGGAAATTAAGTTATTCCAAAAACTGAAATTATGAAGGAGGATCCTAGTAGTTTAGTAGTAATGAAGCAGCAATTGAGCTCAAACGTTAAGGCTGATTCAGGGCTTGATCAGACGAAAAAATCTGTGCAAATTGAAGTGAGACTGCAAGGACTCGTCGTGAGATTAAAGGTAGATTTGGGCACAATGCAGAATCTGATTATTCAGAGACCCCAAGGGAAAACGCATAGTGCTGAAGTATATCGAATGAATGGACCATATATTAGGTTTTATTATTGTCTGAAGATGTGACATTCATAGTATGTGTGTTCCATAACCAAGTGATATCTAAGGGAATAAGAAAAAATGTGGCAGTCAAATAAGGAACAATATTCTAGAATATATTTCTAAGGACACTATTTTGAGTGTGGAAGATTTGGGAAAATGGCCAGGTATTGCACTTTAACCATAGAGAGGAATGTTCCAAAGAAAAATCTAAATGTTCGCAAGCACTAGAAAAATTAACCAAATTTTGAGTTAAAAGTGAAAAATAGATTTGTTTCATTGCATGATGAAGCTAGTCCATCACACTCTCATGAAAATCAATTTTTACAAACCACACCGAGTGTGATGACTAAGAAAAGGATCAAAAATAAAAATGAAAAATAGGCATTAGTTGCGGAAATTTCCCTTAAAGCTTCATATGGTTCCGGAATATGGATCGTTGATAGTGGTTGCACATCTCACATGACAGTTAATAAGGATCCTGTAATAGGAATAAAATATGAAAAAGCTGGAGTTGTCAAATTTGGAAAGGATGAAGGCCTGAAGATTGTTGGCTCACGAATAGCCATGTTTGGGGGAAAAGAAATGACACGTACTGATGTCTTGGTTGTAGAGGGTATTAGTCCTAACATTCTCAAAGTTACTCGGCTATGTGACTCAGAGGTCTCTATTCAATTTACCAAGAAGATTCTCATTGTGAAAGGAAATGATAGAGTAGTTTTTTCTACCAGGAAAAAGGACAAAAGTAAATAATTACCATGTAGGTGGAGAAGAAGATACATGCCTTTTATCCAGAGAAGAAGAAAACCAATTGTGGCATAAGCGACTAGGTCATCAATGCCAACCATCCATAGAAGATCTAGTAATGTGTGATTCTGCTAGAGACCTTCCCAATCTATCACTTGATTGCACTCATACATGTGATGCTTTCCAACAAGGGAAGATCATCAGAAAGACATACAAGCTAATGGAATAGAAATAAACTAGAGTACTCAAATTGGGGCATTCCGATGTATGTGGACCTATCTCACCATGAGCTATAAATGGGAAAGGGTACTATGTTATTTTCATTGATGATTATAGCAGAATGGCCTGGGTATTTGTCATTACCAATAAGAAAGAGGTGTTCAGTTGCATATAGCATTATAGGAGGGAATCAGAAATGATGCTTGGGCAGAAATTTCTAATGTTTTGTACTTATAACGGTACAAAATTCACAAACAGTAAAGTAAAAAACTATCTTGAGAAACACATGATAACGCATCAAGTCTCATCAGTGAGAACACCCCAATAGAATGGAGTGAGTGAGAGGAGAAAACGGATCATCGAAAACATGGCTAGAATGATGTTTATTAAAAAGGACCTACTAGATAAATTTTGGAAGGAAGCAGTTTTGACTTCGGTCTATATTTCGAACAGGTCTCTGTTGTGTCCGGAGCAAGGGATGACACTATATGAAATGTGGTACGGAATGAAGCCAACGATAAAATACATTCTTATCATTGAGAGTAAGTGATTCATTCTCAACAAAAAAAATCACAGGATGTTTGATTCACGAAGAGATGAGGGGATATTATTTGGATACTCAGGGAAAATAAAAGTATATAAATGTATCAACAAGAGGTTGGGAATTTTTTTTGAGAGAAATGATGTCTCTATAGTTGAAAATGAAATGAATGCTCAACGAACCAGTGAACAACTACTAGATGAATGTGATGATGAGGTAAGAAATATAGGGGGAGTAGAAGTGGCAGAGTCTTACTCAGAAGAAGATACTGATTTTGAACAAGAAAGTGTAATGTCTATGTCTACAAGGAAGCCAAAGAGTTAAGCTGAAATTGATAGGCAGAATATCATTGCTGATCAGACAGCTCTAGTTCAGACTCAAAGAATTAAATCATTAAATCAAACATAGTTTTTATCTCAGGTGGAGCCAAAATGATTTTGCGATGTAGATGAAGATGAAAATTGGGTTCAGGCTATGAATGAATATTGTGATCAGATTGAGAAGAACCAAACAAGGGAGATTGTTTCGAGTCCAGCAGACAAAAATGTCATCGGGACTAAATGAGTCTATCGCAACAAGATGAATGAAGATAGAACAATGATTCAGAACAAATCACAACTAGAGTGAAAAGGATACTCCCAGATAGTGGTAATATATTTTGATGAGATATTTTCACCAGTTTTAAGGCTGGAAACAATCAGATTATTTTTTTCCATAGTAGTGAAATGAAATTTCGAAGTGTTCCAGATGGATTTCAAATCTTCATTCGTGAATTGAGTTCTAGAAGATAAGATGTATATTGAGAAGCTAGATGTTTTTCTGATTCATGAGATGAGAAAAAAGTTTGTAGGTGGAAAAAGGCATTGTATGGGTTGAAACAAGCACCACGGTCATGGTACTCAAGGCATGATCAGTACTTGAAGAAACTTGGTTTCCAATGTGGAGGAGTTGATTACAATCTCTATTTCTGCAAAAATGGTAATCAAAGGATGATGGTGTTAGTTTATGTCGATGAAATAAAATTTGGTGGATCAGATGAAGCTCAGTGCAGACAATTTTCCGAATTCATGAAAAATGATTTTGAAATGTCAATGATTGGAGAACTAACATTTTTCCTTAGTATACATGTGACACAATGAAGGAATGGAACTTTTATTTCTCAATCCAAATACTCCAATGAGGTTCTAAGAAGGTTTGGAATGGAGAATTTCAAGGATATGAAGACTCCGGTTGCTACTCGGATGAAATTATCAAAAGATGAAGATGGAAGGATAGTTAATATCATAGAATAAAGGAAAATTATTGGATGTCTCTTGTACTTAACCGTAACAAGGCCTAATATTGTTTTCACAACATGCCAAGCAGCGAGATATTAGAGTAATCCCATGGAAAGCCACATGCCTCTAGTGAGAAGAATAATTCAGTATATACAGGGCATAGTGGATTTCAGCTTGAAATATACTGACAAATCTCAGTCAGAGTTATAGGGATATTCTGATGCAGACTGGGCTGGTTCAGCGGATGACAGAAAATCAATGTCAGGTGGTGCATTCGATCTTGGTGGATTGGGTATTCCTGGCTTATCAAGAAGAAAGATTGCATTTAATTAAGCACCGCAGAAGCTGAATATATTGTGGCCCCTCAAGCATGCGCTGATATATTGTGGATGAAGTAGTAGCATGAAGATATTGGAGTTGAAGTGATGTCTCTGATCGTAATCCTATGTGATCACTCAAGTTCTATAAATCATATCACAAATCCCATGCATCAATCATTGACGAAGAACACTGAGATGAAGTATCAATTTACCAAGGGGAAAGTTGAGCAGGGAATCGTGAATTTGGAGTATGTTCCTACAGAGCAATAGGTTGCATACATTCTTGACAAAGGCCTTACCCAAAAAATAATATGAAAGTCATCGACTGGCTATGGGAGTTTAGTCGACTCCCTAAACTTGAAATAGTAGGGATGTGAAACCACCCCTTCTCCCTGAGGAATGATGTGTGTTTTTCACTAATGTACTCATATGTGTTCTCTACTCTGTTACAGACTGCAAAGGCGTGAACTTTGGGTTGGTTTCCCAAGGGTGAGAAAATAGTGACTATTAAAGGGGGAGACAATGTGGCTATTTGAGAAATCATGGATGATATGCGGAGAAGATGTCAGGTGGAGCAACCAGATAGAGGGATTTGAATGTGCTTAGCCATAGCATAGCTTGGACCACATAAGAAATAGGGCTAAAGTGGTTTTGAAGCTGATAAGAGTTGAAGCTGTGAGCAGAAAGGGGAAGTGTATTAAATCTGACGATGCTAGAAGTGATCGATCAAAGAATAGATATCACGATAGCTAAGGATCATGATAAAATCAGAAGAGCAGTGTTGGAAGAATATTTCCAAAAATTGGTATCAGTTTGGTAAAAATTCATATCAGTTTTTTTCAACAATAGGTGTAATAGATGAAGTGATTAATTGATGACCTTTTCATTTACTCTTGTTTCTCACGCCGATCATTGCTCATGTGGGCTTATAGTATGTGTTGAGTAAATCCTTGACAGCTATCAAAATCTTAATGAAACGAATGGTGGCTGAAGAATCAATGATGAATCATTTTATGCAAGAGTTTTCAACAAACTGAAAGGGGGAGATTGTTGGGAAAAAATCCATCACAGTATCATTGAAGCATTTTCGATGTGATTGTGTTTGTCGACAATGTGGACATCTATGTGGTGATTGTGGAAAAAGCAATCCATGACATACAAAATTGTTGAAAAAGGGGATTTCATGGTGGAATTTTGAGTTCAAGAGTTGTGTTCAACGATCCATGTTTGATTCAAGAATGTCGACAAAGGAATGGATGATCTGGAGGCGGTACAAAAAGAACAGTTACAAGGTGGAACCATTTTCTATTCTTTACCAAATTCATGGGCCTGAAAATTGGAAAATGAAGGAAAGTAGTTTTTGGAAAAGGGACATGCGTGTCATGTACTTTAAGGGTTGGAAACATGTACGCCATATGTTTTTCATGATCAGAACATCAAAATATGGAAAAGGGATAAGGTTCATGCAAGTACTGGGTTGGTCACGCAGGTGACGTGCGCGCCGAAGAAAGGAATTTCCCACGGGTGCCTAGGAGATTTGGAAACTTTCATGAATGTTGTTTTTCAAGATCAGATGATCAAAATATGTCAAAGGAAAGAGGGTCACCTAGGTGTTTGGATTGGTCACGCAATGTTCTAGGAGTACAACAGACTTGTGTGCCGAAACTTGCACGCCGAGGGGTGACTTGCACGGCATCGTGCAGGGTGTCCAAAATGCCTATAAATACTGGACCACCCCTCCTCATTTCTCAATACTGCTCAACACTTTGAAAAATTAGAGCATCCATCGCGCAGGTGTGGTGGTCGCGCAAGTGGGGGAGTGTCACGCAAGTGGGACTTTGGCACCAGATTTGAAGAATGGTGGTTATTATTTTTTGTGCGCCAATATTGGTTTGGGTGTAAAGGGAAGTGTGTCGCACAAGTTTGGCGTTGAAAAATCTTGTGTCATGCAAGTGTCTGAAGTGGAATTGTGTGCCAGTTGTGACTTGCACACCGAGACTTGCGCACTGGGTTTGACTTACGCGCCAGGAATGGATGATTTCCGGCAGTGTTTTCGGGCTGCGTGGAAGCTGGAAGTATTCCCAATTCCTTCGGTGCGAAGAGAGATTCATCTGAGGGTGAAAGTTGGACTATAAAACAGAATCTACATACAGTGGAAGATGAATTTCTTCATCATAGTGAAGATACCTACAGGTCTATAAACTGTGAGTGGATCCTTTCTGAAGCAGTGATCAAAGGAAGAGGAATAAGGTGATCCTCTCCACCGGTAGTGAGCTAGAAAGAGAGAAACCGGGAGTGACCCTTGGGAAAGCATTGAGCTGAACCTAAACCTTGTAAATATAGTGAGCCTGTGATAAAGTGACTTGGCCCGAACCTTGTAATCTACATCTAGTGATGTTTACTGGAATTTGTTACGACCGAAAACCTATCGGCGTATGCTCCTTGGAAGTAGCCTATAGCGGTAAACCGTGTAAAGTTGCTTTGTCTTGTTCTTGCATTACTTTCTGTTTATATTGTGCAACAGGAATGTGATAGAAGAGTGTTTTACTTAACAGTAAAAAAAGATCACAACGGGTTTTATTTTTAAATTAGTCAAACCCGGATTCAACCCCCCTCTCTGGGTTTTCAGCCTTGTGGACCTAACATTATCCAATCACAACCTAACCAAGAAAAATTCAACAATCTCCAAACAAAAAAACAATGATTTACATGGTCACCCACAAAATGCCTCTAAAGGATCCATTTTTATCAAGAGTAGTAAATATTGTTATATGAGAACACATAAAGACCCAAATTATCATACCAAGCTCACAAAAAATAGTGGATGCCTGAAAAATATATATTTGCCTGAATATATATAGTGTTATCTATGTGGACGTCAAACTATAGATGGTGTTCCATTATCCAATGAACATAATATCCTTGTTCTATATAGAGTCCTCTTTAGAATAAAGAAGTTAAACAATTATCTATATTAGAGGCGATAGTTTGTTGAACTCTATGGAAACAAACATGGACTCTCACATTGAAATTTCTCTACAACTAATATTGGGTTTTATTATGAATGTGTCTATTGTGATAAAATTTTCCTATCATATCAATAACATCACATTTAACAAAAATCTTTCTATGGTTATTGAGAAACAAAATAAAAAAGACAATATAGATCTCATCCAACATCCATGTCGGCATTGGATGTGGCTATAGAAATCTGAAAGAATTATAATTCATAGTCCTTATATTTTGTATGATATAAAAATAAGCGAATGAATTAGAAATGACCATGTCATACCATTCCTCCAGAATGTTTCTCGTATGTCATAGAACATCATTTTGGTTATTGGGTACACATTACACTAGGAATTATTTAAATTCCCAGCCACATATTTTCTCATAGGTAGTGAAACAGCAAACCAATTCCCAAAACATAGAATAATGTCGATATAGAACAATGACATAACATTGGATTCCCCCCATAAATAGAGTATTTAACAAATAAAAATTAATGATTGTTTTCCATAAGAATTACATTATGATGGTATGAGTTCAATTGAACAGTACAAAAGGAAACCCCAGCCTTTGTTTTCATAAATAAAATATAAAACTATGAAAAATATCTATGATGATTCAATATTCTAATGATTATTCTACCTCTTATGAAGAGATATAACTGGTCAAAAATCTCAAATGAAATTTGGTTTGACTAGGGTTTATAAGATGACAAAATCAAATGATTGATGGTTCTCGATCAAAAGCCTCTATTAAAGATTCAATTATTTTCAATTGAGTAAAAAATCAACTTATTTTTGTTGGAATACATTGTAAACCTTACTCCAAAATTTTTATTTCACCAACACATAAGTGGATGCATCAAAACTACAATTGAATGGTCATGTGTTGTGTAATTCTTCTTATATGGCCTAATATGTCAAGAGATATATGAATCAACATGATCACCATGAATAATAAAACAACCCATATGTAGACATGATGCATCATAAAAGACCACATAGCTATTCTCGTCCTCCCGAAATGTCAACACTGATACAAAATTCAAATGTTATTTTTGGTCAGCAAAACAACATTACATTTATAATTTCATAAAATCATCACTCCATTCTGAGAGAAGGACACTGTCAATGAATATATTACTGAGAAATTATTTTTGAACTGATGATAATACAAAACTATTCCTAATAATCTCATAATCTCAAAAACATTATCTATTTTCTCACATATCATATGATCTTTTAACATAATAGAATCAAGAAAATACCATGTTTTGAGATAACATGTCCCTAGTTATTTACATACAAATCCTATAAATCACTTTTTTATAGGTTGGAAAAAATTCAACAACTTATCAAAATTTCCTAAACTATTACTAGAAGGAGAACATGATCTGCCTTGAATTTAGAGTGATCTATAATGTCATCAAGAAAAACCATCATGAATGTGTGATGATACACACGGAATATCATGTACATCAACACCATAATGAATGTGGAAACATGGGTTATAAAAAATGTCTTGATAAGATACCCATAATGTCCATAATTTCTATAGTAGTGTGTTTTATGAATGTAATATTCCATTATTCAGAAAAGGTTCTAACCAGATAGGACATTAATCTTCATGAACAAAATCACACCATTCATCACGTCATACGAATCATAAATCCAATGAAAAACTAATTATTAATTAATGATACATTAATTTGTTTACCATTATCATCATATAATAAAAGTGTTCAATTAGCTTTCAATGAAATTTGGAAAGGAGATGCCCATGGTGAAACACACTGACAAGTAAGAACTCTATTTATCAGACCATCCAACTGAATCTTCAAATCTATAACTTCATTTGGTCCAATGATGAAAAAAGGAATAGATAACTGCTACATACACGTTAATAAATAAGTAGAAAACACTACACATTATCGGCGGAGATGAAGGGAATTTATAAAAAACAACAGGAAAAGTGAAAAATTAAAAGGATATCATCACCCTATGATTCACACTCTATGTAAAAACCAATAATATTACTTTTTCAAACATTGCATGAAATGTTTCATATTTATTCGACCTCAATTCACATTCTCCATGAATGATATATTACACCCCACCAGGTGTAGTAAAGTCTATGTATCAAAGAATATAGTTAATTGAAGATTGATTATAAATTACCCATTACATCAGGAATATTTCATAATCCAGTTTCACGTCAAGTGCCAAAAAATACCATGTATGATCGATCACTGATAAATAAAATTCACAAGTAAGAAAATGAAGACCTTTTCCTATATTCAATTAGAGTGATAATTTAATGTTCATCACATAAGACCAAATATATTGGATTTGGAGCCCCCAAACCATCATCATTATATATTATGATAAAATTTATTCATATTTTTTAATATTAACAAACTTATTATCATATCATTAGTATTATTCTCTGTAACACAGTCTGTGATAATATTATAACAATAGATATCCCACTAAAAGGACATAAGAGTTTACTACTATGATGAGAAGCCTAGGTTCCAAGATAATATTTGAAAATATATGTTCTATATCAATATGATAAATTTTATGGGCATAAATGATGTAGGATATCGTCGGGGTAGACTCTATAGACATTGAGAAAACTTCTCATTAAGTACACAGTTACTAATATCAAATGTTGGATATTAAGAGAATGAAACTCACGAGTATAAAATATACATTTATATGTGTCATTTAATGTTCCTATATGAAGATGAGGGTATTTATTATTAGGCTTTAGGCTTATTAAAAACGAGTAACACAAGGTGGGTAATTTGATGCATTGATGTAAAACATAGAGACTAATGTTCCCTGTCAAGAATGATATGTTAAGAAATTAACTAGTAAAATAGAATTAATAAATAATTCAAGAAAGGCTTTCTCCCTTTGGGTCCTTTATAAGAGATGATATCAAATTCTTTTATGGTATATCCTAAATAAATAAATGACCATGAGGTTCTATAGGTATGTACAATTTTTAGAAATTAAATGAAAGAGACCTCATGAACAGAGGTTGGTGGAACCATCAATCATGCACAATGAATTTATATTCATGATAAATGTATTATATTCAACTATTAGTGTCTATATAAGGGACTATGTCATTGAGGCCTTAAAATAATTTTCATTGGTTTCCTTGGTGTGTTTCAAGATTCAATCCTTAGACATTATGCTGCATCTCCTAATACTGCTGAAAAAGATAAATAGACAGCCACACACTAAATATATCTTGAATCTAAGAAAAACTATATTTTATTATTTATTATTTAAGAAGATGAATTACGATTCATCCATAATGGGGTTTAATAATTATTCACAATTGACTGATATCATATATTTCATCTCAAGTTTTTTAATAGAATATTGTGTGAGTGGAATATTTAACAAACATTTATTTGGTATTTAAAGACTTTTATAGTTATTTATTTATTGGTGAATAATGTAGTGATATTTATTTGTTAGATAAACAAAATTTATTAAAGGACAAATAAATATTTTAAAAAATGGTTGACCTTGTTTTTTAATTTGTGAACAATAATTTTATATTGAATATTATTTGATTAAATAATATTTATCATATACTCGATGTTAAGAACATGTTGTGAAGATTAATAATAATATTATTACTAAATTTAATAACATGGTCTTATATAGAAATTAAATATATATTAGATGGAATTTGTGAAATTATTTTATTTCAACCATAGTGTTATATTGACCAAATTAAATTAATTTTCAAGGAAGAAAATTAATTTGGTTGGTTATGCACAAAGATTCCAATGAAACCACTTAAATTCATATAGGGATACATTCTCTATGAATAATCCCAATTATAGAGACAGATCATCACACACTTTACACTGTCATGCATATAGATGGAAATGAGAAATAATTGTAAATGATTCACATGGAAATTTAAGGAGAACCACAAAATGTATAGGATCTCCGATGGTAGAACTCGAAGATACATACAAAAAAATTTAGATAATTTTTTAACACTTGTAGATCACTACTAGTGGTACTCTAAGATTTATTGATAAACTAAAATAATAAAAAACATATAAAAATTTTATGACCGTTAATGGATAAATAATTTTCCAAATGTTATTTTTTAATTGATTACATTAATTTTATGTTATATGTGAGGATCTTATGTTTTGTAGTTGTGTTCATTCATATGTATGTTTTTAGTGATTCAATTTTTTGTATCACATAGTTTATATTTCTCTAAATTCCATATTTATAATCTATCATAAAAAAAATAAATGTTTTGCGTGGACCATTTCACACTTCAGCTACACTCGAAATCAATAAGTGGTATCAGATCTGTCAAATAACTGATTATAATTATTAAAAGATCATTGATTACTTTACAGAGTTTTCATTTAGTTTTTTAATTAATTTTTAATATTTTATTAATCTAAATTGGTATATGTACTTCATCCTCTATTGATTCATTTAAATAAAATTTAATAAATTAATTTTCAAAATAAAATAATATCAAAGTTCTCAGTTAGAAGAGCTGTGGAACCAAGATCCATTAAAAATGATCATACGTCGTGCAATTGGATCTAAACACAGTGTATTACCTTTCAATGATCCAAAAATTAGTTTTGAATCGATTCATAGAGTGTGAATCTAATAAATTAGGTGAATTTAATTGTGCACTGCTTGTTGATAAGTTTATCCTGGTGCATAGTCATTTGGAGTACATATCATGTAGCACACATATGTAGTGTGTAGTCTATTAACTCACAAGTGGGCTATATATCTTTTTACGTAACCTACATAACCAATGACAAATTAATTCAGAGACCAAACATTTTTAATCACATGTATACTATATGTACTCCATTTTTGATAGGCACAGTTTACACAACATGTCCAAAGTCATGTCTCTCAAATAGAATATGATAAAGGTACATTATATATTGAGGTATTTTACATGATGTGTACTAATAATGAATTATACAGAATTTGAAATTTATTTATTATATGGTAAAAACAGTCTGAACAAGTTCATGTATTTTGTCTGAAAATTTAAAGGACACTCCATGTGATGGGTTATAATGTATATACATGTTTAAATAATTTTTACTTAATATTACGATATGTATATCAGGTATTTATTGTATTATATATGTTACAATACACACATTGAATAATAAAACATGATTGAAAGATCATGCAATCCATATCTTCATTATGTAGACAGTTTACATTCTGAAAGTACATGATAAGTCCATCATTTCAAATTTAACATGACTAGAAAAATAGAAGTATGATATATGATGGGTAGATTCTGATTGGTATTCCAAATATAGTATCCAAGGTACATTTATATACATTTTTTAATTTTAAATAAATTTATTTTTTTTAAATATTATTACTGATTTGAATCTTAAGGAATCTACAGTGAATATAAAGACATAATTGATTATATATGGTAGATAATTAGTATATATGACCATAAAATATTATAATTAATAAAAAATTGAATTAAGGGACACCTTTATAAAATTCATAATTTGTTTCTTGTGGGTGATCATAATAGTTAAATATATCTTTGAATATGGTTATTTTCTTTTAATGAATTATTAAATTATATTGTTTCCAGGAATGTCATATCTCATCTCTTTAATTATGGTTTTATGTGCCCATAATATCATTTATATAAACCCATTTTCATTACAACTTGTTGAGTAAAAGCTTATGTAATTGATGAGGCTCCCATTTAATAGTGGAAATTAATGTATGAGGATGAGATGAATCCAATCCTAGAATGATACATTAGTGTATATGGGGAATTTAATAATATAAATCTTAAATAGTTCATGGTGATTTCCCTGAAGATGATTATTAGTAAAAAAATTATCTAGAAAATGTAACCATTAGTAAAAGGTCTTGATTAGACCTCATTATTATATTAATCCTATTAATTTATATGGTTATTTTATAATGGTTGTTAAGTAATGATCACATGAAATAATTAATTAAGAATAATTAAATATAATACTAAAATAAATTGAATTATAAATAAATTTTATATAAGAAACTGTTAATCACTTAATAAAATCCAATTAATATTATCAAGCATGTAATATAATTACTAATAGAAAATTTATGCATTAATGTTTAAAATTTGTCAATTATATATATTATATCAGTATAGCCTTCCACTCTATCTGTTAAAATATAACCATATTTCAATTTTCTTGGCTAGCCTATGTGGGGTTTCATAAAATTATTTACGAATTATGACATGTAATTTTTGGTTGGCAGAATGGATTTTAAATATAGGGTTGACAAAAAAAGGTGTACATGATGTAACATAGATGCAACTATTGAAGAAATAAAATTAGAGGATTTCAGGATTAGAGAGTCTAATCAATAAATAATGGAACATTGATTTAATATAGTCAAATTTGGTAGGACTACCTTAAAAAAATTCACATTTCATAACTAACCATAGTTTCAATAATGAGAAGGGTAATATAGAGATTGTAGATAATAATTCATAAGAAATATATTGTTCTGATTCCAATGGTTAGGGATTTTGGGTTTTGATAATACAGTGGGAGATTAATAAGTAATGTTATTATTTATTTTTCTATATTTTATAATAAAAATTACTAAATATAATTTCATAACATTTTTACAATTAATAATTAAAATTACTTCAACCATATCACATTCATATATACTAGAAAATGATAACCTTCCCACTTGGAAAAAAAATTTAAAAAAAATTGGGCTTACATGTTTTCCATATTCATAAAATAAAATAGTATCTATTGGAAGAGACTATTCATGTTTCCCCAGATAATGAGTCCATTGATGTATTGTTAACTCTCTATGTAAATTTTTTTCTGATTTTATAGATGTTTAGTGATTCATGATATCATCCATGACCAATGTGCCTTTCAAGAAACATGAGGACATGAATGCGTATAAATCGATGTCTCACCTTCCGGATATCTATCAAGATAAAGAATGATAAGATAGATATGTGACCTCAAATACCTTATTTGTAACTTTTTTCATGGTGTATGTTCTAGATGGGCCATATGTATCTATGATTATTGTCTACATTTAGAGCATAGAAATGTTAGGGGTTAAATTCCATGATGATTTCTATATAGTTATCATAGCTTCCCCCTCACCAAAAACCATATTGTATTTTTTTGTTTCATATAATATGAGAACTTATCATATGTTTTATTCAAAAAATTATAAATTGATTTTACAAATAGATAAGGAAATGGTGTGTGTAAAACCCTTGGATCGTATGGTGAATATGAAAATGAAGAACATGGAAATGGGAAATAGGGCTTATAATAGTTCGAATACTATAGAGAATAATCTGTCCAGGTGTATAGAGGAATATGATAAAGATTATTATCGTATTTAGGTATTATAGTGTACCCCATTTTTAAAAATTAAAATTACATCAATCTTGCAGAATACTTAATATAATATGAAATCAAAAACAGAAATACCTTTGTAGTATAGTCCCCTTGGAAATATAGAGACATAAACACTGATTCATAAGTTAGAAGCATTATCTCCCACTAGAATTATATTTATTATAACCATTTTTCAACGAATAAAAAGTAATACATATCTATGTAACCTAGTTATAAGGATATATATAAAGTGGTGAGCTCAGATTTTTTGTATGTGTGAAAATGGAAATATATAAACATAATGATCATCATAAGGGTTTGGAAACACGATCAAGAAATTATAAGATCATAACTTAGATATCAAAGATCATAAATAGAATCATGGAATAATTTTTGATAATTGATAAGACATAAATCATATAGTAGTAAATAACTTGAGCTATGAATGAATAACATAATAATAAGACATGGAATTGGGGCAAACACATAATCATATAAAAATGATTTCAATAGTATTCAAGGAAACAGACCAAGGAAAAAATGGTAGAATTTGTTTACATATGATACCATCATGTTATTCATTATTCACTCACATTACCATATTTATGTAAAAGTCCATTATGTTAATCCCTTGAGATATAATTCATTACCCAATGCATTGGATGGTGATATATGTCGCACAAAAATATAATTTAATCCATTCATACATGTTCTAAAAGATGGTAAATAATAATATATTTACCCCTCATATGGAATGGGTATCACAAATATGTATTCATATCACAAACTATAGAAAATAGGCATGTTTCATAATCTTGTCATCAAAGTTGAACCGATGAAAAAAAAGACTTTCATAAGTGTATAACCCATGAAAAGAAAATAATTTCTTATGTATAATTCTATAAAACATAAATCATTCCGAGAATTAATATGAATGTATTATTTAGACTATTTCTATGAAAGGTATGATTAGCACCAATGTATTTCATCCATGATGGGAAAAAATTTGAAACGAAATTTTAGAAACATTTCTTGATGAAAAAATAATTACTTATTGGAAAATACTTTCTTTCATAAAAAATCTATTCAGTATTAAAAACATTATTAAAAATAATGTTGAAATATTATAGGGGAAGTCTCAAGGAATTCTGAATTCAGAAACCAGATAAATCCATTCATTCCTTATAATATATAAAGAATCATTCTTCTCTTACTTTTACTCGTAATATCAAATGGTACCTCTTAAAAAAATTATTCAATTAAACCTATTTATAATAAAGTAATACATGATAAAAACCACATGAAAAACTAGTAGAGTAATAGTGTAACATACAATGTCTTTAACCATGTTAAAATTTGATTTTTAAAACATTTTCCTTTAATGCTTTGTCCAATTTTAAAACCAGGCTTCAGGATTATCTATCACAAGTTGGGTTCATTTTTAGTGTTGATATCGGGTTTCAGTAATGGATCTAGGAGTTTCTTGTGTGGCTTGATGGTTTCTGAATCACCAGACTAGGAAACTCAGTTTGAAAAATTCAATGAAGTGACCTCTTCATCAGATGCTCATAGTTAGTCATACCATGAAAGTCAGGCATACGGGGTACTCTAGGTATTCGATAGTGGGAGAATGGGTTACTCATGGTCTATCAGACTGTGTGATGTAAACCATGTGACGAACCCAATTTGGATTTTGGGGTTAATTGAAATTAATAAAATTCAGGGTTTGATGAAATTTATCTAAATGCATTGTTGGGTGATTCATTTAATTAAATTAATGATGATATAATTTAATTAAATGGAATTGAGATTGAGATGTTTTTTAATTAAATTGAGATTCATAGAATTAAATTTATTTTAAATGATTTCGAGTTGGATTCTTTATTTAATTAAATTGAGATAAGTGGAATTTAATTAAATTACGTGTAAATGAAGATATGGTGGTCATCAAAAAAAGTAATATGATATTATAATATTTAATTTTTTCTAAATGATAGGTTAGGCATTCATTTTATTAAAATCAATATAAAGATGAATTTATTTAAATAACGAAAAATAGTCTTTTTATTTAATTAAATTCAAGGATAATAGGATTGTAATTATTCATTGTGAAATAGCAGTTATTATTTAACTTAAATCAGATTTATATAATTCAATTATATAATGTTTATGAGTTCATGTTTTTAACTTAATTAAAATGTGTTCAGAGAATTTAATTAAATAACATGAATCTTGTTCAGCATGGTGAGGTTGAGAGAATTCTCTCAGAAATTTTCCTCACATCTGATCACGATGGTTTCTTTATGAATCATGATTGTCATGGTGAGGTGAGTCTACCTGCATGTGTCCCATTATTCATATCAGTTATTTTAGCTCTCTTTCACCCGATCTCCATAGGCAATAAACCTAGATCTTGGATTGATTTATTTTTTCTTTTTTTGTACTAGGTGGTGAAGAATATGCCTTGAGACTCATTGGTCCATATTTCAGCTAATGCCACAAATGGCTTTGAGGTTCAGCTTGATTCGATTTGTTTCTGTCAATCCTGGGAAAGGGAATAAACATAATATTTGGTTTATACAAATTAAAATTAGTTTCATATGGTTGTTTAGTGTTTCGGTAATGTTTTAGGTGTGTATACGTCCCCACCACACGTATTACAGGTGACAATTTTTTTTCTTTGTGATGATAAATTCTGAGTGCACATGAACTTTTGACTAGTTGTGGGTACGCGAATGGGTCATTTTTTAGTTAAGAAGATTTGGCCTAGCAAAATACATTGTGGTATGGTTCTTAACATTGCCTAAGTAATGAAATGCATTTTTTATGATTTAAAGCCTTGCATAATGCTAACTACAATGTTGGATTGTTTTATTATTCAGGGTATGAGAGAATTAATTATGAATTAATAATATGCATTGATCTTTTAAAATAGAAAATTTATAGGGAGATTAATTATTAGTAATTATTTTGTTCAATTTTAGATAATTAATTATTAATTAATTATGTGCTTCAAGATGATAATTAATTGAGGGATTAAATATGACTAATTTATTTGGAAAAATATATATAATTAATTGTGAATTAATATTTTGTTTTTATATTTTTAATTGAAAAAATTATTTAAGAGATTAATTATGAAATAAAAAATTGGATATGTTGAGAAAATTAGTTGCGAATAAATTATGTGATTTGAGAATTGTAATTAGGATAATTATTTGTGTTATTATTTATTAGATAATAAATTAGATATGTTGAGATAATAAATTGGGAAATAATTTTGGGCATTGAGAATTTTAATTCATAAAATTAAATAGAAGATTAATTTCGAGATCTTAAATTGGCTCTATTGCGATAATAAATTGTGAATTATTTTTTTTAGTTTTTAAATTGAGATAATTAATAGGGGGATTATTTATCATATATAAAATTGGCTAAGTTTATATTATTAATTGTGGATTAATTACATGATTTGAGAATTTTAAATAATATATTTAATTTGGAGGAATGATTATGTGATTTTAAATGGGCTACGTTTAAATAATTAAATGGGATTTTATTATGTACTTTGACAATAGTAATTGAGATAATTAATCGATGGACTAATTATGATATTTTAAATATTCAATGTTGAGATAATTAATTCTGAATTATTTTTGTGTTTAGATATTTTTAATTGTGAAAACTAATTGGGAGATTTATTATGATATATAAAATTGGGATAGATAAGATAATTCATTCAAAAGTAATTATATTCTTTTAGAATTTTAATTGAGGGAATTAATTATGATATATTAAATTATCTATGTTGATATAATTAATTGTTGATTAAATATTTTTATTAAAATTATAATTAGAATAATTAATTAGGTGATTAATTAATAGATATAAAATTTGGTTATATTTAGATAATTAATTGTTAATTAATTACCTTCCTTAGAATTTAGGATCTAGATATTTAATAGTGGAATTGAATATAGACAGTTAAGAGTTATAATTAGCTTATTAAATCTGGAAATTTAATTGTGAGATATAATTTTTTGTTGTTGATTAATTAATTATTTAATTAATTAATGGGATTTCTAATCCTACTTAATTTTTCAGTTAACTAATTGATTTGATTATGGAAAAAGAGATGAATGAGAGGCCTTTACCTAATGGTTTTAGTTGAAATTGATGCATATGATAATATTTTAATAGAAACAATGAAGATGTTTTTCTTTATGTATAATCGTGAATCTGTTTTCTTATATGTAACTAAAATGGTCTAATTGGATGCATGAGAGGTTAAATGTTTCATGAATTATATGTTGTGAAGGGTTACTCCTTGTATTGGTCGGGGATTCAATGGACCAATAGAGAACTTTGAGAGAAATAATATGTTAGTTTTTATGCTGATCCTCTATAGACCATGAGAGCTCCTATAGTTGAGCTAGTGGATAAACTGTGTGTGCTACTCAATGTGATGGATGTATGTGTGTTAGATCCTGATCCATTCAACATCGTGTTCCAAAGGACCATGATATCCTAGGGTTAGAAGAGTACATTAACTTCCTTGTTGATTTCCATGAGACCATGACAGATCATTGAGTTTCGACTAAGGGAATGATCGTGAGTGATTCCGTTGATAATGAATGTCTATACATTACGTATTGGCCCAGCCAGAAATAGTATCCATGGTTTATGTTCAATTGGAGTTGGTACGTGCTTGGCACTTATAAGATGATTCTAAGAGTATCTATCTTAATATATATATATATATATACAATTAATATCTATATATAATTGACATAATTAGACATAATAGTCATGGGTTAAATAAGGTATCGCCTTCTGGTGTACCTTAGGATCCTGGATGGGTTTTTGAATATTTTTTCAATACTCTTATTGCTTAGATATATTTACAAGATGTTTAATTTTATTTCATTTTATATATTTAGGTAGACACCTATTGTTCAGACATACTAAGAGTTATATCCCTTGATCAATTCAGTCATCTATTACACATGGATACTTCAGTAGATGAAACTTGTTTACAAAACCATGGACATTGCTAGTTGTTTATGGTTGTACCTAGTAGTTAGAAAAATGGAATGAGCACGGGATCCAGATACACTAGCGGATCTACCTTAGGGATTTTTGCATTTTTATTTTTTTCTACTAAGATGAATAAAATTCTAATTTGTTTAATACTTTTATATATGTACCACTATGACATGTATACATTATATAAAATGAAGTTTCAATTTTTTTAATTTATTTGATAGTGAAAATATTACAATTTACTTATGAATCATTAGTTATTTCTTTATACTACTTCTGATTTTTTATCTATTTATATATTGTTATAGTACTATGAAAACTATGATATGAGGGTATAGTGTTTCTGATGAATATAGTTACACCCTTGCCACTAGTCGATAGCCACTGGAATATGTGGTGGTGAGCATGAGGTGATGTGGAAATTGTTATGTCTACGAGTTTGATGGTTATCCATGTCGAGACATTACAAAAGTGGTATTAAAGCTTGTGGTTTTCTTTATTTTTTTTTCCATTTTCTTCCTATTTTGGGATAGTAGACTCGAGATTAGGAAAGTTTCAACACATGGTAAATATCCATTTATGGGACTGTTCAACCCACTTATGGGAAATGATCATGTGACCATGGTTGGTATATGATGTTAATACTATTTTCAATTGTAGTTGATAGGATTTCACTTTCTGTGACTGGTGTAGTTTCTGATTTATAGCGATGATGAAAATAATGGAAATTTTATGTGGCTTATATGACAAGGATGTATCCTTACAAGAATCGTCTTAGGCAATTAGTGATTCACATTCCTTACAGATTACATTCCACTTAGTTGAATTAGTATTATTATGGCAAATTTTGGTCGTGTTCCTTATGTGTAATTCCATGTTTTGATCTTATTTAGCATTCTTATATAGATATCACGTTTCGGAGATAGATTTATCATTATTGAGTGTTTATGAACAATGTTTTTATTGTGATTGAAAAACATTTATATTATTCCATTAATAAATGTTATACCGTAATTCTTTGATAAATATTGTGATAAAATGCTAGAAATGTTTTGATGTGCAAATGGATGAATTGGATATAATTTAATTACATGCATTTACGATGGGAGACAGTTTTACTTATAAGGTTTATGGGTTCCTTTTATCTAGAAAAGGGAACACTGTGAAATTGATTGATTGAAAAAGGGAAATGAAAGATAAAATTTTTAATTAACAATGATTGTGATGAATGGGAGCTAAATTACATTGGTAATGTGTATGTGTGTCTTCTCGATTGGTGTATGTCCTCCCATGTGATGGGGCCTTGTATAACCATATTCTGTCTAGAAAAGATTATAAGTGTAAAACCGATGTGTTTTCATTGAAATGAACTATTTTGGTTTGCTTTTTAAAGAACATGGATTTAATAAATTGGACCCTGAGAGGTTATCTTTTGAATAAAAGTAATTTAGATGGTAATTTTATTATTTATGATTAAATGGAACTGAATAATAATAGTTTAAAGAGGAAGTATTTTATAAACTGAATGTTTTTTCCAAGGTGAGTTGATTGAAATCCTTTTACCTTTTTGTGAAATAATACTTTTGGGTTTGTTAAAAAATTTCATTCAAATTTCGGAATGTTTGAAATGAATAAATTAATTGTATGAAATTAAAAAGTACTTTGGAGCCTAGTATTTTCTGTTATGCATTACTACGATATAAGATTGATGTGTATACTTTGTAAGGGAGTATCACATTGTAGGTATCACCTTTTGAGATGAAATGTCTTTTTTTTGTATGAGATATTTTATGTCAGTCCCATTTTGGTGTTTTTGTCCATAGTTGGAATTTTGGGTTTTAATGAAAGAGACCCATATTCCAATAGATGGCCTTTGTTTCTTGACTCTTGATGTGGGAAATAGAATAGAGAAATCCATTTGTCTCTATTTTAGATATGCCACAATCATGGTCAATGGTTAATAATGTACTAATTTTAACTCTGGAGTGGATGACTTGGGGCATTAAGGTAATATCTTTACACTAATCGATATTTTTTGTTAGAAATCATCTTTTTTTACACACTTTTATTTTTAACATATAGATTTCATGTGAGAGGTTTACATGGTGATTGTGGTTCTTCGAGCATCACATGTTATTTTATGGTGTTTCTGAAATAGTTTTCTTGATAGAATCTTGTCATTCATTTCAATGACATGGACACTCCTTAGGTGGGTAGTGTCACAACTATTGTGGTAAATGTGTCAATGCTTCTTTAGCAGAACGACATGATACGGTTGGTGGAGTGTGATTCTTTTGTAAAATCCAATAAATTTTAGAAGGATTTATGTGTTATGATTTCAACAAACATAGATTCCTTGGGTGAAATGGGCATCATGTTTTTTATGATGACCCATATATAGGTGTTGTCAAGATTTCTATAATGAGTTGACTGGTGATAGATTGACTGATCTTCTTATTGACCTGAGCTTAATATTAGTGTTCTATTTTAAACTTGATAGGCATGACTTTTATACTAACCTCATCCATGAGTCGCTAAGATTTTGTTTCTCATAATTCTTGATAGTATTTTGAAGGTCAATAGAATATTTCTGATGTTGTTATCTAGGTTGTATGTGGGGTGGATTATACTTTGGGTTGTTCCTTTATTCTTGGTAGGTAACAATATTTTTTGAATTATCCATTTAATGGATTATCTTGGGAAGGACAACAGATTAATTGTAGATACATTAATATATGTTCTATTTGTTTGGAAATCATTTTAATGACACATCACTGGTATAATGATGATTATGGGATTAATGGGTCATTGTTGTCTTTCAAAGAAAGATATATTGCTTGGGGTACTAAAATGGCCAAATGTGCATTGGATGTTTTAGAATGAAACATGATCATTAAAATGAGACATATTGACCATGGTGGGCTGTCTAGTACTGTAGTAACTCCTGCTGGCTTCTCGAGGACTATAAGTTTTTAATGTGAGTAGATTGTAAACTCCATTGTTTTTAACTATGTCAAAATACAATTTTATTTTGAAATTTTTGGTTTAATTCAATAGTCAATTATAAAAAATTTCTTCCAGATAATTTTCTGCATGATGGGGTTGTGTTAAGTGTTGATATTGGTTTTGAGTAAATGCTCTATGAGTTTTCCATGTGGATCCATGGTTGAAGTGGTACCGGAACTGAAAACTCAGTTTTAAAAACAGAAAGGAATAATCATTTGTTCGGGCTATACACAATCAGTCATACCTTGCAAGAATTCCCGAGAGATACTGTAGGTATGTAGTAGCAGAAGCATGGTCTACACAAGGTATATCAGATTGTCTGAGTTAAACCATGTGGCTTACACAATTATGAGATTTGGATTAAATTAATTTAATTAAATTCATTATTGAAATGATTTTAATTGAACAATATTTATGGGGTTTCAATTAATTAAATTAATGTTTAGAGAATTTAATTAACTTAAATTGAGATTTAGAATTTATTTAACTAAATTTAGATTATAATAATTAAATCTATTTTAAATGATGATGTGTTAGAGTCTTTTTTAATAAAATTCAGATGATAATAATTAAATTAAATTTCTTGTAAATGATGACTGGGGAGTTATCAATGGTGTGTAATATTATATAGTAATATTTAATGGTATGTAAATGTGTTTTTGGGGTTTAAATTAATTATATTCAAGGTAATGTCAATTCTTTTTAATAAATGTGAAATCGAGGTTTTATTTAACTAAATTCATGGTTAAGAAGAATTTGATTATTCATTTTAGAATGGTGATTATTATTTAATTAAATTTAGGATGATAGAAGTTAATTATTTAATGTTCATCAGTTGGGGATTTTAATTTAATTAAATTGGGTTCACAGAAATTAATTTAAATATTTGTATTAGAGAAATTAATGAATTAAATTTCACTGTAATGGATTTAATTAAATGACGATTAATGTGGTTTTGGAGTTTATCAATGAAGTGTTTTAAATTATTTGATAATAATTATTATAGAATTGTGATTATTATTATTATTATTGTTATTATTAGTATAATCATATTAATCCCGATATTTAATTGTGGATTATTTTTACTTCAGTTGGAGATAGAGAGTACAAGAGGGAGGTGTAAACAACATGGGGAGGTGTGACCACCCTCCACTCATTCTTCTTTGTTGAGGCATGCCACCACCTTCTCTCGGACCCCTCTCCTGACAATGAATCATGATGGTTTCTTCACAAATCTTGTTCGTCTTAGGGAGGTGAGTCTGTCTGCCTATGATTCGTTATTCACATCATCTATTTAATGAAGCTTTTCTCTTGAAAAAATTCATCGCGGTATGGTTCAATACATTTCCTAATTAATGAAACGTTGTTTTTTTGATTAACAACAATTTGATAATGTGTACTGCAATGTTGTATTAAATTTTCTATTGGTGGAATGAGATAATTAATTATACATTAATTACATTCTTTGACCGTGTAAAATATATTATTAATCAGGAAATTAATTATGAGTAATTATTTTTTTTATGTTGAAATAATTAAATATAAATTAATTATATTCATTGATATTATAATTAATTAAGGATCTAATTTTGAGAAATTAATTTTTTTTGTTTTATAATAATAAATTGTCAATTAATTTTGTGTATTGATATTTTTAATTGAGATAATTAATTAGTGTATTAATTATGAGATATAAAATTAACTAAGTTGAGATCATTAATTCTGAATTAATTATGTTCTTTGTGAATTATATGTAATTAGGGTATTTATTATGAGATATTTTATTGGCTATGATGAGATAATTATATTTGAATTAATTATGTTCTTTTTGAATTAGAATTGAGCTAATTAATCAAGGGATTAATTATGATATATTGAATGCGTTATGTTGATATTGTTAATTGTGATTTTTTTAATTATTTTAATTGAACTAATTAATCAGGAGACTAATTATGAGACATAAAAGAAGCTATGTTGAGATCCTTAATTGTGAATTAATTATGTTCTTTGACAATTTTAATTGAGATAATTAATCATGGGATTTAAAATGTGATATTAATTTGGCTATGTTGAGATAATTAATTATGAATTAATTATATGCATTGAAAATTGTAATTGAGATAATTAATCGGTGAATTAATTATGATATATTAACCAAGATAAGTTGTGATAATTGATTGTGAATTATTTTTTGCTTTTTGAAATTTGTATTTTAGATAATTATTCAGGGGATTAATTATTAGATATAAAATTGGCTATGTTGAGAAAATACATTGTAAAATAATCATGTACTTTGAGAATCGTAATTTAGATAATTAATTGGGTGAATTAATTATGAGATATTAAATTGGAAAAGTGGGGATAATTAATTGTAAATTAATTGTGTGCTTTTTGAATTTTCATTGAGATAATTAATAGAGGGATTGATTAGGAGATATAGAATTTGGAAAATTTGAGATAATTTATTGTGAAATAGTTATGTTCTTTTAATATTATCATCTAGATATTTAATTTTGGGATTGAAAATGGAGATTTTTGATTTATAATGAGGTAATTAATTCTTGAAAATTAATTCTGAGATATAAATAGTGTTGTTGATTAGTTAATTGAGGAATTAATTAATTTTATTTGTTTACTTAGTTAGTTGATGAGTTATCTAATAGATATGAGTATGTCCAATGAGATGAATGAGTGTCCCTTGCATCATGTTTTATAGTTAAATGTGAAGCACATTCTACTATTACAATTGAAATACTTAAGATGGTTTTCAATAATTATAAATGTGAATATTCATTCTTACAAATAATTGAAATAGGATAATGAAATTCATTAGAGTTTAAATTAATCATGAATTTTATTTAGTCAATGGTAATTCTTTGTATTGGTAGGGGAGACAAGGGATCGTGAGATCCCTTGTGTTGAAAGAATACAATAGATTTGTGATGATCCTCCAGAGACTGTGAGAGCTCGTGGAGACGACCTAGGTGTAGACCATGTGCACTACTCTTGGTGATGGATGTCTGTGTGTTACCTCCCAATCCATCCAATATAATTTTTCTAATGGAACATGAGAGAATGGGGTAGTAATATTATGTGATCTTCCATTTTGATTTCAATGATACCATAAGATATCTTAGATTATGTACTAGGGGAAATACCATGAGTGATTTCTTAATAATGATTGTCTGTGCATTACATCATAGTCCAGTCAGAAATTGTATCATGGGTATATGTCCATTTGGTGTTGGTACACGCTTGGTTCATATATGAGGATTCTAAGCATATATATCTAATTAAATATACACACACACACACACTATTAATATATATATATATACATATTGACATGTACAGACATGCTAGATATGGGTTGTAGTATGTATCAATGTCAGGGGTCCCATAGAAACCTGGACAGGTTGTTGTTTTGTTATTTAAATATGTTATTTCTTAGATATACTTGCATACTTTTAAATTTTATTGCATTGGCTAGATTCAGCTAGAAACTGGTGGCCTAGGACTAGTAAGATTTAAATTTGACACCCTATTTTGGCCACCATTTCACTGGGGTACCCAAGTAGACTCTACAAGAATAAAGGACATTGAATATTGACTGATTGTTGTGTTATTGTAATAGATATTTAGGAGCAACTGAATGAGTCAGAGCTCTGGATGTTCATGGAGATCATCCATGGTGATTTGGGCCATTTCATTTTTTCTATTGTAAAATTCAAATCATGTAGATTTGTTTACATCATTCAGATATGTACCACCATGACATGCACACATTTTATGAAATGAGGATGATATTTTAATTTTTTAGTAGATATTACAATTCACTTCCAATGTATTAGTTATTTCTTTATTCTTAGTTTGATGGTTTAATATATTTATATGTTGTTAAAATACAATAAATACTCTGATCTGAGTGTATAATCTTCACACTGACTATCCGTACACCCTCACTACTATTTTACTACATCTAGAGTATGTGGAGGAATGTTTGAATTTATGTGGTGATTAGTATAGATTTTAGTTAGATGGTATGTTGGGTATGGACATTAAAAATAGTAAGAATATTATGAAATACCTTTTTAAAAAACAAGAACACTAAAGTTAAATATTTCCATGTGGATACATTCATTTAAACAATCTTGATAATAATGAGATTTTGGAATTAACTCTTACATTTGGAATGATTTTATTATTATGTATGTTAACTTCATGTATAACCGATTTAATAATAAAATTAAATTATTCAAGAACCATATTCATATGATATCATATATTTTTATATTATTACCTATTTTTTACAATATTTAATTATTATTGTTCTTTCAGGTGTAATAACATCTTTTTCTTTTGTATAGTTTTTTGTATATGTAATTGTTTATACATATAAAATATAGTACTTAAATATAAAAAAAACATAATGTAATTGATGAAATATTTATTCCTTATATAAATTTATATAATCATTATTTTTTTTGACTATGGATAATTAGTCGCATCATGTTGTAGGGTTGGTAAGTAGTTTGTACGAATGTCTAATGATTTCATTCCCTTAATTGTGAATCAATATGGTTGTTGATTATAAATAAATTTTTAATGAATTATTATCATGTTACAATTATATTATTTATATCATTATACAGACTCTCTAATGTTCTAATATATAACATGTTACCCCACAACATGGATATGGTATGTCAAATGTACACACACTTGTTGATTTCATGTTTCGTAGGATATATAAAATGTAGAATATTGTTGTTCTATAATAATAATAATAAAATTTCAGTATATTTTTTATGCTAGGGTTAATAATTGACAGTGGAAAATAATCCTAAAGTTGAAGGAGATGAATAAATACCCTTAAGGGATCAGTAATGTAGACCACATCTTCTTCGGCGATCTCCCAATAGATCTTCTCTTTATGAAACAAGAGTTAGTCATTTGAAAATACAAGAACCACTATAACTAGTATAATAATGTCAGGATGATAAATAAGAAGGGTTTTGTCTTGTTAGAAAGATCATGATAGTGTGAGTAATTGAGGATGAATGACCTTTTTAGAAGGGGGAGGGGAGCATTTGGAAACTCTCAAAATTTAAAATTAATATAAATTGATTTTCAATTTTGAATATTTAAAAAATGAATTATTTCAAAGATAATATAAGGATGGCTTGAATTAACATCAACCAATCATTTTTATAATATTTTTGTTCGGAATAATAACCATATATTTTGAATATATCATATATTTAAACCCATTAACTTTTTCAATGAAAAAAATGGATTTTTTTCAATTTATCGTTAATATAGTTACTAACAAATGCCAAAAAAACCAAAACTGGACCATTTATATCATTTTTAGCCTTATTATAATCATTTAGAAAATGTATTTATTTTTATTAAATTAATTTCATTTAATACAAAAATTATGTGTTTTAAAGTATAAATTTTTTCAATTTTGATAGTGTTACATATTTGTCTTTTTAAAAATATATCCTCAATGTGATAAATTTAAAAAACCACTTCTAATATAACATAGATATATCAAATATATCAATAAAATTAATCTATGTGATTTATTATGTCGATTTATGTTTATTTTATTTTATTTTATCAAAATTTATATTAATATATCAAATAATTGTACAATTGCTTGATCATCATTACACATACATTTAATTAAATCATTTCTTCTTTATAAATTAAAATTAAATTATCCGGAGGAAAATATTTTTATTATTACCCAAATGAATATTTATTATCAAATTTATGTTCTGTATAATCCTACATAAAAATTATATATGTATTAAAAATATTACTATAATTTTTTAATTCTTTTTAAATATAATATAAAAAATTCTATATTCTCACACAATTTGCATAAAATGCGGTAATTTAGTCCGAAATTTTATTTTGATTTAATTCACTCATCCTATGAAACTGTTCATGTGTTAGGGTAATTTTATAAAATAATAATATTATTTATACCTTTAATTACCTTATTTAACCTTAACAAAGGTGAATAAAAATTACTATAGTTAGTATGCATAATTTCAAAAAATAAAATTAACTTATTAATAAATTTTGATTCTATGATTCAAAGTATTGAATAAATTTTTTAAAAATCTAAAAACTAATGTTTCAGTAATTAATTAAAAGATAGTTTCCTTGAAGGGGGGAGAAAACATGTTATTAAATTATTGACATGAAAAATGACTTAAATTATATTTTCTGAAAAAAATTAATCTAATTATAATTTAAGACCATAAAAAATATTATTTAACAAAATAAATTATTTTAATGAATCCATTTATTTCAATAAATATTTAGTATTTTTTACTATTTATTATGATAAGAAACTTCTCAGAAAAACAAAAAAAAATTAAATAAATATAAAAATTTATATCTCTCATTCGACAAAGATGTTTATTTTTTCCAATTGAATATTTAATATTTTGAAAAATAACATTTAAAATTGTGTTCTCCTTTAAAATTTAATAAAATTATTTTAAAAAATATCAGATTTCATAGGTAAAATTATGATATTTCTAATCTTGAGACTATAAAATTTATTCAATGAATTTAAAAATTATCTAATTTATATTTAAATGTTATATATATATTTTTTTGTAAATTGGTAACTAGTGAAATATCATTCTTAAGTTATTTAATTTTATTACTACCCACTAATTTAACAACCTTGTTATTATCTTATTTAAATAATAATAAATTGAAGTTTCATTTAATCTTTATGTTGCGTGTAACATACTCCAAGTTAGTGTTGTGTGTTGATAAATCCATGTTTGTGTTGTATGAATTGAATGATTGATTAAGTGATATTTATGAAATTTACGATTATTAATTTATTTGAAAAAAATATCAAAAAAACATGGGGTGCCACATTATACTGCATTTTATATGAATTTCACCCTTGAAATTTGTCATTCTGATAAAAATAAATAAATATACATCTACCTCAACATATACTCAACATCCCCATTAGTTTCCTCTAACCAGTGATTTCGTCACAAAACATTTTCCAGCTGAGTGCTCTGTTTTAAGAGAAAATTATCTATATGGTCCCGAATTTCAACTAGTTGTTCATTTTAAGGGAGATCATGCACCAATGTGATCACCACATACATTAGTACGTGTAAAGGATAAGATATGTACATTTTCAATAGAGATACATGAAACACTTCATGGACATGAGAGAGATTTAGATGATGTTTTGTGTTATAGGATATTGTCATGATACAATCAATAATATCTAAGGGACTAAAATACCAAGGACTACGTTTCAATTTATTCATGAATCAGATAAACCTCTTCTTTCTTGAAATTCAGAGAAAAACCTTCTCACCAACATCAATTTCTAGATAATTCCATTGGTTTTCAGTATAAATTTTCTTCTGATGTTGTGCTACCATAATATGCTTCTGAATGCTTCTAACCTTCAAATCCATATATTAATTGATCTGATGTCCCAAAAAAATCATTATTCATCTTCATCCTATCATGTTTCAGCTTTAAATTTATTCTTATAAATTTTTTCAAAAGGATCCATTTGTATTCTTGATTTAACGATATTGTATAATGAAAACTCAAGGAAGGTGTTGACCCAAACTATATTTTATAATCCTAGAAAATGACCACAATATATCATGTAGGGTTTTAATTTTTTTTAGAAAAACCATCCATTTGTGGATGTTCAAAGTGATAAAACTCCATTCTATCTCTTGTTCATGCTGAAGTCTTGACTATAATTTTGAGCCAATTCTCAGGTCATAATACTATACATTCGAATGTGATAATCCATTGAACCTTTCCTCTTGATTAATGTATATCATGGTAGTTTGATCTAGAGAGACATATTCTCTAATTGGAATTAAATGTTATATCTAATAAATATGATCAAATACCACCAATATAGCATTAAACCCTTTAGAGTTTATGGAGAGTTCAATGAATAAATCCATGGTGATGTTCTCTAATTTCTATTATTGTATAGGTAATGAATGTGACATCATAGTATGTTTTTTTCTTTCATCATTAACCTACTTGAATTCCATGTACCATGAAAAAACATAAACTACCAATTCATTGAAAAACCATAACACACTAACTAATGTTCACTGAAACATGGTAATCTAAGAAAATGTGTACTGATGAACCTTCTATGGAGTTCTTTGAAATTTTCCTCACATTTCACTATCAAGAGGAACCAGGATCCATTTTGGGTTAACATGGTCATACGACAAGATAACCTTGATAAATTTTCAATTAAATGTTCATAATATGAGGATAGACCATCTGTTCTGGGAATCTATGACATCATATTTTGTCTATGTGTGCATTCAGTACAATCCTTCTATGATGGATCAACAGGTATACCTTCAATTGAGAGTATGTGACCCAAAAAATGAATCCCTTTTCATCCCAAATGTGAACATAAAAAAATTAATTTAGTTTCTCCATCCATTTGGTCTCTATCACAATTATTATGTTGTATTAATTATATTCCTTTGTCTTTTAGTAGATAATAATATCATCTAGAAAAAAACCACAAACTAGTCTTGGTATTTTCAAAGGAATATATTCCCTAAATCCATGAAGATATTAGGGGAATTATAAATACCTAAAGGACTTAAAATATATTCACATTGATCTCAAGATTTACTAAATTACATCTTGGGTATATCCCCCTTCATGATCATTAATTTATTATATCCAAAAAAAGTTAATCTGGGAAATGTATCGAGCTCCATGTTGTTGTTCAAAAAAATAATCATTACGGAGACTGTTATACTTGTTCTTGATAGGGATCTTGTATTACTCGCAATAATTAATGAATAGCCTCATTGATCTTTATTTCTTCTTTACAAAAAAATCAATGCACCCACAGAGGGACACACATTGAAGAATGAATCCCTTATAATGTTTTCATGTAGTTTTTTTTTCAATTCCTACAACTCAAATAGGTCCATTCAAAAATAAGACATGGAATTTGTTTTATATCCATTTATGTGCTCTATAGAGAACTCAAATTCGTGTGTTTTGTTAATAATTGTCAATTATCCTCGAAATACAACAAAAAATCACTAAAAATAGTGATATTGTCGATGTCAATCTTCCTCCAACCAATTTAGATATATAACCATTCTAAATGGGATTTAATACCCATATTCCAGATGTAATCTCCATAAGAAGATCATATTTATCATTACAATGACTGAAGATCATATTAGGGATTGAAACATTAAATATAACATCGCATACTTGATGATTTATGTGTTATGAATACAAAAAAAACCCAATCCATGCCTAAGAAGACATCAAATTCAACTAGAGGAAGAGTCAAACTATTTTTAGGAAAAACATTCCCACAAAATTCAACCAATGTGAAATAATAGATATGGGATACAGTCATAATACAAAAAGTGGATTCCACTAATAATTCCACATCTAATAGTTTGGAGGTAATAATAACACCCATATAAAATACTGTAAATATGAAAGACTTTATAGATCAAGAATCAAATAAGTAATTACCTATTCTACAATGGATGGAAAGTGTATATTTAATCATGTTGTTATCACATCCCACCTCAAAAATAGTGGTCTCATGATAATTCTCCTTTTCCCACAAATTAATAGGTTTTTGATGTAGGTAAACATCACAAGACCCTAGATATGGGCACGAGTTTGCATAATTCCCATTCTCCTCAAACTATTCGCATTGAAGCGTGGGAGGTACTTTATGTGTCACTTTATCTCCATTTTCACTATTAGCTGACATTTTCCATTCACATTGGCTATCCAAATCCCGATGACATTCCTTTATACATGTAAAAAATTTACTGTATCCCTTAATTCAATTTACTCCAGGCTTCTTCTCACATGTAGAACATAGTGGAAGTCCTCTCTTTTTTTCTTCATGGTTTTTATACTTACCTTTAAAATCTATCATCCTATTCTTATAAAATCCATGATAGTGGAATAATAATCTAGATTCTATTTCAAAATTTATTTCATGGTGGACTATATATTCATAGATACTATAGTCTATTTTGTCCAATTTAATTTTTGAGGATTTGAATTAAGTCACTAAATAACATATAAAATTTAAATTCATAGTTGATGATAGTTCTTGAAGCTTACATCAAAAGACTCATGAAATTAACCTCAAAGGTTCTGAGAGATGCATCATTTATTCTCTTCATATGAAGGACATCATCATCTATCTTGGTATAAAGATTCAAAGGAAAGTACTTATTGAAAAATATGTTCTTGAACTCATCAAAATCCTTGTATTCAATTTCATCTTTTTTACTTATATTCATAATTAGGGTCCACCATAAGTCTTCAGACCCTTAAAACTAATAAATAGCAAAAATTAATATCTCATTCTATGAAAACTAGAGAATAGATAATATTATTTCTTTAATAATGACCCATTGTTCAGAAATAAATTGATCATTGTACCCACTAAATGAAGGCTGATTTTTACTCATGAAAGGCTCAATGAAATTTTTATCTCTCTTTTTCTCATTAGGAATTCAACCATAATCCAAAGACTAAAAATGATGTGTGTGTATAGAAAAATTATTTTTCATTAAATGTCCCATAGATTTCAGATGATTATGGGGAAATAAATTCATTGTTAGTCATAATCACCATTAATGTGGTTCCTTCAGGTTATAACCATGACTAAAACAAAAAGCATTGATTTAGAAATACTAACAATAATTCAGAACCCCATAATCATGGAAATTGAATTTTATTATTCTTAAATTATGATGTCACCCATAAGATATGACATATTATGTTCCTCCAAGGTTATTCATAATCAAATTATATTATATTACATCATGATGGTCTGTGAAGTGATTATTAATTTTAAAAGCATGTCCCATGACAGTGTCGGACAATGTTCATATTAACACCTTATTTGTGTACCATATTATGCTGAGTAAGAACTGATGCACTATGTTGGAGTTTTTCCCCCTATGTTCATCATTGTTAGATCCACCTCCATTTTTAGTATCCAGATATTGATTATTGTATTCTAGGAAACCACTCACTCTGTCATGAACCAAAATTCTAAGACATTTTCCAATATTATTCCCTATACATAGACTTATCCTTAGAAATGTCTTTTGGGATATCAAAAAGTTTTTATCATGCTAGTTTCTAAATGATAATTAAAATGGTTCATTTATACCTACTATAATGACCATCAATTTTCATAAATTAACATTGCATAACTCTTTCCAAATTCATAATACATTACACGAACAAACACCCAATGACTGAAGTATTATAATTCATTTATAAACTTGAAAACATAAAAACCAGTATGTAATGTAATATATGTTATCTACCATTGGCTTCTTATTTACTATAATTATTAATACAATATCATATATAATACATATATTCATTAACTGGGTGAATGGAAGCATAAAAATGTGTGATCTATGATGCTTAGTATGGGTAATGTAGGGAGATATGAAAAAAAATCATGAGCATAAGTACATGAGTACATGATCTAGAATTTATAATATAATACCCTGCATGTGAAATATCATAATCAAGATCATAGAATAAATATCAATTGTTCATAATACATTAACTATATGAAAATAAAGAACAGAAGCCATGAAATCATAACATAATAATTAAACATGGAATTATGATAGAAACATAAGAATATAACAATGATATCCATGGTATTGAAGAATCAGTTGTAAGGCCATCTTAGTAGTATGGGTTCACATAACATACGATGTGTTAGTCCTGGATCAATACCATGACCATATTAGTGGACAATATTCCCTATTTTCCCCATTTATTATAAAAATTTACCTAATGCATTGGAGAGATACATAGGTCCCACCCTTCTAATAATGAAATCAATCACACATGTTCCACAAGGTTATAAATAATCATCTCATAACCAATTATCTGAAATGGATACCATAAATATGTAATCATATCATTGACATATAAAAATAGGCAGGTTTCATAATGATTTCATCAAATCATAACTCATGGAAAGAAGTGGGTTTCACATGCATATAACATATGAAAAACAAATGGAACTCACAAACCTCACTCTATAATATTTAAACCATTACAAGGTAGAATATGAATGGATTATTTGTATTATTCCTATGAATGCAATGATTAACAACAATAGATTACATCTTATATATGAAATAACTTGAAAAGACCCCTTAAAAAAGATTCATGAATAAAAACATACTTTCCTCTTAGAAAATATTTTATTTTTAAAAACTCCATGGAATATTTATGGAAAAATCTTCAATAAAAATTATATTTAAAAAATATAAAGTACGATACATGGAATTATGACATCATGAAAAAAATAAGCATGATTAGTATCATAGAAATAAATGTTTGTCTCATCCAATCGCTGGAAAAGACAAAAGGTACCTTTTTAAAAATAAAAATAGTTTTCTTTTATAACATTTAAAAAAACCTAAAAATGGGTAAAATATAATGATAAAAATAGTATAGGAATATTTATAACATTTTGAAATATATTTTTAGGAACATGAACATAGATGAAAAATATTTACAGAAAATACATACTTAGAAACAATCCCAATAATAATTAGAATGTAGAATTAACCATTACATGAGGTTTGAATTCCTTCTCACATATCTAAAACTAATTTACTATGTATTAATAAATGGTAGTATAATATTCCACAACCATATTCATTTGATATCATATATGTTCATATTATAACATTATTTTTAATAATATTTGATTATTACTCTTCTTTTGGATGTTAACTTCTTCCTTTTATTATGCATGTTTTGTCGTGTAAATCCTATTTTATGAGAGTAGGATATCATTATTACTTTTATATAATAATTTTAATGTATCTGATAACATATTTATCCATTATATAAATTTATATAATCATTCATTATTGGTGATCATGGAGAATTAATCACATTCCATCATGAAGATGCCAGGTCGTACATACACACGAAAGAAAATATCATTTCTTTAATTATTAAATTGTATAAAAGTGGATTGTATATTTTTTCTAGAATCAATATAATTTGATAATTATAATATTAATTCATTATTTATTTCATTATACACACCCATTTAATGTTGTAATTGAGAAATATTACACCACCTCATAGAGGTGGTAGACTGTACGTATGAACGTGTGGTGATTTCACATATCATAGGCTAGATAAAAGGTCGATTCTGGTTGTTCAACAATAACACCAACATCTTAGTATGTAATTGGTACTATATTTATCAATTTATAATTAAAAAACACATTAATTGGATGTAGGAGAAGAAATACTCACACTAGAGTTGTTAATGGAAATTACCACTTCTTTGGCGAACTTCCTATATATATTTTCTCAAGGACACCAGAGATGATCTTTTGAGAAGACTAGAATGTCCAGATTTAATATAATAAAGTTAAAAGGATACATGGGAATTTTTTCCTCAATATAAATGACTCAGAGTGTAGTGAGGATGTGGGAGAGGATGTGACTTTTATAAGAGAGTGGGGGGTACTATGGGAAACTATAAAAATATTAAATCAATACAAATTGATATTAGATATAAAAAAGATAAAATGTAATTTATATAGATGATAAGATGAGTATGGGACAAAATAACCTCAATAAATTATATTTATATATGTTTTGGATTTAATAAAAACATTTTCTTATGGATTTTAACCTGTAGATAAACTCGTTAACATTTACGGTGACAACATGGAATTTTACACTTTAGGTTTTATGTAGTTACTATAAAATTCCATAAAAACCATAAAGGGATAATTTATAACATTCATAACCTTATTATATTTATTTTTGATAACTTATATATTTTGATGGATTTTATATCATTTAATAATATATTATTTGTTTTATAGAATCATTTATATCAATTTTGATTCTGTTTAATACTCTGTTTCAATAGCCTGGAGACAATATAACATCAAACCAACAAATTTAATATAACAATAAAATATCAATGATATCTTCATTTTTTATTTTTTATTTTTATATTAAACTTTATGTATTTAAATTTTTTAATATTTTTTTATTTCAATTAATTGAAAATTACTGCATCATCAATATATAAGATTTAAAATAATTTTTTTCTCTAAATATTAAGAATAAAATTTCATTAGGAATATCAACTGATTATATTTCAAAATACTACTTACAAAACAATTTATATTCTTTATAACCCAATATTATAAATTATTTACTTATTAAAAATATTAGTAATACATTTTTAACTAATCATTAAATAAAACATAATAGAACTCATATCTCGCTCATATGGAATAATAATTCTATATTTTCAGACTATGGTGGATTTTGGTTGAAATATACCCCACTAATGAATTTATAACAAGTGAAAGGGTAATTTTATAGTAATATAATATTATTTTTACCTTTAATTGCCAGATTTACTCTGAACCATCTTAAGTAAAATTTTTTATATAAAAATTCGTAATCTTCAATAATAAAAGAATACTATTTACAAAATTTGAACCCTGTTATAGAAAATATGGAATCCCTTTTTCAAAATCCAAAAAATTGAAGTTCTAGAAATAAATTTAATATTATCCTCATTGATTTGGTGAAAAAAATTGTAATTAAATAAAAAACTTGAAAAATCAGGAAATTTTTTTATAACACAAATAAATATATAATTTACTAATAACAAACTAAATTAAATTAAATGATATTAATTTAATCTAATTTTACCTATAATACAATAAAAATATAAATTAACACTATAAATATTTTCCATGGAAAAAGTTGTTATCAATTAAAATGTAGTATTTTATACTATTCATCAAAATCAGTAGTTTGATTTTGAGAAAATTTTGGGTTTCTATAAATAGGTTAATGTATTGTAGTTAAAGATACAAGAAGCACAGTTTGTGGATTTAACATGAGGTATGTGACATGGTGATGTAAAATCAACAATGGAATTAGTTTCCACATAGTAGTTCTACGCAGACTGTGAAGCGTGCTATGTTGACCGTGTTGGAAAAATATTTTGTAGGAGGATAATAATTCACCAGAGTCTAGTATTTTGTGGAATTATGTCCTAATTATGAATTCCAAAATGTGTTTTAGTTTTCAGAAGATAACAACCACTGCAAAGGGTTAATGGGCTTTGTGGACTGCATAACCATTCATAGTGAATGTTTTATCAGAATGATGATTTTGGTAAAATAGATTTTCTTGTTTTGTGGAAAATTTTTAATATATAAATACCCTTAATAAAATCATTAGTAACTTATAATTTTATTATATGATACCATCAATGATGGAATAATTTAGTTATGTTCAAATAATTTCTAGTCGGAGAATTCCACGAAGGAGAAGAGTTCGCAAGGGACAATTCTATAAAGGAGAAGAAAAATACCGGGTGAAATCATTCATGTATTATAGTTCATGAGGAATATATTTCATAAAGAATACAGTTCATGGGTAAATTCCGTAAAAGTTGTTTTCATGTTTTTTTTCCCAAAGAAAATGTGACTACAAAGCCTCTATAGTTCGTGGAGAATTATATATTAACGAGGTAGAGGTGGTCCACAGACAAAAGGATTTATGTGAAACACTCATGTCGCGCTATGAAACTCAGTATTGAAAGGGAAAATGAAGTTCGTGATGTTTGAATAATAGTTCATAGTGGAATCAAAGAAGTTTTCAAATTCCCTAAAATAGTTATTAAGGCTTTTTCCGTAACAAAATAGTACATTGAAAAGTGGTATTTTAGTTTTGAGAAATAATATGGGGGAATCATATTGTGGAATTGGACTAAGTGTATGAAAATGTTATGGAAGATTATACCAGCTACTGGGAATGATAGTGATGAATTTACCTCAAAGATCATTTTTTTGAATATTTATCATGAAGCATAATATGATCTTTGGTACCTAAATTTTATTACAATGTTTGTTCTCGAAAAAGTACACACACTATTGGATTGTTTATTGTGTGCTGTATGAATGATCTATTGTATAGTTTAAATAATTTTAGCTGAGTGTAACTGTGTATCATAATCAATATATTCCACAGAAAATAATTTTTTTAAGGTGGATTATGTGGTATTGCATTGTTTCCAATTCATTCCAGGGATGTACATATTCTTTTTGAGTAGTGAACCTTGTAAATTCTTGTGATCTCATTGATGGGTTTTCGAATTGTATTCTATATGGAAACAAATTTTTAATAGGAATTGAAGGATATTTCATTTATAAGGTATTGGAAAGAATAAATATATTGTTAATTCACCCATCCCCATCATAATGTAACTTTAATATTGTTATGGAAACATAACCAAGAAGTTAAAGATCCACAGACCGTGAACCAAAACGAGGTATTTTTTTTTGTTTCAATCAAGACTAATTTAAGAGGAACATTACCCATGAGTAATGGTAATTTAAATTTGTGTTTTTCAAAAAAAGTAATATTTTGATATATTCATATTTTATATTGGATTCATTTTTTGGAGCTGACAAATGTATCAAAATGCAAGAACCATGTTGATTTTCTAGAGCGATGTTCCTGTGGTATGCAGAAGTATTTTCTATTATTTAGTAACTAAAATCCACCATTTTTTATGTGATTTATATTAGTTTTAGAGGATTTATATTATTTACCAAATGTTACAATGAAATTTTATTATGTATAATAAATTGATGTTGAGGGTTTTATTTTTAGGATTGAAAATTAATGTTTTATCTTTTATAAATATAACATCTGTTGAAATATGACACCGTTAAATCATGGTCTTTATGTATATATTTAAAAAAATTATTGGTAACAGATTATAAATCATTTTCACATGACACTTATAAAACCCAGTAATTGAATCACTATCTTGGGCATGTAAATGAATATAATATGATAAATATATGTCAAGATTGTTATTTTGACACCTCTAATATAAAACCACATGAATAGATTCATTCTTTTTTCATGGAAAATTTCCAAACCACTATTCGATTGATAGGTTAAAAGGGACATGGAGCATCTAGTATTTTTACACACTGCTACATGTGGATAATTTCTAGTAGAATCTAAAAGAGGATATTCCTACCACATTACTATTACTAATGGATTGAGTATATATGAATATAAATATATAGTGAGGTATACATATGAGTGCATAGAGAAATTAAATGAAATCAATAATTAATTAGGTAATGAACATGGAAAGAGGATAAATGATATCGATTATATCGAGGTGGTGAATTTATTAACAAATAGTAAATTCATTTTTTAATAGATTATTAGATTCTATATAAACTCAATCAACCAAACACACCACAGTATAATGGGATAAGTTAAAAGGGGGTTTATTCCTTGTTATACATGGTAATGTAGATAATGAGGTATGTAGATATTCGATTATCAATATTCAGATATGCCTTAAAAACTGGGACATATAGATTATACAGAGTACTATATAAAGTGTAAAATGTAAGTACATTCATGTTATAGAGTAGTAATTTTTTTAGTGATACAATAGTATGGGGATGTGGGAATTTTGATAATAATGTAACCTGAAAATTACTTGAACCTTGTGGTTTAATGTGTATCATTATAGGGTTTCACAAGGAAACAAAGGCATAATACCTTTATAACCCCCCAAACAAGAATATTTATTTCTCTAGAATAGTATCCTTTATATAAAGGGTGCACATACTCAAAAAGGATTGTGGGAGAAATATATAATTTTTTTAAGATGATTCCCGAGATGCCTATGATTTGGTAGGGGATAGATTCCATAGGTAGTCATAGATTATGATGTTTTTGAAACACAAGTACTATGTATCAGCACAAGTGATGTAAGAGAACTAGAGTGATATTTTTTTTAGTATCCAATGATGGTTACACATTATTTGTTGAATATTATGATCATAACATATAAAATGATACAGTTAAAAGCTTAGAAGTTGCAATATGAAATTAATCTAGGAATTATAAATTGGATTCCATATATTAGAACCATTATTCCTTTCCATTTGATGGGATATTTAATGTAAATCCTCTAGGGTGAAAATGGTTGTTGAAGAAAAAACTATAAAAGTAATTTAAAATAAATAACTATAAAAATTCTAGTTTATATGACGTTTAAATAAATTCAACTAATTGAATTATATAAAACATTTTCACCAAATCTCGTGTTTAGAACCATCATAATTATACATACCATAATATATTATGATGAGTATTTATGTTTAAAATATGGTTTACCAAACTACATTCATTATGTGGATCCCTTAGGGAGTCATCTATATGACACAACATCAAGAGCTTGTTAATCCTAGTGATTTTGAAAACATTTACATGTTTCAAATATCCGTTTATATATTGAGAAAATATCTACGTCATTGAAAAAAATTGATGATGTTATAAATGATTTTTTTATTAACAAAAAATATGGTACCTATTTTCATAAGATGGTTAGTAATAATTAATTCATTACACAAGTAGTATATGTCGATGACATAATAATTTTTGAAAAATACATAGAAATCTCATTCTATTTTAAAGACATGTTAAAAAATGTGATTCTCCACAAAGAGTTATGTGAATATGCTTATAGTGTATGGATCAAGATCATTCGTTATATATTGAAGAGGCTATATATACTATATCAATGTATACATTTTGACCAAATAATAAATAGATATTTTATGGGAAATTTTTAAAAGGGGATTATTTCAAGTTGCACAGGGTTATGATCTTTATAAGAAAACGTCTTCTTAGAAAAAAAATTAGAATGAATGAATTTGTATGATCACATATGATTCAGTGATAGAATAAATCATACATGACATGTTATTTACTATACTTGATGTAGCATATGAATTGACCACGATAGGATGATATCAAGCTGATATAATAAAAAAATTGGTATGTTATAAATGCTTTATATTTGTATTTGAGAAGAAATTAGGTTATATCCCTAGAGTATGGATGATAAAATAATCTAGTAATCAGGTGTAATGATCCAAAATTATTTCAATGATATTTCCCTTATTACTTTTATTCTATATAGTATAAATCATCAAAAATTACATAGAGAACAAAATATGAACATTGTAAATAAAAAATGAAAAAAATAAGAGGTCTTTCTAAATGTTAACGAACCTATACTCATCAAACAGGTATGTTTCCATAGAAATAATATATGACCATTATGAGTAGTAAACCAACAAATTAAATAATAACCTCACATAGAAAGTATAAATAAAATATTTGTATATCATAACTGAATGTATGATATAATTATATCATAGTATAAATAAATTAATATTATAAAAAATAATTATTATTTTTTAGTATTTGTGTGAGTCATAAATATTTAATTAAAATTTTATAATAAATATAATTTTTAAAAGAAAATTAATTTTAAAAATTGAATTTATAAATCAATATTTTTTAGTCTAGTTATTTTAGGATAATTCAAAAGGACATTATTAAACATTTCTGAATGTTATGAAATCAATTAAAATTTTCAATACAATATTTATTGTGTAAATTAAAAATTTAAATAAAAATTAAATTTATCCTATTTAGAAAATAATTCTCATAAACTGGAATACATTTTTTAATTTTACCCATAAAAAAATTGGAATGGTGATTTTTTTGTATTTTTCTAAAATATTTTATTTTTTTGTGAATTGTATAATACATTAATTTACGGTATAAATACAATATAACATGTATAAATTATCCCATGATTATTGGATGGTGTAAGAACCATAATCTCTAACATCCCTTAATTATTTTACTATATTTTAATATAATCCTCATACAATTCTTATTAAATAGACCAAAAATAAACAAATTAATAAAATATTCATAGAAACCCTACCCATCCTCTATGAATACCACTCATCACCACCTATCTTCCTCCCACATTACATGCATTGAGACTTACAAAATTTATTCCCAATAATATATCTAATCCCCTATCCAACATCTAATTTCTTTTTTCCATAAAATGACCAAAACCAATCCCCTTTACGTGATTCTCAATGAGGAGAAATGAATAATAAAACCCTCTTTCTTTTATTTTAATTTTTATTCTTATTCATTTATTATCTTATTTTCTCCCCAACGTACAACATAGAAATATAATATTAAATATCTTAACTTATATATACAGTAATGTTTTTATAGTAATTTAATAATACCTCACCAATCCCCTTATCCTCTCTTTATAATTCTAAAAATGTAAACATCAATTATAAGGTATTTTTTCATCACCTTCCAGGATGACAAGTTTTCATTATCCTACATGATAATCAAGGTTGATCATGAAACCATATTAATGGTTGGACCTAATTTAAAAATTTATATTATATCCCTTTTTATGTTATGGATGTAACATATAGAAATAATACAAAATGATAAAACTATATTAGTTTGTTATGATCAATAGTCGCCCTAATAATCCAAATCATTAGCACAAAATTTATTATTTAATAATTCATACTCATAAAAAATTAATTTTATACATATTTAAAAATATAAATTATCATTAATAACATTTAATTATAAATCATGAGCATTATATCCAATTTTCATGAATATCATTTAATATAAAAAAGTGAACACATCATGGAAACCAAGAACATTAATGCTCAAAAACGATGAAATTAAACTATAATTCTCATTAATAAAAACATAAATTAATATAATAAACCAATAATGTCTCAAATATATATATAATTTTTTCTGAATTATATCACTAATATATTTAATTTGATTATACATGAAATTATTTACAATTGTAATACTTATTCATACAAAAGGAAAATGATTCTATAATAACCTTCATATTTCCTTTGGGTTATTCATTTACAACCATTACCCAAATTTAATACATTTTCAGTTTTTTTCTTATTCTATATTCTATTTATATATTCAATAAAATATATTTTTAAAACTTAATATTTCTTTTTTGAGGAATTGCACATGTTACAATGTTATATTTTCAATTCAACCCGATAAGCAAACCCAATCAATGGGAAATTCCCGATTTCATTCCAATTTTCATATACCAACCATAATATGTTTTAAAACTCAATTATTTTTCATAATTCACTAATTTTTCCTCTAAAACTATAGTTTTTCATTTACGGATTTATACCCATTATTATAACCTATATAATTGATTTTTCCAAATGAACACTTATTTTCTATGTAAAAGGGTTATTTCTCTCATGAATATATCAATGATTTTATTTGAGTATTTTGATTTATTTCATAACCTATATTGATTATTATGCAATATTTATATTTAATTTTACTTTCTATCATCTAAAGGTTTTTATTAAAGGGTTTGTCATTAGTTTTACTATGGATCTACTATCTTTATATGATTTAGCATACTACTCAGAATGGTTAGTGATTATGTTTACAAATTGGATAATGTTATTTAAATTTCATATGTATGTTTTTATTATGTTTAAACCCATTCATATGATGAATTATTTATACTTAGTATGTTTTGGGTGCATCCCAATATATCCACTTGATGCATTGGTATATCTCATGAGACAAACTAGACAAGGTTTTTAACCATTATGTATTGTGTCTTAGCTGAGGGCTTGGCCCTATGTATATGATGTGTGAAATTTTTCATTACCTCATTTTGAAACATGTAGTAAAATTTATATGTGATTAGTGAACTATTATTATATCCATGGTTATATTTTATTATGGAATTATTTAATAAACATTCATTCCATCAATTTTATGCTCAATATTATATTTTATTGACCTATGTTTTATTCCTTCACCATACCATATTGTTTATGTTATTAAAATCTACCAATCTATTCCATACCCTTACTAAGTACCAAGGTTATCCCCCTTCATATATTTTATTTTTCTGGAAGATTCAAAGATGAATATTAAGAATTAAATTCATGGATAATATATGGGTTATGGATATTTACAATTGAATGTATATATTGTATTTCAATTCAATGTTGTAATTTAAAAATTATGTTCTTATCTTGTTTTCCTAAAATAACAAAACAATTTTGTCCTCCTAGATTATTGTAACTTATTTATTATTCCAATGAAATAAAATATGGAAATGAATCTAGGCAATTGGGCTAGGGATCTCTATAGCTGGTATCAGTGGATGTTTTGTATAATCCTTGGAATGTTGATTTAGAAGACATATATTATGGAAAATAACAATAAGATTAACTTTTAGGTAAAAAATATAAGTACATACTATATTTTTGGTTAATTATAGATTATGTGGATATTTCTTAAAATACATCCTTGTTAGTATACTAATAGTGGATGTGGTTATAGCACATATTAACAAAGGTGTAACAACTCCAATTGCATCTCTCGGTCCAGACTCACGGTAAACAAGTACTCAACATTGGGCCTTAATATTCCCATGATTTGAAATTCCCAGGGTATATGCATAGGGTAATTCAAATATTTTTCTAGTTTGATATTATACATTGTGATTCAGAACCGAATTATGACAACCCTGCTTTTATTGCAAACTAAAACATGATTTATTACATAAAACATTCTCTTGATACATCATTGATGATTGAGGGGCCTAGTGTCTTTGGGGATTTGGATAATTACATAACAACTTAAAACATTAAGTACAACATCTGTAATTAAAACTTCATTAGCATGACCAGTACATTCTATCATACTTAGCATTTCATGGGATAACCTGAGGACATGCATAAGAAAAGGGGTGAGATATAAAGCCCAGTAAGGGAATAAACATGGAATACATGAGGAGTACAATACTTTTTATACAATATTAATATCAATAGAGAACAAGAAAAATGTGAACATAAAGGCCTGATAAAGCATGATAATCATAACATTGAAATGTGGCAACAACACTTAACATTGAATTTATATGAGCCAACGCTCATTGCACATAGAGCATGAGTAAATCCTCATTGAACATGAAGCATGAGTAAACCCTCGTTGAAAATGAATTAGCATGAGTCAACACTCATTTCACATGACATATCATGATATTATAATTTACCCAATGCATTAGAGTTCTATAAGGGCGCAACCTTCTTAAACATTTCATTTCATGCATAAGTGTGCCATATGGATAATAAAATATTGATTCATGAAAAATAATCATTTATTCCATGATAATGGAATGTGGAATTCATAAATGAAAAGTTATAATCAATAATTAAATGTGCATAAAGGTGAATATTGTTGATGTAGTAATGGGAATGGTATTCACTACACAATGACACTATATTAGAAAATCGGTGTGATTTCGGCAATGTAACGTCGTGACATAAGAATAAATAAAAATTGAGGATGAGAGAGAAATGGGTTCCTCATAATATTTAAATGTAATGGATAGTAAGGAGGTCATATATACACATGTCCCAACAATTGTAATGGAATTTATATTCATGATACAAAAGTATTGCTTGAATGTAAAAGAGAAGAGACAAGTTCCTTTTGGAATTTCGGCATAGTAACAGATCTACATGGGATGCATTTAATGAGAGAAAAAGGAGTATCCCATCATTAAAACATAATGAGGGCAGTATGAGGGAGGTGCAAAACCATACCCTGACATTCATAAATGAAATTAAAAGGGCAAAACAACTTAATGAATATTAGACAAAAACGAGAAAGGAAGAAAATACCCTTACTTGGAAGTCTGCATCCAAAGGCTTAAGAGAGGCTTCTTGGGGGCATGGGGAACCGTGAGAGGATTCTAGAGATAGTAGAGTAGATGTTGGATGAAATAAAAAGGAAATGAATGTAGAGGAAGTGGGAGATTTGGTGGGTTAATATAGAAAAGGTGAGGGAATTCTTTATTATTTAGGTCTGGGACCCCTTATATTAAATTAGTCCAAACCCCAAACCATCCCATGGTTTTTCCCATGGTTTTTGGAAAAGGGAAGTGGAAAACAAAATTTTATAGGGCCAATGTCCGAACGTCTTCAATTAATTGGGATTCTTAGGTGGAGGTGAGTCACACTCCCAAGGAAAACAATTTAAAAAGTCAAGGTGTTTAATAAGTCTTGAAGTGTCCATTAATGCTTTGAAAAGTAATTCAAACAAACCCAAAATAAATTTATTTTAATGTTAAATCATATAATGGCCGAACATAAAGCTTATATTATTTTATTACTTCACTATTGGCTCATTATGATGTCATAAATCTCATTATATATTTAAACAGTATTTAATTTTTACACAAAAAATTAACAGTCTTAGAAAATTATGATAAACTCGCCATTGGAAAATTCCAATGTCCTAATTCCATAAATAACATTTATTTTAACTTAATAATTTTCTAAATATGCTAATTTTCACTTTTAAAATAAAAACCTACATTTATTGAAAATTCGCAGGTTTTGAAAAAAATGGCTTTCAAACCTTCATAAAAATTACAATTGCATTCATAAAATTATATAATCGTTTATATATAATAAAATTAATTTAATAATGATAATAATAATATTCTTTTCAAATATTATTTAATTAAAAAACCCCATAATTTAATAAAATAGAATTCTTAATTAAAAATTAAGTAAAAAACACTATTTTCACTTTTAAAACTATTTACAATGTATCAATAATGAAAAGAAAGTATATTCATTATTATATATAAAACATATTCTACATGAACAATGTACTAGAGATTTGTTACATGAACCCTTAAAACAGTTGCATAAGACCTAAGGGTTAGGTGTGTGATGGTGACAGACTCTTGGGGTGGCTCCGATAACATCGCTCGAGTGGTAATATCTATAAACTTCCACTTTTCCTGTAGACAGACACGTTTGAGCTTGACATAGTGAAGCTAAACTTAGGTTTGGTCAAGAGAGAAGCCTGAGGATGCCACCTCTTTTCCGAGCTCCGAAAAATCAGATTTGTATGGAGCAATTCTATCGGATGAGGCCATCACTTCTTTTGTCTGAGTAAATTGGGTTTGTTAAAGCCTTATATTTATACCAATCATTTGATCACTGTTCAACTGCTATAAAATTCACAGTCACAAATCATAACATAAAACCAAAGAAGTTGACATTTTATATAAACATTTTACATAATGAGACATTTGACAATATCAAGAGGGATTTCCCTTAATGAATCTTTCGGTTGGTACAATATTCCCCCCATAAGAAATTTTTTCCATGGAAATTTCCTTTTTCCCACACTAAAATAGATGTGGGTAACTCAGCTTCATTATTTATTATGATTCCCATGTCACTTCTTCAAACATGTGGTTTCACCACACACCTTGACAAGGGGAATTGTCTTATTTCATAGAAACTTTTCTCTACGATCTAAGATCTTTACTGGTTTCTTCTCATAATAAAGATCATCCTCCAACTTTACCACCTCATAAGAGAGTACATTTGAAGGGCTTGGTATGTTCTTTTTTAAGAGGGATACATGGCAGACATCTTGTACATTGGCCATGGTAGGTGGAAGTGCTAGTCGATAGGTCACAACCTCGAGATGATCAAGAATCTCGAAAGGGCCGATGTACCTTGGAATTAACATCCCTTTGTTTCCAAACCTCATGACCTTCATCCACAGAGATATGCTTAGAAAAACCATGTCTCTAACATTAAACTCAAGGTCTCATCGATGTTTACCTGCATAAATTTTATGTTGACTCTAGGCTGCCTTGATATGCTGCTGAATGTTGTTCACCATCTCCACCGTTTCCTCGACCATTTCTAATCCAAGAATCTTACATTCACCGACCTCATCCCAACACGCCAGTGTTCTGCACCTTTTCCCATTAAGGGATTCATATGGTTCAATTTGGATGCTAGAGTGGATACTGTTATTATCAGAGAACTCAACCAGAGGAAGATGTTGATCCCATCTTCCTTTAAAGACCGTTGAGCACGCTCTCAACATGTCCTCAAGTGTTTGGATAGCCCGCTCGGATTGGCCATCTGTTTGGGGATGATAGGCCATACTAATGTTCAGTTCTGTATTCAGAGCATGTTGAAGACTCTTCCAAAACATAGAGGTGAATCTTGGATCTCGGTCAGACACAATATATAGTGGCACTCCATGCAGCCTTTCCACTTCCCTGATATGTATCTTTGTTAGTTGATCCAATGAGAAATCCTCCTAAATAGCAAAGAAGTGTGTAGTTTTTGTAATACGATCCACCACAACCCAGATTACATTGTTGCCTTTTGATTTCCTTGTAAGTCCAATGACAATGTCTATGGGGATGCTCTTCCATTTCCATTCGGGTATGGGCAATGGTTGCATCATCCCCGTAGACTTCTGCCTCTCTGCCTGCACTTTTTGGCACACTAGGCACATTGATGTATATTCAACGATCTACTTTTTCTTATTATCCCGCAAAAAGTTTTCTCAGAGATCTTGATACATCTTTGTGTTACCCGGGTGAATAGAGGAATTTGAACTATGTCCATCATTAAAAAGGTTCCTTCTTCATCTCCGGAAATAATAGAAAACATATCCTATTCCCAAATTGCACAATTCCTTCTTCATTAACATTTAACTCAGAGGATTTCCCTTTTTTGATAGCTTCCACTTTTTGCTGAATTCTTACATCAACCATGTTTGCATCCTCTAACCTTTCCAAAAATAGACGGTTGATCAATCATTTGTGAAAGGATTTATTATGTTCCCTTATTTATGATTACCATGTCCATCTTCATCAAGTCTAAGAATATTGGATCCTTCTCAATTATCATCATTGATAGAATCGTTGGGTCCTTTCTACTTATGGCATCTTCCACCTTGTTTTCTTTCCCAGGGTGGTAATGTATTGAACAGTTACAATCCTTGATGAGCTATATCCATCTTCTCTAGCTCACATTAAGCACTTTCTGTGTGAATATATATTTAAGACTCTAGTGGTCAGTACATATCTCACATTTCTCCCCAAAGAGATAATGCCACTAGATCACCGCCAACAACTCCAGATCATGCGTTGGATAGTTTCAATCATGGATTTTAAACTACCTTGATGCACAAGATATCACTTTATCATTCTCCATCAGAAAACATCCTATGCCCTTCTTTGAAGCATCACTGAATTTGAAAAAAAATTCCCCACTTGTCGGTAAAGTGAGCACGGGAGCAGTGATAAGCCTCATTTTCAACTCTTTGAAGCTTTATTCGCATTCATCACTCCAAGAAAACTTTACTCCCTTTCGAGTTATCTTGGTAAGAGGGTTGGACAATCGTGATAAATTTCTCACCAATCGTCGAAAATATCCATCTAAACCCATGAATCTATGGATATACATTACCGATGTTGGCCTCAATTATTCCTCAATTGCATCTGTTTAGGAGGGATCTATAAATATCCCATTTCTTGTGATGTTATGGACAAAAAATTTGACCTCCTTCAACCAGAACTCACACTTGCAGTACTTTTCATAGAGCATATCCTTGGGTAAAGTCTCTAGTACAGTTCTTAAATTCTCTTCATGATCCTCCATGGTTTTGGAGTATATTAGAATATCATCTATAAAGACTACCAAAAGTTTTTCTATGTAATCTCTATAGTCACTATTCATCATGTCCATAAAGATTGCTGGAGAATTGGTGAGTCAAAAAGGCATTACTATGAATTCATTGTGCCTGTTTCTTGTATGAAAAGAAGTTTTGGGGACATCTCCCTTCATCACCCTTACTTGATAATATCCTGACCGCAAATCTACCTTGTAGAAGTATTGTTCCTCACACAACTGATCAAACAATTTATCGATCTATTGTAGAGGATACTTGTTTTTTATCTTGATTTTGTTTAGTTCACGATAATCGATGCAAACCTGCATTGACTCATCCATCTTCTTGATGAAGAGGATTGGTGCACCCCATGGTGAAGCACATGGGCGTATAAACCCTTTATCTAGATTCACCTATAGATTTTTTCCGCTCTTCAAGCTCCACGACAGCCATTCTATATGAAGTCTGGATATTGGTAGCACCCCAGTTATATGTTCAATTGAGAATTCAACATCACTTCTTGGAGGAAGACCAAGCAGTTCCTCACGAAACTCTTCAGTAAATTCCCTCATAATAGGCATTTCATCAAGGATGTTTTCATCCTTGGACTCAATCATCTGAGCCAGATACGCATGCTTATAGGGCAGTAATATCCATTCTTGAGATGATGGAGCTAAAGGGGATTCATCTTCCTCCTAAGACTGGTAAATAATCAGTGGTCGATTCTACATATGGAGTGTGATTTCCCTCTCCAAACAATTTATGTTGGCTCTATATAAATAAATCCAATCCATGCCAAGAATTGCATTAAATTTCACCAGAGGGAGTATGACAAGGTTCACCAAGAAATTCAATCCACAGATTATAATATGGGAGGACTTATATTACAAGGATGCAATGATTTCCCCATTTTCCATACTCACTGACATCTTCACATCCATGATTTGTGGTGGTGCTGGGATTGTTCTATTAAACATTCGATATATTAAAGAATGCGTAGAACCTGAATCAAAAAGTATGTTCGCTATTCCAGAATGAATAACTAGTGTACCTATCACCACTTCGTTGTCATGGTTCACTTAGGTAGAAGTTATGGAAAAGACTCTTCCTTGCTTCCTTGGAGGTTGTTAGTTGCCTCTGAAAACCATTGGTTTAGGGCTTTGATTTGAAAAGTTCTTCAGTTCTTTGCATTTGTAGTAATTAACAATCCGTTGAGGTTTGAACGGAGCATTCCTTTCCTCTATCTCAACCGCAGGTCTTTCTTGCCGATAGTTAACAGCTAGGAGCCCATCCCTTCCACACTTAATGAATTTCCACCTCCCCATGAGGCAATTTCTAGGGTGCTTCTTTTTGCACTTTTGGCAAGTGGGGTGCTGGATCTTCTTAACACCATTGTATTTATCCATCTAACCGCCAGTATTGAAGTCAACATTATGCTTCTTGTCCCCATGATATCCATGTGATTCCTTGATCTCCATTTTGACCTTGAGGGCACATCGAACAATGTCTTAATAGTTGTTGAAGTCACAGATCACTAATACATTCTACAGGCTAGGCTTCATCCCACCAAAGAAGTGGTCAACCTTGCATTCGGGGGTAACGGCAAAGCCAAAATCATATCATTAACGCCTTCTGAAGTTTTCCTCGTACGCTCTAACATATTCTTCATCTTTTTGTTTGAGGGAAACGAATTCCCTTTCCATCTTACGCCAGAGGGTGCATGGAAAATATTTATCTAAAAACATCTTTCGAAAATCCTTCCATTCCAACACCTCGATCTCCTCTTCAGGCTTTGTATTTTTATCAACTACCACCACTGATCAGCATCACCCTCCGTACCATAAGCTGCCAGGAGAACCTTCTATTGTTTATAACATTGAAAGATGGAGAAGAAAATTTCAATGGAGTTGATCCATTGTTCAGAGATCGTGGGATCAGATGATCCACTAGAAGTAGGAGGCCTTTGTATCATGAAGCTCTCGATAATGACTTGTTCTTTTCATGGGGGGTTGGACGTTCCTATTGACCTGTATTCCTATTCAAAGAATGAGTTAGTTGAGATATAAGTGTGACAAAGTTCACGATTCCCACTCCCATTGGATTAGGAATCTCATTAGTACAGTCATCACACTGATCTTCACATCGATTGTTAGACTGAGTCCTCCTATTACCTGCAATTGGCTAGAATAAAAGGAAAGTTAGGGGGTAACATATAAAAGGAAATACAAAGACAAAATTTTATGACAAATAAATAAATTTTTATTTCCTTAACTCATGAGTCTATAGGCTTCAATCTAGGGTTTTCAGGATCTACTTTCTAACGTATATTCTTAGGGGCAATTTTTTTATTACCTAAATAATGGTTCATACTATGATTCTAAATTTACCAAAACATATCCCCCGAGAGTATCGTAACCACGATTGAAGAAAGGTTTGTTTTAGTGCACCAATTCTCCTTCGAGTCTAGCTCGAAGTGGGGTTTTTGGGTTTTACCCCTAGGATACATCTGTGCCAGAGCTGCCTCTACCAGCTTGTATCTCGACAGGGATGTATTTGCTTGATAAACCACATACATAGTACATACCAAAACGTGGTAATGTTTTAATTATACTTAGTCTTGTCTCTAAGGATTTAATATGGTTTTCTAATCCTAATCCGAAAAATAACTAAACCTATCCTCTAATACCAACTATGACAGCCCTACTTTTATAACAAACTTAAACATGATTTATTACATAAACAATTTACTTGATACACATGGATTATTGAGAGGTATAGTGCCTTTGGGGATTAGGATAATTACATAAAAACTTAAAAAATGAAGTAAAACATCTTTATTCAAAACTTCCTTTACATGACCACTACATTTTCTAGTACTTAGCATTGAATCGGATAACATGAGGACATGCATAAGAGAAAGGGTGAGCTATAAATCTCAGTAAGGGAATAAACATGGAATAAATGAGGAGTACAATAAATGTTAGACAATAGGCATATCAATAGAGCACAAGAGAAACATGAACATAAAAGCATGATAATGCATGATAATCATAACATGGAAATGTGGCATCAACACTTAACATGGAATTAGCATGATCCAAGGCTCATTGCACATAGAGCATGAGTAAATCATAATTGCACATGAAGCACGAGTAAAATGTCATTGAACATGAATTAGAATGATTCAACACTCATTTCACATGACATATAATGATACTATACTTTACTCAATGCATTGGATAGCTATAAGGGTGCGCCCTTCTTAAACATTTCATTTCATGCATAAGTGTGCCACAAGGATCATTAAACATGGATTCATAAAACATAATCATGTATTCGAAGATAAAGTAATGTAGAATTCATAAATGAAAGTATATAATAAATTAGTAAATTATCATAAAGGTGAATACCCCTGATGGATAAATAGGCATGGTATTCACTACACAATGACACTGGCTTAGAAAATCAGTGTGATTTCGGCAGCGTAACGGCATGACATAAGAATTCATAAAAATTTTGATGGGAGATAAAGGGGTTCCTCATCATATTTAAATGTAATGGATAGTAAGGAGGTCATATAGATACATGTCCGAACAATTGTAATGGAATTTAGATTCATTATGCAAAAGTATTTCTTGAATGTAAAAGAGGAGGGATAAGTTCCTTTCGGAATTTCGGCATAGTAACGGGTGTACATGGGAGGCATTTAATGAAAGATAAAGGGGTCTCCCATCATTAAAACAGAAAGAGGGAAGTATGAGGGAGGTGAAAAACCATACCCCAATATTCATAATTGAAATTAAAAGGGCAAAAAAACTTAAAGAAAATTTGACATAAACGAGAAAGGACGAAAAAACCCTTACTTGGAAGTGTTCTTCCAAAGGCTTGAGAGAGTCTTGAGAGAGGCTTCCTGGGAGATTTGAGAACATTTAGAGGATTATATAGAGTGTAAGGCAGAGTTTGGATGAACTCCGAAGGCTTTGAGTGAGGAGGAAGTGGGAGCTTCTGTGGGTTTATATAGGAAAGGTGAGAAAATTCTTTGTTATTTAGGTTTGGGACCCCTTATATTAAATTAGTCCAAACCAAAAATCACCCAATGGTTATTGACCATGTTTTTTGGAAACATGAATAGGAAAACAATATTTTATAAGGCCAAAGTCCGAACTACATAAAATAATACGGTTGGCTATGTGGAGGTGAGTCACACTCCCATGGAAAATAATTTAAAAAGACAAGGTGTTTAATAAGTTTTGAAGGGTCAATTAATGCTTCAAAAAGTAATTCAAACAAACCCAAAATCACATTATTTTAATTTTAAAACATATATTGGCCGAACATAAAGCTTATAGTATTTTATGACATCACTATTGTGTAATTATGATGTCATAAATCTCATTATATATTTAAAGAGTATTTAATTTTTACCCAAAAATTTGATTATCTCAAGAAATTTTGATAAATTCACCATTGGATAATTTCGACATCCTGGTTCCCGAAATAACATTTATTTTATCTAAATAATTTTTTAAATACGTTAATTTTCAATTTTAAAATAAAAACCGGCATTTGTAAAAAATTCATGGGTTTTGACCAAAATGGATTTCAAACCTTAATAAAAAGTACTATTTCATTCATAAAAATATTTGAACATTTATATATAATGAAATTAATTTATTAATAATAATTAAATATATTTTATGAAAATATTATTTAATTCAAAAATACCTTAATTTAATAAAATAAAATTATTAATTAAATTGTAACTAAAAAACACTATTTTCACATTAAAAACTACTTACAATGTATCAATAATGACAAGAATGTATATTCATTATTATATAAAAAAATAATATATATGAAAATAGTACTAGCTATTTGTTACATAACCCCTTAAAACAGCTGCATAAGACCTAAGTGTAAGGTGTGCGATGATGATAGACTCTTGGGGTGGCTCGGATAACATCGCTCGAGTGATAATCTCTATCAACTTCCATGTTTCCCATAGACGGTCTCATTGGATCTTGACATGGTGAAGCTTCTATTGGTATTGGTCAAGAGCGAATCCCATGGATGCCACCTCTTTTCTGATCTCCGTCAAATGGGCTTCGTATAGTGCAACTCTAGTGGATGAGGCAATCACTTTTTTTTCATTAAATTCGGTCCGTTAAAAGCTTATATTTATAATAATCATGTGATCAATTTTCAACGGCTTTAATAGTAATGGTCATATATCTTAACATAAAACCAAAGAAGTTGACAATTTATAAAAACATTTTACAAAAAGAGACATTTAACTAGATCCAGAGGGATTTCTATTAATGAAAATTTTGGTCGTTACACTAATCTAGTGTATTCTAATTTTTATAAATGATGACTAGTTGAAAGAATAAAAATATCCTCATCACACATATCCCATGTAGGTATTTCCCTCATATCCCAGATAATGATGTTGGTATTGGATCTACGATTGGTGTTGAGAAAATTATAACTATACTACTAAAACTGACTCATGTTATGAACAATAACCATACTCATATATAGCACCTTGATCCACAACATGTAGGAGAACTGTTAGACCACAATATCCGACCAAAACTGAAATCCTCTAATGGGACTAAAAATCCAATGGTAAAAGAGTCGTGTATATACTCATTATATAAGATATTTCTCTCAATGTTAAGTAATGAAAGATAGAAAATTTTAATGGTGGTTTACCGACTATCAAGAGATGCAAATAAATGGGAGTTATTAATTAAAATTTTAAATGAGTACAACATTAATTATAAATATGGAATGAATGGATCTATATAGATTTGTTTTCGAAAAATATTTTCCTTGTGAACAATGAGCACATATGGAGTGATAATTCTTGTGTCTAAGAATAAAAGAGGATGAAAATGTTGAGAATTATAAATTAAAATTTACAAGGATATCAAGGAATATTGTAGACTAATAATGAAATTTAAGGATCATGATGGGTTTATTCATTGATGGATTGAAACCATCCATCGGAATGGATGTGTTCTCTAAAAAATTCTCATCATATGATGATATAGTCTCATGTGAAATCATGATAAAAATATAATTCTCTAGGACATGTGACATTAAAGGATCAAAATAGAAGAATATGGATTCTAAACACTCTGGATAAGGGAATTATTAAAATGTGAAGAAGGGAAGATCTCATTATAAATATTATGATAATTGTGGGAAGAAACACCTAGGTATATTCCTAATGGGTATGAATGTTTATTACAAGTGTGGAGATAATGGAAACCATGACCGTGATTTCATGGTAATGAAAATTCCAACCAAGTTAAATTATACAATTTCATAAAGATGGGAAGTTAATAAAAATAATTGTTCTAAGAGTCGACGAAACATTCCCCAACTACGATTGAGGTACCAAGGCTAGACATATACGGTAAAAAATTAGGAGTATAATGTTCATAATAATGTGGTGGTATGTAATTTATAAATTTCTTGAATATAATTCAATGCATTATTTTATTATGGATCATAACATTAATTAATATCTTCACATACTTTCCATGAATAATATACATTTTCATTTTGATTAAATAAAGGAGTTTTCAATAAAAACTCCAAATAGATGTATCGTTACAATAACGATTTGTCGATCAGTCCCATTTGCGTAACCTAAATGTGATTTAGTTTTTGACCATATCATAATACCTATGATTTCTATTGACATAATCCTCACTATAGACTATATTTCAAAAATATGATATGAATATATATTTAAAAAAGAAATAAATTATGATTAGTGTGGAGGATGTGGAATCCCTTTTCATTAGAGAAGAAACCATATCATCTGATTGTTATCTGGATCCACCCCGAGTTTCTATACGTAGAAAAATTCTTATGGGGGATGTCAAAAATGATATATGTATGAGGAATTAAATAATCAAAATGAAAATTTAAATATTTTACAAGAATATAATATTTTTTTTTCATAGGAGTTTTCTAGACATCATCAAGATTGGGAAGTGGAGTACTATTTTAATTTAATTCCAAATGAAATACATATATCAACGACTACATATAGAATGGTCAATGTTAAATTAGTATAAAAGAATAAACATATAGGGGAATTTATTGATAATGTATTTATTTTCCCTAGTGTTTTTCTATTGGGAGCCCATGTCATCTTTGTCAAAAATAAAGGTAGATCCTTATAGATGCACTGTGAATAAAGAAAAATCGATGCTATTACAATTATAAATAAGTGTCCCATACCTTGAATTGATGATTTATTTTATAAAAATCATTGATATAAAAAAAATTAAAATACTTACCATCGATCTAGATTTCATCAGTTGTGTATGTGGAAGGAATATATTCCCAAGAGAGCATTTTATACCAGTTATGGACATTACAAGTTTTGAGTAATGCCATTTGGATAGTGAAATTCATCTTATTTCATTATGAATATAATTAATAGTGTTTTCAAGGAAATTATTGATGAATTTTTTGGGTAATTATTGATTATATGCTGATATTTTACGATAGATATGAGGACCATGAGAACCACTTCAGGGATGTTCGGTAGAATCTTAGATGAAAAGAGTAATCTGGGATGTTTAGCAAGTGAGAATTTGGTATTAAAATAGTTTCTTCCGTTCGACATATTTTCTCTAAGAATGGAATCCCAGTAGATCCAATGAAGAAAAGGTTTTTCATGAATGTCTTACACCAATGAAAATAACTAAGGCACATAGTTTTATTAGGTTTACATATTATTATCAGCATTTCATTCCACACTATACCCAATTAGCCAACTCGTTATCTAAGAATTCTAATAACGAAATTAATTTTTTATGGAATAATTAATGTGAAGAATGTTTTTACTAATTGGAGATGATATTAGAGAATTATCTCATCTAGAATATAAGATTGTGAAATGGGGGATTTTTTATTTAAAGTCATGCATGAAATATATGAATTAAGAATTTTATTTTGTAGAATGATACAATGATTTATTATGCATCAATGTAATTAAAAATTCATAAACAAAGCTATCCAAATCATGATTGTTAATTACTAGTTGTAATCTCATCTCTAAAGATATGATGTCTCAATCTATATGGTAAAAGAAGTGATATATATATAGATCAGAAGTGCTTGAAATATCTCTTCTCAAATAATGATGTCAACATGGGAAAAATATGTCTATCTAACTACTAATTTATTAAGATTTTCAAAACACTACTACAAAGTGAAGGAGAATAAGTTAGAATATGCATTGAGAATGAATTATTAGGGAGTTTGAAACAATATAGGGATTTACAAGGACCCTATGGACACATATCTATCATAGATGGTTATGGGAATTATAAAGTAAGGTGAAGCACAATAACTTTTCATTTGGTTTCTCTATCATCTTTATATTAAATCATTAAATGTTATAAGTCTAAATATGGTAATATTAATAAGAAAAATAAAGCATTAAATGATGAGATTTAAGAAGTCATCGTGTGTGATGATGGAATTATGAAATTTTCAAAGTCTTTTTTGTTCCTTCTATAGCTGAGATAAAAATGGAGTTCATAAATTATGAACATAATTTAAATTTCCCTATGATACTTTTTATATATTAGTAGTATAAATATTTAATGGAATATTTATAGTGGGATAATATGAAATGGGAAATTGCTATGTATGTATTATGGTATTTGTCTTTTTAACAATTGAATGCTGAAATACAACATCTTAGAAGAGTCAAGATATTGAGTCCTATTTATACACGAGAATGGAATTATGTCACAATTTATTTTGTCATTGGACAGCCCAAAAATCCATGGAAAATGATAAAATATGGGTGATTATTGATCGTCTTACAAAATTTGAAAACTTCATTTCTATTAGGGAGGTATCTTCACTAGAGAAACATTAACGACTCTATATTAATTATGTTTTAAGACTTCCTGAAGAACCTCTCAAAAATTTTTATGATTGTGATCCATGATATTCATCATAATTCTAGAAATGTATCTGTATTTTTTTTATAGTGCGCTTCATATGAATTATTTTATCACCAAAATTCTAAAGAACAATAAAAAAGGATGATCGAAGCATTAGATGACATGTTGAGGTCATGAATTTTTGACATTCATGGAATGTGGGATCAATATATACATTTTTTAGAGATTTCCTATAATAATATTTTCCATTCAAGGATTCACATGGAACCATATGAATCATTGTATGGAATGAGATGTCATACACCAACTTGTTGTGATTAAGAAGGTGAAAAAAATCTTGTGGGTTCAATGCTTGTGGAGAAAATTCATTAATGGTAATTAATGTTCTATAACATATCAAAGTAAATTTAGGAAGAAAAATGTAAGAACCAAGATCTTCTTTTCAGGTACATTTTTCATTTCTAGTCATTTTTGAGAAAAAAGAGGTTTTTCAGCAAATTTCTTAAGTACAAGCCCTGTACGTTGTGAGTACACACTATGTACATTGGGAGTACTCACCATGTACATGGTTACATTAGGTAGCTAGGTGCTAGCCGTGTCACAGCGATGCACATGGCCATGTGTGGTGATCTAGAGACCTCCTAATGTGGGGGATGATAAAGGCTAGTAAACGTCGTGTACTTCTAAAGTACATACTATGTACTTTTTTTCATTAAAAATATCTGGTTCACGTATGACACACATAAACACATATTAATCAACCTGGTTCATCTGAGAGCATCCATACGGTTGCGAATCTTCCCTGAGCCCCCGATCGAGCATCCATTCTCTGATTTGACTATTGTTGATTGTGTTGGGATAGCCACTGTAAGATCTTCTTTCTTCTAGAGCTTCATTTCCTGATGCCTCTTCTTTCAAGAGTTATCCTCAGTTGATCGTTTTTAGCATTTTGTAGATCTACAATGTCCTAAGGTGATTCATGGCATGAGACTCAAGTATATTGATCCCCCGATGCCGAGGTAGGTGGTTTGTGCCTTTCCTTAGATAGTCAATTAATTGTATGTAAAAAACTTCATATTATCCTTGATCAGGGTATTGCGTGATTATAGTTTTAGCCCAATTAATTTCCTTCTATTATTGTATTCTTGAGTAGAGGTGAATTGAATTTGAATAGGATTAATTTCTTTGCTTTGGAAGTGTTTTCCCCATTCTTGATTTCTTGTTTTGACCGTTTTGTCGAGCATTTCCTGTTAGGCTACTGTATATTTTCTTTACCTAGTATTATCGGATGGAGTGATTCTTATCGATCATGATGTTATGCTATAGACTTGTTATCTAATTAGTTCTTGAGGTTTGCATTGACCTCCTTTCATTTCTAGGCTTGTTTGACTTACACAGGTTTGTGAGAACCTATTGTAGTAGCTAATATGGAGAATGGACTTATGGGCTTCTCTAGAGAGTCTTTTATTAATGTTAGGATTCGAGACCACAGAAGGAATTTATATAAGTGCATCCTCAGAGTCTCTGTAGTTCCTCAATGTGGGACACATGGGGAATGAGATGCTAGTTTTTCTCTAGAGAATCTTTTAGTTGCTGATACGATACTATATAGGGAATTGATGGTGAGTGCTTCCCCATAGAGACTATAATATAGCTAAAATAGAGGGGTTTGACGGTGTGTACATCCTAGATGGTTACTTGTGTTTTCTAGGTAGGACAAGAGGGGATTAAGCTCTATGTACATCCCAGATAGTTATTTGTTATTGATAATATGTTTACTTTATATGTGGATCTGAATGCTTTAAAATGATGAAATTGTTTACTGTTGAGTACTTCCTTGTTTAATACTACATTTATTTCCTTCCATATATATTCACTAACTATTATGCACAAATATAATGGTGGTTGCCTATCGATATTTAGTCACACACCCTCCTTGGGAAAAGGTTTTGGGCCTAAACTGATTGTATTGTTGAACGTATAGATATGGGAAAGTGCCCTACTACTTCATGTACATTAATGCTTTGGAGCTGGAGAGCATGGGACCAAGCATTATCTTGTGATGTAGTGGAGCTATTTACTATTTTCTTGTACATTTTTTTAGTAATTTATTTCAGAATTTTGACTTGTTTGGATTAATTCCTATACATATGTATCATGCATCATTATATATGTGATGCTGTTTTTTTATCTTCTCAGTCTTCCACTATTTTATTTTGTATGGTAATATTACTTCTTCAAATATTTCTTTGTGTTTTACTTCCATTGTGTTACTCTACCAATGATGGAATAGAATCCACACTATCACACCCAAGGCCCTCAGATCTAGTCGGCAGCCTCTGGTGTATGGGGAAATGCGTTTGAGGCCATGTGACCAACTTGGTTCAGGGAGCCTCTAGGCGCCTTTCTTGAAGCAGGATGTTACTATGTGGTATCAGAGGGATTCTATTCTTCTGTACTTACTATTTGGTAGTCTATAGTCAAGGATGGGATGAAAATATGTGCATGGTAATAAAATTTACTTGGGAGTAGCTAACACATGTACAAGGAGAATCCAATTTACATAATTTATTTCAATTTTCTGGTTTAGAAATTTTACGATTCATTTGTTTTCACCATTGGGTGCATTAGATATTGCATGTTGTTTCTATTGATGTTATACTAGAAATGCATGTTGTTGTGATAGATGCCTTGATAAAGTACATTTTGTTTTATAGGGTAATGCCATTTGTATTTTTTCTGAATGTATGCCAAAATTTTGTTTTTTCGTTTACAGACCCTCATGGATTTGGATTTTCTAGATCATTGATCTATTATGCATGTTTATGACATGTATAAGATGACAAGATTTTATTCGCGAGGAGTATGGGCCCTCACGGATCAGAATCTGGTAAATTAATGTCTGTTTCAGTGTTTTATGGGCTTACGGAATAGTTTATGAGGCTTACTATCTGTAGAACACATGAATACATGTAGTGTAGCATGAAATACATTCCAGGTGTTCTTTGGTTAGGGAGGAAACTGTTTTTCTTACGTACATGTCATGTAATCGATGTATACAGAGTGTATTCATTAACTATGTCGCTAGCTGTGTGGGCATATACAAGGAGTTAGGATAAATTTTTTTGGGACACACCGTGTACCGGACGTACATGTCTTGTCTTTAGACCATGTGTCTGCTGTGTGACAAACGACAGAGATTGATGAAAGCTGAAGTTATACACATTGTGTCTTTTGCAACCTGCCATGTAGATTGGACTAGGTATCCTACCATGTGACTAACAATAAGGTTCGATGGAAATCCTTTAGTGCATGTCATATATATCTGTAACACTCTATGTAGTGTGATCCATGTATCTGGCTGTGTCACTAATAACACTCGTTAGTGAAGATCATCTAGTAACCTCCGTTCCAGGCACAAACCTTCCATGTAATCATTATGTAGTAGGACCTTGTATCTTATTCAAGTAGAAGGACTGAGGCAGGGGAAGTGGATTCAAGTACACAATGTGTGTTAGGATAACATGCCATGTGTTTGGGGAGTTATACGACCCGTTTTGGCAGAAGAACATGCCCATATAAAAGGATTAAGGGAACATGCCGTGTAGTTATTTATACGGGAAGTGTATCCATGTTTTGTAAAACTTGAATTCTTTCATTCTCTTATTCCCTTCATAACCATCCAATTCATAGTATGTGATAATATTGATCAAATTTGTGTGTTTGACATTGTAGATTATTTCATCGGAGACGTCCACCTGTAGTACTCTAGATGCAATGCAGCGATCAGACACCTGAAATTGTTGATCATAGACATCCAGCAGATCCTCCAGTTTTGCCAATCATGGTACCAACTGTCATTCCGGACACAGGTAATGATGCATCGTTTGAGAGGGCTTTATAAGTATCATATAGACCTTCTGAGGAGTACCACATCTTGCCCCTTCTATGGAAGAGCTGACTTGTGTTTTATAGTAGTAACATCCTCTCACCTTCGTAGGGGAAGGAGGACCTTAGGTTGTAGAGTCATGCTTAGAAGCCATGTTTTCAATCGTCGATCACCTCGAGATGCCTCCAGAGAGAAGTGTCAATATTTCTACATATATTCATTGGGATTCCAGCAAGAGATGGTCGTATGGGATCTCACAGGAAGGACACCAGCAAGTTATGGCTTGGGATGAGTTTTAGCATGCCTTTTATGACTAATTCAACATGGAGACATTGAGAGTTGATTGAGCATGAGTGTTCATGAGTCTTGAGATGTGTACACGTTATATTATTTATTATTATTCTTACTTCATAGAGATCCAATGTTGTACGCCTATCCTTGGAGGTGATGAGATATTCATGGGAATGAAGTTTGTGGATGGTCAGTGGAATGCCATCTAAACTCAGGTGAATATATTTAGGTTGATGACTATCACCTCTATCATCAACTAGGTGCTGATCACATAGCATAATCTGAGGGATTCTAGAGTTGTGAGATTGGGTGGCTAGACATCTAGAGTTAGTATCCATCCTACTGACAGCTGGATGTTCTATAGGGGGTCTCCACGAAGTGATCCAAGGAGGTGAGACACTTCTTCTGTTAGGCAGGTGTTATGCTACCAGTGTGGAATGAGTGGGCATACAAGGCCACATAACCTGAGAGACCTAGTGGAGTGACAATATTGTAGAAATAAGGGCCATCTTCATCACTTCTATTAGTTATTTTCACTAGCAGCTGGAGACATAGGTTCATCAATGACTCCTTGTACTGGAGCAGCACCACCAGTTTTTCACTATTCTGGGAACTAGAGTTCTTCCAGCTATTCAGGATGAGGTGGAGGTCATGGTTTTGGTAGTCAGTCAGCATTAATTCAAGGAAAATAGGGAGGATTAGCTCTGAGTGGTCAGGCATAGTCATAGGGCTATGGTACATGCCAAACATTTGTAGTGGAGCACACACAGTAGGAGCAGGATCTCAGACCCTCTACAATTCAAGGTACGATCTTAGTTGCCTGAGTTTTAGTTTCTCCTCCTTTTGATAGATTGGCTTCCCATAGATTTATATTTTTTGTTGTTGTTGAGTGACATGGGCTCTTTATCTTATATTCTACTGATATCTAGATGCTAGACACACTATTGGTGAGAAGAACAACTAGTGCCGGACAGTTCAAGGAGTTTCCTCTAGAGGTTGGTGGCTTTCACTTCATATGGGACCTTTATGACCTAGAGATGATAGGCTATGAATTCATTCTCGGAATGGACTAGTTTGTCCCTTTCTAGGTATTTCTCGATTGCAATCACAGTATGGGGAGTATCCCATCACCAAAGGGTGGATCATTTCTTCATAAGGGAGAATGTGATGTCAAGGCGAGCAGAGCTAGACCCATGAATAATGGGTTTGGAGGAGTTACAACCCAAATTTCTAGTCTATATCTAGACGACTGGGGGACTTCCCAGATGAACTTTCCCCTAGTGGTGGAATGTTTCCGAGATGTGTTTGCAAAAGAATTTTCAAGATTTCTTCTAGATCTTGAGGTAGACCTTCTTATTGAGCTTGTGCTAGGGGTGACACCAGTGTACATACATCCTTATAGGATGGATACACCTAAGTTGTAGGAGCTCAAGAATAATTTTGAGGAGATACAGGAAAATGGTTATATTTGAACTAGTACTTCTCTTTGGTTTTCACCTATCCTCTTTTTGAAAAAGGTAGACAATACCCTATTACTTTGTGTGGATTATCGAATATTGAACTAGTTTATGGTCAAGAACCAATATCACTTGCTGAGGAATGATTATCTCCTTTATCAACATCGAGGAGATTGTGTGTTCTTGAAAATTTACATGAGATCTGGTTATCATTAGTTGCAAATTAGACCATATGATATACCACTTACAGTCTTCTGGTGTAATTATGGTCTATATGAGTATATGCTTATGCCATTTGGTCTCACAAACACACCGGCAGTTTTCATGGCACTGATTAACCGAGTGTTCCACCCTTACATGGATTATTTCGTGGTAGTCTCCATTGATGATATCATGGTGTACTCTCACACTTGACACGACCATGAAACCCATCTTGAGATCATTTTGAGTACACTGAGAGATCATCTTTTATATTTTATGCTCTCAAAATGCAAATTTTGGATGGACCGGATGCACTACTTGGGTCATGTTATCTTAGAGATAAGAGTGTCAGTAGATAGAGAGAAAGTGAGAGCAGTAGTTTCCTAGGAGTATCTGAAGAAAATCTTGGAGGTAAAAAGTTTTCTAGGGCAGGCTGGTTACTACAGACATTTCATCTAATACTATTTATGCCTACCAACACAACTAATGGTGATGACTAATAAGTTTATGAAGTACTTGTGGAAAAATTCTCGTGAGTTCACCTTTTAGGAGTAGAAAGGGTGGTTTACTTCATCCTTGATACACGATTTTATAGAGCTAGGAGATATCTACATTGTTTCATGTGATGCTTCATGTATTGGTCTGTGATCGATGCTTATGATGGGAGAACGAGTCATTATGTAAGGGTCTCGGAAGTTGAGGCCACATGAGAGAAATTAATTGACACATGATCTCAAGCTATCTATAGTTTCTCATGCCATACTCTGTTGGAGAAATTATCTTCTCGGAGAGCATTTTGTGGTTTTCACCAACAACAAATTTCTCAAGAATACCTGCAGTGGGGATTCTCTGATTTTAAAACAAAAAAGGAGGGTTGAGTACCTCTAGTATTTTGACTTTGACCTTGCCTACATGCATAGGAAAGGTCAAACAGTGGCTGATATGCTGAGTTGGATGACTCTGATACAGTTAGTTCCAGAGGGTAATAGTGAGTGGAAGCTATTGGATCTGTTCTCTAAGATGCATTTGGAGGTTCACGACAAATAATGGAAAACATATCTTTCTTCAGTAGCTATTACCTCTACTTTTATAGATTGAATGCGAATGAGGTAGCTATCAGATTCGGAAGGATTAGTCCAATAGGAAAGTGATTCAGGAGAAGAAACTATTCAAGGATGGACTATAGGTAAGTATGTGATCTTGTGTTTCCAGGGGTGTGCTTGGGTGTCAGTAGACATACACTAGGAGTTGATGTGGGACTTTCATTCCTCAGTTTGGGAAGTTCTTCCTTGTGTCCCCAACATGTATCATGATCTACCCCATTAGGAATTGTGGCCAGTTATGAAGGAAAATATTGTTGGTTTCTCCATTAGGTGTTCAACCTGTCAGTAGGTGAAAGTGGGGCATTAGTTACTAACAAAGAATTTGAAGTAGTTAACCATTCCCGAGTGGAAGTGGTATGATTTCGTGATGGATTTCATGACAGGATTTCAAGGTTTCCTCGAGGGAATGATGAATTTTGGGTTGTAATTGATAGTCTCATGAGGGTTGTTCACTTCTTTCTGATTAGGGAGGCATTCAATTATAATGAACTAGGATGATTGTACATCCGATAGATTGTATTTTTATATGGGTTTCCACACTACGTTGTTCCTGATAAGGATTCACGTTTTACTTATTAGTTCTGGCAGGGACTTTAAAAGGCTTTGGGTACATAGGTAATTTTGAGTACAGCTTACCATCCCTAGATAGATGGTCAGTCTGAGAATATGATTTATGTGCTTGAGGATATGTTTCGAGCATGTATCCTTGAATTTGGAGGTTCATGGGATAAGTACATACATTTTGTGAAGTTTTACTACAAAAATAGTTTTCACAGAACTATTCATATGGAACCATATGAGGCCTTTTAAGGTAGGCCATACCGATCACCCATATATTGGCTGGAAGAAGGAGAGGCAGTTATGCCTGGACCTCGTCTTGTCGAGGAGACCACTGAGAAGATAGAGTTGATTTGGAATTGTATGGCTACTTCACAGTCTCAACATATGTATTAAGATGATCAATGAAGAGGACCTATGGAGTTCGAGGTCGGAGATCAGGTTTTCATGTGTGTCACAACGAGATTGGGGCACAAGAGGATTAGGTGACAATGTAAGCTTTCACCATGGTATGTCAGACTGATTGAGTTTTTGGGGAGAGTCAGGTTGGTTTACTATCAACTGTAGTTACCTCATAGGTTCTAGGCTATACACGATGTCTTCCTCATTTTCCATCTTCGACATTACTTCTCAGCCCTGTTTCATGTTCCTCAACCCGTGGAGTTAGAGGGTTGGAGGTGGATGCCTCATTCAAGGGGAAGCCTATACAGATTGTTGATCATAGTACGAAGGTTCTATTTGCATGGTATGTTCCTCTGGATTGTGTTTTATGACAACACAGACTAGTACAAGATAAGATTTGGTAGAGGGAGACTGATGTACGATCACAGTGGTAGGAGTTGTTTGAGGATTCTTCTTCTATACCACCAATGAAGGGAAATTCTGGGACATATTACTTTAAGGGGGTGGTTTATAAGTCCCTGGATCATTTTTCCTGGTATATTTTTATTTTATGGACATTTTTGAGAAAAGTGGTTTTACTTGAAATTTCATAAGTACAATCCATGTACATTGGGAATACACATCGTGTGCTTGTTTAATGCATGTATCCACTTGTTGGCTACGTCATGACCATGCACAAGACCATGTGTAGTAATCTAGAGACCACCTAAAGAGGGGGCCTATAAAAGATAGTACAAGCCATGTTATTCTAAAGTAAACACATTGTACATTTTTCTCATTAAACGTACTGGGGTCACATCTGACAGATATCAACACCTCCATCTTGAACAATTTTGTTCGAGAGAATCCATATGACATCGATTCATCCACTGGCCCCTGATCAAGAATCTGTTCTCTGATTTGACCACCTTTGATTCCATTGGGTTCACCACGATAATATCATTCTTATTTTAGAGCTTTGTTTTTTGATTTCTCTTCTATTAAGAGTTATCCTCAGTTGAATTTTTGTGGGTTTAGTAGATCTACGATGTTATAAGGTGATTCAAGGCCTGATACTCAAGTATATTTATCCCCTAACACTGAGGTAGGTGGTTTTTGCCTTTCCATAGATAGTCTTTGAATTATATGTGAAAAAGGTTCCAATACCCTTAATGGGAGTATTGCGTGTTTACAGTTTCATCCCTGTTTATAGCCTATAATGCTTGTATTTTTTGGTAGAGGTTAATAGTGAATATTGTTAATTTATATGCAATGGAAGTGTTTTTCCATTTCATGTTTGCTTGTTTTGACAGTTTGGTCTAGCTTTTCCTGTTGTGCTACTGTTTACTTTCAATTAGAAGTATTGTAGGATGGTGTGATTCTTATTTTTCCTGATGCTATACTCTAGACAGGTTAGCCAAGTAGTTCTTGAGGGTTACTTTTCCCACCTTTCATTTATATGCTTGTTTGATTTTCATAGGTTTGTTAGAACCTAGTGTAGTAGACCATAGAGATAATGGATGTATGGGCTTCTCAAGAGTGTCTGTTATTATTGTTATGATGTGAGACCATATAAGGAATTGATATAAGTGCATCATAAGAGTGTTTGTAGTTCCTCAATGTGGGACCCATGGGGAATGAGAATCATGTTCTTCCCTAGAGCACCATTTAGTTGTTGATATGAGACTATAGGAGAAATTGATCATGAGTGCATCCCTAGAGAGTCTATACTATAGCTGAACTCGATGGGTTAGACATTGTGTACTTCCCAAAGGGTTTCTTGTGTTTTCTAGGTTGGATAAGACATGATTAGGCTCTAATTACATTCTAAAGAGTTAACTATTATTGATTATCTATTTACATGCCATGTGGAACTGAATGCTTTGAAAGAGAGGAATTGTTTACTGTTGATTACTTCATTGTTTACGACATCATTTGTTTATTGCCTGAAATATATATTCATTGACAGTTAGTCACATATCTCTTGGTGGTTTCCTACTTGGATTTAGTATCACACCCTATATGGGCCATTCTTTTTTGTGAAAAAATATTATATTGTTGCTAGAATAGATAAGGGAATGTGCCCTTCTACTTCATATAATTGAAAAATTTGGAGGAAGATAGAATGGGACCAAGCATTGTTATGTGATGATGTATCACTATTTAGTTTTTTTCAAATACTTTGGGTTAGTACTATATTTCATCATTGTGACCTATTTGGATTCATTCCTAGAAATATGTATCAGGCATCATTATATAGGTTCCCCAACTATTTATTTCGTCAGTCTTCCACCATTTCTTTTTCTATGGTAATATTATTGCTTCCGCAATTGCATTATGTTTTACTTCTGCTATGTTATTCTTCCAATAAGGGAATAGATTCCCCACTATCACACCCAAGGCCCTCAATACTAGTTGGCAGACTATGGTGTTTGGGGAAATGTGCTTGAGGTCGTGTGACCATCCTGGTACGTGGTGAGTCTGGGCGGATTCCTGAACCAATACTTTACAAAAAAGATCAGTTATGATATTCGATGGAAGGATTTTGAATTTCAAGTGTGAGATCACATTTTAATGAATTTATATCCATTGAAGGGTGTTATAACATTTCGGATGAAAGGGGAACTGATCCTCAGGTACATTAGTTCTTTTGAGATCATGTAGAGAGAGGATATGTGGCTTATCATTTGGAAATGCCACATATCCTTTATAAATACATATGTTCTTTCACATCTCTTTATTATAAAAGTACATGTCAGGCCTAATAATTTTCCTCACTTATAATTTAATAGATTTAGAACCTCATTTATCTTACTTTGAAGAGCTTATCAAAAATCTGGACACTAAAGAACATGTGTTGATTAATTGGAAGACTCATATTGTAATCGATCCTTTAAAAAATCTTAAAATTGAAGAGGTGACGTAGGAGCCTAATGAACCTATGATTATGAAATACCAAAATATTTTTATGAGGTGACATTGTGGATATCTCAAGGATAGAATTGTTGTAGTAGGATTGAATGCAAGGACCTAAAATTCTACCAATGTGATATCTCTTCTTAGGTTTATTTTACTTAGTATAAATCACATAAAACCACATAGAGAACACAATATAAAATTTACAAATGATTAATGAATGAAATAAGAGATAATGTTAAATGTTAAATAACCTATATCATTGAAATAATAATATAAAAATAGAAATATTATATGACCCATATATATATTAAATGAATGAACGTTATAATTATATCATATTATATCTAAATAAATATTTTACAAAATATGAATTAACTGTTATTATTTTTTTAGTCATAAAAATTTAATTATAATTTTAAAATTAATAAAACAAATTAAAAGAAAATAAATATTACTAACATGGATTCATAAATCAATATTATTTTGTATTATGATTTTATTCTGGTTTAATGATACCTTATTTATTTGTTCATCGTTTTATAAAATCATTTCTAATTTTAAAATTGTAATTGTCGGGTAAACGATGATTTTAATTACAAATTAAATTTAATATAATAGAAAAATTATTTTCATAAAATGGAGTCCATTTTTTAATTATACTCATCTAACAGTGGTCATAGTGAATTTTCTATATTTCTCTAAAAGGAAAGATTTATCTGAATCGTAAAATACATTAATTTTCAGTATTAATACATTACAAGCTAAATACACTATTATGTGATTAATTGGTAATGTAAGTGCCACAATATAAAACATCGATTCATTATTTTTAAACATTTTATTATAATTCTCAATATATTATAATTATATATCCTGAATAATAATCAACTGAAAAATATTCAAAAAACACTTCAATCATCCACTATAATTATCAACCTCACCACATATTCTCCCCACACCATCCATGTTTTTAAAATTGTCAAATTTCATCCCAATATTCATTCAAATCCCCTCCCCCATGACTAAGATATTTTTTTCTCATCGAAACACCGTATCCACTCCCATTATTAATGTTCTCAATGGGATGAAAAAATGTGATAAAAACCACATTCTTTTCTTTTCATTTCATTTCACGTTCATTTATTTTTATCATTATCTCCAAAAATCCCCTAATCCAAATGGATTATTAACTCCAGTAACATAAATATAAAAGAAATTTTTATTATGATAATGGAATAATCCATTATCAAGCCCATTATCCTCTCTTTTTATTCTACACATGGAAACGTTGCTCGTGATTGTTGTTTCATTGCCTTTAAGAATGACATTTTTTCATTTTCATACACCATTTTCAATGATTTTTATTAATCCATTTAAATTGGTTAACAGTATAATAAATATTTTATCATAAAAATATAATCTTTAGGATGTAACATATTTTCATAATACCTAAAAACAAAAACAATGGAGTTAGTTATGATTAATACTTGTCGTAATAATCTAAATTCTTTTCACTAAATATATATTGTAATGATTCATACTCATAAAAAATGATTTGTATGAACTTTTAAACGTATTTATGCTCATTAATAACATGTAATTCTAATTATGTAGAATTATTCCCATTTTACATTATCTCCATTACTTTTAAACAAACAAATCGATCATTAAAACCATGTAAATGAATGCTCCCAAATGCTTTATTAAATAGAGTAACTCATCGATAATTAAATAAATGAAGATAATAAAATTTTACATTATCATATAAATATGTAAATTTTTTTACATTATCCAATTAATGGATTAAATTTTATTATACAATATATTATGGTCAACTGAAAAACTCATTCGAAAATAATGTAATGGATTCCACCTTAATCATCATATTTCTATTGTGTTATTCTATCCCTGCCTTTACCCCTATGTAAATATCATTATTGTCACTTATAATATATTATATTTTTATTTTCCAGGAACATATATCCATATTAGTTCATCTTTATTTTATGGGTAAAATCATGTTTGACAAGGTTCCTATCTCAATTCTTACTAATAACCAAACCCGATTGAACGGATCTTCCTAAATTCACAACTATTGCCACGTCCAAACCATAATATGTTTTAAGACTAAATTTTTCCATAATTAACAAATTTTTTCATAAAAAAATATATATGTTCAATTTCATATTTTATACCCACAATTATGATAAATAGAAATGACTTTTTTTTCAAATTGAACTCTTCATTGAAAATTAAAATTTGAATTTCTCCCATGAATTTCACGATTATTTTAATAGATTATTTTCATTAATTTCTACTAAATTGTTTAATTTTATGATTTATTGATATTTATATATTAATTTTATCATCTTATATTTTTTATTAAATGTTTTATGATATGTTTGACTATGGATGTTCTATCTAAATTTCATTAACCATACAACTCTTAATGGTTCGTGGTTATATTTATAGAATTGAGAATGATAATAAAATTTTATATGTCTATGTAATTTATGAATATACCAATTCATATAAAGAATTAAATTGACTTTTTATGTGATTGGTGGGACCCTATATATCCCATTGATTCAACGGTAGGTCCAATGTGATAAACAAGACAAGGTTTTTACTCATTATATACGGTGCCTTGGGCAAGGCCTTGACAACATGTTTTTGATGTCAATAATAATGCATTATCTCATTATAAAGATACCAATTTCTAGTAAATGGGATTATTTGACTATTAGTATATCGATAATTATGATATTATTTGGTAATTACTATGTCATCTTTTATTACAGTCATTTTATGATTAATATTATTCTTTATCAACCTATGTTTTAATCATTCACCATGATTTTGTGTATATATTTAAAATATATATTGATGTATTAAATACCATTACTAAGAATCAGGGATTAACCCATATTTATGTTTTATTTTTCTCTACGATGCGCAGATGAATATTATTAATAAATTACTGAGAAAATTTCGGTGTTATGGTTGTTTCCAATGAAATTTATATATTGTCTTTCCTTTCAACTTTTTAAAGTAAAACATATGATTTTATCAATATTTCCAAAACTAATAAACTATACAGACATTTACGATACAAGATACTTTTTTATTATGCCAATGATATGATGTGAGGAAAATGCTATAGGAAACACAGTTATGGATATCTTCCCCAAGGGTTTTAATAATGATTGCTTTCCAATAGATTAAAATGATATAAAGGAATAGTCAGTATATGTCTACTCTCACAACCATGGATTAGTGAGAATAATGATTTCAAAAAATGCCACTTTTTTGTAATTATATAGTGGATTTGGAGTATATAGAGTCTTATTCTGTTTCTACTGAATCCTTTTTTTTATGAATCATTTTAAAGGATCTTGATGTGGTACTAGAAACAATGATACCACAACATTGTATTATAATAATACGATTGTGGTGGCTCTCTCAAAATAGTCAAGGTCACACCAAAATGAAAACCACATACTTCAAAAGTGTCACCTTTTGAATGATATTTAACCAATGTTTAATGTTGTTGTAACTAGAGTAACCATAGAAGTGAATATAGATGAAAAATTTCCTAATGGAATATATCAGCAGAACCATGAATATTATTTGAGAGCTAGAGGACTGATGGTTTTTATCAGTTGGCTCTAGTGAAAATGGGATACTATTGAAGATGGTTCCCTAGAACCAACATATGTGTACTTAATGATAACATGTATTCATAGTTTTGAATAGTAATAAATTTATTGTCTCATTTTTATTTTTATTCTATCTAAAATATTATCAGATAATTTCATAAGAGTAGTTGTTACAATAAAAGGTCATAGTAGTTCCCCTCTATGAATAGAACCTAGACATTCCATTAAAAATATAAATAAATATGACTTTTATATCCATATTATATCACTTTAGGGATGCTAATGATACATGTAATTAGGTTTGGATACTCATATAACTTTGATGAACCTTTTCATGGTGTATTTCATTGGAAAAATCTAGTGTATAATATTAAGAGATCGAGACCTGCTAGTTGGAAATCCACATTATACGTGTTATTGGATGTTCCTATCCATCAAATTTTTTATTGATACATATAATTATATATTATCGTTAATGAGTTTTATAATTCATGTAGATTGAGGAATTTATGAACACTATGTTGCATTATGTTCATGGTGAGGAAGGTGTTATTGCGTCCATCATTAGCAATATTTAATTAATGAAAAATGAGAGAATATATTTATCCTATATGTTATGTAATATATGTTGATTTCTTAGTCACTCTGATTAAAATTATACTGTCAAAATAAATCCACGGTGAAGGGGTTCTATAGTAAAATTCAACTTCTTAAAATTCAAAGAATGGGACACAGAGCATAAAGAATGTCAGAACAAGTATATAACCAACATGATTAAGCATATCCCAATAAAGGGATTGTATTACATTGTAATCATCATCATGGGTTATTATATTATTGCGGCATTAAATTCTTCCTCTATGGGTTCCATAACTTTTTATTAGACGTTAACCTTGGACTTTAATTTACTTTGTCTAATTCAACTGAGAAAGAGACCTGTTGGTTCATGAACTAAGTGTATCAAAAATATCAAATAAATAATACATTATTATTTATTATTTAACATGTTGAATACATCTTATTTACACCTGTGGATTAATTATTATTAATTTTGGCCTGATCACATATATACCATCACCAATTATTCAAGAGAATCTTATGTGAGAAAAATATTTAATAAATATTTATTATATATTTAGAGAATATAATAAATTTTAATTTAATGGAGAATAATATGGTGATATTATTTTAATAAATTAATTTTTATTATACCAAGAATGATAAATATTGCCAAGAAAATACATATCAATATAGAGATGTAATAATGAACATCATATATTTAATATTATATGATTTAATATTATTTAATTTAATTTGAAATATTAATACATGTCATGAAATGATAATAATAATATTATTATTATCAACTTGTGGTTCTACATGTATTTAATAAATAAAAAATGGATATTTTAATAAAAATTCAACCGTATAATTTTATGTACCCAATTATATTATTTTACAAGTGATCCAATTCATTTGATTGGTTGTGCCCAATGAATTTTTAGAATCCCATAGAATCCATAGAGATCTACATTTTCCATGGATTCCAACATGAAGATAGATTTATATTCCTCTGTCTACCACTCTTAAAGATAGATAAATTAGTAGGGATACTTTATATGTGATTCATATGGAGATCATTGGATAAAAACACATGAGATTGAATCTTCCATGTTAGAACAAATAGATTCCTACGGGAATAATTGGAGATTCGTGGAATATGTTAAGATCACCGTTGGTGGGAATATACTCTTTATTCCTACTACAAAAATATGGTACAATGTATATCTATTATCAGATTACTCAATAATGAAAGAATTTTCGCATGACAATTCAATAATTTGTTAAATTTATTATAGACAATAAATGATGATATTCTACTATGTTATGGTGTTCTATATTTTTATATTTTATTCTATTCTATTCTAAAGATCATTGAATTTTCCTCCACATAATTCTTGGATTGATCATTGATCATGACAAAAATAAATGCTTGGCATGACCCAAAACATTCTCTTGATGTATATGGTATCTAGAAAATCTCCATAGGATTATTTAAAATATTCAAAATAAGAGTATAAAAAATTATTGAGATATAAAAATATAAAATAATATAGCCCCAAATAAATTTGAATCTATTTTTATGTCATGTCTCATGTTCATTGGACTCGTATCTGCTACCTCTAGATACTATTCCACAATTGGAAGATACTTTGTACTAGATGCTTGTGGATGAAATCACATTAATCATGAAGTGTATACTTTCACCACATTGGTTTTTGTTTTTTATGATCCGTTGACACTACATTGAGTATAATAGATAATACATAACGTCTTCATGTGTTCTGGATATATAAAGGAACAAAATATCGTGGGTTCTTTGGAGAAAATTCATTTCAATATCTCATTCTTATGAAACTAGAAGAAAATAAAAAGGGCTTATACATTGAATTTTATGTGTAATATAATAATCTTATTATCATGATCCACTATTAAACTCATCACACAATATATTTACTTTGATGAAACTCATTGAAATTCCACAGGATGAAAAAATAACTCCCATTAACAATGTCTCACGTGCCAGATGATGCTCAACAAAAAACACCATATCCAACACCACAATGTAATTATATTTCTCAAGAAATAAAACAAAAAAATAATTATGTTATTGAATTCCCATTTGAAATCATAGATTCTTCATTTTCTCATTTGATATTATCTGATGTGTAGAATTACAAATCTCAGAGAATTGGTTAACACATTCTGTTATGTTCTTGTGAATTTCTCAAGATTGAAAAAATCAATTGAATTATCAAGATTTATATAATTTTTATATAATTCGTTGATTAAAATAACATTAATTTACTTCCACTCTAATACCTCCCGAGTCATTAACACCACCATTGATTCCCACCATATCATTATGTATCACTTTAGTATTATGGTGGAACTTGTCACTATGGTCACATCATTTGTTCCCAAGAACAAAACCGAAAGATTAATTCAACTCAACCAATCCACATCAACATGATGATTATATGATCAATGGAACATTGGCGGGTCTTGGTGAAGGAAGAATTGTGATGGAATCTATAATTTGTTCCAATAAGCTTCCCCAACTAGAGCTTAAATGTGAATAGGTTTTGCTAAATGTCCCAATTCTTGGACCACCTGAACAATAACATCAACATTATTTCCATAAATGAAGAGATTCATTAGTTGTGTTTCATTATCATTATCTCCTTGATCATATTAAAACATTTTTTTAGATGCATGATTCTAAGAAACATTAATAAAAAATAATTAATATATCATTAGATTACTGATATCAACAACTCAAACAGGGTATTATGGGAATTTATACCATCAGTTAGATATTATGATATGTACTCCAATATATCAAAATTTAAAAAAGGAGAATATTATAATTAATCGTTAATATGTCTTTCTCAAACCACCCATAGTAACTTAAGACTCATTAGGATAATATCTGGACTAAAAATAACTTGAAACATCCTACTATGTCTTTCCATGATCTCACAACAACATACTAATATCGATGATTGATGAAAACCCTACACCATTGACACCACTCATTCATGGACCCACCCTGATATCATTGTCCACCGATACCTGATCTGACATCAAGATATCCTGAACGGAGTTCCTGATCCCTATGGGATATAGGCCGTATCCTTCAATCATACAATATAAATGTGGGTTCAAATATTCCCAAAAAATAGTGAATGAAAAAATAAAAAACAATATGCTCAAAAAATGATGAATTATAATGTACCACTAAAAAAATGTTTATCAGAAACCAAACCCCAAGATAAAAAACGTACCATATACAGGCCTGTTAAAACTTAATCTTCCTAAACGAATTAAAACTATTAGATGAAATTGTAAAGGAAATCCAAATCTAAAAATTAAAACATAAGATTTAGTTATTTTTATTATATAAAAATATAAAAATTCACAATGTAAAAGGTAGTGTGTATGATAAAATCTCACATGTCCCTCACAACATGTTCCATAAAAAGATTCCACTACAATTAGAGAAAATCATGCATTAAATTTTAAATGGGACACACATTCCAGTATATTTACATATTTAAAATGAATAATAATTTCATTTATAAAATGATGCATATAAACCCAAACAATGTCAAAATAAATAAATTTTATATAAATCATTATAAAATAAACTATTCACGATAAAAAAATTCACAATCAATGTATTAAATATAGATTTAATCACATCAATCTATAGAACGATGGTCCAACACATTTATGTAAATTAGTAACTAGCAATGTGAAACACAAACTCTCATATCTATGATCATGAAAAATTTCAACTCCCACACAATGTAAAATTAAAATCATCCACTCCTATTTAACTGAAAATTAAAAGACAAATGTTGTATTGTTATATTTTTCATCATTAATCAATTTCTTGTGAATTATATTCCTAGAGTGATATTCCCAACCACTAACTAACTACTTAGATCCCATGTTCTATAATCAATAAATAAATTTTAGGAAATTCATTTCAATTAAAATTACATCATCATTTAAAAATTATTTTCCAAATTTTTCATTTCAATATGAAAAATTAATTTCAAAAACAAATCCTAGAAATTTCATCATTTCATTCTCTTTAAAAATAAAACCAAAAATATTGTTAATTATAAAATCAATTTATAATTTCATTCAATTCCTAATGTACCCCCAAATTTATGATCCACTGGGTTTGAGGGTTTTATTTATAATCCAGACCAATTAAATTGAAAATTACAATTATCACTGGATTGGGTATTCAAACTTGATTTGACATAATTCTTTATTAAATAATAAAAAATTATGGGTTTGTTACATGTAAAATATGAAAAAAACCTCTTAATGTTATCCACATTACCAAAAATCAACACCCATAGTAGAACATTGTAATTATGGATGATCAGAATAATGATATTGAAATAGAACCTATACTCAAGATCCAAAATAAATGATGTTATTTTCATCAAAAATGTAATGATCTAATAATCCATACAGAGGAAATATCGAGAGAGTTGAAGAGATGTAATGAAATAATGAATCTCTTAATTAAGAGGGATCAACAAGATCCACTAGGCTTCAATCCTACTATAAATTGGATTAGAGTATCCCAAATGTGTTGTAGGAGGCCTCTATGACATAGTTTTTTGATATACCTCGAGTTATGGTCGATCATCTGTTAAAAATGTGGTAGGTAAATTTTGTAAATTAATTTTTGATGTGAAAAATAATAATATGAACTAATTGTTGAGATGATCCACCCTCTATGAAATTTTTTCACCTAGTACATGAACCCCAATGTCAGGACGATAGGTTTCTATAAGTTGGTGACACAATTTTTTTAACTATGTGCCAACTATGAAAACCCACACTGCTTGGGGTGGGATATTTTTCACTAGGTTTGTTAATGGTTGGATAAAATGGTGATCCAAACATGTATAATCCAATAGCGCACAAAGAATCCAAAAATCACCTGATGAAGTGGTAAATGAGACCTATATAAAGAGAGATCACAAAGTCAATCGATGAGAACCTAATATATCGTAACATGATTTTACATTTTTTGTATGATCATGGTTGTGACTTTTAAAGTCATTGTAAAAGATTGTTGGGATTCCTATGCGGGAAAATTAATATGGGTTATGTGATCCCTTAGTTACACCCCATTTTTTAATTTTTTTATAAATATTATGTGATATGTCGTCTTTCCATTATGTGTGAAAAATAATAAATTTAAATGAATTGTTTTTTTCAAATAAAAATTGTAGAAATGGATAATGATTCAAGGGAAAAAAATGTCCCTTATTCTCTATCATGATACCTTGCTACTGATGGTCAATGTCATTACAATTAAAATATTCCTAGATATGTATAGACTTTTATATATGGGAATTAATTGATAGAAAATTAATAAAATATATTTTTCAATATGATAGCTTCCATTTGTGACCCATGAGTACAGGATTTTTATTAATGGGAAGGATTGTATTCATTATGCCAATAAGGAACCTCATTAAATATTATAGCTATATGAATATCTGAAATTATCATGGGAATATTGTTACCCCCTACTGGTATGAGATTACCAGGTGGGTATCCAGTAGATCAAATTTATATTGGATGGGTAGAGGCCTGATGTAATATGGTTTTGGATGTTAAGAAATGTATTATGTCTTATATATATAATGATGAATGTATGTATTATCAAAAATGAAATTTGGGGTTATAAGATGATTAGAATTATTTCGAGGGATGTTATACCATTTGAGTGATGGGTGATGTCATGGGATATGAGATAGAGATAGAAGATCCCATTTAGGGTGATAGGGTTTTTATTTGACATATTTAACTTAAAGGGCCCCCTGATAATATTTTGACCAATTAGTGGGTGTGTGGAGTAATTGGAAGTGATGAATATTCGTGTTACCATTGAACATGAATCTATAACATAATGATGACAAGGATATAGTGACGATGAATGGTCATTAATGACAATATATGAACATGACTATGGTTGAAGGGTCAGAGCAGATAAAAAGAACTTTTATAATGTACTATACGATATAATATATTTTGGTACTCTTCACATAATTGGGTAGAAATGATAACCTAGGAGACGTCCTAGGAATAATAAATTTTAAATGTTTATTTATATTTCCATGGGAAATTTACCTATATGAGATATAATGATTTTCTTTATAGAATAAAATTAGTACTCCCCATGTATATTATTGTTGAATGACCAATTTAGAATTCTCTTGGAAATACTCATGGATTAGACAATGTGACAATCAATAATTATTGGGATACTACTTCAAATAAATCATTTTTTCTATTTTACATGTATAAATCATTCCCCAGAATAATATTACCATGAATGGAATTATTTCTAAATTATAAATTATACAATAGAATTAGTTGGGTAACCCTTACCCCATGTAAATGATTTTGAATTCATATGGTGGTTATAAATGACTTAGTTAATGATCCTGGTACTATTAGGTTTCATATTATTACATTTTATTAATAAAAAAATCCAACTAATAATATATGGATGATGGTTTTGGTACTGGACGATGTTGTATTCAACATAATTAGAATAGGTAAAAAGGGTACAGTGAATACAATCATTTAAATTAAGACATCTGGATCAATAAAAGATATTTATTTATTCTTCCATACAATTTTTATTTATTTAGTTAAGAATATATAATTTTCATTCACTGGATGACCAGTTTTTAAGATATACCATTATTGGTTCACTACTAATTTGTACTATAATTTTATATAGTTGTACAAGACACCTGGGTAATAATTCACTAATTATAGGTCTAGGTTGTCTATAGGACCTTTGATCCATGATACAGTTTGATAACAGAGTTTGTATTAGAGATATAGATGGGTAGTGCTCGACGATTGTTATATAAAATCAATATATTTTTATTCTTATATAAATCTTGAATATGTTATTTTCTATTGGGAGATCTGTTTTATTAAATTACTGTCTGAATGTAGGTTTATATGACTATATGTTTCTATGTTTAATTATATATATAACTATAGTATTATTCCCTTATGTTTACTATGATATTTAATGATGGAATATTTTTAGTTTTTATACATTATTTTAATTCCTAAATTATAGATTATTCATCCTATATTAACACACCATATAAATAATATTAGTAGACATCCTCAGAAATATTTGGAGTAAAAAATGATTTCATGTGGAGAATCTCTATGCGATAATTATCAAGTGGTCTCTAATCCAGTGATATAAAATGTGGTTTATAATAATATTTCTATTTTCTAAATATTTTAAGATTAGGTTTAATGGTAAAATTTTAATTTCATAACAGGTGATGGAAATCAGATTGGTGCATTTTGTACACCATTTGAAGTAGAAGTAATTTAATACCCTGACATGGGATTATTTTGATTTGTTTCCTATATTTTAGTATTCATTTTATCTATCTAGAAAACATCGATTATTGGATAATAATTTATTCTTTTCTTACTCTTTGACCATGGGAAAGAGGCAAGTATTATTGTATAATATTTGGAATATTGGTATCAAATGATATTCATTAACTTTTGATTGATTGATATCACATATAATAGAGTGTTTAATTGTTTAATGTGTCATAAACATCTTGTATATGGTTTTCATATATAACATGTTGGTGTAATTCTACTAAGATAGAACCCAAAAATATTTTATCTTATGAAAGGTCATGTGAATTTCATATGGTGGTACACTATGATGAAATACATAAATTCCCTTTAAATAAGGGATATATAATGACCTATTGTGGGTTGATATTAGAATATGACTCCCTATTTATAATTTAATGTGGAAAATGATTCATTTAATAAATTTTTAATAACTACACAAATGGAATTTTATCATATAGGTTATAGAAGGGATTATACATTATCAATACATTTAAATATGATTTCTCAAAAAAGGGTACTATATAATGATAAAATATTAAATTTATGAATGATATTGTGGTTCTCATGGGGGTAGTATTGTATTTAATATGGGGTGAGGATTGATTCCCATGTGGGATGATGACTTGTTTTGTGTTTCTAGACACAGTTTACATTAAGAACAGTAGTGGGTTTTTGTTTTTACTATCAGTGTTCCTAGGAATGTTTGTCTTGGAACAGAGGTGAATCAAAATTGTTAGAGATTTGGTGAGGTTTGGTTTATGGGTAAGGTGGGAGATCCCAATACCCATATGACATGGGATCAGAATACACATGAGTGATTTTTAGTTGGTTAGTGGAATAGAATTTAACAAATTCAGTGGTCATGTGATATGCATGATGGTGACTCAAGAGAAGTGATAGTCTAATTCTTATGAATTACATATAGATATAAGTCATTAATGGAATGTTTTAGATATGTAATTAAAACATGGAATGTTTTCATAGGTACATGGTATAAGAATTATGATATATTGTTCACCATAATGTGAACAATTTCTCATGATTTTATATCAATGTTAGGTTTTGAGGGATGAAACAGTGGAATACCCGACCCTATGTATTTCAAGAATAATTAATGAATATGTAGCATCTAATTATTCTAGATAGTAAAATCATGGATGTATTGATTGTAGGATTACATTTGTGTTTTTAATGAATCAGATAGTGGTAAGTGATTATTCTAATTTTCTTAAAATGGTAAGGGTTTTAGGATCAATTTATAGTAAGAAAAAAGTTTATTTTAAAATATTTTATATTGATATGAGAGGAACATAGTCTGTTTTATAGGTGTATGTTCTTAGGTATATGAAATGGAACCCACGAGAGCATCAATTTTGTTATTTTAATTGGTTGTGTAAGTGTATACACTAATTGGGTTTAGAAAATATTAACGTGGTACACATTTGTTATGATTAGTTATTATTGATTGTATATTAGTGTGTGGTCAGGGGTGGTTTGGGGAAGGTGGTATTTAGTTCAAAATAGAACGAATGATTAAAAATAGTTTTAATAAAATTATAAATTTCTCTTAGTGGAGTGATATAACAATATATATCGATCATTGTGTCATGATATGGAATTCCTAAAATACATTTCTTGTGAATAATTTTTAGGAATGAATGTTTTATGAAAATATAGGGATTTTTCTCATTGAGTGGTAAAAGGGAAACCATAAGTCGAGGAGTGCATCATTAGCTATTGGATTGTGTCTCCCTTTTTACAAAAAAAAATTGGTGAATGTTGTTGATTACATTAAGAGATAGTTGTGTATAAAAATTATTTTACATTCACTATTAAGGATTGGTTATGAAAAATGAGTTCATGATTAGTCATTGCATGTGGTGATTAATTGATAACTTTCTATGGTTAAATAATAATTGAATTGGTCATGTGGTTCTTTTGGTGGCCCATTAGTAGACAATTAAAATGAAATACGGATTTCGGTGATTTGGTAGATATAATTTTTTCAAGTCCCATCTAGAATTATTTATTTGAAGCAGGTTAGTGGAATTTGATAATGTCAAACATTATGGTTGGTATCATGGTGGTTTGTATATGATATAATGGTTTGTCATATTGATGGTATGGTTGTTCTTATAGATTGATCATATATACATGCTTAGTTGGATGAGGATGATACAATGTAATCAAATCATCAGTCTGGATTATAATTTGAGTTGGTGTTTGGAAAATCTCTAGATAACAATAGATTCTTTGGTGTCATAATTTGGTAAAAGGATAGAGCCACTATTCGTAAATCTCATTGATTGATAAATTTATATACAATTTTTCTAAATGGGATGGAAACTACACTGAGTGAGTTGATAAACTTATGGTAACTCATATCATATGTAAATTTCCATGTTGGGGAGAATCATGGCATATAAACGACCATTATGAAATGATTAGTACAATGGGGAGTGACACAAACCTAGAGTAAAACATACATATGAAACTTTTGTATCTCTTCATACAAAGTAGAAGGTAATAACATTCTATGTATGTAAGTGATAATGGTAAACTATTGTCAATATTTCTAATTAATAATTCAAATTATGTTTGGATTTATGTAATAGATTATTGTTTATAGTCGGATAAAAAGATGTGACATGATGACCATAAATTGGGGACTACAACATGCCCAAATTTGTGGATAAGTTGGATAAGAAATGTAACATTAGAGGGAATTTATATAGCCCAATTCCACTGGAGAGTTTTAAAATTAGGATTAAAATTATTTTTGGATTTTGTTGGTGGATCAACATGAGAACAGAGATTTAATTAGAAATTTACCTTTTCAGAAATCTATAGAAGATGTTATTTTAAATAGATTAAGGCCCATGTAGAATAATATGTGATATGGTTGATTTAACATAAATAATGGGGTTATTCTTAAATTACCCATAACAAAATAGGTCTTTTCATGTTGGATGTTATGGTAAAATCATACAATGAGTTGGGAGGGTCAGACACCTTTGGGAATAGCCACGGGGATAACCCCTCTACTGGGTGGCATAGTGGAACTAAAAACACATTGTATGGGGAACAATTATATGAATAATGTAGGATATTGTTGTGGGCCATTGTCCAGGGTGTTCATATAATAACCCCTAGACATATTGTGGAATCATCATCTAAGATGGATAGTTACCCATTTAACCATATTATCACCCCATGAAAGACACATTTGAGATTATTATATAATAGAAGATTTAATTTATTCCTATAAGGGTCCTTGGTTTAATAAAAATTATAGGAGTACCGTGAAGGGAATTTTTTCAACTCCTCCACACCCATACACTTTGATAATGACACATGATTATCAATCGATATTGTATTCAATGACATGAAACAACGGGCTCTTACGACCATGAATAATTTTTATTTAAATATGACCATTATAACATGTTATTATGCATAGAGAATTTGAATTTGAGAAAATTAATTATGATATATATATAATGGTCCTACTCAATTTAAATATATAGCTTAATTTTTAGGAAACATGTACTTATTTGTTTTGTAAAATTATTTTATGCATCACAAATATATCTTCTTCAAATAATAGATATATTGATTTATTGTAAGATAATATTATAATTTAACTGAACCAATTTTATAATATTTATTTCCTAAAATACTTATCATTTTCTATATAATGAAATAATAATTTGAATTGTATGAAATAGTTTATTTCTAAGAGAAATGATAATTTTCATTGAAAAAAGAAAATTATTGATTCTGTAAAAAACTTTATATTATTTTCATATATCTAAAAATGAAAATTTATTATTTTTTAAAAGAAATTAATTAACTCCGTTCTTTAATAATAATAAAATAAATTTTATTCAAATCAGTATTATGATTAACTTCTGAATAAAACAAATTTAAAAATAAGATTTATTTTTTAGAAAAACATTTTTTTCAATTTAGATGGTTTATTTTAATAATAATCTAATCCCCACATAAATATTATGTTTGCTATAATATATTCCATATATATAATTAATTTTTTCCAATTTTGTAAATACTTTCCTTTTATTTTTTGTTATTATGAATAGTAACCATCGAAAAATTTAACACCACAGCAAATTATAGATTAAAGTAACTAGGGTGAAGAATATTATGAAATGGATTTTAAGTCAACATAACAAATGATTGTAATCTTATGTATTATAGTAATTGGTCCTATATACTTATATATTATTGAAATTAAAAATTTCATTCCATTTTTATTTAATAATGTTGATTATGTTATTTTATTTAATGAATAATTTGAAAATCTATCTTTATTGAACGAAATATCTCAAATATGTTTTCAAAATTATAAAACATGTCCTCAATGAATAAAAATATATTTTTAATATTAATAAGTAATTTATATGGAAATTGATATTTAAATTTTTTGTAAAAAAATTATTAAAATTAATGTTATGCAATAAAAACATAGTGGATGTAAAGGTAGTGGAAAAATCAGGTAAATGAATTTAAAATTTTAAAATTTAATAATGGTCAGCCTGTAACTAAACTAAATGAAATTTAAAAAAAATATAACATATTATTAATTTTATAATTTTTTATCCAAATTATATTATTATCATATTATATTCATCAATTAAAATATGTGAATAGTTTTGAAAATGATATTAATGATATCTAGTTTAAACTAGAAATCATTTATATTATTTATAATTTATATAAATATTTTCATTGGTCATGTGAATTGGATACGGTATAAAATATTAACCAATTTCAAAGTATTGCTAAATTTTTCTTTTATTTTACCATTTGTGATCTCTAAATAGTAAAATTATTTAATTTCACATTAATTATCAATTGTGTTAATTGAGGTGGGGGTTAAACTAAAAGATAAGGGATAAATAAGTACATAATATTGTCAATTTTATTTTGATGATATTATTTGAAAAATATTCAGGTTATCACTAAATAAATCAATTTGTTTGAATTTTAAAGTTAAAATTATTTTTATTATATATTTATATTACGTAATTCGATGGTTGATCAACTAATCTATTATAAAAAACACCACCCCTACTCATTTTGAAAACATTATTGGTTAATATAGCTCAACCAATATCTACCCATATAATATACAAAATATTTCATCCCACATCATATATCACATTGTGGCATATAATTTGGAACTAATAAGTAGTTATATTTAACAAAAAGGTGGTTATTCCTAAATGGGGTTATCTTCATACCCAATTATTTTAATTTTATTTATTTTTCTAAAACAATTATTAATTTTCAAAAAAATAAAAAATAAAATATAAATATAATACATATATTTAGAAGTCACTATGTTTGGGGAATATCTTTTTTCTAATACATTGAATGCAAATGGAAAATGATACCACCATTCATGTTTCAGTGCATACTACCGCCTCAGGTACATATGATTTTTGTTTTCCCTCACTACAAATAATGTATGTTTTTTATGATTGATTTAATATGTATATATATTTGATATTTGTGAGAGATTGATTATTTTGGAAGCTTGACATATTATCTATCATTATTTGATTTTTATATTTAAAAACATAATCATCATGCTTGTGTACATACAAATAACATTTCCCACATAGCGATGTAATTATTTATTCCAACCGCCTATAATAGATTTTTATGGGTATGGATTTAATTAATGTGTTTGATATTTCTATCATGATAATTACTATTGAAATATAATATTTTAGTATATTTTATTAATTTATATCTTTCAAAAGATAAATTCGAATAATAATTGTATGTGTGCGACACCTCCTCACGAGTAGATTTTATTTATAAATTAATTGCATGAATAAATATAAAATTTTACTTTATATTATATAATAATAATTTTTTCATTAATATTGTTCTATATATTATGTAAAAATGAATCATATGACCAAAGTTAACCTATAAAATCAATTTGTAACGAATTATTTATTTTATTTATCAGTTAAATAAATGTAATAATTTAAATTCATAATCATACAGAAGGTTTTAATTGAATTAAATAGTTGTTATAATTTTAATCTACTTGATTTAATGAATATACATTGAAAATCCAGTCAATGGGAAAAAGTTTATTAAATAAAATTTCATTTCCCTGGTTATAAAACATCATCAATGAGTATATTATGCCAAAATTATAATTGAAATGGTCTCTAAATTTTATTAATTTTTATTTAATCATATACATTTTTATTTCCATATGATAAAATCATCACTTTATTCTATAATTAAGACAATAAAAATTATGATCATTCAAATGGTTTTCATTTTCTTTCTCTTGTCTTCTTAAGTCTTGTTCCATATCATGCAACATGATTTAATTTTTTTTGTGATTACTATTCCATGAATTAATTTTATCATATTAAATCATGTAATAAATTTTATTTAAATATAAATATTAAATAATTTATTTTAATGACTATTACTATATCATTAACGATGAAGTAAATGTTTTATGTTACAATATGATTTCATTTCAAGAATTACAATATTCATGGTTCCTTTGTGAAATTATGTGATTTTAATTTCTTTAAATATATATATATCCCCATTGTTTATTTTTTATGACTTATTTATTTAATTTTATTTTTCTATGTTTTTTACTTATGTCATTAATATGAGAATTTAATAGAATATTTGACCTTTATTTATCTTTTATATGGTGAATATTTTCTCATCTATTTCTGGGATCCTTTATATGTATTAATGCTGGTTCATTTAAAAGAATAAATGACTTATTAAAGTTATTTTAAAATATATTAAATATATTTATAATTGATTTAAAAGAATTTATTTTAGTTTTCATACAAGGTCATTTGGGTTTTACATGAACTGGGAATGAGATATATTTTTAACATTTATCAATTTATCATATTTTCTCTATATCAAAACTATCCATTTATTTGAGGTTTCTTTAACAGTTTTCAATGTTTATATTAGTTGAAAATATTTTTCTCAACATTCAGTGTATTGTGATTAAAAAAATAACAAATTAAATCATTTCCACCAAGTTTTAAAAAAATGTGCATAAATGTTATGTTAAATGAAATTTCTATCAATGAAAATGTTTTTAATCTTATAATTTTCTCAATTTGGGATATATTTCAATGATACCATCTTTATTATTTCTCTAGATATATTATGTTTTTAATGTGATTTTGACATATCCTATTACTTTTCTATGGGTTTATCAATCTATATGTATATTAGGATTGTACATAAGGTGTTTATACTGAAAAGTGAAAAATTATGATTGTTTTATTAATAAAACAATACATTGATATATTATTTTGATGATTAATGATTGGTTATATTTTAAAAAATTATTTTAGGTACACTATATCAATCCAATTCAATGGGTACTGCGATATAGTAAATTGTTTTATATTACTCTACCAACTTTATGAAGATAAATATTGTCTATTACTCATAATATATAATGACGTGTATAGAATATCGGTATTTCATAGTAGTTGATATAGTTAAATATTGTAAGGCACTTTTAATTTTTTAATTATCCCATATATTTTAATACAAGATAAATGATGTATTTTTCATGTTATCAGTATAGCGTCATTATTTTTGAAATATGTTATAGTATTTCTATTTATTGAGAAATATTTTTTCATGGATCATAATTATTGACCCTTTTTGGGAATTATTTGTTTTAAATATTCATTCCCATTTTCATTTTTTCAGATCTAGCTATTGTGTGTGTGAATTGTCTTATGTTAATATCATCCACATTCAATGTGTTCTCATAATATTATGAACATCAAATGATTATTAATGAAATTATATTTTTCATTACTATGTTTATAGTTACAGATAATTTAATATATTTAGTTTTTGTTTCCTAAACCCACATTATGATGAACGATATTAAATAATTTATTTATTGAAAATTTTCATGTGGGTGAGGAAGAAGAAAAAATAATAATAATAAAAGTTGGTCATAATAGGGAAAACCTCTCACATAAAATCAAATGTAATGTTATATAATAGTTCTTTTTAATTATATAATACTCAAAACCTAGATACACCTTTGGTATTTTAATGATAAAATAATTCTGTTTGATGAAGTATGTTATTAGGGATAATATTGGTTCATTTTTTAGTATTAAAATAATAATTGTAAAGATTACATTTTAATAAAAAAAAATAAGAGTGTTCAATTTTACTGAAATTATAACATGTTTCAAATCAGGATTTTTATAACATAAGAGAAATGAATAATATCATATGTTTATATGTTCACGGTCTACCAAAATTTTATAGGGAGTCAAACACCTTTTCTTCTTTATATGAATTTATTTTAAGGTGAATAATGATATTTTTAGAGACATTATATTCGGTTGAGATATATGTAACAATTTATTTTAACTAAGAGATTTTTTTTTAATAAATAATTTAAAATATTGGAATATTATATGAAAATATATTAAAAATTCATTGAGGTTAATATAATTATTATTCTGTTGGTTATTGATGTTATTTTTTATATAATTTAATTTATTCATGGAATGATATATTTTGATCAGTTAGTGTTATTATGGATTTCTTAGTGTAAATTTTCTTTTTTTACTTCATATAAATGTTTAATATTTTTGGGTATTATCATATCTAATTATAACCATTTTGGTTTTAGTAAAGTATAAAATATTAACTTTTTTATCATTAACAGAATCATATAATCTTTCAAAATTTTACCCTTTCTGAATATGAATAATTCAATGTGGATACAAATCACTTGGAATATAGTATTTCATTGAGGTAGAAACTTGATAAAATATGAATCCAATGGGTGAGAATGAATTTATGGGGTTCAAAAAAATCATGTAAGCTTTTTTTCTCATTTAAGTTTTATTAATATTAAAATAAACCCTACCATTAGATAAATGATTAGGAAAATAATTTTTTTTACTTTTTTTAAAATAATTTCAATTGATTTTATGGCCTTTTTCACACCGCATTGGTGTTTAGTATTGTAGTCACTGCCTTTATCCCGATCATTCAGTTTGTTTTGATCAATATTATCTTTCAAAATCTACATTATTTGGATATTTCACGTATGCATATTGTAAATATAATTGATTCCCATTAATTTTATTATATTTTAAAATCTAGGTATGTGATATTCAAGACGGACATCAAATTTCTTCTTCTATCCTTTCAAAGAGTTGTTTAATAACCATTTTTAAGATGTGGTATTTTAATAATTTGATAAAAAAATTAAACAAGTGCATTTATATGGTCAAGCTAATATTATGAAAGAAACTTTTATATAATGGAGGAGAATGTAATCCTCTGATATTTTCATATAATATATTATTTTTTAGATTACACGAAATTGAACACCCTAAATTAAATACTATGAATGACTATTATTTTAATTTTACAAATATAACCTAGTGACATTGTTTTAATATACTAATTAGGGTTACCAGATTATGATATATATAAATATATATATATAAATTTCAAAGTCAATAAAAATTTATTTCTAATTATTTTTGAAATAGTCAATAAATTATTATTAATGTAATTTTATACTACAAAAATAATTTTTCTCAATAAATATTTTATTTTTTTTCTGATAGAAAATTATAATTTAAGTATATTACTTTTAAATCATGTATTTGTTTAAAAAATATCATTTATTATATAGGAATAAACAATTATGTTTTCATGGGATTTTGGCATTTCCTTAAAAATAATGAATTTTTAGTGAATGCAGAAAAATAAAGATTTCATAGATTGATGATATTTTATTTTTAATTATTTATGAAGGGATGCATTATTTTGAAATTGTTTTAAAATTTATTAATTTCTTTTTCATTAAATAAAATCTAATTCATGATATTAAATAGATTATTATGTTGAATTTTAATTTCAATCCATTTTTTAATTTAAAATATATTTTTCTGTGTAATAATATTTTCATAATATTATTATTGAAATATTAAAAATATTTTCTTCCACTTATAAGAATTAATATTCATAAATATAATTTCATTGTCAGAATTAAGATTCCAAAATTCTATAAATAGGTTTGTTTTATGTTTTTTCATAATAAATAGGAACCATGGTAAAATTTAACGCATTAATACTTACTATAGTTGGTTATGAAGAGTTAAATCTAATGTAAACAGCTTTAAAATAACAGAAACAAATTATTTTATTTTTTTGAAGAATTTATTATGACCAACACATTCATAGATTGGATAATATTAAACATTGAGGGAATATTTCTTTCATAATGACCTGTATATAAGTTAATGTGACACATAATTTAAAAAATTTACTTTATTCATTATAATTTCTCTAAAATGTTATCAAATTGAAATAACTATTCATTAATGGTTAAAAATGGTTATTTTAGATTAATATATCTTTTATTGATATATCATGACATTTTTTATCAAATAATTATAAAAATTGAATTTAATATTTTGGAACAATGATTGTAATAAAATTATAATATAACATATATGATTATCAAAAAAAATTATTATATGTGGGATATTATTTGTGCTTTATAATAATTTTAGAGAAATATAACATATTATTTATTACATAAAAAATTACCTATGAAATAAATTACTATCATCATAGTATTTAAAATTTATTTAATTGTGTATTATTGAAATTTAATTTAATGCTCTCTTTAGTTAAATAATATATTATTGAATGACTTATAATTTATAAAATATAAATAATTTAAAAAAATTATATATTATTTGTTATCATAAAAACAATTTCTAGTTATGAGTTATATTTACCTTTATAGTATCATTCTTTAACAATAATATTAAAATATATTCTTATCATGATTATAAAAAAAGGGTTACCTGGGGGTTCAAACATAATGGTAATAGTTAAAAATACGATAAATATGTCATGAATTAATTTAGAATGAGGTTATCTCATCAAGACATCACAAAATTTCAAAATATATCTATTTAGTTCCAAAATAACATGAAAACTAGTTTAAATTAATTTAAAAAATTTTATAATTCATTTGGTTCCCTAATCTACTTTATAGAAAGTTGCCACACCTCCTCTATTCATCGAATTTCTTAAGTCCTTTATGTTAGGAAAGATCCAACCACATAAATTCCAAATTTTCCTACCTAATATATAGGTGTCATAGTCTCACTAAAACATATTCCATGAATTATTATGTTTTAATTGATATTAGGTTCTCCAAAAAGGTTTCATCATATTAACAGAGTAATTTCATTTTAAATACTCTCATAGAACCTTCAGTTTATTCATAAACATTCAATTGTAATAAAATAAGTATCTTATATATATATTTTTATGAAAATATATTGTTATTCATCTACCAAAAAATGTAAAACAGAACCATTATTCTTTTGGATGGGTGAACAACAACCTCACGACTAGAAGTATTTCACTTCATATAACTAGATTTCATGGATGGTCTTTATGATGGATTTAATTTATAGTTATGATATAAATGGATTAATTATATTTCTCAAAATTTATTATATACTATATATTAAAAAATATATATTTCGTTATAAACAAATTCATCATATATATATATATGTTCTACCATCAATAAATAGTTATGTACCTCATTTTTACAATTCTTACACTCTTGAATGGTCATGGAAATTTATTTAATGATGTTATTTGATTCTTATCACATCATAATAATTTTTATAGGATAAGTTTTTATTTTTATCTTTTTGGTTATTTCTATTCAATTTTAAAAACATCACTTTTTTGGACACACCTACCACTACATCGTGAGCAGATAATAGTCGTTTCATGATCAATTTTCACAAAATAATATAAATATGTATTATCTATTTGAAAATATGATTAACAAATTAAAACATTTCATTATAAGATGTAACTGTTTACAAAATTTCCATGTTCAAATTACTAAATTCGTCCTATATTTATGAATTGAACATCCTCTAAAATCCTTACATGAACTAACACATTGTGTTTAAATATTTCATAGAAATAAGTGAAATGAAATATATAGTTTATAATTTATAATTCTACAATGTTTTATTATAAGTTTAAATAAGTAATTTATTTTTACTCTAAAGTAGTTAATGTGAATACATGTTAATTTTGGACATGATTTAATGGTTTTCTTTACTCAATTTATTTTCATTGGGTTATAATAATTATTTATTGAACTATTTATGAAGTGATTTTGTTTGAATTTATTTTCAAATTAATTTATATTATATATATATTTTTATTATGTTTATTTATATATTTTTAAATTATCACTTCAATTAATAACTATAAATTCTAATGTTATTATATTTTCAAGGGTTTTTTGTCTCAATTTAATTTCCTTGAGACAATTTGATATAGATCACCCTAATTAAATTTTATGGTGTACTTAAGTGTAAATTAATTAATATTTAATTTTATATTTATTTAAATAATAGTTATTGCAGTTACATATCATATTATTTATTTTGATGAATAATTATCAAAAAATTAAAAAAGCGGTAAATGATTTATGTTAAAATCTAATTTCATTTCATGGATGATAGGTTTAATATTTCATAATGGGAAATTCTATCATCATAACTAACTAAACCATATATATATTTCTATGATATGTATATATAATTTATTTTTATTATTTAATTTAATTTTTCTCTCTTTGTTATGTAAATATATCAAAATAACATTTTTAAGGAAAAACATGCTTTATTTCTCTTTTTTACAATAAAAGTTTTATCTTCCATGTCCATGATCTATAAAATTTTCACATGATTTTTTTTTCAATTCATAAGTCATTTATTATGTTAATTGATATCATTATTTTAATTTTAATAAATTTGTTTTCAAAATAATATTTTGTTTTTATTTTATGAATATTGTACTTTTTTTATCGAATGTGTGAATGTGATATTTATTTTAACCATTACCAAATGAATGGATTTTACTACCATTATAAATATTATTTTATTTGGTGTCGTATTCTATTTTTTCCATGGTTATTTAAAAAAAATTCAAAAAATTGATTATAATATTTTTTAGTCATTATCTAAATAAAATGAAATTTTCATTTATTTCAAAGAAATGTATTTACTATTCTTTTATATATATTTTTCATATAAATAAATATACATTATTATTATTAATATATTGTCCAATGGGTATATATTCAAATTATACTATATTTATTAATTTTTTGGATTTATTGTTAAATGGTTAAATAGATTATCATAGAACCTAATTCCCCCACACTAGTTACTCAGGGAAAGAATGATGTTTTTTTAATGGTAGATATGTTGAATGGTTAAATATTCAATTTTTTTAATATTTTGTTTATTGTACATATGTTTGGTTGATTAATGGGTGGTTACTTATAAAATAACGATGTGCGGCTCCATTATAGCCCTCAATTGTATTAGATAAAGTGATACAGTTAGTTTTTATATGTTACGCTTATGAGATTACATTTTTAATTATTATAAGTTACTCGTAATATAAAATAAAGTTTAACAAATATGATTAGATCATTACATATTATATAGTTTACTATTGTATGTTACTTGTTGTTTAATTATCGAATAATATTTTTGGTGATTCAATGTTGTATGTTTCTTATTCCATTTCACCATTAATAGTTTTTTATGCGTTAAATATCATTCAATTCTTCCTTTTAGTAAATGTCTCATGAATTTTGACTCATTTTTCTATAATATTTTTTAAATCCTTAAACAATGTCTCATATTTATGTTACATGTTTTAAGATTTATTGAATCTATTATGTTATTCTCACACTCTTTTAATATGTTTTCATACCATTTTGAACCTCTTTTTTATCAAATATTTTAAATTGTTAATGTCCATATTTAAAATTAATGATTTTTTTGATATTGAATTCTTATTTTTAATCATCCATATTTTATAAGGATTTCGGTTATCTATGTTATTTATAAAAGTGTTCCATGTGAGTGATGATTAAGTCATAATATTAAGTTAGGAAAGTATGGTCTAACTGAACATAATTTCATTTTAAAAAACATGGTTTATGTTATGTAAGTGTTTCCTTTAATTATATAATAAAATAAAACTAAAATTTCATTGTTTAATAATGTAATCAATAATTTTTTATTTTTGTTTTATGAATTATATAAATAAAATTGGGTAACGTATATGTGTATTTAAACCATAAATTTAATTATTATTTTATGATAATGGATTCCATGAGAGTGGGTTTCTAAAGGTCCCAATTAATAACAAATATTGGTTTATTAGACTTTTGAAATTAATATTTCATTATGAGTTGTTAAATTAAGAGTTATAGATACCATCAAGGGTTTATAAGTATGTGTCTGATCAAAATATTATAAGCATTAGTACACCTTTTATGTGATCATGTTAATGATTTAAAGGTGATTAATGACATTTTGAAAGACCCTTTGTGTGGTTAAAATATATGTAACCATTAGGTTAGACATGAATGATAAATTTTGGAGAATGTTATTTCATTTTTATGGATGTAAGGTGTAATGTAGACAAATAATTAAGGTTAATACTCTTATTATAGGTTATATTAATGAAGTCAATTTTGAAATGAGGTTCTTTATTTATAGAATGGCCAATTTTAAACATTTGGTGTTGATATAAATATTATTTTGTTTAATAAATTATTTATTCATACGAATGTTTATTAATTTTGAGTATTTTTTTGTCATGTGAAATCCATATTGAATTAATTGAATTCATGATAATAATCTATTTATCCAAGTATATATCCTTTTATATATTAAATTTTATAGAATTAGGAATAATAATGATTTATCATGGATACCCATCAGTTGGAATATCTGTAGAGATATAGGTGGAAAACGGTTAAAACGTGAATACAATGTAAAAAATTTGTGTTATGGGTTTGAATGAAATCAATTAGTTATCTTTATCATGTTCCCAATCATAATAGTATCATTATACCTCTCATATTGATAAAAAAATATTCTAAATTAAATTCATTTCTTGTGTTTAAATTATATATAAGGAATTTTTTGTCATTTCCCAACTCAATGGTGTCTCCTTTTGTGGTCATTACTTTCTCATGGTTACTCAATTTATTGTGATAAATTTTATTTGTCACTCTCCATCACTATTTGGAAATTACTTGTCTCATATAGATATTCATTTTCACAAACCAAAATTGTTACTTTATTTATAAACCTAGTTCATTTTTTATCTATATGACCTTTATATTTCCCTCTATCCACTTTTGGAAATGATGTTTCTGTTATAATTTATATTTTGAGGAATTTAATTAAAAATATTTTTAAATAATAGATCATGTAATTATCAATAAATAGATAGTCATTCAAGGAACCAATTTTATTAACGAGGGTTGAATATAATTATGATATATTTTAAAATAACTCTATGTTCAAGACAGTCAAAGATACTCAAACATCGATCTATAACATCTAAAAAATTATATTATTTAAATATGACTGTTATAATCCATTTATAGAATTGAAGGATCTCAATTGGTGTATAAATACTAAATTTATATACATACAATTCCTAATAAATAAAATTGTAATTATTATTTCTTAGCAAATAACTAGAAAATTTTTAGAAAAATAATTTTATGCTTCAAAATTATATTTTCCTCATTAATAGTATTTTTTTTTATTTTCTATGTTAAAATTGTAATTAATTTCAGACCTATTTAGAAAATGAATTTGGAAAAAAGATAATTAATTTTCATACAATTATTTTAGTATTATCATAATTTGTAATTTGGGGATTTTTTGGATATTATATATTTTCCAGGTAATAGTAAAAAATACCGATTTTATAGATAATTATATCTTTTTTTCATTTATTTTAATAGTTTGATATAAATTTAGATTGGATTTAAAATTTAAATTATTTAATACTACTAAAAATAATAAATTTATTTTTCTTTCTATAAAAACTATCCATTATTCAGATAAATTTTTTTATTATATGTAGATTACATTTTTCAGGAAAAATGTTTCTTCATTGCATTTTAACAAAAAAATTATTTTAATTTATTAAACTTCTAGGAAATGAAATGGTAATATGGATTGAATGATTATAATTAGTATGCTTAAATTTTTTCTAAATATTTTATTACTTTTTTCATTATGATAATTAATCATTATATTATTTATTAAAATAATAAATGGTAAATTGGGATAACTACAGGTAGAAATAATTTGAAGAGGGTTTTAGATCACATTAACACATTATTTTACTCATTTTTATAAATGGAGATTTAATAATCCATATATATACTCTACCATATCATACTTTTATTCAATTTTCCTTTTATAATGGACATTATATTATATTATGTAAAAACTAATCCCCAAAAGTCACTTTCATGATTTTAATATCTATAATACCATTTCAAAAGTATAAACCGCTATCATGAATGATTAATATTTTTGTAGTCAATATGAAATATTTTTGGGTATAGACATTTTATAATGTTTTAGTGTTGAAATATTTACGTTAAATTATTAATCAATGCCAACATAGTTCTTGTATGTGCATCAGAAAAATGAATTAAATAATTTTAAATACATAAAATGAAATTATTTGTGGGAGAATAATTAGGATATAAAAATGTTTTAGAGAAAAATTATGATCTTTCAAATGGTTTTCATTCTTTTACTCTAGTCTTCTTAAGTCTTGTTCCATATCATGCACCATGATTTAATTTTTTTCTGTGATTACTATTCCATAAATTAATTTTAACATATTAAATCATGTAATAAATTTTATTTACATATAAATATAAAATAATTTATTTGAATGATTATTATTATATCATTAACGAAGAAGTAAACATTTTATGTTACAATCTGATTTCATTTCAAGAATTACAATATTCATGGTTCCTTTGAGAATATGTGATTTTAATTTCATTAAATATATATATATCCCCATTGTTTATTTTACTTAGTAATTTAATTTCATTTTTCAATGTATTTTACTTATGTCATTAATATGAAAATTTAATAGAATATATGACCATTATTTATCTTTTATGCTGTGAATATATTCACATCTATATCTGGGATCCTTTAAATGTATTAATGCAGGTTCATTTAAATGAATAAATATCTTATTAATGTTATTTTAAAATATATTTAGTATATTTACAACAGATTAAAAAGAATTTATTTTCGTTTTCAAACAAGGCCATTTGGCTTTTTACATGAACTGGGAAGGATATATATTTTTAACATTTACCAATTGACCATATTTTCTATATATCTAGACTATTCATTTATTTGAGGTTTCTTTAACAGTTTTCAATGTTTTTATTAGTTGAAAATATTTTTCTCAACATTCATTGTATTGTGATTTAAAAAATAACAAATTAAATCATTTCCACCATGTTTTCAATAAATGAGCGTAAATGTTATGTTAAATGAAATTTTTATCAATGAAAATGTTTTTAATCTTATCATATTCTCAATTCGGGATATATTTCAATGATACCATCTTTATTATTTCCCTACATATACTATGTTTTTAATGTGATTTTGATATATCTTATTACTTTTCTATGGGTTTATCAATCTATAAGTATATTGGGATTGTACTTAAGGTGTTTATGCTGAAAAGTGAAAAATTATGATTGTTTTATTAATAAAACTGTACATTGATATATTTTTTTGATGATTAATGATTGTTTATATTATAAAAAACGATTTTAGATACACTATATCAATCCAATTCAATGGGTAATGCGATAGAGAAAACTATTTTATGTTACACTAATAACTTTATGACGATAAATACTGTCTATTACTCATAAGATATAATGATGTGTATGGAATATTTTTATTTCATAGTAGTCGATGGAGTTAAATATTATAAGGCACTCTTAATTATCTTTAATTATCCCATATATTTTAATACAATATAAATGATGTGTTTTTCATGTGATCAGTACAACTTCATTATTTTTAAAATATGGTTTAATATTTCTAATAATTGAGAAATATTTTTACATGGCTCATAATTATTGACCCTTTTTTGTTAAATATTTGTTTTAAATATTCATTCCCATTTTCATTTTTTCGGTTCTAGCTATTTTGTGTGTGAATTGTCTTATGTTAATATCATCCACATTCAATGCGTTCTCATAATATTATGAACATCCAATGATTATTAATGAAATTATATTTTTCCGTACTATGTTTATCATTATAGATATTTTAATATATCTATTTCTTGTTTCCTAAACCCCACATTATGATGAAAGATATTAAATAATTTATTTCTTGACAATTTTCATGTGGGTGATGAAGAAGAAAAAAAATTAATAATAAAAGTTGGTCATAATAGAGAAAAACTCTGACATAAAGTCAATTGTAATGTTATGTTATAGTTCTTTTTAATTATATAATACTCAAAACCTAGATACACCTTTTGTATTTTAATGATAAAATAATTCTGTTTGATAAATTATGTTTTTAGGGTTAATATTGGTTCATTTTTTAGTATTAAATTAATAAGTGTAATGATTACATTTTAATAAAAAAATACGAGAGGTCAATTTTACTGCAATTTTAACATGTATCAAATCAGGATTTATATAACATAAGAGAAATGAATACTATCATATGTTTATATGTTCATGGTCTACCAAAATTTTATAGGGAATCAAACTCCTTTTATGCTTTATATGAATTTATTTTAATGTGAATAATGATATTTTTAGAGACATTATATTCAGTTGAGATATATGTAACAATTTCTTTGAACTAAGAGATTATTTTTTAATAAATAATTTAAAATATTTGAAAATTATATGAAAATCTATTAAAAATTCATTGAGGATAAAATAATTATTATTCTTTTGTTTGTTGATGTTATTTTTTATATAATTTAATTTATTCATGGAATGATATATTTTGATCAGTTAGTGTTATTATGGATTTTTAGTGTAAATTTTCTTTTTACTTCATAAAAATGTTTAATATTTTTAGGTATTATTATATCTAATTATATTCATTTTGGTTTTAGTAAAGACCAAAATATTATCTTTTTTATCATTAATTGAATCATATAATCTATCAAAATTTTAACCTATTTGAATATGAATAATTCAATGTGGATACAAATTACTTCGAATATAGTATTTCATTGAGGTAGAAACATGATAAAATATGAATCCAATGGGTGAGAATGAATTTATGGGGTTAAAGAAAATCATGTAAGCTTTTTTTCACATTAATGTTTTATTAATATTAAAATGACCCCCATAATTAGATAAATTATTAGGAAAATTATTTTTTAACTTTTTTTAAAATAATTTCAATTGATTTTATGGACCTTTTCACACCGCATTGGTGTTTAGTATTGTAGTCATTGCCTTTATCACAATCATTCCGTTTGTTTTGATCAATATTATCTTTCAAAATCTGAAATTATTTCAAAATATGAAGTATCCATATTGTAAATATAATTGATTCCCATTAATTATATTATATTTTTAAATCTAGTTATTTGATATTCAAAACGAACATCATATTTCTTCTTCTATCCTTTAAAAAAATGTTTAATAACCATTTTTAAGATGAGGTATTTTAATAATTTGATTAAAAAAAATTAAACAAATGCATTTATATGGTCAAGGTAATATTATGAAAGAAACATTTATATAATGGAGGAGAATGCAATCCTCTGAAATTTTTATAGAATATAATATTTATAGATTACACAAAAGTGAACACCCTAAATTAATGACTATGAATGACTATTATTTTAATTTTACAAATATATCCTAGTGACATTGTTGTAATATACAAATTAGAGTTACCAGATTATGATATATATAAATAAATATATATAAATTTTAAATTCAATAAAAAGGTATTTCTAAATATTTTTGAAATAATCAATAAATTATTAGTAATGTTATTTTATACTACAAAAATAATTTTTATCAATAAATATTTTATTGTTTTTTCTGATAGAAAATTATAATTTATGTATATTACTTTTAAATCATGTATTTGATAAAAAATATATCATTTATTATATAGGAATAAAAAATTATGTTTCCATGGGATTTTTTAATTTCCTTTAAAATAATGATTTTTTAGTGAATGCAGAAAAATACAGATTTCATATATTGATGATATTTTATTTTTAATTATTTATTAAGGGAGGCATTATTTTTAAATAGTTTTAATATTTTTTAATTTCATTTTCATTAAATAAAATCCAATTCATGATTTTATAAAGATTATTATGTTGAATTTTAATTTCAACCCATTTTTCAATTTAAAATAAATTTTTTGTGTAATCATATTTTCAAAATATTTCTATTGAAATATTAAAAAAAATTTCTTCCACTTATAAGAATTTATATTCATAAATATAATTTCATTGTCAGAATTAGGATTCCAAAATTCAATAAATAGGTTTGTTTTATGTTTGTTCATAATAAATAGGAACCATGGTAATATTTATCGCATTAATACTAGCTATAGTTTGTTATGAAGAGTTAAATCTAATGTAAACAGCATAAAAATAACAAAAAAAAAATTATTTTACTTTTTTGATGAATTTATTATGACCAACACATTCATATATTGGATAATATGAAACATTGGGGGAAAATTTATTTCATAATGACCAGTATACAAGTTAATGTAACACATAATTTAAAAATTTTACTTTATTGATTATAATTTATCTAAATTTTTATCAAATTTTAATAACTATTCATTAATGGTTAAAAATGGTTATTTTAGAGTAATTTATCTTTTATTGATATATCATTGAATTTTATTTTATCAAATAATTATAAAAATTTAATTTCTTATTTTGGAACAGTGATTGTAATATAATTATAATATAACATATATGATTATCAAAAAAATTTATTATTTGTGGGATATTTTTTGTGCTTTATAATATTTTTAGAGAAATAAAACATATTATTTATTACATAAAAAATTACATATGAAATGAATTACTATCATCAATGTATTTAAAATTTATTTAATTGTGTAGTATTGAAATTTAATTTAATGCTCTCTTTAGTTAAATAATATATTATTAATGAATTATAATTTATAAAATATTTATAATTTAAAAAAAATATATATTAATTGTTATCATATAAACAATTTCCAGTTATGAGTTATTTTTTCCTTTATAGTATCATTCTTTAACCATAATATTAAAATATATTCTTATCATGATTATAGTAAAAAGGGTTACCTGGGGGTTCAAACAAAATAGTAATAGTTAAAAATCCCATAAATATGTCACGAAATAATTTAAAATGAGGTTATCTCATTAAAACATCACGAAAAATTCAAATTATATCTATTTAGTTCCAAAATAACTTGAAAACTAGTTTATATTAATTTAAAAGTTTTTATAATTCATTTGGTTCCTCTATCTTCTTTATAGAAAGATGCCACACCTCCTCTATTCATCGCATTTCTTAAGTCAATAATGTTGGGAAAGATCCAACCACATAAATTCCAAATTTTTCTACCTAATATATAGGTGTCATAGTCTCACTAAAACACATTCCATGAATTATTATGTTTTAATTGATATTAGGTTCTTCAGAAATGTTTCATTATATTAACAGAGTAATTTCATTTTAAATATTCTCATAGAACCTTCAGTTTATTCATAAACATTCAATTGTAATAAAATAAGTATCTTATATATATTTTTTGTTGAAAATATACTATTATTATTCTACCAAAAATGTAAAACAAAACCATTATTCTTTTGGTTTGGTGAATAACAACCTCACGACTAGAAGTATTTTACTTCATATAACTTGATTTCATGGATGGTCTTTATGATGGATTTAATTTATAGTTAGGATATAAATGGATTAATTATCTTTCTCAAAATATATTATATACTATATATTAATAAAATATATTTTGTTATAAACAAATTCATCATATATATATATATATATATATGGTCTACCATCAATAAATAGTTATGTACCTAATTTTTCCAATTTTTTTATTAATGAATGGTCATGGAAATTTATTTAATGATGTTATTTGATTCTTATCACATCATAATAATTTTGAGAGGATAAGTTTTTGTTTTTATTATTTTGTTTATTTCTATTCAATTTTAAAAAATTCACTTTTTTGGACATGCGTACCACTGCATCGTGAGAAGAACATAGTCGTTTCATGATCAATTTTCACAAAAAAATATATATAAGTATTTTATATTTGAAAATATAATTAAAAAATTAATACATTTATTTATAAGATATAACTATTTACAAATTTTCCATGTTAAAATTACAAAATTCATCCTATATTTATGAATTGAACATTCTCTAAAATCCTTACATGAACTAACAAATTGTGTTTCACTATTTCATTGAAAGAAGTAAAATGAAATATATAGTTTATAATTTATAATTCTAAAATCATTTATTATAAGTTTAAATAAGTAATTTATTTTTACTCAAAAGTAGTTAATGTGAATACATGTTAATTTTCGACACGATTTACGGGTTTTCTTTACTCAGTTTCTTTTCATTGGGTTATAATAATTATTTCTTGAACTATTTATGAAGTGATTTTGTTTGAATTTATTTTCAAATTAATTTATATTATATATATATTTTTATTATGATTATTTATATATTTTTATATTATCACTTCAATTAATAATTATAAATTCAAATGTTATTATACTTTCAAGGGTTTTCTGTCTCAATTTAATTTTCATGAGACATTTTGATATAGATCGCCCTAATTTCATTGTATGGTGTACATAACTGTAAATGAATTAAATTTTAAATATATACTGATTTAAATAATAGTTATTGTAGTTACATATCATATTCTTTATTTTGATGAATATTTATCAAAAAATTAAATAAGAGGTAAATGATTTAAGTTAGAATCTGATTTCATTTCATGGTTTATAGGTTTAATATTTCTTAATGTGAAATTCTATTATCATAACTAACTAAACCATATATATATATTTCTATGATATGTATATATATTTTATTTTTATGATTTATTTTAATTTTTCTCTCTTTTTTATGTAAATATATCAAAATAACATTTTAAGGAAAAACATGCTTTATTTCTCTTTATTCCAATAAAAGTTGTATCTTCCATGTCCATGATCTATAAAATTTTCACATGATTTTTTTTCAATTCATAAGTCATTTATTATGTTAATTGGTATCATTATTTTAATTTTAATAAATTTGTTTTCAAACTAATATTTTGTTTTTATTTTCTGAATATTGTACTTTTTGTTTTTATCGAATGTGTGAATGTTGTATTTGTTTTAACCATTACCAAATTAATGGATTTTTCTACAATTATAAATATTATTTTATTTGGTGTTTTACTCTCTTATTTCCATGGTTATTTAAAAAAAATTCAAAAAATTCTTTATAATATTTTTTAATCATTATCTAAATAAAATGAAATTTTCATTTATTTCAAGGAAATGTATTTACTATTCTTTTATATATATTTTCCATATAAATAAATATACATTATTATTATTAATATATTATCCAATGGTTATATGTTCAAATTATACCATATTTATTAATTTTTTGGATTTATTGTTAAATGGTTAAATAGATTATCATGGAACCTAATTCCATCACACTAGTTATTCAAGGAAAAAAATAAATGATGTCTTTTTAATGGGAGATATGTTGAATGGTTAAATATTCAATTTTGTTTTAAAATTAAGTTTACTGTACATATGTTTGGTTGATTAATGGGTGTTTACATAAAACATAATGATGTGCGACTCCACTATAGCCCTCCATTGTATTAGATAAATCAATACAGTTATTTTTTAGATGTTACACATATGAGATTACATTGATAACTATTATAAGTTAATCCTAATATAAAATAAAGTTTATCAAATATTATTAGATCATTACATATTATTTAGTTAACTATTTTATGTTACATGTAGTTTAATTATCGAATAATTTTTTTTGGTGATTCAATGTTGTATGTTTCTTATTCCATTTTAACATTAATATTTTGTTATGCATTAAATATCATCCAATTCTTCCTTTGAGTAAATGGATCATTAATTTTGACTCATTTTTCTATAATATTTTTTAAATCCTTAAACAATGTCTCAAATTTATGTTACATGTTTTAAGATTTATTGAATCTATTATGTTATTCTCACACTCTTTTAATATGTTTTCATACCATTATGAACATCTTTTTTATCAAATATTTTAAATTATTAATGTCCATATTTAAAATTAATGATATTTTTGATATTGGATTCTTATTTTTAATCATCCAAAGTTTATAAGGATTTCTGTTTTCTATGTTCTTTATAAAAGGGTTCCATGTGAGTGATGATTAAGTTATAATATTAAATTAGGAAAGTATGGTATAAGTGAAAAAAATTTCATTTTTAAATACATGGTTTATATTATGTAAGTTTTTCCATTAATTATATAATAAAATAAAACTAAAATGTCATTGGTTAATAATGTAATCAACAATTTTTATTTTTGTTTTATGAATTATATAAATAAAATTGGGTAACGTATATGTGTATATAAACCATAAATTTAATTATTATTTAATGAGAATGGATTCCATGAGAGTGGGTTTCTAGAGGTCCTAATTAACAACAAATATGGGTTTATTAGACTTTTGAAATTAATATTTCATTATGTGTTGTTAAATTAAGATTTATAGATACCATCAAGGGTTTATAAGTATATGTCTGATCAAAATATTATAAGCATTATTACACCTTTTATGTGATTGTGTTAATGATTTAAAGTTGATTAATGACATTTTGAAAGACCCTTTATTTGTTTAAAATATATGTAACCATTAGGTTAGACATGAATGATAAATTTTTGAGAATGTTATTTCATTTTTATGGATGTAAGGTGTAATGTAGAGAAATAATTAAGGTTAATACACTTATTATAGGTTATATTACTGAGGAAAATTTTGAAATTAAGTTCTTTATTTATAGAATTGCCAATTTTGAACATTTGTTGTTGATATAAATATTAATTTGGTTAATAAATTATTTCTTCAAATGAATGTTTATTAATTTTGAGAATTTTTCTGTCATGTGAAATCAATATTGAATTAATTGAAGTCTTGATAATTATCTATTTATCTAAGTATATATCCTTTTATATATTAAATTTTATATAATTAGGAATAATAATGATTTATCATGGATACCCATCAGTTGGAATATCGGTAGAGATATAGGTGGAAACCGGTTAAAACGTGAATACATGTAAAAAAGTTGTGTTATGGGTTTGAATGAAATAAATTAATTATGTTTATCATGTTCCCAATCATAATAGTGTCATTATCCCTCACATATTGATAAAAAATATTCGAAATTAAATTTGCTTCTTGTGTTAAAATTATATATAAGGAATTTTTGGTCATTTCCCAACTCAATGGTGTCTCCTTTTGTGGTCATTAAATTCTCATGGTTACTCAATTTGTTATGATAAATTTTATTCATCACTCTCCATCACTATTTGGAAATTACTTTTCTCATATAGATATTCATTTTCACAAACCAAAATTGTTACTTTATTTATAAACCTAGTATATTTTTAATCCATATGACCTTTATATTTCCCTCTCTCCACTTTTGGAAATGATGTTTCTGTTATAATTTATATTTTGAAGAATTTATTTAAAAATATTTTTAAATAATAGAGCATGTAATTATAAATAAATAGAAAATCATTCCAGGAAACAATTTTATAAACAGGGGTATAATATAATTATGATATATTTTAAATGAACTCTATGTTTGAGACAGTCAAAGATACTCAAACACTGATCTATAACATCTATAAAATAATATTATTTGAATACGACTATTATAATCCATTTATAGAATTGAAGGATCTGAAGAGGTGTATAAATATTAAATGTATATATATACAATTCCTACAAAATAAATATAAGGCCCCTGCCTTAAACCTTACTTAATCTTGAGTTATAACATGATTACACATTGAGGATCTTTTCGGGTTTAGAGTTTTAGAGAATTAGATCATAAAACATGCACTACATTCCACATATAAACAAAGTGGTTACATAAAGATAGTATTCTTAATTCCCATCAATGGAAACATATTTAAAATTAAACATGGATTCTTTCTTGACACTTCCTTGACACTATCATCATATCATGTACCTTTCCCTTGACCTGTGAAAATCATTTCAAAAAAAAATTGGGATGAGAATAAAAAGCTCAGTATGGGTTATAAAAACATGGAAAGGAAACATGGGTACATATATACATAAGAGTGAAATCATACTTTACCCATAAAACATTAGAACATTAACATACCTCATCAAATCATGAGTAAATCATTGAAATCATAAGACATAAAGGTAACTTGAAGCATTCATAACATTATTACATTGGGAGTAACCCTCTTGGTTACGTTTGGAATACCCATCACAGTATATTTCCTAAATCTCTTCGGAGAAACCTTAACGTTTCACTCCTTTGCGTTACCCAATGCATTGGATAGCTATATCGGGCTCACCCGCACTTAGTTTATCACGGAACCACCCGTCTTCATAATAATTCCCAAGAACCATAACATAATCGTATCACATAAAACATGCATAAAGGAAACAAAATATTTCCACATTTCAATCACAAAATATCAATACAACACAAAAAACATTGTGAAAACCATTTTCAATACCAAAATAAAATAAAAGTAAAACATGGTATTTATTTTTCTTTTAAAAATAAAGTATGGCTTGTAGAGGAAGCCGATACTCAAATAATGGTCACGACGGCGGAGAAGTCGTTGTCGCCGCATACGTACGACAAAAACATTCCCTTTTGTCGTTTAGTAAATGATTTGTATAAAAATATTCCTTTTGAATAAACGTAAAAGTAAAAGGGGTTTATACACTTTATAAAAGAAAGTTGTGTATAAAATAAAATATGCCTCAATGAAAGGAGATTGAGACGAAGTCCCATACATCGTATCCGACTTGACTCGACCGTTCTTTAATCTCCTGAATAATAAACTTGAGTTAATCTCTAATTGATTATGAACCTTTTTCAAGTTCATTATTCCTTTTATACCATTTTATGAACATCATGTAATAATTTAAGTTAATAATGTTCATTTTTTCTGTATTTGGTTTTTATGTAAAAAATAGACTTCTTACACTTACATGTTGTTAATTTGGTCAAAGGTTCATTAAATCCAGAATGATATTAATGATTTGGATAAAATATATATCATATATATTCAGCATATACATGTATTTATAATATTACATCACATTTAGAGGTAAGAAATGAAATGCACCGTTCATGGAGACGGTAAGCCGTACGTACGCATGAACGCTACTTCCATTTCTATTTCATATTTCTGGAATGGAATCATAATTATATAAGATTATATTATAATTCCAGTATAATAACATATATAATATCATTAACATTATCCTTTACACATCCCACATATGGTATTAACGAATCAAATCACTTTCCGGGGGCGGTAGTCCGCACTTCCTTAAATGAAGATATGGTGGTTACCCATAATGAAAACCATAAAGGTATGCCAAAAATGAAAAAAACATAAGCTTAAGGAAAACATAAACATATTATATATTATATATAAAAATATTGACATCATAATGGCCACCTTTGAAGGTGTTAAATGAGTATTGAACAATCATCGTTTCGGGAGGCAGAATTTCGCCATCCACGGAAACCGTATGTTCATTAACCATTTGATGTAGTTGTGTGAGAGTTTAGCTCAAATAAATTTTATAACAACATCCTAGTATATTGAAGATACTGGTGTTGTTACAAAAGAAGTAAATAAAAAGAGTTTAGGGGGTTGGAGAAACAAAATAACACAAATGAACATGAGAGAATGAATTACCTTTAAAAGTGTAACTCCTTTTGATTTGAGCCTAAAGGCTTCCTTTTAAAGGATTCTGCCCAAAGGGAATACTCTAGGATGAGTAGAGGTATGTGGAGAGAGTAAATGGGTAGGGGTTGTCTGAGCCAAAGGCTTGAGGAGTGTGTGAAATGAGGTAGAGGTGGGGGCCTTTTATAAGAGGAGCGGAGAGGCACTTTTGGAAAGTAAAGAAATATTACTTTATTTGAAAATGTGTTTCAGTTTTAAAAGGTCCCACATTGATATAATTCGTGGATAAGGTGATAATGGTTCGAAATCCACTCATCCAATTGGTTTTTTCCATGTGTAGGTATTAGATGTTTCATTATCTTTCCATTTTATTTAAATCGTTAAATAAAGAGGTCATCGCTGCATCATTATGATGTCATAAATAATTTAATTTATTTAAAGTCTAAAAATTATAAAAAAATACTATGATTTAGGAAATCGTTTTATCTTTCCAATGAATATTTATAATCAAAAATCAGATCTTTATAACCACATGTAAAAATTTTTTTTGTAAAACATATTATGTTTGTGTCATTTTTACTTATACATTAAATAAAAAGTTGTTTATGTCATTTCCCAACCAAAGTGGATCCATGGGGTCCCCAAGATTACCCATGGCTTGTCTTGGTCGGCCATGACACAACCAATGAGGGTATGACATGTGTTAAGATCATCTTATTTTATTAAAGCATTATTTTTACCTTAAACTATACTAATTACCACTAATCGCGATTAAGAACTTAATAAGTTACTATTCACCAAAAAATTATTATAATCTCATTGAACCACATTTTACTTCTTCATGAAAACCATGTATGTCGGATTTTTTAAATTTAAAACACAATGATGGAAAAATTTCATTTAAACGGAAAATCAGTCTTTATAAGTACCACTTAGTGGTTTCACTATTCATCAAAAATTGAAGTTTTCAGAAAATTACCAAACATTCACCCTAAGCTATATTTGATATTACGAATTCAAAAATGAAGTCTATTTTACAAAATTCAAAACATATAAGTCACATTAATTAATTTAATAATTAATTGCCGCTGTCAGAGCAAATAGTGTGTTTTTATGAAACAATAAGTATCAAAAGATTGACACTAGTTTGAGTCCAATTTCAAAGTGAAATTGATTCCAATGACCACCATTGGATTAAATGGTAAAAATATATTCATATTACATATTAAGACCAATTCAAAAGATAATATAATCATATAAATAAATTAGATTAAGAAGCAGTTTTGATGTAAAATGCAGTATTTTTCACTATTCATTAAAAAATGAACATTGTCAGAAAAATACCAAAAATTCACACAAAGTAAATTTTGATGTCCCAATCATAAATAATAAGTTTATTTTGACAAACATAGTTTATAAAATTTTCAAAAGATATATTTAAAAAGGGTTTGCCATCAAAAGGCAGTAAAAAAATCTTTTATGAATATTAGTGTATTTCATGCTTAAGATTGGATTTATTTTCATTTTAAGCCTCTAAGACACTATATAATTCATTAATAGACATAGATAAAAATATCTATTATTCATTACTTACTCGGGATGTTACATCCTTCCCCCCTTTAGAATATTGCGTCCCCGCAATTTATTTACTTATCGAATAAATGGGGGTACTTATCCCTCATTGCATTTTCAGATTCCCATGTTGCCTCTTCAATCATGTGGTTTTTCCACAAAACCATTACCTGGTGAATCACCTTATTCCGTAACACTTGCTCCCTGTGGTCAAGAATCTGGACTGGTTGTTCCTCATATGATAGGTTCTCTTCCAGCTGAACTACCTCTGGGCTCAAGACATGAGATAGATCTGGCATATACTTTCTCAACATCGAAACGTGAAAAACATTGTGTACCTGAGATAAACTCGGAGGTAAAGCCACTCGGTATGCAACTAATCCAACTCTCTCCAGAATTTTGTATGGTACAATGAACCTTGGACTCAACTTTCCTTTCTTACCAAATCTCATCACACTTTTCCAAGGAGAAACCTTGAGAAAAACATGATCACCTACCTCGAAAGATAGATCCTTCCTCCGGTTATCTGCATAACTCTTCTGCCTGCTCTGAGCTGTTCTCATGTGTTTCAGAATCAAAGAACTTTTTCTTCCATCTCTTCTACCAATTATGGTCACATCAACTTCCTTTCACCCACTTCATCCCAGAAAGCTGGAGTTCGACACCGCTTCCAATATAATGCCTGAAATGGTGCCATCTGTATACTGGAATGAAAACTGTTATTATATGAAAATTCAACCAAATAAAGATATTGGTCCCAACTTACCTGATAATCCATAGAACAAGCTCGTAGCATATCCTCCAATGTCTGAATTGTTCATTCTTACTGCCCATCTGATTGAGGATTAAAAGCTGTACTAAAATTTAATTCAGTACCCAACGAATTTTGAAGGCCTTTCCAAAAGTTAGAAGTAAACCTGGGATCACGGTCAGATACAATGGAGAGAGGAACTCCATGTAACCTGACTATCTCTTTTAGATACAAAAGGGAATGTTGATCAAGAGAGAAAGTATCTCGTATAGCAAGGAAATGAGCAGATTTGGTCAAGCGATCAACAATAAACCAGATTGCATTATTATCTCGAGATGTCTTCGATAATTCAACAACAAAGTCCATGGATATATTCTCCCATTTCCACTCTGGCAATGTTAAAGGCTGAAGCATCCCTTTCGGTAACTGCTGCTATACTTTAACCTGTTGACATGTCAAACACTTCACAGTAAAATCAGCAATGTCTCTTTTCATTCCATCCCACCAGTAATACTCCCACAGATCTCTATACATCTTAGTACTTCCTGGATGAACTGAAAACGGAGAACTATGAGCTTCACATAACAACTCTCTCTTCAACTGTGAATCACAAGGCACACACAATCTCTTCCCAAATCTCAAAACACAATCATTATCAATGTTGAATTCAGGAAACTTACCTTTCTTAACCAGCTCTACCTTTTTCTACAACTCACTGTCTTGCTTCTGTGCTTGCTTGATTCTGCCTGATAGAGAAGATCTCACTGATACCTGAAACAAAACAGAAGGACTTCCTGCACCAACAAATTCTATTCCAAAGCTCATCAAATCCTTAACCAAAGGATCACGTTCCAAACGCAACATTGTTAATGAAGCATTACTTTTTCGACTCAAAGCATCAGCCACTTTAATTTTTTTTCCCGGATGGTAATGATTTGTACAATCATAATCCTTGATTAATTCTAGCCATCTCCTTTGTCTCATGTTTAGCTCTTTCTGAGTGAATATATACTTTAAAAATTTGTGATCATTATATATTTCACACTTTACTCCATATAAATGATGCCTCCAAATTTTTAAAGCAAAAACAATAGCAACTAATTCCAAATCATGTGTAGGGTAATTTACCTCATGAGTCTTCAACTGTCGTGAAGCATAAGCAATTACCTGATCATTCTGCATTAGGATGCAACAAAGTCCTTTCAATGAAGCATCACTGTATATAACAAACTCACCATTCCTGGAAGGTAGTGAAAAAACTGGAGCATTCACCAATATTCTTTTCAATTCCTGAAAACAATCATCACATTCTTTTGTCCAGATTAACTTAACACCCTTCCGAGTTAGCTTAGTCATTGGACTAGATAACCGTGAAAAATTTCTAACAAACCTTCGGTAATAGCCCACCAAACCCAAGGAAGCTACGAATCTCGGTTACATTTGTGGGTCTTGGCATTCTTCCATAACTTTTGTTTTTGCAGGATCAATAGTTATTCCATCTTTAGAAACAATGTGACCAAGGAAAAAAAAATTTGCAACCAAAACTCACACTTGATGAATTTCCCATACAGTTTCTTTTATTTTAAGGTTTTCAAGATAACCCTTAAAGGTCTTTCATGCTCCTATTTACTTTTATAAAAGACCAAAATATCATCAATGAAAACCACCACAAACTTTCCAAGAACTCATGGAAAATTCTATTCATTAAGTCCATGAATACAGCAGGTGCATTGGTTAGCCCAAAAGGCATTACTACAAATTCATAATGGCCATATCTCGTACGGAACGCGGTCTTCGGAATATCTTCCTCCTTTACCTTCAGCTGATGGTACCCCGATCTCTGGTCAATCTTTGAAAAAATCTGAGCTCCCTGGGGCTGATCAAACAAATCATCGATATGAGGCAAAGGATATTTGTTCTTAACAGTGATATTATTCAAGGCTCTATAATCAATGAAAAGTATCATAGAACCATCTTTTTTTTAAAAAATAAAACAGGAGCACCCCATGGTGATTTGCTAGGTCTAATGAAACCTTTCTCTAATAAATCTTGCAATTGCTCCTTCAACTCTAAAAGTTCAATTTGTGCCATTCGATAAGGGGGTTTTGAAATTGGTTTAGCATCAGGAACTAAGTCAACAGTAAACTCAACTTCCCGATCTGGTATTATTCCAGGCAACTCATCAAAAAAAAACATCAGGATACTCATTTACAACTGACACATCATTAATCTGAACAGTTCCTTTATTTTCAACGACGTGTGCAAGGTAACATTCATTTCCATCTTTTACAAGTTTCTCGGCCTCTTGATAAGTTATCAACAGTAAGGGTTCATTCTTGTACACAAACGTAAAGTATTTCTGCAAAGAAACTTCTTTATCTCTACATTCAATCTTTGCATGGTAAATAGAGAGCCAATCCATACCCAGGATAACATCAAACTCCACTAGAGGTAGAACAATAAGGTTTTCAAGTAGGTTCTTTCCACATATAAGGATAGGAAGATTCTTATAAATTCTTTTTGCCTCAACATTTCCCCTAGGTGTTTTACCAAAAGTTCAGGAGTCATTTCTTGAGATGGAATTCCCATTTTACTAGAAAAGGTTTCAGAGATGAAAGAATGTGTAGACCCCGAATCAAACAACACACTGGCATAATCTGAAAAAACAAAGTACCTGATACAACTTCATTTGATGGCACGACATCTGCCTAAGTAGTTGCAAAGGATTTCACCACCCCTTTCAACTTGTAGTCTAACTGCTTCCCATCACTCAAGCTCTTTGTCGGACACTCGTTTGCATAGTGACCCATCTCATTGCACTTATAACATTTCACTAACTGTAAATAAAATTTGTCTTTACCTTCACCTTGATCCTTTTCAGTGCAATCTCGAGCCTTATGTCCCATCTTACCACATCGATAGCACTTTCCAGAATTCAGAAGACATTCCCCAGCATTCCATTTTCCACATTTATCACAAACTGGAGACATAGTTCTCTTACCATCAGACTTTTTTGAATAATTCTTACCTTTCTCCTGCCACCTCAGTCTCTTCTTCTGTTGGTTGTTATAGAACACTTGGTCATAGGCAAACTCCATTTCCACCTTCTCAGCACATCGAACAAGATTTTCATAACTTTTAAACTCACGAGAAGCTAATGCCCTTCGATATTTTGGCTATAATCCTGAGTAAAAATTATTGATTTTACTATCAAGGTCTCAGATAAAATTTGGAGCATACCATGCCAATCGAGTGAAACTTTCTTCATAGGAAGCCACTGAGTCTTCCTCTTGCCTCAATTCCAAGAATTGCTTTTCCATCCTAAGTCGAAGAGCCTTAGGAAAATACTTCTCAAGAAACATACCTTTGAATTCATCCCAGTCAAGAGAATCAATCTCATCGTTGTCCCTGATATTTTTAACCATAGGCCACCACTGATCTGCTTCACCCTCCAAACGGTAAATAGCAAGACTAACCTTTTGATTGTATGAACACCCCATGAAATCAAAAATCTTCTCCAGTGCTTTAATCCACCCTTCAGCTAGCACACGGTCAGATGATCCTCTGAATGATGGTGGATGTTGCCTCATGAAATGTTCCACCACGGACATGTTCCTCTACGGTTGATCTGGTTGATCTCGTGCATGGATACCACCACCATTTATCGCTTGAGTCAACTGCGCCATTACTACAACAAACAGTTCAGTTCCAATTCCGACCATTTCTGGATGCTGATTCGGAAGGTTATTTCCTTCTGTATTCCTTCCTAGCACTTCTTCCATATTTCCTCTGCGGAAAACCATTCTGAACAAACATGTCTTAGATGAATCAACATGGTAATCTTCAAATGCTATATCATTTCAAAAAAAAAAATTGGATAATCATTTAATATAATTCTAACTCTTAAGTTATCTAAAACGACCTCTGATACCAACTATAAGGCCCCTGCCTTAAACCTTACTTAATCTTGAGTTATTACAAGATTACACATTGAAGATCTTTTCGGGTTTAGAGTTTTAGAGAATTAGATCATAAAACTTGCATTACATTCCACATATAAACAAAGTGGTCACATATAGATAGTATTCTTCATTACCATCAATGGAAACATATTTAAAATAAAACATGGATTCTTTCTTGACACTTCCTTGACACTATCATCATATCATGTACCTTTCTCTTGACCTGTGAAAATCAATTCAAAAAAAACTTGGGACGAGCATAAAAAGCTCAGTATGGGTTATAAAAACATGGAAAGGAAACATGGGTACATATATACATAAGAGTGAAATCATACTTTACCCATAAAACATAAGAACATTAACATACCTCATCAAATCATGAGTAAATCATTGAAATCATAAGACATAAAGGTAACTTGAGGCATTCATAACATTCTTACGTAGGGAGTAACCCTCTTGGTTACGTTTGGAATACCCATCACAGTATATTCCCTAAATCTCTTCGTAGAAACCTTAACGTTTCACTCCTTCGCGTTACCCAATGCATTGGAGAGCTATATCGGGCTCACCCGCCCTTAGTTTATCACAGAACCACTCGTCTTCATAATAATGCCCAAGAACCATAACATAATCGTATCACATAAAACATGCATAATGGAAACATAATATTTCCACATTTCAATCACAGGATATCAATACAACACAAAAAACATTGTGAAAACCATTTTCAATACCAAAATAAAAGAAAAGTAAAACATGGTATTCATTTTTCTTTTAAAAATAAGGTATGGCTTGTAGAGGAAGCCGAAACTCAAATAATGTTCACGACGACAGAGAAGTCGTTGTCGCCGCATACATACGACAAAAACATTCCTTTTTGTCGTTTAGTAAACGCTTCGTATAAAAAATATTCCTTTTGAATAAATGTAAAAGTCAAAGGGGTTTATACACCGTATAAAAGAAAGTTGTGTATAAAATAAAATATGCCTCAATGAAAGGAGATTGAGACGAAGTCCCATACCTCGTATCCGACATGACCCGACCGTTCTTTAATCTCCTGAATAATAAACTTGAGTTAATCTCTACTTGCTTATGAACCTTTTTCAAGTTAATTATTCCTTTTATACCATGTTAAGAACATCATTTAATCATTTAAGTTAATAATGTTCATTTTGTCGGTATTTGGTTCTTAAGTAAAAAATAGACTTCTTACACTTACATGTTGTTAATTTGGTCAAAGGTTCGTTATATCCAGAATGATATTAATGATTTGGATAACATATATATAATATATATTCATCATATACATGTATTTATAATATTACATCACATTTAGAGATAAGAAATGAAATGCACCGTTCATGGAGACGGTAAGCCGTACGTACGCATGAACACTACTTACATTTCTATATCGTATTTCTGGAATGGAATCATAATTATATAAGAGTATATTATAATTCCAGTATAATAACATATATAATATCATTAACATTATCCTTTACACATCCCACATATGGTATTAACGAATCAAATCACTTTCAGGGGGTGGTAGTCCGCACATCCTAAAATGAAGATATCGTGTTTACCCATAATGGAAACCATAAAGATATTCCCAAAATGAAAAAAACAGAATCTTAAGGAAAACATAATCATATTATATATTATATATAAAAATAGTGACATCATAATGGCCGCCTTTGATGGTGTTAAATGAGTGTTGAACAATCATCGTTTCGGGAGGCAGAATTTCACCATCCATGGAAACCGTATGTTCTTTAACCATTTGATGTAGTTGTGTGAGAGAGTAGCTCAAATAAATCTTATAACAACATCCTAGTATATTGAAGATACTGGTGTTGTTACAGAAGAAGTAAATAAAAAGAGTTTAGGGGGTTGGAGAAACAAAATAAAACAAATGAACATGTGAGAATGAATTACCTTTAAAAGTGTAAATCCTTTTGATTTGAGCCTAAAGGCATTCTTTGAAAGGATTATGACAAAAGGGAATCCACTAGGATGAGTAGAGGTATGTGGAGAGTGTAAATGGTCATTGTTTGGCCGAGCCAAAGGCTTGAGGAGTGTGTGAAATGAGGTAGAGGTGGGGGCCTTTTATAAGAGGAGAGGAGGGGCACTTTTGGAAAGTAAAGAAATATTACTTTATTTGAAAATGTGTTTCGGTTTTAAAAGGTCCCACATTGATATAATTCGTGGATAAGGTGATAAGGGTTCTAAATCCACTCATCCAATTGGTTTTGGCCATGTGTAGGTTTTAGATTTTTCATTATCTTTCCATTTTATTTAAATCGTTAAATAACGAGGTCATCGCTGCATCATCATGATGTCAGAAATAATTTAATATATTTAAAGTCTAAAAATTATAAAAAAATACTATGATGTAGGAAATCGTTTTATCTTTCCAATTACTATTTATAATCAAAAATATGATCTTTATAACCACATGTAAAAATTGTTTTTGTAAAACATATTATGTTTGTGTAATTTTTTACTTTTACATTAAATAAAAAGTGGTTTATGTCATTTCCCAACCAAAGTGGATCCATGGGGTCCCCAAGTTGACCCATGACTTGTCTTGGTCGGACATGACACAACCAATGAGGGTAGGACATGTGTCAAGATCATCTTATTTTATTAAATCATTATTTTTACCTTAAACTACACTAATTACCACTAATCGCGATTAAGAACTTAATAAGTTACTATTCACAAAAAAATTATTATAATCTCATTGAACCACATTTTACTTCTTAATGACAACCATGTATGTCAGATTTTTTAAATTCAAAACACAATGATGGAAAAATTTCATTTAAACGGAATATCAGTCTTTATAAGTACCACTTAGTGGTTTCACTATTCATCAAAAAATTGAGGTTTTTCAGAAAATTACCAAACATTCACCCTAAGCTATATTTGATATTACGAATTCAAAAATGAAGTCTATTTTACAAAATTCACAACATATAAGTCACATTAATTAATTTAATAATTAATTCCCGCTGTCAGAGCAAATAGCGTGTTTTTATGAAACAATAAGTATCAAAAGATTGTCACTAGTTTGAGTCCAATTTCAAAGTGAAATTGATTCCAATGACCACCATTGTATTAAATGGTAAAAATATATTCATATTACACATTAATACCAATTCAAAAGATAATCTAATCATATAAATAAATTAGATAAAAAAGCAGTTTTGATGTAAAATGCAGTATTTTTCACTATTCATTAAAAAATGAACATTGTCAGAAAAATACCAAAAATTCACACAAAGTAAATTTTGATGTCCCAATCATAACGAATAAGTTTATTTTGACAAACATTGTTTATAAAATTGTCAAAAGATATATTTATAAAGGGTTTTCCATCAAAATGCAGTAAAACAATCTTTTAATAATATTAGTGTATTCCATGCTTAAGATTGGATTTATTTTCATTTTAAGCCTCTAAAACACTATATAATTCTTTAAGAGACATAGATAAAAATATCTATTATTCATTACTTACTTGGGATGTTACAATAAAATTGTAATTATTAATTATTAGAAAATAACTAGACAATTTTTTGTAAATTAATTATATGCTTCAAAATTATATTTTCCTCAATAATAATATTTTTTTAATTTTCTATTTTAAAATTGTAATAAATTTTTGACCTATTTAGAAAATGAATTTTGAAAAAGGATAATTATTTTTCATATATTGATTTTAGTATTATCATAATGTGTAATTTTGGGATTTTTTGGAAATTATTTATTTTCCAGGTAATAGTAAAAATACAGATTTTATAGATATTTATATCTTTTTTAAATTATTTTAATAGTTTGATATAAATTTATATTGGATTTAAAATTTAAATTATTTAATACTACTACAAATAATAAATTTATTTTTATTTCTATACAAACTATTCTTTATTCAAATAATAAATTTTATTATATGTAGAATACATTTTTTAAGAAAAATTTTTCTTCATTGCATTTAACCCAAAAAAAATTAATTTAGTTTATTAAACTTATAGGAAATGAAATTGTAATTTGGATTGAATAATTATAATTAGTATGTTTAAATTTTTTCTAAATATTTTATTACTTTTTAATTATGAAAATTAATAATTGTATTATTTATTAAAATAATAAATGATAAATTGGGATAACTACAGTTAGAAATAATTTGAAGAGGGGTTTAGATCACATTAACACATTATTTTACTCATTTTTATAAATGGAGATTTAATAATCCGTATATATACTCTACCATATCGTACTTTTATTCAATTTTAATTTTATAAAGAACAGTATATTATACTATGCAAAAACTAATCCCCAAAAGTTACTTTCAATATTTTAATATCTGTAATACGATTTCAAAAGTATAAACCCCCATCATGAATGATTAAAATTTTTGTTGTTAATATGAAATATTTTAGGGTATAGACATTTTTTAATTTTTTAGTGTTAAAATATTTTCCTTAAATTATTAATCAAAGCCAACATAGTTCTTGTATGTGTATTAGAAAAATGAATTCAATAATTTTAAATACATAAAATGAAATAATTTGTGAGAGAATAATAATGATATAAATATGTTTTAGAGAAAATAAAATATTATTTATTTTTAAAATTTATATATAGAATAAAAATTGAAATATTGATATTTAAAATTTCAATTTTGTAAACAGTATTGAAAATGGATATAATTTTATCTTATGTTAAATAACATTTTATTTAATTTCATAAAATTTATAAAAATAATATTATTCACATAGTGAATAATATTGGGTATATAATTTCAACCATTATGAATATATTTATAACTATCGAATTTATTGATAATTTTATGACCCCTAAATTATAAACAACTTTCATATTGTTAGAATGGTAATAAAGGTTTATGGTTGTTAATACTAAGGTATAATTGGTTAAACATCACATAAACTTGTAGATATTGTATTATATTATATTATTTTGACATATAACCACACGAAATTAAAAAAAGGTAAATTATTTTTCCACATAAACAATAAAAATGATTTATATAAATTTAATAAAATATGTAATTCAATGGTTTAAACTATCTATTCTTATACAAGCACACCACACCTCCATTATTTCTCACATTTTATGAGATGTATTAATCTTCCCATAAATACCCAAATTAAATTCCAGCATTTACTCCCACATTATTGAAGTCATATTATCAACAAAATTTCTTCCTAGTTATCTAGACGTGTAAACTGAATGCTGTTATTCAATTAGGATAAAGTTGTGCCCACTATGTAATTTCATTTTAATTATTCCTTAGCCTCATTAAATTGGTCCCTATTAATATAAATTTATTAACAAACTTAAATTACATATATTTATATTGTATTATTTTAGTCAATAAATATTTATACATCTTATTCATTATCAAATAAGAAAAAAACTGTTTTTTTGTACATGTGGAATACCAACATGTGAACCAATGTGTTCAATTTTTCATGACATCATTTTCTAAATTCTTATTATGGTGGATTGATATATTTAAATTATAAACCTTAAATTTTTATAATTTTTTTAATATAATATGTATCCAATCTTCTTTCAATTCATATCATTAAAAACATACTCATCACATGTGTCTACGTATAGAGTATTAGATCCACGTACCAATTTACTATAAATTATGTTTAATGTTATAAACTGTTTAAAAAAATTCAAAACATAATATAATGTTATAAATTATGTATAAAATTATAGAAATTTAATTATATTTCTAATATAGATGATGGAATAAAGAAACTATTTATACCTGGTGACAAACTAAAGTAATTTTGTAATTAATAATTGAACTCTCTCAAAATACATGACATAAAGTTGACAGATTACGTAATTAAACTTTTAAATGAAAAAACGATAATTATTGTTAAATTATAAATTAATAATCTATGATTTTTAATGTTAAATATTTTATATGATCATATTATATAATAGTAACTGAATCTAAATTGCATGTCTATATTAGATATAAAGGCCTTTTTCACTAAATTTCATTTCATTGGGCTATAACACTTCTTCGGTATATTTATTATTATATGATTATTATGACATTTTCTTCTAATGTAATTTTGACTTATTTGAATATTTTTTGATATTTTAATGTTTTCATATAACCATGTCAATAATAATTCACACATCAAGGATTATTATCTTCATAATAGATTTCTTTTTCACAATGTTATTTGATTTAAAAACATTTCATGTCGTGCACCATGATTAATTTTTTATTCTACATTATTATCATTGAATGAATTTCTATATATTATATAATTTAATTCATGATAAACTTAGGTCCATATTTTGAGATTTATTTTAGTAAACTTTTATTCAAATTTTATCAAAGGGATTATATAATTTTGCTTCAATATCATTAATTTTCATGATTTTTATGTTCACTTTTCTTGGTCGGAATATTGTGTGACATTATATTATTGAACTACATCTCTATTCATATCCAATTTTAATATATATTATTTAGAAAGGATCCTTTCATTTTTCACAGTTTGGTACTGAAGGTCATCAAAAGAAATAGTTTTAATTGAACCCCGACATTATTTATATAGTTTTCCTAGAAACCTCATAGTTCTATATGATTTATATTTTAAATAAATTAAATAAAATTTGTTTACTACAATTTATTATTATGTAATTTAATTTCCAAATAAATATTAGTTTCATTATATTATTTTTAAGATGAAACATTAATCTTTTTTAAAATAATGTACTTTTGTGATCTTTTTGGAAGATTGAATGGGGTCAGTGTTTTAACATTAAAAAATTAATTTTTTTCCAAACATTATAAATATTATTTTTATTTATGTTTCAAAAAAATTATTATAGTTTATCTTATAAAAAATATTTTTCACTATATTAATATTTTTTATACAAAATAAAATTAATAGAATATTTTTCTTAATTTCCAAGAAATTGATTAAATATTTTTTTATTTGTATTTATCCATTAAAAAAATATTATGATGTATATTCTAATAATATTATTTGATATTCACATATAATACAGTTTTTATTTTTACTCCGAATTTATTAAATTTTTTATAATGATATTATCATGCAATCCATCTCCATTTCCCGAGTTAATCATGAAAAATTGATTGTTGAATTCCTTGAGGGTGTTATGTTGAAAGGTGAATGATTATAAATGATTGTTCATTATATAGAACATAAACCCATGAATAGATGATGAAATGATAATTATATTATAATAATAGGATTTATTGCTCTTTTATAACCATCTAATGAAATGGGTAAAGTGATAGAGTTAATGTTTCTATGTTACTCATCGGAGATGATAAATTTAATTATTCTATATTTTTCCTGAGAGGTTTTAAAGATAACATAACTTCAGTATCTCATAAGAGAAGACTTCTTAAAATATTTCCATTAAAATCTATGAGAATTATAGAATTATCATATTTAGGTGATTATACAATAAATATTTTATATTTCATGTTTCCAAAAATGTTTCCCTAAACCTGTAATACGTTCTAATGTTTCATTTTTTCAAGGAATGCTTCCACACTAATCATTATTTCAAACTCATATGTCTCAAATATTTTGATAAATATTTATTCAACGTCTCGTTATTTGTTCTCTAGGATTTTATGCGTATAATGTACCTTATTCAATGCTTAAGAACTTCAAATATGTTATCAAACTCATATTATTATCTTGTAATCATAAAATATATTAGATTATTAATGCCACTCTTTAATAAAAATATTAACCTAAGAAGATAATTTCCATTATTTTCTCATCCCTATTTTATGAAAAATTAATTTATGTGAGTTAGCTTTATTTGGGATTCTTATGCATGATGATTATTAATTAATATTGAATAAGTAAATCATGTTAGAGTGAAAAATGATCATGTAAAGACACTAGAAATGGTTTCTTTGATATTTTGATAATTATATAATATTATAAATGTAATTGGTCATTGGGGATGTAAATTATCAAATTTTTCTACAATATGTATTTTATTTTTTATGGATAGAATTTGGTCATAATTAATAGTATCAATAACCATAATGTAATAAAACTATTTTGTGCACCAGATGTGGGTGTGTGGTTTTGAGGCTGTTATTGTTAATAGCATATTTGGTTTTAGATAAATTTTTATATTAGGATGATATTATATGAGGGTTAAATAAATTGATTGGATACAATCATATGTTTATGGTGTTATATTTTGATTAAAACATAAAGGGGATAGAAACATCTTTTTAGGTTTTTTTATTTTATTTTATGTTGATTGATGTAATTTTGTGAGATTTTCATTGGTTTGAAGAATATGTGACCCGTTGATTTATTGTAGATTATTATTATCGAATAATGCTCATAATTTTTTTTGGAATGTTGGTTGAAAGGTATGAGACTACTTTTGATGTTAAAACGGTCATTAATGATGATGTTGTTGAGATAAATTGAAATTTAGGGATCTTTATTTATTGAATTGTATAAGTTTATCCTTTGTTGTTGTTATGATAATTTTTGAGCTAAATGTAGTATTTATCCATATGAAGGTTTATTAATATTATTTTTTATTTTATAATACCCTAACAATTTTTTTAGTAATGAAATGTCTATTATTTTTTGTCCCTATTAAAATCATATGTTTAATTAGATATTTATTATTTCATAATTTAATTATTAATCATAAATGCAAAATTTTTAGAATATGATATGTGGTATAGGCAGAAACATGTTTAAATAAGAAACAAATGGATAAAATTTCATTTATGGATTTAAGTATCCTATAGAAAGTATATTTCCTCTAGTTATTTGTCTAACTGGTAAAATGGTTCCAAATTGTTAAATAAATGATCTAGAAAATAAAATAAAATTCCATTCATAAAATTCTTTCTACTTAAATCATTGTATTTTTCAAACCTCATTCGATTATGGTTTTGTAGTTATTTAATTCACAACATTATTCACTTTTTTACATTAACGATATATTCCACTTTCCATCAATATATTGAAATTATTTTTTATCTATTTTTTTAAAATTTTTTCTTCACAATAATTTAATCCTTTTAGAATCTTAGTTTTATGTCATTTCAGATGACTTCCATTTTTCTATTTTTCTCTTTCTAAATGAATGACCATTTTTTATTTTTTTTTTAAAAATTGATTTTCAAATTTTAATCCATTAAATTAAAAATATTTAGATCAATTTTTTATGATAAAATTTATTTATAGGGGTAGTAATTTACCATTGTTTTAAAAGAATAATTTTATTTTTACTATTTAAAAACATGTAACACAAATATTTAAGGAATAAGAATGATTTTTATTTTAATATGACTATTATTACATATTCATTGGATTGTATAAAAATGTGAGTAACAAATTTAATATATATATATAAATATTAAATGGTCAATGATAATAAAAATGAGTTCAATAAATATTATAAAATATGAAATCATTTATTTATTAATTTAATTTAATTCATCAAATTCTTGTCTAACTTAATTATGGGGTTTTTTAAAAAAATATTATAAACAATTTCTTCCACATTTTGAAATTTTATTTAAAAACATGATATCATTGTTGAACATAGAATATTAAAATTATCATATAGTAAAAATATAAGAGTTTTATAAAGAGATGTATTTTTACTAAATTTTGTGAAATACAGATTTTATAGAATTTTTATTTTTTATTCTCACCTATTTAAAAAGTAATATTTTATTTTGAATTAGATTCAAAATTTATTATATTATATTTATATAAAAATAATAAAATTTATATTATTTAAATTAACCTACTGAATAACATTGATATAAAATCATTATTATATATGAAATGAATTTTTCTGAAAACCCATTTTCATCTAGTTTTGAAATTTTTTTCAAAACTAATTTATTCCAATTATATGATTCATATTTTTTAAATGAAATTACATATTTTAAATCTCGTGGTTCCAATTTTTCTAACAGGTTCATTATATTTTTAGTTATTACTAATAATAACCATTATAGAATTTATCACCTTAGTAATGGATAAATTGGGACAACTAGAGTTTAATGTAATATAATATGTCTTAAAAAATAATAAAAAAAATTTATTATTAATATTCATGTGAAGAGTTTTTAAAAAAATTATTTTATTTTTTCTTATGGATCATTTGTAATTTTTTTGTAAATACAATAATATTTTTTAATGAATTTAATAATTTAAAATTGTTCAATTCCTTTTTAAAGTATCTCTAATATGTTCTAACAGGTATAAAAATAAGGCATTCCCTATGGTAGAATGTAAATTTTAATTTGATTTTTTTAACATCTCTACTTTATTGTTAATTTTTAATGATTAAATAAATACCTTAAATATTTGAACAATATCGACATAATTGTAGAAGAATGAGTAGAAAAATAAATTAAAAGACTTTAAAATCAGAAAATGTAATATGTTTTGTTTTCCTTATATTTTTCCATTCCAGCTTACTATAATTATATAATATTACTAATTTTTTATATTTTTATATTCAAGTTACATAAATTTTAGTATTTCATTAATATAATTTTATAGAATTGGGCTAGAAATTATTATAATGATATCTTATATTAACTTTTATTTATTAAATGACTTAAAGATAAAAAAGTAATAATTGGACAATATAATGGGACTGATTAAATAATTTCAATCATTATCCACTTATTGTTCACTTTACCTTTTATTGTAAATTTCATAACCACTAAACTATTAAACCTCATTGCTATCATGGTAATCATATAAATGGATAATGAGGTGTTAAAACTGAGATATATGTGTTACAATCTATTATAAACTATCCTAGATATTATTATATGTTGGTATAAAAACTTTTGTTCACAATATCTACGAAATATATAAAATTTATTTAACATAAAAAAATATTAATTTATATTTATACAATTATTTATGTTATTTGATTTTTTCCCTACAGTTTTCTAATAAATATACTCCACTACTCAACTAATCATTACTCTTTGTAATCGATTTATCGTGACAAATATTATAAAAAATCAATTATAAAAACTAATACATACTAGCTTTTTTTATTGGTATCACTAAAAGACCAATATGAAAGTCTTAATGTGTAATCAATAGGAGGTTTTTCAAGGGTTAGTAATCCTCTTAACCGAGAATTTTCATTTTACTTCTTCATCTAATTACATATATTATTTAATAAACATTGAAATACCAAAAAATTGGTATAATAAATATATTTATATGATATTATATTAATTGTACAACCATTATTCATCTCTTCATCCATCAAAATACAAATGAATTCTACACTTTTGTATGTAGAAAGTACCAGATCCGGAATTGTAGAATTTAATTTCACATCCCTACAATTCATGAAATGTAATTATGATTGAATTAATTAACATATATTATATTCATGACATAATTATGATTCTGTATGCATAATATATTATCTCTCTCTACACCATACCATTCATTAAAAGGGATTCATTGCATGTTCATGCATATGGACTACCATATACACATCCATATAATCATTGATTCTCCAAAACTGCATATCAGATATGGTTATGGGGATTTATATAATGTATTTACATTTTTTGTTACATGAAAAGAATTCTAAGAGGGAAATAGTTTTTTTCATTCCTTATTTTCAATCAAATATATTTACAAACATATATCTTGGGTATGTACAGACTACTGCGTCAACAACTAAGGTATTTTGTTATTATTTTCATCATTTCATGAATTACTATAAATTGTTAACAGTTGTATATAAATTAATGTTCTTTCATTATTATCATTATGGATATGACATTAAATTGATCTAATTGACAAGGTTTAAGATAATAATGGAATTTTTAAAATATGATCCAAATGACATTAAAACATATTACATGATTTTAATCAATCATGTAATTAAATATGGAATTAATATATATTATTTTTTACAATATGATGTTATAAAATTTTAAAAAAAATCATTTATATGTATACCATTAATATTATATTATTATAAAGGAGTTAAATGAAAATCATTAAAACTCTATAGTAGAAATAAGGGATTTCTTAACTCACTTTCTTATTTAATTAGTTAAAATACTTATACATTGACTTGATTATGACATAATTATGTTCTAATTTATCTATAAATTATTTATGATTTATTTACAAATATATTATATGTATTTAAAAAATTAAACATAATCAATTAATCTATTAATTTTCACCTCAATTTTTATGATCAATTCAAATGTTTTCTTTTTCATAGTCTCAATTTCATGAGAAATTCTTCATGTTATGAACAATGATTTCATTATATGGTGTACATAGTACCCTAGATATGAGTTTTTTTTATTTATTGTAATCACTGATATATTATGAGAACTGTCATATTCATTAATTCAATGATTTTTTATACAAATTTTATCAAAATAGTTTGATATATGTTCAAATGACTTCATCATCAATGTCGTTTATTTATATTATTGATAAATGAAAGAAAAACCCATAGTATTGGATAGCCAAAGAGAGGCCAATGGATCAACAATATAGGGAGGAATAAAATAATGAATCACAAGATGATCCTCTCTGATTGGGTAAACATCCTCAGGATCAAAATGATGTGTGATGGAGATAGTAACCCTGATCCATCACTACCAGCGATGTGAGGCGATCTTCCACCATACTTCCCTTATTCCATGTGTGAACCACCTATTTTTTTTTCTGTTGATAGAGGATTTAAAAATCTTGATTATATATGTTTTTTACTTTAGTGTGAACAATTTTTTTATGGAATCAGAAATGATCACATAACTGATCTCCACCTATTGAATAGTGATGTGTTTATGAGTATTGAGGCTTAGCCCCATGAATATAGCAATGTAATCTGCCTAATTAGTGTTCTATATCTTGTAATAAGTCATAAATTAAAGGAGGAAACTCCCCTAATAGTCTGTAACCACCCCACCACCACACATGATTCCTGAATTGTTGGAACCATCAAAGTTCATTTTTAGCCCCATTAATGGTGTGAACCAACGCACCAAGTGGCCCCTCACCCCAGAAATTGGTTGATGAACTATAGGTACACTCACATGCAGGTTTCTCGTTGAAGGGGATTTGTATTAATTACTGATATTGTTGTAACACCCCAGGTAAATAACGAATATGACATTTTCACATTTATCCATATTTGTGAATAAAATGTTAATATTAATTTATAGGGAACACTATGCTTGATGGCTTACCCAATACACAACTACGAGTTCCTTTAAAATCTTATGTTTCACTCTAATAGTAATGTAATATTATTTTAAATGTTAGTTGACACGTAGTCGTTGTATTGGAGGGAATGAATAAAAATAACTAAAATATGATTATATATGTTTGTTAAATGTTTTTACATTTATCAAATAAATAATAAAGGCTTAAAAATGAAAAGAATTCAATTTTAGGCATATATACTCAAATTTTCACTAAAGGTCCACTTATCTTCTTTTGATGGAGAACCGTTATTAAATATAGTTTTGGTCACTCTTATACATTCTATTGGACCAAATAAAATTCTTCTTTAGAATCGGGACATCAAAATTTACCTTGTGTAAATTTTCTGTATTATTCCGATAAAGATGATTTTTTTAATGAATAGTGAAAAATATTGTATTTTAATTCAAAAGCGCTTTTTAATATAATTTTTTAATATGATTAGATTAAATTTTTAAGTGGTTATAAAGTGACATTGGAATATATTTTTACCATTGAATCCAATAGTGGTCATTGGAATTAATTTAACTTTGAAATCAGACTTGAACTAGTGTCAATCTTTTGATACTTTTTGTTTCATAAAAACACGCTATTTGTTTTGATAGTGGAAATTAATTAATAAATTAAAAAATTCAACTTATATGTTTTGAATTTTGTAAAATAGACATTATTTATGAATTTGGAATATCAAATATATCTTAGGGTGAATTTTTGGTATTTTCCTGAAAAACATTATTTTTTGATGAATAGTGAAACCACTAAGTTGTACTTAAAAAACTGATTTTTCATTTAAATGAAAATTTACCACCTGTGTGTTTTGAATTTGAAAGATCTGACATACATGGTTTTCATTAATATGCAAAATTTGGTTCAATGAGATTAAAATAATTTTTTGTGAATAGTAACTTTAATGTTTTTAATCGCGATTAGAGGTAATTAGTGTAGTTTAAGGTAAAAATAATGTTTTAATAATATGAAATTACATAGACACATGTCATACCCTCATTGTATGTGTCATTTCCAACCAATACAATCAATGGGTCATCTTGGGGACCCCATGGAGCAACTTTGGTGGGAAAATGAGAAAAATAACTTTTAATTTAAAGTTAAAATAAAAATGGAACAAACATGAGTTGTTTTACTAAAACAATTTGTAAATGGGGATATACAAGTAAAATTTTTTACTATAAATAGTCATTGGAAATATAAAAAGATTTCCTAAATCATATAATTTTTTTAATAATTTTATACATTAAATAAATTAAATTATTTTTGACAACATGATGATGCAGCGATTACCTCATTATTTAAAGATTTAAATAAAATGAAAAGATAACATAAAATATAAGACCTAAAAATGTCAAAAACCTATTGGATGGGTTTATTTAGAACCCATATCACCTTATACTCGAATTATATCAATTTGGGACCTTTTAAATACGAAAATCATTTCAAAATAAAGTAACATCTCTTTACATTCCAAGAGTGCCCCTCCTCTCAACTTATAAAATGCCCCACCTCTACCACCTTACACATAGCTCTGAAGCCTATGTCTCGACCAAACCCTGCCCATTTCATCTCTCCACATACCTATCTTCATCATTGAAGCCTCACATTGGGCATAATCTTTTCCAATGAAGCCGTTGAGATCAAATCAAAGAGAGTTACCTGATTTAAAGGTAATGTCTTCCCTTGAGTTCTTTTGTTTTATTTTGCTTCTCCAACCCCCTAATGTATTTTTATTCATTTCTTTTGTAACAACTACAGTATCATAAATATACTAGGATTTTTTTATTGGAATTATTCGATCTACACTTACACAAACCTCCATCTTATTATTAAAAAACATACTGTTTCTGTGGATGATGAATTTCTTCCTCACAAAACGATGATTTCTCAACACTCATATAACACCTTCAAAGGTGGCCATTAAGATTTCACTATATTTATATATGATATGTAATATGTTTATGTTTTACTTAATCTTCTGTATTTCTCATTTAGGGCATACCTTTATGGTTTCCATTATGGGTAAACACGATATCCTCATTTTAGGAAGTGCTGACTACGGCCCCCTTAAAGTGATTTGATTCGTAAATTCCATATGTGGGACATATAAAGGATGGATTTAAAGTTATTATATATGATGTTATACTGGAATTATAATATATCTTTATTTCATTATTATTTTCATTCCATTAATGTATGAGATATATATATGAAAGTAGCGTTCATGTGTACGTACGGCTTACCGTCTCCATGAACGGTGCATTTCATTTCTTATCTCCAAATGTTATGTAATATTATAAGTACATAAATATAATGGATATATATGTAATATATTACATCTAAATTATGGATATCATTCTGGAATTATAATATATATATCTCTCATTTTGTTTTAATTCCATTAATATGACAAAAAATGAATGTAGCGTTCATGGGTACGTACGGCCTACCGTCTCCATGAACAGTACTTTTAATTTTTTTTCTCCAAATGCTATGGAATAGTATAAAATGAATATATACTGGATATATATGATATATAAAACATCAATTCTATTCTGGAGATGATGTACCTATAACTACATGGGAAATTCTTTTCCATCAAGTTCAATTTTTACTCATGTACTGAACATCGACAAAAACTTCTGATATGAACTCACTTTATTGACCAATTATTATATCATTATAATATGTGAAATGAACTGAATAATAATATTTAATGGACTTCCTTAAGAAAATATAAATTCACCAAATTTTATTATTCAGGAGATTAAATAATGATTAAGTCATGTCAGACAGGAGGTAAGGGATCCAACCTCTCTCTTTCTTTTTAAGTACTCTCCTTTATGTCTATTGTTTTAAACCCCTCTTTGTTATGTTGGGGGATGTTATTTTACATTCCTATTGCAGTAAATTTTATTTTATTATGATTATAGACCCTATTTGATCTCATCATTCCATTTTTGGAAGTTTTAAGTGGCGCTGTTAGGCTGCCGAGTTTTCGTAAGGGATTTTTCATCTCACTTTTATTCTTGCGACATTTATGCTACATGTGCCACCATTTCCTTTGAGTGGTGTATTTACTTCCCATTATTATACTCTTTGTGTAATATAATTTCATTTATCGGTATTTACATATTCAATGTATGACCCTTCTTTGATGGTGTGTACATTTCGAAAGTTACCCAAGTCAGTAAGGGGACCATTCACCCACCTCTTTTTAAAAAGACTTCATTTGTTATGTCATTTAAATTACATATTCTTATGTTGGGATATGTTTTTCTATATCCTTATTGATGTAAATTTTATTTCCAAGTGATGAGAAACCCTTTTTATCTATCATCAACTCATTTTCTGAATTTTGAAGTGACGCCGTTATGCTGTCGAATTTTTGCAAGGGAACTTCTTAACCCAATTTTCATTCTTTGGGATAAACTTGTACTCTTTGAATATGTCGTTCTATGAATATGTGTGAATAATATCTGATTGTTTTACACTTAATATCCACTTATATTTGGTGTATTATTTTGTCACACATAATTATGTACTTGATTTATCCTTAATCCAAGGATACCGTCTTTGTAAGGGACTTCGTCTCAATCTCCTTTCATTGAGGCATATTTCATTTTATACAAAACATTATTTTAAACGGTGTATAAACCCATTTTAATTTTACGTTTACACAAAAGTAATCTTTTTCTACGAAAAGTTTTACTAAATGACAAAAAAGGAATGTTTCTTTTAACGTACACGTTGACAACGACCTTTTCCGCCGCCATGAGTATTATTTGGTCTTTGGATTCCTCAACAAGACGTAATGTTTTTAAAATAAAATAAATACCATATACACTTTTATGTATTTTGGTATTGAAAATGGTTTTGATAAAGGATTATATTATGTAAATATATTTAAATGATATATTGTGATTGATATATGGAAATATTAACATTCCTTTATGTTGGATTTATGTGTTATAATTTTATAATGGTACTTTGACATTATATGGGTGGTTACATGATAAACCATATTACAGGAGGTTCCATGAATACCAGGACGGGTGGTTATGTTATAACCTCCAATGCATTGGGTATGGAAGTCGGCTGTATGGCTATTCCATTTAGTATTTATGGAAGTCGGCCAAATGGCTATTTCATTATGAGATATGTGTGGAAGTAAATAGTATGGTTATTCCACTTATGTATGTTTATGTCCCAAGTTACCTTTACATGTTATGTGATCTTTATATGGGTTTTATGGTAATATTTTGGTTACAGAAGGGTAAGTAATGAACTTTTATTCAGTGAAGAGTGTTTACTACTATGAAAAGGTGAAAAGTATTACTTTGATAAATTATACATGGTTTACTTGTTGTTTTGAAAACTAACAGTTTTCATTCTTTGTTATCCCTTACTAAGTTTTTTATGCTTATCCCAAGTTTTTGAAATGTTTTTCATAGGACTTAATGTGGAATAGGGTCAAAGATGGGATCAATGGAAAGTAATGCTACCTAAATCATGGAACTAAACATGTTTCTTTTTAAGAGTTTTTATTTTATGGAAACTTAGTAGAAGTTTCTACTTTGTAATATTTTGAGATGTAATAGTAATGTCCTAATTCTCTCTAACTCTAAACCTTAAAAGATCCTCAATGTGAATTATTCATTTAATTCAATATTAAGTAAGGTTTAAGGCAGGGGCCTTATAGTTGGTATCATATTTCGGTTTAGATAAATTTAGAGGTTAGGGTATTCTCTAAGTATAAGTGACATTACAATAATGGTTAGGATTTCAGAAAGAGTCCCAGTTTTAGATAAAGTGAATGAGTAAGTATATCTTAGTGTTTACCTTCCTCATTCGTACATGATGGTTTTGTTGATATACTCACACTGACATTTCTGTTCCTAGTGAATGGATGGATCTAGCAGGCACCAAAGAGACAACAGGTTTGAACGAAACTATGGTTGTTTTCTGATCAAAATAATAGATAAAATGGGGGATTCAATGAGGAAACTCGTGGTTGTTCTAAACCAACTATCATGGAGTCATGATCAACCACATGAACCTTGGTATTTTCTGTAATGCATCATGTATGAGATGACCAATCTATGTGGATGTTCAGGTAATAATTATAAAGGTAACCATTAGAGTTTATATGATCTTTACTTTTGAGGTAATTATGGGTTATTATATGTTATGATGGAAAATGAAAGACATGAGAGACACTTGAGGTTAAAATATGTTATGATTATTTTTTAAGATTTTATCTCATTTTGTGGAATGTTTTAACAATTATATAGTTTTGGAAAAAAGACAACACGCAGACCGTGTGACAACCATTCGCGTTAGACAAAGCTGCGAGAATCAAACCCACAACCAATGTGCAGCTGCTATTTATCACCTACCACTGGTCTACGTGAAGTCCCTGGTTAGTTTGACTAATTATTTTTAGTTATATGATTTTAGGAATCAAGAGTAAGATTATTTTGGGTTATCTATGGAAATGATTAACCTATCTTGGAAGATATGTGATTAGGTTATTTACATTTCAATATGAGAATTTAAGAGCAACTGATGTTAATTGAAGATAAAAGTTAATTTGTACCTTGGAAGACTATGTGATTAAATCCTTCAAATATATGGGTTTCAATCTTAGTTTGGTTTACATTGAAGAATTCTATGGACAATTGTTTATCGAATAGTCTTCGATGATCTTTGGGTTCTTTTTGGACAAATTTTGGATATAAAGAATGGATTTTATTTTTATAAATGATTATACTTTTGTGGGTTATCAGATCTCATACTAACAATTTTGGTTTTGGATTATGTCTAAAGATATGGGAAATATATAGTTCTATTTTGTGGATTAGGTGATTCTCAGGAAGTTGATTATAGTACTCTTAATTCGAACAAGTCTTCCTAAAAACTCGTCTTTTGGAGAAAATATGAGTTTGATTAAGGAATCTTGTAGATGTTGAAAGTCTATGTGACAAGTAAGTATGTTTCATTATGATTTATTTAAGCTCAAAAATAAATTCCTCAATGAAGAGTAACTTATAAAAATGTTGTCTGTTAACTTTTCCTACTGGGGAATCAAATACCGTTTAACCAATGACAAGTTTGTGATTTTCTTATGGTTAACATTCTCTTAGACATGTTTACTATCACTCTCCCCCAGAACATGACGTTTTTCCCCCCATATCCAGGTTTTCCTACATGGAATCCTATTATGGGTTAACTCGGGTGACCTTTGTACTTCTCTTTATTTATTTTAAAGTGATTATTTTACTGACTCTTGTACCGATCTGGGATTTTCAATGAAGTTTCCAATCCCAATTTTAAAATTGAGAGGATGCAATTCCCAAAAGGGGGGAAGGATGTAACACCCCAGGTAAATAACGAATATGACATTTTCACAATTATCCAAATTTGTGAATAAAATGTTAATATTAATTTAAAGAGTACGCTATGCTTGATGGCTTACCCAATACACAACAACGAGTTCCTTTGAAATCTTACGTTGCACTCTAATAATAAAATAAGATTATTTTAAATGTTAGTTAACACGTTTCCATTGTATTGGCGGGAATGAATATAAATAACTAAATTATGATTATATATGTTTGTTAAATGTTTTTACATTTATCCAATAAACGATAAAGGCTTAAAATATGAAAAGAATTCAATTTTAGGCATATATACTCTAATTTTCACAAAAGATCCACTTATCATCTTTTGATGGTGAACCATCATTATATATAGTTTTGGTCACTCTTATACATTCTATTGGACCAAATAAAATTCTTCTTTAGAATCAGGACATCAAAATTTACTTTGTGTAAATTTTCTGTATTTTTCCAATAAAGATCATTTTTAATGAATAGTGAAAAATATTGTATTTAAATTCAAAACCACTTTTTATTATAATTTTTTAATATGATTTGATTATCTTTTGAAGTGGTTTCAAAGTGAAATAAAAATATATTTTTAACATTTAATCCAATAGTGGTCGTTGGAATTAATTTCACTTTGAAATCGGACTTGAACTAGTGTCAATCTTGTGGTACTTTTTATTTTATAAAAACACGCTATTTGTTTTGACAGTGGAAATTAATTAATTAATTAATTAATTCAAATTATATGTTTTGAATTTTGTAAAATAGACATTATTTTTGAATTCGGAATATCAAATATAGCTTTGGGTGATTTTTTGGTATTTTTCTGAAAAACTTTATTTTTTGATGAATAGTAAAAACACTAAGTGGTACTTAAAAAACTGATTTTTCATTTAAATGAAAATTTACCACCTTTTTGTTTTGAATTTCAAAAATCCGACATACATGGTTGTCATTAAGATGTAAAATGTGGTTCAATGGGATTAAAATAAAATTTTGGTGAATAGTAACTTTTATGTTTTAATCTCGATTATAGGTAATTAGTTGAGTTTAAAGGTAAATATTATGTCTTAATAATATTAAATGACATAGACACATGTCCTACTGTAACACCCCAGGTAAATAAAAAATACGACATTTTCATATATATCCATATTTGTGAATAAAATATTAATATGACTTTAAAGGGGACACTATGCTCGATGGCCTACCCAACACGCAACAACGAGTTTCTTGGATATCTTACGTTGCACTCTAATAATAAAATAATATTATTTTAAATGGTAGATAACATGTAGCCATTGTATTTGCAGGAATGGATATAAATAACTAAAATATGATTATATATTTTTTAAAATGTTTTTACATTTATCCAATAATAGATAAAGGCTTAAAATACGGAAAGAATTCAATTTTAGGCGTATATGACCTAGTTTTCACTAAAGGTTCACTTATCGCCTTTTGATGGCGAACAATCATTAAATATAGTTTTGTTCACTCTTATACATTCTACTGGACCAAATAAAACTATTCTTAATAATTGGGACATCAAAATTTTCTTTGTGTAAATTTTTGGTATCTTTCCGATAAAGTTCATTTTTTAAAATGAATAGTGTAAAATGTTGTATTTTAATTCAAAAACACTTTTTAATATATTTTATTTATATTATTAGATTATCTTTTGAATTGGTTTTAAAGTTAAATTAGAATATATTTTTCCCATTAAATCCAATAGTGGTTGTTGTAATTAATTTCACTTTAAAATCAGACTTAAACTAGTGTCAATATTTTGATACTTATTGTTTATAAAAACACGTTATTTTCTCCGACAGCACGAATTAATTATTAAATTAATGAATTTGACTTCTATGTTTTGAATTTTGTAAAATAAATTTTATTTTTGAGTTCTGAATATCAAATATAGCTTAGGGTGAATTTTTGGGATTTTTCTGAAAAACTTTTATTTTTGACGAATAGTGAAACCTCTAAGTGGTACTTATAAAAACTGATTTTTCCGTTTAAATGAAATTTTTTCATCTTTGTGTTTTGAATTTAAAAAATCCGACATACATGGTTGTCATTAAGAAGTAAAATTTGGTTCAATGGGATAAAAATAATTTTTTGTGGAATAGTAACTTATTAAGTTTTTAATCGCGATTAGAGGTAATTAATGTAGTTTATGGTAAGAATAATGTTTTAAGAAAATTAAATGACCTAGACACATGTCCTAACCTCATTGGATGTTTCATTGATGACCAATAAAATCCATGGTTAAACTTGGGGACCCCATGGAGCCACTTTGGTTGGAAATTGACATAAATATCTTTTTATTTAATGTTAAAGTAAAAATGACACAAACATGAGATGTTTTACTAAAACAATTTTTACATGGGGTTATACAAGTCATATTTTTTACTATAAATAGTCATTGAAAATCTAATACGATTTCCTACATCATAGTAGTTTTTTTATAAATTTTAGACATTATAGAAATTAAATTATTTATGACATCATGATGATGAAGCGATGACCTCATTATTTAACGATTTAAATAAAATGGAACGATAATGTAATATATAAGACCTAAAAATGTCCAAAAACTATTATATGAGTGGATTTAGAACCCTTATCACATTATCCTCGAAATAAAACATTGTGGGACCTTTAAAATCCGAAAATCATTTGAAAATAATGTAACATTTTGTAACATTACAAGAGTGCCCCTCCTCTCCTCTTGTAAAAGGCCCCAACCTCTACATCATTACCCACACTCCCAAAGCCTTTGGATCGGCCAACCCCTGCCCATTCTGTCTCTCCACTTCCCTCTAATACTCCTTGACGCATCACTTTGTGTAGAAGTCTTCCCAAGGAAGCCATTGAGCTCAATCCAAAGGGAGTTACCCGATTTTAAGGTAATGTCTTCTCTTGTGTCCTTTTGTTTTATTTTGCTTCTCCAACCCCCTGAACTCTTTTTATTCATTTATTTTGTAACAAATACAGTATCTTCAATATAATAGGATGTTTTTATAAGAAGGATCCGAGCTACACTTAAACACACCTACATCTAATGGTTAAAGAACACACTGTTTCTGTTGATGGCGAATTTCTACCTCCCGAAATGATGATTGTTCAACATTCTTCTAACACCTTCAAAGGTGGTCAATAATATGACACTATATTTATATATGATATCTAATATGTTTATTTTTTACTTGAGCTTCTATATTTTTCATTTATGGCGTACCTTTACAGTTTCTATTATGGGTAAACGTGATATATTCATTTAAGGAAGTGCGGACTACCGCCCTGTCAAAGTGATTTGATTCGTTAATACCATATGTGGTACATATAAATGATATATTTAATGATGTTATATATGATACCATACTGGAATTAAAATACTATTATGTATCATTATGTTTTAATTCCATTAAATATGAAATAGAAATGGAAGTAGCGTTCATGCGTACGTACGACTTACTGTCTGCATGAACGGTACATTTCATTTCTTATCTAAAAATGTTATGTAATATTATAAGTGCATATATATAATGGATGTATATGTAATATATTACATCTAAATTATGGATATCATTCTGTAATTATAACATATGTATATACATATCTCATTTTGTTTTAATTCCATTAAATATGAAATAGAAATGGATTTAGCGTTCACGCGTACGTACGGCTTACCGTCTCCATGAACGGTGCATTTCATTTCATACCTCTAAATGATTATATAAAATTATAAATACATGTATATTCTGGATATATATGATATATATGATATCCAAATCATGAATATAATTCTGGATATATTGAACATTTGAACACACGAACAACATGTAATTGTAAGAAGTCCACTTTCGACTTAAGAACCAAATATCGAAAAAACAAACATTACTAACTTAAATGATTACATAATGTTTATAACATGGAAATAAGTTATATAAAAGGAATAATGAACTAGAAAAAGGTTTTTAATAAAGTGGAAATTAACTCATGTTTATTATTCAGGATGTTAAAGAACGATCGAGTCAAGTCGGACCCGAGATAAGGGATCCTACTCCACTGTTTTTTTTAAGTACACTCTTTTATGTCATTCCTTTTAAAGATCATCTTTCTTGTTATTGGGATGTTCATTTATATTAATCTTGATAAAATTTTTATGTTCATGTGATTAGATACCCTATTCTCTCTCATCAATCCATTTTGGATGTTTTGAGTGGCACCGTTAGGCTGCCGAATATTCGTAAGAGATCTATCCTCTCTCTTTCTTTTTAAGTACTCTCTTTTATGTCACCTCATTTAAGCTCTTCTTTGTTATGTTGGGGGATGTTCTTTTATATTACTATTTCTGTAAACTTTATGTTAATATGATGAGAGACCCTATTTGATCTAATCAATCCATTTTTGGATGTTTTAAGTGGCGCCGTTAGGCTGCCGAGTTTTCGTAATGGATTTTTCATCTCACTTTTATTCCCATGAGATTTATGCTACATTTTCCACAATTTCCTTTGAGTGGTGTATGTACTTCCAATTATTTTACTCATTATGTAATATACTTTCATTTATGAGTATTTACATCAAGGTTGTATTGTCCTTCTTTCACGAGGTGTATGTTTCGAAAGATACCCATGTCGGTAAGGGAACCTTTCACCCTCTTCTTTTTAAAAGACTTCTTTGGTTTGGTCTTTTAATTTACATATTTTTATGTTGGTATATGTACTCATATATCCTTATTGATGTAAATATTATTTCCAAGTGATGAGATACCCTTTTTTATCTCTCATCAACTCATTTTGATGTGATGTCATCAGGCCGTCAAGGGAAGTTCTTAACCCAATTTCGATTTCTTTTGGTTCAACATGTAGTTATTGAATATGTCATCCTTTGAATATGTGTGAATGACCTTTGATTATTTTACACTTAATATCCACTTATATTTGGTGAATTCGTTTTTCACACATAATTATGTAATTGATTTATCCTTAAACCAAGGATACCATCTTTGTAAGGGACTTCATCTCAATTTTCATTCATTGAGGCATAATTTGTTTTATACACAACCTTCTTTTATACGGTGTATAAACCCCTTTGAATTTTACGTTTATCCAAAATGAATCTTTTTATATGAAGAGTTTTAAAAAATGACAAAAGGGAATGTTTTTGTCATACGTATGCGGTGACAATGACTTCTCTGCCGCCGTGACCATTATTTGAGTTTCGGCTTCCTCTACAAGCCATACCTATTTTTTAAAACAAAAGTAAATACCATCTTTTACTTTTCTTTTATTTTGGTATTGAAAATGGTCTTCATATTGTATTTATATCCATGTGTTGTATTGATATATTGTTATCGAAAGGTGGAAATGTTATGTTTCCTTTATGCATGTTTTATGTGATAAGATTATGTTATGGTTGTTGGGCATTGTTATGAAGACGGGTGGTTCTGTGATAAACTATGGGCGGGTGAGCCCGATATAGCTCTCCATTGCATTGGGTAACATGAAGGAGTGAAACGTTAAGGTTTCTCCGAAGAGATTTAGGAAATATACTATGATAGGTATTCCAAAACGTAACCAAGAGGGTTACTCCATACATAAGAATGTTATGAATGCCTCAAGTTACCTTTTATGTCTTATGATTTATATGATTTATTCACGATTTGATTAGGTATGTTAAAGTGCCTATGTTTTATGGGTAAATTATGATTTCATTCTTCTGTATATATGAACTCATGTTTCCTTTCCATATTTTTATAACACTTACTGAGATTTTAATTCTCATCCCAAGTTCTTGAAATGTTTTTCACAGGTCAAGGGAAAGGTACATGATGTGATGATAGTGTCAAGGATGTGTCAAGAAAGAATCCATGATTTATTTTAAATATGTTTCCGTTTATGGGAAGAATGAATACTGTCTTTTATGTAACCACTTTGTTTAAATGTGGAATGTAATGTATGTTTCGTGATCTAATTCTCTAAAACTCTAAACCTGAAAAGATCCTCATTGTGTAATCTTGTAATAACTCAATATTAAGTAAGGTTAAAGGTTGGGGCCTTATAGTTGGTATCAAAGGTCGGTTTATATAACTTTAGAGGTTTTGGTATTCTTTTAGCATAAGTGGAATTACCATTATTGATAAGATTTCAGAAAGAGTCCTAGTTTTAGATAAAGTGAATGTGTAACTGTATCTTAGTGTTTACCTTCCTCATTAGTAAATGATGGTTTTGTTGATATACTCATTCTGACATTTCTGTTTTTAGTGAATGGATGGATCTAGCATGCACCATAGAGACAACAGGTTTGAAGGAAATTGTGGTGGATCTATGATTAAGATAATAGATAAAATGGGAGATTCAATGAGGAAACTCGTGGTTGTTCTAAACCAACTATCAAGGATTCATGATCAACCACTTGAACCTTGGTATGATCTTTAATGCATCATGTACGAGATGACCAATCGATGTGGAAGTTCAGGTAAAAATTATAAAGGTAACCATTAGAGTTTATATGATCCTTACTTTTGAGGTAATTATGGGTAACTATATGTTATGATGGAAGTGAAAGGCATGAGATAAAATTGAGTTCAAATGATGTTATGGTTATTTTTTATGATTTTATCTCTTTTTGGGGAATGATTTGAGGGTTATATAGTTTTGGAAAAAGGACAACACATAGACCATGTGACTACCCGTCGCGTCGAACAATGCTGCGGGAATCGAACCCACAACCAAAGTGCGACTGGTATTTATCGCCTACCACTGGACTACGTGATGTCCCAAGTTAGTTTGATAGATTCTTTTTAGTTATATGATTTTATGAATTAAGAGTAAGTTGATTTTGGGTTATTTATGAAAATGATTAACCTATCATGGAGGATATGTGATTAGGTTAATTACTTTTCAATATGAGACTATAAGAGCAATAGATTTTGTTTGGAGATAAATGATACGATTTAACTTGGAAGACTATGTGACTAAATCCTTCAAATATTTGGGTTTCAATCTTTGATTGGTTTACTTTGAAGAATTTTATGGACAAATTGTTTATCGGATGGTCCTCGTTGAACTTTTGGTTTTGTTGGACAAATTTTGGAGATTAAGAATAGATTTTCTTTTTAAAGGGTTATCCTTTTCTGGATTATCTGACCTTATACTAACCTTTTTGGTTTTGGTTTTGGTTATGGTCTAAAGATATGGGAAGTATATAGTTCTCTTTGGTGGATTATGTGACTCTCTAGAAGTTGATTATAGTACTCTTAATGCGAACAAGTCTCCCAAAATACTCATATTTTTGAAAAAAAATATGAGTTTGATTAAGGAATCTAGTAAAAGTTGAAAGTCAACATGATAAGTGATTATGATTCCTTATGAATAAATTCCTCAATAAAAAGTAGCTTCAAACAAAAATGTTGTTTATTAACTTTTCCTACTTGGGAATCGAATACCGTTTAACCCATCACAAGTTTGTGAATCTTATGTTTAACTTATTCCTAAACATGTTTTATATCACTGTCCATCAGAACATGACCATATGTTTTCTCCTGCATGTACATATTTTTATACATGGAATCCTCGTATGGGATAACTCGGGTGACCTATGTACTTCTCATTCTTTATTTTTATGTGATTGTTTTACCAACTCTTGTTCCGATGTGGGACTTTCAAGGATGTTTCCAAGCTCAATTTTAAAAATTGCAAGGACGCAATTCCCAAAAAGGGGGGAAGGATGTAACACCCCAGGTAAATAAAGAATATGACATTTTCATATTTATCCATATTTGTGAATAAAATATTAATATGACTATAAAGGGGATGCTATGCTCAATGGTGTACCCAACACGCAACAACGAGTTTCTTGGGAATCTTATGTTGCACTCTAATAATAAAATAATATTATTTTAAATGGTAGTTAACATGTACACGTTGTATTGGCAGGAATGGATAGAAATAACTAAAATATGATTATATATGTTTTTAAATGTTTTTACATTTATCCAATAAAAGATAAAGGCTTAAAATACGGAAAGAATTCAATTTTAGGCGTATATGCCCTAGTTTTCACTAAAGGTTCACTTATCGTCTTTTGATGGCGAACCATCATTAAATATAGTTTTGTTCACTCTTATACATTCTATTGGACCAAATAAAACTCTTCTTAAGAATTGGGACATCAAAATTTACTTTGTGTAAATTTTTGGTATCTTTCCCATAAAGTTCATTTTTTAAATGAATAGTTCAAAATGTTGTATTTTAATTCAAAACCTATTTTAAATCTAATTTATTTATATGATTACATTATCTTCTGAATTGGTTTTAAAGTGAAATTAGAATAAATTTTTACCATTAAATCCAATAGTGGTCGTTGGAATTAATTTCACTTTGAAATCAGACTTAAACTAGTGTCAATCTTTTGATACTTATTATTTCATAAAAACACGCTATTTGCTCTGACAACGGGAATTAATAATTAAATTAATTAATGTGACTTATATGTTTTGAATTTTTTAAAATTGAATTCATTTTTGAATTTGGAATATCAAATATTGCTTAGGGTTAATTTTTGGGATTTTTCTGAAAAACTTCAATTTTTTATGAATAGTGAAACCACTAAGTGGTACTTATAAAAACTGATTTTTGCATTTAATTGAAATTTTTTTATCTCTGTGTTTTGAATTTAAAAAATCCTACATACATGGTTGTCATTAAGAAGTTAAATTTGGTTCAATGGGATAAAAATAATTGTTTGTGGAATAGTAACTTATTAAGTTTTTAATTGCGATTAGAGGTAATTAGTGTAGTTTATGGTTAGAATAATGTTTTAATAAAAATAAATGACCTAGACACATGTCCTAACCTCATTGGATGTTTCATGGCCGACCAAGACAATCCATGGGTCAACTTGGGGACCCTATGGAGCCACCTTGATTGGAAAATGACATAAATATCTTTTTATTTAATGTTAAAGTAAAAATGACACAAACATGAGATGTTTTACTAAAACAATTTTTACATGGGGTTATACAAGTAATATTTTTGACTATAAATAGTTATTGGAAGGCTAATACGATTTCCTACATCATAGTAGTTTTTTTTATAATTTTTAGACATTAAATAAATTTAATTATTTATGACATCATGATGATGCAGCGATGACCACATTATTTAACGATTTAAATATAATAGAAAGATAATGTAATATCTAAGACCTAAACATGTCCAAAACCTATTTTATGAGTGGATTTCGAACACTTATCAACTTATCCTGGAAATAAATAAATTTGGGACCTTTGAAATCCGAAACGCTTTTGAAAATAAAGTAACATTTTGTAACTTTACAGAAGTGCCCCTCCTCTCCTCTTATAAAAGGCCCCCAACTCTACCTCCTTACCCACACTCCCAAAGCCTTTGGATCGGCCAACCCCTGCCCATTTTGTCTCCCCACTTCCCTCTATTACTCATTGAAGCCTCACTTTGGGCATAATTCTTTCCAAGGATGCCTTTGAGCTCAAACCAAAGGGAGTTACCCGATTTTAAGGTAATGTATCCACTTGTGTCCTTTTGTTTTATTTTTCTTCTCCAACCCCCTGAACTCTTTTTATTCATTTATGTTGTAACAAATACAGTATCTTAAATATACTAGGTTGTTTTTATAAGAAGTATTCGGGATACACTTACACACAACTACATTTAATGGTTAAAGAATATATTGTTTCTGTGGATGGAGAATTTCTGCCTCCCGAAATGATGATTATTCAACATTCTTCTAACACCTTAAAAGGTTGCCATTAAGATGACATTATATTTTTATATGATATATAATATGTTTATGTTTTACTTATGCTTCTGTATTTTCCATTTATGGTGTACCTTTATGGTATCCATTATGGGAAAACGCGATATCTTCATTTAAGGAAGTGCGGACTACTGCCCCCTCAAAGTGATTTCATTCTTTAATACCATATGTGGTACATATAAAGGATATATTTAATGATATTATATATGATACCATACTGGAATTAAAATACTATTATGTATAATTATGTTTTAATTCCATTAAATATGAAATAGAAATGGAAGTAGCGTTCATTCGTACGTACGTCTTACTGTCTCCATGAACGGTACATTTCATTTCTTATCTCAAAATGTTATGTAATATTATAAATGCAAATATATAATGGATATATATGTAATATATTACATAGAAATTATGGATATCATTCTGGAATTATAACACATATATATATATATATCATTTTGTTTTAATTCCATTAAATATGAAATAGAAATGGAAGTATCGTTCACGTGTACGTACGGCTTACCGTCTCCATGAACAGTGCATTTCATTTCTTACCTCTAAATGATTATATAATATTATAAATACATGTATATTATGTATATATATGATATATATGATATCCAAATCATGAATATAATTCTGGATATAATGAACATTTGACCACACGAACAACATGTAACTGTAAGAAGTCCACTTTCGACTTAAGAACCAAATATCAACAAAACAAACATTATTAACATAAATGATTACATAATGATTATAACATGGAAATAAGTGATATAAAAGGAATAATGAACTAGAAAAAAGTTCTTAATAAAGTGGAAATTAACTCAAGTTTATTATTCAGGACGTTAAAGAACGATCGAGTCAAGTCGGACCCGAGGTAAGGGTTCCTACTCCACTCTTTCTTTTTAAGTACACACTTTTAAGTCATTACTTTTAAAGCACATATTTCTTGTTATTGGGATGTTATTTTATATTAATCTTATTGTAATTTTTATGTTCATGTGATGAGAGACCCTATTCTTTCTCATCAATCCATTTTGGATGTTTTGAGTGGCACCGTTAGGCTGTCGTATTTTCGTAAGAGATCTATCCTCCCTCTTTCTTTTTAAGTACTCTATTTTATGTCACTTATTTTAAGATCTTCTTTGTTATGTTTGGGGATGTTCTTTTATATTACTCTTTATGTAAACATTATGTTAATATGATGAGAGACCCTATTTGATCACATGAATTCATTTTTGGAAGTTTTAAGTGGCGATGTTAGGCTGCCGAGTTTTCGTAAGGGATTTTTCATCTTACTTTTATTCCCGTGATATTTATGAAATATTTGCCACAATTTCCTTTGAGTGGTGTATGTACTTCCCATTATTTTACTCATTGTGTAATATACCTTCTTTTATGAGTATTTACATCAATATTGTATTGTCCTTCTTTCACGAGGTGTATGTTTCGAAAGATACCCATGTCGGGAAGGGAATCATTCACCCTCCTCTTTTTAAAATACTTCTTTGGTTTGGTATTTTAATTTAAATATTTTTATGTTGGGATATGTACTCATATATCCTTATTGATGTAAATTTTATTTCAAAGTGATGAGATACCCTTTTTTTATCTCTCATCAACTCATTTTGATGTGACGTCGTTAGGCTGTCAAGGGAACTTCTTAACCAAATTTAGATTTCTTTTGGTTCAATATGTAGATATTGAATATGTAATACTTTGAATATGCTTGAATGACCCTTGATTATTTTACACTTAATATCCTCTTATATTTGGTGTATTCGTTTTTCACACATAATTATGTAATTGATTTATCCTTAAACCAAGGACACCGTCTTTGTAAGGGACTTTGTCTCAATCTCCATTCATTGAGGCATATTTTGTTTTATACACAACCATCTTTTATACGGTGTAAAAACCCCTTTGACTTTACATTTATCCAAAAGGAATCTTTTTATATGAAGCGTCTTACAAAATGACAAAAGGGAATGTTTTTGTCATACGTATGCGGTGACAACGACTTCTCCGCCGCCGTGACCATTATTTGAGTTTCGGATTCCTCTACAAGCCATACCTATTTTTTAAAAGAAAAATAAATACCATGTTTTACTTTTCTTTTATTTTGGTATTGAAAATGGTTTTCATAATGTATTAATATCAATGTGTTGTATTGGTATCTTGTTATTGAAAGGTGGAAATGTTATGTTTCCTTTATGCATGTTTTATGTGATAAGATTATGTTATGGTTCTTGGAAATTGTTATGAAGATGGGTGGTTCTGTGATAAACTAAGGGCGGGTGAGCCCGATATAGCTCTCCAATGCATTGGGTAACGCGAAGAAGTGAAATTTTAAGGTTTCTCTGAAGAGATTTAGGAAATATACTGTGATGGGTATTCCAAAAAATAACCAAGAGGGTTACTCCCTACATAAGAATGTTATGAATGCTTAAAGTTACCTTTAATGACTTATGATTTCTATGATTTATTCATTATTTTATGAGGTATGTTAAAGTGCATATGTTTTATGGGTAAGGAATGATTTCATTCTTATGTATATATGAACTCATGTTTGCTTTCCATATTTTTATAACCCTTACTTAGATTTTTATGCTCATCCCAAGTTTTTGAAATGTTTTTTACAGGTCAAGGGAAAGGTACATGATGTGATGATAGTGTCAAGGATGTGTCAAGAAAAAATCCATGTTTTATTTTAAATATGTTTCCATTTATGGGAAGAATGAATAATGTCTTTTATTTAACCACTTTGTTTAAATTTGGAATGTAATGCATGTTTCATGATCTAATTCTCTAAAACACTAAAACTGAAAAGATCCTCAATGTGTAATCTTGTAATAAATCAAGATTAAGTAAGGTTCAAGGCTGGGGCCTTATACCTACCCTCATTGGATGTGTCATGGCCGACCAAGACAATCCATGGGTCAACTTGGGGATCCCATGGAGCAACTTTGGTAGGAAAATGACATAAATAACTTTTTATTTGAAGTTAAAATAAAAATTACACAAACATGATTTGTTTTACTAAAACAATTTTTAAATGGGGTTATACAAGTAATATTTCTTACTATAAGTAGTAATTGGAAATATAAAAATAGTTCCTACATCATTTTATTTTTTATAATTTTTAGACATTAAATAAATTAAATTATTTATGACATCATGATGATGCAACAATTACCTCATTATAAAACTATTTAAATAAAATGAAAAGATAATTTAAAATCTAAGACCTACACATGTAAAAAACCAATTGGATGGGTGGATTTCGAACCCTTATCCCCTTATCCTCGAATTATATCATTGTGGGACCTTTTAAATCCGAAACTCATTTTAAAATAAAGTAACATCTCTTTACATTCCAAGAGTGCCCATCCTCTCCTCTTATAAAAGGCCCCCACCTCTACCACATTACACACACCTCTCAAGCCTTTGGCTCGGCAAACCCCTGCCCATTTCATCTCTCCACATTTCTCCCTTCATCATTGAAGCCTCACCTTGGGAATAATCTTTTCCAAGGAAGCCTTTGAGCTCAAATCAAAGAGAGTTACCCGATTTAATGGTAATGTCTTCCCTCGAGTTCTTTTGTTTTATTTTGATTCTCGAACCCCTAAAGTATTTTTATTCATTTTTTTTGTAAAAAATATAGTATCTTCAATACACTAGGAATGTTTTTATAGGAATTATTCGATCTACACTTACACACACCTCCATCATATGGTTAAAAAAATACTATTTCTATGGATGACGAATTTATACCTCACGAAACGATGATTGTTCAACACTGATATAAAACATTCAAAGGAAGCCATTAAGATGTCACTATATTTATATATGATATATATTATGTTTATGTTTTACTTAAGCTTCTTTATTTTTCATTTATGGCATACATTTATGGTTTCCATTATGGGTAAATGTGATATCTTCATTTTAGGAAGTGCGGACTACCGCCCACTCAATGTGATTTGATTCGTTAATGACATATGTGGGACGTATAAAGGATGGATTTAAAGTTATTATATATGATTTTATACTAGAATTATAATATACCTTTATATAATTATTATTTCTTTTCCATTAAAGTATGATATAGATAAGAAATTAGCATTCATGCATACGTACGACTTACCGTCTCCATGAACGGTGCATTTAATTTATTATCTCCAATTGTTATGTACTATTATAAGTACATATATATAATGGATATATATGTAATATATTACATCTAAATGATGGATATAATTCTGGAATTATAATATATATTTCTCTCATTTTTCTTAATTCCATTAATATGACAAAAAATGAATGTAGCGTTCATGGGTACGTACGACCTACCATCTCCATGAACGGTGCTTTTAATTTTTTCTCTCCAAATGCTATGGAATAGTATAAAATGAATATATAATGGATATATATGATATTTAAAACATCAATTATATTCTGGAGATTATGTACCTATAACTACATGGAAAATTCTTTTCCAACAAGTTCAATTTTGACTCATGTACTAAACATCGACATAAACGTCTGATATGAACTCACTTTATTAACCAATTATTATAACATTATAATATGTGATATGAACTGTATAATAATATTTAAAGGAGGTCCTTATGAAATTAAAAATTGACCAAATTTTATTATTCATGAGATTAAAGAATGATCGAGTCATGTCGGACATGAGGTAAGGGATCCAACCTCTCTCTTTCTATTTATGTACTCTCCTTTATGTCACTTCATTTAAGCCCCTATTTTCTATGTTGGGGGATGTTATTTTATATTCATATTGTTGTAAATTTTATATTAATATGATTATAGACCCTATTTGATCTCATCATTCCATTTATGGATGTTTTATGTGGCTCCGTTAAGCTGCTGAGTTTTCATAAGGGATTTTCCATCTCAATTTTATTCTCGTGACATTTAGGCTACATGTGCCACCATTTCCTTGGAGTGGTGTATTGGATTTTTCATCTCACTTTTATATTCCTCTTTCTGTAAATCATATTGTTTTACACTTAATATATACTTATATTTGGTGTATTAGTTTGTCACACATAATTATGAAATTGATGGATCCTTATTCCAAGGATACCGTCTTTGTAAGGGACTTCGTCTCAATCTTCTTTCATTGACTCATATTTTGTTTTATACACAACTCTCTTTTATACGGTGTATAAGCCCCTTTGACTTTTAATTTTATACAAAAGGAATATTTTTCTACGAAGCATTTTACTAAAAGACAAAAAGTAATGTTCCTTTTAATGAACACGGTGACAACAACCTTTTCAGCCGCCTCGAGTATTATTTGATCTTCGGCTTCCTCAACAAGCCGTAATGTTTTTAAAATAAAAATAAATACCATATACTCTTTCATGTATTTTTGTATAGAAAATTGTTTTGAAAAAAGATTATATTATATCAATATATTTAAATGATATATTGTGATTGAAATGTGGAAATGTTATCATTCCTTTATGTTGGTTTTATGTGTTATAATTTTATAATGGTACTTGGACATTTTACAGGTGGTTACATGATAAACCATACTATGGGTGGTGCCGTGAATACTAGGACGGGTGTTTACATTATAACCTCCAATGCATTGGGTATGGAAGTCGGCAGTATGGCTATTCAATTAAGTATGTATGGAAGTTGGCTGAATGGGTATTCCATTAAGTGATATGTGTGGAAGTCAACCGTATGGTTATTCCACTTATGTATGTTTATGTCCCATGTAAGCTTTACATGTTATGTGATATTAATATGGTATTTATGGCAATATTTAGGTTACAAAAGGGTATGTAATGAACTTTTATTCAGGGAAGAGTTTTTATTACTTTGAAAAGGTGAAAAGTATTACTTTGATAAAGTATACATGGTTTACTTGTTGTTTTGAAAAACTAACAGTTTTCATTCTTTGTGTATCCCTTACTGGGTTTTTTATTCTCATCCCAAGTTTTTGAAATGTTTTTCACAGGACTTAATGTGGAATAGGGTCAAGGTTTGGATCAAGGGAAAGTCATGCTACCTAAAACATGGAACTAGACATGTTTCTTTTTAAGAGTTTTTATTTTATGGAAACTTAGTAGAAGTTTCTACTTTGTAATCTTTTGAGATTTAATAATTATTTCCTAATTCTCTAAAACTCTAAACATGAAAAGATCCACAATGTTAATTATTCATTTAATTCAATATTAAGTAAGAATTATGGCTAGGGCCTTATAATCGTAATCCATATCAATATATAGGGACCACATTATTTTTACAATAATAATTTTCGTAGACCCAATGCCTTCAATGATGGCCTTGTTTCTAGATTTCCAAACACACCAAAACACCTCACATAAAATTAATGACCATTCTATTCTTTCATCATTTTCACCAATTGTCTCATGGATCCAACACTCCTCCCTATACACCTCGCAGCAATGAGATCTAGAATCCAACCTGAAAACCATCATCCTCACCTTATCATATGATGGCAGATCCTAGTTCCACACCCTCTGAGTTAAAATTTTCAACTTTTTAGGAACTCTACCACAACATATGATGTTTTTCTAGGTATTGTGTTGCTCTTGGGGAACTATAATACAACAGTATTCCATTGATGAAAATTTTCATGTTGTAGAGGCGAAAAAACACACACATATATGGAATCAAATTTTAATCAATGAGATCCAGCAATCCCTTTTTTCATTATGCTCATAATTTATGAAACAATGATTTAAGATATCCTATGAAAATATAACAAGGGGTGAAATTCAACCCAGGAAGGTGATGCTCACACACAACTCATTGTGGTGCCAGAAAACAATCACCCATTCTCAACAATCTGGGGATAGTGGTCACATAATGTAGGAATAATCACCTAAAATTATGACTAGAAATGGGAACCATAGTTTCAATGGACTTATGCATGTTAACCATAGTTACCTGATTGGATAATAACCCAAATTGTTTACCTTTACACAACATCCCATGTATGATTTTGAGGCATTCACAACACTATATCTGCGAGACATCACACGTCGATTATTCCTTCTGGCAATGACCTCGCCAGCCTAGCCCATGAATATCCCTACTTCTCCCCCTTATAAAAATCATCCAATATGACATGAGAATTTTTTTTTCAAAATATTAATAACCTCCTAGGGAGCACAAGATGCCGAGAGAGAATGAATAGGCATCACCGACAACAAACTATTCAATAAAGTGATCTGACCTCCGATGGAAGGATATATGTTCTTCTTGCTAAGAAATATTCTAAATATATTGTTAAAAATATATCCATGTTATGAATATGAATAATACTAGGAGTGATATTAAATCCATTGTAATCTATAGGAAAAGAACCTCTCCACCTTTCTAGCTTGTTAAAAATGGAGGAAGCATTCCTATTGAAATATTTTTCTATGAAAAGTAGAGTACTCTTGCACCAATTGGTAACCTGGAAACTCAAGAAACTATACTCAACAATTATTTTTTTTTGATTTCCCTAACAGATCATTTCCTAGAATTCATGAAGATTATAGTTTCATATACAAACATTTGGTGAGAAATAATTGGATGGTTCAATCATCTATAGTAGAAAGATAGGTTCCCCTTGAATACTGTTTTAGTAATAAAGAAACAATGGTTGTTTGGAATTAGTATAAATATGAATAGGGACATGGGGCCCCCTCGATGAATACCCCAAAATTATTTGAAGATACCATGTGTATTTCCCATGAATGAAACTATCATCCAGAAATAATTAACACACTAGAAGGTGTTATTTGTTTCCTAGGATGAGATACCCATACCCAAAATCACCCACTTAATGAGGCCTCATTCTATTATATCATGAGCCTTATTATGTTTAGCTTCACCACCAGGTTAGATCCATGGGTTTTGAAAATAATATCATAATACATTTAATTAGCCTAAGAAATGGCTACCTCCATAAAAAACAATAAAAAATCCATGCTGTTATAAAGAAACCAACTGAGGGATATGAAAGGACAACCTAGAGTTGATAATGTAGAAAACAAAACATATAATAAAATTTCACATACTTATAGGCCCATACTCAATCATGGAAGAGGGAATCATGATCTTTTGTAACATGATTAGTGTCATAGCGCCCACTAACATAGGAATAGATCCACCCTGAAAGAAGTCTTGGATGGCCATAACAATATCATATTTGATCATCCCCCATGATCCATTATAGAAAGAAATGAGGAATCCATCAGTTCCTAGAGAACTCTCGAGATAAAGGGAAATCATATCATAAAATAGATGTCTATACTCATGTATCTCTTCAAGAAAGGAATATTTTTGATCATTACTGTCATGACCCCCTCCCACCAAAGATGCCCCTACAGAGATGGAAATGGTGAAAGGGAGATAATGACCCCCGAGTCCAGCCTCCAGTAGGCCCCAAGGTGGAGACTAGCACAAAGGGTAAGAGTTTTCATAAATATGGGAGGCATTACCATATTTATTATTTTGGATCGGGAAATAGGACAAGTCAACCACCAAAAGGAAAAAAGAACAAGTGTATAGAAATAAACCCAAACCAAGCCCACATGCATGTTTATAAAATGTTATAACAAGGTACAAGTACAAGAAATCTCAATGTACAATACCTAAAGGAAAAAAGTACAACAACTGCAGCAACTCCAACTGTCCGACTAGTAGGGTCCCGCATGGCCCTGGTAGTCCTCCTGGAAACCTGATTGTAAATGTAGGGTGAGCATACATGTATACTTAGTAGGGAAAACTGAATCTCTCGTGCACAAGTGGGGAGACATCCTAATGTCCTATGAGAACAATAGAAGAAACCTTTCAAGGAATTTTATCCACCTAAACTCACCAGCCACACTCACCAAAACACAACCACAACAGGTTGTAGTATATAAGAAACAAGAGTATTGGGTACCCCGCACCATTTCCCTTTAGTTAAATGCTCTTCCTAACGGCGAAAGTCCTGACGCTACCACACTCTCCCCACCCGCACACACTTGGGCCTCACAACCACGTATCCCGCCCGCACACACCTGGGCCTCACAACCACATATCCTACCCACACACACCTGGTCATCACAACCATGTATCCCACCCGCACACACCTAGGCCTCACAACACATATCCCACCCGCACACACTTGGGCCTTATCCTGAATATTCTTGAGAAATAGTAGAACATGCCCGAAGAGTCCTGGGCATGAGCCACCCCAATCGAAACCTACCTGAATTGTCATAGCTGTAAGGTCGCCTCAATCCATCACAGCCTAGGGGAGAAGGACCAGGAAGGAGCTAGTTACTAAGGGTAAAAGGCCCTCTACCATGAAATGGGAGTGTTTGACACTAAGTGCCTAACATGGGTGGGGTGCGATAAAACACAAATGATATAGTTATATATATATACCAAACACACAGCCCAACCTATGGATTCTAAACAAAAAACTGAGCACATGCCTCGGCACTGCTACCACGAAGTATGCATACGACAAACACCCCCAACCCCATTTAGGTTTTTACGTTTCAGCAGAATTAGATTATTTATTTCCTTAACTACTTGGAAACTATCCACAACCAACCACATCGATCGTTCGTAAAGCATAACCCTTCAATCCACAAATCAAGTTAGGAAAACACAAGAAACACAACCATGCCCTTCTTATCAACCAACCAGCACCATTTATTATTAATCTTGTTCCATTACCACGCCCCAACATTCATTAACTCTTCTCTTTTTCATTTAATAATCACAACCCATAGCCCTTTCACATTCAAACACATCCCTGCAGCCCCACTGCCAACCACCATAACCACGACCACACTGAACCTGCACATCATCTTCCCTTTAATACCATTTATCCCAGCCCCGCTGCCCACCCTATCCACAACAACCCACAAAACTCTCCCATCACATGCCACATATCCAAACCAAAATCCACATGTTCATTATTCCATTTTTGTTTAATCGAGTGATCACACAAGGATTCTAGATTTTCATTTAATCCGCCAACTTTACATGGTTAACCAATTTCCACAACGTTATATACACAAAATGGTCTAGAAATATAGGGCAACATTTAATTTTGCAACCAAAGGTCCCCACTTACCGTGATTTTCCGTAGGTAGAAGCTCATTCAATTCACAACATAATATCATAGGATATAAAGAAACATCAATCACAACTTCACATCCCCATTATATAAGCCAGTTATTATCTTTATTTAAACAGATTCAAAAGTGTATCACGTAAAAAAGAAGACACCCACCCCACATGATGCACAAATTAGATAGACGAACGTAAAATCCCTAACTCAACGGGTTCTGATCACAGCGCTCCCCCGGATCAACTTTAGAAGAAGTCCATCGGCGTCCGTCACCACTGTCGGGTCTCGGAAAAACCTCCTCAGGTGGAGGTAGGAAAGGAAAGGGTGAAGGAAAGTCAACAGATCCAATCTTGGATGCTCTGCCTCGTCGTTACGATCTTGTGACCGCTGACGAACCGTAAATCGGAGCTCGGACGAAGAAGTTATGGAAGAAAGAGCCTTCTAGACTCTTGGGAGAGCTCTGCTCAGAGGAGAGGGGAGGAGAGGTGTGAGTTGAAAGGAGGAGGGGACCTCTCATTTTATAGGTGAGAAATGGAAAAGTACAGGGCATGTACTTTATGGTACACGCCGTGTACTCGGTTCTTTCACACGGTCTCCACGCGGCTTCCAACACGGCTCTGCGGCCGTTGACTGGTCAACACACGGTTTGAGGGTAACACATACGCGGGGAAGGACTACACGATGTGTAGTTTGGACACACGAAGTGCACCCATTTATTTCACATGGAAAAGACACGACTCCAACATGGTACACATCTATTGACTAGTAACATGTATGCGAGTAAGGATTACACGACGTGTAGAACTGGAAACACGGCGTGCACCAATTTTTTGCACACGGAATGGATACGGCTCCAACACGGGGTATACCTGGAAAGGGGGTACACGGCGTGTTCTCAAACTAAACGGCATGTAGTTTCAAATTTTTGGAAAGTGTGGGAAATGTCCATTTTACCCTCCAGAACACTTTGTGACATTCTTTTTGACAAAGGAAAGGGCGAGAGATGTCCGGGCCATTACATCAGATACCTTTTAAAACATTGTCGTCCACGAGAATTCAAAAACCAACCCAGAGTAACCCAACAATATACCTCTTAGGGTTCTCATTATAACAAGAACCCAACCAACAAGCCTAATCATATGTGTTTGGAATTCCTTCCCCTATATCAAGATATTATCCTCTTTAAGCGGCACTGACTCGTATGCACGGGTTTAATCACATCCTCATTAATGCATCTCAATTAAGAATTGGGTTTTCCCACTTTCAAACATTAGGATTTTTCAACACACACTGCCCCCAACACCTCACAACCTACACACTTCTTGAACACATGGGTTTGGGAAATTCCTCCTCCTATGTCAAGATAATATCGGCTTTAGGTGACACTGACTCGCCCGCATGGGATCAATCGCATTCGTATTAATGTGTCTCAATTAAGGGTCAGGTTTTTCACTTTCCCACTCGTTCGAACATGTTACACATTACTAGGGGACAAGGAAACAAAATGTCACACAACTGACAAGCCAAGCATTCTATATATCAAAGGTAAAATGTACAAAATCAACACAAAGCTCATGAGAACAAGGGAAAACACAAGTCAAAACAACTCCTGGTACTGAGAGTGCATCTGGGTCTCCCACTCCCAAGTGCTCTCCTCAAGGCCGCCATGCGTCAACAACATACGAACCAACAGAATATTTCCTCCACAGAGCACCTTATCTTTACGATCCTCGATCCTGACTGGTCCTTCCTCGAAGGTCGCGTCGTCTCCCATGTCTAACTCTCCCCAGTCGATAACATGGGAGTCATCATGTATGTACCGACGAAGCTGGGAGATGTGGAAGACGTCATGAACATTATCTGACTGAGGTGGCAGGGCTAGCTGATATGCCACCTCACCAACTTGCCTCAGCACCTCAAAAGGTCCTATGAACCTAGGTGATAGATTTCTCCCTTTCCCAAACCTCCACTGCCCCCGTCATGGGGAAACCTACAAGAACACATGATCCCCCACCTCGAACTCAAAGGTCCTCCTCCGACAATTAGCATACGACTTTTGTCGGTCCTGAGCCACATTCATCCTCTCACGTACAAGCTGGAATTTCTCTGTGGTGCTCTGCACCACCTCTAGCCCCAGAGCACCTGTCTCACTAACCTCTGCCCAGCAAATGGGTGAACGACATGGCCTTCCATACAAAGCCTCAAACGGTGCAATGCCAATATTAGAGTTGAAGCTATTGTTGTAGGAAAACTCTACTAGAGGAAAGTGTCGTACACATGATCCTCCGAAATATAGAATGCATGTTCATAGCATGTCCTCCACCGTCTGGATAGTCCACTCCGTCTGCCCATCGGTCTGGGGGTGGAAAGCAGTGCTAAGGCGTAGCTGGGTTCAAAAAGCATGTTATAACCCCCTCCAGACTCGTGAGGTAAACCAATTATCCTGATCTGATATGATATTCTTCAGGGCTCCATGAAAACATACCACATCTTCTATGTACCGCTGTGATAAGGTACTCACCGGGCCTAACTTCTTAATTGCTAAAAAGTGATCTGATTTCGTCAGTTGTTCCACCACCACCCAGATAGCATCATAACCACCCTGAGCTCTGGGTAGTCCTGTAACGAAGTCCATTGAGATGTCATCCCACTTCCACTCGGGGACATCTAAAGGTTGCAACAAACCACTAGGTACACGGTGTTCAGCCTTCACTTGCTGACACACTAGACATTTAGCCACAATCTCTACCACTGCCCGTTTCACCCCGAGCCACCAAAACTGTTCCCTCAATCCTTGGTACATTTTTGAAACTCTTGGATATACTGCCAAGGCTGAGCTATGGAACTCACGGAGAACTCCCTCACACATTGCCTCCGGAACAAACAACCTTCCATGGAAAAGAATCTGATGTCGGCTTTCCTCTGACTATTCCTCTGGAGTGTTCCACTGATCGACATGATCCCGCATCACTTCCACCTTAGAGTCCCCCCACTGAGACTCTTCCAGCTGCTGCAACAAGGAGGATTGCACCATCATCTGAAATAAACAGCCTCTAAGACCTTCAACCCTGGCATCCAAGTGCAAGGAAGACAACTCTCCCATCTCTTTCCAAGCATCTATGGATTCCCAAACTACGTCCTGATGCATCTTCCTACTCAGGTCACCATCCACAATGGTGCCCTTACCTTCAGTGTGAGAGATCTCATAGTCTTGGAGAAACTCAACCCATCTCTGCTGCCGTAAGTTGAGGTCACGCTGGGAGAAGATATAACGCAGGCTCTTGTGATCTGAGAAGACCACAAAGCACTCCCAAAAGAGGTAATGCCGCCACAACATTAGTTCGAACACTATTGTTGAAAGCTCTTGGTCATGGGTGGCATAGTTACACTCGTGAGGGCGTAACTGCCTAGACCCATAGCAGATCACTCCCTTCTTCTGCATCAGTACGCACCCCAGACCAAGGACAGAAGCATCATAAAACCCTTCATAAAACAACCCATCCTCTAGAAACCTGAGTACGGGAGCACTGACCAACTTCTTCTTCAGGTAGTCAAAAGTATTATGGCACTGCTCGCTCTATCGGAAGACCTAGTTCTTCCTCGTCAAAGCTGTCAATGGAGCAGCAACTCGAGAGATGTACGAAACGAATCTTCGATAGTAACCTGCTAACCACAGGAAACTACTATCTTCTACTACCCTCTTGGGTGATTCCAAAGAAACAACTTCCTCCACCATCAATGGGTCCACCAATACTCCATGGTGAGACACCACGTGCCCAAGGAAGTGTAAAAATTGTGTCAAGAACTTACACTTCCACAATTTCCCATAAATCTGGTGGTGTCAAAGGACTTCCAGGACGGCCCTGAGATGCTCAATGTGCTCCTCCTCTGATCTTGAGTAGATCAGGATGTCATCAATAAACACAATGAAAAACCGGTCCAGAAACTCTCAGAATACAAAGTTCATATGTTTAATGAACAGAGCCAGTGCATTCGTAACTCCAAACAGCATCACCACAAACTCGAAGTGCCCATACCTACACCTGAAAGCCGTCTTCGAGATGTCACTGTCCTTTACCCTCAGATGATGATATCCAGATCGTAGATCATATCTTGGAAAACCAACATGCTACCCTCAGTTGGTTGAAGAGATCATCTATCCTTGTAATGGGGTAGCGGTTCTTGACCGTTACCTGGTTCAACCTTTGGTAGTCTATGCATAGCCTGAGACCACCATCTGCCTTCTTCATGAACAAAACTGGAGCACCCCATGGCGACACTCTGGGTCGAACAAAACCCTTCTCAATCCGATCTTCAATCTAAATCTGCAACTCCTGCAACACCGAAGGTGCCATCCGATAAGGGGCCATCGAAATTAGATGGGCACCAGGCTATAAGTCTATTCCGAACTCATCGTCACGTCAGGGTGGGGGGGGGAGATTAGAGTCACAAAATCCTTAGGAAAAACATCGAGGACTCCCCAAAAACCTCTGGGACATACATCATCTTTGTATCAGCTGGAACCACTGATAACCCACCTAACAAGGTATGGATAGGCTCCACACTCTGGCTTCCCACCTGATAGCTCCTCTCGGCAACAAAAGCTACATGCTGCCCATCTGCCTCAGAGAACATGACTCTTCTCTGGAAGCCATAGATAATGTAACTAACAGAAAACAACTAGTCGATGCCTAGGATGACATCGTATGGATGCATCTGTAATAGAAGAAGGTCCCCACTAGATCGATGTGGTCCCAACATCATCTCACATCCCCGGAAAACACAAGATACACTGGTCAGGAATCCAAATGGTGTAATTAGTACCAGTCGTACATAAATTCTCTCTACGTATAGTCCCAAAGCATGGGCTAGACCAGGTGCAAAAAAGGAGTGTGAAGCTCCTAAATCTAACAAAACAGAAACAAGAGTGCTGAACAAAAAAATCGTACCTCACACCACCTCTGGTCATGCTGGGGCTATCAACTCTGCTGCGTGCAACTGTCAATGCCCAGCTCCTCTTCCTCTCTGAGGTCATCCACCTCCCTGACCACACCCTGATCGAGCTCCCTGAAGAGCAACCTGAGGTCAGCCTCCTCCCGCAATGTCTGCCCTCGGAGGAGCATGGTTCTGCTGCTGCTGGAAGGGCCTAGCCGACAACTGGTGCTGCTGAGGTGGGTGCTGAACCTTCCCACCTCCACTGTTTTGAGCTTTGGTCAGGTACCGACTATGAATGTGCCCGAAACCTCTATAATAGAAACACCTCGATCCTGGGCTCATGGAAAAGGGACGAGGACCTAAAGATATGAACTGGAACTACTGGGGCCTGCTCCCCACTGGCCAGAACCTGGAAGGTCCAATTGTAGGAGACCTGCTGCTGACTGCCTTCCCCATCGACGAGCCTGGATAGATCCCCTCTCAGGGTGCACCTCCCAACGAGTGAATCCTCCCTACAACCTATGCCTTCTTCATCACTGCCATGTACGTCAGACGGGTGAATGGGGTGATAGCATACTGGAGTGAAGGATGAAGCGCCTCCTCCAAACGTCTCACCCGAGACTCCTCATCAGGATAGAGAACCGGAGCAAAGCAAATGAGATCCTTGAACTTGATCCCAAGCTCTCGTATCGACATACTCCCCTTCTAAAGGGAGAGTAACTCCTGCCGCATCTCCACCATGATCATGGAAGAAAGGAATTCCTCTAGGAATTTTTTCTCAAAGTCATCCCATGGAACCTCCTCCTCTATCCTCTCTCCGAGGAAGAGAGTCCACCACTATCGCACCGCACCTCTCAGTTGACTGACTGTTAGGGGAACTTAATACTCCGTTGGAGCACGGATCAAGGTAAAAGTGATCCCTAGATCCTCAAGCCACCCCTCCATCTCTGTATTAGATGTACTTCCCTCGTACTTCTTGAGGGTCTTCCGCTAGAAATAACGGAGAGTCTTCTGCCACTGGCTATCTTCCTCCTCTCGATCAATCGTCAAATGAACGACCTCCTGAATCTGCTAGGCCTCGTCTATTTGAGCCACAACGGGATGACTTCCAGGTGCCATATCTGTACGGTAAACAAGGATCGCCTACGCCCAAGTAGCAAGAAAAAACTCATGGTTTCATTTTATCATTTTATTTCAATTTCATTCCCAGAACATCCAAATCAAGTAAAACACAATCATGATGATGCATATACCATCCCTAGGGTCTCTACCCAGCAATCAATGTAGTCTCAGTTGGTGATTCGGTAGTCTCAATGTCCTTGCATCGGATCATGGGGGGCCCTAAAATCCTGTGTCCTAGCCGGTCTTCCCTGGCCTATGTCACACCCCACGATTAACTAACACTGTTGCCCTACCATCTCATGCAATCCATATTGTGCCAAACTCCAGTCTCCATCCTATCTCTCAACCATCACCTGGCTCTGATATCATACTATCATGACCCCCTCCCATCAATGATGCCCCTCATGAGCAGTCAATGTTGAAAGGGAGATAATGACCCCCGAGTCCCGCCTCCAGTAGGCCCCAGGGCGGCGACTAGCACCAAAGGCATGAGTTTTAACAAATATGGGAGGCATTAGCCTATTTATTATTTAGTATAGAGAAATAGGACAAGTCAACCACCAAAAGGAAAAAAGAAAAAGTGTTTAGAAAAAACCCCAAACCAAGCCCACATGCATGTTTAAAAAATTTTATAACAAGGTACAAGTACAAGAAATCTCAAAGTACAATACCAAAACGGAAACATGTACAACAACTGCAGCAACTCCAAATTTTCGACTAGTAGGGTCCCGCATGACCCTGGTAGTCCTTCTGGAAACCTGAATGTAAACGTAGGGTGAGCATACAGGTTTACTCAGTAGGGAAACCTAAACCCCTCGGGCACAAGTGGGGAGACATCCTAATGTCCCGTGAGAACAATAGAAGAAACCTATCAAGGAATTCTATCCACTCAACCTCACCAGCCACACTCACCAAAACAAAAACACAACAGGTAGTAGTATATAAGAAACAATAGTATTGGGTACCCCACACCATTTCCCTATAGTTTGCTGCTCTTTCTAACGGCGAACGTCCTGATGCTGCCACACTCTCCCTGCCCGCACACACATGGGCCTCACAACCACATATCCCGCCTGCACACATCTTGGCCTCACAACCACGTATCCCACCCGTACAAACCTGGGCCTCCAAACCACGTATCCCGCCCACACACACCTGGTCCTCACAACCACGTATCCCGCCCGCACACACCTGGGCCTCACAACCACGTATCCTGCCCGCACACACCTGGGACTCACAACCATGTTTCCCACCCGCACACACCTGGGCCTTATCCCGAATATTATTGGGAAATAGTAGAACCTTCCCGAAGAGTCTTGGGCCTATGCCACCCCAATCGAAACTTACCTGAAGATTTTTAGGTGTATGCTCGCCTCAAGCCATCACAGCCTAGGGGAGAAGGAGCAGGAAAGTGCTAGTAACTATGGGAATAACACCATCTCCCATGAAATGGGAGTGTTCTGAACTAAGTGCTTAACATGGGTGGGGTGCGATAAAACACAAAAGATATAATTATATATATATATATATACCAAACACACATCCCAACCTCTGGCTTCTAAACCGAAAACTGAGCACGTGCCTCAGCACTACTACCACGAAGTATACATACAACAAACAACCCCAACCCCATTTAGGTTTTCACGTTTCAGCAGAATTAGATTATTTAGTTGCTTAACTACTAGGCAACTATCCACAACCAACCACATTGATCATTCGTAAAGCATAACCCTGCCATCCAAAAAATCATGTTAGGAAAACACAAGCAACAAAACCAAGCCCTTATTATCAACTAACCATCCCCATTGATTATTATTCTCGTTCCATTACCACGCCCCACCATTCATTAACTATTCTACTTTTCATTTAATAATCACAACCCATAGCCTGTTCACATTCAAACCCATCCCTGCAGCCCCGCTGCCAACCACCATAACCACGACCACACCGAACCCACAAATCATTATCCCTTTAATACCATTTATCATATCCTCTCTTCCCACCCTATCCAAAACAACCCACAAAACACACCCATCACATGCCAAGTATCCAAACCAACACCCACATGTTCATTATTCCATTTTTTGTTTAACTGGGTTGATCACACAAGGGTTCCGGATTTTCATTTAATCATCCAACATTACATGATTAACCAATTTCCACAAAGTTATATCCACAAAATGGTCTAGAAAGATAGGGAAACATTTAATTGCGCAATCAAAGGCCCCAAACAACCGTGATTTTTTATAGGTAGAAGCTCATTCAATTCACAACATAATATCACAGGATATAAAGCAACAGAAATCACACCTTCCCTTCCCCGTTATATAAGCCAGTTATTATCTTTATTTAAAGAGATTCAACAGTGTATCACATACAGAAAGAAGACACCCACCCCACATGATGCACAAATTAGTGATACGAAGGTAAAATCCTTACCTCAACAGGTTATGATCACAACGCTCCCCCGGATCAAATTTAGAAGAAGTCTGTCAGCGGTTGTCACCTCTGTCAAGTCCCGGAAAGACCTCCTCAGGTAGAGGTTGGAATGGAAAGGCTGACTAAAATACAACAGGTCCAATCTCGGAAGCTCCGGCTCATCGTTACGATCTTGTGGACACTGACGGATAGTAAATTGGATCTCGGACGAAGTAGTTAGGGAATAAAGAGCCTTCGAGTCTCTTGGGAGAGCTCTTCTCAGAGGAGAGGGGAGGAGAGGTGTGAGTTGAAAGGAGGAGGGAAACCCTCCTTTTATAGGAGATAAAAAGAAAAGTACATGGCATGTACATTATGGTACACGGCGTGTACTCAGTTCTTTCACACGGTCTCCACGCGACTTCTAACATGGCTCTGCGGCCATTGACTGGTCAACATGCAGTTTGAGGGTAACGCATACGCGGGGAAGGACTACACGGTGTGTAGTTTGGACACACAGTGTGAACCAATTTATTGCACACGGCAAGGAAATGACTCCAACATGGTACACAACCGTTGACTAGTAACGCATACGCTGGGAAGGACTACACGGCGTGTAGAACTGGTCACACGGCGTGCACCCATTTATTGCACACGGCAAGGATACAACTACAACACGGGGTATACCCGGAAAGGGGGTACATGACGTGTGCTCAAACTACACGGCGTGTAGTTTCAAAATACTAGAATGTGTGGGAAATGTCCATTTTACCCTCCAGAACACTTCGTGACCTTCTTTTTGACAAAGGAAAGGGTCGGAGAGTTCTGGGCCATTACAGGTAATCATGTTGGAAATCCCCTCCAGCAACTCTGAATTCCTACTTGGATACCCATTTCTCTAATTTGAGTGAGGTATAGCAAGAATATCGAAAAAATTAGTAAAATTAAATACTCCCAAATATGTCTATATCATCTGAATATGATCCATACTCAAGCTTTATGGCATGCTCCATAATCAAAAAATTTTGTTTAATACATTTATGAATGTAGGTCAAGTTCTATAATGACCCAATGTTTTTCAATTGAAATTTCCTTCTTATAAATATATCAAAAAAATCACATGAAATCCCAAAATAATGAACTACTATGTTCTAAGTGACCATTAAACATATGTTTTCCACTTCTAGGTTTTGAATATCGAAAATCTGACATACATGGTTGTGATTTGTATGTTGTTTGGAGTATAATAAGAGAAACATATTTATTGGTGAATAGTAACTTACCCATGTGAATAGTAACACATCCATATAAATAGTGATATACAATAATAAATAGCAACCTTTCATTTGATAACATATAAATTATATTCATGTTAAGTTATGATGTACCTATAATTTAGAATAAGTAAATGAATGTTTTAAAATTGGTTTTAGATAATAAATTTTGATTTTATTTAAATATTAAAATAAAAAATATTTATCATATTATTTTTGAAAAATGGTCTTAATTTTTGGATTATACATGTTGATAAATGGTCGGGGTGAATATTTGGGATTTTTCTGAAATACTTGAATTTATGATGAATAGTTAAATAACATAATTTATAAAATAAGCTAAACAAGAAAATTATAGAGTCATGCATGATGTCTTCTAATGAAAGACCAATTGATTCTGGATAACATGATAAAATTATTATTCTTGGTCATGGAAGAATAACTATTCCTTATCCTGTGGGATATAATAAATTAATGACTTTTATATTGAGAAACCCCCTCTCCACTCAATTAAAAAACCGCCATTCACACCCTCATTTCCTCACACCTCTCAAGCATCAGAATTTGACTAAAATCAACCCAAAAATCTTCCCTATCCCTTTCCCCATGTCCAAGAGCTTATGGAATCATAAAAATACTATTCCTAGGTCATTTAAGGAGGATCTCAAGGGGAGGATTCAAGAGGTGATTTCCCATCTTCTCTCCTTTATTTTCCTATCAATTTCAACTTCTTTTCTTAATATCTCCCCACCTATCTTCATCCATATGTTATGGTAACTTAACTATCATAAATATACTGGAATATTTTGATACTAATTGGATATTTTACCATCCAACACCCTTTCCCTCAACTTTTATTTTATAAAAGAAAAATTTCTTCCTATGGTGTTAATTTATCGCTTTCAAGAAGGACATGTTTTATTTTTCCATTTCTACTTTTGGATATGGTCATGAAACAATTTTTATGGTTGTAACAGAATATATTATATGTATTATTTCCCATTTATTTTAATGTGACTAAATTATGTACTTATTAATAAATTATTAATCAAAACAGGATTGTTGTGGTCAAAAAAATGCCAAAATTAACAGAATAAATTACCATTTAATTCATATTTAATGATTCATCCTAATGGTATACAATATAATCAATTAAAAGGTCATTTAAAATCCTGTAATATTATTAATAACATTTAATATTAATTTTGTATTTTTACCCACGTTCTACCCGAATGTCAATATATAAATACAAGTGAATTGCTCATGAAAACCCTAAAAACAAACATTCCCGTAAAATGTTTTTAAACTCTACAACTCATAAAAAAGAACATAAAATAACATAATGAAAGAATAATGAGGACTATTCATCTTTAAAAGTATCTTTAATTGTTAATTAATGAATCATATAAGGTTATACAGGACATTAATACGACAGAAGTGTTAAGATATAAGGTAAAGGGAAATTCTTGAACCCAACTATCATCCTTTGAGTTCTCCCACTTTCACTCTTTTTATGATATGTTTACTCCTAAAAATAATTTTTTCTTAATTGTAATAAATTTTCTAGGATATAAATTTTTTTCATTGGTGTTTATGTCAAAAAAAATGTTTTCTAAAAGTATACTTCTTTTAAGAACACACCATTTACTTATCCTTCAAGGTTGACTGTTCTAGAATCATGTGTGTTATACTATATTTATTTTGGAAACCCAATGTTTATAAATGTGTTCTTGTGATATGAAAACCATTCTCATTCATGGGTTAGTTATTTTCTATTTTTGAAATATGTTCATTGTGACGTTCAATATAAATGACAATTTTATGATGTGACTGGTGCAACTGAAATTAAATAGCGCAATATGAATGTTTCAATGTGACTAGTCCTCCCAGAATTATACAGTGCTCAAATGAAATTTTTAATTTTATTAATATCATGATTTAGGTTAAATTACATGTGAACAAGATTCTAGCTTTGTTCAAAAGTATGTGTGTTAGTTAACCACTAAGATATGATGTTTCATTTTTAATCATTGCCACATTTCTAGTCTCTTATTAATGCTTCCTCTCATTTTTATGATCATTTTCCTGTATTATTTTTATGATTATATGTTATTATATTGTTCTTATGTGTCCTATTATAGTGATATTAACTCACCCCTTTTATGTATATCCTCTGGTGGTAACATATACTAAGTAGAGGCCAAGTTCCAATGAGAAGCTAGGGATGAAGGAAATAAATTTATTTTTATGCGAGATGTTGTAATTGTTATATAAGGTCCAAATTTTCCCAGGACACTAAACCATTGGATCATCTATGTGAAGTAATATTTTGTTTTCTTTCATTAAAATTATGTAATATTAATGTAAGAAATGTTTCGTTCTCTATTATTTTTATCAGAGGAAAGGATTAGTTTTTTAAGGAATTAGGTTTAGTGACCCTAATGAAAACCTCCAGTATAAGACTAAGTATAAATATGAATTTAAGAGGCTTTAAATAGCAATCCTATATGTTATTCTTTTAGTATAAATTTTTCAAATTAATAATTTGTTTACTTATGAATTGTTATATCCATTTCTATTGTAGAGAATGATGGGAACCATGAGTAACTAGGCCCACAACGCGTTTGATGGTCAATGCAATGATTGCCTGAATAACATCCCCAATGATTTGGGAGGTGGAGTTCATAACTTCATGGAGATTCGTAACCAAATATTTCAGGTTATGAACAATAACCATAATAATGCGGAAACATCCTCCTTCTCTAAAGATGGAACAAATGGATATCGAATGATATATGTAGAAATGGCCACCGACGTTTAGTGGATCATCCAATCCACAAGTTGTTGAATAGTGGGTCATCTATATAAAGAAAATAATTTTTTTGCTTCATAGTACTGTGATAGAGAATGTGAATCTAGCTGTTTATTATCTAGATAGTGAGTCTGGTCCATGGTCGGATTTGATATTGAACACCAAGCCAAAGAAAAAAATAGAAGATATGGAATGTGAATACTTTAAGATAATGCTTCATAACAAGTATTTCCCACGTACTCGTCACACAAATATGGAGAGAGAATTTATAGAGCCCAATAGAATGGAAGAAGAATATATCACAACCTATGAGTCTAATTTCACAAGCCTTTCTAGGTATGATTTGGGTTTTGTTATCGATAGTGATAGGAAAATTTATAGTTTTTTATTGGATTAAATCCACACCTTCTAGGGGATATTGAAATTATATAATTTGGATGTTATGAAGAGGTTGTTTGATATGCTCTCAAAATAGAGATTGATTTTGGAGAATGGTCCCATGGATGTGGTGATACGAAAAAAAAATATGGAGTTTCAACATTGAATATCTAATGATAATTGTTGCAAGAAAACTCAATGACCCACATACCGAAAATGTGGGGTGTGCACCATGGGAACTACCTCAATGGGATGGGGAAGTGCATCATGTGTGGGAATGAAGGACACCATGCACAAGAGTGTTAGAAATACATGATAAAAAATAATGTAGCTAAAGAATGGATAAATTTACCCATAGTTTAATGCTACAAATGATTGGAACTAGGTCACTATGCAAGCCAATGCACTACTCATCGAGTTCTTGAGGGTAATCAGCATTAGCAGCCACCAAATCCAAAGGAACAAAGGATATCTTAAAAAATCACAACTACAGATGTGGAGAAAGATAATTAGTTTTTACAAGGTACACATCCAATTAAATCAGTAATGGAAAATGTCTTATTTGATTTTGGTTCTATGCATTTCTTTATATCATTCATGTTTTCTAGAACTATAGAATCGAAGCCCCAGAACCTTGAAGAAGATATATCTGTAAAAACACCAAGTGGTGAAATAATTCTAACCTATGTGTTTGAATCTTCTTATGTTGGTGTATGTGAAAAGATTCTTCAAACAAATATTATAATATTTCCCTTGATTGAATTCGATGATATAATGGGAATGGATTGGTTCTCATTATATAGATCATATATCAACTATAAGGAAAGGGAAATATTATTTTTTATACCGAACCATCTGAAACTCATCTAAAAATGAAAGGATGATCATGAATAAACATTAAGAAATCCTTCAATTTTTTGGGTTTTGATTCACTATAAAGAAGCATTCATAGGCCAAATGGATGAGTCATAAGAAATTTCCAACCCTGAGGGAATGCCCAGTGTGAGGGAATATGGTGATGTATTTCCCAATGATTTTCTTAGAATTACCCTAGATTTTGAGGTACAGTTCTGAACATAACTCATAGCCAGAGCTACTCATATCTCAAAATGACATTATAGTATGGGTCCAATCGAACTGGAAGAGTTAAAGAAGCATCCATAAGAGCATCTAGACAAAGGGTTCATATGCCCTAGTGCATCACCTTTGGTGTGCCAGTGACCAATATGAAGAAGATGTATTGAACAATTCTGCTATGTATCGACTATAGATAACTCAAAATGATCATGATGAAGGACTAGTATAATCTTACTTGGATAGATGACATGTTAGGTCAGTTAAGACGGGATCAATACTACTCATAGGTGGATCTTAATTCTGGATATCATCAGTTCAAGGTGAATAAGGTTGATATTCAAAAGAATTTCTTTTTTACAAGGTATGGGAACTATGAATATTAGGTGATCCCCTTATGATTTTCTAATTCTCCTGTAATATTTATGTTTTTTATGAAAAGAGTCTTTAGACATTACCTTTACCAACTTATGGTCCTATTTATTAATTATACTCTCATTTACTCTTAGAAAAATGAGGAACATGAAATACTTTTAAGAAATGTGTTGGAAACATTAAAAAAGAAGATATTGTATAACATGTTCAGAAAATGTGACTTTTGGATGAAGCAAGTCACATTCTTTGGACATGATATCACAGGTGAGGGGGTTTTTGTGGACCTTTAAAAAACAACGGTGGTTGAGAAATTGCCTAGGACCTCTAGTTTCATAGAAATGTTTATTTTTCATGGATTAACTTTCTAATAACAATGTTTTGTGATAAATTTTTCATGATTTAAAAGCCTTCTAAATAGGTTACAAAGAAAGTGTTAATGTATATGTTCACAAAATAATTTGAGGGATGTTTCAAGGAGCTTATGAAGAAGGTTTATCACTTCACATGTACTCACAATACCAAAAAGTGGATAATGTTTTGTGATATAAAATGATTCTCCAAAGAAAGGATTCAATTGTGTAGTCTTTCAAAATGAAAATGTGATAGCCTATGCCTCGCGACAGTTGATGATACATGATAAGAACTACGTGACCCCTGGTCTTGATATGGCAGCCGTGATTTTGGCCCTAAAAATATGGAGGCCTACCTTTATGATGAGAAGTGGGACATATATACCAACTGAAAGATCATAAAGTATATATTCACCCAAAAGGAGATCAACATGCATCACTGGAGATAGATAAAGACAATCTAGGATTACAATTTCTCTATTCACTACTATCCCCGAAATTCGAACAAAGTAGCTGATGATCTATATAGAAATGAACCAGCTACTCTATCCATGTTTTGGATTGAGAAAGATAGTAAAATATTAGATATGAAAAGGATATATTTATAAATCATAAGGGTTGGGGATACATACTACCTTTCACAAATTATTTCACAACAATCCATCCAATAAATGATTAAAGAAGCATAAAGGGGTGACATGGAGATACAAAAGAGGGTGAATGCAGTAAAAGAAGAGAACCTGCAAGAGTTCCATATCAACGATGATGGTGTTATTCGGTTTGGAATGTGGTTTTCGGTGCCTTCATCATCCTCAATAAAGATTGAACTATTGGAAAATGCACGTAGCTCAATATTATTTTTCCATCCAGGGAGTAGAAAGATGTATTGTGATCTTCACGAACACTTCTAGGGGGATGACATGAAAAAGAATATTTTAGAATATATCTCAAGGTGCTTGGGAAGTCAGTATGTTAAATAAGAGTGACAAAAGACCAAAGGGATGATGGAACAATTGACAATACCCATGTGGATATGGGAGAACGTTACTAGGGACATTCCCATGAGTCTCCCGAAGTTATCGAAGGTAAAGAATGTGATATGGGTTGTGGATGATCAACTCACCATGAATACCCATTTTATCACTATTCGGAATAATCTATCACTTGAAAAACATGGAATGATATATGTGAAGGAAGTTGTGAGATTGTATGGTGTTCCCCTATCAATTGTCATTTATCATTGTCTATGGTTTACATCTACATTCTGGAAAATCCTTAAACATCCATTGAGTACTAAATTATGTTTCTGTATAGATTATCACACCCAAACCAATAACCAAACTGTAAAAGACTATTCAGATTCATGAAAATATTCTAAGAGCCTACTCTCGAGAATTCAAATTTTTATTGGATCATCATCTCCCATTTTTTGAGTTCTCATATAACAATATCTTCCAATCAAGTATTCAGATTGCTCCATATGGAGCTCTCTATGGAAAGCAATGTCAAACTCCAACCTGTAGGGATGAAGATGGAGAAAAAAACTACTTGTACCTGATCTTGTACAAGAGATTACTGAGAAGGTTCAAGCTATCCCGAAAAGCATCAATGCTTCTTAGAGTAGGCAAAAGAGATATACAAATAACCATTGAAGAGACATGGAGTTTGATGTTGGGGATAAAGTATTCCTTAAAATTTCCCCATGGAAGAGAGACATGTTATTTGTAATGAAAGTGAAGCTAAGCCCAAGGTACATTGGCCTCTTTCAGATCCTTGACTGCATATGAAGCTTAGGAAATGGGAAATAACATCCCCCAAATATGGATCATGTTCATTATTGGTTTCATGTTTCACTCTTAAGGAAGTACATACTGGACCCCTAACATTTACTAAACTCAGAGGTGGTATAGCTGGAAAATGATCCCTCCTATGAGGAGCATCCAATAGAGAGTCTTGATTGGAGGGATAATTTTCTATGCAATAATACAACCCTCCATGTAAATGTGTCATGGAGGAAAAATAAGTTTGACGATTCTATTTGAGATCTAGAAGAGGCGATGAAGGAGAAGTACCCTCACTAGTTTATGTAAAATGGAATTTTGATGTCGAAATTTCATAAGGGGGGAAGAATGTAATGACCCAATGTTTTTCAATGGAAATTCCAATCATATAAATATTTCATAAAATCACATGAAACAAAACAAAATGATGTAATAATTGCTAAATGACATTTAAACATATGTTTTCCACTTATGTGTTTGGAATTTCAAAAAACTGACACACACAGTTGTGATCAGTAAGTTGTTTAGAGACCAATAAGAAAAACATAATTTTGGGTGAATAGTAACATACACATATGAATAGTAACATAGCCTTATGAATATTGATATACCCTAATGAATTGTAACCTTCCATATGATAATATATAAATAATATAAAATTGAAATATTGATGTACCTATAATATAAAACAAGTTAATAAATGTTTTAGAACTGGGTTTTGATAATAAATTATGATTTCTATTAAATATTAAAATAATAATATGTAGAAAAGTATTTTTGAAAAATGGAATTAATTTTTGGATTCGACACGTCAAAAAATGTTAGGGGTGAATTTTTAGGATTTTTTTGAAAAACATGAATTTTTAATGAATAGTGAAATAACATAATTTACAAAATAAGATACATAAGCTAATTATAGAGTCATGCCTGATGTTATACTGATTTAAGACCAATTGGTTATGGATAAAATGTTAGAAGTATTATTCGTGGACATGGAAGGCTCACTATTCCTTGTCTTCTGGGGAAATAATAAATTAATGAATTTTAAATTGAGAAACCCCCACTCCAATACACTATAATACCACCCTTCACACATCCATTTTCTCAAACCTCTCAAGAATCATTAATTTCCTAAACTCTACCTAAACATTATTCCTAGCCCCTTCCCTAAGTCCATGAGCTTTCTCTCTCATCAAAATACAACGCCTAAGAATTTTAAAGAGGATCTCAATAGGAGGATTCCAGAGGTAATTTCCCATCCTCTTTCCATTAATTTCCTTTCCATTTCTTGTTCTTTCTTAATTATCTCCCCACATATATTCATACACATGGTATGGTATCTCTAGTATCATACATATACTATAATTTCACAATACTAATGGGATAGTATACCATCATTCCCCCTTTCCCTCTTCCTTTTATTTAATTAATGAAAATGTTTTTTGTGAGGTGTTAATATATCACCTTGAAGAAGGACATGTTTTGTTTTTTCCATTTATAATTTATGATATGGTCATGAAACAGTTATAATGGTTGAACCAAAAAAATTTCATTGTTTTATTCCATTATAACGCTGTGTAACTATCTTATTTACATATTTCTAAATGATTAATCAAAACCATATTGTTGTTGTTGAAAAACTGGCAAGATTAACTAAAAAAACATTATTTAATTATTATCTGAGGATTCATCCACATGTTATATAATATAATAAATTATATGATCATTTTAAATCCTTTAATATATTTAATAACAACTAATATCAATTCTGGATGTTTACCCATGTTCTACCGGAACATCAATTTATGAATACTAGTGAACCGCTCAAGAATGCCATTAAAACAAACAATCTAGAACAATGATTTTAAAGTCTATAAATCATCCAAATGAACATTAAATAACATAATGGAACCATGAGGAACCATATTCATGCACAAAAGGTTATTTAATTTTTATTTAATTAATATAATATGTTTATAAAATAAATTAAAGCGAAGGAAGCGTTCAGATATATGGTAAGGGGAAATTCTCGAACCAAACATTAATCCTTCGGGTTCTCCCTCTATCACTCTTTATTTTATATGGTTACTCCTTAAAAATAATTGGTTCATAATTTTATTTAAATTTTTTGGATATACATGTTATTACTGGTGTTTATGTCCAACGAATTTTTTTCTAAAAGAACTCTTCTTTTAAGAACAATCCTTTTTCTTCTCATTCAAGGTTGACAGTCCTTGTAATATGTTAGTTATTCCATATTCGTTTTGGGAACACAATGTTTATGAGTGTTTTCTTATGAGATAATACCATTCTATTTCATGCGTTAGTTATGCTTATTTATGATATATGTTAATTTTGGAATGTATGATAAATGATAATGTTTTAATGTGATAGGTGTGCCCAGATTTATATAGTGAAACAGGAATGTTTCAATGTGATGAGTGCTTCCAGAATTAAATAGTGCTCCAATGCATTGGGTAAAGTGATGAATATGATGAGTTAAGTGAAATAATGTGTGAACCAGATTCTATCGTTGTTCACATGTATGTGCGATTTTTAGCCACTAAGACGTGATGTTTTATTATTACGTGTTGCGACATTTCAAGTATTCAATTAATTCTTCCTTTCATTTTTATGAACATTTTCCTATATTATGTTTATGATCACCCAATTTTATATTGATCTTATATATCCTATTACTGGGCTTTTATCTCACCCGTTCTAATGTATATAATCAGGATGTTACATGTACTAAGTAGAGGTCAACTTCCAATGAGATTATAGAGAATAAGGAATTAAATAAATGTTTATGCTTGATATTGTAATTGTTATTTATGGTCATAGTTTTCCCAAGACAATAAAATATTGTATCCTCTATGTTAAATAATATTATTCTATTTATCTTTAAAAATATGTAATAGTAATTTTTTAAAAATTTTGGTTTCTAAAAGATTCAATAACTTTCTTGTAACCATTTCTCTCTCCATACAACCACGGGTCATGCACAGTTACATCAGAATAAGTTATTCTATAGAGTTTTTATTAATAGAGGGATAATCGAATACTATATAATTACCCACATCCTCAAGGTTAAGATCCAAAATTTGAAACTCCTGCATAATGATGTCCAAATCTTGATGGATGGGAGGAAATTCCTTCGCCCAGAGTCGAAACTTGCATTTCACCTTCCTCATATTGTTATGAATGGCCACCCATAAGAATACTGGTGTGGAATCCCTCCACATCTCATTGAACGGATATTGAAAACCCTCTATGCCACGATGGTGGGGTAAGAAACAAAACTGATCATAACCCTCATGCCTGGTAGATTAAGAGACTAGTGAGTAGAGTGATACAAAATGACCCAGAACAAGATTCTAAACCTTATCTGTGGTGAACTTAAAAATTTAATGAATTTTATTTAGAAATCGATCCATCATACTCCATAAATTATGGATCCCCTTCTAGTTAATACACCAGTTGATGTTATCTCAAGAATAACCCAATATGAGGAGAGCCTACCCTTCCACAAACCGGATGATGTTGGAACTTTCCACATGAGAGAATCATCCCATTAATTTTTTATCATGAGGCTCCACATTGATATTAAAATCCCCAACCACGATTCATATACAATCCTCAAGATCAAACCAATTTATGTACAGGCTGATGTCTTCTCTCCTTAGAGCATCAATAATCACATATTCAAAATACATACATAAAGACTGCACCCTAGTGTCAATCCTCAAAGTAACATGTTGATCTCCAACCCTAACCAAAGCCAATGCAACCTCATTCTTCCAAAAATCTTAATATTTTGATTGGATGGATCTTCCTTCCTTCCCTAATGTATTCTAGGATTAAATGTAAAATCAATAATCATAACTAAGTTTTGTGTATGTTCCAAAAAAATAACCATACACCCATTTTGTTTATGAATTTCCATAGCAATGATGTCCTACATCATCATATCACCTATTCCCCATGTGTTCCATTTTAGGACTGGGATCATAGAAACAAAAAAATCCTAGATTTTGGCCCATGTTCCTTGGTCATAGATTATTGGGAGTATGAACACTCCGGAATCTCACACATCCTTTCCCATGTGCTGATACAACTAATTGGTGACAAAGTTGATTTTTTAATAGAGTCATATAATGAAAGAACCATCAAGGGACTCCCTCTAATAAAAATTGAATGGGATCGTATAACAATAGTCTCAATAAAATGATTTACCATAATTTCATTTATTTTTCTGATAGTTTTTTCTAGTGGTAGGAATTAGGGAGATAACGCTATTTTAATTCCATTAGAGGTTTCAAGAGGCTGCTCATGTGTAAAAATATGATATCCTTGGTTAAGAGAATCATCATCCACGTCATCCAAATAAAGAACTATAGTTATTAAGGACTTTGGAGGTGAGAGAAGGAAGGCCAAAGTGATAGGCCGCATAAATAACATGACCTAGGATGATCCTATACGGAAAACCATACAAATTTGGTAGGGTAGGAGACCACATCCAATGAATGATGCAACGTGTGGTAACTGTAATGGCGAGACAACCCTCACCAGGTCTAAAAAAGAGGAACCACCCATTCACGGGAAGGAGTATTCCACCAAACCGGTATAAGTCTCTTGAGAAGACTGCTTCAAAGAGAGAAAACAAACCTCATGCATAATCCCAACATGTTCAGGCTATGGATGAGAAGAAACCGGTAGGCCATTGTCCCCATTCATATTTATCACATTAGTGTTTGGATGTCAATGACCCCAACAATGACTCTTCATGAACCCCTACATCAAATGTCCTTATAATGAACAACTGGACAAATACTAGGTCAGCACAGGATATGCAATATGTTATCAACAAAAAACAGTCCTGAATCATTTAATGATATCTAGTGTATGTGGGAAAAGGAAAGAAAAATTTGTTTTTTCATTTCCCAAAGGATTTCATTATAAATTATTTATAACAATTATTTTCATTAGTGATACCATAAATTTATTACATAATTATTTTCAACTACATTATTTTTCACAATATACATTAAATTTTGTTTTCAAATGCTATAAAAGTAAGTGATAAATTTATATTTTTGATGAAAATTTATAAATATTATTCAAATCATATATTAAAAAATATTAAATATCTTTTGTTGTTTTATAATTCTCTAATGAGGATAATTTCAATAAATTCATTATTTATTCTATCTCTTGAAATTGTAAGACTGCTTGAAGAGATTTTCAATGAAAATGTTTCTTTTCAACAATTTTATCATGAAAAAAATTATATGTTGATTTTTTATGGGTGTTATACTAAAATGTGAATGTTTAATTTTTTTAAATCATTCAACTCTATGTGTTAGAATGTATAAATGACTTATTATTGTTCCCATTACAAACAAGGATTATTGGATCCATTATTAAAATCCAATTCAATATGTATTATGGATGATTTGACTATTTTAATTTACTCAAATGAGTATATTGTTTTTTCTATTACAAGTTACTCAAAAATGAAAATAGTGTTTTTAGAATATAAAGAGGTCACATTATATGAGAGTGGAATGTGTTGTAATGTAATCTATGATAATGTTATAATTATATAGTTTAGGAAATTCCATGATAAAAGGTTTGATTTTCCATGTTAACCATACTATTTTTATTCTTTTAATAGGTTCTAATATTTCCATATGTCAAGGATTATTTTCACATGGCTTTTGATTTCACACTCTTATGTGTCTCATAATTTGATAAAGTATTTTTTTCATGTCTCTTTTATTATGTTTATTGATTTTGTGGGGTTAAATTTTGTTATGTTACAACATAGCACCATGAATATGTTCTCATAACTCTTTAAAAATCATGAATCCATAAACAATATTAAATTGTTTATGATAATTTATAAACTTATTATGCATTTGAGATGTCCCGTTATTATGTGTTCTCTATTTCATTATAAAAATATTTTTGTTAATTGAATTATTTTTTAATGTATTTCATGTGGGTGACAATGAAAACATTATATGTAATAAATAAAGTATGGAGTCATGGGAAAAAATTCACAGTTATATATATAGTTAATATTATGGAAGGCATTATCATAGTTTAATAAAACACTAAACCTAAAATGTTAGTGACTATTTGAGTGATAAAACATTTCTACATTCTAATTTATATATTATATTTAATGAATGTCCCTTGTTTATTGGTATCAAATCCAATAATTTATAGATGATTATTTTTGAACATGATGAATTAGTGTAAGTAATGAGTGGTTATATCTATCAATTCCTCTTTAAAGTGGTAGTTTTATGGTGATCCTTTTCAATTATAATGTATTTTAACTGATATTTTTTATTAGATTCCCTCCATTATAATTTCATTAATAATGTTTATTTTATGGTATTGGATAGTGATTCTAATGTTAAACGTTAAAATAATGATTGGTAGATATAAATATTCATAATAAAGAGAAAGCATATCTCATGGGGATAACCAATTGGTGTTTCTCACCTTTGGAATGAATAAACATAACCTAGAAATATTTTCTACATATTGTGCTAAAATTAAATTTACATGGATGCTAAAATCAATGTAATAAATTGTTCTATCATATGGATTAGATCTACATTCATTTCAAAATTGAAAATATCCCATTTTTCCATCTTGTTGATGAACATGTTATGCCTTATATATTTTTTTAATTTTTTTATTATGGTTATGTTAATTAATTATTGAAAAATGTTATAATTCATTTAAATTATCATGTTTGATTGTTATTTTATTAGGGTGTATTGTTTTGAGCATTGATGGGATTGAGATGAGAGTTGGAGATATTTTTAAGCTATTATCGAGGGAATAAATAAGTTTCAGGTTGGCGGTCCCTTAAGAAGAACACTTTGTTTAATAAAACATTTACCTATGTAGAATGTGATTTATCAAATCCCATTTATTTGTGACCAATATTTAATTTAAAAGAATTATTTCATTTAAATGAAATATTTGGTTATATACAGTGTCAATCAACCAATACACTTTTGTTATTAAATAGATTGTTGTATTGACAAATGATGGATGATGTATTGATTATTAAGATAATATATATTATTAATGGTCCATAAAGGTTGTTAATTAAATGAAATGAAATAATAATGATGTTTCTAGATTATTTATATTTTTGTATTGTCATTTGATTAGATTAGTATGATGGTTGAAAAGGATTTACCCATATATGATTTTACAAATCGTGATGATATTTTTTTTTCCAAATTTATAGTTCAAATGAGAATGTGTTTAGTGTTCATTTCCCACAAGTATTTGATCACATAGGTGATAATTCCATGTATACATTATTTATAAGATGGGGGAGTGCACTGACCAGTGATGTCTTGGGAAAATCTCTATGGAAGTATATATTATCATTAGAATGATTCTATTATGGATTATAAAAAATTTTCTTTGAGATAATAATATGAATAGGATGATAATATGGGATTAAATACAATTAACTTGATTAATAATCAAAGGATTTATTTGATGGAGATAAATGTAACCATGCACGTTGTTATTGTTCTCATGTGGACTTGGTCCCCCCAGAGGCCTAATTAAAGATATTCTAAAATGATAGGTGGTTAAATTGGATAACAATTTAGATGATTGAGTGTGCCCCTATAGAACCCATATTTATTATTTTCTCTTGATATGTCAATAATGGCGATGATTATTCTACCTCTATGGAGGATAAAATTGATTATGAAAGGGGAGTTATTTTATAGGTAAAAATAATATAAGATGTGGTGTATGAGGAATTGGTATGCTATACACTTTCCCATTGATCCTTTATAAATTAGTTACTTGGAAAAATCATAAGATTTAATTTTTACTCATATCTATTTATAATGTATAGTTAAATCCTCATGGACCCTTGTTGAATACCATTAAAATTGTATTCCTTGAAAAAACAATTACATTAGTAATTAAAATAATCTATAATTATCAATATACTACATGGGACTTAATTATATTCCAATTTTTAGGTGTAAACTAATACCCTTAATAAGATTACCTAGTGGGGTACAAATATTCATGTATTGATTCTGAGATTTATGGGATGTTTCCCACAATTCATCCATAGATCCTACTTCTACTAGAATTCTATATGAATGCTAATTTGGAATCTTTACATTCAATTTCTATTATATAACTATTGGGATTGATCTTACTTCTACTAGAATTCAAACATGACACTCATGATTAACTATACATGCTTCTTTTATTGATAGTGTCCTTGCAGGTATCTATGATTGTTTTCTTCCACATCCCAATTGATATAGCATGTTTTGTTTATTTTCTTATTTATACTATAGCAATTTTATCACTTTTTTCTTGGTTATTTTTTCTTCGATTACTCTGATATAATGTTATAGTCTCTAAACATTAGCACTCTAGTACATTTATGTTACTTGGTAGACTTATGTATATTGTTAGGAATGGTTAAGGCCCCATGGAAATGTCATGTAGACATTTTGATAGTGGTTTATAATAGGTAGGTATTTTTACATCTTATCTAACAAAGAACTATTATGTAACACACAAGAATTATATAATGATTTATAATTAACTAAAAGATAATATTTATTATTCCATCCATCTACTGAGCAAGACTGTAATAAGGGAATCAATATTTACAAGAATTATTTTCCCCTACTCTATGCATGGTTTAATAACATTAATCCACAAATTTATATTTATTCACTTATCAAATAATATATTATAAAAAATATTATAGTGTAGCAAATAATATGTCATCATCATTGGAGACTTAAAAACCAAATAATCAAAAAATATGGTATAGACTTGTCAACAAATAATTCAATCATCACGAATAATATAATCCCAATAATAAAATAAACAATTCATTTTATAATATCTTTTTTTAAAAATTATTTGATCAACCATACTTCCCTTAAATAAAAATTGTTTTAATTAAGGATGAAGTGTCTACTCTCATAATTAATTTAGTATATATTATTATAAATTTAAATAGAATAATTTGTAAATTAAATTTAATTAGTCAATTAATATATTCATAGGTTCATCATCCTCTAGTATTGGTATTCTTATATATTCTTACTGGCCACTTTTATACATTTGGGGGGAACCTGAACTATTTCCTACCTCGAAAAAAACCTAAAAAAATTAATTTTGATCACAGTCCTCAAATATATGTAAATCATAGTGAAAAGTCACAAATTAATGAAAATCCCCAATATAAATATGATATTGTTTCCTCCATAATATCATCATGACATTTTTTACTATTGAAATATCATTTCAGGTCTTATATTTATAATTATATAATTCCTTCGAAATCAATAATATAATCATACATTGTTAATTAACATTGATAAGATAGACAAATTATAATCCCATGAAGAACCATCACATATTCAAGCTTCCAGAACCCAAATAACACCTATGAATTTTATCAATGATCTATAATCTCTAAAATAGTTTACCATCTAAAATACATAAATTGGTTTGTCTAAAATTTTCAAAGAGATAAAATTGCTAAACATTCTATAAGAATTGTTAACTTTTTCAACAAATCAATATATCCATAAATAACCTTCTATAAAAATTATTTCATCCAAAAAACTAAACCAATACCAATGTTTTCATAGTAACAAAAAATTTCATAGTGAAGGTAATTAGTAAAATTTAAAAAAATGATAAGCAGAAATTAAATCATACAAAAAATATTCGATTTGAAAATATTCTTTGGATCATATCCAGTGATCCATAAAATAATTGTCTCTTACACATTAAGGAATTACATTATATAGTCAATTTAAATGAATGATATTTTAATTACCTTATTAATCACAACATTAATAATTGTTAATAGTTTTTATATTGATGAATCAGGAAAATATTTATAGTGTAAATACAAATGATAGTATAATTATGAAACTATATTATTTCAACAATATTGAGTAATATGAATTTCGAGACTATAATATTGTTGTGAAAGGTTAGTTGATATGGAAATTCCAAAAAGAATTATCATGATTTGAGTTAAGACAATAACATATAACATTATGAAGGCCCAAGGGATATCATTAAATCCTCAATTATCATGATCCTATAATGTTAGAAGGATATAAATATATTCTTCACGATTTCATTCATTGCAGTATGACAAAATAATGTTATCGTGGGTGTAATTATTAGTTCATATATGTGTTGATAAATTATGATTCCATCACATTCATTTTCTTCAGGGTCTTAATATTAAATCTAATAGAAATCAATTGAAGCCTATTATTATGAATGTAATAGTCGAACCACATTTATTTTGGTTTATATCATGATACCCAAGTTGGAATCCCAAACATCTCTATATCCCATATTATAATGCTAGAATATATATTTTGAGTTAATTATTATACCAACTAATATTTTCATCATATGATTGAGTTTATTTGATTACTAATTTAATGTCTTAGTATTTTTTCAATGGTAGTTGGATATTCACGAATTTCAAAAAAATCATTCTTTATTCCCCTCCCAATATAGTAATTTTATCATAAATATTATTCTTCACACTCTAATGACACCTGTGGGGTTACATTGATTCCGTCAAAAATCCTATGAGAATTTATATACTCAAATCACTAAGATGTTACATCAATTACATAATCAAACTAAGGGTATTTCACTACATGATATCTCCCATCAGAGGGGTCTATCTCTATTCTTATTTATATGTTGTCTTCTTAATCATGCATATTCTTCATCATGGAACATGATATTTTTCAACCAATCTTTCTCTTTAGTTCCCATTAAATATTACTCAATATTTTTGAATATGATCAGAAATTCTACTTAAATAGAAGTCTTATATGGAGCGGCTTGTCGATTATTTTATAGTTACATTTAATTTTCATGTAATGGAACCATGAAATCCTAAAAGTTTTCCATGTCAAGGTACACAAAAAATTTCTATCGAACATCATATCCATTACATTCATAATGATTGACCAAATTTTTGAAGGCTATATATCCCAAACATATGAGCTCCATCATTTTATGATGGGGACGAGAAATTTTAATATCAATTAACAAAATTACCCTACAAGTAGGTCATCAAACTCGATTAGGTATTTTGGCACCCTAACTTGAATTCACTAAATGTATGAATAACTTTTTCAAAATGTATAAGGAATTAATAGATTGTTTAGGGTAAGATTTATAATCATGGTTGAATGAAGGACTTAAGATATATTAATATGGAATCCCTACTCCCCTTCATCTATAGAGGTTGTCATTTCTATAACCATGAAGGAATAATTCATGGAATATTATATTTATAATAATATTAAGTAGTGAAATATTTTTTTTCAAATTAATAAAATTGAAAAAAAAATCCATTTATTTAATATATAGTTTAAAAATAACAAAATGAATTATATCATTTTCATAATTATTTTTATGATCCATGATCTGATATGAAATATTTCTACAATTTAGTTTAAAATTATAAAATTGTTACTACTTATATTATTTAACATATAATAAATACAATGAGAGTAATATATATAATACTATAATATTATATTACACATATATATATTTATAGGAAAGGGTAGTGGTCTACTCATTGTCTTTCCTCTCATTTTTTCTATTATCCCCATTTTATTCAATAAATACACCGTGAAGGGGGTGTTTACTAAGTGACATCAAGGGAGGACATAGTTCCCCAAATTTTATATTTTTATATTATATTAAATTCACATAATAATATTTCGATACATAGAATGAAATATTATAAAAATAATGGTATGTGTATCTATTCAAGAAGAAAAATGAAATAATTATAAAATATAAAATTAAAACTCGTATCTATCATAATTTGATACACATTTTATATTAGATTTTTTATTTTATTTTATATCAATAATAAAACTATACTATATCATGAAATCACATTCATGAAAATTAGTTTATATATACTTTATATTAATTGTGACCATGATGATTACATGTGACGTGGTGTGTTGACCAATAGAAAAGAAACTAGAATATTGTAGAAAATATTAAATGATCAAATCAATATAATAATTATATATTAGGTGTGGTTGCCCATATATAAAATAAATTATCTATACATGTCATATGTTTTGGGGTGTGAATCAAATTTTAGATATTTTCATCACACCCTATTTTTTTTTCAAAATCCGTAAATTAGATCATCACAAATAATATTAATTTAATAAATAAAATAAAATAAATTCTGAAGGTTATTTTTTAAAAAAAATTCCATCCATATTTGATGTATCTAATTAGATCATGGTTTATGCTAACACTTTCACTACATTCCGGATATAATGAAAAATCATTTTGTGATATTTGTTTGGTTTCTAAAAATATTGGATTCATGTTATTGTTTTCATGGGTAGTACCTTGAGAGAATAATACCATCATAAATGTTCTATATTGATCAAATATATAATTTTTTACATTACCTCACTATATGATATTTTTATAGAAACTTACATGTTAATTAATCTAAATAATGACCACATGTCACCTCAAAATAATAAAATTTAAATATAAATATTAAAGTATATACTCTTTTAATATAATTTCATAAAAAGATTAATATATGATTTTTTGTAAATTAAAAAATATGTTTCATTTACCATTATCACCATCTATATTCTCCCAATAAGATATATTTACCATAGACCATAAAATAAGTTTATATATTTATTAAAATAAATATATTAACTTACCTTAAATATATATAATTTAATAAATCGTCTTCTAAATAAGTAAATATGATATTTATTTATCTTGGAAATAAATAAGCCATAAAATTAAAATCACATAATATTGGATTTAATATATGAATATTGAATTTTTAATTTACATTACATGAATATAAATCATTCTAGAAATAATGAATATTTTTATTATTAATTATATATTAAAAAATATATCATATTTTTTTGGACACAAATATTATGAAAACTTCTAGTATACATTCTAAATGGTGGTAGATCAAACAGATAAACAATGTGTGCTATCAAGAAACTCCACAAATTCTCTATATATAATATTGATGAAATAAAATAAATAATGAAAACTATATTATGGAAAAAAATATTTCCGTTTTGAAATAAATTTCCAATCATGTAGGTTGCATACATGCAACATCATCAATTCAGTATGATTTATACATCTATGAATTTTGGGGGTATTATATATATATATATATATATATAAGGAAATTATTTTTAGATAGAAACATAAATCTCAATCAAATAGGCAAATACACATCCCTCTTTACCTATAGTGAGAATAATTATAATGTTATTATTCAATAAATGTAATACCACACACATTTCATGCAATGCATCCTACTTCAGCAAGAGTAAATTTATTATAAATATCATTTACACATAAATATTAATGATTCATGATACACATTGATAATGATATAATGTATATGGATCAACAAACACGCTCATATATGCGGATATCAATTGAAAAATTATTCAAATAAATCACCCTTGGTATCTTATTATTATATCTTATATTATTAGAGAATATCAAATGATATCTTGTTCTGTTAAAGTCTCAATAAATATAATACCAAAAAAACATATTATAAAACATCTACTTTGATGTTGATGAGCTTTGAATGTAAGAAATATTTTTACAATATTTTCAAGGAATCTAAATTTATTCATAATAGGATGGAACTACGCTATCATAATGATGTGTATTGAAAATTAATAACATGATCACATAAATAAGTTAATATTAATTTAATTATATCATATGTATCTCATATTTATAAATAGAATACATGGAAGTGTATTGAATATTACATGAAAATTTTGGGATTTTTTCACAACTTCTATTGTTATTAAACATTAAATTTGTATAAATTTTTTTGGTATAACCATTACAATTTCTTTTTGAATGAAATTTGTTATGTGATAAAAATTTGTAAATGGTTCAAAATCTCTATTTTTTTATATGGAAAAAAATAAAGTGACAGAAATGTTGTGAAATTACTTGAGTAGTTTATTAGCCTACCCCAAATAATTGTCTTGAGTCGAGGCATAATTGCACCTAGACTTAGGAATCATCACGAAGAAGAGAAATTCTATCAATAAATTCCAAGGGGTTCAATACGGAAGGTGGTTGATTTTTTTGTTTGAAAAAAATATCTAAAAAAATATACCATAACCAAATAAGAACTATATGATATATTACAAAAATTCCATATAAATCAACATAATAAAAATAGACAAAAATAAAAAACTATACCATAACCAACATCAGAGTACCAACGTGTAAGAATAATCTACAATGATTAAAGACTAAAATGATACAAACTCAATACCTCCCAAAAAGAATCGAGATAGAAATTTAAAATCCATGCCTATGAATCATAACGCCCAAAAAATATATTTTATACATTAGATTGACCTAATTCTAAATAAAAGTTATCTACAAGCTCATTAAAGTTCTTATGAAATAGAATAAATAATGAAACATAATAGGTTCTCCCAAAATGAATTCCCCACAGATGCCACTAGGATATAAAATTTAATAACAAGTAAATAAAATAATAAAAAATAGTTTATATCAGTGAGAAATCTATTCCAAACAGATTTAATGGATGCTATAAAAGATTATTTCTTAATGAATATCATGTACCTTGAGTCCAACTCATCATTTACATTCGTTATCATGCTGAATAAAAAAATATGCCAGTTATTTACATTCATAGGGCCAATATTGAATTTTATAATTTTTATATATAAAATATTACAATTTTTAATTCAATTACATAATAATTAATGTTCACACTATATGCTTGGATGATATTCTATTCAGAAGTCCAAAATGACTTAGCTATAATGACCACGGTAAAATTTTCCATTACTCAACAGTATAAAAAATATTAATAATAAATATATTGTAAATATTATAAAGAATTTATACCATTAAATTAAGACATTAAAAATTATTTTTATAAATGATATAAATTGCAATCATGGAGATGGTAGACTGAACATACACAGAAGTAACATTTACATTTTTTTTGATAATTATGGAAACAATATAAGTATTACATTATCCCTAAATAATTAACAAAACACAATAAATATAATTTTAATTATTTAAATATACTTATATATATCATCTGTGTGATTTGGTTATGATAGAATGAATCACATCGTTACTTTCTAGTGGTCATCCACATGTAGACAGAAATGTCGTTATAATTTGTTTTGTTAATAGAAATGTAATATGGTTAATTATATATTGTCTTTATAAAATGAAAAATATGTCTTTATTATAATTTATAAACTATAACTACATCATTATAATAAATCGAATATAAATTTTAATGGAAAATTAATTACATCAATTTGTATGGCTGTAGTTCTCCATTTACGGAAATGATTTATTTTCTAATAGTGTAATGGAGGATAAAATTGATATAAAATTTCTCCATTAACATAATATCACATAATCAAATTTCTGATAAAGTTTTTATTATATATGAATATTTTATTATGATTTCATGTGTGTGAAAAATGAAAAAAAGTTAAACACGGGGTAAAAACTATACCTCTTCTTTGAAAGCCTCCAATGATTGACACCTTAAGCTCTCTAGGTTTGGTGATATGCATAAAAAATACATATAAAATATAGTAAATTATTATAGTTTGGTCATTTATTAGGTAATTTCTAAATCATCAGGTATTTCAAGTGTTAATTATTCAGAGGAAAAGAACCCTTTTATAATAGAGGGGAGGGGCATTCTATAAATTCATTATAATATTAAATTAATATTAATTAATAATAATTTAAAATTTTAGGATTTTTTTCCAAAGTATATTTTGTTTATTCAACGATATAATCTCATTCAGTAGAAATTATAAATGATTGTAATAAGTATTTACCCTTATATTTAGGTCTTACACCTCTTTAGTCACTTTCCAACATACCTTGGTAACAAGGATTTTTACACATTATGAGTCAACAAAGTTACTATAAATGGAAAAAAATATAATAAATGGGTAATTCATGATATTATAATCCATAATTTAATCACCTTTCAACATATACATTTTTTTAGAAATATAATATCATAAAATGAAATATTATTTATGATTAATGTTAATTTTTAGAAATATTCATTAAATATATTTTAATAACAAGAAGAGAAAAAGTTTAACTTGAACCAATTTTTTTCTATATCCCTAAAATTCCTTATTTATAATTAATATTGATGTATCACAATAAATATCTGAATATTGATTTATATTAATATTTTTAATATCAATTATGTTATATTTCAATTAAATGAATAGCCATTTTGTCAACATTTTGTAAATATTTATCGTAGCCAATTTTTAAGTAGAAATTTAAAATTACTTCCAAGATGAATATCCATATTTTTTATTTTTGAAAACTATTTATAAAAAATAAATCATCTAGTGAAGAACATATTATAAATAATATAGCTATTAAAAACAATTATCTTCACTTTTTGAATTTTCAATATATATGATATTATAATTGGCCATAATCACTAACATATGGCCGCCAAACATCATATATTATTCCATTAGATTATTATGGAAGATTTATACTGATAAAATAAAATTTAAGCATGTTTTGTGGTAATTTTATATCCTTTTTCATATAATTTTTTATTCTTAGTTACTATATTTACCTTATCCTATGATGAAAAATTACAAAGGCTACTATTTATATTGACATAAAATAAATGCACCATATTTCACATATTTAAATTTCTATATTCCACTTATTGAATCAATATTTTGAAATTAAAAACACATATGTAGTAGAATTTAATATTCATCTATACCGGAATACGCATAGAAGAACAATTCTTCAAAATAATGTAATTTTTATGTAAACAATATATTCTTTTAAATTTATGAATATAATTAATTTAATGAACCCCAATTGGATTATTATTATCAATAAAAATATTTTTATTTTAATAATAATCGGATGTAGTTTTTATTATATAATTAAATAAAAGTAGAATATAATTTATAATGAAAAGTTGTATTTTCAATTTTTATTAAAAAAGTAATTTGTCTATACAATTATAAAAAATTATTAATACTGGGATAATATTGATATTATTAAATAAAAATTGATTTTCTTTTATATATATATATTTTTATTTGAAATTCATTAAATTAATTATAATATTCACGCATAAAAAGTAAGAAGCTCATTTTTTGGAAGAAGATATCATTTTGAAGAAAACAATGACTTCAATAAAAATATGGTGATTATTTATAAACAATTAAATAATACATTATTACTGAGTATTAATTTTTTTTCTTCAAACTTTAGTATTTAAAATTCATTCCCATGAATTTAACAGCTAGGTTGTAAAAATCATATTTATAAACTAATTCTTCATTGTCTTTTTACACTTAGTGTTTCATATCATATACTCTATCACACATATTATTTCTTCTTATAATATCAGGATATTAAAATTTCCCTCTTCAAATAAATTTCTACCTAGTAATTTTCTACCAGCCTTAGTATCTAGGGGTTTATTTCCGAAGAAAACATTGTTAAAATCCGATATCATATGAATGGTAAATAAAACATCTTATTAAAGAATTTGAAATTGATGTATGAATATAATTTCAAATAACACATACTAGGATTACATGTAAAAAAATTATGTAAAGTAAAATCATTGATATGGGACTGAAAAATATCTTTGAAGGATGGATATATAGTTAAAGTGAACTTGGTCATGATAATATTATCCATGTGCATTCCATAAATATAGGATGGGTTAAAATAAAATTGATTTCCCTATATGGAAAGTACATGAATAAATATTTTGTGTTTAAATATATATTATAGAGATATTGAATTAATTTACATATAATATACTAACATAAGGATATATACTTACAAGAAAAGAATAATTTTTTCCCTTTAAACAATTCCAATGAAAATCATATATTTTTCTCTAAAAGATATGTATAAAGATTAATTTTTCATACCTGAAGCACTACAATAATGTAAATTGTATAATAAAATACTCAAAATATAAAAAATATATACATCCAATATATAATAATTAATCAAAAACAAAATGGTAATCACATGATTAAATGATTACAATAATATATAATACATAAATTTAAGAAAAAATACATTATCCTCCAAAATTAACAATAAATAGAGAAATTCAACATAAATGATTTTACATGATAAATATCCTTAAAATTTATCAAAGAATATTAATTTAAAAGGTTGAAATCCATGACTCAGAATTATTTGATTACAAATACTTAAAATATAATTTTAGTAGTTACCATAAAATTACAATAATCACTCTTAATGTCTTATACAAAAAATGATATTTCCATAATCAAATACATTTCAATATATTGTAATGAATTAAATAAATCATAAGAACTACTATATTGATATCATAAAATCACATATAAATCTATAATATATGAAATATTTTATTTTATAAACAATATCTCATAGTATTAAAAAAACCTTAATCTTATAATTAATCCCAAAATTATAGTGATCATCATACAAATGGAATTTACCACATAATCACCAATTCAATTGATAATCACCTGTCTATCTATAAGGTAAATCATATGTTCCAAAAATGATCTCAACAATAATCTATTTGATCATTTAAATAAAAAAATACATTGATATAATGACCAGTAAAGAATGTAAGATAGTGGTTAGTGATTAACTCTTGAAAACCTTCGTCTATGGTTTTAATCCTCATAGCCTTTCTGGGTGCATAGAGATGGCGAACGACCTTATTGTTGTTATTTTTTCTAAAACTAGTTTAATATTATTATTATAAATTTTAGAAAATGTGATAAAAATTTTAAAAATATCCATAACATAATCACTCTAAAAAAAATTTTATATTCAAAATTTATCCCAAACCATTCAATTTTAATCCCAAAACTGTAATAACCCATAATTTCTCTAAAATAAAAAATCATAACGGTGGCATCCCATGTAAATAAATTATAATACATATTTCATAATTATTAATATTTGTGAATTAACTATTAAAATTATTTTAATGGGGTTTCTATGTTCGATATCCTACCCGATACACAACAACAGGTTTCTTTGAAATCTTACATTGCACACTAATAATATAATATTATTATTTTAAATGGTAGTTATCTCCTAGCCATTGTTTTGGTGCGAATGAAAAAAAAAACATACTACAATATGATTACACATTTTTCTTAAATTTATTTACATTTATCCAATAAAAGTTAAAAGCTTAAAATATAAATGAATATAATTTAAAGCATAATTTACATTAAAAGGCCGATATACTACCTTTTAATGGTGAACCCTATATAAATCTTATTTTGGTCACTCTAATACATTTTTTTGACCAAATAAAATCTTTTTTTCTAATGGGGACATCAAAAGTTACTTTGTTTAAATTTTTGATATTTTTCTGATAAGGTTCATTTTCTAATGAATAGTGAAAGATATTGTATTTTAATTCAAAATTGTGTTTTCATATAATTAATTTATATGGTTAGATTTTCTTTTTAATTGGTTTTAAATTGTAAATAGAATATATTTTTACAATTAAATCAAAATTTGGTCATTGGAAGTAATTTCACTATGAAATTTGACATAAACAAGTGTCAATCTTTGGATAGTTATTGTTTCATAAAAACTTGCTATTTGTTTTAACAATGGGATTTAATTTTAAATTAATTATTGACACTTCTATGTTTTGAATTTATCAATTTATGCATAATTTTGTAATTTTAAATATCAAATAAAGCTTCGGCTTAATTTTTGGTATTTTTCTGAAAAACATCATTTTTTGATGAATAGTTAAATCACTTAATAGTTGTTAAAAAACTGACTTTTTAATTTAAATGAAATTTTACTACATCTATGAATTGAATTTATAAAATACTACATACATGGTTGTTAACAAGAAATAAAAAAAATCAATAAAATATAAAATATTTTTGGTGAATAGTAAATTTTGACTTTTATTTAACGCAGTTAATGCTAAATAGGGTAATTCATGTTAAAAAGTATATTGTAAATAAATTTTATATGGTGTTGTACAAATTATATTATAGACTATAAATATTCATGGGAAATATAAAAACACCCCCGACATCATGGTATATTTTTATAACTTTTAGACATCACATAAGTTAAATTATTTAGGACACAATAATTATGTAGTATTTACCACATTAATAAATGATTTAAATAAATAAGATTATAAATATTAAAATAACTTCCAAAACTTATCCAATTTCTATTGTATGATATTATTTTGACAATAAGTCATCTTATCTTCGACATTATTTATTTTTGTACATTTATAAACCGAATATCATTATATAATAAAATAATATTATCACACTTTCTTAAAGATCCCTCCTCTCCCTTATAAAAGGAGACCACTTCTAACAAATTTCTCAAATATCTCAAGACTTTTGGATCGTCCAACATCTGAACAAATCACCATCCACCTCCTATAATCCTTACATTAGGGAGAAGGCACTTCAAGAAGTTCGTTGGCTCAAACCAAAGGGAGTTACCAAAATTAAAGGTAATAGTTTCTCTTAAATTTTTTTCTATTATTTTACTTCCCCAACCAATAAACTCTTTTTATTCCATTATTTTTTAACAATAACAGTATCCTCAATATACTAGAATGTTTTTATGAGAAGGATTCAGACTACACTTACACACACCGCCATCTAATGAATAAAGAACATAATGTTTCTGTGGATGGAAATCATATGCCTCACGAAACAATGATTGTTCAAATAACCCCAACTACCTCTCATGGTGGCCATTGTTGTGGAACTATATATATATATGATATAAATTATTTTTATGTTTTCCTTATGATTCTGTATTTTTCCATTTATAGAAATACTGTATGGTTTCCAAGTTGAGGTAAATACGATAATCTCATTAGAGGAAGTGCGGATTACCGGCCTCTCAAAGTGATATGACTCGTTAATGCCTAATGTGGGAAATATAAAGGATGGAGTTAATAATATTTTATAAAATATTATACTAGAATTATAATATAACTATGTATCATTATGTTTTTAATTCCATTAAAATAATAAATAGAAATGGAAGTAGCGTTCTTGTGTGCGTACGGCTTACCGTCTCCATAAACAGTGCATTTAAATTCTAACCTCTAAATGTTATGTTATATTATAAATACATGTATATACTGAATATATATGAAATATATATTATATAAATCATTAATATAATTCTAATGATAATGGATATCTTAACACATGAACAACTTGTAATTATAAAGTGTTCATTTTTTTACGCAAGTACCAAATATCGGCAAAAATGACCATTATTAACTTAAATGATTACATAATGTTTAAAAAATGTTAATAAGTAATATAAAAATAAAAATAAAAATTAAAAAAATTTCTTAATCAAGTAGAAATTAAAATTATTTTATTATTCAGTAGACTAAAGAACGAATGGGACATGTTGGACACAAGGTAAGGGACTTTCTAATCTCACTTTTAATTCCATGAGATTTCCATTGTTCGCAACTTATTCATTCCATGTGGTGTATTATGTTCTGACATTGGATATATGTTATCAATATTCTCATTATATTCATGGTATTCTATGATTTAGTTGGTGGTTATTAACTTTTGGTCATACAACTCAATTTATTACAACGTGGTAAAGGGTTTTATCTCACTTTTTATTCCCTTGATATTCATGTCATATTTTCCACTATTTCATTTTGTTTGGTGCATGTACTACCCATTATTTTACAATTTGTGTAATATAATTTTATTTATGATTATTTACATCTTCAATATATGATCCTTCATTCATGTGGCATATGTTCTATATGTTACCAAATCTGTAAGGGAACCTTTGACCCTCTTCTATTTAAAAGACTTCTTTTTGTTGTGTCGTTTAATTTACATATAATTCTTTTGGGATATGATCTTCTATAACTTAATTTATGTAAAAAATATATCCAAGTGATTAGATACCCTTTTATCTCATCAACTCATTTTATTAATTTTAAAGTGATGCCGTTAGGATGTAGAATATTTACAGGGGAACTTCTTAACCCAATTTCTATTCTTTGGGTTCAACTTGTACATCTTGAATATGTCATCCTATGAATATGATGGAATGACCACTCATTGTTTTACAATTAATATCCAATTATATTGGGTGTATTTTTATTTCTCACACTTAATTATGTGCCTTATTTATCCTTAATTAAATACCACCATCTTTATAAGGGATGTTATCCCAATTTACATTTCCACCAAGACTTCTTTGTTGTTATGCACCAATTAACTCTTATATGGTCTATATACTATCGTTTTACATATTATATCATGAATCCATTTATGATAATGATATTATAATGTTTTTATTAAAAGTTATTCCTCAATTATTTGAATTCAAACATCTCTCTTTTTGATAAAAACTCCTTAACTAAAATTTCATTTTAAATTTTTTAATGATTAATTCCTAAAAATATTTATCTTTAATGTCCATTTTTTCAAACTGGGTTTTAGGATTTATTTATATGGACATAAATGTTTTCAAGTGTTAGTTATTTTAAAACAATCAAGCTGGTATGGGACTCTTTGATTCAAAAATCTCTTTTTAAATTGATTTGAAAATGATTTGAAAAAACATTGTTTATTTCAATATCTTGATTTGATATATTGGAATGTGGAAATGTTATCTCTCCATTATACATGTGTAATATTTTATGATTATGTAATGGTTATTGGGCATTGTTTATGTATATGGGTGGTTCCATGATAAACCTAGCGCTGCTGAGATAGAGATAACTCTCTAATGCCTTGGGTAACGTGACAAAGGTAAACGTGACTTTTCTCTTTAGAGATTCAGGGAATATACTGTGATGGGTATTACAAGTTTAAATCCCTATGTAGTTGTGATAGATATCATTTAATTTTGATATGTATGCCATAAGTAACCTTTATGATTTATTATTTAGTTGTGTTATTCATAATTCTTATGATTTTGTGACGTATGTTATGATTTAAAAATTTAGTTTCATTGATTTGTATTTGTTGATGGGCTAATGTTTTCCTTCCTTATATTATAACCCTTACTGAGCTATTTATGCCCATCCTATGTTTTTGAAATGCATTCCACAGGACTTAAAGATGAATATGGTCAAGGATGCGATCAAGGAAAAGTCATGTTGTCTAAAATATGGAACTAGACATGTTTCTTTTTTATAGTTTTTATTTTACGAAAAAATAGATATTGAGAAGTAGTGTATACTTGTAATATTCAAGTTGTTATGTAATAGTTATGACCTATTTTACTAAAAATATAATCAGAAAAAGATCCTAAATGTGCATTATTCAATTAATTCAACAATATGTAATGTTATAAGGTTGAGTCCTTATAGTTGGTATTAGAGGTCTGTTTAGACAACTTTAGGGATTTAGTGTTTTCGTTAGACACATGGATATTCCCTATGTCTATTTTTCAGTTAAATCCTTGTTTTATAACTTTTTTAGATCCAGTAATTTCAGTTACAAATGGAAGGAGGTGGATCTCAAATGACATTCCAATCTCTTACTAATTACATGTTTGCAATAATTATTGCAAAGTCATGTTCGGATGATTGTGAAACATTTTCTAGAATACCATTCACTTTCAAGAAGCTATTTGAGATATAAAACACCTCTATTATACCTCATTATCATCGTGAATCATCGATTGTATTTAGACAAATCCTATTTTCACAATATTCTCATATTTTCATGAACGGTAAATATTATCAAGGCTTTTTCCAATATTTTACCTTATGACATGATTTTGAAGCATATTATGATTTAAAAAATAAAAATAAAGAAGGATACCCTTGAGAAACCTATTTATATTTTCTTTTACAATATATTCTCTCAGCACATATCTATGGTATTTCAAAAGGGATATTAATTTAATGTTTCAACTCAAATTCGGTCTGTCTATTTTATAGAAATAATGTTTTATCAGATGTTCTGAAATTATATGTCATAAATGATTATTTTCCAAAACTATTTTTCTATGAACTCCCATAAGACCCATATTGTACAAGGTGTATTTGGATGGAGGATGAAAATTATTTTGAAGGATCTCTAAATCATTATTGTGATTCATGGACCTACTACTAATATGAACAAGATAACGATGAAACCAAATGGACACAATGATCAAGGTATGATGATATTCATTTTGTGGAACATTTTATTTTATAATATTGTGGTGAAATAATAATTTAAGAATTATTTTGTTGAGATCATAATTAATTTGGATGAACATTAGAGGTACAAGGAAACCATCGAGGTTAATACATGTCATTGATATTTTCATGTTTTATAAAAACGACAACCAGTAGGATGGGTGACAACCCGTCACATCGGGAAAGGCTACAGGAATCTAACCCCCAACCAAAGTGCTACAAGGGTGCATAACCTACCACTAGAATTCATGAAGTCCCTAGATAGTATGACTAATTTTTTAGTAAAATGTATTTATGTAATAGGAATAAGTTGTTTTTTGTAACATATGTTTTATCAAATGAATATACATTGTATAGAAAAATGATTTAATGATTAATTGATAAAAATTGTTGTGGATGAAATTATCTCTTTTGAGGAAACACTATATGCTTAATGAAGATAGAATTATATGTATGTAAATTATGGAATAATTGTTGAAATTTTAGTTTGGAACAAACTATGTTTTTATTGTGGACATATGATGATTTGGTTTATTTATGAAAATGATTAACCTATCATGGAGAACATGTGATTTGGTTAATTACTTCTCAATATGATACATTATTATTTACTGTTGATAGTAGGAGATAAATGTTATATTGGAAGACTATGTAATTAAATCCTAATGAGATTTTGGTTTCAATCATATTTTGTATCACTTTTGATGAATTTTATGGAATGTTGTTTTTTTAATGGAATTTGTTGAACTTTTGGTTTTGTTTGAAAAATTTTGGAAATAGAATTGTTTCTTTTTAAGAGTATTAAATTAATGAAAAAATGGATACTGAGTAGTAGTGTCAACTTCTAATATTCAAGTTGTTTAGTAATAGTTGGGGCATAATTCTCTAAAACTCTAAAACTAAAAATTATCCTTAACATGAATTATTCAATTAATTCAATATAATGTAATGTTATAAGGTCAGGTCCTTATATTAACTTTATAATGGTTTCCAATATCTTTATTCTTATTTCCAAAAAATAATTTTTATTCTTCATCAAATTACTTTTATTTCACATGTCAAATATTAGTATTACATGTACATTAAACATTTAATAAAAATCAATAAAATTACCACAGAAATTATTAATTTTTCACTACACCATATTTTTAAGGTATATACTACATCTAACATATGTCTCTAAAAATTGAAAAACAAACATATTATAGGATATCTTTTATATGTTTCATTAATCTAGTGATGTTTACAATATTAAAAATTAACATGGAAAAATACATCCTACACTCAACAACCTTCACAATCTTTTTACCAAGATTTCAAGTCTTATTACTCATTAAAATATTTCTATAATACATGATTAGAAATAAATGAATATTCCTTTTGAATATCATCCCAAAAAGTTTCATAAATTAAGAATAAAAAAATAATTCAATCCTTAAATGATAATATCATTGTCTTCCGTTATGATACCATTATCTCAATAATATTCTAGCATGATTACCATAAATCATAAAAACAAATAACCATGTCAATTTTTGGTACCTGACATGTCAAATAAAATAGAATCTTTATAAATCATATAGAAGAGACTCTATGGTCTATTTTTTATATAAATGAAAATGTTATTGATTGTTAAAATTGTTTTCTTTTTAATGTGATTGGGATACTAAAAAATATTCAAAAAATATTATCATAATTTATCCATGATAGCGATGATTAATTCATTTAGTTACAAAATGAAGCTAATTTGAGACACTTTCCCTTTCATATTGATGATTGATCAATAATTTAAGGAAAATAACATAATTAAAAAATAATTCTTTTTTATAAAAACTAAAATTTTCCTTTTAAAGATAATACCCTTAGAAAAACCATATTATTTTCAAATTAATTTCATTTTTATGTAATTTGATTACTATTAGAAATTAAATATCTAAAAAATCATCAATCTTCTCTAAATACATAACATTAAACTCAAAATGTGATGTCTAACAAATTTGGAAGATAACCGACCATAATAATAAGAACATATGTTAATATCCATTATTATTATGATATTGTCATGTGTAAACATCCTAATACTTATGGTAGTTTTATAATTTCTACGATACAAACATTAAGACATTAGTATTATATATTACAAAATATAGTTTCTATAGAATAGAACTCACTTCTTTCAATTGCCATATATATTTTATGTTAATTTTTTTATCTAATTAGGTTATAATTCTAATATAAGAAACCAAAAACTACAATTTAAAAAATTCTACACAGTATCCAGTTTTCAGAAAATGATCTAATGTTAAAATAAAACAACATTTTTTTTTAAAAAACATAAAGATATTAAAATTTGAATATTCTTTTACATTACCATTCATTAAACCCTCTGAAAAAAATCATTAAATAGGATGAGGAAAAAATATCATTGAGGGAAAATATAAAAAAATAAAACCGGTAGTCCATGATTAATTATAATGATTTTCAATTTCCACAATAAACATTGTCTTATAAATAAACCCAATTCATTCCAATGAAATATACATATCATTCCATCACATCATAAGGATATTTTCATTAGAATTTAATAAGGAAATAAAATACACAAAATATTCTTTTAAAATGTGATAATAAAATTATTAGTTTTTTAATATTTTATACTTTTATTTATATATATTGAAGAACCATGTTTGTTAAATTTTGATTATCTACATATGCCCTCATGGGAAAAATTATTTATTAACCTATAAACATTTCCTTATATAATCGATTACATATTCTAGTGAATTAACAATCACAATTAATCCTAGAATAATTATTATAATATATTCAAAAATATCACTTTTAAAAACCATCTCAGTTTACATTATCTCATATTTAGAATAAGCTTACAATAAAATATCATACAAAATTCATTATAGGGTTATCACTAACCTACCAATATTTTTTTATTATAGAATGAACCTTAATCATAAAATTTTCCCACGAACCATGAAATGATATACAAAATCATGAAGTTGAAAACCATTTATTGATAAAAATAACTTTTCGATTTTAAAATCAATAAATTTAGAATATGTTGAATTATAAAATAAATAATTTTCATTGAAATAAGAATTGTAAAATTTTATTGTTTTATAAAATTAAAATATTATTAATGATGTTTGGAAAAGTTTCTCTTTCAAAATATGTTAAAAATAATTCATTATATTCTTTTCTTTTAAAAGTAAAAAAATATCCATATTGGGAAAACATTTAATTTATTTATTTTACAGATATTTAAAATAGATAAAAACTCATATATATGAATCTAAAAAATTATAGTAAAATAGTAATAAAAATTTATTTTTTTATAAAATATTGATATGGAAGAAAACAATGTTTTAAAGGAAATACTAAAAGATATTACTAAAGAATCACCCTTAACATGAAATTAAGTCTCAACATACCTTATTTATCTTCCCAAATAATAAAATTGGCATGATTATTTTGTTTATTATGAAAAATATTCATATTTCTTATTCATTTTGAAACAATTATTACTATTTTATATTGAAATAATTAATCATTTAAGATCACATCAGTAATTTAGATTATATTTGATTCGTGAGTCCTAATTGATTTATTTATGTTGACTATGTTCAATGTGGTCATTACACTACCATCACTTGAACAATAATAATGAATGAATTTTAAATTTTATATGTTTATTATTACATTAAATCTTTCCATTTATTAGGTTTATTAAAATTTATTTATGTTTCAACCATTGTAAAAATATATCATATGTTGGCATGAGTAACATTTACAAATTTAAAAAATAACTATGGATAGAAGGTAAGTATTACTATATATATCTAAAATGATAATAATATAAAAAATATTAGAATTTATTTAAATGTAATTAGATATATCATCCACGTGATTTCATAATGAATAATATCACATTGCTTGTTGAAGTTGGTAGTCTACACATATGCACAAATGGCATTATATTTTTTTAGAGGATGGATGAGTATGAATGAAAATGACATAATTTCTTCTTATAACGATGAATAAGTAATGAATATATTATATTAATTTTTTAACATTATATTATATCTATAAGATAGGGTTTTGGAAAATGTATTACCTATGTTGTGAGGTGGTAGTCTATTGTACAAACAAATGGTTGTTTCATTTCCCATTTGATTATAGAGGAAAATGATATACATTCTTCATATAACATAAAAAAACATACTTATATGTAAAAAAATCTTATTATATTTAAATGTTTATATAATATTGTATGGTTATAGAAGAGGAAAAAAACTATAACATGTGTTTAAAAACTATACACCTTCTTTGGAAATTCCCTTTTGATTAACAACATAAGAAAAATAAATTTGGGATTATTCTTATAAATAAGACATGTAGAATTAGGGGATGGATTATAAGAAGATATATAAACTGTTATTGTATGGAGCAAATGTATTTTGATTTTTTATGGATTGAGATGAAGTGGTTCTATTTCATAATAGTGGGAAAAATGACTTGTGGAATTGTAGAAAATATTAAATTAATGTATATTTATTTTCATATTCATATGGATAAAATATGATTTTCTACAATATATAATGAGGATTTATCTAAATGTTATCATCCAATATGGTTTGGAAATGTTTTTAATGTGTTTTCACCGTAATATTTTGGATTAATCTCAATATTAACATTGTTTATACTAAGTCTAACAACACATATGTTTACTATTTTATGGTCAATATATTTACTATATAAAGTTAAAATGCTAATAAATTGATAATTTTATATACTATAAAATATATCATAATTAATATTATTGTTTTATGATTTTCAAAAAATTATATCTTTTTCTGATATATTATTTTTTATAATGTATAATTATTGTTGAGTTTTTAAACTATCCACTCTTTAGATTTTATTAACATCAAGAGAACAAGTATAATAAAAAATATTTTAAAATATCCCAAATAATTCATGTTGTAGCTAATATTTATTGATTACATTATATATCAAAAATTTTATTATTTTAGAATTTTTAGTATATTTAATTATATTTTTCCATTAATAGACTAATTGTGATGTGAATGTTGGTTAAATACATGTGGTATTTATTTCATCCCTAAAAATTAAGAATAATATACCTGATCTAATATAAATAGTTAATATATTATAAAAGAATATTTACAGTAGAACATATCATTTATTAATTCATGTGTTATGTTCATTTTATAGTCATTATAAAATAATTTTCAAAAATTAGTCACTTGAGTTACCATGTTCTATAGTAAGAAAAATTACATGGATTACTATTCATATAGAGAAAACTAAATCGGTTCTATTTAAAAAAGACGGACCCCTGATTATAAATGTTGAATATATTTTATAAAATTAAAAAATATGATTTGGTAGTATTTAGTTGATTAATAATCATAGAAAATAAAATCGAAAAATACATTCTCTGAAAAATGTTGTCTTTTGTGTTAAAAGATTACATGTTTAACTATAGTATGAAATTTAATCGAAAATCATAATTTCGTTAAATTAAATAAAAAAAACTAATATATTTTTAAAAATAATAACAATTTGAATTTTATTTATAAATAATTAAAAGGTAAATATACTTTTCAATAAATATCTCTCTTTTCCAGTATTCATTAATAAAATAATACATTTCATAAAATTATAAAACAAATAATCCTTGTATAATATTGAAATGCATAAATAAAATTGAAATTTATTTTTAATGAAAAATATTTTTAAATATTTATAAACTAATTATAATATTCACATATAAAATATTTCAAAATTATTTACATTCAGTAAAACTTATTTTTAATTAATAACACAATTTGTTTCGCAATCCTGTTATTCGTTAAATGGAATTAATTATTAACATTGAAATAATTAAAAAATTAAATATTTCACAATTTAATTAATAATATTAATTCCCACATATGTATCTACTATTTTATAAAGATCACATTTAAATAATAATATCTTATTGTTCTTTTAAAAACTGATTTGTGTATCTTGTGAGCTATCAAACATTTTCATTCTATTAAAATATATGGATATTAAATAATAAACCTAATCAAAAAGTGGAATTTAAACCAACATGTATATAGTTTCCCAATTTCTATTAAATGTATAAAATGATCAAACGTAATCCTGAGAAAGTAGGTGATAGTCAAACCATACATTGTCAACATGCTAATAATCATCCACATTGAATTAAAATATAAGATATACTAATACATTTCTCCATGGAAAAACAATAACATAATTTCTAGGTTCTTGACATCGAATCATATTAATGTATAATTTGATGTTAACCATGTATATAACAATTAGAATATATATAAAACAATACATTAATAAAGTGATCACAATTTATCCAAATAATTAAGGTGGATGGATTCAAATAAACATAAACTATGATGTGAGTATTATTTTTCAAATGTTTCATACAATCTTATATTAAATTTTTAGAATATTGTAAATTAATTCTACATGATATAATCCATGATTTATATTCACAAATTATAATAAATAAGTTCAATTGAATGATCATAACTCAATTAAAGTTAGTTGTGTTACCAAAAAACATAACTGCATGTGCAAAAAAAATCATTTTAAAAAAAATAGAATTTTTTAAATAGTAAATATTATTAAATAAAATAATAATGATGAAAGTATAACCATTGTTGGGGAGTTCATCTAGAAAATGAATCATGGTGTAGTAAATGTATTCTTTATCAATGAATTAGCAATGAGATCAAGAAAACACATAAGACTATAGAATTTTTTAATTCAAAACCATTTGCATGATGGGGAAAGTAAATGGAATTAAAATACCATTATTAAAATTAAATTAATGTTATAATATCTCAACTAGGAATTATTGATTCCAATTAAATGAAGTTGTGTGTAAAAAAAAGACCCTCTCCAAGATGGAAAAGATTACTCCAATCACATACCTATTTACATGAATTTCATGACCACAGTTTAACCTCTTGTATCTCAAAAAAATATCAAAATATATTAAATTAGAAACAAACAGATATCTATATTCAATCATATCATAAATAAATATTCATTCTCTAAATCCATTCATCAAATTTTTCACATCTTGAATTTTTAGTGTGGATCATTTATAATAGTATAACAAAAATAGTTCTTGAATTCATTATTCAGAAAATGTTCATCATTAATACATTAGTATAGATTGATTTATAGAGGATTAATAATCATTTATGACATTTTCAATACCTTTAATTGGTGCTGTTTTATTCATTATCATTGATTAAAAATATATTACAAACATGTTACCATGATTCGTGTGGATTGTAGTGTTTTTTCATATTTAAAATGATAATTGTTGATATAATATTATCAAATCCATAATAAATAAATTACATTCACACACCCACAGATATATATATATATATATATATCATATTTTCCTATTTACAATTTTCATATAACAACCCACACTGTACATACAATAACATTACATATATTATTCTAAATACTTAAAAACATTATACAAACAACCACCCACCGACTAGACAAGTCTATTACATTTGGAAATTTGGAATACTAAAGAAAAATACATAAGGGTGCTATATTATCTCTTAAAAGGTTTAACATGGACATAACCCTTGTTAGGAATATAATGAATTATTAAATTAGCATAACCTCTACAATGAAACATAAAAAGGGTGATCTCAATGGAACAAGAAGGGTAAAAAGGGAGATATAAAAGAATAATCATGAGAGTAATGGTATGAGAACAAAATCGTGAAAAATAAAAGATCATGCAATTCATATAAAAGATAATATACAAGAATCCTGGAATAAATATTAGTATTTTTCCGACATTAATTATATAGAAATATATAAAATAAGAAATTTAATCACAACATATGAATAAGACATGGAATTACAGGAAAAACATAATAATATAATATGATTTTCATAGTAACCAATTCATCACTAGAAATGCGATTGTATTATTATGGCGTATATATATGATTTTTAAAGAGGGAATAGGTTGAATCTAATACCATGTTAGTAGTATAAGTTCCCTCACCATACCATATTGGTTGTCAAGGTTCACCTACATTTCCATATTAGTATCATGAGTTCACTCATTATACTATCATGGTAATCATGATTATCACCCATGGTCATCTTAGCATTAAAAGTTAAGTCCAAAGTCTCTTTTACAATATATCATGAGATATAAATCATTACCCAATGAATTAATGGTAGATATATGTCCCACCAATCCCAAAATGAAATATTAAAGACATATTCTAGAAAATTATAAATAATAATATAATAACCCATGAAATGAAATCGAATTCATAAACAGTTAATCATAGATTATAATATGGATATTAAATGTCTCATTATAATGTCATTAACTGGGTAAATTAATTGTGTTTCAAAATCAAATAACCAATGAAATAGAATTAGGATTCATCAATATCATGCCATCAAATCTTAATCCATTCAGGAAATGATTATGAATGAAAAAATTAATTAATTTCCCAAAAATATAATGAGTAACACCGATGGATTTTAACATAGATAAAAAATAATTTAAAAATATCTTTTATAAAAATTTCGAGCATAAAATATAAATTATACATTACAAAATTCTTTTTATAACATAAAATTTAACAAAACATTTTCCTCCAATAATAGATTTGATATACTATAAATGAAACATTAAATAGAACAAAAAAGTAGTAATATTTTTAATCATTTACTAAGGGATTCAAATATCTGTTAATTTTTTTTAAAAAAATATTTAGGAAAATATAGTTTTTGAATGCAATAGATTTCCAACTGAAGAGAGAGATGATAAGATTATACTGAAAACTATATCTTATATACCAATGATTGGAAAAAAATGTTACTGATACATGATAATATCTTCAATAACTATATGAGATGAAACATAATGATTTTTTTGACATATTGATCATATGGTTTCACCATAGGAATCATACACATAAGACGTCTTTTAAAGTGATAAGATTGTTATAATAAACTCTTATAAATTGTTTAAATGGGATAAAAATCTCCATGTATGAAAAAAAATTATGAATAAAATTTCATTAGATTATGGATATTATTTATATTATATAGGTTGAAAAATAATTAAGGTGTATAATAAAAAATTACTCTTAAAGAAGGAAAATAGAGACAATACGATTTTTTTCGGTTGGGTTTTTTTTAAACAAAAACCCCATGTATGATCGATCATAAAATGGATTTATTCATACCCCAAAATTCATATATAAGGTTCATATAATACATTCATGGTTATTACAAACACCACACAAATTAAGTGAGTGGAGATTAATTCATATATTAAATGAAAATAAAAGTGAGATAAAATTCCCTTACTTTGTGTCATGACTCCCATCGTAATCGGTCATACCACCTATATAATAAATATAAAATTGTTTTATATTTTTTAAATATCTATATTCTTTTATCTAATTTAATAAATGGTTTTATTATGACCTTATATTACCACCATGTTAATAATATTTTTTTATGGTTTCACTTCGGGTAATATGCTCTTTCTTCTTTTCATGTGTCGTAATTTGTTATATGGTTTGACCATGAACATATATAATAATTTTCACAATCAAAATAATGATAAAAAAATATTTTATATTCAATATATTTTTATAATAAAAATCTATAAAATATTGAGTTATGACATAGAATATTATATTCCTGGATACGGTAGTTTATATATACAAATGGATGTTATTTTTGTTTAATTGTCGTGTTGAATGTATTAATGTAATATATATATATATAATTAATAAAATGGGGGCTTAATATCATATATATAATATATACTCATAAATGAAATCTTTAATACATTATATGTACTATGTGAAAGAATTACATCTCTTTGATGGGGCTGTAGTCCCCACTTCCCCAATCAAAATTATCATATTTACACAAAATGTAATGATAAAAGACACGTGTTTTAGAACAAATATATAATATTAATTATATATTATTTATAATATATAACATATATATAATTATATTTTCCATCATAATGTCCCCCAGGTGAGGAGGTTAAAAAATTGACCAATCATAGTATAGTGAGGTTGTAGTTCACCAGTCACTTAAAAAATATATTTACTACGCATTAAATAAAATTGTGTTTATGTGTAGCGTGAACCCATAGAATAATTGAATTCTAGTAACTGAATACACTGATTTAGTTATGAAATTTTGTAATAAATATAGTTGTGGGTGGAAAAAATAATTAACATTCACGAGATTGGGAGAGGACAATGTCATTTAACAGGGTAACTCCTATTGGATTATACCAAAAGGCTTCCTTTGAAGACGTTAAGCCAATTTGAGTATTCAAGGAAGAAGATAAAAAATGTTAAGTGGCTATATTGGAATATTTTTTTTGATCTAAATTTCTTGAGATGTGTGAGGTTATTCGAGGAAGGGATCCATTTTGAAAGATTAGGAGGAGTGGCACTCTTGTAAATATTTTAAGAGATAATTCCACCAATGTTTTTTATGTTGATATTTGATTTAATAATAATTCAGAGTGGTTAAAATTTGATATATGGTATAAATATGACCATTTAAGGTATTTAGTATATTTTATGGTTCATTTAGTCCCTCAAGATTATGTTTTAGTCCTTACATACGCTGAATTTTACATTTTTTGAATTAATTAATTTTAATTACATCAACAAATAGTTTTTTTCAAAATATATGTGGAAATTATTCGAAATTATAAATTATTTTTATTCCAAATATGGAATCCATTTTCCAAATTACAATCACATTTGTAGAAGTAGTTAATTTATATTTAATTCAATAGTCGAGTCGATAGTGTAGGGTTTTAAAGTAAAAATATTCAAATGTTGGCTATGTTTTTATACAAAAGTCTAAGGATAAAGTTATCATAATGACCTAAATATTATTAATTGTTAAAAATATTATCTCTATAAACATTTTAAAAAATTTAAAATATATTTATCCTTATAAATAAATTACATGGAAAGGTATCTTTGAAGTAAAATCATGTAATTTTCACTATTTATCCAAAAAATTATGTTTCTCAAAAAACACCAAAAATAATCCCTAATATAATTTCACCGAGATAAATTTTAAAATGAAGTTTATATTATCAAATTATATATCAAAATATGTCTAAAATAAATTTATTATTTTTAACAGAAGGAAAATAAAAGTAATTAATTTGAGAAAATAAAATTTTAAAACAAACAAGGACATTACCCAATATTATATCCTTCATTATCAATGATTTTTATTTATAAAAAAAATTATAAAAAATATTTTAAAATTAGTGAATAATATTCATATAACTACATTTATGAACTAGGTTTTAATTATATCATTTAAATAATTTTAAATATAATATCATGTTTCATTAAAACATCAGTGTTGTTTTTAACATAAACCAAGTCAAAGTTCCTAGTATTGTATGACATGATAGTTCCATGTAATGTAATCCATTTCAGTTATATGTGAATGAAATGTCTGACTTACTGCTTCACAATACATTAAATAAAAATTAAATTATTCAAGAGAACATATGTCCACAAAAATATATGGTGTTAGATTATTCCCCTATTAAAATAAATTTATCCCTAAAAAATTATCACTCTATAAAAAATAAATGAGGTCACTAATGCATCATCATATCCTTATATTCCCATGTCGCTTCATCATACTAGTTATTTCCACACAAAACATTTACAAGATGAGTGGTCTAGCTTCATAGAACGTTCTCTTGATGATCAATATTTTCACTGGTTGTTCTTCGTATGAATTATCCTGATCTTACAGTATAACCTATGAGTAAGTAAATGTGAATAATAAGGTATGTCCTTTATTAAGAGAGATAAATGCAACAAATCATGGAATTTTGAGATATTTAGAGGATGTTTCATGCGATAATGTATTAACCCGATACGATCTTGAATCATAAAGTGACCGATATACATGGGAATTAGATTCCCTTTATTCCAAAATTTCATAATTTTTTCTAGAGTGTTGGTCATAAAAACAACTTTTAGTATACATCAAATTCTAGAGCACATAGATGGTTATCATCATAAATTTTCTTCTAACATTGAGATTCCCTGAAATGTTGCTGAAGTGATATACCCTTGCCGACAATTTCTACAGAAACTTCATGTACCAAGAGCTATATTTCCCCAACCTCATACCAGCATGTTTGATATCTACAATTCATTAAATATAGGACTTGATAATTTTTCACCTTAATTCATTAGTGAAATATATTATTGTAGGAAAACTCATCTAGAACAAGGTTTTTATCCCAACTAACTTTTAAATCTTGAGAATAAGATCTTAATTTATACTATAAGGTTTTATTTGTTCTTTCAAACTGACCATCTATATGATGATGATAAGAAATTATGAAACTAAATTATGTATATACTTCTTACTTTTGAACTTTCTAAGGCATTAAGGTAAAACCACGATCTCTATATAATACAATAGAATGTGTAAAACCATCCAACCTTATTAATTCTTTAATATATATATATCACGTAATGTTATTAAAAATAAAAGTATTCCATAATAATGATGAAGTGTGGTGCATTAGTATGACGATCAACTGCCATCCATATAGCATTAAACCCTTTAGAGGGTTTGGGTAGTCCAATGACAAAATACATAGTTATGTTCGTTCATTTCAATTCAGGTATAGTTGGTGTACACAACCACACCTTTTAATTTCTTTATTCATCCATAACAAGTCAAAATACCAACCATAAAGATACAAACTCTATGATATCTCCCATCATTAAATCCCACTAGATGTATTCCTTCACGTCGAAATATATTATCACACTTTTATATTTAATATATAATGAATAGTTATGAGCTTCCTCTAACAAATCCATATTAAAATATGGCGTGGAAGGAAACATACATAGTTCCTAAACATAATCATTTTTTCTTACCATGGTCATCATTATGAAAATTTTTGACATTCTTTGTTAGTTATACATACTCAATCTATGCCACATTATTCCTCACTTGGATTGAGGGTTCAAAATTCATTTTTGAAACATAATACTTTCCCCCATCAATTAATATTTCTAGATCCACTTTTTGAAAATATAGAAATGTTAGATCTTTTTTAATGCTTATCATGGATATACTAGCATGCTCCATCAGACTCAAAGCATTGGACACCATGTTTGCTTTCTCATAGTGGTAATGTATTGAGGTGTGAAAATACATTATCTACTCTAACTATCTTCACTAGTTTATGTTCAACTAAACTTGGGTGAATATATATCTAGTACATTTGTGTTGGTATATAGGTTATACTTTTGTCACTAAAGATAATTCCACAATATATTTAAGGCAAAAAATATCGTTTCTAACTCCGAATCAACAATTCGGTCGTTTTACTCATGAATCAAAAAATTCAATGAGTTAGAGGAAATAACAATTTAATTCTTCATAAGATCACACCTAAATACTATCAAGGTGAATAAATATAGATTCCAAACCATTCTACAGTATAGGGTCAGGTATGAATAGGTGCACTAACTACGATTCTTGTTAGTTACATGAAATTTTCCTCACATTCATCAATTCAATAGAACATGAAACCCTTCGGATTTAACATGGTAGGAATATTTGATAGTCATGAGAAATTATCCAAAAACCATCTATCATATTCAGTTAAACCATGAATGCAATTGATCTCATTCACATTGGTTTGTCTAGGATATCATTCAATAGCCTCCATCTTTGATGGATATACTATTACACAATATATTGAGATTTTATAATCAAAATATGAAACCTCTTTCCAGAAAAATTCACAATTTCGAAATTTTATATTTTTATCTTCTATCATTAGGTCTTCCATATAATTTTCATTTGATCCTCATGCTCATTCATTCTTTGTCAATAGTTAAGAATAAAATCTATAAAGACTTAAAAAACAGATCAAGGTTATCTATAAAGACTCTATTCATTAAATCTATGATGATAGCATTACAATTATTAAGACCCAAATGAATCACTATATATTCATAGTTTCCATGCCTTGTAATGAATTACATTAATATTATATCATTTGTTCTTTCAAAAAATTAATGATATCGAGAATAAGTTTTAATCGTGGAAAATATTGACCTCCACAATGTTGATCAAATTGAATATCAATTTGGGGAAGAGGATATATGTTATTGATTGAGATATTTTTCAACTACTGATAATAACTTTATAGTCTCATTGATACATATATATTTTCATCAAATAATTGGTTCACCCTAAGGATACACACTTTGCCGAATGAATCCCATATAATGGTTTTCTTTAATTATATTCATCAATTCTTACAACTCAATCAGAGACATTATATAACAAGTATTTCAAATTGTTGTGGAACCATCTATGAGTACTATTGAGAACTCAACATGAAATTTTGGTGGAGTTCTAGGAAACTATTCAAGAAAGATATCTGAGAAACCCAAAAAATAGGTATGTCAGCAATGTCAACTCTCCACCAAACCATTTGAGATTAAGAACCCTTTTGAATTGGAATTAAGACTCATATAATGGATTCAATTTATATAGAATGTTCTGACTTATTATTACATTGTTCGATGATCTTGGGAGGGTCGAAAATATCAAAAATAACTGCACTTTCATGATAATTGATGTGATATTTATGTATAGAAATGCAATCCATTCCTACAATGACATTAAATTTAACAAAAAGTAAGTGTTAATTTATTTTTAGTAAGAACATTCCCATAAACATTAACCATAGAAGGATCATAGACATGAGATTAAATCATCACACCATTAGAGTATTTCATGACTAATTCCACATTTAATTATTTTTGTGGAATCATAACACCCATAGAATATTATTTATATACGAAATAGTGGGTAGATCCGGAATAAAATATGACATTTGAAGTTCTTGAGTGGATGTTAAGTGTACCTTTCATCACGCCATTAATACACCCTTATCAAAAATAGTGATTTCAGGAGATTACCCCTTGTATCATAACATAATAAGTTATTAACTTCAATCATCATCACTATTCATTTCCTCACATTTTTTGATTTTCCTTTAATATGAATCTTCCTCTTCTCTTCAAAACCAAGATATTGATTCGTGAAACCACATTTAATTTTAACCTGGATTTTAAATAACAAAATCTCTTCATATATATCTAATTTAATTAGGGACAACAACGTTGTAATAATTTTCATTATTCCACTAAGGATCCTTTCAAAAAAAATTCCATTTTGAATATAATTCTAGTAGAGTATCGTGATTGTATCAAAATATTATCCTTATATGTACAAAAAGAATCATCCTTATTTTACATAAACTCAGGAAAATATTTCCCTATCATTATAGGAAGAATCCAAGTAATGTTATTATTGAAAAATAAGTTCTCGAACTCATACCAATCCTAGGATACAATTACATCATTTTTTCCTATATTATGGATTGTATTCCCCCATTGGAATTCTTATTCTTCTAACATATAGACATCCATATTTATTTTCTCATGATCCAATGTTTATAGAATATATAATATTATTTCTATAGTATTGATCCATTATTATTCAATAAGTGTATTAAAATACCCTATGAATGAAGGATAAAATTTCCACATGAATTAATCCACATAATGGTGTCCCTTCATTTCTCATTGGGAATTCCACCATGACCCATATTTTCAAAATGTAGTATGAGATTTGAAATGAGTGTATTCATCTAGATCCCATAGAATTCGTTTTCTAATGTATAAAAATGTTTCATTATCCATCACATTTTCTATTAATGTGGTTCGTTCAAGTTGAAACCATTGACTTCACCCAAAAAAGCATAAAATGGGAAATAGTTTCCTATCTAAGAACCCCAATTTTGTGAAAAGTCACATATATTATGTTTAAATTATGACACCTTCCTTAATCTATGAAACCAATGTTTTATCTTAGGAAGGTCATAGGAAACATCTATTTAAATTCGTCATTACGGTTCAAGAATATTTATTGAATTCTCAAAACGTTTCCCCCAGGAGTGCCAAACCTAGTGCACAGCAAGGCACATTGTTATATACCAGCTTACCTTCAGTCAGGCCTGAAGCATCTTGTTGGTGTTGTTAACCCTTTGTGAATCTGTTCCATATCAAAAAAAAACTCAGATTATCTTTGAAGGTACTTGTTTCTAGTAAACCACACACGCTATCTTTCATCACAATATGATGATATTTTCTAATAAATTTTTGTATCCTTAATTTTAATCTTAATCAATTCCTTATAGTTCTCACTAACGTTTTCTCACCCTTACATCAAAGGGTATACTAAACCATTTTTCACAAATAAAATATAATTAAACACTCTTGACATTCATGATCATTAAATACCATTTATAGAATACTTAATACGTTATATATATGGATTCCCAAAGACCATACTAGTCTAGTTTCTCTAGAACAATATAAACATAAACACTATTACATAAGAAAGATATATTTTCTCCCAATTGAATCTCCATAACTAAAACCATTATTAGACACATAGAACACAATACATATCTTCATTACCTAAGTAAGGAAACATAAAAATCGGTGCGATCAAATTCTCAATAAGGGAAATCAAGGGTGATTTGTAAGAATATTTATTTTTATAAGGGTTTGAGAACATGATCATTAAAATGGAATATGTATCCCCAAATATCAAAGACCATATACATTAATAATGGAATAAATCATCATCGTGAGTAATAAATGAATCATAAGTTAATAATGAACATATGACAGGAAATCACAATATGGATATTAAACATGGAATTGTGGTAGGAAAATATGTATATCATATGATTTTGAAAGTATCCAAGAAGTATATTACAATACCATCTTAGTAGCATGGGTTCACTCCATGTACCATCATGGTTGTCATGGATCACTCCCATGGCCAAATTTGTACCATCATTTCACTCCTTATACAATCTTGGTAGACATGGTTCTCTCCCAAGTCCATCATAGTTGTCAAGGTTCACTCCAAAGACCATCGTAGTATATCTCATGAGATATAAATCATTACCCAATGAATTAGTTGGAGATATAGGTCTACCAATGTTGCAGTGAAAAATTACATACATATTCCACAATATCATAAATAATCATATCATAACCCATGAAATGAAAAAGTTGTCATAAACATGTAATAATACAATAAATTTTGGAAAATATATATTTTATAATCATTACATCATTAACACAACCCATGAAATGAAGAGGATTTCTATAATCATATATCCTATGAAAGGGAAAGAAGTGTCATAAATATCATTCCAACAAATCATAATCCATTCAAAAAAATAATATTAATGGAAACATTTAATAATTTCCAATGATATGCATGAGTAACAATAATATTATTTATCATTGATTGTAAAAAAATTTGATTGTCCTTTAAAAAAATTCATGATGAAAATATTATTTCACTTTTGAAAACTACATTACAAAACATAAATCAATTTGAAAATAATTTCTATTAAAAAAATATTATAACAATATAGAGAAATAGTAGAATATATAAATCATTTTCAAGATACTTATTCCACTAAAATGGGATTCAAATATCTTTTTAAGGCACTGTTGAATCCATTTTTTAATACATTGTTTTTGAATACAATAGATTTATGATAGAATGGATAGATTATTATATTTTACATAGAAAATTATATAATGTAACAATGAGTAGAAAAGTGGTACTATTAAATGAGGATATCATGATTATCTGGAGAGGAATAAAATTCATTACGGAACTTGAGTGATGTGTCATAATATTTCATCAATAGAATCATAACCATGCACAATATTGACATGAGATGTGATCATTTTAATAAACTCTTATAACATGGAAACATAGGATCATACGCTCAATTTAAGAATTTCAAATTAAATTAATATTAAAATATCATAGAAATAGTAAGATTCTTGATATAATACACTAAAAAATTTATTTAGGTTCCTTACAAAATAAAAGGCTCTAGGAGGGAAATTTTAGACAAAACTATTTTGATGATTTACAAACTTGTGAACATCATCCTCATGAAATTAATATCATAAAATTTATATATTAATACACATAAATTTATTTATAATATGAATATAATAAATACATGGGCACTACAAATAAGTAAAAAATATTTTAGTGAAGATCAATGCTTGTAACTTACAAAAATAAAAGTTAGCCAGAATTCCCTTTCTTTATGTCTTCGCTATCGTTTTATTCTTTCAAACCACATGTTTGATAAATAAAACATTATCATTACATATTTTGTAGTACAATATTATAATATTTAATACCATATTTATTTTTATTATGACATTACATTAACAAATTTTTAAAAATACTTTGTTATGGTTTATCTTCAAATAATATTCCCTTTGTTCTTCACATGTGTCTTAATTAGATATATCATGTGTTCTTATACACAATTAATGATTTCTAGAATGAAAATAATGATATATATATATATATATATATTGTAACACCCCAGGAAAATAAAGAATATGACATTTTCATATTTATCCATATTTGTGAATAAAATATTGATATGACTTTAAAGGGGACGCTATGCTCGATGGCGTACCCAACACGCAACAACGAGTTTCTTCGGAATCTTACGTTGCACTCTAATAATAAATTTCAAATGTTAGTTAACATGTAGCCGTTGTAATGGCAGGAATGGATATAAATAACTAAAATATGATTATATATGTTTTTAAATGTTTATACATTTATTCAATAAAATATAATGGCTTAAAATACGGAAAGAATTCAATTTTAGGCGTATATGCCCTAGTTTTCGCTAAAGGTTCACTTATCACCTTTTGATGGAGAACCGTAATTAAATATAGTTTTGATCACTCTTATACATTCTATTGGACCAAATAAAACTCTTCTTGAGAATCGGGACATCAAAATTTACTTTGTGTAAATTTTTGGTATCTTTCTGATAAAGTTCATTTTTTTAATGAATAGTGTAAAATGTTGTATTTTAAATTCAAAACCTCTTTTTAATCTAATTTATTTATATGATTAGATTATCTTTTGAATTGGTATTAATGTGTAATCTGAATATATTTTTACCATTTATTTTAATGGTGGTCATTGGAATCAATTTCACTTTGAAATTAGACTTAAACTGGTGCCAATCTTTTGATACTTATTGTTTTATAAAAACACGCTATTTGCGCTGACAGCGGGAATTAATTATTAAATTAATTAATGTGACTGATATGTTTTGAATTTTGTAAAACGGACTTCATTTTTTGAATTCGGAATATCAAATATAGCTTAGGGTGAATTTTTGTTAATTTTCAGAAAAACTTCAATTTTTGATGAATAGTGAAACCACTAAGTGGTACTTATAAAGACTGATTTTCCGTTTAAATGAGATTTTGCCATCATTGTGTTTTGATTTTCAAAAATCCGACATACATGGTTATCATTAAGAAGTAAAATGTGGTTCAATGAGATTATAATAATTTTTTGGTCAATAGTAACTTATTAAGTTCTTAATCGTGATTAGTGGTAATTAGTGTAGTTTAATGTAAAAATGATATTATAAGGATGTGAAAACACCATGACACTTGTCTTACACCTATTTGGTGAGTCATGGCCGACCAAGACAAGCCATGGGCCAACTTGGTGACCCCATGGAGCCACTTTAGTTGGAAAATGACAATAATAACTTTTTATTTAATGTAAAAGTAAAAATGACACAAACATAATATGTTTTACGAAAACAATTTTTACATGGGGTTACAAAGATCAGATTTTTGATTATAAATAGTCATTGGAAAGATAAAAAGGTTTCCAACATCATAGTATTTTTTTTTATAATTTTTAGACATTAAATAAATTAAATTATTTATGACATAATAATGATGCAGTGATGACATCATTATTTAACAATTAAAATAAAATGGAAATATAATGTAATATATATGAACTACACATGTCCAAAACTAATTGGATGGGTGGATTTCGAACCCTTATAACCTTATTCACTAATTATATCAATGTGGGACCTTTTAAAACCGAAACACATTTTAAAATAAAGTAATATTTCCTTACTTTCCAAAAGTGCCCCTCCTCTCCTCTTATAAAAGGCCCCCACCTCTACCCATTTTCACACACTCATCAAGCCTTTGGCTCGGCCAACCCCTGCCCATTTACTCTCTCCACATCCCTCTCCTCATCTTAGAGGATTCCCTTTGGGCAGAATCCTTTCAAAGGAAGCCTTTAGGCTCAAATCAAAAGGAGTTACACTTTTAAAGGTAATTCATTCTATCATGTTCATTTGTTTTATTTTGCTTCTCCAACCCCCTAAACTCTTTTTATTTACTTCTTTTTTAACAAAACCAGTATCTTCAATATACTAGGATGTTTTTATATGATTTATTCGAGCTACACTCTCACACAACTACATCAAATGGTTAAAGAACATACGGTTTCCGTGGATGGCGAAATTATGCCTCCCGAATCGATGATTGTTCAATACGCTTTTAACACCTTCAAAGGTGGCCATTATGATGTGACTATTTTTATATATGATATATAATATGTTTATTTTTTACTTATGCTTCTTTATTTTTCATTTGTGTCTTACCTTGATGGCTTCCATTATGGGTATACGCGATATCTTCATTTTAAGGAAGTGCGGACTACCGCCCCCTCAAAGTGATTTGATTCGTTATATACCATATGTGGGACGTATAAAGGATGGAACTATGATATTATATATTATATTATACTGGAATTATAATACACCTCTATATCAGTATTATTACATTCTATAAAATATGAAATAGAAATGAAAGTAGCGTTCATGCGTACGTACGACTTACCGTCTCCATGAACGGTGCATTTCATTTCTTACCTCTAAATGATTATGTAATGTAATAAATGCATGCATGTACTGGATATATATGAAATATATGATATATACATCATGAATACAATTCTGGATGTAATAAACTTTTGGCAACACGAACAACATGTAATTGTAAGAAGTCCACTTTCGACTTAAGAACCAAATACCGACAAAATGAACATTAATAACTTGAATGATTACATAATGTTTATAACAATTCAATAATTGATATAAAAGGAATAATGAACATATAAAAGGTTCTTAAGGAAGTATAAATTAACTCAAGTTTATTATTCAGGAGATTAAAGAACGATCGAGTCAAGTCGGACCCTAGGTAAGGGATCATACTCCTCTCTTTCTTTTTTAAGTATACACTTTTATGTCATTCCTTTTAAAGCTCATCATTGTTGTTAATGGGATGATCTTTTATATTAAATTTACTGTAATTTTTATGTTCATTTGATGAGAGACCCTATTCTCTCTCATCAATCCATTTTGGGAGTTTTGAGTGGCGCCGTTTGGCTGCCGAACTTTCGTAAAAGATCTAACCTCTCTCTTTCTTTTTAAGTACTCTCCTTTGTGTCACTTCTTCTAAGCTCCTATTTGTTATGTTGGGGGATTTTCTTTTATATTCCTCTTTCTGTAAATTCTATTTTAATATGATGGGATACTCTATTTTATCTCATCAATCCATATTCGGATGTTTTATGTGGCGTCGTTAGGCTGCCGAGTTTTCGTGAGGGATTTTTCATCTCACTTTTATTCCCGTGAGATTTATGCTACATTTGCCACAAATTCCATTGAGTGGTGTATGTACTGCCCATTATTCTACTCTTTGTGTAATATACTTTCGTTTACGAGTATTTACATCAATGACCTATTCTCCTTCTTTCATGGGGTGTATGTTTTGAAAGATACCCAAGTCGGTAAGGGAACCTTTCACCCTCCTCTTTTTTAAAAGACTTCTTTTATTGGGTCTTTTAATTTACATATTTTTATGTTGGGATATATTCTCATACATCCTTATTGATGTAAATTTTATGTCCAAGTGATGAGATACACTTTTTATCTCTCATCAACTCATTTTGATGTGATGTCGCTAGGCTGTCAAGGGAACTTTTTAACCCAATTTCGATTTCTTTGGGTTCATCATGTAGTCATTGAATATGTAATCCATTGAATATGTGTGAATGACCTTTTATTGTTTTACACTTAATATCCACTTATATTGGGTGTATTTATATTTTTCACACATATTTTTGAGATTGATTTGTCCTTAATTTAATGATACCTTCATTATAAGGGATTTCATCACATTTGAAATTTCTATTGAGGGTTCATTGTTGTTATGCACCAATTCACTCTTATATGGTGTATATACTGTCCTTTGGAGTATAATATCATGAATCCTTTTATTCTCATGATATTATAAAGTTCTGACTAAATGTTATTCCTCGATTATTGTATTCAAGTGTCTCTAATTTTGGTAAAACCCCTTTAACCAAAATATCGTTTTAAATGTTTTAATTATTTGTTCTTATTAATATCCATTTTTTCAAAATGGTTTTAAGGATTTATTTATATGGATATTAATGGTTTAAAATGTTAAAAGCTTCAAGGTGGTATGGGACACTTTGATTCAAAAATCTCTTTATTAAATGTTTTAAATGGTTTTGGAAATGGTTTCTTTTTGAATGGAATCATTATTTCAATATACTAAAATGTTATATTGTGATTGAAATGTGGAAATGTTATGTTTCCTTTATTCATGTTTTATGTGATACGATTATGTTATGGTTCTTGGGCATTGTTATGAAAATGGGTGGTTCCGTGATAAACTAAGGGCGGGTGAGCCCGTTATAGCTCTCCAATGCATTGGGTAACGCGAAGGAGTGAAACGTTAAGGTTTCTCCGAAGAGATTTAGGGAATATACTGTGATGGGTATTCCAAACGTAACCAAGAGGGTTACTCCCTACATAAGAATGTTATGAATGCCTCAAGTTACCTTTATGTCTTATGTTTTCTATGATTTATTCATGATTTGATATGCCTATGTTTTATGGGTAAAGTGTGATTTCATTCTAATGTATATATGAACTCATGTTTCCTTTCCATATTTTTATAACTCTTACTGAGCTTTTTATGCTCATCCCAAGTTTTTGAAATGTTTTTCACAGGTCAAGGGAAAGGTACATGATGTGATGATAGTGTCAAGGATGTGTCAAGAAAGAACCCATGTTTTATTTTAAATATGTTTCCGTTGATGGGAAGAATGAATACTGTCTTTTATGTAGCCACTTTGCATAAATGTGGAAGGTAATGCAAGTTTCATGATCTAATTCTCTAAAACTCTAAACCTGAAAAGATCCTCAATGTGTAATCTTGTAATAACTCAAGATTAAGTAAGGTTTAAGGCTGGGGCCTTATAGTTGGTATCAATGGTCGGTTTAGACAACTTTAGGGATTAGGAGTTTTTGTGAGGCACATGATCAGTCCCTATAACTATTATTTCAGTTAAATCCCTGTTTTAATTTTTTTTTCAGGTCAAGTAAAGTCGGTTACGAATGGAAGGAGGAAGATCTCAAACGAAATTCCTATCTCTTCCTGATGACATGCTTGCAATAATTATTGCGAAGTCATCTTCGGATGATTGTGAAACTTTTTCTAGCATACAACTCACTTGCAAGCATTTGTTTGAGATATCAAACACCTCCGCTATACCTCGTTATCATCGTGGATCATGGGTTGTTTTTAGAAAAATACTATTTTCACAATATTCTCATGTTTTCAAGAGAGGTAAATATTATCAAGGTATTTTCAAATATTTTACCTTATCACAAGATTTTGAAGCATATTATGATTTTCAAAATGGTGCTAAGGAAGGAGACCCTTGCGCAACCTATTTATATTTGCTTTCGAAATATAGTCTCACATCACATACTTATGGTATTTTAAAAGGACTAATGATAGAAAGTTTCAACTCAATTTCGGTCCGACTATTTTTTAGAAATCATGTTTTATCAGATGTTTTGGAATTATATGTCATACATGATTATTTTCCAAAACGGTTTTTCTGTGAAAACCCATATGACCCATGTTGCACGAGGTGTATTTGGATGGAGGAAGCAAATGATTTTGAAGGATCTCTAAATCATTGTTGTAATGCATGGGACTTCTACCTACGTGAGCAAGATGACGATGAGACCGAATGGACGCCATGATCAAGGTATGATGTTATTCATTTTCGGAATTGTTTTATTTTATCTTATGGTGGTGAAATAAGACTTCAAGAATTAAGGTGTTGAGATCATAATGAATTTGGATGAAAATTAAAGGTATAAGGAAACTATTGAGTTTAAAACATGTTGGGGTTATTTTTGGAGTTTTATAAAAAGGACAACACGCAGACCGTGTGACAACCCGTCGCGTCGGACAAAGCTGCGGGAATCAAACCCACAAAAAAAAAGTGCAACTGGTATTTATCGCCTACCCCTGGACTACGTGAAGTCCCTGGTTAGTTTGACTGATTCATTCTAGTTATATGATTTTATGAATTAAGAGTAAGTTGATTTTGGGTTATTTGTGAAAATGATTATCCTATCATGGAGGATATGTGATTAGGTTAATTACTTTTCAATACGAGACTTTAGGAGAAACTGATTTTGTTTGGAGATAAATGTTACGATTTAACTTGGAAGAATATGTGACTAAATTCTTCAAATATTGGGGTTTCAATCTTATATTGGTTTACTTTGAAGAATTTTATGGACAAATTATTTATCGGATGGTCCTCGTTGAACTTTGGGTTTTGTTGGACAAATTTTGGAGATTAAGAATAGATTTTCTTTTTATAAGGGGTTATCCTTTTCTGGATTATCTGATCTTGTACTAGCCTTTTTGGTTTTTGTTTTGGTTAATGTCTAAAGACATGGGATGTATATAGTTCTCTTTTGTGGATTATGTGATTCTCTAGAAGTTGATTATAGTACTCTTAATGTGAACAAGTCTTCCTAAATACTCGTCTTTTGGAGAAAATACGAGTTTGTGTAAAAGTTGAAAGTCAACATGATAAGCGATTATGTTTCCTTATGAATAAATTACTCAATTAAAAGTAAATTAAAACAAAAATGTTGTCTATTAACTTTTCTTACTGGGGAATCGAATACCGTTTAACCCATCACAAGTTTGTGATTTTCTCATTGTTAACTTTCTCCTAAACATGTTTTCTATCACTCTCCATCAGAACATGACCTTATGTTTTCTCCTCCATGTCCATGTTTTCATACTTGGAATCCTAGTATGGGTTAACTCGGGTGACCTCTGTGCTTATCTTTCTTTATTTTAAAGTGATTGTTTTACTGACTCCTGTTCCGATGTGGGACTTTCAAGGATGTTTCCAAGTTCAATTTTAAAAATTGCGAGGACGCAATTCCCAAAAGGGGGGAAGGATGTAACACCCCAGGTAAGTAAAGAATATGACATTTTCATATTTATCCATATTTGTGAATAAAATATTGATATGACTTTAAAGGGGACGCTATGATCGATGGCGTACCCAACACGCAACAACGAGTTTCTTCGGAATCTTACGTTGCACTCTAATAATAAATTTCAAATGTTAGTTAACATGTAGCCGTTGTAATGGCGGGAATGGATATAAATAACTAAAATATGATTATATATGTTTTTAAATGTTTATACATTTATCCAATAAAATATAATGGCTTAAAATATGGAAAGAATTCAATTTTAGGCGTATATGCCCTAGTTTTCGCTAAAGGTTCACTTATCACCTTTTGATGGCGAACCGTCATTAAATATAGTTTTGATCACTCTTATACATTCTATTGGACCAAATAAAACTCTTCTTGAGAATCGGGACATCAAAATTTACTCTGTGTAAATTTTTGGTATCTTTCTGATAAAGTTCATTTTTTAATGAATAGTGTAAAATGTTGTATTATAAATTCAAAACCTATTTCTAATCTAATTTATTTATATGATTAGATTATCTTTTGAATTGGTATTAATGTGTAATCTGAATATATTTTTACCATTTATTTCAATGGTGGTCATTGGAATCAATTTCACTTTGAAATTAGACTTAAACTGGTGCCAATCTTTTGATACTTATTTTTTTATAAAAACACGCTATTTGCGCTGACATCGGGAATTAATTATTAAATTAATTAATGTGACTGATATGTTTTGAATTTTTTAAAACGGACTTCATTTTTGAATTCGGAATATCAAATATAGCTTAGGGTGAATTTTTGGTAATTTTCTGAAAAACTTCAATTTTTGATGAATAGTGAAACCACTAAGTGGTACTTATAAAGACTGATTTTCCATTTAAATGATATTTTTCCATCATTGTGTTTTGATTTTCAAAAATCTGACATACATGGTTGTCATTAAGAAGTAAAATGTGGTTCAATGAGATTATAATAATTTTTTTTGGTGAATAGTAACTTATTATGTTCTTAATCATGATTAGTGGTAATTAGTGTAGTTTAAGGTAAAAATGATATTATAAGGATGTGAAAACACCATGAAACTTGTCTTACACCTATTGGGTGAGTCATGGCCGACCAAGACAAGCCATGGGCCAACTTGGTGACCCCATGGAGCCACTTTAGTTGGAAAATGACAATAATAACTTTTTATTTAATGTAAAAGTAAAAATGACACAAACATAATATTTTTTACAAAAACAATTTTTACATGGGGTTACAAAGATCAGATTTTTGATTATAAATAGTCATTGGAAAGCTAAGAAGATTTCCTACATCATAGTATTTTTTTTATAATTTTTAGACATTAAATAAATTAAATTATTTATGACATAATAATGATGCAGTGATGACATCATTATTTAACAATTAAAATAAAATGGAAATATAATGTAATATCTATGAACTACACATGTCCAAAACATATTGGATGGGTGGATTTCGAACCCTTATAACCTTATCCACTAATTATATCAATGTGGGACCTTTTAAAACCGAAACACTTTTTAAAATAAAGTAATATTTCCTTACTTTCCAAAAGTGCCCCTCCTCTCCTCTTATAAAAGTCCCCCACCTCTACCTATTTTCACACACTCATCAAGCCTTTGTCTCGGCCAACCCCTGCCCATTTACTCTCTCCACATCCCTCTCCTCATCCTAGAGGATTCCCTTTGGGCATAATCCTTTTAAAGGAAGCCTTTAAGCTCAAATCAAAAGGAGTTACACTTTTAAAGGTAATTCATTCTCTCATGTTCATTTGTTTTATTTTGCTTTTCCAACCCCCTAAACTATTTTTATTTACTTATTTTTTAACAAAACCAGTATCTTCAATATACTAGGATGTTGTTATATGATTTATTCGAGCTACACTCTCACACAACTACATCAAATGGTTAAAGAACATACGGTTTCCGTGGATGGCGAAATTATGCCTCCTGAAACGATGATTGTTCAATACTCTTTTAACACCTTCAAAGGTGGACATTATGATGTCACTATTTTTATATATGATATATAATATGGTTATGTTTTACTTATTATTCTTTATTTTTCATTTGTGTCTTACCTTGATGGCTTCCATTATGGGTATACGCGATATCTTCATTTTAAGGAAGTGCGGACTACCGCCCCCTCAAAGTGATTTGATTCGTTATATACCATATGTGGGACGTATAAAGGATGGAACTATTATATTATATATGATATTATACTGGAATTATAATATACCTTTATATCAGTATTATTCCATTCTATAAAATATGAAATAGAAATGAAAGTAGCGTTCATGCGTACGTACGGCTTACCGTCTCCATGAACGGTGCATTTCATTTCTTACCTCTAAATGATTATGTAATGTAATAAATGCATGCATGTACTGAATATATATGAAATATATGATATATACATCATGAATACAATTCTGGATATAATAAAATTTTGGCCACACGAACAACATGTAATTGTAAGAAGTCCACTTTCGACTTAAGAACCAAATACCGACAAAATGAACATTATTAACTTGAATGATTACATAATGTTTATAACATGTCAATAAGTGATATAAAACGAATAATGAACATAGAAAAGGTTCTTAAGGAAGTAGAAATTAACTGAAGTTTATTATTCAGGATATTAAAGAACGATCGAGTCAAGTCGGACCCGAGGTAAGGGATCCTACTCCTCTCTTTCTTTTTTAAGTATACACTTTTATGTCATTCCTTTTAAAGATCATCATTCTTGTTATTGGGATGATCTTTTATATTAAATTTACTGTAATATTTATGTTCATGTGATGAGAGACCCTATTCTCTCTCATCAATCCATTTTGGGAGTTTTGAGTGGCGCCGTTAGGCTGCCGAACTTTCGTAAGAGATCTAACCTCTCTCTTTCTTTTTAAGTACTCTCCTTTGTGTCACTTCTTCTAAGATCCTATTTGTTATGTTGGGGGATTTTCTTTTATATTCCTCTTGATGTAAATTCTATTTTAATATGATGGGATAATCTATTTGATCTCATCAATCCATATTCGGAAGTTTTATGTGGCGCCATTAGGCTGCCGAGTTTTCGTGAGGGATTTTTCATCTCACTTTTATTCTCGTGAGATTTATGCTACATTTGCCACAAATTCCATTGAGTGGTGTATGTACTGCCCATTATTCTACTCTTTGTGTAATATACTTTGGTTTACGAGTATTTACATCAATGACCTATTGTCCTTCTTTCATGGGGTGTATGTTTTGAAAGATACCCAAGTCGGTAAGGGAACCTTTCACCCTCCTCTTTTTTAAAAGACTTCTTTTATTGGGTCTTTTAATTTACATATTTTTATGTTGGGATATATTCCCATACATCCTTATTGATGTAAATTTTATGTCCAAGTGATGAGATACACTTTTTATCTCTCATCAACTCATTTTGATGTGATGCTGTTAGGCTGTCAAGGGAACTTTTTAACCCAATTTCGATTTCTTTGGGTTCAACATGTAGTCATTGAATATGTCATCCATTAAATATGTGTGATTGACCTTTTATTGTTTTACACTTAATATCCACTTATATTGGGTGTATTTATATTTTCACACATATTTTTGAGATTGATTTGTCCTTAATTTAAGGATACCTTCTTTATAAGGGATTTCATCACATTTGACATTTCTATTGAGGGTTCATTGTTGTTATGCACCAATTCACTCTTATATAGTGTATATACTGTCCTTTGGAGTATATTATCATGAATCCTTTTATTCTCATGATATTATAAAGTTATGACTAAATGTTATTCCTCGATTATTGTATTCAAGTGTCTCTAATTTTGGTAAAACCCCTTTAACCAAAATATCATTTTAAATGTTTTAATTATTTGTTCTTATTAATATCCATGTTTTCAAAATGGTTTTAAGGATTTATTTATATGGATATTAATGGTTTAAAATGTTAAAAGCTTCAAGGTGGTATGGGACACTTTGATTCAAAAATCTCTTTATTAAATGTTTTAAATGGTTTTAGAAATGGTTTCTTTTTGAATGGAATCATTATTTCAATATACTAAAATGTTATATTGTGATTGAAATGTGGAAATGTTATGTTTCCTTTATTCATGTTTTATGTGATACGATTATGTTATGGTTCTTGGGCATTGTTATGAAAACGGGTGGTTCCGTGATAAACTAAGGGCGGGTGAGCCCGTTATAGCTCTCCAATGCATTGGGTAACGCGAAGGAGTGAAACGTTAAGGTTTCTCCGAAGAGATTTAGGGAATATACTGTGATGGGTATTCCAAACGTAACCAAGAGGGTTACTCCCAACGTAAGAATGTTATGAATGCCTCAAGTTACCTTTATGTCTTATGTTTTCTATGATTTATTCATGATTTGATATGCCTATGTTTTATGGGTAAAGTGTGATTTCATTCTAATGTATACATGAACTCATGTTTCCTTTCCATATTTTTATAACTCTTACTGAGCTTTTTATGCTCATCCCAAGTTTTTGAAATGTTTTTCACAGGTCAAGGGAAAGGTACATGATGAGATGATAGTGTCAAGGATGTGTCAAGAAAGAACCCATGTTTTATTTTAAATATTTTTCCGTTGATGGGAAGAATGAATACTGTCTTTTTTTTAGCCACTTTGCATAAATGTGGAACGTAATGCAAGTTTCATGATCTAATTATCTAAAACTCTAAACCTGAAAAGATCCTCAATGTGTAATCTTGTAATAACTCAAGATTAAGTAAGGTTTAACGCTGGGGCCTTATATATATCATTTATATTATATATATATATTATCAATATATATAAAATATAAGGATGAAATTGAATTTGAAATTTATGTGGGTGATTGGTCATACATACACATGAACACTATTTCTGTTAAATTATCATGTTGAAAAAACAATGTAAAAGAAAAATATGGATATATATGTGTATATAAAATTTTTAATTTTTCTTTATTAAATAAAACATATAATATATATTAACTAAACCTCTACTTAATTCATTCCATGTAGTGTGAGAATGAATCAAATTACTTTGAGGTGGAAGCAACACATAATTACTCAAACAAATTTATCATATTTACACCAAATGGAATGTAAAAACGATATGTCTTATAAAAAAATTAATCATAATTACATAATTAATATAAAATATTTCAAATAGAGACATAGTATCCCTCATGATTTTCACAATAAGAAGCACTAATAAAAAATGAACAATTACTGTTTAGTGAGGCTATAGTTAGCCGTATACACAAATAGCATGATTGTTACACAATAGATGGATGTGTGCATTTTTGTAGGTAAAACCATAGGATAAAAATAACTTAACATATTTAGGATAATGTTTTATATAATAATACAATTAATTGAGTACTGGGTGGAAAATGAAAATAATATAAAGGATATTAAGGGAATACATTATCTCTTAATCGGGAAAATACTTTTGTTTTGAAAAAAAAAGGCTCCATTTGATTTTTTTTTCAAAAGGGTTGCTTCATGGTGGAATGGATGGATTTTTTTTTGAGATATTTGAGAAAATATTTTTAGATCCTTAGTGATTTATATGTTTTATTATGTTTGAGGAACATACCCCTTTTAATAATGGAGGTGGTGTGGAACTCTTGTAAATATTTGAGGTTATAATTCCATCAACATTTTTCTGATGAAAGTGGATAAAATAACAGATCAATATCGATAAAAGTGAAAATTGGGTCTTCATATGTCCATCCAATTTATTTTCGATTTTGGATCTTATGTTTACAGTTTAGTCCTTAGTTAAGAATAATTTTACATTAATTGATGTAAATAATTTTAATTACTTTACAAAATATTTTTAGTCAAAAACTAAGTTGGTATAATTAGAATGTATAAATTATGATGAATCATGATATTGAATCCATTTTTCAATATTCCAATAATATCTGTGTTAAAAATTATATTAAATTTAATCCAACAATTTTTTTGACAATAATGTTTTTAAAGTAAAAACATTCAAAAAATTGGTATGTTTTTATACACATGTTTAATGAGAAATTTAGAATAATAAACTAAATTCTTTTAATTGATAATTTTTTTTTCATTATAAACATTGTAACCAATTTAGAATTTAATTTATCTATATAAATAAATTATCGAAAACAATAGTTTCGAATTAAAATATGATATTTTCCCTGTTTTTCTAAAAAATTATGTTTCTTTGAAAAATCTGAAAAACTCATCCTAAGATAATTTTAGCACTATAAATTCCTATATTAACGTTATTTTATATAATCAAATTTCTATGTTATCTAAAATAAATTTAAATATTTTTACATATGGAAATTAATTGTTCTTAATATGGGAAAATGTTATTTCTAAACATACAATGGCATTGCAAAAAAATTATATCATTCATTATAAATTTGTTTTATTTATATAAAACAATTATGAAAATAAAATGAATAGTTATTATAAAAAAATTTATATCTAATTTTAATTTATATTTCATAATTATGTTATTTAAATAATTATAAAAGTAAAATGATGTTTTATTGAAATATCAGTATTGCGTGTAACATACGCAACATTTATGTTCTATGTGTGAAACATGAATTTGTTCCACGTAATGTACACCATGTGAGTGAAACCTGAATGGATTATCTATGACAGGGTATCACGAGAAATAAATGAACATCTAACTTATTATAGAAAAAATGAACTATAAAAACATGGGGTGTTATGGTTCCCATATTCGTTAATGGTATAAATTCAACGTATTTAACAAGTATGTTTTTAAAATAAAGTAAACATAAGCATGCCAAGATTTTATGAATGTTTACAAGGTGGATTATTTTTAATATTGGTTTTCAAAGTGAAAATTATATTATCCAATGTTTATTTGTGAGACAGATCAGAATTGAAATTAATTTCGAGAATAAAAATTAAAATTCATTCATTATTTTAATATAATGTTATCATCCTAAAAAACATAATTCACATGATATTGTTAATGTTGGTCATATGTTCAAAATATCATCAAATATATTACCTAATTATCTATAATATATCAATAATGATTTCATGTATATAATACTTAATCATTAATAATATACTTATGTGTACCTATTAATGTAATTTTGGAAATTGATACAAGTTGTTCCATGGAGGTGTCATTTTCAAGATGCATGAACAATTATTTCATTATAAATTGACTGGGTATATGAATAAATAGTTATAACACTATTAATATATTTCCATTTGAGTATAAAATTTATAACACCATCATTATATAATTTCGGATATAATTAATTTCAAAAGTAATAATAAAATAAAATACGATGTTGTTGGAAATACTCATGTTCATCATTTGAATTTTTCATGGAAGTCACCATCACATTTATTTGATTAGAGAAAATTGGAATGAAAATTGATTATGTTCCTAAGAAATAGATATAAGGAAAGTAAATTTCATATTATCTAGGAAAAATTAGATTGATAAGTGGGTCTTAAAGTGGTGAAGATGTTACCCATTAATAAGTGAAGAGAAGTGTAGTTTTGGGAGCAACCCTATCATTTTCAACAATATAGGTATATTATTCATGTTTAAATAAATACAAAAGATATAAAAGATTATATAAAACTTTTTTTGGTTGATAGAGGTTTAAAAAATTCAAATCTATTTTCACCTTTTTAATGTTTTAGTTCATTTACATAAGGATAAACACAATTTACTTATTTTATTTTTACATAGATAATTAATTTTTTACCATTGTAATTAAATTTATTAAAATGATTACGATTTATCATTTTTAAAAATATTATTAATATATATAAAATTTATTTTTCAATTTATCAAATAAAGAAATGAAATGTAATAAATGTTATTTTAAAAAAATTAACATTATTGATTAAAAATAAAAGTTAGAGAAATAATGTTTTTGAGGGATAAATATTTATTTAAGTTCAAATTATATTGGTTTCAAATGTAAATTACAGAAAATTTATATATTAAATAGAAAATAAGTGGGATAAATCATTTAAGCCCTTCCAAAAAAGAATCTCCCTTGAAAATACATTATTTAACGAAAATCAAAACCATTGTTTTTTAATAATTATGTAACATTTTAATAATTTATAAAAAAATTATTCCATGGGGCTTATATGTTTTATGATTTTTTATGTGAATAATTTAAATTATATGATTTATATTTCATAACAATGATGGTTTTAATAATTTAAATATCTTTCTTATATAATGGTAATTTCAATAATTTAGATGTTAAGGGGAAAACTATTTTTGACTATAAAATAATCATTTTCAAAAAATGTCACGAATTTATAGTTTGAATTTTATAAGTTGATTTTTTTAAATGATGTTATATTTTAGTAAATTCAAAGTACAATATATTTAAATTGTTTATTGAATAAAATAATAAAATATAGTGACAAAATATTTTTTTGAAAGTGATGTCATCAAATATTAATAGTTATTAATCTTATTTCATATAATTTATAGACTAATTTAGTGGAAAATATTTATTAACATAAAATATTACGTACAATTATTAGTATTTTTAGAAATTGATTTTTGTATCGCAAAAAAAAGGTAATTTTTTTTATAAAAAATGAATTTCTCAAAAGAAATTATTTCCTTTTAGAAAAACTAATTAATTACAATTCAAATTAATTAAAAATTATTTTCTATGTACATATATTTAATTATGTTTCTACTCTTATTAATTCTATATAATTCAATGGATTTTTTTAATGTTTACAAATAAATATTTATATATAACCTATATATATCAATGCTTAGTTTAGGTTTGGTGTTGCATGTTGATAATGATATGATGATTTATAAAAGAACTCATATATTTTAATTTTGATATGTTAAAATCTCCCCACCAAATATAAAATATAGAATCACCATTTTAATAATAATATCATATAACTTTCTCCAGTGAACTCATAATTACCCATACAAAACAAGATTATCAAGGGTTTTTTTAGGATGTGGAATTCAATTTACCTATATGAAAAATTAATATAATATGTTTGTAAAGATAAATAAACAATTAATATTTTTTATAAGGACATATACTATGAGATGTATATATTTATATATATGAAATAACTTCCCACAAACCATTAATGTGATTTATATGATAATCAAAAAGACATTGGTCTTTATTTATATATCCAAATCTAAAAGATGGTGAAAGCTTACTGGACATAGGACACTATATTGTGGATCCTGATAACTCACTATAAAATTTATTATCTGTATATTTATATTAATTTTAATTTTTTTCCTGGTTTTTTGTGACTATCACTCATGGGGGACCCTTAATTGGGACTTTATGACACAAAAATCCCAACTCTCTTAGAAATCAAGAAATTTAATTCCTAGCTTCTATCTTTTCCAAAAACTTCTGAGATTGATTTCCTTAAACCATATAATTATATTATTTTCCCATCCATTTATGGTAGATTTCACTTTTATTTTTTAAACATTTATGAAACATATGAAATTGAATATTTTTTCATCATCGTACATAAATTTATAAATTTCATGAGAATTCATCATTCACTAATATGATTTGTTTGGGACATCATGTATTTTAACCCAGTTAATAATTTTTCATTATATATGGTTTATAATAATATAAATATTCCACACTCTTGATTGAAATCAATTTGGTTTCTTCATTATGGTAATCAACATATTTTCCATAAAACACTTGTTTAATTTGACTTCCAACTATTAATAAATTTAAACAAACTAACATGAGAGATGATTATTATATATAAATTATCTTAAATATCCAAAGGAATTTTTTACCTGATGATGTCCCACTATATAACAGTATCATTTCAACATATAGTTTCTACAATCCTTTTTTTAATCAGACTTATTTTACCCAATAACACTTTTAGTTTATCATACATTAAAATGATTTGGTTATATATTTATATATAAACCAAATCCTTAAATCACGGATCGAAAATTAGTATTATATTTGTAAATTTTTTAAAACCCCAATAATAGTTGAAAATAATACTCTTAAAATTTAACATATCCCTCCACAAAAAAAAATTAATCTTACAATCATACACCAACACATGTAAATACATTAATCATATACACTAAAAAACAAACCATTCAAAAAAGCATTGGAATATCAGTGATATAAAGAAAAAATTATATTATATATTATTCTATGTAGTTAAATATATCATTAATCCACTGATTATAATAACCAGTAGTTCATAAGGCCTCACACCAGTCACAATATATCAAAATCCAAATAATGAGATGAATATCTCCAAAAAAATAAGAATTCGGTTATTTATCTCATGGTTAGAAAATTATTTCTATCATACATATATATTATAAAACCATTAATAATTATCATATTATCATGCTTATATAAAATAGAATAGTTATTTGAAGCCTAGTCATGTGTTTTATCAATTATTTTCCCCAAAAATATAACATTGTCATAAATTCTTCGTCCATTGTAATTATTCTATTTAATATTTGTCCTAACTTAATTATTTTAATAATACTAAAGATCAATATATATAAGTTTCATATATTTTGTATGTATTTTTGAATAATCTATTATATCATTTATAAATAATAGTAATTAATTGAAATATATAAGAGTGTTAATAAAATATCAATATCAAAGTATTTTTTAAAACTATGAAACTCACCTTTTACATCATAAAAGTAATATAGTAATATTATCAAGTATATAAGTATGATTCCTTATTCAGTTATAATATACACTAATTTCCATTTATATACAAATCTTAGCTTCATTTCCATGATCATATTTCATCAAAATAATAAGACAAAAATGGTTATGATAATATTAAATATATAGATATTAAAACATAAAAATGAATACTTATTCACTTATGATGCCATTTTGTGGTCATGAGATAATATCATATTAACTTCAAACTCAATATTATAAATCATTGGTCATCCATTGAAAATTTATATTAGTTTTTCTAACCTCATTAGTTGATATCATTAAAAAATCCATCATAGTGTTTGACAAAGAGAATTTCCTTAACCCATGTATAACCCCAAATAGTCTCTCTTTAAGTATTTAGTTTTAGCTCCAAATATCGTGCATTATAATGATGATTGAGTTAATTATCAACTATCATTTTCAATGTAATTATTGTAAAGTTCCAAAATTCTATTTCCACATCTACATTCTAGTATTACTAAAGGGATGTATTTCATGGAACATCCACATAGTCCCTATTTTACAAAAAAATAAATATTTTATCCACCATATTGACATATTTTGAGTTTTTTACCTAATGTTTTGTTGTTAAAATATAACAATAAATATTCATTATTACCACATAAAAATTCATTTACTTATGGCAATGTGTTTTATATAACACTGATGTTTTCCTAAAACATTAGTTATTAATCAATAAATAATCCTCATCAAATATACTAATAATTAGCTATATCTAAAAAATAATCTAATACCAAATAGAATTTCTCGTAATAGAAATTTCTGATTCAGTGTCCATAGACATATATTTTACAAACATTATTTGATAGCAAACTTAACAGAGTTGTTATAATCAGCCTTAATTAAAAAATAAAAAATAATTTTTTATCTATTTCATGAAAATTTTGATTTTTGATTTAGAGATTTATGGAATTTTGAAAAAATAAAAAATAATAATACATCATAGGTTCTATCTGTTAAATAGTAAACATTACCATTACCTAAAATACTACTTAATCCACAAGGAGTCTTCATTGTCCCCCAAAAATTCTTTTCAATAATTTTCTTAATTATAAATATATAAAATTTTCAAAATTTCATAATAACATTTGGAAATATAAAAAAATGTCATCCTTACAAACTAAGTAAAGGAAACACATAGATAATGTAATCATTGAACAAATATGACATAAATATTATAGATGGAACACTTAAACAAAGCAACTTTATTGTTACACTAAGAAAAATAACATGGAATATCTAAGAATGTAAATTATAAAATGGATATAAATAATAATGTTATAATAATAATTAGAAGAATAATTTCAGAAAAAACCAGTTGTATTTTGATTGTGAAGAGAACCATTTCATTTCAAAGTGACTATAGTCAAGATATATTACAAAATTGTAAAACAATACCTAAAATAATGAGACATGTTTTTTACTATGAAATCATCTACGCATTGAAGGAAAATATTTTTCTTATCCCCACTCATTACATGATTACATCAAATGAATTCACCATAAGAGTCAACCCAAATTTTCATGTCATAACATCATGAACCCCCTGCTAAATAAAAAACATTTATATACATTCAATATTGAATATAAAATATCAATACATGATTAAATTTATTTATAACAAAAAAATATAGAATTTGAATATAATTCACCATGATAATAAAAGGTATATCATGATCAAAACTCATCATGATAAATAAGGTGGATGGTCAAACAATACATATTCAACGTAAAAATAGTCATCTATATAGGAAAAACAACATACCGAAAACCCACACTTAACCCATGTTAATTAAATTAAATCCTTTATAGTTTAAAATTATTTTATAATTATTATATAATATTTTATGTTCACATCATACTATGAAATGGTAATACAACTAAATAAATAATTGGATTACTTGATCATAATATTTATAGAGAAAGAATATATTTGGTTTCAAAAGAAAATAATAAAATATGCGAAGATTATCTATCAATGTGTTTATGTGTTAGGAATGTATATAAAAAAAATATGAAATAATACACCAAATATATTAATGTTTGTATTTTACACAACATGTATGAAATATGTTAAAGATAATGGTCGTAACCTAATGAATGAATGTTGAATTTCCAAATAATTATTAAACTCGGGAAAAATTCAATTGAAGGATATTAGAATAATTGAAAAGTATTTGGATTGTAAATTACCTATTGTAAAATTGACAAGGATAAATATACCATATGGAGTAATTTATATACCATAAAAAAGAATCATGATGTATGGAATATATTATGCCTCAATAAATTCCAATTCAAACTAGGAAAAACCTGAATAATATAGAAGCATTTGATTAAAATAGAATTTTCAATCATGGGTTATACATGAAATTAGAACACCCTAAATAAAATATACGTTATGATATTATTTCTTATATATTTAGTATACACACTATATAAATAAAATACAGTGTGTAATAGAATGTGTTATATGCATGGAAAATATTAGAAAAATCCATTAATTCTTGTCCAGAAATAAAATATTTTAATATAATATAATATATTATAAAAATAAATAAATTAATAACATAATGATTCTATTTTTTCATATTTATTTTTCTGCAAAATATTCATAAATTATAATTCCCTAGCTGTATTAATTTTATTTTACATGAAATTATTTATAATAGTTATCATTTACAATAGTTGGAGAATTCCCATGAATTTTGTCATCGTTAATTAAAATTTATCATTATTAGGTCATTAATTAATCGCTTATGAATGATTTATAATAATATATCATTTTTAAAATTATTTTTATGAATAATGTGTTCTTTATTATTGAGGATAAATTCAATTTAAAGAATGATTCAATGATTCTTGACTATAAAAGTGTGTTTTCTAAATTAATGAGTTCCATCTTGATGTAACCCTACCTGACAAAAAATATTTATATTAGATCTCACTACTATATATGTGTCATGTCCCCAAACCTTTAAAGATACCACAATGTTGGGAGAGAGATACTGACTCTCGGAGTCATAGCTCATGCTGGCCCCGATATAGTTATTGGAACTCACAGTATAATAATATCAAGAAATGGGAGGAATTATCCATTGGTAATAATATAGGATCAAGAGATAAAATGTATCTACCAAAAACAACTCCATGAAATAATATAAAATAAACAAAAACCCTACGAAAATGAATTTAAAAAAAACGGATACATTTATGGGTATCCAAAAGTAAAAAACTAAATAAAAATACATTATGGTGACATGGTACCTATCCTATGGTTTTATCAATAATTACATCCTTGATCTCTATAGTCATTTTAAAAATTTGAAAATGGTTTTTTATAAAAGATTGAGCATACATGTATACTCAATATGAAATGTAATGAGTCATGTGTAAATTTGAATGAAGAGAACAAGTCAACCCAATAGAAAATATGAGGAATAAATAGCACCTATATATGTATATTAACTAAACCTAACATAAAGGTGGAACATTTAAAAAATAACAAAATAGATTTATAATAAAATATTAGGATGCATACTAATACAGGGTTCCCCACACCGCTTCCCCACTTTTATTTCACACTCCCAACCCAATATTTCGCATCATGATGTCCTAATATATTTCTAGAACCACACAAACCCATAATCATGGTCACATTACATCACGCTCGCAAAAACAAAGTCTCTTTACTACACAAGCATTACCACACCATTTATATCCCAATAACACTCAGGACTTAGTATATCCACAATTATAACTTGACTACTTGGGTATCATGAACATGAATGAAATCCAGCAAATTAACTCTTCCTACTATGCATGGACCCCTTTATCAGCTACCTCAACCCATTTCATTCCTTCAACAAACTTATTGGATATGTCACATCTCTCTTGAAAAAACATGGGCTCAAACCCCCCCAATCATGATAATAACATATCTCAAAAAAAGACTCATAGGCTACAGCAACAAAAATTCACTGAATGATCAAAACATCATCCATCCAGACCGGTTTAATAGATGTCTCTCATGGATGAGGGAGCAGTATAGAGTAGGGATATTATTTTCCATTCTACACAACAAATTTTGATAGAAATACGTCCTCATGAAAATGATATTTTCGGTACATAGTTCTTGATGTTGGTGGAATGTATATACAAATAATAAGATATATACATGCATATTCTTATAGAAGCACACAATCCCAACCAATAGGTTCACAACCAATTGCTAACAAACTCACAATATCATCACATCTTTTACGACCTTTAATTTAACAACACCAGATAAACCACCTTCCATATAACTCCACCTTCCAATTCCATTATTCAGCTAATTTGTTTCATATTTAACCCAAACAACATTTAACCATAAAAAATATAATTTATTTATAAATTACAGAAATTTTCTGATTAATCATACCATACCCCAACCATTTCAATCATTATTAAAATATTATTTATTCAATTAAAACCATATAATCTTTCCTAATGAGCAAACTCATCATAAGCAACCCATCATCCCCATTAGACCATCACCTTTACACCACAAAATGTAGTGAACCTAAAGTATATGAATGAAAATTTCCATATTATTGATATTTTATATAGTATAGAGTATTTTAAAAATTGTGGATCATAAAATACAATCATTATAGGTCAAAATTCAATTAAAGAAGAGGTATTTCTAGAATTGAAGGATCCTATACCAATGGAATAGTGCCTCAAACAATGAAATAATAATTTGACTATTAGAAATTGTAATATGAGCAACAGAATTTGAAAATCACATATAAATGTATAAGTTAAATTTGGGTATCTTATATAAAAATCTGATATATTTATATATTGATATATGAAACAAAAAGTTTTCCAAAAAAAATATGTATTAGTATTTCATAAATATTCAATAACAATTTTCCATGAATGTAATGATATAAATTGATAATTTTTCTCATAAAATAGATTCTTTAATTAATAATTATTTTCCTTATAATTATATGATAATTTTATTAGACCTTAATTTATTAATTAATTTAGTTATAAAAATAGAAATAATATTAAAAAAATTATTTTTTGATAAAATTATGATTTTATTTAAAAACTACATTTATCTTGGATAAAATTTATTTTAAAAAAATTAATTTCTAAATTCTACACATTAAAAAATTCTTATTTTTTGGGTCTTTTCTTAAATAATGAAATTGTTCTTGAATATTGAAATACGATAAATTACTAAATTTGATAAATATGTGATTTATGGAGTCATACATGATGTTTCTATGATGTTATACCATAATATCAAAAGAAAATTATTATATTCATATATCTACTAACATTTTTTAAACTATTGTTAGTATTGATGAAAAATATTAAACAACTTTATAAAATATTTAAAAAGAACACCCCACTCCTCGATAATAAATGCCACCGATCACCACCTCTTATCCTCAAACATCTTATGCCTTGATTCTTGTCCATTTCATACTTATACCTCTTCCATATCCTATCCCTCCAAATCTGGGATATTGGGAAATAATCAAATGATGAAACCCATTTCCCAGTAGAGATTCTAAAGAAGGATAAATTCAGGATGTAAAATCCTATTTCTTTTTTTATTTTCTTTTCAATTTTATTTCATTTATTGTTTTATCCTCACATCCTCCTATCCATGTGGCTTTATAATAAAAATATTTTTTGCATAATATTTTTTCTGTTAATGGAATAATTAATCTTATTATCTCTTCCATCCCTATTTTATTCTAAAATTGAAAATTCCATCTATCATGTTTCAATTTACCACCACCATGGATGATGATTTTTTTTTCACCAAAACCATCTTCGGAAGTCATAAAACCATAATTCTGTTTGAATAATATTGAATGGTACACATTATAATTAATTTAGTGTTTTGAAAGTAGTATATATACATGATATTAAATATTGAAACAAAACTATTTTCTGATGATCAACTTACTATGAATATAATCTCCAAATGATTATCAAAATTGGCATAATAAATGATCCATACTCACCCCATATAACAATAATTCTAATATATATAATTTATAATACTGATTATCATTAATAACATATTATTTATGTTTCAGATAGTTATTCTCATTTTATATTATCCTCCGTACTTATATATACATAAAAAAGTAATGAAAGTAAAGGAAAGGTACACTATTGAACGATAGAATTTTATCATATAATGAATTAAAAGAACATAAATGAACATAATAAAATTATACAAAATTAAATATTTTTTTATGTTTAAGAATTAATTAATTGATGGACATAATTTCATTATCATGGACATTAATTACATTTGAAGAACACTTTCATACATAAGGCAAGGTTTATTACCGAACCACTATTTTTTCCTTTGGGTTATTATTTCTCCAACATTACAGCATTGTAATTATTAATTATTTTAATGTAAATCTTATAAATTAATATTATATGTTACAAAATAATATATCTATATTATTTCAAAAATATTTAATTGGGAAATACATATTTCAAAAAAATTCAATTTCTATTACTCTTGATAAGCAACCCTGATTAAGTTGAACATCTCAATTTTTTCTAATTTTGACGTACCATAAATAATATATTTTATGACAATTTTGTTTTCAAAAATAAAAAATTATGACATGAAATACAATATTTTTTCTTTTTTGGTTATATATGAATAATTATGAAAAATAAAAATTTATTTTCCAAAAGAAATATTCACTTCAAAGTAAAAAAGGTAATTTCTATCAATAATTACATAATTATTTTATTAGATTATTTTCATATAATTCAATCTTTATATTGAGTCATATGATTTATTGAAATTTTCCTATTTTTATTATATTCTACAATATTTTATTAAATGGTGTATGATCTGTTAGACAATGGATGTGTAATATTTCCTTTCAATTTACTGCTCAAAATCATTCATAATTATGTTTACAAATTAGGGAATGTAATTTACATTTAATATGTATATGTCATTTATGTTCAAACCCATTAATTTGAAAAATTAATTGGACATAGAAAGTGATGTATGTGGACTACTATACCCCATAGATTCAACAGTAGGTCTCATTAGACAAAACATGAATGGATTTATATGAGACCTTAAGCAATTATTTTCATATGTCATCGATGAGGCTTAAACAATATTTTTTTATTGTACTGACTAATGCATTCCCCCATTATGATTTTTGTAATAGATAATCCATCTGATTATTTTACAATTATATTATACATGGATAGTATTAATTTTAATTTGATTATTTATATTGATTTAATTAGTTTTCTTTTATTCTTGTCATAATATCATGATGATTATGATCTATTAGAATTTGTTTTAATTTAATCATCATGCCTTATAGTTTATATTAGCGTACACTATTTTACTACCCAATACTGACTATATGACCCCCTATTATGTTTTTTTCCACATGATGCAATGATTTATATAATAAATGACATGTAGATACAATCAATGATTTATAGATGTTTCAAATGGATGCTGTTTTTTTGTACATGTTTTAATATAAAACTTATATTTGTATCTAGTTTTTATAAAATATGAAAATATTAATTCCTTTAAAATGTTACTTCCTTCCATATTATACTAATATAATAATATAAGTCACATGCACTGGGAAACTGTTGTTAGGCTCATTATAGTGGGTATCAGAATATGTTTAGTAGAAAACATGGAAACAATATTTATAAAACATTAGTTATGAAACAAGTTACTTATAATTTTAGAATAAAAGTAGAAGACATAATATATTTTTTAGAATGTATAGATTATGTGGGTGTTCTTAGTAATACATCCTTGTCTTAATACTATAAGTGGGTGTGATTCTGGCATCGATGTACCTTGGGGTAACAACCGTGACAAGTTGTCCCAAGCCTAACTCGAGGTGACCTGGTATATGAAAAATGGACTTAATATGCACTAGGATTGACACTTTAATATGATATTTTTAAGATAATTCAAATTCTTCTTACATGCTATTCTGAAGAATTTAATAGTAAACATGTTCCTAAAGAAATCATGTTTATGATTATAAGACTACCTATGAATTAACATTTATTTTATGTTATGTTATTTTCAAGTTTGAAAAATATGCATTATGATTAATAACATAATTTAATATATTACATTATTTTTAAATAGGGTCTAGTAAACGGAATTGAAACTCTATCAACATGATGTAAGATAGAAATGTATTTGTAGATTTCTCAATTACAAGATAGGTTGAATTTAAGGTTTAAAACATTCCATATTATCCTCAAATAAATTTTTGTTTAAAAAATTTGAACTATTTTGATTCACAAACACTCTATATTTCTTAACACAAAAATAAATAAAAAAGGATCCAATAATATGGATTCGAAAATAAATCATAAGAAATGTTTACTTATGGAATGATTCTATCTTAATGCGTATATAATAATGTTTATATAAGAGTATACCCGTATATGAATGTATAATGAAGTTATAAATTCATTCATTAACAAAATTATGTGGAATTAAAATATCAAACAAAACCCGGAAAGTAGAAGAAATATGTTTACCCAAAGAGAAGTGTACCCAACAACAATGGATATTGGTCCCTTGATTTAAAATTTCAAAAAGTCTACCTCACAGACACCAAGGTAAGCCCTCGATATGTGTATCGGCATCTTTCATAATATCCCTAAAGCCATCAATATCAAATTTCCATATACCTCTGTCTTCCTATCCCCAGAATCCCATGATTGATTCAAAATAAACAGAATCACCCAAAGTAGGATGAACAAGATGTTCATTGCTTGGATAAGTTTTTTCACAACATTTACATAAGGAATTTTTGAGCAATGATATCACAAATTATTAACACATCTAGTGCTTCTTAACGTGTATTGAAATCTTCAAATGGATGAGGTATTTATATGAAAAGGCTCCAATGGTCAGTTCCCTCTTTCAGTGATCATATTTTTCTATAAATCTTCGAGGGACACATACACCTTGAATTCAATAAATGGTTATGGAATAACAAATTTTATGGCATTGTTTTACATAAGAAAACGTGGTGAATATTATCTTGGGTAAGAAAAAATAATATGTAAGAAAAAAATTTCAATTGGGATTGATATAATAATACTAGGATATGATAAATTTTGAATAATAATTTATTGATAATATTAAACACTAACAAGTATGAATAATCATATTATAAATATAATGGGAAATAAATTTTGAATTTATATTGAAATAGAGTCTAATTTAAGATATTAATGGTGTGTGAATTTGGATAGAAAAAAGTTTCTGAATTTAAATGGAAAATGAGTCTTATTTTGGATGGAAATAGAGTCTAAATTGATACTAAAAATTGATTTTAAGTAAGAAAGAAACATAGTTTTTTTTGTTTGAAAATAGTGTTCAATTATTAGAGAAAAAATAGTTTTTGTTTTTATACATTATGAGTTAGAAAATCTAAGAATAGGTAATCATATTTTTGTGCAACTCAATGTCTGGTTTTCTACGAAAATCGAAAATAAAATATCCAATAACTCAAGATCTATATACATTGAATAGAGTTTAATTTTATGGGAAATCAGAATAAAAAATTTTGAGATCTTATAATTTGTTTTCTATGAAACTCATATTCAAAATTCCTGATAAAACACATTCTGAAATCTATTTGAATCATATTCTAAAAATAGTGAGACTCAGTATCTAAGGAACTGTAATGTTCTGAGTCATAAATTGTAATTTGATTATACTTAAAGGAATTCACTATTAAGGATATTTTATTATTAAAGGATAAGTAACATTATGAAAGACATTTAAAATAAAGATAAATGTTATGAATGTAAAATAACATAGAGTTGGAAAATAATTTTGACAGACAATGATTTTGTGATTTTAAAAAAATTGAAATGGAAAAGACATAAGGGATATATAGTCTTAAAAATATCCTATTTTTTGGAAAGCAAAAACCATTGTTAATGAATAATATTATGTTTGGAAAACATGAAATAAAAACTCATATCCCTTATAATTGTGGAAAATTGAATAGGACTAACTCCCCCTTGGGATATGTCACCTTAAGGATCATATTCTATGGATTGATTATTTGACTTGAAATGGATTTCCATTTTATAAGAAATTCAGGTTTATGATAATCTCCGTATTTCATAATGAATTTATTTTTGTGGTAATATCCACCCATAATATGATATTATTTTGAAATGATTAATTATACCCCATTATGATTTTCATTAAAGCAATGGAGGAATATATTTTTAGACCTGATATGTTCATAACTATGAATATGATACATATAGATGTATAGAAAATTTCATTTATTATTAATAAAATTTTTGTGAACATCCAATGATCAGTTCTACTAAACATTATTCATCCTTTTTCTACTCTTTATGATTTTTCATGAAAATTCTTTTAGGCTTCTTTATATATCTATGATCATCTTTATACTTCTTTAGTAATTATTCCTGATCATGGTTCTTCTTTTAAATTGTCTCAATCCTTTCTTCTTTTGACGTGATCACTTCCTCTTGAAAATTATCTTTTCTGCAAACTATTATTTGGATTATATTTCTCTCTTTAGGATATTATTAATAAAATTGAGTTTTCAATTAACATATATACCCTCTTAGATATAGTTAGATTTCTATTAATTTAGCCTCTCAAAAGGATTCTTCATAATTTAATCTGATTATTAAAAATATTTTTTAACTTAATATATAAAATCGTCAACTATTTTAAGATCATTAATAACAGACTTCATCATGTTATTTGTATTCTTTAAAAAATTCATATGAGAATCATATTTTGTTATGAATTTTTTGATGTCAAATTCTACCTTTATTATCTTCTCCATCCAATGATTTGTACATTTCAATTTTCTATTAACTGAATCTTGATTCTGCTAGAAGCATTGTAAAATGTTTGGAATGAACAAAATTGATTTAACTAGTTTTTTAAAATACAATCCAAAAAAATAATTTCCCATAGAGGAGGATGATTAAGAGTATATAGAATGACTTCCTAGAATAGTATCTTTAACATCTTCAGTATTCATTATCTTATATTTTCTAGATAAATCATTCGGAGGTGTATCAATAATGACTAACAATGATTTATAAACCACCTATTTATCAACAATCATGACATCAAATTCTTATTGCTCAACATTAACTACTTATTCATATTATTAAAAAATATCATCATTATCTTCACATTCACCATTAGAATTGAATTTGTAAACTTACTCTTATTTAGAAATTTCTTTATACATTTAATAAGATTATTTAGTGGATGATGCTAGGGATGTTCTTAATGAATTCTTATCGGATGGAATCTCTTTTTCCTGATTATTTTCCACCATTATGGTCAAGAATTCACATTCTTCTTATTATTATTCTTCATCTTTCTAATGAATTTATTTTTATTCAACAATCTATTCCAGAAGTTATTCATAATTCATGATGGATTCTGGTATATAAATCGGTGTTGATGTTTTCTCAATATCATTTAACATATTTCGGACACCCTGATCATTCAACTATTTTCACTTTGCTTCTTCTTTTTGTTTTACATCTCTAGTTCGTCAAATCATTGAATTTTTAAGGCTTTTTCCTCAAAATGGTCTAAAGGAAAGATTTCATCTCTTTACTTCTACTTTGTTTTTTGCATTCCCCTTTTAGAAACTAATTTATCAGTGAATTTTGTTTTCTTTATTAGTTTTGAATGTGTTGATTGAGATTCTGGGATTGATTCATCTAATTGAGATTATGGTTCTTTTATTTTCTTTATGGAAGCTTTTAAAGTTTCTCCTACTTCAAATTTCATTACCTGATCTACCTTATAAAAAATATCTACAAACTCAACTAATTCATCATTAAAACAGATCGCCATTCTATTAAAGGTGCCATTACATAACACCATAATCGTAAATATATTTTCCTATGAAGATTAAATGATATTAAAGATTCCAAACATGCACGTATAATCAAAAAAATGGTCACAAGAAAAATTAAAATATAAGAATTGATATTTACATTAATAGTGTATCTGATTTTCATAAAGATTTACATTACCTTATTTATCTTCCATTGGTTCACCAAAAAATCCAAGAGAAAGAAATAACAAGTCCTGATTAAATCCCTATAACCCTTCCTTGGGATAATGAAACTGTGCATCCAAAAAGCAACCAATATTTTGTTTGTCATGAGATGGAAAATATTGGGATTCTTGAAATTGTTCACCCTAGGGAACTCTATTACAATTATATTATCAAATCAGCCTTTTTTATTAGGAGCCCCGTGTGAGGAGAGAATTACCTCACCATCGTATAGAATGTTAATAATGATATAGGAATTGATGAATGATAAATAATATGGCATCCCATAGAATCTAAACCTGAACATGTTTTCCTCCTTGGTCATAGAAATGAACAGAATCAAAAAAAATCCACTCTAATTCTATCATACACATAATATTCATTATTTTACTAAGAAACACATAATATTTTTGATTAATTCAACTTGATAAACTTTGCAATCAGGGAATAATACATGTAGAATAAATTTGGACCTATAATCCTTTACCTGTACATAAGAAAGTCCTATAGTTACTTGCATGACTAAGACTATATCGATGACTGAGTGGAAATCTCATGAAATATGTGGAACATAAGGTGAATGAAAAAATGGAACAACATAGATAAAGAAGGGAATGGATAGGATAAAAATATTGAAGATAACCATTTTGGGACAAGATCATGGGGTCCAATTAAAAATGATTTGCAATGTTGGTTCAAATTCATGGATCAATCTTGGTATTGAGATGAGCATAAAATGATAAGACAATTGAGTTGATTTAAAGAAATGATTTTTATATTTTCTGATATTTCTTTGGTTATAATGAAATATCAGATTCATTTAATGATAATTTGATATGGTTTTCGTCAAAAAAATATTGAAAATACCACAAACAAAAGTTTTAATTATTATGATATAATTAACGAAATATCCCATCCAAATAATGGCAGACGATTTATTAGTATTGATAATGCACCACTTATAGAACTGAAGTTTGGAAATTCGTTATTAGGGATTGAAATTTTTTAGTTTCTATATGTTAAATTAAGGAAATAAAATTTTTTAGGTTCTAATAATTTTATAAAGTAATGAAACAAAAATTTAGATTCCATATAAATTATGAAGGATATTTTTTAAAATTTATGAAAATAAAAAAAGTTCCAATATATACAATCCATGTATAAAAATGATTATTGTAATGTTAGGATACGGTTTCAACAAAAATTTAATATCGAATATTACCATATTTTTTATCATTACAGTCTTTCATTAATTTATAAAAAATTTAACAAAGGGTTATGATTTTGTTAAATTATTAGAAATTTTTTCTTGAATTCCAAAAAAATATATGAATTATATCTCACTGAAGTGTGTGATGCCTAAGAATGTGATAACTAATATATATATTCATTACACAATATTGATGTTAATGGATTATTAGTATAGAAATGAAACAATTATTATCACACATTATCTATGTTTTGGTGAAGATTATGAAATAGTCTGTAAGTGTGTGTTGTATCCACAACACTTGAGAAAATAAATTCCATGTTCTACATATTCATCTTCAATTGTAGAATGTTCTACTAAGTGTTTTTACATTAATTATCATGCATCTAATGAATCTCCTATGAATTTACAAGTTCCAAATGTACATTTTTATCCATTACACATCCACCATATTTAGAATCTGAAATGATTTTTAAAAGAAATTATTTCTAGAAGTTTAGAGAGGACTTAAATTCATTCTTCCCTTTAAATAGAAAAAAATCATTCTCAATAATTTTTGATGGAATTTTTTAGATTATAATGACATACATTCACTAAGAATGCTAAAAAGAATAAGTATATATGATAGATTTTATGTATAATAAACTTCTTACCATACCTCTAAAGTATGTTTGATCTACTGGTTTCCCAGATTTATCAAGATCAAAAGTGTGTAAAGTATACATTAAGGTACTTATAAATTTAGTTCAGTCATTTACATACATCTTAAAAAGTTCATGGATGTACCTATGTTGTAAGATATTAATTCCTGTAGGTTTTTTAGAAATTTGTAAACTAAGGAAAAATGTTAACTCACCCATCATACACATTTCAAACTCAAATTTTGTATTATTCAAAAATTAATCAATTATGTATTTCAAATTAGATACAAATATATTTTTATCAACATAAATTTTAATAATGAAATTTTTTTTCTTATATTTCATTATACAATGGGTTGGATAAAGATTTTCCTTATCCAATGTTTTTTGTAACAGAAATATTAAATGTCTATGCAACTAGGATCTATGGCTTGTTTAAATCCATATAAATCTAATGTATGTTTTTAAACATGTTTAGGATGCTTTTTCTTTAAAAACATGATTTTGTTCACAATAAACTTCTACTAGAACATATCCATTAATGAAATAACACATCATGTCTATTTTAAAAAGTATAAAATTAAAAAATTATGTGAAGTCTAGTAAAATAGAAATTGATTAAAGTTAAGCTGTTGTAGAGTATGATTCTTCATAATCTATTCCATTTTGTTGATTATAGCCTTTACAAAATATTTGTTCATAATTTCATACAATTATTCCATTTCATCAAATTTATTTTTCCAAACCCACTTTACACCAATTATAGATGTTTTTTATGTCATTCAACCAAATTCACTACTTTGATCCAATAAAATTTATTTAGGTAATCATTCAAAGAATTAATGAATCATCATCACTATAATCTTCATCAGTTCCTTTTGGTTCTAATTTGAAATGAAATATAGATGTTATACTTCATTCTGTAAATAACATATTGTCCTTACAGGTTGAATTAAATCACCAATGACAATATAACTGGATTATTTTTAAGAAATGATTGATTTGGGTTTTTTTAAATCATATTTATAAACATAATCTAAAATGTCATTTAGGTTAAATACATTATAAACATTTTCTGGAGTAGTTTTCTTATTTGAAGAATATTCCAAAAAATTTACATAATCTCTTTTTGAAAAAACATTTGAAATTATTGGTTGGATTTTGTTAAACAAAATGACCAGTTTCATCAAATGTAACAATTAGTTTTTCATTAACAATGCAATATTTTTTGTTAAAAACTCTCTATCATTTTGTCGTAGTTGAGTAGTCTAATAAAATCCCTTCATCAGATTTGGGAGAAAATGTATGCAATGAATCTATAGTTTTCGAGATCAATATATTGCATCATAATAATTTGATGTAAGAAACTAATTGTTTTTTACCAGTCCATAACACATAAGGTGTTTTATTATGAAAGTGATTGAATAAAAATATATTTATAAAACAAAATAAAATTCTTATTGTTTCATCCCAAAAGTTTTTAGTAACATAATATTCAATCGACATAGTTCTAGTTATCTTTTTTTGAATCTAGTTTTTTCTTTAAACAACTCAAACTGGTTGGGGAGTTCTTGGAGTAGAGATGTTAGAGGTAATTACTTTTTAATAACAAAAATTTTCAAAATCTAAAATTTTAATTTATCCCTGATGATCACAACGAAATATTATTAATGGATGATTTTTCTCATTTTTAACTTTTGATGAGAGTGGTTTAAAATTATAAATGACTTCATATTTAATTTCTTGAAAATAGAACCATGTAAATATAGTGTAACCATCAAGTAAAAAAATATATAGTATTTTCTTCCAATACATCTAGTTTGTGTTGGACCAAGAAGATCCATATACACTATCTATAATGCATAATCTGTTGAGACTAAACTAATTGTTTTGAAGCTTGACATATGTTGTTTCGAAATTAAAATGGACCAATTACTTTTAAAGAATCAAATCTATTCTATGTCAAATCCATAAGATGGCTTTTTTTTAATAGTTTTTATAAGTTCCTATGGTTACAATGTCCTAGTGTCTTATACCATAACCTTGACTGATCTTATTTTTTAATAAGGCATAATAGGTATTGGATCATATGGTATTCTCTGTTAAGATTATAAAAATTCTCATACCAATGGTCCAAGAGAATAAACCCACCATTGTAATTGTGTACTAAATATTTATCATTCTAAAAATTTTTAAGGTAACCTTCAACACATAATTCTCTATTGTTTATATGGCTGTTATTAAGACCTCAAATCGGTAAATCATTTGAAATTAAGGCATTACTAAGAAGAATAATGTTTTATATATGAACAATTTCACCCGGAGAAATATCTTCAAATGTTACTCTTACACATTTTATCATAATGGTAATTTCAAAGAATAATTTTTTCTAGTCACTTTCTAGGAACATCTACTCTCCATTAAACATATATTTCTGTTTGCATTTCTAGGGTTTTCTTGAAAATAAAATAGGTAGTTATTTAGAATCTAATCCTTCATGGATGAGAAATTTCTAAAAAGTAAAATCATAGATATGAACATTTTCATAGAAAAATATACTTTATTTAAACCTTAGGAGTTGATTTTGTTTAATGAATTTTTTTCCCAATTTCCACCACATTTGATGTTAGTGAAAAAATGGAAATGTTAGGGAACTAAATAGTTATGACTAAAAATACTTTTTGAATGGGAATAACCAAATCCAAAACTATTTCTTTGTGGGGGAAGTTGTGAATACATTTATTCAAAACCTTCTTTACCATGTGTAATGTCTGAGAAAATATTATTTAATGAAAATATTTCATATTTCAGTCTAATGACTATATTCTAATACATATATCCATTAGTTTTAGAATATATGTTATTCTCTAAAACTTTTTTCTAATGAATAATATTTTCAGGTCCTTAGATTGTTTATAATTCACAAAATTGACATTCTTATGTTTATTAGAAATATTATCCAATTAATGAGTTTTATGATCAAGATCATTTGATAGATTTTATACTTATTTTGTTAATATAGGTATTATAGACTTCCCCTTATTATGTTTCTTATTGATCGTACTATTTTCATTTTTAAGTATCATAGAAAATCTAAATACTTCATCAAATGAAGGAAAAATATAATCTTCTGGTGATGATGATTATTAATCTTATGTTTCATAATAGTCTTTACTAGAAAAATATTTATTTAAAGAAATATTGGTTAATGAATCTACTGTATTTAACATATCTATGAAACATTGATTTTCAATAGGAATTATGGATATAAGACCAATATTATTTTTTCCAGAAGATTCAATATCAAATTATTAATTAGAGTAATTTCCAACACAAGATTTACATTTGTCATTAGCTTTGTGTAAATTATTAGACCTAGACTTGTAATACATCTTATGTTTTATTCTAAATGCTTATCCATTATTCCATTCTACTAGAGAATAGGACAATCTGCCTGATATGACCTACACTAGCATTCACAATTAGTCCTTTCTGAATCATTATTATATTTTCTTACTTTCTTCTTGCTTATTTATTAGAAATAATTATTTTCCAAATATTTTTCATTTATATAGAACGATTGGAATGTTCATTCCCAGAATGATCACTTTCACTTGATTCATAAAAAAATGTAGCTTTCTTAGCAATTGATCTAATAAATCCTTCATAATTCTTGGATTTTATATGATTATATGCTTTAGTGAAAGAAAAAATGTCATTACCATGCATTATATTATTTATCTCTTTATATATCTATTTTCTAGTTTCAAAATAAAGAAGATTCTTAAATAACTCATAAAGTGTGATGTTAAAAAATTCCATATTCTCGTCAACAGTTATTACCATAGATTTCCGAGTGGTAGTGTTGTATATGGGGTGATGGAAAATCTAGAAAGTGTGAAATAAATTGAAGCACAAGGGGGAGGGGGTGTCGGCTCATATCAATATTGATTGGGCGAAAAACCTTCTACTAGACATGAAAATGACATAGAGGGAATGGATGTCTATTCTTACTCTCCATCAGTTACAAAAAGCCTCCAACAAGGATGTGTCACCTAGAAGAAGGGATGGTAACTAGGTATGCTTGCGTACTCCCTTAGTGGGATTGAAACTCTATATTGATGGCTCGTGCGTCCAAGGTAACCTAGGTAGAGGGGGAGTGGTATGGGACTACATTGATTCGATTTACTTTGCTTTCTTGGCAATATCGAGCCAGAGATCTTCTCTGCATGTGAAGGTAAAGGAAATTCTCAACAGGATCAGCCTTTGCAAGAAAAAGGACCATGAAATATTTGAAATTTAAATAGACTCCGTTAAAGGGTATTTTGAATCCCTATGGTAAATTAGTTATGTCATCAGAAAAAAGTAGAAAATTATGAGTGCCCATTTCAGTATCATTTACACATGGAGAGAGGGTTAAAATGTCCCAAAGCACTTAGCTTCAGTAAACTATAATTGCTAGGTGGAGGATTTACTTCACACTACGGGTAGTATCCAACCCAATGGGAATGAATGTAATAATAGTGATGCACTTTATTTTCATCATTTCAGACCTCCATAGATTTCGTCTGGGCTGGGGGGACATTCCCTCGTGTCTTTCTTATTTTTCTATTTCATTGGTATTTGTTTATTCTCTTTGTACTCTTTCATTCATACAATAAAAAATTACATCATGATGATGATGATGTGACATCATGTTTCATCAGAACGCTATATGAAGAATCACAAGTGAAAATTTGGAAATAGATATTACGAGTCATAGAGCATAATATTTTTTCTTTTGACTCAATTTTAAGTCGATACTTCTTATTTCTATTGTCCAGTAAAGGATATAAATCCATTTTCTAAAATCATGTAATCATTAATGGGAATTGTAATTTTTTTACACCAGTGTTTATAAATATGTGCTTTATTTATTATTTCTAATATTTCTAGTAATTTCGATAAATTATTGGTCATATGTTATGATTTAAATTGACTATAGAACCAATTTTCATTCCATCCATCTTATAAGAAATTTAAAAAGATATTTTCAAAAAAATTATTATTAGTAAATTTATATAAAAAATAAGACTTTTCAGAAAAACCTGAAAAAGTAAGGACATGAACATAACGTTGGTAAATAAAACATATATAATAGTGTAAGTATTTTATAGACCTTATCTGATACCAATTAAATGATTGAAATATATATATATATATATGTATTACTCAATTACATATGGGGGTGAATTATAGGATTAAAAACATTTGATTTTATCCATAAAAAATCCATGTTTATGAATGTTTATGAATGTTTAAGAATAATGATTCACAAAGACTTGTTATTTATTATCATTGAAAATAACATGCTTAGGATCTGATAAAATGGATTTGACAAAGAAAAATAATAAATGATTACATAAGGTACAATTCACAATTAAATAAAATATAATCTAGTTTTTATTAGAGTATATGAGTATATATAAGTATAATAATGTTACACATTCTTTATTTAACAAAATAAATATCAATTAATTCTTGTAACAAAAAAAGACATGTATAATAAAATTTTTATCCAAAAGATCAGGGTATCAAACAACCTTGGATAATGTCCTCTTGATTTATGCATTCAATAAATTCATTCATACCCACTCCAAGATAATCCCTCAACTCATGTATTGGAATCTGAATTGCTAACCACATAATCCCTTGATCTCTAAGGTTATCGGCCCCTCTATCTCCATATACCCAAAAGCCCTCGTTTGATTAGAATCAATAAGAATCTCCCTAAGCATGGTAAAAAATATGTTCAGATCATGATCAATTTGTTCTTACAATTTGAAAAAAAAAATGGTTTGTGAAAAATATTCGCACAGTATCAGAACATACAATGACTCTCAATGGGTGTCAAGCTATTCAAATGGATGTGTTATTTATTGGACAAGGATCCAATGGTTGGATCCCACATCTAACAATAATATTTTTCTTTAAATCCTAGAGGTATCTGTACATGTAATATTCAGTCAATGTTGAGGATAAAACAGATTGTACTGAATCATTTCTTGTATTAAAACATTTGAATGTTATCATTTTTATGATTAATAAATTATTAAAAAAAACAATGTTGGGTTTGATAAATTTAATCATACTTGGATTTGATAAAGTTAGAATAATATTTTGAATAATATATGTAACATTATAAAGAATGAATAATCAGATTCTAAATATATTTGGAAACAGAGTTTGAATTTAGAATGAAATGGATTATGATTTTAGATAGAAAGGGAGTATAATTTTGGATAAAAACATATTCTTAATTTACATAGAAAAAATGTCAGAATTTGGATAAAAACTAGGTATGAAATTTGATAGGAATTGTGTCTGAATTTAAGAAATTAATGGAGTCTTGTTTTGGATAGAAAATAGAGTTCAAATTTTAAAGAAAAATATTATGATTTTTTTAGAATTTGGAGTCATAAAATTTGGAAACATGGAATCTGATTTCTAAGAAACCTAAAGTCTGTTTTTTTAAGATAATAGAATTAAAAAACATGTGAACTATGAATTATATTTCTGTGAAACCCATAGCATGATTTTTATTTAAATGAGAATCAGAAAATAAAAGAACTCATAATTTAATTTATATAAAAATATGATTGAAAATTTAGGATGAAACAGAGTCTTAAATAAGATGGAATCAGAGTCCAAAAACATTATGATTCGGTATCTACGGAACTGTAAGGTTATGATTCTTATATTATAATGTTATAATACATTATATAATTATTTATTAAGGAAATATGATTATTCTAGGACAAGTAACATTAATTAAAAATTGTAAAAATGATAAAGGATTAACATGTAAATTTTATTCTAGAAGGAAAACATTTTTTTAAGGAAAAAGTGTTTGTGATATAGAAAAAAAATAAGGAATGCAAAACAAATTAGGGTCTAATTTTCATAACAAATTACTATCCCAAGTAGAGACTAACTTATTATGTAATATAATGTTGTCCGTACTGGAGCAGTGACTGATGATGAGAAACATATAACTATACTGGGAGATGGTACTCATGTTATGAATAATAACCTTTTATATATGGAGTATAATTATCAACAAGGCGGTGAAGAAATATTATAAAACATTATGAAATAAAATAAGAAATCAATGAATGACATTAAAATCCAATATTTATTGGTTTATTGGATTTGTTCCTCAAAGAATATAGTTCTTGTTTTGGGATGTAATGAAAGGGAGAATGTTATCATAGTATTTTCTCAACTCTAATGAGATAATGACAAATTATTCTCTTTTATTAAAACCACAATGAATGAGTATGGAATTCTCAATATGGAATGGAATTAATTGATGCAATTTTTTTGAGAAAAATATCCCTCACAAATATCGAGAGGATATGGTCTGAAAATTATTTGGTTTTCGAAAAAAGATGACGAAAATAATGGGAAGTATGAAGCCAACTTTACAAGGTTCGAAATTCATTTTCATTTGAAACATATGTAATCCATGGATCATTATTTATCGATTATTTTATGGTTAAAAACAATTTATTTGAAGGTATCATGTCACAAGAAACTTGTATCATACGAATATTTATTGTCATATTCTATCAAGATAGTGAAATAATTTACTTTTTATTTTGAATTTAATGGGAAAGTAGAATATTGTGGTGGTGGAAATAATGGTTAATGTGAATAATAAATAAGTTAATTTTCCAACATTTGATAGTTGTAGAAGGAAACATCCTCATTCCTCTTAAGAAAGAAAAGATGACTCTTATTAGTTTTGAGAAAAATTCAACCAATCCCATGATTTCATGGGATTCAAAGAAGCTACCAATGTTAATTTTCATAATTTTAGGGAAGTGAGAAAATATATAACATATTGACTAATGTGTAATGGAATCATTCCCTTAAAAAGGGAAAGGGAGAAAGACAAATCTTATCTAATCATAACTATAGAGGTTGATGTTAATATTGATGTGGTGGTGGGTAAATTAGTTTTCTCCTGAAACATGTCCACATATTTATTTGATTGTATATCATCAAAATATTTTATATCATCCCAATTTTCTGGGAAAATTATATATTCCACTTAGGATTAAAAATATGACTTGTTAGTAAAATCTCAAAAGGGATGTATAATTGAAAAATTATGTGTTACTTTGTCTCATTATAACACATAAATGTGATTTGAATGAAAACCATTTCATCATACCAATGGTTGATTTTGAAATAATTTCTATAATTAATGGGATTTAAGAATATGAATTTAAAGTCAATTGCAAGAAAAAGGATTTTTATATTTGTGAAGAAGTTGTTGAGTCCCTTATCATTAGAAAAGAAATTCCATCCTATGGTTCACATCCGAATAAAAAAATAGTATCACTTGTAAATGAAAGACAATTGGAGGAAGAGAAATCCTAATATATGGATTCTCAAAAAAATTATTTACCTAATGTGGGAGAATATATAAATGTAATTCACAAGGATTTACCTAGACAACATCTAGAGGGGGGATATGAGTTCTCAAATGATTTCATTACCAGTGAATGACCGTTATTAAAAACTCTTAATTCAGTGACCACAATTGAACTATTTAAGATTATGGAAAAGTGATGAATTTAGTGGTAAAAGATTCATTCCCCCTTTTTTCAACATGAGGATCACATCCACTAGTTTACAAGAACAATGATTGATCCATGATGATTTGCATTGATTATAGAGAAAACAATGCAATTATAATAATGAAAATGTATCCTCTACAACAAATTGATGATTTATTTGATAGAATTCATTTAGAACAACATATTTTATGATTGAAAATATATTTGGATCTCATTAATTGCATGTGGGGAAGGAAAATATTATAAAGACAACATTTCTAACCATGTATCATCTTTACGAGTTTACAATAATCCACCTTGGAGTGAATAATTCTTCCTCAGCATTTATGGATTTAATGATATTAGTGGTCAAATAATATCTCTATGATTTTGTTGTAGTAGCTATTTTTGATATATAGATATATTCCATTATATATAAGGACCATTAAAACCATAGTACAGTTGTTCTGGAGACTCAATAAAGAAAATATTTAGATGAAATTTTTAAGAAATGTGAATTTTGTCTTCAATTAGATTCTTTAATAACTATATTTTATATATGAATAAAATCTCAGTTTATCTTGTGAAGAAAAAGGTTGTTCATAAATGGCGCACACCAAAGAACATGACCATGTATATAGTTTCACTAGAGTATCAGCATATTATCATCATTTCATTGTGAATTTTTATCGATCAGATAACACATTTTCATAAATTATTGTTAAAGAGGTTAACTTCATGTTCACAAAATAATGTGAAGAATATTTTGATGAAATTAATTACAGACTAGTGAACACTATGATCATGACTATACAATCATGAAATAGAGAATTTTTTATTTATAGTGATTCATAATAAAATATATGGATGTGTACATATGTTGAATGATAGACATATTTTCTATGATTCCACTAAGCAAAGAACTCTTTAATAGAATGATCAATCTAATGATATTGAATTAGGAGCTATTATAATTTCTCAAGAAATAATGAGAAAATAACTCTATGGTAAAAGTTGTGGGATATGTAATGATCTAACATGTTTTAATTATATCTTCTCAAAGAATGAAATTAACAGGAGGCAAAATAAATGGATTGAACAAATTATGGATAATGATTTTTAAATAGACCATCATGTAGGGATTAAAAATAAGGTAGTAGAAGCATTGAATAGAATGGATCATGAAGATATAAAAAAATGAGGATTTAAAGGGGTCATGCATCCATGGATTTAATGAATTTAAATATTGGAGTTATCAGGAAAGGTGAAACATAAATACATATCCAAATAATTTTCCAACCAACTTTATTAAAATTTATTATATTTTAGTATTATGAAGATGAAAAATTATAAAAGAAAATGAATCTTTTAATTATGGGAAGATCATAGACATTCAGTATAAGGATAGAATTTGGATATTTTGGAAGATACAATGCGTTCCCTCTATAAAAGATCATTAAAGAAATTAATGGGATTGATCCTATTGATAGAATTTATTTATACGCCCTTTTTACACTAAGTTGTATAGGGATATAATGGATCATTTATAGTTGGATTATATGATGTTATAAATTTCTGATTGTGTGTCAATATGATTATTTTTTCAACATTGGAAGGGTGAAAGAAAACATCCTAGAGGATTCATGAAACATATCAAAATTCCTAAATTGAATTTGTCTAAAATTACTACAGAATTTATTATTTGATTACCAAGGACCCTAAGAAAGAATGATTTAATATGGGTACATGGTGATCAACTAACAAAATGTGGAAAAAAATTTCATCTATGAATGATGTTCCACCAGAGCGGTTTACATGACTCTATATTCATGATATTTTAAGTCTTTGTGTTTCACCCTATTAAATTGTGTATTATCATGATCCATGATTTACATGAAAATTTAGGAAGACTATTCAGAATGTTTGGGATATACATCATTTTTTGATCATTTCATACAACCCATCGAGACAAATTATTAATGGAACATTTAATAATTACAATTCATGCAAAGAAAATTCTCACATAAAAGTCAAGGTACGATGGATCCATACCTTCCTTTTGAAAAATTGTCCATCAGAAATTTTTTCCCTTAAAGTATTCAAATAGAACCATATGAAACATTATGTGGAAGGATATGTCTTACATCAACATGTTGGGATGATGTTGATGAATGGATGATTGTAGGGCTAGTTCATATGAAGAAATCACTAAAAAATGTAAATACAATTCAATCAAATATTAAATAATATCATAGAAGAAAGAGACATGTCAATAAATGGAGAATTAATTTGGTGATTGAGGTGGGGTATCATGAATGTTTCAAAATGTATTTCCATGGAAGTGTGTTATATGGTTCGGTTAAAATGTGAAAGTAAACCCCAGGTACATCAAAACATGTGAAATTTTAATGAAAATTAAAGATGTGGGTTATCATATTACAATGCCACATACCCTTTAAAATGTTCATAGTATGTTCCATGTCTCTTTGTGAAGTTTGTACGCACTAGACCCAATGCATGTTCTCAATTTTGAATAAATATAATTGGAACTATATTTTTCTTACTTTGATGAAGATGTCCTGATTCTACACACCAGGGATCATGTTATTTTGGATTAATATGAATCTAATTCGAAAGAAAATTTGGAAAACTCATAGAATTGAATATGTGTATTGGGAACCAGAAGATCTTGTAAAGAAGAAAACCTCTATATTTTTGATAGGTGAAATTCATGAAATGTTGAAGAGAAGATTTTTTAAGAGGGGAGAATTTAGAAACCCATAATTCTATTAATGATATTTCCATTACCGTTGTTATTTTATATAGAATAAATCACAAAGAAAAACTTATAGAATACAATAAAATATTAATAAATATTGTATTAAGGGAATAAAAAGTATTTCTAGGTTTTATGACACCTATATCAATGGAATCATAACTCAACTTTTAGAATAGTAATGTGACTATACGAAATAGTAATATGACCAATAGAATTATTACATAACATGTTAAATTATAAATAATAATTTTGTATCCTATAATTTAAAATATGATATATTTATATCATGATATTTATAACTAAATGTCCTTAAAATAAGTAATTATGTTTTAATATTTCATAAATATTATATTAAAAATTAAAAATAGTTTTATATTTTAATATAAAACTATCTTCATTAAATACATAAATAAATTATTAATTTTTAATATTATTAGGACAATTTTTTTTATGATACCATAATTATGATTCCAATATGTTATAAAACCCATTATAATAATAAAATCAATATTTTCCAAGTAAATAATGTTTTTTAAATTAATTTTCTCATATTTGGAAAATTATATACTTAAAATGGAGTTCATTTATGAATTCTACATGTAGAATAATGGTTATGTATAATTTTATTGTGCTTTTTCTAAAATAATAGATATTTTTATGAATTGTAAAATACAAAAATTTAATATATTTAATAAATACATGAAATATTGTGTCATGGATGATGTGCAGACAATTTAAGACCAAATTATAGAACACTAATTTATTACATCAATATATTTGGTGATAATTAATAAACAATTCATATTATTGAGCCAAAATAATAAAAAATGCATAAAATATGCATCAAACCACCCCTCCCCACCAATATTAATACCAACCCTCACAACATTTTCATGTCACGCCTCTTAAGCCTTAAATCAAGCCCATTTTCTATGAAATACTCTTCTCATGAAAATCCCACACTTTTATGATACATTTTTTATAATGAAAAGTCAAATCCATTTTTTATAAAGAGGATGTAAAGGAGGATAAATTCAAAATGTTAAATATTTTATCTTTACTTTTATTTTAATTTGGTTTTCATTTATTTTATTATCCTCCCACCACCACCTCCTATCAAAGGGAATGAAAACTACAATAACTTTTATATAATGTAATTTTATTGTGATAATTCTACAATTAATATTTTTAATGTATTCCCTCTCCCTTTTATTAAAAAAATAAAAATATCATCTTTGTTTTATTGATCTGCCAGCTCTATGGTTGATGATTGTTTTTTCACTAACACCACAATGGATGTTTATAAATCCATAATTACGGTTAATTTAAATTGTATTATAGATATAATATGTTATTTTTTATAGAACCAATATTTATACATGATATTAATTAATGAAAAAACATGTTCATGATGATGAAAGAACCACAAAAATAATCTAAATGATAATCACTATTATCTTCTTAATAAACCACCATAGAGTTATACAAATAAACCAATTAGAAAAACTAAGAGATGAAACTATCCCAAATAACAAAATTTAATCTTTTTTCAAAAAAGAAGTTCAGAAATGAACTTAATAAAATTATAATAAATTAAATACTAGTAGAAATTTATTTTAATAAATTACTTATTTTATTTTCCTTCAGTATCCAGTAAAATAAGTACATTTAAATTACACATTCAAACATAAGGTTTGGATTTCTTCCCAAACCTCCAATTTTTCTTTGTGTAATACATTCTCCCTCTTCCAATCAATGTAATTATTCATTAATTTTATTAGAATCATCCAAAATATGATTATATGTTATAAAATATTGTTTATAGTTCATTTTATTTTACATTTCTGGGGAAATAAATATTTTATAAGTTATCTTTTTTGATTTATCCAGATAACCAAGCCCGATTAAAGTGAACTTCTCATGTGATTATACATTATTAAGTTGAATCAATAATTTGTTTAAAAATATTTATATATATAAAATCACTAATATTGTCATGAAAATTTATATTTTTTTATTTCTTTTTTTTAAACAATTATAAAAAATTTAGATTATTTTTCCAAATGATCTATTTGTTACAATGTAAAAGGTAATCTCTCTCAATGTTTCACTAATGATTTTATTAGTGTATTATCATATACATCAATAAATCTATTGAATATTTGTATTTAGCGAGATTTAACTCTTATAATTATCATCTTTCATATTTTATTAAACTGTTTATGATCAATTTTACTACATATGTTTTGCCTTACAGTTCACCATACTACATAGAATATTTAGTGACAATGTTTACTGATTGGGGTATGTTTTTTAAATATTATATGTATCTGCTATTTATACTTAAAACCATTCATATGAAGAATTAATTCGACTTATTAGGTAATTTTTGGGGATTTATATATCCACTCGATGCATTGGTATGTCTCACTTGACAAAACATAAATGGATTTAGTTAATGTCGAAACCATTTAATTTTAGATGTCTGGGTAGAGGCATTGATGGTATGTGTATGAAGTCCAAAATTATGAATTTCCACATTAGGATATTATTAATATATAATTCATTAAATTATTTGATTATTATATTATCCATGATCCAGTATCATTCTATGGTGGTTATTTTAATTAAAATATTTATTCAGTTTTTATTAATTACATATTATGCTCATGATTAAGTTCTAATGGAATGGTTTTTTTTTCATTCACCAGGATTTATTATTTATATTTTCTTTTATTGTATTTTATACCCTTACCGAGCATCTGAGTTCACAATTTTATTATTTTATATATTTCCCCTAATACGAGGAAATATATTATGAATTACATATAGGGGCAATCTATGAGTTATGAATGTTTCAAATGGAGTTGCGATGTAGTTTTTATTTTCATGTTGTAAGGTATAACATATGTTTTATATGGAATTGAAAAAATAATATGCAATTTATTGAATAAAGATATGGATTTGTTGTTTATTATTCTAATGTAATAAATTAAGGAATTGGTTTTGGGATACTCGGTTCAGTGTCATTACAGAAAAGAATTTCCTAAAAACCACAAACTCACTTAGCTAAGAGAATAGCCAAATAATCACCACCTCGATAACCAAAAATCACTACCAAAATACAATAACCTAAACACTAAAAAACACAGCCACATCCCACCTATAATCACCATATTAGATCACAAACATACATATTATCCCCACAAGAATGAACACACATCAGAACACATCAACAATCATTTTGCATATATAACAAAGTGGATTTTATCATATTACTATTTATTTTAGTGGAATTATCAAACAATACTAAATACTAAGGAAACCATTTCAGTATAAAAATATATGTGGTCAAATAATGGCCATTTTAGTGTGATCACCACAATGAAATTAGACACATTAGTCACATCATGTATCATTCTGCCCAAAAAATACCCCAATTACCATAATTTTCAATGGGATATCAAGATCATAAAATATATCTTATTACAATATCATAATAACTACAATTATGTAAAAAATATGAATAATCCCCCCTTTTCACCATCAATTTCAATTAGATGATTCATTAAAATTTATTATGAATGGAAAACCATAACCCATAGACGAACAAGAGTAAATAAATCCCACATGATACCCTAAAAGATAAATGATGGATTGATTTCATAAAGATGATTTTCAATAAGGATATGCATCAAATGATAATGAATAAATGCCTTCAAACCACAATCACGCATAAGAAACCTCATATCAACAAAAAAAATGTACCATATTATCATAAAAAAATGGAAATCACCCCCAAAACTATTAATTAAACACTCTAGTGAGTTTATGAATTAATAAGGAAGGTAGAAAAACATACCATATATTTCTAGTGAGATCCACAAGAACCAATGAATTTAAGAGGGATGGAGTGGGGTATAAATTCCATCAAAATTTCCAAGGTCTCACCACGAAAAGAGGGCTATGAGGGTTTAGATGAATTATAAGAATTGAATGATAAAATAACATAAAAATTGTAAATACATGGGTTTCACATCATATAATATATATACATGAAATTAATTCAATGGTAACTCACACAAGACAACATTCTATAAAAGAGGGTCATCATGATATTTATTCTATACATTCCAGGGATTCCACTAAATTTTCATTTAATCCATTTCAATAAATCCACATTAGACACATACAAGTAGTTTACTAGTTAGATAAACAGGCTGTGAAGCACATTTACATGTCTTATTATAAAAATACTCCACATAAACTTCATTATGCACCTCTAATGCAGTTGAAGAATCAACTAAAAACACATGAAACCTCCCATAAACATATTTATAAACCAAGAAGATAAATGTAATATACCTTGAAGTCATGGGATGCTACATTATACCCAATTAAAAAATTCCCCCCTCAAGTATCAAAAATCATGCCAAAAAATAAAGGGGCGCGAACAACCATCCTGTGGGAAATATCTCAAGGATATCATTACTTCTAGAGGCGAGGACCAAACAAACAAAAAACCAATTGTCAAAAAAAATCTCACAATACCACATAACTATATAGTTACATCATGAAAATAAATTCATCCTCCAAACATCACAAACCAACAACATCCAAAACAAACAAAACACATCACCCTAAACACAAGAATTAGGAAATTTTATCCTCAATTTCTAGATTTTTTATTATATATGAATCACTAAGATTCTATCATGGGTTCAATCACATCATAGTTAAATGAATTCGGATTAAGAATCGGTTATTCCCCTATTCATATATTGTAACATTATCACATATCATAAATAAATTAAACAAAAATATCATATCCAAATAATATCTAAACATCACTTCGTAAGATAATAGAAAAAAAATTGAAACATCCTCAGGACTAAGAATGAATCCACTTCCCTTTCAAACAAGTACTCTCCTCCAGCCCACCATACCACTACAAAAAATCAATCTATGAAATTTAATGTCTATTTAGAACCCTCAATGTAAAGACCCGTAAAATTCAAGGGAAAGTTTTTCTTAATTTTCTTTGGAATTTTACAAGATCGCGGTTTCTGATGGCACCTGATTCCGAGGCCCGGTGTGCCCGGAATCAATTTCCGAAGTTTGGCTTGGGTACGTTCAGTGAACGAACGAGCGGGAATTCCTAACTTTTGATCTGTTGTTCGGAATTGAAATCCGAGGACACCGATGAACTCGCAGCGCTGATATTCGCTTAAGGAGACCTTCTCCGAAGTTGCGTTTATAGCGGGATGAAAGTTAGTTTTTGGGAGAATTATAAAAAAAATTGAATAAAAATGTGGAACACTTTTTATTTTATTTTTTGTTAGTTAACTTCTCCCAAAGGGAGTTAAAGGTGGGACCCACATCCACTTAACCTCCCTTGGGAGGATTAAGTGTGGTGGGGCCCACATGAAACCCAACTTTTCATATCCTCTCAAAACTCCTTTAACCCCTCTTTAATTAACATGAAAACTTGTTAATTAATTTGGAGTTATTTTTATTTGAATTTCAAACCATTGAAATTCAATTTGATTAAGTGTGTGAATAAAATAAGTCGCTCAATTATTTTATTTGGTTAGATTTTTCTAGCCTTCTTTAGAGCATTTTGGGTTCTTCTACTTCTTCTTCAAACTTGACGAAGAACGCTCAAGCTTTGATGAAGAACGCTCAAGCTCCGACGAAGAACACCGCTCCTCTCTTCTTCGTAGCCGATTGTACCCGAAGATCGACGACGCCTTCCGTGTCAAATAAAAGGGAACGCCGCTTCCTCCTCGGACTTCCTTCGTCGGCTTACGAAGATTCTCCAATGACATACCTCTTCGGACGTACCTCTTCGTCATCGGATTTGACGAACGATTACCGCGTCGCCCGACCTCCGTGACGTTGTCTTCCGCTGGTCGTTGACAATCTTCGAACTTGAAACCAAGGTAGGGTTGTTGTTGATTATTTATTTATTTATTTATTCTCATTTGTGGTTCTAGCATGACAAATGTGAGGATATTTAAATATGTGTTATCGTTTAACGTGAAGGGGGCCGGACCACATGAACACAGCCGAACCCCTCCTTTGTTCTGGTTGATTTATCTTGCGGGTGAAACAATATGGCGTGGTGCCGTCGCACCACGCGGAAATTCGCACCGTGGAAGAATCATCATGAACGCGACGCCGTCGTGCCGCGTCGAAGGGAATCGAAGGCGCCGCGCCTGGAGTGGGGCCGTGGCGGAGGGGCGCGGTGCCGTCGCACCGCGCCGGACGACGAACACCGCGGTCGGTTCCGGGCCGCGGCGAGACGGGAAGACCGGCGGCTCGCCGGGCCGCCCGTGTCGGATGTCGGAAGGGGACCGGCTTGCCGGTCCCGTTGGAGAAAAACCAGCCGGCCAGGTGGCCGGCCGGAAGGTCAAAGACCAGGGGAACTTAATTCCCTCGGTCAGCTCTAAAGCCCCCCCATTTATGAGGGGGGGGGGGGTGGTTTCTTGAGGGGGGGCAGGCGGCCCCCCGATTCTCTTCAAAGCAGGCCCCCACGAGGGGGGGCCGGTTCCCAAAGGCGCGGCTAAAAGTCGTGCCGCCTTTTGATAAAGCGGGGGCTTTTCCCCCCGCGCATGGAGACAAGCAGCGCCAGGCCGCGCCACCGCGCCGGGCCGACCCAGGGGGGGGGGGGGGGGGTCGGGCCGGGTCGGCCCGGACCCGGACCCCCCGTTTCGAGACAGTTTCAGTCTTTTGGCCATAACATGAGCCATGGACCTCCGATTGATGAACCGTCTACGGCAACGTGATCCTTGGATCGAGATGGTCGTTTCGGTTTATCGCACTCAAAGTTTCGGAATACTTTGAGTTTGGCCGGGTTGGTTCGTTCACGAAACCAACCGGGCCTTCGGAGCGGAAACGCTCATATCTTGAGCTACGGACGTCCGATTGACGTGACGTCAGCTTTGTTGTGTTCCTCTTTGTGAGACAGATCTTTCGGCATACTCCGCCTGAGGTTTGGACACAGGTGGAGTACGGTTGGGTTGGTTTTTCCTTAAAAACCAACCGGGCCCCGGGGACGAAAATGCCAATAACGCTCAGACCGGGCGTCTGATCGACACGCCGTCTGTTGCGTTGAATTCCTGTTGACGATACTGAACTTTTGGATACATCAACTCTGGACTTTGTGACAGTTGATGTATCAGCCTCTCGGCTCGTGGAGCGGACCCTCCGAACGAGCTTGTTGTGTGCGGGAACCCAAGTGCTGGCTGCGACTGTGACTACTACTGCTACTACTGCTATTGTGACTGCGACGACGACAGTACAGAGATCCTGTGTGGATTCGACGACGACGACTACAGCACTCAGCGATCCTACGTGGATCAGTGCTACAGGTCCTGTGTGGGCCCGATCCTGTGTGGGTCCGATCCTATGTGGGTATTTGCGCTCAGCGGTCCTGTGTGAACCAGCGCCTACAGGTCCTCTGTGGGCCCGATCCTGTGTGGGTCTTTTGCAGGGGTTAGTTACCTATCGATCCTTCGTTGGTCCGACGACTTAGATGGATCAGAGATCATCTTTATCGTCCCTTGAAGAAGTATGCCTGTTTGAGTTGAATCCTGTTTCTTTCTTGTGTGGATTGTTTTGAGCTATCCTGTGTGGATTACGTTTTTCTTTCCTATGTGGAATACGTTTACCTTCCAGTGTGGACTGAGTTGTACATGGGCTCGGAGGTTGGAGCATATTTGAAATTGATGACTTAGGTATATGTATGGGCATATACCCAAGTAGTGTCGGTTGTTACTTCGTGATTGTACCTTCCTTTGTGGTTTATCCTTTGTGGATTTTGAGAGACCTTCAGGGGTCTCATGGTCCCTACTGAGTAGCTTATACTCACCCCTGCACAGGCTTTGCCCGCACTACGTTGTGTTGGTTGCAGACGGCGGAAAACGTTGATCTTGGCTGAGGCTTGCAGAGCAGGACGGTACCTGGAGGTGGACCACTGGGCGAGACGTACTAGGAGCGGACGGTGGGACCCGTGGAGTAGTGGAGCTATCTGTACCCATCCTTCAGGTGGGATCTCCAGTGGACAGCATGGTGTAGCGGCTTCTACTTACAGTTGTTGTTTTCCCTTTCGAGTTGTACTTTACTTTAGTTTGGGTTTGTATTCTAGCCCATTTACTTTTCCGCACTTTCAGTTGTACTCTGTTTTTACTTAGTGTTTACTTTCCACTTGCTTACTCTGTGGTGCTTGTTTACTTTTCAAAGGAAATGCCTTCCCTTTTTGTTGGTATTTACGCCTTGGTGCTAGTCGCCCACCCCTGGCCTATGGAAGGCGGGCATGGGGTAGTCACGGCACGGACCCCGAGGGCGGGTCGTGACAAATTGTTATCAGAGGAGTTCGGTTCTACCGCGAACATTGATCTTTTCTATGTGAAGCAATAATGTTTAGTGTATTGAGTGTGGTTCTCAGTCCAGGGAGTCCAGTGTTGGTGCGGAGGCCGACGTATCCATACACCAGGACCCTGACTTCTGATTTCCTACTTAATGCACGAAAACATTGATTGCGTGTGTGTTTCAAAGTATTCTTTGTGATTACTTATATCAGCTCACCAGGTATATTGTTCTGACCGTGGCACACCTGTTTCCTTTTCAGGATGGCCCCACGACGGCAGCCAGCTAGGGTTCCGAGAGTCGAGTGTGACGACAGCCCACCGAGCGACGAGGCTTCGGTGCAGGGCCCTTTGTCAGCAGTGGCACCGGCGGTAGCACTACCCGCCGAGCCCCCGATGCTTCCAGCGCCAGCCGCTGACGATGCACGTCGCCTCAGCGCACTGCATGAGTTTCAGTGCCAGCGACCACCCAGGTTTCGCGGGGAGACGGATCCCTAGGCAGCCGAGGACTGGCTGGAGGCAGTAGTACGTGTGTTTAGGCTAGTGAGGACACCAACAGACCTCATGGTGATCCTCGATGTGAGCCTACTACACGCAGGAGCAGGACAATGGTGGAGCTTGATGCTCCAGGTGCACAATGAGGCATCTCTTCTATGGACGGACTTTGAGAGCCTCTCCCACTCGGAGTTCGTCCCAGCCACCCTTCGTGCGGTGCGTATCCAAGAGATTCTTTAGCTGCGGCATGGCAGAATGACGGTCACTCAGTACTCGGCGAGATTTACCGATCTCTCGCGCTACTCGACCGACATGGTACATGACCCATTCTTCCGGCCCCGGACCTTCGAGCAGGGTTTGAGACACGAGATCAGGGCATCACTGATCTCCCTCAACATACCGACTCAGACAGGAGTACTGGAGCGGGCCCTTCTGATCGAGAGCTTCATTGCTGAGTCTATACCAGCGCAGCACCCACCGCAGGGCAGCACGTGGCAGAGTCATCTGCAGCAGGCAGTCGACGGATGACTCAGGGGTCCAGACAGACCAGACCATCGGGCAGACGACCTCAGGGCACTAGCTCAGCAGTGCGGGGCACACAGCGAGGAGCCAGTCTTTCGAGAGGCAGACAGTGCTACTCGTGCGGCGGGCAGGGCCACATGGATCGTGACTACCCGACCCGCCGTGCCGAGGAGTAGCAGACAGTTGAGGGACCACCGAGGCAGAGGCAGAGGGTCAACCGTGGCGGTCCGCAGGGAGGAGGCGGACGAGGCAGAAGAGCTGGCCGAGCAGCAGGTGGTGGACGACGCTTTCAGGCTCTGCCACCACCACCACCAGGAGGTCCACCCCGACCACAGGGAGCTGGCGGGCAGAGACAGGCATAGCTCCAGGCAGCAGAGGCCTACGACCACGGAGCACCCAAGATGATTCAAGGTACTATCTGTGTCTATTCCACCCTTGCTGCAGTTCTTATAGACACAGGAGCGAGTCACTCTTTCATAGCTGCTGCCCTTGTTCGGAGCTCGGAGATTCCGATAGAGCCGTTGGCTCGATCCTTACGGCTAGAGACTCCTACGGGAGCAGACTCGACGATTATGCACTGGTGCCGGCAGTGTGAGCTTTCTCTAGGAGGCGAGAGCTTCGGCTGGGATCTTCTTGAAGCAGCGTCGAGGCCTTACGACGTCATCTTTGGCATGGATTGGCTATCTACGGTCCATGCACAGATTGATTGTTTTAGGCGCAAGGTGCGTTGTGTACGCACTGACGGGAGCAGGTTCACCTTCAACGGCGAGAAGGGAGCCTTAGCAGCACCGGATGGACTTCCGCCGAGGAGAGGACAACCCATCACTCATCAGTTGGCTAGACTCATCCTTGGAGCAGTTGACGTGCTGAGTCCTGGTTTTCCTGCAGTGGTGGATCAGTTTGCGGACGTTTTTCCCGACGACGTTCCAGGGCTACCTCCTCGTAGAGAGGTAGACTTTTATATTGAATTGTACCCCGGAATAGCCCCGATATCCACTCCAGCATATCGGATGGCCCCCACCGAGCTTCGAGAGCTACGAGTACAGTTGGAGGACTTGCAGGGCAAGGGGTTCATCCGACCCAGTGTTTCACCCTGGGCTTCCCCGATATTGTTCGCCAAGAAGGCGGACGGGATCTTGCGACTTTGTGTTGACTATCGTTGCCTGAACCATGTTACAGTGAGGAACAAGTATCCTCTACTGAGTATTGATGACCTCTTTGATCAGCTCAAGGGAGCACGGTGGTTCTCGAAGATAGACCTCAGGTCAGGCTATCATCAGCTTAGAGTCAGAGACGAGGATGTGCAGAAGACGGCCTTCAGATGTCGGTATGGCCACAATGAGTTCTTGGTTATGCCTTTCGGTGTAACCAATGCTCCAGCAGTGTTCATGGCTCTCATGAACAGGATCTTTCAGCCATACCTCGATCGGTTTGTCATGGTCTTCATCGAAGACATTATGATTTACTCTACGACTGAAGAGGAGCACGCCTATCACTTGCGAGTTGTACTAGACACACTCCGAGAGAACCAGCTTTATGGTAAGCTCTTGAAGTGCCAGTTCTGGATACGCGAGGTCCACTTCTTGGGACACGTTATCTCTGAGGCGGGAGTTACAGTGGATCCTGCAAAGATCGAGGTTGTGTTAGCATGGGAGCCACCCAAGAGCGTGACTGAGGTTCGGAGTTTCTTGGGACTAGATGGATACTATCGGAGATTCGTACCGGACTTCTCTAGAGTTGCGGCACCACTCACAGCTTTGACGAAGAAGGGGAAACCCTTTGTGTGGTCAGACAGATGTCAGTAGAGCTTCCAGGAGCTGAGACAGAGATTGACTAGCGCACCTATCTTGAGGTTGCCTGAGGAGGGAGTAGGGTACGTAGTCTACTGCGATGCATCAGGTACTGGACTCGGATGTGTTCTGATGTAGGAGCGGGCATTGATCGCCTATGGATCACGTCAGTTGAGGCCGCATGAGAAAAACTACGCTACCCATGACCTGGAGTTAGCAGCAGTGGTCTTCGCTCTGAAGACATGGCGACACTATCTGATGGGCGAGCGCTTTACAGTCTTTTCCGATCATCAGAGTCTCAGGTATATCTTCTCACAGAAGGACCTGAACCTGAGACAGCGGTGATGGCTCGAGTTCCTCCAGGACTATGACATTGAGATAGTCTATACTCTTGGGAAGGGGAACGTAGTAGCCGATGCCCTCAGCAGGAGGACGAGCATTCAGCTACTTGAGGAGGCGACAGAGCAGCTAGCCTCTTTGCAGATATCCTTCGTGGATAGAGATGGAGCAGCCTTCCTCCAGTCTCTCACAGTCACCCCTCCACTACTGCAGTGGGTCAGAGAAGCACATCGTGAGGATGCTGACTGTGAGACACGGCGTGTACTGATATTCTCGGGACAGGCACCTGATGGTTTCTCCCTTGGAGCAGAGCACGACATCCTTTTCAGAGGACGTACCATGGTACCAGTCACTTTGCAAGAGGAAGTGCTAAGAGAGTTTCACACTTCTCCTTTGGCGGTACATCCTGGAGTGGCGAAGATGTACCAGGACCTCAGACGACAGCACTGGTGGCCGGGCATGAAGAAGGCAGTAGCAGAGTTTGTTTCTCGATGCCTCACCTGCCAGCAGGTGAAGGCAGAGCATCAGGTACCAGCAGGCTTGGTACAGCCCTTGGAGGTTCCAGAGTGGAAGTGGGACGACATATCTATGGACTTCGTGACTGGACTTCCACGCACTTCCAGAGGTCAGGACTCCATCTGGGTGATTGTTGACCGACTCACCAAGTCGGCATACTTCTTACCCATCAGAGAGCAGGGCTCAGTGGAGAGCTTGGGACGTCTCTACGTTCAGGAGATTGTGCGACTCCACGGTGTTCCATCATCTATCGTCTCTGATCGAGATGCTCACTTTACTTCCTGGCTTTGGAAGGGGTTACAGGAGGCGTTCGGGACGCAGCTACGTCTGAGCACAGCCATTCACCCTCAGACGGATGGTCAGACAGAGAGGACCATTCAGACTCTCGAGGACATGCTCCGCGCATGTGTCCTCGACTTTGGTCATAGCTAGGAGGACCACCTACCCTTGGTGGAGTTTGCGTACAACAACAGCTACCACTCCACCATCGGGATGGCACCGTACGAGGCGTTGTACGACCGACCTTGTAGATCTCCTTTGTGCTGGACAGACCCTGGGGAGTCAGCACCGGTGGGACCGGAGATGGTCCAGGCCACGACAGAGAAGGTCCAGGTCATCCAGGAGCGGATGAGGAAAGCTCAGAGCCGGCAGAAGTCATATGCTGATAGGAGGCGGAGGCAACTAGAGTTCGAGGATGGAGACCACATCTTCTTGCGGGTCTCACCTCGACGTGGTATTCGGAGATTTGGCCGAGGCGGCAAGTTATCTCCGCGCTTCATCAGACCCTTCAAGATCCTCAGTAGGATTGGTGAGGTGGCTTATCGCCTGGCTCTACCAACTCAATTTCACCGGGTGCACGACGTCTTCCACGTGTCTCAGCTGAGGAGATACGTGCACGACCCGACGCACATCATTGACCATGGGGAGATTGACGTTGACGATGGGGCGACTTTTACGGAGGTCCCGGTGGAGATAGAGGATCGACAGAAGCGGGTCCTACGTGGGAGATCGATTCCTCTTGTGCGCATCAGATAGCAGCACGAGAATCTCCAGGAGAGCGCATGGGAGTAGGAGGCTCAGATGCGTGCTCAGTACCCTCATTTGTTTCCCTAGTTTTTGATGTATCTTTATGGGGATGTAAAGCCCTGAGGTGGGAGTAATGTAAAGACCCATAAAATTCAAGGGAAATTTTTTCTTAATTTTCTTTGGAATTTTACAAGAGCGTTGTTTCTGACGACACCTGATTCTGAGGCCCGGTGTGCCCGGAATCAATTTCCAAAGTTTGGCTCGGGTACGTTCAGTGAACGAACGAGCGGGAATTCCTAACTTTTGATCCGGTGCTCGGAATTGAAATCTGAGGACACCGATGAACTCGCAGCGCCGATATTCTCTTAAAGGGACCTTTTCCGAAGTTGGGTTTATAGCGGGATGAAAGTTAGTTTTTGGGAGAATTATAAAAAAATTGAATAAAAATGTGGAACACTTTTTATTTTATTTTTTGTTAGTTAACTTCTCCCAAAGGGAGTTAAAGGTGGGATCCACATCCACTTAACCTCCCTTGGGAAGATTAAGTGTGGTGGGGCCCACATGAAACCCAACTTTTCATCTCCTCTCAAAACTCCTTTTACCCCTCTTTAATTAACATGACAACTTGTTAATTAATTTGGAGTTATTTTTATTTGAATTTCAATCCTTTGAAATTCAATTTGATTAAGTGTGTGAATAAAATAAGTCTCTCACTTATTTTATTTGGTTAGATTTCTCTAGCCTTCTTGAGAGCATTTTGGGTTCTTCTCCTTCTTCTTCAGACTTGACAAAGAACGCTCAAGTTTTGATGAGGAACGCTCAAGCTCCGACGAAGAACGCTGCTCCTCTCTTCTTCGTAGCCGATTGTACCCGAAGATCGACGACGCCTTCCGTGTCAATGAAAAGGGAATGTCGCTTCCTCCTCGTTCTTCATTCGTCGGCTTACGAAGATTCGCCAACGACGTACCTCTTCGGACGTACCTCTTCGTCATCGGATTTGACGAACGATTACCGCGTCGCCCGACCTCTGCGACGTTGTCTTCCGCTGGTCGTTGACGATCTTCGAACTTGAAACCAAGGTAGGGTTGTTGTTGATTATTTATTTATTTATTTATTCTCGTTTGTGGTTCTAGCATGAAAAACGTGAGGATTTTTAAATATGTGTTATCGTTTAACGTGAAGGGGGCCGGACCGCATGAACACGGCCAAACCCCTACTTTGTTCTTGTTGATTTATCTTGCGGATGAAACAAGATGGTGTGGTGCCGTCGCACCATGCGGAAATTCGCACCGTGGAAGAATCATCACGAATGCGACGCCGTCGCGCCGCGTCGAAGGGAATCGAAGGTGCCGCGGCCGGAGCGGGGCCGTGGCAGAGGGGCACGGTGCCGTCGCACCGCGCCTGACGACGAACACCGCGGCCTGTTCCGTGCCGCGGCAAGACGGGAAGACCGGCGGCTCGTCGGGCCGCTGGTGTCGGAAGTCGGAAGGGGACCGGCTTGCCGGTCCCGTTGGAGAAAAACCAGCCGGCCAGGTGGCCAGCCGGAAGGTCAAAGACCGGGGGAATTTAATTCCCCCGGTCAGCTCTAAAGCCCCCCATTTATGAGGGGGGGGGGTTTCTTGAGGGTGGGTAGGCGGCCCCCCGATTCTCTTCAAAGCAGGCCCCCACGAGGGGGGGACGGTTCCCAATGGTGCGGCTAAAAGCCGCGCCGCCTTTTGATAAAGTGGGGGCTTTGTCCCCCGCGCGTGGCGACAAGCGGCGCCAGGCCGCGCCGCCGCCGGCTGCGCCGCGCCGCCGCGCCGGACCGCGCCGCCGCGCTGGACCGCCGCCGGCCGGGCCGCGTCGGACCCGGGTCGGGTCGACCGGGTTCAGGCCGACCCAGGGGGGTCGGGCCGGGTCGGCCCGGACCCGGACCCCCCGTTTCAAGACGGTTTCGGTATTTTGGTCATAACTTGAGACACGGACCTCCGATTGACGAACCGTCTGTGGCAACGCGATCCTTGGATCGAGACGGTCGTTTCGGTTTATTGCAGTCAAAGTTTCGGAATACTTTGAGTTCGGCTGGGTTGGTTCGTTCACGAAACCAACCGGGCCTTCAGAGCGGAAACACTCATATCTTGAGCTACGGACGTCCGATTGACATTCCGTCAGGTTTGTTGTGTTCCTCTTAGTGAGACGGATCTTTTGGCATACTCCTCCCGAGGTTTGGACGCAGGTGGAGTACGGTCGGGTTGGTTTTGCCTAAAAAACCAACCGGGCCCCGCGGACGAAAATGCCAATAACTCTCAGACCGGGCGTCCGATCGACGCGCCGTCTGTTGCGTTGAGTTCCTGTTGACAGTACGGAAGTTTTGGATACATCAACTCTGGACTTTGTGACAGTTGATGTATCAGCCTCTCGGCTCATGGAGCAGACCCTCCGAACGAGCTTGCTGTGTGCGGGAACCCTAGTGCAGGCTGCGACTGTGACTACTACTGCTACTACTGCTACTGTGACTGCGACGACGATAGTACAGAGATACTGTGTGGATTCGACGACGACGACTACAGCACTCAAAGATCCTACGTGGATCAGTGCTACAGGTCATGTGTGGACCCAATCCTGTGTGGGTCCGATCCTGTGTGGGTCTTTGCGCTTAGCGGTCCTGTGTGAACTAGCGCCTACAGGTCCTGTGTGGGCCCGATCGTGTGTGGGTCTTTTGCGGGGGTTAGTTACCTATCGATCCTTCGTGGGTCTGATGACTTAGATGGATCAGAGATCATCTTTATCGTCCCTTGAAGAAGTATACCTGTGTGAGCTGAATCCTATTGCTTTCCTGTGTGGATTGTGTTGAGCTATCCTGTGTAGATTACATTTTGCTTTCCTGTGTGGAATACGTTTACTTTCCTGTGTGGACTGAGTTGTACTTGGGCTCGGAGGTTGGAGCGTATTTGAAATTGATGACTTAGGTATATGTATGGGAATATACCTAAGCATTGTCGGTTGTTACTTCGTGATTGTACCTTCCTTTGTGGTTTATCCTTTGTGGATTTTGAGAGACCTTCAGGGGTCTCGGGGTCCCTACTGAGTAGCTTATACTCACCCCTGCACGGGCTTTGCCCGCACTATGTTGTGTTGGTTGCAGACGACGGACAACGTTTATCTTGGCTGAGGCCTGTAGAGCAGGACGGTACCTGGAGGTGGACCACTGGGAGAGACGTACTAGGAGCGGACGGTGGGACCCGTGGAGCAGTGGAGCTATCTGTACCCATCCTTCAGGTGGGATCTCTAGTGGACAGCACGGTGTAGCGTCTTCTACTTACAGTTGATGTTTTCCCTTTCGAGTTGTACTTTACTTTCAGTTTGGGTTTGTATTCTGGACCATTTACTTTTCCGCACTTTCAGTTGTACTCTGTTTTTACATAGTGTTTACTTTCCCCTTGCTTACTCTATGGTGCTTGTTTACTTTTCAAAGGCAATGCCTTCCCTTTTTGTTGGCATTTACGCCTGGGTGCTAGTCGCCAGCCCCTGGCCTATGGAAGGAAGACTTGGGGTAGTCACGACACGGACCCCGAGGGCGGGTCGTGACACTCAATATAAGATCTTAGATCCCTACATTCAACTGATTGAACATATCTCCATCCTGGATATCCAACTCTTCAAAGATAAATATATGAGAGCCATCATCAATTTACTGTCAATGTTACGAGTCAGGGTACATATCGGAGATACTCTCTAACATCAATGGAAATCATAAATGTTTCACCACCTCACAAAATCACACCAACACATCAAGGGGACCAATATACAAGGGATAAATCATTATCCCTATGTTAATGCTTTGATTCCCTATTTGAGGGGAACTCGTCATGAAAACATGGTTCATGAACTAAAACTCCATTTAAATCCCCATAAAATTATCATAATATGTATATAAATAATGTTCTATATTCATACTCTCCAAAACATGATAAACCACCTCTATTATTATTTTCACCAAATCATCACTTAGAAATGATTCATCCCTATCCTCCATCCATCACAACATAAAAATGAACAACCTCATGTAAAATGACTCAAATGGGTCCCTACCAAGAATGATGGATGTGTTTCATTATAAGAAAAATTATCCAATAGACATTGTTGTACCCAATATCCACTAATATCGAAGATTTATACCCACAATATATCCTCCCATACATGAATGGTCAGCTACATATATATATCCGTATAAGGATTGAATGTAGTGGTGAGGTGTAATTGACAACCAAAAAAATCTTAATCCACTCCAGAATCCTGAGGTAATATGTGTGTCTTAATTCGAGATAATGGACCTCTGAAATTCATGCAATCATACCACATCATCCACATATTTGAGGCCAAAAACATACTGTGTTGATAACTTCTTTATCTATAAGATGTGGGAATATTTCACCAACTATAACCGATCACCCATATATCAAAAAAAAACTACCAAAGCTCAAGGTAACTCTAGGATGAAATCCATCAATATTTCATCTCATTTATATTTAGGAACATCCAATGGCTAGAAAAACTGATTGGAACATTATTATTTAATAGTGACTATTTGAAAATGAAAAAATTTTCCACAAACACCACCACTTCCCATTTAATCCCTAGCCACAAAAACAACATCCTCAATCAAGGGTACATCTTCAAAACACATCGGTGTTTGACCAATGGGGAACAATCAAATTTAAAAGGGTTTCTCTAATGAATCTCTACAGAAAAAATAACCTATTCTCACAATCCTATAACCATCCCTCTAATGAATCTGTGTGGCCAATATGATCACACATCACCTTTTCTTCTATGTCTTCCCACTGATACTCACCCACCTACCAAATCATATATTATATCACTTTATTCACAAAAAAATATCCTTCCTCATGACTATCTCTTGAATCTACATACTAGTATTCAAAATCATATATTGCTCTCTTAGAATCACCAGACTCTGGAAAATCATATTTCCTCAACATAATTCTCTACATTTCATCCACAACATTCACATTTCCCAAGGGTTATGATATCACAAAAATATAATAAGGTAAAAACACTATCCATAACTAAAACAAAAAATTTAGTTCAGTTAGAGATGAGATATACCTCCCCCTTGTGTGATCTGTGAAGAAAAAAAGTAGTGTTTAATGTGGTCCTACTTTACCAACATCAATGAAAAAAAACTGATTCCAACTCCAAATCAAGGATGAAAATATTTTTCCCAAGGTTATATAACACTCTAGGACAAAAATATATCACCTCCCTCATAATAATCAACACAAAATCCAATACTAGAAGGTATGCATAACAGAACACCTCAATGATCATAGCCTCCTCGAGAAACTGAAACCCTAGAGCACAAGTCATATTACATTCTAGATAATTGACTCTTTTTTTAGCATATGCCAGTACACAAATAAGCACAGTCTTTCACGATTAACATATAATATAGATCCATTAAATTAGATAAATCAATGAAAAACATTCAATAATACTCTAAAAAACCATGAAAATAGTAAACATTTTCCATGAATATGGGTGCCTCCTCAGAAACATCATTCTCATCTATTTTGGGTCTAACTACCATCCTAGATGAGACACCACATTAATTAGTAAATACATATCTCATGTCCCAAAAATAAACATGCATATCATTCCAAGGAGTAGGTGTCACTGAAGGACAAATAAAACATCTCTATGAAACTCAACAATATCAACTTCTTACTTTGAGTAGATCAATATATCATCCAATAAAACAATGGTGAACTTTTATAGGAATTCATAGATTAAAAATTTCATAATAATCAACAACATGAATGATGTGTTCATCACATACAAATACATCACTATAAACTCGAAGTTCCCATTCCATGATATGAACACTCTCTTTGGGGTACTGACCTCATTCACTAAATATTGGTGATATTCAAAATGTACATCGATCATATAAAAAATCAACACTCTCAGCAAGTCCAAATTATCATATATCATCAGAAGATATTAATTTTAAAAAACCAATAAATTATTCATCCTCATGTACAATATAAAGACATCAAACTTGCATTTGATATTTTGGTAAACAACACTGGAGCACCCGACATAGACACATTGGGCTTGATAAAACTGTTATAAGTAAGATCATCATTCTGGATCCTCAACTACAAAAAAAATGGTTTCATCTAATAAGTATCCATAGATATTTCAGAATAAATATGATCTATGTTTATATACATATCAATATCAAATTAAGGGTCAGAATAAAAACATAGTAAAAACATCCAGAAACTCCCCTATAACTGTAGGGACATCAACTATCCCAACATTCAATAATTCCAAAGAAACCCTGTCCATCAATGAAATAGGATGATCTAATATCTGACTGTCCACCTAAAAACATAACACTCTAACAATATCGACATACTATATACCCTCATAAATTGAAATGACCCACCCCTAATGAAAATAGATAATAAAACATATGGAATTAAATATGTTTATGATGGAGATAACATCATATCGATGATTCTATTTTTTGAAAATATCCCAAAGAGGATGATGTGGCACTATCTCAACCTTCACACTGGAACACATAAAAAAAAGTCTTTCCTTCTACTGGGGTAGTCAACACCAATAAAAAAGAATACAATCTATGTCAAATCCAATTGCACTTACTAGAGGGTGTAAAAAAGAGTGTGAATCTCTTGAATCAAACAACTTCAAAACCTACTAAGATGACACTTGTACCTAATATGACTAGTAAAACATCATATGAATCATTCTCCACTATGGAGATCATGATCTATTTAATTGGAAATAAACAAAAAAATAAAACATACTTCATAAAACTACGCAATTAATAACGAAAATTGTTAAAATAATGAATGAATGTTAACAAAGGGGTAATAGAATTTTATAAAGAATTATTAAATGATAATATAAACATTATTATGGTACTAGAATATGTTAGTAGAATATATTATGACGTTAAAGTAGAGAATAATGACCACCCAATGAATGGAATATTTTGGTATCAGATTTTGACTCATATTTTGTTCCATGGATAATTATTTTGGTTATACAGCAGTTCAAATTTATTTGGAGTACGTACTGGCCTTTAACAAGCTATATCAGAAATGTAGGACACATAGATATGTTAAGTAATATTTTTCCCAAAGAATATTTTGATTTCATCAAAATTTATTGTTACTTATCATCTTTTTTAGTATTATTGAGAATTACACAGTCTTTATTCAATATGGTTATTTGAAATGTAACATTATTTATTTGACATATCAGGAATTCTTTGAAAATGAAATACACTGATTGGGGATGACATAATGTATTACCTATGGGTTGGGGACTGGTAAATGAAACCCCATCGATGCCCCAATTGTCATATAAGATGAAATAGCTCACCAAAATAGATCGATTATTACATGATAACTAAACTGTATTGTGACTGGTATTGATGGTAGATGTTCATTGCACCTAAGAAAAGTGGCATCCAATAATTAGGAATTTTCCCTATTTATTTTCATTTATTATATATCCAAGTGATTTTTCATAAACCTTTACATATATATACATATAACTATATATATTTGATTTATTGTAAAGTGTTCTAGTTTCATACAAATTAATATTGAAAGTTCCGTATCTAGTTTTTTAATGACAGGTGTTATAATTTTTCTAACATACCATGATAATTCATTCTCATTGATTCATTAATGCTTCGACTTTATTAATATTTTTAGAGCATTCAAGGTCACCCTTGATATGCTTCCTTTTCCTCGGTTATGAAGAATAATTATTGGAATTAACATTCAAGGATTCTATTTATTTCATTTTATTATGTAACATGTTCTTATTTTCTATTTACTTATATATTATGTGTATCATGTATCTAATATAGCATTCCAAGAAGGAAATTTTGATCAGTCCATTGAAATTTGATTCCTTGTAATCATTCCATTGTAGTGAAATAATGAACCGAATATGGGATTCCTGGTTTGAGGTGTTGTAATTTGTATCAAATGATGTTTTTAAGTATCCTGGGATACTATATTTAGAAAACCTAGATTAGAACCACAACCCTAAGTACTAAATTGATTAAAATAATTCATGATCATATATAAATCTTGTAACGTAGTGATAATCTGGGTATTCCATTAAATACATCCCTGTATGGATTCTACATGTGGATGTGGTTAGGGAAATGGTGTACCTCAATTTAATAACTCTAACATGGTGTTCCATGCTAAATAAAGGAAAAATTATACATGACAAAAGGCCTTAATTTGAACATGGAATGACATTTCTGGGGGATATTCCAAGGATAATTCAAATTATCCTCACCTACCATTATGAAGGAAATTAAATTAATGATTATCCCAAAGTAACTGATGTTTATGATTTATGGAATCATGATTATATTATGTTACATATATAATGTTATATAAATTTCAAAACATTATGAAATAATTTTGTGTATTCCACTATTTTCAAATAGATCATAGATGGAATATATGTATCAGTACTCATATAAAATGTAGATATTTCCCTACCATGGAAATAATGATTGTTGGTATTGTAGTTGAGAAAGTTGAGGGTATATTATGGAATCTTAGTCAGATAATGAAAAATAACCTTTCTTTAAGGGATCATACTATTATATGTAGAGAATATACTATGATGGATTTCTTTATGTGGAGAAATCACACATATTTTAGTGGGATTAATAATAAAATTTCATCTTAGAAATTATTTATATCTCAAGAAAAGATATTTACTTCATGGGAATGTAGAGGAAAGAAAAAGGATACAGTTACATTCTATTGTCTGTAAGGTTTCATTGACTTGTTGTAGCCTCTGATCCTTAATACAAAGGTGGATAAATTAATTGAACATGTAGAATGGATATAATTTAATGAAACATTCATTGAAAAATAAAATCCTCATAATCAAAAAATTGAGATGAATAGAAAGTTCATTGGATAAAAAAATGGAAATAGTTTTTCAAGTTATGAATATACTTTTATAGGGATTTACAGGTATTCTATGGATTATATATGAAACAAGGAGTACAAGATCAAAAACATCATTTGATGACTTATGAAAAGTCCTTAAAGTGTGAAAATATCTCAAAAAATTTCATCATGTGATCAAATAATTTTATGTACAATCTAAATATAGAAATTATTCTTTGAGTCATATGTCTTCAAGGGAATCCTAGAGAATAATAGGTCTTCTAAAAACCATGAAAAGTGGAATGAGTCAATGAAGTTTAATAGAAAGGAGGATTTTCAAAGATGTTGTAATTGTGGAATGAATCAATATAGTAAATTCATAAAAGGATTTAGAGATTTTTAAAAGTGTCGAGACGAGGTTCTGTAAGAAAAATAATGAAAAGGAAATAAGAAAAATACTTATATCAATGTTACAACATCTAGGATATGTGGATATACACCAATTAATTCCCAAAGCATATAATTAATATACCTCAGACGAAGCAAATGGATTATGGTTCAACATATTTTATTGATACCACTAAAGTTAAATGATTAATAAATATAAATATTTTTTATATGTAATATGTTTTAATGGTATTTTGATTATTATTTTCTAATCATATTATTTCTGAAATATTTAATGATTTAAATGAAATTGTTTTTCATTATGTATTTGAGATCATATATTGAATGGTTCCATGAAAAAAATATTCAGAAGAATATAAAACATTTCAATGGGAAAGAAAAGCCTTATTATGTTCTTAATGTTGATTATATTATTAAAAAGTGAATGATTTGGCCAAGTGCAAACTACCTTGGAACTGATTAATGTCTTTTCTACAAGTTTTTTAATCATATATGGATGGAATTTATAATAATTTTGGAAATAAGGAATATATACAATAAAATGTTTCTTACATTAGGAATAAAAAAGAATACATATTTATAACAAGGTTTTATTTTAATTATAGATATTAAATTATTTCAAGAGGATACATGATGAAGCTAATCACACGTTTGGAATGTGAAAATTTATTACAGTTAGAGGGAGACTATAGGCTTGTGATAAGTTAATTTTAAAAAGTCTGTGCCCTTCATTCAAAATTATTTTTAATATTTTATAAATGAAAACCATTTATGAAATTGATTATGTTGGTATTTGGTGATGGTTTTATAGATTTTTATATTAAATAACTATATAAGATGAAAAGTATAAATACAATAAGGCAAAAATAAAGGATAATATTGTTTTTATGGAATCTTATATTTACACTTATTCATATATATATTTATAAATTCCAAATTATAAAGAAAAAATGTGTCTGGATATTGAAAAAATGTTCTTGTTATCACCATTTTTTATGATACAAATGTCTATAATTCATAACATTGATTTATTTTTCCTAGATAAAAGGCATTTTCCTGAACACATTATCAAGAACATTGCATTATAAATTGATTATTTCAATTTTTCTTTCATATCCATGTTTCTAATTCCATCCTTTTTTATCATATTAATGGAGTTATTTCTATGACCATTTAAAATTCATTTATATATGGTTAATATGATGTGATATTAACACATTTTTTTATTTTCAATCATTACATTTTTCGGATCAGTTTTATATTATGAGGATGTAATTTTTTTAAGTTGTGGAGAATATGACACCATGTCATTGAAAAGTAATAACCTTATATTTTATACTGTGTATGACGTGGGAGAAAAATCACGTAAGGGAAAATAATATCGTGATACATAAAAATATATTCACTATTTTAAATAGATTTGATGTATTCAATAGATTGTAATTCACTCAACATTAAGTTACCTTCTGTTATGTGAAAGAGATACATTCATGGAAAGAGTACGTTACACACAAGAACAAGTTTTAGCAAATAAAGATATATTTTTAAATATAATAAAATATGAAATATTCTTAAAATTACTATACATGACAAGTAGTGACTGATTTATGAATAATATATTTTCATAAATTTTTTTAAAAGAAATTCATTGATTATAGTAAATTATAAATTAATATGAATATTTAATGGATATAAATGAAAATATTCTCATTTTCACAAAGTCACATTGACTCAATAGATTTAATTAATAACAATTAGTGGGTTATAATAATAAAATTTATATATATCCTATATAAAATATTATATTTTTAATCTCATCAAATAGATTTTATAAGTATAATATCAGAACAAATGAAATATTACACCTAAACACCATATTTTTATATAGTCAATTTTACCACCATATAATGCAGTTCCCATATTAAATTTGTATTTGAAAACATTAATTAGGTAATATATAACAATAAACCTAATATTTGAAACCTAATCATAATAAATAGGTTGTGGTGAATTGCATATATTTTTATGAAACATATCGTTTTTAATGAATAACTAAAAATAAATAATATCAAATAAAAATTACTTTTTATTATAATTTATTAATTAGGATAAATATATTAATATTTTTATTTAATAATTATTTAAAAAATATTTTTATCGGAAAATATAATTTAGTTCTTTGTAATCATTTTCACATGGAAATATATTTTAAAAACATATAAAACATTGAAATAATTTTACATTAATACCATGCATGGTCATCCCGTCTATATGTTGAATTTTACATTAATTTCATCCACAGATTTGAATGGAATTTTTCAAACGGAATCCATATTTTGAATAAACATAATTTATAATTTATAAATATACCATCATTTTTACAAAAATTATTAGGGAACATAATTTAAAATCATTATAATTATAATGGAACAATTAAGCATAATAGAGGACTAAACCTTTAATTTAACAGACAAACCCACCTAGCTACAAAATCAAAATCCACTTTATACCCATAATTCATCCCAAACCATAAATTATATAGAATTTATGGTATACGAATACTTTTTTAGTTAAAAAAATAAGTACACATAAAATCTTTTCAGAAATACTAACTCATCAATTTTCCTCCCTTGTAAAATGCAACCACCACTCCCCATTCCTCACAGATCTGAATACTCATTGCATCTTTCATTATATACCTTTATTGGATCACAAAATACCTTCTGACAACTTGGAATCCTCCGATTGGAAAAAAATTATTCTACAGATGCCTTTTGGTAAAAACCAAAATATGTTACCCAATTAAGAGGTAAAATATTCTTTCATGCTTTCTAGGTTTATTTCCATTGTCCAACACTGAAATTCCCTTTATTCCATTATAAAAAAAAACTAGTACTATGAATATACTTGTATGTTGTTATGTTATGGTTTATATATACAATTACATACTCCTCCATCTAATTGGTATCAAAAAATTGTTTTTTTTATACGACGAACTACTACATCACAAAATGACGTACACAGATTGTTCCTATACCACCTGTCATTAAGGTCACTATGTTAGAAACTGTATTTATATATGTTATATATGATATTTATAATTTTTTAAAGATACTATAATTTTTATTTGAAACATACTTATATGATTTCCATCTTTTGTAATTATTATAATTTTTCTTTAGGAAGTGTAGGCCACTGTCCCCTAAAAGCAATCTGTCTCATTCATTCCATACATAAAACATGTAAAAGATGGTCTTAATAAAACTATATAACATATATGATATATATAAGTTATTAGAATTATAACATAAATATGTCTCAATTATTTTTAATTCTTTTAATTAAAAACAATAAATGATTATAGCACTCATGCATATTAACAGCCTACCATCTCCATGGACATTGCAATTAATTTCTAAAACCCAAATATAATATACTATTATAAATAAATATATACAAAAAATAAATGATAATTAATTCATGGTTCTCATTATAAAGATTATTAAATCATGATCTAACTAATTGGATCGATAAATGAAAAGTCATAACATACTTGAGAAAACTAGGAAATTAGCAACTGAAAGAATTAGAATAATGAAAGAGTGATCAAAAAGGGGTAATATAATATTATAAGGAATTAATATATTGTATTATAAACATGATTATTTATTTTGGTATTATTTAATAAAATATTTTAATCCTCTATACAATATGATAATGACCACACAACAAAATGATGGTTAAGGTAAATTGAATTCGTCTAAATTTACATTCTACTGAGACTTATTTTTTCTAATCACCAGTTCACATTTTATTAGTGTATACACTTACCTTTGACATGTTATTTGAAGAATATAAATATTCTCATGATATTATAATTTTATTTTAATCCATGGGTAATTATGATTTATATGATTCCATGTGGTATGGGGCATACTAAAATGTTTACATATTATTTTCCCAAAGGAATTTTTTAAGGTAAACAACCCTTCTTGTTAATTATCCTTCTCTACATATTGTTGATAAATAAATATTTTTTATTTGATAGGGATATTTCATAATGCATATTATTTATTTGATATAATATGAATCATGTGTTCATGCAATACATAGGTTTCAGTCGTTTATGGTAATCCTTATGGGTTGGGGACTAGTTAATGAAATACCATTGATGCATCTGCAGTCTCATTTGATGAAATAGTGGACACAAATATACAGGTATTTACATGATAGCTAACCATCCTTATGATTAGTCTTTATGGTATTAGTTATAGGTTCCTAGGAATCAATACATGCAATAATTATTTATTTCCCTCATTTGGTTTTAGTAATTATTGATCCATGAGATTTTTCTTCAACATATCTACAGTAACTTATAATTATATATTCCTCGATAAAGTGGTATGTTTTATAGTTTCATAATTTTCCCTATTTATTTTTACTAGTATAGTTTTTTTAATGGAATGTGATATTATTAGATTATATTTTGATGTTAATTTATTTTCATTTATTCATTATTTCATATGTAGTATTATTTATCATTGTGAATTGGAGAACACCCTTATTATGATTCCATTGACTAGGTTATGAAGAAGAAATCATTGAATAATAATTCAACGAAGCAGTTTATTTCATTTTTAATATGTATCTTGTTTGTATTTTATATTTCCAAATTTATTATCGGTATTATTTATATAATTTGGATTTTCCAAGACTATTACATTCTTTGGTCATTCGGGACTTGATACCATGTAATCATAGCAATGTAATAAAAAATTAGAAAAAACATACTTCCCTATTTGCTAAAATTGTTTCATAAGAAACTACTGCTAAGGGACTAAAACAATCAATATTTACCAAAATGATATCAAATATCTACAAGAACTAGTTCTGACTATGTAAATGAACACCACAAAGAATTAATAGTGCTACAAAACCCCCGAATAAGTGACTAATAACAAATGGTCCCATAAGGATGAAAGGGAAACTACTTTGGTAGACTCCCTATTGGTAAAAACATTAATGGGAATGTATTCTCAGATTGTCCACTAAAAACTCTTCTCATTGAGATACCTTAATGGTTCCCCACACATGGAAAACCTCATCGTGATAGAATCCAGATGATCATATATTAATTATTATAATCCTGTATATACGATGGAAACACAAACGAGTGGCTCCTAAATATATCAGGAATGTTACTCCACATATGAAAAAATATAAAAAATTGCACATAATGTCATTAAACATGATTCTGAACTCCCACACATTCATACTCTATGGTTAAAGAGAAAAAATATCACATTTCATCACATCCCTCATGATCGATTAATGGACCACTTATAGGATCAAAATATGAATGTCGAACCACCAAACATACACCTCCATATTATCTCCAAGATAAATAACCAAACATTTATGATCATAACATCACATCTCAGTGATTGCCAATGGAGAAACAATACGCCACCATGGAGCTGATCAAACATTATTAGATCACAAGATATCCAATCCAACTCTATGTGTCCACATCATAAACACATCCCTCATCTTTTCACAATGCATTCAGATGAAAAAAACATAATTCCCCATATAAATAAACATCCTTCTCAGCTGTATCAACCCTATAGCGATCAACCAAATGATGCCACTAAACCTAAACACCCTGTGACACCACTGAAAAATGAATATGACCCGTAACTGAAAATCATATGATAAATTCCAAAAACCATGTCTTATGGAAATTTATATAAATTCATTTTAATTTACATTATTCACTTTAAGCCTATAATAATCCAATTAAAATAAGAACACAAGTCATTATAATTGTCATACATCTCATAGGTCTGTATCATATAAATAGGTCAACCCCAAAATTTTGATCAATTAGGACAGATCCCATCCACTAGATCAAAGGGGCCCTAAATCCAATTTCCATGATACTATCACTTCCACACATCATGCCCAAAGGTCTAATATAACTTTTACATAACAACCCATGAAGTACTCAATTCTCCTAACTCAAAGATTTATCCTACCCCTGAACCATTATCCTCTTATACCATTCTTTAATGACCGACCTCCATCCAATGATACTATAGTGAGGGAATAATGGTAATTATCCAACGAGTCAAACCTAAGGTAGTACTGAGCTGGATACTATCATTGAGGGTATAAAAATATCAATAAATATGTTGCATTTCCCACTGTAATAATAAAGGTTTGTCGAATAAGACGGATAAATCATAATAAAATCTATGAGATAATAATAAATAAAAAAAAACCATACCATCATGATTGTATAAGTAATTTTTTTATATATTAATACATTAAAATGTAAATATCCAAAAGCAATGTTAATGTAGTGGCATATCAACTATCTTGAGGTCCGAGCTCATAATGTCCCACATGGTTTATATTATCCACTTGAAAGCCTGAAAATTGTTTTATATAGGTAGGTATGGAATATAGGTACACCTTGTATTAAATCCAATGTCACCCTTACAATTGTGTTATAATACTAATTCAATCATGGGAAAATAGAATTACCAAAAAACAAATATATTGTTATACTGACCAAACCCAAACTAACTATGGAATTCCCAAAAAAAATCCATCCTTGTAGAGTAACATATTATAATGCATATTAATAGTGGGAACTCCACATTATTTTTTTATATTATTCCACTCTGAAACACCAACATTGTGCATCAATTCAAACCATTATATTCTTGATATCACATATCTCAACTAGTTCGACCACACAACATTTCAACCAAAAACTAAACGGAGACAACCCAACCAAAACTATATCCAAAGAATTAGGGTATATTAAACTAGAAGGAAATCAACATCACACCATGTGCCCATGAAAGAACACCACCAAAAACCACCCTATCAGTTCTCATCTCACCCAAAATCTTATACATACACATATCTCCAGATAAAAATAAGGATATCACAAAACCAATATTGTGAAATATAAAACCTCTGGATATCACTACATATTAAATAACTAAATATATTAAAGAGAGAGAGTATGAAAGAGTTGTTACCCAACTATTTAACTGCCCCACCAAATGTCAACAAACACCCCCATGTGACAATGAAGCTATCAGTAGATATTTCCCTATGTGTGTGGGGTTCGAATTGAAATAATGCTGCATATTAAAGATTATACATATATCCAAACAAAAGATCAAATTAAGGGTTTATTAAAAATTGTTAAGCAACTAGAAACAACAATTATTTTTCTAACACATTTCAATGCATAAAAAACTAACCAGAAGACACATAACAACAAAAAAAATTCATATATCAAACTTCTTCTTTTCATTATTAATCATTACCCAAATTTATCCACATAGACAATAATTTATTTATTAATATACCATTTCTATTCCATTATCCAAATAGAAACCCAAAAATTTCAATTATTTATAAGTAATTTTGTATTCCATCAATACCAAAGAATCTATCTCACACCAACCACTCATCACAAGAATTTCATCATCTCCATCACACCATCATCCTATCACCCATGACCATAACCACATCTAACCCATCTACCCAACATAAAATCTCAAACACATATCGCATCCCTAAAAACACGGATACAAATCACAACACAAGAAACACAATTTTATAGATTTAAATTTTTTATTTTATCACATTTCACATTATTTTTTTATCACATAATACATAATACAATTCTAAACAATTCAGTATCAAAATATATTTGTTAACCAAATTATATTTTAAATTAATAAGAATAAAATAAAAAAATTAATAGTATTGACAACATATATCATCCAACATAAAAAAATACCCCAATGAACATCATTTTAGGCATGGAATCATGCCCATACAATCCATTGTATAACAATACTACAATAATAAAACTGCTAAAAATGAATATGAATGATTCTTTTTTTCCTATACAATATGAATAATAAATTATTTATCTTTGATTAAGCATACTAGACTATAACTGATAGAAAATAGAGTTAAACCATCCATCATGATACATTATAAATAGAAATGATTATATACCCTATCTCAACGAAGCATTCTTATAGCATTATACACCACATGGAAAATTAGAGACAACCAACAACCACAACCACATATGGGAAACTGTGGATAAACCAACACTACACCGAAGGATCATAAAATATATCCCAAGTCATACTAATACACCAAAACATACCATAGAAGTATTTTTTATAACAATAACACAGGATAAACACGATGATTGTTAAAGAAGGGAGCAAATATTTTCTGCATAGATCGACTGGAACCAACCCATCAACATTGGAGAAACATGGATAAGAGATCCCTAAAAATCAACTGGGGATCAACATAAAAATAGAGGTTAGAGGGATAATCTAAATGACGATAATTGACCCAAAAATGAAATTTAAATAAAGAAACCATCTAGATTCAATTCATATAACATATATCCATGACATGAATTCCATGAACATTGAAAAAATCTACCATTCCCTAAAAACCATCAACATAGAAATTATTTAATACACAACGTGAATTCAACTAATATGATGAGTAATCTATGTCACTAATTCCCCAAAAGCAATGTATATTTTGTGAAATCGGTAGCTATAAATGTCGCGCTCCACCATTACGCATCCTGTAAAAAAAATACACAATGTGAACATCCTTCACCAGCTCCACTACAACTCTTGCATCTAATAAATACTCTTAGGACATCCTTACAACACCCAAAAAACTCCAAAACCATTAATTGAATTGGCTGGGAATTAATGGAATGTCCATCCATAATACTATATTAATTCATTTTATAATTTCAATTTTTTTTCAATTATCTTGTTATACCTACCCAGTCAAGAACATACTGTTATTTATTTCAAGATCAAAAGCTTACATCCTTGTAATATATCTACACCAATATAATTTTTTATTAAATAATGATTAATAGTGATATATAGTATAATTTTAATGAATTACATTTATAATTTAGGAAAACATTTCCCAATTTGAATCACTTTTTACATTATAACTTTTTTATTTTAATCAATTAATTTATAAATGATCTTGTATTGATCGTAAAATTTATTGGTTATATAATTTTTCATACAAAAAACATTATTTTATAGTTAAAATTATATTAATTATTTAATATTATACTTATTCAAATCACTTATGAAGTAGTGAAGTGTGATTTAACTTGTAACCAATTAAAGGTTATAGTCTACACAACAATAGAAAAAAAATTCTTAATGGATGTGGTAAATGAATAACTAATGATAATACCGTTGATTTAGTAATTATAATTTCGAAATGATAATATAATATTTATATTAGTGTGTATGGAATATATATTCGGAAGATGACTATTATTGATAAATTTATTTAATTGTTAATAAAATTGATCGTAGACATTAATTTTCCATTGAATTATCCTTAGATTTGATTGTACTGGGATAAATACGATTTATTATGGGCTTATGATAGTAGTATATGGCTTTTGGGAGAGTTAAATTTCATATAGGCAAAGAAGAATTATAATGGTAGGTGAGTATGGTGGTGATGAATATGTTACCCATTTATAAGTCATGGTATGGGTTATTTTAAGAGTAACCCTAACATTTATCAATAATGTGATGTTATTAATCAATTTTTAAATGAAATAAAATGGAAAGAAGTGTTGGGGAATCATTTCATGGTCATCCCAGATATAAAAAATTAAATTCAATAAACAAAATTAAATAATTTATAACTTTTTCACTAAGATAAATAAATTACCACTATTTATTTTTACATTGAAAATTATTTTACAATAGTAATTACATTTATTTAATTATTATATCATTATAAATATAACATAACTTGATACATGTAAATTAAAATTTTAATTTAATTATATAAATTAAAATTTATGATTGTTTAAAATGTTACATTTAATATAATTATTCATATTCAAATTTATATATATTTTTAAGATAAATTTTTTTTAAGATATATATCAAAATCTATGGAATAATTAATTTCAATACATAAATTAATGATATATGTTGAATAATTATAAAATAAAATTATTTTTTATGATTTTTAATGTCAATACAAAACTAAATATTCATTAAAAATACCTTATTTAATGAAAATTTAGATCTAAAATTTTCTATATTGATGTAACATATTAATTAGTTATAAAAAAATTATATAACATAAATATCTTCCATGAATATTTTATAATGAAAAATTTAATTCGTCAAATTTAATTTTTATTAATTAATATCATATAATAATTTTTCAAGCATTCTTATATGAGGGTTATGTAAAAAAATGACTAGATCTTGGAAAGACTTATTTTTCAAATACAAAAATCATTTTCCAAAATATTTGAAACATCATTTTAAGAAAATTTTAAATAAATTAATATAAATTTTTTTTTTATTTCTGCTAAATGAAATTTAAAAAATTTATAAACTTGGTTTTTGACTAAAATACTAATATAAAACGAAACCAATTTTTTTTAAAATGAATATTTCAAATATCATCTATTAATATTTTAATTCATATAAATTAACAATTAGAATGGAAATAAAAATAAATTAATATAAAACATTCTTTTACATTATGAATATGAGTATTTACATAGAAAATTATTTACCTAAAAGTAAATTTATAGAAAAATGTATTACTTTAATAATTAATGATCTTAAATGTATTTTAGGTAATATGATAGAGTTTTATTTATATTAAATGTAGACTTTATTTTCTTATATGCATATAATTCAAAACAAGGATAATCATATTCATTCTTGTTAATAGTAAAATAGGTATTCAATTTTAATACATCTATATTTATATTTTATATAAATATATCAAAATTTCATTTATGTTAGGTGTTGAATTTGAAGAAATTTATTTATTTATCTAAAGGTAAACAAATTATATAATTTTAGTCTCTGACATGACCTAACCTTTCGATATATGATGCTTATAGATTATGATAATAATTCCACTTTTTTGATGAATTTAATGGAATGGGATGTCCTTTATAATGTAGTGATACTCCAAATGGTGCTAGACATACTACGCTTTTAATTTATGGAATATCATGTATGGTAATTTGTATTTATATTTGTAATTATACATTGAAGTTTGATATAGTTAACATACTGACATTCATATCTATAAGTGACTGTTATGATTTCCTATGTTGATGATTGTGATTCTTGGAACCCATAGTCTCGAATATAAAGTTCATACACTGAATCTTTAAACACATTCTTTGACACCCATTGTTAAAATCTTGAGATTTTCATCCATAATTTAAAATTCAAGAATTATTATTTAATCTTCTATATCAAAATAGTATTATAGGTTTGGATTATTAGTTATTTTGGACAAAAAATAATTTATAAGTTCCTTTATATTTGTATCAAATAGATAATATTACCATTATTTATTAATATTAATAATTAACGATCATTATTTAATATCCCCCAAAAATTATTTAACATTTGGTATCCTACTAGACATGGCATTTGTACCATTTTTCTCCATAACATGGTGAAATGGAAAAAAGTAATGGACTAATCTAATTCATAGTAAGGTAAAAATATAATTGAAGTAATAGGAACAAGAAGATTTAATCAATTTGAAACTATGAGTATTCTTTATCAGTGATAAAAATTGAAAACAAGGATATCAAGGATAATGATAACATGTTGATAGAATTTGAATGTTTTAAAATTATCAAAATGTTGTTATAGACTTGTGCTATGACCCAGAACTTATCATCATGAACACATTCATGATATGTTATTGAATTATGATGTAAACCACCCAATACCTAAACCTGAATTTTCTGTCAAGAAATGTTTCTACATTAAAGGGGTGTATATTTTTATGCCCACTAGTCAATTTATTAGTCATTATTCATTAATAATATTAGTCAATAAGAACCTTTATATCATTCCCTATGTAACATTGGAATGAATGAAAACATGGTTGTATATATAATAATGAATTCAGAATATCAATAATTAATAATCCTTTTGTTAATAGAGAGTATTCATAAAAAATATCAATAGATTTCTCCATGTGACCTATGTGATAACATGATAATAACCCATGTTGAGAGAGAAGGTGAATGTTTACAAAAAATAGTAAATTTGATAATAAATGTATATATTGAAAAAATTATTAATTGATAACTAATAATTTTACACATGTCATTAAAAGAGATAAAATGAGCATAACCCATCTGAAAAATGACTGTTGATAGTCAAACAATGCATAGTCAATTCTATAATAATAATTTAAATTTGAATAACAACATACTAAACAAAAATACATTTAATAATTTCAATACAATGACTAAAATTATATATAATAAAAAATAAATATGAATTAAATATAATTAAATATACACAAAATACTAATAAATTTATATATGTATTATTTAATACATGAATATTATGATTTGAACCATTCTATGGAATGATTTCACGTTATATTATTACGACGCAACCAATATGGTGATAAATATTTATAAAAGGTATTAAATGGTTAAAATATATATCCTAGTTGAAAATATAATACCACATAATATTATCTTATAGATGAATATATCAAATAGTTTTGAAATAAATTAAATATATTGATCATATCACAATGACCAAAAAAATTGAGTTAAAAAAAACTCTATGTAATTGGGAACAACTGGGTCGACAACCATTTAATTTAAGAAGCATTTTTTAGCTAATAAATCCAATTAAATACAAATAACATGATAAAAATATATCCAAGGGTTGTGAATTATCCATAAAATGAAATCATGGTGAAAAAAATTATTATATCTCAATGAATCATAATTGAGGATATGAAATCCCATAGTGGTTTTGAAACATTTGAATCAAAATCCCTTGAATGATTAAAATTATAGTAGAACAATATATGACATGATAAATATATAATTCATGGTATGCTATCTATAATAATAAATATATATAATACATAATGAATATTAGGAATATATTACCAAACATGTCTCGAAGATATTAATCTCAGATAAAAAACAAATACAAACAAGTCCACCCCTTCATAAAAATACTATATACCACTATTTCACCTAAATAGATTTTATAATAATATAAGTATAAACCATACATATATCTATTATTATTTATAATAATAAAAAATTAGAATGCTCTATATAAATTCTAATTATTTTCCACCTCAAGTCTTTAGTGTTTTGATCATTTATATTAGTTTTACAATAGTGGTCTCTGTTTGCATCCTCCATTAACATTTCAAGATTAATAGGTCATAAATGTAACTATTAAGGATGATTTATAATTATTTATTATGTTTTTAAATATATTATCATGGTTCATAGTCTTTATTCATAATGTTGAAATCAATTAAAATTATGATTCAATGATTGTTGATGATTAATGTATTATTACACAAACATTTCATTCAAAAATATTACACATTATTATATGAGTATTAAGTAATTAACTTTCAAATATATACAATAATTTTTTATGATTAGTGTCTTTGGATACTCAAAAACACAAAAAAAAATTATAAGTTACCGACATAAAATCTCAATATGTCATTAATAACTAGAATTGTTCTCATATATATCATACATAACCGATTTTTTCATAACCTAGGTAAAGGAAACAAAATAAATGGTGAACATAGATTCTCAATAAGCATAAAAATGTATATATCAATGATCACATAATCATAATAGAATCAAAAGGTAATGAGATCAACTGTTTCAAATTTTAAAACCAGTACCTAATATCACAGGTCATAATCAAGATTCATGGATTAATCTAGATTGTTATAGGACATTACTCAAAAAAATATAACCACCCGATCCAAGAAATAATAACTCTACATAAAGACATATGTATTTATACACATATGTTGATGAAATCATTCCTACGTACAACCAACTTCTATTACTATCAAAATATATTGGATTCACTACCCATACTATAATATTGTTGTTGAAGTTTCACTCCAATGATTGTCATTGTCGTCATATTCCTTTAATGAACTAGTTTTACACCCCAATTGAGTATATATTATATCATGATATATCATAATTTAGTCAATGTAATGGGGGGATGCATAATGTTTCTCCACCATTGAAATAATATTAATCCATTTATATGTGTTCCAAATGATTTTACAGCATTCATTTTTTTTTCATATCAAACCCTGTTGAAAGAAAATGGATTTAATAAAAAATTTATCACTTATTTAGTGAATAACCCAAATAAAATAAATGTGTTTTGATAAAAATTAATCTTTATAATCTTGATCCCACAATATAATGATGTCGGATGGTATCAATGGATGATATCCCCTTAAAATATTAATTAACATCACTTCATGTTATCCTATATGAAAGATTATTTTAGAAGATCACTGTGAATATCTTATTAGTGGAAAAATTTTTAATTTAGAAATGACTCCTTTAAAATCCTAATACTTCTAAAATATAAATGAAAAATATTCATAGAAAATAGACAAGAAATATAATAGTGTAATATTTAATGCATCGAGTGATCAAGATGGTAATAAACACATTTCTCATCATAACTATTAAATTAATGATTCTCTTCACACATTCTTACAAGTGTTAATTATATAATAAATAAAGTTATATTTTCTTTGAAAAGACATACATATTTTGAAATTTATTTAAATAACCACTTATTGATTTTCTACAATAATCTTCATCATATTTTCATAAAAAAGGAAATGAGAGAAAAATATTCCATTCTCAATATTAGAAATATGGAATAAATTTCATAAAAATATCCCTCAAACCATTCACGCACCAAAGAGAGGAATAAGGTACAATTACATTAATTTTTCATGAATAAATTATAGAGTATAAAATAAAATGTGGGTTATAGTAATGTAACATACAATTTCATTTAATGTAAATGAAATCATAAATAATATCAAATAAAATTAGATGGAATCATAAATCCAATTACACTTAAAATTTTGAAACATAAGAATAAAAAAATGTTTTCAAATGAAGAATTATATATCATGAACATAATAATATTCATGATATCACATATTTAGTATGCAGTACATACCCCTCAATAAAGAATATTAATTCGTAACATATGTTATACCCCAATGAAGAAAATTTTTTATGATAAAAGATTATGAAATTTGTAATATATGAATTAGAATAACATTAATGAGAGAAGCATATAAATATTAAAAAATAAATATAATTTTATAATATTAATAAAAAAATGAATGCATGTGAAGTGTATAAACAACAAAAAAAATAAACATGCCAAAATAAAGTCATGTGTCTCACAGAAATAAATGTTTGGTAACAATGCCAAACCTCAATTTGGAAATTATTCAAAATCATTAAAACATCATTTATAATAAATTCATATTTAATATACTTATTTAGAATAATATTAAACATTATTTTATGATACTATATGTTCCACTAATATCATTTTATTATCCAATTATTACAATAATCTTCTTAAAATCATTGTTTGGATGTTTATATTTTCATGGAATGTTTTTTTGGATAATTATAGTCCTTGTACATTGATGATAATTAAATAATATCAAATATATTATCCATGATAAAAATATAATATATATATATATATATCCATAAATAATATATATATATATATTGAAAATTAATTACATTATTCACGGTGATAGTAGGATGTACGCATATATGAACATTTTTATCCGTTTTTGATAGATTTAATAAATGAAATTAAAATAATAATTCAACATACTATAATAAATTTTATGTTATATATATCTCATATATTGGTTAATTAAAATAAATTTATATCTACAAAAAATGTAATAGAAAGAAATTTCATCTCTTTGTGTAGTTGGTAGTCCACATGCACACACGATAAATATTATTTGTTCCCAATAGATTGGTAGTTAAAATGGTAGATATTATATAATAATTCAATAGAAATAATTATTTCACAAATTTCATGTGTAAGAATTAAACCCACCATAAAAAAAACGTCTATAGAGATAATGAGGGAAAATGAGTTGTACCAATAGGTGTAGGCGGTATTCCACACATATGCATAGACTATACATTCACATACCATTCAAGGGAAAATATAGTGAAAAATGGTGGATCCCAAATATTCTTATAATTAAATTATATTTAATCAATTTAATATAATATTTCATGATCAATACTTCATATTTATAAAATGTTTTATAATATATTATTTGGAAGAATATTCCTATGATAAATATATATCGTTAAATTTTCCTTATTTTCATCCTTTTTTATGGATCCTAGTAATAATATTTGTATGATTTTGATTAACGACTAAATTAATGAAATATTCTATTAGAATAAAATTTTGTAGGATTCTATAGACGTATATGTTTCGATTTTTTTTCAAAAGAGAACGGAGGTGTTTTCTTTCATATGTATGGTATGGTACATGCTTTAAATTCAATAAAGGATAATGACATAAAAAAGTAATTCTCAAGACAAATACATCAAAATTTCCTTATATTAGCATTTTTAATCTGATAAGGCCAAGCAATGGACAAATAATATGATTTATAAAATTTTCATTGGAAAAAATATCCTGGTATCTTGGTTTATTTCCTAGAAAACTTGTTTTCTCCTTAAATTCAATATTAATTTTACTATTATTAATATATTATATGAACAAAAATGAAAGAGGAAAAAATAATTTTTATTGAATTGCCTATAAAAAATATTGAATCGATATTATAAAATCAAATTTTTATAACTGGAATAATTAATAAAAAATTTGAACTCATAAAAAACGATTAAATCCAAATATCTAGATTTTTTTCTTATGTATAAATTTTTTTATATGAAAATAAAATATAAACAAATAAAACTACCTTAATAGGATTATTAATTATATCATTAAAGAAATGTTACTTTTACGTTTCTATAAAAAATGGATATTTTTTATTCGTTGATTGAAAATATAATTTTTAATAAAAGATAGTATATTTCATTATTTGATTAAAAATATATTTTTTATTAAAATTAGAAAGATTCACTATAATATAATATTGAAAATTTGAATTATAAAAATAATGTTTTATTTTATGATTTGTTTTTCAGATTCTGATTTTAATTATATAATTTTTTTCTCATGGGAATAATAAGAACTATTTTTAAGAAAGAATATTGTTTATGGATTAAAATGTGGTTCATGAAATTTGAGTAATTATTTACGAGTGTGTTTTAATCAGGTAAAACTATTGAAATTATTCTTTTAACAAGGTTATTTATACACATTTCTATAATATAATTGATATATTATGATGAAATAATATAATAATGTTCAGTTAATTATGTTACCAAATTATATTTATAATATAATTTCATAGTATTGTATAGTTCGATCGATAAACATAACCAAAAAATCAACATACCAGGATTAATGATTGATTATGTGGTGTTATTGTAATATAATTAAAATATTGATTTTTAATATCTATTATGGTTTCATACTCAACATATCAAAAAATTATTATTTTTAAGAATATATAATATTTATTACAATTTTATATAATTTTGACAAAATAGTTCCACAAATGTAAGATTTTTTTAAAAATATTAAAATAAAAATGATCTCTTATTGACCATATCATTATTGGTTTCACAATTTTTTTACACCAATTGTTTAATGATATCCTAAAAAATATTTATTCTTTAATTTCATCCACATTTATATCCGTGTATTATGGTGAATTAAAATAAACATGTTATGTCTTTGTTGTGGTAGTCTGTATAATGCATGATTAATGGTTTTTTTATAGTTGATGTGGTATCTAAAAAACAATGGAAATAAGATTAATATATAAAAATTAAATAATAATAATAACTCTAATAATATCATTATATTAGTGAGGATATAAAATTTTTTATGGAGTATTATTTAAAATAAAGTTTGGTAGTTGATAATACCAACATAGAAGAGTTGTATTTTTGTTATATATCCTCTTCGATACAATGGGGTATATTACCTCTTATGACAAGAATCCATTTCACATGGTTGAGGATTATAAAAGAAAAAATGAAAGTGTATAATGTAGAAATTTTATTTAGAGGTTTAAAATGAATTGGTGATGCTGTAACCCTTTTATAAGTGGTGTAAATTGGAATTTGTGGTGTCGCCCTAATAATTTCAATATTATAAGGTTACTATTTATTTTTAGAAGGCCATAAAATAGAAACGATTTCATCTTAAAATTAATATGAATTTATAATCTTTCCATCAACAACTATTTTTTATATCATTGACATTATTTTTTATTTCATTTATCTTTTTTAGTTTTTACAAAAACATACATTTACCTTAATAATTAATCATTTTACTATTGAAAGTAATTTTAATGAAAAATATCAGTATTAGACATTAAAAAATAATTTAATTTTAAAAAATATGTAAAAAATTTGTATCATATTATATTTATTATATTTTGAAAATTTAATATTTATAATAAATAAACATAATCTCGTAAAAAACTTATATAGAAAAAAAAATATTTAGGCATTAAATATATATATAGAATATTTCTTTAGGATAATAATTTTAAAGAAATATATTTATTAATTATAAAAAAATAAATGGTATAATTTTATCATGGAAATCCAAAACAAAATATCTTTTGAAATCACATTATTTATAAAAAATACATAAAAGTGGTATTTATATCAAAGAAACATGTAAATTAGTTCTAAAATGTATATCCATTTGTTTTCTAAGTTTAAATATTTGCTGTAAATTTTTTCTTTTATTCCTAAAGTACATATTGGAATTGTAAAATTATTTTAAAATTTTATTGTGAAATTTTTATACAACAATTATGTCATAAAAATGGAATGTTTAGTGAAACTCTTATTATTTTGACAAAAATTGAATTTTTTAGAAAAATAATAAAAATTCATACAATATAAAATTTTATATTTGAAATTAAAAAATGATGTAAATATTATTTACATCCTATTGAAAAAATATTAAATATTGTTTTAAATATATTCAAAATGTATAATTGAAGCCCTATTTAAATTTCAAAAAGAAAATTTCAAATATTAAATGTTGGTATTATTTTGTGATTTCATTTATTAAATAATATGGTTCTAAAAAACTATTACTATCATTCATAGTTTAGATGTCATTATATGATTATTCAAATATAATTTCATATAATATAACATAAAATTTATTATTATAATATGTTTCTAAATAATAAATTATATTACTAGTCATTTTGGATAAAATAATTGAATTTCATTCATATTAAATGTAATCAATATTTTGTATATAAATATAATTCATAAAGGGGTATCATCTAATCATTCCAAAAAATTCATATGATTGGGTTTAATGGTCATACATAAAAATTTAATTTTTTTCTAAATATATGAAGTTTCTATTTAGGATTGGTGTTAGATGAAAAGTAAGATAACAAAGATATTATTTTCTTATAGGTAATGATATATTATAATTTTTAAGTCATACATTCTCCTCCCTTTAATAAAATACATCATTTCAATTTGAATCATAATATTCAATTAAATTAAATATGTAACTCATAAATCATCATAAAACAGTACTGGATTGTGGGTTTATTTGTAACATTGAACAATATTTATATATTAAAAATTTTTATAATTACATTATAAAGATAGATAACCCATTCATAAATTCAATGGTAATTCTAATAAGGTATGTAGATCTAGTACCAAAATAAATAAATTCGCACAAGAAATAAAATTAGTTTATATGATAATCATATCACTAGCTGTTTTTATTTAAAACACAAGATCTGTTATTCGATGAATAAATACAATACATATAACTCATCAAAATTTAGATATCAAACTAGATATTAAAATCATTAGTGGTAAACGTATATGTTTTTCATTGTTCAATTGGTTGTTGGTGTTTATATCCGTTATTGGTTGTTGAATGAGGAAATTGACTCTTATAATGCACAAATCTATTGGAATTGATGCAAAAAGTATTTTTGTCTTCTCTTTTTCACTTACACTTATGAGTCTGATAACCTAAAACTCCAAACATTTAAAACATACCAGTATATTTAATGAAATTTCCACAATGACTCTCCCACCATTAAAGACATATATGAAATTAAATATTTTTTTCTTCCATTATCTTCATCACTCGAGAATTCATCAGGATCCATCATTTCCTTCATTGGGGTGTTTGGGACATTGACTTTTTTACATTGTTATTAATATTTTGGGATATATGGTTTCATTTAATAATAAGGCTAATCCCTACAGCTCCGGTTTTGATAGTTTATACATAGAGGTAACTTTCACAATACCCTTCTAACTAATGGTCAATCTAGTTTCTTCCCTTTATAAAAGATAATTATTTAACAGGATGGATTGGTATAATAAGTGACATATCGTAAATAACCAAAATAATATTTAACATCATGATTCAACAAATTATGAGTATATCATGTAGGGTTTCAGTTCATACAACTCAACATGAATTAGAATATAATAAACATATATCATTCTTAGCTTAAACAATCCAATATTATGTTCATCCTAGGTACCATTGAGTTCAGTTCTCTCATACATATTAACCTAATTCTAAAAATAATGATCTAAAATTACCATGAATTTCCTTTAAAATATTAATTCCCAATATAAATTATGACGTACTATATAAAAAACTAACGTATACCTCCTAAATTATAGGAATTATCACAATAATATAATCATTTATGTATATTGAGTAATCATATACTCTCAATAACATACACTTATGAAATATCATTGGAATCACCATTTCTTCAAAACACTGTGATATTATATATTCATTTCAAAAATTATGTTTATATTTTACTTTTATATAGTAAATACTACTACTTAATACTTTCATAGATGAGTCAATATATTTTATAATCAAAAATGTTATATAAACGCCATAAAATTTATCATGGATAATCTTTTTCTGGAATCATTAATAATTTACCAGTCTATTAGTAATATCTAAATCACTTTTATCTGAATCCATAAACAGTTTTTACCAAAATCTCAATTTTATTTAAAACTTATATTTACCAATTTCAAAACATCATGATGTTATACTATACATAGACATAATAAAAGTGTTTTCCCATATGTTTTCTTATCCTAATCCCCAAATAAAATGTTCATTATTACCTTAAAATTAAATCATATACTTATCCTAAAGGTTTATCTATTATATTCGACATTAACATATGAGAATATAATTTTTTTCACAAAAAAAATTCTATTCTCAAGTATTATTTAATCATTTTAGTTTATACCAATTGTGATTCCCTAATCCCAGAGATAGGGATATGGTACACATAAACTCATACATTACATTTATTTTATAATACCATTTTTAAAATCCTATATATGACAATCCATAATTAAATACCAATCATGATTGTTTTATATATTACATTCTAAGGATAATTTTACGTTTAGTGTTTTGGATAATTAGAAAAATAAAAAATGTTAAATCACAGGTTCATTATGTCAAATGGGATATTTTCCATTCATATATTAAAGTACATGATTCATGATAAGTCTGCAAAATATCCATGAAATTATTTCACATGATTTATATATCTAAACATGAAAAATTTACTATTATAATCTATATCGTGGGGAAATATAAACATAATAACTGATGATACCAAAATTGTTTCAAGGGAAATATATAACTAATTAAATCTAAACATGAATCCATATTCCAATGATACTGGGAGCATGATGTATCCTTAAAAAATAACAAAACTATATAAAAAAAATTCTAATCTCGTACTAATGGATATAATAAACATTAAGAACCTAAAACCAAGTCCTTCTATAAAGAAACTTTTATTGTAATCTAGATTATTTTCACGAAATATTGATAAATTGAGAATGAATACACCAAATAAAATAATTTTTATTATATCAAGAGACACATTTATGTATCAATTAAAATTGAAATTCTAGGTTTTAACCATCACCTGAATTAATATTATTCATACAAAATAATAGTAATTTAGACCATTAATATCATTATTGATTAAGATAACAAAAAATCACTATCAGTATAATGAAGAATATAGTATTGAATAACATGGTCAAAATGTGTTAAATTATAATAAATTTAAAAAATGTAAATTAATAATAAAATTCATCATCCCAATAAATGATTAACATAATCACAACCTATCTTGATAATGATGGTGGTATTTCAAATAATACATTTTCAATTTTTCATTTAACATCCTATCATTAAAATAATATAAGAAAATCTAACACATTTCCTCATGTCAATAGAAAAATTACATTCTAGATGAACACAATCCAGTAAAAATTATGTAAAATATTGTGTTAACTTTATATATATACAAATAATTAAATATTGGTATAAAATGATCATATTTCATCCTAGAAATTATTTTGAATGGATTTAATATAACATACCCAAATTGGTGAGAAATATTTTTCAATGGTTTTATATGATTGGATGTTATTTCACAATAATATAATGATATAATTCTCTATAATACATGGAAATAAATTATTATACACAAATACTTTGTTATAAATTTATCGGAATGATCATAACTTAATGAATGAAAATTGAGTTACCAAAACATCTTACTACAATACAATCAACTGAATCAATAATCATTGGAATAAGAGAACATGATTTTTCAACTAAATCTTATGAAATACATATTTATGAACCAATATATCCAAGGTATGTTAAAAAAATGTAATAATAAAACATTTTGTAGAAAATGTATTCTGACATATTAATTAGAAAGGATACAAAAATACTCATTTAACAATATAAAAATTTGAATGAGAAAAAAATAAAATATTGTGTATAAAATTGAGATTAATATTATATTTTTATAAAATAATTAATGATATTATATATAAAAATGGATGTATATGATGAATATAAATTAAATTAAGTGTGTTATAAAAATCACGCCTCAAATAGAAGTGTTTGAATGAAAACACATACCTCTTGTACCTATCTTCCATAAGCATACAATAACATCATGTATCCAAAACATATCATTAATATTAACTTTAAATATACTTATTCATATCCATTTTAATTTATAATAATCATATTTCTTCATTCTACATATTATCTCATCTTATTTTTCGAAGTGAGTTTTTATAGTCTTGATCATTGGTACTAGTTCCAACAATATAAGTTCCATTTTACATATGTCTTTACATTTTTTTCTTACTATAAAATTATTTTTACTAATAAGGATTATTAATATTAATTGATGAGGTTATAATCACATTTCATGTGTGTCGTTATCATTACTAATAAAAATGAAATAGAAAACCATAATGTTTCTATGATTCTTTATGATCAAGGTCTATATTCATTAATAGTTAACTAAATATCATTTCAAAAAATTAATAATCATGAATTAAATTATTTAAAAATTTAAATCATATTTTATATGTTATTAAAGTTTCATGGTCAATCATTGTATAAGTTAATATTTTTCAAAAATTATGTGGTTAAATCCACCCAAAACATGAACTTTACAATCCTAATGAATGATTATATTTTTGTTTTGTTCTAATATCATTATACCAAAATAATAATGAACTTATTTTATATTAATTAGTTTGATATACCATAATTTTATAGAATAAGAATATTTAATTAATATGTAAAAATTACCTATTGTTTGTAAAATACTATCCTCGTAGAATGCTAATTTTAAACAATTAAATTAATAATGATATATAATTGATATAACTATTAATATATTCATAATTTTTTCATAAACAGGCATTAATGATTTAAAAAACCATATTTTCCCTTTTTTATCATTCTTAGATCAATCCATTTTACAGAGTGATGGAAAAAAGTACATGTTATTTATTAGATTTATTAGTCCCTAAAATGATTGAACAACAGTTACATTTTTCTTATAGAACTGGTATATTAATAAAAAATTATAATAAAATGAATATAGATACATTATACTATACATATCATATTAATATCATTAAAATAATGTGTATATAAAACATTCGAATAAATATTACTAAATAGAAATGATATTTCATCGATAATACAAACAATTTGACCTAACCTTTTTATGAAAAATATTTCTGAAGTAAAGGAATTGTCCTTTGTAATGGTGGCAATGTTATTCTTAAAGAGTTATGAGGTTCATGAACGAAAATAAAAACAAATTTTCAATTACAATATTTATTGAGATGTGTGTCTCGATGTGGAGAAAGTTTTAGAATTTAACAAGTGAATGAAATTGTAGTATTGGTAGTAAGACATACATATTAAATTATGTAATGTTATTATTATACTAACAATTGTTAAACAATTTATAAAATATTAGGATAAAATGAATTATTTTACAAAATATATTCAAAAAATGATTTTTTAAACAAATTATAGATTTTTATAAATTTTAGTTTTAACTTCTTTTACTTTTTACAAACAAACTTGAGCTTTCAAAAACAATTGAATATTATTAAGTAATTATAATGATATAGACTAAAATTGAGAGTTTTATATTTTATATAAATCAGAATTCAAATATTAATATATTTTTGTCAAATAAAATTCATAATGATGTGAAAATTTAATTTTAATTAATATAAAATTATTTGGGTACAAATAATTATTTTGGAAAAAACAATTTTATAAATATATATATATATATATATATGTATGTAATTAAAATTATTTTGATTAGAAATTTTAATGAAATAAATCAATTTATTATAAAACACTAATAGTTATGATTCATTAAATTATTTACTCAACCAAATCTCAATTGAAAATACATTAATAAAAAAAATTAAAAATATTTATATTAATGTAATGTATCCATTAGTAAATATATTACATGACATTGATTTTATATGAACAAAAATATCTCTATATGAAGAATGATATTCTAAAAAATAATATTTTAATAATTAAATAGTTTTAAAATCTTCTATTTCATTCATATATAAACGTAAACTCATACAAATTACATGTTTCATGAACACCCTATTTTTTCCCAAACAAGAATCATTTCGAAAAAATATTAATAATCATACTATGTCAATTATAATATGGAAAATTCGAAAATTAATTTCATATTTAGAAATTTAAAATAAAAAAAATATTTTTTTTTAATAAAATCAAAATATATCAGCCATAACCAATTAAAATAGAATCTGAATCTTGGAAATATTCACATTTTTTAATCACATTTCATATCATTTTCTAACTAAATTTTACATAACAAATTTATAATGTAAAATGTAATTAATCATTAATAATTCATTTGATAAAGTAAAAATATATAATTTATAAAAACAAATTAATTGAATTTTTTTTCTACTTAATAAATGAATCTATTATTAATTTTATGAAAAATTCTTTAATTTAATTAACATTTATGTTGCCATTATTTTCGATATACATATAATTCGGAATTATTTTACTCAACTTCATTCCTAGAAATTCGATAACATGGTTTTACTATACATACATAAAAATTTATATTTGATGTAAATATCTCATGGATTCTTTTATGTTCATTGTAGTATACACAAAATGATATCTAACAAATTCACCTTTTGAAATGTAATAACATGTTTAAATGTTAGGGTGCAACAAATTTTGTGGGATTCGATGCCCTTATACTCGTGATAGGGACTGATTCTATGTATTTCATTACCATGCATGGTTTTAAATGTCAAGGGATATTATCCCCATTATATAATGAACTAATGATAAGGGATATTCCTCCAATAATAGAGGGATGCAATTCCCTTTAGGCCAAGAAATATAATTCCCACATGGCCATTGTGATTGTGGTAAAGGGGTGGAATATTACATTATGAACATGATTCCAAATGCAATGGATAATTTTACCATTTAACTATTTACAAAAATGTGATTGGTATATAATATTGTTCATGTGATGCTTCCAAGGAAGTGGTCGATATGCCTTAGATAGTGTGCCCAGTTAGTTGTTATTAATCATTGAAATGGGATGTACTTCCCATGATGTGATAATTCTATGAAATGGTATGAGATTACATGTATAAATATCTTAGTTATTTTTTACTTACATTAGGAGTGGGATGTGGTGTCTATGATTAGATTCTTCTATGTAACAAGATGAGATATTTGTATGAGATTTTTTACTATTATAAAGACCTTTCCTTAATATATTTCAGAATCATAACTTTTAGTTAGGAAATTACATCCTTTAATATTTTTGTATCTTTTATGGTTTAGAGTTTGAGATAATTTTTATATAAAACATAGATTAAATTTTACATTCACATAGAGATGAAATCAAAAAAAATATCTATTAATTCAAAAATATAAAACATTTTAAATAAAACATGTTTTCTCTGAAATATCATTATAACATTTTACATGGATTCCAGTTTTGTACAACACATCCTCATAACATGTGAAAATAATTTATAAATAATTTATGAGAATAAAAAGAATAATAAGGTATATAAAAAGAGGTAAATAAAACAGTATCTCATGAATACTGGTAACGAATAGAACCATTTAAGAAAATGACATACTTGTTAACCAAAATCGTACTTTCTGAATCTTCATATTTTCCAGAGATTTATACAATTAGTATAGAACAAAAATATAATATTAAATATGTATTTGGGAATTACTAACATAATCTTGTAACCCTCTCGGCTACTTTATAATTTTAAACTGTCACGACAACCTTACAACATAACCCTCACAAATACCTTATTATGTAACCATCGCAGTTACACATGGAGTAACAATATATCCAACCTCTAATATACACAAACCCAATGAATTAGACTGAGATATAGGTACCTACCTTCATCATAAACAATTTCCAAGAACCATAACATAATCATACAACATTAATAATTTCATAAAAACATTTCTTTTTAATTTTTAAATAAAAAGATTAATATAGAATTTTCAAAATTAAAATCCTTTTAAAAATATCATATAATTGATGTAGGGCATAATATAGTAGATGAAATATGTATATAAATATTAAATACCCATAATATACATAAAATAAACAACATTTGTCAAATAATAAATCTTAATACAACATAAATAATGATGTAGATGGTTAACCCAAAGAATAAAAATTTGGTTAAGAATTCCCTTACTTCAGATTTTTCTTACATAAATATCTTTTAAAAGTATTGTATAATAGTTAAAAGTCATTAATTATTTTCTTAAAGAGACATATTACAATTTATAATACTTTATAAAATACTTTGATTGCATCACTTCACCCATTAATTGTTAGTATTTTTTCCCTTCTAGTATTTTTGTAGCGTTGTTTTAATGATTTTCATGCCCGGTTTGTATTTTATTTTGATGTCGTACAAAAATGAAATAATAGTAGTGGAATTAAATGGTATTCATAATTTTCCAAAATATATAATGATACCATAAATCATTTTTATCTTATATAATGATGGATCATTAGATAAAAAATTACAAATGTTTTTTAGAACATTTTTGTCAGTTCCTCGATAATCATGAACATATTTCTTTATATAATTTAATTTTAGGCATACAATTTCATTTAAAAATCTAAAATATGTTACAAAATATAATTTTCATTATAATTCATCGATTTAATTTTTTTATGATTATATTTTAAGGATGAAATAGAAATTTGAAACACACCATCCAAGATTTTGGTAAATCGGCACATCACAGACGATGTTTATTTTTTTAGAATAAGTGGTAGAGGAGAGAATGAATGAGGATGAATATTTTGCATGAACATGATATGGTTTAAATATTTTAGATTATGGTTATTTTATACTCTTTGTATAAGTGTATAGGAAGGTATTATATGAAATGAATGGAATTATAATGAAAACACATGAAAAAGGAAGAGAATTATTAATGTTGATATCTTCTTCTTGAGATCCTCCATAATGCCTTTGCTTATCTAATTTTAGTGAGACCAAAAGGATTTTGACCGCGGTAAGAGCCTTTGGGAATGAATTCAAATGACCATAGATAAGTATCATGCCGTGAGAGGAGTGATGGGAAGAGGGAAATGAGGGTGGTATTTTTAGTGGAGGATAAGTGGAATTTTACATTATTTTAATCATTATTATTTTTTATCAAGACAATGAATAGTCATGATTCATGTGGTTATAAATATTAATCATTTCATTTGAGTTTGAGCCACGTAGTATTACATCAGAATTTCATTAGATATTATGTAATAAAACATGTATTTATAATTTGTCATAATTTATCATATTTGAATATTAATCAAAAAAAATTGAGTTGGCCTTATAAGACTCCAAAAAACATACTGATCACAACAAAATATGACTATTTTTTTAAATTAAAATTATAAAAGGGACCAAATTATGTTTAATTGCTAGATATAAAAATATTCTTAAAAAAAATTCATGAATTTCAAAATATTTTTTGAGACATTAGGGTGTTACATTATCACCACCTTATATAAATTGGACCCTCTTAGTTTTATTTACTTATTAGACAATTAAGGGTAATTTTCCAAAATTGTATTTTCAGATTCCCATGTTACTTATTCAACTATACGGTCTCTCCATTAAAATTTACCAATGGGATTACCTTGTTTCACAATACATGTTCCCTTCGATTATGAATCTAAACTGGTTTCTATTCATTATATAGGTTCTCTTCCAAATGAAATGCTTCTAGGGTCAAAAAATGATATGATTCTAGAACATACATTCTCAACATCAAAACATGAACAACATTTTGTACATGAGATAAATACTAATTAAAATCTATTCGGTAGGTGACTAATCCTTCATACTCTATATTTTCGTAATGTCCAATAAACCATGGACTTAACATTTATTTTCATACCAAAATACATATCTAAATTTCTAGGGTGAGATTTTATGAAAAACAAGATCACCTACATCAAAATAAAAGTATTTCATAGTATTGTTGGTATTAATTTTCTACCTACTCTTATCAGTAATCATGTGTTGCTAGATCGTATTCACTTTTTCGTCAACTTCCTCTAAAAATTATGGTCCCATCAACATCTTTTCCCTGAATTCAACACAATAATCTCTAATTCGACACTTCATCCAATACAATGCCTAGAAAGGAACCAAGTATATACTAGAATGAAATATGTTATTATAAGGACACTCAACTAAAAAAAGATAATGATCCCGAATTCCTTGGAATCCTAATGAAAAATCTCAAAATATATAGTCAATAGTATGAATCCTTAGTTTGGACTAACAATATGATTGAGAAAGAAAAGATATACTGATATTTAATAATCTGACCAATGACTTCGGAAGGCCCTTACCAATGTTATATGTGAACCTAGTATCCTGGTCAGAGATAATGGAAGGAGGAACCCCATGTAACCTAACATGTATTTTTGTGGTATAGTCACGAAAGTTGATCACAAAACATTGTATCTTGAATAGAAAAAATGTAGATATTTTTATAGGCTATCAACAATAACATAAATTACATTTTTTCCTCTGCAAATATTATGTAGTCCCACCATGAAGTCCATCGATATATTCCCTCATTTCCATTATGGAACTAGATGTGGCAAAATCATCCCCTTCGGTAACTGTCATTCTGTATTAACCTGTTGACATGTCAAAATTTTCATGGTAAAATATAATATATCTCCTCTCATTATCTCCCAAAAATAATATTCCTGAGGTTCTTTTCTTATCGTAGTAAAACCATGATGAACTGAAAATTGAGAACTTTGAGTTTCACACAATCTTTTCTTTAATTAAGAATCAATAGGCACACACAACAATTTATGAAATATTAAAACCAAATCATTATAAAGGATAAATTCTAGAACATACCCATTTTATTCAATTCTACCTTTTTATGTTTCTCCTAGTCTTCCTTCTATGCTTGATTATTTTTTTGATAATGACGAATGCATTGAAATCTAAAACACAAAATATTTATTTCCTGCACTAAAAAATTATTATACAAATTTCATAAAATCATTAATCAAGGGATCATTTTCTTAACGTTACATGGTTAATACTGAATAATTTTTTTCATTTATGGAATCCAAAAATATGATTTCTTTTCCCAAATGGTTATTGATTTTGTAATCATAATACATTATTAGATCAGGCCATATTATTTAAATCATGTTTAATTACTTCTTATTGAAAATATACTTCAGACATTTTGGGTAAATATATTTTTGATATTTGGCTCCGTATATATGAGGCCCCCAAATTTTAAAAGAAAAAACAAAAAATTCCACTACCATATTAGGTGTAGAATAATTTTACTCCTAGGGATTTAGTTTTTATGAAGCATGATCTATTAACTGATCATTATTCATTGTAACAAAACCACATACCTTAAATGAAGCGTCACTATCGATGAAAAACTCACTATTTCGGGAAGGCAAGGCCAAAAATGGATCATCCACGAATCACAGCTTCAATTCCAAATTACAATCATCACATTCTTCTGTCAAAATTAATTTCAACCATTTTAGCGTTAACATATATAGCATGATAGATAACCATGAAAGGTTTTTAAAAAACCATCTATAATTACATTCTATTCGAATAAAAATATAAATTTATGTAATTTTATTGGTCTTGTCCATTCATCATCAACTTTTTTGGAAGGATCAACTATTATTCTTTCCATATTTACTATTTGACCTAGAATAGAAATATGTTGCAATAGAAATCACACATGATGAATTTTCCATACAATTTCTTATCCTAGAAGGTTTTAAAAACAACCTTTGTAAGTTTTTTCCTTCTCCTCTAAACACATAAAAAATACTATAATGTCATCAATAAACACTAACACAAACATATCCAATAACTCGTGAAACATTCTATTCATAAGATCCATTAATACAATCGGTGAATTACTTTACCCAAAATACATAACTACAAATTCTTAATGCCAATATATTTTATGAAGTCCTATTTTTAGGATGTCATCCTCCATCACCTTATGCACCCAGTATTCAGATCACAAGTCAATAAGGGAAAATTATTGATCTCCATGGATCTCATCAAAATATTCATCATAATGAGGCCAACAATACTTTTTTTAACATTGATGTTATTCAAGAATCTATAATCAATACATAGTTTAATAGAACAACGTTTCTTTTTAACGAACAAAATAGGATCACCCCATTGTGAATTGATAAGATGAAAGAATCCATTATCAAGAAACATATATAAGTTATTTTTCTAATCAATAATTTCCATTTGAGGAATTTGATATGTGTGTTCTGAATTTTACTCAGCCTTTGCAACTTAGTCAATTTTGAATTCGACTTCCTGATTATGTATGAAACCATTTGCCTCTTTAGAAAATACATCATGGTAATTATGTAGCATTGGCATATCATTAATCTGAATATTTCCATTGTTCTTAAAAATATAAGCAAGATAATATTCAATCACATCTATCTATTGTTTCTCAACATCATAATATGTTATCTATTTTATGGTTTCATTCTTGTATAAAATAGAAATTATTTCTGAAAAAAAAACATCTTTAGCACTATAATCAATCATAGAATGATAAACAAAAATCATATCCATTACCAGAATGACATCAAATACTAATAAGAAAAAAACTACAAGGTTTGCAAGTAAATCCTTTCTACTAACCATAATATAATGACTCTTATAATTCCTCTTTGATATAATATTTCCCGTTAGTATTTTGAAAATAACTTTCAGTCTCATTTGTTGGGGTGATATTTCCAATTTACCAAAAAATTCCTCATAAATAGAGGAATCTGTAGACCCCGTATCGAAATAAACATTAGAAAAAATTATGTAAACACAAAATTTACATCATATACCTTCATTAGTTGGCCTTAATTATTATAACATAGTCATAAAGGATCTCACGAAACCTTTTCTCTTATATCATATCTTCTTTGTATCCTTCAGATCTATCTTTGGGAATGCACTCACATAATCTCCCATCTCTATGCAATTAAAAAAAGTAATTGTATTCTTATCAGGATTAATATTATGATTTGATTCATTACAATATCGTTCCATATTTCCAAAATTACCACATTGACAACACTTCACTATTTTGTCTAGTAAATCTCCAAGGAGCTTTTTTCCACACTTTACACAAACAAGAAACTGGAATTTTGTACCATCATAATTCATTGGTTGATTCTTACCCATAACTTTCCATATGGACTTATTATTCTCCATGTTTCCAAAGTACATGTGGTCTTCAAAAAAATTATATATACCATTTTATATCTCTAGAAAAGTGTCTCATAACTCTTAAATTTACGAGAGGCCAACGGGCTTCGATACCATAGTATTAATCCTAAGTAAAAGTTTTTGACTTTTCTCTCAAGATGTAGTACACTATTTGGATGATAACAATCCTGTCAGGTGGAGTTATATTCACATAGAGCCACTAAGTTTTCCTCATTTTTCTTTTATTCAAGTAATTTATTCCCCATCCTAAATCACACCACAATGGTAATATTTTTCATGGAACAAATGTAGAAGTCTTCCATCACAAATCCATCAATCCCCTCTCTATCCGTGACATTTTGGACCATTAACCACCACATATCAGCTTAAACCTCAAGAAAATAAATGGAATGAATTACCTTTTTATTAAAAAATATCCCATAATATATAATTTCTTTTCAATGGCATTAATTTATCGATCATCTATTATTGAGTTCAAAGATCAAATAAATGTAAGAGGGTGTTATTAGATAATATTTTCCATTATTGTCATGTTCTGTTGTGGTACCACTAGTAGTTCTCATTAATAGAATCCCCCAAAATTTATTTTATATGTTAGCCAAGACATTACAATCACAAAGTACTCAGTATAAATCCCAACCATTTTGTTCTGTAGATTCAGATAGATATCATTCTTTTGGTTCTCCTCTTCACCTTCCATGTTAATTCTATGAAAACCTAATTTAAATGAACTTATCATATTTTTGGAAACATGGAAATACTAAAATTCTATATAATTTAAAAATAACCATAGAGTAAAAATTCTTTGGGTTATTTTATTATCATTACCTTAACAACATGAGATATCTAAACCATCATCTGATACCAACTATACTGACCTACCCTTAATACATTGAAAATTTTTACATTTATTCAAGAACACAGTTCATTTCATATTTTATGATCTTTGAAATTTTATAATTTTATTGAATTAATATATAATACATACATAACATTCCTCATTCATATAGAGTATAAACAAAAATAAACAATACTCATTCCTTAAAAAATATATAACTTTTCAAATTAAACATCTTTTCATTGAAAAATCATCAAAACATTTAATAGAGATTTTTTATTTTTCTAACATAAAATTATGTCCTATGAAAGTAAATAATAGAATTTGGATGAGAAAAAAAATCTGAAATGGATATAAATAGAAGGAATGAATACATTGTTCCTCAAAAACATACATAATATGAAATCATTTTCAACAAAGACATACTTGTTATCCATATATACATATTTTTCAATACATGATATTTCCATATGATTTCCACAAAATAAATAGAACATAAATTGATCCTTAAAGGTATCATGGGAAATTAATTACCAAATCTTGTGACCCACTCAACTACCTTATAATTTTTAACCCTCATAGAAACCTTACAATGTATCCATCAGGACTACATTATTGTGTAACCATCGTAGATACACTTGGAGTAACCATATGACTAAACTCTAACATACACATACCAAATTCATTGTAGAGAGATATAGGTCCCATATTTAATCCTAAATATTGACAAATAACTATAACATAATCATAAAATAAATATAATTTCATTAAAAAGTTTCTATTGAATTATGTAAAACTAAATTTTAAGAGATAATTTTAAAAGACAAGACACTTTTTAATATGGTATAATCAAAGTGAGTCATAATTAAGTGTATGTAATATGTATATAGACTATAAATATTCATTAATAAACCTAATATAAAAAAATTTCACCACAATATAAATCTTAATGACACATAAATAATGAGGTATAAGGTTAACCCAATAATAGAAATTTGGTTAAGAATTCCCTTACCAATGGTTTCTATTTCCTAAAACAGGATTAAAACTACAGATTAATGGTTAAAAGATGGTTATTAATGTCTAAATAAACATATTCACTTTTATTGTACCATAGATGATCATTTTATTTCACCATTTTACCAATTAATTGTAAGTATTTTGTTTCTTTCACTGTTTTGCATGCATTCTATAAATGATTTCCAGAGCTGATTTGTATTTCATTTTCATGTCATATTTAAATGAAACACCATAATTTGAATGAAATAATATTCCTTTGTTTCCATAATATATATTTATTCCATATATCATTTTTTTATCATATATGATGATGGATCATTATATTAAATATTAATGATGATTATTAAGATCATTTTTAACGGTTCCTTGGTAATTGTTAACTTGTTTCATAATATAATTTAATAACATGAATAGAAGATCATTACTGAACATAAAATCTATTAAAAAATAAAATTTACATTCAGATTCAACCATTAAATAGTTTTTTTTATCACCTTTGAAAGATGTAATGAAAATTGGAAACTAATCATCCACGATTTTCGTAAAACAACACATCGTGAATGGTGTGTTTATTTTTAAAATAAAATGGATATGGGAGAAATAAAGATGATTAATCATTTACATAAACATGATAAAAATAAGAATTTATATTATTCATATTATTTCATACCTTTTTGATATGTGGAGGGTAAGAGAGTATAAGAAATGAAAGAAAAAGGAAAGAAAACACATGAAAAATAAATTGATATTCAATATTGATCTCATATCCTTAATGTACTCCTTATGGAATATTGTTTTGGTCATTTTTTGAGACCACAATGTCATGGACATGAGTAATAGCCTTTGGGATGAAATTTAAATGATCATAGATAATTCTAAAGACTAGAGAGGTGTGAGGGGAAGAGGTGAATGCATGTGGTATTTATAGTGGATGATAGAAGATATTTTACATTATTTAAATAATTATGATAATATTTTTCCCTCATGAATTTGAATATTATTCATTCACATAATCCAAAATAGTAATAATCGCATGTGATTTTGAACCAAGTGGTCTTTCATCATCATTTTATCACATATAATGCAGTAAAAAGGTATTTAACAATTATCATATTCTCTTATTTATAAAAAAAGAAATTGTTCTATCAAACTCAAAATATCATACTGATCACAACTATAGGTGGCTGTTTTTTTGAAACTAAAATCATTGAAGAGGGAAAATTGTTTAAAATTTCTAGTTATAAATATCTTCTTAAAAAAATTTCACGAATTTCGGTTTATTTTTTAAAACTTTTTGGTGTTATAATTGTGGGATGTTATTCCCATTCTCATGACATATCCTATAATTATGATTCATCCACTCAAGTTTTTAATACCTCCGTAAGGGACTTTATAACATCATTTTATACTGTTATGAATATTTTATTACATCATCTAGTTATTTTTATGGATTCTATGTGTACTATTAGAATATTATTGTCTTCATTGACTGATAATGTGATGTTTATTATAATTTATTAGGGGAGTAATGGGAACCAATTTTTTAGGTTATATGGATTTATATTTCTTTTATTATCCATGATTAAATTATGGTACATTCTTTCTGTTGATGATCACATGGGGGTGCTTCATAGTTATTTTTTATGCGATATGTTCAGGGACACCCCACCAATATCTAAATAATTTACTCATCTCATAGAGTAATCAAGATTCATCATTAATTTTTAACTACTAATTATTACTTAATTCCATTAATACATTTATTTATGACCATATCAAAATTTACAGACACATTCTTATTCTATAAATTTATTTCAAACCATTATTTTTTTGCCACTATGTTGTATTCACACTTATCTCAAGAATCCTGGTACCCCAACTGATAATTTGGTAATAGGAACATATAGTGATATGCCCCATATTTCAGTAGTTGAGAAAGTGTCTATTAGATGGATTCATAATTATGGGGCATAAGAAGGGGTTAACATAATGAATATGGAGCCCAATTTAGTTGTAATTTTATTTAACATTATCAAGGTTCCTATAAGGTTATATCATTCTACATTATATTCATTTATTTTTATGATTCATAGACAATTATTATGAATGGTAAGAACATCTAATTGATTTTATTCTATTATAATGGCCAACACTCCCATGATATGAAACACATTTTACCAAATATTTTGTATTGGTTTTATATTTTCTCAATTGTAGATTAGTTTTTTATTATTATTTTATGTATATTTTTTTTCAAATAATTGACATTTGATTTTCTATTGGCTTGTTGTGTTAAGACGGGGGCATCATGTTTTGTATTCAAACATTCTAATTGACTTGAAATCAGTTGGGTTTCATGTAACTATTCGAATTGACTATGATACAAGAACAAATTATTTAATATAGTATAATAAATAATATATATCATTTTAATTATATAAAATAATGGATGAATTATATAAAAAATGACTCATATTTTTCTTATTTTATTACTATTTATTTATTGAGTAAGGTGAGTCATTAATGTATTTTACACATAGCCTGTGACAGAGATGGATGAGTTGGAATGATGACCTTGTGATGAATGAGATTTATGTTTTACATATTTCATAGAGTAGTGGGACACATAACCTAATATTTTACCATCTTCTACTATATGATTTAATAATGTACCTCATTGGATATGGGTATTGTTGTCAAAATTCCAATGGATATGGTAATGATCATCAATGGGATAATATTGATGTTCGGTACCTATTGAATATTTTTTCCATAGACTAGTAGCTTGGGATATGAAAAGGAATTCCCAATGCTAAAATGATATGGAATGGGGAGATGGAATAATATGCAGCATATAAATTTAGTAGCGAAACACAATGGAGAAGATTCATCGGTTTATACCTATATAAAATTTAGTCTACAGACTATGTTTGAGAGATTATTGATGAGGTTATTAGTTATATTTGATGGAAATATTTTTCTTATCCATGTGAAATGATTATTTTCCAATTAAAACCCATTATATGTCTTTATATGTTTATAATATCATGAGAGATGTGTAAAACCCAGCCTTGTAATTTCATTTTAGAAAAAAAGGATTTGTATATAATTATATAATTTTTATTATATTAATGGCACGTATGTGATTCATGGTGGGATATTCACTTTGTAAATAATACTCGATGACTCATATCGATGTGGATTCGGGAGAGAGGTTTTATATGGTTATGTGACCCACAAGAATGTGAGCCTTGTTGTTTTATTAAGATTGTGTGTATAGTATCATTGAGTTATTGATCATAATGATGTGTGACAGTTTTTTCATAGGATGAAGCTAAGATGTGAGCCTATATATTTTTTTATTTTTATTGACAATTGGGTCCCTTTTAACTGTGATATGTATTGTTTATAAGACAATTCCTTGATATCTGATAGGATGGATTTCATTAACTAAATGTGTGTTCCCATTTTCATGAATATCATTTAAGCTCAGCCTCAGAATTATGTGACAATTGTTTGTAACAAAAAATCAGATATGTATAACATAGTGATAAGAAAATAGTAGGTTGTTTTAGAGTCTAGGTTAAACAATTTGTGTTTGTAGGTCACAATATATTTTTTTTCTATATCATGATGATATTTTTTAGGGAAGTTGTATATTCTTTTTGTTCCATCCTATTATTCGTTGAGGTTGATTAAGATGCATGAAAATAATATTGATACCCTTATGAGATATAGGACTATATAAGTTTTCTTACTATTATGGGGATGTATAAGACTACTTATCCCTCGTGACTTCCACATGATAGGTCTAAAAATTTGTAAATCTTGTTTTAAAATAACAATACGGTAGATGCTTATGAACTATAGATGGATTTAATATAGGTATCCACCGTTTCTCATCTAGCTGTTTACTCAATTGATATTTTTTATTATTAATTATAAATAATCTATTAAAATAGTCATGAATTTTATTTTAGGAGTCTGAGTTCATTGATTTACTTGTATTTATTTAGAGGTTTTTACTCAATAACCATTATTAGTGGAACTTTTCTTGGTTCCCTAACAATGACCACATATTGATGGGATCATATGCCATTTTTAACTACATGAAAACATAATGGAATTAAATAGATATATAGGTCATCAGAGATTCATTGTACGTAGGGAGATTACATGTTTTGTGGTTATTATTAATATGACTTATTTTTCCCCAATTTTAAGTTAATTTAGATCATGTTCATATAAGTTACTATAGTTATATAGTCCTCGTATTGGGATCTTTTTTTAGGTTTCTATGGATGTATCAATTACATGATCATGGGTAAAAATGTTCAATATATTATATAATAACAGAAAATTGGTATGTAGCACCTAATTGGTTGAAAATTATACGGTGGTAATCCAACAAGGATACTGATTTATTTTAACACATATTCAAGTTTTTTGTGGAATGTTCATGTTATGATCATTATGGGAATCAACGATATGTATTACTATTTGATTTAAGTTATATATTGGATACATGAATCTGGTGTGTATAGATGTTCATATGTATTTTTGGATATCGCTTGATTTTGCTACTTGATTATCTATATTATGTAGGTTAGTGTTTTAAGAGACTCAATAGTTGGAAATTCAAAATCAGCACTAGTTAGAGGTAATGGTTTTTAAATGATGATACTCATAGGGAGTATGTGTCGTTTTTAAATTAGGACAAATTTCTTATTATATGAGTTTAGGGTGTGATAATGTGTCTTCCATGCCTGATTATTGTAGAGGTTCTTGAGTATATATATATAAGTGTAGTGGCCTGGTTTACACTAATGACATCATTTATATGTGTATAACGATATTTTTAGGAATCCATGAATTCCCCTGACAGTGAATAATTTTTTTATTTTTTGTGGGATTTGATGTCATTTTGCAGCTCAGTTTGCTGTATTTTTTATGATGAGTTAGTTTAGTGAGGTTACAATTGAAAATATTCATGCATGATCGATGGATAAGGAATAATTATTTATTTTAACACCCTATATGTGAATTTTATTAAATTAACTATAATACAATGAATTATGTGTAATAGGATGTTGTATGTTTTATTGGATCAAGTGTAGTATTAACATGAACCTATATAGTGAAATATTTTTAATAGGATCACGAATCAGTTTTTAGGTAATTATTTGATTCACATGATCTGTACATGGAGACCACACAATAAAGATAACTTTAAAAGTGGTATGCTTCTAATGACCATAACATGTTCATGTTGGTGGTGTCATAAGAATATTTTGTTCTGATTGTGGTGTTACCGAATAAAAATATAATTTTATGTTATAAATAAATATATACATTTTTGGATGCATATTAAATTTATATATATATGGTTATTATATTTTTATTTGGGTCTAATGTTAGAATGAATAATAATATTTTTTATTAATTTGTTAAGTCATTTCTGTGTGGATAAAATCAGCAACATGTATATAGTATATTGGATTAGGGTATTCATCGATTGCTATTATGTATCAAAAATAATAAATATAGAAGATTTAGATGAAACATGAAGCATTTATTTAAATAGATTATTAAAGACATAATATTTGATTATTTTGGTGTTTTTATTTGTGTATATAAATATTTATTATGAATATATGGTTGTTAAAGTTGTTTAGAATGATTTCAGAATAAGCTATATAATATGGATATAATAATGAAATGGTTTTCATAACAAGAATACATATTAAAAGAAATAATATTCATCCATGGGAAAAATAATTTTGATGATGTTTATATGTATATTAGAAATCCTCAAGATTATTATGTGGTTCTTTGGAAAAAATGTGATGATATATGTGGATTTGGATTTATTTTTTTTTTAATTTTGGATTACAATGCTAACATAGAATTTTTCAATTTACTAACTATATTAGAGTCATTACAAATATCAAAAGTGTTAATGTGTGATTTAAATATCTTGAGCTCCAATTTAATATTATTATTTTTTATGTCCTTATGTGTAAAATTGTAAATTATAATTGTCTTGTGTGGACTTCATAAGAGTTGTACGAGAGATAAAAAATGTAAATTGGGACATTGTATGAGTAACAATGAACATTAATACAATAAATTGGTATCTTCTAATATTGAAAAATAGTTCATATGTGTGTATTCCTAAATGAATATTTACCTATTTCCAATCAACTAATGTGTTGTAAATATCATAGAAAAATATAGAGATTTATATTTAATATATTCTAAAATAATAATTAATAAAATAAAACCATGCCTACTTTTTGTTCATCAGGAGTAATGTTTCACAATGATTCAGCGAATCATTGGTTCTTGTTGAGAAGATAAATCATGATAAAGTCGAATCACATTGAGAAAAAGCAATTCCACACATCAACCTACAATTCCATGTCATTGTTCCATACACACATGAAAATTTTTAAATGTGAATAAGCACCCATATTTTGTGTTGATAATATATCTATATATTTTAATCCCACATAAACCGAAAAACTATAAATATGATAATAAATTAGGCTAAAATATAATTATTCATGCAATTTGAATGATTTTAAACATAAAAATATCTTATTCTTATATGTAATGGGGTTTCAATATATTGATTATGGAAAAAATTATTGTGGTCTTGTGAATATAAAATATGAAAGGTAATGAATAATAGATTAGAATTTCAAGATTTAATAACACGTACATCATACAATAATTTAAATAAGGTAACTTATGTATCAAATGAGGGAATACAATGCATTAAAAACACACTTGTGTGTTAGAGAATATGTAGAATAAGCTGTCTGTATACAATGGTTATTTTTTGTTGTAGATGCTTTACATAATGACCAACACTTCAATAGTATTTTTCAAATTGAAAGTTGAAGTGATCCAGGAAATATTAAGAATGATGTATAGTTATAATTTAAAATGTGATAAATGAACATGATACGACTATATAAAGTAAGAATGATTCATGAACTATTTGTGGAGGTTTTGAATGATATTGAAAATCACTGTCTGTGAAAGGTTGAAATTTTAGTCATAAGAACTGATGTGTGAAATATTACATAAAAATTAATAAGTGTAAGATATAGTGAAACTAAATGGTGTTGTGATTAAAATGAGTGAACATTATTGGATTCCACATAAAACTATTGTGTAGAAATACCCTATAACATTGGCCATTAATAGTTTATGATTACATGATTTGTGGTACTATTAAATAATGACAGGGAGTTGGATTTCATGGATTACCATTTTAACCAATATGTCATTTTCCTTTTATATAATGTAATTTTAAAAAGGGTGAGGGAGAATAACTAAGTGTATTAGGACCAAAAACCATAATAAAGATTTAATTACAATATATATATATATATATACGAAAAATGAATCTCAAAACCACCCCTCGCATTCTTAGTTATAACATAATACATGATTTGAAAATGTTTTATGAAATATAATCCATGTTTCCTATGAAATACTTATTTACAAGCATAAGGAATCTTATTCCAATGAATAGAAGAGTGTTTTTTATTTTTGACATGAATATTATTTTTTAGAATATGAATTATTATACACTTTCTATCCCAATGTATTGAAATTTCATATATTATAGGGATCATATTTTAATGAAATAAAAGAAATTTTATTAAGAAATATTATTATAAAGGAAAACTAGATGTGGATGGGAAATTATTATTTATTATTTTTCTCGAAATTTAATAATGGAATCACCAATATAATAAGACACAGAACAAAAAAGGAGTATTTGTCCAAGAATGATAATATATATGAAGGAAGTAGTTTTTTATCAATGAAAAATGTAAAATATTTTGAAAACTATTGGATGATATATAATTGGATAATGATGAGACTATTTATGATTACGTTTTAATGTAAATGAAAATGTAATCAGATGAATAATTTTTTTTATTCTTTAGGACAACAACAATAATTAAACACTAATGAGTAAATTTCTGAATATATTTGGTCTAAATATGGATATACTTGTTGAAATTGTACATTTACACATGATGGAGTACCCAAAACCGTCATCAATTTTGACATAAAGATATTACTAATTTTTATGAATAATGGAATGGATAAATCAACCATTTAGAATAAGTGAAATAAAATTAATTATATGAAGTTTTTTTTATTCTTGTATATATAAATGTGAAGAAATTGTTTGAAACCACTATATATTTACTAATATAATTTCAAATATGGTCAAAATTGTATAAACTATAATGAAAAGTGCCCTTAAATGATCGATGTGTAAAAGTAATACTCACTATGTTGAAAAATACCAAATAATGAGGAATATAATATAAGTGAAATTAAAATTTGATGAAACCTATAGTAGTGAGTATTATATATAATAAATTAGAAAATATATATAATATATTTTTAGAAATAAAAGAAGATCATAACATAATTAAACTAATATTATGAGGAATCGAGAAGACCATGATTTCAATTTATCATTGAGTGAATATAATGACAATGGTATTTTTAAAATAAATAAAGTCAAATATCATATATCTAAAACATAGAGAAATTAAGAAGTTACGAGGAATTTGAAATGACCATTTGTAATTATGTAATACAGTCTAATAAACAAGAGTGACTTGAGAAAAATGTACATGTCTCAAGAATAAAATATAATGGATAGATAAACAAAATGTGTTCTGTATAGTAAGGGGAGTTAGACAGCAATTAAATCATTAATTCTAATGTATCAAATGAAAACGTATAAATAATTCTATGTGATATCAATGAGAAAATGACAAAAAATTATTAATGATGAAAAGAGGTGCAATAGATGTACCATATTTGAAATGAAATTTCATGGATATGAAATAATTTTTTACATGGAAATAGATGTTAAGGAAGTAGAATTTATAAATATTGAGATGAAAAACCATAATAAAATGATATAGTTTAATCGCAACTTCCCAAGTAGAAAAATTTGTTTTTCCTTAAGATGTGTGCATTTGAAAATACTATATAGTATTTTTTATATTAAATAAAATCATAAAACATGTTACCTTATAATAAGGTGAGACATAAATGAGTTTTAAAAAGATGAGACACCAATATTATTTAAAAATTAGATATTATTTTTCATGAAAAATTATAATTTTATCAAAATATTATTAAAAACCATCTAATATTAGAGATAAAATATGTATCCAAGTGATGTGTTGGAAATAGAAATAAATGATATGTTTTTTTATAAACAAATCCATAATATTGCAGATAGAATGAATTTATTTGGACAAATAATAAAAAGGGAATAAATAATTCATTTATAAAAAGAAACCACATTAGATTATATATTTTTTAAACTATGATTTTATAATGGAGGGATCCACTAAATATTATAATTGATGTTCATAAATGTATTGAAAGGATATGTAGTAAAGAAAACACTTTTTAGATGGGAAATTTAAATACATCATACGAAAAAATATAAATAATGAATTTGAACCCATAGAAAAAAATGGTTAAAGATAATTTATAGTTGTATGGGTGATACGGAAAAATATTCCTTGATACCAAATATTAACGGAATTTCTTTTCTAAACTAGAATGAATTATAATGTAATAATTAAATGAAAACTAATGTAGATTTTATTTTGTAGTCCATAATAAAATGGAGCATCATTCTATGTAAATAAATGATGAGAAGAAGAAATTGATGCTTCCCATATAATATTTTGATATAAAATTTGGGGAATAAATAATAATTTAATCATATAATGTGGAATATATAATAACTATAGGATCTCATATGTTTGGTGACAATCAAACCAACCAATTTCCATGATTGATCATGGAACCTCTCCTCATAAATAACATTCATTTATTTGAATTTAATTTCCCTTAATTGAAGGATGGTCATTAATGGGGTATAAAAATTAGTATATGACCACTATAAAATAAAGGTAGAGTGTCTCATCAAAAAGGTTTTATAATAAAAATCAACTATGATGAAGGGAAAAGTTCATCCATTGATAGGGATCTTGTGTATGCAGATTTATATAGAATAATTGAACCTATGTGAATGTGGAATTTCAATACAACATTATTAATCAAATGATTAGGTATTGCTATCAATTTTACCCCTTTATAAGACTTATCTAATTAGGTTATCAACGGGTATTGTTGGATGATGATTAAGCTAATATTTTAGTTGTGTACTTTTATATGCACATTTTATTTTTATAATCATTTTCATAGTTGTCTCTTGTTTATACATTTCCGGATAAATAATCGGTATAACCACTAGAGGAACCATTTAATAGTTGTATCAAATGCGTGTATTGTTTGGATAAAGTTGAACACCATGGGTTTCAGTCATATTTTCTATGATAAAATTTCCCACAAATTATTATAATGGATCATGAATAAGTTCTTTACTAAAAAATCATGAGAATACATTGTTTTTTAAATAATGGAATCATTTAATTATTTATATCAAAAGAGGGTGAACATTTTTTGTAAAAACTTTTCTTGAATAATAATATATTAATATATAATTTGATTCATACCCTACATGAAAATTACATTTTTATAAAAAAGGATGAGAAAAAAGATCTTAGAAGAATTAATATTTTCAAAAAAATGATAAAATTTCCAAAAATATACATTTGGGGACATAAAAATTCACATTTAATACAATTCAATTTCTTTTGGAAATTTATGATCTAGATTCTATGTGGATGATGCTTTCAATATTTGTGTGTTGAATGAGAATTGAAGAGTCGGATAAATCCATTATTAACAATTCATATATAATGAAGTGGTTTTAGATAATATATGATTCAGTAGTGACATTAGTTTCAGGATTCTGTTATGTGTGATTGTGTATGTTTTTATCATGTTAATGGGGAGTGAAATAAAAATATATTTTATAAAATATTTAAAATGTGTTTTGAATATAGTAGATTAAATAAAAATGTTAATGACTTGTGTTTCATAGGTAATGATCTAACCTTGATAATGGAAAATCTAACCATTAATCTAAAATGAATTTGATTATGTGTAGAATTTTTATGAGGATACCATGAGAGGGTTATGAGGTAATTTATACTATATAAAAAGTCATGAGTTGGATTTGGAGTTATGCTGATTTGTTAAAGAAATTTATTATTTTAGAGCAACAGAAGAAATATATTAAGTCCTATATCATAAGTGTCATATAAGAATTTGTAGAAGTTAATATATAATATAAAATGGTTTAACACTAACAATATAAGAATATATAGTGACTCCATAAGAGTGAATGAAGAAATCATAAGACTCATATATAAAGTTTTTTATAGTTATATGTCAATTTAAAAAACTAAACAGGGATATAAATATAGTATCCATTAACATTATAAGAGTACCTCATTACATAGGTTTAATAATATGAGAGTTAGGTAGGGTAATATTTGTTTTAGATATTTCAAAAAGTATAAAATACATATAATATCATAATTACATTTCAAACTATGAAATATTAATATTTCTAAGTATCAAATAATCAAATTAGTTGACCCATGAGTGTTGTTCTTCATGATTAATATATTAGCATGATTCAAATAAACTATGATTCATGTTGTGTAATAGAATAATCTCATATATAATTAAAAAAGAGAATGGTGTTCAACACACAAGATACAGTTTCCTGTCATTCTTCCATGAAAAATTTGCTAGTTTCAAAGGATAATAAACCCACAGAATTTGTGGATGAAAAATATCATGATATTTTAAACTGACATAAAGAGGATGAAATGGAAGGATGTTTAATAATTTGACATAAATAGAATCCAAGACTATATTATAATGAGTTTAAAAATTATAATATTATTACATATTAATGGATGTAGATTAAATATATTTTCTATTAAAATAATAATCATAGTCTTATAAAAATAAAATATGTTGGAGACGGAAGAAGAAATTATTAGTTTTTAATAAAACAATGGTAGTTGACATGGCTCCTTTTTTTATGATGAATTAAGAGAATGTAGTATAGTTTAGACAACTTTTTCATCAAAGGAGAATGTGAGTGTTCTCTTTGAAGTTTCACCATATACTTATATTGCCATATTCAAGAGGGGTTTTCAAAAACCTCCATTTCTAGTACGCTTTTTCTCTAGCACATGTGTTGTTGGAACTAAGAAATAGGCACAAGATCTACTGATTGTCTTATTATTCTGTTGCATATGGGAATCTTAGAATACAAATCGGAAATAGAAGATCCACTACCCATAGAAATCATCGATCATTTGAAACCTGAAACTTTTTTTTTCATTAGGTGAAACATATCATGGATTTAAAAGACACCCCAACCATCATACTGACCGTATAGGTAAACTAACATGATCCTTCATCTCTTAGAGAAAAGTAGTGTCACTATGAATGCTGAAACTCCCATCCCACTTGAACCTAAGATAATAGGTATGGGTCGTGTTCTATGTGCATCATGAAATTAGGCATAAGTGATTGTGAAACCAAGGGTTCCATCAATATTCTATTCTAAAATAGATTTTGTGGTGGTAAATCACTACAAGACGAATCAATGGAAATGATTAATGGCATATAACTTTTTAATAAAATTCACATGTATGTTGCATCTAGAGGAAAATATTTTACAATAATTGGAAATGTTGTACAATGAAATGGTACCATTTCATAGTCAATATCCTTTTTCATTAGATGATGAAACAGTTATCTAAGAGGAAACCTATAGATACTACACACCTTTTGAGAGGGTAATAATGCTTCTAAACACATAACAACCATTACAGTTAAAGGGACAAGTGTTACCTGCCTTACTAGAGAATAATCTGTCCCTGGAGAGGAAGAAATTTATTATATGGGAATCCCATCTGATTCATTATGTTAGACCTTAGTAGCTTTGTCTATTATGATATATTATACCATTTTACTCCTTTATTTTCATTTAATACATGGAGGATTATTTATAAAAAATATATTCAATGTGTAATAGGATATCTGTTATATCAATGAATATACCACAATTCATTGAGGAAACACCATTTCATTAAATAACAAGAATAATATGAATAAAATAGACTCAAATATTTCCTATGAATTATAATGTCATAATAAATGTCCAAAAATACAAATGTTGAGCTATATTGAGGAAGGATAAGTTATATAATAAACAAGAATATGGTTAGATATAAATCTATAATGAATGAAAACAACTGCACAATGGTATATATTAGAATGAAATGGTTGAATACATATTAAGGGATGTTTTTGAAGTCCCTGAAGTTGAATGATTATATGAGGCATACATTCCAATTATGAGAGATGAGATAAGTGACATATTAATACAATTAGTGGGCGGATAATTTTGTTGGGAGTACATTGTTTTTCAAGAATATATATGAAAAGAATTTTTGACATTATGTAATCATGTTGTGAGGCAATTTTTTAATAGCATTCATTATTAGTGAAAGAATATTATTTTATATATAATAAAAATAAAGAACATGAGTGGGATTTAATAGATAATCATTATGAGTAACTATGTCTTCAAACATTAATAATACACATATTTAGGTAAGGCAATTTGAAATAAATTATTTTAATCATGATCTTAATATATCATAAAGATTTAATTTAAATCGAAACATTTGATGAATATAAATTTATCAATGATTAAACATTTCCTCATTCACTGATCAAATAAAACTGGGTCTATACAGAGAGTTTGTGGCTCAAGGGTAGGTTTAATTTAATTAAGGAATGATAAGTCATGCGGTGGATATAGAAACAATCAGAAAAACTATTGTAGAGGCCACATAAATTACAGTGTCTAATATAGTGGGAATTGGACATTCAACCGTAACTCTGATAGGAGAAAAACATATCCCTAGATAGAAGAGGATGTTAAATGGTTATCCACTAGTGTTATTTATAGTAATGAAATTAGTGTCCCTCTACCAGGGCAACTAGAAACATAGTGGAATGAAATAATCATGCAATGAGTCTTATTTGGTGTATAGTGGGACCATTAGAACTTAAATGTATTATTAAATAAATGTTCCAAAACATATAATTTGGATACCCCTAATATATTTAATTAGGGCCCCACTTATGTATAAAATGTTATTGAAATCACCTTGGGAGTGCTAGTAAACTACACCTCTATTCATTCCCAATATTGCATTATTCACGATTCTCAATCTAGAAGTGTTTAATGTGTTCATAGATGTTGGTTTTCTCTACCATGACCATCTTCCCCTATTACGTTCAACTCTAAAAAATCTTTGGGACCTAATTTATGTATTTAGTGAATATTAAACATCATAACAATGGAAGATGATTTTCATGATGGGTCTTGGTACAATATATCTAGAAGAGGTTCCAAGAGGATGAACACATATGATTTTTAACATTTTGCAATGATTTAAGAGATTAATATAATTTTAATTTTTTGTTTTTATATAATTGTAATTGATTTACTTAAAAACATTATATTATTTGAATGGTAATTTGTTAGTTGGGATCTAGGATGTTTGATTGGGCTGATTCACACATCACTGAATGATGTTTAGTCATTATTATACCATTGTGTTAATTATCTATTTATTATGTAAAAATAATTTTGTTATTTAATTATGTTTACCATATCATATAATATTAATTATTATGATTAAAAATTTTATATCTATTTATACAAAATTCTTTCCATAGAAGTGTAAAAAGTTATATTAATGATAATCATGTAAAACATATCGATTTTTTTTCATCTAGAAATGTGTTTTTAAATCATGAAATAATAATATATAAATTGTAGACAAGTAATTATCATTAGGTGGATTTAAATTTATATATTTAGATATATAATATGAATTTTTAGTTTATATCATTCATCAATTATTATTATCTTAATTAATTAAAATAGAGGAACATTTTTCATTTACAAATTCTTTTGATGTAATTTGGTATAATGCCTAATAATTTACATATATAAAAAAGTCGTATGATGATGAATAAAATTTACTTATTTATTATAAATATTAATAAAACTACTATTGTTACATTTTTATAAAAATGTTATGCAAAAATGTACTTTAAATTTTTTTCATTAAATGAGAGACTTAGTAGTATTGTTGAACTCGAAATTTTTATAAATTAACTGAAAAAAAACATTTTCAGAAAAATAAAAAATATTTACCAAAAGATAAAATTTATATAATGATTTTATAAATGATTTTCATTTTATCAAATTAAATTTATGATGTATTTTAAAAAAATTAAAACAAATACACAGAACATGGTGAAACCTTGTTTTAGAATAACCCAATTTTGAGAATAAAATAGATTTATTCTAATCCCATCTTTAGAAATAATATTATTTTATTGATAAAAAATATTACTTTATATATATATATATTAAGAATTTAATTAAATTTAATCACCAAAAAGATTTATTTGATTTAATAAAATAAAATTACTTTTCACCCCTAAAAAGGTTTTAAAAGAAAATTTCATTTACCTGCAAATAATTTTTTTTAATAAATTGATAACATTAGGATTTATTTTATACAAGTCTAAAAACAAATAACATTAATATTATAGTTATTACTATATATATAGTTCAATTTAATGAGTAGTATATAAAAATATACAATTGTAAGTTTATTTTAGGCTTGGGGTTGCGTGTTTAAGAATATATAAAAGATACTAAATTTATTGAAGTATATTTCATTAATTATTTAACCATCACATTTGATTTTATATACAGGGTCATGACCCGTCCCTCGGGGCCCGTGTCATGACTACCCAAAGCCCACCGTCTATAGCAAGGGGGCCGGCGACTAGCACCGAATGGAGTATTGCCAAAAACCTAAAATGCATTGCCTTTATATCATGTAAACACACTCAACCAATCACACATCATAATAAAAACAAAAGTAAACTCTATTATAAAAAGACTATGTAAAGTTTTTAAATGTGTCAAGAATACAAGCCCAACTGGAAAGTACAAGAAAACTGAAAGTGCAAGTAAACTGAATTGCTCTCGTTGACACCTTCCAGGGATCCTACATAAAGAGTATGTACAACTCTCAAACGATCGTCTCTATGCTGTGCCTCATCTAATGTCCACCTCAAAGCAACATCCAGTCCTAGTACTCTTGTCCTCAGTCAGCATTGTCCTTCGTCTGCATCAAACACAACAATGTGTGGGAATAGCCCGTGAACGGGTGAGTATAACAATACTCAATAAGTACCTCGAGACCCTTGACGGTCTCTCTAAGCCCACAAAGGATAAACCACAAAGCATGAAAAGGTCTATCAACCCTACTTTGGTATATCCCATACATATACCTCAGTTATCAAGTATACCCATCTCATTCCTGAAGAAATTCAATCCCTAAATCATTACCCAATGTAAAACTGTTCCATGAAGGAAAAAAATACAATGATAGTAACACCACAAAGGAAACACCACACATAAGAATCCCACAAGGGTACTACCATGAAGGTATGTACCATGAATATAACTCCCCAATGGTATGTAACACCTATGTAACACCACACAGATGAATACAAAAAAGGTATCACCACAATGGTAAGTACCTCAGAGGTAGGCCACACCGAAGATTATCATAAATGAAAAGACTCAGCTCACACCAGTTAGAACATCGGTACAGTGGTAATGATGATTAAATTTACTACTGAATCATCTTACTCTGTTTAGGGACAGACCAACGTAGGATCCTTAATCATCAGACCCACATTGGATCCTAGTACACCAGACCCACGTAGGATCCTTGAGTAGTCTCATGTGGATTCCTAGAGTGGATCCAAGTGAGAGTCTCAAACACATACCCATTTAGTTTCCCAAAAAATAGAACCAAATAGGATCCAAAAAGCACAGATCCATATAGGATCCTTTTCTCATGTTACTGGCAGCTACAGGGTTGCAGCACTAAGCTCGCATGATTCTGGGAGTGTCTGATCCTCAAGCCACAGGTCAATACTCCAACTTCCATGATTTCCCATGACGAAGTATCCCAAAGGAACTCCACGTAAAATGTATATTAACACAATAGGTTTTGCGTCAATCATATATATGGTTTGTATGATATTGGCCATTTAGTCCCAATGGCCAGGTCAAATTTGTGTCTGATCCAACCCCGTAGTACCCCAACCTTATCCAAACCTCATGTGGGGTATACCGAAATGACTATCTTTATCCAAGGTTTATAGCTCTATAGACAGTTCATCCAACATATACATGTAGCCCATGATATAGTAGAAAGAATGAAAAGGGTCGAATTTGGCCCTGGTCCGGTCTGACCTGGTTGAACCAACCCCACCCGACCTAGCCTGGGATGACCCGAACAGCTGGTTTTCATGTTCCAAAGTGGCCCATATCCTCCATTTGGCATGGTCACATGCCATTCCCCCACTGGTGTCCAACTCTACTGCCCCCCCCCCCCCTTCATCGTTTCTGCACAAGGTTGCAGCTCCTTCTCACCTGATGGCGCGAACACATGTCGCCACCTCCCCTTCATGTGACGGATGGACACCAGCTGCCACACTTTCTATATCATGGAAGTTAGGATATGACCCTTCTTTGGAGGCATGGTTCCACCACCGCCTTCTTCGGGACTAGTCGTGGTGCCGACCGCCGCTCTCAAGTCCCACTAGTTCCTATCGTTGGCACTAGTCGTCATCCACCTCCATTACAATGAACTCATCATAAACCACAAGCATTGTGAAGATGTTAGGCCATGTTCATTTGGTCTTCACCCTCCTCTTTATATTGATAGAAAGTGTCTCATTTGGAGAGATTCAACGTACAATTAAATTAACAAATATAAATCAAAATCACACCACTACCTCGAAGTTTAGTTGATTTCAGTGAGGAGGGAAAGATGGATGTCAGTTCATTATCATTGAAGATATTACTCTTTGAAAATGGCCTTTTTCTTTGGAGAAGGTTTTCTTCATTTGAGAAAGTGTTCTTCATTGGGAAAAGGTGTTTCTCCAAAGTTCATCTATTTTCCAACACTTCCCCATAATTCTACTAAAAGAAATAGAAATCATATCAAAATAATATTAATTATTTTAATTAGAGTTATCCATTAATTAATTTGATGTTGGAATAATTAATTAATGGAAGGTGGAAAAATTAATAAAATAGATAACAAAGACTCATGTCCCTCATTAAAGAGGGAGTTCAAGGGTCGTGTGGTCCCCACCATTAATTTCAAACTGGGGGGTTTTCCAACTCGGGCGGTCCCCACCAACGAGAATTCAAATTGGATGTTTAAAATAAAATAAAAGTTTTTTATTTAATTTATTTTCCTTTCCACGAAAAACATGATAACTAACTTTAACCCTCATCCTACAATGTTCCAAGTGAACGTATCATTATGAGAATACCAGTGCTATGAGTTAAACGATGTCCTTTGATATAAATTTTGATCACTGGTTCAAATGATACCAAAACCTGCTTGCAGGTTTACTGAACATACTGAAAAATGTTCATAATTTCATTCTGTGCACATCGAGCCTTAGAATCACACGCCATCAAATTTCACCGACTCATAAAATTCCCATATAATTAAAAATAATTTAGGTGGAATTTCATGAGACTTTACATTCTCCCCACCTCTGGGATTATCTTCCCCAAAATCCAAATCATAAACTAAGAAAACAATTTGGGGTAATGAGCATGAATCTGGGCCTCCTTCTCCCATGTGCTCTCCTAGAGGTTCGTGTGCTGCTAATATACTTGCACCAAAGGAATTGACTGCCCATGAAGGACCCGCTCCAGAAAATCCACAATATGTTCTGGAACCTCCATAAACATTTCCTTATCATCGATGTCCAACTCTCTAGGGTCGATGATGTGTGAAGGTTTATGCACGTATCTCTTCAGCTGGGATACGTGGAAGACGTTGTGCACCCGATGCAACTGAGGTGGAAGAGCTAAGTAGTAAGCCACCTTGCCAACTCTACTAGGGACCAGAAAGGGTCCAATAAACAGCAGATATAACTTACTGCCCTGTTCAAATCTCTGAAAACCTCATCAAGGTGTGACCCATATAAATACAAGGTCACCATCCTCGAACACCAAAGGTCTCGGTCTCCTGTTGGCATAAGACTTTTTCATACTATGTGTAGTCTTCATCCGCTCTGGGATTATCATCACCATCACCATGGTAGCCCATACCATATCTAGTACCCATGATTTCATACTCCCATGAGTCAATCCAGCAATAAAGAGATCTGTACGGTCAGTCATATAGAGCCTCGAATGCTGTCATGCCAATGGTGGAGTGATAGACTTTGGTGTATGAAAATTCCACAAAAGGCATGTGATCCTCCAAGCTGCGACTGATGTCGAGGATGAAAGAATGCAACATGTCCTTGAGGATCTGAATGATCCACTCTGTCTAGCCATCCTTCCAAGGATGGAAGGCAGTGCTCAAAAAAAGTTGTGTCTCGAAAGCCTCCTACAACCCATTCAATAGATTGGATGGGAAATGTGCATCACAATCGTAGAAAAACATCAAGGGTAATCCATGTAGCCACACAATATCCTACACATAGAGGAATCCCATGCTCTCTATTGATCCCTACTCTTTGATCGGTAGGAAGTGGGCCGACTTGGTGAGTCTGTTGACGATCACCCTAATATAATCATGAACTCTATATGTACAAGGAAGTCCTCTGACGAAGTCCAAGGATATCCCAACCCACTTCCACTCTAGGACCTCTAATGGTTGAAATAAGCCTAATGGAACATGGTGCTTCAACTTCACTTGCTGGAAAGTGAGGTACTAGAAGACAATCTATTCTACTCCATTCATCATTCCTAGCCATTAGTTCTAGCATCGAAGATCTGGTTACATCTTCTCCACTCCTAGATGTACATCTAGAGGGTATGTGTGGAACTCCATCAAAACTTCCTCCTAAAGAGACACAGGTACCATAGTACATCCTTTGAAGATGATGATATACTCCCCACCGTCAGAAAATCCAACAGGTTCCTATCCTGTGGAAATCTGGGCACGTTCGGCCTCGCAGTCAGTGTCCGCTTGCAGCACCTCCCGGACATGCTGATGAAGTGGGGGAGTCACTCTAAGAGACTGAAAAAAATATTCTCTTCTCGACCACAATGGATATCTACAATGTCTCTAGCTTCTCCATCAACTCAACAAGTAGCATTATAATAGATCTCTTGGTGACTGCATCTGGTACAATGTTCCCCTTTCTAGGTGTATAGACAATCGCAAAGTCATAGTCCTGGAAGAACTCAATTCAACACTGCTATCTTAGGTTCAGATCCTTATAAGTGAAGATATACCTGAGACTCTTATGCTCATAGTTGACAGTATAACATTCTCCCATCATGTAAGGTCACCACACCTTGAAGGCAATGACCACTACTACTAACTCCATGTCATGGGTAGCATAGTTCTCCTCATTCTGTCTCAACTGTCGAGAACCATATGTGAAAACTACTCGCTCCTGCATCCGGAGACATTCGAGCCTGGTCATTGATGCGTCCCAGTAGACTACATACCCAAAACCCTCCTCTGGAAGACTCAAGATGGGAGCACTATTCATCCACTGTATCAGCTCTTAAAAACTCTACCGGCATCTCTCCGAGAACAAAAAGGGTCTCCCTATCTTTTTCAACACTGATTAAGGTGTTGCATCTCTAGAGAAATCTAACACAAACCTCCATTTGTATCCATAAAAACCTAGGAAACTATGTACCTCCATCACACTCTTTGGTGGTTCTCGATCATATACCGCCTCAATCATTGATGGATCCACCGCAACTCCAGCATCTGAGATGACATGTCTTAGAAAGTGAACCTATCATGTCCTGAATGGAAATCCATAGTGATTACCACAAATCATGTTCTCTCATAGTGTCTAGAACATTCTGTATATGATTGGAATGCTCCTCCTCGGTAGCCGGGTAGATCAGAATGTCGTCAATGAAGACTATTACAAAGACAACAAGGTATGGCTAGACGATCCTATTCATGAGTCCCATGAACACTTATTGTGTATTGGTCACTCCAAATGGCATAACCAAGAACTTGTAGTGCCCATACCAACATCTAAATTCCATCTTCTCCACATAACATTCTCGTACAGTGAGCTCGTGATAGCCTGATCTGAGTTCTATCTTCGAGAACCATCGTGATCCCTTCAATTGATCAAAGAGGTCGTCAATCATTAAGAGTGGGTACTTGTTCTCCACAGTCATCGGGTTCAGGAACCAATAGTCAACACAATGTCTCAATATCCCATCCGCCTACTTGGAAAACAAAATCGGGGCTTCCCAAGGAGAAACAGTAGACCGGATGAACCCCTTCCCAGGTATGTCCTCCAGCTATACCCGCAGCTCACGAAGCTCCACAAGAGCCATCTGATATGCTGGTGTATATATTGGCGTCGTCCCAAAGTACCAGTCAAAGTAATATCCCTTCTCTCTTCGAGGACATAGACTGAAACATCATCAGGGGAGACATGCGCATACTGGTCCACCACTACAGGACAACTCATACTCTCCACATCATCCTCTCTAAGGGTAAGGCTAGCCAACTAATGAGTGATTAGCTTTAATCTCTATAGAGAAAGTCCTTATTATGCTGCAAAGACTCCCTTCTCACCGGTGAAGGTAATCCTAGCGCAATCCATGCAGAAACGCCACACTTTGCGCCTAGTACAGTCGACCTGGGCATGGACTGTAGATAACCAATATATACCCAAAATGACATCATAAGTCCTCAACGCCACTTCTAGGCGATCCCAGCCGAAGCTCTCACCTCCGAAAGCAAGATAACACTACTTGGACCATTTTGTAATCATTGAATCCCTTATTGTAGGAGTCTCTAGCCCTATGGATATAGCCAACGACTCCACCGAAATCTCCGAGCTCAGAATGAGGGCAGTGGCAATAGAAGACTGACTGGAACCCATGTATATGAATTTTATAGCTAAGGTGGAGTAGACAAAGATCGTAACTCATATCATCTCCAGAGCATCTTGGTCGTAGGCCTTAGCTTCCTGGAGTTGAGCTTTCCCCTATCCACCTACTCCCTATGGTCGGGGTAGACTACCTGGTGGTGGTGGTGGTAACATCTCGAATTGTCTCCCACCGCCAGATGCATTGCCAGAACCTCTACCATGTCTGCCTACCCCCTACATACCTCCTCAGTTGAACCACTATCACTACCTGGGAAGTCCATCGTCCATATACTGATCATCCATACAGCGGGTTGGGTAGTCAGTAGCCATGTGGCCCGGCCCGCCGCATGCGTAACACTACCTACTCCTAGCATAACCAGATCTATCTCTGGTGCCCCACACAACTGATCCTAAATTGTGCAGTCATCCCCTTGTAGGTCCGGTCTTCTGGGACATCTGTGACATCTGTATACAGCCAGCTACAGAAGACTCTAATACATTATCCTTAGTGGTGGGTCTCGCTACTGGTGACTGCTTAGTAATAAAACTCCCCACTATGAGGGCTCGTTCTAACACCCCCGCTTGTGTTGGGATGTAGAGGGAAATCATTGAATCCCTGAGTACTAATCCACGATCATATTTCCCTACTACATATGAAGAGGATCATGTATCCATACTGCATGAATGGTCATTACAAAAAACACTGCTTGAAAAATGCTCAAAAAGTCTACACAGAGAAGTTTCACCTCGTAGTGAACCTATAGAATCAAGCTCCACCATATTCTTGTTGGTTTTATTAGAAGGCTGGACACAAGGATCACATTGATTTAATCTTATGTCCCTACCAATCAGAAGACTCTCACCACGGCCTCCAACAAATCCTTATCCTCCTGTGGGTCTGTCTCGCCTAGAACCGTGGTGGCCTCTACCGCTGGAACTCATTCAATGTGCTCAAGCATCGTACACCCTCTACTACTGGGGATGGTGGAATCAGTGGCCAAACAGGAAATGTTATTTTCCAACCCTGAGTTGCATTTAAAAAATAATAACTTTAAATAAATTATAATCTATGTAAATATGTTATAAATGTATGTAATATGTTTACAAATTAAAATATATTTAGTAATAATAACGAGCAATGAATTTTATTTATATATGTAATTGTTTATTAAAATATAGACTTATCCTAATTAGGTTTACAATGATATAATTCAAAATAATATTTTTCAATTTATGATTAGATTAATGTGTTATATTATTATTAATAATATGTATTTTGTTTAATAAAATTATATCTATTTAATTTTACCAATTTTGTAATATATAGATATTCTTATTTGTTTTATAACATTTAAATTAAGATGATATGTTATATAATATATATTGGATAGATTTTTATAATAAAAATTATTACATTATAAATATTTAATAATCATTTTAGATAATGAATTTAATAATAATAATATGTAAATGTTTTATAATAAATACATTTTATTCATTTCAAATAAGTTTAATTAAAATTTCCTTTAAAATTATTTATATTATGATTAATATATAAAAATATATTTTTATAAATTTGATAAATAAAAATATTATAGTCTATTATTTTAAAAGGTATTGATTATTATATAAAACCTTTACTTTTTTAAGTATTGATTAAATAATTAAACTTTTTACTATCAATATTATAAATATAATGATATGAATATAATAGTAATAACATGGTTATCTTTTATAATAATAAAAAAATAAAAATGAACATAAAGGGGGAAGGGAATCTGGTTTTCACTGGTTGTGTTGTTTGGGTTAAAAATAATAATAATAATAAATATAATAAATATGAAATGAAAAATAAATTATATCAAAATGATGTTAAAATATATTAATGTAATAAAATTGAAATAAGAGAAAAGAGGGTTTTGATTTCACGGGTGTTTAGGGTGAGAATTTGGGGGGCTTCGTGGGTTTTGTTCAGGAAAGGACGTGAGACCAAGGAAGCCACGACGATAGGCCAGTTCGAGAAAGGAGATTCGAGCGTGATAGTAGGCTTCCTCTGAAGTTGATTCGTCGAGGTAGATTCACGAAGATGTTGAGCATCTATGGATCTGTGTATCGTGGGGTGATTTCAGAGCCATGGGCATTCTAGGGTCCAAGATATAGTTAGGGTTTCATGTGCGGCAAGGAAGGAGATCAATGCTAGTGTTTACGATCTTCAGTCTACATGAGGTAGAAGTGTTTTATTCTTTCTATTCTCAGTTACCATGTCTAGGTAGGTTTTGTTTCTTAGATTATAAATTTCTGTGTATCCGAATCTTGATGAAATCTAGTTATCAATAGTTTTTGTGTCAATTTCTTAAGTTGCGACTATCATAAAACTATTTTTTGGATTATGAAAGAAAAAATTAATGATTTTAGTTTCGTTCTGACAGTTTAAATTTATCTGAATTTGATATTTCTCTTCCTTTCTATGTCAATCTATGTTAATTTTTATAATGATTAATTATCTGGTTTTTTTAATAATTGTGTCATCGTCTTTCTCACCAAGCCAAACCACCTCCATTGTTAAGGTAAGGGATTATTTCATTTTTTATGTTAACCTATTATACATTCATTATTAATGATCAGATATATTGTATAAGTAAATATATATATATATAACAACTCTTTGTTTTCAAGAATCTCCAAAAAAATGTTTATCATAGTTTTAATTAAGGGTTCTCAAGTAAGGGATTATTTTAATTAAGTTTTATTATAAAAAACCAATAATATAAATATATTTCTATTTATACAGTCTTCAAATATATATATATATATATATATATATATATATGCAATTCAAATTCGTTATGTTTGAAAGCTTCTCAAAATAGAGATGTGTCATTTAATGATTTTCAAGTTTTGAATAATTTTGTGTTTATTAACATGTGTTTTGTAAATCTGAATATATATATATATATATATATATATATAATATGTGTTATCAGATGAGTACTTGTATACATACGATCATATATAAATCTATTTTAAAAATATTAAAATATTATTTCCAACCCTCAAATAATGTCTTTGATGCGAATTATTTTCTGTGTTAGATTGGATTTATATACAAGACCCCAATTTATATATATATGTATACAATTATATTCGGATATACATGGGTAATTAATTAAAAAATATGTTTAATATTTTGAAATGGGTGAATACCAATCTTTAAATAATGGGTTGTTTGTGAAATATATTTTTCATTAAATCGAATTTATATTTAGTATGTGAAAGCCTAATTTTTACATATGAATATACATTCAGTCGCACAAGTTATATATCCTACATGGTTTGGCTTTCAATCAATATGAATTCATGATTATTTATGTCTTGAAGTATTTATTACATATATGAAATTATTTGGTTATGGAAAACATAAATGTATACACCATGCATATATTCAAAAATATGTATATATAAAAATATTTTTATAATTCCCAAACCATAATTTCAATATGATGATCATAAAAATATAATTTGAATTCTTAATAAAGGGTATTTAATAAATTTTAATTTTTATGTCTGCTAAATTATAATGTATATGTGTCAAACATACATTAATTTTAAAAGTTTTATTTATATTAACATCATATGTTTTGAATTTGTGAGGTTATGTTAAAAATGATTTAATGTAACATGTTCATATGGTCCTTTACCAGAAGCTGTGAATTTTGTTGATAAGTCAAGTTCTGTTTGAATCTAATTTCATGTTCATTGACACTTTTATCATTATAGTGAATGACATGTATTTTTAGTAAGAATTTATTTCCATGGATAAGGTTCATTAATTAAGAAGCAATCATTTGATGTGGCAAACCCTAATCATCCATCATATTATGTGCTACCTCATGTGCAAAGAATGATCACAATATTTTTTATGTATTTCATTAATTATTTCTGTATTTACATTGTTATATCAAGTATTTTCAGACTAAATGTATAATAGTTTCAATATTATTTTTATTTATTATTTTAAATCATGCATTCATATGACATACCACGTTAATGATCTAAGAACTACACTACCCGAAGTGGTATGGGACACCTTGGGCAATGTGAAATAAAAATAAAATATCGACAGTTGTATGGGACAACATGAAGATTAAAACATTTTGACATATGAGAAATGTATTGGACTGCTGGGTTAGGGACCGGTTAAAGGAAATCTGTCTAGTTTGGGGACTGGTAAAAGTAATCCCTCTAGTTTTGGGGCTGGTAAAAGTAAGCCCTCCAGGTTGGAGACTAGTAAAAGTAAGCTCCTCGATGCATTGATAGTTCTCGAGACAGTCAAATTGGGTTATTACCCCTTGGTCATGGCACATGGCCTTAACACAGATACCATGAGTCCTTCAGTATACATTTTCTCATTAGGTTTCAGTATATGACCAACCAAGTGATTATTTCAACTTGAGAAATATCCTTGGTTATAGAACCATTAAATATGAGTATGAAATTAAAGTGCACATGGAATATGATGAGACAATGATGATATATGATCAATTTACCTTTACATAATATTAATGTAAATGTTAGCACGACTTTAATCATGTCATAATATGCATTTCTATAAGTTGTGGTGAAATTGTATATATGACACTCTGATAATGTACATGTTCAGTAGTACTTGCATACCGTTCATGTTATGTTTATTTTACATAGTATAATTCATGCACTTTTATACAAGAATTATTACTTTTTTCAACTCCTGGTATTTAGATAAATGGTCAATTACTTATATAAGAACAGCTATAATGGTATTATATCAACCTATGAAATGTCTTGGTGTTTTCATTATTGGAATTATTTTATTTAAGAGAATTTATTTTTGAAAGAAATTTTCAAAAGTGGTATTAAGTATTTTTCAAACCCCTTAATGATTATTTCAATGCTCACCCTATGTTTTAAATGAAAATTTTTTAGGTATCAATCATGTCTTCAATGATGTTTAAGAATGCAGCTGGTTTTACCAGGACCTGAACCTCACAATCCTCTATATCATGAGATATGATGTAATTAATGTAAATGTAATGTAATAATTGTGGTACATCGTGTCTCATGGGCACTGGCTCTAGGTACTCGGGGGGTCCAGGTCCTTACAGTCGGTATCATAGGATAGGTTCAGACAATTCTGGAAAACTAGGTAATAGAAATATATAATTATGACTAAACCTTACTATATGGTTTTATTATAACTTTTAGATGGATGAAGAAAGATCACTAATAATTCTTTTGTCCCTTCCCATTGAAATCCTTGAGACTATAATTTTTAATTCTTGTATGGAAGACTATGAAACCTCTGAGAACCTCCGACTATCCTGCAAGCTCTTTTACCAAGTGTCGATCAACTCAAATGTCCTTCAAATCTTCCACAGATTGGGTCATGTTTACTATCATATAACATATGCAAAACTTGCATACAATACACAGAGGAGGAAATATTATTAATTTCTTTTCCTATGTTTTACCTGATCATTAAACTATATGGATTTTACGGATTTTTCAGGAAGCAGCAAAGAGGAGAAATCTCTATGCATCCAATCATTTTCAAGTCTTGAGTTTCAGTATGTACGAGAGACTCTTTGACATCAAACCCCACAACTTTTAGGTAGTACGATTAATCTGTAAGGACCAAGTTCATATGGATATCACTGAGGTTTACATTGCTCATGCCTCTATCTGGTATCCCAATTGTTTTATGCGGGTGTTTAACTCCAATTGCTTGATGTTTATCTTGACAGGAGAGATCGAGGAACTAGGAATCATCCTGGGAATAAAGTTGAAGACATCAGCAAACTGGTTATGGAGGTGGGCTCTGTAAAGGTACAACCTCCTTTCTTTAGGTTATTTTCCTTTTTAATTGCTAAATCCTAGAGTGTTTGAGTTGGTACATCACTAAGGACGTTTGGGAGGCTGTGTCAGTGAGTCAGTAGGTGTATGCCAATCGAATTGTGAGAACATGATTCTATTAAGAGGGGGATATAGTAACACCCCGAGTCCCAATTGAAAAGTATAAATTTTAAATAAATTATAATTTAAGTAAATATGTTATAAATATATGTAATATGATTACATATAAAAATATATTTAGTAATAATAATAAGAAATGTATTTAATTTATATATGTAATTGTTTATTAAAATATAGACTTATCCTAATTAGGTTGACAATGATATAAATCAAAACATTAGTTTTCAAATTATGATTAGATTAATTTGTTTTATAATTATTAATAATATGTGTTTTTTTAATAAAATTATAGTTATTTAATTTAACCAATTTTTTTATATAAATATATTTGTATTTGTTTTATAAATTTTCAATTTAGATGATATGTTATATAATATATATGAGATACATTTTTTTTATAAAAATTATTACATTATAAATAATTCATTGTCATTTTAAATAATGAAATTAATAATAATAATATGTAAATGTTTTATAATAAAATCATTTTATTTTTTTCAAATAATTTTAATTAAAATTTTCTCTTAAAATTATTTATGTTATGATTTATATATAAAAATATATATTTATAAATTAAATAAATAAAAATATTATAGTCTTTGCTTTTAAAAAGTAATGAATATTATATAAAATCTTTCATTTTGTGTTATTGATTAAATAATTTAACATTTGACTTTAAATATTATTAATATAATGATATGAATATAACAGTAATAACATGGTTAAATTTTATAAGAATAATAAAATAAAAATTAACATATGTGGGGAAGGGAGTCTTATTTTCATGGGTTGTGTTGTGTGGTTAAAAAATAATAATAAAACATATAATAATGATTAAATGAAAAATCAATTATAGTATAATATTGTTAAAATAAATTAATGTAATAAAATTGAAATGGGAGAAAAGAGGGTTTTGATTTCATGGGTGTTTAGGGTGAGAATTTGGGGGGCTTCATGGGTTTTGTTCAGTAAGGGACGTAGGCTAGGGAAGCCATGCTGCTTGGCCGGTTTGAGTAGCGAGTGTTGACCATGACTGGAGGCTTACACTGAGGTCGAGTCATCGGGGTAGATTTGCGGGGAGGCCAAGCGTCCAAGGTTGTGCGCGTCGCGAGGTGAATTTGGAGCCATGGGTATTCGAGGGTCCGAGCTATAGTTAGGGTTTCGTGTGCGACGAGGAGGGAGATCGATGCCACTTTTTACGGTATTCATTCTATGTGTGGTAAAAGTGTTTTCTTCATTATAATCTCAGTTACCATGTCTAGGTAGGTTCTGTTTCATAGATTCTAAATTTATGTGTACCCGAATCTTGATGAGATCCGGTTATCACTGGTTTTTGTGTCAACTACTTATGTTGCTTCTATCATAAAACTATTTTCATATTATGAATGAACAAATCTATGATTTCAGTTCCTTTCTGACTATTTAAAGTTTATCTATGTTTAAGATTTCTCTTCCAGTCTATGTCAATCTATGTTTATTGGTATTATGATTAATTATCTGGTTTATTTTAGTAACTTTGTCGTCGTCTTCCTCACCAAGACAACATGTGGCTGTCCCCATCACCACCACTTCCTCTCCACCGCACCTTGATAGCCCGTGACCCTCTGAGGTCCTCTTCAGCCTCAGCTTTCCACGAGCCTACCCCCACAACCTCTTAATTTATCACACCTGATGATCATCGACTCGAGTAAGCTTTATATATTTGTATATATATAATTCTTCTTCATTAGTAGTCAAGCAGAGGGACCCTTGTCATGATTAAGATGAGACCGGGGGATCCTTTTAAAACACCCCTCCCATGCGAATGAACCCTATAGGTTCATATCCTCTAATCCCTCTTCACCTCTCCCTCGAGCTCTCCAAGACCATCAGCAAGCTTTTGCTAGGCTGAAACCCTCCTCCTCTGTTTAGGTAAGGGATTATTTCAATTTTTTATGTAAACTGATTATACATTCTTTTTTAATGATCAGATATATTGTATATGTATATATATTTTTAACAACACTTGGTTTTCAAGCCTCTGCAAAAATAATTTCTTATCATAGTTTTAATTAAGGGTTCTCAGGTAAGGGATTATTTAAATTTAGTTTTATTATACAAAACCACGAATATAAATATATTTCTATTTATGTAGTCTATAAATATAAATAAATAAATAAATAAATATACTTATATATCCAATTCAAATCCTTTATGTTTGAAATATTCTCAATATAGAGATGTGTCATTTTTATGATTTTCATGTTTTAAAAAATTTAAGGTTCATTAAAATGAGTTTTGTAAAACTGAAAATATATATATATAATATGTGTAATCAGTTATGTACAAGTACACATTTGATTCAATCTAAATACAATTTATAAATTTTAAATGATAATTTCCAACCCTCAAATAATTTCTTTGATGCGAATTATGTTTTTCGTTCGATTGGATTTATATGTAAGACCCCAATTTTAATATATAATTATACTCTTATATTCAGATATAAATTGATTATTAATTAAAAAATATGTTTATTATTTTTTAAAGGTGAATAAAAATCATTAAATAATGGGTTGGATGTAAAATATATTTTGAATTCAATTAGATTTATATTTAGTATGTGAAACCCTAATTTTTACATATGAATATACATTCGGTCACACAAGTTATATATCTTATATGGATTGGAATTCAATTATGATGTATTAATGATTAATTATGTTTTGAAGGTTTTATTACATATAAGAAATTATTTGGTTATGAAGAACTTAAATGTATACACCTTGCGTATATACATATATACATATATATATAAATATTTGTATAATTCCCAGACCCAAATTTCAATATGATGATCATTAAAATATAATTGGTATTCTTAATGCAATTAGTATTTGATGGGTATTTAATAAATCTTAATTTTGATGTCTACTAAATTCAAATGTATTTGTGTCAAAAATAGATTAATTTAATTTTTGTAATTATATTAACTTTATATATTTTGAATTCATGAGGTTATGTTAAAAATGATTTAGAGTAACATATCCATATGGTCCTTTACTAGAAGAAGTGAATGTTGTGGATAAATCATGTTATGTTTGAATCTACTTTCATCTTTATTGACACTTTTATCATCATAGTGAATGACATGTATTTTTAGTAAGAATTCATTTTCATGGATAAGGTTATTTAATGAAGAGGCTATCATTTCATATGGAAAACCCCAACCATCCTTCATTTTATGTGCTACCTTATGTGCAGTTAATGATCACTATACTATGTACTCTTTTGATTAATTATTTCTATATTTACAATTCTATATCAAGTACTTTCAGACTAAATGTATAATGGTTTCATTATTTATTTTATTTATTATGGTAAATCATGCATGTATATGAAATACCATTTTAATGAAATAATAACTAAATTACCCAAAGTGGTACAGGACACCTTGGGTAATGTGAAATAAAAATTAAATATTAATGTGTTAAGGGAAAACTTGAATATTAGACCATTTTGAAAAATGAGAAATGTATTGGAATCTCGGGTTAATGACCGGTTAAAAGAAATCCCTCCAGTTTGGGGACTTGTAAAAGTAATCCCTCTAGGTTAGGGACTGATAAAAGTCCTCTAGGATGGAGACCGGTAAAAGTAAGCTCCTCGATGCATTGATAGTTATCAAGATAGTCTGATTGGGTTTTTACCCCTAGGTCATGGCACAAGGCATTTCCATAGATACCATGAGTCCTTCAGTATACATTTTCACATAATGTATCTGTATATGACCAACCTAGTGATTATTTCGACTAAATAAATTTCCATTGTTATAGAACCATTGCCTATGAGTATGAGATTAATGTGAACATGGAATATGTTGGGATATTGATGATGCATGAAAATTTTACCATTCAATAATTTTAATGCATATGTTAACATTACATTAATCTTGTCATAATGTGAATTTTTATAAGTTGTGGTGAAATTTTTTATATTAACAATGATAATGTTCATGCTCAGTAGTACTTTCATAGCATGCATGTTATGTTTATTTTTCTTAGTATAATTCATGCACTTTTATACAAACATGTTAACTTTGTTCAACTAGTGTTATTTAGCTAAATGTTCAATTTCTAATGTATGAAGTTCTTTAATGGTATTATAACAACCATTGAGATTTCTTGGTGTTTTCTTTAAAGGAATTATTTTAAGTAAGAGAATGTATTTCATAAAGAAATTTTTAAAAGTTGTATTAAGTATTTTTCAAACCCCTTATTGAGAATTTCATTTCTCACTATATGTTTTAAACAAATATTTTTTAGGTATCAATCATGACTTTAATGAAGTTTCAGAATGCAGCTGGTTTTCCTAGGACCTGAACCTCACAATCCTCTGTAGCATGAGACTTGATGTAATGAATGTAAATGTAATGTAATAATTGTGGTACATCATGTATCATGGGCACCGGCTCCGGGAACTCAGGGGGTCTAGGTCCTTACAGGTACCGTTGGTGCCTCCATTGGTGCTCCTACTGATAAAGGGCCCGGCACCGATGCCTCGTCGCTCGGTAAGGTATTAGTGTATCCTATACCCAGAACCCTAGATGGATGTCTGTATGGAGGTATCCTAAAATGATGTAGGTGTACCATGGTCAATATGTTATACCTGGTGACTGAATACAAGATATCACAACGAAAACTTTTCAAAACACATACAAAATTAGTGTTTTCATGCACTGTGTTGGAAATCCGAAGTTAGGGTCCTGGTGTATGGATACCTTAGTTACCGCACCAACAGTGGATTCCTTAAACAGATAACCAAACTCACTACATTAAACATTATTGTCAATAAAAAGATCAGAGTCCAATGTTCTATGTTAGAACTGACTCCTCTGATACCTATTTTCCATGACCTGTCCCTCTAGTTCTATGTCGTGACTACCCCAAGCCCACATTCCATAGGCCAAAGGCTTCCTACTATTATCGAAAGGCATATTCACTAAAACTGGGAAGGCATTGCCTTTATATCCTGTAATCACACTCAACCAAGCACACAAGAAGAAACGAACACTAGTAAAATATATAGTAAAAAGAGTTTGTGCAATATGTAAAAGGGTCCAGAATACAAGACCAACTAGTATGTAAAAGAAAACTGAAAATATAAGTAAACTGAATAGCTCATGTGGACACAAGCCTAGGATCCTACCTAAAGGGTTGGTACAGCTCTCGAACGTTCATCTCTATGGTCTTCCTCGTCTAATGTCCAACTCCACGCTACCTCATGTCCCGATACTCTCATCCTCAGATAGCATAGTCTGTCGTATGCATTAAACACAACAAGGTGCAGTCGTAGCCCGTGCAAGGGTGAATATAACAATAATCAATAGGGACCCCGAGATCCTATAAGATCTCACAAAACCCACAATAGATAAATAAAGAATAATGAAAACTTCTTTCATCCATACATAGGTATATTCCCATACATAAACATATGTTATCAAATATATCCATCTCATTCATAAGGAAACACTAGGCCAAAATCCTTAGCCAATGTACAATTTTTCCATGAAGGAATTAATACCATGAAGGCAACACCACAAATGTAAGTACCAAAAAGGTATCTCCCCTTAGAAGAATACCACACAGGTACCATCAAGATGGTATGTACCACGAAGGGAACACCAAAATGGTATGTACCATATAGGTAACACCAGACAGAAGAATAACACAGAGTTATCACCATGAAGGTATATACCACAAGGGTACTCCACAGAGAAGATTATCACAATGGTAAAGACTCAACTCACACAATGTATTACCTAGGTATGGTAGAAAATATGATTATATGTAACTACTATATAATCTTATTTTTTTTAAGAGGAAGACCCACGTAGGATCCAAAATCATCAGACCCACGTAGGATCCTAGTACAGCAAACCCACGTAGGATCCTAGAGTAGTCTCACGTGGATTCCTAGAGCAAATCCAGGTGAGACTCTCGGACATAAACACATGTATTATCCCAAATCAAAGACCCACATAGGATTTAAAAAACACAGACCCACATAGGATCTTTTTCTCTTATTACAGCCAGCTACAGGGTTCATGCACTATGCTCGCTTGATTCCGGGTGGGCCAGCTTCTCAAGACGCATGTCGATACTCCAACTACCATGAAGTCCCATGAAGTAGTATTACAATGGACCACCACATAAAATGGATCTCTATGCAATAGATAATTCATCAATTGAACGCATGGTCTGTATGTTAGGGGCCTTTAAGACCCAAGGGCCTGGATGGATTCATGTCTGATCGAGCCTTACCATACTCCAAACTTTTCCAAAACACAAGTGGTGTATACCAAAAGGACATAATCAATTCAAGGTTTTTTGCAACACAGAAGGTTCTTCAAACGGATTCCCATAGCTCATGATATAGCTAAAATAATTAAAAGGTTCGAAGTTGTTATGGGTCCGACCCTAGGTCCGACTCGGCCCGCTGGGCTGCCCGCGGTGTGACATACTATGCGGCAGCCCATGTTGTGGCCAGCGGTGTGGTGGCCCATGGTGTGCTGTGTAACATCCCATGTAATTAATTAATAATATATATTCATATCTATGTATATTTATGAATTATATAGTGCTTTAGGGGCTTAATGTTAGAATAACTCCAATCTTAATCATATAATTCTCTAATATTTTTAAAAGATAATTTTACCACCTTTTGATGGAAAACCATATTTAAATATATCCTTTGAAAATTTTATAAAGTCTATATGTCCAAATAAACTTATTCTTTATGATTGAGACATTGAAATTTATTTTGGAAATTTTTTTGGTCTTTTTCTGACAATGTTCAATTTTTAATCAATAGTGAAAAATACTGCACTTTACATCAAAACTGCTTTTCTATCTAATATAACAATATTGATAGATCATCTTTTTAATTGGTATTAAATTGTCACTAGAATATATATTTAACATTTAATCCAATGTTGGTCATTATATTTAATTTCACGTGGGAATTAGGCATTAACAATTGCCAAACTATTCATAGATATTGTTTCAAAAAACCCGCTATTTGTTTTGACAATGGAATTTATTTTTAAATTAATTATTACAATTTCTATGTTTGGAATTTGGTAAAATATATTCCATATTTGGAATCAAAAGGTCCAAATTATCTAATTGAGACTCTTTTGATTTTGGACATTATGAATAGTAATGGTAGTAATTATCTTTAATTTTCGTGATTAATTAGTAATCGGGTAGTTAAGGGTAATAAAATAATATCTTAATAACAAAAAATGACCCCAACATGTGTCCTAATTGTACTTTTTGTGTCATGGCCGACCATCGGATGCCTTGTGCCAAACTTAGGGACACTATGGAATCACTTTTGGGTGATAGTGACACTTTATCTTTATATATTTAAATAAAGGTTAATATAACAAAGTATGCAACACCAAAGAAAAACAATTTTAATTTTTTCTACATAAATAATATCCTGGACTATAAATATTCATTGGAAATAGAAAAATATTTCCTATGTCATAGTATTTTTTTTTATAATTTTTAATCATTAATAAATTTAATTATTTATGACATCATGAGGATGCAGTGATTACCTCATTAATGAACGATTTAAATAAAATGAGAAAATAATCTAAAATATAAGAATTACACTTGTCAAAGAACTATTGGACGAGTATATTTCGAACCCATATCTCCTTATCCTTGAAATATATCAATTTGGGACCTTGAAAATCAGAAACACATTTTAATATAAAGTAACATTTTATAAAATTCCAAGAGTGCCCCTCCTCTCCTCTTATAAAAAGCCCCTACTTCTACCTCCTTACCCACATCTCTCAAGCCATTGGATAATCCGAAATCTATGCCTTTAATATCTCCACAGACCTCTATTCATCCTAGAAGCCTTACCTTAGTTATAATGCTCTTCAAGAAACCCTTTTGGTTCAAACCAAGAGGAGTTACCCGTTTTAAAGGTAAAGACTTCTCTAATATCATTTTGTTTTATTTAGCTTCTCCATCCCCCTAAACTCTTTTTTTAATTTTTTTGTAACAAATCCTATATAATAAATATACTAGGAAGTTGTTATGAGAAGTATTCGAGCTACACTTACACACACCTTCATCTAATGAGTAAAGAGCATATTGTTTCCGTGGATGGCGAATTGCGGCCCCACGAAACAATTATTGTTCAGTATTCTTCTAACACCTTCAAATGTGGACATTAAGATGTCAATATATTTATATAAGATATAAAATATGTTTATGTTCTCCTTATGCTTCTTTATTTTTCATTTATGGCTTACTTTTATGGCTTCCATTATGGGTAAATGCGATATCTTCATTTTAAGAAGTGCGGACTACAACCCCCCTCAATGTGATTTTATTCGTTAATGCCATATGTGGGACGTATAAAAGATGGAGTAAATGATATTATACTGGAATTATAATATACCTTTATATAAGTATGATTCCATTCCATAAAATAAGAAATAGAAATGAAAGTAGCGTTCATGTTTACGTACGGCTTACCATCTCCATGAACGGTGCATTTCATTTCTTACCTCTAAATGTTATGAAATATTATAAATGCATGTATATACTGGATATATATTATATATATGATATCTACATCATGAATATAATTCTTAATATAATTAATATTTTTCAAATGAACAACATGTAATTATAAGGAGTTTATTTTTTGCTCAAGTACCAAAGATAAACAAAATGTCTGTTATTAACTTAAATAATTACATAGTGATCATAATATGGTAATAAGTGATATAAAAGCAATAATGAACTAGAAAAAGGTTCTTAAGCAAGTTTAAATTAACTCACATTTCTTATTTAGGAGGTTAAAGAACGATCAAGTCAAGTCAGGCCCGAGGTATGGGACTTCGCCTCAATCTCCATTCATTGAGGCATATTTTGTTTTATACCTGACCTTCTTTTATACAGTGTATAAACCGTTTTGACTTTTATGTTTATTCAAAAGGAATATTTTGTATATGAAGAGTTTTACTAAATGATAAAAGGGAATGTTTTTGTCTTACATATATGGCGACAACAACTTCTCTGTCACCGTGACAATTATTAGAGTTTAGGCTTCCTCTACAAGCCACAACTTTTTTAATGAAAAATAAATACCATGTTTATAAAGCCCTAGCCTTAAACCTTACTTAATATTGAGTTATTAAAAGATTACACATTGAGGATCTTTTCAGGTTTAGAGTTTTAGAGAATTAGATCATGAAACATCCATTACATTCCACATTAAAACAAAGTGGTTACATAAAAGGCAGTATTAATTCTTCCCATCAACGGAAACATATTTAAAATAAAACATGGATTATTTCTTGACACATCCTTGACACTATCATCACATCATGTACCTTTCCCTTGACCTGTGAAAAACATTTCAAAAACATGGGATGAGCATAAAAAGCTCAGTAAGGGTTATAAAAACATGGAAAGGAAACATGAGTTCATGTATACATAAGAATGAAATCATACTTTACCCATAAAACATAGGCCCTATAACATTACTCATCAAATCATGAATAAGTCATAGAAATCATAAGACATAAAAGGTAACTTGAGGCATTCATAACATTCTTACGTATGGAGTAACCCTCTTAGTTACGTTTGGAATACCCACCACAGTATATTCCCTAAATCTCTTCGGAGAAACCTTAACGTTTAACTACTTCGCGTTACCCAATGCATTGGAGAGCTATATCGGGCTCACCCGCACTTAGTTTATCACGGAACCACCCATCTTCATATTAATTACCAAGAACCATAACATAATCGTATCACATAAAACATGCATAAAGGAAACATAACATTTCCACATTTCAATCATAGGATATCAATACAACACATTGATATAATAAAAACATTATGAAAACCATTTTCAATACCAAAATAAATGAAAAGTAAAACATGGTATTTTTTTTTCTTTAAAAAAGAATGTATGTCTTGTAGAGGAAGACGAATCTCAAATAATTGTCATGACGACGGAGAAGTCATTGTCGCCGCATACGTACGACAAAAACATTCCCTTTTTTCGTTTAATAAACACTTCGTATAAAAAATATTCCTTTTGTATAAACATGAAGTAAAAGGGGTTTATACACTTTATAAAAGAAGGTTGTGTATAAAACAAAATATGCCTCAATGAAAGGATATTGAGACGAAGTCCCTTACAAAGACGATATCCATGGTTTAAAGATAAATCAATTACATAATTATGTGTGACAAATGAATACACCAAATATAAGTTGATATTAAGCATAAAATAATCAAAGGTCATTCACAAATATTCAAAGGATGACATATTCAATAACTACATGTTGAACCCAAAGAAATCGAAATTGGGTTAAGAAGTTCCCTTGACAGCCTAACGGCGTCACATCAAAATGAGTTGATGAGAGATAAAAAAAGGGTATCTCATCACTTGGACATAAAATTTACATCAATAAGGATATATGTGAACATATCCCAACATAACAATATGTAAATTAAAAGACCCAACAAAAGAATTCTTTTAAAAATAGGAGGGTGAAAGGTTCCCTTACCGACTTGGGTATCTTTCGAAACATATACCTCGTGAAAGAAGGACAATACAACATTGATGTAAATACTCATAAAAGAAATTATATTACACAATGAGTAAAATAATGGGCAGTACATACACCACTAAATGGAAATTATGGAAAATGAAGCATAAATCTCACGGGAATAAAAGTGAGATGAAAAATACCTTACGAAAACTCGGCATCCTAACGACGCCACATAAAACATACAAAAATGGATTGATGAGATCAAATAGGGTATCTCATCGTATTAACATAATGTTTATAGAAAGAGGAATATAAAATAACACCCCCCAACATAACAAAGAGGAGCGTAAAATATGTGACATAACAGAGAGTACTTAAAAATAAAGAGAGAGGTTAGATCTCTTACGAATATTCGGCAGCCTAACGGCGTCACTCAAAACTTCCAAAATGGATTGATGAGAGAGAATAGGGTCTCTCATAACATGAAAATAAAAATTACAGTAAGAGTAATATAAAATAATTTCCCAATAACAAGAAAGATGAGCTTTAAAATGAATGACATAAAAGAGTGTACTTAAAAAGAATGAGTGGAGTGGGATCCTTTGCCTCGGGTCCGACTTGACTCGATCATTCTTTAATCTCCTGAATAACAAACTTGATTTAATGTATACTTCCTTAAGAACAATTTTTCAAGTTCTTTATTCTTTTATATCACTTATTACTATTTCATGAACACTATGTCATTATTTAAGTTAAAAATGGTCGTTTTAACGATCATTGGTACTTGAGTCAAAAAAATAAACTATTTATAATTACAAGTTGATCAGGTGGTAAAATATCCATTATATCCAGAATTGTATTCATGATGTAGATATCATATATATCATATATATCCAGTATATTCATGTATTTATAATATTACAAAACATTTAGAGTTAAGAAATGAAATGCACCATTCATGGAGACGGTAAGCCGTACGTACGCATGAAAGCAACTCCATTTATATTTCATATTTAATTGAATTAAAACAAAATGATACATGATAGTATTTTAATTCCAGTATGGTATCATATATAATATCATTAAATATATCCTTATACGTACCACATATGGTATTAACGAATCCAATCACTTTGAGGGGGCGGTAGTCCGCACTTCCTAAAATGAAGATATCGCATATACCCATAATGGAAGCCATAAAGGTATGACATAAATGAAAAATACAGAAGCTTAAGGAAAAAATAAACATATTATATATCATATATAAATATAGTGTCATCTTAATGGACACCTTTTAAGGTGTTAAAAGAATGATGAATAATTATCATTTCGGGAGGCAGAAATTCGCCATCCACAGAAACAGTATGTTCTTTAACCATTATATGTAGGTGTGTGTAGGTGTATCTTGAATCCTTCATATAACATCAACCTAGAATATTTACGATACTGTAGTTGTTACAAAAAAATTAATAAAAAGAGTTTTGGGGGTTGGATAAGAAAAATAAAACAAAAGGACTCAAGGGAAGACATTACCTTAAAATTGGGTAACTCCCATTGGTTTGAGCTCAAAGTCTTCCATGGGAAGGATTCTGCCCAATGGGAGGCTTCAAGGAGTTATAGAGGGATGTGGAGAGACAAAATTGGTAGAATTTGGCTGAACAAAAGGATTTGGATGTTTGGGTAAGGATGTAGAGGTGGGGGCCTTTTATAAGAGGAGAGGAGGGGCACTCTTGGAAAGTAAGCAAATTTTAATTTATTTGAAAATGATTTTCGGATTTAAAAGGTCCCCCATTGATATAATTAGTGGATAAGGTGATAAGGGTTCGAAATACACTCATCCTATAGGTTTTGGACATGTTTAGGTTTTAGATATTACATTATCCTTCCATTTTATTTAAATCGTTAAATAATGAGGTCATCGATGCATCATCATGATGTCATAAATAATTTAATTTATTTAATGTATAAAAATTATAAAAAAAATACTATGATGTATAAAATCTTATTAGCTTTCCAATTAATATTTATAGTCCAAAATATGACTTGTATAACTCCATGTAAAAATTGATTTATTAAAACATCTCATGTTTGTGTCATTTTTACCTTAACATTAAATAAAAATATATTTATGTCATTTTCCTAACAAAGTGGATCCATGGGGTCCCCAAGTTGACCCATGGATTGTCTTGGTCGGCCATGACACAGCCAATGAGGGTAGGACATGTGTCTAGGTCATTTCAGTTTATTAAAACATTATTCTTACCATAAACTACACTAATTACCTCAAATCGCGATTAAAAACTTAATAAGTTACTACTCACCAAAAAATTATTTTCATCCCATTGAACCACATTTTACTTCTTAATGACAACCATGTATGTCAGATTATTGAAATTCAAAACACAAAGATGGAAAAATTTCATTTAAACGGAAAAATCAGTTTTTATAAGTACCACTTAGTGGTTTCACTATTCATCAAAAAATTGAAGTTTTTCAGAAAAAATCCCAAAAATTCACCCTAAGCTATATTTGATATTCCGAATTCAAAAATTAAGTCTATTTTACAAAATTAAAAACATATAAGTCACATTAATTAATTTAATAATTAATTCCCGCTGTCAGAAGAAATAGCGTGTTTTTATGAAACAATTAATATCAAGAGATTGATACTAGTTTAAGTCTGATATCAAAGTGAAATTAATTCCAACGACCACTATTGGATTTAATGGTAAAAATATATTCTAATTTCACTTTAAAACAAATTAAAAAGTTAATATAACCATATAAGTAAATTAGATTAAAAAGAGGTTTTGAATTAGAATACAACATTTTACACTATTCATTAAAAAAATTACTATATCGGAAAGATACCAAAAATTTACACAAAGTAAATTTTGATGTCCCGATTCTTAAGAAGGGTTTTATTTGGTCCTAAAGAATGTATAATAGTGAACAAAACTATATTTAATGATGGTTCTCCATCAAAAGGCGATCAGTGAACCTTTAGTGAAAACTAGGGCATATACGCCTAAAATTGAATTCTTTTTGTATTTTAAGCCTTTATCGTTTATTGGATAAATGTAAAAACATTTAAAAACATATATAATCATATTTTAGTTATTTATATACATTACCGCAAATACAATGGCTATATGTTAACTACCATAATATTATTTTATTATTAGAGTGCAACGTAAGATTTCCAAGAAACTCGTTGTTGTGTGTTGGGTAAGCCATCGAGCATAGCGTTACCTTTAAATTAATCTTGGCATTTTATTCACAAGTAGGGATAAATATAAAAATTTCATTTTATTTATTTACCTGGGGTGTTAGATCCTTCCCCCCTTTTGGAAATTGCGTCCTCACAATTATAAAACTGGGCTTGGAAACTTCATTGAAAATCCCAAATCCGAACAAGAGTCAATAAAACAATCACTTTAAAATAAAGAAAGATAAGTATAGAGGTCAACCGAGTTAACCCATACTAGGATTCCATGTAGGAAAACATGGACATGTAGAAGAAAGCATAGGGTCATGTTCTGATGGAGAGTGATAGAAAACATGTTTAAGAGAAAGTTAACCACAAGAAAATCACAAACTTGTGATGGGTTAAACAGTATTCGATTCCCCAGTAGGAAAAGTTAATAGACAACATTTTTTTTAAGTTAATTTTTATTGAGGAAATTATTCTAAAGGAAACATAATCACTTATCATGTTGACTTTCAACTTTTATTAGATTCCTTACATAAACTCATATTTTCTCCAAAAGACGAGTATTTAGGGAGACTTGTTTGCATTAAGAGTACTATAATAAACATCTAGAGAATCACCTAATCCACCAAAGAGAACTATATACTTCCCATATCTTTAGACCTTAACCAAAAACAAAACCAAAAAGGTTAGTACAAGGTCAGATAATCCAGAAAAGGATAACCCTTTAAAAAGAAAATCTATGCTTAATCTCCAAAATTTGTCCAACAAAACCCAAAGTTCAACGAGGACCATCCGATAAACAATTTGTCCATAAAATTCATCAAAGTAAACCAATCTAAGATTGAAACCCAAATATATGAAGGATTTAGTCACATAGTCTTACATGTTAAATCGTAACATTTATCTCCAAACAACATCAGCTGCTCCTAAAGTCTCGTAAGGAAAAGTAATTAACCTAATCTCATATCCTCCATGATAGGTTAATCATTTTCATAAATAACCCAAAATCAACTTACTCTTAATTAATAAAATCATATAACTAAAAACAATCAGTCAAACCAACCAGGGACTTCACGTAGTCCAGTGGTAGCTGATAAATACCAGTCGCACTTTGGTTGTGGGTTCGATTCCCGCAGCTTTGTCCGACACGACAGGTAGTCACACGGTCTATGTGTTGTCCATTTTCCAAAACTATATAATTCTCAAATCATTCCCCAAAAAGAGATAAATTCATCAAAAATAACCATAACATAATTTAAACTCAATTTTATCTCATTCCTTTCACTTCCATCATAACATATAGTAACCCATAATTACCTCAAAATTAAGGATCATATAAAATCTAATGGTCAACATTATAATTATTACCTGAACATCCATATCGATTGGTCATCTTTTACATGATGCATTAAAGATCATACAAAGGTTCAAGTGGTTGATCATGAATCCATGATAGTTGTTTTATATCCACCATGAGTTTCCTCACTGAATCCCCCATTTTATCTAGTATCTTAATCATAGAACCACCACAGTCATTCAAACTAGTTGCCTCATTGGTGCCTGCTAGATCCATCCATTCACTAAAAACAGAAATGTCAGTGTGAGTATATCAACAAAACCATCATGTACTAATGAGGAAGTTAAACACTAAGATACACTTAGTCATTCACTTTATCTAAATCGATGACTCTTTCTGAAATCCTAACCATTAGGGTAATTCCACTTATGCTTAATGAATACCCTAACCTCTAAAGTTATCTAAACCGACCTTTGATACCAACTATAAAGCTCCAGCCTTAAACCTTACTTAATCTTGAGTTATTACAAGATTACACATTGAGGATCTTTTCAGGTATAGAGTTTTAGAGAATTAGATAATGAAACATGCATTAAATTCCACATTTAAACAAAGTGGTTACATAAAAGACAGTATTCATTCTTCCCATCAATGGAAACATATTTAAAATAAAACATGGATTCTTTCTTTACACATCCTTGACACTATCATCACATCATGTACCTTTCCCTTGACCTCTGAAAAACATTTCGAAAACATTGGATGAGCATAAAAGGCTCAGTAAGGGTTATAAAAATATGGAAAGGAAACATGAGTTCATATATACATAAGAATGAAATCATACTTTACCCATAAAACATAGGAACTTTAATATACCTCATCAAATCATGAATAAATCATAGAAATCATAAGACATAAAAGGTAACTTGAGGCATTCATAACATTCTTACGTATGGACTAACCCTCATGGTTTCGTTTGGAATACCCACCACAGTATATTCGCTAAATCTCTTCAGAGAAACCTTAACGTTTTACTCCTTCGCGTTACCCAATGCATTAGAGAGCTATATCAGGCTCACCCTCACTTAGTTTATCACGGAACCACCCATCTTCATAATAATGCCCAAGAACCATAACATAATCGTATCACATAAAACATTCAAAAAGAAAACATAACATTACCACATTTCAATCAAAAGATATCAATACAACACATTGATATAATAAAAACATTATGAAAACCATTTTCAATACCAAAATAAAAGAAAATTAAAACATGGTATTTATTTTTCTTTTAAAAAGAAGTTATGGCTTGTAGAGGAAGCCGAAACTCAAATAATGGTCACGACGGTGGAGAAGTCATTGTCGCCGCATACGTACAACAAAAACATTCCCTTTTGTCGTTTAATAAACACTTCGTATAAAAAATATTCCTTTTGAATAAACGTAAAATTCAAAGGGGTTTATACACCGTATAAAAGTAGGTTGTGTATAAAACAGAATATTCCTCAATGAAAGGAGATTGAGACGAAGTCCCTTACAAAGACGGTATCCTTGGTTTAAAGATAAATCAATTACATAATTAAGTGTGACAAACGAATACACCAAATATAAGTGGATATTAAGTGTAAAATAATCAAAGTTAATTCACACATATTCAAAGGATGACACATTCAATAACTACATGTTGAACCCAAAGAAATCGAAATTGGGTTAAGAAGTTCTCTTGACAGCCTAACAGCGTCACATCAAAATGAGTTGATGAGAGATAAAAAAGGGCATCTCATCCCTTGGACATAAAATTTACATCAATAAGGATATATGAGAACATATCCCAACATAACAATATGTAAATTAAAAGTCCCAACAAAAGAAGTCTTTTAAAAAGAGGAGGGTTAAAGGTTCCCTTACCGACTTGGGTATCTTTCGAAACATATACCTCGTCAAAGAAGGACAATACAACATTGATGTAAATACTCATAAATGAAACTATATTACACAATGAGTAAAATAATTGGTAGTGCATACACCACTCTAAGGAAATTATGGAAAATGTAGCATTAATCTCACGGGAATAAAAGTGAGATCAAAAATACCTTACGAAAATTCGACAGCCTAACGATGCCACATAAAACATTAAAAGAAAATGGATTGATGAGATCAAATATGGTATCTCATCATATTAAATTAATGTTTATAAAAATAGGAATATAAAATAACATCCCCCAACATAACAAAGAGGAGCTTAAAAGAAGTGACATAAATGAGAGTACTTAAAAATAAAGAGAGTGGTTAGATCTCTTACGAAAATTCAGCAGCCTAACGACGCCACTCAAAACATCCAAAATGGATTGATGATAGAGAATAGGGTCTCTCATCACATGAACATAATAATTACAGTAAGAGTAATATAAAATAATACCCCAATAACAATAAAGATGAGCTTTGAAAGGAATGTCATAAAAGAGTGTACTTAAAAAGAAAGAGTGGAGTAGGATCCCTTACCTCGGGTCCAACTTGACTCGATCGTTCTTTAATATCCTGAATAATAAACTTGACTTAATTTCTACTTCCTTAAGAACCATTTTTCATGTTAATTATTACTTTTAGATCACTTATTACTATGTCATGAACACTATGTTATTATTTAAGTTAATAATGGTCGTTTTAACGATCATTGGTACTTGAGTCAACAAAATAAACTATTTATAATTACAATTTGTTCATGTGGTAAAATATACATTATATCCAGAAGTGTATTGATGATTTAGATATCATATATATCATATATATCCATTATATTCATGTATTTATAATATTTCATAACATTTAGAGTTAAGAAAAGAAATGCATCGTTCATGGAGACGGTAAGTCGTACGTACGCATGAACGCTACCTCCATTTCTATTTCCTATTTAATGGAATTAAAACATAATGATACATAATATTATTTTAATTCCAGTATGGTATCATATATAATATCATTAAATATATCCTTTATACGTACCACATATGGTATTAACAAATCAAATTACTTTGAGGGAGCGGTAGTCCACACTTCCTAAAATGTATATATCGCATATACCCATAATAAAAGCCATAAATGTATTCCATAAATTAAAAATACAGAAGATTAAGGAAAACATAAACATATAATATATCATATATAAATATAGTGTCATCTTAATGGCCACCTTTTAAGGTGTTAAATGAATGTTGAACAATCATCATTTCGGGAGGCAGAAATTCGACATCCACAGAAACAATATGTTCTTTAACCATTAGATGTAGGTGTGTGTTGGTTTAGCTCGAATACTTCTTATAACAACATCCTAGTATATTGAAGAAACTGTATTTGTTACAGAAAAATGAATAAAAAGAGTTTAGGGGGTTGGATAAGGAAAATTAAACAAAATGTCTCAAGGGAAGACATTACCTTAAAATCGTGTAACTCCCTTTGGTTTGAGCTCAAAGGATTCCATGGGAAGGATTCTTCCCAAAGTGAGGCTTTAAGGAGTTATATAGGGATGTGGAGAGACAAAATGGGCAGGGTTTTGTCGAACAAAAGGCTTTGGATGTGTGGGTAAGGAGGTAGAGTTGGGGGACTTTTATAAGAGGAGAGGAGGGGCACTCTTGGAACGTAAGAAAATGTTACTTTATTTGAAAATGAGTTTCGGATTTAAAAGGTCCCACATTGAAATAATTCGTGGATAAGGTTATAAGGGTTCTAAATAGACTCATCCAATAGGTTTTCGACACGTGTAGGTCTTAGATATTACATTATCCTTCCATTTTATTTAAATTGTTAAATAATGAGGTCATCACTGCATCATTATGATGTCATGAATAATATAATTTATATAATGTCTACAAATTATAAAAAAATACTATGATGTAGGAAATATTTTTATCTTTCCAATTACTATTTATAGTAAAAAATATGACTTGTATAACCCCAAGTAAAAATTGTTTTATTAAAACATCTCATGTTTGTGTCATTTTTTATTTAACATTAAATAAAAAGATATTTATGTCATTTTCCAACCAAAGTGGCTCCATGGGGTCCCCAAGTTGACCCATGGATTTTCTGGGTCGGCCATGACACATACAATGAGGTTAGGACATGTTTCTAGGTCATTTCATTTTATTAAAACATTATTCTTACCATAAACTACATTAATTACCTCTAATCGCGATTAAAAACTTAATAAGTTAATATTCTCCAAAAAATTATTTTTATCCCATTGAACCACATTTTAATTCTTAATTACAATCATTTATGTCAGATTTTTTAAATTAAAAACACAAATATTGCAAAATTTCATATAAACGGAAAAATCAGTTTTTATAATTACCACATAGTGGTTTCACTATTCATCAAAATTGATGTTTTTCAGAAAAAATCCCAAAAATTCAACCTAAGATATATTTGATATTCCGAATTCAAAAATAAAGACTATTTTACAAAATTCATAATATATAAGTCACAGTAATTAATTTAACAATTAATTACTGCTGTCAGAGCAAATAGCGTGTTTTTATGAAACAATAAGTATCAAAAGATTGCCACTAGTTAAAGTCTGATTTGAAAGTAAAATTAATTACAATGACCAATATTGGATTCAATGGTAAAAATATATTCTAATTTTACTTTAATACCAATTCAAAAGGTAATATAATCATATAAATAAATTAGATTAAAAATTGGTTTTGAATTAAAATACAACATTTTACACTATTCATTAAAAAAAGAACTTTATCGGAAAGATACCAAAATTTTACACAAAATAAATTTTGATGTCCCGATTCATAAGAAGAGTTTTATTTGGTCCAATTTAATGTATAAGAGTGAACAAAACTATATTTAATGACGGTTCGCCATCAAAAGGCGATAAGTGAACCTTTAGTGAAAACTAGGGCATATACGACTAAAATTGAATTCATTCCGTATTTTAAGCCTTTATCATTTATTGGATAAATGTAAAAACATTTAAAAACATATATAATCATATTTTAGTTATTTCTATTCACTCCCTCCAATACAAAGGCTACATGTTAACTACCATAATATTATTTTATTATTAGAGTGCAACGTAAGATTCCCAAGAAACTCGATGTTGCGTGTTGGGTAAGCCATCGAGCATAGCGTTCCCTTTAAATTAATATTGACATTTTATTCACAAATAGGGATTAATATAAAAATTTCATATTCTTTATTTACCTGGGGTGTTACAATGTTTTACTTTTCTTTTATTTTTGGTATTAAAAATGGTTTTGATTATGTTTTTATTATATCAATGTGTTATTGATATCTTGTGATTGAAATGTGGAAATGTTATGTTTCCTTATTGCAAGTTTTATGTGATACAATTATGTTATGGTTATTGGGAATTGTTTATGAAAACGGGTGGTTCCATGATAAACTAAGGGCGGGTGAGCCCGAAATATCTCTCCAATGCATTGGGTAATGTGAAGGGGTAAAACGTTAAGGTTTCTCTGAAGAGATTTAAGTAATATATTGTGATGGGTATTCCAAACGTAACCATGAGGGTTACTCCCTACGTAAGAATCTTATGAATGCCTCAAGTAACCTTTATGTCTTATGAGTTATATGATTTAATCATTATTTGTTGAGGTATGTTAAAATGATTATGTTTTTAGAGTAAAGTCTGATTTCATACATGGACTAATGTTTTCATTTCATACTTTTATATCCCTTACTGAGCTTTTTATGCTCATCCCATGTTTTTGAAATGTTATTCAGGGGTCAAGGGAAAGTTACATGATGTGATGATAGTGTCAAGGAAGTGTCATGAAAAAATCGATGTTTTATTTTAAATATGTTTCCATTAATGGAAAAAATTAGTATTATCATTTATGTAAAAAATTTGTTTAAATGTGTAATGTAATGAATTATTTATGATCTAATTCACTAACAATCTAAACCTTAAAAGATCCTCAATCTGTATTCTTAAAATATCTCAAGATTATGTAATATTTAAGGCTGGGGCCTTATAGTTCGTATTAGAGGTCAGTTTAGATAAAATTATGAGTTAGAATTCTATTAAATGATTATCAAAAAATATTTCTTTTATGGTCAAATTGAAATGATATAGCATTTGAAGATCACCATGTTGCTTCATCTAGGACATTTTTGTTCAGAATGGTTTTCCGCAGAGGAAACATGAAAGCAGTTCTAGGAAGTCATACTAAAGGAAATGACCTTCCAAATCAGCATCCTAAGATAGTCGGAATTGGAAATGAACTATTTGTTGTAGTAATGGCACAGTGGACTCAAGAGATAAATGGTGGTGGTATCCATGCACGAGATCAGCCAGATCAACCGCAGAAGAACATGTCTATGGTGGAACATTTCTTGAGGCAACATCCCCCATCATTCAGAGGATCATCTGACCCTGTGCTAGCTGAAGGGTGTATTAAATAACTGGAAGAAGATTTTCATTGTGATCGGGTGTTCAGACAATCAAAATTTTAGTCCTGCTATTTACCGGTTGGAGTGTGAAGCAGATCAGTGGTGTTCTATGGTTAAAAATATCAGGGGCGCTGATGAGATTGATGCTCTCGAGTAGGATGAATTAAAATGTATGTTTTTTGAGAAGTATTTTCCTAGAGTTTTTTTGACAAAGATAGAAAACTAATTCTTGGAATTGAGGAAACAGTGCGACTCATTGGCTACTTAAGAAGAAAGGTTCACTCGAGTGGAACGGTATGCCTAAAATTTTATCTAAGACCATGATAGTAAAATCAATCATTTTTACTCAGGATTAATGCCAAAATATCGAATGGCATTGTCTTCTCATGAGTTCAAAAGTTATGAAATGTTTTTTCAATGTGTTGAGAAGGTTTAAATGATGTTTGCCAATGATCAGGTGTTCTATAACAACCAGCATAAAAGGAGACTGAGGTGGCAGGAGAAAGGGGGAATTATTTAAAAAGGTTTGATGGTAAGAAAAGTATGTTTCCTATTTGTGATAAATGTGGAAAAAGGCATGATTGGGAATGTCTTCTGAATTCTGGAAAGTGCTGTCGATATGGAAAGATGGGGCATAAGGCTCGTGATTGCACTAGAATAGATCAAGGTGATGGTAAGTCCAAATTTTATTTATAGTTAGTGAAATGTTTTATGTGAAATGAGATGGGTCACAATGAAAATGAGTGTCTGATAAAGAACACGGGTGATGGAAAGTAGTTAGACTACAAGCAGAAAGGGGTGGTGAAATCATTTGCAACTACTTCAGAAGATGTTGGTCCATCAAATGAAGTGGTATTAGATACTTTGTTTGTTTTTTCAGATTATGCCAGTCTGTTGTTTGATTCATGTTCTACACATTCTTTCATCTCTAAAAAGATTTCTAGTAAAATGGGAATACAATCTCAAGAAATAACTCATAAAATTGTGGTAAAAACACCAGGGGAAATGTTGGGGAAAAACAATTTATTAGAATCATCTTGTCCTTATCCGTGGGAAGAAACTAATTGAAAACCTTATTGTTTTACCTCTAGTAGAGTTTGAGGTTATCCTGGGTATCGATTGTCTCTCTGTTTACCATGATAAGATTGATTGTAGAGCTAAAGAATTTTCTTTCTAGAAAGAATTTCAGTTTGTGTACAAAAATGAACCCTTATTGTTGATAAAAATTCAAGAGGCTGAGAAACTTTCAAAACATGGAAATTAATGTTACGTTTCACATATTGTTGAAAACAAAGGAACTGTTCAGATTAATGATGTTCCAGTGTAAATGAGTATCCTGATTTTTTTTCTGATGAGTTTCTTAGAATAATACCTGATCGGGAAGTTGAATTTACTGTTGATTGAGTTTCATAATGCTAAGCCAATTTCAAATACCCCATATTGAATAGCTCAAATTGAACTTTTAGAGTTGATGGAGAAATTGCAAGATTTTTTAGTGAAAGTTTTCATTCAACCAAGCACATCAACATGGGGTGCTCCTATTTTATTTGTTAAACAGAAAGATGGTTCAATGAGACTTTGAATTGATTATAGACCCTTGAATAACATCATTGTTAAGAACAAATATCATTTGCCTCATATCAATTATTTGTTTGATCAGCTCCAAGGAGCTCAGTATTTTTCATTGATTAACCTAAGATCGGGGGACCATCAGTGAAGGTAAAGGAATCAGATATTCCGAAGACCGCATTTCGTACAAGATATGGCCAATATGAATTTCTAGTTATGCCTTTTGAACTAACCAATGAACATTATGTATTCATGGACCTTATGAATAAATTTTCTATTAGTTCTAGGATAATTTTGTGTTTGTTTTCATTAATGATTTTTGGTGTTTTGTTAAAGTAATGAAAAGAATGAAAGACATTTAAGTGTTATTTTTCAAACCATAAAAGAAAATAAATTGTATGGAAAATTATGGAAGAGTGTGTTTTAGTTACAAGAAAATTATTTCCTTGGTCACATTGTTTCTAAAGATGGGATAACTATTGATCCTGTAAAAACAAAGGTTGTGGAAGAATGGCCCAGACACGGAAATGTAACCGAGATATGCAGTTTTCTTGGTTTGGCAGGCTATTACCAAAGGTTTGTTAGAAATTTTTCATGTTTATCTAGTCTAATGACTAAGCTAACTCGGAAGGGTGTAATGTTTATCTGGACAAAAAATGTGATGATTGTTTTCAGGAATTGAAAAGAAGATTGGTGAATGCACCAGTTTTGGAACTACCTTCCAGGAATGGGGAGTTTGTTATCTACAATGATTCTTCATTGAAAGGACTTGGTAGTGTCCTAATGCATAATGATTAGGTAATTACTTATGCTTCACGTCAGTTGAAAACACATGAGGTAAATTACCCTACACATGATTTGGAATTAACTGCTGTTGTTTTTGCTTTAGAAATTTGGAAGCATCATTTGTATGGCATAAAGTGTGAAATATATATTGATCGCAAAGGTATAAAATATATATTAACTAAAAATTAATTGAACATGCGACAGATTAGATGGCTAGAATTCATTAAGGATTATGATTGTACAATTCATTACCATCTGGGAAAAGAAAATAAAGTGGCTAATGCTTTGAGTCGATAAAGTAATGCTTCATTAACTGTGTTACATTTGGAACGTGATCCTTTGGTTAAGGATTTGATGAAAATTGGCAGAGAAGATGTTAGTGCAGGATGTTCTTCTGTTTTGATTCAGGTATCAGTGAAATCTTCTCTATTAGACGGAATTAAGCAAATACAGAAGAAAGATAGTGAGTTGTAGAAAAAGGTAGAGCTGGTTCAGAATGGCATGATGAATTAATTCAACATTGATAATGATTGCGTTTTGAGATTTAGGAAGAAATTGTGTGTGCCTTTTGATTCACAGTTGAAGAAAGAGTTGTTATGTCAAGCTCATAGTTCATCGTTTTTCGTTCATCCAGGAAGTACTAAGATGTATAGAGATCTTCGCGAGTATTACTGGTGGGATGTAATGGAAAGATATATTGCTGATTTTACTATGAAGTGTTTGACTTGTCAACAGGTAAAAGCATAGCAACAGTTACTGAAAGAGATGCTTCAACCTTTACCAATACCAGAGTGGAAATTTGAGAATATATCCATGGTCTTCATTGTGGGATTGCCGAAGAAACCTCAAGGTAATAATGCAATCTGGGTTACTGTTGATTGCTTGACTAAATATTCTCTTTTCCTTGCTATACGAAATAAATTTTCCCAAGATCAACTTTCCCAATTGTATCATAAAGGGATAATCAGATTACCTGGAGTTCCTTTCTCCATTGTATCTGACCATGATCCCAGGTTCACATATATGTTTTGGAAAGATCTTCAGAAGTCGGTGGGTACTGAATTAAATTTTAGTACATGATTTTCATCCTCAATCAGATGGGCAGTTAGAACAAACAATTCAGACTTTAGAGGATATGCTACGTGCTTGTTCTATGGATTATCAGGGATGTTGGGACCAACATCTTTCTTTGGTTGAGTTTTCTAATAAAAACTGTTTTCATTCCAGTATACAGATGGCACCATTTGAGGCATTATATGGGAAGCACTGTAGAAATCTAGATTTCTAGGACGAAGTGGGTGAAAGGAAGTTTATGGGACTGAAATTGGTTGAAGAGTAGGTAGATAATGTTAAACTGATACAGAAACACATGAGAACATCTAAGAGCAGGTAGAAGAGTTATGTAGACAACAGGAGGAAGGATCTCTCTTTTTAGGTAGGTGATCATGTTTTTCTCAAAGTTTCACCATGGAAAAGTTTGTTGTGATATGGTAAGAAAGGAAAGCCGAGTCCAGGGTTCATTGGAAAATATGAAATTTAGGAGAGAGTTGGATCAGTTTCATACCGAGTGGATTTACCTCTGAGTTTATCACAGGTACACAGTGTTTTTCATGTTTCAATGTTAAGGAAATACATGCTAGATCCATCTCATTTTTGAGTCCAGAGGTAGTTCAGCAGGAAGAGAATCTATCTTATGAGGAACAATTGGTCCAGATTCTTGACCACAGGGAGCAAGTGTTGTGGAATAAGGTGATTCATCAAGTAATGCTTTTGGGGAAAAACAATATGAGTTAAGAGTCAACATGGTAATCATCAAATGCAATGAGGTATAAATACCCCCATTTATTCGATATGTAAATAAATTATGGGGACACAATTTTCAAAAGGGGGGAGGGATGTAACATCCCAAGTAATTAATGAATAATAGATATTCATATCTATGTCTATTTATGAATTATATAGTGTTTTATGGTCTTAATGAGAGAATAAATCCAATCTTAAGCATAATATTTTCTAATAATTTTTAAAGATTGTTTTACCGCCTTTTCATGGGGAACCACTTTTAAAACTATCTTTTAAAATATTAATAAGCTTTATTTTTCAAAATGTACTTATCTATATGATTGAGATATTGAAATTTACTTTGGATAAATTTTTGGTATTTTTCTAACAATGTTCATTTTTTAATGAATAGTGAAAAATATTGCATTTTACATCAAAACTGCTTTTTTATCTAATTTAATTATATGGTGAGATTAAATTTTTAATTATAAATAAAGTGAAATTAGAATATATTTTTACCATTTTATCCAATGTTGGTCATTATATTTAATTTCACTTTGGAATTGGGCATAAACAGGTGCCAAACTTTTCATAGACATTGTTTCAAAAAACCCGCTATTTGTTTTGACAATGGGATTTATTTTTAAATTAAATAATGGAATTTCTTTGTTTGTAATTTGTTAAAATGGATTTCGTATTTGGAATCAAATGTTCCAAATTATGTAATTGAGAACTTTTTGTTTTTGGACATTATGAATAGTAATGATTGTAATTATCTTTAATTATCGGGATTAATTAGTAATCGGGTAGTTAAGGGTTATAAAATAATATCATAATAATAAAAAATGACCCAAAAATGTGTCCTAATTCTACAGGTTGTGTCATGACCGACCATGGGATGCCTTGTTCCAAACTTAGGGACCCCATGGAATCGCTTTTGGGAGATAGTGACACTTTATCTTTTTTTTTAAAGAAAGTTAAATATAACAAAGTATGTAACACCAAAGTAAAACAATTTTAATTTTACCTAAATAAAGAATATCTGGACTATAAATAGTAATTGTAAATATAAAAATATTTCCTATATGATTGTATTTTTTTATAATTTTTAGACATTAAATAAATTAAATTATTTATGACCTCATTATGTTGCTGCGATTACCTCATTAATGAATGATTTAAATAAAATGAAAATCTTATGTAAAATCTAAGACATAAACATCTCAAAGACCTATTGGATGAGTATATTTCGAACCCTTATCACCTTATGCTAGAAATATATCAATGTGGGACCTTAATAATCAGAAACTCATTTTAATATAAAGTAACATTTTATTACATTCCAAGAGTGCCCCTCCTCTCCTCTTATAAAAATCCCCCACCTCTACCTTCTTACCCGCACCTCTCAAGCCATTGGCTCAGCCAAACACTGCTCCTTTCAAATCTTCACATCTCTCTCTTAATCCTATATGCCTTACCTTAGGCATAATGCTCTTCAAGATACCCTTTTGGTTCAAACCAAGAAGAGTTACCCGATTAAAAGGTAAAGACTTCTCTAATGTTTTTTTGTTTAATTTTGCTTCTCCAACCCCATAAACACTTTTTTCATTCTTTTGTAACAACACAAGTATCTTAAATATACTAGGATGTTTTTATGAGAAATATTTTAGCTAAACTTATGCACACCTTCATCTAATGGGTAAAGAGCATACTGTTTCTGTGGATGGTGAATTTCTACCACACGAAACGATGATTGTTAGATATTCTTATAACACCTTCAAATATGGACATTAAGATGTCACTATATTTATATATTATATATAATATGTTTATGTTTCCTTAAACTTTTGTATTTTTCATTTATGGCATACCTTTATGGCATCCATTATGGGTAAACATGATATCTTTATTTTAGGAAGTGCAGACTACCGCCTCCTCACAATGATGTGGTTCGTTAAGGCCATATGTGGGACGTATAAAGGATGTAGTTAATGATATTATATATGATATTATACTGGAATTATAATATACCTTTATATCATTATGATTCCATTTCATAAAATACGAAATAGAAATGAATGTAGCATTCATGCGTACGTACGGCTTACCGTCTCCATGAACGGTGCATTTCATTTCTTACCTCTAAATGTTATGTAATATTATAAATGCATGTATATACTGGATATATAAGATATATATGATATCTACATCATAAATATAATTCTGTATATAATGTATATTTTACAACATGAACAACTCGTAATTATAAGGAGTTTATTTTCGGCACAAGTACTAATGATCGACAAAATGATTGTTATTAACTTAAATAATTACATAGTGATCATAACATGGTAATAAGTGATATAAAAGGAATAATAAACTTGGAAAAGGTTCTAAATAAAGTTGAAATTAACTCAAGTTTATTATTCAAGAGGTTAAAGAATGATCAATTCAAGTCGGACCCGTGGTATGGGACTTCGTCTCAATCTCCTTTAATTGAGGAATATTTTGTTTTATACATGACATTCTTTTATACGGTGTATAAACCCTTTTGAATTTTATATTTATTCAAAAGTAATATTTTTTATACGAAGCATTTTACCAAACGGCAAAAGGGAATGATTTTGTCCTACGTATACGGTGAAAACAACTTCTCTACTGCCGTGACCGTTATTTGAGTTTCGGCTTCCTATACAAGCCACAAAATTTGTTTAAAGAAAAAAAAATACCATGTTTTACTTTTCTTTTATTTTGGTATTGAAAATGGTTTTGATAATTTTTTTATTATATCAATGTGTTTTTTATATCTTGTGATAGAAATGTCGAAATGTTATGTTTCCATTATGCATGTTTTATCTGATACGATTATGTTATGGTCCTTGGGCATTGATTATGAAGACGGGTGGTTCCATGATACAGTAAGGGTGGGTGAGCCCGATATAGCTCTCTAATGCACAGGGTAACGCGAAGGGGTGAAACGTTAAGGTTTCTCTGAAGATATTTAGGGAATATACTGTGATGGGTATTCCAAACGTAACCATGAGTGTTACTCCCTATGTAAGAATGTTATGAATACCTCAAGTTACGTTTATGTATTATGATTTCTATTGTTTATTCATGATTTGATGAGGTATGTTAAAATTCTTATGTTTTATGAGTAAATTATGATTTCATACATTGACTAATGTTTTCATTTCGTACTTTTATATCCCTTACTGAGCTTTTTATGCTCATCCCACGTTTTTGAATTGATTTTTCACAGGTCAAGGGAAAGGTACGTGATGTGATGATAGTGTCAAGGAAGTGTCATGAAAGTATCTATGTTTTATTTTAAATATTTTTCCATTGATGGGAAAATGAGTACAATCTTTGATGTAACCACTTTGTTTAAATGTGCAATATAATGTATGATTTTTGATCTAATTCTCTGAAATTATAATCCTTAAAATATCCTCAATTTGTATACTTGAAATATTTCATGATTAAGTAGGGTTTATGAATGGGGCCTTATAGGATGTCCCAGAGTCGCTGGCCGGATGGCCAACCTCCTCCACATGACGCGGTCGCACACCATGCCACCATCGGCGGCGGGCTCGACCGCCCTCCCTCCCTTCACCTCCACAGTGCCTGCTCGCCCGGCGGTGCAGACACACACCACCGTCACACTTGCTCTGCCATGGCTAATGGGCTGCGACCCATCTATAGCGGTGCGGTTGTACCACTTCCATCTGCGCGGCCGATCGTGGTGCTGATCGCCACTCCTGAGTCTAACTAGTGGCAATCGTCGACACCGGTCATCGTCCTCCTCCATCGCGAAGATCATATCATAAACAACAAGGGTGGCAGATAGGTTGGGCCATGTCCATTAAGACTGAACCCAACACCTTAGAGCAGTAGTATGCATCTCATGGGGATAGATTCGACATAAAAGAATGTTAACAAAGATAAATCAAAATCACACCCCTACCTCAAAGGCTCATTGATGTCAGTGAGGGAAAGGCTAATGTCAGTTTGTTGTCATTATAGGAATTCCTCTTTGGAGAGGGCTTACTTAATTAGAGATGGTGTTCTTTATTGGAGAAAGCGTTATTCCTTGGAGAAAGGTGTTTCTCCAATGTTCTCACATTTTTCAAAAACCTCCCCCCAATTCTACAAAAAAAAAACTAGTAAACTTATTATATTATTTTTTTATTAATTTAATTTTAGTTTTCAATGAATTAATTAAATGATGTCTTAATAAATTAGTTGAATATTGCACAATTAGTTAGGAGAGAACCAAGAGTCACCCCCTCAATAAAGAGGGAGTTCAATGTTTGGGTGATCCCCTCCATTAATTTCAAATTGGGGTGTTTTATAGCTCGGGTGGTCCCCACCATCGTGCATTCAAATAGGAGGATTAAAATAAAATAAAATATTTTTCTCTATTTTTTTCACGAAAAACATGAAAAATAACTTTCACCCTTGTCCTACCACGGTTGAGGTGAAAGCAAATATCGGTGTTGCGAGTTCAACAGTGTCCTCAGATTTCAATTCTCAGCACTAGTTAATAAGTTAGAAAAACCCTCTCACACATTTACGGAATGTACTATTAAAAGTTCGAAAATTCATTACAGGAACATCGGGCCTCGGAGTCACGCGCCACCAATTTTTGAAGACATGTAAAAATTATATATAATTAAAAAAATTTACCCGGAATATTCTAGGTCTTTACATACACTACTAATATAAATTTTATTTTTTAAAATCATGGGTTTTAACAAAATCAGTCCAATGTTATTTCACATTAACCATAATGGTCATATTGGATATTAAAATTCTCTATTTTTTAGAGGTATCAATATTAAATTATACTATAAATAATGCACTATAATTTTTACCACTAGTGAAAATTCTCATTGAAAAATACTACACAATCCCATACTGTTATGTATTAGATTATTCAAATTGAATATTAAAAGATAACACAATGTAATATAAAGATTGGATTAGTGAGTACCAAAAATCCATCATAAGGGGAATGTAATGAACATAAATTCATCAGAAAAATGAATGTCATAACTCAATATAAGAATATGATATATTAAGGCTATAAGATGTATTGGATTTCCCAAAAAAAAATCTTAATAAATATTAATTGTTTATATCCACTAGATAGGATAATTATTGATATTATAGTAATTTAAATACATTTTAATAAAACTACCTTAGATGAAATGAAAATAATTATGAATATTGATCATAATATACAAAAATTTATCATTAGAGGACAACTGTTTACTCCAAAAGAGTATACATACAACGAAATAAAATAGATGAGTGATTTTAAATTATATTGGACGTTATAAAAGGATATTTTAATCTTTTTTAGTTTTATCACATTGGAACATTCAACATTTCTTATACTTCAAGTATATGGGATATTTTACAACTTTTTCTATAATGATATTTATTATAAATTTAAAAATAATTTGGATTCATTTTCTTACACTTTATTTTGAATTAAATATATAAAATATTCCATTTGCTGGAAAATAGTAAATAAATTAACTTTTACTCCTTATGTAAACCAGGATAAAATTATTATACTCGCTTGAGATAAAAATGTTGTTGAATGTTTTGTAAACAAACAAATAAAAAACTAATAACAAACACCTCTTAACCATCCCCATCCATGATATTATAAATCCTAACATACCATCAAACAATGAAATTGATAAGAATAACTTTTAATGTAGTTGACAAATATCTATATAATTTTAGATAAAAAATATTAATTATCACTAAAGATAATAAATATTTACATACTAATGTAGATGAATTGGTTAATAATATTAATTAATCAACGATAGAGGTATTAAATAAAATAATAAACAAACTAACACTCATCTAATGATAGAATAAGAGTTTAGTAACCCAATATAATGAAAAATTCACTAAGTTTATAGAAGATATGATATCATAGATTGATCAAGGAAACCGAATTAAAAAAAGAACCATCTACAATTAAGGCTTCAAAATAACAAAGAATTAAAAATTAATGGAAAATGGAATATAAATTAATCCCACATGGTTGTTCCCATTTGTAATTTTAATCAGATGTATTATAAAAATAGTTATAATTAATTAAGATTTTAAATATATTAACATTAATTAACAACTATTAATAATTATTATAATTCATAAAAAACCCAAATTACTTAAAAAATATCATGTTTAATAAAAAATAATATAAATAAATGGAGTCTCTAGAGAAATAAATAAATAATATTTTGAATAAATTCCACTACTCTATTTTTACCGATAAATACATATAACGTTCGACAATTTAAATACATTAACTATTCCATGAGTAAGATATGTGTTTCGATTAAAATATAATTTTTTGATATATGTGATTCAACAAATATAATTTTTAAGATGGTGTTTTATCTTTGTATATATTATAATTTTTCTTAGTTGTTGTTGTTGTTATGTATTGAATTATTTACATGAATTATCTGTTTATATAAATATGGTAATTTTGGGTAATGGTGAAAAACATCATATATCTTGAAATATCCTATAACATAAAATTGGAGTAAGAAATCTATATAAACATATAGCATATATTTTGATAAATACATATTTTATACTACTAAATAATAAATAAGATTTTGTTTTAGACTGTATATAATTAATTTGGAGAAGATGTTGTACATTTTGAATTATATTATTCATTAAAAAGATGAAATTTCAGACAAAAAATTTTAACATGAAACATATGTTAGATTAACCAAATTAAATATTTAATAAATTGGATAAAATTTTGTTAAGTGTGTATGATGAGAAAACATGATATAAAATGACATCGAATCTAGAAACCCAAAACTAGTACCTACATTATTACATTCAAATTCATAAAATGGATCAAATATCAAAGGTCCAATCAATAAGTCATTTTTTGGGAAACATATACATATGTAGAATCTGTATTACAATGGTAAAATTATATAAATCATAGAAAATAAATATGTGTAGCATATGAGAAACCCTTTTATAGGATTGAACTTAATAATCTAACAAAAATAAACAAAATAATGGTGATATCATGTTAGAATTGTTGGTATATGAAAAATATAATATATTATCCATAAATAATAATAATAAATTTGGAATGGTAAACCACTGAAAGACATTCAATTTATTCAAAAAAAGGGCATAATATGAATGAAATAAAAGATGATCCAATAGGGACATAAATATAACCACTTGAGATTGAAACATGTCCATGGATAATATATGTAATAGTAAAAAGACATGGAAATCAATAAGTAATTTCATATTTAGGGTTTGAATAATTATGACCTTAAGAAACTCTAAAAACCATTTAGAAGCTATTTTAAATTAGTGTGTTGAATCCCCTCTAGTTTGGGGAATTTATTTTTCACATTAGACTAGTCAATGCCTAAGAGGGATATCTATAACATAGAAGCACCTTTCAAATAAAAAATTTAACACATTCCTCAGATGAATGTGGTGAAACAAAATTGATATAAACATTCATCTTTAATAACTATCACATGACATGTTAATACATACTTGAATCAAATAAAAATAATTATAAATTATCTAGTGTAATATGGAGTATTATAATAAAATTGCACATCCTCATAAAAAATGATCATAAACCATAAAAAGATACAATAACGACGATTTAAATAATACATACCCCTAGGGGATCAAAAATAAATTATATTATCTATGAAATTGATAAATACAAATACAAGAAAATGTAATTATAAATATTTTTGTGGAAAATATAATTTTTTATTTGAAAATGAAATTAAAAAAATTTCAGAACACATTTTTAAAATAGTTTTAATTAAGGATAAAATTCTAAAACATAAAATATAATCAATAAAATAATTATTTTACATGGTTGTGGGAAATTATTTTTATATCTCACAAATAAAGACATAAATTACATTCACATTTTTAGTAAAAGTTGAATAGAACTAGTGTTAAAAATGACATGAATATTCAATTGAAGTCATTTTTGATAAGGATGAACTGGGTAATGATAAATTTTATAAATCATTTTTTAAATTTTCTAAAACATATATTAATTTTTTTAATATATTTCTTATGATGAAAAACATTTTCGATTTAAGATAGAAATAAAGTCATGTTTCTCTAAAGGAAATTTTTAGAAATTTTAATTTATGTAGAGTGTAAAAAAGGAAGTGATAATTGAAAAATATAATAGGTTATAAAGGGATAATTTAGTAAATTTATTTTAATTTATCAATATAAAAACATTCCCAAAATTGATACCTAATGAAATAATAATGAATAATAATGAGATTGTGAAATAAAACCTTAGCACTTCATAAATATTTAATCATAGTCTCCATGAAATAAATAACATAAAATGGAACATTAAATAACCAAAAAATAAGTATATTCTAAATATATTTTATTAAAATGTGTTTAATTTTTTAAAAAATGAATAATTTTTGAATATGTCATATGTTATGGAGATGTAAAAGTGAGGAGAGAAACTTCGGAAACTATCTGAGATTTTGAATCGTATGACCAATAAAGAAATAAAAAAATGAAAAAATATCCCATAATTATTAATATATTCATGAAAAAATATATAAAAATGGGAATTATTTAAACCACACAATCAAATAAGTGGTTAATATGATATCCATATGATAAATGTAAAAATGAGAGGAGAAATAGTTACCTCCTGTTTAAAATTATTCGAATGTTTCTGAACCAAATCTGTAATAAATATATATTTATTATAAATATAATAAGGAAAAATAATCATATATCTCATACAATATATTATATAATGTTAGTCTTTTATTACCAATTTTTAATAATACTTTGATAAAATCACTATTTTGGTTAAAAATTGTTTCTAATTTCATGTTTGTTATTGTTTGGTAGTGTTGGCCCATCAAATTTATCATGGTCAAATAATATATAGAATTTCATCCCCATTATAAATATCATATATATTCATTATATATTTATTTATTGTAATATATTAATTATATAAGTATTAATGTGATTATAACGTTTATAGAGATGGTTGGTCGAATATAAGCATGACTGATGTTTCCCTTTTTATCAACAAACAGAACAAACAGAAAATATATATATTAATTAATATTTATATAATCCAAATAATATCATATATTTCATGTATATTAATGAAATAAATACTCATTACCACATAAAAAACACATCACATCATAATGTGGAGGATGTAAGCCTCACTTATAGAAAATGATGTCATTGTTTTCCAGCATATTTGAAATTAAAATTGAATATATTATATTATATTTTTGGATGAATTTTTAGATCATAAATATAATATCTATTCATTATATTTAACATTAATACCTTTCATGTAATGTTCTCGTGAAAAAGAAATCACATCATTTCACATGGTGGTAGTTTACTATACATATGAGCGACGTTATTATTTCCACTATAGAATGAAATGCAAGTAGGTATATACAATATAATAATTATTAAAGTACAATAAAATATAAAATATCATATAAATATGATAGTTATTTTATTATATCTATCCTTTAAAATTGGTGATGGAAAACCAGTTACAATATTTCGTGAGGAGGTGGTCTATAAAATAGACGATTTTTTGATTCATTATTCATATATTGGAAGTAAAGATGAATATTGTTCATTTAATTAACAAATAATTTTTAAATTTATTGGATGTATTTTTTTATTATATTATAAACCATTATTTTGTTTTGGTGAGGTATAATATTATATAAAATTAATACACATGTTTTTCAATACTACCTCATATTTGGAGAGACTCTTTACGATTTAACTGAAATCCTTGACAAGAGATATTACAAAAGAAAATAGGGTCTCTAGGATTTTTTTGGGAATAAAGGTAGTTATTCATGTAGGTATTTCATAATAAAATTGGTATTGGATGTTGGAAGAGGGTAGTAGAGTCGGAGGATTTTTTTAGTAGGGGAGAGCACATAAATTGATTTTTCGATATGATATTTTGGTACCCACATTTTTCTCATGAAAAAAGAATATAAACGGGTTAGTATCAATAATTAGAAATTTTAGGGTCTAAATATGGCCCTAAAATTTTTTTCATATATTTTTATGTCATTTTTTACTCTTATTAACTTAGTTTAACCATTAGTAACCTATTTTAACTCACTCGTGTTAATTAATTTTTAATACTTACACTATTTATTGTAGTCCAATATTTAGATCACCATATTTTGGAATATTTATTATTATTATTTATTATTTTGAATTATTTTTTCCAACATGAATTCAAATAAGTTGCAGGATTTAATTTAACATTAAATTGTAAATGTGAAATATTAGAAGTTTTCGAAAAAACAAAATTCTCATAGGTTTGAAATGTTTTAATGAAGAAATAAAAAATTAAATTTATATCAATGACCAAAATCATTTGAAATTAAATATAATTTATTTTATTTTACATTTAATGAAATTTAAATATAATTTAAATTTATAAATTAATTAATATAAAATGTGTTCTTTAATAAAATATAAAAAATTATCAATATTCCAAAAATAAACATTTTTAGAAAAATAATAATAATTCATTGAATGAATAATTTGAAATTTCTATTTCAAAAATGATGGTTATTTTTTCAATCCATGTTTGTCAATTTTTTAAAATTAATTTTTTTTAGAAAACACCACTACATTTCCTTTTAGAAAAATATATTTCATTTAGGTAAAATATATATTTCATTAAAAAGGTTCTTATTTTTCTATTAATAAATAGATAAATGTTTAATATAATATATTCAAGTCTAAAATAGATATGTTTCATAAATTTTTTATGAATATTCATTCCATAAACTATAAGGGAAAATTTGTAATTGTCATAATAATATTTTAACAGAGTTTCAAATAGAATCTATTCATGTTGTTTCATATGTAGGAAGATATTGACAAGAATGAATTTATTTTGAAATAAATATACCATAATGTCTTGTGGTGTCTCATTTATCATCTATTTCTATTATGGTGTGATATATTCCATCATATATAATATAACTCTTCTAAAATATCTAGGTGTTACATTCTACCCTCATTAAATATATTATTTCCTCAAAACATAATCTTACTACTGGTAATCGACGGTTTGATATTAGAAAATAACCTTCCATAAATCCTAATTCATAAATATGGTTTCAGAAAAATAATATTTAAATGATGATAAATGAAGAATAATGTAAATCTAGAATAAAGCATAATAGGTTTAAATTTGTAGATTATTGGTGGAATGCCAACATATGAACATGTCTGAAAATCATAAATAATTATATAGAGTGGTAGATGTCATTAATAAAAAACTGAATGATGATGAAAATATAATGTCAAAATATCTATAAATATGTGATTTAGGTAAAGACCACCATTTCAATAGATATTATGGTTTTATGATTATTGTTTTTTCAATGACCATGTCTTATTGAAGAGGTATTATTTTACTAATTGGACTAAGAACCAATGAAAATTTACTTTCATTATAAATATCTTTTTCATTGTAATTGTTTAATCATTTGGTTAGGGATTAATAAATTCCAAAATAATTTTATACACCATGAATTAAATTTCAAAAATTATTTTTTATGCCTATAGTAGATTTAAAATATCATTATTATGAAAAGTCATTCCTCCATTATGATGATATTTTTTGAAACCTATGTGGTTATCACAGGTTATCCAATAATGCCAAAATTCTTACATAATCTATTCCAAAAATAGTTAAAAATAATGCTCATCAAAAATATTTCGGACCAAAATTTAATGGATGATCACTAAATCATTATTAAATTCTATAGAATGTATAATGTGCTTATTAATGTCACATATCAAATATGTGAGTACATTTTTCTCCCAAAAAAATTATTCTACAAAAATTGAATACCAGGTATGAAGATATATTCATTAAATCAAAATATGTATTAAACTCTATGAATGATAACATTAACCATTAAACCAATAACAAATATCGTGGTCAAAAATAACATCCCATAAACATATATTTGTAATTACTATCCTATAATTGATAATATATTAATGGTTATCTTCTCACATTCACTTTTTTTCCATTATAGTTAAACGTTCTCAATATCACATTTCCTAATCATCTGTACCATTCAGAATATTCTATCATAAACTTAATGTTAAATTACATTAGTAAATAACGTATACACTAAATTATTCTTTTTCCATAATATAATTGATTGTAGTACTCAAAAGTATTTAATCTAAACACAATCAGAATAATTAATCATCTTTATATATTGTAATGTAATAATCTTGATCATAATATATTATCCTTTTCTAATTTATATTCCATTTACACCTATGGAATTAATATTTATTGCTCAAAATCTCTTTATTGTCAAATCATTAAACATTGGAAAGGTATTTCATCACCTTGAAATTGAGAGAATTGTTGAATTTCTCTCTCCAATCGTAATAAACACACATTCGATTCATGTTATTAATAGAGTGTTACTTTCACCAGTTATCACAATTTGAAAATGTCCTTCATTCCCTTTTTCCATATTTCTAAATTTATCTCCATTGTAAACTTCTACTGTTTTTTCAATTTAATTACATAAGTAATGGAGAAACCCTTTTGTATCATTCTGCCACATGAAATGTCTTCCTAGAATGATCGAATGGTTTGGAGACTATCTCCCATTGAATAATTGGAGAATTACAATAAAATAAACAATCAATAATTCTCTTTGGATTACATATGAATCCTATATAATTTCATGATAACTTTTAAATTTCACTTAATAAAGAGAATAATTTTCAACATCTTTTTTTCTTAGATTATTTTATTGCCTCCCCATATCTGGTTGATTCGTTTGAGTAAGATAAATTTTCTATAAGAGTACCTTATAATCCTACCATTCCATAATTTTTTTACATAATCATTCTGAGTCTTTCGAATAAGTGAACAAAATTTATCATAATTTCTTGGTAAATGATAAAATTCCATGAAACTAATCTCCATTTCATTATTATATAGAGGGATAAATATTTTCTCCATATATTTTATCAATTGATGATCTAAAAATTGATTAGTTGTAACATTAAATGATGGAGGTTGTTGATGGCTATTGCTTTCCAACATTGTTTAACAACATTGTGTATTATATTTATTCTCCATATATGGAAGGTTTTTTTATTAAAAGGGTGTCCATCCCTAATATTCCTATAGTTTGGTTAGTTCATGTTTTATCTCCAAATCCAAAATCCTTGTCTTTACAAAGAGGGAAATCCTTACATGTGTTATTAGGATTGATATGGTTCTCATTCCATCCATTAGGCCCAATTTCCAAAAAATGTAATTTACTAGAATCATTCAAAACATTAGGAATCATTATCTATAATATAAATACAATTGAAATACTTTTCAAAATTCTAAAAAAAATTCATAGTTATTCTCCTAGTAAAAAACCACGGTTTTTATGGGGAAATTATCATATCATTGAAATATTTAAAAACACCTCCAAATGGTATACAAAAAAATGTGATGTATGGTAATAATGTCCAATATAATTAACGATCTAGGTACATAGTAATTCCCATTATTATGTATCAACAAATTCTCGAGTCAATCCCAATACACCCTTTTCAAATTTATTACACCTAGACACATATGTGCCATAACCACGCACACTTATACATTCCAAAAATGGTTAAATTTCAAGATGAAAAACATATAATATCTATATAACCAAAAAATTAGGACAATCTTATGTATATATCATTATTTTCAATGATATTGTTATATATTATAATCTCTATTTTCATAAATCTATTTCTCATGGGTGTTACTAAACATCCTATGATATCAATTGTGACGAACCTGACTATAGAATAATTTATATGGTGCCCAATCTATACATTAGCATAGGTAAAAATTTTCAAACACCTAAGGATTGACAAGCTTATAATATTCATTGAACCAAATACACATATGATAGCCATTTTTTATAAGTAAAATAAAAAAAATAACAAAAGAAAATACCCATTATCCTTGAATGTCATTTAAAGGATTCATATATATAACCTATTCAAGGGGGAAATGAGGATAAGATCATTTTCTCAGTAAGACAAACCAAACAGAGGATGCTGAGATGATTAAATTAGAAGAATTAATATATTGTGATAATTATCTGGAACACAGTCAATAGAATTAATAAACATATAATAATATGTCATAAATAAAAGACGATCAGACAAATCCATATACATAATCCCATGATCTTGAAACATATACTAAAGTAATAAAAGTAATATTATAATCACGTAGAAATTAACAACTAATATAATAATGAATCAACTCATTTTAGCAGACATCTGAAACATTCAATGACTTCAAAATTGATATTTAATATATGGGTATAGATCCATCTTATTAGTCCAACATTTTTTTGTCATGATACCCATCGATTCAAAAAGGGCATGTCTATAACTAGGCCCGACCCATGACATACATTGCCTAATAATTTCTTTATTTTAAAGGGGTGAAACATATTCAATATAATCATTTAGACTAAAAAATTAATATGTGAAATATTTATACAAACCCATATCCAATAAACCAAATCTTAAACCAAATAATGTAACATGTTAAATTATTTTAAAATTTACAATACTAAATAACTATTTTTGTAAAACCTCCATGAAAATAATAAAAATCATTTAAATATGATGTATCCCCATTTTATCATAAAATAAATAATGTAATGATGTTATTAATGAATTAAATTACAAAAAAAATGTCATTAAAATCATTTTTACGAATTTTTTATGAATACTAAAATAAGATTTTAAAAAAATAATCTCAAAACATTTTTAAAATACATGTCATCGAAAATAACCATTGAAATATTTTAAAATAATCATTAATAGATTATATATCCATGAAAATTGAAAATTATGTTCATACTATACACATTAAAACAATTCCTCATTAAATATTTTCAATAAAATTATAACAATCATTATTTTGATAGTGTAATGAAGAATCACTCAAAAATGTTAAAATGAAAAATGGATAAATTAATATTTAATAAAACAAATTTAAATTTTTCCATATTTTTAATTTATTTTTAGAACACATGAATTTGGAAGAAATTAGATTTATGGTTGAAGAAGAAAATAAATTTTGATTTTCTTAATATCATTTTCCAAAATAAATATGTACCAAAGAGTTAGAAATGGTACTATTATATTAAACATATCTTAAATAAATATATAATAAGATAATATATTGCACTTAGGATATAAATGTAATATCTCTCACCTTAGGGGCCCATATAGAAAAAAAACTTGAAAATTAATGATATTTTGAAATAAAAACTTACCACATTACTAACATTAAATCATAAGTCCCATGAAATAAGTAACATAAAAATAAAATTTAATTTTCATGAATATAAATATATTCAAGATATATAATATTAAATGATTTTTTATATACATCAGACACAATAATATGTGGTGAATCTATTGTATGTCTTATGGTTGTAGAAGTGAGATAAGAAACTCTTACCACTATGGTATCTTGTGAATTTAAAGATCCATAAAATCTATAATAAAAAAAAGAAAAATTAAAAACAGTTAATTTAAAGTGATTCATGATATAAATTATCAAAATCGTATGTATATACACAAAGGAATAAGTAGTGAATATGGAATATGTGTCCCAGATGGAAAAGTGAGACGAGAAACCCTTACCACATGTTCAACTTCAATCGTCTGTGTTCAAAACAAATTTTTAATAAATTTTGTTTTATTGTAATTAATTTATAAAAACATAAAAATATATATATCATACCATATATGATTCAATTATAGTATTTTATCACTTGTTTATTAATAATTTTATTTTAAAATCATGGTTCCATGTGATAATTACATCATTTTTAATTGTGGTTCTAATTCTATAATTTTATTGAATAAAATTAGGGGGTGATACATCATCTAAAAAATTATAATTATTATAAAAATATCATATATATTAATTATATATGTTTTTATTGTAATATATTAATGTTATAGGTATAATATGGACTACACCATTCTTGGAGATGATATGCCCTTCCATTTTCCAATATAGATTGAATGAAAGGAAAAAATATTTGTTCATAATAAAATTTAAATTACAGTTTAATATATATATTTTTTCCAATAAATCATTTTTACAAGCCATGAAAATATATACTAAAAAACATTTCATATCACTATATAGAGGCGGTAGTCCACACGTACACATGTGCGATAATTTTATTTTCCAACAAAGTGGTAGTCATGATGTTGTATATGATATTATATTTACATATTTATGGTAAGAATATATATATATATATATATATTATTAAATTAACCCTCCTTATTTTCTAGTAAATAATAATGTATAAATGAATCACATCTCTTCATCAGGATGAGTCTGCCATAAAGATATGAATCATTATCAAATCCCCCACAAAATAGAAATGTTGAATGAATGCATGATATAATAATTATATAAGAATATTTATTTCAATAATTTATAAAAATTATAATAATAATTACATTATATCCATCCTTCAATGTTTTTCTTAAAAAATAATTGAATTGGTTCCTGAGGCAGTAGTCTGTCATGCTCACGATCAACAATATATTTTCCTATTAAATAAAAAGGGATATGGATCTTAGTTACTAAATTAAAATAAATCATATATGTATATAGGATAAATTTTTGTTATTATATTATTTTTAAAAGTTTATTTTATCCAATTTTATGAAAAAATAAAACAAATTAAAATATTTTTTCATTTTTCATCTTCTTCACAGTCCCACTTTAAGATTATACAAAATTCATTATTAAGATAGATTTATAATCATGTTAAGGCCTCTATTATGTTTTTAGAAATATAAATATGTGATCTCTGAAGGTATTTGATGATCCACTGTCTATTGGATATTTGACTAGTGAATGAGAGGGGTGCCCTTTTATTATCACGAATGGGACAACCATGAAAGTTTTAAAAAGATTTAGTATTGCATGTAATTTTCTATTTAAAAATCCCCCAAAATAGGATATTTTAAAAACATCTATGTTATAGGTTATAATTATTTATATAAAATTTATTTATTACAATTTAATGTCTTTTTAACTCTTATCTTCTTATACTAACCCCTAGTAAACGAATTTTACATTAACAATGAAAATTAATTTTTACTATTATCACTATTAATATTGTTAAAAAATAATTTAAATATATTACATAATATAAATTAATATTATTATTAATATTGAATATTTTTTTTCCAAATTTAAAAATGAAATTGACTCCAATGACCCAATTTAGTTATATTTTAAAATAATTTTTCTAATTTCACATTATATTCTATTTAAAATATGATTTCACTTTTTAAATAATATAAAGGAAAATGATATATCTATATAAAAGCAATATTTTTCAGTATTCCAAAAAAACAATTCTCATTAAAATTCAAAAAAAAACCTCAAATAATATTTCTAAATAAATATTTAAAAATGTATTTTTATTTTTTAAAATAATTTTTATAAATGTGTTAAAAAAATTATAAATTATTTTTTACAAATGTGACTTTATAGATTTTCGAAAAAATGCATTTTTTTAGAAAACATTTCATTTTCATTCAAAGAGTTGTTATTTTATATATAACAAATATATAACCACTAATTTTTTTTTCTAAATGAGTAATATATATAATTTTTATAATTAAGTTATTACTATTCATAACTTCCATCTTTACGTCTCGATTCTAATGGTCATAATAATATTTTAATAGAGTATCACAATTCATTTAAACCCTTTGTTTAATGTTTTTAAAGCTATAGAAGAGATTGAATTTATTTAGAATTATATATATCATAAATTATAATGGTTATGCATTCTTATATAATTTTAATGTTTTTTAAAATATCTTGGTGTTATCTAATAAATAAAATGGTTACCTAATATTTAATGGAATAAACAAATTTTATGAAAAAATTATTTATTTTTAAATAAATTTATTTATATAGGTACATATGAATTGATTATTCAGTTAGTAATTATTAGTATTTATAGTTTTTTTTATTAAAATCAATATATATTTCCTTAAATATGTATTAATATTTTAATTTATTTTTTAAATATCTATATTTTATTTGGAATGATTATATGATATGTTAAATAATTTAATAAATAGGGTTTTTTCATTTTGAGTATATTAAATGAAATTTTATATAGGTTGAAATGCAATGATATAAAATAATAACCTCAACATCAATGATATTTATATATTAATAAAATTAAAAGTTTCAAAAAATATGATATATTATTTTCCAGACATTAAAAATCCATTAAATGATGGTTTCATTTAATGTAGTATAATTAAATTACATAATGATGACACAAGTGATTATGAATTTTATTAACTTATTAATGACTTTTTTATATGTTTAGATTTTTTATTATATTTATAGTAAGTCCATTTAAATAAATAAACTAACACATATGTGTGTAGAAACAACTATAAAAAATACATGCACTAGAGATAAAACCATACACATTAATCTATAAATATTCTAATGGGAGATATAGAGAGAGAATTTTCAGAAATCCTTTAATAGATACTTTGTTAGGAGCTAATGATATTTTTAATATAATTTCAAATTTATTAAAAAATAATATATAGTATACCATTGAGGATATTTTACAAATTATCCCTTATATATGATTGATTCATATTCGATAAAAGGATGTTTGAAAAATGGTAAGGTAATCCCAAATAAGGATAAATAACCTAATAATTATAGTTTTAAAATGTTTTATAACTATTTGACTTTTCTAGAGGATTTATTTTTCTAATTTATAATATATTATGGGTATGTACATCCTAGGTGGTTCCACAGACAATTAGATTTGTTGTGATTAGTAATGACACTAATGATATTATCCATCTTTTGTTGAAAAAAATTTTACTGTTTCCATTTATTATATATTGATCAAATCAAAAATATTGAAAGACTATTTCACCTTTGATTTTTTTGAAAAATTATTTATCTCATAGAAGGTAATTTATTTTTATTTTTTCTTTTCATAGGGTTTTCAATGAATTAAAAAAGTACTTGACAATAAAGGGCTAAGATAAAACCTTCTCTATGTGTCTATTAGGGACATGTGACATGAAGAGGGAGTTCACATGTGATAGTGGTTGAAACATGTTTGAAAATTGATTTAGTGTGCGTCTTATATCCAAATGGTGTTCACATGTGATAGTGGTGGAATTTTTAGTGACGAGTGTCTTTTATATTTTTCATATGGTTTAATTTAGTTTTTATCCTAGGAAGATTAATTTTTGAAAAGAGTTTGTTTTGTGTTTTGTTTTAAAATCGGTTTTGTGAGTGAAATTTTTAGTTTGCATGTGTACGTACCCAATTTAGATTTTATGCATTATTGTGACATGTGACATGAACTTGAAACTTTTTTGAGCACAAACTGAGAAACCTGAGTAGCTAGAAGGGTGGACTAGACTCGTGGGCTTGTGTTCCTAAGGTTAATCAGCCCGGTTTCACTAGCAGGACTGGCGATTGCAACACTAACTAAAAATATGATTTTATGAGGGTCATGGACTTTTACGCCACATTTTCTGATGGTCGTGGCCTTCTAATCCACATTTTCTGAGGGTTGTTTCCTTCTAAGCCACATTTCACCATGACACGAAGATCTAGGGCAGAAGCTAGCTTACACCCATGGGGCCTCTTCCATATTTGGTGCTCATCAGTTACTTATTTCTTGTTAGTGTGACACAATGATTATTTTAAAAAGTGATTGTGTCTATTTTAATTTAATTTATTCCATTTGAAACTATTTTCATTAATTCTTTTTTCTTTTAAACTGTTCTTGATTTTATTTATTTTCATAAGTTATTATTGAAAATGTATTTTTCATTTAATATTTATGCATGGAACCTCTTTAATGGGTGACGTCCAAATGGGATCTTGGATCACATCATAAAAACACTTTTGGGTGTATGCAGACCTTGTTTTTGTGTATTCCAGATTGAGGCATCGACTTAGCATTGGTGGTTTTGGTCGTTGATTGTCTTCTCGTGCAGGTCGGTGTTTGTGGCATGTGGATGTTGCACCTCTCTTATTTCTTGAAGGTTTGAGTTAGAGTTAGATTCATTTGTGGTCATTTATTTTTGGATGTTGGTTCAGGTTGTAACTTCTTAAATTCGATTTTATTTTAACGGTCTATATGGTTTTTAGTTCACAGTTTAATTTTATTTAACAAGTCAGTGGTTCGGTTTTTACTAATTTGGAAAAATTGTTCCCATGTGCAATTTTTTGATAACCGAGAACTTATTCTAGACCATGGGGATCGGGAACGCCCTTCGGGCCATGTCGCAGACTGGGTCGGGCTACGGGTCGGATGGCGACCCGGCCTGGTTCATGAAAAAATAGTATCAGAGTAAGGTTTTATCTCTTGGGACATGATAATTTGGGATAGAGGCACGATAGACTAGTGTTGAGGTTTTTAGAACTAAATGACCTAGATAGGAGTTAGGTGCAAGGCCAGCGCACCTCGTGGCAGGACTCGAGTTACCAAATTATATTGATCTTTTCTTGAGTAATTTCTCTTTACGGTTATCTTGTCTAAGGGAAATGAAAAGGGAGTTGGGTCAGTGGTCCTTGTGAGCTCCCAAGGTCTAGCCAGCCATGTGGAGCCAGGGACGCTATCCTAGAATACTCTCTATGGAGGTGGAATGATTGGCATATAGCTTCCAGCCATATGTTCTATTCACCCACTGACACCAGTTTTCCCTTACGCCATTCCTCATATATTAGTTTGGGATTTGTAAAAATTTGCATTTTAAGGGAATATTTTTTGGTCTTGGAAAAAAATGTTTTGAAATGAAGCACTTTAAAAAAAATGATGTATGAGGGTTGATCAGAAGGCTTGGTTTTGATCATTTGTGTTCTCGTGGGAAACCACATGCATGAGTGTATATGGAATGTGAAATGGTTAATGGAATGAAGGGATGCATTCCTAGATGGATATGAGGTGAGTTCCAGTGTGTCCTGGAAACATGCATATATGAGGCCCACAAGACAACATTAGTCTTTGTGCGACACACTAGATTTGTTTATTTTCAAAAAGTCTGTTTAAGAAAAAAATTGGTGTTATAATGACTGGTGATTGTGTGATGTGTCCTTATGTTTTGGGAAGTGCTGGATGTGATGCATTTCGAGCCTAGAATCTTTTTACTGCTTTGTGTATTGGGATTGAATTTTTTTCTAAGCTGGTGTGCAAGCGCACTATTAGTGAATTCATTTGATAAGTTCTTCAGGAAGCCCTTGCAGTGGTCCCCTCTACAGGGTTAATGTTAACATGTGATATGTCTTGGCCATTGGACCAGTTAGACAAGGTACATGGTTTTCTTTCTTAACTAGTCTGAACCCCCATAAAGCAATGACATACGATTTATGTGTGGCCGTGGAAAATCTGTCGTTGGTCGGTCCTCCAGTTGATTAAAGTGAGGACTATCCATTTTTAGTGATGGTTCTATGTTTTTCCCTTATCCTTTTCATTTAAGCGGATCCTCTCACAGCAAGATGACAGATACAAGAGGACTTGAAGGGAGCTTTGGTCTCTTTGAGTTGTCTTAGTTGTCAGGTATGAAGTTTGACATCATTGCATCTGATGATTCCCCCAGAAATGGTGAAAGGAATTCTTGCAGGGAAGGGTGAAGGTGGTTTAGAAATACCAATGATGACCGGTGTCTTGAATTTTTTGTAGTTCTTCCATCTGACGTAAAGGTCATGTTTGATGACACGTCGTATCATGAGTCCTCTTTGAAGATCAAGGGTGGACTTTGTAGTACCCTCCTGGAATACGTATATTCATAGGAGTTCATCCTCCTCCTAGGGAGTTCAAATTTTTCTATTCAGAGAGGATGGTCTTTCATGCCTCATTAAATATCAAGTTTCCTGGTTAAGGTAAGAAGGTGATTCATGTGATTCGTCTAATCCCCTGTTTTGGTGGATGGTGTCGCGAGCGAGTATTTGAATGTCAGAGAATTTGGTGGTTGTTGGTGTTGTCTCGATTGGGGTGTGTATGCATGAAACAGAAAAGGTAGAAGCATCGTTTGAGAGTCTTCTATACCTGACTATGAGGCAAAAGATGCTTCAAACATCAGGGCTCCTGCCATAGGCCTCAGAGTGAAGCTGACACATGTTTACGAACCCCGAGAGTGTATGGGACCTTGACTTTATTTCTGTCATCGGTGTTAAAAGTCAAAGTAGTTTAAATTGTTTCTTATAGATATTCCATCCTGAACAACCCATTTGGGAGCGTGAGGTTTCTCTAGGCTATGAGGATGCATGGTCACCTCAAACCTTAATGCCTTAATGGATGTTTCCCACCAGGTGTAATATCTATTACAGGTCCTTATGGGGTATGTGAGGTAAATAAGACATAGATTTGAATAGTGATCATCTAGGGGTGTGTATATGTTGGTCTATCTTCAGTTGCAGTTTTAACACCCTGATAGTTGGGCCCATCCCTCCCCGTCCCTTCTGGTGTGGTGTTTTCTCTCCATCAAAAAATTATTAGAAGTTTGTATCTTCTATCAGTTCTAATGATGAGTCTCGCACAAATTCCACTATGATAAATCCATGTTGGCCTTTCTTCATAATGATGGGGAGTACATCCAAGCCTCAATGTGTCAGTTTTCCAGTCCCGCCTTGGGAATTGCATGATTGTTAATGGTAGGGAGACCCACGGCGGGTCTCGCTCAAATGTCATTGGAATGAAACGGGTTGGCCCTTCGTCAGAATGGCGGGGATCCCCTTTGGGCTTCCCCATGTTTTCCTTTTGGTTCTATTCATATTTGGCTTGGTTGTAAGAGATAAGAGTTTCTTTGGATGTGGTTTAATCTTGTTGGTTCACTCCAGTCAAACAGATTTGTTTTTGTCCAATGGTCCTCATGGTGTTTTGGATTGTGAAGTTGGTTTTTGTGAATACAGGAGTCCCTTTCCTTGAGTAATCAACTGGAGGTGTTCTAGCTCTTTGGGGTACGCAACATATATTTGAAACTCTTTTACGATTTTCTTAATGTGGTATTTGGTGTCACATTTTCTGAGCACGGTGTGTTTTCCTCTTTTCACATGCTTCCCATAGTGATCAATTTTGAACCCTACTAGGGTATCATTTTCTACCCCAGGGTTCAGTTTTAGTTGAGACTTTCTGGGGATGGAGAGCACTATGGTGGGGAGAATTGTCAAACATGTTTCTTTTAAATTTTTTATTTTTTTAATGTCTTCAGCATCGGGGTAGTTCAGTTTGAAGAACGACAAAAAAATTTTCATCACATATAAAAACTAATGTTTTTCCCATCATTATGTTAGGTGCACCACGGTCGAAGCCATATGGCCTCATCGGAGCCACCGCGTGACCTCACATGGTTCATCGCACGATCCGCTTGATGTCTACAAAAAATAAATAAAATGTAATTAATAATGGAATGGAAATAAAATGAATATAATAAGTGTAATAAAAATTTATAGAAATTTCTTAATGATAATAATAATATTATTTTTTGGAGATACTATATTTATTTTTAATAGTTCTAGGAATATAAATCGTATTATATTGTTATTAATATTATTATTAATATAATATTATGATAGAGTCACTTTATTTTTTTACATGGTTTCAAAATATTTGATTGGGGAGGGGGATAGGTCCAGAATGAATTTTGAGTTTTTTGAAAATTGAGTTTTGGGGTGGGGGCTTGGCAACGTCTGACACTCAGGCAAGGCATAATTTTGAAACTGTGTGACCTTTCCTTGTCCAACGGGTGCCCTACCATTGTTTGATTAAATAAATAAAATGAATTGTTAATAAATAAATATAATTAAGTGCATAAAAAGGTTATTGAATTATATAATTGATAATATCAATAATATTATTTGAGGATACTGTTAATTTATTATTATTATCATTATTATTCTAATTTTAGTTTATTATTATTATCAATTACCTTTATTATTAATATTGGGCTTGTCTTTAATTTTTTTTCTCTTTATTATTATTTTAATTTTAATTATATTGGTGTTAGGGTTCCCACTAAATATTCAGTCTTCAGCTCCTCTCCCCCCATGGGCTACGTAGCACAGCACTCTCCACCCCATGGCTGCTGGACTTCCACTCTCCCCTCATCGCACCACCCAGCTCCCTGGTGGCCTCCATGCTTCGCGGCACACCCTATTTTCCCAGCCAGCTCAAACGGCGCCGCCCTTCTTACATGGCCTCTTGATGCGACAACCCACACTGACTCTCACCCGAACACCTTCATCCCATCGTGCTGCTCACCACCCTCAGGCCTAGCTGCCATAGCTGAAATTCCCTCTAGCGAATCACACTGCACTACCATCCAGACCAGCTACACCTTGGTGCTGTAGCCTTCCTCCTTCCATGCTGAACTCCTACCCGGCCAACCCTCTCTCCCACTTTTGTCCTCCCTTGCACTGCAACCCAACCATCCGCCAGACCACCCACCAGCTGCGACCTCCCCTTGCGGGGTTTTGACGTCGAGGTAGGTGGTTCAATGAGTAATTATTATTTGATTAATTAATTTTCATATTTTATTAATTTATCATATTATTTAATTAATTTATTTAGTGTGAAATTGTTTCTTTTTAGAGGTTTATTTCCATTGAAATTGTTGTGTAGATTGTTTATATAATTCATGTGTTTTATGTTGAGAACTTAATTGGTGATTTTTAAGTTGTGTGATGGACTTATTAATTTGGGAAAGTGGTGAGAACTATATTTTTTTACATGGTGTCATGTGCATTTGGTCATAAAAGGTGGTTTGTGTTGGTTTAGTGGTTAATGCCAAGCGATTTATTTTCAATTTTATTATAAGATATTATTTTGGGCTTATTAAATTATGTGGTTTATGAAATTGTGTTTTTTCATAAGGTGTAATTTTTTCCACCAAACTATTTGGGTGGTGCATGTTATAGTTTAAAATTTTACATGAGTGCGTGAGATGTGTGAATGATTTTGAATTTATAATTGGTTACCTTAGTTCATGGAAAGTCATGTGACATACTTTTTCTATTACATTAAAAATGTTTTTGGTTTACTTAATTATTACAATGGTGTGAAAAATGTTTGAAAAATGATTTAGTGTGTTCCTTATTTCAAAATGGTGTCTACATGTGTAATTGGTGGTCTGTTTAGTGACAAGTATCTTTTAAATTGTGAAGATTGTTTAATTTAATATGTAACTTATGTTGATTTTGTTTTGAAATGATTTTGGTGTTTGTATGGTTTTAAAATCAGTATTGGGTGTGAAAATTTTTATTTTTCTTGTGCAAGTACCCAGTTTGGATTTTATTTAATTTTTTGACATGTGACATGAACTTGAATCTTGTTTGAGAAAAAACTGGGAAGCCAGTGTAGCTAAGAGGGTAGAACAGATTAGATGGCTTGTGTTTGGGAGGTGACTCGACCCAGTTTCACTGGAAGGATAGACAATTTAGACAATGACTAAACATATGATTTTCTTAAGGTTGTGGCCTTCTAAGCCTCGTTTTATGAGGGTTGTGACCATCTAAATCTTGTTTTCTCAGGGTTGTGGCCTTCTATGCTATGATTCACTATGACAAGAGGATCTAGGGGCCCAAAATAGCTAACACCCATGAGGCCACTCCCATATTTGGTGCTCATTGTTATCTTTTTTATCATTAGTGTTAAACATTGGTTATTATAAAAATTGAGTTTGTGTGTGTGTTTTAATTTAAGTTGTTCCATTTGAAACTATTTTCATTAATCCCTTTTTATTTGAAACCATTAAAGCATTAATTATGTTCTTTAACTAATATTATAAATGTATTTGTGATTTAATAATTTAGTAGGGATCCTTTTTATTGGGTGACTTCCTATTGGGCTCTTGGCTCACAACCTACATAAACCTTTGGGTGTATGTAGACATTGTTCTTCGTGTATTCCAGGATGAGTCATCGTGCTCAGAAATGTTGGTTTTGATCGTTTGTAGTCTTCTCATGTTGGTTGGTGTTTGTGGCATGTGGATGGTGAACATCTCTCATTGCATGACGGTTTGATTTTGAGTTAGTTTCATTCTCTGTCATTTATTTTTTGATGTTGTCTTAGGTAGTAAAACTTTAAATTTGATTTTAGTTTAACGGTCTTTTTGTTATTTAGTTCATAATTTTATTTTATTTAACTTGTTAGTGGTTCTCTATTTACAATTTCTGGTAAATTGATCCCATGTGTATTTTTTTGATACCCGAGTACCTGTGCTAGCCTGTGGGGATTAAGAACACCCTTCGGGCCATGTCGCAGACCGGGATGGGTGTTGGGTTGGATGGCGTCGCGACCTGGTTCGTGACAGATATAATATGGATAAATAATATATAAATAAAAACAACATCATTATACAATGTAAAAAAACATTATGAGTAAGAACGTCATGTAAGAAGCGTAATAATTATATCCAAATCATTAATAATAATAATAAACTACAAAAAATTGAAAAATATACCATATCAAAATATAATTTTTAACTAAGAATACATTAATATACTATCAAACATGACAATAAATAAATAGGTTCTTCCATGGAAGACAATAGTATCTAAATATAATATCATGAAGATAAAAATGGAAAAAGGGAAAATCCACTTGAGGAAATACCCTATTGTCCGTTAACATTCAACACATTCTAAATAGCAAAACACCATGGTTGAGTCCAAAGACATTACCTTTTACTGAATGAAAATACCGAAAGTATAAAAATGTCTAGAATGATTTGTTTAGGTCATTGAAATGAAGCCTAGTTGGCCACCTCTAATGTGTGTCTATTATACATATATGATAATTAATGTGTTTAAAAACCCTAAATAATGAATAAAAATATATCGCTTATGGAATGTCTCGAATCCAAATGCTGCTCAACGGGAGCCCTAAACCTGGTTGGTCACATGACCCCAAGAACATTTTCCCAAATGCCATAGGTTGCTGACTAGTAGTGAGGGCCTGGTTCTGATAGAGGGGAAACTGTGCCCTCATTTGTCAAAGTGTAGCACTGCGGAAATCAAATATAACACACAACTACAGAAGCAATAAACAATATAAAACTTAAATAGAAAAATGAAGTAAAAGACGACAAACAATCATCTATATAAAGATATTTCATGTCACTAATTATATGAATGTATCTAGAATTGGATACATTACAATACAATACAATACAACTCAAAGTACAAGGTACAACAAAACAAAACAAAGCAGAGTAAACATAACAGAACCACATCGCTAGCCTAATCTCGTTCCCATGCCCTCATACTCCTCTATTATAGTCATGTACCTTAGTAGGACCCTTTCCCCTATGGAGACATGTAGAAATATATTCTTTTTGGGCTGAATACATGACCAAAATAGGGTGTGAGAAATAAATCCCAATAGGAACCCACCAAAGGTCCATGCCCAACTGTTAGTGAAAATGTGCAACAGCAGTGTGCAAAAGTAAATGCAATATAATAGTAAGTACTCAAAAGTAACTATCACTTCTAGTTTCATTGACATTTTAATTTTCACATATAACCTCCAAGCTTGTGCGTCGGCTTGGCAGGTACCACATAGAAAAACACTACAATGAATATTCTAAATATTCTTGTCCTCAGACATACTAGCTTTACCCTCAGGTAACAGAATCTGATACCCACAGGTGATTTCCCTCAAGCACACGACCATTTCTATAAGGAATACATGATAATTACCTTAGGTATAGAGGCCACTTACCATAGGCATAAACAAAGGTTACCCTCGGGATAACCAACCACTGCCCTCAGGCGATGAAAACACTACCCTCAGGCTAATAATAACACTTTCCTCAGGCTAAAAGAAATACGTCTCTCAGGGTAATAAAACAGGGCCGAGCCCAAAGCATAAATAACAATTCATATAAACATTCTCTCATGAAAATTCAATGCAAAAAATATTCATGGAATACCCATGGGTATCCTGGCCAAATGGATAAACAGAGGAACACAACCCCAGGGTGGCCCTGGATCCAAGCAGTGATCCCAAACATTAGTTTAAACTTATAATTAGATTATCTATGCAATTATAGATAACTTTCATCAAAGGCCTCAAACATATGACACCCCAAACATGGGTTCGTAGCACAACGATACAAGAAATTAAAATCAATAGTTGGAATGAACACCAGACCACCTACCTCAATCATCTCTAATCAATATACGTGAACGAAGCCTCCCGAATCGTCCCCAAACGATGTAGATTTGAGCTAAATGTTCACTCATTCAAACTCAAATAAAATTTCCTCGGGAAAAAATTGTCATGAACTACTCATGGAGAGGGTTGAACTCACCCGCTCGGTTCAATCAAGACAGTCAGAGAAAAACTATTAAGTCTCATGCACGATACTTAGTCCCAGTAAATCTTCCTCACCTTCCTCCAATGAGAACAAGGGTGATCAGCATGGCCTTCAATATAAAGCCTTGTATGGATCCATCTCAATAGTTACATGATAACTATTGTTATAGGAAAACTTGAGCTAGGGTATGTGTTTCTCCCAAGAGCCCCCAAAGTCCATGAGGCATGCACGTAGCATGTCCTCACGCACCTGTATCATATGCTCTGACTGGCCATCGGTCTGAGGGTGGTAAGATGTACCCAGAATCACCTGTGTACCCAGTTCCCTCAACAAACTCTACTAGAAACAAGATGTGAAGAAGGTGTCCTTATCTAAAATGTTAGAACAAGGGACCCCATGAAGATGTAATACTTCTCGGATATACATATTTTCAAGCTCGTCAACACCGAAGGTCTCCTTGATCGGTAAAATTTAAGATAACCATATGAGTCTATCCACAAAAACCCACATAGCATCATTTCCTTGAGGTGACCTTGGAAAAAAAGTCGCGAAGTCCATCACAACATCATCCCATTTTCATTCTGGAATGGGTAACTTCTGTAACAGTCCATCTGACCTATGATGCTCTTCCTTCACCTGGTGATTGGTGGAACATCCAGTAACAAAACCAACTACCTCTCTCCTCATACTCGGCCACCAATACCGACGTCTCATGTCAGGGTACATTTTGGTAACACAAGGATGATCTTACCAAGCTGAGGCATGAAACTCCCACATCATCTCCTCGTGTATATCCCTTGGAACCCACACTCATACATGGAAACACAATACCTCATCATCGCCTATCGTCCATCCAAGAGGAGGGTCCTTACATGCCAACAACTCCCGTAGAACTAGGCCTTATGATTTTGATAGTTGTCTCATCCTTACTCTATCTAGGAGGGTAGAAGTCATAGCTAAAGAAAAAAAGATAGGTTTTCCCCTGGCTATCATGCACCTCCAAAATGAATCCTAGAGAACAAAGCCATAAGATACCACTCACCACTGGCCTCTTGCATTGCATGTGTTTGATTCCTCCTGCTCAGTGAATCCTCTATGGAAATACCCTTAATAGGTGCATAAGAATGCTCAATGTTGAAGGACTGAATGTATTCATCCCACGTTCATTGCCTTAGAATCAGGTCACACTGGATCAATATATATTTGAGACTTTTGTGGACCCTGAACACCACAAAATTCTCTCCCAAGAGATAATGCCTATAATAGCATAATGCATGAACAACTGTAGTCAACTAAAGATTATGCGTCGAGTAATTCCTATCAAGTGACCTTAACTGCCGAGACCCGTACGCAAAAAATCGATCGCCCTACATCAACACTGCACCCATCCCAATACCTGATGCATCATAGTATAGTATATAGCTCTTCCCTAGCTCTGGAAGTATCATGATTTTTTGTTGATGTCAACCTACCCTTCAACTCTTGAAAGTCTATCTCACGAGCTACTGACCAAAGAAACATTGAACCCTTCTTATTCAAACCTGTCAATGTTGCTGCTAAGCGGGGGAAGTTCTGTATAAAATTTCTATAGTAACTAGACAATCCCATGAAACTCTATATCTCAAACACTTTCTTAGGTTTCTCCCAGGAAACTACTGCTCTCACCTTATTTGGGTCCACTCCTACTCCTTCCTTGGAGATGATATGACCCTATAAGTGAATCAGGTCAATCCAATAGTGTCACTTTGAGGGATTGGCATATAGTTGATGCACTCTCAGTGTACTTCATATGATCTCAAGATGGGTTTCATGGTCATGTTGAGTGTGAGAGTACACCGAGATATCATCCATGTAGACTACCACAAAAGTATCAAGATAAGGATAGAAAACACGATTCATTATAGCCATGAAAACTACTGGTATGTTCATGAGTCTGAACGGCATAACAATTTACTCATATAGACCATATCTACTCCTCAGTGTTGTAGGTGGTATGTCTGATGGTCAAACGTGAAACTAATGATATCTGAATCAATATTCAGACTTTGAGAAAATACGTGCTCCTCAAAGTTGATCAAAAATATCATCAATCTACAATATGGGATATTAGTTCTTCACCGACAGCTGGTTCAGCTTCCGATAATCCACACATAGTCTGAGGGTACTGTTTGCCTTCATTGCAAATAGAATTGGTGAACCCCAAGGAGAAGTACTGGGTCGGATGAAACCTTTTTCTTGTAGCTCCACTAAAATCCTCTGGATCTCCTACAACTCTATTGTAGCTATCCTATAAAGAGGACTAGACACTGTCAATGTTCCTAGCACTAGCTCAATAAAGAAATCCATCTCACGGTCTGGAGGTAGACTTGAAAAGTCATTCAGTAAGACATCCTTCTTACGATCAACTACTGGAGGGAAATCCTTCTGAAAAGTCCCCTGATCATCCATATATAAACTCACAATCTGGGTTGTCACTCCACCTCATCCACAATGATCGGGTCCATCTTGGCTCGCCTGGACATCCCAGTCGCCCTTGTATAGAAACACTCCGCCCCTAGTGACATGAAACTCACCCTATGACGATAGAAAACTAAAAAGGCTCGGAAGGGTACCAACTAGTCCATCCCGAAAATGGAATCATTGCTTGTCAACTACAAGACATAGAGGTCACATAGAATGTGACACCCACCAACCTCTCGGGGGCACTCCCTACACTGCTGCACACCTGCCATCCTTACTGCCAATGGTGTTTCTAGCAGGATGACATCAAAAGAATAAGAAACAAAGATCCATAGGATCTCCACAATGAACATAGATATAAAACTATGTGTAGCACCATTATCAAAAAGTGCAGACGATAAAATAGAGGCAAATATAATAGTACCTCTGATAGTGGAAGGTCTGGGATCCTACAGTTGTTGGGTCTATTGCATTGCATATGTATGCCCATTTCTGCAGCCCTACGACACAGCCTAGCTACCCTGAGCTGTCCCACCCTACTACCTCAGAGAACCTGGTGTCTGGCTACAATTTCCACAACCACCATCTCTTCCTGCAGGCCCAGACGTACACCAATTTCCCGACTGGTAAGAAGCTGCTGGTCCTTCTCCCATACGCAGAGTCCACACAAAACACCTCTCACTAGCCATCAACATGGGTGTGTACTCCCAGCTAAAATTGGAAATGTAACACCCAAAATACATGGCGTGTACATATAACTACACGGTGTGTACTTGAATCCTCCTTCCCTGCCCGAGTCCTATTACAAGGATATGTCACATGGATCTCTTAAAACAACACTAAACGGCATGTCCCATCAGAACACGGAATGCACTTGACATGCTTTCATCGGCTTTTGTTTTTAATGGAAAGGAATGTGTACCCAGGTTACACTACACGGCGTGTCCCAAAAAGACACGACATGTTTAATGAAGCCCCAAACCGACCCATGTTTCTTACTAAACGGTCGGCTACATGGATAACAATACACGGCGTGTTCTTGGCGGACATGGCATGTACTAAGAAAGATATCAATGACCTGTGTTGTCCGTGACACGACTGGGTACTTGGGTCACACTACAAAACATTTCCCAAAAGACACGACATGTTTAAAGAATCTCTAGACCAACCCATTTTGCTAACTACATGGCCAGCTACACGGCTGACACTACACAACATGTTCCAATTGAACACGATATGTATTAGGAAATATTACACCAACCTGTGTTGTTCGTGACATGGCCGGGTACCTAGGATAGAGTACAAGGCGTCTTCGAGGTATACACAGTGTGTATGTCTTAAGGTTTCCTCCGTCAGTGTTGTTAGTTACATGGGCGGACACCGGGTCTACACAATACGACATGTACGACCGGTACATGGCGTGTTCCCCAAGCCATTACCTACCTCGGTTCCTCACCCACATGGCCTATAACACGAGAAGAGACTACATGGAGTGTATTGAGGGTTCATGGCATATACATAAAATGTTTTCATTTCACCCCGAACAGAAGACCACACAACATCTTTCCATAGAACTTCACATCGTGTATATTAGGTTTTTTGGATATTAGGGCTCCAAAACTACTTCAAAACCTAGAAAATCACAGAACAAGAAACTAAGTGCCAAATTACGATTTGTGAGGGCCCAAACTCCCTGTGAATATATTCTTGGCATCTTACACTTGTTATTAAAAAGTAAACTCATCAATGATCTACCAAATTCCATTCATTGAGGGCCCATACTAACAAAAAACCAAAGATTGGAGTTCATTATTTTAAAAACCTCACACAACAATACCCTATCAAATTCTGGGTATTTATCAAAGTAGTTATCACAAAAACATGCTTTTCTAGCACCTCAACTATCACAACAACATGCAATTTCTAATGCTCCTACATGGAATAGAAAGAATGCATGACAAGTGATTTCTAACATGTTCCTAAATGATTAATGCGATGGAATACCCTCATCTCAGCAGGTTTCAACTAAATAGAACCCATGTATAACAAATAAATAGGCCAATCACAAGTACGTCACCCAACGATGAAAATCAAGTCATCTGTCAAAGTTTCAAAATCAGAAAAATTGCAAAAACGAGGTGGAATGGCTTTTCCTGGTACACATGTTAGCTACTCTTAGGCACGGCTTATTACCAACTACCATGTTCGTCCTATCCCTGAATAAGGATCCAGACAGTAAGTCAAAGAAAAGGATACCTCTGATACCACTTTGTAACGTCCCGAATCAAGAATCCACTCAACGGGTGCCCCGAACCCGGTTGGTCACTTGATGTCAAGCACATTTCCTCAAACGCCAGAGGCCACCAACTATAAACGAGGGCCCATGTCTGATAGTGGGGAGACTATTCCCTCATTTGTCAAAGTGTAGAGAGGTGGAAAAGAAATATAAAATACAAAAGCAGAAGCAATAAATAATATACAACTGAAATGGACAACTGTAGTAAAAGAGAACCAGATGTCATGTATATAAAGATGCAGTGTGTCACTAATTCTATGAAAGAATCCATAACGGGATACACTGTAATACAATACAGTGTAACCCAAAGTACAAGTTACAGCCAAACAAAACAAAGTAGAGTATATAGAATGCAGCTGCATCGCAAGACTAAGCTCGGTCTCATGCCCTTCTACTCCTCTGCTACAATCATGTACCTATATAGAGACACTTTCCCCTGCCGACACTAGTTGCAACATAGTATGTTTTGGCCGAATACATGACCTGAATAGGGTGTGTGAAATAAATCCCAGAAGGCACCCACCAAAGGCCCGTTCCCAACTATTAGTGAAAATTTGCAACATCAGTGTTTAAAAGTAAATACAGTATAATAGTATGTACTCAAAAGTAACTATCACTACCAGTTTCATTTCAATATTAATTTTAACAAATAACCTCAAATATTATACTTCAGTTTGGAATGTACCACATAAAAAAACAATACAGTGAGTATTCTAAATAATTGTGTCCTCAGACATACTATCCTTACCCTCATGTCACAAAATTTGATACCCGCCGGTGATTTCCCTCAAGCATACGATCATTGAGCTCAAGAATACGTGATATTTCCCTTAGGAACAGAGGCCACATCCCATAATCATAAACGTATGTAACCCTCAGGCTAACCAACCACTGCCTTAGGCTAAGAAAACACTTCCCTCAGGCTAATAGAACACAATCCTCAGGCTGAAGGAAACACTACACTCAAGCTAATTAAACCGGGCCGAACCCAAAGCCTAAACAAAAAATTATATAAACATTCTCTCAATAAAATTAAATCCACAATATAATCATGGAATACCCTCGGGTATCCTAGAAAAACTTCTAAACAGAGGAATTCACCTCAGGGTGGTCCTGGATCCAAGCAGTGATCCCAAAAAGTAGTTTAAACTTATTTTTAGATTATCTATGCAATTCTAGAAAATTTCAGAAAATTCCCCTGCCATATGACATCCCAAACATGTGTTTGTAGCACAACGGTACAAAAAATTGAACTAAATAGTTGGAATGAACAACAGAACACCTACCTTGATCGTCTCTGATCGGTATATGTGAACGACGCATCTTGAATCATCTATGAACGACATAGATCTGGGATAAATGTTCCCTCATTCAAACTCAAATTACAATCCATTGAGAAATAATTGGAAAGAACTACTGAAGAAGAAGGAAGAACGCACCCGTCCAGTTCAATCGTGACCATCAGAGAAGGATTTGGATACCCAGTGTGCGGTCAGGAGATCACTGAAGCTCCGGCCTCCTCTCCCTGCTTCAAAACTAACTCAAATCCTCCTCTTTTGAATGAGGAGGCTACTGCCCATTTTAAGTGGAAAAAAACTACATGGTGTATAATTTTTATCATTTAACTGTTTCTCTGGTGGCTACTTTTCTCCACCACATTGTTTATCTGTCAACATGAGTACACGATGTGTAATTCGGAATACACAGTGTGTATAGTCACTCAGTTGGAGGCTACTCCCACCAACTTACTATTCACCTACCGCCTGATTACATGGCAGGTAAATACCTAGTACACGGCATGTATTCATGGTTTACACCTGTCAATGCTGAAAAGCCTACACGCCCTGTGTACTCATCCCACACGGCCAAAGTACACGGCCTGTGGAAAAGTACACGGCGTGTAACCATATTTTTTTTGATTTTCCCCCATTTTCCTTATTTTAAAAAAACAATAATGGAAAAAGAAAAGAAGAAACTCATACCTCAAGAATAAGAACTGGGTTGTAACAAAATTAAATAATTACATTCCGTTATACTAAAAAACCACATGTCATCATTCACTTTATTTAGCCATAAATAGTATTACAGTAGTGTTGAGGATACATTGCACAAATTAAAAAGAATATTTTGAGGTATAAAAACTCTGATATCCCTAATGAACCCCCTATAATAGTATACAAGAACTTTGTTCCAACTCAAAACATTTTTCCAAATCAAGAAACTAATGCACATAATCAATTTCTATTATTAAATACTCATTCCTTTATAACTCATCTCATATGAAACTCCGACAGTAATAAATTTAATATCATTTAACAATGATACATGCCACCAAATAATATAATAAATAATGCAACAATCGACATCCCAATGAATGGTGATTTCCATCCTCCCATATCTTCATAGACAAAAGGCCTGACATATATTGAGCATCATCAATTAATATATATTCTCAAAACTATTAATCGGTGTATCCTCGTTATCCCCATTGACATATATGACTACAACAATCAACCATTTCAATATGACGAATCTAATGGAGGCCTCTTCCCACATGTTTGATTTGTACCACATCATCATCTGAGTCCAACTATTTTCACAAAACACTAAACTATGAATTGGATAACATTGGTGAAATGAAATCACCAAATAATTCCATAAGTGACATCATTGAACAACATCTTCACCTACAACTATTTATCTCAAACTTGTGGTCATCACTCTCTCAAATCACTCGTTCCACAAATGTAACCTGAAGACCTCGTCACCTCAATCGATTGAGCATGTATCCCAACTGGTGATCATCAAAACTAATAGAATTGTTTCCTCTCTCGACAGGAAAATTAAATCAACTAAAATGGATATATATTTAATAGAGATAAAATTTATGAAGACACAAATTTTTCAAAAATGATAGTTTATTCAAGATCTACCAACAATATTTATGACTAATTTATATGACTTTTAGAAAATTTATTTTATAAAATTAACATAATTATTAAACTTATCTTATCAAAATTATATTAGTGTTCATTGTTGTAATTATTTCTATTTTTTTATCAAAATTGAAAAATAATTAATTTTAACAGAAGACTTACTATTTGATTAAATTATATATAATGTTATATTTCATTTTTATGTGGTATTAATGTAAAATCAGTTATAATATAAATCAATTAATACAATTTATTTATATTGAATTGTTTTCATAATGAATTTTGAAATAATAAATTCATAATCGTTTGTACATTTTCTCTTCGAAAACCCTATTTGTTATCGCATCAATGAGATATCTTTTATTTTTTATACTATTTTGAATGGTATTTGGGAAATTAGATTCCATATTTTGAATTAATATTTTATATATTATAAAATAAATTAAATATTAGTTTTTACTATAATTAATATTAAATATAATAAAGATTATTTACCATGTTTATGGTAAAAAAGAGTTTAAAAGGGTTTAATATAAAAATATAATGGTTTAAATGACATAAAATCATTTTAAAAAAATATTATATGTACATATTTGTACCATATAAAATATATTTCTAACTAATACCCTATTTTTTATTTTTTGTCTTGTGGAAAACATGGGTACAACTTTTTATTTCATGAAATTACAAATATATTATTCACTATCAAAATAAAAAAAATCTCTACTTACTATCTTTTCCAAACCCATAAACCTATTGGTTTTGGAAAATAAAAAAAACAAAATATCCTACCAGGATTCCTCTAATAATAATATAAACCAATTTTATGGAAAAATCAATCCTAATAGGTTTTTATATTTTAATGAATGTACTAGAAGAATAGGTAACGTTCATCCATGATAGTTTTTTATTTCACAAAATACTTATAAAAATTGTTATAAAAATTGATAACATAATAAAAACGTATCTTATTTATACATAGATCATTCTATTTTATGTTAATGGAATATAATCTTCCCCACTTCCAGTAAATGGATTATGAAGTCATCATTCATCTGTATGTCAGACGACCACATCACAAACCTGCATCATTAGTCTTTCCATTACAACCACTCATAGTTGGGAATAATTTTGTTTATTAAAAAATTATTTTATATTTATAAAATAATAATAACCATGGAAAAAAAATATATTCCCATTTACTATCTGTTCTCTAGGAAATACTATAATGTCTATCATGTGTACGGTGGACTACCTCTTTACAAGGTGTTATAATTATTTTTTCTATAATTATTTACATGGAATTTCACATGGTAATTTTTAATTAATATTTTCAACATAGATCATATTATTGTTATATAAATTACATATTTATCATTAATAAAATATAATATATAATTATTTATATTGGATAGAAAAAAGATAACTTTGTTCGTGTATGTGTGGACTACCATCGTGACAAAATAATGAGAATCTATTTTCATCAACATAATCGGTGTATGATATATATAAGAATATATTAATGAAAAGCATGATATATATTTATATATGAAATTTTATCATTATGTAAAGGTAAAATATTACATAACATATTTCCATAATGATCATCAAAAAATTAAAACTCTTTTCATGCATATGTGCGACTTCCTTTCTTTATAATTACAATATCCTCTATTTTTTTCATATTAAAAATTCTTTATTAGATTTTAAAGACTAATTGAGGTGTGAAAATAAATGTTATTTGATTATCACTTTAATTCATAATTTTAAATTATAATCCTTTTAACATATACGACCTAAAAAAGTAATATTTTACATATATGAAATATATCTTTGAAAAATTTGATGTAAAAATAATTAATTAATTAATCATATATAAAAAGTACTAATCGAAATAAAAATAATAATAAACATTTAATTTTTAATAATGTAAATAATTAAAACATTTTGTAATAATATATGATACATAACTTATGGGGTGAGTCATAATCAAGGTATGATTTTCTCCTCTCACTTTTACATTAATGAGACATATGCCATATCCACCACATATATTATTTGTGTTGTGTATGTACTACCCAATTTTGTTTTCAATATGATGAATTAATTTATCTTTATGGTACTTACTGTTTAATTTAATGTAATTTAATTAATGAATTTTATAATTCAAATGTAAAACAAGTGTAAGGATTTTTTTTAAATACTTAATCATTATTCGTGATTGTTTTTGATTGAGTCTCCAATAGGGGAATTATGTAATAATTATATCATATAATGAAACTTGTTTTTTCATCCCTATCAATTAAGGATATTTTTAAAGTAATTTTACTATTCTACCCCAATTTGCATTAAAGGACAGAGAAAATTGGTTTTAGAAAACATTACTTCATTTATGACTTCAGTCAGAAATATTATTTCAAAAAACACTATGATTTCGAAAAATGATTTCAATAATATTTTAATCCCATTAAAAATCTTTTATTACAATATACTTATCCCATATTACTTTTAAAACAATTTTATCAATGAAATATTAGTTTCAATTTCAAAAAAGTTTACATTTTACTATAATTAGAAATGGGAATGGAAAATTTTTTCAACAAGTATTGGATGAATAAAATATTACATTGTCATAAAAAGTAAATATTTTAATGATTATTTATATACTTTTTAAAATATATTTGTGAAGAAAATTGGTTTTACTATTGTTTTTAAAAATTTTATCCTAATTATTTTCATTGTTAAATGATTATTTTATAATAAATGAAAGTAATTAATTGTTACATGGTATTTTTCACATTTAATAAATTGTCCCTTTATTTAACCTATTTTCACCTGGTGATATGTTTTATTTATATCATTATTATTCATTTTTTTGGATTGTTTATATTTTTCTTTAATGATTATTTACAATTTTATTATCATTTACTATATTACATTGGATGGATTATGTTTATCTTTACTGATTTGGGAATGTATTAACATTTCATATTCACGTTTTTCAAAACAAATTTCCATGCCTATTATGATTCATGTCTTTGGGATGAAGAAAGAATCAGATATTCGAGGTGATAGTTGAAGACTATAATTACCCCCAAACTCATCATTAGGTCTCATGAGACACTAGATTTAGATTTTGGTGAGGAATTACATAATTTTATAGATGTATAAGAACATTTCCTAGAATGCATTAAATGTATTCGGAAAAAAAATAATCAATGGTATTAGATATCATCAAAAAATTTATCGATAATATGTTTTTTAAATACATCATATTTCATTCCATCATAATGAATTCATTTATTGATATTCCATGTGATCGTTTGATTAAATAGAAAATTAATTATTATGATTCATGATCATTTGAATATTTATACAGAATTATTTGATTATTAATTTTTCATTACATAATATGACCATGTTATTAATTCAATTCAAAATAACATTGTTATTTACCTTTCTATATTACTTGTTCATTACATATTCATCACATATGTTATACAGTTACACATACTGAACAGCGGATGTCACAACTTTCAAATGTTTTATTCTTTCAATTTTATATTGATGTCTTTTGAAATTGATATGTTAGGATAAAGTAAGTCGAATAATGGAAATCTCGAATAATTTTTTTTGCTGGTTTAAAAAAACGTGAATTTCAAATATGTAACTAGATTGAAAAAAATACTAAACTATTTAGACCTTTGGGATGTTATATATTTTGTATGATGTCATCATAATGATTTATACACTAGAACGTGGATATTGAGTTACTGTGTGATATATTATGGGACCATAGAGTATGAGGAAAATTAATCATACAACTTTGAGAAGAATACTACTCAAATTCATGATTGAACCACTAAAACATGAATACGCCTATCCAAATCCATGGAATAAGAATATTAGGTGGAAATATTTTTTTTGACTCTTTTTGTAAGAACCCGGTATTTGCTGTGAAAGACTTTGGAATATTCTTGATGATATTCTAGAGCAGCGCCTTCAGAAGGAGTGCAATTCTGAGACCTGGAGTGGCCGGAATTAAATTTTCAGTGATTTCACACTGGAAACACCAAATAAATGAGATAACTACTAAACGGTGATCCGGATCAAAGATTCGAGTGTACAGATGGGTCCGGAATGGGGTGTTTACCCTAGTAACAAAATAAAACTTGTCGGTGAGGGAACTTTGGACCCCTTTCCCGCTTCTAGAACATTAAACGGATTAATTCATTAATTAATTAATTCTTTTAATGTTGAAATTCATGTATCTCTTAAATGGTGTCTTAGGTTTTGAAACTGAGGGCACCATTGAGTTCGGGGCGTTCCGTTTACCCTAGGCGGGGATTAAGTTTTACGGGCGCGATCCGTCTGTGAAATATGGCCACAGAGGCATTTTTATAATTTTCAACCTCAGACGTCCAGTTTCTTTACTTTTTAACGGGGCCTCGGATTAAAATTCTGAGACTGTTGTTGTGATCAGAGTGTGGTTTTTGGCCTGTGGGAGGCTAAATCCTAACCCCGTCGGGAGTTCGGGTTCGGGTCGACGGGCGGGTGGTTAAGTGTATTCTATTTGAACACTTAACCCACCCCTCCCTCTATTTCTCCTTCTTCTTCGTGTGGACAGTGGGAGGTGGTAGCTCCTCCTCCCTCTCCTCCTCCAGCTCCGGCGAAGCAGCTCCGGCGAGGCGTGGCGTGGGGGCAGACTCCCCGTGAAGCTCTGGGCACCACCCAAGAGGTAGGAGTTCATGTTTTTCATCATTTTCATATCCGCAACTCCCTTGGATTTTTTTTATTTGCATTCAATCCCTATTTTTCCTATCGAGCGAAGCCCGTAGTTTTTTAAGATTCGATCTGCAGTTTCCGTCGCACTTTTCGGATCAAAATTCTGAGTCTGGAGGTGATCATAGGGATCCGAAGAAGTTCCGAAAGGTTTTTGGTGTTTTCTGACGGGTTCCAGCAGTGGTCCGGTGAGATTCAGTGGTGGCGGCGGCTTCCCAGTGGTGGAGGCGGCTTCCCAGTGGCGGCGGCGGCTTCCTAGAGGCAGTCCGATGGCTTTCCAGGTGGCGGCGGGCATAGCAGGTTGGCCGAGCGGGGCTGCCGGTCGAGTGAACCGGGGTCACGGCGCGCGACCCCGCAGAAGGAACAGAGACCTGCCATAGACGGGTCTCTGCGGGGCCACGGCCAGCCCGTGCGGATGAACCACGGACCGGCGCTGCATGTCGTGCCAGCCTGGGCGGCCCGACCCGGACCGCCCGAACCGGCCGGCCCCGGCCGGTTCGGCCGTAGGGGCTTCGCCCCCTTTGATTTTGGACACCCGTAAATTTTTCTAAGGGTGTCCGTTTTGCACGCCGTCTATGGAGGCTCAGACCTGACATTGAGGCGGACTCTTCAGGGTGGTTGTGGGAATTTAAACCATCAAGACGAGGGGATCGAGCGCATGACACGTGCGTAAAGTAGCTAAGCAGGCTTCCAGGGAATTCTTGTTTTGGGCGGCGCGGACGCGTCCGATGTCCATTTTAATTTCCATCAGTGGCGTTGGGACCCTGGCACTTAGGAAGAGCTTTCTAGGGTGGTTTCAAGCATTGAGGCTGAAGTTGAGGCGAGGGCCCCATGTCCCGTCATTCAAACTATGTGCAGCGTTTCCCGACATTTTCATCAGACGTCCATTTGGGCTGTGCGAGTAGTCATTTTTGGATGTTTTTCCAAGGGAATTTCAATGGTGCAATCCGCCCGCTCTAATTCATCACGATGGTGTGGGGCCCATGAGGGTCGTTTGGGCGTTGATGGTGATTTTCCATCTTTATCACTTGGCGACCTTTCTGGAGAAGTGAATTTTCCATCTTGTATACTTTTTCGAGAGGATCACAACGGTGTGATCCGTTCATTGTGTTTCGAGACCGTGTTGTGGGTCCCATGAATCAATGCTCATTTGTGGTGCGCCGGAATGCACCTTTTTCTCCGGATATCTGTTGCACTCATGTGAGTAGTGTTTTTGATTTGTTTTCCCGAGGGGATCGCATTGGTGCGATGCGCACGACTGTTTTTGGGGCGGAGGCTCAGGATCACAGGATGTCATTGGGGCATGAGGCGGTGTTGGAGACTTTTCCGTCGGATATCCGTTTGAGGGGAGTAAGTAGTCTATCTTGCATGTTTTTACCTGAGGATTACAATGGTGTAATCTGTTCAGGCGAGCAAAGCCTCATTCGCGATATTATTAAATGTGGAATATGAATGGTGGCCCGGTGGCGATCCTTTTACCATGTTTGTAGCGGAACCTTGACGTATGATCATGTGCACTCTTGGGTGAGTGAGGTTGGTGTTAAAAGAGATGTGGTTGGTTGTACCTCAGTTGTTGAGGTGGCATGTAAGAGATTTTACGTCATTCCTTCACGTTGACGTTGGCTGTCATGTTCACGATAGCCTTAGGGATGGAAATGTGGTATACTCTGGGATTATAGAGGAATGCTTGGAGGTACATGTTGGAGATGTTGGTACCGGAGAATGTTTTTACTCTTGTTTGGGGTTGAGATGGGGCCACACGTTGTGTGGGCTCCACAGGCGTGTCGGTCTCTGCTTTACGTACTTTGACCTCTCGCGACGTAGAGGGTCCCTCTGTGGTCATTTGTTTGACTAGCATGGTGGAGTTATTCGCATGGCTTTGTAATCGTTTGTTTGACCAGTAGGGTTGAGTGGTCTCCTCTGGTTTCATTCTCGATGGATCGGCCGGTAGCGGTGCTAGTGACCCCTATTGATGGAGTAGGCGCTGAACCTCTTTTGGATGAGTTGTTCTGGAGTTGGTTGGTTGCGTAATACCCACTATGTGTTCAGTTTTCCAGTGGTGTACCCTCCAGTGGAGAAGACCAGAGCAGTTCTGAGTTTTACCCTCCAGCGTGGCTGGGCAGTGGGTCACTCATCGGCTTCTAGGGTCTACCCTCCAGCAGAGACTAGGCAGTGTGTCACCCAACGCTCATAGGGTCTACCCTCCAGTAGAGACTGGGCTTTGGTTCAGTCGATGAACTTAGGGTCTACCCACCAGTAGAGACTGGGTAGTGGGTCACCCGACAACCTCTTAGGGTCTACCCTCCAGCAGGGCTGGGCAATGTGTCACTCATCGTCTAGTTCCAGGTCTTCCCTCTAGCAAGGCTGGGTAGTGGGTCTCCTGTCGACTTAATCTAGGTCTACCCTCTAGAGGGGTTGGGCAGTGGGTTTCCTGATGATGTATTAAGGTCTACCCTCCAGCGGGGCTGAGTAGTGGGTCTCCTGATGATGTATTATGGTTTACCCTCCAGCAGGGCTGGGTAGTGGGTCTCATGATATCATATTAAAATTACCCTCCCGCAGGGCTGGGTAGTGGGTCATCCGTTGGCATTCCAGGCTCAGTCCTTTCTACTAGGCTAGCCCGTGGATTTCCTCCGTGATTACCGGAGCGGGACCCTTGGTCATACGGGTCCGTGTTGTGATGGCTTGGACTTTGAGAAGACCTCTTGACTGTAGGGTAGTGACGATGTGTGGTTTGAATTTCCCTAGAACTCTCAAGTACGAGGGGCGCTTTCCCCACCGAGATGCATTCTTGTGACGCGATCTAAAACCTTGTGGGAGAGTCAGTGCCGCCCAAAGCAGATATTATCGAAGTGCAGTGATTGAGCCCCTTGGCTTGCGTTTCGAAGCATACGTGTGGGATGCTGGGCATCGATGGAGTTTACTTCTGGGACTGTTGGCTACTTATTTTCTTAGGATGAGATAAGGGATGGATATCCCCTTCCAGTCTTTTTCAGGCTTCTTGACAGAGCATATGGGTTCGTATATACCATGTTTTGGTACCCACTTCTTGGGTTTGGTTTCTCTCCTTTCAGGAAAGGCTAAGACGCACGGGTTATGCCACGTGCTTTCGGCGTATAGCTTCTTGTGGTTGGATGAGTCTACTCTCCTGGTATAGGCAGCGAAATATCAACGAGGAGTTCATCTTATCACCATTCCTAGCTCCTTGTGTTAGGACGAGTCATCTACCATTCTCTTGTTGGGTTGATCTGTTACACTTTACTGCACCTTCGGTTGTACTCCTTTACTTTTCCCTGTTCGCTCTACTGCTCACCCTTTGTTACCTCCTTTGTTGCTCCATCGAGCCTTCGGGGTATCCTACTGTGTATTTTTATACTCACCCCTGCTTGGGCTATGCCTGCACTTGGTGTGCCCTTGCAGACGACAGAAATGTTGGTCGTGACCTCACTGGAGCATAGGAGTTCGGGTGCTCGGACAAGTTGTTGTGGTTGTAGATGGGTTCCAGGTGGGAGACCCGTCAGCTGTTTCTTTTTTTGTTTACCTGTCGCCAGGTTGTGGCACCCTTTCTGGTTGGCCACATGTTTTTTCCCTTTATCCTTTTCAGCACTTTACGTGTACTATTTAGAGGTCAATGCACATTTTTGGTATTTATATAGCAGTTTCCCTTTACTTATCGTTTTACTCTACACTTTTTCATTGAGTGTGCTATGTGTGTGTGTGTATAGGTGCTTAGGAAAATTCCTCCCCAAGTTGTTGTGCCTTCGGCGTTGGTCGCCAGCCCCTGGCCTATGGAGGCGGGCTTAGGGTAGTTGCGGCTCGAGCCCGGGTAGGGTCGGGTCGTGACAATGTGGTATCAGAGGTGATTCGTTCCGTGGGACATTATTCGGACATACCTAAAATAGGAATTGGTTGGGATTTAGGGAAAAAATGTTAATGTGTCTCGAGAGCATCTCTCAGGCCAGGGAGTTCACTGATGGTGCAACAACCGACGTATCCATTTAACAGGACCCTGATAACATGCTTGTCGACATGGCATGATGAGACAATAGTTGCAGGGAAAAATTGGTTTGTGCATCAGATAGGATTGAGTATTTTACTATCCTTCTTGAGTCATCTCCCCATCGTTGTTATTGGTATATACATATATGTTCATCTGACCGCGACACTCCTTGATAATATTCAGGATGTCTCTGCGAAGACAGCCAGCCAGGATACCAGCTCTGGATCGTGACGATGACCATGTGAGCTACGAGTCCACAGTCCAGGACCCATCATGCAAGCCCCTTTCTCCGGGTGGGCTGGTATCAGCACCCCCACCTGTTGAGAAGTAGACATATTCGGTAGAGTAGGTGGGGCTTGAGCGCAGGTTGAGCGCGCTCCATGAGTTCCAGCGGAAGATACCACTGAGGTTCAATGGTGAGACAGACCCTCAGGCAGAAGAGGTTTGTCTAGAGGCAGTGGTTCACCTTTTCAGGATTGTGCAGACGTAGGAAAATCAAAGAGTGGCATTGGAAGCCAACCTTTATCATGGAGCAGCATGGCGTTGGGGGCGTCTGGTGTCTCAGCTTCTTGACGAGTAATCTCTTTCATGGGGTGACTTTCAGTTGTTGTTTCATGAAGAGTTTTTCCCCTCCTGCTTGCGCTCCATTCAGATTCAGGAGCTCCTGCAGTTTTAGCAGGGAGGGATGATGGTGGCTGAGTACGCGACTAATTTTGCAGACCGTGCACGCCTTTACCCAGACTTGGTCCATGATGACAACTTCCGAGTGCGGGAGTTTGAGCAGGGTCTCCACCGAGAGATTCATGTTGTCAAAGTACCCTTGGGCATTTCCACATTTGACAAGGTGCTAGAGCAGGCGCTGGTGACAGAGGGCTTCATGTCACGTTCTATAGTTGGTAGTGGCAGTAGGAATGTCTGAGCTGAGACATCAGCTAGAGCTAGCGGGCATCAGCATGAAGAACCTCGACGTAGGTGGCTTCCAGATGACTGGACTCAGGGGCGTGGTCGTACACCACAGTGGCGCCGGAGGGCACCAGTGCATCCCGGAGAGAGTCGGTGCTATGCTTGCGATGGGTGAGGTCTCCTGACACTAGACTACCCGGCCAGTCATGCGGATAGCTTCAGGCAGGCAGCAGGTGCACAACCACGACGGGGGCAACGTCGTGATCGGAGTAGTACCTGAAGAGGTGGTGTGGGTAGAGGATCAGGAGGAGATGGTAGTGGGGAACAACTTTACGAGGTCTTCCCATCACCACTAGGCAGTCCACATCAGGCTCCGGTAGTTGACAGTCGGGACGATAGATAGCCACGAGATTTGGATGTCTACGATCCTGTAGAGCATGAGGTGATAGGAGGTACGCTCAACATGTCTTCTAATTCTTGAAGTATAATTTATAGACATTGGGTGTGGAATTATTTTCTCCCTACTCCTTGCTTGAGGTGTTACTAGGGTGGCGCAGGGCGTCGGTGTAACCATGTGTTGGTATGATAAAAGGTGTGAGACCTTTTCCATTAGTCGATGATGTCGACTCCTTTGCCTTTTGAGCCTGTAAGAGAGACTTGGTTCTGGTACATCGACTGTAGAATCTTGTATGGCCAGATATCCTTAGGTGTTACACCATATCGATATTCTGAAAGAGGGAATCATCGGGCCTTATTCCAGGTGTGGGCGGTGATTCCCGTTGCAGCGTGCGACGTGGAGGTTCGGTCGTAGAGGTGAGCTACCCCTAAGATCCTTCAGGCAATTTGAGACCATGCAAAGGGATGACGAGGTTCCCTACTACATTTCCCTAACCCCAATGTCTGTAGTGGTTTCACGACATCGGCAGGGACTGACGTCGTATGAATAGATCAATCCTATGGTCTGTGTGCGGTGGCGCAGAGCTGTGCAAGAGTTCTTTTTGGTACGGAAGAGCCGGTTGTGGTCTTAGTACCATGTGTTGCTCCCTAGTTTAGCATTTCAAAGATGAAAATCATTAAGGAGGGAATTATTTAAGAACCTGGTTTTTGCTGGTAAATACATTGGAATATTCTTGATAATATTCCTGAGCAGCGCCTTCAGACGGCGTGCGATTCCAAGACCCTGAGTGGCCGGAATTAAATTTTCAGTGCGTTCACACTGGAAACATAAGATAAATGGGATAACACCTAAAAGATGATCCAGATCAGATATCTGAGTGTACGGATGGGTCCTGAATGGGGTGTTTACCCTAGGAACAACATAAAACTTGTCGTCGCGGGACGTTTGGACCCCTCACCCGCTTCTGGAACATTAAACGGATTAATTCATTAATTAATTCGTTTAATGTTGAAATGCATGTATCTCTTAAATGGGGGCTCAGATTTGGAAACTGAGGGAACCGTTGAGTTCGAAGCATGCCTTTTACCCTAGGAGGGGTATATGTTTTGCGGGCGTGGGCCGTCTGTGAAAAATGGCCCCAAGGGTGTTTTTGTAATTTGGCAACCTCAGACGTCTAGTTTTATAACTTTTGAATGGGGCCTCAGATTAAAATTCTGAGACTGCCGTTGCGTTCATAGTGTGGTTTTTTTCCTTGGGGAGGCTAAATCCCGACCTCTTCAGGATTTTGGTTCGGGCCGATGGGCGGGTGGTTAAGTGTTTTCTATTTAAACAATTAACACACCCCTCCATATGTTTCTCCTTCTTCTTCGCCTAGATAGCGGCAGGCAGCAGATCCTCCTCCCTCTCCTCCTCCAGCTCCGGCGAAGTAGCTTCAGGGAGGCACGGCACGGCGGAAGACTCCCCGTGAAGCTCCGTGCACCGCCCAAGAGGTATGAGTTCGTGTTTTTCTTCATTTTCATATCTGCAACTCACTTGGATTGTTTTATTTGCATCGAATCGCAATTTTTCCTATCGAGTGAAGCCCGTAGTTGAATAGGATTTGATCTGGGGTTTCCGTCGCACTCTTTGTATCAAATGACCGAGTCCGGAGGTGATTGGAGGGATCCGATGATGTTCTAGGAGGTTTTTGGGGTTTTACAGCAGGTTCCAGCGGTGGTCCTGCGAGCATTAGTAGTGGCGGCGGTGTCGGCAGCTTCCCAGCGGTGGCGGCGGTCCGGCGGCTTCCCAGCGGTGGCGGCGGCTTCCCAGTGGCGGTGTGATGACTTTCCAAGTGGCGGCAGCGGGGTCCCGGGCAGCGACGGAGTGTCTCGTAGGTGGCGGGCGCAGCAGGTCGGCCGAGCGGGGCTGCCGGCCGGGTGAACTGGGGTCGCGGCGCGCAACCCCGCGGAGGGAACTGAGACCCGCCATCGGTGGGTCTCCGCCTGGACCGAAGACTGGCCACCCTGTCCCGGTCGCCAGGTCGGGGGACCGCGGGACCGCGGTCGGCCTGCGTGGCCAACCGCAGACTGGCGCTGCAGGCCGGTCTAGCCAGCGCGGCCCGGCCCGGACCGCCCGAACCGGCCGGCCCCGGCCGGTTCCGCCGAAGGGGCTTCACCCCCTTCGATTTTGGACCCCCGTAATATTTTCTACGGGGGTTCGTATTGCACGCTGTTTGCGGCAGCGTAGACCTGACATCGAGGAGGAATCATCGAGGTGGATCTGGGAGTTTGAACTTCCGAGACGAGGGACTCAGGGGTACGACACGTGTGTAAAGCAGCTAAGTAGGATTCCCGAGAATATTTGTTTTGGACGGCGCAGAAGTGTCCGACGTTCATTTTAAGGGCCGTCAGTGGCATTGGGACCCCGGCACTGAGGTGGAGCTTTCCAGGGTGGTTTCAGACATTGAGGCTGAAGTTGAGGCGAGGGCCCCACGGCCCGTCTTTCGAGCTGCATGCAGCGTTTCATGAATTTTTCATTAGGAGTTCGTTAGGGGCGTGCATGCAGTCGTTTTTGGATGTTTTTTTGAGGGGATTGCAATGGTACAATCTGACTGATCTAATTCGGAATGATGGTGTGGGGCCCATGAGGGTCGTTTGGGGGTCGACGGTGATTTTCCATCTTTATCATCGGCCGACCGTTTTGGACCAGAGAATAGTCAATCTTGTGTGCTTTTTCGAGAGGATCGCAACGGTGTGATCCATTCATTGTGTTTCGGGGCTGGGTTGTGGGTCCCATGAAGCACCGCTCGTGTGTGATGCACCAGAATGCACCTTTTTTCCCAGATATCCATTGTACTCATGTGAGTAGTGCTTTTAACGTGATTTCCCGAGGGGATCACATTGATGTGATGCGCCCGACTATTTTCGGGGCCGAGGCTCAGGATCACGGGATACCGTTCGGGCGTGAGGCGGTGTTGGTGACTTTTCTGTCGGATATCCGTTTGAGGCGAGTAAGTATTCTATCTCACATGTTTTTCCAGGAGTATTACAACTTTGTAATCTGTTCAAGGGATTGGAGCCTCATTCGTGATCTTATTAAATGTGGAATATGAAAGGTGGCTCGGTGGCGGTCCTTCTACAGTGTTTGTAGCGGACACTAGATGTGTGATCGTGTGAACTCGTGGGAGAGTGAGGTTGGGGTTTAAAGAGATGTGGTTGGTTGTACCTTAGTCGTTGATGAGGCAAGTATGAGATGTTATGTCACGCCTTCACGTTGACTTTTTGTGCCGTGTGCACGACAGCCTTAGGGCTGGAGACGTGGTATACTCTGGAGTAAACAAATATGAATGGAGGTACACATTGGAGAAGTTTGTACCTGAGAACGTTTGTATGCTTGCTTGGGGTTGAGATGGGGCAACATGTTGTGTGGGCCCCACGTGCGTGTCGGCCTCTACATTACGTACTTTGAACTCTCGCAACGTAGAGGGTACCTCTGTGCTCATTTGTTTGACTAGTAGGGTGGAGTTTTTCCCCTGGCTCTGTGCTTTTTTGTTTGACCATCAAGGTTGAGTGGTCTCCCCCTGGTTTCATTCTCGATGGATCGGCCGGTAGTAGTGCTTGTGACCCCCAATGATGGAGCTTTTGGGTGTGTTGTTCTGGAGTTAGGTGGTTGCGCGATACCCACTCCATGTTCGGTTGGCTAGTATTTTACACTCTAGTAGAGATGGCAAGAGCAGTTTTGAGTTTTACCCTCCAGTGGGGCTGGGTAGTGGGTTACTCATCGGCTTCTAGGGTCTACCCTCCAGTAGAGACTGGGCAGTGGGTCACCCGACGCTCTTAGGGTATACCCTCCAGAAGATATTGGGCAATGGGTCACCCTATGCACATACGGTCTACCCTCCAGTAGAGACTGGGTAGTGGGTCACCCGATGACCTCTTTGGGTCTACCCTTCAGTAGGGCTAGGCAGTTGGTCACCCATCATCTAGTTCCAGGTCTACGCTACAGCAAGGCTGGGCAGTGGATCGCATATTGACTTATTCCTGGTCTACCCTCTAGCAGGGCTAGGTAGTGGGTCACCTGATGATGTATTAAGGTCTACCCTCTAGCGGGGATGGGCAGTGGGTCGCCTGATGATGTATAATGGTTCACCCTCAAGCAGGGCTGGGCAGTGGGTCACCTGATATCATATTATGATTTTCCCTCTAGCAGGGCTGGGCAGTGGGTCATCTGTTGGCATTCTAGGCTCATTCCTTCCTACAAGGCTAGCATGTGTCTTTCCTCCGTGATTACCAGAGTGGGAACCTTGGTCATACGGGTCAATGTTGTGACGGCTTTGACTTTGAGAAGACCTCTCAACTGTATGGCAGTGATGAAGTGTGGTTTGACTTTCCCTAGAACTCTCAAGTACGAGGGGCATTTTCCCCACCGAGACACGTTCTTGTGATGTGATCTAAAACAGTGTGGGTGAGTCAGTGCCACCAAAAGCGGATTGTGTCGAAGTGCGGTGATTGAGCCCCTTAGCTTGCGCTTCGGGGAAGACGTGTGGGATGCTGGGCATCGATGGAGTTTACTTCTGGGACTATTGGCTACTCGTATTATTTGGGCTGAGCTACGCGATAAGGATCCCTTCCGGTATTATTTGGGCTTCATGACAGAGCATATGGATTTGTATATACCATGTTCCGGTACCCACTTCTTTGGTTTAGTTTCTCTCTTTCCATGAGAGGTGAAGACGCGCGGGGAATGCCATGTGCTTTCCGCGTCTAGCTTCTCTTGGTTGGATGAGTCTACTCTCCTACTATAGGCAGTGAAATCTCGACAAGAAGTTCATCTTCTCACCATTCCTAGCTCCTTCTGTTAGGAAGAGTCTTCTACCTTTCTCTTATTGGGTTGAGCTGTTACTCTTTACTGCACCTTTGGTTGTACTCCTTTACTTTTCCCTGTTCCCTCTACTTCCCACCCTTCTCTCCCTCATTTGTTGCTCCCACGAGCCTTCGGGGAATCTTACTGAGTATTTTTATACTCACCCCGGCTTGGGATTTGCCCGCACTTGGTGTTCCCTTGCAGACGACAGACAGGTCGGTCATGACCGCAGTGGAGCATAGGAGTTCAGGAGCTTGGACCGTGTGCGGTGGTCATAGCCGGGTTCCAGGTGGGAGACCCGTCAGCTGTTTATTTTTTTGTTTACCTGTCGTCAGGTTGTGGCACCCTTTCGGGTTGGGCGCATGTTTTTCCCCTTTTTCCATTTCATCACTTTACTTGTACTGTTTATAGGTCAATGCACATTTGTGGTATATATATAACAGTTTACCTTTTCTTTTATTTTTTAATCTGCACTTTTGCATTGAGTATGCTGCATATGTGTGTACAGGTGCTTAGGCAAATGCCTCCCTGAGTTGTTGTGCCTTCGACGCCGGTCGCCGGCACCTGGCCTATGGAGGCGGGCTTGGGGTAGTTGTGGCTCGAGCCCGGGTAGGGTCGGGTCATGACACTTTTTTATATAGTTAAAAGTATCCATATAAACATGTATGAATATTGGGGTATTTAATGGGAATCAAATATAATATATTATTTAAATTGATATATTATTATTAAAAATTATTTTATTCCAAATTATTTTCTGTATATAAATTTTTATTATTTTTTAATTGAAAACGGTATAAAATAAAATATTTTGAAACCCATCCTATTATATTATATTTTAGTTTTTTTTAATATATTTAAAATAATAAAATATAATTTTCTATATTTTTTATTAATAATAAAATAAGACACAATTATATATGGATATATGATTTGTTTTAACAATTTTAATAGATATATTTTTTATATGATAATTAATTTAAAAATTTATGTTACTTGATGATATTTTAACAAGTTGGCCAAATCAGGGTCCAAAAATTTATTTTTTGTATTCCAAATTTTTTTTTACTTTTATATTACATAAATAATATTATTAATTTTTCAAAAAATATAGCATAGTCATATATGATATTTATCCATGAATTTTGGGTGGTAATTGGGATATTTAAGGTGAAGATAAAGAACTGGCTATCCAAATCTCAAATAAAACTCAATATTTATAAATATAATAATGGTATCATAAATAAAGGGATATATTTAGTATTTTTGATGTCATTGGATATTGTATAAAATTCCATCACACATCATGTTTAAAATCCAACACAAATAAAGGAAATTCTTTAATTTGATTTAAGGTGGTATTGTATTAGCATCACATGATCTCTTTGAACTCAATATACAATTTAACATGTTTTCCATCATAGAAAATTGTTCAAAATTTATTATATTTAAATGATCTTATATTTTTTAAAATAAGTAATAAATCTATATAATATTTATTTTTTATAGATAATAAAGTTAATATGATTTCATTGTTATTTAATATTTTGGTATATAATTAGATAATGAATGGTACTTTAATGAGTAAATTTTAAAATAAATACATATACAAATGTAATTAATTATTAATTTGAAAAATTTTATAATTGATTTATTTTTAGATGTAATATTCAATACAATTAACATAATAGTAACACACAAGCATTAAATTATCCTTGTGATAAAGTATAGAAAATTTCCAATGATCTATAAATGTTCAAACAATATTTATCTCTTAACTATAATAGCAAATATTTCTTATATTTTTTCATTAATTAAATTATATTTACATTTATTATTGGTGATAAAAAATCACATTCTAAATAATGACAATTTAAATCAGCAATTACACAATCAATTTAATTTATATCTCTATATCTATCAATAAATAATTTTATCTGCCCTAGTTAATGACATAGTAATATAACAATATGATACATAATTTTTTCATAAATTTTTACATCATACTGTTTTAGAAGGGATCATTGACACATTCATAATAGTCTATATGAAAATAAATAATTTATTGTAATGTTCAAGATATCATTTGGTTATAACTATCAAGATCTGTGTTACATGATCCACACTTTGAAAAAATACCCTCTCAAGTATAATGGCCTTTTAAACTCTTCCTTCAATTTTTTATATACATTGTCATTATAATATTAAAATATTATGGATGAAGAATCCATAAATTTGTATATTTGATGTATTGAGTTTAATTATGGATAATTTTTCATCCTATCTTATTATTTAGTTAATAAAAATATGATTTAGTGGTATTGTGGGTATTAATGATGTCTGAAAAAAATGATGTATTTCAATGAAATAAGATTATTTTTTATAATTGGATATTTTTTCCCATGTAACCCTTTTTGATCTTTAAAATTTCAATATTTCTTAAATGAAATGTGCATGTTGAGAATAATATTTACAATGATTTTTTTTATTAAGGAGTATTATATATTCATGAGATAATGAATATATATAACCATTTAAATGGATAACTCCATCAATTTTATCCATTATAATGAGTAATAATTATTCTCATTTAGATTCACCTTCAATCATTAAACATCGTTTTTTATTGATTATGTGACATATATAGACACTATGTGATATAACCTAGGGTTTTTTCGAAAGTGATATACTTTCTAATCCAACATCTAATTAATCAAAATAAGTTATTTTTTATAATGGAAAATTTATCACATCATATCTTATTAGATACATCAATTCTAGATGACAAGACAATGTTGACTCATAATATTTCATTAGTTATATATGAAACATTATAATATTATTATTTTTTTGTTTTTTTAAGTATGATATCATTATATGGGAATGAATCAATTCTTTAATTAGAAATGTTATCTCTATTTAGAAATATTTTAATGAATTAAAATAATTAATTAAAATTATATTAAAATTTTATATAGATATAACGTTTATAGTAATGTTTTTTTAATATATATAATATATAAATTATAAATTAAATAATCATTATAAATTCTAATCTATACCAAAAATAAAATTCATGAATATTAATATAATAGTTAGAATGGTTTTTTATTATATACTATAAATACATGATCAATGATATAAAAATTATGTACCTGACATATATTAATAAATTACCCCTTGACATAAGCCTGTTTTACCCTTAATGAATATCCTAAAAAATAAAACAAAAAATAGACCATCAAAATAAATAATAAATAGAATTAAAAACTCAGTTCAATGAACATTTCAATGACGAATGTCTTGATATAAATTCATGTCATCTAATTGAAATCTAAAATTGATCCACAAATAATATATATATATATATATATATATCCTAATAAGACAGGAAATTATTTCATTCATATTTTTATTTCTAAATCATTATTTTAAATTTTCCAACCACTAATATTTAATTATTATCAATGAAATTGAAAAAACTAGAAATTTTTTTATTCTTTTCCTTTTTATCATTACAATATTTTTAGTATTATATTTTCTCCTTTCATGCCCTATGATTTAAACAAACAAATTCTCATAAAACTTTTTATTCCATTAATGTATCAATGGAGTCTGTTATAATAAAAGACAACAATTTTAATAAATAAAAAATAAATTAAATATAGTGAAATATTCAAAATGAATGAAATAAAAGAACTAAAAAATTTACAATAATTATACAATTATATTCAATCACAAATATATATTTTTCAGTTCAAAATTCAAACTATTTATTATATACATAAATTCACCTAATTAGATTAGATAAAATCTAAATATTTTCATTAATTTCTCAAATAGTTTTGATTAATTATCATATTAATTTTTACATTTAATATTTATTTATGATATATTTGACGTAATAACACTCATTTATTAATCATTGTCATGGTTTTTTAATTAAATTCATATTTCAATTAAAATAAATCATGAATGTTTTTTTTATAAATTTCATATTATTTTGATATATAATTTATCTCATGGTGCATATATAATATCCAAAAACTAGTCAACATAGTTTATAATCATATCAAAGTTCATCCTATGATTTTCCTGACACATTTCTCAAACACATACCTGATTGTTTACATCATTATAAAAAACAATAATGTAGAATGTTTGAGTAAATTTAGATAATAAATGATATATGAATGTATAATCTCCATTATTTTTTTATAACTCCACTAAAATTATTACAGTGTAAGACAAATTTTCGACTAACACATTCCTCTTAAATAATATGTGTAGAAAAATGATTTAATTGATTATTTCATAAACAATAACATATAATTTGAAAAATGGCCAATACTCTAATTTATGAATAAAAATAACTATACCAAAATATGACTCATGGAAGACCATTGGTTTTATCCTAAAATAATAAATTTAATATTTTATATAAATAAAATTCATGGAATACAATTATTATTTGATTGAAAGGGGTGGTTCCATAAATGTAAACCATGAAATGTGACTATGACAATTTTTTTAACAATTTTTAATATACATAGTCTTGAAAAAACTCATAAATATTACATTTATTCCATTAATATATTATTCTTCGTGATTTGAAATATTAAAATAAAATTTATAAGATATTCTAGAACTATTTTTTCTAATAAAAGATCCATTGAAAACTCATTTGTGTAAGAAGGGATATATGGGATTACCCCATGACGTAAAATTACATTACATGTAAAAAATAATTACTAAATAATCTAAACTAACACATGAGATATTAAATATCCATTTTTCATTTTATTATTATTATGATATAGATAGAATTATAATTTTTATTTAGCTACAAATAATTATTAATTTTTATTATTAATGTTAAATTTCATTATTTCGCAAACAGTAAATTTATTTCAATCAAGTAATGTTTTTATAAAGCATAATATATTATGGGTTAGTTTTAATTTATTTGGAAACAATTCTTTTCTCAAACACCACCACATAATCAACAAAAATCACATGAAAAATTCATTTACTAAAGGATGTCTATGGAATATATATGAATTTTCACCCAATTAGTTTTTTATTTAATTCTTGTTAATTTAATATTTTCAATAATTGTTGTATTTATATGGGATCTTAAATGTATTATAAAATTTTCAAAAAAATTGAATCCATCTTGGTAATATTACACATAATATTTCTATATTCAAAATTTTGATCTAATGGATGTAACTATTAAATTTTATTTTCTATTTAAATGTTCATCACTTTAATATACAACTACACCAATTATAATCTTCCACCATGTTGTAATTTGTCGTAATATTTGTTGAGTTTATTAAAAATTAATTGAATTCAAAAAATAATTTGTGATATTTGAACACATTTTAAATTTGATAATCTTGTTTTCTCCATAGATAATTTTCAGTATAATCATAAGTATATTTCGTTATTATGTATTTATAACATCCAAAATATGTATAAAATACATCTTGTATTTAAATGGTATATAATTTATCATTAACATTGTTATAAAAAATATATAAATTAAGTAATAAAATATTTTTTGCATGTAATACACTGAATATAATAAATGGTTATATACACATCCAACACCATTATTAGGAGGGTAAACAATGAATGTATGAAAATCAAGAACCATAAAATAATAATGTTCTGACAATAGTTATCCTTTTTGTTTTTATGAATTGTTTTATATGTATTAAATTTTTTTCATTTTTTATGATAAATATATTTTTAATTTCTTTAAAAATAAAATAAATTGAAATCAAAATAACATATAACTAGTAATGGTTCCAAAATTTTATTTTTTAGTAATAGTTCATAAAATAATATATTTTCAGTTTTCAATTATCATCAACTTTAAAAAAATAAAAATATAATTAATTATCTTAAAAAAATTTATAAAATGTGATTGATTATGTTGAAAGATAGAGTGGATTGTTATATAATTAATAATTATTTTAATATTTTATTACATCCCTCAGACATAAATTTTTGTTATAATTATATTTTCTTGGGAAATTTAACAATTTTTTGGGGTACCCTAGAGAATGTGTCGCAGGGTTATTTATTAATATAAGAGTTTAATAAATTAATATATAAATGTATATTACAAAAAATATATTCCATAATGAGAAAAATATATAGAAGAAAAAAATATAATAATGTTAGATTCATGTATAATCCTTTTGATGGTAAAACCATGTTCCACATATTTACTATGCTCGTTAAAATTTGTGATAATTTAATTCAGGTCATAGATAATGTTCATACATTCTATCCATCATGATTTTATCTTCCATGAATGACTCAAAAAACCCATTTCTTAAATTTTGAAAAATGGTATTGGAATCATAATCAATCGATATATTATTCAGACCTTTTTATTTTGAGAGGAATTAAACCATGATGACTCCAAGAAAATTAGCATCAATATATGACCAAAATCCTAATAATCCAAAGGATCGTCCATAAATTTTCAAATTACGAACATGATAGATAGTTCTATATCCTGAGGGAACAGAGTTTCATTTTGAAAAACTATCATAGGTATTTTTTATCAAATTTTTAAATGTATTCTTCAAGAAAACATCAATATATCTTATTGGTAGATAAAATTTTCTAAAAATTCTAAATCTTCCCAAAAAAATTGAAATCATACAGTCCATTATCCAAAAAAATCACATTTGATTCATTATATTAAATAATTTCACTTATGGAATTTTCAATTCAATACTAATGGCATAAATTAGTGTTATAATGAAATATAACATTATAAAAATGCAATCTAGTTTTCATGAGGTTCTACATTCACATATTAATGAGATTTGTATGTTTAGAAAATAACATAAAATTGGAATTCTTAATTAGTTACTAATGAAAATGAAAAAGTCATAAGTGGAGGGGCACTATTTTCTAGAGAACATATAATATCAAATGTAATATTTAAAATATCATCCAATCATGTTATATATGTTATGAATAAAATAGTTAATTATTAATTACATATAAATTATAATTTTAACTTATATATGAGGATAGATGCACCTATATCATTGTGGTGATTTATCATCAAAAGAAAATATGTATTGTTAATAAAGATTTATTAGTTTTCTTACCCCAATAATGTAACATTATTTCTAAAAAAAACATTTTATTAATTCATTATTGATGGTTTAAGATTACTTTATCACAAAATCACCCAACACTTATGAAAATATTTTTTTTAATGTAATATATATATATTCAAAATAAAAATTAATAAAACTATATAAGATAAATGAAATAGTTTATAAATTTACCAGTAATATATTACATAAAATATATTTAAATTAATTAATTTTTAAATGAAAATAAAATCAAATGACGACTTATAAAATTGGAAAATTAAATCCCAATGAATTTCTGATTCTTTTTTAATCATTCCCCTCAGGAAATTAAATAATTTTTCTCTTACTTCATTTAATTAATTAGCTGTATCCTTTTTCAAAATAACTGATCTTTATTTCATTATGCTATGATGACTATCTGAATACATGAATGAACACACCTCATTATGCCTCTCTATAATACTTTTATTATCTATAACACTATGTTAATTATCATTTTTTGCATCATAAAACACCACTTATACAAAATAATTTTATAGAATAACTTCCATTATCAAAGGAGGTTTTGACTAGGATTCCAAATTGTTGAATGACTAAAATTGTGTTGACTAATTTTATAGTTCTTATGATCATTTAACATTCGTATAAGAGTATCATTTTCCTAAAAACTATATTCATATTTCATTGAACAAACTAGACTACTTTATTTATTTTAAATTATAAAATATCATGATCAAAAAAACTATGTAATAAATGTTATATGGAATTCCAATGCATTCTGGTTGAATGAACTCTTTGGATAATAAATTTATAAAGTAATATGTTCTATATTACCCTTCCATCAGATTTATGATTATTTAATTTAAGTGGAGACTAAAATAATCATATATCATGGAAGAAGTATTTTTATTTTATAAAATGAATATAATTTTATTTTATACTTCTGCTATTTATGTTATGTAGAAATTGAAATTTGATGATTAATGTTGAATTCCAATCATATATAGATGTTTTTATTGATTATTTAATACATTTAACTTGGGTATTTCATGATATAACATTTTAGATGCATAAGATGATATAGGAGAATCAACATTGTCTACATAGTGACATCCATCCATTAATAATATTGTTACAAAATCTATGCTGATAAATGTAATTTAAAACATAAATATATAGATTACAGGATTTAATAATAGAATGAAAATTTAAAAAATATAGGTGAAATTAACAATTAATAAAAAAAATTCTACATTGATGAATTAAATTATGTGATGAGATATCACAAAAATGTGTGAATGGTATCACATATCACAAGTAGTATGGTTAGATGCATAATGAATATATTATAAAATAGAGAGAGAATATACATATGTCAAAAGGGGTTTTTAGTAGATTTTTATGATAAATCAGGAAAGTTTCTCACCATGATATAATGATAGTATCTTATTTGACATAGTATTTCAATGTGAATTTTTATTAGAACATGTGTAACTACCTTTTTATTTCGTTACTAATTGATAAACCTGAAAAAATGTCAAATTTGAATCCATTTTATATGTCTAACATCACACTATAAATTGGTTCAGTTACTTTTTTTACACATCCAATGTGTGAAATAATTATATCATAGAGGTATAAATTATTTAAAATGTGCTAATCGAGCAAATCCAAAAATGTTTCACTAAATATTTTGGAGGTTAATTAGGTAGTGAACATGAATTTAAATGTTTCAAAGAATGGTTTTTATAGATAACACAAAAATTTGAAAGGAACCAACTCATCTGTATAAAAATAATGGAATAATTCACTCTAAAAAATAAAAGGTTCGTTGAAAATTGGTAAACTGTGGCATCCACCAATAGAGTATCTATGCTTATCAATTATTATTTTAGTATAGTGACCTGTGAATAAGGGATTGTTTAGTGTAGTGAAGGATGATAAATGATTAATTTAGATGATTAAGAATATATTCATATTCAAGTATATTATTATTATGATTATAATATAGAATATTTAATACATATTTGGATAATCATATATGTGATAATTCTTTTAAGGTAAAAAATAATATATTAGAGCCGTTATAAATGGATTATATTTTATTTAGTTAATGTATGGATTTTTTAAAGACAGAATATTAAATAGGATCATCCAAAATATTCCTTAAATGCTAAATCAGAATTTGTGTACCCAATTTAAAGGGATATATTAATAATTCATTTATAATCTCAATCAATATTGTATTAGGTATTAAACCCATGAACATAATTAAATGAAAACATGTTTTAATGAATGACACACATGTGTAAATGTATAATATTATATATATGTATATATATATTTGAGGATAAAATGATGTTAATATACTAAATATTTTGTTTTAATGGTATAATATAATATTCATAGGTGTGTGCATGTAGGTATTCCCAAAGTCATTATACATGTTTACATATATGATCCAAACTACATATATATATTAGGTCCATTGAAAATTATTTTTTAAAAAAATGGGTAATTCTTCATGGTTGTATATAAATAGAAATATGCATATTTAATTATAGTTTTCCATGAATATCATAAACATCTGAGAACAAAATAAATTTTATGATGGTTATTTAAACATAAATAGGTAAATATTGTAAAGACCCAGAAATTCTGTTGAAATTTTTTTAATAAATACATTGTAATTTTTCGAGTCCGTAGTTTTTTACGGTGCCTGATTCTGAGGCCCGGAGTGCCAAGAATGAATTTATAATTTTTTTTGTTTGGGTACATTCCTTAAACATATGTGCGATATTTTATATCTTTTGAACCAGTTCATGGAATTGAAATCCGAGAACACTGTTGAACTTGTAGCGCCGGTATTTTCTTAAGGGAACCATTACCACAATCATGTTTTAGCATGTTTGGAAGTTAGAATTCTCGGTTTCAAAAAAATGTAAAATAAAAATAAGTGATGGCTTATTTTTATTTAAGTTGGATCAAGTATCTAAGAAGAGGTTAGAGGTGGGGCCCACTGCACCCTAACCTCCATTGGGAGGATATAACTTGATGGGGTCTATGAGTCTAATCCCCCCACTTAATCCCCATGTAAATTTCTTGTGGGGAAGTCTATTTAACTCCTCTTGAATTTATTAAATCCACCACTCTTCATTTAATTTTGGTGAAATCTCCACCATCCTTCTCTCCTAATGTGAACCAACCGTCTAAATTAATGAATTGAACTTATTCAATCTAATTAATTCTAACTTTTGAAATCTTTTGAAAATATTTTCAACAATAAAATAATAGGCAGAACATATTATTTTAGTTTGTGGTGTGGAACTTTTAGATGGCTTGGGAGATTTTTCGCGAAGGAAATCATCTCCAACGAAGACCAACGTCCACTCCGATAATGAACAAGGACGACGATCGAGCCCTGGATCGACATCGTCTGATAGTTGCAACATACTATGATGTCTTTGAATTCAATTCCTGTGACACCATCAAGAGAACATCTAAATCAACGTAGGGGAATTTTTTTTTAATTTTAAAAATGAGATTATATCTTCGTTCTTCGTCGTATAAAATATTTTTTTTGAAAACCAAATGTTATCAAATGATGAAGAGGGTTCAGACCACATGAACAGGGCCCGACCCTCACCTTTGTGGTTGCTTTTTGATGATGTCGATGGCGGAGCTGAAAGGGCACTGTACGGTCACACCACGCTGGAGAATAACCACTGCGGTTGGAAGACGAACCGCGGCCGAGAGGGCCGCAACGGAAGAAGAGGAACGACGTCATCGCACCGCGCTGTGGAGTCGAAGGCCGCGGCCAGGCCAGGCCATGGTGGTGGAGGATTGGCGCTACCACACCGGCCATATAGAGGAATACACAGCCCACAACCGTGGGCCACTAGGCTGGAAAAACCGGCCGGCTGTGTCCGGTAGGTCCGGAGGACCGCGTCGCCCACAGGCACTGTACGAAGGAGTCTGCGGCCCGCAACTGCGACCCGCAGGGCTGGGAGAACCTACTGGCTATAGCTAGCTGGGATGGAATACCATGGTGCTGGCATGCGTTCCGTGGAGGAGAACTTCAGCCCACTGTATAGGACGCATGCACAGGGCAGAACCGGCTGCCTATGGCCGGCCGGGCAAGGAAGAGGTCGCGCTGCTTGGGGCCACCGGGTGAAACGGACAACCCTGCAGTGCGGGCTGGGTCCACAGTTGTGTCGCACCCCACTAGGATGGGCTGAACAACAAGCCATGTCTGACCCGCCAAGCTAGGCCAGGCTGACTCCCAGTCGGGTCGGACCCACTGGGCTGAGTCGAACCCGCCGAGTCGGGTCAGGCTGACCAGCCATCCCAATGGGTTTGACGGGACGAGCCCAACTTCGCCTAAATGCGAATAACATCAAGATCACACGTCTAATAGATGCTTCATTTGTGGCACTGGGACTCACGTGATGAGGCTGTCCTTTTTTGATACTCTAGGTGAGTTTTGGAGAACTTTTGCAAATGGCCGGGTTTGGAAGGAGCGTAATTCCAACAGAGCCTCTGGAAGAGAAATGTCAATGACTCTCAGACCGAGCATCAGATTGATGCACCATCTATCATGTTGGGTTTCATTTTATGAAACATAATTATATGATACATCAACATGAGACTTCATTATAGTTGATGTATGAACACATGACTCGAAGATTAGACCCTCCCGGAATCGACGGGTCGGGACTGACTTCTCTTAAATGCGAATAACATCAAGACCACATGTCTGATCGACACTCCGTCTACGACACTGGGAATCGTGCGACGAGGCATTACTTTTGTGATACTCTAAGTGAGTTTTGTACAAATTTGTAAAATTTATGGTTTTGGAAAGACTGTAAATCCAACAGGGCCCCTAGAACAGAAATGTCAATGACTCTTTGACCGAGCATCTGATTGACATGACTTCTATCGCGTTGGGTTACCTATGATAAGACAGAACTACAGAATACATCAACTTGAGAATTCATGATAGTTGATGTATCAACACATGACTCAAGGAGAAGACCCTCTTGGAATCGAGGGTGTTTTGTGCGGGAACCCTAGAGTTGGCTGCGACGACTACTGTACCATCTTCCAAGGTGGGTTCGATAGTGACAACTACTATATTGGAATCCCACATGGGATAAAAATAAAGGTCTATTGTGCCGGAATCCTCTGTGGGTTCGACAACAAGGACTATTGAACCAGAATCCACTGTGGGTTTGATAGAGATGACTACTACATGAGGATCCTCCATGTGTCTGACAGCTCTGACTTCTGTTCATGTATCATGTGTGGGTCTGACAGAGTAGCTGGTCCTATATCTTGTGTGGGTCCGACAGCTAATCGTGTCCTATATCCATTGTGGGTCTAATAGCTAGATGAATTAGTGACTACATATGATCACCTCTATTTCACTACGAAAGATGTATACCTATTAGAGATGAGTCTTTTCCTTCAATCATTACCATAGATGTGATTGTCCTTACTTACTTTTTGTATAGAATTGTGTTTGGGCTCGAGTGTTGGAGCTATACTGTGACTGGTAACTTAGGTATATGTATGGGCATACTCCTAAGTAGGGTTGGTTGATACTTTGTGATTGTATCTTTCATCTTTGGATTATACTTTTTGGATTCATGGAGACCTTAAGGGGCCTTGAGAAGCCCTACTGAGTATCGTTATACTCACCCATGCACGAGCTTCACCCGCACCTTATTGTGTTCTGTGTAGACGACAGAGAGCAGTGATCGAGGTTGAGGGTGACGGACGGAGGAAGCTTAGAGCTCGACTAGAAAGGACATACCATAGGGAAGAGATGATCAGGTTCTGTACCTATCCTTCAGGTAGTATTCCAGGGTGGGTGATCCAGGAGCTATTTTCCCTTTTTACTTATACATATACTAGTTGTTCATTTGGGTTTGTATATTTTCCCACTTACTTTCAACACACCTTACTTTTCTATTTTAGTACATGTTGCCTCTAATGATTGTGTTTAGACTATGTGTGTGTTACAGGTTAAAAGAAAATTCCTTCCCTTTTTATCGGGATTACACCTTTGGTGGTAGTCGCTAGCCTCTGGCCTATAGAAGGCGGGCTTGGGGTAGTCACGACACGAGCCCCGTGGATGGGTCTTGACAAATTGGTATTAGAGGAGTCAGTTCTACCGCAGAACATAGACTCTGATTATTTTAATGGAAATAGTGTTAAGTGTTTTGATTGTTGTTATCAGTTTAGGGAAATAGATGTTGGTACAGCGGCCAACATATCCATACACTAGGACACTAACTTCTGATTTCTGACTCAGTGCACAAAAAAACTAATTGCATGTGTATTTCCTTTGAAATAGTTTTTTTCATGATTATTTTTTGTCAGCTCACTAGGAATACTATTTTAACCATGGAACACATGTTTCTTTTCAGGATGGACCCATTATGGTAGCTAGCTATGGTTCTGAGTTTCGTACGAGATGGTACCCCACCGAGCGACAAGGCCTCAGTGCATGGCCCCATCACAGCAGAGGTACCAGCAGTACCACTACCCACTGGGCCACCGATACCAACTGCTCTGGCAGTAGAGAGTGCACACCACCTGAGTGTGTTGCATGAGTTCTTGTTCTAGAGGCTGCCTAGGATCTGGGGAGAGATAGACCCACAGGCCGTTGAGGATTGGCTGGAGGCTATCGTGAGAGTTTTCAGATTGGTAGGGACACTAGCCAACCTCATGGTTATCCTTTCCGCAAGTCTCTTGCATGTAGCAGTAGGCCGATGGTGGTGCCTGATGCTCCAGTTTCATGATGAGGAATCATTACTATGGACAGACTTCGAGATTCTCTTTTGCTCAGAGTTTGTTCCATCCACCCTTGGTGCGGTGCGGATTCAGTAGTTACTTCATCTGCAGTAGTGAAGCATGACAGTAGATCAGTACTCATCGAGGTTCACCGACCTCTCACGCTACCCCCCATATATGGTACGGGAGCCATTCTTCATGGCTCATACCTTCAATCAGGGACTCAGGCATGAGATCCGGGCTTCGATGACTCCCCTCAGAATTCTGACATAGGTGGGGGTGCAAGAGGGAGCCCTTATAGTGTAGAGTTATCTCGCTGAGAAGTCACCAGCAGCAAGACCCACCACAAGGCAACACATAGCAGAGTCTTCTGCAGCCAGCAGTAAACATATGATGCAGAGGTCTAAGCAGACCAGTCCATCGGGTGGGAAACCCTACGATACAGGTTCGGTTTTCTGGGGCACACGAGATAGAGCTAGCTATATGAGGAGCATGCAGTTCTATGCATGCGGTGGGTAGGGCCACATGTCTCGTGACTCTCTAAACCACCATGCAGATGAGTAATAGAAAGTAGAGGGACCTCCCAGGAAGAGGCATAGGTTCGACCATGGCGGTCTTCCAGGAGCAGGAGGACGTGGCAGAGGAGTTGGCCGAGCAGCGGGTGGTGGACGACATTTCAATTCTCGACCAACACCACCACAAGGAGGTCCACCCCCGACCACAGGGAGCTAGTGGAAAATGCGGGCTCAGCTCTAGCAAGTCAAGGCCTACAAAAATGAATCACCTGAGATGATTCTAGGTATTATCTATGTTTACTCTAACTTTTCTGTAGTACTTATAAACACAGGTGTGAGTAATTATTTTATTTTAACTTCCCTCATTCGGAGCTCGGAGATTCTGATGGAGTTGTTGGCTCAATCATTATGGCTAGAGACTCCTATGAGAGTATGATAGTTGATTACGCACTGGTGATGGAAATGTGAGCTTACTCCAGGAGGTAAGAGCTTCGACTGTGATCTTCTTGTAGTGGTGTCAAGGCCTTACAGGCTCATTTTGGGTATGGACTGGTTATCCACAGTTCATGCTCAAATTGAATATATTAGGCACAAAGTGCAGTGTGTCCACATCGATGGGACCAGGTTCACCTTCAACCGTGAGAAGGGATCATTGGTAGTGCAGGATGGACTTACGCGGAGGAGGGTGCAGCTGATCACAAATCAGTTGGCTAGTCTCATCCTCAGAGCGGTTGATGTGCGGAGTCCGAGTCTTCCTGTTGTGGTGGATCAGTATGTGGATGTTTTCCCTGGAAATGTTCTAGGACTACCTTCTCATAGAGAGGTAGAGTTCTAAATTTACCTATACCCCTAGTAAATCATTGATATCTACTCCAGCATATCGGATGGCTCCCACCGAGCATCAGGAGCTGCGGGTACAGCTGGAGGACTTGTAGGGGATGGGATTTATCCGACATAGTGTTTCACCCTAGGCATCTCTGATTTTGTTCTCCAAGAAGGTAGATGGGAGCTTGTGACTTGTGTTGACTATCTTCACCTGAATCAGTTCACTGTGAAGAACCTATATCCACTCCTGAGGATTGACGACCTCTTTGATCAGCTCAAGGGAGCACGATGGTTTTCAAAGATAGACCTCAGGTCAGGCTATCAACAGCTCAGAGTTAGAGACGAGGATGTGAAGAAGACGACCTACAGGTGACAGTATGGCCACTACGAGTTCTTGTTTACATCCTTCAGTGAAACCAACACACCAGCAGTGTTCATGAGTCTCATGAGCAAGATCTTCTAGTCTTGCCTCGATCGTTTTGTCGTATTCTTCATTGACGATATACTGATTTATTTGAATTCTGAGGAGGAGCATACCTACTATTTTTTTTCTAGTACTAGACACAATCTAAGAGTACCATATTTATAGTAATCTCCTGAAGTGTCAGTTCTAGATTCGAGAGGTTCATTTCTTAGGACACATCATCTCAAAGGCTGGAGATGTAGTGGATCCTACGAAGATCAAGGCAGTACTTTCTTGGGAGCCACCTAGGAGTGTGACAGAGGTGTGGAGTATCATGCGACTGGCTAGGTACTATCAAATATTTGTTCCAGTCTTCTCCAAAGTTACAACACTACTTTTAGCATTGATTATTAAGGGAAAACACTTCGTGTTGTCAGATAGATGCTAGAAGAGCTTTCAGGAGATGGGGAAGATATTGACTAGTGCGCCCATAATGAGGCTACCAGAGGATGGTGTAGGGTATGTAGTTTACTGTGACGCATCAGGGACTGGACTCGGGTGTGTCCTAATGAAGGAGAGAGTAGTGATCATGTATTGTTCACTTCAGTTGAGACTGCACGAGCAGAAATTCTTTACCCATTACCTGGATTTAGAAGTTGTAGTCTTCGACTTGAAGATGTGGCATCACTATCTGATGGGCAAGCATTTTATAGTCTACTCTGACCACTAGAGTCTCAGGTACATCTTCACAAAGAAGGACATGAACCTAAGACAATGGAGATGACTCGAGTTCCTCCAGGACTGTGACATTGATAGAGTCTATACTCCTTGGAAGTTAAACGTTGTAGCGGATGCTCTTAGTAGGAGATCAAGCAGTCAGATGCTAGGAGAGGGGATAGACCAGTTGGCCGCGTTGCAGATATCCACTAAGTATAGAGATGGAGCAGCCATTCTTCTGTCTCTTATAGTCACTCCTCTACTTCTTCAGCAAGTTAGATAGGCATAGCGTGGGGACATTGACTGTGTGACGCGATGTGATCAGATATCCACAAGGTTGGCACCTGATGGGTTTTATGAAGGTGGGGATGACGTCATCCTCTTCAGAAGATGTAACATGATACCAGATGCTCTATAGGAGGAGGTTTTGAGAGAGTTCCACACTTCCCCTATAGTAGTATGTCCAGGAGTGGAAAAGATGTATCAGGACCTTAGATGACAGCACTGGTGGCCAGGTATGAAGAAGGTGGTAGCAGATTCTGTCTCGTGATTCCTCACATGTTAGCAAGTGAAGGTGGAGCACCAGGTTCCAGCAGGCTTGGTTTATCCCTTAGAGGTCCCAGAGTGGAAGTGGGATGGGATATACATGGATTTCGTGATGGGATATCCATGTACATCTAAAGGACAGGACACTATCTGGGTGACTGTTGACCAACTCACCATGTCAGCCCACATCCTACCAATTAGAGAGAAGGGATCAGTAGAGAGATTGGGAAACCTCTACATCCAGAAGATAGTACGACTTCATGGTGTGCCATCGACGATCGTCTCCGATTGGCATTCCCATTTCACTTCTCGGCTATGGAAGGGGTTGCAGGAGGCTTTTGGGAAGCAGCTTCACTTGAGCACAACCTTCCTCCCACAGAAGGATGTCCAGACTGAGAGTAACATTCAGACTCCTGAGGACATGCACTGTGCATGCTTCCACGACTTAGGTCATATATGGGAGGATCACTTTCCCTTGATAGAGTTTTCATATAACAACATATACCACTCTACCATTGGGATGGCACCTTACGAGGCACTGTACGACCAACCTTGCAGATCACCTCTATGCCAGACTGACCCAGGGGATTCAACACTTGTAGAACCAGAGATTGTGTAGGATACAATGAAGAAGGTGAAAATCATCCACGAGTGGATGATGACTACATAGAGCAGACAGAAGTCCGATGCTGATAGAAGACATAGACCATTGGTGTTTTAGTATGGTGACCACATCTTTCTACGGGTCTCACCATGATAAGAACTACGAAGAATTGGCCGAGGCGGAAAGTTATCTCCACAACTTATTGGACCATTGCAGGTACTCAGCAGAGTAGGCGAGGTGGCTTACCACCTGGCTCTTCCACCTCAGTTGCAGTAGGTACAAGACATCTTCCACGTTTCTCAGCTGAGGAGATACGTGCATGACCCGTCCCACATCATCGACAATGGGGAGCTGGACATCGATGATGGGGAAATATTCATGGAGGCACCAGTAGAGATTGAGGATCAACACGTTCGGTTTCTTTATGGACAGTTGATTCCTCTGCTGCATGTTCGCTGGCAGCACGGGAACCTCCAGGAGAGCACATTGGAGTAGGAGGTTCAGATGCATTCTTAGTACCCCCATTTTTTTCATAGTTTTAGTTGTATCTTATGGGGGAAAAAAGTCTTGATGTGGTGAGAATGTAAAGACCCATAAATCTTGTGAATTGTTTTTCATAAATACATGGGAATTTTACGAGTTCGTAGTTTCAGACAGTGCGTGATTCTGAGGCCCAGTGTGCACAGAATCAATATCTGATGTTATGTTTGGGTAAATTCATTAAACATATGTGCAAGACTTTATATCTTTTGAACTGATGATCAGAATTGAAATCCAAAAAAACTATTGAACTCATAGCCCCTTTATTCTCTTAATGGAAGCATTACTGCAGTTGCATTTTAGCAGGTTTGGATGTTAGTTTTCTAGGTTTCATAAAAAAGTAAAGTAAAAATAATTATGGTATATTTTTATTTTTGGTGGTTAATGTCTCTAATTAGAGGTTAGAGGTGGGTCTCACCACACCCTAACCTCCCTTGGGAGGATATAACTATGTGGGTTCCACTAGTTTAACCCCCCCCCCACTAAATCCCCAGGTAAATCTTTTTTCGGGGAAGTCTATTTAACTACCCTTGAATTTATTTATGTTGCCACTCTTCATTTAATTTTGGTGAATTCTCCACCTTACTTCTCTCATTAAGTGTACCAACCATCTAAATTAATTAATTGAACTTATTCAATTTAATTAATTATGTCCTTTGAAATATTTAGAAAATTTTTTTAACAAAAAAATAATAGGCAGAGCCTATTACTTAATTTTGTGGGGTGGACCTGTGAGAAGGCTTGGGAATTTTTTTGGGAAGGACATCATCACCAATGAATAATGAAATCCTCTCTGATGAAGAATGAGGACGATTCTCAAGCACGAGATCGGTGGCGTGTGACAGGCCCAACCTATGATGATGTCTTCAAATTCTCTTCCCGCGACACCATCAAGGGAACATCGAAATCAAGGAAGGGTTTTTGTATTAATTTTAAAAATGATATTACACCTTCGTTCTTCATCATATAAGATTATGGTTTGGAAAACAAAATGTTATCAAATGACGAGGAGGGTTCGAAACACACGAACATGGCCTGAACCTCCCCTTTGTTGTTTCCATTTGATGATGTCAGAAGCCAAGATGAAAGGGATTGGTGTCGTCACACCGTGCCAGAGAATAACCACGACAGATGTAAGAGGAACTGCGGTTAGGAGGGTTGCGGCGGATGAAGAGGTGTGGTGCCATCGCACCATGCTGGGGAGCCAAAGGTTGTGGTCAGGCCGGGCCGCAGCAGTGGAGGACCGGCGCCTTCATGCTCGCCGCATGGAGGAAGACGTGGCCCGCAAATACATGACACTCAGCTAGAAAAACCAGCCGGCTATGGCCTGCAGGGCTGGCGTACCACGACGCCTGCAGGCGCTGCATGAATGAGACACTAGCCCATACCTGTGGCCTGCTTGGCCGGGCGAACCGGCTAGCAATGGATAGCCATACTAGAGGACCACGACGCCTACAGGCATAGAGCAGATGAGAACTGTGACCCTCTGTGCTAGCCGCATGTGTCGGGTAGAACCAACCGGCTACGGCCGAACGAGCAAGGGAGAGGATGCGCTGCTTAGCGCCGCTGGGTGAACTTGACTGCCCCATAGTGCAGGACGAGCCCACAAGTGGGCCACGCCCCCCTAGGCCGGGATGACCACCCAAACGAGTCAGCCCCACTGAGCCTGGCCGAGCTGAACCCCGGCCGGGTCGGACCCGCCTAGCCGGTTCCGGCTGACCCACCAACCCACTGGGTTTGATAAGTCGGGCCTGACTTCGCTTAAATGCGATTAACATCAAGATAGCGTATCTGATCGACATTCAATATGCGACATTGGAACTCGTTCAATGAGGAAATACTTTTGAAAAAATTTAATTGTGTATTGGAAAAATTTGGAAAATATGCACATTTCGAACGAGCATAAATCCAACTAGGCCCCTGGAATAGAAATGTCAATAACTCTCAGACTGTGCATTCGATTGGCACACCGTCTTTCGTGTTGGGTTTCTTTTGATGAGATAGCACTATAGGATAAATCAAATCGAGTCTTTGTTATAGTTTATGTATCAACTCTTTACTCAAGGAGTAGAACCTTCCAGAATCGAGTGTGTTGTGTGCGGGAACCCTAGAGCCTGCTACGATGACTATTGTAATTGAATCCAACGTGGGTTCCACAACGACAACTACTGTATAGGAATCCTACGTGGGTTCGACAATGATGACTATTGTGTTGGAATCCTCTATGGGTTTGACAGTGGTAACTACTGAACTGAAATCCTCCATGGGTCCAACAGTGATGACTACTTTACACGGATCCTATGCCTGTCCGACAATACTAACGTCTGTTCCTTTATGGTGTGTGGGTCTGACAGAGTAGCTAGTCATGTAGCATGTGTGGTTCAGACAGCTTTATTGGTCCTGTATCCTATGTGGATCCGACATCTAGAATTTTCAGTGACTATATCTGATCATCTCTATCGCTCTACAAAAGATGTATTCTTGTGTGAGCTGAGTCTTGTCTTTCAATCATTATCATCGATATGATTGACCTTACTTTCATTGTAGACTGGGTAGTGTTTTGGCTTGAGAGTTGGGGCCGGACTGTGACTGGTAACATAGGTATATGTACGGGCATATACCTATGTAGGGTAGGTTGATACTTCGTGATTGTATCTTTCTTCTGTGGTTTATCCTTTGTTGATTCTTGGAGACCTTCAGGGGTCTCGGGGTCCCCTACTGAGTATTGTTATACTCAAACCTGCAGGGGCCTTGCCCGCACTTTGTTGTGTTCTGTGCAGACAATGGACAACAGTGATCAAGGATGAGGGTGACATACAGAGGCTTCTCAGAGCTGTACTTGACGGGACGTACCGCATGGATGAGTTGATCGAGTTCTGTACCTACCCTTCAGGTAGGATTCCTTGGCAGGAAATCCAAGAGTTGTTTTCCCTTTTTTACATGTACTTGTACTTGTTGTTTAGTTGGGTTTTTATACTGGACAACTTACTTTCTACACACCTTACTTTTCTATTTTAGTACTTGTTTCCTCTACTTCTTGTGTTTAGACTATGTGTGTGTTATAGGTTAAAATGATATTTCATCCCTTTTTATTGATATTACGCCTTTGGTGATAGTCACTAGCTCCTTGCCTATGGAAGGCAGGCTTGGGGTAGTCACGACACAAGCCCCGAGGATGGGCCGTGACAAATATGTATAAAAATATTAGTTGTTTTAATTCATCCCTATAAATTTGGTGCCACAATCCCAAAAAAATATATTATATAAGGATTATGTACATTATTATATAATAATTATTACGTTTGATTAATCTTATTTCAAATTAAATTTATTTGAAAAATTGTTTTTAATAACTGAATTTTATGTTTTATTTTATAAATATATATTTTTAATAAAAATTATCATTAGTTATTCTATTTATGATGTCAATAACAAATATATAGTATTTCTAAATTAGTAATAAAATTATTGGTGTATGAAAACATTTTTTCAACCTCTACAAAAAATGCAACTATCATAAAAAACCATGAAAATTTTTCTTCAAAATGTTTATCCCCCCTTTATAATTTAATTTATTTTATTATTCAAACTGATTTTTCAATCCTAAACCCTAAAATTATCTCCTCCAAAAATCCACTTAATTGAGTTTTATCTGTATCCACCATGATGGATCACAATCCACCCCAATCACCCTTCATCATTTTAAATTCCTTTAACTACTCCAATCGTTTTGATCATTTGTTATACATATTATCTTAATAAACAACATTAGTCTTACAATTATATGTTTTTATAATTGATATCTATATATGAATCTGTACTATTATGTACATGTATTACATATATGAAATTGATTTTTTTTTGTTTAGTGGTCTACCATAGATGAATTCATTATAATTGTTAATAAATTTTTTAAAATTTTACAAATATATTTTATATTTATATCTAATATGATAATATAATTATTATAGAGAGATTTATTTTTAATAATATTCATTTTTGTTGTAATATATTCTTTTCAAATGGTTTATAATTTAATTTTAAATATATTATTTGAAAATTAAATGTGATAAACATTATTTATTTTATGTTATAATTTATTCATATTTATAAAAAATTATTAATATAAATATAAATTTTGTTATATTTATTAAATGTATTCAATGATTCTTATAAAATTTATATATAGCGTCTAATATATATTTTATATTTTTTAAACATATCAATGTGTTTTTTCTTAATTTATATTTGAACATGAACATTACATGTCATTATTTTATTACAATATATATATACATTACTTTGAATAATAATCATTTCAGAAATAAATATGAATAGTATATTTTCATTAATATAAAAATTAAATCAATATTTATATTACATTATTCATATATTAAATATATACTGAAATATTATTAATATTAGTTTCACATTTGGTAATATTATTCTAATTATTAATATTACATAAATTAATATTTCCATTAATATAAATAGTATTTTTATTATTGTAAATATTATAATTATTAAAATTCTTTTTTGATATATTAAATGTTTTTATTTAAATAATTCATCAAGAACATTTAATTAATTAATAATTTATAAAATAATTATCAAACATGTGATGATATATATTGTATAAAACATCAAAATTTAAGGTGTTTCTGATTCATTTTAATATTATATGAAATGTTGTTTTTATTATAGTTTTTATCATTTTTTTAATAAATCATCAAAAAAATTATAATCATTTGTGAATTTAAAGAGAATTTAATAATTAAAACATAATTTAATATATACCTAATAGATAGTAGTTGATAATAGAGATAAGGAATTTGAGTTGGATTGCATAATAATGAAAAAGTTATGAATATGATGTACAAGTTGATTTTTTTTTAATAAAATAACAGTTTTTTAATTCGTGTTTAATGTTTTTAACAATAGAAATTTTAAAAGTAGATAAATAAATAATAATAAAATTAATAACGACTTCAAATTTAGGTATAATACCATGATACAGAGAGGTGAAATAGAAGACAATAAATGATTTTATGATGATGATGAATTTAATGATGACAATTCATATCAAGTGGATGTAATGATTCGTCATATTAATGTGAAAGATATTGAGAAAACACAGATGATCATGTGCTTATATGGTGATGATATAAAACCACTATATTTGTGTTTGAAAAAAAAATATTTTATATACAATGATATGATTGGTCAACTAGATGTTTAGGAACAATTTGTGTGAAAAACAGTTTTATATAATTTCTGTACCTATTGAAATACATACATTGTTAAGACATTGATCTTCAAAATTATAATTATAATATAAAAAAATTATTGATAGGAATTTGGTGAAATAATATGAATGCATTACCTAATTACTATGTCTTTTATAGAAATTGAATACAAATGTTTTTCAGATTGTAAAAAATAATGGAAACCTTGTCAAAATTCAAAATAAAATTCATAAGTTGATATATCTATTATTACATGTCCCATGATTCCTAGTGTGTAAATTTCGAATCTTCTTGTAGTATCAGATTAAAAATATTTATTATCTATATGAAATCATTAAAAAAGGATATGATGGAAAAAATATTATTGAATACCTAATGTATAATTGTGTAATCCAACTATTTTTTTGAATAAAAGAAAATTAATAAACTATTACCAAAATTCCTAAATAATTATTGATATTTTATAATTAAAAAATACACATATATAATGAATCCATTTAAGATCGTTATTTAAAAACATAGTTCATTACATATTTTGTATGAAATTTAAAATATTTCTCTTTAATTTTGTATGATTCATATATATTAAAATTTAGTTCAATGATTTAATAAAAAATTATCATATAATAGATATTTATGTTCACTTGTCCCCATTAACTGATTATTTTAAACATTCTTCAGAGGAATTAATATAAATGTATAATTATTAAAACATATTATTTCAATATACATGGAGTGTTGATGTTTAATATTAACAGTGTCACATCATGTTGATTTTTTATATATTATTATGGTGTACAAATAATAAAAATATATATATAATGGATATCATGTTATCAACTATAACATAATATATTTTTTAATATTGACAGTGAAGGTTTTTTTCTATAAAAAACTATTATTAAATATCAAAAAATCATTAAAGATATCAACTAATTTTTTATTCCACCAAATAAACTATTAACTTATCATTATTATCATGGAGTAAATAGAATTGATGTCACTATTCGAAATACATATATATGTAGTAATGAAATAAATATTTGCAATATGAGTTCTTTATTTTTTAATAATTACATTATTTATATAAAATGAGTCAATTCATGAATTTTAATTGATTCATGCAGAGGAATATATCTCTGATACATTTAATAATACATTAATAGACATTAAAGGCATGATAGTGGTTTTTTAGAATGAAATTTATGAACTGCTATCAATGGGAACACTTGTAGAGTTTGTTCCCAAATTTAATGTAATTTATAAATTATTTACCCTTAAATGTCTAACATTAATGAATTTTTTCAGTTCCACCGTGGTTTCAATGCTCCTTTGGATTTTTCATGAAATATTATGAAATTTAGTTAATAATTTTTTTAGGATTAATGTTATGAAATATCACACCAGTCTTATTATGATGAAATGAATCATATGAATTTAATAAAATATGATGATACACATCCATGTCTGATTAACTACCATCATGGTGTGTATATTTTTCACTTCCATTCATGAAAATTTGTATTAACTAAATTTTTCCCACAATTTAAATAAAAAACATTCAATAAACCATTATAAATCGAAATTTATATTCTGAAATTTATTTTTTATGTTAAATTTAATGTTTCATTTGGTTTGAACAATAATGGTATGATAACATTATACATTTTTTTAAATGTATATAGTTTATAGGTGTATGATGATATTGATGGGGTTTGCTAAAAATCATCAAATACATGTAGCCCCATGAGTTATAAATATATTTCTTATGAGGTGATATTGACTTTTATGGAATATATATCTAAAATAGGGTACATTAGTTTTCCTACATTTCACCCTGAATGCGAATGTTTTTTGGGAATGCATACCTATTTTGATATAATTATATCGTTAACTAATATAATATATTACAGGGCATCCAAACATTTAGAATAAATTTTATGATGCTCATTCATATACATCATTTCATATAATTGTATTAGAATAATATCATTAAATGAAAAAAATAGATTTCTGTAATTAATATAAAAATAAGAAATTTCTACAATGGTATTAATGGTTTGTGAAAAATATAGCTATCATATTGAAATGCATACTATGAGGCTGAATTTTAAATTTTCTTACCTGGTGTTAGATTGAAATTCAAATCTTAAATTTTGTACCTAGGATGATGAAAACCAACAGTAATGTTATGAGTAGTGATGCATTAGTTTTCACTAATTTAATGCATTTTTGTACTGAAAAGTTGAAAATCAAAATATCAACATCATGTGAACAATTTTGATTTATTACGGTTATATGGGAGACATATTACATTAAATTATGAGGTCAAGTGTTGAACTTATTTTGATTTTACACAATGATTAGTGTTAAAAGTGGATAATTTAGAATTGTACTATTATATATGAATATATTTTTATACCCATACCGCTATGTTTTCACATTAATACATGAAAATAAAACATTCTATTTTATTTATTAGACAAATTATTAGTTCTCTATCACATTACAACTAAAATATAGTATTGTGGTGAAAAAAAGATGATGACAATGATGTCTTTTTTGAAACCCTATATTTATGGAATTATTTTAAAAGTATATTTATTACCATGATAATAAAAATATTCATGCTATATTGAATGGTCAAGGGGTAAGTATATGTGAAATAAATTAGCTCGTAATCTGCTAATTGTTGATGTAATATATATTTATTTCATTTATATAATTTCAATTTTTATTATATATATCATATATTATATATAATAATTTTTTTTATATTTGTACAATTAATTAAATAATTTGATATTTTTTCATTTTTTTACAAAATTACTTCAATATAAATATTATATTTTTATGAATTTTTTATCATTATGAATATTAATTAATATTCTTTTCTTCATGTCCCTATCAATTCATATAGTCTAATTGTTTTCATCATTTTTAGTATATTAATTAACTACATTACATAACTTTTTTACAATTGTGCTATGTTTTTATGGTTATAGAATTTACTAATGGACTATAATTTCAATATGTATATAGTCATATATTTTGAAAATTTTAATAATTGTTTTGATACATTTACATTTAGGAACATATCATATTGAATATATTATTCAACTAGATCTTCTAGGGAGTAAGTAATTTTATCCACTTATGTGGAGTATAATCATTCCTTAGTATATGTGGCTCCTAATCCTAAAAGGGATGAGAAAGACTCCATCTTCAAAAAATTTAGGACAGTATGTTTTCCTAAATAAAAATTTTCATACATTAATGACTATATTGTTTCATTATAATTGAAATATAATTCATCTATATTCCAAATAATTTTTTAGATTTGTGGACATTAAAAAGTGATATAAAAAAATAAGAATTTTGATTATTGATTAGAGTAGGTTTGACCATATGACATGAGGTCAACTGTGGTGACACATTTTGGAAAATCACATTGAATATTATTATATTTATCTGAAAACAATTTTATTAATATTAATCTATTTTTCTCTTCTAACATTCATATAACACAATATTATAATTTATTTATTAATAACTGCTTGAGATTAATATAAATTTATTTAAGGTGATTGATATATTTTATGTCAGTACTATTATATGAAATAATTTTAGTGAAATATAAAATAGAAATCCATGTAATATATATTATCATATATAAATATAAGAAAATAATTATTTTTGAAAATAGTCATACGTAAAATGTCAATTTTTATGTTATTTTTTCTAAAAATATAATAATTGATCATATTAATGATTAAAGAGTCTCTAATAAGACATATTTTAGGTGATATCATTGAGGAGTGATAAAAATAATGTATACCCTCCTATATTATGTCACGACCTGTTCCCCAGGGCCCGTTCCGTGACTACCCCAATTGCGCCTTCTATAGGCCAATGCTAATGACTAGAACAAGAAATAAATTTCCCTAAAACTAGGAAGGCATTGCATTTTTAATCTACAACTCAAGAAAAAAAAGTACCTAGAAAAATATAAGCACAATGTAAACAATAAAGTAAACAGGGTGTGTACCATATATGAAGGGGCCAGAATACAAGAGCAACTAGAAAGTAAATGTAAATCTGGAAACAAATCCTCTAAAAACCCTCCAAGGATCCTAACTGAAGGTTAGGTACAGATCTAGTATGTTTGTATCTATGGTACGTCTCATCTAATATTCCTCCTATAAGCAACCTATAGTCTTTGTACCCTCGTCCTCAGTCAACGTTGTCTTCTGTCTGCACAAGACACAAAAAGGTGCAGTCATTTCCCGTGCAGGGGTGAGTATAAAAATACTCATTAGGGACCCCGAGACCCCCTATGATCTCCCAGAATCCACAAAGGGTAAACCAAAATGAAAAACAAAAAATAACAATGCATTAAACAAAAATCAAACATACTAAGGTATATGCCATTTCATATTCCTATGTTATCAAATATACCAATCTCATTCATGAGGAATCACAAGGCCCATATCATTAGCCACATGCACAACTATTCCACAAAAGAATGAATACCATGAAGTTAACATCATCATGGTAAGAAACACAATGGTAATTCCACATAGAAGAATACCACATAGGTATCACCATAAGGGTAGGTAACAAAAAGGTAACTCCACATAAAAGATTACCACAATGGTATCACCACACAAGAAGTGTACCACAATGGTATGGACTCAACTCAAACCATGTATAACTAATGTATAGAATTATATATGATTATTCATATTTCAAGATCATCATACTTCATTGGTAAGATCTAAAATTGTCCCACACAAGATCTATTATTTCTCACAGAGGATCTGATGATGACCCATATAGGATTTGGAGATGACCCACACAGGATCTGAAGACCCCTCAAATATAAGAAGCCACAGGGATCCCACACTAATCATGGTAGATTTTAGGAGGATATTCTCTTAAAACCATTGGTCGATACATAAAATTCCATGATGTTCCATGAAGAAGTACCCTAATAGACCGCAACGTCAAAAGGTTCACAACACAACAGACAGCACGTCAATCAGATGCCCGGTCTGAATGTTATTAGCCTTTTTGTCCTGAGGGTCCAGTTGGATTCGGGTTCAATCCATCCATACCATAAGACAACGTTAGCCAAAAAATCATGTGAATGACACCAAATGGACCGTCATGTTCCTCAGATTCTATTTGCATTGATGGATCATCAATTGGATTCCCATATGACATGTTATGACCTAAAAAATGCGTATCTGGGTCCAGATAGGCCCGGGTTAGGTCTGACCTGGTTGGACCAACCCAAACCCACCCAGTTTTGGCCACCACGATCCAGTTCATGTCTACCCAATGTAGTCCAGGTCTGACCCACACAGTTGGGCATGACCCGCAGTGCGGCCAACGGCCGGGGTGGCCCCTTGGGGTGGGGAATGCCCTAACCGACACCTAGGAAGTGATGCACTCCCCCTTGGTCACCCGAAAAATCATTTTTCCATTCAGTTTTGACCAACAGGTGGCGCCACGTGGCACTGTCCGATGGCATGCGGGACTGGAAAAAGGGGTCCTACTCGGTTAGACCTGGTAGGCCTGATACCCAGCCGGTTCTCTTCCCTGCGGAAAGACGGCGACACTGCCCTCCATGTGGATGGCTGACTGTCTTCTACCATCAGGTCTCCACTGTGGCCAAGTGGTCACAATTTCCAGCTCCGGAGGCACATACATGCACCACTGCATCATTTCATGGCCGACTGGGCTGTCGGCCTCCACTATACTCTAACGTGGCAGATGGTCCACATCCTCCTCTTCATATACTACGAACGTGAAACCACCCTCCTCATAGCCAGCCGATTTGTCGGTTTCTTCTTGTTCCTTACGAGAACTAGTCACCAGTGAACTTCCTCAGGTCATTGGGAGAGCTTTGGAGGCCCATTCTTCAAATGAAAAGAACAATTGCGGGTCTCAAGGCATTGCGTCCTCGAAATCCACAATAAAAACTAGATAAATAAGTGGGGGTTACTTAGCATGAATTTGAACCTCTTTATCCAATGTGCTCTCCTAGAGGTTCCCATGGTGGAAACGAACATGCACCTGAGGAATATAATGTTGAGGAAGGACTCTCTCTTGTCGATCCTAAATTATTAATAGAACATCTAAAAATTTCACCCCATCGTCCATGCCTAGCTCACCCATTTCAATGATGCTTGAGGGATCACGTATGTATCTTCTCAACTAGAATACATGGCAAATTTTATGCACTCTGTGCAACTGAGGGGGAAGAGCAAGGGATATGCCACCTAAAATACTCTACTAAGGACCTAATAGGGTCAGAAGAACCATGGAGATAACTTGTAACCTTGGCCAAATCTCAGAAAACCTCATCGAGGTGAGACCCATATGAAGACACAGTCACCATGATCGAACTCGAGATGTCTCTATCACCTGTCAGCATAAGACTTATGCCTACTCAGTGTAGTCTTCATCTGCTCCAAGATGATCTGCCCCATCTCCATGGTAGCTCATACCATCTTTGGTCCCATGAGTGTTGACTCCCCAGGGCCAGTCCAACACAGAGGTTATCTTCACGGTCGATTGCACAACTGCTAAATGGAGCCATACAGATGGTGGAGTGAATGCAGTTTTTATACGTGAACTCCACCAAGTGAAAGTGATTCTCCCTGATGCGGTTGAAATCATGGTTGCAAGCACGCATCATGTCCTCAATGTTTTGAATGGTCCTCATTGTCTGACTATCCAACTGGCGATTGAATGCAGTGCTCAACCGAAGCTATGTTCCGAATTTCTCATATAACCCCATCCATAGACGGTATGTAAAACATGCATCATGACTAGTGACAATCATGGATGGAAACCCATGAAACTGCAAAATCTAATGCCCGTAGAGTCATACCAATACCTCTACTGGTCCATACTCTCTGATAGGATAGATGTTAGCAGACACGGTGAGTCATTCATTGAATGCCCAAATAGAATCAGGTCCCCAAGACGTGCGTTGAAGTCTAGTCATGATGTACATGGAAATTCCATCCCACATCCACTTTGTCACCTCTAGTGGCTAAACTACGCATGTTGGATCCAGATGATCTTCCTTTACATACTGACATGTGATTCACTATAAGACAAAATCTACCACTACATTCTTCATTCTCGGCCACCAGGGCTGATGCCGATGGTCTTCGTACATCTTCTCCACTTCTAGATGTACTTCTAGTGGGACCATATGGAAGTCCCTCAACACTTCCCCCTATCACCACAATTATAATAGTATTCCCTCTGAAAAGGATGACATGCTCCCCACCATTAGAAAAACCCTCAAGTGAATGTACCATGGATATTTGAGCATGTCGATCCTCGTAGTTGGTATCCCCATGCAACTCCTCCCAGACAGGATGAAGGAGTGTGGGAGTGACTGCTAGAGACTGAAGATAAGCATCTTCATCTCATTCCACATAGGATATATACAAAGAGACTAGTTGCTCAGTTGCTTCATTCAGTGACTGTATATGAGATCACCAACTAAGTGAATCTACTATTACATTCCCCTTCAAAGGAGTATATAATATATGGAATTAATAGTTCGGGAGAAACTCATGAAAATGTTGCTATTTCAAGTTCAGGTCTTTCTCAGAGAATATATTTCTGGGAATCCTCTGATCATAGTAGGCTGTAAACCATTCACCGATCAAGTAATGTCGCCACATCTTCAAGCCAATGACCACTACATCTAACTTCAGATCATGGGTAGCATAGTTCTGCTAATGTTGTCTCAGCTGTTGAGAACCATAGGAGATCACTACTCACTCCTGCATTATGACACATCCAAGCCCATTCCCTGATGTTTCACAGTAGACTATGTACCCAATGACCTTCTATTGTAGCCTCAAGTTGGGGGTTATCGTCAGTCTCTGCTCATCTCCTGAAACATTGCAAGCATCTCTACGACCACACATAGGGTTTCCACTTCTTTGTTACTGCTGATTAGGGTGTGGAATCTCTAGAAAAATCAAGCCCAAACCACCATTTGTAAGCAGCCAAACTCCGGAATCTCTGCACATCTATCACACTCCTGGGTTGCTACCAAGTATGAACATCCTCAATCTTCGCAGGATTCACCGCAACTGCAGCATCAGAGATGATGTGTCCCTAAATGTGGACCTCTATTATCCAAAACGTCCACTTGTAGAGATTACCATAATGCTAGTTCTCTTAGAGTGGGTCCAGAACTATCTGTAGATGATAGGCATACTCCGCCTCAATTGTTGAGTATATCAAGATGTCATCGATGAAGAATACCACAAAGCAATCGATGTATGGCTTGATGATCGGGTTCATGAGTCCCATGAACATTGCTAGTGTGTTAGGTACACTGAATGACATAAACAAGAACACATAATGGCCATACTGACATTTGAAGGTTGTCATCTTGGAAAACAAAATCGGGGATGCCCAAGGAGGAACACTGGGCCTAATGAACCCCTTACTCTGTAAGTCCTACAGCTATACTTGAAACTCTTAATGATCTGTGGGAGCCATCAGATATGCTGGTGTAGATATCTGTGATTTCTTGGGGTACAAGTCAATATAAAATTTCACCTCTCTCTGAGGGGGTAATCTTTGATCATCATTATGAAAAACATTACTCTACTGGTTCACCACTAGAGGATAGCTCGGACTCTCAACATCAACCACTCTATGGGAATGGTTGGCCAACTGATGTGTGATCGGCTACACCCTACTCCGTGTAAGTCCATCATTTTCTTCAAAGGTTCCTTTCTCACTGAGAAAAGAAAACCTTATCCCATCTATTCAGACACAATGCACATTGTGGATAATAATACCAATCTGAGCGTGGACTGTGGATAACCAGTCCATACAAACAATGACATCAAAAGGACTTAACAACTCAACTAGAAGATCTCAGCTAAGGCTCTCACCTCCTAGAGAAAGCTGACATTGCCGGCACCAGTGTGTAATCGTCGAATATCTCCCGTAGGAGTGTCTTTCCGTAAGTATTTTTCAAACGACTCCACCATAATCTTCGATCTCCGAATGAGAGTCGTGGCTATAAAAGAGTGACTGGAACCTATGTCTATAATTATTATAACAATGATGATGTAGACACCAATAGTACCTCAAATCATATCTGGACCACCATGGTCCTTGGCCCCTGCTTCTTCGAGCTATGCTTGTTCCTATCCACATGCTCCCTATGGTCGGGATGGACCACTTGGTGGTGGTGGTAGTACCTCATATTTCAACCCATCGCTTGTTGCACGTTCAACTCCTCTTCCATGTCCGCCTCCTACCAACAGACCTCCCTGATCGAATCTCTTCCTCTTCCTAGGTGGTCCTTTGGGTGTCTGTTGGTCGTCTGTTCGGTGGGTCGGGTAGTTGCGAGCCATGTGACCCTACCTGCCGCACAAGTAGCATTTCCTGCTCCTCACCTATCCTACTTTGTATCAAGATACTTGCACGACCGTCCCTATATCTTGTGGTCATCCACCTGTAGGTCTGGTCCTCTTAGAATTTTGCACCATCTCTCTGCTTCCAACTGCAGATGACTCTACTACATGACGTCTAGTGGGAGGTTTCACAGCCAGTGAATACACATTAAAGAAAACTCACCACTATCTGTTCTCTCTCTAACACCCCCTCCCGTGTCGTGATGCTTAGAGAAATCAAAAAAAAACTCTAATCCCTCGTTTATGCCACTGATCGAAGGTCTGGGCCCTGATGAAAGGGTCCTGAACCATGTTAGTGGAGTAGCGTGAGAGGTTAGTGTTCCTCACTAAATACTGAGCCACTGTCATGCTACCCAACTGCATGCGAAGAGGCCCCTGTATACACACAGAGGGTAGAGTCTATGGGACAAACTCTTCGCTAAAAAGTCTCTCAAAGTATTCCCATATGATGGTAACCTCATAGTGAACCTGTAGAATCATGATCCACCATCTACATGCCAATGACCAAAGAAGACTAGTGGCAATAATCTCCATGTGATCAGCAGGTGTCCCTACCAGTCGAAAAACTCTAACCATGGCCTCCAGTAATTCCTCAGCTGCCAGTGGATCAGTCTCACCCTGAATCCATGGTGGTCTCTAGCTGTATAGGTGGTGGCATCCTAAAAATAAAAAGGTTCACCCTAGTCATTATGTTATAATAGTTGAGCAGAATCAAAGTGATAAAAAAGAAAACATTTGAAAAATATACATGCAATCCGTGTTTTCGTGTAATAAGTCATAAATCAGAAGTTAGGGTCCTGGTGAATGGATACATCGGCTGCGGCCACAACTCTGGATTCCCCAAAAAGAAAACCACACTCATAACTGTTAACACTATTGTCGATTAAAGGATCATAATCTAAGTTCTTCTGTAGAACCAATTCATCAGATACCAATTTTTCTTGACCATTCTAATGGGGAGAGTTCCGGGACTACCCTAGGTCTTCCTTCCATAGGCCAGTGGCTGACCACTAGCACCAGAAAGGCATTTCACTAAAACCTATAAGGTTTTTCCATTTTAACATGCAACTCATGCAAACCCAGCATACACCAAGACAATCCCAAAGTAAACTATATTGTAAATAGGGTGTGTACAGTAAGTAATGGGGTCAAAATACAAGTCGAACTATAATGTACAAGTAAAAAATGAAAGAGGACCTGAAAACACCTACCACAGATCCTACATGAAGGGTAGGTACAACTCATGTATGGTCATCTCTATGGTACATCTCATCTAATTTTCCACCTCCGAGCAGCCTCCTATCCAAGTACCCTCTTCCTCAGTCAGTGCAGTTCTTCGTCTGCACATGAAACAACAAGGTGCGGGAGTAGCCCGTGAAGGGGTCCATATAACAATGCCCAATAGGGACCCTGAGACCCCCTAAGGTCTTTATGAATCCACAAAGGGTAAACCACCTAGAAAAACTATAATCAAAAATCACGAAACAACTGTCAACCCTACATAGGTATATTCCCATACATATTACAAAGTTATCCTGTATACATATCTCATTCATGATAAAACACAAGGCCCAACTTATTTTCCCCAAGAACAACTGTTAAACAAAGGAACAAATACCATGAAGGTAACACCACGAAGGTATGAACAACAAAGGTAACACCAAACCAATGAATACCATATAGGTGTCACCATGAAGGTAAATATCACAAAGGTAATTCCACACAAAAGGTTAACAGAAAGGTATCAACACACAGAAGTGTACTACAAAGGTAAGGACTCAGCTCAAAATAGGTATAACATAAGTTCGGAAGTATAGATGATTTTTCGTTTTGCTATATCATATTTCATTGTCTAGTTACTCTACTATTACCCCCACAAGATCGAAGATGACCCTCATAGGATCTATAGTTGACCCACATAGGATCTAGAGATGAACATATAGGATCGGTATGCACTAAACCATAGAGGAAGGCTAAGAACTAACCCACATAGGAACTGGAGATGACCCAAATTGAATATGAAGACTCCTCAAGTACAGCTGGCCACATGGTTCCCACACTAAGCAAGCTTTATTCTAGGAGGTTCCGCTCCACAAGCCATAGGTCGATACTTCAACAGCCATGATTTCCCCCTAAGAAGAACTCCAAAGGTCCTCCATGTCACAAGGCTCCCAATGCTATAGAAGGAGCGTCAATCAGACACCCAGTCTGTATATTATTAACAATTTATTCCCAAGGGCCCGATTGGATTCTGGTTTAATTCAACCCGGCTGTAACCCATCTTTATCCAAAACTCATATGGAGTAAACCAAATGGACCATCTCGTTCCAATGATTCTAGTGTCATAGATGGGTTTTCAATCAGAAACCCGTAATATAAGTTATTTAAAAAATGGTGTATATGGGTCCAGATGGGCCTAGGTCTAGTTAGACCCGGCCGGACCGTCCCGACCCAGTCCGGGTCTGACTCGGATCGGGAAGGGGGTGGCCTGGCCCGGCCCGCGCTTGCGGTTGCCCAATGTGGTGGGGTCCACCACTACCTCCACTCGGGAGGGGAGGGACTCCCACCAAGTCTCCCAAAAAACTATCTGGTCGTTCAGTTTTGGCTAATCAGGCAGTGACACGTGGTGCCACCAGCTGGCATGCAGGACCCGTCAGAGGGGTCCCGCTTAGTGAGACATGCTCGACCAGATTCCCAGTTAGTTCTCCTTCGAGCGCTATGATAGCGCTGATGTCTTACCCACAGCCTGCCGAGTGTATGCTGTGCTCTGGTCTCCCCTTTAGCCAAGCAGTTGCGGTCTCCAACTCCAACAGCACAGACGAGTGTCGCCGCTTCGTCGCACTCCCTGATGACGTGCCAGTCGTCTCTCTGCTTTTCCATAGTCAACGGGCTTCGTCCTCTTCTTGATGTACTGTGTACATGCCCCAACTATCTTAGAGGACGATTGGTGTGATGGCCGCTGCTTGTTCCCTAGTAGAAAAGGTCACCGACAAACATCGCCAGTGAAATTATTCGGGTCACCGGGAGAGCTCTGGTGGCCTGTTCATCAAACCAAAAAAATGTTACGGGTCTGAGGACATTTTCATCTTTCCAAGAACCAATGGGATGGATTCTGATTAACTTGAAGTCTCTCGCATGATTATCATTTCATTCAATAAATTAGAGGAGGGATCATTCCAAGTTAGCATTGCATGCACCCTCGGAGTTAGATCATTATCATGTGGCTTTTGTATACTGAATCACAACGTGGAGTCACGATGAAAAAACAAGAACATCCAAATTGAAAACACCTACCTTGTTTGATTGTTGGAGACAGTGTGAAGAGGGAGATAATGATGATGAAGATACCGATTTCCATTTATCTCGCAATATGCTCCAATGTCGAGTCCTCATTCTTGATCCAGAGGATATTTTTCAGTGGAAGATATTCCTTAAAAGATCTCCAAAGCCTCCCATTCCCAATGATTTCTGCCCAGCCTTATGAAAGGTGAGGATGAAACCTAATATATATTTTTTTTATTAATTAAACAATTAAATTTGTCTCATTAAATTGGGGAAATCCCGTGGTTTTCCCAACATTAAAGGGGAGTTCTGGTGGTCCCCACCAAAAAATTTCGAATGGGGGGATTCAATAAAAATAAAAGTTATTGTTTTTTTATTAATTTCCTTTTAACACTCCCACAAAAATCCAAAAAACTATATTCCACCCTTGACCAACTGCTGTCAAAGTAATGGTCTCATTATGAAAATATCAGTGCTGGTAGTTTATCAGTGTCCTCAGTTTTCAATTCTATGTACCGGTTCAAAAGTTACAAAATGTCACTAGCATATTCACTAAACGTGCCTAAACGAAGTTCAAAAATTCATTCTGGGAAAATAGGTCTCAGAATAATGCACCATCAATTTTCGCTGACTCATAATTTTTCCATATATTTAAAAAACAATATATAGAAAAATCTTGTTCTTTACACATTATCACAATTATGGTATTTGTTTCATTATGAAAAAAATGATGGATCAAATTATTTAAATTGTGATAGTTATGACTTTAAGAAATAAAAAGTTTACCTCTTATTCCTCCATATCAATATTAAAAATAGAAAAGGGGGTTTGGGTTGATTCCCTAGAATAATATACTATTTAACTTTAGCATAATTTTATATTAAATATCTATAATATTTTTAAATACATTATCATATGATGATCATTCTTCTATAAAACATTAATGTGATAGTGTACATATAGTTTTATTCATAGAGACATGTCCAATATAGTTTCCTAAAATATTGAGATCCTTGATGTAAGATGATAATAATATTTAACATATATTTAATATCATAAAAATTTATCATCCTATTGGTCAAAAATGAAACTAATAATAAGGTTCGTGATTCTTCTTTGTAAAAACGGATTCATCCCATTATGTTCCCAGGTCATCATCTCCTATTTTAATATTATTAGTTAAGTCCAATAGATAAGATGTCAAAATATCTATGTTTTTTTATGTTTCTAATTAGGAACATTTTTAATTCTCCTTTAACAAGGTAATGTTATTGATACATATCATGAGTCATGTATTTTTATGTATTTTCAAAAAATATGATCCTTTATGTTCATAAAAATATGATATGTTTTGGTTTTCTATAGTGGTATAAAATTATTCAGTAAGTTAAATAAAAATATATCACTAACAAAATGATATGATGATATCATGGTCACAATGACTGAAAAAGATCATTCAAACAAAATTACTTGGCTATGTTGACTAAATTGTTCATTTTACGAAATTATCAAATGATATATCAAGATTATAGGTAGATAATATGAGTGTATAACCTAGTTTATGGTATATCGAGACAATGTGAGTATATTAAATAGTAATCATTCATTTGGAGTTATTTTTAATAAAACATTAACTTCATTCTCTATTCCCTCGTTGACATGTTGTTAGATATTAATATAAAAAGTAATTAAACCCATCTATTTATAGTAAAAAAAATTCTTGTAGGTCGCTAACTCTATGAATAAATTAATCTAAGATACATTTTATATTATTCTAATAGTTTGATTACCAGAAATTATTAGGAACAATAAATAATATTTATTCATGATATATTGATCAAAATTATTCAGTCCCATTATCGATCTAGGTTGAAGAAAAAGTAAATATTTATTTACAATGATGTGAATATAATATTTATTTGTTTATGAAATGAATAATGTTAATTTATTATCAAATTTTTCATAAATGATGAGAAATGTTTATTAGATGATTTATGGGCCAATTATTCGATTTTATATAATCATAAATATTAATCAATAAAATTTAGTATTTTTTTCTAATTTAAAATGATGTATGGATTCTGATTTTTGGCACAATACATGATATATAATATTTTAATTATTTTAATTGTAGATAATATTAGATTGAATAGTTGATGATGACAATTTCTAAAAATTATTAATAATAATAATTTGGTATATATTCACAGGATATATCATTTTTCATTGTGGTGATTTCTATAAAGGTTGATAAAAACTGAAATTCTCCTAGAGAATTATCTCATTGACAAACAATTATAGGATTTTTGTAAAAATAAAGATAATTTACCCATATCCAACGTCTCCATCGTGATACATTGATTAATCAGTATGATCCTACAATAATAAATGATTACTTTGTTATCACGATGATCAAAATAATATAATTAAACTCATCACACTAGAACTAGTTGACCAATAAGAGTTTCTCATAGTATAATTCTCACATGAGGATACTAAAAAATAGATTATAAATTCCACCCACTTGATGTAAAGTTATTAACAATCTAATGTTGTTCAATTGATCGACATATAAATCATAAAATGTTTTCAAGACTTAGGTATTTTCAATTTATTAAATTTATTCTATTTTTAGCATATAAGGTCTTCTCATCCCGACTTCACAAGTAATTGTATAATTTATTTGAAAATATTATTTACACAACAAATTTATTCATTATATTCTTGATGATTAATCATTTAATACGTTGAAATCAGTGTTGGTAATTCTCTGAACTGACACTAAGCCTCCACCTTGAAAGTATAAATGATATATATGTGTTTGTAAACAAATAATTATTTTTTTTAATATTTTACTATAATAGAATAAATATTTTGTTGGGTTATCATTTTATAATATATTTTTTATATGTTAAATCATTGTTATAAGTTATTGAAATATCACATGACAAAAAAAGATCATGAAAATGAGAAAAAAACATTGGGATTCTATCTAGAGGTATCGATTACTCTTAATTCATGACAATGTGACATGTTGTGTAACAAATTACATGTTAAATAGTCTAGGATAACTACACACATATGTATTTGAACTGATCATTATAGAGAATGTGGTACACCAGTTCCTACTGTGAAATTAAAATGTAATTAAATATTATTATATAGGTACCATGGTGTGCCATTGTTTTTAGGGATTAATGAATTTTAACCCATGCAATGGCAATGAAAACATTCACAATATAGTGTTTTTATTGTATAAAAACATGGTGTGTAACGAATATTCATTATATGTGTTGAAAAACATATGATAAAGAAGGCCTAATCTAATTAAATTCCATGTATCTGACATGAATGACATATAAAATGGTATTATCTAATCTAGGTTACATTTTCTTTCTGTAGGAATGGAACATGGGTAAGCCATAATGAATTTCTGGTCATGTATCTACTATTTACTTCATATAATTAATGCCAACTCACACAATCACATGTGTCGACAATCATTCCATGTACGTTAATACATGTGGATGAAATTTTTTTTGGCACAAAATTTACAAAATGGAATAATTCTAATTATAAACACCATATGATAGGGTGTTTCCACACACTGATTGTTTTTTTGGTTTTCTAGGGTGAAGAAATCATAGAATTAATAATTTAACCATATTTTCAATGTTACTCACCATGTGATGTTTTCAAACGCATCATATAAATAAAATAATCATATCAAGTAGTGCATTTAGAAGAAGTAAATTTTTTATATTTGGTGAAACATACCATGATGACTACATTATATAGCCTATTGAAAAAACCCAACATGTAATATCATGATATTTCATGTATTATGCCATAATATATTTATTCATAGTATATAACTAAAACTATACTCAATATAAGGGATGAAAAATTTCACTACATAGGTAAGTTAAAATATGTATTGTATGCTATAGTAAATATAATAATTTTTTTGTAAATATAATAAAAGAATTATTGAGGGGGAAATTTTGTAACTCCATGGAATGTTATTTTAAAAATTAAGATAATGAATAAATTTTATAAATATTCCAATAATTATTAGTTCCATAGAAATTTCTATTATTTAAACAAATTGATTTTAAATGAAATATAGAATGTATTTATTTGATTTTATTTAATGTAGGTGACTAGTCAATATATTAAATTACCAATGTGTGTCTATGGATTCTAATTTATTTAGTAATATCCATATTATTTTTTTACTTCAAAAAAGATTATGAATTTATACAAGATTTCATAATAAAAATCCCTCTGAACATTATTATTTAAGATATTTATGTATATGGATTATTTATGTATCTCATACCCCCAGGATCCCCTCACTTCTGTGTGAGTAAAAACATGTAGATGATATAGATGAAAAGAGAGGATATAGTTAAAAACACATGATGAGGTGAAACCAACAATTAATATACAATGGATGATGGTGGGATTTAGCAACTCGAAAAAATATTTAATTGTTTATTTATTCCATTAGATCAAATGTTGTCATATTATGAACTCGATAAATCAATAATTTGAAATATCTTGATCCATTCACATTATTGAATTTATAGTTTCATGTGCATGTTGTTTTGTTAACAAATTTTTATATGATGATTAAATGAGATCTCATAATTTCAAAACGATGAAAAGAATGTAATATAATTGAAAATAAATAGAAAATGCATTATTTCTTCCAGTATGTATAATTAATTATGATATATACATAAACTATTAACATGTAAATTAAATGATACAATAAGAACATATTATTATTTATACAAAAATCAATCAATGTAATATAATGTAAAAAATTCACACATTATATAAGTGAATATGGAACAATGGTTAATATGTTCATCAAACCATTTTCATTATATCATTCCATTATTAGGCAGTGTAAATAGAGATTATGTATCAAATTGAACAAAAATATTTCAGTTTAATGACTTTAGTATGTTTTATAAAAATTTACAGGAATGTTTTGGGGGAATGTAATTCATGATTTCATCATTGGGGAGCCCACTCAATGGATCAAGAGGTCATGATCTAGTCGTTTGAAATACTAGAAACCTAAAAACATTATTAATATTTTTTATTCAGTGGTCTATTTTAGGAGGAGGTAAATATTAATATATTATATTATAGTTTCCATGACAAATATCATTTATAGTCCAATGAAAACATAGATTTGGTTGTTATAAAATATTTCAAGACTAACTTGAAAATTAATATTATGTCCACCTTAATATTTTTGTAGTAAAGTTAACATATTTAAAATAAATTTATAATTTATGTTATAAAAACTGAATTTTCATCCAACTAAATATCATTTTAATTAAAATTAGATATAGATAACCATATAACATAAAATATATTCTTAGTGTTATATGGGTTCTTGGAAAATTTACTATTCTATGAACATAATCATTATAAATGACAGTCCCTAGTTTTTTATCCCAGTACTAAGGAAGTGACTGATAAAGAGATATATTTACAATTTAATCACCTAGATTATACACTATAAATCAAATTCTAGACGATGTCATCCATGTAAATAGAACATAAGAGGTCACCAAAAGATGGTCTCATGAACCTTACTCATCAATTTCTATTATCATTATCAAGGTAGGGAATTCTGTAAACAATATTACATTTCCTTGAACAATTTTTGTGATAAAATGGAGTTAGTGTCCAATTTTGGACTCAAGAGTTCATGATGATTTGATATATTGATCAACAATTTATTATAATATTCAATCAAATATATTTATTTTCCACATATCACATACTTTTCTTACACACTAAGAGCTTCTTGAGAAATGTTGGGAATTTTAATAAAATGAACATTCAGATCTCTCTCCATAATATACATTCATTGATTTTCCATATCAATAAATAATTTATGTTAGAAATTTATTTTTTATGTATGTGAATCAATTGGATGGGAAATGAAAGGGTCCTAAAAGATCTCCATGTCATTGGTAATTTCAAAATTCCATACCAAATGGTGGAAAACTAGTGGAATGTAAGGGTATGTGATTTCAAATTTTTTTATTGTGTTATGAAATTACACATAATGAATACCAATTCCACATTAATGAAATAAAGAAAATATTTAACCCCACTAAATTGGGGAATATTTTTAAATTTTAATAATTTTTTGAAACACATAACTCCAAACTTATATAAACCATGAAATACAAGAAATATATTATTACTTAAAAACAAATGGCATTTAACAATCATTTTTAGGAAAATATTGAAAGAAATAAAAAAAATATCGAGTATATATATATATATATTTTTTAATAAATAAATTTACAATCACTAATATATTGATTTCTATTTTTGTTTAAAAAAAATAAAATATTTTGAAGTCCAATGTGATATTTTTCATTAAAATATTTTTATTTGCAGAAAATTATTTGTCATAAATGATTTAATTAAATAATTTTGATAAATGATTTAGTTTAAATCATAATATACTATTTATAAATTATTTAATTGAAATTTATTTATTTATACATAGTTTACAAGAAATATGAATAATTTCATTTAATTATTGGAAAATAATTTTCCTTTTAATAATGGTTTTATAACATTTTGTGGGCATGTAATTCAATTAATTTATATCTACATAAAAATTATAAATTTGAATATATAATTAATATATTAACTCATATTTTATTTATATTATTATGATTATTGTTTTGGGATTTCTATGAAATGATTGATTTCTCTGTATATACTAAAAATATCTACTTTTTGAAAAACTCTAATTTGATTCCATTAAAAAAAGTAAAATAAAATTTACATTCACTTTTGAATTTTTATTTAATTTTAATTATTATATACTGGGTTAAAATTTCTTTGATTTATTCCATAGTAATTATAAGTATACAAGATTTGGTCAAAATCATATTTTATAAAAAACATTCTTTCATGAAAAAAATAATTTTTAAAAAAACCACTTATATTAAAATTTATTTCCAATCCTTATAAATATTCAATAATGAAAAATAGATTTCTTATTTATAATTTGAATGTCTAAATTTTGTTAAATATCCAAATTTTGTTTTCCCTCTTCAAAATTAATACTATCTATGAGAAAATTTTATCATAGTAGTAATGGGTAAAACAATTTAATTAAGTTTTAAACTATTGGTTAATTTCATCAAATAATCCAAAAACATAGACTAAATATATTATATGAGTTTAATTCAACTATATTTATTTAATGATCAAAATTAATTCATTTTGAATCATGTTTACATTCAAACCACCATTTATATTATTTAATGTTTAGGATAATTACTAATTGTCGCATTATTTAACCTATCTTATTTCCATAATATGGATAATGAAAAATAATACATATGAATGAATACATATAATATAATTAATAAGGAGTAAATTATATTTTTATCTTAATTTTTACTAGGGTTATTGTGAAATTGAACTCACACACAACAGTGATGCAATACTTTTTCAAGGAGTAGAAATATCATATAATGGATTTTAAAAAATAAATGCAACTTTTTTTGAAGATTTATTATAGCACCAAATTTCACTACTAGAAAAAAAGGTATTTGTGACGGGTCATTTGCGACGGGTTCCCATCGCAAATGGCTTTTCGCAAAATGGGACCATTGAAAATGGCCCGTTACTGAAAACGGTGTCGCAACAACAATTATTTGCGACAGGCCTGTTGCTAAAGCCTTTTTTGCAACGGGGATTCTCCCCGTTGCAAATAGTACACCGTATATTTGTAAAAAACTTTTCAAATAATAATTGTGACGGGCCCCGTCGCCAATACCTGTAGCGACGGGCCCGCTGCAAATAGTTTTTGCGAAGGGACCCGTCACAAAAACTATTTTAAAAAAAATAAAAAACTATTAATAATTTATTTTAATGCATATAATAATAATACTATTTGCGACGTGCATAGTATCCCGTCGCAAATACTATAAAAAAAATATAAAAATAAATTATTAATAAATTATTTTAATTAATATAATAATGATCCAATTATAATTCAAAAATAAAAAATAATAAAATATTAATAAATGATTTTAATAAATATAATAACAGAATTATAATTCACAAATAAAAATAATAAATTATTAATAAATTATTTTAATTAATATAATAATAATATAATTATAATTCAAAAATAAAAAATAATAGAATATTAATAAATGATTTAATTAATATAATAATATTAGAATTATAATTCATAAATAAAAAAATATTAATAAGTTATTTTAATTAATATAAAAATTATAGAATTATTTTACATTCAAACATTAAAATAATTCAAGTATTACAAAAAATATAATTAAATTATAATATTATAAAATATTAATATATATATATAATTTAATATTATAAAATATAAATAATATTATTATTAATATTAATATTGTTATTTAAAAATATAATATTATTAATATTTTATAATGAGACAGAAACTACGAATAGAAAAAAAATCATATTTTGATTTCACAAATTTTATAACATAAAAACAAACTCTAATCTGAAGGAGGGGGGGAGGGGGGATCTACAGATGGTGGTGAAGGAAACTATATCCCTAAAGCATGAGTGAGTCGGCGCATGTACTCCATCTGCTCCTGATGCTGCTGCTGCCACCGACTCGTCTGCTTCTCATACAGCTGCTGTAGGCGTCGACGCTCCTCCCCATGCTGCTGACGCATCTGCTCCTGCTTCTGTTGGAGACTATCTATCAGTGTAGTCTGAGATCGCAACTAATCCTCATATTGTGTAGCAGAAGAAGATGCACGAGCTCCTCTCGAGCTGGACGCCGACATCGCAGCACTGCCATAATAATCTCTGGGAGTCAGTCAAGAGCTGATACCAACTACCTGGCCCTTCTCGAAGGCATACTGGGTGGCCTACATCCATGCCGCCTCATCAAACTGACGGCTAGTGCTCTGATCTGATTACCCGGCCTGACTCTCAGGTCGGGTCTGTGATGATGCGACCTCATATGACTCTTGTAGTTGCAATTTAAAATTAAAATTGTGAATATATCATATGCAGTTAATTTTTAAACTTGAAAACAAATAATACTGACCACGATGTGATGCTGACAATCACCTATGAGCTCCCCAGTAGCAGGATCACTATACATCCTCCGATATACGTCGTACTCCGTAATATCGTGGTGCTCGACATCCTATACGAATAAAAAATAAACTGTTAATATTTATAGTTATATAAAATATTTATAAATAATGTACGTACCAGATGTTGTCTATGAGTACTGAAAGAACGACTCCCAGCTCGATGAGTCACCTCCTATCTCCCCGATTCTGCCTCCCCACCGATGATCTCCTCTGAAAGGCACCACTCAACTAGTGCACACATAATCCATCCCATACATGGGATGAAATGTACTTTGGTCGGTGTGCTCTACTTGACTCGTCAAAATCTGACACTCCGGCTTTCTTCAAGGCAGCTTCTCTTAAATTGTGCAAAAACTGACGAAAGCGATCACGAATGGCCACCTCTCATGCCTCGTGGATGGCATCACACATGGTATCCTTAATCGGATACCATAAACCCTACAAATAAATCAAAATATCAAGTTAGAAATGAAATAATTTTCAAAATAAAAATTATTTATTTACGTACGTACCAACCAATGGCCGAACATGGCCTGCTGCACATCAATGGGAGTCTGCTCCCATGTGGTCCAGGGCTGAGAGAAATAGTTGCTCAAAATAGCGATTCCATGTCCGACTGCTATATACGGAAAACTGTAAAAATAATAAACATTTATTATGTGAATAGATTAATGAAATCTTAGTCAAATCCACAGGTTATCACATAGGTTATCACACCTCCGTGTGTGTGGATTAAACCCAAGACGTGGACATCGCTCGGGGACGGGGTCAGGAATCATCAATCGTGCAAGACCGCACCCCCTCCGGTTACTCCCTGGAGCTCCTGCATGCTGAGGGTCATCTGCCAGCAACTCATCCACATCGAAAGGCAGGTCAGCATCCGCCAACTCACGAAATGTGGCGCCGTCCATCTGAAATAGAAAATGTTAATGTTGTTAGAAAATAAATGATAATTACTATTATATATACATATATATATATTATGATTGTATATAAATACCATGGAATTCTATTAGTGTTCATCTTCATCATCATCTTCATATATGTCAATGTCATCTTCATATTCCTCCTTAACATCATCGATATCCATTCGAGTTACAGTTGCTTCATCTCTTACCATTTCAAATTCATATGTGACATCATTAACATCATCGTCATCACCGACTCTTAAAAGGGGGGTTTCGTCATCAATACTCATGTCTCTTTGTAAAAAAGATTGATTTTGAGTACTCTCTTGAAAAACATCAATTCTTTGCACATCAGTGAAAGATCATTCACTTTGACTAAACTGATTGTCTCGAATTTTGATTTTTATTACACTCCACCAATCATTCAAGTCTCTTGATGTAGCACAGTACTTTGCGTAATAAAATTGATGTGCCTGTTGAGCCAATAAGAATGGTTCATTTACTGCGAGAACACTTTTACATTTAATATCGATGATTCCATGAGTCGGATGAACACGCACGCCTCTCTCTGTATCCAATCAACGACATTTGAACATGGTTATGTAATGTTGTCCAAGATAACAGAGTTCAATGATTTCATCAAGTATGCCATAAACGTCAACTTCATTTTCTCGATGATGAGATCCTCTCAAGCTAACTCCACTGTTCATTGTTTTTTTCGATTCCCCATATGCATGTGTGTGAAATCGAAATCCATTCACCACATATGCATTATAAGTTTTAACAAGTTTGGAAGGTGGGTTACTCAATACACACTGCCATTTGTCAATTTTATCAGCATGTCGAGATACCTGAAAATTTGTGTAATAATTATCAATATAGTAAAATATAAATTGAATGAGTTGCTAAAAGATAAAGAATTTATGTTACCAGTTTTTGAAACAACTGAGAGAAATTTTTCAGTCGACGTTCTTCAAGAGCAGCTGCTGTAATTTGTGGAATATGTTTCTTGATATGATTATCATACAACCTATAAAAACCAAAGTTATTTACTATAACATAAATGATAGAATATGTGATATAAACACTTACAGTACAACTGATGTCATCTCTTCACAGCTGAGCAGAACATACGTATGAGCTCTATGATGTTCATCATCTGAAAGCCAACGTTCATAAACTCCACCAAAACGAAGCTCTGGCTAGTTGAAAATAGATAATTTATTGTCGATTTCATCAATATTCCTCTCGTTCCATCCCATTCGATTGTGTTTTGAAAGATACTCAGATTCAAAATAATGGTAGCAGAAAAAAGTTATTTCCTCTTGCAAATAAGCCTCTGCAATAGATCCTTCAACAGATGCTCTGTTACGTACTTTTCTTTTCAATTTTTTCATGAATCTTTCAAATGGGTACATCCATCGAAACTATACTGGACCTCCACATTTGGCTTCATATGGCAAAAGTAACATCAAATGTTCCATTGAGTCGAAGAAAGACGACGAAAACATTTTTTCCAGTTTACATATAATTACAACAACATCTTTTTCAAGTTTTCCTAGAGCATCATAATCTGCTGTAGCCGCACAAATTTCCCGTAAAAAATGAGACATGTCTGTTATGGAATCCCAAATCACAAAATTCAACAGACCTATTAATCCAATGGGTAGAAGTCTTTCCATTATAACATGACAATCATGACTTTTTAATCCAGTAATATGACCATTATTTACACATCTACCCAAATTGGAATCACATCCATTTGGAAGTCACAAATCTGCAATCCACTGACAAAATAATAAACGGTTTTCTTTAGACAGTGTATAAGCTACTTTTGGTTTCAGTAACCTTTCTTTTCTGACATTCTCAAACAGTTCCAATTCTGGACGCCTGCAAATTTTGGAAAGATCTAAATGTGCATTTACATTGTCTTTTCTCTTTCCTAGTGTATCCAAAACTATATGAAACAAATTATCAAAACAATTCTTTTCAATATGCATGACATCTAACATGTGTTGGACCAACAAATCAGACCAATATGGCAAATCCCAAAATATGCTACGTTTAATCCAATTGTTTTCATTCCCAAAACCAGAAATTTCTTGTTGGTTTATTGTGGGACCAAAAGTGATGGGAGGTAATGAAAATACTACTAATTTTAACTCCGTACCTGATAGCATTTTTTGAGGTCTATCTGTTTCAACTGTTTTTTTTTTAAATGAGATCTGTTTTTTCGAAAAGGATGATCAGCTGGAAGAAATCTGCGATGACAGTCAAAATAACAATGTTTCTTTCCATGAATGAGCATAAATGCTTTGTTATCTCCCATACAGTAAGGATATGATTTCAGACCATGTGTACTCCAGCCAGATAACATCCCATAAGCCGGGAAGTCACTAATTGTCCACATCAATGCTGCTCTCAGTATGAAATTCTGTTTCGTTGCAACATCATATGTACTGACACCAGTACTCCACAATAAATTTAATTCATCAATCAATGGTTTCAAATAAACATCAATATTTTTCATCCGATGTCCTGGAATTAGTAAAGTCAAAATGATATATGGCTCCTTCATCAACATCCATGGAGGTAAATTGTACGGAGTTAAAAAAACAGGCCAACATGAATATTGACTACCATAAGATCCGAACAGACAGAAACCATCAATGGAAAGGCCGAGTCGAGCATTTCTAGCTTCTAAAGCAAAGGATGGATGCACTCTATCAAAATGTTTCCATGAATCACCATCGTCTGGATGATTCAAGCTTTTATCGGTCGAAATATTCTCTTTATGCCATGACATCATTGTCGTTGTATTCTTAGACATGAATGAACGCTAATGTCTAGATGTAAGAGGAAAATATCTCAACTGTTTTACAGGAATCAAACCAGACATTCCATGTTGTCCCTATTTATATCTCATTTTCCCACATGTGTGACAACTATCCAACAACTCTTTTTCCCCAGAATATAAAATGCAGTCATTTGAACATGCATGAATCTTCTAACAAGTAAGTCCTAAATTTCGAACTATCCTCTTACTCTCATAGTAATTTTCAAGAAAAACATTTCCTTCGGGTAATAAAGGTTTAAGCAAAGAAAATATCTGGTCAAAACAGGTGTTTGACATTCCGTTATCTGATTTGATAGCCGTAAATTTTGCAACTGCTTCTAATTTTATCATCTTGCAGCCAGGATATAATGCATCCTCAGCAGACCTCAAAAACTCATAAAATTCAGACAGTGCCAACTCAAGATTTGAAGCTATATCAGCCGGAGTTTCTATATGTTGAAAAGATGAACCTGCAACATCATGTACTAAATCATGAAACCGGGATGGATCTGGAATCAAGTTGGTATCACCTGCTCTGGAACTGCATTCACCGTGTTGATACCAAAAAACATAATCTGGTTGAAAACCAAAACGCAAGAGATGTCCCCCCACTTTTTCAAACGTGTCAAACGTTCTCAATGCACATTTTCTACAAGGGAATTTTATTTTTCCTTCTGAAACAAATTCTAGATTTGATGTCGCAATTGATAAAAAAGTTTCCACACCCTCTACATATACTGGATTTAAACCAGAACCATTTCGATTTCTACGTTGATTTATCCATATGCGGTCACCTAATAATGATTGTTGACGACCTCGTTATTCCATATTTTTCTATAAAATATAAAAGCATTACTGGTTTTGAATAATTTCATAGAAAAAACACTAAAGCAAGGATAATTATAGAGTTTACATCATACACGACTGATGAAAACGTTTTATTGAGATAGACAAAAAAATTGACCCTTTAAGAATTGAATATGTTGAGAATAAAGAAAAACCTGTTACAAATATTGATAATTTTATTATTATATAATTTTTTTTATTATTTTCTTGGTACTAATATGATTGGTAATTATTCCTAATTATTGGTAATTATTCCTAATTTTTTGTAATTATTCCTAATTATTGATAATTATTCCTAATTATTTGTAATTATTCCTAATTATTGGTAATTATTCTTAATTATTGGTAATTATCGGTAATTATTGGTAATTATCGGTAATTATTACTAATTATTGGTAATTAATACTAATTATTGGTAATTATTATTAATTATTACTAATTATTACTAATTATAGGTAATTATTACTAATTATTGGTAATTATTACTAATTATTACTAATTATTACTAATTATTGGTAATTATTAATAATTATTACTAATTATTACTAATTATTGGTAATTATTACTAATTATTACTAATTATTGGTAATTATTCCTAATTATTACTAATAATTACTAATTATCGGTAATTATTGGTAATTATTGGTAATTATTCCTAATTATTGGTAATTATTATTAATTATTATTAATTATTACTAATTATTTGTAATTATTACTAATTATTTCTAATTATTACTAATTATTACTAATTATTGGTAATTATTACTAATTATTACTAATTATTACTAATTATTGGTAATTATTACTAATTATTACTAATTATTACTAATTATTGGTAATTATTACTAATTATTACTAATTATTGGTAATTATTCCTAATTATTGGTAATTATTCCTAATTATTGGTAATTATTCATAATTATTGGTAATTATCGGTAATTATTGGTAATTATTGGTAATTATTACTAATTATTGGTAATTAATACTAATTATTTGTAATTATTATTAATTATTACTAATTATTACTAATTATTGGTAATTATAACTAATTATTGGTAATTATTACTAATTATTACTAATTATTACTAATTATTGGTAATTATTAATAATTATTACTAATTATTACTAATTGTTGGTAATTATTACTAATTATTACTAATTATTGGTAATTATTCCTAATTATTAATAATTATTACTCATTATCGGTAATTATTGGTAATTATTGGTAATTATTCCTAATTATTGGAAATTATTATTAATTATTGTTAATTATTACTAATTATTGGTAATTATTACTAATTATTACTAATTATTACTAATTTTTACTAATTATTACTAATTATTATTAATTATTGGTAATTATTACTAATTATTACTAATTATTACTAATTATTGGTAATTATTACAAATTATTGTTAATTATCGGTAATTATTGGTAATTATTGGTAATTATTACTAATTATTGGTAATTAATACTAATTATTGGTAATTATTATTAATTATTACTAATTATTACTAATTATTGGTAATTATTACTAATTATTTGTAATTATTACTAATTAATACTAATTATTACTAATTATTTGTAATTATTACTAATTATTACTAATTATTACTAATTATTGGTAATTATTACTAATTATTACTGATTATTGGTAATTATTCCTAATTATTACTAATTATTACTATTTATCGGTAATTATTGGTAATTATTGGTAATTATTCCTAATTATTGGTAATTATTACTAATTATTATTAATTATTACTATTTATTGGTAATTATTACTAATTATTACTAATTATTACTAATTATTACTAATTATTACTAATTATTGGTAATTATTACTAATTATTACTAATTATTGGTAATTATTACTAATTATTACTAATTATTACTAGTTATTGGTAATTATTTCTAATTATTACTAATTATTGGTAATTATTCCTAATTATTACTAATTATTAATAATTATTTGTAATTATTCCTAATTATTAGTAATTATTCCTAAATATTGGTAATTATTCCTAATTATTGGTAATTATCGGTATTTATGGGTAATTATTTGTAATTATTACTAATTATTGGTAATTATTACAAATTATGGGTAATTATTACTAATTATTAGTAATTATTAGTAATTACTCCTAATTATTACTAATTATTACTAATTATCAGTAATTATCTGTAATTATTGGTAATTATTGGTAATTATTACTAATTATTGGTAATTATTACTAATTATTGGTAATTATTGGTAATTATTCATAATTATTGGTAATTATTCCTAATTATTTGTAATTATTCCTAATTATTGGTAATTATCAGTAATTATGGGTAATTATTGGTAATTATTACTAATTATTGGTAATTATTACTAATTATTGGTAATTATAACTAATTATTACTAATTATTGGTAATTATTCCTAATTATTGATACTTATTACTAATTATCAGTAATTATTGGTAATTATTGGTAATTATCACTAATTATTGGTAATTATTACTAATTATTGGTAATTATTGGCAATTATTCCTAATTATTGGTAATTATTCCAAATTATTACTAATTATTACTAATTATCGGTAATTATTGGTAATTATTGGTAATTATTGGTAATTATTACTAATTATTGGTAATTATTGTTGTACCCCACACTCTTTGATTTTCATGATCACAATCACTTTCATATGTGTTTAACATTGTTTTAAAGTGTTTTTGAATGATAGGCACAAGGTTGCCAAAGGAATTGGGGCAAGAAAGAAAGAAGCCACAAGTGGACTGAAATCCAGTCCACCGGCCAGCCGGTAGAACACCAGCGGCCAGCCGGTGGCACCTGCACTCGAAGGCAGAGCCACTGCCTCCACACCGGCCAACCGGTGGCCTTGTACCGGCCAGCCGGTGGCCCCCAGCCCCAACAGTGAGACCTACTGTCTCACCACCGGCCAGCCGGTGGCTCCTCCACCGGTCGACCGGTGGAGCCTGGACCAAGACTCTTCTTCTCTGCCAAGGCACCGGCCAGCCGGTGGCCCTGCACCGGCCAGCCGGTAGCCCAGTCAAACTAGCCGTTGGCTTTGACCAGTCAACCTCCTTTTGGCCTCCAACGGCTCCGAGGCCTTCTCCAACGGCTCCGAAGCCTCTCCAAGGGTTCCATGCCTATAAATAAAGGCCAAGGAAGCCCCGGACACCAACCGGAACTATACGGAAGCCTACGGACATATTTTACATCAATCGGCCAACCTCCGGCGACTTCCTCCAAGGGAACCCCAATAGCTCCAACAACTTCCACATCCAAGGAGCTCCTTCAAAGAAGCTTGGAAGCGGCCTTCAACATCTCCAATCATTCAAAGGCGCCCAAGGCTTCTCCAATTACGGGTTTTATTGTTTTATTTTTTATTGAGCTTTAAATTTGGGTTTGTGCCTACAAACCCCAAACTCTTTCTCATCCCCATTTCTCTTGGGTTTCACACCACCACTAAGGTGTGAAGAGGTTTTTTCAAGCCTTTCCTATTAAAAAGGCTTGTGTTTCGGTGAGCTAGCCTTCACCCATTAAAAAGGCTAGTGGGTTCTTGCTCAACCATCAAAAGCAAGTGGGTTCTTGCTCAACCAATAAAAGCAAGCTGTAATAGGTCCTAGTGCTACCTCAAAGCCTAGTGGGTTTCTTGCTAAAACCATTGAAAAGCAAGCGGTAGGAATCTCTCAACGGTTGAGTTGGGAGCGGAGACGTAGGCCGGGTTTTGGCCGAACTCCGTTATCAATTTCTTGTGTCTTGCCTTCTTTTATTTCCGCTGCATTTCAACTTTGATTTTAATTTGTTAATCAATTTTTTAAAAGGCAATTCACCCCCTCTTGCCATCTTTTCCCTCCTCGGGTGTTTCTTCCGACCCAACATTTGGTATCAGAGGGAGTATTTGAATAATTCCCTAACCGGTTTCAAATTAAAGATCCTATTTTTTTGATGGCTTCTACCGCTTCTTCCTCTCAATCCCCCGAAGGATTTTCTTTGGATCGTGCTCCATTCTTTGATGGAGCCGATTATACTTTTTGGAAAACCCGCATGTCAACTTTTCTTAAAAGTATTGGCTATCCAATTTTTAAAATTGTTATGCATGGTTTCACTCTTTCTACTCCCGATGAATCTAAGTGGACCCCCGCCGATATTAAGAATTTTGAGCTTGATGGCAAAGCCATGAATGCTCTTCATTGCGGGTTAGATAGAAATGTTTTTCATTGTATTTCTTCTTGCTCTACTTCACATGATATTTGGAAATATTTAGAGCTAACCCATGAAGGTACTAGCAAGGCTCCAAAGCAAGAACCCACTCAAAAGCAGGAACCCGATGAAGAATCCGTGCCAAATTGCTCACTCCACAAAAAAAGGGCCAAGAAGAAGAAGAAGAAGGCTTTAAAGAAAACTTGGAGTGATAGCTCCTCCTTCTCTTCTTTCTCCTCGAGCGACAATGGTAATAATTGCCTAATGGCAAAACATGAGGTATCTTCCTCCTCTTCCTCCTCTTCCTCCTCTTGCTCTTCGAATTCCAATTCTTTAAATCATTTGTCATATGAAGAACTCTCACACGCTAGAGACCAACTTGAAAATGGTTTTCATAAACTTTCTTCAAAATTTGTTTCTTTGAAAAAATCTTTCAAAAAACTTTCCTCCGAAAAAGACCAACTTCTTAAAGAGAAGGAGGAACTCTCCCTGAAAATCCAAAATTTTCCAAATGTTGATTCTTTGGAATCAACCATCAAAGACCTTAGAGAATCATTAGCCAAGTTCACCCAAGGGGAACAAAATTTGAACAATCTCCTAGGTTCCCAACAAATTTCTAGAACCACCAATGGACTTGGCTATTCCAATATAGCTTCCTCCTCCCATGCACCCACTGTTTTTGTAAGGGGGAGCTCTTGTTTTAAATTTTGCAATTATTGCAAGAAAACCGGGCACCTTATTTATGAATGTAATTGTAAAAATGCCCGGTACGGCCAACCAAAGTCTATTTTCTTTTCGGATGAGTTTTATAGGAGAAGACCCGCCATGAAACAAGTTTGGATTGAAAAATCCCTTCTTGCGAGTCTCTCCGGGCCTAAAATTGTCTCTTTTCAAAATCCCTCTCCCCGGTGATTAGTTGTCTTTATTTAGGGGGAGTTAGGTCTGTTTAAGGAATTTTTGTTTTATTCAAACTTTCAATTTCAACTTTTGGTTTCAAATTTCAAATTTTCAATTGGTTTTTGATTCAAAACTTTCAATTCAAACTGTTATTCAATTTTTGTTTCAAATCTTTCAATTTCCAAAATTTCAATTGATTTTCAAATCTCAATCTTGTTTTTCAAATCTCACTCCCTCAATCAAGTTTTATGCCCCACGCTATTTTGATAATCACAAAGGGGGAGAAATTTCTTGATTGATTGGGGGAGAATCTTTTCTCTCATGCTTAGTATTTATTTTCAATTTATCATTTAGGCATGCCTTTCATTTAAGTTTTTACATTGCTTTGATAAGTGATTGTGATCATCAAAATAGGGGGAGATTGTTGTACCCCACACTCTTTGATTTTCATGATCACAATCACTTTCATATGTGTTTAACATTGTTTTAAAGTGTTTTTGAATGATAGGCACAAGGTTGCCAAAGGAATTGGGGCAAGAAAGAAAGAAGCCACAAGTGGACTGAAATCCAGTCCACCGGCCAGCCGGTAGAACACCAGCGGCCAGCCGGTGGCACCTGCACTCGAAGGCAGAGCCACTGCCTCCACACCGGCCAACCGGTGGCCTTGTACCGGCCAGCCGGTGGCCCCCAGCCCCAACAGTGAGACCTACTGTCTCACCACCGGCCAGCCGGTGGCTCCTCCACCGGTCGACCGGTGGAGCCTGGACCAAGACTCTTCTTCTCTGCCAAGGCACCGGCCAGCCGGTGGCCCTGCACCGGCCAGCCGGTAGCCCAGTCAAACTAGCCGTTGGCTTTGACCAGTCAACCTCCTTTTGGCCTCCAACGGCTCCGAGGCCTTCTCCAACGGCTCCGAAGCCTCTCCAAGGGTTCCATGCCTATAAATAAAGGCCAAGGAAGCCCCGGACACCAACCGGAACTATACGGAAGCCTACGGACATATTTTACATCAATCGGCCAACCTCCGGCGACTTCCTCCAAGGGAACCCAAATAGCTCCAACAACTTCCACATCCAAGGAGCTCCTTCAAAGAAGCTTGGAAGCGGCCTTCAACATCTCCAATCATTCAAAGGCGCCCAAGGCTTCTCCAATTACGGGTTTTATTGTTTTATTTTTTATTGAGCTTTAAATTTGGGTTTGTGCCTACAAACCCCAAACTCTTTCTCATCCCCATTTCTCTTGGGTTTCACACCACCACTAAGGTGTGAAGAGGTTTCTTCAAGCCTTTCCTTTTAAAAAGGCTTGTGTTTCGGTGAGCTAGCCTTCACCCATTAAAAAGGCTAGTGGGTTCTTGCTCAACCATCAAAAGCAAGTGGGTTCTTGCTCAACCAATAAAAGCAAGCTGTAATAGGTCCTAGTGCTACCTCAAAGCCTAGTGGGTTTCTTGCTAAAACCATTGAAAAGCAAGCGGTAGGAATCTCTCAACGGTTGAGTTGGGAGCGGAGACGTAGGCCGGGTTTTGGCCGAACTCCGTTATCAATTTCTTGTGTCTTGCCTTCTTTTATTTCCGCTGCATTTCAACTTTGATTTTAATTTGTTAATCAATTTTTTAAAAGGCAATTCACCCCCTCTTGCCATCTTTTCCCTCCTCGGGTGTTTCTTCCGACCCAACAATTATTACTAATTATTACTAATTATTGGTAATTATTCCTAATTATTAATATTTATCGGTAATTATTGGTAATTATTGGTATTTATTTGTAATTATGACTAATTATTACGAATTATTGGTTATTATTCCTAATTATTACTAATTATTACTAATTAGCAGTAATTATTGGTAATTATTGGTAATTATTCCTAATTATTGGTAATTATTACTAATTGTTGTTAATTATTACTAATTATTGGTAATTATTACTAATTATTACTAATTATTACTAATTATTACTAATTATTGGTAATTATTTCTAATTATTACTAATTATTGGTAATTATTACTAATTATTACTAATTATTACTAATTACTGGTAATTATTACTAATTATTCCTAATTATTGGTAATTATTCCTAATAATTGGTAATTATTACTAATTATTGGTAATTAATCCTAATTATTGGTAATTATTCCTAGTTATTGCTAATTATTCCTAATTATTGATAATTATTGATAATTATTGGTAATTATTACTAATTATTGGTAACTATTTCTAATTATTCCTAATTATTCCAAATTATTACAAATTATTACTAATTATTACTAATTATTACTAATTATTACTAATTATTACTAATTATTGGTAATTATTCCTAATTATTACTAATTAGTGGTAATTATTAGTAATTATTACTACTTATTAATAATTATTGATAATTATTGATAATTTTTACTAATTATTACTAATTATTGGTAATTATTACTAATTATTGGTAAGTATTACTAATTATTGATAAGTATTACTAATTATTGGTAATTATTACTAATTATTGGTAATTATTTCTAATTATTGGTAATTATTACTAATTATTACTAACTATTGCTAATTATTGATAATTATTCCAAATTATTGGTAATTATAGGAATAATTACCAATAATTAGGAATAATAACATTATTAGTATATTTTATTATTAATATTAAAATAATATAATTTCTATATTATATACAATTATCCTTTCATCTGTGTGTTTTCTGTCTCCACATACAAATATTACATGTGGAGACAGAAAACACACAGATGAAAGGAGAATTGTATATAATATAAAAAATTATATTATTTTAATATTAATAATAAAATATACTAATAATGTAATAATGTTATTATTCCTAATTATTGGTATTTATTACTAATTATTAGTGTTTATTCTTAATTATTAAAAATTATTACTAATTATTCCTAATTACCATTAACTATGAACAATACTAATAATTTAAATTTATTATGTAACAAAACAATGTAAACATAATTAAATTACATCTAATTAAGAATAATTGAAACTAATAAAAAATTTAAAATAAATATTAAATTAAAATGAACATAAATACCTTTAAAATTGATCTGAGGTTGATCTCTGATCGTTCTTGAAAACTTCAATATCAACTCCGGAGAAAAAAATTAAACATAAGGAACGCTGAACTCTAGAAATAGAATTTTGAGAGAAGGAGAAGATGGAGTTTGAGAATGAATTGAAAAAAACGGATTGGGGTATTTGTAGGTTAGATTATTTGCGGCGGGATACCCATCGCAAATAATATTATTTGCGACGGTACCCGTCACAAATACCTTAGCCATCATTTATTACGGTCAATGGTTAAATAGTTATTTGCGACGGGACCAGTCGCAAATAATACCTGCCGACATACTATTTGCGACGGGGGAATATTCCTATCGCAAATACATTTTACCACCGCCAGTTATTTGTGACGGGCAATAACCGCCCATCGCAAATACGTTTCCCGCAATTTGGCTCGCAAAGCGCGCCAGTTCTTTTGCTACGGGGAAAGCTAACCCGTCGCAAAAGACTACTTATTTGTGACGGGCAAATACCCCCGTCGCAAATAAGTTTTTAACGGGGCTATTTGCGACGGGATTTATCCCTGTCGCAACTAACCCGTCGCAAATACCCATTTTTCCAGTAGTGTTTATTCGATAATTTTAATGTATAATTGATGAATAATGAGTTTATATTTTAACTACTTATTTATGTTGATTCCACTGCATTCATGAACTTTGAATCATCCCAAAAATGATGTTAAATATAATTAATTATTTCAAAATTCTTTTTGAATCCTCTAAAAATTATAAACATCCACATTTTCAAAAGTTGATTGTAAATTTCTGAGCCTAACCATCATGGTAATTTTAGGTTCTAAATTCCATTTCTTAAATTAATTTCATGGTCATTAAAGTGATAAATGTTATTTCGGTTATGGTTAAACAATGTCAATGAGGGGGTTAAACCATTATATAACGATTATAATTAAACATAAACCATTCTAATTTATATTCGACGTATATATTTAGACTACTTCTTCAATATCATTTAATTTAATTTGGTTTTATAACATGTTATATAATTAGAATGATAATATATATGAATATTTTTTTTATTTATAAATTTTTCTCACAAATCACATAAGAAGGGGAACATGATATCCTAATATATTCACATCATTAAATAACCTGATATCACATATTATCTTCCCAAATGATGTTGAAAATTGAATCCCCATATCCCATACAATTTTCTCACACCATAATACCAAAAATAGTGTTCTTAACATGTAAGGAAGTGGTAGTTTTCCAAAGTATAGTTATGAGTTTTTACAAGGTGTTTCTATATTTATTTATTTATCACCCAATTCTAAATCTTATATATCCATTCTAATATTAGAAAACTAGTATCCTAAAAATATATGTATAGTTTTTTTATCTTCATAGAACAACCCTTTTTATCTTGTTTCGATCAAAATGTGAAATGAATGGATCGCTCATGCATAAATAAGTTATATTGTCTCAACGAATATATAATTAAAATTTGTAATTAATGAGATTTAGTGAGGATAATTTTTATTGTTTTAATGTTTATATAAAATATTTATTACATATTTATTAATATTTAATTATATTAATTTAAGTACAATCGATCCTTTCATTCCTTTATAAAATGATAATGTCATTTGTGAATATGTGTACACTACCACCCCACAAAGTAGTGACTCTAGATTTTAATATCTATATTACACGGACAGAAATATGGATATATTTAATGAATATAAGTAACATTTATGATACAATTATTTTTTGGAAATGGAAAAATATTATTTAAATTTCCTTCTTTCTATCTATGGAATGGTAGAAACATTAATTGTTTAACGTAAAATGTCTTGGATGTTTCCGAAGGATAGATCCATTTAATTTTTGAATTCAATTCCATAAAAGGACCTAATACTAATGCCTAATACAACAACGGAGGTCTTAAGTAATTATGGGGCCTATTTTAAACCTAGATCACTAAAAAGTGGGAAATAGACTAGGCCACTCTGTTTTTTAACCATGAAACCTTGGGCGCATGACCTTGTAATGTAGTGTGCATGGTCATGCGAGTGTTTTATGTTTGGGGATCATGATAATTTGCATATATTTCACACAGTTTCTCAAATATTGTTCTATATGGTGTGAGGATCACCATTATAGTAGCGAATTTCACCAAGTTGGTTCATAGTTGATTTAAACCATGCGACCAAACCATGTATAATGTAAATATAAGTGAAATGTCTCAAATTATATTATTTAATGATAATAAACTCCCCATTATTTTTATCTTTCACTTCTTGTTGTATTTTCTTCCATCATTTTTCATGGACCATTCTCATACTCCACCAACATAGTTTTTATGTATATCCCTCATGTAGAGCTCAAATCCATCACAATCGAAATAAAAGGAAAGACATCAGTAATCCCTACATAAAACACCCATATAATTTATGTTTCTTCTTTAATATTATGAACAATTTTAGTGAATTGTATTTTCCTTATATTAGGGAATTTGAAAAATAATTTATTTTCATCCATTTTTGGGTTGAAAGATGGATTGATAACTATTTGGTGGAGCACTACAAAACCGAGGTATTGGTTCTATTTTCTTTGATGTTTTTCATCATATTTTTATGTAGAACAAATTTCCTACTCACTGGAATCATTTGGTGAGTATTCATTCCCATAAAATAAATTATTTAAAGTGGGATTCCATTGATTTTATGACCATACCTTAGTGACAATCCCAACAGTCTATCATTTGACTCGTTGTTGTACACCCATTTGGGTGTGACCACATTGAATGATATTTTTTCAAACATTAAATGGTTAATTTACAACATGAATGATATTTTTTTATTAAATTCATTAAATAAAAAATTTCATTGTGAATTAATGGTTAGATATGAGTGTTTACATTGCTAGTTATGCCTCACAACTAATATTTTTCTACATGTTGATTATTTACCAGAATTACATATGCCTTACGTTTTAATTTATAATTTGATTTTTTAATAATATATTTATATATATATGATTTCTATGTCATTTATGATACATCATGTTCTCTATTCTCTATGACTTATCTTGCTCTTAATGAAATTGGATTTTCTAAAATTTAGGTTATTTCAAGAGACACATTCTCATTTACTGCTTATGTCTTGATAATTTTGTTTGGGTGAAATTGAATCTTGTGTGTGGTCATGATTTTTAGATTGAGTAATTTGAATTTTGTTGATTTAATGCAATTATAGGAAGTTAATGAATTCATACTATGATTTAAATTTATTACTTATTCTTATTAAATGTTTCATAGTTGTCATACATTGTAGTTTTGAGCTTCTGCATATGCATATTGCCACATGCCTTTTTTTAATTGAATTGGGATACAAGGATACCATTTTAGCATTTTTTTTGATATATAATTTAATGGAATGCTATTATGAATATTTTTTCTTATTATATGTTCTTGGATTTTGATACTAACCTGTTATGGGATATGAGAGAATATGGGTGCTGAATTAAAGTCTCAATGCATGGAATCACCTTATTTTTTTCGAATAACCGAACACAACAATATCGATTTTTTGACTTTCCATGTACATGATATCAAGGTAGAATTACTTATATTAATGAGTGACAATAGTTTCATAGAGGAAGTGATGACAAAGACATTATTAAGGATTGATATGACATGCCTCAGGTGATTACCATTACCCAATGTGAGATACCTGGTATATAATCAGAGTCATCATATATTGAGTTATACAAGGGATTCCATATGGATTTCCCTAGATGGGTACAAAGGAATTTGTAAATTGGAAGGCACACATACTGAACCTTGGGATTCTATTTAGATCTCCATGGATAGTCTTAGGACTCCCCCAATTGAATTTAAGGATGGATGGTATGATTGTGCGTACACATGAGAATCGTATCCAATGATTTATTAGCATAATTTTTTAATGATATTGCTATGTGGCCTCAAATATAAAGCATGATCTTGGGGTCTTCCACATTTACATTGGTTGTTTCATTCGACTGAGCGTGTTATGTATTATGAATTTCACAGGTATATCCTTACAGATATATGGATTAGGTAGAAGTTGGTGTAATGGGATGGGTATCCTTTTCGGAACCCATACAGTGGTATTAGTGGTTTATTTATTTAATACTCTTCATTTATTTCATATATGAAAAAATGTCTTGTTTACTACACAAAATGGTTTTTCCTAGAAATACTGGGTGAAGTCACACAAATATTTATATATCACACCCTACATGTGAACCATTTGGTACTTAAATATGTTTTATGATCATAAGAATTGATAAAGGGACTCATGTTTCTTATAATTTACGGTTTACACTATGATTAGAATGCAGTTTGGGAGAAGAGCACCACACATATATTTGAGATGATCGATAGATTTTTTTGGCATTTTTTTCAGAGAATGAAATATATTCTTGTGTCCCATTTCCCAAACATGTTTTTTTATAAAAATTAAATCATTATTAAAATTTAATATCTATTATTATTTATATTTAGTTTTGGCTCAGTTATTCAATCAGAATTTCTTTTTTTCTCATTACTCTTACTGTTGTCTTCATAAACTTTTGCTTGAAATATTTATTATCTATAATTTTCCTCCTTGCATACACTTATCTATGTGTAATTGTCTCCCAATGGACACAACATTGGACATCGCTTCTATTAATAAACCTCAAACATCTTAAAAGTAATTCTTGAAGTCTAGTAGCCACCATCACGGGGAACATTATAGTTCCTCCTAGGGAAGGATGATAAAATGTGGTATAATATATTGTTTCCCTTTTTACATAATTTCTCTTTTTCAAAAGGATACTAGGACATTGGAATTTTGAATTTAATCATTTCAAGGACATAGATAACCCATTTATATTAGAATATAATGTTACCTAGGCTAGGGAATTTGAGTTATTTATCATCCCGTGTAAGGTTTATATTCCTTCACCATTGGGTGCAGGTTATTCTTTATCATTTTATTTATATTGGAATGATTTTAACAATGATTTGTTTTACTTCAAACCAATGAAATGAAGGAATTTTATTACATGCATCATACTTGAAACTATTATAAATGATTTGTTATTCATTTAGCTATGCCATATTTACTAGGCACAAATGTAAATGAAATATCATTCATTATTCCCTTAAATATTTAGATTTCAGTGTTCATTTTCTACTTGAATGTGATTTCTGTCTTTCATTACCTATTGATAGATGTTGTGAATTTTGTGTTATATTTTAAAAAATGTACAAATATAACTTGTAGGATAATTTTATTGAATAGGATTAAGTTGAAAGCTAATTTATATATTTATGGATTTTGTGCCCTTATAAAATGGGATGGTGATCCACCTAATTTAATTTCATAAAATGGGGATTAAATACCAAAATAAATTAAAATGTATAAAAAAATTGAATGAAATGGAAACCTTATATGGAAATGTGAAACCTTGTATAAGGCCCCACCATTAAACCTTACTTAATATTGAGTTATTACAAGATTACACATTGAGGATCTTTTCAGGTTTAGAGTTTTAGAGAATTAGATCATGAAACTTGCATTACATTCCAAATTTAAACAATGTGGTTACATAAAAGATAGTATTCATTCTTCCCATCAACGGAAACATATTTAAAATAAAACATGGATTCTTTCTTGACACATCCTTGACACTATCATCCCATCATGTACCTTTCCCTTGACATGTGAAAAACATTTCAAAAACATGGGATGAGTATAAAAAGCTCTGTAAGGGTTATAAGAAATATGGAAAGGAAACATGAGTTCATATATACATAAGAATGAAATCATACTTTTCCAATAAAACATAGGCACTTTAACATACCTCATCAAATCATGAATAAATCATAGAAATCATAAGACATAAAAGGTAACTTGAGGAATTCATAACATTATTACGTAGGGAGTAACCCTCTTTGTTATGTTTGGAATACCCACCACAGTATATTCCCTAAATCTCTTCGGAGAAACATTAACGTTTCACTCCTTCGCATTACGCAATGCATTTGAGAGCTATATCAGGCTCACCCACCCTTAATTTATCATGGAACCACCCGTCTTCATAACAATCCCCAAGAACCATAACATAATCTTATCACATAAAACATGCATAAAGGAAACATAACATTTCCACCTTTCAATAACAAGATATCAATACAACACTTTGATATAAAAACATTATGAAAACCATTTACAATACCAAAATAAAATAAAAGTAAAACATGGTATTTATTTTTCTTTTAAAAAGAATGTATGGCTTGTAGAAGAAGCCAAAACTCAAATAATGGTCACGGCGGCGGAGAAGTCATTGTTGCCGCATACGTATGACAAAAACATTCCCTTTTGTTGTTTTGTAAAATGATTTGTATAAAAAGATTCCATTTGGATAAACGTAAAAGTCAAAGGGGTTTATACACCGTATAAAAGAAGGTTGTGTATAAAACAAAATATGCCTCAATGAATGGAGATTGAGACGAAGTCCCTTACAAAGACGGTATCCTTGGTTAAATGATAAATCAATTACATAATTATGTGTGACAAATGAATACACCAAATATAAGTGGATATTAAGTGTAAAATAATCAAATGTCATTCACTCATATTCAAAGGATGACATATTCAATAACTACATGTTGAACCCAAAGAAATTGAAATTGGGTTAAGAAGTTCCCTTGACAGTCTAACGAAATCACATCAAAATGAGTTGATGAGAGATAAGAAAAAAGGGTATCTCATTACTTGTAAATAAAATTTACATCAATAAGGATATATGAGGACATATCCCAACATAACAATATGTAAATTAAAAGACACAACAAAAGAAGTCTTTTTAAAAGAGGAGGGTGAAAGGTTCCCTTATCGACATGGGTATCTTTCGAAACATACACCTCATGAAAGAAGGACAATACAACATTGATGTAAATACTAATAAAAGAAAGTATATTACACAATGAGTAAAATAATGGGAAGTACATCCACCACTCAAAGGAAATTGTGGAAAATGTAGCATAAATCTCACGGGAATAAAAGTGAGATGAAAAATCCCTTAAGAAAACTCGGCAGCCTAACAGTGCCACTTAAAACTTCCAAAAATGGATTGATGAGATCAAATAGGCTCTCTCATCATATTAAAATAAAGTTTACAGATATGGGAATATAAAATAACATTCCCAAACATAACAAAGAAGAGCTTAAAAGAAGTGACATAAAAGAGAGTACTTAAAAAGAAAGGGAGAGGATAGATCTCTTACGAAAATTCGGCAGCCTAACGGCGCCACTCAAATCATCCAAAATGGATTGATGAGAGAGAATAGGGTCTCTCATCATATGAACATAAAAATTATAGTAATAGTAATATAAATTAACATCCCAATAACAAGAAATATGATCTTTAAACGGAATGACATAAAATAGTGTACTTAAAAAGAAAGAGAGGAGTAGGATCCCTTACCTCGGATCTGACATGACTCGATCGTTCTTTAACGTCCTAAATAATAAACGTGAGTTATTTTACACTTTATTAAGAACCTTTTTCTAGTTCATTATTCCTTTTTTATCACGTATTTCTATGTTATAAAAATTATGTAATCATTTATGTTAATAATGTTTGTCTTGTCGATATTTGGTTCTTAAGTCAAAAGTGGACTTCTTACAATTACATGTTGTTCGTGTGGTCAAATGTTCATTATATCTAGAATTATATTCATGATTTTGATATCATATATATAATATATAACTAGAATATACATGTATTTATAATATTACATAATCATTTAGAGTTAAGAAATGAAATGCACCGTTCATGGAGACGGTAAGCCGTACGTAACCAGGAACACTACTTTCATTTCTATGTCATATTAATGGAATTAAAACCAAATGAAAGGTATATATATTTTCATTCCAGAATTATATTAATCATTTATATGTAACATACATCATATATAATAACTTTAAATCCATCCTTTATACATCCCACATATGGCATTAACGAATCAAATCACTTTGAGGGGGCGGTAGTCCGCATTTCCTAAAATGAAATTATCATGTTTACCCACAATGAAAACCATAAAGGTATGCCACAAAGAAATATACAGAAACAGAAACATATTATATATCATATATAAATATAGTGACATCTTAATGGCCACATTTTAAGGTGTTATATGAGTGTTGAACAGTCATCGTTTCGTGAGGCAGAAATTTTCCATCCACAGAAACAGTATGTTCTTTAACCATTTGATGTAGGTTTGTGTAAGTGTAGCTCGAATTGTTCTTATAACAACATCCTGGTATATTTAATATACTGTAGTTGTTACAAAATAAATTAATAAAAATAGTTTAGGGGGTTGGAGAAGCAAAATAATACAAAAGAACACAAGTGAAGACATTACCTTAAAATTTGGTAACTCCCGTTGGTTTGAGCTCAAAGGCTTCCTTGGGAAGACTTCTGCCCAATGTGAGGCTTCAAGGAGTTATAGAGGGAAGTGGAGAGACAAAATGGGCAGGGGTTGGAGGAGCCAAATGCTTTTAGAGTGTGGGTATGGAGGTAGAGGTGGGGGCCTTTTATAAGAGGAGAGGAGGGGCACTATTGTAAAGTTACAAAATGTTACTTTATTTTCAAAAGATTTTCGGATTTTAAAGGTCCAAAATTGATGTATTTAGAGGATAAGGTGATAAGGGTTCGAAATCCACTCATCCAATAGGTTTTTGACATGTGTAGGTCTTAGATATTACATTATCCTTCCATTTTATTTAAATTGTTAAATAATGAGGTAATCGTTGCATCATCATGATGTAATAAATAATTTAATTCATTTAACCTTTAAAAATTAAAAAAAAAATACTATGATGTAGGAAATCTTTTTAGATTTCCAATGACTATTTATAGTAAAAATTATAACTTGTAAAACCCCATGAAAAAAATTGTTTTAGTAAAACATCTCATGTTTGTGTCATTTTTACTTCAACATTAAATAAAAAGATATTTATGTCATTTTCCAACCAATGTAGCTCCATGGGGTCCCCAAGATGACCCATTGATTGTATTGGTCGGCCATGACACATCCAATGAGGGTATGACATGTTTCTAGGTAATTTAATTTTATTAAAACATTATTCTTACCATAATCTACACTAATTACCTCTAATCGTGATTAAAAACTTAATAAAGTACTATTCATCAAAAAATTATTTTTATCCCATTGAACCACATTTTACTTCTTAATGACAACCATGTATGTCGGATTTTTGAAATTCAAAACACAAATATGGAAAAATTTCTTTTAAATGGAAAAATCAGTTTTTATAAGTACCACTTAGTGGTTTCACTATTCATCAAAAATTGATGTTTTTCAGAAAAATCCCAAAAAATCACCCTAAGCTATATTTGATATTTCAAATTCAAAAATGAAGTCTATTTTAAAAAATTCAAAACATATAAGTCACATTAATTAATTTTATAATTAATTCCCGCTATCAGAGCAAATATCGTGTTTTTATGAAACAATAAGTATCAAAAGATTGGCACTAGTTTAAGTCTGATTTCAAAGTGAAATTAATTCCAATGACCAATATTGGATTTAATGGTAAAAATATATTCTAATTTAAATTTAAAAAAAATTCAAAATATAATCTAATAATATAAATAAATTATATTAAAAAGAGGTTTTGAATTAAAATACAACATTTTACACTAGTAAAAAAATGAACTTTATCGGAATGATACCAAAAATTTACACAAAGTAAATTTTGATATCCCAATTCTTAAGAAGAGTTTTATTTGGTCTAATAGAATGTATAAGAGTGAACAAAACTATATTTAATGATGGTTCACCCTCAAAAGGCGATAAGTGAACCTTTAGTGAAAACTAGGGAATATACGCCTAAAATTTAATTCTTTCCGTATTTTAAGCCTTTATCTTTTATTGGATAAATGTAAAAACATTTAAAAACATATATAATCATATTTTAGTTATTTCTATCTATTACCACTAATACAATGGCTACATGTTAACTACCATTTAAAATAATATTATTTTATTATTAGAGTGCAACGTAATATTCCCAAGAAACTCGTTGTTGCGTGTTGGGTACGCCATCGAGCATAGCGTCACCTTTAAAGTCATATTAATATTTTATTCACAAATATGGAAAAATATGAAAATTTAATATTCTTTATTTATCTGGGGTGTTACATCCTTCACCCCTTTTGGGAATTGCGTCCTCGTAATTTTTAAAATTGAGCTTGGAAACATCCTTGAATGTCCCACATCGGAACAAGAGTCGGTAAAACAATCACATTAAAATAAAGGAAGATAAGTACAAAGGTCACCCGAGTTAACCCATACTAGGATTCCATGTTGAAAAACATGGACATTGTTGAAAAAGAAAAGGGTCATGTTCTAGAGGGAGAGTGATAGTAAACATGTCTAGGAGAAAGTTAACCATAAGAAAATCACAAACTTGTGATGGGGTAAACGGTATTCGATTCCCCAGTAGGAAAAGTTAATAGACAACATTTTTTTTAAGTTACTTTTTATTGAGGAATTTATTCATAAGGAAACATAATCACTTATCATGTTGAATTTCAACTTTTACTAGATTCCTTAATCAAACTCATATTTTTTCCTAAAGACAAGTATTTAGGGAGACTTGTTTGCATTAAGAGTACTATAATCAACTTCTAGAGAATCACCTAATCCACAAAAGAGAACTATATACTTCCATTTTATTTAGGATTTAACCAAAAACAAAACCAAAAAGGTTATTACAAGGTCAGATAATCCCGAAAAGGATAAACCTTTAAAAAGAAAATCTATGCTTAATCTCCAAAATTTGTCCATCAAAACCCAAAGTTCAACGAGGACCATCCGATAAACAATTTGTCCATAAAAGTCTTCAAAGTAAACCTATCTAAGATTGAAACCCAAATATTTGAAGGATTTAGTCACATAGTCTTCAAAGTTAAATCGTAACATTTATCTCCAAACAACATCAGTTGCTCCAAAAGTCTCGTATTGAAATGTAATTAACCTAATCACATATCCTCCATGATAGGTTAATCATTTTCATAAATAACCCAAAATAAACTTACTCTTAATTCATAAAATCATATAACTAAAAATAATCAGTCAAACTAAACAGGGACTTCACGTAGTCTAGTGGTAGGCGATAAATACCAATCGCACTTTGGTTGTGGGTTCGATTCCCGCAGCTTTGTCCGACGCGACGGGTAGTCACATGGTCTGCGTGTTGTCCTTTTTCCAAAACTATATAATTCTCAATTAATTCCCCAAAAATGGATAAAATCATCAAAAATAACCATAACATAATTTATCCTCAATTTTATCTCATGCCTTTTACTTCAATCATAACATATAGTAACCCATAATTACCTCAAAAGTAAGGATCATATAAACCCAAATGGTTCTTTATAACTATGTCCACAAAAGAAAAGATAACTATTCCTTGAATAAAATTTGCATATATTAAACATCAGGGTTACACATAATATAAAATGTCTTCTAATGTAACTCCATCATCAAAAGAGAAGTAATACTCTTAAGAATTTCACCATAACTCTTGAATCCCTTATATGTTGACATATTACTCATTCAACATTCTTCATGATCAATTAACCATTCCTTTCCAACTTATTCAGACATACCTCTTTCCTAAAAACAAAATCATGAATCATATCGTAAGATTCCAAAATCGAAAAACAATAGTCATGAAATAATACATACCTTTGATTGGTCATTGTCAGTTTCTTCATCCTCAATCGGAATGGCATTAGGTATTGGTAAACTAACATTTGTACGCTCTTGGTGATACAATTCACGAAACATCTTCATAGGACATGTGTTTTCATAATAACCATGCACACCACATTTAAAACATTCAATTGATCCCTCAGAATGAACTTCATTCCCTTTCCTTAAGTCAACTGGATGCTTCCTTTTTCCATGACAGGTTCTTTCTTTATGACCTTCATTTCCACATCTATAGCATATTTCTGTCCCTTTGGAACATTTTCCTAGGTGTTTCTTTCAACATCTTTGACACATAGGATTTTGAACACACTTACCTTTATGATTATTACCTGTACTTCCGTAGGGATTTGTTTCTCGCTTATATGATGCCTTAGAGAAATCACCATGGTTTAGGTGGTCAATCATAACTCCAGATAGTTGGTTGAGGACAATCACATGAGTTCTCATTACAGCTTCCACATCATTTAGTTGCTTACTCAAAAAACTTTCACAGTTTCCTTCACATCCACTATTACTTTGGTGCCTGCTAGATCCATCCATTTACTAAAACCAAAAAGGTCAGTGTGAGTATATCAAAAAACCATCATATACTAATGAGGAAGATAAACACTTAGATATACTTACTCATTCACTTTATCTAAAACTAGGACTCTTTCTGAAATCCTAACCATTATGGTAATACCACTTATGCTTAAAGAATACCCTAACCTCTAAAGTTATCTAAACCGACCTCTGATACCAACTATAAGGCCCCAGCCTTAAACCTTACTTAATATTGAGTTATTACAAGATTACACATTGAGGATCTTTTCAGGATTAGAGTTTTAGAGAATTAGATCATGAAACTTGCATTACATTCCACATTTAAACAAAGTGGTTACATAAAAGATAGTATTCATTCTTCACATCAACGGAAACATATTTAAAATAAAACATGGATTCTTTCTTGACACATTCTTGACACTATCATCCCATCATGTACCTTTCCCTTGACCTGTGAAACACATTTCAAAAACTTGGGATGAACATAAAAAGCTCTGTAAGGGTTATAAAAAATATGGAAAGGAAACATGAGTTCATATATACATAAGAATGAAATCATACTTTACCCATAAAACATAGGCACTTTAACATACCACATCAAATCATGAATTAATCATATAAATCATAAGACATAAAAGGTAACTTGAGGCATTCATAACATTCTTACGTAGGGAGTAACCATCTTGGTTACATTTGGAATACCCACCACAGTATATTCCCTAAATCTATTGGGAAAAACCTTAACATTTCACTCCTTCACGTTACCCAATGCATGGAAGAGCTATATCGAGCTCACCCGCCTTTAGTTTATCATGGAACTACTTGGCTTCATAACAATGCCCAAGAACCATAACATAATCTTATCACATAAAACACGCATAAAGGAAACATAACATTTCCACCTTTCAATAACAAGATATCAATACAACACATTGATATAAAAACATTATGAAAACCATTTTCAATACCAAAATAAAAGAAAAGTAAAACATGGTATTTATTTTTCTTTTAAAAAGAAGGTATGGCTTGTAGAAGAAGCCGAAACTCAAATAATGGTCTTGACAGCGGATAAGTCGTTGTCTCCGCATACGTATGACAAAAAAATTACCTTTTGTCATTTTGTAAAATGATTTGTATAAAAATATTCCTTTTGGATAAACGTAAAAGTCAAAGGGTTTTATACTCCGTATAAAAGAAGGTTGTGTATAAAACAAAATATGCCACAATGAATGGAGATTGAGACGAAGTCCCTTACAAAGACGGTATCCTTGGTTTAAGGATAAATCAATTACATAATTATGTGTGACAAACGAATACACCAAATATAAGTGGATATGAAGTGTAAAATAATCAAATTTCATTCACACATATTCAAAGTATGACATATTCAGTGACTACATGTTGAACCCAAAGAAATCTAAATTGGGTTAAGAAGTTCCCTTGACAGCCTAACGACGTCACTTCAAAATGAGATGATGAGTGATTAAAAAAAGGTATCTCGTCACTTGGAAATAAAATTTACATCAATAAGGATATATGATGACATATCCCAGCATAGCAATATTTAAATTAAAATACCCAACAAAATAATTCTTTTAAAAAGAGTTGGGTGAAAGGTTCTCTTACAGACATGGGTATCTTTCGAAACATACACCTCGTGAAAGAAGGACAATACAACATTGATGTAACTACTCATAAAAGAAAGTATATTACACAATGATTAAAATAATTGGAAGTACATACACCACTCAAATGAAATTGTGGCAAATGTAGCATAAATCTCACGGGAATAAATGTGAGATGAAAAATCCCTTACGAAAACTCGGTAGCCTAACGGCGCCACTTAAAACTTCCAAAAATGGATTAATGAGATCAAATCGGTACTCTCATCTTATTAATATAGTGTTTACAGAAAGAGGAATATAAAAAAACATCCCCCAACATAACAAAGAAGAGATTAAAAGAAGTGACATAAAAGAGAGTACTTAAAAAGAAAGAGAGAGGATAGATCTCTTACGAAAGTTCGGCAGTCTAACGGCGCCACTCAAAACATCCAAAATGGATTGATGAGAGAGAATAGGTTCTCTCATCATATGAACATAAAAATTACAGTAATATTAATATAAAATAACATCACAATAACAAGAAATATTATCTTTAAAAGGAATTACATAAAATAGTGTACTTAAAAAGAAAGAGAGGAGTAGGATCCCTTACCTTGGGTCTGACTTGACTCGATCATTCTTTAACTTCCTGAATAATAAACATGAGTTAATTTAAACATTATTAAGAACCTTCTCCTAGTTAATTATTCCTTTTATATCACTTATTTCCATGTTATAAACATTATGTAATCATTTATGTTAATAATGATTGTTTTGTCGATATTTGGTTCTTAAGTCGAAAGTGGACTTCTTACAGTTACATGTTGTTCGTGTGGTCAAATGTTCATTATATAAAAAATTATATTCATTATTTGGATATCATATATATCATATATATCCGGAATAGACATGTATTTATAATATTACATAATCATTTAGAGGTAAGAAATGAAATGCACCGTTCATGGAGACGGTAAGCCGTACGTACGCATGAATGCTACTTTCATTTCTATGTCATATTAATGGAATTAAAACCAAATGAGAGGTATGTATATTTCAATTCCAGAATTATATTCATAATTTATATGTAACATAAATCATATATAATAACTTTAAATCCATCCTTTATACATCCCACATATGGCATTAACGAATCAAATCACTTTGAGGGGGCGGTAGTCCGCACTTCCTAAAATGAAATTATCGTGTTTACCCACAATGGAAACCATAAAGGCATGCCACAAAAAAAATATACAGAAACATAAACATATTATATATCATATATAAATATAGTGACATCTTAATGGCCACCTTTTAAGGTGTTATATGAGTGTTGAACAATCATCGTTTCATGAGGCAGAAATTCGCCATCCACAGAAACAATATGTTCTTTAACCATTTGATATAGGTGTGTGTAAGTGTAGCTTGAATGAGTCTTATAACAACATCCTAGTATATTGAATATACTGGAGTTGTTACAAAATAAATAAATAAAAAGAGTTTAGGGGTTTGGAGAAGCAAAATAAAACAAAAGAACACAAGTGAAGACATTACCTTAAAATCAGGTAACTACCATTGGTTTGAGCTCAAAGGCTTCCTTGGAAGACATATGCACAATGTGAGGCTTCAAGGAGTTATGGAGGGAAGTGGAGAGACAAAATGGTCAGGGGTTGGACGAGCAAAAGGCTTTGGGAGTGTGGGTAAGGAGGTAGAGGTTGGGGCCTTTTATAAGAGGAGAGGAGGGGCACTCTTGTAAAGTTACAAAATGTTACTTTATTTTCAAAAGAGATTCATATTTTAAAGGTCCCAAATTGATGTATTTCGAGAATAAGGTGATACTGGTTCGATTTCCACTAATCAAATAAGTTTTGGACATGTGTAGTTCTTATATATTACATTATCATTCCATTTTATTTAAATAGTTAAATAATGAGGTCATCGCTGCATCATCATGATGTCATAAATAATTTAATTTATTTAATGTCTAAAAATTATAAAAAAAATACTATGATGTAGGAAATATTTTTAGCTTTCCAATGACTATTTATAATTAAAAATATGACTTGTATAACCCCATGTAAAAATTGTTTTAGTAAAATATCTCATGTTTGTGTAATTTTTACTTTAACATTAAATAAAAAGATATTTATGTCATTTTCCAACCAAAGTGGCTCCATGGGGTCCCCAAGTTGACCCATGGATTTTCTTGGTCGGCCAGGACACATCCAATGAGGGTAGGACATGTGTCTATGTCATTTCATTTTATTAAAACATTATTCTTACCATAAACTACACTAATTACCTCTAATCGATATTAAAAACTTAAAAAGTTTCTATTCACCAAAAAAGATTTATACCATTGAACCACATTTTACATCTTAATGACAACCATTTATGTCTGATTTTTGAAATTCAAAATACAAAGATGGCGAAATTTCATTTAAACGGAAAAATCAGTTTTTATAAGTACCACTTAGTGGTTTCACTATTCATCAAAAATTGATGTTTTTCAGTAAAATACCTATCATTCACCCTAAGATATATTTGATATTCTGAATTCAAAAATGAAGTCAATTTTACATAATTCAAAACATATAAGTCACATTAATTAATTTAATAATTAATTCCCACTGTCAGAGCAAATAGCGTGTTTTTATGAAACAATAAGTATCAAATGATTGACACTAGTTTAAGTCTGATTTCAACGTGAAATTAATTCCAACGACCACTATTGGATTTAATGTTAAAAATATATTATAATTTCACTTTAAAACCAAATCAAAAGATAGTCTAATCATATAAATAAATTAGATTAAAAAGAGGTTATGAATTAAAATACAACATTTTAAACTATTCATTAAAAAAATGAACTTTATCAGAAAGATACCAAAAATTAACACAAAGTAAATTTTGATGTCCCAATTCATAATAAGAGTTTTATTTGGTCCAATAGAATGTATAAGAGTGAACAAAACTATATTTAATTAAGGATCGCCTTCAAAAGGAGGCAAGTGAACCTTTAGTGAAAACTAGGGCATATACACCTAAAATTGAATTCTTTCCATATTTTAAGCCTTTTTCTTTTATTGGATAAATGTAAAAACATTTAAAAACATATATAACAATATTTTAGTTATTTCTATCCAATACCTCCAATACAATGGCTACATGTTAACTACCATTTAAAATAATATTATTTTCTTATTAGAGTGCAACGTAAGATTCCCAAGAAACTCGTTGTTGCGTATTCGGTACGCCATCTAGCATAGCGTCCCATTTAAAGTCATATTAATATTTTATTCACAAATATGGATAAATATGAATATTTCATATTCTTTATTTACCTGGGGTGTTACACCTTGACCCTGAACATAACATGAAAAAGGGATTTTCTTATGTCTCTTATGGACCTTATGAGGAATTTTCATTGTAATATGTGATTTTCTATAAGAGTATGTCATCAGTAATTTTATTCTTAGAGGAAGGATTCATACCTATCATTCTTGTATTTTTCTTTATTGTTATTCCTTATATGATAAAAATCATGATTGAGGAGTTCTATGTGATTTTTTAATGCAATTCAACCTTGAATTCCTCATGTTGTATTACAAGAGAGTGGATATGAGCACACTATATAGGTGGTGGGTCATGAGCCAAGAATTATTACTCAACTAGTGACACATGAGGGAACTCATAACTATATTACATAGGGATCCAATGCTCAGTTCGGTGAGAGAATTATAAGGCGTATGAAGTATATTCCAGGCGGTCCTCGACATTCCATACTTATGGAGGAGCTGACACGAGACATCCAACTATATCATCCTCCCAGCTTGTCATGGGGTATAGGACCTCGTGTGGTATGGTTTGAGTTAGTGGCTATGGATTCTGTCATAGATCATCTTAAAACGCATCATGAGTAGTGTGTCAAGCACCCTACCTACATGCTCTGTGAATCCTCCAAGTGTGTGTGTAATGTCATTTCTCAATATTACCATTCAAAATGGATGATATGGAAACATATACTGATATATTTTATTGAACACATCATTATGATGACATTGAAAGTAGATCGATCCAGGGATTTCATTAATGTTCCATAGGACTCTATTAATATGATTGAGTATTCATCACATATCAAAATTTTCTAGAGTTTTTCTCCATATCTGACTAGTGAATTGTTTGCAACTGTTATACATTTTGAAGAAGTTCTTGTACACAAATTCTTTTCATAAGTGATTATATTCTATTTGACTAATTTGATAGAGATAATGAACCTAGACATAATTATAGAAAATAATCTCAGAGAGCATTTTATGAGAGATAGGGTGGTTTAGTTCCAAAATGTGGTGATGGTTTATACAGCACTCAAAATCACCAATTCAGGGGTTCACATGGGGGAATTCCTAACTAGGTTACATGAAATGAATCCAAAATGTGTCACTTGAGTGGAAGTATAGACCAGAATAAGCCTGGGTGCATGTGGATCCTAATAGAATTAAATGACCAAGGAAGGATGGATCATCATCATCCCTTATGCAATTTTTTTCCTCCATCATTAATTGTTGGTGGATCCTTAAAAGCCCCACTATTAGGTACGAGATCTATGAATCCATGTCATGATTGTAGTTTTTTATCTTCTAGATAATTGGGCAACTATGATAATGGCAGTGGTTGAGGAAGTCTGACACCAAATATTGAACATCAATATTGTGGAAATTCTTAAGAAATTCAAGCAGCATCTCTTGGCCACAATTCAATCCATATGTATGCAGTGCATCCAGCGCTAGTGGAGCATAGTTTGTGGATATCTACATATAAAGGTTCTATTTTGGTTTCATCTAACTCAATTTATACCCATTTAAATATATGTGCTTTACAATCCCAAACACGTTGTGCTATCATTGACAGTCTTGGTCCTACAATTCAGTAAATCTATAGCTTTATCTCTTGAATAATTCAATTAGGGTTCAGAATAGAGCGATTAATTCAATGAAATGAGTTACACCTTGATATAGATGGGTAACATATTTTCTAGAGTTTCTTTTACATTGAGATGATTGGAATTGATGTTATTCCTAATACGAACCATTCTGTGCCTTATTGTTCATAATTTGATTTATATCTTCTTATAGTGGACATTCTATCACATAAAGGATGAAATATATACAGATGAGTGAGTGAGATATCTAGATAGATCAATCTCGACACATGTGAACTGGTCTAGGTAGTTTGAAAACCCAGTTAGTGAGTCTCATTATGAGCGACCGTGGAATTTTTTTAGAAGAGTTCCATCCATTTGGGGATCGATTCAAGGACATCTTCCCTAATTATTTATTGGGTTTAATTCATGAGAGGGAGAGGTTACATTCAATATAGAGATATTACCAGGTGTGGCACCGATGTCCATTCTTTCTAAAACCCTCATAGATCATAAGTCGTATCTTGAAGGTCTTGAGTCTAATTTCTTTATATGACCCATCAAATCTATATGGGGTTCACCATTATTTTCTATAATAAAGTTGACGACACCATCCAATTTTTTGTGGATTACAAATGGTAGAAATATATATCAGTGAAAAAACATTATATAGATCTTCAGATAGATGACTAAATCGATTAGATTTGTGGATAATAAAGTGAATATATTTTTTATTGAGTTCTATATAACATCGGTATAGTTTGAGGCCATCAAATAATCCATTTACAAAATTTTGGAGTGGGTACGTATTGTAATTGTATCTATTTATTCCATTTGGCCCAATGAATTAACTAGTATCCTTTTGGATGGTATGAATAATGTTTCCCATATGTATATTGATTCCACTGTGGTATGACTTATAGACGACTTCTTAATGTACATGCACATATGTAATGACCACACCCATCTCGATAACGTGTTTATTACACTACGAGATAACTTGATATATTCAATTACTAGTAAATTATACATCTGTATTTTCAAGGTTAGCATCATGGTTCATATCACTTCCTGTGAATTCATATCTATCAACCAAAATAAAGTTTTTGCATTGCTTCCTAGGAGCAGCCCAATATTATGTCATACATATGCATTTCCATTGATATATTTTGATATTCCAAGAAAGTTATCAAGGAAATATTACGATAGGATGTTCATATTAAAGTCCTAACTAAAAATGGTGTATAATTCCTAGGGCGTGAAGATTGTGATAAGGATTTTTAAGAGTCAAATAGAAGACTCACCTTACAACTAATATTTATTCTTCCTATGGAAGGTAGAGGTTATATGGTCTAATATGATACTTCATGGATCAGGATTGATGTAGTTCTAATGCATGGTTATTAGGTCAAATTATTCAGATCTCTCTAGTTTAGGATTCATACAAGGAAAAATCTTATATATGACCAAAAGATAGAATATATTTTTGTTTCTCTTGATAGCTAGATGCATTACCTATTGGTAGAGGGATTCAATGTTCACAAAGATTAGAAAATAATAAAATATATATCTACTTCATAGTTACGAAATATGAGCTAGCTAAAGCAGGCGGAATACGTACAAACATTGATCCTAGAGATTTATTACACTTCAAGTAAGGGTAATGTCATCGATAAATACTTAATCTAGAAAAGGTAGATACAATCCATCAAGGGGGCCAGTCATGAGTGGAACATGATTATAATATTTTCAGAGATGAATCTAAAGGTTCCTTACCATAATGGGAAACCAGTATTATTAGCTCTAGAAGTGAACTCCTCACAAATGGAGCAGTTTTTGATGAGTCATTCATCAGATTCATAGGGACTCATTTTAAGGGATAGAGTCATAGGTGAGAACACAAATTCAGGTTGGGCTGATTATAGAGGTGAGACTCTACTATTAATTTTGCATTGTATGGGTACCTTATATTGTAAAAGGATATATGATGAGGGAATATCATTCCTCTTTATGAGATTTGAAACCTAGGAGTACCATGATGTATCAATATATACATATTCAGTACCAGTGTCCATGTATGAATAAGGAAATAGTATGTTTCATTACTTGATGATCCACCAGTTAGCAGGTGAATACAAAGAACCATCAACATTGTAGACTTCTCCATACTTAATCCATTCACAAGGGAAAAAGTAATGAAATAACTTTAGAATTCATGAAAATATTTTCATGATAACATCATGGTAGTAATTCATTTTGGTGGCCTTTTATAGGAACATTGATGTCACACACTTTCTACGGATATGCTAATCCTTCTTCATTGACGAGCTAAGAGGTATTTATATATGGTAGATAGTGTGACATCATAGGTAGACATTATATAGTTTTAGACCATGAATATAGGTTTCAATCATGTTTTTAGAACAGTTTCATATAGAACCAAGATCACAATTTTTATTGATCACTGCATATCCCTCATGGAATAATGGGTTGTCTGAAGAGACTAATCGAGGGTTACTTGATATGCTACATTTTATTATTCATGATATTGGAGGTTCCTGGGGGAACTCTATTTTTATATAGTAGTTTTCAAAGCATAAAATCATTTATGAAAATATTTAAATGGCATTTTATGAGGTCCAATATTTTAGTTCATGTCATTCACGATTATCCTTGCAAAAGGCAGGTGATGAATCACTATAGGGTCCTCATCTCATTTTGTAAAATTCATAAAAATTCCACATTATTCAGAAGATTATGGCTACAAATTAGTTTTAAGAAACATGATCTTCATCTCCGGTTTGTTTTCCTTTTCGGGTTGTTTTAGAGAAAAAAAAGATTTTTTTGAAATTTTTTATGTACACGTCATGTACTTTATGAGTACATGCCCTGTACTTGGTTTTCACATAATTTTGTGTGATGGAAATGTAATGGTCGCACACCAGGTTGTGATGGGGTGACCTGGGGACCGCCTTACATGGATTATATAATTTACAAGTACACTCCATCTACAACCAATGTACACACCGTAAATTTCATTTTTTTCATTATACATACTAGGATCGTGTCTCATCACCTAAAAGACCTTCATCTCAAACTAGTTTTCCCGAGGGATCCCGTACGGCCACGATCTTCATCGGAACCCATGACCGAGCATCTGATCTCTGATTCATCTAAATTCGATTTCATTATGATCGCCACGGCATGATCTTCCTTATTATAGGGATTTTTTTCATGATTATTCATCCTTCTCATGTTATCCTCAGTTGAAGGTTTTGATAGTTTTTGTTGATCTACCATATTCTTGGGTGATTCAAGGCTTGTGGTTCAAGCATAGCGATCTCGTAACACCGAGGTAGGTGGTTTGGGCCTCTCTGTTGAATGTATTTTAGATATGTGTTAAATTTTGTTCAATAACCTGTAATAGGGTATTGTGTGTTTACTATTTTTTCCTGCTTAATTACCTCCCATTATTTTGTGCATGTGTAGAGGCTATCTAAATGTAAATAGGGTTGATTGTTATGCTTTGTAAGTGGTTTCCCTTGCATGTTTATTTTATGGCTGTTTGGTCTTGTTTAGACTATTAGGTTTCATTGATGTTTTCCCATGACTAGTACTATAAGATGGAGTGATTATTTAATCTAACATGATTGATATGTTGTAGACTATTTATCTATGTAGATATTGAGGTTTATTTTGGTCGTATTTCATTGTAATGCTTGTTTGACTTACAGAGGTTAGAAAAAACATAGTGTAGCTGACAAAAAAGGGAATTTACCATGTGAGCTTCTTCAGAAAGTATTTATCCACTTTAGAATATAAGGGGAATTTACCGTGAGAACATCCTCAGAGATTCTTTAAACACTTATGAATATAAGGGGAATTGACCGTGTGGGCATCCTCAGAGAGTGATTAACTAGTTTTGACTATAAGGGGAATAGATAGTGTGAGCTTCCTTAGAGAGTCCTTATTACTTTTGGCAATACGGGAAATTGACTGAGTGTGCTTTCTCAGAGAGTTTTTATAGTATAGTTATAAATGAACCAGAGGGGATAGGTGGTGTGTACATCCTATATGGTTACATGTTGTGAATAGCTACATACATGATATGTGGAATTGAATTCTTTGAAATTGTGGAATTGATTACTATTGAGTACTTCCTTGTTTACTACCCTTTAACTCATTGCATTTCATATATATTCACTAACTCTAAGGCATAGATATTTTGGTGGATTCCCAAGGGGATTAGTCCCACACCATATTTGGGTCATGCTTTTGGGCCCAAATAGATTATATTGATATTGGTATAAATAAGGGAAATCGCCCTGCTACTTTAGGATTTTGACTACATTAGAGTTGGTGAGCATTGGACCAACCAGAGGCTTGTGATGCTAAATAGTTTTTATTTGTTTCAATTATAATTAGTTTAATACTTTTTGTATTCCTACATTGTGGTTGTTTGGATGCTTTCTTAGACTTATGATTCACGAATCATTTATATACGTGCTCCAGTTTCTTCTTACTTTCAGTCTTTCGTTGTTTACTATTTTATGGTGTGTTTACTACATCCAATGATGTATATATGTTTATTATTTCTATTGTGTTCTCTTCAAATAATGAAACAATTTTCCCATTATCAAACATAAGGTCCTCACTGTTAGTCGGTAGCCTCTGGCATTTGGGGAATTGCGCTTGAGGCCATAGGTCTAACCGAGTACAGGGCGTCTTTGGGTGGCTTCTGGAACTGGGATGTTACAATGTGGTATTAGAGGAATTTTTTTCCCTTGACATACTGTTTGGAGCCTAGATTTAGGGATAGGATGAATAGGTACATGGTAATATGTTGGGCCTAGGAGTAGTTATCCCATGAACAGGGAAAATCCAATCAACCTCATTAGTTCATGTTTTCTGGTTTTGCAAATTTGCAATTGATTTTTTTTCACTGTTGGGAAATTTTCATGTTTTGTGCTGTTATTGGTTATGATATGGAGGTTCTATTACAGTTTCAACCTGATGAGATGAGGTTATTCCATCCCATTCATCATATAAGCATTGACTAGAAATCACACGTCATGTACTCTTGCCAAGCCATTTAGTGTGAATTATGAATTTCATGTTCTAATGATAGATGTTTTTCTAGATCTTCATGATGTTGTGATAGATAACTTGATAGAATACCTTATTTTTATTGGGAATTTAATTGTGTATGGTTTAGTTTGAAGAATGCCAAACATTGGTTCTTATGGTGTTATAAGCCCTCATGGATCCAAATTTTGGTAGATAATTAACCTCTTAGGCTTATATAAGACATTTATAAGTTGCCGTGTTTTGATTCATGGGGATTATGCGCCGTCACGAATTGGAATTTTGAACTTTAATGTTCATTTTAGTGTTTTTACGGGGTTTGGAGTAGTTTATGAGGCTTACTATTTAAAATAACCTATAATGCATGTTGTGTACTGATGAATACATGCCATGGGTTCTTCTATTTGGGAAGAAACTGTTTTTTCTTAATTACAGGTCATGTACTGTATGTACACGCCTTGTAGTCTCTAACCATGACACTGTCTATGTGGGATGTGACTCGGGGTTGGGAAATCCTTTAGTAGACGCCATGTCCATCTGGTACACGCTGTGTAGTGTGAGTCGTGTATCCAACTATGTCACTAAAAACACAGGTCGACGAAGTTCGTCTAGTACACACCATGTCTTGTACAAACACGTCGTGTAGTCTTGTTCTAGATGAACTATGTGACATTTCCTTATATGAGAACTTGGTTAGGGGAAGAGGATTCATGTACATGGTGTATGTTAGGACAACACACCATGTATGGGGTGTTACATGACATGTTTTGGCAGAAGTACATGCCCACGTGAAAGTATTAAGGGAACACACTGTGGATGAATTATACACATGATGTATTTATTTTTTTAAAAAAGGAATTCTTTCTATATCTGGTTCCCTTCTAACACATCATGTTTTTATTCTCTATTAATCATGATCTAAGGTGTGTTCTAGACATTTTAGATTCATGCCACCGAGACATCCTCTGGTTGTCCGCTGATTACATGTTAGTGATCAGACACAAAAAATGGCTAATCATGGACTACCTTCATATCCTCTAGTTGTGACTATCTTGGAACCATCCATCATTCAGGACACAGGGGATGATGCACAGTTCCAAGAGGTATTTATGAGGTTCATGAAGACCTTCGAGGGAGGGCTGAACCCTGCCCCGTCTACGGTAGAGCTGATGCAAGTTTTCCAGCAGCAAAATCCTCCCACCTTCACAGGGTAAGGATGAACTCCGGCAGTAGAGTCTTGGCTGGAAGCCATGATAATGATCTTTGAGCATATGAAGATACCTCCATAAGGGAGGGTGAAAATAGCTAGGTACATGCTTTGAGACTCCACCAAGAGGTGGTGGGATGTGACATCACTGGTAGGACTCCATCATGTCATTGATTGGGATTAGTTGTAGCAAATCTTCTTGTGGCTACTTCTACCCATTGATATCGACGGCTGATCGAGCCTAATATTTTATGAGTTTGGAGAAAGGTACTCTTTTTGTCCTAGAGTATTCCTCTTGATTCAATGAGCTACATCGCTTTACACCATTTCTAGGAGGGATATGAGTTGTTCCTTGGACGTATATTTGAGGATGGTCTTTGACAGGATATCCTATATCAGGTAAACCTCTTCAGGTAGACTTCAATATCTTCTATAGTCTTCCAGGCACTGATCACCTAGCTCAATCTGAGGGATTCTTTAGCTGTGAGCCAGGTAGTTAATCATCCTGAGTTAGTGCTCCTCTAGATGATAGTAGGAAGAGTTGTAGGGATAATTCACATGGATATCTGAGTAGGAGGGATTCATCTTCTGGAAGCCAGGTGGTGTGATGCTACTGCGGGAAGAGCAAGAATACGAGGCCACATTGAATGAGAGACCAAGTGGAGTTCTGATCTTACGGAGAGATTGGTAATCTTTAGCATTCTTATCAGCTCTTCTCACCAGAATCTAGTGACATGGGTTCTCCTATTAGACCTCCTTCAAGATAATCACAACCAGTTTCTCACTACTATGGGAACTGGTGTTCTTCCGGATGTTTAGGATGAGGAGGAGGTTGTGGCCGTTGTTGTCATATGCCATGCTTTCTACGACAATAGGGAGGATCAGCCCAGGGTCTACAGGCAGGGTCATTGAGTTGTGGTGTTTTCTAGATTTTTGTAGTGGAACAGACCTAGTAGGAGAAGGATCCCAGACCCTCTACATTTATAGGTACGATCCTAGTTTCCTATGTTTTAACTTATACTATTTTGATAGAGGCGATTACCATATCTTTATATTTGTTGCTATTGTGGAGAGCCATTGGAGCTGCATATTTTCTGTACTGATATCTTGACGCTAGACACTCCGTTGGGGACTAAAACGACTAGTGTGTGTTTGGGTAAGGAGTTCTCTCTAGAGGATGGTGGGTGCCACTTCTCAGGGCACCTGTATATTCTAGAGATGACTGGATTTGATCACATTTATGGAATGGACTGGTTAGTTCCCTTCCTTGTAGTTGTCAATTTTGATCGTCGTAGGGTGAGTTTCAAATCACCAGAGGGAGGATCATTTATTCATAACGGAGAATGTGATGCGTAAGAAAGCATAGCAGGACCCAAGCATCATTGGTTGGGAGGAGTTACAACCCATAATTCTATTCTATATTTGAATGACTAGGGGAATTCACATACGTACTTTCCTCAAGTGGTGGATTTTTTCAAGTTCATCTTTCTAGTGGACATTTCAGGTTTACCTCCACAGTGTGAGGTTTAAATTTCTTTTGAGATCAAGGAAGGAGAGGAACCAGTGTCCATTCCTCTTTATAAGATAACTACATTAGAGTTACATGAGCTTAGGAAGCAGTTGGAAGAGTTACAGGAAAAGGGTTTCATCCAACCCAGAACATTTCTATGTGGTTTTCCTATTCTGTTTGTGAAGAAGACTGACGATACCCTAGGATTTGTGTGGATTATCAGATTCTGAATGAGTGGATGGTCAAGAAACAATATACCTTTCCTAGGATTAATGATCTCTTTGATCTACCTCACGGATCCTAGGTATTCTAGAAGTTTTACTTGAGATCCGGTAATCATCAGTTGCACATTAGACCATTTGATTTACCTCTTACAACTTTCTAAAGTAGGTATGGTTTATACGAGTATGTGGTTATGATGTTAGGTCTCACTTAAATTCTTGGAATATTCATGGAACTGATGAACCGAGTGTCCCATCTGTAACACCCCAAACTTCTACGGTACGCTTCTCTTTGAATAATGTGAAAGCATGTGTTGTACGCAACACCGAGTTCTAAAACACCATAACCGATCAAACTAGCCATTATGAATAGTAATAACTACTTTTTGAAATTATATATAGTTTATATTTCAAAATAGACTTCATTTTTCGATTCGGAATATCGAATTCAGCCTAGGGTGATATTTTGGAACTTTTCGGATAACACTTATATTTTGATGAATAGTGAAAATTACTATATTTTAATTAAAAAAAACTTTTTTAATCGAAATAATTTATATTGATAAGTAATTAATTTTAGTGGTTTTAAAGTATATTTAGAATATATTTTTACCAATTAATATAATGTTGGTCATTGTAAATAATTTTACAATTAAACCAGATATAAACAAGTGTCAATCTTTTGATAGTTATTACCTCTTAAAAACACACTTTTTGTTTTAACAACGAGAATTAATTTTAAATTAATTTTTGCCACTTCTGTGTTTTGAATTTGGAAAAATGGATTCCATATTTGGAATCAGGAAGTTCAAATTGTGTAAATAGGTAACTTTTATTTTTAGACATTTTGAATAATTACTTCTGTAAATATTTTATTTACCATGGTTAAGGGTAAATCCAGTAAATAAGGGTTAAAATATAATATTACAATATTACTAAATTACCCTAAAACGTGTCCTAACCTTATTTTGTGATACATGTTCGACCATCGGCATATTTGGGTCGATTTTGGGACCCCATGGAGACACTTGTAGGCGATAGGGACACTTTATTTTAATTATGTTAAAATAAGTACAAAAATGACATAAGAATATATCTTTTAGAAAAACAATTTTCACATAGGGTTATATATGTTGGATTTTAGACTATAAATATTCATTAGAAATATAAAAATATTTCATACATAATGATAGTTTATTTATAATTTTTAGACTTTAAATAATTTATTTTATTTATGACACAATGATGATGTAGTAATTACTATAATAGTGACAAATTAAAATTATTGATATTATAAATACCCAAATAAATGCAATTTGAGAATTTTAATGAATTACAATAATTTTATAGGATAATATGAAATATTATTATTGATTTAATTTACTTTTTTCGAAGTAATAATTCTGTTATGAGTTTCACAAAAATCAACTATTGAATAGTGTTAAAATTGACATAAAAGAGTTTTAAAAACAAATATTATATTATTAATTAATATTAAATTCCTAAAAATCTACGGTTTGGCCAAGAGACTTATATCATTATAGGTGTATCACTAATGGACCACTTGGGAGTCTCTTGGATGTATATAGTATGTTTATTAACTATATAATATAAAAATACAATGTGACATGGTAAATGTCAAACTAATTAACAACGAGTTAAAACTAAAGGATAAGGTTAATATAATGGGCCAAACCTGTCTAAATTTTATTGGGTGAATTTTTTTTGACCTATCCACACCTTAACATTTAAATAATCCACTTTGGATCCATTTGAAACCGAATATGAATTTATTATAAATTAATATTTCTAGCTTTTCCAAAGGTTCCCCTCACCCCACTTATAAAAGGGCACTCATCCTTCTCATTTATTCACACCTTCAAAGCCTTTTTGTTCGGCCGAAATCTGACCCAATACTCTCCCAACTTCCCTCACTACATCCTAGAGGCCTTATTTTGATCCGAAAGCCATCCAATGGGGCCCTTTTGATCAAATCAAAAGGAAGAACCCGAAGAAGTGGTAATGATTTCACCACCCTTTTCGAAGTTCCTTTCTTCATCCACTTCATCTTCCATTGTTATTACCATTCTAAAATAATATCTCCAGTATCATATATATACTTTGATGTTATTATAGATACGGTACAACCATATTCAGTATTCTATCCATCCTATGAATAACATGTCACCATACGTGCGTACGTACGACTTACCGTCTCGACGTCGTGGTTTAATTGTTATTCAAAAAATTATTATTTGGATGGGTATAATAATGATGTGTAATTCATGTAAATAATAAATATAACATGATAATGATTCTTTATATATAATATACCATCCCATTATATATTATTTTAATATCAAAAGATTGATATTGTCGCTCGTGCGTCCGTACGGACTACCATCTCCACGAACGTGATTAGATTCATTCTCCATCATATCCATTCAAGTATAATTCTCATTTGATGATTAATAATAGTATCTAAGGACTTTATATCATTCTATATATGATTAAGATTCAACCTATCCACGAAAACATTTCTTACATAACAAAACATATAAAATAAAATGAGTACGTTAACAACCGAAACAACGACAATACTAAGATATTATTAACAAATAAATGTTAAAAGATCATATATGATATCATATTAATTTATATGATTCTTTTATAATTTATTAACAATTATTTAACCATTATACAGGAGGTTAACCTACCCCAACCAAGGAAAAGTACAAGGTAAGGGTTTATTTCGCAATCTCTTCATTATCCGAGGTTGTTTATACGTAATAATCTACTGGGTTCATCTTTATCATCCACATCCATGTTTCCTAAAAATGTATTTCAAAACATATTTACTATTTAAAAGATTATGGGTTAAAGTAATTTATACCATTGTTTTAATTTTTATAAGAGTTTTATAAAGGAATCTTTCCTTCATTTTCCAAACAAGGTGCTTTTTAACCTTTTTGACAGAATTAAGGTAAGAATGTTTTTTTAACTTATACGGTAGTTACGGTTATTTTCCGCCGTTATAAATTCTTCGAAGCTTCCCTTACAAGCTTATAAAAATATTTTCAAAGAAAATTTTTTATTTTATAAATATATGACTCTTCAATGATTTCAAAATAGAAAGAGTTATTTTTCTAAAAAGAGTTTTGATTTCATCTATGTCAAAATCCTTTGATGGATTTTGCTCTTATTTGAAGTTGATTTATTATGATACAAAACATCGATATTGTATTGAAGGTTTTGTGATATGTTTGACTGTGGATGTGATATTTTTATTCCATTCATAGTTTATGGTGAATGTATTTACATTTCATATTCTTGTTTTGAGACGAATGTTTATGTTATGTTTAAACCTTTTCATATGGGAATGCATTGGTCTAAATATGTGACTGGTGGAGCCCACTATAGCTCCTCAATGCATCGGTCGGTCTCATGAGACAAACTAGTGTCTTGGCACAATGCCTTAACAAAATATTATTTGTAGTCTTGGCACGAGGCCTTGGCTATGTGGTTATGATAGTCTGGCATTATGCATTCCATCATTATGAAAGTGGTAATTGATATTGCATGTGATTATTCAATTAGTAGAATATCCATGTGAATAATTAAATGGAATTATTTAATATTATTTTTCCTATTATATTTTGAAGTACATGTTTAAAAGGATTTTGTTTTAGTTATACACTACCTTAAATGTTTATTCTTATTTATGAATGGTTCTGCTATATTGTTATCCTTACTGGGAATTTGAGCTCACCCCATTTCTATGTTTTATTTTTCCTAGGATGTGAAGAAGTAATTTATGAATGACTTGCAGGGATAGTATGTGGGGATATGACTGTGGAATATGGAGACTATATTGTTGTAGTTTTCATTTTTATGATGTAATGTAAAACATTATGAATATATATAGTGTTTCAAAGGATACTAAACCAATCGGTCTTTCGAGATTTAATCTTTCTTGTGATCATGCCAATGTTATGTAATAATACACTCACTCTGGGTAACTATGGTCTGGGCATTACAGTTGGTATCAGAGGAAGTTTAGTACAAACCTTGTAATCTAGATTTAGATAAACTTTGATTAGAGAACATAGATTTAAGATGGGCTTTGAGGATTATTATTGAAGAACATCCTAGAATTTCGGTATTGTATAGATTTTGTGAGTTTTCCGAGAAATACATCCATGTCTGGATACGAGAAGGTAGAGGAGGCTCTGGCATAGAAGTACCTAGGGGTAAAACCTGAAAACACAGCTTTGAGCTAGACTCGAACGGGAACTGGTGCACGACAACAGGCCTTGCCGCACTCTTTGTTACGACACTCCCTGTGGATATGCTTAGGATAAATCTCATTTTCTTTACAAATAATTATGAAGGGTTTATGAGTATATACTTTCTCAAAGAAATTTTTTTATGATTATGTATTATATACATAAATAGTTCAATTTATGTTAAGTGTTTTATAAGTATGTGATTCTGTATTTTGATTCATAAACTGATCTAGTTTATGCCATTGTTTTGAAATGGAGCCTAGTGGAAGAAATGGAAACTGTATCAGTGCATGCACTCCATGTAGGGATTTCCCTCCTGCTCAAGATAATTATAGTGGAGCTGGTGATGAAACTGGTGCCGATCAGCTAATCACCATACTGGGAAAACTCACTCAGGTTATGAATAATAACCTTACCCCTATGGAGCACCATGATCTGCAGTGTGGAGGATCAATGATAGATCGATTCATGAGGAAACAACCACCAACATTCAATGGGAGTACAAATCCCTTAGTATCTGAGCAATGGATAAATTCCTTAGAGAAAATATTTCAGGCTTTAGGGAGTAGTGAAAGGGAAAAAGTTATCATGGCAGTTTACCGACTCACTGGAGATGCTGATCAATGGTGGTCATTGATTCAAAACACAAAGGAAGATGATGAAGTATCAAATATAGAATGGAGGGAGTTCAAAGATCTGTTTTTAGAAAAATACTTTTCTCACGACCATTGAGCAGATATGGAAAGGCAATTTCTGAGTCTGAGACAAAAGGTGGATGAGAATGTCACAAAGTATGAGGCTAACATTACAAGGTTATCAAGGTATGCAGGAGATTATATACGTCTCCCACGAAGTAAGATTGATCATTTCTTCGATGGGTTAAAACCATTTCTCCATCAAGCATTATTCTCACTATCCTTGTCGTCGTACGAAGACATTTTCTCATGTGCTATCAACACTGAAAAGGAATTCTCTAAGTCTTATGACTTTAAAGCAAAGCAAGAGGATAAGAGACATGCAGATCAACCTGGGAATGGAAATAAGGGGAAGAAGGGAAATGTTGAATATCCATCATGTGGTAAATGTGGGACGAAACACCCTGGTACTTGCTTAAAGGGAATGAGAGTCTGTTACATGTGTGGTGAAAAGGCCACAAATCTCGTGATTTCAAGTGGAAGAAGAAAGCTACCAATGTTCTGTATTACAATTGAAGGGATATGGGACATTATGTAAATGAATATCCTAAGCGTCAGGAGAACTTACCTTAGAAAAGGCCAAGGGATCAAGCCCAAGCTTATGCAATCACTACTGTTGAGGTAGAAGCTCCGAAAGATGTGGTGGCAGGTAATTTAATGGTTTCCTCAAGTTTAGAAAATGAATTATTTGATTCTGGATCATCGCATTGTTTCATATCATCCCAGATTGCTAAGAAAAATAGATATTTCCAATTTGATTTAACAAGGGAGTTGTCAGTTAAAACTCCTAAGGGAAGTATCATTGCAACAAAGTTTTGTGAATTAGTCCCCATTAGAGCACATAAATGTTCTTTATCTGTGGATCTCATCGTCATAACTATGATTGAGTTTGATATAATTCTCGGTATGGACTGGCTTTCAGACTATGATGCGAAGATTTATTGTAAGAAGAAAGAGGTTACGATTCTTGATGATGATGATAAGGAACACCTTATCTTTATAGAAGAATCGTCACCACCTAATTCTTATCTAGATCCACCCCCAATAGCTCAACGAAATTCAATTATTGGGGAGGAAGAAAATGAAATGATGGGGGGTGAGGAAAGGAATGTTCAAATATAGGATGTACCTGTTGTGAAAGAATATGTAGATGTATTTCTGGAAGATTTACCGGGACATCCTCCAGAACGTGAAGTTTAGTTTTCCATTGATTTAATTCCTGGATCAAGGCCTATAACGAAGACCCCTTATAGAATGGCCACTGTGGAATTAGTCGAACTAAAGAAACAACTAGAGGAATTTAATAATAAGGTATTAATCTGCTCTAGGGTTTCTCCATGGAGAGCCCATGTTCTTTTTGTTAAAAATAAAGATGGATCTGTTAGGTTATGTATCGACTACAGGGAGATCAATGATATAACAATAAAAAACAAGTATCCCCTGCCATGCATTGATGATTTATTTGACCAACTGCATGGATCTCAATACTTTTCAAAGATTGAACTTCGATCTGGATACCATCAGTTTTGTGTGAGGAAGGAAGACATTCCGAAGATAGAATTTCGAACCAGGTACGAGCATTACGAGTTTACAGTAATGCCTTTTGGATTGACTAATGCACCCTCTGTATTCATGGATCTGATGAATAGAGTTTTCAAAGAGTATCTCGATGAATTTGTGGTGGTATTTATTGATGATATCTTGGTATAATCCAAAAGATACGAAGATCATGAAAATCATTTGCACATTATCCTGAAGACTCTGAGAAGACATGAATTATATGGGAAGTTTAGCATGTGTAAATTATGGCTTCAGGAGATTTTTTTTCTTGGACATATTGTCTCTAAAGATGGGATCTCTGTTGATCCTTCTAAGACCAAGGCAATCCAAGAATGGCCAGTACCTATGAGTATAACTGTGGTATGCAGTTGTATTGGATTGGCAGGTTATTATCGACATTTCATCCAGAATTTTTCCAGATTGGCTAACCCATTAACAAAGCTCACACGTAAAGGGGTTAAATTTGTTTGGACAATAGAGTGTGAAGAATGTTTCAAAGAACTAAAGATAAGATTAGTCAATGCTCCTATATTTACTCTACCATCGGGGAATGATGGGTTCGTTATTTATAGTGATTCATCGAAGAAAGGACTTGGTTGTGTCCTTATGCAGAATTATAGAGTTATTGCCTATGCATCACGATAGTTGAAAATTCTTGAACAAAACTATCCTACTCATGATCTCGAGTTAGGAGCTGTGATCTTTGCTTTATAGATATGGAGGAACTACCTCTATGGTGAAAAATGTGAGATTTATACTGATCGCAAGTGTTTTAAGTATATTTTCTCACAAAAAGAACTCAACATGAGGAAAACGAGATGGATTGGATTACTCAAGGATTATGATTGTATGTTACACTACCACCCGGAGAAAGCAAACAAGGTGGCAGATGCTTTGAGAAGAAAAGACCATGGAGTTTTGAATGTGATGAGAATTGAAAGGGTTCCAATTTTGATGGATCTAGTGAAGATGTACATCAGAATAACCAGGGAAGGTGAAACATCAATGCATTTTTAAATGGTTGCCAAACCATCTTTACTAGAAATGATTAAGAGTTCTCATATCACTGATGAAGAATTTAAAAAGAAGATTAAAGATGTGAATGATGGGAGATTTAGAGACTTTGTGTATGAATATGGAATTTTGAAATTTGGGAAGAGACATTGTGTTCCCGATATACCTGATCTAAAAATGGAATTGCTGGATGATGCTCATAGTTCCAATTTCACTATACACCCTAGGAGCACCAAAATGTACAGAGATTTGAAGGAACATTTTTGGTGGGACAACATGAAGAGGGAGATTGCTGATTTTGTTTCAAGATGTATGGTTTGTCAACAAGTGAAAGCTGGAAAGCAACAACCTGGAGGAGTCATGCAACCTCTTCCTATACCGGAGTGGAAATGGACGAATATTACGATGGACTTTGTCAGGGGGATACTAAAGAATCCTAGAAGGAACGATGAAATATGGGTTATTGTTGATCGTTTTACCAAGTCAGCACATTTTCTTGCTATATGAGAAGATATACCACTGGAACATCAAGCAAGACTATATATTAATGAATTTGTGAGACTTCATGGTGTACCCCTATCGATTGTTTCTGATTGTGATCCCCATTTTACTTCATGATTCTGGAAAAGTCTTCAGAAATCCCTAGATACTAAACTTCATTTGAGCACTGCCTACCACCCTCAGATAGACAGACAATCAGAATGGACTATTCAAACCCTTGAAGACATGTTGAGATTTTGCTCACTAGACATTCAGGGTATGTGGGATCAATATTTACCTCTGGTATAATTTTCCTATAACAATAGAATCGATACGAGTATTCAGATGGCACCATATGAAGCGTTATACAGAAAGAGATGTCGCACACCAACCTGTTGGGATGACGTTGGTGAATGAAAACTTGTAGGTCTAGAACTGGTATAGGAAACAATGGAAAAGTTGAAGGTAAACCAAAATCACATCAAAGCAGCTCAAAGTAGGCAGAAGAGCTATGATGATAATCGAAGGAAGTATTTGGAATTTCAAATTGGTGATCATGTATTCCTGAAGGTATCTCCATGGAAGGGAGTCATACGTTTTGGTAAGAAATGTAAATTGAGTCCCGGGTAGATCGGACCTTTTGAAATTCTAGAACAAATTGGGGCTGTAGCTTACGGATTGGCAATGCCGCCAAGTCTCTCCAAAGTTCACGATGTGTTCCACGTATCCTTATTGAGGAAATACATGCCTGACCCAATGCATGTACTCACCTATGAGGAGTTAGAACTGGAACCCGATATGTCTTATTATGAAGATTCCATCAGGATTCTTGATACGAGAGAACAAGTACTGAGAAACCGGATGACGGTTCTGGTAAAAGTTTTGTGGAGAAACCATAAGATGGAAGAGGCAATGTGGGAACCTGAGGAACTTATGATGGAGAACCACCTGAGTCTTTTCATGTGATAAGTATTCTAGAAATTTCGAGGATGAAATTATTTAAAGGAATGGAGAACGTAACACCCCAAACATCTATGGTACACTTCTCTTTGAATAATGTGAAAGCATGTGTTGTACGCAACACCATGTTCTAACACACCATAACCAATCAAACTAGCTGTTATGAATAGTAATACCAACTTTTTGAAATTATATATATATTATATTTCAAAATAGACTTAATTACTGGATTCAGAATATCGAATTTAGCCTAGGGTGAAATTTTGGAACTTTTTGGATAACACTTATATTTTGATGAATAGAAAAAATTACTAAATATTAATTAAAAACAACTTTTTTAATCGAAATAATTTATGTTGATAAATTTTGAATTTGAGTGGTTTTAAAGTATATTTAGAATATATTTTTACCATTTAATATAATTTTGGTCATTTTACATAATTTTACAATTAAACCAGACATAAAAAAGTGTCAATCTTTTGATAGTTATTATCTGTTAAAAACACGCTTTTTGTTTTAACAACGAGAATTAATTTTAAATTAATTTCTGCCACTTCTGTGTTTTGAATTTTTATAAATGGATTCCATATTTTGAATCATGATGTTCAAATTGTGTAAATAGGTTACTTTTATTTTTAGACATTTTGAATAATTACTTTGGTAAAAATTTTATTTACCATGGTTCAGGGTAAATCCGGTAAATAAGGGTTAAAAAATAATATTATAATAATACTACATTACCCTAAAACATGTCCTGACCTTATTTGTCGATACATGTTCAACCATAGGAATCTTCGGGTCTATTTTGGGACCCCATAGAGCCACTTGTAGGTGATAGGGACACTTTATTTTTATTAAGATAAAATAAGTACAAAAATGACATAATCATATATCTTTTAGAAAAACAATTATTACATTGGGTTATATATGTTGGATTTTCGACTATAAATATTAATTAGAATTCTAAAACAGTTTCATATATAATGATATTTTATTTATAATTTTTAGACTTTAAATAATTTAATTTATTTATGACACAAAGATGATCCAGTAATTACCCTAATAGTGACAAATTAAAATAATTGATATCATAAATATCCAAATTAATATAATTTGAGATTTTTAATGAATTAAAATAAATTTCTAGGATAATTTGACATATTAGGATTGATTTAATTGAATTTTTTCGAAGTAATAATTCTGTTATGAGTCTCACAAAAATCAACTATTAGAAAGTGTCAAAATTGACATAAAAGAGTTTTTAAAACAAATATTAAATTATTATTTGATATTAAATTCCTAAAAATCTAAGGTTCGGCCAAGAGACTTATATCATGATATTTTTATCACTAATGGTCCACTTGTAAGTCTCTTGGATGTATATAGTTTGTTTATTAACTATATAATATAAAAATACAAAGTGACATGGTAAATGTCAAACTAATTAACTAATAGTTAAAACTAAAAGATAAGGTTAATATAATGACCCAAACCTATATAAATTATATTGGATCAATGGTTTTAGACCTATACCCACCTTAACATTTATATAATCCACTTTGGAGCCATTATAAACCGACTATGAATTTATTATAAATTAATATTTCTAGCTTTTCCAAAGGTGCCCCTCACCCCTCTTATAAAAGGGCACTCCTCCATCTCATTTCATCACACCTTCAAAGCCTTTTGGATAGGCCATACTCTACAAAATTAATCTCCAAAATTCTCTCACAACATCCTAGAGGCCTTAGTTTTATCATAAAGCCACCCTACGGATCCCTTTTGATCAAATCAAAAGGAAGAACCCGAAGAAGAAGTAATGATTTCACCACCCTTTTCCAAGTTCCTTTCTTCTTCCACATCTTCATACTTTGTTTTTATCGTTATAAAATAATAACTCCAGTATTATATATATTCGGTGATGTTATTATAAATATGGTACAAAAATATTAAGTATTCTATCCATCAATTGAATAACATGTCACCATACGTGCGTACGTACGGCTTACTGTCTCTACGTCGTGGTGTAATTGTTATTCAATAAATTATTATTTGGATGGGTATAATAATGATGTGTAATTCATGTAAATAATGAATATAACATGATAATGATTTTTTATATATGATATTCCATCCAATTATATATTATTTTAATATCAAAAGAATGATATTGTCGCTCGTGCGTAAGTACGGACTACCGTCTCCACGAATGCGATGAGATTCATTCTCCATCGTATCCATTCAAGTACAATTCTCATTTGATGATTAATAATAGTATCTAAGGACTTGATATCATTCTGGATATGATTAAGATACATCCTATCCATGACAAACATGGCTTAATTAACAAAACATATAAAATAAAATGAGTAAGTTAACACCCGAAACAACAATAATACTATGATATTATTAACAAATCAATGTTAAAAGATCATATATGATATCATATTAATGTATATGATTATTGTATAATTTAATAAAAATTATTTCACCATTATACAGGAGGTTATCCTACCCAACCAAGGAGAAGTACAATGTAAGGGTTTATTTCGCAATCTCTTCATTATCCGAGGTTGTTTATACGTAATAATCTACTAGGATCTTCTTTATCATCCACATCCATGTTTCTTAAAAATGTATTTCAAAACATTTTTAATATTTAAAAGAATATGGGTTAAAGTAATTTATACACTTTTTTGAATTTTTATAAGAGTTTTATAAAGGAATATTTCTATCATTTTAGAAACAAGTTGCTTTTTAACCTTTTCGACAGAATTAAGGTAAGAATTTTTTTTTAACTTATACGACAGGCATGGTTATTTTCCACCATTATAAAATCATCGAAGCTTCCCTTACATTATTATAAGAATATTTTCAAAGAAAATGTATTATTTTATAAATATATGACTCTTAAATGATTTCAAAATAGAAAGAGTTATTTCTCTAAAAAGAGTTTTGATTTCATCAATGTCTACATCCTTTGATGGATTTTACGCTTATTTGAAGTTGATTTATTATGATACTAAACTAATATATTGTATTGAAGGTTTTGTGATATGTTTGAATGTGGATGTGCTATTTTTATACCATTCATAGTTTATGGTGAAAGTATTTACATTTCGTATGCTAGTTTTTATATGAATGTTTATGTTATGTTTAAGCATTTTCATATGGGAATGCATTGGACTTAATATGTGATAGGTGGAGCCCGCTATAGCTCATCGATGCATCAGTAGGTCTCATGAGAAAAACTAGTGTCTTGGCACAAGGCCTTGACAAAATCTTATTTGTAGTCTTGGCATGGGGCCTTGGCTATGTGGTTATGATAGTCTGGCATTATGCATTCCATCATTATAAAAGTGGTTGTTGATATTGCATGTGATTATTCGATTAGTAGAATATCCATGTGATTAAGTAAATGGCATTATTTCATTTTATTTTTTCCATACTATGTTGATGTTCAAGATTAAAAGGCTTTTGTTTTAGTTATACACTGCCTTAAATGTTTGTTCTTATTTATGAACGTTTTTGCTATATTGTTATCCTTACTGGGAATTTGAGCTCACAACTTTTCTATGTTTTATTTTCCCTAGGATGTGATGAAGAAATTTATTAATGACTTGCCGGGATAGTATGTGGGGATATTAGTGTGGAAGATGGAGACTATATTGTTGTAGTTTTCATTTTTATGATGTAATGTAAAACTTTATGAATATATCTAGTGTTTCCAAAGCTACTAAACAAATTGGTCTTTCTAGATTTGATCTTTCTTGTGATCATGCCAATGTTATGTAATAATTCACTGACACTAGGTAACTAGGGTCGAGGCGTTACACCATCCATAAATGGATTCTATTGTGGCGGTCTTCTTGGGCGATAGCTTCGTGGACTCTCACACTCGACACGACCATGTCAACCATCTAGAGATCTTTCAGAGTATACTGAGAGAGCATAAATTATATACTAAGATATCAGCATTCTATTTTTTGGATGGACAAGATTCTCTTATTGGGTCCAGTTATATCAGATTCAGGAGTATCAGTCGACCTAGAGAAAGTGAGAGCTGTAGTTTCCTGGAAGCAGCTAAAGAATGTCTTTGAGGTATGGAGTTTTATATGGATGGATGGTTACTATAGGCATATCATATGGGACTTTTCACGCTTAGCAGCACCACTGACGGGTTTTACTACGAATGGTCCAAGGTTTTCCTGGTTAGATTATTGTTAGTCATCCTTTCAGGAGCTGAATGGTATATTGAATTCAACACCGATACTAGTCTTGCCAGATCCATGTAAGAGATATACTATTTATTTTGATGCTTTAGGTATTGGGGTGGGTTTTCTGCTTATGTAGGGGGAAGGAGTCGTCACGTACGGGTCTCAACATTAGATGCCACACATGATAAATTACCCGACACACGATCTTGAGTTGGTTTCCGTTGTTTTTGCCATACGCTATTGGAGACAATATCTTTTAGGATATCATTTTGTGGTTTTCACCGACCAAAATACTCTCACATATATCTTCACTCAGCCTGATCTAAATTTGAGATAAAAGAGGTTGGTTATGTACCTTCAGTATTTTGACATCGATGTAGCCAACACGCTTGGGAAAGGAAATGTCTATAGATGATGCACTAAGTAAGAGGACTCATATATAGGCAGTTCAGGAGGCCAATAGTGAGTGGCAGCTTATGGCTGGGTTCTCTGAGATGGTTTTGGAGGTTCATTATAGATAGGGGAAAACATTTCTTTCTTCTGTAGCTGTTACCTATACTCGTCTTGATCAAGTGAAAATGAGGCAGCTATCAGATTCTGAAGGACTCGTCCTTCAAGAAATTGTGTCAGGAGAGGACCCTATTCCTAGATGGACCATTGGCGATGATGAGATCTTGCATTCCTAGGTGCGCATATGGGTGCCAGTATACATACCAAAGGAGCTGATGTGGGGCTTTCATTCCTCAGTTTGGGCAGTTCATCATAGTGTCACCCTGATGTATCGTGATCTACACCCTCAGTATTTGTGCCCTGGTATGAAAAGAGAAATTTCTGGATTTGTCATGAATTGTTCCACCTATCATCATGTGAAGGTGTAGCATCAACAACCAACATGGCAGTTACATGAGATACCCATTCCTTATTGGAAGGGGAATGATGTCGTGATGGATTTTGTGACAGGGTTTCCATGGTCACCATGAGCGAATGATGTCGTATGCATAGTCATTGACATACTCACAATGGTTGCTCACTTCTTGCTGGTCAATGAGACCTTTAGTATATATGAGCTGGGATGTTTGTTAATCTTGAGAGATAGTGCGCTTACATAGAGTTCCACATTCCATTAATTCAAAAAGAGATGAAAGTTTTGCTTCTTGGGTATGGCAGGGGCATTAGAAGGCTTTGGCTACAAAGGTACCCTAGAGTATATCTTACCATCCACAGATAGATTGTTAGTTTGAGCGTACGATTCATGTGCTTGAGGACATGCTATGTGCATGCATTCTAAATATTGGTGGTTCATAGGAGAAGCACATAACTCTTGTGGATTTTTCCTACAATAATATTTTTAAAGAAACTATTCAGATGGCACTATATGAGGCTTTGTACGATAGGCCATGATGATCAACATGATGTAGGCTGGAGGCAGGATAGGCAGCTATGCTGGGACCTCATCTTGTTCAGGAGACCATCGAGCAGATAGAGTTGATTCCAAATAAGATGGCTACCGTACAGTCTAGACATAAATCTTATGCAGATCTGTAGAGACAACCCATGGAGGTCCATGTTGGGGATCAAGTTATCATGAATGTCACTCTCATGTTGGGGCCTAAATGGATTAGGAGACAAGGTAATCGTTCTCTGAGGTATGTCGGGCTATTTGAATTATTGGATAGATTTGGTCAGGATTCCTATCAGTTGTATATACCTCATACGTACCAATCTATGCATGAAATCTTCAAGGTTTCTCAACTTCGATGTAAATTGTATGACCCATCACATTTATTCCAAATTGAGGAGGTTGATTTGGAAGTGGATTCATATTTTGAAGAGAATCTTATTTGGATTTTTGATCTAAGTGAGAAGGTTATCTATGGCTAGTATGTTCCTTGGGTACGAGTGCTATGGTAGCACGAGTGAGTACATGCCGAGATCTAGGAGAGGGAGGCTAATGTACGATCATTGTGGTCAGAGCTTTTTGGGATTTCTTCTTATACTCCACTTTTATAAGGAAATTCAGGGATGATTTTATTTAAGGTGGAAAGTTTGAAAAAGAACCCGGATCTTTTTCATAGGTATTTTTCCCTTTCTAGGTTGTTTTTTAGAGAAATTGGAATTTCAGTTAATATTTGAAGTACATGTCATGTACATTAGGAGTACAAGCCGTGTACATGGTTGCCACATGAAGATGTGTGTTGGCCGTGTAATGGCCACAAACCCGTCAGTGTGGGGATAAACTGGAGACCGCCTATAGCTGAGTATCGAAATGGCAAGTACACGCCGTGTACATCCAAAGTACACACTATGTATTTTTTTCATTCAACGTACCGGGGTAGCATCTAATTTCAATAATGGCCTTATTCTCATCAATGTTCGCCCGAGAGAATTCGTACTACCACAATCTTCCCTTGAGCCATCAAACGGGCATGTGATCTCTGATTCAACTGCTTTTGATTAGGTTGGGATCACCTCGGTACGATCTTACTTATATCAGGGCTTCATTTCATGATTCCTCATCCTTCTCATGTTATCCACAGTTGAATGCTTTGACAAATTTTGTAGATCTACCATGTTATTTGGAAATTCAAGGCTTTTGGTTCACGAATAGCGATCTCGAAACACCGAGGTACATGGATTGTGCCTTTCAATTGAATTTTTTTGACTTATATGTTCAAATTTGTTCAATAACCTAAAATTGGGTTTTGTGTGTCTGCTATTTTGGCCCTATTAATTTCCCTCTATTCTTTTGTTCATGTGTAAAGGATATTTGAATGTGAATAGGGTTGATTGTTATGTTTTGGAAGTGGTTGCCCATGCATGTTCTATTCATGACCATCTAATCCTGTTTAGCCTCCAAGGCATCCGAGATGTTTTCCCATGCCTAATACTGTAGGATGGATTGATTATTTTGTATAATAGGTTTGATATGATGTATAATGTTTAGCCAAGTGGTTGTTGAAGTTTACATTGGACATATTGCATTTCTATGATCGTTTGATGTACACAAAGTTGTGAGAACCTGGTGTAGTATAATATAAGGAGAATTGACCATGTAATCTTCCTTTGAGAGTCTTTATCCACTTTAGACTATATGGGTAAATGACTGTGTGAGGTTCCTCAGAGAGTATTTAACCACTTTTGACTATAAGGGGAAATGACCATGTGAATTTCCTTAAAGAGTCTATAAAAACTTTTGACTTTAAGAGGAATAGACCATGTGAACATCCTCATAAAGGCTTTATCACTTTTAAATATAAGGGGAATTGACTAAGAGTGCTTCCTAAATTATTCTTTGTAGTATCCTTATAACTGAACAAGAGGGGATAAGTTGTGTGTACTTTTCATAGGGTTACCAACTTTGATAAGCTACTTACGTGATATGTGGAATTGAATGCTTTGAAACTCTAGAATTTTTTACTGCTGAGTACTTCCTTGTTTATTTCCCTTCTACATATATCCTACCATATATAGTAACTGACTACGAGGAAGAGATATTTTGGTGGATTCTTATTAGGATTAGTCTCACATACTGTTTTGGATTGGATTTTGGGCCCAAATAGGTTATATTGATATAGGTAAAGATAAGGGAAAGAAACCTTCTACTTCAGGATTCTGACTGCTTTGGAGTTGGTGAGCATGGGGCCAAGAAGAGGCTTGTGATGCTAATGAGTTGTTATATTTTTCCCTTTAACTTGGTTTATTAATGTTTGTATCCCATCATTGTGGTTGTTTGGATGCGTTCATAGACTTATGTATCATATATCATTTATATATTTTCTCCGGTTATATCTTACATTCAGTTTTCTGCTGTTCACTATTTTATGGTGTGTTTACTGCTTCTTCTATTGTATATATTTTTATTATTTGAGTTTTGTATTCTTCCAATGATGGAATTTTTCCCCACTATCACACCTAAGGCCCTTGCTGCAAGGTGGAAGCCTCTAGAATTTATGGAAATGCGCTAGAGGCCATGCAACCAACTAGGTATGGGGCATCTCTAAGCAGCTTCCAGAACCGAGATGTTACATCAGTCTAGGGAGATGTCTCATATCAATTATCTCTCCAGACCTCTAGATATTGAGGTTGGACAATCATTTTTCTAGCATTTATCACCTGGTTTTTAACATAAATAAATAGGAGAAGGGGAATATTTTTTTCCTGGTATGTCAGGCCTTTCAAAATAATGGAAATCATCGAGACATTAGCATAGAAGTTTCTATTACCTCATATGTATAGTTCCATGAAAAATGAAATCCACATACCTCAACTTTGGGTAGTATCATCAAGAATATTATTCTTTGTTTGATCATGAAGATATCAAGATGGAAGTAGAAACATCCTTTGCTGGGAATCCACTTCATATTCTCTATTGTATCATGACGGTTATCTGAGGTATGTTCTTTTCCAATGGTATGAGTACTATGGAAACAAAGATGCCTTTTTGTTGAAAACTAGGAGTCAGAGGCAAATGTACATGCATTGTGGCCACAACACTTTTCAAATGACATTGTACCAAATTTGAAAGGGAAACATAAGGATGAGATGTTTTATAGAGGTTAGGTTTCAATGTCCTTTCTTTATCCAAATGTATATACCATTTATATTTATAACCTATTTCCATAAAACGTCCCTAATATAGATACATAATAAAATTTTGGAGGTCATAGGTTCGTCTAGGCCTCATTTGAAGACAATACAATTAAAAATGGGGAAAACATGTTGGGCCACACCATTTTTATGATACTAGGTGACACTTCGCTAAAGAGTGTGTGAGTGCTATAGGACTGGTGAAAATTGTCTTTTTCATGGTTTTCCCATATATAAATAAACTGTTTACATAACCATTCAAGGTTCCCTCTTATAGAACATAATGGAGAATAGTTGGTTTGCGATTTAGCCAAACTTTGTGGACAAATAGTGCGTAGTGAAAACATGGGTAGAATTTAAAAAATGACCTTCATTAATGATATTAAACACTCATCTTCTTCCCACATTACTATTTATAATTATTTTTCTCTATCCATCCACAAGGAGTTTTCTTCTCCTCCTCCAATGGGATTTTGATGTAAGTATCTCATTCGTCACTCAAATTCGTCCTAATCGAAGGAAACATCAATCCTAGTGTAAGCTCTACTATCATCTCCCTTATATTTCTTCTTCCCTATTTCATACATTGTATTATTTTGGTGTAACATTTTTTCACTATTTCTGGGTGTTTAACAAATAATTGATTTCTTCAATTTTAGGTTGAATCAATGCTTAGAAATAAATGATTGGGTCACTACTATAGAGAGGTTGGTTGTCTATTATCATCCTTATTAAAACATAATTGTTAATGATGTAAAACTATTATTCTCTTGGAAATTATCTTCATAGGCTTCGCTATCATTAACAAATTATTTAATGTTCTTTTTCATCCCTGCATAGAATTTGTTTTTGGGAAAACCCAATTTGGGGGTTCTACACCTCATTATTGGCCACCCCACTATGTGTCTTTTCCTTGAATAACATATTTCTTAGGAATTGATGGATAATTTACCACATGATATGTGTATTTTGATAATATTACTTAAATTATAAATTTAAGTATAAATTAATTTGTTATCTAAAATAGTGAACATTGAGAATTATGTATCACTCATAAAATTTCAATACTTGTAGATTAATAACTTCTATTTTATATTAATTAAATTTTGATTTCTCTTTGTAAGTTGGTTGAATACCGTTTTTATTTCCATAACCCTTTTCTTTATTTTATGCTATTCTGAGTTCTTTATACCTTATAATGCATCTTTTGCAAAAGCCCTTATGGTTTTAAGACATTAATTTTATTCAACTATACATTTACTCATTTATTTATTATTTTATAAGGAAATTACTTTATTTAAATGTAATTTTTAGGTTGTTTATAATTGAAATCTTGAGACATTGGAATGTAATTGATTACATGTAATTAGTGGCATGTTACTTCTACATCCCAATTCATATAGTTTAATGTTTATCCTTATTCCATGTTTCCATGGGGTCAATATATATATATGTTGTTATGAATATTATTAGTGCCTAAATTCATTTTATGGTTCTAATTTTGATTCATGTAATTCTTTTTGGATTCTTGTAGAGATGTTGTATAATGGTATGAAATTATAAGTGATTTTTATTGTTATATGTGACTGGATTTCTATGATCACATGTTTCATTCTTAGAGAGTGCATGTTTCCTAAATTAAGGACTACATGTATGTACTCCCCATATTCATTGGACTCAATGGAAATAACAAAATAGATAAATTTTCTATCCACATATGGGCTATCTAGTCAGTTTTACGTGTTGTCATTAGTGAAACTGGTTCTCTAGGGGAGAAACCGAGTTTGGACTCATTAGGAAAGATGAAAATTCCATTAATTGTCTGAAACATAGTTCCATATATGAGATACATGTTATCGACACAGAGTCACCATACCATGAGTGATGAAAGAAAATTTTTTATGGGTTTCATTGGAAAGAATAAGATGTATTGGGTTATTTGAAGACAATCATAGTTACCCATTGGATTTGGATTACATTTCCTTGGATGGGATCATGTTTCCACCAATGTAATTAATGGATGGATAGAATTTTTTCTTGTGAACATGTGATTTTTGTATATTTATTTATAAGTATACATTTATAATGAAATTTCAATGTGAAGTCCATGATAAATCCTAAGGATGGGCTATTCTTATTTTACTTTGGATGTTTTTTCTGTTAGTATTGTTATGTATTATGAAGTTTACACATACATTCTTATAGATATGAGACTTAGGTAGAAGATGGTGGTCTGGGTAAGGTATCATTTTAGGATCCCAGACCAAGGTATTTGTGTTATTTTATTTATTTCTTTATATTAATTTTATATCAGTCACATTTTATCTTTTACTACATGAAATGGAGTTGCCTAGGAACTATGGGTTCTGGCCTATAGAAACTAATATCTCACCCACTAATCTGGAATTGTTTGATACTTGAGTAGAAATTATGATAAAAGAGGAATAATTCTACTTAGGGTTGTTGATAAAATTTCATATTTGGATGGAGTTTTGGGGTAGAGGAATGAGCCTATTCTTGGGATGCTATATAGCATTTTTTGTCCATTTGAAGTTTTTGTATAGCATGATGTATATGCTTGTATCCCAATGTTTTCGTACAAATTTTTTATATAAACATGAAATATTTATTATCATTTTTTTTCTATTATTATATATGATATTCAACTTCTTCTTGGTTATTTTTTATTCTTAACTTTTTCATTATTCACGTTAATTTCATCTTTCCATTATGCTTCATGTATTTATTATGTATTGTTTACCCACATGACTACACTAATCTATGAGGGAATAGTCTCTATGTAGATCTTCATATGGACCACGATGCTAGTTAGCAGCCTCTAGAATTTAGGGAGGTTCTCTTGAGGTCATGTATCTATTGTCTTAAGGCATTATTGATTGGAACCCGAGGAAGGATGCTACAACATATACAAACTACCATATCCTTGAAAAGATGTAATTCATTATTTATCAACACATTATATTTACGATTATAAATATGTATATATTGACTAAATTTTATAATAATGTAATTAATATGATTTTGAATTTGATGAAATCATGGAAAATGTGTATGGAACCAAATCATTGAACATAAAGATGCATGAATAATATCTTACCCATTAAAAAAATTATGATTTTAATATTTAATTGTTAATGAAAGTATAAAATTAAATTTTATGGGAATTATATATTATATATGAGTTTAGAATTAATATAAATAATCAAATTAATTGCGGATACATTTTCTTAATTAAAATTTAATTAGGTGAGGCAAATTCCATATTCATCACTTTTTTATAGTGTGTGGTGTATATATTTACAATGATTGTATATTAATATTATTTCATAAAAAAGTATATTTTTTAAATATCCATATATTATTTTATATTTAAAGATATTTTTATTCAATCACTATCATCATGGAACATTATTTATATTATTATCCAATTTATTTATGATTTTTTATCTTACAATTTCATTTTGAAAAATTATAATTTCTTTATAAATTAACCCACATATATTTTTTTCTTTTTTAGTATTATTTAGGGTTTTTATATTCTACATCCAATTTCATCACTTTGGTAGATACCTAGAATGATAAATTGATTTTTATGAAATGTAAACCATATTTTCTGTTTAGTCAATGAAAAATTTATTCCATTTTCTATTTCATTGAAATGTTTCTATAGAAGTTATATAAATGTTGGAATGATTATAGAAGCCTTTTGAGCCATATATAATTCATTTTAATTATTTCCAAAGGAATCAACATCTATTTTATGAAATGTGGTATTTTTGAAATTTTTTCAAAAGTGTGATTGGAATTATTGTTTTACCTAAAAACAAGGATACAATCAAATCATCCAATATAAAATTAACTCAATTATTAAACAATGTCCAGAGTTTCAAGATATTATTAAAAATAATGTATTGTATAACTCTGAAAATTTCTGCATTCACCATTGGTATACACTTGTCTAGGGACCTAAAAGTACATATCATATTCAACTTCATGATTTTCTATTTAAAAAAAACATCAACCACTAGATTTTCCTCTCTATATGCATGTGAGCCAAAAAATTTAGACAATTGAAAAGATTATGGATATCAATCCAGTAAATATAAATATTACAATGTGAATTCCACATTATAGATTCTAGGATTTAATAACAATTACTAAGAAAAATTAAATAATGTTTTCATTTTAATGATACCTAATGAAAAATATATATTAATAATTTTTTGAATAAATTATGAAATGTAATTTTGAAGGTATTTCTCATCTATTACAAAATAACTTGATGTTTAGTATTATAAAATGTGTAAAATATCTTAGCATTTCATTCTACATTAATCTATAAATGGATTATGATAATTACATGATGATTTTTTTTAATATCCATTTGATTTACATGTGTTATTATACTGTGAAATGATTAATGTTTTATGATCCAAGTGCCACACATGTATATGGTTTTCTTTTAATGATATGTTGGACTGGTAAATTCTCCCAAAACATAAGGTAATGCTATACATATATATATATCTTATTATATTATGATAATATGATTGGAAACTATTTAAAATAGTTATTTTCATATTATAATGTGTTAGTACTACAACATATTTCAATTCTCAAAATATTATGTGAAAACATGATTGAAAATATTAATGTTCACATATTATTTTGTTAGTATGATTTACTGAATATATTATCCCCATAATATGGATATACATGATTAAATTATCTTTGTGCAATAGATTTCAATTTCCAGAACCCACGATGCCACATTCTAATGATAAGATTACCAAATAATTAATTACGATTTGATACCATTAATATTAATTCTTCTACATTTTACATGATTTTGGATTTTATGATATATGATTTTTTGGGTATCTATATTTCACATTGTAAAAATGTACATGATTATAATATGATTTATTTATTATTATATTATACTCATTTATGATTGATATCTGACACATTCACCCTTAATTAGTCTCTGACCTGACACATTCATATATATCCATTTCCCATGGGTTAAAAGGAATTATACAAAGTTAAATTTGTTATGAAAGATATTATTTATGGTTAATACTATGGGGTATGTTTAATAATTCTTATAGAAGATGAATAATATGGTATGATAGAAATAATTAGTTTTAAAGGAGAATGGCATGGAATTTTTTTATGTATTGCTGTTTTCCAAATTCATTGAAACTCAGTACCTAAATGTTCTTAAGTAATTAATGAATAATTGTTTGTTAGTGATATTGTAACAATAAATGGATTATAGAGAGTAACATCAATTAATATCATATCAATTATATAAATATTTTTTATGATATCATGATTGTTTCTTTAGCTCTCTCATTTTGTATAAAAGATGGGATTAATTAACTTTGTAGGATTGGTTTTTCTCATAAAGTGATTATTTAATTATTAAGGATAAAATTTTGAGTTAAAAAATTTAATGATTACCATATGTTAAAAGGCATAGGAAACCTTATTTATTATTTATGATATTGTATTTTAAGGTGACTAATTATATTTTTTGGGATATTTATTATGCTGTAGTATACTAGTGAGATATTTTGAACCATTATATTATTATATGATTTACTATGATTTAATTAAATATTATTGCTATTAGGATACTTTTTTTATCTAAACAATTTCAACCATTTAATAATACATTATTTATGACAAGTTAATTATTTTAAATTTTGAAAATAGGGCTAGAATATTTTTGTGGTATATGGGATTGATTTTATTTGGTTTCTAAGTGTTTATTTTTTAATAAGATCCTTATGATGATAAAATTATTTTATTATGGTGATTACATAATTATGACTACTGGGTGATTTTTCTAAGAATAATAATTGAGAAATAATTTAGAAGAATATAATGTTTTACTGTGACTTGATAGTAATATAGGTAGTTTTTTAAGGTTTTTTGTATTTTTTAGAATATATAATCAGGATATATATATTTTTTATTTGAATATAGAGGGGATTAATGTTATTTAGAGATCAATGTATGTTGGTATTGAAAGGTACATGGTCAAATAATTTATTTTTTTGGTTTTTGAATCCATTCAAACATATTTTTTAGGTGTTTTAAGGTTAGTTTATTATATAATCAAATTGATTGATCATTTGGGGTTTTTTAGGTTTTGAAGAATAATTTATTATTTATTATTATGAAGGTTTATTCAAAATATTAACTATACTATATTCTTATAAGTATTTTATTGGTGAATATATATAGATAAAAGTATGATGTTTTTATTTTCATGGGTGTTATGATAAATTAATTTTTTTTTCTTAATTAATGAAAAAATCAATATTGATAGATATGAAGAAGGAGAGGTGAAAAAACACTAAAAAAATTACTGAGGGGTGAAATTGTATAAATCAAATCAATTAAATATATTTTATGATATTATTTATCTAAATGAACCAATAATTCCTCAAAATAAAGAAGGAGGAATATAAATATATTGATTCATATGTGAAAAATATATATTAGCTATCCGGGTATGAATTTTAAACCCATTCAAGAAAATAAGTACTATAATACAATGGTTGTGTAAGAAATTATTTTGAAATTATATTTTTATAATATTATAAGATAGATAAAAATAATTTTCAAAATTAAATTTGAACTATTTATATTAAATGATAATTACTTTCATTTAGATTGAATTATCACACATTCCTTGGTATTAACTCTGAAAATTATTTAAATCGTTTTTCATCAAATAGGATAGATAAATTTTTAGGGAAAAATTAAATTAATTGGGAAGATATCAAAACCATAATATATTAAAATAATTCTTTATTTTATAAAATTGATATGATATATCTTACAAGAAGCATAAATAGATAAAAAATATGTTATTAAAATATAATTATTAAAATATGACCATTATAAACTGGGAAATGGGTTGATAGATATGAATAATATCAACAATATTATGGTATATATATATATATACATATATATGTTTTTTTAATATATCCAAAATTAAATAAATAATCAATCATATATTTAATATCAATTGGTAGCAATTGAAGATAAAATCATCATAATTTTAAAGATATATTTTTTTCAATATTTTTTTATCTGTGTAATATTTTTGAACATTAAAATAATTATTTAATATTTAGTGATAAATAATAATTATAAAATAAGTAGTTTTTCAATCTAATTGAAATGATTAAAATTTATATAATTATTTATATTTTATATTTAAAGAAGATAAAACTATTTTATTTTTTAGAAAATGTTTTCAAAAAAGGGTTTTAATTGAATTATGTGTAAGAATTTTATAAATAATATCCACCAATTATAAAAATAATATTTTAATAAATTTATTTGTTTTTTAAAATATTATTTTCATTAAATTTTGATGATAAGCTTTTCTGAAATTTTGGAAATGTGTAGTTTTTGATTGAACAATGAAAATTCTATTTTTTCAAACACTATCTTATTTTTATAAAATAAATTGATTTATAAGTCCAATTATTTTTTGAAATATTATATAAAGTTATAACCATTTAATAAAATATAATTTAATTAATTACACATGAATTTTTAATTTAAATTATTTTTTTCAAAATAATTACAATTAATAAAAACAAAATGATTCTAAAATATATTTTTCACCCCATTGTTCACACTTATATTAATCATTACTTCTTCCTCTTATAGAAATTTAATTATAAAAATTTATTTACAAATTTTGAATGAAGAGTTTACCAATTGGTGAATCTACCAATTTAACTTCTAGATATAATTAATAGTAACCATTGTTAATTTTTTTTATCTAGGTTATATCTAAAATGGGTAATCTTTTTGTAAAAACTAGGTAATAATTATTCAGAATCAACTAAAAATGAATTTAAAAACTTTTATGCATATAATGTGACCAAAAATATTCAAACCTCCATTATTTAGAATTTTGGTTCCACCACACATTGAATTCAACATATATAATATCATTTGTTAAAGACAATTAATGAACTCAATTTCTATCACTTATCATGCACGCATGCCAAGAATATAAGTAAACAATTCATATTAATTGATATAGATGATATGATTTTTAATTATTAATCTGTATTTATGATATTAGATATTTTTTTAATTTTTAATTATGCTAAAATTACATAAAAATCATTCAAACCACGGATGGAACCCTTATATAAGAAGTGGAAAAATCAAGTAATTTATTATTAAAATATTATTGTAATAAATAAAAAATAAATTATTTTTTTCAGAATATATTTTGAAAATAAAATTTATATTTTTTTGAATTGTTTTATATATTAATTTATATGCTATTTTGATGCCTTTAAATTTCACCTATGTCAACAGTACAAAATATAATATTACAGGTTATTTACTATTTTGGAATTATATTCAAATATGTATGGAGATATCAATACTCTATATTTACTAAATTGAAATGATATTTATCATTTCTACCTATAATGATTCATTTATCTTCCACATGGAATATTCTGAACAACAAGAATGACCATTAAATAATTATAATTGTGTTACATATGTATAGGATAAACAATGATAATGAGGGGCTAAAATAGTACATATTATTTTAAATTTCAAATAAATATGTATAAAAATAGTTTCATTATTATATATTTTAATGACATGGAAAATTCCATATAATTTTCTAATTATTTGGGGTTATTACGAGTCTACAAAAATTAAAGGTGCATTATTCCGTGTGATGGTGGGCCCAAAATGAATTTCAGATCATTTTTATGTACGTTGAGTAAATGCATAGGTGGAATTTTCTTTCTTTTAAACAGCTGATCAGAATGGAAATTTGAGAGCACCGTTGAATCTGCAGGACCGGGATTCATTAAGAGAAGCTCCACTTCAACCACAGTTGATTGGGATAAAAAGAATGTTTTTGGAATTTTTAATGAATAGTAAAATAAAATGTGATTGATATTTTTTTTCACTAACAAATTAGTGGTGGTGTCGGGACCTGGGACCTGTCATTCCATTAAATGGCTAGACTCCTCAACTTTGTAACTCCACAATTTTGAGTCAAATGATGATCATTAATTCATTTAATGAACCTCATTAATTCTTCAATGCAATGCTCACCTTTCCAAATCCAATTAAAATGGATCTTGGGGTGGGTTTTTCTATGTCTTCATCAAGTGGGGAAATAGAGACTGAGTTCTATGCCAGCATCCACAGTTGAATAATGAATGTCTGGGCATCACCAATCCAGGATCAACGAACTTTGATGACTCCAACCAACATGGAATTCCTCCTACCACAAACGTGACACCTCCAAAAGTTATTGAGGTAGAGGGTTTTTGTTTGGTTTTTTTTTAAAATTATTGAAATGATGTTATTTAATAATTAATGTTAGAAAAATAGTCTCCCTCTTGGTGCCATGTTATCGTTGAGGGCATGGGCCAACGAACAAGTCCCATACCCTCTTTTTTTTCATTCATGTTCTATTATTGTGGGATGACATTCATCAATTTTGACAATAACATGAGATAGAGGGTCACGATGTGACATCGATAGTACTAAAGGCTCGTAGGTGTAGACGACAACAAGAACATATCACTGGAGCACATTCGGTGGCCCGCTGAAAGAAATTCATACACGCCATGATGGTGGCCGCCAAGGGAGACCTACTGCAACCGATAGTGTGTGGTTGGAACGTGGCGCACCATCAGGCACAATAGTGTCCTAATGCAGCCCAACCCGAGAAATATATGCAGGAGAATTGAAGAAACCATAGGCGCTGCTGGCGGCAGTAGCCACAACTAGCGGGCCCCGACTTGAGGGGGAACAGTGCTGCCCCGTGCCACGATGCATCATCTCACGACCGGTCGGGCACCTGGACAACCATTACACGCAGGTGGGTAGCACCACACTGGTGGAATTAAATGACCCTGCATACACGGAGCCACCATTTGACAATGGTCCACCTTCAGGCGGACAGGGCTGGGATGGACTCACGGCACAGCGAGCCAGCGCACGGGGGCCAAGCCCCACCTAGTGGGCTGGGCCAACCGCGGCTCAGGCCCACGATATAGTTAGGCCTTCCCCGAAGGGACAGTCCCAGCGGACAATGCTAACCCTTAATAGTCCAAACTCGGAATTATCAGGTCCTCCTCAAGACTTGTATCATTGGTCCAACCTGGTTGAGTCAGACCATCTCAGACCCAACCAGCCGTGAATAATGAAACGCATTTAACTGTGAAACTGTGAGTCCATTTGACATGCCTCAGTGGCATTGGGACCCCTTTTTGAAACTTTCCCTTTGGCATATTTTGTAGGCCCGACCGACCAGTGCTGGACTGAGGCGTGATCACCCACATTTCACCGAATGTGGTGTAACTAACCGAGCAGGCGTCTGATCGTCGGGGTGTATGTGGCATAAGGACCCTTGTGATAGGGCGATCCTATGGATATACTCTATCAGAGTTTTAATGGTGTTTTAAATTCAACCTGGAATGAATCAATCTTTAATCCCACCCAACCCTTTTTTAAAAAGTGCCAACATCACATATACCAGGCATCTGATCGATGTACTGTTTCTCACATTTGGACCACAATTACAGGGCCGTCCCTTTGGTATTCCTTTTTTTGTCACATTTAAATGTTTTAAATATGATATATGGATTTAAGAGTTGAGTATTCCAAATATTAGGCATTCTTCATGCAGTAATCATGTGGCTAGATATGGCATGAAGAAAAAAAGAGACCAATAAGGGTCATCATTAGAAACTCAAGAGTGGGATGATCTAGTTTTGTGAATAATCATCCCTAACTATGTACCAGCAACCAATACAAGTCAGCACCAATGACCAATACGAGTTAGCACTAGGGACCAATATAGGTTAGCATTGGTGACCAATAAGGGTCAGCATCTAGCGACCAATAAAAGTCATAATACAGTGACCTTTACGGGTCAGTAGTAGAGTTACTATGGATAAGATGATTTGGAATTACGTCTAGTCATCCCTATCACAGTAACCGTGAAGTTATACCATTAGAGGGAGCTGTCTCTTTGAATTTTTGATTCTTGATTTATGATCATTATTGTTATATTACCTTTGTGGTATTTCTATTGATTTTTTCCTTTATAGATTATTGAGAGACCTTTGGGGGTCTCAGGGTCCCCTAAAGTGATATTATACTCACCCCTTTATAGTATTCTCCAAAACATTTGTCTCTTGTGCAGACAGTTGACACTTTGAGGTAGAACGTGGATGTTAGGGACTTGGTGGAGCATGGTGCGATAGGAGCATTTGAGATCCTCTTCTTCGACTTCAAACATTCAGTTACTACCTTCCAGGTAGTGATCCAGGGAAGATTCGACAACTGTTTACTTCTATTCCATTTCTAGGTCTTATATTACTTCCCACTATTTTCAGTTTATTTTCGTACTTCGGGTTGTACATTACTCTCATTTTTATACCATACTTGTGATGGTTGTTTAGTTTATATTCTATTTTTGGGTGTGTAATGATCTCTAAGGAAATTCCGTCCCTATCTGGGAAAAACATTCAATTGCTAGTCACCAACCCCTATCCTATGGAAGAAGGTTGTGGGGTAGTAATTGTCAGGCCCTGTATGGATGGGTCGTGGCAAATTGGAACTAAGGGTAGTCGGTTCTACAATAAGAACTAAGAGTTTGCCTTTAATGAGTTCATGGTACGATGTTTCTTATGATCGGTTTTTAGAACTTGGAATCTGGTTTTGGTGTGGTGGCCGACATATCCAAACACCCAGACCCTAAATTCGGTTTTCCAACATGGTACATGAAAACACCAGTTCCAAGTGTTTTTTGAAGTTTTCTTGATATTCCTTGAGTCAGATCCCCAGGTATAACTTTTTGAATATGGGACATCAATTTCCTACAGGATGAATCCACGAAGACAGCAAGAAAAATTCAAGTTAGAGATAGTGATAGAGGCCCACTGATTGACGAGGGGTCGGTACAGGGGTCAGTCACAATGATGGAACCTTTGGGAGGTATACCAGCACCACCAACACCTGTTGAGAAACAGATGCTACCAGTGGATCATGCATGTAGGATGATCACATTTCATGAGTTACAAAGTCATATGCCTCCATGGTTTTGATGTGAGACACACCCCCTGGAAGAAGAGGACTAGATTGAGGCAATTTTGTAGGTCATTCACTTAGTAGGGACACCCACCTATAAAATGGCCTTCTTGACCGCCAGCCTTAATTACAGCTCGATAGGGAGATGGTAGAGCCTGAAGCTCCAGGTGCATGAGGAGATGACCATATCTATGATGGACTTTTAGAGCCTTTTTGGATGGAGTTTTTGTTATCAACACAATGCTCTTTGTGTATCCAAGACCTGTTGCATCATTTATAGGGTAGAAAAATTTGGCTTAGTACTCGGTGATATTTACAGATCTCTCCTGATACACCACCGACATGGTAAGAGACCCTTACATCAATTCCTAAACCATTTATTAGGGGCTCTGATGAGGGATTAGAGCTGCAATAATTTTTCTCACCATCCTGACCCAGGCTTAGATGCTAGAGACATATTTTCTGATGGAGAGCATCCATGCAAAGTGAGAACCAATAGTGAGTGCCCCTATAGTATGACATGTAGAAGAGTCATCTGCTACTGGCAGTAGACCTATGATGCAGAATCCAAAGAGGGCTAGACAATCCAGAGGGAGACCCCAAGACGCAGGGTCAGAGATGTGAGGCTTGAAGGGCCAATAAAGTTTCTAGAGAGGCATGATCTTTATTTCCTATGAGGGACATGGACACCATGCTCGTGACTTTCTGACTCCCCAAATAGATTATTAGTATATAGTGGTGATAACATGGAGACAATGACAACAACAGGAGAATGAGTGTCTGCTAGGTGTCGAATGTGGTAGGTCAGTATGATGGGCATCAAGAGGTGGTTGGGTTCAACATGCACTACCACCACCACCCCCAAAAGGCCCTCCATGAGCTCATGGTAAATGTGGATGGCGACATGCCCAACTATAGTTAGTAGAGCCTCATGGACATGTCGTCCCTGAGATGGTACGATGTATGATCTGTATCATCTCTACTTTAGTAGCAATGCTAATTGACACAGTTGCTATTAATTCTTTCCTTGACACGACCATAGTTTAGGACTCTGATATTATGACTAAGATTTTTTCTCATCTATTCCATTTGGATACTCCTATGAGAAGATATTCAACTGTCACACACTAGTTCCGATATTGTGATATTACTCTCGGAGGAGAGGGTTTTATATTGGATCTTCTAATATCGGTTCTGAATCCCTACAACATAATTCTAGGCATGGATTTTATAATAGTTGTTCATGCACATATTGACTGGTTGAGACATACAGTGTGATGTACAGTGAGAGATGGATGCCAGTTTAACTTTTTGGGTGAAAATGAAAATATAGAAACAAATTATGGACTTGCACTCAGGAGGGTTCAACTGATTACATATCAGCTGGATTACATGACCTTTGACATGGTGGATGAGGCTAGTGCACATTTCCCAGTGGTGGTGGATGAGTATGAGGACGTCTTCCCAGATGATGTCCCAGGACTACCGACTGGCAAATATTTTGACATACGCATTGACTCGTACCCAGGAATATCATTGATATCTACACCATCATATCGTATGGGCATTGCGGAGCTTCCAGTGCTGAGGGTACAGTTGGTGGACTTACAAAATAAGGGACTTGTAAGGCACATAGTTTCTCCATGGGAATCCCCTGTGTTGTTTTCCAATAAGGAAGATAGATGTTTGAGGCAATGTGTGGACTTCCAGTGCCTGAAGCTGGTGATAGTGAACATGTATCATCCTCTGAGGATTCATGATCTGTTTGGTTAGTTGAATGGAGCGATGTGGTTCTTGGGGATAGACCTAAGATCAGGAAATCATCATCTTAAGGTATGGGATGTGGGCATACCTAAGATAACATTCAGATGACAGTATGGCCATTAAGAGTTCTTTGTGAGGCTTTTTAGAATGACCAATGATCCAATAGTGTTCATGGGTATCATTAACATGATCATTCATCCATACCTCAACAACTTTGTGGTGGTCTTCATCGATGACATCTTTGTGTAATCAGTGTTTGTGGAAGTGAACGTTGTACAGTTGAGGATTGCTCTGGATAATCTTTTGGAGCACCAGTTATATGGGATGATCTCAATCTGTGATTCCTGGATATGGAATGTTCACATATTTCAGAATGTCTTTTTAAAGGATAGAGTTTCATTAGATCCAGTGAAGATCAAGGAAATTATTTCTTGGTAGCCACCCAGGAGTGTTACTGAGGTGTAGAGCATATGTGGTTTAGAAGTCTCTTATCAGAGGTTCGTACATGATTCCCCCATACTGAAAGCCCCTATGAATGCCTTGAAGCAGAAGGCAAAAAACATCCAGTGGTCAAAGACACGCCATCAATGCTATCAACATCTGAGGCTAAGATTGACTAGCAGTCCCATCCTAAGGTTTCCAGAGGGGGGAACTGGCTTCGTGGTTTACTGTGATGCATCAGAGACCATGCTTTGATGCACCTTGAGGCAGGGTAGTGTAGTGAATGATTATGGATCATGAAATTTATGTCCTCATGATAAAATTACGCAACTTATGACTTGGAGTTAGAATTATTAGTAATCACATTGGAGATATAGAGACACTACTAAATGGGATATTCGTTCATTGTTTACTCAGACCACAAGAGTCTTAGATATATCTTCACACAAATGGAACTGAATCTGAGACATTGATGTTGGCTAGAGTTCTTTAGGGACTATGAAATTGAGATAGTCTATACTTCTTGGGATGGAAAAGTACTAGAAGAATCCCTTAGCCAAAGATCTATTTCATAGTTATTGGATGAAGATTCAGAACAGTTAGCCTCACTTCAGATATCCTACATGGATAGAGATGAGATAGTCTACCTCTAGTAGATGGTAGTTTCCCTCCACTCCTTCAGTGAGTTAGGGTGGTGCAACTCAGAGATAGCAGCGGTGAGTCTACCCATTCTCAAATATCCATATTCCAGGAACCTAATGAATATATTGAAGGTGGGGAGCATGCTATCCCTTTAGAGGAAATATAGTTGTACCAGTGGTGTCACGAGAGGTGGTGCTGAGGTAGTTTCATAAATACCACATTGCAGTATATACAGGCGTGATGAAGATGTATCAGGACCTCTAGTAACAGTACTAGTGGATAAGGATGAATAATTTTGTGCAAGAGTTTGTTTCTAGATGCCTTACTAGACAACAAATGAAGGTCGAGCACCAGGTAACAATAGGCTTGACCCAACCCCTCAAGATACCAAAGTGAAAGTGGAAAGGGATATAGATTGACATTTTAACGGGGTTACCACGTACATCCAGAGGTCACGATTCCATTTGGGAGATCATTCAATGATTCTCCATGTCGGCCCACATCATTGTTATTCTAGGGAAGGATTTAATATAGTGGATTAGATGTCACAATAATGAAGAGATCTTTCCATATCAAACGGCGCCTTCGACGATAGTTTTAGAATGTGACCCACACTTCACATCCTTGTTTTGAAAATAATTTAAGGGGTCTTTTGGGAATCATCTATTTTTGAGTATATTTTGTCACCCATACATAGATGGCCAGACACAGTGGACCATCCACACCATGGAGGACATGCTTCATGCATGTTCCCTAGAATTAGGTCGCAGTTTGGAGGACCACCTAACCTTAGGGAAGTTCATGTACAACATTATCTCTCACTCCACCATTGCAATGGACTATTTTGAGGTGTTTTATGAATGACTAGGAATATCGCCTTTGTTCTGGATGAATCAAGGAGAGCCATCACTCATGGGCCCTAAGATGGTACTGGCTACCACTGTAAAAGTTCAAGTCATCCAAGAATTGATGAAGACTGCACAAGGATAAAATATGTCATATGCGGATAGGAAATGGAGACCACTATATTTCCCGGAGGGGGCCATGTATTCTTGTGATTCTCCCCTAATTCGGTACTATAGAGATTTGGCCGAGGTTGAAAACAATCACTGAGGTTTATCTGACCATTCCTGATACTACGATGGAATGACAAGGTGGTGTACCACATGACTCTGCCACCATTGTTGGAGAGGTTGCACGATGTGTTCCATGTATCGCAGTCAAGGAGATACATGCACGATCCATCTCATGTCATTGATCATGGAGAGCCAGAGATTGATGACAGGGAGACTTTTGTAGAATACCCGATTGAGAAAGATGATCAAAAGTAGCAGATCCATTGTGGGTGGTCGTTACCTCTAGAGTACAATTTGGGGTAGCATGAGAATCTATAGGAGATCACATGTGATCGAGGGGCTCAGATTCATTCCCATTACCCCTCATTGTTTGTGTAGCCTGGTTTCGATTTCAGGGATGTAATTCTCTATGGTGGGGAGGATGAAAAGACCCAACATATTATATGTAATTTTTTAATTATTTGAGATCATTATGAGTTTTCCAAAATTGACGGTTGATGATTCTGAGGGCTGATGTCCCTGGATGAATTTTTTTACTTTTTAGGCATGTTCAGTAAATGCATGGACGACAATTACTATCTTTTGATCTGGTGCTTAGAATTGAAATTTTAGAGAACCATTGAATCTACAACGCCAAGATTCACTTAAGAGAAGTTTCACTTCAACCGAAGTTGGATGGGAGGAAAATATTGTTTTGGGACATTTTAATGAATAATAAAATAACATGTAATTGTTATTTTATATTATTTTTCTCCATTGAATCAATGGGGGTGGCCGGACCAGGGACATGTCACACCCTTTAATAGATCAACTCATCAACTATGTACCTCCATTATTCTGAAATAAAAGAGATTTGTTAATTCATTTAATAAAATACATTAATTATTCAACGGGTTACTCACCATTCCCCCTTTTATTTAAATGTATCTCGAGGTGCGAATTTTCCCAACCTCTTCTAACAAGGAATCTATGGAGGAGTTCTATAGAAACATCCACTGACAGAGGAGGAATTCCTGGGTGACAATGATCCGAGATCGGCGAACGCCGATGAATCCATTCAAAGTGGATGCTCCTCCCGCCGTAACCGCAACACCTCCTATGAATCTCGATGTAGGGGATTTATGTTTTTTTTGGTTTTACATTATTGAAATGAGTTTATTTAATCTTTAATGATAGGTAAATAATCCCCACTTATTATCATGTTATCACGAAGGGTGCGTGCTGAATGAACAAGGCCCATAGCCTTTGCCACTTCATTCATGTTGCGTTCTTTGGGGATGGTTGTACTTAATTTTGATGGAAATGCGAGACAGAGGGTCCCAATGTGGCAGTGGTGGTCTGAATGTCTTGTAGGTTTAGATGACACCAAGAACAAATAGACAGAGCATGAAAATAACTGGCGGTATGCCATGTCGACGGCGGCCGGAGGAGGCCCGCTGTAATCGGTCGTGAGCAGTGGGAAAGTGGCACAATGTCGTGTGCCGCCGTGGCCAGAGGCGGATGCCCAGATTCATCCAAGAAAGAGAAGGGCGGCCCCCACATGATAAAACAACCACAATAAGTTGGCCAAAGTAGAAGGGTGGTGGCTTGGACCTGCACCGTGCTGTGTCGGCTGGAGACCGGTCAACCACCTTGTCGACCGTTTCACGTGTTGAGGTAGAGCCCCACTGGCTGGATGTAGTGGAACCACGTATATGGGGCCAGCTAGAGACATCTATCCCCCTTCAGGTGGACTGGCCCAGACCCACAGGTCAGGCTGGACCGCAGGCGGGGCCGAACACTCAGCTTAGCGGGCTACTACGCTAGGGTCGAGCCCCTCCTTGCTGGTCGGGCCAACCACAGATCGAGCTCGCAAACCAGCCAAGAAGACTAGGACAGGCCAGACCCAGTGAACTAGGACGATCCTTAACGCGATGGACCTAGGCAGGGTTAGGTAGACCCTATGAGTCATTGTGTCTGGCCGGCCATACTGAGTCAGACCCGGCCCAGACCCAACCAACCCCAAATAAAAAACACCCATAACTAACGAACTAGGTGTCTATTTGAATTGTCATAATTGGTGTTGAGACCCAATTGGGATGTAGTTTCTTTGGAATATTCTAGCAGGCCCGACTGAGCAAGGCCAGAATGAGGGACGATCCCCCCAATTTATCGCAAAATGCGTGTATCTAAAAGATCAGGTGTCAGATTGATGTTTCGTCTGTGTCATAAGGACACTTGTGACATGGTTGTTCATTGGAGAAACTCTGTGGTAATTTTGATAGATTTTGATATGTTACCTAGGTTGGATAATACATGAATCAAATCAGAATATTTTTATAAAAGTTCCCTTATCTCACAGACCAGGCGTCCGATCAACGCACTGTCTTTCATATTGGGACCCCTATGATGGGGTGGTCCCTTGGGTATGCTTTTTTAAGGAAATATTACTGGTTGAAATATGACAGATGGCTTGAGAATCATAGACTTATCGAGATCATTCATTCTTCATTTGAGAATCCGAAGGCTGGTTGTGACATGGAGAAGAAGATGGACTATTATGAGTCATAATCAGAAACTCTAGAGTGGGATCATCTAGCTGTACAACTAAAAATTTATACCAAAGTACAAGAAACCAATATCAGTCTGCATCAGTTACATATAAGGGTTAACACCAGTGACAAATACTGGTCAGTACCAGCAGACAATACATGTCAACACCGGCGATCAATATGGGTCAACACCAGCAACCAATATAGGTCATCATCTAGCGACATGTACAGGTCAGCATATAGTGACCTATATGTCTTATCAGTAGAGTTAATAAATATAATATGATTTGGATTTCCGACTATTCATCCCTATCATAATAATGTTGATGTTACACCGTTAGAGTAAACTGTCTATTTTTCTTTCTTCTTTATGATTTATGATCATGGTTGTGATATAACCTTTGTGATATTCCTTTTGATGTATTAATTTTTGGATTATTGATAGACCATTGGGGGTCGCAGGGTCCCCTATTGATTTGTTATACTCACCCATGCACGGGCTATACCCGCACATGTTTGCCTGGTGCAGACTACTAACACTCCGAGGAAAACCCAGAGGTTTAAGACTTGGTGGAGCATGGTGCGATGAGAGCAATTGAGACCCTATTCATTGACATCAGACATATAGACACTACCCTCCATGTACAACACTTGGATTTATACGACATCAGTTTTCTTTCATTCTTTTACAAGTGCTTGAATTATAGCCCACTAGTTTTAGTTTATCGTTGCGCTTATGGTTGTACATTACTCTCGTGGTTATACCATACTTTTGATTGTTGTTTAGTTCAATTTCTCTTTTTGGGTGTGTATAAAACACTATGGAAATTCCTTCCCTGTCATGACCCATCCTTGGAGCCCGTGTCGAGACAACCCCAAACCCACCTTCCATAGGCCAGGGGCTGGCGACTAGCACCAAAGGCGCAAATCCTAATAAAAAGGGAAGGCATTGCCTTTATGAATCGCAAACAAACACACAACCAGAGTACAAGCGGAAGAAAACACAAAGTAAAGAAAAAAGACAAGTGTGCTGAAAGTACAATGGGGGCCGGAAATTAAAAGCCCAACAGTAAAGTACAAGGAAAAGACAAAATAGTAGGAAGTTGTCAAGATGCACATGGATCATCCTCCCATGTTCCTAACTAAAGGGTAAGTACAGATGGACACCTCAGCTCTCCACGTCCGTCTGTCACCTATGGGTACCATCTTGTCATGAAGTCCACCTTCGGGTACCGTCTCGTCATGAAATCCACATCATGGTACTGTCTCGTTGTGAAGTTCACCTCCGGGTACTGTCTAGTTCTACAAGCCTCAAACACGATCACTGCTATCTGTCGTCAGCATCCAACACAATAAGGTGCGGGCATAGCCCGTGCAGGGGTGAGTACAATGATACATTGTAGGGACCCCGAGACCCTCAACGTCTCACTAAATCCAACATGGATAAACCAAAAATAATGATCTCAACCGATAAACTTTACTTAGATATATTCCCACACATATACATAAGTCATCATGTAACCCATCTCAATCATGAGGAAAACACAAAGGTCATTGACTCAGGTCAAACCCGAATTTTTATTCACGATGACGAAAAACACGGCTGCAAGACAACTCCTCCTCTTTCAAGTGCAGTAGTCCTATCACGACTCTGAGGTGTAACTCACTAACCTTATACTGCTTAGGTACTCCTCCTATCGAGTACTGCGAGTTTTCCACCTCACAAAGTAGTGCTCCTGTGCCATGGGTATGCCACCTCACACAGTAGTGCTACCCCTTATATCATACAGAGGTACTCCTCCTATCGAGTACTGTTGGTCGACCACCTCACAAATTAGTGCTCTTCCTCCATGGGTCTGCCACCTCACAAAGTAGTGCTCCCCACTGGGCTATGCAAGTCACTCTGAATCAAATCGGACAAGAAGTCATCAGGTCTCAGCCAGCTACAAGGTCACCGTACTATGTATACTCGCCTCTAGGAGGATCTGCTCCACGATCCACTAGTAAATACTCCATGTATCAAAAAGTCCCATGAAGAAGTATCAGAAAGGACTGCCTCATCACAGGGGTCTTAACGCACCAGATGGTAAGTCAATCGGACACCCGATTCTTGAGTTATTAGCCTCTTTGTTCTGAGGGCCCTGTTGGATTAATATATGAAATAACCTGACCGTATCTCAACTATACCCCAAACTCCCATGGGGTATACTCAAAGGGATGGCTATGCTCCAATAGTACCGGCGCCGCTGACGGTTCGTCAAATTGACGTATGGTGCCAACGATATAGCCCATGAAGGTAATGTGCCAGCAATGAGCCCGGGTCCGGTCCGACCCAGTCAGACCAACTTAGCCTAACCCAAACTGGGCCGACCTCATCTGGGTTGACCTGGTCAGACTTGCTGGGACTGACCCGTCCCATTGGGTGAGTCATCCCGCTATTTTTTGACCTGGTCCGCTGGGCCCGGCCCAGTGGACCGCGAGGGCGGTTCGGCCCGATAGTTGCCACGTAGGTGGCTCAGTAACTCGGCCCGAGAGACCGGGCTGGTTCGACCAGCGACATAGTGGGGGCGTCGCGGGCCGGTTCAGCATTCCGGTTACCAGGAGGCCAGCGGGAAGACCGCGCGGGGCGCAGTGGGCCGGTTGGGCTTTGGTAGGCCGCGGTTGCACCGGGCAGGGCGCGGGTGTGCCAGGCAGGGTGTCGAACGCCTGGCAGCATGGGGGGCGTGTCGAGTAGTGTGACAGGGTGCCGCGTGGGCACCTGGTGGCGCCGGGATACCCGTCGGCAGGGGCACCGGGCAGGACGCTGGCAAGGGCACAGGGCACCGGGTCGGTAGTACAACACGCCGGCGGGCGCCGACCTATGCCGACAGGGCACCAGGGGTGCGCCTGCATGGCGCCACAGGTGCGCCAGTAGGGTGCCGACAGGGTCATGGGCCTCCGGGTGCATGCTAGGGGGCCATGGGGGCGGCGTAGTTCATAGAGGTCACTGGTAGCGCAGCCTTTGTTCGCCACCTTCATCATCGTCACCTCATTTCCATGCCATCGTGGAGTCATTACAAAAATAACACCAAAGGGGTCGGGCCATGTTGGTTTGTCCCAAACCCTCCGCGTTTAGGGTGGTAGCAATAGGTTCTCACATGTATGATGCACAAAAACCACCATTCTACGTTTTGAGAGAAATAAAGAACATGGGAAAGGTTCATACTTTAAATAAAATAAACACCCCTACCTCATGCTCGTCGCTCGTTGGCGGAGTCACGGAAGGAAGACGATGAAGACCATCATTCATCGCTTCCGCCACACATCCCCAACTTTGAGCTACGTCGACTCATTGATGAGGTTGCGGAGGATATGTTTCTGGGGAATGAAGGTCAAAGAAAAATCACATGGAAGATCATCATTGGCATTCTTCGCGTTCTTTGTTAGAGAGGATAAGATTGCCCCAAGTGTTGGGCGTCATAATACTTTCCCAGTGCTTCGTCACTTGGTGAAGTCATCCCAAAACCTTCTCCAAAGATCCCTATATATAGGAGAGGGGGAGAGGTATGTAACCATCATGGAATTTATGACGGTTCATTTATTTGGAAGACTCCTAAATTCCAACGATGCGATTACATAATTTAAAAAGGGGGTCGGGTGAATTAAATTGTGTTTGTGTAATTTAAGAGGTTTGTTGGAACAACATAAGAGTGGAGGAATCCAAGAAGTTTCCCCCACATAGCCTGCATCAAAACATATGACACAAATTAATTTTATGTTGACACATAAATTAATTGACAGCAATTAATTTCACGTCAACACATAAAATTAACTCACAATAATTAATTTGTACGTCAACCCATAAAATTAACCGACAACAATTAATTTTACGTCAACTCATAAAATTAATTGAGAGCAATTAATTTTACGTCGACACCAAAAAATTAACTGACAACAAATAATTTTATGTCGACCCATAAAGTTAATTGAGTGCAATTAATTTTATGTCGACATATAAAATTAATTGATGGGGGGGGGGGTTCGAGTGGATTACTCTACCTCCCCATTAAATGGGAGCTTAGGGTGTGGCAGTTCCACAACCAACTCCCAAGTGGAGCTTCTAACCACTTTATCCGCACTGCATGTGTTTAATAAAATAAAATAAATTATTCACTTATTTTATTTTATTAACCCACATAAAACCCCAAAAACTAACTTTCATACCTGATCATCCACCGTTGAGGTGAAAGTCTTATTAAGAGAATATCAGTACTACGAGTTCAACGGTGCCCTCAGAATTCGATTCCAAGTACCGGTTCAAAAGTTATAAATCGGCGCTCCTATGTTTATTGAAAGTACTCGAAAAAAAGTTCAGAAAATTATTATCAGTCACCCTCGACCCTCTACGATCATGGTTAGGCTCTGCCAAGTAGAAACACGCCCCAACGAACTCAACCATACTCTTTGATTTTCAATTCGAGTTACCGTTTAGAATTTAAGAATATTACAATAAAAATAATTGTCACTTAATTATTTTATTTACTCCCAAAAAACTATCTTTCTCAGGTGGCTCGCGCAGGCAAAAGTTAGTATCTACTAAAAGGAAGCATACCCTCATGAGTTTAGTGTTAGTCTCATATTTTTAATCCGAGTTACCGTTTGTGAGTTATAAGAATTTGAAAAATAAAATAACATTATTTAATTAGTTTATTTATGGTTATTCCATTTTCAGGTTTCTTCACATGAGGCCTGCGCTGGCTAAACATAAGTCACGCCTAGGGTAAACCCGCCATCCTGAGTACAACGGTGCCCTCAGATATCTAATCTGAGTAACCGTTTAATAGTTATTCCACTTTTTCAGGAAAACTATTTACGTGCGTTAATTTAAGCTTAACAAAACTTCAGAAACATATTCCAGGCACAACGAGCATCAGAATAAGGTGTTGTTAGAAACTGCGTTCTTGTAAAATTCTAATGAATTTAAGAAAAAAAAATTATTTAAATTTTCGGGCCTTTACATTACTCCCACCTCAGGGCTTTACGTCCCCATAAAGCTACAACACAAACTAGAGAAACTAGAGGAGGTACCGAGCATGCATCTGAGCCTCCTTCTCCAAAGTGCTCTTCTGGAGGTTCTCGTGCTACCAAAGAAGGCACAGTAGAGGAACCAACTAACCATGAAGGACATACTCCTATCGATCCTTTATCTCCACCAGAACCTTTGGTAAGTTCATCCCGTCGTCGATGTCCAGCTCCCCGTGATCGATGATGTGGGTCGGGTCGTGCACGTACCTCCTCAGCTGAGAGACGTGGAAAGACGTCATGCACCCGGTACAACTGAGGTGGAAGGGATAAAAGAAGAGCTGAGATAACTTGCCACCCCAGAAAAATCGCAGTAGTCCACATAAAGGTGAGACCCGTAAGAAAACGTGGTTTCCATCCTCGAACTCCATTGGTCTCTGTCTCCTATCAGCATAGGAATTCTATCTGCATTGTGTAGTCTTGAACTGCTCATGGATGATCTACACCTTCTCCATCATAGCCTGCACCATCTCTGGTCTTACAAGAGCTGCTTAGATTTCCCCTTTGCCGAAAAGAGAAATCTGGTCTCATCCCCCCTAGATGAACCATGTTCTTTTCCTAATACAGTTAATCCTGACCTGAACGGTACACTTCATGTCTTAGATTACGTCGTAAGGCCTTGACACTACTACCAAGAGATCCAACCATTACACTCACCTCCAAGGGTCGAGTCACACTGTCGGCATCAGTGCTTGGTTACTGGGTCTCCTCTAGTAGGAATCTCGCATGTGAGCGTCAAGTCAATAGTTTTAACTGGAACCTCTTAGTATAAACCATAAAAAAGGATAGGAAGGTAAACATTACAAAGATAAGTGACTTTTATTACTATAGCTCAAATACAAAGACAAACAACAACCACAAACAACAACAACCTGGAACTTAGAAGTCTATGAACAAAAGGCCTCTATGTCTGGATCTTGTTTCGCTCCTGTCCACCTGTTTCCGGAGCTCCATAGTCATAAGCTCCAGCTGCCTGAAGCTGTGCTCTCTCATGTGCACTCATTCCTTGTGGTCGGGGTGGACCTCCTGGTGGTGGTGGTTGCAACACCTCAAAGCGTCGTCCACCTCCAGCTGCACGGCCAGCTCCCCTGCCTCAGTCTCCGGGTCCTTGCAGTCTTCCTCGATCGAACCTCTACATTTTCCTGGGAGGTCCTTCATCTATCTGCTGATCATCCGAGCGGTGGGTCAGACATTCACGAGCCATGTGTCCCTGTCCGCTGCACGTGTAACACAACATAGTAGGTCGGGCTCTATCACTCCCTTGGTGCCTCGCACTACCGACCCTGAGTGGTGCAATTGACCACCTGTAGTTCGGGCCCTCTTGGACCTCTACATCATTTGTCTACTTCCTACTGCAGAAGACTCCGCTGCATACCGACTAGTAGTGGATCTTGTAGCTAGAGACTGCTCATCAAGTAAACTCTCTACTAAGAGGGCTCGCTCCAACACCCCCATCTATGTCGGGATGCTGTGAGAAACTACTGAAGCTCTAATCTCTCGCCCGATCCCCTGCTCGAAGGTCTGGGCCTTGTAGAACGGGCCTCGTACCATATCAGTGGAGTAGCGTGCGAGGTCAGTGAAACTCACTGAATACTACGCCACAGTCATGAAACCCTGCTGAATATGCAGTAACTCCTGTATACGCACTGCTCGAAGGTTGGCTGTTACAAAATCTGCATGGAACAAGCTCTCGAAGTCTGCCCACAGAAGTGTCGCCTCGTCATGCATCTGGAGCATTAGGCTCCACCATCTGCCTGCCGCTCCTTGAAGGCGGCTGGCAGTATGGATCACCATAAAGTCTATTGGCATCCCTACTAGCCTAAAGACTCTCACCATAGCCTCCAGCCAATCCTCAGCCACCTGTGGGTCCTTCTCTCCCCGAAACCTGGGTGGCCTTTGGCGCTGGAACTCGTGCAGCGCACTCAAGCGGCGTGCATCGCCTGCTACTGGGGTTGGTGGCATCAGTGGCCCAACGAATGGTTGTAACACCACTTCCTCCGCTTGTGCCTCAACTGAAAGAGGTGCTTGTACTGAGGCCTCATCGCTCGGCAGGCTGTCAGTACGTAAAAATCTTGTGGCTCTAGCTGGTCGTCTGCGGGGAGGCATCTTGAAAGAACAGATGCGACACGGTCAAAAGACTATATCTGGTGAGCTGAAATTGTTTGAGCTGATTTAAAAAAAACTTTTTAAAATACACACGCAATTAGTGTTTTCGTGCAATGATTCAGAAATCAGATGTCAGGGTCCTGGTGTATGGATACGTCATCTCCGAACCCTTGCTTATAGATGGCGGGTTTTTGGTAGTCACGTACGGGCCCCATAAGATGGGTCCTGACAGAAGTCATCCTTATTATACATATCCTATTGTATAATATAATTTGGTTCCTTTTTTAAATTATTAAGATATATATTTTAATTAATATTTAAAATATTTAATAGTTTTTTCACATACATCTCCAATATAAGGGAACATCTTCTCCCCAATTCTTTGCAACCATTTATCACATTAAATCATTAATAACCTACCCAAATAGCTTTTTAACTTCTCTCCACGTGTTTTATAATATATTTTCTGATTATAAGTCCATAAATTTAATGATTAGGTTTTTTGGAAAATGGTTATTCTGTAGTATAGGTATAACACTTAACTGATCATTTCCATATTTTTTCTTTCATCCACTCAATAAAACTATTATATAACCATAGTGATAAAAAAATATAATATTATATAAAATTATATGTTATTAATTTCATTTGAAAACACTTTTCATCTTCTTTCTATCCCCATTGGAAATGAAATATTCATTTCTGCATAAATATGGACTACCCTCTCCCTGAAGAAATGTTCTTAATTTTTCATCACCACCTATCATCGATGACAATTATGATTGATTTAATATTTATATATGATATTTATAATGCAATTGAGATTATTAAATTATAATATTTTATCTATAGTATTTCCATCACATCAATTGTAAAACGATAATGTCCCGGGTTTGTACTTATTGATTTCTACCTCTATGAAATGATGTGTCTAGTTATTCATTTTCACTATTAATGGCATGTAATAAGGTTATATTTAATGAATATATATTATAAATTTAAAATATTAATTTTTTTATTGGTTAGTTAATATTAATCAATCTTTCTAATCACCCATCAATATGTTGAAACATCACTCATGTATATATACAAACTTTTGTCTCCACAAAGTGATGTAATTAATCTTTGATCACAACATTATATATCTAATTACAAAATTTAATGGAATCAATAAATAATATTATTATGAAATTATTATTACACATTATATGATGAAACCATTAACAAGGTGAAAGAACTGATATCATTGATCAAAAACATGCAAGGATAATCAGTATGTTTTCTTGAAAATAGGGAATTAAATGAATTATTTATTTTAAAAAAGATAATTATAATTATAATTTATTGATATAAAGTTATATATATATATATATATTGGTTTTTTAATTTATATATAAGGAAATATTTATATTATAATAGAGTTTTAAATGCAAATGATGTAATACAAGGCATTTGGTAAGAGTTTTTCATATCACTTTTATTTCAGTGAGACATATTCCATATTCACAACATTCTTCATTTTTAGTGTGTATTAAATAACTATGAATTTCACTTAGGATAAATTTAATTAATATTTAAATTATCTTAAAATTCATATTTGTATATAAATTTAATTCTCATATCATTTCCACCAGGAATGAAAGATAATTTTTGGAAATTATTTGTTTCTTTACTCTTTGGTTGATATATTATTATTAAATGCTCATATTATTTAATGTTGTTTCAATGGTACCTGTTTATGTAAAAAAATGAATATGAAATGTAATTTTCAAAAAATATTTGGAAATTGATTCAATGATTTCATAGAAAAATTCATATATTTTTTTGAGAAATTTAATTTAGAACATTTTAATAAAGATGTGAGAAGAATATTATTTTTATCATTTAACACATTTATACACTTCCATTCCATAAAAAACATTCACTTATTCGATTAATACCTTACCATATTACATGGTTTTTTCAATAATATTTTCTAAAGAAATATTATAGAAATTTATTTTTATAATGTTACGAAACAAATAAATATATTTTCCTACATTTAGAAGGAAATACTAAAATAAAAAATTAAATGTATTTTTTCATATAATTAAACATATATTAATGTTCCTTATGATTTATTGGTTAGATTATTTAATGGAATGATTCATGATATTACTCGAGATGGATTATTATTATGTAAATATAAATTATCTATGAAACTCATTTATTTTCTAAGAGACTATCTATTTTTAAATGATGAATTTATAAATAAATTCGAAAAAAATATATAGTTTTAAATATCTAATGTTTCGGTAAATTAATTCCATCAATATCAATTGGATATGTGAAATTAATATATGATCAAATGATGGCGATAATTGTGGATATTTAAGAGAAAATATATTTTTTACATTTTGAGGAATGAGAAAGTTTTATTCTATATATCCAAACTATATAAATAATTAATATAAGTATAAATAACTATGTTCACTTCTTAATACATGAGTATGATTAATTAAATAATTTTCAAATGTGTTTTCTGGAATTTATTTTGAATAACTATATTCAAAATATTATGATTTAAAATTCTTATGATTGCACATGTCTATCACATTATTAATGAATTAGGATGATTTCTTTGACGAAACATATTAATCATGTTTGTGAATATATAATTATTTTAGAGTTTCTGATATCAAATATTATGGTTATGAATATTTTATTCTGGGATCATGGAATGAATGATATTATCATACCCCTATGATCATATTATTTTCACCTATGATTTATATCTCATATGTTTATCCTTATTGATTTTTTGGGAAAAAACTTTCTTATATCTCCTTTTTTCTATAGGTTATAAAGAATAATTCTATATAATATTGTTACTAACGAGTATAATGTGTGATAAATTTCTTTCAGAGTTATATAGGTATTCTTATGTATAAAATATATATATAATGTTAAAATTCCAATTTAAGGTGAATTATATGGGTTTTGTTCTCCAAAATTGGTTTTCATTGTTCTCTAAATATTTAAACTTAATAGCTATATGTAATTTAAATGGCTCAAAAATAGTTTTAGGTTCTGTAACTATTATTTTATAAATTGGTAACATCAATTCGAATCAATTCCATTAGGTAACCAATAGGTTTTAATACGTCAACTGGGTGTTTGGGTCAATGAAAATCTCAAAATATTTAAGTGAATTCATTAATGACGTCCCAAAATCCATTTTAACAAATATTGGGTTTTATGAAGCCCATGGTTCTTGTATAATTATTGAATTCATAGAACCATTTTCATTTATGGGTGTTTATGAGGGGGATGTGTATATATGAACATCCAACGATGGAAAATATAAATAATTCACTTTTAAAGAATATCATATCATGTTGTTTATGGGATTGATCATATGTCTTTATTTTTTTTGTTATCCTCCATGTATAAAATATAATTATACAATTTTTTAGTCCTTATACATAATATTTTATTATAAAATTTCTATGAAATCAAATAAATTTATATGTATTTTTGATATCATGGTATTGACGATTTATAGAATGACTCTTTGTTATAGAATTTCAAAAGTTCGTGTTAGAAATTTTAAAAAATCTTGATTACATTATACATATTTCTCCCGAATATAAATAAATTTTACTAAATGAATTTTTTTTTACAATGTTATATCAAGTAATATTTGTAGATTATTTTTAACTAAATAAACACGGTTTGCGTCATTATTTTCTACATGGTAATATGATAAAATTTCTATTTAGTGGAATTAATGTAAAATTCATAGTGTATTCTCAATTAATTTATATAGATGATTATTGACCAATTACAGTAGAGGAAATGGAGTAATATCTTATCTCATAACATCTAATAACCTCTTTAATAGATATATATATATATATATATATATGAATATGAAAAATTATTATTCCATTGATAAATTAATGGAATATTTGAATGAAAAAAATTATCTTAGTGATAAGATTGAAAAACCTCAATATGTGAATTGTTGATATTATCATAACCAAGTGTTCATAGAATATATAAGTAAGTTTGGAATCATTTTTCAACTCACTACACCTTATACACCATAGTGTAATGGTGTTGGATAAACAAAGATACACTCCTTCATTGACATGTTGAGATAAATGATGAGTCATGTCAATGTTATATTCTCCTTCTATAGATACACAATACCAAGAAAATTGAATATAAAATATATAGTTAAATTTAATGGCGATAATGGTATTGTATATGAGATTTCATATGTATGTTAACCTTTTTTATCCAACATATTAGTTTAGGGTAGTGAATTGTTTTGAAGGTAGTGTGTCAAAATAATTCCACACTAATTAATTAACTAAATCATTGTAGGATATCAAATTAAATATAAAGGAAGAATAATTACTAGACACCTCATATAAAAAAATATTTTTAACAGAAGTCCCATATTCATGTATGGGTGAAAACACAAAATTAGATAGTGGAAGAATTATAAACTAAAATAATGTAGTGGATATTTGTATAAACATGTTTTCATTGGAATAAATTCTAAAAATCCATGTATATGCTGATTTTTCAAAGACACATGTATTTCATATGAATGCCAAAGGGGTTTGAGGACCTAATAGATATGTTTTTTATTATTTATTTTGTTGACACCTTATTTGTTTATTATAGTGAAACTATGACCCAAAAACAAGTAGTTAATATTGATAAAAAAACTAGATAGAAATTATATATGAAGTAACACTTTGATTCCATGTATAAAAACAATGATTTTATTTTTGTATATCCTTGAGTATATTTAAGAAAATTGGTTGAAAATGGAAATAATTGTATCAACAAATACCTATCGGACAAGGATAGTTGTAAAAGGTTTATAGAAATGTAAAGTAATTCACAATAAAAAAATTCAAACTTTTATATGATCAAATAAATTAAAATTATGATTTTCTTAACATCTTACCATTATTATTTCATTTAGAAAATGGAATTCAAAATACATATCAATTAAAAGATAATTCTAGAATATATTTATATGGTGTAACTAGAATGACTTGTAACATTAAAAGTTACTATTAAATTATCAACGTGGGATATATCTATTCAAGGATTGAATAATTCATCTAGAACAAGTTAAATTTTCATTAAGGATTCCATAGTGGAATTCTATTACACTATAAATAAAATTCCCTCTAGTGACTTTTTATGGATTAATAGGTGATTAATTATTTTCATAATAATATGTGATGCTTAAAAATTACTAATTTTGAATGGGATACTAGTCTAATATTCAATTAACTCATGGATTACCATAATATTTTATCTTTCTAAATGAGGTGAATATGGATAACTTGATGTGATTAAAATTCATTATTATAAATCCAGGAGGATGGTTGGGCTATTTAATGGTAAATACATTAATAATATACTGATAGGTGTCATTATAAAACAATATATGAGTTAATTTTCTACAATTAAATATTCTATATATCTCCCTAAAACGTGTCCTCAATCATAATAGGAGAAATATATGGTTAATATTATTACATAAACTCATAAAATTAGATCATTCATGTATGCTTTGACATTTTTATGGATTCATGTCCCATATGCCTTGAACATTTTTAGAATACATAAATAGGACTAAAAAAATTATCCTTATATGGAAATAATTAATATCATAATGTATCAAAGATATTAAATTGATAATTTTCTAGTGTGATGAAGATATGTGTGGCCTTCATAAATGGATATATAAATTCTAGATTCAATATGGGTCTTGATGGCCTAAAATCAATGAAAATATATTTGTTCTACATCAGTAGAGGTGATTTTCTTTGAATTATATTAAATAAAATATGTAAATACTAATTATATATCTAATGTCAACAATATTTTTCATAACATGCTTCTACGGTAGTAAATATGAAATGAATATTTATTTAGGGTCTAAATTATTTTTTTCATTAGTAATGATCCAATCAAAATATATATGAACAATATTAATGTCTTTTTAATAAAAAATGACAGAATCACACATCAATGTATAAAGAATATAAATTTATGTATAATATCTTGTTTTATTTTTCATAGATATGTGAGTTTATAGTATCCCAACCATCCGTATTTTATATCATTGATGACCAATTTACTAACGCCTTATATTAAAAGAAATAGATATTTAATGTTTGATTAAGTGGATTGAAATACATTAGTAGTTCTTATGAATGTTTGATAATATTTTATATGGATACTAATAGACAAAATGCAATATACTTTAGATTAGTATAATATTAAAATTCTAGAATATTTAACAATATCATTTATAATATTGGATATTATTATATATAAAATTAATTTGAAAATATCAATAGATTATTGGTCTAATTGATGTTGTTATAAACATCCCCTACATTGATGAGAAACATGGAGATCTATATTAATATTCTTTAATTTATAATTCATATATTCTATTTCCATCTTCTACAAGGACCCTAATGATGATAACTATCAACTGCATGATTCTCATCACTTAAGGATGGTTCAATAACATATGTGATCACATAGCTAACCTAAAGATAGAATATTTTGAGAATATACATTAAAATATTAATTCCACATGATTGTGTATCATTAGAAATTACTATATGTTAATTTTTTCCCTCTTCCATTTATTAGAGGATATTATTGATTCATATAAAGAGTTTTTTAATACGATGAGTTGATAAAAAACATGAAGTAAATTTTTCATCGTAATGTGGGAAACAATTTTTATGAGTGACTCCCATTGGGAAACTATTATGTTTTTATCAATTTATTATGTTTTTATTGGAGTTTCATGGAGTTGGTGGAAAAAAACAACAATTTTTGGGAAATAGTATCAGGCACACAGTTTATAAATAGTTAGAGGAGATGGTGAAGATAAACTATAGAATAATTGATTTGGAGGATAGTAAGTTTCTTTCATGGCTTCTGTATGGTTGTCAAATAATTTGGGTATCTCTTGATATAGTGTGGGATTTTCATTGGGTAGCTAGTGTCTTTCTCCGACATGGTGTAAGAAATATTTAACCATTCAGTGAATCCTTGAGTTTTATGGTGTTATATTAAAATTAATTGTAACCATTTTCTCCTGATAATTTTAACTCCCCCTATAATTTTCCCCACTCATGTGTATCCCCAAAATGTTATCGAATATTCCCCTACAATATTGTGGATTAATTTTGAATTTTTTTATTTTAATTTATAGAAGGAATTATTTCATCATGGATTCTCTACCAGTCCACCAAATCTCACCTTGGTTTTAAATTTTGATGTATATCAGAAACCATGAAATTATTTAAATAATCCTACTATTAATTATGTGGGGTTTGTTCTGATATTTTGAGTCATACGTGTAAGGAAATATATTACTCTAATCATGTGCTATTAAATGAATTCAATAAGGATTTGTTTGATTCTATGGGAGGAACCACTATTTAATGGGTACTCCCCCTAAATTTAAAATGATTATTTATATCTATTTTTTACCAATGATAAATTTTATATAATTTTTTTATATTTTATCAATTCAAGTTTAATTATTATTTGGTATTAAAATTTTTTTGATTCATTGCGCCATTTAAATATAATAAATCATTGATGAATGCATCATGTTTAATGAGATAGAGCAGGGAAATTTTCTGGTTTTAATAAATTTCAAAAGTGGAGTTTCAATTATTGGTACCCTTATAATGTTTTTTTATAAAACTTTCATTATAGAAGATATAATTTTTCTTTCAAATAGATTATGTGATTGAAACATTTCAATGTCATCTATTTTTTACAATGTGTATCACATTGGAGTCCTTGGTTATGTATGTGTTAATGAATGAGAAAAATACTATGATATCCAAGTAACTGAGTAACTATTTTGAAAAAACACAATGAATGATTCTAAAATTTTCCAATGTGGATTGAGAGTTCCCATGAACTAAAAGTATGACCCATGAAAGACTATGAGGGGTTATAAATTTTGTGTTCTTTCTCCATTATCTATAAAATCGTGTGTATGAAAATATAATACTATTCTTTTGTTAATGAATCATGGTTCCTATAAAATATTACTATATTATATATTTAAAAGGTTAATTATGATACTGTGTTTTTCCTTGTTGATATTTTATGTTTATTCCTTTTTTCTATTAATTTTGATACAATAGTGTTAAAGATTATACAAATTTTTATCCCTTGTTTCGTTGTGTTGATCATCCTTATGTTATGTGGAATCATTTATTTTTTAATATCTATTATACATGATTTATAAACAATGTTTGTTTTTGGAATACCAAAAGGTATTTAAAAAAAATTATATTAGTGAATTTCTTTTAGCAATTGAACATAATTATGAAAATAATAGGTTTTTTCATAGTTGATGTATCAGTTTATGTGGATAATAGAGTTACTTAGATTCATTACAATATTCTACTGGGTTGTATACCTCAAACATCGAATATTAATTTGACCATATTTTGTAATTATTTTGTATGAAGAAATTAATTATAGGGGTACCATGATGTTTAATTATGATTCTTATTTACAGTCACCCTTATCTGGTTTGGATGGTGGAAGTTTTGTCTCATGAAGAAAAATTCTAATATATATTTCTTGGATTTTTTATATTTTTTATGTGTTGTTTTTGCCTCTTTTTCATTATCCCATTTTAAAAATTCAACTGCATATATCTTGTTCATATGGACTATTTATTTTTATTATTATCTTATAATATAATGATATCTAGTAAGGGTCATATTGTATTTACTCAAATTTTGATATTTATTTATGTCATTGATTATTATTGGTGGGTTTTTTCATCCTATAAAAAGATAGGTCATTCAGATTTCTAAAGAGAAACCATTTCCCCAAAATGTACAATATAATTCCATAGTTCTTCTCCCCTATCTATGGTGATAAGGAATAAATTTCATGCAGTTTATATGAATGAAACAAGGGATATGTCAGATATAACATTATTGGTTCACTACAAAATGGAGTCATATCTGGCTTCCCCTTTAGGGTCAATCGTAAATTGGATATAAGACCATTAGCATATGAAAATTACATTTAACTCAGTAATGTATCCTTTAAATGTTGGCCTAACACCATTTTATAGACCTAAAATGTACACCAAATGACATAGTGAAGGTTTCATGGGTGTTCATATATTTTTTGTAGCATGGAACCACAGTCGGTGTTGGATATTTTCATGTCTCATGGTTTGAAAAAACTGTATGGGGGGAGGCTGCATGGTTATATTTAACCAAGCATTGCTGGACAGTTGGGTGATATGTGGTTCATCTTTTTCCCAAAATGTTTTATTTATACCAAATGAATATGAAAATATAAAGATGAAATAATAGAGTCATTTCACTCAATTGGAACATGGTTTCCCTTATAGAGTATCTTATCCAAGTGGAATACCCTTTCCAATAGCTACCGAAGCACGATATACACACAATTTATCCAAATCATGTGAACAAACTGTGAGAATGCTTATTTTGTAGTGAATTTATGGTTTCACCCTTAATGACATAATTTAAAATCACCACTTCCTCCTTTTTTCTATGAACATAACCTCCATTTTCTTCAATTTTAAATCCTATATCAATCCTAAAATAGGCCTTTATCCAAAGAATCTGTTTTCTTTTTAGTCCAAGCATCATTTGCCTAATTAGAAAAACTTCATTGTGATCATAATTCCCCGTAAATTATTCATTTTTCTTCTTCCTTTGAGAGAAACTCTTAATATTAAGGATCATATTCCATATTTTCAAGAAATATGTTCATTATTGAAATCTCATCTAATCTTGGCTGATCAATATATTGATATAGGATGAGTAGAGTCATTAGAGATTAAAGAAGATGATCTATAACTCATCTATCAAGTTTTTTAATTTTATAAATTAACATGTGGGCCCATATATTTTACGAGGCATCACCTTCTTAATTAATATTCCTCCTTTTTTATCAATATATCTATCTTATGTGAACATGTCGATTTATAATTTTAAATCATTGGTGGTTAAATCCACAATACCGACATCCCCATATAGGGTGTTTCCATATTTTTTATTTTAGTATCTAGATTTTCCATAGGGGTGTGGTAATAAATTTTGGATCCACCATTCATGTGTGTGTCTTGAACCAGATTGTGGCATGATTCTTTCATTGAATTAATTTTGACATTCTAATGGGTTTATTTTAATATGTTTTGTTAATTGGCAGTCATAAATTAACAGCATCAATGTAATTACTCTATCAAACATGAAATAGAATGTATCTAGTACGTATTTGACATGACCTAATTGATTTAATGCTTGGATTCATGTATTTTGAACCCCTTACCATTTATGATGGAAGGTATATGAATTATCATGTGGAATTAAATATGACATAAATGGGTTTGTTAATTGGTTTCAAGATAAATTTTCCATGTCACACTAATGAAATTAATTGGATTAATCCATATGAAATATTACATTGTGTGAGAATAAAATTACCCAATATATAAAATAAATTTAATTCAAGGTTCCTAATTATACATATGGAACATGAATTTATTATAGGAATGTTCATACTTGAGATGGGTTTTTGATTCCTAGGGGATTTCCTTGAGGTCTCGGTGACACCATTTCGATTCAATTATTCAAGTTACCATGGTTGACACCGATCTAAGAAACCAGTCCACTTTCTTAGTGGATTCACACTATGTCACTCTAGGATCCCATAAATATCATTTATATTAATCATCAAATTAAACTTCTTTACATCAGATTGTTTTTCATGGAAGGTTGTTTGTTCCCAAGGTGATGCGTGAGGGAGTTCCTTGTGAGTTCTATAGCTCAGCTTTGGCGGTGCATACATGAATTTAAAAAATGTTCCAAGGCCCAAGGGAACAGTTTTGGTGGCCCAGGGTGAAATGGGTAGTGGCGGAGTTTGTGGCTAAGTGCCTAGTGTGTCAGAAAGTAAGGGATGCACACCATGTTCCCAGTGGTATGATAGATCCTTTAGATTTTCCCTAGTGAAAGTAGGATGACATATCGATGGAATTCATCACAAGATTACCTAGAGCTCAGGGCGGTTATGATGCTATCTGGGTAGTGGTGGATCGACTGACGAAGTCATCTCACTTCTTAGCAGTTAAGGAGTCGAGCCCGGTGAGTACCTTAGCACAGAGGTACGTAGACAAGGTGGTGCTTTTTCATGGATTTCCGAAGAATATAGTCTTAGATCAGGATACTAGGTTTACCTCAAAAGTCTGGTGGGGGTTACAACATGATTTTGGAACCCACCTATGCCTTAGAACTGCTTTCCACTACCAAACTGATGGGAAGACAGAGCGGACTATCCAGACATTGGAGGAAATTCTGCGAGCATGCATTCTGGATTTCAGAGGATCATGGGTGAGACAATTTCCTTTAGTAGAGTTTTCCTATAAAAACATCTTCTACACTACTATTGGCATAATTCCATTTGAGGCTTTGTATGGAAGACCATCTCATTCACCCATTTTCTGGGCAGAGGTTGGTGAGACAGGTTGACTTAGGCCAGAGGTAGTACATAGCACCATATAGAAAGATCATCTTGTGAGTGAGAGGATGAATGCGGCTCAGGACTGATAGAAGTCTTATGCTGATCTTCGGAGGAGGCCCTTGGAGTTAGGGGTGGGAGATCATGCGTTCTTGAAGGTTTCCCCTCGAAGGGGGAAGAGGAGGTCTGGGATGGGGAGTAAGCTCTCCCACAGGTTCATAGTACCTTTCGAGGTGCTGAGGCGAGTCGGTGAGGTGGCATATCAGCTGGCCCCTCCACCTCAGTTGGAGAAGGTTCATGATGTCTTCCACATCTCCCAGCTTCGTCGGTACTTACACGACGACTCACACGTTATCGACTGGGGAGTGTTAGATATGGGAAACGACGCGACCTTCAAGGAATGACCAGTCAAAATTGAGGATTGTAAAGAGAAGGTGCTCCATGGATGAACCATTTCCTTGGTTCGTGTCTTGTGGAGGCATGGCGTCCTCGAGGAGAGAACTTGGGAGAGGGAGGCTCAGATGCACGCTCAGTATCCGAAGTTGTTTTGAGTTGTGTTTATCTTTGTTCATATTAGCTTTGTTTTGATGTCATACTCTGTAACGTTGGTATATGGAATTCATGGCTTGTCAGTTGTGTGAATTTTTTTTCCTTGTTCTCTAGAACTGTGTAACATTTTCAGATGTATGGGGAAGGGAAAAACCTGATCCTTAATCGAGACACATTAATGCGGATGTGATTGAACCCATGCGGGCGATTTATTGCTGCCTAAAGCAGATAATATCTCGACATAGGAGAAGGAATTTCCCCAAACCATGTGTTTGGGAAGTGTGTTGGTTGTATGGTGTTAGGGGCAGTGTATGTAGGAAAATCCTAATATATGTAAGTGGGAAGACCAAATACTTAATCGAGACAGATTAATGCGGATGCGATGAAACCCGTGCATGCGAGTCAGTGCCACCTAAACGGATAATATCTCAACATTGGAGAAGGAATTCCTAACACCTATGAATAGTGTTGATGGTTGGGTTCTTGTTAAAACGAGATCCCTAAGAGGTATCTGGTTGGGATCCTCTGGGTTGGATTTTGAATTCTCGGGGACGATAATGTTTTAAGCGGTACTTGATGTAATGTCCCAAACCTCTCCGGCCCTTTACTTTGTTTAAGAGAAGGTCATGAAGCTTTATGGGGTGTAGAATGGAATTTTCCCACACCTTTCAGAATTCTGTAACTACACGATGTGTAGTGTAAGTACATGACGTGTACCACCTTGCTAGGTAAACCCCATGTTGAAGCTATGTCCATGTTGTGTGAAATAAATTAGTACATGCCGTGTAGCCCATACTACACGCCGTGTAGTGTCTCCCTACGTATGAATTACCTTCAAACCGTGTGTTGACCAGTCAACGACCCTATGCCGTGTTGAAGCCGTGTCCTTTCCGTGTAAAATAAATGAGTACACGTCGTGTAGTTTCTCCCCTGGTATGTGTTACCCTCAAACCGTGTGTTGACCAGTCAACGGCCCAGTGCCACGTTTAAGCAGTGTCCTCTCCATGTGAAATAAATGAGTACACACCGTGTAGCCCATACTACAAGCTATGTAGTGTCGCCCTGCATATGTGTTACCCTCAAACCGTGTGTTGACCAATCAACGTTAGTGTGCTTTGTTGAAGGCCATGTTGGAATCCATGTAGTGACCATGTGAAATGGACGAGTACATGCCATATACTAGAATGTACATGCCATGTACTTTAGTTTTTCTCACCTATAAAAGTAGGGGGCCTCTCCTCCTTTTCAAATCACTCATCTCCTCCCCTCTCCTTCGAGCAGAGCTCTTCCAAAAGACTCCAAGGCTCTTTTCTTCCATAACTTATTTGTCCAAGCTCCAATTTATGATCTGTTAGAAGCCACGAGATTGTAACGACGAGGTGGAAAATATGAGCAGGGATCTGTTGCTTTCCCTTCGGCCTTTCCTTCACAGATTCCTCCTAAAGAGGTTTTTTTTTTGGTTCTTCCAGAAGCGACAGACGCCGATATAAGTCTTCTAAAGTTGATCTGGGGGTGTGTTGTGATCAGAACCTATTGAGGTATGGATCATACCTTCATCTCTATAAATTGTGCATCATGCAGGGTGGGTGTCCTCTTGTTTGTGTGAAACACATTTGAACCGGTTTAATAAATATAATAACTGGCTTATATAATGGGGATGTGAAGTTTGTGAATGCAGTTTAATTATTTATATCCTGTGATATTATGTTGTGAATTGAATGAGCTTCGTCTTACTGAAAATCATGGTCTTTTGGGGCCTCTTCTTATGCAATTAAAATTTTCCCACTCCTTCTGGATTTTCTTATGGTTGGAAATTTTTATTGAAGGTGGAAATTTGATAATCACGTGATGTTAGCTGATTAAATACCTGGAACCCTTGTGTGATCTCCCCGGTTGAACAAACTGAAATAACAAACATGTGGGTCCTGGTCTGGGTTTATTAATGTAAAGGGGGTGTTTTGTGGGTTGTTGTGGATCGTGTGAGCCGAGGGGCTGCGATTGGCTTTTCTGTGGGTTGGTTTGAATGCTATGTTGGTGATGGGTAGCAAGTCTTAAATAAATGGTATCAAAGTATAATGATGTATGAGTTTCGGTGTGTTTTTGGTTATAGTGGTTGGAAGAGGGGCTACAGGGATGGGTTTGAATGTGAAAAAACTATGGGTTGTGAATAATAAATAAAAGTGGAGGAGTTATTGAATGATGGGGCATGATAATAAAACAGAAATAATAATCAATGGGGTCGGTTGGTTAATATGAAGGGACTTGTTTATGTTGCGTGGGTTTTCCTAACTTGATTTTTGGATGGCAGGGATAAATTTTATGAACGATCGATGTGCTTGGTTGGGGATAATTTCCAAGTAGTTAATGAAAAATATAAAATCAAACATGAAAACCTAAATGGGGGTGGGGTTGTTTGTTGTATTCATGCATCATAGTAGCAGTGTCGAGGCATGTGCTCAGATCTCTTCTTAGAAGCCATATGATGGGCGGTGTGTTTGATATGCATATATATATCTGTATCTTTGTGTTTTGTCACACCCCACCCATGTTGAGAACATAGTGCCAAACACTCCCATTTCATGGGAGAGGGTGTTTTACCAATAGTTACTAGTTGTTTCCTACTCTTTCTTCCATAGGCTATGATGGCTTGAGGAGACCTTACACTCAAGACTCTTCGGGTAGGTTTCAATTGGGGGTGGTTTTAGCCCAGGACTCTTCGGGCAGATTTACCATTTCAAATGAATCGTCGGGATGAGGCCCAGATGTGTGCGGGCGAGATATGCAGTTGTGAGGCACAGGTGTGTACGGGCGAGATGTGTGGTTGTGAGGCCTAGTTGTGTGCGGGCGGGATACGTGGTTGTGAGGCCCATGTGTGTGCAGGTGGGAAGAGGTTGGTAGCTTCAGGATGTTCACCATTAGGAAGAGCAGCTAGCTAGTGGGAAATGGTGGGGGGTACCCGATACTCTTATTCTTATATACTACTACTTACTGTTTTTTTGTGTTTTTGGTGAGCATGGCTGGTGAGGTTGGGTGGATAGAATTCCATGCTAGGTCTTGGTTTCTTCTATTGTTCTCAAGGGACATTAGGATGTCTCCCCACTTGTGGACGAGAGCTTTAGGTTTCCCTAATGAGTATACTTATAGTCTCACCCTATGTTTACATTCAGTTATCCAAGAGGACTACCAGGGCCATGTAAGACCCTACTATTCAAGACAGCTAGAGTTGTTGCAGTTTGTTGTACTCTTGTTTCTTTTGGTATTGTACTTTTGATCTTTCTTGTACTTGTACTTTGATTCAGAATTGTTTAAACATGCATGTGGGATTGGTTTGGGTTTATTTCCATTTACCTGTTCTCTTTTTCTTTTGGTGTTTGACTCATCCTATTTCCCGATCTTAAATAATAAAAAGGGTAATGCCTCCCCTATTTGTGAAAACTCATATCCTTGGTGCTAGTCGCCACTCCGAGGCCTACTAGAGGCGGGATTCGGGGGTCATTATCTCCCTTTCACCATTTCCAACTTTTAAGGGGCATCTTTGGTGGGAGGTGGTCATGACACATGATGATGTAAAATTCCATTCATTATGTACACATTAAAAATGAGATTACTTAAACATTTATTATAAAAAATAAACATTAATTATTTTGAAAAATTAATGAAAATTCCTTACAAAAAAATTATAATTAAGATTACGATAATTATTTATTTAAGAAATAATGTTTTTAATATTAAAAATAATCAAAATAGTTTAAGGAAATATTGTTTTTGAATAAAATTAATATTCAACCAAATAGAAAAATAATGGGGGATATTCCTAGAAATGTTTTCTCCACTATATTATGTAACAATGATTGTAAATATATTATTATACCTATATTGTTGGTGAAAATCAATAGGATAGGATAATAATATGATGGAAATAGAGAAATGTCAAATTATTCTCCCTTTGGAGTCATAAAGATAAACAATCACTAATAATAATTAGAATTTGAAATAAATCCTTAAAATAATGGAAAAGTTATAATGATAAGACCCATGAGAAATATAAAATCAAATGATAACATATATACCATTAATTGAAATTTAATCATGATATAACGCATTAAAAACATAATTATATATAAAAGTGGAATACTATGTTAATATTATATTAGTCTTTCAGAAGTAAAATTGTTATTACAAACCCTTACCATATGTAAAATTTATTTCTAATGTTTTGAAAACAATCGTAAACTATATATATTATATTTTTAAATCTATTACTGAACAATAATCATATTAATAATAAAATAGATTATATTATTATAACATATAATTATCTGTTTGGTGATAATATTACATTATATTCATTGTTCAATGTGTAAATTTTCTTTTTTTTCATAATGCATGTTTTTTCATTAATTGTTATGTATTGGTAAATTTTCATAGATACATAATATATGTAAAAATATTAATTAAAAATATATTTGTTCAAATTTTTATATATCCTTATATCTATTCATGAAAATTCTACACGGAAGACGAATCACCTCCCTTCGTGGACACGATTGGCCGTACGCACACACAAGAGATGATGCAATTTAATTTAATGGATATAGAGATATTATGTATCTTATATATTATTTTTTTATATTTAAAAACATTTCCAATATATCAAATATAATCATTAAAATTTAATCCTTATTTCTATCTTTGTAGAATGGAAGAGAGAAACTAATCACATCACTACACATCATTGTTCTCTGTCGTACAAACAAATGATGACAACATATCCTACATAGAATGGAAAATATGATGGAAAATAATATATATAGAATAAATAAATTATTTTTATTTATATCATATAAATATTTCATTTCCATCATTATATAGGTCCTTTAAATGTTTTTTTCGATAATGAAAAATATTGTTTTATGAAGGGGTAGTACACCATATAGAAGATCGACTATTTTGTTTTCCATTTGATGTATGTGGAGATGGATATATGATATTATATAAAAAAAATATTAGTATGTTTGAGTTAAAATTATAAAAATATTTTATCTATATATATATAATTGATTTTGGAAATATATATAAAAATATTAGTTAAGACAATTACATTCTATTAGAGAAACCTTCTTTGGATCACTTCTTTATAACCCTTGGGATCATCATTTAGGAAGAAAAAAGACACCAAAATTTGTTTATTGATGATGGGTAATAATTTTTCAAGGTTAGTAGAACCAAATTTATTTATATGTGTGAATAAGTGATGTGGTGGGGAGTTTCACTTTTATAAGTTGGGATAATTGGCATTCGTGGAAATTTCTAGAAAATTTCCATAAAGAGTCCAACATGATATAAACATATATATGATAAATGATTCAAAAGGAATTAATATTAATGAAAGAAATATAATGTGGAACGATTATACAAATATTTATTTTAACATGTTGGTAGGTAATTTTAACACTTATCTTATTAGTTTAACTCTAGACGAACCCGATTTTACCTTAACCACTATAATTAACTTATATTGTATTAACAATTATCCTTAGTCAAAATTTAGTTATCCAATTTATATAATTTTTATTAATCTGATTAAAAATATGGATTCTATTTTTCTAAATTCAATTATTATAAGTGAAAAATTTCAATTGGAAATTATTCCTACAGACGCATTGAAAGAGTGTGTTTATGATGGAAAACAGGTTTATGTATATATATTATTAATATCAAAATTCAATAATAAATATAATTCAGTAAATTATTTTTTATTTATTATAATATAATTTAACATATTTAATATAAAAATAATTTATATATACTTTTACTTTTTAATTAATTTATCCAATCCTACAGTTTCATTTACGTATCTATACGTTTCATAATTCATCAAAAAATAATTATTATTTGAAAAACTCACAAAATTTACTGTTGGAAAATTTTATATAATGATTTCAAAATTTAAGATCATATTATTAAATAAATTCGATAAAAAACTCAAAAAAGTATTTTCATTTATGTGAGAAATGTGATATTATTCTACCTTTCAGAAAATTTATGTTTTTACGGATAAATTGTTTTTTCATTCATATGTTTTTTTTATTTTATTTATAATAAAATAATTACCATTGAATATATTTTATACATATTTAAGACATATTATTTTCAAATTATTATTATTTATATTAAAACTACCATCTTAATGAATATGTAATACTGATCATGATTAAATAATTGTATGTTTATATAGTATAATGTTTTGAATAAAACTAGTGTGGCATACAATAAAATATTTCAAATAAATTTAATTAAAATAAAATATAATGCATTTTTCGTGGTTTTATATTTCCTTATAATATTGTTCTTCCATTTTTACACGATATTGAATATGATATTATTATATTGAAATCATGGTGTGATACAATATAAAAGTTACTCCACTTATGTTCATATATAAAATTTTGATATTATTTTTTGTTTGAGTATTCTAATCTAAATTTTTTAATGTGTTAAATGAATAAAAATTTAATAATATTGGGAATGGAGAACTCATTATCCAATTATTAAGATCATATTCCATATATTAATATATTTATATGTAGTCTCCCTTATCATGCATGTGTAAATTAACAATTCAAACACCCCCTCAAAGAACCCATTGTTGATCTATATGTGATGTAAATAAATGTTTCTATTATAAAAATCCATATAAATAAATCTGCGATAGTAAATTTTTATTGAATGGTCCTCGCAAAAAATTTATTTATACGCATTTTATTAGAGATTCATGAAATAGTGTTCTTGGATTTTCATTCCTTATATAAATCCTTCATTATTTTTCTATAGCGGGATTTACCTCGTCAAATACTGAGTCACCAACAAATTTAGGTAAATTTAAAAGAGGTTAATGAATATTATTTTTAAAATTATACTCTATAATGGATATTATATTTTTATGAGAAATAAAAAATATAAGATATAATCGAATACATGCCCATTTTGAGGGAATACACAATTGTATTTGTTTAGTAGTTTCATGGTATTCATCCTAATCATGTTTCATATTTCTCAATTGAACATATTACAATATATAAATCTATATATTAAATGATATACTGAATTTCCAAAATCGAGTGGGATGAACTAATAATGCAGTTACATATGAATTTAGGAAAGGGTTTTATACACTAATGGGATTCAATGTGGGGTGTGTCAGTCCTCATCATAAAGATGTATAACAGATCAAATTATTTCTGTATTGATTATCATTATCCTAAAAAAATCAGATAAATAAAAAATATCCCTTACAACAGATAGATTATAATTTCAACCAATTACATATGGACCAATATTTTCCTTTGATAGACCTTTAGTATGGATATCTCAAATTAATGATGAATTGGTATGATATACCCATACCAACCATTTTAAGATGTTGTGGACACTATGAGTCCATAATGTTTCCCTTCGAACAAACTAATCATCTAGCAATTAACATGGACATTGTGAATTGAATCTTAATATATTAAAAGAATAAATTTAAGGAAGTATTAATTGAGTATATTATTATATCCTCCAAAAGTAAGGATGGATATGGGGAGTATTTTAATACTATGTAAAAGGATTTATGACTGGGGAAACTATATTCAATGTTTAGTAAAATTGAGTTCATGATGGGGGGATTATCATACATGGGTAATGTTATCACTAGAAATGGGTTATCTATGGACCATTCAATGAGAAAAACATTTGTGAAGATCCCCAATCCCACAATTTTAATGTAGATAAATTATTTATTTGGACTAAATATATATTATTTAGTATTTTTTAGAAACTTTTCTTCATATTAAAACCCATTAACCAAGTAATATGTTATGGGGGTAGTGTTTTTTTTGAAATAATGAATGTGGATATTGAATCATGGAATTAGAAATGATTTTTATAACAACAAATATAATTAATCTACCCCCATGTGCCGAAATTTTTATGGAATAGATTTTGATTTATAAGAAAGGGATGAGGCTATTTAATTATGCAAAATGATTTTGTGAAGGAACACACCACAAGGATGTTGGATTTTCTTGTAATGAAATTGGTAACCCATGATATAGAGTTTGATATTTTGATAGTCATGATGAAAATATTGTGGGATTATTTCAAGGGGTTAACTACGAAATATATAAAAATCATAATCCCCTCATCTATATATTCACATAGAAAGTGATATATCTATTCCATCGTAGATAGTTAAGGAAGATCTAGTAGTTTGAGTGCTCAATTTAGTAATATAACATGAAATAAAATAAATTGAAAGATGATCCAAATAAAATGGATCCCAAATCATTATGAATAATATAAATTTAGAAGGATACAGTCTTATTAGACATTGAAATGATATAAATGGGGAATATAATTAATTGAAAATCACTGTTCCTTTCTCAAATGATTTCATAACCATCCATTATGGTGAAGAAACTGGATACTAAAAAATATGTTGTTGAAATTATGATGAAGTTGAATTTATAATAATAGGGAAATAAATATAGTAAGACAATGATCGTGAAGGAATTATAAGATTTGGTTCACAGATATGTGTAATATGAAATCATATGATAAATAAGGAATAGTTCAATGAGGCATATAGTTTAACCTTCTCCATACAACCAAGGACCAAAACGACGTGTTGATACCTCAAAGAGCATAATTTCATGGAAAATATATAGATGGATATTATATAATATAAATGAAAATTTCTAATATTTAATTAGGTGAAATCCAAATGATAAAATAAATGAGGGATAAAGAAAATAACACCCATACATACATTAAAATGTTAAATAATCACCATGAACCATTACTCTAGACATACAAAGAAATCCATATGAAATTATGCTATCTAAGCTTTAGTGGAGAAACATATAGATAAAACATACTTCATTTATAATTATTATGACTCATCACTTGATCTGCATGAAATAATATACAATAGAGAATCTGGGATGATTTATTGAACACCATTATTAATTCTACCTATTAAAGATATTCGATTTTTCCTAATATATTCTCCACCATGATATAATATTTTTTTGAACATAATTATGGAATTTCAACCCCAAATAGATGTGAAAAATGAATACGTATAATAATAATATGAGTCATGTTGATTTAATAATCGATGGATATAAAAATACCGTGGGGACTAAATCATTCTTTGATGAAGTTATCCTAAATAAAATTAAACTAAATAATAAAAAATGTTCCATATGATTCAATTCATTTACTACTGGATATATTATATATACCAATGGTTTTGGACACATTGTTGGTATATGTCACATATATATACCTATCCCAATGGTTTTGGACAAACCGTTGGTATATGGAAGATCTATAAGAACGGTTTGGTCAAAACCATTGGTATTGGTCCATTATAGAGACCTTATACCAAAGGTTTGGCCAAAACAATGGTATAGGTCCCCCTATATCAATGGTTTGTCGAAAAACATTGGTATAGGTCCCAAAATCAAAGAACATATACCAACGATTCACCAAACATTTGGTATAGACCTATACCGACGGTTTTGTGAACCATTGGTATAGGTACATGTATTTTTAATGGAATCTTCTTACTGAGGATATTAAATAAATCAAAATTTAATATACTTATGATAATACACATATATATATATATATATATATGAAATTATGTTCACAAAAGTATGTCAGGTTAGTGGTTAGGTTGTTCAATTACAAATAAGAGGTTCTTGGATCAAAACCAAACAAATGATTATTTATTGAAATACATATATCCACAATTTTATTGAACTGTTGGTATATATTTTCATACTACTTGTACCAACGGTTTTCCAAACCATTGTTATAGGTCAATACAAATGGTTTTACTAAAACTTTTGTTATTGACCTATCTTCACGACTTACTTGGAAACGGTGCTCCAAACCATTGGTATAGCCTATACCAATAGTGTGGAGGACTATACCAATGGTTCCAAACCATTTGTATATGGTATTTTTTCAGTAGATAATAATTTGTGTACAAAAACATCATGTTGAAATGTTGTTAGTGAACACAAGTAGCTGGGACATAAAATGATTATTGAAATATTAGAAAATGTCATGACAAATCAACATCACATTAGTGAATCATAGAGTTCACATAGGAGATATATTGGAAACAATGGATGAGACCTTTAGTTTGAGGTATGAGATAAGGTATTACATTATATATCTTCATATAATAGATTCGTAAAATATTAGATGATGTGGAATCTATGTCCAAAGTACATTGTCCCCATTTATAATCCTGATCACATTTATGTTATTTCTAATTGGTTTGAACTCCCATTAATCTTCTATCAAATACATGTCAAGTTTCTCATATAACTCTCATGTAATAACATACTAGATCCATTACAATATAATTAATTTAGAGTGAAAATAGATATAAAATGATATATCATATGTGGAATAAATTATGATGATCTAGGACTGTAGAGATAATGTTCTATGCAACTAGAAAACTCATCTTGTAAATTTAATATTGCAAAAGTAAATATAAAAAGATTCAACCTTTGTTCTTTAGGAAGAACATAAGTAGATGTAACCATATGTATTTTAATATTAGTATATAAAATGGAATTTAAATTGTAATATTTCTTAAGGGGGTAAATGTAACAACCCAAAATTTTATCAATAGAATTCCTATTCTTATAATTATTCTGTATTTAGTAATGTATTAAAAGGAACAAGAAAAACATGATAAAAGAAAATGAAATTTAATATTAATTTGGATGATATATTTTGAAAATACAATTTACATATGAATTGAAAATATTACAATGAAATAAAAAAATAATATATGATCGTAAAATATTAAAATTTTAATCTGATCATTAAATTAGAATAACAACATTACTAACAAATATTTATAGATAATGTTAAAATATAATAATGTTATATGAATTTTGAAAAAAATATATATTTACCACAGTTATAAAATATAAGTGGATTATCAATAAATTGAATATAAGGTATTTATCGTACGTGTGGAACTCTTATGGCTGTTACAAATGTTATTTTTAATATATTAAAAAGATAATTTTATTAGTAAATGTAACATTACAATAGTAACCTAACCAATGCATGTGATAAATATTTTAAGGTATATTTTATAATGAAAATATTAATTAATGATAACATGATACATTTAATCAAATGTTATAATAACAAAAAATTATGGTTTTTTATTTTTATGAAAAAGATATTTTATAATTTAATTTTATAATGAAAATAATTAATTAAATGAAATTTTATTATCATAAAACTGATTTGTAAATAAATATAATTTTCTAAACTATTGTTAATATTATTAGACTTTATGAAATTTTTGAAATGGTTATAAAATAGGCAAAAATATAAAATTTAATTTTTTTTAAAATAAAAGTGGATTTTATTTGAAAATTAAAATTGTCATATTTAGGAAAAAAATATCATAACATTCATTTAAATTTTTTACAGTAAAAATAAAAAATGTTAAATTGATATTTATGCTATTTTTATAATACTGATGATTTTTTTTGAATATTGAAATTTGTTATAAATAGTATTTAACATTATCAGATATATAAATGAGTTTTTAAAACATGGATGTCTTAAAAATCTAATATGTATAATTAAAATGAACTATTTACTATATATATTATTAATAATTAAATCTTCTTATATTCTTGATTGAAAAAAACTAATAAATATAAATTAAAAACAATCACTCTCTTCTACAGATGAATACCACTCGTCACCACCACTTCGCCTCACCACTTCTATGGAATGGATTTTGAAAAAAAAATATAACAACTTCTATCCCCAATCCTCTCATACACTACCTTGTTCTTATAGTCTCATGAATGGATCCTTATATGTTACCTTTATGGGTATCTAAATAGTAGACAATCAAAGAGAGATGTAAACATTCCACAAAAACATCTTCTTATTTTATTCTTCTCTATCACCCCAATATTTTTTTCAAGCCAACAACAGATATAAATTTCCATATCATAAATATTTTATTATTTTTTTTATTTTTTTTTCGTATCCACATTGTACCGTACAATAATTATATTATAAAATTAATAAATTTTTTACAATATGGTTGGTTTGCCTCTTCTACGAACGATGCACATTGTTTTCCTCTAACTACATCTTGGATGGGCATGAAAAAAATTATTTGGATAAATAAAAATATATTAATCCTAATATAAATGATTTCCTATATTAGAGTTAATATATATTAATAATATTAATTTAAAATAAATAGATTCATGATGATATGTAAACTGCTATAATAGAGTTTCTAAATAAGGTTAACATTCTTAATAAGTGAATCATCTATATGTTAGAAAAATATTTGTATTTTTGAATCATTGTAATTTTATAAAATACATGTATATAATTTGTTTTATGTTTTATACCCCTTTTAGGTGAATATAATAAATTATATAAATTTCAGTCGACCTTCAAACAATGAAATTAATCCCCGCAAAACTATGAAATGAATCCTTATCTATCAAATTTATAGTTTTAAATGAAAACAATATAAAGATCATAAAGTACCTTGTTTGAAAACCTCAAGAAGATTCTATTAAAAATATTTATAAATATTTAAAAATGGGTATAAATGAATTTAACACATAGTATATAAAATATTAATAATGTTTTCAAATACATAATTAAGAAACACATATATGGATGAAAAAGATTTCCCAGTAGATACACACATATAGACAACCACGGATAAAAAAAGCGATTGTAAAATGAAACATTACATTGTAATTTTTCCTATTCAAGGGTACATTTTGCTCCTGTATAATAGATAAATAATAGTTATTAAATTATAAAATAACCTCATAAATAAATATGATATCATATATGATCCTTTAATATTTCTTTGTTAAAAATATTTCTATAGTATCATTGTTTTTGGAGTTACTAATTCATTTTCCTTTATATGTTTTGTTATGTAATTCATATTTGTTATGTATAAGATATATTTGATTCATATCTAGAATGATATTACATTATTAAAAATTATTTTTAATCATCAAATGAAAATTAATCTTCAATTGTTATGATGGAGAAATAAATCTCATCGCATCGTGGAGAAGGTATGTCGTACATACCCACAAGAGATAATAGAATTATATTCATGGTGAAATAATTTGTAATTGGATTGTTTATTATATATACATAATAATTAACATGTTATATTTAATATTTACATCAATTATACTCATTATTATTCCCATAAAAATAATGATGTTTGTATAACATACTACACCATGACGTTGAGACGATAAGTCGTACGTACGCATGTACAATGGATTTTTCATTCATTATATGTATAGAATATTGAATATGGTTGTACCATATTTATAATAAAATCTCAGTATGTAGATAGTACATGAGTTTTTATTTTGGTATGGAAATAAAAAAGAAAGAGGCAGTGGATGAAGAAAATAACATAGAAATTGGTGATAAAATAATTACCTCTTCTGATGGGTGGTTCCATTTGATTTGATCCAAAAAGATTCATAAGTTGTATTTTAGATTACATTATGGCCTCCAAGGATGAATTGAGTGTATTTTTTAGGATATATGATTAGTTTTTGGCCTAGCCATATTGATTTGGTTGCGTGAATTTAATAGAATGGGAAGAACCCATTTATAAGAGTGGTGAGGGACACTTTAGAGAGAGCTTGAAATTTTAATTTATAATAAAATTTTATTTGGTTTCTAATATATATGAATGAATTTATTTTGGGGAAAATGTAAGGTTTAGTCGTAATCCTTTCATCAAATAGGGTGTAGACATGATTAGATCATCATATTAACCATATCTTTTATATTAAACCCTTAGTTAAATAGTTTTACTCTAACCATGTCTTTTTGTATGCATACACTATATAGTTAATAAACATACTATAAAATGACAAGATAATGTCTCGTAAATCCTAAATTACAGTTGCATAATTGTCTAAATCATTTTTTTGAAACATTAATTTCCATATTATTATATAATTTAATATAATAGTATTTGTTTTAAAAAACATTTAATTCAATTTTGACACCATTTAGTATTTTTTTTGGAAGTCATAAAAACATGATTACCTCAAAAAATAACATTGAATCAACCTTAACATGTCATATTCACCTTGATAATTTGGGTATGGAATCAAAAGATACAATTTATATTCAATTTAATATTTATAATATAAATTATTTTAATCTTTTATTAACAATTTAATTACTACATCATCATTGTTTCATAAATAATTTAATTTTTAATTTCTAAAATTTTTATATAAAATACCATCATGTAGTATATTTTTATATATTTGTAATTAATATTTATAGTTGAATTTATCTTACGTAAAACTCTATATTAAAAAATAATTTAATTAATATAATTTGAATTTAACACTTTTAACACTTCCTTAAATAAAATAAAATTAATGTCCTCATCTTATCCATTTGGATAAAATATGACTATTTTTTTCCGAAGTTTTATTTTTATGGAAAAACACATATCCAATAGAATTTCGACAATCGTTGGGGTAATTTGATATTATTATAATATTATTTTTACCTTTAATTACCCAATTTACATTTTAACCGTGGGAAATTCAATTCAATTTTTACCATTCAACAACAAATTATTTTCAACATATTGAACCACATTTTACATACTGATGAAAATGATTTCTATTTGATTTTATTAATTCAATTCACAGAAGTGGTAAAATAATTTTTTGTAAAAATTAGCAAATTTGCCTAAAAGGTTGGTAAAAGACACTAAAATATTCAATAAAATTTTATATATCTAATATTATTATAAAATGACTCCAATGAAATAAATTGGACTTATAAAGGTGTTATGTATCTATTTTTACATTTAAATAAATTAAATTAAAATTAATAATTTTTCAAATAAAAGGCCAATTTTAAACAATAAAGTATTGTTTTTCACTATTCATCAAAAATTGAAAGATTCCAAAAAATATCCAAAATTCACCCTAAGATAATTTTGTTATTCTAAATATTAAAAATTAATATCATTTTGAAAAATTGAATTTATAAAATTTAAAAAACTGTGTATTTCATTTCATAACATGTTATTAAATGGCCGGTTTTATTCATCATGGTGTGCTAGAACTAGGAGCAGCATATAACACATGCTATTGTATTATTCAAAGTAAAGAATTTCATGGATGATTTGTGTGTCACATTCATACCCCCTTATATTATTTCATCAAAATGTATATAATATTAATGCAGAAAATGATTTGGGTTGTTTTTTGTGATATGTCCCTTATGATCCAATGTTGCCTCCTCAATTTTATGGTTTCTTACAAGAAAATTTACCATACTAGTCGTCTAGTTTCGCAAAACATTTTCTCTTGTATGAAGAATCCTGATAGACTCTTCAATACAAGACAGATCGGTTTCCTAATTTATTTCATCATATTTGAGTACATGAGTTGTGTTATGAATGTATTTTATCAACAATGATACATGGAACACATCATGAGATTTGGAGAGACAAGGTAGTATTTCCAAACAATAAGTTACAACTCAAATTTGATCAAGAATTTTGAAAGGTCTAATTTACCTATTACTTAATTTACTATTCTTATAGAAATGTATAACACCGTTCCATGGAAATACCATAATGTAAACATGATCACCCACATGAAATTCAATACTCTTCCTTTAGTTATCTGCCTAGATGTTCTTCCTACTTTTATCAGATTTGATATGGCTTTGGATAATCCTCTAATTTTCCATTATTTCCTCAATATTTTTTGGGCCTATAAGTATTTCTTCACCAAAATTATCCCAAATAGTTGGTGATAGACATCTCATTCCATATAATGATTCATATTGTGAAATGTGATTTCTTAAATGGAAGTTATTATTATAAGAAAATTATACGGCAGAAAATACTATTCCCACATACCATTAAAGTCGAGTGTGAAAGATCTCAATATGTCTTCTATGTTTTGAAATGTCTGTTCTGATTGTCCATCACATTTAGGGTGGAAGGTAGTGCTCAAATGAAGTTCAGTATCTAGGGATTTCAAAAAACATTTCTAGAATCAGGATATAAAATGGTGATCATGTTCAGAAATAATATATAGGGGATCACCATGAAGTCTAACAACTTTATTAATATAAATTCTTTTTCAACATTCAAGTGTTAAATCTTCTCTTATAGTATGAAAATGTGTTGACTTGGTAAGACAATAAACAATGACCCATATTGGATCATTTATTTTAGTAGTATTTGGTATCCCCATGACATCGACCATCGTAATATCATCTGATTTTCACTTAGGTATGGGAGGAGGTTACCTAACTCTTCAAGGATTTTTTCTTCGATCCTTCACCTATTGAAAAACCATACATCATGACACAATATCAGCAATCTCCCTCATCATATTTTCCCACCAGAAATGTTCTTTAAATTCTATGTACATTATAGTGCTATAAGGGTGTGTAGATAAATTTGATCAATGAGCATCATCCATCAATTCCCTTTTAAGATGATATATGTCAGGAACACAAGGCCTATTCCCAAAGTTCAAAATTCCATCTTCATACACGATGTTAATCAATCTCCAATCAATCATAGATTTATATTTTTGAGTCTCCCCATCATCATTCAAATAAATTTTTATCCTTTCTATTAAATATGGTTGGAAACCATTCGAAATGGTATTGATGGTTCACCTTCAATGATTATTCCTATATCTGTCTTTACAAGATTCATGGACAAAGGATCCCTTTCAACTGTCATCTTGTCCATGAATACATGATCCTTTCAACCCAATGCATCTGGCACCTTATTTTTCTTCCTCATGTGGTAGTGTATAATGAAATCGTAATATTGGAGTAGTTTGAGCCACTGCCTTGTCATAATGTTCATTTAATTCAATGAGAAAAAATAATTCAAACTCTTATGATCAGTATATATCTCACATTTTTTAACATAAAGATTGTGTCTCCATATCTTAAGATAAATTATTAAAGCATATAACTCAATATTATGGGTGGTATTATTTTTTTCATGAATTTTTATTTTTTGGATGGGTAGGCAGTAAATCTATAATTCTGTATAAGGACACAACCGAGTCTGTTCACTATTTCATCACTGTAAATAACAAACTCATCATTCTAGGAGGGTAAATACAAGATATAATCATTGTCTAATAGTCTATTTAATTATTCAAAACATTATTCACACACTTTTTAACCAAATTTAACCCCTTTATGTGAGATCTAGGTTAATGGGAAACCCAATCGGGTAAAATTATCGACAAAATGCCAATAATAACATGATATACCAATGAAAAATCATACCATAGTTACACTCGTTGGTGTTGGCCATTCAATTATTTCCTTTGACTTTGAAGGATCAACAATGGTTCCAAAATTAGACATAATATGGATAAGAAACGAAATCTCATGGAGAATAATTAACACTTGCTAAACTTATCATATAATTCATTTCTTCTGTGAGATTGCAGAATAGTGCGTAAGGGATTTTCATGACTTTCTTAAATGTTGGATTATACTAAGATATAATCAATAAATACCACTAAAAAGTCATCAAGATATTACATGAAAACTCCATTCATTAGATCCACGAAGACTGAGGGTGCTTTAGTCAGTTCAAAAGGTATTATTGTAAACTCATAATGCACATACATGGTTCAAAATTTGGTATTTGGAATGTCTTCCTTCATCACATATAACTAATGATATCCCGATTGAATATCTATCTTTGAAAAATATTTATCTCTAGGAAGATGATCGAATAAATCATCAATCTGCGTTAGGGGATACTTGTTCTGTATTATTATAGCTTTGATATCTCTCTAGTCAACGCGCTACCTCATATATCAGTTTTTAATCTTAACAAAATGAACAGGGGTCCCCATAAAGAAAGAGTAAGGAGAATTAATATTTTATTACTCAATTCACCTTGTGGTTTCTTTAGTTCTACTAAATTGGTAGTGGTAATTCTATAAGGTGTCTTTCATATGGGCATTGAGCAAGGGATTTAATCAATAGAAAAAAAACATTTTTATTCTGTAATATATCATGGTAAATCCTATGGAAACATATCAAAATTTTATTGAACAATATGTATATCCTTCATTTTTACATTCCATTCCTCACAATAGTTAAATATCCCCCTTCCTCCCCACTAAATAAATTTTTTAGTGATATTGTTGGAGGATCTTGATGAGAATCAGATGGTGGTGTTTCTTCTCTAAAGATATGGGATTCATTATCATCATCAAAAAATATAACCTCTTTATTAATACAATAAATTAACATATCGTGGTCCTAAATCCAATCCTCAATAAATATTATATCAAATTAAATAATTTATATGACTATAATATTAGTATATAATGAACGTTTATATTATTTAATTGTAACTGATTCACAAAAAAAATTTCAATGATATTTCCCTTAAGAGTTTTTACTGACAACTCCCTTATTATGTCAAATTGGAAATATATAATTTTCATGGATAACTATTATGATTTGAAAGAATGTGATGATCCCAAACAAAATAATACATTGGATACTTTTGAGGAAGTGATTATAGTAAATGCCACCACATCATTAGGAACTTCCACCTCAGTACTTGTGATTGCTTTAGAAAGGAATTTATCCATTGCCCATTTTTTAGGTAAGTTATCTTGTCACATAGGAAATACATTTTCAGAAGTCCCAATTTCATTATAATTGTAACATTCTACAATGACATACTCTTTCATCCCCTTACAATCACATGTTTGGTGAACTTTTTCTCCACACATGTAACAATCTCTGATTCCATTTAGGCATGTACCAGGGTGTTTCTTATCACATTTACTATAGCGTGGAAATTCAACTGTCCACATTTTCCTTTTATTTACTTTTCAAAATTGTTTAGAATATCTCATCCTCTCTTGCTTTTCTTTAGAGTAATAATACATTTAGATTTCCTTTTATGTCTTGATATCACATGAGACTATATCAGGGTATGATGATAATGATTTTGAGACAAATGATACATGGATAAATGGATTTAACCCATAAAATAATCCGTCAATATTACTTCTTAGGTTACATATATAATATTTAGCTTGTCTTTCAAACCATGTAATGTTAACCTCATACTTTGTGACAATCTCATCCTCTTTTTTCCACAGACTCCGAAATTTCCTTTCCATATCCGCACGATGTTCACGAGGAAGGTATTTTTATAAGAAAATATTATAAACACTCTCCATTACATATTTTATATTTATTTATACTCTTTTTTTTAATTAATGACCACCATTGATCTGTATCGCCTAAGAGGTGATAAACTGCCATGACAACCTTTTCCCTTTCGCTACTCCCCAAAGCATGAAATATTTTCTCTATGGAACCTATCTATTATTCATTTACAAATGGATTTGTAGTCAAATTTAATTATGGTGGTTGTGTCATAATGATTTGTTCTAACATTGATCCTCCACGGTGTGGATCAAGGTTCTCTATATAGGTAAGGTTATTCTCTATTATATGAGTATGTTTTCTGAGTATGGTTATATATTAATATGAAACTATTGTATCATCTGATGTGATATAATTATCTTGGATATGAGGGAAATTACTACATGGATTATGTGCATTTATATGATTTACATTCCTTCCACTAGGCACCATTTCTGTACAAAGTCATACACAAGATTAATTTATAAATTGCAATGCATAACTCTAAACATGTAAAATACATATCATAAATTTAATAGTTTAGGCATATAATAAACAATATTAAAAATGTTTTATTGTGGAAATAGTTATTCAAAAATCATTAATAATCTATTCTGATAAAAATGGGAATTAACATAAGCATATCCCATAAGAGTGTCAAACTAGGTGTGTAGTAAGGCTTATTTTTATGTTATATTATTCCTCGTGTCAGGCCCAATATTCTGTGTCAGTGTTTCCTTGTTAGGTACATCTATGCCAAAACCAAATCCATGTGTCGTATATAGATATAGAAATATTTATTATTAAACAAATATAATATCCAAATTACCAAAAAATTGATGTTCTTGTATAATAATCAAAAAATTATATCATTGGGAAATGTTCCCTAATCAGGGTTTTTCAAAATCTAGATTCCAAGGTTTATTATAATCTTCCTATGATAAAAAATGTAATGCCCCAACCCCAGATTACCCAGAGTCCATGCGTTTTTTAATAACATAGGAATCATCACCAGAGACCATGTACCAAAAGACCGATTAGTTTAATATCCTTGGAAGTACTAGAAACATTCATCAGTTTAATATTACATTGTCTAATGAAAATAATCATTGTGTATCCTTTGAACAAACACATATAACTTAACATATCCTTGTATGTCAGTCAAATATACATATTCACATCCTAGAAAAAATTAAAACATAAAAAAGGGGTGACCTCAGATGAACGGTAAGGATACCAATATAGTAGAAACTATCAAAATATAAGAATAAAAATTTAATCCATTGTTTAAAAATAAAAAAGAATACTTTTAAAAATAAACACCTGAATAATATGGAAATGATATATAAAATAATTTCATTTACATATTCACATGTATATTCTACTAGACAAATAATCCCATTTAATATCAATAACTTATCTCATAATGATAGATTGCATTATGTCGGGCCTCTTAACCACAAAGAAAATGCCACATCCAAAGAGTAAAAAAAAATTTATCAAGGCCTTCTTCCAAGATGGTAGTTTGTCTCATGAGATAATCTAATGCATCAAGGGGTTATAGTAGGCCTCGACCGACACTTACTACTTCCAATGCACTCCTCCTATGAAAATATTGAAACATAATAATTATATTTGTTTTAAAACTATATTACCAAATGTTAATACATTAACCGAAAACCATGAATGGTATAATAATATCACATACACAATAAAAAATATCAGAAAACATTCTATACAATTGGGACGATTTTATCACAACAAATCGACTTCAAACAACTCTTGATTTCAATAATGGATGTGGAGAAAATGAAATATATGCAAAACCTATTCGAGTGAAATATCTATTCCTCATTTAATTAATTTGAAAGAAAGGAAAATAATTATTTTAAGAATATTATTATATGTTTTTTAAGGAATATTCAAAGGTTTTATAAGGGTACAAATTAGCTTCAATTTATGTATAGGTTAAAAAACATTATTTCATTAATTTTTGGAAAAAGGTCGTAAAGTAACTTGTTTGAAAAAAGACGGAATGATTCCTTTCAAAAAATTATATAAAAAGTCATTAAATAGTATAAATGAATTTAATATATAGTCTATGAAATAGAAATAATTATTTGAAATTAATTTTTATGAATCACAGATGTGGATGATAAAGTTGTCCTAGAAGATACTAATATAAAACAACCACATATAAAAAAATTAGATTATAAAATTTACCCTGACAATGTACATTTTTTTAGTTGAAGGAATGTTAAGATATTTTATAATAGATAAATAATTATTATTCAATTATACAATAACCCAATTCATTAACTTGATATCATATATGATCTTATAATATTTTTTAGTTAATAATATTTCACTAGTATCATTGTTTCAGTTGTTACTGATTCGTTTTCCTTTATTGATTTTGTTACGTATGTCATATATTTTATGGATAGGATTTATTTTATTCATATAGATAATGATATTATGTTATTAATAATTATTTTTAATCATAAAATGAAATTTATTCTTGAATGGTTATGATGGGGAATGAAATCTCATCGCATCGTGGAGACTGTAAGTTGAACGTACACATGAGCGACAATATCACTATATTGATGGTGATATATCATGTAATTTGATGGTATATTATATATACATAGTCATTATCATGTAATATTTATTATTTAAATCATTTATACTTATTATTATATCTATCCATATAATAATGTGTTGAATAAAAATATTCCCCATGACGTGGAGACAGTAAGTCGTACGTTGAACGTATGGTGGATTTTTCAATCATAGGATGCATTGAATAATAAATATGGTTGTAAAATATTTATGATAACACTTAATTATTTATAAGGTACTGGAGTTATTATTTTTTATGGAAACAACAATGATAGAAAATTTGGTAGAAGAAAAGAACTTAGAAAGAGTTGATGAAATAATAACATATTCTCAGGGGATTCTTTTGGTTTTGAACCATAGGGCTCTTTAAGGTGGGTTTGTCATCAATATAAGACCTCTACGATTATTTGAGGATAGTTTTAGGGATATTTGTGAAGGGGATGTATGATAAAAATGGCATTGGAGATGTGAATTTAACAGATGGGGAAGTTCACTTTTATAATAGAGGTGAGGGCACTTTAGGAAAAGCATGAAATATTAATTTATTATAAAATTATATTCCATTTATAATAGCTCCAAATTGAATTATTTCATTGATAAGATCGGAATGGGTAGAAATAATCTCAACCAATAGGTTTTAGGAATTTTTATTGAATAATATTAACCTTATCTTTTAGATTTAACACTTTGTTAAATTGTTTAACTCTTACTATGTCTTCTTTTATACTTACACAATATGGTTTATAAACTGACTATAAATTGATAATAGAACATCAAGTGTGTAATTGATTACAAATGAAACATTATTGATGTAATTTCTAGATATATTATATTATTTTATTATATAATTAAGTAAAATAGTATTTTTTTTAAAAACTAATTAATGTCAACTTTGACACTATTTAGTAATTGATTTTTGTTAAAGTCATAAAAATATGATTCATATGAACAAAATATATTGAATCAACTCTAACTTGAAATATTCACCTATAAAAGTTTTGTATTATATCAAAAGGTAAAATATATATTTATTTTAATATTTATAAAATAAATTATTATAATCATTCATTAATAATGTAATTACTACATCAGGATTGTTTCATAAATAAATTTAATTATTTATTGTCTAAAAATTATAAATAACGACCAATTATTTAGAGAATATATTTATATTTATAATTTATATTTATAGTCTAATTTATATTAATAATAACTCTATACTAAAAATGGTTTAGTTAATAAAATTTCAATTTCACACTTTTATAATTCATAAAAAAGTAATAAATGTCCTAATAAAATCTAAGTGGATCATAAAGGATAATATATTTTTTGCTAATGTTTATTTATCTTGAAACAAACTTATCAAATAGAATTAGTACTTATGTTGGGGTAATATGATATTATTATAATATATTTTTACCTGTAATTACCTTATTCATTTTTAATCATTGAAATAAAATTCAAAAGTTACTATAAATCAAAAAATTATTTTCATCATATTGAACCAAATTTTACTAATTGATGAAAATTTTGAATGATAGATTTTGAAATTCAATTCAAAAAAGAGGAAAAATATGTTTTATGCAAATTTTCAAATGTGCCTAGAAGGTGGGTAAAATATGTTTGAATGTTCAATAAAATATTATATGTCTAATCTTGTTTTAAAATTACTCTAATAAATTACATTTGATTAATATAGTTATTATTTATCTATTTTTACATTAAAATTAATTGATATTAAATTAATTGAAATAAAATAATGTTGTATTTAAATAAAAAGGTGATTTTAAATAATACCATATACTTTTTCACTATTCATCAAGAATTGAATGTTTTCTGAAAAATACAAAAAATTCCACCTAAGCTAATTAGGATATTCTGAATCCAAATATGAAGGCCATTTTTATAAATAAAATTTATAAAATTTCATAAAGAGGGTATTACTATTCATAATATCCTTTTAAACAGCTACTTTTATTGTTTGTAGTGTGCTACAACTCGGATTTGCGTACAACCCAAGCTATTTTATTATTCATAGAGAAGCATAATGTGGGGATCTTTTTGAGGTATACATTTTTGTTTGAATGAAAATATTAAGATATATAATGATGGAAAGGAAAATATGACTGATGTCACCTCGATGAATTTGATTGTTATTGAAATGAAATTGATACACCATGATCTATAGTGGGAGGTTTTGATCATCCTGTTGAAAATATGGTGAGATTATTTTTATGAGGATTATATTGTAATATAAAAATCTATCAATTCTATCAAATATATATTCACATAGAAAGATATTGATATGTTCCACTACTAATGGTTATAAATATCAAGGACTACTGTAAATCAATTCACTACAACCTCAGGAAATAAAATAACATGGTAGATTATCTAAATCGAAATGATCCAAAATTGATATAAATGATATAATTTGACAACGATACAATTTTATGAGTCATGAAAATGATTTACATAGGGATAATAAATGATAGAAAATAACCATTCCTTTCTTAAATGATTTCTCAACAGTTATTTATGTTTCTGATAAAAAATTATCAACAATGATTTTGTGGAAATTAAGATGAAGGTGGAAACTAGAATACTAATGAAATTCTAAGAGTTGAAAATTGATAAATAATATGTTTTATTAACTGAGTCACAATTATGTGTACTATTAATTTTTTTTATAAAGATGGAACTGTTCCATGATGCACATAATTTGACATTCTCCATCAACCCAAGGAGCACCATGATGTGTTGAGATACTTGAGAGTATTTTTTCTAGAAAAATATGAATATCGAGATCATAGAGTATACAAGAAAATCATAGATATGTCAAAATGAGAAATAAAAATATATGTATTCCAAGGGGATGATGAAAACACTACCATGATGTACATGGAAATGGGAAAAAATCAACATGAACATTTTCACTAGACATCTAATGAAATCCATAGATAATCATGCTATCTTGGTTTTAGTGGACCTAATTACAGAGAAATCTCACTTCATTGAAATTTTACATGGAATTTCACTTGATCCACTTACAAGGATATACATTTGATTTGTTGTGATGATTTATGGAACACCATTATTCATTGTACCCAATCAGGAAAATTGATTTCATTCTATTTTGCAAAAGAGTCTTCAACATGATATAATCTTTCAGGTGAATATAATTACATCTTTTAATCCAAAATATATTAAAAAATTTAATATAATATAATAACACTAGAAGACATGTTGAGAGAACAATGAATTTTAACCAACATAGGATGGGGTCAAATTAATCTTTTCATTGAGTTCTCCATACAATTAATTTCTATTCATGAATCAAATTAGCTATATGTTGAAAACATTATATAATGATATATCAAAAACATTTATGATTCAATGATGTTAGTGAAGGAATGATTATGGGCCCTGAAATTATTTTTGACATTTTAGAAAATGTCATCACCATTCAGCATCACATCAACGATACTCAAGGATGAAAAAGGAGATTTAATGGAAATAAATATTGAGACCTTCTGTATGTTGTAATAGATAAGGTATTAGTCTATATATATCCATGGATGAGAGTCATGATATTTTCGAAGAAGTTAAATCTATGTCACAATTACATGGACCAGAATAATTAACATAGAAGGACCTTCATTCAAGATATTACAAATTAATGGTGATTAAAGAAGATACACAAAAAAAAAACCATCCTATGAATGTGTGAACTCTAAGAGTTTATATCAATTCCATTCTAGTAAACTCATCCTCTAGTAGTGAATATGTACATAATGAATATAATTATAATAGATTATATTAATAAATATATTATAGAATTTAATGATTATATTATTATATACTCCAAATGAATGGATGATAATGAGGATTATTAGAATACTATGTAACCAGATTTAAGAAAAGGAAAACAATATGAAATGTATAATAAATTTGTTTTCTTGATATTGGAATTATCATTCAAGGGTAATGTTATCACTATAAAAGGGTTATCTATGAACCATTGAAATACAAAAACAATTGTGATGTTCCGAAATACCAAATTTCTAATCTATATCAATTATTTCCATAGATATACTCTTGGTTTTAGATGTTTTTTAGTAATATTTTGTCACATTATAACCCATTAACGAGGAAAAATTCATATGGGGGTCATGTTTTTTTGATATAATGAAAGTAAAGAATGTATCATGGAATTGTAAAAGATTCATATCAATACACTAATAATTTTACTACCAATATATGTAGATGTTTTTTATTATAATTTGTTATTTCAATGAAGGGGTTTTTACTTTATATTTATAAAAATTGATAAAGTTACAAATTACAACTCAGGGAAGTTGAATTTTCATGAAATGAAATACGTAACCCTTGATATGGAGTTGTCATTTTAGATCATCATGTTAAAAATATGTTGAGATTATCTCTATGAGGATAAGTGTGACATATAAAACGATCATTAATCTACCATTTATATATTCAATGTGATGTAGACTCATATATTCCACCATATATGGTTAGAGATTATAATGCCGTAAGAGTACTAAATTTAATAAACTTTCACGAACTAAAATAAATTAGAAGATGATGAAAATAAAATGGATCTTGAATGTTATAAAAGATATAATTTGAGAATAATCCAATATTATTAGTGATAAAAATGCTAATAATGGGTATCATAAAGAGAGTATAATCAACATTCCATTCTCAAATGAGATCAAAACCATCCATTATAGAGAAGATAAAAGGTTATCAAAAAGTTGTTGTGTGAATTATTGTGAAGGTAAAATATATAAAAACATGAAAATCATATAAGTTGTAAATTTATTAAAAAAGAATTATTTGATTTTATTCAGACCTTCGTGTACTATAAGATCTCGTGAAAAAGATGGAATTATTCCATGATTTGCATATTTTTACCTTCTCTATGCACCCATGGATAAAAAATATTTGTTTCTATATCTAAGAGTATTATTTAGAGGAACATATGAATATTGATATAATATAATGTACATGATAATGTCTGATATGTTATTAGGTGAAATAAAAATGGAAAAATTTCAATGGGATGATGAAAACGCTTCCCATAAATATATGGAAATGGGAAATAATCAACCTATACTTTTTCACTAGAATTAAAAAGAGATGCATTGTAAATTCTACTATCAGGGGTTTGATGGAAATTATTTCAGAGGATGTTTGGTTCATTACAAATTTAAATTACTTGTCACTTGATCCACATGCATTCATATAAGTAAGAGATTTTGGGACAATTTATGTAACACCACTATTAATTATAACCAATCCAGATATTAGATTTACTTCCAGTTTATTAAATATTACACTACATGATGTATACATTGAGGTAAAAATCATTATGTATTTTCAACCCCAAGTAGACTGAAAAACTTAATATACTATAATAATACTAGAACATATATTGAGTTAATAATCTATAGAGATTAAAGGATTATGTGACCAAAATATTCCATTGGTTCAGTTGTCCAGAAACAATAACATCTACTAAATAATATAAATGGCTCCATATAGATGATTTTTTAGGAACATAAGTAAAAAACATTTGTGTTGAAATAATGTTATTGATTTGAAGTTGTTGGAACTTAAAATGACTGTTGAAATGGAAAAAAATTCCAAAACAATTCAGCATTACATTTGGGATACTCAATGTTTTCATAGGAGATATGATTGATATCAATGACGAGACCAAGAGTTTGAGGGCATATATAAGGTATTAATCAATATATATCCAATGATTAAAGTCACGATTTTTCAAATAAAGTGAAATCTATGTACCATGTAAATATTCCCATGGAGATTATTGGTTGCATCAGATTCAGGTCTTATAGATTGGACCTCCCGCCAATCGTATATCAAGAGAAAAAAATGTTTCAATTATCTGTTTCAGTTAAGTATTTTATAGATCCCATAAACTTATGTAATTTAGATATTGAATATCTAGGTAATAATATCTCTTCGGAGGAGTGGTCCATTATGATTTTATAACTTAGTGTCAAGGATCTATAATACAAAACAACTCATATAGTAAATGTTCCTTTGAAAATGCTAATGTTAATGTATGATACCTGGGATCCATATGAAGCCCAGATGTAGAAGAACCCTAACATGTAACATAATTAATATGTGAAATTATATTTTCATAGAAATGTTTCTTTAATGCGGGTGAATGTGAAAACTCTAAATATTATTAATTGAACTCCCCTTCTTATAATTGTATCGTATTTAGTAATAAATTTAAAAGAAAATTATGAGCATGATGAAAACAATTGAAAATGAAAATTAATTTTAACAATAATTTTAGAGAATAATATAGAAATTATAATTGAAATTGTTACAATATAATTAAAATATAATATATGAGTCAAAAATATTAAAGTATTGATTTTGCCATTAAATCTACATAACGACACTCAAACAAATCTATCTAGATGTTGTAGGAAATTATTAATGTTATATGATTTAGGAAATTGAAAATATATTATTCTATAAGTTAAAAAAGATTTAAATAATGAACAAATTAATTATGGGGTATTAGTAGGATATATGAAAGCCTTATGACTTTTACAAATGTGAATGTTGGAATATTAATATGGCTATATGAATATTAACTTGAAAAATTGAATTGTCCTGTATCCAATGTAAGTGTAAATTATTTTTAGGTATATTTTTAAATGAAAATATAAGATAATATTACCATGATACATGTATGTAAATATTTTAATAATGATAAATTATGTGTTGGTATTTTAATGAATCAAATATGTATATTTTCATGTTTTAAAAAAAATAATGATTTAAAAGGAATTAAATTATCATAAAATAAATTTATAAATCAAAGGTTATCTTTATTAAAATGGTAAGATTAATTTATGATACTATAATAAATTTTTCAAATGGTTGGAAAATAAACGAAAAATATTACATTTATTATTTTCAAAGAAGAGGTTTTTTAATATTAAATTTCACTTATTTACACAATTATTTCCATAAAAATCATTTAATATTTATACTCTATAAATAAAAATGATAAATATTAATATTTTGACTATTTCTAATTTAGTTGAATTTTGTGCGAATAGTGAAATATGAAAAATATGATATTAAAATTTATACGTTATAAAAAAATGAATTTTTTAGATATAGATGTTTTAAGAATATGACGTTTCAAACAGAAATGAACCATTTACTGTATATATTCACAATAATTAAATATAATTATATATTCCAACAAAAATAAAAAACTAAATAATTTTATATGGAAAACCACCTCTCTACTCCCCTTATAAATGCCACTCATCACCACCTCTTCCCATCAAAATGACTTAGGCATGGATAATGAAAAAGTTATACCCATTTCCCTCCACAATCCTTGCATTCATAGTATTGTTATTATTGTATCATGTGTGTACCCCTCTATATTACCTTAATGGGTATCCAAATGGGAGACAATGAAAGTGAGATGTGAACTTGCCACAAGTCATCTTCAAATTTTTATCATCTTCTACCACCCATAACTTTTAAAGATAATAAATTATAAAAATATCACTATCATAAATATTTGAAAATGATATTATTATTTTTTCATATCAACATTCTACCATAATTTTATTAGATTATGAAAACAATAGAATTTTTACAATATGTTTGTTTACCACCTTTATGAATAAAACAATTTTTTTTTCTCTATATCCATCAAGTATGTTCATAGAAATATTACTTTTGTTAAATATAATTATAAAAAATTAATAGAAATTATATCATATATTTTATTAACTATATATTTTTAATATTTATCAAATGAAAATAGGTTCTTGATTTTCAATAAAACTACTGAAATGGACTAAACGTATGATGTTAACATTTTTACTAAATTAATTATCCCTTTATTAGAAAAAATATGTGAAATTTGGATATTTAATTTTTTATTACATGAATATATTTTATTTTATTTTCTATTGGTTTAATCCAATTTCATATGAACCTAAAAAATTATATACATGTGACCCGACCGTAGAACCATTAAACGAATGCTCGTGGAAATATGAAATAAAGACTTATATATCAATTTTATGTGATTAAATTAACATAATACAATGATAATAACTCTAATATAGATTTAAATGGTTTTAAATTAAGTAACTAAAAAATTTTACTTGATTATTTTGTATGCCAAGTGCATGTTGAGAATGAAACTGGAACATAAGTTAAGTGATCAATATAAAAAACCCTTCTTCCGGAGGTTATGACTTTTCTCTCTCTAACTCAAATTTGTTTTCTATAATGTCTTGAAATTATTCTAATATTTCTATATATATCTCTAATATATATATATATATATATCTTATTCGCCATTCCATAAATATTGACCAAGGATCCTCATACATGGATATTTCACTATTTTTAAAAAATACTCATTACCTTACATGAAAAAATTCCTGAGGACCATAATAGTTTAGTTTGTTTGGAAACATAAAATCCTATTATAACACATGGAGGAAGGCATTAAATGTTTCCCACGATGGTCTTCCCAATTTGTAATATTACTAACAATATTTCTTTATAACCTATGAAAAGTAATCATAAGAAAATGTGATATCATATTCTTAGTGAGAGTAAATATGGGAGACTTGTAAGAATAATATGAACATTAGGGTATACAAACTGTAGCATAACATTTGAATATCATACCCAACAAATAATATTCCATAATAATTATTAATTTCATAATAATTTACATTTCATAAAAAATGAATAATAATGAGATCAAATAACATCACTTGTGAGCAAATAATATTAGCACAATACATATACTTGTAGCATACACATCCTCTTATAAAATTATGAACATGTATAATAAGAAAATTCTTCTCTCATTACGTTAATTAAATGAAATTATTCCTTCACATAAACTTATTGAATAAAAACTAGTTCTATATATATCATTATAGACATGAAATATAGGTATATAAATACCATTGTGAGCATGTAATGTGGTTGACACATAACATTCAAATTTTTAATCATTTTGACATATAAAATTTTTAACATGAAAATATTTTCATGAATAACTTGGTGAACTTGTTATCATGTTAATTCATAAAATTATGAACATGAATGATAAATCAATTCATAATATTTGGAACTAGTACTTAGTATCACACATAACTACATGAACATGTAATCAGGTACACACATAACATATTTAATATTTAATCAGGTAAATGAATAAATCTATGAAGAATAGACCAAATTCACACATATTATATATAACAATGAGTTATCCATCATTACCCAATCTATTCGATCGAGATATCAGTCCCACCCAACACAAAAAATAATAATAAACATGTTTTCCTAAAGATAATAAACATTCATAAAATGATAACCAATGAAATTAGATGGGTATTATAAATATTTAATTATAAGGGAACCCATGAAAGTAGGTCGTTTTGGTACTCATTTCATCATAGTGTATCATGTGGAAGAGAAATGGGTTCCATAATAATTATCACATTAAAAAATAAACCATTCTGTGAATTAATATGAAATGAAACCCTGAATAAAATCTCCATTAATAAATATTTGGCATCAAAGATTTGATTTTATAAGTAAAATAATTTGTATTGATCATTTAAAATTGTTCTTGAGGAAAATATACTTTTCACTTTGAAATTACTTTTTAAAACATAAAACATTTTTAAAACCATTTTATATGTACATACCCTCAAAAACATATTTATATTCTTTTGAAATTCATTTAAATTAATTTTTAAATAATTATGCATTTATTGAAATAATTTAACATTAAAATCAGCATAAAATATCCTTTAAATTTTCTTGACAACATATCCATAAAGAATTATTTCTGAAGGAAATAGATTTCAGACCGAAGAGTGAAGTAAATTTTAATTTAATTAATGTAAATTTCAAAATGATATTATTTACCAATGTTTGGAAAAATTGTACAATTACATAATGATATAGTGAATATATATATGTTAATAAAAATCATGATATTTATTGATATATTAATATTAATATTCCCTTATGTAAATAATAATAAATAGTCCTCACACCCAAAGAGATTATTGTAATAAAATCTTACCATTATGATAACATTGATTCATAATACCCATAAAATGATAAAATTAAATGAATTTTAAAATATAATAAAAATAAATATATTCGTTATAATGAATTTCATAATGTAATTATATACATCACATAAACTAATTTAGGTTTGTAACACGATATGTGTCTAAAATAAGGAAAATTGAGAAACAATTCTAATTCCCCTTTGGTAACGTCTAATCTATAACCCCATAAAATGGAGAGCATAAAATGAATTTGTAAATAAAGGAACTTATTTCCAAGATAAATTATATTTATATTTTTGTGAAGTATAATAACAAAAACTAATAATTTACTGTGGAATACATAATTTCTATCACTATACTAAAAAGTCGAATGGAAATCCCTTAATGATTGAGTAACATTTAAATTGTGATATTCATTAAATAATAATAATTATTGTGTAATTAAATACTAAAAAATTAAATAAAATCTAATATATAATGTTTTATTGGGATGTATAAATAATATAAAATCTAAACTAGTGGTGAATACAAAATAATCTCATATAAATAAAAGTGAGACTTGAAATCCGCTTACATTAACTCCTAGATCTCGTACATACCCATTAAAAATTATTTGTTAAAAATATTTTTATATTTTGAAACTATAATATAAATATATTAAAGTTTGTAACACTATATATTATTTACTTATGACTTCATATTACCCATTTATTTTCAATTCCATTTACATGTTATGTTTCGGGTGTAAACCAATTTGTTTTTCATACATATGTTGAGTTGTAATTCTTGGTTCTATTGCATAGTTATTTAAGTTCATCAAATAATAATTCAAAAATAATTTTTTATCATTTATAATTATTATATATGAATTTATAAGATCCCATAAAATTTCTAGATAGAAAATAAAATACCGTAATCATTTAATCGGTAGGTCGTACATACACGTGAACACTCATTCCATTTTCTAGTCATACTAAATGAAGAAATGGTATATAAATAAATATATATATATATATTAAATAAATCTAAAAGAATTTTAATTCCATATATATGTAATATTTATATTAAAATCATATATAATAAATTCCATGTATTGCATAAATGAATCACTTCACTCTATGATGTAGATTCCATCCGTACACATAAACGATGATATAATATTCCCACAAAATGGAAAGTGTTAATGTATGTGGTTTATAAAAATACAATAAGAATAAAGGATTCATAATTATTATATATATAATATATAAATGTAATTTTCTCGATTATTCCAAACCATATGAGGAGGTAATGAAACATTGGCGAACATCGGTTCGTGAGGTGGTAGTCTGATGTACACACAAACGATGACTGGATATACCAACAGAAAAAAATATGAATTTTTAGGTCTTAAACATAACCTAACAACATCATGGAATATTTATAATACTATGGTTTTTTTAATCGTCATATTAGAATAATTTATCGGGATGGAGAAGAAAACAGTACATAAATGAATCTTAATGAACATTAAAACTTTTTGTGTAACTCAATTTGGTTGGGCCACTAGACATCCTTTGATGGATTAATGGAAAACATTACACAGATATTACAAGACTAGAGAAATTAGGGTGTGTTTTTATGGTATATTCAATCCTAATTACAAGAGAGGTGTGATCAGTTGATGAGGTGAATTCCCATTAATAGTGGAGGTGGAGTCACATTCATTTAAATATTAAAAGGTAAATACCTTGGGAGGTGTAAATTATATGATGTGAATCCAATAACGATATATATTATATAAAATATTTTATATTGAAATAATATGTACATCCATTTGGGTTTGGACAAGTTTTGGGTCATTTACAAATCTTTTCATTACTAATTAACCACTAAGAAACTAATTTTTACCTTAATCATTATAAATAATTTCAATTTCTCTCAGTTTTAATTTTTGTAAAAAAAATTTATCCTTAAAATAAATTATGAATTTTTTATATTCTAATTATGGAATCCATTTTATAAAAATCCAATTTTTTTGGTAGATATTAATTTAAAAAACAATGCCACCTATTTGATGAGAAAGTAGGTTTTTAATGAGGAACTCAAAAGTTTGAAATGTTTTTATAACAAATAAAAATGTTAAATTTATTAAAAGAACCTATTTTATTAGTTTTTGTATAATTTATCATATTATACTAAAATATTAAATTAAAATATTACCTAACATTGTAAATAAAATATGATAAAAGACAATTTTCTATTAATTTTTTTTATTTTTATTTATTCATAAAAAAACTTTTTAGAAAAATAGAAAAAAATTAATACTATTATAATAATGACATTAGAAAATTCAAAAATAAAGATTATTTTTTCAAATAGTATTTACATGATTCAAAATTCATTTCTCTAAAACGAGTTTCATTAAAAATAGGTAAAATTACCTTTTTGACAAATTCATATTTTTTGCATAAAAGATGATTCATTCAATACGGCTTCTCTAGAAAAAAAAAAGAAGATAGAAATTAAATATTTGATTGAATATATATAAATATATATAATTATTATCATTTAGAAAAACTATTTTCATCATCTTATTGGGAAAAAATATGTTTGTCAAAAGAAAAATTACTTTTTCAAAAAAATGATTTTTTTTCAAATAGTATTTACAGTCAGTTATAATTTATTTGGAATCCAAATAATTCATTCTGCAAACAATCCTAAGATGTATTTTATTAATTATGTTAACCCTTTTCAAACACAATATTCCAAGGGTATTGTTATAATTATAACAATATAACAATAATAATAATATTATATTAATGTTTAGAAAAATTCAGTCTTGCATGTAATTTATTATATCAAATGAACACAATATTGTGTCTACTTCTAGATAAAAATAGGTTTTTATGTTACACTATGTTAAAAAAAATTTCTTATTCAACACAATATATCAATTAATTTAATTATTTTGAAAAAAAATTCATAAAAACTCATGGAGAACATTATACCCACTTAAATTGAATTTCCCCCCATGAAATTCATTTTTGTATTAAAAGTATTAATAATTAAAGTTTACCATCATAGAAATCCTAAACATAAAAATGAAAATTTGAAATTTATTTTCCAAAGTAATGATTAAAACATAATGGGTACTTAATTTTACGCAAAACATGGATTCCACATAAGAGAAAATAAGTTGAATGTAAAGACGTGGAAACAGAAGATAAGGGTATATTTTTAAAGAGTGTGATAAAAATCATTGATCAGGAGAATTTTTTTCTAGATAATGTTAATAATCACAATAGATAAAAAAACATGCATAATATAGGTCATTGATATCATAAAAATCAATGACAACATAACATCATTATACTCTAATATCCTTTTCATAATGCTGATGAGTTTTTATGAGACAATGCAACTAATAGAATGTATTCTATTTAATAATAAAAATTTCACCCTTTGTTTATCTCTTGATATATCAACAATTCATCTAATACTCCATGGAAAAATTGTATTTGTTTCCTAAATTCACTAAATGATCTTATATTCTAAAGAGATAATGATAAGTCAATCAATATGACTCTTATTATCATAAAATAAGGTTATCATAGTTTATAAAATATTGATAAATGTTCATATTGTGAAATATTATTATCTAAAACATCATTCAATGTTAAAGATAATTTTTTTTCAAAAATTATTAACCATTTGAATAATTAAAATGATTGAAATCCAAACTATTAAAATGAAATTCAAAAAATTCCATAAAATGAAATTATCATTAAATGCCATATACCATAATGTGGCTCTTCACTATCACATACCGAACATTTGAATATCTTAATCATGTATTTTCTTAAAATAAGGTGGTAACATGCCTTAAAATAAAACCATTTAATAAAATTTATGCTTCCTAAATCTGTAAAACATACCTTACTAGATATATTCCTTAAAACTAAAACTGTTTTGAAATCTGTCTATGATATAATAATCCACCATTTTGAATACTAACTAATCTATTTCTAAGGTAATCAATACAATCTAATTTACAATATTGTTACTCGACATACCTTTATCCATTCTAAACACAATTCACTAAAAATTAAAATAAAATTAAGTGTTTCCTTAAATTTATATTGGGTTTTCCATAAAATATAACCATTCCATTAAGACATATTTACTTTTCATTTTTACCATTCATCGTATTCATTTAAATCCTTAATGAAAAACATATGTTGAAAATTCTTATTTTTCACAATTAATAATTCATTAATTTAGATACATAAATACTTTAATATGTCCACATCATTTGTAGTCATTGAATATTTTTTTACATGGTATATATGTAAAATAATTGATCCGGTAATTGAGCTATATAATTTCATTGTTCTCCTAAGATAATAAATTAAACCTCTCATCTATTTATCACTGTATGACCATTTTTCAATATATATAACTTCTTACCTTTCATTTCACATATTCATTTATTTTATTCATTACAACATATTGAAATATAGAGATCATGTACGTCTTTATTCTATGGTTATTACCATATGATCCTTTCTAAAATTCTATATTTCTCTTATTGTATGTTTCAAAAATCCCTCTAAATTTTACATTATTAATCAAATATCACAATAAATGATTTTTCTTATTGGTATTGTCAGTTTCAATAGTAATAATACTATTTGGATCCATATAATCGAATCATTATACAATAGATTTTATGTTAACATTATTCCTTTAGCTTCCATCCATATATTGAAATTAAATGTATAGTGTGAGAAACATTAATCATACTAAAAACAACTTAATCATGAAAAATCACGTTTATTATATCAAAATCATATCACTTCATTTTTAATCTATGGCAACATAGGTTCATATTTGGTTATTAATATAAATATTATATTTAAATCCGTAATGATCATCAATAATGAGTTTGTCAATTTCGAAAACATATCCCCCATGAGCGTCAGACTAGGTGGGCAGCAGGAACTGTAGACTTGCACGAGTTATCAATTTAGTGTAGCACAATAAGGTGTTTTTGGGTTTATTACCCCAATATTCATCTATTTTGGATCCACATACACATATTAAATCTAAAAATGTATTTAGTTATTGGATACAAAATTCTCTATCATAATCCAAAATTCAATGACATTTTCTTAAAATTTACTCAACATTATACATATCCTTTGAGAAATACTTATACATAACATTAAAATAAACCAAAGGGATATCACTAATTTTTTGTCATCATAGTTTCCAATGCTTGTTTAAACCTTTGAAATTATACCAACTATAGTAACAATTGTTTCTCAAACATGTATATGTCATCATTTTTTCTGAATATTCATTAAATTTCATGAAAAGATACACAAGGACTATAATAGTTGAGTGTCTTTGGAAATAAAGAATGATATATTTTAACTTGTATAACATTCATAACAATTTCCCACAAGTATAATCCCATTTATTTCTCATAACTAAAATCATTCTACAAAACCTAGGGAAATTAAATTGAATTAAAGTTGATATTAGCTTCGTAGTAATGTTAAATAAAGGATATACCAAAAAAACTTGAACATAAGGGTGTGAGAACATAATATTAATATTGCGAGGTAAATTAATTCATATAAATCCTCATTATCATGTGTCCTAGCATATGTATTTTAAATACATATTACATGAATCTTATGTAAATCTTAGAACATGATTCAGGAGAACATAAAATTTGAAAAAGATAATTATTTTTGGAACCAATATCATTTTATAAAATTTTAAAAATTTATTAAAATAATTGTTCACTCATTTTTTTAAGGACATAAAATCAAGACATCAAATAAAAATATTGACTCGAATATTTTTCCTCATATAGAAATGTGGACATGAAGGATAGGTATGTCCATAACATTTTAAATACGTAATTAGATTCAAAAATAATATTGGGAACATGTAATCATGTTCAATCATAACATTTTGAACATGTTATCATGTTCACATATTATATTTAAAACAGAAAATTATGTACATGTATAACATTATTCAAATTAATTATTTTTCAATGTGTATCATTTCAAACGTGTAATTATATTCTTGTATAACATTGTGACCATGTTACTAGGTTCCCTAAAAATTTGTGAACATGTATTCGGGATCATGTATAACATTTTGAACATGTAATAAGGGTCAAAAATAACATTTTTAACATATAATATGATTCAATAATAACATTTTAATCCTTTAATATTGTTCACACATAACATATATACTAATGAGTGATCCATTATTACCCAATGCATTAGAGTGAGATATAGGTCCCACCTATCACATAAAGAAAATCATACACCAATGTGTGATATGATCATTAAAATTTATTATATTAGAACAAATGAAATGAAATTATTATTATGAAAATTTCATCACAGAGAATCCAATGAAAATATCAAGGGTTTATAAACCATTATTGATGGTTTAAGATGTAGAAGAGAATCGGGTTTCATGAAAATAATGCCACTAAAACATAAACCATTAAGAGAATAAAAATTAATGGTATACATGGATAACATACATATTAAAGAATAAATAAAAAAAATTATTTCATAATAGATGGAAAATAATTTTAAAAAATAATTTCATACATTTCTTGAAGATAATATTATTTACAATATGAGAAAATATTTAAAATGGAAATTTTTTTGAAAATAATAATCTTCAAATGTTACCTTTAAATCATATGATTTATGTTTCAAAAATATATTAAATGACGTTGTAAAACATTAATTAATTTTGAAATAATTTTTGTTGAAAATTATATTAACATTACAATTAAAAAAATATTTTAATAATTTTTAAGAAACATGTATTTTTGAATAAAAAATATTTCATCCGATAGAGAGAAATAATGTCAGATGTAATTAGAAATATTTTCTTAAATATAAATTCTTCTGAATAGTCAAAAAATGGTATCATTACATGAATATGTAATTAATATTCATTTTACAATAAAAAGCATTGTAATAAATGATATATTGATCATAAAATCTCATCATCGATTGCATGATCATTTACAATCTAGATAAACGATGATATTGTACCAAAAAACATTTTCCATTTTTGAACATTGTATCATAATAACCCTGGAAGGATAAAATTATACGATTCATAAATTTTCATTACAATTTTTATATTCATGATATAAAATATCAAATTATATTTATATACACCTCATAATTGAATATTTGTGGAAGATATAATGTGTTTCATAAAGTAGAAAAATTGTGAAAAAAATAACGTTCACTTTTTAAATAATGATGTCATAACCCATGAATGATAGATTATAAAATAGATATTTACTTAAAAAAATTATAGGGGAATAGAAACATAATTTCATTTACCTTTTATTCACCACCATGAAGAATGATGTGCTGAATATTTCATGTGTCTCAAAAGCGTAAAAATAAGGACACAAATACCTAACTACAAGAGAATATTTTGAATCAAAATATACATGAAATAATAAAATCAATTGAGATATTTAGTAACATGAATAAAATAAAAAATAGTATATAACATTTCTTAGGGAATCTAATACACCCAAAAAATAAAATTAGTGGTAAATATTTCATAATCCTCGTTGAAATATTAGTGTGATAAGAATCCTATTAGATAAAATATTGAATCTCATTTTAATCATTCATACAACCTATAAAATAAATTAATATTTTTTATAGAAATATAAAATATATATATATATATATATAATACCATATATTATTTTATTATAACATTATGTTGCTCATTTATTTAAAGTTATATTATTAATGTATGTTTTGGGTATGAAATGCTTTGTTTTTTCATACAAGTTTTGAAATGTTATTCTTATCCCCTTACATAGATCCAAATTTAATCATATATAAAATGATAAAAATAATATAATTATCTTATATATGTTCAATATATGTATATATATTAACCCATAAAATTTATTGATATAAAATTAATTACATTGTTAATTGGGGCGGAAGGTCGTACAAATGCATGAATGTTGTTCCAATTTTCATGTCAAATTAATGGGAAAATATTATTGATTTATACATATATATATTAATTAAAGAGTATTTTTTATTTTATATATATCAAATAGTTTTATAAAACCCACCCTTATAAAATTCCATGTAAATCAATAATCAATCCATCACTTCTTGAGGCCCTTCTCATATGTACGCACAGAAGACTTTATCAAATTATAAAAAAATGGAAATCGCGAAGTTAGTTGTTAAATAATAATATGAATAACATATATAAATCTAAAATATGATCTATATTTTATTTAAACTTAATTTCCATCTATATTACAAACTATAAGAGGTGTTAAGGGAAGAACAAGAGACATCTTCTGGTGAGTCCCTAGTCTGCCATACACATGAATGATGATTGTGTATCCCCTTTGATAGATACGTGTAATGTGGTAGGCTTAAAAAATAACATAAAAACATCTCATTATAAATTATATACTTATTTTATTATATAATAATTATATGAAATCAATGTATGGTGGTGAAGAAAGAAACAAAACCAAAATGCATATTCCCTGGGATATGTGGAGAAGAAAGAGGTTATAGTGCCCTTATATAGTGGATTGGGAGAGGTAGTTTTGTAAATAACAAAAAGAAAACATTATTTGGTGGTCTCTATTAAATAATTTTCCAAACATAATAAAAAATTCAAAATAAAATAGGATATATGGTGGAATTATTTCCATCTAATAGTGTTTTATTTGATTTGCTTCATTTCAACACCATATCATTTATTGTTTTTAACTATGTAAATTTATTTTTAACTTATTCACTATAATTTATTTTAATTTAACTCAATAATATTTACAATAAAAAATAACTAACCTGAAATAATTTATATATTACCCTAATTAGAAATATATAAACCACTTTGAAAATATATAAACATATAAGGGTAAATATTTAATTTAAAAATAATCCCGCAGACATTTTGATTAAGAATGGTTTTACTAAGAAAATATCACAATCATGATATGTTATTATATTTAATTTCAATTTTAAATTAATTAAAATTCCATAGTTATTATTAATTATGTTATTACTTTATATTTATACATTACATAAAATAATAAATATAATATATGATAATAAATAAATTATGTTAAATGACAATTTGTAATTAAAATTCAATATTTTTCACTATTAATAAAATTTTTTTACTTTTTAGAAAAGGAAAAAACTCATAAGATAAATTTGATTTTTTGGTTTCCAAAATATAATTTATATATTCAAATAGAATTTATAAATTTTGAAAATTTTCTTACAATATTGAACTACTAAATTGTGGTAAAATTACATTTTAGTAAAATATATATTAGTATACCTAAACTTTTATTTATTCTAATATATTTTTTAGAAGACATAAAAGATTAATGTTAAATTGTTTATTTAATATTATATATATATATATCATTAAAATAAGTCATAAAAATTGTTTATTTAATTTTTTAATAAAAAAATGTTACGATATTGTCATAATTGTTTTCATAATACAAGAATTTCGTTATTTTCCAATAGTAATTAAACACATTTAAAAGTAATTGGTAACTGAATAATTCATTATTAAAGAATTTTAAACTATATTTTCTTCATTTTTTAATCCATTTCATACCTTCCATTGTAATGGTTAGGAGAAATCTATAATAATATTTTAATACTAATATTAATAGTATAGTATAGTTTGGTAAAACTCATTATTTCTTGTAACACCAGAAATCAATGGAACATGGTATTACATGTATCGTTAGGGAAAATTAGTTTTAATTTTCCACAATCAAAATGTGGTGTATCATGAAACACAATCAATCAAGGTATTTTAACTAGAAAAACAATTCATAAAAACATAGGTGTTACACCTTTTATTTGATAATTTATTCCTTAATATTATATTTAAAATTCTTACATTATGATGAATCTTATGGTTATGATATGATACAAGATTATGAAACTCATTTCTTTCAATGGGAAATTAATATTTTTTAGCACTTTTAATTTATTTAATTTTAATTAATAAAATGTACATGTAATGATATGTGTTCTTAAATAGTTTCCAAATTCATTGGGTATTGTTTTTTCATCATGATGTGTTATAAATGGGATAAAAAATTCAACCTCATCCATTTTTGGAAAAGTTATTCCATTTGATGCAGTCATTCTGGTTATCCTTAAATGATGTTGATATAAAATTCTATTATTGATACATACAAATGATTTTATGAGCATATGTTATGTTGTTCACTATGGCATGATCCCGTGGGATTATTCATTATATATCCCTTTTATCATGTCAAATTGTTTATTTTTATAATTTTTATTAAGTTCATAGAATTTATTGATCATCCCTTTGATTTATTTATTCCCTAAGTGGTCCTATAGAGATTTAGGACCTCAATGGGATTAAAAATATATTTATGGATATTAAAATAATGAATTTTTATATTAGTTTTTTATAATTGTATTATTATGTTACCATTTAAAATACAATATTACATTCAAATAATTTTTTTATTTAGTTGATAGATAAGTTTAAAATCATGCAATACTATGTTTAAGTAGATTGGATGAAAAAATATATAATTCCATATTAGGATTTATCCCCATCCTGAAGATGATGATGAAAATTATGATAATTTGAAAGAAGATAGAGGAGATTTTTGTTTCTGAAATTCATATGCCAATCAATATCATCTATCATAACAGTATGTGGTGTGTGATGAGGGTTACCTATGGATATGTTTTGTAGATGGAAATCACCTCTTTGGATGGTATATGAAGCTATTGTTGAGGTATATTACGTTTTTTGATTGTTATGTTTCATGGGAATGAATCCCATCTACATTACATTTCATAAGGATTTACAATGATCAGTGATGTTTTTATTGAATTAATGTTAAAGAATTTTTTTTCTAAATTCATATAATATGATTTATATAATGTATTTTTACTTCGATGTGGACAACACTATTTTTTTGATAATATTAAAATTGTAATTTTTATTAACAAGGTTCTATAAGGAATGTTGATTTAATTTTTTCTTGTCTTTTGGAATTATGATGGTGATATCCATGAGATGTGGGATTGATATTTTTTTAGGGAATTATAAGACATAAATGATTTCCAAAGATGTTCCATGAGGAATTTATATATGTATAATGTGGAATGGTTGTGATAATTATGAGTCTCTTTATGAGGAAACCTTGACCCATACTCCATGATCTAATACAATAAACATTCCATAAACATTGACATTTATAATAATTGAAAATAACCTATCATTATTTTATAATAGTGCTATAAGATAATCTAGAAAAAATATTAAACACATCATGTTCAAAAGAAACTATGGATTATTGTCTCAAATGATCATCTACATAAGAACAAAATTTTATGTTATCAATGAAAATTTATCTTCATCTGAACCATACAAGATCAAATTATAAACATATCCTAGGTTATTCTCTAATTTATAAATTATGGAATGAAATTATAATATTGGGTTAATAAAATAAATTTCATTAAGAGAAAACATATCAACATTTAATCTTAGTGTTTGGTTATAGTAATATTTGAGAACATAAGAATGTAAGAAATTTACTTTTAAAATATAATGTTAAAATATTTTTTATCCAATATTAATCATAAAATGATAAGTATAATAATGTTAAAAATAATATACAATGGAAATTTTTTTTAAAAAAATTATAAATTTTTTCATGAATAAAAAAACATAACCATTTCCACGAGTGTATTCCATAAGAGTGTTGAATATACATAATAATATAAATTCCATTTTAGGAATACCCACTAAAGAATTCCTCATGTGGTAAAAATGTTCTAACCCATGGTTTACCTTCTTGTACCAAAAATAATGACACATTCTACGATTGTGTATAGTTAAAATAATTTCATTTTACATTTAGATTGGATTAAATTATCTTTTGTAATCATGGTATTTGGAAAAATGGTCCAATTCATGGTTTTTCAACGAATAAATCCATAAGAGTACCTTTTATCCAATGATAAATCCTCTAAAATACAATTTTTTATTAGATAAATCCTCATGTGTACCCTTTCTCGTGTGATAAATCTTATCGTGTACTCGTTGTCTAGGGATATTTAATCCCACATACCCTTTTTATTATTATAAATAAAATTGTTTATCCTTAGGATTATGATAAGAACTTTCATGTCATATTTTTCATGGAATAAATATTCTTTTGTACATTTTTTCAATGATTATTCTTTCCTTTATTCCCTTTGGTATTTTATAAAACCCCATCAGTACCCCTGGTCTTGGGTTTTATCATTTTTTGTTTTCTTTGTGAACAAATATCACATATACCCTTACCAGTAGGATAACTCCACTATAGTAACCTTTTGATGTTGTGATACATAAACATTAACTATTACATTACAGTTAAATATAAGACTCATCCCATCAATATTTGAATATATATATATCAGCCATATAAAAGAATTAAAAAACTATATTAATGATTGTTTGGGGAAAGAATGAAGTAAATTAAATTTATAAAATAATAACATAACATAATCATAGTATACTGTAAGTTATGAAAAATTCTGAATTCCATTTATTATAAACAGTATAGGATGGTCAAAACATCAATTCAGGAGAGATAGTCCTTGGAGTTAAAAAAGGACTTTGAAGAAAATGTTTTCACAATATATTTTAAACATTGATATAAATGTGGATGTAAAAACTACTTTCCAAAAAAATTGACAAGGGAAACATTCAAATTTTCAAATACTTTTCTGAAAGATCTCCAAAGAATTTATCCCTGAAAAAGAAATATTTATTTAAAATTGTCTAGAGGATGATTAATATTTTGAATTTCAAAATATTTAAAATCTTTTGAATTTATAAAAATAAATTTTTTTAGAAGCCACATATTTTAAAGGAAAACATGTGATTTTATTAATATGAATAAAGTGGAATATAGAAATATTTGGAAATAATAAAAATTAATTTCACATTGGAGTAACTATTATTGGTGAAATTTAAAAAAATGTATCTAAAGAAAAATAAATTAAAAGGGATTAGAATAATTACTAACAAGCATATATTTTCCTTAAACAATAAAATCATCAATATGGATAAAATTTATGTAAATTTTATTTTATATAGAAAATAGGGTGAAAATAAACCATACAAATTTCATAAATTATTAATTAACCATTATTATTTGATAATTGTAAAACACAAGGGATTGTGAACAAATGAAATGATTTGAGTCATAAAAATACTTTACAACTTTGTGAAAAATATTAATAAAAATAACTTGAATTAATATGTTCATAATTTAACATAAAATATATTTATTTAAAGATTATTATTGTAATAATATATTTAATATGCAGTATTTTAACCAATGAAATGAAAATAGGTTAATAATATATAACATATCTATAAGGATTAAATTTGATAGAGAAACAATTACATAATGAATAATATTTAAGGAATGGTTAATTATATAAAAAAACAAAAATATAAAAACATTAAAACCCCCGGAAATAACTGATTAATCACAAAACAAAGTGTTTTCTTCAGAATATTCGTTTTAACTAAGTTGATGAAAATTGAGTTAGCGTAAACCATTATAGATTGTTGTATTAAAAAGACATAAGGGAAGGAAAAATTAATAAAAAACATTAATATCATTTAATATAATATAATAAATATTCTAAAATATTAAAGGGATTTATATAAACCATTATATAGAAATCATGGTTTATAATAAAAAAAAATTATCAATTCTTGAAAAATGAGACAAGAAACCCTTTCTATTTATACCATGTGTTCCATCGCAGTTGACCATCCTCTAAACTATAATATAATAATAATTACTCTTTTAATAATATATATCTGAATCATAAAAAAAATATAAAACCCATTCTATTATATTTATAACCATATATTACAAATATATTTTCTTATTATAAATTATTTTAATTATCAGGTGTTAGAGAATTTTTTTGTTTGTTTTCTAACAATTTGCCTATGATGGGATCAGTTATCACTATATGGTTTCATTTAAAAAATTCCATGAACATTTATGATTGTGTAATTAAATTTTTAATTTAAAAACTACTCGTAATTTTATCCCGATAAATGACATTAATACATCTTGTGAAAATGGAAATCATCATTAACTCATTTCCTACATCATTAGCAATCAAAATGTGATATATTGATAAATATTTTATTTATAAACAACACAATAATATATTCAATATAAAATATTATTATTATTATTATTTTCTTATATTAACTTTAAACTAAATTACTTATCCATTTAGGTAATAATCTTAATTAAATCATCTACATAGTTTGTAAAACAAATGGAAAAGATTATATATCATATTGGTTTCTTGTATACGAGAGTGTTTTTAGATAATGATAATATTAAAAAAATAAAAATATAAGAAAATTTATAATTATAATATAACTTTAGTAAATCCATTTCTATAACCAAATATGATGTGTGTTGTTGAAAAACTCAGTTCTGGGTTTCTAGATATAGTAGTTCGTAAATATGAATAATTAAAGAATCAAATTATCTAAGATTATAACTAATGATGGAATATGATATATTATTGGATTAGAAGCAAAAATTCATAAAATTAAATATTATCATTCATTAACTAAATATTTTTTTTAAATTTAATGACAATAATTGATGAAAAATGAAGAAAATTTCATTATAGAGGTGGTAGTCCACACATCTGTGTGTTCAATGTTGTTTTGTTTTATCAATGGAAAGAAATTACTAAATAATTATATTCAAATTGATATAATTAAATTGTATTATTATAGTGGTAAACAATTATTTATTTATTATTTAGGAAATATAAGAGTATTAGAAAATATTAAATTAAACTAAAACTCACATTGGAATCATCATTATTTTCTAGGAATTCTCCTTTGAAATGAGTGACTTCAAAATACTAATGTTTACTAGATGATTATGGAAATTAGATATGGTTTGGATAAGATCAATTTAAAATAGTTATAACAAGAAATTATAAGGATTTTTATGAATTAAATTGGTGGATTTTATAAATTTATATAGATGAGGGGAAGTGTATTTTATGAAGTAACAATTACATTAGCCACAAATTAATGTTACAATTCGATGTTTAGTGGCTCATAAATATAAAAATTCAAAGTGATATGTTTTTGGGACACTATTATCTTTTTTCATAATTTTCTATACAACCATAATAGTTTTTATGAAATATTATGTTTTTAATTAATACAGTAATTGTCTTCTATAATGCTAGTTATATTGACAATATTAATCATTATTAATGAAAAACACATGATTTTAACTATTAATACAATTAAAAATTATAATATTACATTGGTTAATAATTTTAGGAAATTAAAATTTCTCTCTTTTGAGGATATATCTTTAAAATAAATACCCATATCACATAGCTCATAAAACTAGGTTTTTATATAAACTATGTTTTTATATTAAAAAATTTATAAACATGATAAGATTACCATAATCACTGATTTAGATTACATATTTATTTTATTATTATAAAAATTTAAATTAATATTTATTTAAAATATAACAAAAACCAAATTTCATCTATAATATATTTAATTAGACAAAAATACAGATTATGGTTTGTATTAATGTGATATTTTAATTTTTATCTAAAAAGGATGGACATTGGATTTCAAAGTCCAAATACTAAAATAAAATTCATAATTGTATTCATTGATAACATATTTTACATATGAAATGGGTTCATAAATTTATAATATATTCTTAACAAATGAAATATAAAAAAGATATTATTTTTTGATACACATTATTTTTATAAAAAATGAAATATTTACAGAAAAACAAAACTGTAATACTATATTAATGTTCGTTTTAGGAATTTGAAAATGAGTTTTATTTTTTTCAAATTTAAATTCTATACATTTAATATTATGTTTTAAAAAAAATCATAATATAATGAACGTCAATTTTACTAAAAATAATAATTTTAAATATTTTGTTATATTAATTGTATATGATTAAAAGGTAAAAATTATTAATGATTTACTATTTTCGTTTTTATTATAGATTTATTAATATTATTTTACAAATATTTTATGTGTACTAAAAAATTTCGATAGCACATAATTATATTTATTTTTCAAAACATCTGTTCAATATGGTTTAGAATTTTTCGTGGTTATATTATCCCATACTAAAATAAGTGCATTCTCGAATTTTTTTCACATACCAATATAAGTATCTACATAAATAGAAATTGTAGATATGTATTAGGATATTATTTATACAGAAATATGAAATATAAATAATTTGGAACCATTCTATTATCCTTAGATTAATATATTTACTAAAATTTTGTTTTGTCCAACTATTTGCAACATGATTATAATATTATTTTGTATTATGTCCCATATTACATAAATTTAGCAATAGTGTGTTTATGATATTACTAATAATGATAGTGAATCATATGTTAATATGAGAATAGTTTTTATTATAAAAAAAATTTATACTCTCAATGAAGAGATAAATTCATTTTCTAAAATCAAGTTAGATTTATCATAAAGAAGGATAATAGGATTTACAAAATGGAAATCCGTATGAGACTCAGCTTGTAATAAAATAATAAATCAACTGTAATATTTTTTTGAAAATAAAATAACTAGGTGGTGATCATATAGTTTTGAGAATATATTGTACATAACTGAGGTTCTACAATCAGGTTATAAGAAATAATAAAAAAAAAATTGTGGGTTTTTATCCAACAAAAATCAAGATCCAAATGAGGATTAGATATTTCAAAGGAATTACATCATCTAATTGATTCACAGAATGAACCAACTATGGTAGACCCAACCTATAATCTATGTTGACCCACTACACATATTTTAGTGCGTTCCCAATCACAATGGGAAGGAAGAAATAACCATGAATAACCAAATAACTCTTGAGAAACATTTCTCCCTTGGTATCTCAGTATGACCCATCCATAAAATAGTAGTCCATACAACAATAGATTCAATAAAAAACAAAAAATAATAATCCAGATGAAATCATAATTTGACATGTTGATAACATAATCAAAAATTTATATAATATAAAAATTAGACATGCCAAAAATAGAAATATACACACAATGTATCCCAAAATGACCCCAAACTTCAATGGTAAGGGAACAATGATGAACAAGGCCCAAATATACATCCCATTGAATTTGAAATACCAATAATAACTCCACGTGATCACAAATCTGTGTGATCTCAAGTCATCCAAAATCACTAAACTATGATAATTATGAAGATTGACCTTGGAACATGGATCCATTTCTTTATCAATGTAATAAATAATAAAATATGTAAATTCCCAAGGTCCTAACAAGTGTGTGAGGAATAAATCCAAATAGGACACCAAAATAAATAATTTAAATATTTTACCAGTGAAATCCAAAAAAATGATTTGAAAATTTTTTGAATTGTAAAAAACATTGAAAACATACCATTTTCAATTACAGTTTTAAAACCCCATCAGGATTCCTTTAAAAAAAGGTTTTCCAAGATGAAATCAAACAAGGAAATTTATATATATAAGGAATATGGAATAACATTCTCTTATTATATAATAATGCATAATCCAAATGAGTATAGTATTAAAAGAAACAGTCCAAATGAATGAAAATTTGAATAATACATTAAATAAAATCAAATATATTTGGAACCTAAATAAATACAACATGAGTAATGGGAACATAAGGATCCAATAATCAAGAATATCATGACTCAGTAAAAATGTATGAAAACATGATATGAAAATGGAATCCCTTGCGGTCTTCACTTGGCCCAATTTTGAGGCCCTCAAAGTATTCTTAAGAAAATGATGGATCATATGGGAACCCCTATATTGGATAGAATGAACCCTCGATCAAACCAATATGGATGCAATCATGGTAATCCATCTGAAGGCTTCCTTGAATCTTCAATCAAATCCCTCACTCACTCCCCAATTAACTGATGTGCTACTCTTTGCCAACACATCAAAAAATAAGATCCTCTTATAATCAAGATATAACACTATCCATATCAATATATTCAAGCCCATTTATCCTAAAATATTCCAATGGTAAAATTATTTATAGGAAATTTTATAAATTATTTTCAAAAAATATATTCACTTTTTAAAATTTTATGGATGTCTAGTCATCCATACAAACCTTAACCATTTTGAAAATGGTCTTTAACAAAAAAAATATTCAAAAACAATAACTGTATAAAATAAAACATGTAATATTAATCACAATTAAATAATTTATTTTCAATTTTAAACAGAATAACCCCATGTAAATTACAAATTTAATGGTATTCGTTGGAAACACATCTATATAGAGACACATGCCATGAATTTGGTTCATGTCTCCTCGCCTTCAATAATGACCACCCATTTGAGGTTAAATAGGGAATCCCATACAAAAAAACTTGAAAATATCATTTCCCCTTTTCCAGAACATATATTAGGCAAAAAACAACCCTATATTTACATCAATCAATGAATATTGATGAATAGCACAAGAAGTATGAAGAGGAGAAGGGAACTCAAAGTAATCCACCTAAATAAATCTGAAACACCAAGATGTAACTCCTGAAGGATCCACGGTACGTTTCCATTTGAATAATATAATTGTGTCTGTTGTACGCAACTTTGATTTCTAACACACCACAAAAAATCAATGTAGATGTTATTAATTGTAATACCCAATTTTTGAAATTTTATAAATTTTATCTTTCAAAATGGACTTAATTTATGGATTTGGAATATTGAAATTATCTTAGGGTGAATTTTTGGTATTTTTCTGAAAGCTATCAATTATTAATGAATAATAAAAAACACTTAGTTATAGTATAAAAAAATTATTATTTAAATTATTATTTATTTTATTAATATTTATTTTAGGTCAAAATAGATACATAAGACTTATATATGTTCAATTTAATTCATTGGAGTGAGTTTATAGAAAGTTTAGACATATAAAAATTTTATTGATCTTTTTACTGTCTTTTACCCACCTCCTTGGAGCAATTGAAAATTCACATAAAACATAATTTTATCACTTCTGTGAGTTGAATTTCAAAAATTAGAGAGACACGGTTGATATCAGTAAGAGAAATGTGGTTCAATAAGATGAAAAATAATTCTTTTTTGTGAATAGTAACTTTTTAATTTTATTTAACATAGTTAAAAGTAAATAGGGTAATTATGGGTAAAAATGATATTATTATTACACTAAAACATGTCCTAATTTTATTGGATAATTATATTACGACCAAAAACAACATTAGGAATAAAATATGATCCATTATATCACCTTGTATTAGATTAGGACATTTATTATCATTTAGTTCAAAGAAGAGTTAAAAATGTAAAATTCAATGTTTAATAACCAAACCATTTTTAATATAGGGTTATACATAAGTTAGGTTTGACTATAAATATTCATTAGTAAGATAAAAATATTTCCTATATAATGGATTTTTATTTATATTTTTTATACATTAAATACGTTAATTTATTAATGACACAATGACGATGCCGTAATTACCTAATAAGATAAATATTAAAATAACTGATATTTTAAATATTCAAATAAATGTAATTTGAGACTTTTTTTCATTTCATTAATTTTATAATTTAATAGGACATTTTAGGGTTTGTTATATTAATTTTTTTCTCAGTAATAACACTGTTATTAATTTAGAAAATACAAAATACAAAATAGTGTCAAAATTGAAATAAAAGAGTTTTGAAAACAAATATAATATTATTAATTTATATTCTATTCTTAAAAATCTAACATTCATCCAAAAGTCAAATATAATGATAGTTTTATCTTTAATTAACTACTTGGGGTTCTCTTTGATGTATATAGTATTATTATTAACCATATAATATAATAATACAAAGAGAGATGATAAATGTCAAAATATTTAACTAAGAGTTAAATCTAAAAGATAAAGTTAATATAGTGAATAAAAAATTATAAAATGTATTCGTTGACTAGTTTTAGATGCATCCACACCTTAGAATTTAAATTAATAATTTTTGAGCCATTATAATTTGAAAATGATTCTATTATAAAATAATATTTCTATCTTTTTCTAAGTATCCCCAAACCCCTCTTTTAAAAGTGCCCTCCCCCTTACCTCAAATTCAAAACATAAAAACCTTTGGATTGTAAATCCCCTACCCAAATACCCTATTAACTAGCCTCAATTCATCATAGAGGCCTTCCATTTGTCATTAGGCCATCCTATGGAGCCTTTTTGATAAAATAAAAAGGAAGAACCCAAAGAAGAGTTAAATATTTCATCACCTCTTTCATGTTTCCTTATTCATCCACATCCTCTTTCATATTATTAATATTATAAAATTACAACTACAGAATATTCTATATACATTTATGTTATTATATATAAGGTACTAACATTTTAATTATTCTATCCATCCTTTTAATGACATGTAACCATACGTGCGTGCATACGTCTTACCGTCTCCACGTTGTGGTTTCATTGATATTCAATTCATTATTATTTGGATGGGTATAATAATGATGTGTTATTGATGTAAATAACCAATATAGCATAATAATTATTTCATATATATGATATACCATCCAATTATAAGTTATTTTAATATCAAATGAATGATATTGTCGCTCGTGCGTAAGTACGAATTACCGTCTCCACGAACGCGATGAGATTCATTCACCATCGTATCCATTCAAGAATAATTTTTATTTTATGATTAAATTTTTTTTAAAGACATAATATCATTAATAATATGAATAACATACATCATATCCATAACAAAAATTACTTACATATCAAATCATATAGAGGAAAACGAATCAGTTAATAGCCTAAATAACAATAATACTAAGATATTATTAACAAAGCAATGTTAAAAGATCATATAAGATATCATATTAATGTATATGATTCTTTTATAATTTAATAAAAATTATTTCACCATTATATGGGAGGTTAAGCTACCCTCAACCAAGTAAATGTACATGGTACGTGTTAATTCTACAATCTCTTCATTATCCGAGTTTGTTTATACGTAAATTTCTATTGGGACCTCTTTATCATCGACATCCATGTTTCATAAAATTGTATTTCAATATTTTTTTACAATTTTATATACTATGTGTTAAAGTCAGTTATACCCTTGTTTCAATTTTATAAGATTTTTATAAAGGGATCTTTTTGTGTTTTTCTAAACAAGGTCACTTAAATCTTTTTTGACAAAATTAAGGTAAGAATGTTTTTTTAACTTATACGGTGAGTGCATCTATTTTCCACCGTAATTATATAACCGAAGATTCTCTTACTATCTTATAAGAATATATTCAAAATAAAAAATTTATTTTATAATTATGTGACTCTTAATTTATTTCAAAATAGAAAGAGATATTTCCCTAAAATGGTTTTTATCTCATCTATGTCAACATTCATTGATGTATTTTAAGATTATTTGAAGTTGATTTATTATGATACAAAACATCCATATTGCCTTGGAGGTCTTGTGATATGTTTGACTATGGATGTGTTATTTTTACACCATTCATGGTTTATGGATAATGTATTGACATTTCATATGCTAGTTTTAATACGAATGATTATGTTATGTTTAAACCTTTTCATATGAGGAATGAAATTGACTTAGTATGTGACGAGTGGAGCCCACTATAGCTCCTCAATGCATCTGTAGGTCTAATGAGACAAACTATTGTATTGGGCTAAGGACATGGAAAAATATTATTTATAGTCTCTGCCTAAGGCCTTGACTATGTGGTTATGAAAGTCTGGCATTATGCATGCGATCATTATGAAAATGGCTGTTGATATTGCATGTGATTATTTGACTAGTATAATATAAATTTGAGTAAGTAAATGGAATTATTTTGATTAATATGTTTAATACTAAGATGAAGTTTATGTTAAAAAGGATTTTGTTTTAGTTTTATACATTTCCTTAAATGTTCATGCCTATTTATGAATGTTTCTGCTATATTGTTATCCTTACTGAGCATCTGAGCACACCCCTTTCTATGTTTTATTTTTCCCAGGATGCAATGAAGTATACTATGATTGACCTTCTGGGACAGTCTGTGGGATCTTTGGGTTTTCTATATAAGAAATGTCTTTTTATTTATCCATTTTATGAAGTAATATAAACCTTATTAATGTATCAAGTTCTTCCTAGGCTACTAAACAAATTGGACTCTCCATATATGATCTTTTTTGATCATGGAAATGATATTTAGTAATGAACCAACTTTGGGTAACTAGGGTCAGTGAGTTATTGTGGGTATTAGAGGACGTTTAGTACAATCCTTGGAATCTAGATTTAGATAAACTATGATTAGATCCCATAGCCCTAAGATAGACATTGAGAATTAGTATAGAAGAACATCACATAATTTTAATATTGTAGATATTTTGTGTGTTTTCCATGAATTAAATCATTGTCTAGATACAATTAGGTAGAGGCATCTCTGACACATATATACCTAAGGGTAAAACCCAAAAACAACTCTTTGAGCTATACTCAAACAGGAACTAGTGCACGACAACGGGCCTTACTACAATCTTGGTTACGACACACCTAGGGGATATTCTTATAAAAATTATCATTATCTTTACAAACCATTATGAAGGGTTTATGAGTATATAATTCCCCAAATAAAACATCTTTATGATTGGGGGTTATATCCATAAACTGTTCAATTTATGTTAAGTGTTTTACAAGGTCGGATTTTATTTATATGTTTTGGACATTAATAATTTAATTTATTTATGACACAATGATGATGCAGTAATTAACTAATTAATGAAGTATTAAAATAATTGATATTATAAATATCTAAATAAATGTCACTTGATACTTCTTATTCATTACAATAATTTTATTGGTTAATATGACATTTTGGGTTGGATAGATGATTTTTTTGAAGTAATAATTCTGTTATGAATTTAGCAAAACCAAAATACCAAATAGTGTAAATATTGACTTAAAAATGTTTTTAAAACAAATAATTTATTATTAATTGATATTCTATTCCTAAAAATCTAAGATTATGCCAAAAGACATATATAGTGATACATATATCATCATTGAACCACTTGGGGGTTATCTTAGAGGTATATAGTATGTTTATTAACCATATAATATAAAAATAAAAAGAGACATGGTAAATGTCAAACAATTTAACTAATAGTTAAATATAAAAGATATAGTTAATATAGTCAACCAAACCTATATAAAACTTATTGGTTGAGTGGTTTTCAACCCATCCCAACCTTAGCCTTTAAAAGTTAATTTTGGATCCATTAGAAACAGAAAATCATTTTATTATAGAATAATATTTCTAGCTTTTTATATGTTGCCTATCACCCCTATTATAAAAGGGCACTCCCACTTCCATACAATTCACACCGTAAAGGCAATTTGGCTTGACCCATACCTAACCAAATAGCCTTTCAACTGTCTTCCCTTAATCCGAGAAGCCTTCCATTAGTCTGAAATCAATCCTATGGACCCCTTTTGATCAAATCAAAAGGAAGAACTCGAAGAAGCGGTAAATATTTCATCACTTCTATCATGTTGCATTTTTTTCCACATCTTATTTCTTTGTTGATTCTATTAAAAAATAATAACTATAATATCTTCTATATACTGTGATGTTATTATAAATATGTTACAACCATATTCAATATTCTATATATCCTTTGAATGACATGTCACCATACCTGCATATGCATGGCTTACCGTCTCCACGTCGTGGTGTAATTGTTATTTAATACATTAATATTTGGATGAGTATAATAATAATGTGTAATTGATTTAAATAATAAATATAACATGACAAAGACTATTTATATATGATATATCTTCCAATAATATATTATTTTTGTTATCAAAAGAATGATATCATCGCACCTGCGTACATACAGATTATCGTATCCACGAACACGATGAGATTCATTCACCATCGTATCCATTCAACACTAATTTTCATTATATGATTAAAAAAAATGTTTAAAGGCATAATATAATTCTGAATATGAATTATATACATCCTATCCATAATAAACATTACTTATTTAACAAATAAAATAAAGGAAAACGAATCAGATAACACCTGAAACGAAGATAATACTAAGATATTATTAACAAATCTATTTGAAAAGATCACATATGATATCATATTAATGTATATGATTCTTTTATAATTTATTAACTATTATTTCACCATTATAAAATAGTTTAACCTACACTAGACAAAGTGAAAGTAAAACTTAAGGGGTAATTATACTATCTCTTCATTATCTGAGGTTGTTTATAAGTAATTATCTACTGGGACCTCTTTATCATCCACAATAATGTTTCTAAAAAATGTATTTCAAAATATTCTTTATATTTTATTGACTATGGATTAAATTTATTTATACCCTTGATTGACTTTTATAAGATGTTTATAAAGGGATATTTCCATCGTTTTCCAAACAAGGTCCATTATAACCTTTTCGACAAAAAATAAGGTAAGAATGTTTTTTTAACTTATACGGAGGGTGCAGCTATTTTCAGCCATTATAAAATTGTCGAAGCTTCCCTTATAAGATTATATGAATATTTTACAAATAAATTTTTTCATTATAATTATGTGACTCTTTAATGATTTCAAAATATAAATACATATTTCTTTAAAAAAGGTTTTGATTTCATATATGTCAACATATTTTGATGGATTTTAAGATTATTTGAAGTTAAATAATTATGATAAAAACATCCATATTGTATTGAGGGTTTTGTGATATATTTGACTATGGATATGTTATTTTTACACCATTCAAGGTTTATGGATAATTATTGAAATTTCATATGTAAGTGTTAATACAAATGTTTTTGTTATATTTAAACATTTTCATATGAGGAATGCATTAGACATAGTAAGTGATGGGTGGAGCCCGCTATTGCTCCTAGATGAATAGGAAGGTCACATGAGACAAAATAGTGTCTTGGCACAAGGCATTGACACAATCTTATTTTTAATCTTGTCCCAAAGCATTGACTATGTGGTTATGAAAGTCTGTCATTATGCATAACATCATTATGAAGGTGGCTGTTGATATTGCATGTGATTATTCGACTAGTAGAATATCCTTGTGAGTATGTAAATGGAATTATTCTGATTTATATTTGGTATATTATGATGAATTTTATGTTGAAAAGGATTTTGTTTTATCTTTATATGTTGCCTTAAATGTTCATGTTTATATATGAAAGTTTCTACAATATTGTTACCCTTACTGAGCATCTCATCTCACCCCTTTCTATGTTTTTTCCCATAATGTGAATAAGTATATTATGACTGACTTGAAGAAACATTATATGGGATCTTACTGTTTTCTATGGAATCAATGTTGTTGTAGTTTTCCATTTTATCATGTAATGTAAACCATATGAATGTATATTGTACTTCCAGGCTACTAAACTAATCCATCATTCGAGACATGATATTTTTTTATCATTCCAATGATATGTAATAATTCACCGACTCTGGTTAAATGGGTTCGGGGTGTCACAATGATCTCAAAGATAAATCACCCCTACTGAGGCTCATGATACCTACCACTAAATGATATGGGATTGTCACTATGTGGGAGGAAAATATTCAATTAAATGATAAAAATAGAACATGTTTATTTTCTTAAACTGTAACTTTTTTTGTGAGATTTATCGGTATGTATTCTTTAGACACACAATTAGGTAAACCATGAACCAACCATGCAGGTTCCACTATCAACCCAAAAAATAAGCCTCAATGTTTTCCCCAAGTGTTTCATTTTTTAGATCATGTGATAAAACCATGAAATTCAACTACATTGAAAACGAAAACACCATCACATGGTTAGGTACACAGTTAAATAGAACATGCAGAAACCAGGAATTATGGCATGTCTTCCCAAAAATAGAAGGTTTATGTAACACCCCAGGTAAATAAAGAATATGACATTTTCATATTTATCCATATTTGTGAATAAAATATTAATATGACTTTAAAGGGGACGCTATGCTCGATGGCATACCCAACACGCAACAACGAGTTTCTTGGGAATCTTACGTTGCACTCTAATAATAAAATAATATTATTTGAAATGGTAGTTAACATGTTGTCGTTGTGTTGTCAGTAATGGATATAAATAACTAAAATATGATTATATATGTTTTTAAATGTTTTTACATTTATCCAATAAAAGACAAAGGCTTAAAATACGGAAAGAATTCAATTTTAGGCGTATATGCCCTTGTTTTCACTAAAGGTTCACTTATCACCTTTTGATGTTAAACCATCATTAAATATTGTTTTGTTCACTCGTAAACATTATTTTGGACCAAATAAATCTCTTATTAAGAATCGGGACATCAAAATTTCCTTTGTGTAAATTTTTGGTTTCTTTCCGATAAATTTCATTTTTTTAATGAATAGTGTAAAATGTTGTATTTTAATTCAAAACCACTTTTTAATATAATTTATTTATATGATTAGATTATCTTTTGAATTGGTTTTAAAGTGAAATTAAAATATATTTTTACCATTAAATCCAATAGTGGTCGTTGGAATTAATTTCACTTTGAAATCAGACTTAAACCAATGTCAATCTTTTGATACTTATTGTTTCATAAAAACACGCTATTTGCTCTGACAGTGGGAATTAATTATTAAATTAATTAATGTGACTTATATGTTTTGAATTCTGTAAAATAGACTTCATTTTTGAATTCGGAATATCAAATATAGCTTAGGGTGAAGTTTTGGGATTTTTCTGAAAAAAAATCAATTTTTTATGAATAGTGACACCACTAAGTGGTACTTATAAAAACTGATTTTTCCGTTTAAATGAAATTTTTCCATCTTTGTGTTTTGAATTTCAAAAATCCGACATACATGGTTTTCATTAAGAAGTAAAATGTGGTTCAATGTGATAAAAATAATTTTTCTGGTGAATAGTAACTTATTATGTTTTTAATGGCGATTAGATGTAATTAGTGTAGTTTAAGGTAAAAATAATGTTTTAATAATATGAAATGAACTTGACACATGTCCTAACCTCATTGGATGTGTAATGGCCGACCAAGAAAAGCCATGGGTCAACTTGGGGACACCATGGATCCACTTTGGTTGGGAAATGACATAAATAACTTTTTATTTAATGTAAAAGTAAAAATGACCCAATCATGATATGTTTTACTAAAACAATTTTTAAGTGGGGTTATACAAGTCCGAATTTTTATTATAAATTGTCATTGGAAATATAAAAAGATTTCCTACATCATAGTAATTTTTTTTATAATTTTTAGACATTAAATATATTAAATTATTTATGACATCATAATGATGCAACGATGACATCATTATCTGACGATTTAAATAAACTGAGAAGATAATGTAAACTCTATGACCTACGCATGTCCAAAACTTATTGGATGGGTGGATTTCGAACCCTTATCACCTTATCCACGAATTATATCAATGTGGGACCTTTTAAAACCGAAAAACATTTTCAAATAAAGTAATATTTCTTACTTTTCAAAATGTCCCCCTCCTCTCCTCTTAAAAAAGGCCCCCACCTCTACCTCATTTCACACACTCCTCAAGCCATTGGCTCGGCCAACCCATTATCATTTACTCTCTCCAAATATCTATCCTCATCCTAGGGGATTCCCTTTGGGCAGAATCTTTTCAATGGAATCCTTTAGGCTCAAATGAAAAGGAGTTACACTTTTAAAGGTAATTCATTCTCTCATGTTCATTTGTTTTATTTTGCTTCTACAACCCCCTAAACTCTTTTTATTTACTTCTTTTGTAACAAAAACAGTATCTTAAATATACTAGGATGTTGTTATAAGATTTATTCGAGCTACACTCTCACACAACTACATCAAATGGTTAAAGAACATACGGTTTCCATGGATGGCGAAATTCTGCCTCCCGAAACGATGATTATTCAATACTCATTTAACACCTTCAAAGGTGGCCATTATGATGCCACTATTTTTATATATGAAATATAATATGTTTATGTTTTCCTTAAGCTTCTGTTTTTTTGGCATACCTTTATGGTTTCCAATATGGGTAAACGCGATATCTTTATTTAAGGAAGTGCAGACTACCGACCCCTCAAAGTGATTTGATTCGTTAAAATACCATATGTGGGACGTATAAAGGATGGAAATATGATATTATATATGATATTATACTGGAAGTATAATATATCTTTATATCATTATGATTCCATTCTATAAAATACAAAATAGAAATGAAAGTAGCGTTCATGCGTACGTACGGCTTGCCGTCTCCATGAATGGTGCATTTCATTTCTTACCTCTAAATGATTATGTAATGTTATAAATGCATGCCTGTACTGGATATATATGACATATATAATATCTACATCATGAATACAATTCTGGATATAATAAACATTTGTCCACACGAACAACATGTAATTGTAATAAGTCCACTTTCGACTTAAGAACAAAATATCGGCAAAACAAATATTATTAACTTAAATGATTACATAATGTTTATGAAATGGTAATAAGTGATATAAAAGGAATAATTAACTTGAAAAAGGTTCTTAAGGAAGTAGAAATTAACACAATTTTATTATTCAGGAGATTAATTAATGATCGAGTCATGTCGGACCCGAGGTAAGGGATCCTACTCCTCTTTTTATTTTTAAGTACACACTTTTATGTAATTCCTTTTAAAGATCATCTTTCTTGTTATTGGGATGATATTTTATATTAAACATACTGTAATTTTTATGTTCATGTGATGAGATACCCTATTATCTCTCATCAATCCGTTTTGGATGTTTTGAGTGTCGCCGTTAGGCTGCCGCACTTTCGTAAGAGATCTAACATCTCTCTTTCTTTTTAAGTACTCTCCTTTATCTAGCTTCTTTTAATCTCCTCTTTGTAATGTTGGGGGATGTTATTTTATATTACTATTGCTGTAAATTTTATTTTAATGTGATGAGATACCCTATTTTATCTCATCAATCCATATTCAGATGTTTTATGTAGCGCTGTTATGCTGCCGAGTTTTCGTAAGGGATTTTTCATCTCACTTTTATTCCCATGAGATTTATGCTACATTTGCCAAAAATTCCATTGAGTGGTGTATGTACATCCCATTATTCTACTATTTGTGTAATATACTTTCTTTTATGAGTATTTACATCAATGATCTATTGTCCTTCTTTCATGGGGTGTATGTTTTGAAAGATACCCAAGTCGGTAAGGGAACCTTTCACCCTCCTCTTTTTTAAAAGACTTATTTTGTTGGGTCTTTTAATTTACATATTGTTATGTTGGGATATGTTCTAATTTATCCTTATTGATGTAAATTTTATGTCCAAGTGATGAGATACAGTTTTTTATCTCTCATCAACTCATTTTAATGTGATGGTGTTAGGCTGTCAAGGGAACTTTTTAACCCAATTTCGATTTCTTTGGGTTCAACATGTAGTCATTGAATATGTCATCCATTGAATATGTGTGAATGAACTTTTATTGATTTACACTTAATATCCACTTATAGTGGGTGTATTTATATTTGTCACACATATTTTTGAGATTTATTTGTCCTTAATTTAAGGATACCTTCTTTATAAGGGATTTCATCACATTTGACATTTCTATTGAGGGTTCATTGTTGTAATGCACCAATTTACTCTTATATGGTGTATATACTGTCCTTTGGAGTATTATATCATGAATCCATTTATTCTCATGATATTATAAATTTATGAATAAATGTTATTCCTCAATTATTGTATTCATGTGTCTCTAATTTTGGTAAAACCCCTTTAACCGAAATATCACTTTAAATGTTTTAATTATTTGTTCTTATTAATATCCATGTTTTCAAAATAGATTTAAGGATTTATTTATATGGATATTAATGGTTTAAAATTTTAATCTTCAAGGTGGTATGAGACACTTTAATTCAAAAATGTCTTTACTAAATGTTTTAAATGGTTTTGGAAATGGTTTCTTTTTGAATGGATTCATTATTTCAATATATTAAAATGTTATATTGTGATTGAATTGTGGAAATGTTATGTTTCCTTTATTCATGTTTTATGTGATACATTTATGTTATGGTTCTTGGGAATTGTTATGAAAACGGGTGGCTCCGTGATAAACTAAGGGCGGGTGAGCCCGATATAGCTCTCCAATGCATTGGGTAACGCGACGCAGTGAAACATTAAGGTTCCTCCGAAGAGATTTAGGGAATATACTGTGATGGGTATTCCAAACGTAACCAAGAGGGTTACTCCCTACCTAAAAATTTTATGAATGCCTCAAGTTACCTTTATGTCTTCTATAATCTATGATTTATTCATGATTTGATATGCCTATGTTTTATGGGTAATGTGTGATTTCATTCTAATGTATATATGAACTCATGTTTCCTTTCCATATTTTTATAACTCTTACTGAGCTTTTTATGCTCATCCCAAGTTTTTGAAATGTTTTTCACAGGTCAAGGGAAAGGTCCATGATGTGATGATAGTGTCAAGGATGTGTCAAGAAAGAATCTATTTTATTTTCAATATGTTTCCATTGATGGGAAGAATGAATACTCTATTTTATGTAACCACATTGTTTAAATGTGGAATGTAATGCAAGTTTCATGATCTAATTCTCTAAAACTCTAAACTTAAAAGATCCTTAACATGTAATCTTGTGATAACTCAAGATTATGTAAGGTTTAAGGCTGGGGCCTTATAGTTTAAACTCTTGACAAAAGTTAACACTGTGAGAACATAAAAATATAAATTAATCTTAATCATAGATGTATTAGTGACCCATCATGTGTCACAAAATCTCCACCACAACACATTATATCCCTAGAATGTGCTAAGTCAACTATAAATGAGAACAATTTTGTTTTCTACTTCACCAGAAAATAGTTTTTTTCCCTTGACTCATGGATATCAAATCTAGGTTTCTAGTAAAAATGGAATATAGGTATATATATACAATGCATAAAATTATTTTAATCATCCAAAATATGATAAATCAACTCCATCACATTAGAATTATGCTCTAACTCTAAATCCTACAACTATAAAAATTGAGAATGGTTTGAAAGGCAACTCTTCATATAGAATAAATGAAATACTCTAGTTATTTATTACATAATTTGTTGATGTTCAAAATGATCTAATACATTTGAAACACACTACTAATCATGAAATAGGCTCACATAATCAAACAAAAAAATCCCTATCATTATCCAATAATGGATACCAAGTAGAAATAATACTTTTAGGAACAATTGATCTAAAAATAAACACTCAAATTAATAGAAATGATAGTCAGCTTATTATTTCATGAGACTCCTAGATTTATATAATCATATTATAATAATCTATAATATATTTTTCTTCTCTCTGCCGAGGCTTAGTATAACCATGGAATTCTCTCCCACTTGAGCCCATCACAATAATGATATGAATTTTCCCCAATAAAAAACCTCTATCATTAATAAATTAATCAATGAATGATTATTATTAAAATAATTACACACATTAAATTATAGGCTTCAATCCTACAACACTAAAAAATCAACCACCCACATCTGCAACATATCCTTGAGAATCTAGATAATGTTATCCAACTGGTCATCCTTCTATGGATGATTCATGGTTCTCAACATATACTAGGTATCATAATACACCTTATTTCCCTTCTAATTTCAGGAAGTAATACATATGAATCTAGATCCAAATGTTTCACTGAGGGTACTCCATGAATCTTAACAACTTCCCAATCAAAATGGTGTCTTATGTTTTCTATATTCAGTGACTCCCTAATGGGATGTGAGTGAGATTATTTCATAACATGTTAAATAATGAAAAATATGGAATCATTCCCATATGAAGTATGTTGTATCATGATAATAATTATGTAATATATATCATATCCGACTTCAATAAAGCATGAATAATAAATTCAGTAACCAGAATGTTATCTGATGCCTGAATTTGATCTGATTGTAGTTCAAGAATTAGCAATCAAATTTCACTACTGCACGCCCCATATAATGTAGCCAATATTGTCATATCACTGAATAAAACTTCTTTTTATCTATTGGGTGAAAAAGTAACTACAATGATCTACTTCCACCATCACCAAACTCCTAGTGGTAAAAGAAAAATTTATAGCTTTCTGGATGAGAAGAGAATCCATGAGAGATTGTGAACAATCACCTGTAGTCTTCCAATATATATGTAATTGATAATTTTCTAGAACTCGGGGTATAATACATAGTCACATCTAGTATAATCACGATGTGAAGGTGTAACCTACTCTCATTCCAAAAACACCTTCAATATTTCCTCCAACACAACTAATATCTCATAAGAAAAAAAAATTATTATACACCACTCACTATTTGATTCCCAAACCAATTGCACTGGAATATTCTTACAAAATGAATAAAGAGCCATATTTCCTATACTAGGTGTGTAGGTTTTATTGAAATTGAAAAAGTAATAGTATTCAACCTACTATCTATGATAACAATTTTGGTCCTTACATGGGAAAATATTGATTATGATATTATAATATAAATACACTATAAAATGTTACCCATAGATTTATTTTCACCATGTGGTGTACTATGTAATGTTGAAGATATGCCTTCATGTAGACAATTCTACCTAATAAATATAAACAACCCTCAATATATTCCAAATAATAATCATCCTTCTATGAATGTACCAGGATGTCTTCCACATACATGAAAAAAATGAATCCAAAAAGAAATAGGAGATCCTGATCATCAACTCAATGAATGCATAAGGTGAATCTGTAAGATAAAATAGTATAAAATACTAATGAAAATGTTTATAATTACTCTGAAGGTGTTATTTTGAAGATATGCTTCCAATATAGTCATCTAGTGATACCTCGACTACATATCAACATTTACAAAGTCGAAGGATCCCATGAGATGATCACAAATGTTAACAATTCTGGGAAATTATTACTTATGCTTCACCATAACAAATTCATTACTATGATAGACATCGAAATATACGAGTTTACAAGATTATCACATTTTAATTAACACTAGAGATGCCCATGGTGACATGATAAAATGGATAAAAACCACTCAACAATGATCCTCTAGTTCCTAATAGAGCTTATAAAGCATGAAGGAAGTCATATTATAAGATGGTAAGGATATCTTGGTCTTCCTAGGGAATAGATCAACAAATAAAATTGAGTCATTGTTGGAATGGAAATCCTAAGAAATCATTTTTAATTATTTTTGGTTACCTATCAATGACAACTAGATGTTCTCCCACAAAACCCTTATCTACCACCTTAACAAACAACCTAGACAGGTTCCTCATGACCAACCCCAACTCTGAAGTAATTAGTAGTATCCAATATTTTCACGAATCCATATACCCATGAAATATGTGATTTTCGAAATTTGGAATAGGAAATTAGACACCATTGTGATTATATTTTAAAATTTCATTAAATCTAATAATTCAATCTCTGATGATAATGAGTTCAAAAACATATATTTCAAAAAAAATGAAGTCCCATAGGACCTCCACACTAGCTACCACAACATGGAACTTTGGGTAATAAAAAAATGTCTTATTATTCCTACCCAACTGATTTATAAAATATATATCATATTTAATTAACTCATCCCAACTACACAAAGCATCAATAAACTAAGGATAAATTAAATAATGTGATGTAGTAATTTCGAATTAAAATATATTCCATGGAATGATTTGTGAATACCATACTGCTTTCAACGGTCTATAAAGAATATAATTTTTTATAATAAGACATACACAACATAATGTCTATCTAGACCAGACCGGGCCCATGTCTCCTTACACTATTGAGAATATCCATTTCCAAGTGGTTGATATCCAGTACCCAAGGAATACCATTGATCCACCTATGAGGCCACTAAAAAAGTAGAGCTGACTTCACTCCCCCGTGAAGCAAACTGACAGATGCACTGGACATGACATGACTACCCACATAGAAAGAACGTTCTTAGAGTCTCTAATTAATTCTACCAAGTGTGTCATAATATAACATAGTAATAATAATCCATAGGATTACACACTAGAATCCATTGGAAATATACATGGAGATATCTAGAAACTCATACCACTCTCCAATAGTGACTCATCCTTCCTTTTCAAATGTCATAATGATGGAATTTGGATATGGAACATTGAATGAACACCACTAATATCTATCTTACCAGTAAAATTTCATCCCACCATATATGATAATTAAAAAACCTTTGAATGGGTTGGAATAAAAAATAATGATAAAAATATATTAGATTACTGTTATTAAGAACATATCAAACAATAAATCATGAAGGTATTCATTCAGGAAAAGATCATGAGAGATACAAACCAATATAGTAAATATGGTGAAATACTCCATCATTTAAAGATTCCACTAATCCACATTTTGAAACTCCTAGGAATTCATCATTCTCAATGTTCTTTGGATGATCTATTGATTAATATCCAACATAACCATGTATACAATGATTTCCTCAGGATTTCACTAAAAAAATGATTGAATAACAAAACTTTCAGCCCAAACCATCTAGGAGGTATCTTAAAAATTATACATTATATTTATCATGTGCCTTGAAGGACTCGATGAACCACTCGGCAAGATCCTACCACTCGAAATGCTAATTTGGACACTTTTTTACACTATCAAATAATATATTTTTCGTCAAAACACATGATAAAGGACTATATTCTAGGTATGCTCAAGACCCCAACATTACCCCAAGAAAATTCAATACAAATTTCAGATTCAAACAAATATTCATCAATATTGGGGTATTCATGCATGGTAATATCCACCTCGCCCTATGAATATTTGATGATGTAATTCATGGAGGAGTTTTCTAGAAGACCTAAATCATATAATATAACAATCATGATTCAAATAGAATAAAAACAAAAAAGGATTTTAAAATGAACACCAATGGTTTCAATGGGAATCATAAACATCACATGTAACTCCAAAAAATGACAAAGACATAAAACACATCAAAAATTTTTGACATAGTGAGGTTTATCTTCAAAATAACAAAATATGTGTGGAAACAATGTCAGGTTATTTGGAGTGGGTTAGGATGGTTGTATGAGCTACACATGGTTTCTACTAACCATGGAGACTTGTTTTGACCCTCATCCAGACTACTATTTTTTATCTCCAATACATAATACGTCCTAGGTGAATTCCTAGATACATTTACTTGACTACTAAATAACATCAAATTACACCATACAACCCGTGACCAAGATAAAAACATAACAAAAATATCATACAACCTGTGAAGGCTCAAGGATTGAGGCGAAAAATATATGTCTTGGAACTCCCATAACAATACCTCTTGATTTCCAATTGTTACAACTCTTCTATACCAATGAATACTATCTGACCATGTATCTAATATCATTTTTCAATGAAACAACCTATCTTAACCCAACCTATCACATGAGATATCCCACCACATAATCTATTTTGTGTTACCGATCTCCATGAGTGGGCAACAAGAACAATCCATTACCACCTAAATCCGGGGAATGGATTATTCACTGGTAAACCAGTATGGATAATCCATAAAATATAAGGAAACAAAACTATTATAATGTTCTACAATACATAACACCCTCATGTGGCTAAATATATTTGGTTATAGGACCCCAAGATCTCATAAATGTATACCATAGGATTCCCACTAGAAGGGAGGGTGTGATAATTATAGTGGGGAGACTATACCCATAGGTATAGCATTGCACCATAGTGGAAGGAAACAATGTAAATATCTGTTAGTGTGGGAGTATGAGGGAAATATTAAAATACAAAACAAACCAAACAATAAAGGACAATTGAAAATACAATAAATAATATGTTAATAGTGAAATGTCATACTGAAATGTAAATTAATTTCATGATATAAGAAATTAAAATTAAACAATACAACACTTTAATAAATATTTAATTGTCCTCCGTCTAAAAACACATGACATTAAATTATCAAAACTCTAGAAATATAGAAAGAAACAATCAATAGAAAGGTCCATTTCCCTTGTACAGTCCTGCTTAAAAGTCATATCCATGGGAACCAGATGGTTTCCCAAATAGGATGTGAGTATAAATCACTAGTTCAATACCACCACTTCTAAACATAACATGTATGTTAATTAGTGCATTCAATAATGAAATAAATAGTCATATTAATTAATTAAATAACTAAATTAATACAACTTCAACATTTTTATCACCATGTTAGTACATCTATATGTATTTATCAAAATCATTCCAACCATTACAATATATCAATATAAAACCTAACATAATTCATCTTTATGTCAAAATAACTCTAATCAGGTATCACATTGATGCCAACCATAACCATAAATCCATGGTAAAACAAAACCTCTATTTGAACTATGTGATAATATCTCTTATCATGCATCATAACTTTTCTAAACATAATCGTATGACCATAGAATCAATAAAAAATTATGAGTCAAACACGATATATATGCATTATAGCAATCAATAAGGGATGTTCCCTATATATCAGCGTTGTAACTTTTCTTAGTGTGTAGCCCAATATATTTTAGTATGGCATGTCTAAATTCATTGAACTGTATATAATCATTATAACATGAATCAAAAGGAATATCTCACTGTATAAGCATTGAATCATATCCTAGGTATAAAACCGGTATTTAAAAATTAAAACATGAATAACTGGGCATATCCCAATATATACGCATTAAATAATTGAATATAATGAGTCACAACAACAATGATATCCAAATATCAAATCCAAAGGATCAATGGTTAATAATTAAATTTACCTTTTATTATTCAATTAATAATTTTTTTAAACCATTGGTCATGAACCAATAAGATTCTAGTCAATTCAATAATCAATCCATTTCAAAATGTATCTATATAATTGATTCTCCCAAATCCAACATCATTCTATACACACATATTCCATTAGTAAATTTATTTATATTCAAGGGTTCTCAAACATGAACGATAACAACAATCTTGGTCAATACCCAATTGAATCAAATGGAATTCCAATAAATAATCCATTTCATCATTTTGTTAATTTTTTGGCATGTTTTTCTAAAGAAATTTAATTACTGTACATACATTGAAATTAAAAATACCATAGGGTTAGGGATTAGACAACCTAATATTAATTGACTATTAAATAATAACTTTTTGTGGTAAATTCAAATAAATAATAAAGACTAGAAGTGTGCAATATTAATCCTAGATCAAATTATATCATAATTAACATCAATCAAAAATGTGGTCCATGTATTCTACCACCCAATTTGAGAATGATGAATGTGGAATGGAAACCATGGATAAAGAGATACTTAGGATCGATCTCACATAATTTAAGTCCAGATTGGATGAAAGAACCCAAAATAACATGGTAAAAAATTAAGGTAGAGATGACATGGCTACATGCAATTTAAATGTACAATAATCCTTACAAAATCATTTAATATTGTTGTGGGAGAAGTTTTATGGTGTGTAACTCACAAAAAAATTGTGAAATATTTTTAGTGGGATTCAAGAAAACTCCCACAATCTCAAATTTATATATATTCTCAAATACTATTACATGACATGAATAGTTTACAAAATTTTCAACCATTCCACACCTATTACTGGTTCACGAAAGATTTCTAGAATAACTTACATGTCATGTTATACAATTACAAATTGTGTAAATATTCTACAAACAATTTTCATCCAAATATCCCCAAAATTGGCCTAAAAAATCTATAAACCCTTCTAATTCATTGAAAATACATGTAAACACAATTAAAACATTTATAATTTGGATTAATTAATTCATAAAAACAATCATTACTAAACACTATGTCAATTTACACAACAAAATAAATCTTTCCCCTAACATGGATTATCTAAACAGATCAAATATAATAAAACACTAATGAATAGAATTTTACTAAATATTTAATTTATGTACATTCCTAGAAAATCAAGTGATCTTATATAGTCCCCACAATATATTAGATCATCCCAATGATACTCAAATGATCCTTGTGGGGTCACAATAAATAGGTCTCGCGACTATGCTCACATATCAAACTCCATATCCCATGACTCCTCCTGGGGTTTCCTATTCTTCCATAGTACATAAACTAAAAGAACCGTCATAGTAGAATGTTATTTCTCAGTAAGATCCATATTATTATTGGAATTCCCCTCAACATATGCATCATAAAAATGCTCAGTGTCCTGGAAGTTTACCAAATGAGAAGGGTTATGATTTTATATCTGATACATTCACATAAGAAACACATCGTGCATGGAACTATATAATTGCAGAATAGATAATTATTCTTCTAAAAGACTAAAAGTATCCACCATCTAAATCATTCGAAAAAAAAACATGGTGCTAGGATTCCCTATTACCTAATATTATTTTTCTGTAATCTATTTGACACACGAAGGAGTACATATTGAGAAACCTCAAAAACATGAGGACATATACGATGTCCAGCATATGATTTATTCATTCTAACAATTGTATCTGAGAAAATCATGATCATATGAACCTGTTTATATGACTTTAACAGAGGCTAGGCCCTAAAAACACTAACTCACCTTCCTTTAACTAACAAGAGGTGAAATGAATGTCCTCAAATAAAAATCCTCAAATTATGGTATCTGGATCGAATATTGGATGTGGTTGTTTTATATAAACACAATGACTGCCACATGTTTCTCTATTAAACCACCACAAACCATATATTATTCACACAATAAAACCTCTAGAACTAGAATTTTCTCCAATAATACCCACCAGTCATATGATGAAAGGACATACTCCAAAGAACTTATTATTCCAGATCATTATGAAGACCCTTCCAGAACATTGACGTGGAATAATGATATCTCACTGAAATGATTCTCCTTGGAACACCATGATGCTTAAATATGGTGAAAATGTAATGAACCATCAGATTATTAATTGGAATGGTCTATGTAACATGAATATATGTGGATAACTTAAGGAGTATATCCTCAAACTATAGTACATCATGGTTCATATAAAGTTTCTAGGGTTATCCCATTAAAAAATCCACAGTGAATTCATCTTAAATCCATATAGAATCATGAAAAGGATGAAAAATATCAATATCCCTCTGATGCTCATAATTCACATGCTAATATGTGAAACATCTATCTATAGTGGTTGTTATATCATATTTTTTATTCCTAACCCCAATATTGTACATAGATTTCACAATTCATATAATCCAAAAAGGGTGTCATGCCCAACTAGATGCATGAAAATCCTTCATCACCTCCTTAACTGATCCTGCATGAACCCATATTTGACTTTAGAAAAGAATCTAATATCCTCTATTGAGATAACAACATGATGGTTTCTCTACACCATATAATATTTCACTTAAAACTAATCCCTCTAGATCAGATAAATACTATATACTCATCTTATCCAAAATTTTGAGTATAAAATCATTCAAATAGATATAATTTTTTCCCTCAAACTCATGTATTTCTAGATAAATCAATTAATAGATTACTATTATCTTCCACTCAATGAATAGATATTGTAATAATACTGTGTATGTATTCTAGAGCATTGATTTGGAAACGATATTTCACATTCCTTTTTCAAAAGGGAGAAAAAATTCATAAAATTCAGATACTCTACCCGCATCCACTACGGATAGTTCATGTCATGCTGATAAAAAATGTACAGGAAAATTTTATAGACAATTTATAAAAAAACCACTCAAAAATGGGATAATTTATTTAGAGTCATAGTAAAATTTGGCAATTCTAATAACTCTATATCAAGATTATGATTCATCCTCTTATATAGCCATAGCTATCCCAATATATAATAAACTACATTATCCTCATGAACATGAACTCCTTCATGTCTAAATCCATATCTGTCACAATACATATAAGATATTATACCTGACACAGGTAATGTTAGGATAGGTGTTGAGTTTTGATATCATATCATGTCATGAAAATATATCCATTATGTATCTGAACAAATAAACAACACCCCCTTATTAGCTATCCCTAACATCGGTACCTCAAAATGGGAGAAGTGCTAGATAAATAGCAGAAAATACCTTTCTAATCCAATAAATATTTTAATCTTCAATATATTCCAACGTATAACCCGTGAAACCATATCCTCTCTGGGTCCATTAACACTAAAACCTCTATAATGACATGAAATAAGATGTTCATTTAATCTTTCTGTAAACAATGATTGTTAGCATAGAGTAAAGGTAATGATTTATAAATATACTCTAGAAGAGGACAATATGTTGGTCATGACCATATTATTTCTAGAATTTCACAAGAATTTCCAAAAAAATCGTGATATACTAACTGAGGAAAGGAAGAAGGACCCAATTCATTTTGGGAATCAAAATCGATAGTGCATTGTTAAAACCAAATGGGAGCACATTGATCTTATACAATCCAGAATATCTCCTAAAAGGTGAATGTGGTATGTCTGATTATGTCTGCCTAAAATGATTGTATATTTATCCCAAACTAATCTTGGACAATTTCTTAGCTCCACACCAATGAACGTAGAGACCATAGATACATAAAATTGGATGTTGATTGTTTTCCATTATCAAGGCCAATCATTTATATTCCTTATAGAATTGAAATATACTATTATCATTTTTTGGAGAATAGTACTATAAAACACCACATAGATTTATTAAGAAATATGAAACTATTAGCGTCTTGATATTCAAACTGAACATTACACTACCAAAAGGTCTACTGCTTCCATTTGACAAGGTGGGAAAGAAATTTGTTCTACTCCAATCACAATCTCAATCATAAACATGATCTCTTCCATGGGAGGTAATATATGAAACTAAAAAACCTTCAAAAAAATTTACACCACAGTAGAAAAAAATATTATTTTATCCAGCATCATATAGAGAAAATACCGACCATACAATTAATGACACAATCTAATCTGCACTGAATTGTTTCATCCGGACTAGCCTGATGATCCCACTCACCTTAGAGAGAATAACTACCTACTTCTGTAGATATAAGGATGACTAACCTATTATAATACTCAAAGTGATCTTAGTATAGGACTAAGAAATATATTCCATGAATGAAATGGAAACTATCATTTCCAAATAAAAATATATACCAAGCAAAATGGAAAAACTAATCAATAGATATCATTCCATCAAATTTTTGATATTCTATGTACACCCTTTCTATGGTGTTTTATTAGAAAAAAATTAATCCAATATTTCCACATCCAATACGAAAAATATTTTAATGTTTAAGATTAAAACGAATGTGACTATCTTATATTTTAACAAAATCCCAATCAAGTGTAGTTGGTACATGAATCATACCTTTTAAAGTAGATGTTCTGTCATAAAAAATAGTTAGAGTAATCTGCCTAATGTGCTGCTGACCATCTTGTGTACCCTAGTCTCTAGTCTGTATATTTAATATATTCTGTCATTTATGTACTTCAATTCATGTATCAGGGTACCAATCTTCATGCATCACCCATAACGTCTTATGAAAATATGACTTACTACTATGGTAAACCAACGTCGTTCATAGATTTTGGTACATGTCATTATCTCTAAGAACTAAAAATTTGATGCATGCGACTATAAAACATCGATAGGTTTCCCATAACTATCCAGTCACATATCTCTAATGTGGGGTATGTACACAGATTACATTTTTGAACATCCATCCACATAGATATCACAAAAATCAAACATGATTCAGAGATGGATTCTCACTACCCTGACTTCTCTTACCAAAATTTCCGATGAAAAAAAATCCTATCTATAATTCAATACACTAAAACAAGTTCATTATTTTCTATACTAAAATATTCTTTACACAATATATTTCATATCTCAAATTCTCTATCATAATGAGAGTCTGATTCATTACAATTAAAAAATAACTTAGATAAAACATGGTCACCTATGTCCCGAGGTCATAGTAAAGACTATCCACATCCTTTCTAGGAGAAATAATATACTACTAAACATGGTTTAAGGCATTGTATGTCGGTGGAATGTTTAGAGTTCCCTAACCGTCACATACCCTATTGTGTCAACGTCTAAAAAACTGGATCCCTATCAACCCTCAACATCTTAGGAGATAAATGGCTTATGAAATTAGTATCAAATCATACTAAGATAACTTGTCCTACTACCCTGCTTACTCCCTAATGACCCACCAACACATGGTTATCACACAAAGCATATATCTGCACAAATAATTATCTTCTTATTCGTGGGTTTTGGAAAATTATTAATGATAATATGTAACGGCCCAATCTATAACATGAATTCATGTGTGCCACCCTCCCTTATGAACAAAGTTGGATGCTCTAGTAGGAAGTTTCTCATCAGCTCAGACCTCGAGGACATGGTGTGACCAATATCATTGTATAGTGATCTCATTACACTCAATATGTGGTCACAACTATGAACATCCATATGATACTTATAATCTTTATGAAGCTTCAGGTCATCTATGTTGAAGTGTGGTAATTACTGCTCTCATGATGCTCATATTAATGATGAGGAGGATTCATTTTCTTAACAAGGTGAACACATTCCTTTGAACACTATCTATCAAAAATGTCAAACGCAATATGTAAAAAAATAGAGAACCAATGACTCCCAATCACTCTAAACATGACTTACAAGTTATTTAGCATTACATATCTATTAAATTTCAACATTTTTCAGATATAACACATATCTTATATCACAGTTCATACATGAATGAATATATCACTATCAGAAAAAATTTCCCTATCATGAAAAATGAATTTTAGTATAAATCCATATGTGATTGTTATGATTCAAGTGTACTCATCGTGTTCCATACAAGATCATGGGTATAAATTTAATGAATATAAAACATTATGAAATAATAACACTACACCATATATGATTCACCCTTGGTGAAATAACTTCAACTATGACATGAGAAAATAAAAAAAACAATATCAACCTTGGGAACTCATATTATAAATCATAAATTTTTTTATACTCCCTTATAAAAGCTCATTACCTAGTTCAGGAAAATCTTAGTCTCCTTTATAACATTCCCAAATAGTAATGAAACAAAAAATTAAACTCTCATTGAAACCAATTTATAACATCTCCTTATCTCGATACACTCATACTCATAATGTGCCATACCAATCCATAATTATACATATCGCGATCTAATAAAATCATGAAATAATAACACCACACCACATATGAGTCACTTTTTATGAAGTAACATAAATTACAATACGAAAAAAATCATACATTTCCCTAGGACCTCATATCTCCCCCATAGAAAATTTAGATATTTCCTTGAAAAAGCTCATTACATTGTCCAAACACATCCTAGACTCCATTCTATCATTAAAAAATATAAAATAAATAAATAAATAATCTTCCTTTTGACAACACATTGTATCATCCCCTAATATGACACGATATCACGTACCTGAATATAGTTGGTTACGCGACCTCAGGTGTTCATCCACGTATGGAAGAGGAATCTGAATAACTGTAAAAGTGGAATAAGTATATTGGGTGACTATAACCTGTACTATATATTTACAACATATTATAAATAAATAATATAAATAAATATCATGTTATTGAGGTTACGAAAACAATGCGATACATTATAATTCCCTAAAATAAAATCCAACACATAAATAAAATAATAAATAATAAATTAATGAAATGTCATGATGAATTGTATCAAAATAAAATTATTGAAGTAATAAATATAAAATACTATAAGACTTGATTAAATATTCAAAAGGATCTATTCTACAACCCCATGTATGGCCCAACACCAAACATCATCCTCTCCAAAAAAACAATAATCAATAACAAGGTCCATTAACCCTATCCAATACTATATCTATGTAATCTTCTTTGGTACGAAATGGAGGCTCAACTAGGATGTTTGTATATCGTAGTAGGTCGACACAATCATTCCAAAATATATAGAGTCTAAATATACGTGCTACTGATAATGCAATAAATACTTGTATTAATTAATTAATACAACATTATACTTTTGTGACATAATGCCGAAAAAACTCTGATCATGTCCCATGACCATTCCAACTATAACCATATAACTATAGAAAACATTGCATATTTTGGCACAATATTTAAATTCCTCAGAGAATGTCTCAAAACCACGCTATCCATAACCATATATATAAGATATAACATAACCTATCTTGGAGACATACCAGAATGTCTCTGATCATGGCTCACAACCTTGCCGATTTTAACCACATAAGAATAGAATAAATTAATGAAATTGAGTTCAAACATGATATATAATCATTTCAGTAATGAATCATGGTCAGACATGGTATACAACCCATAAAACATGTCTCACAATCGATTTTGTCATATAAAAATTACATCATAGCTCAAGGAGAAGCCCAATTTTTAATAATTACTTCCCTTATCACAAGTCATGTCTAGATATATAAGCCTTACATCATCAATCACCGAGATTTATGGTATATAATAATTATTGCAGGAATTACTGGTCATAGCCCTCTATATTAACATTACACCATTTAACACAAATAGTGTCATAAATGAAACGAAGTCATAATATCACATCATAAGAATCAATGTATAATTACAAGAATACCCATTTATCATTTAAATACACATCAATTTTATCCATTGTTAGGGAAAAAATAAAATTCCAATAATTTCAATATAAAAAAATCAAAGGGAATTTATATTAATAAATCACCGAAATCCTATTTCATTAGAATCACACATGATCCATTTTTAATTAATTTTTATTCAACAGTTATATCATTTGAATGATATATTGTCCATGTCATAACCCAATTGAATACAATAGAATACCAATTAATTATAAAATCGATCTTTCAATTAATTTAGGAAGATCTAATGTTGAGATAATTTCAATATTTCAAATACATTGGTAATTAGTTGACTATAGGGTTATGTTTTAGACAACCAACCATAATCAAGTGATTAACACATCACATTAAACAAGTTAATACCATGAGTTAGATGGATTAAAATTGAAAAATATCCAAACTGAATAGATTAAGATAAAGATTAAAACCAAACCCAAATGTGGTCCATGGATTACACCACCTTAATAGAAACAATGAATGTGGAGTGAAAAATAATAACTAAAATCATATCAGAGTTCGATCACAAAAATGATATTTCTAGAATTCTGTAAGGTCTCCCAAAATTTCTTTTATATATTCTTATGATCAATAAGAGAGGATTGTATATTAGAAAAAATGAAAATTAGTAGCACAACACACATTAAAATTTCTACTAAAAAAATTACATTAAATGTAACTCAATTAGATGTCGTGTATTTATTTTCCCACAGATAAATGGAAACCCCATCATCTCATATTAATATTTATTTCAATCATCTATTATGTTGATCGAATGAATCACATGATTTTTAATAGTTTCATTTTATTTATCGGTTCACATCATTTATTGATAATAATTAACACATAATGTAATATAGTTACACAATGTGTAAATATTCAGTAGATTTTTTTCCTCAGAATTTTCATAATAGGGAAGATATCCACCAAAACAAGACAAAACAATAATGAAATCACCTCATAAACATATATAAATTGATTATATCCTGACATAATTTATTCAAAAAAACTTATATCCCTAAACAATATGTCAATTTCACTAATGTAAAATATTTTTCACTAACCTAGACTCATCGTTATATCTCAAAGACAAGGAAACCCCAAAAAAATGATGATAGTTCAACTAATTAGAAAAGGGTCTAACAAAATAACATAGAATCCGATAACTATAATCAAATTAAATATAAGAAATTATACATCTAGAGGGAAAAATATATATACAAATTCAGTAATTTAATATGTATTCCAAATATTAAAAATAAGCAACAATTTAACATATTCAATCATGGACCTAGAAAATACCAAACCCCAGAAGAATGTAAAAATATAGAAACAAGGATAAAATATAATTAGGAAATTATTAAAAAATACCAAAAAACAATCCATGTAATCTAATGCCAATGAGATGACGTCTCCACCTAAATAACTGGATGGTAAAAATATAGAAGATGCAACAAGGAACATGTTTCCCTTACCATTAATTGTTTCAAGAAAATTAATATATTCCAACACCTAAAAACAAAATATATTTTTATGGTATGAATCCCAGTAGGATACCAGGATTAATCTATTCATTGATTTTATGGATGAAATAAAATGTACTGGTTAAAAATAATTTTCAATATTCAACTACATTGAAACCATACCATTTAAAAAAAACATTAAAAACCATTTTTTTCCATTCAAAGCAAAAATTGATTTAAAAATAAATTAATCCACGTCTTAAATAAATATACAAGTATTAATGATTTATTTTCACGACATATAGTTAATAGGGAATATAATAAATTGGCATATTACCTATATCTAGTAATGAAATGAATAGAAATAGGCATAATTTATCTCCTCCCATAATTTGGAACTAATAAATTTCAAAAAGAATTAATATCAATCCATCAAATGTAATGTGTAACTATGGATCAAACCATCAGGACTATTTTTATAGGGTAAATAAATATTCTATATTTCTAATAAAATATAATATCACATGGTCTTCGATGAGAACAACATGAAATATCTCATGTTTTTCATACCCTCAATGGCTCTCTTAGTTCTTTTTGAACCAAAATTGATGCTCACTCAATCCCCCCACTGATTTGTCAAATGGAATCATTTAATAACTAAAATGGATTCCCACATGGTATTCCTTATAAATGTCTAAATTCACCTTATAAAACCCCCCTTTTAGACAGCCCAAATAACATATGTTATACACCAGTTGAAAAAATTCCAAAACATGTTCCCATTTTTAATAGGCTATATCTCAAACCATTTGAATAAAATCAACCCCATTATTTAGTTCATAGTTTACAAGGTAAAGGAATTTATAAACCACAAATGAAATCCCTTTTAACCCAAAAAAACATTTAATACATTTTGACAAATACATAGTGTGAATAAAACCCAAACTCATTTAGAAAACACCCATTAAGAACCCAAATTTTCTAAAAATATTTATGAAAAAAAAATTCAAATAAAAAACATGAAATAATAATAATAATTTTAATGAAAATTTAAATTATGCACACACAAAAAATATATATATATATAATGTTATTCGATGGAATAACCCTTTGCTTGAGAGACCAACGTCATATTCGGTCCAAACCTCATCTCCTTCAACAACAAAGACATGTAATATGGTGAACATGTAGTCACAGGACTATGCCATAAGAAAAAAATAATTTCCTCCCATTAAATACACTAAAAATATCAAACACTACCATTAGGTTTCCAAATATACATTATAACATACGAATAAAGAATAAAGGAGGAATAAGAGAAGTATAATAAAATGATGATGGCATACTGGAAGACAAAAAACTAGGACCACCAAGGGAAACCAACAACACGTAGGGGAAGAGAATCCCCCTTGAAAGAGGGAGGATTCAGACAATGGGGGGTGAAAATGATCCCCAAATGAATAAAAATATTCAAGGGTTATTTTGGCAAAAGTCACTTTTTATGTGAGATGGATAACACTGTATGTTTTAGCCAGATTGTTATGAAAAATATATACAAAATTTACAGGTTGATCTATCTAGACAATAAACAATGACACGTAGTAGACACTAGATGTCACACTATTTGAATTTTTTTTCTCAAAATTGGAAAAAAAGTTTCTTAATATATTTTATCACACATTCAAGTGTAGATATACCATGCACTAATCACGAACCATAGAACATCTTCTAAAAAATCATGGTTTCAACACTAACAACATTGGAACTCCATAAACACATAAATAGATAAGTAAAAATCAAATGTATATGGAAAAGTTACTCAATGGGTATTATAGTATAGATGATTAGAGATGATCATCATCTTGGTGAGTCTAGATATTAGGTATTTCCCATATATCACATACATTAGAAATTGAATCATTAATCATTCCATCATGTGAATTATATTAATTTCAATTTTACTAACTAATATATTAATTTCCATATTCAAATTTTATTTATTATTTCCCCATATTAAAATAAATAAATAATCTTCTATTCCTAGGAAGGACATCCCCTTGGTGAATTTGTCTATTTTTTTACATATTTAAAATTGATAAATCATTCATTCATCATCATATTCATTTTATCATCCATTATATTCTATAATTTTACTCATTATTTTTAATGGGACATAAATTATGTTTTCATTAATTGTCTAATTTTATGATTTTTATAAAATATATGGTTTCTCACTTGAATTCAAATTCTCAAGGGTTGTAATTGACGTAATCATGAAATTTCCCCTTAGACCAATGATTCATTTTAGATCCAACCATTAATAATAAAAAAGGGTAATAATAAGTGATGAAATGCTACTAATAATGTTGATTTGGTATAATAAATAATTTAATTCACCCATAATATGTTTTTTATTTTTACAATGTCTCATTGCAAGGTAGTACAATTATTTCATCCTATTTATTTTCAGTTTGACCATTTAACAATAATCTGGTTAATAATCTAATATTCAACCTAATTACAAAATATATATATATAATCAGTCCATTTTATTTATTTGAAAATATAAAATTATATGAAAATGAATTTTACCAAGGATTTCATATCTAGGTGTAAAATATGAGTATTGTGCATCATGAATTAGTGTTTTCAGCATGTAAATTATTAAAAAAATCAATGTGAATACACATAGGTAATATGGATACCCAATGACCTCTACATTATTGTATCAATATAGGGATGTATTTTTTTGAAAACCATTTATTTATGACATTTCCAAAATATTAGGATATCGTCCTATAATTTATCCATTATTTTTTTTCAAATAATCACTAAAAAACTTACCATTGTAACTATAATAATATAAAATAAAATCTAAAAATTTCCTTGATTGCAATTCAGATGTCCCAAACCTACCATCCTAATTCTATTATTAAAAAGGAAATATTTATGTACCTATTTTGATAAAATATGATATAAAACTATTATTTTATAAACATATAATACAATATGTATGAAAAATACGAAACTATCTCACAATCCTAATAATTAATGGATTAATCGCATAAAAATTCAGCTATATAAATGAATCATTTGTGATATTTGTGAAAATTTATCCACATTTAATCAATAGAATCTTAACTCATTTGCATTCCCGACATACACTCCTTATTATAAACTTGATAAAGAAGACTAGTGTAATGAGTGTGATCAAATTATCATCAAGGGAAAACATATATTTATGTAATCCTTGGTGAGATTATAATAATTTGAGAAAACATGATGAATGGGGGAATTTGTTATTAAAAATGACATAAAATAACAAGAGTGGTCTGTAAATCATGATATAAGGGCACATACTATCAAATAGAAAACATAGAGAATGAAAAATATATGTGGAATAACTATACAAAAAGAGTATTAGTGAATAATAATTATAGGAAAAATATTATGATTTATAAGAGTGTCATAGACATAATTATAGAAACTATAGGTCATGGAAACACACAATGACATTCATAACATAGTGGACCTTTTCTGACCCCCAATGAGCCTTCTTGAGACAGGAATAACCATACTGTGTAATAATTAGATTGGGACAAATCCTCTCATATACAATTTTTACTAGGATAAATCAATTTTTTACACTATATCTAGGGATAAATCCTTTAACAAACCATTTAGCTAGTGATCAATCATCATGCGATCAAATTAGTGTAGGGTATATCATCTTGTGTACCCTTTGGGTTAGGAAAATTTTCAATGAATACATGTTGTATTGGAAAAAATCTTCATTTTTACCCATGAGCTTGTGATAAATATTCTCATGTGCCGTTTGTATTGGAATAAATTATCATGATTACTCAATGGCATGGGATAAATCATTATGTATACCGTTGGACTTGGAATAAATCCCAACATTCATAGTTTGACCTATTGTAAATTCCCAAACATACCCTTTCTGGTATATCATCCCATATAACCTTGACCAGGGTTTAAAACCTCTCATGTACCAATTCGAGTTATTGAGTCATATTCAAAGATAAATTCAATGCAAGGGAAATCTATGACACCACCTCTCAATATTAATTCTTATGTTTTTCACTTAAAATCAATAATAAACTTATATTAACGATCATATTAAAGAAAAAATGGATTCTTAATATATCCAAAAACATTACATTTATAAATATAAAATATTATATGATATAAAGTATACATTTTAGGAAATTAATAATATGATAAAAATCTAAATAGTATTATACACCCATAACTTCAAGGGATACAATCATGGGAGGGCAATGTTAGGAGGAAATGTAAAAGCTTTTTCAAATCATATTAATAATGTCTATAAATAGTGATGTGAAATTTACTTTCAAAGAAATGTTTTGTTATAATGGATCAAAAATACATTTTTTTTATTTTTTATAAGTTCCAAATAAATATTCCTTTAACTTTTGGAAAGGTTATAAAACAATTATAACTATACGATAATAAATTTTATTTTTAGTGGATGGGAATTTTTTTAATAATTTTATATATCATTTTTTGTAAACTTATATCCTAAAAAATGAAAAAAATAAAAAAAATGAAGAAATTGTGGTAATTTTTTCTATAAATAATTTTTATTTACAAATGGAAATGGAGAACAAAGAAGAGAAAGAAAAAAATAAGTATATGGAGGAAATTTCATCAAAATGATGGTAAATATTCATAAGAAAAAAGGAATTTCATGAATTATATGAACCAAAAAGGAGGAATTCCTTAGTGTGAAATGTGAATATCTTTGAAATTAATGTCTAAAAACTACATAAAACAATAATATGTAAACAAATATCATTCATAAAAGAGAAAAATCAGATAAGAGTGTCTATGATCCAAAGGAAATGATCGGAGTCATGAAAACCCTTTACCAATTGAGATCAATTTTTATTTAAACCCCATTATAGTTAGGGGTTGAGGTTGTACATAAAATATCATAGTTAAATCATAATGAATTATCTGATATATCAAATAGGTATTATGTAAACTATTTAATGTAAATAATTTTCTTCCAACAAAACTTGTATCAAAGGATGAAATTTAAGATTAAAATCAATTAAAAGAAGCATAATCTTTATAGAATCATTAATTTGTTAATGATCTCAAAAAGTTGATGTATTAAAAAATAAAGTGGAAATTAAAATAACTGGGTTAATTGGGTAGAATAAATCAATAATTTAGTAATTAATTTGTATGAAAATATCCATAATTAAGTGGAGGAAAATTATCATTGAATAACCTTTTACTACTTTAGAAGTATATTGGAAAAAACCACAGGTGAGCATGAACAGTCAATAAATATTTAAATATCAAGAAATATAAAAGAATCAATATTTTAAAATTTTATTGTGTAGTAGATTCAATATTCTAATGAATTAATGTTGTTTAATTTGATAAATGTCCATGTGTGTTATATTAGAGAGAATTAACCATTATCTTGTATTCCCACATACTCGACCATGCTCCAACCACTTGTAACATGGACATAATGTTCTCAATAAATATAAATATAATATTAATATAATCAATCTTCAATTTTTAAAATTATTATATATCATTTTTTAAAAATATACTAATATATTAAAATTCATTTTCATTAATGGGTTGTTATAAAAAAATTCTTTGTGATGTACTAACAACAATATTAATGGATTGATTAAAACTACATAGTTTTCTTAAGCACTCTTTGTCTCCTCTTATCATTATATATGTTTTTATTTAGAATTGGGATCTTTTTTTATACCTTATTTTTAGTTTTGAAAATATATTTTTTATGGATGAAGGGACATAAAGCACCGTTTGTGCATGATTTCCCAACATTAGTGGCTATCCCTGAGAGGCTGTAGTTTTGGATAATGTTTTCATTTTCATGACATGATAACAGTTTTTTAATAATATTATTTACATAAGTAATTTTGTGGAATGGGTTTTTGGGTGATATATATCTAAAATGGTTAGAGAACAATTTTCCCAACATTAGGAAAAAACCATCACATCATATAGAGTACATTAATTTTATTTTTAACTTCATATTTCCTATAGTTATATTTAACACATCTTAGAAAAATTTTCCACCCACATATACGTAGCCCAATCATATTATCAATTGTTATCTCCCTTACTTCGTTGTGCTTTCCCCATTATCATATGGTTGTTTGGACTGAGGTAATCCATTTTCATGTCATCTTATATTCATTTTCACTGGTTCTATAATTTTCCCCTTTCATGGAATAGTGTAACAATAGTTTTCATTTCAGACAAATATATGGTGTTTAATTGGAAGTATTGTTGGTTCGATTCATTTTGTATTAGGTGTGTGAGTACCCATCTTAGATGATTAAAGTGGTTTTTATCCAAGGTGACACATATTGATTAAGCTATAATGTACGTGTCTATATTCAAGTCATTTTTCTATTGATAACCTTTATTTCCTACATTCCAAAGCATTGATGTTTTATTATTTGTAATTGAATCATTTTATAAATGATTCGTTGGCCAATGTTTATGAGATGCATTATTTTATTTTATAATTTGTTCTATAATATGGATTTTCACATGTAGGTTACTTTTATAAACCCGATGTGTTTGATGAAATTGATGACAAATGATTTTTTTTCTATAATATTTAATTTTGAATCAATTTTAATGTGGGTTATTCATGTTTTTTAGTTCATGGATTGTTATGGGAATAAATTTTTATATATATTTTTTACCAAACAACACATAGTATTAATTTATTTTGATTTATTATTGTATTAGTGTTGTATTAAATAGATTTATTTATTGATGATATAGTGGTGTCATAAAGGATATTATTTTACCTTGACAAATGGTCTTTTTTAGAAAATGGGATTTGGTTTATTTATATTAATTTGAAATAAATTATTAATTGTAACATAAAATTTTATGTAATTGAGAATTGTGTTCTACATGGGATAATATGGATGTTAGTGTCTTTTGTCTAAGGGTCATTTAGAGCCTTTCAGAGGTGAAAGAGACAGCTTATATCCTTGTTCAAGGGACCATGAGAGACATTTATGTGAAAGACTGAGTGAGAATCCAATTTTACTTCATGGAAATGTGATAAAATATAATATGGGAAGACTGAGTGTGAATTCTAATATTTTCTGAGATATGAAAAGATCTCTTAGATAATGGTTCCAAGAAGAACATGATTGATTCCCATCAAATTGTGTAATTCTGACCAACTGGAAAACTGTATTTTTGATGATGTCACACTATGATGTAATGATTAGATCACATTGTGCACATTAATTATTTTGGATGAATTGAAATTCCCTTTTTAACAACAAATATATATTTAAAATCCATTCTTATCTTTGGATTGGGAATATTTTTATTCTTATTCCCTTTTCGAGTGCATTGAGAATTCCTTACTAGATGTAATTTTCTATATCATTAAGTATGAATGGAAAATATTTTTTGAAAATTGCTTTTTTTTCATGACTATTAAAATTTGGTGGTTCTGTTGAAAGAAAATTTGATTTTAATGTATTTTTTTTTGGTGAATGTGGATTTAAAAAATTAGTTTCGTATTGTATTTATTGCGATTCAATATTATAAAATCCTTAAGTAAATTATTGTAGGTATCTTAATATATTTTTTTTCTCAAACTCTAATTATTTCTTTTCGTATTTTGAATGTATGTTTTTGGAGGAAATGTGTTTAGGTTAATTAAGCTACTCTTTTTGTATATTCTCTCTTACCATCATCATGAGTATTCTAGTGGATGAGACATCATCTCAAAAGGTTTAGTGCATAATGTTACGCATTTTTATATTTTCAGTTTGTTTTTTTATAATGTCTTGTGTATAAAATTAAATTTTATGAGGTGTTGATATATATTCAATTATTTTATACACATTTCCAATTAATTTTTTGGGGTTCTTAAGGATTAGAAACATTTTCATTGCTTCAATTTATTACTCTTTCATGGATGTGCAGACAATATATGTGGGATGATTTTTATTTAATGTTGAAAGAATTTTTTGTGATTACATTATATGAACCTAGCACATGTTTCTTGCCAGGGGTGATTAGTAAAACACCTTGTGTATATGGTGAATAATCATGAGTGTCTATTGGTCATATTCCCAGGTTGGTTGATTAGTAATTTTTGTTACAGGAATTTTTTTTCTATTGGGCGTTTCAGAGTAGTTTTTGGTATTGTATTTTCATCAGAACTCTGGTGGAATTCACGTTTAAGGGGTGAATAATATCGTCGTCTCATTATACCTAATGATTCCTTATATTTATCAGGTTTGATACATGATATTGAAATTATATATGGATGATTATTTTGAATTTAAATATTTTGAGATGTATATCCGATACATGTTTTGAGGATCAGTGATATCAAGTATCACTATTAGTTTCAATGGAAAAAGTAGATAAATTATCTGGGTCACATGGTTGGCATGCATTGTCTAATAAACCATTAAATGCTAGTGAGTCATGGCTATGCCACACAAATTTTGCTAGTATCATATATTGTTCATATTTTACCATCTCATCCATCCTTACCTTTCACAGAAAATCATATGTATATTTGTTTCCTCAAATAAATTTATTCTTGTATTGAATTAAATGTAGTATTCCATTATTGTGGAATCCTATTAAATATAATTATTGGGGGTTCAATTGTACCTTTAATGGCCTAAATTAATTTTTATATTGATTTATCAACTAGTTTTATTGGCTATTTTTATCTTGGGTTCTTTTTTGGAAAATTTGAAAACAATTTTTTTTTGAATATAAGAGAGGAATTCTATAAGGCCTTTTGTTAGAAACCCAATTTTGAGGTAGTATGAAAAGATGGTTTTTTCATGAATAGAATTTGTGTTTTTTATCCAAGATAATGAAATAAATTGAGGATGAAAATTTATTTTAGTTGTAAATGTAGATATTATATTAATTCTTTTATGATAGTGTTCTTCTATAAGGTGGATTATTTTGAAATGGAATTTTAAAAAAAAAATTGAAAAGGGGACTACATGGCAATGGATTTTCTTTTGATTATTTAGGTAATTAATGATTTTTTATGTTCATTAAATTGAAATGAAACTGAAACTATTTTAAAATATACTATGAATATTCATTTTTGTGTGAATTTTGTTAAGAAGATTTTGAAATCTAGTGTTTTAAATTTTATATAAATTGTTTTGAGATTGATGGGTTATATTATTGGGTATTGGTTTTTTCAATGGAGTTGGTTGGAGTTGTCTTATTTTTGAAGTTATTTTTTATCATGATTTTGAATGATTTATTTTTAGATGTGTTTTTAAATATAACGGCTAAACTTAGTCCCTTAAAAAAGTTACTATCATTTTTTTAGGATTGTGAGTAGTTAGGATCATGTATCATTTTGGTTTCTTAGTTCCCCCTATAAATTTCTTTATTAGAAATTGGTTTTAGTTCCTTATATATCTCATTATTTGGTTTAATTATATTCAATGATTTTTTATTTTATGTTCTTGGTTTCACCAAAAATTAATGTCAATATTGTGAATCTTGATTTGTGTATTGGGGGTATCCTCCATCGTTAGGGGATGAGTTAAATCCCAAATATTTTTTTTGGAGCCTATGGTGGGTTATATGTCATGAATTGTATTCTTAGTAGTTTTATAGTTCATTAATATTAATTTTTATCTTTTGGATTTTGGTTTGTTTTATTAATAAATATGTTTAACATGAATTTATATTCTCAATTTTAATATGGATCTCATATTGAATTTCATGTGGTATTTGAAATGACATGTATTGATATGTTTTAAATATTTTTTGATTTGGATGTGGAATTTTAAAAGGGGTTTTCACTCGATTGCTTCCCAAAATTGAATAGGAAGTTTCATTTTCACATTGTAAATGTATTTATTAGTTTAACATGTGATTTTAAATGTCCATTAATTTTGGTAATACTAAAAAATAATAGTTCTATGAATAGTGTGGTGTATGAATATTCATTGACCATGATTGGGTTTTTTGTGAATTGATTGGGGTGTTTTTATCACATTGAGTTTTTAAAAGGAATATTTATTGTAATGTTAACTTTTTATTCATTAGTTTTTATAAATAACATATGGATGTTTTTTATAAACATGTTGTAAAATCATGGTTTTAGACGAATTGATAGATGATTTACTTTAATCCATTAAAAGAGGATTGTATTTCCAAGTGGCTTTTAATGTATCATTTTCTACATTAAGTGTTTTTATAAATATATTGGATGAGTATAAAAGATTTTTCCGGAGAATATTCTATTGTTATATCCTTTAAAAGATGTTTTAGAGAGAATAATTTGATATTACATGTTTCTTTTCCATACAATTCATATTAGGAAACCATTCTAGCAGTTAGACATTTCTGTGAATGATTGTTGCTTTCGTATTATCAATGTTTTTATAAAGAATTTCGGACACATTAATACTTTTTTTGAATAATTGATATGTTATTTATCAAAATTTGGTGAGAACCAAGAAAACTATTTCAAATTGATTATTAGGAAAATTTTGTAAAATTTATCTCTGCGATATGGTCGTTGTAAATATTTTTTTTGTGTTTTTGACCTTCATTACTATGTTTTGGCTTCGATTTGGAGCATGGGATCCTGACTTATTCAATAATTTGGATTTTATAGATACATATGTTTTTTTATTAGCTAGTGTCTTAGTTTTAATGTCATTTTCTTATTGATGCGGGTGGAATTGACTTATGGTTACTTCAGGGTTTTTTAGTATTAATGTTTCTTTTGGGACTTCAAGCACTTAGTACTGATATCATTGAGGGTTTTGTCATGGGATGATGTTTTCATTGAGGGCATGATTAAAAATTGAGTTGGTTACCTAATACAAGATCACATATCATTTAATATGTTGTAATTGTTTAATTTTTATCCCAATATGAGATTAGTGTTATTTTTTGTGGCACTACAATGTTGTTGTTGACTTTATTTTGGTTATATATCCTTTTATAAAATGATATTTACTCGATAATAGTTTTTTTTAAAGTTTTGGAGATACATTCAAATATTAGAGGTCTTGTTTGATGTTTTTATTTTTGGACACCATTTATGTGATTTATAAATAGCGGGGAGACCATTTCTTATATTTTTCATTTTTTGGTACTATATTTAAATAAATGGTTGTTTTTTCATAGATTCAATCAGTAGTTTATTGGATTTTTTGGTTTATTTTGGGGAAGTATTCAATGATTAAGAGTGTTATCCAATGTTCCTTTCTAATTTTTCACAATTCAACTTACCGTGTTCAAGGATTGGGGTTGTGAAAAGTTTTTTGTAATCCTTATTTCCTTAATACATTATGGGGGAAGAAATTGTCATGTTTCTATGTTTTTAATACCCATTGGTTCATGTTTTTTCCTTAAATTTATTTTAATATACACATTTGTGTATTCATTGAGTTCTCATGTGTCGTGGGGTGAAAATATCAATCACTGGGAAGACATCCTGAATGGTTGGAACATTTATTTAAAAGTAGTACTAGTGTCCGGTTTGGGGACAATGTCATTAACATTTCATGACAAGAATTTTTAAAAGGCTTTCACATTTAGTAGTAAAAAAGTTCATGGATTTAAGAGGAATTAATTTTCTGTCATGGTTTGTTCGTGGCTTACCTAACCATATTTCAAAACTATGTGGCTTATCTAAGTAATTAAATTTTCTGAATTTAATATTTCACCATGTCATATTTAACTCTTCTTGGCCCCATTTATCAACCCATGAATGAAAAACCCTCTCCCCTTGGACATGTAGATTCTCACTTTCTATATTGGTGGATTCTACTAGAATTCACGGTGTATTGGATTATGGAAAGGTGTTTTCATCATTTTCAGTTTCCCGCTCTATAAAAAATTTCATTAAGATTTTAATGAAGCATGGGATCTTAGTATACTTTTTGGTATAGTGTTGTTAATGTGGGGGGTTTTATGTTTTTTCACTACTAATTGAGTAATGATTCATCTATATTTATACATGTGGTTTTCATCATAGGCGACATGTAATGATGGAATCATAATGTTGGTGTATATATTTAATTGAATTTTCACTAAATAACCATAAATTTTTAGTTACAATTTTTTTCATTTTTTAGATCCCATTTATTCGTTTAATCAATTATCCATTGTAATGTTTTGATGTGATTCAATTTTTTTACAATTCGAATTCTAATGTGAGGTTTTCAATGTATTGTTTTTCAAACACCAAAGTGTTTGAAGAAATGTTTCAATGAGGATTTGTCCTTTTTTTCTTATTTTTATAAGGGTTTCAAATAGGTCATTAAATGTGTTTAATGATTTAAATGATTTCAGAGGGATATGTTTTTATGAATATGATTTTAACCACATCATGTGATGAGAATCTAATATGACATTAAATGTGTTTTACAGTGTGATTGAAAAAGGTGTTTCCTTAATGAATGTGTTTTATTTCTGATGAACATATATGACATTGAATAATGGTATTTATTTAAATGTTAGAAAGTGGTTTATTTATTTGTATTTGAAGTGTATTAATTGTTGGAAAACCAGAATTATGTTTTTTTGAAAATTTAGTGGAAAGTGGGATTATCAGGGTTTGTGAATCTTTTTTCAAGTAGATTTAGGACACTTAATATGGAAAAAAATATCTCTTCCAATATTTTTCAGTTCACCATGAGGTCCACTGAGAAGAAATACCATATAAGCTTCCTATTATTGTTGAATAGTCTGTAAGATACTTTTAAGAATCAAAATGAGTGATAATCATCATGTTATCTGAGAAATTGAGAAATTTTTAGAATGTAAATCCAAAAATTAATGAAAGTGTATATAAACACGTATTTATGTATATTCAGATAAAAACCATTTTTTTATATTAAGTCACTCTAAACCCTTATTTTATGATTTGATGGTGTTAATTAACCATTCCAATTGTTATTATATTCATTATTAATTTTGATTAGTTCATTATGTAGTTATGTTAATCCTTTTTATTTTTCCACTTTTATTATCATTCAATTATGAATGTATATTATTAACATTTTTTATGCAACAACCCATTCCATCAAATAATATGAATATTTTTATTCTTTTGACTTTTTTAGGTGTGCTGATCAAGCATTTTCATAATCATTTATTATTTTACCTTGATCGACATTGGAAAATGACTTCATAATACAATTTTGTTACAAAAAATTATTGATTTTTTTATATATATAAGGAAATACAATTAATTTGTCATCATTTTATTTCAGGTGAGTTTGGATTTTAAAAACATTATTTAAAACAATATTTAACAGTTAACATTGTGAAAATCCTTATATTTTTTCATTGTGATATCCTAATGGGATTTGTTCCTTGTACCCTATATATTCCTCTATGAGCCAGAAGAATATGATTATAAGGGATTAGGATGACATCAGTGGACCATCATTTCTAAGATATTTTATCTTACTATCCAATAATTATGTCATACAGAAGAGCCATGATATAATGGGGTTTCTGTTGTGAGTATCTTTATTTGAGTTTTTTGGGAGGGATAAGTATTATGGGATTTTCTATAGCCTTCTTGTTTTATGAGGTATTTATTTTTACTCATTAATGTTATGATTCATGCTCATGTATGTAATGAGGTTCTTGTTGTTTAGTTTGATGTTTATTAATGTTATTTATTAATCTTACTGTTATATGAAAAATTGTTTAATTGGGTTCATTCTTTATTTATTTCTTAAATAATAATTAATGATTACGTTATCAGACACTAATATATGTTTCTATCCATGGGATATTGAGAACCAGCCCCATGTAAGTGAAAAAACAATATAGGAGTCCATTTTTCAGACGTCTCATGTGTGATCATTATAGGAATCATTTTAGACATTCGTAGATAACATATGATATGTATTTTTTGGAATATTTGCCATTAATATTAATTACATGAAGAAATTCAATATGTTTGGTTAAAATGGAAACCATTATGAACTATTTTAATAATTTTTTTACAAAAAAAATTTATATATAATATTTTTATTGAATATTTTTAATAATATTTGAAATAATAAAAACATATTAAATATAGGATTATTACATGATATTAACCACATATACCTTGTCATAATAATTTCTGATATATTTTTTATTACATTTTTATCATATGTTGTCGAAAACAAACAAATTATAAGATATTATAATAGTTTCATTTATAATGGAATACATTAATTGATGTTAATTTTTATTTTTAATAATTTAAAAAATAAGAAACTAAAATATTCCATCCTTGAATCAAATTACGAAACCATCCATCTTGTGAAATGATTATATTCAAAATTCATTTTTCATCGAGCTGTTACTTAGAAGGTGCACATTTTTTACGATTCCATTACACAATGAACGAATGGAAATTTGGTATTTATAAAAAAATACAATTACTGCTATAAATGGGAAATATAAAAACTTATTATCCAAAAAATCTATCCAATATACAATCCATGATTGGCAGTGATGAAATGAAAATTACAATATTTCATGTTGGTGGTAATAGTCATGCACACATGATCAATGCAATTTTTTTGGTGGTTGGATCTTAATGAATAATTACTTTATGAATAATATATATAGAATAATGTATAATAATTAAAACTATTTCATTATGTTAATACAATTATAGATGTTTAAGGGTGGACTATAGAAAAAAATGACTAAGAGACTATAATAAGCACATTGGAAGCCTCATATTAATTTTGGAATGCTCCTAGATAATAATGTCCATACAAAAAATAAGAGTAACCATAAGCTTTATGAAGTGGGATGTTGTTATAGGTGTATTTATGTGTCATTTTTTAAAGACAATATTTTATATTTATGTCAGACCTACATTTTTAGAAGTGCTATCTTTTGATAAGTGAAGAGAAGTTTAGTTTTGGGTGTTACCATTAGAATTTCAATAATATAATGATTCTATTTAAGGGTTAATGTTTCATAAAAGGAAAAAGTTGAATTGAAGCTTGTTTAAGACTATAATATCCTCATACAAAAATTTTAAAGAAATTCGTATGTTTTTATGATTTATAATATATCTTGTAATCATTTAACCTAAATAAAATTTTAAATTATAAAATAATTATTAACGATAGTAAATAATATTTATGAAAAAGAAGGGTTGAATATTTAACCAAATTTTTTCAGTATGATTTAAAATATTCAAATAATATTTCAATATAATATTATAAAGGGTTTGAAATGAAAATGTTATAATAAACACATATAATTGAAAAATAAATTTATTTATAAAAAAGTAAATAGGTATGTTTAAATTTTTTTTAATAAGATAATATTAACATAGATATTGATTTTTAATAACTAATTTGGTTAATAATAAAACAGATAAAATTAATGCGTCTTTAAACTCAATAAAAAACAAGAGTTTCACAATCAATAACACATAATGTGAAGAAAAGTACAAAAAGAGATTTTATTATAGTTAATTGATATTTTTTTTAAAAAAATTAGACAATGGATTTATATGTTCAAATAATATAATATAATCAGTCATTTTAATCCTCAAATAATTTTTTTTTCATAAATATAATTTCACCAATTAAGTTATTCTTGCATAATGCAAAAATCAATTAAAATAATATAATATCAACAAAATCCGAATTTTTTATTTTAAAATTTTTTTAGTAAAAACTATACTAAGAAAATTTTAATGAGAGGAATTAAAATTTGAAGTTTATCAATTCAATATTAAAGTATATAATTCTAAAAATTTCATTACAAAAACAATATAATATAAAAAACAACTTTTATAGAAAATTCAATTTTTAATGATTAACTCATATTAATTATTTTACTTCCAATGGTAAAAATATTTAATTATATTGATAAATATTAAATATTATTTTATTATCAATAACTTTATAACAATATATATTGTTTCTTCTATTGGTTGTAGATTCTTATAAATGTCATCGAAAAAAACTTAAATTTTCTTGGATTAGAATGTTGATCCATTGCACATTTGGAATCTAGTTCCATTTATATAGTGTATTAATTAATTAGTTGTTGTTTATTGTTGTGTTTGATAGCTGGAGGATATATTTTTGGGGGTAATTGTATTATTTTTATGTTTAGTTTAAAATGTTTGAAAACAACATGACTAGTAGAGAAAAATAATGAATTTTTTGAAATTGGGTTTTTACACATATTTAGTAGAATTTTCTATTTATGTTATTTTATATATATATATATATTTTATAATTTTTTTGTAAGATAGTGCCTTATTAATGTAATGTTAATGTTTTTACTGACCATTAAGGCAATCATTTTGGTTTTTACATATCATTAAATAATGGATATTTAGAATTTTACAGTTTTTATTTTTACTCTCATTTACCTAATTTCACCACCTATACATCTAAAGCCTTTACAATTGCCTTGGATATTATACCCCATAATTTTGGATAATAATTATATTATATGTATTATTTTGTACTATTAAATGGTTGATTTTATCAAGGATTCTCATTCCTTCCCCCTAATCCCAACATGTTGTTACATTTTCTTTAGGAATGAAAACAATAGCTTATGATTTTTTAGAACACAGGGTTGTTCATTTTATGGAATTGTGTTTTTCACATGCGATGTTTGTTCCTAATGACCAATCATACGAGTTTTTTTGGACTACATCAAATTTTATGAGGTTTCGTTTAATTTTGATGCAGTCGTATCTATTTGTGAGTGATTAACAGTATTTTTCTTTTGATTTTTGATTTCTCAGTATTTTTTATAAAAAATATCCTCTTGTGATATTATTCTGGACAGTTTTTATTTCCTCATTAATTCATTACATTTATTTTAAATTTTATATTTTGAAGTTAGTGTAAAAGGAAAATTGTCTTTCACAAATGAAACGTGTTTGATCAAAAGGTTAATATGATTTTAGGCTTTGAAATCAATTTATGGGGATTGTAATGTTATTTATTAGAAAATGATGTTATATTAAATGGGAATGTATTGGTTATTAAATTAAATTTTACAATTGAGTATTTGAAATGAAATTGTTATTATTCCAGGTGTTTGGACATGTGAAGCACATTGGACACCATGGGTGTGTGTTTATCCACAACATATGGAAAGAGTGTGTAATACAAATAGATGAGGAAGCCTTTGGGACAATGAACAATGAAGAATTAAATATGTGTCAATTTTGAGTGAGAGCATCCATGAAATTATGGATGTAATATGGAAAGGTTGAAAGGGCTCCCAAGCTTCCAATACTCGCATAGTCGGATAGTAACCAATGTTTTAGCCAATGATATAGAAGACCACATGGGTTAGATTCCATGGTGTTCATCATTTATCATTTATTTATTTATATTATTTAATCTTGAATATTGTTCCATTGGGAATTGTGATATTTTATGTATATATCTGTTTACCCCTTTTTTGGTTATAGAATGGTATTTATGATTTTTGTAACATCAAATTATTTCTATATATTCACCATAAATAATAGTGAATTTGATATCCTTATTCACATGAACTAGAACAATGTTAGTCATACATTAGTAAATTAAATTAATAATATATGAGAATAAATATGACAATATATAGTATACCTATATATGATGCAACATATGATATTTTTTTATAATTATATAATTGGACTTAAATAATATTAAGAACACCTAAACAGTGTGTTCATTTTTAAATAAAATCAATGTATATTAAAATTCAATATTTTATATAAAAATTTCATTATATAATTTTCAAAAATATAATAAACTAAATTTTTTTTTCTTTTTAAATTTACAATATAAAAATTTACTTTATTTTTAATTCTAATAATATTTTCAAAATATGTATTTTTAGAAAAATAAATTTTTTATTGAAAATTTAAATTTTATTGACATTATAAATATATAAGAATGAACTGTAGGGTCGTAAAACAGTTAATTTGGTCAAATATGAACTTATTGGGTAACATTATGTATTATGAAATTTAATGTGTGCTTAGAAAAACCATGAAAAACATTATCCTAACCAATATAATATAACACATTAATATTGAAAAATATTTCATATCATTTCGTTTAAATAGTTTTTGATTTTTTTATATTTCTTTAGGGACTGAATTTGAATTCATATAACTATAATTTTTAATAAACCAATTATGATCATGATAATATGTAACAATAATAATTTATATTATATATAATTCTAAAAATTATAATGACTCATTTATTAAAAATGATTTGACATTAGTTTTGTTCGATTTAATATATTATATTTTCTTATTTACTAAATGAATTAGTTGAAATTGTGAAAAAACATTGATTCGTATTGTGAATTTCATTAACAAGTGCTCACTTATATTATAATTAATAAAATAATTGACATGAATAATTTTTAATTAAAAGTAATGAGTGTTTAACTGAGTAATGTAATGTGATTTGAATATTACCATGTTTATGTGAACAATTAATCATATAAAAATGGTTTTTTATGTTTTTAATTAATAAAAACATGATATACAAAACAGAACTCACCTAACTTGCATAACATTATTGCACGTTCAATATTACCTCGTACTAGAATTTTTTCCATGGAATGATAAATTTTTCAAACATTAAAGGACACCAATTCCACCACATCCATTCATCACCGCAAATTATAATTCCACTAAAAAGGATTCCCAATGAATATATCCATGATGTACCAACCATTATCTCAAGCCTATGTTCATCTAAGACAGTGTGACTCCTATATTTTAAAATGTACATTCAATGGAAAGTTCAAATTCTCAATGTTTGTTTCGCGTATTTTAACCATTATTTATTATATGTAATTTATTATATGACAACTAATATATTATATCCATAAGTTTATTATAACAAATATATTAGAAATATAATATTATTTAATTATAATTATTTAATATCCCAATTTTTACTTCATACAAAACAATTTAAAATTTAAAATCATCATCATGAGAAATTAACACCACATTACTGCATGACAGATTTTTTCCTCTACCTAATATCATGGATGAATCTAAACATAAATTTAATGTTTTTAAATAATATTTACAAAATTAGTAATTTTTAGTAATATTTTAAATATATTTTAATGAACATAACTTTGGTCGATATTGTAACACCCTTACCACGTTATCCTGGAGTCGGAGCATTATTTTAAAACATTTTCATGATTACAAGGAATAAATCCCAATAAACCTATCAATTGAGTATTCTTGGAAAATATATTATATACCTATATAGCACAATACATAAAACACTAAATCAATAATCCTTGCAGAACCCCATCATTCCCCTAATAATACCATGTATAACAATCATAATACACTTCATGGCATCCTTGGAAAATAAAACATAAGAATAGGGTGTGCTCAGATGCCCATTAATGATAAACAATATAGTGGAAGGTATCATAAATAATCACAACATTTTATTTCTTGGTATATATTTGAAACATAAGTGCATTATAAAATATAAATCAAATTATTTCATTTACATATTAACATAGATATTCTACTAGTCGAATAATCACATTTAATATCAATAACTAATCTCTTAATTATGAAATTCATAATGTCGAACATCATAACTACAATTTCAAGGCATCGTACGAAGAACCTAAAAATAAATTTTCTCAAGTACATTTTCCAAGACACTAGTTTGTTTCATGTGACCTACCGATGCATAGAGAGGCTATAACATGCCCTATAATCACTTACTAAGTCCAGTTATTTCATCTTATGAAAATGTTGAAACATAACATAAATATTCATATAGGAAATAGTAATCTAAATGTAAATACTTTATCCATAAACCATGAATGGTATAAAAATAACACATCCATAGTAAATAATATAATAAATCATTCAATACAATATGGAAGATTTTATTATATTAAATCTATCTATATCAAGAATAATATATAGTAAATGATTTATACATAGTTGAAAATGACTAGTAATACTCCTTGAGAAAAATATAACTTTTTTAAATCATAAAAAATTCATCCATTTATAAAGGATGTCATTTAAATGAGTTATTTTTAATCAAAGTGTCACATACCACATTGAATCCTTTGAAAGGAATTATCATTTTAAAACAATCATGCCCATATAAATAAATCATCAAAATCAATTTGAAAACATGGACTTTGATTAAAATATTTTGAAATATAAATTAGTAAAAAATTTAAGATAATTATCATTCTAAATAATCCCTTACATAGAACCATAAAATATTCCATTTGAAATCATTTTTATGAAACAAGGACATTTATGATAAATATGTCCCATTAATACTTAAACATAAACAATCTCGAATAATAATGGGATTAATGAATTAAACTTTACATTGTGCATTCCATTAATCAAGGGTACATTTGACCTCATGTATAATAAATATAGTATGTTATTAAATTATAACAGAACCGTATTATTATTTATGATATCATATATGATTCATTTATTACATTATACAATCCATTTAACAAAAATAACCATGTTAAAGTAACATTTCACGTAGTAATCACTTCTTTATCATACGTGTTTTAACATGTTATTCTTGATCGCATCACTTAGATCATGATTTAAATTTTATAGAATTTAAAACATTATTTATATATCATCTATATTCAAAATATAAATATTAATAATAGATATACATTTGAAATGGAAACACCGTTCATGGAGATTGTATTTCTTACGTAAGCACGAATGATATTTCCATTTTTATCGTATAGTATGGAAGTAAGTAAAATAAATATATTTATATAAATATATATATTATATCATTAAAATTATTATTCATATAATGCATAAATAATATATATATTTATATTTATTTATTTTCTGGAAGGGTGGTCGTCGAAGATGAATCTCATCGTGTCGTGGAGACGGTAAGTCGTACGTACGCACGAGCGACAATATCATTTTATTGATGGTGAAATAGTGTTTAATTGAATTTTATATTATTTATGCAGAATAAATAAAATTTATATTTATTATTTTTATCAATTATACACATTATTTTAACCATCCGTACAATTAAGTGTTGAATAACAATCTACACCACGACTTGGAGATGGTAATCCGTACGTACGAACATATACTGACATTGTCATCCATATTATGGATAGAATGAAGAATATTGTAGTTCCATATCTATAATAATATAATTTTATTTAGAGGGTACTGGATCTAATATTTTTTTATGGAAACAACAATGAAAGAGGAAGTGGATGAAGAAAAGAATTTTGAAAGAGGTGATTAAATAAGTACCTCTTCTTCATGTTCTTCCTTTTGATTTGTAATAAATAGCTCATTAGGATGATTTTTTAATCAAAATATGGACTTTAGCTTGAGTTGGGGGTTTTTTGGAAGAGATTTGAGCAGGGTTTGGTTGATCCAACGTCTATGGAAGTGTGAATTTAAGTGATGGGAAATACCCTTTTATAAGATATGTGAGTGACACTTTAAGAAATGCTTCAAATGTTAATTTTTTATAAAATTGTATTCAGTTAGTAATAGAACAAAATTGATTTCTATTAAATCTTAGGTCTGGATTGGTAAAAATACTCTCAACCAATAGGTTATATACATGTTATGGTCTGTATAATAAGCAAATTTATTATATTTATGTCTTAGTAAAATAATTTAACTTTTACCATGTCTTCATGAATAATTACACTATATGATTAATAAACCTACTATAAATTGACTATCGAATGTAATGTGGTTCATTAATAAAATATATAACTTTATTTACACCCTTTGGTGGTATATTATTATTTTTGGAATATTATATAATTTGATTATATAGTATTTGTTTTTTAAAACTAGTTTTTGTCAATTTTGACACAATTTAGTATATCATTTTTGTAAAATTCATTAAAACAATATTATGTATAAAAAAATACATTCAATCAAGCCTAAAATTTCATATTCACCTATATAATTTTTTTATGTCATCAAGAGTTTCAATTTACATTTATTTTAATACTTATAATATAAATTATTTGATTTATTCATTAAAAATGTTAATATTGGATTAACATTGGATCATAAATACATAAATTTTATAATGTATAAAATATATATATATAATACTATGATGGAGGAAAAACTATTTTCATTCTAATGAATATTTATGGTGGAATGTATCTTATGTATAAATCATCATTAAAAATGTTTTAGTTAATAAAATTTTAATTTAAAACTTTTAACACTTCTTTAAATAAAATATAATAAGTGTTGTAATATAATCCATATTGGTTAAAAAAGATATTTTTTTTCTAGGCTTGAGTATGGTCTAAATAAATACATCAAGTAGAATTAGTACATGTGTCGGGGTAATTAAAATACCATTTTTACATTTAATTACTTTATTAACTTTCAATCGGGGTGAGTAAAAATCAAAAGTTATTGTGCACATAAAATTATTTTCATCTCGTTGATTTACATATTACTTACTGATTAAAATTTTGTCTGTCATATTTTATAAATTCAATTCATAGATGTGATAAAATTATGATTTAGGAAAAGTTTCAAATGTGCCTAAAATGTGGGTAATAGACGTTAAAAAAGTCGAATAATAATTTATATGTATAGTATTATTATAAAATGACTCCAATGAATTACATTAGAATAATATATATATTATGTATCTATTTTTACTATAACATAAATTTTTAATTAAAAATTATGATTTAAATAAAAAGTATGTTTTTTATCTACTATGATGTGTTTTTTAGTAATCATCATAAACTAAATGATTTTCGAAAAATACAAAAAACTGTAACCAAAATAATTCAGATATTTTAAATTCAAATATGATGTATATTTTACCAAATTGAAAACATATAAGTTTCATTAAATAATTTAAAATTAATTCTCATTTTAAAAACAAGAAACCATGTCATTAATATGAATAAACTATTAAAAGATTGAAAAGTGTCTATGTCCAATTTAAATGTGAAATTACTTTCAATGACATAAATTATAGAAAATGATAAAATAAAATATAATTATATATTATAAAAACTAAAAATCAGAATTTATCCATATAAATTATTCCAATTAAAAAATTAGTTTTCAGTTAAAATATAGTATTTTTCACAGTTCATCAAAATATGAAAGTTTTCAGAAATGTTCGAATATTTTATCCAAAAAAATTGTTTATTTCTAAGTTATAAATAAGTGTCTAATTACATTAAATTGAATATATAAAATATTAAAATGTCGGATTTAAAAATGGTTCTCCATTAAAAGGTGGGAAAAAATAATTTTTGTAAAAAAAAAATCTTTTATCTGAAATTTTGAATTTTTCCCTATATGATATCTATGAAACAAAAAAGAATAATTATAAAATTTTATAGGATATATATAATTCAATATGTGGTTAATACAATTCATAACCACTTTTAACATAGTTTGTTTTATAGGTCTTTATTCTATTAAAGTTGGTGATGTGTGTAGCACAATCTATTGAATTAATTTAAAGATATAATGATCATTGAAATCATGGGGTGTTACAAATATTTGTGGTGTTTCACATAAAAATCATCGTAACCACATCAAGTATTCGACATAAGTTGAGAAGATTCAAGAAAAGAACAACATATAAAACTAGATGAACGTTAAAAAATTAATAATTAATAAATATTATAATGAAAACAATTTTATATAATTATGTTAATTAAAAGTATTAAATGACTTCAAACACAAATTTAAGGGATCCTATTTACTCCCCTCGTATCCTTTGGGTTATAATTTCTTCTTATTTTATCCAATGTATACCATATTATAGAAATAAAATTATTTTATTTATTATATATATGTTACCAATACATGTTTCCATTATAATATACATTCCATTTATAAGGATACATATATTTTAATTTTTCTAGAAGATTTACAATTTTATGGAAAACTGGTTTAGGGGATTTTCAAAATTCTTATTTTACATCAAGACTCACCACATTTAAATGTTTTCAAAACATGAACAAAAATTAAAATTACTATTTAATTTACTTATTATCCTACGTGTTCAATTTAATTTTTAATCCAAATTTATAATCTAATTTCTAGAAATGATGATTTTCTTATTTCAAAAAGTGTTTCCCAAGTGGGCTATTTATTATTATTTCTTAAAAATAATTCACATTGATTTTTATACAACATGAATCGATGAAAAAACTATTTTAAAATTCATATATGAGTTTGAAAATTTGTTTAATTCGTTATTTTAAATGGAATTAATATTTATAGCATATTGATAATCTTTTGGATATATTATTTTAAGATAGTTCTTCATCAATGATTTTTACCCTTCATGAGACTATTATATGGATTAATTTCCCCATTTTGAACCAATATGTTTCATATTAATTACATTATGGATTGTACCATATTTATATCCCACTATTGAATTGGTTATTTCTTTAATCTCATGAGACATCAGGGTTTGTGGATGATAATCCCCATAAATTATTAGAGTATGCGGTTATCCAAGATAAATGTGTAATCATAATGAGTTTTGGTTACTTGATTTATGCTTATGACATCAATATTATATTGTTCCCAAATTCTTATGATGAAATTATCTTATGTTATGATAATTTCTAAACTAAGATATTATGTTACCATTTTTTATTCCACGATTCCATGGTGACAAAAATAATCTATAAAATATATTTTAATGCCTCATATATTAAAAACATATATTAGTTTTAATCCATAATTTTTATTTTAGGTTCACCTATTTCATTGTTCTTTTCAAATTATTACCATATGTATTATTATGGTGATCTATTTGAGTTAGGATAGCTCATAATAGATAAAATAAAGATAATACTATTTTTTATAAAATGTTTTTTTTATGATTGTAATCCTCAAAAGACAATAAACTCAAATCATTAGAATGAATTTTTATTTATCATGGTTAAAATATTTGAAATTTTATCTTTTTATAGTTGGGTCATTATCGCAACTATCTTTCTAGTACATAATGAAAGATCCATTACAACATATAATTTTTGACACTCTTCTGTAATATGATTTGGTTAATTATAAATCTATTTATAATCCATTTTGAAGGATATCAACATATTTTAAAAAATATAATTTGTTTTTGGGGTTAAAAAACCTAGTTAAAATATATTCATGAATATATATACTTTAAATATTATGATTTATAAGATACTATTTTCCATCATTGATGACTTACTCTTATCATGTGTATGGATTCCCTTGATAAACATTAATTAATCATATTAATATTAATACTATCATCTTGTAATGTTATCAAATGAATGGGTGTTGGAGGAATAGTTTTTATGACAAGTGTTATAGGAAATGAGATGAATTCTCTGATGAAATTAAAAAAATGATTGGAATGGGAATAAAAAATATCAGGGATGTAATGGAATAACTATCTTTTAGTTTAAATAATAACATGAATTAATTTGAACTATCAATTAGATTTTAAGATTAAATTGTGCCTACTTCATGATATAGGCATCCATAATTTATTTGATCATATGATCTGATAATCATTGAATAATGGATTAGCTATTACAAAATGATATTTTATGACCTTCAATTATCTAAACAAGAGTATTTTATTATGGATCATAATTATATATCAGTGAAAAGTATTAAATGGGGACTCTATCAAAGAATACATAGTGAATGGAATGATAAAAAATGTATTGATATGAATGAAATAGTTTGTTTATAATTAAGTATTTTCCATACAATATCCATAATAAAATGTAGAGGGGGGTTTTATCAGTCTATCAGAAGGGAGATTAATGTATTATTCATTATAGGTAAAGCTTCCCATGACATTCAAAATATGCTTCTCGCCATTTCATGATCCATAAAATAAAAAATAAACATGTATATAGTTAGTCGAACAATTTAATTTTACGTGCATTATTTTTTGAGACTTTGACAATTAAAATATTTTTTCATCTCATGACACAATGTGGGGATGATAATGAGGGATTCTTTGTAGAAAGGATGTAATAATAGTAGTCTATTTGTTGACCATATCAAATAAATGTATAAAACATGTGTTTGTAATAATTTTTAACATCTTATATATAGAATATTGGGGTTTATAATTCAATGAAACTGTCTCAAGGTAACCATTAAGTGCATTGTGTGTGGAATGGATGGTCATGTAGCTAACACACATCGATGTGAGAGGAGAATATAAACTAATTTTTTTCAAGAAAAAATTTTCAGATAAACCCAAATACTATTTTCATTTCTAACATGAATATGGAACATATAAATTTTGAATATAAATGAACTCAAGAATGGTTCAGCAATGTTTAAAAATCACAATAACCTCTAAGTCCAAGACATAAAGGGTAGGTTTATACTATCACTACTATAGAGGATGACCAAGACAGTGATGTGGTGAATGGTATTTTATTTATTTATTCAATAATATATAATAAAAACATTAATTATGGTTCTATATATTCTTTTAAAATGAATATTTAAACTATAACTATTCAGATGTCACTATAAAATAAGGAAATTTCCTTATGCATGAATATAACAAATGGATTTTTATTAAATCTCTTGAAAATAGTCATCCCCAATTATTATTTGTTTGATAAATTTATAAAAACAGATTTAGACAAATCCATTTTCATTATTTTATATTATATTTAAATTTTATTGGTCTTCATTCTATATATGTCACTTCAACTTCCAAGTAAAATAATTAAAATTCCAGATCATGATTTATATTTAGATTTTTTAAAAGTTTAATAATGAATATTAATATTCATTAAATTTTTTTATAGAAGCATAAATATTTTTTCTATGAGTAATATTATCTTTTTAAATTGACCAATTCAATCAAGAGTAATACTATTAATGATATATTCATGGAGAGGGTGTATATTGGTGTATTTATAAAAGATTTACCCTGTCATCCTCCTCACTGAGAGGTTGAGATCACTCTTGAAATTATACCATATATTTTCTTATATATTTGTATATATATATATATATATTAACACCATTGAACATTATGAAATAAATCATAATTTAGGAAAAAATATGAAAATGGGTTGTTTATTCCCAAGTGATTCTCTAGGGTGTGATGTAGTTCCCTTTTATAGGAATGAGGATGGGTGAATAAGACTTTTTATAGAATTCTAATGACTCAACATAATAACGATCAAGAATAAATTTCTATTTTTAAATATTTATGAATTATTTTATCTATTTAATGGAGATCTATATTCTATAAATATTCCCTATAGTTACGATATTATCAACTCAAGGTAATAATGGAGGATATTACTAAGACCTCATTTCATGTACGGTTCATGCACTATGATTTAATTTTCATGTTATTCTCACTCAATAATGCCTCAAGATATTTTTAAGACATTATGATTAGATTCTTTATAGACTATCCTGAAAATTTTTTTGTTATTATATATAGATAATATTCAAATATACTACCAAAAAAACGATGAACATGAAAAAGATTCGATTATTGTTCCTATGACATTTTAATAGTGTAATTTATATGATTTTTTAATGTGAGTTTAGGATAAAGCATATGAAACTTATGGGTTATGTTGTTTCAACAAAAAAAGAAATATATAGAACCCTAATTTAAAATTGATTTTTTATAATTTCATAAACTGTTATATGTAATGAATATTCAATATTTCCATAAATTAGTATGTAATGATATTGATTTTTGAGAAAAATAACATGATTGTAAATTTTCCTAACTATTATTACTTGGAAGTGGTTAAATACGTCATAGAGAAATATATTTAATGAGATCATTAATTAATTAAAATATATTATTACTAAAGTACCCATATTTACACTACGCACAAGTGGTTTACATTATTTGGTATTCAATGATTCTTCAAATAATGTCCTAGACTATTTACAAATGAAAAAATATAATGTTTTATTCTACATCTCATTGTATCTGATTTTATTTTGAGTGTATGTACCAAATAAATGATCTTGATTTGGAATCACTTGTCTTAATTTTAATTATTTTTGATAAATTATTTCATTATGGAGTAGTGTGAATATATATGGATGATAAGGTAATCAAATACTTATTCACACAAAATGAAAATAATATGAAATTATTAATATAGTTAAAGCTTGTCAAAAATTATGAACTCCTGGTCCACTACCATAATCTTATGGAAAATATATTTGAATATTCTATTTGTACAAAGGATCACAAAACCTTATATTTAAGGATAATTAAGAGGTATATGTTTTTTTAGATGTTAGTAGAATGGATGTTGGAGTCATAACTGATGGAAGTTCATCATACATTTCTAAAATGATTGATTGTAAATCACTACTTGTAAATATTATGATAGATCAATAGTATTTTTTTGAGATTTATAAAAAGTTTGAATCATTGAGGAATGTGAAATACTATTTGTTCGTGGTTCATTATTAAGGATTTTATAGATTTTGGATGATTCTTAGTGTAGCCTCTAAAATGATGTTAACGAAGGAGGTCGACATTGGGATGATGAAATGGGGGAAAATGTTATCATTAAAATTTATCTAGGCTCCAATGTTAGGATAAAATATAAATATTCTATAGATTGTAGATATTATAGGACCTCCTCAAGAATACAAAAAAAGATATGGTCTGTATGACATATTAGTGGTTCATATATTAGGGATATATTGGGGATGTATTTAAAAGTACAGATGTGTCCCATGGATTGTAGTGTAATAATTATCTATAGACATGATTGATTTGTGAGAATTTGCAAACATTTTTTGTGAAGCTGATTATTTTTTGGTGAAGACATTCATGGATGACACTTGTTCCCCCAATGATTAGGTCAGAATATAATAAATAATCTATCATGGTGAAGAGGTTTGATATATAATCAATTTTACATTTTCATAGTCTAACGGGTCTAGTGAAAATAACATGTTTTATTAAAAACATATATTCAAATACCTATATTAATTTTACCTGTTAAATTTATGCTCTATATTTTGATTATTCCATAAACATGTTGGATTTAAGAGAAAATACAATAATTTTTTGCAAGATTTATTTTAAAGGATTTATTCTTGAAATGTATTATCTTTACATTGTTATAAAATATGATTATTTAAATTAAAACAATCCATCTATAGAGATTATGGCCATAAAACTTGGATTAATGTGTACAAAATTTATAGTAATCCTGAATGAAGGAAAATTTGTGGAAACAATTCATCTAGTTGAAATACAAATCATGTCTTGAGATGTCGGACAGACCAAAGCCACTATATGCTATCTTATTTTTTTAATTAATTATACAATGTATTAATGGAAAATGTGTCTGGACATTCAAATTAGGCATCTGAGGACTGTAAATCATAAATAAATTTTTAGTTAATGATGATGATTTCATAAATCCTGACTCAATGTTTGGAGATTACGATATATGAAATTTTAAAATAAATAAAGGGTTGAAAATTTAACCTATTTTAATTAAAGGTTAAACATGAATATTGTATGGTTTTATATAAATTAAATTCCTTATCATTCGGATGAGGACAAGCCTCTGTTTCCTAGAACATGTTTTTGGGGACATATAAAAAATCCCAACTTGGGTAGCCTATTCATATCTAAATCTTGGTGTCCCTATGAGTCAAATATTATACTAGTGGATAGTTATAAACATTTTATGGAAATTAAATTTACAAGATAAATGTTGTGGGATTTAGGGGAATGTGTGAGAAAAAGGTTTTATATATTATTCAGCACTTAGTTTTCTAAGTTAGGGAATTATTGACTTTTGGAAAGGAATGATAATAGATGATGTTATGCGATGTTAATGTTCATGGAATAAAGAATAATGTGTCAGGTAGTTTACCATCGAGAAAAATGTAATTGTTTATATTAAATTTCATTTCATGTAAAAATTTATATAGTTTAAAGCATTATAACAATATTAATCAAGGAATCTAGTGTATTTCAAATTTTTTATCAAGATATATTGACACATGTTTCATAATCATTAAAATCATAAAATAATGACTCTTGTTATTTTTATTAACATCACATTATATGGATTCATGAAAATCATATTATATAAACATGTGAAAGGGACGAATATGTCTTATAAATTACTATCATGGGCCAAAGACAATGACTTTACCATTTAAGGAAGTTGAATTTTGAAATTTCAACTGAGAATTGGATAAAAATTAAAAAATCAAGACATATTCGGAGTTGACAAGGATAAATCCATGGGGATTTTGGGATATTTTTTAAGAGTCCATTAGAAAGGAACCAATTCATTTAATATGTTCTCCAATACTAGGAATGTGGAAACATCATCTCTCATTGTATATTTTTAGATGAATCATAAATGGAATATCATACATAGATTAGGATTAAGAATATCTAAAGACAGTACCTTGGTTGACATAATTTATAACTATGAATGTGAATGGAAATCTTAATGCCACACGATTCTCCCATAAGGTCTTTCTGAAAAACATCAAATTAATGATTTTGAGGAAATAAATAAGTTCCACGATAAGACGTGGTCATTGAAAATCCCATTTGTGGATGGGGAGACATTAAAATTGGTTTAAAAATATGGAATTTATTTTTTATTGGATTTATGACTAGTACTGGGATGAATTATCTCAATCCTACTATATATCATATATGGTTATGAATCTAGACACACATAGTTGGTGAATGGGTGTATTTATTTTGATCATCGATCAATGCTCCAAAAGAATCAAATATGGATTTGAATATTCTGTAAGGTAATGGGCATCACTAATGATACATATTAAAATATTTGATATTCCATATGTGATTGACATTATATTATATATATTACTTTTATGCAAATTAGAATTAATTATATAATGTAGAAATTTCATCATTTTTTGTAATGGTAAAAATGGTTCATTAAAACACCTCTAACCTCACATGCATCAAAATAAATGTGAGAATGATGAGGTATAAAAGTTATTTTATAAATTATTTCTAATTGAGATTGGATCCTTAATCATGTTACTTTTTTTGTGGAATCTACAATTCCTTTAAAAGGGATGCATAAAAATTTGAAAACAATATTTATGGTGGGAATGGATCTAGGAACAAATCTCTTGATTTTTTTGAGATAATAAATAATATATAATTCCTTTATATATATATGTGGATAATATGTAAATTAATACATTATTTTTTAGTGATGAATCATTATAGTGTAACTTGTTCTAAATACAGGGATCCAAATATTGGAATGAAGAGGTTGCATCATTTGAATCCTTGGAAAGTACTACGATAACATATCCATGTGTCACTAAATATTCTAGTAGTATATGAAACCAAGAACATATAGATGTTATATATACATATATATTACATGGATACATATCTCGATTATATAGTGAAATAGAGAATTCATTATTTAAATGTTCCAATATGTTGGTAGAGTGTTTCAAGCATCTCTATATATCAACTGATGATACGAATAATTAAATAAAATTTTCTAATGTTATGTTTCTTCAATGATATTAAACTTACATAAGGATTACTTGATTTTATATATTTATGTAGTTTGGTAATGATTTTGCAATTTTTTAATCATTTCTATAACAATTGAAGATCCAAGGGATGGAGAATGAGAGCAAGTGTAAATCGACCTCATATATAACAGATAAGGATATAATTTTTATCGATTAACAAATGATAAATTAAAAAATTTAGGATCATATATTTTTTCATATATATATGAGTGGGAATTGTTTCCATTGATGCATTATTTTGGCCTTTCTATGAATGTTATTAACTGAATGTATTTATGTCTAAGAGATTAAAATAGGGATTCGCTTTAGAGAAATTCCACACTACAAAGTAAAACATGAAACATTTTATTTATTTAATTTCACAGTTGGACCAATGATATGAGATACAATTTTCACTTCTTATCATAAATTAATCGAAAACAATCCATCGACAGTACTTCAGATTTTCATATATATATCCAACACATGTGTATAAGAATAAAATTATGACTCACCATAGAGAATTGAAATTACGATGATGTTATATTTGGAAGGAGGACAAAATAATTATTATTGTGATGTGTAAATTTTTTCGGGTTTTATTAATGGGGCCAAAATAAGATGTACAATTTTCAATAAATATTTAGAATGAATAGAAAGAAATCCTTATATAGTGCATGCTGAATCCATTCATAACTCCATTATAGAAATAAGGGGAAATTATTATTTTTCAATGCATACCTTCTATGGTAATGAAGCATATATTTCATAATTTTAGGTATAGATGGATCACATCCATCGAAGGAAATTTTTACTGATTTGAGGACATAACCCAAAATTACTCAATACTATAGATGAAATCCCATTTATCAACTGGATTTGATCAAGGTGAAACTTTATTTAAGCCAGAGGAAGGGAGCCTGGGTGTATCTATATATCTAGCAACAATAGGATTCTATCCCCTCATAGCTCATTCATTTAAATTACCTATATATCTATATATCCATCTCATATATATGGTAATATGTAAATATATTTCATTTCACTCCAAAAATTATTTTTTAATAATATTAAAATATTAGATTCAAACATCACTATGTTAGTTATGTTGGTACATATCATGACTCAAATAATTCAAATAATTTTCATCCTCACAATTGATCAGTATCTATCATAACTGGATATATTTTAATAATATAACATATATCTATTTCTACGGAAATATATCTGAGTTTCACAATGTATCATGATGTAACATGAATCAACCCTAAAATAGCTCATTAATGGTCCCCAATAGAGATCAATCTTGTATAATTGTGTGAATGTATTCATTTTGGTTTGTAGTGATGATAGTAATATACTATGAACCAGGATTTCCAACATCCATCATGTTCCCATGAACAATGAATTTTGATGTAGAATGTTTTCCCACTCCATAGTTTAATTTTAGGCATGAATGTCATGTGGGGTTTGTGCAGTTTAATATCAAAAAATGAGGAATAATTCATCATATATTTTATGATTTTCTAACATGGATTATGGTCTCATGTTGTTTAGGTTCATGTGTCATTGAAAAATTTGTCATGCATTTTTTGTTCATTTGACATTAATAAATACAATGAATTTTAATACAATGAAATAATGACATTTAAGACAGATGGGAAATCATGTTTTGTATTTAAAAAAAATTCCTTACTGGGGGAGTAATATGTTTCATATCCATTTTGATAAGAGAGTATTATTTTTGTTGAACTAATTATATATAATTTATGTTCTTAACCACAATGGTTCTTTCATTGGTGGATTCCTCCCTTATATTATTATAATTATTAATCCCTATGACATTTCAATTTACACAAGTGATAAAATGTATAAAGTATTTTTATCTATGAAATATATCTGATTCTGATGTATTTTAAGGAAATGATGCATGAAGAATAACATCTCATTTCACAACATTAACACATTAATTTTGTATTATGATCTTTATCATTATATGATATGGGGATATATAAAACAATAGAGTGATTAATAGATAAATTCATTGGATAAAATAAAATAAATTCTATATGAAATCCCATACGGGGTCATTTGTGTGTATATATGTGTTGTGTTACAGTAAGCCCCCTATGCACTTATATATTTTTATTTCCATGATTTATTTTCATTATCCAAAACCTAGTCGAAAATGTTTTTTCGAGTCTTCATGAAGGCCTCTACCAATCAATTTTATTAATTTATAACATAGGTATGAGTGGTTGAACTTGATGGAATTGTGTTCATAATACTAGTATGATTTTGAAGAAAAAAAATTTATCTTCTTTTCATCAATACTATTTGGGGGTCAAAAAGTTTTGAGGATGGAGATAGATTCCATGATGTAGTCTTTGTTTTTTAACAAAATTTGTTTGTAGGTTATTAAATCATCCTAGTTCAATAATAATTTTTCATAATGTTGGAAATAATTGAAATATCATGCTATTAAAAGGTTATAAATCATTATAATATAGATTAAACATAATGAAATAATCAGAGAGTGTTTTCTGGTATGAAAGATTGGGGTCTATGGATTGAGATGGGGAGTGTTTGGAATGAATGGATCTCCAGGGTGAATTCCACACATCCTTGTGTCCTCATTGGCTAGAAATATCCAATACACATAATTGAATGAGAGATTTTTCTACTTAATTGGTGTTAATATTGGATCCATGATTAACATTCTAGAAGATCCTAAAGTATTCTACTCTATCAATAAAACATGGTATGAATCCACCAACTTCTCACATATAGTCGAGATTCTGTTATTTCTGTTCATAAAAATGTATGAGGTTTCTAGTATGACATTTAATATTATCCATCTTATCTCTATCAAAAATAAGTCATAGGGTTTAGTGGAGTCAAATATTGGAATAATATAACCTCAATTATTATATTTTTATGGGTATATTGGATCCTCAAGCCTCTGGTTGGAGTTTATTTCATTGATTTCCATCATGTAACTGAATTTCACAGGGATACAACCATGAGGCGCATGATGTAAAATATTTTCTCATACTAATAAAGATAATGTTGGGACATGTCTATAATATCTATTTCTTTAGGATGGAAAACCTTTGGGAAAGGGATGTAATTCTATGTTATCTTCAATGGGAATTATTCTGTCAACACCATTAAGTAACCTTGGAGAAGAGACATGTTTTTCTTTTCAATATTATATTACTAATTCAAAAAAATTATTAAAAAGGATAATATAATTTATATTCAAACAGAACAAATTTAGTTTTAAGGAAAACTCTGTGATTGTGATTAGAAATTAGAACCCTTTATTATTATTGATGCAACCCTCTAATAGTATGAATGAATATGGTAGAACATTATTTGTATTGGAGATGATGAATATACCTAGAACAACACTATTGAAATTCAAATGTTATTTTATTTTCCAAGTTATATATAAAGAGTATCATTTATGTTTATCAATCTCATTTTGGGATGGTTATATATAGGGGGAAAATATTTACCTTCATTCTCAGTATTCATTTATATGATTTCAAGTGTAGGGTTTACATTAAGACAAACACATAGCATATACTCCTTGACTTCCTTCAATGATATAAATAAAATATTAATCTATAAATGAATATATTTTAATTGATTCATATATATGGTCAAAAATATATTGTAAAGTATGTAGATAAATATATTGGTGAGAGTGACTGAGCAGACATGATATTGATAAAACAAGTGGCTCAACATTTGAAATATAAAAATTAGTGTGAGGTAGTTCTTCTACATATTAGAATATTGTGTATCAATTTCAAGAATTATTATTATATTATTTAAAAATAATTATTTCAATATATCATTTGTATATTCTATAAATAAATTTTGAAATTAGTTCATGGTGGCCACATATAGGAAGAGAGTGTTACCTTATACTAGTAGCATTATGATAAATGATAAAACTAGATAACACCAATGATTTTCAAATGCCTCTTAATATTATTTATATAATTAATAAATAAATACCTCTAACATAAACCACATGAACATGCGATGTTTACTATCATTGTTTTCCTTAAATAACTTATGATTAGTGAGGCCTCCCTAAATCCACATAAAATTAGTGAGAATTTGGGGATTAATAATTTTGGTGATCATATTACACATCTTAGGGAAGAACAAAATTCATCATTTCTATACTATGAAGCCAATTATTTTCCAGATACCATCCCAAAAGCACCAATTTTTTGTTTAGTCATTACATTCTTCTATTTTATGATTTAATAACTATCTTTTGGCCAAAAGGATTATTTTAAAAATAAATTTATTTAACCACTAAATAGTTCACATAGAATTTTAGGATCTTTACAATAATGGGTTTGAAGATGTCATTTTTGGAATGTTGATAGGTTTCACCAATATCCTTTAGGTGGATGTGATTTATCTGACAATAGAATAACACTTTTTGTTATCTGAATGTAGTTCCTTCAACAATTACAAGGTTAATATAAATATTATAATAGTACATGTACCCATTACCTGATGTGATGGGTTTGGAATCGAGTTGTTTCACAAACTTTATGTTTTATGACTAATACTAAGAAATATTTCTTTCAATATTATATGTTATTATCTTTGTAATTGAGTATTTCCATTATTTACCAATTAATTTTCATAATAATGAAAAAGTTACCATTTCATTTTGGGTGCTAAATGTTATTGAAAAATGTTTTCATTAATGTAATTAACATCTTTGGCTTCAATCATAGTAGTTTGTGTTAGATTCAACATCATCGTTTCCTATATGATACAACAATGAATTTATAGTTGGCACCAATGAATGGTAGATACATTAGAATCCAGTACAAGAATATTTATAAATTTTAAAGAAAACATATAATTATGTTATTTAATGATGTAAATATATAATTTAAGATCTCCAGGAGGCACAAATAACTGATCAATATAGATCAATGGTACGACTTTTTACCAATATTTATTTATCTAATCTAATCAATAGTGTTGATAACCCTTCATAAAATTATAGAGATTTATATTTGATTACAACCTTCTATTTTTCGTATACTACAAATTTAGTGAAATTGGGAAATGATGTAATACTTTTTATAATGGTAGCCAATTCATGGGATTGTTTTTCATTTATGAATAATTGGTATGAACCACTAATTTTGATGAATATTTATATGAATGATGGGGTTTTTAAGATGATGAATTTCTAAAATATGGGTTTTTACCAATATTATAATACTCCCATAGAGGGGAATCATTGTTGAAATATTTTTTAATATGTAAATAAGTCACATATAATCTTTTGATCTATTGTATGTCTTATGAGTATTGATTTTCCTCCATCATATTGTCATGAAATAAATATTCATCTTTTCTTATGTCCCAGGTGATACCTACTATTGTTCAGATTGTATATAGGGAAACAATATATGTATGTACTTTGATCTTCAACAAATTCATTATCTTTTGTAGAAACCTAATTTACAATGTTGGGAGTGAAAATATTCACAGGTTACATCAAACCCATAGAGTAATATGTCATTTATACTAATTTAATATATTATGTACTGAAATTATTATTACAATATTATTGGATGTATATGATGTTATGGTTATCCTCAAAAAACATTAAAATATTGGTCCTCCAACATCAATATTAACTCAGAGTTAAATAAATGATTCCGTAACTAATATTTATCATTTATCATTACGATGGATGTTTCTATCATTATCAATAACCATTAATATCTACATCGAGGTGGTTATGTATCCATTCCAAAACCTAATGATTTTATTTTGAAGAGTAGGGTAATATTTATTTGAGATCCATTATCAACCAGACCTCATTGAATGTTGGCATTTTCATGATTTCTTAATATATAAAGGGGTAAAATATTTGCATAGAATATATTCCCCCAATCCATCTCAATGAATGATATTAATGTATGAATATTTAATGATTAAGTCTTCAAATATTAAATATCATATATAAAAACATCATCCTTGAATTCATTTCGGATATAAAGTGCCTAGGCATGTTCATCCATGATCTATTATTAGAAATAATGATCACCAAGGATCAAAATTTTTGTGGGTATTATATAAAACTATTTCAATATGTCTTACATCTATAAGGGTGGTCAATATTTTGGAATATATGGTTTTTTATAAATTAAGGCATGTAGGATAAAGAATATGTTATACTAACATATGGTGTTCTGAGAGAAGTTGAAGGATTTTTTATTGATGGATGGTTATTTTGAGTTGGAATTCTTACCGCTTTGGTTTATCTGACTTTTCTACAAAATCCAATAGATATTCTAGGTAAATTGGATTTGACTAACTCTAATATTTTCATTTAGCATAACCAAGTTCTAATTATATTCACTGGTGTAATTACTATAACATTTCAGCCAAAAATATGTATTTATTAGGGATAAATATGTATAGTTTAGTCCCCACATGATCATGTTTTACCAAGATCATTTTATATTTTATGGCCTCAGTTTCGAGCTCCCCAATAATGTGTGTGGATCTTAGATTAATATTCATATTCTTCATCAAATAAGGTAATTTAATTGAGATTGTAATTTACATTTTAAAATATTACTTCTTCATTAGATAGGTGTTTCTTACGGTATTGTACCCATTTTCTAAATTATAGGTGTATAATATACTTTAGAGTCATGATTCATTTCTGGTGTTGTTTTTCTTCCACTTGTACTATTTCTTTGAAGGAGGCACTATAATTAATAGATCATCTATGGTTACTATAATAATTTATGATATTGTGTTATGTGTGTTTGTAGTATTTCACACTTTAGTAGAACATTATTTCGTAGCAATATCAATGTGGTGATATATTTATTTTGATCCCTAATTGGTATCGTCTACTTAATGTAACATTCTTGATAATATTTTGATCCCTCATAGAGAAATTAATATCACTAACATTGTCTATAGAAACTGAAAAAGATTATCTATGCTACTCAATAGTAAATTATCATTTTTTTGTATATTAATCATCAATTTTATTCCTTTCCACCTTATGATGAAATGAAAATCCCCCATATTTTGAATTTTTATTAATTTAATATTATAGTGAATTTTTCTATGCATAGAGATGAATTATAAAATGAATTATATATAATGTTATTTTTATATAATGATTGTTCCACCTAGAAAACTAATTCAACAAATCATGGATGGTATCACCATAATCTATAATAATGATATGATATTTTCAACATCATTTTTATTGAGTGGTCCATTCCCCAGGATACACTGGGACATGAAATTTTATTGGTCCTTCTCAATAACTCCCATTATATTGATTTTTGGATCAATTTTATTCTTTGTGATGGGTTGAGGAGGAGTGGCACCCACCAATTGGGGGGATGGTTTTCTTTAATGATATATAGTGTCATGTCACCCTTTCCTGGCTTCAAAAGGAGTACAAAGATTCCTTATGTAGCTGAGGAGTTATAGATGTAATAGTATATGAGCCAAACAATGATAATGAGTAACATGAGAATCTGGATTTGGATACCCCCATATAATTATTCTTGGACTATTAATTAAGTATATACATGAGTGAATTTTAAATAATGACGGATGATGTAGTGTTAGTGGATGAAAATAATACTTTTCATCAATAAACATGTATAATTATAACATTATCTAATCCCATACATGGCATCAAGATCACAATCTTCTGTCGTAGATTGTGTGACCCTCTCTTGAAATGTTGGCAGTGAAACATTTTCTAAAGTTTTAATGTTATTTTAATATTTAATATTTAACATTTATAACTCATCAATAACTAGTTGTAGGTTGTCAATATCATCCTTTAATTGTGACAATGTTTCATCACTAGGGAGAATATCTTCCTCTTGAGGTGATGAGTCAGATATTTCAATGAATTTACCTTTATCATTTGAAGATATGAATCATCATGGTCACAACTAATCATTTAGAGCTTTCAATATTTATGAATTCCACTATTTTTACAAAAAAATTCCAATCTATAATGTTTATATCTAAACCAAATCCTAAATGATTAATTATTCATTATATACCATATCATTCATGACTTTTTATACATCCAATGCACGATTTATATTCAAAATTATCACCATTTCAAACATGGTTTTAGAATCATCTCATCATCATTTGAGAAATAGGGTGACTACTCAATCCACGTACCTTAGTCAAAGGGAACATCATGATGACTCCATCTAGTTCCCTTTCGTGGATGGTCAATTAATCTTATCATAGATCTAATGTTTATGATTATTTTTTGGATATTCACATAACATCATAGTGTGGATGGTGATCTATATGAACACTCTCTCAATCCACATTGTTCGTTAACCATATTTTAGGGACACATCACATAATAATAACAATGTAGTTATTTTAATCTATATTAGGGCACTGAAAATATAATAAAAGGTTCCCATCCTTTGAGGAATTGTTAAAATTTAAACTAGCCATGTGTTTTGTTTATAATTGTTTTCTTTCACAAGAATATCATATTAAAATTAAGGGTTTGATTAACCCTTTATTTGTGGTGGTGTTGAAAGTAAACCAAAAAATAATGGTTTAGGTTTCTCCTAGAAGGATATAATGGGGGATTCAAAATCCATAATCATTATTTGGGATTGTTTTTATTGTTTTCAATCCAAGTGTATTTATGATTTAGAATGTTCTTATTATTACATGTGTTGTTTTCTAGAGTAGATTTATTTTTCAGTCACAGTTATGATGCTTGTGTGATGATATTAGATGATTTAAATAATATATTATAAATGGCCATATGAAATATGCCATTTTTTTGTTTTCCAATAGAGATTTATGGGTTTTTTGGATGGGGAAAATAGTTCTGCACATTATTTAGTCATGTGGACTGTCTTGTTATAAAAAAAATTCTTGACACCCTATTGGGTGCTCATTTTTGGGTCAAGGATGGAGTGGATTAAAATGGTATGTAACATTTACAAAAATGGATTTTAACATTTCAAGGGATCATGAAGATCAGTATTCAATGCTCTCAAAGACATTAATGTCATCAAATTTTTATATTCTCTCAATGATTCTGTTGCCTCGGTTTATGAGTTATAGATATTGTAACATACTTGATCTGACCATTGATATTGTTCACATACAGAGGATGGTCTTTATATGATTAATAAAGAATAATACTTTCCTTAAACTAATGAATGCCCTTTTATATGTCTTTTGAGAATAAATTATGTATTCTTACCTTTAGTACATCTCTATTATCATATTTAGTCGCGATGAAATTCCAGAGAATATTCATTATTTTATGCTCGATTATTTATTTCTATACATCCTTTATGTCTTGGTTATTTCTATGTATAATTTTTAGAACATGTTCTAAAAATTATTTCTTATTTAAAACGTATCATTCTAAGGTAGGGGATTGTTTCCCTATTTTGATGTAGATGAATCAACAAAGGAGGTAGATGAGGTGATTTGAATTTCTAACCTCATTCCATTGAGTGGTTCCTAAAATGAGGGTTCCCTCATAATAAATTTGAAATGGGTATTACTATCTAGTCATGGTGAACTATAAATTTTGGGATATTATTTATTGTGAGTAGTCACGGTTTTGGAATGGGGAGGGTATTATCACTTATTGATCTTCCCACTATATGGATGAATTTCATTGCATGATTTATCATAATTATTCTCATAGCCAATAACATTTTTTCATGAGGTATATATTCATAGTAAAATATTTGGAGAGGACATCCAAAACTATTGATCAAAATATATTATAGAAAACCTGCATAGGTAATGCATCCCTTTATCTTTGGATAAGAGTTGGTTGTGTCATTGCCTTCCATTGAAATGTAATATAGGAGCTTGGTCATAGTAGTGCTCATAATTATAGTAAAATGGGCCTATTCATGCGTCGATGTATATATTTAGTTTAATTTTTTTTCAATATAGTAATATTGGGTCCCACCAAAGACCACTTTTGATGGGAGTCTTCATTGAAGATTCTTGGACTATTGATTGGGTAAAAAAATATTTTTCTTGGTAACATAATTAAATATAATCATTACCCCTTCTTCCACTAGAAAATTTCTATTAGACCCTCAAAACAATGTAGGTATGTACTTCCTTATTTTATTGTCCATTTATCGTTGTAATTGGTATTCATTAGTATTAAAATTCTTCATACCGTACACCCTAATCTAGTGGTAAAAATATAATATTAAATTTTTTTTACTTGGAAATGATAAACATAACACTATTTCCATTATCCAAATAATAAATCATCAAAAAATATTAATATATCACTTGCATAACCCATGGAGTTTTAGTATTAGAGGTTTGGAGTAAATGGATAAACTGTTATAACAATACTCAAATCCATAAGTGATCTATTTCCTACTATAACCACCATTTCATTTTCCATATTAATTCAACACCATTGTTACTAATCCATATTCACCAATTTGGAAAAAGAAATTATAATTTAGGATGATGATAAAGATCTCAATATAGGATATATATATATATATATACAAAAAAGTGTCATGTTATTCTGTTTTTCAAATGAGATGAAAATAAAAATGGTTTTGTATTTAATATAATAATCATTGATCTCAAATAAATATTTGTACACCAGAAATCATATGTACTACGAAAATATTTTAATTAATAAAATTATAATAAAAGGTAATGATAAATTATAATCAAAATTGTTTTTATAAATCATTATATACCGGGATAAATTAGTTCTTAAAAATATATATTTTACTCTAAAAGAGAATAATTGCTGATTAAAACAAATGGTAACTATCATTTTTCAATAATGAGAAATATTTCTATTTAATGTAATTTCCAATAATATAAATTTAACAAATATTACTTGGTAAATAACTTTGATTTAAGATTATATGTACACTTACAAAATTCATTGATAATGGAATAACCATATCGGTTAATTCTTATATAAGCTTACATATATCATTATCATTACCCAATAAATATGGAAGGTATATCTTGGTTACCAATCCTAACAAATAATGTCATAGAATAAAAAATATATAAAAACTGTAATTTTTCATTTTATAAAAAAATATTACATTTTAATGTTTAATAAATATGTAGACGCTCTTTCAGAAATCACATAAATTTGAGGATAAAATCTATTGTATTGACAATATTTTAAACAAAAAATTCTAGTTGATTGGGGAATAAGATAATTTACTTTGTTTAAAATAAAAACATAAAAACAAATATTTTTAATTAATATTGGTCATGATTGGGGGAAGCCATACTCAGGTCTTATACATCAAAAAATATCACTTTATCATTTTTTAAAAAAATCAAGAATAAACCATTTCAAAAAAATGAAATTATTCTGTGAATGGAATTATGAGAAAAGTAAAAAAATATATTAAAATTAATTATAGAAAAAAGATATTTATGTTAATTACATAAGTAAAATATTCTAATGATCATGGATATTGAGGAAAAAGGGAATTAAAAATCTAAAACATTTAAAATATTATTTTAATGAATAATAATTCACCATATGTATGATGTATCTCATATATTGTATATATTTTTTATTGTGAAGTTTTATTAATTTATAAGATTCTCCGGAACCTATAATATTTTTAACAACTTATCTTTATACAAATTATTTCATTAAGTCAAATTTTATATTGATCAATTATGTCCACCTTATGTCTTGTGAAGACGTTCTGTTTATAATTCCAAATCATATTAATTATGTAGACCATGGTAAAATACGTCATTATTCAAAATATCTAGAATAAAAATATAAACCTATTTTAACTTTTTTTCATCATAAAAAGTGCTGGAGATATTCATTAAAATAAGCCACAAGAACATACATTCATTAAAAAAGTGGTAATCCATATGTAAACATGAGAAATGATTTCTAATCTTATAATATTGAAAATGAAGAATAAAAATTAAATGTTATTTAAGTAAAATGATTTTAATCAAATTTAAATTTGAATAAATTTTTCTAATCAATACTCTTGAAAAATTATATGCATGAGTAATTATAAATGACCTACATTAGTACGTTGATATAATTGTCCTTATGTGCTCGTGTATAATGAATGCATTTAAAATAATTTAAATTATAAGAATTCAAATGATATAATATAAATCCAGGTTAATAATAATTTCATGAATATTATATATATATATATATATATATATATGTATGTCTGCAATCATTAAATCTATCTTAACAACCATCAACGAAATATGCTATTGAGAGAAAAAATAGTCTTGTTTATGAGGTGATAGTTCTAATATTTCTATGAACAATAGGTTCAAGCCACATTAGGTGAATAAAGAGATAAATATGGTTATTTGATTAAAATAATAACATTTCATTATAAGGGATATAATGATATTATATTATTTTCAATATTATAATAACATGAATGATGTAGAAGCAGATGTATAGAGATAAACTCTCTGTTATGATGATTACATCCTATTTGAAGAACATCTATGTGTTTTATCATTTAAAACTATTGTGTTGATATCTTAATAAATCAAGAACCAATATAAAAGTATAAAATTAATTTTATATTTGTTTTTGGTAATTCGGGGTTGGTCCATCTGACTCAATATATGTTTATAGGATAGGTGGTGTAGCGTCATTTAATAAGAGAAGAGATGGGAACCATTGGATCTGAATAATGTTTTAAATGAATATAAATTCATTTCAGTGTACAAGATGATCAAATGTGATATAATTTGGTAAGGGGTATCCTATAATTAAAATTATTCTTATCCAATTATATTTAGATGATTTTATATTACTGTTAGTACTTATATTTTAATTATGATGCATGTAAACCCTTTTGATGATTGCAATGATATAAAAGTGATATAAACTTTGGTGGTCTGAAATGTTATTATAAGATGGTAAGGGGGTCATAATTTTAAAAAATATTATACGATAGACCATATCCAATTCAAAATGACAACGAATAGATTTTTTAAAATATATTAAATTAAATATTCTTTATCAAAATTTTCAATTAATGTTACTTGGAGAATATGTACATAATTTAAAATTATTAACATTTCATGATGATAATGTAGTTTTATTTCAATATTTTAACTATTTAAAATTATAGTATACTTATTTAAAAGATTCTTTCACAACCATAACTCAACCAAATTGTAATACGTTGTATTTTTTAAAATTCATTAAGAGTATTTTTCATCTGATTGCAGTAGCACTGTGTAAACACTAAACCGAAATTTAAAGTAATTATTTATTCACTAATATCTAATAATAATCTAGATACATTAATAAAATATTCGTATTAAAATCTTGTTATCAACATTCTTGATGTTTTTTATCCTTGTAAAAACTTATAAGATATTATAAAATAATGAATGTGACATTTTGAAAGTATTATATATATATAATATAACGTTCCTAATCTTATAAAAAGGTCTCTAAAATTAATTATATTTTTATATAATATGGTCTTGGTTTAAATATCATTTTCCATGGAAATATATGCTTCATTATGGATTATTTTGATGCCTTATTTAATTAGATTGATATTTTTATCACATTTTACCCCAAATTGAGGTGATAAATTTTACCACAATTACAATTCATTATTACCAAAATTAATTTTTAAATATTTTCCAAATATGGAATGGATTTTTCCAATCAATTAAAATAATTTTCAATATTCATTCCATATATGATATATATATTACATTTTAAAAATCCCACAAAAAAAGTTGAATATGCTTTCCAAAATATGATTTATTATGTATAACAATATTTAATGGAATAAATTATAATAGAATATATTAAAATGAAATTATTTTAATACTTTTTCATAAAAAAGAAGTTATGATGTTTTAATACAAATTCGGAACTAACTAGGTCATTTTAAATAAATGGAATTTAAATCAATAATTCTATATATAATTAAATTTCACTATTTAATGATAATTAAATATTTTTTGAAAATTATATAATTATTATTTTATGACTATAATTATAATATTATTTCAAATATTATATCCTTTTTTTAATAACATGTTTCCAAAATTGGATTATTGTTATTATAATATTTTATTTCAAAATGTATAAAATATTAGCATTCTAAAAATATATTTTTGGAATAAAAAATTTTCCCCACTAAAAATTGAATGACATTATGTTTAAAATAAATAAATAATTTTACATTCAATAAAATTTTTTTTATATTTTATAATGTATTTACTCATATTTAAACACTCAAACTCAATGTAAAGGCTATAATGTTCATATTTAAAATAATATTACAATATGGTTCATTTAATAATATCTCTTCATGTCATATCCACTATTAAACAAATTCGTCTTTTATGATCTATTGTTACTATATGTTACAATATAATTTAACTCAATAATTTTAATTTTATCTCATTCCAAATAAATTTTTTTTTAATTTTTTTTAAAAATCAATTTGAATGAGAAGAAGAGAGATCACATGACAATAAATTGGATAATATTTTTAATATTTAAAAATAACCTTGTGTGAAATATAATTCATAATTATAGATACCAAAATAAACTTTTTAGAAATATGGAATGGTTAACATAAATGTCAAAAAGAATAACTCATATCAATATTTCTTTGTAGTAGAAAATTTTGGAGAACCAAATATAATAAAATTATGGGGAAAAGTATTGTTCAAATAATAATGGGGAGTGAAATAGATTGATATGATAATAATTATAATGAAAAAAACTAAATATCATAACAAGATAAATAATTCCATAAAATAATTATAATAAATCGTATTTAAAGAACCTTTGTTCAAGACCCCAATCCGAGAGATTTGGAATTCCTTAACCATTATTGGATTTAACAAGGGAAAATATTCACACATGATTTACTTTAATTTCATATTATTAATTTCATCCATTAGTTGTTATTGGATGTATTTTTATATCAATCTCATTTATTAATACATATAATTACTATTCAAAATTATTTTTTCATTCCAACAAAATTACAATAAAATTTGAATATATCACATTATCTATAAAAGGAAGAACATTTCCTTCCGCTATATTGGAATTAATAGAAATAAAAATAGTTATCAAAAGGAGATATAATATTAAATATGAAAATAAATTCATATAAATAAACCCAATAATAATATATAAATCCATTATAATAACACAAAATTTTAGAATAAAATAATTTAATAGATAACTGATGTTAAATATCATAAATATATTCCTCACCATATTTAAATCCGAAAAAATGAAATATTTGGTCCTGTATTCTTTAAAGATAACGATAAAATTAATCTACAATCAAAATCAGTTTCTCTTAATGTAACATATTATGTTATCAAAATGAATACACATATAAACTCAAAAAATACTAATCTTTCTCATAAATAATCTGAATTACAAAAAATAAAAAATTATATCTTATATACATTGAAAATATAATTCAAAATTTATTTCTTCAATAAAAACTATTTATATATAATTGAATTATATTTTACAATAATCATATAATATAGTGTCCCAGGAATAAAATACATTCATATTACATATTTTCAACAAGAATTCAATATATATCCAAAATAAGCTTACTTGAGAACTATAAAAGAATATTGCACATAATGATTATATAAATAAGCATATTAACTTTGTGTAATATAAATATTACAAAAAATAATTAATTTCATAATGTAAATTCCTAGACCCAATATACTCAATAGCTTATATCATAAATATTGTGTTAGTCAATACATAAGAAATTGATAACACATATTTTTAGAAAGGATGGAAATGATAGATATCATCCAATGATCGAAAATATGAATATAAAAAAGGGTTTGATAAGATTTGATTTCCAATATAAAATAATTACCAACAAATCATAAATAATAATAGTGATTACAAGAATAAAACATTAGAATGCCACATTATTGTAGAATCATAAAAAATTAATCATTGTAACATTGTTAAATTTGGAAAAATTAATATATTCTAATGTTGTTGAACAATAATAGATATAGAAACCATATCATTTTTCATGGGTACATACTAATTCCTCCTTATCAATACATACAAGCAATCATTACATGGTCTACATATCATTGATGTTCAATAAAACCTATCTACCTACAATAGATTATTAATAACATCAATTCATTTCATATAATAATAACTTGCAGTTTTAGGAATTTTGAAAATCATTAGATTGATATTTAATTATCATCCATCCCATCACATAATTCCATCTATTTATATGTTATATATATGTTCAAACAACATTAATCACAAAATCATAACATGTCCCATTAAAAATAACAGGGTTTTGGAAACAACCCATCATAAAGATAATAAATCAAAAAATGAAATAATAAAATTGTTATAATTGTATCATGTACCTAATTAAAACATATAATTAATTAAAAGATGACGGCATATATGAAAAAATTCAAAAGGGTATTAATTAATATATTTGAAAACATTATTAAATATAATTCTCTATTGACAAAATTACCAAAATATTGAGGGAATAATTTGTTTAAAAAATAAAAATTAAATCATAAAATGGAATATTCAATAAAATAATTGATCTTGATGGACATAAAATATATTCAGGGTGTATATTTTGCATGAAAAAATTCCTCTCACACATTTTTAAAATTAAAGAAAAATTAATTTTTTCGAGATATTTATAAATACTAAATCCTAAATTTTTTTAATAATATAAAATATAGTTTTAATGATCGTTTTTATAAATATATTCTATGATTAATTTCATTTATAAAACAATATATAAATGTTTTTACATGGAATATAATATTCATTTTCAATACCCAACCTCCCCATGTTTGGAATCAATCCATCCTAACACCATGGGTCTTTCATAATACATTTTTTTCATTCCCAGCACACTATAGTTTATTACATACCAATGATGCTTATCATAAAAATTAATATCCACATATTAGAACCCATTTTATTTCAGGTTTATTTTTCCACACACACACACACCCCAAAATCATTGAAGAATTTCATAGATCTTTACAATTCTCAAGTAAAGAATCTATTAAAAGTCACGTTCTAAAAAAGGATGGATTCAAAAATGAATTGTGATAACTATTAGTATGGGTATTGAAATTTATTATTTCATGCATAAATTTTAAATAAGAGATACTATATCCCCCATTAAATTACAACACCAACCATGTAGATAGTACATCTCAAAGCCATGAAATTCTACTTCCACACCATCTTGATATTAAATCTTTTACAAACTTTTCATGACTCGATCACCATTATCATTTAAATTCATCATATTTAATCTAATTTTATTCTTTACTATCATGGTTGTATTTCAAAAATATCACTAATTTTATTCTGTTAGGGTCACATATCATATTAATGATTTTATCAAAAGGGAAACACATATTCATTCATTGGTCTTTTAAGTCACTCACACATAACAATGAAATTAAACTGTTGTTCAATAGTCGAAAATGCAATCTATTCCAAGAAAAATTTAGGTAAATATTTCCAGTTATGATGATTACAAAAATTACATTTTACACTTTTGGACATGGGTCATAACATTTAAACATTTATCTATCTATTTCCCATGGGTTTTATATAGTTGAATAAATAATAAAAAATGATTTTTTCATAAAAAATAATGATGATAATTTTATTTTATAATGGGATAAAATGGACTAAATCCAAGAAATTTATGGAATATATAGAAGATATTAAAATATATGGATTTTAACTGATAAAATCCATAAAATTTCCCTAAATGGAAAGTTATCATAGAAAATCTAACATAGAATTGATATTGTAACCTAATTCCATTCATCATGTATTTCATGCTTCAAAAGTGAAATTACCACAAGTATATTTTATTTAATTTTTTATATTTATTTGAATAAAATTTAGTAATTTTAAAATCATATATTATCCTCATATAACATTACATTATAATTATATTATAAATATCTATTATAATTATTGTTTATGGGAATTTACTATATTATTTTCCATATATCTTTTGGTTTTATAGATCCAATCACATAATATAGATCATGGTTCCATTATATAAAAAATATTTATCATGATATAAATATAAAATATATTTATTGTATCTATCCATTTAACATGAATGTAATGTTGAATTGAATAAATAATCACATCATAGAGGTGGTAGTCCACACACAATCCTGAGAGACTCTACCGTTTTCTACTTGAAAAGATGGTAATAAGGTAGAAATGATCTTATAAATATTTATGTATAAATAATTACCAATATTATTTATAAAATATAATTCATTAATAATAAATAAAAAAATATAGTGATGGAGAATGAACCATATCGCTATGTTGAGGAGGTAGTAACAATTAGGAATGAGTGATACTTTAATTTCACATTTTTAGGGAAGAGGGGGAAACACTACTACTAATAATAAAACCATTTTAGTATGAAATAAATTAATAATAGTTTTATGATTGATAAAAGTAGTTTATATAGTATGGTTGAAGAAATAATATTCAATTATATTAATTAATAACTAAACATATTCTTGAAAAAATTATTAGGTGTATACTAATATCCTTAAACAGATGGTATTATAATATAACCAAGAAATTTTTGATTTGTGGATTTAAGTAAGGAATGTATTGATTAGTTATTTTTTTATATACAAATCACTTCATGTGTGGATAAGTGTTGGGAGTGGGTTTCATTTTATATGAGAAGGATAAGAAAACATTGAATAAATTAGAATACTTTAATATTGTAATTTCTTAATCAAAAAAAGTGGCATAATATTTGACATATTAAATAATGAGAGGATATATGAACTAAATATGAAAATAAAGTTTATTTATACATGTATTTTGTATATATAAACACAATTTGTTTTAGTTTTAACCCTTTCAATCAATTTTTTATCTTACTATGAAAACTGAAAATTTATCACCATAGATACTTATTGTATTGTTGAAATATGAAGGTAGACTCACATTAAATATTGTAATTTATAATGAGATGTTTGTAATCTGTTTTATCAAAATAAATTTCTAAATGATGTATAAATTAATTTAAAAACTAAAACATTAAATGTGATAAAGAACTTTTTTTAAAAAAATCCTTTACAAATTTAAAAATGTTTATTTAAAAATATAATTTGTAATATTGACATCAATGGTAACGATTGGAATATTTCTAATAAATATTCATGAGTAATATTAAAATTTTAATTAAAACATTAATGTGACTGTCTATATACTTGGAAATGAAATTCCATTTTTCATAAAAAATATATACTATTATTATTTAGATAAAAATCACTATTGTATAATAATAAAAACAAAAAACTCTATAATATTATTAAAATTATTAATTTTAAAATAATAATTTTATCATAAAATAAAAAATCATAATACTGTATAAAATAATTACATTTCCATTGGAAATATAGATGAAAAATTACTTTTGAAGAAAGCATTTTTGGAAGCATAAAATGAATTACCTAATATATTGTAATTATTCATTATTAATTAATCGATACATTGGAATTATATAAATCATAGAAATATAAATTTTCATTTTTTTATTACTATTCATAATGAACATTTAATAAGAATTTTATTTCATTAAATGATATTAGAATTTATTTGTACTCATAGTTATAAGCAAAAAAATCAATGAAATCTATTGAATTTATTTAATGTGAAATATAACATAATATGTAAAGGTTTTAAAAATAATCATCCTATCCTAATGAACATTATAAAAAATAAAAGTCATCATATATTTACCAAATCTCTTGTCAATATCATGGTTATCTTTATGATAAATTATATTATCATAAAATGTAATAAAACTTTTATCAAATTAATCACATTTAACTCAACATCAATGATACTATTAACTGTAACAGTTATCAACATCTATATAAATATTTATATAAAATATAAAATTTTTATTCCTAAAATATCCATTTCACTAAATATATACTAAACCCGAAGGTTGTATTTTTAAAAAATGTATCCTACATTTCACTTAATTATCTTAAATTCAAATAAAATAAACCACAGAAAAAGGTATCTATGGAATTAAACATATGACCAACCAAATATTTATTAACCCATTGTGGTATATATATCTATTATATATAATTATCTCAATCATCCAAAATTTTATTGTTATCTAATGATTTTCTATAATACTAACATTAACAATCTTGGACCCACAAAAATGGATCGATTGTTGGAGACATAATTGTTACATTGTGAACATTGATATAGATTAATGTTATAAAATTATAGTTATCTATAAAATAAAAAATGAAACATAATTACTGGATTAGTTACATACTAAATATCCTATTTGTATAGTTTTTTATATTAGATGGGAAAAATCATAATTAACAAATTTTCTGCTTATAGTAGAATTTCTTTCCACTATATTATGATGTTTTCCCCTATTATGTATTCATCATTATTCATACTCAACCTTAATAACAATGGAAAACATTGGAAAATTTGGTTTGATCTAAAAAATATCTATATAAGGAATATACACTGAAGATTGGTAAGTTTTTATTCCACTAAAAAAAATAATGAGATTATATAAACATGTTTTCATTTAACATTTTAAATGTTGAAATAAAATTATCATTTAGATAAAATGGAAAAAAATCATCAAAATGTTTTTCGTTAAAAAAATTAATATAAAAAAATATTGTCATAAAAATACTCATGAAGGATTTATAGATAACTGGGGAACCCAAAAATATTATTTTATGAAAAAATACCCTTCAACTTTTAAAAAAATAATCATCCATTTAAAGAAAAGCTCCTTAATATAACATATGAAATCAATATATTTCAAAAGAAAATTAATTTTCAATAATATAAAATTCATGTAAATTTAATTTGAAATAATGCTCCTAGAACTCTTATAAGAACCCTTATATAATCACTTATAATTAGAAGCCTTTCTTGAATAAATCTAACCCAATTATATGGACATAATATTAATTTCACAATGCATTCAACCAATATATTGGGATCACCCATCACTATATGATATTTATATGGTCTTTCACATAGATAAAACACATATAATATGGTTTTAATATTTATTTGATGATATAATTAATTTAATTAATTATATATATAGATTTCTTTATCAAACATTGATATATAACAGAAATATAGATAACATTAAAAAATTAAAAATAATTCATTAATGAATGATATCTTACCCCAAGTGTGACATGCCAAGTATAATATTCAAAAACTATATAATTAACATATTTTAATTATATAAGTTTTTTAGTAAATATTATACATAAAAATACCATCTCATTAAACCATTTATTTCATTTATTGAAATTAAATATTAAATTAATATATTTGTTATAGAACATCAGGTTTATTAAAGATGATCTATTTATAATTTCAATATTACTATTTAGTGTTTATGTAGGGTAGTGTTTATTATCCCAAAATCAATAAAATATTTATCATGGAATAATTATCAATTTTAACATTAATTTTTTTATTGCTGATAATTGAAGTTGGTCATGAAAAAAAAGAATCAAATATTGAGGTGTTATTTACACATAAACATGAGTGATTGTTTTTATATTTTTTGGATGGGTAATGAATAAAGAAAATAACATGATATCATTTATGAATCCATATAATTTTATAAACACAAACTAATTTTATTAAATGATTCCCAATTTTTTACTATGAGTGGTGGTTTAAAATAAAATTACAATGATAATTTATAGATGGTATTCTGTATTTACTCATTTGTGATTTTATATTTATCAGTTATTTAAATTGTAGGAACATATTTTATAGTGACCCCAAATTAAATTAAACTAACATTAAATCATTTTATATAAATATTATTCACTTTTATAAATTACATTCCTATGAAATATAATTGTTTAGATACATTTAAAAAATGAAAAAAATCATCAAAATTAGAGAATGATCTCAAATTTTGTATGATCCCCAAAAAAAATATAGTAAAAACCAAGTGTTTGAAAGCTTTTATTGCATGCGACAACAAGTGCGAAAGGTAATATAATATCTATACACATTATAATATATCTACTATTTAAAAAAAATTAATATATTTCAATGTATGAATCACCATGATTTCATGAAATGCATGAGACCCTTCCATAGCATACATCAATCGCAAAAAAACCTTCCACTATAGCTTGTGATACATGCAAACGTGACCTTATTCGATGACATTATCAATATGGAATATTGAGTCTTAGAGAGAGATAATATAAAATTAAAAAATTACTATTTCATATAATAATATATAAACAATCCATTATAAATAGAATAAACTAATTTATGAAAATATATGGTTTAAAAACAAAATCAGTTGATACAAATAAATTTGAAATGAATATCAGTACCAATTGATTATTAAAAATATATTTTCCTTATAAAACCCTTTTTATGTTCACAATGTTGTTTTACCATAAATAATTAAATTAATTAAAATTTTTGTTTTATATTAATATAATAAATATATTACATATTCAATAATTTACTTTTTATATTGATCCAATAGATTTTGTAAGAATAAGATAGGATCAAACCAAATATTTCCCATAAAAACCTATATTTTTATTCAAGCATTTTTAAATGCCTTCAAATGAAGAACTGATTATAAATCTTAATTTTGACACTTTTATAAATTTAATTTGAAAAAAGTAAATATTTCTGGAATTAATAATTTCAAAATTATATAAGTAGGATTATTTGGATTTTTTTGAGAAATTTTTTTAGAGAATAGTGAAAACTACTATATTTTAGTAAAAACCAACTTTTCGTTTAAATAGTAATTAATGTTAAATTATATTATAAATTTTCTTTAAAGTCATATTAGATCAATTTAATACCAAATAATATAATTTAGTTTTTTATAATCTATATTACCTTTAAATTGATATAAAAACAAAAAAATCTGTGGAACATATTTTCTACTAAAACCATTTAATCTATCTGTCACCAAGATTGATACTAATATATATTTCACTGCATATGTGATTAAAATTTTTAGAATCCTATATATTCCATTTAAATTCATATTTTTTATAACAATTTGAACATAATTTTGGACAAAAATAATTAGTTAATGTGATTAAATTTAATTACAATGATAAAGGTGTAATTAGGCTAAAAGGTGGACAAACCCATATAAATGTGGATCCAAATAAAATTGAAAATTGTCCAAAAAAATATTATGAACATATAGTGACCAGTAAACATCCAGTAATGATTTTGGATTGATTTTGATGCCATATTCAAGTTAAAAATTATGTACAACTAACTTCATTTCATGAATACCATGTGAGTACTTTTCTTTAAATATGAAATGCAACCACCTATACCAATTCCTCAATCCACTCATAACTCTTAGGATCAATTAATATATGAAGAAATAGTCTGTAATAATTCATATCCTAGACTAAGAAGAATTTATATGGTAGAAATCCTACATAAAAATCCTTCTTGGTTAAATATTGAAGATGTTACCTGATTAAAAGTAATGTCATTACCCAATCTCTATATTTTCATTTCGATTATCTAACCAATAAAAATTTCTTATTATTTTCTTGTATAAAAATATATATATCCTATATATAGCATAATTTTCTTGTTTTTATAGATTATGTTTCAATTAAACACACCCCCATCTAATGAGTAAAGAACATAATGTTTTTGTGGATAGCGAATTGTTGCCTTATGAAAAGATGATTGTTCATTCTTCAACTAATGATTCCCATGGTTGTAGTTATAAGGTAAAAATTATTTTCATATATCATATTTGATATTTAATATTTCTTTATACTTCATTAAACCTTTTATAATACATAAATTTATTACCTTCAATTTCACATTAATATGATATCATCGTCGGAGGAAGTGTAGACTGCTGCCCCATCAATGTGGTTTGATTAATTCATGTGATAGATGTAATGTAGAAGAGATCATTATAATTAAAAAAATAATGCAATATATATATATATATATATTTATATTTATAATATTCATGAAATAATTACCTTTATGTATATATAAATATCATTTTATTCATTACCCCTTTACACACTTTAAAAGAGATAATGTCGTTGTCAGACATTTGATCTACCCCCAACTCAACATGCTCTGAATCCATTCACATAAAATAATTATATATATATATATAATTAAATAATATGACTTATATTATATAATTATTATTCTAGACTGGTTTTTTTACTTATATTCTTTCCATAACGATCATTAAAAAATGGAAATGTTACTCATGCGGACGTACAACCTACCGTCTCCATGATTGCAACATATTCTCAATTTCATGATGACGTTTCATAATTTATTTTAAAATTTTAATTTATTATAAAATATGATAATTATTTAATGGTTATAATTCTTAAAATGTTATATAATGACCCCTATGATAATAGTTGACCAACAATTGTTGTTTTGATAGACAAACTGAATTTGGTTGAAAACACCCGATGTAAACCTAACAATTCGAGTAGTTATATAAAACATTGTATTTATTGATATAAATATAATTATATACATGAAATATTTTCTGAATAAATTAAAAAAGTTAAAATAATTTTATTATTTAGAAATTTAAAAGGCGTTCGCCCAAAACAAAACTCAAGATAAGGGATTTTTGTCTCATTTTCATTACACGAGAGATATTTAATTACTCTACACCTAATTTAATATATATGGTGTACAGTAATCCAAAATTGACATAATATATAATGAATTATATTATCATCATGTTTTTTAAAAGATTTATATAATGATTATTAGCTTTTTGGTTTTCCAATCATTTTGCTAATAAATTTGATTGAGATTCTCATATCACTTTTTACATCCATGTGATAAATGTAATGATGACTACATACATATGTTTTGTGGTGAATCTAAATCAATTTTTATATTCTATCATTAATTCCATTTGACTTCATTTTATTTAATAATTTCATTTAATAATATTCTTTCATTATTTTTATTATTTAAATATGTTACAAATTGGAATGGGACACTTTGGAATGTTTAAAGATTATTCTATAGGAGAATGTTATTATTATCACTTTATTTTTTGATTTTTCAACTTTCCCTTGAAGAAATATAATTATACTAATCATTATTCATTCTAAATTTCATTGAATATCCATACTCTCATAAAATCGATATTGGTATTACCTAAATTGTATACCATTATTCATATGGTGGTTAATTTTTCAATTATTTGATTAATGGTGTAATTATTAATACATTTGTATTTATCATTAAACATGGTTATTTGATAAGGAATGTTATTTATTTTTAAATTTCAATATGAGTTATTATTTGGACTTGAAATGATGGTTGGATCCTGGACATCGTATAGATCCTCGAAGCATTAATAGGATATCATGAGATGAATAATTGTATAAATGGGTTTATACGCTTTGTATAAAACAATATTGTGGAATGATTTGATAGTAAAATGTTTTCATGTTCTTGTGACATAAAATATAAATATATATATATATATATATAAATTTACTAAATTATAGTATTAGTTATAATTCATCTATGTGATTTTTCATCAAAATATCTATGGATACATTTCATTTTAGATAAGTGATAATTTGAATGTGTTTTAGTTTCAAACAATGATTTATTAACTATGAATTATCTAGTTATTTTAATGGAATGTGTTTCTAGTTATTACCATTCCATATTTCTTATGTACTTTATTTCAGTGTATTGATTATATTGCTTGTGTGATCTGTTATTTTCCATGCTATATTGGTTATTCACATTGATTTATAATTGTTTCCCCAATATTTTTCCCTTACTGATCATTTGTTCTTCACCTTATAATGTTTCCATCCACACAAATCCATGAAGCATATTGTGAATTTTATTCCAAAATATAATAAATATATTAGAGATCATCCTCAATGTATAATATTTTGGATGTATAAATTTGTATTAATTACTGTATCAATTTGTAATAAAATTCTATTTTATGTATTTGGTTTTCCAAGACTACTAAAATCCTCATTTTTATGTGTATTTACTATGTTTAATCATAACAAAGTATTTAGTATAAGACACCAACTCTAGCCTATCTAGGAATGAGTAACCATGGTTTGTATCAAAATATGTTCAATAGAAACTATGGGAACTAGATTTTGAAAAAACTATATTAGACAAAATATATCTATTATAGAATTGTAAAAGTATAGATGAATACCCTATAATTTTATTATATTATAGATTATGTGGGTATTCCTATTGATATAACCATGTATAGATACTACAATTGGACATGGTTATTTCACAGATTTACCTTGGATTAACGACTATGAAATATTGGAATGGGATTGGCTCAGCATAATTTGGTACATGACAACAGGCCAAACTATGCACATTATTTGACACTCTCATGGGATATGTGTAGGAAAATCCACTTTTATTTATAAACCATTATCATGGATCTAGATTTATATTATGTTAACATGGTTAAACCTATGAAGTTTTATATTTAAGACAGTTTTTCATGATTTAGAATCCCAATATAGATACTAAAGATATAACCTAGACTAAGGAAGTACCTATGTGAAAATAAAATGGATGACATATTTATTTATTTTAGTTTTATTCAATATGTTAATTAAAATTGTATTTAAATAATATCCAAATTTCAAGGATGTGTATTATAAATATTTTGGAAATTATGTTAATGTGGTTTTATAAAAGGAAAAATGTAGGCTGGGTTACAACAATTGAAATCTGAAAAGGAAATGTGTCATTATCCCATGACCGAAAGATGATAAGAGTTCACCCGCCAACCACTGACTGACCTGATGTTCTTCCTAATTTTAATTATGTTAAGTTAATAATATAAATGAATAATATTAAATAAATAACTTCTAAAAAACCTTTTTTGGATTATAATTTAATATATTAACAATATTTTATTTTGGAGATAGTTAAAGTCTTATAGTAAAACACATCACACTTTTAATAGGCCATACCATCATTTAAAATAATCTTTTAGTGATTTGTGCATAAAAATAATCATTGATTGTAATAAATTTTTGGGAGTAATGGGATGGTTTCAAAATTGATAGATGAATAATAAAAAGTTAGGTTTGTTTATATGATATTGAATCATATCATTTAATAATATTTTATTATATTCTTGGTTAGTAAAATAATTACCCAACATTTGAAAAATGACATTGAAATAATAATGTTGGGCTAATACCTAAAATTATGTTTTGAAGATAGCTTTCGGAATCATTAATGATTTATGTAATTGAGGCCCTCAACATTCCAAGGATCATTCACGTGTTTCAAAATGATTACCACATTCAACCCCTGTAAAAATTTATCATTTTTCTTCAAATCACATATATCTACATTCCACTGATATTATACTACCTAAAGAACATGTTATTTGGTACTCCATGTAACATATGAACATTTATTTTACGTTCTTATTGACAAGTACATATGAACTGTTCTCACGATTTTTCATTTATAACATATGAGTTATCACACAATATTTCAACAATGTTGATTTTAAATAATGAGAAATCAATTTAAATAAGGTCTAGATAATTCCACACACTGAAAAACAAATGTAACAACTATGTGGTCTATATCTTGTACGACACGCGATAGAAAGCATGTATAAAATATAATGTTTTTATAATTTATAATATATCTACTAATTAAAATATTTTATATATATTTCAAAACTTGAAACATTGAATTAGTTTGAAATCCACTTGACACATGGTTAGAGTACATCATACGGAAAAAACAACCTTCCTCTATAGCTTTGGATACATACAAAAGTGACTGTCATTGATGGCCTACTCTCTACGCAATATTTAGTATGTTTGAGAAACTCACTATAATTAAAACATTATTATTTAATATAATAATATAAAAACAAGACATTATGAATAGTATTAACTAACATATAAAAATAAATGGAATGTAAAACTAAAATATTAGATAAAAATAATTTAAAAATTAATATAAGAACAAGCTAATATATAAAAGGATATTTTTTCTACAAGAAAACAATTTTTATGTTAAAAAAGTTATTTTGAAATAATTGATTAAATTAATTACCATTAGTGAGTGATATTAATGAAATAAATATGTTAAATATTTAATAAATTATTTTTTATATTCATCGAATATATTTTGTAAGAATATGATTGGATCGAACCTAATATTTCGCATAAATACTTATATTTTTATTCGTGCAATTTTTATATCCTTTTAATGTAGAACCTAATTTAAATATATTTTTTGAAACTTTTATGTATTTAATATGAACGAAGAAAACTAATTTTTTCATTTAAGAGGTAATCAATATCAGTTTATTAATTTTGGGAATTTTTATGAGTATCATCCTTTTTTAGTGAATAGTAAAAGATAATATGTTTTTAAATAAAAATTCCTTTTATTTTAAACAGGTTTTACTATTATATTATATTATAAAATTTTTTGAAAGCCACATTTGTTAAAATATACATATATTAATATTATTATGTACATTATAATAAGTATAAAATTTAAATTGAATATAAAAACCTATCAATCATTACAATTTGTTTTAATATAACCAATTAACCCATCTTTTTGTGAGATGAGAATAAATAGTAATTTTTCCACATATGTGATTTGAATTTTGAATTAATAACATACCCCATTAAAATAAAAATTATATATTTTAAATAATATGATGATCTTAATCTGTGAAAAAAATGAATAGTGAATGTGGTTAAAATTAATTATAATTATTAAGGTGTAAAAAAGGCTAAATATGTACTAAAACCCTATGTTTTGTGGCATGAATTAGAAAGAAACATTTCAGACGCCCATTTTATGGACGTATAATGACCATAAAACTTATATTCATGAGTTTTGGTGGTTTTTAATGTCTTTTTTTATTTAAGAACTTGTCTACACCTAAATTCTTTTTAGGAATACCATGTGAGTACTTTTCCTTCTCTATAAAATGCCACCACATCAACCCATTACTCACACATATCATAACTCTTTGTTTCATCCAATACCATCCCATATAGTCATCCATATTTCCTATAATATACCAATAGGAATCCCTTTGTTATGATACCCTTATAACAAATCCTTTTGGTTCAAACCAAATTAAATTACCAGATTAAAAGGTAATGACTTTTCGCGATCTCTCTAGTTTCATTACAGTTATCCAACACCTAAAATATTATTCTTATGGGATTGTATAATAACACCAGTATCCTTAAAAATGTAGGATTTTTTATAGGAATATTTTATGCTTCACATACACACACGACCACATAATGTCTAATGAACATAATGATTCTGTGGATGGGGAACTACTGCCTCATTAAACAATGATTGTTCATTCTTCCATTACCTCCTTTCAAGGTGGGAATTATGGTATAAAAACTGTTTATATGAGTTATATATGAAATTTATTATATTTTATACATCTTTAGAACTTTTATAATTATTTTATTTAGTACTTTTCATTTTACATTAATACGATTACATCGTTTGAGGAAGTGTGCACTACCGACACCCTCAAAGTAATGTGATTTGTTCACACAACACACCGAATATATAAAGGATGGTTATACTTGAAAAATGACACAAAAACAACATATATATGATATTAATGATATAATGACATTTATGGATATATTTATATATATATATATATAATTTTTTGAAAACCCCTCCACACACTTTTAAAGAGATATTGTCGTTCGTGGACGTCTGGACTACCGCATCCCTAACATGAAGTGATTCCTTTTAAATCACATAATTTTTTATATAGGTTTATATTATTAAATAATATTATACGAAATTTATGATTCTAATTTTTATTTATTAGAGTAACTTAAAAATTTTCAACAATGATCATTTAAAAATTGGAATGTTACTCATACGTATGTATGACCTACTATCTCTACAATTGTAACTAAGTTTTGTTTTCATAACCATAATTAATGTTTGATTTTAAAAGTATAATATATTTAAAAAATGACAATTATGACATTTTTATTAATATGGGAATTCTTTATATTTATTCCTTGGAACATTGTCGACAAACAATAGTTCTGTTGACAAATAAATCAAATTTGGTAAAAAACACCCGATGTAAAAAAATTGTTTGAGTTTTTTTTACCGAAAATGGTAATAATTTAAAATAAAAGTAATTATATAAAAGAAAAATATTATATGGAATGTATAATATTAACATATATTTATTATAATTGAGGTTAAAATTTTTTCACACACAATGAAACTCAAAGAAATATATTCTTACCTCATTTTCATTGTGTGAGGCATACATAATTGTTGTTCACATAATTTATTATATATGGTGTATGTAATACAACATTGACATATAATATCATGAATTATATTATCATCCTCGTATTTAGATGTTTTCTTAAGATTATTACCTTTGAGTTTTAAAAACCATTTGTTACTACATTAGTAAGGGATTCTCCTCTATCTTTTTTCATCCCTGAGATAAATGTCATGTTCATTAGTTACATCTTTTGTGTGGTGTCTCTACTAAAATTTTTATATCATATAATGAGTTCCATTTCTGTTCATGGTAGTTAATAATTTCATTAAAAAAATTATATTTCAAGAGGATTATTATTTAATGTTATTTCAAATTGGTATTGGTTTTGCATAAAAAATATACCATTATTCTAATGGTTATTACTTTGACAATTATTTAATTAATATTAGAATTATTGATAAATCCATGTTTTTTATTCAATATTTTTATTTCATAAATAATATTAGTTATTTTAATTATTTAACATGTGGAATTATTTGTACAGGAAATTACAGGTGTTCCATGAACATTATATATATCATCGATGAATCGACCAGTTGTCCTGAGATGAATAATTGTGCAGATGAGCTTCTACCCTTAGTTTCAAAGAATCAGGCAAATGGTCTTGATTATAATATGATTTCTTATACTTGATAGATGATGTCAATAAAATTTAAAATTACCCTTATATTATTTTTAGTTTTTATTCAACCATTATATTTTTTGATGACATATCTATGGATATATTTCATTTATATTCATTGATTAATTGAATGTGTTTCAGTTTCATACATTTCCATTTTATTTTTCTTTATATACTTATTTCAATGGCATGTGTTTCTATTTATTACCATTCCATATTTATCATGAACTTTCCTTTAGTTTATTGATTTTATGGAATGTGTGTTCAGTTATTTAGCTTTCCATATTGACTATTCACATTGACTAAATATTTCATCCTCTATATTTCCCCTAACAAAACTTTTGATTACACCCTTATAATGTTTCTTTCCCCAAGAATAAATGAATCATACTATGACAGATATTCAAGAATTTAATATATGTATTTGATATCATCCTCAATGATTATTTGTTTAGAAGAATATATATATTTTTTAATTAGTGTATACACTTGGAATACAATTCTCATTAATGTATCTAGTTTACCAATACTACTATACTAATTGGTCCTTTGGGGCATTATAACTTGAAATCATGATAATTTATTTTGTAGTATACATCGATTCTAGACTATCCAGGGATGGGTCACTATAGTTTACAACAATGATTTTCCCATTTTTTTTACTTATACTTAAAAACACATCATCATAACCTAAGAAAAGGAAAAATAAGAATGTGTGAGCATAGTTTGTCAGAAATTATACATAGTGGAAATAAACAACCATAATATTAGAATAAGTATCTGAGAACATGAGCATGAAATTAGAAAACAATAAAATGTATATAAAATATCCTAATATTAAGTCATGGTTGAAATATTAACAATTTAAAATACATAGATCGTAATGAAATCATAGATCCTACATCAATATAGAATATTTTTGGTATATGACATGGAATTATACAATAGACAAAATTATATAAAATATTAACCTATTGATTTCAACCTATATGATCATAACATTTATTTATTTTTAAAGACCATTTTTATAATATTTTATGTTAGTATTATAAATGTTATATGTACCCTCTAATTTTGTTCTTGGCATATAACCAATTTACCCTTTCGTTTTTCAAATTAGAATACAAACCATATAACCTCCTGTGTACATGGTTTTCCTACAACCCATGAACCATATTATTTTTGGGATTGGGATATGAAATGTATACCATTTTTTTCTACGTTGAGCTACAGCCCATTTAACCTATTGTTTTGGTTATTGTGATATTACCCTTATTCCTACTTAATTTTTGTTATTTGAAAAACCTGCATATGTACCAAATTATTTTCTGTATTGGGATACAACATTTATTCCATCTTGATTTCTGGGTTTTCAAAAACCATTGTACCTTCAATTATTTGGGATTGGGATACAACCATTGTACCCATATTTCATGGTTTGGATAGAACCCACATACCATCTTCTTTTTGATCTTCGAATACAACTTGTATACCCTTTAAGCCTTATTATATTTTTCATTTACCAATGAATTGGTGGGAGATACAGGTTAATTACTTCACATAAGGAAATCATACATACATATTATATAAGATAATATAACAATTATTATTTCATAATTTATAAAAATAAATTTTATTAATAATCATCGTATTGAAATCCATGAAAAGAAACATTTAATAATATAATAACTTGTGTAAATGTGAATGGTCTAAATATCATTTCATCATAGAATAAATCATTAATGTATTTATGTGAAATTTTAGTTTTTTATTGTATACACATGTATGCTAAATTGGTTTCATAAGTTGTTTTCTTTTATAACATTTGGATTATAAATAATATTCATAAACATATATTCTTCTTAAACATAACCCATTTTTGAAAAGAATAAAAATGGGTTCCTTGGATAATAACCCATGTAAAGAATAAAATATATCAATGGATGTCATCTATGATGAAAAATAATTTTGAATGTTCATTTGAAAACATTTCACGATGAAAACAATTTTCCTCTTTGAAAACCATATTTTAAAACACAAGATGTTTTCAAAGACTTTTTCTTTGAAAGAGATGAAAACATATAAAAGATGACTTTGAAATCCATTTTAACAATTTTATAACATAAATTTTTTATTTCATTTAACTAGAAAACAAAAATAATAAATTGGTTGAAAAATGAAATCATTTTTAGAAAACATGGATTTTGAATGAAATACGACACTGACAGAATGAGTCAGTTGGTCTGATTTTATTAAAAACATTTTGATAATAATCATAATTAACAAAGAGTGATAAATGGTAGAATTAACTAAATATAACATGAATAAACATATAATAATTTAATTCACGGGATTCATTGAGATATAGATCAAATTTATCCATCAATATAAGCTTAAACGTAAAGAATATCGATATCTAATGAGATTCTAGAAATAATTTCTTACCACATTGGTGACATTCAATTATAATTGACATAAAATAATAACATCACATAAATCATAAAATATCATTATCTGAATGATAATTTTAATATAAAATTTAAAGGGGAAATTATATAAACATCATAAAAGAATATAGTGTCATGACAATACATGTGTCTCACGGAATGAAAATTGAGACCAAAATTCACTTACTAATTCTGTAACATTTTACCCATTATCCATATGAAATATTAAAACTAAATTTGATAGGTAAATAAATTTTTTTCTAATTTGATGAAACATAAAAATCTTCGATGGGTAGTATACCAAGTACATAGAATAAATAGTTGTAGAAAAGGGCTTATGTGTCATGGAGAAACAATGATATGGAGATCTCATATTACATGAGGGACTTTTGAATTGTGGGCCCTAAAAATAGTTACAAAAATTTGAACATTTAATTTCATGGAATATTTTTCATTCCTGATTTAAAATTAAATAGGTATGTTTATGGACAAAAAATAAGAATGAGTATTCAATTTTTCTTAAGCCTAACATAAATAAATTTTAGACTAGAAATATGCATACCTTTCATCTTGACTATCTTCATACACCTTCAAACCTCCCATGTAATAAATATAATTTTATTATTAATATACCACAGAACCATATTAATATATAATAGCATATATGAATTTATTATATCTTTAAATTAATTTTTTACGATCAATTACATGTTCATGTCACATTTTGTGTAATATCTTTTTTTCATAAATTTTATGACTTATAATTTACATTCATTTTTATATTTTCAGTATTTTTACATTTCCAGATTATAAACCATGATAAAAATAACATAGATATATATATATTCATTACATATATATTATAATAATTTATAAAATTTTGACATGGTAAATGAAATTAACAATTTATTGATATGGTATGCCTTATGTACGTGATAACAATGTTTCCATTTTCTTGCCATATTTTTAAAATAATAAAATTTAAATGATACAAATATTATATTTATAGTATAATTATTAAGTTATATCTATTAAATAATTTTATTATATACATCCACAATATATTCATTGTAAACTATGAATGTTTAAAATCACTTTTTGGAGGTCGTATTCCAGACCTCAACGAACGATGTTATACTATCCCATAAAATTGGAAATCATATAGTTATGTGATATATAATAGTCAAATAATCATGAATAATTCATATATATCATATATAAATAGTTATTAAATCATTTTTTCCAATTTTATGATGTGGTAATTGATGATTATAAGTCATCATTTTGAGATTTGGTAGTCCATCGTAAACATGAATGATGTCTATGTATGCCATTTGATAGAAGTATGTGAAGGTGGAGGTCACACCAATAACATAAATACATCTTATTATATTTATTATACCAAATATATATTATTTTCATTATAAATACGTAATTTACATTGTGTAATAATATTTAAAACAAATTTCATCATTGAAGAACATTACATCTACCTCGGGTAAATACCTTTGGTTTTCACCAAGGGAAGTCCTCGGTTTAACTAATTATCGAATTTATGTTTCTATGATTTTACAAGTTATGTTTGGTGATTATTTTGGTACGATTTTAACGATACAAATTTATTTATAGGTGTCAATAAGTGATTGGGTGAGTGCACTTTCATTGAGGAGGTTGAGTGGAATTCTTGTAAATACAATAATTTAAACAATATTTCAAGGTCTCCATTATGTCATGTGCTTCGAAAATAGAATAAAATTCCATTGAGCTAATTTTTTTTCACTAAAAACATAAACAACACAAAACTATATTATTTTCATTTTTTTAATTAGTATTTATATTTAATCAAGTTCACCTTTATAATGTTCACTAAAGTAACATATATCTCTTTATTTACATATGGAATATTTCCCTTAATATTATAGAAAAATTAATTTGTTAGATAACTGAGACCAATAAATATAAATTTTAATTACATTTCAATATATAAAACCTTATGTTTTTGTACCATTAATTTTTATAAAAACACATGTATTGTATAAAACACCATTTTAGTATTAATCATCTTAATTACTCTTAGCTGTTTTCAGAACATATTTTTAGAAATTACGTTGAACTTATTAGAAATTAAATATTATTTTAATTCCAAATGACTAAATCCAATTACCTAAATTCAATTAATATAAATGGAATAATTAAATTTTATGTTAAGCTCACATAAGTGGTGAGAAATAGGGGTTGTAATGATAAAATGTTAAAATATATCGACTATTTTTAGGCCTAATTTTAATATTATATTTGTTTTAATCAAATAAATGTTATTAATTGATGTATTATTGATAAAAATATACTTTATAATAAAATAAAAATATAATATTTCATTATAAATAAATTATACTACAAAATGATTTGAATTAAATTTCAGTATTTTTCATTATTCATCAAAAAATTAATCTTTTAATAATAACACCATAAATTCAATTATACTAATTTTACATTACACATTAGAAAATGATTTTTTATATATAAAAGATTTCATAAATGTATAATAAAAATAAATTAAAAATTCCTTCAATTAAAAGTTGGAAAACCTACATTTAAAAAAAATAATTCATTTATGCCTAAAATGGTATTTGTTTTTATTTGATTCGAATAAATCAAATTTTATGAATATAAAAGAATTAGTATTACTGATACTATATATATTTAATTTTGATATACCCCAATTATTTTTAAATTTAATTTAATATTATATAATACATTTGTTGTCAAAAAATTGTTTTTTCATAAAAACAATTAATTTATAATAACATGTTTTTTAATTTCTTTTAAAATTAATGTAAAATCAGAGAATAATTTTTTGAAAGATGTATAAATAATGTATTAAAAATATTTTAATCCTATTTATATATGTGATTATAATGAATAGGTGGTCTCTATTATATAATTTAACAATATTATTAATGGTTTATTATAAATTTGTAAAACTCGGTCTTCCATGTAAGGGAAGCTATCAAGGGAACTCAGAATTGATTATGTTAGAATCCAAACATTGTGTTTCATATAAAAAATTATTATCTATTTTTTATAGTAATGAATTATTTACATGGATTGACAATTATTATATCATAAACATAATTATGTTGATAAATTGTAAAATGTAATGAAAATTGTCAAATAAATATAATTTATTTTAGAAAAATAAATTCATAATAACTGAGGTAGTAAAAGTATAAACCAGTAAAATTAATTTATCCCTAGAAGTTTTCTTGTTTCATAAAATGTTTAATACTTGACTATAATTTTTATATCATCCCAAATCAAAAAAATGAACTTAAAAAATTCCATTTAAATAGAGTGTTAGAAACATAAAGGGCACCTATAGTACCTCATAACTAGGATCCAACTAAAGAGAACATAAGTGGAATGTGATAAAATTGAAATTTAAGTTTAAAATAATACCCAAATACTAAGGTATAGTAAATGTGGACATGGTCTGAAGAATGTTAAAAATCACAATATCTTAACCATAAGTGGCCTTTAAGAGGTCACTAATGTTATAAAAAACAATGAAAATAAGATATAATTTTATTTCTAGAGACATTTCATAATGATGAAGAATATTTGACCTGAATATACACTTATGTGACTATATTCCATTACTTGTAAAAAATCCCACCCTATGGTTGTTCCATGATCAACTTTAATGTTTTCTATTCCTCTATGTAATGAAGTTTAATTTTTAATTCTGGAAGAATTTATAGATTATGTGATCAATTAATTTAACTATTTTTGATTCCAAAAGTTTTTTGATAATATTGTTAAATATTTGGTACCATAGGTTAAAAAATATTCATAAATCCTCAAAATGTGATACAATATATTAATTTCAAAAACCACATCTGATGTTTTGACAATAACTTATCCATTAATAGTTAACCATGTAACCTTTCCAAAATAAAAAAAAAACATAATAATGTAAGTCACTAAAATTGAAAATGTTGTCTTTATATTATTTCCACCTATATCATAATTATATTATTGTTTTTCACATATGAAACTTGTGAATTGTTTCACCATGTATTCATTTGAAACGTGGTTATAACAAGATTGTCCATAAATTGTTATTAAAAACATTTTAGATTCTTCATTATTTATATAGAAAAAGATTTAACGGATATATTCTATATATATAAAAACAATGAAAAATTCATTAATGAATATATAAACCATGATATCAATATATCATTTACTAGTTATGTGGTCCTCAATTCTATCCTATTTACATTTTCTATATTAATTATATCATTTTCCCAATTTTTCCCACTTTATTCAACATCAAGGACACATTAGACTTTACATTCCCTTGTCCAAAATATCATATGTTTATTAAATAGACATTCTTATTCATCATCACTATTAAATATATATTTTCTAAAAAACAATTAAAACATATAATTCCTAATTTATATAACATAATTGTTGTATTCCAAAACATATACACATCAATCATCCATCTTATTTATTAGAACATTAAGTACGCTTCATCAAATTTTCTAATAATATTCTTATCCTAAAATATGAAATTAGAATCATGTCATATTAAATCAAACTGAATTTAGTCATGATTAGAAAAATAATTTTTGAACATTGTATACCATTCATCGTACCCTAAATTTTTATTAATCCTAAAAAAGTTAGGATATATCTCATACATATATTTTATTTCCTTAATTAGAATCCAACATAAGATATTCATTTTTATAATAACAATAATACCCCCATTTAAATAATTCAATAGTAGATGATTCCTTAACGAGGAAATTATTATCATATAATTCAATAAATAATTATTTCATTTTACTGCTGGCCTTATATTCATTTATTCATTATTTTCAATAATAGTAAAATTTCAATTTCCTCTACAACATTTACTTTGGTTTACCCTATTACATTCTCGACACAATAGAAACGTAACATTATTTACCCAATGTTATCTATTACCATAGTTCTCTGAGATGTATTTTCACTACTTTTTTTTTGAGTCTGAGAGTTGATTATGTCGCATGATATTAATCCTGTTCTGCGAGAACTATTTATGCATGATCGCAATGTCTGTTACTCCAATGATCATCCAATTAATGTTATCATTGTAAAATAGTCCCTAACATTAAGCATTGACCACTATATTTCCTCTAATACTGATTAAATAAAAATAGAATTCATTGTGTGAGAGACACTAATGATATTCGAAAACCAAAAAATCATGAAAATTTACTAATAGGCTTCCTAAATATTTAAACATAATTCTTTAATCATAGATATATTATGTTGACCTTATGTTATTAATAGAAATATTTATTATAATCCCTTCATGATGGTTGGTAAAGATTTTTTGGAATTAAAATGAATATCCCCGAGGAGTGTCAAACTATGTGTACTGCAAGGCCTATTTCCATACACCAGTTTTTTGATTGATTCATAATTAATACAGTATTTTTTCAAATTTTAACACAATGAAAATTTTTTCCAAATCGAAATTCAATTTTCATATCAAGACATAGATGTATTTATATGAAACACTATATTCAATCCATTACAAAAATTCCTGGAAATTTTCATAAATGTTGTCTCATCGATATAATTATTCTTAGAGATTTCAATTTTAATTTAACTTAACATAAACCTAAGGATATCACTAATTGTTTCACATATTATTTTTAAATGGTTTACTAAACCATTATATTGATACAAACTATACCGACTAAATATTTACATAAATGTGTATTATATCATTTCAGATGAATATTCATCACCATTAAAAATTGCATCCCTATGCACGATAACATGTTTTTTGTTTATTGAAACATGTATGAAAATATTACATCATTGTTGCATGATCGTAAATAATTCTAAATATGATCTCACCATTTAGGAATCCTATATAAAAATAATTCCTCATAACAATAAGGAAGAAATAATAATAAAGGGTTAGCTCAGATTCTAATGAAGGTTAATCAATGGAAATGAATAAGAAAAATATGGTAATAATGCTATGAAAACAAGAGAACTACATTATAAAAGCATAAAAAATATATCCATGATAATAATCTAGAGTTGTGAAAGAAATATTTTTTATTTATAAGACATGAATACTAATGAAATCACTAAAAATAAGTCATGAGAGAAGAAAATTTCAATAAGATAATGACTTATGGAATTTATTTATAATAGAAAATGTTATTCAAACTATTTACATAATAGAAAATTATAATATTTTAGGCTTTGGATGACTATAAATGTAAAAGTTTTGGTCTTGGGTTATAACACATATATGTACCCTTTTTTTCATGTGTGAGTTATATCTTATCTACCATCTTATTTTATGGATTTGGATAAAATCTGTATAACATCATGTTTTGGATCGTGGGATATAGCTCAAGAACCTTATTGTTTCTAGGCATGTTCTACAACATATGTAAACTCTAATATTCAGTCTTGGGTTACATCCCATGTACCATCATGTTTTCAGGATTTGGCATAAATCTGTATAACCTCTCATTTTTTGGATTTAGATAAAACTCTATCATGTAACATCATATTTCAATGAACGGGTTACAACACATGAAACATATTGTTTGTGAGATTGGGAATCAATATGTGTACCCACATATTTCTAAGCTTGGGATACAACCAGTTTACCATGATGTTTTTTGATATTGGGCATCAACTTGTATGCATTGTTATTTTCATTCCATGGTTACAACCCATATACCCTTAAACTCATATACAATTAGTCATTACCCAATGAATTGAATATAGAATTGTCGCCCATACATAGCATAAGGAAATAATAGTTTTTTATTAGATAATACAAAATTCAGAGTAAAATAACCCATTAAATATATGGATTTTTTTAACATCATATCATATCCCATCGAATGAAACATTTCATCATATCATAATTAATAAGAAAAATAAGAGTTTCATAATCATTTAATCGTAGAATAACACATGAAAGGAAGAGTGTCTATTAAATATTTTTTCATTGTATATACTATAGAAGATAAATGGTTTCTATAATCATTTAATAATGTTATAAATAATGTAATATAAATGGGATTCATTCAATACTTTTTATCATAAAAATAAACCATTCAATATAATAAGAATAATGGTTTCTTTGGATCATACATCCAGTAACATAAAAATTAAATCAAAGGATTTCATTCTAGATGGAATTTTTTTTGAAAGGTCATTTAAAAACATTTCATTGGAAACATATCCTTTCTTTTTTATTACATCTTTTTAAATTATAATTCATTTTGCAAACAATTTTTATTAAAATAAATAGTCAAAACCAATCAAGGAATCAATGAAAATAATTCTAACACTTTTTTCAAAAATTAACGATTTGGCAAATAATTTTTCTTTAATGAATATCTCAATATATGTTTTAATAAAAAAATTATAGAATTTTTAGAAAACAAGGATTTATAATAAAATAGTTCTTTGATCGGAATAATGAATATCATGGGAATTTCATAAAAATATTCTTAATTGTTTTAATTACCAAATAGTTCAAAAATGGAACCATTAATTCAATATACCACGAATAACTATAAAAGAATCAAATTATTGATTTTTCTTGGGATATGGTTCACAATATTACATAATGAAGGGATAATCATGTACTATCTTGATAACCATTAAGATTATAGGAAATAAACTCTTTTCCAATTGGTGACATTGAATAATAATCCCCATGGAAATTAAGAATACATGAATCTTAAAATATCAATAAAAATAAGGATATTAATTACAAAAAAATAAATATGGATGTATATACACCACATAATAGAATATAGGTGCAGAAAATAACATGTGTCTCAATGAAGGAAATTCGAGACAAAATTATGTTACCTCTCTAGTAAAATTTTATATTTAAATCCTACCATAGAGAAATAAATAAATGTATATGAAAAAAAATTGTAATAATAATATAATTAATCCATGGGTTTTATAAACACCACATAAAAGAAATAGTCTATGAATGTGGCTTTTGTCTAACAAAAAATAAAAGTGATACAGATATCCCTTACTAATTGAGTAACTTTTGAATTTTGATTCAGGTGTAAAAATAAAATAAATTAATATATTTATTTTCATTAAATAAAATTATTTACTTATACAACATGTCACAGTTATGTATGTACATGACACATATTAAATTAATAATTAATATGGATTATATATCGCAAAAATAAATGATAGAATAGTAATTCCTTTACAATTAGTGTTGTATTTTTGTATTCATGTTAAAACATCCTCTATAATAAATATAAATTTATTATTAGTATACAATAGAACCATATTAGTATATTACATACCATGTATTACTGTATAATGAATTTATATTAACATTTTTGGCAATTCTATGTTAATGTTATGTTTCTTGTAATATTCGATGTGTTTTTCACATATGATTTGACTTTTCATATTTGGTCCTTTTTCATTGATCATGATTTAAACATTTATAGATTCTAAAACATGATTTAAATACAATATATATGTATATATAAATATTTAATTTATAATAACATTTTAAAAATTGATTTAAAAAATGAAACGACCCATTCATGGAGGTGGTATGCCACAGGTTCTCATTAATGTTGTTTCCATTTAAATTTCTTATTTTGAAAAAAAATCGAAGGATAAATTACTATATAATAATATATTAGCCATCAATTATTATTATTATATAATATATATCACATTTTAACCCATTTTTAATACATTCTTTGTAATGTGTGAATGAATCACATCGTTTTCAAAAGGCAACAGTCCTCACATCCACAAATTATTTTATTATGTTATAAAAATTAAAAAAATGAATTTATGTGTTATATAATAATAATATAAAAATAAAAATAAAAAAAAAATTAAAAATATAATATAAATGATGTAAAATCGTATTTATGTCATTATTATCACCATTGAGGGGTGGTAATTGAATAAATAAGGACATCGAATCGTGAGACGGTAGTCCACCTTGCACACACATGATGATTGTGAATCCCATTTCATGGAAGTGTGTGAAGGTTTAAGAAATAAAATTACCATAAAAACATATAATCATATATATGGTACATAGAATATTATATAATCATGATATAGATAAAATTTAATGGCTGTATAAATAAATATTAAATAGCGCTAGTGGAAGAACGTTTCCACTACTTCGGTAAACTCATTTTGGTTTTAACAATGGAAATATCAGTTACAAATTCATCCAAATTATAGACATCAATTATGAGTGGAGCGACGTTGGGGTAAATAGTATTCTATATTTGGATGATCTGATGTCTTTCAAATGTGTGAAGAAATGAGGGGGGTGGTGAGTGAGATTTTGTAATGGAGGAGGAGATCCATTTTTCTAAATTGTAAAAGTTAATCACTACGGGGTGGTATCCCTTATAATAGTTTCGTCCGAATTTTAAAAATAATGTATTCAAGATAATTTATGATTGTTGTAAACTGAACACAAAAAAAAATAATATTTATATTTTCCCCCATAGTCATTTAGAATAATCAACTTTATTTTTATAGTATTTGCAAAGGTGACATAATTCTTTTATTTTCTTATCTACTTTATCCATTAAGAATATATATAAAAAGATATTTATTATATAAATAAATACATTTTATAAATATTAATTACAAGTAATTATAAAAAATAATATGTGATTATTAAATTAATTTTTCTACAAACACGAGGAATAGTCAAAATCCCATTTTAAAATTCATCGCTTTAATTAATTTTAACTATTTTCCATAATAGTTATGGTAAAAATATATTGACAAAAACTATATAATAATAATAATTATTATTATTTATAACTATATATATTTTCCCAAATTCAATTCACAAATTTATAAAAATTATATATATATGTAAACCTCACCGGCTTGGTAAGAAAGAAGTTTTCAAAGCTAATGAGTTAAAATTATTGAAATTCCTTTATGTCATATTTCAATTTGTAATTTATTTGAAGAACCCAAACTATTTTAATAGATGTAAAATATTAATAATTATAATTTAAAATCCTTCAAAATATATTAATTTTACTATATAGAATAATTAATCAAAAAAGTATTTTTCAATTAAAAATAAATATTGATCACTATTCTTCCGAAAATAACACCTCGCTGATTCATACCAAAAATTTACCCAAAATTAATTTTCACATTTAAATTTATAAAATTATTTTTATTATTCAATATATAATTTATTAGAGAGTCAAAAATTAATTTGAAAAAAATATTCTATTAAAAGGCGTCAATTTTTTTTATAAAAATTCAAAATTTTATGTGTAAAATTGTATTTATTATAATTTTATTCATTTAAAAATTTTTTGATAAATATTAAATATAATTTTTTAAATAAAAAATATATAACTTTTGTCATAATACATAACTGATAGTGTTTAACTGTTATTATTAATATAATGATCCTTTGGGAGCATAAAAATAGACATCTCAAAAAAACACATCCATGTTAGTCAATTGTTTTTTAATTTCATTTATAATTAATTGATAATAAACTAATCCAATGTATTAAAATTTATGATAAATAAAATTATAATATATTCAAAGCTATTCAAGTAATCCATTCTAGTGGCTATCTGATAACTATAATAATATTTGAAAAATAATATTCATAGTATAATATAGTATGGTAAAACTCGGTCTTGCATGTAATTACAGCCCTTGAAATAACTCAAAATTTGGTGTTACACAAAAAATAGGGTTTAATTTTCTAAAAGATAATATATGTGTCATATTTATTATAATATAAGTATTTCATTTCATATAAATAAACTATAATGTAAAAATCAATCAGTCAAATAAATTTAATTTATTTATAAAAAAGTAATTGATAAAAACTTGAGGTGTCATATATATGAAATATAATATTGATGGAAGAATAATTAATTAATTAATAAATAACATATATATATATATATTAAATATATCATAATAACCATTGATGAAATGCCAGGATGAGAAATTAAATACAGTAGTTCGAATGGCGTTAGTTGATAAATACATATGGGGGATAATTTTATTTACAATGTATTGGAAAATAAGATGTATATGGTCATTAAATTAAGATAATAATATAAAATTATCTATGTGTTACTAATTTCATTATACTTGGTTGGTTATGATAGAATTAAAATAGGTATATTATGAAGTAAAATGAAGGTGCTAGGTTATAATGACTCCATTATCTTTGAAGAACCTTCTTTGGATCAATCATTATTGACCTCTTGGATAGTCTATTAAGATGAAATGAATATCTATAAATTCCAAAATGAATATTATATGTTTTTTTGAATGGGTTCGTTGATATATATTTCCTAATATGTGTTTGGGTTAGAGGTGGGATAATGTATATATATACGATAAGATAATAGTACCTATATAACTTCATGATGTATTAAATTAATATAAAATAACATTCATGTTATTTTGAAAAAAAAATTATATAGTTATATTATAGGGTTAATATATGTATAAATACTTTCATAAGACAAAATTTTTAATATCGTTGGATTTTATTATCCTTTTTATGTATGTTTTAACTCATGTTAATCTTATTGAAAATTGTAAAATTATTATTTTTTACACTATTAGGGTAAAAATGTTAATTTAAATAGAAGAGTAGGGAATAAGTAGTAAGTTATTTATTTTCAAGATCAAATCTCATTAAATTGTATAAAGATATTATTTTATGATTTTTAATAAATTTAATATGAAATTACTTAACATAAAATACCATTAATCTCATTTTTGGTTTGATTTACATACTCACATATTTAAAAATATGAACAGTTTAATTTTAATTTAATATATTAATTAAACTAATCAAAAATAAATTAGTATTATATTTATAAATCATGTAACATAATAAGTAACCAAAAATTATTAAAAATACTAATTTAAAACCATATAGTTAATTTTTATACTATTTGAAAAAACATTGCTCCAGCATTGTTGTATCCTTCAGAGAAATAGTTTCAACGTTAAAAATTAAAAATAAAATTTCATCATAAATAAAATTATTCATATTAAAAATACACATTAAAAATAATTATTTAATTGTTTGTTTTGTATTATAACTTATTATATTTATTAAATTATTGAAAGTTGAATTTTGGAATTATTATTTTCTTAAATAAATCTATAATACATTGATAAATAAATGTAAAAAAAAATTATATATATTCAAATATATAAATTGGGTGATTAATAGAAACTCAAACAGAGATGTATATAAATATAAATGGATGAGTTTTAATCCTAATTCTATATTTTTCTTTGATTTTTCTTTTTTATCAGTTTTCATAGTGATTTATTTTACGACTATAACTACACAAGATGAAAAAAAATTTAGTTCAAAAAATTTACCCAATTGTAAAAATAAGGACTCAAAATATTGAATCTATTTTATCGAATTCAATTTGTTTAATTGGATGAAATTAATATTATTCCAAACCAAAAAAAAGAAATGAAAATTTAATTTATAGGAAAAAAAATATTGATTTATGAAAACAATCATGCAGAACATGAGCACAATTTCAATTAAAATTGCAGTAATTTTGTATCTAATTATTAAAATGTTTTTACAAATATTTTGTAACAAATTAAAAAAACTAAAATTTTAAATACATCATAAGAATAGACAATTCTATCTGAAATTATTATATGTCATAATTTTGGGAGAATATATTATTTAAAAAAATTATTATATACTACTTCAAAGATAATTTTAATATAAAAATTGAATGGATTATATAATTATATCAAATATAATTTCTAAAATAAGAATCCATTAATTATACTACTCATATATAATTATATATTTTTCAAAATATATATTTTTTTGAATAATAAAATAAATTTATTAAAGGTGAGTTATATATTAATAGTCATTAATAATTATTTTTGTATTGATTTAGAACTTCAAATATTGTTTATAATATGATCACTCATAGTTATAACCACCAATTCAATCGATTTTCTATAATATTATAATTTATGATAATTATATTCCATAGTTAATTTATGCTTAATGTTTTGTGTCATAGACATTATAAAACATAGAATTATTTTAATATATCATGTATTTACTATTGTGGAGAACTATAAAATAGATGTTCCCATGAAATTGAGAAGCTATAAAAATAAACTGACATACTCTTGGGTGAATTTGGGGATATAGTCACACTCTTATGTTACTATATGAATATACTGACTATAATCCAAAAGTTGAATATAGTTGTGGAAACAAAAATGGATAACTATTAGGATCATTGGTGATATTCTGGATATGGTACTACCCTATGGGGATCGAAATAAATTTTGGAATACTATCTTATTTTGGAACTAGGAATGTTAGTTTCTTACTCTATTAGATGTGAGTATGGATATAGGCTTATCCATCCATTATTGACACGTTGTGTTTTTAAGCATCATTATTTGGTACTGCAGTAAATACCATCTCAATAGTGAGTTTGGGAATAAGTTCAAACTCATTTACGCTATTTTTTATTATGAAATTTTAATAGGATTCATGTGTGGGTATAAATTATTTATATTCCCAGGGTTGACATAAAGATATACCTACATACCTCCCTTAGTGACAACACAATATTCGAGAATAAAAAATTGGTGCCAAACATGATTTGGTCCATGTTATTAATATTCATCCTAATGTACCAAAGATATTATATAGTGGATTTAATTATTTGATTCTTCACCATGAGATTATAACATCTCACAAAATGAAAGGATGTGAAAATGAATAGGACCAAAATATTGATGTAGGCGAATTTTGTGTGAAATTATCCACAGGATAGTTTTGGGGGTGGTCTTATGATACTGATGATGGAGGTGATTACAAGACTCCATCATAGGTGACTCCTATGTTGGTATGAGATGATTATCAACCTCATGATAAAAATCCCTATGAGAAGCGGTATGTTGATTATTGCAGATAATTTAGAAACACATGAATTAGAATGAGGTGTAGATGGGATCCCTTAGATTTACTATTACATTAAACTATAAGGATTTTATGCAATAAATATGTTCATGGAAAATAATAGGTATAGACATTATAGTTATAAATTACCATATCATCTGTAATCTCTCACGAGTTTATCTACTATATCGTGTTAGAGTTAATATAATTGGGATTCCAGACTTTGAGACATTATGGTGATTGATTTTTTGAAATTTTTTAAAGGATAACTCTTTTTTAATGATGAGTAAATCAATTTGGATCAAAGAGAGATATAGAAAATGTTCTATAGGAATAGAAACCCAACATGAATGAAAACATATCATTGATGTATATCAAGTCAACACGCATTCTATAAATAGTATTCATTGTTAAAATATTCACATCAGGATCCTAATAATGGGTTTTCTTGAATTATAAAAATAAAATGGCTTGATAGACCTTAAATGGAGAAACTTTTCGTTAATGAATGATTACATGCTTGGTTTAATATTTTTATTAATGTGACATACTAAATCTAAATTTTTTTGATTATTGATGTAAATAAATTTTTTTATTGAAATATTAATGACATGCTTATAATGTTTTTCTAAATATACAAAATATATTAGAAAATGAAAATTTAGTGTGGTTGAATGATCTGACATTCTTAACATTGTTCTTAACATATTGTTTCATTCAGTTTTGACTATTGTATGTCAATAAACTAAAATCCACAACAACTCCCAAATATAAGTCTTGAGGTGTCATTGTGATGAATATTTCCAAAAGATATGTTGTCAATATGGAATTTATTAATGATGCTATCAGATGCATATTGTTCAAAATGATGGGTGGTTTGTCTCATTTCACAATATATGAGGAAATTTTATTAATTTCTTTGACACTATTATTGAGTTATGATGTTTTAATGAACCATTTAAAATTAAAAGTATTGTAATGGTTAATCCTGATAGAAATGACGTATTTAAATAAACTAGAGACCAAATCCACTAAAAAATTATATTATATCAGTCATTATATTATTTATTAATGACAAAGAATAAAAGTGGTTATTTTTTATGGTTTCTCACCTAGATTCATTATACCTGATTTCCATACATGAGGAATAGTTATATAGAGTTTGGGATCATGAAAATGATATGAGAAAAAGTAATTTAGTTTTTAATGGAAATTGAAACCCTTTATATAATAAAACATATTAGGAAACATTATACGTGTTAATTTTTTATGTCTATGATTATTTAAATATTGTTTAAATACATACAATTGAACTACTAAGATAAAATTCATTGAAATTATTTGTGTCGTACTTACAAAAATGTAACCATCCTTGTTTAATGTGGCATGGGACATGTACCATTAAGGATGAAATGATATGAAAAATAATTTGGGCCAATGGATTATTGTATTATTTTTCCCTTAATGTAGTAATATTAACCATGAATTAAAATATGGTTACGTTAGGAACATGGACTAATTGCGTAAAAATTGAGATATCACGAGTGAATATGATTCATTATTTATGGTAATGGATTTATCTAGAATTACATCCATCTTGAAGAGTTATATTGTAATTTGGACCTAGTGAATGGGATGTCTAGGAATAGAGGAATATATCCATGTGAGAGAAACAAATAGATGAACTCATGTGGAATATGGAACAATGATGTTTATTCCAAGGGAATAAGGATAGATAAAGATATTGGTATGAAATATAGGAATTGTGTAGCTCCAGTAAGATTTAGTGTTATCATTGGTAATACAGCCGAATGAGGATCATTTTATGGGAATATGTCACTAATGAAATGGGATTTAATGTTTATGAGAACATGTATTGGATAAAGATGACATATGTTATCTCATGTGTAATATGTCTACATGAGGATGAAATAAAGGGTTGATTTAGATGGACATGGAAAACTTGGAGGAATTCATACCATCATGTTAGTTAAGAAATTATTATAAAAAAATTCAAGTTTAAATTATTAATTCCATGAGTAAGGATTGTACCTTGTAGATTAACATCATATTGTAGGATGTTTTAATGATGTTTAAATCATGTATCTAGAATATTTACCACATAATTTATTGATATATATTAGGGTTTTATATGACATGGATTGTGAGAATTATGAATATTTAACTATTATTATCCTATGGGTTTTCTTCTATTAATATTATTCAAAAATATCCAAATAATGTTTTTAATGAGGGAATGATTTGAGTTGGTCTTATAACTATCAAGGAGGCAGTTTTGGATGAAATTTTATTATGATAAGGGTCTAGTAAACTCATATCACAAAACAAACAAGACATTATATCAAAATAAAAAACAACATATGATAAAGTGTTTGTATTATTTCAATATAGTGTATAACTAGAGATGATCATTTCTTAGACACTAATTGTAATACATGGAATTTTTATTGGATGTTTTTTCTTGAATAAATTAATTTTACATTTATGTATTACAATGAACAATGTCAAAAATTCATTCCACAAGGACCTAACTTTTCATATGTTACACGACACCAAATTAGCACATGATGCATGGAAAAATGACTCGGCGTATGTTACTAACATCACTGACATTTATATGAAATGTCATTTTACTGTTATAATTATTTAAATGAGGTAATTATAACGATGAAATTAAATATAGTTATACGAACTCTAATAACTACTTCTAAAATAAATATAATTTTTTAATATAAATAAATCATATTTATAATGAATGATATAATTTTTGGTAATGACCTTATATGATTAAAAATACAATTTTCTCAAATAAACTCCTTTAAATTTTCAACTGGGTAAAATAATATAATTTATTTGGGACACTTTTAGAAATCGAATTTGATAAAATATAATTTATTTATTAATTTATCATGTCTAACTTATCTTTGGGAAAAATTATATTTTTCCTAGAAACTTCATTTTTGGAATAATAGTGATAATAACAAGATTTTAATCCAAATCATTGTATTCATATAATTTATTTATAGGGTTAAAATATATTTTAAATTAGTTAGAAATTTTATTTATATTATATTATTTTCAATTAGTCTGATTTAATTCAATAAAACCAATTTCACATTGAAATTGTATATAAAAACATTGAAAAATTTTGAGCACATTTTTTTTATAAACACGTATTGGTGACCTGATTGTGGGATTAAGTTTATAATTATTTCTTAAAAATATTTGATTGAAATATGGAAAAATAGGTTCTATATTTTTTATAACAATAATTTCTAATTTATAATCAGATCAACATAGTTTTTGAAATAAAATATTAGAGAATGTAATTAAAATTTATTACCTAGATTAATATAAATTTAGACACAACTAAAGACTTGACCTTTAACATAAGGTCCTAAATTAAATAAATAATTTTTGAAATTTCATTTTATGGCCATATTATTACCCTTTAATTACTTTTAACAAATTTTAACTATTATTTTATCCATTTTGAACTTGAAAAACGTGGGTGAAATTCTCTCTTCAAATATTTAAATGAGTTTCACTCCTTATACACTATAAAAAGGGACCATTTAGTTTTACTTCCTAAAAAATTAAATCAATTTATATTGAAATATATCTTCCCAAATATTTACCCAAATTCATTCCTATCCTCATTAAAGCCCTCTATTATAATGAATTCTTCCAATGAATCCTTTTTGCAGAAACCAAAATAATTCACCCGATTAAAAGCTAAAACCTTCTCTCTAACTCTATTCAAATATTTTCATTATCCACCCTTCCAATAACTTATTTCATCCCATAATGAGATCTGATTACTTCACGTACAACATGGAATGTATTATATTTGGATTATGGGAATATATATCATATATATGATGTAATAATGATACAATAATAATGATAATTATATATATATATATATATACATAAATTTATTTCATATTATTTCATTGAACACAATAATTAAACACAAATAGAGTTCATGTCTACGTACGACCTACAATATTCCTGAAAAATGTGCTCTATTTCATACATCAATATTAAATATATCTTTTATAAAAAATAATACTAACTGTAATTTTTTTTAAATAATTATTTTTATTCTCGAAATAATTATATATGTATATAAACGAAAGATATTACAAATTAAGACACCTGGGAAGAACAAAGAAAATATTACATGATGTGAAACATTAACATAGTATTGTTAACAACAAGGTATTATAAGTCCATAGTCAAACCATATATGGTAGTAGATATCTTAATATTGGTTTTTAAAAGCTTTATAATAAATTTTTATTTACTATATAGGTTTATTGAATGAGTATGATGAGAATCAAGACCCCATGGTATGGAAATTTCATCTCACATGTTATTTTTGTGAGATTCATTTTGTAATAACCACGACTGAATTTTGTGTGATGTGTAACCTACACATGGATACATTCTATGATTATTATAAAATTTATAGGTATTTTCATGTCCATTTTATGGTATTTATTTTATGGTGTATATAAATCAATTGTTATCAAATCAGTAAAATAGTTTTTTCTAAACTTTTATTCTTTGAGACATATGTATTTTTGTGATCCTAATTTCATTTTGAGGTGTATATGTATATATCTTACAAGGTACAATATGAATATCAATATAATAATTCTACTTTATTATTTATTTATTTTTCATTTTAATAAATGGATAATGGGATCCCATGATACCCTAAAGTAAGTGTTTATTGAAATAATCTCATCATTTTTTGATATTGTTAATGACTATGCTTATAATGACAAAATCATGTGAACTGTATGAAAAAAAAACTAATGATTTTTTGAATATGGTTATTCATGATATTCTCATGTACTAGTATCATTTCTTTATGCTTTGGCACATACAATAATTTTGTATGTTAAATCAAATTGTCTCTCTCTTCGGTCGAAAAATCTATTGGAGTAAAAAAGTATGTTTTTAGAAATGTTTTCAATTCTTTTATCAAAAGAACATTGAAAAAAAATTCCTAGGAAAATTACATTTAAGATCATTATAGTTTCAAAATCATCTTTTATATTTTTTAAATTATATTATGAAAGATTTTTTTTTCAAAATTTTAGTTTTTAAAAAATGTTTTTCATTAAAAAAAGCATACATTTTTCGTGAAATGTATTTATAAGAACTTTTAATTTTTTACCATCAATGATTACATCCATTTATGTTACTAATTAATTTATGGGGAAGTTATTCATTGTTTCCATTCATCTTATTTCTATCAATTGATTATTTTTTATAGCATGATGTTTTTGAAACCCTTTTCTCCTTCACAGGTTACATACAATTGAGACTTGCTTCTTTTCATGGGTTATTTTTCTAATAAAATGATTATGAAAAATGATTTTTTACATATGTTATGATAATATTACATCTTAATATTAAGCATTTAATTAAATGGTTTATGATAATTTTATTTATGATATTTTAGCATATGTTTTTATGACTTAAATATGTGATGGTCGAGACCTATAACTACCTTAAATTAATTGGGAAATGATTTATATCACATGAGATAGACTAAGATGGTATTAGTAGTGAACCATGACTACAAAAATGGACAAGGAAGTGACCCATGACCACCAATATAGTATATGGAGTGAATATATACTAAATATATGGTCTTGTAAATGATGCCTTGGTTACTATGGAAATAAAATTAATTACTTATGTCTACCAACATTCCATGTTTAATTAATATGTTATTCATTCATGTATTGTTTTTAAAATTTCCCTATTATTCATGCATGATGGACTGCTATTATTGAGGATATGATTAATTTATATTACCTTTTATATGTTTTTTATAGTTTTCAACTATCATGATTATGTTTTCAAACTCTTATTATCATTATTATTCTTATATATCATCCTTGTTTAAACTTACTGAGCATTTGATATCACACATTTTTATGTTTTCTTCCCATAATTATAAATATTTCGATTAAGATTGATGTGTTAAAGATGGGTTCTAGCTAATAAAAACTTTAAGGGAGATTATATAATAATTTTTTATTAGTGTTATGGTTTACATGTTTTAAAAGGAAATGAAAAGTATAGTATTTGGGTTTATTTTGGTATTATGTTTTATGTATTCTAAAAAATTAAGGTAATGTTAATTTATATAATAACTAGGTCTATAAATTAGTTGTTAAATTATAATTTTAGTTAATCATTTGAATCATGAATGAGGAAACAATAGGGAAAACCCTATGTACTTTTCTATGGAAAAGTTTTAATATTAGAATAAGTATAGTAAAATGTCATGAAATTTTGATTAAAGATAGATTGATGGGTTTCCAAGAAATAAATCCATTTCTAGACACTACATGTTGCTGTGGATCAGGTATAGATGTAACTAGGGTTAATTAATTCACCAGGATGTTTCATGCCTGAATAGGGGAAATATGGTACCTGACAATATCCATTACTAAATACATGGTTTGACAACATCAGGGGATATTATTTTAGAATTAAAAAACTATTTATGATCCATCATGAATGATTTGATTAGTTGTTTACAATTAATAATCTAGAAAAACACTATGAATTCATAGATTATTTATGGTTTCATAATTAAGACATCCTATAAGTCACATTTCAATATTATCTCATTCATCGATATAATAATTATTTCTAATTCTATGATTTTTGGATTTAGTAAATGGTTAGAACCCAAAAGAACCACATTGTTTGTGAATTTGATTAAAAATTCATGGATTTTCCTTTATAGAAACCAAATTCTATGGGAGTTGGAATTAAAAATCTTGATTCTAGGCTCACAAAACATTTTCAAGCTATAAATCATAGTGGAGAACCAAATGAACAAATTAGGTGACAAAATTTTGTTGAGTCACTCATGAGGAAACGTCCACAATCATTTAAAGGGTTTTATGATCCACATGATGACAAAAAATGGATCTGTACAATGGAAATGGTATTCTTAGTTCTCCTGTTTTTTTTATGATGATAAGGTCAGTCTTATTGACAATCAGTTATAAGGATAAGTAGACAATTGGGGGACTCAAATAAAAAATATGAGGCAGCATGATTAGATTTATTATATCGACTAGGACTAGTTTATGTATGTATTTTTAAATAAGTAATTTCTTTATATAACATTTAGTAATGTGGATAATGTGTTCTTTCATTTAAATCAAAGGGGTAATGAATGTTTTGGTCCCTACACTGCTAATTTCATGAGACTTGCAATGTACCATTTTTGAATTACCATCAAACTTGAATGTAATGTTGATTGGCTCTTTAGTGGATTAAATACAATTCTCATTAGTTCAATGGATATAATATAAATTTGTATCTTTGAGTAGACTATTCATTATGCAATAAAGGATTAAATTTAGGTTGGATTCTAATATCAATCACATGGTTTAGACAAGAAGAGGAAGGTTGATTTTAAATGTAAATCTAATAACCATGAAGAAAATAATATGAGCTTTACATTATGATATATGTGCGTAATGATCCATGTTGGAAATTTCCAAAATGGGTATATTATGATATTTATTTGTGGAATGAATTGAAATCAGGGATTCAATTACTAATCTGATGGGAATATGTTAGTTAACATTGAGAATGGAAAAAAAGATGAATTGAATTAACCTCCCACACTTTAGTGAAACAAGTGTAATAATAACCTGAATTATTCTAACCACAACCCAATCTCAATGGCTGGTGATAATGATTAATGTCAATAACTTCTAAAAACCATGTTATAAGGAGACATCTTAAGAAATATCTATTTTTAATGAGGGATGTTATAATAAAATGATGAAAGGAACACATACCATCCATTGTAGAACTACTAATGTCATATATGATTCTAGATCAACCATCTCATTCAAATATAAATAATTTTATAATGGTGTAATTATTACACAAAAACAATTAGATTTGGAATTAGTATTTCAAACCCTTATTGTTACAATGATTGCATTTAATGTCTAGGATTCCTCTTCAATTGTTGTTAGTGGGAATGTGCTTCATGAAAATCTTATCATTCTTTATTTGGCTTAATTCTATGACAACATAGTCATCGATTGTATTTATCTACCAAAATCCCAAACCATTTCTCAAGGATATAATGTAACGATATATATTTCATACCCTCTTAGGATTATCCGTCAATGTAACGATATGTGTGATCATCTAGTGGATATTACATCTAGTGTATGGGTCCTAATTCCAATTCAAAATAGATTTTTATCCAAAATGGTTTAAGAGAAAACTGACACCAATGAATTGTCTAATTTATTGGGATTTTTTGCTTGTCTTTCTGGAAGAGTTTCCCAGCCTTCCACCAAAATGTGTTGTTGATTTATCAATAAAACTCATCTATGGTTCCACACCTATTTCAATGACTTCCTATAGACTGGTTGTGATTGATTTTCAGAAATTAAAGATAAGACTCCATAAAATCCTTAATAATGAAATCATTTGACCACATGTGTATCATGTGAGTGACCCTATTCTTTTTTTAAAAAATACAGATGGATTATTGAGACTCTATGATGATCATCGTGTGTTGAAAAAGTTAACAATCATGAATAAGTATCTTCTTCTACATATTTGTGACTTTTTTTATAAAATATGTGGAGATAAATATGTTTCCTAGATTTTCCTTAAATATGGATATCAGCAATTATAGGTCATGAAATTTGATATACCAAAGATGGAATTACTCAAAAGGTATGGATGCAATGAATATATTGTGATTGTTTTTGGTCTTACTAATTTCGATTGTATATTCATGGATTTAATGAATAGATTATATATATATATATAGAAAAATCATATTTTTATATTCTATATAGATGGTATTATTATTTATTAAAAGTGAAAGTAATAACATGAATATCACATTAGACATGTACTTAAGACCTAATGGAAGGAGGAGTTCTATGAAAAAAATACACTTTGAGGATTTTGGTTTTATAATGATTCATTTTCGGGTACAACAATCTCAACAGATATTATATTAGTATATCCATCATATAAAAATTCTATTTAATGTTTTCCATGAAAAACCGCTATGAACCATAGCTTTCTTTGTTTGGATGGATATTATCAACATTTTTAGATAATTTATCAAGACTATATAATACTATAATGATGATAACATGAATGTGTGTCATGTTCCTCTAGAAATATTAATGTGAGGAAAAATTCATGAAAATTAATATATGGGTAGCTGGTGTACATGTACTCACATTACCCTATAGTGGAAAAGTTTTTTTTTAATATATAGGTATTTTTCCATTAAGGGATTAAGATGTGTTCTTATGAAGAATATTGTGGTTACCACTGATGATCTGTTCAAGTTGAATATTCATGAGAAAAAATTCCCAACTCATTGTTTGATGTAATATGTGGTAATATTTTAATTAATGAAAATTATGCATCATAATTATGGGGAAAAGTGTTATATATATACAATTCATAAAAGTATAAAATATATATTCACATAGAAGCTGATGACCACATGCCATATAAGATTCTTAGAATTAATAAAAGATTATTACTAATAAATACATTACAACGCAGTGAAATCAAACAAGGTGGTTGATGCATTGAGTCCGAATGATAATCAATACATATCCTTGATGTCGATAATAAAAGATCATATATTTATATATTTGGAAAGGATGGATGTAGAAATTCCAATGAAATAGGGAAATATTATCATTCTAAATTGAATGTTTAACCCCCCATCCAAGTGATATAGAAGGTAGGTATGGAGATACAAAATATATTAATAAAGTTTCTATTGTTTAACCATGATCATGATGGAATAATAATGTCATGTAACCATGTATGTGGTTCATAAATACCAGATTTTTAAAAGGATATATTAGAGTAAACTCATTGTTCTGTATTATTTATTCATATGGTATCTATGCTGATGTGTTTTGTTTTGATAGAAAACATCTTGTGGGATAGATTGATGAGATAAATCATAGAGATTGTATCATGGTTCTTGGTATGGAAACAAATTAATGCTAACAAAAAAATGTTAAAGGGTATGTTTCATCCATTACCTTTACAAACATGGATATGGGGGAAAATAACTATTGATTTTGACATTGGACTACCCAAAACCTCTATATGGTGTAATTATATATTGGTGGTAGTTGATTACCATACTATATTTGCACATATTATTAATATTAGTGAAGACATATCTATGGATCAACATTCCAGGATATACAATAAATAATTGTTAAGGTTGAATGGATTACTACTTTCTACTGTATCAAATTGTGATCCCTAGATTAACTTATTGTTTTGGAGAATTATTCAGTAAGAACGTGATATAGAATTGAGAGTCATAATTTATTATCATCATCATAAATATGGGATGTCTGAAAGTAAAATTAAAACAATAGAGGATATGTTCAGATCATGTTTTCTGAATTTCAATAGTGGATGGGATAAAAACCTTCCATAAGTTTAGTTTTATTTCAGAAATAGATTCCACAAAATCATTCATATCGAACCTTATGAATCCCAATATGGGAATAAATGCAGTGTTCCAATGTGGAGGGATGAGGTTGGTGAAAGAACTCTTTTGGAACCTATTATCACTGATGAAATTACTCATATGGACATAATCATTAAGGAGAATATCAATGCAGCACAATGTCGGAAGAAAATTTATAATGAAATTTTTTTTATTGATCTATAATTTTATGTTTTTGGAAAATAAACTTTACTAATCTGAACCTGGTAAAATGTTATGATATTTTTTACAAAACAGTAATTAAACCCTATGAATTTTATTCCCTTTGAGATTACTGATTATATTGGACTGGTACCCAATCGCATAGAACATTATCCAAATATATCTCAATTAGATGATGTATTACATGTATCACTCATGTGAAAGTACTCACCCGAAACATCACCTGTACTGAACTCAGAGGTCATTCAACTCGTGCAGGACCTATCTTGTAAGGAAGAACCAGTTGAAACTATGAATCCTATAGAGAACGTTTTTCGAAATAAGACCACTCAAATAGTCAAAATTTTGTGGGGAAATAATTAGTTATATGAAGATACATGAGATTTTTAGGATATTATTATATAAAAATAACCTCATTTTTACCCAACTAATGAAATCTAGTATGATATTCATTTTATGGGTCATTGAATGTTTCACCTCTAGTTTTTACTGTAATTTTTCATTGAATAAATTAAATTATCATTTATCTCATGAAATGATCTATGTAAATCATTAATTTTATGTTGAACATACATGGCATAAGTTTTAAAACAAAAACTTAGTATATAATGCAAGAATCAATGACTCAGTGGTCATTACTCGAAACATTGATGTTTCTAAGAAACATCTTTCAACTTTTATATTTATTTAAAGGAGATTATTATAACATAGATGTTAACCCTATTTATATAAATAGTAATTACAAATTTTTAATTATTTTGATAAAATTTTTATACAAATACATCATATTGATAAATAATGATAAAATGTTGGTAAATTCTTTACATATTTAGAAATACTATTTTCTAAAATGAACTTCTATTAATGTCCTTCTATGGAAACAAAATAAATTAATTTTACAAACATTAATAAATTCTATTTGATTAAATTTTCCTTATTTTTGAATTTATAAATATTAAATTATCTTAGGGTTAATTTATGTGGATTTTATAAGAAACATATTTTTTGGAAGAATATTAAATAATAACATATTGTAATTCAAAATAACATTTTTCATATAATTTATTTATAAGGATAAATTACATTTTGAATTGGTTTCAAAGAGTAATTTTATATAATTTTATTATCAATTAATCCAATATAAGTGATTTTAACCAATTTCACAATTAAATTGGATATAAAATCATAGCCTAATGTTGAATGTTTTTACATTAAAAACGTGCTTTGCCGACCTGAATGTAGGATTAAATTTGAATTAAATTTCCCCACTTCTATTTTATGAATTATTAAAAAAGTATTAAATATTTTTAATCCTAAAAATTTATAATGATTACTAAAGTAAAATTATTTTTTTAAAAATATTGATGAATGTAATTACAATTAATTACTTAGATTAATGTAAAATAATTCTTAACTAAGGAATAAAACATAAAAAATCATAAATGCCCTTGGAACTTGTCCAAAATCTATAATATGGCCATATTTGGAACCTATAATTAATTTTCTAGTCAGTGTAATATTATTTTATTCACTTGAGTCATGAAAAACAAGTGTGGATTTCACTCTTCAAATTTTTACCTGAGTGCCACTCCTCCAACACTATAAAAAGTTATCATTTCTTCCCAATTCTTCATACATCTAAAGAAATTTTTTTGGAAATAAATCGTAATAAATAACTCCAAAATGCCACTCCATTAATCTTTTAATACCCCATTTTGTAATAATGTTTTTGAAGGTCACCTTTGGGAATAAAAAAATAGATTTTACCCGATTTTGAGGTAACATATTCTCTCAAGTTGATTTCTTTTATTGTTCTTCTCCCCTACACTAACATATTATATGATTCTATAAAAAATATTGTTTTTATAAACAAGTATTTTTTTATGGTAATGTATAGACCTACACTTACACACACTTTTATTTATGTTTAACGAAACTATAGTATATGTGTTTGAATAACTTCCACCTCTCAAAATAATGATTGTTCATTTTTTTACCCTCATGGTGGACATAATGAAGATGAATATATTTTTATATTTCATATAGTATTTTCAATATGTATTGAATCATATTTATTCCTTTTACAACACACATATTGTTTTTACATTACATTGTGTGTAAATATGAAATTTGTTTGAGGAACTTTGGACCACTACACCCTCAAGGGTCTGGGATTCTTTCACAATCTCAATACAATGTATTGAGGATGTGTTTAGAGATTATATATTATATATATGATAAAAATAAAATAAAATACAATAAATTTTCATTATATATATATAGTAATAATTATTTTATTTTTTTCTTTTAACAAGATAATTAAATTGAAATAGCATTTAGGTGTACGTATGACCTACCATCAATATGAACATTGTATTCTATTTGATACATATAGACTCTATAATTTTTTATAATAAAAATATAATAAATATAAATGATATTTATATCCTGATGTAATTAATTAAAATCATGATATATGTATAAGGACAAATGATATTACAAATTAAGTAACATGCAAAGAACAAAGGGAATATTACCCCATGTGAAACCATAACAGATGATTGCAAACAAGAGGGTAATACAATGTAATAAAAAAACCATATATTTTAATATATATATTCATATTGTTCAATAATATTTTTATATTAAATTGATATTTTCTATAAGGTTTTTTTAATTAGTAAGAAGAGAGTGAATACCCAATGTAAGGGAATTTTATCTCACATATTATTTTAGTGTCATACATTCTATAATCACCACACACACATTTTGTGTCATGTATATATTGTCCAATGATGTTTTATTTGATTATTTTTATTAAATTTATTTGTATTTTCATATCCAATATATGATCATTATTTTATTGGTGATATGTTTCAATAGATACAATATCGGTAAAATAGTTGTGTCTCAAACATTCTTCTTTGATACTCCGGAATTTTTTTGAAACTAAATTAATTTTGAGGGTTTTATACATAAATTTTACATTTTATATAATTAATATAATATGTTAGATGATATTTTGTGCATCATGTAATTTTACTCTTTTTAGATGGTGATTCTTTGACCATGTTACCATGTTGTATTATTTTATTTGAAAGAATGCCATCATTTTTCTAAATTATTAATGTTTTTGTTTCGTTTACCGATATATTATGGTCCATCTCTCAAGAACACTCTTTAATTTTCTTATCCTATTATTATTTAATATATATTCTTTTAATTTTATATATTTCTCAGTCATTGTACATAAGAATTGTTTTTATAAAATATGATCATCTATCACTTCGCTAAAAAAATTGTGTATTAAAAAATCATGTTTTTAGAAATGTTATAAAAAATGTTATAAAAAGATCATTGTAGCCCATTTTCAAGGAAAAATTATTTAGAAAAACATTTTAATGTACTGCACTATTATTTTATTCTTTTTTGAAGTAGTTATAAAAAAAATCAAAAGGTTGAATATCAGAAAAAGTAAATTTAATCGAAAAATGATATTTTCATAAAGAATCTTTTTAGAAGATATAGTGAAATTATATCCCATCTAAGATAATATTCATTGGTTTTTCTCATTATTTCCACAGGAAATTATATATTTTTTTCTATCATATCATTTGTGTTAATGGATTATGTTTTTATTTCAAGATAATTATGAAATCCATTTCAAATTGAAGAATTATATGATTTTAAAACCCACTTCCTTTCACGGGTTCTATTTATGATCAAATGGTTATGAAACCTGTCTTTTTACATAGGTTACTATATGATTACATGTTTAGAAATATAATTAAATTTCATGCGCTATGATATGATTATTTTTGGTCTGTTGGAATATGTATGTATGCTTCCACATTGAGATGGATGGGACATATCTCCCCCTCCAATACATTCGTTAAAGACTTAAATTTCATTAGATAGATGAATAATTTATTGGGTGTGATCCTTGTCTATTATTCTAACAATTGAAGGAAACCATAACTAACATGATGATATAAATATTGTAACGAAGCAATTAAGATGTCATAGGGAGTAAACCTTGAATAATAATTTGGTATGGGTAGTGAACTCATACTACCAAGACTTTCTTATAATTGATGCCTTGAATGCTATATTATTTTAATATTATATATTTATATGTTATCCATATTTCCATGCTTTTTTCCGATGATTTTCTATCACTGGTTATCTTATTAATTTTCTTATGATTCATGTCTTATGATGAGTAATGATTAAAGTAATTATTTTTTTATTTGAACTTTGATGTGTAGGGTATGACGTTTTATTTTCATGATCATTTTCTCACACCCTTATGTTCATGATTATTCCTACATATCATCCTTTTTTAATATACTTCTCATTTTAGCTCACAAATTTTTATTTTTCATTCTTCTTGTTATGAAGATATAACTTCTTTTTTATGTGTTTTAGAAGCATTATTGTCAAGAAACACATAGTGGGAGACCATGTAGATCATTTTTACAAAGTGTTTATGTTTCAATTTTTCCAAAGGAACAATACCAATATATTATTTGGGTACCTTTTTGTATAAATATTTAATTATTACTCAAAAGTAATATAATGTTTATTTTTGTCGGGATTGGTTTTTTATAGGAATGGATTTTAATTATACCTAATTGAATTGGTGACTTATGGGAAGGAATATAGAGTGGGAGGTTGTAGGGCCAAATTATTCATATTTTTTAGAATTTATATGTGAGTGTGGTTATAGAAGAAAACAAAACAATAAAACCATAATGAAACATTGGATGCCTACTTTATATGATTTTCCATTACAGTCTAACCAATTAAATGGATAAGAAGTCCATTATATTCCTAAAATAATATTCACTATTTTATTTATGATATGGTCCCTTTTTTAATGTCATTTTTTAATTAAACTATTTTAGGTGTGTAGGATCGAAATAGTGATGTAGATGCTCAATATACAAGAGGGGGGGGGGGGGGGGGTTGAATTGTACACTTTAAAAATTCCTTTGGAACCTTTAAAGTAAGTCAAGAATAACTATGTTTTCCTTAAGAAAAAGAAAAGGCTATGTTTAACAAAGTTAAACATACCAAATTCACAACACCTCTAACACCGAATGCAAACTTGGAAAGAGATTCCAAAAGTAGATTCCGAAAATATGGTTCCGGAAATAGAATCTTAACAAAAGATTACAATATGAGATTCTACCTTAAAGGATATAGAATCTAAATGAAACAGAGTACAAATAAGGAAGTATAAGAAAGTTATACTTTCCTTAAAATACAAAATGCAGCGGGAATAAACATGTAGTAGAACTACAAGTAACAAGATAAAAGTCTTTTGACCCAAAGAGAAGGGTATCCAACAACCTTGGATAATGGTCCCTTGATTTATACTTTAAAGCATGTCTGTCTTACCCACACCAGGGTAAGCCCTCGATACGAAGATCAGATTCTCGGTCTTGCTATCCCCGCAAGCCCTCAACTTCAAGGTAGTTGGTAACCTCTGTCTTCTTCAGCAAGGAATCCCTCAAACTTTAAGGTAGTCGGCACCTCTGTCTTCCTATCCCCGGAAGCCCTCGAATGTAATCACGAACATTCAGAGTCGCACGAATCTTTGAGAGTTAATAAGAGCCTCTCTCTCTAAAAATCACTTCAAGCATGTATTTACATGAATAGATTATGTGTCAGCCTTTCAGCACTTCGACATCGAGCTCTTTCAAATGAGATCCTATTTATAGGTACGGTTGGCTCCTTCTCCAACGGTCATATTTCCCTTAAAGATCGGAGGGACCTGTACACGTGTCACTTAGACAACGGTTAGTTAATAAAAAAATATTAGACATCGTTTTATAACAAAACAAGTGTAACAGAATGTACGACATCGTTTTAAAATCTAACTCAAAAGTTCGGAATGAACGCTTCGGAGTGAAGGTTCGGAGTGTAATAAAAATAATAAAGAGTAGACAAATTATAGAAGTGTAAGCCAAATAAATGTTCAGAGTCTAACCAAAATATTTTTCCGAGTCTGAATTAATTCAGAATGTATAAAATAAAGATAATCAGATTCTATTTACTAGGTGAATTCGGAATGAGAATTCGGAATGAGAATTCGTCATCAGAATTCGTAATGAGAAATCATCATCAGAATTTGTAATGAGAATTCTTCATCAGAATTCGTAATGAGAATTCCTCATCAGAATTTGTAATGAGAATTCCTCATCAGAATTCGGAATGAGAATTCATCATCAGAATTCGTAATAAGAATTCGTTATTGAACTTCATAAGGATTCATATCCTGAGTCTGTAGTATAACTTAGTCAGAGTTCGTATCCGGAATTCGGAATGAAACTTCCTTATAGTTCTTATCCAGAATTCGGATCCTAAAACAGAATGCTTCATATCCAAGTTTCAACGATTCCGAGAAAATTGAAATGAATCCGAATCTCATACTTAAGAAAAATATGGATGAAAATATGATAAGGATATTTTTTCTTATAAAAGCGATTTAGCTTATAAAAGCAATTTTCCTTATGAAAGGAATTTCCCTTATAAAAGAAATTTTCCTTATAAAAGAAATTTTCCTTATAAAAGAAATTTTCCTTAAGAAAACAATTTTCTTAAAGGTAAGGTGTTTGTGATTTTCAAAACAAGAAGGAATGGAAAAGTCATAAGGAAAACCTTATTGACTCAACAATCTCCCCCTTTTTGGAAAGCACAAACATCCTTACAAAAAAGAGATTCTAAGAAGATAAAGCTTATCTCCCTTGCTTTAAGGATATAGATGAATACAACTAACTTCCCCTTAGGCATTGAAACTCTATGGATCGTATTCTAGATGTCCAGAGTGACATTTTATTATGAATAAAGAAGTCTTCTTTAAAAAACACCCCCTAAGATAGACTCTTATTAGAGTTCTTCTTTCTTACAGATCGTTTCCTTCTCCTCCTTATATAAACTCTTATTAGAGTTCTTATTTTTATTAAGGATCTTTTCCTTCTCCCCCTTTGTGATTTTCAAAAAGAAATCGAGGGAATGGAAAAAAATAACAATGTGCCTGAAAAATTAGTAATAACAACAAAAGAAACGAGGGGCACAATTTTCATTAGGTTTAAAATCTCGGCAACAAAGAAAATTAGATATAACTAAAAGATCGGATTTAGTTATTTTGGATCTTTTTCCTTCGACATGAGCCCCTTAAGAATAGTCTTGATCTTCTTCAGGTCTTTATGATCTTCTTCAGCTTGCGTCCTTAAGACCCATATCATTGTAGATTGAGCTTCAATATTTTCTTCTTGAGATTTCATCTTTTCTTCCTGAGCCTTGATCTTTTCTTCCTGAGCTTTCATCTTCTGTTCAAACTCAATCAGATGATCCCTTTTAGACTTCTAGTTTTGAGAAACAGAATTCAGCTTCCCATTCAGATCTCTGACTTCTTGAATCTGAAAGTTCTTTTCATCTGTCAGCTTATCTTCAAAGGAAGAAGTTAACTCATTTATCTTCTTGTCCTCGGTCTCCAAAGCATCTTTAACATTGTCTTGAAACTCATCGAATAACCTCATCTCTTCCAACAGTCTTCCTCGACCAGCTCGTCATTCTCTTGAAATATCTTTTATGGGATTAATAGCCAACAAGAAAAGATTTCAATTCAGCTTCTATCTCGACATACATATCCATAACCAAGGATACGGAATCTGATTTCTGATTCAGAGCATGTTGCAGCATTTGGCATCTTGAGTCTATAGTCGAGATGGTCGGAATGGAACCAACTAACTTCTTCAAAGATTGAACAACAAAGTCACGTCCCTACGAGGATGACTCCGAATCTGAAAAATTACATTGAGAATTTTCTTCCTCAATAAGCCCCAACTTCCTTTTAGAAGAATCTCCAAATTTTCTTTTCTTGCTAGCCACTGATTTCGGAGTCTCAACAAGGAGTTGCTTTCCCGTGTCCTTTTTCAGAATCGATTCTTGATCAGGAGTTTTCTGCTTGCCAGTAGACACTTGAATAATATCATCAACAACTTTTTGAACAACATCTTCCTCATTCTTATCCTTCTCTGGTGTTACTAACATAGAGGATTCAGCCTCTGAAGTTCGGAGTGATAGGTGTTCCGAAGGCGACCCTTTATAATCATCTACTTCTTTCAATAAGTCTCTTGTTTCACCACTTCCTTCAGCAACTACTTCTTCCTCTTCCACTTGTTGAATCTGCTCATGTTGCTCAACATATTCAGTTGTAATCTCTTCCGGAAAATTAAGGTTTCTTCCTGGAGTCTCAGGTAGAGATTCCAAGGAGAACGATCTCGAAACTGGAATGCTTCCAGATACCATCTCATTAAACTTTAACAATTCTTGGACTGCCTCGGCTTCTGTCATCTTCTTCTTGAGCTTCTTTTCCTTTACTTGTTTTTCAAGCTCATCAGTAGTTCTCTCCTTCAAAGCCTTAGCCTCCGCAGGGTCCAATCCGAAATGCGGATCCCCTTCTTTCCTTTTCTCTTTATCTACTCTCCACCTCGCAAAAACTTCATCTAGATAGGTTTTCTTCTTCTTTGGTTTGGGAGGTGCGGTTTAATCTTCCGTAGCTTTAGGATCCTCAACTTCAACTATAACTTCTTTCAACATTCTTTTCTTTACTGGTTTTGATGATTCCGGTTCTGCAACCTTCGGAGCCACTTCTTCTTGATTAGGCAAATCGAAGAACTCACCAGTCTCCTTATTGAAAGCCACATCCATCCTCTTAAGAGTACCATCGCTCACTAGCATAATCTTGCAAACTCTTGGCATAGATTTGGAAGCCTCCTTGATAGACTAAAGGCACCGAACTATCAACTTCGAGAGGATTTCTGGATACATAATAATCTGAGATCTTAGATTTCCTTTCTCCAAATTTTCAAGAGTGATAAGAATGCGCTTCATCAAGTTAAACTTCCTTAGATTTATCAGGAAATCTAAGATATAGATCTCTCTCTTCTTCAAACTGTCTTTATCACCTTTCCTCGGTACGATAAGCCCTTACACCCACAATTCTAGAATCCGGAAATTTGTAGACAAACATGCAATCTTTGGAGGCTTGTCATCAGCCAGTCCGAGAGTTTCAAAGGCTTTTCCCTTGTCGAAACTACCCTTAGAGTCCGGAAAAATGTGAGATATGAACTCGGCTTCTCCATCATAGGTCAGCCCTACCAAGCTTGCTTCCTTGGTATAAGAAAGCTTGTATGTCTTTCCATAAGACTTAAAAGAAAACTTCTCCCTATTATCTTCCTTAAATAAGGAAACTGATTTATAGAACTCCACAAGTAACTCCGAAAAGATATCATCTTGATTCCCCGGTTTGGATACTACAATATCTTCCCAGCCATTTAACTTAATTTTCTTTGAAATAAGATAATAATAGTTGTTGAAGAAATCCGGATGGACTAGCCATTCCTTGTAAACTAACCATTGTGAAATAGGTTTGGTGGATGACATCTCTTGAGATGCTAACTCTGCAGACATTTGGATCTGAAGTCTTCTGAGAAGTTCGGAACAGAGAAGTCTGATGTTCGAAACGACTTTAAAACTGAGAAGCAGAGATTCGGGACGCGAGAGATTTAAATCGATGTGGGACGCGTATTTGGGTCCCCATTATATAGGCAATGGAACGACAGTTCAAATTCCTCGGTTGATCTAACGGTTGGGATAAGATGAGATCAGATATGACGGTTGAAAACTTGAATCCGATCTTTTTGAGGTTTTTTTTAAAAACAAAGAATTAAGAAAACTATAATCCGAAAACATAATACAAGAAAATATCATCAAGTAAAGTATGACTACGAAAACTGGAGTAAGGAAATCATACCTTTGGGATTGGCTTAGGAGGATTATTCGTAATTGGTAACATTTTTAAAAAAAACTTTACTACGAAATAGTTTACAAAACTCATTACGAAAAATAAACTTAATAAGGAAAAACATAGTACGAAATTTTCATTCAAAAAAAACATTATGAGGGATTCGGTATGAAAATCCCGTTATGAAAATACCAGTACGAAATTTTCCAATCCAGACATTTTCAATATGAACACTTCCATTCTAGAAGTTTTCTGTACGAACATGTCCATTCTGAAAAAGTTGTAGTTCCGGAAATCTCCATTCCAGAAATCTTCGTTCCGAAAAGTTTGAAAACAAATTTTTGAAAAACTTTGTTATTCTATCAAACAAATGTACTCCCCCTATGAAAAGGAGTGTATTGTTGTAAGGAGTATTTTTCAATAGAAACTTAATTAAAGAGGATTACCTTACAGTTATCATTCCTAACTTCTGTTTAATGTATTCAAATCTATCAGAAGGAAAATATTTTGTGAAAATATCAGCAAGTTGATCTTGCGTTCCAATAAGCTGAAGAATAATATATCCTCTTAGTGTGTGATCCCTGAGAAAATGATGCCTAATATCTATGTGTTTTGCACAGGAGTGATGTTCAAGGTTCTTACTTAGGGCAATTTCACTTGTGTTATCACACAAAATTTGAGTTTTAGTAAAACTTAAGCCATAGTCTGTGAGTGTGTGTTGCATCCACAACACTTGAGCACAACAACTTCCAGTTGCTACATATTCAGCTTCAGAAGTGGAGAGTGCTACAGAATGTTGCTTCTTTCAGGACCTAGAAACTAATGAATCTCTTAAGAAATGACATGTTCCGGATGTACTCTTTCTATCCATTCTATATCCACTAAAGTCAGCATCGGAAAATATTTTTAGGATAAAATCATTTTCAGAAGTATAAAATAATCCTAGATCCATGGTTCCCTTAAGGTAGAGAAAAATAAAGTTTACCGCCTTTCAGTGAGATTCCTTAGCATTGGATTGATATCTTGCACATAAGAATACTGAGAACATTAAGTCTGGTCGACTAGCTGTCAAGTAAAGTAAACTTCCTATCATACCTCTAAAAGATGTTTGATCTACTGGTTTCCCAGCTTCATCAAGATCTAAAGAGTTTCAGGTACCAATAGGAGTACTTATACTCTTAGTGCTGTCATAACCATACTTTTTAAGAAGGTCATTAATATACTTATGTTGAGATATGTAGGTTCCTTCTGGTTTTTGAGAAATTAGAAATCCAAGGAAAAATGTTAACTCACCCATCATACTCATTTCAAACTCAGATTTCATTAGACTAGCAAAAGTGTCAGTCAAAGATTTCTGAGTTGAACCAAATATAATGTCATCAACATAAATTTGAACAATCAAAACATTTTTCTTATCATTCATTATAAAAAGGGTTGGATCTGCATTTCCATTAACATAAATATTTTGAAACAAAAATCCAGTGAGTCTATCATACCATGCTCGTGGGGCTTGTTTAAGACCATACAAAGATTTGGTAAGTCTAAAAACATGATCAGGAAGTTTTGTAATTTCAAAACTAGGAGGTTGATCAACAAAAACATCCTATTGAACATAACGGTTAAGAAAAGCAAATTTCACATCCATTTGGAAAAGTTTGAAATTAAAGAATGCTGCAAAGGCAAGTAGAATACAGATAGATTCACGTCTAGCTACTGGAGAATATGTTTCTTCATAGTCTATTCCCTCTTGCTGATTATAGACATTAGCAACAAGTCTAGCTTTATTTCTTACTATGAATTGATTTTCATCACATTTATTTCTGAAAAACCATTTTAATCCAATAACAGAAGTTTCCTTAGGTATTCCAAACAAGGTCCAGACTTGATTCCTTTCGAATTCATTTAGTTCATCTTGCAAGACTTTAATCTAATCATCATCACCTAAAGCTTCATCAGTGCTTTTAGGTTCTAATTGGGAATGAAATGCTAGATGTTATAATTCATTTCATAAGGAACTTCTAGTCCTTACAGGTTGATTTACATCACTGATGATACTATCACTGGGATGATTCTTAAGAAACACCTGATTTGGGTTTTGTAAAACCTGTTCATCAACATAGGGTAGAAAGTCTTATGGGTTAAATGTTTCAGAAGTATCTTCTTGAACAATTTCCTTATCAGATGGTTCTTCTATCAAAGGTTGATAATTAGTTTTTGAAAACACATCCGAGGAAGAAGGTAGGGAAGGTTTGAAAACAAAAGGATCTGACTCATCAAATTTTACATGTACTGTTTCCTCAACAGTGCAAGTATTTTTATTAAAAACTCTATAAGCCTTAGAGGTTGTGGAATAGCCTAAGAAAATACCTTCATCTGATTTTGGTGCGAATTTATGTAAGTTATATTTAGTATTCAAAATGAATACTTTGAAACCAAAAACCTTGAAGTAGGATAGTCTTGGTTTTCTACCATTCCATAACTCATAAGGAGTTTTATTAAGAAAAGTTATAATTAAAACTCGATTTATAGTATAGCAAGCAGTACTTACAGCTTCAGCCCAAGAATGTCTAGCAATAGAATATTCACTCAACATGATTCTAGTTATCTCTTAAATAATTCTATTTCTCCTTTCAACTACACCATTCTGTTGAGGAGTTCAAGGTGCTGAAAAATTGTGCGTAATACCTTTCTTACTACAAAATGTTTGAAAATTAGAATTTTGAAATTCTCCTCCATGATCACTATGAATAGTTTTCAATGGAAGGTTTTTCTCATTTTTAACTTGAGCTCTAAAAATTTTGAAATAAGAAAAAGCTTCATATTTCTTTGCTAGAAAATAGACCCAAGTAAAACTAGTGTAATCATCAACTAGAACAAACACATAGTATTTGCCTCCAATACTGCATGTTTGTGTTGGAACAAAAAGATCCATGTGCACTAACTGTAATGCATTTGTTGTTGAGACTTCACCATTTGATTTAAAACTAGATTTATGTTGCTTGCCATATTGACATGAATCACAAACTTTAGAAGAATCAAATATAATCTCCAGTAGATCCTTAACTAGTTTCTTCTTAGAGAGTTTACATAGGTTTCTAAGGTTACAGTGTCCTAGTCTTCTATGACATAACCCGGAATGATCTTCCATTGCACTTAGGCAAGGTAAATCTTGACTATTGTGGTCTTCTAGGTTCAAAGTGTAGACATTCACTTGCCTATTGGCTGAGAAAATAAAATCTTCCTTGTAATTGTGTACTAAACACTTATCATTCCTAAAATTCACAAGGTAACCTTCATCACATAACTGACATATGCTAATGAGGTTGTTCTTAAGACCCTTAACCAAAAGATCATTTGAAATCAGGGTTTTACCTAAAAGAACAGTATTACCAATACCAACAATCTCACCCTTAGCATTATCTCCGAAAGTTACCTTTCCTCTTTCTTTTTGATAATCTTTTCAAAATATCTTTTGTTACCAGTTATGTGTCGGGAAAATCCACTATCCATGTACCATGTATTATTGCTGGTACTCTCTTTATTTTCCTGAAATCAAGAAGAAAATTAGACTAGGATTCCAAACTTGTTTGGATCCGAGATTTCCAGACAATAAAATTTTAGGGACCCACATATTCTTAGAAAAGAAAGATTTGTGAAATCCTAATGATTGGGTTTTTTTAAGGGACAATTCTTTGCCCAGTGACCACCACATTGACATTTAGTACAAAATGGGTCACTTTGAGGAAAAAAATAACTATAACTAAAATTGGTTTTGCATGGGTATAACCAAATCCGGATTTATTTCATAAAGGTCTTATTTGAGAATACATTTTATCAAAATTTTCCTTACCATGGGTAAAGTTTGATAAACAATTATTTAAGGAAAAAATTTCGGATTTGAGTTTTACAACCCAGTTTTTATCCTCAAAATCATTAGTTTTAGAACTTGAGATAGGATCAAAAACATTTTTATTAGAAATTACTTTTTCTAATTCTTTAGAAAGTTTGTTCTTCTAAAAACTTACTTCCTCAAGATTCTTTGAAATACATTCAAAATCAGTATTTTGCTTATCAAGATCTTTATAAAGATCTGATATCTCTTTTGTAAGAATAGAATTCCTAGAGTTTTCCTTATCACGTTTCTTATTGAGTTTGGAATTCTCAATTTCAAGAAGTTCAATTAACCTAGAGACTTCTTCATACGTAGGTAAAGTATTTTCTTCATCAGAAGAAGATTCTTCATCAGAAGAAGATTCTTTATTAGAAGAGTTATAATAATTACTATCATTAGAATTTAAAGAAACATTGGTCAATGATTCAGCATTTCATACCTTAGCCATAAAACAATGATTATCAATAGGTAATCTGGCTATAAGACCAAGATTCTTCTGTCCTAAAGATTCATAATTAGAAGATTCATCTGAAGAGTCACCACCACTTGCACTCCAGGTGTCATTGGCTTTCAAAACATTCTTAGCTTTAGCTTTATAATATTTCATTATGTTCCTGTCTGAATGCCTTTCTTTTCTTTCTTTCTTTTTGAGCATAGGGCAATCTGGTCTAATATGTCTAGCTCTTTTTCATTCATAACAAGTAACTTCTCCATCTTTCATTTCTTTCCTTTCCTTTTTCTTATATTTATATTGAAAATTTTTCTGGCCAGCTATCTTGTTCATCCTTCGAGCAGGATTTGCTATTTCATTTTCTGAGACTTCACTCTCACTAGATTCAGATTGGAAAATAACTTTCTTAGACTTGGATCTGGTTACTCTCTCAGGAGTCTTAGCTTTCATCTAATTTTAAGTTGTAGTAAAAGCAACGGTACCATTTTAATTCTTCTTCATGATGTTGTCAGAATCTCTCTTCATTCTTGTTTCATGTTGTAGAAGAGTTCCAAAAAGCGCATCAAGAGAGATCTGAGTGACCTTCCTGTTTTCATCTATAGCTGTTCTTTTGGATTCCCACTCATTGGGCATAATATCAATTATTTTATCCAAAAGATCATCATCATCTAAACCATTCTCTCCCATAGATTGTAAGCTGTTGACTATAGTCATGAATCTCTGTTGAACTTTACAGATTGGTTCTCAATAAGGAAAGTTGAAGCCTTGATATTCATCTCTAAGCATAGCTCTTCTAGTCTCAATAACTTTAGAAGTCCCAAAGTGTGTAACCTCTAACTTCTTCCAGATACAGTTAGCTGCTTCACAAGAAGAAATTTGGCTATATATATTTCTAGTCATTGAACATAGTAGAGTTTTGCGTACCTTATAATTGAGTTGATATTCTTGCTTTTACTAGTTAGTGAATGTTCTAACTTCCATGTACGGAATTTTATAATCACCAGTAAGCATTATAAAATTATCCACACCAGTGTTGATAACAAAAGTCTTCATTCTATCTCTCCATTACACATAGTCATTACCATCAAATATAGGTGGCCTTGTAGGATTTAGATTATCAATCGAACCAACATTAATTCATGCTATACTAGAACAACCCTTGGCACACAAATTTGTTAGTAGCAAAAGTTTTGTAATAACAATGTTCGGAATGATAATGATCAGAATGACAAAGTTCGGAATGACAAAGTGAGCAAGAAAAACTTATTCGTATGTATAAGTATTTCAGAAACCTGCTCTAATACCAATTGTAGGATCGAAATAGTGATGTAGATGCTCAATATACAAGAGGGGGATGAATTGTAAACTTTAAAAATTCCTTTAGAACCTTTAAAGTAAGTTAAGAATAACTATGTTTTCCTTAAGAAAAGGAAAAGGCTAAGTTTAACAAAGTTGAACTTACCAAATTCACAACACCTCTAACACTGAATGCAAACTTGGAAAGAGATTCCGAAAGTAGATTCCAGAAATATAGTTCCGGAAATAGAATCTTAACAAAAGATTACAATATGAGATTCTACTTTAATGCGTATAGAATCTAAATGAAACAGAGTACAAATAAAGAAGTATAAGAAAGTTATACTTTCCTTACAATACAAAATTTAGTGGAAATAAACAAGTAGTAGAACTACAAGTAACAAGATAAAAGTCTTTTAACCCAATGAGAAGGGTATCCAACAACCTTGGATAAAGGTCCCTTGATTTATACTTTCAAGAAGGTCTGTCTTACCCACACCAAGGTAAGCCCTCGATACGAATATCAGAGTCTCTATCAGGCTATCCCCGCAAGCCCTCAACTTCAAGGTAGTTGGCAACCTCTGTCTTCCTCAGCAAGGAAGCCCTCGAACTTTAAGGTAGTCGGAAACTCTGTCTTCCTATCCCCGGAAGCCCTCGAATGTAATCACCAACATTCAGAGTCGTATGAAGCTTTGAGAGTTAATAAGAGCCTCTCTCTCTAAAAATCACTTCATGCATGTAATCACATGAATCAAAGATTTGTCAGCCTTTCATCACATCAACATCGAGCGCTTTCAAATGACTTCCTATTTATAGGTATGGTCGGTTCCTTCTCCAATGGTCATATTTTTCTTAAAGATCGAAGGGACTTGTACACGTGTCACATAGACAACGGTTATTTTATAACAAAATATACGACATCGTTTTATAACAAAACAAGTGTAATAGAATGTACAACATCGTTTTAAAATCTAACTCAAAAGTTCGTAATGAACGCTTCGGAGTGAAGGTTTAGAGTGTAATGAAAATAATAAAGAGTAGACAAATTATAGAAGTGTAAGAAAAATAAAAGTTCGGAGTCTAACAAAAATATTTTTCGGATTCTGAATTAATTCAGAGTGTATAAAACATAGATAATCAGATTCTATTTACTAGGTGAATTCAGAATGAGAATTCGGAATGGGAATTCGTCATCAGATTTCGTAATGAGAATTCTTCATCGGAATTCGTAATGAGAATTTTTCATCAGAATTCGTAATGAGAATTCATCATCAGAATTCGTAATGAGAATTCCTCATCAGAATTTGGAATGAGAATTCGTCATCATAATTCTTAATAAGAATTCGTTGTCGAACTTCATAAAGATTCATATCCTGAGTCTGTAGTAGAACTTAGTCAGAGTTCGTATCCAGAATTCGGAATGAAATACATAGATAAAAAAATGGAATTGGTGGTTTTTGTGTGGAAGATTCAATAAATATGAATCCATCCCAATATGATAAATAATTTACAAATTAGTAGTATACCTATGGATTATCATTCCCTAAATTAAAATATATCACTACCCACTTTGAAAGTGGGTTTTTTCAGAATATCATGTCACAAACTTCAAACTCTATCACTTTTAGATGATTTCAAAATGAAATTTATTTTCAACAATAAGATGCACACATATTATGATGAATGTATCTGAACTAATCTTTAATTTACATAGCTATATTATGTTCTAATATAACCCTTTATCTAACTCAATTCCATCAAGTTAGAGTTATTCATTTCTAACCGTAGTCAGCTTTATAAGGATCTATATAAATGATGGTGTGAAAGTTATTATTGTAAATAATATTAGTACAATTAAGGTTATTGAAACCCACTAACATTGAAATTATAATGTAAATATCTCAAACAATCATATAATGTATTTCTGTTCATTTCAAACCCACCCAAATCATATGGATGATAGGTAGTAGTGAAAAATGATCATATATCCCAAGCATACTGAATACATTAGGAAAACATTTAGGTAAACCAATGATCCCAAACAAATATAACTGATTGATGTAAATAGTCAAATCAAACCATTTTCATAATTTAAATCTATTTATGGTGATATTTCTAGAAATATTATATAAAGTATATAATTTTTGATTACATATTAACATAGTCCAGTAAAACAATGAATATTACTATCACATTTATATGAATTTGGGAGTCCTGTGAAAAAACTAGGTGATATTGTTTCCCACTTCCAATCAGTTTATGATAATGTTTGTAATAAACCCTATTAAATATCCCCCTCATCCTTAATCTTTATACACCCAGAACATTAAGAAACATGCCCTGAAATATCTCTCTTTATTCCATCCCATCATAAACAATTATCCCCCTAAATAAACATGTTCATAATTCTATAATGAATAAATAAAATCAAATAATGAGAATAATCTATCATCACCATCTTCACTTAAGATAATGTTATAGATATCCTAAACATTATTATTCTATTATATTCATGGTTAAACACAGAAAAATTTCTATAAATTATTTGGAGTTCTACATATTTATTGGGTTCCTCTTTAATATTCACTTGTATTGATGATTGAACACCCAATTGAGTAAGATAAGATTTTCATTATTATATAATTATTTCAAAATAAATAATTTAAAGTCCATAAAAATAGAATCTTTTTTAATCCCCACCATAGAAAATATACCACGATCCCTTTGACATAGAGGATTATTTGACTTGTTTTCATTCCCATGGAATTAATGTATTGACATTTCATAATCATTAATTTACTCCAACCTTCATTAGTGGAACATGTTCACCTCTAACTGAGAAAATATATTTATTAAACATTTTTTATTAGTATATATATAACAAATTTCTCCAAATATATAATACCCATATATATCATTATGAATCTTACAATAGGTAAGTCCAAATCCTAGTTGCGTAATATTTCTCATAGACAGTAAATTGTAATGGGGAATATTTTATAAAAATATAATTCTATATGATGAAACATCATAATCCCTTGTTTAATGCATCACAATAGACTACAAACCATTATCCAGTATAGGGTTTTGTAGGAACATGTCCTATAATAAGCATTAACATCAGTTCCCTAAATCAATTATCACATTCATTCATATAAATAATCTTATAACCATTAAAAGTTTTCTTTTTTGTGGATTTTATATCCCTGAAACATTATCCCAAAAAACTGATAGTATCTATCAAAAAAATATATTGATATTACTTACAATGATTGGTATATAAATTTTTTAAAAACGTCATTCATTAATGGGTTTATCTATATATTCCCATCTGAGATTATTTAACCCATGAATGATAAATTCCTAGTCCAAAAATCACACTATGTAAATTATTCAAAAATATAATCATTTATCTTAGTCAATAACACAATTATCTAATGATTATTGTGTTATTCATTCCTCACAGAATAAATAAAAATATGATCTATTAGGTCTTTCAAAAACATATTAAAGTAACTTATAAAGACTATATTCATTAAATCTATTATGATAGCTTTGGAATTAGTAGAACCAAATGTAAGAACTATATATTAATGGTGTATATACCTTGTTGGAAAATATATATTTGGTAATCCATTTATTTTTTACTCCAATGGTTGTTATCTAGAACAAAGATAGTTATTCTAAAAGTATTTATCTCTATATATTTGATCAAATATGTCAACATTATGGGGTAGATGATACTCAAAATTGATTGTGATCATGTAATGTTCTTAATCATCAATATAAATAAATATTAATCTCTATTTATTAATAAAAAATGGAATAGGGTGACCCCATGGTAACACACATGGATGAATAAATCCCTTGTATGTGTCTCCTGTAGTTTCTTCTTCAGCTCTTTCAACTAAATTAGATCCATACTATATTGAGTATTTGATATGTGTGGGGGAATAATATATAAGTTCTATTTAAAACTCATCATCGCAATATTGGTGTAATACTATGAAAATAATTTATAATGGTATCATTAAAATGAAAAACTATATACATAACTATATTTTTGAGTATAATCCCAACAACCTCTAATAAATTCCCATTTCTAATACGAATAATAACCCATATAATGGTTGTAATTTTTGTCAAAATTTCATTTATTTTATCACACTAACAATTGATTTACATGTCTATCATAGGGTAGTATAAAATTTAACTTATTTTTTCAAACGAAGCCCATAGGCTGACCATGTTCATCTCACATGAGGAGTGTCATAATCAATTAAATAACTAAATTTATTCCAACAAATCATACACATTTTGTTTTTTTGATTATTTATTGAAAATAATGGTTTTTTGTTTTAATAGAAAAATGAAATGTATAAATAGAATATCTTTGATATATTTGAATATTATGAGATATTAAAATTATTTAATAGAGGACATGGTCATAGTTTTGTGTTCAGGGTTTCTTTCATTTCTTTTAAAATTATGTTTCAAAATACATTAACATCGAAAATGTATATCTACTCTCTATCTTGAGAGGTTATTTTCCATTCCTATGAAACCACATTGGTGTATCAAATGTTCACCTCCCACTTTATAATGTATAAAAGAATTTGAGATTCCTGTACTGGTGGATGTTCATCTCACCCACACATTTCTTAATTATACATCACAATTCAAATCATGTAATATCATAATGTCATATGAAATAACAATGAAAACATTTAACAATCATCCAATTACATTCCCCAATTTATTCACATTCATGTACCAATGTGAAACTAGATAATTGTAGGAAAGAGGAGGGGAGATCATGTGATATTTGAGTTGGAAGTGAAAGAGTGGTGGAAGAAGAACAAAAAAGTTTAATCGAAATATAAATGAATTTATTTCATGGGAAATGAAAAAAAAGAAAATATAAGGAATAAAATACAGTCACATCAACATCCCTACCATGCGGTGCTAAAATAGTTCCTTATGATATATTTACATCACTATGGATTATTTTTATGGTGGAGAACCTATCAAGGATTTCCTTGCATAATGAAATACATAATGTTGCGTGTTATGAAATAAATTAAAGATGTGTAATGTTTTTTCCAGAAATTATTCCTCCATTTTCAAACGGATATTCATTTTTGACCCCTAGAACTTTTCTTCACATGTCCTTGAATCTGATGTAGCATCAATATATCTTCAATAATATATTTTCACCCTATTACATGGTGTCTACTCATCCTAATTTATTATTTATTTTCTGGTTAGTTGTCAAACTATTTTTTATCTTATTTAATAAATCACCATAAAACTAAATACCAACAAGAATAATGTATTATCAATTATTAAAATTGTGTTATATTTATTGAAATAAGAAAAAAAATATGACCTTGTCAATTACATCACATGTATAACCTTCTTGTCCACAATTATTAAACCTAAACAAAATTTAAAAATAATATCATTGTAACAATTTTTAAAATTCAAATGCAATAAATTGAAATGATTGTAAATGTAAAATAATAATTATAATTTTATAAAAAATCATTCATCTCCTCACTATTAAAGGTAATAATTCATTCATTAATTTTACTTTTCATCATTGGAAACAATAATTATTCTTCTTTCTTGTCCTTTTATTTTTCTATTCATTATTAATTTTCATTATAGTTGCTATTTACCTCACATTGAAATCATTATTTTCATATTTCAATGTAAAAAATATTACAATAATTTTTTCATACCTAATGTTCATTTCAATTTATATATTATTACAAGGACTATATCATCTCTACAATGAAAATACAAAATATTAAAATTAGTTTTTATGGAATTTCATCAAACATCACAAATATTCAAGTCTTGAGGTTGGTAAAATAAATTATTAATAATAAATATCAAATATCAGGTTTGCCTCTAATGAATATTTTATGATATAAAATGACAATTCTAATGAAATACTTATCCCATTTTAAAATTTAAATCCCCAAATATCAATGTATGCACATGAAAAAAAGTAATATAAAAGTTATTAATGATCTATTTCCCATTTTTTATTTTTCAAATGGTGTTCATAAGAGAAATATCACATCTCATCCTAACAACATATGATCAAATGGCATATGTTCTGTTAATAATAAATTTTTTTCCTACCTAGAAAAAAACCATTTTTATGAAAAAAAATCATGAGAGGTTAATAATAATGTATATAGAGAATTTTCAATTTCTCAAACCTTATGGAAACCACCAAAAAAATTATATAAACATCCACATACCATAAAAAATATCCCCCCTACATTGTAATTTGAATATTTTGAAATATACAATTATTATTCTAGAAATGGATACAATAGGATTATTGTAAGGGTTATTTACTACCAAGGCAATTCATTAATTATATGTAAAAAATGTGCATTGATGTCATGGTGGTATCAAATAAAATGGTCTCAATTATAAAATTACCCATTCATATTTAAAATGATTCTATTCAATGATTATTTTGATAGAGTGATAATAATTTTCAAGAAATGAAAATAGAATTGTCTCTAAAGAAATTCACTATTGAATAAAATAAGACCTATTGGATTGGAATTTTCATTTGGGATGACGATATATGGATTGGGCTAATTAAAATGGAAATGAACATATTTAATATATCAATCAACATCAATTAATGAAAATATAAACATTTCAAATATTTTAATAATTTCATTTAAAAGAAATTATTGTTGAGAAAAATGTTGATATTTCATATTAGTTAAATAATATTTCAACCTTATTCATCCATTTTATCATTTTCTCTTCTAATCATGTCAATATTTGAAATTTTTGAATATTTATTATATATTGTAACTCAGGTCTCCTAGATCGACACAAATGTATAAGAGTTCACATCGGACATGGAATTATTTTTAAAATATAAATATAATTGTAATTGTGAGAGTATAAATTTAATTAGTAATTAGAACATATAAACACATCACAGTAAATAATATCTTCATGTTTCACATGTTCTTGTTATGAAATATTATGTTCTACCTCGGTTCACAACATAAACACCTTTAGTGATTTGTATTTTTATTTAATGGCCCAGTCTTAAAAATTTTCATGATATGCATTCCATACATAAAAATCAATTAAATTAATGATGTGATTTTTTTCTAATATCAAGGGATTCTTCTAAATTCAATTTGGTTCCATATAGACCCACAAGAACAGGTCTGCAATGTGTAAGGAAAACACCATTTTTGATAAAAATGATATCTTCATTGGAATATATTCTACGGAATCCTACCTAAAACTAATTATCGAAACATAAATTCATAAAAAGAAATAATGGAAAGGAAAAGACATATCATTTTATGATCCCACAAGAATTCATCATTTTTTTACTGCCTTTAGATGGGTTGTAGTATTTGTTTTCAATAGTATATCAATGGGTGGAGTTTCTTAGATTTCAACCACCACATGTTCCATTTCCCAACATGAAAAATTATTCATTTTTAGCTTAATTACAGTAATAGAATACAACATCCCTACCTCTTTCAAAATGTGGTATATCATGAATGGTGGGCGTAGGATGGTTTATGCTACCGTTCCCACCATTCAATTGTGAAATGTATAATGTCTTATTTATTTTCCAATGATTTTTTAAGCAATGATACATTAAAATTATATTAAACGGTGAAGAGATAATGTTGATTAATATTGATGAAATTTAAGCATGACAAATTATGTTTGATATCTTCCATTTTTTTATTGTTTAACTCTATCTGTCGTTCATTCTGTATATCCATTGGGATCCCTTCTTCTTATAAATAATTAAATGTTCAATGTATTTAGTGATAACATGGTGTTCCTATACTTTTTAATTTTTATTTCAATCATCTTCTTTTAGGGATTCAGTTGACATAGCCAAAATTCGAGAATTAAAACAGTTGGGGGATTCTCAATTCAATTTAATAAAATTTGAATTTAAATAGTTCCTCAGTTTTCAACTACAACTATTCAATTGGAATACATTGTTTCTCATGATTAATGTCCCCAATGGAGTTTATTAGTAGTATTCTGAGAAAGGTATTCTTGCATATCCAAACATTCATCGAATTCCAACACATGGATGGATTCTTCTTCTTCAATGGAGAGAATTAAATATAAATGTGTTGAATATGTTACCATATAGACGTTGTGATCTAATTGAATTTCATATTTCAACCATTCACTAAATAAAGGAAATGAATAGTTTTTTTATTCCTATAAACATGTGATTCTCCATATTCGCTCACTATCCCTTCTATGTAATCTTGAATATGGATCTCTATATGGTTGGGTTGTGGGTAGTCTTTATGTTTGGATGCAACATCATGGATGTCTTGAGATTCAATAGGAAATCCTATTAGTTTTATATCAGGATTAGGATTTTGTTTCTCAAGGGATGCATTTTTTAGGTAGTTATTCATTATATTTTCCCAAAATATAATCTATTGTATTACTCATACTTCGAAACTAATCATTTAGATCACTATTATCCACTTATTAATCGTGATACTGCACATATGAGTACTTCGTTGTTGTAGATCAATCATATTTTGAATAAATTATGGAATTGTAATTATATAATTAAACACAAGAAATGATTTAAAATATTTTTGAGCAATAAATAATGGCAAAATAAAAAATCATCTCCCCTAAAATATGTAAATTTTTTAATCAACTGTCATAGGGTGGTACAAAAGCTATTTTAACTTTTATAATATATAATAGTTGATGAACATATTCAATTAGTTAGAGAGTGTCATAATCAATTCAATTAGTAATTAAATTCCACCAAATATATTTATTTTTGGTTTTCATATATATTGAAACAAATTTTTCTTGTCTTAAAATTTGTTATGCTACATAGATATAATAAATCATATATAGAGAATCAAATAATAAAGAATTTATGGAAGAAATATCATGGACTTGTGTGTTATCTACTACTGTTCATTATTTTTTTTCAAATTATATTTTAAAATTCTTTTTCTCCATTAATTTATTTTTACTCTCTAAATTGTTTTAAAATTTTTCTTACCTAGTAAACCAATGGCATATAATAGAAATTCACATCCCAATGAAAAAATAAGGAATTAATTCAATATTCATACCGTATTTTATTTTTACCTCTTTTATGGGAAAAGGCTCAGGTTTTCCACATTGCATTCAAAATGTGAAAATAGATCATGGTGTTAAGATAAAATTAATAGTTTATGAGATAAAGGATTGAAGATAATGAAATTTGGATGAATATCTAAATATTTTAATTAAATGATAAATGAAAGTGTTAGAAGTTAAAATAAATCCAAATGAAAATGTAATATAGTAAATACAGATGCAGTTGTATCAGTACAATATAGCATAGTGGCAGATTAATTGATTCTCGGTACTCGGGTTATTTACCTCCTTCCTATATTTATATTACTTCTAGATTAAATGGATTCATCAATGGTGGAATAAGGCCTTCTGAAAAATATATTGATGGTGGTACTAGGGTCATAAAAGGGGTACACCAATTATATTAGGTCAAAACATCCCATTCCATGGTCTATCTAAGGGTTTCACATCATAAATAGTTATTTCAGGATGTGAATATAACATGGCTGAAAATTTCACAAATTCCATTCAAATTATGAAATTCATCTTGTTACACGTCATAAAATACATACAAGATATTTAATTTTGTTATCCAATATTTTTTCCTTTATTTTCACCTAGATATTCTATTTTGATCCATGAACATGGTCCATCACATGTCCTTGACTCTACTGTAGCATCAATAACTCTTAAAAATATATTTTTTCACCATGATGTGATGTCTCTACATTATTCATCAATAAATTGTTTTATTTTTTTATATAATTTTTTGTAATCCTACAATAAATCTTAAAAACATAAAATATTATAAATAATAATTTTTTATGTTGTAAAAATATTGTTTTTTATTTAAAAAATATATAAAAAATGTTATTCTATCATTAAATAGATGTTGTTTTAGAATATTAAATTTAACTTACCTTCATTAAAATTGATATTGTATTTATGTAAATAGATCCAATACAATCAAAATATTACATTCAATTCATTAAGAGGATGATTTAAATGATTTTCCAGGACACACATTCCCAGAAACACTAACTGGGGAAGAATCATAACTTTTGGATACAATCAACTATATTATTATTTTTACATCAAAGTCAACATATAATATCATATAGGGTTCTATAATACCGTTAAAAAGTATATATATATATATAATAGAGTGGGTAGATCCAAAATGAAATAACAAATAAGCACTTCTAGAGTAGATTGTAGGTGTACATTTCACCACATCATTTTGTGTACCCTACACAATAAATAATGATAACAGGAGATTTCACATTTCTTATGACCAAAGATGTTGTTGATATCAATAATAATAATTTACTGTGAAATTTGAGAACTGGATAGCATAATTTCCATACAACTTGTATTTATAACACTAGAGTGTGGGTGGTACATTCTATTCTTAATTCCCTCCATTTGTATAATTAGATCTCTTTTTCCCATTACATTAGAAATTCACTATCTTGATCATCTTCATTTCCATCATTGAGTCAGGAAATAGTAAATCTAAATCTAAATCTACAAAATTTTAATCTCTAAATTTATGTATAATGGAATTATCATTGATTCATTCTCAAATTTTCTAAAAAGGTGAAGATAGAACGGTCGTTGTAGTCTAGCTTGTGTGTGTATATTCATTGTGACCTAAGAAGATACCTAAGATGAAAAACCAATTAGATGAATTTTTGGATATGAAGTGGCCAACATGTTTTTTTATTTTAGATGGTTTTAAAGAACACTAATAAAACTTTTTAAATCAAATTTTATGAAAATCAATTGATCTTAGGATTATGCACGGGGTGGTGGAATTAATTTTATTTTTTTAGACAATTATGGTTTTATTAATACTGGATGAATCCATTCTTCAATATAACACTACCTTCATCATTTTATGTCTTGATGCATAATAAACTCAATTACTAATCCCCTAAAAACATAGAGAACCAAATTCATGATCTCTCTAAGTTATGTGGTGATTTTAGTAAATGGATTCAAATTTCTCAAACACTATGAAGATGGAGAGTGGAAATAACTAAAGAATGGATGTCTTAAATTAGTTAAACAATTAACAAAAATTAGTTCACAAAATAACATTAAATCCATTCTTTAAGTCTTCTTAAGATCATCACATTAAAGGGTTATCCCTGCATTGATGGTATACTCTCAATGGTAGGCAGAAAACAGATTACAAGAATTGGAATGAAGAAATCAAAATTGCTGAAATAACGAGCACTCCACAGTGTATATGAATGAAATTCCCACCTATGTGTGAACTAATTTACCACATCATGGAGATATCACTATGCTTTGTGATTATAGAGTTTTAATGATATAAATGGTATGAATAGAAAAGAAATATATTTATTAAGAATGTAAGAATACAAAAGGAACTTACATGTCAATTGAAAACATCAGAAATGAACTTTCGCATAACAACATTATTTTAAAAAAAGATGTATCTTCCACCTCAACACCACTAGATTAAATAATTTATTTGGAAGACTTAGGCTGAGCCTCAATATATTTATTCCCAATTATTAAATTAATTTAGGCCATAAGGTGATGTAAAGTAGTGGATTAAAATTGATTCCCTCCTTTGACGTGAAATGGATCCAGCTTGCATCCATCGAACATACGTGTCTAAATAAACTTTTATATGGCCGACCTAGAGTGGGAAAAATAAGAATAACATGGATCTCAAGCTGTCTCTTAACCATCAGAAACATTTGGGCCCATATGGTGTAGCAAATCTGGAGTTATGGTCAATTTAGGGGGATATCATTATAGGTCGCAGATTCTGGCACAAATTTTGATATTCTACATGGGCCACCTTAATGGACTTTAAGGATGCCAAATTTGCATAGGCTCCTGCATAAGTATTTGTTCCTATATTTTTATTATAGTATCCATCCAAATTTGGGCTTCATTAGGCATGTACTTTGGGCCCCATATTCCCATTAGTGGTTTGGTGTCAAAAAAACCTTATACAGAATTAGTTTCATTCATCTGCAAATATCTCCATAATCCTTTAGGAATCATCGATTAATCCCTGTATGAAAAATGAAATTTTAAAGTTTAGAGAAATTTCACAAAATTTCAAATTAAAATATGGAAAATTAAATTCCTTCAGATCATATGAATCATTGGCCCTAAATTGGGGTATATTAAGCATGATGGGAAATATGATGAGAATGATGTTCAAAATTAGAATCCAATAACTCAGGCACATAAGATAAAAAATAAACATTTAATACCTTTAAAATTTAATTAAAATAAGTGTTTTTATGGGCTAATCACACCCCCAAAATTGTGATTTGCTAGTCCTGAGAAAAATGTATCTCCACAATATGAAATTCAAATTACTTTTTCAAAAAAAATTTTAATACCCAAGGATAACCAAAAACCCATTTACCAAACAATCATGAATCCCATCAATATATTTAAATACAAGATCGTTTCATAAACAAATCCCAATACCAAGCCCATTCCTTTGTACAAATTCACAGTGATATTTTATCCAATATCAATTTAGAATGAGGATGTGTTGTGTATCATAATAGACATGGGAGTTAATCATTATTCATGGGGGAAATGACGGATTCCCTATGTGTAATCACATTTCAATATTAATATGAGTATTCAAATTTTTTTATATATTAACATGGTAATTAGAATTTCAATAAAAATAGTCAACCCATGTAGTGAGACTTTACCGATGACTCTCAGGCTCAAAGACCTTATGGAACCTTTTCAAGCCCACTTTTTCGGGAATAATCTTGACTAACTCATTTAAAAAAAGTAAAATAACCCCTAATAGAGAGAAAAGTACTAACTATGGGCTATAAAACTATGGTTTCACAATCCCCAAGTGCCATAATCCACGCATTAGGACATTCCAATGCACTATGCACAAATTTATTATTTTATTAATTTTTTAATTTTTTAGAATACTCATATTAAAACTATAATGATTACCAAACCTATACTATTTTTTGGGGGGACCACTTAAACTCAAAATAATACCCCACTATCCAATGTATGTGCATTGTGATCTTTTTATTATTTTGATGAAAATATAAATGATGAAATTTCACACTGGACAACTATAATTCCCATAATCTATGCTCATGAAATTACAAATGGATTAAAATTAGAATTGGGTAATGCTAAAAAAAATTATTCAGTTTCAATGTTTTTAATGGGTATTATCATGTTAAAAGATAATGGAATTTTCACTTCCATTTACACACTGTTTTTTTCCAAATCATTTACTTCCACACAAAAGAAAAAAAATTATTTAATCTCCCACCAACCTAAAATAACATTGTCCCGAGTGTTTGAGGAAAAGAAAATTAAGAAGGAGTAGAGGAATATATGGAATGTTTGAAATGGAAATTTTAATATGAATATCGTAGAATGAAGTCACCTGGTGGTTGTAGTAGGTGTTTGTGCTGCCACAATTTTTTCCTTTGATATCAATGTCACTTGCAGACTTTCCTAGTGGAAAAAGGAACAAAACTCAAAAAAACAAAACAAAACAAAACAAATATATACATATATATAAATAAATTAAATGATAAGTATATATATACAAATTATATAATAAGGATGCACAATAAATCGTAGGTTAGTGGTAACTGCACACCCATGTCTCCTTTTGGTACTGGGATCGATTCCATGAGGCTACGCTGGTTGTGATAGGGTTTGACCCACAACCTACAACATGTCCCTTTTATTTATTATTATTATCTTATTTTTGTATTTTACTTTTATCCTAAAATATAAAAATAAAATAAAATAAATTGATGATACATTTTCTTCTTTTTAACTTTTTGGGGTTTTTATTACTCAATGATCACACCACGTGACACAGATGAATATTGCAGTCCCCTTTCAAACCCATCCATACTAATAATAGAAGAACATGTCGAGATTATAATTTTTCCGAATACTAGAATTATTTATTAATAAAATTTAAAAAAATTTGCTTCTCAAAGATGATATCCATGGGTTGCCTCCCGTGCACCGCTTTTTTTTTAACACTAGCTCGACAAAGACCCTTATTTATTTTAGTATTCTCTTCATCTATGGATGGTTCACATAAGATTTCATCAACATCCTTTTATAGAATGGTTTAATGAATGTTTTGACTCTATGACTATTAACTTTAAATTTTTTACTATTGGTGGGATCTTGAATTTAATAGCCCAATGGGGGTACACCTTATGCACTATGTATAGACCTGACCATATAGACCTCAACTTTCACGAGATTAAATGATGTTTAGAACAACACAAATTAATAAGTTTACCCAGTACTATATGTTTGGTTTTATGATTTTGATATTGATAGGCTTGTAGTTTAGCTTTATTGATCCTTTAATTTTCATAAGCATCCATCCTAAGTTCCTCACGTTCATTGAGATCTAATTTTTTTTCGGCTAATGATAGGTCATAATTCATTTTCATAATTGCACAAATGCCCTTATGTTCAATCTCGACTAGAAAAATTCACGATTTATCACAAAACTACCTATATGGGGACATTCCTAAAATGGTTTTATATGCAGTTCGATAAGACCAAAGTGCATCTAAGAGTTTGTTTGACCAATCATTCCTTGAGGGATTAACATTTTTCTCTAGAACTTGTTTAATTTCTCGATTCGCTAACTCATCTAGACAATTTGATTGTGGGTGGTATGTAGTGGACACTTTGTGTGAATTCCATATTTTTCCATGAGTGATGGGAATAGACGATTGAAAAAATGACTTCCATGATCACTAATGATAGACCTAAGAATTCCATATCAAGAGAAGATGTTTTTCTTGAGAAATCTAATCACAGTTTGATAATCATTGAATTTAGTAGGAATGGCATCAACCCATTTGGAGACAAAAAAATAGCTTAATGAATGTAATGATATCTCCGAGATTTAGGGAAATGACCCATGAAATCAATTCCAAAATAATCAATGAATTCAACCACTCAGATGGGAGTGAGTGGCATTTGATTCCATTTTTTGTGATGGATCCAACTTATTGACACCTAGGAAAACATTGACAAAATACGTAGGAGTCCCTTGAGAGGGTGATCCAGAAGAGAACACACAGAAGAACCTTAGCATATGTTTTTTAGAGGAATAGTGAAATCCAAATTTCTCACTATGACATAATTTAAGGATGGACTCTTCTTCGTATTCTGGGGCACACCTCCTAAGGAAATGTTCAGGGTAGAACTTATAAAGGTATGGTTTATCAAACACATAGTTCCTAACATCAGAAAATAATTTCTTTCGAGCATGAGTCCCAACATGTAAAGACGCAAAAAAATCAATGAAGTATTTTTCTTAATTTTCTTTGAAATTTTACAAGAACGCAGTTTCTAACGGCAACTAATTCCAAGGCCCAGTGTGCCTAGAATCTTTTTCCGATGTTTAGCTCGGGTAAGTTCAGTGAATGAATGAGCGGGTATTTCTAACTTTTGAACTGGTGCTTAGAATCAAATTCCGAGGGCACCGATGGAATCGCAGTGCCAGTAATTGCTTAGAAACACCTTTTCTGGAGTTGTGTTTTCACAGGTGTGGTTTTTAAATTTTTGGGTTAAGTAAATGAATAAAATAAAATGGTGCGACCATTTTATTTTAAGACGCTTAACCTATGTTAAGTGGGTGATGTGGGACCCACAATGTCATACCAACATGGTAGGATATTTGTGATATGGGGCCCACACAAGCCCCGCCATTTCTTTTCTTCTAAGTATCGCACCCTCACCCCCTATTAATAAAGTCAACTCAAGCATTTATTCTGGTTAAGAAACGCCTTATTAATTTGGGGTCATTAAATCGTTACAATTAATTCATTTAAATTGATTGTTTCTTTTTGAAATTCAAACATTGGCTTGTGCGTTAATAAAATAAGACAACTCTTATTTTATTTCTGTTGGAACATGTTGCATGGATAGGATTGGGAGAAAAAATTTCTTCTTCGACGAAGAACGCGAAGAATGCGAAGAATGCGCCAACCTCCGACGAAGAACGCCAAACCCTCGGAGATCGACTATGCGACGTCGTGTACCGCTTCTTCCGTGATGCTTCTTCCGCAATGGATCTTCCGCGACACTTCTCCTTGACGCGAAGATCCTCCCTCCATGATGCCTTTTTCCATAACGAACCCTCGCTCAATGATTTGATGAGGTAGGGGTGTAATTATTATTTCGTTTTTTCTTGTTTACTTCATCGTTGGTTTATCGTCTATTTGGGACCGCCTGTTATCGCAGTAACGGGAGGAGGTCAGACTGCACGAACACAGTCGTCTCTCCTCCCCGTTTTGGGTGTTTGAAATTTATGCGGCATGAACAAAGCAACGCAGTGCCGAAGCACCACGCGAGACATGTTAAGGAAAGGGGAAGAAGCATAGCACCGTCGCGCTGCACAGTTGAAGACGAACCAAATACACGACACCATTGTGCCGCGCCGGAGAACCACAAATGTACCGTGGCCAGAGCGAGGCCCGCGGCGAAGGGGTGCGGTGCCGTCGTGTTGTGCCGGACAAACCAAGGTTCTGTTCGGTTCCAGGACATGGCGGAGTAGGGAGACCGGTGGCCGGTTCCGGCCCGCAGGCGTCAGAGCAGGGGGGACCAGCCGTCGCAGGTCTCGTGGCCGCAGAAGCCAGACGGCCGGAGCAGGCCGGCCGATCAGGGGGAGAGCTGGGGGTTACTACCCTAGGCTGGCCAGTTTAGCATCCCCCACATGGGACCGCGACTTCAAAAAAAAATGAGGGGGATGTGCCCCCCCCCTCATCCCTTCGCTTGGCTGAAATGGTCAAGCCCCTGGTCGGCGCCAGCGCGCCGGGCCGGCTGCCCTGGTCGGTCTGCCAGACCGGGCCGCGTCCAAGAGGGCTGGACCCGGACCCGTTTCGGGTCGACCCAGTTCGGGCCGACCCTAGGGGTATCGTGCCGGGTCGGACCGGGCCCGAACCCCCTAATACCGAACCTCTTTCGGTCTTTTTCCCATAACATGAGCTACGGACCTCCGATCGACGCACCATCAGTGGTGATGCGATTCTCGGATCGCGACAGTCATTTCCCTATATTACACTCATGGTTTTGCAGTACTTTGGGTTCTGCCAGGATTGGTTCGTACATAAAACCAATCGGGCCCACGGAGCGGAAACGCTTATAAATTGAGCTACATACGTCCGATTGACATGTCGTCAACTTTGTTGGATTCCTCTATGTGAGATGGACCTTTTGTCTTACTCTGCTCGGGGTTTGGATGTAGTTGTAGTATGTTTTGGTTGGTTTGGACTTAAAAACCAACCGGGCCTCTAGGATGAAAAAGCCAATAACTCTAAGACCAGGCGTCTGATTGACGTGCCGTCTGTGACGTTGAGTTCCTGTTGACGATACGGAACTTTTGGATACATAAACTCCGGAAATTGTGTCAGTTTATGTATCATACCATCAGCTCGTGGTGCGGACCCTCCCGAACGATCTTGCTATGTGCGGGAACCCTAGAGCTGGCTGCTACTGCGACGATGATGACGATTGTGAAAAAATCCTCCGTGGATTTGACATCGACGACTACAGCACTCAGTGATCCTACGTGGATTAGTGCTACCGATCCTGAGTAGGTCAGATCCTATGTTGGTCAACGCTCAGCGATCATGTGTGGGCCAGTGCCTATAGATCTTGTGTTGGTCTTATCCTGTGTGGGTCATTGCGGGGGTTAGTTACCTATCGATCCTGTGTGGGTCAGATCGTTTGTGGGTCATTGCGGGGGTTAGTACCTATCGATCCTTTGTGGATCCGACAGCTTAAATGAATCAGTGTCAATATCTGATCATCTCTATTATCATATGAAGAAGTATACATGTGTGAGTTGAGTCTTGACATTCAATCCTTATCTTCGATAAGATTGACTTGATATCCTGTGTGGATTACGTTATGCTTTCCTGTGTGGATTTGGTTGTGTTTTCTTGAATGGAATGCGTTGTACATGGGCTCGAATGTTGGAGCCGAATGTGAATCAATGACTTAGGTATATGTATGGGAATTTACCTAATTAGTATAGGATGTTACTTCCTGATTGGATCTTTCCTTTTTGGATTATCCTTTGTGGATTCTGGGAGACATTCGGGGGACTCGGGGTCCCTTCTGAGTAGCTTATACTCACCCCTTCATGATCTATGCCCGCACTACGTTGTGTTGGATTCAGAAGACAGATAGTGCTGATCGTGGTCGAGGATAGTGGAGCAGGACGGTACCTATAGGAGGACCACTGGGCAGGACGTACTCGGAGTGGACGGCTGGACCCGAGGATCTGTGGAGGCTATCTCTACCCACCCATCAGGTGGGACTTCCAGTGGACAGCTCAATGTTGCGGATTTACTTTCAGTTGCTTTTTTCCCTTCCCAGTTGTACTTTACTATCAGTTTGGGTTTTTATTCTGGCCCACTTACTTTTCTGCACTTACCGTTGTACCCAGCTTTTACTTAGTGTTTAATTCTTCTTTCTTGCTTTGTGGTGTTTGTTTACTTTACAAATGCAATGCCTTCCCCTTTTAACTGGGAATTACACCTTGGTGCTAGTCGCCAGCTCCTGGCCTATGGAAGGTGGGCTTGGGGTATTCATGGCACGGGCCCCGAGGATGGGTCATGACACTACGAATTTTGGAATGACTCATGTAACTATGAAGTTGTTTGTGTCGGCAGACCAAGGGCAGTCACTGACAGAGTATAGGTGTTTATCAGGGAAAGAACCAGACACATAATGAAGTTATGAGTTGTCATTGAATTAAATCCTTGAGAGGTGTTAAACTACAACATTTTCAACACCCTTTTTCCTTGATTGTGATGTCAAATGCTTGTAAGGGAAGGACCGACCTAATCAGTCTAGCCTTGGTATCTTGTTTTTTTAAGTGCTATTTCTGTGAAGAATGGTTAGTGAACATAGTGATGGGTGATTTGATGGTGTAATACCTATACATAGCTATGGAAAACACAATAGAAAGTAACTCCTTTTTAGTGGTGGTGTAGTTGATTTGGGCATCATCTAAGGATTTTCTTGCATAAGCAATGACATAAGGAGTTTTATCACAATTTTGTCCTAACATAGCTCCAACAATAATGTCACTATAATTACACAATAGTTATAAATGATGGTTACAATTTGAATATTTCATCATGAGAGGAGAGGTGAGAGAATATTTGAGGTTTGATAATGAACCCTCAATGATTTTGGTCAAAAGAAGTGGAAAATACATTACATGGAGATCATAATGAGGCTATGAGATTAAACTAAATTCCTTGATGAATATTATATAGAAACCATCATGTCTTATAAAAGACCTCACATCCTTAATAATTATAGGTGCTGGAGGGTGATTAATGATGTAAACCTTTGATTTATCAACATCAATCTCCCAACCCGAGACTATATGTCCAAGGACTTATCCCTTTTTAACCATGAAAGATCATTATTTCTAGTTTAAGACTATATTTTTTTTGCCAAATCTTGAGAAAACTCTCTCAACATTCTTTAAACAACCCTCAAATGTATTCCAAATTACATAGCATTCATCCATGTAGACCACAAGAAAATCTCCAACCATGTTTGAGAAGATTCCCATTATGCACCGCAGGAAAGTTACATGGGAATTTCATAACCCGAACGACATGCGTTCGAAGGAAATGGGGATGAATAGGTAGGTGAATGCAGTCCTAACATGATCCTATAGAGAGACCACAATCTGGTTGTTCCACGACTTCGCATCTATGAAAAAATATAACTCATGACCTTCCACTCTCTGAATAACTTGGTCAATGAATGGTATGGGGAAATGGTCCTACATTGTGAATGAGTTTTGCTTTTTATAGTCAATGCATACTATCCAGCCACTACTCACTATTGTTGTAAGAGTCTCTAACTCTTTATTGGTTATCACTGTGATTCCACCCATTTTTGGAACCCCTTGCATTGGGATCACCAACTATCTCTCCGCTATGTGATAGATAAAACTAGAATTTAAAAATTCCAGAAATTATTTTCACACTACGTCCAAGAGATTAGGATTGAGTAGATGTTGAGGTTGACGACATGGCTTTGAAGAAGATTATAGAATAATTATATGAATCCTGATAGGTGTGATAATCCCAGGAATATCAGACAAGTTCGAACCAATGGCTATCTTATGTTTCCTAATGACATATAGAATGATCCTCTCATTATTGGCATAAAGAGACGATTAAATGACAATAGGATGTGTCTAATTATCCCCTAGGAAGGCATTCTTGAGTGGCACAGGAAGTTCCTTCAATTCAAGATCAGGTTGGTTCAGAATTTCAGCAGAATATTTGGACATTATATTGAGATCAATTTTGTTTCCTATAGTTTTAGATAGTATTGAATCCCCACATGTAGAAGTTTTATGTACCAGATTTCCTGGATCTGAATTAGGGATGATAGATGGATTGGTCTCCATAAAAGTGGTTTCTTGAAAGGTTTCATAGATTGTTAGACCCAAGACTTCATCATAGGAGAAATTTGAAAATGATTCATATGAAGTGGATAAAATTCCTTCTCATGAACAAAAGAAGTCAATCTGATCCTAACATTAATATCCATCAAATATTCCTTGATATTTTATGGATTCATTATCAATGAATTCTATCAGGTATTCTTCATGAATTTCTTCGTCAACACCTATTTGTGAGTTTTTGTTATAAATTTTATTGTCTAGACTCATTTTTCCAAAGGTGATGGTCATGTTCCCATTTACGTCTCAGATAATAGAGTTGATTGTTGCAAGGAAAGGATGACCAAGGATTATAGTGGTTTTTTCCTTATTGTATATGTTTTGATGCTTTTCAAGGTCAATTAAGTCAGTACGGTAGATGAGGATTTCAACCATTAATAGAATGTCCTTTAAAATACCCTTTAGATCACTAATGCTACGATTAGAAAATGGAAGTGTGCTAGATGTAGGTTGGAGCTATTCCAGGACTAACTAGCAGTACACACCATATGGTATGAGATTGACAATAACACCTAGGTCACACAAGATCCTGAAAACATTGATCTCTCCTAGTTCAACATTGATGTAAGAGCAACCCAGTTCTTTCAACAGTAGTGGAATGGTCCCTCGTATGGTTTTACTCACATTTTCATCCAAATGGACTTGGTTTTTATGTGAATATTTTCTTTAAAAAGTGCATAACTCTTTAAGGTACTTTGATTAGGTCGGTATGGTTTGGATTGCATCGATAAGGGGAATGTTCAACTTGACTTGTGAAAATATTTCTCTTAATGTTTCACTCAATTCAGGATTGGTTTTCAACCTCATACGTTGAGGAAATAGAGTAGGTTGTTGGGTTTTTTGTTGAAGAGTTGTTTATTTTACATTGTTATTAGTTTCCTCAGTTTGATCTTGGGGTTTATTAGAATATTCATTAGTGTTTTAAGATTCAAATGGTTTCTGACTTATTTCGTTCGGTTTCTCAATTTATTTCCCACTTTGTAAAACTGTCAAATCTTTTAGTTCTTCATGAGTTATTTGAGTGAAACTTGACTCTCCACTTACTGTTAATTATGGAATTTCTTGTGTAACCATTAGTGCCTTTCCATTTTTTGATGGTTTGAAGTTCTTTTTTTAGGTAAGAGACATCCAAGCTCATTCTTTCCATTTTTTTTGCACATTTGTTCTCGTAGGCTTTGTGGAACAGTTTGGGATAGTTCATGAGAATATTGGTTTATCCGAGTGGGATATTTTGGAGGTGGGATGGTCTTTGAAAATGGACTGGTGGTTGTAGGTATTCGATAGGTTGGGTTTGGAACTAGTTATGGGTTTGGTAGTTTTTTTGGTGGTATGGATTTTTTCCCAGTGGTTGGCTAGGTTGTGGGTTATCTTTCCTATGGAAGCCTGGGAGGTCATTATACCATGGGATGAAGGTGTTTTGGTATTTAGGCTTTTGAAGGTTCAAAGCATTTACATCCACTAGGGGTCCGCCTAAAAAAACTTCCTTAATTGAATGAATGTTTGGGTAGTTGTCTATCTTATGGTCATGATTAATAAAAATTGTGAAAAAGGAGTCTATTATTTAGATTTGATGGACTTTCCAAAGGTCTTCCTCTTTAAACTTCCTAAAGTGTACTGTGAGTTTAGCCCTAAGGATTTCATCTTCTCTTAGTGTATGAATTGTAGTTGTTCTTTATCAATTTTTAGAATAAGTTGAAGTTCCCCATGTTTGTTTTTTTCAGCAAGGATTTCTAGATACTCATAAGCATCATTTAGGGATTTGTTTTAAAGAATTATTTTACAAATCATTTCAATAAATTGTTTATTCCTCGAACCCAACCTTTCATATATAACTCAAACTAGTTAAGGTATAGAAAATCCCTATTGTGGAACCATGTGTAGGGTGTCTTTCAACAACCCCATGTTTCATAGAATGACTATCCATCATTTGAAAAAAAATGGATTTTATTTTTACGTGAAATTGTTTTGTGTTGGGGAGAATATTTTTTGTTACATTCTCTTTGTAATTTGCACCAATATTTGGAGGATGATGGTCTCAAATTGTTTTGCCAAATATTTAGCTCTATCCTTTAAATAGAAAGCAAATATCCTCATTTTAGAAGATTTTAGTTGATGTCGGGGACACATGGTTTCTACAATGTCATTTAACTCTTTAATGTGAAGGTAGGGCATCTCGAACTCCATTCCATGGATGTGGGAATGTGGTTTTGGACATGGGGTTTAATGTTGTTGTTGAAATATATTAGCGAATTGTGTCTAATACATGAGGGTGAATTGGTCCATTTTAGTGTGTGGTAGTCATTCATGGTTTGATAGACTACATTCCCTAGGTTTGGAGCTTCTTGATTTTGTTTTCCAATTTGATTTACACTCGGGGTTATGAGTTAGATGCTTTGAAGACCTTCCATTAAAATGTGCTCAATTTTTTACATTATATTAGGACTTAATGGAAAAAATCTCCTAGGTTCACTTGACTCTACTATCCCAAGAAATTCCACCCCATCTAGTCTATTTTCATTATCGTGGCTGTAGGTGGACATGCACCTAAAGGAACAAAAATCGAGAAAGAGACAATATAAGAGATCATGGGAGAGAATAGAAGAAAGGGGATGAGGAAATAAGGTATTGGTATAAGGTTATTACTTGGTCCCTATAAATGGCACTAAAATTTGATACACATTCAAATTTACCCAAGAGATGAAGGTAGAACAGTCCTTGTAGTCTAGTTTGTGTTTTTGAATCCACAGATACCTATGAAGATACCTGAGATGCAAAACCTATGAGATGCAATTATGGCTACAAAGTGGACAACATAATTTTAACATTAGATGTTTTAAAGAACAATATTAAACCTAAATGAATTCAATTTAATGAAAATGGTTAAATCTTTGGATTATGCTCAGGGGCGATTGAATAAATTTTACTTCTTTAGAGAACTTTGGTTTTATTAAATCTTGATGAATACATTCATCGAAATTACAGTTCCTTCATCGTATTGTGGTTTTATTCTAAACAATAACTATTAATAATCCCCTAAATACATAGAGAACCAAATTCATGATCTCTCCATGGTATACTGTAATTTTATTACTTGGATTTAGCTTCCTCAAACACAGTGAAGATGAAGAGTGGAAATAACTGAAAAATTGAAGTCCTAAATTTGATAACCAATTAATAACAATTAGTTCATAAAATTAAATTAAATCCATACTTTTAATATTGATATGTTCATCCCATTAAAGGGTTATCCCTAAATTGATGGCAAAAAATTAATGGTAGGTGGATAATGGCTTCCAAAAATTGGATTAAGGAAATTAAAACTACTGAAATAACATGAACTCTTTCGTCTTTGTGAATGAAATTCGCACCTATGTGTGAACTAATTCACCACAACATAGAGAGATAATTTTTCATTGTTATTATATAGTTTTAATGAGATAAATGGGTATAATAGAAGAGAAATATAAAGATTAAATATGTAGGAATAAAACATGAAACTTACATGGCAATTGAAAACATCACAAAAGAACTTTGGCATAATAGCATTAGATCAAAATCAAGAGATTTATCTTCCCCCTCACCACCATAGATATTAATAGGGATTTGGGAAGCCTTATTCCTATCCTCAATCAAGATATGCTCAATTATTAAAATAATTTTAGGCTATAGGGTGGTGGAAAGTAGTGGATTGAAATTGATTCCTTTTGTTGACCCGATGTGTAACCCAGCTTGCATCCACTGAACAAATGCATCACAATGACCTTCTAGATGGACGAATTAGAGTGGGACGTAGAATAAGAACATGGATCCCCAGCTTTCTACTAACCACCTGACAAATGTTATTGTGGGTTGAATGAGGAATATTATATATATTTTCACATGAAATTCCAAATATATGAATTATAATGATCCTATAAATTATAGAAAGAGGGAACATCATTTTTTTTGATTAATTTAAGACGGAACATCATAATTCTTCTATTGGGTCCACATATTCACTAGTTATTTAGAAATGTATAAGTACAACTTAATAATTGAATTTATCACCCCATTCAAAATTAGTATGGTTGTTTTTGGTTTGATCCCTTGTCTTACAGGAAACATAATTGTATTGGGAATAATGATCAAAGTTGTAGACAAAATAAAAAAGAAATTTAATTTATAAGATTTATATATAATGATCAATTATTTGATAAAACCAAATTTTATCCATGTTTATTCATCATTCATACAATATCACTTCATATAATTTTATAAATTGACTAATATATATAATTATTAAAAATGATTTCCCATCCATGTTTCTAAGTGTTATTTAAACCAATAATTGATACAAAAAATAGAAACCCATACATTTCAATAATAGATACTACAACTAAATAAGTGAATATTAATTATATAACACATCAATACAAACAAGAATTGTTTAGGTCAACAGACATTGGAAATATGGAAAAAAACAATCAGTTTAAAATACTATACATCCTCTTCCACATATTTCATCATACCAAGAACACTTCCCTGACATATCATTAACAATTCCATTACTAATGACCCAGGGGAAATGAAACATAACATTAAGGTGACCTTATATGCTCAATATGGGTAAATAATGGACATATCCATGATAATATAAGAATAAATTTATTAAAGGTTATGTGAATGTGTTTTAACATTCAAAAATTATGCCCTTTTTATCATAGATAAAAATATTTTCTCAGCGAATAAATAATTTAAATTAATATGAAATGAATCACAAAGGAAACAAATAACTTGGTCTATAAGAGAATAAGATGAGAAAAAGACATAGAATAATAGAAGATAAAAAAGCTTATAAATCATTACCTTTATTGCTAAGGATCATTTCCATGTTAATAATACTGGAATGGGTTCACATCCCAATCCCATATTTTAATCATGATTCACTCCCAGTAATATAATATGGGAAATAATTCTGAATTTAATGGGGTTTACCCTCTATTTTAGTCATTTTTGTATCAGGAGTTATATATCCTTACTCAATGCCCTAGAGGTACATATTGGTCACACATTTCAAATAATTAAAATCATACATATTTGAATTTTAATATCATAGAACATTCATCATATTAGAACCCCTGAAAAATATATTGGCATCATAACCATTTCATCAATGAATAATACATTGATAATAAATATGTTTCATAACAATTTCATCACTTTATCATAGCATAAATTATGAAAAAGTAAAGAGGTTCATAAAATTATTTTATAACAATAATATACCAAGAATAAGAAAATTAATTATGGTTTACATGGATCATATCTATAGTAAATAATTAGTTAAATTTTATTTTATTTTCAATAATGAGTACAAATTTCATTTAAATATCATGATAACTATCATGAAAAAAACCATTACATTTTTGAAATCACTAATTTAAAAATACATCAAAATTATAATGGAAAAAAATTATTTGACAGTATACTTATACAATTATAATGCAATCAGAAATGAAATTATTATTTATACTAGAGGGAAAATAAGTTCCTGTAAAATAATTTTTTGAAAAATTTCCTTCCATAATTTGGGTGGAAATTTCAAACCATACCTCATTAGGAAAATGAAGAAATGATTCCATTATAATAATTTTATAAAAATTAAAACATTGGAAAACTTATATTTAAATAATCAAGTTATAATATATTAAATTCTTTTTTATTTTTTTTATAAAACATCGATATATATTAATAATGTTTTCAACCTAAGAGAGAAATGGAGTTGATTTTACTTAACAAAATATTTACTATGTCTTAAGTAAATTAGATGAATAATATGACAAAAAAATTTTTAACATAAAATAACTATATAAGATTATATTTAAATTTTTTAGAGGGTTATATAAGTATATTTCATCATCACAGGCATAATCAAAATCAATGTTAAAAATAGTGAGATTCTAACATAAAACCCTTACATTGACTATCACTTTTTGTGAAAGCATTATAACTCCAATAAATTAATTTTAATATATTATATTTCTATTTCAATATAATTTTCATACTTATAATATCATATATGGTCCTTTTATAACATTTAATCACCCCATTAATCATTAATTATTTATTATAATCATCATTTTCCAAGGTCTAATTGTATTATTTTTCCAGAGAACTAAAAATAAGTACTTATAGAAATTTTAAATTTATCATGGTTGGAAAATATTAAATATTTTAATCATTATATAGATTACATATATATTTATTACATAGATATTTATAGTCATCTAAATAGTTTATTTTTAAAAAATAATTACATCATTCATGGAGATTGTATAACATACAAACAAAAGAACATTGTAATCATTTTTATAGGATGTAAAATATGAAAGGTAAATATTAAATAAAATTTATTAGGTTCTAATTGTGTAATATAAATAATATAGTATCATCCTAAAACTCCTCATTGAAATCAAAATAAAATTTATGTCAAAAATGAATCACATCACTTCCTGGAGTTAGTATTCTACACTTATGCACAAATGACAATATCGTTTCATAAAGGATTAATTTGTATGATGTTAAATGTTTTATTATATTTAAATATGAATAAATATGTCATACATGTTATATATAAACATTAAATCCTACCTAATAACCATCAATAAGATATGGTGTTGAATATTGATTATTATAGATATATTGACACAATAAGTCATATGTATGCACTACTAATACATTCACACCTAATTTTATATGATAGAGGTTGTATAATGATTTTTTAACAATAATAATAACATTTAATCATATATAAAATAATAAATATAATTTTTATGTTTAACAAAATTTATTTATGTGAGGAAAAAAGTGAACAGATTAATTTTATCAGTTATAGTGATTACCTCCTTTTAAATATTACTTATATAGATCTCCCATAATGTGCTACTAGGTTAGTATTGGGAAATTCCATTAAATCTAGAATATTTATATGACTGTTTTAAATGGAAATTAGTTGAAATTTGTTTATCTATAATTCTTAATTATGTATAAAAATTTTAAGTATGAGGTTTTTTTATTGAGTTGAGGGGAACTTTTTGAATTTATCAAAAGATTAAATTATAATAAATTCATTATAAATATAGATGTCTCCAAATAAAAATCTATGAAATGATTATTTTGGAAAAAAGTGTAACATCGTTAAAAATATAAAAAATAATTTATTTAATTCGAAACCTTATCATATTCATTAACTCATAGATAATGTTCTTTATTGTAACATGTTTTCCAATCTTAAAGGGCTATATTATTTATATATAATGTGTAAATGGGCAAATAAAATCCCATTTTAGGACATTTCAAACCATATCATATCCTCCTTTTCTAGATTAAATATGATTATCATTTTTGGGTAATTTAATAAAATGTTATAATGATAAAATATATGTGTTTTTAATTTTTAAACAATTCATTAAATTTTACATAAATGTAAAAAAAGATCAATCGTAAATATTAATAAAATATCATAATGGATCAAAAATATGTAATTTTCACCTATGATGTTTATGAAGCGTTATAAAATTATAAAATATATCCCTTTTAACATTTTTTAATTTCATTTGGTTTATTTCTATGTTATTTAAATCAAAACTATCTTGGTGTTTCCCAAGTAATTATTTCAATTTTATAACACTTTAATATGAAAAATAAATTTCTACTATGAAGAAAATTTCATTATAAATTATTCATCTATAAATATTCATGCATAATAAAAATTTTTACACTTATAAATAAAATAATAACATTTCCAACTAAGAGTGTGATATTCTATAACATTTTATGATCTAAAAAATATACAAGTCATCTTCATTTAAAATCATCAATTAATAAAATAAATTTCAATAATATGGTGATAATGTTATATTTAACAATATATAATAATAATTTCTATGAAAAATATTACTTTATAACTTATTTTTAATAATTAATTCTAAGAATTAACCTCTATAGAGGTCATAAATTTTACCAGAGTTACTATTCATACTAAAAAAGGGTATTATTTAACCAATAAGAAATGATTTATTATAAATATTTTCTTAATTTTTTTAATTTCAATTCCTATAAATTGTTCAAATTAATTTAAATTTTTAAAATTTAATACCATATTTTTAGAAAAATACATTTTTCCTATAAAAATAGATTTTTTCATATCATATTACTAGAAAAAAATATTTAGTGTTTAATAATTTTTTTCCATATAAATTAAATATAAACATCCATGAAATTATTCGCTAATAATTATTAAATTAATTTATTACTATAAGATTACATTTAATTCCAAAAACAAATTTATTCAGAAATAACATCACTTTTTTAATATAATTTCTTCTTTTAATTAAAATTATTTAATACAATATCACTCTGTTTTGTAATTTTTTAAACAATATATTTTTTATGATTTAACTGTAATTATTAATACCACCCTATCTAATAACAATGAGATAATTGACTAAAAATATTTTTATTATGGTACATGGATCATCTAAACTCACTTTTGTGTGTAAAATAATAAAAAAATCAAATTATTTGAAGTGAAATATTTCAAAACTATATATGTGTCATATGAGTCATTAAAACATGAATAGTTATGAGATTCAAATACATGGTCTCCCAAATTAAATACCTAAAGACAGTTATTTAAATGTCACATAATAAAATACATGGATTATTTATAAAAGAAAAAAATATTCATATTTGAAAATAATGTTTTTAATTATGAAGGATAAAAAATTTATTTTTAGGAAATAGTTGGTTCATAGTTAAAAATTATTTAACAAATAGTCATTCCTGATGGTAATAAAATGTTGTAATTTCTAACTGCAAGATATTCCTTCCACATACTATTGGAAGACTGTAAATCCCCATCTCCATTAGATATCTTTGGGAATACAAAATTTACATTAATTTAGATATTCATGAGACAACCAAAATCTAAATCTAACACTGAAGGTGTTAATATTTATTGATTACACTCGATAATGAACTAAAAATTAACTTACCCCTATTTATGAGTTTTGTTCATCTTCAAATGGACATACATTCCACATTAAAATCAAATTTCATCATTTTTGATCCACTACATCTAGATATCAATATTTTTATAAGGATGCTTCACATGAGATTCCTACTTACTATGAGTCATATTCCTCATTACCTTATTATTTATTAAGTTATTTACCATAATGATTAGGGTATTCCACACAACATTCTGCTGTCTTTTATTTATATTACTGTATAAATTACCAAAATACTATCTCATTATTTCTCATGTTATAATTGACAATAATACTTGAGAAAGAATTAGGTAGAGAGGAATGTATGTGATGTATGACATTCTCAGTAAGAAATTTAAACCCTTATATATTAAGGTATTAAATATACCAAAATAGATTAACTACATGAATCCAAATTGGTGTATATAATATAATAATAGTTTTTAAACATTGCATTGGATTTTTAGTATTTTCATGTTCTGTCATTATTAAGATGGATATTATAACAATGACACATCAAGCTATACACATCTAAATCCATATATTTTGTTAGAAGCACATTTTTCATGGATTATAGAATGAAACACATAACATATGTGGAATCATAAAAATATATCTCATAGAGATACAACTCATAATATCTGGCATATTTGCTCAAAACATTATGAATATGTTCATCTAGAATACACTATATTTTTTCATGTATTATTAAAAAATAGGAGCACCTTTTGAAAAATTAGAAATTTTTTACCTTAATAAAAATGTACTTCTCTTCTATGGATCATAGTGATATTCTACATGTCATTTTTATTTACATTTCTACAATTTATAGGACTATAGTTTTATTATAATATCTGATAAATGTTTTGAAATATAATTATTATATTTAGTATTCTCCCACAATTCTATCAAAACATAATCTATCACTCTATTGGGTTCACAATATCATCTTCCCTATAAATTCTACTGTAAATGATCCATATTCAACATCTGGTTTCCACATAATTGGAAATTCAACCAATTAGATGACTTTTAGTAATGAATTCAATATTCAAACTATATTAACTCAATGTTACATGATCTTTCTAGTGGGATCCACAATCCTAGAATCCTAAAATTGGATTTCTTTATCCTTTTCGTCTAAGTCACCCTATGTATTTCTTTCATCATTAATCAATGTTGTGAAATATTTTATGTCTACACAAACCACCATGATAGAATTTACAAATAATTTATATCACCCCGGAATTGTTAGGTCATGAACATATAACTATGGTTTAATTTTAACTAATATCATGGAAGGTTATAAGGAAAAAATATATATAATTGAGGTATTATATCCTTTTTCATTAATTTACAATTTTATATTTATTACATGATTGTGAATATTATGTGGATTTACATGAGTGATAAACCATTTCTATGATAATATTTACACAAAATGCAATTTATCAATGCTCAATCTTGAATGATATTTTATTCATCAATTCATCAGGTTGTGATAAAAAATTACATATTAAATTATCATCCATAATTAAAGAAATAAAATATTAATGTGGTATGATTATGATATTTTGATAATATTTAGTTTATCTTGAAGATTATAAACTAGGACATAACATTGGGGTGGAAATAACATGAACTATTTTATGGTTTAGGTGGTAACATTCTGCATATCCACCCACATACATAATATAATTTTTTATCATAAACTCCAAATTTTTTATAACTATAAAATATTGGTATCTCCACCAATTACATAATATTATACTCATATGATTGGGATGGAAACTAACTAGTTTGTTGGTGGTTTGACATAAAATAATCCATGGGATCACATTACATTAAAAAATGAGATGAGGGATGATACAAAGTCCATCACTTTATTTAAGTATTAAATTTAATTGAATAAAATAAATAAAAATATTTTTCCTATGGTGATGATTTTGCACATAAAAGTAATGAAATGTGTATTTATTTAGATCATTATTTGTTTCTAACAATACTTATTATGATAAATTATAGAAAATGAAATTTATTATATTATTTCAATTATAAAATTTTTATGTTAATTACAATCATAATTATTCTTGAGATTATTTTCAATCTAAATATTAATAAAAAAAATTATTGAAAATAATCTATTTACAAAAATATAAAATTGAGTTAACATTTTTGGTACCCATTTAAACTAACTAACATGTATTATACTAATATGTTGTTTTTTGTGAAACATTTAGCTTACATGAATTAAAAAATAATTTCATGTGGGGTATTGTCATCTTAATGAACACATGGAACACATGGTATTTACAAATCGCAATATGTTTAAACATATATGGATTTGTAGTTTTATTATGACTTGTATATGATATGTAGTTACAAACATTATATTACAATTATTTAGACATTAATATATATATATATATATATATATATATATATATATATATATCCCCTTTTATATGGAATGTAATTTTAATATATTGACCACATGGAATACATGATGATAAGTTTTTAGTAGTGTAACAAATTAGTTTTATTTCTGAGTTAATTTTAAAAATTGCATGGGGTAGAAAATTTACATAAATATCATGTACTTATCTAACTATATTTCGATGGAATATTCTTAGGGTCTCGACATGTAACCATCCCATTAAAATAATGCTGTAAATGTTGATTTAATGAGATAAATAGCATATGGTTTAAATGTTTTAAAGTTTTTATTAAAGTATGTATTGTAAGGAAATACACAAATCTTATTTGGGTTTTGGGAAAAACATCATATACACATATTACAAGCATTTAGACAAAATAACCATCTAGCATACCAGCCCAATCAAAAAATGGATTATTTACTCACGCAAAATAAATATTATTAAATTCACATTCCTGAGATCAATTATGTATAAATACATAGTTCAATGACAATGGTTAAGAGACATGTATAAATGGGAAACCCAATTTCTACTCATTCAATATCTAGAAAGAATCACTAGACAACTAGATGAATTCATAAAATGTACTACAAAAATAAGAATAATCTATTTGATTACATTTTTTCAATATAAGAAGACAAAAATAATATCTCACGATTCATATTAATGAATGATTAAATATGATTTGAAATCAAATGATAAATTCTGAATTCAATCGATGATCTAAAAAAATGAATATAATTATATGTCCTCTCGGACGACACATAAATATTTATGATATAGTGGAAGCACAAGATTTGCATGACCAACTAAATATTTAGTAATAATTTATGATTTATATGAGAAATTGATGAATTAAAAATCATGTTGATTGGAAATGAATCAAAGCATAATTGTTGCCTCAAAAGAGAAACCAACACACATGACGATTAAAAATTATCTATAATTAATTTTAAAAATTGAATAATTAAATTTTGATTAATTCTATCATTAAGGATGGATTTGAAAACTTCTATAAGTTTTTCAATTATTTTTTATAGGAATTATGTGTGTATTCACCGAAACATTGATCCAAACATGTTCCTTGAACTTTTAGATATCATTACATGAATTTCAAGTTCCATATGTAGTAGATCATGGTGCTCATGTCTTTTGAATTTGATCACCATAATAATTTCATGTATGAATTTTTTTATATCTCTAGAAATGATAGTTATAGTTGATAAGCCTACCTCATTGTTATTAATATCATAATTTGATCTAGATATCTCTAGGGATACAATATATTTTAATATGTTTGTCGTTGTGCATAATAAAATAACTGGGAACATTAATAAAATTATATATTTAACATTATATATTGTTAGTGTAAAATAATGTTTTCACATGAATGTGTAATTATTTTTTTTAATTATCATTTAATTGAATGTCAATAATTTTAGTATTATTATTATTTATTTACATCCACTAAACTCGTGAATTAAACAAAAATTTATTACTCAAATAATAATCAGTATATATATTATTTCTTCCATGACCATTAAAATCGGTATATATTTACTCCAAAATATTTATCAGACCAGGAATAATGAATATATTTTAAAAACATAATATCACAACATTAATAAAAAATAAATAAATGAATATTATATACAGTAAATATGAAATAATTTGTGATTATTTAGGCTTATTATAAAATAGTTTCTTGAATAAATGGGGATTAACAATACAAAATCCACCAAACATTCAATTTTTTTAAAATATAATCCAAAATAATTTTCATTCATCCTGGTTTGTATTAAAAAAATTCATTGTCTAAAAGATAGATGGAATACACATAAGGTGTGACACCCATGGCTTCTTTCCCAGTTTTATTAAGCGAAGTAGTCCAAAGTCCAATTATAGCATCCAAAAACATTCCCACAAACCTATAACAAAAATATTTAATGTCAAAAGGACGCAAAGTAACATGAAGACAATAATTGTGTAATATAATCGCTTTATACCGACATATCTAATTAAGAAGGTTTTATAATGGCTCTATAAACAAATGTGTTTGATGTCACTTTAGATGAAATTACACAAATTTAAGATCACTATAGAATACTAAATCAATTGATTTATTAAGGATATATTATTTCTATTAATGATATTGTGACATCATGTAATGATTAAGAATATATTGGAAAAAATAAATTCAAATATTATTAAATAACTAAATATTTCATGTGACAATTCTAATGTATAATAAGTCACTGTGAACATATTTCATCATGGATTAAATAAATAAGATAAATTATGTAACTCGTAACATCAATTATGAATAATACTTATGTCTATGAAATAATAAACACATCCACAAATACAAAAATTCAATGACATGTATATATATTTGGATTTCCTAGTAGTGGGTCTAGATATAATAATTTAATAAATGATAAATTGAAATAGAAACAAAACATGAGGAGGGGAATCATATTCATATGATCACCCATAATATAAAGCCTATAACATTTGTGACATGCAATTGATTTCATAGAGATATAGAACAAATATTTCACAATAATTTCATGGTACTTATTGGTTATCCTCATTATAGGGAACCACCATGGCATTTTAGTGTGATAAATAATTATCTATCAATATCACACATTGTGTCATATAAAAAAATAATCATAAATAAAAACATATTACTCAAATATTTATTAAAATGAATAAATGTTCTCATAAAGTTAACATATGTTGGTTCTTGGGAACCGAATCCAACCAAAAAATTCACTAGTTATTAGGTTATTTCATAAATTATAGAAAATATGTGTATATATTACCCTAAAAATTAAAAAACACATCTAGGGTCATCAAAATATATATCAATAAAATATAGTGATTATGTACTAATCTCCAATTTCTAATTGGAAACTTCATTTCATAATCTTATAAATTGTTTCTAAAAATTGATATATAATTACATCTAATTATTCTATAAAACTAAAAATCATAAAATTATATGGATTTGAATATAACTATAATTTATTAATTTTTATGAGGAAATAGAATATATTTCATAAACATAATTTTTTAAATTAAAATTAAAATATTATGGCTCATGGTTTAAATTTTTTATGAATACAAATCGTGGAAAAACAATTAATATTTAGAGGATATATATAAGGAACATAGTTGATTTAAATAGTTAACAAACTAGTCAATATATGTGATATAATGTTCTTAAAAGGATATATTTCATACATTATTAAAGAATTCGATGTACCTAATGTAAGTGGGGAGTAGCTATCAATGATATTATAAGATATGTATGAGGAGAGGTGTAAAATGTGTAATGAAATGAATAAGAATAATTTTAAAATTTTCCTAAAACAAATAATAGGATATAAAAATTTATGAGGGAATGTAATCTAAAATAAATAATATATGTTAAAATATATAATATTGCCTATAAAAAATATTGGAAAATAATGATTTTACTTTCTATTGAAGTACATGATAAATAATGTTTTCGATGTACCACTATGCGATTAATGGGAGGGACGAACTTTGATATACTAGTATAAAATGAATGGATATATTAATTATTATCAATTGTACAATGTTTCTCATATTAATGAAAACTGATAAACCAATTGAGAATAAAAATATAATTATAATACACAAAAGAGGTAAAATTATACTGAACTGGGGTATGTAGAACATCTCTGTCATGATTAGTGGATATGTTCTATTGATAAAATCAATAATATATGTTGTTTACTAATAATGTATAAAGGATCAACCACCAAAACTGTAGATAAGAGATAAAGGTAATGATCCCCATTCCCCTATGAATATGGTTTCATTTAAAATTATTACACTAATGGGGATAGAAAATATTAAGATTTAACAAAATGTGGGGGGTATGATGTCAATAAGTCAATTGATAAATGTGTTAAAAATATTCTCCCATGTTTTTATTTAATATTTATAATTGTTTTATAAATTTTATTTTTATGATAAAAGTTATATTTTTAAAAAAATGGAGAGTATTATAAATGATATAAGAGACTATAATTTTTAATTTATGCACTATGTATGTGATGATCTAAATGTAAAAAAATTATTTTTATCAGTTAGTACCACTAGTTTCCCACCCTGATCTCTGATTGATGTAGTCTTAGATATATTAGAAAATTATTACATTTTATCAAAAAAAATTTACATTAATAAGAATATAGTGAACATAAAATTAGACAATTTTAATACTTTTTCCATACAGGGGAAGATGTGGACAATGATCACTTATAGTCAAATTATCCAAAGGTATTGATATTGGACCCATATTAATATTTTGTTTTATTTTTCCAATTTTTTTGGTATATTAGAATAATATAAATAGTGGGTTATATAAGTAATGATACAATATAATTTACATATGAGTAGATTAGATAATGTGAGAACAAGTGAAAAAGTGTGGATGTATTCCCAATGTTCATGCATGGATCAATAATGGATGGAGATATTTGTATTGTAAAAATTGAAATATATCTTTAAAATTATCCTTTAAATTGTAAACTATAAGTAATTCTTGTAATTTATGAAATTAAAATGTAATTATTTTGATGGAATATAATTATAAGCAAGTATGAAGAATTATTCTTTTCAATGTAGATTGTATCATTATAATCTGATATATGTTTAAAAAATGTAAAAATCTGAATGATCCATTAGTGGTGATATTGGGTTTCTAGAATTTTTTGAGTAATATTCTAAAATATTAGTTTGATTGGGATTTAAATAAGAGAGGTTTGTAGACATATAATTTTTTTCATGCAATTAATTTGATGGAAAGTGAGTTAATAGTAAAATTATCTAAATATTTTATAATGGAAAAAAGTGTAGTCAAAATACATTAAATATCATAACATTTCATAAAAAAATAATACAATATGTGAATAATGTGGGTTCTGGTATGGAGGAGATAGACAATGTAATATATAAATATATCTTGGATGACTATATGTGTTATGAGATCAATTGAACAAAGAAATAAATATACATTGAAATTCATTTATTTTAATAAATCCGAGTCATAAAGAGTTTAGTTAAATATTTATTGACATTGATTAAAAATATAAGAAACAAAATATGAAATAATTAGTATGCAACATGATGAATATTTTTTTCATAATAAAAAATTTATTATAATGTGATATTTCATATGACAATCCAATGTAATAAATACATAGAAATAAATTTAAGGATATCATAGATAATGTAATTTTATATTGTATGTCATAAAATCTATCATAAGTGGTGTTTTAGAATTATAATTTTATATTTTCATGGAAAACATAATTGGAATCGATGGATGATGAAATAGGTTTATGGACGTTTAAAATGATTAATTGTTAGGGACCTAAGGTCCATTATTTAGTAGCTATAACATTTTAAGATTATCCTTTCATGGGTCCAATATATTTTCACCATGATATAAATATCATTACACGACACCATTCTCCTATAATTTAATCCAAATCACATAGAAAATTATTTTACTATTATTAGTAACTATAAAGTAGGTGATCAACAATTTTAGAGAATACATGAAGATTTTGATAATGATGGAGATTATCTATTGTGTACTAATTGATGTAAGAATATGATTTTTCTCTGAATAACTAAATGATCATTTGAGATGAAAACATTTATCTAATGTAGAATAAAATATGGCTAATCCATTATATTAATATGAAATGGGAAATTCAATTTCTATAAATAGTATGTTAACTTGTCATCCCTAGAAGATAAGACCATTTGAATAAATAATTTTGTAGTGACCATCTATTAATGAAATTTGGGACACATGAAACAATATGTGGAAATGAAAAGATAATAAGGACATTATAAAATGATTTATGAAAGATACATTAATAATTAATTGATAGAAAGTACATAAATTAAATTATGAGGAATAAAATTGATTTTTAAAGTGAATATATATATATAACATATATATATATATATTTGCCAACATAGAGGAAGAATATGAGAAATTTAAAGTAATTATTGAAGAAATAAATGAATAATAAACATATATAGAAATAATTTAAGGTATTAAAAAATTTAAGATGATTATATAAAAAAAACTAACAACTAAAAATATAGAGATTTATGAAATTCAGAATTGTTATATATTCTTAATAAGTCACCATTCTGATAAATATGTGGGAAAAAGTTTATTTATATTCTCTATAATGAAAACAATAATGTTTATACAGTAGTATGGTTAAATTTATTTTCTTATAAACTTCTTATATTTATTTTTATTATAAAAAAACTTTGCATATTGGATAGATAAATTTTTGAAACAATGGCATTTTAATGTGACTAAATAACTCCCTAACTAAGCATTATGTTCACATTTTTATATTATCTTCATATAAATTATTCATTGTACATTAGTAACTAATGAAAATGGATAGATAGAGAAGGATACAATATTTTTTAGTCTGATTATAGTGGATAAGGTCATTAATAATGACTATATTAATTGTTGAAATCAATTAATATACATATTTCATTAATCTAATTATGTTTTAGATGTAAAATTATCCTATTTGTTTTATTTTTATTCATTTGATATTCATTATATCATCAAAAAAAATCATATTAAACCATATGGAATATTCTATACATTGTAAATATAAATAATTGGGTTGTTACTAAATAATGTGTAATATTTTTTGGTCAACACAATTGAATATATATATTATTCCCCTATGTATGTTGTATATTGAAAACCCTATGGTCAGTGCTTAGGATAAACCTATGAATCATCATTCTTAAAATCAGAAATATATTTATTATAATATAATATAAAACTATAAATAAAAATAAAAGTATGAAGGTATTAGGAATTCACTAGTCATCTTGATTATTAAAATGAATAGCGGATGGATGTAAACATTGAATTCACGGAAAAAATGATATTTAAGAAATATTTCCCTATAATGGTTGTATAATTACATTTTTCATAATTATAATAAAATAATTAAACATAAATTTACCTAATTTAATACCTTAATACCATTATAATAATTTCCTTCATTGTAGATTGATTATTAAAATTTAGCATATTATGGAAACAGAGTCCATATATTTAATCATATAAATTATTCAAATTAAACAAAATATATTCAACATTATATAAATTATTTAGTGAATTAATAGGGTATATGTAAAATTTATTTTTTTAATAAGTCAACCATGATTTCTAAATAAGAAGATAATACTACAACATGTCATTCTGAAAACACTCTATATTAATTTAGATCAATCATGAATGAAAACATTAACAAATGAAGAAAAGTAAGGATAATAATATTTACTTTTATTTATTATCCCCATAAACCTAGATATTTACGGATAAGAAATGAAGTAATATGTAAATTAGGAACACCAATAAAACATCTAAATGGAATTACATGTTGAAAAAAGAAAAAAAAACAAAAACCAAACAAATTTTGAAACACTCTATTTATAAGATAGGCGTGTGATAATTTTTTAGAATAAAATATAAGATTGTAATGTATGATGAACAATGGATTACTCCAGTAATCATAAATGTTTACAAGATCATCTTACATGCATGTATTTCTTGGATGTATGATCCATCCAAAAAGAAATGAGTTTAAATGTTACTTCATATCAATGAAATCCCTAAACTTTTCCATTCTATGCCATATTATATCATCACATCTCCAATGTGTCTCGTTTTTTATTCTCTAATTTATGAATCCATCCAATGAAATATATATATATGGTAATATATTTTCAATTGAGTATTGTGGGATGCACACCATCCAATGACTATATCTGTCTTGAACCAAATATGGTCTCCATCATTTCGACACCAACCATGGCACATGAGATGTCCCTAAGGGAAATCACTATCCCCAAGGGCTGGCACAAGTGCCTAGGTAACATTTATTTTGGTTTTCAAATGATATTCTCATTTTTAGAATCATTTAACCATAAAAAATTAATAAACCAAATCTGAAAATCAATGACAAACATTCCTAAAATAAAATACTGAACTAAAAACATAGGTATAAACACAAAAAAATAGGATCAAATCTACATAAAATTAAATGAAAAACAGCCAAAGGGACTCCACACAACAAGGGGTTATCACCCAAAAACCATTTGTACAACAACACACCAAGGGAAGGAACTAGTAAAGAGAACTACAATCACCCAATGCCTTGTCTTTAGGTGAATCAAACATTATCATGTATATTAACACCCAAGGGGTCTATGTAGGGTGTGATCATAAGCCTAATAGGATACTACCCAAATTATTACATATAGTATGTAATACAAGATTAAAATCATGAATGTTTTTTTATAAAAATGAAATGGTGGGAAAAAATTATAAAGAATGATAATTTAAAAGGTAATCAATTTTAGATGGGAAATTTCCAAGATTGAACACATTTAATTAAAACATGTAAGATGCTATATTTTTTCAAAAAAACATACCAACTGTCATGCATAGACATGATGGTCTCAATGACCACTAATATCAAGAACACCCCTATAAACTAGTTAGTTTTGGGCCCTATGTACCTCGTATCTCGGTGTAATGTAACCATAGTAATATATGTTTCTTTTCACAAGACACTAGTTGTGAATAATCCCATAACATAGTTGTCCAAAAACATTATAAATATAGATTTTTAGTGATTTTAATGTCTTTCATTCTATGTGAAGAAGGAAAAACCCATATTGCGTCACTAGCATACTAGTACATGTCTGCCCACCTAGATATCTGGGTTCCCCCATTTTGCTAAAATTAATTCCAAATGTTAAAAAATTACAATTTCACATGATATCATCATATACGGTCACACAAAATAAAAACATTATCTACTCATGCTTAAAACCACTTATATCATTCAATAAAACATTTATAATTTCATTTTTACCAAATCATTAAATATTACAATGATTTTGCACATAAAATCCATTGAAAATACCTCTTTGAATACCATGCACATACCCATATTTCACCAAAAAAATATTTAAGGAACTAATTATTTTTAATAAAACCATTTCATCAATTAGAACCCCCCTAATGATCCATCATGGGGTATACTTCAAAAAAATCATTTTTTAAACAAAATGCCATTTTCGGGCCAATCGCTTAACAAATGGCACCAAAAATAGTATTTGCACCAATGAAAACAGAATATGATCATGAAACAATTATTAGTCCCAAAATTATAAATCATAAATGAATTATTACACATGATATAAGCTAAAAAATGGAAAACACAAAAACCTTCGGTGAAAGTTAAGATGCACCTCCTCCAAACAACAAGTAAATAAGATCAAACTTAAAATCAATTTATTAGACCATGAAACCACATATCAAATCCTATGTTTAAATCCTTACTTTCTATAGAATAATAACATCAATATAAAATGGTTGAATCACTATGAAAATGGAAGAAACCATAAGAAAATGGGTGTAGGAAGAAGGAACACCACTTGAGAAATCTTGAATAAATCACCCAAAATCAACCACAATTTGAATCTATAAGCAACCAAATATGATACGGAGTATCTAATGAGGAAAAGGGTAAAAAGTGGGGTCTAAAATGTTTGAAAATTTAATGATTTATGGATGAAAAAAATTACTTTTAAAAATCAGGATGATTTAAGAAACCAAATAATATTTGACCCTAAGAAGTGATTCAATTGAGATCCAAAGAGGAAAAATCTATATTGGGGGTTAACCAAGGGGTTTTTAGTTTTTGTGGGTGGTGGAATAACCAAAAAACATTAAAACCCAATAAGAAACTGAATATTTAAATTTTAATAAAGTGGAAATGGGATCATGGGTTAACCCAATGCCTAGAAAAATCACCCAAATCCTAAATGATAATGACTTAAAAAGGGGTAAAAATAGACATTATGGTTTAAATATGTTAGGGGAGGAAAAATATGTATTAAAATTGGTGAAAATGTTAAAAAATAAAGGATTTATTAATGAAAACTTTTTTTAAATTCGGAAATCGGCTCAATGTTTTTCCCAAATCATGAAGAATCCCGTTCCTCCAAAAAATATAAGGGAAACCCCCACATACTATGAAAGAAAATAAATTAAAGGAAAAATATCTTTAAAGTAAGTCATGGATGTTTCACTTCTACCCATTATATAATTTTCCTCCCTCGGAAAGATTTCTTGAAGCCTAATAAGATAAGAGAAATAAAAGAAACTATGCAACATAAGACGTCTGCTCTCTTGCCTCATCCTCATCAGTACAATGCTTCCAAAGGACTTAAAATATAGTAATATTCTTCCTTATATGATCATTTACTTTGGTTTCCACAATTCACACAGGCTGCTCAAACACTGAAAAATTGTGCTCTATCTCCAGTTCTTCCCAATTTAGCACATATGAAAGATTCAGGTTGTGTATTTTGAACTATGATACATGGATGATATCATGAATGGAATCCAACTACTATGGAAATGCAAAAATTTATACCACCCTTCCAATAATCTTAGTGATCTCAAAGGGACTGACATTTTGTGGTGTCTGATTTCAATGAATTCCAAATTGACGATGGCCCAACCAAGTGGCCAATTTCAAGAAAACCCTATCACGAACTGATAACAGCAGGACTTGATGCCTATTGATTGAATATGATTTATGGAGACATAGATATGTAACAAGTACTTCCAAATCTATTTGACCATCACCAACATCTCCTACACAAGGATCAACCCCAATAGTGAAGTCCCACCTACCTCATCCCAACATAGGGGTACAAACAAGGCCGACCACATAGCACCTCAAAAGGATCCATTCGAATCAAGGATTGATAAATATTTTTATTGGAAATTTAAACCAATCCCAAACATAAATGCCTTAAACCTATGAAGTCAATAATACATGCATGGAGCACGTACACCATGATGTGATCAACTATATCTATATGACCATTTTTTGAGGATGTTGAGACGTGTCCATCTTAATTTGTAACCCCAAGACCTTTTTAAGCCATCTATAAATTGAGAAGTGAAATATGGGTCTCTATAGAAGACAACTGCCAAATATAGAACATGATGTCATACCACCTCTTAGGGATACAAATAGCCCAACCCCATCTACTTTTTTAGAATAATTTATTGGAATGATGTTGACTAATTTGTTCAGATGATCAATAACCACCCATGTTCCATTCATTCCATGATGTGTGTAGGGTAAGCCATCAATGATGGTATTGGGTACCTTGTACCACTTCCTGGTAGGAATAGAAAATGGATAGAGAAAACCGAAGGGCATTTGATTCTTATTTTTCACCTTTTGACACGTTTAGCATCTCTACTTGAAATCAACCATGTCCCTTATCATACAGAGCAACCAAAACGTTTTCTTCTCATCATAATAAATCATTCTGGCACCCTGATGGACATCCCACTTAGACCAGTGGCTATCATTTATCACCACCATCGGTAGATATGACAACACTACTGAATGGCCTTTGAATAAAAGGATGACATTGGGAGATGACAACCAATCAGAAGATGTCTCCCCACTAAGAAGAAACAAACTCGACCACTGAAAAATCACAATGCATAGTAGTTCTCTTTGAATCAAATTTAAGAGATAAAGAGTCAACTAAATGTCCCCCTAGAACATTCCTCCATTATGCTTCTTGGTCTAAAAATGAATTAGAAAAATATCCCTATCAGATTCCACTCCTCATTGGACTTCCTCTATGATAGAACTGGTACTTTTCCACGCAATGAATCTGCCACCACATTAAACCCTCCAAGGTTATAGAAAATTTCAATGTTGAGCCTCTACAAGAACATTGTCCAATGGTGTTTCAACATATTGAGGTCCTTCAAGATAATATAATATCTAGGTGTGTTTGATCAAAACAGAATATAAACATATCCACCAATGGGTTATTGATTCAAAGTCATCATAGCATACATCACAACTACTAACTCCAAGTCCTGATTAGTATAATTATTTTTCTTATGGTCGGAGTGGGAGAGAACCATATTCCATAATGTTATCACCCTGCATAAACACACTCTCAAGACTAATACATGAAGTGTCATGGTACACCACATACCCCTTTTTGGCCTCTACAATTATTAGCATGGGGGTGAAATTCAACCTCCAATTCAGGTCCTAATAGGATTCCTAACTCATTGGGCCCTATAAAAACTTCACTCCTTTTTTGGATAGCGGGTTCATGAGATAAGCATGCAAAGAGGAATCCTAAACAAACCACCTATATTATCTAGCTATGATATGGAAAATGTTGATCTCAAATGTGTTCTTTGACTGGTCACATGACATAAACGCAGTGATCTTCTCTGAGTACACCATAATCCCCTACTATGAGATCAATTTCCCTAGAAACATCACCTCCCTGGTCTAAAAATTTCACTTGGACATCATTGCATAGAGGTGGGGATCCCTCAATGTTCCCAACATGGCCCTCCGATGATATTCGTGTTCCTCATTTTAACCAGAGTAAACATGGATGTCATCCAAACTACCACAATTTTGGAATCAACATATCGATATAACACAATATTAATGTGTTCCAAAAAGTCTGTTTGAGCATTAATCAATCTGAAGGGCATGGCCCAATACTCAATCTGAATGTACATACTTTAAAAGGTTGTCTTTGAGATATCTGCCACTTTCATTCAAAGATGATGGTAACCCAAATACAAGAATATATTTGATAATTTATTTTACCCCATAAAATAGTCAAACAAATACTATATAATATGAAATAGATATTTTTTTCATGATGGTTACTTTATTCAACTTCTCGTAGTCAATGCACAACTGAAGGTACCTGTTGACATTCTTCACCAAAAGTACATGAGTAACCCAAGAAGATACACTCGAGAGAATGGATACATTGTCTATAAAGTCATTGATTTGATTATTTAATTCCCATAATTCAGTGGGGTACATAAAACATGAAGTAAGGGAGATAGGATGTGTTCCTATCACAAAATAAATCGACAACTCCACATCCCACTCTAAAAGAAATCATGAAAAATTGTATGGGAATACAAATGGAAACTTCTACACTACATGAGGTAGTCTACATTGAGGAACACAACCATCATCTTCAATAACGATTGAGGATAACATGAAGATATGATTCACCAACTCTAGGCATGGATGTCCTACATGACCGGACTGAGGATCCAGTTCCATAAGAAGAACATGATGACTCCTATCAAGTGTCGTGAAACTCACCCATCACCTTTAGAAATCAAAGTTTACTATAATTTTCACCATCCAATCCATTCCAATTATCACATCAAAAAGATACATATCAATTAAACGAAACTTCTCACTCCATCTCAACCCCTAACATTGAAATCACACAAGACGGGCACCAAAAACCTTGTTCCTTATTCATTCCTAGTGGCATCATCAACTCCATTGAAAACATCCACATCTCAGTTAGAAAATTCAACATGTTCATATTATGGAAAGAGTTGAATGAAAACGTAGAACATGTATCCTTATGAGATGCTGATTTAAAAGTGGCAATTAGAATAGTACCTCAAATAGTCAATGGTACCGCCGCTGATCCTGCGGGTATCAAATACACCACATGAAGATGTGTAGTCTTTTCAGGAGAATGACCACATTCTTGTGGCTCTGACCTGGACTGTCTCTGCCTAGAAGATGATCTGGACCAGCCACCACAGCTAGAAAATCATGATCCCTCTATCCTTGATGAATATAACTAGGCTGGAACTCCCCTGAATCCACAAATTGTATCCCAAATTTGAGTAGATGTACTATGCTGAAAAGTCCTTGAATGATTACCATACCACCACACTTATAACATGGGTTCATAGGAAATGTTCATGTTGGTTGGATTATCCCTGACCTCCCATATTAGTGGCACATGATGGACCTTGTATCTAACGGCACTGAAGGAAACAGCCTCGATGTTTGTCCTCGGATACCACCCCACTTATTTATCTAATACTCCCATTTAATTTTCTTCTCAAAATATCATACAATTCCAAGACCTGATATCATCCCCAAAAAAACATCCCTCCCATTCAGGATGATCTCCAACATACTTTCCCAATCAACCAACTCTGAATAGGGTTTTAGCTAGAATAAGAAGGAATGAGAATAAATCTCAGACCGCATACCCCTCTTGATCTTCTAGGAATTCATATTCTCATTGGATACCATTTTTGTAGCATTCCAAACCAACTAAACAAAATGGTTGGATTACACCGTCACATAATGATCCCCATGGAAAACCTTTATAAACTCTCAAGATCAAACATATGACAAAAAATCAAGAAATACTGGTCATTGAAGATAAAATTGAAGTCCTTCAATATCATATACTCATGATTCCTAGCTTGGGTCACTAATTTCTTCCACCTATAGATGGGACCCTATAACTATAAATAATCACACTTCACCGATACATCCTCATTATTTTCTAATAACTCTAACATGTGATCGATTATTCAGAGCCACTGATTCTCATTATAAGGTTCTCTGCTACCTAGAAGAGTAGGCTGCTGGTTCTTTTAGAAACTAATGGGATTTTTCCTTCATAGGACCAGTCACATCATCCCTCACCAGAGTTGGAATAGGAGCTGGTCCTTGTCTCAGAGCATGGATAGCATGATCCATAACCTCTAATAGTCTCTGATCAAGTAGTGAGGGAGAAATATCTCCAGCTTCCTCCTGTTGGTGCATGGGAGATTTCGGGGGAGACATGTTTTTATATGAAATAAAATAGTCATAAAAACCAAAATCAAAACAAAAATTATTAGTTTTTCATCTAATATATAATAGATAAATAAAAAAACCATTACAACATTAATATAAACAACTACCCCACCCCCACTTGATGTCCATGTGTAGTCTTCATCCCACATGTCTCTACTAGAAGTGACGTAAATCAAACAACTATGATCTCCAAAGGGGACTCGAGGTCTACCATGAGAGGTGTGGTGCAATAACCTTACTCACTATAAAAAAATAGATCCCTCACAATCATATCCCATGTCTTGACTGACTCATCCCAGAATAATAATACAATCCAAAAACACTGGCCTCCTCTGATACCATTTTTTCTCGCACCGAATCAGGTATCCATCATTTTCGGCACCAAACCTTTCCCAAAGAAAGGCTTGAAGGGCATTCCATATCTGTATGGTCTATAAATAGTTCTCAGGAATCATGTATTATAGTTTGGGAAAGATTTCACGAGTTTAAAATCATTTCAAAACCAAAACAATCAATAAAGGAAATATGAAAAATTATTGAAAACGTTCCATAAAAAAAATACAGAACATAATACATTGGTTTAAACATTACAACAGAGGACTAAAGATACATAAATGTTGTGGTAAAACAGCCCATGAGACTCCACATGACAAGCGGTTATCACCCACCAGCCGTCTTGACAACATCACACCATGGGATGAAATTGGAAACCCGAACCACCATCACCCAAGGCTATTCCTTTACCTATGTCAGACATGATCATGTCCACATTACCCAAGGGGTGTAATTAGGGTGTGATCCTAATCCTAATATGATACCACCATAATGATTCCATATGTTAATCAATAGAATATGAAACACATGATTTTTTTTATAAACTAAATATGATGGAAATAAATTCTTATTAATGAAACTTTTATAGGTAAAAAATATCTATGGTAAGTATCTAAGACTGAACACATTTAATTTAAAATTGTATATTACTACATTTTTTCATCCAAACATACCATATGTCAATGATAGATAAAAAAATTAAAAACATCCATAATCATTGGAACACCCCTAAGAACTAGTTATTTTTCGGCCCCATGTACCTCGTATCTCGGTGTATTGTAACAATAGTAATATATGTTCATGTGCACAATAAACTCATAGGTAATATACCGATAACCTATGAGACCCTAAACATCATCAATATTATTTTATTATCATTGTAAATGTAAAACATTATAATTTAAATAGGGACAAAACTACTCTAGATCACTTGTGTACTAGTACATGTCCGTCCACCTAGATACAGAAGTTTCCCACATTGTGTTAAAATGAATTAAATAAGTTACCTAAAGATGATTTTACATAAAATCATCAGTTTTTGTCCCCCAAATTCAATACTAGAGCTATAAATTCTTTTCACCACTTATATCACTCAATTATGCTATTAGAATTTCAATAAAACAACATCCCAAAATATAAAAAAGTTTTGCAAAAAAATATACTAAAAACCCCATATTAAAAGCCACGAGTTTAGCCATATTTCACCAAAATATAATTGATAGCAATAATTTTTTTTAATAAAACCATATCTATATTAGAAAACAACCAAAAAATATAAAATAAGGGATATCTATGAAAACACATATTTTCACACAAAAAAGCCCATTTTAGCACCATTTTATACACAACTGCCTCCAAAAATAGTTTTCTAAACGATGAAAAATGAATATGAACAAGAAAAAATTGAAAACTATGCCATGATAAATCATCAAAGAGTGCTTACACATGGAATCACCTACCTAAAATCAAACAACACCAAAAAGTTGTGTGAATGTTTAACCGCACCACCGCAACTCCACAACAGAGTTCAATCAAACATTAAACCACATGATTAGTTCAATAAACAAAAGATAAACCACATAAGTCAAATCCTTTAATGGTGGAAAATAGGAAAATCATGTACAATTTGTAGAAACCCTGGGAAAATGGGTGAAACCCTAAGAAAATGGGATGAGTGAGGAAGGAAATCCACCTAGTTGAATGGTCTTGAAAAAATCACCCCAAATACATCTCAATTTGAACATCCATGCTTCCAAAACTAACAGAAAGTCTTTAATTAGGCTGATAAGGTCATGTGGGGACTAAAATAGGCATAAAATTGTGAAAATTGAATAACTTATCGATGATTCAAATTACCTTCTCAAAGTTGAATGATTTTAGAATTGTTGAGAATGTTTTGCCTAATACAAGATTTAAATTATCTTCAAATAGGAAAAAATAGATAACTGACTTGATCATAGAGTTTTGTGCATCGAGTGGGAAGTGGAGTCACTGAAAAAAATTACCAAATGAATTAGATATAAAAGAAATAAATTTTTTAAAAGTGTTGAATTTTCTCAATTGTTGTCCCACTTACTAAATAAATAACCCAATTACAAATTGATTATGACTTCCTAAGCAGTTTAAATAAATATGGTTGTTTGCAAAGGCCTAGTTAGATCATGTGGGATGATTAATGGTTGTAAAATGTTAGAAAATGAATGAGTTATAGAAGAAACTGATTTTTTTATATATGTTAATGGGATCATTGTCTATCCCAAATAATGATGAAACCACCCATTCTGTACAAAAACATGTGAAAACCCCACAAGCAATGAAATAATAGAAATTTAATTAAAAATACATTTACAAGATGTTATGGATGTGATATTATAAGAATAAAATTCATGATGTACATTACATTACTCATCCCAGGGAATACCTTCGGGTTCCCTTATATATGGATCATATCAATGTAGTTGAAAAGTAAAAAAATAATATTAATGAAAATATCACTTATTATTATTCCTACTACTTTTTTACCTTTATAAATTTATATTAAACTCTCCCACAATAAGTGAATTTATCATTATGTATTTGTGAGACATAGAAACTGTTATATATGACCCCTAAATATAGTTATTTCATCTTTATATATCCTAAAGACTATACTTGGGTATTCTAGGGGAGAATAGAACAACACATCAAATGTTATTACAATGGAAAATTAAATATAATGATTTTTCTCTTAAGCATAATCAATAATTTCAACATTTTCCTACACAACCACTCAACTCACCATTGGACAATGGGTTTTTTATGATTAATCAATTTCAAAAAATATTTTGATTATAGATCCAAAATTAATCAACTATATTAAATTTGGAGTCCCATTTAAAATTATTCATCATTTTTTTATTTATTAATTGTTTTTGTAATAGACTATAACTATATCCATAAATATTTCATTTTCCTAGTTCAATATTATTGGATATTCATCTTCGAGAATATTCACCTTTCTTATGTATTAGTTTTAAATTTCATATATCAATTTTTTTATATTTTGACCTTCTACATAAAAATAGATATAAAATAAATTATATATTTCATATGAAATTAAATATTAATTATCATAAATATAAACTAAAATAATTAATTTATTCCATTTTTAAAGTAAAAAAATGTTCATATAAACTAAATATATAGTAATTTCTAATAAAATCCATAATATTTTGTGATTATTTAAATAAATTTAAATAAATTTTTTTTGAGGTCTGTCATGTAACACACAAATAAATATTTCTATTTTTGAATCATTTCAAATGTACATATAAAATTGAGATATAAATTAATTATTCAATAATTTTTTAAGATCATTTAAAAATAATAAATAGACATGTCTCATTTATGAAAAAACATGCTCCATACATTATATTATATTATATTTAAATTTCTCAATCCTAGTAAAATCCAACCACAACCCAATCACAGAAAACCATACATTGAAATCGATTTCACTCTTCAATAAAGAGAAAATATAAATTGAATTATTATGATAATTTTGTAAACTCTTATTTTAGTATTATTTTGTAAAAATATCAATTCCCCACATTGTCAGATCGAATTTAATATTCATAATGATTTTTTCATAATTTTTTTAGTATTTACAGGTTATTAGATAAAATATTTTAAGGAAAAACTATAAAAATTTGTTTGTTTTAGCATACAGATATTATTTCAGGAATGTAAATTTAAAACCATAAGATACTTACTTCACTCAATAACCCCTTATGAGAAGTGACACTAATGTCACCTCGTTAAATGACATGGTCTATGAGATAGATTATATATGTAATTAAAAAATTCCTATATTTTTCACCTTTTCAATTTTTGATTTCCTTTTTTCAAGGAAGATGTGATGAAAATGGAATAAAGGGATTTAATCAGTGGTCTTAACCATATATTTATATCATATGTATATGAGTTATAAACTCACCAATATTTAGAATTCAATATCATCTATAATTTACCATGTTTATATTTTTATAGTAAAACATGATTCAAAAAATGAGGTAAACAGATAATATTGAATCATGAACATTTCACACACAAGGCCCAGAATGATGATAGACGCCTCACACCCTGAGTAATGAGATACCTCCCCTCAAAACGCATTGGAAAACAGTTTCCTGACACTAAAATATGATATAATAATGGTAGTATATTTTTATTGTATAAAGTTAATGGAAAATCATCATATAATTTTTAATAAACTTATAATAAAATTTAAGAATTATAAGGGATATTTAAGTGTCTATATAATGTGTAGGAATAAAGGGAAAATTACATCCATCTAATGAACATCCAAAATCAAATTAATTTTTTTATCAAAATCCTATGATTTGAATGATAAAAAATATCATTATATAATTCTTAAAAAACATATCATCCAAATTTTTTTGAATAAAAAAACTTTTTTCTATAAATTTTTTGATATGTAACACCAAAACAAAACAACACATTATTATTTTTATATGATTATTTTTACCTAACAATTAAAATTTTTGTTATGAATTGTGGTAAAAACTTTATAAATAGTCTATAATTTTCCTTCTAAATATATATTTATTTTTAAATTCCAATTATCTAGTCAATTATTATTAATAAAAGTAACCTTATTCATCAAAAATATGTTTTCCTAAAAGAATTATTTTTCAGGAGAAATTATAATAATTAAATTTTTTTATTTTACATATTTTAATAGAATTATATAAATTTTTTAATATAAATATATATTAATTTAGCTATAAATTATATATTTATTTAGAAAATTTGACATTTTAAATGAATGGTGGGGTATATTATTTTTTAGAATTTTTTTTATATTTTTATTAATTTATTCAATTTAAAAATCCCATTAATCATTTGATAAGATTTTGAATTAAAATAATAATTTTTTATCAATATTAAGTCCAATTAATACACATAAATAATTTGATACAGGATAAAAATTGAAGGATGTTTTAGATCTCAGTGATATTAACAATGATATGGATTATTATATACTCGCCAAATCTTCTTTAGGATCATTCTCTAGAGAAGGGTATTAAATAAACGATGATCTTTATGCACTATGTTAATAGATACGTTGATAAGATTTAGTATAAGGAAATTCCGATGAAGTATAGCTTCCTTGTTTAGAGGGTAATAAATCTACATATACAACCAATGATAGAATAAAATTAACATGCATCAAACTAGTTTTCCATGTTCTCATGATTCATTTTCCATCTTGATGAAAGTTTGGATCATTTATTTTTTGATGGTGACATGAATTTTATGGTTTGGAGTATTTTGGGTATTTAAGTTCAATCTTTATCCGGTAGATTTTATGCCTATATTTCGTTGAGAATTTGTTCTATATGGTGAGTACAGATAGGCTTGAGATGAAGGTTATGGACATGGTGTTTATAAATGAATTCTATAGAATACTAATTGTGAGGAGTTCCGCTCATTGTGATAGGATTGTATAATTAGGGAATGAACTGGTTTCTAGAACACAAAAACATTTGATCAATATAGTACGACTGTTAATGAAGTAGTTGAATCTCAAAACCCTCAGACTACTACAAACTAGTAACTCTTCTATCAATTTTATAAATAGATCTATTGAGGGGAAAATGGTTCACTAGAATCACCATTTGGGGGGTGAAAATAAAATACATACGGATCATGAACCATGTGTTCCATTGGAGTAGAGTGTGTGGCTTGTGATTCCATGGGTTTCTTAATATTATCCTTTTAAGTGCACTTTGTCTGTGGTTTGTCAACCGATTCCAAATCCATTGCAATGTTAACAAGATTTTACATAGCAAACAAATTTACATTAGAATGGCTATGGTTGAAATGTATTCTAGGATTCTTTATGATTCTCTATATAATATAGATTCCACCCAATGTTAAATATCTTATTTCATTAGAATATATACAGTGCTCATAAAAATATAATATACATTTCCTGTACACTTTCCCTAATGGTATGAAGTTGGATTTTTAGAATTTCATGTCGTCTAATTAAATACATGTACTTTTCTCCCTAGAGTCAACACCTTGCCTATAGATAAGGTGAACCTGGTAAGAGGTGATTAACTCGAGCTCCACTAATTTAGTCCTTAATGATTATTTTATCTTACTATTTCCATTAATCTATATGAATCATAGAATACATTTAAAACATAAATAATGATGATGATGATGGAAATCAAATTTTTTTAACCTGTCAATATGTTTTATATTCAATTAAAATATTCCAATTATATGATTTGAAATTGGAAAACTTATTTCATGACTGGAATCAAATAAAATTACATTAACTTTTATTTTAAAATTAATTTTTACCATAATGAATATTGAATTATGTAGAAACTCTTTACCATGGTTGTGGTAAAAAATTCTTGTAATAGGGATAACCAAAAACTAAATGGCTTAAAAACCCAAAAACAAATTAATTTTTATTGTATTTTTATATTACAATGATATCTATTCTATGTTTCCAAAATGGTTCATTATGGATCATCATAAATCATAAAAAAATGAGGTTGTAATTATTTCATTTTATAAATTCCATGTGTGCCTATTCCCCCTCAAATAAAGGCAACCCCCTTTAATTCCATTCTAGAAATCCAAAATCTATGTTTCCAAAAAATAACTACCCAAATAAATTCATTAATTCAATTGATACATCCTAAAATATTTGTTTTGGTATAAAATCCATTCGAGAGTAGCCTTTGGTGAAATCATAAACAAGTTTTCTAAATAAGATGTAAAATCCTTAAAAAATAAAATTATTTAATTTCATTTTCCATATAATTAAAATATTATTGTTCCATGGTGATATAATGGACTTTATATCTTACATATGATGATTTTTATGGTTATGTTAATGACCTAAATAAATCACTTCTTACCTCCGATTGTAAACGAAGTTGTTGGTCCTGTGTATGGGGGACTACTACCCCAAAAACATATGTAATTCTTTTTCCATCACCGCTTCTCAAATATACATATAATGATATACTAAATTATTATATTAGAAATTGAAAATATAATTATAAATATTTAAATATAATATCATATATTTATTCATACTTTATATTCTATAGGGAATATCTTATCGTTGCACATGTGTACTATAACAAACAACCTCACGAACTGATGTGATTCATTTTTATAAAAAATTCATTTTTGACCTATATAAAAAATTTAAAAAAAATAATATTCAATTTATTATATAATGAACATATTATAATGATAAAATATCACTCAACTTCTTCCCATTATGATTTTTTAAAATTATAAAATTTTATCATTCATATGTAAGACATACCATCTCTATGATTTTGACATGGTACATTTCAGTTAAACATAAATCATTATTGGTGTTACAAGTATAATTTTTTTAGCTATTATAATTATTTCGTTAATATAATTATGAATCTAATTAAATAGAAATATCTTGAATCATATTCAATATACCAAAGAGATGTTGTAAATATGATCCATTTCTAATTAAAACATCATAAAATAAATTAATTTGTTAAAAAATTAAATATAAAATGATAATAAAAAAATATATGGGAAACAAATATTGAAAAAAATTCAATACGAAATTTAATAAGTTATATATTTTTATTATTTTGGAATATAAATAATTGACTTTAAGTAATGTAAATGAGGTATGGTGTCTTTCAAACCCAGCCTTCTCTTCCTGTTATGGAAAAACTCTTTACCTAACTCACTTATTTTCACATTAATAGTATGTAATTATTTTAAAATATATATATGTAACTCTCATATATATATATATATATAATATTATCCAATACATTTATCTGTTAATACATTCCATATGATCATTTCTCAAAAATTACTATGTTATGAAATTTATTCTGAATATAACATGATGAACGATTTTGAATCCAATTTTTATTCCATGGGTATTTTAATGTTATAAGTTATGATTAAATTCCATTATTTGGAACAATATATTTTGAAAATGTAATGATTGGTGTTTTCAAATATAACTCTAATGCATTGGTATAATTTGTATTCCATTTAATAATTATGTGATGGATTTATGAGTAATCCTAATTCATTATGCGACATTGTCTATAATGTGATATTTTCATGAATGTAAATCATGTCCCATGTTTATTTCATGTAACACATTGTTAACACATTTTAGAAGATCAAATAATCTTATACAAACATGTTCTTAATGATATGGTTAAATGAAATTAATAATAATATGTTTATTCTATAATAAATTCTTAGTCCTCTGACTCTCAATTTTTGTTTTGTTATCATGTTTATTCCCTTACTGGGTTTTTACCTCAACCCTATATTTGATGTTTTCCACGGGTTATTCCTTAAATATCTAGGAGCTCACGATTATTATAGGTGCTCATTATTTTTAATTAAATAATGATTACATGTTTGTGTCCAATTTTATTAAATACAAACCTCAACATCTAATGAAAGTAAGACATTATGATCATTATAATTTATTAAATGATTTTTAAGTTTATGAATCATGTAATATTATGTGTAAAAGGAATTGGTTTCTACGTTTTGTATCAGATAAATTTTTTTCTTTCCATTGGAATGCTGTATAATGTAATAGTAGTGATAACCCTAGGGATAAGTATAAGTTTAAGGCAATGGATAAGTCAATGTATAGAAAAATATGATGTAGTCATGGTGAAGTATAGATTGATAAGTATCCATGAAAACAAATCCACTCTAGGATACAACAAGTGGATGTTGCTCTATAACATATATACCAATGGCTTATAACGCCAAAAATTTCTAATTGAGATTAACTCGATCGACACCTGGGGTATGAAAATGGGCCACCATTCACACTAGATTTAACACTCATGGGGATTTTGATTCATTATTTAAATATAATTTTTTATCTTTTTAACTGACCAAATTATTAGGTTAGAATACATAATAGTAATTAATACCATGAATAATATATATTAATCCATTTATGCCTGTGTTTTATAAAATACTAACAATTCATGAGTTGTTACAGATACATATTTAATTTATTGTTATTAAGTTATTGAATATTGATTCTATGATTTTATTTATTTTAGATAATATATAAAAATTTGATAAATCATGACAACATTAATCATGAAACGTAATCTGTGGATTTTCGGAATGATATTTTTGTCCTTATCTGACATTTTGATAAGAAATTTTTGGTAATGATTGATAATCATTAAAATGTTATGACAAATTACATGAATGGTGTTATATACCGTACTCCTTATAAGAACGATCAGGTTGAAGTTGAGATTTTTATAAAACAAAGGCCTCCTACAATTAGTTTATATTTTTATAACGTTATCACTAAATAATGCAATTACACCATTGAGATGAAATATTATATCCTCTAATGAAAAATATAGATAATTTTATATTTCTATACATCACATAGAGGGATAATCTAATTAGTTGTGGAGTCTAATATTGATCATTATTTATAAAGGGGGTATTGATTCCCTGGAAAGTAAATACCACAACAAAATATTTTATATAAGATATTTTTCCCAAACTCACTGCCTTAAAATATAGTGCAAGTTCCTAGGTACGAAACAACAGGAAAACAAGTCTATTGGGGTTTTGGTGATGTATTTAAAAGCATTATAAGGTATTCCTATAGAATTATTATCTATAATAATAGTAAGGTGTACCATTAATTTATCAGAAAAATATACATATGAAAGTATTTATATAATCGAGACATTGATTTTTATGAAGAGTTTACCTATTGTTAAATCAATGTGGAGTTTAATATTGGTGACTCTCAATGGTATCATTATATTGGTATAAAAATTTTAAAATGGAATTTTCTTATGAGGAATTAGTATATAGATATCTATTAGGATAAAAAACATAACATCCCTCATTTTAAATGAATGGAGAAAATAATCAAGGAATGTTCCCAAGGGGTCCAAAAAATACATCATGTTGTGGAAAGTGGGCAATCATGCTAATTATTTTTGAGGGAAATAAGGATTCCCAATAATTATAAAGATAAAAATACTTTTTAGATCAAAACAATTCGTTTTTTATAGATTGAAATCTACAAGGAATATAGGAATTATGAATTCCAATTCCTTGAGTAAAGTGTTTCCAGAGATAATAAGTGACAACAACATCCAAGTTATATTTCAAGTGAGTATTCTATCAATACTAAAAATGATTCCCTATAAATTTATATATTGAAATATATTATAGTGATTCATTCAATAATTGAAAAAATAATTTTTTTATTCATCTTCTATGCATTAACTCATATCAATAATTTTATATATAATATCATAGATTCCACCTTGAAACATTGGGTTATGTTATGTCTAAGAATAGAAAATGGGGATATGGTTGTATCCAACGTTTATTACTCTACCATAGTCTTCTTTTTGGACAACATCATCCATAATATATCCTCATACATAATTTATTAGTTTTTTTTGATATTTTGGGAATTAATCATCTATCCTTAAAAAATATTATCTTCTGGGAGAGGTTAATAACACTTCATGTCCCATATTATCCCCCACTTATGCATATTTTTATCGAGTGGGATGAATCTCCCCTACAATATTCTATTCTAGATTGTATACTATTTCCTTATAAGTAAATATATATATCTAAAATGTTCATGAAAAAATATATAATCAATGTTGAATACATTACTATTTGGATATAGTATACTGATATATTACCCTGTAGTGTTTCTTTATTTTTCTCATGAAAAATAGTTAAAATTATCAATAAAAATAATACCTAGAACTATTTACAATTCAATTTATCTATATTGTATGGAAAAATTTGAGTTTTAATATATGATTATAAAATTAAAATGTAACTTGGAAAACTGTTTTATAAATTAGAGTTCTTCGCTAAGGGTGTGTTGTTCATCTTCAACAAAAATAATTATGAGTTAATGAACCTTTGAAATTATTATAATTAAAATAATAAAATAATTATAAATAACATATATAATCTACCAGTAAGAAATAAATGGTATCATCATATTTCTAGATACCAAAATTTCTCATAGCTTCAAATTTGGTCTGGATATTACAAATTTAAGTAAAATAATAATGATATTCCAAAAAATATATTTCTATCATGGTATGAAATTTTTTAATACATATATAATCCTTTATAATAAGAAATTATATTGTAACAATTATATACTTTTCTAGTAGGTATATTTTAGATTACATTGAATATTTTGTTTATATATTTTTAATGCTTTTCATAGTTACACTATAAGGATAACCATTAGGAGAATTTGAATATGCTTCAAAGTACGTTAGAAATGAGAGGGAATTTGATAATCCTAGTATATTTGGTAATAGAAGGAATAAATATTAATCAAGGAAAATATTATCACCATGGAAGAAATATATGTGTACTTATCTAAGACAAATTCAACCGAGGGAGGGATTATACTTGCATCGGTAATGGATATATGTTGTTTCTTTTGACTAGCTATGTATTACCGATGACTTGTGAAGAACATATTATGATTGAAAACCCACTAACAGTGATATCTCATAATGAAGTAACCAATTTTTATTCAATGAATATGAATTCATATTTATAGAGTTTTTAAAAGTGTCTTATCATGGAACCAATACTCAGAAATAACCCAAGATGGTGAAATTTTATTTATTATCACGATGGTTCAATTTTTTTATGCGATGTGTGATAATTTATAATAGAATATATATATCCTATGATTTATAGATATTGAAGGATAATGAGTAAAACTATCCCACACATGACCACCATTTAGATGCCTTAGTATTTGAATTGATTATTTTGGAACATTAACTGTATAGGGATAAGTACAAAATATAAACGGATCACAAAATCCAGTAATATACATTCTCAATGAATGATATAAAAATTAACCATCAAACAAAATAAGAGAAAATAGAGGAATATGAAACTAACTCCATTTCTTTAAAGGTGACAAAAAAATTTGATATTCCTATAACTATATGAGATCCATTATTTTTATCAATTTGGAAACTTCCCAAGGATTATATCTTTATATACTTGTGAAGGATGTATATTATAATATTAAAATTACCTTCATGCAATGATTTACAATAAAATACAAATCCTTACATTCTTGAGATGGTCAAGGTAGCTCGAAAATATAACGAGGTTCTATAGAAAATGGAACAAAATATTCTAGAGTTCAACATTTCAATAGTTGGTGTTATAAGGTTATTTTACCAGGAAATGTGTCCCATCCAAACCAAATATAAGGAGTGAGATGATGTATGATGAACATAGATTTTCATGATCAAATCCTCTATAACGGAGAAATATGAATATTGATATAATGAAAATATTCTACCTAGTTATCCTAAAAAATATAGATTTTATAATTTATATCTCAATGAATTGTATTCAAATGATTTAATGGTGAATAAATATGTCTGTGTGTATGGTGAAACTATTTCTCATACAAGTGTTGAAATTGGAAAATATAATAATTGATATAGTCTTAGTAATCATTAAGACGCATAAAAGAAATAATGAAATATATGTTGTAACCAATCAGCTTACAAATTCAACACATTTCATTACAATGACTGAAATTTTATCCCATGAAAAACTCATCTATATATAAATAATTGAAGTGGGAAGATAGAATATAGTGAAGATATTAACATAATTCATTATAGAGATGATCTTTACCTTAGGTTTCTATATAATTATTCCACAAGTATTATATATAGAACAATGATTCTGTATTAATATTCACACTAATCAGATAGCCATTCTGAGAAAAAAGTACAAAAACTACAAGATATAATAATGTATTTTTCAACATAAATCGATGGATGTTGTGATCATCACCATCCACTAGTAGAGTAATCATTTTATAATATTTTCCATTATATTGTTAGAAAGGAAACTTATCAGGTTGTCAATGGGAAGAAATTTTAGAGTTGCATATGTTGGGATGATGATATAGAGAGGCATCTAAATAGAACTAATATTTACCATGATATGAGAATAAAGGTATAACCATTATATATCTTTTTAAATCATCAAAAAGACATCATAAAATATTTACAAGAAATTGTCAATTAGGAATATAGTTCATGGATAGAGAGAAGGTGTTCCTTCATATATCATTGTGGAATAAATTCCATTTGTTTAGGAAGAAGGAATATCTTATTCCTCGATACATAATCCCATTTGAGATCCTTGATCAAATAATATCCATGTCCCGCAAACTATCACACCCACCTATCTTATCTAGAGTATATGACTTGTTCATTGTATCCGTCTTGAGAATGTATATTACTAGAACACCAATATATTCTGAATCCCGAGGTGGTTTTGTTTGATGAATAACTTTTTTATTTGGGGATATTAGTGAAGAGCATTGATCATTAGGACTATATTCTATGAAATAATAAAACTCCCATGGTCAAAGTGTTGTGGTGACACCAAAAGCATGATAATGCAACCTAATAACTCGATGAGGAGATTAATAAGATATATCATTAAATTTTATCACATTCTAAAGTAATATAATAATTTCCCAATGAAATTATTTCAGAGGGGAAAATGTGATACCTAGTGTTTATTAAATGGAAAACTATGTTCGATAGTGTATGCAACAAACATAACCTAACCCAAACGAACCTTGATTATGAAAATTACATGATTTTAAAATATCTCTTAAATTAGATTGTGGGAATAGGTTTATATATATTACTATATTAATATAAATTTATTACTCAGTATTAATTTATATATAAACTCAAATTAATTAGTCACTCAATTTTAGGAAAAATCATTTCATTCATCGATGTTATATTTTCTTAAAAACTTATTAATTTTGTTTTTTATGAGACGATGTTATACAAATTTTTCATTCTTTAGAAGTAGTTTATTTTCTAAAATAGATATCATATATAATTTAATCAAATCAATATTAAATATTAGTGAAATTTAGGGTTATTTTAAGAAAATAATACTTTTTTAATGAATAGTGGAAAATAGACTTTTTCATTAAATTGAAATTTATTGAAATAAATTTTATGAAATAAGAGGCCGATTATTTTTTTGAATGGATTTATAAATAAAATAATAATGATTTTTTATTAAATCTATTTAATAATATTAGTTTAAATTCATATTTCTTTTATTATAAGTGTATTTTTATGATTTAAAAAATTTTAAAATTGTTATTTTCAATTAAAAAGTATTTCTCCATTTTATGTAACTAAAATATTATCTAATGAGTAATTAATTAAAAAAATAATAAATATTATATATCTATAATGGTTAATTTAAATAAATTTAGTTATTATTACATTTTGAGTATTAAATATGAAATCATGTTTTCCAAAAAACATTTATTTCTTAAATAAGAATTCTATTTATAGGTATGTGGGATTAATATTAATTTAAAATAAGTCACCTATATATGTTGAATTTGAAAATTAGTTTATATATCAAGAATAATAACTATATATATTTCGTTAAATGTTCAACTCAATATTCTAAAAATAAACAATATTTAAACTAATAAAAATTATTTAATGTGGTTAACATATAAATTTGTTTACCATGGGTTTAAAATAAAATGGCTTGTTTTAAAGAAGTAACCCAAAATATGTAATTATTATTTTTGTCTATATTTTGAACTTATACCTTTTAATTTGATAAAATTTGCTATTTTAAATCCCTCTGTCTTGTGGAAAAAACTGTTGTTGGTAGTCATTCTTCTCAAAAATAATAAAACTATGTCATATCCAACACTTATAAAATGAAACCCATTTAATCTCATTTCAAAACATGAAAAAACAATTCTTTTTTGAAATAATTTAACCATATAATAACCATAATTCTCACCCATCATCCCAAAAACCATTTTTTATAATAAAAAATCAAACAAGAGATTCTTTACGTGAAAACATATATATGTTTTTCAAATTATTAGTAATATCATTAAATGAGAATTTTTTTTATTTATTATTCCTCCTCATTAAAATAAAATTAAAAAATATGATATAATAAAAAATATATAACACATGTATCTAATTTTTTTAATTTAATAACTTTGAACGATCTCTTCTTCTATCAAATGGGAAATGAATCCATTGATCGAGTTAATGGAGGATTAACACCTCGTGATCTGACATAATTATTTTTTCAATACCAATCATAGTAGATGTATATAATGATCTATTTAATGTTTTTATTTGATACTTAATTTATAATTATACCTCTCAAATAATAATATCACAATTAATTTCTTACATTCCATTCCAAATTAAATAATATAATATAAATCATTTTTACGAATGCCTACTACTTGGTGAAATGATGTGATTCATTTTTAACATATTATTTATGTATGAGGTAATGAAGATTAATTTTATATTAATATATGATATTCATGAATTAATAATATTTATATAATATATTTATATCATATAATTTATTACCTTACCATCCATTGAAATACTGATAGCATTGTTCATGTGTGCAAAATATTACCACCACGCAAAATATCCTGATTCATTTTCATAACTTCATCTAATATATAATAAAATTAAGGTATCCTAAAAGTATAAATTTATATTTAATATATAATGAAAATAATTTAAATTTAAAATAACAATTAAATTCTTTACATCATGAACATAAAAAACTAAATTTTTTAATTTACATGTATATCATGTCATCTCTAGGATTGTTACATAGTTTATTTTTCATAACCATCCTATAGATTGGTATAAAAATGTATAACATTTTTTTATAAAAAATGATAATTATGTCATGATTAATGTTATTTAAATTATTAACTAATAACCACTTTATCCTTAGTCAACATACCACTATGATTTTTTTTCATTTTAGTGTCTTATCATTAAAATGTATTATGTCAATTATATTTTATAAGTAATTGATAATAAATTTAAAATAACTAAAATTTAATGGTAAATAAGAAATAAATATTTCCATTATTAGGCCAATAATTAACAAAACATTATTATTCTATATTATAAAAACAAACCTGACAAATCATTTTCCACTTAATGAATACTTCAAACACACCATCGTTTTAATGATATGGATGTCTTCTCTCCCACTCATTTTGTCTTCCACTATTTTCATATAATTAATAAAAATTATATATATATCTAAAATTTATTCTTATATTATTATCCCTTCTATTGAGGGTGTAATATTGTTCTTATTTTGATTTCCCAAATTACATCATTATGAAAATTTCATTGAATATTTTATGAAGAAAGATTATTAAATTAATTTTCATTCCAAGGGTACATATTATGTTATTAACTATTATTGATTTCAATTTTTTGTAAAAAAATATATCATGAACATGTTATGATGGATACACCAAGATTGATAACCAATGGATTGGGTAATTCTTTATTCTTCGGAGGTTTTACGAATGGGATTATAGAGTGAACCTACACCATTATGTTATTATATACACCATGTGTTATTTTCTATATGGTAACCATTACACATTATTATTACATGTTATAGGTTGTTAAAACATTTCCTATGACTCCAAGATCATAAGATACCATTCTCTTAATCTTGTTGATTCATGTGTTTAATCTTACACATTTTCATATATGACATCTTTTTATACCTTTGAATCATATGTTATGTTTTCATATCATGTTTTTTTCTATCATATAATTTTTTCTAAATACCTTAATTTATATATCCTCAATGATATCTCATACAGTTTTTGGAGATCAAAGGATTTCATGAGGATATAATGGTGAATTAAATAAGATTGATATGTATTAGTTTTATTTTATGTAATAAGAACCAATTCATCCAAATAACCAATGAATTTAATATCCTGGTCTCATATTATAAGAAATTTGTATTTATAAATCATGTAAAAATATGTGTTAACGGTTGGAGTTTCTATAAAAATCCCATGTTTTTTTAAAAGACGTGAGGGTATAATGACGAATTGGTCAAAAAGGGTTTATTATTTCCCTTGGGACAGGGTAAAGTACATTGGGTGTATGATTTTTGGAAATGTATTGAAAAATAATCCAAAATGAAAATTACTATATAAAATAAAAATACATTGGAATGAATAAATATATAAATTCATTTAAAAATTATTAATTTTTAAAAATAGATTATAATAACTCAAAAAAGTTTCATTTGGAAAAATATTCAATTAATATTATCTTAATAATAATATTCTCAAATGAAATGATAAAAATAAAACACTAATAAACACATCAATCTTATTGGAAATACCCCATGCATAAAATTAAACTACGATTCATATTTTTATCATAATTACTTAAATGAATTATTTATTTAATCAATTGCGAAAGATGTATACTAACAAACTTATATAGTATGAGATTTTGAAATTGGCTCATAGTTGCGTCACTCTTCAAAAAAATGAATGACATAAAAACTTTATCATTAGATGATTGTATAGATATTATAAATTTATTTATTGATGATAAAAATGAGGAAAATTTTATAATTTAATACTAAACTAGTGAAAACCCAAAAAAACGTGATAATATTGGGTAGAACATATTATCGTATGCTATATTTTTCACTAACAAATAAGTTGATAGAAATATTTTATCCATATTCCAATATGGGTTGTGGTTTCAAATATAATAATATTCAAATCCTTTTAGTCCCATTGTGAATCCAAGACCAATTCTCCGAGAGATCTCAATGGTCATGTCTAATCATATCACATGGAATTTCTTGATAATTTTTTTTGAATATGGTTTTTATATACTGGCTTACTTTCAATCTTCATCAGAAAAATTATGATTGGGGTCAAATAGTTTTTAAAATATACCTCTATTTTTTTTTGTTGTGGTGTGAGATATTAAATACCAATTATAATATGAAGTTAAATCATCATCGTGATTTTAAATAGTTATAAATTAAACAAACAACTTTTCTTCTATGTATTCTACCAAAAAATATATGGCTTCAAATATAATTTTATTTTCTTCTATTTTTTAGTTTCATAAATAAATTAAATTCTCATAATGTATTATATGTTCAGTCATTCATCATAAAAAACATGAAAATATTATTCCATTGATTCCTCAATAAGTAATATAACTTCATATTGAAATTAAATAATTTTTTTCTTTCCGTCAAATTCATCATAACTCTCAAAGGATTTACTAAACAACAATAATTAAATAAAATTATCAAAATGTAGAGTTTTCTGAAATATATTATTATATTATATTAAATCAATTTGAATTAACTATTGCACTATATCCTTAATTGTTTTCACATATCAATTCCTTATTAAACTGGAAAACCAACATAAATAAGCCTTTAGATGTGGTATGTATCCCATTATCCTCAATTTATACATAAGAAAATCACAAACTCATATGTATTGTTTGGATGGGATAATCCAAAAAAGAATTTCATTCCTTCTATATGAATCCCTTACATCATATTTCTTTCAAGAATTCCTATGCTGTTTGTGATATATAGTACATAATGTAACGATCACATATCAGGTCATAAGGCTTCCAATTTTCTTTTTCAATTATCATAATGTTTGTCACCACATCATATAAAAAACAAACCATCCCAAAAAGATGGTTTCTATACTCCGTCATCTAATTTTATTCTTTCATAAATGGGATGTACTCCAAATAATTATCCACAATTAAAGATTCTGGAAATAAAATATTCAATAAAAGTGTTTTCATGAAAATATACCCCAATCCCACAAGTAAATTTTCTTTAAACATGTTGTCTTACCATCTCCTTCTAGGAAACTAATGCATAAAATTTTTAAACTACACCTTTATCTATTTTGGTGTCTCTATTATGTCAAAAACAAAATCATTCATTCTCATCTAATCATACACCACGTTAGGTTCATTATTAAAAATATATAATAGGTTATTGTTTCAAATAATATCATATTCTTCATCATTGTATCCTCTAAGTACTTGTTTAACTACATTAGCTAGGTTCTAAAGAGAGGGTGCATTTTAGTCCATGGGAAAAAATCCCAATATAATAGAGTCTATTATATTATTATCATATAGAGGATTCCCATATTAATAATTCCCACCCACCCTCATAATTATCCATAAGAATATGTTTTAGAGGACTGAATGTATATTTGAATAATATAAAGAATCAGTCGATAATGAGAAGAATATTAGTATTCACTTAGAAGATGAATATTATGAACTGAGATAATGGTAAAAATCGCACATAGTAAAAACATAACATAACATACTGTGGAAAAAAATGTTTCATTATGATTAGAGCTAATAAAAACTCTCTATTATTATAACCCATATGGATCAAAATTCATAACTCCTCATTAGAAAATCCCCAAGACATACCCAAACAATGCTCTAATTCAAAATATACATTAAAAAACCTAGAAATCCATTAAACATGGATATGATCTAGATCATGAAAAGACTCAAATGGAATTTGTGACCTTATAGAATGTCAATTAGTACCAGGACATCCATCAATTACTAGAGTTAATGATTATTCCAATGTCAAAAAAGAAATATAAATAAGTAAAATTAATGATAACAATTAATTAAATATTCCACTATCAGAAATGAAAACATTTGTATAGATATATCCAGGGTAATATGGAAAACAAAATGTATAAGTCCAGAAAACCAAAAAAGTATAACACACTCAATAAATACATTTTTATGTGATACTATAGAAATATCCCATCATCTCAATATTTGTTCTCTATGACCAACTGATATAATCCTCACAACATCATTATGACACATTTCCATATCTTGTATCATGAAAATTAAGGGATACACCCCTATGAGGTACTGCACATATTTTGAGTTTTTAATTATCAATATGATTCTACAAATGTCTCCCATAAAATGTATGTGTTAAATAATTATGAATTTATAATATATAAGAACGATTTGATGATAAAATTGTTTTCCCATTAATGTAAATAACATGGTATATATATTTAAAATAGTTATATTATTTAAAAGGATATATAAAATCATTTTAATGAACATTCAAAAATAATCCTTTTACATTTTATAAATAGTTCACCAAACATCATATCATTGACATAAATAAAAAACCAAAGAATAATACATATTTCTCTCTGGATAATGTATATCAAATATAGATTGGTCACTCCTAACATATAAATCAATCATGACTGTGAACCCATGAAACTATCATGAATATAGGGGACTATGGAACTGAAGAACAGCCACGAGTGAACCCTTTATGGTGTAACATAATCATGTCCTTAAAAGACATGACCTTAGGATGAATAGAACACAAAATGAGTGAACCCCAATTAAAATAATGATAGGGTCCAATACAAAACCCTATCATAGGTACCCATGTATGACTTCTGTTGTATATCTCAAAACATTTCAATGGATTATATTATTTTGTTAAAAAAAATTTTTTAAAAATTTTTTCTCTTAAAAAAAATAATTTGAAAACTAATTTTGTATATCATTTTATATTTTTTCCCAGAACCATTCCATTTCCAATATAATTTGAAAACCAATCATATATCATGGTATATTTATGAACTCAAATACAAAAGATCAATGATTATGAAAGAAATCATTTAGAAAATCATTTAGATACCTAAGAGTAATTATAGAATATTAAATAATTTCTTGAGATTTAATGAACCACTTCACAAATTAGTCACATGAAAAATTAAATATGATCCACAAGTTTAAAGGAAAGGGAAATTCTTTTAAATACAAAGGATTTCCTAAAATTGGTTTCTATATAATAGATTTATTTTACAATAATAATATTATTGGTGGAGAATAGTTATGATAACATTAATCATAAAAAATGGGATCATTTCCCAATACATTGAGATCAATCCTCTATGTACCGACAAAATTATGAATATATATGTGATTTATAGCATACTAAACAAAAAATTCGTAATTGAAATTCAATAATGAATTAATAAATGTATTATTAAATAAGTTAGTCAAAGAAAACAGATGAAGTATAATGATTTTTTAAGAAAACATTAGCCTATCAAATTTAATATCTCATTATGTATAATAAAAATTAAATATTTTCTGATTTGATTGGTACATAATAAGGGTTATGGTAAAACCCAATTTAAATATATTAAACAAGTGATGGCCTCATCCATTATGATCGTACCATATAAATCTCATTTTTTCAAATCATCCAAGGGTGATGAAATCACTAGAAGTTTCTCTAAAACAATATTATTATTAGATTATTTAAATAATGTTCATGTAAACTTGTTTATGTAATAAGTTTAGGATTTCTTTGTTAATAACCCCAACAATTCCTTCTAAACCATCCCAATAATTTTTCACCATGTTATACCTTACCATTAGAGGATATAATGGTGTAATTGACCATTATGATTCTACACCATAATGTTATGAATTTTGAAATCATATTTTATATTAAAGAATAATTAAATTTATTCCTCATTTTTTGTTTATTTAAAAAAATTTATATAATTATTTTGATGGAAATTATTTTTTGATAAGATGAAACAATCATTATATTTTTTGGAAAATCAATTTGTGTAATTATTTATGTCTTCTATATAATTTCTATTATTTTTATGTTAAAATTATTTTTCCATAAAATTATTATTAAATAATATTAATCATTATGGAATTGATAATTTAATTTAATGATACCAAATATAATCATTATAGCAGTCATGAAACTATTATCTTCTGGAAAACATGTATTTTACAATAATGTATGTTATAATTTAAAACATTATATTTTCCTATATGATGATATATTTTGGAAAAATAATTATTAATTTTAAAATCATCATGTTAAAATAAAAAATTTAATTCTTTATATTTTACTGGGGAAGTCTAATTTCATTTAAAAATTAATTATTATAAAAATATATATTAAGTATTATGACATTATAATATACCAAAAGATATGTAATAAATACTATATAGAGTCTTCATGACCAAAATTGTATTTCCACATTAAATTATTTTGTTTTTATTGAATTAATTTTATAATCAATTTCTAAACCCCTCAATACCTATATTATATTTTAAGTGTTAAAGTTAATTAGTTCTGAATATGAATCACTTACACATCACAAAATGAATTATTTTAATAATTACATTTAACTAATAAAATGATATCCACTCCCATTTTGTAGAAAACAATGTAAAACCATAGGATTTTTTATTATTTTTTAATATATAATTTATATTGTCCAAAACATATAATCATTAACTGATAAATAACCCCATAATTATTTTTCAATAACCACCTAACCTCCCTGTAATCATTACTAGTAATCCATTAATCATGAATACACTATTCCATTCCCACTATAGAATCCTCAAAAGGTGTTCCCAATATATTAATAATATCTCCCATTCATTTATATTATCACTATCAAGTAAATGGATTCAATCATCCTATACATTATTTTGGAATTTTATTTCAAAAATTTTATTTAATATATCAGTTTACCATGTTTTCATTTATCATTTCACATTCCTTTTTTACATATAATTAAAATGTAATGATACTCACATTTTACTCTCATTAAACCCTTCTATTAATATTTATGTACACCTGTTAATATTTATTTTTTATATTGTATTCACATTGCAATGTTTTTTTATGGTGTGACATTATATCATTAATCTATTTTCATTTTTTTGATTCTCACCCATTCTATGAGACCCTGATATAAATATTTAATCACATTCATTTTCAGTCATAATTTATTTCATTGGTTATTTCTTGTAAGAACGTGTATCTTCATTTCTAGTATGGATCTTGAATTTGTGTGTTTTTGGGAAGTTTTTTTAGAATTGGGTAATTTTATAAGTGCACACCGTGTATTTAAGAGTACACAACATGTAAATCATTGTCACGCCTATCCATATACTATCCATGAAATGGGAGAGTACATGGCTATGTGAGGTGACCTGGAGACCACCTAAAAAGTGTGTCTGTTGAGGCGTGTACACGATGTGTACATTAAAGGAATGTGCTGTGTTATTTTTCATTTAATTGATTAATCAGTTCGAGGCCACATCTCATCTCCAAAATGTTATTTTCAAGTCTTTCCTCATACTTTAGTGTATATAATATATTAATATTCTCTAAGACACTATTTCATTATCCAAAAACTGATTCGATCATCGGTGTGTGCATTGGAAACCAACCGGTGAGTACATCCTTCATCTAGAGCCTCTCCTATGAATCCACCTTCTCTCTATAGTTATCCAAGGCTGAATGATTTTGATAATATTATAGAACTAAATTGTTCTAGGCTGATTCAAGTGCCAAAATTTTAGTTTTTCCATCATACATCATCAAGGTATGTGGTTTGTTTTCTTTCATAGCATTTCATTGAGTTTTATATACCAACGTGTGGATTACACATTCTTATGTATATCGAGATAATGAAATTCAACCCTTTATTATCTTACAAATATTTACTGTTCTGTTAAGGGTTTAGTGATGTGTTATTATGTGAAAATTTATTTTAAAGGAACACCACATGGGTTAGTTTTCATGTTTGAATGTTTATATCTGCATGGTCTTGGTTTCCTATGAGTAAGATCTTGTTTTGCTGGCTTGGTTGATAGGTTTGAACAAATTTTCTTTTTCTTCATGTTAAATTTTTGTGATATGATTTAGAATTTTTTATCAATTTATTAGTTTATATTACATTGGGATGCTTCATATTTTTTATGCATTATTGAATTTCATAGGACAGTGAGAATATGGTGTAGCTAGACAACATGGTGAATTGATAATGAGCGCTTCCTGAGAGTGTATGTTATACTTCACGCTATAAGTCCACATATGATATTGATGGTGAGTGCTCCCTCAGAGAGTATATAGTTAATGTTACGATACCATAAGGGGAATGGAAGTTGAGTGCTTCCCAAGAGAGTTTTTAGATATTGTGGATATTCCATAGGGGTAATTGATAGTGAGTCCTTCCTCAGAGTGTCATTGCGTTTTTTCACTGTTTGGAAAGAAGCGATAGACACTATGAGCTTCGAAGATTATTAATATTAATATTTAATGTTTGTAACACATTTTCCAAGACAGCTAACAAGATTGGATTCATTTTTTAGGAAATATTTGGAGATACCTTTTGTGATACTTATTTTATTGAATGATGAATGTTAAATGATAATTAATGTAAATAGAAACTGTTGGATTGTTTAATTTTGTATACTCAGTTCTTTGAAACATTTCAATTATTTTCTATTATTTATGTACTCACTCAAATTTTGGAGCATATACTGTGGTGGTTTTCTACTAGGATACATCTCACACCCTATTCGGGTCATTCTTTTGGACATAAAAAATTATATGGTTGTAGTTATATTTAAGGGAAAGCACCCTTACTCTTAAGGGACTTTATTGCTGTGGGGTTGGAGAGAATGGGGCTAATATGTGTCCTACGATTCAATAATTATTTTTTATCATTTGTTTAGTAGTTTATTTCCAGCATTGTGACTTTTTTGGATGGTTTCTTAGACATATGTAACATGTATCGTTTATATATGCTCTCAAGTTCTTTATTTACTTTGAGTCTTCCAATATTTACTTGTCATCTAGTATTAATGATTTTGATATGGTTTATTGTCATTATTTCATTGTGCATAATCTTCCAATGATGGTATACTTTAACCACAATCACACTGATGTCCCTCACTTCTAGTCGGTTGTCTCGGTTGTTTGGGGAAATGCACATGGGTCCATGTGAACAACTGGGTTTGAAGAACCTTTTATTGGCCCTCGTAACTATGACATTAAAATTACAAATATAGGATTTATATCACACTATATTAATTTATACATTCATAGTTTATCCTAAAAAGTGTTTGAAGATCGGCAGAATTAAATGCATTTTTTTTAGATTTTTTTTATAAAATTTGTTCCTCCAATGTTCCTTTTAATAATTATATTTATTTAATTTCTCAATGATAATAGGACACATTATATTTTGGGATTATATTATATTTTTTTATGTCGCAAAATCAGAATTATTTTTATTAAAGGTATGAGTTCTCATAGTTGTTATAATTAGAAATTTTAGTTATTTTTTAGAATTATGAATTGCAATACACTGTGAAAGACTTAAGGATAAAAATTAACAAACGATAAATTCTAAAAAATAGTAAATTATAGAGTATGTTATTTCCCAACAGAACGATCAAATTCAAGAAACTATATGTGTATGTGGATATTTTATAGTTTTTCCAATGGTTAATAACCTTGAACAAAACATTGTGCTTTAACTCAATCTCCACCTAGTGCATAATAGAGAGGCCTTAATTCACAACAATTTTGAATATCACGGTTGATATTGTATGATATATATAAAAAATCTTTTTGGAACTTCATGAAGTAAAAAAAATTAAAATAATGATTTATGTTAGGAAATATACAATAGAAAACATATATTAAAACTTATAAATTCAAAGGATTAGGAACAACTTTCTTTTATGATTTAGCTCTTCAATTTTTAGGTTTTCATGTAAATGTGTTATTATTTTATAATTAATATTAAATAATTTAAACGTTATCATGGAAAATGGATATTAATAGAAGCAATTGTGTCAGTAACAAATATTTGGGGAAGTCTACTGACTGATGAGCATAAAATACATACTTGATGAGAGAAGGTATCATTAATGTCATGGGAATACTTTTTCAATTAACTCATATTTAGTATGGATATTAGAATATTGAGGAAAAACAAAAAATCATTATAATATATAATGATGAAATTTCAACAATTATGTGATAGGGGCCTCTAATTATTTTTTGATATTATAATACCTTATTAGTGTAACCATCTATCAACAATATCGAAAAATAATTTTATATCCTTTAATTATTTAACTATGAGAACATCACAATTGATGTCTATCGAATAGAAGAAAAAATATAGAAATGGTATATGATTATAAAACATATGATTCCAAAGGATGAAATAGAATTTATTGAATTGAATTATTTATAGAAAATATTTTTAGATGTATATTTTTTCTCACACTCCAACATAAAATGGATTGGGATTTCCTTGGGCTCATGAAAATGGATGGCGAATCCCAAAGGGCATATAATGAGAACATCAAAATACATTCATGATATTTTTTTGGAATATATCATTAATCATTAATAATATTGTTACATCTTCATTAATGGGGTAAATAATAGTTAATTAATTAATTTTGGTGATTATTATTTTTCAATAATATGAGGAAATTATACATTTTTTTATAATTTTAATAATAGAGATCAGTGAATCTAATGCTACTCATGTGTCCACAAAAAATAAGATAAAAATTTATTATAATTATGGAAGTGATATGGAGAAATATATTTAGGGATTGAAAGAATAGTATCAAACTTTTCCAATTTATGGGATGAACAATCTTAGAAATTTAACAAAGGGTAAAATGAAATGTATTATGTTTGGGTTGGAAGAGAATGTAGCTAACTAATACTGTTTATGGGAACCCACCATTAAAAATAAGAAATTGAATAATATACTGAACCCTTACACATACATATTATATTTCAAATATTAATAATAATTACACTATGAAAATAATTTCTCTATGCCAAGGGCTGTAAATGATATATGATGATAACTACATTCGAGGACTAGTGAGAAAGGGAGATCATATTGAATTATAAATAATGAGAGGGACTTGATATTAATGTGGTGATATTTCCTATAGTTTTTCATCCAATTATAGAAAGAGTGAAATTTGGTGATATTTCTTCTCATTCATTTATATCACAATAGTGTATTAGAACTATTAAAACACTACATCCAAACATGAAAGTCATTTTATTGTTGAATATATAAAATTGGTAAATTATTGCATCCCATGCATGCTACAAATCCCATATAAAAATATGATTTTTAATTTTTATTTAAAATCATGTGACACATACTTTAAGGAATTTCAATGATATTATGGGTATGTATTATTATTCCTTTTATAAGAAGAATAAAAATTCAAAAAGAAGTAAATAACCATGTGTTATGAAAATCACAAATTGATTTTATAGTACTGTAATTAAATGGATGAATCCTTATTCGTATCAACAAATCATTAATTAATATTATTTCCTTACATGAAACCATATCATTCTCTAATGATCGTGACTAAGGGAATGTTAAAACATGATGACATGTTCATTATAAGGGAATATGCTACCACATTTCCGGATGATCTGATAGGTCTTCCTCCAAGACAATAGGTTGAGATGACAATAAAAAATAAAACTACATATTTTCCAATATCCATGATATCATATTGAATATAATATATTGAACTCGTGGTTCTTAATTATATTTTTTTGGAGAATATGTATAAGGGGTCTACAAACTCACACGCTTCACTATAAAATGTGCCAATCCTTTTTTTTTTTGTTTAGGAAGGATTGTTAAATTCCCCTATAAATTTATTATCATGAGATTAGAAGGATATAAATAAATAATAGGTACCCTAAAACCATTATAGATGAATTTTTCAATTATTAATATGGATCAAAACACTTCACTATGGTATAACATCGATTATATTATTATCATGTAAAGGAGGAGAGGGAGGATATCACCAATATTACAATTCATACAATACAGTGGAACTATGAGTTATATGTTATTCAATTTATACTCTATTATAATATATAAATATTAATTTACCTAATGAATATAGTCAACAGTGATTACCTCGACCCGTATCGTGTATTCATTAGAGATTATACTCTTATCCACATGAAATGTAAGGAGGATCATGATGAAAAATTTAATGATATAATAAAGATATTGTAGAAGTCATAGATACATGAATGGTACATTAAATGAGAGTTTTGGAAGGAGAATATAACATTACTGAGGTATGTTATGACAAAAAGAGATAAAAGATGATTTTCCCCAAATTGATGCAATCAAAGGGTTTACCCCAACAAAATATTTGTCCCCTATATTATATAAAACTATTTTCCATTTCTTCAAAACAAATCATGATTTTCCAGACCACAAACCAATCTTATTTAGAATGTTGTGATGTTATGATTGGCTAATGAATTCATGTGGAGTATTAAATGCTAAAGGGGTGGATAATCGCTGCAAATGTGCACATAGTAATCAGCTGTGGAGAAGAATTTTTGATCACTTTTTAGAATGTAAAAATATCAAGGGACATGTAGTGACATAATCTAAAATGGTGATTTTTATGCCTATTACTTATTTATGAACCATGAGAAAAACAACCTAGTCCATGATTTTGAATTGGTTATAGTGATCTTTGAATTATTGATTTTATTGTAATATCTCTAAAATGAGAAGTGAGAAATATATGAGGAAAAGAAAATATAATACTATATATTCACAACAAATATAATTGTATGATATAATTAATGTGTGTATATGTAATAAAGGATTGTGATTTTCAAATTAATTACCATCCTGGGTAGGTGATCATAGTAATAGATAATCTATTTAGAAGGGACCAAACATCCCACTAGTAGAAGATAATTGATATTGATTAATATTTATTGTATATAAGAAGGATTGAATAGGGAATAAAATATTTATATTCATCCATAATTGTTCAAATAACATCTTAAAGACCCATTCTCAAAAGAATAAATGAGCTAAAAAATGATTAGAACTGAAAATTTGAATGTCAATGTTATACAATTCAACATTCCTATGTACGGAGTTAAATGGTTTGGAACGTAGATTTGTGATACATGAAAAACCAATCTAAATGGGTATGTTATGAATTATGTGCATATATCATCCTTGACTATTCATATAGGAAACATTGGAAAAATAGATATCTAAATAAAAACATTTAGTGAGATAACCTGAAGAGGGATATTGAAGAATTTTTATCTCAATTATTGTCATTACATGTAGTCAATGATGAAGGATATAAGTCAATGGGTATTATTTAACAATTTTACATAACTATTTATAAATTCTAACGAAAATACCTATATTTCATAATAGAACTGATCAATAGATTTTAAGATAAACATCATATAGGTGGAAGTCAATCATCAAACAATGATATCTCATTTAATTTCTATAAATGTGGATTTCACTATTGAGTGACTCACCAGGATATACAGAAGGGATGTGATAAGATAGTATGTATTCCCACGCTCAAAAATATTTTATCATTACCTAATGTATACCTCACTGTTATAGGGAGGTCTTTAGAAGGTGTTTTATATAGAGTTGGGTTTTAGTAGTAAACATAACAAAACGAATGATGTATAGTCTGAAATAACCATTAAAAATATAGAAGATATGATTTTATCATATTCAATTTATTTTTAAGGATGTGGGGATCAATAAAATCCCCTATTATAGTTCTCATATAATATATGTTATATTTTATCATTCTAATTGAACCTTATATAGGGGTACTTGACAAAAAGTGTTTCTACTATGTGATTAATAGATGAATTTGGAGAATTTATGATGATGAAAACTTATCACATTTTTTATATAATATATATGTTCCCAACCATTTAGAGTCATATAAAATCCATTAAAATTTCAAAAAAAAATATTTATAGATAATTATCGATGTTAATTATATAATGACATTAGAGAAAATGTAGAAAATTATATTTTAGTGAGGAAGAAATTAATGAGGTTTGGGAAGAAGGAAACATGAAGTTCTAGATACATTGGTCCCATTTAGATCCTTGATTGAATTGGAGATTTGTTTTATTAAATAGGACTCATACCCTTCCAATCATATCTACATGATTTGTTCCATGTATCCAAGTTATGGAATTACAAGACCAGATGCCTACAATGTATTGAATCTAGAAGTACTATCCTTGGACCACAGTCATTCATATGAGGATAAAATAGTAAAGATCATAGACATAGAGAAAATTTTCTATGAAATAGGAAAACTCACCTAGTCAAAGTGTTTTTGTTGATCCAATATTTTAAGGAATAAATGTAAAAACGACAAGACATTATGAAACAGAAGATCCCACGTTTAATATAGTGTAAGAAATAAAAATTTTGGGTGACAAAAAAACAATGGGGGAATAAATTAATAACAAAAAATCATAAAGGAAATACACATTTAAGGAAATAAATGTACTATAATGTAACATAGTTATAGAAAACTCATGTAGTAGATAAGTTATTTTGGTAAACTAAAGAATTATTGAATTAATAAGGTGATTAAGAATCATACGAATTTATAATATATCCATATAAAGTGAATGATACTGTTAATTTATATTAAGCGTTATAATAGAATCCAATTAATATAGATTAAATATGTACTAACCTCAACTGGTTGGATCATACCATATGAATCACATATATTTTATGTTTTGACGGAGATAACATCATTGATATTTTCCACTTATTAATCCCAATATGAGATTCAATGGCTAGTTCATAAGAAAAAAAAATTATATGAGAGTTTCGAAGCATATTGATATGATCACCAAAACCATGTTTACTAATCTACCAAAATAAATGGTTGGAATCACTCACTACACCCCTATGGAGTGTGAGGGTGTAATTAGTAGTTATGTATATTGAACCTAGATGTATGCATTTTTTTATTATTTTAAATGAAATAATTAATATACCAATTCTTCTTATTATAGTATTATATATGATTATATATTGAGTTTGATAAAAATTAAATTTTGAAACAATGAAACTATATATTAATTTTTGGAAATTGTATTTCTTTAATTAAAACATTTTTTTAAATTATTAAAAACTGAAATAAATTTTATTTTCAATTACTAATATTAATAAATAATTTTTACTTATTTATAAATTATAATATTATTTAATGATTCCAAATGTAATCATTATAATTTTTATAAGTTCATTGTTGTTTCAAAGCCTATTATTTTTTAATAAAGTGGACTTTGGACATGAAGGTGTAAATTATCAAATTTTGAAATCTTTTTTATAAATTAAATAAATTTTAAGAAATCAAAATTGTAATAAATTTCCAATAGATAATTTTTCATAATTTTTTATGAGAACCTATTTTTTTGGATAGATGTTATTTACGGAATAAATTTACAATATGTTTGAGATATAATAATATACCGAAACTGATGTAATATATATTATATGGACTATCCAAAAAAATTATCCTATGAAATAAACTTTTTATTATTTATAATCTGCTTTATAATTGTATTAGGAGTCTTAAAAATGAAATATTATATTTTAGGGATTTAAAATCTTTTCATTATGAACACAACTCTTATAAAAATTATAGGGGAAATATTTTAATAAGAACTATTCATATCATTATATAATATTGAAAACCAATCATCTAGGGAAAACGAGGAAAAATGAACTGTTTATGTTTTTGATAGTGGTATTGTATATCGTTTTAGAACCTATTATAAATCATTAATACATAATCCCCCTTTTTATATAAATACTCACACATCCTCCCACTAATGTTCACTAAAAATTCATCGATCATAATGTTACTCAACATTTCCATATCTAGATATCTCTAATGTTGTTCCCTTTATCTTAATAATCTCCTCTATATATTTTAGATGCATCCTCTAAAGGTATGAGATTTACTCCGCCTCATTATTCAAACACTTACTTTGAATTTATCCATATGATTTTTAAATTTTCTTTGTTGGAATACATATATACCAATAAATTTATATTTCATTATGATTTTCATGTACTTTTATATCCATTTCACTATTATTAATCAATTATATAAATCATTATTTACATTTTTTAACCTTTAAAAAGTATCTTCTCAATTTTCATACCAATAATTTCTATATTTATTACCCATTCAAAATTTCAACATAATTGTATTCAACTAGATGTATCTATACATCATTGATCGGTAACATCCATGAATGATACCCAAACTCTATATTAATGTATTGATTTTTCATAATATATGTTCCTATATTTTGTAATCTACAAGGCACAAATATGAATCAATATAATATAAATGTGCCAAATTATATATCCCACTTATCCATTGGTTATGGATTTTATCTTAAGAGATTTCATGTATAATCCAAGATATGTTATACTGGGAAAACAATGTTATGATAAATGTGTTGTTATCCTTGAATTATGAAAATGATTTTAGGTTTTATATTGAATGAAAATTCATATGTTTCCTTTTTGGAAAAAATTTATATAAATCATTCCTGATAATATTTGTTATTATAACCCCTATTATGTCTCCTTTTGAAGCCTATTGAATTAATTATTTTTATTTTTGTCGTATTATTATTTTAATATTACATTATAGGGATTTTTATATCTCTTATTTCTTATGAACTTCCATTGGTTTTTATGTGTACTATTAAAAGACTGTTATAATTTTATAGAATGATTTTTTGTTTAGAGATAATGTTTTTGTATCCATGATCGTGTTTGATGTCCTATTTACCCAATTTCTATCATTCAGTAGGCCAAATGATCTTCTAGGATGGTAACATGGTAATTTTTATTTAATAAAGAAAAAATAAAGTGTTCTAATGGTTTAGGTATCAAATGAGAGAAATCATAAAATAATAAATGGACATGCTCAAAGTAGGAAAAATCCATTACCTATCTATGGTATCCATTAATTTTGGTGACATTCAACCACACTAATATAATTTTGAACAAATGATGAGCTAGATATATACATAGTATGAAAATTCGATTGAGAGAGAATATTCCATATCTAGATATCACTAGGTTGATTTCAAAAGTAAATAAGGCTATGATGTTTGCATAATATATGTTTAAAATAGGATTAATTAAAAATTACTAATCACCCCCACCCCCATATATTGTTCATAGAATAGTGCAACTGATTAGTTTTTGACAATACTTGTCTTTTTTGTGGTTTCGGGTAGGGTTCCTACACCCCTCAATGATCAAGCATATGACCAGTGTAGTTTATGTACGAACTCTAATATTTTAGCATGCCACTGTAAAGATGGTGCACTTCTGCATCAACCATTTTTTCCGGTATTAGTTCCACCTTCTCCAAATACCTATCACTGCATTCTAAAACCTCTTAACTAGATCCAGAAAATAATAACATTTCGTAAAGTACATATACTATGGGATAATACCTTATTGAATGGTGGAATTTTATAAAATAAATTATCTAAAACCATTCCTCCATGTTGATGTTCTTCACTTAAATCCATATGTTGATTTATAAGGGTTTATCTTAATTTATGATTGAATGATGTTGGTGTATGAAAATAAATTTTTTATTAATTGATGATCATGAAACATTGATATCAATAATTTTACCTTAATATCATCCGATATATCCATCTTTAATTTCTATGTCATATGAAAAAAAATTCTATTATCGAATCTTATCATTCCATTTTGGTCATGTTTGAACAATGGAGAAATCCTTTTTACCAATTTGATGATTAAAATCCAAATATTGTGCCTATAAAATGATCATACTAATGTGTGGGTGAATATTCATTTGAGGAAGATATGATTTAACTACTTCCCTATTGATTTCTAGGTATATCCTCTATTGCTCTACAAGTACAGGTAGTTAAGAAATCATCGATATAGATATTATATAGTGACTTCTTATTATTAGAGAATAAAAAAAATTGTTTTCCTTCTTAATGTTTTAATTTATTATGTTGTAATAATCTTCAATCAACTCCAAACATCCCATTCATTAGATATTCATGCCTTTATATATGAATATATATATTTAAATATTTTAGATTCATTATATTTGTCACATGCTTTATGATAAATACCATGAATCTATATATTGAATGAAAAATATATCTCTACCTTCTCTAAATCAAATGTCATGTAACATTCCCAAATAAAATTTAATTTCAGTGAAGCATGCAATAATTCCATAAAATTATATATGATAAAAAATAATTTTATTTTTTCTAATGCATCCATATATATCAAAAAACCATTTTACCCTATATAGTAGTGTAGGCATGTGTTCATTAACAACCATTCACTTTATCTCCTTGAAGTGTTCATCACATTCATCTATCTAATAAATATTTGCTCTCTTCTATGATAACTTTGAAATTGTAATTGACAGTTAGGATAAACTTATAATAATGAATATAAGGGATATACTAATTACATGAAAGTTATATATCTTATTAATAGTTTTTGTAAAATTACATTGTTCAAGAACCAACATCTTTGAAAAATCCAATAATATAACCACCCATATATTTACATTACCAATAAATATTACATTCTATATCTGAAATGAACATTTGATGGATGTTTTCTTATATTTTACATTCAGTAGGTCTTAAAAAATACTCAATATATAATTATGACTAGTCATCCTATTGAAATATATTAAAATATTATCTATAAAGAAAACCACAAATTTATGTAGGTAATAAAAAATATTATATTAATCCTATTCATTAAGATTGTATGGTAATTTTTATGTGTAATTTGTGTTATTAAAAATTGACAGAATCCATAACTCATATAAAATATTGTATTAGGTTTATCATCCATTTATTCACATAATAATTATTTATAAATGTAATTTAAATCATTTAAATATATTTATCTACTTTTATTTTATTAATCAAGTCATTAGTAATGGCTGGGGAACACTTTTTCTTAGTAATTATCTAGTTATGTTCTAAAAAAATTAATATAAGGTGTTATTAATCTATTATTATTCTTATAAAAAATAATTGGTTCACCCAATAGTGAGTTAGTAGAGCAAGTTAGAACAAATTCTATATTTATTTAGTGATTATTATATAATCATAACAATAAAAATAAGGTTATTCTATATGTATTCATTGAAATATGTGTACTACCATGTCCTAGTTACACTGAAAACTAATCATAATGATTCAATATAAGAGTGTGATAATATATTATAAATACAACTCTATATTCATATATAATATGAATATAAAAAAAATTATGTTTTTACTCAATAATTTTGGTATATATTAGTCTTGAATAACTAATAATACTCATATAATCCAATTAATTTCCAATGAATTTTCTTTCTCAACTATCATTTATTGATGATCATATGATTATTTGGGATATAAAACGATACTAAAATTCAATAGATATTAACATGGAATCCATAGAGAGAAGATAATCTATTCCTAAAATCATATAAAATTGGACCATAGGGACAAACATTATAATAACATAAGGAACATTCCCTAAAATATCACCTGAAGATGATGTATAGAATTGAGTTATTCATATCATACAAATATAAAATCTCATTCAAATATTATTATATAATCATTGAGGAGGTGTTATTATTCCATTTTAATATTACATAGATATTAAAGCGGGTGTATAACCATAAACATACAAGAAATTTACATTTTTTGAGTGGATGATACGTTTTAATTTAACCACTTCATTCTCATGACCCACATCAGTGGTATTGATTGGATAATTCTTCACATTATCCATTTTAAAATGATATATCACATTTATGATTTCATTATTAACTTGTGGATTCATTGCAAGGTTGGTTTAATATCCAAAATCCATTACATTAAATAATTGGTTTTCCGGAAGACAATTTATGTAATATTTTATTCCCCGATTGATTTCCTTATTCTTGTATCATAGAAAATAATTCTCAGTTTGGGATTCATTTCCAAACATAAATAAATTTCTTATCTCATTAATGTTATTAAACAGATAAATATTTCAATATTTTTATCCTGACATGTGACTAATATTGATTAGTCTATGGAATTTACTATATGAATTTCCATAAAAATCATTCCCTCCTCATTCCATAAATCTTATAAGAATAATTAGTTCTTATAACCATAATTTCTATATTTATTGAAAATAAAATGGTTTCTTCATTACTTCTAATGTCTCATATGATTTATTCCTTTTAGAGAATTCAGGTTTTCCAACAAAAAAATAGTCAGTTTTTATTTCTCGGTCGATGATTAAAAAAATAATATCAATTTCATGTCAACTAAAAATTTAATCATCCTTGATAAAGGGTTTATCATCCTTTTGATTCTATTTTATTATTTCCATCTCTATTTAATAGTAAATAATTCAAGGATATTTTTTATGAAAAAAAATTATTTTACTGTTTCCATTTCCTTGACAAAATTTATCATACATTTTATAAATTCATAATGATATTCAACAACATATTATCTTCGCCTTCAAAGTGATACTTATCCAATGAAACATTCCAATTTTATTAGAACTATATAATATTGAATTTTATTTTTATACAATTGATTCCTTACTAAGAAATATTTTTATTGTAAGCCCAGTGATAAAAGGTTGTTGTTCTCATATAAAATATACAATGGTGAATTTTTGATCACATTAGTTATTAGGTAGATTAACATGACTTTCATAACTGTTTATATATTGATAAAATTTGTTGTTCATAGATAAAATTTCATTCTTCCCAAATCTAATTTAATTTCATTACAATTCATGACAGTTAATTCATTGTTCATCTTAGTAATTATTCAGTATATTCTTGTTATTCTGATCCATTAAAAATAATAAGTAAGGTATGTGTGAGTATATATAAAAAATATTCAGAGTAATAAATCCTATTTTATTGAATGTAATTATTATGATGTCCAATTTTATACCAAATTTTCCCAATGAAATAGGTTGTTTTTATCATTGTAAAAAATAACATTTCATTATTTTTGTTTCTAATCTATTATTATATACAAAAAATTCCCTAAAAATAAAAAAACCTTACTTTGATACTGCTTGAGGTGAGCCTAACATTAAATACTTACATAATGTATCATTTTTAGAATAGTAAATTTATTTAACAATAATATATTCCAGATAAAAGTAATGTTTTTCTATCAGTGTAGTCTATATACATAACTAACATATTTGTTGACAATATCAAACATCTCCCCCAATGTTACTCATGTATTTTAATCATTATAGACATATCAAAATTAATAAAATCTTTCATAAACATTGATAATAGAAACATACGATATTCAGATCCAAGATTATCAATAAAATTAAAATTTAGAGATATCAACTAACAATAATATATGATAAGAAAGTATGAATTAGATTATGATGACATTATCATAACCTTGGAAAACATTAACAAAAATTATTATACCCTAAATTTTGTGTTATGATTGAAGGTTTATTTTAAATCCAAATACATGAGTCATAGGAGTAATGAATCATCAATAATCAATCATGGTCCATGATAACATATCAAAACCAATTAAAATATTATTATGATCAAAACATAATAATAATAAATCATTTAACTAGACATGGATAACTACAATATCATAATAACAAAGTTGAAAATGTCCCATTGTGTATTTAGTTACTCCCCACTCTAATAACCATTGTTGGTAGATTCCATTAGAGGATTTTGCCCACTCTCCGATTCCCTTTAATATTATTTCAGTAGAAATCATGATTTACTCCCATTTAATTATGAGATATTTAATTCTAGGACCACCCATCTAATAATTAAGACCATATTTATATGTTACACATTATCATAAAAAAATTCCTTATTGCACCGTATAATAATTAACTAATGAGAAAGATATAGTGTTTTTTTTGAAAAAAATAGAATCATAATCATTTAGTATAAATATGGTGATGGAATGAGAAGAATATATAATTAGCTGAGAATCAAAATTAATAATGGTAGTTAACACAGATGATAAATCCCTGGAAAGAAAATGGTAACATTACCTTTTAATAAAACATATGATTAAGAAAATTATATATTTGTCGTTTCAAATGATTAGATCACAAAAAATTTGTAACTACATATAAAATTTATTGGGTGATCATGGAAACTACTATATAATACTATTATCTATAATAAATTTAATGCAAAATTAAATAAAAACATATAATTGATTTTTTGTAATCAATTTTTACAATTATTGTTGAAATAGTGTAATATTACACATAAAAATGTATTTTCATGAGTATTAAAGGAAAAAATTTTGAAATATATTTTTAAAATAAGATAAAATAAACTAATCTTCAGATTAATTTATTCTTAATAATGAATATGTTGATTGATTGATAAAAAAATAGATAAATGGAATGACATCCCTTTTCTAAACTTTTAGATAATAATATTCTTTTATGTCGATATAAAATTAAAAATTCACAATGTTATTAGAATATATACTACATTTGATAATAAAAAATCCTTGAAATTAAAGATAAATAATAAAAAAAGGTTCTGAAAATGGGAAAACATGTTCATACATTAATTGATAAAAAATAAATTCATTTGACACCATTATTGAAAAATAAAAGAATCAGTTGTTTTAAAATAATGAAAATTAATACATAAATATTATGAAAATTTCATCAATTTTGATAAAAAAAATCAAAATGACAAATTATTTGAAAATTGGATTTATCACTTTTCAAATAAAATAATAACTTTTGATATAGATGATAGTGGTTGTTATCCCAAAATGAGAATGAGCATGTGACTTTCTATTAAAAATCATCTCAATGGGTTTGAGCACCACAATATCAAAAATATAAAAATACCCCTTCAAAATTTAATAATTTGAATTAAATCATGAAAATGAGATTTTATAGAATAACCCCCATAAAACAGTTGAATCAATTGACATAGAATCCATCTAAGAAAACGAAATTATATAGTTATACATTCCCAAAAAAATTTCTGGAATATTGAAGATTACAATAATTATGATATAATCAAACATTATAAAGGATATGAGTGGTTATAATAATAAACCAGTATCAAGAAATTATGTTCAATAGAAAGAGACTCTTTCATTGCACTCCAATTTACACTGATTCATTCTTCCCCCTTTTCGAATGTGATATTTCACTTTAATTTTTTTTGTAATGGGGGGCGTAGATAATCAAATTGAAACAAAAGGTTTATGAAAAATTGACAGGACTATAGAATGAAGAAAAATAATTGTTTTAGTGTGAAAAAAGGTTTGGCCTGGAGTAGTTATCAGGATGGGTGACCTTCTGGGAAGTTTCCCAGGGTGTGTGTGAGTGAGGAAAAAGCACACTAGAAAGGACCTGTGTTGGCCTGTGGGGATTGTCATTAGTCAGATCACCCGTTCGGGCATGTGGGTGGACCCTAGGGTGGGCCCCACGTGTCTGTGGGGCAACAGGTGATACTTGGTCGGTCAGGACCTGACGGCCATGTTAAGGCGGGGTGTCTGTGCTGTCACCGAGACCAATTGTCACATTTGGTATCAGAGGGAGGTTTCCAGCCTTAAGTGCGGTGCACTGCCTGGGTTGGGATGTAGGGCCCACAACGAGGACGTTGTGCTCTAAAGGGGGGGGGGTGATTGTACCTCCCCCAAATGATAAAGGGTTAAATGACTAAATGATATGACTCATGTCAACAAGGTGCACCTTTCTATTCGGGAGCCTGTCTGATTAGAACTCCGCAGTTAAGAATGCTTGGCCTAGAGTAGTGATCAGGAGGGGTGACTTTCTGTAAAGTTTTCTAGGGTGTGTGTGCGTGAGGACAAATCACACTAGAAAGGACATGTGTTGGCCTATGGGGACTTTCATTACTTAGATAACCCGTTCGGGCGTGTGGGTAGACCCTGGGGCGGGCCCCACATGTCTGCGGGGAAACTGGTGATACCTGCTCGGCCAGGACCCGACGACCATGTTAAGGCGGGGTGTATGTGCTGTCATCGGGACCAGTTATCACAAACACACATAATCATTAATTACACTTTTTAAAAGTTAATTTTAACAGTAAAAGTTTCACATAGGAAAAAATTATCAAATAATTAACATAAAAGACATAAATTGTTGATAATAAAATAACTTAATATTATATAACTTTGAAATAAATTCATTCTTGTGTTTTACTATGAAATTTTAATTAATGAAATACAAAAAAATATTTTTAAAATGGATTTACATGTTACAAATGATCATAGAAATTAAAAAAACCTTCCCATGACATTATAGTATTATAAAATTATAATTCATTGAATAATAAAAATAATTTATTAATTAAAATTTAAAATATTATAATAATTATTTTTAATATAATGATATTGTTATAATAGTTGCAATTTTTTCAAAAACAATATATTGCAGTATTGGCATAAAAACAATTTAATTGTGAAAAATCCAATAAAATAATCGTTAGATTATTATAAATTTTATAATTACAAAATTAATATCATTTTATAAAGTTTATAGTAAAAACACTATAAATTTATTCTTTATAATAAAATTAAAAATATAATGAACATCATAATTGACATAAAAATATATTTTACCAATATATATTCTAAAAATTATTTCTTACCAGTTTCAAATTTTAATCATGATAATTTATTATTTTGTATATAATTATATTTTATATTTGATTAGTTTAACATATTATGATAAAAATTATCTCTCATAAAAAATAATTATATCGAAAAATATATTGAATTGTTTAATTATTATTTCATAATACCAATGATTATTTTTTAAAAAAATATTTATTTTACTAATTATTTAATATTAAAAACATTCTTATTATTTTATAGATATATCATATAATAATTTAATAATATAAATGTTTATATATAACTCATAAATTTAATTATATATATATAGTTAATTTTTTTTAATATCACGGATTGCAGAAATTGTACCCCATTAGTCATATTACATTATTCGCCTAATGTATAATATATTCCATAGGATCTAACCAATTATGAGTCTCGTATGACTTGATTCCCAAATAAATTACATTTTCACTCATAAAATTAAACCTAACCACATTTATATAACTAAATTACCCCTTCAATCTTGTATATGAAAATTAAATATATGTGTCCTACATATTTCTTGTGGAATGAAAATCAAATGACTGTCATCGCAAATTCTTATTAAGGAGTAACCAATTGGGGAATCATTTCAAAAAAACAAATAATATTGTATATGGTATGAATAAATGCACAACATAAATCCATAATCAACTACACCTAATTGTATTATATCTATGATGGTAAAAGAAAACACTAAAAAAAGTAATCATTGATACTATATTTATGGAATATATAATTTCATATATCAAAACATGTTATCAACTCCTTTTTGCAATACATTGTACTATTATGGTAAGAGGTATACACCTACCAGTTTCATCTATATAGAGCTACTAATTCATCATGGGTCTATATAATTTCATGATCCACCTATATCCTAATTAAGTATAATGCATTACCCATAATAGTCAATAAAAATATATATACCATTACCTATGTAACCAACTTCTAAATAACATTTGTATAAATGCATTAAAAAATAATGAAATTTCATACATCCCAATTAAATATAAATATATTGTTGTCTAAGAAAAAATCCCTTATTAAATATATAAGTTATATTGTATCATGAATGTAACATGATGTACCCTTATCAAATAAATATATTGGTTGGGGTTTATTCTATATATCAGGTTTTCCATGGAACATAGTAATTGGGTTAAATAGTATTAATTGGTAGGTGGAAAATTTAGTGATTTAGAAAATCCTTCATCATTATTAATTAATAGTAAATAAATATTACAAAGAAATAAACATAAGAGTGTTATTTTTGTGTTTAGTATTAGTCCCACTCATCATAGATCCATGTGATATGTGATTTAATGAAAACCCATCCATTTTCACATTTTTGAACTATAGGATCATGTATTCAATAACCACATACACATTCAAATATATAGATCTGGATATAATTTCCTAGAAATTACATTAAAATTTAATCTAATAAAACCTATTATGTGTTTTCCAGCATATAAAATTTTGAGTTTTATATTGGTTTTGGTTTTTCTTGAATCAGATAAATAAGATGGAATGATAACTTATAAACATGTAAAACCCAATAAATACTTTAGAAATATGGAAAAATTACTTTCTTGAATGTTATGTTCCACACAAATGGAAATATTTGGTGAATATTTCATGAGTCAAAAAAAATGTAAATTGAAAAAATACCAACTTATAGATTTAGTAAAAATTGAATCAAATATCCTTAAAGAGAGGGCCTCAGGTTTATATAATAATATAATATATAAATATACTTCAATATATAAAATATAAAACTAAAATTATATACATTACAAAATATCAATTATTTGAGAAATAAAAAAATTCACCTAAAGTAGAATTTCAAACCGAAAACTCTTACCATTTATATAGACAACAATGAACAAAAATGGTCATCTGGTCTAAAAAACAAAGTTTCCTTAATATCTAAATTCATAAGATCAATAAAATGAATTCTCATTTACTCTTTAAATAAATAGTCACTCTTTATCTGAAGTTTACCTATTTCTGTATTGGATCTTTATATTTTTGATTGTTTTTACTAGTATCATAATAACTATGTTTGTATTCATTTTTATTAAAATAATTATTATTAAAATGACATTAAATTTTATATTAGGGATTATTTATTACTTTTTTTGATTCATCAACTATATTTTAGTATTTTTTAGTGTATATCAATGAATTTTAAATATATAATAATTATATTTAATTATTCTTGGTGATCAAAGGTTGTTTTATTATTTAATTAACAAGATATAGAGATTATGTATCAGAATAAATAATCCATCATTTATTTATTTATATTATATTACACCAATAATTTTGTTTTTATAATTAATCATTATAGTTACTCATGCTATTGTTCTTGTAATTGGTCAGACAAATCAAATAATTATCATACCCTAATCATTGAATGATTATGAGAAAATTTATTAAAATCATTATTATAGAAATATAATAATTATATTATATTGGTTTTAAAATAGGATAAAATAAAATTAAAAATGAATTATAAGACTGAGTAATGGATTTAAATTAATTACATATTTTTAATAAAATATTACCCACTTAACATGATTGTTAAAAACAACAGAACTAATGATTATCCATTACCGATAAATTCATTAATAAAACAAAAAATATCTTATATGAGAACCTTATTGATATAATAAATTTAGTATTTACTATTTAATACCATATATATAACCATCAATGTATGTAGGTGATAGAAAACAATACCTTGTACATTGGTGATTATGTATTCCACACGAAACATATATGATGGGTTCATTTCTATTAAAGTAATAGGGATGTTTGGTTTGTGTTTATATAAAAAATATAAAAAATATTGGAATACTATATATACTTCATCTATTATATAATATTGAAAAAAAAATTAAAATGATAAAATATAATTAATATATTTTTGTTAAAATATAGAACATATATCGAGATATTTTTGCCTCTCCAACATGATCCCTTTGAAAAGAAGTAAATGTGTGGATTTTTTTTATAGTAAGATTAATATAGTGACATTGGATTCTCTTGGAACTAATAATGGTAGATTTTTAGTATGAACTATAATATAAAGAGTATAATTCAAGTGTGAAGGGTGATATTCCAATTTTATAAGTGTTGGTAATGTAATTTTTTTGTAAATTTTCAATGTAATATAAACTAGGCACATGCTTATCATGACATGTTCCTCAAAAATAGGCAAACAATTTACTATTGGAGTACATAATGTAGATAATATCATAATTAAGATATTATATACATGGTCTCCAAAATTTATTAATCTTTAACCCCACAATATATTACTTTTTACTATTTTAGAATGTCTTGTGGTAACATTATTTTTAGTAATATAATATAATAATTATAACCAAAAATAATGTTATCCAGAATAGATTCTAATGACTTAAAAAAATTAATCGTAAAATTCATTTTCTCTTGATAAATATTTATAAAATTTAAATATAATGTATAATATATTAAATTTAAGATATATAAATTATAATTTGTGGGAAAATATTAATTGATAACTAAATTTACATATATAGTTTTGTAATATATAATATATATTTTAAAATATATAATTTTAATTACAAAATATATATTTTTTATTTGAAAATAGATTCAAAAATATCTATCATACATGTTTGATAATAATGATATAAAATATATGGTATTAGAAGAAATAAATTATTTCAATATTCACCTAAAATTTATTTTTTTAGAAAATACCAATATTTGACCATAAGAAAATATAATTATGATTGAATAAAAAATGGTTTTTCTTTTTTTTAAAAATAATATTAAAACCTTAAAAAAATATACATATGAATAAATATACATTATAGTACATATGAACTGATAATAAAAGAGGTTATGTATATTTGATATATTAGGATCTCACGTATTACAACCTCTAAATTAAATAATTTCATATTTAAAATTGAGGGAAATATATTCAATTGAAATAATATAGTTATTAATTATGAATATCATCTTTAGACACAAAATTTTTATCCTCTAATATGTGATTTATCCAATGTAATTTAACAAATAGGGATTTTTAATTCAATAATACATTGTATACAGTGTCAAAAATATATATAATCACTTCATTATAAGAGATGTTATGCTACTACTATATTCACTAATATGTGGTCACATGTGCGGAACCCTATATTATAAGGACTAGTATTCAAAAGGGTTAACTTCTCCTTTTTACAAAATTAATTCTACTCCCTTTCTAGTAGAAACCCTATATAATATGTGATCCCCAACATTAAATTCCATATCATTTATTTGATTACCAGTATTACCCATATATTATCTAAGATGTATTAATATGATCATGCACAGTCTATATTGATATATAAACAAAAGATGTTATTTTTTTAAAATTCCTCAAAAAATATATATTGATCATTCATACATTATATGTTATTGTTATCTCATCATTTCCTCTAGTGTATCGATTTTATTTTTTGACTACTCATTAGTCTATGTATGAAATGTGCAGTTTAATTGTTTCTCAATGTTGATGTACTTTGGAAGACTCTTCATAAAATTACTATGTGAACTGACATTAATAATATGATATAATGGATATAGGTTCCCCCTTGTGGCTTTCAATTTAATTGATATAGAGATATGAAAAATTCTCTTGAGATTAAACATATAATATTTCAATAAAATGTGATGACATATTAGGACTATCATTAATGACTGATATATCATTTTTTCCATAGATTATCTCGGAGTCTATGGAAAATGTCCATTGCGACATTTTCCCACATCTATATAAGAATGGGTAAAGGATTCATGAATCCCTTAGGATGTTGTATTTTATATTTCTCATACCGATATAATATGTTTTTAGACACATATACTGAAATTTTATTCTCGATAATTTTCCAGCAAAAATTTTCTATTAAATCTCTATACATCAATATACTACCCAAGTGTATAGTGAAATTTGACCTATATTCTATATCAAGGTGTTTACTCTTCAAATATAATATATATCTAATATAAAACCTCTTCAGAATCATCATCACTTAAAATTTTAGATGACGTCAATCAACACCCCATCATTAAAATCATTAATATTCCATTGTATATTATCATTATCCAATAGGGAATTATCATTCTATTTTACTAAGGATGGTTTTACAATATATCAAAAAGTATAATGATTTACCAATTTCCTAAAAATAATCATATCCTTATTTATATTATATTTGTAATTCAAATACTTGTTAATCCATATCATGGTCAAAACTCTATTTTCCATTATATTGAATAAATCATTCACATTATTAACCTTACAAGAATTGTAGTGTATTATGAAATCATTGTACATGAGAAACCATAAATTGGTTTTTTATTCATTTTGAACTCATTTTGAGCGTGAATATACAGCAAAATCATGTGATATATATTTTTATATATATCTAATCAGCCTTCATTTTTGTTGGGTATCCATGATTTTAAACAAAATAGTATCGAAACAATGTCATGTTCTTATATTAGATACCTATGTTAATTTATTATTTATATACATAATGCATAAGAAAACACTCTACCATTATATATAAGGAGAAAACAATTTAATTTCATTGATTAATCTCTATATATTATGAATCATTTAGTTACAGTTGGTATATTTAATACTATTTCATTATTTAGTCTTATATTATTCTCATATATGCAATCCTTATATTCACTTGACCATATTAATATATATTCCACATATTGTGTTAATATAACCCAAAAACAAAACATAATTGATAAAAATATCAAACTTATTATATTTCTAATTCATTTCATTTCACCAAGAGTCTATATTTTTTATATCAGCAACCCTGAAACTCATCATAGATCATAGAGTATACAATTATATCATCATTTAATGCCACCATGAAGTTATCAAGATACAATAAGAACACTCTTTACATTTGATCCATATATTAAAAGGTGAGTTAGATAGTTATAAATTCATTTCAATAAACACATATTGTACATACCTTATTTGAACGAATGCCTTGTGTAGGACATCATTACTCAACTTTAACATATGATAACAAATGTGTATATCATTATCGTAAATTTATTGTAATACATTATGTTAATCAATCAATACATCAATATTGTGAAAATGATAGATATTTTTTATTATTATTTAATTTATCTTTATATATTAGATGAATAGTCTCATTGAACCATCCATATTTTTCATAAATTTATCAAGGTATTCCCATGGTCAAACACTATGGTGTCCAAATCCATGATTATAAAACTCCCATAACTATTTATAAAACACAAACAACTCCACCAGTTTCATTCTAAAAATATTTCAAAATAGGTCTTACAACTGGATTGAGTACATCATTGAATTAAAATTCTCACTCTAGGGGGAGATAAGGTAATTATATTTGAAAATAATCAATGAATTGTTGTAATAATATTATATCTTATATTCTAAAGATAAATTACATATCTATATATTATTATTCATCATCCTTTAATACCCAAATTTTATTATAGTGAGTTATTAGGGGAGGATGCCAAGCTGATTTAGGTGTTCTAGTTTCTCATCTAGAGAAAAATGATTCCACCTCACCATTTTAAATTGTAATAAATTTCAATAGGGAAATTAATTTCCACCAAATTTAAATTATTATTACTATGAATGATGATTTAAAATTTAATGGTTCTTTAAATAAGCTTGTTTGAAAATATGGTATGTCTATAGATTATAATTCTAAAATATGGATATTCTTTTATTGTAATAGGAATCCCACATAGTGTCATAATTGGTTACCCTCATACTATACCAAAAGTGATATATATAATTTTTTGGATAACATGCATGATAGAAATGATTGTGATGATAAGTAATTAAATAAAAAGTATCTGACATAAAAGTGAAAAACAATGTGCTTTACACCATGTCAGTGGAAACATTTAATTCTACTGTGTCAATTTCATAAGCTTTGCCTTTTCCTCATAGACTTTTATCTGGTAAAATAAACTTATTTTTTCTAAAATTGTTTCACATAATATTATTTCTCTATAAAATTAAATAATTGAACATAAATATCATCATTCATTCCCATTAACTCGTGACCCTAAAGGATTTTTTCTCTACAAATATAACAGACTCATGTTTCATACCTCCAAGCCTCGGGGTATTTATAAAAAATTCATTACATGTATGAAATACAAATACCTCATTACTCCCATGTGATTAATTATTTGTACAATTATTTTTTCCCTACTATTATATTAAATTTAATTGAATGTATACATCCTAATGAAAGATTTTTCCGCAGGAATAGTGATTAATACAATATCCAAAGGTGATGAAAAATTCTTTGAGAATGATTCCTTTTGAAGAATCAACATTATCCCTTCAATGAAATTATAAATACATATTTATTGTTAACATATATATTATATTAAATTACTATATAATTTTGTAATTTTTACCACATACTCTATAAAAATATTTCCACATTCTATCTATTATAGAGGAATTATCTTTCATATTATACTCATTTCTCCCAAGGAACATATATTTCATTGAATTCCACCATTAATGTTCTATATTACATCTTTTTTCAATAACTTCCGGTTTAGGGTTATTAATAATATAAAACCATTTATATTTATCTCCCTAAAAATGATAGGCATCCATGATGAATTTATCCTTTTCACAACATCCCAATGTTTTAACGATATTTAATGAGTAATTTATTTTTATTTAGATCACATGGATATATATTTTGTTTATCTGTTAGAGGTTTTTTCATTTAATTTGGTAAAACATAGTTAAAATATAATTCAAATAAGAATGTATCACTATATAGGTAATATAGTTATTCATAACCTAGGTTCACATTCATTAAATGGTATGATCTAATTAAACTCAACTACAACATCATTATCATGTTTTGAGTGAACATGCCAAAATTTAATAAAGGTGTTAATATAGTTATCCTTCAACATTTTAGTCACCAAAATTATAAAATGTAATGCTCATAAACATCTCATATTATGAAATTTTAAAACATAATTCCTATTAATTTTTCAAAATTATTCCCTACAAACAAAATGTTTATTTCATATAATTTATTCTATATAACATTGTTTCTCAAAATTCTAGTCCCTCGAGTAACTAATGAATTTTATCTTATTCAAACAGTAACATATGTAATTTCATTGACTCAAATATTTTAGTTATATGAAACTGTTTAATTAGAATAATAGAGTTCAAATATGATCAAAAAACTTAGTCATCATTGATAAATTGTTACAAAGAAACATTATATTTAAAAACATAAGATATAATATGATCACATTGAGATAAAATAAATATACTGTAAATAATTTCTTTGAAAATAACATAAAATTCACCTAGAGAATTCCAATGGAATGGAAAAAAATATTTGTGGGATAATGTGTTATATAATCATCTTTAGTCAATAGAAGATTTCATAACATAAATAAGGAATAAGTTATTTGGTAGGAGAAAATAAACATAATTAAGCAATAATATACTTATACTCAGGGTATTTTATATGTACTAAATTAAAAGGAAACCTGAGAAGAGTAATCAATGACATAAGAATAATTGAATGTACATTTTTGGACATTGGAAAATTATTTTAAGGCCTAATGCCGTGACACTATAGTGTTATGTGAATATGTATGTAGCAAATCCATTGAAATTTTATCATTATAGATTAATCTATTAATCTTGTGGATTTATTTTACCATGCCACACACATCACCAAATTCTTTCCAATGTGTTGAACATAAAATCCAATAAAAAACATTAATGCCATTACATAAATAATCACATGTTGAATAAAAATATTTATTTTTGTATAATGACATATAAAAAAATAAAACACATACCCATTTAATTGAATGATATATATATCTAATATAATATCCCTTAATCAATATATAATATGTGGTTTATCATCAATAAAACATTAAATACCTATATCAATTATATATTGTGGTGTTAGTAAAATAAATGTGTTAACTTATCTATGGTAAAAAGTAAATGGGATCAATAGTATTAATTTGATTGATACCATGGAATCAATATTAATATTCCTGCATCACTATTCATTAATATTTTGTGAAAATTATATGTAATATCCCCTAAGTGTTTGTATTCATATTTGTTTTATAGTCTAAATCATAATGAAATTAGGTGATGAATGATTCAATTATAAACAAAAAATATTTATGGTGATTAAACTATTGTTATTCTATAACAAAACCACATCTACTTCTTTCATGAACCAACCAAGGGTGGCATTATACTAGAAACCCAACCTGGTCTGAATCATGGCGTAAAGTTTCATCCAAATCCACATGGGATGGAAACTATTTCATGGATATAAATAATATTCATTAGCATAAACAATGAAAATAAATAAAAATATCAAATTCTCACAACCAAATCCAAATAGGGTATAAAATATTATGATTTTTATTTTTAAAAATCTAAACAAAAACCAAAAATACTATAACTAAAAGGTAACAAAATAATATCCTAGAAAAAACATGTTAAAATAGAGATATCACCCTCAATACACAACAACCAACACCTGTATGAATTGGAACTCTAGTAACTAGATCCACCATTACGATGAAACATATTTCTTTTTCATATGCCATACATAAATGATTATACATACACAAAATCATACAGGAATGGTTTGATCTAAATCCCAGTATAATGACACAAAAAAAAATTATTCCACTCCATAACATTAAGAGATAAATGAATAAGAAAAATCCCTTCTAATATGTGTAAAACATTTCTATATATTTTTTTATAAGAGAACGATTTTAAGGTAACTTTTTTTAAAAGAAAAAACCATTATCAAATTAACATTCATTAAAAAATGGTATACATATGGTCTGTCTTATGATAATGGTTATCACCATAACATAGAACACCAAGTCTTAAGGGATCCCTATGGGATAATCATTTTTGGTATATAGAACAAAAAGGATAATAAGACTATAATATATCAATGAAACATTGTATAGCAACCAGAACCAATAACTCGTTCATGTTCTAATGTTGAAGGATTCATCCAATGCTCTAGTGGTATCAAATAATAATTACAATCTAGTTAGTGTTATAAAATTAAATCCTTATACATGAATCTGGGACAAGCCATATAAAAGTTAACTAATATACTAGTTCATGTCCACCCACCTAAATACACAAGGTTCCATTTTTCTCAATTAAAAATCATATACTAAATAAATACACACTTATACAATAACATTTCTATCACCATAATATCATAATTAAATTACCACTTTCACATTTTAAAAAATCAATTTAGAGGAATTAAAATAAAAACATACATGTAAGATGACCATTTCCATGGGTCGAGCCCTATTCAAATAAACTCTATCCAATAATATTCACAATTCAAAAATCACATTTATGGTAAAATAGTAAGATATCCAAAATGATAAAAAACAAAATTCTTCTTCAAAAACATGTGCATTACAAATGTTTGTGTCACTTTTCTATGAAAAAACTGTTATTACATTTAAATCTCTTCATATGAAATTTATAAGTAAAACATAATATTGAATGCATAAAAACAAAAACCTATTCCATTAGAAATTACATTTTATCAAATATGAATTTAAAATTACTTCTAAAACATGTTTTCACCCAAAATTAAATCCTTGAAAATTTATAAGAAACCAAAATGGATATTAAAATAAATTAATTCTATAATGGCATTGAACCATCTACCTCTGACATGGAAACTTATTGAAATTGGTGTGAAACAATAACCACACCATAAAAAGACAATAACAATGAAATATTTGAAAAAAACATCAATATCATAATAAACAACATAAGATCAACCCCAAACTATGTAAAATAATCTGGTAGAAAAGAAGAACCCAACTTGGGAGGCAGAGAATCCCTAAAATAACTGAAGATCCATGGTAAAAAACCACTTATTTGACGATTCTTTGACTAAGCAATTATAAAATTACCAAAGAGAAGGTGTAAAAGGGAGTTAAGTGTGAGATAAGGTGTTTCATATGGATGATAATATCAAATGGGGTATGAAAGAGTGATTTGGGTTAGAATCAGAGAGGACAGAAATGTAATTTCACTATATTTAATGACTTGGACTAGTCAAATGATTTTACATCATGGGATTTCAAATACTATAGTAAACATGTTCCCCTCTCTTCATGGAGGAATAAGATGCATGGTTCGACCACATTGTATTACATACCACGCACCAACCATGTGGTTTACCACTATATACAATTACATTTTTTTCACACACTTTCAATGCGATGGGGGCACAATTTCACCTAACAATGCGACAACCATTAACAAAATTATTTCAACTAGAAAATAAATATATTCATGAATAAAATAATGAAAATTCCAATATACATATTCTAGAGAAAAATATGTTGTAAAAAAATATCAAGGATGTGACAATTATTCTATCCATGGAAACTTTCTCTCCCCAAAAATACAAATAGAAGAATTGTCCGAAATTAATAAATGATACTCTACATTTACAAATGAATTTATCTCCCATGTATCATTCAAATAATTTAAATGTTTCCAAAGAACTCAGATAAAAAATTATAAAAACCTAGAATCACTTTTTACTGGGAATCCACAATCAACATTGGATTTTCATATATAGAAAAATAAGGCACACATTCCAAATCTTAGCAATTAAAAAATTTAGATGGATCTAAGTTATAATTTTTCAAATGGGAAAAATTAATTAATTCTTGAATATAAGTATGATATATGGGAAAATAAAACATGTATTCCACTATATCAATCTATTTGTAAATTTAAATGTTCTAACATACCTTCATATTAGATTCCCTTTCTTACACAAACATTAATGACCTAATCAAGGATAAACATTCAAAAACACCAAATAAAACACAAAATTCTATATATTGGACCCTCTTATTGACATAATACATTTAGGGACCATGAAATATCAATAAAATATCTCTCATCAAAATAACATTATCTTAATACTCTTTTACAAGGCTTGGTCATAATAATGAGGTATCCCCTACCTCAGCCGAACATAAAGGTGGATAACACAACTGACCATAAATCGCCTCAAAAGGTAACATACAAACATATAATAATTATCTATGCTTACAAAAACTAAATCAATTCGAAATGGATATCCAAAAAATAATGATATCCAAAACACATGAACCGAGCATGTCTTTAAAATATTTATTCCCCTACTATATCAGACCATCCGATTGAGGATGGTATGCCATACTCAAAATCACATAGCATCCCACTTCCTTATAAATTCATTCGAAAAACCATATAGTACAATGGGGATCCCTATGATTAAAAAAATTTGATAGAACACGAAGAATCATTATAATCTTATTATAAATACCAATGAACAAACTCACCCACTTTGGTTGGATATCTAATTGGAATACAATGGTCTGATTTTGTCAGATGATTGATTCCTACCAAAATGGGATTACTTCCTCATGGTTTATGAGCACATCGAGTTACAATGACCATGGTGATATTATCCCCCACGTAGGAAGGAATTTTTAATGGTTGAAGAAAAATGGAGTGCCTTTATTGTTCTTCTTCCACCTACAGAAATGTAAAACACAAAAAAAATTTCATTCACATCTCACGTCATAACCAGCAACCCAAACAATCACTTAACATCATAATACATTTTATAATCAACATGATAAAAACATAAGGATATTTGTGCCTATACTCTACCACCACCTTTCAAATTGACATGACACCATTAGGTGACACTTGAAGCATAATAAACCATATGGATAAGTCGACCAATTACATGGTGACTCCAAAATATTGAAGAATAAAATAGACTACCGACAAAACTCATCACCATGATTTTCCCATTAAATCAGTTCAAGAAGTGAAGGTGTAAACCAGACTCCAGCTAATAACACACTCCCACTATTCTCTATGGTCTCTAGGTGTATCGTTACAAACAATAACCATCGATGTCCAATCATAACAAAAAAGTCACAACATGTTGAATGGATCTTCTATCTTTAATGAATGTTCCACAACATTTCCTTTTTCTTGGTTATATGGAAAACCAAAATTTTAACCTTGATGATACTAAACACAATGAAGTTTCATGAAATTCAATTCCGTTTTGGTTAAAAAAATTTTAAACTCCTATGAGAAGAATAAAAAACAAAAATATCTCCAAAAAGATATTGGGTCCACATTATTGAGTAATTCATAACTAATAATAACTTTGGGTCAATTTTTTGTAATTCATTTTATATTTTCTAATCTAGTGAGAACCATAAGCCACAACAAGGTCATATTGCATAAGAACAGATCCATAACCCATAATCATGGAATCATAGTAAGCCACATACCTATATCCAGATTTTGGAACGTTAAAAACAATATCTATTGTCAATCACCATTTATGATCCTCAATGAATTGTTGAAATTTTTTCTCCATTAATACGTTACCCCTTTTTGGGTGAACATCGGTAGGGAAGAAGAATTTTTGGTGAAGTATTGAATGAACTGTCTGTAATACCCAGACTTTAAAGAAATATTTTGATACCATAAAACTTCATCAACTTTTTAGGTTACATAACAGCCCTAATCATCAGGGGAATCACTAAGACCCCTATTTCCAATATTACATTAAATTGAATCATAACATCTCTAATTTATAATGTTATCTTTAGAAAACATGGAAAAAATCAATATTCCCTATGTGTTCTCCACCCTATTCTAAATGAATGAGAATGCACCTCCTCATTCTTAGAATGGGAAAGGATGTCTTCCAAAAATACAAAAACAAATGAATCGACATTCTGGTGCAACAACTAATTCATAATTTATATGAAGACTGATGGAACATTCATTGAATTAAAAGGGATAAAAATAATCAAAATGATCTTAACTAATTTAGAATTTTTTTTCTAGAACATTGGTCCCTCTCTCTATGACATGGTCATAACCAAAATACAATTTAATTTTGGAAAAATACATTGAACCCTTACGATGATCGATTAGGTCATCAATATGGGGCGAAGTGTTCCTATTATTAATATTTAACTTATTCAATGTTCCAAAATAAATGCATAATCATAGATATCAATAGACCTTTCTCACTTAAAGAATTAGGTTTCCCAAGGTGAGATGATGGGGTGTATGAATCTATTTCATTACAAATATTCATTGTGTAAAATAATAATATCAAATAGTTGGGGGGGATATCGTATTAGGGATAAGATAACTGTTAGGTTATCAATTCCATGTCAATAGAGAACTCCAAATCCCACTATGAAGGAAAACTGAAGAAATTCATATGGATTAACATTTGGTAACATAACCACCACATGAGGTATTCCTCCCCAATGAATAACATCAACACCTTCCAATGTGAGTGACAACATATGATTAACATGATTTCCCAACAACATATGTTGAGGTCTTATACAACTATATCATGGATCAAATTCTCCCCGAATGTATTGGGTATTTCTGTCACATTCCATAGAACACACTCACCACCTATGACAATTACAGCACACTTAAAAACACACAATTCATTTTATACCAAGGATCGCATTAAAGTGTTCCATCTCAAAAAATAAAAATTTACATTCCAACTAAACCACTAGAATTGTGAGTGTACAAAATAGACACCTTAAACTTCACTCTAGTTTCATTCTTATTGGTGTTATAATTTCCATTGTAGCCCGACATCCCTATGAAATATAAAAAAACTCTGATCATCTGGTGATGGCCCAAATGTTAGGGCAATACTACCCATGTTTCCCATCTGTCACTACTATGTCCTACCACATCAGACTATGAAATTACAACATGAATGATGTATAATTAAATCTAAATCCACTATTAGTATCCTGAATATTTGACATATTATCTATTTTATAAAGAAACTCTTGCCCTTGATTAGGTTTCATGATACCATGGAATGATAGAGGCATGTTTTTTAGAAATACTGAGCCATGTCCTTAATAGGACCTTGTTTTGATTATCTATGTCTAGTAGGTATAAATCCCACTCCATTTCCCAAATAATAGATGGAAAAAACCACATCTTCCAATAATAATTGATCAACATGTGTGAGAGAACTCTCTCAGGGGTCTTCCTATGGTTACATAAAAATTTTCCAGGGAGATATTTTACTACCATGAGTATTAACCTCAATGAAAAACCCTTGTATATAAATTATGAAAATATTCAACAAACACAAAAAATATCAAACACTTCCTTAAATAAAAACATGAACAAATCCATTATAAAAACAATGAAAACCAAACTACTCCACTCCAATTTAATGTTTTTATATAGTCTGCAGCTGATAAATCCCACATAGAAGACAAGATAAATCAAATCCCAATATCCCATGGTGACAAATGATTTGTCATGAGGTGAGATGTTTGGCCACCCTACTCGAAACAAGAACCTCAAGCCCAGAATTGTCTAGATCCAATCTATCAGGACACATAACCTCATAAAATGACCAAAAAAATTGTAATATATGGTTAATATCATTTTCTATTTTATCCAAGCTAGGATGTCGATCAACTCGACACCCAGCCATATCCAAAACATATCCTGATGGGTGTTCTTGATCCCCATAAGCTCAAAACTATTCCATGGGTATCAAAAAAATTAATTTAGAAAGATTTCACTTATTTTAATAAGAAAAAACAACAAATAGAAATAAATATAAAATAAATAATTAACCAAATCCAAAAAATGTACACCAATTATAATATTAATGGTTAATAACATTAGGAATGAACAAAAAAGTACAACAACTGAATTGTATTAACAAAACTATCACAATAACACCAGGAAAAAAGTGGGAAATCACCCATATGAGACCACCAAAAAAACCAATACAATGTTGAACTCTAGAAACCAGTTCCACTATCACCATGAAAAATCATTCCCTTACATGGGTCATAGATAACAATGACTTCATACAAAAAAATATGTGTGAATGGTGTGATTAAAATACCAATAGTATGCCACCCATAATAATCATTCTATTCTGTAACATTAGAAAACACTATAATATTCATATACCCTTCAAAACAAGAAAAATATTTCTACTGAAAAATTTTAAGATAACGAATTTAAGGGAAAACACTTTTAAACAAATTTTTTTTAAATAAACTTTCATGATATAAATTTATTGATATATTCAACCATATGCTAATGGCTAGAACCATATCTTATATCATAACATTACATGTAAGCACCATGGTAAATTCCCTATAGCTAACTAGAACTTGTAGGACACTATGAACTACGCATCCCTAGTATATATCATATAAAAACCATAAACTATATATTTATCATGTAAATGACACTACATTTTAATCCATCTAATTTACTAGTGGTCTACAATGATCATCATAACATAGAAAGTGTTGTAATAAAAAATATTAATAGATTAATCAGGGCTATGCCACTTCTGAGTCAACTTGTGTAAAACTTCTAGTCTTCCCACATTGATTCCAAGGAATCAATTTCTTCTCAATTCCATTTCACATATTACATAAATCAACACTTTCAAATATTAATTTCCAAAACCTTATGAACACAATGAAATCACCACAAGACAATTTATAAAACCCATTTTCCACTGTTTTCGTAAAAAGATACAAGTAATTCCACAATATCATTGGAATGATATACATTCAAATCCACACATGAATCAAATTATTTTTTAAATCATTCTTCTTGTCATTTTCACAAATTCAAGAATCACATTAATGTGGAACAAAAGGTAAACAACATGCTAAAAAATGCATTCATTATGAAAAATCCTTTAGTAACACAATCACTCCTCATGTGCATATAAAAACACATTTTACAGCTTTCACACAAATATTATAATATTTTCAAGAAACAAAACAAAGGGGAACACATAAAATAACAACCATTTAAAATTATAAGATCCATTTCATCACTTATAATTTTCAATAACCTTCAAAAATATATTTTACTCCCCATAAGTAAATCATATAACACAAATAAGAAACCAAAAATGCTTATTAAATCTTCTAATAATGTTATGTCTTGGATCCCCTGAACCCTCACATGGAAACATATAGAAAATAGTGAAAAACAACAACTTCTACACCAAAATACCACGAAATAGTAATATTTTACAACACACATCTTGATCATACTAAAATACAGATGATCAAACTCTCCATAGGTCAAATAACTGGTAGGAAAAGAAGAACTGAAAGATACAGGAGGAGAATCCATAAATGAATAAAGAAACTATTGTAGAAAACACTTACATGATGATTCCTTAATGATTACAAACCAAAAAAATTAAATTAGTGATTTCCAATGGAGATAAGATGTGAAGAGGGAGGCATATAAGGATAAAAATCAGGAATTGTGATATCTACTGTTTATTTTGAGTCAAAATCCAATAGAGAATAAATAAATTTCCCAAATGTTAATGGAGGGATTTTAAATAACATTTAATTATTAATTTTTAAAAATAATTAATTGATTTTTATTTAGCATACATAATGAAATAGTTTTTCAATGAAACATGAGTCACAAAGAATGAAAATTCAGATGAAAAACCCCAACATATCTATTCTGAAACGATTCAATAAAAATATCTTGTAACGGAGGAATTTTAAATAACATTTAAAAACCATGAATAAAATATTTTGTATATAAAAATTAAGATAGGTTTAATAGACACACATAATAAAAATTAGGAACATAATAAAAACATGTCCTAATGATGAAAATTGGATATCGAAAACCTAAAATAGTTTCCAAAATTCGAAAATAATAATTTAACCTAATCAAATACAAAAATATGTGTCTATATAACATTATTAAAAACCTTAATCTTGTCACATTTCATTTACACAATTCATAAATAGTGATTCTCTATATGAATTCTACCTATTTTCCTTATCAGTTGTTTATTTTCATGATCATTTTCACTTATTACAAAATTGTGGAATATTTAATTACTATTATTTAAAAATTAAATCAAAAAATGTTCATTAAATTTATATTATTAATTATTTTTAAATATTAATTATGTTTAAAATTCATTTTATAAATTTCATTCATTATCCTTGATGATAAAATAGATAATACGAATTTTTTAATAATACTTTATGATTGTAGTCTGTTTTATTGATTAGTAAAATAGATATTTTTATATCATAACTACAATAAAATATCATTTTTAAACATTATTCTTTTATTATAATGGTAAATTTTTTCCTAATGCCATTCAATATAGTCTCATTATATTGTTCATATAAGTGGCCAAACTGTCCCAAACACGAGAAAAAAATGATTAATTTATCATTATGAAGTGATTTACTTTTTGTATCATTACCTATTAATGGTAATAATAATATTTTATTATTAATGTTGTTATAAGGTAGTATTTGTGAGGATGAATGATAATATGTAATGTATTTGTAAATATTACATAATCTGAATAAAATAATATCTTCTTTGTACGCTTGGTTAAAAAGAGTGAATTAAAGATGATAGTTTATTAATCCACTCAAAATTAGGTTAATTTTTTTTATTCATAAATATTATATAAATGGTGAACATAAGTTTTATCATTTAATATCATCCATATATATACAATTGTTAGGTAGTGAAGAAAATGATATATGTGGTGCAGTGTATGTGGTTGTGTGCCAAACACTTGAATGATGGATTCATTATTCTTAATGGAACAATGATAAGTAATTACCAATTATTTACCCAACAAAAAATATATTTATTAATTATGTATTTAATTAATATTTTTTTTAAATAAATATGAAATAGAGAGATAAATAGAAAAGATGAGTGTGAAAATATTTAATATATGACGAGTTATTTATGTTTCTCTTAGATAATTATTTCATTATGATGGGAATATTCTAATATATTTTATCTAGAATATCTTGAGATATAAATAGGATAATATTTTATGTATAAAGAGTATATTTTATTAAGGATAAATATTTTTACGGTAGTATGGTATCTATGTTGTTGTCCATTTTCATAATTGTTGGAAATAGAATTTATGTAAATATTTTCATTTTATATAAATAGATCACATGTTAAATATGTCACATGGCTAAAAAAGTGGAAATAATTACATTAAGGGGAATATACTATATATTATTTCTCATGCACCTTGATATAGACTTTTATTTATCGTGTTATATTCCCTTTAGTCCATTGAATTAATTGTTTTACTATTTTTTAACTTACTATTGTAACTGGTTTTTATCGAATGTATCATAATAATAATGTTTACAATTATAATTTTAAGTATTCAGTAATTTTAAACAACTAATTCTAAATTTTAAATCCATTTTTAATTTATTAATTTCAATGATTGTCAGAAATTATTATTAAATATAATAATGGTATATTATCAAAATATATTTTCAAAATATATTCTACTTGAGTTCTAAAAAATCAATAAAAGATTTGTAATCTATAAATAGTTTTCTAAAATCATTTTTCCATGGATTTTAATTGACAAATTTGATGGTAATATTTATATGAAATTAATTTTCTAAAATACATGGTAATTTTTTTAAAAAAATATCTCTATTCTTGTAAAAAATTTAATGAAAAATAAAACAAAATATATCTCATTTTATTATCATTATAATTATATAAATGTAAAGTTTTTTAAATAATATTATATCATTGTAAAATTGAAATTTTTAATACACTCATTACTAATGTGTCTTTTTAGTTTTCATGACATGATTGATCTGGATATCATATTTACTTAATAAAGAATGATAAAACATATTAATATTTTAATATTATATTTTTATTACATTAATTATTCCTCAAAAAATATTTTAATATAATTTTACTAATAACACATCATGACATACATACACCTTTTAGATACATTTATATCAAAATGAAATATTTTGAAGGACCACATTTCCAGAACCATTTTTTAGTATATAGATTTTATTTTTATGTAATTAATTACTAAACCCAATAATTACATTCCCACATCTTAATTCACAGTACCCATTTCTATATTTTCATTTTAGACATTATAATATTTTTCTCCTTTTATGATGATCTTATTTCTTATAGGTTATCTATGGCTACTCATGATCCTCAAAAGTGAAACTGATCAATAAAATGAATTATATTTAATGATATAATTTATTTATTTCCATTATTACCATTTAATTAATTATGTTTTAATGAGTGTAATAGTCAATGGTGAATAATAATATATAGTTTCATTTCATTGTTTTATATGCATTTCTAAATGAATAAGGTGTTGATTTTTTCATTTTATCTAGTAAGACTTATAAAATAGTATATTTTAATTCCTATGATTTTATATTACTATATTTTTTATATAATTTTACTCATTGCTATTAATACAAGGAATTATATTCTCCCCCTCCACCATAAATATTTTACATCCTAATAATTTTGTTTTTCCCATTCCAAAGCTAATACTATACGAAATATAAAATAAATTAATAATAAAGATTTAAAATATAAGAGATAGAATCATTTATATCATAGTTAATACTATAAAACATATCTTTTCCCTTTTATAATGATTATATTATCAATATTAATAATTTTATCCATTTATTCCATGAGATCTATATCTTAAGATCTAATGAGTATATACCACTAGAAAAATCACTTTCAAGACTATGTTTCCAACCAATTATTAAAAAAAATGAGTATGACAACATAAAATAAAATGTTTTTTAATTTTACTTTTAATATGATCTATTAATTCGATGATTTTTCCCAAATAAAACATTCAAGTCAAAATATGACATTATTTCATACATGGTTCATCCTATAACTCACATATTGCAAAAATGTTTTATTTGTGTGCTATTGTATCATAAATCATAAGGAAATATATTAGTTCATTAAAGTAAAAAATAATTTCATATGGTACATAAATATAATATGACAAGGCCAAAAAATATCTTGGGAGTATATATACAACTATTATATTTTGGCCCACTCAGCATGACCAAGAGTGAATATTGATAAATGAGTCAACAAGAATTATTTGAGTTAATTTCCCCATGGATGGTGTATATCATTTTGAAATCTAGTTATTACTATACATGATGTGATTTCATTCTTTGAATAATCACTTTTTTTAAAATAATCAAGATGTTTTCATATAAATTTTCATATAACTTTATTTTCCACCTAATTAATATTCTCTTAATCCATAGAATTTCAACAACAATCATAAAAAATAACTAAACCAAGCACTAATACAAATTGTGGTGGCCATGACCTACATAAATAGGCCCATTATTAAATACACATTAACTAAATTTTGTTTCTAAAAGTGATATGATAATATATTTATTTAAAAAAATTCAAGGAGTTTAAAATTTATCTCTCAAAAATAAAGAAATGATTGCATTATCGAATGGTTTATTATATTTGTGTATTAGATAAATTTGAATCATATAATAAAAAATATATACATTCATCCACAATCAAGACACACTTGATGAAATTATCTTATTATCATTAGTTATTTCCTACTTCATAATTTCGGGAAGGATATAATATGAAAGGGGTGAGCATATATTTAAATTAAGAGTAATTATAAATGTTAGTGTTAGATATCTAAAGTGATCAAAATATGATGATAATGGTACAATCTGGATTTATAATAATACTATACACAACAAATTATATATTAAAAATATGGAATAAAATATTTCATGACATAATAACAAATAAATAAATTTCCTCGTATTAATGAAATACAAAACATAGAGGTAATTGTTTCTGAACCATAATAATTTGGAATGTATACCATTATGAAGAAAAAAATTGACCATGAGTCTTGATATGAATGAAAATTTTTCATGATACATTTTTCAAATAAATAAAATCTTGTTATTTTCATTTTGAAAAATAAAATTTCTAATCATCATTTTTGGAAAAATAATATTCTTAAATTTTTTTGGAAATAATAATTATAATGATCTATATTGTGAAGTAAAAAAATCTAATGCTTCAGGATCTATATAAAAAATGCCAATTCTTTATGTAATTAAAAAAATATCCCCCCAAAACATCATTTCTAACTGATATATTGAACTATAATAAATTAATTGGATAATGATATAGTATTGTAACAATTACATAATAATCATAAAATTCATATATATTCCATTAGAAAAAGTGAATAATCGAATTTAAAACATCTCTTAATCAACAAGTAGAAAATATGTGTGTCTCTAAAAAATTATTCCAATAAAATGTCAACAGATACGATTATAATGATGTCAGATGTTATCATAAAAATATCCCCCAAAAATCATATAACGAAAAACTGATTCATTTATTTATGAAAAATGTATTTTTATGATCATTTGATAAATTATATATAAAATAAGAGGGAATAAAAATTTTATGAAAAGTATCTAATGTCATTAAAAATAATCTATTCATGTACCTGACCGTGGTAAAAAAATATAAAATAATCATTTAAAACAAAAATGGTGCTTTTGTTAAAAAATTAAGAAAAAAATTTATTCAAAAACATTTTTTGAGAAAATATAAAAATACATGAAAATATGTGTTTAAATAAAAATACTATAAAAACCTTTTAAAATATATCATTCAATTCATAAAAAACATTATCATTTAAAAATAAATTATTATTTCATTATACATTAGAAATGTTTTATTGATAAAATCATTTGGAAAAAGATTTTAAAAAAATGAAAATGAAAATAGTTACCTATAAGTTGATGGATGACAATTATTCATAATAATTAAAAAATTTAATATGTGGGAAATTTATTATCGATGATGATTGGAATCAAATGTATAATTTTACATATTTGGAAGAAAAATAAAAATGAATTTAAATAATATAATAGAATAAAAAACAATGAATAAATAAAGTTAACAAAAATAATTTTTCCTAAATAAATAGAGATTAATTTAAAAAATAATAAATATTTTTTTTCTTTTTAATTGAATTAATTTAATAAAAAACATGATATATTACGCATAGACCTTTTTTTAATATAGAATATTTATTTATTTTATGATGTAGACAAAAAATATGTAATATATCTTGGTTTATAATAAAAAATATATATCATTGAATTATATTTTTGGAATATAACCCCTCATATTGTATTCTGACATCATCATGTGTACGCTAAACCCATTCATAATGTTATAGTTTTCATGTAAAAATTCATGGAAATTGAGTCTATATGTTATATATTTGAGATCCTTGGTTTATGTTAATATGATATAATTCTTTTTGGATAAAAATATCAAACACTTCCTTAAATAAAAACATGAACAAATACATTATAAAAACAATGAAAACCAAACTACTCCACTCCAGTCTAATGTTTTTATATAGTCTGCAGCTGATAAATCCCACCTAGCAGAGAAGATAAATCAAATCCCAATATCCCATGGTGACAAATGATTTGTCGTGAGGTGAGATGTTTGGCCACCCTACTCGAAACAAGAACCTCAAGCCCATAATTGTCTAGATCCAATCTATCGGGACACATACCTTCATAAAATGACCAAAAAAATTGTAATATATGGTTAATATCATTTTCTATTTTATCCAAGCTAGGATGTCGATCAACTCGACACCCAGCCATATCCAAAACTTATCCTGATGGGTGTTCTTGATCCCCATAAGCTCAAAACTATTTCATGGGTATCAAAAAAATTCATTTCGAAAGATTTCACTTATTTTAATAAGAAAAAACAACAAATAGAAATAAATATAAAATAAATAATTAACCAAATCCAAAAAATGTACAACAATTATAATATTAATGGTTAATAACATTAGGAACGAACAAAAAAGTACAAAAACTGAATGGTATTAACAAAACTATCACAATAACACAATGGAAAAAGTGGGAAATCACCCATATGACACCACCAAAAAAACCAATACAATGTTGAACTCTAGAAACCAGTTCCACTATCACCATGAAAAATCATTCCCTTACATGGGTCATAGATAACAATGACTTCATACAAAAAAAATATGTGTGAATGGTGTGATTAAAATACCAATAGTATGCCACCCATAATAATCATTCTATTCTGTAACATTAGAAAACACTATAATATTCATATACCCTTCAAAACAAGAAAAATAATTCTACAGAAAAATTTTAAGATAACGAATTTAAGGGAAAAAACTTTTAAACAATTTTTTTTTAAATAAACCTTCATGATATAAATTTATTGATATATTCAACCATATGCTAATGGCTAGAACCATATCTTATATCATAACATTACATGTAAGCACCATGGTAATGTCCTTATAGCTAACTAGAACTTGTTGGACACTATGAACTACGTATCCCTAGTATATATCATATAGAAACCATAACCTATAGATTTATCATGTAAATGACACTACATTTTAATCCATCTAATTTACTAGTGGTATACAATGATCATCATAACATAGATAGTGTTGTAATAAAAAATCTTAATAGATTAATCAGGGCCATTCCACTTCTGAGTCAACTTGTGTAAAACTCATAGTCTTCCCACATTGATTCCAAGGAATCAATTTCTTCTCAATTCCATTTCACATATTACATAAATCAATACTTTCATATATTAATTTCCAAAACCTTATGAACACAATGAAATCACCACAAGATATTTTATAAAACCCATTTTCCACTGTTTTCGTAAAAAGATACAAGTAATTCCACAATATCATTGGAATGATATACATTCAAATCCACACATGAATCAAATTATTTTTTAAATCATTCTTCTTGTCATTTTCACAAATTCAAGAATCACATTAATGGGGAACAAATAGGTAAACAACATGCTAAAAAATGCATTCATTATGAAAAATCCTTTAGTAACACAATCACTCCTCATGTGCATATAAAAACACATTTTACAGCTTTCACACAAATATTATAATATTTTCAAGAAATAAAAAAAAAGGGGAACACATAAAATAACAACCATTTAAAATTATAAGATCCATTTCATCACTTATTATTTTCAATAACCTTCAAAAATATATTTTACTCCCCATAAGTAAATCATATAACACAAATAAGAAACCAAAAATGCTTATTCCAAAACGATTCAATAAAAATATCTTGTAACGGAGGGATTTTAAATAACATTTAAAAACCATGAATAAAATATTTTTTATATAAAAATTAAGATAGGTTTAATAGACACACATAATAAAAATTAGGAACATACGAAAAACATGTCCTAATGATGAAAATTAGATATCGAAAACCTAAAATAGTTTCCAAAATTCCAAAATAATAATTTATCCTAATCAAATACAAAAATATGTGTCAATATAACATTATAAAAAACCTTCATCTTGTCACATTTAATTTACACAATTCATAAATAGTGATTCTCTATATGAATTCTACCTATTTTCCTTATCAGTTGTTTATTTTCATGATCATTTTCACTTATTACAAAATTGTGGGATATTTATTTACTATTATTTAAAAATTAAATCAAAAAATGTTAATTAAATTTATATTATTAATTATTTTTAAATATTAATTATGTTTAAAATTCATTTTATAAATTTCATTCATTATCCTTGATGATAAAATATATAATACGAATTTTTTAATAATACTTTATGATTGTAGTCTGTTTTATTGATTAGTAAAATAGATATTTTTATAACATAACTACAATAAAATATCATTTTTTAAACATTATTCTTTTATTATACTGGTAAATTTTTTCCTAATGCCATTCAATATAGTTTCATAATATTGTTCATGTAAGTGGCCAAACTGTCCCAAACACGAGAAAAAAAATGATTAATTTATCATTATGAAGTGATTTACTTTTTGTATCATTACCTATCAATGGTAATAATAATATTTTATTATTAATTTTGTTATAAGGTAGTATTTGTGAGGATGAATGATAATATGTAATGTATTTGTAAATATTACATAATCTGAATAAAATATTATCTTCTTTGTACGCTTGGTTAAAAAGAGTGATTTAAAGATGATAGTTTATTAATCCACTCAAAATTAGGTTAAATTTTTTTTCATTCATAAATATTAAATAAATGGTGAACATAAGTTTTATCATTTAATATCATCTATATATATACAATTGTTAGGTAGTGAAGAAAATGATATATGTGGTGCAGTGTATGTGGTTGTGTGCCAAACACTTGAATGATGGATTCATTATTCTTAATGGAACAATGATAAGTAATTACCAATTATTTACCCAACAAAAAAATATATTTATTAATTATGTATTTAATTAATATTTTTTTTAAATAAATATGAAATAGAGAGATAAATAGAAAAGATGAGTGCGAAAATATTTAATATATGATGAGTTATTTATGATTCTCTTAGATAATTATTTCATTATGATGGGAATATTCTAATATCTTTTATCTAGAATATCTTGAGATAAAAATAGGATAATATTTTATGTATAAAGAGAATATTTTATTAAGGATAAATATTTTTACGGTAGTATGGTATCTATGTTGATGTCCATTTTCATAATTGTTGGAAATAGAAATTATGTAAATATTTTCATTTTATATAAATAGATCACATGTTAAATATGTCACATGGCTAAAAAAGTGGAAATAATTACATTAAGGGGAATATATTATATATTATTTCTCATGCACCTTGATATAGACTTTTCTTTATCGTGTTATATTCCCTTTACTCCATTGAATTAATTTTTTTTTTCAATTTTTTAACTTTCTATTGTAACTGGTTTTTATCGAAGGTATCATAATAATAATGTTTACAATTATAATTTTAAGTATTAAGTAATTTTAAACAACTAATTATAAATTTTAAATCCATTTTTAATTTATTAATTTCAATGATTGTTAGAAATTATTATTCAATATAATAATGGTATATTATCAAAATATATTTTCAAAATAAATTCTACTTGAGTTCTAAAAAATAAATAATAGATTTGTAAACTATAAATAGTTTTCTAAAATCATTTTTCCATGGATTTTAATTGACAAATTTGAAGGTAATATTTATATGAAATTAATTTTCTAAAATACATGGTAATTTTTTTTAAAAATATCTCTATTCTTGTAAAAAATTTAAGGAAAAATAAAACAAAATATATCTCATTTTATTATCACTATAATTATATAAATGTAAAGTTTTTTAAATAATATTATATCATTGTAAAATTGAAATTTTTAATACACTCATTACTAATGTGTCTTTTTAGTTTTCATTACATGATTGATCTGGATATCATATTTACTTAATAAAGAATGTTAAAACATATTAATATTTAAATATTATATTTTTATTACATTAATTATTCATCAAAAAATATTTTAATATAATTTTACTAATAACACTTCATGACATACATACACCTTTTAGATACATTTATATCAAAATGAAATATTTTGAAGGACCACATTTCCAAAACCATTTTTTAGTATATAGATTTTATTTTTATGTATTTCATTACTAAACTCAATAATTACATTTGAACATCTTAATTCACAGTACCCATTTCTATATTTTCATTTTAGACATTATAATATTTTTCTCCTTTTATGATGATCTTAATTCTTATAGGTTATCTATGGCTACTCATGATCCTCAAAAGTGAAACAGATCAATAAAATGAATTATATTTAATGATATAATTCATTTATTTCCATTATTACCATTTAATTAATTAGGTTTTAATGAGTTTAATAGTCAATGGTGAATAATAATATATAGTTTCATTTCATTTTATTATATGCATTTCTAAATGAATAAGGTGTTGATTTTTTCATTTTATCTAGTAAGACTTATAAAATAGTATATTTTAATTCCTATGATTTTATATTACTATATTTTTTAAATAATTTTAATCATTGCTATTAATACAAGGAATTATATTCTCCCCCTCCACCAAAAATATTTTACATCCTAATAATTTTGTTTTTCCCATTCCAAAGCTAATACTATACGAAATATAAATTAAATTAATAATAATGATTTAAAATATAAGAGATAGAATCATTTATATCATAGTTAATACTATAAAACATATCTTTTCCCTTTTATAATTATTATATTATCAATATTAATAATTTTATCCATTTATTCCATGAGATCTATATCTTAAGATCTAATGAGTATATACCACTAGAAAAATCACTTTCAAGACTATGTTTCCAACCAATTATTAAAATAAAAATGATTATGACAACATAAAATAAAATTTGTCTTAATTTTACTTTTAATATGATCTATTAATTCTATGATTTTTTCCCAAATAAAACATTCAAGTCAAAATATGACATTATTTCATACATGGTTTATCCTATAACTCACATATTGCAACAATGTTTTATTTATGTGCTATTGTATCATACATCATAAGGAAATATATTATTTCATTAAAGTAAAAAATAATTTCATATGGTACATAAATATAATATGAAAAGGCCAAAAAATATCTTGGGAGTATATATACAACTATTATATTTTGGCCCACTCAGCATGACCAAGAGTGAATATTGATAAATGAGTCAACAATAATTATTTGAGTTAATTTCCCCATAGATGGTGTATATCATTGTGAAATCTAGTTATTAGTATACATGATGTGATTTCATTCTTTGAATAATCACTTTTTTTAAAATAATCAAGATGTTTTCATATAAATTTTCATATAACTTTATTTTCCACCTAATTAATCTTCTCTTAATCCATAGAATTTCAACAACAATCATAAAAAATAACCAAACCAAGCACTAATACAAATTGTGGTGGCCATGACCTACATAAATAGGCCCATTATTAAATACACATTAACTAAATTTTGTTTCTAAAAGTGATATGATAATATATTTATTTAAAAAAATTCAAGGAGTTTATAATTTATCTCTCAAAAATAAAGAAATGATTGCATTATAGAATGGTTTATTATATTTGTGTATTAGATAAATTTGAATCATATAATAAAAAATATATACATTCATCCACAATCAAGACACACTTGATGAAATTATCTTATTATCATTAGTTATTTCCTACTTCATAATTTCGGGAAGGATATAATATGAAAGGGGTGAGCATATATTTAAATTAAGAGTAATTATAAATGTTAGTGTTAGATATCTAAAGTGATCAAAATATGATGATAATGGTACAATCTGGATTTATAATAATACTATACACAACAAATTATATATTAAAAATATGGAATAAAATATTTCATGACATAATAACAAATAAATAAAATTCCTCGAATTAATGAAATACAAAACATAGAGGTAATTGTTTCTGAACCATAATAATTTGGAATATATACCATTATGAAGAAAATAAATTGACCATGAGTCTTGATATGAATGAAAATTTTTCATGATACATGTTGCAAATAAATAAAATCTTGTTCTTTTAATTTTGAAAAATAAAATTTCTAATCATCATTTTTGGACAAATAATATTCATAAATTTTTTTTGGAAATAATAATTATAATGATCTATATTGTGAAGTAAAAAAATCTAATGCTTCAGGATCTATATAAAAAATGCCAATTCTTTATGTAATTAAAAAATATCCCCCCAAAACATCATTTCTAACTGATATATTGAACTATAATAAATTAATTGGATAATGATATAGTATTGTAACAATTACATAATAATCATAAAATTCATATATATTCCATTAGAAAAAGTAAATAATCCAATTTAAAACATCTCTTAATCAACAAGTAGAAAATATGTGTGTCTCTAAAAAACATTCCAATAAAATGTCAACAGATACGATTATAATGATGTCAGATGTTATCTTAAAAATATCCCCCAAGAATCATATAACGAAAAACTGATTCATTTATTTATGAAAAATGTATTTTTATGATCATTTGATAAATTATATATAAAATAAGAGGGAATAAAAATTTTATGAAAAATATCTAATGTCATTAAAAATAATCTATTCATGTACCTGACCGTGGTAAAAAAATATAAAATAATCTTTTAAAACAAAAATGGTGCTTTTGTTAAAAAATTAAGATAAAAATTTATTCAAAAACATTATTTGAGAAAATATAAAAATACATGAAAATATGTCTTTAAATAAAAATACTATAAAAACCTTTTAAAATATATCATTCAATTCATAAAAAACATTATCATTTAAAAATAAATTATTATTTCATTATACATTAGAAATGTTTTATTGATAAAATCATTTGGAAAAAGATTTTAAAAAAATGAAAATGAAAATAGTTACCTATAAGTTGATGGATGACAATTATTCATAACAATTAAAAAATTTAATATGGGGGAAATTTGTTATCGATGATGATTGGAATCAAATGTATAATTTTACATATTTGGAAGACAAATAAAAATGAAATTAAATAATATAATAGAATAAAAAACAATGAATAAATGAAGTTAACATAAATAATTTTTCCTAAATAAATAGAGATTAATTTAAAAAATAATAAATATTTTTTTTCTTTTTAATTGAATTAATATAATAAAAAACATGATATATTACGCATAGTCCTTTTTTAATATAGAATATTTATTTATTTTACGATGTAGACAAAAAATATGTAATATATCTTGGTTCATAATAAAAAATATATATCACTGAATTATATTTTTGGAATATAACCCCTCATATTGTATTCTGACATCATCATGTGTACGCTAAACCCATTCATAATGTTATATTTTTCATGTAAAAATTCATGGAAATTGAGTCTATATGTTATATATTTGAGATCCTTGGTTTATGTTAATATAATATAATTCTTGTTGGATAAAAATATCAAACACTTCCTTAAATAAAAACATTAACAAATCAATTATAAAAACAATGAAAACCAAACTACTCCACTCCAATCTAATGTTTTTATATAGTCTGCAGATGATAAATCCCACCTAGCAGAGAAGATAAATCAAATCCCAATATCCCATGGTGACAAATGATTTGTCGTGAGGTGAGATGTTTGGCCACCCTACTCAAAACCAGAACCTCAAGCCCAGAATTGTCTAGATCCAATCTATCGGGACACATACCCTCATAAAATGACCAAAAAAATTGTAATATATGGTTAATATCATTTTCTATTTTATCCAAGCTAGGATGTCGATCAACTCGACACCCATCCATATCCAAAACTTATCTAGATGGGTGTTCTTGATCCCCATAAGCTCAAAACTATTGCATGGGTATCAAAAAAATTCATTTCGAAAGATTTCACTTATTTTAATAAGAAAAAACAACAAATAGAAATAAATATAAAATAAATAATTAACCAAATCCAAAAAATGTACACCAATTATAATATTAATGGTTAATAACATTAGGAACGAACAAAAAAGTACAACAACTGAATGGTATTAACAAAACTATCACAATAACACCATGGAAAAAGTGAGAAATCACCCATATGACACCACCAAAAAAACCAATACAATGTTGAACTCTAGAAACCAGTTCCACTATCACCATGAAAAATCATTCCCTTACATGGGTCATAGATAACAATGACTTCATACAAAAAAATATGTGTGAATGGTGTGATTAAAATACCAATAGTATGCCACCGATAATAATCATTCTATTCTGTAACATTAGAAAACACTATAATATTCATATACCCTTCAAAACATGAAAAATATTTCTACAGAAAAATTTTAAGATAACGAATTTTAGGGAAAAAACTTTTAAACAAATTTTTTTTTAAATAAACTTTCATGATATAAATTTATTGATATATTCAAAAATATGCTAATGGCTAGAACCATATCTTATATCATAACATTACATGTAAGCACCATGGTAAAGTCCCTATAGCTAACTAGAACTTGTAGGACACTATGAACTACGTATCCCTAGTATATATCATATAGAAACCATAACCTATAGATTTATCATGTAAATCACACTACATTTTAATCCATCTAATTTACTAGTGGTATACAATGATCATCATAACATATATAGTGTTGTAATAAAAAATCTTAATAGATTAATCAGGGCCATGCCACTTCTGAGTCGACTTTTGTAAAACTCCTAGTCTTCCCACATTGATTCCATGGAATCAATTTCTTTTCAATTCCATTTCACATATTACATAAATCAACACTTTCATATATTAATTTCCAAAACCTTATGAACACAATGAAATCACCACAAGACATTTTATAAAACCCATTTTCCACTGTTTTCATAAAAAGATACAACTAATTCCACAATATCATTGGAATGATATACATTCAAATCCACACATGAATCAAATTATTTTTTAAATCATTCTTCTTGTCATTTTCACAAATTCAAGAATCACATTAATGGGGAACAAAAAGGTAAACAACATGCTAAAAAATTCATTCATTATGAAAAGTCCTTTAGTAACACAATCACTCCTCATGTGCATATAAAAACACATTTTACAGCTTTCACACAAATATTATAATATTTTCAAGAAACAAAACAAAGGGGAACACATAAAATAAAAACCATTTAAAATTATAAGATCCATTTCATCACTTATTATTTTCAATAACCTTAAAAAATATATTTTTCTCCCTATAAGTAAATCATATAACACAAATAAGAAACCAAAAATGCTTATTAAATCTTCTAATAATGTTATGTCTTGGATCCCCTGAACCCTCACATGGAAACATATAGAAAATAGTGAAAAACAACAACTTCTACACCAAACTACCATGAAATAGTAATATTTTACAACACACATCTTGATCATACTAAAATACAGATGATCAAACTCTCCATAGGTCAAATAACTGGTAGGAAAAGAAGAACTAAAAGATACAGGAGGAGAATCCATAAATGAATAAAGAAACTATTGTAGGAAACACTTACCTGATGATTCCTTAATGATTCCAAACCAAAAAAATTAAATTAGTGATTTACAATGGAGATAAGATGTGAAGAGGGAGGCATATAAGGATAAAAATCATGAAAAGTGATATCTACTGTTTATTTTGAGTCAAAATCCAATAGAGAATAAATCAATTTCCCAAATGTTAATGGAGGGATTTTAAATAACATTTAATTATTAATTTTTAAAAATCATTAATTGATTTTTATTTAGCATACATAATGAAATAGTTTTTCAATGAAACATGAGTCACAAAGAATGACAATTCAGACGAAAAACCCCAACATATCTATTCCGAAACGATTCAAAAAAAATATCTTGTAACAGAGGGATTTTAAATAACATTTAAAAACCATGAATAAAATATTTTGTATATAAAAATTAAGATAGGTTTAATAGGCACACATAATAAAAATTAGGAACATAATAAAAACATGTCCTAATGATGAAAATTGGATATCGAAAACCTAAAATAGTTTCCAAAATTCCAAAATAATAATTTAACCAAATCAAATACAAAATTATGTGTCAATGTAACATTATTAAAACCCTTCATCTTGTCACATTTCATTTACACAATTCATAAATAGTGATTCTCTATATGAATTCTACCTATTTTCCTTATCAGTTGTTTATTTTTATGATCATTTTCACTTATTACAAAATTGTGGAATATTTATTTACTATTATTTAAAAATTAAATCAAAAAATGTTCATTAAATTTATATTATTAATTATTTTTAAATATTAATTATGTTTAAAATTCATTTTATAAATTTCATTCATTATCCTTGATGATAAAATAGATAATACGAATTTTTTAATAATACTTTATGATTGTAGTCTGTTTTATTGATTAGTAAAATAGATATTTTTATAACATAACTACAATAAAATATGATTTTTAAACATTATTCTTTTATTATACTGGTAAATTTTTTCCTAATTCCATTCAATATAGTCTCATTATATTGTTCATGTAAGTGGCCAAACTGTCCCAAACACGAGAAAAAAAAAAGATTAATTTATCATTATGAAGTGATTTACTTTTTGTATCATTACCTATTAATGGTAATAATAATATTTTATTATTAATGTTGTTATAAGGTAGTATTTGTGAGGATGAATGATAATATGTAATGTATTTGTAAATATTACATAATCTGAATAAAATATTATCTTCTTTGTACGCTTGGTTAAAAAGAGTGAATTAAAGATGATAGTTTATTACTCCACTCAAAATTAGGTTAAATTTTTTTTCATTCATAAATATTAAATAAATGGTGAACATATGTTTTATCATTTAATATCATCCATATATATAGAATTGTTAGGTAGTGAAGAAAATGATATATGTGGTGCAGTGTATGTGGTTGTGTGCCAAACACTTGAATGATGGATTCATTATTCTTAATGGAACAATGATAAGTAATTACCAATTATTTACCCAACAAAAAAATATATTTATTAATTATGTATTTAATTAATATTTTTTTAAATAAATATGAAATAGAGAGATAAATAGAAAAGATGAGTGCGAAAATATTTAATATATGACGAGTTATTTATGTTTCTCTTAGATAATTATTTCATTATGATGGGAATATTCTAATATCTTTTATCTAGAATATCTTGAGATATAAATAGGATAATATTTTATGAATAAAGAGTATATTTTATTAAGGATAAATATTTTTACGGTAGTATGGTATCTATGTTGATGTCCATTTTCATAATTGTTGGAAATAGAATTTATGTAAATATTTTCATTTTATATAAATAGATCACATGTTAAATGTGTCACATGGATAAAAAAGTGGAAATAATTACATTAATGGGAATATACTATATATTATTTCTCATGCACCTTCATATAGACTTTTCTTTATCGTGTTATATTCCCTTAACTCCATTGAATTAATTTTTTTACAATTTTTTAACTTATTATTGTAACTGGTTTTTATCGAAGGTATCATAATAATAATGTTTACAATTATAATTTTAAGTATTCAGTAATTTTAAACAACTAATTCTAAATTTTAAATCCATTTTTAATTTATTAATTTCAATGATTGTTAGAAATTATTATTCAATATAATAATGTTATATTATCAAAATATATTTTCAAAATAAATTCTACTTGAGTTCTAAAAAATCAATAATAGATTTGTAAACTATAAATAGTTTTCTAAAATCATTTTTCCATGGATTTTAATTGACAAATTTGAAGGTAATATTTATATGAAATTAATTTTCTAAAATACATGATAATTTTTTTAAAAAAATATCTCTATTCTTGTAAAAAATTTAATGAAAAATAAAACAAAATATATCTCATTTTATTATCATTATAATTATATAAATGTAAAGTTTTTTAAATAATATTATATCACTGTAAAATTGAAATTTTTAATACACTCATTACTAATGTGTCTTTTTAGTTTTCATTACATGATTGATCTGGATATCATATTTACTTAATAAAGAATGTTAAAACATATTAATATTTTAATATTATATTTTTATTACATTAATTATTCATCAAAAAATATTTTAATATAATTTTAATAATAACACTTCATGACATACATACACATTTTAGATACATTTATATCAAAATGAAATATTTTGAAGGACCACATTTCCAAAACCATTTTTTAGTATATAGATTTTATTTTTATGTATTTCATTACTAAACTCAATATTTACATTCCCACATCTTAATTCACAGTACCCATTTCTATATTTTAATTTTAGACATTATAATATTTTTCTCCTTTTATGATGATCTTATTTCTTATAGGTTATCTATGGCTACTCTTGATCCTCAAAAGTGAAACCGATCAATAAAATGAATTATATTTAATGATATAATTCATTTATTTCCATTATTACCATTTAATTAATTAGGTTTTAATGAGTGTAATAGTCAATGGTGAATAATAATATATAGTTTCATTTCATTTTTTTATATGCATTTCTAAAGGAATAAGGTGTTGATTTTTTCATTTTATCTAGTAAGACTTATAAAATAGTATATTTTAATTCCTATGATTTTATATTACTATATTTTTTATATAATTTTACTCATTGCTATTAATAAAAGGAATTATATTCTCCCCCTCCACCATAAATATTTTACATCCTAATAATTTTGTTTTTACCTTTCCAAAGCTAATACTATACGAAATATAAATTAAATTAATAATAATGATTAAAAATATAAGAGATAGAATCATTTATATCATAGTTAATACTATAAAACATATCTTTTCCCTTTTATAATGATTATATTATCAATATTAATAATTTTATCCATTTATTCCATGAGATCTATATCTTAAGATCTAATGAGTATATGCCACTAGAAAAATCACTTTCAAGACTATGTTTCCAACCAATTGTTAAAATAAAAATGATTATGACAACATAAAATAAAATTTGTGTTAATTTTACTTTTAATATGATCTATTAATTCTATGATTTTTTCCCAAATAAAACATTCAAGTCAAAATATGACATTATTTCATACATGGTTCATCCTATAACTCACATATTGCAACAATGTTTTATTTGTGTGCTATTGTATCATACATCATAAGGAAATATATTAGTTCATTAAAGTAAAAAATAATTTCATATGGTACATAAATATAATATGAAAAGGCCAAAAAATATCTTTGCAGTATATATACAACTATTATATTTTGGCCCACTCAGCATGACCAAGAGTGAATATAGATAAATGAGTCAACAATAATTATTTGAGTTAATTTCCCCATGGATGGTGTATATAATTGTGAAATCTAGTTATTAGTATACATGATGTGATTTCATTCTTTGAATAATCACTTTTTTTAAAATAATCAAGATGTTTTCATATAAATTTTCATATAACTTTATTTTCCACCTAATTAATATTCTCTTAATCCATAGAATTTCAACAACAATCATAAAAAATAACTAAACCTAGCACTAATACAAATTTTGGTGGCCATGACCTACATAAATAGGCCCATTATTAAATACACATTAACTAAATTTTTTTTCTAAAAGTGATATGATAATATATTTATTTAAAAAAATTCAAGGAGTTTATAATTTATCTCTCAAAAATAAAGAAATGATTGCATTATCGAATGGTTTATTATATTTGTGTATTAGATAAATTTGAATCATATAAAAAAAATATATACATTCATCAACAATCAAGACAGACTTGATGAAATTATCTTATTATCATTAGTTATTTCCTACTTCATAATTTCGGGAAGGATATAATATGAAAGGGGTGAGCATATATTTAAATTAAGAGTAATTATAAATGTTAGTGTTAGATATCTAATGTGATCAAAATATGATGATAATGGTACAATCTGGATTTATAATAATACTATACACAACAAATTATATATTAAAAATATGGAATAAAATATTTCATGACATAATAACAAATAAATAAATTTCCTCGTATTAATGAAATACAAAACATAGAGGTAATTGTTTCTGAACCATAATAATTTGGAATGTATACCATTATGAAGAAAAAAATTGACCATGAGTCTTGATATGAATGAAAATTTTTCATGATACATGTTGCAAATAAATAAAATCTTGTTGTTTTCATTTTGAAAAATAAAATTTCTAATCATCATTTTTGGACAAATAATATTCTTAAATTTTTTTGGAAATAATAATTATAATGATCTATATTGTGATGTAAAAAAATCTAATGCTTCAGGATCTATATAAAAAATGCCAATTCTTTATGTAATTAAAAAATATCCCCCCAAAACATCATTTCTAACTGATATATTGAACTATAATAAATTAATTGGATAATGATATAGTATTGTAACAATTACATAATAATCATAAAATTCATATATATTCCATTAGAAAAAGTAAATAATCAAATTTAAAACATCTCTTAATCAACAAGTAGAAAATATGTGTGTCTCTAAAAAATCCTTCCAATAAAATGTCAACAGATACGATTATAATGATGTCAGATGTTATCTTAAAAATATCCCCCAAGAATCATATAATGAAAAACTGATTCATCTATTTATGAAAAATGTATTTTTATGATCATTTGATAAATTATATATAAAATAAGAGGGAATAAAAATTTTATGAAAAGTATCTAATGTCATTAAAAATAATCTATTCATGTACCTGACCGTGGTAAAAAAATATAAAATAATCATTTAAAACAAAAATGGTGCTTTTGTTAAAAAATTAAGATAAAAACTTATTCAAAAACATTACTTGAGAAAATATAAAAACACATGAAAATATGTCTTTAAATAAAAATACTATAAAAACCTTTTAAAATATATCATTCAATTCATAAAAAACATTATCATTTAAAAATAAATTATTATTTCATTATACATTAGAAATGTTTTATTGATAAAATCATTTGGAAAAATATTTTAAAAAAATGAAAATTGAAAAAGTTACCTATAAGTTGATGGATGAAAATTATTCATAACAATTAAAAAAATAAATATGTGGGAAATTTATTATCGATTATGATTGGAATCAAATGTATAATTTTAAATATTTGGAAGACAAATAAAAATGAAATTAAATAATATAATAGAATAAAAAACAATGAATAAATGAAGTTAACAAAAATAAATTTTCCTAAATAAATAGAGATTAATTTAAAAAATAATAAATATTTTTTTTCATTTTAATTGAATTAATTTAATAAAAAACATGATATATTATGCATAGACCTTTTTTTAATATAGAATATTTATTTATTTTATGATGTAGACAAAAAATATGTAATATATATTGGTTCATAATAAAAAATATATATCATTGAATTATATTTTTGGAATATAACCCCTCATATTGTATTCTAACATCATCATGTGTACGCTAAACCCATTCATAATGTTATATTTTTCATGTAAAAATTCATGGAAATTGAGTCTATATGTTATATATTTGAGATCCTTGGTTTATGTTAATATGATATAATTCATGTTGGATAAAAATCATGTTTTCATGATAAAATATGAAACTATAGGTGTAGAATAATGTTGTAATTGTCATCCCTTATTATATTTGGTGAAAAAAATTATTTTTGAATACTTGTTATTTATATTAATAAAATAACACTATTAACATGTCAATGGTTTCAATGGAGAGAAATTATATATTTATTTGTTGGATATTCTTGAGAAAGACTCGTCCACTCATTTTCATACATTATTAATCATATTTCAAGAAATTTAGCCCATTATTTTAATATATAAAATATTTTTATTTTACCATGGTAACTATTTTATGAATAATTGATTATATTTTATTTAAAATAATTTCTTCTTAAAAAAAATATATTTTCAAAAACAAAATTTAAGCTCCATATATTCTATTTCAATTTGTACAATATAGAAAATTACCCTTTCATCTAAAAATTTAATATACAGAAAAATTATTCTATAAGAAAATGTTATTTTAAGGATTAAATAGTGTTTCATAATTTTTTATATACTTCCAATTGAATTTTTGTAATTATATATCTATAAATTTTTCGTAAAATCAATCACTTGTAATTGATAAAGATATTTGACAATATAATAATTTAAAAATGTTAATAAAAAACACTTTTAAAATTATTGTTTACAATATTTTAGAAATTTAATATAATACAAGAAATCATATCACTATGCCTGAAAATAAAATTTTCCTTTTTATGTAATAAAATATTTTCATTAAAATTTTTAATAAAATAAAATTGAAATTGTTATTAATTGTAAATTTTTAAATAAATACTTATAAAGTGTGAAATGATTTTTTAGAAAAAGTACATTTTTATGATATCAATTTATGTTCATGTTATAATTATTAATATTATTATAATCCATCACAAAATTTTATTTATTATAAAATAAATACGATATCAAATATGTTTGTAAACCAAATTTAACCTTAAAATGGCTGGTGAAATTAAAAGTATAGAACACATTTTAAAATTTGAATAAATTGTTACTAAATTTCTAAAAATTCAAAAACATATTCTTATGTTTATAATAAAATTCAAAATGAATAATTTTAAATTATAAAAAAATTATTTTATTAATTACATTGGTTAATAATTTTTTAATTCTATCTCACAAAAGGATTAAATAATAAATTTTTTAATTTTTTAAAAACTGAATGTTTAAAAATTTAGATAATAATAATATTAGAAACAACCAAAAAATAATCCTGATATATTTTTGACATTTTAAATTCAAAAATATTGTTCAATTTAAAAATTAAAATTCTTTAATATAAAGATATTATCTTTTAAATTGAAAAAATATAATATAAAATAATTATTGATTAATATCATTTTAATCAGTTGTTTTGATGGATATTATTATATAGCTATTTATATTTTTAATAATATTAAAAAAAAATATGTTCAGATATTATAGTAGTTTAAAAATATTAAATTTTTTTAATTTTCATAAAAAATATATATAATTTAAAAAGGCAATATTTAGTGATATATATTATTTATATTTAATAATATTTACCAATTACTAATAATTATTTTGTTTCCTAAAAAATTTTATTTTATATGTCTATATATAATAATTTATTTGAATTTTATAAATACATCATATCATATATTAATAATATTAATGTCACTACCAAATATATAAATTTAAATTCTATATTATTTTAATATTAATTTTTTTTCATTGATTATTACATAATATTTATTTTATTTTTAGTTTAATTCATAAAAATATTAAATTATTATACCTATAAGATAAATGTATAAATAAAGAATGTATTTATAGTGATCAAATTTTAGATGACCATGTTTTTAATGAAATTGTTTCATTTTTATTTCGAGCCATACTGAAAAAATTATTAAACTAAAACATCCTTAGTTAGATATCTAATTTAAAATGTTTTCATTAGATATCTCACAATATGACATCCACATTCATGATGTTCTTCCTCATTGTATGTTTTTTTTGATGATTTTATTTTTTTTATTTACTTAAAATGTTTATTTATAAATTTATAAAGGACTTTATAATTCAATTTGAGTAATAACCCATAAATTGAAATAAATTTTATCATTATATTATTTCAAAAAAATCATATTACAAAATTAATTATTATTAGTTTATTTCCTATCATGTGTTATTTATTACCAATTTTATTTTAATTCTTTTCAATATACGAAAAAATATTTCAAAATTATAAAAATGTTATTTATGGAATTATGATCCATCGTAAAAACATGTGATTAAATAATTGAAATTGGAACATCACCAACCCTGATTAAAAATTGAGTCAAAAAATAAAAACTTACGACTATTGTAAATTTTCTATCATAACTACTTTAATAAGAGAGCATGAAATGAGACATTATTATCCGTGAATTAAATGTATTCTTAATATAATATGTGAATGGGGTATTATGTAAATATTATTTAATAGAACATTTTCATAAATACAAAATATATCATTGAAAATTGATATTGTGAAGAAAACCCCAAAAATGTGTGTAACATTTAAATATAAAATCAATAAATGAATATGTTTTGTAAAATCCATTTAAGTACACGTATGAAATGTCTAAAGATAATATAAAAAATATATGATTCATAACTCGAATAATATTTTCAATTTTTATTTATTATATGAAGTGATATAACCCAAGGAAATGAATTTGAGCTAATAATACATTTGACCAAATAAAAACACATTTACCATGGTTCATATTTATTGGGACAAATGTTGGTTCTAGTGAGTAACTTAATGGAGGTGGGGGAATTAACCAATTAATGAAAATAACATATTGATATAAGAATATTCCTTTTAATGGATTTACAAAAGTGTGATTATGTCTTGGTAAAAAAATGTTGAAATGATCTTATATTTTTAAATAAATTTAATTAGATAAAATCATTTATAAAAACTAATCAAGATTAACATTCAATGTAATAGCTTGTATAGTTTTAAATCAATATTGGTTTTAGTAACTAAATAATAAAAAATAAAACAACATAACAAACAAGTGGTTCAGTTGCAAGATGGGACATAATCCCATACACATGGATGTATAATGATACTAGAAATATTATAATAACAATCAAACAAATCCACAACCTTGATTAAGTAAAAAAACAACAGCGGTATATTGTATAGGACAAATGGAGTCTTCTATAGTGACATCTTTGATGTAAAACATTACAGGACACATAGGGAACTTTTCTATAAGCACCGTAGTTAAACAGATATAAATATAATGACATAATAATAAGTACTAATCGGTTTTATCTACTATGGATAATGTGTATTTGATATCAAAATAATAACATAATGCTCAAAGAAAAATCAAAATAAACCAAAGGGTAAATCGGTCAAATGTTAATGAAATAATTACGCACAGTTCCATGTTATTAGTATGTGTGAAATCATTACACCAGCATTTTTCAATACTTAATGATTTTCTATTTATGGGTAAAGTAGAAAATAGGATCATATGAATATGTATGATTGTTCATGTTGACCTCGATCATTGTCTCAATTATTCATAGTAATTGATTTTTTTTCTTTTCTGTTGATTATCTTCATTGTAGATGAATCTATAGGAATGTATTGGTTCACAAGTTGAATATTACATTGACTCAATGAATAATATTCTTCCAACATTTAGATAGATGAAGAGGTGGTCCTAACCATATATATAGAATCATCATTTGAAGGAGATCCACAATCCTAAAATCAGCTTTGACTATGTCATTTAGACGTGGTCAATTTATACTTGAACTAATATAAAAGTTGTTCCATTAACATTAATTTACTCGGACAGTAACTATAACATAAATAAAGAAGTTAACCAAATTATAATTGTATCATAGACTAGCTGTAACATTGGATGAAGGTTCTCAGAGTTAATTGGTAATACGACCTAGTCAAATCTCATCCTTGTGGTAGCTCAATTGTTGTAACAATTATGATTGTGACTTCGATAGTGGTGACATGTATCCTGATAAGTCTATTGGTAGTGACAAGTTTGGCAGCAACTCTGCTACCTGTGACATGTCTGGTGGTAACTCAATTTGTGGTGACATGTCTGTTGGTAATTGTACTTCAACACTTACATAAATGATCATAAAATTTTCTTATCATATAAAATTCAGTCAAAAAATGTGTAAACCATTATCACTATAATAATAATGGTTTGTGATTATTAATATATGGATGTTCTAAATCATTATACTCATTAAGAAATTCAAAATTTCTCCACCTTTTGATTGATAAAAAATCATGGAGTTTTGTATAAACTCAATATCAATTAAATTTTAATGTAATAAATGAAATAAAATTATTATAGATATCCACAAAATATATTTATAAATAAATTCCGACATTTTTTCATCCATTGAGATTAGAAAAATAGATAAATAAATAAATCTCATATAATATGTTATCAATATGTAGTAATTTCATTGTAGTTTTTTTAGAAAAATCATATAGTATAATGAATAATAGATTGGGTAAAAGAAAAAAATCATGTCAAAGAGTACATCTAAGAAGAATAATTGGCTCAGGTAGTGGGATGTGCACCGTAACATTTCCCTTTGACCATGTGTTTTACATGAGGGACTGAAGAAAAAGTACTGACATAAGTGCATAGGTTATTAAGGAAGGAATTTTTTTGAAGGAGGATAATTCTCATGAATAAGTACATATTTCAGGTGTCTGATGGAATCAAATTGATATAAACTCATATGATGAGATTGTGGAGATAGAAGACCATCAAACAGAGTAAGAACTATCACTCTATATCTTACTAGCACTATGGGTGTTGATAATATAATAGTTGTCACCAGAATTGATTCTCTTATAATATAAGTTATTCTATGTATTTGGATAAAGGGTTTTATAAGGTTGATAATTACCTTATTAATGATTCCACCCCTCTACATATTGAAGAAAAAAATCTCATTTCTCCACCATAAATATATTTATTTCTCATGTGAGAACCTTATGTTCACTCACATGTTCTTTTAAATCCCTTGTGGCTTGGGGGATTATGAAGTTTATTTTAATGAATTTGTTGTTACAATATATTTTAGTATTAATATATTTTCCTTTAAAATATTAGTTGAAAGATTTCATGATGTGTTCTTTATTTTCCATTAGTTCAATTTTAGGCTCCATCTTCATCTTATAGATGTACTTTCCATAATGGTTAATCTGACTTAGTTTCTCATCATGGGTAGAAAACTCACCCAAAGAATTAATGACTTCCTCAATGATAATATATCTAAGAATCTCTGTATCAAAATGAAACAATAGAATGAAGAGGTGTAGTGAATGAAGATGAAACAATATACATGAAATCTATCGTCTGAGAAGAAGTATTCAATCATTAAGAGACACAATTCTACACATCCTCTAATAATTCTTTCAGTCATTCCACTTCTATTGGTAATAATCTATTTTCCACTTTAAACACTTGAATATGAAATTGAAAAATTAATTTTGTATGAGATATAACATGATAATGAAAATAAAGGGAGCTGTACTCACTTGGTCTGGAAACCTGATATTGATAAGTGCTCAAGATATTCTTAATATATGAATTCAATTTCCTCTTAAAGGATTCTAAATTAGAATTAACAAATATTTAGAAATACTATAAATCTTATTTTATCACAACATCTGGTGGAATTATGATTTGGGTAGAGGTAGGGTTATATTATCTCATGGCACATCAACCTCATATACTCTATCAGTTTCTATTTGAGAAAAATATTGTAGAGCATAGAAATGAAAAAATAGATTCGATAAGTATCCTTCTTCTCTGAATGACCATTCTTATGCTTCATAATAAGAATCTGACTAATTAGGAAAAATCCTCACAAAACAAGGGAACCATTCCCATTCCTCAAATGAAATTACACCAGGTCTTATATATGGAATAATTGGTTCATTGTGAACTAGAGAAGTTCCACTGTGTTTTAATACAATAGAGGTGGGTTCTGTATAAGTGATATATGATAGATATATTACCTCTCCATGATGAAACAGTGTGGGAGACTTCAGTACTTCAAATGTTTATTCCTTATTTTTTATATAAACATATGTTATAATATCCATTTAATCATCTCTAGATATATCTTCGACCTGAATATAACATGAAAACACTAGTAATTCTGGGTTTGATAGATCCATCTCCTGATCATGATCAGTTCCATTTTTCATCTCTACTAAAATGATTTTATCGACCATCATTATAATCATATTCTACATCATGATCCTCTTTATTACCATCATCATGACCATCAATATCATTACCATATTGATCATCTCCATGATCATTATCATTTTTACCATGATGATCATGCCCACCAATAGGATAATCTCTATGATAAATTTCATTTTATTCTAACTTATATTGATTATAAGGATCCAAACTTATATATTATATAATATTAAATTATGATAAAAAGTCACATTGAGGATACATTCAGGATTATGGATTTAGAGAGTAAGGACCTTAATTATACAGTACAACTTGAATATTACCTTTATACACATCAACTCAGTATCCAATTTTTTTAAAAAATAAAAACACAAAAAAAAATCATGTTTTGTTCCATGTTTTTAAAAGCATGAATTTTCCTTGGTCCCATCTTTGACCATATTCCACTTTATGTCAAGTGAGATACATATAAAAACATGGAATGATCATAATAATCTCAGTAAGTGGTAATTTAATACGTAAAAATGTTCATTTTCCAAACAACATGTAAACCGTGCATAATTTATCATAATGTATTAATTTTCACCATAATGACATACCGAGAACACTTCACTAAATATATGATCATTTTTTACCTTATTGTTTAACCAAAATATTACAATAAATCCTATAGAAAGAAACATATATCATATAAAGGTATCATGAGAAATAAAGATGTTGAAATTGAATAGCCATATGGTCGACTTCTACACATATCACTAAATGGAATAGCCAAAGGACTAACATCGAAACCCAATGAATTGAAGGTTATAACATTAACTCCTGTCCTTTTTCTATCATGGAACCACCCATCATTTGGCTTATCACGTGACAACCTGTCAAATGACCAAGTCCAATTACTAAATAATAACATATAAAATATTGTAAAATATCAACATTTTTCAATCCCAATATATCATTTAATGATATTAAAAAACTACAACCATTTAAAAAAACAATTTTCTGTACTAAAACATCCAAAAAGGTAATATGGGATTTATTTTCCCATTAAAAATAGTAATTATTATGTAGGATTCTATATAACTATTATAGCGACAAAGAGTTCACTGGCACCAAAAATGTTAAAAACTTTACATTTGTAGTTTATTCAAATGAATCCAAGAAAAATGATTCCCTTTAAAATAAAGTAAAAATAAAAGTGTTTTACTAAACACTATGTAAAATAAGAATGTGTATATTATCAGAACATTCCCAAATGAAAGGATATAGAGACAATGTTCCTTACCTTATGTCTTACTTGACAATTTCATTTTTTTGATTTCCAGAATAATAAACAAATGATAATTTCAACATGTGTGAGAACCTTTTTCATTTTTTTTATTCATTTGATATCACTTATTACCTCTCTATAACAATTAGTCAATTATTTGGGTTCATATCATACATTTTTTCGATATTTGGAACATGAATAAAAAATGAACTCGTTATAATTACAAATTGTCCATTTGGTCAAAATTCCATTATCTCAAGAATGATATTCATCATTTACATATTATATATATACATTATAATTGTATTATATAAAATATTATAGAATTTGAAATAAGAAGTTAAATGCACCATTCATGGAGACGGTAAGCCGTACGTACGCATGAACGCTAGTTTCATTTCAATTTCATATTTAACGAATTAAAATACAATGATACATAGGTAAATTAAGATTAAAATATAATATCTTACTTTATATATGTGACATATGTTAATTAACAGCATCCTGTATATTTTCAATGAATGTCATAAATGAGTGATATAACATTGAGGAGGCAGTACTCTGCACATCCTCAAATAAAAATATAGTATTTTAACAAAATAACTAAAATAAAGGAATGTTATTAATGAGAATTAATGATGAATTGAGATAAAATAAATAAAAAAAATATAATATGTAATTATATTAACATGATAATGGCCACCGTAAAAGGTAAATGGAATATATTAGACAATCATCATTTCATGAGGTGATAGTTCATTGTACAGAGAAACAGTAACTTCTATACCAAATAGACGAAGTTGTGTGTATGTTTTTTTCAAATACATCTCTTAAAAACAACATATTAAATTTTATATTCTCATTTTCTTATTAATAAATTCAATAAATAGTGTTTATGGGAATGGATATAAAAAATAAATGAATGAATCTTGAGAGAAATCATTAATTCAAATCTGGTAACTCCATTTGATTTAAGAGATAATGACTTCATTAATTGCATTATGATGAATTTAAGGCATCTAGGAGGAAGACACTTATGTTAAGAAATTATTTTCGAATAGTATGGATGATTAAAGGGCTCTTGATATGTGATTATAAGGTTTAGTGGTGGTGTCCTTTTATAAGATGGGGGAGGGTCCATTAGGAAAGATTGGAAAGATTATTTTATTATTAATTTATTTTCGAATTTTAATATAACCAACATTATAAGTTTAAAATATTAGAAAAATATGGTTCAAAAAACTCTCATTAAATTTATTTTTAACAAGTTTAGGTCATAAAAATAAACTTACCTTTTAACATTAGCCCTTAGTAAACTAATTTATCTCTTACCATGTTTTTTTTCTTCTTCAAAATATATGGTTAGCATAGATACTATAGAACTTGAAAAGACAAAAAAAATAGATCATCAATGATATATGACACATAATATATGTATTTAGGCCAAATATTATATTTTTAGGACTATTATATCATTTAATAAAATTTGAATTAATTTTTAAACTCATTTATGTCAGTTTTTATAATATTCATATCTTGACATTTTAAAAACCACTAAAAACATGTTTAATTTTATAAAAACTTCATAAGTTCAAATATATCAAGTCATAATCATCCATAGAATTTTTTTATGCCATAAAAAATCTCAATTTAATTTAATTTGACATTTATAATCTCACTTATTTAAAATATTCATTAATGAGGTATTAATTTCATCATCATTGGGTCATAAATAATTTCATAATCTGATTTCTAATAATTATAAATAAAATAACATGATGTATTAAATATTTTTATCTTTCTAATTAAAATTTATAGTAGAATTTATCATTTATATAACAACATATAAAATTTGTTTTATTAAAAGTTACATGTTTAAGTTATATTTTCCTTTACTTTAATGTAAAAGTAATTAAGTGTCATTTTCACACACAAGTGGAACCATGGGGTAGTTAAATAGTCCCATGAATTCCCATGGAATGAAATATCTCATCAAATAGGGTTATTACACATGTTGGAATAATTTAATATTATTTTTTACCATTATTTACCGGATTTATCATTAAACCATATTAAAAATAATAATTACTGAAGTGATTATTCATAATGTCTAAAAATAAAAGACACCTATCTAAGAAATTTAGAACACATAATTCCAAATATGGAATCCATTATATCAAATTCAAAATACAAATGATACTGAAATTAATTTAAAATTAATTATCATTGTAAAATCCAAACAAATATATTTTTAAAAAGTAAACACTATCAAAATATTCCCATGTGTTTAAGTGCAATATCATAGTAAAATTACTTCCAATTACCAAAATTGGACTAAAAGATAAAAATATAATCTATTGACACATAAATAAAATTAAAAGGACAATCTAACTATATAAATAAATTATATTAAAATATAGGTCTAATATAAAATGCAGTATTTCACACTATTCATTAAAAAATAATCTTTAATAGAAAATACCAAAAATTAATTGAAATTTAATTTTTTTCTCCTGCTTATAATGAAGTACTTTATTTTTTCATATGTAACATATGATAGTGAGAAAAAACATATATTAAAACTTTTCTCCATCAAAAGGAGGTAAATGCACCTTTAAAATTTTATTAGAGTATTTATTCTTAAAATTGGACTCATTCTCAATTTATACCTCTAAATATTTTTTAATAAAAGTAAAAAAATTTAACAAAGATGTATAATCATAATGTATTTAGTTATGTTCATTCATATTAATATTGTTGTTATGCATTAACCACCATTTAAAATAATAATTTTATTATATTATTTTTTGGTATGACTCATCCTTGTGTTCAACATTGCATTTAAAAGAAACTCAATATTGATTTTTGAGTACGCCATCGAATATAGAATCCCCTTTAAATTAAAATTAATATCTTATAATTATGTTTTAACTAAAATCAAAATTATTATTCTATAAATACATGGGATGTTATATCATTCTCCCATTTTGAGAAATTTTTCCCTAAAATTCTATTCAATTTTCAAATATGTTAATGTATTTATCCCACATCACATTTTTTAGATTCCCTTGTTCCCTCTTCAACCATATGTATTTTCCAAAAATCCATTACTCGATGAATTACCTTATTCCTCAACACATATACACTTCAGTCAAGAATATGGGATGTCTATTCATCATAAGAAAAATTTTCTTCCAACTAATGTATGTATCGACTAAAAAGATAAGATGCATATGGAATATAAATTCTCAAATTTCAACATGAAAAACATTTTTTACCTAGGATAAAATTGGAGGTAAAGCTACATTGTATGCAACTGAACAAACTTGCTTTAGGATTTCATAGTGTCCAATGAACCTCGGACAAAACTTCCCCTTATAAACAAAATTCATCGCACATTTCCATGGATAAACATGGAGAAATACATCATCCCCTAACATAAAAAAATTATCCTTTCTTTAGTTATCTGCATAACTTTTATTCATACATTCAACTGTTCTCTTATGTTTCTGTAGGAACTGATCATTCTCTAACCTATCATCTACCCATATCGATCCCATCCGTTTCCTTTCAACAAAATCATCTAAAAAACACAGTGTTCGAAACAACATTCAATATAATTCTTTAAATGGATCAATATGTATACTTGAATGAAAATTTTTATTTTAAAAAAACTCAATAAAACAATGATGTTGGTCCCAACATCCCTGATAATCCATCAAACAAGAACATATCATATCTTCCAATGTCTGAATTGTTTGTTCTAACTGCCCATCTGATTGAGTATCAAAAGCTATACTAAAATTGAATTCAATACCCAATGATATCTGAAAGAGTTTCCTGAAGTAAGAAAGTAATCCTGTGATCCCAATTATATATAATAGAGAGCAGAAATCCATGATACCTGACTATCTGATTAACATTCAATTTAAAAAGTTGATATAGAGGAAATGTATCATGAATATTGAAAAATGGAGTAGATTTAGTCAATAAATCATCAATAACATGGATCTCATTATAACCTCGATATGTAGTTTGGTAATCCCACAATGAAGTCCATGGATATATTTTTTCATTTTCACACTGGAATTGATAAAGTTTGAATCATCCCTTTCATAAAAGAATTCTCTACTTTAACCTATTGATAGGTCAAAAAATTCATTGTAAAGTAATTATTCTCTCAATTCATCAATCCCACCAATAAAACTCCGAAAGATCTACGTACATCCTAGTACTGTAGGGACGCGATGAAAATAGTAAACTATAAGCTTCACATATTGAATCTTTTTTAGCTGTGAATCAAAAGGAACGCATAATCTCTTCCCAAATCTCAAAATACGTCATTATCAGTATTAAATTCAAGAAAATTACCCTTATGAACCTACTCTACCCTTTTCTACAACTTAATGTGTTTGTTTCTTTCTTTTAGAAATTTTTCCGATAGAGATGATTTCACTTACACGTGAAACAAAGATGCATAATTTCATACACTCAAAAGTCTATTCCAATGTTAATCAAATGATTAAAAAAATATTTTTTTCCAAATGTAGAATGGTTAATGTATGATTAATCATTCAGCTCAAAGAATCAACCACTTTATTTTTCATTCCTTAATGGTAATAGATCGTGCATTCACAATATTTGATTAATTCTAACTACTATATATTTCTCATGTTTAATTCTTTTTGAGTTAATATACAACTCAAACATTTGTGATCAGTATATATTTCACACATTATTCCATTAAACATAATTCCTCAATAATTTTATTGAACAAACAATAACATATAATTCCAAAAAAATTAATGGTAATTTAACTCATGTGGTTTCAACTGATGTGAATCATAAACAATTGCATGATTATTCTTCATTAGAACACAACTAAGTCCTTTAAAAGAAGCATCACTGAATATAACTAACTCATCATTAATGGAAGGTAATTCTAATACAGTATTATTCACGAATATTCTTTACAATTCTTGAAAACCATCATCACATTTCATTTCCAGATAATTTTAACAACTTATCAAGTTAACTAAGTCAATGGGCTAGATAATTGTTGAAGTTGATCAAAAAACCTTTTGTAATAGCCTTCCAACCAATAAAACTAAGAGTCACGGTTATATTTGTAGTTAATGATAATTTATCACCAAATTATATTTTAGAAAGATCAATAGTTTTTCCATTTTTTAGAAAATGTTACAACGAAAGGATATTTGTTGTAACCAAAACTCACACATTCTGAATTTTCAATTTAATTTCTTTTATTTAATGTTTTTCAAACAACCCCTAAATGAAATTTTTTTTTCTATTTACTTTTGGATTAGACCAAAATTTCATCAACAAACACAACCACAAACTTATACATGAAGTAACCCAAAAATGGCATAATTGTAAATAAAATAATTAAATAAATCATTCTATTTTTCAAATTCTTATAACATACAAATGGTAACATGGATTAAAAATATAAGACCACCACTGAGCTCATGAGTTTATGGTTTCTTTAAAAAGATGCTAACTATGGCTGGCGTGGGGTACCAGAGAAAGTTAGTTTTTGACCGCAAATTAAATAATTAATTGACAATTACTTATTTGTAAAATTCATGAATTCTAAATAGTACCTCAGATTGAAAAACCTAGAGTACCATTGGTTTTGTTGGGGCATGTTTCACCTATGTAGATCCAAACCTCGACCGGTGTGGGTCATGGGTGACTGATTATAATTTTCATAACTTTTTTTCGGGTATGTATCGTAAACACAGGAGTGGCATTTTATAACTTCTGAACTGGTGCTCGAAATTAAAATCTAAGGGAACCATTGGAATCAAATCGCCGATATTCGCATAAGGAGTCTTTCACCTCGTTGACAGTTGGTCTAGAGTATGATTTTGGGTTTTTATAAAAAAATTTATAAAATAATGTGAGCTAACAATTTTTATTATTTTTAGTTACCATGTGAAGGTTGTGTGGTTAACACCTCCTTAGGGGAGTTGGTGGTAGGGACACTGCACCTTAACCTCCCATGAGAGGTTATAGTGGTGGGGTCCACCCAAACTCAACCTCCCATTTGATGATAAATGAGGTGCGGACCACACGGGGCGTAACTCCCCTAATAATGGGAGGGGAGGAAAACATCTCAACTCCCCTCATTAATGGGGGGAGCCTCTTTGAATCCTCCCATTAATTAAATCCAACGCAACACTGAAATAGCGCCAGTGTAACTTAATTCGCTTGCACCTTTTTTTTTCATGTAACTGTGTCGTTGAAATTTAGGAAGGTTCCTAATAAATGAACCATTATAAATTCCAACGATCATTACCGACCTCATGCCCTCTCAAATTTAATGTAATCTTTGGGTGATGTTTCGGGATGACTTCACCAAGTGAGGAAACATTGGAAAAGTGATGTGATGCCCAACACTTGGAAGATCATTCCCTCTCCAATGAATAATGAAGAACGCCGAACTTCTTCGACTTCTTCCTCAGTCACCTTCCGACATGGAGCGTTATCAATGAACCGATGCAACATGGGTTTTGAAGTGCTTGCTGGACACGAAGGACGATGATCCTCTACGTCTTCTTCTACGTCTCCATAAAGAAATGACTTCTGCCTTTTTGTGCCAATGACATCCAACTACAAGAAATTTACGGAGTTTATTTTTTGATATTATTATACACTTTTCATATCTTCCTCAACAGATAAAAATTGTTTGTTGAGGATTTTTTATTGATCATCTAGTTTTCATGATGAGCTAAATGATCCCTCCCTAAATGCGGAGGGTGTGGGCCAACCTAACATGGACTGACACCCTCCGTCGGTTTTCTTCCTTGTGGTGACCTTCGGAGTGGGAAAAAGGAAACACCGCTGGCCCTCGTCACCCTGCACCGCACCGAACCGACTTGCCCAGCTGCCACCGGCCGCATGCCTGCAAGCTGTTTGCACCCCGTCGGCCTGCTCACGCAGCGTACGTGCCCCTCGGGCATGCTAGAGTGCCACGAGGAATACCCGTGCACTTCTTTCATGCCTAACTAGCTTGCACACACCCTGTCGGCACCCTGCCAGCGCCATACGGCCTACCCGCGCCCTTCTGGCACCCGGCACCCAGCGGCCAACCCGCGTGCTGCCCGGTGCCCCGCCCGGCATCCCGCATGCCCCGCCAGCATACTCATGTCCTGTCGGTGCCCTGCAGCCTGACCTCCCACTTCCATGCACCCGCCGGCCTGCCCGCGAACAACCCACACCCCTTGCAGTATTCTCACGCCGCAACTTCTGGATGAATATGCCAAAATGCGCTGCCCACCCGAGCCGGCCCACGACGTCTTTCATGGTGTCGCTGGCCAAACCGGCCCGAAATTCCAAACCGATTCACCCAAGCCGCACCATTCATGGCGATGGCCGAACCGGCCCCCGTCCACCAGTGCGAGCCACCTACCCAACAACCACCATACTGAATCTCCCCCGTAGTCTGGTGGGTTGGGCACAGCGAATCAGGCTAAACATAAAGGGTTGACCCCCCCAATAGGCCGGGTCATACACAGTAGGTCAGACTGGGTTGGCCCGTAAAGGTTTATCCCAGATAGGTTTGGTCCATGTTGGTCCGACCGGGTCGGACCATACCTGGGCCCACAACTGACCCCTACACTTTCTTTGGCCATATCTTTTATACTAGACGTCAGTTTGACAAACCATCAACAGAATCAGAAATCTTGGAGAGGGAAGATTATTTTGGAATTCTCCACTTGAGGTTTGGACACAGTTGGGGTACATATGGGTTGGATTGAACTGAAATCCATCTGAGCCCTTGGAAAAAAATGACAATAACTCTCATATCATGCGCCTGATTGACACACCATATATTACATTGAGACCCATATGATGAGACAAAACATTGAGACACTTCTTCGTGGGACTTGGTGATAGTTGAAGTATCAACACATGGCTTGATTAGAAGACCCTCCTTAAGTCAAGCATACTTTGATGAAACCATGTGGCTGGTTGTGCACTAACGACTATTCCTGGATCATGTGTTTCTCCGACAGCTCTGACGACTGTTCATCGATCATTTCTGGGTCCGATAGTTATGACTTTTGTTCCTAGATCCAATGTGTGTCCGACAAAATAGTTGGTCCTAGATCTTGTGTGGATCCGACAACATAGATGGTCCTGGATCCAGTGTGGGTCTGACAGCTCTGACGACGTTTCCGAGATCCTATTTGGGTCCGACAGATTAGCTGGACCTGGATCATGTGTGGGTCCGATAGCTTAGCTGGTCCTAGATCCATTGTGGGTCTGATAGCTCTGACTACTGTTTTTGTATCCTATTTGGGTCTGATAGATACAGCTACTGGTCCTGGATCCTGTGTGGGTCAGACAACATAGATGAATCAGTGACTACATCTAACCATTACTGTCACTCTTCAAAACTTGTATACCTATGTGAGTTGAGTCAGTAACTCTTGTGTTTCCTCATGACTGAGATGGATTACTTGATTACTTAGTTATATGTATGGGAATCTACCTTACTGAGGTAATATGTTGATTTCATAATTTTTGTTTTTTCCTTGTTGAATTTTGTGAGACCTTGAGGGACTCGGGGTCCCTACTGAGTGTTGTTATACTCACCCATGCATTGGATTTTCCCGTACCTCATTATGTTGGCTTTAGAAGAAGGAAATCGCTAACTGAGGATGAGTGTAAAGGACTGGATAGTACTCAGAGGTGGCCCACACAATGTGATGGTACTCGAGGGAGCAGACAGACATGGAGTGTGGTGGAGGCCTTCGGTACCTAACCTTAGGGTAGGAATTTCTGGTGGACGATCCAGCAGCTGTTTTCCTTCTTTAGTTTCCTGGTAATTTATATTTAGTCTTGTATTTCCGACCCTATTACTTTATAGCACTCCATTTGTATGAATTTTTAATATAGTGTTTGCTTCTAGTTGGTACTCTGTCTAGGTGTGTTTACTAATTATTAAGGAAATTATGTCCTAGTTTTTGGGATTTATGCCTTTGGTGCTAGTCGCCATCCCTTGGCCTATGGAAGGCGGGCTAAAGGTAGTCATGGTACGAGCCCCGAGGGATGGTTAGTGACCAATTGGAATCAGATGCGTCAGTTCTACTATAGAACATATGACTCTAGTCTTTCGTTTCTATGATGAAATAGTGGAAAGAGTATAGAGTGTGGTTTTCAGTTCAGGGAGTCCAGTGTTGGAGAGGCAGTTGACGTATCTATACACAAGGACCCTGGCTTCTGATTTCTAACTCAGTGCACGAAAACACTAATTATGAGTGTGTTTTCAAGATTATTCTTTGTGAAGTCTTTGAGTCATCTCACCTGGTTTTACTTATTGACTGGGGTGCACCTATTCCTTATCATGATGTCGCTGCATGGAAAGCCAGGTAGGGTTCCCGAGAGAGTACATGATGATGTCCCACTGAGATGTAAGGCTCTGGTGTAGGGCCCTCTTACTATGTTGACACCATCAGGTAGTGTACTAGTATCACCACCACCCGTAGGGCAGTATATACCACCAACCACAGTGGCATACGATGCATGCTAGTAGAGCATGAGAATATGAGTTCCAACAGCAGTGGCCTCTGAGGTTTTGAGGCGAGATAGATTCCCACACATCTGAATGCTGGCTGGAGGCGATTTCTAGAGTTTTCTGCCAAGTTGATACAATATTTGAGAAAATGGTGATCATAGCTACAAGTATTTTTCAATGAGTGACCTTGAGGATGGTCTTCATAGTGACGAGGCTTTGGTACGTGGACTGTTTCCAGAGATAGTGCCTTATGGTAGTGTAATAGCTATACCACTACACATTGGTCAGTAGTTAAAACCGGAGGTACTGGTAGAGGCCACCTGTAGACCTAGTGCCTTACATGGGTTTCAGCATTAGATACCCCTCAGGATCCGAGGAAATCCTGACTCAAAGGCCGCTGAGGAATCTCTTGATGAGTTGGTTGGGAGATCTGTATAACTTCTACAGCTTCAGAAGGCTAACATGTTGGTAGCAGAGTATTCATCGAGGCATTCCGATATTTCCTAGTACTCGATGAATAAGATATGATCAGTGCTTCATGACTCGAACTTCAATGAGAGGTGTGGTTAAAATTTATCTAATCCTACACTATTTTTCTAGAACTATTACTTATTCTAGGGTTCTAGAGAGAACCATTATGGTTGAATGTTCATTGGATGAAGAGATACAGTTAGTGAATGTTATAAGTGGGAAAGAATGAAACTGGTGGCAATCTCAGAGACTTGAGTGTGTAAAAAAATGTGTTTCCGGATGAAGAAATGTAATGGACAGTTGAATCTACAGGGCAGTAGACATAGAAGGATATCTAGGAGAGCATCATCAAGTGGTGTGCGTTACAAAATGTTATAACCACCCCCTATATTGAACCCAGTAAGATCCGGGATCTAGAAGAAAGGGGAATAGATTAGTTGAGCACGATCAAAGAGTGTGACCCAAAGGCTCTAGGAATGATTCGAGGCATTGTTTGTGTCTACTACTAGATGAAGTAATAATAGACATAGGTAAAAATAATTCCTTCCTTCCAAAAATCATGTTCAATACCTAGAGTTTCCAGTATAACTATTGACTTGACCCTCACGTATAGAGATACCTTTGGGAGGACACTCAATAATGACATGTATGCCGATATTCTAATATGACCCTTGAGGGGAGGGTTTTTGTTGGAACATCCTAGTGGCATCGTCAAGGCCTTATGAAGTTAGATTGGTTTTGCACATAACATCCATAGTTCACACTCAGATTGACTATATTAGGCAAAGCGGTTGTGGTTTGACTACAACATTGGGATAGGGGTTTTTCTTAGTCAGTGAAAAGGAAAGCTCAGGAAGCACAAGATGGACTCATGCATAAGATGGTGTAGTTGATCACTCATGAGAAGGCCATAAATAACATTGTGCTAGACTTTTCTAGAGTTGTATCACAACTATCAGCTTTGGAGAAGAAGGATAAACCCTTCGTGTGGTCACAGATATGCTTACAGAGCTTTCAGGAGCTAAGGTAGAGGATGACTAGTGCCCCAATCACGAGGCTTCCAGAGGAAGGTGTAGGGTACATATATTTTTGTGACACATCAGGGTGAGACTCAAATATGTCCCTATGATGGAGCGAGCAGTGATCGCATAAGGTTTTCGGAAGCTGAGACCACAAAACAATAACTACACTACCCATGATGTAGAGTTTGCAGCAGTGGTCTACGCCTTGAAGATGTGGCAGTACTATCTTATGGGAAAAATTTTTATCATATACTCTAATCACAGGAGTCTCAGGTATATCTTCTCTCAGAAGGTCTTGAACGTAATACAACGACGTTGGCTTGAGATCCTCAAGGAAAATGACTTCGAGATAGTCTATACTCTTGGGATGGGGAACATTGTAGCAGTTTCACTCAGTCAGATATGTGGTATATAACATACAGGCGAGGCGGCAGAGTTGCTAAATGCTTTACAGATATCCGTTGTGGATAGAGATGGAGCAGCCATACTTCATTCTCTTATAGTCACTCCCCCACTTCTTCAGCGAGTCAGGAAGGCGCAATGTGGGGACACTGATTGTGATACATCACGTGCTCAGATATCCCCAGGACAAGCACCTGATGGATTTTTAAAGGTGGGGATCATGTAATCCTCTTTAGAGGAAATAAAATTCTGTCTGTGTCACTTCAGGATTAATTGTTGACAGATTTTGACACATCACCTCTACCAGTACATCCAGGAGTGGTGAAGATGTAACAGGACCTTCGATGACAGCACTGGTTCCCGGGTATGAAGAAGGCAGTAGCAGAGTATCTCTCTCGATGCATCACTTGTCAAAAAGTTAAGGCGGAGCATCAGGTACTAGAAGGCTTGGTTCAGCCTTTAGAGGCCCCACAGTGGAATAGGGATGAAATATCCATGTACTTCATGATGGGTCTTCCATGTACGACCAGGGGAAGTGACACTATTTGGGTGATCATCGACCGACTCACTATGTCGACCAACTTCATATTGACCAGAGATGGTACAACTACCATAGGGAATGTGCATATCACACTGGAGGAGATGAAGACTGCATTGAGTAGGCAGAATCCATATTCTGACAAAAGAAGAAGACCTCTAGAGTTCAATGATGGTGACCACATCTTTCTACAGTTCTCACCTTGATACAGTCTATGGATATTTGGCTGAGGAGGCATGTTATCTCTGAGATTAATCAATCCTTTTCAAGTCCTCAATAGAGTTGGGAAGGTGGAATACCGCTTATCTCTTCCACCTCAGTTGCACTAGGTGCACAACGTCTTCTATGTATCCCAGATAAGGAGATATGTGCACGACCCTTCCCACATCATTGACAATGGAAATCTGGCCGTTGACGATGGAGAGACTTTTACGGAGGTTCCAGTAAAGATTGAGGATCGACTGGAGTATGACCTTTATGGACGATCGATACCTCGGGTGCGCGTACTCTCGCAGCACGAGAACCTCCAGGAGACCGTATGGGGAGCGGGTGGCTCAGATGCATGCTCAGTACCCCCACTTGTTCCCTTAGTTGTTAGTTGTGGCTTACAAGGATGTAGAGACCTGAGGTGGGGAGAATTTAACGATCAAGAATTTCCACTTATTTTTTAAATTAAATGGGAATTTTATGGGTCCACGAAATCTGACGGCGCACGATTCCGAGGCCCGATGTTCCCGGAATGATCCATCGATGTTTTTGTTAAGCTTATGTTAATGCGCGTAAGTAGTTTTCTTGAAAAAGTGGAATAACTATTAAATGGTAACTTGGATAAAAATATCTGAGGACATTGTTTCACTCATGATGGCGGGTTTACCCTTGGAGCGACTTTTGATTAGTCGGCGGGGGCCTCCTTTGAGGAAACCCAAAAATGGAATAATCATAAATAAAATAATAAAATAAATTATTCTATTTTTCAAAGGATTATAAGTCACAAATGGTATCTCAGATTAATAATCTGAGGCCACCACTGAACAAATGAGTGCATGGTTTTTTTATGCAGATACTAACTTTGGCTGGCGCAGGCCACTAGAAAAAAGATAGTTTTTCGCTGCAAATATAACAATTAAGTGTCAATTATTTATTCGTAAAATACAGAACTTCTAAACGATAACTCAAATTGAAAATATGATTGTACAGTTTGGTTTGTTGGGGGTGTGTTTCACCTAGGCAGAGCATAACCTCAGCCAGCGCATGTCGATCATGACTGATAATAATTTTCCGAACATTTTTTTAGGTAAGTTTAGTAATGGAATGAGTGGCATTTTGTAACTAATGAACTGTTTCTTGGAATTGAAATCTAAGGGAACCATTGATCTTAGAGTACTATTATTCACTAGAGAAGACTTCCACCTCGACGATAGTTGGTAAAGAGTAAATGTATGATTTTGGGTTTCTATAAAAAAATTAATAAAATAAAGTGAGATAACACTTTATTTTATTTTTAGCCACCATTTGGAGGTTGGGTGGTCAAAACCTTTTCAAGGGAGTTGGAGGTAGGGCCACCACACCTTAACCTCCCAGTGAGAGGTTATAGTGGTGGGGGCCACCCAAACTCAAACTCCCATGTTAGTCTAAATGTGGTGGGGACCACACTTGGCTTAACTCCCCTATTAATGGGAAGAGAGAAACACCTCTCAACTCCCCTCATTAATGAGGGGGGAGACTCTTATAATCCCCCCACTAATTAATGCCAATGAACCTCTTAAATTGCGCCAGTGTAACATAATTGGCTTTCTTCTTTGAATTTTATGTAACTGCGTCTTTGAAATTTAGGAAGTTTAATAATAAATGAACCGTTATAAATTCCAATTAATTTTACATACCTCCATCCCTCTCTTATTTTAAGGAAGCTCTGGGAGAGGATTTGGGAAGGATTCTCTAAGTGAAAAAATGTTGGCAAAGTGACGTGACGCCTAACACTTGGGGGATTACGCCTTCTCCAACGAAGAAAAATCAACGATGAACTTCTTCAACTTTTTCCTCGGAAACATACCAACGTGGAGACTCATCACCGAGATGAAGAAACTCTGGTTTGGAAGTGCAAGGTGTACGCGACGAATGATGATCCTCTACGTCTTCTTGTGTGACACCGTCAATGAATGACGTTCTCCATTTTGCGCCAACGTCAATCAACTACGAGCATGGTAGGTGGTTTATTACTTTATATTGTTATACATGTTTTTATCATACTTATCGGATAAATAGGGATTGTTGAGGACATGATATTGATCATCTAATTTTCTTGATGAGCCACATGTAACCTCCATAAATGCAGAGGGTTCGGGCCAACCTCACAAGGCCCAACACCCTCCTCTTGTTTTCTTCCTTATGGTGATCTTTGAAGCTGCAAAGAGGAAACGAAGGTGGCAAGGACAAATGTCGCGTAACCCACGGCCTCCTCAAACCACACCAACCCTGAGGTGCACAAGTTTTCCAGGACAAACGCCGCCAGCCTATGACAGCCTGAGATGCACCGAATCATCCTACTCGGCTGCCACTGGCTTCCGTCGACCGCCTCCCCAAGCACTGACTGCGCCTCGTCGGCCAATCGTGCGCTACCCATGAACCCCGCCGACCTTTTCCCATGCACCCCGCGCCCCGCCGGCAGACCCACGCACTAATCGCACCGGACCCAGCCTGCCCACGCAAAGCTCGCACCCCGAGGTGGCCTGCTAGCACCCTATCAGCACCTTGCGGGCTGCCCGCACCCTGTCGGCGACCCGTCAGCCTCGTCACACCATATGAGGCCAGCCTAGGCGCCCTAATGCCCTGCACATTCCCTAAAGCCTACCTATGAACTACGCTGCACAACACCGTCCAGCCCGCACGCTGCCCCCACTCCGCCCTCACTTTCCCCACCCCTGCTTCGGGCAGAACCAGCCGAGATGCACCGGCCACCCGAGCCGGCCCACGGTGTCCTTCGCAGCGTTGCTTCCCGAACCGACTTGGCCATCCAGACTGAGTCGCCTGACCTACGCCCCTCACAGCTCTAGGAGAACTGGCCCCCATCCTCTAGGACGAGCTGCCTACACTTCAACCATCGGGCCGAATCGCCCCTATAGTCGGCTGGGTTGGGCCTAGTGGACCGAGATGATCCTAACATGTTGACCCACCTAACAGGTTGGGTCAGACCCAGCGGGTTTGACTGGGTGACCCAGACTGGGTCGGACAAGACTGGTTTGGGCCATGTTGGTCTGACCTGGTCTGACCGGACCCAGGCCCACTACCGACCGCGGTACATTCTTTGGTGATAACTTTTTCACCGGACGTCTGTTTGATGAACCATCAGCAGAGACAAAAAGCTTGGAGTGAGACAATTCTTTTGGAATATTTAAATTGAGTTTTGGAAATTTTTGGGTATGGAAGTGTTGGATTGAACATAAATCCAACTGGGTCCTCAGAAAAGAAAAGCCAATAACTCTCACACAGGGCGTCCGATTGATGCACCGTCTATTATGTTGAGACACATATGCCGTGACAGACAATGAGATACATCTTCATGGGACATAGTTTCAATTGAAATATCTTCACATTGTTAGAGGAGTAGACCCTCCCGGAATCATACGTGCATTGAGGAAACCATGTGGCTGGCTATGCACTGACGACTGTTCATGGATCATGTGTTGGTACGACAACTCTGACGACTATTTCTGGATCATGTGTGGGTCTGACAGTTTTGACATCTATTCCTAGATCCTATGTGAGTCTGACAGAATAACTTGTCCTGGATCTTGTGTGGGTCTGATACTTTAGCTGGACCTAGATCATTTGTGGGTCTGACAGCTCCGACTACTATTCCTGTAACATTTGTGGGTCCGACAGTTCCAACTGATGGTCGTGGATCCTCATTGGTTATGACTGCTTAGATGAATAAGTTACTACATCTGATCATCTCCATCTCTATACAAAATTTGTATACAAGTGTGAGCAGAGTGAGTAACACTTTTGTTTCCTCATGATTGAGATGGATTACTTGATAACTTATGTATTTGTATGGGAATATACCTCAGTGGGGTTATCTGTTTATTTCATACTTTTTGGTTTATCCATGTTGTAATTTGTGATACCTTAAGGGTATTGAGGTCCCTACTAGGTGTTGTTATACTCACCCCTCCATGGTCTTCACCCGCACCTCATTGTGTAGGTTTCAGACAACGGACATCGCTGACGATGGCTGACTGGACAGGACTGGACGGTACCCAGTGGTGGACCACATAGCATGAAGGTACTCGGGGGGAGACAAAGATACATGTAGTGTCGTGGAGGCCTTTTGTAGCTACCCTTAGGGTAGGAATTTCCAGTGGATGATCCAACAACTATTTTTTTCTTCAGTTTCCTTGTACTTTATAGTGGGGCAAGTATTTCTGGGCCCTAAACTTAACATCACTCCATTTTTATAATGTTTTTAATTAGTGTTTACTTCTAGATTGTACACTGTGAGTGTGTATTTATTGATTATTAAGGTAATTCCTTCCCAGTTGCAGATATTTACGAATTTGGTGCTAGATGCCTGCCCCTGGCCTATGGAAGGTGGGCATTGGGTAGTCACCGCACAGGGCTAGGCGACTGGTCATGAAAAATTTGTATTGGAGGCGTTAGTTCAAGAAAATATGATAGGACTATATTGTATCATTTCTATGAAGAAATATTGTTAAGAGTAATATGTGTGGTTTTCTGTTCACATATTCTAGTGTTGGTGCGGAGGCTGTCGTATCCATACACCAGGACCCTGACTTCTGATTTCCGACTCAGGGCATGAAAACACTGATTGAGAGTGTGTTTTCAAGAGTATTCTTTGTGAACACTTTTAGTTAGGTCGTCAGGTATAACTTATTGACCATGGAACACCTATTTCTTATCAGGATTTCACAGTGTAGGCAGCTAGCTAGGTTTCTTGAGAGAGTACATGATGATGTCCCACCGAGCAGCGAGGCTCCAGCGCAGGGCCCTCATACTATGTTGAACCCATCAGGTGGTATACCAGCAGTAGAAGCACCCATAGGGCAGTAGATACCACCTTCCACACTACCATATGATGAACGCTGATAGAGCCCGATCGTATGAGTTCCATCATGAGAGGCCTTTGAGGTTTCGAAGCGAAATATATTCCCATGCAGCTAAAGGTTGACTAGAGGCGATTGCTAGAGTTTTTCTCCTAGTTCAGACACCAGTAGAGCATACAGTCATCTTAGCTACTAGTATTTTTCAATGAGTGACCATGACGATGGACTACTTAGTGACGAGGCTTCAGTACATGGACCGTTGCCCGAGATAGTACCTTCAGGTAGTGTTCCAGCTATATCACTATCCATTGGTCATCAGTTACAACTGGCATTACCAGTAGGGGAAACATGTAGAATTAGTGCCTTACACATGTTTCAACATCAGATAAACCTTTGGTTCCAATGCGATCCCGACTCACAGGTGTCTGAGGACTAGATCGATGAGGTGGAAGAGAGTTCTCTATAACTTCAACAGCTTCGGCAGGACGACATGTCAGTAGATTAGTATTCATCGAGGCATACCGATCTGTCCGGGTACTCGATGAATACGATATGATTAGTGCTTCATGACACAAACTTCTGAGCGAGGTGTGTTTAAAGGATATATGAGACTGTACTATTCCTCTATTATTCCTATTTATGCTAGGGTTCTAGAGAGCACCTTTGTTGTGGAATGTTCTTTGGACGAAAGGATAAAACCAGTAAACATTATCTATGGGAATGTTGGAAACCGATGCTAGTCCTAGAGACATGAGCATGTAAAAAAATTGTGTTTTAGGAAGAGGATGTGTTAAGGACTGATGCATCTGTAGGGCATCAGACGTGGAAGGAGATCTAATAGAGTTACATGACGTGGTGTGCATTTCGACATGTTACAACCACCCCCTATTTGGAACCCACCAGGCTTAGGGAGCTAGAGGACATGGGAAGAAAGTAGCTGCATGCAGTCAAGGAGTACGACCCAAAGGCTCTGAGAATGATTCGAGGCACGGTCTGTGTCTACTACTAGATACCGTAATAATACACATAGGTACCAATCATTCCTTTCTTCCATGCATCTTTTCCTATACCTAGAGTTTTCAGTAAAACCATTGACTTGGCCCTCAAATCTAGAAATACCTTTGGGAGGAGACTCTATAATCACATATATTCCGACAGTGTGATCTGACCCTTGAGGTGAGAGTTTTGGTTGGAACATCTTTTTGGTAGTGTCGATGCCTTACGACGTTAGTTTTGGTTTGGAAATAACATCCCCAGTTCACACTCAGATTGACTATATAAGGCAACGACATTGTGGATTATAAAAAACGTTTTCATGACGTTTTCCTAGGTTGGAGAAAAATAAAACCCAGACAGTACTGGATGGACACATTCATAAGAGTTTGCAGCCGATCGCTCATGAGTCAGCCATATTTACCTTTATGCCATACATCTCTATAGTTGAATCACCACTATCATCTTTGGAGAAGAAGGGGAAACCCTTCGTGTGGTCGGAGTGATACCCGCAAAGCATTCAGAAGCTAGTGCATGGGCAGACTAGTGACCCAATCATGAAGCTTCTAGTGGAAGGTGTAGGGTACATATATTATTTCAACTCATTAGGGACAATACACGGATGTGTCCTGATGTAGGAGCGAGCAGTGATCACATATGGTTTTTGGCAGCTGAGAAAACACGAGAATATCTACGCTAACCATTACATGGAATTAGCAGCAATGGTATTTGCCTTGAAGATGTGGATAAACTATATTATGGGTAACATTTTTACTATATTATCTAATCATAAGAGTCTCAGATATATCTTCTCTCAGAAGGACCTGAACCTGAAACAACGACGTTGGATTGAATTCCTACTGAACTATAACTTCGAGATAGTCTATACTCTTGGTAAGGGGAACTTTGTTGCAGTTGCACTCAATTGGAGATCTGCTATACAACATTTTGACGAGGCGACAGATCAGTTGGCTACTTTATAGATATCCTTTGTGGATAGAGATGGAGCAGCCTTCCTTTAGTCTTTTACAGTCACTCCCCCACTTCTTCAGTGAGTCATGGAGACGCAGCGTGGGAAAGCTGACTACGAGACACGATGTGCTTAGATATCCATAGGACAAGCACCTGATAGAATTTTTTGATGGTGTGGTGCACTTAATCATCTTCAGAGGATGTAATATGATTCTAGTTTTACTTAATGAGGAAGTGTTAAAATTGTCTAAAAAATCCCCTCTTGTGGTACATCGAGGAGTGGAGAAGTTGTACTAGGACCTTCGACGACAACACCAGTGGTTATGTATGAAGAAGCCAGTAGCAGAGTTTGTCTCTCGATGCCTCACTTATCAGAAGGTGAAGGCAGAACATTAGATACAATCATTCATGTTTCATCCTTTAGATTTCCCAATATCGAAGAGGGATTAAATATACATGGAATTCGTGACGGGTCTTCCATGTACGTCCAGAGGGCATGACACTATTTGGGTGATCATCGAATGACTCACCATATCAGCCCACTTCATACTAACCAGATATGGTAATTATCCCATAGAGAATATTCAGATCATCTAGGAGTAGATGAAGACTACATAGAGTATGTATAAGTCCTATGCTGATAGGATATGGACACCTCTAGAGTTCAAGGATGTCAACCACATCTTTCTACGGGTCTCACCTCGATGAGGTCTACGATGGTTTGTCTGAGGGGGAATGTTATTCTCGAGATTCATTGGACCTTTTTAGGTCCTAAGAAGAGTTGGCGAGGGGGTGTACCACTTAACACTTCCACCTCAGTTGCACCAGGTGCACGACGTCTTCCACATATTCCAGATGTGGAGATACGTGCACAACCCTTCCCAAATCATCAACCATGGAAATATGGCTGTTGAATATGGGTCTACATTTACATAGGTTCTAGTAGAGATTGAGGATAGAAAGAATTAGGTCCTTCATGGATGTTCTATACCACTGGTGCACATTTGATGGTAGCACGGGTGCCTCGAGGAGAGCCCATGGGGAGCTGGAGGCTCAGATGCGTGCTCAGTACTCCCACATGTTCCCATAGTTTTGAGTTGTTGTTTACAGGGATGTAGATCTCTAAGGAAGGGAGAATGTAAGGACTCGTAATTTCCATGTAATTGTTTTTAATTAAATGAAAACTTTACAGGTCCCCAAAATTCGACGGCGCATGATTTCGAGGCCCGAAGTGCCCGAAATGATCCGTAGAATTTTTTGTTAAGATTAAGTTAACGCACGTAAGCAGTTTTCCTAAAAAAGTGGAATTACTATTAAATGGTAACTCAGATCTGAAATCTGAGGGCATTATTATGCTTAGTATGGCAGTTTTACCCTTGGCGCGACATAAGATTAGTCGGTGTCGGCCTCCTATGAGGAAACCCAAAAATGGCATAATCGTTAATAAAATAACTAAATAAATTATTTTATTTTTCAAATGCTTATAACTCACAAATGGTAACTTGGATTAATAATCTAAGACTATGGTTGAACTCATGAGTTTATTCTTACTTTTAAAATATAATAACTATTGCTGGTGCGGGCCCCCAGATAAAATTAGATTTTGGGTGAAAATGAAATAATTATGGAACAATAATTTATTTTTAAAATTTAAAAATTCTGAACGGTAACACAGATTGAAAATTTGAGAGTACGGTTGGGTTCTTTTGGGCGTGCTTCACCTAGGCCGAGACTAACCTTGACCGGTGCGGGTCGAGCGTCACTAATAATTATTTTCTGAACATTTTTTCTAGTGCGTTTAGTAAACACGCGAGCGATATTTTGTAACATTTAAACCAGTTCTCGGAATTGAAATCTGAGGGCACCGTTGAACTTGAAATGCTGGTATTCACTTAAGGAGACCTCAAACCCATGCTCATTAGTCGAGAGTAAAAGTTAGATTTTGAGTTTGTATAAAAAAATATTAAAATAAAGAGAGCTAACACTTTAATTTATTTTTAGCCGCCATGTGGAGGATGGGTGGTTAAAACATCGTCAAGGGAGTTGGATATAGGGCCACTTCACCTTAACCTCTAGTGAGAGGTTATGGTGGTGGGGCCCACCCAAAATCAACCTCCCATGTGAGGATAAATGAGGTGGGGACCACACAGTGATTAACTCCCATATTAATGGGAGATGAGGAATACCTCTCAAAAATCTTCATTAATGGGGGGAACCTTTTGTAATACTCCCATTAATTAAATCCAACAAACCTCTTAAATTGCACCAGTGTAACTTAATTGTCTTTCTCCTTTTAATTTTATTTAACATCGTCATTAAAATTTCGGAAGGTTCATAATAAATGAACCGTTATAAATTCCAACGATCGTTACCTAACTCACTACCTCACTTATTTAAAGGATGCTTTGGGAGAGGTTTTGGGAAGGCTTCACCAAGGGACGAAACACTGGAAAAGTGACATGAAAACAAACACTTGAAGGATTTCGCTTTCTACAATGAAGAAATAAGATTGTCATCCTTCTTCGACTTCTTCCTCGGAAATCAACTGATGTGGAGCATCGTCAACGAGCCGACACAACTCGGGTTTGGATGTTATTGGTGGATGCGACGAATGGTGATCCTCTACGTCTTCTTCCTTGACTCTGTCAATGAATGACATCCACCTTTTTGTTCCAATGTCAACCAACTATGAGCAAGGTAGGTTGTTTATTACTTGATATTATTATACCCTTTTCTTATCTTCTTCATCGTATCAAAAGGTATTTTTGAGGACGTGTTATTTATCATCTATTTTTCTAAATGTGGAAAATGATACTTCTCTAAACACAAAGGGTGTGGGCCTACCTAACATGGCCCGATAACCTCCTTCAGTTTTCTTCCTTGTGGAAATCTTCAAAGCGGAAGCGAGGTGATGAAGGCGCCAATGACAGAGGTTGTGCTACCCATGGGCTCCAAATATCACGCCGCCCCCACGGTACACCGGTGATTTTGGCCGACCACCGTCGGCCCGCTCCAGAATGAGTCGTGCCGAACCTGCCTGCCCAGCCACCATCGGCCGCCCCCGGCCGCACGCTGCCCGCCCCCCACCGGCCTACTCGCGTGCTGCCCGCTCACCCCGCCGGCCTAACCGCGTGCAGCCCTTTTCCAACCGGCCTCCCTGCCTGTTGCCCTCACGCCCCGCACGCCCTACCAGCATTCGCGCGCCCTGCTGGCACCCTGCACCCTGCCCGCGCGGCCCACTAACATGCCCACGCCCTGCAGAAATCTTACGGCATGCCCGAGCCCCAGCTTCTGACTGAACTGATAGAGCCGCCCTGGCCACCCGAGCCAGCCCGCGGTTTCCTTTACGGCATCGCTGGATGAACCGTCTCCGCCTTCTCGATCGAGTCTCCTATGTTGTGCCCCTCACGACACTGCCCGAACCACCCCCCACCTCTTGCCCGAGCCGCCAACTCAGCAACCACTAGGTCAAATCGCCCCCACAGTCTGCTGGGTAGGGCCAAGGTGACCCGGCCAAACCTAGAGGGCTAACCTGCACAACAGGCCGAGTCAGCCCAATGTAGTTGGGGCCAAGTCGTTCCCACCGGGTCAGATCGGACCCGGGCCCACAACCGACCTCTGCACTTTCTTGGGCCTTATCTTTTTCAATAGAAATCTAGTTGAAAAAACCTATACGGTGACGAAATCTTGGATTGAGACAATTATTTTGGAATACCCCACTTGGGGTTTTGACATAGTTGGGGTATGGCCAGGTTGGATTGATACTAAATCCAACCAGGCCCTCAAAATGGAAATGTCAATAACTCTTAGACTGTGCGTCCGATTGATGCCTCGTCCATTACGTTGAGACCCCTATGACAAGACAGTTCTTTGAGGTACTTTTTCGTGGGACATTCTGGCAGTTTATATATTGAAACTTCTCTTGATGAGAGGACCCTCCAGGAATCACGCATGCATTGAGGAAACCTTGTGGCTGGCTGTGCACTAACGACTGTTCTTGGATCATGTGTTGGTATGAATGATCTAACGACTATTCCTAGATCCTGTGTGGGTCCAAAAGTTTTGACAACTGTTCCGAGATCCTGTGTGGGTCGTACATAATAAATGGTCTTGAATCCTATGTAGGTCCGACAGCTTAGCTGGTCATGGATCCTGTGTGGGTCTGATAGCTTTGACGACTATTCCTGGATCCTTTGTAGGTCAGATAGTTCTGACTTCTATTCATGGATCCTCTATGGGTCCGATAGAATAAATGTTCTTTGATTTTGTGTGGGTCTGACAGCTTAGCTGGACCTAGATCCTGTGTGGGTCTGACAGCTCCAACTACTGTTCCTAGATCATGTGTGGGTCTGAGAGTACCAACTACTGGTCCGGGATCCTGTATGTGTCTGACATCTTGGATAAATCAGTGACTACATTTGATCATCCTTATCACTCTACAAAAGCGGTATACATGTGTTAGTTGTGTCAGTAACTCTTGTTTTCTTTCATGATTGAGATGGATTACTTGATTACTTAGGTATATGTATGGAGATATTATCTGTTGATTTCATACTCTTTGGTTTGTCTTTGTGGGATTTTGTGAGACCATGATGGTCTCAGGGTCCCTAATGAGAATTGTTATACTCATTCCTGCACGGGCTTTTCCTGTACGTCGTTGTGTTGATCGCAGACAAAAGACTGCACTGACCGAGGCTGACTGGACAGGACTGGAGAGTACCTAGAGGTGGACCACACGTTGTGACGGTTCTCGGGGGAGATAGACAGACGTGGGGTGTTGTTGAGGCCTTCTGTACCTACCCTTCATGTAGTAATTCCCAGGGGATGATCCTGCAGCTATTTTCCTTCTTCAGTTTCCTTGTACATTATAGTTGGGCCTGTATTTACCACCCAATTACCTTACATCACTCCATTTGTATATAGTTTTTACTTAGTTTTTGCTTATAGTTGGTACTATGGTTGTGTGTGTTTACTGATTATTAAGGAAATGAATTCCTAGTTTAATGGATTTACACCTTTGGCGCTAGTCTCCATCCCCTGGATTATGGATGATGGGCTTGGGATTGTGAAGGGATGAGCCTCGGGGGATGGGTCATGAGAATACTCATGACATTATATTGTATAAGGATTGATATCAATTCATATTTTGTTGAAAAACATATTCCTTATGAATGTATCTAATTTTTAATACCAGACTCTTGAAACTTATTTTATCACATAGAATAAATTCTTTAATCTTCAATAATAGATTTTATCTTTTGTAACAAAATAGATACAATAATGTTCATTTAAACTTCCTCATCCAGATCACCATTCATGAATGTGAATTTAATATCCATTTGAATGATCATGTATCTTTTTTTGAATCAATTGTATATAAAATTATTATAATTTTTAATATTCAAAAAGATCAATGGTTTTTTCAAAATAAATTCCTTAAATATTTGAATACCCATTGCCCACTAGTCATTCTTTGTTTAATAACCCTTCACAATCTTTAATATTCTTGTTACAGAAAAAAACCTCTTGGTACAATTAATTTTTTTTTTGTTTTTTGGGAATGGCTAAGAGTTCCCATGTATCATTATTTTCAATATGATCCAACTCTTCATTCACGGACTAAGCCCATTCCAGAAACCCAAAATATTCATTTACATCATCCAGCTCCACTTCTGAATAAAATGAAGTATGACTGAAATCATTTTTATTTATTCTATTCTAAATCTTCTAATATTTATCCCTAATTATATTCTGAGCTTCCACAATATTCCTCATACTAGGATGATATTTTTGAGTATCATCATCATCTCTTGGAACAATTGAGTCTGATTATTCTTCATAAGTAAGATTTCAATTATATATATCATTTTTTGAATTGTTTTCAAAACATTTGTTACCCTTCTGAACATCCTTATCTACTAGAATACACATGTATTATTCATATCATTCAATGAATGAAAGATCATTTGAATGAAAAATTGTTCATATTTCATTGTTAAATCATTTTAATCCTCTTATTTCTAGAGGTTTTATAATGAAAAATTTATCTTCTACATTGTGTTCAAACATTTTGATGTTCCAACCATTCCTTTTTTAATTAATGGACTCTAGAAAACTATTCTTTGACTCAAAAAATGATTGTTACTGTAAAAAAAACTCATAGAACGTTATACTCAATGTTTTATGCTAAAAACATTTGTTTTTTATATAAACAATAGTTCTCATGAATTTCCCCGCATAGTGACGTGAAGACCCTGTTTAAGTAAGATAATTATTCCCATTTCTACAAAACATTTATTATTCCATTGAGAAACAACATTTTTTTGAGGAGTTTATTAGTAAATATACTCATGAAAAAAAATTTCCTCTGAAGATAACATTCAAATTCTTTAATTTTGATTTCACAGACATTATTTGTTCTCAAATTCTTCACCAAATACAGACATTTCTTCTCAACATTCCATCAAAAAAATTTAATCCTTTTCCCAGAATCTGACAAATGATTTATATATATAACAGACGTAATGGATGTAAAAAATTAATGAATGTAATAATGTACATATCTACATTATTTGATTACATTCTCTTTGGACCAAAAATACTAGAATGGACAAGTACTAGGGATTAATTTGAGTAATTATCTATATTATTATTCATTTAATTTGTAATATTTTATTTTCTTACAAATATTTCAACACCAATCCCTCATTATTTTAAAATATATTTTGTCTAAAACACTATTTTACCACAAAAAATTTATAATTTTTCATTGAAAAAATATCCGCATGGTTTTTTCACACAATTATTTTCTTTCATCATACTCATGAGACTAGAGCTTTGTATTTCACCAACCAAAAAACAAGATTCTTTTTGTGGTTTTGTGTCTTAAAAATATATTTTCATTTTATTATTTTTTCCAAAAAAATACATCTTTTCCAATGATATATTGGTTACCCTCATTATAAAATTGGTAAATAGTTTTGATGTTGTGTTTCATCCTATCAAAATAAAATGATTTCTCTAGTATTATCATTTTATTCCAAACAATGGCTAAACAAAAACCTTTGATTTTAAATGATTCATCATTTCTAAATGTCATTTCCTATTAATTAATGACTTTAAAAATCATAAAAATTTTGATTTATCTTATCATATGAGAAGGACGCCTACATTAAAAAACCCAACATGTTTTTTATTTTAAATCATTTAGAGTTATTTAAACATCAAGATATTTTTCATATTCAATTTCATTAATCACGTTCCACATATTAGAATTGTTATAATACATTAATTATGCTTGTATGAATACAAGACATCCATTTTCGAAGTAACAATGTTGTTCACACAATTTCCAAATAGTTTCCAAAAGATGGAACCTATTTTTATCTTTCACCACAACCTTCTCAAGTTTCGTTAAAACAACTTTCTCTGTTATAGTCATTTGAGGGGTTAATTCACCATCATACTTTTTTATTCATAACATATGGAATAATATTATTGTTATTTGTTTAACCAACAAATGTTTTCACATTAAAATAATCCAACCCTATACCATTAATAACCATAGAAAGAGTATATTCCTCTAAAACATCAATACTAAATAGAATTGTAAATATTTTTATCTAAAAGCTTCGTGTAATTCATTTATAAGGCACATCCATTCCATTATCATTTATAGTTTTTTTAGAATTAATGGAATCAGTTGTATTTGAGGCTTTTCAAGATTCAAATATACGTATTATGAACTCATGGAATTTTGGAAGTTTTGAATTTACTAATTTTTTGGTCTTGGACATTAACATAATCATTTAAACATTCTTATTTTTAGAAACCATTATATATTTCATATCAACCATTAAAGGTAACCATTTTTATCCTTCATAGTATTCTGAATATTAATAAATTCACCAACTTCAAAGAGAGTGTTTTTTAAATTTTTACGTTTCTCTTAATAATTAGTGTGTTTTTCCTGGACATGTTCCAAATATACATCTTTTTCATTCAACGTCAATTATAAATGCCCGTTATGCATCATTTACCCCTAAAGATATTTCATCAAATAATAAATTTCTTTTAGTAGATTATCCTTTTAAACCGCAAAATATTCTTGGATTATAGATGTGGAACATTCAACATCCATCTTTATGTTTTCATTTTCAATACTTAAGATCTTGCTCAAACATTCATTTAACTCTTATTTCAAATGAAATACATGTTGACATTTTGTTTCACCAGAACATTTTCATACAAATATATAATCATTAAATATTCTAATAACATTAATTTAAAAAACATAGTCTATAAATTTTTAGAATTATGTTTCACAACCTTCATCTTATTCAACTATTGATAGGGGTATTATTCTCTCAGATTGGAGAATTATATACCTTTACAAGTTGAATATTTATTCATTTCTCTTCTTTTTTCTTCCATGATATTCTTTTCCTTTTTTAATATTTTTAAATATCCACATATTTATTTCATTGACATGAATTTGCTGAAAAATTACAAATTGGTATACATTCATAACATTTCATGTTATGTTTCCAATTTTACTTATATATTCCTCTATTTAAATTTTCATAAAACTTGTATAAAATTTTATTCCAATGTATACATAACATATTTTTATAATTCGATTCACTAGATTCATCTTCAATAAGAATCTTTTTTGAATTTACAGTGTTGGAATCATAGAAATAAAAGTTTTCTATCAACATTTATCTTGATTATGAGTGCATTCTCTTTTGGAATTTCATAAGTAATGTGATTGTAAGGAAAAAAATTTCAAGATAATGTTTCATGATCTATGTCTTCCAATAAATAATTATTTGCAAGAAATTTTTTGGGAATTATTTTAAAAATATTTTCAACAAATATAGAATCGTAAATATTTTCACCAAGACATTTGATAGTGCTAACAATGTAATTTACCCAGGTAATGAGGTCCCTAACTAATTCAGATTCACCCATCATAATATCTGTATACCTCAATATCCATATCAATTATATTTCATTATATTCTTTTTTATTTCCTTCATATATTATTCTTGAATTTTTACCATATATATTTGGTTGTGAATACACAATTCAACCTAAGGAATTAACATATATAAATTTATAATAATAATTATTTATTAGCCCTCCCATCATTCTGAATATATTAATTATCAATAGATATAAGAGTAGAATTATAGTGAATAGAAGGAAACCCATCAATTTTATCTTTAATAACATCTTATCTAATTGACATAAGATTTGAAAATATTCTATTTATCCATATATGATAATTTATTCGATTAAAAACCATAATACATTTATTGTTCAAAAAAAAAAATTTCTCCACACCTAATGAATAAGATACGGGAACCTATAACTCTTTTACCATAGAAATGTTCCCACATAAGATAATTTTATAACAGATAGAAGGTGGGGTGATTCATTAACATGTTTTCATTTAATTTTCCTTCCAAAGAACTTCACGTCATCTTTAATATTTCAATCCATATTAAAAAAATTCAAAAAAAACGTCCATAGGAACACAAGAATTTATGATTTTACTGTTCTATAATAATTTATACATTTATGAATGCATTTGAAATCATCCAAAAACACACAATCCTCTAGAAATTAATCCTTATTGTGGAATAAAATTATTATAATATCCCCTTTCACAAATGTAGCAGTATAAAAACAATCTAACAATGAATGTGTACTCACTTATCAAAAATGGTGTAAAATAATGTTTTTTTAAAAACGCATCTTACCTATGTTTCTTTCAACTTCTACTAATATGTTCTTTAGAAATATTTTTTTTAATTTTTAATCTAAAAGATTTTACATATTTCATGGACAATCATATAGAATTGAAATATGCTTTCCCAATCCAATCCTTTAATGTGATTCACTTAGTTTGATTCCTCTCATTCAATTTCCCTATATGAGTCTTCCAGGATATGATAAAGGCAATCCAGAACATCATCTGATTAAGTGTTAAAATCATAGTATTGAAATCTTAATATGATTATACATATTGATATGATATGATATCAAATAGAATAAGAGGAAAATCATAATATAATATTCATCTATATATGATTATTTGGAAAAAAAAATTTTGATAGTGTATCATCTCCTTTCACTTCAATCAATCAATGCATCTTCTTCATAGAAAATTTAAGAAAATTTATTCTCTCCATAAAAAGGCAAATATTCTCTCTCATCCATTAAGTAATATTCACATTGTTAGACCTATGAAAAATATGATGTACTTCACCCATTTTTTAGGTGACCCTTATAAGGTTTTGGCTAAATCCCCAAAATATTCCCTCCCATCAAATTCAATAATATATTGATTTTACTTAAATGTTGGAAAATTTTATGATGTTTTTATCTATATTTGAACCTTCTCAATTCTTCATCAATATTCATCTCATATTCTACCATTATTTTACTAATGAAAGTATGATTTCAATCCTCTATTATGATTTCTGAATATATTGAACCCCTCAAAAACATATCTTTAAATTTAATTCAGTTATTATCCCGATTCATAAAGATAATAAAAAATTAAATTTATCCAATTTCAAAATGTTGAAAATATTTTTTATCAGCCCCAATCATTATCATCTAAATTTTATTTCCCTCAAAATTTGTCTTATTGAAACAAAATCATACAGAATAAGGTGGTATAATGAATATGACTGATCTGTTGTGAAGCTTTAACTTTAGCTACTATTTTCATTCACAAACCTAATGTTCTATTTTGAATTAATCCATGAGTTTGAACACATATAAATTTAGATTCAAAATTATCTGTATTATGCTTAAAATTACTGAAAAAACTCAAAAAAAAATTCTTTTAATCTAATCATGAATTCAATTTTCTTGAATTTAATTTGACTATATACGAATGGATGGAATCTAATTTGAATAAATATTACATAAAACATATTTTTTATCTTTATACAAATTTTTCCAATCCGAATATGATATTAAATATATTTCTCAGTCCCCCTTTATTTCATAAATCATGCGTCATGTTTAATTAAATTATTCACAATTTTAGAGAATTCCATGATCAGAAAATCAGCATCACATTTAAATTATCATAGTAATGAAGACTATGATTCTTCCTCAACATGATCAAAGCATCCATGAATGATCCATAGTGATTTTTCTAACTGATTACTTCCATCATCATTCATCCCCAAAATGATTTTCATTTTCATTCATATTCAGTAGGAATCTGATGATACTTTTCATTCCAACCATCTTCTCCTGAATATGATGGTCCATTCCAATCATTATGAGTATGAATCTCTTGAATTTGATTATAAATATGATTTTAACCAATTAAAATTGATGTGATTTTATATTAATATAGTAAATCATTTTTTCTCAAAATTATTCTTGATAACAAATTTCATTACACGAATAAGACCACCTTCATTATTATCTTGGTTATAGTCTGCCAATTTTTCTACAAGATCCAGTAGAATCTCTAGGAGGAGAATTTGGGACAATTATATCACTCCCCACTTAAACTGTGTATTATTCCTATTCTTCATCAGAAAAAACCTCTTATACAATGTAACACACATCTGCATCAAAATAAAGAACTATCTCATTAGGCTTAAGACCACAATCCACAAAGTCTGTTGTTCTAGATGGATAACCAATAGGGATGAAGTCATTATAAATATTATATTTCTCCACAAATGATCACTTCTTCCATCAATTAAAATTTAAATTAACTATTTTGAAAATAAAAATATACCGAAAACAAACATTCAAATCTTCAACATCATCAATTTTTTGATTATCCACATAACATCTAAGATTGTAGATATAATCTTTGGGTATATCAATGAATTTGACCATGATCTTTTATCAGACATGTCATACAAATGGATATTTATAAACATATAATGATTGAGTCTTGTTTATTATTTCATCCCATAGTGGAAGTAAACATGATAATATTATATGTTATCGAAATCTCTATTTTTAGGATAGAACACATGGCTGAAGAACATGAATAATAGCTTAAATTCCCCTTCATGTTCATCACCATAAGGGATCTAGTGACTACTGTCTACTTTTTATTATAGGACAACCTCTTCATAATATAAAATTTCACTATTACTATGGATATATCCTTGAATGTCCCCATAAACCCCATTATGAGGTACTTTTGGTCATATTTCCCATTCCATTGAAGATAATGAGAATTTTTCTACCACAATTAATCATCCTATAAAATATTTCATAACCCCAAAAAAATATTCATTCGGATAGAAATTGTTTTCAAACATTATAAAATATACACAATTATACATTCCAAACAAATTTATCAATTTAATATATTCACAAGTATAAAAAATTATTTTATTTCATTATAGAATACATTGTGCATCAATTTATTTTTCTGATTCGATCGCTTTCTTCGCCAGATGTGGGTATTTTTAAACAACTACAAAAAACCATGCAAATACATTGCATTTAGTTGATTTCCTCACCTACTCTCAAGTATATTCTTCATCTAGCATCATGCAATCCATAAAAATATGTTGAAGGATTATGTGGAATAAGAGAGTAATGAATGATGATCAATTTGAGAGGAATATGAGCTATCGAGAGTTGAAAGGATTAAACGTATAAAGAATTTTTTAGACATAGTCATGAGTTATTTCATGTAAGAAATAAAAATAATAAAGAAAAATTAAACAAATAAAAATTCAATTTGAGAAGAAAAATAATTTTAATAAAAAATATTTACCTATAGAATGGTGAAACTTTCAACCATGGCTCATTAGTGGTGAATGGTCAACAATGGATCATCAATGATGACTCATTAATGATGAGTCAAAAATGGTGACTTATCAATGGTGACTCATCAATGGAATGTTGTCAAAAATAACTTATCATCTAAAAATTTTCATTCTAAATTCATGATAGATGTTGTTTATTCTTTTAGTATTCAATGTCTTTATGAAGATTTTAACAATCAGATATTCAGTTCCAATAAATTCAATAGTTACCTCATGATTTTGATAATAATCTATCATGAAAAGTGAGGTCATACAAAAATGTGATTGTCTCTAGAGTGAGATACTATATTAATTGAGACATTTATTTCACTTGGTTTATCCCAATAAATTTTCACAGGTATATATTATTATCTACTTTCTTGTAAAGTATGTTTCTTCTACAAGAAATTTGCACAAAGAAAACCTAATTCTATGAATTTTGATTCATCAGTTGATAGTGAAGAATAATTTTTTTTCTTACTACACAGTGATACTGTGTATTTTTTTAAACGGAGCCATGTTCTAGTTGTAATTTTTCAATGTTACATAAAATAAGAAACCATGCAACTAAATAACCTAATTAATCAAAAAAATCCTATTGTATAGAGCAATCTTTTATTTGTTTTATATTGGATGAAATTATAAATTATTTTAAAAACTTGTAATTTCAAGACATTGGAATTTTCATGAATATGAGAAAAAGTTAAAACAAAAAAACTATACAAATATATCAAGATATTTAGTATAATAGATAACAAATATTACCTGATGATATAGTTTGATCAACTGATTTACCAGTTTCATCTCTATATAGTATATAGATGGTACTCATAAAAGTATCACTATTTTTGGTGCTTTCAAATCCAAAAATATTCAAAATATCATCAATATTTTTAAATATATTTAATATAATACATAATTTTTTTAAATGATTTGACATCAATGAATAAATTTATGTTCACCCATCAATTTAATTCCAAATTATATTTTCCTTATTTTGGAATAATTAATATATATTGAATCATTAATAGTCCAAAAAATAATAACATAAACATATATTAGTACTATTAAAATATATTTTGAAATTATTTTTAGAACATTTTTTTGATCATGTATTCCATTGGAAAATATTTCTGAAATATGAAAAAAGGTAATCATATCGTTCTAAGATCATGATGATTTTTTAAAACTATATAAAAATTTTCATAAATAAAAAAATATTTAGAAAATAAATATTTTTAAATCCCTGGGGCTATTCATTAGAAAATCCTCAATTATAAAACCACTTCATAATGAAATTCTAACATCTATTTGATAAAGATTTACATAAAATTAATCTTCATGTTAAAGAAGTATTATAATGGATTCACGTCAGGCTCTAGGTGAAAATTGTATTCATAATAAATACCATCTTCATAGTTAATCAATTCTGCAACCAATGTAGCCTCATATATTTTTATCGTTCCTAAATCACCATCCTTGATTCAAAACTCCCATATAGTTCTTACACATATATAGTATTTATGACTATCAACGTGTTCATAAATACTTTTTATTTTACATTGGTTTGGTATTTCTTGAATTTGCAGTACACATAAATCATTATTGAAAGAATTCTTGATGTTTGATGGTTCGTGTTGTGATAATTATGATTGGAGTTAAATTTGATTCAAAATATAAGGTCTTGTTTGTTTAAATCGTTCTAGGTTCTGTATTATTGCATCTAAAGGATGAATTTTATGATCCCTAATATCTCTTGGAAAAGAGGAGATTGTTGTATCATGATTTTTTATATGTTAGGGTTCTTGCTATACAATGGATTAACATTTTTTTTTCTTTATCAGAACATTTAGATCGTTTACAATTGATGTTAAGGTTTGAAATATCTTCATCATTCCTCCCTAAGATATTCTTAGGTTCATTAGGATCAGTTTCAAAACAATTTTTGTGAATAGAATCTTTAATTATTTTGGATCTCTTATAAAAAGTCTATAAGTTATTTTAGAAGATGAATAACTAAAAAAAATTTATTCAACACCCTTGTATTTTAGTTTCCACATAATCCATTGTATAAATTCTAGTCATACTAATTTTTCATAGTCCAGGATATCTCTTGAGGATTCATATTTCATCTATCTATAAACCATTTGGTTGTGGTGTCCTAGGATCAATTTTATTATTATAACCATTTTTATAACAAAATGATTCAAAATCATGATTTTTAAATTCTTGACCAGGATCAATTATTAAGATCATTATCCTAACCCCACATATATATTATATTTATTTGGAATATTTAATAATGAATGAAAAATCATCACTTTTATAAGAAAAAACAATTACAAGGTGTACTATATATTTCATCTACAAGAACATATACATATTGGTTTCATTTAAACAAGAAACCGAAGAATGTCTAAAATTGTTAATATAAACTAACTATAGAGGATTAATGGTTGGAACATCCTTCCAAGATATAAATAAAATCTTATTCTGTATTGTTTTATGATAGGGCTCATAAACTGTATTGTTTGGGAATTCAAGCATTTATAGAAACATTACCAACCTTTTTATAGATATATTTCAATGTTAATTAATATTGCAGTGACCTAGTCTCCTATTCCAAATCCATTATTCATTCTGAATAGCACATAAAAAATAAATTTTTTTAGAATGTTAAGAAAAAATATCAATAGAATAAATATTATCATTTTTAAGGAAGTAGATATTAAATATCATTTATCATAAAAAACAAGAATGAATTTATTTTCAAACATTACAAAAAATATATAATCAAATAATAGATTTATTATTTTTAGAATATAATTTTAACCATCAATATATATACAGTTAGAAATTAACACTAAATTATAATTTCTTATTTGGTAAGGGTGGATGATTTACCCTTTGGAGTTGTTAGAAAAATTGACTTGGCAAACTAATTTCATTGATCGGATTTTTGATATTTTAGTAATCACTAGTCATATGTATGGAAAACCCACTATCTAGACAAAACATGTTTTTATAGAGGTTTTTATATATGATTCTTATAGAGAGATGTTTATAAATTACTGATTTTGGTACTGAAATCTTCTTTGGGTCTAGTTGTGTTAGTAATAAGAGATTTTATCACCCATGATTGTTTAATTGGTTTCTTATAAATATATTTTAATACTATAAAAATAAAATCATTTTATATCTAGTTGAGTTTGAAATTGTACAATATTAACTATAAGATTTGGTGCAAGTCGTAGATCTAGTTTTTTAAATTTTTTATGCCCATGTTCATAACCTATGTTAGTTATATATTTGGAAGCTGTTTTCATTCCATGACGTTTATTTAAATTTTTCATTGCATTGGTAAATCATTTAATGTAATTCATTAATGATTCATTTCATTATTAGAGTTCATTATTTTCTGTCAATAGTTTTCCATTTTTATTTTTTTAAAATGTGTGGTCAATTTTAAGATTTAATATAAAATAATTTGGATTCTTAATTGATATATAGTTAGCTTTCAGTTCTTGAATGGTTTATTCTATCATTTCATAGTATTCACAAAAATAAGAATTTTACATTTTTTCCTTAATATCATTAATATTATTGATTTTAGAATAGATTTATATATTTTTAGAACAAATAGGATGAAGTTTTATTACTTTTACGTGCTTTCTATAAAGAACATATTTTCTTTGTTAGACATATCTCTTTAATCATTATCCGAATCACTAGAGAAATATTTAAAAGAACCACATGTATTATTAATATCATTTTTAATAATATATATAGAACCTCATATTTATTTTTTATTTTCATTTTGGATAGCTTTTTTTAATGTGGTATTTACTCTTATATTCATAGCATGTAATTTTATTTTGAGTATCTTCCATTTCCATATAAATATTTCACTTCCCCTAATCATAATTTCATCTAGAATTTTCTTTCATTAATATATTCTTAGTCTAATAATTTTTTTAATATTATGTAAATTTGGATAATATCACCATCAATATCATCAATATGTTCTTCATCACTAGTATTTTCACCTTATACATTTTCCCTTTTGATTCGAGGTTGTAGTTTTAAATGCTTCATTTTTTTGGTATGACTACATTGATATCTTTGTTGAATGTGTGTTTTTATTAATAAATAATCATCTTACTAATAAATTCCTTGATTGGATGTCTACATACAATAAAAAATCCTTTAATTGAAACTAATATTCCTCTCCCTCTTCCAATAAGTCATCTAGGCAGTCCCATAAGTTGATATTTTTCAGTCACTCTTTTCCTAGGTGAATGGATGGTATTTAATATTTCACTCAATATGGGATAAAAATCAATAATTAGTCCATAATATTACATTTTAAAAGTATAATACAATAATTTATATATATTTAGTCACATTTTTTTACTTTCGATGTTCTTTCATAAGAGAATGAAAGGGTATACCATATTTCAAAATTAGATATGTATGTAGATAATATGTTGAATTCATAATCACACAAGGAACAATAAAATTCATTCATATAATTACATTTGTTGTTGTAATATATGTTTATAGAATCCCTCTACATTACTCTATAGTTTTTTTCATTTCAAAATGCTCTTCTATTACAGTCTGAATTTCAAAACTGATACCTTCAAAATACATGTTCTGTTTTATTTTCCATTGAGAAAAATTTTTACCATTAAAATAAAGATTTATATTTGTAGAACCTCCTTGTATATTATCCATAATGAAATAAAATTCATATTTGAAATAAATTAGATATATTTATAATATATATAATATCATACATTGAAATATAATTAAAATCCATTTATATAATAAAATTTGTCAGAGTGACAAACTAAATAAAAGAGAATTAAGTTCCCAATAATAAGATCAGTAAAATTAAATTCCCCATAATATAATTAATAATGCAATTAATCAATATTACATATCAATATAAGAACTTTTTTTTCATAATGAGTGATTATCTCTCTGTAAAAAACGTTGAAATTATCATAACATTTGAAATAATTCTTAATAGAAAAAACATATATTAACAATAATTAATATTTACTATCAATTTTAAAAAAATATAAATTTAAGAAAGTCGGGGTTTTGTTAAAAACAAAATATAAAATAAAACATGAGAATAAACCATAGGTTCATTCTGAATATGGGAGTCAATCCCCTACACAAGCAAATAACCTGCTTTGAAGAAGATTACAATAATAATTAAACAGATCCACAACCTGTATGAACTAATCAAAATGAAACTATATGTTTTCCAGGTTAAAAGGCCACTTCTACATTTATATATGAGATGTAAACTAGTATAATCGAGACATTGATTTCTTCCATAAAGATATTGGGTAAAGAGATGTAAAGATAAAGATAGAATAATGTGTATTCAGAAATATTAGTTGTATGCTACGATGTGTGATTGATAAAAGTGTAACAAAAAACTTCTTAAAGATAAAAAAATAAATAGAAAGTGAAATAAATACAATGTGAAATGAATTGTGATGCTCATTGTAGTGGGATCATCAATTTTAGGATCCTCATATCAGCATTGGTGAGGAGTTCAAGCATTATTCTTAATGGTTTCATCAAAATAGAGGATTACTGAAATGTGTTGGAAATTATTAATTGATCAATATAAATGTCTCAATAAATATATGTAATGGATTATATGCTTCAGTTTCGATCAAATTCATAGTAGATGAATTGTTATGCCGGTATAGGTTTATAGGTTCAAACCCAAATAGACATGGAATTAAATTATCATTGAACCAATATAGATATAGAATGACCGAACATCCAATATATATAGAAGAATAAATTCAAGGCTGTCTTACAAAATTTGAATGATTTAGAACTTTTCATTAAAAATCATTTAATTTATCAATAAATTTAATTAGTCATTGAACTATTCACATAGAATAACTCTGGTAGAAACAGTTGAATGAAGTAGGTGGTGACTCAGCATCTAACTGCATCTCAGACTGGTGGTGTCTCTGAATGATGATGAATCTGAGACTTATGGTAACATGACCTTTGTGATAGATCATCCTGGTAGTTTATCCATTGTAGTGAAACTACTAGCAGTAACTCCACTAATGGTGTCTCCTCTAGCATATACAATTCTGGAAGTAACTCCACTGGCGGTGAATTGTGTGGTGGTAACTCTATTGGAGGTGTCATATCTAGTGGAAACTCTACTACAACACTCTAACTAATTATTATAAAAAATTTATTCTCATCTAAAATTCTACCATATGACATGTAAATCATCATTACCCTAAGAATATTATATTATGATCATTAGAAAAGGGATTTTCTAAACCACTCTCCTAAAAAAAGCTAACATGAACAAAAAAATATTTATATATTATAATTAAATTTAGACATAATATTTAAAAATATTGTATCAATTTTATAAAATTAAAATTTTTTTATTAATAAAAATATATAATTCTATTGATCATACTTTATAGAATTAAATTTCCAAAAAATAAACATTCTATACATAAATTTAATTAATTATTATTCCATGAAAAATAAAAAAAATTACATGAATATAATTATTTTTGGATTCTATATATTATTTACACACTTAATTATTTCCATTAATCAAAATAAATTAATTTAATATATTTTGATAGAATCTATTCAACCAAATAAATACAATTTTATTTAAAATATATCAATTTACCACAAATTTTTTTTTCTTCATTTCTAAAATGTTTAATGTAAAGGTTAGTGGTTCTTAAAATTTCCAATAGAGTAAAAAATAAAATCCACCTGGTTAATTGAATAAAAATAGACAAATTAACATTGAAATAATAAAATATATAATAAAATAATGTTTATAATCAATAAAATTCAATTTAAACATTATATATTTATATTTGATTTCTTATCAAATATTTTCACTCTACTTTTATTTATTTTATTATATTTATTAATAAATTTTTTTAATCAATATATTAAATTTATATAGTTAATACAAATACTTTATATAATTAAAAATTATTAATTCAACAAAATAAAAAAATGAATCTTATTAGAATATATTTTATATTATTATGAGAATTTTATAGATTTATCAATTGAATTTTAATTATTATTTTAATATTAATTTGAAGTAAATAATTTAGTTATATATTTTATTAAATAAATCATTACATAAATTCTTTTTCATGATCAACATTAGTTATCAAACAAAATCATTATATTAATTTGACAAATATTTTATGGGGCAATATATTATCCATGTTTTAGAAATCACATTTGGAAATCACACATTACATCATGAGAGGTTGGATTATTCAAAACATTATAGTTGTGTAGTTCCATGATTGAATTTATGATGATGGGATCATGAATTATATTAAAAAATAATAAATTTCAAGGTCCTATATATTTCATTATTGTCTAAACATCTCAGAATGATTCCTTTAATCCTGGAGTGTCATATTTATATTTTAATGATGAAAATCCAAATATTATTTTTCTCGAAACCCAGTGTGATGTGATCCAATTCAATAGTGTGGGTAGCTAAATATAGGAATATACACTAAATTACTCATAATATTTATCATTGTGTGGTTCATATACCATGGCGTGATATAGTGTTTAAAAATTTTCCTATACAAGAAACCATTTTTATCACTTATAACCCAAAAAATTTATATAGAATCCTATCAATTAATTATTATAGAAAATACATAAGTTAATTTGATGATTCATTGTATCAATATTCATTATTTGACTCTTGGTATTTCAGTGTGACATTATTTTTAATAATTGTGTTCATTGAATACATTTATTTAGGGTAAATTTATATTTTTATATAACATTCTCCTTGCAGTGTAACCATGATATGATCCTACTACAACCATGACATATCTAGAATATACTCTTGTATTATCAATCAACTCTGTATTTATTCCTTCCATTCATACTAAATTATCATAAATCACCAATTCAAAAATCAAAAAACTACTGCAGTTTTTCAATTAGTGATTGAAACAGGTGTATGTTTAGATGTTAGTTAATATACTACAAATTAAGATTTCACCACGTAATTTTTATAATTTAAATAATAAAATTCATTTTAGTTAATGATATATTAACATAAAATAAATTTAATATATGGATTCAATTGTTTATTTATTAAATATTAGTACTAGGAAAAAATAATTTCTTATTTTCTATTATAAAATAGCTTATGAATTATATAATGATATTCACGTGAGAATTTATTATGGAAGTGAATCAGAAGACTATATTTGGACTTCGATGACATCACTAGAATAAAATATTACTCCTTTTGTTTTAAAATTTGAATCTCGCTTAATATCCTCAAATTGTTTATGGTGTGATATCAATGAGAAATATAAAATTTTGAATTTAGTAAACATAAATTCTTAAATTTAAATTTATATCCAAATGTATTTTTTTCCATGTTGTAAAAAATATATTGTAAAATTAATAGTTGATACAGTAATATTACAAGGAAAATGTTTTATTTAAAGGGATTCATGTTTATTAATGTGGAAAATATAAGGAGTTCAATGTGCAAAAAAATAAATAATGATGGTATAATTAGATGGTATGAGTATTGATGTTTATTCATGTTCAAGGATAAGAACATTATGAATTTTATTCCATAATCTAACCAATATTCATGAATGATTCAATAATAAATATTACTCATGGATGTGTTTTTTGGGAGGTATTTAATTAATGAAGACATATTCATGGCACTTTTCATAGATATAGATTTATTTTATTTAACAAAACACTGTAAAAATAGAACCATAATGATAATAATGATGTCTATCAAATATTTTATGCCAAACATATAATTATTTTGGTTATGTTAAAATTTTCAAAAGTATTTTAGTAATGATGTTCCCATGTCATTGGTAATGTATCATTTTATAAGGGCATGAATCATTGTTAATAATTTAAAAATTTATAATATAAATTATTAATAATGAAAAAGATTCTCTATCCTCTATACATTGAACTCTCTTTCAATCGTTTGCAACTAGGATATACAATTCTAAAACTCATAGATATATTTTAAATGGTACTCTCTAATGTGCATGACTAATCATTGCTACTTTTAATTTGATAAAATATAATGTTGAAAACATATCAATTATGATGATTACAAATATTTTTCCAGTTATCATACATTCTACAACAAATATATAGTGTGGGAATGTATCTTAATTATCCAATAAAAGATATATCATATTTTATGTAATCCCCATCTCTATATAAGAAATATATAATGAATATTACACTTGAACCCTCCAGTCATCACATACTCAAATTATTTTTTTATAGGAATAAATTCATTTATGAATTCCTTAATATTTTAATTAGAATATAATATCTTTTACATCATCAATATCAATTTCTCGAATACTAGAATGTTTTCAAAAATCATAAATGTATCACATCCTACAACCTTGTCATTTCATATGAGAAATAATTCCAATGAAAATAAAAGAAGACTTCAGTCATATTCCCTTTCAATCTAAATGATGTAGAAAAATTGGAATATATTTCACGTGCCTCCATATATTAGTAAAATAAAATAATCATTAACATTTCAATATCTATCACATTTTTGTTATTTTATACAATTAATCAATTGTATATTCTCATATTGATACCACTATATCTATCTTTTCTGTCAAAAAAATTCTTATATTCAAGGAATTTCACATGGATTTTGTATACATGTTTATTTTCCATAAATCTCAGAGATAAAATATCATTTAAATATTTTTTATATCTCCAAAAAAATTCCAGAATACTTTTTTATTTAGACTCACATGATATCTAAAAATGTCAACTTCATTAATTCTCAATAAAAATTAATATCATTTCATTTGTTAAAATTTTGTGAGGCAATTAAGGCCTGATACATGACTTCCTTATATAAATTCTTCATTCAACTCAATCCATATTGAATGATAACATTCATGATGTGGAGCTCTAAGTGATACATTCTTCATTATGTATCATTGTATGGGGTTTTCAACAGAACATGATGGAATCCCATGTATCATAAAAATTTACAAACTATAAATCATTCCATGCAGTGTAATTTCATGGGGTTATTGATCACAAATTCTAAATGTTCCACTTTATATATCAAATAAACTATTCATTAATTACTACATAAAAATCATAATGTGATGAATATAGTTTTAATTAAAATATTTGTATTGTTAGTGTTTTAGCTTCATGATATATATTCCAGAAAAACATGAAGATTCCTTATATCTTATTATAATTGAATAATTAATAATAAAATAATTTTATATAAAACATAGAAGTAATCTATAATTTTTTTATTCTTATATATTAACTATAAATAATTATTCATCTCCATCAATCTTTTTTAAAATGAATATGTTTTTTAGAATAGATTTATTTTAATAATTCCTTACAAAAACTATTAGATTCATCATAAAATTTTAATTTTTTACTTATGAAATATTACATTTCATCTGAATTCTTTAATATTTTACACTTTTCTATAATTACTCTATATAATATATGATACAACCTATAGAAATTACCATACGATTTTTTAACAACTAGAATATTGATAAAAATATCTAAACTATATACTATCATTATTCTTAAATATTATATCACCTTTATAAATTCTAAACATAGAAAAAACTTATAATATCCCAAAACAATCTCAATAACATCCAAAAAACAATTGATGGTTTAAAAAATACTACAAACACTCAAAAACTCGACATGTACTTAAATACCACATCTTAATTCAATCAATTTTAATATATTTTTTTTCTAAAACTAACAAGTCATTGTAATTTTTATCAAACCATATCACATATCAATTATATTATTTTCGACACCTTCAATCCAGAAAATGAAATATTTTGAAATAATTACATCCCACATTAAAAATAAATTTGTGTTTTTATGAATAAATTTACAAACCCCTGGATCAATACACTCAATTATCCTAAATTTGGTGGAATAAAATCATTTTATTTTGGATATTTAACACTCAAATGTTATATATATTTCTTCAAATTAAAAAATAGAATGTAATTGGTTGTGATGATGTCCAAAGAAAACCATGTTAGATACAAGGTTTGAATATATTTTTTCACCCCCAAACATAACAATCACTCATGGGTAATGTATTAGATAACCATATTAATATTATGTTCTATTTATGAATGAAATTTTGGTCTAATATATACATTTAAAACTTCTCCATGGAAAAATGAAATTTAATTTCAATTGGTTTATATCTAGAGTGTTGTATTAAATTCATTCCACATTTTTTATGACAATAAATAATCATTTTATTTTCAATAATCCTCATAAATAATATGTTTTTACATTTTTTAGTTCATTTAGGTACAATTACTTGTATTAGAAACATTCATTTCTTATGTATCTATTAATATTACCATGTTCTACTTCACTCAATTCAAGATCACAATAATTCTTACTAATTAAATTGTCCACTCAATGTTGGTATTTTTATTTTCAATAAGATCCCATTATTTATAAGTTTATATTCAATTTTTGTGTGATTGTAGCCATTATGAATAAATATATAAATTTATATTCCATTGATTACTTTTAGAACTATCTTTGTAGACATGAAATTATAAATTTTATATCAAATTAATCCAATTATATACTTTTCTCAAGATAGATAATATTATATCTTGATAAAGGGAGATAAATTAAACTATGAATTATACATCAAAACTATTTATCATTAACAAGATATACTTTAAAATCTAGGATTTTATTCACCCCATCATATATGGAACTATATACCTCTTTAGTGATTTTCATTATTTTTGTCAATTTTTTTTAATAAAACCTCTCTCGAAAATTACATTGCATATTTTATTTTCACAAAAACAAATTTCAATAAATTACCTCATCTATCCTATCATAATTATCTCAAAATAATTAATCATTTTTCATGAAAAATATTCCCATGAACACTCTTTCTCTCATAAAATATATGATTTATAAATAATAAAAAATAATATAAAAAAATTTACTAGTTTATATTACATAATTAATTGTTTTAAATATCCCTTTAGTAAACATCATTTCATATAGAAAATCCTTTAGATATAAGTTTACTGATGTTGGTTAATGATTCAGTAGAAAGAGATATTTCTTCTACCTGAAAAAAATTCGTCCATCGTTTTCTAGATAATTTTTTTCAGGGTTTCCAATATAAAATTTTTGCACTCTCTCGTTGCATGAATTAATGATTCACAACACTGATATAAATTTAATAATAACAAGGATTAGATATATCCAAATTAATTATTATATTTTCATGTACATCAATTTTAGAAAATATTACTATATATTCAAAACATTCAACCAAGTCATTACATAATAATAAAAGGAAATTTTTTTTGATATGTCACCTTTAAAAAAATAATTTTATTAAATATGAATATTATTTTGAGAAAATATTTTATTTTTTGTCATTTAAAAATATCTCAAATTAAATTAATTTCAATTAGATATAGCTCAAAAATCAAATTATCTATCTATTAATTTTCTTTAATAAACATAAAAAATATACCTTTCAAAAATTTTATATTATGTGTTTTTTGTTTTTTAATCCTACATGTTTTTATAGTAGGATTAGTTTTATTTTTTATCAAATCAAAAACATATATTTATGTTAGAAATTAAATGTATTTTTCATATAATATTATATTTTTCAAAAAGATTCTTTATATTGGGATATTTTCAATTAGAGTATTCACCAATACATTCATAAACACTTTTCAAATAAGAATAAATGTAAACAATATGTGGTTCATTCAATGATTATTTTCCAAAGGGTTTTCATAGAATAATGTTTGTTCAGTTATCTGAATCAACATGATATAATGTAGTTGGACTACTATAGTTGGGATTATTTTCAATGAACATAAAATTAGAATAATCATGATTATTATAAATAATATTGTTGTTGTTGTTGTTTAGTTTTCTAGGGGAAATGTATCCTAATAAAAATCCCTATACAGTTTGGTCTTCAATCATTTCGAGAGTATAGTTTTTAATCATTATTAGAAATAGATTAAAATTAAATTTGACATTTTATAAAGTTGGTTTATTCTTATACAACATATCATACAAATGAATATTTAAATTTTTTTAGGAAACCATCAATGTTTAATATGATCATATATTTATATAGCACCACTCTAAAAGAACATTTAACTCTTAAATGCTAGAAGGAATTTACTAAGAATTTCCACCAGATGTCCAACCAATATTTCTAAAACATAATAGGAGTACAAAATGATATATATTTATGTTTTATCACATGTTAATAATTAATTAAATCAAAATATATTCGTGAAAATATGCTTTATTATAATATCATAGAATATAGATATAAATATTAAACTTTATCTCAAAATTCTGTATAAAAATCATAAAAAAACCCATCACCACCGATTTATGTCTCAAATACACCATATTATTTATTTTTACCAAATCATAAATAAATATGTTTATCTTTATGTCAGTTAAAGTGGATTGATTTCCTATTGGACCCCATAAATCCAAGATAATAATTTGATTTTCTATGATGGATCTGTATTATTATCATTCTTGTTTTCTGAGAACCATCATTACCTTTGGAAAAAATTCAATTGTCCAATTATTTATCTCTACCCAATAGATATCCATCACCTAATTATAATTCAACTAGGATTTTACTAAAATTATTAGGAAAAAAATTTCCAACTATAGAATTATAAAGAGAATTTTCTTTTTTTCACTAACATAATTAGATTTTATTTGATCACCACTCTTGAATTTATTACCACATGATCTTATTTCATGTACTGGAAATTATTCTATTGATAATTCAATAGGTAAGATAATAAATTTTTTTAAAAATTACATCATTCCAATAAATAAATGGATGGACTAATATAAATATGGTTTTTTGATCTCGTGAATAAAAAAATCATTATAAATGTTTAGATTTTGATATTCAATGCTAGATAAACTTCTTAATATAATGTTGAAATCGATAAAATTTGAAAAAGTAATTTAACAAAACACATATTCTTCAATGTTTGTAATCATCATGATATATTTATTTATACATTAGAATCATTCACACCCGAGGATCCATGGATATATTTAAGAGAAACTTAAAAAAAAAGTGAAATATTAGTTTTATCAAAGATATTACCATTATTATTCCATGTATCCTAAATATATTGTCATAACTTTTTGAAATACAATATCATTCTGGTGACTTAATTTGTCAAATATTCTTCACATATATAATAAGCATCAAGTCTACAGCGTGTAGGAAATACTTATAGGTTTATGATTATTCCATAATTAATATCATTATTATTACTCTTTTTCAAATGTTATAAATCCCTTAATTTAATCATTTTCTATGTCCATTAAAATGAAATGTTAAAACATAAAATATAACTATTTTATAGAAAGGATCCAATAAAATTATTCAATACACAATATTCCTAGCAATTTTTTTATTCTGAAAATAAAATCGATTTTTGTTTCAATGTACATTAGGATGAGAATTTTTTTTTCATTGGATAAAAATCCCTTCATTAACTCTTTTTTAACTCCCATGATATATAATCAGTCTTATAAATATATTTCATAACCATGGATTTCATATATTTTTCTTTTGAACCTAGAATTCATTGACAATATAATTTGTTCATTCCTATTAATTTTTTGAGAAGGCGATCCTTATGAATTTATAGAATATTTATCTTTAGATCATTATAAAATGGAATTTAGTTTTGTATCCCTATTAATGTTATATATCATTTCATTTAGGATTTACTAATTAAATGACACCTTCACTATTCCATGTTCAATTATTTTTCCTTTTCCATAACTCTCATATCTATATTCATCTTATGGGATTTAATATCCCACATATTTTGGAAATTAATATCAACACCATAATCAAAATCTAAATCTGGCATGTTATAAGATTACATTTATTCTCCATGTCCATTGATTCAAAATATTTCATCATTTAATTCAATACGATCAACGAAGATGAAAATAATTTTCTCACTAGGTTTCTTCAGATTGACTAAATGTGATATTGTTTACACTATCATCCATGATTAAAATTCATATTTTTTTCATTGATTAATATCATTGTCATTATAAAATTTAGATTTTTATTTAGAGTTTAACCTCCATTAATTCTTATAGGGGATTTCAGCATGTTCACCATCTTTAGAACCTCCTTTTTCTTCCTTGAACAATTAGTTGTGAAATGTCTAATTATTCCACACTAGACGAAAATTATTGGATGTTTTACATTATAATTTTCTTCTAGTTTTTATATATTTAGATATAATTTCCATTATTATATTAAAATATTCATATTTTTAATCTTCATATTATAATTCAAAAATATACACAACATCAATAGGATTAATTTTGATTTTATTTATCAATTCAAAATCCATTTCATTCAAATCTTCTTTTAAACTAATTTATATATTCATTTATAATATTATAGATGTATTTAACATAATTCATTAATATAGAGGTCAGATTTTAGTTTAATAATGAAATAATTTGATCATTCTAATGGGGAAAATATCTTAGAGGTTTCTAAACAATGTTTTTATCCTATAGAGTGTCTATATATTCCATGATGGGACTAACTATATCATTTAGTGTTCTAATGTGGTCACCAATTATATCATCATCTTTTATAAATATATATTCATTAATTTATATCAATATATTTTATTTTACTTGTTTATCTATAGAATTTCTTTAATATATATTCTTTATATTATTCAACATATCTGTAGATATCATTTGTCACATACATTTTAATATACTAATCCAGATAAGCAATAAATTTTTTATTTTCTAGATTATATATAAATACAAATTTCTTTTATATGAAAATTTAATAAGAGAGTATTCATGATACTATGAAAAATATCTTTAACAAAATCACTCACTTCTTTATATTTTGATTATAAATAGGGGATTATCCTATTATTACTATATGAATTGTTCTCCCCACCTTGCAATGAACAATTTTTTTTTTACTCAATACCTAATTTCCATAATCTACTCCAATAATGATATTATCATTTATTGATTACCTATAAGTATTTTTTACAACATTATGTAACTAGATATAAGAAAATGTATCACTAGGATGTGGTGGATTTGATTCTGTGATATTATTTTCACAACTTTTTTTTTGAAATTGACCTATGTCAAAATTTAATTTCATGGACCACTCACCATTAAAATCTCAAATACATGTATGCAATTAATATAAATAACATAACAATGGATACTGAATTTTATAATTCTCACCAAAAATTTGGGTGACTACATACTTTTGCATTTTGAATGTTACTTAGGAACATGTGGATAACTTGTCAATTGTTGTTATTAAAAATAAATGTGAATAAATCCAGTAATATAATTATCATACAAAGAGTTGGAATGTATCATCACATACCCACAAAAAAGTAATAATTCTTCATATAATAATTATCTATCAATAACAGCATATCCACTAATTTGATTTTAAAACCCACAAGTTATATCACATTCATCTTTTTTTAATTGCAATGGTTATTACATGAATTCATATATGTATTCTTAAAAGTGTGCTTGATATTAATCGTCGTAAATATTAGGTTTTATACTACAATAATATTCTCAAAAATAGTTATTACACATTGACCATCCAGTATATGCATTCAAAATTAACAATATATTAAGTATTAAATATTGAAAAATGAAATCATTCTTCTTTTTCATAAAAATTTTCAATTTTTAATAAAGAATTTTTCCTTCAAAAATTACTAAAAATAATTATACTAGAAACCTCAATAACTATCTTGTGTTTTAAATCATCAATAATGTAGATTATGAGTATCAACAAATTTGAAAACCTCAATGATCATATTCTCTTTATGATATTTTATAAATTATTCCGATTTTTCATTTTTATTTCAATAAGTTTTAATTTCAAAAAATATTAATCATTAAATTTCATTTTTATAGATATTTAATATTAAAAAAAATCTTCTAAATCCTACTTTATTTTACTCATATAATATCTTAAATTATCATGTACTCATTTTATCAACCAAAACTATACGCCTTTAATAATTATGGGTTCTCAAAAACCATTTTAGTCTGATATATCAATTCATTGTAATATTGAATTATTTATATAAACACACAATGAATGAAAAATTTCATAACATATAATAATATAATAGATCTCCCTAATGTTACATTGAACATCATAATATTTTTTATGGCATTTTATATATAATTAAATCACAATTTTTACATTCTGATATATCTCTTTGATGATCATGCTTATCAATGTAATTTTTAAATCTATTTAAACATTCATAAAAAATAAAATTTCATATGAAACAATATATGTATCAACAATTTGAATAAAAAATTGAACTAAAAAACCAAATACATACTTCTAAACTCTTTTATAAAATGATAATGTTTTTTTTGGACGCGGTTAAAATTTTGGGATTCCCTTAAATGAAAATCACATGCTTTAGATAAAATGATACACATGTGTCATGGAATTTTACAAATCAATGTAATTTTTGTTAATTTTTATCATATATATTTGTACCCAATTATAAATATAATAATAATGGAATAAGTTATCATAAAAATTCAACATATCATACACATTTTTGGTTTTTTTTCAAATACACAACCATCAAACAGAGAAATATTTTAAAAATAATTATTAGATAATCATATGCTTTAATTTGTGAAGTAAAAATCAGAAACTTTTACAGGAATACTAAAATATATTTTTCATACTTACATATATCTAAAGAAATTTTCAATTTTACTCAACTATAAAGAATTTATTATATATTATATTCTATTAGAATATACTCCAAAAATTTCATATTATATATTATAAATTAAAAGATCCCCAAAAAACTATCACATTCTCAAAAAATATTCACCACCAATACGAATTATAAAAAAACAAAATAACATTTATCTCCCCGTAGAAACATTCTCAACAATTTTTGTGGAATATCATTCATATTTGAAAAGAAGTAAAACAAACACTCAGTACTTTTATGGGTTATTCCATATCTAATATTCAAATATTATAAAATGATTAATGTAATAGTAAATGAAATAAAAACATTATCTTTCATTCTAATCGAATATATATAAATATATTGATATAAAATTAATTAGGTGCAACAATATTTTACATCTCTATCTAAGGATTTGTTTTGAACCAAATAGATCTTTGTTTTAGATTAATATATGATACCAAATAATATTATGTAATAATTAGTATGACCCTTGTATTAGGATAGAAATATTATAATGAATAAAAATTGATTTTTACACTTTATAACTGACAATGTATAAAACATAGCGTCCATTAATGTATTCATTTGTATGTTAGGGGTTCATGGTTAGTATTTATTCCCCACTACATTTTCTTGGTGAGATAAATTTCGTGATATCCCTTAAATGTTGAATTCATTTAAATAAAATCCTTGAATAATACCTATATATGGTAGTTTATTTTGTTGATAATCATTTCATTAGTATGAACACAACCAATATGGTATTTTCGTATTGTATGACATGTACATCATGTTGGAACTTGTTTATGACATAAATATAAAATATATGATCATACATAGATTATAAATTTTATTAACCTATCTATATGGATGAGGGGCTTCTCATTCACTAATTTTCATGATGCATGACACGTGATATATTCATTAATCTAGTAAATTTTGTATTCACAATATAATGAATATATTTTGAAGATGTAAGGGATTTACATACTTCATGTCCCATTCTAAATTAATGTTTAATAGAAATATATAACATTATAATGTATGATTATATATGGTGTACCTGGTAAACATATGTATTATGATACATGTGTTTGTTAGAGAACAATCTAGATAAATTTTTTTCTTAACGAGCAAGAGGAAATGTTATAGGCATCACATATATTATATTTATTGATCCAATGAAATTTTTTTTCTACAAATACTAGACATTAATTAGTTTAAAACAACATGATCAGTTAAATATGGATAAAATATTACTAAAATAATTTCATTAAATGTTATTTGGATTTTTATGAGATTTTTTTTAAATGGGTTATTAAATGGGTATTACATATGATGTAATATACAAAAAAATTTATGATATATTTTCAAATTTTTTGGGGATGACATCCAAAGAAAATTAAGATATGGATTTTAATGTTATAGTATTTGATAATATATCATTTAAAATGGTATAGTCGTCTATTTAGGGTAGTGTAATTGGGATATTCAGAAGAATAATCCCTAAAGTTATGTGATATTGTAGGGTAGGCTATAATATATCATACATAAATGTATAATTTTTTGAAACTGAATATATTTAATCTATTAGGTAAATTAAATTATAAAATAGAGTGATATTGTTTGTTGCCTCTTTGAGTGTGTAATATTTTACAACATCGTTAAGTCATAGTTAAATGAATATAAGTAATTAATTCATTCGACACTGCCTTAAATCATTTATCCATCAGACGATTAAGGATCTGAGAATTGAATCTATTACACATAGGTAATCATTTATAATGTCTTTTTATAAGATAATATAAATTGATGTGTCATTTCCAAATATTAAAAGAGATATAAATAAATGAAGTACTCATACATTTGTTAAATGTATTTGTGAATAAATAGGTTGGGGTTGAATCCTTGTTCACTTTATACTAGAGTCTTAAAAATTATTTTTTTATGATCCTCGATTGTTTCCAATAGATGATACTCTCTCCCTACCAAACCTCTATCATCAATCTAAAATTTGAACAAAATGTATTATCTTATCATAGAGGTATTAATAGACCCACCATAAGAGTAATATGTTATTAAAGGAATCCAATGGATAAATCAAGGAGGGGGAAACCTTTCGACTCTTGCATAATTATGATTAGATTAATTAAAGGAATATTAAAAAAGTGTTGTAAAATTATGTAAGGTCTACAGAATTTATTTTTAGTTTCATTTTATTTATTATCAATATAATGGTGTTATTGAGATTTATTGCTTAATAATGATTCTATCCCATATATTAATTATTAAATAAGCATTTATATTCCTTTAATGTAAATTATTAATGTTTATTAATATAAATAATTTTGGTTATTTCAAAATGTAATCCATGTACATTTAATCTTAGGAAGAAGGATGGGGAGGAGGAAAATGACATTGTCGGATTGAATTTTTTTGGATAACTTACAGATTTTGGAAACTTTTGTGAATGTTCATATCATGTATGAGTGTTATTAAAATATTTTTCCTATGTTGAATGGTATAATATCTATAAAATTAAAATTTATAGAGGCTTTGAATAAATATATTTTTATGGTCATGGAATAAATAGAAGAAATTTTTAATCATAATTCAATTGATAATGGAATGTATTTCATAATCATGGAATGTATGTAAAAATTTAATCATTATATGGATTATCTAGATAAATGATGCATATGATCTTGTCCCACATATATGATAACACAAGATTTTTCATGGGGAAATAGTTGCTAAAAAATAAATTATTATTATAATACACATGGTTTACCAAGAATCAGATTATTTATCATTCCTGACAAGTTGATATGGAAAAAATATGTTTTATCCAATATATGGGTATATAAATATGATTTTAGAAATATGATGCATGTTATAAAACCACTCATCTGTAGAATCTGATATTGTTAAATATAATCCTTTTTTGTCAGTCATCTATAAACATACATTGTGAAAGAAGATATTGATGTGAATTTGAAATTTGTTAAACATTTCAATTAATGTAAAAAAAATTTTCCATATATAGTAGATATTTTGCTTCCTGAAATAAAATTCTTTGGAGAGTATAGATTACAAGATATTGTGGGAGTATATCTATTATTATACCAGTGTTATGTTGAATAATTAAATGATTAAACTTGTTTAAATTGCGACATCAATGTAACATGAAATAAAAAATTAGTTTCAGATGTGATATTAAAGAAAACAATTAAATATTTTCATATTATTATAAAAATAATTGTGAAAAATATAAAATTATTTATCATATATATAATTATAAAAAACATACAAAGATATCATGGAAGACATTTAGAATTCTTAACATCATAAAATTTTATTGCATAGAGTTATGGACCATCAGTAGATTGTCTATGGTGTGTAACAATATATATATATATATATATATATGTATATATATATATATATATATCCATTTAAAATATCTCCACCATTCGAACAAAAATTATTACTATATGTCACCCAATAAATATGTTTATTTGAAGGGATGTGATAAATTATTTATCATGTTAGTTGTATGAATTATATTGAGAACTGATTAGTTTAACAAAACCATAAAATTATAGCAAATTTTAATGTTGATATGATGGTATATAATTTATGATATACCATACTGGGATTCTTTATTAGAAATTGATATAATTATAAAAGGATGGTAATAATATAAAAACATTTATTGGTAAAATAATGTAATTATTGTATCAGATATTATTGGAGATATAGAGTGTTATTTTTAATTATATCATTTATTAATGAATGATATGAAATATAGGTGAGGTGAAGCTTATATTTCCTACTTTTAATTTTGGATCAGAATATACAACCCCAAATACTAAGAAAACAGTTGTTATTTCTTACATACTCTATTAGATTAGGGAGGAGACTGGCTTTAGTCATCTACAACTAGAATGGAGGGATGATTTTTACCTTTCAGTTTAGAGGTCATAGTATCGGGACCTTCATAGAATCAAATCATATAATTTTTTGGAAATTTTTATATTGAAATGATAAACCTATGATAATGTAGAATGGATGGTTTTTTAGAATATAATGAAAAATTATAATTCCCATATATGGTTATCATTTATTGTCCACGGGTCAAAAGGAATTCAAGACCACCTTATAAATTGGTATAGGTGATGAATCCACCTAAATGTTAATGACTGATAATAAAGAGTAATTTTTTTCCATAAAAGAATTTTAATTATGAATTAAAAATGAATAATGAAACCATTAGTATGGTATATTACCCACATAATTATAGGTAATATATATATATATAGTGAAAAAACTATTCCCATTTACCGAAACTATGGTGGCCTCATAAATAAAATTTATACTATAATGGTGGGTGCTAAATTATTTAATATTAATAAATTTTTATTTTTTTTTATTTTTGAGAAATCATCCACTAGCACTAGTTAGAGGGAGATATATCACTTCTTTACACACCCATAGGGGAGAGACATAAAAATAGCCCACTTTATATACAACATTCATTACAGAAAATAAGAATTTACATACATACCATGAACTTGATTCGTACAATATTATATGATAATTTAATAACTCCATCCCCAACACAAAGAGGAGGTATTTAAACCTAAATATAATTAAAACATTAGTAAGAATAATATCTTATAATAAAATATGTCATGTTTCCACAATGATCAAACAAGTTTCATTTTTTACTAATATTTTTTGAGGTAGTGATTATATTTATTTACTAATGATTGTATCCTGATAATAATAATCTTGTTTTACATATAACTAATATAAACAAATGGTACTAGTTCTATCATTTCGAATGCAAGAAATATCATTAATGGTTACTCACCAAAAATTGAATTATTCTTTATATTTTTCATCTCCTACTTCCACATATTGAAAATGAAATTTTTCTTCTATCATAATCATGTTTTCACATCTGTATACATAGAAACAAACATTATTATATCCCAAAATTTTACATCTTTAATATTACACAATTCTCATCTAAATAATATTTGGATTATAAAAAAACACATATTTACATGACTTTATATTAATGTTGGACACCATTAATATATCATACACAATAAGAGAAACTTCTTTATGATAATATTTTAATTTAATATTCAAATTCAAAAAAGTATCATTAATAAACTATTTGAAAAAAATAATTTTATTTTATTACTTATATATTTCAATTTTTTTCATATCTAACTGTTCTATTCATATTTTTTTTAATAAATGTTAAATGACATTAAAATAATTTTCACAAAAATGATACCAAAAAATTATTCTCCCAACATGGTTCACAAATATTTTTCATACTATAAACAAAAACGACTTATGAAAATAGAATGGACCATTTTAGTAATTATTTTTAATAATAGTGCATTTCACCACATTAATTTTATCAAATACCATTGATTTCATTGAAAAAAAATTTCCATGGATAAACCATAATTATCCAATGTTATGTATAATAAATTCTTTTTTTATTTAATCTATGTAAAACATGTCTCAAAATTTTCACAAATATATATTTTTAAATCTCCTTAATTTATTGACCTAATACATCATTGAAATATGCAAATTTTTATGAGAATAATTTATAGTTAAAATCATGACATAACACATTTCCACAATGTCTTGTTCTCCTAATTAAAACTAGAGTTACCCAAATGAAGTCAACATGTCCAAAATAAACTCTTAAATAAACTATATTGTGTTTTAGTATTGTTCAAAATGAAAAATATGTGTTCTATAAAATAACATATATATTTTCCGGATAGTCAATTTTATTATTAACTACTCATATGTACTCTAAATCTCTGTTTTGTCTCACAATTGACAATTATGAATTCTGAAAAACACTCAAATCATTTCACACACAACCATATTTCCAAATCATATTCTTCAAAATCAACAATATGAATACGGGTTAGACATTGAGTACTTAAAAATTATCTAGTTGGAAATATGATATAATTGTATGAAAAAATTGTGTTACACATACACACTATGGAGATGGACTTATTTTAACTAATCAAAATCAATGATTCGTAAATTTAAGAGTAGTGAAAAATAATTTTTTTACTCATAAATTATACTCACCTCAGAAAAGAATTTCATATTACATAAAAAAAGTTCCCAATGAATTCAACACATTATCAGACCCTAAAAAACCATGTAATGTTATTCAACTCTAATGATGAGATTTTTTTTTCTTATCCAAATATGCTTTATTTATTTAAAATTATTTAAAACATAATAAAAATATCCAATTCTCCATCCAGTTTAGTTTTTATTCTCAAAAAAAATTTAAACAAATATTATAATGCACATATTCAAATGTATATTTTAAAAAACTATTCTTGGGTATCAATAATATCCTCATGGTTAAAGTAAATAATTCATGGGATGGAAAATCTCCCAAAAATGACATTGGCTAATTAACATTCTAATCTATATTTTGATTTCAACATATGTAAATTCCTCAATTTCAAACATATAAAACACTAAAAGGATTCATCATTATATAATTTCAATCCATCCTGATAAACCTCAGTTTATAAAAGAATATAACATCATCATTATATTATTTATTAAATTAAATTTCACCCACCTCATTTTATAATCATGATAACTCTGAATTTCAACTATTAGTAAGTATTTTTTCCATTTTTCAATGAAAACACCATGATCATTTGTATAAAATATTATTAAAAATATTATCATGAAATGTTTAAAAATATTTTTTAAATTATAAATCCACACACCCAATTTATAAACTCAAAGTATACCAATTTTAATACCTATTTTCATTAACATCCCACGTAAGAGTAATACACCCATTAGGATAATCATATATATCTATATACTTATAGTGTGTATTTTTTCTGGAATTGGGGGACTATATCAAATGAACATGGTTGTGGATGAAAAACCATTAATGTATGGTTTATTCATGGTAGAATCAATGTGTATCGTATCATAATATATTTTACTATTTGATGAGTGATTCTACAAGAGAAAATAACATTAGTGGGATTTCATGATACTTGTATTTCACTAATAGACGGGTTCATACCACTTAATATATCAATAATTTACAATCATAATTTATTAAATATAACTTAATATATCAAATATATTGTGTGGTATCTCATAGAACCCACACACTTCACATTATTATTTCATTCATTACTAATTAGTTGTAAATGAATAACCAAGTGGGAGGTGTGTTTGTGGATATTACATAAAAAAATTCACACAAAATTTGGTGAGACAAATTTTAGGGTTTATTTTCATTCACACCAAACAACATCGACACTGACTCAAGATATGATTTCATTATATGTATATATTGGTAGTAATGTATAATTTTTTCACATCAATTATTATATAATCGTTTTTTTATACAACCAAATATTAACCATGTGAACTAAAATAGATAATGAATCAATTAAAAATAAAAAAACACAATATGAATCCATGAAAACTACTTCTTTATATGGTTTTATCAAAACATATTCTTTTTGAAAAAAATTTTAATCCATGTCTAAATAATTTTACAAATTTCAAACACTGTGACACAGAATTTGTTTTACTTTTTTACACTACAGATATAGTCAAATCTACAATCATGGTTTATTCAAATCACTTCAAATTGATGTAAACAACATTTTGTAAGAAGCCCAAATGTGATTTTTATTTTTTATCATCTCATTCCAAATGTATAAATTCAACTATGTAATTATTATAACAAAGCTCATTCCATCCTCAATTTATAAAGAAAATATAATTAGTATTTCTGACGTGCATACTGAATTTTTCATAAAAAATCATTGCCTCTCACCCAAAATTTATTAGTATCTATTAGTAATACATTGATTATAAGTGACGATATATATTGTAGATATCATTTTATACATGATGGGTCATATAACGGATGTATACGAATTCATATTAATCAATTCGAATATATTAATAGGATCTTGAGTCCTCATATGATTCCATCCATGTAATACTAGTAAATACCCATTCTTTTAATTCCTATGCTAAATTTTTTTTATCACTTTAAAAATTCTTATGTCTTTAAAGAAGAAAATAATAAACTTAAATCAATATCTATAGACCATGAAACACAATTATGTATGATGGTTCACCCATGACATTCATTGATAACGATTTTCCCAATAATGACGTCATTGATTTATAGTAGGGATATTATTTTCAATAATTTTCAATCTATCTACAACAAATATTGTAAACACTATTATAATTCCACTAATTATAATCAATTTTTGGTATTCATATAAATTTTCACCAAATCCTCACTCATTTATTACATCAATGAACTAAATATTACAAATCTAATAATACTTATTCAATTAAATTTTAGAGCATTGTAGTTTTAAAAATGTAGTAGCCTCATTTAGAAATTACAACCATTTTGGAATAATCATGTAAATATTTTAAGCTAAATTTTAATTATGCCAGGTTTTTTTATATCCATTAGATATCATTTATAAGTAATACAAGATTCTATAGTGAGGTATATAAGAATGGACTTTATTATCTCAATGCGTGAAATGGTTTCATCGTATAGTCTATACCATAAATTTTATTATATTCATTTGCAATCAGGTGTGATTTACTGGTAGACACACTACCATACATGATTATTATCGTTCATAAAACCAACTTTTATCCACATAGTATTACAAATATTGGTTTATCCCATTTTATGAAAATATAATGGTGGTACATGGAGTCCATTTCTGATTCCATGGATTTTATCCATTTCCCAAATATCAGAATGACATATAGACTTCATATAGATTGTATTTAAATATATTATAATCATTAAAACAACATCCATTGTTATAATAAATATATATAATATGATCTTGATGAATATTACACATTAATTAATGAAAATCTTAATATTATTATGTTATTTTCTTACAAATTTTTTTCCATTTCCTAAAAATATACCTTCAAAATACATTCAATATATTATACATTAAGATCTCCATGAACGAAATTTTTCTCAGTAAATTTTTAAAATATGTTTTCCCCCTCATGGAAAAAATCATATTGGGGAAAAAAATTGTTCAGTTTTATTATATAATAATATTCATCAATTTTCTTGAAATAACAATAAAACAATAATTTGAAATATTTGGACCCAATCTGTTAAAGGAAGTCAATTTTCTTATTATGTACTATTATTTATTATTAAACAATGGGTTTTTCTCACAGTTTACTATTATGAATTCTCATAATCAATCATATCTTTGTATACACTACCATATTTCCATACTATTTTCTTCAAATTGAATCATATGAATACTGTGTAGTCATTGTGAAAATTTTCAATTTTCTAATTTTTATGAAAAACTACTCATGTGATAAAATTTAGTTACACTTACACTATATCGAGATAGACTAATTTTAACAAATACAGATTAATGAATCATACATTTATAATTAATGAAAATTATTTTATTCTCTTTATAAACTCTACTCACCACCATAAACACATTCATATCACATAAAAATATCATAAATAAATCAACACAAAATCAAACACTCAAAAACAATGGAATGTGTATCATCTCATATGACATAACTTTTTTTCATAGAATATGATATATTTCTTTTTAACCAATGAAAACCTAAAAAAATAAAATTTTCCTTCCCCTGGGTTTTTATTCACTGAAAAAATAAACTAATCTAAGAATAAATATATTCAAATGTAAATTTTATGAATTTTTTTATTGGTATAAATAATCTCTTTATGGATAGAGTCAATAATTAATGGGATCTCAAATCTCTCCATTATTATCATTGCCTGATTATGAATCTACTTCGGATTCTATTTTCATCAAAGTAATAAACATCACTTACAAACAAATTAAACAAAAAAAGTTTCTTCGGTAAATTATTTCAATCCCAAATGATAAATCTCATTTTAGAAAACAATAGAACCACAATATCCAAATATCGATTAAAATAAATTTAATAAACCTTATTTTTTTAAATAATGACCCTTAATTCCAACTAGAAAAAACTCCACATCCATTCATCAAACTCTAAACCATGATCATATGCATAATATATTATTAAAAATACATTCACCAAACATTTAATAGTATTTAAAAAAAATTTATCACACCCACTTTCTAAACATGAAATTTTAAAAAATTTATATATATTTCTAAATACACACCTATACATGTTATAACCCCAATAAGTTAAAATTATATATATAGATACTTTCCTTTTTATTTAATTATTCGAATGGGGGATTCTATCAAATTAATATGGGTATGGAAAAAACCATGTATGTATGATTTATTAGTGATAGAATTAATATGAGTGGTTATATGAAAAATAGCTCATATCATTATCAAAGAGTGCTACATATTTTAATATCCATATAATACATGGTGAGGAACATAATAATCGTGAATATACACATTATGCCTTTCTGGGAATGCATTAGACTAATAACATATTATTGAATCGTCATAACTTTCACTATTTTATGAATTATTTTACAAGAGAAGATAAAGTTAGTGGGATTTCATAATACTAGGATTTAACCAATAGGATGGATAACATCATTTAATATATCTTTAACTGGTTCTCTTAAAATATTAAATATAATTTTATATGTTTAATATATTATGTTATATCTCATGGTACTCATACACTTTAACTTATTAATTCATTCATAACTATTTGTAAATATAGAACCATTATGAAGGATAGGTTGTGCGAATTACCTATAAAAGATCACACTATATTTGGTGATATATATTATATGAATCAATATAATGAACACTAGACTACATCAACATTAATAATTTCTAGTAATTCAGAACATGGATATGTTCATTGTAATATATACATTTTTCACAATAATTATAATAAAAATATTTTTTGTAAAAATCCAAAAATCTTCTATATGATCTAAAATAGATAAATAATCTAAAAAAAATAAAAAAACAACAATATAAATCATTCCAAAACTCTTTAATATGGATTTATACAAACCTATTTTTTTGAAAAAAAAAATTATCAAAGTCTTAATATTGGTCCATAGTCTAAAATCTCTAAAACAATAATTATTGTACTATTTTACTCTACATATATAGTATAGTATTAAATCACAGCTTATTTTAAACTCTAACAATTAATAGTAACCCCATATAGAAAAAACCTATTTTTTTTGGATATTTTATATCTTATCATTTAGAAAGGAAACATGGATCGATGTAACTACTTTCACATATCTTATTCTATCCATTAAATATGAAGAGCTTATCATTAATATTTATGATGTGTATAATGTATTTTTTCATGAAAATACTTTGGATCTCACCCAGAATATATTGGTATATATTTTTATACATATTATATATGTTAAAGTATATCAATTAGGCAACATTTCATACATGATAGGTCATGTGGTATATAGATACGAAATCATACTAATCCTTTAAAACACATTTAGAAGATCATGATTCTTCATATGATTCATGTCGCACATAAGCCTCAGCCCAATCAGTGAGGTCTCTCTAAGTGAATTCATGAGACCCGAGTTCAATACAAGGTGGAGACATAATTTCGGGGGTACTGTAGCAGGTACTATATCCTTCACTCTAGCAGTTATTGTAGCAACACAGTACTAGGCACTGTAGCAGTTACTATTCGGTATTGTAGCATCTATAACTATTCAACTTGGGCCACCAGTTTGGGCTTGGAGTCCTTAAGGCCTTCGGGCCACCAAAGGCCTTCAGGTTAGTAAGGCTTTTAAGCCACTTCAAGGCCCTTAGAGCCACCTAATTTGCAGTTGCACAGACAGATTCTACAAGGAACCTCTCCAGGGGAGGAAAGAGTAGGTCACATCCACCAGAGCAGGGCTAAATGAACTTTGGAAGAATGATAGGGTATGGAATATTCCATTGGTACCACGCTTGTGCACCACTTCACATGGACATGCTAGCCAAATAGTCATGCAGATGTAGAGAACTGACCACGACGCATATGCTGGGGAGGATCAGTTTCATGTAGTCATAGTCTATTTGATTTCCTTAAGACCTAGGTGTAATGTAATGTATCCAAGCCAACATGCAATGTGATTCCTAAGCCTATAGGCCTTGTAAGGGTTCCCCCTCATCCCTTAAAAGGGGGGTTATCAAAAAATCAATAAAAAAGAAGGCCTTTAGGCCATTCAGTCATATGATTCATGCCATGTAATACATGTAAATACCCCTTCCTAGAATTCAAACACAAATTTTTTTATCACATTACCAAAGCATGTGTCCTTAATGAGGTATATAAACCACTTAAATCTCTATCTACAAATCATGAAACATATTATGTAAGATGATTCACCCATTAAATTCACTGAGATGAATTTACCTAACCATGACTACATTGGTTTATTGTAAGGATATTATATTTGATATTTTTCATGATATCTACAACCAATATCAGAAACACTACAATGATTCCTCTAATAACATAATATTTTTAGTAATCATATATTTTTGTAACAAAATCAAACTCATTTATTGCATCATATACCAAGATATTCCAACTCTATTAATAATAATTATTTATATTTAGAGATAATTGTAACTTGAAATCTATAGAATCTTCATTTAGAAATTAAAAAACATTTGGATTAAACATATACACATTTTCAACTATAATTAAATAATGTAACATTGATTTTACATCCAAATGATATCATTAATAGATAAACAACAATTATATGATGATAATATATGAATGGAAGTTGTCATCTCAATGGGATAACTAGTTTCATCAGATAGATAAAAACATAAATTTAATCTTTTTCATTTGAAATATAGCTATTTATAGGTAGAAAAACTACCATCCATTTTTATTTCTTTTTATAAACCCATATTTTATTCAAATAGTATAAAAACTAATGTTTTATCCACATATATGAAAATATAATGGTTGTTTATGGATTAAATTTATAATTCCATATATTCTGTCCATTTCCAAATATTAGAATGATTTATAGACTTCATGTAGTGGGAATGTTAATCTGTTATGATCATTGAAAATACAACCATAGCAAAATGAAATATATATCTAATATGATCTTGATGAATATTACTAGTTTATCATTATTATTTTTTTAACATAATTACGTTATTCTTTCAATAATATTTGATCCACCGCCTAAAAATATAAATTAGGACCACTTCCTATATTTTGGTCATAAACATATCCATGATCAATATTCCTCTAACTAGGTTTTCAAATTATGTCTTCCCTCACATGGAAAAATCATATTTGGAAACAAATATTTTCTATTTTGTATAATTATATATATAATAAATCATAGTTTTCTTGAAATAAATGAATAACCATTTCAAATTTTTAGACATAATTTTATAAGAATCCAAATTTTATATGAAAGAAAAAGATCCCAAAGTCGTTAAATAAAATACATACTGTGAAATTTAAATGACTAAATGTAATTTAGTTTTATAATAACTAAATTATATGGATGATTTTTTAGTAGATATTAATATACATCAAGACCATAAAAATATAATGAAATTATTGAATCAAATAGACATTTCATATATCATATCATATAAAAATAATACGTGATTATTCATCTCAAATATACCATTCCAATGTGGTATTATAATAAATTTAATTTGTAAAAATATTTCCCAATATAATAAATGATAAACTAATTCCATGATTATGTCTTCACTACCTAATTCATATTGGTGGATATATATGCATTCCCTATATTGATGATATTATCCATTCAAGAATATTTTAACCTTTTCAAAATTATTATACTTGTGTATCATGAGAAGAAAATATATTTCTTTATAAAATCCTTAATGAATATAATTTAATACCTAAAACTAATACATTAAATTGTGTTAATTGGTTTAAAGTATAACTATATATGCAATACTAGAGGACATGATACATTTCAAAAATTTCCATAATATTATTCTTTGATAATATTTTATTATAAATTATTTTTTTAAAATCATATGATTTAATATTGAATGGTTTAAATAAACCAAATTTATTGATTCTATGGATATTTCTAATTAATTCATCGGTGGTGAATATGTCATATATTGGAAATAATGGAATCAACTATGACCATCATATTATGGACATTATATATAGGATTATCCAAATCAATAATATATAATCAATCCACCACTTTCCTTGAGGCATAAAACATGTTATTCATATATAAAAGAAAACTATTGTCTTAAGTGTGAATGAAATTTGCATATTAAAATAATCTATATGTCAAACCTAAAAGTTATATCAAAACAATTATCACGAAATAAGCCATAACCAATAGTATATACATATATATAGGTTATCAACATGTATTATATCTTCACATATTTCCCTTTAATGAAATTAATCATAGTAAAATTAATAACCTCAAACATTATGACACTTAAGTATGAAAATATATATATTTCCTGAAAATTAACACCATCTTGAGAATGAAAATAATCAAGAACTACATCTAGTACACAAACACCTAAAAAATTATATCATATAATATTATTGGATATCTATTTGGATAGAATCATAATAAAAATTAATTATATGGATTCTCTTAACTCAATTCCAATAGTTATCTAACCGTCAGGGTTTACAAGATTGTGTAACATAATAACAATTCCAAAAAAAAAGTCATTTAAACTTTGTTGTCAACTTATTACCATTATTCCAAAATAATATATTCATTAGAAATAATCAATTAGGGTCACCCATATTTACTGATCAAGATCTCCCCATGGTTCTCTTTTTAATCCATCTAACATATAAATATTGAAGAATTTTTTTTAACATTTTTACTTTTGTATTATAAATATTATTGTTATTGAACACATTACATATCATGAAATAATTATTGTCATATGAACCATTCATTTTTATATCTAACATTTTATCAATTTGGTTTTGAACCATATTGCATCAAATAAATTAATGTGGTTACACCAAATTAATGTGTTAATCATATCAAAACCATAATTTCTATATTACACACCCAAAATAAGAATAAAAATATATCCACACATATATAAATACATCATTCAAAAAAATATAAGACTTCCATGTTATGTAATAGAGTTATATAACTCATAAAATGTCAACACGAATGAGCAATCAGTGATAGAAACCTAACAAATTTACTTTCAAGAACAATCCATAAGCCTCTTGGTTGATGAGTTGTATGATCCCCAGTCACTCTCCCACATGATAAATGACTCAAAATCAATTTAAATTAATGAACTATGTTAACGAAACATAATATGTATTATACAATTATTATCTAGTAGAAAACATTATAAAACTTCCCATTGATAAGGTATACTAAATTTACATTTTATAGAAGTCCAACTATTATATAATTGTGGTCAATATCTCTAGAAATAATTATTTAATTAATTTTTTCAAAACAAATATAATAATAAATGAATAAAGTTTCTATTCAATAAGAATAATAAAACATAAAAATATATTATTATATTATTATTTTTTCCAATATATGATATATAAATATGAGATATTTATATTTAATTTAGGATTATATAAATATTTTTATTTAAATAATAACATGTATCATTTATATGTTAATAATAAATTATATCAATAATAACTATTACATTAAAAACATTTTAATGCTTTATTATTGAAATAAGTTAACCTCAAAAAAAATTTATGTTAGTTCCCCCTAATATGACATGTGAAATCATAGTGTCAGAATTCAAGTAACACATGAAACTCTATTTTCATTAACTATATTATCTACCAAAATATATAAAATTAATTTTATAATCTATGAAATATAGAGTTAGTGTTTTGCATTATTTGGATATATGTAATAATTATTGCATTGGTACATCACTTTACATTAAGGGTTAATGTAATTTCATACATCTCGGAAAATTACACTCACATTCATCCTAGTTTAATGTATAAAAATAAATTATCATTCATAGAACATAATGAAGAAAATTTAATGAAAAAATGTATCGATTTCCTCCAGTTCTATTTTATGTTAACTTCTTATAATAATTTCTTATCCTGATAAAATATTTATTTTCAATCCCATTAAATGTAAAAGATAATATTAATGTTATGTTATCATATTATTGTATACATACTGACTAAATTGACATTAAAATAACACAATACATATTTTTAAGTGGAGAAATTAATGTTTAGAGGTCTTAAAAAATATTTTTCCAAAAAAATGTAAAAATGTTTATTAATGAATTTAAATGACTAATGTATCTATTACAACATTATGGGTGTTCATCAGTACAACAAGATGGTGGAACAAATCCCAGCACTACATGATATAATTTTTTAAAAAAATCATCATTTTTATTTAAAGAATACAATTTACCATTATCATTGTGTGATCTATATTTTACTCTTCATAGTATCCTTGAAATGAAATAACAGTAAAAACAAAATCATGCTTCTATATCCATAGTTTTACCATAACTTATAGGTCATCGATCATATCATTACTGCCTTCATGGTGTGATAAATGATACATTAAGGGAATATATCATTGGTTGTGTTAAAAGAATCCATTCATCATATAATAGGAGGGATCACAACCATTTTATATCCATCCACTATATTATATGTTTAATTATGGGTGTCATCCATATAAATATATTTATTACCATCTTAATTTTATCTTACAATTATTTATATTAGACTAATAATTATATGATTTTATTGAAAAATAATGTTATTTTTAATACATTAAAGATGTGTTATAATCGAAAATCATGGAAATAGGGAATTTTGTTGACATTTTAGATAATGGAGAAAAATATGTTTTGAAAAACTACATATTTGTTATCATTTATAGTATACTATACTACATTCGAACATAAAAATTCTTATGAAAAATTTTATGTTTATTTTGAAAACAATATATCATCTTATAATTCATAAATATATAATTTTAGTTGAAGTCCTTTTGTTTCCCTCATTTGAAAACAAATTTTTAATGTATATAAATTATTTAATATATAATAATTTATGTATATTTGATGGAAAATCCATAAATAACATATGAGAAACAACATATTTTTATCAAACCATTAATTTATAAGATTTATGGATGAATATAATTCATCAAATGATATTTCATTGAATTTAACTATATAATTGATGATGAAATATTTTATAATTATAAAATCATCATAAAAAAATATTTTTGATATAGATATCTCTTATGTCATGACTCATCCCCATGGGATCATGTCATGACTACCCCAAGCCCACCTTCTATAGCTCTGGGGCTGGCGACTATCACCACAGGCGTAAATCCCTAAACTAGGAAGGCATTGCCATTAAAACATGAAAACACACACAACAGAGTGCGAGATGGAAGCAAAACACTAAGTAAAACTGTATTCAAAAGAGTGCTGAAAGTAGAGGGGCTGGAATACAAGCCCAACAGGAAAGTACAAGTACAACTGAAAAACATGTACAACAAACGGAGAGTAATACAGTTGTTGGTTTGTCCTTCTTGATTCCGACATGAAGGGTAGGTACAGATAGCCTCTACAGCACTCCATGCCTATCGGTCTCCTCCATGTACCGACATGTCGTATGGCCTGCCTCTAATTACCATCTATTCATCATATACTCTGCCTCAGCTAGTGTTGTCTGTCGTCTGCAACCAACAAAATGAGATGCGGGCATATCCCATGCAGGGGTGAGTATAACGATACTCATTAGGGACCCTAAGACCCTCAAGGTCTCACAAAAACCAACAAGGATAATCCACAACTATGAAATTAACAGACAACCCCACCTAGGTATATACTCATAGATATACCGAAGATATCAAGTAATCCATCTCATTCATGAGGTAAACACAAAAGTTACTGACTTACCTCAACCATGATTTTATTATAGTGATAGTATCAATCTAAAACCTCGGCTGCTGGAGAAATCCTCCTCTATAGAGTACAGTGGGCCTACCACATAACACAAAGGCGCTTCACACTAACCTTGGTATGCGGAGTTACTCCTCCTATCGAGTACCATGTGTCTTCCGTGCTCACACATAGGAGCTCTACCTCGTAGATTGCTGAGGTACTTGTCATATCGAGTACCGTGGGTCTACAGTGACACCAAGGTGCTACCCACTGTGAAATTTCTGTGACACCATGGTGCTCCCTGCTAGGTTAGTAGAATCACTTTGAGTCAAACAATCAGTAGTCATGAGGTCTCAGCGAGCTACTAGGTTCTTTCACAAATTCTCACTTTTTCTAGGTAGATCTGCTCCACAAACTACTAGTCGATGCTCCAACTACCACAAAGTCTCACGAAGAAGTAACTCAAAGGCCAGCCACGTCATAGAGGTCTCAACGCAACTGAAGGCGCGTTAATCAGATGCCAGGTCTATGAGTTATTAGTCTTTTAGTCTCGGGGGCCCAGTTGGATTAATGAATGACCCAACCTAACCGTATCTCAACATTACCCTGATCTCCAGTGGGGTATACTCAAAGGGACCATCATGCTCCAAGAATACCAGCGCCACTGACAGTTCATCAAATGGTCTCCCAGGGCCCAAGATATGGCCAAATGAATGTAAAGGGTCTTGGTGGGCCAGGGTCTGGTCCGACCAGGAAGGAGCGACCCGGCGCAACCCAGTCAGGGCTGACCCGATTTGGGTAGACCCAGTAAGACCTTCTGGTTTTCGCCCGACCGTTGAGGGCCCCAGCCTTTTAGGTTTAGCTTGCCCCGCAGTGCCCAGCCCAGTAGGCCACAAGGATAGTTCGGCCTGTGGCATCACGAGGGTGAGACCTGGTGAGGCTCGGCCCATAGGGCATGGCTGGGACGGTTTGGCTAGAGCTCCACAAGGGGGCCGGGACACCGGCTCGGCCGGGAGGTCATGGGGTGGATGGGACACCATCTCGTCCGGGTGGCTGTGAGGGATCCAGGACGCTGGCTCGGCCGGTAGGCCACAAGGGGGCCGGCTCAGGGAGGCGCTGGGGGCATGCAGAGGCTAGTAGGGGGTATTTTTGTCTAGCACACAATGTGTGTAGTGTGACAGATAGGTAGGCCAATGGCATTCGGTCGGGCAGGGTGCGGCTGGGCGGGACGACATCTGGGAGGCGGTCGTGCTTTCCGGTTCGGCGCGGCGCAGGCCGACAGTGGGCAGCCGAGATCACCGGAGCACCGCGGGGGTGGAATGATTTGAAGAGGCCATGGGTAGCCCAACCTTTGTTACCACCACCTTCGTCGTTCTTTCGCCTCATCCACATTCCAATGATCATCAAAAACAGGATCGGTGGAGGGGTCGGTCCATGTTGGTTTGGCCCGCTCCCTCTGCGTTTAGGTTGGTATCATTTGATTCATCAAAGAATTATGATGAAAAACACTTATTTTAAAATATATGCATCAATTCCTTTCCAACAGAAGATGAGAAAATAAAAGGATTAATTCAAAAATAAAACCCCTTACCCTTGATTATCGATCATCGACGTTGAAGTCGCGGGAAGAGGACGAATGAATTCGTTGTTCGTTGCATTTGTTGAATTCTTGCAATCCCAAGTTGCGTCAGCTGTGGAAGTCGAAGATTGATCTTCACCAACATTCTTTGTTTGAATAATTCGTTCCTTATTTTTTATTCTTCGTTGGGAGAGATCTAATCCTCCCAAGTTCCCCTCCTCTCCAACTTCCTCCCAATTTCCAATGTGTTGCCAAATAATATATTAGAGTATCTATTATTTCATTGGAAATAATTCAAATAGAATGATTTTAATTACACAGCTCCACCTAAATAATGTGAATGTTTGGAAAAAATTAATTAAGGGAGTTTGGAGAATTGAATTAAAGGGAAGGTCTAGAGGCTCTCCCTGATTAATGAGAGAGAGTTGACAGGTTTCACTCTCTTCCATCAATAGGGGTTAAGCCCCATGTGCTCCCCATGTCTTAACCTCTCACGGGAGGTTATGTTTGGGTGGGCACCACCACCATAAACTCTCATGGGAGGTTAATGTGTGGTGGTCCCACCTCAAACATCCATGAGGAGTTTTCATCCACCAATAACCTATATGGTGTCTCAAATATAATACATTGAAGCTCAATTTATTTTATTTCATTCCAATAAAACCCAAAAAACTATTATCTTGACTCACTATCGTCGATGTGAAAGTCATCTTAAGTGAATATCAGGGTTGTGAGTTCAACGGTGCCCTCAGATTTCAATTCCGAGCACTAGTTTAATAGTTTTAAAAAAATGCTCGTATGTTTACTAAATGTTCCAGAAAAAAACTTCAAAATTTAATTCCAGGCACACTGGGCCTCGGAATCATGTGCCGTTAATTTTTGTGGACTTGTTAAATTCATATGTATTTAAAAAAATTCCACGGAATTTTTGGGTCTTTATATCCTCCCACTAAGGGATTTACATCCCCATGATCTACAACTCAAACTAAGGGAACAAGTCGGGTACTGAGCACGCACTTGAGACTCTCGCTCCATTGTGCTCTCTTGTAGGTTCCCGTGATGCCATCAAACACACACCAGAGGTATTGATTGTACCCGTAGGACCTACTCTTGTAGATCCTCAATCTCCATAGGAACCTCCGTAAATTTTTTCCCATCATTGACGTACATCTCTCCATGGTCAATGATGTGAGAAGGGTCATGCACGTATCTCCTCAGCCGAGATACGTGGATGACGTCGTGCACTCGGTCAAACTGAGGCGGAAGAGCTAAGTGGTAAGCCACCTCAACAACTCTTCTATGGACCAAAAAAGGTCCGATGAATCGTAGAAGTAACTTTCTGCCTTGGCCAAATATCCTCACACCTTATCGAGGTGAGACCTGTAGGAAGATATGGTCACCATCATCGAACTCTAGAAGTCTCCACCGCCTATCAGTATATGACTAATGTTTTTTTTGGGCAGTCAACATCCACTCTTGAATGATCTGCACCTTCTCTATTGTACCTCATACCATCTATGGTCCCACTAGTGCTGACTCCCTCGGGTCATTCAAGCACAAGGGTGATCTGAAAGGTCACTCGTATAACGGCTCAAAAGGTTCCATCCCAATGGTGTTGAGATAGTAGTTCTTTTATGAATACTCCACCAACGGTAAGTGGTCCTCCTAGCTGCGACAAAAGTCAAGGATGCTTGCACGGAGCGTATCCTCAAGAGTCTGAATGGTCCTCCCACTTCGGCCATCCGCCTAAGGATGCAAAGTGGTTATCATAAAAAGATGCATCCCAAAGGCCTTCTAAAACCCCTTCCATAGCCGAGAAGTAAACTGTGCATCGTGATTGGAGACAATAAAAGAAGGTACTCCATGTATCCTCACAATTTCCCGCATGTAGAGGCTTCCTATGCTATCTACTGAACCCTGCTCTCTAATCATTAGGAAGTGGCCCGACATGTTGAGTCAATCAACGATCACCAAAATCAAGTCGTGACCCCTGGATGTATGTGGAATTCCAATCACGAAGTCGATTTATATCCCATCCCACATCGACTCTAGTACCTTTAATGTCTGAACCAATCCTGTTGGTACCTAGTGATCTTCCTTCACTTGAAAACATGTGAGGCATCGAGAGTCATACAATAATACTGCCTTTTTATCATACCTATCCACTAGTTCTGTCGTCAAAGGTCCATGTACATTTTAGAAACTCTTAAATGTACCACTAAAGGAATTGAGTGGAACTGCCAAAACACATCCTCTTGAAGTGAAACTAGAAACAATGTACGTCCTCTGAAAAGGATGACATGCTCCCCACCTTCAAAAAATCTTTTAGGTGTATGCCCTGTTGATATCTGAGCATGTCGTGTCTCTTAGTCAGAATCTCCACGTTGTGGCTCCCTGACACTATGATGTTGTTGGGGAGTGACTATAAGAGTCTGTAGAAAGGCGGATCTGTGTCTATCCACAATGGATATCTGTTAGATAGCTAGCTACTATGTCACCTCTCCTAGCAGATGTATACCAGATCTCTTACTAAGTGAATCAACTAATATGTTCCCCTTCCCGGAGTATATACTATCTTGAAGTCATAGTCCTAGTGGAACACCAACCATCACTGATGTCTTAGGATCAGGTCCTTCTGAGATAAGATATACCTGGGACTCTTGTGATCAGAGTACATAGTAAATTTCTTTCCCATAAATTAGTTTTTCCATATCTTCAAGGAAAAGACCAATGCTGCTAACCCCAGGTCATGGGTAGCATAGTTCTGCACATTCTCTCTCAGTTACTGAGAACCATATGTGATCACTGTTCATTCATTCATTAGGACAAACATGTGTCTGGTCCTTAATGTGTCGCAGTAGACTACATACCATACACATTCCTCTTGAAGCCTCAAGATGGGGGTACTAGTCAGCCTCTGTCTCATCTCTTCAATGCTCTGTTGGTATATCTCCGACCACACAAAGGGTTCCCCTTCTTCATAAAGGCTAATAACGGTGCTGTAACTATAGAAAATTCAGGCATATATCACCGTTAGTAATAAGCCAAACAAAGGAAACTTCGTACCTCCGTCACACTCTTTGGTGGCTCCCATGAAAGTACTACCTCAATCTTTTCTGGATCCACTGCAACTCTAGCTTCTGAGATTACATGTCCCAAAAACTGAAACTCTCGGATCCAAAACTGGAACTTCGAGAGCATACCATAAATCTGGTGCTCTCAGAGTGTGTCCAATACTACCCACAAAAGGTAGGCAGGATCCTCCTTAGTAGTCGAGTATATCAAAATGTCGTCAATGAAGACAACGACAAGGTGATCAATGTATGGCTAGAAGATCCTATTCATAAATCCCATGAATAATTCTAGAGCATTGGTTACATCGAGAAGCATAACCAAGAACTCATTGTGGTTGTAGCAACATTTGAAAGACGTCTTATTCACATCCTCGTATCGAAATATGAGATCGTGTTAACCTAATCAGAGGTCTAACTACGAGAACCATTGTGATCCCTTCAGTTGATCAAAGTGGTCCTAAATTCTCTAGAGTGGGGACTTGTTCTTCACAGTCACCTAGTTTAGATGGCATTAGTCGACACAATGCTCATGATCTAATCCTCCATCTTGGAGAATAGAATCGGGGCTGCCTAGGGAGAAACACTGGGTCAGATGGATCCTTTCGCCTACAAGTCCTCTAGCTATACCGACAGCTCACAATTCTCAGTGGGAGCCATCTCATATGACGGTGTAGATATTTCTGTCTTCCCGGGGTAAAATTCAATGTAGAAGTACACCTCTCTGTAAGTGGGTAGTCCTAGAACATCATCAGGGAAATCATACGTGTACTAGTCCACCAATACAGGATAGCTCAGACTCTCCACATCAACTAATCTGAGGTTAAAGTAGGCCAAATTATGAGTGATTGGCTGCACCCTCCTCCGAGTAGGTCTGTCCTATGCTGAAAAGGATCCCTTATCGCCGGGGAAGGTAAACATGGACCCATCCATGAAAACACACCTCACATTGTGCCTATTATTGGCGATCTGAGCACGGACTGTAGATAACTATTCCATACCCAAGATGATGTCCTAAGACCTCGACGACACTAATAGGAGATCAAAACTAAAGCTCTAACCCCCTAGAGTAATCTCACACTACAGGCACCATTGCTTAATCTTCGAGTCAGCTCCCATAGGAGTCTCTTGCCGTAAGGATCGAGCCAACGGCTCCGTCGGAATCGCCGAGCTCTGAATGAGGGCAGTGGCAATAAAAGAGTGACTGGAACCTGTGTCTATAATAACGACGGCTAAGGTGTAATAGACACAAATCATACCTTGAATAATATCAGGAGTGCCATGATCGTAAGCCTCAGCTGCCTGGATCAGTGCTCTCACATGTCTACCTACTCACTTCGGTCAGGGTGGACCTCATGCTGGTGGTTGCAGTAACACCTCTAAACGTCACCCACCACCATCTCCACATCTATCTCCTCTTCCATGTCTACATGCTCCCTGTAGACCGCCTCGATTAAATCTATTTCTCTACATGGGTAGTCCTTCGACCATCTGCTGATCATCTTATTGGTGGTTCAGATCCTCCCGAGCCATGTGACCATGCCCACAACATGAGTAACACTTCCCTCTCCTGGGATGTGTATCTCTACCATGGGTGCCCCATAAAACCGATCCAGAGTCATGTGATCATCCACCCATGGGTCTGGTTCTCTTGGAGCTCTACGACACATGTCTACTGCTAGCTGTAGAAGACATCGCTGCATGTCAGCTAGTGGTGGGTCTTGCAGCTAGAGACTGGAAATAAAGAATACTCTCCACTATGAGGGCTCGCTACAACACCCCTGTCTATGTCAGTATGCTGAGGGAGATCATCAAACCCCTGATGTCTCACCTGAGCCCCTACTCGATGGTCCAGGCCCTGAAGAAATGGGCCACACACCATATATGTGGAGTGGTGCGAGAGGTCGGTGAACCTCACTGAGTACTATTCCACTATCTTTCTACCATGTTATAGATGAAGTATCTCTAGTATCTATATTGCACATAGGGTGGATGGTACAAACTCCTCCTGAAGTAGGCTCTCGAGCTCTATTCATAGTAGCATCATCTTGTCGTGAACCTAGAACATCAAGCTCTACCATTTTTCCACTTCGGCCTGCAGAAGGCTGGAATGAAGAATAACCATGAATTATACTACTGTCCCAACCAGTCAAAAGACTCTCACCAGAGCCTCCAACCAATCCTCAGCTGCCTGTGGGTCCATCTCTCCCCAGAACCTAGGTGGACTCTAGCATTGGAACTCATGCAACGCACTCATGTGGCATGCATTGTCTGCTACTAGGGCTGGTGGCATCGATGGACCAACGGGGAGTGGTACCGCTGGTGCCTCCATTGGAAAAGGGCCCTACACTGCGGCCTTATCGATCGTTGTGCTATCATTGCAATAAACTCTAAGGACACTCACTTGTCATCTGTAGGGAGGCATCCTGAATCTAATAGATGTGACACATTCAATGATTTTACCAGGTGAGCTGGCCTAGTTGAGATGATTTAAAAAAAATTGATAACAGACGTGCAATCAGTGTTTTTGTGAACAGAGTTGGAAATCAGTAGTAATGGTCTTGGTGTATGGATATGATGGCTTCCGAACCAACACTGGACTCCCTGAAATAAAAACCACACTCAGTACCCTTAACACTATTGCAACACATAAATGAAATCACAGTCCTATGTTATGGGGTGTAACTGACTCCTCTGATATCAATTTTTCATGACCCATCCCCCGAGGCCATTTTGTGACTACCCCAAGCCCATCATCCATTGGACAGGGGCTGGAGACTAGCACCAAATGCGTTAATCCGTAATCGGGGAAGTTATTTTCTTTAAAACATGAAAAAACAAACAAAAGAGTACAAGCTAGATGCAAAACACTATATAAAACCATATACAATATAGTGCTGAAAGTAGAAGGGATGGAATACATGTCCAACACGGAAGATCAAGTACAACTGAAAAACTATTACAATATAAGAAGTGTAAAACAGTTGTTGGGCCGTCCTCCGGGATTCCTACCTAGAGGGTAGGTATAGATAACCTCCACAGATCTCCATACCTGTCGATCTTCTTCGTGAACTAACACGTCATATAGTCTACCTCCGGGTACCATCTAGTCCGGGTACTCTCTTCCTCAGTTAGTGGTGCCCATTATCTGCAACAAACACTATTATGTGAGGGCATAGACCGTGCATGGGTGAGTATAACGATACTCAGTAGGGACCCTGAGACCCTTAAGGTCTCACAAAACCAACAATGATAAACCAAAAGTATGAAATCATCAGATAACCCCACCTAGGTATATTCCCATTCAAATACTTATGTTATCATGTAATCCATCTCAATCATGAGGTAAACACAAAAGTTTCTAATTCAGCTCAACCATAACTTTATTCTACTGATAGTATCTATCTGAAACTTCAGCTGATGGAGAAATCCTCCTCTATCGAGTATAGTGGGCCCGCCGCATCACACAGAGGCGCTTCCAGATAACCATTTACTACTGAGATACACCTATTATCGAGTATTGTCGGTCTGCCATGCTCACACAGTGGTGCTATCCACCATGGGTCTGTCATGCTCACATAGAGGCTCTCCCCCTCATAGCCTACTAAGGTACTCCTCTTGTTGAGTACCGCGGGTATGCCAATACAAAAAGGCGCTCCCCACTATGGGTCTTCTACGACACCATGGCACTCCCCACTAGGCAATTAGTGTCACTCCGAGTTAGAATTTCAGTAGTCGTTAGCTCTCAGTTAGCTACCAGGATTCCACACAAATGCTCGCTCGTTCCTGGTAGATCCGATACACAAGCTACCAATAGATGCTCCAAATTCCAGGATGTGCCATGAAGAAGTAACTCAATGGTCTGCCGTGTCATAGAGGTCTCAACACAACTGAAGTTTTATTAATTCGACGAACAGTCTGTGAGTTATTAGCCTTTTAGTCCAGGGGCAGTTGGATTCATGCATGATCCAACCTGACAATATCTCAACTTTACCCTGAACTCTAGTGGGGTATGCTCAGAGGTACCATCGTGCTCCAATAATACCAGTGACTTGGACGGTTCGTCAAACGGTCATTCAGTGCCAATGATATGGCCAAAAGAAATTAAAGGGTATGGTGGGCCTGACTCCTGTCCTACCAGTCTTGGTCGACCCGGTGAGACATGTTGGGTCTGGCCCAACCCATTGAGCAGGCCATCCAGTTAGGTTTTTCCAGGCCCGCTACACCCAGCCCAGTAGGCCACAAGGGTGTTTCGGCCCAGAGTATCATGATGGCGTGGTCGGGCCGCTTCGGCAAGGGAACCACGAGGAGGACGGGACATCGGCTCTGCCGGGAGGCCACAAGGAGGCTACGACACTGACTCATCCAGGTGGCCATGAGGGAACCAGGACAATGGCTCAGACGGGAGTCAATGAGGGTGATGGCTCAGGGAGGCGCACGGGGAGTGTGAAGTTTGGTAGGTGGGCCGGTTCGGGGAGGCGTGTGGAGTCCAGCCAGGGGGTGGTCCGTGCTCGGCTAGGCAGGGCGCGACCAGGTGGGCCGGCGGCTGGGAGGTGGCCGTGGTGGCCGGATTGGCATGGCCTGGGCCCACATGGGCCGTCAATGTTCGTTCGATAGCACCAGAGAACTGTAGGGGCGGCGTGGTTCTCAGAGGCCTTGGGTAGCATGAGCTTTGTAACTGCCGCCTTCCTCGTTCTGTCGCCTTATCGCCACTCTTAATTTCATAATAAACTAGATCGGAAGAGGGGACGTGCCATGTTTGATTGGACCACACCCTCCATGTATAGGTTGGAATCATTTGGTTTATCAAAGTAGTACAATGAACAACAATTATTTTACAATATCTACATCAGTTACTTTCTAACTGAAGATGAGAAAATAAAATGATTAATTCAAAACTAAACCCCCTAACATTGATGGTCGGTCATCAACATTGAAGTCGTTGGAAGAAGACGACGGAGTTTGTTGTTCGTTGCATCCATCGCATGCTTCCAATCCCATGTTGTGCCGGCTATGGAGGACACTCCGCATTGGTAGGATCCATGGGAGGACGTAAAATAAGGATGGTTGCCGATGTTCTTTGTTGGAAGAACGCGATCCATATTATTCGTTATTCGTTTGGAGTGTTCTAATCCTCCCAAGATATTCACTTCCCCAACATCCACCCAAATGATAAAGTTTTCCCAATTAATAAATAATAGTATCTGTTAATTCATGTGAAAGAATTCAAAAAGAATGAATTTAATTACTTGGCTCCACCTAATTAATGTGACGGTTGCCAAAAATTAATTAGGGAGTTGGCAGAATTGAATTAAAGGGAAGGTCCAAAGGATCTCCCTGATTAATTAGGGAGAGTTGAGAGCTATCACTCTCTTCCATCAGTTAGGGATTAAGCCCCGTGCAGTCCCCCCATCGTAACCACTCACAGGAGGTTATGTTGGAGTGGGCCCCACCAGCATAAACTCTCATGGGAGGTTAATGTTTGGTGGATCCACCTCCAACTTCCATGATGAGGTTTTAACTACCAATAACCCACATGGTGGCTCAGATAAAATAAAGTGATACTCACTTTAATTTATTAATTTCCACAAAAACCAAAAAAACAATTTAATCACAACTTATTGTCTTCGATGTAAATGTCACTTTAAGCAAATACCAGTGTTGTGAGTTCAACGGTGCCCTTATATTTTAGTTCCGAGCATCGGTTCAAAAATTATAAAAACGTGCTTGTACTGTTATTGAACGTACCTGAACAAAACTTCAGAATTTGATTACAGGCACACATGGACTCCGAATCAAGTGCCGTCAATATTCGCGGACTCATAAAATTCCCAAGTATTTAAAACAAATTCACAGAATTTTTGTGTCTTTACATATTATTATTCATTACATTAGGATCATAACATATCAAATTATATTTATTATATATTTTATTCACTTCTTCAGTTTCAAAACATTGATATTTCATTACAAAAATGAAAGCACTTTCTTATTAACTAATTATTATATATCATATTATAGACATAAAACATTTATCCTTCTTGTTGGATATTCATATTTTTATAATAATTATAGAGTCAGTAATATAAATGGGATTTTAAACATTATTATTTTCTTATTCAAATGAATGATTTTCTTCAATATGTTGAAAAATTATATTAAATTTTCAGAATACCATAACTTGCATTTGAAGACATTCATGATTAATAATCATCATTTATAAATAATTATTCTCAATTATCACGTCATCAAATTCAATATAGTTTTCAAAACCACAATATTTCAAAATAATCTTATGTTCTATAGTTTATGTTTCACAAAACTAAGATATTTAACTTACTCCAAAATATAATTTTTTTTAACCTGACTGTTGTAAAACAAACATTAAATTAGTAAATGTAAATATGATTGATTATATAATGAAATTAATATTATCATCATATTTAATTAAAATTTAAGTAATCTTTTAAAATGAATATTTTTTATTAAATTCATTATATTCTTCATATATATATATATGTATTCATAAAAAAATATTTTAATTTATTATTATTAGGTAATATTTATTATAATTGTTTTATCCTTTTTAAAAATTTATTTTAAAAAATAAATAACTTTTTTGGAATGATAATGTAAAAAATATATACTTGGGTAATTATTTTGGGGATTCTCTAAAAAAATTGAGTTTATGGGTTCAAATGTGAAAAGAAGATTTTATTGAAATACCATAACAAATATTAATTATATATTATATGATCATGGTTTATATTTTATTAAACATTATTCTTGATTTAATTGTATTTATGGAATGATCTAATATATAAATGATTTTTCATAGAAATGCTTTCCCAGTATTTTGAAGACCAAGTGTATACCTTTTTAAGAAATTGTTTTCCATAGTTATATGCGAAAAATACTTAGATTTTCCTTTTATCTCTTTTATATATTAAATAATTTAATATGGATTCCATATATAAAACTAGAGGGTCATAATTAGTTTAAAAGTTAATTATTTAAACATAATATTTTTTTATGTGGTAAAATATATATTTTCTGAAGTGTATGTAATATAATATAACAGGTTACCGTTAAAAGGTAAGTGTTTAAAATACCGAAAATTAAAACATTAAATGGGTATTTTATTTGTTTATCAACCATAAATATCCATTAAAAAATTCACCATCACCCAAATTCTTTTTAATTAAATACACACAAATGTTGTTGGATTTAAATATAAAATAATAATTAATCAATAAATTAAAACAAATCCTCCTCAAGAATAGATACCAATGTCAGCACCACAATATCTTAAAAATCCACAAATATCTATAAATTTATAACAACCGATCTCACCCATATTTTTACCACATACGTGTTCTTCTAATATCACTAAAAGATGAATTCAAAAATATTTAAGGGTTCTTTGATGGAGGTGATATTAAAGAAGAAATTATCTCCAACCACCTCTCATTTTTTAGATCATTTTAATCATTCTCTTTAACAACTTCATCTATAAAATCATAAAAACTCTAATTTCTTGTATAAAGTTGAATTTTATACTTATAATGTAATATATTATATACATCATTTTAGTAACCTTCTCTTATTCAATGAAGCTTAATAGTTTTTTAAATTAAGGTTGGTAAAAATATCAAATGATAATGTATTTTATTTATCCAATACTACCTTCAAGGTTGGTTATTGCAGTATTACTATGGTAATATGAAATTTTTATTTATATTATATCCTTTTTCATGTCCTAAAAATAATATATAGACATAAAATTATTCAAAATGAACTATGTTCCGGATGGTCTTGAATCCCACAAAATTTAACTAAACCATAATCATTGCATTATTATCTAATGAATTACCCTCATGCAAGGATGAAAAATTATATATGTGGCCATTTAAACTACGAGATGTAAATCAATTTAATTTAACTTTACTTCTATTTTTTTAATTCGATTTTCCTATAATATCCAAAATTATATACAAATGAATTTACCATTAAACCATCCATCAAACTCACCCATAAATAGGAATATAATTAAATATTATTAATGAATTGTTATTAATACGTTATAAAAGAATCATATATGATTTAAAAAATATTAGAATAGTACATCAATTAATTAGTAAAATTATTTAATCCTTTATCCATGAAGTCAATTTTTTTGGAAATAAAGGGGTCATGGGGTAAAGTATTTCATGTATCACTTTTACTTTTATGAGATATATTCCTTATAAAACAATTATTTCATTTGTATAGATTGTATACATCCATTTGAAATATCATATTGTTAATCTATTACCTTCATGGTATTCTATTTCTCATTTGATACATGTAACATTGTTTTGGGTAATAAGATTTCACTGATCAAAATGTGGTTAGTGAATTAATTACCCAACCTCTCTTCAATTTGTTAAAAATCTACTTCAACAATTATGTCATACTTTATTAAAATGTGAAATAAATTTTTATTATTTATTTATTGTTTATACACATGTTTTATATGGATTTTATGTGAATATAGATATTAAATTTTCTTGACTAATTGTCACTTATATGATATAATTTTTATAAGGTACATTGTTTTTATAAAATATAAAATTAATATTTCCGTTACATTATTTATTTTCTTCCATGACCATGTTTTTCAGATAAATTACAAAAAATTTAATATTATCCTTTTATTGTTTAATGTTATATATATTCATTATTTAATCTTTGAAAAAAAAATTTATATTATAAATGTTTTTTTATAAGTGATGCTCTTTGAGACATTTCTGACATAAAAATAGAAGTATTGGTTTTTAATATATATTGAATAACTGGGATTTCCATCCATAATGATTCCTTATTTCATTTAAACATTAATTAACTTTTGATATGGTTACTTGAATAGAAAATATTTTCTTTTATAATTGTGTAGGGTTTAAAAAAGTAATTTTCAATGAGAAAACTGTTATTTTTATGAAGAAATTTTCAATGATCTAATTTTTTATATTTTCATTTTTGACAAACACATTTTTTGATTCATATTATTTATTTAGGTTAACACCATATGATACCATACTAAATATATTTTTAATTGCTTTATGATCAATTTGACAAAGTTTGCACAATTTTGATACCATTCACAATATTACTCACGACGGCATGTGATTATAATTATTCCTTGGGGGATGTTTTTTTCAATTCATATAAAAGTCACAATAAAATGATTATGTGGAATATTATTTACCCTTTAATATGTGTAATGAATTTGACTATTTATGTGATGGTTGTTCCCCATCACAGCTCCACGATGCATCGGTATGTGCCATGAGACAAACAATACAAGGTAATAGCCCAATCCTTACCCATTCACAGAATTAATATCACAAAACCATAATTATATAATATATTGGGAATGATTCCTTTGTAGTGTTATATTATTGTAATTAACCATTATTTGGATGTTAATAATGTCTATAAGTTATAATTCCATCGTTATGAATCATGATATTAATATACATGAGACTATTTTATTATTATATTATCCAAGGTATTTTTCAAGATCAAATAATTAGTTATATGGAATTATTTGGTCATATATTATTCTATCTATATTATTCTAATGTTATTGATTAAATAGAATGTGTTTTATGTGATTACCTTTACATAAATTTTATTACTTAGCTTTTGTTGTGTACATACCCTTACTGAGCATATGATCTCACCCCATTATTATGTATTATTTTCCATATTATTCAAATAGGATTAATATGATTATTTTATGGGATGGTCTATTGGAATAATGGTGTTCTAAAAGGAATTTAAAATTTAAATTCAATAATTTAAATAGTGGTGAATTATTAGATTATGTATCTAATTTTCAAAAAATAATTAATATATTCACTACATTCGTATGTGATTTCATATATCTTAAGTTAATTTTAAAAAGTAACCACTGATAATGAGATACTATATTCTGGAAATTATATTTCTGGGGCACGAAAATCAAATTAATATTTAACCGAATATAAAAGTATTTTTTCCTTCATTTTCATCTTGTATTTTTAGAAGACTATAAAAATTAATTCCTCTAATTTTGGGCTACCAACTATTCTGAAATATCATCAATAAGGTCACAAATATGAATATTTCCTACAAGATATTTACATGTACTATTTTACATGATGATCTACCCCTATTTAAATTATATAGATGATTCTCATGTAATGTTTTTCTTTTAAAATTCCAATGTCAAATCCCTCCACTTTCTTTTCACATTTTTAATCAAATATTTTAACATATTATAGGCTATATTAAATAGGAATGATAATAAGGTGTGAAAATATTATTTAACGTCATATGGTTAGCCCCATAATTAATATTTTTCTTATAATAGAAAAAATATGTTCTAAACAATCAATGTATTAATTTTATATTTTCTATGAACTATTAATTTTGTAGTTACTTGAATAACTCTCAAAATTAATATCCAATAACATATAGACATGATGTAATATTTTAAATTCAACCAAAATCATATTTAATCAATATTAAAATTTCTATAATGCTAAAAATATCCCTAAAATGCATACTATTATATGAAAATAACATTTTCATCTCGTATTTACATGTGTCATCATTTTATCATTTTACCAACAAACCTTTAAGATATTTTCTGAAAAAATTTATTATAAAATCCCAAAACATTTATCGTAATACATTAAAACATTCTATCCTTTTTCAAATGACCCTATGTCTTATTTTTTATATTCAATTATCTAATCCAATTTTATCATGATTTCTATGAATCAGAATCTTTTTACATGAATTTTATTTTATTCTATTTTATATATAATCATGAATATTACCTATATATATATAATCTCAATAGAAATACTAATGTTACCCTTGATATCTAACATAAATCTTATTATTCTATTAAATATAATTTTACTCAATTATATTATTCATTGATATGTATCTATCTTTAAATATACTGTTCTGAATGATTTATAACAATTTGATAAATTTAAATTCTACATCAATATATTTTAATTTTTCTTACTCAGTCCCTAGTAAATATTTTGACCCTATATAAATTATAATAATGATAATACATTGTTAATCAAGGCATTTCCTCCCATTATTATTATGATTTAGCAGCTTTTATCATATCTTAACACATGATTTATAATTTTTTACATATTATTAAAAAACCATTATTGAAATCATTTTAATCGATTTCCAATTGAGGAACCATCAATGTACAGTCTTTTTTTTATTAATAACGAAATCTATTAATACTTATTATTAAGATTCATATGTTCTTCTCTCACAACATATTTGTACATATTTTTACACCTTTATAGTTAGAAGTCATACTTTATCCTAACTAGGTGACTCTAACTTTTTTTTGTCATCATCACTATTGTTATTGTATACATTGTAAAAAAATAGTTTTTAATAATTATATTTAAGGAAATCATTACCCATCATCATAAAATAATTAATTTATTATATCATCAATATGAATACTATTTTATTAAAATCTATATCATTAATATTATATAATTCATCAAAGAATGGATATTTTTATATTAAATTTCCATGTACACAACTATTAAAACATTTATAATGTTACATTCCATGAAGTATTCCATTTTATTTTGATAAAATATATTATAGTGGGTGACATGATTCTCCTTACAGTTACGTCAACTTAAATATCCAAATATGAATATTCTTAATAAATATATTTTTACTTTTACTCTTATTTTTATTCAAATATTTAATGATATTTCATATTTATTCTTAATATTGTTCTCAAAAACTTATCCCTAAAATTTATCATAAGGATAAAAGAATACTATGTATATTTTATAATTACTACCAAAATTGAAATCATATTTTTTCATGTCATTCATATTAAACTCCTCTAAGAGATTGAATATTTTAATTTCAACAACTTTTTAATTATCCAAATTCTAAGAAACGCCTCTAATTTCGATCACAAGTGGATAAAAACTAATTAATAATCCAACCATTATTTCTTAATAATTCATATATAGATCTTATAAAATTTATCTATAGAAAATTAAATATTCATTCTCCTCTATTTCATTCCATTCACAAATATTTTTTATTTTTCTTATATGAAATTTTATATTCTTATAATTAAAAAATTTACCCCATTTTCAATTTCTTTTCAATGATTATAAACACTAATGTTTTAATAAATCTTCAATAAGATTAAGAAATTTTTTTATGGAGTAATAATGAGTTTAATTCATAAATAAATTAAATATTTACTCTTAATTGATTATATTATCAAAGAGTATTATTTTAGTTAGTCCCAAAAAAATTCCATTGGGTTTAATTATTAGTTATCATTACTGAGTTTTTCATTAAATATATTAAATATTGGATTTTGATTAAATGTTGAAATCTAATATATATGGATTTCTTATCAATGATAAACCACTAAGTAGACTTCACAAAGTCCCAAAGTGGTTGCATGACCAACAAAAACCATGACCACTTCTCCACTAACTACTTAAAGAAGTGCTCATCCTTCAACATGATTATCAACAATGTGGTCAGTCTATTGATTGAAATATGGAATCTAATAAACTGATTGAATTTAAAATTCATAAGAGAAATTTATTGGAATTTGTACTATGAAACAATATGGCTAAATAGAAGTACGGAATCTACCATGAGAGGTGCCACAAAATATACCTAATAAGAACAATCCATATAGTCATGCATCTATTTTACAATCATTTCATCAACCATATTAAGTTGTTGATCGATGTGAAAAATATTTTCATTAAATAAAATAGTTGATGTTTTGGTATATTGATATGGCCTATAATGTGTTTCCCGCCATAAAACCACACCACTGACCACAAGAACATATGATGAACTAAATAATCAACTCTTCATGCAGTTACTCATTAAAATTATTATCACTAAAACCTCACAATCCTTTCATTATATAGTTAATTTTTGAAACACTATTTTGATATAGAATAAAAAAATTAATGATTATAAATTCATGTACTAACACATCAACACTCATGAAAAAATTGATGTGTTACCCCATAGATCGTTAATCCCATTATATTTTTTGTAGTGAAAATAAAAGAAAAATCGGTTTCATTGCGAAATAATAATTAATTTTGTTTAAAACACATGGAATTTAAATATATTTAGTTAATTTGAAAAAAGGATGTTTGTTAGAGTTGAAATGTAAATTTGATAAATGAAATGTCATTTATTTTATAGAATATAATGAAACACTATGTGTTATTTGAACCTTTTCCCCATTAACAACCACATGATATTTACTAGAGTGTTTTCTATTTTTCATTATCTCGTTCGTTAATACTTACATTCTTTCATCCCATTATAGTTTATTTAGGACTTATATATATTATTCTTTATTGGTTATCCTTCTCAAAGAGTGGTGACATCTGAGTGACTAGGGAAGGAATTTCAAACTAATTTTTATTTCTTGAGATCTTAATATTCAGGGAAAAAAAATTATTTAAAATAATAAAAAGTTTTAAATAATAAAATATTAAAAAAACATGCCAGGTTATATTTTGTTTTAAAATATATTATGTTTTATTTACTTTTTTAATGGTCATTTTTCTCCCACTACTTATTATTAGTACATATATAGTGAAACAAGATAGACATAATTAGTGAAGTTCCCAATTATCATTATTAATGGTGAAAAATTTTTACTGTAATATATTGGATTTATAGGAAAATATGGTCATACAAAAAAATTAAAATACCAACCTATAGGTTCATACTAATCACATAAATACAAATAATTGTGGGTACCCAACATAATACCTCACTTATGTATATTCTAACAAATTACAATCTGATCATTTGAGAGAGACGAAGTGACTCTATATTCTGTTAGTCATTATTTTTGAAAATTAATTTTGGAAAACATTAGAACACAGTGAAAATTTATATTGGTTTATAAAATTACGACATAATCAAAATTTCATTAGATTCTTCCAAAACACTATATCAATTGTTTTTCCCTGATAATTGAAAACACAAATGAAAATTATTTTATGTGAAATTGAAATGTTTAACATCATTATTTTTTTCACTTATCACCAGGAGACAACATAGGTCGACATTGAATCAATTTTTAATAAAAGTAATAAATCATTTTTTAATGCACCCATAATAAAGCATGAATCATAACATGGAACCATTTTATCACAATTACTTCCATAAGAGAGTAAATTTTTACCACTAATGGAGGGACAATCCTATATTGAATTTATTAATTTTGAACCTAAAACTAAATGAGCAATGATTACTCATTATCCATGTTTTCAATAAAATATAAAGAAACAGTTTTTCCTAAAATGATAAATTATATTTAATTGAAAATTTTTCCATTTATGTTTGCTTCAATGTTCCGTGGTTATAATGTAGAAGTCACTAAAATGTATATATACGTATTAACCCATGATTACACCATCTTAAAACCAATACTTGTTTTGGATGATTAGGTGAACTGGATTGAATTTTCCTTCTCACTTGAAAGAACAACAAAAGAATTTTTTTATATCATAATAAATTTTGAAAAAAAGATTTAAAACATATTAAAAGATGTTAATTTGATGATTATTCCCCACATATTTGTGCTAATAAATAAATAATATATTTATACTATCAAATATGTATTTTAATACACCCTAAATAAAAATGTGGAAGGATTATAGATTAATTGTAGAATCTATAACCATAAAACAATAGAGTATACAAATTTTATTATATTATTAATCCAAGGATTTTTCGAAAGCTATAAAATCAGGCATGCCTCCACATCTAGAGGACACTAGGTTGAAACATTTATAGTATAATCCAAGTGATGGATCTTGTATATTACAATGAAATCCAAAAAAAATCATTGGAATACGTGCTAGAAGATGAGTAATTCATTTGTTTTTGCATGAAATTATTCACCAATACATGAAACGTAAAAGGAATAACATAGTAGTTTGGCGAGACTAATGGCTCATAAATAATGTAGTTGACAACAATCACCTACAAAGTAATATAATATATTCTTATCATCTTGTCATTTCATAATCCTCTGTATTATAGTGAAGATATTGAGGAGTTAAAAAGGTATATTTTTGTAACACCCAATGATTTTCGGAAATAATTTATTAAAATAAAGTTAATCTTTTGGAGATTTTGGATTATGTGTAGAACCTTATTAAAACAAAACCAGACATTCTATTATGAAAGATAATTTAAATATGAAAGATACCACCTTAGTATTAGATTGGTGGTAATGATTATTATTAACTATATTAAAATTATGTAACATACACATATATAAAAAATTATTTATATTATAACCAATTAATTATTAATTAATATAAAAACTAAATTAAAATATATGAAATCGTTATCTAAAATTATATTTTTATAAAATAAAACACATTTAAATTAAATAATTTAAGGAAAACCCTTTCTCTGAATTTTTTAAATGAAATTAATATATTATATATTCAATTATGTATTTATCAATAATCTTATTTTTTATGTATGATATATATGAATAAATAAAATTTAAAAAAAAATATTTATTAAAAATCAATTTTGAATCCTTTTTACATAAATATAATAAATATAATTTTGGAAAATTTTAGGAAAATTATTTTCGAATATAATATTTATTTTTTAAATCATCATATCAAAATTATCCGTTGGAGAATTTATGAGAATTTATACATACGAAAATGATTTTCTGATATATAGTTAAAACTGGATTTTAATTGATATTTGCAATTTTGATTAAATTATTTCAATGATAAATTATATTATAAATTGGTTTTAAAGTAAAATTATTTATATTATAAAATTTCTAGTGAAATTTTTATCATAGTTTTACTTTTTAAATTTAACATGGATACAATATCAATGTAAGCATTTGAAAGAATTCTCATGAAAAAAATGATTTCTCAATACATCTACAACAATAACTTTTTTTTGAAATTCGTCCACTTTTTAAAATTGAAAGTGAAAAAATAGATTCAATATTTTTAATCATAATAAGTTATATTATTTAAAATAGTGATATTAGTTTTTTACAAATATGAATAGTGAAAATATAAAAATCAATTACCCCTTTTTTGGTAAAATTTTGATTACAAGGTGTCAAACTAAAACAATATGGGTTAAAATGATATTGAAACTAAAATCCATTAATTAATATAAAAAATTATAATCTTCTTCCTTGGAAATTTTTAAATTATTTCATCATCCAAATCAATAAATTAATATAATAAATAATAATCTAATAATCTAATTATCTTAAATATATTGTGAATTTATTATGTTTAAAAAATGACTAATAACAATCTCCACTTTCATTAAATGTGTTATGAAATCATCATTCATGTGTACAATGGACCACCACTTCATTAATTGATGTCATTAATCATTCAATTACCACCTCTAAAGAGTTTTCTATAATGGAAAATTAAATGTATATATATAAGATATTTTTGATATTATTATTTTTATAAGATTTCAATTCCACACATACTATCATAAATAACATTTAAATGGAATATGATAATGTTACACTTGTGTACAGCAGACTACCACCTCATGAAGGGATGGAATTCATAAATGCATTACATGAAATAAAAAATTATGCGTTTAGTTATAATATGTGATATATATATAACATAAAATGAAATATAGAATTATAATATATTTTATACCTTTATTTCATTAAATCAGTTGAGAAAATGTAAAAAATGTTTAGTATTATATATGGCCCACCATCTTCATGAACAATATTTTACATTTTTAATAACACAATATTATTGATTAAACTAAAAACATATATAATGAATATATATGATTTTTATTTCATGGTTGATATTATATTATTAATGTAATAATAATCAATTTAAGAGGACCAAAAAAATCAAAATATACATGATAAACAATTCATTTATTTACCGAAGCGTATCATTGATGTGTAATTGTTAAAAATAAGTTATAAAATTTCATTAAAAAGTCATATATTTTAATATATATATATGTATGGTTTTAAAATATTTTTATAATAATATGTTCTTGTTAAAAAAGAGTAACAAATTATTATGAATAAATCCTATACATGAGGTGATGGGTTATTGTCACACTACTAACTTATGTGAGATACATTCTATATTTACCAAATATTTAATTTTTATGGTGTATATATTTATCATTAATTGATTTTCTAATGGTGATGATGATATTGAAAATTGTATTTATAACATATCAAACTTATGATCTCACTTTAATGGGGATTATTTTTCAAATTTAACCATGTAGGTAATATATATATGTTACAATCAGTTCATTTATCGATAATATTTTACATTATGTTTCCAATTTTGATATATTATGATTGAACTAACATGAATTGCCTAAAATTTTCAAATATTCTAATTTATCCCAAAATTTACTTGTAATAGTACCGTTTTTAGTTTCCAATTTGGAACTGAATAAAATTATGAATAATTTCTATGAGAAATCACATTTTCCACTCCTATACAAAAAAAACCATTTCCATATAGTAACAAGTTTTTAAAAAAATTAAATTTTTTTAAATTATTTATATGATTTATCGATAAAGATTTCACCCAAGAATGTTTTCTCATAAAACATTCAATGTAATATTCTTGTCATTTTCTAGTCAAATCCCATTTTTCATTTACTGAAACTATTTTTGGGGAAAATTGTTTTAATGTGTAGGGAATAAAAAATTGTCTTCCATACATGCCATTATTTTCTGTAAATATTACTATAATACTCTCCAAAGTTACATTAAAATAAATGTATTTTCAAAAATTTTATGTGTTTTTAGTTTAAATAATTATTTTCAATGAAATAATATTTTCCTTGATAAATTTTATGTGCGATATTCAATAATAATTATCCATCTTTGATGAAACACATTAATTTTACTTTTGATTATCTATGGATATGAACTAATTATAAAATTATTATTCAATTTTTGAACGGTTTATTACAAAATGATATTTATGAAAAATTTTCTAATAACTATATTAAACAAAAATTGATATATTATGAAATACACTTTATCCCACATGTTATTTTATGAATAAATTGGGAAATTATTGTGAAACCTATATCACTTCAACATTTACTGATATAATAAAATTTTGATGAAAACCATTTTATTCCACTTCTTTTGATATGATGAATTTTTTTGAATCTTCTGTAAGAAATATGTTAGTTATTCATTATGTGTTGGGTGGGTCCCATATATCACACAAATGCATTGGGTAATTCTTTTCATCTTATGTGATTGAAATTAATGGAATTCATAGTTAAATTTTTTCATTAAGGGGAATTGCATGATATGTTGGTCTTAGGGGTGGTCCTTACCTATAATGTTATTTGGGTGAGTGAATCCATTCCTCTTTGATCGCATTTTTAGAATTAATTTTCTAATGTGGATATGGTTTTCAATTTTTTTGTATTCCACAATTTGTAAACTTATGTGAATTTTATAAAATTATGTCTCATGTTCATTTATATCCAATTGATCTTTTTCACATGAACAATCATTATTTTTTACATTAATCATGATTAAGATCTATCATATGTTAGGTATAGTTGTCAATATTTTATATTTTTATCATAAAATATGTTCACATTATGTTTACATATCTACTTTTTAAGCCCTAATTAGAATATAAGCTCCCAATTTCTTATGATTACATTCTCCATGTTATCATGTATGGTTTAGGTAGGGTATGTTTTTGAAGATTACAAAAGTGATTATATTTATGGAATATTTTTAATATCACTAATAATATTAAAAACATTTTTACCTATTATCCATATACAATAAAAAATTATTTACATAAAACATTTATTTTTGTAATGTTTTCAATATAATTCTACAAAAATTTTAAAACATTTTATGAAATTTCATGGTCATTATTTTTTGTAACTGTGACATGTCAAAGTATGACTATATAAACTTTGTATAGAAAACATTAATGTTATCCCACGGGGTATTTCAAAGGATACTACTTTGGATATATTTAAGGATATTTCTAAGGATGGGTCAAATTATATTAAAATGTACCAGGATTATGATCAAGGATAGCGAAATTATTTTGTAAGAAATTAGTAACCTATATGGATATGACAAAAAGATATTGATTTGATACAGTGGTACCTAGGGGTAATAAAATTGGAAATGGTGTTCTGGGAAACGTGTTATCATCTCATGGTGCATTACAATAAGGCTTATTAGAAACCATTTCTTTTACTGATGGATATATATTAGAAATTCATAAAATATTTATGTAACATAATGATGAATTTAAATATTTGATTACTATGAATTATAAAGGATAAAAAAAGTTGTCATAGATTAAAAATAAGGAGGAATTTAGTTAGATACCAGATAAAATATTTTCATTATTATCTGGAATCAAATTTACATTTGAATTTATAAAACAATTATATTTGGCCTTAGTCAATGAAAAGAATTCAATAGAACTAATTTAACCTTGAAATAGATATAAATTTTACCAATGAGAATCCACATAAGATTATGAATAGAGTAAAATATGTTTTATTTTTTCAGAATATTTTATCATGGATCATTATTATCAATTGGAACCGTAACCGACCCTTAATATCACTATATATAATAATGATAGTGTTTTCTAAGAGTTCGCATAATGTCGAATATAGGGAAATGAAGAATGATTTTACTATATATCAATAGTGTGGGTTGAATAACTATTTGGAAAGTATCAATGGGATTAGAAGATGAGTTGGGATTGGAAAAAACATAAATAATGTAACTGAAAATAAACAATTGAATGGTCTAATGAGAGAAATGGATTATAATACTAGTATCCATAAGGTATCTTAGACTATTGAATGTTTCAATTATGGAATGTATGAGAATTATGGAAATTGGCATCTTAAGGGGAAATATCAAATATAGAATTTGAATGGTTGTATGACTATTTGTTAGGGTTTTTATTAATATGAGACAAAAAATTAATTATAAATGGGAATATGTATTAATGAATAAGATAAAAAAGTATATTTAATTGATTTTTATTAATGTGGGAGATTAAATATATTATTTAATTAAATAAATGAATATTGTTATATCAATCAATAAAAATACAGGGAAAATTCAATATATGTTTTCTGACAATGATTTTAAAAAAGTGATGAATAATCAGAATGACCTAGAAATGTAATTTAATGAAAAACATGTGTTTTCATTATGGGGAGATAAAAAAATATTCAGGATGATTAGAAAATCATAGTATTATATAGAGATGTTAAAAATGCATATATAAATTTGATAGTTCTAAAAAGCATGGAACTTATTTTGGATTACATCAAATATGATTTATTCTATCATTAATTGAGTTTAAGATATTTTTTATTTAATAAATATATATAATAAAAATTGTTTTATTTAAGGAATATATAATCATATATAATTTTAAAATGTTTTTATGTTTTCTTGGTCTATCACAATGTTTCATTTGAAAACATGGTTATGTAATTAAAATTTTTTATATGTAACAATTTTAATATACATTATAATACCTGGAGGATTAGTATTATCTCTATTTTTATAAATGGAGTTAAATTGTTTATGAACATTTAAATATGGATGTATCCTATGTTTAACCATGTACTTTATAATACATGGACGATTAGTATTAACTTTATTTTTATAAATTCAGTGACCTTCTTTATATACATTTAATTATGGATGTATTATAAATTTAATAATTTATGGAATGTTTTATGATGATCATTGGGTGTGGTTTTAGATATATATGTATTGCACCATAAAATGAATATTTATCTATATTGGATAACCAATTTTATTATAATTTATATGATATGAAATGAATAAATAATCATTCTATAATGGTTTTAATTTAGTGATTAAAATACGAGGAATTAATCTATTAAGGAATAATATGATGTGTAAATTAATCCGGCCAAAACATTAAGATCAAATTTTATTTTGGAAAAAACGTATCAAGTAAGTATATTTTTTGATGTTTTCCACCTAGAAAGAAAAGGAATCCCCATGTAGTTGGGGATTGGAATAGTGGTAAGAACCCCATAAATCTACATGAAAAATGGGGGTTCAAACCCCATTGGGAAAAGGTATTGTAGCAGTACTGTATCTTATTGTGGTAGAGGATTATTGTAGCAACGATGAGCACTATAGTGGTGTCAGGGGACTATATTGGCAACAGAGTACCGTAGCAGTGGTTGGTATTGTGCAGTACTGTAGCAGTGCAGGTACTGTAGCAGTACTATTCACAGAATGGGATTTGGGAAAAGAAATGGCCATACGGGCCATGTAATGTGCTAAATTCCCATTGGGCCTTTAGGCTATTTAATGGGTCTCCCTATACCTAGTTAAAAGAGGACTTTGCTTTTCTTTAATAATAAATGAGGATTCAACCACAAAATTTTTAGAAAAAATAGATAAGGAATCCCCAATCATTAATAAAAGGATAATGAAATAATATGTATTTCTATTTTCATTGTTGTTGATGATATAAATGACCTTTTCACACCTTCTTAGTTTATGTCTTTGCAGTCGTTAACATTCTATGGATCACCCATATTCATGTGATAAGTGTTTTCTATCATTATCCATCATATTTTTCACTTATATTTCCTAGTTTTCACATCCCTCCTATCTTATCCGATTTTGGAAAACAGGTATATGTTATAAAAATACCATTCTAACATCCATTTCACATTTTAATGAGTATTTATTTTAACCATTTTTCTAAACTCAATTTCTATGAAGGATATTTTAAATTTCAATACATAGATAACTGATATTAAAGTATTATAAATAATTTATTATAATGGTTATATAATATATCACCCAATTAGGTTATCAAATAAATTCAAAAATGTAATCTCATCAGTATTATATACAATATAGAATAACAATTTTATTCGAAATATGTCATACTAATTGGAAAAAATTTATTGAATATGATAGTAACCACCTATATGATAAAATAATGGTATTAATATGATTAAATAAACTATGAACATATATTTATTTAGATGTCAATAAAATTATTTATTTTTTAATAATTTAATTATAAATGAAAATAGAAAATATCTTGAAATAAAAAAATTATTCTTAACAGTATATATTTCTATAAAAATGTTTTTCAAAAATATAATCTAACCAATCTGCATTTGGAGAATTATTTAATATATATATATATATATATATCTATTCAATACACCATTTCTCATTCATATAATTTATTTTATATATCCTAGAAAATAATACATCAAAACTTACAATAAAAATCTATTCTTTAAAAAATATGATTTGTAATATTTTTTGGGTATTAATTTTAATAAAATTTATTAAAAATATATAATATTTATTTTAAAAAATATAGTTTTTTAATATTTGTATCAAAATTATCTTATTTTGATTTTATGGGTACTTTGAAAAGATAATTAATTTTTTATGATTAGTAAAAATATTGAATTTTAATGTATAACAACTTTTTAATGAAATTATTATACAAAAAAATATCTATCAAATTAATTTTATGGTAAAATTATTGAAATATCTATAAATTAATATAATTTTGGTTATTATAATAAATTTCATTTATAATTTTGATATATAATGCTTGAAAAATTTTAAACATATTCTCATTTAAAACTCACTGTCTTGTTAAGCATGTGGGATTATATTTTAATTAAAATTGTACACATCAGTTAATTTATTTTGTAAAAATAGATAAATAATTTTTAATAAATAAAATTTATATTATATATTATTGTAAATTAAAAATTTACCTTTAATATATATTGAAAAAATTACAATTAATTACTACGTGTAAAAAAATAAATGGCTATATCAGGGGTTAAACTAATAAGATAATGGAATCAATTATCTATAAACAGTTATAAAATATATTTTTATCTCTATTTATATATTATGATATCAATTTCATTATAATAATCAATTTTTTCTCTTTTGGAATGTGAAAAACATGGGTAGACATTTTTCTTATTTAAAAATTAGAAGATGGACAATCACCTCATTTATGAAATATTACCCTATTTCTACTCTTACTTACACTAGAAAAACAATTTGGATACTGGAATACTAAAAATAAAACCCACGCCAAAATTAATTCTACATTATTAGAATCGATGTCTTTTTGTTAATCCACCATAGTAAGGCTTTTGGATTAAATATAAGGAGGACACCAAAAGAAGAGGTATCATTCTTCAATGTGTATTTTTAATCTTTTTTTTCCTCCACATACTAATAAAAATGTTAAAACATGAGGATATAATAACAAAATTATCAAAAATTTATAGATATTTTTTTAAAGGAATTGATCTACAACCACATTCATATAAATCAAATAGATTACCAGATAATCATTCTTGTGTACAGGAATCTAAAACCTAGTCAACTGATGTCATTATATTTCCAATAACCACCTCTTAGGGATGGTTATAATGATGGATTAATTTTTTTAAAAATAAATTTTGGAAATAATTATAATTATTGAATTATTATATCAAGCATACAATCTAATATTCCATTCAATTATAATACAATATTGATTGTCATGTGTACGGAGGACTATCTTCTCGTGAAGCATTATGATTCCTTCATAGTGTACATAGAAGATAATAATGATGGTTTTAATGATCATATGTGATATATAAGAAATATATATTATTTTTTAATAATAATATATTATTTAACATTATTTATTTCAATCAATTGATAAAATAGAATCATCATTCTTTTCTTGTATGGATGAAAATATCCATGAACAATGTATATCATTTTTTATTTGTATATTTTATAGATTACATGAAAAACATATATACATAGTAAATATGATTGCTATGTCCTAGATATAATTATGTATATTATGGACCCATTATAAATGTAATATGACCAACAAAATAAAAAATTAAATCATAAAAGAAAAATAATGTATTTGTTTCCATAATGTGACTTTAATTGGGATTTGTAAATAAATGGGTTACAAAATTACATAAATAAGTTAAATAAAATATGATATATATAATTATCCATAGATAATAGATTCTAAATATACATATATTTATTTTTGATAATTTTTTAACATTTATGTCGGATTTCATCACTTAAGGTAATTGGTTATATTCTCATTTTTTATGCGATACATGCCATAATCAACATATAATTCATTTATTTGATGTATATAATCCTGTGAATGTATTTTTTTGTTTTTAATCAAAAAATTATTGATATTATATATCCTTTATAGGTTTACACTTTTATGTGGATTATGTTCCAAATGAAACCATAAGTGGTAATGTATTTATTTAATAATCTCAAATTTTATCGATATTGTTTATGATTAAGTCTTAATTGTTAAAATATTAACGTATAACTCTAAATAATTATAATAAATTTTCTTATGATCTATATAATCATGTTATTTTCAAGTAATATTTCATTTATTCCACTCTTCGGTACATAAAATTATTAATATGATATTTTGAATAAAAATATTTTTTATTTCCCTATATATTCAAAGATCATTTTTCTAGTAAATAAATTAAAAAAATTCCAAAATGAACTATAATTTTATAAAATTTATTACGATACATTATTTTACATATATTGTAAATATAATAAAATTAAATGAATTTTCATGTTATTTTTTATATAATTCAAATTTGTGTTTTACTGAAAATGTTAACTGAATCATTATTTTAAAATATAAATAAAAAATAACACCATCATGAATATTATTTTCATTTAATATTATTATATATAAAACTAATATCATTTAATAAAGAGAATTATATTTAATAAAATTATCAATATTTTAATTTTGTAAATTTGATTACAAATAAATGTTATTTTTCTCTACTTTTGATCAAAGTGAACTTTAAAAATCATTTTCAAAATTAAATGAAATAATTTTATGTAACATATTATTTATTTAGGATATATTACAAGGATTATATTCATTTTTTCTCCCATAAATGTTTTATTATTAAAATAACTGTATGATACAAGTTCTACTTCTACTAGTTATACAATGATTAAATTTTTATGAGACTGGATTCATTTTCAATGTGTTATTTTATTAGGTAATGATGAAATGATTATGAATTCTACATTTTATTCAGATGTTATGATATGATGAAATATAAATAAAACAAATTTCAATTCATGTGTTCTAATATATTTAATTTTTTCTTATCCAATGAAACACATTAGAATGATTTTTATTACATAAATGGTGGTACCTATTTCTCCCTGCAATTCATTGGTAAAATATTATGATCTCCTAAGTTATACATGATTATAAAAGTGATTTAACTTATGTCATTAAGGTTTGTTTTATTCTATGATTGAATTGGGATGGGATCATTACTTTAATTATGGATTATAGTGTTAACACATTCCACAATTATAGACTTTACAGTAATCCATGACAAATATGGAAATTATTTTTTTGGATTAGGTTTGTTAAACTATTCCATGTATTATACCATTATATTCCTTCATGGATTATTATTTTACTTCCTTTAGATTAAAATTTTATAAACTAAAATTCATTATATAGAGAGTAGATATTTTGATACGTGATATAAATGATATCATTTTCAATTGGCATGCTTATGTTTTCATACCCTTATATATATGATATGCTTATGTATCTCACTTAATTTCCCTTACTGGGAATCTAAGCTCTCCCTTTCTTATGTATCCTTTTTCCAGGTTATATAGAAAACATTTATTATAGTATGTTTTTGTAGTTCTCTGAATGTAAATACATTTATGGGAGATTTTACATATATTTTACAAAATTTGAATATTTTTCACCTTGCCTCCACAGAAAGTAATCTATTACAATCTTCAAGGTTGTGTTTTGGTAAAATAGTGATTATTCATCTATAAACATGTAATATCAATTTATGAAATCATCGAATCTATATACATTAATAAAATAAAATATAAATGAAACCATATATATGGGGATCCAAAAAATGTCTATATAATATTTAAAAATCAACTGAACTATTATAGACCACCATGTAAAATTTTGTAATAAAAATGACTCTTAATGAAAATAAATCCAATATGTCAAGAAAACCTATAAAAATCCATATAAAAAATTTATAATATATAAATCATTAAAAAATAATTCTAAATGTTTCTCAACTTCTTCATAATGGGAAAATATTTTATAGAAACATTCCTCTGACATGGTGATAAATATTACAATATATTAGCAGCCAAATATAGTAGAATGTATTATAAAAATTTATAAAAAAGGGAAAAATATTATCCCAAACCATTTCAATCCCTAAATATACTCATTGATTGAAGAAATAATTATGTGGTAACAATATCTCTCCATTATATTAATCTGAACCTATACTAAGCCAGAATGAGTTTTTTCGGGGAATGTGGGAGAGGTGTTCTAAAATAATTGTGAGGATGTCAGAAATGAAGCCCCAAGAAGAATAAATAATAATGTAATCAGAGATGGATTCACCCATGAATAAGAGTCCAAAAAATACTCATTTGACAATATTGTGATAATAATGGATATACACTAGATGCCCAATTAATAAATATTTTAAAAAATAATATTCATTATAAATCACAAATTATGGTGACCTTACATTTAATTTAATTTATAATTATATGTCATTATTCTATCAAATAGATTCCAAGGCATTATATGTTTCATAAAAAAATTATTTTCCATGAAGAGAAGAATTCTATGTTTTTATAGAATCATCATATAAAGATGTCTTTCAACCATTATCACCCCACAAATTGAAACAATATATCAAGATCCATATAAAATTTTTATTCCCTACTCCATAGGTACATTTTAATTATATAATTCATTATGTGTTGATGATATTACAACTAATATATTTCCTTAACCTATATTTAAATAATAAAATATATGAAATTTTTGTCAAAATTGGTTGTAAAATGTGAAAATTTATCCATTGTATTTCATGCATAAATTTTGGAATAATTTTGATATAAAATCCTAATATCTACATTATCCAATTGACATATATTGTTCTCATTATTTAATAGGATTAAGTCATAGGTTGTTCACCAATCATCCGGGGTTACTATTTTTTACATTTGCAATGTGAATTTCATTTCTCATGTAAAATTACTCAAAAGATATTTTCCATCCAACACTTGGTAACTCAATATTATCTACTCTATGTGGAAATATTAGGATAACCATTTATATTATACACTATCTGAAAATGATGTGTCTGAACCCTTAGATGAATCTCTAATGTTACATTGTTTACCATTATTAGAATAGTCCTTAATTATAAATCCCAATGAAATGGTGGCTAACCAAATTTCTATAAATTATCTTTTAAATATAGAATAAGGGGTGAATTTTAAAATTCCAGGATAATTTGCTGTTTTTTCCACAGATAAGATGGGAATTATTCACCATGTGTGAATCAATTTTATGATTTTTCAAAATAAAATCACAATCTAATATCAAGTTATAATCATTAAAAAAATGTTTAATTAAAACCACTCCCAAATTATTAGAAATATTCATATTTAATGAAATCAAAAAAATTGCATGTAGTATTTAAAAATAAAATATCTAGTATCCAAGTAAAAAACACAACTTGGGATACTGAAAAAAATTTCTATTAAATAAGATGGATTATAGGTGACATCCATGGAATAAAGACAAAAGTATTCTTACATATTATTCATTTTTTAGGAGGTATGAAACCTACAAATATACCCCAAAATTTGCTAAACCGCACTTTTATGGAGTTAGTGATGAATGAGATAGAAAATATATTAGAATTATTGAATTCCTATACAAGTCCATATTCACAAAGGTATAGTCTAACATATCATTATATAACAAAAACTAGCCAAACCATTTTGATTATTGAAAAAAATAACCAATCACTTCATGATTTTAGATTGTCTACGGAATATGAATATATTATTTTTTATTAAATTAGATCCACCATTTATATAACTTTCCCATCACATGAAATAAAAAAATGATAGATATAATGGTTGGGATCACTAATAATATCATTTTAGATAGATTTTAAGGTAATTTTTGTTTTCATTTTCTCCATTGGATCATGATACTACCACACATAAATTATCCTTTATCACATTTTCTTTAAGAAAGATTATATTTGAACAATGTAACTATGTATGTTCATTATAAAGCTATATACTAAGTATATTATATAATAATATTCACTATTTCATGAGGAACATTATGATGATTTCATATTTTTTGGAAATCATATTTAACATTTTTTCTAGAAACAATACAGAATAATTGAAAAATTATTTGGACCAAAATTTTGTTTAAATTTGTAACCATTACACATAATGATGGAATGAGTTTCTTTCTAGAGATATAAAATTTCATTAAATATAATTAATTTTGAAAAACAAAAAACTATTTGGATAAATTCATTTACGCACCCCACTTTATTAAAATATATATTATTATTTTCATGAAATTCATGATTTTATTTTTGGTTTATGAAGGATTTTTTTTCATTTATCTCCCCCTATCTAGATTTCAATTTTAGAATAATAATTTTTATTTTTTTTATTTGATTATTGATACAATTCATGTGTTGATCAATATTTTGATAATAGTGCTTATGATCTTAATGTAAATACGTGATAAAACGATAATGCTACATTAGGATGTTGCTAACCAACTAGTAGGAATAGTTCTCTCTTAAGGAATTAATAGTATAAAAAATTCAATGATTTAAACAATTTAACACTTGATTCATCCAAATTTAGATTCCAACTAATAAAAATTATATTTCTTGTTTGTGTAGTTGAAACATTCATAGTATATTATCATATCTCAATGGTTTATATTATTTATATACAACCCTTATATATTTTATAATGAAGGAATATTTCTCAACCTGGTTTGGGAGATGGATTTAAACACTTCAAGATTTTTACTATTAAATCAATGATATGATGGGATATTATAGGTCACTTTAGTATCCATCCAAACATTCACAATGTCCATATTCCACCATTCAATAAACTGATAGGCATCATCCAATATGAGAAACTATTAATTATTGAGGTGAAATTTTGTGGTGTGAACACAAGGTCAATTATTTATTAACATATCGAGCACCAATCATTTTAAATAACAAAAAAATTCTAAAACTAAAATCTAAATCCGTAGTTTTCAAATGGGGACATCTATTTCATTAGATAATTTTGAAAGATAAATCGAAATGGTTTTATGCCAAATATGGGAATTGAATCAGTACTTTTTTCTCATACTATATATTATATGAAATCATAGATCCTCAAGAACCTATTTAATTTTTTTATAGTATATAATTTATTTAACTTACTTTTACAAATAATATATTATCTCTTTAAAAAAGTGTGATATAATAATTTCTTTTATAAATATTTACAAATAAGAATAAATGTATGGAAGAAAAATTATTTTCAATGAAATTTTATTTTTTGGGGAATAGATTACAAGGAAAAAAGTTCAATGTATTTCTTTGTATTTATGACATTATTTTTCTAGATTATATTTTGATATTGTTTGTTTAAATTTCCAGTAACAATACTAACTATGAGTTATTTTATAGTTTTTTTTGGTGAAACTATTATGTAGGATTGGAATTCCAATATTCATCAGCAATGAATAAGAGATGAAAATTTTCAATAGATAAATGGAAGACATACTCTGAAAATATGGTGTAAATTATAAAATGTCAACACCTCATAATCTATAAATAAATGTGAAAGGTAATGATTCCAATAATGAAATGATGGATATTTTAGTCATGCCAATAAAACCAAATTCTAAATACTAGAATCAATGGTTATAAGTAACATTAATTGATTTTTAAATATCCAAATATATATTTATAATAGAACCAAAATGAATAAAATATTAGGCAATTTTTTCTAAATACCTATAAAATTGGAGCATAAATACTACAATACTTTATGGGTGATAAAATTGGATTTGTGTAGACAAGGAAAAGAATTAAGGGTGAAACTATATAAGCTTAATGATATTAGAATATAATTTTATGAAAATTTTTAAATTTAAAAAGAGTGAATTTGGGGGCATCATGTCAATATGATTATAATGAAATCATTAAATCTTGGAGATCAATATCAATTATACAACTCAAGACTGACACTAAAATTAGTTCAAATCATTCCATAAGGTAGTGTACATTTATAATTAATCATATATATCCTATTGGGGTAATTAATATTATAATTTTTATAGATTGCGAACTACTAACTTTCAATGAGTGAGGATTAATGTTGTACTAGGGGATGTTCTTATAAGGAACAATGGCCCATATCCAATCCAACCATGTTGTTTATCATTGAAAGACTGCATAGTTGAAAAAATTAATCACAATAGATGCACGATGTGATTAAATTTATAAAAATACTTCTTAATAAATAAATATCAATTAATTAGTTATATCATTTCAATTATTTATAATAACATAATATATAATGATTTTTACTTTTGAGTTTTTAATTTCCTCAATTTAAATATCTTTGGGTGTTGTATTTTTCATTTCCTGTATGTTTTGTAATCTATAATGTTTAATAAGTATACAACTATAAACATAAAACCATTCAAAAAAATAGATATTAATATTTTCCATCAATTAAAATATTATAAATAATAAATTTTAGTTGTATTAAGAAATCTAAATGAATTAATTTAATCAAAAAACATTTATTTTCAACACAAATTCTATGAAATCAAAACATGTATTTTTTAACATGTACTTTGTTTTTTGCTAAAACAGTATCGAAATTTCTAATATATGGTCCTTTTATTAAGATATTCATGATATAAATAAATACAAATAATTTATTTTGTAATGTAATAATCACCCTAGAGTATTCATGGTTAATCTGTATTAAATGATAGGGAAATTATTCTGATTTTAATCTCATTAAAAATAGGACTATATGTACATTAATTCTCAAAATCAACAGTCTCCATGAATGAGCATATTAACTTAACAAATTAAAATATTAATATAACAATATACATTCATTTATCATTATATAATTAAAATATTTATATTATAGTCTATCTATTTCATGTAATGAATAGATCCTCAATTGCAACAAAAAATTATTATTATGTTAAAACTAGATATAAAAAATAGGAAATAATGCTCCAACATTGATGGGAGGGAAAAATATACTAATGGTGTTGATTTTATATATGTATGATTAATTGAAAATATAGAGGGATTGTTGGATAGTAGATGTGGATAAAATATATTACAATGTTCTATTTTGCGTGGTTTGTGAAGAAGAAGTGTTGAAAGATTCCAAATGCCCTTGAAAAAATAATGAGGAAAGAAAATAATGTCGAATTTGGATCCATGGAAATTTTACATAGGGATAATGAAAATTCAAGAAATAACTCTATGAAAATTTTATATGAAAAAAAGATTAAAATAATTTGATAGGAAATATAGCAATGAAATTTTTCTACTGATGAATTGGAAAAAAATTCTAGGATTCTTTAGGAAATTTCCATGAAAGGAGTTGATTTAGTGAAAGTGGAAGAGTGGGAGGAATCTAATTTTTAAGGATAAATAACTCATACATTGCACTTTATTTTAGGATATTATTAGACCCATTAATCATAAATAGTCTAAATTATAATCATTCCAACCATTGATTCATAAAAACCATGACTATTCCCTCATGACATGCTCACCTAATTTAATAATTAGAGAAATATAATGAAATACATCATGAAAATGAAAAATAGTTTATAATTATAGAATGATAATTTTTTTCCTGAAAACTATGAATAATTAATTGGCAGATAATTAAATATTATATGTATTAAGTTTTATTGTGGACTAAAATTTGATGTAATTAATTTATTATAGTTAATTTTAAAAATGGAAACAACTACATAAAAGATGCATCAACGAAAATTGTTATGGTGTTAAAGGAAGAAACCACATTGGATATGTATTAAAATATTTGTGGTGTTATTTTAAATAAAATATTTTCATAAACATTAACTTTAATTTCAATGATATTAATCCCACAATTTTGATTGGTTATTCAATTTTATCTTAATTTGTATTTTAAGGAATAATCTAAAGTATGAAAGATAAAATTAATAAAACATGATATTTAACAAATTATTTTATCAACAGGATTTATTATAATAACTAATTCCCTTTTTTGGGGGTTTAATGAATATTTTAGTTGGATGTGTTCACTTTTAATAAATAAATATGGTTCTTATGCTTAATGGAGTAAATTCAATAATTCTAGTATTGATACAGAAATTAAATGTTGTAAAAAACTCTCACAATGACCAATAGATATTGCATCGTCAATATAAATCATGTTTATTTTAAATTTACCACATGAATTCATCCATAATCATGTATGTGCTAATTGACAGTATTGTAGATCTATCAACTGCAAGAATGTATCTGATCAACTTCTCTAAAAAAGTAACCAGAAGAGAAATAGTCTTGATGTTAGAGTTTTAATACATTTTATAGAACACTTTGATTTATGATTCTATAAAAATAACTATCTTAAAAATATCATTAGATCCTTTCATGTGGTCACTCATATATCATATTATTAATGTATTAACCATAAATAAAGATTATTCATCATCATGAAAATTTCCATAAACTTCAAATTTTATGCTTCCAAATTATGATATTACATATCAAATTATACCTACTAAATAACCTCCCATGTGACTAAATTAAAATTAAATTAATAATATATTCTAAATTCCATGTGGTCAAACATTTTTAATACTATAACTCAAACCACACGGTCAGTTTAAGATACAGCTAATTTACAAAAAATATTGGGTGATAAATTGATGGTAACCATGGATGTTGTGGAATGGTATATCCATGTCAACACTCATTTATCCAATAAGAGCATACTATATGGATCTATTCAATATAGTATTTTCCTGGGGAAAATATAAGTAAGACATCAATTTTTTTAGAATCAAATCATATAATATTATCTGAACTACATTTATGTATGAGAATATCCAATATTTATAAATAGTTTATTATATAGTTTTGTCCAAAAACACTGCAAATGGTGATTTTTCATCAATAAGATATGAGGAGTGTGTTATGGGGGAGTAATAAATATTTTTTCTTTTATCCTACACTCGTGATAATCTTAATATTATTTTATTTTTATTTCTTTTTATAATTACTTATTTATTCCAATATTTATTTAATATATTTTATATAACATCTACTTCATATTCTGTCTTGGTTAACCTTAAAATAAAGAAAAAAAATTCAATGTGTTTGTATAAGGGAATGAAAAACAAATTTTAGTTATTAGGTTTATCCACCATATACAATTAATATAATTTTTTTCTTCTTAAAAATAGTGTAAATATTAAATTTTTCCTTATAATTTTATAATGTGGTAATACTACATATTATATAATATTTTTAATATTTGAATTAGTCATTGATAATTATTCACCAACTAACCAATGACTGTTGTTATATAATTAAACATTCTTTACCCGGGTGGAAATGTTATAAAAAATCATGACGAAGTGTAAAAAAGGTATTAAGAACGTTTGAATGTCTAAGAAAGCAATTCCTTATTGGGATAAACTTAGATCAACTTGGATTGTACACTACAACACGTCATCATATACGGGGGTCGTAGACTAACATGATTTTTCTATTTTATATATTCTATCCATCTCTGTTTTATTGTGATAGAGTGATAACACCATTATGGACTGCCTGTATCAAAAACTTTGAATGAATATATTTCCTAAAACATAAGAACATGAAAAATATTGCAACAGGTGTTTCTTACATCGAATATGTCACCTTTTAATCATTTTTAATTTTCAATCCAACTATTTCCATTTCTTAAATACATTTTTCAAAGTCACCAAACAAAAATTAAAAAACTATTTCAAGGAAATTGAAATGTGAAAACATATTTTTGTGAGAACGCCTCTTTAGGAGACCTAATATTTTTTACTCTAACTATATAATATATAGGTAATAAATTATTTTTCATAACCCCCATGAAATGGGATGGATTGAAATATTTTGAAATAATAAACACATAGGGTAATAGATATCGAAATAGAATATTCAAAGAATGTCCATTATTCTTAGAGTACATTATATCATTTGTTGTCACAACATTATCATTAAAATGATTATTAAATACATCATTTTAAACCTTCAATAATTAATAAAAATAGAATCAAATATAGAATCTTTCAATTAGTAAACATGTTTTAATTAATCCATTGAAATTTTGTAACAAAAATTTTATTGAATTCAATTTGTGAGTATTCCAAAAAACCCATAAACTAAATCATTAATAACCGATTGAAACCATATTAAATGAATAAAAACACCAACTAAATTATATAATTGTTGATTATAAAAAATTAAATCATCTATATGTATAGAGGAAACCACCTAATTGGAATCAATTTAGGATAGCACTGTTAATTTTAGGTTCACTAGTGGTGGATCGAAGTAAAATTGTATATTTTTCCTTTTTATGGTTTATTTTGAAATCATCCTACATGAATTATTAATGTTAGTGGTATAATTTACTAAAAGTTAAATAGATAAAATATATAATGAATCTTACATGTTATTAATGGTTCACTAGTAAAAATAATTCTCTACATCATTGGCATGATTGAGACTCAACAAGGACTATAAAATCCACCAAAATCCTCATCGAGGAATCGAATGAGTATAGATTTTCCTTTACTACCAATAAAACTTTAACAAATATATTTTTTCATGACATTATATGATATTTTTCGAATTATCATAAAAAAATTAATTATTAACATATATTTTTTGAGGCAATTATTACCTGTCTTCATATTATGATTACCTCTAGAAAATATACTGTCCATATAAATTGTCCCTCCTTATATGTGTTATTATTACATTAATTTTACCAATATGATATAGTTTGTATAATAACACAAAAAATATGTTTTTATTATTTATATACATATTTTTTAATATAAACTTCAATTTAGAAATCATAGACTTTATATTTCTGCATGTGTTCACTACATTTCACAAACACCTTCATCTATCTTTGGAATAATCTTTTAAATTTTTTATCTCTTATCCAAAAAATATGTTTCAGCATAATAACACAGTACACATATATGGATACATTTAATTCCACGAAATATCATTTTCATATACATATAATATAGAAAAAATTTATGTCCAAATTTCCATTTCAAATTCAAAATTTAACTATAAACTTCCATAAATTATTTCTCAATGTTGACTAAGAATTATAATTCATCAATATTAGTCATTAGATTTATCAAGATAAACCAGCACAGTATTCCCAACAATATTATATATTTGTTATAATTAAACATCAAATACATTGTTATTATTTGTATATTATTATTTAATATACTCTTAATTCAGGTAAACATTGTCTTCACATTTATGCATGGGTTCACTAAACATCATTTTCACCTTCTTCTCTCTCTATAATAATCATATTAATTTTTTATCTGTTCACGACAACAATATGCTTCATCATTACAACAAAATACACATATTCAAACATTTTTTATTCCATAAAATTACATATTCATATACATCCAATATTGAAATAATAATTTATGTCCAAATTTCCATTTCAAAATAAAATTTGACCAACAAACATACTTAGACTATTCATCAATGTTCACTTGAATATGTAATTAATCAAATGTGTAATCTTTATTTATCATGATGCACAATGAGTTAATTCTTGTTGGTATTTAATACCTAATTTGGTGGGATATATGTTTTTTAATACAAAAAGAAAATATTTCTTCTCACATCGTAGTGAAATAAGACAATTCTTGGTGAAAACAGATATTTTTTCATAGAATAGCACGGTCATTAATATTCAATAGTGGTTGATCATGTTGTAAGTCTCTAATTATAATTATACAAATCCATAAGATCATTTATAAATATCATTTCCATTATGAAATACATAATCCTTTAATATATTATATCAGAAATTCCACTTGTGGAATCTAATTTCATCAATACAAACTTTATAATCATCTGAAATGAATATTGATTTCTCTTTTATTTCATGAAATTATGATTTTGGTACATTAATGATTATTTTCATAAATTATTTCATATTAAAAATTTTATATCACACATTTTACTCACGTCTGGTAGTGCTTCTTGAAATTGAAGTAACCTACACAAAATCATTATATCCTAAAATGGATATTATGAAATTTTTAATACCACAAATTATAGTTTTCACTGACTAATAAAATTCAATTCAATTTTATCATATGTTAAAGGAAATAATCATTTTATCTATTGTTTGTTTATATTTAATTTTATGAAATTCAATTTATTCTTAGATAAATACTTCAAAATTTTAAAACCAATCATTTGATTCAGGACATGACCCATCACCAACACTATCTACATGTAATTGAATCCAATGAATTCATGGAATACTTTAGTGACAATATGGATTTTCTGGAATCAACTTTGATTAACTAATACAAACATTTATAGTTATATAAAAATACATGGAATTATAAAAAATTTCACTGATATAATTAAAAGAGTCTTACATCTAAGAATAAGGTCATATATAAACATAATCACTTTTTATTATGAATCACTTCACTAATAAAACGATTCCATATAATTTCAACACTTATTCATAATATTTTCCACCATAATTAAACACTTTAGAACAATGAAATGTTTTTCATATCAAAAAAATAAATTTATTTTTCATATATTTATTTTATCTGTATATTGAAATCAAAATCAGATATAATAAAACTATTTCACTTTTCATTATAAATTTTTATTTTTATTAAAAATAAAAATAAAATGGAAACTGATTCAAATTGTTATATTATTAAATTCATCCTAAGTGATATCAATCAATAAAATGTTATTATCAAATATTAAATAACTGAAAAATCTGAAATAATATTTATTGACATCAAAATCGACCAATTGTTATGAAATATATAGAGGAATATATATGATTTATAGTTTCAAATTAATAAAAAAAATATATATTTATGATAATAAAGAGATCCATATTAATGATAATTTTCTAATGGGGTATATGAAGTTATAAAAAAATTAATTTAGTCGGAAATTATGTGGTGTGTAGGAAGGTTTGTTAAATATAATGATTGTGTATATACAGTCCAATGGTGAAATAGTGGAAGATGATATTTTAATAAAACATAAAAATAAACATGTTGACAAGAAATATATATGAGGAAATAATTAAATACAAATATAAGTGAAACACCCTTAGCAGTTCTCCATATCAAATTTTATTTTTTTACATTGATCAAATAATGATTCACACGGAGAACCATATCAAGTGCAAGGTCAAGAGGTCCCCTCTCATCTAGTACCAAAAAATATAAAAGAGTATAATAAATTATTTATTTATTGTTAACTTAAATTAGAGTGTTACCACATAATATTGGTTTATTGTAATGTATATTCAATTTAATTGGTTATATAAATACATTATAGTTTCTTAATGTATATTTGGGTTTCCATTGGATATAAATAAATCCATTACAATCAATTTAATTTAAATAATCAACAATAGTGAATTTGAGTTAAAAAAAACCATTTCTTATTATTATATTTCAAATTTTTCGAAATAATGTTATTGTATGCATGAGTAGTATTTGATATATAGATATCAAATATACTATATTGGATGATAACAAGTTTTGTGTGATAGATGAGGCCCTAAGTATACCACATAGTGTTTTATATCGTATGTAGTTGTTATAATTACTGGGAATATTCATTATTTGGATTTACTAAACTATTATAATTGTTTTTATACCTAGAATAAGAAACATTCATTCTTTGATAACTTCATTTTGAAACCCATAAGGCATATCTAATTAAATAGTTGTTCGGTATGTTTTTTCTCATGACAATGTATAGACTTCAACCATCATGGGATTTTAATCTCATATAATGGGTATGTAAATTGGGTCCACATTTGAAATAGTCTCAATGAGTGCAAGGATATTTATATATAATAATTGTAATGTGTTTTTCTATTTAATTAGGTGAACAATATGGGTTTATCAATAACTATGACTGACTTGTGACAAATCCATTAGACTTATCGATTTATACATATAGATTCATGACTATATGAGTAGTTATACATGAGTTACATAATCTAGGTATTGTGTTATCATGAATTAATATAAAATTGGGTCTAATAAAAAATCATTCTTATATATTATTTAATTAGTTGACATATGTGTACATATATATTTGATTGATGAAGATAAAAAGAATCTCATTTATAGATTAATATCTAAAGATGATTTTATAGAGGATTCTTTTTCCCATATTTATAAGTGTCATAATATATATTTATTTTAAACACAACCAATTAAAAATTTGTCACACTGATTCTCTAAATATATAGATATTCATTTTTATAAAATATATACAGGATCATTGAAATATCTTATTGTTAAATAAAAATTGTATTTTTAATAATCATTTGGAAAGTAAAAAATATGATGTGATACATATTGAATTTAAAGATATGTAATAAATATAATTAAAATGTGATCTTGGTGGGGATTGTGATAATGTTTTTATGCTAATGATAATGACAAAACATAAGGTACCTCAGAAAATATGAGGCCATAATTTTATTTGGAAATAATTCTTTTGGGTTCCACTGCTTGTGGGAGACTGATGGATTGATAACTGAACTATTATAAATGTGATTTGAATATAGATTAATCATATGACACGATAATGTTATATCATAATTATAGAAATTGGATATCTTATTACTACCGTATCCAATCATTGTTTATGATGGGGTATAACTTCAGGATGTTCTTTGTTATAAATTACAAGGAACACTTCACAAAAACAGTATGTGATTGATTAATTAATATTACCTGTATGTTATAATATTTGAATATACCATTTTGGATGTCAACAGTTGTGATATTTCATAAGACTAAATATTGTGGAATTGATTTTTTTGAGTATTTTTAAAAACTTTAGGGGATAATTTATTTAATTATTGATCGTTGATTTTGTTTGTTGGATTCTTGATTGTTCTGGAATATTATTAATTTTTCATATGTATTGAATATGTTATAAAGATTCCAAGATAGATATAGAAGAAATGAATACATGGATTTTTTTGGAAGTAAAGGATACCATCAATGATAATTTTAATCTAATATAATTTTAATTAAATATATATTTTATTTCCAAATATTGAATTGAAAAAGATGAAATGAATTTATGTATTTGATAATTTTATTTCATGTTCATAAATTATGTTATGTGTATCAAATTAGAGATTATCAAAATTGAAAAATAGAAATCAGTATTATTTTAATAAAAATTACATATCAAATTAGATTTTTCTATCCCATAATTTTTTTCGATGTTCATAAGAGATATATGTTTGCTAAATTTTAAAATCCTTGATCCATGTATAACAATAGTCTTTACTTATGAAATATTTTCGGAATGTTATATGATTTTTTATGCATATGAAAATTCATTTACATATAATATATTTTTAAAGGAATCATAATATTTTTTCAAGTGTATCACTTCCTAGGGATACATATGTTGTCTATGATAACTTCGAAGATATCTTTAAAACCAATATTGCCTTTTTTTCCTAGTATGACATTTAAAAAATTGTTTGGTATATGGGAATATATTATCATTTATAGGCTTATTTTATATAAATTAACTGTTTTTATAATGATTTATATCCACATATGATATATCACATAGTGTAAATTCAATATATCTATAATTATAATGTTCTAAAAAACACCAAAAAATTTGATGCTCACTTTCAATTATTCAAAGATCAAAAAAATTGATTAATTAAATGATAATGATTCATTCCTAGATCAATATTTGGTCAACCATGGAGGGAGCATTATTTTTGGAAGATATCGAAGTCTGTAGAATGAAATTCAATATGTAATACAAATGTTGATGGTAAATTCAAAATAATTCCAAGATCTTATTTATTGGATGTCTAAAAAATAATATGAAAATTAGAAAGGAAGAATCAAAGTCTCTAAGAATATTGAATAAATTGAATCTTATAATGATAATATTTTATATAAAATAATGTTCATTATTATTGAAAATTTAGATTACATATAAATAAATCTTGTGAATATTAAAAAAGAATAAATAGAATGTATATACTAATACAAAAAATTAATATTCACTCAATATTATGAAAAGGAACAAAAGATTGTTCAGAATAGATTAGAAATCATATTATCATCTATAGTGACATTAAGAAAATTAATTGGGATCATTTTTTATAGATAGAAATAATATTATGATATTATCAATTTATTACATGTAAAATACATCCATTAAATGGGTTTGATGTCTGACCCCTTGACTGAGTTATTTTGGATAATGATAATGGAAATATAATTTTTGTTTATTAAACATGAAATATCATAGAAATGATTATACTAAAATGAATTGATCCATATTAATAATTGTGTTCGGTTCATTTATTTTCATCCTTATTTAGCATCTTTTAGGATGGTTGTTTATTAGGCATTAGGGTGAAACGAGGGATTAAACAACACTAAACATCGATTCACACATGTGAATGTCTATACCCATTAAAGTGGTAAAATAGTTGGTTTTAATAAACATTCTAACTTTCTAATGATTCACTCAATTAATTGATATAGATCAAGAACATTCTATTAATATTAATGGAATTTATACATTCATTGAAAATTAGTCTATATTTGGTAATGAGAGAACAATCCCATATAATTTTCTCTATGTCAAAATATTCTAGTATTAGTTATGTGTTGATGCACTATTCTAAATGAATTATTAGAATGATCTATAAAAAATTAAATATATTTTTTTCTAAATTTTTAATATTTTGTTATTAAATTCTTTATCATAAAATAACTGATAATGTTTTTGGGTGGTAGAACTAGTAATTCTATTTGAAACAGTATTCTTCCAATTTATGAAAGGAAATATAATTAAAAATATGGATAGCTATAATTCAGTTAAAAAATATTGAATAAATTTTCATATAATATGATGACACTAATAAAAAATTCCATACAAGGATAAATCCTTTATTTGGAATAAATATAGGTTTTATACAAACTATGTAAGGAAATAATTTGTTTGAAATTTTTTGATAAAATCCAAGAAATTTGAAATTTATATCAAAATCTCAACACTAGAAGATATATATGAAGATTATTTCAACATTTACATACACTAATGTTCTGTCATATACTATTGATATGAGAAGAATTCATTCACTAAAATGTAAATGAATGAATAAAATGTGATTTTGTTAAAAATAATTCAAAAGACTGCATCTAGAAGTGAAGATGAACTACTCATATTTACATAAATTAATTGAATATTACACTAAATGTAATTATACCTTATTAAGAAATTTCATGGGATTGTGAAGTTGTATGAATAAAGGTAATACTCCAATCAGATTATTTAATTGTGGAAATATTTTCCATTTTTTGTGAATTTTCATTTATAAATTTTGAGAAGGAATGTTTTATAATGAATAGTGTTGTTATAATAATGTAAAAACTGAAATAGATTTTTAATAACGATGATCATCATACATTAGAATGAATGATTTAACTCTTTATTAGACGACAAACAATGGAACTCTAGGTATGATACAGAAAAATAGGATACATTTAAATAATATGTTCTGAAAGTATAATTCATTATTTTCATAAGAAAAATTATAATTTTAGGGTAATACAACAATCAAATTAAATGATTAAAAAAAATTAAATTTACCCGTATAAAATTACAACATTACGATTGAAATTGAGATGTTGAACCTAGGTACCTCAAAAAGGATATACCAATGAATACATTATTTATAACATTATCCTTGTGGATAAGACAATTTATTATTTATGAAAAAATATTCATGATATTTTGATGTTTTATGAACAAATTTAGTACAATATTAACAATGCTATTAATGAAAATAATAAATTTTAATTAGAAAATGGAAAATGTAACTATTATAATAAATAATAATAATATGTGAATTTTTTTGTTTTATAATTTACTTTTGATAATTAAACAACTCATAATGAAGAATCGAATGATATATTTCTATATGGAATAATAGAATGTCTTTTTTGAAATCATATTTAATTTCAGGTCTATAATTGAATTAAAAATCAACGGATGTATCACCAACAACCATAATAACTCAAGGAAGGATTGCGTAGAAATTTATCCAAAATAATTAAACATTTATGGGATGAGTACGGAAATTGATAATATCTCATGTGGTAGTAGACATTTCTTCAAAATAGAATATCTCATGGGTACTCTCTTTATTGGTCATTTTTCAAACCTAATTCCAGCAAATATTTTTATAATAATATAATTCAATAACAAATTGGAGATGATGATTCATGTTGAAGAGGTAAAACAAAATTAGAACTCCACCTTATACCTTTCTACTAGTGAAGAAATTTAAATTATGTAATTTTTTTAATTACTGAATAGATATATGGAAGGTGGGATCATAAATTAAAAACATCAAATGTTGGAATTTTTTTATTTCATGTTTAGTGGATTATTTTTAAATTATTAAAAATGAAAAAATGAAAATATTTAATATGAAATTAGATAATAACATTGAAGTTTATTTTGAAACATGAAATCTAAAGAAAAAGATTTATTTCTTGTGGTTGTTCATATCACTTGAAAAGTGATATAAGGACTAAAGAATATTGAGCAGTATGATGTTGGAGTTATGATATTTAGTAATGAATGATCTCTAGAAACAATGTGTATTGGGAGAAAAATAATATAAATAATAAAATAAAACATGTTTTTTTTATTTTTTTAATAGATTAAAACACTACTTTTAGAGTGTGTAATGACATTATGATTCTACAAATGATGCGTAATTCTATAAAATTGGATGAATTTTCAAAATTTTTAAAAATAAATGTTTCTAGTTTAATGGGTTTTGATAATAAAAAGAATTTTATTTCAAAATGTACATGTTGAAAAACAATATAATTATGTGGTAATGTGTAATATAGACAATAGAAAAATATATGGGCCCTATATTCAAAATAATAATAAGAAGTTGAAAAATGATGAATAAATGATGAATATACCCATTATATAATGGGATTCTGACAGAAATTATAATCAAAAAATTGAGAAACTTTTTACAAAATACAAAAGGGGAGATATTTTATTACACAAAAAACTCTTCATATAATAACTCAGATTTTTGTGAACCTACATCAAATAAAGAGACATGTAGTGTTAGAAATGATATTTCATTCATTGATAAACACCTAATAATGACATGTATAATTTTATTTTGACACAAATCATAGGTCTTATGTAGATTCAAAATCGTCAACATAGTATCAGAAATTAAAATGATATTTTTAATGTAGAGTTTAAGATAAAACATTTATACTATAATTTCACAAAATTATACTGTATAAATCATAAAAAAATGAACTTAAAAATGAATTTCATTTCATATAAAATCGTTCACAATATAGAGTTTTTGAATGGAATTATTGGTGTCTCGTTGATATGGATAAAATGATATCGCTAGTGAATGAAAATATTAGATATTACTATTTAATTGAAATAAAAATGATTGTAATCATACATTAATATGTCTCTTAATAATTTTTTAATCCTTATGATATGATATAAAAACAATTCCAAATATTAAATATTTCATATTATTTGGTTGTCTATATATAATCATGAAAATTGTAATAAATGTATGTATGTTTAATGAAGAAAATGAAGATGAATTTTCCTCAGATATAACCCATTCATATGTTCTTAGATGATTTATAAAATTAGATCGGAAAGGTTAATTGAAATTTAAATTTATATATTTATTGAAAATTGAGATTGAATAAATAATTCAATCATTTTGAATGGTGAGAATGATATATTTTTTATAACATGTTCATGAAAGGGATTGAAATATATATATTCGATGTGATGATATAGTTATATATCATCTAGTGTTGAATATGAATAATAATATAATAAAGGACAAAATGAATGGTAGAGAAAAAAATTGATATTGAAATTAATATTAGGGATCAGAATCATGGTCTATAGATAAGATAGCAGTTCATGGAATCAAATCATACCTGTCTACTATAAATGGTTAAACAACATATATTAAAGTTAAAATTTTAAAAAATAATAATATATGAACAAAAAATTTATTAATAAAAAATGAATCATGGTTTCATGCCCCATAGAGGAAATATGGATTTTTTACAAATAAGTAGTATAAACAATTAACATAGAATTAAAAGATTATTTATTTTCTCGTAACGAAAATTCCGAAATTTACATATTTTCCTTTTAATAATCCATTTTTAAAGATGATATAAATTATTCCATCAAAATGTTCACATCCATACTAGATTAGAGATGACATGAAAAAATTAATCAATGTTTAATATTATTTTTTGACTGGAGAAATTTACAAGGTACTCTTTATAAAGTATCCTTTAATCATTATGATTGATTCTATTGTGATAAATGTTAATATTTGTGATGGACTATTATAGATTAAAAGAGGATACAATGGAATTGTATATTAATTAGTAAGAATATATTAAGGTAGTTGCTTTCATGAAATTGCATGTGGACAAATTGTTATATGAGTAGAACCCCAGTACCATTACCTTTTTATATGATTGTGTACATTACTAAGAAATTTTATTATAGAAAATATGAGTTTTTGGTGATGGATTACTTAAGATAATTGAGTGAATGATTCCATATTTCATTTCTTGGAGAAATGAAATATTCAATAGGTTTTTTATGTTACCCATTAAACTTAATATATATTTAATTCAGAATAAATGTATGGTAGAGAGATCAAAATGATTTCTCACATGTAGGATTCCTATGTGGTGACCCCACCAATTTCGGATGAAATAAAACATATGAATGATGATGATGGGAAAGAAGATAGTGAGCGGCGGTTTAGAATTATGATCATGTGTATTATGTATTTGATATGCAACATAAATTATAATTTATATGTTTTCAAACATTTTAATAGTTCCCATTAAATTATATGGAATCAAATATATAGGTAGGAAATAATATTTTTATAAATATAAAACTCTTTCACATATAAGGTGTTGTATGAAAATAAAGGTGATCTAAATATAATCGGGTTTAGATTTGTAGATTTGGATTGTGAAATTTCTGAACTGAATTCCACATCTAGTGGAAAAAAAATTAATTAATTTTTTTTCAATTATATTCAATGAAGATAAATATTATTTAATTAAGATCAAATAAGGCTGATTTTAGTGATACATTACATGTATCTATGTAGATAATGTGGAAGAAGATTCAAATTCATGAATTATTTCTTGACGAGTGTCACCATTGTTTTAGGATGTAGGTATCAACGTTTTATCAATCATTATAAAACCGTGTTCAAAATTTGAGGTCTAAACACAATAATATCAAGTGTCATTTATTAAGGAAAATTGTGGAAAACAGTATCCTCAAACTAGGGTGTGTTCCACATATAGATAATTTAAATGACATTCTCACAACACTTTTCATAACTTAACTTGTTGATAATCTAATATTTTATATGGGAATATATAAAACTCCTCCATATATGGGTATCTAAATTCGTGAGCTACCTAATCTATTAAATAATTTATAAATACAAAAGTATAAGTTATCTACATTGGGTTCTATACATCTTATTGGAATGTTCTTGTTTTGGGTTTTGTTGTATAATAAAACATTTAATTTTTATTATTATTTTTCATTCTCTGTATACATGAAAATATATTTTATTTTGAAGTAGTTATATATCATCAAAACATATATTTATTACCTAGCCAGAAATTTTATTCTATTCCAAGCAATATCATGTAGAAATAGAATTTATTATTTAATAACTATATAGTTTTATTATTTTCAGTTTCTTAAAAACATTAATAATTTTATTTATTTTAATATCGTATTATAGAATGTTTGTTATTGGTAAAATAATTAGTTGGGTTGATGATTTAACCCCCTATAAGATGGTGTTTAATTTTTCTTCAGTAATTGAATAGGGATTTCTGTTACTATCTAAATGTGATTTCATAGTGATGATCATCATTACATCTATATTAATAGAGATAATAGTTTTCCAATTATTGTAATAACGTGGTAAAGAATGGTTTTTTTGAATTTGCAATATATTTCTTGTGATCATATTAATTATATTTACTTTTACATGAATAATTATGTAACCACATGATTGTATCTAAAAAAAGGAAAAGTATCTTTGTGTTTTATTGTTATGGTACCTTGTGAAATAACTCTATTGTAAATTTGAAATATGAGTAAAAAAATTCAAAATAAAAAAATAAAAAATATAAAAAATTTGTGATATAATATAAGATTAAATAAGGACAGAAGTCCTTATTTGGAGCCCACATGAAATTTCTGTTGGCTTAAATGGAAAATTCATGAGAAAAATATAATATTTTCTAAACAATATTATGTTCCTATTATGTATAAGATATTTCCTTTAAAAATTTTTATAATATGTTTATGTATAAAAACATTTAATATAGGCATTGGATATTTTGTTTTTATCAATTACTTTTATAATATTTGTATGATTTTTTGAATTTTTAAACACAATTTAAAAACCTACAAATGAATTTTGTCACCCATTTTGAAATTTTTAGAACCTCATATGATATGAAAGAATAAATTTTGATTTTTTGGATTCTTATAAGTCAATTTAAAACATATATAATGATTTTGATCCTTTTATGATATATGAATATATAAAAATATTATATTTCAAGTCTTCCAATGTTAGGAAGAATACTAAACAAGAATATACTAATTATCTATTATTCAAAGATCACACATCATAATTAATAATAAGATTATAATTAATTACATTTTTTAATAAGAACAACCCATGTGTTATCTTAAATTGTATATGATTTCAATATTCATATAACATAATTCAACATTGTTACATGCAATATAAAGTGATATTCATTATAATTAAAATTGTGGATTTTTAGGGAAAGATAAACTATGATATCACATGACGATAAGAAGATTTCTAGATTTTTAAATAACTGAAAAATAACTATATTTCATTTAATTTTTTTGATTATAATTTATTTTTTGTATTTTTTTAACTTCCAATTCAAAATTAATAAGGTTCAATGAACATAAAAGTATAAAATTTAGAAAGATATGACTGATTGAAAATTACATGACTGACTGAATTTTGAGAATTGATGATGAGAGCTATTTTTTATATAAGATGTATATATTCATCATATATGGATTCTTGGTGGAATCTTGAAGCTTCATTGGGATCATTATTTTTATTGGAACATTTAGTTCAATTTATCTGTGACTAGAACTAGATATGGCTATCCATTGTAACAAGTTTAAGGTTACTGCCTTTTTTCATTATGATATATCTAAGAGTGGTTTGTTTTTTATAATTACCTAAATACATCTAGGAAATAGGCATCCTAAAAAGAGCAAACATGATTATCAAATGTGTTATGTAATTGATTATTTTCAGAATAACTGTCTATCCTAAGAGACACATGTTTAATAAGCATGGTATTATTATGTGGGTTCAAAAAACATTACACACCATTTAGATACCACCAAAACTCTATCAATTTTTTTAGACATCTTCTAATCTGATATGTTGTTACATGGAATATACAACCATATAAATTGCTCATAATGGTTTTAATATAAGATTAAATTAATGAAAACTATGAGATAATCCATATTCTATATAAATTGGGGCTATGAAATAGATTTATTTAATAATTAAATTATAAAATTATCTCTTTTTTACTTTCCCATTTTGTCCCCCCCACTTCATTATTTAATATTAATATACATCAATGTTAAAGAAGAAATGAGTATCCAGAAAAACCTATTTTCTGATTTAGATCATGCTATCGGTACAATAAAATGTTGGGAATACATTTGATTATTTTATATGATATTCTTCATGTATATGTGATTATTGTATTTTGATACAACCAACATAAAGAAAAGTAAAAAAATCATCATTTATATTACACAGAATTTCATTTTAACCACATTATTTTTCTATAATTTATTTTTTCCATTTCGAAAACTATATTGAGATATTGTAATAATAACCCTAGTAAATGTTTAGTATTACCTTTATTATCTAAATTCATGTTATCATATTCAAATACAATATCATCAAAATCAATTAGTGTGTCCGGATAAACATAAGGAGTAATTTAAACAGAAATATTCATATTATCATGAACCCCACATCATATACATAGTATAGAAATTTATCTCACATTCATTACAATCCTATAATTGAAAATAAAACAACTGTAGTACCTAAAATGTACATATCAATTTTTAAATATACATATTTTCAAAAATTAAAAAATATTAAAAAAAATGAATTTTAAAAATATATATATATATATATAAACCCTATAAGAATGATCAGTATTATTAAAACAGACCCAATTATAAAATTATAGGAATGATGATTCCAAATTATTATAAAAAAATCATTTAAATGTACCTTATGAAAATATATTTGAAGTAAATAGAACAAAATAAAAAATTATAAACTACTATTGAAAACAATTTAGGCATCACTCATAAAATATTGAATGAAATATATTCTATGTAGAGCCAGAAGACACATCATCTAGAAAAAAATACAAAAACAATTAAAATATAGGTCTTAGGTAGATTAAAAAAATTCAACATAGTATCAGAAATTAAAATGATATTTTATTGTAGAGTTTAAGATAAAACAGTTGTACTATAATTTCACTAAATTATATTGTAAAAATCATAAAAAAATGAACTAAAAATTAATTTTGTTTCATATAAAATCTTTCAAAATATAGAGTTTCTGAAATGAAGTATTGGTGTCTCGTAGATATGGATTAAATGATATAGGTAGTGAATGAAAAAATGAGTTATTACTGGTTATTTGAAATCCAAATGTTTGGAATCATACCAAAATATGTCTCATAATATTTTTATTTTAATCCTTATGATAGGATACAAAAAAGATTCCAAATATAAAATATTTCATATTATTTGGTTGTCTATATATAATCTTGAAAATAGTAAGAAATGTGTGTATTTTTAAAGAAGAAAATGAAGATGAATTTTCCTCGGATATTACCCATGAATATGTTCTTACTTGATTTTTAAAATAAGATCTGAAAGGTAAATTGAAATTTAAAATTATATATTTATTGAAAATTGAGATTGAATAAAGAATTCCATCATTTTGAATGTTGAGAATGATATATTTTCATATCATGTTCATGAATGGGATTGAAATACATATAATGTATGTGATGATATTTTTATATATTATCTAGTGTTGAATATGAATGAAAATACAGTAAAGGATAAAATGAATAGTAGTGAAAAAAATCGACATTGAAAATAATATTAGGGATCAGAATCATGGTCTATAGATAAGATACCACTTCATGGAATCCCATCATACCTATCTACTATAAGTGGTTAAAAATCATATATTAAAGTTAAAATTGGACAAAAAATTATAATATGAACATAAAATTTATTTATAAAAAAAATGAATCCTGGTTCCATAAACCATAGAGGAAATATGAATTTGTTACAAATCGTTGTTTATAAATAAGTAGTATAATGAATTTACATAGAATTAAAAAATTATATATTTTCTAGTAATGGAAATTCCAAAATTTACATGGTTTACTTTTTATAATACATTTTTCAAGATGATATAAATCATTCCATCAAAATGTTCATATCCATACTAGATTATAGATGACATAAAAAAATTTATCAATATTAAATTTTATTTTTTATTGGTGAAATTAACAAGGTATAGTTTATAAACTGTCTTTTAATCATTATTATTGATTCTAATGTGATAAATGTTAATATTTACAATGGACCATTATAGATTAAAATAGGATACAATGGAATGGTATTTTAGTCAGGAAGAATATATGAAGGTAATTACTTTCATGGAATTTTATGTGGACAAATTGATATATGAGTAAAACCCCAATACCATAACATTTTTATATGATTGTGTACATTAATAATAAATTTTATTATAGAAAATAAGATTTTTGGTGATGTCATACTTAAGCTAAATGAGTGAATGTTTCCATATTTCATTGCTTGGAGAAATGAAATATTCAATAGTTTTTTTGATTACACATTAAAATTAATATATATTTAATTCAGAATAAATGTATGGTAGAGAGATCAAAATGATTTCTCACATGTTGGATTCCTAAGGGGAGACCCCACCAATTTTGGAACAAATAAAACTGACTAATTATGATGATGGGAAAAAAGATAGTGAATGGTAGTTTAGAATTATGATAATGTGTATATGTATTTGATATCTACAATAAATTGTAACTTATATGTTTTCACACATTTATAATGGTTCTAATTATATTAAATGAAATAAAATATATAGGTATAAAATAATATGTTTAGTAATATAAAATTCCTTCACTTATAGGGTGTTGTATGCAAATAAAGGAGATCTAAATTTAATCAGATTTAGATTTGTTGATTTGGTTTGTGAAATTTCTAAACTGAATTTCACATCTTTTGGAAGATTTTTTTAAATAATTTTTCTCTATTGAAGTCAAAGACGATAAAAATTATTTCATTGAGATCAAATAAGGCTGAGTTTAGGGATACATTACATGTATCTATGTAGATAATGTGGATGAAGATTCAAATTCATGAATTATTTCATGATGAGTGTCACCATAGTTTTAGGATGTAGGTATCAATGTTTTATCAATCACTAAAAAACCATGTTCAACAATTGAGGTCGAAACACAATAATATCTAGTGTCATTTACTAATGAAAATTGTGGAAAAAGGTATCCTCAAACTAGGGTGTGTTCCACATATAGATAATTTGGATTATATTCTCACAACATTTTTCATAACTGAACTTGTTGATAATATAATATTTTATATGGGAATATATCAGCCTCCTCCATATATGGGTATGTAAATTCGTGAGCTACCTCTTCTATTCAATTCTTTATAAATACAAAAGGAGAAGTTTTCTACATTGGGTTCTATACATCTTGTTGCTATGTTCTAGTTTTGGTTTTTATTGGGTAAGAAAACATCTAAAAAAATTCAATATTTTTTATTCTCTATATACATTGAAAGATATTTTATTTTGGAATAGTTATATATCATAAAAACATAGATTTATTACCTAGCCAACAATTTTATTCTTCACCAAGCAATCTAAAATAGAAATAGAATTTATTATTTTATAACTATATAGTTTTATTATTTTGATTTAAATAAAAACATTAATAATTTTTTTTTATTTTAATAATGTAATATAGAATGAATTTTATTGATAAAAATTTAGATGGGTTTTTTATTTAACCCTTTATAAGATGGTTTTTAATTTTCATTCAATAATTGAATCAGGATTTCTGTTACTGTCTAAATGTGATTTCATAGGGATGAAGATCATCATAGCTATATTAATAGAGATAAAAGATTTCCAATTGATGTAATAATGTGGTGAAGAATGGTTTTTTTGGATTTGTAGTATATTTCCTAAGATCATTTTAATAATATTTACTTTTACATGAATAATTTTTTAACAACATGGTTGTATCTAAAAAAAGAAAAAGTATCTTTTTTGGTTTATTGTTATGGTACCTTGTGAAAAACACCATTGTAAATTTGAAACATGAGTAAAAAAATTTAATCTAAAAAAATAATAAAAATAAAACATTTGTGATATAATATAATATTAAATAAGGACATGAGTCCTTATTTTGAGCCCACATGAAATTTTTGTTGGCTTAAATGGAAAATTCATGAGAAATATGTAATATTTTATAAAAAATAATATGCTTCCTTTATGTGTAAGATTTTTCCTTTTAAAATTTTTATAATATCTTTATGTATAAAAACATCAAATCTAGTCATTGGAAATTTGGTTTTCATCAATGACTTTTAGAATATTTGTTCTATATTTTGAATTTTTAAACACAATTTAAAATCCAACAAATGAATTTGGTCATGCAATTTGAAATTTTTAGATCCTAGCAAGATATGAATGAATAAATTTAGATGTTTCGGATTCTTATAGGTCAATTTATAATATATATAATGATTTTGATCCTCGTATGATATATTAATATATAAAAATATTATATTTCAAGTATTCTAATATTAGGAAGAATACTAAACCAGAAGATACTAATGATCTATTATTCATGGATCACACATCATAATTAATAAGAAGATTATTAGTCATTACATTTTTTAGATGAATTACAAATGTGTTATCTTACATCAAATAAGATTTCCATATTCATATACAATAATTCAATATTGTTACAGGAAATTAGAAGTGAAATTCATTATAATTAAAATTTTTTATTTTTAGGGGAGGATAAACTATGATATCACACGAGGATAGGAAGATTTTTTGTATTTTAGATGATTGAAAAAGAAATATATTTAAATTATTTTTTTATTATAATTAATTTTTTGTAGTTTCTTAAATTATAATTAAAAATAAATAAGGTTCGAGGAATATAAAAGTATAAAATTTAGAAATATATGACTGATTGAAAATTACATGACTGATTGAATTTTGAGAATTGATAATGAAAACTATTTTTTATATAAGATGTATATATTCATCACATATGGATTCTAGGTGTATTGTGGAAGATTCATTGGGATCATTATTTTTAGTCGAACACTTAGTTCAGTTTTTCTGGGACTAGAAATACATATGGCTAGCCATTGTAACAACTTTAAAGTTACTGCCCTTTTTCATTATGATATATATAAGAATGATTAGTTTTTTTTATAATTACCACAATGCATATAGGAAATAAATATCCTAAAAAGAGGCAACATGTTTATCAAATGTGTTCAATAATTATTTATTTTCAGAATAAGTGTCTATCCTAAGTGACACATGTTTAATAAGCATGATATTATTATGTGGGTTCAAAAAACATTACACACTATTTAGAAACCACCAAAACTCGATCAGTTTATTTTAGACATCATCTAATCTGACATGTTGTCATATGGAATATCCAACCATATAAATTATTCATAATGGTTTTAATATAAGAATAAATTAATGAAAACTATGAGATAATCCATAGTCTATATAAAATGGGGCTCTGAAATAGATTTATTTAATAATGAAATTATAAATTTATCTATTTTTACTTTCCCATTTTGTCCCCCCCCCCACTTTATTTTTTAATCTTAATATAAATCAATGTTAAAGATGATATGAGTATCCAGCCAAACCGGTTGTCTGATTTAGATCACTTTATTGGTACAATAAAATGTTGGGAATACATTTGATTATATTATGTGATATTCTTCATGTATTTGTGATTATTGAATTTTGGTACAACCAACATAAAGAAAAGAAAAAAAATCATCATTTATATTACACACAATTTCATTTTAACAACATTATTTTTCAAGAATTTATTTTTTCAATGTCATATTCTATATTGAGCTATTCTAATATAAATCCTAGAAAAAATTTAGTATTACCTTCATTATATACATTCAAGTCATCATATTCAAATTCAATATCATCAAAATCAATTAGTGTGTTCAGAAAAACATAAGGAGTAATGTAAACATAACATTTTCATATTATCATGAACCACACATCATCTACATAGGATAAAAAATTATCTCAAATTCATTACCATCCTATAATTGAAAATTTAACAACTCTAATACCTAAAATGTACAAATAAAGATTTAAATATACATATTTTCAGAAATTAAAAATTATTCAAAAAAATGAATTTAAAATATAATATAAAATATATAAATCCTATAAGAACGACCAATATTATTAAAACAAACCCAATTATACAATTATATGATTGATGATTCCAAATTATTATAAGAAAAATCATTTAAATGGACCTTAAAAAATCTATTATAAGTAAATAGAACAAAATATAAATTTATAAACTATTATTGAAAACAATCTAGACATCAATCATAAAATATTGAATGAAATATATTCTATGTCCACCAGAAGACACATCATCTAGAAAAATATTTATAATATAGAGTGTTATAAAAAATTTCCATTGAATTTTCCCTCGATGTTCATTAATTGTTCGCTTTTAATTATAAAAACAACATTATAAAAATAATGTAAGTTAATATTCAATATTATTAAATATTATTTTCTAGAATGAACATCAAAAAATTAAATATCAAAGACAATATGCCAGGATTAACAATAAAAAGATCATATTAAATTAATTCACTATATAAAATATTCTTAAGAAAATAATATATAATCCATACCCTATATGTTATGAAAATCATTACGAATTATGGACAGGGGAAATATATCTCAACCATATAATGTAAATAATTAATGTAGAATATAAAATTTCATCGGAACATCAATGCTTGATGTAGTAGAATTTGAGGTTACCCAACAATCTTTTCAAATAATAAATAATATTTCTTATTATATTTAAATATATTAATGTTCCCTCATTGGGATGCTAGAAAAAATAATATTACAAAGGAATAAAAAAATAATCCCCCAAAAATAACATTGACAATTAAAACATCACTTATATTAAAAATGGGAAAATTTATAACATATATAATTATGAAATAGATACAGCATTTATTATGAGAATCAACCCTTAAAATGGTATTACAATATATAAAATTCTAATCCCACCAACAATGGTCCCATTGAATATGAACAAAACTCAAGAACACTGGATATATCAACTCACTGGCACCCATGTGATGTTCAATCATTATAGAAAATCCATATAAATTATTTATGAACATTTAATAATATAGCATTCCCATAAGGATCTATATGGGTACCCTTATAACTATACCATATCCCAAAAAAATATAAGAGTATTGTTGTAATGAAAATTGTAAATTCCAAAAGAAATTGAGATACTAGTGTTAAACAAAAATTGTTTCCATTTCGGAGAATAATAAAAACGGAACATAATATATATTTCAATTAAAGTATCACACACCAATCAATAATGTGGGTTACATGTCAGTCCCTTATAAAGAACATCCCAAATGAACCTGTTGGATGAAATCTTGGGATATCAATATATTATTGGTATGCCTCAGATAGTGAAAAAATTCAGCCATGTTAAAACAATTCAAAGTCCCTAATATAAAAATAAGAAGAGTATTGTGATAATTTAATATATTAATATATATTTATATGGGGAAAACATTCTCTCCAAAAATAAACCACCGTAAAATTAATCATTGAAATTTATCTTAAAAAATCAAGGGTAATTTCTCTTAATAATAGTTTAATATTATGGATTTTTATTTTTGGTTGGGTGCATGAAATATTCTCTCATTAACTAGATTAATGTATTCAAAAAAATAATAAAATCATTAATTTAGTAGTTTCACATAATTTTTTTGAGTTATAATTGAAAATGAGATTTAAATTTCATATTGTTAAGGTAATCGTGGGACTAGTTATAAATATAGAATAATTAAGAATAATTACATAGTTATAAATTTTAAATATCTTAATCGAAACAATACAGAATTTCCCACATATCATAATATTCCTAATAGTAGTCATATAAAAAACCTCAATAGAATGGGTGATGGTTCATGTGTATAAATAAAAGGAACATAGAGATTGAATAATAATTGGTAAATAATTAATTAATAAACTATATATAGAAAGGAAGGATCCGATCAAACCCCCACATATTGTTCGTTGTGTGAATTTAAAGAAAAAATAAATCTATATTACATAGAGTACTATAACAATTGTCATTTAGGACAACCAATGAAAATAACATTTAATGAAAAGATACAAATAAATAATATGTTATTACTAAATCAATGATCTGTCATGAAATTAATGTGGTTATAAATAAATTTTTTATTATTTCATGAATATTGCATATCAAATTTGATACTTGGTTTACATATATATACCTATCATTAATGTTATGTAAAAATATTAAAGATCAACCTCGGGACATGGTGGTTAAATAATTGATGAATAAACCCAGTGATTTAATAATTTTTTAAAAATTATGTAACTATTCTCTAATTTATATTCCTTATAGTAATCTATCATATAAAAATACTCTACATCATTTAATATAATTTGAAATTATTATTGGAATGGATAGTTATCCTTATATATGACCAATATCAGTTTATAGAAGGGGAAACTAACTCATTCATTCGTATGGTTTTATAGAGGTTAATGATGAATACATAATATCCCATGGATTATCTGTCTCAAGAAAGGATAACATTTCATTATGTGGTGTAATATCCTGATCAAATGCTTGAGAAGTAAAAAAAATTATTTCTCAAACACATTCTAATTATGATTTGATTTTCTAGGTATTTTTTGAAGAGATTTTCTGCATCCATTCCAGTCAATATTATGAATTTACAATTGAACATATGACAAAAACCATAACCATATGAATGAGTCAATATTGTATAGACATCATTGAATTTAAATTGGTTACATAGATAATATTAGTGAAACTGGGAAAAAGTTCTTTAAACCCCTTGTTATTTACCATGGGTGAACCCATTATAGTTTTTCAAGAATATTGATAGGTAAAATCATTAATCAATTTATTATCATGTCTTCAAAAATATCATGTTAATGTAAAGGCATCACCATCCATAGTTAAATGAAATATTTAGTAAAATACATGAGTATTAGTACATATCAACAGTAGATCTTTGGATTTGATATCCTCAATTAATTTTAATGAGGGTGGATATTCAAATATCTCCCTTTCACCCATAACATAGAAATTAGGATTGAATACTGATTCCATTTGGATAGACCAATACTCATGAAATATTACTGGAAATAGTGAATATTCTATTTAGAAATTATGTTGATCTATTTTTCATTGACATTATATATGATATAATCATATACTCTAAAATAAAATAACAATATTAAGATAATAATTTTACTATTATAAAGTCAATTTAAATGCAATTTCTTTCTGAAATGTAAAAAATTCAATTCTATGTTTGATTAAGATATATTGTTTGGGAATATTTTAACAAAAAAGATGATATAAATTAATCCATCAACTAGAATGGTGGTAGATGAATCGAATCGACGAAATTTTTTATTAATAACTAATTTTTTATATATATTAGATTGGTGTTTTCCATATTTTTATAGAATCACCTCAAAATAATCAAAGACACAAAAAATAGAACCCAAAAATGATTAATGTTATTATGTACTACTGAATGTGAGTAATGATTATAACAGTTAAAAATAAAGATACTGATAACATTAATTATCACAAAACCCATAGGTGGATAAGTATTTTAATAAATAATGATTCATCAAAGAATGTAGTGGGTTAAAAATAATGTAAAATGATAATGTGATAGTCTATATATTAATATAATTTAATGTTCATGTGAATAATTTATCATCAAAATATTCAGATTTTTGGGAAGTAATCTTCACAATAATTATTATTCTGATATTAACTCTTTGGATAAAACTATTACATGGGAATTAATCATTAAATTATAAATTTTAGGTTCAAATAAAATGATATCAATCATCTATAATGATTATAGTCAGTTGTGGTTAATGATGATTATAGCCGAATCTATTTTCACCCTTAAAATGATAATTATGTTTCATATTATATGTAATGTCCCAGAAATTCCATATTTTTTAATTATATGGAATTGTTTTAAGACTGTGAAATCTAACGGTGCATGATAATGAAGCCCGGAGTGCCTAGAATGGTCCGTCTATGTTTGGATAAACATTAAATAGCACACATAAGCTGTTTTCTGGAAAAAGTGGAATAACACTTAAATGATTACTTAGATCATAAGTCTATGGGAACTGTTGCATTTAGGATGGGGGTTTAAACTATGTGGGACTTAGTTTTAGTTGGCATGGGACACCTATTAGGAAATCCAAAAATGGAATAATATTAAATAAAATATCTAAAATAATTATTTTATTTTTCAAATGCTTATAACTCACAAATGGTAGCTGAGATTAAAAATATGATACCACTACTAAACACTTGAGGGGATTCTTTATTTATGAAGATTATAATGTTGGCCGACACCGACCACAAATGAAAGTTAATTTTTGGCCACAAATAAAATAATTATGTGACAATTATTTTATAGTAAATTCAATAACATTTAAATGGTAACACAGATTAGAAATTTGAGACTACTAATGGGTTTTTTGGGGTGTGTTTTACTTTGGCGTAGAGTAACCTTGACCGACACAAGTTGAGAGTGATTGTGAATAATTTTCCAATCTTTTTTTTTGGGTATGTTTAGGAATTGTTCGAGGAGAATTTTCTAACTTTTGAACTGGTACTCAAAATTTAAACCTGAGGACACTATTGAACTCACAGCACCGATATTCACATAAAGATACTTTCACCTTGACCACAGCGGGTCGAGGGTGGAAGTCAGTTTTTCTTATTTTCGTGGGGCAGTTAAAAGAATAAAAATAAAATAAAGGGAAAATATTATTTAATTTTTAAAACCTCCCTTCTAATGTTTAGTGGTGGGGACCACCTGAACTAAAAACCGCCAATTTAAATTCAAATGTGGGTACCACCCATCACGTGAACTCCCCCTTTAATGGGAGATAACTCTTTTTAACTCCCATGGATTTACCGACTAAATTAATTTATTTAATATACTTATTTTCCACATAACCATTTGGTTGAATGATTTTGGGAAGAAAGAGAGCTCTGGAAAACTTGGAATGATATTCTTCAATGAAGAACATCCACTAAAATGAAGAGCGACTTCCAGAATAGAAAAACGGGGAACTGTCATGGAGAGTCTTGCTGGAGTGATGAATGTTGACGTCATATTCAATGACTTCGTCTTCTTCCCCGCCTTGTCTCCAAGAAACAAGGTTGTGGTTTTATATATGTTTGAATTTTTTTATTTATTCTTCAAATCCTAAATTCACAATATCTTTGGCCAAATGAACATTTCCATTATCCCATGCATAAATCATGCTCCTCTTTATTTTTATTCTTCATGTGTTCTTCAAGCGTTTTTCATCGCCTAAAATTTATTGGCACATGAAACATGGGGATTTACTGAGAGTGATATATTGATGTGAAGCCCTCGATGCAAGGATCACAAAAATGTGATCGTTTAATTTTTCCGGCACGGAACGAAGCTGAAATGTCTCATGGAAGGAGGCAGCTGAATATTTACGGGCGCTTGATACACAATATTAGGTTGACTGTGACATATGGATGTAGATACCTCAACCAAAGGATCATGAATAAGGGATCATTTTATTTTTCAGGTTTAGAATGAAGATGTGGCGGCCCATGGAAGGGGTGACGTGGTGGTGTGATGTTTTATGTGTGATCAGGGAATGGCTCCAGGTGAGGCAGATGATGTGATGTGCGATGGGGGAGGACAGTCCGAAGGCATCATCTAGGTGGTGCGGTAGTCTGGAGTCAAAGTGGATAAGGTAGCCAGAGGTGGTGGAGACGTTCTAGCCGTGCGGTTGAAGGAAAATCGTGTTTGGAGAAGGGGGGATTGGAAAGAGAAAAACTAAAATACAATAATATTTAAGTATTGAAACATAAAATTTGAAATTTATGAGTTTGTTTCCGGCACATAGTAAGGGGCTAGCATGGATTTATTTTTGGAGTTAAGCAGAAATAATTAAATAAGTAATTAATAACAATAATAAAATATTGTTATTATTACTTTTGGTGATAAAAAACCTTTTAGTCCACAATTTCTCTGTGCGACCTTGGTATGACAGACTATCTATGGCAGTGTGACCCTTACTCTGAGATGGCATTCAGATTCCAATATTGGATGTCTTATTTGGGTTTTTGGATTGGGTACACAAATCACACATGAATTAATTGATTGAATATTATTATTAAATCTTCGACCCACCACAACTCCTGCGTGCAATATCCGATTGACTTGTTGTCAGTGGTGACCTGATTCTATCATTAATACCGTCGATTCAATTAGAATTTTTAATATTGTATTCCAGTTTGTGGCACGGTTACACAAAACACCCAATAATAATAATAATATTATTATTATTAGATTCAATATCTGACATATCTCCCTCACACGGTGTCAGAATGATGAACCGTCTATGACGTTGCAACCCTGAAATTACGATATATGTTTCAAGTTCAATTTTGGATATTTATGTCAAGGTCGATGATGCGGGGCCCATGACCTCTAGTTCGCACGTGTTGCGGAGAAATGCAAATTTTTCACCGGGTATCCAGTTTGGAAAAATGGGTAGACCCTCTCGTATGTTTTTTCATGTGAATAGTAACGATGTGAATAGTTTGGTTATCTGGTGTTGTGTGGAGTTTGACTGAATTTGATCGAACACAAATACAACTAGGCCCTCTGCACTAAAATGTCAATTGCATCCAGACCGGGTGCCCGTTTGACGAACCATCAACAGAACCAGAATCCTTGGATCGGACTGCTCCATTGGGTATACCCCACATGATATTTGGATAATGTTGGGGTACAAAATGGTCAAATCAAACACGAATCCAATCGGGACCTCAGGACTGAAAGGATAATAACTTACAGTCTGGGAATCCGTACGATGCACCGTCTGTTGCGTTGAGACCCCTTTTAGGGGTCAGTCTTTTGGGATACTTCTTAGTTGGACTTCGTGGTAGTTGGAGTATTGACTTGTGGCATGTTGAGTGGATCCTCCTGAAATCAAGCGAGGTTAGTGTGAGAACCATGTAGCTAGAAATGATGAGAAGACTGAGTAACAATCCTGTGTGGGTCAGATCCTAATGATCATGTGTGGGTCAGCACCTAAGGATCCTATGTGGGCCTGCATCTAGCGATCCTCTATGGTCAGCTCTTAGAGATCCTGTGTCGGGCAACTCCTAGCTATCCTGTGTGGTTCAGATCCTAGAAATCCTATGTGAGTCAGCTCCTAGAGATCCTATGTGGGTCAGCTCCTAGTGATCATGGGTGGGTCAGCTCCTATCGATCCCATGTGGGTTAGCACCTAGCGATCCTATATGGGACAACTCGTAGAGATTTTGTGCGGGTCAGTAGCAGAGCCTCTTAACAGAGTAAGATGATTTATTAGCTTTAATTAATAATCATTACTACCATACATAATCTATACCTAGTGTGAGATGAGTGAGTACCTTGGTGTTTCCTCATGATTAAGATGGATTACTTGATATCTTAGGTATATGTATTAAAAAATACCTAAGTAGGGTTATCTGTTGATTTCATTCATTGTGGTTTATCCTTGGTCATTTTCTGAGACCATGAGGTTCTCAGGGTCCTTACAATGTATCATTATACTCACCCCTGCCTAGAATATGCCCGCACCTTGTTGAGTTGGATTCAGATGATGTACATCGCTGATTGAGGATGAGGGTACCAGGACTAGATGGTGCTCAGAGGTAAACCATATGGTGCATCGGTACGCAGAGAAAAAGGGTGGACATGGAGTGATGAGGAGGTGATCTGTACCTACACTTCAGGTAGGAACCTCGTAGGATAATCTAATAGCTATCTTTATATTTCATTAGTTGTATGGAATTTCAATTGTACTTGTACTGTCCAGTTGGGCTTCTATTCTGTCCCCTAATTACTTACTACACTCACATGATTACTATAAAGTAGACTTGAATTCTTATCATGCTGTGTGTTTGGTTGTGTGTGTTTATAGGTTATAAAGGCAATGCCTTCCTAGTTTTATGGAATATGCCATTGGTGCTAGTCATCATCCCCTAGCCTATGAGAGGTGTCTTTCAGGTAGTCACGGCACAGGCCCCAGTGGATGGGTCATGACAAATTTGTATTAGATGAGTCGGTTCAACAGTAGAACATTGGAATCTGATCTTTTTAATGATAATAATGTTAACTGCATTGAGTGTGTTTATCAGTTTGGGGAATCCAATGTTGGTGAGGAGATCGACGTATCCAAACCCTAGGACCCTAACTTCTGATTTTCTGACGTAGTGTACCAAAAAACTAATTACGTGTGTGTTTGAAAAGTTTTTTTCTTTTTTCTTAAGTCAGCTCACTATGTATAACTTAATGACCACGGTGCACCTATGTCTTTTCATGATGTCACTACGTAGACAGCCAATTATGATTCCTGAGAGAGTACATGATGACGGCCCACTGAGTGACATGGCTCGGGTGCAGGGCCCTCTTACTATGTTAGCATCTTCGTGTGGTGTACCAGAAACACCACCACTAGTTGGGAATGAGTTACCACCAGCCGCACTATTTGACGGTGCATGCCGACAGAGCATGTTGAATGAGTTCCAAAAGTAGAGGCCTCAAAGTTTTCGAGGTGTGACAATTTCCTACACAGCTGAGGGATGGATAGAGACCGTTGCTACAGTTTTCCACCTAGTTGAGACACCATTAGAAAATATAGTGATCTTATCTACTAGTCATTTTAGTGAGTGACCGTGAGGATGGTCTGCATTGTGATGAGGCTTTGGTATGTGGACCATTACCCATGATAGTACCTTCAGGTAGTGTTTCAGCTATATCAATAGCCATTGGTCAAAAGTTACAATGTGTGGTACTGGTAAAGGACACATTTAAGCATTGTTCCTTATGTGAGTTTCTGTATCAGATACACCATAATTTATGGGGTGATCCCGACTCATAGGCAGCTAAGAACTTGCTTGAGGAGGTGGTTGAGAGTTTTCTAGAGCTTCTATAGCTTCCACATTATGACATGTTGATGGCTGAGTATTAATCTATGTGTACATATCATTCACGGCATTTGATGAATATGATATGATCTGTTCTTTAGTGCTCGAACCTCTAAGGGAGGTGTATTTAGGGATATCTGACCTAGCACTACTCCTCTATGCATTTTTACTTATATTAGGGTGCTAGATAGAACCATTATGGTGGAATATTATTTGGCTGAGCAGATGTAGCCTGTGAATGTTAATTGTGGGAAAGCAGTGAACTGGTGCTAGTCTTAGATACTTAGGTATGAAAAAGTGTTTTTAAAAGAATAAGTGAATCAGAATGATTAATCTTTAGGGCTATAGATGTGGAAGTAGAGCTAGGGGAATAACATGAGGTGTTGTACATTTTGACATGTTACCACCATCACCCATTGTATTCCCTACCATACACAGGGTGCTAGAGGACAGGGGAAAAGAGTAGTTGCATGCGGTCAAGGAATGCAACCCAAGGACTCTAGGAATGATTTCAGGTACGGTCTGTGTCTACAACCATCTTCCGTAACAATATACAGCGGCACCAATCATTCCTTCCATCCATGAATCTTATCCAAGTCCTAGAGTTTTCGGTTAAACCATTGACATGAACCTCACATCTAGAGTTACCTTTGGAAAGAGACTCACTAATCACACATACTATGACTATTTAATCTGACCCTTGAGGCAACCATTTCAGTTGGAACCTCTTAGTGGCAGCATTGATGCCTTATGACATTAGTTTTTGTATGGAATCGACATCAATAGTTCATACATAGATTTACTATATTAAGAAAATGTTTGTGATTTATCTACAACGTTGGGATGAGGTTTTCATTAGATGGAGAAAATGTAAACCCAAGCAGCACAGGATAAACTCATGCATAAGAAGGTGCAGCCGATAACTATTGAGTCAACCTACATTACCCTCATGGAAGTAGGATTTTTGAGTCTTCAGTTCACAATGGAGTGGATATAGTTCATATAGGACTATAACATTGAGATAATATATACTCCTGGGATGGGGGAAGTGGTAAAAAATGCACTAATTAGGAGGTCTAGCCTGTAGTTGCTGAGTGAGGGGACAGAGATTCTAGCTTCTTTGCAGATATCTTACATGGATTGAGATGGAGAAGATTTTAATTAGTTTATGACAGTCACTCCCCCACTGCTTCAGCATGTTAGGGAGGTGCAACATGGGGTCATTGACTGTGAGGGTCGACGTGTTCATAGATCCTAAGGATAGGCACCTGATGGATTTTATGAATGCGGGGAGCACATCATTCTCTTCGGAGGATGTACCCTGGTACCAATGTCTCTTCGGGAGGAAGTGTCGAGGGAGTTCCACACATCCCCTCTAGCGGTACATCCTGGTGTAGGGAAGATGTACCAGGACCTTCAGCATCAGTACTGGTGGCCAAGGATGAAGAAAGAAGTAGACTATTTTGTATCACGATGCCACACTTTTTAGCAAGTGAAAACTACTCAGAGCCGACAGAGGTCATTTGCCGACAGGAGGAGGGATACCATTTCCTCTTACGCGTCTCACCTCAACAAGGATTGTTGAGTTTTTGAAGAGGGGGAAAGTTATATCTAAGGTTCATTGGATGCTTATAGGTCCTCAGCAGAGTTGGCAAGGTGGCTTACTGCCTTTCTCTTCCACCTAGGTTGCACCGAGTGCTCGAATTCTTCCACGTAACCCAACTGGGGAGATATATGTATGACCCTTCTCATATCATCGACCATGGAGAGCTAGTTGGTGATGGAGCGACATTTACATAGGTTCCAGTAGACATTGAGGATTGAAGAGAGTGGGTCCTTCATGGGTGGTCAATACCTCTGGTGAGAATTCGATGGCATCACGGGAACTACTATAAGAGCACAGGGGAGCCGAAGGCTAAGATTTGTGCTCAATACCCTCTTTTGGTTATTTTTCCATTGTTTTGGATTTCAAGGTCATAAATCCATATGGAGGGGATAATGTAATGTCCCATTATTTCCCTATTTTTTTAATTATATAGTTTTATTTCGAGGTCGCAAAATCTGACGACGCATGATTTCGAGGCCTAGAGTGCCCAGAATTGTCTGTCGAAGTTTTGTTAAACTTTAAATAGCGCATGTAATAATTTTTACTGAAAAAGTGGAATAAATCTTAAATGGATACTCGAATCAGAAATCCATGTGCACTGTTGCGTTCATAATGGAGGTTTTACCATAGGCATGACTAAAGGATAGTTTTTGTGGTCCTCCTGTGAGAAAACCCAACAATGGATAAACTGTAAATGAAATAATTTAAAAAATTATTTTATTTTTGAAATTCTTATAACTCGAAAATGGTAGCTCAGATTGAATATCTGAGACCACTTCTGTACTGGTGAGGGCATGCTTTATTTATGTAGATGCTAACATTCCCCGGCGTGGGCTACTAGTGAAAGATAGTTTTTGTCTATAAATAAAAAATTAATTGGAAAATAAATTTATTGTAAAAATCTATAAATTTTAAATGGTAACTTGTATTAGAAATATAATAGTACCAATGGGTTTGTTAGGGAGTGTTACACTTGGGTAGAGCCTAACCTCGACCGTCACAGGTCGAGAGTTATTGTTAATAATTTTCCAAACATTTTTTCAGGTATGTTCCCGAAACGTGCGGACAGATTTTTGTAACTTTTGAACCAGTACTCGGAATTGAAATCGGAGAAAATGGTTGAAATCACAACACCAATATTCTATTTAGGATACCTTCACCATGATCACAGTGGGTCGAGGGTGGAAGTTATATTTTCATATTTTTATGGGAGAGTTAAAAGAATAAAAATAAAATAAAGAAAAAAATTTATATTATTTTTAAAACCTCCCATTTGATGTATATTTGTGGGGACCACCCAAACTAAAAAACCCCAATTTTAATCCAAATTTGGGGACCACCTGACCCTGTGACTCCCCCTTTAATGGGAGATAACTCTTGGTATTCCTCCCAATGTTGTGCCAACTCAATTAGTTTATTTATTAAATTTATTTGGAACTTCAACATTTGGTTAAAGGATTGTTGGAAAAAAGGAGAGATCTGGAGAAATTGGAAGGAGATTCTTCAACGAAGAACATCAAAAATATCAAAGAACATCTTCCAAAATAGAAGAATTGCTAACTGACTAGGAGTGTCTTGCGGGAGAGACGAACGCCGACATCCTCTTAAATGACATCGTCTTTTTTACTTGAGTTGTCTTCAAGAAATGAGTTATGGTTTTTATATATGTTTGAATTTGTTTTATTGAGTCGTGAAATCCTAAATTCATGACGATGATTGCCAAAAGGACATGGACACCATCCTAAACTTAAACCATGATCCTCTTTCTATTTATTATTTTAATGTTCTTTGTGCATTATTCAACGCCTAATATTTATTGGCCCTGCAAACACGAAGTTTTTATGAGCGTGATATATGGATGCAAATCCCTCAATTCAAGGATCATAAATAAGTGAATATATAATCTTTCATTCATGGGATGAAGCCGAAATGGATCATGGAAAAAGGAAGACAAATATTTATTGGCACTGGAAACAACATATTCTATTGAGTGCGAAAAATGGACACAGAGCCCTCGACTTGAGGACTTTGAATATGCGATCATTTTATTTTTTGGGTTTTGAATAATGATGTGGTGACCCATGGGAGGGAAGGCATGGTGGTTTTATTTTCAGTATGGGTTCAGGGCGCAGATCCAAGCGTTGTAGATGATTCGACGTGTGGCAACGAAGGATAGTCGGGAGGCAGCATCTAGGCAGTGGGGTAGTCTGGAGGCGTCGTGGCTTGGGTATTCGGAGGTATTAAAGATGGTTTGTTCATGAGGAAGAAAGAAAATAGTGTATGAAGAAGGGGGGATTTGAGAGAGAAAAACTAAAATACAATAATGATAAAATAATAAAAAAAGAAAATTTGAAATTTATGTGTTTGTATCCGGCACGTAGCAAGGAGATAGAGTGGATTGATTGTTGGAGGTAAGGAGATGTAATTAAATATTTAAATAATATAAATGTATTTTTATTAATAATTTTGATGATAAAACACCTTTTGTCTACAACTTCCCCATGAGACCTTGTTTTGATAAGCCATCTACAGTAGAGAAACCCTGACTTTAAGATGAACATTCTGACTCCAATAATGGATGTATTATTTGGGTTTTTGGATTGGGTTTCCAAAACGAATGAGAATTAATTGATTTAATATTATTATTAATTATTCAACCCACCATAACTCCTCCATGCGACGTCTGATAGACATGTCATTAGTGTAAATTTGATCCTGTCACTAATACATTCAATTCATGTCTAATGTCAGATATTAAATTATGGTTAGTGGCTCGGGTCGAGGCATGAGCCCCATGAGGGCTAGTTTAAGCGTGCTGAGGTGAAATGAAACCTTTTCATCGGGTATCCATTTTGGAAAAATGGGTATCACATCTAGTGGACTTTTCTGTGTGAATCATAACAATGTGACACATTTGGTTATCCTATTCCATTTTGTGTATGTATAGGTTGGATTGAATAAGAATCCAACTGGGTCCACGACACTAATATGCCTATTGTTTATAGACTGGATGCTCATCAGATGAACCGTTTGTGGCACCCGAATCATTGGATTGAGATGGTGCTTTTGCTATAACCCACATGATATTTGGATAATGTTAGGGTATAGTTTGGTTGGATCAAGCAAGAATCAAATCCGGCCATCTAGACTAAAAAGCTAATAACTTACATACTGGGAGTTTTTTTGACACAATGTCTATTGCATTGAGACCCCATTGACAAGGTGGTCCTTTGGGACACTTCATCATGGGACTTGGTGGATGTTGGAGTATCAACTTGTGGCTTGAAGAGTGTATCCTTTCAGAATCAAGCGAGCATAGTGCGAGAACCCTAGAGCTGGTAGTTACAAGAAGACTGACTAACGATCCTATGTGGGTTAGATCCTAGCGATCTGGTGTGGGTCAGCTCTTAGTGATCCTCTGTGGGTCAGATCCTAGTGATCATTTATGGGTCAGCTTCTAGAAATCCAGTGTGGGTCAGCTCCAAGCGATCCTAGGTGGGTCATCTCTAAACGATATTGTGTGGGTCAGTTCCTAGTGATCCTGTGTAGGACAACTCCTAGCGATCATGTGGGGGTCAGCTCTTAGCCATCCTGTGTGGGTCAGCTCCTAGCGATCCTGTGTTGGTCAACCCCTTGAGATTATGTGTGGGTAAACAACATAGCCTCTTAACAGAGTAAGATGATTTAGTATCTATAATTAATCATCTCTACCACCAAACATAAGTTATACCTAGAGTGAGATGAGTTAGTACCTCTGTGTTTCCTCATGATTGTGATGGATTACATGATTACTTAGGTATTTGTATGGGCACATACCTAAGTAGGGTATTCTATTTATTTCAGACTTTGTGGTTTACTGTTGGTGAATTTTGTGAGACCATGAAGGTCTTGGTGGTCCCAACTATGTATCATTTTAATCACCCCCTACACGAGTTATCCCACACCTTGTTGTGTTGCTTCCAGATGAAGAATAGCAGTGACTAAGGACGAGGTTACCCAGACTGGATGGTCCTCAGAGGTGGACCATATAGCATATTGGTACGCAGAGGAGACAGGTGGACGTGGAGTGCTAATCACGCGATCTATACCTACCCTTCTGGTAGGAACCTTAGAGGACGATCCAGTAGTGGTCTTTATCTTTGTTTAGTGGTATTGAATTTTATTTCTACTTTTACTTTCCATTTGGACTTGTATTCTGGCCCTTTTTTGCATAATTTACTCACTTTTTTACTATACAAATGACATGTGTTCGTATCTTGCTGTGTGGTTGGTTGTGTGTGTTTATAGGTTATAAATGTAATGCCTTCCAAGTTTTAGGGAATACCCCTTGGGTGATAGTCTCCAGCCCCTAGCCTATGTAATGCGGGCTTGGGGCAGTCACGGTACTGGACTCAAGAGATAGGTCATGACATTATCTGTCAACAAATTTTCAAAAAATCACATCTATTATGTGGATTTAGAATGATTCAATTTTCATATACTGCAATGGATAATCATTATAATTTTAATGTGTTCGATAATGTCATACCTTTCTAAAATTATTTTTAAACATTCAATCATATATAATCATTAGGCATATCAAATGGGGTATGTAGAGATATGATGGGAGGATTATGAAACAAACATGGAAAGGGTCTCCAATATAATCATGTTGAGTAAAATTATGACATTGTCTTTTGTTTCAATAATTAAAATACTAATCATTTTTTTCTTTTGACCTGAGGATTAATATTTTTCATTGTTTTATTGATAGTGATACCATTGATAGAAACATATATAAAATTATGTTTTACATAATAACAATTATGTGAGTATTTCTGAAAAAAAAAATAGTTTGATGAATTAAAAAAACCATAGTTGGAGGATGAGTAATGATCTTATAAACTAAGATGAAACAAGAGATTTCTTTTATATAGTGACTGAGTACATTAGTGGTGATAGGTTAAATCATCATTAGATATAGTTAGATATTATTATAATGATTATTTGATTCAAGTATAAATGATTCTATAAAAATAATCCTAATTTTTTCATAATAATTACACTTATGTATTACCTATAAATACAGTTATTCATTGAGGAATAGAAGAATAATATATTTTTATAGTATCCATTCATTTTGATACATTATAATCACTTTAGTATCTTCAATAGAGTTTTTTCATTGTGTGAATCCATTAATTATAAACATTACATTTTAGTATTCTTTTATGATAATATGATTTAGATGATTAAATTAATGATATATTAGTAATTTGGTTATAATGGTAATGTTTCCAAAATTTGGGAATCAAGAGCTTTTATATAGGTGTCTTGATTGAAAATCATGTTTGTTGAAGTGGGTCTTCTAATTGGGATAAATGGTGGATTCCACTAAAGAATCATTTTATGATAATAACATTTGAAAAATATATGTACCTACTGAAAAATATATATCATGGTCTTCAATGGTTTTGGGTGACTACTCGACCAATCGGGACCCCACATGGCCCAAAATTATGTTGATTGTAAAACACAAAACCACATCTTATTGTTCATGTTATAGTGATAAACATCGAGTTTGAAGAAGAATAATTATAGAGGATTTGGTCAATATTAAATGTACACATTTCCCCAACATTGTACTTAAAATATGATGTCGATATAAGAAATCAGTATTCTCTATTGAGTAATCAATTGACACAATAGACATAAGGATTCATATGAAAGTGTTTCAATGTAATTAAAAAATAAGATATAGAAAACAATTTCCACAATACATATAATATTTAAAACCATATTTGAAATAAATTATAAAGGAAAATTAAATAGATAGCGCAATTTATGATAATAAAAAACATTGGACATGATTAGTGTCACCATGTACAACTAACCTTACATTGATACTATGCCAACACAAGTCACTACTAATTAAACTATAATCTGGAAAAGACATCACACATGTGGTTTAATCCGATGAATGGGTGAGTATATAAATACCAATTACTATACAAAAAACAATGAGGTTTGTAATGGAGTGAACAAAATAGTCATAATCTGTATGGAAATTTTAGTAATGATACCAAGCATCAAAAATACTCATAAAAAACCCAATTGAGGAGAAAACGAGGGTATATATCGTCACATGAATCTATGAAATAATATTATATTTGTATCTCCAATGTTCGAAAATCTAATTCCAAGAACCACATGCAACATCAGTGGGATCATGTTTGGGGCTTGAACCTTCCAATTATACTCCATAATAGAGGGAGTACTCACTCAGGTAGAGTACCATATCACTGCCCGTGCTCAATAATAGGGAAGTAACATGCCATGGATAGAGGAATCATTCCATCTTTAATGTGGTTCAATACTTATTCTTCTAATATAATGTTTATGGGAACTCAATACATATATTTTAGTGGATTACAGACAACGGAAACACTTTTATGATCAAACTCAATCAATTAATGATGGTGATCATTAATAAATAATTATCCTTCCAATATCACATCCAAATATCTATCTAATTCTAATAAGAATTATATTGGAATGTGATATATGGGAAACTACTATAGATAGAATACATGTGGGACTAAATCCTTGTCAAATTGAAGGTGATATAAAATGTATATGATACAGGGAAAATTACAATATTGGTCTTTCTAGGATACATGGGGCATACTACAAACCCAATGCATATCAATGTACCACTACTAAAATAATTTTCTAAAAGACAAAACACACGATGTGTCATCTATGTGACCTAGATTATGGGATCTATTTGATTCCAAGTCATGTTCATCACTGAATTTGGGTACTTAGAAAGAGTAGGAGTACATGGGTTGTACACAGAGGAATATGGCGGGTAGTCTACATGAATGGTTTTACTATATATTTCATGCATCATGGGTGGTTAACAATTCATTTTCAATGGGTGTGTCATTAATTTATATAGTTGGTGATATTTACAGTGGATTGTAACCATATCTTCCTCAAGAATCATTAGGACATTGAATATGATCATCTTGATTACATGTTGTGTATTCAAATTTATCAAAGTATACGTGTGAGTACCGCATGTGGTTTTTTAGATAAATTTATTCCCCCGAAATTAATGAACATTAATTTTTATATATATCAATCAAAATAAATGTAAGGAGACTCTAATTATCCTTATCCTACAAGTTTTTGTTGGAATATTTAATTTTCGTCTTCTAAGAATTATCATTCATGCCTCCTAGTACCGAAATGTAGTCCAAATCCCTGGAATAATTCTTCTAAAAAATTTTATTCCATATTGTTCCATCTAAAATAACTAAGTATATTTTTAATCAGACCTTCATTTTGATTATTGTTTTTTTATAGTTCTCTAGCCGGTCCAGTAATGTACAATAACTAACCCCATTGGGAACTGCAAAATAATTATAAAAATGGATAGTGGATAGGGAACCAAATAAATTGCTATTAATATTGGATGATGAGAATCCACAAAAAATCATAAATTAATGAATCCAAAGGTGGGAAAAAATATTGGTGTAATGAAATAGATAATTTGAAATAAAATTCTTAATGAATATCAAGACCATGCTGAAAACACAAATATATATTTACGAGGATATATGATCCATGTTTGTCAATTATAACTCAAAAGGGAGGAAAACCAAAAAATAACAGTACACACCTCAAGAATGAATCGATCATTAGTTAATAATAAATTTTCTAAGAAAATCCTTGATGATATTGTTTTTTTCAGCATTAATTCAACTAATAACTGTGTTCCTTTCTTCATCATTCCACAATTTTATGCTCATCAATGCAAAAAGTGGATCCTCATCCATCTCTCTAATCAACTATGGTAACGTAGAAAACCATGGTTATTTTCCATAATGGAATATATCTCATTATTAGGTTATATTTTAGGTATTTATTTAAATATAATAATTTTTATTTAATTTAATTGACATATTTTTTCAATGACTACCTTCCATGGAATGTCTACTATCAGTCAACCTTATATAATGCCTTGGGTGAACTTCATGTCAAAGAATCAAATTTGTTTTTGGATATTCTGCAGGATGTTAAAATCTCTAGGATAAAATTATTATAAATAGGTTCATCTTCATATTTTCATTTCAATATTAATTTTATTATATTAATATTAGGGTACCTCAAGAACCAAAAAAATAATCCAACTCCAAGAGAAATCAAGAAATACATAACGAAATATTACATTTATCAAATTCAATAAATCAATGTTTTTACATTCTACACAAAATTAAATAATTTCGACCTATTATGATTAAGCTACACAAAATATAGAGGGTACTAATCCCACATATGCCTTTCATGCTCTGATTAGCACTCATGGATGTTCCCATGAAGCCACATCACTCGAACCGGATAAATAGTCTATCCATAAATGATCCAATCTAATTTCTCCTAGATCGACACAGAGTTATTTAAGAAGGTGATCCATTATAATAGGTAATATATACCAATTTTAGAATGTGTAATTTGTCATTACTATACCTACATAGTTGAATCACATGGATGATGTCATGCAATCAATTCAAAATGAATTGGTGAGGTCAAGCTACATGAAACCTCACCATGCCTCTGTGGGTTCATGAATATATTGTATTTCCTGAGGGACCTATTATTTCTAAATCCAGAACACTACAAGCCCCATCACTGGGATACTAATAATATGAATTTTTCCCCATTCTCAAAGTACCCTGGTACATGTTATCGAACACCATTGTATTTTTTTCACACTATGCTAACCACAAATATTAGGGATTTGCTAGACCATTATTTTACATTACATATCCTAGTTATGAACCAATAAGTTATCTATCTCAAACCTCATAGAAGAATAATGTTGACCCTTTTGTATCAATGAGTTTTTACTAAATTTTTCAATTCCAGTAGTGGATTGATCCTTCTAAATGCATCTGACAACAAACATAGGTGCTCTTACCAACTTTCCATGTCTTTGATAGTTCTCTCAAAATGATCACCCTCATTGGGATGAAAACATATTTTCATATTGACTTATCTATACTATAACTCATACGAACCTATTCATATATATGACATATAGCATGCGTTGTAGTTAGAGATTATAATCCTAGATATCCCTTGAATATTGATAATCGGATTCATATATAATTTCTACGATTACTCAATAATTATCGTCCCTTATATTGAATGTAATTGTGATGACGTTTGTTGGATTTTTGACAGTCACAATGATAGTGTCATGTCATGTAATTTGATATGTATCCATCATGTCAAAACAAACTGATATTCTAACTCACTTCTAGTACAAAAAATTATTTTCTTTTTTTAGACTGGTTGAAACCTCATGTCAAAAAATTACATTTCGACATTGGAGGAATCATAAAAACTCGATAGAATTAATCCTCAATCTATAATACCACTACTAAAAAAAATTCTCATTATATCCATATAAACAATATATTTCTCACAAATAGGGTGGTAGAACACACCCAAAATAGATCCTCATGTAATAAGTCTAAAATCATAATCCATCCATGGAAATTGTTGATGTAATCCATACGTTCATTAAACATTTATAGTAAATATTTGTTGGATATATAGCCATATTGATATTTATTATTAATGCATCCCAAATATTCCACTATCACACGATAAATAACACGTAGGTCACTTCAATATACTACAAATATGCTTCACACCTACCACCACTAGTGTAAGCTACAATGAGGTCAATTTATCTATCCCAGACAAAAAATGGATTTCCTTCATAGGCATTGATTTAGACCATTACTTTTTCATGGAATATGGGATATATTGATTTCATAGTCTTAGAGGAACACCATATAATTCCCATTTCATATGTTCGGTTCCCCATTTTTGTATACGTATTATAAATATTTTTGTCTAACAAAACTAGAAAATTATAACCCGGAAGGTAAAACATTCACATCATTTAGGAAAGGGCATCCACTTCAAAACTCGATGTATTTGTTAAGTAGTTTTTCTCATCGGTACTTAAGTATCTAAACCTATGATAAATCACTTCGTTCCAATGAATCAAATCAAATCATAGAATATCACTGGTGGCATTACAAAACACTATAATCCAACTACCCCGTACCTTATTCCATATATAAAAGAATAGATAGATCTCTTCCTTAGTTCTCTGAGGAATTTAAAACTACTAAATATAATTAATTGTGATCCATTTTGGAATCAAGATATCCCAAAGTGGATAATTTATATAAAATAATTTCACAAACCTTTTATAGTTCCATTCTAAATTGTGGAAACTCTAGACCGCATACCCAATCATATCATCTGCCTAAGAAATCATTGAATCAATATTTTGTATTTCTATGGATACCAATTCCATAGAGATTAAATTCCCAAAACGTGATTATATATAATCCAAAATTGATAGTATGAGTTCTTACCATATGATTAAACCTATGAGAGTATGTATATCATGTTCTTCAAATTCCATTTGTGCACTCACTCAAAATCAATGTTTATATGAATATCATCAATAAATGACACCATGAACTGATCTGTGGTATGTTGAATGAAATGATTCAAAATGTATGTGAATGTTTTTTGGAATACATCATTCCAGATAGTATCACTCAAAACTCATAATTCCCAAAGAGAAATCATCATTTCATTTTATGAATAACATCCACATGAACCACAAACATTTGGTTGATGGACATATGATCAATAACTAAAAACCATAAAACACTTTCAAACCAGTTAGTAGGTCATAAATTTTTAATAATGAATACTTTCACTTGACAATATCCTGATCTATATGATTTTAAAACACTCAAAGACTTATGATACCATTGACCTTGTTAATTAACACCACAAGAGCTGTCAATGTGAAACATTGCGTATGATGAAAGACTTGTCATGAAATTGTTAAACTGACACAAGCATCATTAACAACATATATTGGGAAATATGATATCTCCAAATAAATATTAGTGTGGAATCAGGGTCAATGTTAATGAATAATAGAATATATAGTTGGAATGGAAAACCTAACAAGACATTTGTGGAGATATCAAGATTATACTATTCTTAGTCACACTACATCTGACACAGATATTAGAAAAATGGGAATGAATTTTACACATCTAATCCATATATAGAGAAACAAAATAAGTCATTATTTCGAATATAAATATATCCCATGAGAATTTATATAATCAACGAGTCAAATTACACTATCATAATAGAATTTTTTAAACTGAATCATTTTCATTCAGAGTCATTAAATGCAAGGGATGAGCAATAGAAAACACTGGAATCTCGTCATCTTAAAAAATGATGAGACACCATACATGTGATGTGTAGAATTTATTAATAAAATTGTAAATAATTGAGAGAAGTCTTCGGAAAAAACATGGATTATCGCTACTGCTTCCCAGTCATAACAATGTGCAATATGAAACCATCCTTCCCCTTTCACACTAGTTTCCCATAATCCGTGTTCTCTACAACAAAATAATATAAAAAATGCCCTCAAACATGTATATTAAAGAACCCACCCACCATAACCCTATAGTATCCACAATGGGTGGACGTATCATTTTAGTATGACTTAAATTTGTATCAAAAAAGAATTAATGTTTGTAAGGGATGTGTTCTACTTCCTTAAAGGATTGAATACAATTAAAACATAAAAAATAAATATATCAATCAATTACCAATATTTACTTAAATAATAATATCTTTTAGGACCACCATATAACTTGGAGTGGTCATACATATGCAACAAAACCAATTCTATCACCGCTAGATACACCTCGATTTCCCATTGGGACACTGGAGTATACTAATCTCTAATGAGGTAAATGTATTTGTCTTATAGAGTATTAAATTATCTTGTGTAATTATTAACAAACACCACAAAAATTATTATACATATATAATATGATGGGTTAATGGCCTCAAAAATTGATCAGATGAGTTCCACATATGTTTTTAAAACTACACCACTTCCTCATCCAAATCCTCTAATTTCTGAGTGTTTTGACATTCTTAAACATCTAAGTTGTCTATTTCAATTGAACTCACAAAACAAATTAACCAAAAACATATAATCATATTATCCTGTTAGAGCTGTTAGCTGATTGTCATGAAGACAATCATCTTCCTGGATATCATAGGATGATCCATGTGCTTCAAATTTTGTGGATGCAAATATTTCTGCTCATAAACCAGTAACTACTGAATAATTGGTCGTTGAACTAAGGCCTCATTTCTCAACATATCATCATCGTTACCCTATTTAATAATCCAAGTTGTCTTCCATGTGGAATCTAAATAATTATCAGGACATGCCATGGTAAAAGAATATATAATGGGAGATTATTCAAGAAGAAAACCCAATGAAAAAGACCAAATACTATATGAATCATTTAAAATTTTTTTCTCGATACTTGATTACTCAATATGCTGAGTTTAAAATCATTTTGATAGTGTCCCATCTTATGGATATGTTGTCCACCAGAACAAAACCTTGTTCACTGGCATGCATGATATACTCAATATACATGAACATTGTTTCCCAATGATCACAAAATAATCCCTAGAACATGGTTAAGGGTATAAATATTACCTAATATAGAACCACTGTATATACCACTTTATCATGACACAAACCATTGATATCCACCTAGTCTTGATTCCAGTAAAGAGAGACTCCCCAAGCCCATCTCTAATAGGCAAGTGGTTGATAACAAGCATCGATTAGGAATAATATAAAATCTGAATCCATAGGTTTATTATCCCGCTCATAAACAGACACATCCATCTCTATGTAATGATGTATAAATATAAAAAATAAATACCACCTAAAGAGTAATCTTTTTTGTAACAACAACTATTATTCATATCAAATTGTTGAAATGTAATTCCAAAATATAAGGGGAAATTCACACCAAACTAATAATTCTTGGGGAATCCAAATTTTACACAAATATTACTAGAAAATAAATAGGGATCCTTACTCATGTATTTAGAGACCAGCCACCAATCATAGAGAGCACCAACATGTAATACAATGCCCCAATGATAGGAGACCCATCCCTATAACCATTAATATATTTTACATCTGTATAAGACATGAAACATGTTGGAGAATAAAATATTGGGTTGATTGTATACATACCGAGTAAGACACCCAGAAATATAATTAGTGATGAAATAGAACAGACATTGTTCGTTAAAACAATTTTATAAGAGGATAATAAAAAAACATCAGATATATTAATAAGGAATCAAAAACTATGAGAGAATATGGAACTATAAATTTAAAAACATATAAGAATTATGAGTCTACGAATATCTACCAAGGTCAATATATATGATTACATGAATTAGGTAAAACCTCACCAGATTCTGGATGGAGGACCAACACCACTACACAACACTCTATACCTTATAAACCACTAACTCTATTGGAAGACTCTTTCTACAATAGATATCGATGATGTGGTAATTCCACATTATATATATATCACACCCAATATACTTCGGGTGGTACCCACTATAACTAAAAATAAATTATGATGGGAACCCTATACCAAATTTTTATGGGAGTTATGATACTAGTATTACTCAGATTATCACACTCGATCAATACGACCTATCGAGCATAACTGAAGAATAGTTTGACTCATATCACTTAGCAACATATATGTGATTATAATATATATCCCACCATCCCATACTATATAAAAACCATCCAATTATATAGTAATTGTGTCCCCGAGTCTATATACTATAGATGGAGACACTAAATATGGATATTCCTATGAAAATGAAGTAGTGTTTTATTTTAGGTTACATGGTGTGTACTCTGAATCATAAGTAATAGTGATTCCAAATTCTTCACCCTACATGTAAAATCTAAAATTAAGGGAGTATCATTCGGGATACATTATATATAGAACAACCTAGTTTCCATGGTTTTTCACAAACTAGAGACAAATTCACTTACCAAATAAGGTTACATAATGAATACACTATTTTGTTATCATTCTTTTCGTACATCCAATTTATGAAATTTTTTAGTTTTTTATGATGCTTTTTATTGGTTATTTTAAAACCTTAAAATTGTATTTTCTTCATTTCCATTAAAATAAGGATGTTGAAAATAACTGTTTTTAAATTGTTCTTCTAATAAAATTTCCACATACACTTCATAATATTTAAAGAGTGATTTTATTAAATTTAGGGAAATATTTACTTAATATAAACCAAAATTAATATAATTTCTTTATGTAAAATAGTTTTTCATAGAAAAGTGATTCCATTTTATAACTCCATTTTAAAACATACAAGAAAGGGATTTACATTTAATTATTATGCATGAGGGGTGTAGTTTTACCTATGATGATTTTTTCATAATACTATATAATACATGTTGGATGTTGATTCCACTTATAGGTCAAATTTTTTTATTGATCATTGGTTTGAGTAAAATTTTGGATGTAGTTTTTATTATATACTTTATATGTATAGATGCGTAGCGATGGTAGATTATTTTTTTTGGTCTCTTTATATGATGCACCAAACCATTTCCTCAGCTCTAATAAAGATTTTGTGTTTAATATCTTTTTTGTATTAAATATATTTTATTTCTAGTTTGGATAAAATTTTTAGTCATTATTCAATATTATTTATTGTTTTTGAGATATGATAAAATATTAGTCCTTATTTTCCATGGAATATTTTTTTTATTAAATTATTTTTTATAAGAATTATTTTTTGAAAAATAGCTGGAAAAACCAAATAGTTCTGGTAGATATATTCTCTTATAATATTTAATCATCCAGATAAGTAGTTTTCAATGTAAATTTCTTAAATTTTATGGAGTAGTGGTCAACATATGGTGATTGGGAATAGCCTTCAGGACTAGCTGTGGGCTGAATCAGGTGTCAGCAATGGAAATCCAATTTTGGTTTGTTACATACACTATCAAGGATAAAATAACTACCGTTTCCATAATATATAATTAATAATATAAATTATTTTCATGTGGATAATTATATTATGTATCAAGTATTCTTACATTATAGATGATATTTCAATGGAATTATTACATCACATACTAGGAATTTTATCACATATTCAATATGTTTTCCCCCGAGATATCCCATGTTGTGATATTAAGGCAATGATATATAGGGTTGAATAATATAATTTGAAATGAAATATAATTTTTGTTATTATATATTTCTTATTATGATCCTTATATTCTGAAGTCTCTAACTCTCTAGATTCATATTATTTTTATAGATATTAATGTCACAAAATGAAATAATATTTTTTATAAGAAATATGTAATTATTTGATCAACCAATATCATAGAAAATTATATATACATATATATTCCCTTACCATATTATTAATATATTTCTTTTCAAAATTAGAAGTAATATATAAATAAAATGTTTATTTATAAATTTTTTAATTTTGGTTGAGTTTATATTACAGACTAATAAAATGAGTGTCATGAATTTAAAAATGTTTAATTTTTGAGATTTTGAATTATTTACACTATATTTAAATTAAATAATTCATGTATATAATGAAATATTAAAAAAATTACTTTTATTATCAGATGGATTATATTTTCCCTAAAGAATTTCTTGTGAATTAGTTCACAGTCAAGAAATTTTAATTTAATTTTTATATTTTTAAAACATAAAATTTATAATTAAAAATTTTAATTTCATTTTTAATTTATCTATTTCAATATAGTATAATGTGTTAAATAATTGATAATGAATAAAAAAAATTCAATAGTCTATGACTATTATTTTCTGAAATTAGTTTTATCATTTAAAGATCGTGTTGATTAATTGATATAGCTTTTCCAAGGAGTGTGTCATGTTCTTGAATGATAATTAATTTCCATATTTATGTAGAGAATATATAAAAAAATTACATGAGGATAATGATGCCGAATTTAGATTTTAAATGTTGTTTTTGATGAGCCAGGGGAATTAAATGATGTTTGAAAATATTAATAAGATATAAAATGTTAATGTGATAATTGAATCGTTTGTTTCTATACAAAATATGTTGAGAATATAGATAATAAGATTGATAATGTTTCCATGACTTTTTTATATATTTTTAAACAAAATAAATCAATTTAATTATAAAACTCCAAATTTTTTATTTTATATTAGATGAAATCCATATACAACATTCATAGATTGTATAGGAAAATTACTAGAAATGTATAAGGCCATATATACATATATAAGATGATATATTAATTATTCTAAATGGTTTTATAATATTTGTATGTGAGTCTTAATAATTTTCAACACTTCCCCATGGGATAAATCTATAAAACATTACATAATACATTAGAATGTTTTGATTTAACTAAATGATATGAAATAAATAGGATATATAATTAAACTCTAAATCTATGAATGTGGTTTTCTGAATCTATTTTTGTCAACACTGATACTAATTTTTTTGATGTAAATAGCTAAATTATATGTAATATATTTAAATATGTAAATTATATTGAAGGGCAGTTCTTGAGAATTATTTATGGGTGTATCAAATTTCATGAAATGGAAATGTGTAATTGATATTTGTTTTGAAATTTTAATTTTTAAAATATAAAATGGTGAACGATGGTATTAATTTAAACATTTTGGAGTACCTAATAATTTGTTTTCTTGGTAAGTAAAATTAAATACACAATTTATTTCAATGGATCATTTCCTGATTTGGAGTGTTTTATTTATGAAAATTATTTTATTAATTGTAGTTTACAATGGTCATTGTAGTTTATTTGTTCTAATAGAGTTAGTAGATAATTTATTTAAATAAAATAATTTATATTAAAAGGACTACATATGAAAATAAGTAATTATAAAAAAAAATGGATTTATGGAGTCAATTGTGTTCTGTGATTATCAATTGTCTGTTCTCTTGAATGTTAGAGACCAATAGATAAGGTTGTGATAGTCAATTTTAGTTTCGAACAAGAGGGAGGGGAATAGTTAGTTAGGAATAAAATATAGTTTTTTATAATTATCATATAATGAATAATAAGTATGAATATAAATAAAGTCTTATATAATTGATTAAACCAATTGCATACTAAAAGTTGTTTAATAGATTTGAATTATCCACTCCCATTTGATATAAATTTAATCATTATGTATCAATTATAATTTTTATCAACAAGCTACCGTACAAATTTTAATGATACATTTTGTAAGGATTTTGGGGAAAACCATTATATTTACTTTTTTTACTTGATAATAATATTATAGTAATGTTATATAGGATAACTAGCTCACATTTCAATGAATATCCCTTGACATTTTTCATTGAAAATATAAAATGTTTTATTACATTTTTTCATGATAATATTTTTTTTAATAAATAATGAATAAAAATTCTGATTTTAATAAATTATAATTTAGTATGAGGTGTTTAAAAATAATAGATTAAACATTCGATTATATTCCCCCACTAGTGTGTCAGTATCTCACAAGGGATCCCCAATAAGAGGAAAATTCTAACCAATATTCATAATATGAAAATTTATACTCATATGATCTATATTAATGAAGAAATGTATTAAAAACTCATTGACCATGGTCTTGATATTCTTAATTATGGTTTTATATATAATTTTAGAAAACCATTTTTAGTTTTTCACATGGAATATTTGTTATTATTTTAACATTGTTGTAAGAAATTATGAATAAAATATCGATTTTAAAACACTTATAGATAGTCTCTTTTATAGGAATTAATGTTAAATTTTTTTTGAATAATGTTTATTCATGATAATAATATTAGAATATAATTAATTTAATGAGAATATTTTACTATCATGATCAACGATGGTTTTTTGTGTTTGAAATTGGTGAAAATTTATATAATATAATGTTTCATAAGTTAAAAATGAATATGAATGATGATTATTGATGTTTGAAAATAATTTTGTTATGAACTGCCAAAATATTATTTATTGGGTAAAATATTTCTATTTTAGAATGAACCATGATATTTATAGTTTTTTTGAATTATGTGGCCTATAAAATAGATGGAATTCTGGAAATGTATAGTTAAGGGGAATTATGGGGATTATTTAAATTATGGTTATTCCAAAGAGGTCATTATATTGAAAGTATTATTATGGTGTAATTTTTTGAAATGGGTTTATTATAAAATCTATGTATTTTTTGTAGTAATTAAACTACATATCTTTGATCATTATGATTGTGGAAAAAATAATAATACAACATTCACTATAGGGGATAACCAGTTGTGTCTAATGTGGTTGGTTAAAAATTTCATAAAGTTAAAACCAATTCGTATTTATGTTAGGCTGCATATTTATATTTTAAAAAATATCTCAATAAAATTATTTGTGAGGGGAAAATATTATTTTTAAGTTGATTCTCATAAATATAGAAAATTTGTTATTGGCAGTGATCATAGAGAATGAAATATTTCATAGTACTGTTTTATAATGTTACTGGATCTACAATGTCAATATCAGATAATAGTTTAATTAACAGTACAAAATAAAATAATTTCTACAAAAATATTCATTGAATTAGTCTATAGAATTATTAGGGAGATATTTGTTCCAATTTTAGTGATTTTTGTCATCAAATAATTATCTATGATTACATTTTATGGTTTACATTACCATTCCATATATTTTATAGAGTTTTCACATTATATTTGTTTGGTATGTATTGAAATATGTACATGAATTATGTCAAATAAAAGATAAATGATTAATTTGGAATATTTCTTTAACTCAGGGATATGGAATGAAATTTGCTATAGGAAATGAAAAAATTATAATATAATATTTGGATATATATTCTGTTGGAGATGTTCAGGGATAATACACAAACACCAGTGGAGTATTTTTTTTGAAAACCATTTAATGTTATTTTTCATAAAAATTAAATATATCACATCACATAGAATAGTATGGGTAGAGTATTTCAGGGTATAAAATTAATATAAACAGTTTAATTGTTTAAAACCATAAATAATGGACCAGGAAAATTATTTCAAATGCCTATGGTGATATTTTTTATTAAACATGTTAAATATATGATATGAGAAATCATGTATAGAAATCATGAATAATTGAGGTTGAAATATAGTACCAATGAATCGATGAATATGTTGAATATAGAGTTGTAATTGTGGATCATGTTAGAACAAATGAGTTAGCACCATATATATTATAGAATCAAATATGCACATAAGTGTCTGAACACCATTGGATGATCTTTGGATGTCACCCACCCCACTAATTTTGTGTTGTCTCAGCATGTCACCTATCATTATATAATAATGTTTTATAATTATTTGTCTTATATAGTGTTTTACACACATCATTTTGGTTTACAAAAAAATTATATAATATCATCGAAGGACTTTGCAATATTATTATAATTTAACATGTGGTAGTAACGCATGGATATAACAATGGATTTCCACTCCTCAATTGTTACAATTATTATATCTTGATTTTATAAATTATAAAATATTTATTATATCAAGTCCTTGAAGACTTCAATATTTTATTTCAGGGATTTTATGTAATAAGTACCCCATATATTTCTTCAAATGAAATAAATAAAATCATCCCAATGATTTTAAAATATCACATAATAATAAATATAGAGACCACTAAAAATGAATCTATACAAGTATTATATTTTATTAATCCATGAATGAAATTGAGTAATAATTTATTATATATTTGAGTGACATAATAATTTCATTTTTTCGAAAGGGTAATTGATTCAAAATAACAATTGTTATTTGAAGATATACCTAAGTGAGAATATTAACAGTTTCCTAAAAAATATCATCAATTTCATCCTATCTACTTTCTAGGAAATGTAGATGAAATCACAAAAATTAGATTTTTAAAAAATCATATCCATATTTTGAAATATTTACATCCCAAATTTATATGTTCATAAAAAATAGAATTTGAGAGAAATTTTACATTAATATTTTAAAATTAGAATAAAATCCTATGAGAATCATGTTTAATAATAAGAAATGTTGATTCACTTCATTATTTACATTTAATTCAATGAAAAAGATAAAAATGTCAATAATCAATGTGATGACTGAGAAAAATATGATATTGATGAATTATTGAAAGCCATTTCCGGAATGTTCATGTATAGAAATGGAATATTCAATTGGATGATATTATAGTATTTTTTAATGTATGGAAAGGATAATTACATTACTATTATATTTCCAAATCATATTTATATATATGACTTTGATTTTTTCCAATCAAAACATAATAAAAAGTAGTTTCTCCTTATATAAAAAATAAATAAATAATTCCCAAACATGGTTTGAACAAAATATTTTCAATTACAATTAAGAGGAAAATGATGAAATTATGGTAAAATAATGTGAAGTGGAAGGAAAATCTTATTTTTATGATTTTTTAATAAACTTCTTCTACAAATTAATACATTTATAGAGAACCATGTATTTCAGCCGAAATTATTTTTTGATCGGAATGTTGAACTTGAATTTAGAATATATAATTTATATATACATATAAAAAATATTAAATATATAGGTTATTTATAATAGGGATAAATATATTATAATGACATATATGAAACAAAAATGAAAATGTTAAAGTATATCATAGATAATTTATTTATACATGGAAGTACATAAAATGGTACGTTATGTTATGATGAATGTTACAAACCAGATATGTTGAGAAACAACAAAAATGAATAAATTAAGTAGAATTAAAAAGTAATAGTATTACTTATGGAATTTGTGGATACATTTGAATAAGTTCATTATGAATTAATAAAATCATGAGATTCTAGGATAAAATAAATAAATTTAAATATTTTAGATGATGTTAATGAAAGAATTGATTTAAAAATGATCCTTGAGAGGTGACTAAATGATAAATGATATGATAACAAAGATCAAAATTTGAAATGGATGTGGATATGTATTGTAAAAAATTGAATACATATATTGATAAATATTGTGGATAACTTCTATAGAAAATTTTCCTCCTAGATCAATAATAAATAATAAATATTAATGGATTATTAAGAGTTTCTGAAAATATGACAGAAGGTAAAAAATATTGACCTTAATTATTTTTCATTTTCTTGTTACATATCTCACATAATGTAATATTAAAAACACAAAATATTCTATCTATTAATCGAGGCTACCTAATTTCAATAAAAAATAATATGATGTTATCCTTTCTTTTTTATGATATATTTTTTGGAAATTGTTGATATTGTAATATATTTTTTCATTAATCATAAAATTTTAGGAAATTTTGGAAGTAAATTCAATTCATTGGATACATGAGGATATTTTCAAAAGATTATGTACAACATAATTGTACTAGAATATTATTATCTATATTAATACATGCTAAAGATTGCATAAAATATTATACAGAAAATGGATTTTCGACACATACTTGTGTTTCTTCTAAATATGGTGTTATTGTGGTTGTACTTGAAGGTTTTCATGGAAAAATATTTATCAAAAATAATGAATGAAAATTATACAATATATTTATGAAATTATAAGTTCAACAAATTTAACCAGAAATATAATATTCTTATTAAAATCAAATCGATGTATAGAAACTTTTTTTTATTTAGATATAATATAATATTGATTATTAATTGTATTAGTAAAATTATAGATATCAAATGTCAGTTAAAAAATATATGTAACTCTATATTAATAGGATTCAATAAAATATATTCAATTGATTTCATCTTTTTAAATTTGGATTTAGATTGTCAACCAATTATAAATATTTACAGAATATGGGAAATATAAATTTTTAAAGAAATTAGATATAAAAATGGAAACCAATAACAATATTAAATTAATATGAATAAATATTCTTTTATTTATAATTTTTATCAATTTCTAGTCCACATGAATCAACTATGCATTGAATATTTATCGATAATATATTATAAAATAGATAGTTATGATATTATATTACAAAGGGAATGAATGTGAGGAAAATTTAGGAGAGGGAATATAGTAAACAATTTCACAATCCAAAAGATAAATATATTTTCACACTTGTTAGATTTTTGTCACCTTAGAATGTGTAGTTTTATGAACCATTCTAGAAGATTTGTAAAAATAAATGTTATCATTTTATGAAGATTATAGAAGAATACATTATAATTTATCTTTATAAAATAACGTGGATAGGATGAAATTAACAAAATGGTAGTATATTGATATTGGGAATTAAATTATGAGAACATTAAATATTTTAAATTTGAGTGTTGTATGAAGCACAGTACCATTAAAATACTATTTTCCTTGAGAAACATAGTATAACAATGAGTTTGTTTTATTTCATATTCATAATTAAATTGAGTGTTTTAAATGTTTAAAAAATGGTAAATTGCATGTTTCTAATAATATACATTGAGATTGAAATCTAATTTATCATTTGGATGTTTTTGACAGAAATGGTGATTTCTACTGAATATCAGTATTTTTTAAGTGATAGTTTGAATATTAAATCATATGAAATAAAATATCATAAAATAATAATAATAAAATACCACATATATTCTTAATAAAATATTTTATTAACTCATTGGAATACACATAAGAAAAATGTAGTGATGTTCCTCAACAATGTGTGTTCCTTGGTTATTCAACACATAACATGGTATATGAGTTCATTAATAAATGAAAAAAATATATTTTAGTGTGTAATTATGTATAATTTATTAAATAAAATTATATATATGAACATGGATATTAATATTAAAAATAAAAGTGTGATTAAAAAATTATCATAAAGAAAATTAAATATATAAAATTTTATTCTCTACATGATGCTTTATATGATGAATTATAAGAATATAGGGTAGATGAATAGATTATCTAAATTAATCATATTTTTAAAACGAATGATGACATTTTTTATCCCAATATAATTGGGAATAAAATAGATTCAATATAATCTCAATGAATATGATTATTTCGGCATTGTTTTATTTCAAGTGGATTTTTAATTATATAAAAAAGTTGCTAGGGATACTTCATAGATTATAGACATGAAAAAGAACATAGATTCAATATAGTGGAATCAATCCTATGTAATTTTATAGAGACTAAAAGACAAGAAAAATAACACTAAATGGGTATTCAATAAATAAATTCAATTAGGAAGGATTGGTGATCCAGAAAATTTTTTGTCAATAAAAAAGGCTATTTATACATCAATTGACTAGATATTTAGAAGAAAATATTATTAGTCAAAATAAATGATTTTATCTATAAAAAATTTATGGATTCATTTAATAAATATTTAATGATTTTCAAAATTGAAATAATGAATATATTTTCCAATATATTACTCAATGTGGAATAATACATTGTGTTATGTTACTTGAAGGCCTTCTGGATTAATTTGTTATGAATGTGGAAAATTTTATTTATCTTAAAATTATTTTGTCATTTTTTCTAAATTATTTATATGAATTTTATCAATAGATCAACTCATATGTGAATATAATCTAAAAAACTAGTTCTGAAATAATATATTTATAACTAGAAATAAGTTTCATATATTGATGTTATTGATAGATTTCATGTTAGGTTTCCATGGGTTAAATAGTATTAATATGATCGCAATTACTATGATAGATTAAAAATTTTGGGTGTAAGGTTTTTTCCTATCCCAAAATAACAAAAACTTAATTCAAAAAGAATTTGAATTCATTTAACTTTTAGAGAGGCATTCTTGGTAATTATATTTCCTTGAGGATGGGGTAATTTTTCAATTTTGTGGGTGTATTAAACCTAATGATCCATTTTTTGATACATAAATATCCTATGAATTAGTTGGATCTCCCCAAAACAAACAAGGATAATATGTTAGGTGATTTAAAATAATATATCTGATCACTAATCATATCAATAATACATCTAATGACAATTTATTAGATTAGAATATGGATCATAAGTAAAACCTACATCCAGATTCTCTCTTTAATCTTCTATCACTGCCTCCTTCTATAATATAGGAAATGTGGATCTTTTATTATTGAATAAAATATCATATATTGTGGATTATATTTGTTAATAATAATAAATTGATAGATTTGTCCATTTTTTTTGGGAATCAAATTTTGGAATTTGTAAATTCCCAAAAATACGACGAGGAATGGGGATTTTATATCACCTATGAAATTCATCATTTCTCAGGAATTATTAGTTGATTGAGATACATTATTAATGTTTTTATTGAATCCTTCAATAAATATAAATTTAGGGAAAATACTGCGATTTAACACATCTTTCTTTGATGAAAATTGAGGGTATTGGTTAAAATTGGTCTATTGAAAGAATATTGAATTCGAAATTGGTAACTTGAAATTAATTTTTTAATATGTATTTTCAATCTGAATTTTTATTTAATTTGATATATCATTATTTCAATTTCTTTTTGTATTTATGTCTTTTAAATTTTTTTATGAAATTTTTTTCATTAGTTAATCCTGAAAATAAAAAATATATTCAAATATGTGGTTTGGAATAGGTACATTCATTGTAGAGTATCATTATAAGACTGAATGTGTTAATATTTCTATCCATGATTTTAATCCTTCCAATTTCACTGGTAGAAGTGATAATTATCAAATATAAATGAATCGATGTAACATGGAGCATGCCTTAAATTAAGAACATGGATTTTATGAACTATATATAAGAGGAAACACGTGGTATTCTATTTTTTTTGATATATAACTTTAGTTAATATCTGATTAAATATTTCCTTAAATGATATTAATAAAGTAAGGACCTCATTTATATAATTTTCTGAAATTTCTTAGTTTGGGTAAATTTTTTTTAAGAAAATTGAAATCTATTTCATTAGATTTGAGAGAAGCATGAGTGTTTCCATTAAATATAATTAAAACCAGTATATTGTATTAGATTTTATAAAATTTTGGAATTATAATAATTTTGAAAATCAATGGTTTTCATGAAAATAAGTAAAATTTTTGTTTTCTATTAAATTTCTATTTTTAGGGGGAAAATGGATTTCATGAATCAATTGGATTTTCCTATGAATAATTATTTTTTATAAACTATTGAGTTAACATAATACAATTTATTTATTATTTAAGACATGGTTAAATAAAATTTAATAATTATTTGTGGCTAATTTTTTTGATTTATCATGTTTTATTCCATTGTATATTATATATATTTTTCATGTGAATGCATTAGTGTCATGGAAAAACATATTGATTTAATAATCACCCTACATATTCACCTCTAGGATCATATATACATGATTTTTTATTATGCACATAAATTATTCACATTTTCTTCATAAACAATTATCCATATTAATATCTTGATTTTGATGAATATAATAATTATGCTCATGGTTTAGTCATTTCTTTGGTTTTTGAGTTTATTTATCACTCAACCCCATACTCAAAATTTGGTCTATTTTTATACAAATTTTTATTTCCAAAATTAATTTTTTTTCAAAAATATTTTAATTTATTGTATTTTTTAATGTTCATTTATGTCATGAACCGTCCCCCAGGGCCCGCATCGTGACTAACCCAAGCCCTCTTTCCATAGGCCAGGGGATGGGGACTAGCACCAAAGGCGTAATCCCCTAAAACATGGAAGGAATTGCATTTATAAAACATAAACTCACACAACCAGAGTACAGGAGGAAGCATACACTAAGTAAAATAAATTTTATAACAAGTGTACTATAATTAAAGGGGTCTAGAATACAACCCAAATAAGAAAGTACAACTGAAAAACAAGTACAAATGAAAAGAAAGGGACAAAAATATGAAATGTAGTGGCAGCTCCACGATCATCGTATGTGATTCCTACATAAAGGGTAGTTATAGATGTCCACCTCAGCACTCCACACCTATCAGTTTGCTTTGTGTACCGTCTCACTGAGTAGTCCACCTCCGGGTACCGTCCAGTGCTGGCTTGCACTCATCCTCCTTCAACGATGTCTGTCGTCTGCATCCAACACAATGTGGAGCGGGCAAAGCCCGTGAAGGGGTAAATATAATGATACTCAATAGGGAACCCAATACACTAAAGGTCTCACAAAAACCATCAAGAATAAACCACAACATATGATTTCAATAGAAAACCACTACTTAGGTATATACCCATACATATACCTAAGTTATCAAGTAACCCATATCAATCGTGAGGAAAACAAAATGTTCATTGACTCAGTTCAAACCAAAATTTTAATTAACGAAACCACGACTACTGGAGAACTCCTCCTCGGTTCAGTATTGGGGTCCTGTCGCGACTCCGAGCTACTAATCACTAACCTTAGACTGCTGAGGCACTCCTCCTGTTGAGTACCACAGGTCTGTTGCCTCACACAGTAGCGCTCCCCGCCATGGGTCTACCGCCTCACACAGTAGCGCTCCCAGTCATCAGGTCTCAGCGAGGTACTTGGTCTCCAAAATCTTCTAGCTCGTCCCCGAGAGCATCTTCTCTAGAAGCTACTAGTAGATACTCCATGTTTCAATAATTCCCATTCAATTTTGACCATGTCATTGGGGTTTCAACGCAACAGAAGACGTGTCAATCGGATACCCGCTCTGTGAGTTATTGGACTTTTAGTCCGGGGGGACCGATTGGTTTCGTATACGAAACAACCCGACCATATCATAACATTACCTCAAACTTCCATGGTGTATTTTCAAAGGGAACATTTCTCAAAGATATTACAATGCTTCTAACGGTTCGTCAAACGGTCGTCTGGTTCTGAAGATATGGCCAATGTAAGCAATGGGTCATTAGTGGGCTCGGGTCCGGTCTGACCCTCTTGGACCGACTCGGCCCAACCCAGTCTGGGTCCACCTGCTCTGGGTCGACCAAGTCCGACATGCTAGGTCTGACTCGGCCCGTTGGGTGGGTAAGCCCGATATGCTTGGACATGTCCGCTGGACCCGGCCCAACGCACCGCGTGGACAATTCGGGCCGAAGTCGCCACGTGGGTGACTCAGCCCAAAGGCCTGTTGCAGGTTCAGCCAACTCCACGAGGGGTGCGTCTCGGGTGGCTCATCCAAAGAGGCTAACAGCTGGCCGCATAAGGTGTGGGTAGGCTGTAGGTGGATCGGAAAGGGCATGGGGCGCGTCGGGAAGCCGACCCAAATGTCGGGCAGGCGGCCGGAGCACCGGGGGCCGCCGGGCAGGTGCTGGGAGGGCACCGGGGGGCACCAGGCCGGAGTGAGGTGGGCTCCAGTCATACGATCAGGGCATGTGGGGGCACTGGGTAGGCGTCCTGGGTGACGGGCATGCGCCAAGAGGTCAGCCTGGGTGACGGGCAAGAGTTGGGCGGGCACGGAGCACGCTGGCCGCATGCTGGGCGCGCTGCCAGGGTGCAGGCAGCCGGGCGAGCAGCAATTTCTACCGTGGTGTGCGCTAGGCAGTGCGCGTGTAGGCTGGTCGGGCACCACTCGGTCGGAAACGTGCTTCGCGAAGGCATTGTGTAGCGTGACCTTTATTTTTCGTCTTTGTCATCGTCATCATGTTGCCAAGCCACGGCTACTTCGTCGTCGATCCAAGGCTCAAAACCGTAAAGATTGTGGTGGGTTCGGGACCAATTCGGCCCACTTCCTTTCGACCAGCGATGGTACGAGATACCACAGAGATGGTGCAGATAATCCAGGAGAGGATTTAGACTACACCGAGAAGACATAAGTCCAAAGCTGATAGGAGACAGAGACCACTGAAGTTTACGGACGGAGACCACGTATTCATAAGGGTCTCACCTCGATGAGGTCTACGGAGATTTGGACAACGTAGCAAGTTATATCCGTGTTTCATCAGAACATTCCAGGTCCTCAGTATAGTAGGTGAGGTTCTTTAATGCTTATCTCTTCCACCTCTGTTGCATCGGGTGCATGATGTCTTCCATGTATCTTAGCTGAGAAGATACCTGCCCGTCCCCTCCGCAATCTATTGTAACAACCATGCCCCACACACCAGTTTCCCTAGAAACACATGGTCCCCACCCTGTGGCCCACCCAGGTGCCCGAACAGGTTATCTGACTTATGATTTTCCCCACAATCCAACAAATGTCTTTTCCAGTGTGCCTTGTCCTCACTCACACACACCTTGTGAATCATTCCAGAAGGCCACCCATGCTGATCACTATTCCAGGAAAAACACACATAACTGTGGAGTTCTAATTAGATAGGCTCCAGAAAATGAAGGTGCACCATGTTGACATGAGTCATATCATGTAGTCATTTAACCCTTTATCATTTGGGGATGTTACAATCACCCCCCCCCCCTTTAGAGCACAACATCTTCGTTGTGGGCCCTACATCTCAAACCAGGCAGTACACTGCACTTAATGCTGGGAACCACCTCTGATACCAATTTTTCATGCCCCATCACTCAAGGCCTACATCGTGACTACCACACGCCGGCCTTACATAGGCCATGGGATAGTGACTAGAACCAAAGGTGTAATTCCCTAAAACTGGGAAGGAATTGCCATTATAAAACCTAAACTCACACAACCAATGTATAAGAGGAAGAAAAAATAAAGTTAAAGAAACTGTATAACAAGTGCACTGAAATTAAAGGGACCTAGAATACTTGACCAATAGGAATGTACAACTGAGAAACAAGTACACCTGAAAAACAAGGGTCGAACAGCTGAAATGTAAAAGCATCTCCAGGATCATCATCCGGGATTCCAACCAACTAGGTAGGTACAGATGTCCACCTCAACACTCAATTTATATTAGTCTGCTTCGTGTACCGTCTTGCTGAGTAGTCCACCTCTGGGCATCATCCAGTCCTGGCTTACTCTCGGCCTCCGTCAATGATGTTTGTCGTCTGCATCCAACGCAACATAGTGCGGGCAAAGCCCATGCATGGGTGAGTATAACAATACTCAGTAGGGACCACAAGACTCTCAAGGTCTCCCAAAATCCATCATGAATAAACCACAATATATGATTTCAACAGATAACCATTACATAGGTATATGCCCATACATATACCTATGTTATCAAGTAATCCATCTCAATCATGAGGAAAACACAAAGGTCATTGACTCCGCTCGAACCCGGTTTCTTCATTAAGGATACCACAACTACTGGAGAACTCCTCCTCGGTTGAGTACATTGGTCCTATCGCGACTCTGAGGTGCTACCCTCTAACCATAGACTGCTGAGGTACACCTCATGTTGAGTACCACATGTCTACTTCCTCACCTAGTTGTGTTCCTCGCCATGGGTCTACCGCCTCACACAGTAGCGCTCCCCCTAATCACTTACAAAGGCACTCCACCTGTCGAGTACTATGGGTCTGCTACCTCACACAGTAGTGCTCCTCCACCATGGGTCTGTCTTCTCACTCAATAGTGCTCCCCATTGGGTAAGTTATGTCACTCCGAAACGATTTGGACAAGAAGTCATCAGGTCTCAGCCAGCTACTAGGTCTCCCCAGTCTGCTCGCTCATATCTGGGAGGGTCCTCTCCATGAGCTACTATCTGATACTTAATGTTCCATGATGTCCCATGAAGAAGTATCTAAATGTTCCGCCACGTCATAGGGGTTTCAACGCAACAGACGGCGTGTCAATCGGACATCCAGTCTGTGAGTTATTTTCCTTTTAGTCCTGCTGGCCCGGTTGGTTTCGTGTACAAACCAACCCGGAAATATCTCAACTAAACCCCAAACTCCCATGGTGTATTTTCATAGGGACCATTTCTCAAAGAGAATACTAGCACCACTGGAGGTTTGTCAAACGGATGAATATTGCCAATGATATGGCAAAAGTAAGCAATTGGTCATTACTGTGCTCGGGTCCGGTCCGACCTGGTCGGACCGACTCGGCCCTACCCAGTCTGGGTTGACACAGTGAGACTTGTTGGGTCTGACTCAGCTCGTTTGGCGGATCTGCCCCCTAAGAATGGCCCAGTCCGCTGGCCCTGGCCCAGCGGACCGCGTGGACAATTCGGGCCGAAGTCGCCATGTCGGTGACTTGGCCCGAAGGCTTGGGGCAGGTTCGGCAAGCGCCGCGAGGGGTGAGGCACAGGCGGCATGGACCAAGAGGCCAAAAACGGGCCGCGCAGGGCGCGGATAGGCTGCGGAGGTGCCGAGAAGGGCATGGGGCGCGCTGGGCAGCAGACCTGGATGTCGGGGTGGCGGCCTGGCCAAAGGGGGGCACCAGGCAGGGGGCCAGGGCACCAGGAAGGCACTAGGAGGGCGCCGGGCAGGCGGCCCGGGGAACATGGGGGTGTCGGGTGGGTAATCTGGGTAACGGAAAGAAGCCGAGAGGGCGGCTTGGGCACCGTGCATGCGCGGATCGTGCGTGCAGCGTGCAGGGTGCGCGGGCAGGAGACCGGGCTGTGGGGGTTGGGCGGGTGGGTGGCCTAGGTGACGGGCAGGAGCCAAGAGGGAAGCCTGGGTGACGGGGAGGCGCCAGGTAGGCACGGATCGCGCCGGCAGCGCGCGTGTCACCCGGGTAGGGTACCGGCAGTGGGGAGGTCCACAGTTTCTAATGGGGGTGCGCAGGGCAGTGCGCGGGTAGGCTAGTCAGGCAGGCTGTAGTTTCCCAGGGTGTGTGTGAGTGAGGACAAAGCACACGGGAAAGGACATGTGTTGGCCTGTGGGGAAATTCATTAGTCAGATAACACGTTCGGGCACGTGGGTCGGACCTAGGGTGGGGACCACTTATCTGCGGGGCCCCTGGTGGGTGGGGCCTGGTTTTTACAATTTATGGGTTATTAATTGGTTAGTTTAGGAAAATCATTCTAGTAGTGTTATTATTTATTCCTTATCATAAGTCATTATCCTCTTGCAATTGATAAATGAACTAAATGAAAATATGGAATACAAACATCAATATTTTGATTTTTATAATAGGTATTGCATAATAAAAATTATAGTAGAGAATTGATTTTCAATAAAGACATCATTTATTTGGGTGGCAGGTAGAATTTCATGGATTGGTCAAATATATGAAAAATGAGGAAACTAACATTTTATGGTCAAATTATCCTTGGGTTGTTATAGTACATAGGATATTAGTGATTGAATTTTTGGGTTTTAATTTTTTTCATGTTATCCATTTATGTTTTAAAATTTTAAATATTTTTCAAATCATGGGTACCAAGGTATTAGAAGCATCATATGGAAAATTTTGAATGAAAATTTACATCTTATGTAATGATGGATTTCGAATTAGATTATGGTATTGACAGTTATAAATGCGTACAATGTTATTGTATCAAAAAAATTTATATTTTTTTATAATATGACTAAACATCAAGGTAAATTGTTAAAAATGTATTTACCAAAATTTATTTCTATCAACTAAATCATATGATGAAATATAGAGTCATATGATGATGGATGCTAAATTAATTATAAAGTTATATACTGAATTATATTATGTGTTGTTGAATTTGATATGTATGTTAGATTTAGTTTATATTGGATAAGTATTTTGAGAAATAGAGTATGATTTTATGAATCCAATGTTAGTAAGAATTGTTCTAAAGTGTATTAATTGGATTGTAATCAATTATTATAATTTAGTTATTATATTTTTTATTTTTAAATCCCTATAAATGTATTAATATGCTTTATATGTTCATTATTACCACATCCAAGCACACACAAAATAATCATAATATATTTATGAGTTTCACACTTCTATATGAATTTTTAATCCTTAGTAATCTCCATATTTCACTGAGGACATATTACCTATATGTATCATGATGTTTGGGCATAAAGTAGTAAATCTCTTATACTCATGCAACCAAATATATCCCAAATATTTATGAGTTCTCCCCATAAGGTGAAAATGATAAAAGATTTCGCCTATCAAAACCAAGATATTATCAAAAGGAACTAAATTCCAATCATTCAATTATAGTGATGTTTTTTGATTTTCTTCAATAAAATAAATTATCATTGGTTTCATTGTTAATCTTTTTGTCCCCAAATTGACATCATCTTCCCTTGAATTATAAAAATTTTACAATATAATAGTATTTATATCATTATAGAGTGTTCCATTAATGAACATATTATCCTACATGTATGAATGAATAATCATTTATTTTATGATATAGTAATAGGGGTACATTTGATTTGAAATTTGAAATTAAAATTATAACATTCAACATCATGAAATACTTATAACAACTTCACCCACCACATTCTAAAAAATTTTATTATCATTTAAATTATTTTATTGGTCACATTTAATAACCATAAATAAGTTAATTTTTACAATAATGTTACAGGATAAATAATAAATTATTTTTCATCATTTTCGAACCATATTCTCCGTTTTCTTATATCAAAGAATATATTTTATAATTATTTATAGATGATCCATCATCCTTATCATAACCTAAACTAATATTAAACTTGAATAATTTAATCCTAAAATTCCAATTTTCATATCGGAGAATTTAACATAAATTGGAAAAAAAGTACAACACATTTTAGAAGAAATTCATACACATATAGGTAGTTGTTTGTAATATTACGTTAATTACCATCATTAAAAAATGAATCTTTTATTAGATACATCAAAGTTATATGTGGTAAAAAAATTCGTACTCCATATATTAAGGTCATATAAAGGATGACTTGCATGGATTTAAATTATGATGTTCTTCAAAAGATCACATTTGAAACTCCTATGATGTTATACAAACATCTCAATTATAACTATTTGTAGATTCATATGGAAAACTCAATGTAATATTCATTAATTTTCAACAACACATTCACAATATATGTCATGTAATATCTTATCCCATTTCAATTTTCATCCTTGAATCATAGATTATAAAATTTATTATAATTCTTCCATGATAGTTTAAATCCCAAAACAACTAATTCTAATATATTTTAGACACTCAATAACAATCAAATATATATCAATAATATAATAACCAAAATATCCCCTATGATTGAGCATGGTTTATGAGTGGAAATTTAAAGGCTAATTAAGAAAAACTATCTATTAAATACTCTATAATATTTATTCTTTTGAATAACATAAAATTCAGGATGATTTTTGAATTTCAAATAATTATCCTTAGGAATAAATAATTCCCCCAGAACACAACATCTTTCAAATAGCTATTGTACTGAACAATCACCCATTCTTTATTTTTATGGAAACAAAAAAACATTAGATATATTAAAACAAAAAACAAAAAATTATTAATCATTAAATATAGATCAGTGTATAATACCTAATTATGAAAATAATAATATCATTTTGTAAAAAAATTGATTTATATTAGTTTTAATCAAAACATACCCTATTTTTTATATGATGTAATGATGTCATCTGAAAATTGATATGTGAATTTCTAATACATTATTTAATAAGTATGTTAACATAACACCAATTATACCCCCAACATAAAAATTTTCTCTATTTAATATGTAGAAAAATTCATATATCAACATATATAAACTATTAGAATACTAGACACTTGAAAATGATGAATTATTCTCTTTCCAGGTCTAAACTCCATAAATATATTTATTGTACACTAAATAATATATCAATCTACAATTTTTCAACTCATATCAATATTTTCTCAAAGAAATAATTCAAACCCCATTGTTATGGAAATTTTAAAATATATAAGAGAAAAAAAAGTTTCATGTTGTTATTTATCTCCCCATTAATAATAAGAATCCAATGAACAAGATAAGAGAAGGTAAAATAACTATAACTTATCCTTGATAAGAACCATGTTGAACCCATATCATTAACCTCAAATTAGGAAAAGTATTGTTTAGAAATTCTATAGTGGAAATTAGATACACTATCTCCTTTATAAGAACAAATTTTGACATCCACACTTTCATTTATAATATCTCATTGTTTATGTGATATTTAAAATCTATTTTTATTATTTTTGAATTTTTCATAAGATTATTTGATAGATTAAGAGAACTTTTGTAATAAAATATTACAATAGTTATAAACATCAAATCCTCCATGGGATTCTTCAATTGGTTTATAATCTACATTAAAAAGGCCGGTTATTAAATTTAATAAACATATTATTCTCCTAAAGTGATCAGGGTGAAGGAATTTTTATTCTTTTTATTCCATCAAATACACCTCTCTATAAAGATTATAATTCCATAAGATTTTGAGTTTTTATTTTCATAACTACAATCTCAATTTAAAACCGTGTAACTGAACATTTAAAGGATAAATTTAATTTGATATTTCTCAAAAATATTGTGGTCAATTTATTTCTACTATTAAATTTCATTCCATAACAATAAATTATCTCTCTAGGGTTAATTTATTATCCAAACCAATATCTTCAATCATAAAGTATTTTTTTCAGAAGATATCATTTACGAAAGACTTATAAATATGTTATTAAAATATTTTGTATTCACACGCCCTCTATACTAATATATAGATTGCATGGTTCACAATTAAATAACTATAGATTCTGGCAATAAATCATCCATGAGATAATTCTTAAGAAACCCCATTCCATACAACTCGTGAGAGTGAAAAAATGATCAATCTCTTGTAAAATTAGCAATCACATAAGGATCGTCATTTCTACATAGAGATTAATTTTAATTAGAAACCACATTTTTATGAAAACAACTTAATAAACTATTTCATCATGTCCATAATATATGATTTCATTTACATTAAAAATTAACATGAGAGATACCACTTTTTCATATTTATATGTACAGATTGTCATCCAATCAATATTTTTAAAATTTTAACTTCATTAAGATGGTGATTGAATTATTGTTCACTGATATTAGGGATTATTAAAACCCAAATAAATCAATTTTTTCATCCTGATAAAATTTTTCCTATCTTTTCATGTAAAAAATTAATCAATAATTATCTATATAGACATTCACTTCTGGAAAGACATTAAGGTTAGTTGACCTGATATTCATTTGAAGGATATTATTTTTCATTTCTGATTAAATATAATGAAATAATATTATGGTTTCATGATTTAAAGTGGGTAATAGAATTTCATAAATTTCGTATACATAATCCTAATAGTATCCTTAAATACATGTCTTTTATTGATTATGACAACTTCTTTATTTTCATTCAATTTTTTTCAATAACCCTGGTTTGTTTAAATAACAATATTGTATTTATTTTTTGGTACTAAGTCTACATCCTTGATCTAATCTGTCGTATCCACATATTCATTCATGGAATCAATCGACACGGTATTCCCCAAATCATCTTTAAAATTAGTTGGTTAATCCTACATAAATAGTGAAACATGTGATATTGTCTTCAATGATCGACAAGTTTTAATTCATTTCCATTCATATCTAATGATATTTTCTATGCCAAGCTATATTTTTTTCAATTAACGAGATAATCATTGTTGTGACTCATCACAATAAATTGATTAATAATGTTCCTTATTGTATATATATTCCTTGCATTAACAAATTTCTAAAATTGGTGTTGGCATCTTCACCAAAATAACGTCATCATTTCATATGAACCATACTTATTGAGGTTGAAGTTTATTTTTTATTATACAAAACCATTACATATACATTTTCAACAATATTCCCTTCCTTATTATTGAAACACTAACATCTTCTTAAATTTTGATGATTAGTAAGGATTATTCTTTGATCTACATTATAAAGAAACATCCCATGTATTTCAATATTTCAATTGATGATAAAAGGGAGGTAAAACACTATAAGATACCACAAGAATTGATAGATAATTTATTAAATCACCTAGGGTAACATATATGAATTTTATATTTTTATGAAAAAAATTTATATCTAATCCATAACACTAACATATTATCTACAAAAATAGAGAGATAAAAATTTCACTATCATAATAAATCCATCCATAAAGGCTATGTTTATTTTCATAATTTTATTGATAGCACTAGGTTATAATTTGAATTTAGATGTTAATTATTGTACTTTTAAAAGAACCCAAATAGTTGAAAAAAATATTACACAATTATATTTATCACAATTTTCTATATTAATCTCCAACAAAAAAAATAAAACAACTTCAATACACATCTTATTAAATGATTAATCCTATTTAGAGCCTCTTATTACTATTGTAGAATAATCATACATTTATTCCTAATGATGTAATCATGAAATGAAAAAAGAAATTATATACACATGTTGATTTCCTCCTCATATGGCCACAACTATCTAATTGAATGAGATCAAATGGATGCATATATTGACGTACAATATATTTCTATAAATACATCACAGTTATTCAAATTTTGAATGTTTTGAAAATATAATGAATTTTTGAATTCATTAAAACTACATAATATACATTACTAAAATTTGTATGTGTAGTCTTATTATTTTCCTTGATAACTAAGCCTTTGATAAAATAAATGATTTTCACTTACAGTGATTATATATCAATAAGTTCATTCAATACCTATCTAAATATGATTTCATATTATCTAGTTTACTATTTTTATAATAAATTCAAGTATTATGATAGTAACAAATAATACACGCTTTTAAAATATCACATAATTTTGTTCATCATATAAATAAGGTAAAGTGAGAATATTTTTTAGACCACCAATAAATAATTTTTCCTTATATTTCAATTCATATTTTATAATCACAGCTCATCCAACACCTTTGAATTTAGTAAGAAATAATATCCAAAGGCTAATAACATTTCATTTAAATATTAAATATTTTTGAGATGTTTGTAATCTATAATCCTGTTATATAGTTTTTCACTAATTAGAATCCATAGAATTCCCATTTTGATGTTTAATGTACCCATTTCAAGGAAAATGTTTTCTCTTATCAATTTATCTTATAATTTTATAGTTTCTATGAGTGATAAAAATTATTTTTATAGGCTGGAATAAGTATTATTCATCTAAAATCATGGAGAAAAGTATAATCACACATTTAAAGGATTTATTCATGGGCTCCAAACGTCATATAACTTTGTTTTATTATTTATCAAATTATTCCTGAACATTTTTACATTAACAATTTTCACATACCCTAAAATTATTCATCTGATATTTCAATGGAATATATTTTGACTTTTATTTAAATAAAATCTCATTTTCTATATTAATAAGTCTTATGCATTAGAATTGAATCCATGTAATTAATTTTTTTCATTGTAACCCTCATGAAGTCAAGAAAATTATATTTCTCTTCATTCCTTTTATGTAAAAACTATCAGGGACTATTTTATTGAACCAAAAGTATTATGAATTCCTAAAATATTATTATTCACATTAGTATTATTAATAACCTTTATATAGTCTCTATTCAAAGAAATTTTGTTCCCTTATTAATTATTTCAGACCAATTTTTTTCCTACTATTCAATTTATCTTAGAACAATTTTTGTAAATATATTCATATTCTCAAAACCTCTCCATTATATATTTTTTGGAATGTTTATAGTTAAAAAGTGATTCTGGGTGGAATTTTAATGTTTCACTATTATTTGAAAATTAGAATAAAAAAATTAAATTGAATATGGAAATACGGATATGCATTTATCCAACTAAATTTCAACATTAACCTATTTAAACATTATATGATAATCCCTAATACATTTTTCCATTAAAATTACTTCAATCATATAATTATGATTCATATAATTTTCATGAATTCACTTTGACCCTTCAATACTGATCATTAACTTATTTTTCTTCTATAAGAAAAATTATATTATTTCGACAGGTTGATTGGTTTTATTTAGTCCCATCATATCCCTCTATGATATTCATATTTTCGAAGACATTATTTTAATTTTTCCTCTTCACCAAGTACACTATATAAATATATTTTTAATACATTTCAAATGTTCTATCATTATAAATTCTATATTTATCACTCACTTTTTAAATATATGGGTTTTTAACAACATTATAAATAAGATAATTAATTTCATATTTGTAATCTATGCTTTCACAGTCTTTAGAGAAGAATATTATCCTCTACATTTTTAGATTTTTCATCACCACCATTTATTAAACCAATTACATTGTTATTTCATATTTGTTAATCTTCTATGATTTTCATCTTCCCCAACATATCCATTATTAGTTATCAATTATGGGTATCATATAGTGAGTTTCACATCGACTCTATACCAAAAAGGGTTTAACATAATAATTCCCACGATTAGTATATTACATATGCTTATATTCATATATAAATGATACATAATTTTATGAAAATTGATAATCAATTATAAATATGGATGTAAACATCTGGGATTGACATTATTATCTTTCTTCAAATAATCATCTTTCATCAAGGAATTTTAATGGATATCCTTTTAAGAGTAAATATAATTTTTTACAAAATTATATTTTCAAGTCTCAGAGTTAATAATAATAACATATTACTAATTTAGATTGATTTTTTATGGATATTTTATTATAAAATTAATGAATTTTTTTTAAACTATAAGTTATGATGCATCATAATTTTTTTAACACTATCGAATATTAAAACATGTCATAAATTCATCTGATTATTCCCAATTTCTAATTAACCCTTGTGAACAATCTAAATAACAGTTAATCAACACAAATATTATTATCATTATACATGACCATCCAAATCTTTATATTTTCCTACTTCATATTAATTTCACTAGCCTAAATATTAGTATGTTCAATCTATGTTCCACTTCTCATTTCTATTCCATTTTATTTTATCAATTATCTCACCAAAATGTAAGAAAAATATACATACTAAAACATCCTTCATTCTATTGATTATTCATACATACATATTTTATGAAATCAACTTCACCAAAATGAATTAATTCATATAAATGGATTCCCAAAACATTATAACTGATAGATAGATGGTATGTAGACATTATTTCTTCCTATATCAGATAACATTTCCAATTAAATAATTAAATCATATTCTTCAATGTGTATAAATTAACAATTAAATATAATAAAAAATAATGAATAAATCTATAGTAAAATAAAAACACCATTACCATAAAATCAAAATAAAATATCCCATCTGAAGCGAATATAATATCTAATGACTTATATAATCTCAGTGAAATAAATGGATTGAGGTAGAATGTTTTATTACAAATTAGTTATTATGTTTATTTATAAAAAATCATTATTGATCTTTTATAATAAATAATATTTTCAATTTTGTGGAATCAATTCACACTCATAATGTCTCTATTGAGCTAGAATAGCCACCAATCAAAATTTGAGGGTAATCATTACCATGATCTAAATTTAATTGTGACAATATGACAGACTATTAAGAATATATAGGTTCAAGGAGTAAGGAATATCCATATAGTAGTGTTACAATAACTATCCACATAATTTTTGTGTGATTAATTTATTGTTACAATGAAAATTGATTTACAATATTTGAATAAAAGATGTGTTTAACTGAACATTAATCTAATTAAATATTATAGTTTTTCATTTTTTAATTTATTGTTTGACCTGTCATGCCAAAACATTATTCATCTATCTAGGTGATCAATGATAGTAGGAGGGTGAATTAATGATCTATTTTTATTTTATTTCTCTATTATAAGAATTATTTTTCACCTGATAGTATATATATATATATATATATATTACATTTCTGAAAAAATGTACAAAAATAAATTTACATGGACACAAATATGTATAAGGTTCACTATTCAATAATATTATGTAGCCAATTTTATGTTTTATAAATGGACATATTCCACAAAATATAATATAAAAAATAAATTTTATAATGATTTATAAAGTGGGTAAAATCCACATACATTCAATGTAATAATATAAAATAAATAGTGAAATTGATTCTAAGAACAAAATATATAACAATTATTTATTAAATAACTATTAGAAGTATTCATGGACAACCCCAAAATGTTATCATTATATTTTTTTCCATATATTACACATACAATTTTTAAAAAATTATATTACTAAAATAATTACTTATAATTTTGTAGTAACTTGTTCATGGGTTTTTAATATATTACCTTTATCATATGGTTTTTCTAGTACATTAATCATTAATGTTCATCCAATGACTATTGAAAAACTAATTCATCTTCATCACACCATTTTTTATACCATCATTATAGACCATTACATTTTAAAGTTAGACACACTCCATATAAATACTCTTTCCTAAATAATCCACTAAAAATATCATTATAGAAAAATATTTCATCATCACTTAATATTTTTCTTGGGTAAACAGTACACTCCTCCCAACATATATTTTCATAATTTTTATAGATGTTTTTAAAGTATCCTAGGATTGAATTATATTTTATTTTTTTAAATCATTGAAAAATATAAATTCAAAAAGTCTAGTTCAAATAAGTCCTTAATATCTTTTAAAAAGATGTAAAAATTTATTTAATATATATGGTAAATAATAGAGAGTCCACCATTATTTTAGTTTCGTTAAAAAACAGAGTATCATGACATACCATCATGATATTAGGATCAATATTATAGTATTTCGATTAGATTATTTACAATATAATTTTGAACACTTTATAACAAAATTTGAACATTAAAAAATTAATACCACTAAAAACATTATACAATATTTTCATCTATTGATGATAGAATTTTCCAATAGAACATCATAACAAATATTATTTCGGATTTCAATCCCTATATAATTATTCTTAATAAATCGTTAGAAAACATTCGTTGAAATAATACATTAACACATCCTTTGTTGGATGACTTGATTTTGAAAAACATTACCCATGATAATTTATTACAAAATAATAAAGGAATAATTTAATTTAGAAAATCTATCAAATTAAATTACTATGTAAAAAATAAAACATTCTTCCGAATTAAAGTGTTTAATGGGAAGAATTTTAATATGTACATTTACCAAAAAAAAAATAATTAAGAACATTAATTTTGAAAATAAAAAAAAAAATCTTCTCGAAATTGTACATGACTATTTGACCAAAATTCATTAGAATTCCCATAAAATATATCATAATTTTTATAATACCAAAAAATCAAAAATATAAATAAAACTCAATGACAATTATCCATATAAAGACATTGTATAAGCATTTATACGTGAAAAATTATTTCTCATACTTTTAACAGTACAAAATTTATCCTCATTCTAACTAACTAAAAAAAACATTGAAACCCCACATATTAAATTTTTTTTTGAATATATATATATATATATTCTATAACATTTTCTATAAAATTTATACATTAAAAATTATCCATTTTCATATCATTTTAAATTCTCTATCATTTATGCAATTTGAAAACATGATATGTACAGAACACATATATGAAATAACATAATATCGTCCAAGAAAAGAAACATCATATTCAGAAACATTGTACATTTCATCCAAAGGAACATTATAACATAATTATCCATTATAATGTCATCTTATTATATCATGAAGGATATTCAATTCTTTATAATAACGTAGAATAAGAACCCTTGTTTATATAATTAATAATCTGGTAATGTTTTTCTACTTTCATATTTTTAAATGGTTATAATGTGGTGTTATTTTTGTAGTTATCAATATTATTTTTTTAATATTAATCAATATAACAGAACTCATTAAACTAAATGTCCTAAAAATTAAACTTTATCACTTATTCATATTCTTTAAAAAGACTTCCAACAACGTCAGATACTTATTCATCAAACATGGTATCAATATAATCCCCCACTAAATTTGGTTGTCATTCATGAATAAAAAGTAACAAAAAAATTATAACTCGAGATATTATTTACAAATACATTAATTCTAAAACTATGTGATAAAATGTGTTTTATGAAAGAAGAATAATTGAATATAATAACATTAATATCCATAGGATGGGACTTATGATACATCTTCAGACACACATCCTCAGATATATTATCCTTCATTAAAAAAATTCACAAAATTCTAAAATAATATTTCAAGAATATTTTTTCAAACATCCACATCAATGTAAAATTGAGATAATTCAATCCTTGTGAAATCAAATATTACTCCATTTTTTAAAAATCCCTATAAATATATGAATTCAAAAAAAATTAAGAATGTGACAATGGAAATGATTATAATCATAATTTTTTCACCCTCACATATTCTATAAAATTACATTATTTATTTGGGATATATTCACATTCTAAAACCATAAATAGAAGGATATTAAAAAATCATGTTCAGCCATATCTTTTTAAATGTTTCCATAACTTGTGTCTTTGTTAATATATCATCAATATTCTCCATTATAGAAACATATTCATGTTTTAGCTTATTCAATAACACATATTCCATGATGAAGCTATATTAGAAATGAATATTTGTTGAATGATAAGGTTACACTTCATTTTAATTAATATTTATCGATATTTCATTATCATATCCCATTATTAGTGGCAATTTAACTTTTTCTAAAAATCATACAATTGGGTATTCATCCATTGAAGTTATATTGAATCTGGAGAGGGCGAAATATAATCATCAATAGTAATATTGACAGTTATTTAAAGTTGATTAATTATGATAAAACTCACGAAAAATTCCCCAAAATTAAAACTGTTCCTTCTGTGGATAACATGTCAAAAACACTTCTGGACTAATTAGTATATGTATATCCTAACCAATCAATCATTTTGGAGCAATCATTTCTTAAACAATAATATCATGTTTCTTTTTGATATATCAAATAATTATTTTTCATACAATATGATTAGAATACTTTTGAAAACTATTAATCTATTAATATAATATAAAAACAATCGAAATTTGTTTTCATGAATCCAATAGATATAAAAAAATTTCATCCAACTAATGCATCACTATTTTATTCACCACCTTTTTTTAAAAAATGTGTCAAAATATTGGTTCTAAAAATTTATTTATAGGAACAAAATTGGAATCATCCATTAGAAACATCCTTATCATGTCCTTATCATACATCCAATTGTTTAAAAAAATAGTTTTTATTTTTATAGATTTGTAATCTTTGATAACGTGCAATTTTTTAAAGGATGAAATTCTCAAATAAATAAATCATCTTCTCAAAAAACTTTTCAATTTATTATTTACCATTTTTATTCAATTGATGTAATCACAATGTTTAAACACTATTCATATTATTTTTTGTATCCGTCACTATTAACTCTTCATTTTTTAAAGTTCAACCACCATATAAATGTATCTGATATTTAATACCAGAATTTGGGAACGTTATTCAAACCATACAAATATTTATTCAATATGAAATGACAAACTATGTGTTTACCAAATCTAAAATCCACATGGTTTTTCAATGTAACATTTTCATTAAAATTCATATTGTGAAAAGTTATCTTTACATCAATATAAATAAAAACATAAACTCTATTTGATGTTATATAAATAATGAATAAGATAGTGTATGCTCATTATTTTAGATAAAAATCTATATAAATATAAATTTGAACATTTTTTTTAGTAACCTTTATAAACCATTAATTAATTTGTTCTCCTCACACCACTATCTCCATTAGCTATGTTATTGAACACAAATGTTCCAAAAATCGCAGTCAAACTTTATTGTTTATTTCTATATTCCCAAGAATCATTCATATCAATTGGATCATGTTCGTTGTTCATAACATTAATCCACTCCCATTCTCCAAATATTCGTCAATATGATTTCGTTAATCATATGAATATAATGAAATATGTGATAACATCCTTGGTATTCATATGGTTTGAACCTGTTTTCCCTGATTTTAAATTAATTTTTTATATTCTAAATTCTTCCACAATATTGGAAAATTTGAATTTCATTTTTCCTCATCACCTAAAATTTATAATGCATGGACATCATATCAGTAATAAATTATTCAAACATATAAATTCATTAATAAATATATTATTAAGTGTCTATTCAGTTTTAGGTATATAGAAAAATATCATATAAATATAAAAAGTCATATTCATTAACTATAATAAAAATAAATAAATTTATCTTGTTTGAGTAACATTTTTTGTTCAATTTGTACAAAAATTACATTTCTACATACATTCTGACTATTTTGTTGTGGTGTGTATGTTTTAATAGACTCATGTTGATCCTCATGTTTCTAATGATAATATCTTAATACTAAATTATTATTTTCAGCATCATTAAAAGTTCAAAATATGTTAATAGAATATCAATATTCTATTTTGTCTCTTCTTATGAAACACATAATCATTTCAATGCCTCTAATTTATAATTTAAAAACATGTAATTCGATTGGAAGAATATGTTAGCGATAAAATATAAATTTATATTTATTGATACTATTTACTTATTGAACCATATATTTCTAAATGAATCAGATCCAAAGAATGAGTTAAAACTATGTGAACTTTGTTAAGAAACAAATTTCTAATCTTCCATTTATAAAAAATATACAAACACCAATCTATTATTTTTTTCATTCCAATAATATCTCTATTATTTAACATCTTCATTTAGATACTAATATTTATTTATTAAAAGTATCCTATCATATTATTTAATATATTATATTATCTAATCATTCACATATAGCATGAGCGTTCTAGAATAAAAATATGAAAGAAATTTCCCATGGATTGTTGGAATTACATTAAATCATTCCCATATCATTTTACATTCAAAAATAATATTTTCACCAAACAATATTATTACATTGAATAAATATTTATTAAACACATAATTAGTTATGTTTCAAACCCTAAATAAAAAACCACTTTTAGAATTTACCTTTTATTCCCCCCTTATATAATATCTGATTCCTTTGATTCTAAGAGACTATTATTTGAAAAAAAATAACAATAACATCACTTAATTCTCTCACATTCCATAAAATATTTAAAAATCATATAATAAGTGTAGATCACTCATTATCCAAAATCTTGTGAAGTTCTCATTATTTTTTCACACAAAGAAGTTTAAATTATAAGGCATATTTTCCATGACATATACTAACCTCACACCATTATGTTGATATTTAAAAATATAATATTATTTTAGTTATCATGTAATGAAATCATTTACAATATTTTACAGTTTTATCTTGACTTTCAAAAGTGATTTACAACGGTTTGATTCTATTTCCAATATTTATACAAACAATACCATACTACAATATTTGAGTTTGTTGACTCACGCAAAGGTTCTACTTTCGATTAATCATTATATTATATGAATATTTATCCTTGAAAAAACACATACTCAATGTATGGAGACATAATTTAAAATATCAACAGTAACTATATAAGGAATATTTTATCTTAGATCATCCATAATATCTAATGTTCTGTATCTTCTCACTATCAAATTTTATACTTTCAACTTTTGATAATTGTTTCACCCTAGAGTTTTCTAAATATTATTTTATTTGATTCTTCATATTAGAATTATTTTAAATTTAATAAATCCTAATAAAATATACCTTTTCAGATTTTTTATTTTTTAAACGGAAATATTTTAATTTATATATGTACCATTAACATAGATTTTTTTATCAACTTTATTATTCTTCTAAAAAGAATCATTATTTTAATCAACAATTGAGGATTATATTTTTGTTCTTATCGATGATGAATCATTTCATAACATTAATTACATTTTTTTGTTAAATTGAAATTTATTTCTCATCTTTAGAGTGTCTTTGTTGAGAAATATCTTAATATTTCCCCTCACTTTAAATTTTTTAACTTATTTGGAATTATAGAACATATTTTAAAAAATAAAATTATTATGATTTTTAATATGTTTTAGTGAAATGGACATATATTTAGGAAAATTTTCTTGACTAAATTATATAATTTTTTCTTTCATCAACTTCTTATTCCCCTATAACAACCCTGACATGAGAAAAATAGATCCAGTTGCAAATTATTATATTTGCATATATTTAAATGCTCAAATCCAAAATGTTCAATAATTTTCTTAAATTTTTTGAACTATATATATATATATATATGATAGTAACTTTATAATGTGAATATAATATAATTCCAGGTAATGAAAAAGAATCACCATCCAGCTACTCATCCAATTAAGTCATCTTCATATCCTGTGAAATGGAAATGAAAAATTGGTCAACTAAAATGATTACTAAGGGATACATACAGTGGAATATACCATGAGTAAATAATTTTTTATCAGTATGGAAATTTAAATAACTAAACATACATTATATTTAAGCAATAACATTACTATAATAATTAGATATTTCATAACCAATATGGTATGTTAAATAACTACACACAAGTTTCATGTTATCAAAACATGAGAATAAAATGAATATATAGATAATGATAATAAATTAATACCATGAATTGTTGTAACTAAATTATTAATGATTTAAATAAAGAATATTAGATTTCATGCCCTCATGAATCATGATATATATTTATATATCGACATAACTTTATGAAAATTATTTGGAAATCTATTGGGAAAAAGCAATTTAATTTGCATTCCTAATTCATATCATGAGACTTGTTGTAGAATCGGGAAGATATACTTTCTTGAGTGCCACCCATCACAACATGTCCTATGAAATCCTCATATATTGAATAATTTCATTAATTCATCAATCATATGTTATATTCACAAATATACATATTGTGTATGTAATATAGATCTATAAATATATCCCAGAAAAATCAAATAGATTTCCATGAAAATAGCATATTGTGTAAGTAATATAGATCATAACAAATTTATTTTATGATGTGAATGTTAACAATGCAAAAATTAATCAATAGGTGTGAGGTGACCATTAGTTCATCAAGAATAATTGATTTTGTAATAAATTCTGATCCTTTCCATGAAAAATAAAATAGGAGATATATATTAAAATAATCATTCATAAACAATAATTTATTATAAAACCATTTATAACATATAGAAGAAGATAAATTTTAAAAAAAATATCATAGAGTGGATGTTTGTAATGCTGTATACAGTAAAAAAATACATTCCATTTGACATTTTATTGAAAACACCCATTTCCAAAAATGTTAAATATTTTTAATTGAAAAATATTTTAAAATTCATTGATAACAAATAATATACATTAGAAATAATTTCAGTAACTTATTTTTTATTTTGTAAATGAAATTGAGAAACATGGACAAGGAATAAAATTATATATATCCAATTAATAGAGAAATATTTTTTTCATTCATTAATTTCATCCCTTGATTCAATTTATAATCATATAAATATATTGTATAAAGTATGGATTGGTCTTAAATATAAAATGGATAAGATAATTATTGGATCTTATGAAGGATAAATGATTATATTTGATCAATGAAAATAAATTTAATCCCAAAAGAATGTAATATTATATTATTACTAATAAATCTTTTGAATAATTTCTAATGTGAAGCCTTGAAAAAAATGATTTGGATTTAATATTTAGTCATAAATAAAAAATAGGTAGTCATGTTAAATAAATAAATAGATCAGTTAACAGACCACATAAAATTTTATAGGTTCCATATAAAAAATATCTCTCAATAGAGTGTAAAATGATATAAAATCCCTTAAATAAAAACTACTATTAGTAATGCCTAATTTTTCATCATTTTTAATGGTTTTAAACATGTTATTAATTTATAAAATTATAGAATAATTATTTATCTTTTCACATATGTACTAATTATAATGTTTTAGATTCCATTCATTGATAACATTTCATATTTACTCTTCCTTCAGGTGTTAATTTCTATGTTTTTGCATATCTGTTCGGTCGTGATAGTTCAAGTTCATTTGTGTATGATATATTTCCTTTATATTAATAAATAAAAAAATGTCAAAAACAAAATATGTATTTATTAAATACCTATGTACAACTAATTATTTAATGTGGATCATGAAAAATTAATAACAAAGATTCATCAAGACAATAGGTCTTACAAACGCATGAGTGATGATATCATTGCTGTATAAGTTGAAAGGGTAAAGAGGTAGATGATATATTTTTGATCCATAATTAATATAATTCCATATTATATATACATATATTCATTATTTCCATTATTATGACTTTCCATTTGATTCATTGAGGGGGACCAAATTAAATCAATCGACAAGGATGTTTTTCATTGTAAACACGGGTGATTACATTTTTTCAAATTTGATGAATAAATATATTTTTGAATAAAGTGACATAATCATAATAAAATATAAAAATATTGTAGATTATTTTTTATTATATTAAATGATTAAAGACATAATTTATGATAAAATTTTATTATTGAAAAGGAAATATCTTCATTAAGATGATTACATTATCATAGAGAAATCCCATTCAAATATCTTAATAATGTTAATTGGTTTTTTTAGGAAACACATTCAAGAATATGAATAAATATGTTTCTTATGGATTTTGATATTTTAGTGTTTAATCCAAATTTATTGATAGAATTTATTGTGTGATTGGATGAAGATCCCTTTATAAATTGATAACTGGCATCTCTACTAATACCAAAAAACGATTTTATAAAAGGAACTCAACATCACACAAATTGCAACCAAAATTGATAAATAATTATATTTGGGAAAGTTAAATTCAATATACACCACATCCCATTAATCAAAAATATTTTCCAATTATTATTCATTTACCCATTACGTTTACTTACTTTACCATTTTATTTTTTTCTATGGGATCATTTTACAAAATAGGTAATTAATATTTTTAGACAATAATAAATTAATTCTTGTTAGATTATTTGTAACGAAAAATTAGAAATAAAATATAAAATATTTTAAATAAAAAACCTATATGTGAATAATGTTATTTATTTCCAAATAACATGTAATGCGTAAGCCTTATTTTATCATTAACTATATAAATTAGTTTTTACTTATTTACAATTAATTATAATCAATAAATATGTTTGAATTTTTAATAATATTAAATATTTTGATTCAAAATATAGATTTATTATTATTAAATTTAATTCATTGAATTGGATGGATTAATTTTAAAATCAACTCTTAAATCATTTCAAAGATTAGTATTTCATGGAGTGATTTTTTCAATTATATGATTGCCTTATATTAGTTATGTGACAATTAATTATAGTACGATTGATTTTATTTAATATATTTATATATATCATATATAATTTTCATATAAATAATTAATAATTAATTAGTAGTTTAATGTATCAAAATTGATTGACATTATTCTTGTAAAAAAATAATTTTTTGAAAAATTCCATTTTTTCCAAAATGATCGTATCATTAATTAAATAAAATTTATAGTTATTAAATTATTAATTATAAATATTGATACCCATTTTAAAAAAATATTTTATAGTTAAATACTAAATTTAAAATTTTTCATGCATGGTTATCTAAAAAGAAAATTTCCAAAATTTCATTTTATAATTTTTTTAACTAGGTAATGTAAAAATCAATGCAAATCTGGCGAATGTTGAATTATTATTTCATGAAATATTAAAATTAAAATTGCATTAAATATTTATTAAAATATAATTTCATAATACATTAATATATGCTCGATTTTTACATTCATCCAACTGACAAAAATATCATCCATAAAAAGCATGTGGATATTACCAAATAGAACAATGATGAAGGTTCTTATTCAAATCATTTTGGGGTTCCTTTAGTTGTTCCTCTAATTTTTTTTTCTCTATAGTAACTTTATAATTAGGTTTATATTATTCCCTAATACATGGTTTATGGATTCACTTACTATTATATTCTCCGCATAGTGAGATGTAACATGATACAATTGAATATACTCGTAAGGGAGATATTGAATTTGTTCTTTGGTATGTTTCATTTATAATGATATATAAAACAACTAATTAAATTTATAGAAAATTATTTTTATTTGAAATAGATTACACAAATAACTAATTTCTACCAATATTTCAATGTGTATGATGTTCTTAGTGCTCCATATTCCCTTCTTACCAAACCATTCGACCACATTTCAATGTTGTAATATTTATAATATGTGACCTCCCACATGAAATTATTGAACAATTCATCTATATATTAATATATTTTTTGTTTACATTGAGATGAATTTATATAATCCTAATATCTCTTTACCATTGATATTGTCTCCCAAAAAATTTATCAGACCATAATCTTCCATTCTCTAACATCATGCCATCATGCTTGAGTAGTAAATCTATTTTGGTATATTGGATCATATGTTGTAATTTGAGTAGATTGATTGAACCTATTATTATATCAATTTTCAAAATAATGTAATTTTTTATCATAGTTACCTTAAAATTTATGTGAGAAATCATAAAACACATATTATATTTTTTAGTAGACTTATCAGTCTATCCATAAGTGTGCAAATTATAGGCGGTACTCAAATGAAACTCTACATCATGTGCCATTAGAAGACTCTACTATACTTTCAACTTAAATAGTGGATCAAAGTTAGACACAATTGAATTATGTTTCCAATAAATTCATAAAACACACACACATACACACAGATATATATATGTCTTGTTGATCCACTCCAATGGTATGTCATATACTGTAGATTGGAAATGGGATGATTTGGTATGGTAATCAAGAATTACCCTTATTAAATGATTCATTCAATTATTCTTTTATAGATATGTTGTACTGTATATTTTAATTTCATCCAATTTCAAATTGAAAAGGTAAGATGTTTTATGACTCATATAAGATGATTTCTAATATCCTTCACTAATTTGTAAACCAATCATCTTGATACAAAATCATAAGCTTCCCACTTCATGTATCAAACCAAAATTTTCCATTAAATACCTATACATCCTTTTGATACGATGGTATATATAATAGTTCAATATTTGTAGATCACCCACAAATTAAATTTTTAGCTGATATATAGATGAAAAACATTGTTTTTTCCAAATATTATAATTATATGTTAATATATTTTGTGTTCCAACACTACTTTATATAGATCATTTACATTCCTCTGAAAATAATAATCATCATATTGGGATATTTTAATATTTTTTATAATGATGGAATATTAATTAATTGAAAAATGTGTTATTTCTCTTATTTCAAAATATTAAACAAAAAATTATTTACTAAAGTCTTAATGTAGAATCACATTAAATCCTCACTCAGTTTAAGAACTCTTTCATTTATTCTTCTAAAAGAAACTACTACATTATTTTCCATCCGTATGTCTGACACTATTGATAAATAATAATACTTGAATGGATAAACCCGTTATATTTTCCAAATGAAGTTATCAATAATTGAATTTTTTTTATTTTAAGAACTTATTTTCTCTTTATATCTAAAAAATTTAATCATATAGATAATGTATAAATATCATTAAAAAATGAATATTACACCTACCAACTGAAGATCATGAGTTGCATAGTTATATTAAAGAATATTTAAATTACATAATAAATATTCAATAAACATATAATTTTACATAAAGGTACAACAAAGTACATTTATTGATGCATCACTATATAGCAAAAACACATCATTTTCATACAGTTGGGTTAATATTTGAGCATTGACCATAATGAATAGGGATCCCCATGGAGATAAACTATGGAGAATAACTCCTTTATCATATAAATCCTCTCTTTATTTCTCCGACTACACTAATTCCAAAATGTCTATTCTATATATAATATTTGATATATTAACCTCATTATTAATTAAATTAATAGAACATTCAACTATATTCCCAAGTAGATGTCCATGTATTTCATCAAAAAATAGAACAATTTCTTCCTCTATAATAAGTTATTAATCCATTTTAAAATTTAGTTTTCCATACATATATATTTATTATATTTTTTAAAATGAATACCATTCAAAAGTGCTATATTTTGTTTCTGTAGACGTTACACAAAAGTGGAAAAATATTTTCTATAGATATTTAATTACATATCTTCCTCATGAATCATAATTTCATTAACATTAATATATTGTTTTGAATCTGGTTTTGAATGAAAATAACAACTATAGACTATATCAAAATCAACCATATGTATTATAATAATGTTAATAGGTAGGGAATATTTTTCTATATAAACAACAACATCGTAACATATCATAGTAGTTTGGATATTTCTACTTAGTGATTTGACTAAAAACCCTCTTATTAATGAACAAGGGAAATATCAAATTCAAATAGAAAATATTACAGATTTTAATGAACATGTTGATTTAAATTCAAAATAAATTATCTAATTTTGATGATTTGAGTAATTCTCCTCAAACCAGTTCATAATTAACACCCACTTTAGTTGTAGTGATCTCATAATCTTGGAATTCTACCCATTTCCCCTTCCCATATTTTTACAATTATTAATGGATTATTATACATAATATTTCCATATTTATATATATTTCTCATATTTCATTGTTTATTGTATATTTATAGCCTCCTTATTCAACTTATATTCTTGAGTTTGATGACCCTTTTGGAACTGTTGTATCAAACTCTAATGGGTTATTGGGTTTTTTTGGACTTTTCTACCAACCCTATTCACATGATAGAAATATCTTAATTTTATTCAAATTCAATGTGTTTACTTTTTTTGTCTAGATGACTTATTCATCTATTTTTTCCCCTTAAATATATTGTATCATTAAAATTATTTCTTTGTTTGGATGGTGCATAAAAATATATCATTATATGAAGAAATTGTTAGGGAAACTAGTTCCCTTAGAAGACATGGATTATTACCATCAAATAATTGGTAAATAATTCATTATATAATTAATATGTAATCCGTATCAAATATAGATAGTCTTGAAATGGTATCTCAGTAATCCCTAATTATGTTTTCCTGTTTTTCATTAAGGTGGGTAACATTATCTTCAATTAAAATGTTTTTAATGTGAGGAATAATTTTTAAACAATGTATCTATAAAATATATCTATTTGATTGGTTCTATGTATTAATCCCCCATATTATTTGGGATCAATGAACATCATAGATCCACATCATTCTTGAAATAATATACATCCATTATAACTTATTCATTATCATTTCATCCTAAGCCATGATAATAATAGTTCCTATAAAATATTTATCACCTGACTATATAAGAAAATATCTATATATTCCCTGATTATTTATATACATATATCATAAATTATTTGTTTCTAAACAAAGGAATATACAGGATTAACTTTAAATTTTTTTAATTATTAATCATTTTATATATTTACAAATAATTTCTATCACCAAACATAAATAGAAAATTTATGTGTTTTTAAGCTTCGAATATTCAACATCATTTCGTCAGGGATATTTATTTTCAATTCCTTTATAACAGTTTAAAAATAATATTTCAGTAATCTTAATAATATAATTCATGAATATAAAATAATGTGAAGAGTTAGGGTCATTGTGATGCACTAGGTGACGATTATTTTGAAGAGAAATTTTCTCTTGTTAGAGTCATTAACAGTTGGTACAACTTTTTTAGAACCACATATACTTAGAGTACCCTAACACTGATTTATTTTTATGAAACCCCACATGATATCTTTCATACCAAAAATTTAGAATATTATTCATCTATTTTAATTGCATGAAAGTCAACCATATTGTTTTATTCGATAATCTATGTTCTCCATAATCTTTTTACTAATGTTTATTAATAAAGAAAACCTTGATACAAACAATAAAGACCCTAACTATATTATCCAAAATGTTTTTTCAATTTTTATACATTTTAATGGATACATAATTTCATGTATTAGTTGACCGGCTAGTTTATATTTTTTGTAGACCATGATACATACATTATACAAATTTTTAAATTGGAATATAATATAAATCATACTAAACAAAAACATTAAGCTTCATTATATCATTGAATGAATTATTATTCATATTTTTTGGATAGGAAAAAATAATGTTGAGATAAAATGACCATTAAGAGATATTTAATGAGAATTTATCATAAATAAATAATGAGTAATTTTTTCAAAACAATTGTAATATTTGTTGCAATCTATAACATGACTATCACGGTTATATTAGGAATAATCAATAGGGAAATATAAATAATTGTACACATGTTTTATTTAATCAATAACATTGGTACAAAATAAATCCGTTAATTTTATATTAATAATAATCACATGGATAAATTTTACTGAATTATCAATGAATAAAATTAGTATTATCATATTTAATGATCTCAAACATCATGATAAATATATTGTTATTTAATTTGGAAAAGACAATTTAATTATTTGTGTAAACGACAATTTTTGTTTTCGAACTGAATATTTACATGAGTCATGTCAATGCATTTAGAGAATATATAGTCCCAACCCCAACCATCCCTGAATATCCCCATAATTCACCACATATCAATTTATCTATTTAATTCATCAGTAATATTTATTATAAAAAAAATTATACAGCAACAAATAAATATTTATCAATATTTCCTTAATCGTTTAATAGAATTTCAATTTAAACACTATATGTAAGAATGGTATATGATTTTGGAAATATCCATATCAAAGATTCAAATAAAATTTATATTTTATATAAATTTTATTTAAAAAAAATATCAAAAATAATTTATTACTTGATGAAAACATAACACTAAATAATTAATCATGAGTTAAGGGGTGAATATAAATTCATCAATAATATAAGTTTCTGGAATAAAGTGATATAAAATGAAATTCAAATGGAATTTATGTTAAATAGTTTAATTATCATTCACAATAGTTTTGTTTTTTTAAACCATTTAAATAATTGAGATCATGCTAAATTTCATAATGTGGTTACAATGGTGGAGAAGTATGTTATTTAGATATACATAAATATATAAATTCTATTTTAATTTTTTTCAAATATACATTTTACTAAATAGTAGAAATTATCAAATAAAATCATTTTTAATACTCGAGGATGAAAAATAATTTCTTTAAAAATCATCTATGTTAATTAAAAACATTTTTTCTTAAAAAAATCACTTTTAACAAAATAAATTCTCAAAATTTATATCAAATATATAGTTAAATAATTATAAATTTTAAATATTATAATGAATTATTATAAAATAAATGTTAAAAAATTATACACAAATTGTTTATTATTTTTAAAATACTATTTCTACGGGAATATTTCAGAAATTAATTCCAAGATTTTTACCAAGAAAGATCGAAAATATTATTCTTCAAATGAAAATAAAAAATTTCAATATGAAGTATTTTAATTTTAATTGAATAATAGATCTATAAAAATATAATTTTCCCTTACTATAATTTAAGCTGCTGTTATAAATATATGATTCATATCTTACAATATTTTTAAGAAATTATTTCACATACCATTTCAGAATAGACTATATATGAGACTATTTTTAATTATATATATTTACATCATCAAAGTTGAAATTTACCTTATTCACCTTAAAATAAATAATATTTTTATTACTATAATCATATATTTGTTCATATTCTTTTTCACATCTATCGTCATCATTACATTTAGAAAATAATCATTTCCTTTTTGATTTAAGATATTTTTTATGTATTCCATTGGAATGGGATTTATATTTTTATTATTTATTCTAAAATGATTTTCATGAAATCTATACTAATTCTTCATTTTCATGAAATTCCTTTTTAGGAAAATTTACAATAATCCTAACCGCATCGTAGTCAACTCATTTCAACAGTTACATCCCTTGTTGATTTATTTTTTCCTCTTTTAATATATTTGTAAAACAAGAACATAAATTCCAAAAAAATTGTGACCTTTACATTGGTATTTGATAGAGTAACATATCCATTATTCAAAATTTTCTTATAATTTCATTTAATAAATAATATTATGGAAATTTATCGATCCTAATTTTATATAAAAGTCATAACGTTACTTCCTCTAATATCATATGTTATTAGGGTGACATATAGATTATCCATTAAAAGAGATTGAAGATATCAATCATGAAATAAAGAAACAATATAATGAAATTATCCTGAAGAATTCATAATATAATCTCACCCTTGGTTGAGCATTGAAATATCCTACAAAGACATGATATGGTTATTATAATGTCATTAACCCTTTTAGATATGTAATAAACAGATTCATAGTCATAATTTTGGATATCGTTGTACTCCTGCTATAAGGCCCCAGCCTTAAACCTTACTTAATCTTGAGTTATTACAAGATTACACATTGAGGATCTTTTTAGGTTTAGATTTTTAGAGAATTAGATAATGAAACTTGGATTATATTCCACATTTATAAAATGTGGTTACATAAAAGATAGTCTTCATTCTTCCCATCAACGGAAACAAATTTAAAATAAAACATGGATTCTTTCTTGAAACATCCTTGACACAATCTTCACATCATGTACCCTTACCTTGACCTGTGAAAAACAACTCAAAAACTTGGGATGAGCATAAAAAGCTTAGTAATGGATATAAAAAATATGGAAAGGAAACATGAGTTCATATATACATAAGAATGAAATCATACTTTGCCCATAAAACAAAGGCACATTAACATACCTCATCAAACTATGAATAATTCATAGAAAACATAAGACATAAGGGTAACTTGAGGCATTCATAACATTCTTACGTAGGGAGTAACCATCTTGGTTACGTTTGGAATACCCATCACAGTATATTCCCTAAATCTCTTCGGAGAAACCTTAATGTTTCACTCCTTCGCGTTACCCAATGCATTGGAGATCTATATCGAGCTCACCCGCCCTTAGTTTATCACGGAACCACCCGTTCTTCATAACAATGCCAAAGAACCATAACATATTCGTATCACATAAAACATGAATAAAGGAAACATAACATTTCCACATTTCAATCACAATATAAAATTTTAGGATATTGAAATAACGAATCCATTAAAAACCATTTTAAAAACCATTTAAAACATTTAATAAAGAGATATTTGAATCAAAGTTTCCCATGCCACCATGAAGATTAAAATTTTAAACCATTAATATCCATATAAATAAATCATTAAAACCATTTTGAAAACATGGATATTAATAAGAACAAATAATTAAAACATTTAAAGCGATATTTTGTTTAAAGGGGTTTTACCAAAATTAGAGACACTTGAATACAATAATTGAGCAATAACATTTAGTAAGAACTTTATAATATCATGAGAATAAATGGATTCATGATATAATACTCCAATGGATAGTATATACACCATATAAGAGTGAATTGGTGCATAACAACAATGAACCCTCAATAGAAATGTCAAATGTGATGAAATCCCTTATAAAGAAGGTATCCTTAATTTAAGGACAAATCAATCTCAAAAATATGTGTGAAAAATATAAATACACAGAATATAATTGGATATTAAGTGTAAAACAATAAAAGTTCATTCACACATATTCAATGGATGGAATATTCAATGACAACATGTTGAACCCAAAGAAATCAAAATTGGGTTAAAAAGTTCCCTTGACAGCCTAATGGCATCACATCAAAATGAGTTGATGAGAGATAAAAAGTGTATATCATCACTTGGACATAAAATTTACATCAATAAGGATATATGAGAACATATCCCAACATAACAATATGTAAATTAAAAGACCGAACAAAAGATGTCTTTTAAAAAAGAGGAGGGTGAAAGGTTCCCTTACCGACTTGGGTATCTTTCAAAACATACACCCCATGAAAGAAGGAAAATAGATAATTGATGTAAATACTCATAAACAAAAGTATATTACACAAATAGTAGAATAATGGATAGTACATACACCACTCAATGTAATTTGTGGAAAATGTAGCATTAATCTCACGGGAATAAAAGTGAGATGAAAAATCCCTTACGAAAACTCGGCAGCCTAACGGCGCCACATAAAACGTCCGAATATGGATTGATGAGATAAAATAGGGTATCTCATCACATTACAATAAAATTTACAACAAGAGTAATATAAAATAATATCCCCCAACATTACAAAGAGGAGCTTAAAATAAGTGACATAAAGGAGAGTACTTAAAAAGAAAGAAAGAGGTTAGATCTCTTACGAAAGTTCGGTAGCCTAACAGCGCCACTCAAAACATCCAAAATGGATTGATGGGAGAGAATAGGGTCTCTCATCACATGAACATAAAAATTACAGTAAGTTTAATATAAAATATCATCCCAACAACAAGAAATATGAGCTTTAAAAGGAATGACATAAAAGTGTGTACTTAAAAAGAAAGAGAGGAGTAGGATCCCTTACCTCGGGTCCGACTTGACTCGATTGTTCTTTAATCTCCTCAATAATAAACATGAGTTTATTTATACTTCCTTAAGAACCATTTTCAAGTTCATTCTCCTTTTATATCACTTATTACCATGTCATAAACATTATGTAATCATTTAAGTTAATAATATTTGTTTTGCCGATATTTGGTTCTTAAGTCGAAAGTGGACTTCTTACAATTACATGTTGTTCGTGTGGCCAAATGTTTATTATATATGGAATTTTATTCATGATGTAGATATCATATATTTCATATATATCCAGTACATTCATTCATTTATAACATTACATAAACATTTATAGATAAGAAATCAAATGCACCGTTCATGGAGACGGTAAGTCGTACGTACGCATGAATGCTACTTTCATTTTTATTTCATATTTTATAGAATGGAATAATATTGATATAACAGTATATTATAATTCCAGTACAATAACATATATAATATCATTAAATTTATCCTTTACACATCCCACATATGGTACTAACGAATCAAATCACTTTCAGGGGGCGGTAGTCCGCACTTCCTAAAATGAAGATATCGTGTTTACCCATAATGGAAACAATAATGGTATGCCATAAATGAAAAATACAGAAGCTTAAGTAAATAATAAACATACTATATATCATATATAAAAATAGTGACATCATAATGGCCACCATTGAAGGTGTTAAATGAGTATTGACCAATCATCGTTTCGGGAGGCAGAATTTGTCCATCCACGGAAATCGTATGTTCTTTAACCATTTGATGTAGTTCTGTGAGAGTGTAGCTAGAATAAATCATATAAAAACATCCTAGTATATTAAAGATACTAGTGTTGTTACAAAATAAGTAAATAAAAAGAGTTTAGGGGGTTGGAGAATCAAAATAAAACAAATGAACATGAAAGAATGAATTACCTTTAAAAGTGTAACTCCTTTTCATTTGAGCCTAAAGGCTTCCTTTGAAAGAATTCTGCCCAAAAGGGATCCTGTAGGATGTGTATAGGGATGTGTAGAGAGTAAATGGGCAGGGGTTGGCCGAGACAAAGGCTTGAGGAGTGTGTGAAATGGGGTATAGGTGGGGGCCTTTTATAAGAGGAGAGGAGGGGCACTTTTGGAAAGTAAGAAATATTACTTTATTTGAAAATTTGTTTCGGTTTTAAAATGGCCCACATTGATATAATTGGTGGATAAGGTGATAAGGGTTCGAAATAAGCCCATCCAATAAGTTTTGGACATGTGTAGGTCATAGAGTTTACATTATCTTCTCATTTTATTTAAATCGTCAGATAATGATGTCATCTCTGCATCATTATGATGTCATAAATAATTTACTTTATTTAATGTCTAAAAATTATAAAAAAATACTATGATGTAGGAAATCGTTTTATCTTTCCAATGACTATTTATAATCAAAATTTGGACTTGTGTAACCCTACTTAAAAACTGTTTTAGTAAAACAACTCATGTTTGTGTAAATTTAATTTTAACATTAAATAAAAATATATTATTGTCATTTTCCAACTAAAGTGGCTCCATGGGGTCCCCATGTTGGCCCATGGATTTTCTTGGTCGTCCATGACTCACCCAATATGTGTGGGACAAGTGTCATGGTGTTTTCACATTCTTATAATATCATTTTTACCTTAAATTACACTAATTACCTCTAATCGCGATTAATGAAAAAAAAGTTACTATTCACCAAAAAATTATTTTCATCCCATTGAACCACATTTTACATACTAATGACAACCATGTATGTCAGATTTTCAAAATTAAATACACATTAGTAGTAATCTTTCATTTAACTGAAAAATCAGTTTGCATGATTACCACTTAGTGGTTTCACTATTCATCAAAAATTGGAGTTTTTTAGAAAAATACCAAAACTTCACCCTGAGCTATATTTGATATTATGAATTCAAAAATGAAGTCTGTTTTACAAAATTAAAAACATATTAGTCACATTAATTAATTTAATAATTATTTCCCGCTGTCAGAGCAAATAATGTGTTTTTATAAAACAATAAGTATCACAAGATTGACAATAGTTTAAGTCTAATTTCAAAGTGAAATTAATTTCAACGACCAATATTGGATTTAATGGTAAAAATATTTTATATTTTCAGTTTAAAACCAATTCAAAATATTATCTAATCATATAAATAAATTATATTAAAAAGAGGTTTAGAATTAAAACACAACATTTTACACTATTCATTAAAAAATGAACTTTATCGGAAAAATACCAAAAAATTACACAAAGTAAAATTTGATGTCCCGATTCTTAATAAGAGTTTTATTTGGTCCAAAAGAATGTATAAGAGTGATCAAAACTATATTTAATTACAGTTTTCCATTAAAAGGTGATAAGTGAACCTTTAGTGAAAACTAGGGCATATACGCCTAAAATTGAATTCTTTCCGTATTTTAAGCCTTTAGCTTTTATTGGATAAATGTAAAAAAATTTAAAAACATATATAATCATATTTTAGTTGTTTCTATCCATTCCCACAAATACAACGACTATATGTTTACTACCATTTAAAATAATATTATTTTATTATTAGAGTGCAACATAAGATTCCTAAGAAACTCGTTGTTGCGTGTTGGGTACGACATCGAGCATAGCGTCCACTTTAAAGTCATTTCAATATTTTATTCACAAATATGGATAAATATAAAATGTCATATTCTTTATTTACGTGGGGTGTTACATCCTTCCCCCCTTTTGGGAATTGCGTCCTCGCAATTTTAAAATTGCGCTTGGAAACATCCTTGAAAGTCCCACATCGGAACAAGAGTCGATAAAAAAATAACTTTAAAATAAAGAAAGATAATTACAGAGGTATCCCAAGTTAACCCATACTAGGACTCCATGTAGGAAAACATGGACATGGAGGAGAAAACATAGGGTCATGTTCTGATGGAGAGTGATAGAAAACATGTTTAGGAGAAAGTTAACAATAAGAAAATCACAAACTTTTGATGGGTTAAACGGTGTTGGGTTCCCTAGTAGGAAAAGTTAATAGAAAACATTTTTGTTTTATGTTACTTTTTATTGAGGAATTTATTAATAAAGAAACATAATACCTTATCATGTTGACTTTCATCTTTTACTATATTCCTTAATCAAACTCATATTTTTTTTCAAAAGACGAGTATTTAGGGAGACTTGTTCGCATTAAGAGTACTATAATCAACTTCTATAGAATCACCTAATCCACAAAAGATAACTATATACATCCCATGTATTTAGGCTTTAACCAAAACCAAAACCAAAAAGGTTAGTAGGAGGTCAGATAATCCAGAAAAGGATAACACATTAAAAAGAAAATCTATTTTTAATCTCCAAAATTTGTCCAACAAAACCCAAAGTTCAACGAGGACCATTCTATAATCAATTTGTCCATAAAAATCTTCAAAGTAAACCAATATAAGATTGAAACCCAAATATTTTAAGGATTTAGTCTTATAGTCTTCCAAGATAAATCGTAACATTTATCTCCAAACAATATCAGTTGATCCTAAAGTCTCGTTTTGAAAAGTAATTAACCTAATAACATATCCTCCATGATAGGTTAATCATTTTCATAAATAACCAAAAATCAACTTACTCTTAATTCATAAAATCATATAACTAAAAAAAATCGGTCAAACTAACCAAGGACTTCACGTAGTCCAGTGGTAGGCGATAAATACCAGTCACACTTTGGTTGTGGGTTCGATTCCCGCAGCTTTGTCCGACGCGACGGGTTGTCACACGGTCTGCGTGTTGTCCTATTTCCAAAACTATATAATTCTTAAATCATTCCCCAAAAAGAGATAAAATCATCAAAAATTATCATAACATATTTTAACCTCAAGTTTATCTCAGTCCTTTCATTTTCCAACATATCATATAATAACCCATAATTACCTCAAAAGTAAGGATCATATAAACTCTAATGGTTACCTTTATAATTATTACCTTAACTTCCACATGGATTAGTCATCTCGTACATGATGCATTACAGAACATACCAAGGTTCAAGTGGTTGATCATGACTCCTTGAAATTTGGTTTAGAACAACCACGAGTTTCCTCATTGAATCCTCTATTTTATCTAGTATCTTAATTAGAGAACCACTACAGTTTCCTTCAAACCTATTGTCTCTTTGGTGCCTGCTAGATCAATCCATTCACTAAAAATAGAAATGTCAGTGTGATTATATCAACAAAACCATCATTTACTAATGAGGAAGGCAAACACTAAGATACACATACTCATTCACTTTATCTAAAACTAGGACTCTTTCTGAAATCCTAACCATTATGGTAATGTCACTTATGCTTAAAGAATACCCTAACCTCTAAAGTTATCTAAACCGACCTTTGATACCAACTATAAGGCCCCAGCCTTAAACCTTACTTAATCTTGAGTAATTACAAGATTACACATTGAGGATCTTTTTAGGTTTAGAGTTTTAGAGAATTAGATCATGAAACTTTCATTACATTCCACATTTAGACAAAGTGGTTACATAAAAGACAGTATTCATTCTTCCAATCAATGGAACCAAATTTAAAATAAAACATGGATTCTTTCTTGACACATCCTTGACACTATCATCACATCATGTACCCTTCCCTTGACCTGTGAAAAACATTTCAAAAACGTGGGATGAGCATAAAAAGCTCAGTAAGGGATATAAAAAATATGGAAAGGAAACATGAGTCATATATACATAAGAATGAAATCATACTTTACCCATAAGACAATGGCACTTTAACATACCTCATCAAACCATGATTAAATCATAGAAAGAATAAGACATAAAGGTAACTTGAGGCATTCATAACATTCTTATGTAGGGAGTAACCCTCTTGGTTACGTTTGGAATACCCATCATAGTATATTACCTAAATCTCTTCGGAGAAACCTTAACGTTTCACTCCTTCGCGTTACCCAATGCATTGGAGAGCTATATCGCGCTCACCCGCCCTTAGTTTATCACGGAACCACCCGTTCTTCATAACAATGCCCAAGAACCATAACATATTCGTATCACATAAAACATGAACAAAGGAAATATAACATTTCCACAATTCAATCACAATATAACATTTTAGGATATTGAAATAACGAATCCATTAAAACCATTTTCAAAACCATCTAAAACATTTAATAAAGAAATTTTTGAATCAAAGTGTCCCATACCACCATGAAGATTAAAAATTTAAACCATTAATATCCATATAAATAAATCCTTAAAACCATTTTGAAAACATGGATATTAATAAGAACAAATAATTAAAACATTTAAAGCGATATTTTGGTTAAAGGGGTTTTACCAAAATTAGAGACACTTGAATACAATAATTGAGGAATAACATTTAGTCGGAACTTTATAATATCATGAGAATAAATGGATTCATGATATAATACTCCAAAGGACAGTATATAGACCATATAAGAGTGAATTGGTGCATAACAACAATGAACCGTCGATTAAAATGTCAAATGTGATGAAATCCCTTATAAAGAAGGTATCCTTAATTTAAGGACAAATAAATCTCAAAAATATGTGTGAAAAATATAAATACACCCAATATAAGTGGATATTAACTGTAAAACAATAAAAGGTTATTCACACATATTCAATAGATTCCATATTCAATGACTACATGTTGAACCCAAAGAAATCGAAATTGGGTTAAAAAGTTCCCTTGACAGCCAAATGGCATCACATCAAAATGAGTTAATGAGAGATAAAAAGTGTATCTCATCGCTTGGACATAAAATTTACATCAATAAGCATATATGAGAACATATCCCAACATAACAATATGTAAATTAAAATACCCAACAAAAGAAGTCTTTTAAAAAAGAGGAGGGTGAAAGGTTCCCTTACCGACTTGGGTATCTTTCAAAACATACACCCAATGAAAAAAGAACAATGGATCATTGATGTAAATACTCATAAACGAAATTATATTACACAAAGAGTATAATAATGGATACTACATGCACCACTCAATGGAATTTGTGGAAAATGTAGCATAAATCTCACGGGAATAAAAGTGAGATGAAAAATCCCTTACGAAAATTCGGCAGCCTAACGGCGCCACATAAAACATATGAATATGGATTGATGAGATAAAATAGGGTATCTCATCACATTACAATAAAATTTAAAACAAGAGGAATATAAAATAACATCACCGAAAATTACAATGAGGAGCTTAAAAGAAGTGACATAAAGGAGAGTACTTAAAAAGAAAGAGAGAGGTTATATCTCTTATGAAAGATCGGCAGCCTAACAGCGCCACTCAAAACTTCCAAAATGGATTGATGGGAGAGAATAGGGTCTCTCATCACATGAACATAAAAATTAAAGTAAGTGTAATATAAAAGATCATCCCAACAACAAGAAAGTTGAGCTTTAAATGGAAGGACATAAAAGTGTGTACTTAAAAAGAAAGAGAGGAGTATGATCCCTTACCTCGTGTCCAACTTGACTCGATCATTCTTTAATCTCCTGAATAATAAACTTGAGTTAATTTCTACTTCCTTAAGAACCATATTCAAGTTCATTATTCATTTTATATCACTTATTACCATGTCATAAACATTATGTAATTATTTAAGTTAATAATATTTGTTTTGCTGATATTTGGTTCTTAAGTCGAAAGTGGACTTCTTACAATTACATGTTATTCGTGTGGCCAAATGTTTATTATATACGGAATTGTATTCATGATGTAGATAACATATATGTCATATATATCTAGTACATTCATGCATTTATAACATTACATAATCATTTAGAGGTAAGAAATGAAAGGCACCGTTCATGGAGACGGTATCCCGTACGTACGCATGAACGCTACTTTCATTTCTATGTCATATTTTATAGAATGGAATAATAATGATATAAGATTATATTATAATTCCAGTATAATAACACATATAATATCATTAACTTTATCCTTTACACATCCCACATATGGTATTAACGAATCAAATCACTTTCATGGGGCGGTAGTCCGCACTTCCTAAAATGAAGATATCGTGTTTACCCATAACTGAAACAATAATGGTATGCCATAAATGAAAAATACAGAAGATTAAGGAAATAATAAACATACTATATATCATATATAAAAATAGTTACATCATAATGGCCACCTTTGAAGTTGTTAAATGAGTATTGAACTATCATCGTTTCGGGAGGCAGAATTTCACCATCCACGGAAACCGTATGTTCTTTAACCATTTGATGTAGTTGTGTGAGAGTGTAGCTCGAATAAATATTATAACAACATCCTAGTATATTGAAGATACTGGTGTTGTTACAAAATATGTAAATAAAAAGATTTTAGGGGGTTGGAGAAGCAAAATAAAACAAATGAACATGAGAGAACGAATTACCTTTAAAAGTGTAACTCCTATTGATTTGAGCCTAAAGGCTTCCTTTGAAAGGATTCTGCCCAAAGGGGATCCTATAGGACGACGAGAGGGATGTGGAGTGAGTACATGGGCATGGTTTGGCCGAGCCAAAGGCTTGAGGAGTGTGTCAAATGAGGTAGAGGTGGGGGCCTTTTATAAGAGGAGAGGAGGGGCACTTTTGGAATGTAAGAAATATTACTTTATTTGAAAATGTGTTTCGGTTTTAAAAGGACCCACATTGATATAATTGGTGGATAAGGTTATAAGGGTTCGAAATACACCCATCCAACAAGTTTTGGACATGTGTAGGTCATAGAGTTTACATTATCTTCTCATTTTATTTAAATCGTCAGATAATGATGTCATCTCTGCATCATTATGATGTCATAAATAATTTAACTTATTTAATGTCTAAAAATTATAAAAAAATACTATGATGTAGGAAATATTTTTATCTTTCCAATGACTATTTATAATAAAAATATTGACTTGTTTAACCATACTGAAAAACTGTTTTAGTAAAACAACTCATGTTTGTGTCAATTTAATTTTAACATTAAATAAAAATATATTATTGTCATTTTCCAACTAAAGTGGCTCCATGGGGTCCCCAAGTTGGCCCATGGCTTGTCTTGTTCTGCCATGACTCACCCAATAGGTTTAGGACAAGTGTCATGGTGCTTTAACATTCTTATAATATCATTTTTACCTTAAATTACACTAATTACCTCTAATCGCGATTAATGAAAAAAAGGTATTATTCACCAAAAAATTATTTTCATCCCATTGAACCACATTTTACATAATAATGAAAACCATGTATGTCGGATTTTCAAAATTCAATACACATTAGTGGTAATCTTTCATTTAACTGAAAAATCAGTTGGCTTGATTACCACTTAGTGGTTTCACTATTCATCAAAAATTATAGTTTTTCAGAAAAATACCAAAACTTCACCCTAAGCTATATTTGATATTCCGAATTAAAAAATGAAGTCTGTTTTACAAAATTCAAAACATATTAGTCACACTAATTAATTTCATAATTAATTTCCTCTGTCAGAGCAAATATCGTGTTTTTATAAAACAATAAGTATCAAAAGATTGACACTAGTTTAAGTCTGATTTCAAAGTGAAATTAATTCCAACGACCACTATTGGATTTAATGGTAAAAATGTTTTCTAATTTCACTTTAAAAACAATTCAAAATATTATCTAATCATATAAATAAATTATATTAAAAAGAGGTTTTTGAATTAAAACACAACATTTTACACTATTCATTAAAAAATGAACATTATCGAAAAAATACCCAAAAATTACACAAAGTAAAATTTGATGTCCCGATTCTTAATAAGAGTTTTATTTGGTCCAAAATAATGTATAAAAGTGATAAAAACTATATTTAATGAACGTTCTCCATTAAAAGGCAATAAGTGAACCTTTAGTGAAAACTAGGGCATATACGCCTAAAATTGAATTCTTTCCGTATTTTAAGCCTTTAGCTTTTATTGGATAAATGTAAAAACATTTAAAAACATATATAATCATATTTTAGTTATTTATATCCATTCCCGCCAATACAACGACAACATGTTAACTACCATTTAAAATAATATTATTTTATTATTAGAGTGAAACTTAAGATTCCCAAGAAACTCGTTGTTGCGTGTTGGGTACGCCATCGAGCATAGCGTCCCCTTTAAAGTCATTTCAATATTTTATTCACAAATATGGATAAATATGAAATGTCATATTATTTATTTACCTGGGGTGTTACACCTGCCTCCATATAAATAACATGAGTTTCTGAATTGTAATATATATGCCACATCTATTCTTAATTTTCTCACTAATTATTTTATAAGTTTCAAATCTAAAAAACTAAAAGATTATCTCATTTTAATTCTAAGGAATGAATAAAATTTTATTCTCACATTCCATTCTCCAAAAAAATTTATCAATAGTTGTGAAGGGGGCATCTTCATCACGTAGAGGAAACCCATCTATATTTTCTTCATTAATATCATGATCATGGTACATAATATAAGCAATAATTTTATGATTATAAATAAAATATTTACTTCCATAGAAAACTCGAATTCCATTATTATTTCAATAATTTTCAATATCCATAGAATCCAAAAATTTATTGAAGAATTGTAAATGAATATATATAGATGATTTTCACTCAAATTCCATTTTCAAGGACCAATTATTATCTATTTTATCACTAACAGGGGGAGTGGTGAATTAGTGAAATCATATTCATTTATGATTTTATTTTTAAGAAACAACTATTTCCTCTTATATATGTTATTTTAAAATTAAAAAAATCACAAAACACAACCATGAGAACACAAGTATTGAAAAGGATTACAAACAAATTAGTGTCATTCCAATTATACTAGTTTGAAAATAATCCACCACCATACATTAAACTCAAATGAAAATCCATATTATGTGGTCACAACATGAATGGAATATCTATAAATATTCAATGCACTAAAATTAAACATTGTTCATGTGCTTCATAGGAAAAAATTTTATATCAAATACCTTTTCACCATTTTTTGAACCCATTAATAAAATGATAAAAAACAATTTACTATGTTTTTTATTATTCTTCACAATTATGAGTTAGGGAAAAAAATCTTCTTCATATTAATTTTAATAATTATGTAATAAATTATTCATGGACTTATCTATGAATACTATTCATTATGGGTATGTTTGGTTTGTATTTATAGAATAATTATTCAAGGAATTATTAAAAAAATCAACTTCCTTTTTAATAATTCACTCTATTACCAAATAATATTCTTCTCAATTATTCCACGATCTTAAAAATTCCTTGTCGAAACATTTTCCTTTAAAATGATCATCTTGTATATTTGTAAAAAAACTATTTATACAGAACTTCTAATTTTAAAAATGTTAATAGTAAACACATCCACACATATACATTCATTATATTTATAACACCCCATGTAAATAATGAATATGAAATTTCCACATTTATCCATATTTGTGAATAAAATATTAATATTACTTTAATGGGGACGTTATACTCGATGGCGTACCCAATACACAACAATGAGTTTCATGGGAATCTTACGTTGCACTCTAATAATAAAATAATATTATTTTAAATGGTAGTTAACGCCTAGCCATTGTCATGACAAGAATGAACAGTACTAACTACAAAATGATTATATATGTTTGTCAAATATTTTTACTATTTACAATAAATGTTAGAGGATTAAAAATGCGAATAAATCCAATTTTAAGCTTAAACATTCTAATATTCATTAGAAGGTCGATTAACCACCTTTTAAGGGTGAACCTCTTTTAAATACAATTTTTGACAATTTTATGTGTTATATTTGACAAAATAAAATTCTTCTTTAGAATTGGGATAGCAAAATTTACCTTGTGTAAATTTTTTGTATTTTTCTGATAAAGTACATTTTTTAATGAATAGTGAAAAATGATGTATTTTAATTCAAAACCTTTTTTAATCTAATTTATTTATATGAATAGATTATCTTTTGAATTTTTTTTAATGTTTAATTAGAATATATTTTAAACATTTAATTCAATAGTGGTCATTGGAATTAATTTCACATTGAAATTTGACTTCAACTAGTGTCAATCTTTTGATACTTATTGTTTCATAAAAACACGCCGTTTTCTCTGAAAATGGGAATTAATTATTACATTAATTAATGTAACTTATATGTTTTTAATTTTTTAAAATAGACATCATTTTTTTAATTCATAATATCAAATATATCTTAGGGTGATGTTTTGGTATTTTTCTGAAAAACATCAATTTTTGATTAATAGTAAAACCACTAAGTGGTACTTAAATAACTGATTATTCGTTTAAATGAAAATTTACCACCTATATGTTTTGAATTTAAAAAATTCAACATACATGGTTTTCATTAGGAAGTAAAATGTTGTTCAATGGGATTAAAATAATTTTTTGGTGAAGAGTAACTTTTAAGTTCTTAATCGCGATTAGAGATAATTAATATAGTTTAAGGAACAAATAATGTCTAAATAATATGAAATGACCAATACACATGTCCTAACGTTATTGGATGTGTCATGGACAACCAATACAACCCATGGGTCTATTTTTGGGACCCCATGGAGCCACTTGGGTAAGATAATGATATTAATGCCTTTTATTTAAAGTAAAAGTAAAAATGTCACAAACATGAGTTCTTTTACTAAAAAAATTTTTACATGGGGTTATACAAGTCATATTTTTTATTATAAATAGTCGTTAGAAAGATAAAATGATTTAATACATCATGATATTTTTTTTAGACATTAAATAAATTAATTTATTTATGACACGACGATGATGCATCGATTACCTCATTATTTAATGATTTAAATAAAATGAAAATATAATGTAAAATCTAAGTCCTAAACTTGTCAAAAACCTATTGGATTGGCGGATTTCGAGTTCTTATAACCTTATACTCGAAATATATAATTTTGGGACCTTTAAAATCAGAAAACCATATTATAATAAATTATTCTTTTATAACATTCCAAGAGTGCCCCTCCTCTCCTCTTATAAAAGGCCCCCACCTCTACCACCTTACCCACACTTCCAAAGCCTTTGTCTCTTCAAACAACTGCCCATTTAATCTCTCCACATCCCTATATTCATCATTGAAGCCTCACTTTTGGAAGAATCCTTTCCAAGGAATCTTTTGAGCTTAAATCCAAGAGAGATACTCATTTTAAAGGTAGTGTTTTCTCTTGTGTTCTTATGTTTTGTTTTGTTTCTCCAAACACCTAAACTCTTTTTTTTCATTTTTTTTGTAACAAAAAGAAAATATTCAATATAATAGGATGTTTTTATGTGAAGGATTCGAGCTACACTTACACACACCTTAATCTAATTGTTAACGAACATATTGTTTCTGTGGTTGGCGATTTTCTGCCTCACGAAACGATGATTGGTCAATATTCTTTTAACACCTTTAGAGGAGGCCATTATGATGTAACTGTATTATATATATGATATATATGGTATTTATGTTTACTATATGCTTCTGTATTTTATATTTAAAACATACCTTTATTCTTTTCATGTTGTGAAAATGAGATAATTTCATATGAGGAAGTGTGGACAACCGCCCCCTCATGTGATGTGACTCGTTAATGCAATACATGGAATGTATAAAGAATGAAATTAATGAACATATGTGACATATATAACATATATATTATAATGTAATTATAATATATAGATATATCTCATTTATTTTTAATTCCATTAATAAGACAAAAAAATGAAAGTAGCGTTCATGCGTATGTACGGCCTACCTTCTCCATGAACGATGCTTTTCATTTTTTATCTCCAAATGTTATGGAATAGTATAAAATGAATATGTACTGGATATATATGATATTTTAATCATCTGTACTACTATTTAAATGATTTACTTATATCTACATAGGTAATCATTTTCAAACAAGCTCATTTTTTTTACACATGTACCAACCATCGGCAAAAACATCTGATATGAACTAACATTATTAAAAAAATTATTATAAAAATATAATTTGTGATATGAACTGAATAATAATCATTAAATTATTTCCTTGGGAAATTATAAATTGGCCAAATTTTATTATTCCGGAATATAAAGAAACGAACAAGACAAGTCGGACTTGAGGTAAGCGATCCGACCTCTCGCTTTCTTTTAAATTACCATCTTTTATGTCATTTCATTTATGCTCCATGTTCTTATGTTGGAGGATGTTATTTTATATTAACCATATTGTAATTTTTATTTTTATATGATCAGATTCCCCTCTTACTATCATCAATTATTTTTGTTTAGAATTTTTAAGTGGCGCTGTTAAGTTGCCGACTTTTTGTAAGGGATTTTTCATCTCACTTTTATTCCCGTGAGATTTATGCTACATTTTCCACTATTTCCTTTGAGTGGTATATGTACTGCCATTATCATACACTTTTTGTAGTATAATTTCATTTATGGGTATTTAAATCTTCATTGAATGACCCTTTTTACATGGGGTGTATGTTTCGAATGTTACCAAACTCGGTAACGTGACCTTTCACACTCCTCTTTTAAAAAGACTTATTTTGTTATGTCTTTTAATTTTCATCTTATTATATTGGGATATGTTCTTATATATCATTATTGCCATAAATTTTATGTCCAAGTGATGAGATACCGTTTAACTCTCTTATCAACTCTTTTTTTAAAATTTGATGTGACACCGTTAGGCTGTCAAGGGAACTTCTTAACCCAATTTCGATTTCTTTGGGTTCAACATGTAGTTATTGAATATGTCATCCTTTGAATATATGTGACTGACCTTTGATTATTTTACACTTAATATCCAATTATTTTGGGTGTATTTATATTTTTCACACATAATTATGAGATTGATTTATCCTTAATTTAAGGATACCATCTTTATAATGTATTTCATCTCAATTTACATTTCCCTTGAGACTTCATTGTTGTTATTAACCAATTCACTCTTATATGGTGTATATACTATCCTTTTGAATATTATATCATGAATCCCTTTATTCTCATGATATTATAATGTTTTTATTAAATGTTATTCCTTAATTATTTTATTCAAGTGTCTCTAATTTTGTTAAAAACCCTTTAACTAAAATATCGTTTTAAATGTTTTAATGATTTATTATTATAAATATTTCTCATAAATATCCATGTTTTCAAAATGGTTTTAAGGATTTATTTATATGGATATTAATGGTTTAAAATGTTAAAAGCTTCAATGTGGTATAGGACACTTTGATTTAAAAATCTCTTTATTAAATGTTTTAAACGGGTTTGAAAATGGTTTTTAGAATAGATTCATTATTTCAACAACATAAAATGTTATATTGTTATTGTAATGTGGGAATATTATATTTCCTTTATGCTTATGTTATCTACAATGATTACGTTATGGTTCTTGGGAATTTTTTATGAATATGGGTGGTTCTGTGATAATCTAAGGGTGGGTGAGCCCGATATAGCTCTCCAATGCATTGGGTAACTCGAAGGAGTTAAACGTTAAGGTTTATCTGTAGAGATTTAGGGAATATACTATGATGGGTATTCCAAATGTAACCAAGAGGGTTACTACCTACGTAAGAATGTTATGAATGCATCATGATTCCTTTATGTCTTATGATTTCTATGATTTATTCCTGATTTGATGAGGTATGTTAAAGTGATTATGCATTAGGGGTAAAGTATGATTTCATTCTTATGTATATATGAACTCATGTTTCCTTCCATAATTTTATAACCCTTACTGAGCTTTTTATACTCATCCCTAGTTTCTAAAATGTTTTCCATGGGTCAAGGGAATGGTACATGATATGATGATAGTGTCAAGGAAGTGTCAAGAAAGAATCCATGTTTTATTTTAAATATGTTTCTGTTGAAGGAAAACATTTATACTATCTTTTTTGTAACCACTTTGTGTAAATGTGGAATATAATGCATGTTTTATTATCTAATTCTCTAAAAGTCTAAACCTGAAAAGATCCTCATGGTGTATTCTTGAAATATCTCAAGATTAAGTAATGTTTAAGGCTGGGGCCTTATATTTGGTATCAGAGGTCAGTTTAGACAACTTTAGGGATTAGGAGTTTTTGTTAGACACGTGATTAGTCCATATATCTATTATTTCAGTTAAATCCTTGTTTTATATCTTTTTTCAGGTCTTGTAAAGTTGATTACAAATGGATGTAGAAGGATCTCAAACGACATTCCTTTCTCTTCCTGATGACATGCTTGCAATAATTATTGAAAAGTCATGTTCAGATGATTGTGAAACTATTTCTAGCATACAAATGACTTGCAAGCAGTTGTTTGAGATATCAAACACCACCACTATACCTCGTTATAATTGTGGAACATGGGTTGTTTTTAGACAAATACTATTTTCACAATATTGTCAAATTTTCAGGAAAGGTAAATATTATCAAGGTATTTTCAAATATTTTACCTTATCACAAGAATTTGAATCATATTATGATTTTAAAAATGGTGATGAGAATGGTGACCCTTGCGAAACCTATTTATATTTGCTTTTAAAATATAGTCTCTCAGCACATACTTATGGAATTTTAAATGGACAAATAATAGAATGTTTCAACTCAAATTCTATATGACTATTTTATTGATATCATGTTTTATCAGATGTTTTGGAATTATATGTCATACATGATTATTTTCCAAAACTGTTTTTCTGTGAACACCCATATGACTCATGTTGTACAAGGTGTATTTGGATGGAAGAAGCAAATGATTGTGAAGGATTTATAAATCATTGTTGATATGCATCGGACATCTACCTACGTTAACAAGATGATGATGAAATCGAGTGGACGCCATGATCAAGGTATGATGTTATTCATTTTGGGAATCATTTTATTCTATCATGGAGAAATCAGACTTCAAGAATTAAGAAGTTGAGATCGTAATGAATTTGGATTAAAATGAGAGGTATAAGGAAACTATTGAGGTTAAAACATGTTAGGGTTATTTTTTGGAGTATTACAAACAGGACAACACACAGACTGTGTGACAACCCATCACGTCGGACAAAGCTGCAGGAATCGAACCCACAACCAAAGTGAGACTGGTATTTATCACCTACCATTGGACTACGTGAAGTCCATGGTTATTATAACTTATTCTTTTTAGTTAGATGATTTTATGAATTAATAGTAAGTTGATTTTGGGTAATATATGGAAATTATTAACCTATCATGGAGGATATGTGATTAGGTTAATTACTTTTCAATATGAGACTTTAAGAGGAACTGATGTTATTTAGAGATAAGTGTTAATTTGTACCTTGGAAGACTATGTGATTAAATCCTTCAAATATTTGGGTTTCAATCATAGTTTGGTTTACATTGAATAATATTTTTTACAAATTGTTTATTGAATGGTCTTTGTTGAACTTTGGGTATTTTTTGACAAATTTTGGTGATTAAGAATAGATTTTTTTTATAAAGGATTTCCCTTTTTGGGTATTATCTGATCTCATACTAACCTTTTAGGTTTTTGTTTTGTTTAAGGTCTAAATACATGGGAATTATACAGTTCCCTTTTGTGGATTAGGTGATTCTCTAGTAGTTGATTATAGCTCTCTTAATGTAAACAAGTCTTCCTAAATACTCATCATTTGGGGAATGTATGAGTTTCTGTAAGAAATCTAGTAAAATTTGAAAGTCAACATGACAAGTAAGTATGTTTCCTTAAGTTCAAAAATAAATTCCTGAATGAAAAGTAATTGAAAACAAAAATTTTTCCTATAATCTTTTCTTATGGGGGAATTGAATATAGTTCAACCCACCACAGGTATCTGATTTTCATGTGGTTAACTTTATCCTAAACATGTTTTCTATCAATATCCCTCAGAAAATGCCCCATTGTTTTTCCCTCTATATCCATGTTTTCCTACATGAAATCCTAGTGTGGGTTAATTCGGGTGACCTTTATACTTCGCTTTCTTTATTTTAAAGTGATAGTTTTACTGACTCTTGTTCCGGTGTGGGATTTTCAATAATGTTTCCAAGCCCAATTTAAAAATTGCAAGGACGAAATTTCCAAAAGGGTGGAAGGATGTAACAACCCAGGTAAATAAAGAATATGACATTTTCACATTTATCCATTTTTGTAAATAAAATATTAATATTAATTTAGATGGGACGCTATTCCCAATGGCGTACCCAATATGCAACAACGATTTTCTTGGGAATCTTACGTTGCACTATAATAATTAAATATTATTATTTTAAATGGTAGATAACCCCTAGCCGTTGTAATGGAATGAATGAACAGAACTAACTACAAAATGATTATATATGTTTGTCAAATATTTTTACTATTTACAATAAATTTTAGAGGATTAAAAATGCGAATGAATCCAATTTTAAGCGTAAACATTATAATATTCTTTAAATGGTCGATTAACCGCCTTTTAATGGTGAACCTTTTTTAAATCCCCTTTATGAAAATTTAATGTTTTATATTTGAGAAAATAAAATTCTTCTTTAAAATCGGGACATCAAAATTTACTTTGTGTAAATTTTTGGTATTTTCCCGATAAAGTTCATTTTTAATGAATAGTGAAATTGTAGTATTTTAATTCAAAATCTTTTTTAATATAATTTATTTATATGTTTATATTGTATTTTTAATTGGTTTTAAAGTTCAATTAGAATATATTATTACCATTTAATCCAATAGTGGTCGTTGGAATTAATTTCACTTTAAAATTGGACTTAAACTAGTGTCATTCTTTTGATACGTATTGTTTCATAAAAAACACGCTATTTGCTCTGACAGTGGGAATTAATTATTAAATTAATTAATGTAACTTATATGTTTTGAATTTTTTAAAATAGATATCATTTTTGAATTTCTAATATCAAATATATCTTAGGGTGATGTTTTTGTATTTTTCTGAAAAACATCAATTTTTGATGAATAGTGAAACCACTAAGTGGTACTTAAAAAACTGATTATTCGTTTAAATGAAATTTTACCACCTCTGTGTTATGAATTTAAAAAATCTGACATATAGGGTTGTCATTAAGAAGTAAAATGTTGTTCAATGGGATTAAAATAATTTTTTGTGGAATAGTAACTTTTCTCCTTTTAATCGCGATTAGAGATAATTAATGTAGTTTAAGGTAAAAATAAGGTTTTAATAATATTAAATGACCTAGAAAAATATCCTACCCATATTGGATTTGTCATGGCAGACCACGAAAACCCATGGGTAGATTTTTGGGACCCCATGGAGCCACTTGGGTAAGATAATGACATTAACACCTTTTATTTAAAGTAAAAGTAAAAATGTCACAAACATGAGTTATTTTACTAAAACAATTTTTACATTGGGTTATACAAGTCATATTTTTGACTATAAATTTTCATTAGAAAGATAAAAAGATTTAATACATCATGATATTTTTTTATGATTTTTAGACATTAAATAATTTAATTATTTATGACACCATGATGATGTCGTGATTACCTCATTATCTAACGATTTAAATAAAATGAAAATAAAATGAAAAATATAAGATCTAAACATGTCATAAACCTATTTTATGGGTGGATTTAGGACTCTTATAATCTTATCCTCTTAATATATAATTTTGGGAACTTTAAAATTCGAAAATCATATTATAATAAAGTATTCTTTTATAACTATCCAAGAGTTCCCCTCATATCCTCTTATAAAAGGCCCCCACCTCTACCACCTTACCCACACTTCCAAAGCCTTTAGATCGGGCAAACCCTTCCCATTTCATCTCTCCACATCCCACTATTCATCATTGAAGCCTCACGTTGGGAATAATCATTTCCATGGAAGCCTTTGAGCTTAAATCAATGAGAGTTACTCATGTTAAAGGTAGTGTTTTCTCTTGTGTTCTTATGTTTTATTTTGCTTCTCCAACCCCCTAAACTCTTTTTATTATTCCTATTTGGTAACAAAACCAGTATCTTCAATATACTAGGATGTTGTTATGTGATGTATTCGAGCTTCACTTACACACACCTTCGTCTAATGGTTAAAGAACATATTGTTTCTGTTGTTGGTGATTTTCTACCTCACGAAACGATGATTGTTCAATATTCTTTTAACACCATTAAAGGTGGCCATTAAGATGTACCTGTCTTTTATATGTGATATATATGGTATTTTTGTTTACTATATGCTCCTGTATTTTATATTTAAAACACACCTTTATTCTTTTCATGTTTTTCAAATGCGATAATTTCATATGAGGAAGTGTGGACTACCGCCCCCTCAAGTGATGTGACTCGTTAATGCAATACATGGAATGTATAAAGAATGAAATTAATGAACATATGTGACCTATATAACATATATATTATAATTTAATTGTAATATATATATATCTCTCTCATTTATTGTTAATTCCATTAATATGACAAAAAAATGAAAGCAGTGTTCATGCGTACGTACTGCCTACCGTCTCCAAGAACGGTGCTTTTCATTTTTTATCTCCAAATGTTATGGAATAGTATAAAATGAATATTTACTGGATTTATATGATATTTAAATCATTAATACTATTCTGTATGTTATTTACTTATATCTACATGGGAAATCATTTTCAAACAAGCTCATTTTTTTACTCATGTACCAAACATCAGCAAAATCAACTGATATTAAATAACATTATTAAAAATTTTATTATAACATTATAAATTGTGATATGAACTGAATAATAATCTTTATAGGAGGTCCTTAAAAAATTATAAATTGACCAAACTTTATTATTCAGGAATATAAAGAAATGAACAAGACAAGTCATACTTGAGGTAAGGGATCTGGCCTCTCGCTTTCTTTTCAAGTACCCTCTTTTATGTCATTTCATTTATGATCCTTGTTCTTATGTTGGAGGAAGTTATTTTATATTAAAAATACTGAAATTTTTATTTTTATATGATGAGATACCCCCTCTTACTCTCATCAATTCTTTTTTTTTAATTTTTAAGTGGCGTCGTTAGGCAGCCGAGTTTTCGTAAGGGATTTTTCATCTCACTTTTATTCTCGTGAGATTTATAATACATTTTCCACTATTTCCTTTGAGTGGTGTATTTTCTGCCATTATTATACAATTTTTGTATTATAACTTCATTTATGGGTATTTACATTTTCATTGTATGACCCTTCTTCCATGGGGTGAACGTTTCGAAAGTTGCCCAACTCGGTAAGCGGTCCTTTGACACTCCTCTTTTAAAAAGACTTATTCTGTTATGTCTTTTAATTTTTATCTTATTATATGGGGATATGTTCATATATATCATTATTCCCATAAATTTTATATCCAGGTGATGAGATACCCTTTATCTAACTCATCAACTCTTTTTCTAAAATTTGATGTGATGTTGTTAGGCTGTCAAGGGAACTTCTTAACCCAATTTCGATTTCATTGGGTTCAACAAGTTGTTATTTAATATGCCATACTTTTAATATGTGTGAATGACCTATGATTATTTTACAATTAATATCCACTTATGTTGGGTGTATTTATATTTTGCACACATAATTATGAGATTGATTTATCCTTAATTTAACGATACCATCTCTATAATGGATTTCATCTCAATTTACATTTCCATTGAGACATCATTGTTGTTATGCACCAATTAACTCTTATATGGTGTATATACTGTCCTTTGGAATATTATATCATGAATCCCTTTATTCTCATGATATTATAATGTTTTGATTAAATGTTATTCCTCAATTATTGTATTCAGGTGTATCTCATTTTGTTAAAAACCCATCAACTAAAATATCATTTTAAATGGTTTAATAATTTATTCTTTTAAATATGTCTCATTAATATCCAGGTTTTCAAAATGGTTTTAAGGAATTATTTATATGGATATTAATGGTTAAAAATGTTAAAAGCTTCAGTGTGGTATGGGACACTTTGATTTAAAAATCTCTTTATTAAATGTTTTAAATGGTTTTGAAAATGGTTTTTAGAATGGATTCATTATTTCAATATCTTAAAATGTTATATTGTTATTGTAATGTGGGAATGTTATATTTCCATTATGCTTATGTTACGTGCTATGATTATGTTATGGTTCATGGGAATTTTTTATGAAGACGGGTGGTTCCGTGATAATCTAAGGATGGGTGATACCGATATAGCTCTGCAATGCATTGGGTAACGCGAAGGAGTTAAACGTTAAGGTCTCTCCGAAGAGATTTAGGGAATATACTGTGATGGGTATTCCAAACGTAACCAAGAGGGTTACTCCCTATGTAAGAATGTTATGAATTCCTCAAGTTACCTTTATGTCTTCTGATTTTTATGATATATTCATTATTTGATGAGGTATATTAATGTGCTTATGTTTTATGGGTAAAGTATGATTTCATTCTTATGTATATATGAACTCATGTTTCCTTTCAATATTTTTATAACCCCTACTAAGCTTTTTATGCTCATCCCATGTTTTTGAAATGTTTTTCACAGGACAAGGGAATGGTACATGATATGATGATAGTGTCAAGGAAGTGTCAAGAAAGAATCCATGTTTTATTTTAAATATGTTTCTGTTGATGGGAAAAATGAATACTGTCTTTTATGTAACCACATTGATTAAATGTGGAATGTAATACAAGTTTTAGGATCTAATTCTCTAAATATCTAAACCTAAAAAGATCCTTAAGGTGTATTCTTGAAGTATCTCAATATTAGGTAATGTTCAAGGAAGGGCCTTATAATATTTCTATCATTTCATGAAAGATATCATTAATAAATTCCATTTTATTTTCCTACTAAATGGAAATAAGATATTCCACAACACCGACATAAATAATTCACCGAAATCCTTTTATCGAATTTGATGTTTTCATGTATATGAAAAATATCCACATGTCAAAACATATTTAAAATTTATTACAGGTTAGAGTGTACCCCAATATAACTTAATTATAACTGAAAATCTTAATGTCCATCTCATTATAATAAAATTTTTTTCAAGAAAATGTTTAAAAAAAATGGAATAGGAAGAAAATATTTTCTACACAAGAACATCATAAAATATATTCACCTGATAAATACATTTGTCTGTCTGGTATAACATAATACCAATTATTCCATCATATGAGAATATTCATCATATTTTCAATTCAAATCATTTTAAATATTTTATTATAATTTGTCATGATACATTATCTTCTCTACACAAAGATAATTAGAAAAACATTGATCAATGAACTCATACACCAAATTATTTATCGATGAATTTCATTTAAATCATATTCTAATGAAATTCCATAGAACCCAAGAGAAATTCATTTGATAGATATTTTTTGGTCAGACATATTTCGAGTTGGAATACCTCTGATGAAAATAATTAATAGAAATAAATTTTTATCATTAAAAACTTTTCATTATAATATTTCACATGTCCATTTATGGAATTGTTTGTAAAATTACTTAAAAGTATTATATTGAACAATAGGAAACATTGTCTTTATTAAAAAATTTAAAAAAACATAATAAAAAATTCATTCAATTAGATATTTATTACATCATAGTATAATCTATTGTACATAAAAACTAATTTCCCCCCTTTCAACCTAATTAAATTTATATTACATCATACTCACTAAAAACTATTTGAACCATGGCATCATCAAAAATATTATTGAATATTCATTTCCTTCTCCCAAAAAATTGTATAACAATTTATTCTTAAAAAATATTTTATGTCATCTAATTTTAATATAAATTATTCATATTTTATTAATGATAGTAATATGATAAATTCAAAAATATAAAAAGTAAGTAAACCATCATAATATAAATGAAACAACAAGTCCTCACACTTGGATCATTTCATCATATTGATAATTAATGAAATATAATTCATTAAAAAATATCATCATATGATTACGTCAGAAAATAGATACTACGAAATTTAAAACAATTTAATATACCCTAAAATATAATGTATTTTTGACATGATAATGCAGAAAATAATATTATAACCTATTTGGATAATCCCCTAATCTAGATTTATAAATGAAGTTTATTATGATTCCTTGACATTGGGTTGAAATGACTCAATATACATGGATGCAATATTATTCCATATTGTTCATGTACATGGAGACCTCCTGTGTCAATTTACCATATTAATGATTTTTATAAATAAGATGTTTACCATTCATTGAATTGTTTTCAACATTTTTACATTGAGGATAAATCATTGGCGTATATTTATTTTGGGATTCATTATTATATTTTCTCATGGTGTAAAATAAACATGGTAAAATACAGGTTTCTATAATATCTCTAAACATTGTATTTGATGGTCATGCACATAATTATATGTATAATAGAGGTAGATTCCTTTATTAGGAAAGAATAATCATGAGTAGAAAATGAAGTGAGAGAAAAATGTTATCTTATGATTTCTTTGTGAGATATTCACCAATAATGGAAGAAATGACATATGGGGTGGTTCTTACATACGTCAATTTATGTATGTATTTATGTATTTTGTCGAAGTGGGGATTTTGTCCAATGAATGTTTTACTTGGTTGAGAGACACCATAAATAGTGGATACATCGTAAGGGGTTAATCAATCAATGAATTTTCAGTTCATTATTTCATAAAAAAATTTATTACACATAAATTATCAGGAATGTGTTGAGGGAATTTCATTGTTCCAATATAGTTACATTGGGTAATTTTATCACTGATATATCAATCATGCAACTGTGAGCATTGTATCTCAAGAGCGGTGGTCTTTGGATTTACAATTACTATCAATGTAGAGATTAAATAAATTTAGAGGTTATGACCTTAGTTGAGAATAATTTAATGTATAGTAAGTTTGGTTTGATAATAATTTCAACAAAATATATTAATATTTATATTATTTTGAAAAAATATTTGATAATTTAGTCATTGGGATTTGAGAACATTTACATTAAATAAAGGGTCTATACTAAGGGATACATCTATTTATAGGAAAAATGTACCATTTTTTAATAAATTATATATTGTATGGTTCTCCTAGAAATTAAATAACTAATTTTTAGATCAAAGTGGACGTAGATATGAAAAAAATACCCCTAGGGGTAATCCCCCAAAAAATTTCTAGTAGATTATTATCCCAATAATCACATTAGTGCATGATGAGTAGTCCAATGACTATACACAATGTTAGGAATGATCGAAATCTGAAAGGCCTAAGATCGATTTTGGGAAGGGATAAAATTCTTTTGACAAAAGTTGTACTGTATCAGGGTACTAATGAATCACCACTTCAGCGGGGGAATAGTAGCTGCAGTGACACTATAACGAAAGAGGCACTATTACAGTAAGTGAGATTTAGTAGTACTATTTATCGGAAGGCCCTTTGGGCCTCAAAAAACAGATATCATTCTTCTAGGACATCAGGCTATGTAACGATTTTCCCACTATGTAGTTAAAATATGTCTTTTTTATTTAATAATTAAATGAGTCCACGGCACCTACCCTTTTAAAAATGTATTGATACAAATTTTATTTTAGTGAGGTGAAAGTGACGACCCATATTTTCCCGAACTATCTTCCTAAAATAAATATTATTTTAATATATTTCTTCACATGAAATACTAAACTAAAATGAATCCAACATATGCAGAAATAATTTTTAACAAAAAAATATAAAAAAACATTTCTATCTATAAAACAAAGGGACCATATTTTGAAATCATTATATGATATATGTGTCATTGGGTAGTGTAAATCTACCATATGAAGTTGATTTTTTCAACACTAAAAGGATACAATTCTTGAAGAAACACCACCCTTGACAACCACTAGAGCATACGATGTTATTATATCCTACATAGTTATATTGAGGGTTTTTGTAACTATTATCTATTATGAAATAATTATTTAATTTTTATTTTAATTTCATATTTATCATATATATTTGTCACATTTCATATTTTTAATTTTATATAAATTGAATGTTGTCAATAATTTTAATTTTTTTATAATTTTTGTTATAATGTTTATAATATATCAAATTAAAAATATAAATTTACCGATTCTATTTATGTAAGTATATGTAATGAAGCACATTTTATAAATATTCATATAAAAATATTCTTATGATTGTTTTTTATATTTTTCAAAAATATATCACTTGTATGTTAATAGTGAAAACAATATTGCTTCAGTTTATACCATCACTTTTATGAAATTATCATAATACAAGAATGAGATAGTTATTTTTAAAAAATATATTTCTATATTAATATTTAGTTGCAAACTAAAAAATACTATTAAAATACTATTTTAATATTATATTACAAATTTTCTATTTTTTAAAAATAATAGTAATCTTTTACTATAAAACATATTGGTCATTAATATTTTTTTGATAACATCTATAAATTAAAATTAATTGATTTAATAATTTTTTTAAATAATTCATATTATTTAAAATGTTCAATTTATGTTATTGGAATCAAAATTGTATTATTATGATTTAATATAATTAGCTAACTAATAGAAAAAAGAGTTATTTTACGATAATTATTTATTTTTATTATTTAATTATTATCTATGTAAATTTATTAACATCTTCTCAAAAATAAAATCAATATAATTTTTAACCCATATATATATCTCTTAGATATAATTCAATATGTAATTAATACTGAATAATATTAAGAGCACTTTTTCATAAAAAACATTTATTTACAAAACATTTTTTATAAATATAAATATTAAATTTTAATGTTACTTTATTCTTACATCGATCTATAATTTTATTATAAAATGTATTAAAATAATTTTATCGTAACAAATTTTAGTATTTGGGGTTATCTTATAATATTGAAGTAAAACATAAAAAACATTGTTAAAAACATGTTACCAAGGTGAAAAAATTTGGTATGTTGTAAAAATCGTGTGGTACAATTCTTGAATCGTGTTTAAAACATGTGATAAAATTATTTTAGATGTTTTATTTCCTCTATCTCACCCCAAAAATACATTATTTATCACTATTAATGTGATTTATCATTTTATAGTTTCATTCCATTATTTAAAAATATTGGGTATCGAAATTTTTTCAATTTCACTCACTTATAGAAAGAATAACTTAATCAAATTTAATTATACACATTTAGTACAATATATCAAGCAAAGTATACACAATAATCCCCTCCTTGAAGACACTTACAGGTTCACAATATCCTATACAATTGATGTTATCGTAGGGCCTTCATTTCCTTGGAGACACTAATTATGAAGTTTGAGATCCCAAAAATATTAGGTTGTAATCAAATAAGAGGGAATTCATGGTATGAGTTTCTTTTACCATTTTCAAATTCAATTGCCATAATTGATATTGAGTGGCATAAATTCAATTCTATAGTGTATTCAGTACCCCAATACCTGTATCTATAATTTATATAATTCATTTAATTATTTTTGAATTTCTATTTAATGGTAACCCTATTATTATTGTATTAATATTACTATAATCGATATTAAAACACAATTCAAAAAAATAGATTTATTATTTTTTCTTACTAAGCATTCATTATATACATCAGTCACATTATTATCAATGAATTTATTATATAGTTTTTTATTTTTTTATTACAGGGGATTTATATTTATGTCCAATAAAAACTATTCTAACATTCATGAATGAAGACATTAATTAGGGGGTTTTTAACTCCAATTTCTTTTAATTTTGTTAATATATTATACATTGTGAATAATTATTATATATTTTAATAATTATTTATATTTTCTATTTTAAAATATATTTGTAATATTTTATTTTGGTCATGATTTTTTGATGTAAAAAATGGTCTATTAAAGAGTATCATTATCATGAATGTTTATTGTTTTTTAATAGGATAACATATTTTATATATATACATATTATCCCCCTTTTTCATTTTAGTTATTCTATTAAATTATTTATTTTTCATTTTAAAATCTAAATATTTGATAAAAACTGTTGTGAAGTTATTTTACATCCCCACATAACAATATGAGGCTGTGATGTACTTTATATAATTTGGGTTTTCAAAATTGATATTTTAATATGTTAAAAAAATATTTTCAATTGATTCACAGTCAATATTATTTCATTCTCTCAGTGTTTTTTATAATATATATTCCTCTTGATGGATCTATTACTTTTATTTTATTATAGTGAATGTATTTTTAAAATTTATCAAATATCCTTTTTTAAATAATGTTTTTCAGAAATATCCCATTTTTCTGACTCTTTATAAAATATTAAATGACATGAAAATGTTTTCAAATCATCATTTTAAATACGTCATATATTTTTAAAGTATTTATTAATTTTTTTAATATTAATTATTATTATTTAGAATGAATTCTGTTTTAATTACTCAAAACTGACATTTCTAAAATGATATGTTACATCATTACATAGATAGATATTTAAATCATTACAATAAAATATTTTAAATTTCACAATGAGTTTCCCCTATAAATATCAAAATAATTTCCTTCAGACTAATTTTTTCCTGAAACCCTATCTAACCATTCATGAAAAATATTGTTCTAGGGAATGAGTTTGGTTTATAAATTATAATAATATTTTATACCAATTTCATTGATACCATCTAGAAATGATGGGAAAAACATTTATCCTAACATGAGATCATTCTAAATTAATGGATAAATTTTTTCCTTCTTGAACATCTTTTTATTAATGAATGATTTTTATCTTACAAATCCCCAAGAAGTTTTGGGTCTGATGAATCCTTAAGACAGTTCGGGAACTAAAAATCTCAAAAATAGTTCTTTTCTAATAAACCCCTATGAGGGTTTGGGTTTTTTATAGGCTTAATATGGTTTGGTTCTGATTAATGGTATAGATAGTGGGAGTTTGATAAATTTATAATATAGTTTGGGTACGTTAAATCCCTCAAATTAATTTTTGTTTTTTTATTTATTGACATTTTATTCCAATTATATTATAATATTGTCCATATAATTGTGAAAATAATTAGTTTAGACCGTTTTTGAGGAATTAAGAGATTATATTTTTCATAAATAAATGGTTATAATGACTAGAATAAAATTTAAATTCATGTAAATATTTATTTTACCCTATAAGTGAAGCTATAATTAGTGTTCACACAATGGTTTCTTATCATTATGTTATTTCCAACTTTATATTTCCACTATCATTTCTGTCTACCATATATTGTGTGTATTTGTCTATTTTATTCAATATTATAATCATGTTATTTCTTGTATTTTTTAGTGATTTATTATCTACTCATTATTGGGAATAAATATTTTATGTTTCATGATTAAACCCATTTTATCATCTCAATATTACTTATTATCTTTGATTTGAATAAATTAGGTTTATCCATACTAAGCATATGAACATCCCGATTTTTTTGTTACTATTTTCCACGATTATGAAAAAAATTAAAACATATGATGTTTATGGTCGAGTATTCTTTTGAACAATTTGAGGAATATAATTATGAATTTTATGGAAGAGTAGTTTGTCGTATTATGGAAAAATATTTTTTTTTTACAAATAAATAAATTTTATTTTTTTTTATATATTTATAATTATATAAAAATCTAAACCTACAATTTTAATTGAATTTTTTGAAATAAATATTAACATTTATTTAAATTATTTAAATTGGTCATGTACATGGGGAGTCACAATTTGGATGTTTACATTTCATGTCATCATTCTTAAAAAAAATTAAATTTGGTTCAAACTATTATTTCAGGTTTATTATGGGAATGAAATTTGTCAAATATATTCTAATTATTCATTATGTTATTTAGGATCACACCCTATATAAACCACACAGTTTTTTTGACCATGCATATTTTTCGTGTTCCAACATTGATATTATGAATGAGGATAGAGGTTTGGAAAATGCATGGCTACATATCACAATGGATTGTTTAATATGGTATTTCAATGTTTCTTTGTAGTGATTTATATTTTTTGGAAAAATTATTCTTTCTATCATTCCATTATTAATTGTTGGGGAATTATATATGTTGATTTATATCGGAATTGATTAGATTTTTGTGTGAGATGGACTAAGATGTGATCCAAGGTTTGTTTTTTATCTTCATGATATATTGTTGGTTTATGATACTTTTAAATATCTTCTTCATTGTAAATAATTATTTTTGGATTTCAAATGAAATATATTGATGGTTAATGCTCTATTATTTTTAAATTTCATTTATTTTTAGATATTATTTATTATATAATGAACATCATTAACAATTTATTTAGATTTCATGATGGGATAATTCATCCTAGGGGGGTAAAGAATGAACCTTAGGTAATTGGTGCACTATGTTGGGTTCATGATTGAAGTGACAACATATATTATTTTGATAGAAAATTCAATCAATGGCTAGTTTTTTTTAAGTTCATATGTTCTATATATATATCCTTTGTGTTTAGGTGTGTCTAGTATAAATTGTTATGAACATTGGGTGTTCAGTGGTATGAGTTAGAAAAGGATCCTACTATATTACTCATTATGATCCACATGTTTAATTGGATGATGTGTTTCAATTCATTTTTTGTCATTTTGTTATCTTATAATTTATATTTACAGTGTTTTTAAATTATGTTAATAAATTTGGGGTTTCCTGATGGATTTTTTATAAATAGGGTTGAAATGGGAGTAGAGATGGTGGTATATTTTTATTAGAACACGTGTCTATATAACTAAGGATAAAAAATATAGAAGGATATTTATTACAATTGATGAAGGTTTTTGGATTGCAACATGACCGACCTATCCATGTGAAAATTTCATGCATAGTAATTATTCCCGTTTTTCATGGACCTTTATGAAGTGAATTTTATTAACTCTATTTTTGTTATTACATTATTCACATCCTTTATTGGGGAAGAATATTTTTTTAAATGAAATATTTGATTTTTTCCAAGAGAAATATTTCTTTTGAAAAGGTTTTCAAATAAATAAAGTGGTCTTTATAAAAATTAAATGTTTTATGGGTGGGTTGTGCTATCCTTTTTTTTAAAAATAATCTTGGATATGAAAATTTAAACATGAAACTATTATAATGGATTTCATAATTAAATAAACAATATTTTAGAGTTCGAAAGTGGTGAATCTTTTTTACAAGAAAATGAATTTTTTATAAGAATTTTTTTATCATCTGGGAATTTAATATTTTCAAAAATAATGTTGTGTTATTTAAAATGGGAAAAAATGTGACTATTTATTCATTTAATTTTGGAAATATCTATGTTGGTGTCTTTCTTTTATTCGATTAATGATATAATTTTTAATTGAAATATGATTATGTATGAGGGTGATTATAGTTTGTTATTCAATTTGATTAGGTCTTTTATTTTGTTTGTGTTAATTAAAGTTTTCCCCCATAGAAGACCTTTTGGATTGTAAGATTTCTATGTTCTTTTATTTTAGGGGAACAACTGATCACATATCTAAGTTAATTAATATCCATGTTCAATTTCTAGGTGTGGTTTGGTAATTTTATGTTTTGTAAATGGGGTTTTTTGGGAGGATATATTCTAGTTCATTGAATATGAATAAAACCATGGGTGTGTATCTACTAAATATGAAAGATGATAAATCAAATAGGGATAGGTACAAACTAGTAATGGTTTATCATGGTGGTAGTACCATGGGATCTATCCAAAACATGATTTATTATGCTACCACTTAATTATTATAGAACTATGGTTGAACCCATGTAATTTTAAGTGTTATATTTCAGGATTATTACACATTCACATTTTTAATAGTGAGAGGAATATAGTGGGTAGGTTTAAGATGCACATTATGGTATCATATGAGTGAATCCTATGACTATGATCTATATTATTAATTGTTAGTTACGACTTCATAGTGGTATCATCCTTCTTTACTTGGATTATTGATGATTGAATAATTGAATTTTAGTTTTGCAGTAGTTTTCATTTGAGAGAGTAATTGGTATGTTTAGTGATCCTAGGGTTTTTCTTTAGATGAGTGGTTGGCTAGATCACATTGTTTGGGGGTTTTTATTTTTTCTCATATTTTTTTAAATTATTTTATTCCATTTTTTGAACCATTATAGTCTATCGATTCAATGTTATACGGTTAATTATGTGTTTTTATTTCATTATTTCCCTATTATTAGTCAGTTTTCTCTTTTGACAAATGAATTTATAGAGTTATGGATCATCTAGAGATGTTTTTGTTAATTCTGTTATTTTTTTTTTCTAGTTGGAAATGTATTTGATAAATCACATCTTTTCTTGTCCTTTACATTTGAGTATGATTTTTTTCTAAGACCCCTCATTATACATATTTGCATTCTTATGGAAATAATTGTTACAACATGGATAATTTTGACATCAATTGTGGAACTAGTATGTTTCTAAATTATTTATTTTATATATTTATTATAATTGATGAGTTTCATAGCCTTTTGGGGGTATTTATGACTCTTTAGGTAAAAATCGGAGCTTACCACGCTACAACCCACTAGACTACACTAGGGTTTGGGTATTGGGTAATGTTTTGGATTTTCCTATTGTGCTCCATCATTATGAAATAGGTTATAAAACCTATGGATTCTACCCATAAAGCGTCTACATGACATAGAAAAGAGGTTATTCCAAATATTGTACCTTGGAGAGTCAACTCTACACTAGTTGATAAGGGTTTCTTTGTAAGCTACTACCTAATGAGAAAAAAAAATATGGACAATTAATAAATGTATCCTCCCCCAATTTAACCAAATATCATTACCCTCTCTCATTTCATGTAGACAATGTGATTCATCCCCAAACCCACCAGTGCCTCCCCTATTATTCCTCTTTAATTATTGATTGATTCATCATATGACTTCAAATGAGAAAAATCTGAAGTATTATTTGTTTTTCTTTATCCTATCTCACAACCTTTATACATCATTTTCCACTCTCCCATTTTCTACATATAAAATAGTCTTACAATAATTGTGTTTTAGGTTCTAAATAATTATGAATTTCAATTTTAGGGTTTGTGATTGGGTTTTGGGGTCTTTTTATTTATTTTTATGAAGTCTTTATATTAGATTTGATTTACCTTAGTAAGTGTTTTCATGATTTAAATTATCAATATTACCCCACATGTTCTTATATTTTTCAAATTTATTTACTTGAAATTACAATCTATATTTGGGTAAATCGGATTTTCATTTCCATGATAATGATGGTTTGAAGAGATTATAGCTGATTTTAAAGTGGGACCTCATGGACAATGAAAAATTTTCCAAATTCATATAATGAAAAAAATTTATTTTTATATCAAAAATAATTATTGATTTTTCATTTTTATTATTTTGATATTTTAATATTAATTTAGTTATATTGTGATTTATTTGGGGGACTCATGTGTTTAAGGTTTTAGTTAAATATAGTTTCCCCATTTGAATAATTTTATGTTGATTATTAGATATATAATAAAGATATTTTTTATTCATGTTCCGAATGTTAATTTTGATATTGGGTTATTGTAAATGAATATATGGTTATACATACAAAAAAATTTACAAATTTACTTATGGATATGTGAATATGTAAATTGATATATTTTTCTAAATATATGTTTCATTTTATATGTTTATAATTTTCAAAAACAGTTGTTTTGAAATTCGAACATGATGTAATAATTTTGATAATAAATACATTTTCAAAGAAGTTTTTTTAATAGTGTTGTATCACAAAAAACCATGTTTAAAACATTCAAGTGATTATTAGATGGTTTCAAATGGAGGGGTGGTTTTCATGTGATCATTTAAAGGGTTTTATATATAATTCATGGTTAAAATTTTTATTCTCAGTTGTAATTTTTAATTAGTAAATATAAGAAAGAATGATTTGTTATCTTATTTTACGTTAGTGCATGGCAGCCCGAGGATATGATATTAAATAAATTGGATCAACTATATATTTACATGAAATTATTATTATGGGAATATTGTAATGTGCTCAATAGGGATGAGATTTATTACATGATTAGGTTCACAAAGATGGTTATAAATCTCAATTGGAGTCCTAGTTTTCATTTTAACATATTTTCTAGAGATTTATATGTGTCGCAGATTATTGTTGTGTTATTATATATTATTTGGTTCTCGTAACAAAATTTAATGTAAATGTTTTGATTTTTGTTTCCTATCATCATTCAACATAATTGGTTGCCATTTTTCATATTAGTTGATATTTTTTCCCATTTTTACGTTTTATTAACTCACATTGACTTATTAAAATTACTTTATCTTCACAATATATTTTATTCTTTTTATTTAATTACATGTGATTTTATATCATTTTTTCATTTTAGAATTAATTCTATATGAGGATTTAAGAGTCATGTTATTACATTTTTTTATAAAATTACTTATTAATATGTGTTTTTATTATATTACATTTATGAAAATGAAAACATGTTAATGTTATTATTTTAATTTATTGAAATAGGAATGGTTTTTTTGTAAACATGGGGATTGAGATGTTTCGTTTTCATGCGATGAATATTAAAATAGATGTTTTCTAAATATATTTTTAATATTAATTCCTATCATTTTGGAATAAAAAATTAAGGAATCTCTAAGGATTGAAAATTCTGATACTTATACTCCTCACCAACACACATTCTTAGATGTTGATGAAGTAATTTTCCTTTTACATGTTTCATATTTTACTCTCATGAATTTTTGGGGGGTTTTATTTAGTGTGACCACATGTGACATAGGTTAGATTTATTATGTATGTTTTTACATCAATTTAGTGTTTTAATTGTTTCACCAAAATTGGTCCATCAATATTTTCTATTTACTTCAAGAGAAGTTCTATAAAAATGTGCTATTATAGAGTACTAGAAACATGATATTGAATACATGTTTTAAGTAGGTGATCCATGGAATTATTTATATCTAGGTTGTCTAATATTATTTTTATATTTCTATAATCTATTTATTCATTATAATTAATTACATTTTCCATGTATATCTTACTTATATATGGTTCTTGGAAAAAAATTAAACAAAATATACACTTTATTGAAAATTATTTATTTATATAAATTAAAGAATCATAATTTTTTATGATGCATTTTATTCATTTTATCCACACGGTGGAATCAAGGACACCACTCCGGTCATTTAAATATTGGGTGGGGTGTTGGTACATTCTATTCCTCGCTATGGTTAATTTCCTTGATGTATAAACATCTTGGAAAATAATGACTGATTTTGTCACAACTTGTGGGACAATTTAAAATAACTGATTTGATATATGAATTATCTTAAACATTATTTTTTACCACAATGTTAACTAAATTTTTAATAATAAATTATTTGTGTTTCAAATTTATTATTTCCATCCATAAACTTCTCATTTCATTATATAGGATTTAATTTAGTACAAACATAATTCATATTATGCTAAAATCCTATTACTATTATGGATCATTTAGATAATATCCTTTTAGGATAAATTTACTCTTTATAATAATAATTCTGAACAAAAATAAGGTTATAATGGATGAATGATAGATTAATAGAGGCTAAAATAATGTAATATATTTCAAAGTTATTCATTCATAATAGTTTCTAGTAAAAATTAATGTGAAAAACATATATTGGGAAATATTGAAATGTTTATGTTATTATGATTCAATATTAATCTGTGTAGAATATAATATTGATTTTCAAAGATGACTTATGGGCGTTTTATGGAATTATATTTGGAAATACATTCCAATATGATCATTATAGTGTGTTTTGACTACAAAATTTCATCAAAAATGTGGTTTTTACCCGAAGGATCAATTTTCATTAGAATTGACGTTTCATTTAAAATATGGGGTATGTTTCACTATACTCAATACCACATCCATTAAATATTAGAGTGGTTCCTTAAAATATAAAATGTAGGAAATTTTAGGTAGGAATATTATCATGGTCTCAATAATATATCATCATCGTCTTGAGAATTATATACCCATTTTGTGAGATATGGTGGAATATACAACTACAGAAGAAAGTTGAAATACTTTCTAATATCATGTGAATTTTATATTTTATCATTAAATATTAATCCATAGTTAATTAAAAATCCTTAAAATGATATGTTATTCTACTTAATCTTCATTTGTATATTTATATTTAGCGATAGGGTAGTTTTTGGGATCACCATGTATCTCATCTATGTATATAGAGTGTGATTCAGTGGAATGATTACTAACGTTACATAAAACCTTGATCAAATTTCAATTATTAATTTTACATCAATATCTATCATGAATATTGTAATGGCCTATACATTCATGGCCCACCCCTTTGCCAAATTCCAAGACCCTAAGGGGGTCTCAACTCATTTCGGCGCGACTGATCGGTGTAACCAATCGGTATCATCCAGTCTTGTTGGGTCCTTCTCCTCTAGCTTTTCCTGTAACACCTATTTTAGGGCCTTTTAATAATTTAACGTGTTTTAAGGCCGTTTTTAGCCCATAATTAATATCTAAAAATCAATAAAAAACTCTCTACTAAAAAAAATTAATCCAGTCATGTGTAACCACCGAACTGTATGGATGAACAACGATTTGACTTCCAAGGAGTTAAAATTTCTTATCCAGTAACATTGGAATATCATCTATTTATCACGCTGGATTTTTCTTCTCCTTCCTCTTGGCTAGTCTCATCTTCCTTATGAATTTGAAGTCCTTTGTTCCTGAGGCAAGTGGTGCACCTGTGCCAATCCCTTCATGTCGGACATCACTTGTTCCTGGAGTGTGGAGAAAAACATCCATCGTTGATCGATCAAGTAGGGATTTTATCCTTTGTCTCTCCTTTTTGTGTATCATGTTTTGTAGGTATGCTTTAGCATCTGTGAAAATTGATGAAACCAAACATAACGAAGATAATGAACGGACCATTAATGAATGAAAGTTGGTGTGATCGATGATCAGATGTACTCTTTATGTTGTTATGTGTTGTGAATTGTATGTGCCTATGCTCACTGAAAATCATGAGGGATGGTGGTCTTTCTCTGTGCACTAATGAACCTCGCATCTCTTGGATGTTTAACTAACCGTAATATGGAATTGGTTAAATATGTATACTCAGTTAAATAAATTGAAAGCACCAAGATCGACCCTTGATAATCTTGTTTAAAGAACAGTGGAATTGAAACCATGGAGTGTGTCACGTATTTTAAATCTGAAAATACCTTCATGGGCTTTTCTTGTGTTAGTGGTTTCAGTTCGGTTGTTTCATTCACGGGCCAATTGCTGGGGTGATACGGGTGGGGATGGGATCCCATGTTTTTGTACATTCGATAGTTGTGAATTTGAGGCTGTGAGGTTACTCGGTTTATATCACGAATTGGGGTGGAATCCTATGTTGTTGAGAAACCGTTGGATCTTGGATTTTGGAAACATTGGGTTGTACCTTTGGGTTTTCTTTGGTTCCAGTACTTCGAGGGATCTCACTTATCCCATTGTTGTTGTGACATTGCAAAAGAACCAGGTGTGAATTCTTAAATTGATGTTTGGTTGATTCCTTCCTTTTTCTTGTGGATATTCCTGTTAGTTGCCCATTAGTGAAGAATTCACCCTAATGGGATCACTTGAACATTAAAACAAGAATGATTGAGTGGGATATAGGTTTTGGGAATGAGTTGTGACTTGGTCATGAGTGTCGTGACATCTTTTGCGAATGAATAGTCACAAGTGTGTTGTGCTTAAGTTTTGGAACCCTAGGTTGGGATGAGTGTTTTTTACATATAGATATATTTGTAGCTTTAATGATTCTAATTCGCACCCTACCCATGTTAATAAATTAGTGTCGAACACCCCCATTTCATGGGGATGGTGTTTTTTCCAACACTCCTATGAGTAGTTGTTTGTCACCTCCTTTTCTGATCCCTTTCCTGAATTTCCCAAGACTCTTCGGGCAGGCTGTGATGGCCTGAAGTCCATTATTAGCCCAAGAATAATTTTTCAGGGTATTTTTGGTGGTTTTCCCAGGTGTCTGCAGGTAGGTTGTTTCCCAAGTGTCTTCGGGATGAGACCCAGGTGTCTTCGGGCATGGTAGAGGTTGTTCTGGCCCAGGTGTCTTCGGGCATGACGGTAGTTGTTCTGGCCTAGGTGTGTGCGGGCGGGGTTTGGCAGTGGGACTGCGCTGGGGATGTGGCCCAGGTGTGTGCGGGCGGGGTTTGGCAGCGGGATAGCGTGAGGATTTGGCCCAGGTGTGTGCAGGCGGTGTGTGGTCGTGGGACTGAGGTAAAAATGGGTGGATTGGTTTGATGCGTATGATGTTTTCAATAACCAGTGATAAAGTGGCATGGGGTGCCCAAATATTGAGGTGCTATTACTATAGTTTACATGACGTGAATTATTTGTGGAGCATGCCTCAGTGAGGATGGGTGGATAGTTTTTTCCTGGTTGGGTGTTTGGTTATCTCTTTTTCCACGGGACAATATAATGTCTCCTCACTTGTGCACAAGAGCCTCTGGTTTTCCCTCCTGAGTATACTAGTATGCTCACCATACGTATATAAAACTGATTTCATGTTTCTAGGAGGACTTCATTGATCGTATAGAGCCGTACTTGCTTGGGCCATTGGTGCAGTTGCTGTTTTTTTCCTTTTCTTCGTATCTTTTCACCTTGGAGTTTTGTGACTTGTATCTTTTTCCTTTGAACATGAAAATGGGAATGGTTTACTTTCAGTCGTACTTACAGTTTTTGTTTTGGCGTTGTGGGATTCACTATCTTATCTCAAGATCCTATTAAAAGAAAAAGGCTAATGCCTTCCATTTAGTGTGTGATTCTATAACCTTGGTGCTGGTAGCCACTTCGAGACCAATTGAAGGTGGGTTTTGGTGGTCATTATCTCTCCTTCATCTAAAAGAAGTAAAGGCCGGGCAATCTGCTGAATCTTCCCATGTTTTAGTGAAGGGGGGTCGTGAAAGAATGGTATCAGAGGTGGTGTAGTGTTTGAGAGAAAGGATGGAGTCTCGATTTAGGAACAGTAAGGATTTCATGGGATGGTAGGGCAACAATGTTGGGTGACCTTGGTGCATGAAATAGGACAGGGAAGATCGGCTAGGAAACGGGATTTTAGGGCCCCTCTAATCCGATGCAAGGACTCTGGACCTACCGAACGACCAATTGAGACTACAATGATTGCAGGGTAGAGACCATAGGAAATTTACATGCATCATAATGACTTCTTCACTCGTGTTTATGGGTGTTTTGGGGATTCAAAAATAAATAAAGAAGTCATATATAATGTAAGAACAGTATTCTACACTACATGGGCTTAGGCATTCCTTGTTTACCTTGCAGCTATGGCACCTACGAGACGACCATGAGTGGTGCGGGCGATCGAGGCCTAGGAGGATGACGTGGCTGATCGGCAGAGGGCTGATCCAGAGGAGGAGGATAAATAGTGGAAGAAGAAGCTTTAAGCCTTTCCGTGACCAACCCTCTGGAAGTATGAGGGTAGCACCTCGAACATGGAGATAGAGAGCTGTCTAGAGGAGCTAGTGACAGCTTTCGGTTGGATTCGAGCTTCGGCGGAGTACTGGGTCCCTCTGGCCATCATCCAGATGCGGGGAGAAGCACACCATTGGTGGACGCTCTATATGGGGGAAAGTAAGGAGGCTGATATTGAGTGATCTATTTTAAGGAAGGAGTTCCAGGTGTAAATCCTCTCTCTATGATGAAGGCAGAGAAGGGGCCAGAGCTACACTCCCTCCTGTAGGGGAATATGTCAGTAAGGGAGATGGGGATCAATTTCAATGAGCTCCTCCGCTTTTCTCCGGACCTCTATCCTACTGAGGAGTCTCAAGCGAGATGTTTAGAGGAGGCGCTCCGACCCTCCTTTCAGTACATTGTTACCCCCTTCACCTTACCGACATACTTGGAAATCCAGAAGAATGCCGAAGTGGTGGAGAGGATTCATGCAATTGGAGGTGTGTCACGGGAGGGGATTCAGCTAGGCCCATCAAAGGGAATGGTCGTCAGCACCAGACCTCCAACATCAGGACCCTCTAGGTTCTGACCAACAGGGAGCTAGGCATAGCAGTTAAAGTTTCGGTCCCCCGGTCCTCACACTTTCCCTTCGGGCCTAGGACCGAGGTGCTTTGTCTATGGGAGCCATGGACATCTCCAGAATTAGTGCCCGAACTGAGTACAATACGGCTGTGGTGGACAGGCCCAACACATGCCTCAGCAGCTACTTCCAGCTAGGCCCTTTCAGCAGTAGCAGCAGGGGTAGTGAGCTCCCTCTCCTCCGAGGGCAGACGTTGTAGGGGGAGGATGACCTTAGGGCACTCTTCCGGGACCTCGACCAGGGAGTGGTCGGGGAGGTTTCCAATAGCCGAGGGGACGAGGATCTAGGCATTGACAGTTGCATGCCGTAGAGGTAGTAGTTCCAGCAGGACAAGAGGTTGTTCGTGGTACGATCAGTTTGTTCAGTACCCTTGCTTACGCCTTGTCCGATACCGGAGCTTCGAAATCCTTTGTTGCACCCAGTATGACTCGTGATCTGTGTCTAGATGCTGATAGACTTCCTGTTCCCCTGGTGCTGAGCACACCAGTCGTAGGTCAGACCGACTTGTTGTATGTCTTTTGAGGAAGCAGACAGATGACAGGGCCACATTAGTCGGTCGTGGATCTACTACTACTACTACTACAGATACAACCATACAATGTCGTCTGAGGCATCGAATGGCTATTCTCTGTGTGTTCCATTATCGAATACTTTTGAATAAGGGTTGTGTTCTTAGACATGGGTGGCTGATGTGTGGCTTTCACCTGTGAGCAGAGTGGCTAGAAGGGCAGCAGGCGAGAGGGAACCCTCATCTCATTTTTAGCTGAGTTGTTGGAAGAGTCAGTAGATGGTGAGATGGTGGATGTACCAGGGATCGTCAATGAGTTTATAGACGTTTTCACTTAGTATGTGACGAATCTACCCCCTCAATGTGATATCGCGTTTTGGATAGACTTGCAGCCTAGTGCTCGTCCGATTTTGATGGATCCCTATGGGATGGCACCTTTAGAGCTCCATGATTTGCAGATTCAGATTGACGATTTGATTAAGAGGGGTTATGTCCGACCAAGTGTCTCACCGTGGGGTGCTCCAGTTTTGTTTTCGGAGAAAGAAGACAGTGGTCTCAGGTTTTGTATAGACTATAGGAGGCTAAATCGGGTGAAGATAAAGAATCACTACCCTCTTCCAATGATAGATGATCTCTTTGACCAACTCAAGGGGGGAAGGATGGTTCTCGAAGATTGACTTGTGGTCTGGATATCCCAAGTTGAGGGTGAAGGATGGCGACATGTAGAAGACGTCCTTCAGATGCAGATATGGACATTTCGAGTTTGTTCTCATGATGTTTCACGTTACGAATGCTCCAGCCATGTTCATGGGATGCATGGAATCCTTTTTCAGGGAATACCTAGATCTGTTCATAGTCGTTTAATTGACGACATCCTGATCTACTCAAGATCATAGGAGGATCATGCTGAGCACCTGAGGATGGTTTTGGAAGTCCTCTGACAACACTAGATTTATGGAATGTTGTCAAAATTCATGTTCTGGACGCGAGAAGTACACTTCCATGGGCATGTGGTATTTGAGCATGGAGTAGTGGTGGACCCATCAAAGGTCAAGGTGGTTGTTTCTCGGGCCACACCCAATAACGTGGCAGAAGTTCATAGTTTCCATGGACTGGAAGGTTACTTCTAGATATTTGTGCCCAACTTCTCCCAAGTTGCAGCACCTTTGACGGCCTTGACCAAGAAGGACTAGGCATTCATGTGGGACAAGCAGTGTGGGTTGTCCTTCAATTATATGTAGGAGAATTTGGTTAGTGCCCCAGTATTGAGGTTTCCAGAAGAAAGGATGTCGTGTGATGTGTACTGTGTTATTTCCATAAAAGGCCTTGTGTGTGTGCTTATGCAACGACCGGGAGTGATCTCATATGGGTCTAGACAGATACGCCCTCCTGAGGGTAATTATTCCACCCACGATCTAGAGCATACAGCGGTGGGTTTTGCTCTAAAGTTGTGGCGGCATTACCTCTTCGGAGAACACTTTTTGGTCTTCATGGATCATAAAATCATGAGGTATGTCTTCTTCCAGAGGGACCTAATCTTACGGCAACTAAGGTGGATGGAGTTCCTCTAGGATTACGACTTTGATATGTCATACACATCATGAAAGTAAATTTAGAGTCTAAGGATTTGATCAGGATGACGCAGAAGGATGCGCTCCGAGAGTTTCCAGATGCTTGGAAGGTGATGGAGGAGTTGGTCGCCTTACGCCCGGATGCAAGGATGGATAGTGGTAGAGGATGCCTATATCAGAAGATAGTGCAGCCTTCTCTGTTGTGGTAAGTGGAGTTGTCTTAGTGGGGAGAACCAGAGTGCGAGGTGTTGCACGACCAATTTGACCAGGGCGATGCCCTGGAAGGGTGGAGAGACGATGGCCAGAATCGGATGCACTACAAGGGAAAGATGTTTGTTCCGAGGGTGATGTGTGGAAAGGTTCTTAGTGAGGTCCACAACTAACCCCTAGCGGTACACACAGTAGTCTCCAAGATGTACCAGGGTCTGAGGAGGCAGATTTGGTGGCCTAGAGTAAAGAGACCAGTGGCAGTGTTTGTGGCCAAGTGCCTAGTGTGTCAGTAGGTAAAGGCTGAACACCGTGTTCTAGGTGGGTTGTTGCAACCATTAGATGTCCCTAAGTGGAAGTGGGATGACATATCGATGGATTTCATCATGTGACTACCCAAGGTGCAAGGGGGCTGCGACGCCATTGGGGTAGTGGTGGACCAGTTGAAAAAGTCGGCTCACTTTCTCGCGTTCAAGGAGTCTAGTACAATGGATGCTCTAACACAGAGGTATGTGGAAGAAGTGGTGAAGTTGCATGTGGTTCCAATTTCCATAGTCTTGGATAGGTTTCACGAATTACCTCACGAGTATGTAGGGGTTTGCAGCATGGTTTGGGCACCCATCTACGCCTTAGCACTGCCTTCCAACCCTAGATAGATGGGCAGACAGAGCGCACCATCCAGACCTTGGAAGATATGCTCTGATCCTGCGTTTTGGACTTCAGGGGATCATGGGTGAGACACTTTCCTCTAGTAGAGTTCGCTTAGAATAATAGATATCATTATAACATTAGCATGTGTCCATTAAATGCCCAATACCGAAGGCTATATTGATCACCCATGTTCTGGAATGAGGTTGGGGAAGCAGGTGTTCTTGGCCTGGTGGTGGTGCAGAGCACGACAGAGAAGGTTCAGCTTCTACGATAAAGGATTAATGCGGCTCAGGACCGGCAGAAGTCATGTGCCGATGATAAGTGGAGACCCATGGAATTTGAGGTCGGGGACCACTTTTCCTTGAAGGTCTCCCCTCTGTGTGGACAACAGAGGTTTGGAAGGGGAAGTAAGATTTCTCTCAGGTTCATCAGACAATTCGAAGTGTTGTGGAGGGTTGGCGAAGTGGCTTATCAGCTAGCGCTACCACCACCACTACTGAGGATACATGATGTTTTCCATGTGTCTAAGCTTCATCAGTATCTGTACGACGATTCACACATCCTCGACTAGGGAGAGCTAGATATCAAAGACAATGCAACCTTCGTTGAACGGCCAGTGTTGATCGACGGTCGTGAGGAGAAGGTGCTTCATGGATGAACCATCCCATTGGTTCGCGAGTTTTAGAGGCATGGTGGACTTGAGGAGAGTACCTGGGAGAGGGAAGTATTCACTCTTTCCCAGTACCCAGAGTAGTTTTGAGTTTTATCATGTTTTGTTAGTACATGTTTGATATGTAATGATTTACCTTGTTGACTATGTGATGTGCATTTTTCTTTTCTGTGAATGTGTGTTAAGTTTCATAAAGAATGGGGAGTGGAGGACCTGATTCCTCAGAAGGACACATTAAAGTGGATGTGCCTAATCTCTTGCGGGCGAGTCAGTTCTGCACAAAGTGGAAATTATCTTAACATGGAGGAATGGAAACCCCTCTCCCAGATGTCCAAATGGTTTAGTCTTTTGTTTTCCATGGTTGCACGGGAAAGGAGATGTTGGGAATTTGTGTTTTTTTAAGAGATAAGGTGTTCCTGTGTCAGAGAGGTTCACTCCTGAGAGGTATCTTCTTGGGTGGTTGTTCGGACCCCCCCCCTCTTTCATTCGGGTCATGGTTTTGATTTTCGAGGGCGAGAATAGTCTGAGAGGTATTTTATGTAATGGCCCAGACCGTCATAGCCCACCCCTTTTCAAAATTCCTGGACCCTAAGGGGGTTGCACCTCATTTCGGTGGGACTGATCAGCGTGACAGATAGGCGCAACCGATTACTACGACCTATCGGTGCAACCGATCGGTGCGACTGATTGGTGTCATCAAGTATTGTCAGGTCTTTCTTCTCCAGTATTTCCTGTAACGCCACTATTAGGCCCTTTTAACCTTTTTATGTGTTTTAAGGCTTTTTAGGCCCATAATTAATATATAAAAATTCATTTAAACCTCTCTACTAAATAAAAATTAATCCAGTCGTGTGTAACCACCCATCCTCATGGAAGAACCAAGATCTGACATCCAAGGTGTTCAAATTTCGTATCCCGTAACAATGGGATCTCATTTATTTATCAAAATTGATTTTTATTCTCCTTCCTCTTGGATAGTCGCCTATTACATGTGCGTTTTATGTCATTTGTTCTCGAGGAAAGTGGAGCACCTGTGCCGGAGCCCTACAAGTCGCACATCCTCTGTTCCAGGCGCGTGGGGAAAAATATCCATCATTGATCGATAAAGTAGGGATTTTCACCTTCGTAGATCCTTTCTGTGTATCATGCTAGGTGGGTAAGCATTTGCCTCTATAGAAATTTATGAAACCTAACATAATGTCGATAATGAACAGACCTTTATTCAATGAAAGGGGGTGTGATCGATGTTCTTTTGTACACATTATGTTGTTATGTGTTGTGAATTGTACTGGCCTATGCTCACTAAATATCATGGTCGTTGGTGGTCTTTCTCTGTGAACTAATACACCTCAGTGCTCCGGGATGTTTAAATAACAATAACATGGAATGGGTTAAATATGTATACTTGGTTAAATAAATTAAAAGCACCAGGATCGACCATTGATAACCCCAGTTAAAGCACAATGGAATTGAAATAATAGATTGTGTTAAATCATTTAAATCTGAAAATACCTGCATGGATGTGTCTTGTGTTTGTGGTAGCAGTTTGGTTGTTTCTTTCATGGGCCGATTGATGGGGGTGATACGGGTGGGGATGGGATCCCCTGTTATTGTACTTTCGATGGTTGTGAATTTGAGTCTGTGTGCTTATTCTACTTATATCACAAATTGGGGTGGAATCCTCTGTTGTTGAGAAACTATTCGCCCCATGATTTTGGAAACATTGGGCTGTATCTTAGGGTTTTCTTTGGTTGCAGTACTTCGAGGGATCTCACTTATCCCTTTTTTGTTGTGAATTTCCAAAAGAACTTGGTGTGAAAACTTAAATTGATGTTTCAATGTATCGTTCATTATTCTTGTGTTTATGCCTATTAGCTACCCGGTAGTGAAGAATTCACGCTAATGGGATCACTTGAACATGAAAATAAGAATGGTTTAGTGGGATATTGGTTTTGGGAATGAATTGTGACTTGGCCGTGAGTATCGTGACTTCTTTTGCAAATGAATAGTCAAAAGGGTGTTCCACATAGGTTTTGGAACCCTAGGTTGGGATGAGTGTTTGTTACCTATACATATATCTGTAGTTTTATGTTTCTTATTCGCACCCCACCCATGTTAAGCACTTAGTGTTGAACACCCCATTTCATGAGGAGGGTGTTTTTCCCAACACTTGTATAAGTGACTGGTTATAATCTCCTTTTCTTCTCCCTTTCCTGAATAGCCCAAGTCTGTTTGGGCAGGCTGTGATGGCCTGAAGTCCATTATTAGCACAAGATTCTTCTTGAAGGGTAGTTATGGTGGTTGGCCTAGGTGTCTGCGGGTAGGTTGTTTCCCAAGTGTCTTCAGGATAAGGCCCAGGTGTCTCTGTCCAGGTTTTTTCCCAAGAGTCTTTGGGTTGAGGCCCAGGTGTCTTCGGGTGTGGTAGCGTTTATTCTAGCCCAGCTATCTTTGGGTGTGACGATAGTTGTTCTAACTCAGGTGTGTGTGGACGGGGTTTGGTAGTGGGACTGTGTGAGGATATGGCCCAAGATTGTTCGGGTGGGGTGTGACTGTGGGACTATGGTTAAAATGTTGGGATTGGTTCGATGCGTAGAATGTCTTCAATAACCAGCGGAAATGTGGCGTGAGGTTCCTAAATATCGATGTGTTGTTACTATACCTTACTAGACTTTCATTATTTGGGGAGCTTTCCTTAGTGAGGTTGGGTGGATAGCTTTTTCCTAGATGTGTGTTTGTTTATCTCTTTTTCCACGGGACATTAGAATGTCTCCTCACTTGTGAACGAGAGCCTTTGGATTTCCCTACTGAGTATACTTGTATGATCACCCTACATGTATAAAACTCCTTTCACGTTTCCAGGAGGACATCAGGGATCGTTCAGAGCCGTACTAGCTTGGACCTTTGGGGCAGTTGCTGTTGTTGTTTTTGTTTTCATGGTATCATTTCACCATAGAGTTTTATGACTTATATCTTTTACCTTTGAACATGCATATGGGAGAGGTTTACTTTCAGCCGTACTTTCACTTATAGTTTTGGTGTTATGGAATTCACTATCTTATCTCCCAATCCTATTAAAAGAAAAATGGTAAAGCCTACCATTTAGTCTGTGATTCCAAACCCTTTGTGTTGGTCGCCACTCCAGGACCTATTGAAGGCGGGTTTTGGGGGTCATTATCTCTCCTTCAACTTAAATAAAAAATTTTCTGGAAATCTGATGACCCTTCCCTCCTTTTTGTGAAGGCGGGTCATGACAAATATAGACATAATGATTTCTTATCATTGAATCTTACACCTTGTAGTGAATAATCATGATCTTATTTATGTATACTTTTGGAAATAATCTCATTCACATGGGATCTATATATAAGAATTAGGAAATTCTCCAGCATAATATGAAATGGTATGTGGATCCAATACATTTTAAAAACTAATCAATTTAATTTTTATTGTTCACTAAAAAGTATGTATATTGGAAAATATATTTATTTAATCCTTATCATATACTAAAATAATAATAAATTTTCATTTATACTAATTGGGTTTTAATGAAAATAAGGGTTTTATTTAACCATAGTTTTCATGAAGGAAATTGGGAAATTTAAATGGATATATTTCAATTATATTGATCAATTTAATTTATTTAGTTACAAAAAATAGTATCTTAAATTTAATTACATCATGGTAATTTGGTAGTATTTCAAAATACATAAATTTTAAATAAATTTATTTTCAATTTTTTGATGATCATGTTGAAATGGAATCAATAGTGAGATCATAATATTTTATTTTTGGTGATGATTCACATTTATTTTGCATCAAATAAAATAATTTCATTGAGGACATTTTTCAATCCATTATAATTAATATCTATAAATGATTTTTTTTCATAGAAATGAATTTGTTTCTTAGATACAGTTTTTGTAAGGAATGAATTTTTTCTATATGAACAATATATACATATAAATTCTAAAAATTTTGTGAATATTAATGCTAAAATATAGTTCATACCATTGTAAAATGAGACAAAATTGAATTTACAATATTTTGATTTAATGTTGGATGTATCTGAAAATACCTAATCTGTGAAAATGGTATTTTTTGGTTAATGTGATTGTGTCATTTGATTTTTTTAAAATAAAATATTTTATTAATGGATTTGGATAAATAATATTTTCATGTAATTTAAATTGATACTTAATATAAAAAATATTTTTATAAAATGGAGTTTTTATAGAAATTAGGATTAATTGTGTTTATTGAGAAAGATTTTTTGTTTTAAGATGAAAAAAGGGTTATTTTTATAAATTTGAAATATTATTTTTATGAAATTATTTTCATATAAATTGATATTATTCATGAATTAATTCATGGATTGTGGAATACATCATCAAATAAATTATTTTGTAGTTATAATCCTATTTTATTTGATTTGAAATAATTTTTTGGAATTCAAATTTTTTATATCATAGGCATGTTTTAGTGTTTCAAACAAAATACTATTTAGTTTATACTAACCCTAATAAATTTCACCCTATAAAACAAGTGTAAATTATTTTTATGGTATATGTAATGTTAATAATTTATTCCTCATTAATATGTTTGTAACGAGCCAAAGATTCATTAATTGAAATCCCTCTTGATCTAGTTAAATGTCTCTTTATGTAAAATGTTTATATAAAATGTCAACTTCTTTGGTTTATGTTAAGATTTGTGACCGTTACTTTTATAGCAGTTGAACAGTGATCACATGATTAGTAAAAATATAAGGCGTTAACGAACCCAATTTACTCAGACAAAAGAATTGATGGCCTCATCCCATAGAATGGCTCCGTATGAAGTCCATTTTTTAGAGCTCGGAAAAGAGGTGGAATCCTTGAGCTTCACTATTGACCAAGCCCTAGCTGAGCTTCACCATGTCAAGCTCGAACGAGACAGTCTATGGGAAAAGTGGAGGTTGATAGAGATTACCACTCGAGCGATGTTATCCAAGCCACCCCCAGAGTCTGCCACCATCGCTCACCATACCCTTAGGCCTTATGCGGATATTTTAAGTGGATATGTATCAAATAGCTATTACTATGTTCATGTACGTTTTTTTGTATATAACAATGAATATACATTCTTGTCATTATTGATACATTGTAAATAGTTTTTGAAGTGCAAATAGTGTTTCTTAGTTACTATTTATTTATGAATTCTATTTCATTAAAATAATATATTTTTGAATTAAATAGTCTTTTAATAAAATATTATTATTATTATTATCAAATTTATTTTATTATATATAAATTATCATGTAATTTTATGAATGAAATTGTAATTTTTATTAAGGTTTCAAAGCCATTTTTGTCAAAACACGGGAATTTTCGATAAATGTGGGTTTTTATTTTAAAATTGAATATTAACATATTTATAAAATTATTTAGATAAAATAAATGTAATTTCTGGAATCAGGACATCGAAATTATCCAATGGTGAATTTTTCATAATTTTCTGAGACAATCAAATGTTTGGGTAAGCATTAAATACTGTTTAAATATATAATGTGATTTATGACATTATAATGACCCAATAGTGATGTAATAACATACAATATGATTTATTTTCGGCCAATATATGTTTTAACATTAAACTAATGTGATTTTGGGTTCGTTTGACTTACTTTTCAAATCATTTATGGACCCTTCAAGACTTATTAAACGCATTGTCTATTTAAATTGTTTTCCATGGGAGTGTGACTCACCTCCACATAAGAAAACCTATTATTTTAAGAAGTTCGGACTTTAGACTTATAAAATATTGTTTTCGTCTTCCCTTTTCCAAAAACCATGGGCAAAAACCATGGTATTGTTTGTGGTTTGGAATAATTTAATATTAGGGGTCCCAAACCTAAATAATAAAGAATTCCCTCACCTTTCCAACATAAACCCACCCAAGAGCCCACTTCCTCCTCACTCAAAGACTTTTCAAATCGTCCATCCTCTATCCTATTATCTCTGTAATCCTCTCAAGGTTCCCCAATATTCAAAGAATCCTCTCTCAAGCCTCTCTCATGCCATTGGAAGCACACTTCCAAGTAAGGGTTTGTTCTTCCTTTCTCGTTTTTGTCCAATTTTCATTATGTTGTTTCCCTTTTAGTTTCAATTCTGAATGCTGGAGTATGGTTTCGCACCTCCCTCATACTTCCCACTTTATGTTTTAATTATGGGAGACACCTTTCTCTCTCATTAAAGGCCTCCCATGTACACCTGTTACTATGCCGAAATTCCTAAAGGTACTTCTCTCTCCTCTTTTACATTCAAGAAATACATTTGTATCATGAATCTAAATTCCAATTTAATTGTTTGGAAATGTAAATATATTACCTCATTACTGTCCATTACATGTAAATATGATGAGGAACCCCTTTCTCCCTCATAAATATTTTTTATGAATTCTTATGTCACGCTAATACGCTGCCGAAATCGCACTGATTTTCTAAGCCAGTGTCATTGTGTAGTGAATACCATGCACATTTCACCATCATGGGTATTCACCATTAAGAACATTTACTTATTGATTATAAATTTTCATTTATTAATTTCACATTCCTTTATCATGGAATAAATTATTATGTTTTATGAATCCATGTTTTATGATCAATGTCGCACACTTATGCATGAAATGAAATGTTTAAGAAGGGTGCACCCTTATAGCACTCCAATGCTTTGGGTAATGTACAGTATCATGATACTTTAAGTGAAATGAGTGTTGAATCATGCTAATTCAAGTGCAATGAGAGTTTACTCATGCTTCATGTGCAATGTGGATTTACTCATTCTTTATATGCAATAAGCCTTGACTCATGTTAATTCCATGTTAAGTGTTGTTTCCACATTTCCATGTTATGATTTTAATGCTTTATCATGCCTTTATGTTAATGTTTCTCTTGTGTTATTTTGATATGCATATTGTCTAAAATTTATTTTACTCCTCATGTATTCCATGTTTATTCCCTATACTGGGCTTTATAGCTCACCCCTTTTCTTATGCATGTCCTCAGGTTATCCCATGCAATGCTATGTTCGAGGGAATGTAGTGGTCATGTAAATGAAGTTTTCAATAAATATGTTGTAATTCATGTTTTAAGTTGTTATGTAATGATCCTAATACCCAAAGAAACTAGAACTCTTGATCATCCATGTTGTATCAAGTGAATGGTTTATGAAATAAATCATGTTTAAGTTTGTAATAAAAATAGGGTTGTCATAGTTTGTATCAGAGGATAGGTTTAGTTTTTTTTTTGGGATTAGGATTAGAAAACCCTAGTAAAGCCTTAGAGAAAAGACTAAGTATAATAATAACATACCTAAGTTTTGGTAATTACTGAGTAAGTGGTTTATCAAGAAAATATGTCCCTGTCTAGATACGAGCAGGTATAGGCGGCTCTATCACAGATTTTTCCTATGGGTAAAACCAAAAAACACCGCTTTGAGCTAGACTCGAACGGGAACTTGTGCACGACAACAGGCCTTGCTGCATTCTTGATTACAACACTCCCAGGGGATATGTTTTGATAAATTCACATGCTTAGTATGAACCCTTATGAAGGGAATAAAAAAAATTCCCCTCTGAATATATGTTAGAAAGTAGCACATGAAAAACCTAGATTGAAGCCTATAGACTCATGAGTTAAGGAAATAAAAGTTTATTTACAAGTCATCAACATTTGTCTTTGTATTACCCTTTATGTGTTACACCATAAAATTCCTTTTATTCCAGCCAATGGTCAATAATAGGAGGACTCAGGCTAACAACCTATGTAAAGATCAGTGTGATGACTATACTAATGAGATGCACAATCCAATGAGAGTGGGAATCGCGAACATTGTCATGCTTCTCTCTCGGCTAACTCATGATTTGAATAGAAGCATGGGTCAAGATGAACGTTCAACCCCCTATAAGAAAGAACAAGTCACTATCAAGAGCTTCATGAGACAAATGCCTACTAATTTTAGTAGATAATTTGATCCCACGATCGCAGAACAATGTATCATCCACATTGAAAAGATCTTCTCCATCCTTCAATGTTCTGAAAAATGGAAGGTTCTCCTGGTGGCTTATCGTATGGAGGGTGAAGCTGATCACTAGTGGACGTTGATCAAAAATAAGAAACTTGAGGAGATGATCGATGTGTTGGAATGAATGGATTTCTGGAAGATATTTTTCAATAATTATTTTCCGTGAACCCTGCGGCTTAAAATGGAAAGGGACTTCTTTTCCTGTAAACAGAATGAAGACTAATTTGTTCTAGCGTATGAGGAAAACTTCACAAGGCTTTCAAGATATGCTTCCGGCTTTGTCATTACCCCTGAATGCAAGGTTGACCGCTTCTTTGGTGGGCTGAATCCTAGCCTGTGGGAAGAATTTGAGATATGTGACTCCGACAGCTATGAGGAAATTGTCTGATGTTCCCTCAAGGTTAAAATGAAGATCAGGGAATCACATGGGTATCATGGGGACATAATGAGTAAGGTGGAATTAAATTCTTGCCATCCGATTGATAAATCCAATGGTGCTAAGAAGATCCAGCACCCCACTTTCAAAATGTGCGGAAAGAAGCACCCTGGAAATTGCCTCAAGGGGATAAGGAAATGCTTTAGGTGTGGAATAGAAGGGAACCTAGCTATTAGTTGTTAGCAAGAAAGACCTACAGCTGTGACAAAGGAGAGTAATGCTCCATTCGAACCTCAAATCATTTTTCATTGCTACAACTGTAATGAACTATGGAACTTTTCAAATCAGTTCCCTAAACCAAGGGTTTTCGGAGGCAACCAACAACCTCCAAGGAAGCAAGGAAGAGCCTTTTCCATCACTTCTGCCGAAGCAAACCCCAAAAACAAAGTGCTGACAAGTACACGAGTTATTTATTCAAGAATAGAGAAGGTAATTTTGATTCTGGTTCTACGCATTCTTTTATATCTCCAATGTTTAGTTGAACAATCCCATCCCCACCACAAATCATGGAAGTGAAGATGTCGGTGAGTACGACAGATGGGGCAATAATTGCATCCCATGAATATAAGTCCTCCCCTGTTATAATCCATGGATTGAATTCTGGAAAACCTCATAATACACCCTCTAGTGGAATTTGATGCAATTCTTATCGTGGATTGGCTTTCCTTATATAGATCCAACATAAATTTTCGGGAGAGGGAAATGACAAACCCTATGGAGAATAGACCCCTGATTTTTTTACAAGTGTAAGGAGGAAGATGAATGTCTTTTATCTCCATCATATCAAGCATGGATATTACTAAGCTATGAGAACACCTATCTGGCTCAGATGATTGAGTCCAAGGAAGAAACCATCCTTTAAGAAATGACTATTGTGAGGAAATTCGCTGAAGTGTTTCCCTGAGGAACTCCCTGGACTTCCTCCTAGAAGAGATGTTGAATTCGCAATTGATCTTATATGAAGGGCGCTACCAATAACAAAGAATCCATATGGAATGGTTGTCGTGGATCTCAAAGAGCTGAAGAAACAACTACAGATGTATCTGGATAAAGGTTTTATACACCCAAGTGCTTCATCATGAGGTGCACCAGTCCTCTTCATCATGAATAAGGATGGGTCAATGCAGCTTTGCATCGACTATCGTGAACATAACAAAATCACGAAAAAGAACATGTATCCATGCCACTGATCAATGACTTGTTAGATTAGCTGCATGGAGCACAATACTACTCGTTGGTAGATTTGCGGTCAGGATATTATCATGTAATGGTGAAGAAGGAAGATGTCCCCAAGACTGCTTTTCATACATGATATGGGAATTATGAATTCATAGTAATGCCTTTTGGACCCACCAATGCTCCAGAAATCATCATGGAATTGATGAATAGAGTCTTTAGAGATTACCTAGGAAAATTTTTGGTAGACATTATAGATGATATTCTAATATACTCCAAAACCAAGGAGGATCATGAATAGAATTTAAGAACTATACTAGAGACTTTGTGCATGTATAAGCTCAATTAAAAGTACATGAAGTGTGAGTTCAGGTTGAAGGAGTTCTCATTATGGGGCCATATCATCACAATAAATGAGATATATGTGGATCCCTCCAAACAGATGCAATTGAGGGATGGCTGAGGCCAACAACAGTAATGTATATCCGTCGATTTTTGGGGTTAGCTGGATATTATCGATGATTTGTGAGAAATTTATCACGATTGTCCAACCCCCTTACCAAGCTAACTCTAAAGGTAATCAGTTTTTTTGGTGTGATGAATAGGAAGAAACCTTCAAAAAGTTGAAACAGAGGATTATAACTTCTCTCGTTATCACTTTACCAACAATTGGGGAAATTTTTGTGGTATTCAATTCTGTTTCAAAGAAGGGCTTAGGCTGTGTGCTGATGCAGAATGATAAATTGATATCCTATGCCTTCAGGCAGCTGAAAATACATGATTGAAACTATACAACGCATGATATGGAGTTGGATGAAGTGATCTTTGCCTTGAAAATGTGGCAGCATTATCACTATGGAGAGAAATGTGAGATATATACTGACCACATGAGTCTTAAATATATATTCCCTTAGAAAGAGCTTAATAAGTGCCCGAGAAGTTGGATAGATCTCATCAAGGATTATGAATATTCAATACAATACCAAACTGGGAAAGCAAACAAGGTGGAAGATGCCCTAAGTAGAAAGGACCCAGTGATTCTATCAATGATGAGAATTGAGAAATATCCAATCTTCTTAGACTGGATGAAAATGGAGATGGGAATCATGAAGAAGGGAACATCATCAACCCTTTCACAAATGATTACTTAACTGTCTCTTTTGGAAAGGTTAATGGATGCTCAAACAGATGATGTAGGAATTCAGGAAAAAGTGGAAGCAATACAAAAATGGAAATCCTTGGGGTTTAATGTTAATGAAGAAAAAATTGTGCGATTTGGGAAAAGGCTATGTGTTCCATTACGTCTCGAGTAGATGAATAAACTTTTGGATGATGCACATAGTTCAAATTTATTTTTTTACCTAGGGAACACAATAATGTATCGATATCTCTGAGAAAACTTTTGGTGGGATAATATGAAAAAGGGGATCGCTGAATATACATCAACGTGCTCAGTGTGCAAGCATGTGAATGTAGAGAGGCTGAATTCTAAGGGGATGGTACAACCACTGCCCATACCAGAATGGAAATGGGAGAACATCAACATAGACTTTATCACCGGACATCCAATGACATCCAGAGGAAACAATGCACTCTGGGATGTTGTGGATAGTCTTACAATGACTGCACACTTCATTGATATTTGGGTGGATTTCTCATTGGATCAATTGGAACGAATATATATTAGGGACGTGGTAAGGCTGCATGGAGTGACACTATCTATTGTGTCTGACCGAGAACCAAGATTCACTTCTATGTTTTGGTAGTGTCTTCAACATTCTCTGAATTTTGAACTGAACTTCAGTACAACTTATCATCCTCAAACTGATGTCCAATCCAAGTGGACTATCCAAACACTCGAGGACATGATGAGAGTGTGCTCAATAGACATTAAAGGAGGATGGGATCAACATCTTCATCGGGTTGAGTTCTCTTATAATAATAGTTTCCACTCAACCATCCAATTGGCACCATATGAAGCCCATTATGGGAAAATGTGTAGAACACTGGCATGTTGGGATGAGGTCAGTGAACGTAAGTTGGTTGGACCGGAAAAGGTCGAGGAAATTATGGAGAAGGTGAAAACATTTCAGCTGCATATTAAGGCAGCCTAGAGTCGACAGAAGAGTTATGCTGATAATCATCGACGATACCTTGAGCTTAAAGTTGGAGACATGGATTTTCTACACATATCTCTGTGGCAGATGGTCATTGGGTTTATAAATAAAAGGAAGTTAAGTCCAGGGTACATTGGCCCCTTCAATATTCTTGATCGTGTCAGGGCTATGGCCTATCGGCTAGCACTTCCACCTACCATGGACAAGGTACTTGATGTCTTCCATGTATCCCTCTTATAGAATTACATACTGGACCCTTCACATGTACTCTCATCTGAGGTGGTACAATTGGAGGATGATCTTTCTTATTAGATGCAACAAGTGAATATTTCTGATCGTGGAGAAAAAGTTATACGAAATAACACAAATTCACCTTGTCAAGGTGTTGTGGTGAAACCACAAGTTTGAAGATGTGACTTGGGAATCAGAGGAAATGATGAAGCTGTGTTACCCATATCTGTTTTAGTGTGGGAAAAAGGAAATTTCTAGGGTGAAATTTCTTTAGGGGGGAATATTGTAACGACCCAATGTTTCATTAATGGAAATCCCTCTTGATCTAGTTAAATGTCTCTTTATATAAAATGTATATATAAAATGTCAACTTCTTTGGTTATATGTTAATAGTTGTGACCATTACTTTTATAGTCGTTGAACATTGAACACATTATTAGTATAAATATATGGATTTAATGAAACCAATTTACTCGGACAAAAGAAGTGATGGCCTCATCTAGTAGAATTTCTCTATAGGAATTCCATTTGTTGGAGCTTGAAAAAGAGGTGGCATCCTTGGGATTCGCTCTTGACCGAGCCCAAGCTGAGCTTCACCATGTTAAGCAAGAACATGACCATCTAAAGGTAAATTAGATTTTGATACATATTACCACTTGATCGATGTTATCCGAGCCACCCCAATAGTCTATCACCATCGCACACCTTACCCTTTGGTCTTATGCAGCTATTTTAAGGGGTTATGTAAAAAATATCTAGTACTATGTTCATGTACATTAGTTATTTTTATATAATAACTAATATAAATTCTTGTCATTAGTGATACATTGTAAAAAGTTATTAAAGTGCAAATAGTGTATTTTAGTTATTATTTAATTAAGAATTATATTTTATTAAATTAAGGGATTTTTGAATTAAATAATATTTTAATAAATTATTATTATTATTATTGATAAATTAGTTTTATTATATATTAATGATCATATAATTCCATGAATTCAATTGTAATTTTTATTAAGGTTTGAACGCCATTTTTGTCAAAACCTATGAATTTTTTATAAATGAAATTTTTTGATTTAAAAGTAAAAATTAACATATTTATAAAATTATTTAGATAAAATATATGTTATTTCTGTAATCAGGACGTTGAAATTATCAAACGGTGAATTTTTCATAATTTTCTGTTATAGTCAATTTTTGGGTAAAAATTAAACATTGTTTAAATATATAATGTGATTTATGACATCATAATGACCTAATAGTGATTTAATAAAATAATATAAGCTTTATGTTCGGCCAATATCTGTTCTAACATTAAAATAATGTGATTTTGGGTTTGTTTGACAATCTGTTCAAAGCATTAATGGACCCTTCAAGACTTATTAAACACCTTGCTATTTTAAATTTTTTCCATGGAAGTGTGACTCACCTACATCTAAGAAACCCTAATATTTTTAGAATTTCACACTTTGGACATATAAAATATAGTTTTCCAGTTCCCTTTTCCAAAAACCATTGTCAAAAACCATGGTATGGTTTGTGGTTTGGAATAATTTAATATAAGGGGTCCCAAACGTAAATAATAAAGAATTCCCTCAAATTTTTATATAAACCCACCCAAGAAACCACTTTCTCCTCACTCAAAGCCTTTTGAGTTCGTCCAACCTTTGTCCTACACTCTCTATAATCCTCTCATGGTGCCCCAAGCTCCCAATAATCCTCTCTTAAGACTCTTTCAAGCCGTTTGAAGCACACTTCCGAGTAAGGATTTTTTCTTCCTTTCTCGTTTTTGCCCAATTTTCATTAAGTTTTTTTCCATTTTAATTTCAATTATTAATGTTGGTGTATGGTGTTTAACCTCACTCATACTGCCCTATTTATGTTTAAATGATTGGAAACCCCTTTCCCTCTCATTAAATGTCTCCTATGTACACCCGTTACTATGCTGATATTCTGAAAGGAACTTCTCACTCCTCTTTTACATTCAAAAAATACTTTAGTGTCATGAATCAAAATTCCATTACAATTGTTGGTACATGTATCTATATTACCTCCTTATGGTCCATTAAATGTAAATATGATGTGTAACCCATTTTTTCTCTCATCATCTATTTTTATGAATTCTTATGTCACGCCGTTACGCTGCCGAAATCACACCGATTTTCTAAGCCAATGTCATTGTGTAGTGAATACCATGCACATTTCACCATAAAGGGTATTCACCATTATGAACATTTACTTATTTATTATAATGTTTCAATTATGAATTCTTCATTCCTTTATCGTGTAATAAAGTATTATGTTTTATGGATCCTTGTTTTATGATCCATGTGGCACTCTTATGCATGAAATGAAATGTTTAAGAAGGGTGCGCCCCAATAGCCCTCCAATGCATTAGATAAAGTATTGTATCATGATTCATCATGTGAATTGAGTGTTGACTCATTCTAATTCAAGTGAAACTAGGGTTTACTCATGGTTCATGTGAAATGAGGATTTACTCATGTTCTATGTGCAATGAGCCTTGGCTCATGCTAATTCCATGTTAACTGTTGTTTCCACATTTCCATGTTAAGATTATCATGATTTGTAATGACTTTAGGTTCAGGTTTCTCTTGTGCTATATTGATATTCCTATTTTCTAACATGTATTTTACTTCTCATGTATTCCATGTTTATTCCCTTACTAGGCTTTATAGCTCACCCCTTTTCTTATGCATGTCCTCAGGTTATCCCATGCAATGCTAAGTACGAGGGAATGTAGTGTTCATGTAACAGATGTTTTTAGTAAAGATGTTGTATATCATGTTTTAAGTTGTTATGTAATGGTCCTAAGCCTTAACGAAATTAGACCTCTCGATCATCTATGTTATATCAAGTGAATGGTTAATGTAAAAAATCCTGTTTAGGATTGTAATAAAAGGAGGGTGGTCATAGTATCTATATTAATGAATTATTTAGTTTGTGGGGATTATATATTATATTTTGGTATGACCACTTGACATTGGTTTCAGTGTCAACATTTTTACATAATATTTTAAATTATATATATTTTTTAAAATAAAAACTTTTGATATAAATTTTTTTTTGGTAATTTTTTTTTTCAAATTAGATTTTACATGTGGAGGTATGTTTAGTGGTTTGGAAACAAAAGAAAATATTCTTCCCCAAATGATTATTCTTTCTCATCCAATGGTAAACCTCCACAGAGTGTCAAAAAATTCCCTTAAAACAATGTGGAATCCAAGCCTAGGTATTATATATAACATAGAGTTAGATAAACTTGTATAAACCATTGAAATATATTATGTACAAATAATTTATGAATATTTGGAATATGGGAGAATAGAAAATGCTATGATATTCAATGATTTATAGAGTTACTACTTCGATGAATTGAATAACTATAAATAATAGCATTTATTAACTAAGTTTAAAATGAAGTGAAACAACAATGAAAATATTTTGTATGATTCATCATTATTATATTCATTATGATAGAACTACATGTAGTTTTTTAATATATCTTGAATCTATATGTGTTGAGTAATAATGTGGAAAAAATATTTTGAAATGGAAATCAAAATATCAAAAACCTCATAACCATGAATGAGAATTATATTTTTCTTATAAAATTCATAAATCATTGGCTATTTCAACTTTTAAAAATCCTATTTTTATTAAAACAAGTAAATGAATTTTTTGTAATATTTAATAATTTATTTTAGTTTGTATGTAATTTTCTTGTTGAATTTATTAGTTGGAATATTACCTATAAGACAACAACTACATCAACAAGATAAAATTATTTTTTTCACCTTCACCCCAAAATATTGTGTTTTTTGGTTTCCTTAATTTTTATATAACATGATCAAGGTTAACAATATCCTTTAAAAAATTTAAAAATTCTTACCATTCATCACTTATGAGAGTAATTATGTAAATAACATTTTAGTATTTAAATTTTATCAACAAATAAACAAATTGAGTCATTTCCACTTCAACTATAAAATCATGACCATAAAAATAATTCCATGTGAACCTAATATAGTGGCTAAGATGTATAGAAGTATCTCATTTTAAATGATAATTATAATTAATAATAATTTTTTAATTGATGTGGACAATTTACATTGTAATGTATTCATTCTCGTGATCCCTATAAAAAGATTCCTTATCCAAAAACCTATGTGTTTTAACAAAATATTTTTTAATGTCTCATATTCCAATACAAATATATTGACAATAAATTTATCAAATTAAAGAAATAATGGGAAAAACATAATTCTTCTCAATGGTATATGTATTCTAAATTATTTTTTTCATAAAATCTAAATCATGTTATGAAATATTATTTTTTTATTCATGATTCTAAATTACAATATAATTCCCAACCTCACATAAGGAAATATTAATGATAAAATATATATTTTAGTTAATCAAAATATAAAAAGATATAAAAAATAACTAGTTGAAAAATACCAACTTGATAAATAAATTTTCTTTTCAATTAAAATTATCTCTCTTTTCCATAAGAACAAATTCCAATATTATCCTTCGAATAATGGATATTAATTACTATATTTTCAATAACATCGATAGTCCATGTTTTTTTTATATTTACTAATGATATTAAAACACTTATCCCATAAAATTTTAATTCATTGAAATATATTTCACTCATTTTTTTGGGTCCCAAATAATTATACATTTATTCCATGGACACCCAAATATAGCTAGAATTTATATAATAGATAAAATAATATCATTTTGTAAATAAATTGATCTCTGGTTTATAAATGTGAGATATGTTCGTTAAATAAGTGATAGATCCATTTTTTATTGTCCAAGAATAATTATATTCTAATTATATTCATCTTATACCAGTGAAGTAAATTCTGAAAAAAAAATTTTAAACGTCATCATCTAATCTATGTTTTTGTGCATATAAATTTTTTATTTTTGTATTCATTGGGATACTATGAAATTGACAGTGTTATATCATAGATATTTTTCCCACCTCCCTTTTTATACTTCATATTGCTATATTTTATAAAATAATTACATTAATCAAGTGTTTTTATATAAGACCCTAAAAATGAATAATTATTATTTTATCACATTTAAATAACAGTTCTACATGAATATATTACAATTAAATATTTTCCCACTGATAGATTTTTCTAAAATGACACAATAATCATCTATGATATCAATATTATTGGTATAAAAAACTTGAAAATAATTATTTAATTGTAAATTAAAATATAATACCTCATTGGGGAACAAGGAAAAATTATATATTTTTTTCATCATACACTTCAAAAATATTATTTTCATTGAAAATAAAATATTATTCTATTGAACTAAATATTGTATTATCAATTGCATTTTTCCTTAAATAATCATTTTAATAATTCTTAATTAATTTTATGTTTGGTGATATTTTACATATATGATTATATTGGGATTTCATGGTTTCTTACCACAACCTAGGATCTTTCCTTATTCCAATATTCCATTCTATCTTACTTCCCATAAAAAGTTAGCGAATATTGGAAGTGTGTGTTCTAATTTAGATTATATTGATCTTCCAATTTGGTTCTAATCTAGTCATCATATATAAAATAGTTTTGAAGTTACACATTAATATTTAATTTCTCGATATCACATGATTCCCTTAAAGTAATAAATGTATTTGCTGATTTGAAAAGTAATGATTTCAATAAACATAAAATATACTTATTATTATAATGATTAAAATATGAAAATAAATATTTTTGAAGTTTTTCATTTAATATATATTATATTTTGATGGTTTAATTTTTATTTTAAAAAAATCATATCAAGTGGAATATGAATTTTTGTGAATGTCATTCATGTTAAAATTTAAACTAAGGGACCAACAAGAGTATGCTCATTTGGAAGGTAGTATCACATTAAGTGATTTTATTTGAATCACCCACCCATAATTAATAGTAAATGGCATCTATATCATATCACAAGTAATTCCATGACAATATGATTGAATAACTAAAATAATTTTTATGAATGTTATGTTTCGTACATGTGTATTCAATGATACATCAGACATAAAATCCGAATAATTTTTGATATATTTTATTTCAATCATAAAAGACCAATTATTGGTTCCACTGATGTAAAATAGACTATTGGTAGTTTTAACATTCTCTTAGGATGGATATATTTTAATAAATGAAAATATATTTTCCATTGGTATTTTTTTATGGTAGAAAATGGAAAAATGAAAATTAATAGTGGTTGATTATATTGATGATCAGTATGGTACGAAAAAAATCCTCATACAGGATGAAATGAACTTTTCAGATTTAAAAATTTGGTTTAAAAACATTATACCAAATAACAATTTTGTTCTATTTGGAAATATTTTATCTGTGAAAATGTAGAGTGATGAAGCATTTCAATTTTAAAAATATTTCTTTATTGTGTGTATGAATATTAAATTTTTTTTTGAATTATTTTAACACTTTTAATGTATCTTCCAATATGGAAAACTAATGTATCACTATAATGAACATAGTCTGTTAAAATATATTAAATATAAAATAAAAAAATTGATAAAAAAATACATTAAAAGATTAGTAAATAATTTTGTGTATCATGTTAACTCAAAAAAATAATATGAATATATTTATATAGGAATAAGAATAGTGTAATGGAAGAAACATGTGTTAATATTTTATCGAGATCTTATTTATCTCTTAATTATTTTAAAACAATTTAAAAACAACTCTAATTAATAATATATTATTTTACACTAATGGGGTAAAACGCGACATAAACCAGGTATTCAAATATTTATAATAATCCATTATAAATATTGAATTCATTACAATATTTTTAGAGTATAATAATTAAAATTTCTTGAAAAAATGAAAAATATTCCTACTTTATTTAGTTATAAAATAAATAAACATATATTTTATTGAAAAATTAAAATAATCCAATCTAGAAAATAATATATAACAATAAATAGAGAATTATAATGGTATATAAATATGTATTCTTACTTTGTGGGAATGTGTAGATTGGTCATGTAGTTTCTCGTATAGGGATTCCATCACATTTATCTAGAACTATGGATCTCTATAATTAAAATAAATTATCCTTTATTAGAAATTTTAATAAAATTATACTATTTAAAAATTTCATTACACTTTTTATCAATAATATTTTTGAGAAAGGTCCATATGAATATAAATGATAATTATTCTCAAATATATGAATATAAATGTAAAAAGTATTAGTAGATTTTTAATATCATAATCCTTATATTAATTTTGAAGGTGTATTATAACTTATACATTGAGAATGGTAAATAAGAAAACTAAATTTATGGATTGATACCATCTGATTTATTTACTGTTTCTACTTGTGTATATTAATACAAATTAGGTTGGTTAGTCACTATAGACATTTTATATTTAACTATGAAATCAATATATGTGTACCTGTAATATTAATAAATGAAAAAAATTGTAAATGTGATATAAATTTTAATATATTGGTGATAAATCAGAATAACATTTTTTCCATGAATAAAATATCAGGTGGGATACACAACATTCTTTTTATGGTTTTAATTTTATTTTGAATAAGAAATTTCATCACATTTTCATAGTAACATATCATAAAAAATCACATTTTCTTCATAATAAAGGATTATCACTCTAAAAAGTATAGCCACTAAATTATATTATGAAATTTTGGAATACACCAAAAGTCACTTATTTACAAACAATGATTATCAAACACAATATTTCATATAAATATAAAAATTCTATTCACATTAGATAAAATTATAAATTATATAATATTTATTTTTATAGTGTAACTAAAAAATGAATTAAATGATATGATCTAATACTATATATTTAATTATTCTAATTTTAATATTAATTTTTCATTTTTCAAATAAACACCATTAAATAATATAACTATTAACTATTATAAATTTATATAATTGAATATGTAAAATTATAATAAACATTTGAAAAACAATAAAATAATGTTTACTATAATAATTGTTTTAATATTTTAGGCACCAAATGTTTGACTATGAAAAACAAAATTTATTTAATTAATAATTTAATATCACTTAGATATTAAATAAGTTTAATATAATAAAATCCTTATTTTGAATATGAACATTTAAATTAACCAATAGTGAAATTTTATTAACTTTTTGAGAAATTTTTTTTGAGAAAACACTAAATATCGATTGAATTGATACTATTTGTATCATGAAATCATAATAAATCAAAATTATATAATATTTGAAATATAGGCTTCCCCCACCAAATGTTGGATTATCACTTATAATAATATGCTCGTGGACAAATGATACAAGATGAAATACACTGTAAAAATATTTTTTGGCAACATACATGATCTTCCCTCATTCTAACATAAATAATCTTAATAGGAAAAATATTTTGATACACCCCGGTTGTATGATTTTAGTTTATTCAAAATCCAATTATAAACAGTAATGCCCCAACCCCAGTTACACAAAGTCGGTGTGTTATTTCATAACATTGGCATGATCTAAATGGATCAAAATCTCGAAATACCCATCAGTTAGATGCCTTGGAAGCACTAGATACATTGATAAGTTTTACACTACATTTTAAAATAAAAACCAACAAAAACTATATCTCCATTTACCACATTCATCCCTTAGACTATCCCAACAAGTCATTCATAATATTCGTCTTCACATCCTAGGAAAAATAAAACATAGAATGGATGAGCTCAAATACATAGTAAGGATAAGAATATAGCAGAATCTTTCAAGAATAATAATAAATATTTAAGGAAATGTATAACACTAAAAAACAAGCCTTTAAAACTTAAACATCATCAGAATATGGAAAATATAAATCAAATAATGACATTTCCTTATTCAAATGGAAATTTTACCAAACCAATAATCACATATAATATCAATATCCAATTTCATAATGTTGGAATGCAGAATGTCAGACTTCATAACCACTTAGTAAAGGCCTTGTTCCAAGACTAAAAATAATATTTTTCCAAGTCCTTGTGCTAAGAAACTCATTTGTCTCATTAGACCTTCCGATGCATCGAGGAACTATAGAGGGCTCCCCCCAAAACATAATAAGTCTAATATATCATGCATATTAAAACCTTTATACATAACATAAAAATTCGTATTATAAATATCATAAGAAATGTCAATACTATATCCATAAACCATGAATGGTGTAAAAATAACACATCCACAGTCAACCATATCACAAAATCTTCAATAAAAAATTAAATATTTGTATCATAATATTCAACTTCAAATATGCTTAAAATCAATCAATGGATGTTGACATAGATGATATCAATATATTTTGTAGTTAAATATCTCCTTCTACTGTGAAATAATTTAAAAGTTATATAATAATAAAAGAAAACATTCATTTTGAGAATATTCATATATTCTTGTATGGGAATCTTTGACGATGTTATAATGGTGGAAAATACATGCACCCACCGTATAAGTTAAAAAAGATATTCTGGCCTTAATTTTGTCAAAAAAGTCATAAAGTACCTTGTTTAGAAAATGACAGAAAGAATCCTTTAAAAACATATATGGTAAAAGAAGGGAAAAATTGACTATAACAATTATTCTAGTAAATAGTAAAAAAAATTTGAATTATATTTTTAGGAAAACACAGATCTGGATGATAAAGAAGTCCCACTAGATATTTACGTATTAAAAACCTCAGATAAGTAAATAGATTATAGAATTAACCCTTACATTGTATTTTTACATAGTATATGGTATGTTAACCTCTAGTATATTATTTTTAACATTGTTATTAAATTATAAAATAAATATATACATAAATATGATATCATATATTATCCTATAATATTTCTTTGTTAACAATATTTCAGTAGTATCATTATTTCAGTTGTTAACTGATTTTTTTTCCTTTAAATGATTTGTTACAAAAGCATTGTTTGATATGTATAGGAAGTATTCAATTCATATACTGAATTATATTATGTTCATAAACATTATTTTTAATAATAAAATGAAAATTATTATTGATTTTTTATGATGAGGAATGAATCTCTAGCATTCATGGAGACGGTAATTCGTACGTACGCACTAGCGACAATATCATTATATTGATGGTGAAATCATATGTAACTGTATGTTATATCACATATATAGAATCATTAAAACGTTATATTTATTATTTATATTAGTTATACTCATTATTATACACATTCAAATAATGAAGTTTTTGAAAAACAAACTACACCACGAGGTGGAGACAGTAAGTCAAACGTACCCACGTATGGTGACTTTGTCATTTATAGTATGAATAGAGTAATGAATATGGTTGTACAATATTTATAATAACATCACATTATGTATAATTTACTAGATATTTTATTTTGGTATGGAAACAACAATGAAAGATGAAGTGGAAGAAGAAGAAAAATTGAAAGAGGGTGGTTAAATTATTACCTCTTCTTCAGGTGTTTCCAGTTAAGTTGATCAAATGGTCTCTTAAGATGTCTTTCTGATAAAATCAATGTCATGACCCCCTCCCACCAAAGATGTCTCTCTTGATATGGAAATGGGGAAAGGGAGATAATGACCCCCGAGTCCAGCCCCTAGTAGGCCCCGGGGCAGCGACTAGCACAAAGGGTATGAGTTTTTCACAAATATGGGAGGCATTACCATTTTTATTATTTATGATCGGGAAATTAGACAATTAAACCACCAAAAATGAAAAGAAAAAGTGTATAGAAATAAACCCAAACCAATACCACATGCATGTCTAAATAGTTCTGAATCAAGGTACAAGTACATGAAAGCTCAAAAGTATAATACTAAAAGAAACAAGAGTACAACAACTGCAACAACTCCAACTGTCCTGACTAGTAGGGTCCCGCACGATCCTTGTAGTCCTCCTGGAAACTTGAATGTAAACATAGGGTGAGCATACAAGTATACTCAGTAGGGAAACCTAAAGCTCTCATGCACAAGTGGGGAGACATCCTAATGTCTCGTGAGAACATCTGAAGAAACCAAGCATGGAATTCTATCCACCCAACCTCACCAGCCACACTCACCAGAAACACAATCACAACAGGTAGTAGAATATAAGAACATGAGTATTGGGTACCCCACACAATTTCCCACTAGTTAGATACTCTTCCTAATGGTGAACGTCCTGATGCTACTACACTCTTCCCACCTGCACACATCTGGGCCTCAAGAACCACACATCTCGCCTGCACACACCTGGGCCTCACAAACACACATCCTGCCCGCACACACCTGGGACTCACAACCACGTATCCGAACCGCACAAACATGGGCCTCAAAACCACGTATCCCGCCCGCACACACCTGGTCCTCACAACCACGTATCCCGCCCACACACACCTGGGCCTCACAACCATGTATCCCGCCCGTACACACCAGGGCCTCTTCTCGAAGGTTCTTGGGAAAATAGTAAAACCTTCCTAAAGATTCATGGGCTAAACCACCCCAATCCAAACCTACCCGAAGAGTCTTGGGTGTAAGGTCGCCTCAAGCCATTACATCCTAATGAAGAAGGAGAAGGAAGGAGCTAGTAACTAAGGGAAAAACACCCTCTCCCATGAAATGGGAGTGTTCGACACTAAGTTTTCAACATGGGTGGGGTGAGATAAAACACAAAGATAAAGATATATATATATATATATATATATATATATATATATATATATATATATATATATATATATATGCCAAACACTGAGCTGAACTTGTGGATTCCTAATAGAGAACTGATCACGTGCCTCGACACTGCTACGACGAAGCATGCTTACAACAAACAACCCAAACCCCATTTAGGTTTTCATTTTTCAATGGAATCAGCTTATTAGTTCCTTAACTACTGGGGAACTATCCAAAACCAGCCACATCGATCATTCGTAGAAACATATTCCTGCCATCCACAAATCAAGTTAGAAAAACACAAGCAACACAACCAAGTCCCTAATTAAAAACCAACCAACCCATTGATTATTATTCCCATTCCATTACCATGCCCCAACATTCATTAACTCTTCCAATTTTATTTATTATTCAAAACCCATAGTTTGTTCAAATTCAAACCCACCACGGCTGCCCCACTTCCAACCACCATAACCAACAAAGCATTCACACCAACCCACAAATAAGCCAATCACAACCCCACTGCCCACCCAGTTCACAAAAACCCACAAAACACCCCCATAACATGCCACGTATCCAAGAAAACACCAAAAAGTTAATTATTTATGTTTAGTCAACCGGGGGGATCACCCAAGGGTTCCATATTTTAAATTACCCAACATTATGTGATTATCTAAATTCCACATTCAACAAAGTTCCTTTCACAAAAACGGTCAAGAAAGAAAGGGAAACATTAAATTGCATAAGAAAAATCCCCCAATGACTGTGATTTTCCATAGGCATAAGCCTATTCAATTCCCAACATAATGTCACAGGATATGAAGATAAACATAATAACTTTTCCATCCTCGTTATTTAACCAGTTATTATCTTCATTTAAAGGTTCAACTATTTATCATGAAAACAAGAGGATACCCACCCTGCATGATGCACAAATTTAGAGAGATGAAGGTATGATCCCTACCTCAACAGGTTCTGATCACAACACTCCCCATATCAAATTTAGAAGATGTTATTCGGTATCTGTTGCTTCTGAAAAAACCCGAAAAAAACATCCTCGGTGGAATCTGGGAAGGAAAGCCAGAAGTAAAAAACAACGGATCCAAGCTCAGAAGTTCTGAATCATCATTACGATCCTGTGGCCACAGACGGATCGTAAATCGGAGCTTGAACGAAGAAGTTGTGGAACAAAAAGAGCCTTTGAGTCTCTTGGGAGTGCTCTGCATAGAGGAATGGGGAGAAGATGGGTGAGTTGAAAAGGAGGAGAGGGCCCCTCCTTTTATAGGCGTGAAAAAAAAAGTATACAGCGTGTACTTTATGGTACACGATGTGTACTCGGCCATTTCACATGGTCAGCACGTAACATCCAACACGGCCCTCAACGCAGCACGTGGTCGTTACCTAGTCAACACACGGTTTGAGGGTAACACATACGCGGGGAGAGACTACACGACCTGTCTTTTGGGGTACACAACATGTACACATTTATTTGACACGATAATGACATGACTCCAACACATCACATGACCTTTGAATGGTCAACAAACGGTTTGAGGGTAACACATATGCGGGGAGAGACTACACGACATGTAGTTTGGGGTACATGGTGTGTACCCATTTATTTCACATTTCAAGGACACGTCATTCAATACGGGGTATTCCTGGCGAGGGGGCACATGAATTGTACTCACACTACAGGGTGTGTAGTTTCAAAATTATGAAAAGTGTGAGAAAAGTCCATTTTACCCTCTAGAATAGTTCGTGACCTTCTTTTTGACAATGGAATGCGCTGGAGAGGTCAGGGCCATTACATCAGATACCTCTTAAAACATCCTCATCCCTGAGAATTCAAAAGCTATCCCTGAGGAACCCAACAAGATACCTCGTAGGGCCCTTGTTATAACAGGAACCCAACCATCAACCCTAATTATAGGTTTTAGTAATTCCTTCTTCTGTGTTGAGATATTATCTGCTTTAGGCGGCACTGACTCGCCTGCATGGGTTTAATCGCATCCTCATTAATGCATCTCGATTAAGAATTCGGTCTTCCCACTTCCATACATTAGGATTTTCCAACTCACACTGCCCCCAACACCGCACAACCCACACACTGCCCGAACACGTGGATTGGGAAAAAAATTCCTTTTCATATGTCGAGATATTATCCGCTTTAGATGGAACTGACTCGCATGCATGGGTTCAATCGCATCCGCATTAATGCGCCTCTATTAAGGGTCATGTTTTTTCCTTTTCCCCACACATCCAAACAAGCTACAAACGTCCATAGAACAATTAAACAAAAGGGTCTGATAACATACAAGCCAAGAATTCCATATATCAAAGGTACATAGTATAACATCAAAAACAAAGCTTAGATGAACAAAACAAACACTTGTCAAAAAAACTCCAGGTACTGAGTGTGTATCTAAGTATCCTGCTCTCAAGTTTTCTCCTAGTGGCCGACATGCCTCCACAACACACGAAACAAGGGAATGGTTCGTTCAAGAAGCACTTTCTCTTTATGATCTTCGATTCTGACTGGTTGTTCCTCGAAGGTCGCGTCGTCTCCCATATCTATCTATCCCCAGTCGAGAACGTGAGAGTCATCATGTAAGTACCGACGAAGATGGTAGATGTGGAAGATGTCCTGAACCTTCTCCAACTGAGGTGGCAGGGCTAGCTGATATGCCACCTCACCGACTCACCTCAGCACCTCAAAAGTTCTGATGAACCTAGTTGAGAGCTTGCTTTCTTTCCTAAACCTCTACTTCCCCCGTCGAGAGGAAACCTTCAAGAACGCATGATCTCCCACCTCGAACATCAAGGGCCTACTCCGACGATCAGCATAAGACTTCTTTCTGTCCTAAGACACTTTCATCCTCTCACGTACAAGATGGACTTTCTCTGTGGTGCTCTGCACTACCTCTGGCTCAAGAGCACCTGTCTCACCAACCTCTACCCAGAAAATGGGTGAACGACATGGCCTTCCATACAGAGGCTCAAACGGTGCCATGTCAATAGTAGGGTGGAAGCTGTTTTTGTAGGAAAACTCTTCTAAAGGCATGTGTCATACCCATGATCCTCCAAAATCCAGAATGCATGCTCACAGCATGTCCTCTAATGTCTGGATAGTCTGCTCTGTCTGCCCATCTCTCTGGGGGTGGAAAGCAGTGCTAAGGCATAGCTAGGTGCCAAAATCATGCTTTAACCCCCTCCAAACTCATGAGGTAAACTGAGTATCCTAGTCTGAGATGATAGTCTTTGGAACTCCATGGAAACGCACAACCTCGTTTACGTACCTTTGTGCTAAGGTACTCACTGGTCCCGGCTCCTTAATTACTATGAAGTGTGCTGATTTCTTCAGACGATCCCCCACCACCCAGAGAGAATCATAGACTCCCTGAGCTCTAGGTTGTCCATTGAATATGTCCATCGGTATTTCATCCCCCTTCCAATCGGGGACATCTAAAGGATGCAAAAAACCACTGGGAACTCTGTGTTCAACCTTCACTTGCTAACACACTAGGAATTTAGCCATAAACTCTTCCACTGTCTGTTTCACCATGGGCCACCAAAAATGTTCCCTCAGACATCAGTACATTTTTGAAACTCATGGATGTACTGCCTAGGATGAGTTATGGAACTCACGGAGAACTCCCTCATGCATCGCCTCCGAAACAAACAACCTTCCATGGAAAATCATCTGATGTCGGCTGTCCTCTGACCATCCTTCTGGAGAGTTTCGCCGATCAACACGATCCCGCATCACTTCAGCCTTAGAGTCCCCCCACGGAGACTTTTCCACTTGCTGCAATAAGGAGGATTTCACCATCAACTGAAACAAACAACATCTAACACCTTCTACCCTGGCATTCAATTGTAAGGCAGCCAACTCTCCCATCGCTTTGCAAGCATGAGTAGATTCCCGAACCACTTCATTATGCGTCGTCCTGCTCAGGGAATCAGCGACAATGTTTCCCTTACCTTTAGTTTAAGAGATATCAAAGTCATAGTCTTGGATAAACTCGACCCATCTCCGCTGCCGTAAGTTCAGGTCTTGTTGGGAGAAGATATAACGTAGTATCTTGTGATCTGAGAAGACCACAAAGAGCTCCCCAAAAAGGTAATGTCGCCACAACATCAGTGTGAACACTACTGCTACATGTTCTGGGTCATTGGTGGCATAGTTACACTCGTGACGACACAACTACCTAGACCCATAACAAATCAAACCTTTCTTCTGTATCAGCACGTACCCCAGACCAAGGCTAGAAGCATCATAAAACACCTCATACAACAACCCTTCCTCTGGTAACCTGAGTACTGGAGCACTGACCAACTTCTCCTTTAGGTAGTCGAAAGCTTTCTGGAATTGCTTGCTCCATAGGAAGACCTGGTTATTCCTTATCAAAGATGTCAATGGAGCAGCAACTCGAGAGAAGTCCGAAACGAACCTCCGATAGTAACATGCTACCTCAGGAAACTACTAACTTCTACCACGCTCTTCGGTGCAGCACAAGAAACAACTGCCTCCACCTTCAACGGGCCCACTGACTCTCCATGATGAGAAACTATGTGCCCAAGGAAGTGTACTTCTTGTGTCAAGAACATACACTTCGACAATTTCCCATAATGATGGTGGTGTCAAAGGACATCCAAGACTGCCTTGGGATGCTCAACTTGCTCCTCCTCTGATCTTGAGTTGATCATAATGTCATCGATAAACACAATGATGAACCGGTCTAGAAACTCTCAGAATACAAAGTTCATAAGAACCATGAACATAGATGGTGCATTCGTAACTCCAAATGGCATCACTACAAACTTGAATTGCCCATACCTGCATCTGAAAGTCTTCTTCGAGATGTCATTGTCCTTTACCATCTGCTGATGATATCCTGATCGTAGATCAATCTTAGAAAACTAACCTGCTCCCCTTAGCTGGTCGAGGAGATCAACTATCCTTTGAAGGGGGTAATGGTTCTTGACCGTTACCGGGTTCATCCTTCGGTAGTCTATACATAGCTTGAGACCACCATCTACCTTCTTCACGAAAAAAACTGGAGCACCCCATGGCGATATGCTGGGTCGAACAAAACCCTTCTCTATCAGATTGTCAATCTGAAACCGCAACTCCCGCAACTCTGAAGGTGCCATCTGATAAGGGGCCACCAAAATCGGACATGCACCAGGATGTAAGTCTACCCCGAACTCAACGTTACTTGGGGGGGGGGGGGGTTGAGTCACTACATCCTCAGGAATAACATCGTGTAACTCTCCAGCAACCTTCGGGAAATCCATCATCTTTGTATCATCTAGAAATAATGATATCCCGCATAACAAGGAAAAGAGAGGCTCCACACACAAGCTTTATACCTAATAGCTCCTATGGCCAAGAAAATATACATGCTGCCCATCCATGTCGGAGAACACAACTCTTCTTTGGAAACAATCGATAAGAGAACTAACGGAAAAAAACCAATCGATGCCTAGGAAGACATCGTATGGATGCATCTGTAATAGAAGGAGGTCCCCACTAGATCGATGTAGTCCCAACGTCATCCCACATCCCCAGAAAACACAAGATACGTTGGTTTGGACTCTAACAGGTGTATTCAGCACCTGTGGAACCAAAAGCCTCTCTATATCTAGACCCAATTCATGGACTATACTAGGTGTAACAAAGGAGTGTGAACCTCCCAAATCGAACAAAGCAGAAACGAAAGTGATGAACAAAGAAATTGTACCTCGCACCACCTCTGGTCCTGCTAGAGAGGCCGACTCTACTACGTGCAACTGTCCAAGCCCAGCTCCCCTGCCTCTCTGATGTCGTCCATGTCCCTGACCACGCCCTGATCGAGGTCCTTGAGGATCACCCTGAGGTCGGCCTCCTCCCGCAAGGTCTTCCCTCGGAGGAGCATGGTCCTGCTTCTGCTGGAAGGCCCTCAACGGAAACAGGTGCTGCTGGGGTGGGCACTAAACCTGCCCACCTCCACTGTACTAAGATCGGGTCATGCAACGAATCTGAAAGTGCACGAAACCTCCACAAGAAAAACAATTCGGTCATGGGATCATGAAAAAGGGACGAGGACCAGCATATCTGAATTGGAACTTCTAGGGCCTGCTCCTTACCGGCCTGAACCTGGAAGGTCCCGTCGTAGGAGACCCCCTACTGACTGCCTTCCCCATTGATGAGCCCGGCTGGATCCCCTCTAGTGGTGCACCTCCAAGCGAGTGCATCCCCTCTACACCCTCTGCATTCTTCTATACTGCCAAGTACGTTGGATGGGTGAAGGGGGTGAAAACATACTAGAGTAAATGAAAAAGTGCCTCCCCCAATCGTCTCGCCCGAGACTCCTCATACAGAAAGAGATCCGGAGCAAAGCGTAGGAGATCCTTGCACTCGATCCCCAAATCACGTACTAACATACTACACTGCTGAAGGGAGAGTAACTCATGACACTTATCTGCCTTGATCATGGAAGAAAGGAATTATTCTTGGAATTCTTTCTCAAAGACAACCCACAATACCTCTGCCTCTATCCTCTCTTCGAGGTAGAGCATCCACCATTTTCGTGGTGCATCTCTCAGCTGACTGACTGCTAGGGGAACCCAGTCCTCCTTCGGAGCACGGATCCAGGTAAAAGCGATCCCTATCTCCTCAAGCTACCCCTCTGTCTCCGTATCCGAAGTACTACCCTCATACTTCTTGAGGTTCTTCCCCTGGAAAGAATGGAGAATTTTTTTCCTCTGGCTATCTTACTCTTCTCGGTCAATCCTCAACGGATCGACCGCCTGAATCTGCTAGGCCTCAGCCATCTAAGCCACCCGGGGATGATTTCTAGGTGCCATAGCTGTACAGTAAACAAGGATCACCTAAGCCCAACAGGTAATGAAATTTCTCAGGGTTTCATTTTATCATTTAATTTAAATTTCTTTCCCAGAACACCCTAATCAAGAAAAACAAAATCATGATGATGCATGTACCTTCCCTAGGGTCTCTACCCTACAATCAATGTAGTCTCACGTGGTCATTCGGTAGGCTCAGAGTCCTTCCATCGGATCAAGGGGGGCCCTAAAACCCCGTTTCCAAGTCGGCCATCCCTGGCCTATGTCACGCACCATGATTAACCAACACTATTGCCCTACCATACCATGCAATCCTCACTGTGCCAAACTCTAGACTTCATCCTATCTCTCAACAATCACCTCTGATACCATTCTATCACAACCCCCTCCCACCAAAGATGCCACTCCAGATCTGGAAATGGTGAAAGTGAGATAATGACCCCCGAGGCCCGCCTCCAGTAGGTCCTGGGGCGGTGACTGGCACCAAGGGTATGAGTTTTTCACAAATATGGGAGGCATTGCCCTTTTTATTATTTAAGATCGGGAAATAGGACAATTCAACCACCAAAAAATTAAAGAACAAGTGTATAGAAATAAACCCAAACCCATCCCACATGCATGTTTAAATAGTTCTGAAACATGGTACTAGTACAAGAAATCTAAAAAGTATATCACCAAAAGAAACAAGAGTACAGTAACTGCAACAACTCCAACTGTCCTGACTAGTAGGGTCCCGCACGACCCTGGTAGTCCTCTTGGAAACCTGAAAGTAAATGTAGGGTGATCATACAAGTATACTCAGTAGGGAAACCTAAAGCACTCATGCACAAGTGGGGAGACATCCTAATGTCGTTTTAGAACAACAGAAGAATCCTAGCAAGGAATTCTATCCACGAAACCTCACCAGCTACACTCACAAAAAAACAAAATCAAAACAGTTAGTAGTATATAAGAACAAGAGTATTGGGTACCCCGCACCATTCCCCAATAGTCAGCTGCTCTTCTTAACGGCGAACGTCCTGACGCTACTACACTCTTCCTGCCCGCACACACTTGGGCCTCAAGAACCACACATCCCGCCTGCACACACCATGGCCTCACAAACCCACATCCCACCCGCACACACCTGGGCCTCACAACCATATATCTCTCCCACACACACCTAGGCCTCACAACCAAGTATCCCACCCGCACACACCTGGTCCTCACAACCACATATCCCACCCGCACACACTTGGGCCTCATCCAGAATATTCTTGGGAAAATAGATAAACCTTCCCAAAGGGTCATGGGCTAAATCACCTAAATTAAAACCTACCTGAAGTGTCTTGGGTGTATCGTTGCCTCAACCGATTATAGCCTAGGGAAGAAGGAGCAGGAAGGAGCTAGTAACTAAGAGAAAAACACCCTCTCCCACGAAATGGGTGTGTTCGGCACTAAGTGCTCATCATGGGTGGGGTGCCATAAAACCCAAAGATACAGATATATATATATATATATATATATATATATTTATATATATATATATACCAAACACTCATCCTAACCTATGGCTTCCAAATAGAGAACTAAGCACGTTCCTCGGCACTGCTACTACGAAGCATGCATACAACAATCAACCCCAACCCCATTTAGGTTTTAATGTTTCAATATAATCAGATTATTAGTTTCTTAACTACTGGAAACTCTCCACAACCAACCAAATTGATCATTCGGAAAAACATATTCCTACCATCCACAAATCAATTTAGGAAAACAAAAGCAACACAACCAAGTCCCTTTTTAACAAACAACCAACCCATTGATTATTATTCCCATTCCATTACCATGCCCCACAATTCATTAACTCTTCCACTTTTATTTATTATTCGCAACCCATAGTTTGTTCACATTCAAACCCACCCCTATAGCCCCACTGCCAACCACCATAACCAAAAAAGCATTCACACCAACCCAAAAACAAGCCAACCGCAGCCCCACTGCTCAAGGAGTTTACAAAAACCCACAAAACACCCCCATCATATGCCACGTATCCAAGCCAACACCCACATGTTCATTATTTTGGTTTAGTTCAACCGGGGTGATCACACAAGGGTTCCATATTTTAAATCATCCAACTTTACAATATTATCCAAATTCCACATTCAACAAATTTCCATTCACAAATATGGTCTAGAAATATAGGGAAATATTTAATTGGGAAATCAAAGGCCCCTAACGATCGTGATTTTCAGTAGGCATAAGCCTATTCAATTAACAACATAATATCATAGGATATGACGATAAACATAACAACTTTTCCATCCCCATTCTATAACCAGTTATTATAATCATTTAAAGGTTCAGTCATATCTCATGAAAACTAGAGGATACCCACCCCGCATGATGCACAAATTTGGATAGACGAAGGTAAGATCCCTAACTCAATAGGTTCTGATCACAACACTCCCCTAGATCAAATTTAGAAGACGTTTGTCGGCTTCCGTCGCTTCTGGAAAAACCCAAAAAAACCTCCTTGGGTGGATGTTGGGAAGCAAAAGCCGATGAAAAAACAATGGATCAAATCTCAGAAGATCTGTATCTTTATTACGACCCTTTGGCCACTGAAAGATTTTATATCGGAGCTCGAACGAAGAAGTTATGGAAGAAAAAAAGCCTTCAAGTCTGTTGGGAGAGATCTGCTCAGAGGAATGGGGAGGAGAGGGGTGAGTTCAAAAGGAGGAGAGGACCCCTCCGTTTATAGGTGTGAAAAAAAAGTACATGGTGTGTACGCGGCCATTTCAAACGGTCACCATGCGGCATCCAACATGGCCTTCAACGTTGCACGCGACCGTTTATTGGTCAAAACACGGTTTGAGGGTAACACATACGCGGGGAGAGACTAAACAGCGTGTAGTTTGGGGTGCATAGCGTATACCCATTTATTTCACTTGGCAAGGACACAACTCCAAGAACGCTCATTGCCGTTGACTGGTCAACACACGGTTTGAGGGTAACGCATTAGCTGGGAGAGACTACACAGCGTGTAGGCGTGTACCCATTTATTTCACACGGCAAGGAAACAACCTTCAACACAGGGTATACTCGGCGAGGGGGTAAATGGCGTGTACTCACACTACACGACGTGTAGTTTCAAAATTCTTGAAAGTGTTGGAAAAGACCATTTTACCCTCTAGAACACTTCGTGACCTTCTTTTTGACAATGGAATGGCCCGGAGAGGTCCGGGCCATTACAATTTAGGGCTCTAAGTTTATGTGGGGGATGTTGGGAGGATATTTGGGTAGGTTCTGGCTAAGCCAAATGGCTTTGGATGTGTGATTTTGAGGAAAGGAGAAGTACCCTTTTATAAGAGAGGTGAGGGTCACTTCAAGGAAATCTTGAAGTATTATTTTATAATAAAGTAATTTGTGATTTTTAATTTCTCCAAAATGACTTATTTCTACGATAAGGTGTGTATGGGTCTAAAAACACTCAACCAAAATGTTTTAGATAGGTTTGGGTTATCATATTAACCATATCATTTATATTTAACTCTTAGTTTAATAGTTTGACATTTACCATGTCTCTTTGTATTTTTATATTATATGGTTAATAAACTTACTATTACAATCCAAACAAACCCCAAGTGGTTTAGTATTAATATATATAACCTTAATTAAGACATTTGTCTGAGCCTTATAATTTTTGGAATATTATATCAAATAATAATATAGTATTTTTTTTAAACACAATTATTCCATTTAAGAAACTCTTTAGTATTTGATTTTTTTAAAATCCATAAAAACTTATCAATTCGAATAAAATTTATTTAATCAACTAAAACATATCATATTAACCGTGAATATTATTGAAATTAATCATAAGTTACCATTTATATTTATTTGGTTGATCATAATATCGATTGTTTTATATTTCATTATTTAGGTAATTAATGAATCATCATTGTGTCATAAATAAATAACATTATTTAATTTCTAAAAATTATAAGTAACATTCCATTAGGTAGGGAATATTTTTACCTTATAATTAATATTTATCATCGAATCTATATTGTGTATAACCCTATATTAAAAGTGGTTTAGTTTTTAAACATATAATTTAACTCTATTAACTATTCTATTAATAAAATAATAATAAATGTTATAATCTAATCCTAGTGAAACAAAGAGGATCAAATTTTATTCCTAAGGGTGTTTTTTTCTACTTAAATTTATCCAATAGATTTAGGAAGTGTGTTAAGGTAATTATAATATCATTTTTATCCTTAATTACCGTATTTAATTTTAACTGTGGTAAATAAAAGTCCAAAGATAGTATTCACCAAATATTATATTTATCTTATTGAACCACATATTACTTACTGATTTCAACCATGTTTCTTAGTTTTTTGAAATTCAACTCACAGAAGTGGTAAAATTATGTTTTATGCAAATTTGCAAATGCTTCGAGAAGATAGGTAAAAGATAGTAAAATCATCAATAAAATTGTATATATCTAAACATATTATAACATTACTACAATGAATTATATAGAACATATATAGCTATTATGAATATATTTAAACCTAAAATAAATTTAAATAAAATAAAAAATTACTTAAAAAATTCCAGTTTAAAACAATAATGCATTGTTCTACACTATTCAACAAAAATTGAATGTTTTCAGAAAAATACAAAAAATTCAACATATTCTAATTGAGATATTACTAATTAAAAAATGAAGTCCATTTTGAAAAAAAAGTATATAATTTTAAAATGTGGGTATTACTATTCATAGAGGCTAGTTTGATTGATCGTGGTGTGTTAACCCTTAATGTTGCATAAAACGCATGCTACTGCATTATTCAAAGGGAAATGTACAATGGAAGCTTAGGGTGTTACATTCTCCCCTCATTAAAATAAATTTTCCTCAGAATTTCTATAATATTACTGGATGAAATTCTTCAGGTGGTTCTTCGTTATGTGTTCTTGGGGTTCCCACATTACCTCTTCTATCTTATGGTTTCTCCATAAATCGTTCACCAAACAAGACATCTGATTTCTCCATAATTGTTCTTTGTTATAAATAATTCTGATAGGCTCTTTGCAATAAGATATGTCACGTTCTTGTTCTATTTCTTCATAGGTGATTACATGTTTTGGGTTAGGCATGTATTTTCGCAATAGTGATAAATCGAACATCTCATGAACTTTGGAGAGACTTGGAGGCATTTCCAAACAATAAGCCACAACTATAATTCCTTCGATAATTTTTAAATGTCCGATGAACGTGGGACTCAATTGACCCTTCTGGCCGAATCATATAACACCCTTCCATCGAGATACCTTCAAGAAAACATGATATCCTACTTTAAATTAAAAATATTTCCTTTGGTTATCAACATATCTCTTTGGCCTATATTACACTACTTTGATGTGGATTTGAATAATCCTCACATTTTCCAATTTTTCCTAAAAAGTTTCTGGGCCTACGTGTTTTCTTTCACCATCAACCAAAAAAGTTGGTGTGTGACATCTCTTTCTATACAACTCTTCATATGGGGCCATATGAATACTTTAATGGAAGCAATTGTTATATGAGAATTCAACCATATGTAAAAATTGATCCCATATACCATGAAAGTCACGTGAGAAAGATCTCAACATGTCTTCTATGTTTTAAATAGTCTGTTCTGATAGTCCATTAGTTTGAAGGTGTAGGCAGTGCTCAAACATAGTTCAGTATCCAAGGACATATGAATAATTTTCGAAAATCAAGATATAAAATGGGTATTGTGATCAGAAATAATCGATAGGGGTACACCATGGAGTCTAAAAAATTCATTAATATAATGTCATTCTAGACATTCAAGTGTTTAATCTTATCTTAAATCAAGAAAATGTGCTTACATGGTAAGACAATCAATAATGAACCATATTGTATCTTTCCATCTAGGATCCTTTGGCATCACCATGACAAAGTCCATGGTAATATCATCTCATTCCCACTAAGGTATTGGAATAGGTTTCATGACTCATGCAGGCTATTGACTTCCAACTTTCACATTCTGACAAACCATACATCCTGACACAAAATCAACCATATCTCTCTTCATGTAGTCCCACCAAAAATATTCCTTCAAATCTATATTTATCATGGATCTTCCATGGTGTATAGTGAAATTTGTGCTATGAGCATCATCCAAAAATTTTCCTTTTAGATCTGGTATATTGGGAACACAAAGCCTCTTCCCAAATTTCAAAATTTCATCTTTATATACGAAGACACTCAATATCCCATCATTTATAGCAATAACTTCTTTTGAAACCCCTCATCATTTGTCTGTGAACTTTATATCCTTTCTAGAAATGATGATATGGCAACCATTTGAAAAATTATTGATGTTTAACCTTCTAAGGTTATTCTCATTCCAATATTTACTAGATCCATGAAAACAAGATCCCTTTAAACTATCATCTTATTCAAAAATCCATGATTCTTTCTACTCAAAGCATATTCCACCTTATTTTCCTTCCCCGAGAAGTTTTGTATTGTGAAATCGTAAGTTTTGAGTAGTTCAATCCATATCCCTTGCCTCATGTTGAGTTCTTTTTGTGAGAAAATATACTTCAAACTCTTTTGATCAATATAAATATGACATTTTTACCATATAGATATTGTATACATATCTTTAGAGAAAATATTACAGCTACTAACTCAAGATCATCAGTGGGATAATTTTTTTTATGAATTTTTAGTATTCATGATGCATATGTAATAACTCTATCATTCTGTATAAGGACACAACCAATCCTTTCTTTGAATAATCATTTTAAAAAACAAACTCTTTGTTCCCTGATGGTAGAGTAATGAGAGGATAATTGACTAATATTCCCTTCAGTTCTTCAAAAAATTCTTCACAATCTTTTTTCCAAAAAAATTAACCCCTTTACGGGTGATCTTGGTTAATGGTTTATCCATCATGTCAAAATAATTGGAAAAACATAGATAATAACCTACTAATCCAATAAAACTATGTAACTCAGTTTTACTCATCTGTGTTGGCCATTTTTGGAATGAAATAGTCATTGATGGATCTACATATATTCCATCCATAGAGAAAATATGGCCAATAAAAGATATATCCTGAATCCATAATTCACATTTTCTAAACATCCCATATAATTCAATTCTTCTGAGGTTTTTCAGAATAGTGTGCAAGTTATTTTCTTAATCATTGTAGCTTTTTGAGTATGCCAATATATCATCAATAAATACCACTTAAAATTCATCAAGTTATTCCTGGAAAACTCTATTCCTTAAATCCATAAATATAGATGCTGCATTAATAAATTGAAAAGGCATTATTGTAAACTCAAAATGCATATACATGGTTTTAAATGATGTTTTCAAAATGTCTTCCTTCTTATCACACTACTAATGATATCCAGATCGAAGGTCAATCATTGAAAAATATTCATCTCGAAGAAGATGGATGAATAAATCATCAATGCGAGGTAGGGGATACTTGTTATTTATTTTTAAATCATTGATCTCCATGTAGTCAATGCACAATATTATAGATGTGTCTTCCTTCTTAACAAAAAGGGCAAGGGTTACACATGTAGAAACACTAGGGAGGAAAAAATCCTTAATTACTCAATTCCTCTAGTTGTTTCACTAGTTCCACTAATTAAACAGTGGCCATTCTAAAAGGGGACTTCAATATGGTCATTGAACAAGGAAATAAAAAAATTGAAACACAATTTTCTCATTCTGGAGGATTTCCAGCTAAATCATTTGGAAACACATCGATATATTTTGTCACTATAGGTATGTCCTCTATTCGAACATTCATTTCCTCACCCATAATTTTTTCATTCTATTCCTCCCCATTAATTTAATTTAATATAGGTACAGGGGGTGGATCAAGATAAAAATCAAGTGGTGAAATTTATGCCCTAAAGATAAGGTACTTCGTATCATCATCAATAATTGTAACCTCTTTCTTCATAAAATAAATTTTCACACCATGGTCTAAAATCCAATCCTTTCTGAGGATTATATCAAATTAAATAATGGGTATGATAGTGAGATCAATAGATAATGGACACATTTATGTCCTATTGGGAACTGATTCAAAAAACATTATTGTGATGATACATCAATTAAGAGTTTTGACTAATAACTCCCATATTAATTAAATTCAAAATATATAATTTTCACATCAAACTGATAAGATATGGAACAATTTGATGATTCTGATTAAAATTTATCATTCAATAAACATTAGGAAACCATTAAATTTCCCACTACCATGTTTTTCGGATCTTCAACCACAAATGTAGTGATCACATAAGCTTGCCCTTTCCCCATTGTCCATTTATGAGGTAAGTTCCCTTGGTGCTTATGACATTAATTTTCTTATTTTCAGTTTACTCTACAATTGTAGTATTCAACATTGACAACCTCTTTCTTTTCATTGTAATCATGAGCTTCGTGGCCTTTTTCAAACACTTGAAGCAGAATCCCATTCCTTTCAGGTAAGTAGCAGGGTGTTTCTTTCCACAATTACCATAGGATGGATATTCAACATTTCCTTTCTGGAAAATATTTCCATTTCCAAAGTGTTCTATATATATCTTCTTCTCTTTCTTTTCTTTTATGTCATAAAACATTTATAATCTTTTTTCTATCTTGATAGAGAATGAGATAATATCTTCGTACGATGAGAAGAATTTCGTGGCTAATGCTCATTGGAGAAATGGTTTTAACCCATAACAGAATTGATCAATCATACACCATCGGTTTCATATATAATATACTTCATGCCATGATAGCCTTGTAATGTTAGCCTCATACATTGTGACATTTTCATCCTCTTATTGCCGCACACTCCAAAATTGACTTTCCATATCCTCTAGATAGTCACGAGGAATGTGTTTTTCAATGAAAAAATATTTATACTCCCACCATTCCATGTTCGATACTTATTCATCTTCATTTGTGTTTAGGATTAATGACCACCATTGATGTGCATCTCTAGTGAGGCGATAAACTGCCAAGATATCTTTTTCACTTTCTCTACTCCCAAAGAAAAAATATTTTCTCTATGAAACATATACATTGCTCAGCTACTATGTGATTTGTACTCCGATTGAATGTTGGATGTTGTTGCCTCATGAAGCTGTCTAATGTTGAACCTCTATGTAGTGGATCAAGCTGCTCAATATGGGAATGTTTAATATTCCTAACTTGAGTGAGTGTCCTTCTATGGTGATAAGATAATTAGCACTAGTTGCATCACCATCTCCACTATAATTGTCTTGAGTATGATGGAAATTCCAACATGGATTATGGGTGTTGATACCATTTCCATTCTTTCCATTGGGTTTTGTTTATAAACAATGGAATACAATAGATTTTTTATAAATCATAATACATAATTCCAAAAATGTAAAACACTTAACATAAATTGAACATTTTATTGATATAATCTATAATAAAAAAATATTTTAGGATGTATATACACAAACGTCCTTATTAATGTTTTTTAAATAAAATTTAAATTATCCTATGCATATCCTTCCTGTGTGTCGTAACCAAGAGTGTATAAAGGCATGTTGTCGTGTACCAGGATACCCTGAGTCATTCTTGAAACCCCTTGTCAGAGTTGTCACTCCTAGGTACATATGTGCCATAGCCGCCTCAACCTCAATGTATCCAGACAGGGTTGTATTGCTTTTAAAATACACAAATTCACAACATTACAAAAAATCTACAAATTTCTTCTATACTAATCCTCCATTTCTATATTAGTGTAGTGTGCTCTAATTAAAGTTTATCTAAATCTAGTTTTCAAGGTTTGTACAAAACTTCTTTTGATTCCAATTATAATTCCCCCACTCCAGTTACCTAGAGTCTTTGCATTATTATATAACATTGGAATGATAACAAGTGATCAAAATTCCAAAATATGGAATAGTTTCATAGCATTGGAAGAACAAGACACATTGATAAGTTTTTCATTAAATTATAAAATGGAAAAAAACTACATCATTTTATCCGTTGACAACATTCATCCCTTAGTCAATCCTTATAGGTCAATCATAATACAATTCTTCACATCCTTGACAAATAAAACATATAAAGGGTTGAGATAAGATGCTTAGTAATGATAATAATATAGCAGAATCTTTCAAGAATAATCATAAACATTTATGGAAATGTATGAGACTAAAAAACATGACAATTAAACCTAAACTTTATCATAATATGGAAAAGATAAATCAAATAATTCCATATACTTATTCACATATATATTATACTAGTATAATAATCACTTGTAATACTAATAGCCAATTGAATAATGTTAGAATGCAAAATTCCCGACATCATTACGACATAGTCAAGGCATTGTGCCAAGACAATAAATAAGATTTTTTCAAGGTCTTGTTTCAAGACACTAGATTGTCCCATGAGACCTACTGATGCATCGAGGAGCTATAGTGGGCTCCACCTATCATTTAATAAGTCTAATGCATTACTCATATGAAATGGTTTAAACATAACATAACCATTCATATTATAACTATCATGTTAAAATGTCAATACTTTATCTACAAACCATAAATGGTGTAAAAATAAAACATCCACAGTCTAATATATAACAATACCTTCTAATATAACATGGAAGATTTGTATCACAATAATCATCTTCAAATAAGCTTAAAACCAATCAAAATATGTTAACATATATGAAATCCAAAAAATTTGTAGAGGAATATCTCTTTCTATTTTGAAATCATTTAAAAGTAATATAATTATAAAAGAAGACATTTATTTAGAAAATATTCTTATAACATAGTATTGGAACATTTGATGTTGTTGTAATGGCAAAAAATAGCCACACCCACTGTATAAGTTAAAAAAATACATTCTTACCTAAATTTTGGCGAAAAGGTCATAATGTACCTTTTTGGGAATATTTCGGAAATATTCCTTTCTAAAAATATATGGTCAAATGAGGTTATTAATGAATTTAACCCATACTCTAGTAAATAGTAAAAATGATATGTATTTCATTTTTATGAAATCATTGATGTGGATGATAAAGAAGTCCCAGTAGATACTTATGTATTGAAAACCTCAGATATGTAAAGAGATAGTAGAATTATCCATTACCCTGTAATTTTTCTTATTCAATGGTATGTTAACCTCTTTTATAATAGTTAAAACATTTTTATTAAATTATACAACAACTATACACATAAATATGATATCATATATATTCTTATAATATTTATTTGATAATAATATTTTAGTAGTATCATCGTTTCAGATGTTAACCGATTCATTTTATTTTATATGCTTGGTTATGTGTGATATGTTTGTTATGGATAGGATTTATTTGAATAATATACAAAATGATATTTTGTTCATAAAAATTATTGTTGATAATAAAATAAAAATTATTTTTGAATGATTATGATGGGGAATGAATCTCATCGTGTTCGTGGAGACAGTAATCCATGCGTACGCATGAGTGACAATATAATTATACTAATGGTGAAATGGTATGGAATTGGATGGTATATCATATATACTAAATAATTAACAAGTTATATTTATTAACTACATTAGTTATACTCGTTATTTTATCCATCCAAATAATGATGGGTTTGATTAAAATACTACACCATGACATGGAGATGGTAAGCCGTACGTATGCACGCATGGTGACGTTGTCATTTATAGGATTGATAGAATAATGAATATAGTTGTACGATATTTATAATAAAATCACAGTATGTATAAGTTGCAGGATTTGTTATTTTGGTATGAAAACAACAATGAAAGAGGATGTCGAAGAAGAAAAAATCACAAATGAGGGCGGTGAAATTATTACCTCATTTTCGGTTTCTCCCTTTCAAGATGATCAAAAAAGATCATTAGGATTTATTTTTGATCAAAGTAAGGAATCTAGGTTGATTTTAAGGATTTTGGGAGGATATTTGGTCAGGGATTGGCTGAGAATAATGGCTTTGGGGGTGTCATTTTGAGAGTAGGGGAAGTACACATTTATAAGAGAGGTGAGGGTAACTTTCAGAAAAGCATGAAATATTTTTATATAATAAAATGATTTTTGGTTTCTAATTTCAATAAAATAAATTACATGGATGATATGGTTGGTATGGGATGAAAAAATTTCAACTAATAGGTTTTAGTCCAGTTTTGGTCACCATATTAAACTTCTCTTTTAAAGTTAACTCTTAGTTAAATATTTTGACATTTTGCATGTCTCTTTGTATGTCTATATTATATTATTAATAAATGTACTATAACAATCCATGTGAACACCAAGTGGTTCAGTATTAACATATATATCTTTTCTAAGTCCGTTGGTAAATCATTATATTTTTAGCAATATTATATCAATTAATAATATAGTATTTGTGTTGAAATCTCAATTATGTCAATTTTTACAGTATTCAGTATTTGGTTTTTTTGAAAGCCATAATACATTATCAGTTAGAATAATATTTATTTAATCAACCCTAATATTTCATATTAACCTATAAAATTATTTTAATTCATTATAAGTGTGTATTTGCATTAATTTGGATATTTATAATATCAATTATTTTAATATTTCATTATTAAGGTGATTACTATATCATCCTTGGGTCAAAAATAAAATAAATTATTTAATTTATAATTTTTTTTAATAAAATTCCATTATGTGGTGAATATTTTTAGATTTCTAATAAAAATTTATAGTCGAATTTTGGTTGTGTGTAACCCTATTTTAGAAATGGTTATTTATTAATATTTAAAGTTTAATCTTTCAACTCTTCTTTAAATAAAATGACAATAAATGTCCTAACATAATCTAAGTGGACCAAAGAAGATCATATTTTATTCATAACTTTTTTTGTTGAGTTAAACTTATAAAATATAATTAGTACATGTTTTTGGGTAATTACAATATCAATTTTTCCCTTAATTACCCTATTTACTTTTCATCGTGGTAAATAAATGGAAAAAGTTATTATTCACCAAAAATTATTTTCCTCTCATTGAACCAAATTTTATTTACATATGTCAACCATGTCTCTTTGATTTTTTATATTCTACTCAGAGAAGTAGTAAAATAAATTTTATGTAAATTAGTAATTGCTCCAAGATGGTGTGTAAAAGTTGGTAAAATGTTCAATAAAATTCTATATATCTAAAGAGATTATAAAATGACTCGTATGAATTAATTTGAACATATATAAGTATTATATATCTATTTTTACCTAAAATAAATAAAAAAATGTGACTAATTACTTAAAAATCTCTCTTAAACAATAACACAATGTTTTTTACTATTCATCAAAAATTGACTGTTTTTAGAATAATACAAAAAATTCACCCAAAGATAATTTCAATATTCCGAATTCAAAAATCAAGCCCATTTTGAATAATAAAATTTAAAAAATTTCAAAAATATAGTTTTACTATTCATAACTCCTTGTTGGATTGGTCGTGGTGTGTTAAAACTCCATGTTTTGTACAACAAAAGCTACTGCATTATTCAAAGGGAAACGTATTGTAGAAGCTTGGGGTGTTACATTCTGCACCCCATAAAATAATTTAGTCCTCGGAATTCATAGAATATTACTACAAAAAAATATTCATGTGGTTATTCATCATAAGATCCTTGGGTTCTCACGTTGCCTCTTCCATCATATGGTTTCTCCATAGAACATTCACTTGATGAGTCATCCAATTTTTCAATGCTTTTTCTACGGTATCAAGAATTACGATATGATCTTCACAAAAAGATAGGTCAAGTTCCAGTTCTATTTCTTCACAGGGGAGTACATGAATCGGGTCAGACAAAAATTTTCTCAAAAGTGATACGTGGATCACATCATGAACTTTGGAGAGACATGGGGACATTGCCAAATGATATGCCACAAATCCAATTAGTTCTAGATTTTGAAAATCTCTGATGTTCCTGGGAATCAGTTTACCCTTATAATTAAATCATATAACACCCTTACATGCAGATACCTTTAAGAAAACATGGTATCCTACATGAAATTCCAAATCCATCCTTCGGTAATAGACATAGTTGTTTTGCCTACATTGGGCTGCTTCGATGTGGGTTTGGATAATCTTCACTTTTTCCATTCTTTCCTCAAAAAGTTATGGGCCTACGTGTTTTCTTTCACCAACAACATCCCAAAATGTTGGTGTGTGACATCTCAATCCATATAATGCTTTATATGGTTCCATATGACTACTACAATTGAAGTTATTGTTTTAGGGAAATTCTACAAATATAAATATTGATCTCACATACCTTGAAAGTCATGGGAGCAAGATGTCAACTTGTCTTCTAAGGTTTGAATATTCTGTTCTAATTGTCCATCAGTTTGAGGGTGGTAGGCGGTGATCAAACCAATATTAGTATCCAAGGCCTTCGGAAGACTTTTCCAAAATCAAGATATAAAATGGGGATCACGATAAAAAAAATCGATAGGGTACACCATGGACTCTAACCAATTCATTATTATACAGTCTTGTTAGACATTCAAGTGGTGAATCTTCTATTATAGTATGAAAATGTGCAGACATGGTAAGATGATCCACAATGACCAAAATTTCATCATTCCTTCTAAGATTCTTTTATATCCCCATGAGAAAGTCCATCGTAATATTATCCCATTTCCTCTCTGGAATTGGAAGATGTTGCATGACTCCACCTGGCTATTACCTTCTAGCTTTCACTTGTGGACAAACCATACATCTTGATCCAACATCAGAAATTTCCCTCTCCATGTTGTCCCACTAAATATTTTCCTTCAAATCTCTATATTACATGGTTCTCCAAGGGTGTATAGAAAAAATGGAGCATTGAGCATCAAGAAGAAATTCCATTTTTAGATCAGGTATATTAGTAACACAATGTCACTTACCAGATTTCAAAATTCCATTTCATATATAATGTCACTCAATCTCCCATCATTTATAGATTTAATCATAATTCAGAACTCCTCATCATTAGTATGATAAGATTTTATCCTTTCTTGTAAAATGGATTGGAAACCATTTGAAAACATATTGATGTTTCACCTTCCATGGTTATTCCCATATCCAAATTTAATAGATCCTTGAAAATAAGTACCCTTTCAACTCTCATCTTGTTGAAAACACCATGTTACTTTCTTCTCAAATCATCTTCCACCTTATTTTCCTTCCATGAGGGGTAGTGTATTGTGTAATCATAATCCATGGGTATTTTTAGCCATCTCCCTTGAATCATTTTGTTTTCTTTGTGTGAGAAAATATAGTTCAAACTCTTCTGATCAGTATAAATCCCACATTTTAACCATAGACACAATGTCTCTATATCATCAGAGAAATAATTACAGCAGCTAACTCGAGATCATGAGTGGGATTTTTTTTCTCAAAAAAATTTAAGTTTCATGATACATAGTCAATATCTCTATCATTCTGTGTATGTACACAACCATGTCCTTTATTTAAAGCATCACTATAAATAACAAACACATTGTTCCCTGATGGTAGAGTTGAGATAATAAATTTGACTAATATTCTATCCATTTATTCAAAACCTATTTCAAACACTTTTTTCAAAACAAATTTAACCCCGTTATGAGTGATTTGGGTTAATTGGTAAATCAACAGGGAAAAATTATAGATGAAATGTCAATACTGATCTGCTAAACCAATAAAACAATTTACCTTAGTTATACTAGTTGGTTCTGGCCATTCTTGGATTTAATTGGTCAATGAAAGATCAATACATAGTCCATCCATATAGACAATATAGCCATGAAAACAAATATCCTAAATGAATAATTCAAACTTTCTATGATTCCCATATAATTTATATCTTTTGAGGGTTTTCAGAATAGAGCACAAGTGATTTTTAGGATCTTTGCACCTTTTTTAGTATACCAATATATCATTAATAAATACCACTACAAATTCCTCATGATATTCCTTAAAATATCTCTTCATGAAATCCTTGAAGACATAGGGTGAATTAGTTATTTCAAAAGAGATTACTTTAAAATCATAATGCTCGTTCCTAGTTCAAAATGTTGTTTTTAGAATGTCTTCCTTCTTCACACACCACGGATGAAATCTAGATTGAAGGCCAATCATTGAAAAATATTTAGCTCTATGAAGTTGGTCTAATAAATCATCAATGCGAGGTAGGGTATACTTATTCATTATTTTTATAAAATTGATCTCCAAGTTTTTAACACACATCCTCAAGGATCCATCTTTCTTTTTAACAAAAAAGTCTTGGGATCCTCATGGAGAATCACTAGGGCGAATAAATCCTTTATTACTCGTTTCGTATAATTGTTTAATTAGATACACCAAATCCTCAATGGCCATTCTGTAAGGAGTCTTCAATATGGGCCTTGAACCAGGAACATAATCAATTGAAAACTCATTTTCTTATTCAGGAGGATGTCCAAGTAAATCCTCTATAAATACATCAACATATTCTTTCATAATAGATACATCCTCTATTTGAACATTCTTTTCCTCAACCATAATTATTTAATTTTCTTCCTACCAAATAATTTAATTTAGTTGAGCAACTGTGGGTGGATCTAGATAAGAATCAGGTGTTGATGTTTCTTCTCTAAAGATGAGGTACTCCTTATCAACATCGAAAATTGTAACCTCCGTCTTCTTAGAATAAATTTTCACATCAGAGACCAAAATAAAATCCATTTCAAGGATTACATAAAATAAAATATGGGGTACGAAGATGAGATCAGTAGACAACAAACATTTACAAGCCCTGATGGGAACTAATACACAAAACATTGTAGGGATGATTCTTTCCATACGAGTTTTGACTAATAACTTCCTTGTTATGTCAAATTGAAAATATTTAATTTTTTTAGAAAACTGAGAAGATATGATACAATGTGATTATTTGAAATCAAATAAAGCATTTGATAAACATGATAAAAAAATAAAATTACCTACCACCAATTCTTTTAGAGCATCAACCTCAGCATTAGTGATCGTGTAAACTTGTCCCTGCTCCCTTGAAATTTCTGAGGATTGTTCCCTTGGCACTTAAGACATTAATTTTTATAATGTTTATTTTTCTACAATTGTAGCATTCAACATTGACAGCCTCTTTGATTCCTTTGTAATCATGAGATTGGTGGCATTTTTCATCACACTTGTAATAGAATCCCATTAACTTCAAGAAAGTACTAGAATGTTTCTTCTAACATTTACCGCATGATGGATATTCAACTTTTCCCATCATCCAATTATTTCCATTTCCAGAGTGATCAAAAAATCTCTTCTTCTCTTTCTTTGCATTGATTCCATAATACATAGATAATTCTTTTTCAGTCTTGATATTCCATTAGACAATATCTTTGTATGATGAAAAGGATTATGAGACTAATTCTCAATAGAGAAATGGTTTTAAGCCATAAAAAATTGTTCAATCATTCTCATTGGGTTATGTATATAATCTATTGAAAGCCTTGATATCTTTGTAAAGTTAGCCTCATACTTGGTGACATTCTCTTCTTCCGTTTACCTCTAACTCAAAAATTGTCTGTACATATCTGTGCGATTGTCATGAGGAATGTATTTTTATAAAAATATATCTTCAAACTCCCACAATTCCACGTTCGTTACATATTCATCTTCCTTTATGATTTGTATTAATGATCACCATTGATCTGTATCTCCCATGTGGCGATAAACTGTCATGATAACTTTTTCCCTTTTTCTACAACCCAAATCCTGAAATATTTCTCAAACAAACTTATCCATCGCTCAAATACTAATGATTTTGTACTCCCATTTGATTTTGTTAGTGGTTTCTACATTAATTTTGCAAATGTTGATCCTTTATATTGTGGATTATGGTGCTCTATATGGGTAAGATTATAATTCATAACCAGAGTGAGATGTTTCAGTATGGTGATAAGTTGATCATCACCAACAGAATCACCAGCTCCACTATAATTATCCTATGTTATAGGGAAATCCCTACATAGATTATGTGTGTTGATACGATTTCCATTCCTTCCACTAGGTTCCATTTCGAAACAATGGAAAACAAAAGATTAGTTTATGAATCACAATACATAATTACAAACTTGTAATACAATTAAAAAACATTGAATAATTTATGTGTATAATCTATAATCATATAAAAATGTTTTTTAAGAAGGAATATACTCATAAATCCTTCATTACTATTTGTAATGATTTTTTAAATTATACAAATCATATTCCCTAGTAGTTTCATAACCAAGAGTGTAGCAAGGCCCATTGTCATGTACCAGGATACCCCGTGTCAAGACTAAAACACCTTGTAAGAGTTTTCACTCCTAGGTATATATCTGTGCCAGAGCCGCATCTAACTATTCATATCTAGACAGGGATTTATTTCTTGGAAAATAAAAAAATCTATAAATTACCAAAATTCTATAATATTCTTCAATACCAATCCTTAATGTCTATTTATGGTAATGTTCTCTAATCCATGTTTTTCTAAATCTAGTTTACAAGGATTGTACTAAAATTCTTCTGATACCAACTATTACGCCCCAACCCTAGTTACCCAGAGTAAGTGCATTATTACGTAACATTTTCATGATCACAAGGGATTCAAATCCTTAAATACCAATCAGTTTAGTAGCCTTCGAGGTACTAGATACATTCATAAGTTTTACATTATTTTATAAAATGAAAAAAACGACAAAATTGTCTCCAATGACCACATTCATCACATATAGTATCCTTATAGCATAGTCATTATATACATCATCGCATCTTATAAAAAATAAAACATAGAAAGGGGTGAGCTCAGATGTTCAGTATGGATAACAATATTGTCGAAACATTGAATAATGAGTATAAAAATTTAAGTCAATGTATAAGACTAAAACAAAAGACTTTTAATCATAAATATCATTATAATATGGAAAAGAAAACTAAAACAATTCCATTTACTTATACACATGGGTATTCTACTATTCAAATAATCCCATTTAATATCAATAGCAAATATCATAATGCCGGAATGCATAATACCAAACTTTATAACCACATTGTCAAGGCATTGTGCTAAGACTACAAATAATATTTTATCAAAGCCTTGTGGAAAGATGCTTGTTTATATCATGAGACCTATCAATGCATCGATGAGCTATAGTGGGCTCCACCCCTTAGTTACTAAGTCCAATTCATAACACATATGAAAATGATTAAACATAACATAAACATTCTTATTATTACTAGCATAAAAAATGTCAATACCTTATCTAAAAACCATGAATGCTGTAAAAATAACACTTCCACAATCAAATATATATCAAAATCTTCAATACAATATGAAATATTTGAATCATAAGAATCATCTTCAAATAATCTTAAAGTACATTAAATGATATTGAAATAGATAAAATGAAAACTTTTTGTATAGAAATATCTCTTTCTATTTTGAAATCATTCAAAATTCATATAATTATAAAATAAAACATTTATATTATATTTATTCTTATAAGAGTTATTGGGATGCTTTGATGGTGTTATAACAGATGAAAATAGCCACACCCGTCGTATAGGTTAAAAATGACATTCTTACATTAATTTTGTCTAAAAGGCTATAATATACCTCATTTGGAAAATGATGAAACGATTCCATTAAAAACATATATGTTCAAAAAACGGTATAAATGACATTAACCCATAGTCTAATGAATTGTAAAAATGTTTTGTATTACATTTTTATGACTACACGGATGTGGATGATTAAGAGGTCCCAGTAGATACTTACGTATTAACAACCTCAAATAAGTAAAGAGATTGTAGAAATAACAATTATCTTGTACTTTTCCTTAGTAAATGGTATGTTAACCACCAATATAATAGTTAAAAATTGTATTAAATTATACAAGAACAATATACATAAATATCATATCATATATGATTCTATAATATTTCTTTGTTAATATTATTTCAGTTGTATCATCGATTCAGGTGTTAACTGATTCGTTTTAATTTATATTATTGGTTACATAAGACATGTATGTTATGGATAAGACGTTTTTGATTCATATACATAATTTTATTATCTTTATAAACATTATTTTGAATCATAAAATGAAAATTATTCTTGAATGATTATGATGCGAAATGAATCTCATCGTGTTCTTGGAGATGGTAATCCGTAGGTACGCATGAGTGAAAATAAGATTATATTGATGGTGAAATCACATGTAATTGGATGGTATATCATATTTAAATATTCATTAACATGTTGTATTTATTATTTACATTTGTTATAATCATTATTATACCCATCCAAATAATGAAGGGATTGAATAACAAAATACACCACGGCATGGAGACAGTTAGTCGTATGTACACACTTATGGTGACTTTTTCATTTGTTGGATGGATAGAATAATGAATATGGTTTTACCATATTTATAATTAAATAATACTATTTTTAAGGTACTTGAGTTATTATTTTGGTATGTAAATAACAACAAATGAGGATGTGGAAAAAGAAAAGAAATTGAAAGAGGGTGGTGAAATTATTAATTCTTCTTCGGGTGTTTCGTTTTCAGTTGATCAAATGGGATTCATAGGATGGCTTTCTGATCAATGTAAGGACTCTTGGTTGATGTTAGGGAAGATGGGGGTTATTTGGGTAGGGGTTTGCCAAGACAAATAGATTTGGAGTTGTTATTTTGAGAGAATGGGAATTAAACTTTTATAAGAGAAGTGAGGGTCACTTAAGGAAATCCTTGAAATATTATTTTATAAAAAAATAAATTTTAATTTTTAATGGATCAAATATGATTTATTTCGAGGATAATGTGAGGATGGGACGATAAAATCTCAACCAATAGGTTTTAGACTAGTTTTGGTAACCATATTAACCTTATCTATTAGATTTAACTCTTAGTTATATAGTTTGACATTTACCATGTCTCTTTGTATTTTTAGATTATGAGGTTAATAAACATAAAATAACAAGCCAAGTGAATACCAATTGGTTTAGTATTAATATATATAAACTTATCTATGTTTATTTGTTAATTGTTATATTTTTAGGAATACTATATTTGTTAATAATATAGTATTTTTTTTAAAACTCTATTATGTCAAATTTGAATCTATTTGTAATTTGATTTTTTTGAAAGCCATAAAACATTATCACATAGAATATATTTTATTTAATAAACCCTAACATGTAATTTTATCAAATGAAATTTTTTTAATTCATCATTAGTCTCAATTTACATTTATATGGATATTAAAAATATCAATTATTTTAATATTTCATTATTATGGTAATTACTGCATCATCATTGTGTCATTAAGAAATTAAATTATATAATGTCTAAAAATTATAAATAAAATACCATTATGTAGGTACTCATTTTTTATTTCTAATGAATATTCGTAGTCAAATTTATATTGTGTTTAACACTATATTAAAAAATATATAGTTTTTAAGCATTGAATTTAACCCTTTTTACTATTCTTTAAATAAAATAAAAAAATGTCCTAATCAATTCCAAGTTGACCAAAGAAGAAAAAATTTAATTCATAAGATTTTATTTGGTCGAATTACACTTATCCAATATAATTAAGACATGTTTGAGCATAATTATAATATAATTTTTACATTTAATTTCACTATTTAGTTTTAATTGTGGTAAATAAAAGTCAAAATTTACTATTCACCAAAAATTATTTTCATCTTATTGAACCACATTTTAATTATAGATGTAAAATGTTTCTCTAGTATTATTTAAATTCACCTCACATAAGTGGTATAATTATGTTTTATGTAAATTTGCAAAGGCTCATAAAATGTTGGTAAAAGAAGATAAAAAGTTCAATAAAATTTTACAAATCTAAATGTATTATAAAATAACTCTAGTGAATTACATTTAACATATATAAGTATTAAGTATCTATTCTGACTGAAAAGATATTAAAATAAAAAAATTAATTGCTTAAATAAAAATTTTGTTTTAAACAATAACCTAGTATTTTTCACGATTCATCAAAAATTGAATGTTTTCAGAAAAATACCAAAAAAATCACCCTAAGCTAAATTAGATATTCCAAATTCAAAAAAGAAGTCAATTTTGATTAATGTAATTCATGAAATTTCTAAAAGTGGATATTACTCTTCATAACAGCATGATTGATAGGTCGTGGTGTGTTAAAACTCTATATTTCATATAATACAAGCAACTGCATTATTCAAAAGAAAATGTGTCGTGGAAGTTTGGGGTGTGACATAAACCACAACAGTATGTTTTTTAAAATAGTTTTTTCCCAAAAATGGTGTGGTCTCCAATAATTTCAAACAATTGAATATGATAACTATTTCATCTTGACAACCTTTCACAATGAAAAGTACACATCGCCTCTACCTAGTCATCATTACATTGATAAATAAACCATTCATTGCAATTTGAATATTTTATATATTCCATTATTATTGAGGGGTATTCATTTATATGGATATATTATTCCAATAATAGGAATATAATGATATTTTTAATATCAATTATTTCTTTATCAATATATATATATATATATATATTACTTATCCGTAATTTTGATTGTGGTTGCTATGAATAATTAAAAAATATATAATGTTTATACATTCTGCACACATAAGCTATTAGTTTTATTTAGAATGTGATTGGAGGGCCATGAAATTATTTATCACATTGAGGAGTTTGTATATGTTATGATATTGTTTAGTTTACTTATTTTCATATTATCAATACATGTGGATTTATGATGACCATTATCAATACATTAATGGAATGTTTATTATGTATGATGTTATGAATTTCATCATTATAGTAAAAGATATTTTTATCAATTTATTAATTTATTTTTATTTCATAAGAATATATATTATTTCAATAAATGAATTTTACTTGAATTTATTTTTTACTGTGACAATTTTGTATGATAGAATCCACTATACGATACCACATACAGATAGTCTTATCACACTCCTTTATAATTATTCCAATTATATAAGAAACAATATATAATATTGAGTGTGAATAATGGATTTCCAAGGATAAATAATAAATATTCATGTATTCAATTTAGGTGTCTATAGTGTTCAATATTACTCAATATTCAATTACATATTGGGTTTATAAAGACTAATAATCTACCATAACCAATATGTTTTGATCTATGTATTCAATAGTAATTTTAAAAGAAAAAATATCAACATGAACCATGTTTCTTGATTCATGGATTTAAAATTGACATAAATTAAGCTTTATATAAAACCATTGAAAATGATTTAGAAGGAAAACATTTAATGTAAAGAAACATGATGATATACCCCAATGATCATTTAAAAATATTTATATATTACATGATATTATATAATTATAATAACATATGAATTATATTTTTTGATTTATAAATTAATTTTTAATTCGGAAATTTTTTAAACATATGGCATTGATTTGAAATGGGTCCTAATATAAGGAAGTGATTTCATTTCAACACTCATAATTTTTTTACTTATTTTATATTTGATAAATTAAAAAAAATATAGTGTTCAACATTATATGAACGTATGAATATTAATGAATTTTAATTATGTTTTGGCAAACAAACAATCCCATATGGAACACCTCATCCTTAAAATCCATGCATAACAATGTTTGATGACTACAAGATGTAACAAATAAAATCATTAAATCAATCCATTAATCCATTATTTTATGAAATATTGATCATTTCCCTATAGAAGGTATTACATACATTGGGATTCAATTATTTTTTTTATTAAATATATTTTTTCAAATATGAGGAAATAATAATCTACAGTTTTGTTTTATATAGTACATAATAAAAGGTGAAATAATAATAAGGATAAGTGATGTATCCTTCTAAAGTTATTTACTAGGTGAAACATTTCCATCACGAATAACATATTAACAAGGAAATACAATTTCAAATCTTACAAAAAAAATTAGAGGATACTTATGAGTATCTTGTTGACATTACTAGGTTAGAAAGACATGATTAGGACTACTCAAAAATTATATAATGAAGTGTTTACCAAATAATTAAATTATAAATAAAAATAATTTAATGGGGATTATATCTTAAATCATTATCCTCATATGTGATTATAATGACTTGTTTCTTCATGATAGAGAAGGTTTTCTCCATGTCATTTACATTCAATGGTATGTAAGAGATGAAAAAGGTAACAATTCACCATATTTAACATAATTGGAAAAATAATAAAAGAGGAAAGGCATAATTTATTAAATGTAATTACTATTTGAAAATACACCCCAGGATTTATTGAGTGGGGTGAATATTTCCAATATTTATGGTGATAATTGACATCATAATAATTAATTAAATAGTTAAAGGGAATCCAAAAAATGTTCAATGTCTCAGAAGAAATGAAATAGGAATCTATTCAATTGAATTACATAAGAATCAATAGAATCCACCCAGGTGGATCCCATATGAGTATGGTCATGCCTATTCTCACCCAACAGAACAAAGTGATTCCAAAAATGATATAATAACAATTTCTCTGTTCATACAGTCAATGCTATCAAATAAATTATTTTATTCTGGATCAATTTGTATTTTGTATCATTGATGTTTTTTAAATAGTATGGAATCATTCCATGAATCACCATGGAAACATTTATTACTTAAAAATTTTTTTGGGAATCTTATAAAAAAGTATATTTCTTTTTCTTTATTAATATTTATATATACTATTTAGTTAAAAAAAATTGTTAAATAAAAGGGTTTTTCTGACATAATCAATGGAATTTATTTTCTAACCATGTATAATGAAAAAAAAAAATTTATAGGATGATGATTCCAATCACAATGTATTGATTTGGATACCATAATTTTATAAGAGATACTTTAATTCATTAGTAGTTTTTGTTAACAAATTCGATGAATTATCTTTAGCAAATTTTTGGAGGAGTTGAATCTATGAAAAAAGGATATAATTTTATGATAATATATATTTCATATGAGGTTTCATATATTTTTTACTCTCTAATGAGATACCAAGATATCAATAAAATAAATAATGTGAATTAACTATAGAAATTATCCAAGATGAAACAAACATATATATACTACAATAAGAATTGGTCCCATAAAATAGGTCTAATTTAATTGATATTTATATGTTAGTTTGATAATGGATTTATATTCCTATTTAATCACCTTGAGGAGAATATATCTTATTTCCTATCATGAAATATTTGTCTATAAGGATTTTAATTGACAATAAAGAATGAATTAGAATTTATATTAAAATAAAGTATCATATAATTTACATTAATGAAATGTTTGGTCAACATCAGGGGACTCAGTAAAAAATTTATCATTTTTTATCATTAATTAAATTTGAAAAAGAATGAAATAAAAAACGTGGATCATTAAACCACTAATGGGTATTATGAGTACATAACAATATGATGTTTGATAAAAATTGAATAACATGTGTTTAATGATAATATAAATATGGTATCAATGGATTATTATGTTAAATATTTTGTATTATGTGGACGATATCATGATATGATAATAGTTAAATTAACATTATAAATTACAATTAAGGAATTACTATAGATACAATTAGAGGGATGAAACAATATAGTAAATCCAAAAAGATTTAATTTTTCTTCCAATTAATATATTATAATGGATATATTGTTTCTAACAATAGAATACTGGTTGACCTTGTAATGAAAAAAATTGATAAAAATTTCATATGTGAATCCATATAAAGAATATAAGTAGTTCCCTTGGATTATCTGGTTTATATGACAATTATATTGAATATTGTTCCAAATTAAAACAGAATTCATTATTTCATTATTTTATTGATTGAAATTCGCATGTCTAATGGACATTAACTAGTGTTCTAATGAAATTACGAAATGATTCACCATTTCCCAAGTACTGGTCTTATGATCAAAAAATGAAATATTTCACATTTATTGTGATCCACTAAATAATATACTGGGGTTTCTTCTTGTGAAAAAATGACAATTTTTTTCTTGTGAAATTAGGGAATAAAACTCAAATGATCCAAACTATACAACTCATGATATTGAACTGGTAAACGTAATAATTTCAATGAAAATATTGTAGCATTGTCATTATGGGAAGAGACATTAGATAAATATTAATCCCCAAATACTGAATTATATATTCATAAAGAAATAGATCACCACAATGAAAAAAATATGGCTATAACTTAAAAGGGAATATAATTGTGCAAGAAACTACCAACTAATGAATTAAAATTTGGAGTTAGATTTGTTGAGTATGAGGGATCATGGTGTCATATCATATATGGGGATGGACAATGTTCAAATATTTATTGATTTTGTACAAATATAATTATATAGTTTAAATGAAGTAAAAAATAAATTCATTTTTTAATTACTCATCCATATTTAATATATATGATAAAAAAGGTATCATTACAATTACAATGGATTATTGAAGAATATTTATAACATCAAATATGGGATATTGAGAGAATTTTTCTATAAATATGGAGTGTTTATTTCATGAATGATAAAATGTTTACAATTTATAGTAGACCTAATGAATGAATTTCTAAAAAATCCCCTAGATGTAGTTTTTCTCAGAAACATAGTATTACCATGATATATATAGATCAACCATAGATAAAATTCTATAAAAATTACTGTATTAAACTCTTGACTATGTGTATATATGGCTTTTACTCCATTATGTAAAACCTATTAATCAAATCCCCAATGATGTTAGAAAATATATATTTATACCAATATAAATATGGTAGGTCATCACTATAACTAGAATAAATAATAATCCCCTTAATAATTAATTCATTATGGGATATTATTGATCAACATAACTGAACAATAATTTTTTAGTAGTAAGGGAGGATCTACCTATTGAAAATATTACTTGGGTCTATACAAATGATGTTTTTATAATTCATGGTGAACCATTATTAATCTATCAAATAATGACCCTTTATTTAAATAATATATTTTTAGATGTTTATAGAGGGAATTAAATAATAAATTTCATTTATGCACAACCTATATTTCTCTAACTGATGGTTAGTTTGAATGAAAAATTCATGCCATAGAACAAATGTTGAGGAAATACATACAATCCATTAAAGGATTATGTCCAATACCATAATCTTATAGAATTGAGGTATAGTAAAAGTTTATATGAATCATTCAAATTGAACTATACTATCAAATGTTTAGAATTATATATAATACACGCACCACTTGTTTTAAAATAATGAAATGGAGGCATATATTGAAATATATTATGAGGAAATAACTAAGATGGTTTTAGATATCAAATATAATAACCAAAATACATAAAGAAATAAAAATAGAATATTTATTATTAGAGGATAAGATATAAATTCCACGTATGGGATCATGTATTCTTGAAAATATCACTACTGAAGTGAGTTATAATATTTGGTACGAAAAAAATATTCTATGTGAAGTACATTAGACATTCTGAAATTTTAGAGAGAAACATTGTTGTTTCTTATCATTCGGAATTTATAGTATAACAATAAAAATTACACCACATTTTTTATATTTCAATTGTAATGATGTACATTCCAGACTCTAAGAATATATTCAATAATGATTAATTATATTATAAACATATATTTTGTTAAAAATATATCTACTCTAAATTATTAACACTTGAGAGAAAGTCCCATGAAATCTAACATCCCATATGTTGAAAGATCAATAATGTAACAAAAAATTTGAAGAAGAAACATAAATTTCATATGAAGAAATGAGTAATAATTAGCGTCGTTATTTATTGGCAATTAGTAAATTAAATATTTCTAGTACAAAATTACTTATTGTTGAAAATGTATGACCTATTATTCAACTGTATAAACATTTATATTATTCATTGATGTTTATAATAAAATTCCATAAAAAATTTTACAAATCAGTTATTCAAATAAATTATAATTAATAAGTGAATGGATTACACTCATTTTTTTAGAATAAAATAAGTTGTACTAGAAGAAGTGTTTCCAAATATCAGGCACCATGTGTATGCCATTGAAACACAGTAATGATTTTTTGTAATAATTAAATATCCTATAGGTAGGTAATTTTTTTAAAAAATATTTTCAATTTTGGAATCTCTATGTTAATATTAGATAGTGGTTAATTATTCATAATTTCATAATACAATAAATTTGTTTTGGAAAAATGATTATATGGAATGAATAAACTGTAATTATCCTGATATTATATTTTCTTAAAAAATTTGTAATAAGTAACATAAAATTTCTTCAAATATAAGTTTGATTCTCAAATAACATAATGTATTTTAATAGAATAATGTTTCTAAAACCCACTGAGAATCATCCAATATTTTGAGTATATTTTACTATTTCAATAAAAATGATGAGAAATAACCTTATATGAATATAAATAATATACGTTATTGGGGTTTGGATATAAAACATTTGACTCACAATGAAATATCTTAATTTTAAATATCATTATTTAAAAAAATGAATTGATAATGGTATTATATTATTTATAATATTAATTACAAGACCCATAAATTGAAATTAAAAAATAAATTCCTAAAAAATTATACAAATACACACCCATTATCCAACTCATATTTATTAAAAAATCATCTATCATGATTAGAAAAATATTATTATCTCTAACAAGTCTTTCTATTGTGTTTTATTAGATATAAGGATCCATTATCATGATTTATGTATATATCATTCAATGTACGGGTTCCAAATCCACCACATTCTTATTAAATTAAAATCATTTGTTACATAATAACATTTAACATTAAATTTTACATACATAAGGGATTGTAATTCCAAGGTAATATCAATCACTATAAATAGTTTTTCAATTATATTACATATTTTTTATTAGTATAGATTTTTCATATGGTTTTATTATTTCTATTTAAGGATCCTTAATACCTTCTTATAATTTATTTTTGTTTTCTTATCCAATAATTTTATCATTTTAATGTGAAATATTTTAAATATTAATTGTTACAAATTACATATGAAAATATTTATTTGATAACACCATTCTGCATCATTTTACTACCTTTATATGATGATATAATCCTCCAAAATTATTTGAATCTTCATATTGGATAACATCTCAACCATTTTGTAAAGTAAAGAGACTATTATATCAAATCAATTAACTCCTTATCTGGATACTACATGTTGTGTTTGGATAATGATGAGATAAACCTATAGTAAATAACCCTAAAATGGTTGGTTGGTTATTAACCTTATCATCACCTAGTAAAAAATGGGCCTAACAAGATACATGTAATGATAATATGGGGAGATCGTGGTTAGATGAATAAAAATCTATTTATAGGTGATATTAATGATTTTTTAAAACATTTCTTTTAATTTTTTTATGGTACCCAAAAACATCATTATATTGAATATAATGAGTAATTATTGTTGACATTCATACGCATTGAAATAAAAAATTACAAAATACATCTTTATCATTCCATTGATATGGGTAAATTCTAATACATTCTGAATATCCTTTTTTTAATTATCGTACATTTCGATTTTGTCATATTGAACGAAGAAGTAAATTTATTCTCCATAACTATTATTTAATTATGGATAGATAATGTTACAAATTCATGATTATGTGTGCTTTTCATCGGAGATCATTATTATATATATCGTATTGAAATTCTCTCAATAATAGATTAATTAGACATATAATGTTATGGAATTGGCCTAGAATTATAATTCCCAGTGAAATATCATTAGGTATCACATGAAAAATGGGTTATGTTATTTGGTATAATATATCCCCCATTTTGTATGATGTATTGGAGAGTGGAAATGAGGGTACATTTATAATATCATGCATTATACATTCCATTACAAGGAGATAAGTTCTTTTTATTAATGTATTAATTTACTATTATGAAATCAATGGATATATTATTCTCAAAATTAATATTTTCATGTAATTTTTTATTCTTTTAATATTATTGATTCCATAATTATGAAGGATAGCTTATATTTTATGTTTCCCCTTTCAAATCTTCTGAACTCACCTCTTTATACTATTACCATTTCCCTAGGGAACCATAAAGACTAATTCCTTTGATATATCCATTTTTAAGGAGAAATAGTAAATTTTCATATATATTTTATGGTATCATAAGTGTTCAATGTACTATAATTTTCAACTATTTATCAAGTATCATAAGACAACAAAAATGGTTGATCCATTGAATTTTAACCAAAAATTTATTACCATGATTAAAAAAATTCTTTGTGTTATAGGAGTCTGGATGTTTCACATAGCCCATAAAATATAAATGCTCCTTAATGATCGTTTTTTATTTATATGAAATGATTATGAGTATACTACATTACATATATATAATGGGAATGATTATATATATAATGTAATTTAATAAAAAAATCATTGATGAAATTATATTCACTTGGTACATAAACACATGTTCTAAATCAATAAATGATTCCTTAAAAATAATTCTCATAAATTTGTTATTTTGACATATTTTTTTGCGTATTATGGTTTGAAGTGTGATAGGGGAAATGATGTTGCTAACTCTGTTAGCATTAATGATACCAAAATTCAAATACATTAAAATTGTAATATAGCATTAATATTCTATCTATGCATAGTTTTTATTTTAACGGAATTAATTATACAAAATATCAAATAGAAATTCATAACTACCAAAATTTTTATGACAATAAAATAGTTCTATTGTGAAATGTTATAATTTAATGGAATAAAAATATAGTTTAGGATTTAAAAACATGATATAATAATATATTATGGTAGAAAAATAAAAATAAATTCTATAAGATATAGTTTTTATAATTAATTATATAAAATTAATATATTAATACATTTCATTAAAGAAACAATTGTAAACTATTGAGTATATATATCAATATATACTAGTAATAACACAATATGTTAGTTGAATATATATTTACAAAGTATTGTATTCACAGTATTCTTTGAAATAATAAATGCTATAGAAGTATAAAAATGAATATTTCTATATAAAATTATACATTTTAAAATTTTACTTTTTATATGTTAATATAGTGATTAAGGAGGACTTGAAATATTTTTCTGTGAATATTGAAACAACCGTATAATGTGTGATGTGTTCTCGAAATTTTATTCATGTTAAGTAGGTTGATTTTTGTATGAATATATTTTTTATTTGATTATATTTTATTATCTATGATATAGTTTTAATATTAATATTTATATATATTCATAATAATATTTTACATTTTTTTATCAATATCTTAAACAAAAAACGTGGAACATTAAAAAAATGAAAAATGATAATTCATTATATATATATACACATTCCTCCTACTCAATTGTTATTTTTATCTTAAAAATCATCACTCAGTAATATAAAATTTAGAGAAAGTTCATGTGAATTTAGAAAGAATGAAATTTTATTTATTTAATGATGTTTTAGAACTAATGTGATGGTTTTAAATATTACTAATTGAATCGTAATATAACTAATATAATACAAATCTACCATCTAAATGGTAGATTCAATGATAAAAAACTATTTAAACAATTACAAAAGGAATCATCAAATATTTACATGTGTAGTAATACTATGTAATCCAATGAAATAAAAATATGATAAATTTACATAACAAAAAAATCAACCAAATGGTTAATAAATGATAAAAAAAGGGATTTTATTGTTGTAAAACAGAAATATTTTTTCATTTATTATAATAATTATTATTAAAAAATGAAACATTATTTTGATAAAATGTGTTCATAAATTAATATTATAATTTATTATAATGATAATATAATTTTAAGATACCATATGCCATTTCTAAATGGTTTATAACATTGAACATAATATTAAAAATTTTTATTTTTAAGTAAATATATTTTTTATTTAAAGAAGAACATTTTTCATATTTATTATATTATTTTCATAAAACTATTTTTTATATTGGAATCTATATATCTATAGATATTTATTGTAAATATTTATTATTTATAACAGTAGATGAATTTTATTTGAATTGTAATATACCTTATAATACATTAGTTTAAGTTTAAAGCTAAATACATAAATTTATTAATAATGGATGAAATGTGAAATTATTACATTGAAATCCCGTGAACTAAGTAATATATATTTTAATATTATTCAAGATTAAAATTAATATTCCGAAAAAATATTAATCTAATGAATATAATATACAAAATACCTCTATCATCCACTTATAAATTAAACCCCTTCTCCCACCTCCTTCTAAACCATGATGATTGACCATTTCCAGCCAATTATGTTTCTATCCCTCGATCCCGCATACATATAGTTATATTCTAACCAAAATGAAATATTCATTTTTCTATAGGGTTTATTCCAATAGATGACAATCAAGAGGTAAAATTCTCAGCATCCACTTTTAAATTATTTTCACCCTTTAAATTATCCAAAAGTCAGTTGTATAAAATTTAATAATGAATATACAATCATATATATAATATAAATTAGTTTTTAAAATGGAATATCTATCATCAATCCCCATTTCAACTCCTCATATTATAAAAAATTGAAACATTTTTCATTTTAAATAGATTCCCTGCCTATGTGGATGATGTTTTTTGATGAAAATCTTTAATGAGAGTATTAAATTATTTTAAAATAATTTATATGGTCATAAATATATGTAACATTCTATAATTAATTTATTGTCCGAATATAAAATAAAACATAAATTTTTGTGATGGTTAGTAAAACTACATAAATTTACTAACAACGTGACATTACAATTTCATCTAAATTAATCATCCCTATATACGAACAGATATTAATATCTTTGTGTATTTAAATTTATTAAGGTTTATTGACATAATTTCACTTCACAAATAGTGTTTTGGAACAATTATAATAAAATTTGAGTAATTATACACAATTGATCTGACCTTGGATCCATGAAATGAGCATCTATGGAACAAGAAAATTATAAATTATATTACCTAGATATGGTTGTAAATAAAAAGAAAAAAATTATATCAAAACAATTTTCGATTTATAATATTTTGAATTATGTAATTAATGAATGTAATTTGATTATTTAGGATGTTAAGAGACTGTGTAGAAGGATTCTTTGAAAAAGGTATGTGATTCCTCTAAACTACCCAATCATTGTTGGGGGAAGACAATTTCATCACTAACTCATTTATTATCTCTCAGTAATGTTTGTGAATTTTTATTATATACAGATATATATATAATATATCCAAATACAACTATCCATTAGTTTGATGGGGTCATACAAACCTTATATATATGTCTCAAATAAATTCATTAAAATCAATGACAATTTTGGAGAATTCTTTAATACGACAGTCTTTTTATGTAATAGTCATTTAAATAATTTGATCTCATTATATATGTATTTTATTCAAATAATGTGTGAGGGATAATTTCATGACACACACTATTCAAAATGAGGGAAGAGACAACAAGATGTCTACACCTTCCTTACTCAAGATAAAGGAGAGATAATGACCCTCGAGTCCTGCCTCAAATAGGTCCTGGGGTGGAAAACAACAAAAGGGTATATAAATCTCACAAGAATAAGAAGAAATTTCCCTTTTTATAGTATCCATGATTGGGATATAATATTTTTCAACCTAAAACAACTCCAATATTGATATATATAATTTGACTAAAATTCATTCAACATGCATGTTTAATGTAAATCTTCTATAAAAACGATGAAAAATCCAATGTTAGTACACAAATAAAACTACGAAGTGGAAAATCAACATTCCCCATCACCCAAGAAGGTATATTCCAGAACAGTCTATGTAATCTCCATATAAACCTAAAATAATTTAATATATGTAGGTTGAACATATAAGAATACTCAATATAAAAAAATTCACCCATGCAGTTGTGGGAGAAGCATACTAATGCCACTGTGACAAAAAATATAAGACCTAAAAATTACCTAGTATGGTATACAATCATCCTTAACCTCCCAATGTTATGCTCAAAAAATAACACAAGTCATGTAATGTAACATTGTAAACACATCGTTATTTTGGTAACCTACACCACATCGCACTTGTTAACTATTTATCCATAATGAAAAACGTCCTAATGCTACCATGATCTTCTATAAGCCCCACTATCATAAACTGCCCTCATAAACCTAATATTCACACCACATGACATCCTTCGCATCGACACATGGGCCACAACCACTGCATTTATCACCGTAAATAACAAGGGTCTTATACCAAAGACACATGGGAAACAAACCACCTCCCACACATCTAATGACATTAGTATGTTAGTATATGTCAATCCATTGGTGCATACCCAATGTGTCTTGGGCAACTAATTTCTAAAAGGGGCGGGGGCATGGTAAATTTAGTAACCAGCCACCCATCCATCTACAACAATATTTGGATTGACATCACCCCCCTCATGAACGAGGGTCATCTAATAATAGTTCTCAACAATGGTGGGTTTATATCAAAACCTAAGAAACTATAAGTTTATGTATATATATATATATATATATATAATCAAACAGTCAAATCATCCATTGTGATTCCAAACATATAACCATGACACTAAAAACCCATTACTACAACTCTTGATTATACATACCACTATAAATGATGGTCACTTGAACACTGCCTCACTACAAGCCTCAACTCTAAATATCCCTACATTTAATTGATTTCAGCAACAATCATTTTGAATTATCAAACCATTCAATTATTTCTTTCCATTCCTTCTTGGGGAACTACAAAACAATGTAAATGATATTCGGTTAGGAATCCATACCATCCACTATGAATTAAAACAATGAAATAATCTTCCCAAAAACTTCTACAAAGCTATCCTTCCATAATCATTCCCTCACAACAAAACCTGATCTACCTACTACACAACATCACCACACCTAGAACACCAATTAACATAAAATCATGAAATGATGCATTCATGCATCCCTGCTGCCCAACCACTACCCAAATATAGTCCCATTGCATAAGTAGTCCAAACATTCCACAATCAATCTATCTCTCAACCTGAGATACCATCACATATCTTGTACAGCCCAATACACACAGTCACATAGCTACAATGAACAATACCCACACAAGGCACAAAATCAAAAAGAACACATAACATATCCACACCTATCAAGAACGGTGAATTAATATTTGGCCGACATTGTTCTTTAAATTATGATATAATATGTAGGGGTGATCACACATGGGACTGTATACTAGGGGAATTCATCTATTTAATAAAGTGCAAGTGAATAAACTAATTGATATCTATAGTAATTATTCATAGGGAAACAACCTGAATTATAAGTAAACCCCCATGTATAGGTAGATACCACAAAAAAGACATGATTTTATGATTTCACACAGTCACAAAAAATCACATCCTAATAAATATAACAAATAATAGAAGAGATAAACACCAATATGATCTCAATATATTATAATGTCTGTATTTCATCATTAGCATATACCATTGTAAAAAAATTTATTATGTTTTATGTTTCATTAAAAAAACATACTACACCAACCCAAAATAATACAATATTAAATAGAGAAGAAAAAAATCCAAACATGGAACAACATGAAACCAAAAATCCTCCTTAAGACAGAATAGAATTATCACACGAGAATTTGACTCGAATGAAAACCGATGAGGGGGATACAAATTTGGTTCACAACTCTTCTTGGAAGTGAAGTTCTCCATGTACTAAGAAAAAAGATATTAGTGGATCAACGCTTTTTAAAAACTGATATCCAATATCAACAGATGGTAATGGTTCCAAAATCCATTAAATATGGATCATGGAAAAGACCATGCAGTTCTAATATTTTATAGTCCACAAAGAATTTGGATATTAATGATAAGAGTAATATAATTTAAAAAATTTTATAAACTCCCATACAAGTCTTTAATCTTGATTCACATTAAATAAAATGAAAGAGGGGTGAAACTGGAAAAATTGGGAATAACTCAAAATGAGTAAATTATGAGGGTGTCATCAACAACAGGCCTAAAAATAGATCCACTGACCGTAACAAACCAATAGCAAGTCACCGACATAGAGCTAATGATGGTGAAATGACGATTATGAGCCACCAACCTGAACTACTGATGTTAGACACACTGAAACTATGATTCATTGATGCCCTTGCTGACTGTTGTCTTGACTCACTGATTCCCTGACTCACTAATGCCCTGACTCACCGATGTCCTATCTCGCCAATTCCATGACTCCCCAACCCCGTAACACACCAAATACCTGACTCACTGAGGCATGGAACAAATGATTCTATGACCTAGTAAATTTCTATATCACCGGCGCCCTTACTCAACAATACCATGGATTATTAACACATTGTCTCACTAAAATACTTACTAACCAATTCCCTAAATCACTGTGGCCCTGAATCACCAACTCCCTGATTCACTAACACCCTCACTATTCAATGCCCAAACTCCCTGATGCCCTGTCTCATGGATTCCATATCTCACAGACTCCTGAATCACCTATGGAAAAAATGGAAATTTGGAAATCTCATGAAATAATATATGGTTGCTTCCCATAACACACTAAATATGTGTTTCGACAATGTAATGGACTATTGAATTTTGGTCCATTACATTAGATACCTCCCAAACTATTCCCTCTCTCAAGATTACAAAAAAATACCATAATAATTTGTTGTATGAACCACCATCCTATAATACACCTATAAAAGAAAAAAACACCTCGTTGGAATGAAACATAAAAATCAAAAAACACCTCTTCCAATATTTTCTAACCATGCAACCTCAAAATCCTACCACACAACCACCAATAGTCACACCGCTCGAACATACAAATCAAGAGCATAATTATACCATGTCGGTATATTATCCCCATTGGGGGGCACAAACTTTCCAGAAAGGGTTTAGATGAGTCGACATTAATAGATCATGATTTGGGATTAGGTCCTCCCCTCCTAATACGTCTGGACATTATCATATTTCATGTAATAAGTAAAAAACTCATCTCATGGAAATTAAGGTTCAAGAATTCCATCACAAATAAAAATACATGAGAAATACTCAAAACATCATTAGGTACTAGAAATGGACTTTCACATATTTCTCCCCCGTACACTCCTCCAGGACAACAATCATATAAAACACATAATCCAAGGGAATGATTCTTCAATGCATCACCTCATCCCAATTATCATAGATCTCCACTGATCGCCACATGAATGTTGTGTCATCATTGATATCCAAATATCCCTAATCAATGACATGGTAGTCTTCATGAAGATATCAATGAAGCTGAGATACATGAAGTAATTCATTGACGCTCTCCATCTACGGTTGCAAATACTGCTAATAAGCCACATCACCATCTCTTCCCAACACCATGAAGGTTCTGATGATCCTAGGAGAAATATTTTTCCCTCTGATAAACACTCACCACCCATGGAAAGTTAAAAACATATGAAATACATCATACCAAACCTCGAACTCCACGGGACATCACTTGAGATAGACATAAGACAACTATTAGTCTTATGCCACCTTCATCCTCTCACAGACAAGATTCACCTTCTCTATCATACTATAGACCACTTCCGGAAAAAGGGAAGATTACTCCCCAACAACAATATTGTTCAAGGATAAATGAAAATGTCTCATATATAGATCTTGGAATGCTTCGATAACAATAGAATATTTTTGTATATTGTTTTAATTAATCTCTACCAAGGGAAAATACTTCACCCTTGACCCACTAAAGTCTATAACACATGTCTGTAACATGTCTTACAACATATAAATGATCCTTTATTTTTTTAAGGGTGTAATGTAGTGTTGAGGCATAACTAGGTTCCAATGAATTGTAAAATCTCCTCAAGAATCATGATGTAATACATGTATCTAGATCGGAGAAGACGGATCTTTGAACTCCATGCATCCCCACAATCTTATCCATATACCTCCATGCTATGGAATCTACTATGCTCGCATCTTTCATCTCTAATATGTGAGCCGACTTCATCAAATGATCCACTACTATAAATATATCATTTCATCCTCCATGATCCTTAGATAATACTATGACAAAATCAATTCTTATGTCATCTAAATTATACCCAGGGACATCTAGGGGATGATACAAACTAACAGGAACACAGTGTTCATCCTCTTCTTATAAAACAAATTTCATTCTATTGGTAATTTTTTATTCCTTGTTCTCCGTTTCTATTTATGGAACACATAAGAATGTATACGTAATTATTGGTTAACCTTGATAGAGATTAATTTTTGGGTAACTTTTATGTATAGTGAGATAATATGTATGTTATTAGTGATTAAACCTATTTAATTATGCGACATGATCGTCGATGAGATGTTTTCCTGGCAGAAATCCTTGACATATGCTTGTGCTATGTGTCATGTTATTTCAACTTTATTATGTTTCCATTATAATATGAATTGGTTTTGTTTATGTTATGTTTTCATATCACTATTTAGGTAAAATATGAATTATGTTGTCGTATTATTCTTTTATACTAATATAATATGAATAGATTTCATGTTAAATCATTTATGGGGATATTTAACTCACTAAATATTTTCATGTTTTCCACTGTTAATTTTTTGTTATAATTCCAATAATTGATTAGTAGAAAACCATTGGGATTAATAAGAGTATTTAAAATATCCTTAAATTATAATGATTGTAGAGGGAGTGGTATCCATAAAATTATATCCTTATCTAGAATCTTCATTTTCATGTTTCCCTGGAACTATTTTTCTATAGGAAAATATCCTCAAAAAATGGTGGATTGGGCATTCAATCGATTATATCCTTGATCTTAACAATGGTGTATGATTGCACACTAATTTTGAAATTACTAAGGGAAATGATTGATAGATTTCACAAACTGTTCTAAAATAATTAACAAGGACTTCAGAAAAATAAATATTTTTAAAGAAAAATTTAATTAATGCATAAACACCTAATTTAATCATAAAGACACATTTTATATAATTTACTCTTTATTTATAATTTATTACATCTATGTCAACAAGTAATGTGATATTATACCCTATTATTTGACAATTTGGATTCCTATAATTATAGTAGTTGGATATATGAACATTATAGAATTACTATATGTACTTACTCATGTTATGACTGATTATTTGAATTTTATGTAATACCATACTAATTAAATGAAATTAAATGTTGTGTTTGATATTTATATGATATAATGTCTTCCTATCTTATGTGGATATTCTGATACCTATATCACAAAATAATAGATTCTCCCTATTTATAAGATAAAATTTTCTATCTTATTATCTTATCTAGAGAAAATTGGTTATCTATTTATTTCCTAGAGTGGAAATTTGAACAGTTATGTACACTTATGATGAATAATAATTCCAAAGTGGAAATTTATTTTGTTGAATGGGATTGATACCATAAAATACTAGTCAGTAATTATTTTTTGAATCGTCATCTAAAAAATGATTTAGGGATCCTCAAATTTAATTAAAATGAAGATGAGTCTATCTAGGATTATGATTAAAACATTCCAATGATTTATTGGTAATCCACCAGTTTTTTAAGAATTATAAATTATAAGGAGTACAACCTCATTAGTGAATTAATGTCATGTCTAGGAAGAATTTGAAATTTGATAAAATTAAAACTATGTAACGATTATTTATCGTGACTACAAGGTTAAGAAGGATATTTTTTTTACATTCAAAATTCCCATGGGGAGGGATATAAAATGAATAAAAGGTATTAGAATATGGGAAGATCAGTGGATTAAATATATAGAGGAATGAAAAATAAAAATACTATATGTCAAGATTATTGGATGAATCATATCCAAAATACTTATCAAGGAAACCGAGTGATGTATCAATTACAGAAATGATCAAAATTAGGCTAAAAATTATGAATAGAGAAGAAGAATCCCACTAAAGTGAGGGAATAAAAAATCTTCGTATCAAGAGACATCTTGTAGTATAATGTTTCAACTGTTGGGAACACTATCATTAATGAAATAAAATTCCCAAAGCATAGGGGTGTCAGAGATTATCAATGGAAACAAATTCCAAAGCCATGAAATAAATGAAATATTATATCATTATTATTATAGTGGATCCTAAAAAAGATGTGATGTTAGTATACTGGTTATTTATTTATTATTATAAAACATATTATTTCATTTTGGTTCTATGCATTCTTCTGTAAAATTTATGAATTGTAGAACTATTAAAATACCAAATAAAAACATAGGTTGTGTCTTATATATGAGTATATAAATCATAAAAACTATTAAATCCAAATTATATTACCCCTCTGATGTTAATTATTATTGTGTAATGTCCCAAAAAAACTTTTATATAATAATTTAGTAATGATTCTAGCTATATTTGGCATGCTTTTATATCCATATACATGTACAACATCAACTATCAAGAATGGGTTATTAATCCTCACATCTTATGTAATCCACAAATTCTATACATGTACCGAAAATGGGGATGATTATCTTTTGAAATTATATTCTCACGAGTGGATATAACTTCTTTTTCTGGAACAATATGTAGAAAAACATTATTAATACAGAGGATATAATCATTCATTATGAAATTTCTATTGTAAGGTACTATATAGGCATATTTATTGAAGAGTTAATTTTTATCCCTCTTTATAAAGATGATGAGTTATAAATTAAAATTATAAATGGATATATAATCAAGTCAATTATCTGTACAAAATGTTTGTCATTGAGTTAGAAGAAAAAATGAAGTAGTTATAAGAGAATCTTGAAAAGGGTATTATATCGATGAGTAATTAATTATGGGGTGTGTCTTACCTCTTCACCAAATAGAATTATTGGTCAATGTTCCTCATCATTTTTTATCTTGAAATTAAATTGAAAATGATAAATAAAATTTTTCCCTTGTAAAATATTTATGAATTATTCCAACATATATATTAGTCCATGTACTCCTCTATAGTGTATCGTGGATGGGATATTACCATTTATAGGAAAATAATGATGACATTCCTTAGAATATGTTTCATTCAAAGAATAAAAATTATGAATTCTTAGTGATTACCTTTAGATTCATTATTTATATAGAAATATTTGATTACTTAATCTATAAAGTCATTATTTATTACCTTGAAAAAACATTTGTTGTACTTATATATGATTTGGTAATTTAATACAAGATCAATGAGATGCATGTGGGTAAATTTAATACCATGAAAAAATCAGTATTAAAGGACAATACCAATGAAAGGTTATCTAATTTTGAGTTTTAATTTGAAGAAGAATCATTCATGGGGAATGTTATCCCAATTAATTGGATATATTCATTCTCATTTTATAAAATTGTAATTCAAAAATACAATAAGAAAATTATGATAATTGATACCTACAGTATATATCTTCTAGGTGTGAATTAATGATGATTGTTGAGTGACATATATTTATTTTAAGACCAACAAATATATATACATCACAACGGATTTATTTTTTCTAGAAAATGGAATGTAAATATATGTTAAAGGAATTGAAGAAAAGGGTTTTCAATGCATAAGTAATTACAGTACCTTCATATGGGGATATAGTCATTATATATAGTGATTTGTTAAATAGTGTATTCTAATCAATAAAAATGTATATTGATAATTTATTAAACTATATCTTATGTTTTTTGAATTTTCTTAAGAAGAAAAATCGAATTTATTATTTTTTGTTGGATGTAGTGATCATCGCACTACATATATGGAGGTTTCATCTCTACCGGGAGAAGTGTGGTGTTAATATAGATCACAAGAGACACAGATATATATTGACATATTATGATGATAATATGTGAAAAAAAATATTGTATGATAAGATCATGGACTATGTATTCTCAATCCACTATCAACCAGGGAATAAAATAATATTTCTAAATTTGTACCTAGAAAAGATAATGGAACCATATCAATTATAGTTATTGAGAAGGATAAAATATTTTTTGACCGTAAATGGATTGTCATAAAATTTATAAAATAATGAACACCACATTTCATTTTTTAAATTACTATAAAACTATATGATCTGATAAAGATAAAGTATGTTCAATGATATGATGTGTAGATATTGAAGAAGGTAGAAACAGAAATAAATAGGAAATTATCAGAGTTAAAATTTTATTTGGAAGAAACCATAATAATTGTTCCATGACTATGTGTACCATAATATCATAAAATAATGAATGGGTTGTTGAATGAGGCATGTATCTCATCATTCTCTATGAAATCGGGGTGCATGATGTTATTGTAGGACATCCAGAAGAACTATATATGGTACAATATGAAGATGGAGATTATATAGGATTAATTAATGTACCATTTATGTTAGTTGGTGAATGACTAATATAAATAGTCTAATGGGATGATAATACCATTACCCACACCTACAATGAATTGTTCGAACATCCCAATGGATTTTCGGTCAGGTCAACTGATGATATGCTTTGTAAATCAAAATATACAGGTTACCGTGGATCAACATAGCATGACATCTCATTAATCAACTATTTTAGTGACTCTTTCACTTGATCAACATTGAATGATATACATCAGAGGAGTGGTGAGGCTATAAAGAATGCCTCTGAAATTTATATAGACGAGATATGATATTTACACCCATGTTTTGAAAGTGCCTTCATAATGATCTAAAAACTCAGTTTAAGATTTTTATGTTTTGTCAACCCTAATATTATGGTAAATTATAGTGGTCTTCATAACATTGGCATGATCAAAAGAAAGATCAAATCTCGAAAAAACGATTGGTTTAGTTGCCTTAGAAACACTAGATATATTCATAAAGTTTTACATTACATCATAAAGTGAAAAACTACTACAACAACATAATGAATCCATATTTCACACTATTATCCCCTCATAATATCCCTACAGGTCATTCATAACTTACTTCTTCACATCTTGGGAAAAATAAAACATAGAAAAGGGGTGAGCTCAAATGCCTAGTAAGAATAATAATATAGCAGAAACATTCATAAATAAGAATAAACATTTAAGGCAGTGTATAACTAAAACAAAAGCCTTTTGAACTTGAACATCAACATAGTATGGCAAAAATAAAATGAAATAATTCCATTTACTTATTCACATGGATATTATACTAATCGAATAATCACATGCAATATCAATAACCACTTTCATAATGATGGAATGCATAATGCCAGAATATTATAACTACATAGACAAGGCCTCGTGTCCAGAATACAAATAAGATTTTGTCAAGGCCTTGTGCCAAGACACTAGTTTGTCTCATGAGACCTACCGATGCATCGAGGAGCTATAGCGGGCTCCACCAATCACATATTAACTCCAATGCATTTGCATATGAAAAGGTTTAAACATAACATAAACATTGGTATTAAAACTAGCATACGAAATGTAAATACTTCATCCATAAACCATTAATGGTATAAGAATAACACATCCACAGTCAAACATTTCACAAAACCTTCAATACAATTTAAGAAGTTTTGTATCATAATAAATCTACTACAAATAAGGGTAAAATCCATCAAAGGATGTTGATATAGATGAAATCAGAACTCTTTTCAGAGAAATATCTATTTCTATTTTGAATTCATTAAAAGTCATATATTTATAAAATAGCACATTTTTTGAAAATATCCTTATAAGATTTTAAGGGAAGCTTCGATTGAAAATAGCAGCACCCGCCGTATATGTTAAAAAACATTCGTACTTGACTTCTGTCGAAAAGGATAAAAGCACCTTGTTTGGAAAATGATGGAAATAATCCCTTATAAAACACTTATAAAAGGTCAAACAAGGGTATAAATGACTTTCGCCCATATTCTTGTTAATAGTAAAAATATTTTGATTTACATTTTTAAGAAACATGGATGTGGATGATAAAGAAGTCCCAGTAGATTATTACGTTTAAACAACCTCAGATAATGTAGAGATTGTGAAATAAATACTTACCTTGTACATTTCCATGGTTAGGGTAGGTTAACCTACTGTATAATGGTGAAATAATTGTTATTAAATTGTACATTAATCATATACATTAATATGATATCATATATGATCTTTTAACATTGATTTGTTAATAATATCTTAGTATTATCGTTGTTTCGGGTGTTAACTTACTCGTTTTCTTTTATATGTTTTGTTTTGTAAGACATGTTTGTAATGGATAGGTTGTATCATAATCATATCCATAATGATATCAAGTCTTTATATACTATTATTAATCATCAAATGAGAATTATACTTGAATGGATATGATGGAGAATGAATCTCATCGCGTTCATGGAGACGGTAGTCCGTACGTACGCACGAGCGACAATATCATTCTTTTGATATTAAAATAATATATAATTGGATGGTATATCATATATAAAGAATCATTATCATGATAAATTTATTATTTACATTAATTACACATCATTATTATACCCATCCAAATAATAATTTATTGAATAACAATTACACCACGACGTGGAGACAGTAAGTCGTACGTACACACGTATGGTGACATGTTATTCAAAGGATGAATAGAATACTGAATATGGTTGTACCATATTTATAATAACATCACAGTATATATATGATACTGGATTTATTATTTTAGAATGGTAACAACAAAGGAAGAAGAAGTGGAAGAAGAAAGGAACTTGGAAAAGAGTGCTGAAATCATTTCCTCTTCTTTGGGTTCTTCCATTTGATTTAATCAAAAGGGCTCCGTAGGATGGATTTCTGATAACAATAAGGCCTATAAGATGTAGTGAGGGAAGTTGGGAGAGTATTTGGTCAGAGTTTGGCCTAACCAAGAGGCTCTGATGGTGTGAAAAAATGAGAAGGAAGATTACCCTTTTATAAGAGGGGTGAGGGGCACCTTTGGAAATGCTAGAAATATTATTTTATAATAAATTCATATTCGGTTTATAATGGATCCAAATTAGATAATTTAAAGGTTAAGGTGGGTATGGGTCGAAAACCACTCAACCAATATAATTTAGATAGGTTTGGGTCATTATATTAAACTTATCATTATGTATTAACTCTTTGTTAATTAGTTTCACTTTTACAATGTCTGTTTGTATTTTTATATTATATGGTTAATAAACATACCATATACATCCAAGAGTCCTCCTAGTGGTCCATTAATGATACACCTATCATGATATATTTCTCTTGGCCGAACCTTAGATTTTAATAATTTAATATCAATCAATAAAATAATATTTCTTTAAAAAACTCATTTTTGTCAATTTTGACACTATTCAATAATTGATTTTTTGTAAAACTCATAACAAAATGATTACGTCGAAAAAAGTTAATTAAAGAAATTATAATATGTCATATTAACCTATAAAATTAGTTTAATTCATTAAAAGTATCATATTATATTTATTTTGGTATTTATAATATCAATTATTCTAATTTTTCATTAATTTGGTAATTACTTCATCACCATTGTGTCATAAATAAATTAAATTATTTAAAGTCTAAAAATTATAAATAAATTATCATTATTTATTAAATCCTTTTAAATTTCAAATTAATATTTATAGTCTAACATCCAACATATATAACCCTATGTAAAAATTGTTTTTTTAAAAGATATATGCTTATGTCATTTTTGTACTTTTTTTAACTTAATTAAAATAAAGTGTCCCTATCACCTACAAGTGGCACCATGGGGTCCCAAAATCGACCCAAAGATGCCTATGGTCGAACATGTATCAACCAATAAGGTTAGGACACGTTTCAGGGTAATTTTTTATTATTATAATATTATTTTTTAACCCTTCTTTACTGGATTTACCATTTAACCATGGTAAATAAAATATTTACCGAATTAATTATTCAAAATGTATAAAAATAAAAGTTTCCTATTTACACAATTTGACCATCCTGACTCCAAATATGGAATCCATTTTTCCAAATTCAAAACATAGAAGTGGTGGAAATTAATTTAAAATTATTTCCCGCTGTCAAAACAAAAAGCGTGTTTTTAAGATATAATAACTATCAAAAGATTGATACTTGTTTATGTTTGGTTTAATTGTTAAATTATGTCCAATGACCAAAATTGTATTAAATTGTAAAAATATATTCTAAATATACTTTAAAACCACCGAAATTCATAATTTATCAATATAAATTATTTCGATTAAAAAAGTTGTTTTTAATTAAAATTTAGTAATTTTCACTATTCATCAAAATATTAAAGTTATTCGAAAAGTACCAAAATTTCACCATAGGCTAAATTAGATATTCTGAATCCAAAAATGAAGTCCATTTTGAAATATATAATTTCAAAAAGTAGGTATTACCACTCATAATGGCTATTTTGATTGGTTATGGTGTGTTAGAGCTCAGTGTTGCGTACGACACATGCTATCACATTATTCAAAGAGAAGTGTACCGTAAAAGATTGGGGTGTTAAATTTCCAGACAAAGGTTAAGGGATCTCTCTAAACCAACCTTTTTTCATTAGGAAAATACATTTCTCTACCATACTCACATTATATCCCTATTTAATGTCATTTAATTCTTAGAATATATATATATATTTTTATATAATAATTATACTTATCATATTATTCCTTTATTTTAAGGGCTTATACATACCATATATTAATTTTTCAAATGCATTCATTAATATAAACTAATCGAGGGAATCATTTCTATCCCTTAATATTGTTATTCCACTCTATTTTAAAGAAATTATTTTAAATACATATTTTATTATATTAAAAATATTTTTCAGGGTATCCATTATTGTTTAACTATTATTTGTCAAATAATTACCCATGTTTATTTATTTCTTCAAAATTCCATAACTGTTTCTTTATAAAATTGCTTTCAATGTCCATTTTCCTTCCCAATTCTCTATAATTTCCCAAGTAGATGTTAAAAATGATCTCTAATTTTTAGATATGTGATTATTTATTTATATAATATTATCATAAATATTTAATTCATTATTATAATGGATTGATTAATGTAATATTGTTGATTTCAATCTCAAAAAATATTATATAAATGATAACTTCCATGGGTAATTTTTTTTATTATACCATACATTTGATTTTCATTTCTCACACAAAAATTAATGTACATTTTATGAAGGGTGGACCCAGATAGGTATCCAATGAATTGCTTAACATTTTGTCTAATGAGATGATACGTTTTAGATTAGGGAGTAAACATAATCCCAGTGGGACTGTGTGAACCATGTGATTTTGTCTTAGATGTTTTATGTGACTTACACCAATGTCATGTTTTATATTTTTATCACATATCTAAATACCCTTTAAATTATGACTCCATGTTCATTATTTTATTCTTCTATGAAATTATTATTGGTAAAATTTATCTATCATATCATATTCTTAATTTTTACATGTATGTTTATCTTTCTATTCATATTTATTCCCTTATTGGGATCTCTATCCCACAACATTTTTATATGTTCCTCATGTTATATTGTTATTTTTTAGGATATCTAGGGATCCAGAAACTCATTGTTGAGACTATCATAAATGAATATTATTTATATATAATCTTTTTTTCTTGTACCTAGTTTTAAAAATACAATATACCCTATGATAATGTGGAAGATTATCAATGAAATTTATGTTAAAAATAATGTAATTATTTATGTAAATATATTAGGTAAATTTATAAAAATTATACAATCATATATTAATAATAAACTAATATAATCTCATTCCAGGACGAAACTATAATGTTTTACTATTACTGGAAACTAATATACAAATACTGTAAAAAATATCCACATCTCATAAAAAACTATAACCTTTATTAGACATTTCATACTTGGAACCTTTATTTATATCCAGTTAAAAATGATGTTGATGGGTAGGTTAGATTAAATAATAATTAATGTTAAATAATCGGGGTATAATTATCTATATAATAATAACATCATCATAATGGTCTGATATCATGATCAGCACATATCGAAACCCTGCCAAACAATGTATTGATAATCATAATGATTCCTTGGAAATATCATGGAATTTCATAAGACATAAACCATAATTAATGCAATGAACATGAGCCCCAGTGTATATAATAAACATATGGTCATACCAAAAATAGTGGAATAAAGATTACAATAATAATAATCATAGAAATATTATGTCAATTATACCCACTATGTTTTTATCACATGTTATTATTCATAGAATTTCTAGTTTTCATTCTTTGGGATTTGTGTAACATACCGTGTAAAAATATTTTGGTTAAGGAATAGTATCACACAATCCATAATTTCTTTTATTTTAGATAAAATCATGTGTATTAATTCTTTTAATAAAATCTTAATCATTACCTACTATAATGGCTATCTATATAACTCTAGGACCACTAGTCACAAATTTGTAATACTCAAACACACAATCGAAACACTCATCATTCCATCATAACATGACCTCTAGAAGACAAAACATATTTCACTAATATTTTATCATCATAATAATAAAAATATAGGAAATAAATAATTCATAAATAAAATAATAATAAACCCATTGATCCACAATTAACATCAAAGGATGTCATCAAAGATGTAATTTTTAATTAAAATTTCTTGAAAAGTATCCTAAAAGAATATTCAAATTTCTTCTTTGAACGAATTGTATAAAATATAAAAAATTAACAAGTGATATGGAATAATATTAATTGAATAGATACATATAAAATTGATACATAATCTTCAAATTATTAATCCATCATGATGGCAGTAAATTATAATCCTTCTGATTTAATTAAAATAATGATTCCTTTTACATTTTTATTAAAAAGTAAATCTTCCGCATTCAAAAAATTAAAAGAAATTTTAATTAATGATATTTTATAAAATGTATAATGTTGTAAAAAATTTCTTGAATTATAATTAAATAATTGTGGAAACATTATTGAAAAAAATTTAAGAAACCTGGATGTGGACGAAATTCTTTTTCATATGAAAAGAGAAAAAATTAGGTTGGATTTTCATTAAATCATTTTTTCAAACATATTGATTAAAAATTATAGGATAATGTTACATTAACATATAGTTTACATTAGTAAGTTTATTATAAAAAATAATTAGTGATTTTATCATATAATTATCTTATTAGTTCTTTAATTGAAATTGATTTATATGAAATCCAAATAAAATGAAGGTATAAATATGAATATCTTACATCATTGATGAATTCATTCGTACGGACTCTAACAACCAATATAGTAAATTTTAATTTATTAAAATTATTTTTTGGAACCATAATCAAAATTAAAATATCATAGATGATCACATTTATAAATAATTATTCATTAAATACATCATTTTTCCATGCTAACTATATCACTAGTCCAAAATGTTCTGGTTCAATATTTCTATCCCTCGTTATTTGATCATGATTACATCATATTTAGATTTTTAATCATGATATAAATATATTATATATTCATTATTTCGAACTTTTTAACCATCAAAGAAATAATGTTGATGAAAAATAAATTACAATGTTATGTAAAAACAATAAGTTATGATTATGCATAAGCAATGAATGATATTTAAATGGGATGGAAATAATGAATAAAATGATTGTTATATGTTAATAATAATAATTAAATATAATTAACTAAAAAATACCTCAAATGATAACAGATAGATTATATTTATAATATGTAGAATAATAAATAATATTGAATATAATCTGTAAATATTTACACCTCTATGTTGAGAAACCTCATCTATATTACACCTTAGTCATTGAAAGGATTGTATTTTTGAATGAAAATAAGTTATTGGATATGATAATGGAAAATAGAATGATATAAGAGAATCTATTGTAAGAGAAATATTGTTAACACTATGTGAATAATGGAGGATATGATGTTACATTTTATATGATATGGGAGGGGCGGAATTAAAATTTATTAATGTATTAAATTAATATAAATTATTTTTCATGTTCATGTGGTTCCAAGTTGATAAATTTAAAATGTAGTATAAATATAAGTCAGATTAATCACATCCGAAATTATTTGGACAAAAATATGTAATCTTTTAACCCAAATCTCCAATTTGTAACCAACAATTAAAACATTGTACAATTTCCATGATATCAATGATTTTTACTATTTGAGTGTACATAATTTTATATATAAAATGAAAATTAACACAAAAGTGGAAAATTTAATAAATTATAAACCATAATCCCATTAAAATGGATGAATATTACATTCTAATGAATATAAATTCAATTAATTATATATTATTTTACATAATATACCATTAATGTCATTTTTTAGAATATTTGCATTAATTGAGTATTTAGAAAAAGATATTTATATGGAATTGAAATAAAAAAACAGACACAGAACCCATTTTTTATATATATCTAACAAAATAATGGATCATAATAATTAATCAAAATTAGTTTTCAATGAATATTTCTACAATTATATATTTTATTATTCAATTACTTGATAATGTTTTATATTTGTGTTTCATAAACATATTAGATAATATTTCATTGATAAAAATTAAAAATAAATTACCGAAATAAATTTTTTTCTTATTTGAAATGGTTTTTTAAATGAACATAAACGATTTTTATACCATTGAAAAATTATTATATTTTAAAACAAAATTGATTATAATTATAAAATTTTTATTTACATAAAATAATATAAAGGGATCAATCAGAGAAAAATGACTCCATATTACAATATTTTTTAAATTATGATGATCATGCATAATCACTGCTCACCCAATAGGATAAATTAGAGTGTATTTTATATTTCTAGCCATTATTCTATATATTTACCATGTTTTACATGTATTACCCTACCCAATGTGATATATATTTACAATGGATACTTTTTAAAATAAAAAATAGACAAGGGAAGTATTTACCAAATTTCAACTTCTTGATTTAATTTATGGAATAAAATTAATAGGATTAAATTCATAGCAATGGGAGAAATTAATTTGATTATTTTATTACGAAAAATCACCAAATAAATTTTTGAAAAAAGAGTATTTTAAAATAAAAAAATGGCCTTATTAAATTTTGATTTATTATTTAATATGTTGTATTTAATAAATTTGTATTTAGTATGACCATTATAAATATATTTTAAATTTTTGTAACTCACATTCACCAAACTATTCAACAACTATGCTATAAGGGGGACATCAGAAGAATAATATTTTATCATTGTAATTCAATTCTCTCACATCTGTTTATTTTTTAATGATGTTATCATTGAAATAGAATTTAAAGAGAAATATATAATACAAAGAGTGGTGTTTTATTTTTTGTTATTATAATAATTTGATAATAAATATTAATTTACATTGATACAATTAAGCGGGAAATATCTATTTCATTATATTATGATATTTTTATGCAGCATCATTGATTTTCTGAATCATCTAGAGAAAATTATACCATTAAAAGTCTTTGTTGTATAACATTTTTACAGTGATCAATGATTTATTTCAGTTGTTCTACAAAATAAAAACCATTATCCATTGGTACAACCTAAGAGTTCAGAACATGTGAAGGTTCATATATAACATTCCTCATCATAGTTACATGAAACCCATAATTTATATAACAAAGGATTAGTAGAACACGTAGGTATAGACTATTTTCCCATATAGACCAAGAATCAAGAAGGGACCAATATACCTAGGGTTCATATTTCGAATATTTCAAAATCACATAAACATTACACGTGGGTAAATTTATGGAAATACCTTAACACTGATGTTAAATTCCTGATCTCACTAATGATAGTACACATTACTTTAAATAAACTATTATAAGACATTATGTGATACTATATGTATTTCAAATTATATATTGTTTACTCATCTATAACAGTTTCCAATAGACATTTTTCTGTAACTTTATCCTAGAAAATCAGGTTTTTTTCACTTATTTCAATATTGGGATTCAAAAGGTTCATGTTGATTGGTTAGATGATTTCTATTATTAAAAAATACTCCAAAAGGAGGAAGGATTTGATCCTAACCACCTTTTAAATCATGATCATGTGATCTCACCATATCCTTTAGTGTTTCAATGGTTATCTGTGAATTTACATTTTTTGGATGATAAGAAATATTGAAATCCAACACAATATTTAGAGCTTATGGGAGAATTTTTCAGAAAATTTAGGTAAACACAATATTTCCATAAGATTCATTATTATGTGGTGCTTCATTCAACAATAATATAACACACCAAAATTATAAAATATTAGTGTTCAATTTGATAGCACATTTGAAACATGACACCAACCATAAATGAAAAAATATCACCTATAGACATTACGATATACTTATATTAAAATAAATTTAATATCTTCATTATCTCCTAGTACACACAACATTTAATTTAACTCACGTTACTAAATATATGAGTTTATTTTATTTCATGTGTTTCATGAAAGACTGAGCTTTACTGAACAAAAATATAATATTACTATTATTAGTTGTTATATGTTGCAGAATTTAGAATGATTTTTATGAATAGTATTACATAATTTATAAAAATATCTTGTTTCATAATTCTTTTTATTATCTATATATTATTATTAAAATAAAAATCATTGAAATGAAAAGCAAATATTTCCTGAAAAACAGTGTTGTTCTAAAAGAGAGTTCAGTCGCTCCTTGCATACATAATTTAAAATTAGTGTTTACAATTGTTATAAAATTTATATGAAAAAATAAAATTTATTTTTGATATACTTATGAAATCCTTATTATAGGGATATTTTTTTGGAATTTTTTAAAATCTTTCATTTATTAATGATTACTAAAAAATAATAAATTTAAATTAAAAAATCATTTTCTATTAGATAATATATAAATGTAAATAATATATTTAATTAATTCTAATATAAAATTAGATCATATATACAACATTTTATTCAATTTATGATAGTTGAATCATTTTTATATTCAATAATCATATAAAAACCATGTAAAATGTTACCTATTTTCATTTTAAAAAACTAAAACCCTTATCACGTCTATGCTATTATTTTAAAATTAAATTTGTTCACTTATTTTAATTTAATTAGAAAAAATGGATGATTTTTTTAATAATAATAATTTATAATTTATAATAATGGAAAAATAATTTTTTCCCTAAATTATTAGTTAAAAGAATAAAAAATAATTACTAATTTTTGGTAAAAAAATACTTACTAAGGGTTAAACTAATAAGACTTGGCTTGAAAATTCTTATTTTTTTTAAACATAATTTCCATACAAAATTTATACCGTTGTCGCCATATTATTGTATTGTTTGATATATTGGGACATGTTTCCTTGATTGTTACCTATATAAAATATTAATTAATGAAGAAGATAAAAAACCAATCCTTTCCATTAATATATATAATGCATTTGGATTGGGATAAAAATTTCATAAGTCCCCTTATGAATATTATTTTGAATTATAAATTTTTCTTTCATGGTAATTTATTTTAATGTTTTATTGATTAAATAATTAATATAAATTCTTTAGTATACCAATGAAAGTATTATTTAGTTCATAATATAAAAAAATAAATGATACTAAAAACATTCAAAGATAAGTAAATAGAAAAAATTATTATATTTTATTAATTGTATAGATTAATATATCATCATACATGAGTATGGACATAATATTCCATAATTCCATCATTTTCAGGATATTATTAAATTGAAATTAGATGAATACATTCAAAATTGACATTAATGTCATTTTCTAATAAATTCTATTTAATTAAAAGAATTGAAATTACTAGAAAATACTATCATATTCTAATGTTTTTTATGTTAATAAATGTGAACTTAGTCCATTAACAAACAAATTTTTCTATTATAATTTCTATATTTATCATTAAATATTAAAATCTATGTTAGTGCAGTTAATGTTAAAGGATTATTTTTCCATGTTACTCACACTTGTGTTAAAATTGATTTTCAACACACATGTTTGAATTCTAAATACTCATATGATATCATTTGATCTTTATTTATAATTTATCAAATATATATCAACTAGTAATGTGATACTATATTCAAATATTTTACAATTGGGTTTTTAATAAATATATTAGTTGGAGATACAAACATTAAATAATTACTTATATTTACTTACTCATGTTATGAATGATTTTTTGAATTGTATGTAATACCATACCACTCCAATGAAATTGAATGATGTGGTTGATATTTATAAGAGACAATAGATTCTTATCTTATGTGGATATTTTGATCCATACATCACAAAATAATAGATTCACTTTGTTTATAAGATACTATTTTTCCTCTTATTCACAAATCTATAGAAAATTGTTTATCTTGTTATTTCCTAGAGTGGGAATTTGTTTAGTTATTTATAGGTAGGAAGAATAATAATTCCAAAGTAGAAATTGATTCTATAGAAAGGGATTGATTCCATAAAATATTTGTCATCAAAAAAAAATTGAATCGTCATCTTAAAAATGATTCAATGCTCGTCAAATAAAAGAAAAATAAAGATGACTCAATTTAGGATTATGATGAATACACCCCAATGTTTTATTTTTAATCCTCCATTTTTTCAGATACAACAAATTTAAGGTGTACAACATCATTATTGAATTAATGTGATGTCTAGAAACAAATTGAAATTTCATAGAATTGAAACTATGTAATGATTTTTTATCGGGACCACAATGTTAAGAAGGATATTTTTTACTCTCAGTATTCTCATTTGTATGAATATAAAATTAATAAAAGGTATTATAATATGGGTGGATCAATGGATTAATTATATAGAGGATATAGAATTAAAAATACCAGATTTCAAGAGTGTGGGATAGAGCGTTTCCAAAAAATCTATCAAGGAAACCGAGCGATGTATCGATTATTGAAATGATGAGAATTATGGTAGCAATTCAAAATAGAGAATAAGAATACCACTAATGTGAGGGAATAAAATTATATTCATATCAATAGACTTCTTGGAGTATAATATTTCAACTCTTGGGAACACCATCATTAATGAAATCAAATTCCCATAACACAGTGGTATGAGAGATAATCAATGATAAAAAATTTCAAGGCCATGAAAGCAATGAAATATAATATCATTATTATTATAGTTTACCCAAATAAATGTGCGAAGATAGTATAATAGCTATTTATTTAGTATTATAAAATATATTATTTCATTGTGGTTCTAAGCATTTTTCATAACATTTAAGAATGGTAGAACTATTAAAATTCCAACTAAAAACTTGGGTTGTGTCTAATCTTTGAGAATATAAATCATAAAAACTATTGAATCTTACTTATATTACCCCTATGATGTTAATTATTATTGTTGACTGTCATAATAAAAAGTTTATTTTATAATTTAATAATGATTCTTGATATATTGTGCATGATTGTATATCCTTATACATGTATAAAATCAATTATTAGGAAATGGTTATTAATCCACACATCTTGTGTCATCCAATAATTCTGTACATGTATAATAAATAAGATGATTCTCTTTTGAAATTACATTCTCCCAAGTGGATATAACTACCTTGTCAGGAACATTATGAAGAACAAATTATAAATACAGAGGGTTGAATCATTCTTTAAAACATTTCCATTATAATGGATTATAAAAATATATTTCATGAAGAGTTACATTTTCTCCCTCTTGAGAGAGAGGATGAGTTATATTTTGAAATTATAAATAGATATCTACACATATCAATTATCCTTATAAAATGATAGTCATTGAGTTACAAGAAAAAATGTTGTAGTTATAGGAGAATCAAGAAAAGGGTATTATATAGATGTGTAATTCATTATGGGGTATGTCTTACCTCTTCAAAAAATTGAATTAATTTTCAATGTTCCACATAATTATTTATTGTGATATTAAATTGATCATGATAAATAAAATGTTTCCCCTGTGAAATATTTATGAATTCGTCAAACATATACATTGGTTCGTGTATTCCTCTATAATGTATCTTCGATGGTATATTGCCAATTATAGGAAAATAATGATGACATTATTTAGAATATGTTTCAGTCAAAGAATAAAAATTATGAATTATTGGTGAATCCCTTTAGATTCATTATTTGTATAGAAATGTTTTTAGACAATGTACAATATAATTATTGATTACCTTGGAAAACAATTTTTTGTACTTATATTAGATATTGTAATTTAATAAAAGAGCAAGGAAAATAATGTGGGGAAATCGAATACTAAGAAATAATTAGTATAAAAGGAAAATATAAATGAAATTTTTTTTAATTATGAGGTTTAAATTGAAGAAGAATCATTCATTGGAAATGTTATCAAAATTAATGGGATACTTTAATTCTCATTTTATACGACAGTAAATCAAAAATACAATTGGAATATGTTGATAAACGATATCTATAGTATATTTCTTCCAAGTTATAATTACTAATGATTTTTTAGTGAAATATAATTATTTTCAGACCAAAAAAACTATATACATCACAGTGGATTTATTTTTTTCTGGAAAAAGGAATTTAGATATGTGTTAATAGAATTGAAAAAAATGGTTTTAAATGCTCAAGTAATTACACTTCCCTCATATGGGGATATAGTGATTATATATAGTTATTTTTTAAACAAGTTTTTGGGCTCTATAAAATATTTATTGATAATTATTAATCTATACATTATGTTTTTTGAATTTTCATAAGAATAAAAATCATATTATTAAATTGTTGTTGGATGTAGTGATCATCGAACTAAATATTTGGAGGTTTCATCTCTATTGAGAGAAGTGTGAATTGAATATAGTTCAAAAGATACTCAAATATATATTCACGTATTATGATGATAATATGTGAAAAAAAATGGTATGATCGGATCATGGACTATGTTTTGTCAATCCACTATCATCCAGGGAATAAAAATAATGTTTCAAATTTTGTACGTAGAATGGATCATGTATCCACATCAATTATGGGAATTTAGAAAGATTAAATATTCTTATACATTAAATGGATTGTCATGAAATTCATGAAATAATGAACAACATAATTCATATGTCAAATTGCTGTAAAACCATCTCATCTGCTGATGATAAAGTATGATCAATTATATATTGTATAAATATTAAAGAAGGTAGAAACAATAATAAATGGGAAATTATTATTGTTAAAATTTAATTGGGAAGAAACAATAATATTGGATCCATGACTATGTGTACCGTAATATCATAAAATAATGAATGGGTTATCGAATGATGCATGTATCTCAACAGTGTCTATGAAATCATGGTGTGTGATGCTATTTTAAGAAATAAAAAACTATATATGGGACAATATGATGATGGAGATCATATAGTATTATTTAATTTTACATCTATGTTTGCTGGTGAATGATAAATTTCAAAATTCCAAGGGGATTATAATACCGTTACATATACCTACAATGAATTGTTGGAACATCACAATGGATTTTCTCTCGGGTCTCCAGATTATATCATTTGTAAATAAAATTATATAGGTTATAGTGGATCATCATAGCATGAAATATCCTTTATCAACTATTTTAGAGGATCTCTCACTCAATCAACATGGAATAATAGACATCAGGGGAGTGGTGAGGCTATAAAGAACACCGCTAAATTTTATATAGTCGACATATCATATTAAAACCATTTTTTAAAAGATTCCTCCTAATAATCTAAAAACATAGGTTAAGATTTGTATGGCTAATCACCCCTAATATTATGTTAAATATTAGTGGTCTATCTATAAATGTGAGTAAATTTTTAGTGATTTCATGATTGAATTTAAAGGTTTTTGTGATCATCAAATTTTTATATATGGGTTCTTGATCATTAATAGTTTCCACTCAAGATTTTAAAGGGATCATTAAAAGCCACTAATATAATGAATCTTTAACAATTATGTGTTAGTAGGATTTTGGTGAATTGAATTCACTAGGACAAAAATTGGTTGAATAAATGGTGAAAATTTTAAAAAACCATTCTCAAACACATATTTGTTGCTCAGTGGAGAAGAATAGATATTTCTACAATCATTGATGAGACCGAAACATTGAGGATGATGATAATGTGTTCTTATAAAAAGATCTGTATAAGAGAGTCATGAAATTTAGGATAACATAAATAGAATTCATAGGTATATCAAACACTTTTTGAATCTTAATTTATTTGGAGTTCTGGAATTTTGACAATAACTCCCTCCAACTGTGTCTCTAGTACAATATTTATTATTTGTATCAATAATGAGGAATTACATACAAAATCCATCACTTGTAATAAATTCAGATGTAATATAGCTGGAAAATGGTCAATAATATTTCAATCTCTTGATGAAAAGTTTGGACTCTATATAAAATTTTTTACCCAACAACAAAATTGACCTACAAATTGAACTAAATTGGAACTATATGTATGAAGATACAACATTGGAATTATAGGATGTGATGAAAAATATGTACCCTCAATTTTTTAAACATAAAATTAAAAATAATACTTGGGGGAATACATATATTAAGGAGGTAAGAATGTAATGAACAAGATTCTTTATCAACGAAATTTACAATATCATATAAAAGTGTAGTATTTTGTATTTCCATATGATATAAAACATAAAAACTTAAAATCTATCCAAGAAATAAATTATATTAAAATAAACATTAAATTTTTGGCTTAAATTTTGATTTAACAATTGAAAATATTACAAGAAGTTAAAAATATAAATTAAATAAATAAAAAAGTAAAATTTTAATCAATCCATACATATGAATAAATGCAATCAAGTACCAATCATCAGAAATGAAAGGGAATATATCTAATTAAATATTCATCAATTAAATTAAAATAATTATAACTTTGAAATAATATATATCAATAAAAAAATTAAATACATTGTTGTTATATAATTTAGAAATCACGTCTTATCATTTCAAATATGAACTTTGGAATAGTAAGCTGACTATTAGAGAAGTAATATAACTCTTGTAAAATTCAATTTCCAAATAGAATAGTATTCTGACCATTAAAAATAAAAACCAAAACACTAAAATGATTTTCTTGTATGTTTATTTATAAATTAATATTTATCATTAATAAAATTTTAAAATATAATTTATTTATATCCTAAAAATAGTAAATAATTGTTCAAAAAATAATTAAGTAATAAAATTCATCTTTATAAAATATTGATGATTTATTTGAAACATTTGACAAATATAATGACATAATAGAAAGTTATTTTTAATAAAATGATTTTCAAAATTGGATTATTTTTTATTACAATTATATTATAATTTCATGATGTTATAATTTATTTTTTAGTGGTTTAATTAATTTACAATAATATTAAAATTTATTCATCTTAATTTTAAAAAATATTTATTTAAAAAATTATAAATAAAATATCTAAAAAATTAATTTAATACAATGTACTTCATTATTATAATCATCACTTCATTAAATGAATAGGGTTAATTTTTTATTTTTCTAAAATAGTACACTTCTTTCGGAAAAGTAACATATAGTTAATGAAGTTAATTTCATTATAGGATAAATAAATTAATAAATGATTTATTGATGATGTGTAATCCCATTATATCTAACACGCTTATACTAGTTTCTATGTATAGTCATCAGATTCATAACAGATGATTTTCTTATCTAAAAATATTAAGCCAATTAATATTTTTTTAAAAACCACCCCTCCCCCACTACATAAAAATACCAACCCTTGTCCACATGAATTATAATCATTGGATAATACTCAATTTATATTTATTTATCTTCTAAACCCACTTCCCAAATCCTTATTGATTTATTATCACTAACAAAACTGAATTTCTAGATGGAGTATTTGATGTAACAAAATTCAAGAGGAAATATTCTCAAATTACAACTTTTATATTCATTTTTTCCTCAATAATTACCTAACCTCCATCATTAAACATTGAATAATTATTATTAATAATATATATACTATTTCACTATTTTCATGACATTATATCTATTATACATTCTCTTATATTATCTTGTTACTCTAAAAAATGAATACATTATCCACAATATGTCGGGACTCTACCTCCATGGTTGATGACATTTCTTTTAAAATTAACACCTTCACAGATTGTATAAATTAACATATAATGATTTTTTGTGACCCAATAATATATATTTTATATCCTTTTACATTTTTGAATTAAAATATTTTCATAAAATTAAATAAAACAAAACTAGTTCTTGAAGGTCTATATAACCTCCTCTATGAACAAATTATAAAAAATTAATATTTTTATTGATTGATTATCCACATTTCAGAATAAATATGGGTATTTGGAAGTATTTAAATTTATATTAGGTAATTAGTGCTATTTAATTTGACCAATGTATTATTCATTAAATTTTAATAAAACATCAACAACTATCTAAAACTGATCTGACCATGGAACCATGAAACAAATGTCGTTTGAATAATGAAATTAAACAGTATATATCATTATAATGGTAGAAAATGAAGATTATATGATCAAATTTAATAATATATATAAATATATATATTCTCATAAATTATATAATTATGGAATATAAATTTATTATTTTTATGTTAATAGTAAGATTATTACGCTTTGGAACAAAGGGTTAGGGATCTCTCACAACTACCCTATTTTTTTGGGTTAATAAATTTCTTTATCTTAATCACTTTATATCCCAATTTAATGTCATTGAATTTTTAAAATCTCTATATATTTTCAAATAATAATTATACTTATCATATTATTCCTTTATTTTATGGGTTTATGCATAACTTAATTAATTTTCCAAATGCCTTCAATAATATAAACTAATCGAGGGAATAATTTTTATCCCTTATTGTTGTTACTCAAATCTATTTTGAAGAAATTATTATAAATCTTACTTTTATTATCTTTAAAATATTATAGGGACATCCTTTATTATATAACTATTTTTTTCAAATAATTACACATGTTTATTTATTTCATCAAATGTCCAAAAATGTTTCATTATAAAAATGTTTTGAAAGTACATTTTCTTTCCAAATTCTCTTTAATTTTTCTATGAGTTGTTAAAAATGATCTCTAATTTTTAGATATGTGATTTTTAATTTAGATACTATCTTCACAAATAATTAATTCCTTATTTTATTTGAATGATTAATGTAATATTATTGATATGAATCTGAGTGATGATTATATAAATGTTATCTTCCATGCGTAATTATTTTGTTTATAATATACATTTAATTTTAATTTCTCACACAACATAGAATGTACATTTTATGAAGGGTGGACCCAAATACGGATCCAATGAGTTTGATAACATTCTGTCTCATGAGATGATATGTTTGGGATTAGGTAGTAAACATAATCCCTAGTGGGTCTATGTTCACAATGTGATTTTGTATTTTAAGTTTTATGTGACTTACACCGATTTCATGTTTTATGTTTTTATCACTTTCCTACATACCCATTATGTTATGACTCCATGTTAATTATTTTATTCTTCCATGAAATTATAAATGGTAAAATTTATCTATCCTATCATATTCTTACTTTTTACATGTATGTTTTTCTTTTTAATCATATTTATTCCATTATTGGGATCTCTATCACACTGCATTTCTATGTCTTCCTCATGTTATAATGTTATTTTTTAGGATATCAATGAATTTAGTAGATCATTGCAGAAACTAACATAAATGAATATTATTTATGTTTAAACTTGTTTTTATGTGAATAGTTTTAGAAATACAAAAAACTTGGTGATATTGTGGTAGTGTGACTATGATATTTATGATACAAATCATGTAATTATTTATGTAAATATCTTAAGCCCATATATACAAATTATACAATATTTTATTAATAGTAATTAAATATAATCACATTTTATGAAAAAATCATAATGGTTTTACATTAGAAAAAAATTAGATATATAAATATATTTTAAAAAAATATCCACATTGTATAAAAAACTATAACATTTCTTATACATTTCATACTTGGAACCTTTATTTATATCCGGTGAAAAAAGATATAGTAGAATGGGTTTGATTAAATAATAATGAATGATAAATAATAGAGGTATAATTGGATATTTAATAATAACATCATCATAATGATATGATATCATGATCGAAATATATTGAAACCATGCCAAGCTATTCATTGATTAAAATAATGAATCTTTGAAAAAATAATGGAATTTCATAAGACATGAACCAATATTGACGCAATGAAAAAGACCCCTAATTTATAAAATAAACATATGTTAATAAAAAAAATAGCAGACTAAATATTAGAATAATAATAATCATAGAAATCTTATATCATTTCTACCCACTATGTTTTTCATCACATGTTATTATTCATAGAATTTATGGTTAACTTTCTTTATGATTTGAGTAACATACCATTTAAAAATATATATGGTAAGGTATAGTATCCCACGATCCATATTTTTTTAGTTTTTGGTAAAATCATATATATGCTTCATTTTAATAATATGATAATTATTTCTTACTGTAATGGCTATCTATATAACACTAGGACCACTAGTCGTGAATTTTTAATCCTCTAACAGAAAATCGAAACACTCATCAATCCATCGTCAAATGGCCTCTGGAAAACAAAACATTATTCGTTGATATTTAATCATCATTACAATAAAAAATTTAGGAAATTAATAATTAGGACCTAAAAGAATAATATCCCCATTTATCTACTATTAACATCAAAGGATGTTATCATAGATGTAATTTTTAATTAAAATATCTAGAAATGTTTCCATAAAGAAAATTTAGTTTTCATCTTTGAATCACTTTTATAAAATATGAAAATTTAACAAGTGGTATGGAATAATGTTAATTGAATAGAACCATGTAAAATTGAATCATAATCTTCAAACTATTGATCCATCATGTTGGTATTAAATTATATTCTCTCGAAGTTCATTAAAATAATGATTCGTTTCACATTTTTATTTAAAAGTATAATGTTCCGCATTCAAAAAAATTAAAAGAATAATCATTTTATTATATTTTATAAAATTCAAAATGTTTGAAAATTTTAATTGAATTATAACTATATAATACTGAAAAAAGTTTGAAAAATAATTATGAAACATGGAGGTGGATGAAATTCATTTTGGGATTAAAAGAGAAAAAATAGGGTTGTATTTTTTTAAAATAATTTTCTCAAACATTTGGGTTAAAAATTATAGGAAAATATTAATACAATATATATTTTACATTAATAGGATTATTATAAAAAATAATTAGTGATTTTATCATATAATTATTTTATTAATTCATCAATATAAATTCCTTTATACAAAATCCCAATAAAAATGAGATATAAAAATAAATATCTAACCTCATTTATGACTTTATTTCTACGAAGTATAACCACCTATATAGTAAATTTAAATTTATTAAAATTATTTTATGGAACCATATTCGAACTTAATATATCATAAATGATCACATTTATAAATAATACTTCATTAAATACTTCATTTTTTTCTGTTAACTATATCACCTGTCATGAATGGTCTTGTTTGACAGTTATATCCCTCATTATTTTATCATGATTACATCATATACAGAATTCTAATCATGATATAAATATATTATATATTCATTATTTCAAACATTGAAACCAACAAAGAAATAATGTCAAGGAAAAAGGAATTACATTGTTATGTGGAAACAATGAGTCATAATTACGCTTAAGTGATGCATGTTATTTAAATGGGATGGAAGGAATGAAGAAAATGATTTTAATATGTTAATAAAAAATTTAAATATATTAAATTAAAAATCCATTAAATTACAAAAGATTGAAGATATTTATAATATGTAGAATATTAAATAATATTGAATATAATTTGTAAACATTTACACCTCTATGTTGAGAAACCACATCTATATTACCCCATAGCCCATGAAAGAATTCCATTATTCAATGAAAATAATTTCTTAGATGTGATGAAGGAATATAGATGGATATAAGGTAATATATTGTAAGTGAAACATTGTTAACAGTTTGTGAATAATGGAGGATAAGATATTACATTTTATATGAGATGGGAGGGGAACAATTTAAATTAATTAATGTATTAAATTAATATAAATTATTTTTCATTTTCATGTTGATCCATGTTGGTAAATTTAGAATGTTAGATAAGGATATTTCAAATTAATCTCATCGAAAATAATTTGGAAAAAATATATAATTAATTAAACATTATCACCAATTTTTAACCCACAATTAACAATTTTTTAAATTTCTAAGATATCAATGATTTTTAATATTTGAGTGTAAATAATTTTTAATATAAAATAAATATTAACACATAACTGATAATGTAATATATTATAAACCATAATCTCATTAAAATGGATGAATATTAAATTATTAAGAATTTAAATTTAATTAATGATACATTATTTTACATAATATACCGTTTATGTCATTTTTATTATTATTTTCATTAATTGAGTATTTAGAAAAAAATATTTAAATGGAATTAAAATAAAAAAACTGAAACATGACCCATTTTTTATCTATATATAAAAAATTAATTGACCACAATAATTAACCATATTTATGTATCTGTGAATATTTCTACAATTATATATTCTATTATTCAATTATAAGAGAATGATCTATACATTTGTTTCATAAGCATATTAGATATTATTTCATTGAAAAAAAATTAAAAATAAACTACATACATAATTTTTTTCATATTTGAACTAGTGTTTTAAAATGAACATTAACTATTTTTGTAAAATCGATAAATTATTATATTTTAAATAAAATTGAGTACCATTCTGGATTTATTATTTACATAAAATAATATAAAGGTCGCAATCAATGAAAAATGGCACTATATTTAAATATTTTATAAATTATGTTGATAATTGATAATCACAACTCACCCAGAAAGATAAATTAACATGTATTTTACATGTATTTCCCAACCTGATGTGATAAATATTTTCCGTAGATACTTTTATAAATAAAAAAATGACAAGGGAAGTATTTACCAAATTTAAACTTATTGATTCCACATATGGAATTAAATTATTAGCATTAAATTCATACAGGTGGGAGAAATTAACTAGAAAAATTTATTAAAAAAGACCGAAAAATCATTTTTAAAAGAAAATGTATTTGAAATTCATAAAATTGCCTTAGTAAATTTGGATTTACTATTTTATATGTTTATTTAATAAATGTGTATTTAGTGGGACCATTATAAGCATATTTTATATTTTGGTAACTCACATTCACGAAATTATTCTAGAACTATTCTATAAGGGTGATATGAAAATAATAATATTTGATCATTGTAATTAAATTCACTTAAATATATTAATTTTTTACCGATGTTATCGATGAAATATAATTTTAAATGAAATATGTAAAAAAAGGGTGTCGTTTTATTTTTCCCCATTATAGTAATTTGACCATAAATATTATTGAACATTGATACAATGATGTGGGGAAATATCTGTTTCATTATATTATGAAGATATTATGTAGTATCATGGATTTTCTGATTCATCTGGAGAAAATTATCCAGTTAGTAGTCTTTTTTGTAGAACATTTTTACAGCGATCAATGATTTATTGCACTTGTTCTACATAATAAAAACCATTCTCCATTGGTACGACCTAATAGTTCAGAACTTGTGAAGGTTCATGTATAAGATTCCTCAGATTAGTTACATGGAAGACATCATTAACATAACAATGGATCGGTGGGACACCAAGAGATAGAATATTGTCCCGTATTGACCATGAATCTAGAAGGGACCAATATACATAGGGACCATATTTATAATATTTCAAAATCACATAAACATTACGCATGGGTAAATTCAATGAAATTATTTATCATTGATCTTAAATTCCAGATCTCACTAATAATTGTTCAAATTACTTTAAATAAACTCTAATTAGACATTTTGTGATACTAAATATATTTCAAATTATATTTTATTGACTCATCTATACCAGTTATCAATAGAAATTTTTGGTAACTTCATCCTAGAACATTGGTTTTTTTTCACATATTTATATAGTGGGATTCAAAAGGATCATGTTGATTTCTTAACTAAATTCTATTACTATAAAATACTCTAAAAAGAGGAAAGATTTGATCCTAACCACCTTTGATATCATGATTATGTAATGCCAATATATCCTCTTGTGTTTCAATGGTTCTCTTTGAATTTTCATTTTTTTGAGGATGATAAGAAATATGGAAACCCAACAACATATTCAGAGCTTACGAAATTATTTTACTAAAATTTGAGGAAAACCTAAGATTTCGTTAAGATTCATTATTATGTGGTGCTTCGTTCAACAATACTATAACACACCAATATTAGAAAATATGAGTGTTCAATTTGATAGAGCATTTGAAACACGACACCAAGCATAAATGAAAACATATCACTTATAGAAATTACGATATACTTATATTTAAATAAATTTAATATTTTATTATCTCCTAATACACACTACATTTAATTTAACTCACATTACTTAAAAAATGAGTTTATTTGATTTCATGTGTTAGGTGAAAAACTGAGTTTTACCCCACAAAAATATAATATTACCATTTTAATATATTATATGCTGTAGAATTTAGAATTATTGGTATGAATAGTATTCAAAAAATTATAAAAATATCTAGTTTCATATATCTATTTATTATTGAAATTTTATTAATAAAATAAGAATAATTGATGGGAAATGGGAATATTTTTCTGGAAAAGTGTGTTGTTCTAAATGAGAGTTTAGTCTCTCCTTGCACGGATAATTTAAAATTATTCTTTACAATCATTATAATTTTTTTTTTAAATAAAATGCATTTTTGAAATTATTATGAAGTTCTTATTATAGGGATATTTTTTGGGAATTTTCAAAAATATTTCATTTATTAATGATTATTGAAAAATAATCAATTTAAATTAAAAATTCATTTTCTATTAGATAATATATTAATGAAAATAATATATTTAATCAATTTTAATATAAAATTAGATCATATATACATCATTTTATTTTATTTATGACAGTTGAATCATTTTTATATTCAATATTCATATAAAAACATTGTAAAATGTTATCTATTTTCTTTTTAATAATTTGAAACTCTCGTCGGGTCCGTGAAATAATTTTTAAACTAAATTTGTTCACCTATTTGAATTTAATTTGAAAAAATTGATAATTTTTCTGGTAGTAATAATTTAAAATTTAAAATAATTGAAACAAATTTTTTGACAATGATTAATAGTGAAAAAAAATAATAAATAAATACTACTTTTAGGTAAAAATATTAATTAATAAGTGTTAAACTAGTAATACTATGCATAAAATTACCTAAATGAATTTCTAAAACCGAATTTCCTACCATATTTATACCTTTGTCAACATATGATTGTATTTTATTGTCATGACCCATCCTCAGGGACCATGCCGTGACTACCAGAATCCTGCCTTCCATAAGCAGGGGGCTAGCGACTAGCACCAAATGAGTAAATCCAGTAAACTGGGAAGGCATTGTCTTTATAAAAGTAAACACAACACCACAGAGTACAAGCAGAAGTAATACACTAAGTAAAATGAAAGTGCTGAAAATTAAAAAGAGCCAAAATACAAACCCAACTGAAAAGTACAGCTACAACTTAAAGGAAGTACAATAGAAAAGACAAACATGTGGAAGAATAGAAGCAGCTCTTCGGTCATCCACCTCAAATCCTACCTGAAGGGTAGGTATAGATAGCGCATCTCCTGGTTCGTCCACCACAGATCCTACCTGAATGGTATGAATAGATAGCCTCCACAATGCTCTCGCCTGTCAACCACCTCTAAGTATCGTCTCATTGTGAAGCCCACCACTGGGTATCGTCCAATCCTCGAACACTGGACCTCCGTCAGCGTTGACCGTCTTCTAAAACCAACACAACGAGGTGCGGACATAGCCCGTGCAGGGGTGAGTATTGGATACTCAGCAGGGACCCCGAGACCCTCAAGGTCTCACTGAATCAAAAAAGGATAACCACAAAGAAGGATCTCAACAGATAACCCTTACTTACAAATAAAACCATACATATACCTAAGTTATCAAGTAACCCATCTCAATCATTAGATGACACAAAGTTTATGAAATCAATTGATAACAACTACCTAGGTATATTCCCATACATATAGCTAAGTTATCAAGTTACCCATCTCAATCATGAGCTAAACACAAAGGTCATAGACTCAGCTCAAACCGGGATTTTCATTAATCGAAACTGTAACTGCTGAAGAGCCCCATCTCTGTCGAGTATAGTGATCCTGTCATGACTCTGTTGTACTACTCAATAACCTAATACTGCTGAGGTACACTTCCTGTCGAGTAACGTGGGCCAGCAACCCAAACACTGTAGTGCTTCCCACCGGGGTCTGCCACCCAAACACAGTAGTGCACCCCCCCAATAGCCTGAACCGGTACTCCTTTTATCGAGTACAACAGGTCTGCCACCCAAACACAGTAGTGATCCCTACCGTGGGTTCACCACCCAAACATAGTAGTGCTCCCCAATGGGCTATACAAGTCACTCCGACTCGAGTCGAACAAGTAGTCTTCAAGTCTCAGCCAGCTACACGGTCTCTGTATTCTGAATGCTCTTCTACGGGAGGGTCCACTCCATGAGCTAGAGGTCGATACTCCAAGTATCAAAAAGTTTCATGAAAAAGTATCACAAAGGACCTTCTCGTCATAAGGGGACTCAACGAAACAGACGACACGTCAATCGGACGCCCAGTCTGTGAGTTATTAGTCTTTTCATCCCTGGGGCCCGGTTGGTTTCGTGTGCGAACCAACCTGGCCATATCTCAACTGTACCTCGAACTATCATAGGGTATACTCATAGAGACCGCTTCTCAACGGGATCACCAACTCCACTGACGGTTCATCAAACATACATCCAGTCTGAATGTTATTAGCTTTTCTGTTCTAGGGGCCCGGTTGGATTTCGGGTACAATTCAACCCAGCCATACTACAACTACGAAAAAACCTTAGGAGAAGTATTCCAAAAGTTCCATATCATAATGACGAATCCAACAAAGTCAATATCACGTCAATCAGACATCCCAAACATAAGTTATAAGTGTTTCTGCTCTGAGGGCCTAGTTGGTTTCGTGTTCAAACCAACCCGATCATACCCCAAGTTCATAGAAACCTTGAGTGTAATATACCAAAACGACCGTCTCAGTCCAAGGATTGCGTCACGACTGATGGTGCATTGATCAAAGGTTCTTAGCCCAATTTATGGACATTTGAATGGATCTATCCGAAATTAGGGGGTTTGGGCCCAGTCCGACCAGGCCCGATACCCCCACGGGTCGGCCCGAACCGGGTTGACCCGACCCGGGTCCGGGTCCGACCCCATAGGGCCTGGCCAAGCCGGCCTGGCACTTTTCACGACGCCCGCGTGGCCAGTGGGTATGGTGGGGGGTAACAACCCCCGTGGTTGACGAACCAGTGCGGCATAAGCTGCACCGCCCCAATCCAGAATGGCCGAAGCCGTTCCAGTTCTTCCCCCACCGTCGCGGCTCGGTCGCAGCCGTTTGCTCCGACAGTGCGCTGCCGCACCCTGCGGACAACCGAACGTGCTCTGGTGGTCCATTTCACTTACTGTCTTCACCAACGGTCCTCCCAGGACCTGATCATCACTACGAATGGATTCAAACGCCATTGCGGCCCGCTTCGTCCACTCCCATCGATCTGCACGTCTAATAAACGATGCACGACCTCTTCTTGGTTTTCCGGTGCGCCGCGACGGCGCCGCGACTTCGTTCGACCTCAACGGCGGGGCGCGACGGCGCCACGCTTCTTCGTCGCGTTCATTCTTGTTTCTGCGTGGTTCCATTGTAGCATGTCACCTTTGTTCAAGCCGCAACAAACACAACATCAAAGGGGGAGGAGGGTAGGTCGTGTTTGTGTGGTCTGACCTCCTCCTGTTATAATGATAGTAATCAGCCAACAAATATCAGCGAATTTCGTTAAATAAAATTGAACAAAGATTAAACCCATACCACAAGATTGACTTCGCAAGTCGTCGAGTCACTGAAGTCGAACGTCGCGGTGGCCGGGTGTCGCGGAAAAACAATACTGATTCTGTCAACATCGGAAGAAGAAGAGGAACATTGTTTTTGGCGTCGGTCTCCACGGTCAGCGTATCCTTCCTTGTCATGAATGAGAAAGTGGATGGAGAACTCCAGGACCGCCAAGTCGATGTCCTTCCTTGGATACGTAGCGTTCCTCAACGAAGGAGATGAAGTAGGATTTCATGTTGTCATTGGTGATGATTACCGTGGTCGGCGACTTCTCCCTTGACGCGGAGGAAGAGGAGAGTTGATGGTCGTTCCTTGCGAAATGAGGATGTTCATCGTCAAGATGGATGATTGTTCTTCACTGAGGAAGAAATCTCTCCGGAAATATTTTCCCAAAAACAAAAATCTCAAAAGCCTCATTCATTTAAAAGATCTCCAAGACATTAAAAAAGTCAAGAGGTGTGACAAGGATAACTAATAAGTTCATTCATTATCCTAGTCAGCCTCATTAATATTGAGAGGTGGAGAGGCTCCGCCATAATAAAAGTGTGGAGTTTCCATGCATTCAAACAAGGGGGTGAGTTATGGGTAGGTCAAGGCGGTTATGGGGGAGGTGAGGAGTTAGGGTCTCTTATGGGCCCTACGACACTAAACACTCCCATGGGAGGTTAGGTGGGTGTGGGCCCCACATCTATCTCCCCCTTTGTTGAAATTAACCACCTTCCATGAATAAAATTTATGCATGACATATTTTATTTAGTTCAACTAAACCCCTAAAATTAAACCTCAACCCGCTCAAAACACAACTACAACAAAGGTCCCCTTTAGCAATTATCGGCGCTGCGGTTTCATCGGTGCTCTCGGATTTTGATTCTGAGCACTAGTTCAAAGTTAGTAAAAACCCGCTCATTCGTTCACTGAATGTACCCAAGATAAACTTCGAAAATTGATTCCAGGCACACAGGGCCTTAGAATCAGGTGCCGTCAGAAACACCATTCATGTAAAATCCCAAAAAGATTAAGAAAAAAAATTACTTGAAAATTCCGGGTCATTACATTTATGATATTTTGGGACAGTTTTCCATGATTGTGACCTAAATAAAATATTAATTAATAAGAAAGAAAAAAACCCATCCATTCCATTAATATATATAATTCATTTGGATTGAGCCCAAATTTTTATAAGTACCCTTATGAATACAATTTCATAATTAATATTATCTATATGATATATCTATATATTATGGGCATGAACTAGATCTTTCATGACGAAACAGTCATGAAAAAACAATAAAATTAACTCTTGAATGAGTTAAAATGACAAACGATTATTATTGGAATGAAGATAAGATGTTACAAAAGGATTTTATAAGATGTTATAACATGTAATATGTCTCTACAATATCTTCATAGAATTTGTAAAACTATTATACAAAATTGTTAATCATGTTCAACCCAAATAAAGTGATAGGTTAGGGTTTTTTTTCTAAATTTACATTCCAATGAAACATATTTGTTATTATTCATGAAATCACTTTTAAGTGTCATATATACATTCCATTTGAAATGTAATATCATTATTCATTAAAATATTTAAGTATTTTTAGTTACACTTTTAATAATTTCATCTAATGTGGGGTCTAATTTGAAAATTACCAGGTTATAAAAGTTATTGTACAATGGTAATTACTTTTGTTATTTTTAATATTATATTAACATAACTATTTTTCTTATAATCAGTATCCATAAGAAATTAGGGGTATATCGAATACAAATATTTTTCATGATGTATTTTTTGTTTCCTAAAATTAATATTATTTTCTCTATATAGCTTTTTCATTGAAATTTATTTTATTTTGTTGGGAAATACTGATAAACCACTATCTTTTACACAATACAGATATTTGATGACTATGAGAATTGTTCATAAATAAAAAAAATTATCAAATATATTAGTATTACATTGTACATGAAATACATACCTGATAGCTATTTATAGGTACCCCTAGATATATTAGTATGTCTCATGAGACAAAACTAGTATTCTAAACCCTATGAGTTTTTACTAAGTATTTTTATACATCATTATGAATCGTCTTGATAGTATTGATATAGGATTCCAACACATTTCAATTCATATCTAGTAGTTTTAAAATTCCATCTAAATGATTTTAAATTTATAGGTATCATGATTCTTGAGATCATGGCGTATATAAATTAATAATTTCATTCATCAAGAGATTTGTTTAACTATACATGGGATTATCAAAATGATATTTCATATTGATGAAATTAATACTATGTCTATTGATTACATACAAATTTTTTCATTTATTTAATTTTTCAGATATATAATTACATATCTAATAATTATTTTGAAGTTACATAAATTGAATGTGTGTTCAGTTGTTTAGCATTCATTATTTATTTTTCATATCTATTCAATGTTAAGATTACACTTAACCCATACTGATGTTTGTTTATCACAGTTATTTTTTTCATTTCTCATGAATTCATTATGTTAATTATGTTTAAATTCCATGAGCTTCTATATGAAGAGTTTTATTATCATGATTTTTTTTCCAATTTTCTAATTTACTTTAATTGTCAAGTATTTCTCTAACATACCAATAAAACTAAACAATTTTATCCTCATGAATTTCAATCCAAGATTCTATAAAAATATAATATTTCAGACACCTTGTTCGACATACTTGGTTCAAGTTCAATATAATTTGTATAAGTGGAAGTTTAGTAGAAACCATGAGAACTAAATTATTGAAATCATTTATTATGAAATAAAAAAATATGATATAATTTGAGGATGTGAGTCGAAGAATATAATAAGGTTTTGTTAATTTACATATATTTTTTTTAATAAATAAATTCATATCTTGATAGTACATGCATATGTGGTTCTAAAATAGAGGTACCGCGGTGAAATAACATCGAAAATGATGCATTAACCTTGACCAAATTTTTACCTTTGACACATGAAGGGCCTCTATACACACATAGTTTTCCAATCCTGAGGGATATTATTAGGGTAATTCTTATTTATTATTAAACCCATTATTAAGGATTTGGAAATACATATATCCATAATGAATTAATGTTAATAATTATGAGATTTTCTATACGATTTTTTCAATTTATGTCTATTATTTTGATAGTCATTGGGTTATGAATTATGTTTCATTATGATATGGTATACTATAGTTTTTCCCTTAATTTAGAAATAGTTACTATATGATTGAATTGTAACTAAATCAATGCATGGTATTCTAATAATAATATTTATCATTACCATCGTGTTATAAATCCAAACATTCAATGCGATATATTCTACAAAATATTTTAATCTTATTATGAAAAAATATCATGTGATAACTAGGGAGATAATTAATTATATAGGTATTTTGGATTCAAAGGGAATAACGATATGATGAAGATGGTATGAAAAAATATGGATAAAAGGAAGAAGGGAAAGAAGAATTTTATCATATTTGATAATTTTGGAATGAAATAACCTGGTACTTTTTTAAAGTTATAGGATTTTGTTACATGTATATTGAGAAAGGAAACCATTATTATGATTTAATTGGTAAGAAAATATTTTTTAACAAAAATTATTCAAATGTACGGATATGAGACATTCTATAACTCAATGTCCCAAATTTCAATGAAATATACTTTAATATAAGCTAATGGACCATGTTAAAGATTATAATATTTCTATTGATTAATAAGAATGTTTAATGTTATAATGGTCATATTCATGAATTGTATTATTTGAGTGTTTCATTCACTGATATCATGGATATAAGAATTATTAAATTCAATATTATTATACCGAATTACATTTTTATTGATAATTTAAAAGATTATGTGTAACAATATCAATGAAAAATAAAAATAACTCAATGAAAGGTAGAAATTATTGTAAAACAAGTGACTTAAGAAAATATATACCTTAATATGTTTTTGATGTTGTGATAATGATGTTGGGATAAGATATTCATGATATGTACAATTTAAATTGTACAGTACTTACTACTATAGAAATGATTAATGATAAATTCATTTTGTATATTTAGTAACAGATTTTGTAATGTTATGGATTTTAATCTCATAGATGGAAGGATAACCATTTATGATGTGATTTCAGTTGAGCATTGGGCACCGTTTGGATATTAATGTATTACCCCACCATATAGATATCTATGCATATTGGACAACAATTACTAAAACATTTTTCATAAATTTATATAGAATGAATGACTTATCTTTCTATTAATGATCTTACAATCCACTAGATGTAAAATTTAGTTATTCTGGTTTATATACAATTCATTCATGAATTTTCATTTGAATGAGTTATATATGAATTTTGAATAAGTCAAAGAACATCCAAATAATGAAATTGTAAATATGATATATAAATTTATCAATTTACTATATTTTCTTATATTACAAGACATGAAAATAATCCATCAACATTAAGAAAAGAGACTCAATGAAAAAAATAATCCATTTACATTCATATCTGATGAATCATGTGGGATTTTAAATCATCCAAGATATATTGTATTAAGGCCCTAAACGATCCATTTGAAATTTTACTTTATTATGATCAATGATCTCAATCTGTAACTATTTTTATTTACTTTTCTCTTCCATGTCTATTTATTCAACTTCAACCAATTTTTTCAAAAATATTTAATCCTTTTTCTAGGTTTTTCTTTATAACTATTATAATTCCATTAATCTCTTATTTAAAGGATATTTTATGAACAATTTTGATTATTAGATTTTAATAATATTGGTATCTCAAAATCAAATACCAATGAATAACTTGATCAAATTAACATTTCAAGGATTCATTTTATTTATAGTCTCATGAATTTAACACCTAGAATTTCTAAAATATAAATATATTATTTAATAATGAATATGACATGAAACACCATGTCTCGAAGAAAATATACCACCATGAGAATTTGAGATATATTAAATATTCAATTTAATTATCTAAAAGGATCTTAAATACATGAAACTCTTATTTTATATTTTTCTTCCACCAAGAAAATTTTTCTTTGATACATTTAATTACACAGATGATTGTGCTTTACCAAACAACAACATAATATTCACTTTAAAATTTAATATATTTCTTATCTATTTGAATGATGGTAATGAATATGAATAAATACCTAAAGAAAATATATATTTAAAATATATTTATCAAATATCTATTGATTAGTAAAAAATAAGTGTCATTTAAATGAAAAATAAATTTTTTCTAAAATCCAATATTATTTTAAAAGTCATTTTAGTCTCATATTGCACACATAAATTAAAATTTAATTTTATCGCATTTAAAAATTAATAAGAAAATTAATGAATTTTTTAAATCATAATATCAAATATATCCAAGAGATAATTTTATTTTTTTAATGAAACATTAAACTTTTGATCAATAATGGAAAATAAAAAATTTGAATTAAAAAATATAATTTTTATTAAATAACTTATAAGGTCAAATTATATATTGAATTCGATGCAATGAATAATTTCATTAATTATATATATATTCATCTAATTTATGACATTTGAGTCATTTTCTGATTGACATGGAGTTAAAAACTATGCAAATTTTAAATATTTTCTTTTTTAAAAACCCTCATTCTCATTGCGTCAATATGATCGATTTTAAATGAAATTCTGCCACATCAATTAATTTAATTTTGAAGATATTGTTTAAAAAATTTATCTAACCAAAATTATAATTTTTTTAATGTTCAAATTAAATTTTTTAACTACATGAACAACGAAAACATAAAATTCATTATTTTGACTATGGTAGAAATATATTTACTGTGGGGTTAATATGAGAAAAAATGATTAAAATGAAATACCAACTTATAAAAATTAAAATTTATGGCCACAATTCAACCCATATCATATTATGATTTTTTAAAATTTTGGACAACTTTGAAATATATTGACAAATTTATTATATCAAGTAATTAATAACTCAAAAATGGAACCCTTATTTCTATTATTACCTATAAATCCTTGGTTTTGTGAAATAAAATACCTATTTTTGGTTTTGAATAGTATTTTGAAAGAAATTTTTTATAATGATAATTGAAATTAACATTTTAATGACAAAAGTAATATATTAAGTTCATAAGAAACATTATCACTATAATAATTTAGTTAATAATTAAATAAATTAAATGATATAAAATATATTAAACTCTCAAAAATTGAATGAATTAATTGGTTACACGATTCATATAGATGAATATATCATGAAAAATAGATGTGAATATAATATATTTTATTTTCATAATTTTCATGATATTTTTGTTTTTAAATTAATTGAGGAATTCCAAATTTGTATTTAATTTAATTTTATTATATGACAAAAAATTTCTAAAAAATAGTGTCATCATCTAAGTGATTTTTAATTTTCAACAAATACAAAATATGTTACATACATGGACTAATTATTCTATTATAAATAATATATTGATTGTAAAATATTATAAACTATGATAGCATGGTAATGGTTTAAAAGACATTTTTTCACGTTATATGCACATGGGTAAAAATTAATTTTCAACAACCACAATATTTATATTTTATAATTTCGATTTATTATTTCAATTATTGGTTAAAAATGATTTAATAAAGATCAGTTCATTTATGGCTTATTAGAAAAACTAACTAGTTATAAATATTAGTTGTCGTGGTAAAAACCTAAAATGGTACAATTATGTAAACCTATTTTCTGATGAATAACATGAAAAATGTTGTTATTTTATAATTTGGAAGTTTTAATCATACCAGTAGTCCATCCAAATATTATTTATCAATTTTCGTGATATTTAAGTAATAGTCACATCCAAATAGTGAACACAATTGAGTAATTTCCAAAATTCATCCTTCATCAATTATAAATGGTCACTCACTCCCTACACTTACTCACTCCTCCCCATCCCAATGTCTCATCCAAAAAATTCCCAAATATATCTCAAAATTATAACATATAATTTTAGAATCCTTATATTTTGCAAGAATCAAACCAGTAAGGTTTAGGAACAATCCTATGGAAGAAACCAAAAGAAGAGGTAATGTTCTTCAATGATCATTTTAATATTATTTCACTCTCCGACTCATTAAATTATTATTAAGTCATGATGATATAATAATCACAGTATAATCCATATTATTTTAGGTTTATATAATATGTGAGTAACCTAGAAAAGTCTCGACATCCCTCAATTGTTTTTACGGAATCATCATATCTGTGTTCAAAAGGCTACCACCAGGAGAAGTGTGGTTGTACTTTTTTCATTACCACCTCTCACGGTTATGTTGATGTGTATGACTTATATATATGATATTTATAATATAATTATATTTCACCAGTAACTATACCAAATATTATTTTTCATATTCCATTCCATAGGGGATATGTTAATGTCACTTTTTTACTGTAGACTACCTGATCCTAAAGTGATGTGAATCTTCCTTCACCAATTACTTCCAAGGAAAGTGATATGGATGTTGTTAATGGTTATATGTGTTATAAATTATGTAATTAAGGAATTCATCAATTATTTAACAATATTTAAATGGTAACATATATAAATTTAAGGAATTTCATTTCACTCACATAAATATCATAATATCCTGGTATATGTTTGAACTTATACCTTCGTGAAGCATTGTCAATCTATTTTCATCACAAAATATAATGGATAATAAATACTTGAAACTTTTAAGACCTAATATGAGATATATGATATTATGGTTATAATTTTATTTTATATTCTTACATACCTTACTTCCATATTGATATTTGAAAAACAAAATGTTTCTTAGAAAAATGTACAACCTACCATCTCTTGAACATTGTTTATTATCATCAAATATTTGCATCAGTAGGTCTTGTGAGACAAAATCCGTTAGCCAAACCCCATCAGTTTCTACCCAGTAGTTTTAAAATATATTGTGAAAGGTCTTGATAGTGGTGACATTGTTGGGAAAGCAATATCTGTTTGTACATATTGGTTTTAATGAATATTTTGAATGGATTTTAATTTTTAGATTTTTATATTCTTGAGATCATGTCATCCATTAATAAAGTGTTTCCAAAATTATGCATAGTTATTTCTAACAATGATATTTTCATAAAGATATTACCTCTTGTTGCTTTTTATTATCTATTTACTAATTAAGTGGAATGTTATTTCAGTTAGTTACCATTCCATATTGGTTATTGAATTTTATATCATGAAATTCAGGTTATATATTTTTTTGTGTCCAGTTATTTAACTTACAATATTGATTGTAAATATTTATTTATATCTATTGAAATATTTAACACATACTAATAATTTGACCTCACACTTATTTTTTTCCTTTCTCACTAACCAATAAACTATATCATTTTTTATATTAAATGTTATTTTAGGGGAAATAATGTTTCTAAGAAAAGTTATGTTTAATTTTCTATCCAATTTAATGAATCTATCATGTTTTAATCAATTTTAACAAGACTATTAAACTATTTTACCCTATAGTGAGTGATTTTTTGTATCTATGCCTATAAAATAAGGCTAACACCAAATTATGGAAACAAGGGATGAGTTAACTATAATTAATACATCCTTAGTGTATATTCTATAAATATGATTTAGAGGGAAACATTTTATTATAGAATTCAACAGTTTTGACATCAAAAGGAAACAAACTACAACACAATTTCCATTATGGAAATTAGTCATTTTGGGTAGTTCGATGAAAAAGCATTGGTTATGTTTTTCTATTTCTATTCTATTTTGGGTAATGGATATAATATCTGGTTATAAATTTTTATCTCAGTCAATACATAATAACAATTTATGCACTCTGAAACACGCTCTATAACATCACTCTTAAAATTTATCGAGCAGAAATACTCATTCAGGTCTCTATAAATTTACATGCTTCAATGATGAATAATTATTGACGAGATATGAGCTTCAAATAGAATTTAATTCATGAATGTTGTTATTCATGGGTTTTATAATAAATTCATAAACCATATTATTCCCATAGAATCATGTTTGAACTCGAAAATATTTTTGACCTCAATTTTCGGATCTAAATATTCATTAGTTACCTATAAAATATTACATTGGATAAATGGTTCAACAATTAGTTGTGGAAGAAAATATTTCCCCCAATCCTACAAGATACTATGGTCTATCCTTTTAAAATTAATAAATATTAATTATTTTGTGATCCCCATAATTGAGAAGTTATAATATTATTTTCGACACTATTACTCAACAACCAGGGTCACATTCCTTGGGTGGTACTGTATTTAGAATTCATAATCACAAATCAACTGGAGAATTCATCTCTAAAAAATAGTAAAATATTTCTAATAAAATATATAATCTGTATATTTATGATCAGTATATTTTACAAACTGTTATCTATTAATATAGTCCCCTTATATCTTTAATGAAATCATTTCTGTATCTTGCACTTATTCTTGAGACGGGTAATTTTTTTTAACAATCTATTTTAATGAGGCATAATCTATAATAATTAAATTCAATAAGAGAATAGATCACATAACCTTATTCAATTAATCCCTATAGATTACAGACCATTATCCACTGCATGGTAATATTATTAAAAGTAAATGAACTAACATTATATTTAGTTTCATGTTGTTTTTTAACATTCATATATCCAAAAGAACATGAAACCCTTACATGTTAATTTTTTTGGATTATATAGTTTTTCGAAATAAATTAATAAATTTGATAATATCAAATAAAACCCTGAATATTATAGATATCAGTCACTAGGAATGGTCTGATACATTGTTCAATGACTCATATTTTTATTGGGTCCACTAATAGATTGCCACTTGTGATTATAAGAAAACTAATTACCCTTTATAAATCCAAAATTCATTATTCGTAATTTTTAATAGAAAATATCCATTCATATGCTCTTAAATATAATAAATAAATAATGATCATGGCCATTCATTATCATTCTATATGCATGAATATATTCTCTAAACAATACAATATGAAGATTATTGATATTTCTAATGATTACATAAATTAAATAGATGAAAAAAATTTGGAATTAGGGTGATAAAATGGTTTAATAAAAAATTCCTAGTGTCCATACCTCATACGGAAGGCTATATTGTGAATTCTTCACTCTATTCCCTCATTTGATGGCATCTATATTGAAGTTAAATCTGTGAAAAGCATTGTGATCTTTATAATTTATCGAGATATTCATTAATATTGGGTAAAATATAGTTAATCTTGATTTCAATATTTTGTAGATCCAGATAATCAATATAGTGTCACATTCATCCATCATTCTTCTTATCACAAAGGACTAATTTACCCCATGGTGGCACACTTTTCCTAATAAATCATTTATTATGATTATCCTTTTGTTACATATCTGATTACTACAACAAAATCATTTATATTATTTTTTGGATTCATTGAAATTTGTTTCAAAAAATATAAGTGTTTTATTGAAAACACAACATCATGATTTAGATGAATACTAGGGAAATGTTTTTTCAATAAAATTACAAACTCTTATAATAAAGGAATATCATTTATATTGAGTTTCTCTATAGATATCAAAGATTAATACCAACTATGTATAAGAATCACAATCCATACGATGGATCTTATTTCCATAGGAAGTAAAAATTTATCACTGAAACAATATATGATAATAAAATTGTATTGAATGTCAATACAAACAACCCATTCATCCAAATTGATATAGGAATTATACAAATAATTCATATCCATTAAAAAATCAATTTCAAATAGGGGGATAATAAAAATATTTATAGTAATTATATTCCCACAAACATCAATATGATAAGAATTATAGACATTTGATGTGATTATCATTCCATTAGATGGATTCAAAACTAACTCTATATCTAAATGTTAGGGTATCTTTGTGATATGCTTATAAAATTCATTTCATATAAATGATTTGTATATTTAAAATAAAATAAGACATTAATATTTATAGACTCAATGTTAAGTATATCTTTCACAAATATTTTATCATACCTCACACTAATGATAATCATCGAATAAAATTTCTTATTGTTGCTATCCAAATAAATTTACTAACATTTTTTTTTTCTCTTTAAACTATGAAATCTAGAACATTTTAGTATAACACCTTCACAAATTATCATGAACCAAACTGATATACCATCAAACCAAAAAAACAACCATGTCTTGAAATTTCCTAAAGGTCATTCCCAATCCCCACATTCTATGCACTAGTTTTTGGTATCAATGTAATCATAATTGGGACAATTTATTCACATAAAAATTTGATAAAATCAATATGATGAACAAATTGTATAACCAAAAATAAATGGTCACCAATAAATATATGAAAGATAAAAGAAAAATAAGATATTTCCAAAATAATTCAATATAAAAAAATCTTGACTTAACTAGGAATACAATATCTCAACATGACCACTTAGTCACTGCTAAACATAAACCCAACCATCACCAATGGAAACTTAAAACAAAAAATAAACCTGAAAACCAATTCTAATAAAATTATTTGGGTCAACTGACACTGAGTGTAGCACATATGTTATGATAATAAAAATCATTGTATATAATCTCTACATAAACCATTTATTAATTTTCCCATAATAGTTTAAAACACTAGTTTAAAAATAATGTAAAAATAGACATTTAATCATTTTTTTAAACAAAACACCAATTTTCAAAAATTCTTTTTTATAAAACAACAAATGCATATTTAATTTTTAGAAATGGATTCAAATTCCAAAACCCATCATAAAAATGAAAAATACTAACTCAAAATAGATAACCATATTGAGGGATATGCATGAAAAAAATGGAATCCAGACAATTAGGCAGAATGAGTGGTTCCAATATCCAAAATTCTTTATAATTAGATAGAACATGTCAATATAAATTCATTAGTATTTCTTGAACATGTCTAATTTCATTCCATGGACATAACCAGTTCAAAGTCACTTTTCCACATGGAGTTTATCTCCACATATAATAATGAGTTGGCCTATTTAAACTGGACAATCCACTGAAACAACCCACCTAACCCCATCATTTCTAGGTGGTAGCCTGTAATGCCTTGACCCCAAAAGCCCAGAGATGGTGCATTATTATCTATCATTGGAATTATCACAAAATTTCATGTCTTGAATGACTGATTAGTGTAGTATCCTTGGAAGTAATAGATACATTCATAAGGTTTACATTACATCATAAAATAGAAAACTAGAACAACATTTTTTACATAGACAACACTGATATTTTCTCTAATATCCCTACTTGTCAGTCGTAATATACTTCTTCACATCATGGGAAAAATAAAACATAGAAAGGGGGAGCTCATATGTTCATTAAGGATAACAATATAGCAGAAACATTCATAAATAAGCATTAAAATTTAAGGCAATGAATAAGACTAAAACAAAAGCCTTTTAAATGTTAACATCCGCATAATATGGTAAAGATAGAATCATATAATTCCATTTACTTATTCACATTGATATTCTACTAGTTGAATAATTACATGCAATATCAATAGTCACTTCCTTAATAATGGAATTCATAATGCGAGACTTCATAACCACATATTCAAGGCCTTGGGCACAGACTAAAAAAATGATTTTTTCAAGGCCTTGTGCCAAGACACTAGTTTGTCTCATGAGACCTACCGATGCGTTGAGGAGCTATAATAGGCTCCACCCACCACTTACTAATTCCAATGAATTCCTCATATTAAAAGGTTTAAACATGACATAAACATTCATATTAAAACAATAATAAGTAATTTCAATACTTTATCTATAAACCATGAATGGTGTAAAAAACAAATCCATAGTCAAAAATATCACAAAACCTTCAATACAATATAGATGTTTTGTGTCATAATAAATCAACTTCAAATAAGCTTAAAATTTCTCAAAGGATGTTGACATAGAATAAATCAAAACCTTTTAAGATAAATATCTCTTTGTAATTTGATATAATTTAAGAAATATTTTTTTTAAAGTATTATTATAAGCTTGTAATGGAAGCTTTGACTATTTTATAACTACGGAAAATAGCCGCACCCTCCTTATAAGTTAAAAAAATACATTCTTAGCATAATTTGGTCGAAAAGGTTATAAAGGACCACGTTTGAAAAACAAATGAATGATTCCTTTATAAACAACTAATAAAAGTCAAACAAGGGTATAAATGACTTTTACCCATAGTCTATATAATAATAAGAATGTTTTGAAATACATTTTTATGATACATGGATGTGGATGATAAAGATGTCTTAGTAAGTATAAACAACCTTAGATAATAAAGAGATTGTATAATTAACCCTTACCTTGTACATTTCCGTGGTTGAGGGTATGTTAAACTCATGTATAATGTTGAAACATTTGTTTTTAAATTATACAGGAATAATATTCATTAATATTATATCATATATGATCTTTTAATATTTCTTTGTTAAAAATATCTTAGTATTATCTTCGTTTTGGGTGTTAACTAGTTCTTTTTATTTTATATGATTTGTCATGTAAGTAATGTTTGTTATGCATAAGATGTATCTTACTCATATTCCTAATGATAATAAGTCATTAAACATTATTTTTAATCACTGTATGAAAATTAGTCTTGAAAGGATGCGATGGGGAATGAATCTCATCGCATTCGTGGAGATGGTAATCCGTACGTACGCACAAGCGATAATATCATTATTTTAATATTAAAAAATATATATAATTGGATGTTATATCATATATACAGAATAATTATCATGTTATATTTATTACTTACATCAATTACACATCATTATTATACCCATCCAAATAATAATATATGGAATAACAATTACACCACCACGTGGAGACGGTAAGTCGTATGTACAGGCGTATGGTGACATGTCATTCAAAGGATAGATATAATAATGAATATAGTTGTACCATATTTATAATAACAACATAGTATTTATAATATATAGGAGTTACTATTTTATAACGGAAATAACAAAGAAAGAGGATGTGGAAGGAGAGAGGAACATGAAAGTGGTGATGAAATATTTACCTCGTCTTCGGGTTCTTCCTTTTGATTTGATCAAAAGGGCTACTTATGATGGATTTAGTAAAAAAATAAAGTCCTCTAGGATGAATGTAGGTCCGTTGGGAGGATATTCAGTCAGGATTTGGATGATACAAAAGGCTTTGAAGGTGGGAATTTGAGGGAAGGGGGTGCCCTTTTATAAGATGGCTGGGGGGCACCTTAAGAAATGCAAGAAATATTATTTTATAATAAAATAATTTTCGGTTTATAATTGCTGAAAAATGAATTATTCAAATTCTATGGTGGGTAGGGGTAGGAAACCACTCAACCAATAGGTTTTAGACGGGTTTGGGTCACTATATTAACTTTATCATTTAGATTTAACTCTTAGTTAAATAGTTTGACATTTACCAAGTCTCTTTGTATTTTTATATTTTGTAGTTAATAAACATACTATATACTTCCAAGAGAACCTCAATTGGTTCATTAATGATACAACAATCATAATATATGTCTTTTTGTTGATCCTTATATTTTTATGAATAGAATTTCAATTAATAATATGATTTTTTTTAAAATTCTTTTATGTCAATTTTCAGACTATTTGGTATTTGGTTTGTGCTAAATTCATAACAGCATTATTACTTCAAACTGATTCATCTAAACAATCCTATAATATCATATTAACCTATAAAATTAGGTCAATTCATTAAAAGTCTCAAATTATATTTGTTTTGATATTTATAATATCAATTATTTTAATATTTCATTAATTATGTAATTCTTACATCATCATTGTGTCATAAATAAAATAAATTATTTAATGACTAAAAATTATAAATAAAAAACTATTATGTATAAAATAATTTTAGCTATCTAAAGAATATTTATAGTCGAATTTATCTTATGTGTAACCTTATATTAAAAATTGTTTTGTTATTAAGCATTGAATTTAACACTTTTAACTCTTCCTTGAATTAAAGAATAATAAATGTCCAAATCTAATCCATTTGGACCTAAAGGATCATATGTTTTTTATTATGGTTCTTTATGGTCAAATTAAACATATCCAATAGAATTATGACATGTTTTTGGTTAATTATTATTTCATTTTTACCCTTAATTACCCTATTTACTTAAAACTGTGGTAAATAAAAGTATAAAAGTTACTATTTAGCAAATATTATTTTCATTTTATTGAACCCCAATTTACATATAGCTATAAAAATTGTCTCTTAAATTTTTAAAATTCAAATATCAAAAGTGATAAAATTATGTTTTATGTAAATTTGAAAATAAACATTGGAGGTGGGTAAAATACGATAAAAAGTTCAATAAAATCTTTATATATCTAAAAATATTATAAACTAACGCTAATGAATTATATTTAGCATAAATAGGTATTATGTATCTATTTTGACATTAAATAAATTTAAATAAAATAAATAAATATTTAAATAAATTTTTGGTTTTAAACTATAACTCAGTGTTTTTCACTATTCATAAAAAATTGAATGTTTTTATAAAAATACCAAAAATTCACCCTAGACTATTTTTGATATTCCGGATCCAAAAATGAAGTCCATTTTGAAAGATAAAATTTCTAATATTTCAAAAAATGGGTATTACTATTCATAACTGCTAGTTTGATTGGTTGTCGTGTGTTAGAATTTGATTTTTCCTACAACAAATTATATTGTATTATTCAAAGAGAAGAGTAACATGGATGATTCAGGTGTTACATTCCCCCTACTTCAAAAAATTTCATCCTCCAAATATCTAAAATATTACTGCATAAAAATTCTCTTGGGGTTCTTCATCATATGTTCTTCGAGTTACCACGTTTCTTTTTCCATCTTATGGTTTCTCCATATAACTTTTACTAGACGAGTCACCCGGTCTCTCAACACTTGATCTCTAGTATCAAGAACATTGACATGCTCTTCACAATTAGATAGATTGAATTCCAAATCTACTTCTTCAAAGGTGATTACATGTGTTGGGTTAGGAATGTATTTTCTCAATAGTGATACGTGGAACACATCATGAACTTTGGAGATATTTAGCGGCATTTACAAACAAAAAGCTATAGCCCCAATTCGTTCTAGAATTTCAAAAGGTCCTATGTTCTTACAACTTAATTTTCCATTCATACTAAATTATATAACACCCTTCCCTAGAGATACCTTCAAGAAAACATGATCTCTTACATGAAATTCTAAATCTTTCGGTTATCGACATAGCTCTTCTGCCTACTTTGAGCTGCATTAATGTAGGTTTAGATTACCTTCACCATTTCCATCAATTCCTCAACATGTTCTGGTCCTACAGATTTTCTTTCACCAACATCAACACAAAAGTTTGGATTGTGACATCTTTTTCTGTATAATGCTTCTTATGGTGTCATCTGAATACTTGAATGGATGCTATTGTTAGAGGAAAATTCTACATGAGGTAAATATTGATCACAAATACCTTGAAAGTCATGTCGGAAAGATCTCAAAATGTCTTCTAAGGTTTGAATAGTCTATTCTGATTTTTCATAAGTTTTAGGGTGGTACACAGTGCTCAAACGAAGTTCAGTATCCAGGGCTATCTGAAGTATTTTCAATAATTTTGATGTTAAACAGGGATCACGATCAGAAAAAATATATAGTGGTACTCCCTGAAGTCTTACAACTTCATTAATATAAAGTATTGGTAAACGTTCATGTTGTGAATCTTCTCATGAAGCAAGAAAATTTGCATACCTGGTAAGGCGGTCAACAACCACCCATATTGCATTGTTCCTTCTAGGAGTCTTTGGTAGTCCCATGACAAAGTCCATAATAATATTATCTCAATCCCACTCATGTTTGGGAAGAGGTTTCATGATTCCTCCAAGTTGTTTCCTTCCAGACTTCACTTGTTGACAAACCATACATCTTGACATAAAATCAGCAATCTCCCTCTTCTTGTAGTCCCACAAAAAATGTTCTTTCAAATCTCCATATATTTTGGTACTACCTGGGTGTATAAAAAAATTGGAGCTATGGGAATCATCTATCAATTCCCTTTTTATATCATGTATATTAGGAACACAAAGTCTCTCCCATGTTTCAAAACACAATCTTTATACACAAAGTCAATCAATTTCCCATCATTCCCACCTTTAATATTCTTTTAAAACTCTTCAACATCGGTCTAATAATTTGTTATCCTTTCTAGTAAAGATATTTTGGCAACCATTAGATAAATTATTGATGTTTCACCTTTCATGGTTATTCCCATATCAGTCATTACAAGATCCATGAAAATAGGATCCCTTTCCACTCTCATATTGTTCAAAATTCCATGATCTTTTCTTCTCAAAACATCTGCAAACTTATTTTCCATCCACGGGTGGTAGTGTATTGTGAAATAATAATCCTTGAGTATTTCATGCAATCTATTTTGCCTAATGTTGAGTTCATTGTGTGAGAAAATATACTTCAAACTCTACTGACCTGTATATATCTCATAATTTTCACCATAGAGATAATGCCTCCATATCATCCAAATAAATATTACAGCTACTAAATCAATATCATGATTAGGATAGTTTTTCTCATTAATTTTTATCTATTTTGATGTATAGGAAATAATCCTATCATTCTATATAAGGATACGACCAAGTACTTTCTTTGAAGCGTCACTATAAATAACAAACCCATCATTCCATGATGGTAGAGTCAATATTAGAGCATTGGATAATCTTCTCTTCAGTTCTTCAAAACATTATTCACAATCATTTTTCCAAATAAATTTAACCCCATTAAATGTGATCTTGGTTAATTGGTTATCCAATCGGGAAAATTTATGGATGAAACATTGATAATAACATGCTAAACCAATAAGACTATGTACATATGTTATACTTGTTAGTGCTGGCCATTCATGGATTGCTCATGTCTAATAAGGATCAAAAGATATTCCATCCTTTGAGACAATATGGACAAGAAAAGAAATCTCCTGAACCCAAAATTAAAACTTGCTATGCTTCCCATGTAATTCATGTCTTCTAATAGTCTTCAGGATAACCCACAAGTGATTTTCATGATCATCGTATATTTTGGAGTATACCAAGATATCATCAATAAATACCACTACAAATTCATCAAGTTATTCCTTGAAAACTCTATTCATTAGATCCATGAAGATAGAGGTTTCATTAGTCAATCCAAAAAACATTACTGTAAACTCGCAATGCTTGTACCTGGTTCAAAATTTTGTTTTTAAAATGTCTTCCTTATTCACACAGAATTAAAGATATCTAGATCGAAGGTAAATCTTTGAAATGAATTGATATTCATAAAGTTCATCAAATAAATCATCAATGTGATGTAGGGGATACTTTTTCTTTATTGTAATAGCATTGATCTCCCTGTAGTCAATGAACATCCTCAAAGATCCAAATTTCATCTCAACAAAAATGACAGGGGCTCCTCTTGGAGAAACACTAGGGAAAATAAATCTATTATTACTCAATTCCTCTATTTGTTTATTTAGTTCCACTAATTATAGAGTTGCTATTAAATAAGTAGTCTTCAATATGGGCCTTAATCAAGGAATTAAATCAATAGAAAACTCAATTTCTCATTCTAGAGGATGTCTAGGAAAATATTATAGAAACACATCACCATATTCTTTCACAATAGGTACATCCTATATTTGAACATTTCATTCGTCACACATATTTATTTAATTCTCTTCCTCCCCAATAATTGAATTTATTTGAGCTACTGGGGGTGGATCTAGATAAAAATTATGTTGCGATGTTTATACTCTAAAGATAAGTTACTCATTATCATTATCATCAAGAATATTAACCTCCCACTTCAACAAATAAATTTTTTAATCATAGTCTGAAAGACAATCCATACAAATGATTACATAAAATTCAATCATAGGTATGACAATGATATCAACAGATAAAGTACATTTATATACCCTAATAGTGACTGATTCACAAAACATTGTTTTAATGATACTTTACTTAGGAGTTTTGAAAGGCAAATCCCTTGTTAAATCAAATTGTAAATATCTAATTTTCTTAGCGAACTAGGAAGATATTAAACAATGTGATGATCCAGAATCAAATAATGCAGTTTATAAAGTTGAGGAAACCATTAAATTACCTACAACTATATCTTTTTGAGCTTCAACCTTAGCAGTAGTGATAGCATAAGCTTGGACTTGATCCCTTGGCTTCTTCTTAGGTAAGTTCCCTTAACACTTAAGAAATATGATTCACGTAATGCCCCCTTTCTCTACAATTGTATAATTCAACATCGATAGCCTCATTTTCGCCCTACAATAATGATCTTGGTGGCCTTTTTTACCATATTTTTAACAGAATCACATTCCATTCAGGAAAGTACTGTGGAATTTCTTCTCACATTTACTGTAGAATGGATATTCAACATTTCACTTCTTCCCCAAATTTCCATTTCCAGATTTTTTAGAATATCTCTTCTTCTCTCGCTTTTCTTTAAACACATAAAACATAATGAATTATTTTTCAGTCTTGATAGCACATGAGACATTATCTTCATAAGATGAGAAAGATTTTGAGACTAATGCTTGACGGAGAAATGGTTTTAACTCATCAATTAAATGATCAATCTTACTTCATGGGTTATGTATATAATTTATAGCATGAATCGCTAACCTTTTAAAGTTAGCTTCATACTTTGTGACATTCTCATCCTCCTTTTTCCTCAGACATAGAAATTGCCTTTCCATATCTGCACGATGGTTAGGAAGAAAGTATTTTTCTATTAAATTTTCATTAAACTCCCTCCATTATATATATGATATTTCATCATATTCCTTTGAGTATTTAATTAATTAAAACCATTGATCAAAATTTCTAGTGTGTATTTAAACATCCATGAAATCTTTTTCTATTTTGATACTCCCTATGGTGTGGAATATGTTCTCTAAGGGATTCTTCCTTTTCTCCGCAAATAGTTTATTTTTTACTCCCATTGAATGTTGGTGGTTTTTGCCACATGAATCGATTTAACATTGATCCTACACGCTGAGGATCAGGGTTCTCTATATGGGTAAGGTTATTATTGATAACCTGGTCAAGCTAACCCTGTATGGGGATTAACTGATCAGCACAAGTTGCATCAATAGCTCCACTATAATTATCTTGAGTAAGAGGTAAATCCCTACATGGAGTCTCTACATTAATACAGTTTCCATTCCTTCCACTAGGTGCCATTTCTAAATAATACCATTAAATATATTAGTTTTTGAATTGAAATACATAAATACAAACTTGTAAATCACTTATACCATAAATTGAACAGTTTATGAATATAATCCATAATTATAAAAATGTTTTCTTTAATGAGGTATATACTCATAAACCATTCAGAGTGGATTGTAAAGAAATTGGGAATTATCCTAAGCATATCCCCTGGGAGTTTTGTAACCAAGAGTGCACCAATTCCCATTGTCGTGCACCAGTTTCTATTTGAGTCCATCTCATAATAGGGGTTTCAGGTTTTACCCCTAGGTACAACTGTTCCATAGCCACCTCGACCTACTCGTATCTAGACAGGGATGTATTTCATGGAAAAATCACAATATCTCTTCTGTACCAAAATTCAAGGAACATATTCTATACTCATTATCAAAGTCTATCTTAGGGTAATGTGCTCTTATCAGAGTTATTATAAATCTAGATTCCAAGGTTTGTACTAAACATCATCTGATACCAACTATAATGCCCCGATCCCCGAATCCCGGATTCGGGGCATTATTAGGTAACATTGCCTTGATCACAAAAGATCATGTCTTGAAAGACAGATTTCTTTAGTTGCCTTAGAAGTACTAGATACATTCATAAGGTTTTCATTACCTCATCAAATTGAGAACTGCAATGACATTGATTTCATAGAAAACACTAAGATCCCATAGACTATACCTACATGTTAGTATTAATAAACTTCTTCGCATCCATTTAAAAATAAAACATGGAAAGGGTAAGCTCAGATGCTCAGTAAGTATAACAATATAACGGAAAAATTCATAAATAAGAATAAACATTTATGATAATGAATACGACTAATAAATAAGCCTTTGAAACATGAAATTTTACGTAATATGGAAATGATAAAATTAAATTAATACATTAAATTATTCACATGGATATTCTACAAGTTGAATAATCACTTGCAATATCAATATCCGTGTTGATAATGATAGAATGAATAATGCCAGACTTCATAACCACATAGTCAAGGACTTGCATAGAGAATACAATTAAGAGTTTTTCAAGGCCTTGTTCCAAGACATTAGTTTGTCTAATGAGACATATAGATTCCTTGAGGAGTTATAGAAGGCTCCACCCGTCACTTACTAAGTCAAATGCATTCCTCATATGAAAAGGTTTAAAAATAACACAAACATTCATATTAAAAATATCATATGAAATGTTAATACTTTATCCATAAACAATGAATGATGTAAAAATAACCCATCCACAATCATACATATCACAAAACCTTCAATATAATATGGAAGTTATGTATCATAATAAATCAACTTCAAATAATATTAAAATTCATCAAAGGGTATTTACATTGATGAAATATAAACCTTTTTAAACAAATATCTATTTTTTTTTGAAATAATTTATGAAAATATTTATTTTGAAAATATTCATATAATATTTAAGGGAAGCATTGGTGATGTTATAATGGCAAAAAATAGACGCACCCGTCGTATAAGATAAAAAAATACATGCATATCTTAATTTCTTCAAAAGGATACAAAGTACCTTGTTTGGAAAATGACGAAAATATTTACTTATAAAGATCTTATAAATATCAAAAAAGGGTATAAATGAATTTAACCCGATACACAAAATAGAAAAAATGATTTGAAATACAGTTTTATGAAACGTGGATGTGGATGATAAATAGGTCTCAGTAGATGTAAATAACCTTGGATAATGATGATATTGTATAATTAACCCTTTCCTAGTACTTTTCCTTAGTCGAGGGTAGGTTAAACTCTTGTATAATGGTGAAATAATTTTTATTAAATTATAAAAGAATCATATACATTAATATGATATCATATATGATCTTTTAACATAGCTTTTTTAATAATATCTTAGTATTATCATCATTTTGGGTGTTAACTGATTCGTTTTCCTATATATGCATTATTACGTAAGTAATGTTTCTTATGGGTAGGATGTATCTTATTAATATTCAGAGTGATATTAAGTCTTTATACCTTTTTTTTTATCATCTAATGAAAATTATTTTTGAATGGATACGATGGGTAATGAGTCTCATTGCGTTCTTGTAGATGGTAATTCATGCGTACGCACGAGAAACAATATCATTATTTTGATATTAAAATATTATATAATTGGATGGTATATCATATATACATATTCATTATCATGTTATATTTATTATATACATCAATCAAAATACATTATTACACCAATCCCAATAATAATGTATTGAATAACAATTACACTACCACATGGAGATGGTAAGTCGTACGTACGCACGTATGGTGACATGTCATTCAAAGGATGGATAGAATAATGAATATGGTTGTACCATATTTATAATAACATCATAGTATATAGATGATACTGGAGATTTAATTTTATAATGCAAACAACAACAAAATAGGGAGTGGAAGAAGAAATGAACTTGAAAGTGGTGATGATATATTTACCTCTTATTCAGGTTCTTACTTTTGATTTGATTAATATAGATCCATAGGATGGCTTTCTGACTATAGGAACGACTCTAGGGTTAAGATAGGATAGTTTAGAGGGTATTTGGGCAGTGTTTTGTTGAGCCAAAAGTCTTTTAAGGAGTGAATTTTAGGGAAGGATGAGTGCCCTTTTATAAGAGCGGTGAGGGCCACCTTAGGAAAAGTTAGTAGTATTATTTTATAATAAAATAATTTTTGATTTCTAATGCCTCCAAAATGAATTATTTAAATTATTTGGTGGTTATGGTTCAAAAAACAGTCAACCAATAGGTCTTATACCGGTTTGGGTCACTATATTATATTTATATATTAGATTTAACTCTAAGTTAAATAGTTTGACATTTACCATGTCTCTTTGTATTATTATATTTTCCAGTTAATAAACATACTATATACTTCCAAGAGAACCAAAAGTGGTAAATTAATGATAAAAATATCATTATATAAGTCTTTTGGCCGAACCTTATATTTTTAGGAATATAATATCAATTAATAATATAATATTTGTTTAAAAAACACTTTTTTGTCATTTTGACACTATTTGGTATTTTGTTTTTTCTAAATTCATAACATCATTATTACTTCAAATAAAATTATCAAGCCAACCCTAACATGTAATATTAACCTAGAAAATTGTTATATTTCATAAAAAATCTCAAATTACATTTTTTGGATATTTATAATATCAATTATTTTAATATTTCATTAATTAGGTAATCAATGCATCATCATTATGTCACAAAAAATTTAAATTATTTAATTTCTAAAAAATATTACTAATAGATAATTATGTATGATATTGTTTTATCTTTTTAATGAATATTTATAGTCGAATTTATCTTATGTGTAACCCGATATTAAAAATGGTTTAGTTATTAAACTTTGAATTTAACACTTTTAACTCTTTTTTGAATTAAATAATAATAAATGTTCTAATCTAATTCAAGTCGACCTAAAAGAACATATTTAAGTCCTAAGGTTTTTTGGGTCTAATTATACATAGCCAATAGTATTAGGACATGTTTTAGTGTAATAATAATATCATTTTTACCCTTAATTACCCAATTTACTTTTAACCGTGGTAAATAAAAGTAAAAAAAGTAACAATTCACCCAAAATTATATTCATCTTATTGGACCAAATTTTAATTTATAATATCAACCATGTCTCTCAGAATTTTGAAATTCAACTCACAGAAGTGGTAAAATAAAGTTTTATGTAAATTTGCAATTACTCCAAAGAGGTGGGTAAAAGACGGTAAAAAGTTCAATAAAATTTCTATATATCTAAAATTATTATAAACTAACTCCAATAAATTATATTGAATTTATATAGTTATTATGTATCTATTTTTAACTAAAGTAAATTTAAATAAAAAAAATATTTAAATAATAATTTGGTTTTAAACTATAACTCAGAGTTTTTCACTATTCATCAAAATTGTAAGTTTTTAGAGAAATACCAAAAATTCACCATATGCTAATTTCGATATTCCGAATCCAAAAATGAATTCCATTTTGAACGATAAAATATATTAAATTTTAAAAAGTGGGTATTACTATTCATAACGGCTAGTTTGATTGGTTTTGGTGTGTTAGTACTCGAATTTGCGTACAACACATGTTATTGTATTATTCAAAGAGAAGGATATCGTGGAAGCTTAGGGTGTTAAAGAGCCAACCCATCTAACCAGTTTCAACATTCCATCATCACTCAACCCTCCAGATGATGCCTTAGAATCCAATGATAATAATAATGATGATGATAATACATGGTATAACATGGTATATCGACCATAAACAATAATTCAATCATGTAAGAGCCATTATAGGGGAGCACATCTCATGTTCAAATAGACTGAATACATACAATATCATGGATGAGCCACTTGAGAGTATCTAGATAAATGGATCATGTAATTTTTCATAAAATAATTAAAGTATCAAAAATACCCATAAAAATGAAATTCCTTCCAAAGTTCCAATCATGCCATCACATTAACTAATTGTCTAAAACAAATTTCTAAAACATTTGAAAATACCAATCAGGCATTCAAGCTACCTAATTTTTTTAAAAAATAATTTGAAACCATTCTCGGATTCCAACTTGCCATTCACATCCAATTAATAATCAATCTTTCAAACCAATATAAGGCACCCATCAAACATTGGCAATTACTTATCCAATGTATTTCCAAATACATTAAAAAATAATTACTAAAATCATTACAGAATACCAATTTCACATGATAAATGGAAAAGATAACCTCAAATTTCGAATCTAAAACCATTACAATGACAATGTTTAAACTGGAGACAACACCAAAAGAGCTAAATTGTTATTTTTTCCAATACTTCATCAAATCATATCCTAAAATTCCAAACAACACAAAATTTTGAAAACTTCTTGGAACCCAAAATTAAATTCATTCAATGCACCAATACCATTTGGATTAAAAAATCACAACATTTTCACATCTCATAACCCACTTTTGGTATTACAACAAGAAAAAACACAAAAAACATGGCCATTTTTATAGGAAATTTCTCTATCAAATCCACACATACATCAATCCCATGTTCATATGTACGTATCACCATTTAAATTAGAATCAAATTTTTATGAAACCTAAATAGGAAGATCACTTGAAATAAGTCGCCCTGCTTTTCAAAAAACATAGTCTATCACATGAACACTTCACATAACATTAAAAAAATATTTTTAAGTCATAATAAATTGGTTTTAATCAACGAAACATAAATATGCATCACAACATACAAGTATTCAATTTATATATATAATACCCAAATCCAAACACAACAATTGTCCCATAATACAACCAAACAAAAAAACCACCCCAATGTATCCAATTTCAATTTTAAAATTTCAATTTTAATTTAATTATAATCATAGAATATATTTATCATAATAATAATTAAATAAGCTCTTTAGAAAGAAATTTCTCACAAATTTTCCATCATAATATTATCAAAGAATTTCATGGTAAGACATCATATGAAATAAATAACAGTTATAATCAATATTGTAAATCTCAAGAATCTAATTTAGTGTCCTAGAAATTAAAAGGAAGGATACACCTGCCTAACTAATGTGAGAATTCATCAAAACATTGAGAGAATTAATAAAAGGAATGAGGGAAAAACTACACACCATAAAAATAATGAAAAAAACAAGAACCTTATAAATATATTTGTTGGATCTTCAAAGGGAGAACCCTAACTAAGAAAAAACAAAAAACCAAGAGAATAAGAATTGAAGATGGTAAAATTGTCCAAAAACAAAAATAATAATACCTTAAAATCTTCATTATGAATCCATTCTAAAATATATGTTATGAGTGGAATGTTTGGTTTCTCTCATGGTGTTCCAATGTCGATAAAGGGAGGAGGACCCCAAATTGGGATTAAAACACTAGTGGGTGAAAATTGGAATTTCACAAATTGATTTATCTGAGTAACTCACATGGTATGGCCAAAGGGTTTTCCAAATCGTTCACTTATTGGGAACCTTCTACTACAGAAAAAGGAAATCCACATTGTGCAGAACATTGTTTTCCAAACTATGTGCAAATTAGGAAATATGGAACTACCCAATTAAAGGACCATACCATATGCTGGACAAACGGTTTCTCTATCATGCACAATATATGCACCATACTCTAAGAACCAAAACCCAGTCACCAAGTTTCCAGAGTGACACCACATGGTTTCCCCTTACCATGCGCAAATAGTGTGCCACTTCCTAGTAAGACCGAAAGTTCAATTTTTCTCTACAAACACAAAAATTAAAACTAGGACTCAACAGAGCCATATTGAATAGGATAAAATGACAATAAAATAATAAACTAATGATATATCCAAGCTCGTGGTATGAAAATTCTTCACACTAAAAATGAATTCTTTCTCATGAAGGTCACCACGCTAAAAGATAAACACAACTCAACTCAATGATCAATCAAAACAAAAAGAAAACAGAGAGATTCGGTGACCATTTTATCAACAAGTCACATCCCATTATTCTTGTAGAAACTACCACATTATTAATAGTAGAAAACCCCAAGAGGTTTCTAGCCACCATAATAACAAAAATAAAACATTGGAATGACATTAGATAATCCCGATGTCGGAACTAATAAAAACTACAACACAAAAATTGAATAACACTGACAATGTAATTAAGAACTACCAAACCAATCCAAAAAACCCCCAACATAAGGTGTAACTTAATAGTGATATTCAATATATGTATTAAACTAAATCATATTCTATAATTATTAATTTCCCCCAATTAAATATTTCTCTAAAAATCATCACTAAAAACTAAAAGTGATTTACACAAGCATAACCATTTAATGGCCGACATCCCATACAGAAAAAAGGATTATAAGAAAAAAAAGTACAACATGTCCCCTACTCAAATAGGAGAAACTCACCAAAATCAAAAAACATTAATTGAAAACACTAACTGTCACCACTATAAGATGGAAGTCCAAACTGACTAATCATTTCCCTGCACCCTGAGCAATTTATGATTGCGAACAAATATCACCGCGAAGCTTATTGATGGATCCTTGAATTTTGAAGCATATTATTCCTCAAAGAGAAAATTATAATCCCTCAAATAAGGACTTATTATATGGTAAAAACTAATTATTATACTTCTATATACTATCCAATAATCCACAATGATGAAAAGTAATTGGAGGATGGAAAAAAAGACACCATTGAAGGATCAAAACAACAAAACTGAAAACAAACGACTGAATGGTTCGATGAAAAAAAATATGGAACAAACAAAGTAGGATTTTCATAAGAATGTTCTTCTAGAATACACCTCTTGCACGATTTTGGGCCTTAATGAGTGCAGAGGGACTCAAAATTTCAAAATTTCATTACTCAAGAAACTTACTCAGATAAAAACAGATCCTAAAAGAACATTTTGGAATTAAAATCACTAATCTAAATTACTACCTCCATGATCAGTTTTCCAAGACCAAAAATTATATTATGAGAAATCGACAAGTCTTTAGATGCTATGTCAAAAGAGACAGAAACAAGATATTTGAATGTAACACCCCAGGTAAATATAGAATATGTCATTTTCACATTTATCAATATTTGTGAATAAGATATTAATATTACTTTAAAGGGTATTCTATGCTCGAAGGAGTACCCAATACGCAACAAAGAGTATCTTTTGAATCTTACGTTGCACTCTAATAATAAAATAATATTATTTTAAATGGTAGTTAATGCCTAGTCGTTGTAATGGCAGGAATGAACAAAACTAACTAAAAAATTATTATATATTTTTGTCAAATATTTTCACTCTTTACAATAAATGTTAGAGGATTAAAAATGCGAATGAATCCAATTTTAAGTGTAAACATTTTAATATTCTTTAAAATGTCGATTAACCGCCTTTTGATGGCGAACCTCTTTTAAATCCACTTTTGACAATTTAATGTGTTATATTTGAAAAAATAAAATTCTTATTTATAATCGGGACATCAAAATTTACTTTGTGTAAATATTTGGTATTTTTCCGATAAAGTTCATTTTATAATGAATAGTGAAAAATGTTGTATTTTAATTCAAAACCTTTTTTAATATAATTTATTTATATGATTAGATTATCTTTTTAATTGGTTTTAAAGATAAATAAGAATATATTTTAACCATTTAATCCAATGTTGGTAATTGGAATTATTTTCACTTCGAAATTGGACTTAAACTACTGTCAATTTTTTATAATTATTGTTTCATAAAAACACTCTATTTGCTCTAACAGTGGAAATTAACTATTAAATTAATTAATGTGACTTATATGTTTTGAGTTTTGTAAAATAGACACCATTTTTTAATTTGTAATATCAAATATATCATAGGGTGATGTTTTGGTATTTTTCTGAAAAACTTCAATTTTTGATTAATAGTGAAACAACTAAGTGGTACTTAAAAAATTGATTATTCATTTAAATGAAATTTTACCACCTCTGTGTTTTGAATTTTAAAAATCCAACATACGTGGTTTTCATCGAGAAGTAAAATGTGGTTCAATGGGAATAAAATAATTTTTTTTTGCGAATAGTAATTTTTAAGTTTTTAATCGCGATTAGAGATAATTAGTGTAGTTTAAGGTAAAAATAGTGTTTAAATAATATGAAATGACCTAGAAACATGTCTTAACCTTATTTTATGTGTCATGGACGACCAAGAAAACACATGGGTCGATTTTTGGGACCCCATAGAGCCACTTGGGTAAGATAATGACATTAATGCCTTTTATTTAAAGTAAAAGTAAAAATGTCAAAAACAAGAGTTGTTTTACTAAAACAATTACATGGGGTTATAAAAGTCATATTTTTGACTATAAATATTCATTATAAAGATAAAAAGGTTTAATACATCATTTTATTTTTTTTATGATTTTTAGACCTTAAATAAATTAAATTATTTATGACAACATAATGATGCAGCGATTACCTCATTATTTATCAATTTAAATAAATTGAAAATATAATATAAAATATAAGACATAAACTTGACAAAAACCTATTGGATGGGTGGATTTCGAACTATTATAACCTTATCCACGAAATATATAATTTTGGGACCATTAAAATACGAAAATCATATTATAATAAAGTATTTTTTTATAACATTCCAAGAGTGCCCCTCCTCTCCTCTTATAAAATTCCCCCACCTCTACCTCTTTAACCACACATCCAAAGCCTTTGGCTCAGCCAAACCCTGCCCATTTAATCTCTCCACATCCCTCTATTCATTATTGAAGCTCCACATTGGGAACAATCCTTTCAATCGAAGCCTTTGAGCTTAAATCAAAATGAGTTACCCGTTTTAATGGTAGAGTTTTCTCTTGTGTTCTTATGTTTTATTTTGCATCTCCAATCCCCTAAACTCTTTTTATTCTTTTATTTTGTCATAACAACAGTATCTTAAATATAGTAGGATGTTTTTATGTGATGTATTCAAGCTACAATTACACACACCTTTGTCTATTGGTTAAAGAACATACGGTTTCTATGGTTGGCGATTTTCTTCCTCTCAAAACAATGATTGTTTAATATTGTTTTAACACCTTTAAAGGTGTCCATTATGATGTAACTGTATTTTATATATGATATATATTGTATTTATGTTTACTATATTCTTCTGTATTTTATATAAAAAACATACCTTTATTCTTTTTAGGATATGCAAATGCGATATTTTCATATGAGAAAGTGTGGACTGTCGCCCCCTCAAGTGATGTGACTCGTTAATGCAATACATTGAATGTATAAAGAATGAAATTAATGAAAATATGTGACCTATATAAAATATATATTATAATGGAATTATAATATATATATATATATCTCATTTATTTTTAATTCCATTTATATGATAAAAAAAAGTAGCGTTCATGCGTACGTACGACCTACCGTCTCCATGAAAGGTGCTTTTCATTTTTTATCTCCAAATGTTATGGAATAGTATAAAATGAATATATAATGGATATATATGATATTTTAATCATTAATACTATTCTTTAAATTATTTACTTATTTCTACATGGGCAATCATTTTCAAACAAGTTCATTTTTACTCATGTACCAAACATCGGCAAAAACATCTGATATGAACTAACATTATTAAACAAATTATTATAACATTATAAAGAAAGTAACAAGACAAGTCGGACTTGAGGTAAGGGATCCTACTCCTCTCATTCTTCTTAAGTACAGTCTTTTATGTCGTTCCTTTTAAGATTATCTTTCTTATGATTGGGATTTTCTATTATATTACTCTTATGGTACTTTTTATGTTCATATGATGTGAGACCCTATTTTCTCTCATCAATCCATTTTGGACGTTTTGAGTGGCATCGTTAGGCTGCTGAATTTTCATAAGAGATCCACCCTCTGTCTTTCATTTTAAGTACTATCCTTTATGTCACTTCTTTTAATCTCTTTTTTGATATGTTGGGGGATGTTATTTTATATTCCACTTTATTTAATTTTTATATTAATATGGTGAGAGACCATATTTTGATCTCATCAATCCATTTTTGGGTGTTTTAAGTGGCGTCGTTAGGCTGCCGAGTTTTCCTAAGGGATTTTTCATCTCAAATTTAATCCCTTGAGATTTATGTAAAATTTCTACCATTTCCTTCAAGTGGTATATGTAATGCCCATTATTTTACTCTCTATGTAATATTATTTCGTTTCTGAGTATTTACATCAATGTTGTATCGTCCTTCTTTCATGGGGTGTATGTTTCGAAAGATACCCAAGTCGGTAAGGGAACATTTCACCCTCCTCTTTTTAAAAGACTTATTTTGTTGGGTCTTTTAATTAATATATTGTAATGTTGGGATATGTTCTTGTATATCCTTATTGTTGTAATTTTTATGCCCAAGTGATTAGATTCCCTTTTTATCTCTCATAAACTCATTTTCTAAAGTCTGAAGTGACGCCGTTAGGCTGTCGAATTTCTACAAGGGAAATTCTTAACCCAATTTTGATTCTTTGGGATAAACATGTACTCCTTGAATATGTCGTTCTATGAATATGTGTGAATTACCTCTGATTGTTTTACACTTAATATCAACTTATATTTGGTGTATTCTTTTTTCACACGTAATTATGTAATTGATTTATCCTTAATCCAAGGATACTGTATTTATATGGGACTTTGTCTCAATCTCCTTTCATTGAGGAATATTTTGTTTTATACACAACCTTCTTTTATATGGTGTGTAAACCCCTTTGACTTTTACATTTATCAAAAAGTAATATATTTTTTATACGAAGAGTTTTACTAAACGACAAAAGAGAATGTTTTTGTCATATGTACGTGGCGACAACGACTTCTCTACCGGCATAACCATTATTTGAGTTTCATCTTCCTCTACAAGCCATACATTTTTTTAAAGAAAAATAAATACCCTGTTTTACTTTTATTTTATTTTGGTATTGAAAATAGTTTTCATAATGTTTTTATATCAATGTTTTGTATTGATATCTTGTGATTGAAAAGTGGAAATGTTATGTTTCCTTCATGCATGTTTTATTTGATACGATTATGTTATGGTTCTTGGGCATTATTATGAAGACAGGTGCTTCCATGATAAACTAAGGGTGGGTGAGCCCGATATAGCTCCCAAATGCATTGGGTAACTCGAAGGAGTTAAACATTAAGGTTTCTCTGAAGAGATTTAGGGAATATAATGTGATGGGTATTCCAAACGTAACCAAGAGGTTTACAACCTACGTAAGAATGTTATGATTTCCTCAAGTTACCTTTATGTCTTATTATTCCTATGATTTATTCATGATTTGATGAGGTATGTTAAAGTGCTTATGTTTAATGGGTAAAGTATGATTTCATTCTTATGTATATATGAAGTCATGTTTCCTTTCCATATTTTTATAACCCTTACTGAGGTTTTTATGCTCATCCCAATTTTTTTAAATGTTTTTTACAGGTCATGGGAATGGTAAATGATTTGATGATAGTGTTAAGGATGTTTCAAGAAATAATCCATGTTTTATTTTAAATATGTTTCCTTTGATGAGAAAAATGAATACTATATTTTATGTAACCACTTTGTTTAAATGTGGAATGTAATGCATGTTTTATGATCTAATTCTCTAAAACTCTAAACCTAAAAAGATCCTCAAGTTGTATTCTTGAAATATCTCATGATTAAGTAATGTTTATGGGTGGGGCCTTATAGCTTGTATCAGAGGTCGGTTTAGAAAACTTTAGGGATTATGAGTTTTTGTTAGACACATGAATAGTCCCTATATCTATTATTTTAGTTAAATCCTTGTTTTATAACTTTTTTCAGGTCATGTAAAGTAGATTACGAATGGAAGGAGGAGGATCTCAAATGACATTCATATCTATTTCTGATGACATGTTGGCCATAATTATTGCACAGTCATGTTCGGATGATTGTGAAACCTTTTCTAGCAAACAACTCACTTTCAAGCAGTTGTTTGAGATATCAAACACCTCCACTATACCTCTTTATCATCATGGGTCATGGGTTGTATTTAGGCAAATATTATTTTCACAATATTCTCATATTTTCAAGAAAGGTAAATATTAACAAGGTATTTTCAAATTTTTTACCTTATCACAAGAATTTAAAGCATATTATGATTTTAAAAATGGTGTTAAGGAAGGAGAACCTTGTGCAACCAATTTATATTTTCTTTAAAAATATAGTCTCTCATCACATACTTATGGTATTTTAAAAGGACCAATAATAGAATGTTTCAACTCAAATTTTCTCTGACTATTTTATAGAAATCATGTTTTATCAAATGTTTTGGAATTATATGTCATACATGATTATTTTCCAAAACTGTTTTTCTGTGAACACCCATATCACCCATGTTGTACAAGGTGTATTTGGATGGAGGAAACAAATGATTTTGAAGGATCTATAAATCATTGTTGTAATGAACGAGACTTCTACCTACGTGAACAAGATGATGATGAAACAGATTGGATTCCATGATCAAGGTATGCTGTTATTCATTTTGGGAATATTTTTATTTTATGGTGGAGAAATAAGACTTCAAGAATTAAGAAGTTGAGATCGTGATTAATATGGATGAAAATGAGAGGTATAAGGAAACTATTGAGTTTAAAACATGTTAGGGATATTTTTGGTGTTTTATAAAAAGGACAACACGCAGACCGTGTGACAACCCATCATGTCAGACAAAGATCCGGGAATCGAACCCATAACCAAAGTGCGACTGGTATTTATCGCCTACCACTAGACTACGTGAAGTCCCTGGTTAGTATTACTTATACTTTTTAGTTAGATGATTATATTAATTTCGAGTAAGTTGACTTTGGGTTATCTATGGAAATTATAAACCTATCATGGATAATATGTGATTAGGTTAATTAATTTTCAATATGATACATTAAGAGAAACTCAGGTTATTTGGAGATAAGTGTTAATTTGTACCTTGGAAGACTATGTGATTAAATCCTGAAAATATTTGTGTTTCGATCTTAGTTTGGTTTACATTGAAGAATATTATGGACAAATTGTTTATTGAATGGTCTTTGTTGAACTATGGGTATTGTTTGATAAATTTTGGAGCTTAAGAATAGATTTGTTTTGTAAAGGATTATCTTTTTTGGGTATTATCTGATCTCATACTAACCTTTTAGGTTTTAGTTTTGGTTAATGTCTAAATACATTGGAATTATATAGTTATCTTTTTTGGATTATGTGATTCTCTAGTAGTTGATTATAGCTCTCTTAATGTAAAAAATTCTTCCTAAATACTCATCATTTGGGGAAAGTGCGAAGTTGTGTATGAAATCTAGTAAAATTTGAAAGTCAACATGACATGTAAGTATGTGTCCTTAAGATCAAAAATAAATTACTCAATGAAAATTAACTTAAAACAAAAATGTTTTCTATTAACTTTTCCTACGGAGGAATCAAATACCGTTTTTCCCACCACAAGTATGTGATTTTCTTATGGTTAGATTTCTCCTAAACATGTTTTCTATCACTATCCCTTAGAACATGACCCTTTGTTTTTCCCTCCATATCCATGTTTTCCTACATGGAATCCTATTATGGGTTAATTCGGGTGACCTTTGTACTTCTTTTTCTTTATTTTAAAGTGATTGCTTTACTGACTCTTGTTCCGATGTGGGATTTTCAATGAAGTATCCAAGCCCAATTTTAAAATTTCAAGGACGCAATTCCAAAAAGGGGGGAAGGATGTAACACCCTAGGTACATGAAGAATATGAAAATTTCACATTTATCCATATTTGTGAATAAAATATTAATATTATTTTAAAGGGGACGCTATGCTCGATGGCATACCCAATACACAACAACGAGTTTCTTGGGAATCTTATGTTGCACTCTAATAATAAAATAATATTATTTTAAATGGTAGTTGATGCCTAGCCGTTGTAATGGCAGGATTGAACAAAACTAACTAGAAAATGATTATATATGTTTTTCAAATATTTTTACTCATTACAATAAATGTTAGAGGATTAAATATGCGAATGAATCCAATTTTATGCGTAAAGATTCTAATATTCTTTAATAGGTAGATTAATCGCCTATTGATGGCAAACCTTTTTTAAATCCACTTTTTGACAATTTTATGCGTTATATTTGACAAAATAAAATTACTCTTTAGAATCGGGACATCAAAATTTACTTTGTGTAAATTTTTGGTATTTTTCCGATAAAGTTCATCTTTTTAATGAATAATGAAAAATGTTTAATTTCAATTCAAAATTTTTTTAATATAATTTATTTATAGGTTTACATTTTCATTTAAATTGGTTTTAAAGATCAATTAGAATATATTTTTACCATTTAATCCAATAGTGGTTGTTGGAATTAATTTCACTTTGAAATTGGACTTAAACTAGTGTCAATCATTTGATACTTATTGTTTCATAAAAACATGATATTTTCTCTGACAACAGAAATTAATTATTAAATTAATTAATGTAACTTATATGTTTTTAATTTCTTAAAATAGACATCATTTTTGAATTCATAATATCAAATATAGATTATGGTGATGTATTGGTATTTTTCTGAAAAACTTCAATTTTTGATGAATAGTGAAACCACTAAGTGGTACGTAAAAAACTGATTATTTGTTTAAATGAAATTTTACCACCTCTATGTTTTGAATTTCAAAAATCAGACATACATGGTTGTCATTATGAAGTTAAATGTGGTTCAGTGGGATTAAAATAATTTTTTGTTGAATAGTAACTTGTATGTTTTTAATCGCGATTAGTGAAAATTATTGTAGTTTAAGGTAAACATAATGTTTTAATAATATAAAATGACCTAGACACATGTCCTACCCTTATTTTATGTGTCATGGACGACCAATACAACCCATGGGTAGATTTTAGGGACCCCATGGAGCCACTTGTGTACGATAATGACATTAATGCCTTTTATTTAAAGTAAAAGTAAAAATGTCACAAACATGAGTTGTTTTACTAACACAATTTTTAAATGGGGTAATACAAGTCATATTGATGACTATAAATAGTAATTATAAAGCTAAAGAGATTTAATAAATCATGATATTTTTTTATGATTTTTAGACAATAAATAAATTAAATTATTTATGACACCATGATGATGCAGCGATTACCTCATTATTTAATGATTTAAATAAAATGAAAATATAACGTACAATCTTAGACCTACACTTGTAAAAAACATGTTGGATTGGCGTATCTCGAACTCTTATAACCTTATCCTCGAATTATATAATTTTGGGACCTTTAAAATCCGAAATGCATATTGTAATAAAGTATTGTTTTATAACATTCTAATAGTGCCCATCCTCTACTCTTATAAAAGGCCCCCACCTCTACCACCTTACCCACACTTCCAAAGCCTTTGTCTCGGACAACCCCTACCCATTTCATCTCTCCACATCCCTCTATTCATCATTTATGCCTCAGTTTGGGAATAATCCTTTACAAGGAAGCCTTTGAGCTTAAATCAAAGAGTGTTACTCGTTTTAAAGGTAGTGTTTTCTCCTGTGTTCTTATGTTTTATTTTGCTTCTCCAACCCCCTAAACTCTTTTTATTATTTTATTTTGTAACAAAACCAGTATCTTAAATATACTAGGATATTTTTTATGTGATGGATTCGAGCTACACTTACACACACCGTCGTCTAATTGTTAAAGAACATACAGTTTCTGTGGTTGGTGATTTCCTGCCTCACGAAATGATGATTGTTTAATATTCTTTTAACACCTTTAAAGGTGGCCATTATAAAGTAACTGTATTTTATATATGATATATATGGTAATTATGTTTTCTATATGCTTCTGTATTTTATATTTAAAACATACCTTTATTCTTTTCATGTTGTGAAAATGCGATAATTTCATATGAGGAAGTGTGGACTACCGCCCCCTCAAGTGATGTGACTCGTTAATGCAATACATGGAATTTATAAAGAATGAAATTAATGAACACATGTGACCTGTATAACATATATATTATAATTTAATTATAATAAATATATATATCTTATTTATTTTTAATTCCATTAATATGACAAAAAAACGAAAGTAGCGTTCATGTGTACGTATGACCTACCGTATCCATGAACGATTCTTTTCATTTTTTATCACCAAATGTTATGGAATAGTATAAAATAAATATTTAATGGATATATATGATATTTTAATCATTAATACTATTCTATAAATGATTTACTTATATCTATATGGGGAATCATTTTCAAACAAATTCAGTTTTTTTACTCATGTACCAAACATCGGCAAAAATATCTAATATGAACTAACATTATTAAACAAATTATAATAACATTATAATATGTGATATGAACTGAATAATAATATTTAAAGGATTTTCTTAAGCAATTATAAATTGACCGAAGTTTATTATTCAAGAATATAAAGAAACAAACAAGACAAGTCGGACTTGAGGTAAGGGATCATACCCCTCTCTTTCTTTTTAAGTACACTCTTTTATGTCGTTCCTTTTAAGATCATCTTTCTTATGATTAGGCTGTTCTTTAATATTACTCTTATGGTAATTTTTATTTTCATATTATTAGAGACCCTATTTTCTCTCATCAAACCATTTTGGATGTTTTGATTGGCGTCGTTATGCTGCCGAATTTTTGTAAGAGATCCAACCACTCTCTTTCATTTTAAGTACTCTCCTTTATGTCACTTCTTTTAACCTCCTCTTTGTTATTTGGGGGGTGTTAATTTAAATTCCTATTCTTGTAAATTTTATTTTAATATGTTGAGAGACTCTATTTTGATCTCATCAATCCATTTTTGGATGTTTTAAGTGGTGTCGTTAGGCTGCCGAGTTTTCGTAAGGGATTTTTCATCTCACATTTATTCCCCTGAGAGTTAGGCCTCATTTACCACCATTTACTTTTTTGTGGTATATGTAATGCCCATTATTTTACTCTATGTGTAATATACTTTCATTTATGAGTATTTACATCAATGTTGTATTGTCCTTCTTTCATGGGGTGTATGATTCGAATGATACCCTAGTCGGTAAGGGAACTTTTCACCCTCCTCTTTTTAAAAGACTTATTATGTTGGGTGTTTTAATTTACAAATTTTAATGTTGGGATATGTTCTTATATGTCCTTATTTTTTTAAATTTTATGTCCAACTGATGAGATACCCTTTTATCTCTCATCAACTCATTTTCTGAAGTTTTAAGTGATGCCTTTAGGCTGTCGATTTTTTGCAAGGGAACTTCTTAACCCAATTTTGATTCTTTGGGATAAACTTGTACTCATTGAATATGTCGTTCTATGAATATGTGTGAATGACCTCATATTGTTTTACACTTAATATCCACTTATATTTGGTGTATTCTTTGGTCATACATAATTATGTAATTGATTTATCCTTAATCCAAGGATATCGTCTTTGTATGGGACATCGTCTCAATCTCCTTTCATTGAGGAATATTTTGTTTTATAAACAACCTTATTTTATACGGTGTATAACCCTCTTTGACTTTTACATTTATCCAAAAGGAATATTTTTTATACAAAGCGTTTTACTAAATAAAAAAATGGAAATTTTTTGTCATACGTATGCGGCGACAACGACTTCTCCGTCGTCGTGACCTTTATTTGAGTTTTGGCCTCCTCTACAAGACATACATTTTTTTTAAAGAAAAATAAATACCCATTTTTACTTTTCTTTTATTTTGGTATTGAAAATGGTTTTCATAATGTTTTTATATCAATGTTTTGTATTTATATCTTGTGATTGAAAAGTGGAAATGTTAGGTTTTCTTTATGGATGTTTTACGTGATACGGTTATGTTATGGTTCTTGGGAATTATTATGAAGATAGGTGGTTCCATGATAAACTAATGGCGGGTGACCCCGATATAGCTCTCCAATGCATTTGGTAACGCGAATGAGTTAAAAATTAAGGTTTCTCCGAAGAAATTTAAGGAATATACTGTGATGGGTATTCCAAACGTAACCAAGAGGGTTACTAACTGCGTAAGAATGTTATGAATGCCTCAAGATAGCTTTATGTCTTATGATTTCAATGATTTATTCATGATTTGATGAGGTATGTTAATGTGCTTATGTTTTATGGGTAAAGTATGATTTCATTCTTATGTATACATGAACTCATGTTTCCTTTCCATATTATTATAACCCTTACTGAGCTTTTTATTCTCATCCCCAATTTTTGAAATGATTTCCACAGGTCAAGGGAATGGTACAAGATATGGTGATAGTGTCAAGGAAGTGTCAAGAAAGAATCCATGTTTAATTTTAAATATGTTTTCGTTAATGGGAAAAATGAATACTATCTTTTAAGTATCCACTTTGTTTAAATCTGGAATGTAATGCAAGTTTTATGATCTAATTCTCTAAAACTCTAAACCTGAAAAGATCCTCCAGGTGTATTCTTGAAATATCTCAATATTAAGTAATGTTTAAGGATGGTTCCTTATATTGAAAGTCAGTACATAAGCTTCCAAATACCATTGGACCAGCTTAAGATCTCTTATAATTTAATCATCATCACCTAATATGGCACAATCTGTCAGGCTAAAGTGGTTTTAAACACATCCCATATCATTCCAACTTGACATTATGATAGGGAAATCACCTTCCACTTGTATAATTTCATTCCTTTAAACAAACATAAAATGGCATGTACTCTCTCAGAATTTTGTGTTCCCAATGAGATGATGACCCACACAACATCATCAACCCATTCCACTACCTTTAACTAATCTCGATCAGAAAACTATATAGGCAACAACCTAGAATAAATATACATAATGCATGAACTAATACAAATCTTATGGGCATTTTTGGTGGAAAAATTCTACAAAACATAATGATCATGGAACAAAATCATAAACATTATCATAAAGAACGCCATGATAATAAAAAAGAATAGACTCACAAGACAACCAAATATAAGAACAATTGAAAATACTCTCTTCAAAACCACCAAATTTATTTAATATTCAAAACATCCTCTTTATAAGTACAAATTCCTAATACTTAAATCCATTTTTTTAATAAAATAGAATCCAATAATTAATAAAAAACAAAGCGCAAAATAATCTCATTTAAAATACTCTACTATGGAATCTAATGAACCATCAAGTATTCCATCATTCCACATCCTCTTATATCATACATGAACACATAATTACATGATATTTCAACACATAACCACAAAAATGAGAATTATCTTTTAGAATACCATGGGCCAGACATTTCAATTTAACATCAAACACAAGAATTTACAAATTTTTAAATATATATAAATGTTATCACTTAAAACCCATTTTTATTAATCTAAAATCACATGAAAAAGATAATTTACATTTCAAAATAATTATTCATTTTAAAATATCTCATAAAACAAACTGAAACCATGAGAAAAATGGAATAGGTTACTGGAATGAGAAACTCATTGACATACCAATCTTAGTGACATGGTCAATGAGCCATACCCCATGTAATAATTAACAACTAGAAGTAACTTGAACCATGAAATCAAAATCGACATATGTAACTACTCCTTATAATATCACAATATAAGAGTGGATCTCCTCCATCAGATGTCCACATCAACACAATCTGAATCTAAACTGAGACTCAAATCCCTGGTGACCCTCAGAAACTCAATGATCAGGACAAGAAAGGGTTCTTGTAATCTTCCCTATACGTGCTTCTCGAGTCTCGATCATCCTAATCTATGATTTATCATCTTCAAAAAATAACAAGATCATTATCTATTACAAATATTTTAGAAAACAATCTATGATAACATTCATCTTGAAATAATTCCTAGTTTAGGAAAAGTCTTGATTGGTATTGTTGATCCCCACAGGCCCAAAACTAGTTTCATGCAACAAAGTAATAAAAAAGGGAATGACTTTCCCCAACAAAGAATGATAAAATAAATAAATTGAATGTATTTAATAGCCAATGATATCTTAGAACTATAAATATATGAACTAATCCAATAACAACAACATTTAAACATAATATCGAATTAAAAAGACTGAGACTGAACCATGATAACATGATCTTCACTATAGCTATTTAACCCCACCAACCAAAAACGAACCTACTCAAATGGAAACTGGAACCAGAAACAATAACCTGAAACCAAAACATTCAAATTACCATGGTTCTACTGACATCGAGTTGCACAAGTTGGGTGCGAGAATAAATTAATCAAAAGTTAAACATCACAAAATCTATGCATTTTCATTCATAAGATTTCCCACCAACATAGTTTTCAAAAATATACAAATATTAGATTTTAATCATTTTATAAAACTAAAAAAAACTTTTCGAAAATTCTATTGTATAATGAAACAGATTACTAATTATTTTTCAAAAAAAACACTCAATTTTGACAATTCATATTAAAATGAACCCAAATAACCACTAACGATAGATAACAAAAAATGGGGATGCATAGAAAATAATAGAAACCAATCTAGATTGAATGACTAACAAATCCAATATCAAATAACTAGTATAAATAAAAAGAATATATCGATTTTAATTTATGATTATTTCTTGAACATCTACAGTGGAAATCCATGGATGTTCTCAACTCGGGCTCACCTGTCGGTATAAAGTGAAGTTAGATTGTCAATAACCATCTTGCCTCTATAAAATAGTATATCTAGTGAAATAACATACCATTCCCTATGAATTATATAGGTAAACACTTGATGTAATTGGGGTATAAATGAAACCATATGTCTTACCTCATGATTATTACCATGAATCCCAAAATAACAATAATAATAACAATACTTTAGAAAACTTGTTATAGAAACCATAACTGATAGTTTCCTCATATGAGAATCATTATAAGGGAGTGAATACCAAGTTATCTTATACTCAACACCAATGTTCCCATGAATTATTTACTAGATAGGATACTAATCCAAGGTTCCATTGGATTTCCCAACATTATCCAAATATCAAAAATACACATAAAAGGCCACTACTTTCTCAAGTTCCAATTTGGCCACAACATCATCGGAGTTTCAAAAAACACTTTCCCAATCATTTTATAATTATAATTCATCCTCATGTTACCCATGTTTTTATTAAAATTTCCAAAACATGTTTAGATACCAAATGGGATTCCACATCACATTATAAATCAATCATTCGAAACTATAACAGGCCGACATCAGCCATTATCATTTAAATCTAAAATTCATTCCCAAATCTATTTCCAAACCAATAATAAAATCATGAAAAAATACCTCCAACATAAGAAAATATTAAAATGGGATAATTCATCTCAAATATAACACCATTTCCATAAAAAGAAAAAAACATACCATAATAACGAAAGACCCAAATATGCCTTTTTTCAAATAAATCAGAAACCATATCATTAAATTACAAATTGGAATAGCTATTTGAGACACATTTTAAACCGCATTTGAATTCGTTATTACCTCCAAGAAAAATTAGAAACACATTTTCCACTACATACACATCTCATAATCCCATTAATAAATAAAATAAGATAAGCACACATAAAACTCAATCATTTTTGTAGGGAAATTCCATTTCTAATAGACATGTATAGAAAACCAATTTTCAATCATAATTATCACCCATTAAACAATTCATATCATGTGTTCAATAAATAGAAAGAGGATATCACTCGGTAAAAACCCCACATATTTTGGAATAACCCACATTCAATACAATCAAAATTCACAAAACATATAAAATGTAAATTGTAAACAATAATCATGTTTTATAAACCCAAAAAAAAGAAACCAAACATAAGTGTAAAAACAAATAATTCACTGATTTCAACATATAATACCTATCTCTCAATGCATGAGAAGTCCCAAACCATTATCCGAGGGAATAAAACCACACCATTGTATCCAATTTCACATTAAAATATCATTTATAATTTTATCAATCTTTTTTCTTGCATTTAACATAATCATAATTAATGAAATTATTTGGAAAATAATTTTTCCCCTATTTTTCAAAATTTAAATAACCTATGAATTTCAATTCATAGCGTCATAGTCAACAAAATAACATTGATAAATTATTTAAAAAATATCAAACATCAATTGTAATGTTTCAAAAATGAAATGGAAGGAAAAAACTTCTATAACAATGTGAAAATGCAAAAAAAAATAGGGAGAAGGTAAAAAACCTGATTAAATAACAACACACCCTAACATAAAATAAAACAACATACACATCATCCCATGCCTCTGTGGGATTTACATGAGAGAACCTTTATATTAAAAAACTATAAGACCATGAGAGGAGGAATGGAAGAGGGAAAAATCAACAAGAAACTCCATGATTCTCCTCTAAGGGCCATCAAAAAGAATTCATGGAATAAGGGAGTCTAAGGTAGGGTAGAACGGAGGATCAAATAGAATTATTAGTTTGTTTGAGGGAGGATAACAGGGAATTGGGTTTAAAACTATAGAGAGGAATGATAAAAAAAATTTATTCTCTGAGTTTTATGGGTAACTCACATGTTTTGGTTATATATTTTAACAAACCATGCACCAAACGTGCATAGTCTACTCTATGTGATGGTATGCCATAGGTGTTGGACACATGATTTACCAAAACTTATACCTACCATGATATATTACATTTAACAATACTAAAACCATACCACATGATTACCAAAAGGTTTCACTAACCCTAATTAGGTTGTGCACCGCCCCCCAGGTACCAAAACTCAGTTTCTTTATTTCATATATGAAAACAGATAGTTTCCCCTAATCATTATTTAATCATGTTCCACTTTTTTTTAAACCTAAAACAAATATTTTCACTAGAAACTAAAAAATTAAAACTACGGGTGATCATGAACAAAAACAAAATGATCCAATAACTAGAAGAGAGTAAAATTATATAATAAAAAAAGTGTGGTTCTGATAGTACATACATTTGAGATATTTTAGTGATTTTGGTTCATTATTTGGATGTTTCGCTGGTTTAATCATTAATGGGATATTTGAAATATTTTGAAAATCACTTTATTAGTGACATCCCATTACAAACATTATTATTTTACTAGTCCCCTTAAGGAAATTTCATTAATGTTTCATAACAGACATTGAGAATAAAAGTAGGATCATCTTCTTTATTCCATTATTTATGTTATTATAATTTCCCTTCAATATAATCATTATTTTCTTATCCAAAACATGAGATTCATGGCTAAATATAGTCATCATTTCTTCTTTTTTAGCGAAATTATTGATTTATTAATAGCTACTAAAGCCCCTTAGGGATAAATCCCATCAAATAAATGGTTTGGAGCTACTGATGATCTGGAAGATATTTTATTCTACTACAATTAAAATACTAGGGGAATAACTTATAATTCATGTACAATTTTAATAATAAATATTAATAGATTTATCATTTTTACACATAATCTCAATAAATTGCTTGTCTGTTTTTATATGAAGAATAAGTTGAATATATTTTTTCTAAAAATATCCATTTATACTCTTTTAACTTCATATTATCAATTTAATCCTACTAAATCATTATATTTTTTAGTTTTCACCACTGATTCTCCTTTTAATAGATAAATATCGATAATTAATTTTTCATATTATAAACACATTATAATTGAAAAAATACATTTTCTTGTGTTCGCAATCTTTATAATAAAATATTTTATCAGTGAAACCACTAAAATATTGTAGATGTCCCCTCATTAAGTAAATTATATAACTATGCTACATCTTTTCATTCCTTGGAATCTTATATTGATTCATATTTTTATAGTGATGCAAAATCATAGATGTAACTCTTTTTACTCCATCTATAAAAATATTTGGTTTTTAAGAGGTAGTTATTGGATTTTTCAGTCAAATTCATCATTAACATGGTCCTTTAATTTTCCAATATTTAAATATAATCAAAATGTATCATTTGGGAAATAATAAATACAGTGTGATCCCATATAATCATGAAGAAATATATATGATGGCTAAATCATGAGACGTTTTTTCAAATAATGAATCACTAGTTTTAACATAGATCATCTATATAAAAAAATATATTCAAATCCATTATAATATCCCACTTTATAAATTTGAAATTACCTACGCATATCCTTGTGGGGATTCTATCTAGGTGGTAGTCTTATAACTACTCAACTAGCACTACTAATGATGATGTTAGTACCCAATCCACCCCATTCAAAGTTGTAGCCCCTAGATCCATCTATGATATAGCCACACACAAAATCTATTTCCTTATAAGGTGATTTATTTTATATTAATCCTCAATTGATTCTTTGACATAACATATTATTTTCCACAATACTTAGACTTATCCTAATAGTTTGTAATGATTTATTTTCATCCCAGTTTCCCAGAATAAGTAAATTGTCCACTAATACTAACAATAAGTACATATACATTTGATAAATAAATAATTTATCATATATGTGAATATTTATTATATATCATTCTGATCCATTATAAAATCATAGAGGTTTATTATTATGTAAACATGAAAACCTAATAAATATGTAAATTAATGATATGGATCAATTCCTGTTATGTTATTCATAAAAATAACCCCTTATTGAAATATCATACATAAAACCAGTCTTTATATCCATAGGGAATGAAAAATTAAAAAACCTTGACTCCCGATTCACATTAATGGTAATCAATAGAGATATCATTTATCATTTAAGAATATTATGTGCATAAGGCTATGAGAACTTGAAAATACTCTCTGAAAACCACAACCATAAATTTATTGATCACAATCATGAGTATTGAAATAAATAATGTTATTTCATATGGAATAAATCATAATTGAATCATATAACATGATCCATGAGATCAAAACATTGGAAACATATCATATCATTAAAAGAGATTAATAAAGTGTTGTATAATCATAATACAAGAAATATTCTTTCATGGTATCCCACTAGAAAAATAATCGCATATTTTTCTTCCACTAACATCCCATATACCTTATTTGGTCTTCAAATAACCTATCATGTATCGAATTTTATAGGCTTGGTAAAAATTCTCTTGTATCCTTTTTTTTAGGATCGGGATAAAATCACATGTATTATCTTTTATAAACATCAGATAACTTATCATGTTCCCTTTGTGCATTGAATATATTAATATATAACCAATTCAAGGGGGTATATATTATCCTATTCCAACCTATGACATATTCAGAATCAATTCATTTTTATTCTATAGGATAATCAAAACAATCAACATTTCATTTTAACCAAACACATGGATATGAAAACATGATTCATTTATATTTCACAATCATAACAAAAAATCATCCAATGATATGATAAGGATGGTATGATAGAATCAAATATAGTGTGAATAAAATATAACACTTAAGGATTATATTGTAGAAAAATCAATTAACAAATCACTAAAACATTTTATTAAAAAAATACCATTTTCATTTACAAGTCACATATTTTGAATCTAAAATGATAAAAAAATATCATGATTACTAGAAAACTTGAAGTATAATAAAGGATAATAAAAGTAATTTTGTGTTAATGATTGTGTATAATATTGGTGATTCCATGAAAATTGAAATAATGATTCATTAAATATTATCATTGAAAAGTAAATATACCTCATTCAGATAATGGAAGGGAGGATTAAATTTAATAAATGTCATAGAATGTAGAATATGGGGAAATGTTTCTAAAAATTATTAATTAAAAAATTTTAAATTTTAAATTTTTTTTTATAAAACATGGAAATTGAAAAGAAAATTATGACTACAAGAGGTGAAATAAGGTCAACATTTCAATAATAAAAAACTGAACCATTTTGTGTCCCGAAGGAAGGATTATTGTTCTACGATATCATTATTATAGAAACCCCAATGTTAAAAAATAAAGTAGGTTTATCAAATAAAGATACTATAATTTCCCCAATGTAAATCATTCATAATCAATCTGAATAATATAGAAATTGAAACATTAATGACATACAGCATCGATGAAATTCATTACATGAGATATATCCTCTATTATAATAAATATATATATTTTATAAATATTCACCAAAACAAAATTCATACTTATAATAAAATATATGATCCAAATATAACATTTAAAAAACAATTTATTAATTATTATTCATTAGAATCATCATTTATATGTGTTAACATTTTCACATTTCATGAAGGTTTCATCATTAATGCTTCAAGCATTATAATTATATAATATTTCCATCATAGATAAATATTAATCATCATATAAATATAGTATATATTCATTACATATATAATTTAAACCAAAAAAATAAAAATTTTGTTGTAAAATGAGTTACACAGCTAAGTGGACAAAATATGCATTACATATGCACGAGTGATTCATCTGCATACTATTTGATAGAATGATAGTGGATAATGGATATTAAATCATCATAGTAAAAGTTAAATATATTTATGATATTTAATTAATCAATATATAATTAATACAATATATTTATTCTAGGTATAAGAACAAATAAAATTTAATGTACCCAGTTATAATTTATTCATCTTCATTGAGAATCATCCAGTTGAATGAAACATAAGCTTTAAAAGGATAGTTTTTTTAAATAAAATAAGATCTAGGATGTTGGAAGGGAAAATTGGATTCCATTGGTTTTTATTTTCGGATTTAGAGTTCTAAAATATTATTATAATCGGATGAGATAAGGTTCCCTTTTATAAGTAAAGGGTGGGGTACCTAGGGAATTTCTTAATGTATGAAATTAATATAAATTAATATTCCTTTTTATGTGATTATGTATTAATATATTTTTTATATATTATAATTAGAATTTTATATATACTCATCTAATTAATTTTATTCATTTTAGGTTATGTTTAAACCCTTATCTCATAGTTTGAATGCCTAACAATCCCTTTTGTCAATTACTATCATATAAATTTGTTATATATATTAAGTCTAAATATAATTAATATAAAAGGGAAATTTTCCCATATGTCTAAAATGGTTGATATTATCAACTATATAACATTCAATTATATAATTATACATTTATAATGAATATTAATTAATTTAAGAAATTATTATTTTACTTAAGATATAAAAGGAGTCCTCCTTAATACCATTCATATTATTTAACATTAAATACTAAAATATTGAAATATAATTTAAATGAATGATTTTAAACATCACTAATATTTTATATTAATTATTGATTTTGAAGGGAAAAAACAATAAATCTGAATTTATTTCTTTATTACGTGGTCAACTGTTGTGTCGGTGTTGCATGCGTATTTATTATAAATTTGCAATTAACAAATAAAATAAAAGAATTTCCATTATAAAAATAATTCATAAAAATTAAAAAAAATGAATTAAAAATTAACATGAAATTATTTTATAACGATGTAAAATTATTTGAGTAATTAAATAAATGAGAGTTACATTTTGGGGTTATTCATTACATAAATAAATAAAATTATTTTAATAAATAAAAAATTAATAAAGATACTGTATTTTTTTAAAAATAGACATGGATGAAATCCATTCAACTATGTAGATATTGAAAAATTAATTGATATTTCAGGTCTTTATCCAATAGTTTTATCCTCATATTACACATTTTACACTTAGGTGAAACATATTTACTATGATTACTATTCATATTAGCCAAATAAAAAGGAAATAGTTTAGGATATATTATAATCATGATTCCAAATATGTAATCAAATTTTCAAGAATCATTTCAAGTATTTAGATGAAGATATCAAAAATATATTCTTATAGAAAGTAATAAAAACATATTTTTTATATTTCATTTTTATGGCATAAAAAGACTATAATAAAAACTCAGTGATTATTTCATAAGAATTAATCAATATATTTTTATTTGTGAAGATGAATACATTAATCTGATATATTTTTTACACAAATTAATACCCACAAATTAAATATCTATGATTTAATGGACACATGTAAATATTGAATTTTCTGCAGTATAACACAATTCATTTAATGTTCAGTTTTGTGTGTTACAAAATCATTCTATGAAATTGAATTTAATGGGAAATATATCATAAAATATTATGTTATCAAAGGAAAACAGTCAATAAGATAGTTTATATATATTTTTGGAGTTTATCAATGTATAAAATATATGTGGTCTGAGTACATAAATTTGGAAATAAATATTTCTTAGGGATGATTGTTATTTTTTTTGGTGTGGTTATTTATATTGATTTGAAAATACAAAAAAAAATATTTTTAAGATGAATAATTTAATGTCAAGTAGAATATCTTTCTTTTATGTTGTCATAAGTCATCCTTATATTTATTTGAATAATGATTCATTTTTATAGATGAGTATGATTTATGTTAAATGGGTAAAAATGATTCATTTTTATGAGTAATAAGGTGTTTGTTTTTGAAAAAACCAATGTGACAGTTGTTTCACAAAGAGAGATATTTGTTATTTTATGGAGTGAAGTGTATGGGATTTATGAAATTGGGATGTATTTGGTAGCTAAGAAATTAATTAAAATATGAATCATAATAAAACAATAGTGAAAATGAGTACTTAATTTTATAAAATGTATGTTTGGATTTCCAAAATTGAATGGTATATGTTTTTTGTCTGAGTGTGTTGTTTGGAGGTGTATGAGAGAAGGTGTAACTAATCATCTTCCAATAGCTTGTCTCATTTAATGATTTTCGTTGAAGAATTCAAATTATTTTGTGTAAAAAATAATATATCAATTAAATTATATTGATGGTGAAGATTATTACGTAAAGTATTAAATATCAATAAAAAAATTTCTACGAAATTGTCACATGATTATGATTAATGAATAATATTGTATTTCATACCACTATGGGTTCAATTATACTGTGATTCCCTTTGTCACTAACCTGATGGCTATATAAATTTTTTGAACTTCTCTCATCAGTAATCAATATACCATTTCACATATTTATTTATTTGAAAACCATATTGTGAATAATTTGGACAATATTAGTTTTTGTTTTCATTTTTATGAAATTAATTTGTTCCATAGTTTAAAAAAACACTTTTCAGTTAACATACAATGTTTTATTGACCACATAAATTAAAGATGTAACATCCCAGGATAAAAAAGAATAAGACATTTTTCATATTTATTAATATCTGTGAATTATATAATAATTTTACTTGAAAAGGGATGCTATGTTTGATAGCGTACCAGATACACAACAACATGTTTCTTTGAAATCTTACAATGCACACAAATAATATATTAATATTATTTTAAATGGTTGTTAACTCCTAGACGCTGTATTTGTGGGAATGAACAAATCTAACTACAATATTGTTATAGATGATTGTTAAATGTGTTTACTTTTATCCAATAAAAACTAAGAGGCTTAAAATGCGAATGAATCTAATTATAAGCATAATTTACATTAAAAGGTCTATTTACTACCTTTTAATAGAGTACCCAAATTAAATATAGTTTTAGTCACTTTAATACATTCTAATTGACTAAATAAAATCCTACTTTATAATGGGGACATCAAATATTACTTTGGGTAATTTTTTTGGTATTTTTCTGATAAAGTTCTATTTTAATGAATAGTGAAAAAAATTGTATTTTAATTCAAAAGTGGTTTTTAATCTAATTTATTTATATGGTTACATTATCTTTTTAATTGGTTTTAAAGTTAAATTGAAATATATTTTTACCATTTAATCCAATGTTTGTCATTAAAATTAATTTCACTTTGAAATTAAACATAAACAAGTATCAATCTTTTGATAGTTATTGTTTCATAAAAACATGCTATTGGTTTTGATAATGGGAATTAATTTTAAAATTAAATGATTCCACTCAAATGTTTTAAATTTGGATAAATAAAAATCATTTTTGAATTCAGAATATCAAATATAGATTAGGCTGACTTTTTGGTATTTTTATGAAAAACATCAATTTTTGGTGAATAGTCGAACCACTTAGTAGTAGTTAAAAACACTGGTTTTTTTCATTTAAAAGAAATTTTACCACTCCTATGGATTGAATTTAAAAAATCAGAAATACATTGTTGTTATTAGTGAGTAAAATCTGGTTCATTAAGATGAAAATAATTTTTGGTGAAAAGTAACTTTTGACTTGTATTTACCATGGTTAAAGGTAAATAGGGTAATTCAAGGTTAAATGAATATTATAATAATTCAAAATTACCATAAAACTTGTCCAAACCTTATTGGTTGAGTCATTAACGACCATGGGAATCCATGGGTCGATTTTGGGACCCCATTGAGCCACTTTGGATTGATAATGACAATTTAGATTATATAACTTAAAGTAATGGCAAAAATGACAAAAGAAAATATCTTTTAGTAAATAAATTTTTGTTAGGGGATATAAAATTATATTTTTTCTTATAAATATTCATTATAATGATAAAAATTATTAATAAATGATATTATTAATTTTAAAATTTTTATACAACTAATAAATTAATTTATTAATGACACAATAATGATGCAGTATTTATCTAATTAATAAATGATTTAAATAAATATGAATATAATGGTTACAATATTATCCAAAACATGTTCAATTCATATTGGATGATTATATATAGTTTATGAGTCATCTTATCTTCGACTATAATGATTTTAGGACGTTTATAATCCGAATATCATTATATTATAAAATAATATTTTCACACTTTCCTAAAGAGCCCCACCTCTCCCTTCTAAAATGAGAGCACTTCTAACCAATTCATCACACCTCTAAAGCAATTTGTCTCACCCAAACTTGGCCAAATTAAGCTTCCTACATCCCTCTCCTCCTCCTAGAATCCTTACCTTATGAAAAAAGGCACTTCAAGAAGTCATTTGGTTCAAACCAAAGGGAGTTACCTAAATTAATGGTAACAGTTTCTCTTAAATTGGTTTCTTTTATTTTACTTCTCAAAACCCTATACTCTTTTTATCCCTTTATTTTGTAACAACAGGAATATCCTCAATATAATATGATGTTTTTAGGAGAATTAATCGAACTACACTTACACACACCTCCATCTAATGGATGAAAAACATACTGTTTATGTGGATGGAAAACTAACGCCTCACAAAACGATGATTGTTTGATTTTCTCCTACCACCACTGATGGTGTCCATATGATGGAACATTATTTATATATGACATATATTATGTTTATTATTTCCTTATTCTTCTGTACTTTCCAATTATATCAAGCCTTTATTGTTTTTATAGTGGGTAAATATGATAATCTTATTTTAGGAAGTGAGGACTATCGCCCCCTCAAAGTGCTATGATTCGTTAATGCCCTGTGTGGGATGTATAAAGGATGGAGTTAATGATATTATATATGATATCATACTGGAATTATAATATACCTATGTATCATTATGTTTTATTTCCATTAACATAAGAAATAGAAATGAAAGTAGTGTTTATGCGTACGTACGGCTTACCGTCTCCATGAATGCTGCATTTAATTTCTTACTGCTAAATGTTATATAATATTATAAATACATGTATATACTAGATATATATGATATATATGATATCTAAATAATGAATATCAATCTGGATATAATGGACTATTGACCAAATGGACAACTTGTTATATAAGGTGTTTATTTTTTACCCAACTACCAAATATCGACAAAACCAACATTATTAACATAAATGATTACATAATGACAATAACATGGTAACAAGAGATATAAAAAGAATAATAAACATGAAAAATGTTCTTATGCAAGTATAAATTAATTTTAGTTTATTATTCAGGAGATTAAAGAATGATTTATTCAAGTCAGAGACGATGTAATGGACTTCGTCTCAATCATGTTTCATTGAGGCATATTTTGTTTTAATACATGAATTTCATTTATACGCTGTATAAACACCCTTTAATTTTAAAAGGGAATATTTTTCTACGAAGAATTTTACTAATCAACAAAAAGTAATGTTTCTTTTAATATAATCGGTGAAAACGACATTTCCGTCGCTGCGAGTATTATTTGATCTTTGGCTTCCTCAAAAAGTGGTACTGTTTTAAAAAAACATAAATACCATATAATATTTTATGTATTTTGGTATTGAAAATGGTTTTCATAATTGATATATTATGTCAATATATTTAAGTGATATATTTTGATTGAAATATGGAAATTGTTTCTTTCCTTTATGAATTATTTTATGTGTTATGATTTTATAATGGTACTTGGACATTTGACGGGTGGTTACATGATAAACCAAATGATTGGTGGTGCCATGAATACTAGGATGGGTGGTTACGTTATAACCACTAATGCATTGGGTATGGAATTCGAACGTATGGCTATTCTATTTAGTGATATGTGTGGAAGTCGACCGTATAGTTATACCATTTAAGTAAGTTTATATCCCAAGATACCTTTACATGTTATGTGTTATTTATATGGGTTTTATGGTAATATTATGTTAACAAAACAATAAGTAATGATCTTTTATTTAGTAATGAGTATTTACTACTTAATAAAGGTGAACAGTATTACTTATTTTAATGTATTCATGGTTTACATTTTGTTTTGAAAAACTAACAGTTTTCCTTCTTTGTGTATCCCATACAAATCCATTTATTCTCATCCCAAGTGTTTGAAATGTTTTTCACAAGACATAATGTGGAATAGGATCAAGGATGGGATCATGGAAAATTCATGCTATCTTAAACATGGAAATAGACATGATTTGTTTTTCAAAAGTTTTTAATCTTTGAAAAAAAATGGAAACTGTGTAGAAGTGACTACTTTGTAATTTTTTGCAATTTAATAGTTATGGCATAACTACTTAAAAATCTTAACCTAAATAGTTCCTCAATGATAATTATTCATTTAATTCAATATTATGTAGTGTTTTAAGACCAGGTCCTAATAGTTGGTATCAGAGGTCGGTTTAGACAACTTTATGAGTTACGGTATTGTTAAATTAATATCCATAAAGTAATTTATGTTTATATTGAAATCATATCGAATATATAGATTACTATGTTGCTTCGCCTTAGATATTTATTTGTTAATAATGGGTTTTCACATAGAAAATAGAGTATATTTTTTGGGAAGGCATACAGAGTGAAATGACCTTTCAAATCCGTATCCTAAGATGGTCAGAATCAGAACTTAACATTTTGTTGTATTAATGGCTTAGTTGACTCATGTGATAAATGTAATTTGTGTTTATTGATGATATTTTTTTCTATTATAAAATAAATAGAAGCATGAAACACATTTAAGGCTCATCTTGCAAACCATAAAAGAAAAGAAACATTTTGGGAAATTCACCAAGTGTGAGTTTTTGTTACAAAAAGTTTCTTTCTTTGGTCACATTGTTTCAAAAAATTGTATAGATGTTGATCCTTATAAAACAAAATTTGTTTAATAATGGCCAAGACCCACATATATAACAAAGATACATTGTTTTCTTGGTTTGGTAGGTTATTATAGGTGGTTTGATGGAAATATTTTGCACGGTTATCTAGTCCAATGAATAAGTTAACTGAAAAAGGTCTTATATTCATCTGGGAAAAAGAATGTGATGATTGTTTTCAAGAATTGAAAAGGAGATTGGTGAATGGTCAATTTTTTGCACTTCTATCCCGAAATGGTGAGTTTGTTATATATGGTGATGCTTCGTCAAAATGGCTTGGTTGTGTCCTAATGCAGAATGATCAAGTGATTGCTTATGCTTCACGTTAGTTAAAAACTCTCGAGGTAAATTACCCTACACATGATTTGGAATTAGCTTCTATTATTTTTTCTTTAAAAATTTAGAGGAATCATTTGTATGGAGTGAAGTTTGAAATTTATACTTCTTACTAAAGTATTAAGTATATATTCACTCCGAAATAATTGAACATATGACAAAGGGGATGGTTGAAATTAATCAAGGATTATGATTGCATGATCCACTTCTATCCATGAAAAAAATAAAGTGGTTGATGATTTGAGTCGAAAAAGTAATAATTCATTAACAATGATACTTTTTGAATGAGATCCATTGGTTTTTTATTTGATGAAATTTGGAATAGAAGTAGTTGTTTCAGGAAATTCTTCTGTTTTGTTTCAGGTGTTAGTGAAATAATCTCTATCAGACATAATTAAGCAAGTGCAAAAGTAAGACAATGAATTACAGAAAAAGGTTTTGCTGGTTCAGAAAGGTAATTTGCATGATTTTAACGTTGATAATAATTGTGTTTTATGGTTTGGGAAGATATTATTTGTTCTTGTGATTTAATTATGAAGAATGAGTTGTTATGTGAAGCTCATAGTTCTCTGTTTTCAGTCTATCCTAGAAGTACTATGATTTAGAGAGATCTCCATGGGTATTACTGGTGGTATGGAATGAAAAGAGATATTTATGATTTTAATGTGAATTGTTTGACTTGTCATCAGGTTAAAGTAGAGTGAAAGTTACTAAAAGGAATGCTTCACCCATTACCGGTGCCAGAGTGGAAATGGTAAATTATATCCACTGACTTCATAGTGAGATTACCAAAGACCCCTTGAGGTAATAAAGCAATATGGGTTATAGTTGACCAATTGACTACATCTGCCCATTTCCATCCTATTAGAGATAGTTTGTCTCTAGATCAACCTTCTCGGTTGTATGTTAAAGAGATAGTCAGGTTTTATGGAGTACCCCTCTCTATTGTATCTGATCGTGATCTCAGGTTCACTTATAACTTTTGGAAAGGCCTTCAGAAGTAATGGGGTACTAAATTAAATTTTATTATAGCTTTCCATCATCAATTAGATGTGTATTCAGAATGAAAAATTCATAAATTGGAGGATATGTTACGTGCTTTCTCAATGAATTATTAGGGAAGTTGGGACCAAAAAATTTCTATGGTTGAATTTTCATATAATAAAAGTTTTTATTCCAGTATAAAGATGGCTCCATTTGAGGCATCATATTGAAAGCATTGTTGGACTCGAGCTTTTTAGGTGGAAGTAGGTGAAAGGAATCTGATGGGACAAGAATTGGTAGAAGAGATGGCGGAAAAAGTTCAGTTGATTCAGAAGCACATGAGAACAGCTCAGAGCAGACAAAAAAGTTATGCAGATAACCGGAGGAAGGATCTTTCTTTTGAGGTAGGTGATCATGTCTTTCTCAATGTTTCACCATGGAAAAGTGTGATTCGTTTTGGTAAGAAGGGAATGTTGAGTCCGAGGTTAATTGGACCTTATGAAATTCTGGAGAAAGTTGGATCAGTTGTATACAGAGTGGATTTACCTCCATGTTTATCCCAGGTACACAATGTTTTTCATGTTTCGATGTTGAGAAAGTATATGCCAGATCTATTTCAGGTTTTGAGATCAGAGGCAGTTCAGTTAGAATAGAATCTCTCTTATGAAGAACAACTATTCTAGATTCTTGACCATAGAGACCAAGTGTTGCGGAATAAGGTAGGTCACTAGGTAATGGTGATTTGGAAAACCCATATGGTTGAAGAGGCAATATGGGAATCTGAAATTGCTTCGAGGGATTAATACCCACACTTATTTGATAAGTGAATAAAATTATAAGGACGGAATTTCCTAAAGGGAGGAAGGTTGTAACATCTTGGGTAAATAAAGAAAAATACATTTTTCATATTTATTAATATTTGTGAATTAAATATTAATTTTACTTGAAAAAGGTTGCTATGTTCAATAGTGTACCCTATACGCAACAACAGTTTTGTTTGAAATCTTATATTGCACACTAATAAAATAATATTATTATTTTAAATGGTAGTTAACTTCTAGATGTTGTATTTGTGGTAATGAACAAAACTAACTACTATATTATTATACGTGATTGTTAAATGTATTTACATTTATCCAATTAAATGTAAGAGGCTTAAAATGCGAATGAATCTAATTTTAATCATAATTTACATTAAATGGTTGATTTACCCCCTTTTAATGTCGAACACTTTTAAAATATAGTTTTGGTCACTTTAATACATTCTAATTGACCAAATAAAATCCTTTTTTAGAATGGGAACATCAAATTTTACATTGGGTAATTTTTTGGTATTTTTCTGATAAAGTTAATTTTTTATGAATAGTAAAAAAATTTGTATTTTAATTCAAAAGTGCTTTTTAATCTAATTTATTTATATGGTTAGATTATAATTTTAATTGGTTTTAAAGTGAAATTAAAATATATTTTTACAATTTAATCCAATTTTGGTCATTGAAATGAATTTCACATTGAAAATGGACCTAAAAAAGTATAAATCTTTGGATTGTTATTGTTTTTTAAAAACACGCTATTGGTTTTGATAACGGGAATTAATCTTAAAATTAATTAATACCACTACTATATTTTGAATTTGTAAAAAAATCATTTTTGAATTCAAAATATCAAATATACCTTTGGATGAAGTTTTGGTATTTTCCTGATAAACATCAATTTTTGATGAATAGTGGAACCACTTAGTAGTATTTAAAAACCCTTATTTTTTTCATTTAAATGAAATTTAACCACTTCTGTAAATTGAATTTCGAAAATCATACATACATGGTTGTTATTGGTCACTAAAATTTTATTCATTAAGATGAAAATAATTTTTGTTGAATAGTAACTTTTGACTTTTATTTACCACGGTTTATGGTAAATAGTGTAATTCAAAGTAAAAAGAATATTATAATAATAACAAATTACCTTTACACTTGTCCAAACCATATTGGATGAGTCATTAACGACCATGGTCATCTTTGGGTTGATTTTGGGACCCCATTGAGCCTTTTGGGAGTGATAATAACAATTTAGATTAATATAGTTGAAGTAAAGGAAAAAATTACAAAAGAAATATATTTTAGTAAATTAATTTTTAAAAGGGGTTATATAAATTATATTTTGCCTATAAATATTCATTGGAAAACTAAAAATATTTCCTACATGGAGGTATTGTTTTATAATTTTTAGACATTGAATAAATTAAACTATTCATGACACAATAATGATGCAGTATTTACCTCATTAATAAATGATTTAAATAATTATGATTATAATGATTAAAATATTATCCAAAACCTGTAAAATTCCTATTGGATAACTATATTTTGACCATGAGTCATCTTATATTGGACTATAATAATTTTTTTCCTTTAGAAACCGAATACCATTATATTATAAAATAACATTTTTACACTTTCCTAAAGATCCCATCCTCTCCCTTATAAAAGGAGACCACTTCTAACCAATTACTCACACCACTCAACCCATTTTCCTTGTCCAAACTCTATCCAATTAATCTCCATACATCCCTCTCCTCCTCCTAGAAGCCTTACCTTAGGCACAAGGCATTTCAAAAAGTCCTTTGGTTCAAACCAAAGGGAGTTACACAAATTAAATGTAACAGTTTCTCTTAAATGGTTTTCTTTTTGTTTACTTCTCCAACCCATAAACTATTTTTATTCATTTCTTTTGTAAAAACCGCAGTATACTCAATATAAAAGGATTTTGTTATGAGATAAATTAAAACAAAACATACACACACCTCTATCTAATGGATGGAGAACATAATGTTTTTTTGGATAATAAACTGACGCCTCACAATATGATGATTGTTCGATTTTCTCCTACCACCTCTCATGGTGGCCATTATGATGGCACTGTATTTATATCTGATATATATTATGTTTATTATTTCCTTATAATTCTATACATCAAAATTATATTAAGTATTTATGGTTTCCATAGTGGGTAAATACGATAATCTCATTTGAGGAAGTGCGGACTACCGGCCCCTCAAAATGATATGATTTGTAAATTCTTTATGTGGGATGTATAAAGGATGGAGTTAATGATATTATAAATGATATCATAATAGAATTATAATATACATATGTATCATTATGTTTTATTTCCATTAAAATAAGAAATATAAAAGAAAGTAGTGTTCATGTGTACGTACGGCTTACTGTCTCCATGTACGGTGCATTTCATTTCTTACCTCTAAATGTTATGTTCTATTATTAATAAATGTATATACTGTATATATATGATATGTATGATATATAAATAATGAATATCATTCTGGATATAATGGACTATTGACCACATGGACAACTTGTAATATAAGGTGTTCATTTTTTACGCGAGTACCAAATATCGACAAAACAAACATTATTAACATAATGAATTACAAAATGTTTATAACATGGTAATAATTGATATAAAAATTAATAATAAACTTGAAAATGGTTCTTAAGAAAGTATAAATTAACTTTATTTTACTATTCATTAGATTGATGAACGATCGAGTCAAGTCGGACACGAGGTAATGGACTTCACCTCAATCTCCCTTCATTGGGGCATATTATGTTTTAATACATTAATTTCATTTATAAGATTTATAAACACCCTTGACATTTCAAATGTAATATTTTTCTACGAAGTGTTCCACTAATCAATAAAAAGTAATATTTCTTTTAATGTAAGAGGTGACAATGACCTTTCTGCTGCCGCCAGTATTATTTGATCTTTGGCTTCCTCAACAGGCCGTAATGTTTTTAAAAGAAAATAAATACCATATACTCTCTTATGTATTTTGGTAGTGAAATTTTTTTTGATAATGGATTTGTTATGTCAATATATTTATGTGTTATATTGTGATTGAAATGTGGAAATATTTTCTTTCCTTTATAAATGGTTTTATGGGTCATGATTTTATAATGGTACTTGGAGATTTGACGGGCGGTTACGTGATAAACCAGATGACGGGTGGTGCCTTGAATACTAGGACGGGTTGTTATGTTATAACTACCAATGTAGTGGGATCGGAATTCGAGTGTATGGCTATTCCATTTAGTGATATCTGTGTAATCCGACCATATGGTCATTCCATTTAAGTATGTTTATGTCCCAAGTTACCTTTATATGTTATGTGTTATTTATATGGGTTTTATGGTAATATTTTGGTTACAAAAGGGTAAGTAATGCTCTTTTATTCATTTAAGAGTATTTACTACTTAATAAAGGTGAAAATTATTACTTATTTTAAAGTATTCATGGTTTACATGTTGTTTTGAAAAACTAACGGTTTTCCTTCTTTGTGTATACATTACTGAGTTTTTTATGCTCATCCCACGTTTTTGAAATGATTTTCACAGGACATAATGTGGAATTGGGTCAAGTATGGGATCAAGTAAAAGTCATGTTGTCTTAATCATGGAACTAGACAAGACTTTTTTTCAAGAGTTTTTATTTTATGAAAAAAATGGAAACTGTGTTGAAGTGTCTATTTTATAATATTTTGAAATGTAATAGTTATGGATTAACTATCTAAATCTCTAAACATGTAAAGATCCTCAGTGTGAATTATTCATTTAATTCATGATTACTTAATGTTTTAAGGAAGAGTCCTTATAAAAAATATAGAAGAAAATATTCAAATTATAGTAGTGACTCTTTTTTAAATTTTAAATTCGAAAATTGAAAATTGAAAATTAATATTTGATGATGTTTGTTTATTCTATGAAATATTTATTAAAAATTTATATTGAACCAATATTAATGTAAATTGATATTATAAAACATTTGTGAAAAACATAAAATATCATAAAAAATGATGCAAAATGACAGTATTAGATTAGTTCCTTTGGAAACATTGAATTGTACAACATTGAATAATTGTAATCTACATTATATCCCACTCGGTTATTCAAGACTAGTACCCCTCTAAGAAATATAATAAAATAAATATATCTTTATAAAATTTTGATAGGAAAAAATTGGGGAGATGAGATCCTCAGTAAGGGTACACATGGTAGAAATGTATGCATAAACATGAGAAGTTGGGTCTGATAACATGCTCATTCAATTATAAGATAACACCCTACATATGTAAAATCCTAAAAATGAATCATGGAATAAATATTGGTAGTTCAGAAGACATTAATCATAAGAACATAATGAAGATAATAAGTAGAAGAAGAATATATGAATAAGACTTGGTTTTGTGGAAAACACATAACCACATAAAATGAATTCCATAGTAGTCAAGGAATCACTTCCAAGTCCATATTAGTAACAATGATTCACTCCCCAAACCACCTTTGTGGTCATGGTTCACTCCAAGTCTATCATAGTATCATGAGTTGACTCCTCATACAATCATTTTAGTCATGGTTCAATCTAATGGTTATATTAGTAGTCACGGTTCAATCCAAAGACTATCATTTTCTAGCTCATGAGATATAAATATTTACCCAATGGATTGGAGGGATATATTAGTACCATCCATATCATATTGGAATTACAAATACAAGTTCCAACATATCATTAAAAATTATATCATAACCCCTAAAATTAAATGTGTATCATATACAAGTAATCATATCCCGAAAATTTAACAAAAATATTGATTTTCTAATCATTTCGTCAAAACCATATCCTATTAAAAAAAATTTCGAAAAATTATAACTCGTGAATGATAGAATGAATTTCTAAATATCATGACATGAAATTATAAAGCATTCATAGAAATAATACGGTTAGAAATAATGGATAATATCTTCTAAAAGGTATTATTAACAACAATGTATGAGATAATAGATTGAAAATAATATTGATAGCTCATTTAGAAAAAATTCTTAAGGAGAATATCATTTCTCATTTTGGAATATATTTTTAAAAAATAAAATATATTTTAAAACATTTTCTATAAAATAAACATGGAAAATTATAAAGGACACTTTGAAAACATTTTTAAAACCATTTAAATTAAAATAATTTGAAAATATATAAACAATGCATTAAAATATTTTGAAAATATTTTCTCTTAAAATAATTTGAAGTATTATAATGAAAGTGTGAAATACTACTGAAATTTTTTTTACAATAAACAATTTGACAAAATATTTAAAATATTTTTAATCCATTTTCCCATGAATCTTATTAAATAAATGTTAAAACAATTGGAAGTTTTTCTCCTTGAAACCAACATTGAAATAAAAAATATACTAAATATTTGGAAAATGTTTTGACAAAAAAATTTAAATATTGAAATTAAATATTTAATAGAATGACAGTTAATATGGAGGCAAAATTTGAATGTTCTGAACATTCATTTTGTACATCAAAATGTATAATAATGTACATCTACTGAATAAAAAATTGAGATTACTTTTTAAAATATTTCAGTAAAACATACATAAATTATCTATCAAATATAATTCTATATTTATATCATAATTTTGGAATAATTTTAAAAGATATGGATTTTATGGAACATAGATTTCCCACTGAATAGATAGGAAAATTAATACTTTATTAAAAACACGACCATGATAATATTTATGACAAAATGGTTGAAAATGATAAAAATATAAGGATATAACATGAATAACTATATTTTATGAAAATTATTGAGATTCATTAAGAGAGGTATCATAATATTTCATAAATGATAGTATAATCATATTCAATATCGTTAAAAGATAAGATTGTTTCAATAATTTCTTCCAATGTGGTAACTTTAATAATACTACCCATGAAATAAAATGATTTTAAATGAAGCATAAAATATAAAGAGAACAAGAATATTCATTAAATAATATGTTAATTGGAATTATATACCACTAAAAGAAAATGTTTGTGTATTAAATAATATGTGTCCCAATGAAGTCAAATGAAGACAGAACTGTCTTACTGATTTGTTAGGTATTGAAAAATTAACCACATGAAACAAAACATAATTAATGGATAGCTAAATAAACATATATTTAATAATAATATTCATATAATAAAATCATAACCACTATACCCTACATATAAATGAAATTCTCTGTGCATAATGCATGAATATCAGGAAAATAAAAAGTGAGATGAAATGCTCTTACCTTGTGCCTTCAATCTCGTCGTACTCGTACAAAAATCATGTGTAATAAATATAAGATTATTTTAAATATTTCGTATAACAATATAATTTTATAAATTACTATATATATATTTATTAGGATTTTAAATTACCCCCTTTTTAATAATTCAATGGTAAGGATTCACTTTGAGAAATATCTGATTTGTTTTTTCCATGTGTCTTAATTAGTTATATATTTGGCCCCTATACATATATAATTATATCTATAATGTAAAACATGATATTAATATCATGTATCATCATTATATTTATATTTTTAATAATCTATTTAATATAAATGTATCAAATAAATTAAACCATTTATTGATATGGTAGTCCATACATACACCCGAATATTATTTCCATTTTTATTATTGTTTTAAAAGAAATAAATAAAATGATGTATACACATATATATATATATATACAATATAATTAAATTATAATTATCATGTTATATATTTATAATATAATTTCACTAAACTCATCCTTAATTTGTTCCATTTAGTGTGTGAATGAAGCACATTGCTTGGAGGGGGTGGTTTTCCACACTTCCTGAAACAAAATTATCGTATTTGAAAAAAATGGAATGAATAATGATATGTGTTGAAATAAAATTTTATAATATCAAAATAATAATAAAGAATATATATATTATATAAAAACTTATTTTCCATCTTAATTCCCACCATAAGAGGTAAAAGATGAAAAATGATCGAACATATTTTTGGGAGGTGTTAGTTCACATTTCACATTAAAAGTATGTTAATTACCCATTAAATTTTTGTTTCATCAAGTGTAGGTATAACACATAGAATAATGAAATATAATTATATTTATTATTCCTTTTTGCTTTATATTAATGGAATAAGTATTTTTAGTGGGATTAGAGTGAAAATAATATAAAGTTTTATGAGAAATATGTTGCATCATCATTGAGTAACAACTTTTGGATTCCACCAAAGGGATTCTATGGATTTCCTACATTATAAGGTGATCCTAGTAGGTCTATTGGATGTGTTTTTTCAAATATTAGAGAATATATTTGTAGGAAAATTGTGTCTTTAGTGGTATGAAGAAGTGGTAGGAGATGATTTTTTTTATATTATAGTAGGAGAGGTAATCATGTAAATTTTGGTGCAAAGGGAATTCCACCAACATTTTCAAATGTAAAAGGGCTCGTGTAATTTTCCAATTATTATTAAATAGAGGGAAGTTTATAAATAAGTCCATCAAATGGATTTTGGAAAATATTCTATAACATTTTGGGTTGTATTATTTTGGTTTAGTTATTTGTTTAACTAAATTTTATATTAAACATCGTGATTAATTATAATTTTATTCAGTGATATATTATGTAATAAAACAGTGTAAAAGTTATTAGTATTTATAATTTATTATGATATGAAAATTTTAAACCCATTATAGAAAATTCCAATCACATAACTGGTTAAAATTACTTTATATTTTTTCCACAGATAGGATGAGAAAAATGGTTTTTATAGTAAAACCTTCTAAAAGATTGTTATTATTATATTTTCAATTTCAATGTGAAATTGACTGAAAGTAATAATATTTGATGAATAGAAAAATATACGAACACAATAAACATTAAAAATTAAATATATGAAAAAATTTGAAATTTTTTTTAGTATTTTCACTGCTCAATAAAAATTGAAACATCATATAAAAATACAAAAATTTACCCTGACCTGATTTTTATTTTTTTTATTAAAATATTTAGTCTATTTTGACATATAATGTTTAAAAGTGAACCAAATATTTTATTTTATATAAGATATCCATTAAAATGAGGTAAATATTTATTAATGAAAATATTGGTTTTTATTGCAGAAATTGGTATTGCTCATATCTTATATTTATAAAATCTATTGAATTAATATCAAAAATATTTTATTTGAAAAATAATATAAATATTTGATTAATATCTCTCAAAAATTGTAAATAATTAAATTTATTTTGAAAAATATCTTTGTGAGTATAAAAATAGTTATCCAAAAAAACATTACACTTAAATTCTATTGGTTTTTACATCCATTTTAAATTAAACAATAACAAATGAATTCAACCATTTATTCTTAATAAGCTAGTTTATACTATTCATAACCATCAACATTTCAATGAGTTCATATCTTATTACCTAAAATATTAATATTTTTAATAATATATATTTTTTTGTTAAATCAAGAAGTATCATGTTATAAAATCCATTGAGTAATGTTTTTCTTTCCTGTAAGGTAATCTAACCTCACTGTTCCTTGAAAATTAAGATAAAATTTACATTGTCTGTAGAAAAAAATTGACTTGTTGATGCATATAACATAATATAAACATGGTTCTATAATATATTATAATCTTTTTTAAATTATCTGTGAAATTCAATATAATAAAAGAACAAAGTTAATTCAAAAAAACATATCAAATAATCTTTTGGTGTTACCTTCTACCCCCATTAACATTTATTTAAGACGTGAAATTCATCAAGGTTATCAAATTTTTAGTATATGAATGTTATATTCATAAAATCCCACATCATAAACACTGAACCCTAGAACTTCTATTAAAAAAAGGAATCATGAAAAAGTAATGGTTACCGAATATACAATATAACTAGTGTTAGATTAAGGTTAACATATTTCGGAATTGAAAATATGGACTTAGAGGAAAATCATAAAAATTTATTTGAAAGTGGTAGATGTGGTAAATCAAAAATAGGTGAAATATAAATGAAAATATGATGGAGTCAATTTCTTAAATTAGTGATTATTTAAATTGAAATCACTTCTATAATAAATATTGTATTCGGACAATATTATTTTTTTGGTCAATTTCATAATGTTGAGTAATTCATTTTTTGAAAAATATTATAAGTAAATTAACATGTCTTATCTATTTCTATATTCAAAATTTCATTGTTTGGTTTGGTGTTAATAAATTTCTAAATCAACAATTACTTCAAAAAATTTATGTCCATAATTTAACATGTATGATAGAAGTAGTAAAATACACATTTAGAAGATATTAAGATCAAAAAAATAATAAAATGTACAATAATTTTTCACTATTTATTCTTCAAAGTTAATAAGGTCAATACATTAATCAGTAAACATAAAAAGTAACATTAAAGGATTATCATTAATATTTAAAATAATAATAATTAGACTTTAACCAAGACATTGTATAAGCCAATGGATGGTGTGAAACCCTTATCATCCTTAGGTTATGGGTTCATGACCAGCATCCTTGTCGGATGAGACTGGTTTTCATCCAATATACATTATGTTCTTTTATAAATACTTACAAATATAATCTCGAGAATAAATATGAATGGAATACTAGAAATAAGGTTAAAAACTAAATAAAATTTTAATAAATGCTTTTTATAAAATCATAATACATAAATACATCCTTTGAAGTTTTAAGTAAAAATTTCACTAATGGTTAAGCTTATAAGTCTTATAAAAGACAAAAACCCTTCACTATAGAAATAGGTTCTTGAAATCATCTTAACATTGATCGTCCATATATCAGAATATCGATATTGGTTATTTCAATCAAAAAATTTAAATATATTCCTCTTGTATTATCTAAAATCATTTTCACGACATGAATTCCCATAAATCCTTGTTCAAAACATGGTTGTCTCCTTATTCCAAAGTTTATTGGATATATCACATAGATTAGTAAATGTCGTAAAATTTATCAATGAATGAAAAATATAACAACCCCTTAGTGATAAAATAAGGATTTTTTAAGCATCAGTTAAAAGTATCCTCTGTGTTGATTTGGTTAGTTTGAGAATGAATATAAAAGATACCTATATTATTGAAGTTAGATATGTGTCAGTATCTTAGCTTTAATAAGAATTTTATATAGGATGTGGTTGGGTAAACATTATATAACTGGGTTAAATGACATGTAATTATTACTAGTGTCATGTATTGAAAGGATTCATGATAGTATGATTACAAGTAGTGACGACATTTCACAATTAATGAGTTATTTAATGAACTATTTTCAATTTAATGTGATGTGTTTTTCAGCGGTTATGTAACATAAATATTTCACGATGTTAAAGGGTATTTCACATCATGTAATACCCCAACAATGATATTTTAAATGGGTATCCTAGCTGATATCCCTTTTTTATTCAATTATAATTTCCCTTCCCTCAACCAATAGCCTTCTCTAGGCCATATATCCTTTATTTTTATGATTGATCATTTTTTTCAAATGTTGTGTCAGAAATAGGTAAGCATTCTCCTACATTCATCATCTTTATGTATTTCTATGCATTTTGGATTCAATAGATCATCCAAGAATAGATGGATCTATGTTATGGGACGTTTGATCACATCTCTACGTTCAATTACAGGGTCTTCCACACATCAGTTCTCTTTAATGGTTGTCATTATGAGTGTTTAGTTTTGTGAAGAGGTACACAATTTTGTTATGTTTTTCTAGATTGATTAACTTTGAGTTTATTGATTTATTTCAATTGAAAATTTAAATTAATAATCTCAAACTGTATATCAATTGATGTAATAAAATCCAATTTCAGTGAATTAGATTATTTGTAATAGTTTTGGCATGAAAAATGGATAACCTACATTTCTGTTAAATTGGGGTGTCTTTATGGAAATCAATTGATTTAAATTGATTATTTTAAATTGTAATTTTAATGCAAAAAATTATTATTAATTTGATGAATTTAATTGTGGAAATTAATTGTGAAATTTATTAAATTGGATATGAATAGATTTCCAATTTTTTAAAATGTCTAATTTTTTATGATAGAATCCTATTAGTTTTATCTTTTTAAATTATTGTGTTTTATTGTTAAACACAATTTTGGAAAGAAATATATTTTTTTATTGAAATATTATAAGGAAATGTAATTTTATTATAAATAGTCTTAAAATAAATTTCATAACATTTATTTTTTATGTGAAGAAACATGGCTTAGGTGGTTAGTGATTTTTTTAGCACAATCTACCCTATTAAAACTGTCTAAAACATACATGCAGTGGATCACTTACCCAATTTAATAGTGACGAGATGCCATTGTCTTGTGTTTGGGTGAAATTTATATACAAAAATTCCAAAGATCGTATTGAGATTGCGGAGAGCAATACATGGATTATCATCATACCAATTTAACAGATGACCATGTTGCTCTCTTGTTTTATATTTAAAATTTAAATATATAATAATGTAGTAAAAATTATTTACATGCCTTCTATATTTACCTAAACTATTTTTTGTTACTATTTTATTTATTACATTGTTTTAAAAATATTTCATCAATTTTAAATCCATTGGCTAATTTATATTTACATCATTTGAACTATATCGCATGATTTGTTTAAATATGCATTAAAATTGTCCACCCTGTTCATTTTTAAAATTATATGAATTTCTATTATTAATAATTTTTTGAATATTTTATGGAATCCTTGGTGAGACCCTACTATTTTTTTATCTCACACATGACATGTATCTTAGTGTTCTTGTAGTTTATCTCATTACAAGTTTGAGAAAGGGAAAAGGTTCTCATAGAGGTGGATCCAGTTACTCAACCATGGACGTCGTGAGTTGAGTCCTTAAAAAAATGGTTTGTTTTTTCATGTTGTTGTAAAAGGTTGTAATACTTTTTTAATTTTTAAGACCTTTTGTATTTCGATACATTACACCTAGTGGATTGTCTTTTGAAATAAATATTGACTTGTAGCTTTTTACATCTCTAATGCTTATCAGAAAATTGTTCCCACTTAAAATTATATGATGTCAGGTTCTTGTCACTGACACTTGGGTATGGGAATGCCATTCAATCTATGTCGTGGATTGCTCTATTACTAGGTTATTAGGTTATTGAGGATGTTTTGGGCCAAAATTGTATCAAAGGAGGATATTCATGTTTTTTTCGTAAAGTTATTATATAGTATAAATATTGTCGAAACAAAAGGTGGAAAATGTGATTAAGTACCTGACCAACTCTCACTGTAACGAACCTTAAATTTCCAAGGGTGGATCGGGATGGATACCTTGAGGATTGAATCTTGTATTTCTGGTATTATTATTTGTAAATAGTAATGTACAAATATCAATGTTTCATTTAATATAAATAATATCCCTTACTGATTATTTTAATTGTTAGTCTCATTTATTCCATGTTGTTTGCTGATGTGGTGTAACATCACACCTCTAAGAAGAAACCCAAATAAAATCTTTCGCGAATTATTTTCTGAACCACATTGAGAAAATAATCCAGTGGACTAAAATTTTGTTTAAATTATTGGTTATGTAGTCGATGTTCTAGGATAAGCACCACCTCTAATTCCCATTCAGGTTCGAGTTGTAGATCCTTTGGGGGGAGTTTTCTGAAATTTTTTTTCAAGACTTCCTTCACTAGAATCCACATGTTTTGAAGGTATACAAGGTTTCACAACCTGTTTATGAAAGTTTATACAAGAAATAATATCTTTTTTAATTCTTGGATACACCATATGGGATCCCGATAATGTATTCACCCTTTGTGATGGAAGGACTGAGTAGGATATGGTTAAACACGATATTGATGAAGAAGATACGTGAGGGATTATTTTGGAAATAAATTAACGTTCAATTCACCAAACATTTATATCTATATTCAATGGATTTACGCAGGTATGTGTAGTTTTTCTAGCATGATAATGACTACAAAATCATGATTGAGTATTCTGATTGCATTAATGATCTATTGTAGTTTACACATGATATTTTATCTAATTCGAGGATGAAGCCTCAACTGTTCGAGTCAGTATTTCAATTAGATTTTCATTCTTAATTTTTCATTTAAAAGATTCCAAAATATGATGATGTATTTGATAGGGTAATGATGGTTATGTTGGACCTGGATGACAAGTCAGTTTTATATGAGATTATTTTTCTCCAAGTGGTAGTGTGAGTTAATTCATGTTAAAATAGATGTGTGATGATTCTTGGGATATTTATCAACACCACGGTCAATAAATTCCTTCTATATCTCTCATAGGATTTCCATTTATTTGATATCAATGTGGAAATATGTAAAATTCATAAAGCGTTTTTACTAATACTCCCAAAAACTGAATCCCACATAGATGTTCTGGACAATTACAGATATTCTTCTATAATATATCTACTTTTAATTGTGGTACATGATCATCATATCAATCTAAATCAATAGGGTAATATGACACATAAAATATAAAATGCTTCCAACCAAATGCATTCAGAATGGGGCTACCTATCATAGTGAAATATTCTCCAAAATAAGTAGATATAGGTCCCGCAACGACGGGTTGTACAATTATAATAGATTCTCTATTAGTGACTCTATTATTGGATTCAACCATATCTCACATATTTATTTAAAAATTTACTGTCAATATTCATATATATATATATATATGATCTTGTGTAATGGATACAAATAAAGCCTTTTTACAAAGAGAGAGCGGGGTCTACATAGCCTTGTTTGTGTCTTCTCCATATTTTATTTTGAGCTAGCATGGATTTTTAGGGTCCTCAAAATGAAATCTAGAAGCATCATATTTGGATTGGATTTTGTCATTTCCAATATAGCCTAGGTTGATTTTCATCTTTGCTGGTCTACTTTTCTACACCCATTTGTGTGTCTTATGCCTTTCATGGTGAATGGGAACCAATGTCGAGAAGAGCCGGAAGATATTAACCACTGTTGGGGAAAGATAAATCAGTGTTTAATTATGATCATGGGAGGGAATCTGCAATCATAAACCTCCCTCTAGATTTCGTTGAGTTTCCCAATGAGGTTTCATTATGATTTATTTGGTAGCCCACTAATAAGTAATGTTGTGTTTTTTACCGACATGATGTATGGATGTCGACCAGTTTAACATCCCTCTTACTAAATAGATCTAACTGTAATGAAATAAATTAAGTACCAGTTATATAATATTACTTCAAAATTATATATATACATGATTATTTCACCTTGGAAGGTTATAGTTCTCCTCTCTAAGAAAGATGATGGTTACATTCACTTATGTGTGGACTACTAATGTCTCAACTGAATTATGATGAAGAACAATTATCCATTTCGAAAAACTGATGATCTTTTTGATTAGTTGAAAGGGATGATTTGGTTTTCAAAGATCAATCACTGATCGAGTTTGCATCAGTTTAGGATAAAATATTATTAAATTTTTAACATTTCATTTTTGAAGAAGGTACATCCATTAAGAGTACCTTGTGATTCCATTTGGTCTAAAAAATCACATGAAATTTTCATATCTCATGAACATGAATTTCCATGAGTATCTATATTCATTGATGGTAGTCTTTTTTTCCGAAATCTTCATTTATTTAAAATATATGGAGGATAATATTCATCATCTGAGAAATTTTCTACATCTGATGATAAATAACCTAATTTTCACAATGATTTCAATATGTGATTTCTATATTGGGGAAGTTAAATTATGGGACAAGTGGTGTGTAAGAAGGGTGTATCCATTTATCTAGAAAAGATAATGGATTTTATAAATTTGGAATGGAAAAAAATTTATTCGACATTAGAAGCGTCTTGGGCATAAGAAAATATTATATTTCATTTGTGAAAGACTACATAAAGATGACATATCCAATGACATCACTATCATAGAAGGGATGAAATTTTAATCGAATGATAAGATTATGTGTTTTTATTGATCTGAAACATGTTTTTTATAATTCACTTCTATTGAATCCTCCAATGTTTGGGTACATCTATTTGGTAGATTTTAATTCTTTATTTTCATGATTGGGTTGCGTTCTTATGCAGGGTGATCATGTAATTTCTTATATATCCTGTCATATTGGGCTACATGAGAAAAATATTCCTATCGATGAACATTAATATGCAGTTGTGATTTATTTTATTAAGAATAAATAATATTTACTTTTTTGGTGATGGGTTTACCATGTATTTAGACCACAATATCAAGATTTATATTTTCTTTCTAAAATATGTGTATCTCTATTAGAGGCATTGGGTAGAATACCTATAAACTTTTGAACATGCCATCTCATATACCCTTGTGAAATGTAATTCCATTACTGATATGTTCTTTTTCCAAACAATGAACCCAAATAGGGAATAAATCTCTATAAGAGTGGAATTTTATGGCTCTCATTGCATAGTTGCATAAGGGAGTTCATGAGAAAGGGGTTGATGTTTCTTTAGCCAGTATTTAGTTGTCATCTATATTTATCAAGTTGATTCTCCATGATCTAGATCTATATGATGAATTTCAAAGAATTAGAGACTCTATTTATGGTAGAGAGATAGTTAGACAATGATCATTCTCCAAATATGGTGTTTTATGTTATTAAAATCACTTTGTTGTTTCATCAGTGCCATGTAAGGTTGTGATGGATAATTTTCGTAATTTCCATTAAAATTTTCACCTAATAATCACTAAGATGTTATATAACCTTCAATAGAGGTTCTATTATACAGGAATTAGATGGCGATTTTTGAGCATGTCTTACATTTCTATATATTCCATCATTTGAAGGATAATCATAAAAACCCAAGAAGTTTTCATAATCAAATTCTAGTCCATACATGGAAGTCTTTTGAATTATCTATAGAATTTTCTTTTTTTCCTAATATGCAATGATTAAAAAATGTGATTTATGTTTTGATTGATAGGCTGACAATGTCAGCTAACTTCATAACAATCCATTATTTAACGAATGTTCATGAGTTGGGAAATCACTGCATAAAGGAGATCTTCTGTTTTTATAGAGTTACTTCTACTATAGTCTCTGATAATGATACTCGATTTACTTCTCACATTTGGAGATGCATTTAATAAGCACTATTATCTCATATCTCTTTGATCATAGCCTATCATCATTTGTTATAAAGTCATATAGTGAAGGATAATTGATTCCTCAGGACATTCTAAGCACATTTTTTCTTGACATCAGTTGGGATTGGGGTGATCACATTGGACTGGTTGAGTTTTCATAATATAATAGTTATCAGTCCGTGACCAGAATAGATCCCTTTGAGGAATTATTTGGTCTCCCTTTTAAATCACCATTGTGTTGGATGGAGATTGTTGAAAGATCCTGGGATGGACCAATCCTAGTGCAAGATAAAACACCAATGATTACGTTAGTCCATAATATAGTGTTAAAATCATCAATCTAATATAATTCTCAATTGGATTGTTAATTTATACCTTTTGATTTCCCAATTGTTGACCAGGTGTTCTTAAATGTTTCACCCTTGTCGGGTCATCGATGTCTTAGGAGGTCAGGGATTCTTTCTCTTTTTTTGTAGATTTCAAAGATGTTGAAAATGTGGAGAATGTTTAATACAATTTAGAAATTCCTCCATATTATTATATTTAAAACCATTTATGGTTTGATTATGATTTTAATTAACCCACTTGTTAATAATTGTATGTTAAGTTTTCACTTCAAGAAATATTTGATTTGTTTTTAGCATGTGTCTCAATTTGTTATATATGTGGTCCTTATACATATATTATTACATCTATAATGTAAACCATGATATAAATATCTGGTATTATCATTATATTTGTTTTATAAAAATCTATAAAATATATATGTATCAAAAATAAAAAAAAAACCCTTTATGGAGACGGTAGGCTATACATACACATGAACAATATTTCCATTTTTACCATTGATTTCAAAGAAATAAAAAATTATGTATAATTTTATATTTTTATAATATAATTAAATTATTATTATCATTTTAAATATATAATATAATTTTACAAAACCCATCCTTAATATATTCCATTTAGTGTGTTAATGAATCACATCTATTTGACGGGTGGTTGTCCCCACATCCCCAAACAAAATTATAATATTTAAAAAAAATAAAATTTATAATGATATGTGTTATAATAAAATTTAATAATATTAAATAAATAATAAATATCATATATATTATATTCAAATAGATTTTCCATCTTAATTCTCACCATAAGAGGTTGTAGATGAAAAAATATCCAACATAGTTTTGTGAGGTGGTGGTTCACATTACACATACACAATATGTTCATTACACATTGAATTGATATTTTTAAAATTTTAGGTTTAAAACATAGCCAAAAAATATCTAATTATATTTAAATATACAATTTTTTGTATAAGAATATAATAATTTTTTATGGGTTTTAGAGTGAAAATAATATAAAGGGGTATGAGAAGGATGTTACTACTTCTTTGGGTAACTACTTTTGGTTTGCACCAAAGGGAATCATTGGATTTTTTTTCATAAGGTGAGTCTTTTATGTTTATGGGAGGGGTTTTTATAAGATATTATGGCATATGTTGGAACACCAAATGTGTCCTTAGATGTTTTAGGAAGTTGGTGGAGAGGAGTCCTTTTTATAGTTGAGGGTGAGTAATACTCTTGTAAATTTGGGGAAAAGGGAATTCCTCTCACATTTTCCAATGTAAATGGGCTACCATAAATTTCAAACTACTATAAATTTGATCATATTGTATAAATATGTCCATAAATGGATTTTGGAAATTTTTCTAGAATAATTTGAGTCTTATTTTTATGGTTTATTTCATTGTTTATCTTATCATTATATTAAACATCATGATTAAATTTAATTCTATTCAATGATATATTATCTAAAAAACTAAGAAATGTTAGAAGAAATTATAATGTATTATGATATATAATATGAAATCCATTTTATCAAATTCTAATCACAAAAAAAGTTTATATTAATTTAGATTATTTCCCACTGATCGGACGAGAAAATTGTGTTTTTATGTTAAGCCCTCCAAAAGATTGAAAAATTTATATAGACAATATCAATGTAAAATTGATTTAATGTAAAAAAATTGGATTAATTGAAAAAAATATGATCTCTATAAACAATAAAAATAAATTATATATAAAAAAATTGAATTAAATTTCTATAATTTCACTGCTCATTAAAAAATAAAACATCATAAAAAATACAAAAAATTTACCCTAACCTAGTATTTCTATTTTTTTTATTAAAATATTAAGGTTATTTTGACATATAATGTTTATAAATGATCATATAATTTTCATTATTATTGGATATCCATTAAATGGAGGAAACTATTCATTAATAAAAATATAGGTTTTCTGTCTGAAAATGGTATTGGTCTTATATTATGTATATATAATCTATTGGATTTTTGTCCCAAATATTTTATTGGGAATTTAATATATATATTTCATTATTTTCACTTAGAAATAGTAAATAATTTAAATTATAAGGAAAAATTAACTTTATGAGCATAAAAATAGTTTTCTCACAAAACATTAAATTTATAACCAATTGGTTTTTATATCTATTTTAAATTAAATAGTAACTAATCAATTCATCAATGTATTTTCATAAGTTATTTAATCATATTTGTAACAATATACCTTATGGATATGTCATATATATTATGTTAAATATTAATATTTTTAATAAAATATTATTTTTCAGTAAAACTCGGTGTTTCATGTTACGCATGATAATAGGGAATATATGTATTTCATATATGGTAATCTAAACATAGTGATCCTTGAAAATCAAGAAAAAATTGATTTTTTTGTAGGGAATTACTTCCTTGTTGTTACTTATAATTTTATCTAAACATGGTTCTATAATATAAAATGAACTATTTTAAATGTCGTGTGAAATTCAAAATATCAAAAACACTAAATTTATTCCAAAAAAACATTTCAATAAATTTATTTGTGTTACCTTCTACACCAATTAAAATGAATTTCACCCTTGAAATTCATGTACGTTATCAAATGTTTTTTAATTTAATGTTTCATTCATATAATCCCACATCGTCAACATTTAACCCTAATATGTCCTTTTATAAGGGAAATATAGAAATGTAATGGATACATAGTGTAACATATAATTAATTTTCAACATAGGTAAACATAGGTTATTATTTAAAATATGGACTTGGAGGAAAAACACACTTCATTATAATAAAGTGGTTGATGTAGTAACTCACAAATATTTGAATGTTCAATGAAAATTTGAGGGAATAAATGTTAAAAATCTATGATGATTTAGAATTCCATCAGTTCTACAATAAATAAGGTATTTTGAAAAAATTATTTTTTTGATCAATTTCATCATTTTGGTAAATTATTTTATCGAAAAATATTATAAGTAAATAAATATAATATATATATATATATCAATAAACAAAATTTAATTCTTTATTTTTTCTTTTATTAATTTCTTATTCAACCATTACTACGAAAAATTTATGTCCATAAATTAACTTAGATTAAAAAGTAGTAAAAAACAAATTTTGAAGATATTATGTTCTATAAAATAATAAAATGTACAACTTTTGTCTCTATTCCTTCCTCAAAACCGATAAGGTCAATACATTAATCAATAAATATAAAAATTAACTCTAATGGTTTATAATTATTATTTACACATAAAAATGAATTATACATTAACTATGACATTTTATATGCCAATGGTAGGCGTAAAACCCTTGTATTCCTTCAGTTATGGGTCCATGACCACTGGCCTTATCGGACATGACTGGTTCTCAACAGATATACATTATTTCCTCTTGTAAAATAGATAAATATAATGTCCAAAATAATTATTATGGGAATACATAAAATATGTTTAATCACTAAATAGCATTTTATCATTGGTTTTCAATACTATCTCAATACACAAATACATATTCTAATGTTTTAAGTAAACATTTCACCAACGGTTAAAAATATAACCCTTATAAAAGATGAAAAAATCACTGTAAAAAGTTGTTCATTAAATCATATTAACATTGTTCAACCATATAACAAAATGAAGATATTGGTAGTTAAATTCCAAACATTTAAATACATTCATCATGGTTTTTTCATAAATTATTTTAATGACCATAATAAGATTAAATCCTTATTGAAAACAAGCATGATTCTTTATTCCAAAATATATTTGATATATCACTTACATCTATAAATGTTGTAAAATTCACCAATGAAAGAAAAAAGTAACATATTTTTATCAATCAGATAAGTATTCCATTCAACTTTTGATGGATTTTCCTTTTCATTGATTGGGTAAGTTTGAGAATGAATTGTGGGGATACATATAATAGTGAAGTTAGAGATTTGTTAGTTTCTCAACTTTAACTTGTATTTTCTATAGGATATGGTGGGTTAATGAATGTTTAACTGGGTTACATGACCTATAATTATTTATGGAGTCATGTCTCTAAAGGATTCATGCAATTATGTATGCATGTAGTGACTAGCCATTACAATTCATGAATTATTTAATGAACGATTTTAAATTTAATGTGATGTGTTTTTCTATTGTTATATGTCATAACTATTTCAAAAAGTGAAGGGGAATTATGTGTCATTTAATACCTTGACTAAGCTATTTTAATTGGGTTTCCCAGTTGATATTTTTTTATTAAAATCTAGCTTCCTCTCCATCGATCAATAGCTATCTACAGACCATCATGAAGATCTCTAACCCACTAAGATCTTTTATTTTGATGATTGATCATTTTTTTCATCCAGTATGATTCCAGGGTAAGTATTCTCATCCATTCTTCATATCTATCAATTTATCCTCTTTTGTGATATCAATATCTCATCCAAAAATTGATAAATCTATGTTCTTGCATGTTTGATATTACCTCTAAAATCTATAACGGGTCCTTCTACACCTCTGTTCTTTACGATGGGTGTCATTACGATTGTTATCTTTCAAGAAGTGTTATTTTATTATCTCATGTTTATCTAGGTTTATTGAGATTTAATTTCATTCATTATTTCAACTAAAGATTTAAATTAAATTTCTCAATCTTTATATCAATAGATGTAATATATAATAATTCCAGTGAATTGGAAGATTTGAAATTGTTTTTGCATGAGATTTTAGACAACCCAAATTTTTATTAAATTGATGCATGTTTATGAAAATCGGTTGATTTAAATTGCTTAATTTCAATTGTAATTTTGATGTAAATATCAATAAATTTATTGAATTTAATTGTTTAAATGAATAGTGATATTTATTGAATTGGTTATGAATAGATTCCGAATAAATTAAAATGCCTATTTTTATTAATAGAAACCAAATGGATTTATATTTTTAAATATTTTTTCTCAATTATTAAACCAAATTTTGGCTATAAATAGAAATTTGGGAATGAAATGATAGAATAAAAATTAATTGTATTTTAAAAAGTCTTAAAATAAATTTCCCATCATTGGTTGTGTATATGAACAACCAATAATTACGTGGTTGGTGAGTTATTTGGGCACACTCTATTCTATTACAATACTCTAAAACATATATTCAGGGGATCACATCACAAAATGGAATGGTGATGAGATTCCTTTGTCTAATGTTTGGGTGACGTTTCTATTCACATATACTAAATATCACCATGGGAGTGCGAGGATCAATATATGGAATACAATCATACCTACATAACTTATAACCATGTTTATTCCTTGTTTTATATTTGAGATATAAATATTTTCCAATGTTGTAAAACTCCTTTAAATTCATTCTAAATTTACCTAAACTGTTTTCTATAACTATTTAATTTAAGCCATTGCTTCAAAAAAATCATCAAATTCAAAACTTTTTTTAAAGTATTTTTACATCATTTTAACTATATAACATGATTAATTTAAATATGATATAAAAAATGTAAAACCTATTTATTTTAGAAATTGAATGCATTCCTTTGTTTAAACTATTTTAGGAATCTGTTATGGAATCCATGGTGAGACCCTACTATGATTTTTAGCTTACACAAACCACGTTTCTTCGTGTTATTGTAGATTATCTCATTACAAGTTCGAGCAACAGGAAAGGGTCTCGTATAGGTCGATCCAACTACAAAACCTTGGAAGTTGTGAGATGAGTACTTATAAACATGGGTTGTTTTTTTTTTGTATATGGGTTGTAGTACATTAGGATTTTTTATGACCTTTTTTATTCTTTAACATTACTCCCGGAGGATTTTCAATTTTTAAGAATACTAAATTGTATTTTTTAACATCTGGAATGCTTGTGTAAAAACTATTCCCACATTAAATTGAATGATGCTAGGTGATACTCACTGACTCATGGGGATCGAGAATGCCCTTCGGCCTATGTCAGGGCTAGCTGAGTTACTAGATTACAAGGGTAACTAGGATGGTTTGTGCCAAAATGATATCATAGGAGGATATTGATGGTTTTTCATAATGTCATTTTATAGTAGAAATATTTTTGAGACTGAGGAGGAAAATGTGATTGAATGTCTAACCAACTATCACACAAATGATCCTTAAGTCACCATGGATGGTTAGGAAAGAATACCTTGTGGAATGATTCTTTTATTTCTAAATTTTTGTTGATATAGTAACGTACAAATATTTATGTTACAACTATTGGGAATAATATCCCTTATTTTTTATTTTGATTATTATATTTATATCATCCTTGTTGTTTCCTGATGTTGTGTACCGTCATGTCTTTGAGAAAAAATAGAAATAGAATCTTGCTAGAAGAATTTTTTGAACCACAGTGAGAAAATCCTCTAGTGGACCCAAATCTAGTTTAAATTATTTGGAACAATGTTGAAGCTTTGTGATAATCACCACACAAAGTTCCCAATCAGGCTCAAGCCTTATATCCTACGGGGAAGTTCTATGATTTGTTTTCAAGATTTCCTTCACTAGATGCCACTAGTTTTGAAAGTATCCATGAATCCCCGTTATGTTAAGGAATGATTAATTAAGAAAGAAAATCATTTTTAGTTCTTGGAGACACCAGATGAGATCATGGTAATGTGTGACGCCGTCGTGATGAAAGGACAAAGTAGGATATTGTTGGACATAATGGTGATAAAGAAGAAACCTGATAGCTTATTGTGGGAATACTTCAAGGTTAAATTATAGGACTAGCTTGTTAGTTTTACAATGAGTTTCTTTTTCTCCTAGTGGTAGTCTGAGTAAAATCAAGGTAAAATGAAATATTGATGATTTTTGTGACAATTATCACCCCCATGGTCATTAATTTCCCCCTTTTTTTCCTTAGAATAATACCTTTGATTCATTATCCATGTGGAAATCTATTACATTATTATAGGGTTTTCACTAAGGCGCCAAATAACTTTTTACCACGCTGATGTTTAGGACACAAACAAATATTCCCCCATAACATTTCTATGTTGCATAGTGGGACATGAACATCATGTCATCCTAAAATCATATAGTAATCCAAAACCTCAAATATAAAATTATTCTACCCACATTCCTTCTGAATAAAGCTACCTCACATTGTGGAAGTGTCACTAAAATAATAATTCAAGTGTCCTACAACAATGAGAGGTACCATTACTATAGCTTCACTATTAGTGACTCCTTTATTTGATACTACCTCATAACATTCATTTATTTTAACATGTATAGTAAATATTATTAATATTCTCATATATATATATATATATATTCTTGTACAGTGGATATTACTACACCCTATGGTAAATATAGAGAGTTGGGTGTACATAGTCATTCATGTGTCTTCGCTATATTTGAGGTTGAGCTAGCTTGGATTTTTCTGGTCCTCATCATGAAATCTATAAACATCATATTCAGGTTGGATTGTATCATTCCCAATATAGTCCGGGTTGATTTTGATCTTTGGGGGTCTACTTTACTACACCCACTACTGTGTCTCTTGTCTTAAATGGATAATGGTACCCAACGTCGAGCATAGCTGAAACTTCTTTTCTAAAGATGGGGAATGATATATTAGTGTTTAAAATTGATCATTGGAGGGAATCTGTAAGCGTGGATCTCCCTTTAGTTTTCATTGAGTTTCCTAACCTGTTGCCTTTTAATTTATATGGACTTCCACTATTAAGGGAGGTTGTGTTATCTACTGACATAATGTATGGAAATCAGCCAGTTTCACTTCCCTATAACTAAATATATCATTCTATAATAAAATATATTAAGTCCCAATTAGAAAATCTTCTTTAAAATTTATATATTTATCTGATTGTTCCACCCTGGATGGTGCTAGTACTATTCGGTAAGAAATATGATGGTTACATTATATTATGTGATGACTACTGAAAGCTCAACTGAGTTATGATGAAGAAGAATTACCCATTTCCACAAATTGATTATAGTTTTGATTAGTAGAATGGGGATGGGTGGATTTCAATGATCGAACACTGATCTAGTTAGCTTTAGTTGAGGATAAAAGAATATTTCATTTAGAAAAAAATCATATTAGAGAAGGTACATTGATTATGAGTAGCTTTTTAAGCCATTTGGTCTAAAAAATGCTCTTGAAATTTTCATGTCTGTAATGAACATGATTTTCCAATGGTATCTATATACCTTTTTGGTAGTCTTTTTGGACGACATCTTCATTTATCTAATCATTGTGGAGGATCATGTCAATCATCTATAAAATCTTATATGTCTAAGGAAAAATATATGTCCCGAGCCATAAAGATTACATAATCATGAATTAAATTAATAATTCACATTTAAGATCTGTTCAGATTTAGAGTTTTAGAGAATTATGCCATAAATATTACACTACATCTCTAATATTTCAAAGTAGACACTTATACTCCGCATCCATTTTTTCAACAAAAAATTAAAACTCTTGAAAAAAAGATTCATTTTTACCTTCATTTTTTATACATCCTGAATTTTCATCAACCCCACCCCTGAAATTGCACATCATTAGTTCCTTTTACGAACTTGTCAAAATAACATGGGATGATCCAAAAAAGCACAGTAAGTGATACACAAAGATGGAAAACTGTTAGTTTTTCAAAACAACAAGTAAACCATGAATACTTTATCATATGTAATATATTTCAACTTTATGAAGTTGTAAATACTCTTCACTGAATACAAGATCATTGCTTAAACTTTTTTGGCCAAAATATTACCAAAAAACCCATAGAAAGAATATATATCTTATAAAGGTAAATTGGGAGATAAAAGAACATAAATATAATAAACATATAGTAGAATTCCACATATATCATTAAATAGAATACCCATATAGTTGACTTCCATACCGAATGAATTAGAGGTTATAACATAACCACCCGTCATTTGGTCTTTCATGTAACCACTGTAAAATTTCAAAGTACCGTTTTAAAATCATAACACATAAAAAATTGATAATATAACATTTCACTAATAACATTTCATTTGAAATATAATGAAATAATTTCATGATATTAAAATAATAAATATATTTCAAAAACATTTTTCAGTACCAAAACACCCAAAAATAGGATATGGTATTTCTTTTTCTTTGAAAAACATTAAGGATTATAGTGGAAGCCAACTAACGAATATGGCGTCGGGGAGGTCATTATCGCTAAAAATATTGATAACATTCATTTTTTAGTTTATTAAAACACTTGGTAAAAAAATTATTCCCTTTAAATGAAATGAAAAATCAAAGGTAATTATACACCTTATAAAATAAAGTTGTGTATAAATCAAAATATGCCTTAATGAAAGGAGATTGTGACAAACTCATATACCTCTTGTTTCACATGACCCATTCATTATTTAATTAACTGAATAACAAAATTAAGTTAATTTATATATGATTAAGAACCTTTTTCTTGTTTATTATTCATTTAATATCCCATATTACTTTTCTTTAACAATCTGTTAATTATTTGTGTTCATATCGGACATTTTGTCAATGTTCAGAACTTGAGTTAAAAAGGAACTAGTTATAATTATAAATTGTCCATGTAGTCGAAATTTTATTGTCTCTATAATGATATTAATGATTTATATATCATATTTATAATATATATATATAGTATATATATATTTATATTAGTCCATATCATTTGGTTATATGAAAATGAAATTCATCGTTCATGGAGACGGTAAGCCATACATATGCTTGAACAATAATTCCATTTCATATTTATTCATTTTAAAAGGAATAAAAAAAATGATAAATAAGTATTTTATTATTTTAGTATATAATTATATTTTATGTATGTTATGTAAGTTCATTAAAACCATTCTTTATAAGTTCTATGTATGGTATAAATGATTCATGTCACTTAGAGGTGGTGGTAGTCCGCAGTTCCTCAAATGAAATTATTGTATATATACAACATGAAAGACATAAAGGTTTATCATAAAAGAGAATAAAAGAAGAATAGAGATAAAATAAATATTATAAATATTATATATAATTATAGTGCCAACATAATGGCCACCAAAAGAGGTGGTAGGAGAAGATTGAACAATCCTTGTTTCATGAGGTTGTTGTTCATTGTCCATAGAAACATTATATTCTATACAAGTCAGATGGTGGTGTGTGTAGTGTAGTAAGATTAATTCCAATAAATACAACCTATTATATTGAGGATACTTTTGTAGTTATATAATAAATAAATTAAGTGTGTTTTGGGCATTTGATAGTGAAATAAAACAAAAGAACATTAGAGAAGACATTACCATTAAATCTCGTAACTTCGTTTGGTTTGAACCAAAAAGCTTCCTTGAAGCACCTTAATCCTAAGGTTTGGATTCTAGGAGGGAGATAAGTATTTATGGAGCATAATTGGGCAGAGTTCAGGAGAGAAAAATGTCTTGAGAGGTCTTAGTAATGTTTTAGAGATGGTGGCATTTTATAAGGGAGAAGAGGTCTCTTTAGAAATGTTTGAAAATATATTTTCATTATATACTAATTTTCGGATTCAAAATATCCAAAACTCATAAAATTTAAATATATGATGGCTATTATTTGAAATAAAATCATAAGTTAATAATTATAAATGTTTGGAATAGTTTTTCTAAAATTTTTTAATCTCATTTATTTAAATCATTTTTTAATAATGTAATCATGGCATCATCATTGTGTCAAAAATATTTTTGTATATATTATGACTAAAAATTATAAATAAAATACCATGATATATGAAATATATTTATCTTTCTAATAAATATTTATATCTGAAGAGATAACTTATATAACCCCATGAAAAATTGATTTACTAAAAGATAAATGTCTATCATTTTTGTGTTTACTTTAAATAATTTAATATAAAGTGTCATTATTACCCCCAAGTGGCTCAATGAGGTCCCCAAATCGATCCAAGGATTCCCATGGATAGAAATGTATCAAAAAATAAAAATAGGATAACTGATAGTGTAATAAAATAATATTAAAATAATTGTTTCCCCCTCATTTACCAGATTTACCATTTTGACCATGGTAAATATATGATTTACTAAAGTAAATATTAATAATGACTAAAAATAAAAGTGACCTATTTAAACAAAATTAGTCTCCTTCTTCCAAATATAGAATACATTTTTTCCAAATTGAAAATAAAAAATTGGTAGAAAATAATTTTAATTTATTTCCCATTGTCAAAACAAAAATCGAGTTTTTATGAAATAATAACAATCTAAAGATTGAACATTGTTTATAACCAATTTCAATGTGAAATTACTTTCTATGATCAAAATTTGATTAAATGGTAACAATAAAATCTAATTACACTTTAAAAAAATATAAAGATAATCTAATCATATAAATAAATTAAATTAATAGGCAGTTTTTGAATTAAAATGAAGTATTTTCACAATTCATTATAAATGAACATTGTTAGAAAAATACCAAAATATTACCCAAACTAAATTTTGATGTCCCTCTTCCAATAAAATGATTATTTTTTAAAATATAACATATAAAGGTGAAAAAAATTAATTAAAAATGGATCCACATTAGAAGGTCGTATATAGACCTTCTAAAGAATATTAGAGTATTTATTTTTAAAATTGGATTCATTAACATTTTAAGACTATAAATTTTATTGGATAAATGTAAAAACACCTCAAAATGTAAAATAGTATTTTTGTTTGTTCTGTTCATTACCTCCAATACAATGACTATTTGTTAAGTAACATTTCGAATAATAATATTATATCATTATTTTTCACTATAACTTGACATTATGTTAAAGGTAAGTTTTCAATGAAACATGTTGTTGCGTGTTTGGTATGCCAAAGAACATAGCACCCCCTTTAAAATAATATTAATATTTAATTCACAAATATTTATAAATATAAAAATGTCTTATTCTTTATTTACTTGAGATGTTACATCCTTCCCCCTTTTGGAAATTGTGTCCTCACTATTTTATTCACTTATCAAATAAATGGGGGTATTTACCCCTCGTAGCATTCTCAAATTCCCACGATGTTGGTTCATCTATATGTTTTTTATCATATAAATATTACCTGATTATTTACCTTATTCTGCAAAACATGCTCTCTTCCATCAAGAATCTGGACTGGTTGTTCCTTCTAAGAATGATTTTCTTCCAATTGAACTACCTCTTGACTCAAAAAAGGATATTAATCCAGCATATACTTTCTTATCGTTGAAAAATGAACGAAATTATGTACTAGGGATAAACATGGAAGTAAAAAAAACAATGTATGCGACTTATCAAAATTTCTACAGCATTTCTTAGGGTCTAATGAATCTCAGGATCAACATTCCCTTCTTACCAAAAGACATACCATTTTTAAATAGAGAAACTTTGGGAAATACATGATAACCTAACATTAAAGAATGATCCTTTCTCTAGTTATCTGAAAAACTTTTTTTTCTTCTCTGTGATGTTCTCATGTTCTTCTAAATCAACTGAACCATTTTTACCATCTCTTCTACCAATTTTGGTCCCATCAACTTCCTCTCACTACATCACCCCAAAGATATGGAGTTCGACACTAATTTCCATATATTGCCTCAAATAGAGAAATCTGTATACAGAAATGAAAACTTTTATTATAAGAACATTAGACCAAGGATTGTTATTGTTGCCAAATTCCATGTTAATCCATTTAGAAGTAACATATCATATCTTCCAATGTATAAATTGTTTAGTCTGATTACTCAACTGATTAATGGTGAAAATCTATACAAGAATTAAATTCTGTTCCCATCGACTTTTTATGGCCTTTTCAATTATTGGATGTAAACTTAGGATCACGATCATAAACAATAGAGAGGAGAACTCCCTGAAACCAGACTATCTCTTTTACATACAACTGATAAAATTGATCTATAGACTATGTATCTCGACTATGACGGAAATGAGCAGATTTAGTAAATCGATCAACAATAACCCATTTTTCAATTTTACCTCGAGATGTCTTCGGTAATCCTACAAGAAAGTCCATGGATATATTTTCCCATTTCCACTCTGGCATTGGTAAAGAATAATGTATCCCTTTTGGTAATTGAAACTCTTATTTAACTTCATGTCATGTCAAACAAATCATAGTAAATTTAGTGATATCTAATTTCATTCCATCCCACTAGTAATACTCCAGATGATCTGTGTACATCTTATTACTACTAAGATGAACTGAAAATGGAGAACTATGAGATGCACATAAAAACTCTCTCTTAAAATGCTAATTATAATTCACAAAAAATATCTTCTCAGACCTCAAAACACATTCTATATCAATATTTAATTAAAATAACATATGATTTTTAACCAATTATACATTTTTCTTCAACTCACAGTCATCTTTATGCACGTTCATAATTCAGTTTTCTAAGGATGATTATACATAAACCTGAAACAAAACAGAGGAATTTATTGCCCCAACAAATTCCATTCCAAAATTCATCAAATAAAAAATGAAAGGATCATGTTCCAAACATAGCATGGTTATGTTATCCTTACTCTTTCAACCCAAAGCGTCAAACACATTATTATTTTTTTCTCAGATGGAAATGGATCAAGAAATATTAATCAGTGATTAATTTTAACCATCTCCTCTATCTCATGATAAATTCCATACGATTAAATATATACTTCGAACCTCTGTCATTAGTATATATTTCTCATTTTACTCCATACTGATGATATCAACAAATTTTTAAAGCAAAAACAATAGCATCTAATTCCAAATCATGGGTAATGTAATTTAACTCATGAGGTTTCTATCGATGGGAAGCATAAGTAATTACCTGATCAATCTTCATTAGGATGAAACCAAGTCCTTTCAACAAAGAATCACTTTTGATAAGAAACACACCATTTTTGGATGGCAGTTCAAAAACTGGTGCATTATCAAATCTTTTTTTCAATTATTGAAAACAATCATCTCAATATTTTGTCCAGATGAACTTAACACCTTTTTAGTTATTGTAGTCATTGGCATGGATAAACGTGAAAATATTTCAACAAAAATCATGAAATAACCTGATATACGAAGAAAAATATGAATCACAGTTTTATTTTTATGTTTAGGCTATTCTTTAAAAACATTTGTTTTAGAAGTATCAACAGTTATGTCTTATTTAAAAAAATTTTGTCCAAGGACATAAATTTGTTATAACCAAAACACACAATTACAGAATTTTCCATATAGTTCCTTCTCTTTTAATATTTTCAAGACATACCTTAAATGGATATTATAATTCTTTTAGACATTAGAATATACTAATATAACATCTATGAACAAAACCACAATTTTTCACTTGAATCAAATAATCCATCACAACATCAAACTATTCAATTCTGATTTCGACCATCATAGGATACTAATTTTGAAGGTAATTTCCCTATATATGCCTTCCCTTCAGAAATGCCTTGTTTCCTCTAAGAAAAACCATTCTTGACATTAAAATATATTATCCTAAGCATCCTTGTGATCTGTAAATTCTATATCATTTAAATCCTAAAATAAATTAATTTTTGGATATTAATTTAACAATACCCTAACTCTTGAAGTTGTCTAAACTGACCTTTGATACCACATATATGGCCCCAACTTTAAACATTACTAAATATAGAATCATATTAATAATAAATATTGAGAATATTTTTAGGTTTATTGTTTTATATAATTAAGACATAATTATTACATTGCATATCAACTATTACAAAGTAGACACTTCTACTCAATATCCATTATTTTCATAAAATAAAAACTCATGAAAAAAGAGTCATGTCTTGTTCCCTTTTTTAGACATATTGACTTTTCCTTGAACCCATCCTTGACCATATTCATCCTTATGTCCTGTGAAAAACATTTCAAAAGAACATGGGATAATCCTAAAATGCTCAAGAATGGTTTGACAAAGGAGGAAAGCTGTTAGTTTTTTAAAACAACAAGTAAATCATGAATTCTTTATCGTATGTAATAATTTTCACCTTTATAATGTTTTAAATACTATTCACTAAATAAAAGACCATTTTTACCCTTTTGTAACCAAAATATTACCATAAAACCCATTAAATGAACATATAACATATAAAGGTAACATTGGACATAGATATGCTTAAATGGAATAAACACAAGATCACCATCCACAAATATCAAAAAATGGAATAGCCATACGGCCGAATTCCATACAATATTCATTGGAGGTTATAATTTCACCACTTTTAATAGTCTATCAAGTCACCACCTATCATTTGGTTTATCATGTAACCACCTTTCAAATGTCCAAGTACCATTATAAAATCATAACACATAAAATATTTCAAATTTAATCATATAACTTCTAACATTTCATTTTCTATCACAAGAAATAATTTCAACACATCAATATAATAAATCCATTCCAAAATCCATTTTCAATTCCAAAAAAAACCCAAAAACAGAATAAAATATTTATTTTCCTTTTAGAAACATTAATGCTTATAGAGGAAGCCAACTAACGATTACAATAGTGAAGTAGTCGTTGTCGCCGAAAACATTAAAAATATTTATTTTGTTGTTTAGTAAAAGGTCTTGTAGAAAAAAGATACCCTTAGAATGAAATTATATGTCAATGTTTTATATACACCATATAAAATAACGTTGTGTGTAAATCAAAATATACCTAAATGAAAGTAGTCTAAGGCGAAGTCCCTTACCTCTTGTCTGACATGCCCAGTTCAATATTTATTTTCATGAATAAAAATCATTTGATAAATTATACTCGACTAAGAACCTTTTTAATATTTATTATTCATTTGATAACAATTATTACTTTTAAATAAAAATTATTTAACTATTTAGTTCATATCAGACATTTTTTCGATGTTCGGAAATTGAGTTAAAAAAGAACATGTTGTAAATATAAATGGCCAAGTGATTGATATTAAATTTTCTCTAGAATGATATTCATGATTGATATATCATATATATCATATAAATACACTATATATTTATTTAAAGTAGTCTATATCTTTTTTATATATGAAAATTAAATGCACAGTTCATGGAGACGGTAAGTGGTATGTACGCATTAAGGCTCCTTCCATTTCAATTTGTTTTTAATTTTAAATTAATGAATAGAAAATAATACATAGGTATATAATTATTCCATTATAATACCAAATTTTATATGTGTGGTGTTTATTCATTTACACCATCCTTTATATGTTCCACTTATGGTATGAATGAGGTATATCACTTTGAGGGGACGGTAGACCGCACTTCCCCAAATGAAATTATCATTTATATACAACATTAAAAGAAAAATGGATTGCTATAAAAGAGAATTAAAAATCATAGAGATAAAATAAATATCATTATTATCATATATAATGATAGTTCCATCATATTGGCCACCATAATTGGAGGTAGCAGAAGATTGAACAATCATCGTTTCGTCAGGCAGTAGTTCACTATCCACAGAAACATTATGTTATATACATATTTGATGTAGGTTTGTGTTTGTGTTGTTCAAATATTTATCATAACAAAAACGTATTATATTGAGGATACTAGTGTATTTAAAAAAGAAATAAATAAATTGTGTTTAGGGGGTTACAGAAGTAAAATAAAACAAAAGAACTTAACTGATGATGTTACATTTAAATCTGGGAACTACCATTGGTTTGAATCAAAAGGAATCCTTAAAGAGCCTTATTCCAAATATAAGGCTTATAAGAAGAATATAGGGATTTATGGAGCTTAACTAGGAATATTTGGTATTATCCAAGGGTCATTAGATGTGTGAGTAATGGGTTAGAGGTGATGTATTTTTATATGGGAGAGGAGGGGCTCTTTATAAAAGTTTGAAAACATTATTTTATGGTAAACTGAATTTCAGATTCAAAAGGAAAAAAAACCCATTAAATTAAAAGCTACGATGACTCTTGTTCTAAATTAAATAATCCAATATGAATTAGACAGTTTTTGGGTAGTTTTCTTAAAATATTATAATCACAGTTATTTAAATCATCTATTAATAATGTAATGGCTGCATCATCATTGTGTCATTACTAATTTTATTTATTTGACGTCTAAAAATTATAAATAAACTACCTTGATGTAGGAAATATTTTTATATTACTAATTAATATTTATAGTCAAAGTGTTAACTTATATAACCCCATGAAAAAATTTATTTACTAAAAGATATATCTTTATGTAATTTTTTCCATTCCATTAATTAATTTCATATAATGAGTCATTATCAATCCCATGTGGCACCATTGGGGTCCCAATATAACCCCATTGATTCCCATGGTCAGAAATTTGTGAACTAATATATATAAGACATATTTTCGGGTAATTTAGTAATATTATAATAATATTTTTTTACCATTATTTATCCGATTAAACCTTTAACCATGGTAAATAAAATATTTACTAAAGTAATATTCCTAATGTCTAAAAATAAAAGTTAGCTATTTAAAAAAAATTCCCCCCAATTTAAAATATTGAATCCATTTTTTCAAATTCATAATACATATGTGGAATAAATTAATTTAAAATTTATTCCTATTGTCAATAGATAAAACATGTTTAAAAAAATAATAACTATCAATAGATTTACACTTTTTATGTCAAATTTTAAAGTGAAATTACATCCAGTGAACAAAATTAGATTAAATGGAAAAAATATAATCAAATTTCACTTTAAAAAATTAAATGGACAACCTAACCATATAAATAAATTGGATTAAATGGTTTTTTTCAATTAAAATGCAATAATTTTCCCTATTCATTAAAACAAATTATAAGAAAAATTTCCAACATTTTACTCTAAGTAAATTTTGATGTCCCAATTCTAAATAAAAAGTTTATTTTTTCTAATAGAACCTATAAATGTGATAAAAATCTATATTTAAAAAAAGGACTTACATTAAAAGGCGGTAAATCGGCCTTTTAAAATATTTAAGATAATTTTTTATGAATAATGGATTCATTAAAATTTTAAGCCTATAAAATATATTGGATCAATGTAAAGATTCATTCCAAACATGAATAATAATATTTTAGTTAGTTTTGTTCAGTCCCATCAATATAAATTCTATGGGATAAATACCATTTAAAATAATAATAGTATAATATTATTTTTCAGTATTGCTCGACATTGTGTGAAACATATGTTTTCAAATAAACCCATTGTTGAGATTTGGGTACGCCAATGAACATAGCATCCTCATTAAAGTAAAATTAATATTTAATTTACTAATATTAATAAATATGAAAATTTATTACACTTTATTGACATGGGATGTTACAAGAAGTCACTGAATTTTCACAATGATTTCAAATTGTGATTTCTAAATCTGGGAAGTAAAATTATAAGACATGTGGATTATAAAAATGTTAAATCCATTGATCTAAATATTTTGAAGGATTTAATGACTTCGGATCTACCATTAATTGTATTCGACATTAGAGGTGTCATGGGAATAAGTGGATATTATCTTCGATTTGTGAAAAACATCAAAAATATGGATTCTCTAAAAAATGCTCTGATATAGAAGGGCATGAAATTTTAATGGAATTATTAGTTTTTTTGTTGACATGAAATATTTTTTTCTATAATTCACTTTTTTTGAACCTTCTAGATGTCAGATTTGTCTATGTGGTATTTTTTGATGCTTTATTTTCATGCTTGGAATGCATTATAATGTAAGTTTATCATGTAATTTCTTATATATCAAGTCATTATTGGCCACAAGAACATAATTACCATACCTATGAACATGATCTTGCAACACTGATTTATGTAATTAAGAGTCAATGACATTTCCTTTTTGGTGACATGTTTACTATGTGTTCATAACAAAAAATCATGATTTATATTTTTATTAAAAGATATTTGAATCTTCATCAGAGGCATTGTGTAGAATACCTATAAACTTTTGAATTTTTCATCACTAATACCCCATGGGAATGGAATTTCATTTCAGATATGTTTTATAGGAAACACCAACCTATGTGGTGAATGAATCTCAAGAAGAGTGGAATTTGATGGCTCTCATTGCATAGTTGCATATTAGAGTTCATGAGAAAAGGTTTATTATTTCAATAGCCTATATTTATTTGTCATATACTTCTCTCAAGATGATTCTTCATTATCTTGATCTTGATGATGAATTTCATATCATTGTAGACTCTCTTTATTTTGGGAAGATAGCTACTCAGTTGTCATTCTCCAAATAGGGAGTTTTATGTTATCATAATCTCTTTTTTGTTTTATTAGAGTCTTGTTAGGTTGTAATGTATAATTTTCAAAATTACCATTTATTTTTTCACCCATGAATCACTAATATGACATATGACCAGAAGTGGATGTTCTGGTTTCCATGTCTAAGATGGATTTTTATGCATTTGTCTCACACTTCTATACATTCTACAATTTGATGTATGATCCTAAAAAAACCATTATGTTTACTTCAGAAGGTTCTAGTCCCATCTGGGAAGTCTTATGAAATCTCTATAGGCTATTATTTTAGTTGTCCTTGTACCCAAATATAGTAAAAGTGATTTGGGTTGTGATTGAACAGATGATCTAGTCTACTAAATCCATAACATTTCCTAATACCACTAAAGATAATGAGTTGGGAAATTACAACATGAAGGAGATAATTCTTTATCAATGTGTTCTATCTACTATAGTGTCTTATAAGGATACTAAGATCACTTTTCACTTTTAGAGAGGCCTTTAGGAGGCACTAGTATCACATATCTTTATGATCGTGGCCTATCATCCTTAGTCAGATCACTAGATAGATATATCTATATAGATTCTTAAGGACGTGCTATGGACCCATGTTCTTGACTTCGTTGGCTATTGGGCTGATCACATGGGTCTGGTTGATTTTTCATCTAATAATAGTTATCATTCAATGATGAAAATGGATCCTTTCGAGGTATTGTATGGTCTCTATTGTAAATATCCACTGTGTTGGCCAAAGATAGGTGAAAGATCCATGTTTAGACCAGTCCTAGTGAAAGATAAAACACCAATGATCATGTCAGTTCATAAGATAGTGTTGACAACATAGAACCAATATAAGTCTTATGCATATCGTCAATATAGACCTTTGGATTTCCCAATAGCTGATCGTGTGTTCTTAAATGTTACACCCTTGTCGGGTCATCAACGACATGGGAGGTAAGGGATTCTTTCACCTTGTTTTGTGGCAACATTTGAGGCTATTGAACATGCTGGGAATGATTCATGAATTTTATATATTCCACTATAGATGAAATCAATACATTAACTATTCTATATAACACAACTATGAATGTGTTTATCGGATTCATCTCCTGTTTTGTTTGAGTGATCTTGAGATTGAACCAGATATGTCCTGGACGAAGCGGCCAGTGAAGATATTTTAATCTGACACCAAGGTACTTCGTGGGAGGATGATACCTTTCATTACTATGCTATTGTTTCCCAGTTAAAATATCACGAGCATTGGGAATGAAACGAACTAATGATAGATCAATTTCATCACCTTTTTGGAATATAAAATTAATCATAGTCTTGGTAGGGAGAAAATGTTTTTTTGAAGTGGAGTTTGTATCATTTATTTATTGATATAATGGTTATTCCCTTATGTTTGTCATGACTATTCCATTTAAATTATTAGGTTGGGTTTAGAATGAATTGGGATGATAACTCTAATGGTGAAGTCGGTGTTTTCTTGGACTATAACTTTTAACCAGTGTTTTCTACAGGTTTTAGGTGGGTAAAAAAAATCTTGAAACTAGGTTACAAACCATGTAATGGTTCCTAGAGGAAATTCATTAAATGATTCATGTTGTAAAGTATACACATAATGTGTATACTTTACACATCATGAGTTTTTTAATGAATGGTTTTCACTTTAAAGATACACATTTTTCAATGGTTTTGAAACAAACTTTTTTATGATGTTAAATAGTATTACATATCATTTAATACACCATCTAAATTTTCTTAAATTGGAATACCCATTGATGTCCCTTTTATAATTTGATCCATTTTCTTCTCCATAGACCTAAATACTTCCCTAGGAGATCATGAATCAATCCAACCCTCCTAGGTCATTTATTTTGATGTTCCATCATCATTACCCTTATTGTGTGATTCATGGGAAAGCATTAAACATTGTTCATCATCTTTATCGGTTTCTCCTTTTTTTTAATATCAATAAATTATCCTAAAATTAATTGATCTATGCTCTATGATGCTGGATCTCATCTCTTGCATCAGTTTTGAGATATTCTACTCTTATGTTATTGTTTACAGGTTTCATTGAAAGTGTTGATTTTAGTGAAATGTTATGTGATTCCATCATTTTTATCCAAATTGATTAACAATGAAAATCATGATTTATTTCAATATCTCATACAAATTCAATTGACCAAAATTTATTTCAAATAATATAATAAAATCTATTTCTAGTTTATTTGGAGATTTGAAATGATTTTCACATGAGAATTTGAAAATCCCCAAATTTAATATAATTGGGGTGTGTGTATGGAAATGTTTAGATTTTAAATTGACTAAGAAAAATTGGTTTTTTGACGGAAACAATTTCAATGAAAATTTTTAATATAGTTGTTAAAATGAATTTTCAAATAGATGTCTTTGGATTTGAATATATTTAAAACCTGTGAAAATAGATTAAAATGTTTTCATATAAACACATCTGTTATATCTTGTTAATGATTCATTATGTTTATTTACACTCTTTCTATTTTTAAATGTAAATTTTGTATAGAAATTGAATAATGTGATTTCGTTTTATTATATGAACAATTAAAATAATTTTACAATCATTAAAAATTTAAGGGAACATGTAAAACATAGGTATTTGGTGAGTTATTAGGTCAGACATTATGTTATAATGACATTATAAAACATACAGGAAATAGGTGACATCCCCGATGGGATGGTGAGGATTTACCTGTGACCAGGGTCATTAGAACATGTGTATACACATATTGCTGAGATCATCATGAGATTTTTCAGTCCTAAATCTAGATTAAAATATTACTTGTTTGGTATATGACCATGTGCTTCACTTGTTTTATATTTGATATATAAGTGTATAAATTTTTACAAAACTTCATTATATTACTTTTGGATTAACATAAATGATATCATGTAACATTTTTAATTTATCCATTGTTTTAAATATATTCTATCACATGTAAATCCTTTTCTAAATGTATTTTTTCTTCATTTTATCTATATACGATAATTTTTATAAATACGCTTTCAAATTTATAAGAAATGGTTGCTATAAAATTTTAAAGAAATAATTTAGTTAATAAATATTTGGAATTTTTATGGAATAAATGGTGAGACCCAATATAGATTTTTAACTCACACCCTATAGGTGACTTTGGATGCTTGTAGATTATCTCATTCATGGTTCATGTAAGGGGATAATATCTCATAGAGTTAGATCTAATTTTTGCGCATTGGATGTGGTGAGTTGTCTCTTAATGGAATTGGGTTGTTTTTTTCCTATTTTCCAAGATGATTTGTTATAAACTAGTTTTCTGTATTCCATTCTGACTTCTGGTACTTTACTAAAAGAGAATATTATTTTGTTATGAATACAAACTTGTCTATTTTAACTTCAATATTACTTTTGGGAAGAACATTACCACTTTTAATTATGTGGTTCCATGTTCTGGTCGCCGACCAATAGGGATCTTGAATTCCCTTTTAGCTATTTCTGGGCTGACTCAATTACCGTGTCACAAGTAATTTTGGGCTCGTTCATATCATATATTTTTTTCGAAACCTCCATAAATAGTTCAATAGTATTCAATACAATTAAATTTACTTATTCATATACCGCATATATTTATTCATAAAAAAATATCATAAAATAGGGAACATATTAAGGGTTATCTTCCCTTAGTCTAAATACAACCTTGTAAATAAATCAATTTTCCAATATATCAAATTATTTATCCATAATCATTTAAATCCTTTGTGAAAAAACATGGACTAGAAAATCCATGTATAATTTAGAATTATATAATATATTTTGGGAATCAAAATACATAAAAACATCAATTGATCCACCTAATCTATAATCCATAAGATGGTTTTGTCATCTTATTAAACAATACATATTCCCATTAATATTTCATTTATATCCTCATCATCATCTGCAACATAAAAATTACTCATACAACCAAGGGGATTTTTTTCAAGTTAATTCCACTTGGGACATTGATTTCCCTAATAAACAATCATTACACACATAAACCATTTAACAATTTTTGATGTATTATAGAGGCCAATATTCATATCCTCTTCAGTAACTGTACTCTTCATTTTTTATTTATAGTCACTTTTGTAATGTTTTCATTATTTTCTATAGTCAAATGACCATCTTGTTTGTCAAAGACATTTAATTAGGTGATTATCTCCACATTTTTGACACAAAAGTAACTCAATCTTCATTCTTCTATGGTATCTAGTACCTAAAATCTTCTTGAACTCATTCTTTCTCTTCCATGGTGAATATGAGAGTTAGTTATGGTACATGTTGTCAGTCTTATTATGTGAAATCTCAATTGGGATGATCTGAACATCCCTCACTCCTATGATCATCCCATTTGACTTATCAATATATAATTTTTCATTAGATTCAACATTAATTTTGTTCCTTTCGGCTCGTCTGTTGAATAAAACTAGAAAATATCATGTGAGTGACACATATCATAGCATAGAACCATGTAATCAAGAAAATAAATTAATAATAGGTTGTCTAAATTGTGAATATTTACTTAAAATATTACACATCAGGTTTATACTATGATATTCATAGAAGAGATGTATAAATTTTTTAGGGTGGTACATAAAGTGTTTTTTAATTCCTAAATCATATCCCCTAAGAGTATTAAACCCGATTTGCCGTAAGGCATGTTTTCTCATACTAGGTTATGCCATGTCAGGCCTGAAACACCTTTTTAGAGTTATTACACCTTGGTACATCTGTTCCATATCCCCATCCACTTGTAGTATCCAGACATGGATGCATTTCAAGGACACTACACAATATATCATTTACAAAATTTCTAATACTTTTTCCTAAATGAAAACTCATACTTATACTTATCTATATATATAAATCATTAAACATATCATTAGAAATAATCCTAGAATTCTCACTTAATATTTCTCAATAAATATCCCAGAATATGAATAATCCATTGTTATGATACCAAAAATAATGACCCAATAATATTCTATATATAATATATGTAATTTTTGCATATTTGTTATATTATTATACTAACTATTTCCAATATATTGTATTAGTTTAGAGCCTTTCGAAAAAAGTAAATGTAAAGACTTGTATATAAGTGAGGTATATTGACTCTCACTCATACAACATAGAATATCACCAATCATAAAAATATCATATATTAAATATATCTTCGTAATCTGGGGAAGGAAACATAACAAGGGTTGATCTCAAATGCTTGTTAAGCATAAACAAGAGATACATGTAAGAATAAAAATGCGCACAAGGGTATGATAAAGTAATCATAAAATTAGAAGGTCACACATTGTACTTCAAATATCATAAACATGAATCATGACATAAAGCATGGACGTTCACAAGACATGAATCGTAATAAAATAAAGAACATATGCCCTGAAATCATAACATTGGAATAAGACATGGAATTTTCACAAATACATAAGAACATAAATTGATTTCCATAGTTTTCAAGTAATTACTACCATAGCCATCTCAGTTTCATGGGATCACTCCCCATACTATATTGGTAGTCTTGTTTCACTCCTAAGGCCATCTAGTAGAATCTTCTCACTCTCTATACCATCATGGTTGTCATAATTCTCTCTCATAGACATCTTTGTATTCATGATATACTCCCAAGAACATATTAGTCTATTTCAGAGGGTATAAATTATTAATCAATGCATCAGAGGGAGATATATCTCCTTCAGATATTATAGTTAAATCATACATACATTTTCCAAAAGATCTTAAAAAATTATATCATAACCCATGAATTTAAATGGGTATCATAAACATGTAATCATATCAAAACCTATGAAAAAGGATACATGTTTCATTATCATTTCATCAAAACAATAACCCTTAAAATAATGTCGTTCGTGAAATTATATTACCCATTAAGGATAAATGTGTCTCATAAACATCCAATCATAAAAACATAAAACATTCATAGAATGAATATGGAATCAATCAATGAATCATTTCCCTTGAAAGAAGTAACTAAAACCACCAAATGACATCTTAAAAGAGAAATAATTTCATATAATATTTTAAAAACCTATCTTGAAGAAAATATCCATTATAATTTGAAAAAAATTTAAATATAAATCCATTCCAACCTATTTTTATGAAAATAAACTTGTAATATTCTAAATGAATTCTTGAAAACATTTTCAAAACATTTTAAACTGAAAACTGTTATTAAATTTGAGTTTATATAATATGAAGAAATTAATTTATAAAAATAGATTCATTATCTTGTAAATAAAGCATCAATGGAATTATGTTCATGACGACAGGTAAATCCATGCTTTCGGAAAATTCCTTTTTCTCCATAAAAATATTAGAAAAGTGTATTGATCGAAAATCAAAATAAATATTCCTTCTTAAGACCGCATATGTTTTAAAATTTATTCATGAGTAATAATTTCTTTTAATGATAATTGGATATAATTATAATATTGTTAGAATCCTTTTACAAAATATGGTTTTTAAGGAACACATTTTACTACAAAAAGAGAGAGACAAATTCTGACATTCATAAGAAGCTCATTCTCGATAATAATTTATTCCAAATAGTGTAAAATGGAAAAATAAATTGATTAAACAAGAATAACCTTATGTAAATATAATTAATGATAGTACATTAGATATGGGTCATAATATTTCTTCAATGAAATCATATTTATAAATAATCTCGATAAACGATGAGGTTGTTTCAATTAACAATTCCTACATTGTAACAATGAATCATACACACAATGAATGAAAATAAGATAACATGATACTTAAAATATCATTCAAAATAATATTCTTTAAATAACATTTCTATTTAACCAAGATACCACTAAAAATATTATTAGCTCATAACAGAATTAGTGTCTCAATGAAATAAAATTGAGACAAAATTGTCTTATCAATTAGGTTACTTGTGAAACATTAACCCCATGAATGATAGATCATCGAATAGTTATTTAAATACGTAAAAATTTAATAATCATATTTATAGAATCATATATTGGTCATTATACACACCACACCAATGAAATGAGCAGTGTATAAGGAATGAATCATATGCAAATAAAAAGTGAATTGAAATTCTCCTACCTTGTGTCTGGACTCACAATGTACTTATAAAAAATTCATGTATATTAAATATATATTTTTAAAAAATACTAAAAAATACCATATTACTATATACAATCCAATATATGGTTATATTATTACATTATATAACCCTCTGGTTAATAAGTATTTTGTAAGGTTTCCATTTGGGTAATAACTGATTTTTTCTTCGCATGAGACTTAATTAGTTATATATTTGGACCTTATACATATATTCTGATTGAAAGGGTGTAAACCATTATATAAATTCTATTTGTATTCAATGTATTTGTAGTATAATAATCAATAGGATATAGATGTATGAAATTGAATACACCTTTTAGGGACACTATTGGTCGTAAGTGCGCATGAACAATGTTTCTGTTTTTATTATTATATTGAAAGAATGAATGAAACTGGAATATATGTATATATGATTATAATTTAATTATTGTATAATTATAATTATATATATCACATAATTTTACTCTATCCACCCTTAACCTATTCGATGTTGTGTGTGAAGGTATCACATCACTTTGAGGGGCAATAGTCCACATATCTTCAAACAAAATTATCATATTTACACAAAATGAATTGTATAAGGATACGTGTTTTAAAATAATTAATAAAGAATAAATAAATTATAAATATTATAAATATTGTAAATATTATATATAAACATGGTTTCCATCATAAATCAAACCATGTTAGGCAGTAATGGAAAAACAAAAAATCATTGTTTTGCGAGTCTAGTAGTAAATCGTACACATAAATAGAATGTTCAATACCAATTAGATGGAAGTGTGTGTATCTATATGTATAAAAAATATTAGAAAAACATATCAGTGTGTTTATTTTACTAATTTTTTTAATAACCATGTAATAAGTTGAGTTATGTGAGTGGAGACTGAAAATAAGAGAAAGGAGCCTGCAAAAGGATGTTATTACATCTTTGTGAAACTCCACTTCATTTGAACCAAATGGATTCCATTGATTTATTTTGGCCAGAGTATAGGATTCTATTTGTGGGATTTTTATGATATTTTTGGATAGATAATGGTCCATAAAAGCTATCTTGATTGGTGTGTGGGTGTTGGAAGACAAGAATAGTCGATGAAGAGGGACACTCTTTCACATTTTGGGAAAATTGATTTCCACCCATGTTAACCCCATGGAATGTGACTCACATAATTTCCATCAATGAGGAAAGTGATTTTTGCTCGAAATATGTTCGACCAATGTCTTTTTATAATTTTTATAGGGCATTTTAGGTCTTCATATTATTGTATGGTCCATTGGTAAGCTAATTTTTCGCTTTATCATTTTATGTAATATTAATTACAATCACTTAATTTTTCGTAAAAAATCAAAGTTTACCTTATTATATGTAAAGACATGGATTTTCTTTTTAATTGTTTTAATGTATAATATTGGAATTTTAAGAGTTCGTGAAAATTGACGGCATGTGATTCTGAGGATCGGTCTGCCCGTAATAAATTTCAGAACTATTTTTTAGGTACATTTAGTAAACATGCGAGCAGGTTTTTGTAACTATTGAACCGGTGCTCAGAATTGAATTATGAGGACACTCTTGAACTCACATAACACATAATCTTTTTAGGATACCTTCACCTCAACCGCAGTAGGATGACGGTGGAAGTAGGTTTTTTCTACCCATTAGTGGAATACAAAAAAAAGTGAAAATAAAAATAAACTAACTTTATTTTTATTTAACTTTTGAATTCTTTTGAATTCAATGGTGGGGACAACACGACCCTTGAACTCCCCATTTAATTTGATGAAACTTTTGGTTTCCACTCACATTGATGTGTCAACTCAATTAGTTTAATTAATGAACTTAAATTTATTAATTTGGATTTTCACCTCTTGGTTGGTGGATTTGCTGTTAAAGGATAAGATTAAGAGAATTGTGGAGAAACATTCTCTCCAACGTAGAACATCTTCTCCAATGAAGAACACCATCGAAGGATATCCAATGAAGAACGTCTTTAATGATGAAAAACTGACAACCATCCTTCCCTCTCCTCACTAACGTCAGTGAATCATCGAGGACTAGATTGTTTCTTTATTATAACCCTTACCAATTCTTGTTGTTCTCCTCGATTAAAGAACAACTATGTTGATTTCTACCTTTCAAACATCGGGATTACAGGCCATACAAACATGGCCCGACCTCTCCACAACCCTTTTGTATTTTGGTGTTCTTCGAGGATTTATTTTAGGATGAGAAATTTCCAACCATGGTGGTCTTGAATCGATGGAGACGCCCCGAGATGAGTGCAGGAGTATGAAGAATGAAGAATGGTACACCGGGGTGTGCCTGGAGACCCGAGGAACGTCGACAGCAACCTGTTCTGGAAGTGCTCAAGTGCATTGGATGGAACTCCGGCCGGCCGCGATGTCTGGGGCGGAATGGCCACACCGCCTGAGAAGTGTCAAGGCACATCAGCCATGGTGTTTGGCGCTCAGCTGGCTGCATGAAGGGGGTGGTGTCATGCGTCGTCGCTGACAGGAGTGTAGGGGTCACGACATGAGGCTATGGGGGAGAAAGAGGGGCGGCCAGTTCGATGGCAGCCGCCAGTAGGGGCTCAGTGCACGATAGCGCTGAGCAGGTGGGCCGGCCATTCGGCCAACAGGGGAGCCGAGCGGGACCCTAGGTCTCGCGTGCCAGCTACCAGTGCCATGTGGTACCGACTGATCGACCACCCATCCTGAACGACCCAGTTGTTCGGGGTACCTAGGGGGCACTTCCCCCCCCCGGGTGGTGGTGAGGTCGGACCTGACCATGCGGTCACCCATCGGTGGGCTACACCGGTGGGACAGGTCCCACCGGCGGGCCGGGGCGGACCCAGGTCGGGCCGACTCGAACCGGAACAAGACCAGAATCAACCACATTTCAATATTTTGGTTATAAATTGACCTATGTGTGTCTCTTTGATGAACCGTCTACGGCGCTTGAAGCCATGGATCGAGATGGTCCTTTTAATAAGCCCCACTTGAGTTTTAGATAAATATCGGGTATGGTCGAGTTTGACCGAACACGAATCCAACTAAGCCCTCAAGACTAAAATGCAAAAAATGTACAGACCAGGAATCTGATTGAAATATTGTTTATTGCGTTGGGACCCCTATTATGTGGAAGTTATTTTGGATACTTTCTCATGGTACATCATGGATGTTAGAGTATATACCTAGGGATTGTGGATCGTACCCTCCCAGAATCAAAAAAGACTAGTGAGGGAACCCACTGACTGGCTTTAACATGAGAAAATGTTATTATGTGGGTCTGTGTTTTGGGATCTTATGTGGTTCTAAGTTCTAGTATCAAACTTATATCTACTGTAGGAATCCATGTGGGACTACTCTAGGATCCTAAGTGGGTCGGTTGTACAAGGATCCTTTGTGGGTCTGATTATTTAGGATCCTATGTGGTTCTACCACTAAACAGAGTATGTTGATTCAGCAGTTACATATAATCATCTTTACTATTGTACATAAGTTATACAATGTGTGAGGTGAGTCTTACATTTGTGGTATTCATTTTTTTGGAATTAACTTGGTGGAATATATATTAGTGGTGGTACGTTTTTGGTATACATTGGTGTGGCTTTTCTTTTGTGGTACTTACCATTGGGGTGTTACCTTCATGGAAATATTTCCTCAATGGAACAGTTGAGAATTTGGCTAAAAGAGTTGGGCCATTTGTTTCCTCATGAGTGGGATGGGTAAACATGATAACGTACGTAAATGTATGGGCATATGCATAAGTAGGGATTTCATTTGTTATCAGGATTTTTCGTTTATCGTTTGTGGATTTTTTGTGACCTTTGAGGGTCTAGGGGTCCCTACTACATATCGTTATAATCAACCCTACATGGGATATGCCTGCACCTTGTTGTGTTCGGTGATGATGATGGACATCGCTGATGGAGGATGAGGGTACGAGGACTGGAGGTAACACGGAGGTGGAAATTAGACGAGGCATACTGCATAGATGACTGTTCGAGAGTTGTACCAACCCTTCAGGTAGGATCCTTGGCGGGTGTTCATTTGAGATCTTTTTAGTTTTACTTTTACTTTTCAGTTTACATGAACTTTTCAGTTGGGTTTGTATTCTAGCCCCTTTTTCATTCTATACACACCCTATTTACTATATAGTTTCACTTTTTGATTTAATCCTTCATTGTGCTTAGTTGTTTGAGTTTACAGGTTATAAATGCAATGCCTTCATAGTTTTAGGGAATACCTTTTTCAGTGCTAGTCGACATCCCCAGCCCTATGGAAGGCGGGCTTGGTGTATTCACAGCGCAGGCCCCAGGGGATGGGTCTGAAAAATTGGTTTCAGAGGAGTTGGTTAAACGATAGAACATTGGACTATGATATTCTAAACAATAATAGTGTGATGATTTATGAGTGTGGTTATCAGTTTAGGGAATCCAGTGTAGGTGCAGAGGCCGATGGATCCATACACCAGGACCATGATTTATGATTTCTGACTCAGTGCATGAAAACAACGATTTCATGTCTGTTTTAAAAGCTTTCTTTGTAATATATTTAAGTCATCTCATCGGGTATAACTTATTTACCATGATGCACTTGTTTCATTTCAGGATTTTTCCACACATACATCAAGCTAGGTTTCCATGAAGAGTACGTGATGATAGACCCACGAGCGATGAGGCCTCGGGGAAGGACCCTTTATCAGTAGAGGCATCATTGGAGGCATCAGTGGTATCATTACCCATTTTTCCACCAATTCCTCCACCCCTAGCAGCGAAGAGTGCACGTCGCTTGAGTGTGTTTCATGAGTTCCAATGCCAGAGGCCACCTAGGTTTAGGGGTGACACGAACCCACAGGCAGCTGAGGATTGGCTGGAGGTCTTTGTGAGTGTCTTCCAACTGGTAGGGACACCAACGGATCTCATGATGGTCATTGTCATTAGTCTTCTATAGGTAGCAATAGGTAGATTGAAGGGCTTGATGCTCAAGGTTCATGATGAGGTGATAGTTCACTGGGAAGACATTGAGAGCTTGTTTTGGGAAGAGTTTCTGCGAGTGACCTTTCGTTTGCATAGGTCACCCGAGACAGATCCAGTCATGTGAGGTGCAGGCAGTGTTAGGCATGCGGCAGGCAGGGTCATATGTCTCGTAACTGTTCGACCCGCCGTACGGATGAACAACAGATGGTCAAAGGACCGCCCGGGTAGAGACAATGGTTCGGACATGGAGGTCTGTAGGGAGAAGGTAGAAGTGGTAGAGGAGCTGGTTATGCAGGTGGTGGTGGGTGAAAATTCGAGGTGTTACCACCACCAACACTAGGTGGTCCACCCCAACGACAGGGAGTAGGTGGATTGGGGTGAACTCATCTCCAGGAAGCTGAGGCCTATGACCACGGTGCTCTAGAGATGATATGAGGTATGATCTATGTCTACTCCACCATAGTTGTAGTACTTTTAGACACATGTTTTGGTCATTCTTTAATTTACACTACCCTCGTTTGGTTCTCGGATATTCTGGTGGATTCTTTTCCTTGATCGTTATGGATAGAGACTCCTTCATGAGAGGATTCAACGATTACACACTAGTGACGGCACTGCGATATTACTCTAGGAGGTGAGAGCTTGGACTAGGATATTCTAGTAGCATCATCGAGGAGTTATGACTTCATCTTAGGTATGGATTGGTTATCTACATTCCATGATCATATCGACTGAATTAGGTGAAAAGTGTGGTGTATCTATGAGGAAGGTAAAAGGTTTACCTTCATAGGCAAGAAATGAGCCTTTGCCGCACAGGATGGACTTACCTTGAGGATAGTGCTGCTGATCACTCATCAGTTTGCTAACCTTACCATCCGAGTGCTTGATGTGGAGAGTCTGAGTTATCCTGTAGTTGTGGACTAGTATGCGGATGACTTCCCTCATGATGTTTCGGGTCTACATCCACGCAGAGTGGTGGACTATTTCATTGACTAGTACCCCGATACAACAATGGTATCTAAACCAGCATATCTTATAGCTTCTATTGAGATTTTTGAGCTATAGGTATAGCTCGAGGACTTACAGGGGATGGAATTCATCCGTCCATCTGTTTCTCCTTGGGTAGCCCCAATTTTGTTTGCCAAGAAGGCGAATTGGAGCTTGAGACTTCATTTTGACCATTAATGCCTAAATCAGGTGATTGTGAATAATATGTACCCTCTCCCAATGATTGATGACCTCTTTGATCAGCTGAAGGGACACATAGTGGTTCTCGAAAATAGACCTCAGATCTGGATATCTCCATCTCAGAGTATAAAATGATGATGTGGAAAAGATGGATTTCATATGTTGTTATGGTAGCTACAATTTCATAGTTAAGCCATTCGGCATGACTAACGGTCCAGCAATGTTCTTGGCACTCATTAACATGATATTTTAGTCAACCTAGATCAATTTTTTGTACTCGTCATCGTCAACATTCTGATCTACTCGACTATTGAGGTGGAGCATGCCTATCATTTACAGATTGTTCTGGACATACTCCGAGAGCACCAGAATTATGGTAATCTCTCGAGGTGTCAGTTCTAGATCCGAGTGGTTCACTTTCTGCTACATTTAATCTCAGAGGCTATAGTTGTGGTGGATCCAGCAAAGTTTGAGGCAGTACATTCTTGGGATCCACCTTGGAATGTGACAGAGGTACGAAGTTTCTTGAGTTTGGCCAGATACCACGAGTTATTTGTGCTTTATTTCTCCATGTTTGAATCACCATTATTATTGTTAGAAATGAATGGGAATCCATTCATGTGGTTATAGAGATTCTATGTGATATTTAGGGAGCTCAGGTAGAGGTTGACAGGTGCCCACAGCTTGAGGGTTCCGGAGGAGGTCATTGTGTACGTAGTCTATAACGACGCTTCACGGACCGAGCTCGGACATGTCCTAATGCAGGAGAGAGAAGTTATCACTTATAATTTGTGATAGTTGAGACAACCTGAGAAGAACTATGCAACCCATGACCTTGAGTTAGCATCAGTGGTCTTCACCTTGAAGATGTGGTGACACTATCTGATGGGTGAGCATTTTAAAGTATACTCTGATCACCAGAGTCTCAGGTATATCTTGTCGCAAAACGACCTGAACCTGAGATTGCAGCATTCACTAGAGTTCCTCTAGGACTATTACTTTGATATATTCTATACAATTGGGAAGGGGAATGTTTTAGTAGATGCAATCAGTAAGAGATCTGTTATATATCTTCTAAATGAGGCAACAGAGAAGCTGGCCACTTTATAGGTATCCTCTATGGAATGAGATAGAGAATCTTTTAATCAGTATCATACAGTCACTGCCCCACATCCTCAGTGAGTCATGGAGGTGCTTAATGGGGACACTGACATTGAGGCTCGATGTGTTCATATATCCATAGTACAGACACATGATAGATTTTATAATAGTGGGGAGCACATCATCCTCTTCGCAGGGCGTACAATAGTACCAGTGGCTTTATAGGGGGGAGTGTTGAGGGAGTTTTATAAATCTTTTCTAATGGTACATCCAGGACTAGAGAATATGTAACAAGACCTCCGATGAAAACACGGGTCCCCAATAATAAATAAATTAGTAACAGATTTTGTCTCTCAGTGCCTCACTTGTCAGCATGTGAAGGCAGAGCATCAGGTACCAGCAGGCCTAGTTCTGCCTTTAAAGGTCCCAAAGTGGAAGTGCGGCTATATATCCCTGGACTTAGTGACAGTACATTCACATACCTTAATAGTTCATGATTCTATCTGGGTGTTCATCGGCCGACTCACCAAGTCGGCCCACTTCCTACCAATTAGGGAGAATGTTTCAACAGAGAGCACGGGACGCCTCTATGTGCAGGAGATTGAGAGGCTTCATGGATTACCCTTGACAATTTTCTCTGATTGTTATTCATGTTTCACTTCCTCCCTATGGAAGGGGTTATAGGATACTTTTGGGATGAACCTTCTTTTGAGCACTACCTTCCATCCTCATACGGATGGCCAAATTGAGCAGACCATTCATACCATCGAGGGCATGTTGTGTGCTTCTGTCCTTGACAACGGTCATAGTTGGGAGGACAACTTTACCTTGGTATAGTTTGCATAAAACAACGGTTATTACTCCACCATTGGGATGACACCATTATCGGCTCATTATGGCTGACCTTGTAGATCACCATTGTGCTGGACAGACCCGGGGGAGTCAGAACTCATGGGACCAGAGATTGTGTGGTTTACCACAAAGAAGGTGCAGATCATCTAGGATCATATGAAGACTACACAAAGTAGGCAGATGTATTATGCCTACAAGAGACAGATACCTCTGGAGTTCACGGATGGTGACCACGTCATTCTACAAGTCTCACCTCAATGAGGTTTTTGGAGATTTGGTCGGGGCAACAAGTAATCTACAAGGTTCATCATACCCTTTCATGTGCTCCGCAGAGTTTTCAACGTAGCCTACTGGCTTACACATCCCCCTTAGTTTCACCAAGTGTACGGAGATTTTCACTTATCCCAGATGAGGAGATAAGTGCATGATTCAACTCACATATTTGACCTGGGAGAGCTTGACATCGATGATGGGGTGATGTTTTCAAATGTTCCATTAAAGATCAAGGATCGATAGGAGAGATTCCTTCATGGGAATTTGATACCTCTGCTGTGGATTCACTTGAACGACACGAATCTCCAAGAAAGCACATGGGTGTGGGAGTCTCAGATACATGCCCAGTACCCCAACTTGTTTTCGTAGTGTATTTTGTGTCTTTAGGGGACGCATAGCCCTAATGTGGGTTGACTATAAAAACCATAATTTTCCATGTAATTTTTTTATTGGATTATATGGGATTTTTTCAAGTATGAAAAAATTGAAGATGCGTGATTCCAAGGCCTGGTGTACCCGGAATGAATTTCTAAATTTTTTTTTTTCAGGTATGTTCAGTAAATGTCTGAGTGGTTTTTTGTAACATTTGAACCGGTGCTCAGAATTGAAATATGAGGACACCGTTGAACTCACAATGCTGAAATTCATTTAAGGGTACCATCACCTCAACCGCAGTAGGTTGGGGGTCGAAGATGGTTTTTGCTACCCATCTGTAGAAAAAAAAGTGGTGATAAAAAAATATAACTTTATATTGATTTAACTTTTGAATTATTTTGAATTCAATTTTTTTGGACTATCAGACCCTTGAACTCCCCCTTTAATGAGAGGTAAATTTTCATTTCCCCACAGATTGATGTGCCAAAACAATTAGATTAATTAATGAATATAAATTTATAAATTTGGAATTTCACCTATTGGTATGAGGATTTCTCGGCAAAGGAGAATCTTGGGAGAATTTTGGAGAAATATTCGCTCCAAGGAAGAAAACTTTCTCCAATGAAGAACTCCGTCGAAGAATCTACAATAAGGAATATCTTCAATGATGATGAACTGATGACCTTCCTTCCCTCTCATCATTTATGTCAATGAATATTTGGGGTTTGGATAGATGCTTTTTTATACCCCTTACCTACTATTTCCATTCATCTCGATTCAAGAACAACTATGTCGCTTACTACCATTCTAATGCGAAGAGTGCAGGTCAAAAGAACACGACCCAACCACTCCACAACCCTTTTGGATTTTTGTGTTCTTCACAACTTATTTTAAGGTTGAGAAATTTCCAACCATGGTGTCTTGAATCGATTGTGAAGTCTAGATATGAGTGTGGGAGTCTACAGAATGAATAATGGGCCACTAGGACATACCTGATGTCCCAAGGAATGTTGCCGGAAACCGGTGCTGGTGACCGGTGTCGGAAGGGAGTGGGAGCGGCAGGCAGCTGTGTCGCCGGGCATGCAGAGGCCATGCCTAGAAGCCGCGGTGGTGAAGGAGGGGCAATGGGCTCTCTATAGGCCATGGGTGGTGGTGTGGCGCATGACCATTCCATACAGGCGTCTTGCCATCCGCCTAGCAGGGGAGCCGAGTGGGACCCCGGGTCCAGCGTGATTATTTTCAGTGGCACGTGGTGCCGGCCATTCATCCATCATACCCGAATGGACCAGCAATTCGTGGTGCCTAGGGGGCACCTTTCCCTTGGGTGGAGACTAGGTTGTACCCCACCAAGGGGCCACCTAGCCGTGGGATATAGCGTGTCGCCCATCGTGTGTTGCACCGGTGGGCCAGACCGAACCCAGCGAGCCGGGTCGGACATAGCGGTGTGACTCGGACTGACAGTCAGACCCTTTTCTAGCTGGTCGACCAGAACAGGGTCGAGTTGGGCCTGGCCAGGTCAGGTCGGGTCGGTCTGGCCGATGCGGACCGGACCTGGACCAACGTTGACCCCATTTCACTATTTTGGCTATAACATGACATAAAAGCATCTATTTGATGAACCATATGTGGTGCTAGAAACATTGGATCGAGAAGGTCCTTTTGGTATAGCCCAGATGATTTTTGGATAAAGATGGGATACAACCGGGTTGGATCGAACATGAATCCAACTGGGCCCTCATGGCTAAAAGGCTAGTAACTTACAGATCGATCGTCTGATTGACGCAATGTTTATTGCATTGAGACCCATATTATGTGGCGGTCCATTTGGTTAAATTTTTATGAAAAATAGTGGTAGTTGGAGTATCAACAAGTTTCTCGAGGAGAGTACCCTCCCAGAATCATGTGTGCTTATTTCAAGAAGCTTGTGGCTAGCTGTAACATGAGAAAGGGATTCGATGTGGGTCTGTGCTTTGGGATCCTATGTGGGTCTGTGTTCTAGTATCCCAAATGGATCCGCTCTAGGAATCCATGTGGGACTACTCTATGATCCTACATTGGTCTACTATAATAAGATCTTACATGGGTCAAATGATTTAGGATCCTACATTGGTCTGCCTCTCAACAGTGTAAGATGATTTAGTAGTTACATCTAATCATCTTTATTATCGTACCTAAGTTATACCTACTGTGTGAAGAGTCTTACATTTTTTGGTATTCTTCTAGGTGTTTTTTCCTTTGTGGTACAAACATTTGTGATGATACCATTTTGGTATACTTTTGTGTTTCTTTTCCTTTGTGGTACTATAATTGGGGGTGTTACCTTCGTGGTAATATTTCCTCGGTGGAACAGTTGAGATTTTGGCTAAAATTGTTCAACCTTTTGTTTTTTCATGAATGATATGGTTACACTTTATATATTAGGTATATGTATGGTAATATACCTAAGTAGGATTGTCAGATATTTTCATGCTTTTTGGTATATTCTTTGTGGATTTTGTTAGACCTTAGTGGGTCTCGGGGTACCTACTGAGTAATGTTATACTCACCCCTGTATGGGCTACTCCCGGACCATATTATGTTTGGTGAAGACGATGGAAGGTGCTAACAGAGGACAAGGGTACCAGGACTAGAGGTATCTCAGATGTGGACATTAGAAGAGGCGTACTGCAGAGACGACCATTTGATAGATATACCTACCCTTTAGGTAGGATCCTTTGCTGGTGTTCACTGGAGTTGTTTTCTGTTTTAATTGTACTTTTAAGTTTAGGTGTACTTTCCAGTTGATTGTGTATTTTGGCCCCATAGTTGTGTGAGTTTATAGTTTATAAAGTCAATGCCTTCCCAGATTGAGTGAATACGTCTTTCGGTGCTAGTCGCCAGACCCTAGACTAAAGAAGGAGGTCTAGGGGTAGTCCCGACATGGGCCCCAGGGGACGGATCGTGACACTAGATTTTATAAATTATTATGGTTCAAAATATAGAATTCATTTTAAATAGTTTCGATCATATGAGTGGAATAAATTAATTTAAATTTAATGTCGTAGAGAGGATGATGACGATGTGTTTTAATATAGAAAACATTTAATGTTGGTATGTTTGTATAATCGATTTGAAAAACAAATTAATTCAAATTACCTAAATTAAATTATATGATTAGTGAATTATTTAATTGAAAATAAAAATATATTTCAAATATAATTTATCCTTCTAAATAAATTATATGAAAAATATGTTTTGAATTAAATTATCGTAATTTTCACTTTTAATTAAAAAATTTAACATCAAAATAATACAACAAATTTACCCAAACCAAATTTTAGGGGTTTTATTAAAAATATTAAGTATATTTTGACTTATTGTCCATATTAAATGCTAAGAAAATTTTATTATAATTGATTCTCCATCAAATTGTTGTAAAATATTCTTCTTAATAATATGAGGTTTATGTGTGAACTTTGGATGGTTTTTATATTATGATTATAAAATATATTGGATGAGTATGCAAAAAAATTTATATGATGAGTAATGTATATATGAAATAAATATTTTTCAATAATATTTAATATTATAAGTTATAAGGAAAAAATAACATTGTGACTTAAAAATAGTTTTTGACATAACAATTCTCTTAATATTTAATTGGTCTTTATAACAATTTTTAATTCATTTTTAACTAATGAATTAAACCATGTATTTTCACAAGTCAGTTAATCCTTTTCATAACCATCAAAATAACATCTTGGATATAACCTATTATATTTAATAGTAATATGTTAGATAAAATATTATTTTTTGGTTACACACTATCATACGGGTAAAGTAAGCCAGAGAGGTAGGCCAGTTCTACATGTAACGTAAGATAACCTATGTGTTCCATGAAAAGAAATATAAAATTCTTATTGCGTGTATTTCATGATTAACATGGTGTTTCATAAAATGTTATCCCAAAATTGTTCTTTAATATAAAAGAAAATATTTTCATTGTTTCATAAATTCAAAATATCAAAATGATTAAATTAATTTGAAAAAAAAAATATTCCACAAAATCATGGGGGGTTACAATGAATTTGTATTAATAGATGTTTATGTAATAAGTGGAACAATTTCGACAGATAACCAAAATTATGGTTTCCTACTAATTATCATATGCTCTTAAAGTGGAATCATCATTCAATGATGGTCATAGTCATTCTATGAAGAGGGGATGATATGTGATTTTTATTTACGGTCATGACCATTATTTTCTAATCATAGAGATTATTGTTATATTATAATATTCGATTAGAATACAATAGATACCATTTTATATTGTCAAACAATTTTCATTTATTTTATGAATAGATAAATTCATGAGGTGAACATTATATATTAAAATGTAATATACATCTTATGTTCTCAATCGGATCTATATTATCCCCTATAACATATGCAATCAATTATTCGATGTTCTATTATGACATTCCAATGGAATAAATACTCTATAAAGGGGGATATTAGTTTTTCAATAATAGGTACAATACATCATACAATACCAAATAATCTAATGACATTATTATTATGTAAAGAATGAACAATAATCAAATATGATAGAAGTCATTAAAACATAGCCTAGAATTTAACTAAATAAATTAAAATATTATGGTGGAAAATAATAATTATTTATGTAGATATAAAATTAAAATTTTCCTACATCATTACCATTCCATTTATGTAACATTCCAATACATCATACATAAATAGTAGGGTATATGAAAATATTAAAACAACCCTATCTGTAGAGACCAAAAGATATATTGAGGGGCTATATAATTCTAATACACACTCATCAATAAATAATTCCAATAATTTCATCCAATTAATGGAATTAATATAAAATTAAAAATAATTATGTCGTACTAGTAAAGAATTATCCATATTCAAATAAAAAGTATATGAATTTCTAATAATTCCATAGTCAATAAAAAATTACATTCTTGGTAAACTTTTATCAATTTCTATGTAATTCGTATCATAGAGTAATAGATATACAGTTAAGAAAATAAATAGCATACATCAATTAGAAAAAATGACTTGGATTTGAAATTCATAATATTCAAATAAACATTTTTATATAAAATTAAGTGTTTGAAATTTGGATGGAATATTCATTTGGTATATCGAACCATGTGTGTATAAATGCCCACGAGTTGTGCCTCGTGAGATCATTGACTTAATACCCAACCAACCTTTCTCGTTCATGTTAGCCATTATAGAATCTACTAATATGACTCCATCAAGATTTGTATATCCATTTTAGGATTTAATAGCTAGTGAACTAGTACACTTTACATTATAAAAATTATAGTTTGTTATATAATATTTAGAATTGTGGAATTACATTTCTCGATTATTTGAGAATATATAATTATTATAATGGATTTATGATGATACTTTGTGAGTATGTATGATTAATAATATAGTTAAGGGATAATAATAAAATGACTTTACATTCTTGTAAGTATTGAAAATTTTTATTTTAAATCATATTACAACAAAATAATTTTAATTAAAAATAAAAGTGGTTCATTTGAAATCTTTTTAATTATTTAAGTTAATTTTCATTTAAAAATTTATAAAAAATAGGAATTTATTTTAATTTGGAAAATAATGAAAATTTTATTGGAACTTTTATAATGAGGTATTAGCATAATATTGGGCCATGTTATACAAGCATGGAACATTAATAAAGAGCATGACTCAATCGATAGAAATTGAGTTATATATTATATAACCCGAAGTCCAAATTCGTTTTTTAAGTCAATATTGCACCATAAATAAAAACCATATTATTTTTAAAATCCTTGTTAATATTCCTTTTAATAAATTTTTTATGTTTTTATGCCCACTTACTAGTATATTTCATTATTTTATGGCATAGTTTTTCCTCTCATCAACCACATGGCATTGTTTGGTTAGTTTCATTAAAATAGATTCAGTATGATTACCATGGTGAGAGGATTTATAAAATAGTTTATTTATCACTATGAATATAAAAAAATTATTTATATATTAATTAGTCTAAACAAGGTATGAAATTTGTTTTACTATTATCATATATTCCAATTATTAATATTGTCTCAATATAATAATGTTTATAAGGTTAAGAATACTATTATAAATAAATAATGATTTAAATTTAGAATTTATTTAATTTCAATATAATTATGTGTGGAATATATTTATATTATACCATAATTAATAGGTAATACATATTTTCTTGCGTAACAGTTTTAGGTGGTGTTTGTTTATATTCAATAGAGTAATATTTGGTGTCACATGAAGTGAGTTGTTGAGGTTAATCAAAAACTTTAATGATTATAGGGTGAACAATAACATCACATATCATAGTTGTATAATTATAGAGATTTTTGTGGTAGAGAAATGTTTCATTATAACTAAATTTCAATATTATACTGATAAAAGTGAAGAAGAAGATATGATTCAAAATCCAAATAAATTTGGTAACTCATACAGATTTTAGAAAATAATTGTCTCAAAATAAATAATGATGTACTTTTAATATTTTTGTATCACACCAAACATAAAAGGAAGTATTTATAAACACATGAGTTTAATGGATAATCTTTTTTTACTATAATACATCAAGTTATACCAGTTAATATTTTTGAAATTGACTATACGAAGTCAATACAATGATATAAATATTTATTTTAAATGTTAAACATGTGGAATTAGGGTGTTTCTTATTTATTTAGTATATTTTAAAATAAAAATATTAATGTAAACTAATTAAATATCCAAATAATTGGTTGTGGAAAAGGATGATTGGATATAATATTATTTATCTTCTTTATTAACGGTGAATATTGGTTTGAAATGAACTACACATTTTCATTATTCATTGATACCCCCCACCATAACAATTAATACTTCATTGGGACCACGAAAAAAGTGGTGTAGTTTCATCAACACATATACATTAAGACATAAAACATTAGTTATCCTAAAATAATCAATCATATTAACTTTATCCATTAAAATATACACATTTCATCATATGAAAAATTACAGTAGCTTGAAAAACCCACACTAAAATCCAATTTCATTACATAATAATTAGTATTTACCCATCAATGGTTTGATTTATTTGAAAAAAATTCCTAATAATATGGAATGAAATGTGATTTTAGAGGATATCATATCATAATTCATAACATATTCCACCCATAGACAACCCATTATTTGGTACAATTCAACACACAGAAACCATCATAACAACTTAAATGTCATGGGAATATACTCATTTAAACTATAAAATATATCTAAATACACAAATTAAATAAAATTCCTACATTTCAATATTAATCCATAAAGACCAAATTTGATAAAGAGTCGCCCATTTAATCTTTCTTCTATGACAAATACTATAAAACTATATAAATACTTTAGAAATCAGGGTTCCCTACATAAACCATCCATAAATTAGTCACTCAATGGTTTTTTCATTATCTATAGAACATAAACCTTCATTAAATTAGTATTATATATTTTATTCTCATTTTAATTCACCCCCAATGGGACTAATTTCTAAATAATCTTTCCATTTTCTCATTTAGTCCAATCATAGATCAACTACACCTTATAATATATCTCTAGACTATTTAGAGAACCATTAATTTCAGAACATTTCAGAACACCAATAAAAATATATTTTTCAAGCATTCCTAAAAACAAGAACATTAAACAAGGCCAATATACCACCACAGTTGGCCCTCCCGGACATATGTAACAATCTAATGCCCCCATAGTGCTTATTTAGTTTTTTTAACCATGATCCAATATATAATAAATTATATCATACACACAAAAAGCTGATATATTGGAAAATATAATGTTTTCCAATTACCTCATTTTTTAGATACATATTTAATGAATCTAAATTCAAAAGGAATTTGAGAACCATCACTCGAATACACCCCATTATATATTTCGTGTAAGGAGACTCCCAAAATTAATTATATGATGATATAATTAAATTAACTTATCAATATAATGACAGAGAATATTGTGAATTCACATTAAATTGATTAGAAATTAAAAATTCATATTCAATTAAATATTTAATATTTACGGAATATTTTTTTGTCCCTTAAAAAATAGAAACAATGACTACTCTAAATATGTTATATTATTCAAATTATTATTTAAAATAAATTGTATAAATTAATAATAAATATTAACAACATGAAATTATTATGATAAAAAGTGAATCTAATTTATAATTGTGTCCCAAATAAATCACAAAAAAATACTAGGATGTCAAGTAATGTTTACCAGGATCTAAAGGATTCAACATAAAATACCACAGGGTTCTCATCTGAAATCAAATGAGAATAATTAGGATGAATATATTAAGTAAAAGAGAGATGAAATCACCATTATGGAAGAATAAATAAAAATAGGTTGGCATGAATCAAATATGATTATTGCGGTGGTAGGGTATAAGGAGAGCACATGGCCAACATAGCTTCATCTGATTGGAGAGATGTAAAACCCTAAGATTGTCGAAGAATATAATTATATTATATAGAATAAATGAATGAAAACACTGAGCATTGACTAGAATCTAATACCCCAATACATTACCATTAAAATTTTTTCAATGAAATATAATCAATTTGAATTCATGTAGAATAAAAAACCCTATAAATTTTTTAGCCACCATATTTGACATAAAAAGAATGAGTGTTAATGAATCATTAAATATATAACACATATAAACTATCTATAAAATTTGTTGGTATGTAGAGTGTTACTAATTTATGAAATTTATATATACATATATATATATATATATATATATATATATATATATAATATTCCATATAAATTATTGACTATTTTTTTGTAAATAATAAATCAATTATTAGTGATGTAATTTTATTCATCAAAAATATTGTTTCTTTAAAAATTATTTATATTTATTTTCATGAAAAATATTATAATTCACTTTAGAAAATTTTAGGAAATTTATTTCATAAAATGAAATTAATTTTCATAAATTAAAATAACATAATTTACAGTGGATTAAATTCGAGGACTTTTTGGATAATATTTATTTTGCAATGAATATTTAAAATTAATGAATTTTTAAAAAATTAAATTTCTATTTAATGACATAATAATATTTATACATAAAAATATTTATTTTATGGTCTATAAAACTGTATAATTATTATATACATATAATTAATCAATGTAATTGCATTTTAATAATATTTATATTGGATTGTAGTGTAAGTAAATTATTGGGTTCAAAAAAGGTTTTTCTGAAAACTTGTATAAAGTATATATTGTTTCTCCACATAAATTAATTAAAAACACCTATTGAGGAAATTTTTAAATGAAACTATTATATTATATATAAATATATTTTAATTATTTTCCTTGAATTATTATTATTAGTCAAATAATTAGTATAATTTCATCTTTTACATGAAAAATACATTTCTTCAGACACTGATTTTTCATTCTATCTACATGATTAATCATTAATTAAATATTTCTAATTTTATAAATTATTGTATTCAAAAAGACTAAATATCTGCTATCACAATGTTTTATATTATTTAAAATTGTCAAATTATTTTAATACCGTAGTGAATAATGAAAATAGAAAATTTTAAATTTTTCAGTGATGTCGAAAGCATGTTTTCCAAGGATATATATGAAAATGAAAAGGTTCCAAATGATAAAATATATTTTATAAAATATATTTTTCCACATATTTTGTTAATAAAAATTAAATTCTCGGAAATAGTCCACTTCAAGGCTTTTTGGCATGTAAAAAATATTCTGACATGATTTTATTTTCAAACAATTTCATGTGTGCAACTCAACACATGTAAAAAACTCTATCACGTCTTCTCTCCCCTTCACACATTCAAATGTATTTTTTCATCATATCAATTCCAAAATTCATTCTCAACATGCCTAACCATTACCTTAACCCTTATTTTATTCTTAAATCCTTATTGTGGAGGATTTCAGTTCTTGCCTAAAGAGGCTTTCTGAAGAAGAAATGGCATGCATAATCAAGTGTCATTATTTAATTTCATTTTACACTCTTTAAAAAATAATTCAATTATTATTATATGATTAAAATATAACTAAACTATAATTATGTATTATTATGTTAATTTAATAACCTAAAATTATATCCTCTTCACTCAAATTGGATTCAAAATCATCATTCTGGTTTAAAACGGACAATCGCCTCATAAACTGATGTCATTTTTTTTATCATAACCTCTAATGTCTTATTATAATAATGTATTTAAAGTATATATATAATATTTATGAAATTTTTATACTTCTTGATTTATTATATCATTTATACCTTTCATGTTCATTGAGTGGGTGATATTATAACATCACTCATGGGCACAGGGGACTACCTCCTCTAGAAGCAACATGGTTCATTTTATAGTAATTATTTACATGAAATATCATAAATATAAATTTAATGAAAATATTTGATATAAATAGATTAATTATTATATTTATTAAATATTTAACCATATAAAAATGCAATATATCCTTTTCTTTCTTATACTTAAAAATTTTAACGATGTTTTTGTGCAAGTGGATTATCACCCCGAAAAAGTGATGTTATTATTTTTCATCCCCACAACATATAGATGGTATAAAAAAGTATATTTAATAAAATAAGAGGTTATATATTATATATTGACAATTAATAAAAGGAAAAATATTACATACCTTTTTCCAATAATTAATATTGAAAATGGAAGTGTTACTCTTGCGTATGTGTGGTTATTTGTATCCATCATTCAAATAAAGTTAATTTTATTTAAAATATCACATATTATGTTTTATTATTTTAATTGAAGTATTAAATTGGAAACAACTACTTATATTATATATATTTTAAATAATTACTTCTATCACCACGGTCACCACACTAAAGATTTATTGGAAAAATGATCCAAATGTACTCAAAACACCGGATGTGGATTAAACAGATTATTCATTTAAATATGACATTAAAATAAGAAAAATTAAAAAATTCTGTTTAGGGTATTAATATAGTAAATTCATATTATGAAATAATATAATTCATATAATCTTATTATAATTCATTTAATGGAATGAAATTCAATTCCTAGAATCGTGTTATGGTCTTCTGGTCTGAATTTTACTTTTTTGACACATATGTAATAATCAACACTTATCTATATTGTTTGGTGTATATACTACCCCTTTTAAATGTAATATCATGAATACTAAAAGATACATGCTATTTTTACTATATACCCTAATTAGTTCATCTAATATGCTTTGACATGATATTTTCCAATTGGAATAAAGTTTCATATCTGAATTTATTTTCAATAAGTTTTTATTGATTCTTCATTTTATGATAATGTAATATTATATGGGTAATTAATTTTAATTATTATATATTCTATATCCATTTTTATGTTGAATTACTTCTTAGTGAAAAAATGGATTCAATTATTAATTCTTGAATTCAAAGGTTTGATTTTTTTTAGTTTTACTCATCTCAAATTCTTCTTTCATTAAGACCTAATATTATGATATGATCCTATATTTAATTTCGAGTATTATATACAAATGCTTGGAAAATTTTATCCTGAATATAATTTTTAAACTATTTTAATAGTTCCATTTTATTTTATTCAGTATTGGGGATTTCAACTGATAAGTTACAAATATATTAAATGAATTTTATTACAATCTTCATTCGAGATTTCTAATGACCATTATTGTTTTGAGAAAATAATAAGACCATATTTCTTGAACCACATATCATTATTATGCACTAGATATCTTTATGGTTTATTTTTTTATTTATATTTACTCCTTTGTTGAATGAATTAATATCAACACATATATTATAAAGTGATACTGATGTTGTATTTTATTTTAGATTGGTTGTCTTTCTATTCTATATCTATATTTTATAAACCATTTTCTAAAAGGTTATTATATAATAATAATCTATTTAACAAATCCATTTACACGATTTTTTCATTGATTTAAGTGGTTTTAAAGGTAAATTTATTTACCTTTTTTGAAATGGGTTACTTTTGATTCACTTTTTTCAAATATTTTGAAATGAATTTTTATTTTCAGCACTTATGATATATATATATATATTTTTCTGCTATCATGTGATTTATTTTACATGATAATTATTAAATATGATTTGATGGGTGTTTTTAATTACAAATAATTTTGATATATTTTTTTAATTATTAGTTTTTTAATAAATTAAATGTTAAAATAATATTTTACATTAAATTTTTGAATGATATTTTATTTGTATTTTCATTCATCAACACCAATAAAAATTATAGAAAAATTTTATACAGTGGGGATATTTTTTAATGAATCCATCCTCTTTATTTTTATAGATTGACTATGAATTATTTGACGATATTATCATGGAAACATTTTCTTTTATATGGGTTAATCACGTTTTTAAATGAATAATTTTTTTATGAATTTTTTTATAAAATGAATTCCTATGTTACATTAAAATATTGTTGTTCATGGAAATTATACGATTGGAGTGCTGGGATAATTTTCTATGTGCCCAATATAACTTATTCAATTTTTGTACCTATATAAAACTGAGTAAAAAAAGTTATTTCTTATACCATATTACTTTGGGTGATCCCAATATAGATTATGCTATGAGTGAGCCCATATAGATCATGAGTTCATTGTAAGTGATGTTTTTGGATAATCATATTATATTTTTTCTTTATAGTTATTCCAAATGTGATGTATTTTATGGTTTATATACTGATGAAGATAAAATATGCCAATAAATTCTTTTTATTCCTTCTATGGTTTTATATGTTTCCTTTTATCATGATTTCTATCACATGTCTAGTTATTATTTATTCAAATAATTCTTTATATTTTGAAATCCATAGGCCTTGTTTTCATGTTTGAGGATCATTATTTTAATGGAATTAATCCATTATGTTATATTCATTCAATTTTATTTTTCCATCACACTATTATTCTCCTCTTATTCTTGGTGATGACATTGAATTATTATTGCAAATGTTAATCCTTATAACGAATTCGACATAATCCTTCGTATGATTCATTTTAACCCTGTTATTAATAACGACTGTAAATTGATTATATAAGTATGGATTTAAAATGGATTATGATGGTGAAATAATATCGAATATAAAAATCTAGGTATAGTATCATATGATGTTCACCTAGTTGAATGAGTTGTTTTTATTACTTTATGCTAATAATTTTTCCTTATTATCGAAAATGCTAAACCTAAATTTTTCATTATAATATAAGTGAAACCACTTTTTTCTTGTTATTTCCTATTTATTGTATGATGAAAATTTTCTCACACTTATTAGTATCAAAACTAGAAATCTAAAAAAATGATATTATCTCTGTATTAGGGACTGTATGTTTTTGTCATTTATAGCAAAGGCCAAACTTATGGTGGATTTAGAAATATCCATTAAAACATTAATTTTCTAAATCGGTTATGAACTATTGGGTACCCAGTACACACTCATCGAGTACCCAATGGCCCTCAAAAAAGGTTATCCTATATTCCTACCAAATAGTTTACACACTTCCCGATTAATGGATTCTTGGTGGAATATATTGTTTAATTATAATAGACTATTTGATGAAGAAACACATTTTTACTATTTATATACCAGGTAGCCTTAGTATCCACTTTGAGTTAACAACCACTTAATTCCATGACACCTAAAATAATAAACAATAACTCAAATATATTAACATATATATAAAAAACATTAATCGAGAACCCTATAATTGAAAATAAATTAAGAATCTCAATTCAAAAACACAATAATCATTAAATAATTAAAATTAAAACACCCCTCAACTGGTTCAATCAACCATAAAGAATGTGGATCAATTGAATAATGTTATTGAAACTGTAAGGTTTCGTATTTTAAAAATTACATAATCATGTTAATTCTACTACAATTTAATTTATTAAATTTTAAAAAAAATTATCGAATTTTTGAGAAATAGTAAAAAAACACGAAGACATAAACTCAAATATTACAAAGTAGACACCTCTACTCAGAATCCAATATTTTAAAATATGAATCTTTTAAAACAAAACCACATTCCATTATCTAAAAATAATTAAGAAAAAAATGATTTCCTCTCTTCCATTAACCATTCAAAAACCCTTTGAAAAACATTTTCAAACATGGTATCATTAAAAAACACTAACTAGTGGACATAAAACTAAATAATAAAACTGTTAGTAAAAAATAAAAATATTTAAAAATAATTTTGACCTTATACATAAAACACAACTAATTTATCTTACATATAGATATCAAAAGATTTCTTTTAAAACCATATAAATCATAAATCACTATGGTGACCTGTAGAATAATGTTTCTGTAAAACATACATATAATATACATATCCATGATAAACATTTTTTTAACTATAATGGTTAGTCTTGGAATAACCCAACACATTATATTCCCATCACCTCTTAGGAGAAACGTGATATCGTCACTTAATCTATTTACCAAATGAATCAGATTGAAATAATAGGCTAAATTTCCAACATTTTATCATAGAACCACCTAATATCATAACAATTCTAAAGAAACAAATCATAATCCAAACACATAAATCTCTCGTAAAAGAAACATTTACTTTGATAATAACATTTCCATTTTCAAAAAACGTTATATTTTTTCACAAGTCGAACACTAAAAAATGAAAAAAAAATTAGTTGAAAATAAAATTGAAAACATGTAAAGGAACATCAATGAATTAATTCCTCATAAAATATTGAAAAATACTTCTTAGAGGTTTATTTGAAATACATTCTTTCTAAATTTTGAAAAAAGAGATATAAAAGAATATTATTTTAAGAAGCTTTGTTACATCATGTTAAGCTTCTATAAAACCTATTTCAACATTTAGTATTTTGTTTAAAGAGTGTTATTAATTTTTTATCGGAATATAAACATTTTTAAATAATTTTTTTGAAATTTATATAAAATATTTCTCCCATTTTTTAATAATATTTAGTTTTATTAATTGTTCCAATTTCATTCATTTTATGGTTTCATGGTCGGTACATTATGGATTTTGACATAAATGTAAATAATACTATATTAGTGGAATGAAATGGTTTTAATACAATTTTAAAAGTTTATATGGCCCCATAAATCACATTCTATTTTAAACATGATGAGGTTTAATTTTCTATGACGTAAAATATTAGTTTCTTTTAATGTTTTTTTATCACTGAGAAATAGTTTTGGTAGATTAATATTATGTCTATTTATCAATTCCATGATTTCAGAACATATAACATATATATTAAATTTTAAAAAATTATAAATGAATTCAATCATACCATGTATGTGGTAATGGGAAATGAAAACTCTTTGTCCATGAAGGCGCTGAATTGGCATACCATGGTTGACGACATAATTTTTAATAATAAATGGTGATGATAGAATATTGGATATTGGATATTAGATTAACATAATATTATTACTATATATATGATAATTGATTCACCTTGAATAATTAGTTATGGGTTAGAATAGGGTATATGATTGAAACAAATTAAAAAGAGAATGATGAGGAAATTGCCTTTTCAATATCGTCTCTAGGAGAACATATGAAAAGAATATGGAATTGTTCTAATTGTGAGAGTAGAATCACAATAATTTGGATAGGGGTGAGATGAACATAATTTTTTAAGATATGGAAGAAATATTTGGATTGAGGATTTTAAAATATATTAAGGGAGGAATCCCCTTTTATAATTTATATGGGGGAGAAATTTTGTATTAAAAAAAACTAAAATATTCTAAGTCTATTATAAAGGTAATTACTTACAAATAATACTATAAAACTCATGGAAATAACTTTTTCATATTTTTAATTATTAAATATTTTTGTTCTTTTAAAATAATTTTTTAGAATTTCATAGTTATGAAAGGTCATTTTGCTTAAATATAAAGATTCACTAGTGTGAATATAAAAACCACAAAAATATTTTACAATTTGAACCAAATATTTTATAATATAATATAAATTTCATCGTTATCTAGATAATTAATGGATTGGCTTAATTTTTTAAAATTATATCTACTTTATTATTTTTAATATAATTTATTTGGTTTTTCAATTAATTTAATAATTACTTCCTCAACGTTGGGAAAGAATTTATGGATGTAATTTTATCAATTAAAAATAAATATAAACAAAAACGAAGAAGAAAAATATTTTATCCTTACAAATAATATTTTATCTCAAAAATTTTTTCTTCAAACACATATCGTAAAAATTTATACTTATTAAAAACAATAGGGTGAACACCTATAATATCTTTAAAATATAATATTTTTAATTTATTAAATTTATCCATGTAGCCCAAAATGTTCCAAAATTTTAACCAAATAAGATTATATTTCAAACATAGGAACACATATTATTTAATCTAATTCATGGTACAATTAATAGTTGTTCATATATTAATTAAAATCATTCAATGATTTCTCTTTTTCATGAAAAATAACTTCATATCTATTTCATATTAATTAAGGTTAAATATTTCAGATGTAAAAACTAATAATATCATAATATCATAAATATAAATAGTTTATTTTAATTTTATCATTTATATTTTTTCACTATATAAATTTATTCATATCCATTACAAGATAACTTATTTAATTTATTAATTGGACTTTTGAAACCTTGCCCATTCATTTCACAGGAATCTTGATTTGATTTCTGTCACATAACTAATAAATTAGAATATATATACCAAAATCATAATTGATGAATAATTATTAAAAAACAATTTTTGATAAGACTTTTTAGCCCTAAATTATTATATATAATGAACCAATTTTTTCTTTAACAATGATGTGGGGGAGATCTGTTTGAACTGATAATGATTTTTAAATTTATCAGAAAATAATTTAAATATTATATTCATTACATAATTTTTTTTATATTTTAATTTTTATATATTAATTTATTCATTAAATACATTTAATTAATATTATTTCATAATTTTGTCATGACGTTGATAATTTTTTTTTAAAAACAATATTTTATACTACACACCTAAAATTTATATATTTTAGAAAATTCTCAAATATTTATACTAAGTTAATTTTTACATGTGGAATTAAAAAATTAAATTATTTCAACAAAAAACAATAAATTTTCAAAATTAATCATTTTTATATAATTGTTTATGAAATTTATTTAATAAAAATATAATTTTAACGAATTTCTTTACAATTTAATTCATGAATATTATTAAATAAAAAAATAAATTATTCTTTTTAAACATTTTTTGTTGCAAAACATAATGATTTCTGTCTTTTATTCACATACATACATATTTTTTCATGAATTTTATACCTTATTTAGATGAAATATAAATTGTAAAGTTAGTAGAATGTAATTCAATATCCTAAACCATCCAACCATTCAATAACAATCCTAGTTAATATCAAATTTCCATTAAAAATATTCAAATGTATTGGTATAATTTATATTGTATATAGAATATGTGAAACAAAAAGTTTATAAAATTGAACGTATCTTCCATTATGACATATCTACAAAAAAGAAATATATAGATGTTTAACCCGATGAGTTTTATAGTATTATTTTTGAGTGGGAATATGTTTTCAAAGTAGAAGATACACATTTATATCTACCATTATCCATGTCTACCAATATAATTTCACACATTAAATAATATAAATTGAAGATTTAATTAAAATTAATTTTGTATAATGGACTTATATGCACATTTCAGTCACCATGGAGGGTTACAGATCACATTATTATAATGAATAATGTCTTAATACATTAATATTTTAAATATTAGGATATTAAGAATATCATAAAAATATATGAATGACAACTTTTTTTCCTCTTTGCTTGGCTCGATACTTCTCAAAAAAATGATTTGAAAAGGATATAAATTATTTGATAAAAAAATTGTGGATATATTGTATATCAACATTCAAATAAAATTCATACAACATGAGTTATTTGGCGTGTGATTTGTAGTTAAAAAATATATAGTTCTTTTCATGGACCTGAGGAATAGAGTCTATTTACATTAACATGGAATTTAAGTGGTGGTATTTAAGTATGATATTCAAATGTTCACTAAATTGAATGAAGATCCTGAGTAGAATTTCATTAATGTTCTAAAAAAATTTAAAAAGTATAATATGAATGATAATTTGAAAAAAAATATGCATTATATAGTGAAAGATACATTATTGGGCCATTAAATCTTATGAAAATAGATAATTTTTCATATCTAAATGATATAGGATTGAAAATAAATGGTGTAATTTGAAATTTGTGATAGAAATACCTAGTTTCCTCTAATTGAATTTGTATAATTGATTATTTGTTTAGGATGTTCATATGACTTTGAAAAACCCTTCACCATGTTTCGTAAATAAAGAGGCAAATATGAAAATATATATGAATGTGAATAGGGAATTAAATTATTCATCAAGAGGACACTCTATGAACTATAATTTGGTTATATTCTTGTAAGTAATAGTTTGTGATATAGGAGGATTAATTAATGAAAATACTATGTTATATAATCATGATTATTTATATTTTGATTGACTAAAAATCAATATTCGTAACTGTATTTTGTAAAATTATCCTGAAAAATAATCTATAGGTACAATTTAGTAATTCCATAACTAATGATAACCTCAAAAATCCCAATTTTGATAAATATAAAATATATAAAAATAATTAATTATTATAATATTAATTCTCATAGAAAATTCTTGACATATCCCAATGAAGTTTTTCTCATCTTTTAGAAATAACTAAAACATAATAAACAACCATCAAGTATATTAAATTAAATAGTTTATGTTAAAAATTCATAAAAGCCTCTATCCTTATAAAAGATAATGATTAAGGAGAATATATTCTTAATGGATATGTAAATAAATCACATATAAATCATCAAGTATATGATGATATACTTTATTTCTAAAATTATTACTCAAAATTATATATTGTAGATGATTATGGTGTCCTAAAAGTATGATGTTGAGATATTAAACAATGTTAAAGATAAAAGGGATGGGAAAAACTCAATATTAATTTTTATGAATTCGGGGATATGATATTTTTTGTTCAATTATTTTTACCACCAATTCAATATATAATTAAATATCTATCAAATTATACACATAACACCAAATTCTCTATACTATATAGTGGAAGAAATACAAATATATAGATCTAACAAACAATGTTTAAGGATAGATGAATGTATATTTTTTCTGTATATACATAAAAAAAATTTTTTGTAACAAAAAATATGTGGAAAATGATAAAAGATTGAGGGAATGGTGTTAACAATGCCTTTATTTAAATTAAAATAAGAGAACATTTCCATGTTTTTAATCTGCATACCTAATATATCAAAAGAAAAAAATTTAAAATTGGTTTTGGTGAATTATATTAAAATATACATATTCCATATCTTTTAATGAATACTTCTCAATAAGTCAACATTCTAATATATTAATATATATATGTATTACAATGTTGGTCAGACTTTATGGAATAATAATACTGATTATATCTAATTGAGAAGTGAGTTATTTCTAAATCATATAAATGATTTTTAAAAATTAATTAAACAAAATTTGAAAAATTAACATTCCATATCACCCAGAAATATATTTCTAATTGGAATATAAATTTATAACTCTAAAATTAATGCTTACAGGTAACACTATTTAACTCAGCAGAGATTGGGAACAATATATTCCACTAATTATAAAATCATATCAATAAAAATTCATATAGTCATTAAAATGATGTGTATGAATCCATTTATGGGAATAAATGTAAAAATTAAACAATGACGGTTGATGTTGGTGAAATCTAAATATTTGGACCAGAACTGTTCAAATATATAACTATGAAGTTCAAATCCACTAAATAATATAGAAGATGAATACAATTTAAATTGAATTGACATTACTAAATAAATTTATGGGACTTGATATTTTGGGTTAGTAATAACTTATTTATTTTAATATAATAAAAAATTAAATTAAATTTTGTGGGAAGAATATAATGTTAAAACCTATTTTGAAAATTCTTGTAAGAAATTATAGATAATGTGGAGTTCTCTCCAGAGACTACCAAAATCCATCAAACCAATCTCACATACCTGATTCAGTGCCCCATTATTTTGGACCAATCAAAATATTAATATCTTCAATAGCATCGATCATAATCTTCCTCAATCTAATGCAAAAACTAACTAATAAAACAAAGGATCCATAAACATTTAGGAATAATATAAATAAAATAATTTTATAATTTTATTTTTATCAATTAAAATAGTTTTATATTATTTTTCATTGAAAAATATTTTTCAAAAAGTTGTTTTCAAAACCCATTTCCAAAAATGTATAGTATTTTACATTAATAAATTAAACTCATCATACTATAAAGATTATTATGATAGGTAATATATAGATTTTAACAATAATATTTTAATAAATAAGTTTTTAGAAATTTATATAAAATAATAAGAATGACATCTGAAATTTAAAAAGACATTTTTTCAATAGAAAATTTATTAATATTTTTTATTTTTATTTAATTAAAAAATTATATAAATTGTATTATTTTAATTTCATAAATTTAATATGTTCATTTAAATTTTAATGTCTAAATTAGAAATGTGTTATATTTTTCTTTTTACCCAAAATTATTTTTCGAATGTTAAAAATATAGTTTTTACTAAATTTATAATGATTTAAACTATCCTAAAAAGTTATTATAAATGAAAATAATATAATACAATTTTCATGATCATATATTTACATAATGATATAAAAATTATATTTAAAAATTTTATTTTTAATTTCTAAATCCTTCGTAAGAAAACATAATTAATATTTTCTAATACAAATATTTATTGTATTTTTTTATTTAATTTTTTTTTTAAAAATAATGGGTTTTTTTTTATTTTATATCCGCGTGAGATTTTATTTTATAGTAATGAAATTTTATATCATGAATATAAATTATTGTAATAATTTTATCTTATTGATCAATTTTATAATTTAAAATATAATTTATCTAAAAACTTGTTACTAAAATTTATATATGCTAATATTTAGATTATTTATTCCTGCACATAGAAATCTTATATAATAAAATCTGTTTTGTATTAAAAATCCATAGGTAAAAATATTATAGTGAGGGAAATATAATTTTTAGCTGTAAAAAGTAAATTACAATAATAATAATTAGTCACCATGGAATAACCATAATTTGTAATATTGAAAATTATAATAGTATATGAATCAAAGCATTTGTTTAGTAATGTGTAAAAATTATTTATTTTGAAATAATATACCTTAACCCATACCCCACTCCATTAATATTAAAATTTTAACCATGTTGATATGTGAAACATGTGTTTTCATTTTATTAAGTTGAAATATTTAGAAATTATATCTATCACCACTTATTAAAGGGGAATCACACTACCGCATCACAAACACCCAAATTGTTCTTCCAATTTAATATCCACCCATTCTACCACATACATAATATTGTTTTTATCTTCTAGAATATTCTCAGGATATATTTTCCAACCTCAATTTCCAAGGGGCCTTCCTAGGGAAAGACCAAGTCCTCAATGTGATTATTTTATTTTTTAAATATATTGGTATTGATTTATGGGAATAACTATAAGATAAATTTAACCATTTTTATTAAGAAAAATGAAACTCGTATTTGTGTGTTGGCTTGATCACTACAACTGCAAACCATCAACATCTAGTTTTTCATCACCACATCATAATAGTAATAATATAAGGGAAAAATGGATTACATGGGAGTCCTATATTACTATTATTCTTTTTTATGGATGAATTATATTTCACCTTCATTCCATTCCATTCCTTGATAAAAAAATGTTAATCGTGTGTTGTATGCACATCCAACTATATGATGTAAAGTAAAAATATTTTATCATGTTTAATATTAAATATATTAAACCTCATAAAAACTGATTAACAACATTAAAAAAATCTATATAATATAATTAAAAATTTTAAATTATTATATTATTTCCAAAAAAACAACTTTCATAATAATAAATATCCATTAATTATGTTATGATGTTGTTTCAGTTAGTCAAACAATATAATTAAACTTTAATATAAAATTATAATGCGGAATACATTTAAAACTAATTTATATGAATTATATTATATACATATGTAAAAAATAATTTAATATTTTTTTTAGAGTTTTTACATTATAATTAAACAATTTATGCTATATACTGACATTATTTCCAAAAAATTTACAAAAAAACATTATCATCACATATTTCATCATTATGGATTATATCAAAAAATATACTATATTAAAAATTTATGATTATAAATATATAACAAAATAAAATAAAATAAAATATTTTATAAAGAAAATATTTAAATTTTTAGGAGCACGAATAGCAATAGAACTATTATGAAACTATTTAAAAAAATTATTATTACTTAGAGAAAATATTTAAAATAGATGTATGTTAGAAAATATAACAATATAAAATAATTACAGATGGATTTTATCAATTAATCAAAACAAGAATAACTATTCTAAATATGTTATTAATATGGTTATTTCTATTATATAAGTGTTTATATCATGACTAATTACGCATGAATTCAAGGTAGGGGTTTTATTGAATGGATTTCTTATTAATTTTGTTATAATATTTCTTACTTTATTATAATTTTAAATATTTATTTGACCATTACACTCAAATACTTTATATAGTATATCATACTTTTACTTGTGTAAATTGCATATCATTATTAGTAAATACATATTTGATTAAAAAATTTATGTAACAAAATTATATCATTAGTAATAATAACTCACATTCATAAAAAAAATATTTTCCCTTATGTCCATGATTTTCAATAGAATGTATTTTATTTTATGAAATGAAAATATGATTTTATTTCAATATTGTTCTAATTTGAAATTAGATCTTTTATGAAGTTAATTTCACTTTAAGTTACTATGATGTGGGGTTTTTAAAATGGAATAAATAACTTCATAAATGAATTTCTTATCATTATTTACCACTATATATTTATTAGATTGTTTTTTTTTCATTTAAATGATTTATTATTTTTATCTATTTATATTATTATTTTCAAATTTCATTACATTAAAATATTAAAGATGTTTTTAATGTGATTTTCACATCATCTTTAATTACATGATTATAATTTTTGTTTGAAAACAATTGTATCCAACTTCTAATTTTCTTCCAAGGATATTCACTTAGTAAGTGATGTTTTTCTATCCCTGTATAATTTATCACAATATGTTACCTTTTTAGAATGGTATTTTTAATATATTTTAATTTCATAAGTTAATGCTAAAATATGTTAGTAATAATATTATGAAATTAATTATTTTTACGAGGTTTATTTAATACATGGTGATGAATGATTTTAAATATGACCCAAATGTATGGACAACTATGGTCAAGGCCCTATATATCCATAAAATGCTATGGTTTTTGTTTATATCTCTATATATATCCAACATTATGCCTAATTAATTTGTTCACACTGGTATGAGAATAATGAATGATCTAATGATTTCAAGCTTGCAATTAATGTGTATATTCACAAATCCAGGATCATAATGAGTTTACTCATAATTGAATTATTATTATTATTATTGTGAATCATTTCCAAGATGAATATAATGTTATTCAAAATTACTATAATGAATCTAATTTCCTTGAAATGTGATATTTTACTATTTTGAATTATTTTTAAAATATACTAAACACTCATTTCATAATAATATTTTTTATGATTTTTAAGATTTATTTTTATTAATTTTTTAAATTATATGCTTTATTAATGATATTTTAATTTTCTTATGTTTCTATATCATGTTTTATGAATATCATTTATAGAATCATGATAATTTAATATGATATTTATCTCATCCTATTATTCTCATTCATGTTAATAACTTTATCCATTATGATATGTTTTTACCTTACTAATGTTCAGATATTAACCCTTTCTAATGATTCTATTCCCTATATGATTACTATTAAAATAACATGTGAGTTTCTTTAAATATGATAGATAGGAGGGTGATTATATATAAATGATTGAATGTGTTGTAAAATAAGATATCTATATTCCAAATTTTAAATAAATGAATCATTTTGGTCCACCAGTTGTGAGAATATTTTCGGAAATGTTATCTAAATCATGAAGTAAATTTATTATCTAACATATGATTATCTTTGGTCACATCATGTTGTATCGTAAGAGGGTTTAATGATTTTATGAGATTCATTAAATTATTATGAATTTTTGTTTATAGATATTTACTAAAAACCCCAAGGATAATTCAAAGGGATAAGTCTATATATAAGATAATATCTTAAAATATTGTTGATGTAGATATATTATAATTTTCATTTAAATAACATCATTCTACAGATATTTAATGTTGATACATGCTCCGACACAGATTTACTTATGTGTAATATGTCGGAACGATGTTAATTGGGTTTTGATTCACTCATCACCTAGTGCATGACAATGGTGAATAACTACACAAGTTTTTTTACAATCCTTAGGTATATATAATAGGTAATTTATATTCTCTCAAATGAACCAATTTGAATGATTTGAATACAGTATCATCTAATTAGGTTAGATGACCAGATATGTAAATGAACTTGTATGACCCTGGACAAATCGAGGAGGGTTATAGGATAAAAAAATGAATCATATGTAAAAGATGATTATTTTATAGAGTAATAAATAATAATAATTACAATTCCATAATCAAATTTTGAATATTATATAAAACAACTATGGTTTTAGTATTTAGTTGAAAATGGGTCATTGATTTGATGATAAAAATGATTTTTATCTTGAGAAAAATATGACTTATTCTATAATAAGATAAAGTACATAAATGGATTATAGTTATAGTATAAGCATGATGTCATAAAAACTATGAGACTGTCATTTTCTTAATTGTGTTTTTGGGGTTGTTGATGTAAAAAACCATGATAGTCTTAACTATTTCCATTAGTCAGTAATATTTATAGATTATATTACATAACATTATCCTTATTTTTTGGATTATTTTAAACGTCCTTGGATTCTAGCATAGTTGTTTTAAATTATTATTTATGGAAGATAAATTAAATTTTATTGATAACTCGTAATAGTGATTTTATTAAAATGTAATTTTTTTGGAATATTTGATGATGAACACTATGTTAAGGTATGGATAAATATTTTGATTAATATTTACATGATGATGAGATAATAATGTATTGATTTATTTTGAATATCAAATTAAGATATAGGGTATGAAAAACCAACATATTGATAATTTAGTCATAGAAATATCATTGAACGTTATATCCTTTTTATGATTATAATATATATTGAACAATGTGTAATTTTTTTTGAAAAGTTGTTAATATATTTTATGGTTAAATAATATTCCAATTTACAATGTAATATATGTTTTCAATATGTTTCAATGTCAAATATATTAGTCTAGTTTTGGGAAAGGTATATTTTAGAGAATGTAGAATTATATTGTATACATAATTGGCTCTATGATTCTATAAAAAAATTATCTGGTCTGGGGAATGATTAGTAAATTAAATTATAGAAAGTGATTGTGGTTTATGTTATATTATTACACAAATGACTAATGATAGATATATTATGAATACCCTTTTTTACATTCATTAGTGTGTAATAAGTAAAAATGTGAGGATGGAACTTATTTAAGGTTGTATAAAGTAACAACTCATGATTTTTAAACACTGTAAATTTATATTTTCTTTAATACCAAGTCACATAACAAATAAAAAAAATAATACTCTTAATTAAATTTAACCATGATGTAATAAATTTTTTAGATAAATATAATAATTAGTATAAAAAAAGATATAATTCCCTTAAAACATTTACATGTTTTCTTGTGATTAATATGTAAAAATGGATTCCTTCCGAATAACCTATTCAAAATGTTCATTAGCTTTTACCATAATAAATTAATTTTATAAAATATAAAAATATTTTATAATTTTCAATGTATATATTTATAAACTAATATATGTTCAATAAATACAAAATTTACATGAAATAATATTGAAGATACATCAAGTATAAAATGTAAATTTTCAATAAATATTATTTGTTTATATATGGTCATTTCATATTAATAACATATTAAATAATTTTTTTAATTTGAATTTCAAAAAAATATCATATTTTCAGTATTAATATTTCTTCATTCTTATTATGTTTAATTTTATTAGATTTTCCAGGAAAAATATAATTTTTAGGTGAATATTTAAAAATAAAGATTTTTTTTCAAAAATCATAGAATTATTGGATTTATAAAAAATTTAGGATAACATAATAACATATAAATATTTTTTATTATAAACTAATAATTTATTTTCTTAAACAATATATTTCAAAATATTATATTAAATTTATAAAAACTATTTTTAAAAACATATGTAATATATTCCTCTAAAAATATTTTTTTCATCACATCCAAATAAATGTTATTTAGGAAAAATTTTCATTTGGTTTTTATTCAATGAAACATAACATGAATCCACTTTAAAATTAACTGATTTTTATAATGAATATCAAATAAAATGGAAATTATATATTACACATAAATTTTATTATTTATAACACACTTTTTCTAAAATCATGTTTTTATGTGTAACAATTAGTAGAATGAAAAATAATGTTTCATACACATGGAAATTGAATTAGAAAAAATACAATTCATATATAGAATTAATTATTCCAAATTATTTAATAAGGAATAATATATTTTAATTCATTAAAAATAAATTATATAGATAAATATTAGTTACCACGGTAAAAAAATGGAAAAACTAAACATTATTAGAGTAAATCCGAAAAAAGAAAATTTTCTCATAGTTATTAAAATTTTTGGATGATGGATTAATGACCTTATGTAATCCCTCTCTCTATTTGAAAAAAAAATTAGTCTAATTTATATGTAAAGCATTTTCACTATTTATATTAATTTGAAATATTAAAAAAATCGTTATAAGAAATGATAAAAAGGACCTCATACCACCCATTATTGACAACCACAAAAAGCTCGTTACCTCTTTAAATAATCCAATTACTGTTGAACATGAATCCAATTTATTATCATTTATCCTCTGGTCATAATATATTGTCTGATAAACTCCATTTTCATAGAGTTTCCCTATGGAAAATCCTGAAACTCCAACGTGGGTACTTTTTTTTCTATCATATATACTTTTCATTCATAAAATTGTAAAAATTGTTTTATAATTAATATTTAATGAAATAACAAATTTTTTTGAAATTAAAATTATTAGACTAATGGTATAACTATAAACCACCTTTCTAGATGTTGATAATGAAAACAGAAACTGTCATTTGCATCTCATGCGGACTATCACCACAAATAAGTGACAACATACATTTTTTCACGACTACCACTATTAATGAATTATCAAGTTTAAATTGGGGAATAAATGTGACATAAATAATAATATATTATTTACTATTATTAGAAAAATTATATTTTTCCTAATTTCCACCTCATTGTTTAATAAATGAAAATTTTAAATTTCAATTGTGTGTACTACAACCTCCTTAATAATTTGTATCATATTTTTGTTCTAGGGTCTTTATTATTTATTAAGAAATCATAAAATATAATTATAAATAGGAAAAGTATCTAATAGTAAATGTATTCTTCTTTAATTTGGTTATTATGTCCAAAAATATATATTTCATAATCATAATAATCCATTAATTATTTTATATTTATTTTTTCAGTGAAACATTCCACATTAACAATAATACAAGATAATATCGTGAATTACTATGATGAATTGATAACAGATAATATATGAAAACATAAGTAAATATTTATCTTATTATTGTGAAATTATATCATAAATACTAAACTCATTAATATAGATCCCAACTTCTATTCATTAAAAATGGATATTAATTTCTCATTATATAATTCATATTTATGTATCATAACCCAAGAATATAGATAATTAAATTCAAAGATGATAAATAATTATAAAAATAAATAACATTACCTTGGAAGATCATTAAATCAATCCCATTGAGAGAATAATAAATAAAAACATTATTATTATAAACCAAGTACAAAATTATCCATATCAAACACATCTGATATTGAAAATATATATATATATATATATATAATATTTGTAGATAAGATATTAAAATTATTTTTATATAATGTTCTGGACATGAATATAATTATGAAATATATAATTAGGAAGATAATAATTTTAATACATGACTTTAATTTCTGACCCTCAAATCATGAATTTAAGGTAAGGGTTTCATCGACATAATTTTAGTTCATGGGATCAATGATTATTTTACATATGTTTTCATTTCATTATTACTTTGATCTTACCACTCCACAATTTTATATAGTATAAACTATTGTAATAATGGGGGATTATATATCCTCATCAATTATAAAATCAATGAAAAAATATATTTAAAAAACATATTGTGTTTGTAGGAATAAGTCTGCTTTTTTTCTTTCAGTGAACACTACAAATTTCTTCTCATTCACTTATTAAAATTATCATATATATAATAATCAATAAAAATTAGATTAAAAAAATTTATGGTTTTTTTAAAAAAAATTACCATTTTCTTCTAAGTATTATGAAACTATATATTTTAATATGGTATGATTCCTTTTGGAAAAAGTGATTTTAAAAATATTATGATATCATAAAAACAAGTTATTTGATGTTTTTGAATTATTTATGAAACCATATATTTTATATGGGTGTTTTAATGTATTATGGAGATTTATATTATATAGAACAGACATAAATGGATGATTATGGGTGGGTTCATATATCATCCTTTAATGAATTAGTTTGAATTTTCATCTCATGACATATTAATGAATAGAAATAAATAATTTTAGCCCATATTCATGGGAATAATATGGTTTCTCACATTTTAATGCATTGAAATACTTATTTTTATCTCATATCAATAGAAATTGTGAATTTTCAAACAAATTTTATCATGTTATTAAGTTTTATCGACATTTAATTGTTATTTATAAATTCATACTTTATTTACAAGATTTATTTAGTTTTAATGAAACCATATGTTTTCATTTTAGGCCATTTTTTTAAAATATTTCACACTCTTGTGTAATACTGACATAATATATAAAAATTGTGACGTATTTTGGGTAATTTAAAAACATGTGTGCTTCTATAATTATTAATATTATATCCTAATATATCGTATGTATTTTATTATTAAAATATATGGTTCCATGATAGTTTATAATGATATTTATCTCCCCTTTATGATCTTCAACATGTTTGATACTTGATTCAATATAATATGATTTTACCGTATAGAGAAATTAAGATTAATAATTTACTATATTCCCATTATACAGGTTATGATTATATATATAAATTTTTTTATATAAATGTTACTAGATGTGTGAAATTTTATATTACCAATTGATTATGTTGTAAAATAAGATATTTATATAGTTAATCTGAAAAAAAAATTAACATTTCAGTCCGTAGGTTATTCAACTATTAGTGTTTTGTAATTTATAAAACATTAAATTAATGTGTTGAGTATATTATTTTTATCAATGGCCACATAAAATAAAATATAATTGTCTATCCAAGAGAAGGGCCTAACAAATACCCCACAAGAACATTTGGTAAAGCTAGAACCTGACAACTCTTATATGGAATACTCAGTTAAGAAAATGGATCATTATTGTAAAGTTATATAAAACATGAAAACAATCATTTTCCAATAAAATATAAAGTATGAAAATATATCTTAATAGCTTGAAGATTTAATTAATTAAGTTAACTCATCAGTGTATTTATATAGTTTTAATTATAGATAATGTGGATGAAATTTTTGAACCATGAAGATTGTGTATTTATTTTTCTATATAGAAATTAATTTCTTAAATAAACATAAATATATTTTATCCGAGTTATTATATTTCCAATAATAATTATGAATCATTTTTATAAGTAAAATTAATTTTATTTCACTCCATGACTTTAAAAAGATACGATTTATAGGTTACAGAATATAAATTAAATTATAATTTCATAAAAAATGTATATAACACAAATTAAAAATCTAATGGATTAGATTCTTTGAGAAATATCAATATTATTTAAATAAATTTTAAAATATAGAAAATTATAATCAATATAACCAATTTCAAAAATGAATATAAAAATTTGCTATAATGCTTATTAAATTATATAGAAATAAATTAGATTATATTTATAAAATGTTAATGTTTTATTTGACAATTTTAAATAGGAATGTTTTCCATTAGATACAAAAACTCATGAAAAGTAACATATACATTAGAATATAAACTTGACCATTAGAATAATAACATTATTGTTAGTGTATCTAATAAAGTAACCTATTATGTAATGTTTCAAAAGAATATATTAGCTATATATATATATATATATATTAATACACTATATATTATTTACTCAATATATGTAACATGATATATATACAAAGTTATATTCTTATTTTAAGGGGTTTTTATTCTTTAATTGAACTAGAATTTTTATATAAAAAGATAAATGTATGAATGCCATAATATTAAATATTTTTTAAAAAAATGGTAATCAATTTTTAATCAATAACATCAAAATTTATTAAACGATAAGATTGTATAATCATTCTATATATTGAAACACATTTTTAAATTAAGAAATATTGTATAATATTATATTTTATAGAAAATAAAATATAAGGAAAAAACATCAATTCTTTGTGGAAGAGTTAAGAAATGTTCGTTTAACATGAATGATTTTTTTTATTATATGTAGGTACAATAATATAATGTAATCATTATGTAGGGTAAAAATATTAATTTTACTATTTTAATTGAAAACCCACATGATTTCATTTATAAATACCACTCCTCGTAAATAATTTCTAATTAATAAGAAATTGAATCAAGTTAACAATTATATTAAAAATTCACCCCATAAACCCTCTTAACACTTTTATTTTTACTTTTTTCTCAAATACCCACTTTAAATTTATGTAACAATTAAAATAACATGATATCAATGTTATAATTTTAATATAATCTCATTATATAATATAAAATTATTAACATTTTATTATTTTTAATCTTTCATGAAATCATCATTATCACATTCTAGGTTTATATAACCTATGTGAACACTGATATTCTATTTAAAAAATCATGCATCGTGATTTTTTTTAAAAATGGGATACATGTATAATTAAATTGCTAATAAGATATTGATATAAAACCCAAATTACAAAATGAAATTCCATGATCTGATTTGTAGGAAACCACAATCCACTATCATATGTTCATAATATTTATGTATCATTCATCAATTATAACATGCTAGAATAGTTATAACTTTCCATGTTCTTGAGAGATAAATAATGTTATTGAATCAAGGTTAATGGTTTAGTTGAATTTGGAATATTGATCAAAAGTATGATTATGTTTTGGACAAAAATTACTCAATTAACAATTTAATCAAGGAAGTTCCAATCATGTATATTCATGGTTATAAGTTCATTCATGGGTAGAGATACAGTGGTGATCATGGAATTAATAATAGTGGTCACATCTAAAAAAGACACACAAACAATATGAATACGCATAACACATCATACAGATTAATTTAGAAACCTGAAATAAAAAAATGAATAAGTAGATAAATATATAATATTGTGATTCAGAGGAGTAGTAATAGATCTTATTGATACAATGATTATATTTTTGTAAGTTCTCTAGAACACACCCTATCATCTATTTTGGGTTTCCATTCTTACAAATGGCCTGATATATATATACTTTCATATTGTTAACTCATTGTATTTATTCTTTAGTATTCACTTAAGGTTATAAATTATTGTATTATTTATTACTATAATTGGTTTTAGTAATTCCCCTCCAAAATATTAACTATGAGATCCCTTGATAACCTTCATGAAACTATATCTTATAGTACATTTATTTCTATAAATAAAACATTTGTAATGTCTTAGACCTTTATGGTCCATTACTTTTTAAAAATCTTGTGTTTGGGGTGTTCCGAGAGGTCAAGGGGGTTTATCCCCAACACTTTACAAAATTTAATGTTCTGTGAACAATGTGACGGTAGCCTCAGGTGTACAGTGCAACGGTAGCCTTATGTGAACAATGTCATCGGTAGCCTTATTTGAATAGTTCCATTAGTGATGTCCAACGGAAACCTCTCGTTCGGTTGCCTACTTTAATTTTCATGAACAGTGTTCCCAGAACGATGAGGTTTCAATGGTATCCACATTCCTTTTCCAAATTTTGAGTTCATGAACAATGATTCCAAAATAGTGATGTTACAATGGTGACCTCTTTCCATTACTGAATTTTGAGTTCATGAATAGTGTTTTCTAAACGGTGAGATTTAAATGGTGACCTCTATCCTTTTCCATATATCTAGTGCATGAATAGTGTTTCTAGAATGAAGAGTTTCCAATATTGGCCTATTACCTTTTCCAAAATTTGAGTTCATGAATAGTGTTTTTGAAATAGCGAGGTTTCATCAATGTCCTCTTTCCTTTGCCAAATTTTGAGTTTATGAAGAGTGTTTCCAGAACAGTGAGGCTCCAATGGTGACCTCTTTCCATTACCAAATTTTGAGTACATCAACTGTGTTTTAAGAATGGTGAGTTTCCAATAGTGACCACATTCATTTTCCAAATTTTGATTTCATGAAAAGTATTTCCAGATCGGTGACATCAAATGGTAACCTCTATTTTATTTTCCAAATTCTGTGTTCATGTATAGTGTTTCCAGCGTCATACAGTTTCACCCCTTTAACATTTCCATTGACATAATTTGAATTTAAAACTATGTTTTAAGGGCTATATGTCTAATTCAAATGACATTACTCCTATATTAATTTTTCCTAAGGCTCTGGATGCTTTTAATTGGTCAAACTGCATGGATTAATGCAATCATATTTTAACAAAAAATCCAGTGTATCATAAAATATTGCTCTATTAAATCCTCTAAAGGGATATGATATCTTCCTCCCTAGTTCTTCTTCCTTCTTCCCAAGTGTGAGATGCTCTAACCTTCTGATCCATCCCATAAGAGTAGTTTGATCAAACATTCTTCCATGGATGGGTTCCACTCTTTGTTGATGTAATCAAGTAGTGTCAATCATTCTTTGATATAAGGTATGATCTATCATCATTCTTTTAGATTCATCTTCTTATATTTCTCCATATTTCTATTGGGATTTCCGTGGGTGTTTTTGAGTGTGGCAGTGTCTCTGTATCACCAGGTGGATACATTTGTCACAGGGGGAGGAGATCGTAACCAATTGTTTGTCTCATTCTCATATAAAGAACATAAAAATCCATTTGAGGTGGTGGATTTGTTTCTTCAATTTTCCTTTATGAGAAACAGTATATTTTTCATGTTTATTCCCACTGGATCTCAATGGAATTAATATAAGAAATATTTAAACCGAATCAATAGATTGATATCGATCGTATTTTATTGCATCTTGTTTTGTTAGATAGTTTGATAACTATGCTTAAATTGTTTAGATTTTCATTTTTTATAAAAATTGGTAAATAACATAAAGTCAGTATTAATTGATAATTTTTTCGGTAAGGTGAAGAGGCATGTAAATGAATCTTGTTCTTCTGCTTGTAATTTAATGTTAATAAAACTACTGCAGTAATCATGTATAATTATTTATTATATCTTAAATTTTTGGTTTCTCAAAGTTGGTAAGTACAAATTATAATTCAGTTAATCCATGAAGGATTAAATAACAGGTAGTTTGATAGAAGATAATTTTTAGTACGATTATGTGTTACCATCTTGCTTTTTATGAACCAATATCCCAATTGATAAGATGTTTGTTTTCCTACTTCTAGTTTTGTGATATGAACTTGGATGATAGTTGGGACATGTGGGGGTATGGTGGTTTGTTGGTTATGGTATTAGTTGACACCTTGAGTTGTGAGATGCATCAGTTTATGCATGTGTGTGTCAGGGAGGACACCAGAGATGATGTAATTGGTTGGATGTGAATGTTTTGATGCATCCTGATTCCCATTGGTTTTTTCTCTACATTATTTTCTCCACAGTTCAAGGATGATGGCCTTTCTTTAACCTTCTTCTAAAAGGTTCATTGACGTGTAGGTTATGCCATGTGCATTCTGTGTTTAGCTTCACAAGGGAGGATGTGATTACACTCTTTAAATGGGTGGCAATGACTCGATGGGTACTCCATCTACTCACCGTGTTGATCCACATATGTTATGTAGCATAGAATGTTTTTATCGAATGCCTGGGAATATTCTAAATTAATGGAGTAAACAAATAATTGAATAAATGATGTTATCCCATGGGTTTGGAACATATAGAGGCACAATGTTGAGGATGTAATTTGAAGGAACAATGAACATTGGGTGTGATGCTAATGAAATTTTAATGTGGAATTTTTCATGGTGAATTAATGTTTAAAGAATTAATTAACTTAAATTGAAACAGATAAAAAGGGAATGAAGTAATCTTATAAATCGATTTAAATGGTTGTGTATTTATAGGATATATAGTCTTAGAATTGGGAGCCGAGAGTCCCAGAGGTGTTCATTACAATTGTTTCAAAGGCATTGTTATCTCCATAGTTTGGATATGAGCTATAGAATATTCTATTATTTTTTTGATTCTATATGCTACTCCACCCCTCCAGTTAAGGAAACTCACACCTCCGGGATTCTAAGCCCTGGGGGGTTCACAAACATTTTTGTGGGAAGATGGATGCCTGACTACCACCGTTGGACACACTCTATTGTCTTGGTAGTTACTTGTCCTAGTTGGCACAATGGTTATTTTTCCACATATTTGTTTGTGGAGGGATATAATAGCTTGTGGTTATTCACACACATATATTCTGGATATAGTTTCCTACAAACTACTATTGGTGTAACATGTATAGGCTGTGACGGATTGTGGATCCGTACTCGGTGTATGGGCTATAATGGCTTGAGGATTAATATATGACGTATGATACATGTTATGCGAGCTATGGTAGCTTCCAGAAACTAATTGGTTACTTTTCTTGCATGGAAATTATGGTTTTTTTTCATGTGGTGCATGTTGTGGTGCTTTTTCTAGGTGTCTGTGGGCAAGCCTTTTTATAGAGAGATGCTTAGTACATGGAATGTTTGGGAAAAGAGGAAAACTAGTGGGGAATAATTAAGAGGGTACCCTTGATATTATTTATTATATAATATACTCTTGAATACGTTACATGGTGATTGTAGACACGGTGATGCTGGGAACATAGTATACCTATTTAGGTGACATGTTAGTTTCACTTGTTGTTCTACGTGATTTAGCATGATTTCTTTACTTTTTCATGAGATTATCTAGGGAGGATTATATAGAGTATACTATTATACTCACCCTATGTATATGTATAAACTATTTTTCATGTCACTTGGAGCAAGATGGAGATCAGGCTGGTTTCCACAACTTTTGGGTTGCATGAGCTGTTTGGGGCTTAATGGTTGCTATAGTTTTTACTTTCTTCTGGTTATATAATTATTTCATATTTTAGTTGTAGTATTTGTTTCTTGACATTACATATTGGTACATTGGTTTTCTTCTATATTTCAGTTTGAGTTGGAGTTGGATGGTATCTATCTTATCTATCTCTTTTGCAAGTGCTCTCTTAGAGGGTAATGCCTCCCGTTTGTGTGTACAATATTCCCTCAGTGCTAGTCGTCATCCCAGGGCCTACTCGAGGTAGAACTCGGGGGGCATTATCTTCTTTCTTAGACGTCCGGCCTAGGAGGGGTACACATTGGTGGGATGGGGTCATGATAGAGTAGTAGCAGAGATATGTTTGAGGGTAGGAAGGGGAATGGTGTTAGGAACAGGCGAGGTTGCTTGGGTTTGTAGGGGAACGATGTAATTCATGTTTTGAAAGTGATGTAACAGAAAAATAAAGGTTAGACATAGTCATTTAGGACCCCCTAGGATCTGATTTGGGGACCTTTATTTTTACAATGGCTACAAAACAAGGTGATACTAGTAGTAAGATAGATACATATGAAAGAATCATGAATCATTCTTCTTTCTGTCTATGTTTTAATGGTTAGGCATTGGGATATGATAACCTAAAATGAATAAAAGTATAAAATAATAATTAATTAATGTTGATTCTTCCATATTCTAGGAAAATGAGCTATAAATATTTGTTATTTTATAGGTATGGCTCTCGGCCGATTTCCTCATCAGGATCCCATAGAAGACATCCAACAGGTTGTTCCAGCAGAACGTCGTCGTGTAGAGGTTGACGATGGTGACACTTGGAGAGGACACTTCGATAATTTTAGCGTCGGATCCTACATAATTACGAGGGATTAATTTCATATGAAGTCGTGGATGACTTGTTAGAGGAGGATGAGATATGCTTCAGTACGATCCATGCTCGGAAGAAGCACTGGGTGTCCTTGGTTGTGTTGATCATGTAGGTAGCAGTGAGGCATGGGTTCTTCTTGTTTCTCAGGGATCACGAGCAGTCAACACTCTCATGGGAGATGTTCTGAGACACATTGACAATCGAGTTTTAATCTTCCACCATGAAGGCGTCCAGTCGCAATGAGATTTATACCCAATGATAGGGTAGCTACAGTGTGAGGTTTTCGAATCCGGTTCAATAACCTTTAAAAATATGCTTCGGACATGTGGACTGATGTGGAGGCCATGGATAGGAATTTCAAGGAGGCTTTGAATCCTGAGATCCAGTTCCAGGTTACCCCATTTATGCTGAAGAAATATCTTGTGTTGTTGACGAGGGAAGAGGTCACCGAGAAAACATTGGACAGAAACGGATCATCACAAGAGGGGAGTCATCATGATTCTTTATGAGGGAGATATGTGGTATGTGGTTCATATTTTACAGAACAGAAGAGTTTTCGTTCGGCCGAGGGTAGGTCCTAGCACTCTGCATCTCATTTCTTAGTGGGTGGTTGCCTCATGGATTATTCCAAGGGATCATGCACTAGTTTTAGTTGTGGTGGTCAAGGTGAACAGTAGCGAGAGTCCCCGGCCATTCAGAGCAGTCATCGTGCACCAGGTGTTCCGCTCCATGGTCATCTTATGAGGTTGTTCTATCTATGGAAACATCAACAAGATGCAACAGATATAGATCAATAGATGGTAGATGGGGAAAGCAGAGGACATACCCACGATGCCCCCATCCTCTAAGAGAAGTGTGTGGTTGTGGTGTTGGTCGTCATTAGGGTCTCAGACTTCATAGAGGATGGTGTGGTCAGCTTCATGCTTTAGCGTTTCTAGCACCATGAGATCCAGATGTTGTTCAAGGTACCCTTTTATTGTTTTCAACCATTTCATATGCCATGTTTGATTTAGGTGTGGCATACTATTACCTATCACCTTCCCTTTTCCATAATTCAGGACATGAGGTAAATAGGTTTCAAGTTCCACTGGTGTTGACTAAGCCAGTTGGAGGTTGACCTGACTTATTTGAATTATGTAAGACTCTGACTTATGGTTGGGAAAGAATCTCTCTTGGGGAGATTTATTATGTTTGTGAATAAAATAATATGTTGTGATACTCGACATGGATTGGTAGTATTCGGTGCAGTCTGTCATGAATTGCTTTAGGAGTAAGGTTGGTTTCTTTGATGTGGATAGAAATTCAATGGAGTTCATTGGCGAGCGAGACCCATGGAGGGGCCAGAGCTGTGTCCTGTCCTTATCATCCATGTTTCCAAAGAAAATGCTATGTTAATCAGTGGTTCATCAATTGTAATTTCCTAGGGACACAGAAGAATACCCTGATGTTGTTCTAGAAGAGGTTGTATCACTACCCCCTCAATGATAGACCGGGTTTGGGATCAATCTATAACTAAGAGCGTCTCATATCTCAATGTCTCTATATAGGATGTCCACTAGTGAGTTATGATAGCTACATATACTGCTTGATAGTCTGTTATAGTGCGGTTTTGTTCAACTGAGTGTGCCACTGTGGGGTGCACCAGTTTTTTTCATGTAGAAGGATGATGACCGTTTGTAGTTTTGTGTTGATTATCATCGATTAATCAAAGTGAAAATAAAGAATTACTATCATATTCTGTAGATTTATTATTTATTCGATCAACTAAAGTGTTCAAGTTGGTTCTCAAGGATTGATTTGCAGTCAAGATATCATCAAATTCATGTGAAGGATGACGATATCTCGAAGAAAACATTCTGGTGTCATCATGGGAATTATGTGTTCGTTGTAATGTCGTTCGGTGTGACTAATGCTATATATTCATTGATGGGATTGATGAATACTATGTTCTATGTGTTCCTAGAAAAGTACATGGTGGTTTTCATCGACGATGTCCTTGTGTACTCTGCATCAAAGGAGGACCATGCAGAGGTTCTACATGCCATTTTGGGAGTTCTTCTTCAACATTAGTTCTTTGAGATGTTGTCGAATTGTGAGTTTTGGGGTCTAGAATTCCATTTCATTTGGGAATGATGTGTCCTAATCGGGAGTATCTATGGATCCATAGAAGATAGATTCATGTGTGTCTTGTATAACCCCCAAGACTATGTCGGAGGTGAGAAGTTTCCTTGGTCTCGCATGCTACTACCGGATGTTCGTAGCTAAATTCTCTTGAGTTTTGAATCCTCCAAAATCATTGACCAGGAAGTATCATGAATTCATATGGACTGACCAGTGTTAGAAAATATTCAAGTATCTAAAGGAGAAGTTTGTAAATTATCCACTTCATTGTCTTCCAGCAGAGGGAGTTCAATATGGTGAATTTTATGAAGCATGGGATCTTGGGTTAGGTTGCGTTCTAATGTATTAGTGATCGGTTGTTTCTTATGGATCTCAGAAGGTGTGTCCCCAAGAACATAACTATTCCAACCATGGTCTTGAGGTAGAAACTGTGGTGTTTTCATTGAAGTTGTGGAAAATTACCTCATTGGTGAGTGATTTTTCATTTTCACCGATCATAAGAGTTTGAGATATGTTTTCTCCCAGCATGTCATAAACTTGAGACAGCATCTGTGGATGGAGTTATTGCAGAAATATGTCTTTGAAATATTGTATACCATAATAAATGGGAATTTTGTAGTATATGTGCTGATTCGGTAGACACATTGTGATGCAGTGCATGAATTTGGTGACTCATGGAGAGTAATAGAAGAACATTCAGCATTACATCTTGATATGGGAAATGTTGGGGGCAGGTGATGTATTTTTTCATATGATGGTGCAGTCATCTCAGGTGCATAAGTTGGAAGAGTCTCAATTGTGGGATCTAGAGGTGGAGTTCGAGAATCACTGGGTTGTTTGTGGTGAAGCCTTTGATGGTTGGTATGAATATGAACAACACTGAGTGTCGTATCAGGGATGGATATTCATTCCTTCGGTGATGCATGAGAACGTTCTCATAGAGTTCCATAGTTTACATTTACCAGTGCATCATGGCATGTAAAAGATGTGTAGAGCCTTTAGGAGTACTTTTTGGTGACCTGGTCTAAAGTGTGCAGTTTTAGAGTTTGTGTCTCAATGTTTGGTCTACTAGTAGGGAAGCTCAAACACCATGTTCTTGGTGGTCTGCTCCAGCCATTAGATGTTCCTTATTGGATGTTAGTGGACATCATGATGGAAATTTTTACTATTTTACCTCACGCTTCGGGAGGACATGATGCTATTTGGGTGGTTGTGGATGGTTTAACAAAATCGAGTCACATTATAGAAATCATAGAGTTCTAATTAGTGGAATTTTACTCAAGGTAATATCTAGAGGAGGTGGTGAGACTTCATGGAGTCCCATGTATGATCAATTAGGATCATGATGCTCATTCTACCTCCTGGACGTGTAGAGGTCTCTGAAATGCTTTTTGTACTCAACTATGCCTTAGCACTACTATTCATCCTCAAATGGATGGTCAGACAAAGCAGACCAACCGGACTCTAGAAAACATGTTACGCACTTGTGTCCTGTTTTTTGGAGGTTAATGGATGAGGAACTTACCTATAGTGGAGTTTGATTTGAAAAATAATTTTCACTCCGCCATAAATATAGAGCTGTTTGAAGCCATTAATGGCCATCCTTTCAGTTATTTGTTGTGTTGGACTAGGGTTGAAGAGTTAGAAATTATTGGACCTGAACTAGTGTAGAATAAAATAGAGATGATTTAGGTGATTTGTAAGAGGATGAAGACAGTGCAGGATTGTCAGAAATCATATGTCGATCAAAGGAGGAGTCCCGTAGAGTTTAATGTTTGGTATCACATGTTTTTGAAGGTGACTCCCTGTTGTGGGTAGAGAATGGTTGGTCATGGGAGTAAACTTTCTCCATAGTTAGTTGGGCCTCTCGAGGTGTTAAATTAGGTTAGAGATTTGGCATATTGAGTAGCACTTCACACACATATGAGATGGATACAAGATGTTTTTCATGTTTCATAGCTATATCTTTATCTTCATGATGACTCTGAAATAATTTATGTGATAGGGATTGATGTTGATGATGATGAAACCTTTGAATAACTACCTGTGGAGATCCTAGACTGCAAAGTGAAGGTGTTGTGTAACAAAATTTATCCCTTTTGATCATATCTTGTGGAAACACGGTGGCATGGAAGAGAGTACTTGGGAATGAGTGTCACAGATATGGGATCAGTACCCAGATTTGTTTGATGTTTATCTCCTTTCATCTAACGATGGTTGCATTATGGTTGTAAACCATTCTTGATTATGAGATGCATTTCATTGGTTGCTTCCTATGTATTTCTATTTTTTGAGGGGTATCTCAATGGGTGGTTGTTCGAGATTCTTTTCTATTTCCTTTTTCATTTCTTTTCGAATTCCTAAGGACAAGAATGTTTTGATAGGTATCTTATGTAATGGAACGAACCTCTATGGTCCATTCATTTGTGAAAATACGGTGTCTGAGGTGTTCTGGGTGGTCAAGGGAAATTACCCCTAACACTTTTCCAAATTTCCAGTTATGTGAATAGTCCGACGATAGCCTTAGGTGAATAGTGCAATGGTAGCCTTAGGCTAATAGTGAAACATTAGCCTTCTGTGAAAAGTGTCATCAGTAGGCTTATGTGAATAGCGTCAATGGTGAGGTCCATTAGTAATCTCTCTTTCCTTTTCCATATTTTCATTTCATGAGCAGTGTTTCTAGAATGGTGAGGTTCCAATGGTGAAAAATTTCTTTTTCCAAATTTTGAGTTAATGAACAGTGTCTCTAGAATGGAGAGGTTTTAATGGTGACATCTTTACATTTCCAAATTTTGAGTTCATGAATATGGTTTCCAGAACGGTGAGGATCCAATGGTGACCTCATTCCTTTTACAAATTTTAAGTTCATAAACATTGTTTCCATTGTAACACCTCGACCCCAGTTACCTAGAGTCAGTGCATTATTACATAACAATGGCATGATCAGAAAAGATCAAGTCTTGAAATACCAATTAGTATAGTATCCTTGGAAACCCTAGATACATTCATTGAGTTTACATTACATAATAAATTGAAAACAACAACAACATCTTATCTCCAATCTCATATCCCCTTATACTATCCCTACAGGTCTTTCATAAAATACTTCTTCACATCCTGTGAAAAATAAAACATAGAAAGGGGTGAGCTCCAATGCCCAGTAAGGATAACAATATTGCGGATACTTTCATAAATAAGCATAAACATTTAAGGCAATGTATAACTAAAACAAAATCCTTTTAAACTTGAACATCAGTATAATATGGAAAAGACAAAATGAAATAATTCAATTTACATATTCACATGGATATTCTACTAGTTGAATAATCACATGAAACATCCATAACCACTTTCATAATGATGGAATGCATAATGCCAGACTATCATAACCATGTAGCCATGGCCTCAGGCCAAGACTACAAATAAGATTTGTCAAGGCCTCATGCCAAGACACTAGTATGTCTCATGAGACCTACCGATGCATCGATGAGCTATAGCGGGCTCCACCCGTCACTTATTAATTCTGATGCATTCCTCATATGGATATGTTAAAACACAACATAAACATTCTTATTAAAACTATCATATGAAATGTCAATACTTACTCCATAAAAAATTAATGGTATAGAAATAACACATCCACAGTTAAACATATCAGAAAAAACTTCAATACAATATGGATTTTTTGTATCATAATAAAGCAACTTCAAATAAGCTTAAAATCCATCAAAGGATGTTTACATAGATGAAATCAAAACTATTTAGGAGAAATATATCTTTTTTTAAATCATTTAAAAGTCACATTATTATAAAAGAAAATATTTAATTTCAAAATATTCTTATACGATTGTATGTGAAGCATCGATTATTTTATAATGGCAGAAAATAGCTGCACCCTCTTTATAAGTTAAAAAAAGACATTCTTACCTTAATTTTGTCGAAAAGGTTAAAAAGGACCTTGTTTGGAAAATGAAGGAAAGATTCCATTATAAAAAGTCAAAAAAGGATATAAATGAAATTAACCAATAGTCTGTAAAATATTAATAATTATTTGAAATAAATTTTAAATAAACATTGATGTGGATGATAAAGAGGTCCTAGTAGATAATTATGTATAAACAACCTCAGATATTGAAGAGATTGTGAATTAAACACTTACCTTGAACTTTTCCTTGGTTGAGGGTAGGTTAACATCCTGTATAATGGTGAAATAATTGTTATTAAATTATACAAGAATCATATACGTTAATATGATACCATATATGATCTTTTAACATTGCATTGTTAATAATATCTTAGTATTATCAACATTTCAAGTGTTAACTTATCGTTTTATTTTATATTTTTTGTTACGTAAGCCGTGTTTGTTTTGAATAGGTTGTATATTATTCATATCCAAAATGATATAAAGCCCTTAAAAATTATTTTTAATCAAAAAATGAGAATTGGACTTGAATGGATAAGATGGTGTATAAATCTCATCGCGTTCATAGAGACGGTAGTCCGTACGTACGCACGAACGCTACTTCCATTTCATTTTTCATTTTTAAAAGGAATCAAAACCAAATGATACATTGGTATATTATTATTATAGTATAATATAATATCTTATTAGTGTTACTTAATTTCATTAATACCATCCTTTATACGTTCCATGTATGGTATGATTGAGTCATATCACGTTGAGGGGGCGGTAGTATGCACTTACTCAAATGAAATTATCATATATATATATATATATATATATACAACATGAAATGAATAATGGTATGCTATATAAGGGAATTACAGAAGCTTATATATAAAACTAATAAAATTAATATTATATTGAATTATAGTTCCATCATAATGGCCACTATGAGATGTGGTAGGAGATAATTAAACAATCATAATTTCGTGAGGCGTTTAGTTTCTATCCACATAAACATTATGTTCTTCACCCATTAGATGGAGGTGTGTGTATATGTAGTGCAAATACTTCTTATAAAAATATCCTAGTATATTTTGGATACTGTTTTTGTTTAAAAAAAATAACAAGAAGAGTTTAGGGGTTGGAGAAGTAAAATAAAATAAAAGAAGTTAAGAGAAATCTTTACATTTAATTTGGGTATCTCCCAATGGTTTGAACCAAAAAGGACACATGAAGTGCGTTATGCCTAAGTTAAGGATTCTAAGAGGAGTATAAGGATGTAGGGAACTTAATTGGGAAGAATTTGGACGAGTCAAAAGGCTTGAGAGGTGTGAAGAATTGGTTATAAGTGGTGTCCTTTTATAAGGGGGAGGAGGAGCTCTTTAGAAAAAACTTAGAGCATTAATTTATAATAAATACATATTCAGTTTCTAATGGCTAAAAAGTGGATTATTAAAAGTATAAGGTGGGTATATGTGGATAACCACTCAACCAAGAGATTTTAGACAAGTTTGGGTCACTATAGTAAATATATCTTTTAGATTTAACTCATAGTTAAATAGTTTGACATTTACCATGTCTTTTGTATTTTTATATTATATATTTAATAAACTTACGATATACTTCCAAGAGACCCCCAAGTGGTAAATTAATTATATAAACATCAATATATAAGTACTTTTTCCTAACCTTATATTTTTATGAATATAATATCAATTAATTATATAATATGTTTTTTAAAAACTCATTTATGTCAATTTTGCCACTATTTGGTATTTTGTTTTTGCTAAATTCATAACAACATTATTACACCAAACCTAATTCATTTAATCAACCATAACATGTCATATTAACCTATAAAATTGGTTGAATTAATTAAAAGTGTGAAATTATATTTATTTGGGTATTTATAATATCAATTATTTTAATATTTCACTAAGAAGATAATTACTGCATCATCATTGTGTCATAGATAAATTATATTATTTAATGTATAAAAATCATAAATAAAATACCATTATCTAGTAAATATTTTTATCTTTCTAATAAATATTTATAATTTAATTTATCTTATGTATAAACCATTATTAAAGATGTTTTAGTTATTTAACTTTGATTTTATCTCTTTTAACTCTTCTTTGAATTGAATAATAATAAATTTCCTAAACTAATTAAAGTGGACCAAAGAGGTTCATATTTTATTTCTAATGTTGTTTTTGGTCGAATTATTCTATGCCAATAGAATTATTACATTTTTTAGGGTAATAATAAAATCTTTTGTACCCTTAATTGCCCAATTTACTTTTTACTGTGGTAAGTAAAAGTTAAAGGTTACTATTCACCAAAAAAATATTTTTATCTTATTGAACCACATTTTACTCATTGATATTAACCGTGTGTCTTGTATTTTCCAAATTCCATGCATAGAAGTGGTAAAATTATGTTTTATGTGAATTTTCAAATTCTCTTAGGAGATGGGTAAAAGATGGAGAAAAGTTCAATAAAATTTTTATATATCTAAAATTATTATAAACTGACTCCAATGAATTACATTGAACATATATAGTTATTATGTATCTATTTTGACCTAAAATAAATTTAAATAATAAAAATAAATATTAAAAAAATCATTTTTAAACTATAAATCGGCGTTTTTCACGATTCATCAAAAATTGAAAGCTTTCATAAAAATACCAAAATTTCATCTAAGCTAATTTTGATATTCCGAATTCAATAATGACTTCCATTTAACCAAATTAAAAACATTGAAGATGAATTTATTAATTTAAAATTAATTCCTTCTATCAAAACCAAAAGGCTTATATTTAAGAAATAATAACTACCAAATGTTTGACACTTCTTTATGTCCAATATCAAAGTGAAATTACTTACAATGACCATCATTGGATTAAATGATAAAAATATAATCAATTTATACTTTAATACCATTAAAATTTATAATTGAACAATATAAATTATTTTGATTTAAAAAGTTGTTTTCAGTTAAAATATAGTATTTTTCACTATTCACCCAAATATGAAAGTTATCAGAAAAACATCAAAACATTATCGAAACTAAATTTTCATTTCCCAATTCTAAATAAGGCATTTATTTTTTCAAATTGAATATTTAAAAGTTTCAAAAATTAGATTGAAAAAGGCTTTTCCATTAAAAGGTGGTAAAATTTCATTTTAAAAAAATACTTCTTTTATATGAAAAAATGTACTTTTTCTTACATTATGTCTAAGAAACTCATAATATGGATTATAAAATTATAAGGATTATATAAAGTTCAAAATTCATTTAATACTATTCATAACCTCTTTTGAACAGCTTGTTTTGTAAATTATGGGGTGCTAGAACTTTGTGTTCCGTATAGTGCAAGTTATTGAATAACATAGAATAAATAAGGTACTATGAAATCTTGGGGTGTTACATTCTTCCCAACTTAAATAAATTGTGTCCTTTCAATTTGAAATTATTTTTTGGAAATAAAAGGTTTAAAATACAAAATACCTTTGGGAAAACCCACATCGGAAATTAGGTTAATAAAATTTAGTCTTAAAAAAAGAAAAGGGAAATGAAAGGGTCACCACCAAATTATGATCTCGATTAGGAGAACACTGGTAGAAATTACAGACATATAATTGGAGGAAAACCATAAATATTTACAGGTAGTGATTAAGTTTTTAAATCAAAAACATGTGTAAAATTGAGGGCCTTGAATTCTTCAATCTATGATGATTTAAAATACCATCAATTCCACAAAACATATGGTATTAGGATAACACATTTTTTGTTTTAAGATCCCTTCACTAAATATAACAATTAATTTCTTCATAGAATAAGAGAATAAGAAAAATATATACTTCACAATTAGAGTCCCATCCGATAACTAATTTCTACCACAAACTAATCTTTCACTCTAAAAGATAATACAACTTAAAAATAATATTCTATTTATCTTATTTGTATAGGGTTTAAAAAAAGAAATTTATAATTCTTCTACCAAAATGTTTTTAAAAAAGACTACATTATTCAATACTAGACATCACATGGTCCAGTGGTAGATGATACACCCATGTCTCCCTTCGGTTGCGGGTTCAAGTCTCAAGGCCTTGCTAGACGCGACATGTTGACGCCCGACCTCCGGACTGTCCTTTTATTGCAATCCAAAAATAAACTCAAACTGTAATATACCAAAATACTTCTGTCCAAACTCACAGTCCAAAATTTATATGGAATCTAAACACAGTGAAGACCATTTTCCCCGTAATAACATGTGAACACCTTCATCATTTATTCTTTTAAAACACTACAACATCCTAAATTACCATAAAACATTATTTATTGCATTCATGATCTATTGTTCCTAATAGAATACTAGATATACTCTTTCTATCCAAAAATTTTGTAAACTCCAACAATTATGGAATATACAAATCATTAATCAGTTTCAAAGTAATCAAGAATATCCAATATCATTTATCCAAATAATTCATGTATTATTCCAAAATCACTACCTTAGTATCAGAACCATATTATGGTTTATCATTCTCTCATCCATATATTTTCCAAAACTTTAACATTATATTGAGTCACTTTTCTTGGTTCCAAACAATCTCAAGTCCTTAAATATATAGTACATCAGTAAAATACTTATATACTCCATAATTATTATAACCGGTGCATTGTTGATACAACACTCGAATGACATAATTCTCTAATAACAACATATGAACTCTAATCATTCCTCCTCATCAATGGTAGTATCATAACTTTATTATTATCCAATAGCATCATTTGGGGAATACTCTGATGATTTTTACATCAGTTTGCATAGTGTCCCACCTCCTTGCAGATGAAGCATTGTTCATTTGAAACCTTTTTCTTACCCTTCCATTCACGTTCTTGGTGCCCTTTTTCTCCACACTTATAACAAACTCCCATTCCCTTCAGGCAAGTTCCATGGTGTTTCTTTTCACAGTTATCACATATGGGAAAATTATTCTTTTCCCTCTTCCCTTTATCCATAATTATCTCTTCCATCCTTTTCTTCTCTTGATTCCCTTCAAAACCATCATACTTAGATATTATTTACTTATCTTATTAACACATGATACTATTTCTTCATATGTTGAGAATACATGGGAGAATATTTTCTTTCTAAATGTTGTCTTATTATTCGGAATTATATGGTCCTCCTTACTCTTTGTATCATATGTATTGTTAGAGTTCACATTCCTTATAGTTGGAGAAATTTTTATACAATAGCATAAACTAGGTCAGTTTAGGAATTCCAATTCAAAATTCCAAACTTGTTAAATACCCAACATAAATTGAATAGTTTATTGATATATTCCATGATCTAAAAAATGTTTTCTTTGAGGAGTTATATAATCATAAACCCTTCATAGTGGTTTGTAAAGAAAATGAGAATTAACTTAAGCATATCTGTCAGGAGTGTTGTAACCAAGAGTGCAGCAAGACCTGTTGTTGTGCACCGGTTCCCGTTCGAGTATAGCTCAAAGTTGTGTTTTGGGGTTTTACCCATAGGTATATCTGTTCTAGAGCCGCCTCTACTTGCTCGTATCCAGACATGGATGTATATCTTGGAAAACTCACAAAATATCTAAAATACCAAAATTCTAGGAACTTCTTCTATACTAATCCTAAAATTCTATCTTAAGGCTATTTTCTCTAATCAGAGTTTATCAAAATATAGCTTCCAAGGCTTTTACTTAACTTCCTATGATACCAACTCTAATTCCCTGACCCCAGTTACCTAAATTCAGTGCATTATTATATATCATTGGCATGATCACAAAATATTAAATCTCGAAAAACTGATTAGTTTAATAGCCTTGGAAACACTAGATACATTCATAAGGTTTACATTACATAATAAAGTGAAAACTACAACAAAATCTTGTTTCCACATTCATATCCCTTATAATATCCTTGTAGGTCATTCATAAAATACTTCTTCACATCCTGGTAAAAATAAAACATAGAAAGTGGTGAGCTCAAATGCCCAGTAAGGAAAACAATATAGCAGAAACTTTGATAAATAAGCATAAACATTTAAGTAAATGTATAACTAAATCAAAACCTTTTTAACTTAAACTTCAGTATAATATGGAAAAGAAAAAATTAAAAAATTCCATTCACTTATTCACATTGAAATTCTACTTTTCGAATAATCACATGCAACATCCACAACCACTTTCATAATGATGGAATGCATAATGCCAGACTGTCATAACCACGTAGCCAAGGCCTCGTGTAAAGACTACAAATAAGATTTTTTCAAAGCCTCGTTCCAAGTCACTACATTGTCTCATTTGACCTACCGATGCATTGAGGAGCTATAGCGGGTCCCACCCATCACTTATTAAGTCTAATGCATTCCTCATATGAACATGTTTAAACATAACATAAACATTCATACTAAAACTAGCATACGAAATTTTAATACTTTATCCAAAATCATGAATGGTATAGAAATAACACATCCACAATCAAAAATATCACAAAACCTTCAATACAATATAAAATGTTTTGTATCATAATAAATCAACTTTAAATAAGATTAAAATCCATCAAAGGATTTTGACATAGATGAAATCAAAACTATTTGAGAGAAATATCTTTTTTTTAATCATTTAAAAGTCACATAATTATAAAAAAAATATTTAATTTGGAAGTATTCTTATAAGTATGTATGCGAAGCATCAAAGATTTTATAACTGTGAAAAATAGCTACAGCCACCGTATGTGTTAAAAAAGGCATTCTTACCTTAATTTTGTCGAAAAGGTTAAAAAAAGGCCTTGTTTAGAAAATGACAGAATGCTTCCTTTATAAAAAATCAACCAAGGGACTAAATGACTTTAACCCATAGTTTGTAAAATATTAATAATGATTTGAAATAAATTTTTAATAAACATGGATGTGGATGATAAATAGGTCCCAATAGATAATTACGTATAAACTACCTCGGATAATCAAGAGATTGTGAAATAAACCCTTACCTTGTACTTTTCATTGGTTGAGGGTAGGTTAACCTCTAGTATAATGGTGAAATAATTTTTATTAATTTATACAAAAATCATATACGTCAATATGATATCATATATGATCTTTTAACATTGCATTGTTAACAATATCTTAGTATTATCGTCATTTCGGGTGTTAACTTATCATTTTATTTTATATGTTTTGTTATATAAGCCGTGTTTTTTATGGATAGGTTGTATATATTTTTCATATCCAGAATGATATAAAGTCCTTAAACATTATTTTTAATAATATTATGAGAATTATATGTGAATGGATACGATGATGAGTGAATCTCATCGCGTTTGTGGAGACGGTAGTCCGTACGTACACACGAACGCTACATCCATTTCATTTTTCATTTTTAAAAGGAATCAAAACCAAAAGATACATAGGTATATTATTATTCCAGTATAATATAATATCTTATATGTGTTACTTAATTTAATTAACACCATCCTTTATACTTTCCATGTATGGTTTGAACGAGTCATATAACTTTGAGGGGGTGGTAGTCCGCACTTCCTCAAATGAAATTTGTGTATATATATACAATATTAAAATGAACAATGGTGTGATATAAAATGGAATTACAGAAGCTGATATATAAAATTAATATCATCAATATAATATTTAATTATAGTTCCATCATAATGGCCATCATGAGAGGTGGGAGGAGATAATTGAACAATCATCGTTTCGTGAGGCGTTTGGTTTCCATCCACAAAAACATTATGTTCTTCACCCATTAAATGGAGGTTTGTGTAATTTTAGTTAGAATAATTCTTATAAAAATATCATAGTATATTTAGGATACTGGTTTTGTTTCAAAAAAAAAATAATAAGATGAGTTTAGAGGTTGGAGAAGTAAAATAAAAGAAAAGAAGCTATGAGAAATTGTTGCCTTTAATTTGGGTAAGTTTGAATCAAAATGGACTCTTGAAGTGCCTTATGTATAAGGTAAGGCTTCTTCGAGGAGGATATAGATGTAGGTGGATTAATTGGGCAGAGTTAGGATGATCCAATATACTTTAGAGGTGTGATTAATTGGTTAGAAGTGATGTCCTTTTATAAGGGGGTGGAGGGGCACTTTAGAAAAAACATAATGTATTAATTTATAATAAATTAATATTTGGTTTCTAATGAATCCAAAGTGGTTTATTTAAAGACTAAGGAGTGGAAGAGTTGAAAAAAACTCAACCAATAGATTTTAGATAGGTTTGGGTCATTACAGTAACCTTATTGTTTAGATTTAACTCATAGTTAAATAGGTTTACACTTTCCTTATCTCTTTGTTTTTTTATATTATATATTTAATAAACATACTATATAATTCCAAGAGACCCCTAAGTGGTACATTAATTATACACCAATCACTATATGAGTCCTTTTTCTGAACCCTAGATTTTTAAGAATATAATGTCAATTAATAATATAATATTTGTTTTAAAAACATATTTATATCAATTTTGCAACTATTTGGTATTTTGTTTTTGCTAAATTCATAACAGCATTATTACTTCTAACAAAATTCATTTAATCAACCCTAAAATGTTATATTAACATATAAATTCAGGTAATTAATTAAAAGTATCAAATTATATTTATTTGGGTATTTATAATATCAATTATTTTAATATTTCATTAATAAGGTAATTACTTCATCATCATTGTGTCATAAATAAATTATATTTTTTAAGGTCTAAATATTATATTTAAAATAAAATTATTTATTAAATCTTTTTATCTTTCTAATTAATATTTTTAATTGAATTTATCATATGTATAACCCTATATTAAAAATATTTTAGAAATTTAACTTTGATTTTATCTCCATTAACTCTTCCTTGAATTGAATAATAATAAATGTCCTAAACTAATTCAAGTGGACAAAATAGGTTCATATTTTATACCTGCGGTTTTTTTGGTTGAATAATACTTATCCAATAGAATTAAGACATGTGTTAGGTTAATAATAATATCATTTTTACCCTTAATTACCCTATTTACTTTTTACCATGGTAATTAAAAGTAAAATGTTACTATTCACCAAAAAATATTTTTATCTTATAGAACCACATTTTACTCCTTGATATTAACCATGTGTCTCGTATTTTTGAAATTCCACTCATAGAAGTGGTGAAATTATGTTTTATGTGAATTTGCAAATTCTCTTAGGAGATGGGTAGAAGACGGTGAAAAGTTCAATAAAATTTATATATATATAAAATTTCTTTAAACTGACTTTAATGAAATACATTGAACATATATAAGTATTATGTATCTATATTGACCTAAAAAATTTAAATAATATAAATAGTTATTTAAATAAAAATTCGGTTGTAAACTATAACTTAGTGTTTTTAACTATTCATCAAAAATTGAATGTTTTCAGAAAAATACCAAAAATTCACCCTAAATTAATTTTCATATTCCAAATTCAATAATGAAGTCTATTTTACCAAATTTGAAACATATAATTTGAATTTTTTGATTTAAAATTAATTCCCGCTATCAAAATCAACAAGCGTATATTTAGGAAATAATAACTACCAAAAGTTTGACACTTGTTAATGTCCAATTTCAAAGTGAAATTATGTAAAATGACCATCATTGGATTAAATGTTAAAAATAAAATCAATTTATTCTTCCAATTCCATTAAAATTTATAATTTAACAATATAAATAATTTTGACTTAAAAAGATGTTTTCAGTCAAAATATAGTATTTTTCACTATTCACCAAAATATGAAAGTTATCAGAAAAACACCAAAACTTTTTTGAAAATAAATTATTATGTCCTGATTATAAAGAAGATGTTTATTTTGTCAAATTAAATTTATAAAAGTTTCAAATAGTGGATTTAAAAAGGTTTCTCCATTAAAAGGTTGTAAAATTTCATTTTTTTTAAAAATACTTCTTTTATCTGAAAAAAAGTATTTGTTCTTACATTATGTCTAATAAACTCATAATATGGATTCTAAAATAATAAGGATTATATAAGGTTTAAATTCAATTAATACTATTCATAACTGCTTTTGAAAGTCTTGTTTGGTAAATTATGGTGCGCTAGAACTCAGTGTTGTGTATAGTGCAAGTTATTGAATTACTTTGAATAAATAACATACTACGAAATCTTGGGGTGTTACATCCATAATGGTGAGGTTACAATGGTGAACTATTTCCTTTTCCAAATTTTGAGATCATGAACTGTGTTTCTATAATATTGATTTCCAATGGTGACCTCTTTCTTTTCCAAATTTTGAGTTCATGAATAGTGTTTCTAGAAATATAATGTCCAATGGTGACCTCTATTTCCATTGCCAAAAATCGTGGTCATGAACAGGGATTCCATATTCCTATAGTTTCACCCCTTTAATGTTTACATTGACATAAATTTTATTTAAAGCCTTGTTTTAAGGATTCTGTGGCCGATTTAATGGACATAACAACTATACTAATTATTCTTAAGGCTCGAAATTCTTTTACATGGTCAAACCATGTGGTTTTATGCTCTCTAATTTTAATGAAAAATACAGAGTATCTTAAACCGATACTCTGTTAAATCTTCTAAAGGGATTTGATATCTTCCTCCCTAGTTGTTCCTCCTTGTTCTTGGGTGTTAGACGCTCTATCCTTCCATTCCATCCTATAGAAGTTGTGTAATCAAACATTCCACCTTGTATGGGATAACCTATGTTTTGAAGTTACCATGTAGTATTGATCAATCTTTGATATGAGGTATGATCTATTGTCATTGTTTTGGGTTCATCTCCATCTATTTCATCATGTTAGTAATGGACTTTTCCTGGATTTTGACGGGTGTGGTGGTTTTCCTGCATCCTCAGGTGGATATAGTTATCTCGGGGGGAGGAGATCATAACATGTTGGCTAGCTAATTCTCGTATAAAGAACATCAAGATCCTCTGGATGTATGGGATTCATTTCTTCTCATTTATTTTACCTGCAACTATAAATTACCATGTTTTATCCCACTAGATCGTAATGGAATTTACATATTAAATATTTGAACTGGATAAATAAATTGATATTGATCGTATGTCATTACCTCTTGTTTTTCTAGATAGTGTGATATATATGCTTTCGTTTTTAGGTTTTTCATTCTCGATAGAAATTGGTAAAGAATTTGAAATTATAATTAATTGGAAATTGTTGGTCTAAAAATAAAAAGTAATGTAAATGAATCTACTTATTCTTGTTGTAATTTTATGTTATTAAAATTTGTGTTGTAATCATTTCTAATTATTATTCATAGCTTACTATTTATGTTTCCCGATGTTGGTACCTAAATATAATAAATCCGTTAATCCACGATAAGCTAAAGAATCAGTTTCTTTATAAAAGATAATACATAGTAGAGTTCTGAGTTACCCTTTTTATTGTTTAAAATCCAAGATCCCAATTGATAAGATGCTTGTTTTTTTTTGCTTCTTGTTTTCTAATGAGATCCTGGATGGATATAGTGATATGTGGTGGTATGGAGGCCTATTTGTTGTGGTAGCAGTTGAAACATAGAGAGGATAAATGCAGCGGTTTGTGCATGTTGGTGCCAGGGTGGACACCAGAGATTATGGAACTGGTTGGATGTGAATGTTTGGATGCTTTGTGATTTTTATAGGTTGTTTATCTGGTTTAATTTCCCCAATACTCATGGAATATGGTTCATCTTTCCTTCTTCTGAAAGGGTATAAGATTCTCGTGGAATTCCAAAGGCTTTCCATGTTTATCTTCTCAAGGGAGGATGGGTTTACGCTCTTGGTATAGGCGGTATAGACTCAATAGGTAGTTCATCAACTCACTGTGTTGAGCCCCCTTGTGTTTAGTAGCATAGAATGTTTTTCTAAAATTCATGGGAACATGGAAATTAATGGAGTAAATAAATAATTGAAAAAATTATGGTAACCCAAGGGGTCAGAGCATGTAGTGGTGCAATCTTGAGGTTGTAATTCGAAGGAACAATGAACTTTGGGTGTGATGATAATGATATATTAATGTGGAATTGTAAATGGTTAATTTAAGATGACATATTTAATTAATGTATAGTGAAACTAATAAAAAGGAAACGAGTTAATGTAATAAAGCTCATTAAATGGTTGTGTTCTTATATGATACGTTGTCCTAGAAGTGGCAGTCAGGTGTTAGAAAGGTGTTACCCGCATTTGACTTTAATATTAGGTTATTCCCAAAGTGTGGTTGTAAGCTATTGAATATTTGGTATATTTTTTGTTTCTATACGTTACTCCACCCTGTCGGTTAAGTCAATTGTCACTCCACTGATTTTGAGCCATAGGGGTGTTTTACCCAACATTCGGGTGGGTGGATGGACGACTGACTACCCCCTTTGGCATCGCTCTCTCCACATGGTTGTTACTTATGCTGGTAGTCACATCGGTTATTTTTTCCCATATATGTGTGTAGAGGGCTTTAATGTCTTGGAGTTATTCACACACATATATTGTGGATATAGTTTCCAAAAAAAATACTATAGCTGTAATGGGTATAGCCTATGATGGCTTGATGATCCTTACTCGTTGTATGAGCTATAATGTCCTGAGGTTTAATTCTCGATGTATGATACATGTTATGTGAGCTTTGGTGACTCATAGAAACTACCTAGTAACATTTATTGCGTGGATGTGGTTGTTTTTTGCACAAGGTGCATGCTGTGGTGCTTCACCAAAGTGTATGTGGAAAGCTTTTCTAGATAGAGATGCTTAGGACGTGTGATGTTGGGGAAAAGTAGTAAACTAGTAGGGAAGTAGTAGTGAGGTACCCTTGATATTATTTATTATATAATATACTCTGGTATGTATTACTTGGTGAGAGTATCCATTGGGAGGCTAAGAACATTGTATACCTATTCAGGTAATGAGTTAGTTTCACTTGTTGTTCACTGTGCTTTCTCATGCTTTGTTTACATTTTCATGAGAGGCTATGGGGAGTATCCTACTAAATATACTGTTATACTCACCCTATGTATATATATAAAATATTTCTTAAGGTCACTTAGATTAGGTTGGAGATCCGCCTAGTTTTTACTAGCATGGGGTTGTAGGTGATTTTTTGTGCTTCGTTGTTGCTATAGTTTTTTTACTTTCTTTTGGGTACTTGTAGTTTTCCCCTTTCAGTAGTAGTAGTTTTTTCATGACATTACATAATTGTACTTGGGTTTTCATTTATATTTTAGTCCCATTTGGATTTGGTTTTTGTTTATCTTATCTCTCTCTCTCACATGTGTTCTCTTATAGGGTAATGCCTCCCATTTTTATGTTTAATATACCTTTGGTGCAAGTCACCATCCTAGGTCCTATAGTAGGCGAGACTCGGGGGTCATTATCTTCCATCTCACATTACCATCCAATGAGGGGTACACTTTTTAGGGATGGGGTCATGAAAACATTGATAATTTATAACTATCATGAAATGAGGGGTAAAAAACATTCATTGTTATTATTATAATGTTTTAATTTATTGATCCATGGGAATGTATTTTATGATGATTGAGATTCCTATATTAATTTCATGTATTATAAATTTAATTAAAATTTCTACCTACATGCATTATTTTTGTTACATAGTCTCATGAAATCATTTATTTATATCATTTTTCTTGGGAAATAATGTGTAGTTTAAATCCATGGGGATTGATCCCTGTAGTTCTTTAATATATTTTATATAAATAATAACTGAAATAACATTAATTTAAGTATTAAAGTGTACTATCCCTTCCATGTTATATAAAAAGATATCTCTGGTGCATTGATTATGAAATAATATCTGACTAAAATTCTTGTCTATGATTGTTTGAAGCGCATATAATTTAAAAAATTCAAGAAAATTTAATTCAAATATATAGGATGATGATATGTGTATGCACCACATTTTATGACATGTAAATATTAAAATATATTATATTAATCATTATGAATTTATAGGTTCTTTTTGTAATTATGCATCCACTTTTCTTCTTGGGGGATATGATATATTGTTGGACACCACTCTTGCTCTATAGGATCTACCCAAAACTATTAATAAATGATCATATAGGTTCACACACAACGTTTTTACTAACTCCAATTAGATTTTATTGATGTTATATTTAATAATAAATTTTGTCCCTGTTTATAGAATAATAGTTATTCTTGTTATATTAATCATTTTTTCATTTAAAATATTATTTGATAAAACATTAATTGATTTAAATTATATATATTAATAATTCATAGAATCAATTAATACAATATCTATTCAATAGATGGGTGAATATTTAATTTTTATCTTTAAATGAAATAAATAAAATAAATGAATATTAACTTATTTTTTAAATATTATATCCATTTTAACGATCAAATAAAATTTTAATATTCGTGGATTGAGAATATTTATAGAGTTATTGAGAATTAGTTGATTCTACAAAAATGTATTTTTATATCATCTAAATAATCTCCTATATATTAGAGATATTATTGGAATTATAATTAATCATTTTCCCAGAAATATAAAGAGATTTATAATTATTTTTTGAGATGATGTATGGGGATTTTATATTATCCAAATTCAAATAAATGACATAAATATAATTTTCTTGTTTTTACCTAACCATACGAACTTAAATATATAAATTTTTACCATATAAATCCTAATTTAATTGGTTCCTATATGAAGTCATAGTGAGAGAATGTTTGAGAATCTAACTTCTACATTCAGGTCTCCAGAAAGAGAATGTAAGATATTTCCATAAGCAAACAAGTGTGAATGATATAGTAAACTTGAATATGCTACACTAGCACTTGAAATATCAATAATGAACATTGGAAAATTAAGGAACCCATTTTTATTTAACTATAGTATTTCACCATTAGATTCATAATGTAATGAAAATGCCAATTTGATTTCTGATTATAGTGATGTTGTAAAAAATTAGCGAAAATAAAATTTTAAAAAACATGATCCAAGTATTTATTTAATTTAAACAATTACTACTAAAGTAAGTTGTTTTGTCATTTTATATTATTTTAGTCAAAATCGCAATTTTTATGAAAAAAAATATAAATAGTATTCGTATCCCTTTATTTTGGATACTATTGGATCCATAAAGTGCTGTTAATGGGTTCATGGTAATTTTGAAATGTTTTTTAGTTTTTTTCCTAATTTTCCCAATGAACCACTTCATGATTAAATAATCATGACCATATATTAATAAGAGTTTGTATGATCATGAATAATACAAATAATATAAAATTTATTATGATGACCATGGTTATTTTTTTATATAATAATTTTAAATATAAAAACAATTAATAGTGTTTTGTAGTTATAAGTTGGGTGATCGCAATTTTCATTCTATTAAAATTAATTTATTAGATATATATGTATAATATATAAATAATTTAAATTTATGTACGTTAATACTCATGAACACGCACACACATATATATATATACATATTCATATATTTATTAATTTTTTTCATTATAATAATATTAATTAAAAATGTAAATTTAATTTTCAATTTAGGCTCACGAACTCCCCCCCCCACACAAAAACATTTAACTCGGTTAAATAATTTATATTAAAAATGTTATTTTTGTCTATACTATTTCTAGAAAGAAATTACTAAAACATAATTAAACAATCAAATATTTTATAGAATTTCAAAAGGACTTTCATGGACCATATGTTGAACAGAAAAAATTCATTTGATTAAAATTAATAATTTGAATAAGTTTTTCATTATTTAATTTTCATTGACGTATATATAAAATATTAATCATTGAAAAAAATTTAGTACCTTGTGAATGGTATTGAGTTAGATAAGTATATAATTGTTGGGATTGAACATATTATTTTAATATTATAATTTTATTGATTGAACATTCAATGAATATTTTTAAAATAATTTATGAATCATTCTCTAAGGATAATTATTAAGGGAATTGGAGGTTTAAGTGATAAAATATTGTTATGTAAGATCATATGTAAATATATGATAATTCGACATGCAAATAGTTAGAATAAATTATATGTTACACATATGGTCATGGTTGGATTATTATTTATAAATAACCAAACATGTAGTTAAAATAACATATATATATATATAACATATATTTAGAATTTATTGGATAATTATTTGGTGTAGTTATAATCATGTAGATTATACTTGGAAACATGTATGCTCAGATAAAATCCAATTATTAATCATATGATGTATAATGAATTTCATGGTAAAATACTTACTTATAAATTCATATAAAAAATTAGTGAACAAGGAAAGTATAAGTTGATTTAAATTAATATATTAAATAAAGTATTATCATATACAATATTATCTAGTATTTCACCATACATAATTTTAATTTAAATGAAACCATATATATGAGCACTTGTTTATCAAAACGTATGGGATTTTTATTTTTTAAGGGATATCTTATAGTAGTGATATTTAAAAACATATACCATTCATAGATAGATTGTAGTTGTTATTTTTTTTTCATGTTACATTGTGATAAATTTAATACTTCGTTGATATGTGATATGGATTATAAAAATGATCATGTTAAAGATATATGTCCATTATTTATTACAACATTATTGAGTAACGAGTAGGTGTTATCAATGTGCGTCACTAAGATGTCACATGGATTGATCATTTTTACTAAAATATCATGTATATAGATAGTAACATATGATTTATTTATTTCATAATATTTTTATTACTTATGTATACATAATTTAAAGGTTAATTCCCTTAGACTAAGTGTCATATAAAAATTTAATTATATGTCCAAAATATAACAATATGTTCATGATATCATTGTTGTATTAATAAACATAAATTGTGAGGCCTAGATATATCATAATAATGGAATAAGTATGTATTATTAAAATTATTGGTTTGTGGATTATAATATTTCCAAAAAATTTACATTATTTTCTTTCTTAGTGATCTTGAATAGATACGATAATGATGAAGGACATTCCTGTAAGAACTCCATATGTTTTGAGGACTGTTGGAGAATTTAGTTAATAAAGATGTATATTGGACATCTAACAAGAGGTTATTATCATGGTTAATAAGATCAACAAGTACAATGAATCAACATGAAAAAAATTCGATAACTTTGGTCTATATCATGTAATCTTAAATCGTGTAACAAAATAAAATTATAAAATAGGGAAATTTTTTGTGACAGTGTTAATGAAACTCTCCCCCAACAGTGTAATGGAATATAACACCCCAAGACAATAAAATATTTCTATTTTTAAATAAAATCAATAGTTTCAATTACACACAGTTCTGATTAGATATTTTGTTACATGAAACAATGAGTACCTTCGACGTCTTTTGTTACACGCATGACTATTTTTAACAGAATAGATATATTCTATTAATAGTATTATTTATTATAATGTTTATTACATATCCATTTTAATGGTTAATGTATATAAGATTACATTAATTTGGAAAATCAATGTTTTCCACATTTATAGTTGTAATCTATTGATTATTAATAAAATATGACAATTTAAAAGAAAAATAAAATGTTCCCAGTTAATTTTAATTTTTTTGTAAAAAGAGAATTAGTCATCATTTTCACCCATAAATAAAACATGATAGTTACCACATATAGAAAATTAATATAAAAATAAGAAAAATATTATAAATATGAATATCAGAATTATATTAGGGTGATTTTTTGGGATTTTTTAAAGAAGTTATATTTTTTGAAGAATTTTGAAAAATATTGAATTTTAGAAGAAAAATATTTTTTTCTTAAATAATTTTTAATAATAAATTATATTTTTAAATAGATTAAAAACTTCAATACAATAATATTATATTAAATAATCCATGTTCGTCCATTTGAATGCATTTTTTTGAATTAGGTATAAAAATAAAAGTAATCTTTGGGAAATTTTCACTTTAAAATAACGCTTTATTATCATATCTACTATATGAAATTTAAATAAAATCATTCCACCTTATTAAATTTAATATATAAGAATAAATTACATATTTGGAAGCATAATAATTAATAATATCAAAAAATTTTAACTTTTTTTTAATAAATTTAATTAGTGAAAACATGTAAAATTAATAAACACAATTAAGAGAAAAATGAACACACAAAAGGAATAAACATTAGACATAATAGAAAAATGGCCTACATTTTAACCCCATTTTATGGATATATTTTTAACTTATTAATTCTATGATAAGTAATTTTCAATATTGGTGCAACTATATATGGAAAAGACATTAGAGGAATTCTACAATTGAAAATTTTACATGTTTTCTGGCACCCCACTTATAGATGGTCAAACACTGTCCTCCTCACTTCAAAACTTCTTTAAACATTTTATTATATAATACATTCCCAAATAACACTTTAGCATATATAACCTAATATTATATTCATTATATTGGAAAAATCACACCTATAAATGTTGTAGTTCTTCTTTGAAGAGGACACATGAAGAATAGATAATTATATATAATTAGGTTCATTATTTTAATTCCTTCTCCACCCTAAATTATTATTATAAAAAATAGTATAAAAATAAATATCATATTTATTCTATTATGTTTTTATAATATTTAATGACCTACAACCACATATAATTCTTTCAAATGGACAAATAATTATCGTTCTTTTATACATCAGACTACAACCTCATGAACAGATGTCATTCGTTTTTTCCATTACCACATATGATTGTTGTAAATAATGACGTAAATACAATTTATATAAGATATATATTTTATTTATGAAAATATTATGCTTTATTAATTATTATATCATCAATTCCATCCTAATTTCTATTTTTTGTAAAATCATCACATCTCTCGTTTGTACGGAGTAATACCACATTGCAGAGCGTTGTGGTTCATTAAGACATTATAAGGAATGTCTTAAGGATTGGTTAACTAGAAAATTGGGGAATATATGAAATTAAAAATGATTTTGTATTATTAATATATATATATATAAAATTCACCTCCCCTTATTTTAGTGTGATAATAAATTAGAAATAGTGTTCATACGTATGTACAACCTACTGTACCAGGGATAGTGTATTTCATTTCATATCACAAAAAAGTGTTAATTCAAACCATCATAATAAAAAAATTATTTTTTATAAAAATCCTCAAAACATGCCATTGTTATTTATCATATATGATGCACAAAATTAATAAAAACAACGAACTTTTTTTAGATCCAACATCACTTTTATATATAAAAATTTAAATTAATTTTTTTATGATTATTAATAAAATTCATATTACAAACCATATAGACTCACTTCATAATTATCCTACTGTTGAGAAATAATTTTATATTTTTTATCATTTTATATTTTAAAAATATTACTAACCAATATTAAAAACATCACATAATATCTATTAGTTTTTATCGGAAAATATTTAAAATACATAATTGAATATCTCATTTATTTAGATGAATTTAACCCATTTCTATTTGAATTATTATATGTAATAATAATATTTTCAACAGTGACACCAAATATAAATAATCATAATGTAAATAAATCACTATGAATAATATAAAGTCAAATATTTATCAGAATAATTTGTATGGAAGTAAACGATTCACATTAGGGAATAAAATAAACCATAATACATCAATTTCATCACTCACACACCAATCTATAATTCCAATAAAATAATTACATCATATTATGAAGTTATCCTAAATTTTTATATTTAATTATGAATATAATACATGTAATTCTATATTTTTATCTTTAAAAAAGTTATAATGAATGTAAAAATTAATATCAATTAAAAATTATCCCAAATAATTTTAAATATTTCTACATGATACAAAACTAATTTTCATAAATAAATAATAAGTGTAGATTATATTTCACATAAAAACACAATTAAATTATGGTGTGTAAGATGTAACATAGATCATAATATGTGAATCAAATTCACAAAGAGAGAAGTTTGATTTTTTTAATATAAAAATAAACCGAAAAAATTATTGAGACAAGATACCGTGAAAGGGAATTATAACAATGATGTAACTAATGTATAATTACCCCATCTATGTTTTTTAAATTTTAAATATCTTACTAGGATGACTCTAATAACACCCAAGAATCCTTGTTTCTCCCTTTAGTAAAGAATAAACCATTATTTGATCCAATATATCAATTGAAAAAATAAATAACATTAACCTTAAAAAAATATGGAATGCACTAGGTACTTGGTGACACTCTTCTACCATGTCACTAATCATATACTAGTGAATCACTGACTACCCAGTGACTCATCAAACACCTTATCAGTATTTTACCACCTAGTACTTATCCACTCCATGACTATCCACCAGTATCATGGGCACTAATCCATAGGTACAATCGCTTCTATAGTTAAACTGAGTATGAGGTTCCCTACAAGCAATGTAATCAATGGTCCTGTTATAGAAATTCTATTAAGATAAACCACCAATTCCACATATCCTATTAATACATCATCTATAACCCCCTTATTTGACCAAAAATATAAAAAAATTAATTTTTAAAACATAATATAAATTATAAAAATAATGGACATTTTATCCCAGGGTCATTAAAAACACACTAAATTAATGATTCTTGACCACAAAAATCATTATTAGGTGCCTCAAAAAAAATTCAAACCATTATGACAAAATATTTAAATATGATTCCAAATTCACCTCTTAAACCTACCCATTTTTAATTTAAAAATGTTCACTTCTCTTTAAATGGAGTCTCATGTTATTGACATAGTAACGAAAAATACATATCGTTTATTCTATAGAGGTTGAATCAAAACCTATCTCTATATATTCATATTGAAAAAAAATAAAAGATATAGTTCAGAAATTTTCTAATGGGAAACAAGAAAACAACCATGCATAAAAACATATATTATAGATAATGATAAATGATAAGGGGACTCAATGATTCTTCCAAAATTTCAAAATTACAAATGAACTATAGAGCCAACATCACATTACTTCCTATTAAATTATTTACAAACCATGGTTTGACAAAAAGAGATAAATGTTCCCTAATAAAAATAATTTTAATATTATTACTATGATTAGTACAAATTTTGATTAATATTGTTATCCATTCATAATTTTCTACTGATTATTTATAATTTATCCAAACACATATTAACCATCAATTTCTGAAGGAATGATGTACGACAAGTTTTTAAACAATAGATGATTGGTTAAAACATTATACTATATAAATCATTTTACAGATCCAACCGAATAGATTCTTGATAGATTTTTGTTATCTAAAAAATTCTTCAAAGCCCAGTTATTCTTATCATTAAACATCATGAGCATGAATACATGTAGGATGGAAATCCATTAATATTTTAATAGGTTGCTCGGATTTCTAATCTTTTTATTTTAAAGTTATATATGTTGAAATTATCCTGTGAGCATAATTTTATGTTAAAACCTTCAGAAAAAGGATTTTAATCATGCTTTATAAATCCCCATGTTGGATATTCATCTCAGACTAGGGGGTAATCTGTGGTCCTTTTTATCAATTTTGACCTTTTTAATTTGACCACTCAATTCTGTTAATGTTATCAATCAAACTAAAAATTTTATTAAGACTCTCCTCATGTTTAGTTGTAAAATAAAACCCATAACACATAATATTGTCCTGTTTTGGTTAGAGTATCCTAATTCTAGCAATTAAATTTACGCCCACACAAAACCATGATATCATCTAGCATCATTATATGTCTATAAAACCACAATAATTCCTTGTACAATCAATATAGATACCCAATATGTTTGAGATCCTAATTCCCATGGAATAAATAATACACTAACTAAAAATATAGTCATCTTATTGAATTAACTAGTTATTCTCCATGTTTGTTCTTCATGACTAGAAAAATTATATCTCACCACAAACACAATATATTGACAGTTTTTTCTATATATAACTTCATTTTTGGTTCATCTAAGTCTTCTTCATAACATTTTCATCAGGATTCCTCATGTGAACTAATTATCTTTATTTTTTTTTTGAATAATATGGCACAAATGATGTCTCTTTCTTCTAAAAATTCTATTGGTTTTGAAATTATTCTTCTCTCATTAATAAAATATTGTTTATCTTTCCCTTAAAAAACAATCATACGACATTCTTGATTTCTCATAACAATCATGGTCATAAATTTCATATATATATTTTATATTTTATATTCAACAAATTAAGATATAAATTGATTGTTTGAATATAAAAATTTATAAACTAACATTTTTCATTGGTTGTTGTAGAGACCTCATCCCATTTAGATGAGAAAACCCAAACCCAAATTTTATTTACTTATTAATTTTCATTTTTTAGATTAGATCTAGATTTTGTACTATTGAGAATACCCCAACTCCATTCATTCACATGAAATTTGAATATCATGATCTTCATCTTAGAGAAATCTTAATTTCATCGTACATTTTAAAATTTAAATCTATATCAACATGGACTCATGTATTTTTTTGGCATTTTTTCTTGTGTTGTTTATGTTCATCTTATCAAACCAAAATATTCTATATATATATATATATATTCTACCGCCATTCATATCTTGAATCATGATTATCAAAGATTATAATGATTTTCTAATACATTACAATTATCCAAATATTATTCTAAAATTTTATTCTTTAGAATAAATGATTTTGGAAATTTAAATATTTTCTATTCTATAAGATTTCTGGATTTTACATGGAAAATTATTTTAATGTAAAAACTTATTCTCACATGAAACAAATTCTATAATGTATAGAATTAATCTCATATAATCTAATTAACATAATCCAACAACATGACGTCTTTGTGAGGAAAATATAAGAAAATTTTAATATTATATGGGGGGGAAATAAAATCATCCACATAGATAAAATATATTATGTTCTAAATAATTCTCCTCCATTTATTTGAAATTGATTATGTGTTGGAAAATATAAATTCCACATAGATTAAATTTCATACATTATAGCCAAATCACATTTTCATATATGACATGTCTAATAAACTAGGAAAATAAGTTTGAATTTATATATTATTTTAGGAGATACCCAATCCACTTCTATGTTGATTAATTCTATGATGTTTTAACTATATAGATGAAATATAAAATTCTTAGGCTTAATCTCTTTGATATTTTGAAAATTTTCATTTCCAAAATAGTAATTATATAACTGAATCAGAACAGTATAGAACCTATTATTCCATACTCAAGATATCATGAATTGCCAAAATTCAACTAAATGAAATTCAAATAAAATATCAAACAAGTACTATTTTCCAATTCATGGTAGCATAAAAATTCATCAATATTTATATGATTTATTAAATATAAAACCAATCCTTATATATTAGAATTAATTATTTAAATTTTCTAAACTTCCTTGATATTTAAGAACCTTGGAAACATGTAGTAAACATAACTCCAACCACTATTATATATCATTTAGATGAATAATCATATATCATATTACAAAAAAAAATTATCATTTTTTCTGAATTTATACAATTATGAACTCTATAAGGCAGCTTCACAACGTCCATTTATAATTATATTAGAATCATTATTAATATATCATCACAGTTTTCCATTAAAACTTGTAGGATTTTTTTATAACCAATAAATCCAAATTAATTTGGTTACTTCAATATCCCCCTTCTTATTTGGTTATAAATACCCCATTCATCTTCCCCACTGTTGAAGATAGTCATATCAAATTTATTGGTAATAAATTAAAATGTATTATGGGGGTCTTATCATCGCAAAACTTTTATCATTCCATAATGAATTTTTTTTTCTCCTTATAAATTAGAACATATCCTTATCTAATTTTTTTTATGGTGACACAACAAGATTTTCCTATTAAAATTGACTTTAGAATTTATATACAAAGTCTACTATATCAAACCCATTATTGCGAACAAGTGGTAGATATCCAAGGTAGTTGATGTCAACTATAAAAAATAATACATGTGATGGAACTGTTAATATACACAAATTATGGGTTAATAATGAAACATTTAAACATGAATATTCATCGTACACTATACATAAGAAACCAATTAAAATATTCAAGTGCATGACAAGAAAATACCGTTCTTCCCATGGTCTAAAAAAAACTCCATCATGATAAATATGTTTGAAATATACTAATATAATTTATTCATGGGTGATTAAATATCATTATTAATTCATTTCAGAGTGTTATACAGAATTTTAGAATCCTTTTATCTTATATTCACCTTTATTTTTCTCCCCAAAATCAGATACACTAAGTTTTTTCCTCTTTATTGCAGTTAAAATACCACATAAATGACATCATATATTATTTAACTTAGTGAAATATCCACCCTTCCCCATTAATCCACTTCATGTTATAACAAATAACAATAGAAATATGTTTTAAGGAGGGATTTATTTTACTTTTCAGATATAAGGTTTATGCTATCAGTTTTCTATTAAAATATAATGATATTTTTAGAAAATTTTAATTACACTATTTGTCATGGACATGTTATTTCCTTGAGTTTGTATATTTTTTATCATTATATATACTTCTTTTGTAATAATTTCAATGCACTCTTTCATATGATTCACTACCTTCCAAAAATATTGGCATTGATCCTATTGAATCTTCAAGTCACCCAATATTGGAGATTGCATATAATGATTATCATCATCTTATGATATCACATACATTCATGTATAATAATCATCCATTTTTTATTGTTATATTTTATTTTGAAATATCAATTTCATTAACCAAATTTTTATAAAAAAAATTTTATCCTTCGAATTTTGCAAATATTTATCAAATTATTTTTTAAAATTATCAACATTAATGATTTTTTTTATTATCAAAACATATTTCAAATTCATATCCTTGTAGACATATAATAATATCATAGTCATTTTTACCTCATATTTGTGACCCATCATCTTACATCATCAATACACATCATCCAAGGAACAAATTAAATATATTTTTAACATATTTTTCATAGTTCTAGTTGTTGTGTTTCTTCATTTAGAAATTGTCAAAGAATGCCCAAAAACTATCCTCCTTGTTGTCTAACTCTTTCTTTATAATCTCATATTAAACAAATAATTATTGTATTTGTGTCCATACATTCCACTACACCAATAATAACTATTGAAATATAAATGTTTATAAATGACTATATATATATTAATAATGATATTCTTTTTATCCTAATAAAAATTTGGAAATATTTTTAAAAGAGGGTTGTGATGCAATTGTTTTACATTCTTAACAAAATAAGGATTTTTGTAGCCAAACATCACACTTAGTCAAATCATGATATTTTTTAAGGCCTATGTTGTCTAATTTTGAAAAATATTTTAAAAATAATTGGAAATATATTTTAGAAGACTATTTGAAATTATCTATTCAATATATTAAAAACATTATATATTAACATTAGAATCATTATTACATTCATGTTTTACCTTGTTCATCTTAGATATAACTTTCAAATATAATGACAGTGTCTATATTGTTTCTTCTGTCTTGTGTTCATCTTCTCATCAAAATAAATAAACTATCATCTCATATTCAACCATTGTTATATTATTTTTTTAATATCTCATTAAATGTAATTATTTCTTAGTACATTACTCCTTATAATAAAATATAATTTTATTTCTCAATATTTTTTTATAAATTATTGAGATTAATAATTTAATCAAGACAATATTCATGTTCCCTAATTTTATTCCACTTTAGATTTATCCATTCTTCCATATAATCAATACTATATATAACACAATTTCTCATAAATTATGAAAATAATTTTACTACACAATCTGAGGAACATCTTGATTTATCCATTTCATTCTTACTCATTAAACATTTACCCAAGCTACTTAATTTCTTATTTAATTTACCCCTTTTACATTTGATATTTCCCACCAATATAATTTGATTTAGATTCTGCATGTTTTTTATTATGTAATCATTTATAGAAGTGAATAATTATATTACTCTTTTGGGACATTATTAACACCATTCTTAATACATTCTATATTCCCATCATGATGTTTTTTAAAAAAAGAGAAACAATTTTATTGATATCATGATTGTCGATATCATTATATGAATCACTTTATTTTTTTGTCTCTTCCTCTCTAGATTTTTCATTTCTCCTAGCCGCAATAGCCATATTTAAATTTTATTTCACGGTGAAAGTAGGACCCGTTCACAAAACATTTGAGATGATTATATTATGTTACTAATCTTATATCAATTAGTATCTATAATCCATGTTTGAAAATTTTATATCAAACCAACCTATAAAATTTATCATCAATTTCATAATAATGTTGATCTCATTTATCATCTTAGGAATCCATAAATGTAACTAAAAATAATATTTAGACATGATATATATTCAACAATACTCTCAGTAGAAGACAACTTTATCTCTTCATATATACCAATTAATACCTACAACTATGATAATAAGAATTATTATTTTTCTTCATTTAACTTTTTATTATATCACTTATTTCATTGGTAGTTTTATGTTCCATTTCTATTTTTTATAGCATTTTTTAAAGATAGATCATGATTGAATTGTTTTATTTTTCATAAAAATCTACATCTTTATTATAGAAAAAATTTATATAACCATAATAAAAATTTGGAAGAAATGCAATGGTTTTCTCAACAATTTCTTTATGGAAGAGAGAAATGATGTAGGTCATCAACATATTCTTACATCATTGGATGTTAATATAATAAATTTTTGAAAATTAAGAATATTCATAAAATATTGATTCTCTATAATCAACAACTAAATTGATCCCAATGTGAAAAAATGGAATCACTCTGATATTGACAATGATTCCCTACGATAGATTTTACACTGATAGGGGGTTAGTTAATAGAATAATTTTATGAAATATTTCATTTTATATTCAACCGCTAAAAAATTAATGTTATAGATTCACTCTATAATATATTACAGTTTCACCTCACGTGATGTAGTAAAATAGAATAAATAAAACACCTGAATTATATGGCTTGGTATGAAAATCCAACACATTAACAAGAATATTCATTTTTAAAAAAAACATAGATTTCCACTACACTCCAACACTTGGGCTCCAATGTATAAATGAAAATCCTGCTAAATATTTTATCTACTTATATAATGATATCCATATATTCTAGTATTATTTTGTGCCACAAATTAAATTATATCTCTCCAGAAAAGGGTTGTATGAACATGTTAACTTATGTACATCTTTATAAATTTTATATCTTTCACAACATCAGTGCATGGTCACCCATCTTTCTCAGAATTCAATTCATTAGGTAAACTATTTTTCCTCATTTATTTATAAAAAATTGTAGTGAATATGAATTTATCTACTTCCAACACTCCTTAAATCTATCATATAATCCCATTGATAGAGTGGTGTGTATGAAACTGTCAAAAAAACGCACAGAAGGTTCCTAATAACCGAAATTATAAATGCATAGTACAATTATTATACATTTGATGAATCTTATATTATGGCAATAAAATCCTTTATATTAGTTTCCAAAATTTAATTTTACATAAAAGTTTATATTATGTCGTAAAATGGATATATTATCATTCCTATCTGTCAAATAAAAATACAGATTAATTTTTCTTATTTATAATAAACTAAATTCATTATTATATCATTCTTTTGGATCTCCTTAACTCCACTTCCATTATTCTTCACAGATATATTCGGAGATCATGATATTATTCAATCTACAAAATCATTAGTGTTAGGTCATTTAGTACTTCCATTAACATATGTGTGGACTCAACCACTATGATGTGGCATTACATATAATATTGTGAATGTTCATCTATAAAATGAATCACCTATTGGTAAAAAATATTCATTTTTTTCTTCGATTAATAACACTCTAAATAATCCGGATTTCTTAATCCATGATGTTCCCCCACATAAATATATAACACTTGATCCTTCCAAATGAATTATTCTAGTAATAACATATTTTTTAATCCATTGGATTTTGGAATTTTACTGAGTCGTGTATCATATGTGAAAGAAATATTCATATACACAAATGAGTCGCTTTTTTGTAGGCTAATTTTCCTATATGGAGTTGACATTTCACAATTTTTATGAATTTTTCTTTTTATAAATTTCAAAATAAAAACATCATATGAGAAAAAATAATCTCTTATATATACACAATATATCTTATATACAGGCTAATTCTTCCCCATATTGATAAAATATCTTACATGCTCACCAAACCACTTCCTATTAGATTAAATTCCTTATTTTCTAACCATATATATTTTATATAGACGAAATTTCTTATGTGATATCCAAATTAAATATGTGTATATTATTTATCATACATGATATCCAATCTATATATATATATATATATTACTTTACACACTAGCCAAATAGATGAACTATCTTATACATAGGATTTCTATCCTCTCTATTTTACATACATTAAAATAACTATAGATCCAAAAATTATTCAAATTAATTCAGTACCACAAATGTCATTTTTGAGGAATCCATAATTATCAAAACAACTTATAATCAAAATTAAAAAATAATTTTTTTCCATTATCACCGGTTCATATTTCACGAACCAGGCCAGTGGGTCATCCGACCCGGTTCGCGACATGGCCCGAACGGTGTTCCCAATCCCCACGGGCTGGAAACTAGTTCCAAGCATCAAAATAAACTAGTTGGGAATGGTTAGGCCCATAACAAAGATAAATAAACATAAACTGAACATGAAAACAAATAAAGAAAAAAACTGAACAAATGGGTAAACACTAATATTGGAAAACAAAATAAAGGTAACCAACTAAACATACATCCAAGTGACCCCATGGGTCACCACAAAATGTAAAACAAAGATCGAGTGATCCCAATACTAAAACATGAAACTGTAAAGATAAAGTAGGTGTGAGCACTGAGATGCTTAATAAGAAAGACAAAATAAAACCAAATCCCTATGCCACTACCTTTAATAAGAAATCCAATTCGTTCTAGTTTAAAAATAAGGAATATTAAAATAATGCTTTTCGTTCCGTTCAAATTCAAACAACAAGCTTGCATTCCCAAGGAAAAACACTTCTCTTCCCTTTTTAAAATAGGTTTTTAGCATGCACTAACTTTTAAGAATTTAAGGAGATCAATTTAGATTTAAAAATATGGTTTTCACAAAATAGGGAACAAGCTTGAAACAACTGAATTGAAAATCGTGTCACAAGCACCATGGGAAGTCCGTAAGCAGCTAGTGTTAGTTGGGTACCTAGGATCTTCGTGTCTCGTTGAAATGTGGATTAGAAGACCACGACCATCAGAGAACTTGGCTTAGAAGGCCACGACCCACAGAAAACATGGATTAAAAGGCCACAACCCTCAGAAAGTGCATATTTTTAGTTAGTGTTCCAATTTTAACACTCCAAGCTTCTACGGTATGCTTCTATTTGAATAATCTGATAGCATGTGTTGTACGCAACACCGAGTTCTAATACACCATAACCAATCAAACTAGTAGTTATGAATAGTAATACCTACTTTTAAAAATTTTATATATTTTATATTTCAAAATGGACTTCATTTTTGGATTCGGAATATTGAATTTATCCTAAGGTGATATTTTGGTACTTTTCGGACAACTTTAATATTTTTATGATTGGTGAAAATTAATAAATAGTAATTAAAAACAACTTTTTTAATCGAAATAAATTTTATTGATAAATTATGAATTTGAGTGGTTTTAATGTATAGTTAGAATATATTTTTACAATTTAATACAATTTTGGTCATTGGACATAATTTCACAATTAAACCAAACATAAACAAGTATCAATCTTTTGATAGTTATTATATCATAAAAACATGCTTTTTGTTTTGACAGCGGGAATTAATTTTAAATTAATTTCTGCCACTTATGTGTTTTGAATTTGTAAAAATGGATTCCATATTTGGAATCAAGATGTTCAAATTTTGTAAATACATAACTTTTATTTTTAGACATTTTGAATAATTACTGCGATAAATATTTTATTTACCATGGTTAAGGGTAAATCCGGAAAATAAGGGTTAAAAAATAATATTATAATAATATTTAATTACCCTAAAACTTGTCTTAACCGTATTTGTTGATACATGTTCGACCATAGGAATCTTTGGGTTGATTTTGGGACCCCATGGATCCACATGTAGGTTATAGGGAGACTTTATTTTAATTAAGTTAAAATAAGTACAAAAATGACATAAGCATATAAATTTTAGAAAAACAATTTTTACATAGGGTTATATATGTTGGATTTAGACTATAAATATTCATTAAAAATATAGAAATATTTCCTACTTTATGATATTTTATTTATAATTTTTAGACATTAAATAAGTTAATTTATTTATGACACAATTATGATGAATTAATTACCTAATTAATGAAAAATTAGAATAATTGATATTATAAATACCCAAATAAATATAATTTGAAACTTTTAATGAATTAAAAAAATTTTATAGGTTTCTATGACATTTTAGGATTTCGTTAATTAACTTTTTTATAAGTAATCATTATGTTATAATTTTTTAAAAAATCAATTTTTGAATATTGTCAAAGTTGACATAAAAGTGTTTATAAAACAAATATTATATTATTAATTGATATTAAATTATAAAAGTCTAATGATCAGACAGGACACTTATATCATGATATTTGTATCATTAATGGACCACTTGGTGGTCTCATGGATGTATATAGTATGTTTATTAACCATACAATATAAAAATACAATGAGACATTGTAAAAGTGAAACTAGTTAACTTAGAATTTATACTTAAAGATAAGGTTAATACAGTAACCAAAACCTATCTAAATTATATTGGTTGAGTGTTTTTCGACCCCTCAACCCCTTAACCTTTAAATAATCAAATTTTGAGCAATTAGAAACCGAATAAGAATTTATTATAAATTAATATTTCTAGCTTTTCCAAAGGTGCCCCTCACCCCTCTTATAAAAGGGCACTCTTCCTTCTCATTTCATCACACCTTCAAATTCTTTTGGTTCGGAAAAACTCTAACCAAATACTCTACCAACATCCCTCACTACATCCTAGAGGCCTTAGATTGATCAGAAATCCAACCTAAGGAGCACTTTTGATCAAATCAAATGGAAGAACCCGAAGAAGAGGTAATGTTTTCACCACCATTTTTCAAGTTCCTTTCTTCTTCCATTTCTTCTTCTTTTGTTGTTACTGTTCTAAAATAATAACTCCAGTATCATATATATACTGTGATTTTATTGTAAATATGGTACAACTATATTCTGTATTATATCCATTCTTTGAATAACATGTTGCCATACGTGCATACGTACGGCTTACCATCTCCACATTGTGGTGTAATGTTATTCAATAAATTATTATTTTTATGGGTATAATAATGATTTGTAAATCATTTAAATAATAAATATAACATGATAATGATTCTGTATATATGATATACTATCCAATTATATATTATTTTAGTATAAAAAGAATGATATTATCACTCGTGCGTACGTCTGGACTACCGTCTCCACGAACGCGATGAGATTCATTCTCCATCGTATCCATTCAAGTATAATTATCATTTGATGATTAATAATAGTATCTAAGGACTTGATATCATTCTGGATATGATTAAGATACAACCTATCCATGACAAACATATCTTACATAACGAAACAAATAAAAGAAAACGAGTAAGTTAACACCCGAAACAACGATAATACAAAGATATTATTAACAGATCAATGTTAAAAGATCATATATGATATGATATTAATGTATATTATTCTTGTATAATTTAATAACAATTATTTCCCCATTATATAGGAGTTTAACCTACCCCAAGCATGGAAAAGTACCAGGTAAGGTTTATTTCACAATCTCTTCATTATCCGAGGTAGTTTATACGTAATAATCTACTGGGACCTCTTTATCTTCCACATCCATGCTTCCTAAAAATGTATTTCAAAATATTCTTACTATTTTACAGAATATGGTTTAAAGTCATTTATACCCTTGTTGACTATTATATGTGGTTTATAAAGGAATCTTTCCGTCTTTTTCCAAACAAGGTTCTTTTTAACCTTTTCGACAGAATTAAGGTAAGAATGTTTTTTTAAACTTATACGATGGGTGCAGCTATTTTCCACCATTATAAAATTGTCGAAGCATCCTTTACAAGCTTATAAGAATATTTTCAATGAAAATGTTTTATTTTATAAATATATTAAACTAAAATTATTTCAAAATAGAAAGAGATATTTCTCTAAAAAGAGTTTTGATTTCATCTATGTCAACATTCTTTGATGGATTTTATGCTGATTTGAGGTTTATTTATTATGATACAAATATTCTATATTTTATTGAAGGTTTTGTGATATGTTTGACTATGGATGGGCTATTTTTATACCATTCATAGTCTATGGTGAAAGTATTGAAATTTCGTATGCTAGTTTTAATACGAATGTTTATGTTATGTTTAAACATTTTCATATGGGAATGCATTGAACTTAATATATGATGGGTGGAGCCCGCTATAGCTCCTCGATGCGTCGGTAGTTCTCATGAGACAAACTAGTGTCTTGGCACAAGGCCTTGACAAAATCTTATTCGTATTCTTGGCACGAGGCCTTGGCTTTGTGGTTATGATAGTCTAGCATTATGTATTCCATAATTATGAAAGTGGTTATTGATATTACATGTGATTATTAGATTAGTAGAATATCTATGTGAATAGGTAAATGGCATTATTTTAGTTTATTTTATCCATACTATGTTGAAGTTCAAGTTAAAAAGGCTTTTGTTTTAGTTATACACTGCCTTAAATGATTATTCTTATTTATAAAAGTTTCAGCTATATTGTTATCCTTACTGGGCATTTGAGCTCACCCCTTTTCTATATTTTATTTTTCCCAGGATGTGAAGAAGTAAGTTATGAATGACCTGCTGGGATATTATGAGGGGATAATAGTGTGGACTATGGAGACATTATGTTGTTGTAGTAGTTTTTCATTTTATGATGTAATGTAAAACTTTATGAATATATCTAGTGTTTCCAAGGCTACTAAACCAATTGGTCTTTCGAGATTTGATCTTTCTTGTGATCATGACAATGTTATGTAATAATGCACCGACTCTAGGTAACTGGGGTCAGGGCGTTATAGTTGGTATCAAAGAATGTTTCGTACAAACCTTGGAAGCTAGATTTAGATAAACTCAGATTAGAGAACATAGATTTAAGATGGACTTTGAGGATTAGTATAGAAGAACTTCCTAGAATTTTGGTATTATAGAGATTTTGTGGGTTTTCAGAGAAATAAATCCCTGTTTGGATATGAGCAGGTAGTGGTGGCTCTGGCACAGATGTACCTAGGGGTAAAACCCGAAAGCACCGCTTTATGCTAGACTCAAACGGGAACTGGGGCACGACAACGGACCTTGCTGCACTCTTGGTTACAAAACTCCTGGGGGATATGCTTAGTATAACTCTCATTTTCATTAAAAATTATTATTAAGTGTTTATGAGTATATACTTCCTCAAAGAAAACATTTTTATGATTATGGATTATATCCATAAATAGTTCAATTTATGTTAAGTGTTTTATAAGTATGGAATTATGTATTTTGATTCATAAACTGATATAGTTTATGCCATTGTTTAGAAATAGTGCCTAGTTGAAGAAATGAAAACTGTATCAATGCATGCACTCCATGTAGGGATTTCCCTCCTGATCAAGATAATTATACTTGAGCTGGTGATGAAACTAGTGCCGATCAGCTTATCACCATACTCGGACAACTCACTCAGGTTATGAATAATAACCTTACCCGTATGGAGCACCCTGATCCAAAGTGTGGAGGATCAATGTTAGATCGATTCATGAGGCAAAAACCACCAACATTTAATGGGAGTACAAATCCCTTAGTAGGTGAGCAATGGATAAATTCCCTAGAGAAAATATTTCAGGCTTTGTGGAGTAGTGAAAGGGAAAAGGTTATCATGGAAGTTTAACGCCTCACTGGAGATGCTGATCAATGGTGGTCATTGATTCAAAACATGAAGGAAGATGATGAAGTATAAAATATGTAATAGAGGGAGTTCAAAGATCTGTTTTAAAAAAAATTACTTTCCTCGCGACCATCGAGCAGATATAGAAAAGCAATTTCTGAGTCTAAGACAAAAGGATGATGAGAATTTTACAAAGTATGAGGCTAAGTTTACAAGGTTAGAAAGGTATGATGCAGATTATATACGTAACCCAAGAAGTAAGATTGATCGATTCTTTGATGGGTTAAAACCATTTCTTTGTCGAGTATTAGTCTCACAATCCTTCTCATCGTACGAAGACATTGTCTCATGTGCTATCAAGATAGAAAAGGAATTCTCTAAGTCTTATGACTTTAAAGAAAACCAAGAGAAGAAGAGATCTGCTGATCAATCTGGAAATGTAAATAAGGGGAAGAAGGGAAAGGTTGAATACCCATCCAATAGTAAATGTGGGAAGAAACACCCCGGTACTAGCTTGAAGGGAATGGGAGTCTGTTACAAGTGTGGGGAAAAAGGCCACCAAGCTCATGATTGCAAATGGAAGAAGGAAGCTACCAATGTTTAGTGCTACAATTTCAGGGAGATGGGGAATTATGCCAATGAATGTCCTATGTGTCAGGGGAACATACCTCAGAAAATGCAAAGGGATCAAGGCCAAGCATATGCTATCATTACTGCTGAGGTAGAATCTCCGAAAGACGTGGTGGCATGTAATTTTATGGTTTCCTCATGTTTAGAAAATGCATTATTTGAATCTGGATCATTGCAATATTTCCAATCTTCCCAATTTTCTAAGAAAATTAGATATTTACAATTTGATTTAACAAGGGAATTGTCAGTTAAAACTCCTAAGGGAAGTATCATTGCAACAATGTTTTGTGAATTAGTCCCCATTAGGCACCTAAATGTTCATTATCTGCTGATCTCATCATCATACCTATGACTGAGTTTGATATAATCCTCAGTATGGATTGGATTTCAGACTATGATGTGAATATTTATTGTAAGAAGAAGGAGGTTACAATTTTTGATGATGACGATAAGGAACACCTTATCTTTTGAGCAGAATCATCACCACCAAATTCTTATCTAGATCCACCCCCAGTAGCTCAAATAAATTCAATTATTGGAGAGGAAGAGAATGAAATGACTGTGGGTGAGGAATGGAATGTTCAAATAGAGGATGTACCTGTTGTGAAAGAATATGTAGCTGTATTTTCGGAAGATTTACCTGGACATTCTCCAGAACGATAAGTTGAGTTTTCCATTGAATTAATTCCTAGATCAAGGCCTATATCGAAGACCCCTTATAGAATGGCCACTGTAGAATTAGTTGAACTAAAGAAACATCTAGAGGAATTGAGTAATAAGAGATTTATTTGACCAAGTTTTTCTCCATGGGGAGCCCTTGTTCTTTTAGTTAAAAAGAAAGAGGGATCTATGAGGATATGTATCGACTACAGGGAGATCATTGTTATAACAATAAAGAACAAGTATCCCCTACCTCGCATTGGTGATTTATTCGACAAACTTCATGGAGCTCAATACTTTTCAAAGATTGACCGTTGATCTGGATACCATCAGTTGTGTGTAAAGAAGGAAGACATTCTGAAGACAACATTTCGAACCAGGTACGGGCATTACGAGTTTACTATAATGCCTTTTGGATTGAATAATTAACCCTCTATATTCATGGATCTTATGAATATAGTTTTCAAGGAATATCTCAATGAATTTGTGGTGGTATTCATTGAAGATATCTTGGTATACTCCAAAATCTACGAAGATCATGAAAATCACTTGTGCATTATCCTGAAGACTCCGAGGATACATGAATTATACGGGATGTTTAGCAAGTGTGAATTCTGGCTACAAGAGATTTCTTTTCTTGGCCATATTGTCTATAAAGATGGAATCTCTGTTGATCCTTTTAAGACCAAGGCAATCCAAAAATGGCCATCACCTATGAGTATAACTGAGGTACGCTGTTTTATTTGGTTGGCAGGTTATTATCGACGTTTCATCCAGAATTTTGCCCGATTGGCTAACCCATTAACGAAGATCACACGTAATGGGGTTAAATTTTTTTGGACAAAAGAGTGTGAAGAATGTTTCGATGAACTAAAGAGAAGATTAGTCAATGCTCCTATATTGACTCTACCAATGTGGAATGATGGGTTCATTATTTATTGTGATGCATCAAAGAAAGGACTTGGTCGTATCCTTATGCAGAATGATATGGTTATTACATATGCATCACGACAGTTGAAAATTCATGAAAAAAACTATCCTACACATGATCTCGATTTAGAAGCTGTGATATTTACTTTGAAGATATGAAGGCAATACCTCTATGGTGAAAAATTTGAGATTTATACTGATCACAAGAGTTTAAATTATATTTTCCCACAAAAAGAACTGAACATGAGGCAAAGGAGATGGATTGAATTACTCAAGGATTATGATTATACGATACACTACCACCCGGGGAACACAAACAAGGTGGCAGATGCTTTGAGAAGAAAAGACCATGGAGTATTGAACAATATGAGAATTTAAAGGGATCCAATTTTCAGGGATCTAGTGAAGATGGACATGGGAATAACCAGGGAAGGTGAAACATCAATGATTTTTCAAATGGTTTCCAAACAATCTTTACTAGAAAGTATTAAGTGCTCTCAGACCGATGATGAAGAATTTCGAAAGAAGATTAAAGCTATGAATGTTGGGAGATTGAGAGACTTTGTGTATGAAGATGGATTTGGGAAATTCGGAAAGAGGCTTTGTGTTCCCAATATACCTGATCTAAAAAGGGAATTGTTGGATGATGCTCATAGTTCTAATTTCTCTATACACCCTGGGAGCACCAAAATGTATAGAGAATTGAAGGAACATTATTGTTGGTACAACATGAAGAGGGAGATTGCTGATTTTGTGTCAAGATGTATGGTTGGTCAACAAGTGAAATCTGGAAGGCAACAGCCTGGAGGAGTCATGCAACCTCTTCCCATACCGGATTGGAAATGGGACAATATTATGATGGACTTTGTCCTGGGGCTACCAAAGACTCCTAGAAAGAACGATGTAATATGGGTTATTGTTCATCGTCTTAAAAAGTCAGCACATTTTCTTGCTATAAGAGAAGATCTACCACCAGAACGTCTAGCAAGACTATATATTAATGAAGTTGTGAGACATCATGGAGTACCCCTATAGATTGTTTCTGATCGTGATCCCCATTTTACTTCAAGATTATGGAAGAGTCTTCAGAAATCCCTGGATACTGAATTTCATTTGATCACTACCTACCACCCTCAAACAGATGGACAATCAGAATGAACTATTCAAACCTTAGAAGACAAGTTGACATCCTTCTCACTTGTCTTTCAAGGAATGTGGGATCAATATTTACCTCTTGTAGAATTTTCCTATAACAATAGATTACATTCGAGTATTCAGATGGCACTATATGAAGTGTTATATGGAAAGAGATGTCGCACACCAACCTATTGGGATGACAGGGGTGAAAGAAAACTTTTAGGTCCAGAAATAGTGGAGGAAATGATGGAAAAGGTGAAGGTAATCCAAAATCACATCAAAGCAGCTCAAAGTAGGCAGAAGAGCTATGCCAATAATTGAAGGAAGGATTTGGAATTTCAAGTCGGTGATTAGGTTTTCCTAAAGGTATCTCCATGGAAGGGAGTCATACGTTTTGGTAAGAAAGGTAAATTGAGTCCCAGGTACATCGGTCCTTTTGAAATTCTAGAACAAATTGGGGCTGTAGCTTATCGATTGGCAATGTCGCCAAGTCTCTCCAAAGTTCACGATGTGTTCCACGTATCTCTGTTGAGGAAATACATGCCTGACCCAACACATGTACTCAACTATGAGGAGTTAGAACTAGAACCCGATCTGTCTTATTGAGAAGAGCTCATCAGGATTCTTGATACGAGAGAACATGTACTGAGAAACCAGACGACTCGTCTGGTAAAAGTCTTGTGGATAAACCATAAGATGGAAGAGGCAATGTGGGAACCTGAGGAACTTATGATGAAGAACCACCCGAGTCTTTTCATGTGATAAGTATTCTAGAAATTTTTGAGGATGAAATTATTTGATGGAGAGGAGAATGTAGCACCCCAAGCTTCTACGGTGTGCTTCTCTTTGAATAATGTGATAGCGTGTGTTGTACGCAACACCGAGTATGTTAACACCTGAAACACCTGAAACAACGATAACACTAAGATATAATTAACAGATCAATGTTAAAAGATCATATATGATATCATATTAAAGTATATGATTATTGTATAATTTAATAAGAATTATTTCACCATTATACAGGAGGTTAACCTACACCAACCAAGGAAAAGTACAAGGTAAGGGTTATTTCACAATCTCCTCATTATTCGAGGTTGTTTATACGTAATAATCTACTGGGATCTCTTTATCATTCACATCCATGATTCTTAAAAATGTACTTCAAAATATTCTTAATATTTTACAGAATATGGTTTAAAGTCTTTTATACCCTTTTTGACTTTTATAAGTGGTTTATAAAGGAATATTTTCGTCATTTTCCAAATAAGGTGCTTTTTAACCTTTTTGACAGAATTAAGGTAAGAATGTTTTTTTTAACTTATACGGCGAGTGCGGCTATTTTCCACCGTTATAAAATTGTCGAAGCTTAATTTACAAGCATATGAGAATATTTTCAAAGAAAATGTTTAATTTTATAAATATATGACACTTAACTGATTTCAAAATAGAAAGAGATATTTCTCTAAAAAGAGTTTTGATTTCATCTATGTCAACGTCTTTTGATGGATTTTACGCTTATTTTAAGTTGATTTATTATGATACCAAACTTCTATATTTTATTGAAGGTTTTGTGATATGTTTGACTGTGGATGTTCTATTTTTATATAATTCATAGTTTATGGTGAAAGTATTGACATTTCGTATGCTAGTTTAAATATGAATGTTTATGTTATGTTTAAACCTTTTCATATGGGAATGCATTGGACTTAATATGTGACGGGTTGAGCCCGCTATAGCTCCTCGATGCATCGGTAGGTCTCATGAGACAAACTAGTGTCTTGGCACAAGGCCTTGAAAAAATCTTATTTTTAGTCTTGGCACGAGGCCTTGGCTATGTTGTTATGATAGTATAGTATTATGCATTCCATAATTATTAAAGTGGTTATTGATATTGCATTTAATTTATTTTATTTGTAGAATATCCATGTGAATAGGTAAATGGCATTATTTCATTTTATTTTTTCCATACTATGTTGAAATTCAAGTTCAAAAGGTTTTTGTTTTAGTTATACACTGCCTTAAATGTTTATTCTTATTTATGAAAGTTTCCTTTATATTGTTATCCTTACTGGGCATTTGAGCTCACCCCTTTTCTTTGTATTATTTTTCTCAGGATGTGAAGAAGTAAGTTATGAATGACCTACAGGGATATTATGAGGAGATAATAGTGTGGACTATGGAGACAATATGTTGTTGTAGTAGTTTTTCACTTTACGATGTAATGTAAAACATTATTAATATATCTAGAGTTTCCAAGGCTACTAAACCAATCGGTCTTTCGAGATTTGATCTTTCTTGTGATCATGCCAATTTTATGTAATAATGCACCAACTCTGGGTAATTGGGGTCGGGGCGTTACACCAATCGTCAGTCCTGCCCACGAAACCGGGTCGAGTCACCTCCGGAACACTAGCCCACTAGTCCTTGTTCACCCACCTAGATACCCAGGTTTCCCATTGTTCTTTGTTTCAAGTGGTGGTGATTTTTCATAAAATTAACATACATGAACACATCTTTCGCTGTATTCAAAAACACAACCACCCTCTCACCACCTATCTCCCCCCTTGAGCACATCCCCCATTTTTTCTTCCTGTCACGCAAAAATTCACAAGCCTCTTTACTAGGAACATATCACAAGTCACAAATTTAACATACACATCATGTTTCTAAAATAATGGGGCATGCCTTAAGAGGGGTTTTTCACTTTTACTATTCATTTTCAAGTTGCCAAACGGGCCTCATTACTCCACAAAAATGATTTAGGTTTAGAAAACTTGTTCACCCAAAACTCATTTCAGAGCTCATTTTGGAACTTCTTTTGAAAAACAACGTGTCATTTCACCTTTACAACCAAATTGGCCAAAAGTCCATGCATCTTTGGAAATACCTACATTATATTAGAATCATTAAGAAAATCACTTTTCAAGAACCTAAAACCATTTTCACACATACACACACACACACACAGACACACACACACATATATATATACATATTGCATATGTATCTCACGTAGAAGAAGAAGATGCACTTTTAATAAAACACTAAGCAATTATGGAAATTCTAATTAAATATCAGGGCACAAGGGACCTACCTCAAACATGTCTTAATTTGTTGACGATCACTCACACAGACACTTGGTGTATACACGCACATGCATATATACATATATATATATATATATATACACCCCTAGATGGAATGCACATATTCCCCATGCCATGAGGGAATATGCACAAAAAAGGCATATATATATAAACGCCTTGCCATATGCATGTACATGTTGGAAACCTCAACACCCGCAGCTCAAAGTCATCGTAGCGAGGACCAACGCACTACACATATAATTCAAAAAAATAATTAAACACATAAACAATTTATAACACATTTCAAGATAACGCGACAAGAATTTTCATAAGTAAAACTAAATTTCAAGTAGGAAAAGGCACTTAAAAAATCAATAACACTTAATATTTTTGAATACCACTTTCACACCACGTGTGCAATTGAACAAATCAATAAATAAATTTATGAAAAACTTCCACCCTAGCAACAAACAATTTACAATAAAAACTCACTCAATTTCATATCAATGCACCACTTTAAAGTCATTCGCACATTGTAACCATATCCAAACATGATTCACATCATCTGTACAAAACAAATAAACCATTTACACCATTTATAAAACATTCTAAAAAAATTCATAACACGACATAAAACAAACACACCCAAAAACCTCTTCTAAGGACAAAAGCACACCGAAACAATATCCAAAAAAACATAGCCCCTGCATCATATATTAAACCAATTTTATGTACTATAAAATGTCCTCAAATAACACAAAATGAGTTGCCCAATAATGACACTGAATTTCAGGTAATAACACTACTTTAAAAGTCGACTACTTCATCAGTCATATCAAAAAAAAGGCTTTCGCACCTGAAGATAATCACTATGAACTTTAAAACAAATATTTACCCTAATTCAGCAGGTGCAAAACCAAACAACACAAGAATAAATTACCTCGGAAAAAAGCCGGCAAATCAAACCACAACGAACCACCTCGCCTTCGGAGGTGGTTACCAGAACACATACCGAGAAGACCTAAGAGGCCTCTTGCACCAACCTCAAACATGAAGAACATCAGAAATCTGGGTTAGAACATAACCCTAGGTTCGGCCAAACTTAGGGGGTGATAATGAGAAAAACAATCATACCAAAATGGATGGAGAAAAGAAGGGAAAGGTCAACTTGACGGGCCGAAAACAAAACCAGAGGTGATTTGGTTGTTTCACCGGAGAAAATGAGCGGAAAAAAAGGAAAGTCGCTAGAGGGGGATGGCACCGGTGAATTCGAGGTCGTTGGTCAGAGTTGGGTCGAATGATCGGGAAGAGGGAGGTCTTGCGGGGCGCCACGAGCAGGGTCTCGGCCAGGGGGTTGTTCCATGCAGGGTTAGAGGGGGGGAAGCCGTGAGAGGAGGTCGAGAAGAGGGGAGCTCGGAGAGGGGGCCGTCGTGGAGAAGGGTGCTCGGCCGGAAGGATAACAGGTGGGGTCAGCGCGCTGCAGGTCCGAGAAGGGGGGGAGCTGTGTGAATATGAGGGAATGGGGGGAGGTCGGTCGCGCCGTAGGGGGAGGGTTACATTAGGGTTAAAAAAATTCTCTCTAATTCAATTTATTTAAAAAATAATAATAATAATAATAATATTATTATTATTATTATTACTAAAAGATAATAATTATACTGATAATAATAATATTAATAACCCAAAATGTTATAAAATAATATAAAATACAGCACGTCAGGTCAGTGCGTGACAATTCTCCCCACCATGACACTTTCTGCCCTCATAAAGTCCCAAAAGACTCTGATGTTCAACGCTCAAAACGGGGACACAACGATTCTCAAAACGAAACCCCTTCCACCTGAGGATCAAACATTCACTTACCACTAAAAACCAAAATCCTCGAGACCCAGACTACCAGGTAAAAGAACCAACGATACAGGACTCACATTTCCAAACACAACCACAACCTGTAACACCCTAACCCCTAACTTATAAATCACTAGAGTCTGCTCAAGATCTCCAATGATCATTCGCCATACAACCCATCAGTTGGGCTGACATCTACACTGATCCCCCGAGAAGAGTCAAAGAGTTTCCCCGACAGGAATACCTTGAAGATTAAGTTTGCCGCACCTTTGTCCTATGTTGGTATCCCCCACCATATTAGAACTCTAGCCGAAAACTGACTTCCCCAGATCGAAACAATGCAGAAAACCAATCAAGACCATTGTTGCTGGTGTGACCCCTCAATATTCTGAGTTTTCCCTGACCAGCATGAGGGAAGACATTGGTGAGACCCAGAGTGGGTCTCCCCACCATATTAGAAACTGAGTAGTACAGAAGCACCCGCATTGGAGCTCTCAATTTAGTTTCAACAATACAGATTTAATTCCTCATTATGAACCCACCGATACGGGGCGAAATCCTATACAGTAGAGGGGGGTCCAAAAAGAAGGAACCCAAGATGAACTCCGACTCCAAACACGCAACTTTCCCAGGACACAAGCATCCCCAACCGGAAACACCCAAAACCAGAAACTGCTTAAAGAGAAAACTAAACATTATAGATTTCATACCCCACGAGAAACAACCACGAAAACTCAGTGGAAGAGGCCACCAACCTCCAAAACAAGCTCCCCGTCCCAAAAAGACAACCACCTGAAGAAGAAACTTAACCGGTCTCTTCCCAGACAATAGATGACCGGTTGGACGCACATCCCTTGCACCTAGAAACTACCTGACTACGTGAAAAGCATCGCTCCGATACCTATGGCTGGAGATCTTATGTATTGAAGCATCTGATGCACCGCAGTCTGGACCCAACAGCCTACAACTGAGGATTCATCTTCTGGCAAGACCGCTTACAGACTTCCCTAGGTGACCGAAACATCCACGCTATTGACAGGCCTTCAGAAGATTGTGATGAATAGCTTTGAGTGCCCAAATAGACCACATTGGAATCAAACGATTATGTGGTCTTAGGAATGAGAGGCAAGAACTGATGAAAGACCCATGCCCAGAACATGTCCCTCCAGCTCACTCTCTACACCAGATGGGGAACCCTTCACGAGCACTTTGAAATATAGGATTGTCATTTGTCCCAATCTACGACCCAAACATGCAAGGAGAAGGTAGAAATCACCCTTCTCTAGCACAAACATGACTCTTCAAACAAAACCCAAACAACTTACCCTTAACGACATCTGGAGTTCTTAAAAACCGGACGAAGAACTCAACTTCCTCACGTTTCACCGCAACCTCCATCGAACCTCGGCCACCACAGAGAAAACAAGCAACGAGGAAAAGAAAATAACCCCACCACTCCACTAGGAGTCTAGGTAAAACTAACGGCTTCCAATTACACCTAGAGGACCACTGAACATTTCTGGGTTGCATAATTTAAACAAGAAGCACGAAACCAACATGAAGCACATCGTAGAACAAGCCTCCACATTTAACCATAAATCATTCACTCAAACTCAAAACATCATTTCACCCTTGAAAGACCAGCTCGAAAACAAGCATCATTCCCATAGAATAATACACTACAAAACCAAACCATAACCCCACTTTCACAAATAGCTGTTTTCAAAACCATCCCATTTCAAACTATCTGAATGCTAAAAACCCGTTTTTAAAACCCACTTTCCTTTTTTATAAAATTTCTTAAACAAAATATACCACAGCACATCACTAATCAGAACATGCCTTTGGAAAACCAAACAAGCCTTGAAAACTGAGCACCCACCATTGGTATTCCATGAAACGTCACATGTGTACATTATTTTTCCAACTCGGGCACCAAACCATTCATATCAACAACCATTAAAAACTAATTACATTCATCCATACACATGGGCATCCATAGAAAAAACCAGAGGACAAAAAAATCATTTCCAAATTCCTTTTTCCAAGAGACATTAGTTTCATACTTCAAAAAAATTTCAAAAGCCCCAAAAACATTTTCCAAATCCAATTTTGATTTAATCTTTACAAAATCTTTAAAATATCCCAAAATAGTTCCCAAAATAACATCCATTTTCAAAAATAACTCCTTGTATTTTTTAAACAAACCAAGATTTTTATTTTGGAATTCCAATTTCAAAGGACCAATCTTCAATTTTTCACCCTGAGAGAAACACCCCAAAACCAACTAAAACTCACACCGAGAACATTCTAGAACAACCAATTCACTCAATGAATCAAGATTCGAAAATCTCAAATAAACAACTGCAACACACATTTTAGTCACACAGTTTGGTTGACCGTGCACCAATTGGGTGAGCACATAGGGAGTCATCAGAGGCAATTGCAAGGTCTGCGCAAGGCTTGCCAGGCCATGCACAAAATCCATGCACCCCTCCATAATGACCACAAAATCTCAAAACTAACCAGAAAGACACAAGTATGAGTAAGGTGCATGAAAACAATCGGGAGATAGACACAGAATTTGAGGCAAGACCATCCCAGACCACCCTGGCCATTCTAGGGTTATTCTGAATAAGTGATGATCAGGCACCTACCCGCAATTATCCACTTGGATTTCGACAACCCTAACTCTAAACTACCAGAAATTTCCAATGTACGTGGGCTAAACCTTCCTCTGATACCATTTTGTCACGAACCAGGCCGGTGCATCATCTGACCCGGAACCCGACTCGGTCCGCGACATGGCCCGAAGGGCGTTCGTGATCCCATGGGCTGTCAACAAGTGTCGAGCATCAAAATAAACTACATGGGAATGATTTGGCCCATAACAAAGATAAATAAACATAAACTGAACAAGAAAACAAAAAAAGAAAAATAACTGAACACACGGGTAAATACTAACAATGGAAAATAAAATAAAGGTAACCAACTAAACATACCTCCAAGTGACCTCATGGGTCACTACAAAACGTAAAACCAAGATCGAGTGATCCAAAAACAAAAACCTGAAACTGTAAAGATAAAGTAGGAATGAGTAACGAGATTCTCAATAGGAAATCCAAAATAAAACAAAAGCCCTATTCCACTACCATTAATATGAAATCCAAATAATTCTAGTTTGAAAATAAGGCATATTAAAATAATGCTTTTCGCTCCATTCAAATTCTAACAACAAGCTCGCATTCCCAAGGAAAAACACTAATCTTCCCTTATTAAAATAGTTTTTGAGCATGCACTAACATTTCAAAAATTATGGAGACCAATTTAGATTAAAAAATATAGATTTCACAAAAGAGGGAACAAGCATGAAACAACTGAATTGAAAATCGTATCACAAGCACCATGGGAAATCCCTAAGCATCTAGTGTTAGTTGGGGACCTAGGATCATCGTGTCTCGGTGAAACATGTCTTAGAAGACCACGACACTCATAAAACGTGGCTTAGAAGGCCACGACCCTCAGAAAACATGGCTTAGAATGCCACGACCCTCAGAAAATGCATATGTTTAGTTAGTGTTGCAATCGTCAGTCCAGCCCGTGAAATCAGGTCGAGTCACCTCTGGAACACTAGACCACTAGTCCTAGTTCACATAAATAGATACCCAGGTTTCTCATTTTGCTTTGTTTCAAGTGCTGGCGAGTTTTCATCAAACTAACATACATGAACACATCTTTCCTTTTATTCAAAAACACACCCACCATCTCGCCACCGATCTCCCTCCATGAGCACATCCCCCATTTTTTCTATCTGTCACACAACAATGCACAAGGCTCATTACTAGGAACATATAACAAGTCACACATTTAACATACACATCATGTTTCTAAAATAATGGGGCATGTCTTAAGAAGGGTTTTTCACATTCACTATTCATTTTCAAGGTGCCAAACGAGCCTCATTACTCCAAAGGAATTATTTTTCTTTAGAAAACATGTTCCCCCAAAACTCATTTCAGATCTCATTTTGGAACTTATTTTGAAAAAAACGTGTCATTTCACCTTTAAAACCAAATCGGCCAAAATTCCACGCATCTTTGGAAATACCTACTTTATATTCGAAACATTAAGGAAATCATTTTTCAAGAACCCAAAACCATTTACACACACACACACACACACACATATATATATATATATATATTGCATATGTATCTCATGTAGAATAAGAAGATGCACTTTTAAAAAAACACTAAGCAATTATGGAAATTCTAATTAAAGATTAGGGCACAAGGGACCTACCTCAAACATGTCGCTATTTGTCAACGATCACTCACACTGACACTTTGCGTATACATGCACGTGCATTTATACATATATATATATATACACCACTAACTTCATTGTACATAGTCACCGTGCCATGAGGGAATATGCACAAAGAAGGCAAATATATATACGCCTTACCATCTTCATGTACGTGTAGGAAACCTCGACACCCGCAGCTCGAAGTCATCACATTGAGGTCCAACGCACTACACATATAATTTAATAAAACAATTAAACACAAAAAGAATCTATAAAATATTTCAAGAGAATGCAACAAGATTTTGAACCAGTAACACTCAATTTCAAGTAGGAAAATCCACTTCAAAAACCAAACACACTTAATTTTTTTGAAGACCACTTTCCCACCACGCATGCAATTGAACAAATCAATAAAGAAATTTATGAAACACTTTCACAATTGCATCACAAAATTTACACTAAAAACTAACCCAATTTCATATCAACGCACCACTTTAAAATCATTCACACATCGTAACCATATCCAAACAAGATTCGCATCATCTATACAAATCAAATAATCAATTTACACCATTTATAAAACATTATGAAAAAAGGCATAACATGACATAAAACAAACACACCCAAAAACCTCTTCTAATGCCAGAATCACACCGAAACAATATCCAAAAAAATGCTTCTCTTGCATCATATAATAAACCAATTGCATGTGCTATAAAATGACCTCAAATAACACAACATGAGTTGCACAATAAAGACACTGAATTTCAGGTAATAACACTACTTTAAAGTTGACTGCTTCATCAATCATATAAAAAAGGAATTCGCACTTGAAGATAATCACTACGAACTTTAAAACACATAAGTACCCTAATTCAGTAGGTGCAAAACCGAAAAACACAAGAAAACATTACCTCGGAACAAAGCCGGCAAATTGAAACACAACGAACCGCCTCGCCTTCGGCGGCGGTTGCCGGAACACGTACAGAGAAGACCCGAGAGGCCTCCTGCACCAACCTCGAACATGAAGAACACCAGAAATCTGGGTTAGAACATAACCCTAGGTTCGGAAAAACATAGAAGGGTGATAAGGAGAAAAAAAATCAAACAAAAAAGGATGGAGAAAATAAGGGGAAGCTCAACTTGATGGGCTGACGACAAAACCAGAGGTGATTTGGTTGTTTTTCCGGAGAAAACGAGTGTGAAAAAAAGGGAAAGTCGCTAGAGGGGGAGGGCGCCGGAGAATTCGAGGTCATCGGCCGGAGGTGGGTCGGACGATCGGGAATAGGGAGGTCCTGCGAGGGGGCGTGAGCAGGGTCTCGGCCGGGTGTTGTCCCGTGCGGGTTAGAGTGGGGGGGGGGGAAGTCATGAGAGGAGGTCGCTGAGAGGGGAGCTCGGAGAGGGGGGCGCCGTGGAGAAGGGGGTGGGAGCCGCGTGAATAGGAGTAATGGGGGGGGAGGTCGATCGCACTGTTAGGGGAGGGTTAGATTATGGTTAAAAAATCCACTATAATTAAATTTATTTAAACAAATAAAAATCATAATAATAATAATAATAGTACTAAAAGATAATAATTGTACTGATAATAATAATAATAATAACCCAAAATGTTATAAAATAATATAAAATTCAGCGCGTCAGGTCGGGGCGTGACATCATAGAAGTTTCGAAACTGAACAATATTTTGATGAATTATTCAATCAAAAATTTAGCCATATTATTATGAATTAATTACTTTAACATAAAAATTTAAACCACTCTTCAATCAAATTTTAAACTTCTCATAGATATAACTACCATTATTAGAGAATTCCATTTGCATGAAAATATGTACATCAATCACCGTAATAAAATATACATTTTTTTCCAAAAATATCCATTAATGAACTAAAAAATACTTCCACAAAATGTACATTTTGATTTATCGTAAAAGAATTTTTATCATCTCATTACCTGTGTAGTTTTCTTTTCACTTCCTTTATTGACAATAAATGGAAGGCGATAAATTTTGGAAAAGAACATTTCATTGTTAAATAAATTTTAATTTTATATACGATGTTTTCACATAATTTATATAACCTAAATATTTTAAATATCCTTAACTGTATGGGTCCCTCCATTGGGAATAAAATTTTATAATTTTGTTAATAATTATATAATGATCTGATGGGAATCATTCCCCTTATCTTATCCTGAAAACACAATAAATGTCACCAGGGAAATGCCATCCCATTTTTACTATGGAATGAGTATTTACTAAACCATCCCTATTAGAATTTGATATCAATATTTCTCATGATTATTGGATAATAATATATAAAACAATATATGAAATATTTCATATAAGGTCCTTCAATGTGTCTGTCAAATATATGGTGAATTTTAATGTAACCGAGATAAAATCCTAAATGAGAAATATAAATATTTTCTATTACATCCTATAATTGATGCATCTGACAACAAAATCATAGATATAAATTCTATATAGAATCAATATGTATATAATAACTAAAAAATTACTCTAAGATATTTATTTTATTTAGAAATAATATCCCTATGGCTTAGACCACATTCTACTATTCACTCGCAACATTAAATTTGGAGTAATGGTAAAAAAACATAGAAACAAAATTCTTTCTTCTCCATATAAAAATGTATGTAATTATAATAAGAATAACATACATTTCCAACAACATTTAAAATATTTAAATAAATGATCCAATTTTTTAATACATGATGACTCAGAAACAAGATTTTAATTTCTAGTAGGTTATATCATTTATAAATTAAATTAAAAAAGAGATTCATCCCACTTCTGATATTATATATATAAATTCCATTAAAAAAATATAGACATATATGTCATGTGGTTAGTAAATTTCACATTATTTGTATTGAATGGAAAATACTATAAACTTTTGAATGAATCAATAATTATACCATAACATAAATTCCTGAGAATGGTAATTTTTAGCATTTCTCTTATGTTTCAAATAATACTATGAAACTACACAACATTTTTCATTAACATACTACATAATTTCACACCATTGGTATCATAATAAACTTTATAATTCTTCCATTACTATACGAAAACAAATTTAGGGATTGATACCATTCTATTCATCTCCTCCATAAATGAAGTCATGTGTTTATCATCCCATAGAAACATAACTAACTTTGTATTCAATGTTTCATATATTTAGATAAGAGATATAAGTATAAAATACAAAAATTATAATTTAAAAAAATTCACATGATAGACTATATCTCAAGACTATTTTGGTGACTCTCCATATACATTACAACATCATCTTCTTCTTCATGCTTGGATATCATATATTTGTTGATAATATTACAATCATAAATCTCTTATCATGTAGAAACAAAAACCTCGGAATCCCAAATATGTTGTGTATCTTTTTTACATTGGCATAGATACATGGGGTTGATTCGAGAAGGACTGAAAAATTTATCATTTTGGGAGAACTATAAATATATATCAAAACCATTTTAAATTAGGAATAATATATAATAAAAAATATAACCCTTAAGTTGAAAACTAAATTCAATATTTTTTCTCTATATCGGGGGGAAATGATAAAAAACAAAGGTGAGGTAAAATAATCACTAAGGGTTACTTACAAAAGATGATACCATGAATCAATATCCAAAACAAACATGAAACAGTGAATAACTAAAAACAAAATCCATTTAATTAAAATTAAAATCATTAAAAATAATGAATAATAAATATATAAATTTAGAATTAAAAAAAAATTAATTTAATTAATAAAAAAATTAAATGAATCCATCGAAAATATTATGATGTAATTATCGTGGATACTAATATTACAGAATTTTCAAAGAATGAAATACTTAATTGTTAAATTTAATGACGTGGGAACCTGATAAAACTACCATAAATATCTCTCCTCAATAATGTATATAAATACTAGGTAAAACTGATATTGTTTGGCCAACTATGTTTCTACTATCATGTCATTTCAAAATAGTGTTTAAAACTATTTGGTACAAACCCTTCTATTATTTTGAATTGATTTTTCTCAGGAGACTACTGATTCAATGAGAGGACATATATAACGAGATCTGACACATTTTATAATGTCCAAAACATTCCTCATATTTTAAATAATTAATTTAATTAATAAAACATTTCATTTTTCATCAAATATATGCATTGAGTAGAGCATATATATTTTTCAATATTATCCCATTCAATCAAATAATGATAAATATAAATATCATATCTAAAAATTTATTATGGACTATACTAAAATCATATCCATCATAAGACAATATTTATACGTAATAGAAATATAATGTCTAATGAAATATTTCCACATCACAAGTGATTTTATGAAGATAAATATATCAATCCCATAAAAAAGTGTGATATTGTATGATAACTTTTACCATATGGTAATACTCATTTCATATCCCCTTGGATGACATAATTCAAATTTATTCTTAAAATAAAATTAATTTTTATGTAATATTTATATTACATATAATATGGGTAGTATATAAACCACATAATGGTGAATTTGTGCATAATAGAAAATTAGTCTCGATGGAAGGTAAATGAGATGAAATCCCCAACCTCACGCCTTCATTTAGTAAAATTTGTATTACAGTCTTATATAATGGTATTTAGAATGTTTTAAATTTTATAAATATTCATAATATTATAAAAATTCAATATATCATTCTATTATATTATTTTACCACACATATGATAATAATCTAGTGAATATTATTTCAATATTCAAGGATTATTTAACATTAATTGGGATACCGAGTTTAGTTAATTTTCTCGGTTTTATCATGTAATATATTATATATATTACATTTATGTGATAAAATAATAAATAATATTGTCACGGTTTGGTTCATCAAAATTATTTATATAGTGGACGTTGAAATAAACGGGGTCGGGGAACCCAACCAGTTATTTCTCAACACCAAAATAAATATAGGAGGAGGCCCTCTCATATATTTTAGTGTAAGAAGAATAATGATATATTATATTTTATGAATTGTAATTTATCTTACTAATTTCATATATATCACATAAAATTATAAATACTATCATTATAACCTACCCTTTAATGTGTTTTTGAAAAAAATCACATCTCTTTCTGTGCTACAAGTCCTCCACACATAAGAGCAATGTAATTGTATACCCATCAGAATTGAAATTAAAGATGTTTTAAAGGATATAATTAGTCTATATTTGAAATTATGGTGTAAATATAATATATAATAATTACATACATCATCAGCCTAAACCATCATGGATGTTAAAGGAATCAGGAATGTCAAATATTTTCGAAGTGGCAGTCTACCGTACACAAGAATAATGACTTCTTAACCCATTTAAATGAACTGGAAATGGAAATCAGTAATTAAATTATTTTAAAAAATATATATTATATGAAATATATTTTGGATATTATATTATCATTTCAAAAATAATAATTTAATAATGTTAATAATAAAATAAAATAAAAATTCTTATTTAATAATGTTACATCTTCTTCAGGTATACTGCTTATGGAAGCACCAAAATACATCCTAGGATGGCCTTCGTCCATAAATAAATATTATGGAATTTCATAATTTAATATTGAAAAGATTATGGTTATGTAATGTAATACATAATTTGGTTTTATTGTTTGAAGAAAAGATTAGAGTTGTTGGAATTTTATAAGTTTGGTGATGATTGCACTTGTAATATTTTGAAAACATTCAATCATTCCCATGGTGTTATCAATCTAAATGCCTTAAAAATGGAAAATTTTAAACCATATAACATATAAGGTCTATCTGTTTTCATAAAATATGTCTTCTTAATTATTTATAATAAAATTTAACACCAATATATTTAGTTTAACAACCACAAAATCTATTTTTACCATAATCTCAATAATTAATTTTTACCATTTCACTATAAATTTTGGTAAAAAGTTAAATTTATCATTTTTATAATTATGAATTACACATATTACTAATATGTAATCTATTTTTTCATATTCAATTCACTAAAGGTAAAAATTTTATTTAATCATAATCTCATAGGTCTGATTAGAATGTATGTTCTTAAAAATAATAAGACCAAAAAATTACAAATCTTATATATCAAAATTCAATGTAAAGATATTTTAATAAACTAAATTGGATTTTTTTTAAATTACAACTAATTTTATAGTGAAACAAATTATAAATAATATTTATCATTTTAAATTACATTAAGAAAATTTTATTTTTCAATAAAAATTCTGTTTTTTTCTATTCTTCAAAAAACATTACATTTCATAAAACCCCAAAAATTAACCCTATAATAATTTATATGTGATTATTTAAAAAAATTTAAATTATAGAGAATATACATTCAAATGTTTATATAAAATGATTTTTTATTATTTATGTTAATACTGACTAATTTGTCTTTTAGAAAAATATATTTTCCCACAAAATAGTTGTTTTTCTATTAAATGATTTTTATTTTCAGAATAATAAATATATAACTAATAAGAACATATAAGAAATAGTTATATATATGTTATTTAATCATGTTTCTATCATTAATTATAATGTCTATGTGGTATATTAAATAATATTTATAATAATATATTTCCATTTGGTAAAACACAAACTTTAATGTAATAAAAGCTGTAAAAAACTCATTATTGTGTGAAAAAAATAATATCACACATTTTCATGAAAGAAAATCCATTGATTTATGGAATTAAATTAAAAAATAAATATATCATAAAGTTTAAGGGTGAAATATTTTATTCTAATATTTTCATTTAATGTCATATACACTGTCAAATACAATGTTCTTATTTTATAATATCAATATATTACAATCACCTAGTGAAAAAATTATTATGTCCTTCCAATTTTAAAATAATATTGAAATGCTTGGGTTTGCTATTTAAAAATTCATTCGATGAAAAACCACATCTTAATAATACTTGATAAAACATCTTCTTAATGAAAGAGAAATAGAAGTAGAGAGGTTACATGGAATGACAAATAACATGGCTTATAAGTAGAAGAACATTGGTGGAAAGTGATGATGTGTACACAAAAGAACAGATTAAATTATTATACAGAATGATCAAGGTTATTTATCACAATAAATAATGTGATTAATAGAATTTTAAAATCCTTAAAACCATAAATCACTGATAATTTAAAATACATTCTAATTCATCAAAAATGAATTTAAATAGATAATTTTTTGAAGATAGTTTTCATAAATTTGAGATATAAATTTACTACTATAGAAAATAAGTAAATATATATACAGGATATATTTATATTTCTTAATCATAATTTCATTCATTAAATTTTTTTTGATTACTTTTAAAATTATCATTTACTCCATGAATTGAATATCCAAAAATGAATTTTTTTTGGACAGAAGAACTAAAATTTACTTCAAACAGAGTATAAGATTCATAAAATAGTGACAATTATTTCTATATTTCTCATACTATTTTCCAAAACCAATATTGTTAGCACATGTAATATAATATATTACATTGAATTCTAAGTCTCAAATTTAATACCATTGGATCATTGTTATTTTTTTATCAAATAATATTACCCAAAACAAGGAAATATTATCCATGACATTGTGTACTAGTGGTAGCCACTACAACCATATCATCCTCCTATCATCGGTTAAACTCTCATGGCCTTTATTTATGTCAAATAATATAACCCTATAAGAGGTTTTTCCTTTTGTTTAAAATACTATTTATATAATTTCTATAACATTATAAAAAAATATGATGGACATCCATTAAATATAATTAACATTTAAATAACCATTTTACGATGGTTTACAAAAAAATAAACTTTTCCCATAGTCTTAATATATTATTTAACTATTATTAAAATTTAATTGATGATAAAATTAACCCATAAAGGTATCGAAACTACTAAAATTATTTTTTTATAATTTAAATGCATCATTCCTGAAAATACATTCACTAAAATAAATACTTACAATGAATTTCTCAAAAAAATCCTTAATCATTATAGAATCCCATCACATAAATCCAAAAATGATTTTTTGAATACTTATATCCTATGGTGAATCATAAATTCAATAAACCAATTAGGTATCTATAAATCTTGTGATTATGAATGCAAATATTATTCTAAAATTTAACACCATCCTTTTATGTTTCATGATTTATAGAAAGAAATTACCATTGGTAAAATTATTGAAAAATGTAATTCATTATTCCAAATAAATTAATAGATAATCAATTTTATTTACACATAAGTACTTTAATGGTCCATAGTTGACATTTCTATGATTTAATTAACTCAGATAATTTAATTTTTCTCCACATTTAAAACAGAAAACTTTAAATGGACTCCTATAATGATATTTATTTCCATCCATTGTGCTATTAATTTTTCCTCATCAATTATTTTTATTAGGTATAAATGTTCATATATACCCTAATAAGGGGTGTGAATCGGGGTATGGATATTCTTTATCTAAATTCTTTCATCCCTACTAGATCTTGACTTCATTATCAAAAGGTTCACTATATATTCACTTGTGTGTTTATTAAGATCTGTTCTTTCCTACTTTATCTAATGATAATGCATTTTATGCATTGAGGGGAAGAAATCAGGTGAAAAAAAGATTTTTACATGCCATTCTCATATTAGGTTACATCTATGTAGCATAAAACACTATTTTAATGTTTTACCCAAACTAGGAATGTTCAAGGTTCAGGATAGATCACTTATATGACTAGGATCACTGATTTTACAATGTTTAGGGCCAGCTCACTACTTTACCAATTGTCAATACCTAATTATCTCTCAAGCTATATGGATCACTACTAGTAGAATGGATAACCATTTTTCTCTTCCTCTGTTCATTGCGCTAGGAAGGGATCCAATAACAGTTTATGGACATGGTGGTCAAATCACTATTAATAATGAGTGCATCCTCCCTTGTATATAGTTGCTCTGTTGAAGTAAAATTTTTGTCCACTAATGAATACCCCCATTCCATTTTTTTCATTGTCACATACTATTCAAATACGTTCACAATGATCCCTATTTTGTGAAGCTCCCAATTTGGAAAATCACAAACAATTAATCGTGGAGTCTATGCCTCTTTGCAAAGAACATACCTTCACAGAGCTCACTACACCGCATATCAATATTCATCAAAGAGAACACACCTTCAGGGATCATTGTCCATCATAGAGCTCAATCCATTGAAATTCAACATCTTTCATGATTCTCATTATGCCAACATGGAACTCGACTCTTTCATGGAGCTAGATTATCCGAAGTGAAGATCCTATATTTTTTTGGAAGATAACTACCACCACGAACCTCCTTTGTGATTTGATAGCTAAAAATACATCATAGAAAATTGTATATGTAGCTTGAGGGGTTAAATAACTATTTATAAGAGATTCCACCGATTGAAGAACCTTCCACACAATCTTAGCGCCACATAATATTTAATCACAAATCTCAAAATTTTTCTCCAATCTTCACTCTGTTTTGAAAAGCACCATGGAATTTTTTTAGATTTTAAAATCTTGTTGTAATCGTGAAGCATTCCATCAAATCCTCTTCACTTCCACAATTATCCTTATTCCATTTCACCCATTAAAATATCATTCATCTTTTGTGCCACCACGATTCTCATTCTTCATTTTTGCCATAAAGATTACTTCCAAAGCACATCACCTCTTCAATTTGTGAATATCATCATAATCGTGATGAAAATCATCAACATAGATCATGTCTTTATGATGTCTACATCATGAAGCCATTATTTTCAAAAATTCATTCATTTCCCATATTTTATGAGATCTTAATGGAAATCCTCATTTTTCAATGCTCACTAAATCCCAAATTTTGGACCCCTAAAATTTAGTAAACACTATAAAATGATTCCCCTTTGTATATGTTCTTTTTTAATACCTCCAGATCATCCATTCCTTTTTCAGGGTTCTTTGTCTATGTTGATTTTCAACAAAATCTCTAAACGTGAAAATTCAACAAGGAAACCTACATTTTCAATAAACAAAACAAAACCAAATATTTTTTAATGTAACCTTGAGAGATTTTTCTCAATAATATACACTTCGGGTTTGTTGGAAACTCTCTCAATATGATTCTCTTCACTTTGATACCTCATTCAAGTAACATCGATCATCTACCATAATTTTCCTCTTGAGAGTATGATAATGTCAAAAGTTTCACTCAACACATACTATAAACCCTTATGAGCAATGCTCGGCTTGAGAAACACAATTAGTATGAAAATTTCATCTATTAAACACTTTATTTCGGACAACAATTATTGATACCATAATGATAACAATAAACTACTTGCATCACAAACCACATCTATCATGATATCTATTTTCGGATTAATAACTTCAAGCATCGTCAGATATGAAACCCTCCCCCTATCTAATTTCTCACCCTATCATGTTCTTCTACCTATCAATAACTTCATGAGTATTTAACTAAGACATTTTTCCCTTCCTTAGCCATAGTTTCCCCTCCTTTTTGAGTAACTATTTCTACCCATTTTTCGACAAACCGAAAGGACACTCTGTTGTGGTCTAAAACATAGTAAAGAACACATATTAGTGTATTAGTGAAAAATCACACCAACCAATGGGGATAGGGGGTATCCATATCCCCACATTCTCATGTGAGGGAATTTGACTACTCTCACAAAGCCAATTGATGCCTATTAAATGATTACATGTGATATTATCACTTATTTCATGTATTATTTAATATTTAGTGTTTCCCCACCATTATAATATGAATTTATAATGTTTTTCTAAAATGAAAACCCCATTTTTTATTTAATTTCATTTAACCTTTTATTCCATAATTTCATTTTAAGAGTTTTTAGCCCATAGAATCGATGGAGACTCCTTTTAAGATGATTGCATAGTCAATACCATTCCATGTACATATCATGATTACTATCATGATGAATTTTAATGACTATGTGTAAAGGATATTTTTCATAAAAGGGGTTTTGAGGTCTTATAAGTCATTTTATGTTCATAGATATACATCCTCTTAGAATTTTATATTGGTTTCTATAAATTACCTCTATTTGTTAAACATAAATTCTGACATAGGAACATAGATACATTTTTATATGATAAGGACTAAACTTTTGATAATTAAATGATAACCTAAACAATTGATGATGCCTATAAAATTAATATTTTGTTACTTCATTAGCTTGAAAGTTTATATATAACCAATATTCACCATGTTTTTATACAGTATGATTGACTTTATTCATTTTTATATTTCTTTTATCTTATTCATTTTAGACTTATATATATTATAATATTCCTAGGAACAAGTATATTTTAACATTTTTTGGAGATAAATTTATAGTTTGATAATTAAATTGATATTTATCATGAAAATACTTCAATATCCAACACTCATATTTCTAGAAAAAAAACTAATTTTTTAACATAATCCAATAAAGAACGGAAAATTTGTACATAATGTAATGTCTCCAAGATTAGTTTATTATTTTTTTATCCACTAGTGGATATGTTCAATACCTATAAAAAATAATAAGACTTCATGTGTGAAAGAATTTAGCATTATTAGTCCTGAGAGCATCCTAAGAGGGGAGGGGTGAATCAGGGTGTCAAATTTTTATAAAAAAGTGATAGATATTGTTTCCACATTGGTAGGAACTTGTCAAACCTATATGCTATAGTAGTGAAGTAATATAAATTTCACTTGAAAATAGATATAGCATAACAATTTTACCTATTTTACTACTAAGGGCTAGTTCATGGAGCATACATAGACAATGTGTCAGTTGTACCCAAATCCCCTGATCATCACTATAGGTGGGATATAGAATGTTTAACACTGTCACTCTATTCTAGGAAAAATGACTTTACAAGGTTTTAAGGATAGCACACTATGCCCCTTGGAAAATTTCCATCAACTCTCTCTAGCTCACTACTTTTACAAAAGTCAAATATATTTTATCGATATGAAGATCGCTTCAATGGATTGCCATTAAATATAGTGTCCCTAATGTAGCACGAGACTCTCTGTTCACTTTTGGCATGAGTTGATGCACTCTGAATTCTTTGTTTACAAAAAAACTAATATAAAAGACTAACTTTTTGGAATCTCTATCAGGAAGCACAACCCTTCATGAATCTAATTGTCATCGCTCAATAGTCTCCCTTCGCAAAAAAATGATCTTCATAGAACAAAAAATATTAAAAATATCCATGATTAATTTTGGAATACCCATAATTTCAAATCACCCATTACATAGAATCATTTTAATTACTCAAGACATGTGTATACTTTTCCCAATGCTCAATCTTGCATAGAAAACCATATTCATGGAGCTCCCCTAGCTTGGTGAAATCATAGCAATGTTGAATTTATTTTCAACACTCCATGATGAGTGAATAAGGGTGGCCTCTTATTTATAGACTTTTTTAGTTTTTATAGTCCACTAACTCTAATGTATTTTTTTTATCTTTCAAAAACAACATCATGATGCTCTTGTTTTCAGATGCTCCGAAGTAATTCACTTTTCACAATTCTTGTTGTAGTCCTGGAGCCTTTATTCAAAACATTGGGCAGTTATGATGATCCTTTTATTATAGTCATAAAGAAACACTATCTCTCCCCATGATTCTCCTCATCATTTCAAACAAAGTCCAAGACTTCTAATTATCTGTGCCTTTACAATATTTATAAAATATTGATTCTATAATAGTACCTTTCACAGTGCTAATCATAATCATGGATCACGTAGTCATAATTCATAAAGCCATAAAAAAATATCATGTATCCTTTCATAGTGAAACTTGTGACATTTTAATATTTTTTAAGGACATCAATGAAAATCACTTTTTGAGATGTTATCCATTTTCTAAATTTTAGACCCCAAAAATTGGTTAAACACTACGAAATGAGGACACCTTCAGAATTAATGTCTTCTTGAACAATAAGATCCCATTAATTATTAAATCCCATATATTCCATGTGATTATTGGAACAAACCCAACCCATGCACATTTCTAGAAAATGACATCCATTGTTCTAATAATCATATCTATGATTTATAATTGTTTTCACCGATGAGAGTGATGGTGAGGATGGTCACAACATGTATATGTTTATATACATGTTTTGAATATAAAAATTGTGGTATAAAATTAATTTAGAACTATACTATATTAAAATTATAATTATATTCTGAGAGTAAAATGATTAATAAATTTTATATCATGATTATGTTGTTGTAGTTTGAAGACTGGTGTATTTGTGAGAAATTTTATAGTTATTTTTTAGTAGGAGTAAAGATATTTATGTGTGGGGAATTTAATTAAAAAATATTTTTCAAACAATATTATAAATTATTTTCATTTTTTTATAAATTAAATTCATATTTTTTAGTTTTTATCATGTTCTTCTTATTGTTTTATGGAATTATTGCTTCTTGAAAATGTTTAGTAGTTATATATTAATTTTATTTTTTTTTAAATATTATTATATATTGACATTATATATATATATTTTCATATATAATTTCATATAGAATATATTAGATAATAATATATTACTAATTTAACATTAGTTTATATATATAGAGAAATTAATATTTTATATATTACTAACTACTAATATTTTGGAATTTTAATTTAATTATACATGCATTTTTGCAAACATGCCACATCCTAGTGGGATATGGTCAATTTATTATACTAGTACATAAATTAATCAAACCCTATCCGATAAACTATGCATCCCCCATCAACATTAAATTGTGGGGGGGGGGGAATTATTTATTTCATGTGCTTGTATAAGTGACTAGGTCTTGGGCATCTCTCTTGAAGGTGGGATGGACATATGGGTTACAGTCTTCTGAACATAGAAATAGGATATGGTATATAGTTTCTGTTTAGAGATTGTAGTAAATCCACAATGTGTGTCAATAGAAGGGAATTATGGATATATGTTGTGCAATGAAAAAAAAGAGGCAAAGACTTTGGTCTCTTAGACTCACCATATGCCTCTCGGGACAACAATTTTTTGTCCACAATCAACTTTTTTATTGAGGTCTTTATATACAATAAAATTTATTCACTAGTTTCTAAAAAATTCTCATGGGGAGGGACAAGTCATAACCCACATGGGTGTATGGGTTTGTGTTTTTATGTTATTTGTATTCTCCTCTAAATAATATTGATTCTTAATATTTTCTAAGATTCTTTATTTTAAATTTCATATTATTGGTTCTATATACATGTATCTTTGTGAATATCTGGCTTTCTTCAAATTTGTGGGGTCCATATTCTTATAAATGATTATCTCTCGCATATATATAATATTAAATTCCAATATCCACTTCTCATGCATCTGCATCACACCACTAACCCACCACAAGACATCATATTCTTGCATGCATCCCTTCACACACACAAGGTATAAACACCATCATCACCCAATTTTGTGATTTTATTTTCCATCAATAGCTCTATAATAATGTGACATTATCCCTTTTTCCCCATGTATCCTCCCTTATCCATTGTACTCTTCTTCTACCCTTATGTAGTGCTGACTCCAATCAAGGGCCAACATATCTACATGCACACCTCCCTCTCCAGCATGCATCCACCAAACCAATTAGAGATGTAATTTATGGGATGGCTTTTTATTTATGCCTATCCATCCCACATTGATACACATAATCATAATTATATATTCATACTTATTATAATTGACAAACCACACCCCCCATAATCCTTCATCCTTCATCCTGCCATTAAACTTCTTTAAACATATATAAAACTACAATCAAACCCCTCTTAACTATATTGTCACACCATCACTATAAATTCCCCTGTCTAGAGGACTAATACCTACAACACAAATCACAACCTATGAGATGAAAATTAATTAATCATGTGACATTCATCTTAGGTTTTTATAAAAGCTAGCCACAAAATACACTGACTAGCCAGATGAATCCATCATCAGACCGGATTTTTATAATCTCCACCTCTAATAATATGAAAAAATAGTAATCCCATATTTTGTTCCTAGTGATATCTACACCTTCTCCCTATTTTCATCCCATATTATAGTTTTTAAATGAATCAAATTTCAGGCAGGATCATTTTCTATCGTAGTTCATTATTATTCATGTTTATTCATGTGAATATGTGTTTCTAGATAATTACTATTTTGATGTATATTATTTATTGTTCTCTAAGAGGGTGATTCAAGTTCACAACATGAATCATTTGTATTCTATTTTAAAACATTATGGTTGCACTCTATCATTTAATAGGAATTTCACATTGGTAGTGCGGGTAATGGATTTATTTTATAGTACAGTTAATGCTATCATGATAGTAATCCTTTAGTGATCATAAAAAAATAATTTTACATGTCATTGAATCAATAAAAATAATTCTTAATTATTTAAATTAATTAATGAGACACGTTTCTATGGTGGATAACTATTCTCATTTTTTCAAATATTTGAAAAATGTGATGACTTTTTTGTGACATGTTTTTGGACTATTTATGAATTCCCCTTGAAACTAATTCAATGGAATATTTATTTATATAATTATATTTTTATTTCATTTAATTAATATGGGATCTATGAACATTATTTGGTTATTGTTAATTTTATACCTAGTAATTAATCATTCAATGATAACACAATTTAATTTATTTACCTTGATTTTGATCAAATTCATAATAGAATCATAGGTATTGCTTGAGAAAATAAAAGATAAATAAATATGTAAATTAAAAAAATAAAAAATTGAGCTAGTTCAGTAAAAAAATTCATAGTTGACAAAAAAAAATAATTAATAATATGGGCGGGATCTCTATAGAGACAAATTTCATAACATTATAATGAATGGGTTATGATATTGTGCCGATTGATTTTATTTTGAAAAATCCCTCATATTATTCGTCATATTAGAGAATGAGATGATAGATAACATCCACAAAATCAATTAGAATAATATCTATCATCGATGTAAGATGCATGATGGTACATCCATAAAATTAGGAATTAATGATAATTAAGTAAATAACTATTCAAATGGTATGAAAATATAATTTTCATAAAATGAACATGAACTTGAGATACAACTATGAATATGCTTAGAACCAAAAGATACTTTCATAATTGTGACTCAAGTTCACGTGAATTTTATGAAAATTATTTTTAAATCATAATAATGGATATGCATAGAAAAAAATTATATCTTTATAAAAATTAATTAACTTCATGGTACATAATAATTCCATTATGATTAAATGATAAGTTAAAATTCCATTTCTATATGGATTCATTTAATAGTTATTTATTTTTATATGACCTATATGATTGGAATATTATTAATATCAATAAAATAATTTTAATCTAACCCCGAAACTGTATGAACTTACATAAAATCTAATAAACAATAATTTTTAAGAATCAAAAATTCTTTTTAAATATTATTATATAAAAAATTCCTTGTATACCACCATATTTAACAAAAAAATAAAATTAAACACTTATTTTTTTATTGATGTGTTAATGATGTCATTTGTTATATCTACTACAACCAGCATTAAACAGTACATAATCTTGAGTTAAATCAAGAATTTACTATTTGTATCTATTTAGGATAATTGTTTTAGATAATTATTCAATAGCTATTAAAAAATAACTCAAAATTTACAAAGTAGTCACTTATACTCACTATCAAATTTTCATTTCAAAATGAAATTTCTTAAAATAAAACATGTTTTATTTTCATGATAAAAAAACATCATAACATATAACTTGATTTATTCCTTCGTCTCAAACATCTTTATACCCTATGGATAAAATGTGAAAAACATTGGATGATCACAACAAGTTTAGTAATGGATACAAAATGAAGAATGAAAATATTATCCCATGAACATTTTAAACTCATTGAAATAATTTTTTTAAAATCATAATTTTCAACATTAGATCATAAACTCTTAAACATGTCTCTTAAAATCAAAATATTCATAAAAAACATCACAGTAATTATAAATCAAAAAATATAAATCATAATGGTAACTTATTGTTTCCATATCATTCTTGTATTGTAGCATTCACCACTACATAGGGATTAACATTCGTGGTTACGTTTGGAATACGAATCATAGTATATCACCTAAATATAATTATAGAAACCTTATGATTTACCCATTTCATGTTACCCAATGCATTGGAGAGCTATCAGAGGCTCACCGACCCTTGGATTATCACGGAACAACCCATATACTTAAAAAATTCCCAAGACCCATAATATAATAATAACACACAAACTAATCCTAATGGAAAAATAACATATCCATATTATAATAATAAGACATCATTTAAAGATATTGATATAGTCAAACCGTTCTAAAAAACATTTTTAATACCATGTTTCCAAAAAAATGAATATATTATTTACTTGTGTTTTAAAAACATTACGACATTTAGAATAATCTAGATAAAAAATAATGCTCATGATGGTGGAAAGGTCATTGGTGTAGTGTACGTTAAAAAGAAACATACCATTTGTCATTTAGTAAAATAATTCATATAAAAGATTCTTTTTAATACTTTTTATTTAAATAAAATGAAAAAGTGTATAATTATACATTGTATTAGTGAATGTGGTGTATATTATCAAAATATGACTCAATGAAAGGAGATTGAAATGATGTCCCTTACAATGATCGTATTATTATATTTAACGATAAATAATTGTAATTTTTTTATTTTAAAATAAAAATACACAATATATATTTGGATATTCAATCTAAAAATAGAGTAAATTCACACATATTCTTTAAAAAAACCAATGATATGTATATTTAATTCAATTAATTGGGATTGAGTTGATATTTCTCTTATATCATGTCTTAATTATCTGGTACGGTCATTATATTCATGAATAATAAAAATAGTTCAATTTCTACATTATTCATAACCTTATAGTTTATTATTTCTTTCGTATAACTTATTTCTTTGTTATGAAAATTATGTAACTATTTAAGTTCATATCATACATTTTCTGGATATTGGATAATAGATTCATACATGAACTTGTTGTAATTATAAATTACCCATGAGGTAAAAGGTAAATTATCTATATAATAGTATTAATTATTTAAATATCATATATGTCTAGTATATATTTTTTTATAATAGTCCATAACATTAGGAGATACGAAATGAAATACACCATTCAAGGAGACTATAGGCCCTCTGTATGAATGAACTCTACTTTCATTTTTTTCTCAAATTAAATGAATGAAAAGTAAATGATACATAGGTATATTATATATCAATTATAATATATATTTTATATATGTTTCATAATTTCATTAAAACTATCATTTATATGTTCTATTTATATAATCAACGAATCATATCACATTGAGGGGGTTGTAGTCCACACATCCTCAAATGAAATTATCCGATTTATACAATATGGAATGCATAGAGTTGGGTATTAATTTTTTTTTAATAATTAATAAATTATTAATATAATATATATAATATATAAAGATATTTTCATCATAATTTCCACCATAATAGGTGGTTTGAGAAAATTGAACAAACATTGTTTTGTGAGGCAACATTTCGTCGTACACAAAAACAGTATGTTTGTATCAATTAGAAGGTGGTGTGTGTAAGTGTACTTCGAATAAATAACATATAAAATCCTAGGATATTGAAAATAATTTTTTTTATTAAACCATAGAATAATAATATCATAGATATTGAAGAACGAAAATATAGGAAATGACCTTTAGAGAAGACGCTAACTCTAAATCGGGTAACTCTTTTGGATTTGAGCCAAAAAGAATTATTGAACTTCCTTATCACCAATTTAAGGATTATAGTAGTAATTTTGGAATTTTGAGAGTGTTTTTGAGAAGGAAATGGGTGATACAAGGTGCTAGAGTGGTGTGATTATGTTGGTATAGGTGGTTGAGTTTTATAAGAGTGTGGAGTGGCACTTTAGGAATGTCTGGAAATATTATTTTTCTATATGTTTATTGTCAAATTATAATTGATATAATGTGATATATTTGTAGGATAATATGAGTATCGGTATAAATACTAACAAAAAATAGGTTTTAGATAAGTTTAGATCATAAATTTAACCTTGTATTTTAGCTTTAACCCGCAGTTAAATAAATTAACTTTAGCATGTGATCTTGTATTTTTACACTATATTGTTAATATATTTACTATAAAATTCCAATTGAACGTAAAGAGTATCATTAATTGAATTTTAAACAATATTTAACTCATTTATATGAATATTGTATTTTTATGACTGTTATATCATTTCATAAAATAACTTTTTTTTAAACTCATTTATGTTAGTTTTCACACTATTTAGTAATGGATTTTTGATAAAGTCGTAACAACTTGATTACATCAAAAAAATTCATTAAATGGTCTCTAACATGTTAATTTAATCCAATAAATTATTTTATAGAATAAAAACCATCCAATTACATTTATTTTAGTATTTAAAATATCATTTCCTTGAATCATTCTTTAATCTGGTAATCATTGCAACATCATTATATCATAAAGAAATTAATTTATTTAATATCTAAAAATTATAAATAATATATCATGTTATATTAAAATTTTCTAGATAATAGTTACTATTTATATTCATTGATATCAATTATATAACCCCGCATTAAAATTTTTGTATTAAAAATATATAGGTTTATGTTATATTTCTCTTTTCATTAAATTAATTATTATAACATGTTTTTACCACGCCCAAGTGGCTCCAAGGGGTCCTAAAATTGACCCAAAGATTCCCATGGTCAGCCATATCTCATCAAATTTGATAGTAACATGTGTTAGTCTAGCATTATATTATTATTATATTATTGGTTACCCTTATTAACCAGATTTACCCTTTAACTATGTTAAATAAAAATAATTAGTGAAGTTACTATTCATAATCACCAAAAGTAAAAGGTGCCTATATATAAAATCTAAAACAGCTTATTCAAAATGTGGAATCCATTTTTCAAAATTCAAAAAAAAATAAGTAATTAATTTATAATTAATTCTCATTGTCAGAACCAGAATGTTGGTTGTTATGAAGTAAAAACTATCAAAAGATTAACATGCATTTATAACTAATTTAAATGAGAAATTACTTCCAATGACCAATATTTGATTAAATTATAAAAAAAAATCAAATTAAACATTAAAACAAATTAAAAATATAATACATATATAATAAATTAGACCAAAAGGCAGTTTTGAAATAAAATGCAGTATTTTTCACTATTCATTAAAATATGAATTTCATCCAAAAATACCCAAATTTCATCGTAGGTAATTTTTTATATTTTGATTATAAATAATAACTTTATAATGTCAAATATATAATATAAAATTTTTAAAACTATATTTAAAAAGGGGTCTCCATCAAACAGCGGCAAAAAATTTTTTTTTAAAAAAAATCTTATTTGATTAGAAAAATGAATTTCTTCTTATATCATAAACAGAAATAATATAAGATGAATTTAAAAAATTAAATTGAATATATAAAATATATTTTTCATAAATAAAAATCAATATATATTGATATAATTTTATAAACTCAATTATTCTCTTTTAAATAGGTTTTCATAAAAACACATCATATTTATTGAATATGTTTTTATTTCCTTTATTAATCAATTTGGTATCCAATATAAAAAATATTTAGAAATGTATAAAAAATATTTTCATTATTCAGTGGATACCTTTCATTCCCTCTATTTCAATAGATTGGTTATAACAGTTACATTTAAATAATAATATTTTCTTGTTTATTTTATGCTTGATGTACCATATCTTATACACTATTGAACATATTGTTTCTTTCATATAATACTATATGTTAAATGTAACCAAAAAATAAAATTAATAATATTTTAAAAAACCATCAAACTGAATTTAGTATTAGAATTATGGTTTAAGTGGACATTTTAAATGTTTTATAATAATTGTTTTCAGAAACACATCACCTCTTTAGGGTGTGTAAGTAAAAATAATTTAATCTAGGATGATATGTGGTCAAATACTTCAATAAGGGAACATTATTTCTTATATGGTACTCTCTTATAAATTTTAGCATATTCATTACATCCTTAAAATTGTTATGTTAATTATCATTTGATGATGGTGAATGATTTACACAAATTCATTTAAAAAAATTTATTTATAGAATTATAATATCGAAAATTTAATTTAGAAATCCATGGATAACGCTTTTTAGGAAATATAATAATGTTTAATTGTATGTTACTCATTAGTTTAAAAGTATAAAGAATTAAATTAGGTTTTATATAGAATTTGGCGGTGTTATGGTGTAAGGATTAGTTCCAAAAACATTCATACATATCCCTGGTATGAAGAATCAAAACACACATTGTCTAAGAATAGAATCTCTAGTATATTTCACCATAACTGTGACCAAAACAAATTCTAGATACCTCATGAACGCCCCTACATAAGTGAGAGTTTTCTAACCATTGTAATGCGATAATTTATAAAGTGGAGAGTTTAAATCCTCTTAGGTATAAAAATCAATAAATCAAAACTGATGTAATAAAACCCAAATTCATCAAATGATAATGTTGTAAAACCAGAAATAATTAATACATGGACTCCAAAAACAAATAAAAATTCACATTATGTTCAATATTTTAAATCAGAAATGTTGCGGAAGAATATATATTTAAGTTTACACAATGTTTGATTGTGTATAGGATGAAGAAATAAAAAAATTAAAGGATTCTATAGTAAAATTGGGTCTTGATTTCGAACATGTTTTGATATCTTAACTCTAACCAACCTAGAAAAGTCATAATATATTCCAGGACCATGGAATACTATTTATTGTAAAAATGAGGTCTACATTGGTATCAAATTTATAGGGCTACACAATTAGTGTGTGACTTAAACATAGTGGGCCACCTCCAACAATGTCCCAAAACATATCTACTATGAATGTTCATTAACAGTTTGATTTTATTATAAATAAAAACATTCTTTGGAAATAATAATAAATATTTCACACCCATGACTTTCACATGAATAGAATGTGGGGTGAATACTTTCTTCATCAAGTGTAGGGGATTCTCTAAAAATATAACCTAGCAATCAACTAGAAATCTCATCCAATGTCGAAATCAACAGGTATACCCTCCCATCATAATATCATAACCAATATATTGAAAATATAATTCTATCACATAATAAGATAGTGGGAATATTATCCTTCAGATATCACGTGAATCAATAAATGTGTTGTATGGCCCAAAAATATTGTCATAATTAGGATCATAATTTCCCAAGAGATCATATACAAGAACGAATAATGTCCTAAAGAATCATCCATAGAAGACTTAATGACACAATATATAGGTGTAATCATAAGAGAAAATATATCCCCAGTATCTTGTCACAACTTATGGGAAATAATCACATCCTAAAGTAACCAATATCTCAAAAATAATCTTATCCTGTACATTTGAAGCATCACATCATATGGAGTCTATACAGTATCTATCAGAAATAACAAATAACTTGGTATTTCATCCTGATAATCTCATATCATTCCTTGTAAGTATCACATCATAGGTAGTAAATCCCAATTCCAAAATAAATATTCAATATCTCAGAATTCCATAATAGGATTATATTAAACATCCTTAGAATTATCAAAACATGGGTTGTATATCCCACATTAAATGGAATTAATAAAAAGGTGGTGATTTTACCCCATTACCAACATCCCTGAGACCATATAAGAAATCCATTACATGATATATTAGACACTGCATTCCAAAACCTTGATATAACATCCCTTATCAATGACCTCATAAAATAATGTGCATATTATACCTTAATATCATACCTTAAATATATCAAGGTAATTGGGTACCATGTCTGAAGACATAGGCATACACCGTAATGGGTATAGAATATCTGATCACATTATTATATTATATAGGTAAAATAAATCACTTAACACACATCAAAATTATACATCAGTCATTTCATTCCACAACTTAGGTGAAAAAGACCAAGATTGACGTATTCCTATATTTTGTAGCTTATGTAAAAATAGGGAATGTTCAAGTTAGACATTGTAAGATTCTATAATGTTTTAGAATATTATGGAAGTATTTTTTGGAGGATAACGTTTAGAGAACAGCTAGAAAAAATCATGCAAAAGTCACAAATAAATCATTCAAGTTGTCTAAGGGTTACTAGGCAGGTGTGTGATTAATGTATGGTTTGGGAAAACCAGAAGTCAAATATTTTGTATAGGAATCTATTCAAATATAGCCGTTATGAATGGTCAATATAAGCGTCATCAAAATATGTGGCCTAACTATTCGATAGTAAATAAATATTATAAAAATTTGTATTAAACCCCAAAGCATAACTGAAATGATATATTCTTATTCCTTTGTCCTATGATTTTATTTTCTAGGGTTTTATAAGGTTATTTTAAGTGATATTTTGTATTTGTAATCTTATTATAACTATTCTGTGATCATTTGATCATGGAAATAAATGGTTAGGACCATGTTATTCCTTCACATCTATTATATGTTCATATTTTCTTCAATAAACCCCCAGATCAGAGTTTTTATGCTCATATATATGGGATCATATGGGTTATAATCATTTTATATTTGGATTTTTTTTGGGATACATAATAAAGGGATCAGATCTATGAGAACATCTAAAAATATAGTTGAAAATTGATCGGAGGTAAGTGTTCTCCCCTATTACATTATCATGGAATGTGAAACCTTTTGTGCCTCTGATTGAATCTATTTGGGTTTAATAAATAGATTCACAAAACTCTATTCAATATGTACTAGTTTTTCCTATAGATGACATGATTTTTATAGTTCGTTATGTGGGTTACAATATATATTATTTAACAATATTGTTTTGACATAGAAAACCTTTGGTAAATAGAAAATGTTTTATTGGTGTTTATGATATGATAATAAAGAGCATATGTGAGGGTTATTTTGAGAAATCCAGGATAATAAAGAGCATATGTGTGTGAGTGAGTTGTTACAGATGAACTGTTAATTGATAGATAATGGACTGAAGTCACCATAATTAAATGTCAATTTTGTGAGGTGTAGGTATACAATGCTGTGTGTGGTGTATTATGAAATTGTTTTTGAATAAACTGCTTCTACTATTTTTATGGAAAAGTTAATTTTTCCATAAATAGTACTGATTATTGGATTTCAGGTAGAAATTTTTTTTTTAAAATTGGGAAGGAACAAAACTGTTATAAATATAATTCAATTTTTAAATTACTTAATTTAATATCAAGAAATGAAATTATAAAAAAACATACAATCATTTTTTAATATTTTGGACCATTATAAGTATTGTCCCATTGAATTTAAAATCCCACTAATAATTATAAAATTTTATAGTATAGCCATTAAACATAGATCAAATTACTAATATTTATATAGGGTTATGAGAAATCCATTTGACCATGAAAAAAGGAAGTAATTTCCTTGACAAGTAGGATTGTATCCAATGAAGCCCAATAATTATAGCTTCCATGGGAGAAAACATCACTTGGATTTTCTATTAACCAATACCATGTCAATATTAGAAAACTAAATCACGAATAAAAACATGTATGAGTGATCTTCAATCTCATATAGTTTAGGGCACAATCCATGTTCTTTTAACCACACTTGAAATTCTCACCATCTCATGTTATACACTTAAGAAATTCATCAGTCTAATAAGTGTATATTTTCTACTCCCAAATAGTTTAAAATTTTATATATTATTTTTAATAAAAAAATTAATATATATTTAACTTTTTAATGTTATTTTTTTAAATTATTTAATAATATGTTTGATAAAAATTTGATATTTATAAAATGAAACTCAAATTATATTGTTGATAAACATGTAATTTTAATCTAAACACATTTTTTGAATAATTAATGAATTATTGAATAAAATTATAAATTAATAATATATTATTATTAAATAATATGTATTTTAATCTAAATTATAATATAATTTTATAAATCCAAATTTAATTTCATAACAGTTAGAAAATAATTGTTGTCAAAAAATATGTTTTTCTCAATTAATGTTAACTTTTTATTTAAATGTGTTAATGGTCATATCTAGATATTTTCTATTAAAAAAATATTTTGTAGATCAGCATATCCAAATTATACAACAGTCATTTTTCACAATTTTCATATAAAGTAATATATTTTGGTTAAAATAAAACATATTGTCATTATAACATTTTTATTATAACTTCATAAAATCCAAAAAGTTATGTAATAAATACAATAAAGGATTCCCAGGAAAAAAATTATGTTTCCCTTTTAAAATAATTTGTTTTTTAGGTTAATCAATTAATGTAATAAAACATTGTACATCCTTCAAAACCTATACTATATTTTAAGGTTTCAAAATCAATTATTTATAAATATGAATAACCTCCAAATGACCATAAAAATTATTTTAATTTCATTAATGTTATACATATAAAATAAGTATAACCATAAATTTTTTTTAAACCCATGTTTCAAAACATGATAATAGTTTTGGTTTTGACTATTTTATCATATAGGGTCCAAAGAAAATGATTCAAATTTAACAAAGAAATCTCCTTTATTTTACTATATAAACCCACCCTTCCTCACATTATTATTCATTAAAAACTCATTGATATTGATTTAAATATACTATTACCTCTCAAACAAATTATTAATTCTACCTCATACTCTTAAGAAGATCCTCCCAGTCTTTTAGAAGTCCCCTCTCAATGTAGCGGATCCTCTCCTTCTCCTCTTTATTCAATAACGTTATTTATTTCATGCCTTTTTATTTCCAATTTTTCAAGTGGGTATATGTTTTTAAACATCCATGTTAAGCTAATTTTGATTCCAGAGTAATTAAATACCAATTTATCTCTCTTTCAAACATTTTATATACCTTCTTTTACACCCCTCAAGCTGTAAAAATTATCATATGATTTTTCATACGAAACAATTATATAGGGAATATATGTATGCATTTCCAATAAAGGGAATTTTACAGGTTCACCAATCCATAATTTAATATGTATTAAAATTCATTTTAACAAAAAAACATAGTCATGGGATTTAAATTAATTAATTAAATATTTAATCTATATGATCTATATGGCACACTTATTCATGTTCATTATATAAAAGTGTAAAGTGCTACCCATATTATATAGTACTAGAATGATTTAGGTATTCTATATTATATCATGAGATTCCATGTACTATGAAAATTAGATTATCCTAAGAATACGATTTTATTTTTTTGTGTGGTTATCCCTGACATTGGTTTATGATATGATGTTTTTTGTTATTTCCACACTCACATGTTTCTTTTATCATATCATGTTATATCATGCCTCAATGTTCAAAATTATGGTTCTCACCCCTCTTATGCTTCCATGATATTATTATTGGATCACATGAACCCATATACCTAATTAAATACATTTTAATTCCCTTGTAGGGAATTATATCTCACCCTTTTCTTATGTGCATCCCCAGGTTATCCAATGTAGTTTAAAGGGATCCAAGGAATATAAGGGTATGATTCAAAGTTTTGAAATAATGATGTAGTAGCTATGTTTCAAGTTAATTTTCCATATAAATAATTTCCCAAATAAACTATGCCTCACACATTTTTGAGGTTGTATTATAAGTACCTTGATGTTAAAATCATGAAATAATGTTTACTAATAATATGGATTTTTATAGCTGGTATCTGAGAAAATTCAAATGATTTTCCAGTATTTGGAAAAGAAAAATATTGTAAAATTATTAAATATAAGTATAAATATATTAAAACATACGTATATTATCTTACCTAATATATTAAGAGGTTTCTAAGAAAATACATCTATGTATATATATTATATGTTGATGTGGTTTTGGTCTAGATGTACTAAAGGGTAATATCCCCAAAAGTAGAACATTGAGCTCGACTAGATCACCACCAGGTGCATTAATATTGGCCTTGTTATACATCTAATTTTTCACTCTCAAGGAATATGATTTGGAAAATTCCAATGCTCTTTATAAATGATTTTTAGGGGGAAAAAGTTTTCCATATGATTTTATTGTTAGGTAATAGATCATGGATAACTTTGATAGGAACATATATTATATATATTTTTTAAGCATTGTTTCTTTACTTTCTAATAATTCCTATATATTCCTTCAGTAATTATAATTATATAGTCAATAATTTTCAATTTCATTATATTTAATGAATATAGAAATGATAAACTATGTCAGTAACCAATGTGAGGGGCAATTTGATGACTTCCAAACTGAGAAACCCAACTAGATAGAAGAAATAATCGTGAAATTTATAAAAATAATTTCACAATTGAATCAGGTTTTAAATAGTTACATGAGTTAAGTGGAAAACTCAAATGCCCATTTAAAAGAATAAAATGTAATTTATATCATTACGTGAAATGGACCTCTAAAATTCAATGGAAATTTTGATATCTTGATCACTGAGAGTGGGATCATCTCAATTGAGAGGATCCTCTTTGTCATTCAACTTTATGATTAGGGGAAGGTTGTGATGGTTTTTTTATTATATAGAGGTTGAAGCAGATAAATGGTGGGCACTAGTCCAAAATAAGTATCTTGAGGATGAGATTGAAGAAATAGAGTGGAAGGAATTCTAGAAAAATATATATATATATATTCACACTTTATAATAAAAAAGGAGAGTTATTTTCTTATCCTCAAGAAAATGGACGAATAATACATCATGGATTATGATGAAAAAATTAAATTACATTCATGATATACCTTTGTATTTTTAATCTCACCTAACAGTAATGTTGACTACTAATTTGGTGGGATAATGGTAAGGCTATGAAATTCTATAAAAATTAATTCCTTTTGAATATATAACCAAATGAGATGATGTAATCTCAATTTTAAAATTTATTTACTTTAATATTATTTATATCATGTTGATTATAAGAGAAAAATAGGGTTTAATGCATGTTTTATGATGGAGAAATATAATAGATAAACTAATATCAAGAATCCCAGTTATGAAATGTGTGTGAAGAAGAATCCTAAAAATTTATTGAAGGGGTCAAAGATTTGAATTAGGTGTGGAAGGATGGGTAGGTATCTAGAAATTACTGATGGGAGAATCCCACCATATTGAAGTAAAAAATATTTCTCCAATTAACCCTTAGCCTATCATATAATGTTTCATCATAATGTAATCGTGACACTATGTGAATAAATAATCTAAACCATGCTTTTTTGTTGACAGAAAACCACAAATACCACCAAGGCATAGTGAGTAAGGGAGATAATATTCAATTAAAAATGATAAGGTGGATCTTAATAACAAAGTGGTGATAGTTATACTAGATATTCACTCAATAATAGAGAATTTATTTTTCAATTATAGTTCTATGAAATCATTCATATCATGTATGTTTAACAGAACAATTCAAAAAACACCTCAAAACATGCATTTTGAGTTATCAATGATGATTAAAAATGGATAAACTTTTATATCCCAAGAATATAACCTGCCCCCTATACAAATTTTCGGGTTTAATTTGACTTCAAACATTATGATACACCATTTAAGAAAATTTAATGTTATTTTGGGCATGGATTGGCTTCCTTGTAATGATCCATCCTAAATTGTCAAGTAGAGTAAATCACCCTCTACATCAAAACATTCCCATGGATTCGATACATGCGAGTGAGGAGGGTGGATCATATTTAGTACCAACATCCAAAGCAAGGATATTAGTTCGTTGGGATAATGACTATATAGCTATAAATATAGTCAGAAAATAAAATAGTTTCATTGATTACATTCTCATTTGAAGGAAATTATCTTATATGATTCTTAAAAAATTTATTGGTCCTCCCCTTGGACATAATTTTGATTTCTCAATAAAGATAATAACTAGAGCTTTTCTAATATACTATATTCCATATAGAATGGTTTTTATAGAATTTTATCATATGAACAAAAAATTACAAGAGAATTTGGATAAAGGGTTTATAAACCTATGTTCTTCAAAATAGGGTATGGTTATCCCCTTTATCCCGAATAATAATGGAAAAAAATTCCTTTTAATTTATTATCATGATATCTACAATATCACAGTAAATAACAAGTATCTTCTTCCATGTATAAATGACTTGTTTGATTATATATGTAAGCATAGTACTTCTTTAAGGATTATATTCAGTATGGATATTAACTAATAATGGTGTATAAGGAAGATATCCCCATGACTTATTTTCTTACAAGGTATGGAATCTATGAGTTTATAGTGATTCCATTTGGACTTGTGAATGTTCGAACAATTTCCATGGATGTAATGAATATATTATTTAAGTATTTTCTCAACAAATTTATTATAGTATTTTTAAAAGATATTCTTGTATATTCTAAAATTATAGATGGTCTAAATGAGCTTTTAATTACTATAACTAAGTCCTTAGAGAAGAAAAATTTACATTGAAAGTATATTAAATTTGATTTTTTTCAGAACAAATTAATCTCTTACGGCATGTTATCAACAGAAAATAGAACTCCCTAAATCCATAAAAACATAGGTATTATAAGGGTGGAACAAACCAATATCTATGATGGAAATACAAAGTTTTCATGGATTATATGTGTACAGTATTCTATTTTTGATAATATTATAATGATTTTCTAGTTCATAGAACATGATAACTTAGAAGGGATTCAATTTTTTTTATTGATGAATGAGATGAATGTTTTAAAGAGTTTAAGAAGAAGGTAACAACTAAAACTTTTCTCACACTACCCACCCATGGTGAATGATATTATATCTACAACAATGCAGACAAAAGGTTTTGGGTTTTTTACTCGTGTAATATGATAAAAAGATAACCTGTGATGACTTCCAATTAAATATACATTAGAGGAACTACCCCATGGATGATCCTGAATTGGATATTGTGATCATCATGTTGAAACCTAGGTGACATTACCTCAAAGGTGAGAATCAAGGCATATATTGAACATAAGAGCATTAAGTTTATTTTCAAAAAAAATGATCGTAATGTGTGACAATGAATGTAGTTATCTCTAATCAAGGATTGTGATATTCAATCTATTAAAATCATATAATATTGAAGAAATTATTATATCATTTGAGAATAAAAGATTCCACAAACGAATACATAATGAGAATTTAAAGGGATCCAATGGAGTTGAATACGGAATAGATAGATATGGTAAAAAAATGAATAATCATGTTACCTTTATGAAATAACTATTTATCCCTACCGTCTAGAGAGGGCCAATGAGGAGTAAAAAGATGGTGACTTATTCTAGAAGAAGGTATAAAATATTTGGGAGATTAACATTGATCAAGATAGAGTTATAAGGTTTGGGACCAAAATATGTGTCCTATCAAAACAAAAATTAAATAGGGATATTTTGGATGATGTTCATATATCATCATTCTATTTTCCTTTAGGAATAGGTAAGATGCATATGGATTTGAAGAAAAACTTATGCTGGGGTAAAAAAAGTGTGTTATTGTTTATTTTTTATCTCGTTTCTTGGTGTGCCATTAATTAATGCTGAAATGATGTAATTTTATGTGAATGATGAAATCATTTACAATACTTGCATTCAAATGGTGTTCTAGGAGGCTTTATTTGGGGAGATGGTTCAGACATTGTCATGTTGGGTTTAAATTATAGTTATGAAGATGATTATACCCGAAATTATCTAATAAATGATAAATAAAGATGACACCAATCACAATCATTTTAAATCCAGACAATGTTGATAGAAATTAATTACAGGAAATGATTGATAAAACTATGAGTTTGAGGTCATATATAATGTATTTCTATATAAAACAATGTGAATGAATGTAATTTGGTTTTGGTGGAATGGAAAGATTAGTCCCATATACATCGGCACCATTAACATCCATAATCACACTGGAGGGGTTGTATATCTAATAACAATCTCAAATAACCTATCTCAAGAACATTATGTATTCCATGTATCCCTATAGAGGTAGTCCATCCTATATCACCCACATATATCAAGTCTATAAGTGGTACTATTATAGAATTATCATTTATACAATGCATAGATAAATAATATATTAGGTCATATTTAAAAGTTATATTGAACAATAAATCTAAGATGGTAAAATTTTTGTGGGTGAACCATATGTCTTTGGATGAAACATGGGAAATAATAAGATCGATGAAATACAATAACCCTCATTTTTTTTGTGTGTGAAATGAAAATTTTAATAATTAAATTTATAAATAGCAGAATAAAGTCATTACTAGAACTTTTATTGTTGTAATTTTCATTTTAAATGAGTAAATTTAATATAAATAAATGAAATTATAGAAATCAAGTGCATAATTTGATTATTTTGGACATGTATAAGTTATATCTAGTCAGATTGAAAAGAGAATGAACCATTATATCCATTGATTGTATAGATATTATACAATGGTAGTATGATTAATATATATATATATATATATATAGGGTTATGATAAATCTATTTGTGATAGAATAAATTATTTATGACCTCAACTGGTAGTATCATACACTATGAATCCCATTTAGTGGATATTTTGAGGGAGATATCATCACTTGGTTTTGCCTTTAAACAATCCTTAGATGATATTTAACAACAAAATAATGTATGAAACCCTTTATGAAATAATTTTAATCTCATTCAGATAAATCCCCACGCCATATTCATCGAACTACACAAATAAAATTTCAACATCATACACCATACAATGGTTTTTTATAATCTTCTATGGTTGTTGATTTTTTTAGAAAAAATAAAATATTATATAACTATATATATTTTATTATGACATCATATATTCCCAAATGTGCTGTAATAAATATCATAAAGAGTAAAAATGACCAAAATTTTGTTTACCCTTTAAAATAATATTTTTTTGAAGCTATTTATTTGATTTTATAAACCCTTGATGAATCCACAAAAACTTATATTGTATTTTATGGTTTTAAATTAAAATATATATAAACATGACTTACTTTCACATAACATAGGGCATTATTTTTATTTGTACAATTCATGGGATTAATAATTAATTAAAAACACCCCACTCTGGTGAAAACCAGGAGATAAAACCATGGTAATATTTTTGGTCTCTAAAAAATTACCATATAATGTCTAAAACCTATGTTTGGAAATTTATATAGAGTTATCCTATCTTTTTTATGTAAACCCACCAAACCTCCAATTCCTATTCACTCAAAAACTCTTTGAGTACAAATTCACTCTATAATTTCCTCTTATTATCCATCCTATGTTGCTCTGTTCTTTTAATAATCTCTTCTCATGCGTTTTAAATCAGAATATCAAGGTAAGCTATCATATCCTCCTCTTTATGCTAGAACCATTTTTTAATGCCTTCTGATTTTCAATTTTCCATGTTGGAATTTTTTACCCAAAGCTCATACATTTATTATGATTACCATATAACAAGGGACCCATTTCTCCTTCGTTAACTCAATCCATAATACTTTTATACACCTATGATTATTTAGAAGATATCATGAGATTATTCATGAAAAACAATTCTGTTGTTAATATACATATCTATTACAACTCCAGTCATTCACCTAGTGGTGCATATCCTTCATTGATTATGAATTTACATGTATCTACCCCTTCTTCTGGAATATAGTCTTAAAATTGATTAAAAATCCTTATGTTTTATGATATATGTGTTGCACATATCTATATAAATGATAAGAAATGGAAATATGGGACCATAAAAATATATCCCTTTGATGCATTGGGTCGTGTTTTTATCTCATTGGATTCCATGTTGTGGAATGTTGGATTATATTAATATCCCTATGTTATATCATCATTGAATTAATCCTTTAATTATATTTATCATAAAATGTTTTATTTTTTTCCCACATTGCTTTATTTCTTTTAGTTTATTATGTTATATCATGTCTCATTATTCCTAATTATGATTCTCACCACTCTTATGTTAATTTGATAAGCCTTTTGGCACACATGTACTTCTTTAAATAATGACATTAAATTTTTATTCTATTATTATTATTTATTGCTTACCGTTTTCCAATATACATCCCTAGGATATCATGTTAACATTTAGAAGATACAAGGAATATAAGGGAATGATTTAATGTTTTTAAATAATGATGTTATAACCCTGATTCAATTTAATGGACTATATACTTAATTATCCAAATACACTAATCCTCGTGAACTTCTAGGGGAGTATTAAGGGAAACTTTTCATAATAAATCTGTAAATAAGGTGTATTTACAACATGGGTTTTCATAAAACCATCTTCGGTTTTTATATTTCTATTAAATACCGTAATAGACTTTTTTAGTCAGCTTAGTATTCTATAAAATATCTATTGAACTTGATTCTAGTCTTAGTGGTATGTTTGAAGATTCTTTAAGTATTTTCAACTGGGTTATTGTACTCACCACTTCATATATACCTTTGTGCAAGTATAGATGTTGTATTTATTGATTAATGAGAGGGAAATGTTATATACTTCACTAGTAGAGAACCATAGTAGTGGAATTCTTGTATGTTTAGAGATGAAGCATGGATTCATGGTTATTCATGGATTTAGAGTAGCTCCACTCAGGAGGATCCCTATGTCACTACTCTAGAATCTAATTTTTTTTATTATTTTATTTCATCTTCTACTAGCAAATTATTTCATTCATACCTTTGAGTATTTTGGTATCATCTCCTAAACCATATATATTATTTACATGAAGTTTTAACATGCTGATCTTTATACCTATTATTTTTCTATGGTTCTATGTTTCTTTGTTTATAGGTAAAACTTTCCACATTATTTCCTTGAGATAAACCCTTGGAAATTATTTACAACCTTTGGTATCCATTGAAGTTCAGCTAGGGTTAGTAGAAACTCTGAACTGACCCAAACCAATGAGTTGGGAAGGGATGTTATAATTAGTATTAGCTTGTTCATTCCTTTAGCATGGATTGTATTAATGATATAATACCTGTTGGAACATGAAATATATATCTTAAAAAATATATAACTAAACTTTTTCTGTTTAAATTCATGTTACCTATGAAGACTATATATAAACATTGTTCAAAAATGATTATCCTCATTCTCTTAACATATTATCCTAGGTTTAGGTTATTATTGATAATTATATTTCATTTGTAAAGAGATTAATCTCTAGGATTGAATTTTCAAATTTTTATTTGATTTTTATGGTGTGATATTTTACTATCGCTCCTCGATACATATGATAAGGCCTGAGTGTAAAATAATGAAAAATAAATTAATATGAACTTGTTAATGTGTATTTAGAAATCAAATTATTGTAATTGATAGAATAACCAACCAGTGATAGAATGGAGAAGAGAATTTACGTCCACCTAATCCATATGTAAACTAATAGTTCTTAAGAGTATTTTTTTCGGATTCATATGTAAGTCACATGGGGCCTCCAGAATAGTAATATCATTACATCAATCACTTATCTGAGATTATAAAATAGAATCACCAAAATTTTGATGTTATTCAGTACATGAATGAGTAGAAATTTGGATGAATAGGGTAAATATAATATTATACTTCATCAAAACAAAAATTGAGATGCATCTAAATCTATTTATTTTCATGTTGAGAGATATAGAAATGCAGTGGTAGGATATAATTCTTCAAGAAAATTTTAACTGTAACCTTAAATAAGAATGCCTCAAAGTGATATTTAATAAAAAAATATATCTTACAATCTTCCAGATGGTGGACATGATGGATTTCCCCCATTTGAAATAAGGAAACATGTTTGTGACTAAATATAATTCTCAATTCACTTACGTGGATATCCTTATATCATAGGTAGGAGGTAGTGAAAGACTTAATTATTAGATATGTTAGGTAGGTCTAAAACCTGAGGAATTCCCAAAAGTTATTTTTTTCTCTCCTTTGGATTATATTAAAATGATGAATATGATTCTCTTTAGGTAGATAGATATAGATATGGTAGGATATCCAAGTGGAAGGGATACATTTTCCCATCCCAGCTTGTAGGGAAGTATATTGATTGAAATAAATGCTAGAGGAGGGATACTTCTAGGGAAATAGGGAATTGAAGAATAGAATACCCAATATATATCATATAAACAATTACATAATAATGAAATTATACGATTCTAGTGTGGTTGCCTTTATCATTGGAAGAATTATTGTATTGTTGTGTCAATAAAGATCCATAATTAAGAAAATTTTCATAATATTTATTTTTTTTCAAGAATCCTTCAATGTAAATAAGAGTATAAAGAACTTATTAGTCTCAGGAATGATATATTTAGAAAGATTAATAACATTATAATAACCCACATCCTAAAAATCAAGGGAGATAAGATAACTATTCGAACAAAAATATCTTTGGTGGAAAGCTATCATTCATCACCGATCATAATAAGTCAAAGCATAGCTTTTCTAATCAAGAATATAGTTAGAGGTAATGATTATGAGGTTCTATCCATCGAGTTGTCAAAATTAGTATGAATTGGTCAAAGAGGCTCATAATAGATGGTAGCTAATGACGGTTATTTCTGATATGAAGCTTCATTTTACCAAATAGTAAGAGAATGTTATTTTCTTGTAAATAACATGTGTTCCTAATTTTTATGATCTAGTAAAATAGTTTCAATATTCATATCCTAATCTAATCATAATTTGGTCTACCATAAATTGTGGGGAGATCATGGATGATAATACTAAGGCTCCATAATTGAGTTTTCATTTTCAGAACCGAATACAGATGTATTAATATTACATTGAATAAAAATCTATCAAGATATCATCATTAAAAATGGTATATTCACCAGGGAATTCAAATGTTGTGTGTATAAATTAAATCTCATATTTTATGGCCACATATTAAAAAAATCATATTATGTCGGGAAAATCATAACATTTTTGTGGGTCAAATTGAGAATCATTAGATACTTGATTTTCTACAATTTACACTTACTTGTTTTTGTAATTAGATGTAAATCTATAGGTTAGTTTTTTCGATTCTACCATATATTTTTGTGAAACATTATTTTATTTCAATGAATTTGGATTCACATACCATGTCGAAATACATTCGACTAATTAAAAATCCTAATACAGAAGGTGATCTTGAAATTTTATATATTAGATAAGTGGTCAAGCTACTTGGGGTACCATTTTTTATCATCTCTAATATGGATCCTCAACAAAATTATAAACTTTATTTCTTTTTGATTCAAGATCTTTGAACTCAATTGTCTACGAGCATGGTATTTAATCCTCATATAGATGGTTTATTAGAGAACATAATTCAGACACTAAATTATATTCTCAAGTAATGTTTCATGGAATTTTATGCCTCATGAGGATAAAATATCTTGTTATTGTATTTATTAAACTATAATAGTCATTAGGTCTTGATACATGTGGCCTACCTCAAAAGAATGTATGGTCATACATTGTGTTCTCCCCTTTTTTCAGTAGAAACAATATATACTTCACTATTTGTTACATGTTGTGTTTATGAGACTAAAAAAATATTCAAATTATCTAGAAGTGTATGGTTATTGTTTGGAGTTATAGTTGGTCGACCTTGGTAGTTGAGTCTATCATTTAATAGGAGTCTTATATGTTTGGTTTTTTTATTTACACTATTACATTGATATTTTTTTATTCCTTTGAGCTATTAGATATTATCTCACACATGATTTATAGTTTACACTTTTATTATTAACATGTTCATCTACATCATGGTTACTTTTTTTAAAATTTTGTGCTTGTTTTTAAGGGAAAATATTTCCCCCCTTCAGTTCTTGGGATAATCCAATGGAATTTATTTCCATCCATTTGGGGTCGTGGTAAAAATATATATTAAATAAAGGCCAAAACCTGGACCCTTATAGTTTACACTAGCTCTCATGTAGTGAATGGAATTTTGATGTCATGGATCAAATAAACCATAATTATTTAAAAAATTCTCCCATTCTATGATTTTTAAAAGTAACCTTGAAAATTGTTATAAATAATGTGATAACTCGTGGAAAGCCTCATGGGGTATAAAAAAAATAAAAAAATGTAATAATTCAACTAATTATAATAAATCATCATTAAAATCATGTAGAGAATTCAGGGGGTCCATTATGGACCTAAAATGGGTAAAAAAGATAATTGAAAACAATAAAGGTCAAACGTAAATGGGTTTACATAATGAACATAGCATGTCACAATAATCATGAAATAAAAAATTTTGAAACTGGGGAAAACCTTCCATAAAAGGGTGTTAACCACATTAGAAAATCCTAGATGCAACATCTTAATCTCTTCCATACCCATAAGAGACCTAAAAACATTAATGAGTCCTAAGATGCATAAAATAGGTTAATTAATTTTTAACAATCATTATTAATTATTAAAAAAATCTAAAATTAATCTCTTAAGTCATAATGGATTAATTACTCATTAGATGGTATAATGAATCCAAAATGACATCAAATGGAATATAATCCACATGCCTTATGTCAATGATCCCAATTTGTAGAAAAAATATGACATCTGACATAGATAAATAAATCTATTAACTTCTAATTAAAAGGAAATGAAAAATAAATTAGGTATGTGCCTTAATACGAATGAATCATTGAGCCAAATTGTACAAGTACTTATCACAGGATTCCTCTATCTAATAAAAATAAAATCTCAATCATAATAAGACATCTATACCATGTGTTTGTGGAATCAACTATGAAATACCTAAAACAAATTATCGAATTAGAGTAGTCGAACATAAAAGGGGAGTACATGCTAAGAGGGGTAAAGCCTACTACATCATGATGAATGAGATCTGGGCCACCTGGAGTGAATATAATGATTGCAAAGGAAATAAGGATGGTATGGCTCACTCCCTCTATCTAAAATCTCCTAGAAAGAAACTTTGAGTGGGATCAGAATTTCAATGGGGATGAAATAAAAAATTCATCCCTCTATTAAAAAATATTTTTAAACTATTATTAGACATGTGGTGGTATGGCCAGTGGTTCATCACCACTTTCTAGAACACCAAGACCCATATGGATTCTCACTCAGGTTTCAGGGACTGCATTCTATGAACAACCATGCTACATCTTTTACCTAAAATCCAATTTTACACATAAGGGATTTTCCAACTGTAAAACAATATCATAAAAATCCATAAAAACATTTAAAGAAGAACTTAAAATGGTAATTCATATTCTAAACTCAAAATAACTAGCTCACTATTCTATGCAAATTAGAACCTTAATATGATTATTTTACCCAAAAAAATAGGTCATGGTGTCGTAACCTCCCAAATATTACACTTTCCATCCTAGATATTTTTTCACATGTCTTTTTAATGAGCTACAACATTCACTAATACTCAATAAACTATCTAAATTCATATCTCTCATTGGTTATGGTCTGGTCGATATCACACATGAACCATCCAAACTACCCAAATATATGGATACCCCACTCTCTAACCCATCACACACTTTTGTTGTTATTATAAAATTCTACTAAATCTAAATCCAATCCAAAATTCTTAATCATTCTTGAAATATAAAATTAAGTGCCTAAATTCACTAACTCGCCCTAAAATCCTGACATCTTGAGCACTATTGTTCCATCCAATCCCCATAATTCCATATCAATTTATAACTCCCAATATTATTCATGATTTCGAAAACATCACCATCATACAACAATGGTTTATGAAACCGTTTGAAACCATACCATTTTTATCTCATTGAAACACACAATAGCCTCCAAAATAATGGTGCCTCTAACCAAGATTCATACCCTCAAGAGTCAAAAAAATCATTTCTCTATTACAAATGTGGCTGAATCATGACATAAATAAGTATTCTTTTCATTTTAGATGAGTGTTTAATAAATTTAAAGATATCCCACAAAGTTGTTCTCATACAGAAACATTCTTATATATTTAATAATTAATATATTTATTTATAACCTAGGGAAGATTGAAACATAATATTGGTATATATCAAATGATGTGTATGCCTAAATGAAGTAGATATTTATCAATGAGAATAATAGTACAAAGAAATAATAAAAATTCTTCAGAATACCATTACATAATTCTTACCCATCAAAACATTGATCATAAAACTTGATTCAGGGCATCAAACATTAACATAATAGGTGAGTTATGTGATTTTACAATCATTATCCATGTAAAGTAAATTTTGTTCAAATGTAGTGTTGAAGGTAATAAGAATCATTGAGAAACCATCTTGGTATCTTGGGACATCATACATTCATCATGGAATCACCAGAACTGGATAATTATCAAATTATATTATATGTAAATTCTATCAAGTTAACCACTTTATATCATGGTCATCACTTGTAAAAGTAAACATCAAGTAATATTGGGATTAACATCTATCTATTTAACTTTATCACATTATCAAATTCATTGGACAATTATTTTGGACAAACCCATCACCATGAGTTATAATGAACCCAACCATCATCAAATTTATATCAGGCTGACCATTTATCAGGATATTAATCAAAAATACCAGCATCATAAGATATATACATGAACTAAACCACGTATAAAGAACATAGATCCTAAATTTCATCATAAAACACATAAAATCATTATAATATTTATAACTTTAACAACCTATAGAAAAAAATTATAATTATTTTATCCAAGTTTATTAACCTATGGAAAGTAATGAGTTAGATAAAATCATCCTTAAACAACATAATATTATGATTTATAGAGATATAAATTAGATTTTATAATTCAATTGTATCCCTATTTGAGAAATGTAACATTAAAGTATAATAACATAGATAGAAAATATAATTAAATATTCATTTGAATATTTCTATTAAAATGATGAAAAATTTATATTCATTTGTAATTATTTTAACAATATATTTATTGATATATAAAAAAAATATTTTCAATGAATATAACAATAGAAACATTGAAATTCTGTAAAAACTAAATTAATAGTCAAGATGGTAGGAAAATAATATCGTATGGTAAATATTAAATTGAGAAATACAATCACACATTTGAAAAAAAGTAAAAAAGTACCTCATTAGAAAAATGAAAAAAATATTTTTAAGACATAAAAAATAGAAATAGGTGGTCCTAAATAAATTTATAGAATCATTAAATAAGAGAAATTAACATTCATGGAATCATTTTAATGAATGTGGACATGGGATAAAAAGTCCAGCTTCTAATGAGAAAATAAGATCAGTTTATTATAAGAATGTTTTCAAAATATATTATCTTTGAAAATAGTTTATAAAGAAATAAACCTATGAATACCGATATATTACCAATTGATAAAAAAATATGTGGGTTTTATAGGTTATGGTTCATATATATTTTTTACTATTAGATATAATAGAGAAATAAAATTGAAATACCATTAACATTAAAAAATTAGTAAGGTAGAGATAAATATTTCACCATGTTTATATGGTTACTGGATATTTATAATAGGTAAAATAATAAATATAATTTAAAAATATCAATTACAACATATACCACTTATTTAAGAAACATCTATTTAATATCTAATTAAATACCCATATGTTGGACTTTTAAGAATATCAGTACCCCAAACTAATGGATATAGATGTTTAGATTGTATTTTGGTAGATTTTCTATATGATAATGGGATCAAGTGATGTTGATAAATGACTAATGAAGATAAACATTTAAAAGTGAGGAGAGTGGTACACTTCTAATTATTAATAAAATGAAAACACAATAAAGTCACTCCCATTAGTAATATTCTCCAAATAGTTTCAATATAAAATTTGGTAAGACATCAGATCTAAAAAATCTCAAAAAATATAATATTGAAATGTTATTAGATTTTTTTAAACCTTATTTATTTATTTTTAACGCTCATTAACACATTTTAACATTTATTGATGTAATGAATTTTTACCTTAGTTACAATTCATGATAAAAAAAGTGAAATTAACGTATTTAACCAGTTAAGAAATGATTATTCCTAATATGAAAAATATTTTATCAAATTAAATTTCTATAACTTGTAGAAATTATTTTTAATATAGTCATTCAAAATCCAGTTAAAATATATTTTTGATAAATTCATTCTTAAACAAAAAATAGAATTTACTTTAAATAATTTCCTAATAAGAACCTTTAAGTGAATATTAAATTTATTTAATTAATATATTTTCTTAAAATTTTATTTATATAATTAATAAATAGTTATGAACATAATTAATTAGTATAAAAATTTATTACATGCATAGAAGTAGTTTGTTAGTAAGATTTCTCATTTTACCTTCGAATAATTTTATTTTCATTTAAATCTGAATGATAAACAATTATTTATAATCCATAAGACCAAAATAATAGATCCCTTGTAAAAATATTATCTTTATTTTTTCAAAATATGATACAGATTAACACGGCCAAATTTTAACACTAAAAAAAATAAAATCAAACTAAAATATCAGATCAAATAAATACCAAATGTTTTATATGTTTTACTGTTTTATTGAATTAGTAAATACACATAAATAATAACTTGGATATACAAAAAATCCATAATAATCTTCATCATCTCCTAATATGTAATTCACATATAGTAACACTCTCAAGCATAAGGTACATAATCCATTTCATCACAATATTGGGAAATGTAAAACATAAGAATGGTAACATCAAATGATCAAAAAGGGTAAACCTAAGAATTAATGATGGAATGCAATTAGTGAACATAATATTGGAATATGATTATAATTAAATAAATAAAGTTATTTGTCATAAAAATTAGAGGATTCCCACCCATAAAAAGATGATCGTGGAATAAAACTTTTACCAATGATAAAATTCATATAATTAAACATTCAAGAACAATGTGAAGATAATCCTTGAGAAGAGGATATGCTATAAAATCATAGAATGTAACGAAAAATAATGTTATTTTCTTGGAAAAATATACTCAAGAACCCTTACATAAAACCATACAAATTAGATACCCTTAACCGTTTAACACCCATTATCTCATAATTGTAGCACATTAACTAGTTAACTCTAGAATCTCATAAGTATTTCTTATATTCAGTCAACTCTTTCAACATTACACGATGTATTGGAGAAAAATATAAGGATCACACATAAACATGTGCTATATTTTGATCACTCATCATTATCAACAATTTATAAGTACCGTACAATAAATAAAACATTTATATGCTTGTTCTTTTCAAAATAAAACCCTTGAAGACAACCACCATTCCTCTATAGCTTTCTTAACCCATGGAAAATAAATTAGTTATCTGAAAATATCATTGAAACAATCATAATCCATCTAGAAAAGGAATAAATGTTTTATTATTACAATATATCCCTAGTTTAGAATATGTATCCTCAAGGGTTGATTTCATTAATGAATAAAAATACCCTTTTAATATAATTTAAAAAATCTTAAGGAAAATACCACTTCTATATTTAAATTAACATTTAATAAATAAAAATTCTTAGAAAACAAGGGAAAATATTTAGTTTTAAAATAACAATGGAAAAATATAATGGAATATGAATATCATTGAGTGATTATCATGAATAAAAATTCCATTAATATCATAATTAGAAAATATTTATTATGTTCACACATTCTGTAAAATTTAGTTAGATCATAAAATGATTCGAATATTGTTTTTAATCATTTTTTAATCCAAAATAGGGTATAAACTCTAAAAAATTACTGAATAATATCCAATAACATCCATGAAAAAAATTTAGAACATGGATATGGATGTAAAAAAATTTCCTACTAAAAAAGGTGAAATAAGCTAATATTTTTTTAAAAACGGTTATAAACCACTTTGAGCTCCAAAGAGATCAAAATCATCCAAAAACATCAAAACTATATAAATAAGAAAAGGCAAATAAAATTAAATGTTTTTATTATATAAAGATCATATAATTTCTCATAATAGAAATTTAAGCATAAATAACCTAGATTAAAATGGGATTGAAACGTAAATCCCTTACTGTATTACTGACATTAGAAAAATTATCCCCATGAAAGAATAAATTCAACTAAAACATTAAATATTTTTATCATATAAAGATTGATGATATAACATATCAAATTTTTTATAGATGAACCTCATTAAAATATATAGGTGTGTGACATAGCATATTCCCTAGAAAAGGAAATTTGAGATTATAAAAAATTACAACATTGATAACATCCAAATCAAAAAATAATGATAGCGAGAAACTTATATGGTTCTTTAATCCCCCTTATTTTCTTTTTAAAAATAATGTAATACATTCATGAGCATTATATATACCACAAAATGAGAAAATGTGGTTAATATGGCATATCACTCATATAATAAAAGTGAGATGAAAAATCCAAATGGATGGAAAAATTCTAATTGTAACATAAAATAACATGATTTATGAAGGGTTCTTGATTTAACAATTAAAATTTAGTATATAAACCATTTAAAATAAATCGATTTTATAGCCTTGAAATATGAATCAATTAATATAAATTGAAATGAAATCCCTTACCTCGAGTCCAAACTAGCTATATATGTCCTTTAACACCTACATAATAATATTATATAAATTATTTTATTTCATAATAAAAATTTATAGATTTAATTTCTTATCCATAATCTAATTATTTCATTTATACTAATAACATATTTGTTTTCCTAATCTGTTATTTATATGTTAGTTGTTCTAAAGATGTTGGGTTCAAAACATCAAAATGAATTTTATAAGTTGAATGTGGTAATATTGTTATTTTATACCTCATAAATATAATTAAAATCATGAAATATTTATAAATTTTAGAAATAATCATACCCTTGAAATAATGTTTTAATTATTATTATGGAAAATGAATTATGTTATAATCATAAAGACAGTGGGTCGAATATATGCTTATGTAATATTTCCATTATTCAAAAACATGAAATAAAGAAATCAATTATTATTTTATCTTTAAAAATCATTATTATATCAAAAATAAAATTTTATCTCTTTCAATACATCATATATATCATCTATGTGATGTGGTGATGAAAAAGAATCAAATTGCATCATGGTGGTGGTAATCCACACGTACACTTTAACAATTTTATCATTTTTCAATGGTTTTAAAGGTAAACAAATTGATGATATGTTATGTTTAAAAATGGTAATTATTTCAAGAATAATATATATATATATATATATATATATATTAAATACAACATCATAACGAGGCATTAGAGGTGGTGATGGAAGAAGAATTACATCAGTTTGTGTGGTGGTAGTCCATCATACACACCAATAATGGTTTCCATTCCAATTTTTGGAATAAATAGATGGATTAACATAAATAAATTAATATAACAAAATCAAATTATATTTTTTATAATTATTTAATCATATAACTATGGTTATAAAAATATTGGTTGTATAATAATAAATAAAACTAAAACATTCAGTTAAATGTTGTACCTTTTATATGGAGAACCTCAATTCTTTTATACCTTATTACCTATAATGTTTGTATTAATACCATAATAAGACATATATTATATGGATGGATATTATAGGATGGTATTTTCGTATGTATTTGATGAACTCCAGAGCTCAAAATGTGTGACGAAGAGAGGGGAAGACGATCCCTTTTATAATTGGGTGGTGGGGGGACTCACCGAATTACATAAAGTGTTAAATTAATATAAATTTATGTAAATGGAAAACTGTAAAAAAATTTGATATATTTAATAGATAGGATAATTATTATTCAAAATCATATTAATAAAATTTGGACATTTTTATGTGATTTTTTGACCCTTATCGCTATATTTTAACTAATGTCAACCCATTTGATAATTGCATCGATAATAACGATTTTTACTCTATAGGGGTCAATAAAGTTTTTATAAACAAAAACGTGACCCATAAGTATACCATGGTTTATATTTTCAACAATTAAAAATTAACCTGGAAAAATATATGTTTTTTATTAATTATAAATAATTTCATAAAATATTGTATATTATAAAATGTCATTAATGTCATTATTTGGGAATTTTTTATGAATTTGATTTTAAATTCTTAAAGGTGAAAATGTTATGTTAATGTAGAAATTAATCACACCATTAATAATTTATATATATTAATAAATTTTTTAGTGCACTACACCTCCCATAAATACAATTACTTTTGGAGTTTCAAAATTAAATCACATGATTTTCATTCTACTTTCCCAAGCACTTTGTCGGAGTAACATATGAATTTAAGGTATTTATTTAATCATTAAATATTAAAACAACTACACTGATAAATATATTATTATTGTTATATAATTAATATTTAATATTGTAACACCCCAATATTCCATGATATGATTCCCTTTGAATAATTCAATAGCTTGCATTCTACGTAACTTCGGGATTCTAACACACTACGACCTATCAAACAAGTTGTTATGAATAGTAATACACACTTTTATAGATTTTATAAATTTTATTTTCTAAAAATGACTTAATTTTTGAACTCAAAATATTGAAATAATATTAGGGTTAATTTTTGGTATTTTTCTTAAAATTTTCTATTTTTGATGAATAGTGAAAAATACTACGTTGCTGGTTAAAACTGGCTTTTTATTTAAAAAATTATTTATTATATTTTAATTTATTTTAGGTCAAAATAGAAACATAATACCTTTATAACTTCAATTTAATTCATTGGTGTCATTTTATAATAATTTTATATATATAAAAATTTTATTGAACTTTTTACCGTCTTTTACCAACCTCCTAGGAAAATTTACAAATTTGCAAAAAAAAATTTAATATTACCCCTTCTACGAGTTAAATTTTAAAAATACGATAGACATGGTTAATATTAGTAAGTAAAATTTGGTTCAGTAATAAGAAAATAATTTTTGATGATTAGTAACTTTTGACTTTTATTTACCAGAGTTAAAAGTAAATATGGTAATTAAGAGAATAAATGATATGATAATTACCATATCACATGTCCTAATTCTATTGGATAAGTCATATTCTCCCAAAACAACTTTATGAATAAAATAGTATACCCTTTAGTGCATTTATATTATATTAGGACATTTATTATTAATTTATTTAAAGAATAGTTAAATGAGTTAAATTCAATATTTGATAACTATATAATTTTTAATATAAGGTTAAACACAATATAAATTAGACTATAAATATTCTTTAGAAAGATAAAACTATTTCCAAAATAAAGGTATTTTATTTATATTTTTTATACATTAAATAATTTATCTTATTTATGACACAATGATGATGTAGTAATTACCATATTAATGAAATATTAAAATAATTTATATTATAAATATCAAAATAAAATTAAATTAAGACATATGATGAATTATAATAATTTTCTCAGTTAATATCACATGTTATGGTTGGTTGAATAAATTTTATTCTATGTTATAATGTTTTAATGGATTTAAAAATTCAAATACTAAATAGCGTCAAAATTGACATAATTGTGTTTTTAAAACAAATTCTATATTATTAATTGATATAATATTCTTAAAAATATAAGGCTCAGAAAAATGACTTAGATAAGGTTATATATATTACTAATGAACCACATGGGGTTCTCTTGGCTTGTTATAGTAAGTTTACTAACCAAATAATATAAAAATACAAAGAGACCTGGTAATGTGAAACTATTTTACTAAGAGTTAAATCTAAAAGTTAAGGTTAATATGGTAACCTAGACCTATCAAAAACCTATTGGTTGATTTTTTTGAACCATACACACCTTATCCTCTAAATAAAATATTTTTTAGCCCTTATAAACCTAAAATTATTTTATTATAAAATAATATTTCTTGCTTTTCCAAAAGTGACCCTCACCTCTCATATAAAATGGCACTTCCCCTTCTCTTAATTCCACACCTCCAATGCCATTGGGCTAGGCCAAAACCAATCCAAATATCCTCCCAACATTCCTCCCTTAATCATAGAGTCCTTCCTTTGGTTATAAAGACAACCTATGAATCCCTATTGATCAAATCCAAAGGAAGAACCTAAAAAAGAAGTAAATATTTTATCACCTCTTTCAAGTTCTTTTCTTCTTCCACTTCATCATTCTTTGTTGTTTCCATTAAAAAATAATAACCCTTCTATATTTTATATACTATTATGTAATTATAAAAAAATTTAAACCATATTCATTATTCAATCAAGCATATGAATCCCATAGTCACCTTACGTGCGTACGTACAGTTTACCGTCTCCACGTTGTGGTTTAGTTAGTTATTCAAACACTTCATTATTTGGACGGGTATTATAATGTGTATAACTGATGTAAATAATAAATATAACATATTAATGATTCTATATATATGATATAGCATTTAATTACATACGATTTCCCCCATCAATATAATGATACTCACGCTCCTGCATACGTACGGATTACCGTCTCCATGAATACGATGAGATTAATTCCCCATAATAATCATTTAAGAATAATTTTCATTTTATGATTAAAATTAATGTTTATGAATATAATATCATTTTGTATATGAATCAAATACATCCTATCCAAAACAAACATGGATTACAGAACCAAGCATATAAAGGAAAATGAATCAGTTAACACACGAAATGATGATACTACTTAAATATTATTAACAAAGCAATATTAGAGAATGATATATGATAAAATATTTATGTATATAGTTATTTTTTAATTTAATAAAAAAAATTAACAATAATACATGATTTTAACTTACCACAGACTAAGGAAAAGTAAATATCAATGGTTAATTTCACAATCTCTATATTATCTGAGGTTGTTTTTATGCAAGTATTTATTGGGACCTCTTTATCATCCACATCCATGTTTTCTTAAAAATGTATTTAAAAACATTTTAAGTATTTAATAGACTATGGGTTAGATTCATTTATAACCTTATTTGACCTTATATGTTTTGAAAGTAATCTTTCCATCATTTTCTTAACAAGGTACTTTATGACCATTTCGACAAAAATAAGGTAAGAATGTTTTTTAACATATACAGTGGGTGCTGTTATTTTCCATTGATATAACACCATCGAACTTCCCTTAAAAAATTATAAAAATATTTTCAATATAAATTTTTTCTTTTATTATAATGTTACTCTTAAATGGTTTCAAAATAAGGAGAGGTATTTATTTCAAATAGTTTTCATTTCATCTATGTCAACATCCTTTAGATTTATAACTTATTTGAAGTTGATTTATTATAATAAAAATATTCCACATTTTATTGAAAGTTTTGTGATATGTTTGACTGTAGATGTGTTATTTTTATACCATTCATGTTTTATTGTTAAAGTATTGACATTTCTTATGCTATTTTTAATATGAATGTTTATGTTTTGTTTCAATCATTTCATATGGGGAATGTATTGGACTTAGTATGTAATGGGTGGAGCCCTCAATAGCTCCTTGGTGCATTGGTAGGTATCATGATTAAATTATACATGGAATTGGCGAAGGTCTTTCCCAATTTAATATATGGTTTTGGCCGAGGCCTTAATCATTTTTAGACGTCTTGGCCGAGGCCTTAACAAAATGTTTCAGAATGTCTGACATTATACATTCCATCATTAAGAAAATAATGATGATAGTTCATGCGGTTATTCAACTAGTTGAATACCCATGACTATGATTTATTATGGAATTATTTACTCATTTAAAATTCCTACCATAAAGTATTCATGTTTCTTATTTGTAAAGGCATGTGTATTGAATTATTCCACATGCATAATGTTTATGTTATCTTCCGCTGAATTGCTTACCCTTAATGAGCATTTGAGCTCACCCCTTTATTATGTTTCATTTTACTAGGATATGAATAATTTAGTTATCAGTGACTTGTAGGAATAATCTAGGAGGCTTGGATGTTTTTAATGGAATAAATTAGTGTTGTATTTCTTCTCAAGTTGTAATATTCAACTTATGTATGTATCTTATTACCTAGGTGACTAAACTAATCAGTCTTTCAGGACATGATTACTTGAATCATGCCACTATTATGAAATAAATAATCGGTTATGGGTAACTAGGGTCGTGGTGTTATAGTTGGTATCAGAGAAATTTTATTACAAACCATGGAATGTAGATTTAGAAAAACTCTGATTAGAGAACATTACCCTAAGATAGACTTTGAAGATTAGTATAGATGATCATCCTAGAATTTTGGTATTGTTGAGATTTTGGGAGTTTTCCAAGAAATACATCACTATCTGGATATGATCTGGTAATGGCAGATCTAGCATAGATGTACCTAGGGGTAAAACCAGAAAACACCGCTTTGAGCTAAACTCGAACTGGAACTGGTGCACGATAATGGGTCTTGCTTCACTCTTGGTTACGATACTCCCAGGGGATATTCTTACGATTAATTCTCATTTCATTTAAAAAACATTATGAATGATTTATGAGTATATACCTCCTCAATGAAAACAATTTTATGATTATGGATTATATCCTTAAATTGTTCAATTTATGTTACGTGTTTTACAATTTTGTAATTATGTATAGCGGTTCATAAACAAATCTATTGTATTCCATTATTGAGAAATGAAACCTAGTGGACGGAAGGGAAACCGTATCAACACACCTAATCCATGTATGGATTTCCCTCTTTCTCAAGATATTTATAGTGGAGCTGGTGATTCCACTAGTTCTAATCAGAAAATCACCATGCTCGGAAAACTCACACAGGTTATGAAAAATAATCTTACAAGTATGGAGCACCCTGATCTACAATGTAGAGGATCAATGTTACATCACTTTCTAAGGAAACAACAATGAACATTCAATGGGTCTATAAATCCATTTGTAGCTTAACAATGGATAAGTTCCATAGAGAAAATATATCTTGCTTTGGGTGTAGCGATGGGGAAAAAGTTTTCATGAAAGTTTATCACATCACTGAAGATGCAGATCAATGCTGGTCATTATTTCCAAACATAAAGGAGAATGAAGAAATATAAATTATGTAATAGAGGTAGTTTAAAGATATTTTCATAGAAAAATACTTTCCTCGTTTCCATCAAATGGATATGAAAAGGAAATTTCTGAGTCCGAGACAAAAGGAGGATGAGAATGGCTCAAAGTATAAAGCTAAATTTAAAAGGTTAGAAAGGAATGTTGTAGATTATATATGTAACCTAAAAATTAAGATTGATCCTTTATTTGATGGGTTAAAACCATTTCTCTATCAAGATTTAGTCTTCGAATTCTTCTCATCGTATGAAGATATTGTCTCATGTGCTATCAAGTCAAAAAAGGAATTCTCTAAGTCATACGACTTTAAAGAAAATCAAGAGAAGAAGAGATTTTCTAAACATTTGGGGAAAGGATGTAAGGAAATAGGGAAGAAGGGAAGAGTTTATTTTCCTCCTTGTGATAATTGTGGATGTAATAATGTTGGGGCCTGTCTAAAAGGAAAAGTAGCATGCTACAAATGTCGACAGAAAGGCCATCTTTCTAGTGATTTTAAGTGGAAGAAAGAAGCCACCATTTCTCAATGCTACAATTGAAGGGAAATGTGACATTATGCAAATGAATGTTCAAAGCGTTAGGGAAACTCACCTTAGAAAATGCCATTGGATCAGGGCCATGTTTATGCAATCACTAATGCAGAGGTTGAATATCAAAAAGATGTGGTGGATGGTAATTTAATGGTTTCCACAAGTTTAGCCAATGCTTTATTTTATTCTGGATCATCACATTGTTTCATATCTTCCCAGTTTTCTTTGAAAATTAGATATTTTGAATTTCATTTAACAAGTGATTTTTTAATCAAAATTATTAGTGGAAGTATCATTATAACAATTTTTTGTGTATCAGTCCCCATTAATCCATATAAATGATATTTATATGATGATCTGATCATCATACCCATTATGAAATTTTATATAATCCTATGTATACATTGGATTTTGGACCATGATGCGAAAATTTATTTGAAGAACAAGTAGGTTACAATTCTAAAGGATGATAAGGAGTACCTTATCTTTAGATCAGAAATATCACCATCAGATTCTTATCTAGATCCACCCCCTGTAGCTCTATTAAATTTAGTTATTGTGGATATTTTGAATGAAATAATTTTGGGTGAAGAGAAGAATGTTCAATAGTGGACTTAACTATTGTACAATAAAATGTTGATGTGTTTCAAGAGTATTTATTTGGTCATCCTCTAGAATGAGAAATTGAGTTTTCCATTGATTTAATTTTTGGTACGAGACCCATTTCAAAAAACCCTTTTAGAATGGACACTGGGGAATTAGTGGAACTCATGAAACAACTTGAGGAATTGAGTAATAATGGATTTATTCACCCTAGTTTTTCTCAATGGGGAGCCTTAGTCATTTTTGTTAAGAAGACATATGGATCTTTGAGGTTGTTCATTGACTACAGAGAGATAAATTATATAACAATAAAGAACAAATGTCCCCTACCTTGCATTGATTATTTATTCGACTAACTTTATGGAGCTCAATATTTTTCAAAGATTGACCTTTAATCTGGATAACATCAGTTGTGTGTGATGAAGGAAGACAATCTAAAAGCATCATTTCAAAATAGGTACGAGCATTTCGAGTTTACAGTAATGCCTTTTGGATTGACTAATGCACCATCTATATTCATGGATCTAATGAACTATGTTTTTACGTAATATCTTGATGACTTTTTAGTGGTATTTATTGATGATATCATTGTATACTCCAAAAGCTACGAAGATCATGAAAATCACTTGGGAATTATTCTAAGGACTGTTAGAAGAAATGAATTATAAGGGTAGTTTAGAAAGGGTGAATTCAATCTACAAAAGATTTATTTTCATGGCCATATTGTCCCTAAGGATGGAAACTCTGTTGATCCTTCCAAGACCAAGGCAATCCAAGAATGGCCAGAACCGGCAAGTATGACTTTGGTACATAGTTTTATTGGTTTAGTAGGTTATTATCGACATTTCGTCCAGAATTTTTCCCAGTTTGCTAACTCATTAGCCAAGCTCACACATAAATTGGATAAGTTTGTTTGGACAAAAAATTGTGACTAATGTTGTAAAGAACTGAAGAGAAGATTAGTTAATTCTTTTATCTTATCTTTACCATCAGGGAATGATGGGTTTGTTATTTATAGTGATGCTTCATAGAACGGACTTCATTGTATCATTATGCCTAATGATAGAGTAATTTCCTATGCATCACGATAGCTAAAAATTCATAAACAAACCTATCCCACTCATTCTCTTGATTTATCAGTTTTTTTCTTTGTTTTGAAGATATGGAGACACTATCTATATGGTAAAAAATCTGAGATTTATACTAATCAAAATATTTTTAAGTATATTTTCTCAAAAAAGTACTAAACATGCAGGAAAGAAGAGGGTTTGAACTACTCAAGGATAATGATTTCACAATACAAAACCACCAGAGAAAGGAAAATAAGGTGGCAGATGATTTGTGTAGAAATAATCATGGAGTTTTGAACAAGATAAGATTTTATAGGGATCATATTTTCATAGATCTAGTAAAGATTGATATGGTAAAAACCATGGAAGGTGAAACATCAATAATTTTTCAAAAGCTTTACAAACCATCTCTACTTGAAGGATTAAAGAGTTATCAGACCGATAATTAGGAGTTTCAAAATAAGATTAATGTTGTGAATGATGGTAGATTGAGAGACTTCATATATGAAGATGAAATTTATGAAATTTGGGAAGATACATTGTGTTCATAATGTATGTGATCTAAAAAGAGAATTTTGTAGAATGATTCTCATCGATCCAATTTCACTATACACCCTGGGAGTGCCATGATGTATAGCGATTTTATGGAACATTTTCGGTGGGACAACATGAAGAGGGAGATTTCTGATTTTGTTTCAAGATGTATGGTTTGTCAATTAGTGAAAGTTGGAAGGCAACATCCTGGAGGAGTCATGCAACCACTTTTTATACCTGAGAGGAAATAGGATAATATATGATGGACTTTGTCATGGGACTACCAAAGACTCCTAGAAGGAATGATGCAATATGGGTCAATGTTTATCGTCTTACCAAGTCTTCACATTTTCTATCTATAAGAGAAGATTTATCACTTGAACATTTTGTAAGACTGCATATTAATGATGTTTTAAGACTTCATGGAGTACCCCTGTTGATTGTATCTTGTAACGTCCCGGACCCGATCAGCCACCAGAACATTGCTAAATGGGTCATTTGTTACAACCATAGGCACACCTCCCCGAATGCCAAAGGTTTCCGACTAGCAGTGAGGGTCTTTTATGTATAGTGGGGAGGCTATACCGTCTCAGAGGATAATAATAAGGATACTGGTCTGAGAATAATAATTAATATGCAGCGGAATAAAGGACTCATCAGACATGACCCAGACCCACAGAGCAGAAGCATAATAAATATAGATAAATTGTAGTGACCTGAAGCCTGACGAACATGGACATTACATTACTTTTGCGGAATTTTTAGTACATAACAAAAACACACACAAAAGGATCGTAATATTTTAGTGTCTTTGAAAACTCGGAATATAATCTTCTAATCCTGGTGAATGATCTTCAATATCTCCCATAAAGATCTTCCTTTTTTTATACCTAAAACATTTCCTTATCTCCTGGGGAAAAGAAAACATGAAAGGGTGAGCTCAAATGCTCAGTAAGGGTAAAAAAAATAAATATCAATCACATCATATACATAAGCACATAACTTTTGGAAATCTTAACCTGTAAAAGAGATCATAATTTCATAACCTGGAATAACTCATGGTAGTGAAATGTAATCACAATAATCATAACTTAAAACATTAAACTTTGTGGCTTACCCACATAATCATAGATAATCATTTCTTGTTAGTCAAGACTCATTGCCAAGACTATCTTAGTGGACAAAGTCCCTTTCTGAACCGAGTCACCCTCGTTTCAGTCATGTTTCACTGAACCGGTATAACCTACCATTTCAGCAATGTCTATCTCATGAGATATAAAATCTTTACCCAATGCATTGGAGGGAGATATAGGTCCCACCCATCTCATAATGATACCATTCTTATGTGTTCCACAAAATCATAAATCATACATCATTGCAAAACCCATGTAATAAAAATGGGATTCTTAAACAACATGACATCATAAAACCATTCATATAAGATAAAGGAATTCATAAACATAATTCCATCACAACATAGTCAAATCAATGTAAAAATATGGATAGAAACAGAACCCTTTATTATCTTATATGGAAAATAATTTTGATAAAACAATTGAATTGAATTCTTGAGGTAAATATCCTTTAATCTTCAAAATCAATTTCTTTTCACAAAACATCATGCAATTTTAAAAGAAATAGATTTTATTTAAAATAGTCATGAAATATTTTGGAGGAAGCTTCATGAAAATAAGGCTTTATAAAACTGTAAAAATCTATTCCTGCCGTATAAGTTAAAAAAAACATTCTTCGTACTTTTGTCGAAAAAGTCAAAAAGTACCTCGTACGAAAAACGACAAAAGATTCCTTTCATATCTTTTACTAAAAACTCACCAAAGGTTAAAATTGGATATAAACTATCATATAAGGATATAAATATTACATATTGAGGAAACATGGATATATATGATAAAATACACCCCAGTAAATACCAAAGTATAAACAATCTCGGATAAAAATGAGATTGTGATATTTCCCTTACCTTATGTCTGATATGCTTTGTACGTATCTGAACCTCCTGTATAATGATTTAAATAATGTCATTAACTTATTACAGAATCATATTCATTTTTATGATATCATATATGGTTCAATTATGACTTTATATTACCTGTTCTTTTGTAAATTCCATGTTAAAGAAGTGTTTTGGGTAAAATCGTTTCATTTATCGAAGGTGTTTGGACTTGTTGTTCTTGACATTATTATTACTTATATCATGTTTTACTTACATAAAGAATATAAAACAGTATTTATATATCATATATATTCATTATATATATATATATATATATATATAATAGATAGATAAATGAAATGAAACACACCATTCATGGAGACGGTAGTCCGTACGTACGCATGAACGCTGTTTTCCTTTCCTTATTACCTTGAATGGAAGTAAGTACATGACACACATATATACATAAATCCAGTAGCTTTATAATTTCATATATTTCATTATTAATTCTTATATATACTTTATAATCATTCTTAAATGGTTAACATGGAGAATGAATCTCATCGCGTCGTGGAGACGGTAGTCTGTACGTACGCACGAGCGATGATATCGTTCTCATGTTCGTGAACTTGTGTTGAAGTGTATGGATACTATTTCAGTATCAATATCACTTTATAATAATCATATATAGTTATTATTTACACCATTTTACCCATCCAATTAAGGTGGTGGTGGAAAATAGATTTCACCATGGCGTGGAGACGGTATTCCGTACGTACGCACGCCCGGTGATTTCGTTTTTCGTAGGATGGATAGATTGGTGAAATAGGATTGTTTCATAATTATAATAACATATCAGTATATGAGTGATACCGATTTTATTACTTCATAATGAAACAACCTAAGAATAATAAGTGGAAGAAGAAATAAAGGTGAAAGAATCGGTAATGGAAATTACCTCTTCTTTGAAGCGCCTCTTTGAGACCTCCTCTTAGGGCACTAAAATTGGTCTTTGAGGAAAACCAGAACCTCTAGGATTTTTCTAGGGAAGTGTAGAAGATAATTTGGCAGGGGTTGACCGAGCATGAAGGCTCAAAGTTGTGTGAGGAAGAGAGGGATGAGGTGCCCTTTTATAAGGGAGGAGAGGGGCACCTTTGGAATAACTAAAAATATTATTTTATTATAAAGTCAAGTTCGGTTTTAAATAGATCCAAATTGATTTATTTCGAGGATAAGGTGGGGATGGGTCGAAATCCTCTCATACAATAGGATTTAGAAAAGTTTAGGTTCCTATTTTAACCTTATCATTTAGATTTAACATTAAGTTAAATAATTTTACTTTTACCGTGTCTTCTTGTGTTCTTATAATATAAGGTTAATAAATTTACTTTATCAAGCCAAACCAACCCCAAGTTGTTTATTATTAATTTACATAACCTTATATAATTAATTTGGCCTAACCATAGATTTTTAAGAATAAAATAACAATTAATAATATAATATTTTTTTTAAACTATTTTATGTCAATTTTGACACTATTTAGTAATTGATTTTTGTGAAAATCCTAACAGAATGATAAGTTCTAACAAAGATAATTAAATCAATACTAATATGTCATATTAACCTAGAAAATTAGTGTAATTCATAAAAAGTCTCAAATTACATTTATTTGAGTATTTATAACATCAATTATGTCAATATTTCTTTAATAAGATAATTACTGCATCATCGTTGTGTCATAAATAAATTAAATTATTTAATGTCTAAAAATTACAAATAAACTACCATTATGTATAAAGTCTTTTTATCTTTATAATAAATATTTATAGTAGAATTTATCTTATGTATAAACCTATATTAAAAATGTTTTATTAAATAAACATTGATTTTAACTCTTTTAACTATTCTTTGAATTAAATAATAATAAATGTCCTAATATAATTCAAATGGGCCTAACTGGTCATATGTTATTCCTAAGGTTGTTTTTGGTCAAATTACACTTATCCAATAGAATTAGGACATGTGTTAGGGTAATAATAATATCATTTTTACCCTTAATTACCCTATTTACTTTTAACCGTGGTAGATAAAAGTAAAAAGTTACTATTCACCAAAAATTATTTTCATCTCATTGAACCACATTTTACTTACTAACATCAACTGTGTCTCTCGGATTTTTGAAATTCCACTCACAGAAGCAGTAAAATTATGTTTTATGAAAAATTAAGTTTTTTAACTACCACTTAGTGGTTTCACTATTCATCAAAAATTGAAAGTTTTCAGAAAAATAAAAAAAATTAGGCCTACGATATATTTGATATTATGAACTCAAAAATCATTTCTATTTTACCAATTTCAAAACATATTAGTTGCATTAATTAATTTAAAAATTAATTCCCGTTGTCAAAACAAAAGGCGTGTTTTTAAGAGATAATAACTATCAAAAGATTGACACTTGTTTATAACTGGTTTAAATGTGAAATTGCATCCAATGACGAACATTGTATTAAATTGTAAAAATATATTCTAGATATAATTTAAAACCACTAAAATTAATAATTTATCACTATTAATTATTTCGATTGAAAAAGTTGTTTTTAATTAAAATTTAGTAATTTTCACTATTCATCAAAATATGAAAGTTATCCGAAAATCACCAAAATTTTACCCTAAGCTAATTTCGATATTCTGAATCCATAAATGAAGTCCATTTTGAAAAATAAAATTTACAAAATTTCAAAAAGTGGTTATTACTATTCATGACACCTAGTTTTAATAATATCTTAATAGCATATCGTTGTTTAGAGAAACATGGTGTTGCGTACAACACACGCTATCGTGGAAGGTCGTGACTGCGTGTAATTCAATCCAGGTCAGAGATGTGTTTTGTGAAAGCTCCTTTTGGTGTAGCGTATAACACAAGACATTAATGAAATTAAAAAGAATATTTTTCATAAAATCTCAGGGTGTTACATTCTACCCCACTTAAAATGAATTTCGCCCTCGAAATTCGTCGGGGTTATAAATGGTTTACTATTCGAAAGTGTCATTGATAGAAACCCACATCGTAAAAAGGAATACCAAAACAAATCTTTAAAAAAAAATTATGAAACGTAACTGTTACCCAAATAAACTAATCATTGTGTTTCCACATAGGTGAAAATATGGATATGGAAGAAAAATCTAACCATCATGTTCTGATTGAGAGTGGTAGAGAACATGGCTATGGAAAATCCAACAATCACAAATCCATAAATTTGTGACGATCTAAGGTACCATCTGATTAATCAGATATAAGAGCACTAGGACAACATTTTTGGTTTTCAAGATCGTTTCCCTAAAGTTGAAGAATTTGAATTAGAATAAATACTTACTTTATTTTGGTACAATATCACTTTTGTTAGTTCTTTGAACAATTTCTACTTCATCTCTTAAATAAATGAAGTTGAATTTGTTATTCGTGAAGTGTTAGCAGATCATGTGATAGAATGACAGGTCATTCCATCTGTCTCAAACAAAAGGTTAGCAAAGGTTATTAAATATACATAAGCCATTCTATAGTGAGATTAATCATATATGGTTCCTAAAATGGACTTATACTTCATATATCATACTGCTTAATATAATAAAACTAGTTTCTACTAAACAGGGACTTCTTGTAGGCCAGTGGTAGGCGATAAAGGCCAGTCGCACTTCGGTTGTGGGTTCGATTCCCACAGCCTTGTCCGACGCGATGGGTTGTCGCCCGTCCTGCAGGTTGTCCTTTTTCTAAAGATATATTACTATAAAATCCCATCAATAATATAGAAAAACGTTTTATCCATTCTAATCATTAGGCTTATCTAAAATACTTTAGTCCAAGCTCATATTATAAAGAAAATGATTACATGAAATGTCACAGAACAATCACGTGAATGCCATCATTTATCCCCCATATATCATAACATATATCTTGTTGGTCAAATTACAAACATGTGAATACCTTATTCATGTATTCTCTTGAAGAATGAATACCCAATGAACCATAGTGAAAACATGAATGCTGTCAATAGTTAACTCTTTCCAAATACCAAAATCCAAAAATTCTATATACTCAACCCATGATATAACCTTCTCCTTATATCATTCATGATCTCATGAATACTATCAAACATTTACTTTTCTCCTTATCACTTCATTATGCGCATATCATCTACATTCCAAAAATATCTGAATAACCTTTCATGGATACTGGTAACATTAATCATACACTTTCAAAACTCAAAGAAAGACAACAGTGTAACAATCCATAGATGTCACTTTATTCCATAGTAGCATGAGATTACTTATACAACATTATGCATGATAAACATGTAATCATTCCACTACATTCTTAAACCATTGACCGAGATTCAACAATTCTTTCATCTCACATATCATTTGTAGTCTATTCATCATCATCCACATAAATACTACCCATATGACCATACTGATTCTCTTCATGAGACTTTCACTTAGGGCATTGGTTTGCATAATGCTCGTACATTCCACATTTAAAACATTTAACCATTGCTTATGTCGTAGCAATACCATTATCCTCATCCCTGGTGTTAACTGAACATTTTCCTTTACACTTACTGGCTTTGTGTCCTTCTTTTCTACACCCAAAGCAACTTCCAGTTCCTTTAAAATAGTCTCCTTGATGCCTCTTCCCACATGATTTACATAGGGGAAATTGAACTTTCTTTCCTCTATGATCATCATGAAACTCCATATTTCTCTTTTTAGCCGAGTCAGGAAACATACCAAATTTTACTTTATTGATCATATTATGAGATTTCTGATTCGGCATAATAATGATGTTTGGACTTCCAAATCCCATTTCATTTTGTTTCTCATGAAGAATATCATTCCATTGTCCATCATATCCTCCATTATCGTGAATCACCTTGTTTCCAGCCATTTTCTAAAACCCAAAAAGAATAGTGTGAGAGGCAAAAATCATGCTAGGGAAAAAACATTATAAAGGGGGAGTATCCTCAATATCTAACTTCTTAGGTTAAATTCTATGATTGTTACCGTAGCTCTAGGACTGTATCTTATACATATACTTATCCTTAGGGGCATCCCTAGACATACCATAGAAATATCTCTAGGGATCTCACTAACATTTTCGCATCCTAGTTTCCAAAGGTTGACTAAACCTTTCCAATGATACCAACTGTAGAGACCCGAAGCCTGACGAACATGGACATTACATTACTTTTGTGGAATATTTATTACATAACAAAGACACACACACACAGATCGTAATAGTTTAGTGTCTTTGGAAACTCGGAATATAATCTTCTAATCCTGGTGAAAGATCTTTAACATCTCCTATAAAGATCTTCCTTTTTTTACCTAAAACATTTCCTTATATCCTAGGGAAAAGAAAACATGAAAGGGTGAGCTCAAATGCTCAGTAAGGGTAAACAAAAGAAATATCAATCACATCATATACATAAGCACATAACTTTTGGAAATCTTAACCTGTAAAAGAGATCATAATTTCATAACTTGGAATAACTCATGGCAGTGAAATGTAATCACAATAATCATAACTTAAAACATTAAACTTTGTGGCATACACACATAATCATAGAGAATCATTTCTTGTTAGTCAAGACTCATTGCCAAGACTATCTTAGTGGACAAAGTCCCTTTCTGAACCGAGTCACCCTCGTTTCAGTCCTATTTCACTGAACCGGTATAACCTACCATTTCATCCATGTCTATCTCATGAGATATAAAATATTTACCCAATTCATTGGATGGAGATATAGGTCCCACCCATCTCATTATGATACCATTCTTTTGTGTTCCACAAAATCATAAATCATAAATCATTGCATAACCCATGTAATAAAAATAGAATTCTTAAACAACATGACATCATAAAACAATTCATATAAGATAAAGGAATTCATAAACATAATTCCATCACAACATAGTCAAATCAATGAAAAAATATGGATAGAAATAGAACCCTTTATTATCTTAGATGGAAAATAATTTTGATAAAACACTTGAATTGAATTCTTGTGGAAAATATCCTTTCTTCTTCAAAATCAATTTCTTTTCACAAAACATCATGCAATTTTAAAAGAAAGTGATTTTATTGAAAATAGTCATGAAATCATTTTGAGGAAGCTTCATGAAAATAAGGCTTTATAAAACCGTAAAAATCCGTTCGTGCCGTATAAGTTAAAAAAACATTCTTCGTACTTTGGTCGAAAAAGTCAAAAAGTACCTCGTACGAAAAACGAAAAAAGATTCCTTTCATATCTTTTACTAAAAACTCACCAAAGGGTAAAATTGGATATAAACAATTTTATAAGGATATAAATATTACATATTGAGGAAACATGGAAGTGGATGATAAAATACACCCCAGTAAATACCAAAGTATAAACAATCTCGAATAAAAATGAGATTGTGATATTTCCCTTACCTTATGTCTGATATGCTTTGTACGTATCCAAACCTCCTGTATAATGATTTAAATAATGTCATTAAATTATTACAGAATCATATTCATTGTTATGATATCATATATGGTTCACTTATGACTTTATATTACCTGTTCTTTTGGAAATTCCATGTTAAAGAAGCGTTTTGGGTAAAATCGTTTCATTTATCATAGGTGTTTGGACTTGTTGTTCTTGACATTATTATTACTTATATCATGATTTAATTACTTCCAGAATATAAAACATGATTTATATATCATATATATTCAGTATATATATATATATATATATATAATAGATAGATAAATGAAATTAAACTCACCGTTCATGAAGACGGTAGTCCGTACGTACGCATGAACGCTGTTTTCCTTTCCTTATTACCTTGAATGGAAGTAAGTAGATGACATACATATATACATAAACCCAGTAGATTCATAATGTCATATATTTCATTATTATTTCTTATATATACTTTATAATCATTCTTAAATTGATAACATGGAGAATGAATCTCATAGCATCGTGGAGACGGTAGTCCGTACGTACGCACGAGCGATGATATCGTTCTCATTTTCGTGAACTTGTGTTGAAGTGTATGTATACTATTTCAGTATCAATATCACTTTATAATAATAATATATTGTTATTATTTACACCATTGTACCCATCCAAGTAAGGTGGTGGTGGAAAATAGATTTCACCACGGGGTGGAGACGGTATTCCGTACGTACGCACGCGCGGTGATTTCGTTTTCCGTAGGATGGATAGATTTGTGAAATAGTATTGTTTCATACTTATAATATAATATCAGTATATGAGTGATACTGATGTTATTACTTCATAATGAAACAACCTAAGAAGAAGAAGTGGATGAAGAAATAAAGGTGAAAGAATCGGTAACGGAAATTAGCTCTTCTTTGAAGCGCCTCTTTGATACCTCTGCTTAGGGCACTAAAATTGGTCTTTGAGGAAGACCAGAACCTCTAGGATGTTTCTAGGGAAGTGGAGAAGAGAATTTGGCAGTGGTTGGCCGAGCTTGAAGGCTCAAAGTTGTGTGAGGAATAGAGGGAGGAGGTGCCCTTTTATAAGGGAGGAGAGGGGCACCTTTGGAATAACAAAAAATATTATTTTATTATAAAGTCAAGTTCGGTATTAAATAGATCCAAATTGATTTATTTCGATGCTAAGGTGGGTATGGGTCAAAATCCTCTCATACAATATGATTTAGACAAGTTTAGGTTCCTATTTTAACCTTATCATTTAGATTTAACATTAAGTAAAATAATTTTACTTTTACCATGTCTTCTTGTGTTCTTATACTATAAGGTTAATAAACATACTATATCAAGCCAAACGAACGCCAAGTTGTTTATTATTAATATATATAACCTTATCTAAGTCATTTGGACTACCCATAGATTTTTCGGAATAAAATAACAATTAATAATATAATATTTGTTTTAAAAACTATTTTATGTCAATTTTGACATTATTTAGTAATTGATTTTTGTGAAAATCCTAACAGAATGATAAGTTCTAACAAAGTTAATTAAATCAATACTAACATGGTATATTAACCTATAAAATTCGTGTAATTCAAAAAAAGTCTCAAATTATATTTATTTGAATATTTATAACATCAATTATGTCAATAATTCATTAATAAGATAATTACAACATCATCGTTGTGTCATAAATAAATTAAATTATTTAATGTCTAAAAATTATAAATAAAATACCATTATGTAGGAAATGTTTTTATCTTTCTAATGAGTATTTATAGTCGAATTTATATTATGTATACCTTATATTAAAAATGTTTTATTAAATAAACATTGATTTTAACTCTTTTAACTCTTCTTTGAATTAAATAATAATAAATGTCCTAATCTAATTCAAGTGGGCCTAAATGGTCATATTTTATTCCTAAGGTTTTTTTGGTCGAATTAAACTTATCCAATAGAATTAGGACATGTCTTAGGGTAATAATAATATCATTTTTAACCTTAATTACCCTATTTACTTTTAACCGTGGTAAATAAAAGTAAAAAGTTACTATTCACCAAAAATTATTTTCATCTCATTGAACCACATTTTACTTAATGAAATCAACCGTGTCTCTCGGATTTTTGAAATTCCACTCAAATAAGCGGTAAAATTATGTTTTATGAAAAATTTAGTTTTTTAACTACCACTTAGTGGTTTCACTATTCATCAAAAATTGAAAGTTTTCAGAAAAAAACAAAAAAAAGGCCTAAGCTATATTTGATATTATGAACTCAAAAATGATTTCTATTTTACCAAATTCAAAACATATCAGTTTCATTAATTAATTTAAAAATTAATTCCCGTAGTCAAAACAAAAGGCGTGTTTTTAAGAGATAATAACTATCAAAAGATTGACACTTGTTTATAACTGGTTTAAATGTGAAATTACATCCAGTGACCAACAATGTATTAAATTGTAAAAATATATTCTAAATATACATTAAAAACATTCAAATTAATTATTTATCACTATTAATTATTTCAATTGAAAAAATTGTTTTTAATTAAAATTTAGTAATTTTCACTATTCATAAAAATATGAAAGTTATCCGAAAATCACCAAAATTTCACCCTAAGCTAATTTCGATATTCTGAATCCATAAATGAAGTCCATTTTGACAAATAAAATTTACAAAATTTCAAAAAGAGGTTATTACTATTCATAACGGCTAGTTTTAATAATATCTTAATAGCATATCGTTGTTTAGCGAAACTTGGTGTTGCGTACAACACATGCTATCGTGGAAGGTCACGATTGCGTGTAATTCAAGCCAGATCAGAGATGTGTGTTGTGAAAGCTCCTTTTGGTGTAGCGTATAACACAAGACATTAATGAAATTAAAAAGAATATTTTCCATAAAATCCCAGGGTGTTACATAAACAGCATAAGCAGTAAATATAAACAACAACAGCGGAAAGAAACACAACAGCATACATATAACATGTAACTACTACTGACAAATAAAACATGCATCCAAAGTAGTTCATACATAACTGAATATAAAAAGGGCACCAATGGCTAACCAACTATGACTACAATATGGAAGCATGCTGATATATCAATGAAAACAAAACAAAGTAATCCCTAGATAGGTTAGACCTCAAGGTCCATACCATCTCCATGCAACAACTAATGCATCCCAAATCCAAAAGATAGCCTCCTTCCTGCATGTAAATCAATAAAGTCGGCACGCGTCCCAGCGGGCTTGTGCAGGGTGTGGGACAAAGCTCAGTAGGATACAACCTAATGGTGCGTACCTAATATTAGTGGTTAAGTAGGCATGAATTTATAAGGAAAGAGGTAAACTGAAAAATGAAAAATATACACTAACTCCATTGGTGCTCAGCACCCACCATGGAGTGTCACCTGCTTCAGCCAACGCCAGAATCTCTATCATGTAACCCGGCATGATGTGCCGCCTGACACCTCGTGTCTCAAGTACTGACTTCCCAGAGGCAATCCCAAGAAGTATCAACTTGGCACCATGTGCCACCTCACACCTTGTGTTTCTTGTACTGATGTCCCAAAGGCACGCCCAAGAAGTAGCCTGGAGGAATAGTGATGTATGGCCCCAAATAACGGCAAGCCTCAGCCCCAACCCAATAGCCTCAATGCTATCCTCTGAAGGCTCCTCACCTCCAATGTGGGTTTCTACGGTAAGAACCCCCAACCAAAGTACCTAAACCGCATCTACGATGGCCTCTACCCACACGAGTGATCAAATCCACCTCATCACGGAGTATCTCTTTGTGCACACTACTCAAAGTTCTGGGTCAGCAGTAATCACCAAAATACTACCTAAGCCACCAACACATCTGACACCTTGTGTCCCTGCGACCATGTCGCTCATGTCTAATGGCCTCACCATCCATGTAACCCAGGCTATGCCCAACCTGACAGTCATAATACCTCAATCTTACGTTCATGATTCCCAATAATGTGGTCAAAACCACCCTATGTAACCCGAGAAAATCCCAACACAACCCCAAAGGTCCAACATATGCAATTCAGCACTTGCATATATATCAAATTTAAACAGAACACATAATCAGGCAAAGAAACCTATAAAGTTGAATTGAAATATGTACGGTGTTGTCCCATACCATCACTGAGGTCTTGAATTCCATTAAAAATTTATATCAGGCTTAATAAATTAAACTCAACAGTTTATAGCAGTATAAATCAAATATACCAATTTTTTCATCCCCCACCCAAAATGCCCCGATGAGCTACGACCTCTCTCCTGGCCCCACTAAAGCAAAACAGGTAACAAGGCATACCTAAGGGCATCTCATAGGTCAAACAATCAATTCAATATGAAACAGAAGATAAATGATTCCCGCTTAAAATACCCAAAAACATGATGATGGTCGCATTGCCCAAAAGACCACGAAAACATGAAAAGAGGTATGCACCGCCTACCTGGGAGTCGTACGATGATACTCCTCTGGTAACATCCTAAAATTTGGTCTAAATCCTGGTAGATCTACAAATTAATCCAAACCACTCGAACCCCTATAAATTTTTCTAGAATAGAAATCAAACAAAATGGCTCAAGAGGAATCGAGGCCTTACTGAGGGGGTTCCAACGCATCAATTTGTGTTCAAATCGGGTCTCAGATGGATGATCGGGAGAAGAAAGAAGCCTCGACCTTCTTGGTTTGCGAAACCGGGCAAAACATTTGTTTCATCCCTAAAAATGATGATACTTCCCATTTTAATGCAAAAAAATAAACGACACGGTGTGTACTATAGGAATACATGCCGTGTATATAATTTTATTGTTCGTTTGACGGCTGGAATTACACTGACTTACTTTCTTGAACCAGCTGACATGAGTACACGGAGTTTACCTATGGGTACCAGGAATGTACTTGGTTTGCATTCTCTTCCTCATCGACTTACCCACACTCCATGTATATCTCTTATACACTGCTAGACTACACGACATGTCTAATTTAAACACGGCGTGATCATGGTTAAGACAAACTTACCCGGCCAACAGGCCTACATGCCATGTGTGGCCTACACACGGTCAAGGGTACACGTCGTTTCAATAACTACAAGCCGTGTAGTAAGAAATTTTCTACACAGTCATCTCATGACATGTACTCGGCGATCACACAGCCAGTACTCGCTTAACATATACATGGTGTGTACTTAAAGTACATGGTGTGTAGTCTAGAAATTTCTATAAACTGCCCATTTTTTCTAGTATCCCCGTAAACAAGTCAAAAATTCCTACAGGGTTAGGATTTTGACACGTTCTAATAACATGGGTTCTTACAATCTCCCCACCTTAACATTGCTCATCACCGAGATATCAAACAAAACTATGAGACGGCACCAAACATACCAACATGTTTAAAGTAACACGGACATCCCCAGTCTTAAAGGTCCTCGCAAAATTACTCAAGGGCTCCCCACATTCAGATTTTCCAAACTCAATCTCAAAGCAACAAAATATAAAGTAAACAAGTTTTATTAACCTATCTTCTAGGTACATAGTCCTTCTATGATACATAATCACCCCTGTACCTCATTGGTGCTCTTGTGTCACTCCTTACACCCAACATATCCCTCACTGGATCGGTTCCTACCTCCACAAGGATCTGGTGGCTAGCACCTAAAGTAACCCGCATCCTCGATTCCATGATTCCCATGACAACTCATGTAACCTTCATCCTCGAAGTCTCGATGCCCAAATCACCTCATGTAACCCGCATCCTTGATGCCCCGATACCCAAGTCACCTCAAGTAACCTGCATCCTCGATGCTCTGATGCTATGCATCTCATACATATATAAATAGAATATATCACGCACCCGATATGGTTTCAATCCCACTAACTAGTATATAGTAAATCCGCATAGACCATGTGCACCATGTGTACACAAAACAGACATGCCTCTACAGGTCATGCCAAAAGGGAAACATGGAGATCACAGCAACACCGTGGTGTACCTATAACTGTCATCTGCTCACCAGCCTGCTCAGCCTCTGGTATCTTTATGGCATGTACATGCCCTAATGTACGGCTGCCCGATGCCAACCCTCCATGTGGTGCTACACCAGTCACTGGCCATGGACCCCTTAGCTGGATCATGTTGTCTCTATCACATCCTTTGTGTGCAGCTGAATCTCGACATCCCTCTCTTGGTACTGAAACCAATCCAACTTCGGATTCCATCGTCTGTCCTAGTCCTTTCCTACCGGCCGTATGAGCAGGCTACCTAAAAAACTTCTTCATATTACCGACCTTTCCACATGCCCAGCACTCCTTTGGAGGCCTATCGCACTGAGTCAGAAAATGACATGGTTGTCCACACAGAAATCAAATCACGGAAGAACTACCATGAGGTGGTCTACATAATTCCTTAGCCAGACTGCCCTACTAAAACTCATCCTTTCCTCACATCCTGATATCCAAACCATCACCTGATGTTGTCGCCCGACCAAACCGGAGCCTATCCCTCTAGTTTCCCTCCACTATGAGCGCCTGATTTACTGCCGCTGAGAAAGAACACAGCCTGAAGATATTCACCTGGACTCGAATGGCATGTTGTAAAGCATCCTTGAAGTGCCTCACTCTACTAGGGTCATCGCTTACCATACCAGGTGAATAGTGAGACCACTCAGTGAAAGTAGCTGCATAGTCCATGACAGACATATCTCCCTGCGGAAGGCTCATGATCTCCCAAGCACTCTCTGCTCTCAGTGTCTCTTAGTAAAAGTTCTCAAATAACATGTCCTTGAAGTCCTTCCTTTCCAGTCCCTCGTTCCTATGAGCCTGAACCTGCACATCCCACCAACGTTTCACCAGTCCTCGCAGCATGTACGTCACCAACATGACCCTCCGCCCTAGAGGGGTCTCGAGCTCCACGAAGATCATGTTTATATTCTCTATCCAGTTCTCAGCAGCCTGCAGACCACCCTCACCCAGAAAAAGTGGTGGGTTCTGCGACTAGAACTCCTGCATCAGATACTCCATAGATGGCTCTATACACAGCGCACCTCTATCGATCCCCTCCAAGGCGTGTACCAGGCTCGCTCGGAACTTCTCGTCAAGCCATTCCCCGAACGATTCCAAACTCGGTTGTTGTCCTACCTATATTGGATCCTATCCTTGATCATGTACCTACGGTTCTTGCTCTGCCTGTACCGAATCATGCACCTAATCCTACAGCAATGGATGATGAATTAACACATGTTGAAGAAGAAGAAGATGATCATATGGATACTCCTCCAACATTTGTTGAGGGTATCTCTACCACCGTTGATGAACTCAATGAAATAAATCTTGGTACAAAAGAAGACCCACACACCACTTTAATTAGTGTGGACATGACTATTGAAGAGAAAGAGATATATATTTCCTTTTTAATGAAAAATATAGATATATTAGCTTGGAACTATACTGAGATGCCAGGGCATGATCCTGATGTTGCCACTCAGCATTTGGGTTTTCCAGAAGAACATCGAGGATTCAAACAAGTCGCTAGAAGAACTCACCCAACCTATGCTTCCAAAATTGTAGAATAAGTGGATAAGCTTATCAAAGCTAACTTCATTAGAGAAGTTAAAAATCACAAGTGTTTGGATAATATTGTCCATGTGAAAAAGAAGAACGGACAAATTATAGATTGCATTGATTTTAGAGATCTTAATCAGCATTGTCCTAAGGATGATTTTCCAGTACCAATTATAGAACTCTTGATTAATGCAATAGCTAGATATGGGCACTTTCCTTCATGGATGGATATTCTGGATATATTCAAATCTGAATGGCTCCCTAAGATGAGGAATCTATAGCTTTTAGATCCCCTCAGGGTTTGTTTTGATATCGGGTAATTCTCTTTGGCATGAAGAATGCTGGGGTAACATATCAGTGTGATATTCATCATTTCTTCAAACCCTTTTAGTGAAGTTTGTTGAATGTTATGTGGAAAATTTGGTGGTTAAATACAAACAATTTTCTAATCACTTTGCTGACTTTGAAATCATATTCCATAAGCTTTGGAAACATAATTCGAAGATTAACCCCTTAAAATGTTCTTTTGGGGTAACCTCATGGAAATTTATCTACTTTGTTGTACTCCATCGTGGTATTGAGGTCGATCCTGAGAAGAAAAAGTCAATCCTTGGTATGTAACATCCTCTAAATCGAAATTAATTTAGTGGAATTCAAGGACACATGGCCAATATTTGGAGTTTCATCACTAATTTGGCAGGAAAAAGATTACCCTTCACCAAATTAATGAAGAAGGGATTCATTTACAAGTGGACTGAAAAAGGTCAAGAAGAATTAAATATTCTCAAGAAGTATCTCTTGAGTCCACCTGTGTAAATGCCGTCTGTTGAAGAAAGACCACTTATCCTCTTTGTGATAGCCTTAGAGCAATCATTGGGAGCCTTTCTTGCTCAAAAGAATGATGTTGGGAATGAAAACAACCTCTACTATCTTAGTCGGGCTATGCTTGATGTAGAAACCCCGTATTCAAGTATTGAGAAGTGCCGCCTAACATTAATTCTTCCAGTTCAAAAGTTGAGACACAACCTGCAACATTACGAGGTCCAATTGGTATCTCGCAATAACCCGCTAAAATTCATCCTTAGCCACCCAATGATTACATGATGTATGGCATGGTGGGAAGTCATTTTGCAGCAATTTGATATTCTATATGTGTATCAAATGGAAATAAAGGGCCAAGCTCTAGCTGATATCCTTGCCGAACACCCTTTAGTGGAAGATACATCTCCAGATATTGAACTTCTTGATGAGGAAGTCTTCTTTATTCAAGATAGTCTTCAAACATGGGAAATGTACTTTGATGGTGCTTCTATAAGTCCAAAAGGGAAGAAAATGGAAGATCCCAAATTCAACAAATATGGGTTAGGAATTGTTCTCATTTCTCAAGAAAATGTAGTGCTACCGCATTCTTTCTCTTTTTTGGGAGGCGGTACAAATAATGAAGTGGAATATCAAGCTCTCATCGCAGGATTGGAGTTGGCACTTCAAGCACAAGTGAATCTCTTAAAGGTGAAACGTGATTTAGATCTGGTAATCAAACAATTCAATGGCGATTATGAAATCAGAAAAGAAGAACTAATCCCTTTGTATGATTACATCAGAGAGTTAATGGAGGAATTCCATATGGAACCAACATTTTTTTATGTCCCGAGATCACAAAATAACCAAGCTGATGCACTAGCTAATATAGCTACAGCTCTAGTAATCCAAATCGGGATGAGACAAGCATCAGTATTGCCCACCGTCATACAATTTCACCTTATGTTAAAACTAGAATAGAGGAAATCAATGAAATTAGTCCCATCTCTATACCATGTGGTCATACTATGGGATGGATGACACCTATCAGGGAATACCTTCAAAATGGAACACTTCCACCTGGTAGAGTCGGTAAAGAACAAATCCAGCGACGTGTGGTCAATTTCACTCTTTATGATATCCCAGATCACCTAGAGAAAATTCCTTACAAGTGTGGTTTTGATGGAGTTCTCTTCAGATGCATTGATGGTGAAGAGACAATGGCTTTCATGAATGAAGTGCATGCAGGATTTTATGGTGCCCACCTATCTGGACAAAGATTATCTGATCAAATTCGAAGGTGTGGATACTTTTGGCATTCAATGATAAAAGAATGTTTTGATTTCACAAATAAGTTTCATTCATTCCAAGTACATGCCAACTTCAATCATAAACCCCCAGAGTTTCTTCGTACAACTAAATACTCATGGCCATTTTCCACATGGTGAATGGATGGAGTAGGACCTTACCCTTCAGCTACATCCAAGCAGTTTAAGTATATTCTTACTACTACTGACTTCTTTTCCAATTGGGAAGAGGCAATACCACTCAAAGAAGTCAGTTTTAAAAGCATTGTTAGCTTCATCAATTCTAACATTATTACCAGATTTGTTGTCCCTCATACCATATTGACGGACAATGCCACCAACTTCTATTCATCTGAGGTGACGAAGTTGTATCATGAATACAACATCAAATCAAATCATTCATATCGATATCATGCAGCATCCAATGGCCAAATAGAAGCTTTCAACAAGAATCTATCAAATATACTGCAAAAGATGGTGGATAAAGAGAAGAAATCAAGCCCTGATAAACTCTTTCATGCTTTATGGGCTTATTGAACCACCACCCGCACTACAACGCAGTCAACACCATATTCATTGGTATATGTAATGGAAGCACTCTTGCCCATTGAGGTTTAATTACCTTCTCTCAGAGTAAACATTTGTGATTAGTCATCTACATATGAACAATCTCAAAAGCGATTGGATGAATTAGAATGGTAAGATGAGAAAACATTGGGCACCCTGCACCACTTGGATGTCTACCAGAATCAAATAGCACGAGATTTCAACAAAAAATTTCGTCTTCATTCATTCGTTCAGGGAGAATTGTTATTGGTTCTCATAACTCCAATGATACTAGGAAAGAAACCTCCCAATCTGGAGCTAATGTGGGAAGGACCTTATTCAATACATAAGGACTTTTCCAATGGAGCTTATTTTTTTATCTCAATGGATGGAGAACTCATCACTACTCCAACCAATGCTAGATTCCAGATGAAGTATTTTGTGTAATAAAAATACCAACATCCAACATGATGTTAAACTGTGTTGTCTTAGCTACATGAAACTAAACTGTACAACACCCTATCGTCCAACAAGATGTTAAACTGCACCATCACCGGTTTATGCATATGAACTTAAACTATTTTCATCCCTATCATCCAACATGACGTTAAACTGTATCGTCCCTTTTTTTCCAACATGACGTTAAACTATGTCATCATCTAGTAAGATATTAAACTGCATAATTAGTTGTGTTCCATGCATAAGGAATTAAACTATTTTCATTCTTTTCATCCAACATGACATAAAACTTTGAAAAAAGTCCCTGATACGTCCAACATGACGTTAAACTGTATTCTCTTTTGTCCTTACGACATGATATAAAACTGCACAGTTCCCTTTTTTGTCCAGCATGACATTAAACTATATTGTCCCCATCGTCATAGCTACAGGACTCTAAAATGTACTACTCATTCATCCTACATGACATAAAACTGAATAATGTCTCTTAATATGTCATACATGACATTAAACTGTAATCTGTCCCTACTACATGACAGTAAACTGTGCAACACCAATATTCCTCACTACATGACTTTAAAATACATAGCCCCTTCTTATGTCCTACATGACATTAAACTATGCATCTTTAAGGTTTTTGGTACCTCATGTTTCTCACACCGAGTATGACTCACATGAGCTTTGAGTAAACATCAAACCATATCAACCTCTCTGGGACGCTAACCATGTGTAAGTCCCAACACCATTTTTTTAGGTTGTTGTCCCCAAAAACAACTTGATCACTAATTCATTCTTTAATTGAACTATTCTGACTTTGATCATTGCCTTTTAGATTTGGTATATAGGCAACCTCCTAAGGTTCATGCCCAAAATCATTCTCTTTACATTGGTTCACCTTTTTCCTCGCTACATGAAGTTAAACTATACCGCACTTTTGTCTTGTAGGACAATAAACTACAATATTATTTGATACCTTTATCTAAGAGGGAATCATTATTTGCATTGATTTCCAATCAAGTTATATTACAATGACTACGTGCATACATGGCAATGCCCAAACCATTTATCTTGGGTCAAACCATCATTGCACTAAAGTACCCATCACCCTTCACTTGTATGAACCAAATCTGTAAATAGGGTATTTCTAGTACTATGTGAGGCTTGATTCCCATCTTTATGCGATACATAGGAACGTTCGAGAATCCCTCGAATCCAGCCCCAAGTATTTGGGCCTAACACCAAATTTTACTTTCAGTCCCTTGGCTGCAAAGTCCCTATGAAAACACACATTGTTTATTCATTATTATCGTCTGAGTTCTATGACCCTAAACTAAGATTTCCCATACTTGCATCCCACATTATGTTAAACTGTATTTCAAGAACTGTGTATGGCTTGATTCCCATTATTATGGGATATGTAGTGAAGTCTAACATATCAATTCAGGACCCACCCAAAACATGATTATGGTTAGCATTGATCTATGTATCTCTTTCATTCATTGGAGAATACCCATTTTCATGTGTTGTACTCCTAAACCTTAAATACTTACATATCTTAATAACCCTTTTCTTGAATTATGATCACAAAATGTTGGATATCTGAGAGTTATTTTCCATAGCTATGCAGCATGTTCCCTTAGGCGGCCTTTCATAAGTTGTCGACATCACGGACATGTCATCTAAAAGATGAAATTATTTGACTATGAAGCCAATTCCCTTAGGTGGCCCTGCATAATTCAACCCCCTAACGGGTTTGTCAAGAACTAGTAACTTCATTCTTGGGAGGATGATCTCTTTTGTCCTAATTTTTCATAACAACAATGTTTAGGGATCCGAAAAAATATCCATCCTTAACATATTTGTCTCACACTCTTTTTAATGATTTGAAAGTATTCATGTTTGTGGTTTATATTTCTCTTCCCTACATTTGGGTCATACTTTTGTAGGAGTGACATTCATCTTGTTCTTAGACAATCTTGTTTGGAAATATCTTCACCATATTCAAGTACCTCTCTCCACACAGTAAACTCTATGTATTGGAAAATTTGAATCCCCATAAACTTCCATGGGCTTTTTAGCAGTAGAAAAGTAAATTTCTGAGAGTTCTTTTTCCTAAATATGCAACATGTGCCCTTAGGCAGCCCTGCATAATAGTCTACATAACAGACTTGTCAGAAAAAAGATGCTATTATTTAACTATGCAGCCAATGTCCTTATGTGGACCTGTATAATTCAACCCCCTAATGGGTTTGTTAAATAGTTGTAACTTCATTCTTGGGAACTACTTCTTCTAATGATTTTTAGCCATTTTCATAACATTCCTTATATTCAAAATTTGTTAAGTCATTGTTTACATATTTTCCCTCATACTTGAAAATGGTAATATGTTTTCAGATAAGATATCAAGAAATTAATTCAATTTTAATCCAATCGGTCAAATCTATTTCCACCTTAAACATTAGCCATTTTATGTCCGACATGCATGACATTAAACTGCCAGATTTCTTGTTTCTTTTTCACCTCAGAGTCAAATACTCTTTTCTCTCCAGATCCAAATACTAGGGGGAATTTTGTTGATGCTATTTTCCATCACAGAGTCTAACGAATTAAAAAGGGAAATACCTTGAACCCAAAGTGATTCATCCTTTGAAGAAACATAAAAAATTGACAAAGGAATGAACAAACTTTCAAATGCACTTGGGGCGCACAAGTTCCACCAAGGTCGCGCAAGTATACTTCCGTGCCACCCAATGGTCACATAGGTGACTTGTTTTCCCTCATTGAAATTCTCCCATGGTCTTCACCAGCCTATAAATACCCCTAATGGGCCCCCCATTTCAAGGAAGAAAAATTTCAAAAACTCGGATTTGAGCTCTAGGCGCTCTAGTCTCTTCTCAAAGCTTCTGAACACTTCTAAGGTAGTTTCGTACCTAGAAAGGATGATCTAAAGAGAGGGAGTAAGGCCTATGTGTTGAAACTCATTAACACTTGCGTGCCTAAATGGCCAGCCCTTAAGGGAAATGGCCACACTTGCACGCCACTTACCCCTTCAGCAAAGCATGTGTGCCACCCTTTCTGAAAGCCCCTAAGGATAATGCAAAAGTCTTAAGCCAAGTCTTTACCAAGTATTACCCTAATGTTTAACTATCGCACAATTATCATTATTTTGCGTAGCTACACCTACACGACCAGGACATTCGCTCCCACACAGGACTTGCATGCCACCTTCATTTTGGGTTCCCCTTCTGTCTATTTCACCTCTCTTATGCCTATCCACCTATCCACTTCAAGATTATGCCTTTGGAATTCTATCCAAAGTCATTCTGGAATGATTTCCTTGTTGGATTCCTTATTTGAATGGAATTCTGTGGAACATCTCTTAAAACATAGTGATTTACATTACTTTATGTCGCTAAGGTCAGTGATTTCATTCCTTCAACCTCATCCTTTAAGATGAGAGAATCCTTAAAATTGGGCCTCCTTTTCAAGAGTGAGCCCCAGTCATCAATTTCCCTTAACCTGGGCCTCCTTTTCCAGAGTAATCCCAAACCATAATTCTTTTAATATAGACATCTTCCTTAGGAGTAAGCCCCATGTTCCCAAAAATCCAAATTTTCTTAAACCTGGGGTTTGTTTTTCAGGAGTAAGCCCCCATCATAATCCCCTTTAAACCTAGGCCTCTTCATTAAGAATAGGCCACAATCATAATTTCTCTTAACCATTCATAATTAACTTTTGAATTGGGATTCATTCTTAGGTGTAAAACCCAATCATAAGTCCCCTTCTAATTTGGGCATCCTTCTCAGGAATAAGCCCCATGTTAGAGTATTCAAATCTCCATAAAGCACATATACATTTATGGACCTTGTTTCCAGGTTACATCCCTGAAGTAAATCCTAATCTTCATCTATCTGGGCAGTCATGCATATATAAGCCCCACTCATTTCTTATAATTGCATCTTTCATGGAACAATTCTCTGGTTTTACCAATACCTCTTGTTTCTCACACCAAGTGTGACTCACGTGAGCTTAGAGTGTAAAAGTAATTATGAAATATTTCTTTGAGCCATCAATCATGCATAAACCTCATACTTCTTTACTCGAACTACATGGGATCTGATTCCTTTTCCAAAACAAAGGATACATAGGTAGCCCATCTGCAGGTACGATCCCAACTATGAAAAAATTCATGTCCTTCTGAATAACAATAAACAATAAGTGCCCCGCTAAGTGGCTTTAAAACTAGTATGGTTATCACAATAACAAAGATATTTCTATATAATGTGTCTAAGGACACCAGTTACCAAGAATCCCTAACAAATACCGATGATTCTATATCTATGAAGAACCTCTAATACATATAAAAGATGCTATAAATCTCATACATAATAATCATTGATTGTCAAATCTAAAGGAATGATCATTTTCATACTTGGTAATGTAATAACGATTCACGAACATAACTTTAATCTATAAAGAGAGTCCCAAAGTAGACAATAATTCCCCCAAAAAGGGTTTCATGACTCCGACCTCCCATCCTCTCGACCGATGAAAATTATTAAGCCTCTTCAGTTTACAGTAAATGAGCACCTACCATTAAAAAGTACGTCCTAATGGATATAGAATCATTGGATGTTTCCAGTTCTATGAACGAACCCATTAAAAACCGCTTGGAATGATTGAACCTTAAGTCAATTAGGTTGTCCACAATTCTAGAAGAAACAATGGTGTGAACCTATGGGTACAGGGTGTGTACGTGGTTTCCCTTCTCTTCCTCACCAACTTACCCACACACCATGTACGTCTCTTATACACGGCTAGACTACACATCGTGTCCATATTAAATGTCGCGTGTTATTAGTTCAGACAAATGTACCCAGTCAACAGTCCTACACGCCTTGTGTGGCCTCCACACGATCAAGGGTACATGGTGTGTCAAAAACTACATGTCATGTAGTAAGAGATTTTCTACACAGTCATCACACGACAAATAATCGGCGAGCACATGGCCAGTACTATCATAACATATACACGGTGTATAATTAAAGTACATGGAATGTAGTCTAGAAATTTATAAAAACTTCCCATTTTATCTAGTTTCCTTGAAAACAAGTCAAAAATCTAAACAGGGTCGGGATTTTGACCCGTTCCAAAAACCAGGGATCTTATATTTCTAATCGTGATCCCCGTTTTACATCACGATTCTAGAAAAGTCTTTAGAAATCCATGTATACTAAACTTCATTTTAGCACTTCCAACTTCCCTCAAACTAATAGAAAATTAGAATAGACTATTCAATCATTAGAAGACATGTTGATAACTTTCTCACGTGACATTCATGGTATATGGGATCAATATTTATCTCTAGTAGAATTTCTATATAACAGTAGCTTCCATTCAAGCATTAAAATGGAACCATATGAAGAATTATATTGAAAGTGATGTCACACACCAACTTGTTGGGATGATGTTGGTGAAATAAAACTAGTAGGCTTAGAACTTGTTGAGGAAACGATGGAAAAGGTGAAGGTTATCCAAACCTGCATCAAGGAAGCTCAAAGTAAGCAAAAGCGCTACACCGATAACCAAAGAATTGATTTGGAATTTCAGGTAGGAGATCATGTTTTCTTAAAGGTAACTCCATGGAAGGGTGATATACGTTTTGGTAAGAAGGTTAAATTGAGTCCCAAGTACAATGGACCTTTTGAAATTGGAGAACAACTTGGAGTTGTATCTTATCGTTTGTCAATGGCACCAAGTCCTTCCAAAGTTCATGATTTGTTCCACGTATCATTATTGAAAAAAAATGCCTGAACCAACACATGTAATCAGCTGTGGGGTTATTGAACTGGAACCTGATTTTTCTTATTGTGAGGAGCCTGTCAAGATTCTTGATACTAGAGAACAAGTGTTGAGAAACCAGATGACTTGTCTGGTAAATGTTCTATGGAGAAACCCTAAGATGAAAGATCCATCATCGGAACTAGCTGAACTTATGATAAAGAACTTCCCAAATCTTTTTTAACAGTAGTATTCTATAAATTTAAGGATGAAATTATTTGAAGGAGGTAAAAATGTAATACCCCATTCTTCTACGATACGTTTCCCTTTGAATAATATAATAGCTTACATTGTACGTAACTTTGATATTCTAATACACGGTGACCAATCAAACTAGCCTTTAGGAATAGTAATAATAACATTTTGAGATTTTATAAATTTTATTTTTCAAAATGTATTTCATTTTTTAATTCAGAATACCGAAATTACCTTAGGGTGAATTTATGGTATTTTTCAGAAAACATTCAAATTTTATGAATAGTGAAAAACACTACATTATTAGTTAAAACCAACTTTTTATTTAAATAATTATTTATTTTATTTAAATTTATTTTAGATAAAAATAGATACATAATACCTGTAGATGTTCAATTCAATTCAATGGAGTCATTTTACGATATGTTTATATATATAAAAAATTTATTGAACTTTTTACCGTCTTTTGCCCACCTCCTTGGACAATTTGCAAATTTGCATAAAACTTAATTTTACCAATTCTGTAAGTTGAATTTCAAAAATCCAAGAGACATGGTTAATATCATTATGTATAATTTGTATAATGAGTTGAAAATAATTTTTTGTGAATAGTAACTTCTTTATTTTATTTACCACGGTTAAAAGTAAATAGGGTAATTGAGGGTAAAAATGATATCATAATTGTCCTAACACATGTCATAATTCTATTGGATAATAGTAACTCGACCAAAAACAACCTTAGGAATAAAATATGATCCCATTTGGTCCACTTGGATTAGATTAGGACATTTATTATTATTTTATTGAATGTAGAGTTAACAAAGTTAAATTCAAAGTTAAATAACTAAACCATTATTAATATAGGGTTACACACAATATAAATTCGACTATAAAAATTATTTAGAAAGATAAAAAGGTTTCATACTTAATGGTATTTTATTTATAATTTTTTGATATTAAATAAATTTATTGATTTATGACACAATAATGATGCAGTAATTACCTTATTAATGAAATATTAAAATAATTGATATTATAAATATCCAAATAAATGTAAATAGAGAATTTTGAGGAAATATAATAAATTCCTCGGATAATATGACATGTTAGGGTTTTTTTAATAAATTTAATTCTAAGTGATATTGTTTTAATAGCTTTATAAAAAAATAAAATACTATATATAGTCAAAATTGACATAATTTAGTTTTTAAAACAAATACTATATTATTAATTCTTATAATATTCCTAAGAATATAATGTTTATCCAAAGGACTTATATAAGGTTATATATATTAATAATGAACCACATGGGGTTTTCTTAGCTTGTTATAGTAATTTTATTATCCATATAATATAAAAATTCATTGAGACATGGTAAATGTCAAACTATTTTACTAAGAGTTAAATCTAAAATATAAGGTCAATATAGTGATTTAACCTGTCAAAACCCTATTGGTTGAAATTATTTCTACCTATCCCCAAATTAGACTCTAAATAAATCATTTTTTAGGGATTATAATCCTAAAATTTTTTTATTATAAAATATATTTCAAGATTTTCCAAAAGTGACCCTCAACTCTCTTTTAAAAAGGCATTTCACCTTCTCTTAATTTCACACCTCCAATGCCATTGTGATCGGCCAACACCTTCCCAAAAATCCTTCCAACATTCATACCTTAATCCTAGAGGCCTTACTTTGGTCATAAATCTAACTTATGGAGCCCTTTTTATCAAATCAAAAGGAAGAACCTGAAAAAGAAGTAAATATTTCATCACCTCTTCCAAGTTCTTTTCTTGTTCCCCTTCATCTTTCTTTGTTTTTTCCATTCTAAAATAATAACAACAGATTCTTCTATATACTTTCTCGTAATTATAAAAATTTCACCACCATATTCACTATTCTACCCATCATATAAATGACTAGGTTAATATATGTGTTAACATACGGCTTACCGTCTCCACGTCGTGGTGCAGTTTGTTATTTAAACACTTCATTATTTGGATGGGTATAATAATGTGTATAACCGATTTAAATAATAAATATAACATGTTAATGATTCTTTATATATGATATACCATCCAATTACAATTATTTCACCATTAATATAATGATATTTTCACTCGTGCGTACCTACGGTTTACCGTCTCCACGAACGCAATGAGATTCATTCCCCATCATAATCATTCAAGAACAATTTTAATTTTATGAATAAAAATAACATTTATGAACATAATAACATTATGTATATGAATCAAATACATCTTATCCATAACAAACTTGGATTACATAACCAAGCATATAAAGGAAAATGAATTAGTTAACACCTGAAATAAAGATACCACTGAAATATTACTAACACAACACTATTAGAGGATCATATATGATATCATGTTTATGTATTTAGTTATTGTATAATTTAAAAACAATTTTACTATTATACAGGAGGTTAACATTCCATCGAATAGGGAAAAGTAAATGTTAAGGGTCAATATCACAATCTCTTTATTATCCAAGGTTTTTTTATGTAAGTATCTTCTTGGAATTCTTTATCATCCACATCCATGTTTTCATGAAAATGTATTTCAAAACATTTTTACTATTTAATAAATTATTCGTTAAAGTCATTTATACCCTAATTTGACCTTACATTTTTTTAAAGTAATATTTTAGTTATTTTCCAAACAAGGTAATTTATTGCCTTTTGACAAAATTAGCTTAATTTTTTTACATATATGGAAGGTGCTGAAATTTTCTACCGTAACAAAAACATCGAAGCTTCCCTTACAATATTATAAGAATATTTTCAAATTAATTTTTTTCTTTTATAATTATGTGACTCAGAAAATGGTTTCAAAATAAAAATAAGTATTTATTTCAAATAGTTTTCATTTCATCTATGGAAACATCCTTTGATAAATTTTAAACTTGATTGAAGTTGATTTATAATGATAAAAATCTTCTTATATTGTATTGAAATTTTTGAGATATGTTTCACTGTGGATGTGTTATTTTTATACCATTCATTGTTTATTTTTAAAGTATTTCCATTTCTTATTCTTGTTTTAATATGAATTTTTATGTTACGTTTCTAAATTTTAATATAAGGAATGTATTTGACTTATTATGTGACAAGTGGAGCCCGTTATAGCTCGGCAGTGCATCGGTAGGTCTCTATAGATAATTAGAGGTGGAATTGTCCAAGGAATTTCCAACTTTGATATATGGTTTAGACTGAGGCCTCAATCATTTTTAGACATCATGGTTGAGGCCCAAACAAAGTTTTCAGAATGTCTTGCATTATACATTCCTTCACATTGAAATAATAATGTTGTTTCATGTGGTTATAAAACTAGTAGAATTTCTATGACTATGTTTTATTATGGTATTATTTACTCATCTCATATTCATCCCATAAAAAGTTCATGTTTATTATTTGTAAAGGCATGTGTTTTGTATTATTCATCATGCCTAATGTTTATGTTTTCTCCCACTGTATTGCTTACCCTTTCTAAGCATTTGATCTCACCCCTTTCTTATTTTTATTTTACCAGGATATGAAGAAGTTAGTTACGAGTGACTTGCTATTATAATCTAAGAGGCTTGGATTTTTTCTTATTCAATTAATTAGTGTTGTATTTATTTTCAAGTTGTAATGTTGAACTTATGAATGTATCTTCTTTCCATAGCTACTATACTGATCGGTATTTCGGTACTTGATTCCTTTTATCATGCCAATGTTATGTAATAAAGAAACGACTCTAGATAACTGGGGTCATGGCATTACAAATATTAATTCATAGCTTCTTCATATCCCAACATGAACATAGAAAACAAATTTAAAATAAAGAGAGTTAGATTTTATATTTTAAGTTACTTAAAATAATATGTAATTAATTTAACATGAAAAAAAGTACAAATTTCCATAACATTAAATAGTGAAGAGGATTTTAAAACACTACTCATAAAATATATTAATTTCATCTATTATGGTAAATTTTGATCCTAGTCAAATTATTTTTAACTGTAATTTCATGATTTTCCTTTACTTAGTTGAAAAACATTTACTATTGATAATATTTGTAATGAAAAATTGTGACTTATTTAAAAAAAATTGAATGGAATTATTCTAAATATAGGATTATTTTTTCATGATTCAATATATATAATATTCAAAAAATAATTTAAAATTAATCTCAAAAAATGTGATGAAAATAAGAATTTAGAATATTGTATTTTTCAATCATAAAATGATGTTACATTAATTATATTATCATTATTCATCATTATATGATATTAAATTAATATATATATATATATATATAATATGAACTTCATCAAAAAATAATCACTATTGACTAATTATATTATTAAAATAAAAAAAATATTCACTTAAAAAACATTTTTCTAGAAATTGTGTTTTTAGTAATAAAAATAAACAATAAAAAATAAATAATGGTGATTATTAAAATGTAATTATTTATATTATAAAAAATAAATAATAATTATTTTAATTTTATATCAAAATAAAAGAATAATGGTAAATTTTATAAAAATAAAATGATTGTTTTTCAAAAATCATTAATTTCCCAATTCATTAAAAAATAAATATTTTCAACAATAATCTAAAACATTCACCATAAGATAATATAGATATAATGATTTCAAAAATTAACTAATTTTTATGAAATAAAATTTCTAAATTTTAAATAAATTATTTTTAATTGTTTCTCACAAAATGCAATAAAACCATTTTTGAAGAAATCATCTTTTTAAAGTATAAAAAGACATTACTGGAAAATTTTTCTTTATTTTCTAAGAAATATTCAATAAATTTGGATTGAGTATAAAACATATATATATATATATGAAAATGATTTTAATATTATTCAAACCTTCCAATTAAATGGCTATGTTGTAACTGAAACATTTAAATAAAAATATTTCATGGTTCATTTAAACTCAGTGTGGTGTACTGTATATTCTATCAGACATGGTGTTATTTTAAAATATTAATTTCTTAAATTATACCCCCCCAATTAAAAATTACACTCTTATGAAATTTATCTCATCCTCTATAATAATGGGTTTGATATTTTAAAACACCTATTTTTTCAATGCCCACAACATTAAATGGTTTATTAGAACATTCTATTGAAAAGGGGGAAATGAAAATAAATACCACTTTTGTAATAACACATAAATAAGTTTATAAAATGGATTAAATTCATGGGAAGTTCCAATAAGTTCATGGACGCAAAATATAATATCCAAATAATTCTTAAGGTTGATAGAGAACATTGATCACAAGAAAGTTTTTGGTCTAGAGAAAATTAATGAAAAGAAAATAATAAATCAATGAGGTGTTAAAAAACCTACGATTCATCAGTATAAAAGGTAAATGAATTAATTTTTGGTTTCAAAATACTTTACTATAGTCGATGTATTATTTATACATATATTGTAAGAATAATATGAAATATACTTAATTTTTTTCTTTGAATCCTTAGATGTAATTCAATCATTTGGATTCATTTTTCAAAAAAATACACCTTTATCACATCATTTACTAACAATTATGAGTATGAATATTTAATTCCAAAATTATTTTAATGAAATTCTAATTGACCATTAGGTACAGAAATGGATTAAAAATTATTCTTAATTACTTCACTAAAACTGAAATGGTTGGAACGTGATAAGATAAAACCCAAAATGAATAAACCTTCATATTAAAAAAAATATATTTATATCTAAAATTAAAAAAGAACAAAAAAAGATAAATATAGATCATTCCATAAAAAAACATACATAAAAAATAAGATAAATTACCTCAAAATAAAATATTATTTTATGCGCAATGGTTATCTCATATTATTCTACTTATATAGAAAAACAAATGTAATATCATCATAGAAAATTAATAATTCATTTTAGTCCTAAGTGTTACATATATCTGAATCCAATAAAACATTCCCCAACTAATAATTACTCACCTCAAAATCTCATCACATAAAACTTAAAAAGGGTGTTTAAACGATTTAATTTATTTCTAAACTAAGACGTATAAACCCAAGTTTATACCTTTTCTAATTATGTTAGTCTCGCATGAAGACATTATAGTATCCAATGTTATCTAAACCACACTAATGATACCAACAATAACATCCTCAAACTCATACTCCCATAACCTGTGTTACAATAAAATCTTCACATTTCTGGATTTGATATCAATTAATAAAACCAAATACAGAAACATCAAAATATATAAAATAAAATTGAAATATATGATCAATTAAATATCCAGAGATTTTTATGTTTAGAGGTTTAGAGAATTAAGAAAATATATTATATAACAACTCGGATACCTAAAAAATTGGTTAATAAAAATCTTAATCACCTCCTACTAAACTCTTCAAATCGAGTAACAATATTCTTCCAAACCCGTAACACCCTGATATTTTACAATATATTTCAATTTATATAAATTTAAATTCTTTAATATTTTCTTTTACCAAAATAAATTATTTTATATACCCATGATATAATGTTAACTAATATTATTTAAATATGAATGTTAGAACCAACCAATTATATTGATAATATAAATCCAAATAATAAAATTATGAAAAATATGTACATATTTTTTAATAATTCATATAAAATCATGTTTTATTAAATTCATATAAAACATCAAATTTTTTTTACTAAAAATTATATTTATAGAAATTTTTGTATAAGAATTATAATTAATTTCTAAAAATTCTAGATAAATTATGTTACAAATTTTTCTTATTTTATTTAATAAACTTAAAAAAAATATAGTATAAAATTTTGGGATTTTTCTTTAACGGTTTATTTTTCTGTGATTATTGAAAAATGCATATTTTTCAAATACTCATATTTATTTTCACTAAATCAATTAATATAGAAGTACTATTATATTCTGGATTTGGCATTAAAGAGAATATGACCCATTTTACTTTTTTATAAAATATTTAATTTTACATTAATCATAAATATTCATGATTTTGATATAAATTAATTTTTATACTTAAAACACAATTTTAAAACAACTATTATTTGTTTCATATTATGTATTTATATTATAATTTATTTCTTATAATTAACGATATTAAACCTTAGTAAATAGCTACCAAATATGCAAAAATTACATTCAAATTTGATAAATCATTCATATTATTTTTTCATTATGGTTAGAAATGGTGGTACAATTTACCACAATGGTAAAGGGATAATTAAAAAATTATGGTTAAAAATTAACATAATACTTTTTTTACTCTATTTACTTTCCTTAGACCATTCTCATCCAATATTAAAAATTTATGAAATTTTCTTCCATTTTTATTTGAAAATGACTTGTATATTATTTTAACTAAAAATAAAGTCCAAAATGTAACTTTCTTTATTTTTAAATCATTAAAATTTTAAAATGGGGATAAAAATTAATTATGTTTATTTATAAATGTTTATAAAAAAGATAAATAAATTTTTATTATCCTAATAATTTTATTTTAAATTTTTATTAATTGAATAATAACCATCAATTCTTATATAATAATGATTGATCATTTGTTCATGAAGTAGAAAAATCAAGTAAATAATTTTAAAAAAATTAAATTGTTATTTTTAGAGTCATTTTTTAATTCTCTAATACATCAAAATTTATTTAATTTAAATCAAATTAATTTCATTGATATCTTCTAATGCCATCAACATCGACTATAAATAAAACACATACTCTATTGAAATATTATTTAAAAATGATCATTATAACAATCTAATTAAATTAGTGGGTGTGAATTGAACTAACTAAATTATTAAAAATATATATATTAAACATTTTCATTTTTTATCTTTTTATTAAATATAAATAATAAGATTCATTTAAAATAAAGAGTTTTGTTTTTCTGAAAAAAAATTAATTTTTCTTATAAATGGTTTAGTCGTGTATAATACAATTAATTTTGAACTAATTTTAACCAATTTTAGAATAATATTTGATAAAATTAACTATATTTTTTAAATCATCATATCAATAATATAATATGGTGACGTTTTGGTATTCCTTCAAAAATATTAAATTTTTTTATTAATTCAAAAAAAATACAAAATATTAATTGATAATAGTCTTTTAATTTAAGTTATTTATAAAGATAAATTGTAAATTATATTGGTTTTAAAGTAAAATTTGTAAAATTATATATAATGTAATATAATTTATTTCATTTTAATAATTTTCATATTATATTTTAATATAAAATCTTTGTAAACTTTTGAATATTTTTTTCGTTAATAACACATTTTCTAATTTCCTCTGTGAGAATTATTTTAAGTCTAATTTTTCCCCATATGTGAATAAAATTTGATTAAATAGATTCCATATTTTCAATAATAATGATTTATATTTTCTAATAAGTTTATGTTAATTTTTTACAAAGATTAATAGTGACATAATTACAAATTAGTTTTCAAAATTTTGGTAAAAATGGATTTACTAGTGGGATAAACTAAAAGGATGTGGTTTAAATTTAACTCATCCTAGTAAAAAAAGTGTTAGGTGGAAAACTTTAGCCCATTTCATTTTCAAATATAAATAGTACTCATTTTTTAACCTTTTTAATGTGAAAAAATTTTGTACACTTTTTTCATTCCAAAAATTATAATTGTGTCACTCAACTCACTTGTAAACAGTCGACCCTGCTTCGCTCTTGTTTACACCATAGAAACTTTTTGTATGAGTAAAATCCATCGCAAATCACATCCCAAATTCTCTCATCTAATCATATAATCATTATTATATGTATAAATTCTTCCTATGATGCATTCTTTCAGTCCTAAATAGGTTTCCCAAAGAAGTGGTAATATTATTTAAACATCACTTTAATTTTATTTCTTCATTCACCAACATAAATTCATATTAAAACATTAGGATACAAAATAATTATTATATTCCATATTAATAGATGTTTTTATATTAATTTTATGACCAAAATAAGTCTCTATTTCCATCAAATGGCTTTTGAAATCTTCATTTCTATGTATGGAGGACTATCGCCTTGCAAAATATAGGGAATTTTTCTTCCAATTATCACATCTCACGGTTGGGTATGATGATTGATTAAATGTATTTATATGATATTTAAAACATAATTATACATCAAGAGTCATTATATAATATATAATGTTTTATATTTCATTCAATATAGGATACGATATTGCCACTCCGGTGTATGGAGAATAACCACCTCACGAAGTGATGTAATTAATTTTTCACTAATGATTTACTTGGAAGGTAATAAGGATAATGTTAAAAAATATATGTGATATAAATTAAATAATTTGTATGTTTATGTCATATATATAACTCTATAAATACAATATATAATTTTATTTCTTGCCTTTTTAGTCACTTAAAGATGATAACATCATTGCGGTACATGAGAAGTATTGCCTTCACAAAACAATGTGATCCTATTCACATCACTAAAGCACATTTATAATATGTAAAGTTATATTCAAATAACTAATAATATTTATTATAATTTAATAAATATAAAATATCACTTGCCTTATTTCTAAAATGATATTTTAAAATTCTAATTATTACTCATGTGTATGTATGGCCTACCATGTCTATAATCATAACGTACTTAATATATCAAAACCATTTTCCCTGATTGGTATTAAAAGTATAATTGATGTACAAATATGATAATTATGTCCTGATTATTATTCTATATATTATGAAAATAAATTATATTCCAAATAACTAGAACATTCATTATAACGAATGAATGAAATAATAAAATATTATTAAAAAAATATTAATAAGATTTCATAAAAGGATCATATATGAAATTATTAATATTAATATGGTTCAAGTGAACTCTAATGAAATTTTGAAAACCCTTATATTTGTTTTTAAATTACTTTCCTGTATGAATTAATTATTTCTAATGTGATAATGTTATATAAGATATTTATAATCCCAAACTAAACTAATTTAAATAGTGTGGTAAAGTGGAATTGTGAGGCAGATCCCAAGAGAACTACAGGTGGGTTAATATCCAATTAAATAAAATCCATTAATTGATTCCTCATGTTTACTCTTTAGATTTTATGTTTACAACTTCTAGGTAATTTTTAAATTAATTACGATAAGGTGAAGAAATCGAGAGAAATTTTAGAGCTCCTAACAAAATATAATCATAAAATATAAACTTGGATAGTCATATGGACTAGGTTGAAATTTTTTTAAAGATCACTAATTCTCTTTGGTGAACCCAATTAGATAGAACTATGGTTAAACTATCCCATGTTCAATATATAACTGAAAAATTGGTTTCATTACACATGGATTATATGAAGAAATCATCATCGGCTAATGGTCAATGTCTTTCTAAACTCCATTTTGGTTTGGCTGATTGAATGACACATCCCATTATCAACGTTGTGTGAAATAATTTGATGACAATTTTTTATTATCCTAATTACAAGCCATAGGGTTACCAATGTACTATACCTGGGTTTATTATTTTTTGAAAACCCACTACTCTGGATCAATTACCCTATATGGTTTAGCCAATCATGGCTGGGTTGATCGACAGCCCAAAAATATTAAACATTCAATATATAATTTTAGGAGAGTTTATAAATAATAAAACAAGAATTAAAAAATGGATGACTAAATTTTTAAAAAATTCCATGAAATTTATATCTAAATAATAACTGACTTCAAATGATAAAATAATAATGAATGAGAATTCTAGAATCAAGAAAAATTATCAATATAGAACACGCTGTGAATAACGAAATTTTTAATAATGACACAAGTATTAATGATGAATGGAATACGGAATTTTTACAAACATCAGGAAGAGAAATGATATTGAAATGGATAAAGAACATGTTTTGAATGAATAAAAACTAAATAAGTTTCAAAAAATTAATTAAATGATTAAAATAATGTTTATGATGAAAATAAACAAATAAAGTAATAAAATGAGAGAATATAAAAGTGTGTGAAAATATAGGTGCACAAATGAGTGATCCCTATATTAATAATCCTAAAACTTACACATCGTGTACGTCATGATTGCAATGTACTAGATTAAGTGACCTCAATCCCAAAATCATCTCATCATGCATGTTGGATGTACGCCATGTAATTAAGATTAACTTTTCCCACCGAATAATCAGTTTGTATCTTTGATCAGGTTAACCTTTGAAACATACACATCATTTAATCTCATCACGTCGTGTACGTGTTTTACACTGCAAAACATTCTAAAATTTGAAAGCTTCAAATCATGTAGTTTAATTAAATGATGTGTACTATCTTCACATCATGAATGTACTTCATGGGATTTTCTATGATTCAACAGACATGTTTTGAATGGGGTATACACATCATGTGTGTGATGCATTGTATATAAATCCTATTTTTGGTACTTTTTCATCATTTATTCCTTTAATTCGAGAATTCCAAATTACTCAGAAAAAAACCCAGTTCATTACTGAAGATATCATGAAGAAAATTTTAAAAAATTTATCCAATATATATTTATAAATTAAGATTAACATTAAATCAAAAAAATAAAAAAGGAAGTATGAGGTAAGTGATTTTGCCTTAATTTACATTCCATTAAAACTTATTATTTATTAGACACCAAATAACTTTTATGTGGTGTATATACTTCTCCATTAACATATAATATCATGATTCAATCATACATTATGGTGTTTTAAGATTCACTATGAATCGTTTCATCAAAGTAAATTTGTATTTAAAATTACCATGTAATAAAAGTAAATTTACATTCTCACTTTCATTTTTGATTCCCCACATTATCTTCAAACAATCACATTATTGTAATAATTTTTCATAGTAAATTAAATTTCTCATAAATACCTATATTCTTGATTGATGGATATTATTATTTCCAAACCCATTTACCATTTTTACATGTGAATATTTCTTTTATATTTATTTTACTAACTTGGGTAATAGTGATAAATATTTTTCCTTTACACAATACAAATATTTGATGATATGGAACTCTGATTTATCAAATAAAATGCTTATTTTTTCTAAGGAATTATTTGTAAAAGAAGATGTGATTGAGGAGAATTTATAGATAGCACCTTGATTCATCATTACGTCTCATGAGACAATTCATTTTTCCAAATTAGATGTGTTTCTACCAATAGTTTTAAACCATCTTTTAGAAGTTCATGAAGGTAGAATAATCATCTTTTTGAGACATGACATCCAATAATAGTAAATTTTATTCTTCTAGAATACAATTATTATCATTTTCCTGGGGATATTCAATATGATAATATCATTGTATAGATTTCATTCTAATATATTTATTAAATAGTATGTGTTTTTAGTTGGTAACCTTTCCATATTGATTATAAACAATCTTATCATGATATTAATGTTGTTTTAATGGAATTTTTTTTAGATATTTACCTTTCTCTGATGATTATTCATAGTGATTCATTATATTGTTCATTTTACTAAACGCTTACTGATCATTTGATATCAAACTTATTTTTTCCATTCCGTAAAATATGAATAATGATTCACGAAATGGGTTCTGAATGATGTAGTTTGTTTTCATTTTTTCTATATTATGATTTATTTTCCGTTTCCAATATAAAATGGGTATCATGTTTGTAGTTGGTTCTCCAAAAAATCTTAAATGATTAGTCATGTGATATTATATCCCTTATACATATACCAATGTAATAATACAGACATTAACTCTGGGTTAGTAGGGTTGGGTTCATTATATTGTTATAGTATCCTTTTTTTTCAAAGAATAATATAACATATATTGAATTTTTTAAATTTTTTTATCTTAATCTAGTTATAGTATTATTTTTTACAAATTCAATGTAAATTAATAGTTCAAAAAATGACATTAATGATATTATATAAAAAAAAATATTTTATTGAAGGATTTAAAATTAGTAAAAAATATTATTTTAAACCAAATGAATGGGATATTATTGGAAACATAAAACATGGTCCATTTATTCTTATTTTTTTATTTATGGGTACATTCATGTTCTTTAAAGAGTTTAAGGCCTTAATATTGTGTTAATAGTCAAAATGGTTAAATAGGGGGTTATACTAGAAGATAAGGGTGAAAACATAACCAATACTAGTCCAAATTTTATTGGATGAGTGTACATGAACTCATCATACGATTATAATATTATTATTTAATTTTGACAATATTTTACATGAAAAAATAAATTTTTTAAATTAATATTATCTGAAATTATATGAATACCCCTCACATCAGTTATAAAATTCCACCATGTCTCTCTTTTCAAGACACCACATTGAGAAAACTAGCTCAATCAAACCGTAATCATTTCTCATACAAGAATTATTAGTCAAGTTAAATTGTTGTTGTTCTTACTAAAATAACCACACTATGTCCTAAAAGAGATGATCTAAATGTATAGTAAGAAATAAAGTAAAACCATATTTCGGGTTCTCTCCATCCTACAAAAAGTGAAAACATTACCAAAGCGTATGTACAACATAAAGTCTCCAAGTAGCAGTGTAATTAGTTTTTAATTTTCATTTTACATGGATTGTTCAAAAGAAGACACTAATGAATAAATATGATATTTATGACATAATTATTCAACAAAAAATATAATTTCATATATATCCTTTTATATCCATTATGTTGAAAATGATAGTGTCACTTATGCTTACGTGTGGACTAACACATCCAAAAATTGATATGTTATCTCTTTAATTTACACTTTACATGGATGGTAATAAGGATATATTAAATTAATATAAATTATATAAATAATGTAAAAATTATTCTATAATTTTCACATATTATTATCCATTATTTTGATACATCCGTTCAAAAGTGAATACATTATTAATGCGTATGTATGGCCTACCATCTCCATGAAAAGTGTAATTCAGTTTTATTTCAGTATATTAAATTGATGAATATATATATATATATTATAATTATATAAGTAATAAAATTATATAGATGTCCTAAAGATGACAAATATGAAAGGACCAAGACTTCGGAATCAGAACATTCTAGAAAAATGAAGAAGTTAACACACAAAAATTGATATTAATAAGATTTTATTAACAAACAAGTGAAAAATTATTTTAAATAGATCATATATAATATTATAAATTTTAATATGGTTTATTTCTATTTTTATAATAAATTCAAATTTATTATAAAGGAGCTAAAAACACTTAAAAGGAAATTAAAACTTGGGGTATGAGGTTTCATAACTCAATTTCATTTTGATGGGTTATAATAATTCTTTATTGACCATATTATCCAATAAATATGTGTGAATTGATATCAATTTTTTTTTAATTTATTTACCCTTATTTTTTTTGTGTTTACATTTATAACACAAAGTCACTTCTTTGATTAATTCTATCGTTATTTAAACAATATTTGTAACATATGTTCTCTCAATTTTCGATCCATTGACACTTATTTCATATTATAAACCTATATAAATCCCCTTTGAATTCTATAACATGAATATATATTTATTCATTATCATTAATGATTCAATTCAGGTTACACATTCAATATACTTAATCGAATAAAATTTGATCATATTACTCTTCTTGATCGAGTATTTTTTTCATTTGTGTCCATATTTTTTTAAATTATTTTGAAAAAGACCTTTTAATTTGCTCAAATGATTTATTAATAAAATTTAATGTTATCTTATAAATTTTACATGGTTCAAAAAACAAATTCAAATGTTTTATGAAAATGGTCAATCTATAATTACATTATAAAAATTCAAATGATTTGTATTATTTTTAATGTATATGGTGTTAATGATATTTCTCACCACAATAACTATTTTATCCTCTTTATCTTCTTCTATACAATATCAATTTTTAAAGAGATTACTATATATGAAAATTTATTTTAAATATTTAAATTTCATTTTCTTATAATCAATAAAGGATTGGTTTTGATATAACATTTATTTATTTGATGGTCATCTGTCATCTTTTAATTAAATTTTTTTCCATTAACATTATTCTAAGACCCATATTTAATTATGATCATTTGAAATTACATTTCAATTAAATATTCATAATAAATGTATTATTGATATTAATATTAAATAAATTTTATAAAATTATTACATATAGTGTTTTAGTATGAAGTTTATCTGATTAACTAAGGAAATATTGATATTATGTATTCTTTACTCAATACAGATATTTATTAATTATACATGTTTTTAAAGAATTAATTTTATCATCTATATATGAGGAATACATTGGACATGATGTGATGAGTGAAGCTTAAAATTATATTTAGTATTGATGTATGGACATGTTTTAGGGGATAATAAATTTTTATGGCCTTATTATGTGGGTTTTTTCTTTTATACCAATTCATCGAATAAACTATCCTTGTGTAATGTGTTCATGGTAAAGTAACCATGATGTTTGAGATCTTGAAATCCGACATTAATAATTTTCATCATTGAGATTATATTAATTTTTTCAATAATATTATTTTGTTGATATTATCCATGGATATATTTTGTAATAATTTTATTGATAAAATGGAATGTGTTTTTAGTTATTTAACTTTCCATATATATTATTCCTTTTTTACCCATGAAAACTTTCATCGTAAATAAACCTTACTGAGAAAATTAGCTCACCATTTATTTTCATCCTTATCCATAGGATATAAAATAGCATATTATATATAATATAAAGGATGAAATAATTTTCTTATGCTATATATTTTATACTTCCAATATAATATGGGAATCATATATGTATTTTACAAAACCAAGCTGGGTCGACCTAACACATCACACGATCTGGCCCACCACAAGGAAACAAGATTACCTCATTGAATGAAAATGGATTTTGAACATCAAAAAAGAGCTAATATATATTTTAGGGAGACTATAAACTCTTTTTGTAATAACAATATCAAATAACTAAACTCATACATAAGGATCAATTTTTGAGTATGTGTATTAAATAAATGAAACTGGGGAATTCTATGATAAATGAAATATAATATACAATCAAACATATTCAAAATCATGAAAACCATAGACAATATGGTCACCCACCAGAAAGATAACATTTATAAAATTTAAAATTTAAAATAACAAACATGATGTTCTACTTCAAACATTAAACCAAATGACATATGTGATCTCTATGAAACTATAGAAGAAGAAACCTAATCCTATGACTCATAATGAAAAGCTCTATTTTATCAAGAAACATTGGGCCTTGGTCCCAAAAATAATGAAACATGTTATCCAACCCAAAATTTGATAACAGGTCTCCATGCATAATGAGGTTAAAGTGCAGTGGGTGATAAATGAATCTTAGTAGGCCACCCATAATGATGAACCTATGAATGTGATTTAGAAAAAAGTGTACAATATTGTGATATGTATAGTTTATCCTAGAACTAACAGTATGTGGAAATAAAGAAATAACTACATAAAAAAGGTTTAAAATAGAAATGCATCAAACTGCATGTTCTAGCTTGACATCGGAGGTAAATCTCAACTAATTGGGACCACACGAGAGGATTTACAACAATGGATGATCTAAACACATGATAATCGGAGAGTCCTATAAATCTAAATAGATGCTAAAATACATCTAAAATGGAAATTCATGAATTTTGTTCCCCAATGTGTAACTATAGTCATCCAAAACTAAAACATGAATCTACTGGGATATATGACTCCAATGGAACAATTGTAATCGCAAACAAAACCTCCCTCATACACTATAGAGATCGGCCATGTCACATGTAACTTCCCTGACTACAGTACCCTAGATCTGGTGCCTTACTTAATTAAATTGAAATAATATTCCATTAGTGGGTTCCTAAAGGATTTAATAGTTTAATAGTCATGGTGAACTAGATACATATTTGAAATTAAAATCCTATATTAAACAATAAATATAAAAATTATTTTCTCAGAGAACACCATTATTCCCCTAGATTAACCCTACATACTATTCATAATAAACATTAGGAAAATGTAGGGAAAATAAAACTTATGAATGGGGTGAGATCAAATTCTTATTAAGGGTAAATTACAGTGGATGAAATAATGATTCCATGATTATAATCATCATGGAAAGGTAAATAAGTGATCACACATTCCATTTAATTATTTTGATAATGCATAACCAATATGACATGGTATATCAGTGAAAAACATTTCATTTATTAAACAAACTAATAATAAAATAAATCTATAGATATTTCAGTGAAAAAAACACATGGATAATAATTATAATTGAATTATTAATAAAGGAAATTCTTAATTATTGAATATTATGTTTCCCCCAAATAGGATATGTTTACAGTCATTATTTATTCTCAAGATAGTTTAAACTATTCAAATTTTCCAACTAGTTTATCACAAGATATTATCAATGTGTTGAGGGGATTGCAATAACCGGGCCCCAACCTATATATTTCTTTCCTAAAGAAGTCCTTATATATCTAATAATCGATTTAAAAATTGATTTTCAAATCGAAGTATCATGTACCACTTTGAAATATTTTAATACCAAGAATATAAAATGATCCAAGATATAATATATACAAAGGATTAGTATATCAACCACACAAAATATGTAATTTCTTAAAATTAAACTTATATCAATGATGCAAAAATCAAGATGAACATCCGTTACCACTTTGTAATCATTTATTTACAATATCACGCATTTAAAAAGGAAAAAAATTATTTGATAATATCAACGTGAACTAAAAAAATAAACATCAAAATATTACGTCTTAATGACAGAAAGAAAGTACATTTATGTTTTATATGTTTAAAACAAACATTTCTTCAACTCTTTTATGAAAATTAATAACTACCTTGTTTTTGAAATTGAAAAGATTACTTTTTTTTAAAAAATTGTAAAAAGTAAAAATTTGGTAAAAATGACTTTAAAAAATCCATGGAGAATATTGACAAAAAATTACATTTTTTAGAAAATAATAAAATTTAAGGGAAATATTCCCTAGTGGAGACTCAAATAAAAACAATACTGATTAACAATAAGATTGTGAAATAATCCTTTACCACTTTATATTTAATCGAATTGTATGCCCCATTAAAGAAACAAAATTATAAGGATATGAAAAATACAATAATATATTGGATAAGACACATAAAATAAATTTTTTATAAATAAGTATACCATATATAAGAAAGAGATTGTGAACATGGATTGTATCATAGGGAAAATAAAAGTGAGGTGGAAATCCCTTACCTCACAATCCCTTTGTAGTTGTATATGCTTTAAACTCGTGGCTATAAAAATAAAGAATGTTATTAATTTATATTATAACTTTTTACAAATTTATTTTATCATATATGATCTTCGTATATTAATTTATCACCTATTTTTTTATAATCATTCATTATTTTCACAATTTTGGGTGATAATTTCCATGTTTTATAGTATATTTTGACTTCTTATTTATTGTTACTTTTTATTAGATCATGATTTAATCATCTATGGAATTTAAAACATGATTTAAATATCATATTTATTTATTATATATGTATCTATAGTGGTCCATAATATTTTAAAATATGAAATGAAATGCATTGTTCATAAAGATTGTTGGTCAAACATATGCAGGAATACTACTTTCAATTATTTATCGTATTAAAATAATGAAATATAAATGAAATATATATATTTATATATATATTTATATTATAATTGAGGGATAATATTAAAATATATATATTCCATATATTCATATTAAAATTATATTTAATTATTTCCATTTTTAAAAACAACAAATCAAATCGCTTTGAGGATGTGGTAGTCCACATATCCACAAATACAATTATAATATTCCCACCAAATAGAACTTATTGAGGAATTTCTTGAATAAAAATTACATAAGCCTAAAAAATTATAAATACTGTATATATCATATATAAACTATAAATCCATATTATTCCTACCTTGAAATGTGGTAATGGATGAACGAATGACATCAGTTCGCGAGGCAGTACTCCTCCATACACATGAATGATGAATGTGTTTCATGTGTGATTTATGTGAGTGAAATTGTAGTTAAAACTCTTATAATATCAATATATCAGTATATGGAAGATACTAAGATCATTATATAATACTTTAACAATAATAATTTACTATTTTTAGAATCAAATAATATAAAAGTGATCATTGAAGAATGTTACCTCATTTTTGAGAAACGTTTATTGGTTTGTAAAGAAGGAACCTTTTTGTTGAATTAAAATGAAAATGGAGGATTCAATGATAAATTTATAGAATTTTGGAGGAGGAATGGGAAGGTTTGGGTCATTCTATAAGCCATAATGTGGTTTGAGGACATGAGGGAGGAGGTTCCCTAGTATAATTGAGTTGAGGGGTACTTTTATAAACTCTCCGAATATTAAATTAATAAAAATTAACTAATTTTTAAAAATTAAACCAAATTGAGTTAGTTAGAAGGTAATATTAGTATGTTTCTAAATCCTCTCAAAAAATAATTTTTATACAATTTTAGTTTACATTCTTTACCATATCTTTTGGATTTAACCCTATGTTAAATCCTTTAACTCTTATCATGGAATATTGGATTTATAATCTTTAAGATTTACTATAGTTACTATAAAATACAAAGAGAATGAAAAATGAGTCTTAGATAAAATTTTAAACCTTATCCTAATCATAAGGAATAATTTTATACTTTTATTAAATTATATCATTTAATAAATTATTATTAATTTTAAAATAACATTATTTTAAATTTTGACACTATTCATTACATGACTTTTTAGAAATATCATAACATCATGACAACTTTGAAAAAACTTATTTAATATATCCGTAATATTTCATGGTAATCATAAAATTATTTTATGGCATTAATTATATAAAATTTAATTTTTTCTAATAATTTTAATAATATTTTTTTGTTATTCCCATTAATAAAACAATTACTACATCATCATTGGGAAAGCTCTTTGTTTAAATTTTTATTCTCTAAAAATTATAAACAAATTATCAGGTTTAAGATAAAAAAAATTTATTTAAAATAATTATTTATAGTCGAATATATCACTTGAATAACCACATATAAAAAAATGAATCAATTATTAAAAACATGAGTGTGAAATTTTGTACATTCCTTAGAATAAAATACTAAAAACAGAATTAAGTCATCCATGTTGCTCCAAGAGTCAATAAAATCAGCTAAATGACGTTTTAGGTTAAAAAATCACTCATCATAATAAAGTTGGATATGTGTTATGATAATTTAATAATATTTCTAATAATAATTATACCCTTATTTACTCAATTTACATTTAACCGTGTTAGTAAAAACCATTACAAAAGTTACTATTCATAATGTACAAAAAATAAAGGGGAACAATTTAATAAATTTTGATATTTTGATTATAAGTATGATATAAATTATTAAAAATTATAAATAAATAATTAGATAAAATTAATTTAAAATTAATTTAATTAGGGGAATGAGAAAATGAGTTTTTATACTAGGAAACATTCAAATGATTAAAATGGTTTTATATAAAATTAAATGTAACATTGATTCCAATTACCCAAATTATATTAAATGATAAAAATTTATCTAATAATACATTAAAATCAATTAAAAATATAATTTAATTCAATAAATTATTTATATGGAAATTCTATTAATAGTTAGAATCCCCTATATTTCATTATTCATCGAAACAATATTCTTATTAGAAAAATACCAAAAAATGAACCCAAGGAAAATATTGATGTAATAATTTAAAATAAGATGTATATTTTGAAAATAAAATTTTATAAATTTGTTAGAAAAATATATTTTAAATAAGTGGACCAGCCATAGGAGGTAAAACTGATTTTATAAAAATATTGATTTTTATGTGTAATGTCGAGTTTGTGCTTATCATATACCAGTCTAATATATTTAGATGATTATAAAAACAATTGGTTGAATATATAATATATTAATTTCATAATTTTATTAATAAAATTCATTCCTACCAATTTAAATGTTATCATATAACGGTCATGTAAAAAAATGATATATCATTATATACCAATCTTCATTTAAACTTGGTGTTGTGTGAAATGTATGATATCGAAGAAATTAATGTTATATAAAAATATACATATCATAAAATCATGTGTTTTTACATTATTTATGTCCTATGTAACTAATTGGTCTCCACCATGGACCCTCTGGATACACCACTCTTTGGGATCTATCCACATGAACCTAATAGATCCTCTACCCAGTTATCCATAAACAGAATCGTGAGATCTACAACATATATCAATAAAAAAACAACCCCCTGAATAGGGGGCATGCTCAATATAATGGTATAGAACTCGTCAATATCATCCATTAGTTACCTAATATCATCTAAAAACAACCAATTAATATAGGAGAAAACAAAATCATGACTCTATGAAAAATCCCATATGAAAATATTCTAATGGTCTCCTCCTCAAAAAATAGTCCTCAGAAGAAACTATCTCAAATATCATATACAAAGGGTAGAAAAATGTGGGATGATCCAAATTCGAACCAAACATAAGATTTATTGTACTAACAGTGATGATCAAATCTCAAACAAATATGTATGGACCTCTCTTAGTGTTAAGGACCTTAGCATCCTAAAAAATAACCAACAAAGCTACTCAACATCCCATATTTGGGAAAACCAAAACAATGAGGCTCCCATGGTCCCTTGGTTCACATCATTAAGTGTAATCCTCCACAAGATTCCACTACTACGCCGAAGCTCTCGGGCTATACAAATCCACAGATCCACAATTGTCCCATAGTTTATTGAAAGATCGGGACACCCTATAATCGATTCTCCTAGGTTATGAAAAATCATGGAACACACCTTTTAGATCCATATAAGTGAACCATAGTGGCCATCAAATAATCCTCTGATAACAATACCCCAAAAGGGGCTTCCAAAACACATGCCCAACAACAGGGAAATTCAAAATGGTTCCTATGACTACCTGAAAAACAGGACCTTGCAGAAGGGATCTTTAATATATTTTTTCCCCAGGGAAAATACCTTATAAAAAACCTGAGTTGGTCATCCGGGAAATCAACCCATCCAAAGGTTCCAACTCACCCATAAGGGCATCTATAGAAACACCATTCCGATTGGTCATTCTCAATAGGTGTCTACAAAATCCCATCACCACTTAATGAAAAAACTGTCCACAATGTCATCCTTAGGAGACACATAGAGTTATCCCAACAACTCAATGAAACTCAAATTTCCATGAAATACCATGATGTCAACCCAACCGAAAGGCTCCAACAGCTCTATACCTCAACCACAGGAGGTAAACCTCAACTACTCAAACCTTGAGTAACCTGCCCCAACATGAAAGGAGAAACAAATATCTCCTCAGAGATATTACTCAATACTATCTTCTAGGATTCATATGTCATAAACATGAATAACACAAGCTAGAATCAAAAATCTAGGCCCACTAACAAGCTCATAACCCAAACTCAGACCTTCCATCTCACTCCCAACCCACTAGAAGATTCCAAGTTGATACATTATGGAGATCCTCCTACTAATCCCTCACTACCCAAAATACCATCTACATTACCTCTAAATTTTGAAAGGATTCCACCATCATGGTTTATATAGAAACATGCTTATAATAGACTACTTACATCTAATTCTGACTTTGGGCTACAAAAATACCCAATACCACAATGGTGGAAAAATAACATGGTGTATACTTTTATGCAAATGGTGTGTGCTCTCAAAGATGAAATATAAATATAATAAAACATGGACATACTATACATACGGGTTTTCCACATACTACTAAACTATCCAAATTTACACGAAGTCTTCCCATGTAATTATAAATGGCCTTGTACCCCTCAAATGGGGTTTCTTCCCAAGTACATGGACACATGGCCATTTCCCACTACACTATGTGAACTCAAATTTCATGACATGTATCTCCCAAAACTTATTCTACCCATGTACTTTTCTACATATTTAGGTATTAACCAACGTAATAGTACATGTTGTTCACATAATTTAACTATCATTACTACTAAGAGAAATATCTTCCCCGAATAGGAAGAACACCGAATGATTCTTTATAAAATTCCATATTGTGTTTATATTTTTTCCTGAATGGGAAGCCCCCAAAACACTATAAAAATTCATATTTATTCAAAATAAATAATAATATTAACCCCCCCCCATGAGGTCCCAAAAAACTCAAAAAATATGTTGAAACATAAAATTACGATGTTATGGGATTTTTTAAATATACCATAAAATGTTATAACTTCGGTCTGAGACCACCAATGCTTTTGTCTGATCCTTTCTTTATAGTTTCTATACAACAATCTGGTATGGCATGAACTCTAAGGTGACACCTCAACCTCTCCATATATATCTCTTATATCCTCGTACCTCTCACAACTGAATACCGCAAAGTATTTATCCATTTTATCATGTGTACCAATCCAAGGGAGATAAAATTAATGAAAAAACAGATAATGAAAATGGGAAAAATAAAAGACAATAAAAAGAAAAGGGTCATGAACCTAGCATCCATAAAACATTAATGCCTTCCCATGAAACCCCCTCCCTCATATTTTGGAATCAAATATAGAGATATAATCTCAATATGATGGTCTCTTTGAAATATATAAACAAACTAACATGCATGAATTATTTAATTTGTAATTAATTGAATATTAAATATTTTGTGAAAATTTGAACATGGTATATTTCCTCCAAACTTCTATACTATGGTAAAAACAAATTTTTTGAAAAACATGAGAGGTCCAAGAAATATTTAATATTGTATAATAGAGTATTTTCTTATTTTTACCTCAAATAGTCATGGGAAAAATCATTCAAATTTCCATTCATTTTCACAACCAGTGAGGACACGGGTTATACTCCCTACAAATAAGTCTTTTCACCCTTAAGAAGCCTCAGTGGATAACAAGTATCCATAATCACTCCTAATAACTAGCCTATACAATTCAATCTTGAACATCAAACAAACAATAATAAATCTTTCCCCAACTCCCTCTCACTCTCAGAGGAATTAAACCATAACTAATATGTTTCTCCCCACTATTGGATTATCCTTATTGTCAACCCTCTACCAAAAACAAAACCACCCAAACCATGATATATCCATCCATAAATTAAATGTATTGACATGAAAAAAACACTAATACATGAGTACAAAAAATAAAAACCGCCACCTATGTGCTCAAAAAACTACTTAAGATGAGGCTCATGACCTCCAATAGACTACAGTGCACTCCGTTCCACAAGGCAATCCTAAAACATCTGGTAAATTATCTCTTAAAAATATGATAATATTTGTTAATTCCTAATTAATATAGGATAATGAGATTAAATCTGGTGAATATAATCCTTTCATAGGACATTTTAAACTAACTAGAGTACACATACTTTAAATAAAAAAACAAGGCATTTCCCTAATTTTATGATCAACCAAACAAACAGTCTCCACTTAGACATTGATCCAATTTCATGGGAATCTGACCATGCTCCCATTGTGGTACCCAAGGCAGGACCCATATGAGTATTGATAGAAGTCCAACAAAACCTATGCTCACAAACATTCAATGAGATAGGGGGCACTCCTAGTTTTCTAGTTCTCAAAAACTAGGAATCCTCATCCCACCATTCATCTAGGTTATTTAAAACCACAATTCCCCACCATGGATGACCAAAAATACCCTCCCAAATCATCGATTTGAATAGACACATGGGACCTACTACATTCTTTCACTAACAACATGTAGTAATAATATCTCCCTCCCATAAAACATGAACCTGAGAATTTAGGTGTACCACCCGTTGAGTTTAACTTGATCTCAAACAAAAGATATCATAATCATTCATTCCCTCATTGATCCCCCATTTTGGAACTCAAATCCCATTAAAAACCCACAATGGCTTCCAAGCGTCCCTCAATGAGTGGATTTCATCACAAAAACCAACAAATATCCCACCATATGATATATTTTACCACTCATCATATGAAAATAAATCCATCATGTTAAGTCAATTAGAATTACAACAAGTACATATTCTATAAAAAAACACATGATAAATTTTTGACACATTAAACAACAGAAAATATATCTTCTATTAAACACCATAGACCAACATATGTCATGTGAATCATGCATTCTTAGTGTAATTCATGAACATTGTACCTTTATTACATGGCAAAATTGAAAATGAAAAATAAAACATAAATATGAAAACACATGTAAATCATAATAGGTAAAATCATTGAACCCTATAAACATAATACTAGAATAGAAATATAATGCCCTTGAATCTCTGATATCCTTCCTAAAAAGGTCTTTATGACACACTAGGATGATATCCATAAAATGTTCTGACATATTCAAAAACCATTTTTCCACTAACTCCCAATATCATAAAACCAAAAATATACGATAACATTTTTAATGAACCAGCCTAGGACGACCTCACACATCACCTAATCTACCTCACCACAAGGCCTCAATCGTGAAACCCTAAATGCATTTTGTTGGAGACCTACGATGAGGGTGTAAATGATACAGTGGTGAGCCTATACCTTATTGACCGAGATTAACAACAGTGGAAAATAATAAATACCATACATAGGTTTCAATATTAGAGTAGTAATAATAATAATTTAAATGACGGTATGATATAATAAATTAAATTTAGTATAAATTCATAATAATATAGAATAAATAATCATACAATAATTAGTCTCTAATTGTTCTGAAAAAAAAATATAAAATAAAAAACATAAAATAAAATACATTAATCTTTACTGCCCATAAAGATCCAAAACATATACCTAATCTCCACACCAATTGAAATACAACAACCCAATCCTGAGACTCATCGCCAGTGTCTCCACTTGATTAAGAAATAATTTGATTCAACTACGTCCATCGTGGTACTTTTTTCCCACCTAAATGTAGAAAATATGTATGCATTCACAATTTGGTTCACATATATGGGGTGAAAATTGAATCTCATTATGCCACACTCAATTGTAAACCTATAAATCGATTTTCAAAAAAATTTCATGCGCACGTGATATTCTGGACTTGATGAAAACTAATAGTAGCGGGCATAAAACTAATATCTACATAAATATTGGAGAAAAAAAAACCTAGAAACCTGGAATCTGTATGTTATATCCAGACATCTGAGGTAAATCCACTCCTACTCTAACCCACTCTAGAATATTTATTGCACATGGATCACCCATATCTATGACAACAAACATGTCATCCAAATCTGTACATTAGTTCCATGGTGTATAAGTGAAATGAACTGAATTACAGACTAGTATCACTCAAATTTACCCATTTATTAAGGTTATGTTTTCCCTTGTAGCATATCATGGGTTGTTGAATCCTCAGAGCCTATGAAGATACAGAAAAACATGTAAAATCTATAGATTTTTTCAGCTAGGAAGTTTACAACATTGGGATAATTTTACATGGGATTAAATAAGAACTAAAAAACCAAGTGAATTAAATTTATCATAATTATTTGATCATGGGTTACTACAAGGGAAGGATTATATAAATTTGTTTTAAAATTATTTAAATTTCATTAAATTAAGAAGGATTCATTCAATGAAATAAATATAACTTCATCACATACTAGTTTAAGACCATCACATACACATTCTAATCACCTATATATGAAGAGGTTCGTTTTCATGACCAATCATAGGTAACGGATATTATAAGAACATGAAAATTATGGTGATAAAATTCAATAAGATAAAAAGGGAAAATCATTGAACGAATTAATCAAATACAAGAATTTATTAATCATTTATGGAGTGAGTAATAAAATTCAATACATCACATTTATAATCCCTTGGATCAAATCCTAAGAGATGTTTCCGTCCATTTATACTATTATTTCTATGGAAGAGTAAATTTGACTCATGAGGAATGAATTTAAGAAGTGAAATAAAATGAAATAATGATCACTCCACAGTTTTATGAATATTTTCACAAGGTTTGGTATGTATATGTTCACATCATGAAGTAATTGTATTAACATGATATGAATAAGAATATAATTATATGGGATAGTAACTTTTATTAAGAAAAAATGGTGAATTGAACAACTTACAATATAAAAAATGCGACAAGAATGTCAAACCATTTGCATAACCTTAAAATTAAAACAACAAAGAATGTTCCAAACCTACTTCAACACAACTACTTTAAATATGAATTTCCATTGGGTTGGGTGTTGCTCTCAATATTTAATTTCCTTTTAAATAATTGTGGTAAGCCTTGGTGGGAGGATAGAAAATGTAGATAAGACTTCTCCACACTTGAACGAAAATGGAAGACAACATTGATCCCCCAAAGAATGGTTCCAAAATAACCATCTAGATTATCAAATTTTTAAGTAAATTAATAATTTGAATCCTTGGATGTGTCCAAAAAACTAGTAGAATTTCATCCCAAATGAAGATTTATATTTCTATATATGATCGTAATTATGGGCTATTTTTCTAGGCCACTAAATATAGCCCCAAATTATATCTCAACTATGGGCCACATAAAACTCCCTGTAAAACTCAGAATTATCACATTTAACTTTTGGTTAAAATGATCGTCATCATTTTCCCTTTCTTTGGTTAAAATATTACCATCATTGGGATATGATCATGGACAATAAATTAATTTTACTAGGCTTATATCTAGTACACTTCGCTCCATGTGTTCTGCATTCAAGAACCACATTGGTGGTCTCCCATTGATAATCTCTATGTACTCTAAAATAATGGATTTTTCTCATATTATCAGTGATATGAATGTAAAATCACAAAATAAAATCAAGAAGAATTTTTTTTATACAGTTTTCCAAAATATACCTTGTAGTAGTGTTATTTAAGAAGTAATTACAATCATAATGATCAATAATGTTCTATTTCAAAAATGATCTAAAAATTGTGTATATGAATAATGTAGCACATGAAAATAATATATATTAAAAATGAATATTTTCAACCAATAGTGTCTAGTTACACCCCCCTGTATGAGTTTTTCTATTCCCGAGAAAAATATAACTCAAAAATATGAAATTTGAATTCTCGTTTCCAAAAATATTTCAATATAAAATGAAAACCAAGAGGCTTCATACTGAATAATAATAAAATATATAAATATAATTTAATACAACATAGGTTCATAATTATATCCCAATCCAAATCGCATTCCCTTATTCTAATTTATTTCCAATATTTCATTCATTTTCAATTAAGAATGATGATGTGTTGTGCGTCCCAATATACATTGGTGTTAATTTTATTCGAAGGGGAAAATATAGATGCACTAGGTGGAGTCGTATTTTAGAATAAATATTGGTATTTATTATTTTCATTTATTTTTTTTCAATTTTTAATGGTAATTGAAATTGGATTTAATCAAGTTATCCCATGTAGTAAGACTTAGCTGATGACTCCCAGGTTTATAGAGCTTATGGCACTATGTGAGGCTCACATACTCGGGAATCATCTCAAGTTATCTCTTTCAAAAAAATTCATATTACCAAAAATAAAAATAATATTCATTTCTCATGGAAAGAAAGAAATGATGTTATGGTAACTATGTTTTTAAATACACACATTAGGTTAATCCATTTCTTTACGCGCAATTGTATATTTTTGTGATTTTTCTAATTTTTTGATTTCTATAATACTAATTTTAAAATTAAAATGATCACTAAAACTATTATATTTATTATGCGACCATAAGAATTCAAATTAATACCCCAAAAAACTATGAACATTAATTGTGATTTTTTTTTATTTGATAAAAATGTAAACCATGAAAAATGACATCGGACTCCCGCACATTCCAAAATCCTTGCTCGAGAACATAAACATTCATTAAATTGAGAGTCATGGAATAAAAAAATATTATGATATTAATTTTAAATTTATTCATTATGTATTATAATGTTCAAGGTTACCAAAAAAAATTCCATTTTTGAATATATTCTTTTTTGACATAGAAACAAAAATCTTTTTTTCATCCCCTCCCCCCCAACTAAGTGTAAAATTGACCCCTGTGTTTCAAGAAATAAAAATTTTGAATATAGCTGAGGTATAAGAGATGATTCACAAAATTAAAATTTGAATATTAGTAATGAAACAATTTCACATGGTGGTATATTAATAAAGGTCGTTCGATAATAAATTGATCCATTGATCCCCATATCACTCATAGACTCCATGTAGTGCATGGTAGAATGGATTGAAACATATGAATTTATGTGACATCCTTGAAAAAAACAATGGGCTCAATATCCCCCAATTCTCACACACACAAAAAATTTGAAACTGTGGAAACCACAAGAAGCCACGTTGAATAAAAAATACACAAAATGGAGTGATAGAAAGAGGCATACAATTTAAATTTTTCATATCTAACTCTGACTTCAGTTATAGTAAATAAAATATAAAAAATAAATAAATATATATATATATATATAATATTAAATATATATATATATATATATATATTTGAAGATGTGTGTTGGTTAGCTCATATGTTAGTGTAAGGTGCTCCCAATTATAACCTAGAGGTCGTGGGTACGATTATTATGATGGGTTTTTCCACTTTCGAATTGCAGACATCCCTTTGGGAAATTTATATATATATATATATCATATTATTATTTATTTATTTTTTAATATATATATATATATATATATATATATAATAAGTTTGATGCATCATACCCCATAGCATGGTGGAAGGTGTGTGTGACTCTTTCCCAAAGGTTATAGGTTTGAGTCCCCCCATGATCACCTTTAACATGTAATGTATGATTTTGCCAATATATATATATATATATAATTATATTTCTAATAGTATTCTTATATCCCACTTTTTAAAAATATGACAAAATAAAAAAAGAAAAAAATAAAATAAAAGGCATATTACATTGAAGAAAAATAATTGAAACTGTAAATAAAAGAAAAATAATAAAACAAACAGAAAATGGGAAGAATAAAATACTTTTATTTTTTAAAACATCCATTTTTTCATATAAATAAACAAAATTAAAATAAAATGAAATAAAATAAATTAAATGATCAGTCTAGGTTGCCTCTTGGCAAGTACTTAGTTTAATGTTGTTAACTCAACATGGATCCCCATATTTACCCAATACCAAATTTCAAAATATTATATAAAACAATTTTCTCCGATTATATAACGTTAATATTTAGAATTTTTTAAAAATTTGTTTCGTGTTCTTTCTTGTGTACCTTAATGAGTTGTAAAATCCATTAAATATCATAAATAGTTGATCGAGTTTCTTCAATTCCCCTTACTAAGACATCAAGGTTTATTCCTACGTAGTTAGTTTCAATATAAGAATGAATGCATTCCACAAGGTCTTTGTTATGACCTATATATTGACAATTATATTGGGAAGGAATTAAAATAATTTTTATTTTTGGTTGATTGAAATTTCGTAATGAAAATTTTAAATGTGAATCAAAATCAATTTATTTTCTCAAAGTTTTTTAAAAAATTAATTTAGTTGTAAAATAAGTTTCAGCACCAAAATTTATCATAGTTGTGTTAGTGGTTAGTAAAAATGAGATATTAAGATTTTCCTTAATTTTTTAATAGTTTTTTGTTCTAAAAAATCATTAACATAAAAACATAGAATACACTCAATCGATGATATCAAATTCCCCTCTTTTGAATAATGAAAATATGTTTCCTTGTGATTTAAATACCCACAAAAAATTCCTTCTTATTCTCCAGGTCTCATATATTAAAAGGATGATTATCTATCATTTTCATGAGCGTTTTTTGTGGAAAAATATTCTTTTATCAAATTTGTTTAATGGACACCATGAATGGGAAGGGTTTCCATATCCTTTTCAATGCATTACAGTTCTACTCTCAAAGATGAAACCTATGAATTCAGTCTCTCCATTTGAAAACATTGTTCCTCAAGTAATGGTTGTGGATTTGGATTGAAAATTTTCTTATCCAAATGGTTTATTCTATATACATAATTATATTGTTGGAATTTCATAGGAGTATATTTATATCAGCATTGTGGGGAATGAAACTCATTATAGGATTGAATTTTTTGTGGATCATATGAGTTAAACCATTTTGGTTGATTATGTTAATGATTATCCTACTTATTGGTCATTGTACATCACACTGGGTATAGGGTAGTATAATATGGAAGGATTTTCTCATATTTGGGTTTCATTAAATTGGTTTTCCATAATAATGAAATCGGGGGTGAGAATAGAATTGTGAAGTGAGAAAATATGTGAGTTCCTAAGATACTTACTTGGGAACATGTAAAAATTCCAAAATTTTGTATCGCCAAAATTTATACATGTTTTTAGGGTTAATTGGTCACTATAAGTGTAGATTGTGTTATCAAATCATCATAGACCTATAAAGAAACCTACAGACATATATATTCTATGGAGAGTTTTAGACAATGAATTAGACAACATTGGGTTGATTTTATAAGGTTGTAAAGGAGAATTAATAGACCTATGTTAATTCAAATTTTGATAATTTGTTGATCAAAGGTTATTTCAAAGGATGTATTGGATGAATTTCACTTTTAATTATTTCAATTTCATTAACTCGGGAAGGATTCAATTAGTGAAATTAATGTAACCTCATAACATAATATTTTAATATCTTTACATATATTATAATAACCTATACCCGTAGTGTATAATTTTCATGAGTACTCTTAGTTAAGGGATCTTATAAACACATGAATTGTGTGGCGATATTCTTCAATAAGTAAGAGGAGGGGATTCAATCATTGAATGAAAAACTAAAATAAAAGAAATTATTAAACATTTCTTATATTAGAAATAAAATCCAATACATAACCATTATTGTCATGTATACCAACCCATGATATTTGTATCCCCATATTTATACTATTATCTCCATGGAAGTGGAATGTAGAAACAAGAGGATGTAATTGAGGAATTGAAAATAATGAAACAATGATCACTCAATCGTTTTGTGAAGAATTTCACACCATTTAGTGTGGATAAGTTAATAACATGAAGAAAATGGATCAAATTTATATGTATATAAAAAGAATAATATGATAATAAGAACAAATAATAATAAAAAACGTGAATTGAACAAAATACAATTTGAGAAATGTGATTATAACATCAAATTATAAGCTTAAAATTAAATTGTAAACAAAAACTTTCCACAAATAATTCAACACCACTACCTTTAATAGGTATTTCAATACATTTGGCTCGATCCACCAACATTCCAAGTCTCCCCAATTATTTTTGGTAGGTCTAGGTGGGTGTAAAGTTAATGGAGTGAAATATTTTCCACAGTCAGCCCAAAATGCAAGCCAGATAGCATCCACCAAATAGAGGTGCAAAAATAAACTTCTATATGGAAATTTTTTTTTGGGTCCTAGAATTTGAAATTAATCCCCATATTTCTCCTAATATCATTTAAAATTTCATCCCAAATGTATTTGTTTCAATTTATGATCATTATTGTGGGATATTTTTCTAGTACACATTATCTACCCCTAAATTTTATCTCCAAAATGGGATCCCTAAAAATAACTTAAAAACTAAGAAATATCTCTTTTCACTCCTCTATTTAATGTTCCTAATCAGTTCTTATATATCTATTGAAAATATTAGCATCATTGTACCAAGGTAATAGCTGTTCAAAATTTTATTAGGTTGATATCTAGTTCACTTCACCCATATTTTTCATCGTTCAAGGCCCATTTTGGATGTTCTCTAATTGGAGTCTCTATGTTCTCCAAAAGAATTTAATTCTCCTTATATCATGGGAGAATATAAAATAAAATATTGAAATAAAATAAATCCCATTTGGTGTTTTTTGAGTTGTTCAATAATGTACCACATAATAGTTTGTTTCAAGAAGGATTTACAATCATAATTTTAAATAATGGTAAATATATAAAAATCACTAGAAATGGTTTTTATGAACAAAGTATCACATGATAATTATATATATTAATAATAAATAAGGGTTAATTGGTATCTTCTGGTGTATCTTGGGTTGTCAAATCCTCAGAGACCTAAGAATAACCCTACAGACAAGTATGTTTTTAGGATAATTTTTGGCTTTGATATGGCTAACTATGGGTTTATTTTAGATGTGATTAAATGCGAAAGAAGATACCTAAGAGAATTAAAATTTTGACAATGGGTTGATCTAAGGTTATTTTAACTGACAGATTGGATTAATTTCTTTTTAAATTGTTTCAATTACATTAACTCAAGAAGGATTCATTAAATAAAATCTATATAACATCATTACTTCCTAGTTTAACGCATTCTCATAAACTTTTCAATTACCTATAAACATATAGGATGATTTTTATGAGCTCTACTACTTAAAGGATCATATAAGAACCTGAAAATTGTGTTTATAAAATTAATAAGGAATCAGAAGACATAAATTCATCAAATGAAAAAATCAATTAAAAGAAATTATTAATCATTTATATATTGAGAAATAACATCCCATCCATCCCCTTAATACAACCTTGTATAAACCCATATATGTTTTAGACCTCCATTTATACTATGATCTCAATGGAAGTGAAAATTATAATCATTATACTAGAATTAATGTAGTGAGAAAATGAAATTTTGGTTTATCCACCATATTATAATGAATATCTCCTGGATTGGTGTGAATAAGTTCACACCTTGAAGGAATGGTATAAACAAGATATAGAGAATAACTGAATAATAAGATAAGGAGAAATTTTATTAAGAAACTTTGGTAAATTGAAAAACGTACAATTTTGAGAAATGTGATTACAATATAAAATTGCAAGTATATCATTATAATGAAAAAAACACACAAATATACTCATCTCCATCACCAACACTACCATAAATAGTAATTTCAAGAGGATTGGATTAAACCCTAATATTCCAAGACTCCCCCAAAACATATTTTCCAAAATATCCTTCTTTATGGATGAATTTTGTTGGTACAAGGAAGAATACAGTGAATCTATATATTTGAACTAATAGTATGTAAAATTTTACACCAAATGGTTTTTTTTTTTTAGATATGATCATAATGGTGGGTTGTTTTTCTAGGCCATACATTCTTGCCAAGAATTATATATCCAACTTGGGCTTCCAAAAAATTACTTCAAAACAAAGAATTATCACTTTCAATTGTTTTATTAAAATTTTATACTCATTTAATCTATTCCAATAAAATTATTATCATAATTGGTCTTGGATATTGGTTAGTGCTATAATTTTATTATTCTAATTTTTAGTTCATTTCCCCTTGAATGTTCTTCATTCTTTACTCAAATTGGATGTCATAAAATGTGAATATCAAAGTGCTTCTAAAGGATAAATTGTTCTTTATAGAATGTAAGACATGAAAATGAAATATCAATATAAAATCAATACCATTTTTATGAGGTTTTCAAAAATTTAACATGAAATATTAAATTTTAAGAAGGAATTAGAATCATAATGTAAAATAATGTTAAAATTTTAAAATTCAATAAAATGGTGTGTATGAATAATATACAACAGGAAAATTATATATAATAAAAATGAATATTATCATATTCCATTGGCTAATCACATACCCCAAGGAATAACCATTATAGTCCACAACCACAAAACACATCTATCATGCTATAAGACTCCAATAGCATAATCTAAACCGGAAATAGAACCTCCTTTCCACACTTCGGAGATCTATCATTTCTCAGAAGTCATATAGAACATCTCGATATGTCCCATGGACCTTTTAGACACCCCATTATATGGTAACTATCTACAAGGTCACAATATATGAATTATACAAGGATCTATAAACCAAAATGAGAGTGTTACAACTTCAATAGATAACTAACCCACCCCTTAGCCAAGGCACACACAAAATCTAGGGGTAGTGACATCTACAAGAATTCCCATTACAACCCTAATTACATATAACCCTATATATACAATAGATTGGAGAACAATATCACTACATAGGGATAACTCCTAATCTAAAATATCCCAATGGTCTCTATGATATACTAAGCCCCTAATCAGAAACACGCTCAAAAATCATGGCCAAAGGCCAATTGAGTAAAGGACATTCCAAGAAAGATCCCACATACTAGAAATAAGAACTATAAATGTTAATGAAATCTCATCTAGTTAATAATGGGTATTTTCTCATCATCCTAGATCTCCAAATCCACAAAAATGACACCATCCACTCTCAATAAACCATCTTAAGGCCCACTAAAACATGGGGATCATGCTTCCCCAAGGGATAAATCATAAAGTGACGTCCTCAATATGACTCCCCTATATCACCCAAGCTCTTAGGATATGCTATTTCATAGATACACTACCATCCTAAACCCCACAACCAGTAGAGGACACCCTACAAGTTGTTACAATGGACTATCCAAAACCAATGGACACGCCTAATGAAAAACCCTCCCAAGTGGCCCTTAGTTTCCCCTAACTGATCCATGATCAACCACACTCCAAAAGGGGAATCCAAAAAACCAAATGCCACCAACTGGTGCATTCAAAAAAATTAATATAGACCTCTTAAAATGATGCATCCAACACAAGATTTCCTCAGTACAATGAAAACTTGGGGAAAATCCCATATAAGAAAACCCCAGTTAGAAAACCCAAAAAACAACCCATCCATTTGTACCAAATTACACAAAGGGAATAAAATGAAATATCATTCCCTAAGGGAATTCTCAATAGTAATATATTGTATCCCTTGGCTAACTGATCAGAAATTATCCCTATATGATATCTTCATGATTTCCCTATACTTGTCTCAACAACTCAATGGCACTCAGGTGTAACTATTATCACTTATCATCAATTAAGCTCAATGGCTCCTATAGCACTGATCCTCAACCACATGAGATAATAATAAACTACAATAACCATGAGAAAAAAGTCCAAAAATTCTGGGACATACCAATTTCCCTTTAGAGATACAACACAATACAATATCCCATGATCTATTTGTAATTACCTCAAACAACACTAGTTGATATCTATATGTGAGGACCAATAATAATCTCACAAACCTCATGGAGACCCTCCAACTAAACAATCCTAGTCTAAAACACCATATAGAAAACCATTAAACATATAAAATATTCAACCATTGTAATATATATGGATTAATGCCCAGGGTGGACTACTAAAAATTCCAATTCTGATTTTATGGAGAAAAAAATGAAATAATTTCATGCAATAATAAGTACATGGCATTTATATTTCAGTACACCACCTGTACTCTCAAAGTCACACATGGAAATATACTTTTACATAGACAGAAATAAAATATAGACTCTCTATGTACTATTACATGTCTATAGAATACGTGGGGTTTTTTTCTGAACGTCTAAATGTTCATATACCCTTAACATGCAGTGACATACTAATTACATGGCCACATGGCCATGTCCTTCATCACGGCATGTACCCATAGTACACAATATGTACATTTTAAAACTTTTTCACCCTATACTCTACCATATTACCTCATATATGGTCATGTACTACTACATACTGTGTTATTAAATAAAATGATGGGTACTTATAAAAACATCCACTTTCCCAAAAATGAATATCACATAAAATATTTTTATAAAAAGAAATTCCATTTGTAAAAGTATCCCTAACCAAGAGGCCCTTGAAATGCCTTAAAAACCTAATATCTCAAAAACATTCCGAGTAAAACTGACATAGGGCCCCAAAAACTTCAAGATGGGTAAAACATAAAAAACAATTTTATAGGGGTTTTTATTGAAAAATATAAAACATACATGCCACCACCTAGAAATAGATGGTTCTTTTATAGGATCTATGATCCTTAACTATTGTACAATGATATTGCATAACTAGAGATCTACAGTGGTGCATCATCCTACCACTCTCCATACCTTCCTTCCCTCTACCTCTCTCAAACTAATAATTTTAAGGGGAGATCTCAATGGTTGTACAAGAGAGAAGAAGGGAGAAATGAAAATTAGAAAAAAAATAGAAAAATGGGTAAATCAATAAAATAAAATAAGGGGTTCTAGATCATTCATGGTTCCTAAAGCATTGTTTTTCCACTCCAGGGAAAAATCCACCATTACAGTCTCAAACACAATGACAGAATCTCAATATGATGTTTCTTTTCATAGATACAACAAAATGAACAAGCATGAATAAATTAAAATTAAATTACTTAAATATTAAACATTCTGTGATATTTGAATGGCTCAAATATCCACGAAAATAAAATCCCTGGTTTTAAACACTATTTTTGGACTAATTATGTGGAAGAAAACTTATTTGAGATCAAATTACAAGATAATTTTTCATTTTTTTTCAAAAAATCTAGTGATCAAAAAGTTTTAAATTTCCATTGATTTTAACAACCTATAAAGTCATGTGTCATAAAATTTATTTAGTTCTTCATGAATACTAAATTAATTGATCTTTTAGAAGGAGTTCTCCCGTATATTTTTTAAAAATTAATAAATTTTCAATTGTCTCTATGTTACTTTGTTTTAGATTCTACAGTTGGTATAATATGGATTTTAATAGATACTTAGGGATTTAGTTTTTGGAAATCATATATTTGAAAACATGACCTTGTGAATGGCATTGAGGATATGTGTAACTAAAATATATTATCAAAAAAATTATAAGGTAAACATTATGTAGTTTTAAAATAAATAAATTCTTTTTTGGATACTATTATTGGTTTTTGTTTTGGCACATATTCATTTAATGTAATGACCACGACAACAATTGATTAATTATTTTTCAGCCATCAATATGGTGCATGGTGAATCTTCCCTTATTGCACCTATGGTCTGAAGATCTTGGGGGGTTATGTTTTGGTGAACTTACATTATCTTAAGGAACAATTATTAAAAATTTTAATAGATAATTACTAAAAATGTCCAAGGTCAAACATAAGGTCTCCATAGGGATCCAACCCCATATATCCTAGAACTTGTGTCTGTTATCAATTATATTGGCCTGATTACATGTAATCAATACCCAAATTATATACCAATTTAGTGGTCTTGGTAAACAAGATATATAAATGAGTATTTTATTTCAACTAAATCAACTAATTACAGCATAATTGTTTTTCTTCTATTTAAATATATAACTTTGATGATAACTATAATCCATCTTGTAAATTCTTCTGTATCATTCATAGTAATAATATTGGATTCATTGGGAAAGAAACATGAAAAGGGGAGCTAAAATTCATAATAAGGACAAACAAAGTGGAAGAAATAATGAATCAATTGGAATAAATTAACACCTAAAGGTAAATTCCTAATAACACATGCCATTCAAATAACTCGATAAAGAAAAATAAATATGTAAAGGTATAAAACAAAAACACATTTCATTAATTCAATGAACTAAAAATTAAATGTATTCATAGACATGACGACACAAAATCTCTTGGATAAATAATAAATGAAACAATATGAGGTAAATTCTTAATTATTAGATGTCATGTTACCTAGGTACATGGAACCAGAACCGTCAGTAAATAGTTTACCCATATCGATTTTCTCAACTAATTCATCCTATGATATTATCTATGCATCAAGGGTATTTCATTAACTATTACCCTACTTGTAGATCATACATTAACCGGTCTCTAACTTGTTGGGATTTCTTAAACTAATCCTCAACCCATAGTGTGCTTGTCTAATGAATTTAAATAAAAAAGTTCCTTTTAAAATATCTTTATTGAATAAATGACATGGTTTTCTCAATTTTTCCCCAAATAATAAAATAACATTCAATGTAAACACTGTATGAAAATTTTATACAATTTTGAAAATAATCATATCCATAAAAATGATAAGGATATTTAGGGGAAATTCAACGTTAAATGATCATAGGAAATTGAATATTAAAAGTGGACTAAAAGGTATCAAAGAAGTGAATTTGAATACAATCATTTGATAAATCATTCATCATCAATCCATAAGAATAGTAATAATGGTATCAAAACAAAATAATTCTTATGGAAAAAAATAAAGGGTTGTTATTGTTAATGTATATAAATACTATAAAATGTTCATTTAAACCATTATTGAGGAAAATATCATTTTATTATGAAAAACAATTTGAAAAAAAATAATTGAAAATATCTTTTTAAAATATTTTAATTTAAAATTATCCTTTCAAACTTGCAAAATTATAGTCACATAAATGATGTTGGGTAAATATATACAAGGCGTATGAGGTTAAAAGAACATTCTTTTTTCACGATTAAAGGTTAGAAAATGTCTTGAGTAGAAAGCGGTAAGGATAGTCCTTAAAAAACAATGGTAAAATAAAAAATGGAATAATTTATTTAATAATTAATTACAAAAATATTTTTGAATACATTTTAATAAAATATAGGTTTCATAAGAAAACATGATCCCCTACTAAATAAAGAAATAAAGTTAGGATTTTTTAAAAATAATTTTTAAAACACTTTGAGAACCAAAGAGTTAAAAATGGTACCAATACATAAAAATGGTCAAAAATAACTAGAGAATAATGAAATTTGTTATTCAAAAATGGTTATATAAGATCCTCTAATAGAAATTTTTTTGAAATATCATTAATATTATTATTGACTAAAATAATCTTTAAACATTCCAAAGTGTACCATACCACTTTAAAACATTTTAAATCATAAACCCCATGAAAGAATAACATTAAATGAAATACTTAACTACCATTAAGATGAATAAATTAATGATATAATATATATAAAAATAGTCATTTGATAAAAATAAAAAAAAATATTTAAGTGGAGAACATGATCTTTATCTCATGGATCTAAAAAGTGATAGGAGAATCCATTACCGTGTGTTTCCTTTCAAGTAAATTCTTTTAACATTATATATAGTGTGTTTAAAAAAGTTTTTAACTAATAAAACTAATGTATTAATATTTATGATATCCAATATTATCCAATTATATTATATTATTACCCATTTTTTAATAATCATTCTTTATTATAACTATTCATGTTGTTAATTTCCTAGTTTGTTGCATACATTTTTACTTGTTATTTGTCATTATTATTAAATATATCATGATTTCATCATCTCAATAAAGGGAACTATGATTTTAAAACAATATATATTGATTATTTATATATTTATTTTAGTATATAGTATTTGTAGATTAGAAATTAAGTGCACTATTCGTTGAGATGGTAGGTTGTACCTTCGCATGAATGATACATTGATTTCATTGTTTTATACAAAGACTGAAAGTTATATAAAAAATATTAATATTATAATTATTGTATCGTGTATATTATATATATGTTAGATTTTTTATTAAAACCATCATTTATATGTTCTATTGATGGTGTGAATGAGTCACATTACTTCATGGGTGTGGTAGTTCATACTTTCTAAAACAATGTTATCATATTAATGCAAGATAGAAAGCATAAAGGTATGTTATAAATAAAAAATATATAATAATAAAGACATAAAAACTACAATATATATAACATATAAATATATTTTCCATCACAATGTCTATACATTAATGTAGGTACAAGAAAAAATAAACATTCATCGTTTCGTGAGGGATTAGTTCACCATAAAAAAATATAGTATGTTTGTTGTCCATTAGATGGAATTCTGTGAAAGTGTGGGTATAAATCATATAATAACAACAAAATATAATATTGAGGATATTTTGTTTGTATAATAAAAGTAAAATAATATTGTAGGGAGTGGAGAATGGAAATGAAACTAAAGATCTTAAGAAAGTAGGGATTTTTATCATTTATTTGGCTATATATGGGATTGACCTAAGTGGATTGAGAGTTTTGAGGAATAACGAGTGTTGGTGTCATGTTATTGGGAATGAGAAGGACTCACTTCAAATTTTTGGAAACAAGTTAGGTGTACACATGTTATTACCTTAAAAAAGCATAAATCCAACCAAACTAAATAATGGAAGTTTCATGGCCGATATATTTCTATTCAATGGATTTTTCACAATTATATAGGTCATTTGGGGCATTAAATATAAGGCTTAGTCATATTTTATGGAATATTACTCCTTAATCACTATAATTATTTTTAATCAGATTTAATATTAATTTTGGTCAAAATAAATAATACCTTATTACACTATAAATATCATCCTGATTAAAATGGTTTATGCCCATTTTTAGAAATTCAAATTACAAAAGTGAAAAGTTTTGATTAATGTTAATCATGAAGAAAGATGACTTAACAGGTTTGAGTAAAAAATGGTCAAAATATTATTGATTTTTTATATTCGATATCAATTTGAAAATGATTATAATAGACCAAATTGTATTAAATTATGTGTTAATGATCTAATACAAATTTATAACAAATTTAAAATATAATTTAACATTAATAATTATTTAAATGAAATGGTATTTTTAAACTAAAATTATTTAATATTCACTACTCATAAAAAATGATGTTTCTTAGAAAAATAACAAAAAATAAAAAGTGGATAATTTTGAAACTATAAATTCAATAATGATGTATATTATATCATGTTAAATTTATAAGAGCGTCAAAATTAATATTTTAAATAGGTTCTCTATTAAAAGGAAATAAAATTACCTTTATAAATATATAGGTTTTAATGTGTTAAATTGGGGTTTTTCTTTCTTATGCATATAAAACATAATAGATAAATATAAAAAATATTTTAATGAATATATAACATTTATTTTTCATTAAAATCATTAAATAACTATAAGTATTTATGTTCATTATGTAAAAACTCTTTTGGATGCATAAAAAAAATAATATTTCTTTATATATCCAATTGGTTTATATTTTTGTTTCCCAGTAGTTGTTAACAAATTAATAAATTATATATTTATATAAAAAACAATTAATAAGTTAGTTAATAATACTCATAAATACTAACATAAAAACTATTTTATATAAAAATATATTAATTATAAAATTTAATAATACATTCTTATTTTGTGAAACTTGGTCTTTTGTGTAATGGAATCTACTGAGGAAGGTCGCTCTTGCATGTAACAAAAGCAGTAGATGAAGGTTGCTCAATTGTAACAAAAACTATAAAGGAATATATATCTTTCATTTATTGCAAGCTAACTCAATGTTTCAGGAAATACAAGAAATATCAATTGCTGATGTTATTTAAAATATTAAATATATTGTCGTCTCGGGATATTATATTCCCATAGATTTTTGGTGTTATGTTTCATACACAATATTGAGTATAATGTTTTAATTTAGAATTTTGGGCAGTTATATTGTCCCCTCCTTAATTAAATTGTGTCCTTAAAATTTAAACATCATCATGGTGATATGTTGTTTGATACTTCATATGTTTTGAATCACACATTGTGAGAAGGGTTTGTAAAAAACACATGAAAAAACAAAATGGGAAGTACATGGGTCATATAGATTAACATGTAACATGGACTCTTTGTAGGATAATATTAGTGTAAATATAGATACATACTTGGAGGAATGTGTAAATATTTATAGTGATTGAATGAGGTTATCGATCACAAAAAAGTAAATAATCCATAGAAATTCAAGTGCCTAAAATCCATATATCTACAATGACTTAAGATACTATAAATTCATTATAAATTATGGTTTTAAGACAAAATTGTATTTCTATGTCATTTTCCTATTATTGAGAAATTATTTTACAAAACCAGAATATAAAGAAATATTTTTAGATGGTAGGTTTTAACTTCATATGAAGAATCCTATCTTTTGGTTGTGATTTAATAAAATTATAATTCATTCCTTTAATACTATTAATTAATTACAAATAATAAATATTTTTATTCATAAAACACTAAAAGAATTTTTTAAAGGATCTTAAGGCCTATAAAATAGAAAAAATTCAAATAATTTTCTTTTAACTGTAATTCAAAGCCAATATGGTATATAGATTAATCAATAATCCCAAAAATCGATATTATTATATCATCATTTAAATTTTTTCAAAAAATTGTTTAACTAAAAACAATGAAAAAAACCCATGACATTGTGGAGGTAAGTGGTTGGTGTGAATCTAAGGTCATTATTTGTTCATTGGATCAAGACCCATGACATTGCATGATCTGATTATTTGTCACTCGGCTTATAGGTTTTCCATTTCTACAACAATATTAATATAATTTTCCAAATAAATATGATATACATCCATGAAATTTGGTTAATCACTAAGTATCTTATTAATTAAGGTTTTTAAAATGACCTCAATACATAAATTCTTCATCCAATTATTTCCACATAGGTCCTTACTTGATATTGAGTTATCCATAATAACATTGATTTGGTTTTTGAATCATGAAACCTTATCATCTATAGAGAACACCTTATGTTTACCATAGATTATTAATTCTTTTATTTATAATGGTTTCCTAAAATATGTGTATTATCCTCTACATATCCCTCTAGAGTGTCATACTAGGTGCACATTAACGCCCATTTTCATATACCATGTTACCCTAAGTCTTTCCCAAAAAACCTTGTCAGCGTTTTTACTCCTAGGTACACCTCCCCCATAACTATATCCACATTCTGTATATAAACATGTCTGTATTTATATAAATTCCACATAATATCTACCTTTCCAATATTTAATTTTATTCTTCTATACATATCATCTAATTATACTATAGGATGACATTTTCTAGCCTATGTTTTCCTAAATCAAGTTCTAAGGATAATACTAAACTTCCTTCGATACTAAATATAGTGACCAAGCCCCAAATAGCTAAAACCCAGGGTCTTCTGTCAACTATACTAGCATTATTACAAGGAATTGTTCTCTAAAAGACAAATCTATTTAGTAGTCTTGGTAAACAAAATACATTAAAGAGTTATTTATTTCATATGAATACTCTAATTACAACATAATTTTTTCTTTATTAAAAATAAAACAATTGAGGATAAATCTAATCCATCTAGGAAATCCTTTCATATCATTCATAGTACAATTCTTGGATTTATAGGGAAATAAAAATAATAAGGGTGAAGTCAAATTCCTTGTAAGGGTAAATAAATAGAAATCAAAAAATAAATAAATTAGTATAAATTAACATGGAAAGGTAAACAAACTAATAAAAAATTCCCTTTAAATAACAAGATAAGAAAAAGTAAATATGGGAATCCATAAAACTAAAACAGATAGCATTTAATCATTGAAATAAAAATTAAATTTATCCATAGATATATTGATGCAAAATCTCAAAGATAAATAATAACTGAAACTAAATGAGGGAAATGTTTAATTGTTGTACGCTAGGTTTCCAAGACACAAGGAACCAGTAATGTCAATATACATTTTATCCATATCATGTTTCATAAAAAATACACCCCATGATACTATTGATGTATCAAGTGGATTTCAAAAACGGGTCCCTAACTTGTAGAACTTACAATGACTTACCTCTAACCCATAGGGATTGCATTAACATGTACCCAACTAGTATAGTGCATGTCCAAAGCATTTAAATAAACAAGTTCCTTATAAAATGTCTGTATTGACTATAGGATATAGTTTTAGTAATATTTTCCCAAAGTATAAAATAACATTCAAATTAAACACCATATAAACAATGGTATATGGTTATTGAAATAACCATATCCATGTAAAATAGTGTTGATATTTAGGGAAAATTCAATTTTAAATGACCATAAGATCTTGAATATTTCAAGGGTAATAAATGGAATCGAAGAAGTGAAAATGAATAAAATTTATTAAAAAATAAATCATATTCCATAAAAACGAAGATTAATATCTTTACCAATATATCATAACCCATGTATATTAAAATAAATAGTTACTTTTTAATAAATAGAAATACTATAAAATGACATTTTGAAAACATTATTGATGAAAATATCCTTCTATTGTGAAATGTCATTTCCAAAACCGTTTAATTGAATATCCATTTTAAAATGTTTTCTTTTAAATATATCCTTTTATACATGCAAAGGAAACATCAATGTAATGGTGCAGGGTAAATATGTACAGGCCTTATGAGGTAAAAAGAATGTTCTTTTTTCATTTTTAATGTTTAGAGAAATTCCTTTTTTATAAAATGAAAAGAAAATTCCATTGAAAACATATGTAGAAGAAAAAATGGGTGATAATTTCAATACAAAATCATTTTTTAAAAAATAAAATATTTTAATAAAACATAGTTTTTAAAAGAAAATGTGTTCTCTGACTAAAGAGATAAATGATGGTGGATTTTCCTAAAAATCATTTTTAAACGCTTTGTACACTAAAGAGTGAAAATTAAATTATAATATCAAAAAATGGTCATGAATAAACAGAGAATATTGAAAGGGTTTATTGAAAAATAGTTATATAATTTTCTAAAATGGAAATTCCATTGAAAAAACATTAAATTATTTATTGATGAAAATAATCATTAATAGTTCTAATGTGTCTCATTCCACTTTCAAGAATATTAAATCATAACCCTCATGAAGTAAAAACAATAAATTAAATCCTTAAATACCCTGAAGATTAAGTAATTCAAGATATAATATATAAAATATGGTATTAGATACACTACACCAAATATTTATCCGGTGAATCAGACCTTCGTCTCACGAATGTAAAAAGTGAGAGGAGAATCAGTTTCCATGTGATTCCATTCTGGTGAACATCGAATAACCCAATGTTTTGTGCATTTAAACCTTTTATTAACTTATAATATTTCCACATTAATATTTATGATAACATATATTATCCTCTTATAATATCTAATTACCCATTTTTTAAAACGTTTAATTTTATTAACTATTTTTTGTTTTAATTTCCTAGTTTTTTTAGTGTGTTTTAACTTATTTTTATCGTTATTATGAAATATATCATGGACTCATCAAATAAATAATTTGAACCTGCACTTTAATGATATATATATATATATATAGATTATATATGTGCATATAGTAGTCCAAAATATTTGGGGATTACAAATGAAGTGTAGTGTTCATGGAGATGGTAGGTCAAACATATGCATGAATGCTAATTTCATTTCATTATTGTATTAAAAAATGAAAAAATAATAATAAATACATAGCTTATAATTACATTATAATATATATGTTATATATTTTACATAGGTTTATTAAAATAATCTGTCATAAATTCCATGTATGGTGTGAATGAGTCACATCGCTATGAGGGGGAGTTAGTTGACCCTTCTGCAAACGTTGTTATCATATTAACACAAACTAGAAAGCATAAATTTATGTTATAAATATAAATTAAAGAGTCCTAAATACATTATAAATATAATATATATGATATATACATAGTTTTTCATTATAAGTTCTTACCATTAATTTGGCTTAGGAAAAATGAACAATCATCGTTTCGTGAGGTAGTAGATCAACGTACAAAGAAATAGTAATTTTGTTACCCTTTATGTGGAAGTGTGTATAAGTGTGTGTATAATAATTATCAGAAAAAAATAATACATTTAGTATAATTTTTATTTATTTATGAATATTAAAATAATATTAAAATAAATTGATAATGGAAATGAAACTAAAATGCTTAAGAAAGTTTGTTACCTCTTAATCGGGTAACTACTTTTGGTTAAAACCAAAACCTTCATTGGATATAATTATCCCAAATGTGAAAATTCAAATACTATTGGACTGATATTATGGATATATTTTGGAAGATATTGGCCAAGCCTATGTGATTTTAGAGGTGCTTGGTTTGGGGAGAGGTGTTGGTCGTTTATATTGAAGGAAAAGGATAAACAAGGAATTTTTGGAAATATGATAGTTGTACACATTTTATTACCAGGAAAAATTCATAAAAAAACTCAATAATGGATGTATAATTTCTAATATATCTCCAAATAATAGATTTTTTAAATTTTATCAGTCATTTAGGTCCTTAAAAAAAATTTAACCCATTGTTAAACCAGATTACACCTTAATAACTATAATTAATTTTATTCAAATTTACTAATCATTATGGTCAAAATTAAGTTGATATTATTAAAATAAAAATATAATAATTATTTAAATGTTTTAGGAAAATTTTATTTAATTAAAATCACATAATCATAAATAATCATATTAATATTAAAATAGGAGACAAACGGTTTAACTAGTATTAGTAGAAAAATTTTCAAAAGATTGATAAGTTTTTATATTCAATTTCACTCTATAATTGATTATAATTAGAAAAATTGATTTAATATCTTAATTATTTATGTAATTGGTATTTACATCGATTTTAAAATATAACATAACATTATTAATTATTTATACTAAAAGGCGGTTTTCAAATAAAATGCTCTATTTTAAAAATTAATCAATAAAATAAAGTTTCTCATAAAAATACCAAATATTAAAAATTGGATATTTATTATATAATTAATCTAATATTTAAGTTTATTTTTTTAAAATAAAATTATAATAGTGTCAAAATTATGATTTAAAATAGGTTCTCCATTAAAAAGTGTTAAAATTTCCTTTTTAAAGATATAGGTCTTTATATGAAAAATACGGTCACTTATTAGGTTATTCATATCTAACATAATGGTCAAATATGAAAAATATATGCTAGAAAATATTAAAAATAAATTCCACTAAAATAATTCACTAATTGTAATAATATTTTTTATTAAGGAAAAACCCCTTTGGAAGCCTAAAAATAAATTTTTTATTTCTTATATCCAATTGGTTTTTATTTTTGTTTCCCATTAGTTCGTAACCGATGAATAAATTTTATATTTATGTAAACCAAAACAATTCGTAAGTTAGTTAATTATATTAATAAATTCTAACATTTCTATTACTTTATGTTATAATATATTAAATAATAAAATTTTCAGAATACATTGTTATTTAGTGAAACTCGGCCTGGTGTGCAATGAAATCTATCGAGGAAGATCTCTATTTCTAGTTACAGAAGCTATGGAGGAAGGCCACTCTTTCATTCAACACATTCTATTGAGGAAGGTCACTTTTTCATGTAATACATGATAACACTATGTTTTGTTGATTAAAGAAATATCATTATTGAATTTATTTAAAATAGTAAATATATAGTAATGTATTATGAATTTATATTTCCATAAATGTTCGGAGTTGCATGTCAAACACACAATTAAAAACAATGTTGAACATTAAAATATTGGGTTTTTATAGTTTAATAGATTGAAAAGAAGGTTTTAAGATTTAGACATCCTATAAATGATATTTCATGATTTCCTGCTAAGAATAGTATTTTTCATATTGTGTTTCTTTCTTATTTTATATAATTTTTGAACCATAAGGAACATTTTTAACATTGAATGTGATAGACAATGTGGTTATTATGTTCTAAAAATGGGATAATAACTGGATTGAAAACTATTTTTATAGTTATTAGTAAATTATAATGATATATTATTAACAACATTAACCTTAACCAACTCACATACTCACCAATTAATAGAAATATATTTTTTTCTAAGATCTTTGGTGATGGATATCATGCAGGAATAAATGATTTATTTACTTCCTATAAAAAATATAGAAATATATGCAGAAGATAATGTCTCAATTGAATGGTAAATTGATTTATGTGTGGAATATAAGGAAATAGATCTATGAATTTTCAAGTTAAATGAAAAGTTAAATGGACCGAAATAATATCCATCCTATATAACATTTTATAATTAAATGTAATATGTGTTGTGAAAATGGGAATTATCCATGTCAGTTACCTAATCAAAGGGATCACTCCTAGACCATTGAAGGAAATATTCTATATCAGTAATTGATGTGGAAATATTTAAGAGTTTTTTTAATATTATATAATTATATTGTAACACCCTGAGATTTTATGAGATATATTATTTTTAATTTCTTTGATTTCTTTTATTATACACTACACCAAGATTATGTTGTACTATATACAACACCGTATTAGTTTGTTGTATATGCAACACTATTCTTGGCTCGTGTTACACACAATTTTAAGTTTGTTTTGTGGAAATTATTCTATGCAACATTAAGTATTGATTTTGATTAATGTATAAATGAAATAAGTGTTGATTATTTAATACGCAACACTAAACAGATCTTTCACTACAAGCAGCCCAGACTTGGCTTACATTACACGTAATCAAGACCTTCTTCGATAGCGTGTGTAGTACGCAATACCAAGTTTCACTAAACAAGATATTATTATATTATTATGAACTAGCAGTTAGGAATGGTAATACACACTTTTTGAAATTTTATAAATTTTATCTTTCAAAATGGACTTCATCTTTGTATTCAGAATATCAAAATTAGCATAGGGTGAATTTTTTGGTATTTCTCTAAAAACAGTTAATTTTCTATGAATATTAAAAACACAAGGTTACGATTTAAAAACCAAATTTTTATTTAAATAATTATTTATTTTATGTAAATTTATTTTTTATCATATTTGATACATAATACCTATAAAAATTCAATTTAATTCATTGGAGTCATTTTATAATAATGTTAGACATATAAAATTTTTATTGAACTTTTCACCGTCTTTTAGTCACCTCCTAGGAGAGTTAAAAAATTTACATAAAACTTAATTTTACCTCTTCTGTGACTAGAATTTTAAAAATCCGAGAGACACGATTGATATCAATAAGTAAAATTGAGTTCAATAAGATAAAAATAATTTTTGGTGAATAGTAACTTTTTACATTTATTTACCACGGTTAAATGTAAATAGGGTAATTAAGGGTAAAAATGTTATTATTATTACCCTAACACATGTCCTAATTCTATTGTATAAGTGTAATTCAACTAAAAAACCTTAGGAATAAAATATTACCTTTTAGGTCCACTTCGAATAGATTAGGACATTTATTATTATTTTATTTAAATAAGAATTAAAATAGTTAAATTCAAAGTTTAATAAATAAAGCATTTTTTATATAGAGTTATAAATAATATAAATTCGACTATAAATATTCATTATAAATCTAAAAATATTTCCTAGATAATGGTATTTTATTTTAAATTTTTATACATCAAGTAAGTTAATTTATGATATAGTGATGATGTAGTAATTACCTTATTAATGAAATATTAACATTATTGATGTTATAAATACCCAAATAAATATAATTTTAGACTTTTTAGGAATTACACTAATTTTATAGGTTAATATGAAATGTTATTATTTATTTAATTAACTTTTTTCGAACTAATCATGCTGTTATGATTTTCACAAAAATCAAGTACCAAATAGTGTCAAAATTGACATAAAATAGTTTTTTTAAAAAATATTATTTTATTAAATGTTATTTTATTCATAAAAATATAAGGTTCGGCCAAATGACTTATATAATGATATATATATTAATAATTTACCACTTGGGGTTCTTTTGGATTTTTATAGTAAGTTTATTAACCATATAGTGTAAGAAAACAAGAAGACATGGTAAAAGTTAAATTATTTAACTTAGAGTTAAATCTAAATGATAAGGTTAAAATGGTAACATAAACATGACTAAAACCTATTTGTTGAAAGTATTTTGACCCATCACCAGTTTAACTTTGAAATAAATCACTTTAGAGTCATTATAAACCGAATATGACTTTATTATAAAATAATATTTTTAGTTTTTCCAAAGGTGCCCCTCTCCTCCCTTGTTAAATAAGAACCCCTTCCTTCTTATCATTACACCCTTTTGAGCATTAAATCTTAGAAAAACCATGCCAATTCCTTTTCTCAACCTCTCTAGTTATATCATAGAGGTTCTTTTCTTCTAAAAATACCAACTCTAGTGCCCTAAGAGTAAGTTTAAAGGAGGTGCGTCGAGGAAGAGGTAATCTCTTCTACCGACTCTTTCAAGTTTCTTTATTCTTCTACTTCCTCTTATTTAGTTGTTTAATTATAAATTAATAACATTAGTATTAATTATATACTTATATGTTATTATAAATATGAAAAAACCTCATTTCACCTTCTATCCATCCTATGGAAAATGAAATCACCGCGCGTGCGTACGAACGGAATACCATCTCCACGTCGTGGTGTAATCTTTTTTTCCATCACCACCTTACATGGATGGGTATAATGGTGTAAATAATAACTATATATGATTATTATAATATCATACTGATTCTATGATATTATATCATCTACTCCAATTCCATTCAATAAATAGGGGAACGATATCATCGCTCGGGTGTACGTACGGATTACCGTCTCCACGACGCGATGAGATTCATTTTCCATGTTAACAATTCAAGAATGATTATAAAGTATATATAAAAAGTAATCATGAAATATATTACATAATAATGCTAATGGATTTATTTATATATATATTTTTCTGTCATCTACATAATTCCATTCAATTCAATAAGGAAAGGAAAACTGCATTCATGCATACGTACGGCCTACTGTCTCCATGAATGGTGTATTTCATTTCATTTATCTATCTATTATATATATATATATATAGAATATATATGATACATAATCATGATTTAAATTATTTATGTAATTAAATCATGATATAAGTAATAATAATATCAAGAACAAAAAGTCTAAACAAGTATGATAAATAAAATGATTTTACCCAAAATGATTATTTAACATGGAATTTTAAAAAGAACGGGTAATATAAAGTAATAATTGAAACATATATGATATAATAACAATGAATATGATTATTTAATAAGTAAATTACACTATTTAAATCATTATACATGAGTTTTGGATACGTATGAAGCATATCAGACCTAATTTAATGGATAATTTTGCAAATCACATTTTTATCCGAGATTACTTATACGTAAGTATTTACTGGGGTAATATTTTTCATCCGTATCAATAAAAATGTTTTCATAAAGTGTTTAATATTATTCCATGTATTTTTATAGTCATTTTTACCCATCTTGAGTTTTACTTTTTGTTATGGAAGGAATCTTGCTTTTGTTTACCATATATTGTACTTTTTGACTTTTCTGTTAAAAGTAAGAGGAGAATGTTTTCTTTAACTTATATGACAAGAATAGATTTCTATGGTTTTATAAAACTTATTTTCATGAATATCAATCTATAAGATTTCATTACTATTTTCAAAAAAAATCTATTTCTTTTAAAATTTCATGGCATTTTTTGAAAAGAAAATGATTTTTAATAAGAAAGGATATTTTCCTCAAGAATTCATTTCAAGTGTCTTATCAAAACCATTTTCCATCTATGATGACATTATTTCATATGTGTATGTTTCAATTATAATTTCTATATGATTTATATGGTTTTAATTTTCTTATTATGAAATGATATCCATTTGTTTTATATGGATTATGTTATGATGGGATGATGTTTATGAAACCCATTTTATTCTTTGGGTTATGATGAATGATTTATGTTTATGTTGTGGCACACATAAGAATGATTTAATTATGAGATGGGGGGACCTATATCTCCCTCAAATGCATTGGGTAAAGATTTATATCTCATGATATAGACATTAATGGAATGGTAAGTTAATCCGGTTCAGTGTTACAAGACTGGAACGAGGAGTGAACTCAATTTAGAAAGGGACATTGTCTACTATGATGGTCATCGCAGAAATGCCTTGGCTAATATGGAAATAATATCATGTTATTGATGTTTTTCCACAATTACAAGTTTTATTCCCATACTATTTTATCATTATTAACGTTCATTTATGATCTATGGCTTATGTATTGCATTGTTTTATGTCATGGCTCACGATTTTGATGTTTAAATATTATTTTCATGTTTTAAAGTTCAAATGTATGTGGTTTGTTTTATTTTATCCATGCTTACCCATACTAAGCATTTGAGATCACCCTTTATATGTTTTCTTTTCCTCAGGATATAAAGAAAGGTTTAATGTAAGAAAAAAAGGAAGATCTTTATGGGAGATATTGAAGATCATTGAATAAGATTAGAAAATTATATTCCGAGTTTCCAAAGACACTAAACTATTATGGTCATTTGGTGACTGTTTTGGTTATGTATTAGATATTCTGCAAAAGTAATGGAATTTCCATGTACGTCATGTTTTGGGTCTCTAAAGTTGGTATCAGAGGAAAGGTTTAGTTAACCTTTGGATGCTAGGATGCCAAAAATTTAGTGAGATCCCTAGAGATATTTCTAAGGTATGTTTAGCGATGTCCCCAAGGTTATGTATAAGTATATGTTATATTCCAAGAATTACGGTAATGATATTTGAATTAATCCTATGAAGTTATATATTGACGGTACTCCCCCTTTATTATGTTGTTTTCCCTGGCATGATTTTTTCCTCTCACTCTATTCTTTTGGGTTTTAGACGATGGATAGAACCTAAAAGAACTGTGTTGATCAATGTAATGGACGATGAAATGATTGTCCTCCAAAACAAACCAACGTTATGGGAGATGGAGTGAAAAATCATATTGTTATACTTACAAAAGCTATGAATTATTCTGGACTTCCAAATGAGCAGAGAAGGGAACAATATTCTATTGAGTCCTTCATGAGGCAACGTCCACCTTCTTTCAGTGGGTCTTCTGATCCACTTATTACTGAACAATGGATTAGTACCATTGAAAATATATTTTATATACTTCGTTGTTTAGAACATGAAAATGTCATTCTGTCTATTTACAATTTAGAAGGTGAAGCAGACCAATGGGGGGACTCCAATTAAGAATACGAGGCCCCGAGATGAAATTGAATCCATGGAATAGGATGGGTTCAAGAACTTATATTTCAATAAGCACTTCCCTCGTATTCTTCGAAAATAGATGGAAACAGATTTCCTTAAGCTTAAGAGAAAAGTTGATGAATATGTTGGTGTATACAAAGTGAATTTTACAAGGCTTACAAGGTATTAATTTGGCTTTATCATCCACCATGAAAGTAAAGTTGATCGATTATTCAGTGTCTTAAAAACAAGACTTTGAAGGGAATTATTTATAAGAGACTTCAGTAGCTAGGAAGAAATTGTGCAATGGGCTATCAAAGTAGAAATGGATGTTGGTGTTACATATCCATCTCATGGTTTTGACAAGAAACTAAAGATGGAGTTCAAGTATAAATCTTAGAATAATGGTGAAAAGAAGATAAATGTTTCCTTAGGCTCAAAGTGTGGAAAGAAGCATGGTGGAGATTGTATTAAAGGGACTATCAAATGTTTTAATTGTGGAAAATAAGGTCATCGAGCAGCTAAGTGTCGAAGTAATGGAAAAAGGGTTTCTAATTATGTGAATAAAGAAGAAAATGCCGAGAACGCACCACCAACACATCAATGCTTCAAGAGCAAGGAACTGGGGCATTATGCTAATGAATGCCCCAATCAAAGGGTTAATGATGATCAACGTGAGCAACCTATTAAGGAAAAGGACAAAGGGAATTCACATGTGATCATTATTAGCAATTTTGAGTATGAAAACGATGTGGTGGAATGATTATGTGTTTATGTAATGGGATTCCAAAATAATGTTGTGGAATCTCATTTATAGTATTGTGGAACCTTGGAATATCTATGTAATGGTTTATTGTGGTTTTCGATAATTATATGGTACCGGTAACAATGAATAGTGATTCAATTTTTTTTTAATTAATATGATATGAACATAATGAAGGGATAAGGAGAAAATTAAATGTTTGATAGTATTCATGAGCTCATGACTGATATAAGGACAAGATTATATCATGGCTTGAGTATATAGAATTTTTGGATTTTGATATGTGGAATGAGTTAACTTTTGACAACATTCATGTTTTCACTAAGGTTCAATGGGTATACATTTTTCAAGAGAATACATGATTAAGGTATTCACATGATTGGAATGTGACCAACAAGATATATGAGGGATAAATGATGGTATTCATTTGCTTGTTATATGACCTTTTTAGTAATCATTCTCTTCATACTAGGAGTTAGAAAAGAATTATTTGGATAAGCCTAAATATTGGAATGTATTATATTGAACATAAGTTTGTATTGTTTAAGGCTAGAAATTTTTTCACCATTATTGATAGAATGTTATCATAGTGTAGATTAAGAAAACGGATAACCTGTAGAATGGGAGACAACCCGCCGCGTCCGACAAGGTTGCGGGAATCAAACCCACAACTAAAGTGCGAGAGGCCTTTATCGCCTACCATTGGCCTACAGGAAGTCCCTGGTTAGTAGAAACTAGTTATATTATATTAAGCAGTATGATAGGTGAATTATAAGTCAATTTTTGGAATTGTATACTATTAACCTCACCAGAGATGGACTTATGTATATTTGATAACTTTTGCTATCCTTATGTTTGAGACAGATCGAATGACCTATCGTTCTATCACATGATCAGCTAACACTTCATGGAAGAAAAATTCAACTTCATTTCCTTAAGAGATGAAGTGGAAATTTTTCAAGGAACAAACAACAGTTAGATTGTACCAAAATCAATTAAGTATTTATTTTAATTCACCAATTATTCAACTTTATGGAAATGATGTTGAAAACAATAAAATGTCATCCTAGTGTCCTTATATTCGATGAATCGGATGGTACATTAAATCATCACAAATTTATGGCTTTTTGATTATTGGATTTTTCATATCCATGTCCTCTACCACTCTCCATCAGAAATTGATGGTTAGATTTTTCTTCCATATCCATATTTCAACCTATGTTCTCCTATGTGGAAATCCAGTGATGAGTCAATCTGGGTAACCGTAACATTTCTGACTTTCCTCATTAAAATGAAGTTTTATTATTCCTTTTTACGATGTGTGTTTCTAAGAAAGAAACATTCAAGTATTAAATCATTATAACCCCGACGAATTTCGAGGGTGAAATTCATTTTAAGGGGGGTATAATGTAACACCCAAAGATTTTAGTATATATATTATTTTTAATTTCTTTGATTTCTTCTATTGTACACTACACCAAGATTAGCTTGAACTATATGAAACATCGTATCAGCTTGTAGTATACGCAACACTATTCTTGGCTCGTGTAACACACAATTTCAAGTTCATTTTGTGGAAATTATTCTATACAACATTATGTATACATTTTTTTTAATGTATAAATGAAATAAGTTGTGATTATCTTATATGCAATGCCAAACAAATCATTCACTACACGCATCCCTGACTTAGATTGCATTACACGCAATCAAGACCTTCTTCAATAGCGTGTGTAGTACGCAATACCAAGTTTCACTAAACGAGATATTATTATATAATTAAGAACTAGCGGTTATGAATGGTAATACCCAATTTTTGAAAATTTATAAATTTTATCATTCAAAAGGGGGTTCATTTTTTGATTCGGAAAATCAAAATAAGCCTAGGGTGATTTTTTGGTATTTTTCTGAAAATATTCAATTTTGGATGAATAGTGAAAACACTGGGGTACTATTTAATAACCATCTTTTTATTTAAATAATTATTTATTTTATTTAAATTTATTTTAAGTCAAAATTGATGCATAATACCTATTTAAGTTCAATGTAATTCATTGGAGTTATTTTATAATAATTATATATATATAAAAAGTTTATTGAATTTTTCACCATCTTTTAATCACCTCCTAGGACAGTTTTAAAATTTACATAATACTTTATTTTACATCTTCTGTGAGTGGAATTTCAAAAATATGAGAGACACAGTTGATATCAGTAAGTAAAATGTGGCTTAATAAGATAAAAATAATTTTGGGTGAATAATAACTTTTTACTTTTATTTACCACGCTTAAAAGTAAATAGGGTAATTAAGGGTAAAAATGATATTATTCTTACCTTAAGACATGTCCTAATTCTATTGGATAATTGTAATTCGACGAAAAACAACCTTAGGAATAAAATATTACCTTTTAGGTCCAATTGGATTAGATTACGACATTTATTATTATTTTATTTAAAAAATAATTAAAATAGTTAAAATCAAAGTTTAAAAACTAAATCATTTTTAATATAGGGTTATACATAAGATAAATTCAAATATAAATATTAATTAGAAAGATAAAAATATTTTCTACAGAATGGTTTTTTATTTATAATTTTTAAACATTAAATAATTTAATTTATGACACAATGATGATGCATTAATTACCTTATTAAAAAAATATTAACATAATTGATGATATAAATACCCAAATAATTGTAATGTTAGACTTTTTATGAATTACAGCAATTTTATAGGTTAATATAAAGTCTCTATGATTTACATGGTTTCAATTTTCTTAAGATGAAATGATATCCATTTGTTTTATATGGTGTATGTTATGGTGGGATGATGATTATGAAACCCATTTTATTCTTTGGGTTATGATGAATGATTTATGTTTATGTTGTGGCACAAGTAAGAATGAATTAATTATGAGATGGGTGGGACCTCTATCTCCATCCAATGCATTGGGTAAAGATTTATATCTCATAAGATTGACATGGCTAGAACAGTAAGTTAATCTGGTTCAGTGTTTCCGGACTGGAACGAAGAGTGACCTCAATTCAGAAAGGTAATTTGTCCACTAAGATAGTCTTGGCAGAAATGCCTTGGCTACTATGGAAATCATATCATGTGATTAATGATTTGACACAATTACAAGTTTTATTCACATGTTATTTTATCATGACTAATGTTCTTTTATGATCTATGCCATATGTACTGCATTGTTTTATGTCATTGCTCAAGATTTTGATGTTTAAATATTATGTTCATGTTTTGAAGTTCAAATATATATGGTTTGTTTTATTTTCTCTATGCATACCCTTAATGAGACTTTGAGCTCATGCTTTATATGTTTTCTTTTCCACAAGATATAAAAAAAGGTTTTAGGTAAGAAAAAATGGAAGATCTTTATCGGAGATGTTGAAGATTTTTCACCAAGTTTAAAAGATTATATTCTGAGTTTCCAAAGACACTAAACTTTTACGGCCCTTTGGTGTATCTTTTTGTAATGTATTAGATATTCCGAAAAAGTAATTTAATGTCCATGTATGTCATTTTTTGGGTCTCTACATATATTATAGAAGAGTTATATCAATGATATTCTAATTATAAGAATCATGAAACATTGAAAGATTTTTTTTCATTACATTGTCATTAAGGATTTGGAATAATATATTTAATGGTACCAACTAGCAAAATAAGAGAATTAGTGGTCAATTGTTGTTCTTTTAAGATATTATTTAGGAAATGATAACTCTTAATATATGATTAACATAGATAAAATAAATATAATATTATTAGTAACCTTGGAATAGGTAAGTGATCTGATAAATAAGTGACTAGTTCACACATGATTAAATTTATTTCATTTTTTATTTCATGTAATATACTCAAAAATCTATGATTTCATTTTTAGGATAACTATTGTGTTATTTTTTTAAACACGTACATTTTAATTGAGGTTTTATGGTGATTTAGGTAAATAGTATGATTTAATATATTATTATATCATGGTATTTAATTTTTCAGAATGTGACTTGATTATCCTATTTATGTTTTTGGTTATAAATGTTAAAATTTATTTTTCAAATGTATTATAGGATCATTTATTTTTTTCATTTTTTATTGGATTTTAATGTGATTCATGATATTTCAGGAGATTTTTTTAGGGTGAGGAATAAATAAAAATTACTATTAACAAAATGGATTTTTTAAGAAGAATGCTATTATGTTTTTGGATATGTAAGATGAAGGGTTCAATATAACATTTAATTTTTAATTTTTCATTAATTTTGAGTTCTTTGATGATATGTGATATTTAGGATATTTTATTAAATGAATGATCTATATAAAACATTTTATATCTTTATTAAATTTTTGGTTTTATTATACATTGTTCTAACAATTTTGTTTTTAGTTTGGAAAAGTGTAATAGAATGTAAAACATGTATGGATGTTATGATCAATTAAAATTTCCTTTTCTTTATTGAAGAATAAAAATGGTATCTTCATTTAATGAGGTCGTATGTTATGTGGAAATTAATAAAATAACAATAAAATGTTGAATTTTTCTTATACAATAGGAGGTATTAAAGTAATTAAATTTTTTCATATTTAATATCAAAATAGTAAATTAATCACTCAATATAAGAAAAGGGCCATAATATAAAAAATATATACTTTTAAATTCATTACTTATTAATTGATCTTATTTAACCCTTCATGGTTTTTTGGTTTCGTGGTGGTTAACTTCTTCAAGCCCATATTCTCTGTTAATCTATTGTATTCATTAGAAATTATTTTTTTTTCACCATGTCTATATATTAACTATCAAAAATATTTATCCTTATTTTGGAGCCCATGTATGTGGTATTTTAGGTATCCATAATGTTTCTCACATCCCTTTTCAAATGATGTTTTATTATCCCTATGTTTCACGTGAGTATTCAACAAAGTTATTATCAAATATTGAACCTATAATGGATGAGAAAATATTATGCGGCGGAAATTTATTTCGGGGATATAATATAACACCCCAAGAATTTATAATAAATATTTATTTTAAACAAATTTCACATCTTATATAACCTGAGATACATGAAACAACAATTTATAAGAATTATGATAAAATATTTAAATATTATTTTTAAAATGTGACTGTTAAAATAGAAAAATTAAAATTAGTGGTATGAATATCAGAAAACAATATTATTAAAACTATTTATAATGGTATTAGATAACTTAAAATTGATCAATTATCATTAATTTGATTTTAAACATCACAAATATGTTTTCCTCAGAAAAGAGTTTTCATTAAAAAATTAGGGGAATAATAATAAATTTTAGTCAATTTTATAAAAAAATTACAAAAAATAAGTTGATTTCAAATATCATCATATAAAATTGATCATTATTTTAAATTTTAAGAATTTTTGGAAATTATTGATTTTATAAAGTATGGTATAAAATGATGATTTTTCATTGTTTTTTATGAATTTATATTATAATTGGTTTAAACAACCTAAAAATATTGTATAATTAAAAATAGATACCAAATTTCAAATGATTATATATATATTTGGTTAAATATTTTCCTTTAATTTTCAATTATTATGAATAGTAAATGTGGTAAAATTTATCGTACTAGAAAATGGTATATCCAGTAATTCAGGTAAATTTGAATAAGATAAGGACATAATAACCACTGTAAAACATTACAATACTCTATTTTATTAATTGTGTTTTAACATAATCATCCATATTTCTTTATGATGGAAAAAAAATCCAATTTTATTTTCAAATTTCTTATATATTATTTTATGTAAATACAGAGTCAAAAATGTCAGTTTGTTACTATTAATACTGATTATTTTTTTAAATAGATAATATCTGATTATTTTTTGTTAAAAATTGAAAGTTTAAATATGAATTTATTTTTTATCTCATGGAAATTCATTTTAAATATTTAATGTTTGATAATTACCTTAAATACTTATGCAACACTGATATGGCGCTTTTGGAAGCTGTAAAAACCCCAAGTAAATGAATTGGAATCTCTAAAATTAATTTTTTCATAGTGATTGGTAGTTTTAAAATAAATTTATTAAAAAATAAAAACATATAATTGATGTTTTAAAATTTCTATATGGGGTGGTCCTTTTGAATAACTAAAAATAGGTCCCCTATTTGGATATATAAAAGAGAACTACAGAAGAAGATGTAATAGTCTTTACAGACTCTTTCAAGTTTATTTCTTATTCTAAATACTTTAAATATATTGAATGCATTTTAAAATAATAAATTAAGGATTATAAATATATAATAATATTTTATTATTATTATTATTATTTAAAAAAAATTTCCATTTTTTTCTATCTTACAAAAAACTCAAAACATTGTTCGTACATACAAACGGGTTACTGTCTCCATGAAGTGGAATTATAAATTTTTTATTTCCATTTTACATTCTTGGTTACAAATATGTAACTACTGAATATATATAATATTTGTGAAATTATTCATATTTTGAAGTTATATTATCATTTCTTCCTTATTACCATATATTTTTCATGAAAATGATAATGTTGATCATTCGTTGTTGTGAACTACCACCTCAATGAAGTTTTGTAATTGTTTTCATTTCTGGTATATAAGAATAGTAATAAGGATTGATTTAATTAAACAATTATATATATAATATATAAAAAATTTATAAATGGTATTTATTATTTTCCATTCGTTGGTTTAATCTTTCAAAAATTAAAAACAATGTTCATGTGAACATTCATGTTACCGTCTATATAAACGATGTTATTAATCTTTATATCTCTATATTTTATGGATTAGTTTAAAAATATAAATATTTAACATGTATTATATTTATATCATTAATATAATTATTTATATTATTGATATATGACAAATATTAATGGTCACTACAAAATCAAAACAAGCCTCAAAACAAATTAGTTAACACCAGAAATAATGATAATAATAAAATATTGTAAACAACCAGGTGATAAACAATAATAGATGGATCATATATGATATTATTCATATAAATATAGTTATTTAAGATAATTATAATAAATAAAAATTTATTATGTATGAGGTTAAGAAAATATATGATGAAATTTCAACTTATGGTAATGTGTTTCTTAGTTTAGTTTTCTTCCATTGGGATATAAAATATCTTCAATGACATTGTTATGACATGATGATGTGTGAATTGATCTAAAAATTATTTTTAATTTTATTTGTAATTTTTTATATGGATTTGATTTTTTGACACATAATCACTTCAATAACCAACTCTCTATTAAATGAGATAGTCTTTCTGAAGGATTTATTCTCAATTTCCACTCCATTGAGGCATTTGTTTTATTATGATCCTACATTCTTTTATGTGGTGTATATACTTCACCTATTAGGTATTTAACATGAATATATATATATATATATTCATGATGATTCACAATCCAATTCTTTTTAGACTTTCAATAAAAAATTTAAAAGAAATATCGATCATATTTCTCTTCCTGGTCGGACTTATTCTTCTTCTATATCATTATTTTTTATAAAAAATAAAAAGTCATTTTTATTCACACAAATTATTTATTAAATAATTTTTATTTTATCATTGAATTCAAACATGTTTTTAATGAAACATTTTTTATATATTTTCCAAAATGTTCATTTTCAAATTTCGTTATTGAAACTCAAAAGGAATGTTTTGTTTTTAACGTATTCAACGTAAATTAACTTTTTTTCCACCATGAACATTATACACTCATTAAATTATTCTAAAACATTCCAATTATTTTAAAAATAAAACTATTTATGAAAAATATGTTGTCATTTTACTTTAATTTTATTCAAATATTTAAAATACATTATTTTACTATAAAATATACTTTTATAATTCTCATCTATCATATGTTGATTAATTTTGTGTTCATTATCTTTATTTTGAAATATTAAATTTATTTTGATAATTTGAAATCAAATATATCATAATTGTATATAATTTGTGTATCAGGGATAGGATGATTGAACAAATTATATACCATTTATATATATGGTTTTTTACTATGAAATTTGTTTGATTGACTATGGAAATGTTGAAATTTTGTATTCATTAATGTATAAGAATATTTTTTTATGAAGAATATTGACCATGAATTAAATTGATCATTTAACATTTGATGATTTAATTGGACATGAATTGATTCGAGGTATTAGATTTATATGTCCGCTTAATGAATCCAATTGTATCATGAGATAACATAGATGGATATCCTTATTAAATGGGGTTTTTTGGTTTATACAAACCCATTAATTAATCATTCTTTCTACAAGGTCATGATTGTAATGATATCATTTTGTATGAGATCATGAAATCTAATATTAATGATTTCATTCATAAAGGCACTCTTAAAAATCGGGCATTGAACACTTCTAGTAAAAGTTATTTATCAGTGATATAGAAGTTCTAATATTGTATATTATTTTAAATCATTATCTTTAATAGTGCTCGTAAAAAGTGCAGATAAAGTCCTGTATTATTGGTGTTTTTTAGCATTGATAAATGGGGCCTTTATTAGTGCTTGTTTTAGCGCTGTTAGTGCCCACATTTATCTGTGCTTTTTTAGAGTTGATAAAGGTCCCCATTAACAATGCTAAAAAATATTGATACACGCCCTAATGATAAAGGGTGTTAATCACCCCCTTGTATCATCACTAACTCTTTCTTTATCAGTTCCCCCCTGCCCACTTTCTCAGCACTTCCCCCACCCCTTTATTTTCACATTAGCATGTGCCATTACCTCTAGTGATTTTTGAAACTGGGACCTCTAACATATACACTGCTACCTGTCTAATCACCTATACTATTTTTTTAAATTTTTTGATATATCAATATATTTATATATATTTCATTATATTTTTTTATTCATGAGTTTATATATATTTTTACATATATTTATATATATATTTATATATATATATATATATACATTATATATATATATATTTATATATATTTTTTTAAAAAATATTTTTTATATATTCTTAAAAATCGATAAAAACATTAAAAAACATAAAAAGACATAAAAACATTAAAAAACTATGAAAAACCCCGAAAACAACTAAATATAATAAAATAGCCATAACATCTGATCTAGGAGTCCTTTTTACATCCAAAACCAGTAAAAAATAAGCTCATTAAACAAGATTTGATATGATATGTTGTAAAATCCAAACAGATACCTAGATTAGAAGTTATAGCCATTTACATTTTAAGAAACTGCGGTTGGTGACTAAAAACACATTATTGGGGGCCTTCATGAAATTTTTGGGGGTTGAAAAATAGGACAATGCTAATCAACCTTACTCCTAGACCCATTGTGTCATAAAGCCCATTACAGGATTTTATTTGATTTGTGGTAGTGCCCAAACGAACACACAGATCAAAAGTTATCATCATTTAAAGTTAGAGTTCAATTTTTGCCTTCTTTTAAATATATTATTTCATAATCTATTGATTATTTAATAATATAAATATAATTTGGTATTATCACATTTAATAAGGTTTTATTTGACTAGTTTTGGAGCTGAAATAGGCTCCCAGATCTAAATTTATGATATTTTCATGGTTTTTAGGGATTTTAGGGGTTTTAGAATTTTTCACAATTGATGGCCTTTCCAATGGCCATAAAATATATAACAGATATCCATTTCCCCTCTACCACATATCAAATTGAATCTCGTGATTTTATCTATTCCACAATCACCCAAAAGGACTATCAACCACCTCTATTGAGTCCAAAAAAGGCCCACAAGACAATTAAATTGTTATAACTTCTTCTATGTGTGTTTGTTAATGAAATATATTTTCTTCTTAAATATAATCATTATCAATTCTAGTAAAATCATAGATAAAGAGGGTAAGTTACCAGTTCCTATAAGTAAGCACTGATAAATCCCAATATTTTGTCAGTTATTTTTTACAAGCGTGGATAAATACCCCTCTTTATTAGTGTTATTTTAGAAGTGCTGATAAATTCCCATTTTATTAGTGCTTTATAACAATCACTAATAAATGGGGGGGCCTGATCACTAAATTTTCATATTAACAAATAAATTTCACCATTTAATAGTTCTTTTTTATCACTGTTAAATACCCCCCTTTAACATAGAAAAAAATACCATTAAGGATCCCCTTTTACAATGCTTATTCTAGTGCTAAGAAAGGTGATTTTAGTAGTGCTTTTAGGTAGCTCTGCTAATACCCTAGCGTAAGATAAATCATGTTTTTTAGTATTTATAATTCATTAATTATTTACTATGATATTTCAACATTGATATTATGCATGGATTATTTTTTTCTCTATTTATTAGTTAAAAAGAATGTATTATTATTAATTCACCATTCTATATTGATTATGCCTTATTTACTCAGGATATATTTTGTTGAATATATTCCTCACTTAATAATTGAGGTTACCCTTCATTTTTTCCATTACCGAGGATATGAGGTTTTATATTTTGAATGATATCAAGTATGAGATAATTTACCTTATTATATATATTTTATATTTCCCAAAAAATTAGAATTGTATATCTATCTAGTTCATCAAGAATACTAAACCTATCAATTAGTTACAATGATATCATATGTATATTAGGATAATCTAATCTTGTAATGATTACCTCTAGGACACTAGTGTTAAAGTTTTTACACAACAAACTTGGAACCACTCTTCATAACTTGGGTACATGGAATACAAAAGATGGGTGATCTCAAATCATCACTAAGGGTAAACATAAGCATTAATGATTGAATTTCATTAGTTTTCATAATATATGAATAATAGTAAGATGATGTAATTAATGTTCATGATAGTAATATAATAAAATTAATATCCCTCAAAACATCGATCACACATTAACACTATAACACAATTCAATAGTCATATATATTAATATTCATGAGTTATGTAAATAAGACCCTTGAGAAAATGATCAATTAGAATCGCATAGATATCAAAGAGAAAACGTGTTGGTATATTGAAAAATTGTCTTTATAAAACAATTAAAATAACCCTTATATATGGGATATCATTACCATGAAAGTACACATAATCTCTTAAGAGTAACATGTTAATGGGTTAATTATAACACCTTTTAGGAGTTTCCCTTATTCTACTCACTCCATTTTCATTACTGAATGCATTGCATTGCTATATCAGGATCAGTAGTTATTATGAGCTATGTTGATCTCATCCATCATTCCCAAAAATTTAAATATATCATATCATGAAAAAAATATAATATTTCACTTTTCTATATAATAGCCTTCAAAACAATTGTATTATCTTTGTAGCTTTGTTATCCCTATGAAAAGAAATGGATTCCATTTAAATATCATTGAAAAAAACATAATCCATTCCAATAAATATTTTTTATGGTATAATTTCAACATATTCTAAGTATAGAATATGTAACATCAAGGGTTAATAATAGTGATGAATATAAATACAATGAAAATAATTTTAAAAAAAACATTATGAAAATATTCATTCAATTTTGAAAATGAATTTTAGAAGAATAAAACTTATAGAACATTATGAAAAATATTTTATTTTAAAACAAACCTGGAAAATTATAAATGAATTTTAAAAAAACTAATCATTGATGATAGAACAAATTTTTTTCACTCCATAATCGTTAAAAAATATTCAATTTATAGCTTCAGTAAAAAAGTACCTTGTTTTGAAAATGACAAGATTATCCTTATTAATCATTTTTTTAAAAACTAAAACATGGGTGAAAATAAATATAAAAACTGATTGAATAATAATAGAAAAACTTTCCAAAAAACATTTTAGAAAACATGGTTTTTGAAAAAAAAGGTTTTCTAGTCCAAAAAATAAAAATAAGGTTACCTTTTTCAAAAATAAATTCTGAAAAAATTTGAGTTCCAAATAGAGAAAATCGGTACCTAAAATAAGAAATTATATAAAAAATATAGGTTAATAAAAAATAAAATTGGTTTTTATAGAAGGATCATATTATTTTCCCTCAATTAAATTCATCTATTAATAATCTTGATTGAAATGTGATTGAACCATAAATCCATTACCGCTTGGGTTACTTATGAATCATAATCCCTATTAATTGATTAATTTTATAAACACATTAAATATCATGATAATAAAGATATTAATTATATAACAGGTGAAACATGAAGTATATAAACCTCTTAAAAGAAGATAGGTTCATGACTTAACATATGTCCCAATGAATATAGTTTGAGCTGATGATACCTTTCAACTTTCTTAACATATGAATCAAAATATCTTGAAATATATAAACTTATATTTAATTTTAAATTATTATAATTTTTATTATAATAATCAAAAAAATAATTTTATGGGAAGTGTATATAGAAAATAAAAAAACAAGTGGTTAATATGGTATATTTATTATAAAAATAAAATTGTGATATGAAGTTCCAATGTATAAAAATGATGAATTGTAACTTAAAATACTATTATGTTTAAAATATTTAGGAAATAACATGTAAATGGAGAATTATATATACTATATACAATAAATTCATTTTATATCATTAAAATATGATCTGATGAAGGTAAATTTAGATGAAAATCATTACCTTATGTTCTACATTCCTATATATGTCCTTTTAAACATATATAATAAACTCATGTCTATTATTTTCTTTTATATAAACAATTTATAGAATTAATACCCTATACTTAAACCATGTATTTCATTTAATTCTATGATATATTTAATTACTCAATCACGTTAGGTGTTTTGAGGACAATGCATATCTTCAAAATAAATTTGATATGTTTATCATGATCAATGGTATATTTCCACATCAACACCATAATAATAAGGATGAAAAAATTATATATTTAAAATATTAATTATACTTTAAAAACACTCTTCTTTATAGTTATCATAAATTCATTATGTTACGGTCCAATAAATAGTAGGTTATACATATTCAAGAGTAATGTTTTAATTTTTTAAGAAACATAAATAAAAGATTGTGTGTATTGTTTTATAGTTCTCAGATTATTATTATATATAAAATATTATAATATCTCTTTAAATAAATTATATATACTTTCCATTTAATAACCCTAACCCTAGGAAAAAAATATGGGGTCTAGTTTATTACTATTTTATAAGATACAAAAGACCTTCTCCCAAAGGAATAAATAGTTTAGTGATCTTAATGAACCAGATACATAAATTATTCCGATAATACATTCAAAATATTAAATACATAGAATAAAAATACTTTTAAATACTTTATATTATTCATAAAATTAGTCTTCAGATCACTGGGAAAATTAATCATATAATGGTTGTGTTGACATTCATTTTAAAATAAATATAAAGTAGAAGCTATAATGAAAGGGTAATCTATAATCCATATTGAAAAGAAAATATAATAAGAAACACATTCAATTTAATTAGTAACATGGGAAATATATATACAAGGAAAACATCAATTCATTAATCTCATTATTAATAATAACAAAATTCTCAATAAATAAAATACCTAAAATATGATTACAACATCCCAGACATGATGATATCTATTACTATCAAGACCTAATGAAAATACAATTTAATTGATGTGTAGGTATACACCCAAACCCTCTTTATTTGGAAAACTATTTTTTCACATGAGACATGTTGATGTATTGAATGGATATATAACTTTAATCCCCACCTATCTTTTTTTGTATAATTCCATCATCATATATTGATTTTAATTCATAATGATATACCTTATCAAAAAAATATATTTAGTGAATATATAATAAAGAGTTTATATATTTCCACATTCAATCAAAGAATAATAAAAGTACAAAAATGTTCGCATAAATGGTATACTATTTAGAAATTAATCATATCCATGATGCAAAAAATATAGATAAACATAAGAAATGTAATTTTTTAATGATTGTAATAATCTTAATTTTTCATTGGAAAGTTAACAATAATAAAACAAATCTAGAGATCAGAGATGACCATCTATTCAACAGAAATAAATGGATTCTAGTAAAATCATATCTTTTGGAAATTTTAATTGAAATATTAAAATAATGATTAACAAATGGATTTTATTTTTTAAAACTATTGAAATTATTTATAATGATATAAATATCCTATAATAATTATATAATCAAGGATGCATATTAATTACGTATTCATTTAAAACATTCCTTTTTAATTTTTTTGAAGAATGTTTGAAATATATACACTACCAAAACAGAAATAATATCGACCATTATTTCAAATTTTTCTTTTCATCATTATATTTCCTATGAGTATAAATGTTTGTAACATATATATATATATATATATATATATATATATATATATCCATAATAAATATCAATATTAATATAAAATGTCTTTATTTTAAGAGTAATATATTATATATTTCTTTCAATGAAAATTTTATCCATCCAATAAAATAGGGATTTTAAAATAAAATCCAACCTCTTTAGAAACATTAAATTTTTAACCCATTAGAATATTAAATTCAAATGAAACTATAATAATCCGTAATTAATTTATATACATGATAAATAACTCAAATTTTTAGCATATAAATAAAATAAAATATAATAGGTGCATAGTACCAAATATTTTTAATGGAGTGGAAATTGATATGAAATCTCTTACCTCTAATATGACTAACTATGTGAATTATTTATCTTTATGAATTTTCCTCAACAAACCCCATTACCCTAGTAACCCGATAACAAATCCATCTCTATCATGCATTCCCAATTCCAATGGTTTGGGAACTAGAATATGGAATCATACAAAAGGAATGTGGGAATAAATTTTCCATATTCATTGGGAATGAAGATAGACAAGTCTATATTAATACAAGAAAAAAATCTGAATTGACAAGTATAAGTGAATTCCAATTTGTAAATAACCGAAGTGACTTTAGAAAAGTACTTGATAATTTTAAAACACCCCAAGACCCAGCAGACACATATCTCTAAACTCAATGATCAACTAATATTATGACCTCCAATTGGCACTTTACCCTTGATCAAACCTAATGAAGATAACATCCAAACAAACAATTGAAAATGTAGGGTGTGATCAAAAATACCAGAAGGGTCAAAACAAGGATTCCATAAAGAATTCTAAAATTTAATTAATCAACTAAAATTTTCAATTTTAAATAAATGTTTAAGGCATTTTAAAAGTGTATTATAAAAAATAATTATTTACATTTCAAGTGATGGAAATACATTAAACAAATGGTTTGATAAAAATTTTATATAAATTTTTTTATGTAAATTCAAAAGGAATGAGTAATAAATTTACAAAAAATAAATGAAATAATTTCAAAATATAAAAAATGTAAAAAACTATCATCATCCAAGATCGTTGGATAGTTCTAGGCTACCGGATCCTGAAAAACATGAAGGTGAATCATGGAAATATGTGTTCACATAATAACTAGTCAAAGAGGACTCATCACCATCCCTGATGGGATGTGACATGTTGCACTATTTTTTTCAATTTTTAAAGAATCAAATTATTGTTATCTCAATAACTCACTAACTAACTAGGATTACAAGTTATCTAATACAAATCAATGATGGATAATTTATTTTAAGACTTCTTAAAATAAAATTAATCCTAATTTCCTATTTATAATTTTCCAATATCCATTTAAAAACTATTACCCTGGTTTTTATTCATATCATGAATTTCCCAAGATAAAACTAATGGGTTTCTTTCAAAATAATTTTATTCCATATTTTCGATACAACTTTTCAATCAACTTCATCGAATAAATTTCATAATTTGAATTAAAAAATTCCTATTTTAAAATTCATTCAGTTTCACAAACACACCACAAATAAATAGAATTAGGGGTTTTCCACAATCATTGGGGAATCCAATTTCAAATCCCCATTTCAAAGTAATTGGTCTTTCAATCATCCAATCGAATGAAATTTCATTCATATCAATAAATTCAATTTCAATAGAACAATTATATTAAAATCAATACATTTAGGGTTAGAAAAATTTTCCAACCAAAATATAACTATATACCTCGGGATCATGGGATATCGGAACACAAAGCTTTAATTAGAAAAATCCAATGAAGAACACTGAAAAAAATTATTCTAGAATAAATCTTTGATTGAAGGTCAAAAAATATGGTACTAGATCCTATAACAACACAATGATAAAAAAAACCAAGGAAAGAAATACGAGAGAGTGGAAGAAATAGAATATGAAGAGGAAACCTACTATGTAGAGATTAAATGGTGTATTCCTATATTTGATTCACTTTTTTAAGTGTTTATGGGGTCCCAAATCACACATTATGAGATCCTATGTAAAAGGAAAATGTAATGGGGTTATATAGACCAATCAGTCATCTAAAAAGGTGGATTCTATAATTTAAAAAAAAAATCAGAATAAAAAAATCATATACACACATTTAGCTGGGGCCATATGGTATCACAAATAGTGTCACTAGTCATGTGTCCCTTTTAATTGGGTTTCCTAGTTTCTCCTTAGAGGGAACAAGGTTTTTCATACCGTGTGACATCCAGGAAAAACCCCAATATCTATATTTTCATGGTTTCCTTAGAGAGGTTGGTGTAAGAACCTAGATCTTCCTTTCAATTATGATTTCTGTTCAGGTTATTTTTTAGGAACATCGGTTTTTCACGAATTTTTTTAAGTAAACACCATGAAATTTATGAGTACACATTGTGTACTCAGTTACCATAGGTAATCGTGTGCTGGACGTGCATCGGCCATGCACACGACCAAGTTGGGGTGACCTAGAGGCCACCTAAAGTGGAGTATGGAAACGGATAGTACATGTCATGTACTTCAAAATTACACACCGTGTACATTATTTTTTTTCATTAAATTCACTTTAGTTGCATCTATGAGCCAGAAAGCTCTCCTTCTAGGCCTCATTTGATTGAGAACTCAGTATGACAGTTAATATTTGATGAACCCCCGATCAAGCATCCATCCTTCTAAATGAACATCATCGGTTGTGTTGGAATCGTATCAGTGAGTTCTCCCTTCACCTAGAGAATCATATTTTGTTTTCTCCTCTTTCGTGAGTTATTGTGGGTTGAACATTTTATAAGTTTTCATAGATCAATGGCGTTATAAGGGGATTCAAGCCTCGAGGATCATGAATATTGATCTCCTAATGCCATGGTTGGTGGTTTGTTCCTTTCTGTTGAAATTCTTTGAGTTTTATGTGCAACGTCTCCTAATACCCATGAATGAGGTATTGTGCGTTTACCATTTTATCCCTATTTTTTTTGCTATGATTTTATACATGATTAGATAATATTTGACAATGAATAGGGTGAATTGATGAGCATTGGACGTGTTTCCCATGCATGTCATTCCTATTTTGACCCATTGGATATAGTTTTCTTGTTAGGTGGTTGTTTACATTTCCATGCATATTATTGTAAGATGGTGTGATTGTGGTTTTGGTATACTATTATGTTGTTGAATTCTATCGATGTAGTTCTTGAGGATTACCGTGGTCGATATGCGCTGCGACACTTGCTTCACTTACATATGGTTGTGTGAACTTGATGTATAGACTATAGGAAGAATGGATGTAAGGGCTTCTCCAGAGTCTCTTTCTTAGTTACGATGTGAGAGCACAAGGGGAATTGGCATTGAGTGCTTTCTCAGAGATATTGTAGTTCCTCGATGCAGGCCACATATGGAATGGGACGAAAGTGTTTCCCAAGAGAACCTTTAGTTATGATATGATACTATATGGGGAATTGATAGTGAGTGCTTCTTTAGAGAGTATATGCTTATGTTTAACCAGAGGGCTAGACTGGGTGTACTTCCCAGATGGTTGCTTGTACTTGTTAGATAGGACCAGAGGCAATAGGTTGTGGGTACTTCCCAGAGGGTTACCGTTGTTATAGCTACTTGCTTTCATTTCTAGGTAGGTCCAGAGAGGATAGGATATGGGTACTTTCCAGAGGGTTACCTATTTGTGTTTATCTTCTTGGTTTGTTATTTCTTGATATTGAATCTATGGATTTTTTATTGTTATATACTTTACTATTTACTGTTTCCTATAATTTTTCTTGACATATACTCATTGACTGTTAGGAATAAATCTAGTGGTGGTTTTCTACTAGGATTTAATCCCACACCCTGTTTGGGCCATGCTTTTGGGCCAAAACAGATTATATTGTAGCATGTATAGACATGGGTAAGCACTGTTCTACTTCAGGTACTTGATATGTTGTGGAGCTGGAGAGAACGGGACCAATCTTAGTCTTGCGATGATGTGGAGGTGGTTACTATTTTTTGTACATGGTTTATTACTGTATTTCATCATTGTGCTTTGTTTCACTGTTGTCCTATACATATGTATCATGAATCATTTTATATATATGATCTAATTTATTTTATCACTCTTCCACAATTTATTTTTGTATGATTTTATTACTCATTCTACTCTTGTATGTATTTTTTTTACTACAGCTGTGTACTCTGCAAATGAGGGCATTGTTTCCCCACTATCACACCCAAGGCTCTCACTACTAGTCACCATCCTCTCACGTTTAGGGGGATGCAAAGGAGTCTAGAGTACCAACTTCCCTTTGATTTTAACCTTTACTATTAACCTAGGAACGGAAACGCAGTGGAAGATGCATTGAGCAACAAGACCCAGATACAGATAGTTCAAGAGGCCAGTAGTGAGTGGCATCTAATGGCTCTGTTCTCTGAGATGCATTTGGAAGTACATGATAGTCGGGGGTAGACATTTATTTCTTCTATAGTTGTTACATCTTATCTTTTTGATCAAGTGAAGATAATGATACTATCAGATTCAGAATGCCCAGTCTAATGAGAGAGCGTGTTTGGGGAGGACCCTATTCCTGGTTGAACCATAGGCAAGGATGAGATCTTGTGTTTCCAAGGGCGTGTATGGGTGCCAGCTGAAATACGTGAGAAGCTGATGCAAGAATTTCATTCCTTAGTTTGGGAAGGTCATCTTGGTGTCACCAAGATGTATCGTGATCTACACTTCTTGTATTAGTGTCCATGTATGAAGAGGGATGTTTCTAGTTTCATCATGAGGTGTTCCACCTTTTAGCTGGTGAAGGTGGAGCATCAGCGGCCAGTAGGGATTTTGAAATAGTTAACCATTCTAGATTGGAAGTGGAACGATGTCATGATTGATTTTGTGATAGGGTTTCCAAGGTTGCTATGAGGAAATGATGCAGTATGGTTGTCATTGATAGAATTACGAAGGTAACTTGCTTCTTTCTGATCAAGAAGTCCTTCGGTGTTGATGAGTTGGGACAGTTTTACATCTGTGAGATTGTATATCGGCATGGGGTTCCACAATGCATTGTTTTAGATAGGTATTCTAGTTTTACTTCTCGGGTATTGCAGGGGCTTTATAAGGCTTTAGTTACACTAGTTCTATTAAATACTCCTTTCCAACCCGAGACAGATGGCTAGTCTGAGTGTACGATTTAGTTTCTTAAGGACATGCTACGAGCATGAATATGGGATCTTGGAGGATCTTCGGAGAAGCATATACCTCTTGTCGAGTTTTCCTACAACAATAGTTTTGAAGAAACTATCAGATTGAACCTTATTAGGATTTATATGGTAGGCCATACTGATCACCCTTTTGTTGGCTGGAGGAAGGAGATGCAGCTTTGATGGGACCTCGTCTTGTTCAGGAGACCACAGTGTAGATAGAGTTGATTTGAAAGAGGATGGCTACTACATAGTCTCAACTAAAGTCTTATGCGGATTATCATAGACAAGCAATGGAGTTTGAGGTCGGGGATCAAGTTTTCTTGTGTGTAAAATCGAGGTTGGGACACAAGAGGATTAGGAGACAAGTTAATCTTTAACCGAGGTATGTCGGGCTATTTGAGGTGTTGGAGAGAGTTGGGTCGGTTGCCTATCGGTTGTAGTTACCTCAGAGGTATCAAGATAGGCATGACGTATTCCATGTTTCGCAACATCGACGTTACTTTTCATACTCATCTCATGTTTTCCACACCAAGGAAGTTGAGAGGGAAGTGGATGCATCTTTCGAGGTGCATCATATCTGTATTTTCGATCACAATACATCGGTTATCTATGGATATTCTGTTCCTCTGCTAGGAGTGCTATGGGAGCACGAGCGAGTACATGACGAGACTTGGGATAGGTAGGCTAATGTACAATCGTAGTGGCCGGAGTTGTTCAAGGTTTCTTCTTCTACTTCACAATTCTTAGGAAATTCGTGGGTGAATTTCATTAGGGGGGAATTTTCTAATAACCTGGATCTTTTTTTTCAGGTATGTTCTTCTTTTCTTGTCGTTTCTAAAAAAAGTGGTTTTTCTTTAAATTTTTGAAGTACACATAGTGTACTTTTCGATTAAATGGTATGTACTCAGTTACCATAGGTAGTAGTGGGATAGCTAGCAGCCAGGCACACAAGCATGTGGGGTGACATGGAGGCCACCTAAAGCAGAGTACGAAAATTGAGAGTACACTCCATGTACATCAAAAGTACACACTATGTACTATTTTTTTTCATTAAACGCACTGGGGTCATGTCTAATCGCCAAAAATATCGCCTTGTTGTTATTGTTTGACTGAGAGCTCCGTATGGCCGCGGATCATCAACGATACCCAAAGCGAGCATTCGTCCACCGAATCAAACACCATCAGTTACGTTGGAATCGCATCAGTGTGTTCTGTCTTCTCCTAGAGCATCATCTTCTATTTTCTCCCCTTTTGTGAGTTATCATGGGTAGAACATATTAAAAAATTTAAAATATTTTTGGTTTTCTAAGGCAATTCAAGCCACAATTTTCATGTTTATTGATATCCCAACACTAAGAAGGTGGTTTGTGCCTTTTTGTTAAATGTCTTTGAGTTTTATTAGCAAATTTTCTCAATACCCATGAACTAGGTATTATGTGTTTACCTTTGTAGCAATATTGCTTGTCTGCTATGCTTGTATGCTTGGGTAGATGATATTTTACAATGAATAGGGTGAATTTATGAGCATTTGATGTCATTCCCATGCATATTTTTTTCTGTTTTGACCCTTTGGGTCTAGTTTTCCATTTAGGTGGTTGTTCACTTTCCCATGCCTAGAATTCTAGGATAGTGTGAATGTTGTTTTATTATGTTTTAATGTTGTAGAATGCTATACAAGTAGTTTCTGAAGGTTACATTGGACAATATGCACTGTGACACATGCTTAATTTATATATGGCTATGTGAACATGATGTATAGACCATACAGAGAATGGACGTAAGGGCTTCTCTAGAGTGTATTTCCAAGTTACGATGTGAGACCATAGGGGGAATTGACGTTGAGTGATTCCTTAGAGAGTATATAGTTCCTCGACATAGGCCCTAGATGTAATGTGATGTAATTGTTTCATAGGAGCACCTTTAGTTATGATACAAGACTATATGAGGGAATTGATAGTGAGTGCTTCCTTAGATATTCTATTCTTAATGTGGACTAGGTGGGTAGACTAAGGGTATTTCCTAGAGGGTTTCTTGTACTTGTTATTTAGGACAAGAGGGGATATGTTATGGGTACGTAATAGAGGGTTACCTTTTTGTTAGCTTCATGCTTGTGTTTCCAGGTAGTACCAGAGGGGATAGGCTATGGGTATGTCTCAGAGGGTCACCTGTTTTTGTTTATCTTCTTGCTTAGTTGTTTCTTGATATTGAAACTGTGGATTGTTTAATATTGAGTACTTTCATGTTTAGTGTTTCTTGTACTTTTACCTACCATATACTCATTTAATGTTAGACACGGATCTCGTGGTGGTTGCCTACTAGGATTTAGTCTCTCACCCTGTTTATGCCATGCTTTTGGGCCCAAACAGATTATATTGTTGTAGGTATAGACAAGGGAAAGCACCCTTCTACTTCAAGTACTTGACATGTTGTGGAGCTGGAGAGAATAGGACCAATATTAGGCTTGCGATGCTGTAGAGCTGATTACTATTTTTCTTTTGTACTTGGATTATTTCTGTATTTTAGCATTGTTCTTAGTTTTGCTACTTTCCTAGACATATGTATCATACTTCATTTTATATATGTGCTCTGGTTTATTCTATCAGTTTTATTCTATTTATTTTTGTATGATATTATTACTCCTTCCGCTCTTATATGTATTTGTTTACTTCTGTTGTGTACTCTGCCAATAAGGGCATAGTTTCCCCACTACCACACCTAAGGCCGTTACTGCTAGTCGGCAGCCTCTGGAATTTGGGGAAATGTGCTTGAGGCCATATGACAAGCAGAGTACGGGGCGCCTCTGGGTGGCATCTAGAGCCGGGATGTTATAGTTGTAGAGCTTCAAAAAATTGTGTGCCAACTTTTCACTATATATAAACTTTTAAAATTGTAAAAATTATATATGAAAAAACCCCAAAAAAACACCCAAATGATGCTATTTCAAAATAGGGGTTTAAGAATTAGTCAAATTAGAAAAATTATGTCACATTAATAATAAATATTTTTTATTATTTAATTTCTTAAGAATATTTTTCAATTTCACTATTGTTTGTATTTTATTTATTATGATGTTATTTTAAATTTATTAATATATAAATTTTATATTGGATATTTTGATGATATATGATTAATAATTCTAAATTGATCATTGTTTGTTGACTATTGTAAAATTTGAATTTGTTCCATTATTTCACATATAATAATCAAGAAATAATTTCATTTTTATATATCAATTTTACTTTTACAAACAATCAATAAGGATTGTTATGAAAAATGATCTGCATTTCAATCTTGGAGATGGTAGGTTATACGTATGCATTAGTTACAATGGCATTTTTCAAATATCATGGTTGAATCAAGGTAAGTATTATTTTATAAATTTATAATTATAATTATATAATAAATAAAATATTATTTTATTAAGTAAACCTATATATACTAGTTTTTTGAAGCAGTGGTGAAAGATGAATTACATCGCTTGGTGGAGGTTTTCCTCCACACATAGGCATGAATGGAGATATCATTCTTTAAGGAATGGATTGTAATTAAACTATGTGATATATTAATTTTAATGAATTATAAATAACTTATTAATATAATATTTATATATATATATATATATAGAATACATCATTATAACCAAATGTGAGAGATGGTGATGGAAAATAAATTACATTGGTTTGTGAGGAGATCATTGATCATACACACAAATGACAGTTTTGTTTCCCATTTTATGGAACATGATATGTATATTGGTTATTAAAATAAAATAATAGTATCTGAATATATTTAAAATTAATTTATTATTATTTATGGTTGGTTTAAGGATATTTGATGTGTGTGGAAGAGTAAATAAAACGAACTTGCATTGTTAATCGTTATACCTCTTCTTCAGACAAACTATTTCGATTTATACCTAAATACATCCTAGTAAAGATTTAGGATCCAAATAGGGAGTCTTGATCATTAGGTATGATTTAAGGACGGTATTTGGAAAGGTCATAGATGGTCCAAAAAGAATATAAAGTGTTTATAGGATAGAAGTGGGATGTCGTTTTCTATATCGGGAGGGGGAGTATGCCCTTGGATTTTTTAATATATATATATATATTAATGCCTCACAAAACTAAAATAACTCCAAAATAGACAAATTAAAAATATTATACATTATAAATTAATATTATGTCCATAAAATAGAAATTATACAATATTTTATGTCAGTTGAAAACATTTATCATTAGTTTGACCACCTGAAAACAAGTTTTAACATCAACTATGGGGACATATTTTTACAATTTTTACTATTCATTATAGAAAAAAATTAAGTTAAACTAATTAACTAATATTAAATTTTCTTTTTAAAAATATGGAATAAATTTTTTTAAATTAAATTTGTAGAAGAATAATACTTTAATTTAAAATTAATCTGAAGAAGTAGAATAAAATTATTTAAAAAAATTATATTTAAACCTTTTTTCGGATAAAATTAAAGTAATAAATTCTTTCAAAATGATATACTTATATTATTAATAATATAATTTATTTAAATTTTTATTTAAATTTTTATTAAAAAAAATTATGTTTTTAAATTCTAAAAATTAAAATATAGCTTTCAATGAAAAAACAGTATTTTCAACTATTCATTGAAAAATGATTCTTCTCTGAAAAATGATATTGAAATAAACGTACAATAATTTTACAATTATTATTTAAAAAATAATGGTCATTTTTTCAAATAAAAAATCTTAAATTGGTATAAATTATTTATATTATCCATGCACAAAAATTAATAAAAACATTAAAAAACATTTTCCAGAAGCATAAAATGACTTTACTAACATTGGAGTTCTTATTTAATAATCAGTATTTAATTAATATTTATTATAAAAAATTGATATAAATATCTTTCATAATATGGTTACTCATATTCATATCATCGAATTCACCAGCTTGGTCACATTTAAATAATAATATTAATATAATATATCTCAATTCGCTAAAAGAATGGTGGTGTGTGTTAAGGTTGTTATTGATATTATTATTATTTTAAAATCGATTTGTAGGGTGTTACATCCCCCCCCTGCCGACCACCTAAACAAATTACATGATAAAAAATTTATCTTTTCCATCATTTGATTTATATTTGAAAAAACTTTGGTTGAATATAAAAATCATAAAAAGGGTAAATAAAACATCATCTTAAAAATATAAAAATTAAAACCTAAATGATACCAAAAATATTACATATTAATGCTCGTATATAAGTATAAAATTATGGGGGAGTTAAAATATTTTCATGGAATATAAAAATAATGTACAAGGAGTAATAGATAGTGATATAGAATATGGTTATAATAATTTTAACGACCGAAAAACATAAAATCAACGAGCTGTGAAAAGGTCATCGATTCAAAATAATTGAAGGTAAAATGATAATGTTCTAATTTCAAGGTCCTTTTTTTAATTTTATTCTATTCTTTAAAAAACATAAAAGATAAAGTCAAAAATTTTACATAGTAATTAATTTCAATTTTCAAAGAAAAATTTCACCTATTAGTTGGGCTTTGGTCAATTTCACTTCATCACTTATTCCATTAAATGAATATTCAAGATTAATATTTCAGGACTAAATCACTAATATTAACATTTAATAATTTATGAAATCTATAAGATAATCATAATTCATTTCTCCAAAATATTAAAAAGAACCTAAATTGTAATTATATGTTATCTAAAATTGAAATATTTAATAAATTAACTTATTCAGGCCTGTTGCTTTGGAGAACCCTATTTACAAGATTATCTACAAAATCCTTGCTAGCAGGCTTTTATGCATTGCGTGCAAGAATGTGTCTACAAATTAGTTTGGCTTCATCAAAGGGAGATCGATCCAGGATTGTCTTATTACTACCTCAGAGTGTGTAAACCTTCTCAAAAGTCCTATCAGAGGTGGAATCATTTCTCTCAAGTTGGACATCTGGATGGCCTTTGACACAATGGATTGGGGATTTATATGCAAGATTCTAGCTATGTATGGGTTTGATGATGCCTTTATCAAATTTTTCAAGTATATCTTGTCCTTGGCTCACATTTCTATCCTTATTAATGGAGCTCAAAAAGGTTACATTGATTGCTCAAGGGGTGTTAGGAAGGGTGAACCTCTATCAGCGATCATTTTCTCCATTGCATAGGATTATCTTAGTAGATTCCTATCTCTCATGGCTGGCAATGGGAAGCTAAAGATCATACATGCTGGAAGAGGGTTGGTTGTTCCATCTCATCTTTCTTACACTGATGAAATCCTTCTCTTCACTCGAGCCGATAAGGAAAATATTAAGAATATCAAGAGAGCCCTTTTGCACTATGAGATGGTTTCAAGTCAAGAAATTAGTTGGAGCAAGCCCTTTGTTTAATTTGGAAGAAATTTCTCCTCTACCAGGAAGAATGATGTTATCAGAGAGTTGGACATTCGTGAAGGAGCACTTCCATTCATTTATTTTGGGCTTCCAATGTTTTGGGGTAGACCAAAAGCATGCTATTTCTCTAGCATTGTTTGCATGATCTGTAGGCAACTCTCCTACTGGAAGGGGAAATCTCTCTCCATGGCCGGAAGAGTTTGTCTTGTGAAGTCTGTCATCATTTCAAAATTTTTCTACTATTTCATGGTCTACAAATGGCCTCTTTATTTTCTTAAGAACATCAACACCTCCATCAGAATCTTCATTTGGAGTAGAAGCATCTCTGAAAAAAGCCTTGCAACAATTCCTTGGAGCTCAGTCTGCAAGCCTTATGAGGATGGGGGTCTGAGCATAAAAAACCTGACATGCTTCAATGACTCTCTTCAAGATGGTTTTATCTGGAAGCTTTTCAACACTCAATCGGAGGACTTAGCCTTCCTCAGGGTCAGATTCATTCACAAGTTAAAATATGTCCAAACCAACTATCTCAATTCATAGGTATGGCCGGCTTTGAGGAACATTTTTTCTAGAATTGATGCTGACTCCCTGTGTCTTGTTTCAAAGGACTCCTCTCTTCATTTCTGGATATTCAACTAGACTGGAAGACACCTGGATGATTTGGTCATTGACAATAACTCCAATCAGAATTTGGAACTGTCAATTAGGGAGCAATTGAGTGGCATGGAAGGTATCCTGAACCACATTACTTCCATTGTTGGGTAGTATTTCTTCTCCTCCAAGGAGGATTTCTGGGCATTGGAGTTGGCCCCAAATGGCATCGTTTTCTCAATGGACTTCTACAAACATAGTTTTGGTAATGACTCGAGTTCCCAATGGATGGGTAAGCTGAATAATGGCTTTCTGAAACCCTCGCGTGCCACTTTTTCTTAGAGATTAGCACACAAGAAGCTTCCCCTTGACGGCTTTCTTCAAAGGTCTGGTATATCTCTATGTTCCAGATGTCCTTTATGTCATCAACATAGAGAGGTCTTATACCACCTCTTTCTTGGTTGTGTCGTTGCCGCAGAAATGTGGTAGGCAGTCTCCAATATATTTCAAGTTTCACTATCGCAGGGAAGTTCAATTGTGGACTTCATGAAAACATGGCCTTCGATCAATCTCTCTCCGCAACTCAGGTACCTATTTTTAACCGTTGCGGAAGATTAATTTGTATTTTATGGCTATCTAGAAACAAAGAAATCCATGAGAAGTGGAAATTCAGCAGTGGTGCTGCGATTTTTGGGCTTCTCACTGGTTCTCGTAAGGCAGTTCTTCCAAGAACCTATTTCTGTGACAATTCATGCCATGATCTTTCTATTCTGAAGAGACTGGGAGTCCAGGGAAACTTTCCTTCTCCTCATGGAATGATTGAAGTTCTTTGGCAACCTCCCTTCCAGGGCTGGATTAATATCAACACTGATGGAGCCTCACGAGGTAATCTGGGTAACTCTTGATTTGGAGCGGTTTTCCGGGATTATACTGGGTGTGTTGTTGGTTGTCTTTATAGATTGTGTGGGTTCACCACTGCTCTTGAATCAGAGATGCTAGGTGTCATTGAAGCGGTTGAGTAGGCTGGTAGAAATATCTGGGACAAGCTGTGGGTTGAATGTGGCTCTACTCAAGTGGTGATGGCTATTAGGACTGGTGATCTCCATCTCTCTTGGAAGCTGACAAATAAATGGTCAAGATGCTTGGATCTTCTCTACTCAAAGAATCACATTGTTACACATGTTTATAGAGAAGAAAATGTGGTGGCTGATGGTCTTGCAAACAAGGGTGTGAATGGATCGGATTTTCATTGGGATGATCAAGTTCTGAGTGATCTCTTTTCCATTCTAAGGAAGGATCAATGTAAAGAATCTATTTTTAGACAGGTGTAAGTGTTTTGTTTTTTATCAATAAAGGGATCATGCTTTTCTGGGCAGGATCGTAGTCTATTAGAAGAAAAAAAATATCTCAAACCTCACAAATAACCCCCAAAGTTCAATATAATCCATTCCATCAATATATAACCCTAATAAACCTTAAATATAATTCTAACCAAATTAAAACCCAAATATATAAAATATTTGATCAAACGCATATCCTCTAATAGCATAAAGTGTCTCATAATGTAACATACAAAAAATAGGAATACCTTGATCACATAATCTATTAAAAAATAACAATAAACTTAATCACCAAAATACGTCAATTGGATCTTAACTACATCCAAAAATTAACATTATCCTCATTCCTTAAATAAAATCCTATATTTTCAAATATAATCAATAAATCAAAGAATATAATTACTCCATCATAAATTTCTTCACCATCAAATAACTAATCATTTTCACGGTCAAAAACACAATCCTATTTATTTCATTGATTTTAATACTCTCTTTATCCCAAATGAACACTATTATCATAGTAATTAGAAGATTATAAGGGTTATCTTTCCCATATTCATTTATTCACTTAAAAATCATCATATAACTAAATAATATTTCATGGTTATCGGTAACATCCAATATATGATTTGAAAACATTATTGGAAAAAATTTACTAACAATTAATTTATTTTTCATGGTTATTATAACCATAATTTCATTAATAAAATACCCCAAAAAATTATTTTTTAATCCCACCAAATTATCCATTAAATTTTTCCACTTTATTTGTATTAGTTACATATTCTTGGAATTACCCCCTTAGCTTCTTCTATAATTATTTAACTTGATTATTTAGTCCCTTTTGTGACTAAGATCGCATCTCATTACTACTAATGCATTATAAATCATTGAATTATATCTTCACCTTACATTCATTTTCCATATGACACTTATCTATTCACTTTTCAAAAACTCTAATGCCCTTCATTCATTATAGAGGGTATTTATTTCAATAATTATCACATGTTAGAAGTTCAATGATTCTATTAGTTTCCTTATCCTTGTTTATTTTTCTTCTATTCTCTATTAAACCTATCCTTCTCTAGATTTCCATTCAAAATATACGACTTTAAAAATTCTTTATCAATATAATAGAATTTGATACCATATCATCATATGATGAAAATGGTTTAAATAATTATTACCTTCAGAGCCTTGCTTTACCCTCATAAAATAAATGACCATGATCTATTTTTTGGATTACATACATAGTCCAAAACATACCATTATAATCATAGAAAGCTCCACTCATACTTTGAAACACATTCATGTTCCTTATGAACTATATTTAGTAATTTTCATTTCATATCAACTCATCACTAATGGGAAAATTATTTCATGAAAAATAACAATTAAAAAGTTATCCGTTCCATGCTTTCTATTTGATTAAACTAATTTTCTTATTCATCACTGACCACCATAGATCAGAATCTCTATTCTAATAATAAAATATCTGAATAAAATTTTTACTTTCATTATTTACCAAATCTTGTAATAAATATTGAGGTACTTAATGAATTAATAGGTTACCAATGTATTATTTGAACAATTAAAAGATGGTGAATTCCATCCCATGAAAAAATCCAATATAACGGAATAACACTATGTAAAAATAAGTTACCCCATTTGTGAATGGTTATTTTTTATCACTTGATTGAGATACCGTAATAAGGCCATGATCTTCTCAGTTCTAATACCATTTTTATTGGCTTTCCTAGAAGGGGAATTTATAAATCTTTTATAGGCATTGATTAAATTTCATCCATTAAGTCACATCACATAATAATCATATACACTGAGTTAGCTCATGATACTTATGATTATTTAGCAATAAAATAGAAATCCCTCAAAAGATAGAAGTTATAAAATACTATAAGTAATTTTCATAATACACATTTTATCTCTATTCACTTAAAATCTTGTTCCAAGGTTCCTACTAAACATATTTTGATACCAAATTTAATAACCCCAACTCTAGTATACAAGAGCCAGTATATACTTTATTACACTATTATGTCATATAAAGAATCTAATCTTGAAGGAATGGTCAATTACATCATCTTGAAGAACCAGATACAAACCTGATTCCCATATTACATTAGAAATGTAAAATACATTCCCTAAATACATTCTTGGATCCCTGATATTATTCATAATATCTATATTTATATTATTTGTATAGGAAACCAAATAAAGGGGGAGATCATATTCCTAGTAAGTGTTAACTACAATAAAGTATATCATGAATCAATAATTCATAATCAATATAGAAAGGTTAGAAACTGGAAACACATGCAATTTAGTTAATAACAGGATCATGAAATATATCTTTGTATAATATCAATGTAGTAATATCCTGGTTTATAATAACTAAAATATCAAGGAATAAAATGGGGAATTTTTTATTCCATGATCTTAGACATCATGATATCAATTAACATCAATTCCTTATACCAAGACAATTTAATAAATGGGTGGGTATAAAGCCAAAACCCATTTAATTTTTCCAACTAATTATCCTCATTAGACCCATAGATGAAAATAGGGCATATATAATTTTCCACCTCATATTTAAGTACATTTCTAAAGCCTTCCTCATATATATTGAATTAAATTCATGGCAATAAAACTTATCATAAAAATATATATTGTGTAATGAATACAAAATAACACTTTTTCCCAAGTTAATCAAGTAAATATAAAAGTAAAATAACATATATTGGAATTATATATAGTTTATGAAATGATCTTATTAATGGTAGAATCAATAAGGTTATTTATGTGAAATTTAATTTCCAAATTATCACAATAAATTAACTTTTTTAATTGAAATTTAACAACCACAAAATCAATAAATATATAAGACGTGAGAATCAATTCATTAAATATGTAGGTTTAATAGTAAAATGAATCTCTTTAGAAAATTAAAGTGAAATATTAAAATAATTTCTCATTGATGAGTTTTTTTAACCATTGCAAACTTGTATAATATTCTAAGGAATGTAAAAAAGTTAAATTTGTGGGAATGTTTTTTAATTCTGTATTCATTAATAACATTCTTTTAAACATTTTATAATCAAATTTGAAAATTAAATTTCAATTAAAAAATTGAAACATTAAATTCAAACCTTGGAAAAATTCATTGATAACAAAAAATTTCTTTAATAAAACATTTTTGTAAAAAAAATTATAACTATTTTTAAAAACATAGACACTGAAGAAAATTTACACAAATAAAATGGGAAATAATATCAACATTTATTTTAATTGTTTAATTTTTTTATTCAAGAGATTAAGAGTAGAAATGTTTTAAAGTAACTAAAAATAAATAAATATCCATAAGATAATATAATTAATGATGTCTAAGAATGATTGAATATAAAATTCATTCAATGAAAATAAACACAATACCTAACATTTAAATTGTAAAATAAATTCGTACGGATTAAAAAACATTCAAATTAAATACCCTTGAATGAGTAAACATGAATAAAAAAATTAATAAACATTATAAAATTTCTAAAAAATTTTGATACCTCAATTGGTTATTATATACACCATATAAAAGTAAATAGTTTAATAATACAAATTATGTCCCAATATAGTGGAAATTGAGATGAAATCCTTTACCTAAAAAATGAATCATCATAAACATTATTTATCTTCTTGAATAATAAAATTATGTTAGTAATTTAAAATATTAATAAAACAATTAATGTTTATTATTCCTTTTATTTCATCTAATTCATTGTTATATCTAATTATATAATAAATTAAGTTCATATCAGACGTTTTGATGATATTTATTTAAAATATCTGAAACGAACTTTGTGGGTTTACTATGGTAAAATAATTTTATGTTTCATATCCTCTAGAGTAATAAAAATGAAATTTTTAGAATTTTTATAAATCAATTAAACTTTTAAAACTAATAAATAAAGTAAATTTTTAATAATTAACTATGTTATAATCATGGAGATGATTAGTTATATGTATGCATGAGTAATGTTTCCATCATTTAAAGATCATGATGGGAAAAATGTAAGTATTATTTTATCATTCCAAAATTATCATTCTATAATAAATACAATATTTATTATTTAATTTGACTTATATATAATATCTATGTTATGTGGTGGTTAAAAATGGATCACATCTCTTCGTGGATGTGGTATTCCACAAATGTACACAAATGATTTTATCATTTTTCAATGAATTGGAATGTAAGAATATTAGTCATATAATAATTTTATAAAATGAAAAATATTTCATGAATATAATATATATATATATATATATATATATTAAATATATTATTATGATCAACCTTGATTGGCATTCATGTAAAATGACTTACATCAGCTCACATGGTGGGTGTCCACCATATAGACAAATGATTTTTATATATCGTATTTTAAAGAAGATGAGATGGACGTACATTATTCTATTTAAATAATAGATACTAATTACATTAAATGTACTTTTATTTTTATTTAATCAAGTTTTAATAATATTTAATTGATGATGAAGATGAAATAAAATGAATTCCATGGGTAAATAATTATACATATTCTTTAGAAAACCTCTTGGGTATTATAAAAAAATACATACTATGGTAGTTTTATATTCAAACCAAGGATTCTAAGTCATTAAGGGGGATATAAGGAAGGAATTTTATAAGTTACATTCTAGTACAAAATCCTCTTTATTTTTTTATAGGAGAGGGTACTAGGTGTCCTTTATAAGTGGGGGAGAGGACACATTTGGAATTTTCCAAAAGAAAAAAATATAATAATCAGTTAATAAAACTAAATGTATATAAAATGGTTATTTGTATATAATAGGTGAAATATGGTCTAAATATTTCTAGATAAAAGAAATTAAACATGTTTTTTGATATTTTTAACCTAAATATCAATAATTTAAACCCCACCACCCATCATAAGACTAGATTTAACATTGTATTTTATAATAAATTTGTAATATATTTATAATTCATTATGGTTACAAATTAAGTTAAACTTATTACCTAATATTAATTGTGATTATTAAAATTTTGGAATCCATTTTCTCAAATTCAATTCACATAATTTGTTGAATTTAATTAACATTTATACCCTAGAAACTTGTTAGAAATAGTTTTTATAAATAATGTATTCTTCATTATAAAATTGAATTTATAACAAATATAGGTTTAAATTCATTCCAATTACCATAATGGTATTATAAATAATATAATTCAATAAATATTTCTTTGAATCCTTTTATAAAACAAAAAAATATTTTAAAATTTTTCTAATAAATAGGATTTTTTTCAATAAAAACAGTTTTCTTAACTATTCATTAAAAAATAAAACTTTTCAAAAAAACCAAAAAATCACCAGAATAAAAAATTTCATGATTATATAAAATATTTATTTAGATTCATAGATACACGTTATAAAATTGGTATTATTTAATTACATTATCTATGCATAAAAATTAATAATACATTTTTGAAGAATATATTTTTGGAAACATACAATGAATTTATATAAAAATTGAGTAAGTATTTATTATGATTTTATAAATAAATTTGGATTATAAAAGGCTTTATAATTTTTTTCCTTAATTGGTTTAAACATATTAATACCTTCAAATTCAATTTCTATGTAACATTTAAATTATATTATTTTGATAATATATCTAAATTCTATTCACTCTCTGTGTTACCAGTTCAGTAAGCTATTGAGATTAATATTATTTTAATCTAAATTTTTGGGGTCTTACTATCCATTTTATGTGATGACAAGAAATGAATCACATCACATTGTGAAGTTGGTAACACACACGTACACAATAATGATGACGCCTTGTTTTAATGGGTGGAAAGATATCAAAATGGATGATATATTACTAATAACCAATGGAAATTATTTTATAACTATTATATACATAAATATTAAATAATTCTTAATATATATACACGATATGTGGTCATGGAGATATAATTAAATTTTTTCATTATGTGGTAGTCAACCGTACATATGAATGATCATTTCATTTCTTAATTTATAGATGAAATAGAAGGATTAAGGTTAGAATGTGATCATAATAAAATAATATTATATAATAAAAACTTAAGTTATTATTTCAAAATGGTTATACGATAATTTAAGGTGGTACAAGAATAAAAAAAACAAAAACATTCAGTTGAAAGATAATCGTCTTCTTTGAATAACTCCCTTTTATTTATACCTTAAATAAAAATATAAAGTATTTTCCCCAAAATTGAACCTTCGGAACATATATTTTTGTATTTTATTAAGGTATTTTAAAAATGTATTATCCAATACATAGTTCCCAAAATTAATGAAAAAGTTAAATGATTATGTTCCCTTTCATAAGTGATGGGAGGGGAACTACAAGTATTACTTAATGAATTAAATTAATATAAAATAATTTCCAAGTAAATGTTCAAATTAGTTGATATATTTTGAATATAAGATATCTATGTGTCTAAATATACTCATAAAATAAATTTTATATAATTTTAGGTGATATATTCAAACTTATCTCTCTGTTTTAACCCCTCGTTTACCCTTTGGACAATTATTATGATATCAATGTTTTTACTCTTTATGGGTAAACAAGGATAATATAAAAGGAAAATTGACCCATAAATGGACCATGTATGATATTTTCAAATATATAACATTCTATTTACCAAATATTTAGTTTTTATGAATTTCATATCATTCAATAAAATAACATTTATTATAAAATGTCATTAATGTCATTTTTGGAAGTATTTATCTAATTTGAATTTAAAGTCATCAAGATAAAAATTTAATAAAATATTGAACTTTTATTCATTAATAATTATATATATATATATATATATATTTCATTTGGATCTATTAATTAACCAAAATATTACTTTTAGAGATTTTGAAATCACTTACTTTATTTTTCAACTCCTTCCACAACCACAATATTGGTGATGCATTGGAATATAAGGTAATTATTTCATCACTAAAAATTTAAAAATACTAACCATAATAAAAATTTAATTTTTATAAAAATAACCATTAATTTTAATCAAATTCTTATTTTTATTCCCATATGATCATATAATAGGAAATTAAAAGTAAGAGAGTGACATTATATATTTTTATTAACATAAAATATAATATACATCAATTTTCATATAAAAATGAATATAAATTTCCAAAGAAACATATATTGGATAATTTTGGTCGATCCTCTCTCATAATATATATTAAGGTAAATTTTCAGAGATTTTTTCCTCATCGTATTATTTTTAACATTACTTTTCTAATTTACATTTATTAACGTAATAATAATTTACTATAGTAACTATTAATAATGATAAAAAATAAAGGAGAATTATTTAAAAATTAATAAATCTAAGGATTCAAAATATGATATCCACTTTAAAGATTTAATTTATTCAAGTGATAGAAATTAATATAAAATTATACCTGCAAAATAGGAAGAAAAGAGGATTTTAAAAAACTGAATTTTTTAAGCACAATATTATCACTACTGGAAAATGGACCTATACCCACTGTTTTCCACAAAACTGTGGGTATAGGGGGCCCCTATCCCCACGGTTTTGGAAAATTGTGGGTATAGGTTTTCTATACCCACGGTTTTGAGTAAAACCGTGGGGATAGGTTTATCTAAAAGACCTATACCCACAGTTTTCCAAAACCGTGGGAATAGGTGTTTTTTCAAAACCCTATACCCACAGTTTTAGTGAAAACAATGGGTATATGATGTATAGTGAAGACTTATACCCACGGTTCTTCAAAACCGTGGGTATTGGTGTTTATTTTTTGAAGAGATATACCCACGGTTTTGGAGAACCGTGGGTATAGCTTTCCCACATTATGGCAGAAAAAAATTAAACGCGGGACGACTTTTTTTTTGGCGGGAACTTGGTTTTGATTAATATAATTATAAACATTCAATTCTAAAGCTAGAAAAGTTGCGTAGCTCTGTTGGTCGAGCTCTTCTCCGTTTCCCTCCATGTCCTATGTTCAAAACCTGATAAATTTTTATTTCTGGAAATTAATTTTAATTAATATATGAAAGAAGATGTAAGAATTTATATATAATAATTGATTAGCTTGGTTGGTTACGCAGCATATCTGGAATCCTCTTGTCGCGGGATCGATTCCCGGCCGCTTCGGTTTTTAGATATGCGACATTATTATTATATTTAAAAAATTATATCTATATAAAATAATAACGTTGTTGCCTCATTTTTTAAGGGAGGCAGGGTTCTGGGAGTGGCGTCCCGTGGTCGACACCCGCCACGGTCTATTTTTGAGGAATAAAATCCCCACGATTTGAGAACCGTGGGGTCAGCACTGTGCCAGCCTGGTCATGGGCTTGACATGCTATGGCCATCCTATGCCCACGGTTTGGAGAAATCGTGGGTATAGGCAGACCCCCTATCCCGATGCCTTTCCATCCCACGGTTCCCAAAACCGTGGGTATAGCCTATACCCACGGTTTTGGGGGTTATCCCCACGGTTTTGAACCGTGGGGATAGGGAAGTTTTCCAGTACTGTATCATATAGTAACTTTATAAATTTTAAAATTAATAATATGAATTTAAATTCATATATATAGTGATATATTAAATAAATTTCATTTAAATAATTCTTCAATAGCGACAATTTTAATTAATTAATATGGAACAAAATTATGAACATAAAAAAAATTTCGGAAAAATACATCTTTATAAAACAAAATGTGCTTATACCAAAATAAATTATTAATATGATTTATTTGTAATTAATTATATTATTTCTAACTAAATAAGTCTTATTTTTTAGATAAATTTTAATTTATAAAGGAACTTTTTAAATTGAAATAAATTAATGTTTTACAAATAAAATTTTACATTTTAACTATTCATTGAAAAATAAAACATTTCATAAAAATACTAAAAAACATTCTCAAAGATAATTTATATATGATTACATTTAAAAATGATATCCATTTTATAAAATGTTCAAAATAGGAAGAAATTAATTTTAATATTTTCCCAAAAAATAAATAAAACCATTTTTGGACAAAATATAGTTTCGAAGCATAACATGACTTTACTGAAAGGTTTGTGATTATTTAATAACAATTATTCAATAAATTTTTCTTTAATAGAAGAATTATATATATTTATATATAAATCTTAATTTTTCTAATCTTATTCATACCTTCAAATTCAATATCAAGGTTATAAATATAACATTTAAATAATAATATTTCATGTTTTTTTACGCTCTGGGTTACATTTCATATACACTCTCAAAGATAGTGTTATTTTGAAATCATGGGGTGTTATAAATGAATTCGATTTTTCAGTTGTAAAAAAAATATGTTTTTTAGATTAACAATGTGAAGTAATTTTTAAATAAAACATACATCTCAAAATAATTTCATTGAAAATATTACATTATAATAGTTATTTATGATCAAAAGTATTTCCTAACAGAATTTGAAGTTATTCTCAATAACTATATATCATTTTAATAGAATAAAATGTGATCTAATTTTTTATTTTATTAATTATTCATATTTTCCCAACATTATGTTCTTCATAGGATAACTAATTCATTTATTAATTAAATATAAATGGATTTCAAAATCTCAGGGTGTTATAATATAGTCACTTATAGGACTGATGGGCCCGTAAAGGGCTCTCGCTCTCGCTCTAGGTTTTCTCTCGCCACCGCAGGCTCCTCCGCTGCGGATGGCGCGACGACCCTCCTCGAGCAAGGTGGGTTGGAGGAAGATTCCTGTTGCTGTGGAGTGCGATTCGTGGATTCCCTCTGGCTGTGGAGATGCAATATGGACGTCGGTGGTTTCTGGTTCAGTTCTGCGGGTGTAAGACCGGTCTCCGTCGACGACATACTCTTCGGAGCACTCCTGGTTCTGTTCTTTGCAGCTCGCGGTTGTCCCCCGGTGAGTCTCTCAGCGTTTGAAGTCTGCGATCATGTGTCCGCGGTTTGGGGGTTCCGAATCTTCTCAGGTGAGTTCGGGGGGCTCTGTTGTGTCTGATGTGGTCGATCTAGTCGGTGGCGGCGGGATCTTTGGTTTCAGGGGCTTGCTCGCGGTGTTTTTCGTTCGTGTTTTGTTTCGGTGCTTGGTGAATCCTTTTCTGTCTTTGTCGATCTGGTTTTGTTTAGTTCGTTTTAGGGTTTTCTTTTCCCTAATGGATTGGGTGCTCTGCCCTCTGTATGGCGGTGGTGTTGTGTGGTTTGTGTGGCTCTTCGTGGTTTTGCGTATGGATGGTTTTCGGAGGGGTTGTGAGGCTATTGGACCCGTCAAGGTCGACGACGACGGTGTCAGATTGGTCTGTTCCGGCGACCGGTGGGATACTGGGCAGGTGACGGCGACGGCGGTCTGGACGACATCGATGGTGTTGCGTTTCTTCTATGGCGGTGAGGTCGGAGATAATGCCGGTGTTGGTACCCCGGCGACGACGGAGAGAAGCGTTGATGCCTGTGGTAGTTCCGAGAAGCTTGATGATGATGGTGACTGGTGGATTTTTTCGACGTCGGCCGGATCTGTGGTGGGTGAGCGTTTTCCACGCTATGCGGTTCGAGGTGGCTCGTGGATCAAGCCGAAATGATGGCGTTTGTTGCGCTGACTGGAAAGTGGAAAGCGGGTGAAGTTTGGGTTTCTTTATTTTTGAAAATTTCGGTTTTTGGTGTAATGGTTTGGTTTGTAATTGACTATGTTTGGTGGGGACTTTTGATTGGGTTTTTGATTGGGTTTGGGCAAGATGTTCGCCCTCATCCATCTCTTTATTTACTGCACTTTTTATTTCTTTTAATAAATGGTCAGAGGTTATTCCTCTGACAGAACTTTCCTGATAATATAGTCACTTATATGGACATTCTCTCTAAGTCTTGTAATTCTAATAAAACCATAGATGATAACTCTTCCTCAGCACATCATTTTGGTCCCATAAAGCTTCCCCAAAATTTCATATTCCTCTATATAACCTTAACCAGATTAGTAGACTTTTTCTATAGAAATTTAACCCAAAAATCAAGGATTTCAAAAGGTTTTTCATCATATGAAAGATCATGTTCCAATGGTATGACCTTTTCATTTAGTCAATTTTAATAATTTGGTATATTATTTCTTAAAAGGTTTATTACAAACACACTATAAACTTTGTAGATGTTTGTTAGAAGAACCAATTAATATATTATTTTATTAATATAATCATGAATTTCATATGGTTATATATATTTGGCAGTTAAATTTACCTTTATTAAAAACCTCATAACATTATTCCAAAGAGATATTTGATGGAATATCATATCACGACCACAAAAATATATATATCACCAAAGATTGTAAGTAATAATTTCCTATTGACTGTGATATTACTTTATATGTTTCTAAATTTCACCAACATTCCATGTAATTTCCTCAACTAGATCGTGTCCAAATATATTTCATTCACCAACATCATCCCATCATAATGGAGTTAAAAATTTATATCCAAATAGAGCTTCAGAATAAGACTTCTTAATGATCGAATGAGATTAATTGTTGTGATAAAATTCAACTAGGGGGTGGTGTTGATCCAAAACTTCATTATAATCATTATATAATAGCCTCAACTTATCTTCTAGTTATTAATGAACCTATCAAAATTAAAAACAATCTATAGATGATATGAAGTACTAAATCACAACTTCATTTTCAAATATTTATAAAGTCCTCTGCAAAACATTGAGGCAACCCCCATATATCAATTTGATATAATTGAGAATGGTACACCAGGAAACCCCACCAGTTTCTAAATATATAACCTAGATATCTTATAAAGATAAACATACTATGATGCCATTATTCTATATTGATTTAATAAATAGATCAAATATAATCCAAATAACATTATACCCTTTTGGTTTTCATGGGGAGTCCCATAATTAAATCCATAGTGGTATTGTTATATTTTAACATTGGTATATGTACCTGTTATATCATCCCCTTTGACTATTTCCTCTCATTTTAAACTTTTTGGAATACCTAGTATTCATATGTATACTCTAAAATATATCTCTTCATGATATCCCAAAAAATAGATTCAATATTTTAATACATTTTCATACTTCCATGATGAATAAATATTTATGAACATAGAGACACCTCTACTATAACCTTCTCTGATTTTGTTATTGGTGAAACACATACTATGTATCTAAACAAATCATTCCATAACTTCCATGATTTAACTTAGGAACATTCCTTTCTAGCTTTTAAAGCTTAATTTCACCCTTTTATTCCACTCTAATCATTATATGAATTTATAGTTGATAATTTACTAGATAAAGATCATACCTTTATCCTTTACTTATGATTTTTGGGCTCATTATCAGTAAAACATAATAATTATATCTCTTCCAATACACATTATAGATAGACTAGCATTTTAATTTTGACATGACACATTATTCACCTTGTTTTCCTTACTTATGGGATGATGTATTGGGTAGTTCTAAACTCTCGTCATCTCTTAAAATTTCATTTTATGCCAACTAAACTCCTTATATGTGAATATATACTTCAATATTACATGATCCATATATATCTCACACCTTTCAGGATAAACATACTACATTCATGTTTTCAATGAAAAAATTACTACTTATGGATACAAATCTTGAGTCATGTAATTTTTATAATGGATTTTAAATTGGAATGGGAAATAATTTATCACATTATAATTCTTCATAAGGGAATATCTTAATCCTTTCTTTAATTAATTGTTTTATATCACAAAACCTTCTCCAATACATAATTTTTTGAGTACTAGTTCACTTTAACACTTCTTTCTGTATGCCTAATTTATTTTTCAAATTTACCTAGCCACATTAACACAGTTCCCTTTCATGTCAGATAGGTAATTAGGTTATATATCCATGATAAATATCTTAAAATCATTATTAGTATCACATAAACCTAATAAAACTGAAAATATTGTTTCACTCTGTTTCTTCAAGGTCAATGGTTAATAACATCCATTTTAAGGAACCACTAGTATACCCTATCATGTAATTACATGAACCCTGAATGAAAATTTCTTTATAAAAAAATTAAAAAAAATTAAATTTGGCATACAACTTTTCCAAGTCCATGGTATTAAATCCAATACTAAAATGATCTTAATTCTCTTCTTTTCTTTTTTAATATATACAAATATTATCTATATGTAATTCCAAATACTAATCAATGTAATATATAATGTATATACTCATTAGATTCATGACGATAGTGGGGGAATTGGTACGACTAAATGGAATCACTATAAATTCATAGTGTCTATTCCTCACATACAAAGTTAAAATTAGCATATCTTCCTTTATAAACCTTGATTTATGTTATCCAAAAATGACTCCAAACTTTATAATTTATTGACCTCGACATTGTTGATCAAACAAGTGAAAAATATGGGCTAATAGATGATTTTATATGATAGTGATGTTTTTAACTACTCAGTAATAAATATTGAGATGCATTACCCCCACAAATTTTCTTAATAAAAATATTAGGTTCACCCCATGGTGACACACTCAGGAATATGGATCCAATTTTTTAATTCTCCATGAGTTTTTATTAAATTCCTACAACTCAATTGGTTATATTTTAAAGGATTCATTGAAATATGTGTACAGAGATGTATGAGGTCTATTGAAAACTATAAATCAAAATTTGAGGGAATACTAAGAAATGTGTTATGAAATATACAAGTATATTACTATAGAATATGAATATCATCAACTATTAGTTCATCCCCAACCATTTTGGAAAAATATCTGTAATAAATAAAAATTAAGACCTATAAAATGGATTTAATTTATATTTGAGGTTAATATTTATCACCTCACCAGTAGAAGAAAAAGTATGATAATAAACATCAAATTTGATTTATTAATTCTAGAAATTTATATTGAGCCTATGTAAGGGTCGATAAAAATATCTAAAATTCACATTGATTTCTAATCAAGGATAAAAAATAAGATTTTAATAGGGATAATTCTTACAAACTTCAACATGAAATTCCTAGGACTATATTGAAGGATAAGTGTGTCTTAATTATCATGATTCACATACAGATAGACAAAATATTGGCTCTTCCTTGGTCAATCAGTTAGCATATAGATTAGGATATTGAGTTGAATAAATCTCATATTCCCCACATTTAAGACAATGAACTATAAATGTCATATTATTATGTTCTTTATATCCCTCTATCTAAATATTCACTTTTCCTCGATAATTACTTAAACTATTACCATGTTTTCAACATATAAGATGTATTCCCTTTACTTTAAGACATTTATTTAGGAAATTATTTTAATATTATTGACATTGAATAAGTTTAATCTTCTTACCATCAAGGTATTTATCTACTAATCTTTCATAAAACTCAATATTCCTCTTATATTGTGAGCTGATTAACTCAAGTAGGTTCAAATTTGAAATAAAAATTGATGTTAGCTAATTAGTAATAAAAAAATGATCTCAAATTCCATATCCCATTTTATTTTATTAATCATGAGTATGATTATTTAATTAGTCATAAAATTCATTGTTCGCATGTTTTATCAAGATTCTTACATTTATTAAAACCAACAAAATTTTGTGTGAGATTCAAATATCAATAATTAGATGAAACAATCATATTATTAGGAAAATCATTACATATTTTTCCTAAATTATTACACCTTCTTATAAACCTATGATTTTTAAGTTAATATCTAATTGTTATATCCAATCATAGTTTTAATAGATTAAATACTCCTCATTAATCATAATGATTCATAAATATAATGTGATTTATCCAAATAATATACCCAAATAATGTCTAGCTGAGTTTGTAATAACATGCTCCCCTCACCATGCACTAATTTAACATTAAGTTGATACTCCACAATAACTTTTTTATTTTCTTTACCCACTAGCTCATTTTTTACAACCATATCCACATACATTTTTTTAAAATTTATTTTTATTTCTAGGAAAACAAAAAAAAAACAATACTCTACCAAATCTTTATGATGGCATAATATATGTAGATTTATCCAAAGTTTTTTCACCAAAGTAATCCAATTATAATCTCCAAAAAATGGACCAAAACTTATTCTGATAACAACTAACAAGATCTGATCATTGAAAAATATGAAAGGGTATACATAGGTGCATACTAATGGTAAACATGGGATATATTGATCAATGATCGTATGAAATAAAAATATGATCATGTGGGTTTGACATTATAATCAAAGTGTGTGAGAATCAAATTAGAGAATGCATTGAAATTAAAAAATGTGTTATAAAACATGATTCAGGCAATAAATATTTAACATAGGACAAGAGTCACATGATTCAACAATCAAACATTGTATGAAATATTTTTTCATACAAACCATTATAACTTATAGAAAACACAGGTAAACCATGTTAGTATCTTGGGATATCATAATTTCATCATGTAATCACCAATATAAGATAATTCCATCATTCTATTATATGTAAATTTCATCTAGTTTACTCAATCATCTATTAAGAGTTTATTATATTCCCTAAAATGTGCATCTCTTATGGAGTATCTTTGATCTATTAAATTCCATCACATTGATCAATGCATTCCAGATCTATATCTGGATCTCCAATCATGTTTAATTATATAATGCTCACCCATCATCATTCGTTATATTGGGCTCACCTATCATTATCAACAATTTATAAGAACAATATCAAGAATAAAATTTATGTAACTTTAATATTTTCATAAAAATGTATAAAAATGATCATAAAATTTATAACATGATAAACAAGGGTAAAATAAATGGTTTTCATAATGATTTCATCATAACTTAATTTACATTTGGAATGCAATGTATTTCATAGAATCTGCCTTAAAACATCTAAATAATAATCTCTAAATAAAAATAATGTGGATTGTATCATTTGATTATATCCTTGGTGAATCATAATAAAGTAATATCATGATGACACAGATTAAATGACATTAAAATATCATATGAACGTTATTTGAAAAATAGGGGAATGTATATTTTTTCCATTGGTATCTCTAAAAAATAATATATAAATATTGGGAAAAATATTTTTTTTCATTACCATGTAAACATTTAATGTAATATTAAATAAAAATAATGTTCATGATGGTATGAATTGTTGTTCATATAGTAAATGATAAAACAAATATTATTTTCAAACATTTTATAGAGTAAAAAACTACCTCATTTTTAAAAATAAATGAATATTAATTTCATAAAAGTTAAAATAAAGTTAAATCTAGTTGAAATTCAAATAAAATACTCTTTATATCATAGAAAAAAAATTTCTTCAAAAATATTTAACGAACATGGACAGGAAAGAAAATGTTTATTGACCAAATAAGAAATAAAGTTATCATTTCATAAAAAATGTATTGATACATTTTGAAAAGACTGGGAGAAAATTGAAATGAAAACATGAACCTCTAAAAAATAACAAGATGATATAACAATATATGGGGTTTAAATGTTAGGGATCATATAAGTTTCTTCAAAAAATATATAACATATAATACAAAAAAGAAATGAGATTGTAAAATAAACACATACCTAAAGTTATATCTTTAATCACCTTCACTAAAAGTACAGTATAATAATAAATATTTATAATACCTATATTATAAAACTATATTCTTACTTTTCATAAAATATAAAATTCCCATATATTTTCAAATAATTTTTCACTAAAATATATATTTAGGTGAAAAATAGTTTGTTTTCCATTTATGTCTTCTTTGAATGGATTTAATTCTTAAACATTATCCACAGATTAATAGTATGTGAAATATAAATCATGTCATAAATATGATATTGATTAATTTTATTCACTTTTATAACCAATTTAAAAATGCTGGTTAAATTTAATTATATCACATGGTGGACATGGTAGTATGTATGTTTACACAAGGGATATTTCAAATTTTCAAAGGATTATATGAAAAAAATTAAATAATAATTTACTTTTTTAGAATCATGTTAATATCAAAAATATCATATATATTCATTTAATTTTTTTATTACTACCATGTAAAATTTAAATTAAAATTAAATCTCATCGCTTTTTGGGGTTGGTAGTCAATACATTCGAATGAGTGACATTATCATTTCCCGACATAAAGTTAGGTATTAAAAAATATAATATATTATAACTCAATAATCACAATTATGTAAGAATAATAATATATATCTATTTAAATAAACTATATAACCATCCAATTGAGAAGGTTATGATAAATAATAGACTTTGCTTCAGGGATATGACTATGTGTATTTACACATTAGCAGTTTTTTTTATTTTACATTAGAAAAATAAGAGAGAGAAAGTGGTGGTTCAATTAATAAAAAATTTCAACAATTTATTATACATATATCATAATTTATATATAGGTATATATTATTTATAGTATGTTGAAGAAAAATGAAACATGAAAAATATTGGTAAGAATATATAAATAAACATTAACAAACTACCTTGCAATCTCTTTTTAAATACCTTGGGGTTAATATTTTAAAATGTTTAGAACATATAAGAAGTTTATCGATATTCCTAATATATATTTGGGAAGGTTTTCTCTAACCTAATGAGTATAATTTGTTTTGATAAGTGATGATACAAGGTACCCATCTATGAGTGAGGGGGTGGCATCCTTATAATTATTAAGAATATTATATTATTATAACGTTAGTATCAAGTGAGAGTTGCTCCAAAATGACTCACTTTAAAATCATGTATGAGATAAGTTGTAAATAAGCTCATATTATTTGATTTATAAAAGTTATTTATTATTTTGACACCTATTTTTTTAGTTTTACCCCTCATTAACCCCTGTTAACCTTTATCGAACTAATGAATTTGACCACAGTTACAATTCAAAATAACCAAAATCGAAATTAAAAAATTCACTAAATTTGAACAAGGGGATTCCAAAAATAAAAATTACTATTTCCAATTTTGTTTCTATGAGTTAATGGTATTATTTTTATTGTATGTTTGAAAAACATAGTGAATATATTTTTTAGATAAATGCATTTGTAAGCATAAAACTAAATTTATTCCAATTAAATTCCTATTGAAAACCATTAAATAAATGTTAAATTATTTTATTGAAAATATGATATAAATATTTTATTTAAATAATTCAGTCATAGTGATTAATTTTATTAACTAATATAAAAATATATATTATGTTCATAAAAGTATTTTTTTCAGAAAAACATTTTTTACCTTAAAATTAATATATTTAAATTTATAACCAAATGATTACCATTGAATTCGTTATATTCATGCGTAAATAATAATTTTTTGTATCATTAATAATTTAAAAAAAATTTAAATAAATCATGGATTGAAAAATTGTTTCATAAATAAAATACTTTAAAACAAATTGTTAATATTAATAGTACTTTCTAAATTAACTAAAAATCATTTTCAACTATTATATTTCATTTAAATAACATATAAAATTTTTTATTTTAAAAGGAATAATAATAATTCATATGAATTCACATTTTTATGAGTACAAATTTGTTTAACACGTTTATTTAGTAAAGAGAAATGTATTCCAATTTCTTGTGGAATTACTGTTAAACAGGTATTTAGACTCCCAATAATAATAAAAAAGTCCACTGATTATGTCTCATGGTTGATTATATACTTCAGTCTACACTAGTAAGTCACTAAATTCTCTATACTTCTCTATTTCCACGATCTGGTTTGAGAAACTACTATTCTTCTATAGAATATATATATATATATATTAGATGTTTATCGATGTGAAAACAAAGAAAACTTACCTCTACTAGTGTAGTTTCTTCTTTCAAGTCATAACTAAGACTCACCATACACCACATAAACAAGGATTGAATGAGAAGAAGTATCAATACTAGATCATGACCAAATAATTTTCCACTATGTTTTTTTTGTATACAAATTATCTTCTATCATGCAATCAACTATTCATTGATACATACAAGACTATTCTCATCGCATCTAGAAAGACCCACATATATGCATTTATCTTGGTCCTATGACATCATGTTGATCCAAACAACTACTATCTAAAATCATCAATATTCCACCACAAAATGTATGGTCTCTATAGAAAACCCAAAACTAGACACTACTCTCACTACCACATGATTCCCTCTTTACAACCATATAATGTTTTCTTATTTTACGACATTAATTTTCCCAAAATAACAAGTTACTAACTTTTAAATACTTTTCATTCATCACACAAGGATAAACTAAATAATAATATTCACTAAAAACAATACTTTTTGAAAAATACATCAATCACATCAATGGTTTCTACATTACTGTAGATGACATACCTAATGACATTGCATTAGTCAATAATAAAACAACATCAAGGGTAAAACCCATACATAGAGTAGAGTGTTCAGCACATTCATGATTTTTTTGGGGTATCATTTATTTTATTCTTTTATTTAAACCATATATTACCAGTTTATTTTTGGGGTAAAATGGAAATTTCGGTCTTAACAGTGGGTGAAACATGGTTGACGCACAGTTTGGGGGAATCGTGCACCCATGCTTAGGAATTTGGGTATCCAATTATATTTTTTGATTGAGGAAACTGTATGTTTTGAAAAACCATGTTGGATAACTGTGCATAATTTCCCTCTTAGATAGTAAGGGACATATGGTTGTTACAATTAATTGAAATCCATAAAGGAAAATATTGAAACTTGTATATGTTATTAAAAATTTTACTTTTACTTTTCTACCCATATTTATTTTAACCTTTATTCTCTTTTATTATACCCCATTCAGATAATTAAACCATGGTTTCTTTTTTCGTGACATATTAAGACTCTTGAGTATCAATCATATGGTGGTTTTTGTGTGATAACTTCAATTAATCATCATGTAATTCACATTAGATTATATTTTTACCCCTTTTAGGGTTCTTCTCCCCTCCATCTTGAGTTGTTATTTTCCGTTGGTTTATTCCGTAAATATTATTTTATCTTTTTTTTGGTGAAATATTTATGTTTTTTGTTGGATATTTATTTTATGGGGTCTTGTGGTGGTGTGGTTGTGATTTCACACTAATTTTCAAAATTTTCTAAGTGTGAGGTATTATTTTCAATGATTTTATTTTATTAGATTATTTTTATATACTTGTATAGTTCATTAAATGTGTTTTATGTATTTTGTTGAGGTCTAAAATATTTTTTGGAATGGTTTTGAGATGCACATGGGATGAAAATGGATTTTCTAATGAAAAGTAGTTATGTTTCCAATGATATATTTTTTCTGTTTCTTGAATGTGTTGTATGTCCTGTATGATGGGTGAGAAATGTGTTTTCAATGATATTTATAGGTGATAATGTGTTTAAAGTGTATTTTATAAGGGAATGGGTTTTGTTAAATGTTGTTCATTTTTTGGTCCACCTTAAATGTGTCTTTGAAAAGTGTAATAAATGAGAAGACATTTATAAAATGTATTTGATGTGTGTATTAATTTGAAAGTGGATTTTCCCATCGAAATGGTTGGAGTTCATATGGGTTCTTCATTTGATGTTTTTAAAGGGGTTATTAAACATTTTTTTAGTGGTGAAAAATGTAATTTGAAATGGTTTTGGTGTGTCTGTGTGAAATGGAAATTTTCTTTTTTTGGGAAAATGTTGGTTTCCATGGGGATTTGAATCATTAGATCAATTTTAATGTTTGACAGTAGTGATTTACATATGTTCTTTTTATTCTTGGTATGTGTTTGTGGAAGGGTTTATTTATATGATATGTGCAATATAATTTTATGACAAAGGGAATCCAAAGTATATAGGTGGGTGTGCTAGAACTAGTTTTCTAGTTGACTTAGTTGCTGTGTGGACCAGAATCATCATTCAGGATTGATGATTAAAACACAACATAAAAAAGTGATATAATCTAAGACCACTAGATATTTTGGATGGGATACCTGCAAAGAGATTTTTCATAATAATTTTATATGTATTGGATTATAATTTTGTGACCATTAGAATTTGGGGGACATTCCCCTCTAGTGAATTGTGGACATGATCTATGTTGGTAGTTTGATTGGAGTATTTTGATCACTCGGGTATGAGGATCATAGGGCCCAAATTTTTCTAGATACCTATAAAGATTTACCCATGGTTATCTATTGTGACATTATTATTATTAGAAGTGGTGCTAGCCATTAATATATGGTAGAACATGTTTATATTAAAATTTTAATAAATCATCTTTGTAAAATAGGTTTTCCTTAAAAAAATTCTTGTGGAAGTTTTATTTGAATTGTTCAATTATAAATTTTTCAAATATTCTTTAGGAAATTTTCTGGTTGATTTGTCTTCTAATGTAATAGCATAAATATTTCTTTTGGATGGTATCCTACTAGTATTTGGATAACACCCCACATACACCTTTGGGTATATATAGAGTTTGTTATTTATGACCCAAGAAAATGAATGATGTGTCATAGTGGTGGTTATGGATTTGGTTGCTAGTATTTCACTTATTAAATGTTTTGGTGGTGGTAGATTGAGGGTGTTGTCCCTTTTGTTCTGTGGGGGTCTTTGGAATGGTTTTATTGAACCCTCACCAATGTGTTACTTTTATATTTGGTTAATGTGGTTAATTTTTAATATGAAATGTTGTGTACATTGTTTGGTTAATATTATCAGTTATTTTGATTCTTATTCTTGTTGGTTGTTTATGATTATATAAATGGGTGAAACCAATTCCAAATTATATTGTTGATCCCCAGATACTACTTCCAACTCGTGAAGATCATTAATTCCCATTCAGCTAGGCCATGAATTTGGTGAGGTATTTGTTTCGATGGCACTCCATCTTGTTTCAAGACAAAATTGTATTATTTGAGGTTTCACTCTTTTGGGGTCAAGTTATTTGGGAAGGTTCTAGATAGATCAAAGCTAAGACAATCAGGGCATGAGGTTTTATTTGTGAGTGGTGTGTCTGGCCAACAACTCGCATAACATGACTCGAGTATCCATGGGATGTTGCGAATTTGTTTTACTTCCCCTATATGTTAGACGTATAAGGTTAATACTATATATAGACATTCGGTGGGTTTGGAGTAGTTTTTTGTCTTTTTATTGTGAGGAATTCAGTTATGTTATTATTTATATAAGTGTTGTATATTTTTATTTTCTGCTGAAAATTATAATAATATTTTTTGATGTACACTCTTGTGGTGATTTCTTATATAGAAAGATAACACCCCATATACTTCACGTGTGCCAACAAGAAGAGGCTAGAGAGATTTCTCCCTCGACAATTGATCAAAGGATAGTCGAGTTTTTGGTTCAGGTAGTATATGAATTGGTATAAGAAGATGGATTTATTCCTATTTGGGTTAAAGAAGTTGAACGTGGTCCTAGAAAGGAAAAATATTTGGAGTTCCTCAAGAAAAATATTCGTTAAATATAAGGTAGAAGGAAACCTCAAGAAGATAAAAGTAAATTGAGAAAAAAGATATTGTATTCGAGTTAAATGATGCTTCTGAGGAATTTAGAGTGAATTGTTCATCGTTCATATTGGAAAGTCCCAGTCGAAAGTGGTGGGACATGGTGGTGTATCTTGGGAAGCCTGATAATATGGGTTTGAAATACATTAAAGTTATTTTTAATGAGAAGTATTGGCCTGCTATTTTTTATAATCACTAGATCCCAGTATTTTTGAAGATTGTCTAGGGAGACCAAACAATGAATGAATTTCCCAACAACTTTGAAATGTTAGTTCAGTATGCACTTGAGTACATTTCTAGTGAGAAGATATAGGATCAAAAGTTTAATATGCAGTTACGGCCAGAGATCTGGTCCCAGATATTTACATTTAACATTGATACTTATGTAGAGGTGGATCACCTTGCTTTGATTATGGAGACTGATAGTAGATATAGTTATGGTTTCTTTGGAGAAATGTCAGTGGGGAGTAGTGGCAGTTCACCTGTGAAGATGTGGAAATTGAATGAGAAGGGGATGAATAGAGTAGGTAGTTCAATCCATCCTTAACTTATATCTTTTTTTATGGCTTCAGATGATGGGTTAGTCATCTGAAAATGGTGTAGGAAGTAAGGGAACAAGCAATATACATTCTCATTACCACCCAGACCTTGTCACTTGTGTATATCTATGGAACACATGTAGATATTTTACTAGTTAGTGTTCCCTTATCGGTGTGGTGAGTGATATATGTCTTCCAAGCGGTGTCATACTAATCAAAAACATCTAGGATTGTAGGTTATTGGTTTAGAGGTCTTGGATGTAAGGGTGATTCAACATCTTGGTAGACCCAATTTTGGGCAGATCCATAGGTTAGTGTTCATTGGCAGGGTTAAGTTTAGATGAGAAAACTCCATGTAGTGGACTGATCACTAGTGGAATCAGATGCAAGGAATATGAATATTGGATGTACTGTTCATATTCAATCATATTTAGCTATTTTCTTATTTGATAATGGTGCATCTGTTTAATTTATTTCTTTCAAACATGGAGATATGTTAAATTTTACAACCGTACTTATCCCGTAGGCAATGATGTTGGTCCAACTTCATGGTAAAAAGTGATATGTTGGGTATTAGGTGTCCATATTGTCCACTCACTATGTCAGGGATGGGGATGGAATGTGATTTTCTAGTTTAGTAAATAGAACTTTTGGATGTGATCCTTGGAATTTATTGGATGGTTTGTTTTCATGTACACCTTGATTTTTGTAGTTGGTGTCTGAGTTTTGTGCCACTGGATGGTAGGACCAATGTTTTTCAAGGTAAATGGGATCCTTTGTCAGGACCTACTGGACCTCTAATTTCGGAATTTGGAAACCATGTTTAACAGATCTCATCGCTCAAGTTGGATAATGATTATGGTTCTCTTGAGGGTGGATTACCTCTTGTGGTGGATAATCTCCTATAGGTTTTTCCAATAGAATTATCGGGATTTTCTCAATAAAAGAATTTGGATTTCTCCAATTATTTGGTGTTACAAACACATCTAATATATCAGCTTACATACCATTTGGACCCCACTATGTTGATGGAATTAATTATATATGTGGGTTATTTTTAATCCAAAGTATTCATTCACTTGAGAATCACACCATGGGTCACCCCGGTTCTATTTTCAAAAAAGGTCAATGGATCTCCTGATTTTTTTAAGGATTTCCAAAATCCAAATAAGGCAACGATTAATAAAAATACACCATTTCCCATATTGATGACCTTTTTTATCATATAATGGGTGAGGGTTGGTTTTCTATGATTGTCTTCCTTTCTAGGTATCACCATGTTAGAGTGAGATAGGTGAATGTACCGAAAATATCCTTTCAAAGTAGATATGGCCACCTTGATTGTCTTTTCATCTCCTTTAGGATGAGAATTACTCTTGTATCATTTATGGATCTTATAAAAATAGTGTTCAACTAGATTCTTGATTTATTTATAGGGGTATTTTTGGATGACATCCTGGTCTATTCGTGGATATAGGAGGAGCATGAGCTTCACTTGAGTATTTTTTTTGGAAATCATTCAGGATCATCCCATATTTGTGATGTTTTTCAAGAGCACATTTTGGACCAGGGACTTGTGGTTTTTGGATAATGTAATCTTGGAACAAGTGGTTTTGGTGGACCCTAAAAAGATTAGTGTAGTGATTTAATGGAAACTACTAAAGCATGTCTTTGAAATTTGAATATATTAAGGGTAGGTAGAGTATTACAGGTTGTGTGTTCGGGATTTCTCACAGATTTCATCACCCATGATGGTGCTCACCCAGAAGGGTTGTAGCTTGAATGGATCCCATAGTGTCAGGTTATCTTTGGGGAGCTCAAATGGTGGTTGACCATAGCCCCAATTTTAATATTTCCAAAATATATAAAGGTGTATGTTGTCTATTTTTATGCCTTGTATATGGTTCATGGGTGTTTTCTGATATAGGATAACCATGTGGTGGCTTATAGTTTTAACCAACTTCGACCACATGAAAATTATTATCCAAATCTTGACCTAGAGTTGGTATCAGTGATTCATGCTTTTGAGATGAGACATCATTATCTTTTAGGGGAGATTTATTTTAGTTTATTTACATCAAATTATTTTATCCTACATTTTCACCTAGAAGGATCTAAATTTGATGCAACCACATTGGTTTGAGTGTTGTTACAGGTTCACCTTTTAGGTATTTTATACACTATGTAAAGGTAATGTTGGGGAAGATACTTTAAGAAGTAAATTACAAGTGCATGGATTGAAAAATTCTAGTGATGAGTTGATATTGATTGATATCTTCTGGAGTTAATTCAAAAATATCATCTGAGTTATGATCCATGATAGCGTTCTATGCACCTCCAAAATAGTGGGTTGGTGCCTTGTAAATTGTCATTGTCACTTGATGATTTTTTTTCTTAATGGGTCACATCATTGTGTCCTTGTCATTAAGAAAATTGGTAATATAGGATATCCACTTGTGTCAATTGTCAATTCATCCTGGTGCTACCAAGATGTATTATGAGGTACATTAGCAGTTTTGGTGGCCTGATATGATGAAAGTTGTAACTGACTTCTTATCATAGTATTGCATGCATCCTCCGGATAAAGTAGAGCGCCAGAGGCCCTCTAGTTTACTTCAACCGCTACCTATTATTACATGTGAATGGGATAGTATTTCCATGGATTTTATTTTTATTTTACCTTGTACACCCATGGGAAGGAATTATATTTGGGTGTTGATCAACCTTCAGACCAAATCAATGCATATCCTTCTAATCAAGGATTCCGCCAAAGAGAATGAGTAAGGATGGTTGTATATTAAGAAACTTGTGAGGATATTTGTTGTTCTATCAGAAATTGTTTTTGAATATTACCCCCATTTTACCTCATGGTTTTGGGAAGGCCTTTAGAAGGTAAAGGGGGCACATGTGAAGTTGGGCATGGCATACCACCCTCAAATGAATGGTCAGAAAGAGTGGGTGAATCATATTTTTCAAGAAGTTCTTCGGGCATGTGTGTCGGATTATGAATTTTTATGGTATAGCGATTTAAAATTGTCAGAATTTTTATATAACTATAGCAATCAATCCTCGATTAAATTAGATCCTTTTGAGGCACATTATGTCCAGCCATGTTGGTCACCTATGTGATGGGTTGTGGTAGGAAGGACTACATTATTGGGTCTGAGCCTTGTTTATGAAACATAAAATAAATTTATGTTAAATAGAAACTAGTTGGTGTTGGTGTGGATTGAACATAAGTATTATTCCAATCAGAGGTTCCTAGATTTGGTGTTTTATATCAGTGGTTGGGTGTCCCAAAAATTTACCCCCACTTGGGTCATAGTCTCTTATGTAAGCAATGGAGGCTACCACCAAGGTATGTTAGACTATTTGAAATTACCAAGGGAGTTGTTAACAAGGAATACATGATAGATTTTCCCTCTCATTTGATGTCAATTCATGATGTGTTTTATGTATCCCAGATGAAAAAGTAAAACCCAGGTCCATCAATTGTGTTAAATTGGGAAGAGTTGGAATTGTATCCCGATTTGTCAATGTTTCAAGGGTAAGTAACAATTTTTGATTGATATGAAAATGGAATTAATGAGAAGTCTATTAAATTAGTCCAAGTTCTTTGTAATCATGTTTATGATGTGCATGCCATGTGTGAGTGAAAGTACTGGGATGAATAGGAGTATCTATTTTTTTATTTGATCAGACATTAGAGTGAATTTATAAGGGAATATTGTTTTTGTGGTGGGTATAATTTTCATATATGTGACATTTTTTAGGAATTATTCTATTATCTTTTTTTCAAGCATTAATCTCTTGGGTTCCCATGAGTTTTTGGGAAATATTTTTTTTTTTGGATTAACAGCATTTAGCGTATGGTTTCCACACTATTTGGGAGAATTGTGCACCCATGATCATGAATCTTTATGGATAATTTCATTTTTTGGATAGTAGAAACTACAGGGTCAATGTAGGTTTTGAAAAACCATGTATTCAAACTATGATTCTTCTTCCAATTAGACAGTAAGGGATGTCTGGTTTCCACATGGATTTTTAAATAGTTAGGTAAAACTGTGTGACCTATATAGGTCATTAAAAAGTGTAAATTTAGGTTTCTATCCACATCAATTTTAACCCCAAATATCTTCTATTCAAGCCCATTCTTTATTTTCATCCATGGGAGCTTCCTCCATGCCTTATTGGAACTCTTAAGAATAAATATTTGGGTGGTTTTCATGTTGGAACTTCAAGGAATAATCAACTCATTTTCTACTCCTTCCATTTCTCCCCCTTTATATGGGTTTTCTTCCCCCCATCTTGAGTTATTATTTTCAAGTGGGTTGTTTGACCTAAAGAGGGTTTGATATTTTGTTTTTTGGTGAAATTTTGCAGGTTATTGTTGTATAATTATTTTATAAAGTCTTGTGGTGGTTTGGATGTGGGTTTTCACTGATTTTCAAATGTTTACAAGTGTGAGGTCAGCGATTCCATGGATTTACAATATTATATTATTTTTAAATTCATTCCTGATTACATAAATGTGTTCTATGTATTGTGTTGTTAGTGAAAAAAATATGTTTCAAAAATGTTTTTATTTAAAAATGTGATTAAAATGGATTTTTTTTAAGGAAAGTGGTTTTGTTTCAGGTGTGGTTTTTTCATGGTGTTTTTTGAATGTGCTTCATTCCTTTTTTTAAAGTTGAAAAATATGAATTCAAATAGATTTAATAGTGTGAATTTGTTGAATGTATATTTTACAAATGAAATAGTGTTTCTTTTATATTGGACTTTTTTACCTTAAATGTGTCTTTGAATTATGAATGTGTTGTGAATCATGTTATAAATGGATTTTATTTGAGTTTGAATTTGAAATGTGATTTTCCAATAGAAATGATTGGAGTTCATAAGTGTTCTTCTTGGTGTGATTTTTAAGGGGATTTCATATATTTGTCAGGTTGTGAAAAATTTATTTCCACATAGTTTTGGTGTGTGTGTGTCTGTGTGTGAAATGGAAGGTGTTTCTTATTGAAACTGGGGGTTCACATTAGGATTTTGATCATTGGATCAATGTGAAAGAGTGAAACTGGTGATTTCTTTATGTTTGTATGATGCTTAGCATGTGTATATGAAATTTTTGAATTATGGGATATTTTAAGTGGAATTTGAGTATAAAGGTAATCTCTTGTATCATGGTGGGTAAACTAGAACTTTTATGCGAGTTGGATCGGTAGTGGTGTGGCTTGTATTCTTCTAGTAGTATTAATGAATACAAAACTGACTAAACTAGTGAAACAATCAGATACCACTAGATATTTGGGATGGTATTACTTATAATGGGTCATGCTTGTGAATTTTGTTGGTACTGGAATATGATTTTAAGAGAACTAGAATTTTTTGATACATTCCCCCCATGGGGCTCGTGCTTGAGATCATTGTTTGTAGTCCAGTTTGTGGATTTTGATAATTAAGTTTTGAGGTTCATATGGTCCCACCAGTGATAGTAACCTATAGGGATTTACCCATGGTTTTCTCTTGTGAAATGATTCTTTTATGAGGTGGTGATATTCATTAGTATAGAGTAGTCCTTATGCACATTTCAATTTCAATTTAGCTTTTTTTAAAATGGTTTTCGTCGAAATGTGTATATTGGGATATTTTTCCTTAATATGTTTTATTAGCAGTGTTTTTAATATTATTATGGAAATGTGCATGTTGATTTTTCTTCTAATTTTATTGCGTGGAATTTTTATTTTAGGTGGTATCTTACTATGCTTTGGTTCACACCCTATATGCACATTTGGGTGTATATAGACATTTTTATGTATGACAGAGGAAAAATAAATATGTATTGTGGTGGTGATGGGGGAAATGGTTTCTTTATTTCCACTTCATTAAGGTGTTGGTTGTGGTTGTTTGATGGTGATGAACATATTGTTTGATATTTGTTTTGGGATGGTTTTTTCGATGCCTCCCCATTTTGGTACTTTTAGTTTTCGTTAAAGTTGTAAACATTGAATCTAAAAATTGGTTAACCTCATTTGGTTATGGTTATCAGTTATTGTGATGTTTATTCCTATTACTTGTTTATCATTATATAAATGGATGAAATCAATCCCAAAGTATATTTTTGATACATAGGTACTATTTTCCATCCATATGGGATCATGAACACCTTTCAAACCATGTCAGGAATAGGCTCGAGTGTCGGGTGGGATGGCACAACGAATTAGTTCATGATAGTGTCTCACAGTATCCATCCATTATCCTTTATAACCAGATTACATTCTAGGTATGATATTCAGTAATACATTAACATTCCAAAACCTAGCCCAATTTAATAGAGAACTCTATAAACTCTTATACACTTTCACAACATGTAGTATACAAAAATTGTCATATACCCCATGTGGATATCCATGGACTAAATATGAACCCATATTTGGCCTAACCCCATGCAAGGAAGGTGTTAATGTAAAAACTATTCATAAATTATTGAGTTAATAAGTTCTCTTAGGAATTTTTTAACCCTTTATATTTTGAAAATCACAAACTCATTTTCATAATGATAATTATATTTCTCTAAAAAATATTTCTAGAAGGAAAATTTAGAATCTCTAAAAATGGATTCAAACTTACCTATAAATTTAAATGTCTTATATAATAATTTCTCAAACCAAATCTAACAATATTTTTCTTAAGTCAAAACATTGGATCTTTATCTTACTCAAAACCTTACATTTTATCTGAATTTGATTTCTACCGAATTGTAGATCCAATTTCATTGCAAATCAGATTCTGATTTTGTTTGAAATCATATGCAAATTTACCTGGAAATGGGACTATGGTTTCTATAGAATTCATACTCTGATTTCGTTAGCGTTTAGACTCCAATTTCTATGAAATAATACTCATATTTCTTATGAAATCAACCTTTGATTTCTTCTTAAACCAGAATTCGGATTCTTATGAAATCAGAATTTTATTTCTTCTGAAATCATAATTTTATTTCTTCTGAAATAGTACTCTCATTTCATCTAAAATATGACTCTGATTTATCCTAAAATTAGACACAGATATCTCCTAAAATCATACTATGATTTCTTCTGAAATCAGACTCCGATTTTATCTGAAATCATTCTCTTATTTCTCTTAAAATTAGACTCTGATTTCTTCTTAAATCTGACTCTGATTTCTTTTGAAATCAAACTATGATTTCCTTCGAAATTTGATTCTGATTTCTTCTGAAATCAGACTCTAATTTTTTCTAAATTAATACTTCAATTTATTCTGAATTCTGACACTAATTTAATTTTAAATATTACTCTGTTTTCTACTTAAATCATACTCTAATTTTTTTGAAATTAGAGTTCAATTTCTTATGAAATCATATTCCCATTTCTTTATAAATCATAATCTGATTCTCTATTATTTCATATTCCAATTTTCAATTTTTCCTAGAATTTGATTCCCACTTTCCTAAAAATTTAATTAAATTCTTTTCTTATAGTTGAAAATTTTATTTTAACTAACGTTCCATTTTATCATATCCTAAATGTGATACTGTTTCTTAAACATGAAAACATTTCCCATGTTTTCTTACATGAAATGATTTCATACAATCTGTTTTTAACTAAATGTTGGTTGAGTGACATCTGTATAGGACCCTCCAAATTTTGAATAATAATATGGCCGTTGGAGGAGAATTTTAACCATTGGAATACATAATTATATACAAAACCACATGAATGTGATCGGTACATAATTATAGAGAGAGAATTTGTTTTGTAAGAGCTTTTTTCAAATCTTCATTGTGTGATTGATGTGAAAAACTTGTTCAAGATGAGAAAATATTATTCAAACTACATAGTGTGATTCCAATTGTTGGTATTATCAATCGAGGTCTTTTGGGGATAGGAACTCAGAGGTACTAATGACATTAGATATCGAGGGCTTGTGGGGATAGTAAGGAAATTTCTGATCTTCGTATCAAGGGATTACCCGGGACTTTTTAAGACAAAATTTCATGAAAGTACTGATCAAGGGACCTATATCTATGTTTGTTTGATAACCTTCTCTTTGGGTTAAATGATTTATTAAACTATTTTACATGTTGTGTTATGAGTTTTAATTTTTTCCCTTTTGTTAAGGAAAGAAAGTGTAACTTTCTTACACTTTCATATACTTTTACAAGCACTAATATATTAGATTATATAAGCTTTAAGGTTAAATATTTCCTTAAGTAAACATGTCTGATGTTTTCTTATTTGATCAATTTTATCAGATCTTAACAAAGTTAGTTTCTTTTTTTAAGAACTAAATAGGTCTTTTGAATTTATATTGTTTATCTTTGTCAACCATATTTTTTTCTTAAGGGCAAAAAACAAAAAAAATGAATACCTTTAATTCAGTCCCCCCCCCTCCTGGATTTGTGAAATCTACGTATACATTTTGATCCTATAATTAGTATCAGTGGAAGTCTCTGAAATACATATACTTGCATATAATTTTTCTCTCTAAACATTTCTTTCATAACATTATTTGTTTATATTTTTCTTATTGATTTTCATTGTTTATAAACTTTTCATACTATCGTGTTTTGTGGAAAAGAATTTTTCTATTTTATTATAGAATGGCATGAATGAATGTGGTTAAAATGATAATATAAATCCTAGAAGACCCCCAATCATTGATGGAAATGATTATGAATACTATGGAGATAGGATAACAACCAGTATTATCAATACTAGTGTTGATAAAATTCTTATACTATCTGGTGACTGCAATATTCCTGTCAAAGAAATGATACAATTCACCAATCAATAAAATTAAGAGTATTAACTTAACATTAAGGTTGCAAATACATTGTTATGTTCCATGACTATGAATATCTATAGCCAAATTTCATCAAGTGAAGCTACTAATATCATATGGATGAAATTAGAAGTTACACATTTCGTCACATCAAAGATCATTGAAACAATAAAATATATTCTTAGAGATGAATATCAAGGTTTTATTTTCCCTTATGGAGAACCTATATTCAATGTTCAAAAAAAATTATGACTATTTTCAATATACTTCAGTATGTGGGTGAGAAATGACTTGATGATGAGATTATTATAGATAAGATAATAGATATTATTCCAAGTGACTGAAAATCTAAAAGAATAGTGATTGATGAGAATAGAAAACTTTCATACCTCACTCTTGATGAGTTATTTGGGACACTTCTACAGCATGAAACTAGATTGAAGATAGAAATTGAGATAAATATAAAAAATAAACGTAATGGAAGTGTCTCTTTCAATACAACATCAAATCATACAAAATCCAAGACTCATATATGATTAACTAGATCAAAATCAATGAAATATACTATTATTTCTAAATCAAGAGATAGTGGTCACTCTGAAATTGAACATGCTAATCTTATTCTAAGGATGAAAAATATTATTTGATAGATAGATTTACAAAATAGATAAATAATGAGAGACATAAATGATATGAAAGATTCAAAAGTGACATGTTATGAATGTAAGAGGGTAGGTTATATCAGACCAGACAGTCCTATGCTCAAAAGCAAAGAAAGAAAGGATATGTTATATGAAAGAAACAAGAATAAGTACAACAAGTCAAAGTATAATAAAGTACCCAAAGCAAATTACACATGGAGTGAATGTATTGGAGATTATTCTGATGAATCCTTGGAAAATTAATCTTCTAGAAGAAATAAAATTGTTCTAATAGCCAGAATTCGTATAAAAAAGAAATGTCTTATGGACAAGTTAAATACTACTAAATATTTAAGCAATATTTTTTCAAATGCTATTTTTCCTAAAGATGAATATAATGAATATTCAGATGAAGAATCTATCACATCAGAAGATAGTGTTTTACCTTCATTTGATGAAGTATCTAGGTTTTCCATGTTACTTGAAAATGAATATATTATGATCAATAAGAAACATTTCAAGGAAAATTATAGAATATCTATTTTAAGGAAAGAAGTATTGTATCGTCCAAAAGATCTTCATTAGAGAACCCTTGATTTTAAAAATGCTTCCTAAAACCATAAGGAAATTAATTTTGAGAAGGATAAGATTTTTAAGGATCTTGAAAATTTTCTTTCTAAGAAAATAATTTTAGAGACTAACTCAAATTCTAAACTTAATGGCTACGAGAATGAGAATTTATTCATCAAACTAAAATATGAAATATGTTCCACAAAGAAACTTTTTTCAAAAATTAATCATAGTAATGAATTTTTTGATTAAATTTATTCACAACTTCATCCACTAATTAATATTTCTAGATTTAGCTATACTCATTAAAAACATTTTTTTAGTCAAAACTATTATGTACCCTAAAGTGCACTTTTTTGCACAATGTTTCAATGTCATTGACATTGGGAGAAAAATTGTACTTTAATCAAAATTCAATCCTTATGTTTACAAAAACCTTAATTTCTCAAAACAAATCTGTATAACTATGATTTTACTTTCTAAAATTTCTAGATCCAAGAATGTTTGGATTCTAAATGTTATACTGTTATATTTTTAGGAAAAAAAGGATGTACCAAAAACAATACATAGTACATGGACAGTCAGTATTCCCAGTACATGAATGGTAACAAAAAAATCATTCAAAATATTATCAAGATGAAAGGTGGGAAACTGACTTCTGAATATAATGATCAAGGATAAATTTTTGGTATATCTAACACTGCTATTCTTGGAAAATCCTTCATTTAAATTTTTTTTATAATGGATATATCATTATTTTATTTATTAAAACGTAAGATCAAATTGATGACATATTTAAAAAACATTTAACCTCTCATAGATTTTACTAAATTAAAAAAAATATGAATGATAACTATAAATTAATAATCTATATTAACTTTTTTTTAAAACCTATATCCAAACATTCATATACTCTTTTTCATAGGGGGAGTACATATGTTTTTTTCTTTTATTTTTTTAAAAAAATCTGAAACGAAAATATTTTTTCCCTAATAAAACATTTTAGAATATAATTTCATATTAAGAACATTATCAATACTGAAAAAAATTGAGTTATATGTAAGGTATGTTTTCTAATTTATATTAGTATAATTAAATCTCAGTTTTTTGGTAATACAAATTCTAATTCAACAAAACCTTATCAAATTCATTTTTTTACATCCAATTTCTCTTTAAAACCTTGAAATATTGAAATTTACAAATCCTTCTCTAGAATTGATATCAACCAACAGACCGAATTAAGTAAATCTCAACCATGGTATTAACCTGGTAATATAAATTGTGGCTGAGAATCCTATATAAAGGACACCCCCCACCCCCCATTTGCACCCCACATTGTTTTTCTCCGATTTTTTTTGAAGCCCTACATAAAATCAAAATTTTCATTCAATTTTACCATTTTTGTTAAAACCTGATTGTCTCTTGAATTTTCATCAAAGAATTTGATGGCCTCTATCAAGGAACTCATGGATTGGTTAATTTTTAGGGAATGTTTGGTGGACCCAAAGTTCCTTTTCATGTATTATACATTGGTTTCAAAAATCATAAATAAGAATGGATGGTAAATTCATTGTGTCGACAAATCGATGAATTAGGATCTGGTGTATAATTATCTTGTTATAGAATCATGTGATACATTTCAGTTTTATGAACAATGAGGAAGAGAAATGTTTTTATTTAAGAGTTATGGAAAGACCTATTATTTTCCTTTCAAAAAGATTGTTAGTATCTTGGGTATTCCATATGATAAAGAGGTGAAAATTTTCTCACAAAAGATTCCTAATAAATAAGGTTAGTTTAAGAACTTTAAGGATATTTTGATCCTTTTGATTGAATGATTAAAGACATCAACGATCGCTCATCTTTCTTCAAGACATGGATTGCTAGCTGTATGGATTAATTTTTTTCTAATTTTGAGGAAGGGAGAGAATAATTCCCTTAAGAAATGTTATATCTTGAATATGGATTTCTTGGAGAATCAAAGGAAGATAAATATCATTAATTACATTCTTTTAACAATCGGAAATGTTGAAAATTGTACCATCATGTCTCTGATGAAAATATATTATGCTATCTTGTCAAATATTATTGTCTTCTGCTTAGAATCTTTCAAAATACCATGTAACTAAAAGGAAAATTCTTTAAATGTAATGTTGTTAATTGAGGATACCCTAATAAGAATGAATAATGGTTTTAGTGTTATTATAGGTTTTTTCTTAGATCTTCCTGATATGGATGATCAACCTGTTATAAAAAAAAGGAGAAGTTGGAAGAATATCAAAATTAACCCATAAGAAAGGAGTAGTTAAAGAGACGGAATCTCAGAAAGAACAAGAATTATCACCTGATCCAGTATCTACTCTAACCCAGCCTAAGAGACAAAATACAATCTCTGATGAGGTAGTAGAAAAATAGAGAGTGCAAAAGAAGAAGAAGAAGGAAGGAGACACAGTTTTTGGATTACATTGTATTAAGGCTAAGGCCTTAAAGACTCATGTAGTGGAAGACCATGATGGACAAGCTAATAAAATTAATATGAAGAAGAATATGTTTGAAAATAAGATTGTTTAATCCTTATATAGATATACTAGGAAGGAAAATGAACATGTTCAGGTATCAAAATATTTCTTTCAAAAATCAGTTCTAATTGAAAGTCCGAGTGACGATAAGAAGAAATATATTTTAATTTTGGAAACCATAGCTAAAGAATAAGACAAAAATAAGAGGATGAGGAAAGTGATTATGTGATAAGGATGGTGGAATAAAATAAATAGAAGGAGAGACCTTCTCATAATATATATATATATGAAATTCTCAAGCTAAATCCACAAAGATAATTTTTGAAGGAAAATTTGTTCCAAAAAGTGATGATGCTCAAGATGAGGTTGATAATCCTTCAGATGATGATAATTGTAATGATGATATTGTTCAAAAAGTTATTATTGAAAAGGATTATAATGAAATTTTTGATCAAGGTACTGATAAAGAAGTGGATAATGATGATGATTAAATAATTCAAGTTTCTGATGGAGTGTCTGAAACTCCTATCTTCGAGAAGAAATTTTCCAAGAAAGAGAAAGGAAATGAAATTTTTATTGAAACGCCAATGGATATTTTGGTCCAAAACAAAAGAAGGATGTTATTGGAACATCTATGAGGGAAGAAGTTGACACCGATTAAGTTGTTTCACCAAAAAGAAACCTCTTTCAAAATATTCATCTTTATTAGGACATGATTTTTTGGTTCATTCATTGAAGAAGCTTGTAAATACCATTCCATTATATCCAAGAATGGATTCCAAGTGACAACTACTTCAACAAAAAATCAAGTACTAGTCTTATTCAATAACCATTGTCGTTGAATATTTTATCAAACAAGAATATGAATTTAATAAATTTCAAATCGGTTATGAAGCTTTTATGAGATATTACAAAGAGATAACTAAGTAGTGTAAGTCAGAAATTGATGATCTTAAAATTAGAGATGATTTCATTGATTTGGTTAAATATGAATTTGATAAGTCTACTTATATGATCAAGAATCTATCAAAATGAACATTAAAAGATATAAAGGAAGAAAAATATAGCATCCCTTAAAAAGATAAATATTTGAATTGGAAACCAAATTATGTTGCTTTGAATATGAAAAGTGAAAGGGAAATCAAGAAATAAATGGATAAAAAATTCAATGTGCTGGAAGAAGTAATAAAGTCTTAATGGATCTGTTCTTAAATATTAGGAATAAAGAATCAAAAATATCAAAAATAAAAATAAAGATCATGAATAGTTCATCATGATGTTTGAAGATGATTATAAATAATTGAAGAAGTTAAAGGACACCCTTAATAAGTTTATGGAAATGTAGAGAAATAAGGTTGAAATTTTTTCTCTTAAAATCTGATATTTTGTTATATTTTCCATAGTAACAAATTTTCTCATCATAATAATATTTTTAATGTTTCAATTTCTTTGTCTTGAATATTACTAAACATTATAGTGTAATTTTATTTCCTAAATTCCTTTTTCAAAATCTCAAATGTGGAGAAAAGAATGATCAAAAGGAATATTATGTTAAAATAATAGAGTGCCTTATGTAAGTGTCAATTACATAAAAAAGAAATAGTTAAATAAAAAGGAGTTATTTCATTAAGAAATACAAGAATATGATCTTTAGGGATTTTATAACATAACTGGGAGTATTTCATATTCACTGTGTCAAAAAAAGTAAAGGGAGATAAATAATTATTTCATATTCAAAAAAATGAAATGCAGTGTTATTTATATTCTTTTACAAAACATTTTTTGTTCATTATAAAACTGGGGATACTGATTAGTCTATTAGTTAAATTTTAAATTTTACTTTCCACTGTATTTTGAGAATCACAAACACATTTTTTTAAGTAAAATTATCATTCAAAAAGAAATATTTTCTTAAAGAAAATTTACATTCTGAAAAAATGGTTTTGACCTTACCAATAATTTTCAATTTCTTTTTTATTGTTTTTTCAAACCAAATATAACCATATTTTTTATAAGTCAAAAAATCAGATCCTGATCTAACTCAAAACCATACAATTCCTTTGAATCCAATTTCTTTATAATTGTGAATCTTGTTTATATAGAAATCAAACTCTGATTTCTCATGAAACTAGACACCCATTTCAAAGGAAATAACACTCTGGTTTCATAGAAATCAAACTCTGATTTCTAATGAAAATACACTCTATTTTATTCTAAAATAAGACTTTTATTTCATATGAAATTAGACAACAAATTATTTTGAAATTAGACACTGATTTCTTAGTAAATTAAACTCTAATTTATTCTAAATTCAAACTCTGATTTCCTCTAAAATCTGACTATAATTTCTAATGAAATCTGAAAGAATTTATTCTGAAATCCAACCTGGATTTCTTTTGAAATCAGACTCTAATTTATTCTGATGTCTGGTTCTGATTTATTCTGAAATAAGTCTCACATTTATTCTAAAATCAGACTCTGATTTCCTCTAAAATATGACTCTGATTTCATCTAAAATCTAACTACAATTTATTCTAAAATCTGAATCTGATATATTCTGAAATCTAACTCTGATTTATTCTGAGGCATAATTCTAATTTCTTCAAAAATTCAAATATAATTATTTATTCTTTCAGAATCAAATTGTCAATTTTTCTTAGACATAGTTTCTCAATTTCATAAGAATCTGACTAAACTCTTTTTTTGTAGTTACCAAATTTCCTTAAAGTAATGTTCAATTTTATTAGATCCTAAATGTGATTACATTTCATAATTAGAATAATTTTTCCCATTTTTTCTTACATGAAATGATAACATACAATCATTTTTTAGCTCACTGTTGGAAGATTAACATTTGTACAAGTCCCTTCAAAATTTAAGGAAAATCGTGACTACGGATTGAGATAATCGTCCATTGGAATCAACACCTATAAATACCTAGTCATTTAAATGAGATCGGCATTGAATTATAGAGATAAAATTTGTGCAACAAGAAATCTGCCAAAAAAAAATTTGTGATTGATATGAACAACTTGTTCAAACTGATAAAATCTTGTTCAGCCTACTTAGTACAATTATAATATTAGATATTATCAATAGAAGGCTTACTGGGATAAGAAGAGCGATATACCAATCACCTTAGAGATCAAGGGATTGAAAGGATAGAAATACATATTATGATCTTCGTATTGAGGTATTACCCTAGTGTGAGTAAGACATACATTCATGAAAGTATAAATCAAGGGACCTATGTCCAATGTTTTCGGATACCCTTCTCTTAGGTTTAAAATAATTATTATTCCTTTTTACGAGTTGTTGTAAGTTTTATTTCCACAAATGTTTTTTAAATAAATAAAGTGTATCTTTTTTAAACACTCTTATACTTGTTCAAAATTTGATATATTATATTCTATACTCATTAAGGAGGAATAATTCCTTAAGAAAATCTAATTGTTGTTTTTTATCAGATCCATTATACTGGATCCTAAGAAAGTTAGTTTACATGTACGTAACTAAAGAGGTCTTATAAATTCATCATGTTTTACTTTTGTTAAACATAGATTTTCTTATGTATAAAAATAAATTTTTTTAAACCTATAATTTACCCCCCCCCCCCTCTTGTAATTGATCAATCTACATATACATTTTGATCTAAAATAAAAAAGGTCATCACATCATGACAAGGTGGTTTTGGGACCATATCACACACTCTGTGAAACATAGAGAGTTTCCAAATTTAAATTTATCAACAAATCTCACATGTTGTTAACAAAGTATTGTTCCAATATAGAAAGGAATATCACCATTATTATACCATCTTCAAAGTCCATTACCATTGTATCCACGATCCGGTTGTTATTTTAAATTCTAGACATAAGATTCAAATAATTTCATCCCAAAGGACAAAAACGTTTATTGTATTGGTAAACAACATACAATATTTAAATTCACATTACAATTGAAAACATCAAAATAAGAAAGTGTTTTTTAATAGAATTATTCATTATAGTGTTTCCATGCATATCAATAACAAAAACACATTCTGATATGCTGGGGAAAATAAAACAAAAGGGATGAGCTGAGATGATCAGTAAGGATAAGAATAAAAGGTAATATATCATGAATAAATAATCATAATCAATATGAAAGGGTAAAAGATGAAACACATTCCATTTTTTCAATAATGTGATCATAATATGCTATAAAAAATAATAATCAAATCAATCCAAATAAGTGATCATGTAATCTAGAAATTTACTAATAAATGTACCAAATAATAGAATAATCACATGTAAATCAATAAATAAAAAAATATTAAGGAAATAGATAATTTCAAACATATAAATATACTATCAAGACTGTTAATAAAATAGTTTAAATCCATGGTTAGAAACCCATCTAATTTTACAAACTGATTTTTGTTAACAGACTCAATGATGAATCAAATAGATATCTATTACCATGTCCTGCCCATCACTTAATATGTATATCTCATTCATCATAATTGGTGATTCATAACAATAATAAGAATTCATATTTCAAAAAAAGACATATAAAATGTTAATACTTAACCCAATCAAATAAACATATTCTTAAACCATCAAGAGTAATTAAGTTAATGGTAGTAAAATTATATATCCTTGGTCAAACTGATCAGAAAATATCCAAAGAAATAATAATTAGGATATAAATACATCATATCCTCATTGGACCATATGTAAAATAAATTTTTAATGTCATTGATGAATAAAAATACCATAAAAAATCTAATAAAAACATTTTTAATAAAGATATAATTTTTAATTTGAAAATATTTTAAAAAATATATCAAAAAATATTTTGGAAATGATTTTCTATGAAATTAACAATTAAAAAAATATAAAATATTATTTAAATCATTGATTGGTCTGGATGGGGGGGATTTTCATTCATGTCATACAAGTTAAAACAGTATTCTGTTCTGATTTTCAGTAAAACCCCAACACACCTTCTACAAAAGATGGCATAAAGGTTACTTTTATGAATTTTTTTAAAAATTATATAAGGGGAAAAATGTCTCTAAGAAATCATTTATAAAAGTTTTAAAACATTTTTTAAAACATTTTTGGAAAACATTGATTTTTGAAAAAAAACATGGATTTTCAAAGGAAGTGAAAAATAAAGTCGGATTTTTATAAAAATATTTTCCTGAAAATTATAAGTAAAAAAGATTGAAAATGGTACTACTGCCTGATAATTATAAGGAATAACAAGATGATAATATTATATATTAATTTAAAGATATAAATATCAAATAATTCCCTAAAAAAGTACTTAAACCAAAATGTTCCATAATAATGATGAGATTGTGAAATAAATCCTTACCACATTGTAAACTTTTGAATCATAAGCCCAAGAATGAAATAAATTAAGATGTAACATGAAATATAATGAATATAAGTAGGTTAAAAATATAACATATCAAAAGTTCAATTATATACAATCTGTAATGTAATAAGTGTTTAATATGGCGTATGACTCTTGGAAGTAATTATGACACAAGAAAACCATACCTTGGGTTCAAATTCCATTATATGTGTCAAAAAAAATATAATAATTAAAGGTTTATTATATATATATTTTAAAGAACAATATTAATACATATAATACCACATATTATTTACTCAGAGTCATTAATCCCTAGTTAATTAACAATTTAATGTTAAAATCTCTATTTCGGGTGATAATTGATTCATTTTTCAGGTATGGTTTACGTTCATAATTTCGTTCCATTTGATTTTATACTAGTTTCGTGATTTCCAAAATTTTAAACATGAAATAACTTTCATATAATTTCGTTATATATTAATTTAGTGTAACCATTTAATGTTTGAGATAAAAAAAATGATAACACTATTCACTAAGACGGTAGGTCATACATATACATTAATGTTATTTCTATTTTTCTCAAAGGGTGAAACGAAAGGGAAATGAATATAGATTCACCTTTCCTAAATTATTATTATTTCATATATATAATTTATATTAAAAAAATAATTCCATATTACCATCAATTCAAAAATAAAAAATAAAAATAATGTCCATCGCTATGTATAGGTGGTAGTCAACACGTCCGCAAAAGCGACGTTGTTTTCCAATGAATAGGAAGGAGATAGGTTATATGTGATATTTTATTTAAATAAGTACTTTTATGTTTTAAATATCACATATATTCACATATTATGACTTTAATAACTTCCATGTAAATCCTTTACCCAAAAATCACATTGCTTCATGAGACAGAAGTTCGTCGTACACATGAACGACGGTATCGTTTCCCCCACTGAATGAATAACGAGAAAGTATATATGGTATAAAAAATCCAAAAGTATAATAGTCTCATAAATATAATATAAATATTTTATATCCATCATAATAAAAATAATTTAGATAGGGCTATAGAAAATGAATTACATCGGCTCACATTATGGAAGTTCATCATACACATGATAGATGATTTTGTTTCCCGTTAGATGGAAGTGGAGATACGTATAGACTATTCTATTAAGAAAATAAAATATTAGTATAAATATGATATTTTATTTTATATTATCATAGACAAAAAAAATTTGAAGTTGGTGTGAGAAGAAATAAAATAATTACACATGTTTAATAATTTTACCTCATCATCAGAAAGCCTATTTAGATAAAAACCTAAATCATTTTTAAGAGGGGTGTCTAATCAAACCAACGACCATAGGATGTGGGGAGGGAATTAAGGAAGGTACTTTTGTAGGTATTTTTATAACCAAATCTTTTATAATATTGAATTTTTTATTATAAGGGATGGCCATTTCTAAGGGGGTGATAGGACACACTTTGAATTTTTTAAAAATATAAATTAATAACCATGTTTTTCAATTTTAAAAGGTCTAAAAATGGATCATTATAAAATATTATAGGTTATAAGGTCGATATATGAACATAAAATTGTGTTTCCAAAAGTTTTATGTCTTTTTCATACTTATATTTTTATTTTAACACCCCCACCTTACCCCCCTCACTGATAAAAAACCAACTCGAATACCCTCTCGAAAAGGGGCCCAATAGGTGTCTGAATCCCCATGGGTAGGGAAATTAGAACTCTGGGAATGGACAACAAATAAAGGTAATCATTTTTACCAACCTAGAAATATAATATAGAATATGTATATATAGATAAAGAGACAACATCAGAATGAATATATATTCCTTAACAGAAATCACATATTGGATACCAAAGAATAAAAGATAAGAACAATCTCTAATTACAAGGAAAATCATAATGGACTCACAAAATAGTAAAACTAAATAATTCATTAGATAGAATAGGAAAACCCACACCATCTCATCATTCATCTACCCACACTCATGTGACCAAAACCATATTGCCTCACTACTACCCCTAGCCTTTACATACTTCAAAAGGCATACAATGTTCTATGTAACACCAATGAAATTTGTAGGGTGTGAGTAAACTCGTTCAGTAAGGTCCCACCTGAGTGTTTTATAATAATACTATGTACAATTAATTAATTTATTCCCAAATCGAATATAATATGGAATGATATTCAAGTAATATGTTTTATAAAAAATAGGATACATATTTTTCTGTTTCCAAAAACACCAAAACAAAGGCAAGTATATCAATTTTAAATTATATGCATGAATATTAAAAACCCAAAATATTAAAAATTCATATCATAGGTAAAACATGCCACAGAAATCAATCAGTCGAGATAGATGAATACTTGTACCACAATGAATTACTAGTCCACAAAAATTTACTAAAACACATGCCTAAGGAGTAGAGAAACTCCCCATATGTAAACATAACAATGATGTCCAATATTTCCCTGGAGCAACAAGACTCAAGAGCCTAGAAAACACCATTAAAAAATCAACTGAAGGTAACATCGATGTTGAACCTAAGATAAACCGTCCACTTATATACCCAAGGCTTCACATTTTCAGCATTTCATATATCATTTCAATACATTGAATACGCCGTTTTTCCCTTTTCCAAAAAGTAAGGAAAACCCGTGTTTTATCAAAATCAAATTACACACACATAAAAAATCATAAAAATTTATTTACAAATAGATATATAAAAATATGGGAAATACAACTCATAAAATATAGGCTAGATATAGAAACACCAACCTCAAAACGTGGCGTCTCACAATCCTAATATGGAACCACACAAAAGAAGAATGATACAATAAAAACGGATTCCCAAGAACCTATCTTCACAACAATAAATTGGTCCCACTCAACAAAAGGGATGGGGGACAGGAGTAGACCATAAATACCTTGGAAACTTACAATCTAATCACCACAACTAAAAAAGGAAATACCCCAGAAAAAATATTCCACTAATAATCTTAAAAACAAACATAAGGAATCACCATTACTGATCAAACAATCTGTGATTCAACCCCATGGTGATATCGTGATCAAAGAAATGAATAAGAAGAAAGGCCTGCTCACTCTGAGAGAGGGAACCCAACTAAAATGTAAATCCAATGTTTAATAGATCAATCCAAAATAAATAGATACTACCAATATCATAAGAGAATCCTTCTAGGTTGATATCCAATGGATTTGTGTAAGAATAAAATGAAATTTCATTTATACAACACCCGATATGACTATCTTGGTAATTTACATGGTGTGTAATACATTTACAGGTTGTGTGATCAACAAAAATCACATACAAAATAAAACTAATTGTATTTGTAATTAAAACATTTCTTTTAGAATTACACATCTTCTAACCATTACATGGTGTGTAATCCTTTCATGTTGGGTACACATCTCATTACTTGTCTCTTGCGACCATGTATATGTCATGTTACTCCTTTACACATTTTTTAATCACCCAGCATACAACAATAAACATAAAAACCAACTCTATCATCCTCTAAACTTTAGGATAACCTGACAAGATATCATAACATATTTATACCAGATTATATTAACTACAAAAACATCCATCCCCAAACATTTAATTAATTTTCCAAACCAAATTCTCTCAATCATCTAGAGTCCTCAATTGCACACAATCAAAGATGAAAACAAGTGAAGAGAGGGTAATTTTCTGAAAATGGATAATGAGTTGTTACAAACTCCCCATTATAAGACATTCTATCCCTAAGAGGTTTGTGGAATTATAAAGACTAATAATTAGGTGTGGCCACTACAACCTCATCAATAAATCGTGATACTAGCTATCATGATTGTCTGATCAATGTCATCAATACTCTCTAACTAACATAATTTAATTCCCACAAAATGCGTTTACATGTAATTCAACGAACCCAACTAGCTGCTCAAAAAGAAAACCCTATGGATTGAACTCAATATCCTCCCAATTTTGAATGTGATAGGGATCTTAATGGTATTTTATGAGAATTTAATTTCCCATTAATTGAGCCAGAAATTCCTAGTGATAAATTTTTTTTCCAAGACTCTCATTGTACTCAAATAGTCCAAAATAAATCGGAGCCGAGTTTTCATGTTTTCCAAGATGATGGTGACCTAATCATGGAGAAACATAAAATAAAACCCAGTCACCTACTAAAAACTAAAAATGATGTCGTTGTTGATCTATATAAATTTTTTGTTGACTCTTCATCGTAACCAGACATTGAAGTATATCCTGAATACTCGTAGACATCTCCTAAACCAAACTCAGTCCCCCAAAAAAAGCTTTGCCCCGTCTCAAAATAGAGATGTTGTTGACCTCAATGTTTTAATGCTAAAAAATTCATTATTCTAACAATATTAATGAATATAATGTTTTTTATAATTTTTTTATTGATGTGCTACAAGTGATAAAAATGCATAAGTATGATACACCGTTGAGTTTGAGACACCACCTGGTTATCACAATGCCATAATTTTGTATTAGTATATGGAAAAATTGACACCATCCGAATGTCATGTTGTTATAACATATATTTCTCTATGTATGATACACCACTAGATGAGACACTTTCAATGTCATACCATCAACAGAGAATATTGGATTTGTCTAAGACACCACCAATATCATGCTGAAAGAATTAATAACCACCAGACGTCAGAATATCACCAGACTGAGCCAATGCAACTGTTTTTCTTACCTTGCTTATTTTGAATTATTACTAATGGTTAAATTGTGGAAGTTAATTTAACTTATTATTTAAATTATTATCTCTAAAATTATCAATAGAGTGTAATGATGTGAGTGTTAGACAATGCAATTTTCAGAATTAGAGACCATTTGGAGATTCATACTAGTACTTACAAAAAGAGAATATTGTTCCCTCATGCTCTATAGATAATTCTCTAGTGAAACAGACAGATAAATAATTGAGAGCTCACGACTACTAAACACACCTAGAGATAAATGGATGAACTACAATATCCTACGACCACTTGACTAGGGAAGGCAAAAGGCACATACTCATCGGTTCTTTTCCACCATTCAAGAATAATAGTCAATGACACTATTTTCTTTATATGTTTTTATGGAGAACCCAATTCAGTATTCAATGTGAAACAAATCAAGAGTCATAAGATACAATGCAATATATCAATAATTTCAAAACTTTAACCCTTTATATCTATCTGTTTTGTTAACTTTAATTTCACTTTGATCATTTTTTATGTATACTCTATTTTATAATATGCACACTATATCATACACCAAAATTAATGATACTTACATATATTATTATATTTTTTTACACGTATACTCCCACTGATAAGAGGGATAGAGGTCCAGGTATATCCTATTTATTTTTTTCTCCCACAAATAATTTTTTAAGATTTCATTTTTGACCTAGATAGTTGTAAATTATTGTAATCCTCGATCCATGTTGTGGGTCATCTAGTTTATTTTTATAAACTAATTTGTGGTAGGCTATCCCCAAGTGGATAGTACTATGTATCATCTTAAGACTAAACAAATTGTATTTAAACAATATTTTGTATACTTTAATTTTGTTTTACATTATTTCTTCATTTAAAATGGAATTTTTTTAACTGTAAAAAAATATATAATTGGATATTTTATCTTAATTTGTGTTCAGATAGTATTTTTATTAAGTAGATTGATATATAATGATGAAATAATATTATATATTTTAACCATCTAAGACCTAATCAATCATTAGAGAAATATTAAAAAATATTATGATTTATATCATACTATATGTTTTGATAAAATATAATATATTTTAAAATTTTGGGGACTTTAAAATAATCCATTTTAAACGTAAATTTTTTTGGGTACATAATTCACCATCCTCATTAGATACTCACTCCAAAAAATATTTCGTATCAAAGTTTTTCTTTATTTGGAATTAGTTTTTTCATACTATTTAAAACTATGATTTTAATTTTCCTTTAAATAAATTAAGTTTTTGTTATTTATAAATTTATCTATTTAAAATGGATTTTCCCAAAGAAGGATCTGCTACTAATAGACCACTTTTATTTAATGTAACAAATTGTGATCAATGTAAGATTAAAATTAAAACGCATAGAGAAAGATTACGTTTGTTTAATTGATCTTCTATAGAAGATGAATATTTTATAACTGATACTACTAGATGAACTTGGGATTATGCAAAAAATTTCGCATATAACAAAATTTTTAAAGCTATGAATACCATTTACTCTACACTAGAAGATAAAAATATTACTAATTATTGTTTTGTAAAACTGATTGTGAGATTTGGGAAACTCTGTCTATTTCTATGGAGGGAACATCAAATAATAAAAAGATAAGGCTTAATACTAATACTATTCAATAGGATTATTTTAAAATAAATCTAGCAGAACTAATTTCTGAATTATATCTACGGTTGAATGATATTTTCAACACATTGACCTCATTTTTAAAACAATTATCAAACATGGATCAAATCATTAGATTTCTAAGATACTTACAAGAAATATGAATAGTCACATTAGTTTCAATGATAGAATAATTTGATGTAAGTAATATTCCTTTGATAGAGTTAATTAAAAACATTATTATTTAGGAAGATTAATTATGGAAAAATTAGAAGAAGATGAGATGACAATAAATAAGTCAGTTGCATTTAAGACTATTGTTGATTGACTATAAAAGGAAAATGAAAACGATAAAATCCAATCCTTAGAATTAAGTGATAGTGAATCTCCAACTTAAAATAATGAGGAGATGGATAAACTGGATGGAAGATTTAAGATGTTTTATAGGATTACCATATCTTTAGAAAATAAATCAATAAAGTAAATTATGGAGATAGAAGAAATTTGAAGAAATAATGGATGAAAGATGATGATCTGAAAAAAATTCTGATATGAATGTAAGAGGAAAGGACATATAAAATCTGACTATCCAATTCATATCTACAAAAATAAATATGAGCAAAATAAAAGATTATACAAGAAGCCTATGAAGGAGACCAGGAGTGATTCTGAATATTTCTCAAGTGATTCAGATTCGTCACTTGGAGATAAGATAGATTGAGGTAATATGGGTTTCCTGACTAGAGTCTATGATATTTCTACACTACCAATCATTTCAATTATTTTACCTCTACATAATTCATAATATTAGGAAAATGGAAAACATGATGATGATAATATTTATAATGAAGTCTGACATGTTATAAGACAACATTAATGAGATTAAGGATATATTCAATATTTTAAAAAGACATCATGATTTATCTACAAATTTAAAATATGAATTCCCTATTGAGAAGAGAAAAATAATCAACTACTCATAGACAAACCAGATCATTAACTATCTAATAATGAATTAAAAATTTATCTTGAAAATTTTAAAAAATTTATAGAGGCAAACACAAAACATTTGTGAATTCCTGTTCCACTAAAATATGTTGTTGGAATTGGGTACCAAACAAGACAGAATAATATAAAAAAAGAACTTTTGTTCTTAAATCAACACTAGAAAGTAATAATGCCTATAATTTTTCAAAATAACCTTGAAATATTTTTAATTCAGAGTCTGAAATAATTTTATATAAAACCCATAACTAAATTAGGGGTTCCCAAAGCTCTAATTTCAAAAAATTAAGGAAACAAACAGATATAAGTAGAAAAACAATTTCTTGTATAAAATCCATTTTTAGACAAATTTGTTAAAGAACACTAGTATAAGTATATCATATTTGGAAAGTAGTTTTTCATGATATATGATGAGTGATTATTCATTTTTCGAGATCCTTATAAATATTTATGGTGATCTTGTCACCCTTTGGTCATAATGAAAATATAAAAATCATTAACCTATGGATGATTGGTAATCAAAAATAAGTTCTAATATCTAATGTTTTAGATGTTGATGGTTTGAAATATATTCTTCATAAAATTTCCCAGTTATATGATGATGGTTTTTAATTTATTCTTTATAATGATGCTTACAATGTTTATGATCATAAAAATTATTTAATATTAAAATACCTTGATAAGTCACAATTTTTATATTATATATTTAAATTATTTTATTTTTCAAAATGATTCATTCTTAAGTTCCATTCACAAGGAATCTTGGATTTTGCATAGGAGACTAGTCCATTACAAAATTCACTCACTTGAAAACCTATCAACAATATGGTTAGTTAGAGATCTAGTTAATCTTGACTACTAATATTATAAATTCTATAACCCCTCTCAAAAAAAGAAACAATAAATTTTTTTATTCAAATTAGATAATTAATATTCAACTTCTCAACCCCTTATGTTCATTTATATGGGTATATTTGGACCATATATAGTTTCAAGTCTTAATGTAAAGCACTATGTTTAAGTTCTTGATGATGTTTTATCTAGATATACTTGGATATACATTATAGCTCACAAAATTGAAGTCTTCTCTTACTTTACCAAGTACTATATACCAGTATCAAATCATAATGTACTTATAATAAAAATATAAGGAGTTTTCATGTTCTTGAGTTTAAAAATCATGATTTTGAATCATTTCGATCCCAAAATGGCTGCACTCCTAACTTTTATTCCCCTAGGACCCCTAAGAAGAACATAGTTTCAAAAAGGATAAATAGAATTATATAAGAGATAGTTCAGGCCACATTGAATGATTTAGAGATACCTATCTATTTTTTGTAATAAGCTATCAATATATCATTATATATTATCAATAATTTTATGATCAAACCTAGTTTTAACAAGACCCCTTATGAGTTTTAGAACAATATAAAGTATATTGTTAATTACTATATAGTTTTTTTGTTGGAAAGTATTTTATCATAATAATTAGGATAATCTTGAAAACATTTCCTCCAAAAGAGATAAAGGAATTTTCCTTGGTAATTCAATATCTAGAAAAGACTGTTGAGTGATTAATAAGAAGACAAAAATTGTGGAAAAATTAGAACATGACATATTGTGATGAATCTTTTCCGCATGAGCCCAAGAATTCATTTGAAGAACCTTAAGAATGATTTATCTTATTTGAAAATAAATTCAAGAACTTTAGATTCTATTATTAGACAAGAAGGAAAAGAATCAAGTTCTAAAAAATTTCAATAGGTTCCAGAACATGATCCTGAAAATCATGAAGTTATTTGTCCCTCTTTCTCTATAGATAATATAACCATTAATTTCCATCATCTAGATGTTATTTTAGGTGATCTAATAGATGAACACAAAATAATTATTTTGTTTTAAATCTTGTGGAATATCAAGCTTTAGGGTCCTATGTTGAACCTAATAACATCAATGAATAAATTAATGAAGAATGTTAGAAAATATCCATGAAAGAATGATTAAATCAATTTGAAATATACCAAGATTTGGAACTTTTAGATAGAACCAAGAACTACGTAATTGTTGGCACTAGAATTTTGATTAGGAATAAAGATGATGATTAGAATACTATCGTTAGAAATAAGGATGTACTTGATTCAAAATGTTATAGTCTACAAGAATGAATAGACTACGATGAAATATTTTAACCAACTACTTGACATGAACCCATCAGAATCCTACTTATGCAGCACATCACTATTTTAAGATTACAAAATGGATGTCAAGAGTGTATTCATAAACGGTTTTATAATTCAGGATGTTTTTGTAAAAGAACCCCCTGGATTTCAAAATCACTATTTTCTAAATTAATTTTTTTAATTAAAAATATTATATGGTTTTAAAAATGATCTTATTTCTTTGTATGATAGGCTCAATGGTTTTCTTATTTCTAAAGGATTTTCAAAATGAATTTTTGACCCTAAACTTTTTATAAAAAAAATTCAAAAAATCTATTAGTAGTAAAAATATATGTTTATGATATTATTTTTGAATCTTTAAGATATTTTCTTTGAACTTATTTTTGTAAAATGTTTGAAAATAAATTTGAAATGATTTTAATGGGTGAACTCAAATTCTAATATGGATTTCAAATATTTTAATAAAAAAAGTAATTGTTTTAAAATCAACGTAAATATTATAAATTTTTCTGAAATTTTTTTAATATGGATAACACTAAGTCTATTTATACACCTATGAGTAACACCTATGTGTTGGATCATAAAGAATTTGGGAAACCAATTATAGATTTATAATTGTACGTCTTATATACATGATTGGTATTCAAAAAGATATGATTTATAGTGTATGTATGTGTTATTATTTTCATGAAAACCCAAAAAATTCACACTATTTTTTGTTAAAAATGTCAAATACCATGTGTATATAACCAATATAGGATTATTTTAGAGAATATGACAAGAATTTTTTTATTAAGTTATTATTATGCTGATTTTTGTGGATATAAGTAAGATAGAAAAAATAACCAATAGAATATGTCACTATTGAAGAAATTATATAGTTTCATGTTATAGAAAAGGGAAAAAATTTATTACATTGTCTACTGCTGAAGCTAGGTGTATAGCTATAGGTAGTTCCTGTGCACAAATTTTCAGCATGAAACACACTCTATTAGACTATGGAAATTAATTTCGACATTTCCCCATAGACTATGAATATAAAAGTATGATAAGTAATTCTAAGAATTATATTTCTCATTTAATGGAAAATCATATTGACAAAAGATAACACTTTTTGAGACTATTTTCAAAAAGAAGATATCACTCTTTTATTTATAATCATAGAATATTATTTTGATAATATATTTACGAAGTCAATGAATTATGAGAGAATGAACTATGTCAAACATGAGCTAGGAATGATAAATTTTTAGTACATATAATTTTCATTGGCTGTTAATGTCATCGTGTTGTCATGTAGTTGACTTTTCATGTCGTTGGATTTTCATGTTACTGGATTGTCAGGCCTTATCTATTTCATGCCTTTGTTAATGTTTTTGTTTCTTAATATTTTTTATTACCTGATTAATTACATATGGTTAGTTTTATTTTAATTACATAATACATGTTTAATCACATGTTTCAAATATTGATTTTTTTAGTATTATTTATTTTTCAATTTTAGGATACTTTAAATCCCAAATGATATTAAAATTGAGTTAATTCTATTATCAATGCACCATGTGCCCAGTGTGATAATCTAGTATCATTCTCTCTCAATCCCACTAAAACACTCACCTCCTTCGTTTCAAATCATATCTATACTATCAGTCGATCTTTCCAAAACAGTTTTCCTGGTGATAATGAAGAATCCTTTTGATTTTTCTTCTTCTATTTTTATATCTTCTAATAAGTAGTAAAAAGAACCAACTTCACCTAATCTAGTGTCTCTAGTTAATCTTGAGATCTCCAATAGAGTTGTAGTAGGTGACAGAGAAGTGGAATCGTAGTTTCTTATTTCTAGAAAGTATCTAATACTCAATTTACTTCAGAACCAAGGATGGTTAGAATGGTTTTCCTCTAACAAGAGACCCTTATACCCTAATATGGTTTATGAATTCTATTAGTATATAATGTTTTAGTATATAAATTATTCCATTGATCAAGATGGTGTCGATTGGGTCATAAATTTTGTAAAATGATAGGTAATCAGTTATTAATCGCAGAAATGTTATAAAAGTTTTAATGTACCGCATGAAATAAGATATTTGTATTATAAAGCCACTGTTCTTGAATATGGTGAGATGTTTGTGTGTGAAGAGGATTTGTAAAATCTGATATGAGATAAATTAAATAAAATACTTGTTTCCTTAGAGCAGAAAGGAGAGAGAGGGGTACTATTTATGTTTTCGTATCACTTATTATGACTATGAAATGGTGATTTCAAAAATTTCAGTTATCATGTTTTTTATCTTATATATCTTATGAAATAAGTTAATAAGATAAATTGTATATATATATATATATATTGTGGCACATTTTTTTGATTTGGCTATACCATCATTTAGATTAAACTCCTTGATTGACCCCAAGTTCATTTCAACTATATTAATGTCCAAGGACCTGGTAGCTAAGGATGAAGATTATATTAAAAATTGTGTAGGTTTCTATATTTCAAAAGATACTTGATCAGGGAATATTATTAGCTAGAACTCCTATAAGAGATAGTAGGTTTTAGATTGTGATAAGTTATATACATAGTATAATCCAGTGGATCATCTTACAAGATTAAGGGGTGATGTTGATCCAGAATTGGATCCTGATGAAGTAGTTGAATACACTGATTATGATAAAGTATAAGCTTTTTTAGATTAATATGAAAAATAACATCCTGATGATTAACAGAGTGATCATAAATTGTCTTTAAAATCTTCCCCCATTACTTTTTCATCTCCTATTTCATTTAATGAATTTCAAAAAATAGAAAGTCATGATAAAAATGATGAATAAGACACTGAGGTCTTAGGAAGGGAGCATTTTAAGACATCTAAATCCACTCAAGCATATGTTGATTATGATAATGAGGGGCAAGAAAAGTAAGGAGAAGATGAAAATAAAAATGGTGAAAATGATAATGGAAAAGAAAGGGATGCAGATGATGGAAGGGATTATGCTGATGGCATAGATAATAACGGTGAAAGTGGTTGAATTAGAAGGAATGATATTGAGATGACTCTAAATATTCTTACTTCACCTATTAAATATGATCAGAAATCAGGTCTGCCTAAAGAAGTGGACCCACCTTTTAATGTCAATGATTCTTTTTTTTTTTTGAGGGGGATCAATCCTCATACATAGAGATCTTTCATGTAGATCAAGCATTTGATACAGCTATGGGAATCTCTATTTCCAATAGTCGAATTGTTTTTAAATATACCTTGGTTGAGAGGATGTGTGTGATTGCATCTATGGAACAACATATAGATAAAAAAGATAAGATAGAGATGCCCTCTAAAGAGATAAAGCAGTGATGTTTAGATGGATGGTTGGGCTATTGATGAGCCACAGGTTGATAGTCCTATGGTATTAGGACCTATTATTGATGGCCAAAAGGATTATTTTAATGTGATAATGGAACCTCCTATTGTCAAAAAAATATATAAGAAATGTCCTATAATGTCGAACATAACACAAATGCACAATGTTTATATTGATAGAGATGTCATGAAGTTTCAGTTGTACCTATTTGTAACGTCCCTCCTACAACTGAGTCTGTTTTAGTTTTCTTTCCAGTTTGACGGGTTTAGCCTATTAAAGAATAAAGGGTAAAGTATTCATATGTGGTAAGTATTCCACCAAATATTGGTGGACCAGATAAACTAAATGCAAGATATCCTAAGGGGTTATTGATTGATCAAATAGACATGTGTGGTTTGATAGAAAATTTTTATTCTGTTATAACTCATTCTCATGAACCTTCCCCAACTCCTCCATTATTTCTAGTGGATGTATTCATTCAATATGAATTAAATTATTTTGTGGAAAATATAATTTTTATGTTTCATGATAGTTTAACAAATCAAACCCATCTTCTGACTAAACTTTGTGAAAATGATTCCATATAACTCAGTGAGTTGGTTATCCAACATATCCAACCAGGAATGATAAATCAAATACAAGATGTTAAGATTAAAAATTGGAGGATTGGAAGTGCTTTGTAATATTTCAGTGCTATGACAAAATATTTTGAGACATCCTTTTCTTACTCCATGTATGGGATCCTTAGAAGACTTGAGGATACATCTTCAGACACATATACTATTTTTCACATATAGTAGATGTTGATCAGGTTAGAATAATTGTTCGAGAGGAAGTTAAAACTATGTCCAATAGTCATTCTAGTAGTGCTCCTATGATGACTTTGGAGATTTTGAGGAAGATTGAGCACCATAAAGATCATGGTCATGTTATAATATAAATTCATTCAGATGAAAAGATATCAAATAGATATACCATCACCAAAGGTATTAAGAATTATCTCTCCCATATTTACACAATGCATGATATAGAAGAGAAATCTGTGCTCTTAGCTGAAAATTTAAGGATTCCACAACTTTTACAGGATTTCAACGATCAAGAAAGATAGTTAAAGGGGATGACTCTAGTGTTGACATGGTTTTTAGAACATATTGATGATTTATTTAGTGTAATAGAAATGGTAGTCCATGTCACAATGAATTTCATAAATCTCATAAATCCTCTCATCAATGTCCATGGCTAGGAAGTTGTTTCATAGGAAGTCATTCATATTACTCCTCAATTATCTTTCAGACAAGAAGTTTCTATACATACTCTATTACCTCTACCTTCCATGTTCCATACTTTTTATAATTCTCCTAATCAATATTTTGAGACACCTCACATCAGATTTTATTTCAAAAGATCGTCCATGACATGTGGCTAGAATATCCTCTAGTGTTCTATATATTCTACATCGATACGATCATACTTCATTGGATAAGGAGGAATCAAAGGACAACAAAAAAATAAAAGTACCTTCAAACCCCTCTTACCAATGTTATACCTTTTTTTTGTTGGATTAGACATTTTTTTCTTTGATGGTACTTGAATTATCATTATTTTTTTCAAATATTTTTGAATTTCATATTTAACTCTTATTATTTTTCATTATTTTTACTGACTTTTCGATCTTTAATCTTCAAATATTTTCCATTTTGATAATCCAAAAATAAGGATAATTCTTATAGAATATATTTTTGGGTTTATTTTGGAGAGCATTATGGAATCTCTTATATATTACATTTTTTTTCTATGTTATCTTTAATATTATTTTTTTTATCATTCAATCATTGATAAAAGTTACATAATTTTTATAATTACTATTTTATTATTTATCATTGACTACCATTTACATATACTATGAATGATAATTATTTATATATATTTTGATCTTATCTTAAATATCGTATTTAAAAAATATTACATTTGATATCATGATTTGTGATCATAAAAGGGGGTAGAATGTAGAACACTTAGTTTTAATGATCACAAAATAATGCTTCTAACAATATTAATGAATTTCATGTTTTCTAAAATTGTACCAATAGTTTGAGACAGGTGAGAAAATTATCTATGTATGAGACACCGTTGATTTTGAGACTCTGCCAGGTTATCACACCACCAAAATGTCATACCGTTTCATTCAAAAATTGAACAATTCTGAGATATTGTCAGTTGAAAAACCATTAGGATATCATGAGGCCATGAAATAAATTTGGATAATTATAAGAAAGCATCAGATGAGACACCACCAGTGTGATACAGTCACTGCAGAACTCTTCTTACATCTAAGACACCTCTAGGAAAATGTTTCCAGAAGAACATACTTCCATACTTATACATACCACCCAACTAATCCAGCCCCAATATTTTTTCTTAACAAACATATTTTAAATTATTATTAACTACTGTATTATTTAAGTTAATGTCGTTTATTATTTTAATTATTATCTATTAAATATTTGATAGAGTGCGTTGATGTGAATGTCAAACGTGCAATATAATGAAGGAGCGATCATTTGGATATTCCTTCTACTCCTACTAAAAAGATAATTTGCGTCCAAAATGCTTAGAAGAGAATATAGTAGTGTAGCATAATGATATTAAATTGAGATCTCATGAATACTAAAATCACCTAGGGATAAAGAGTTGAAATGCTAAATCATGAGATCACTCAACTGAGGAAGAAAAAAATCATGTACTCATCAGCTGCTTTCCTCTAGTCATTAAAAATAGTCTACGACACTATATTCTTCAGATGTTTTTCAATAGAACCTAAATCAAGATTTTATGTGAATAAAATGAAGTGTCAAAATTTGCACTGCAATAGACCAAGCATTTCTCATCTCTTTAACAATAGATTTCTCTATTCTGTTAAATTTTATTACATTTTTTGAAATGTGTGTTTATAATATATTTTATCACATGCACATTGTATCCTACACTAAAGTGGAAGAAATTTATATACCTTCTCATCTTTTCATACACATTTAATTCCATAGATAAGAGTGGTATAGGTCCTTGTGTGCCCTATTTATTTTTTCTCCCATGAATTACTATAGTAGAGTTTGTTTGTGACCTGTATTGTTGGGAAATATTATAAAACGCGATCTAGGTTATGAATCATCTAGTTTATTTATATAAATATCATGGTGTTATGTTATCACCAAGTGGAGAGAAAAAGATCTTGACTTGAGGTTGAATCTCTTATATTCAAACATTCTACAATGATCTTTAATTTTATTTACTTTACTTCTGGTTTAAAAATAAAATTTGTTTTAACTATAAACAAAATATATACATTGACAGTTTATATTAATTTTTTGCATAAACTATTTTGATTATGTAAATAGATTTCAAAGGATTAAATAATATTATTTAAATCATTTAATTGAGCCCTAATCAATCTATATAGAAATATTTATAAATATTAGGATCTATATAATATTACATATTTTGATATACTGGGTTTTATTAAATCACTTATGGTATTTTAGAATATTGCATTTTAAATAGATGAATTTATTGGGTAGTCAATTCCCCCCCCCCCCTCTTGAGATACCCACTCTGACCAAGAGAGGTGATCTGCAATGGTAACCACACAATGCCTCAAAAGGAGCAATTCCAAATAAATTCTAGGAACTATTGTTATATGTAAAATCAACTAGTCTCATATGGATATCCCAAGATCCACCAAAATAATAGACACAATTATGAATAATATTCTCCCAACAATGAATAATACGATCAATAAAATCATTTTCAGTTGTTGATAAGTTGTACTCAATATTTCATGAGTCCCCATTGCTTGTGGGATAGTTTTCTAGAACCTCGAAGTAAACCTAATATCCCTATCTAAAACAATGGTAGAAGGAACCTTATGTAACCTCATCGAATCCTTCACATAATGCTTAACTAGATCATCAACTATAGTGTTGTCCCTGATCTGAATGAAATGAGTTTAATTTTTCAGCTAATCAATCACCACTTGAATGGAATTCCTCCCTCAGAAATTCCATGGTAATATAAAAAGATACCATATACACCTCATCCAACATCCAACCAGGCATTGGTAGAGAATGAAGAAAACCGAAAGGTTTCTAAATCTCTATTTGTTGGAAGGTGTAACAGTGGGACATGTAATCAGTAATATTAAACTCCATACCATGATACCATAATCACTCACTCTTATAATAATACATAATCATTGTTCTTGTATTAATGTCACATGAAGATATATGAAAATAAAACAAAACTATGCTCCTACAAAATGTGGCGAATAAAAACTAATCCCTAAAATCATGAATATTGTTTGAAGAGAGAGAGAGAAACATGAAATGGTCTCCCCAGTATATAGGGTTTCTCTAATTCCTCTGAAATCTTCATCCTACAATAGATTATACAGAATAGGATCAAGGAGATATGATAATAATAGAACATTAGTCAGAACCATAACTGAAATATATTCTTCAGCATTCAAATAAAACTATGAAGTAATCCTCATAAGGTTCTATACTTCTTTTGATTTCAAAATATACCGTAATGCCACTTTACTACTGATAGTGTCAGCAATCAAATTCGGGTTCACCAAGGTGTTGGCTGTATCAAAGTAAAACGTCAGAAGGTATTCCAAACACCACCTATATCTTGGTTTCATGTCATTATTAGAGAAGATATATCTTAAACTCTTATGTTTATAAAAGACTATGAACCATTCCCTAATAAATAGTGCCTCTAACACATATGCTCATGCACAATTTTGGAAAGCTCTAAATCATGAATGGGTTAATTCTTCTCATGTTTTCTATAATGATGAGATTTTTAAGACAATATATTATCATCCTTTTTGAGAATGTGCACAAACCCAGCACTAGAAGCATCACAAAAAACCACATACACCTTACTAAGCATAAAAAAGAATAGTATAAGAGATGATTTCAAAAGTATTTTCAACGCATCAAAATAAGATTGACACTTTCCAACGCATGTGAATATCACGCCTTTCCTGTAATATTAGTAAAACATCAATCCAACATAGATAAATACATGATCAATCATTGGTAATATCAATTAATTCCAAGAAAACACTAAATTTTCATAATGTTTTATTGGTCCTCTGATGAAAGGATAGAAATTACCTTATCAGGATCAACTTATAATCCCTGATCAAAAATCACATTCTGCCAAAAATTTCACTTCTTGAATGGAGATGTTGCATTTAAAAATCATTCTTTATATACAGTGACTTCTAAATATATCCAAAACCAAACTAAGATGGTTCTCATGCACATGCTTGGATCTTGTGTAATCCAAAATTTAATTCATAAACACTACCAAAAAAGTATCCTGATACTAGTAGAATGTATAATTCATCAAATCCATAAAAACTAAAGAAGCAGCAGTTAGAGAAAATATAATCACCAGATATTTGTAATGGCCACAACTGCTCTAGAAATCTATCTTCATTATATTATACTTATTAAATCTATGATGATGAAAACCTAGCCAAATAAATATTCAAAACCCACATTTCCATTTTTAACTAATCAAATAAATCATTGACACCAGGAAAAGGATACTTGTTAATAACTGTTACCCGATTCAACTTCTAGAAGTCCATGAAAAACTTGTTCAAACTATAAAAATTTTTGGAAAAGAGAACTATGGCTTCTTTTGTAAAAACACTAGGGTGATCAAAAAACTATTCCACTAGGTCTTCCAACTAAATTTTTATCTATTTAAAATCTTCTTTCTCAATATGATAAAAAGGTAATAATATCGGATAAATTCCTCACACTGAGTAAATTATAAAATATACCTTTTTATATAAAGTATGCCTAGAGATATTATTTAGGAAAACGTTAGGAAACCCCCCCCAATGATGGTAAGATCAATAATAAAATAAGTATCATTAAGATTAACTACCACTGCAGATTAAAAACTCCTGACATCTTGTTGGGAAGGTCTTGTACGACCATACATTAGATACCACTATACCTGAAACACTAGGGATCTACCATTGGTTGAATTAAATGAGACATGTAAATGATAAAAATCACCCATTTATTCATTACTAAAAATCCAATCCATCTCTATGACAGTGTCAAATAGATATAGATCAAGAATTAGAAAATCCAAAACTAGTTGTGTATCAGAGATATATAATGCGCACAATGTAAAGTAAACCCCATACTCTTTCTTCTTCCTAATAGGTGTAACTAAATCTATAAAAAAAAGACAGGAGTATCATTATAAGGACAATAATATCAAAAAAATGACTAGATATAAATGAGTGGGAAGTAGCGGTGTCAAAAAAATAAATCGATATGGAGGATTCAATAAAGATTGGAGCTCTCACTTTAACTATACCCATGTCTCCCTCTAATATAATCTCATCTATTACATGAAGGTTCTTCACTATTAAGGTCTTTGGCTGGAACCCCATAGTATTTGAAGCATCTGACTACACCGCAGCAGTCATTGGAGTAGATAATCCATGACAATAACGAGGAGCAGACATGGCCTGAATGAAACGTTGTAGTTGATCATTACACCCTTTATAGTTACACATATATTTAGATGAAGGACAAGAACATTTTTTGGTTTTGAACATCCCAAACAAATATCATGTCATAGGCACACCACTAACCACAAATGGAGGTAATAAACACTCCAGCCATTGAGAACCACCTCCAACCTATGATGATCATAAAACATCCACTTTTTCCCTAAAACGCGACTAAATCTGCCACTAAGTGGAAGATATAGGGAATAATATCCATCCACCCCATTTATATTCATTTCTTCCATTTTATCTGTGTCCATCTTATCTATATAGGTTAAATGTTTCCCCATAAATACCATCAATTTAATATCTATTCACAAACATTGTAGGTATTTATAATCCTTCAGTTGATCATTCTTTACTACCTCAAGTAGAACATTAAACATATCAGAAAACCAATTGGTGTATGATAACACAACACACTCTCTTTGCGATAAATAGAAGAAATCCAAATATATTTCTATTATATATGACTCAAGGAGGAATCGCTGGAAGAACATAGTCTTGAAACCCTTTCAGTCCAAACCCACATGCTTATCTGCATATACCATGGAATCCCATCAATTGTTTATATGCCCCTGATGTTTGAATGATGCAGACTTCACCTTTATATTCTCAAAAAAATCTAAGAAGTAAGAGACCTCATCAATCATGTCAAAAAATTCCACTACCTTTTAAGGTTCTTTCGTACCATTAAAATATGGTGGCTTCTCATATAATAACTCTCTTGATCAATTCCATTCTCCTACAGCTATTGGTTTTACCAAAAAAATTGCATTTTGAACTTCTGGCACATTATGGTCAATATGACGAACTTATCACTTTATTTCCTCAATGAAATTCTGATCCGTCAGAGGATTCCCTTGAGTAGCATTAGTTTTACCCCCTGAGGAACTCATTAAAACATCTCAAAGGCGTACTACTACACACCAAAACAAAATAAATGATCATACAATACAATAATCTCATTTCAAACTAGTGAATCCATATTCAAAAACTAATATTAACATTAAGAACTCAAAATATGAGACACACATTCCAACATCCCATTATAACTATTCTCTCATTACAGTATGTCCTACCTAAGAACATACTGCAACATACCTCCCAATTCCTAAAAATACTATCTCACACAAAAAACATCCCACAGCAAGGAATCTTGAAGACATGCCACCTCAAATACCAAACTGTAATGAACCAACCTTAATATCCTCTCAAAATGGTACCCACCCGATAAACCACATTCGAAAAGGGAATTCCCAATTCCCACAGGATGGTGACAAGCACCAGAGAAGATAAAAAAAGGGAATAATTTACCCCAAATCACTACAACCTATAATGGAAGTATCCCTCAAGACAAGATTTCACCACAAATCCAGAGGACGAAAAAAAGGAATCACCATTACATATCAATGGATATGATAACGCAACCCCACAGATCTTCTACAATCAACGAAATGAAGAAGTAGAAAGGTTTAATCTCCGAATTACATGCAGCGTAATTATTATGGTGATCCAATTTCTAATGGAAAAATATGGAAAGAATAGAGACTTTTACATTCTTTTGAGAAGCCTTCTAGGTCAATATCCAAAGGAAATGCCGAAGAACGAAATGAAATTCCATTCCTATGGCACCCAAAAATACTTTCTCATACATTTACATGGTGTCTAATAAATTTATGCATGTTGTAATCCATGATGATCATAGATCCTAGAAAATCAGTATCCAATTTAATTAAAACCATTCTTTCAACATCACAAGTCGTTAAACCAGTACAAACTGTGTATTCCTTTCATGTTGTGTACATATCTCAAGACTGGTGTCGGGTGACAATGTACACATTGTGTAACCCATTAAAACTTCTTTTAGTCATCCAACATACAATATAAACTCTATAACCAACATGGGTGTCCTCCATTCTCGGGTAAAACCCCACAAAATCCATTTACATGTTTATAATTAGATTATATAAATTCAAACAAACAACCATCCTTGAACCTTAATTCATTTTCCCCAAAAAACTGTCCCCTACCTAGGGATTCCCAAGACACACTAAATTAAAGAGAAAAAATCAAAGAAAATATAATTATCTAAAAGTGGGTAATGCGGTACTACACCCCCCCCAATAAACCCATTTTTACATTAATTGTAGTAATTAATTTTTATTTTTTTCTATATTCATTATGGTAAAAGATAATTTGACTTTATTTGATTAAATTTATTATTATAATTATTAATATGGAGTCAATTTTTTCAAATTAAATTCAAAATGTGGATATTTCTATTTAAACCACAGAATCTATAAGAGTGGTTTTCTAAAGAGGAAATTCTCATAAGTATATAATGTTTTAAAATGAAAAGTAAAAAATTTAATTTATTCCAGTAAAGTAAATTAATTCAATTTTTGTATAATTTAACTAATTTTACTCTAAAACAAACTTAAAATGTAATTTTACCTTGTAAATATTTTAATTTCTAAGGATGGTTTTAGTAAAAATTTGTGTTTTTTAATATTCATCAAAAAATAAATCTTTTCAAAAATATCAAAAAATTCCCCAAAAAAATTTTTATCGACAGATATGAAAAATGAGGATTATTTTTCAAAACAAATATTATAAAATTTCTAAAAATTAAATTTGATTTATGTGACCAAAGAATTACTAATCTAACTTTAGATAAATATAGTTTCGAAGGAAACATTAATTTCTATTTCAAATGGTTATTATTTTATTTTTAATTTATATATTACCATAGAATTTATTTTGTACATGTTTTAACCATATAATTTTAATAAATTAGACACTACTATTAATTCACTCCATATTAAGGGCTAGGTTATAATGGTTTTGTTTAAATAATAATATTTTATATGAGTACCGCATTTTGTTTAAACATAGTGTTTCTTTCATCACATGATATTGAAGGGATTTAATTTAAATAAATATATCATAAAGTCTTAGGATGTTATATTCTCTTCAAATGTTGGTGTTTCTTTTCATACATGTTATTGAACCCGATATCCCTCTATTAAAATCTCAATATGTTACATTCTATCCACCTAAATTAATTGCATCCCTGTAATTTAATCTCAATCTTAGTAATCAATGGTTTGACATTTCAAATACCTTTTTTGTAAACTGACATCAAAAGATATGTTAATAAAAAATCCTCTTTATAATATATAAATATAAGTGTCAAGGTCATCCATAATAACAAAATACTAGGTTTCCATGTAGAATAATATTATATGGAAATAAAAACATTGACATAGAAGAGAATACTAACACCCAAGGATTAAAAGATGGTGATAGATAATATTTTCCTAAGATAGTAAACAAACATAAACAATAAATTTATGATGTGTTGAAAGGCCATTTATCCAACATAAATCTATATAATAGTACAACATTTTCCCCTCAATATATGTTTTCTAAATTTGGAGGATTCTATTACTATTATGATTAAGAACAACAGAGAAATTACTTAAAATTTTATCATATGGTTTGGATTTAATCAATTACTACTTCTTCTATTACTACAAGAAATGAATATATATTATAGGGATTTTAATTCATGAAGTATAAAAAATAACATTTTACAGATCATTATCTCAATAAAAGAATGGCAAGTCATTCCTCCTGTCTCAATATATTTTATAAGACCAAAATATTTTTCATAAGTCATCCAAAAACACCCAAATATCAACTTAATCCATTTGATAAATATTTACCTTACGAATCATCTAAAATATGTCTTTCCAAATTCAAATTCCAAAATATTTGAATGGATATCACTAAACAAACATTATATTCCTCATACAATATAAAGTTTCTCTTAATTTCATTTTCCAAATAAGTGCATAACATGATCACCAGGAAACCATAATGAATACATGAATACTTTTAAAAAAATCAATTCTTGTTGAATGTATTTCATAAACATACACATGAAGTAAACACCAAAAAATAGAACCTAAATCACTAATAATATTTAAGTTTATCAATATAATCCCAAAGGCACCTATTTATCATTATTATCTAAACATCAAAAAAATTTCATGGGTTATCTTGCCCTAATAATGTTTTTTCCAAAATGATCAACTTTCCATAGAATTATTTTTCCTAGTTATCAGTATTATGCATCATAATTTTTAGAAAAATACTTTTGGAATAGGTAAAAGTATGAAATACTTAAACATTTCATGATACTTATAATAAGAATATCATTCATAAAATAATGCTACAATTTATTTCATAGAACCAAATGAAATAAATTTAATCATTTCACATTGGTTGTATTAATTATACAAGCTTAACCTATATATATTAGCTTATTCTGTGGTATATTCCCTTGACACTTGGGTTATTTATTTCCATACATCCCCATATCCTTATATTTTAATAATTTAACACTAGAAATTATATCTTTACCTTAAAAGCACAAGAAATAAATTATTTCTCTCAACACTAATATAAAACTCACATTCCCTTCAATAAAGTATTAGGGTGTTTGTTTCTATAATTATTACATGTGGGAGAATCCTAGTTTCCCTTTTTTACCTTTTTATTTAATTTTCTCTATGTCCTCTACTCCTCATTGTTTCCTTAGAATACATGAGACTAGGATATTTATTTCTCTATCATGAGTGCATATGATCTGATTTCTGTATTTTATTGAAATCTTTGAGAGACTAATTCCCCTCAAAGGATTGGATTTAACCCATAATATAAATGTTCTTTCTTAATATTGGGATTATTTCTATAGTACGTAGCATGTATTTATAGCATTATAATAATGGATTTATACTTAGATAGATTTTAATCTTCATTTTGGCTTATATTTTGGAATGTTTTCTCTATATACACTTGTTTCCCATTAGAGAACTACTTTTCCAAGAAGAGTACCATTAAATCCTTCAATTCTTTGTTTATCATTTCTTCATCATCCTTGGTGTATTAAATCAATGACCACCATTAATTCATATTCCCTAGGAGAAGATGAACTGATATGAAATCCTTCACCTTTTCATTAAATAATAAATTAATTAATATCATCACTAAGGAAAATATGAAATTATCATCCAAAAATTTAATTGTAATCCCATTGAATTATAGAGGCTGTTTATGTATAATTGCTATAAAAAATTTATATTACATGGTGGATTAGTATGGTTCTCTATAAAAGATAAGTTATTTCTCAAATCCTTAGTCATCTTCCCCAATATGGATATAATTTCTTCAATTCTTACTATAGATTCATATCCAACTTAATTATCTTTATTAATAGGAGAAACTCTATATGGGATATGTGAATTGATATGTTTCTCATTCCTTCCACTATGTTCCATTTAAAAACAATTCAATAAACCATATTAGATTGTAAAAATTTGAAAAATAATTTATAATAACAATACTATTGAAAGACATAACATTAATTGAAAAAATTATGTAGGGATCTTATCATAATCATAAACTTGAATTAAATGGAAAATTTTCCAAATAATGAAATTATTTTCAAATCCATTATAATGGTTTATAAATAAAAAAATTTATTATTCGATGAATATCCACTAGGAGTGTAAAAACAGTTGAATTGTAAGGCTTGTTCAAATGTACCTTGCAATACCCGGGTCATTCCCAACACACCATCTTCCAAGTTATTACCCCTTGGCTTATCTGTGCTTGAACCACATCCACATTTAATAATAAAATAGTGATTTATTTCTAAGAAAAACATCACAATATCTACCTTAATAAAAATATTTGGATGTTATTATATAATTATCATCAATTTTTATCATTGGATTATTCTCTCTAAATGTTTAAAAAATCTATTCCCTGAGGTTTCATCTAAAAATCCATTAATACCTACTATAAAGACCTTGATCCCAGTACCGTAGATCTAGTGATTAATTGATTAAATTTGAATAAGATACAAGGAATCACATACTAAAGTATTAGACAGTTTAATCACATTAGTAATCTATATAAAACTTGAAATTAAAATCAACATTCAGAAGATAAAATACAAAAAAATCATAGATAATTCTATTTTTCCTCTTAGTGAATCTCTGTATATAAATCACAAAAAACATCCTTGTTTTTTTGGGTCGATAAAACATAAAAAAGGGGTGATCTTAGATACTCATGAAGGGTAATATTATAGTATAATCCATCAAAAATAAATAATCATAATATATATTTTCATGGTAAAAACCCAAATCATGTGGAATTTTTTCAGTAAACTTGAAATAATATGGTAAAAATAAATGATCATCAAAGGAATTCATACAAATAATTTCATAAGCTTGAAAAATATGTAATGACACTTAAAATAAATGAAAAATCACATGAAAATCAATAAATTATCTCAAAAAGAATTAATTTAGAATTTTAAATCTCTAATACATACTACGAAGACCTTTAAGAAGTTAGTTAAAAATTTTGTGTAGAAACACATCTAATTTGGCCAATTGATTTGTCTTATGATACTAGTTGATGTATCAAGGGGATATCTATAAAGGGGTATGAGATAAAAATCTCTAATTCCAGTTCATTATTCACATAAAATGGGTGAAACATAATCATCATAATAGTCGATATTTATAATAAAACATACAAAATGTTAATACATACCCCCATAAAATAAACATAACTATAATCCATCCATAGTGATATAGTGAATTGTAATAAAATTGTACATCCTTATTATATATTATCATAAAACAGCCAAATAAATAACAAATATTATATACATATTTCATTTCCCTAGTGTATTATAATTATAATAATGTTTTTATGTCATTTATGGATAGAAATTAATAAAAATTTTATTAATACCATTTTTTGGGAAAAAACCATTTCACTTTGAAAGTATTTTAAAAACAAAAAGTTCCCAAAATATTTTTAAAATAATTTTATATTAAAATTACATTTTAAAAAATTAAAAAGATATATAAAACATTTATTTCCCAAGATGTAATAAAATTCTAATCAAGTCATACATGTTAAAACAATATTCCATTCACTTATTTAGTAAAATCTATATGGGGTTTGTTTGGAAAACAACATGAAAATTCAAATCAAAACATTTTTTAAAAAGTTTAAATTGGTAAATAATTATTTAATAAATCAATTGGAAATGTTTAAAATAATTTGAAAGCATTTTCAGAAAAAATAGATTTTGATGAAAATTTATTTTTGACTGAAGAGTGAAATAAATTCATATTTTCTTAAAAATAACTCTCAAACATTTTAAGTACCAAATAGTGGAAATAGATTTATTAATTAAAAAAATAAATTACTAACAAAGAATAATAAAAAAACATATTTTAAGATATAAATGTCAACTAATTTCCCCAAGGGATACTTAAACAAAAACAATCTTGAATAATGATGATATTATGAAATAAACATTTACAACACCGATAACATTTGAATCAAAATCCATGGGGACGAAATAACATAAAATGAAACATTAAATACAATAATGAGGAACAGTTTCATAATATACCATATAAAAAGGGTAATTATATACACCATGAAAAGGAATAACTGGTGAATACTTTATGTGTCTCATGTAAGTAAAAGTAAGATGAGAAATTATTACCTCATGGTCAACTTCCTTCACATGTGTAAAAAATTCATGTATAATAAATATAGATTTACTATAAATATATTATAAACCATAATAATATATATCAAACCATATATTATTTATTTATAGTATTTTTTCCACATGTTTATTAAAAAAATTAAAATCAGTGTTTCGGCTGATAATCTCTTCATTTTTCATGTCTTTTTTAGTTTGGAAATTTTTGTCCATTTAATATTATCACGGTTAAATAATCATCATAATTTTATAAATGGTATTAATATCATATTTTTATTATATATTTATTTGTATTAGTAAACTATTGTTATAGATAAAAATGGATTACACCATTCAGGGATATAGTAGGATATACATACACATGAACTATGCTTCCATTTTTCTCGATCGATGGAAGGGAAGAAAATTAATATTAATTAATCTTTCTAGAATAATTATTCATTTTAATATATATTTTATATAAATAAAACACATCATTATTACCGTCTACGTAAAAATATAATGAAATCCATTTCACATCAACACGTGGAGGCAGTAATCGACATGTATGGAAAAGAAACATTATTGTCTTCCAAAGGATTGAAAGGTAAGAAGATAGATGTGATATTTTATATACAGAAGATGTTTTAGGTTATAAATATCAGATTTATTCAATAATTCTAACCTTAATATGATCCATTTACATGATAAGAGAAAAAACGAATCACAATGCTTTGTGAGGTGGTACTCTGACATACATACGAGTGGCATTATCTGGTCCCCCATAGAATGGAAATTCATAAGGTATATATGAAATAATAATAAATTATTTAGAAAATTTAATAAATTTCATCTAAATATAATAAATATATCAATACATCCAACCACTTAATCTAGTGAAGGAAAATTAATTACATTGGTTCTCCATGCGATAGTCTTTTAAACACACGATCAAAATTTTTGTTTCCCATTTGATAGAAGTGGAGATGTATATGGGTTTTGAAAATAACGTTATAATATATAAGTATATTAGAGATTATTTGGTAACTATATTATCATATTTTAATAATTATTGAGGTGTTTGGAAGAACAAATCAGTCAAATTTGCATGTTGATGAATTTTAGCTCTTCTTTTGAAATACTCTAGAGGTTTATACCTAAAGCCTTCTTAGGAGTGAATACTATTAAACATAAGAATTATATTATAAGGGATTGAATTAATAAATTTGATATTTTATTTCATCTATGAACTAAATTGTTTGTAATTGTTAAAAGTGGAAGAGAGGGATGGCATTTTTTAAGTGGGTGAGAAGATACACATGGAATTTTATAAAAGATAAAGTAATGCCTGGATTTTTCTCATTCTATAGATATTAAAAATGGGTCATTATTGAACCATAGAAAGTAATATTTTAGTTATATTTCCATTAAATGGTTTTTCGGAATGATTTATTTCATTTTTTTACCATTAAATTATTAGTTTAACCCCCCCCCCTCCCCACTGCTAAACCGAATTTTACTTTGGCAATGGTCATTATTTTTTTCTATTTCCATAATTCATTATTTGAAATGTTTTCATTGACATTATTATATAATATAAATTATCATCATACCATATATTGGATTCATTTTTTGAAATTAAATTCACATAAATGGTAGAATTAAATTCAAAATTAGATCACATACATGATGAAATAGAAGTTTTCAAAAGGGAAAATTCTCATAAGTATAGATTATTTTAAGATCAAAATTCAAAATAAAATTTACTAAAATTACATCAATTAGTTAAATTGTAAAATAATTGAACAAGTTTTACTTTTAAGTATATTTAAAATATAATTTGACTTTGTAAATAGTTTAAGCAAAAATGAACTTATCAATACAAATAAGTATTTTTCATTATTCATCAAAAATTAATTTTTATAGAAATATATAAAAAATCAACCCAAAGGTAATTTTTAAATGAATATTTAAAAATGAAGTCTATATTTAAAATAAAGTTTCTTAGATGGGTAATAATTAATTTCAAATTATGTGTGCCAAGTGAAATTAATCTACATTTGAGAAAAATAAAATATTTTAGAAAACATGACTTCCTCTTAAAAATGGTTCTTATTTTACTTTTAATTAATATATAACCATAAAATTTATTTTATACATTAGTAAACCAATTAATTTTCAAAATTTATTCTTTACTATTTATTCTCACCATCTTAATGGAAAAGTTATAATGGTTTTGTGTTAACAATAATGTTTTAATATAGTATGATATTTCGTTTAAACTCAGTGTTGTGTCCATCATAGGATATCAAAGAGATTTAATTTTAAAAAAAAAATCATAAGGTATAAAAGTGTTATATTTTCATCAAATATTGTTGTTACATGTCATACATTCAATTTAATATTATGTTCCTCTTTAAAAATCTCATGGTGTTACAAAATCTATCTCAAAAAAAAGATTGACATATAGAATAGAAGATCATCCTTTTTTCTAAATAAAAGGCAGGATCCATAAATCTATAACATCAATTGTGTACATGTATACCCAAGTAAATCAAAATGAAAAACCAAACATTCACACACCCATGTGATACACTATCAATCACGCTACTCCAATTATCATGAGTCACGTCATAACAATATGAGTCTCTCAAGCTAAATCATCAAAATGACCATGCCTCAAAAGTATGTTTTAGACATAAATCAACAAATTATAAGATATACATTAATATCAAAAAAGTCAATGAATATCTCATTTAGAGTCAATACTTGATCAAAAAATCTCACAAATCATTTGTATCATACATATTTTACAATAATCTTCCCATGCTCGTTATTCAAGAGGAATCCATGTGGTCAGATCTCACACATCTCTCATGATAACTCCAAATCATCATAGCCCATATTTCATATGACTACAAAAATCATCATGACACATGAATAAAACATTACTCACTATTATTATAATCCGAAAAAATATATTATAATCTATAAACTATTATTTAATCCTTATCCCATCATAGTTAAAACCCATGAATTCACTATCATGAGTTAGTCATAAATAGCTATGGAAACTCATTTTCCACCATCCTATTTCAGAATTTATCAATAGTACGATCCCTATACCCATATCAAGCAATTGGATCTTGTTCTCTATCATTAATTTTATAGACACATACTGAGCTACCCCTAAAGGATTTTTATCCCAACTAGAAGGACATTAGATATGTTACTCCACATGTAACATGTCACATCTTACCCTCCTAGAAAATTTTGGACTATACGAGCTATATGATATACAACTCTAAATTGAACATATGAAATATTGGTCTCACAAAACTAATGTAAAATTCTTATCCAAACTACTTCCTATCATGCCTGGTCTGAAATGCATAAATCATTCAATTATTTGATTACTAAATAATATAAAAATAATAAAAATATGATTCTAGTTAAGTAGAGTTCCAACATCACATAATATAAAAAATTTATATGTTATTTACTACTAACATATTAAATAATCAAGACCCATATTATAATCAAGTCCCTCAATCATATTCAGAAAAAGGAATTCCAGGTTCATTCTATGTGTCGATATGATGAATGAACATAATCCTCTTTCCACTCTAGGAAAAGATCAAAACTGATTATTCAATAATATTATAGATCATAATTATTATAATCTAACCAACTAAAATATAAAACAAAAAACAATAAATATACTCCCAACTTCCTGGTAAAATTTATTTCCACTCATATGGGTTCTTTATAGGCATAAGACGTAGAATATATACATTGTTTTAACTAATCTTACCACATTATATCATATACAAAATAGTGAGGCAAAGAAAAAACAATGCTCTCTATACCACTTTATAAATTAACCAATATGGTTAACCATCTCCTTAGCCAAATAGGGTACCACATACCTCAATCACACCTCTATGTAGTCATAGGCTCTAGACCAATGGTTAAAGAATATATATATGAAGTGGGGAGGTTAATCCCACAATGGTATAAATAGCCATAAATCAGAGAGAAAGTAATAAAAACCAATATTTACCAAAATATAAACTGATAAATTATACATCTTAGATATATTCCATAAGAAAATAGATAACTAATAGTATTCTATAATAGAATTAGAAGTAGTAATGTCATAAATGTATACATAGAAAGGGTTTCCCTAAGGTTGACCATCTAAAAGCTAGCAAAAATAATTAAACAAAACTAGAAGATTGGGGTGAAATATAGGGCCCGAAGTACCAAACTAGACCCACATACTGACTTTGAACAATCTATCTATATCATTATCTAGTCTCAATACATTTTCATAATAGTTCCATAAATCGTTAAATATTCTCATATGTCAAAGTGATAGGGTTTCACAAGAAGGTTTTGAATATAACTTTATAGGTCACCCAATATAGTTTTCCAAATATATCTAGTTGGAAAGTAGATTAACATTGTAATATACTCATAAATAAGGGTAAAATTTTAATTGAAATAAGAATAAATACATCACAACCATTTGTGCTACACAATTACCATGTGTAATTGATACCTACTTCTCATTGTGCTAGGGTGACTCTAAACATATCAAACAATATTCAACTGGGATCTCATCCCAAGGGAACATCAATGAAAATAAAATATCATTATTGAATCATGATGAGTACATTATAAGTATAACCATATTGAATAATGAGAAATTGGGGATAATTTCACTTGGACATTACATGAATTAATACGTGGGTAGAATGTATAGATTAGAAAGTAAGAAATATAGTCCTATAATCCCTAGTAATCATATACAATAGGGCAACATTCCATGATGAAAACAACAACAAAAGATATCATATCACTATTCATGGAATTAAACCCAATATGAAATTCATCACCAGTCTTAGGAAACATCATAATAGTGGGCTTCATATACCATAATAACTAGTTTCATATTAGAACCAAATCCACTTCCTTTAAATCATTACATCATTGGAATTCTATCACACATTCCATGGAAAAAAATAATTGTTCAATTTGTCGTAATAAACTCATCCACTTCCTTAAAAATATTACATCATGGGTAGTACATCCCACTTCCATGGTAAATAGATAATAGTTGGTAATCTCATATTGGTATCCCCTTTGAAATATTTCTATATTTTCTATATATCCAACTTCAAATGGAAATAAAAAATTTATAGGTATTGTCTCTCATTTCCAACCACCAAAAATACTAATATCATCGAGGGCAAGTGGGAAATATGTTCTGTGTACCTATGGGAATCATGTCTCAACACCATGAAATAACATCAATTTTCAATGAGCTCATCACGGTATGTGATATGCATCCCAAGTCATAGACATATCCTGTAATTGTAATTCTTTCCCTGATCACATTACCATATGGTATGATATAAATTAATCACATATTATATGTTATATTATCACATATATAATTTTTTCCCAAACCATAGGCATTGTAAACAAATGTGGTAATGTTATCCCAACCTAAAGGAATAATATAATGAATCATGAGGTTATCCCACAATCAAAAAAAATACTAAAAAAATGTAATCTCATCCCCCTCATAACAAAATACTGTAGGTGATAATAGCATCCCATTATATAATTAAAACATATAAAGGAAAAAATATATTACCTTATCAATGTTATTAAATCATGGAATAATTATGTTGGCCTAATTTCTAAATCAAATTAAAATTAAAATGCGTCGGTCCTCACATGTCCATCCAACATTCATATCAAAAAATAAGGGATAACCTAATTGATTACCATATACTCTAAGAAGAAGGAAAACTCACCATGTTCATCAGTATTATTAACCAATATTCTAGAATATAATCACAAATGATCCACTCTTGTCAAGCTGCACATTAATCTCAAGTAATCAATGTGTCTTCTTCTTTAGGGAGCCTAAGGGAAACAAACCAAGGACTAATATTTCATGTACTACCAAGGATACATATCCCTTGGTTTTATATATATCCATTATAATACATAAATTTTTATTTCTTTTGTGGAAATGGAATCAAGATACATAAAAAAGGACAGACCACACATGTCCCTTTGTTTTACACACTCACACCCAACAATGAAAAAACATTAGAAGTCATGGATAGTATTATCAATCCCTAATTAAAAATCTCTCCAATTCCCCAAGGTTATAAATAAACCAATATAAGGTCCTTAACATCATAACATAAATCAATTGAAGCCTTATTAGCTCCCAGTATAAATCCCAAAAAACCATAATTCATACTCATGGCCATCGGAAACCATACAATAAAAAATAGAATTTTTGGGGGCAATAATTCCTATAACACAGTTAAAGGAAATAAAGTTAATTAGAAATATGTTCAGTAACATTGGCATAGTAAGACCACATAAGACATGTGGCATGAAATAATACATAAACCATAAAAAATAGGTTTTAACTACCTCAATATGTATTTTAACCCCTTAAGAAAATCTCAGCCTTCAACACAAGCTCTTTCCCAAGCCTATACTATAACATGACCATATATGTTACACTGAAGATCCATTAGATATCATTCTAATTAAATATAAACAATTTTATTTTATTTTTATAATAAAATTGATAATTAATTTATATTTTATTAATCAATGGATATCTCACCAGAGAGTATGATAAAATAGAAAAAATCATCCAATAATGTTTGTTTCCCCACAAAGATATCAATAAGATCCCTACTGATGAAATCATTAACATCTGATATCGATTTTTTAATAAATTACAAAATAATATATTAGAAAACTAAAAAATAAATAGGTAACTACTAAATAGTAACAAAAAATGCCTTGTGTGATCATCTCTTTGAAACCTCCTCTAGATAATCTATAAAGAACACCCATAAAAAACATGATTTCATCCTGATAGCATGAAATGTAATTTTAAATACTTAAATAGGTTCACTAGAATTATAGAAGATTATGAGAATAGGATGGGAGAGGCTATAATAGATGTTACAATTCTAGGATTCTATACAAACTCAAAGATTGTTATTGTTTTCTTCTATAAAATATTTGATTTATATGGGTTTTTAATTCCCAATAAAGAAGTATTTCTTAGTAAAATAGTTGAGGCAATAAAATAAAAAAGCATCCTTAAAGAAATTTCCATTATAGGGTAATATATTAATGTATTTTTTAAATTGTTGAGAAGGATGCCTTTGAATAATGTGGTAGACTATTCAATAAAACATAAACCTAGAGCTACACCTATCTGAAAGAGTACATGTAGGATGGACCTGAAGTAAAATGGGGAGTTAAAGAAGAAACTATAATGGAAATTCAATAAATGGTTTTATACCGAAGTTAATCTCTTTGGGGTGAACTAGTTGTCATTGTAATGATTAATTATGGGTCAATGTGGATTTACATCAACATTAAATACCATAAAAATACTACCATAAAGAAAAAAACCATTCTAAAGGATTTATAAATTGTTCTATTAATATTTAGGATCTCAATACTTCTCAAAATTATATATTCATTCTAGTTATAATTCAAATAATTTAATGATATAAGTTAATCATTTACATACCTACATACATAATTTATAAAATATTACTATATAGTAATTCTATTTGGAATTTAAAATACCCCAGTAATATTAATAGAAATGATAAATCGATACTTTATATACTACCTTGATTAATGTGTTGTGGTATTTATTGATGATATTATCATATAAAAAACATATAAGGAAGAACATGAGTAACATATGAGTATTAAACTATAGATTTTATGGAAGATAAATTTGTACACTATGTTTAGAAATTGTGAATCATAGATGAATTAAGTCACATTAGTGGGCCAGGTGGTCATTAGTAAAAGAATTTATATAGACCATTCACTAAATAAGGTGATTAAAGAAAGGACTAGAACTATATGTTCCAAGGATATCAGAAGTTTTCACTCATTATTTAGGTAAAAAATATGCTTTGGGAGAAATTTTTCCGGATTTTCTGGACCAGCTACTTATTCAAAATTGAAGGGACCAAAGTTTTCACATACAAAGAACATTGAAGAGTGTATTTACCTAGCCTAAGAGTTTTCATTAATGTCTTGGATAGTAAAATATATGACCTCTATCATGCCTCCCCCTATATCAGATGTGGTTGAATAGAAGCGATGGATTAATGTGTAATCATGGGGAGACTATAAATTAATATCAGAGTGAAGAAAAATAACAAAAATAACAAAGATCATCCATGATACAAATTATAGTACATTGATTACAATACATAATAATGATTTTATAACAACTAATATGGATTTATGCAACCATTCAACGCACGGATAACCCTTGAGTCCTATAATTTATACAAAAAATAAATAATAGAGTAAAATACAAAGGGTCCCTACCACCATCCCTAAGTCTTTTCTTTTTCAAAAATCCAAGAAAAATCAGATCCAATAACTAACTGGAACATAAAATCATGAGGTCCACTTATATACTAGAGTATCATGTCTACCCATTAATGGTGTGAGTAAAACTATATAGTCCAACACAAATAGTGTCCCATACATAACCAAGAAATTAGTGCATATTCATGTGATTTTTTATACATAATAAGTAAATTAATAAATAATGTATGCATATTAAAATAATAACCATCAATACTCAGATTCTAAAGAAAAATTAGGATCAACCATATGAGATTCGATCCCCACCCATAAGAACATCAAAAGAGAAAGGATACATTCCCAAGAATCACATGTCAACTTCACTCGAGGGTCACATATGAAACCCAGAACTATGACATCATGGAGGAATGGAACCCCTCCTTTGAATCACATATAAACAACATAGGGACCACTTCCCATGCTTTAAACTGTCTCATAATAGTGGAATTGATCCAAACCCTAGGTTGTTATATCATCATGTGGAATTATTACACAACACATAAATCATAGTACAAATTAGATAATTATCACCCAATGAATGAATAATAATATATATCATTTAATAATATCACAAATCATGAATAATACTACTTAAAATGGAATTAGTGTCCCACAAATGAATCAAAATACAAATATAATACATCAGACATAATATCATGGGTTTAATACTCATCTACACCCAATTCAAATCTCTATACTTGGACTCCCAGGTCCTTAACTTATACCTGATACTGCATTTATACTTGGATATGTCCATAATGTCCTTCATGCTCTACTACTCTTTAAGACAATACGACACCAAGGCACCCCCACTAACACTATAGGTCATACCATGATCTAAAAACTAGATATGGTTTTTTTCAACTCATTTATGACTCTAAAAACATATCCCATAACTTATAATTCACAACATACCTCTTATTGACCATAATCTTATCATAGCTCAATCATCCATAATATAAATTACTTATAAGAAATTTTAAGGAGTGTCTAAAAAATTACCTCACTTCTTAAATAAAAAAAATTATTCTAATGTCAACCATATGTTTAAATCATATACACCACATATCCAAATGATATCTAATTTTATCCCATCATACATCCCTACTAGATATGAACTAAATGTACCTTTATCAAGGTCCACATTTTTTAATCCATTTTTACCCTTATAGATTAAATATATCTCTTGGCACATGCTTATGGTCAATCCCTCTACCATAGGTGGTCATAGAATCCACTTATGTTCAATGAAATATCCTAACTAAAGATATATTCATTTATTTCATGGATATTTAATGAAACAAATTAATATATAATCATATGTGATCACACAGATGATTTGGGACTGCATGTCACAAGACACATAAAAAAAGATTGTAATCATAGGTAAATGTTGAAGGGACTATCTACCTCATCAAGTGTTATTGCATTATTTAATAATTTCACAGCCTCTTCAAAGCCATCCATTCACTTCAATAAATCACCCATTAGTAAAATATTAAACACCAACAATAATCATTTAAAATATCAAAAACTAATAATTATTCTACTAATTTATTACATAATTAATTCTATAGTTAATTTTAATTGAATATCCAATATTTATTCACTAGATGATATTCTATAGGAAAATAATCAAGTGAAGAGGTTTTCACCACACCCCCTATATCAACCCGTACATTTATCACACAAAATTTATAGCCTTTTTTTCATCCATCCAATTATTTCACTCAAATCAATTGAATATTTAATGAAATCACAGAAGAGACATACATATATAAATCCACAGAAAACATTATGTGGTCTTACTCCGAGGATTCACTCCCTATAAGACATCAAAAATTTCATCATATAGATATGATTCTCCCATATTTCGATAAAATTAGCTTTAAATGCTAATTCTTTCACAAAAAAATTTGTAAATTAGAAAAAGGGGTAAAATTGAGCCTTTATAAACATGGAATGTTTCACTTACTTGAATTTATTCACTAAAAAATAATATATTGAATTATTGAATATTCTATGAAGATCTCCCTTGGAATTTAAGAGAGGAATGAATAGAAGGCTAGGGTAGTTTACTATAATTTCAATGGTATAAAATCACTTTTACTGTATGTATGAATTTTATTGACATTTTATAAAAATATAGAAAATCTCATAAAATTAAATGTTGGGAAAAATCTTGATTTTCCATAAAAACCTTATATATCACCCCCTATGGCCCATATATAATATCAAGAAGGAAAAAAATATGTATTTATACTATAAAAAATCATAACTCCTCCTTTGGGGGAAATATTTTCATTTTTTGTAAGGTTTTTCCCGTATCAAAATTTCAATATATAACAATTTTCCATGATACATAATATTTTATCTCATGAATAATTATTTTACATTAGGATAAAATCTACACTTAATATATTACTCCTCATGTAATATTTTCAAATCTGATAAATATTAATACAAAATGTTTATTCATACTTAATAAATTTTTCAATGAATATGATTTTTTCCTTTGTAAAATTCCAATGTTTAATATGTTTATATACTGTGTATGTTCTATACCTTAACCAAAAACCCATGAATGATATATTTTCTATATAAAAATTAATATTCATCAATATATAAGATATTTTCTTTATTAAAATACCCATTATATAAGATAATTTCCAATTCTTTTAAAATGTATAATATTCTTTGTTAAAATTCCATTGTAAATATAATATCCCACTCTTCAATATCAAATTATTGAGTGAAAGATATTATATTTTCTTCATTACTACATACACTCACACAAATATATTATGTATATAATTAACATTATTAAAAAAATAATTTTATTTCTGGATAAATATCATTCGTTGACAGCTAATATATATATATATATATATGTGTGTGTGTGTGTGTGTGTGTGAGTATGTATATGTATATATATATATATTCCTATATAGGATATAGGACATGGATGAATTTCCTAACATATAATATTTTTCCTCTATGTGATATACTTAATACATATATATAGTTTTTCGCTAGCTGGAAAACCCATACATAATAGAATTTATTCTCCCTTGTGACAAGTATGCTTTTATATTGACCAGTTTTTCAAAAAATATTCTAAAACTCAAAAATATGAAACATCACACTAAAATTCCTTCAAATGATTTGAGTACCTATAATGCCTCCTTAAAAAAATTAGTTGAAGAAAATATAAGATAATTATATCTTAAAAAATGGATAATTATCAAGACTCTATTTATAGTGAATTTTGACACTTATGAAAACTCTACTAGGTATGATTGGACATGGTAAAAGCAAATTTTAGAGCAAAACACCACTATCACATACTCGGTACACTCCACTAGTCATTCTCTTTCATTCTCCCATGCATTAGGGCCTTTGATATCATCTAAAAACATCTTCCACATTTTTTTAATTCTTAGATTCCCATTTGAAACACAATTCTCAAAAAGACCACTATTATAGAGTAAAAACATCAAATTTCCCTTTAATAACCCAACCTTATGTAACATGATTGTTTATAACCACAACACCATAACAATTCTCATCCCCAATAAGAATCTTCATGCATCTTTTATGAACCATACTTTTCACTCAAACTTCATGAATGACTCAAAAACCCACTTCTTTAGCTAGTTATGGGCATGTCATCACTTCACCCAAAATAGCTACACTACTTAAACCACTGTACAAGATTTTATTGTAGTAGAATTGATTTCCAATAACACTACAATGATGACCCATTTTTTTGGAATTCATATATTCTAAATTTACCAATGTCATGCCCACATTGCTTGATATTATTAGTCTCCATCAGACCATATATCACCCAATGTCCCACCCAAGAATCACCTAATTGTTCATATAAAAATAAATATTCACACTATTGATACTATACTTATAATACAAGGCCCTGCCTTATTGAACATGTTGTTGTGTTTCCACAAGCACTGAAACTAAACATACCCAACCACTCTACCAATATATTTTCCTAAAACACACCTGGTCATAATTTCATACCATAAACCACTATATATAATCTATCAACAACCAAACACACTAAATAAATATTTTTCTAATTAATAGATATCCATATATAAGGAGTTTTTTTTCTGTGCACAGAACTCAAGAACTTCCATCCAAAGGAAATCCTCAAACTACAACCACCTCCAGGTTGGGTGTATCAACTAGTCACCTCTAAATTTTACTCAAACAATTTAAATAAAGAACCATGACATTATATTATATATATTATTTTCCCCATTATATGAATTTAATAATAATGATCTCTGAAAAAATCAGGACAATTTCCTATATCACCCACATATCAACAACCCACGTCATGTTCATCCCATCCCTGGAAACACCTATCAAAGACCATTCTTATAAAGACTATATCATAGTAATATGACCCATGTTTAATGCCTCATATTATAAAATAGGGACACCTCCAATCCCCATAAAAACTTATGTCACCATTCAAATAGGAATATCATCAAAACTAATGACCAACATATGGAATTCCAAACAATTCCCAAGAATTCACACTCATCACTCATCAGAGTTGGTCATATTAAAATATTTGAAAACATCATGGCCTTTTTATAACATTCCATATCATTGGTAACAACTGATGATCCATTTTTAAATCAACCTAGCTCTAAAGTATCAACTCTATGATCTATTTCATCTGAAACCAACATATAAATCTATTTCATGGATATACTAGGACGGTCTGAAATGCATAAATTGTTAATTTTTATTCATAATCATGAATACACATCAAGAATCATGTAACAAAAATAAAACAATATTTATATATCAGGGATTTCTCAAAATCTTCTATTTAACATGAACCACTTTTCATACAAGGCCAGTTTAAAAAAATCCAATATCATTCTCACCTCTCTTAGCAATGAATATGATTCACTAATCAACATAGCATTTTGGTTAAGAAAAAGTTTACTCTATTGACCCATATTAAGAGAGAATACATTGATCCCAACACACAGTGATTCTCAATAAATTCATTTACTTAGAAAAACTTAACCATGAGGGTGTAGAATCTCATTTCACCCTATTATACAACCAAACTCACACCATCTTGAGTTATATATTATCAATCCTAGGATCATTATCCAATTACCCTATGAACCATGCCTCTCATTCATGTTGTACCTGTAACAAAATAATAATGATAAATGCTTACACATTTCTAAAGGCCCATAAAATAAATGGATAACCCCTCTCCAAAGTTACCCCCATACATCACGACTCATCCCTATAAATATCATGATAACATCATGTTATTTGTTATAACCCATGACTCTCCATTCTATTAAGTAACATATTATCTTCAATTTACTGATACATATCCAATAATTTGCATATTATATATTTTATAGCTCACCGATCATCATCTGCACTCCTATCTTTGGTATCCAAAGGAAATCCAAATGCCAGAACAGCTATATTAGGGTCCTCATGTACATGTATTTTAGACATATCACAAACTAGTGAGCTATCATCTCGAGGTAACTAATCCTCAATGGGAATTTATATACTAGAGTGCCATCTCCATGATCCATATCATATTCATATTTATATATATATATACATGATATCACAATATGATATTTCATTTTTATTATATCGTAACCAGGGTTTGGTTAAATTAAATATCATTATAGAGTTATAGAGGAAAACATTTTACATGTTTTGAATAGTAATTTTTCTTAATATATTCTATATAATAATGATAATTTTTAATCATCATAAATATTAACTAATCATATGGTTTTATTACTTGTAATTTTCCGAATAAGTTATATAGGAAAAAAGAATTAAGGTTTTTTTCAACACATTATGTTATTAGACCCTATTATATTTTCATTTTTTATTATTCAAGAACTATTATCTTAATCACACAAAAACACACATGTCATGTGAACCTTCATGCTTAATATAATTCATGAATGCACACCCCTTTTCTACCCAGTCACTATTGAAAAAATAAATAAACCATTAAATCATAAACATCAGATCCAATAAACCATTTACATGGAATTTATATCCTACATGTTATAGTGATAGACACAATCATAAATCCATCCCATGTTCCAACCCATCCTATATCCCATCTACAATATTACAAATAGTAAGAGAATCAAAACAATTCCCTGATACAACTTTTTAATATCCAAAAATGAAACTAATCATAATTGTATTGCTCAGAATTTTACAAGACCTCGAGAATTCCTCCCATTATTCTAGATACTTTTCAATATCAACAAGGGTCTAAGGTGTTTCCTTTTGAGGAAATACCCCCATATCAGAGTGAATAAAACAATGGAAATAACGAAACATCATCAAAATTATAATAATAGTTAGTATAACCCAATAAACATTGATAATTATATAATAATGAATATTTATTCATATATGAATACATCATAATGAATTACCACTGAACTTATCACGTATAAAAAATAAAAAATATAATAATTCATTTGGAGGCTTGATAAATATCACCAGGTCTCATTATGGATACCCTATTGTTTCCATGCAAGACATTGAAATATATCTAGTAATAATCCTAGAGCTTGGAGGTGAGATGGACTGTAATTATAAGGTCCAGGGTTATTAGAATTAATTATTCAAAAATATTAAATATTTTTTATACTAAACAAACTAATTTTACATAAAAATTTTGAAAACTCTTAAATAGAGTCTTGAATCCATAATATGAGACTACAGTTGAACCCATACCACACTTTTTACAATAGGAATGATCTGATGTTTTTTAGAATATGGGTTTTCAGATAAATCATTCTTTGGAGAGTGCATTGAATTAACATAAACTATTGATTTTTATTATTTTAAATTAAATGACCAAAACAAAATCCTTTATAAATATGAAATTATATATGATCAATAGGTTCAACCACATAACCTAGGGATAAATGAGATGAGTTTCACTACTCTCCTTCATTGGTGAATTGAGTTTAGACCCTTAAGATTAAATTAGAGAAAATTATAATTACTATTTATTTGAACTATGAAAAATAGAGCATTATTATGCTCTCGTGCATCATATTATGTTGTGTATTCAATTGTTTCTCATCCCTACTATTTTCAATTTGAAATAATTGTCCAAGAACACTTCAAAAATGATTTTTTTCACATTTTAATATGCTTTTAACTCCAACTATTATTTATATTCGTTATCATTGGAACATGAGATCATGATAATAATTTTATGGGAGGGATTAAGCATGGTCGGACCCTTGGATTCTTTGATGATACATGGGTGGTGAATGGATCAGTGGTTAGAGGATGAATCTGGATGAGTTGTGGTGTAACACCCGAGACTTTTATGTTATATAAATCATCTAAGGAATCTTTTTCTACACAACACTTTCTTGGCTTGCTTTACACGAAATCGTGACCATCTTCGATAGCTTGCGTCGTACGCAATACCGAGTTTCACTAAACAACGATATGCTATTAAAATATTATTAAAACTAGCCGTTATGAATAGTAATAACCACTTTTGGAAATTTTATAAATTTTATTTTTTAAAATGGAATTCATTTTTGGATTCGGAATATCGAAATTAGCCTAGGGTGAAATTTTTGTATTTTTCAGAAAACTTTCAATTTTTGATGAATAGTGAAACCACTAAGTGGTAGTTAAAAAAACTGAATTTTTAATAAAACTTAATTTTACCGCGTCTGTGACTGGAACTTCAAAAATCCGAGAGACACGGTTGAGGTCAGTAAATAAATTTGGTTCAATGAGATGAAAATAATTTTTTGGTGAATAGTAACTTTTTACTTTTTTACCACGGTTAAAAGTAAATAGGGTAATTAAGGGTAAAGATGATATTATTATTACCCTAAAACATGTCCTAATTCTATTGGATAAGTGTAATTCGACCAAAAACAAACTTAGGAATAAAATATGACCATTTAGGCCCACTTGGATTAGATTAGGACATTTATTATTAATTTATTTAAAGAAGGGTTAAAATAGTTAAAATCAATGTTTAATAAGTAAATAATTTTTAATATGGGGTTATACATAAGCTAAATTCGACTATAAATTTTAATTAGAAATCTAAAAATATTTCCTATATAATGGTATTTTATTTGTAATTTTTAGACATTAAATAATTTAATTTATTTATGACACAATGATGATGCAGTAATTATCTTATTAATGAAATATTGACATAATTGATGTTATAAACACCAAAATAAATGTAATTTGAGACTTTTTATGAATCCCACTAATTTTCTAGGTTAATATGACATGTTAATATTAATTTAATTAACGTTTTTCGAACTAATAATTCTGTTATGAGTTTCACAAAAATCATGTACTAAATTGTGTCAAAATTGAAATAAAATAGTTTTAAAAAAATTATTATATTGGTAATTGGTATTTTATTCCTAAAAATCTAAGGTTCGGCCAAGTGACTTAGATAAGGTTATATATATTAATAATAAACAACTAGGGGTTCGTTTGGCTGCTTATAGTATGTTTATTAACCTTATAGTATAAGAACAGAAGAAGACATGGTAAAAGTAAAATTATTTAACTTAATGTTAAATATAAATGATAAGGTTAAAATAGGAACCTAAACTTGTCCAAATTCTATTGGATGAAAGGATTGCGACCCATCCCCACCTTATACTTGAAATAAATCAATTTGGATGTATTTAAAATCGAACTTGACTTTATAATAAAATAATATTTTTAGTTATTCCAAAGGTGCCCCTCTCCTCCCTTATAAAAGGGCACCTCCTCCCTCTCTTCCTCACACCACTTTGAGCCTTCAAGCTCGGCCAACCCCTGCCACTTTCTCCTCTACACTTCCCTAGAGACATCCTAGAGGTCCTGGTCTTCTTCAAAGACCAATTTTAGTGCCCTAAAATAAGGTCTCAAGAAGCACTTCAAAGAAGAGGTAATGTCTGTTACCGATTATTTCATCTTTATTTCTATTACACTTCTTCTTCTTTAGTTGTTTCATTATGAAGTAATAACATCAGTATCACTAATATACTGATATGTTATTATAAGTATGAAACAACCCTATTTCTCCATCTATCTATCCTACGGAAAAATAAATCACCGCGCGTGCGTACGTACGGAATACCGTCTCCACGCCATTGTGTAATCTATTTTCCACCACCACCTTAATTGGATGGGTATAATGGTGTAAATAATGACTATATATGACTATTATAAAGTGATATTGATTCTGAAATAGTATACATATACTCCAATACAATTCCACGATCATAGGAATGATATCATCACTCGTGTGTACGTACGGAATACCTTCTCCACGATGTGATGTGACTCGTTCTACATGATCTTCATTTCATAATGATTATATAAATGAATTTAATGAATGAATATGATATATATTACACTAATACCATTCTGGAAATGAGGTATCCATAACCTAAAGAGAATAATAAGAATTAATTCGACCAAACACGCATAAGAACAAAAAGTTATAAACACCCGAATAACAAGTATCAATGAAATATTACTAATAAGAAGTTAATAATATGACCATATATGATATCATAAAAATAAGTATGATTCTATAATGAGTCAATTACATTATTTAAATCATTATACAGGAGGTTCGGACACTTACAAAGCAAGTCGGACCTATGGTAAGGGAATATATCACAATCTCATTTTATCCGAGATTGTTTACACTTTGGTATTTACTGGGGTGTATTATATCATCCACATCCATGTTTCCTCAATATGTAATATTATTTCCAACCATGTACAATTGTTTAAATCCAATTTTACCCTTCTGTGAGTTTTTAGTAAAAGATATGAAAGGAATCTTTTGTCGTTTTTCTTACGAGGTACTTTTTGAATTTTCCGACAAAAGTACGAAGAATGTTTTTTTTAACTTATACGGCATGAATGGATTTTTAAAACATTATTTCCAAGAAGCTTCCATTACAAGTGTTCAAGATTATTTTTAATCAACTTCTTTTAGTTTAAAATTTTATGACATGTTAAGAAAGCAAAATGTTTTCGAAGTAGAAAGGATATTTTCCTCAAGAATGGAGTTCAAGTGTTTTCTAAAAATTATTTTCCATCTAAGATAATAAAGGGTTCTGTTTTATCCCTATTATTACATTGATTTGATTATGTTGTGATGGAATTATTTTTATAAATTCCTTTATCTTATATGAATTGTTTTATGATGTCATAATGTTTAAGAATCCCATTTTTATTACATGGGTTATACAATGGTGTATGATTTATGATTTTGTGGCACACATAAGAATGGTATCATTATGAGATGGGTGGGACCTATATCTCCCTCCAATGCATTGGGTAAAGATTTTATATCTCATGAGATAGACATGGCTAGAATGGTAGGTTATACCGGTTCAGTGAAACAGGACTGGAACGAGGGTGACTCGGTTTAGAAAGGGACTTTGTTCACTAAGATAGTATTGGCAATGAGTCTTGACTAACAAGAAATGATTCTATATGATTATGTGTGAATGACACAAAGTTTCATGTTTTATGTAATGATTATTGTGATTACATTTCACTGCCATGATTTATCCCATGTTATGAAATTATGATCTCTTTTGCAGGTTAAGATTTCCAAAAGATATGTTCTTCTGTATACGATGTGATTGATATTTCTTTTGTTTACCCTTACTGAGCATTTGAGCTCACCCTTTTGTATGTTTTCTTTCCCCAGGTCAGGAAGAAGGTTATTAATTAGGATATGCCAAAAAGGGACTCTAGAAATGATGAAATAAGTGCGAGGCAAAGTTGATGCTTTATGAAGCAGTTGTTTATGTTTCCCAGTTGCTAAAGACACTATACCTATATGGTCCTTTCGTGGTTTTGTTATATGTTATAATAAGTATGCTTCAATTTTGAATTATTAACAATGTATGTAAAGTACGGGTCGTTATAGTTGGTATCAGAGGAAAGGTATAGTCAACCTTTGGAAACTAGGATGTGAAAGGCTTAGTAAGAACCCTAAGGATAAGTCTAAGCATAGAACAAAATCTTAGTGTTTTAGAAATGGCCATGAATAACCTAGGATAAGACCTTAAGTGTGAAATTTTATTCTTGATTATGTGGTTTTCCTATTATAATTAGTGTTTCTCACACTATTCTTCATGTTTTTATTCAAAGGTTGGAACCCGAAGGAATCGTGTTAATGCGGAATGCGACGGGCAATGCAATGATTGTCCCTCTGAGCAACCAAACGTTATGGGAGCTGGAATGCAAAATCTTGTAGTGATGCTCACACAACTTTCTCAAGCTGTGAATCATACAGGAATTCCAAACGAGCAAAGGAAGGAGCAACATTCTGTTTAATCCTTCATGAGACAACGTCCACCTTCTTTCAGCGGGTCTACTGATCCATTAGTTGCTGAACAATGGATTAGTACTACTGAAAAGATATTTTCAGTTCATTAATGTTCTGAGCATGATAAAGTCATCTTAGAAGTGTATCGTTTGGAAGGTTATGCTGATCAATGGTGGAATCTTATTAAGAATACGAGGCAAAGGGATGAAATTGATTCCATGGAATGGGACGAGTTCAAGAACTTATTTTTCAATAAGTACTTCCCTCGTATTCTCTGAACAAAGATGGAGAAAGAGTTTCTTGAACTGAAGAAAAAGGATGATGAATCTGTTGGTACCTATGAAGCAAATTTTACAAGACTTGCAAGGTACGCTTCTGGTATTATTATCCAACCTGAGAGTAAGATCGATCAATTCTTTAGTGGCATAAAACCAAGTCTTCGAAGGACGTTAGCCATAAGGGACTTCAATAGCTACGAGGAAATCATTCGATGTGCTCTCAAAGTTGAGATGGAGATTGGAGTAACCCATCAGTAACATGGGTTTGATAAGAAGAGGAAAATTGAATTCAAAGGAAAATCTATAGAGCACACTGAAAAGAAGATGAGCTTTCCCTTATGCTCAAAGTGTGGAAAGAAACATCGAGGGAGTTGTCTTAAAGGGACATGTAAATGTTTCAAATGTGGAAAGGAAGGTCATCGGGCATTTTAATGCCGCGATGATGGGAAGAAGATGTCTAATGATGCAAACAAAGGAAGGGATACACAGAATGAACCTACTACACTTCAATGTTTCAAGTGCAAGGAGATGGGGAATTATGCCAATAAATGGCCTAATCCAAGGGTTGATGATGATGGTCAACATCAAAAAACTCTTAAGGCTAAAGACAAAGGAAAGTCACATGCAATTTCGATCAGCGATGTGGAGTACGATAACGATGTGGTGAAAGGTACACTTACCATCCACTCTAAAGTAGAAAATGTTTATTTGTTTCTGGATCCACCCACTCTTTTATTTCTGAAGAATTTTCTAAGGGTATCACCATATTACCTAAACCATTAGATGTTGAGTTAGCTGTGACAACACCTAATGGCACAACAGTCGCATCAAAAGTTTATAATTATTCTCCGATCGAAGTTTGTGGGAATGTGCTTCCTGCAAATCTTGTGATCCTTCCTATAGTGGAATTGGATGTGATTATTAGCATGGATTGGCTTTCTTTATATGGAGCTCATATCAATTTCCAAAGAAGGGAAGTCACATTTCATATTCCATATCAATCTATGATCGTCTATCAATGCAAGGATGAACATAACCTTCTAGTGGAAATTTCTTCCATTTTATGGGTATTGATTCCACAAAATGAAGGTTATTTATCTCAAATGGTTGGTGAGAAACTCACGATTAAGAATATTCCCATCATACGGGGGTTTGATGATGTCTTTTCGGAGGAATTACCGGGTCTTCCACCAAATCGTGAAGTTGAGTTTTCAATAGAACTCGTACCGGGTGCTTTGCCTATTTCAAAGACACATTATAGAATGGCCCCAATTGAGTTGCAGGAATTGAAGAAGAAACTCCAAGAGAATCATGATAAGGGATTCACATGCCCAAGTGAGTCACCTTGGGGAGCACATGTTCTATTTGTTAAGAATAAAGATGGATCAATGAGACTCTGCATTGATTATCAAGAACTTAACAAGATCACTATCAAGAACAAATATCCTCTCCCACACATTGATGACTTATTTGACCAACTACGTGGAGCTCAATACTTTTCCAAGATTTATCTTCGTTCAGGGTATCATCAATTAAGGGTCAAAAGGGAGGATATACCAAAGACGAATTTTCGTACAACGTATGGACACTATGAATTTATAGTGATGCCATTTGGTCTTACTAATTCCCCTAATATCTTCATGGATCTAATGAATAAAGTCTTTAGAGACTATCTTGATCAATTTGTGGTAGTCTTTATAGACGATATTCTTGTCTATTCAAAGAGAAAAGAAGAACATGAAGATCACTTGAGAATTATTTTGAAGACCCTGAGAAAGGAGAAGCTTTATGCCAAATTTACCAAGTGTGAATTTTGGCTTCAAAAAGTTGCATTTTTGGGTCACATAATCTCAAAAGAGGGGATATCTTTGGATCCCGCAAAAACAGAGGTTATCGAATGATGGTCGAGACCAACAATAGTAACTGAGATCCGAAGTTTTCATTGTTTGGCTGGATATTATCGATAGTTTGTGAAAGATGTTTCACGATTATCTAATCCACTCACCATGTTGACTCGGAAAGGAGTTAAGTTTTTCTGGACGGAAGAATGTGAAGAGAATTTCAAGGAGTTGAAAAGAAGGTTATCCAGTGCACCTGTGCTCACACTGCCTTGTAGTGGAGAAAGGTTTGTGATCTATAGTGATGCATCCAAGAAGGGATTAGGGTGTGTTCTTATGAAAAATGATATGGTGATAGCTTATGCCTCACGACAGTGGAAAATCCATGAGAAAAATTACCCAACACATGATTTAGAGTTAGCTGCGGTAATCTTTGCATTAAAGATTTGGAGGCATTACCTTTATGGTGAGAGGTGTGATATTTATACTGATCATAAAAGTTTAATGTATATTTTCACACAAAAGGAGCTGAATATGCGTCAAAGAAGATGGTTGGAGCAGATTAAGGATTATGACTGCTCAATCCATTGCCATCCTGGGAAATAAAACAAGGTGGCAGATGCATTAAGTCGACAAGACCATGTCCGTTTATCCATGATGAGGATCACAAAAGATCCAATATTTATGGATTTACAAAGGATGGATCTTTGAATTATAATGAAAGGGGAAAAATCTTATCTTTCTCAAATGAATGTTCAACCATCTATACATGTGAAGATTAAAGAGGCACAGAAAGAAGATGTCAAGTTACAAAAGAAGATGAGAAATGTTCCTGATTTCAACCTTCATTGTGATGGGATAATAAAGTTCAGGAATCAGGTTTGTGTTCCTCCCATCCCAGAATTAAAGAAGGAGCTGCTGGAAGAGGCTCATATTTCTTCATTCTCTATTCATCCTGGAAGCACGAAGATGTATAGGGACCTGAAAGAGTACTTATGGTGGGATGGCATGAAAAGAGATGTTGTTGAATATGTCTCTCGATGCTTGGTTTGTCAACATGTTAAAGCTGAGAGACAGAAGTCGAAGGGGATGTTACAACCATTAACCATACCCGAATGGAAGTGGGAAAACATCACAATGGACTTTGTCACAGGACTTCCTAAAACATCCAAAGGAAATAATGCTATCTGGGTCATAGTTGATTGTCTTACCAAGTCTGCACACTTCATTTCTATTAGAGAGGATTTCTCTCTGGATCATCTTGCCAGGATATATGTAAAGGAAGTGGTAAGATTTCATGGAGTACCACTTTCTATTATATCTGATCGGGATCCGAGATTTACCTCGAAGTTCTGGAGAAGTATTCAGCATACTCTGGATACAGAGTTGAGTTTCAGCACTGCTTATCATCCTCAGATAGACGGTCAGTCTGAGAGAAAAATTCAAACCCTAGAAGATATGTTGATAGCTTTCTCTATGTATATCAAAAGAGGTTGGGATCAACACCTACCTTTGGTGGAATTTTCTTATAATAATAGCTTTCACTCCAGTATTCAGATGGTTTCTTATGAAGCTCTCTATGGAAAGAAATGCAGGACTCCAACTTGCTGGGATGAAGTTGGGGAAATAAAGCTATTAGGACCTGATCTCGTTGATGAAATGGCAGAAAATGTCAGATCTATTCAACAACACATAAGAGCAGCTCATAGTTGACAGAAAAGTTATGATGACAACCGAAGAAAAGACCTAGAGTTTGAAGTGGGTGATAATGTGTTCTTACGAATGTCTCTATGGAAGAGGGTTATGAGATTTGGAAGGAAGGGGAAGTTGAGCCCTAGATATATCGGTCCTTTCGAAATACTGGATCGTGTTGGGAAGGTAGGTTACCGATTGGCGCTTCCACTGAATCTCTCTCAAGTTCACGATGTGTTCCATGTATCTCTCCTGAGAAAGTACAAACCTTATCCTTCACATGTACTCAGCTCAGAAGTTGTACCGCTGGAGCAAGATCTTTCTTATGAATAACAACAGATAGAGATTCTGGATCGTAGCGGAAAAGTCCTACGAAACAAGACCACTCGATTGGTGAAAGTTTTATGGAGGAACCACCAATTAGAAGAAGCTACATGGGAGCTTGAGGATATGATGAGGGAGAGGTATCCTCATCTGTTTGTTACAAAGTGACGAATTTTGACGGAGAAATTCATTTTAAGGGGGGTAGAATGTAACACCCGAGACTTTTATGTTATATAAATCATCAAAGAATCTTTTTCTACACAACACTTTCTTGGCTTGCTTTACATGATATGATATTAAAAAATTATTAAAACTAGCCGTTATGAAAAGTAATAACCACTTTTTGAAATTTTATAAATTTTATTTTTCAAAATGGACTTCATTTTTGGATTCGGAATATCGAAATTATCCTAGGGTGAAATTTTGGTATTTTTCTGAAAACTTTCAATTTTTGATGATTAGTGAAACCATTAAGTGGTAGTTAAAAAAACTGATTTTTTCATAAAACTTAATTTTACCGCTTCTGTGAGTGGAATTTCAAAAATCCGAGTGACACGGTTGATTTCAGTAAGTAAAACTTGGTTCAATGAGATGAAAATAATTTTTTGGTGAATAGTAACTTTTTACTTTTTTTACAACGGTTAAAAGTAAATAGGGTAATTAAGGGTAGAGATGATATTATTATTACCCTAACACATGTCCTAATTCTATTGGATAAGTGTAATTCGACCAAAAACAAACTTAGGAATAAAATATTACCATTTAGGCCCACTTGGATTAGATTAGGACATTTATTTTTAATTTATTTAAAGAAGGGTTAAAATAGTTAAAATCAAAGTTTAATAAGTACATAATTTTTAATATGGGGTTATACATAAGATAAATTCGACTATAAATATTAATTAGAAAGCTAAAACGATTTCCTATATAATGGTATTTTATTTGTAAATTTTAGACATTAAATATTTTAATTTATTTATGACACAATGATGTTACAGTAATTATCTTATTAATGAAATATTGACATAATTGATGTTATAAACACCAAAATAAATGTAATTTGAGACTTTTTATGAAACCCACTAATTTTCTAGGTTAATAAGACATGTTTTTATTGATTTAATTAACTTGTTTCGTACTAATAATTATGTTATGATTTTCAAAAAAATAAATTACTTAATAGTGTCAAAATTGACATAAAATAGTTTTAAAACAAATATTATATTGGTAATTGTTATTTTATTCCTAAAAATCTAAGGTTCGGCCAACTTACTTAGCTAAGGTTATATATATTAATAATAAACAACTAGGGGTTCGTTTGTCAGCTTATATTAAGTTTATTAACCTCATAGTATAAGAACCCAAGAAGACATGTTAAAAGTAAAATCATTTAACTTAATGTTAAATCTAAATGATAAGGTTAAAATAGTAACCTAAACTTATCTAAATTCTATTGGATGAGAGGATTTCGACCCATACCAACCTTAGAATCGAAATAAATCAATTTGGAGCTATTTAAAACCGAACTTGACTTTATAATAAAATAATATTTTTAGTTATTCCAAAGGTGCCCCTCTCCTCCCTTATAAAAGGGCACCTCCTCCCTCTCTTCCTCACACCACTTTGAGTCTTCAAGCTCGGCCAACCCCTGCCACTTTCTCCTCTCAACTTCCCCAGAGACATCCTAGAGGTCCTGGTCTTCTTCAAAGACCAATTATAGTGCCCTAAAAGAAGGTCTCAAAGAAGCACTTCAAAGAAGATGTAATGTCCGTTACTGATTCGTTCATCTTTATTTCTTCTTCCACTTCTTCTTCTTTAGTTGTTTCACTATAAAGTAATAACATCAGTATCACTCATATACTGATATGTTATTATAAGTATGAAACAACCCTATTTCACCATCTATCCATCCTACGGAAAAAGAAATCACCGCGCGTGCGTACGTACGGAATACCGTCTCCACGCCGTGGTGTAATCTATTTTCCACCACCACCTTACTTGGATGGGAATAATGGTGTAAATAATGACTATAAATGACTATTATAAAGTGATATTGATTCTGAAATAGTATACATATACTCCAATACAATTCCACGATCATAGGAACGATATCATCACTCGTGCGTACGTATGGAATACCGTCTCCACGATGTGATGCGACTCGTTCTACATGATCTTCATTTCATAATGATTATATAAATGAATTGAATGAATGAATATGATATATATTACACTAATACCATTCTGGAAATGAGTTATCTATAATCTAAAGTGAATAATAAGATTTTATTCGACAAAACACGCATAAGAACAAAAAGTTATAAACACCCGAATAACAAGTAGCAATGAAATATTACTACTAAGAAGCTATGAATATTACCATATATGATATCATAAAAATAAGTATGATTCTGGAATAAGTCAATAACATTATTTAAATCATTATACAGGAGGTTCAGACACTTACAAAGCAAGTCGGACCTAAGGTAATGGAATATATCACAATCTCATTTTATCCAAGATTGTTTATACTTTGGTATTTACTAGTGTGTATTTTATCATACACATCCATGTTTCCTCAATATGTAATATTATTTCCATCCACGTACAATTTTTTAAATCCAATTTTACCCTTCGGTGAGTGTTTAGTAAAAGATATGAAAGGAATCTTTTGTCATTTTTCGTACGAGGTACTTTTTGACTTTTCCGACAAAAGTACGAAGAATATTTTTTTTAACTTACACGGCATGAATGGATTTTTAAAACATTATTTCCAAGAAGCTTCCATTACAAGTTTTCATGTTTATTTTTAATCAACTTCTTTTAGTTTAAAATTTTATGACATGTTATGAAAGGAAAATGTTTTTGAAGTAGAAAGGATATTTTCCTCAAGAATGGAGTTCAAGTGTTTTATCAAAATTATTTTCCATCTAAGATAATAATGGGTTCTGTTTTATCCATATTATTACATTGATTTTATTATGTTGTGATGGAATTATTTTTATGAATTCCATTATCTTATATGAATTATTTTATGATTTCATGATGTTTAAGAATCCCATTTTTATTACATGGGTTATGCAATGATGTATGATTTATGATTTTGTGGAACACATAAGAATGGTATCATTATGAGATGGGTGGGACCTATATCTCCCTCCAATGCATTGGGTAAAGATTTTATATCTCATGAGATAGACATGGCTGGAACGGTAGGTTATACCGGTTCAATAAAACAGGACTGAAACGAGGGTGACTCGGTTCAGAAAGGGACTTTGTCCACTAAGATAGTCTTGGCAATGAGTCTTGACTAACAAGAAATGATTCTCTATGATTATGTGTGAATGCCACAAAGTTTCATGTTTTAAGTTATGATTATTGTGATTACATTTCAATGCCATGATTTATCCCATGTTATGAAATTATGATCTCTTTTGCAAGTTAAGATTTCCAAAAGTTATGTGCTAGTGTATACGATGTTATTGATATTTCTTTTGTTTACCCTTACTGAGAATTTGAGCCACCCTTTTGTATGTTTTCTTACCCCAGGTCAGGAAGAAGGTTATTAAGTAGGATATGCCAAATAGGGACTCTAGATATGATGAAATAAGTGGGAGGCAAAGTTGATGCTTTGTGAACCAGTTGTTTATGTTTCTCAGTTTCTAAAGACACTATACCTATACGGTCCTTTCCTGGTTTTATTATATGTTGTAATAAGTATGCTTCAATTTTTAAGTATTAACAATGTATGTAAAGTATGGGTCGTTATATGTGGGTTGTGGGTGATTGATATATGAACCAAGGAATAAAATCAGATTTTCTAGTAGAATAAAAAACATTTGAGGCACCTATAGTAGTTGAATAAACAGGTAAATATCTGATTTTCGGCAATAGGATGTCTAGAAATGATGAATATATTATCTTTCTTTTGATTTTGGACATCCAAGACATGTGATTTAAAGTGGCATATATGGATCTGCAGGAACTCATAGTGGATCTAGGAATCTAATCAAACATGATAACACATTGTGTAGTGTGGAAAAACACATGGTGTATTCTATGTAAATATAATGTGTTAGGGTTTTTGGGTGAGTTAAATATCACACGCCATGTGGGACCCCCACATGATGTGTCGCCAGGTGATAGTGACCCAAAGTGTATTATAGGAATACATGAACATGCTCAAGACTTTGAAAATGTAATGTTTACATAGACATCAAAAAAATGGCATAAGAAGGACCCCATTAAGGAGGACACATCACGAACTAAAATACACATACAAGGGAATGATTGCATAGAATGGCTAGGGGCACATGGGCGGGTCCAAAGTGGCTGAGACATAAATTGTGTGGCTCATACATGTCGTGTATATCTATATGGCTAGATTTACGTATTATGGAAGTGTAATCGTAAGGATGTTGGGTTGCACCACACACCGTGTAGGTCCCTATACACATCATGTAACCTCCTTTTGTAGGAAGCCTCTATATCTCGTATATGAAACTGTACAAGCACACTATTCTATTATTATAGTATTATTAATCTAGATGTATTTATTTATTTTTTATTATTTATTATCATTCACATGAAAATTCATATGAGTATAAACATGCACATGAATTATTATTTATTATTTAAACCCTACACATATGTTTTTATTTATTTATTATTATAATTTGCATGCACATGCACATAATCATGAACATGAGTTGTTATTATTATTATTATTATATTTTTGACCATGAGTACCATATCCTTTTTTTTTTAATGTTAAACTCAATGGTGGCCTTTATATTGGCTTTTTAGATATTATGTGATATGTTCTAAGTGTGATGCTTCTTTAGTAAACACTCAATAAGGGCAGTGAACAGTAAAGATCATTGTAGTCAATAGAGTGGTACCCTCACATGGAGACAAGGAACAGGTCCCCAATATATTGATCATTAGAGTGGAACACTCATATCAAGATTGGGAATGGGACCTCTTACATACATTATAGTAGAACCCTCACACCAGGGTAGTTTATGGGTCCTCTATCGACCATTAGAGTCTCAATCTCTTTTTTGGATAGGGAATGTGTCTTCTTTCAACCATTAGAATTTCCCCATCTGGCTGGGGTTGGGCATATTTCCTCTATCGACTATTAGAATGGCACCCTCCTACTGGGCAAGGCTAGTGTCCTTGACCATCCGAGTGGACCTCTCCTATGGATTCATGGAATTGGTCCTCTATGTCCATAGTGGAACCCTCCTATAGAGTTATAATCCATTCATATAAAGGCATGGATCCAATAACTAGATTTTATTCCCCTCTAATATGTAGTATATTAGATAGGTGTGGACTACCATGGATGTTACTTTGGACAGATGCAGGAGATACTTGGCATCATTGATATATCCCTTTATAATTAACAGTAGACAATTTCCAACGCTGGGATGTGATATATGGATCCCTATACTCTTCCATTTGGATTTATTTAATGATTATATATATTTGTGTCCATGTTGTTGTGTTTTTTACTCTCTTTCAATAGGTTAATATTTTTAATCATATCATGTCTCTTACTACTCATCATTAATATTTTTGGTGGTCTTATAAGGTTTTTATATACTCACCCCTTCATGGGATTTTCCCACATGTGTCATTTCATACACAGATGACAGAAATATTGATGTTTGTAACATAGAATCATAGGGATACAATGGTGAATTTGACTAAGTATAGTGGTTGGATCCTAGATATTCATAACTATGTTCCCACTGAATTTACTTTCCATTTATTATTATTTTGGCTAATCTTTCTAGTTGGGAATATATTTTTAATTTTTTTTCTACTTTATAATATTGTACCGATGTATTCCTTAAAATATTCATACTCATTGTTTATTTTATAGATGTTTCATTTTTTTATTTATTTTATGAACGCCATCATGGATGTGGATGGTTGTGTGTGTACATGTACACTAGTTAAAGGCCCCTCATGTTATTTATTCTTTTTGGAACTTTTCTATGTCCCCTATCTTATAGAGGTGGGATTGGGGTTGTCTTTATTTGAGCCTCGTTGGGTTAGGTCATGATCGATTAGTATCAAATGATTTCATTATTTGGGATTTTTTTGTATTACTCCCGTTAAACGAATTTCATTGGGATTTAGATAAATAGTTTTATAGAATTCTGAGTGAGGCTTTTAGGCCAGTGAACCCAAACTCACAGTGATGGCTGATGTATCCATTTTCACAGACTCTGACTACCATCTTGTTGAATCTTTATACTAAGGTTAAAGGGATCAATGGTACATGAATTATATAGTATTGAGTATTTTTGAATACATTCTTGTGACATCTCCCCATATATAAATTCTCATCTGACCATGGTATATATTGATTAAATTTTTAGGATTCCTTTTCGAAGATATCCATCTAGTTTTCTTATTATAGATCATGATGAAGATTTGATAAGTGATGATGCCTCTGCTTAGGGGTCATCCCTTGAGATCTTTCCTCTATGTGGGTGTGTAAAAGTACCCCCAACTGTTGATAAATAGGTAGTACTAGTATATAAAGGAGATTATGTGTGTAGGGTTAGTAAACTCTATGATATCCATGGCCAAATTATGTTGAAGTTACATGGAGAGAAAAATCCCCAAATAGTAGATGATTGACTAGAGTTAGTGATCTATGTTTTTAGTCTTATCTGAAAAATGACTGATTATGTGGTTTCACTGGAACCTATCATTTCCAATAGTGTAGCTGGGCACTGGTGGAGTACAGTTATGTAGATCCGTGATGAGAAAACACTCTTTGGGCCGACTTTCCATTATTTATTTCATGAAGAATAATACCCCTAATGCTTTTTGTTAGCACAAATTAAGAAGATTCTAGGAATGCAGTAGAGATGGATGACATTTTCTATATATGTTGAGAGGTCTAAAAACCTTACAAGGAACTCCCTCAACATGATTCTGAATGCATACTTCTTGGAATAGATGTTTGACCAGGGTCTCCATAGATACATCCACACCAATTTAGTACCCATATGAATTACAACATATGTGTAAGTATTCAAGTTAAGGTTTTTTTAGAGAGATTCATGTGAGAGGGACACCATGATGCTAAAAATGGAAGGGGTGTTTTAAGGTTGAGTCGTCTAGAATAATTAGAGGGTTCCATCCTATAGGATCCCAGTACTGGATGTAGCCACCTGACACTAAGAATAACGGATCTCGTGTCAACTAAAATTACATTGTCATAATGTACAAATAAAAAAATATAAAGGACTGAATATATTTTTAGTTTGGGAAAACTATATACATACATGAGCCTTGAATTATAAATGAATACCTAAATTAAAAAATGGTGTTTCTCTTTCATGTATAATATCTTTATTTCATATTTTGTATCCTTTAATATCATTCTTTGCACATTTTGTGGAATCATAGGGAAATTATATATAATAAGGGTGAGATAAAATGCTCAGTAATGGTGAGTAAAAAATACAAAATAAATAATCAATGCAAATAATTAAGATAGAATGGTAATAACTAAACAGGAATTTAATATTATCAATAAACTGATAAGGAAGTGCATAAACAATATGGAAAATTAAAAATTAAAAATATGTGATATTTAGATAATTGAATAACACATAATAAATATGGAAGGAAAATAATTGAAACGCATTCCATTTAATCAATGAACTAGGAATTAAATTCATCCCTATATAATGTCAAAGAAAAAATCCCATGGATAATAATATCAAAATATAATTTAATGAAATGATTAATTATTGGATATCATGATTCCTTGGTATATGGTACCTTTACCGTCAATACCATTCCCAAGACAATTTATAATATACTGTGTCTAAACCCTCATTATCTTAGGCAAGCCAACTGATTTATCCCATGAGACTTCCAATGCATCAAGGGGATATCTATTACCAAGCACATCAATTTTGTACCTATCCAAATAACTTCTTATATATCAAAAATACAATTTAATTCACAATAATGTCCCTTATATGAAATCCTCATTGTGTAAAATATTTGGATTTTTCAAAATTTCCCTAAATAAAAAATAACATTAAAAATAAAAATCATATGTAAAAATGCATTAAATTTTAGGAAATAATAAAGTACATGAGAAATTGTATTGATATTTTGGGGAAATTAAATATTCAATGATCATAGGAAATTTAAAATTATTAGGGGACAAAAAATGAATCAAGGTAGTGAATTTACATACTATCCTTATTAAAAGTAATCATAAACTATAAAACTAAATAATAATTATGGTATCAGTACAACATATCCAAAGTGCAATTTAAATAAATGATTTTTTCATTAATGATTGGAAACTCCATAGAAGGATATTTTAGAACATTTTTTAGAGAAATAAACTTTATATTTGGAAAAACATTTTGAAAATCCTTTTCAATTAAAATAACTTTTGAAAACATTTTATTTAAAAAGAAACATTTTAATCTTTCAGATGATGCTTTAAAGAAATGACTTCATATAAATATGTACAAGCCATACAAGGTAAGAAGAATATTACCTTTTCATTGTAAAAAGGATAGAAATGTACCTTAACCAAAAACTGAAAATAATATTCCTTTGAAAACATTTGTAATAAAAAAATGGTAAAATATATTTAATAAATAATTTTTAAAGGTTAAAAATATTTTTGAAAACTTATATAAACAACATTTTTTAGAAGAAAATGGGTTATTTGACAAAAGAGATAAATAATGAGAGGTTTTCTAGAAAACTTTTAAAACATTTTTAGTACCAACAAATGTAAATATGGAAATAATAATTTAAATAGGTCATGAATAAAAAATGTTAGAGAAAATTAAATGTTTTATTAAATAATTAATAAATCATTTTATTTTAATGGATATTCAAGTGTAAATAATCCTGAACAAAATGAGATTGTGAAGTAAACCCTAAAAAATACAATAACATTGATGTGAAAATAAATAAATGAATAAATTATGTGTGAAAAATTTAAATCAACATAAAATAAGATTAAATACAACAATATATAGTAAAAATTTATTACACACATAATCTTATAAAATAAATGATAATGAGGACGTAATATAACCCAAAGAAAATGAGTTGGGTTATAAAATTTTTTACCACTTGGTATATTTTAATCAAAATCCTGTTAGAAGAAATAATTAAAATTGATACTCTATAACCATTAAGTTAAAATAATCCAGGATATAATTTATCATAATGTTATGTGGATACACCATGAAAAAATAATTTAGTGTGGAATATGACATTTATCTCATAGATGTAAAAAATGAGATGAAAATATCTAACCTTGTGTTTTTTTTCAAGAGAATGTAAATTAGATTCTTGTATAATGATTTTAAATATGTAAATAACTTCTAAAAACCGTAATCATATTTATAATCTCATATGTAATCTTACTATAATATATCATTACTCATTTATTAACAATCTTTCATTATTCTAGCTATTTCAGGTGTTAATTCCCTGTTTTTTAGTATGTTTTGACTTGTTACTTGAGGTTACAATTACATAGTTCATGATTTAATAATCTACATAATTTAAATCATGATTTAATTATCTTATATATTCAATATATATGCATTTATAATAATCCATAATATTTTGAGATAGGAAATCAAATGCACCGTTTAGGGAAATGGTCGGTCGTACATATGCATGAAGGTTACTTCCATTTCCATTTCATATTTAAAAAGTAAGTAATATGTGTGTGTGTGTTATAATTTCATTAATATTTTCATATCATATATTTCCCATTATTTCATTAAAACCATCCCCGAATGCATTCCATGTATAGCGTGAATGAATCTCATTGCTTTGAGGAGGCGGTAGTCTACACGTCCACAAACGATGTTATCATATCCCCACAAAATAGAATGCAAGCATTTATTTGTTATATAATAATTAAATAATTATAAATAATTATAAATATAATATATATATATAATATAAAAATAGTATTGTCATTATAATTCCCACCATGAGAGAAGGTAAAGGAAGGACAAAAAGTCATCATTTTGTGAGAAAGAAGTCCACTATACACACAAATAGTAAGTTCATTACCCATTTGATGGAAGTGTGTGTATGTTTAGGTTGAGATGTTATAATAAAAAAATATAAGTATAAATCGTACTATTTTTTTATTATGTAATTATGGAATAATAATAGTTTAATGGATTGAGAAAGAAATAAAACAAAAGTGATTGTTGAAGAATCTAACTTCATTTTCCGGTAAATTCTTTTGTTTTATACCAAAAAATAACCTTGGTTGGATTACATCCCAATTTGAGGCTTCTAGGTAAAGGGTATGGATTTTGGTAGATTATTTTAGTTTATTTTTATTGAGCCAAAGTTCTTGGGTAGTGTGAATTAATGGGTGGGATGAGTGCCTTTTTATAGTGGAGGAGTGGCATTCTTCTAAATTTCTCAAAAGGGAATGCCACAAAAAAAATTTCCATATAAAGTGGCTCAAATAATGGAAAACCTTAAAAAAAGGGAGTATATTTTTAAAATATTAAGATCTAATGAATTTTTTACAAGTTTCTAGGTCATTTGGACCCCTATGTTTATGTGTTAGTCTCTTGTAATGCTAAATTCTCTCTTAATCGATGTAATTAATTTTATGCATTTCCAATAATATTTTTCATCAAAAATTAGTTTTACCTTATTCGAAATTTCAAATTATTATAATTCAGAATATGGAAAACATTTTTCTAAATACAAATTTCTGAATTTGTATAAATTAATTTAAAATTAATCCAACAGATTGGAGACAATGCATGTTTCTAATGTAAAAATATTCAAAATATTACTATGTTTTTATATCCAATTTCAATGTGAGCTTGTTTCCAATGAAATGAATTTTGTTATTTTATTTATAATTGAACTAATTTGACATTATAACCAAATAAAAATATAATTTAACCCTATGAATTATTTAGATGGAAAATTATTTTCTAATTAAAATGATTTATGTTTCACTATTCATTATAAAATGAAACTCCTCGGAAAATTACCCAAAATTCACCATAAGATAATTTTTATATTTATATTTAAAAAATGAATTTTATTATAACATATAAAATTATAAAAGTTAAAAAATAAATTTTTTAAAAATGTAATACATTAAAAGGCAATAAAAGTGCATTCAGAAAAATATATATCTTTTACATAAAATTGGGTTTATTTTTATCATATGTCTTCCAAATATATTAGTTGAATGTAAAAAATATTTTATTGAATATAAATATATATATAAAAATCATCAATATCATTCACTAATTTTAATTAATCTTATTTATTAAGACAAAACACCTTTGTGACCATAAAAATATTTATTTTATATTCAATTGGTTTTTATAGTCATTTACAATTAACTGGTAACCTTTAAATTCATTTTATATTTTAAAAACCACATATATTCATAATTGTTTTGATATTATTCATAACCATTAATTTAATTGTAAGATTATTTTTTATTTTATAAAATAATAATATTTTAATAAAATGTTTTTGTTTGGTAAAACTCAGTCTTCCATGTAATAAATTATATCAATGAAATTTTTTGATGCATGTACCACAAGATAAATCACTATTTCATTAATTTCCAGATATATCATATATTTAACTTATTTATATTGGTAACTATATGGTAAATTATCAAGATATTGTACTCCCTTACGTGCTTGGGTTTTCTCTTCATACTAATTATCGAATAAAAGTAAATATTTTATAATTTTCTGGGTGTTACACTAAATATCATCATGGGATCAGACTCGAGAACATGGTCAAGGGGTATAGGGATCGAACAGTTGTATATGGTGGCCCAGATAGGGGAGGTGCTATTAATGTGATGGGTGAGGTCGTATGGAATGTAATTTCCCAACTCAATGTGCTGACGAGGGATGACATATTGAGGATGGACCACCATGGTAGAGGAAGTGTCGTGAGCATGGGTCCCCCAAGAAAGGGAAGGGTGTCCCTGGGGGAGGTGGAGCTGGTAGAGTAACAAGTGGATCTCTAAGAAGAGGATCATTAGGTGGTGGGAAACATTATGAGATACTATTATCACCCCCACTAGGCAGCCCATATCAATCTCATGGAGTTTTAAATTGGGGTTTCACACAACTACAGTTCATATATTTTTATAACCTAGAAGAACATGATATTATTAGAGGTACAATATGTGTTTAGTATACACTTTCTTCAGTACTATTCGATACATGTTTTAGTCATTCTATTATCTCATTACTCTTAGTGTGAGAGTTTTAGCTCATAGTTGACATGTTTCTCAGTAGCTGGGTCTTGAGGAAACTATAGGGAATGCTTCATCTATATCATTAATCTCTATGTAGTGAAAACTATCTCTTATTGAAGAGAGTTTCTCATGGGAACTTTTATCCGTTTTTACTAAACCATATGAAATCATCTTCAGTATAGATTATTTCTCAATGTTCTGAGCCTATATTGACCATCACCGACGATGATTAATATTCCTTCCTAATGAGGGGATAAGATTATCATTTTTGGGAAATAGGGTTAACAAGGCAGTATGAGTTTGTTTTATGAGTAGTAGGGTGCAATCCATTACCCATAATTTTGCAAGTACAGTCCTAGTTAAATAAGGATAATTAGGAATCTAGATTCTTTTATTCATGGAGTAATTAATGGATTCCTTCCTTGAGGATGTTTTGGGACTACCTCTATGGTGGGAGATGGAGTTTTACATCTACTTACACCTCGGGATTTATTGAATGCCATTATGAAATCTCAGACAGACCCTACAAATTTTCAAAAGATGAAGTTATAGTTATATGGCCTTTGAGAGAGGGGTTTCATCAGACCCAGTGGGTCCCCTTAGGTAGCTCTAGGGTTGTTCATGAAAAATGATTATGGGAGATTGATGATTTTTGCAGATTATAATCACTTGAACTAGGAAATTACAATGAACAAAAAACCATTTCCAAGGATTCATGACCTATTTTATCAGTTGAAAGATATATGATGGGTTTTGAAGATTGTTCTCAAGCCCCTCTATCACTAGTTGAGAGATTGTGAGGCTGGTATTCTAAATCTGTCATTCTATGGTCTCTATAGACACTATGATTTCCTAGGGATTCCCTTTAATGTGATGAATTCCCCCACTATTTTGATTTCTATGATGAACTAGATCGTTCAACCCAATTTAGAATTTTTTTTGTATTCATCGATAGCATTCTCATATACTATAAATCAAAGGAGAAGCGTTTAGAGAACATAAGAATGGTCATATATTTATTTCAAGAGCCCCTTCTTTTATTTAATCTTTATAAGTTCTATTCAGGGATCCATGAGGTTCACTTCCTAGGGCATATTATTTGTGATCATGGATTATTTGTGCATATGGACAATATTGATGATTTTCTTTCTTGGGATCCACCAAAGAGTGTGTCAGAGGTGAGTAGATTCCTTGTCCTAAAAGGGTAATATCGAAGGTTTTTGGAAGAAATATCCACAATTGAATCCCATTTTTCCACCACAATAAGGAAAGTGCAGTCATTTACCTGCATTAAGAAATGCCAGAGAGACTTTGAGGAGTTGAGATTAAGGCAGATGAGTGCTCTTATTTTGAGACTAACAAAGGAGGATGTGAAGTATATAGTATATTTTGGTTCATCTGTAGCTAGTACTGGATGTTTTTTGATATATAAATAGGTATTTTTCATGTATAGGTTGAGTTATTTTAGATCCCATGAGAAAAAATGTGGGAGTCATTACCTATAGTTTGTAGTGGTTTTCTATACTCTAAGGATGTGAATCTACAGTCATCTAAGAACATGTTTGTTTTACTTAGACCATTAGAGTCTTGGGTATTTCATCACAAACATAGATATAAATCTAATATATATGTGTTGGTAAGAGTTCCAGAAAGACTATGAATTTGACATAGTCTATACTGTAGGGAAGGAAAATGTGGTGGAATCTTTTCTTACGAGGAAGTCATAGGATCACATGGTAGAGGAGGCATCTATGCGGTTATCTTTCTTTTAGCTAACCCTGGTTTAGGGGGGGGGGCAATTTTCCATCATTTGATTCCATTTACTCTTTTAATTATCTAGTGTTTGTTATAATCCCATTTGGGATACATCAATTATGAGTTATTATGTGACTAGATATCCTATAGATATTCACTAGATAGATGTTCTGAAGGATGGAATCAAGTCATCATTTTTGAGGTATAGGTGGTGGTTCTAGTCAAGATGTAGGAGGAGATAATGAGAGTGTCTCACACATCCCCTTTGGATGTACATACAGGTTTTGGGAATATTTAATGAGACATTAGTTGAAATTTTGGTGGACTGTATTGGGATGGTGGATGGCTAATTTTATCTTTCAGTGTCTCACCTTTCAGTAGGTGAAGGATATGCATTACGTTTCACTATGTTTATTGCATAGTCTTGATATATCATAGTGTAAAAGAGATATAATATCCATATAGTTCATGATAGTACTTCCAGAGACAACAAGAGGCCATGACGCCATCTAGGTGATAGTTAAATGACTTACAAAGTTAGCGCACTTCATTTCTATCAGGGGCAATGTTCAAGGGAGATTTTAGGTAAGTTTCATGTACATGATATCATTCAACTTCATGGGGTTCCCTTGACACTTTCTTTGATTATGATGTGTGGTTCACATCCCAATTAATTACCGGCTTGTGGGAGGTATTTAGGACCCAGAAGAGGATTAGTACAACCTTCCCCCTGGATAGATGGGAAAACATAGTGCATTATCCCAATGTTGGAGGATATACTAGGGTATTTTGTGATATACATCATCTAGATCTTGGAGTATCACTTTAAATTGGTATAGTTTTCATAAAATAATAGCAACCACTCTACTATCAGTATAAACCATTCATTTCCCATTATTGGAGACCCTTCCAGACACAATTATATTTGACTATGATCGGTGAGGCATCCCTTATTGGGATAGAGATGGTCTAGGTGATGATGAAGAAGTTCTAGGAGATCTACGAATAGATGAAGGCTTCCCAGAGTGGGCATAAATCTTATGAACATCGCCTCTATAGGCCCAATGAGTTCATGTAGGGATGCCACATTTTCCTGAGAGTCTCATAGGGATGAGACTTAAAAATTTTCATTCAAGGCAGGAAGTTATCCCGGAGGTTCATCTTGTCATTTGAGATATTATATAGAGTTTGTGAGGGTGCTTACCACCACTCTGAACTCCCATAGTTGGGGTGTGTACATCATTCCTTCAATGTTTCATAGGTTAGGAGATCTGTTAATTACCCCCACACACATCATGGATTGGGGTGACCTGGACATCAAGGATGGATCCAATTTCATGTAGAACATAGTGGAGATCAAGGAATTATAGGATAGGACCCTTCATTGATGCAATATGCCCTTGGTTTATCGTTGTGGTGGCTTGGGAGAATGTAGGAGAGCTCGTAGGAGCATGAAAGCCAGATTCAGGCTTTGTATCTCGACTTATTTTTATAGTTTTTACTTTTGAGGAAGAAAATATTGAAGAAAAAAATAATTTGGAGAACCTATTTTTCCCTTTAAGACTTTTAAATATACATAGAAATATTTATGGAGTCAGTTTCTAAGACGGTATGCTATTTTGAGGCTTGGTGTTCCCGAAATTAATTTATAAAAATAATAACTATTTTTTATTTTGTGTGTGGAATTTTTTTCAAGATAAATGGGATAATCCCAAAACATCAAATCGAATGAAAAAATCTAATGTCATAGTGGAATTTATAATGTGAATTTTACCAAGTCCATGACCAAAAGTTGGTCGGTGTGTCTATTTGGATAAAGCGGTCATTGGTGGGTATATTTAATTATAATAAATAAAGAATTTTATTTATTTTAAGGCAAATGACCTAAATATAATCCTCTATAAATAAACTATTATATAATATCTATAGGGTTATATTCATAACAATAGGATCATTTAGAAGAGGTTTCACTACACTCTTTCTTTGGTGAATCAAAATCAGACAATAACGAGCCTCTAGAACAACGTGTATAAAGGTGTTGTGAATCCAACATACCTTCCTCCTTCATTGAAAAATGTGTCATTCATCAATAATTTTTCTAATACAATAAATAACACATAATATTATGATTTATTACATTATTATTAAATAAATGATCATGATCATCACTATTTATTTGATCTATATTAAATTGTGCCTTTGCATGCACCCACAAAACGAATTAATTTATTTATTCAATTGTTTCTCACCCTGACTCTCCCCAATTTTTATTTGTTGGAAAATAATTCGTGTAAAATGATTGTTCATCCATTTTTATGTCATTTTCCCAAAATTTTATTTTCATTTTTCACAGTTAGACCACGAGGTAATGATTTACTCTTACTGAGTTGGACACAGTGTGGTCAAACAACATGATTCCCAGTAGATTCATGGGCAGAGAATGGATTGGTGACCGTAGGATGGATCGAGTTGAGTTGTGGGTTATGGGTGATTTATTGATGGATATATGATCCAAAGAAAATTTATTCACAACATGAGAAGAGTTCAAGGCACATATTGGAGTTTGAAAAACAATAGAGATCTGATTTTAGTCTACCGAATGGCTGAAAAGGATTTAAGAAGGCTCTTTCCTTCAATTTCTGGTAGACTAGAGGTGTGATTCAATGTTGTGGAGGTGGATATTTTGATCATATATCAAATCCGGGATTTTAAAATAACATCACAACAAAATTCCTAATAGTGAAGAAGAACAGATTAACTTCATTGGAAATCTATAGTGCTAGGGTTTCTTAGTGAGATAAATATCTAATGTCATGTTAGAATCCCAAATATTGTGTGACCTAGTTTTTATGAACTGGTCTGTACTATGGGAGTATAGAGACATGGGTATGACCCAACGAACATGGGCATGACCTCATGTAGGAGGAAACACTATATACTGAAGTGCAAGAACACGGGAAATACTAAATTACACAGCTAGGAGGACAAAGGTGGGCCTTGGGTGTCTGAGACACATCATGGGAGACACATAAACAACATGTACATCCTTATGACTAGAAAGATATGTGCTGGAAGGGGTAAAAGTTGGAAGAAGTTAGGGAACATATGTTTTTTGGGTCCCATTACACACTATGTACCCTCCTTTTTATAAATCATCTGCACCTCATGTCCTCTATTATTGGACTCTTTTTTTGGACTGTGATTATCCTATCTTGAGATTTTTTCAACTTCAACTAAATTGGTGGACTTCATAGTGGATTTTTCAGATTTTATGTGAGATTTTTGTACCACGATTCTTCATTAACTGATAATTGATGATGGTAGTGATCGGTCAGGATCATCAGAGGCACCATTGTGGTACCCTCTTATAGAGATAGGGCATGGGACATCTGTATATAAACCATTGGAGTGTCATCCTCATACTGAGATAAGGAATAGGTCCTTTATAGACGATTATAGTTTCACCCTCTTTCTCGGATAGGTAATGGTCCTCTATCTACCATTAGAGTGGAGCCCTACTATCAAGACAAAGCATGGGTCCAAAATTGATAGTTAGAGTTTAACCCTCGTTTCCTGATAAGGAATGGGTCATCTATCAACAAATAGAGTTACACTATCCTACTATGAAGGACATGGATCCTTAACAATCAGAGTGGAACCCTCCTACAGGTTTAGGGAATGGGTCCTCTACAACTATAGTGGAACCCTCCTATGAGGTCAGGGTATGGGTCTTCTACCATCAGAGTGGATGACTCCTACCATAATATAGAATGGGTACTCTACCAATATATTATTCCCCTAGACTACGTGGAATGGTTTCTAGGTGTGTATTGACATGTATGTTCCTTTTAATAAACACAAGATATATTGGGCATCATTGATGGACCCATTTGGAACTGATAGTAGACACTTTTCATGGGAGGGGTTGTGATATGGGGATCCCCTTTCTCTCTCATTTGGAATTATTTTATAAGAATGTATATATATATATATATATCTTTGTTTTTGAGTTATCTTAATCTATTTCTATCTGTAGATCATTTTTTCATGTCATGCCTCTTACTTCTCCCCCCATCATCTTTAGAGGTGTCCTATTGGGTCTGTATATAGTAACCCATGTGTGGTCTTTTACCGCATGTGTCATGTCTTATATAGATGTTGTATAGGTCAGTGGTGATTATAATGGATCATTGGGATTACATAGTGCATTAGAAAATATATGGTGGCTAGATCATGGATATTTTATGTTATGCTCAATCATCATTTATTTTATAGATATTGTCATGTTGGGACATCATTCTTATTCGGCATATATTTTCCCCTATCTTCTTCCCAGTTTATGTTGCCATACTCTTATATTCCATATAGGTTTTAAATATTTCCTTTATTCTATATGTGTTGCATATTTTATTATTATTCTTCTAATCATATTCTAGTAGATGGTTGGGGGCATGTTTATGGGTACACTTTCCAAAGGTCTCCCACATTATTCATCACTTTAAGTTCTTGTCACCATCCCCTGGATTATCGAGGTGGTCTTGTGGTAGTTGCAGGATAAGACTTATTGGGCTAGGTCTTCATACTCATATTGTACATCTATCCACTCTATTCATCTTGTTCATGATGCAATGGTACTCTTACTTACTTGAACTTATAATCATGATGTTTTCTCATGTACCAAAGTGTTATGGTTACCAGATCATGGTGATAGTAAAACTCATTAGATCACCACTAATTGTATCTCGAACATAGGTAGTAAATCTATTTATACTCATGTGGTATGATTATAAGAAAAAATAAATAAATCATGAATGTGTAGTAAAATATACACTCTCAATCCTTATGTTCAATGGTGGCACCCAAGATCAGATATATATGATTTATCCATTTAAAGATGTATCTATGAATAAAGAATACCAATCTAGAGGAAAACCCCATCTTGGAATCATTTGTCACTATATATTTTAGTGGTAGTGGTTCCAAATTGGAAATACCACCAGGTGTAGAATTAACCCATCCCTAAGTATATGATGAGTAAAACCTTCTACGTGTTAGTTTTTTTTAGAGTTGGGTATCCATCTGTGTCCACCTAGGTGTGATCCTATATCATTCTACCCTAGGATGGGTAGGGTATCCAATTTCTAATATCTGGGGTGTGTGATTCCATTTCTAGTGGGTTATTCCAAATAGGGTTTTTTATTATATATAGGCCCTGAATTTGATCCATTACATATGTATCAATATCATTTGAGTTCCATTACCTGGAGAGAAAGACACATCTTGGGGATTATGGCCTCATGTATGTGTTCCATCAACATCACTAAAACATTACAACTATATCTTTGTATTACTGTGGCCTATGAGCCTCATAAAAAATACAAGACTATAATTGAGGTTGTGACCTTTATTTGAGGCTAATTTTCTATCATTGATCATATATGGGTTGTTTAATTCTTTGTATATGATGTTCACACATTTTTTATAATGAGATGACTCTCCTTGAGGTTTAATGTTTGGTGTTTACCGCATGTACTATTGGGTACATTTATACTAACCCATGCATGATCTTTGTATGCATGAGTTATGTCTTATAAAAAATGATATAACATTCAATGAAGTCCAAGGAGTATCGAGAGCTATTGGAGGTCAGTGGAGCGAGACGGGCCATAAATTGTTCTTGGAGTGGGATCTTGATATCATTCTCCTTCATATATGTTGGTTGGACACTTTTATATTTATGGTGGGATTTTATTTTTCCCATTTCTTTTCTGTACAATTTTATACACTATGATGTGGTATTATATGTTTTGTATGAATATATGGTTTAGGTTTTTATCTTTTTCAAATTATACTAGAACATACTGATATGTGCTTGTGTATATGTACTTTAGGAGAAGACCTCTGATTTTAGTGATAAGACAAATTGGAGCTCACTAAAATACTATATACTATTATAGGGGGATTAGGGTGTCATACTTGGATTACTTCTATATAGGTGGGATTAAGTGGGTTAGGTCTTGAAAGATGGGTATCAAAGGTAGTTTAGGTAATCTGAGGATTGGATATTAGAGATAGTCTAGCTATGAGGATTGGTTTTAGAATTAGGGAGACAGTATTAAAGTGTCTCAAGTTTATATCTTGGTCCAGCGAACCCATTGATGGTTTCATGACCAACACTTATATTCACCATGACTCTGATAAACTGGTTGTTGGATCATTATAAGTACGTACTACTCTCAGGGAAAACATCAGTACATGTGCCATATAGTAATGGGTTGGGGTTTTTATGCCCTTCTAGAATTAGTTCCCAAGATATGATCTTTATCCTTGGTTCAGGATGACTATTTTAGTAAGGATCCATGATTATATCCACCAAGGATTCCATTATATGATTACAATGGAGATCCACTTAGAGATAAAGCTTAAATCTTGGGAACTATATAGAAGGTGGTTTCATAGAGTTATTTTTTGATTTTACCTCTAATAGTTGAGTAGGGAATTTTACCAAGAGTATGCATAGACAACATGCCCATGATGAGAAATCATTATGAGTTTTAGAGGTAGAGACTTATTAGATATCTGGGTGATCTATACACTCTTTTAACATTGGATTGGATTGATACATTTGGGGGTTATTTTCTTCTTTGTTGGGACCCCTCATTATAATATGATAGTCCTACTAGTTAGCCTTTTCCATGGATCATCTAGGTGATGTTTGAGCTTGGTGATGCTTAAGGATGATTATGTGATTCTATCATAGAAAAAGTTCATGTTTCTTTACATATAAGAGATTTATCCACTATTCTTTGGGGTATTTTGTATCATAGAGATAATAAATATCCAAAAGGGTGTCACATTAGTCACAAAGTACACATTGAAGTTCACCATCCTCTCATGTAATTCCATATGAATATTTCATCATGGATACTTTCTTACATGGTACATTGAGTGTGGAATTCATAGATATATTTGGGATGGATTTTTATCCTCATATATTCCATCATACATTGGAATATTGGAGAATACTTTTGTTTTAGAGAGATTTTTATATATTCAGTTATCAATATTTAGTTCTACTAGTGGGAACCCTAGATTTGAGACCTCAACAATTATTAGTTGACCATGGGCTCAGAGATCACTGAACATAATTTTAATTTAGATGGATTCTCGGGATAGCGGTTTAGGTACTCCTGGAACTCGGGGATGTTCAAATCATTTGAGGGGGAGGCGATGATTTTCATGTGATGCGTGAAGTTAAAGCGTAATGAATTTCCTAACATGTAGTGTAGAAGACATAGATACAATTTATTAACTATATATATAAAGGAAATAGGTTATGTATAGAATTATGAAGGGTGGTAGATGTGGCAGTGGATCTAGAAGAGAAATAGGTATTGGTTTAAATTGTGATCTGTTTCAAACACTACCACCATTAGGAGGACTCTGGTAGACTTACGGGTATGGATTGTAGATATACACATGTAGTAGAGGATTATGACCTAGTGGATTTGGGGATGATCTGAGGTATGATCAATATTTTCCCTACTCTCACTATAGTGTTGATATAATCAGGCATAATCCACTCTTTCCTTGCTTCACCCCTTGTTCTAGATATTTAGATTCTAGTAGATCATTTTTTATGAACATTAGGATTGGATACTTCTAATAGGAATGATTCAATTATCACAGTCTTTGGATGATAGCGTAACATGGATCTTGGGGGAGATAAGATTTTATGGGATATATTAATGTCCACAATGAGGCTCTACGATGTCATTATATGTTTGGATTGGCTCTCTATGGTTCATTTAAAAACTGTATATTTTCATCAGAGGATGTGATAAGTTTGGGTTGATAGGATTATATTCTCTTTACTTGGGAGAAAGAATCCTAGTAAGAGCATAATGGGCTCATACACTTGAGGATACGTTTAATTTCGTAAAAAATACTAATTATAACCCTTCAAGAAGCAAACTCAATGGTCCTAATACTTCTTACAATGGTTGATGATTTGAAGATGACTTTCATGAGGAATTTTTGGGATTTCCTCCCCACTGAGAGACTGAGTTATATATATAACTACACCTAGGTATGAGATACATAAGAAAAACAAAATATCATAAGGCCCCTTTATAGCTTTGGGTGTTGAATGTGTGGTTGGAGGATTTTCATTGGATGGTCTTTGTTAGACCCTGTGTGTCTCCTTGGGTGTCCCTACTATTATTCTCCAAGAATCTGGATGGGACATTGATCTTGGGTGTAGATTAACCTTACATGAACTAGGTGACTATCAAGAATTTTTATCCAAAATCTTGAATTGATCATAACTTAAAAATATAAAAGTGGTGATGTCGTTCTTGATGATTGAACTTAGGTTGGGTTATCAAAAACTCCTAGATCAGGATACAGATATATCAAAGATAGCTACGTGGAACTGCTATGATCAATATGAGTAATTTTTTATTTTCTTTTGCATAAATACCTCCTTATAAGTATTCATGGCACTCATGGACCAGATCATTCATCCCTTCTTAGTTCAATATAGGGTAGTCTTCATTGATGAATACCATAGTTACTTGACATCTAAGGAGGAGTACAGAAGAAATTTGTGAATGGTTTTGGACATAATCTGAGGGAACCATAATTATGGTAATATCTCTATGTTTTAGTTATAAATTCTATATTTTTACTTCAGGGACCACATGGTCTCATAGAAATTAATATAAGTGGACCCCACCACGATCGAGATAATGTTATCTTGGGATCCACCCATGGTCATGACCAAGATACAGATCTTACATGGTTTTGCAATACATAGTCAATCATTAATGCCTGATTTTCAATATATCATGGAACCTTTGACAACATTGACCCATAAGGTTTAGCCTTTCATATGGATATACAAGGTTTAGTAAGATGTTCGAGAGCTATAGCAGTGGTTCATCAGTACCCCCATATTGAGTCTTCAAAAGGAGGGAGTTGAGTATGTGGTGTCTTCTAATGCATTTAGATATTCTATTGGATATATTCTGATAAAAATTTATGAATTTATTGATTATGGTTAACTAAAAATGAGGCCTTATGAGAAGAACAACACAAAGTATGACTTAGAGCTAGAAGTTGTATTGTTCAGCCTGATTTCTTGGAGGAATTGTCATTTGGTAGAGTGATTCATTGTTTATTCTTATCATTATAGTATCAATTATATATTTTCATAGAAATATTATAACCTTATGTAGAGGAGATATTTGGAGTTACTGTAGGATTATTACATTGATATAGTCTATACTCTTGGAAAGTGGGGCATGTTATTAGATTATCTGAGTAGAAAGTTCTATTAATAGTTGTTGAGTGAGGTGTCAAAGCTTCTAGTCTTGATTAAGATATCTTTAGTGGGTTGGGATTGTTTAACGTACCTTCATTATATATTTTTTACACCTCCACTTATTCAACATGTTATTGAGGCTCATCCTTGGGATATCAATTTTGAGGCCTAACATGGCTAGAAATCCTCGGGATAAGATCCATATGTATTTTTTGAGGGTGGGTAGAACATCATCCTTCTCCAATATTGGATGATAGTACCAGTCAAAATGTGAGAGGAGGTGTTGAGGGTGTTTTATAAATCCCCCTTAATGGTAAATCCATGAATAGAAAATATGTACATGGACCTTCAGTGTTAGTTATAGTGTTTATTATTAGATATTATTTTTACTGACTTTATCCCTTAATGTCTCACTTTTTTGTATATGAATTTATATCACAAGGTTCTAGTTGTTTTATCTCAACACCTTTAGATACTATAGTGGAAGTTGGATGTTATCTCTTTGGATTTTTTGATTATAATTTCATGATCATCTAGAGGTCACAATTATATCTCACTGATAATAGAACTACTCACCAAGTCCACCCACTTTATAGTCATTTGTGAGATATGTTCTTTAAAGATCATGTAATTCTTGTACATGTAGAATATATTTGGGTGTCCCAGGGTTCCATCAATGGTCATTTCAGACTATAGTTCTCACTTCATGTAAAAAAAATTGAGAGGATTGTAGGAGTAATTTGGATCTCATTTTTGGTTGATCGTGATGTTCCACCCCTAGATAAATTCCTAGATATAGAGGACTATTCAGGTTCGGGAGTTTATACATTAGGAATTTGTGTTGCATTTTGGTTATAACTAGGAGGATCTTATAATCTTGTTGTAGCTTACATATAAAAAAAATTCAAAAACTACAATCATTATGGAACCATTTGTGGCCTTTTATATGATACCCTGGGTTAACTGCTATATTAGACAGATCCATGATAGATATTTCTTATGGGACTCAACATTGTGTGAGCAAAGATGGATAATGTTCAAGTCAACCAGGAGTGGATAATAACTTCCAAGAATCATCAAAATTCCTCTGAAGAATAATGTTAAATGTCTACGGTGTTTGAGAAGGGAGACCCTATGTTCCCCAAGGTGTCACCTCTATGAGGGTTAAGGATATTTTTTTCTAGGGGGTAAGAAATCTCTGAGATTCCTTACCCCTTTACAGATACTATGATAGGATAGTGATGTGACACACTACATACCCATACCCCTATAGTTAGAATGATTGCATGATGTGTTCTACATAACACAACTGAGAATATATGTGCCTGGTTCATTGCATGTTATATAATTGGATGAGTGTGAGATTAATGATGGGGCTACATTCTCAGAGTACCTAATGAACATCAATTATCATCATGAGATGATCCTTCATGGTTGAGTGATTCCCTAGGTGTATGCCTATTTGAATCATGGGAATTATTTAGATAGAACATGAGAATGTGAGAACAAGATATGATCATAGTACCCCCCATATTTTTTTAGTAGGTTTTTAAATTTTGGGATGAAAAGTCCATAGGTAATTAAAATATAACAACTCTATTTTTTAAATTTAACACTTTGAAATTTTATAATTAATCATTTTGTAGTTGTGAAAATGTTATTGTGGTATTTCATGCTTTTTATGTCTTAGTACTGATATATTAGAAATTAAATTTTTTTTATATTCGGTGGATGTAGTTTTCTTGAAGTAATGGTTTATCTCTTGAATGGTGTCTTTTATAGGAAAAAAGATATAGTAATTAAATTTTGATCATTTTTTCCCTTACCATTATATAAATTTTATGTGCACCAGTTTTTTGGATTAAAAACGTGTCACTAGTAGACATTAGATAAAATAAATCTATTAATTTATTTTTGTATTAATTTTTTTATTCAATTTCTAAACCCAGAAAATTATTTTTTTCATATCAAAATTATATCATTCTCTTAGGAAATCTACTTACCTATAATAGATTATAGGAGGAGGACTACCATAGGGTGAATCTCCAACTTTAACTGGGGAGATTTTTGGAGATGAAGGAAACCACAAATAATATTTCAGTGGTAACTAATGAGAGGACATTTTAACCCATAAAGTTCTGGGTTGTCACAAACTACAATGATGAAAAATCATCATTTTCATTGTTCTATCTATTATTAAGATGGGAAATTTATTTCCGTTATTCTGATTTCCACTAAAAGAATGTGAATAAATTATCTAGAAAAGTAATTCACATCCCAAATGCTGATTATACATGACTTTTCATAATTTTTGAATCTTGATTATCCACCATGATAATCAATTTATCCACCAATGGAAGACAACCAACCCAAACAATAACCAATATTCATTCCTCACTTTTTTATTTCATGGTTTTCTCCCTTCATTCTTCAAATGTTAATCATTAGTATCTCATTTAACTAATGATCTTACTATACCATGGAACTGATCATTGTGCAATCAATCTTTAGAGCAATGGTTCATCACTAACAGTTGAGATTTAGTTTTAAAGGTGCAATAAAGGTTTGAAAGTTATGATGAAAGATGATTATATGAATGAAGGAGATTGATTCTCTAGTTTGATGTTTGGAAAAAGTAACATGGTGGGAGACTATTTTTTATCAATTTATGGATTGAATTCGACCACTAATGATGGATTAGTCCTATTTGACATAGATACATATATGTGTACATGATTCATGGTTAATGTAAGGGATAATTTTATATGGGTAGATATGTCTGAATGCCCATGGTTTCAAGGAAATTCTAATACCAATAGTGTATAGTTCATAATAACACACCACTCGGGGCAACCTTCTATGAAGATTGGGGTTTACATGAATAGAAAAACATCACATGGGGGTGGGACCATCCCACCTGTTGGATAGCCTGAAGTCAATTTCGTAGCGTGTATTGTTGGGTACACAGGAACAAACATGACCAGTGTACAAGGGAATGGTCAGAGTACACGAGCATGGTACTAAGTACAAAGACATAGACTTAGTAATGACAGACTTAATAGGACATGTTGCATTCCCATGTATACATCGTGTACCTTTTTTTTGGTACATTTTTATACCTTGAATCCCATAGCACAATAATGGTGTCATCATGGGTGACTTCCCATAGGTAATCCTTAAGAGGGTCTAGTGTGATATCCAATCATAAATACAAGACTTGTGACACCAACTATGAGTTATATCTAGATAAAGTCTAGTGTCCCTCCATGTGGACCAAGGAATAATCTGATATCATTCTTTCTTGGGTTTGTTTATGTTTCACATTTCCAACATTATGGGTGTTTGATCCCCTTCCTAGTGGGTTATTCTAGATAAGGATAGGTATTCCACATAGTTTGTGGGAATGATCCACTATATCTGTCCCAATATCTTGTGAGTTTCATTACCTAGAGGGATTGAAAATGCTCAATGATTACCCCTATTGAATTAGTGGCTACAGTATCTGTGAAACTTGACATGTACCTCTTCAAACTAATGTGACATATGATCCACAGGTATAATACAATACTATAATTGAGAACATTAGTGTATATCTATGATAACATCTATGTTACTGTCGAATTCCCTTCGGAATATATAACCTTTTTGATGTTGAGTTTACTCTCATCGATTCCTTATATTTGGTTTTTTTTTGAAATTCCTATTGATTAAGTTTATACTCACCCATATATTGTCTCTTTAAGAATGTGTCGTGTCTTATAAAGATGATATTCATTTATAAATAAGCATAGTATTGTAATAATTGGTTTTTTTAAACACTATTTTTTACGTACTTTAATTACCATTACATGTATATAGTTTGATATATACATGTTTTTACCCTACTATAATAGTGTTGATACTTCTGCAACCACTATATTTAAGGTAATTTCCATAGATCACATGTCCTATCAAAAGTTTACAATATTTAATATTTTGAAAATTATTGATATACATATCTATGTATGGTTATTTATTTCATGTGGATTACCAATCAAAATATACCAAAGTGGTGATGGTTTATTTCAAAATAACATCATTATTGGGGATTTCATATCTTTATATATCCACTGCATTAATTATTTAATCATTCTATATTAAAAACAATATAGTTTATTATCCTCTGATTATTTCTATAAATTACAAGTTTTCCTTTCAATATAATCTATTTATATACTAAATTCAAATAAATAATGTATTTAGGGAATACTGATATCATTTTTCTACTCAATTAGGAATCCTTATCTTATGTGTCTATAATATTCCTTAAAATTTCTACATGACTATTTATTAATATGAAATTATTTATTAAATACATTATTACCCATTTTCAACTTCATTTACAAAAAATTATAAAATTAATCTCCTTATCATTTCCAAAATGAGGTGTTTCTTAACCATTGAGTAGTAATATCAAAGGAATATTTTTTCCAATGGCATGTATAGAGTTACCTTACAAAAAATACACTCACTAATTTGAACCTTAATTTACAATAATATAATTTAATTTCAATGAAAATATTTTCCTTGATATTTGGGAAGTATATTATTCTGTAAATAATTGTTTTAAATGTGAAAAGGTTATTTCACTCAAGAAACCTTCCATTTATTTTGTTATATATATTCATTTATGACAATATTATTTTCTGAATATTATTCTTTTTGGGGATGTACTATTTTTATGTCATTTTCCATATATGTGTGGATTTTTTATGATTATATTTATAGATTTTGGGAAATATTAACAATTAATATGCTAGTTTTTCAATTATAATATTTATTAGTATTATGTTTATCCTCTTTTATATAAGGAATATATTAGATATGGTATGTGCTATATGGGTCCCCCTATAGCCTCTCAATACATCAGTATGTCTCATGAGACAAACTAAATTGGGTATTTGGCTGAGGGCTTACCCGTTTATATAAGAATTATTGGAATGAGGCTTTCTTGGTAGGTTTATGATTTTTGGAATTATGAACTCCCTAATTATGATATTAGTTATTATTGTCCATGTGATTATTTTTTTAGTTATAATATCCTTGGATAAGTTTAATATAATGTTATTATTTATATACAAATATTTGATCACTATTTATTATAGCCAAATAAATCTTCATACCCAAGTTCATTATTAAATGAATGTGTTTTTAGATATTTTCAATTCCATATTTTTTATGTTTTGTTATTTCATAATATCTTTTGTTGTATGCATACCATTATTGAGCATCTAATCTCTACACATTCTTGTTTTTCTATTCCACAAGTTTCCGGGAAGTGTATTGTGATTGATAAAAAGAAAATGTTAAAATAAAAAAAATGGTTTTCACCAAGAAAATTCTATATTTTATTTATGTTTTCAAATGTAAGGTGAAATTCATGTAAGAATCTAGTTTCCAATACTATAAAACTATTTGATCCTATTAAATGTAGTGACATGTATCAAGCTCCAACATAATAAAGAAACCACCAAATCTAGGATTATATGGTTACTAAATTTACAATAGTATCCCTCCAAATGAATTTATTTACTACTTGAGGTTGCCTTTTGACTCCCCCCACAAACATAATTCATATTTAGAATGAGACGGTGGTTCAATTATCCCCCCCCCCCAACCCCAGAAAACCTTACTCATTTATGACTCTATATGGATGCTCAATGACCCTCAAAAATGAAATTATTTTATTTTTGTGAGTTAGTAGCTCCATGAGCCCCCAAGTAAAATTAATTTAAAGGCGAGGTTTTAATCATGGACTACCTCAATGATTCAGATATACTATATGGTTGATTATTTTAGAAATTTTTTTTAACTACCAATAAATAACTACTGTTTAACTTGATGAAAGATATAGATACATAGAGGGAACTTTAAAAGAATTAGAGAGATTTAAAATAGATTGGTAAAGTCCCAGAGAGAAATATAAATTTTAGGAATCACACCACAATCTACGAGTAATTCAGTCACTACATTGGAAATTAAAATACCCCAAATTGAGTCTTTTATAATGTGGTGTTAATAGTAAATAGAGTCCTTTGAGAAAATAGAGTCTTATCTATTCATTCGTAAATGGATATCTTCCTTCATGAAAAAATAAACTTCATTAAGGAACGTCCTTTGTATAGTACCACCTTTTTGATATCTCTCATTCTGTATAGTGATACCCATATGTGAAATAGGGTATCCTAAGTGTATTCAACTATATTCTCTGAGAAATATCTTTATGTATATCATTTCCCTTCATTTTAGCACCTCTATGAAATATCAAAACCCCTCTTTACTTATTGTTTTTGGCTTTATATTATACCCTTGATGAAATGTCAAAATGGTTTCCCCAAGGAAACAATAAGATCTATTGAAGGACAACTTAAGACCTCCTCAAAGGCCTCTAAACCAATATGATCATGGTATCAAACACACTAGCATTTCACCCTTTTTATAATAAATTATCTTTATAAATTATTTCGTACGTTTAACCTCAATAGTAGGCAGGGTCCTTTGTAATTTTTAGATCATGCATTCCCTTAGTAATGAGGACCCTCTTCTTAAAGGCAATGAATAGAAAATTGTTGGTTCAGGTAGTGGAACACACCTAATGTGTACTACCTAAAATGTGAAGTAAATCAGGTTGTATAAGTGCCTTCTGTTTTCTTAATGATTAATATTTAATCCCCATTATAAGGTTTAGAAATAAAAAAATATCATAAAAATTGGAATACCTCTTTGACTAAACCCTAAGTCTTACTTACTATGTACACCACCATAGTTTTTCCCATATCCATCAGTAGATGAGGGGTAGATTTTGGTGGGAATTTATTTTCAATTAATCACCTAGTCCTTTTAATAGGAAATCATACTTATCATGCATTTCATATTATATCATTCATTCATTAGTAGATACTAAAGGAAGATTTTCATGGGCTACCAATTCAAGTATAATTCCCATCTAAATGTGATTGTGTGATATGATAGATATTAAACAATATCTTATTTCTCATTCCAACCAAGACTCATTTGGTATAAGAGATGATGGAAAATCATATCACTGTAATAATTAGAATGTCATATTTTGGCCTCCTCCTTATGTGTAAGTCCCACCCATATCCAAACAACATGAGCTTTTATTCATTTATTGATAAGATATACAGGACTGCTACTTGAGGTTCAAACTGAATATATGTATCCCATTAACATATCTATTGGTCCATTTCCATAGTAATATTATCCACCATATATATTGACACATTCCATTTTTATATTCTTTTCACCTCATATCCATTGAACCATACACACAGTGATATCTATCTTCAAAGGGATGTATTCAATAAAAGATCAACCCAATATCATCTCGCCAAATTATTCTTGAGATCTATCATAAAGGGTTTCCCCTAAATAATCCCCAAAAAAACCATTTCAATTAACATTTCTATAGGACTTCCTCTCTGAATGATGATAAACTGAATGGTTTAACCATTTTCACATGAAATTAAAAGGTACGATATGTCCTATTAAGGGGAATAAAACTATGTCTGTTCTCATTTCTTCCATTAGGATATATAGGAATCCCCACTATGGGAATGATCCAAATATATAAATAATAATCATCTCAATGGATAATTATAACATCCAAATCATCCAAATTTGACAGTTATAACCATCATCCCAAAATTCTAAATGAAACAAAACAATTGAGACCCTCAAATGCATAAAAATGGAACTAGTGATAGAGAACATAAAATACATATAGGTGGAAAATTCTTTACAGGAAATTAACTGATTGAAAATGTAAATTGTGGAAAACTTTGTCTTGGTATTTTAAAATGATTCAAGAACATGACATAAATGTATACGGGTGTCGTTGAGTGGGGAATAATTCCCTCAACAAGGTGTGATGAATCTAACCTCCCATCATCATGACCAATGTGAGTTTCTAAGTGTAAATGGTGAAATTTTACATTAACTAATATAGTTTTTAAATTAGGTATGTTGTCCATCACACCTATGAGAATTATTGGCAGTTTTTGCTTCAACGAATAAACTCTGTTTGAAACCGTTTTTGGGTTCCAAGTAATTCCCTGCATATGAATAACTACACAAACACCATTAGATGTGATAAAATACTTTATAAAAACATATATTACATAATAACCTACTCTAGAACCATAATAATTAATATTTTCCTTTTTTAATCCTTAAGAACTATAATTTTTCATGAGTACATTAATTAGTTGCAATTTATTTCAGCTATAAGGGGTTAGTAAAATTAACTACTATGTGTATGTTGGATAATGTTGATATAATTACACATAATTAGATAATAATTTAAGGATTAATATATCATTTAATATTTTTAATATATATCTTATATATATTTACAATGTTCATATTCATTTCATAAAGTGTTTTGGTTACATATACTAAAAACTGAATTGGTTATCGCTTATTTTGGCATTTTTTTAGTGATAGATGAATATATATTAAATATGAGTTGTATAAACTTTAAAAAATTAATAAAACATATAATTAATTTTTATTAAATTATTTATATAAAATAATATCCTTATTATGTTCCATATAGTCATACATTTTCATATTTTAAGTCATTTTTTATGTAGGTGGTTAAATTGTCCAAAACATGAGTATCATTTATCTCAAAGGATAAGTATGGACAAGTGGTTGTTTAATTTGACATTATATCATAATTATAATGAAAATAAAATTATTTATTTATAATAGAGAACCAATGTTTAATAGTTTTGGATAATTCATGAAAATGTTGATTAAAACAGAATAACATTATACCAAGGAGATGGGGGTCCTCACATTTGAATGTTTAGCATTCCTATTTCTCAATGATTAAGAGGGGGTGAAGGTAGATACTAAACTATGATTTTAAAATCATAATTATTTTATATATATCATATTTATTCATCATAAAACCATTTGTACCTTCCACTTATGGCAGTAATGAAAAAAAATAAATGATGTCACTTCATGATGGCAGTAGTTCTTATAATACAGTAACGATGTTTTTTAGTTTTTCTAAGAGGATGGGGATAAATAACTCATTGTTGTACAATTGATACAGAAAATATAATTATAATAATTATAATAAATCATTAATATTATTATGGTTATAAAATATTCATTAAGATTAAGATGAAGAATAAAATCCAAATAATGAGATATTATTTACATTGGAGAGTACAAATTTTCCTTCGAAATCCCCTATAAATTGAATGGATTAGTCTAACTAAGAGTTACATGGGGAAAAGTTTTTTAGAGAGTTTTATATGGAGTGAGAAATATTATATTTTATATAGTTAATTTGTGGGTATGTGTAATTTTGATAAATATTATGTGATCTTCATTTATAAGAGAAAAAAGATAACTTTTGGAAACACACATTGTATTTTCATAATACCCTGAAACTACTCCAAGGTCAATGGATAAAATGTTTTAAAATAGTTTATTGTGGGGTTTATTTGGGTCTATAAACACTCAAAAAATAAATCCCTAAATATATGTTATATAGTTTTTACAATCAAGTTTTAACATTTTACTCTTCTACTTTTAAAGTACGTAACTAGTTTTTAATTATTTGATTTTATAATTTATTGGACATATAAAATAACCCATATAACAAAATATTGGCTTTCTAGAACTAAATTAAACCTCTATATAATCCAATTAAATATTAAAATATTATAAAATCGCCTTTTAATTTAAAATATATAATGTGTATAAAAATAATTTTAGTAAAAAAATTATATTTTGACCATTATGGCTTATAAATATTAATTAGTATTGACTAAAAAATAAATGATAACTAATATATATATTTATTTATTTTATCAATCATATTATATTAATTATAAAGAATATTTAATTTTAATTTTTTTATATTAATTCATTGAAATTAATAATACAATAATTTTAAAACAATCGTTTTTTCATTATCATGGTGATAAATATTAACCCTAAAAATATAAATTTTATTAAAAAAATAAATAGGAAATATTAAATAATATTAAAATTATTATCTCAAAAATAATATTAAATTTATAAAATTAACGATATATGTGTAGGGAAATTATTCTTAACATTAATACATGTATTGCGTAAAAATGAGTTTTTAAGAAAACTATATTTGTAAGAATAATATTTTGTTATATGAAAAAAAAATCAATGTTATTTATTATAATGATATTTAAATGGGCATAGGGTAATGTAGTAGTACTGTAGTGTACTGTAGCAGGGGGTGGCACTATAGCATCGGCTCCCTCTATAGCTGTGGTAGGGTACTGTAGCAGTTGCGGGTATTGTGAAGTACTATAGCAGCGCTGGTACTGTAGTAGTGCTATTTACAAAATGGGCCTTGGGCCAAAAAATGGGCATATGGGCCATGTAATGGGATAAATTCCCACAGGGCTTTTAGGCTTTATAATGGGTCTCCCTCTACCTAGTTAAAGAGGTACTTCCATTGCTTTAATAATGAATGAGGCTTTGACCCCAACATTTAAAAAATTTAAATGATTATAATTTTTTAATTTAGATTTTTGTGATAATAAAATAAATAAATAAAAATAATAATTTTCCTTAGGTGTAAATTTTATTATAGAAAGAAACCAAAAAATATTTTTTAAAAATAATTCTTGATTTTATAAAATAATATTTTCACGTTCTATAAATTTAAAATAATATTTTAATCTAAATGGATTATTTTAATTAATATATGTATATTTTTTAAACCAATAAGGGTTTGAAAATTTCTAATTCATATAAAATTGAAGTTATAAGAAAAAATATGAATTTTTAATTCACCTAAAGACCAATTATTTTTCAAAAGTATCAAAAATAATTCAAAAGATATTTTTTGTAATAATTTCATGAATTAATTTTAAAATATAAAATTTTTAATATTAAATATATAAATATATATTTGTTAAATAAATTATAAAAATAAAAAATATTTTATAGAAAATAACATTTTCAATATTAACTTATATTAATTATTTACCATATAAAATTAATATTTATCAATGGTTTACCATACTATTGTCTATTATTGATTTATTAATAATTTTTTCATAATATATTATAATTTTTTTGTTGGGTATAGTTTTTTGAACAAGTTATTGAAAATAAAATGTATTTTAAAGGATCAAAAGTCACAGGTTGTTAGAGAGCCTATGCAACCCAAGACACTGACCTTTCAATTTTGGGAGTTGTATTTTTTTGTATGTTTATCTTTAAAATTGTGTAATTTTCATAAATTAAAAATGTAGGTTGATATATCCACTATAATTTTTAAAATGGAATGTTTTGTAAGATAATATTTTCCTTAGGAAAATTATATTATATTTGATAGATATAGGCATGCTAAAGGATGGGGACTTGTTTCAACACTAGGGTAAAGGTGGTCCCTTTAGTTAGATTCCCCCATTACCAATAACCATATAGAGTTTACCACAATCTAAATATTTATTTAAAATAAATTTTTATATTCAAATATAAGTATTCAAATGGATTTAAAATATTATAAACTTAATAAATTCAAATGGAATTGATGAAAATCGATAAGGAACTACTGATATGAAAATTTTGTATAACAAAGAAGATTTAAAACTAAACAATGATTAATAAACATAAAAAACTTGGATTGTGTTGGGAACAATTTTTTATATGGGTAATGAGTTATAACTTATTTTAAAATTTTAGATTCATATATCTCTATATATCTTGTAATAAATAGAACTAAAACACATATACTTCTAGAATAATAAGGTATCATTCTGATGAAGTGTCTTCATGTGCACTCTCAAATTTTTTTTATAACTAAGTGCAACATAGTGGCTGACTTAGGTTATTCTCTTGATAAGCCTTTGCGGTCTTGAACTCAAATTTTTAATTCACCTTTTTTATATTTTTTTATTAATAAAATAAAATAAACAAAATTGATATTTGAGAATTAAAAATGAAAAAATAAAATTAAATATGAAAATGAAATGCAACTGAATGAATGCAGAAAAAATGATGTTAGAAAAAATGAGACATTCCAGAGAGCATCACCCAGATTGATCCTTCATCATCTCATTATTAGTTTCTAATTTACATAATGGACATACTCCATAGTAAGTGTTAGAATCCTCATCTACATATGGTTGTAAATATACGGTACTCTAAATGGTTGCAGAGAGACCACACATCCACCTCCTCGATCGAGGGAAAATATTGCAGAAGTGATAGATAAACCTTCAGTGGAAAATGGAGACACAAAGGCCCAATTCCTAAAAAGAAATACCTCAGAATAACTATAATAAAATAATAAAAATTAATAATGACTATTAAAATACTTGGTTTCATCAGAGAATTAATCCCATGGGAACTTTTTTGGGACAAAAAACTCATGATCACGAGCATAAGAGTTCATAATGATAATGATAACTATGGGAGAAAGAAAAGAGAGAAATACAAATGAGAGAATGGTGAAAACTTGAACAAAAATATGAAATTATATAAAATAATTATAGAAAAATCAAATAAAATACTTAACTATTTCAAATGTTCAACAAAGGCTACCCCTAAGTTTCCAACACTTTGAGAATAAGAAAGCACACTCTTTTATAGGGAGAGTGGGTGAAAATTTGAATCCAAATATCTTTTGAGAAATATGATGCGTGGTATGCCTCTTTAATAGAATAATGGGGAAATTTTTCCTTCGTAAAAGTTGTTCCCATATCCCTTCTCTATCGGCTCATGAATTTTCAGTTTCATTGGATAAGAATTTAATGAGTTATTTCCCATTCTCATAGACAATTTAATTCTTCCAAACAGACTCTTTGTATTTCGATGCACTGATTTCCAATGCATTTATGGTCGTGTGAATGAAGGAATATGGTGTGTCCATATTAATTAAACTTGTTCCTAAACACGTATTCTAGTTAACTAATAAATATGAGCTCAAATATTTTGGAAAATTATGTTATATATTCCAAAAAATAAAATTCTTCAGATCTGTTCATAGATTTCTAGGTCTAACTTGTGAGATGGTTTTGAGATTCCAAATGAGGGATTGAGATTTGGGTACAGAGGGATCAAATGAGTTCAATCAAACATAACAACCAATAAGCAAATATTTTTTCAATTGTAATCAATTTAGAAAATGTTATCTCCAAAACATTGAAATAAATTATAACTGTTCAATTCCAAAATAAGCCATTTTGGAAATTAATCTCAAAATACTTCAGAAAGTATAAAATGTGATAATTTTCCTTGAAATAACACATTTGTGAAATTAAAAAAATCGAAATTAAGAATGATTTTTTTTAAATATTTTTTTTATAAATTCCCCACACACATAAACATTGCACTCCTGGATAATCATCTTATACCAAGGTCAAAACAATCTTCTCAAAGCATAAATGACAACACAGCTCGATTATCGTTTCAAAGAAAATATCGTACCTCCTACATGAATAAAAATTTTAGAACTCATGGAAAATCATTTTAATCCCTTAAATATAATGTTAATTATAGCATGGATGTTATACCTGCCTTCCCTGAAAAATAGTTCTCTCTTCACTCAAGGATATTTAATATAGAGTTTTCCTCATTCTAAAGAACATGTGTGATCTTTATAGGCTTGATATACTCATAATATATCCACATCAAAGAGTAAAAAATGTGTTAATAATGTGGTCTATTTCATGGGTTATTCTGAGGATGATGGTTGGTGGGTTTTAAATGTAAATACATTTAAGGCTAAATGAGGAGGGTTAAGCTCTATGAGAAGTGAATTCATGAATAACTTTTTTCTCAAGAATGGTGTTCTCCTAAATCTACTCGAAAATGATTCAGCTATATAAAACTCATCATTTTGGATGTAAATAAATTTAATATCAACATAAATGAATTTCTTCCCCCTTTTACCCAATTTGTAACATTGTTTTAGATTGATTTCAAAGATGGAATTCTCTTCAGAATCATGTTTTTTTTAAAGAGAGGCTGCTTTTGATCTTAAAGAAATTGGTGAACACCCAGCCCATATTTGTAATTATATTTTGGGCCACCCATCAATCTTTCCATAATTAAATTTCTTCCACCAAAGTAGTAATAAATTTGGAAACTCATTTAATTCAGCTAAAATAGATTCTTCAGGAAAGAAAAACATAGCCCATCTTCTCTCTCACCCAGACTTGAGTTCAACAATAATCAAGAATTTAACATCTATAGTAAGCTGTAAAGGGATAAATGGATTATAATATTTCTTCCTATCTATGTATTTCATGGATACTATGGGATCAATAAAGGGTATATGTAAAGGTAGGACAAAATAAGAGGTCAAGGAAAATGGGCTTTCCAAGGGGTTCCTCAATCATAACTAACACATTTTGTGAACTCTAAAAACTTCAAAAAATATAAAAACATGAGGTTTTGGATCACACAATATGTCTTAATAATCTTTAGAAAAATATAAATTTAAGAAGATTTTAAATAGGTTTATAAACCTCTTTGTTTGGGCATGATTTTCAATTTGGACATTACTAGTGCGCATGAGTTTCACAATCAATAAGACATCATTAAATTAAAAGATCAGAAATCAAGAAATAAACTCCATTCAATAATAATTTAAATCCTAAAACATTAAAATCCTTAAATTTCCAACAAAAATACCAATATGGTTTGAGTTTTTATAATCAATCAATTACCCTTATGAATTCTAATAAACAAACGCAAAATGAAAAAGAAAAACAAGAAAAATTTCAAAAAACAACATGAAAAATAAAATGAATGAACACACAAAATTCCTAAAAACAAGCTGAATTTCCTCTCCCAAACATTCTCCATTTACTATCCTCTTTATAGCTCAAATCAAATAATGAAATATTTCCACACAGAATTTAAATTCGGAAGAAATCAAAGTGAGATAAATAAAACGAAAGACACAGCCTGATTTAATTTTTCTGTGGCTGCATTAAGTGAGGTTCCAAGATTTTATCACTTTAAAACGAAAAGAATGAAAAAATAGGACATAATAAAAATAAATAAAAATGAAGTGGAATGGAATTTAAAATTGATAAATCTTGGTTTTACCCCCCAAATTGGTTCAAGGTTTTTACTACCCCTATTCAGGAAGTTGAAGTGAGTTATCCTCAATCAGATTGGGGGTGTGGTTTCGTTGAGATAAACCACAACACGTGAGTTTTCCCAGTTTTCATGAGTAAAAAATGATATTGGACAACCCAAAAAAATAAAAGAATATTCCCAACCCCCATGAAACAGTACATAGAGAATTTAAGGTCATGAGTAGGAGGTAATAAAATATAGGGGCGCTCCCTGTGAACTTATGTGGTGTCCTCCACCAAATGGTATAAAAGTTATTGTAGAGGAGGTAGTCACCACACATGATTATCCAGACCCTCTTCTTTAATCACCACCACATGAGTGATATATTCCTTAACATCTGAGGCATGATCCATTTGTAAGATATCATAAATTTCATGAATGGATAAGTTAGAAAATAATTGAACTTGAATAATATTAAAACATGGTGAATAAATTAATAAATATTCTATTTCAAGTAAGAAAACATGGAAATCGATCTCTTTAGGCAAGACCAATGGAATCCCAATCTTATCTAGTGCATATTATTCATGATATTCCAAAGAAATAGAAAGGTTAAAAGGTTCTGGTTTTTCAAAATCAATGATCAGAATATCAAGTATTAGGTTATCTTCAACAAAGTGATTCTAGTATTCTTCCAAAAACAATTGATCTCCCATAAGTGAATCAGATCGCATGTGTACTTTAGGAACATCCTCAAGAAATGGATGATTATGTGATGATATGATTTACTCCTTTTGTATCTCCTTCTAACCTGCATTATGTTCTATAACAAAAAAAAATGGTCGGTGAAATCTATTCCACCACTCATTCAAGTTCTAGTTCTGGTTCGGGTTGCTGCACTTTTGAACGAATATATTCTTCAACCCTTTAAGCTTGGATCTTCAGTTTTTTATGTCTTATTTAAGTTTCTAAATTTTATACTGAGGATAATTTTGAACATATTCATGTACCTGTGATTGGTCAATCCATGAATAATAATTTCTATTGAAATTCATCATAAACAAATATATATTTTTACAGTTTTTAAAATTTATGATTTTTTTGTGTTTTTTATTGAATAAAATGAAAAAAATTTATAAAATGAGAAAAAAAATTGTGATTGAGGACACTTGGCACCCCGTAAATGGTGCCAATATTATGAAGCATTATCGTGGACACTCTCCAAAATTATTTTTAACTATGTAAAACATCGGGGATAACCTAGGTCATTCTCTTGAGGACACATTACGATCAAGCACTCACTATTACTTATAAACCTTTTTTATATTTTTTTTTATTAATAAAATTAAATGAACATAAATGATATTTTAGAATTGAAAATTAAAAAGTTAAATTAAATATACAAATGCTATGAAACAGAATGAATGTGGACAGAATGATGTTAGAAAAAAGGACACATTTCTGAGAAAGTCAACCAAATTAAACATTCATCATCTCTTTATTAGTTCCTAATTTTCATAATGAACACACTCTATAATATGTTTGAAAATCCTCTTATGCATTTGGTTTTGAATATATGGAACTCTCAATGATCACTGAGAGACCACATATCCACCACCTTGATGGAGAGAAAACATTATAGAAGTGAAAGCTAAACCTTGGGTGGAAAGTAGATACATAGAGGCACCTTTCCAACTAAGATCCCCTTAATAATAAATCTATATAAATAATAAAAATTATTAATGATTGTTAAAATAATTGGGTTCAACAGTGGATTACTCCCCAAGGAACTTCCTCGGGTTAGATACTCTTGGTCACGAGCATAATAGTTCATAGTAGTGAAGAACACTGGGGGAGAAACAAAAGAGAGAAAGAAAAATGAGAGAAAGGTGAAAAGATAAACTAAAATATGAAATTTTAGTAAATAATGATAGTAAATGAAAATAAAATACAAAACTATAGAAAATGGGAAAAAATGTTACCCCTACGTTTCCAAAACATTGAAAAGAAGAAAGCACATTCCTTTATAGGGAGAGTGGGTGAAACTTTGGCTCCACATATCTTCTCAGAAAGTGGATGGGGCAGAGGACTTCTTAATAATATAATTTGTAAATTTTTTATTTTTTAATGTTTTTCCAATATCTATCCTATTATAGATCACAAAAGCTCAGCATTATTTGATAATTAATGAATGAGTTATGTCCCATTCACTGAAAAAATTTAATTCTTCCAAAAAGACTCTTTGTATTCTAATACACCAAGTTCAAGAATTTATGTCTTTTAGAATGAACTAATCTCATGTGTACATACTAATGAAACATTATTGTCAGTATGTATTCTTTCTACATAATAAATGTTACCTCATATTGTTTGGCACGTTATGTGATATAGCCCCAAAAAAAATTCACTTGATCAATGCAATGATTTTTAGGCCCAAATTGTGAGATGGGCATGAGCATCCAAATTATGAATTGAGATTTGGCTAAAGAATGATTAAATGAGGCCAATAAAAAATAAGAACCTATAAAATAATAATTTATCAAATTTTATTATTTGAGAAAATGTTATTTCCAAAACATTGAAATAAATTAAAATAATTAGATTTCAAAACAAGCCTTTTGAAATTAAGCTCAAAATAATTCAAAAACTATAAATTTGAAAATTTACATTGAAATAACATATTAGTGGGATTAAAACATTGAAATTCAGATAAAAAAATGGAAATATTTTTTCTATCACTTTCTGATAAAGTGAAGTTGTAAAAGAGACATGAATTAAGGAGGACTCAAACAAAAAAAAATTAATGGTAAATGTAAAATAAAGAAGCATTATATTTGTATTGGTATAATATATTGGATAAACCCTATATATTCAATGGTACTAGAAATAAAGCCACTTGTAATTGTGAAAATACATTCATAAATTGGAAACCCGATGTGAATGACCAATCCATTAAATAGTTAAAGTATGATATGGTGAAGTAGGATAAATTAGAGATATATGGTTAGTATTGTGATAGGATATCCTGGTTTCACTTCATGTTTTTTTATGAAATAAAATAGGCCACATTTATTTCTTAAAATTGGTTTTATTAGAAAAACGAAGGGCATTTTGAAAGGGATGAAGTAGATAGACCAACCCTAATTGTGTGAAAATGTAATTCTACAATAATAAATGGGTTTAAATTATAAAGGTAATTAATGTTATTCTTGAGAGAAGTGGTTTTTTTATCACATTATATTCAAAAATATTCAGAATAATATACACATAGTTCTTGAAGAGGGGAATTTTTTGTAAAAATTACGAAAACCATAAATTTAATGAGGTTTATTACAAAAATAAATTATTTACATAATCAAGGTGACACTACATAAGGTTGTTCATAAAAAACAACTCCAACCAGTTTAGTGTTACTTAGAATAGACTACTCAAAACTATTTTATGTATTGTGGGATATATAATATATCATACAGTTTATGATATGATGACTAGTACTATTCTTTGATCTCAATTTCACACAAAAAGAAAAAAATGCCATAAATTTTAACATCACTAGATAAGGACTAGTTATCAATATTATACATCAGTATGGTAAGTGTGACTCCCAAATTCTTCACTCTTAGGTCTAATTATAAAAACCCATACTCTTATAAACATGGTCTCAAATACCAATGAAGTGAGCCAAATCAAAACAAAATAAAAAATCAAAAGAAACCAATGAGTCACTAAATTCAATATAATTTTTATATATCTATAGATTTTTGGAATTACAACCTCTATTATATATCATTCCCACACTATTTCTTCTAAATTTTTCTTTTCCCCTTTAGCAAAAACACTTTTAATACTTTTCCAGCTTCACTTATGCTAAACCTCATAATCAAGACCTAACTCAACAACAGCTCCTACTCTTAATTATAACCTATTAAAAAGACTAAAATATTAAGGTGTGAGTACAAAATCTCTACTGAGATTTTTAAAAAAAATTAAAAAGAGACCCATTTATCTTTTGAAATTCTTGAAAACACCTTAAAATTTTTTTTACCAAAAAAGTACATTAATCTTAATAAAAGAAACATTTAAGCATTAAATTTTCCTTTAAAGTTAAAAGTGTTTTTAGAAAGAAAAAATCCTAAAATGAAATTATCAAAAAATATATTCGAGATGATATAAAATATTGATGACATTTTTCAATAAAAACCATTAAATATCGATATAAAATCCAAAATTTACTTTTAAATAGAAACATTTACACTGAACATTGTCATAGTGTTTCATTATAAAATAAATTTTCTTCAATTTAATTAAATTATTTATAACCATATAAAATTCATTGAGTATATTGTGAAAATTGACAGCTATATAGAGAATAATATTCAATTTGTCAAAAAGTCTCTAGGTGTTTGGTCTCTCTCCTAATTTTGTGTCATCATTCTCAAATCTCTTGTGGAAAATTTTACAAAACATTTATTACATTTTGTTTCTCATTAAAACACCTTTAAAATAAATTTTAGAATCCTTGTCATCAGATTTTAATAATTAAGTCATAAAAAGGGAAATGTATACAGGTAAATTTCTGGTTAGTCATTAGAAATAAAATAATATGTGTTTTGTGATATATAAAGACTTTGGAAGAAAATAAAGGAATATATTTGAAGAAATATAAAATTCATCGAGATCTCCTTTAATTAAATTTTCAAACTGAATCATATAGAAAATTTTATTGTCGAAATATACATTGTTCATTGATTATGAGTTAGAAAAAGTTATATATTTTTCATGGAAATATTTTATACATGCATGATAACTATTAAAAAAGACAATCTATGAATATAAATTTTTTAAAAAATATGAAATGGTTTAATGAAAACATAGAGAGTAGTTGTTTTTGAAATAAAATATATTAAACATAATAAGATAGTTTTTGAAGTATTTGAAACTTCTCAAATGTAGTTAATGAATTAAACTCCCTAATAACAAATATTACTTAAAAAATTTAGTAAAAAATAGATTTTGTTTCTAGAACCCCAAAAAAATAGACAAATTATTCGATAATTTGAAATATAATTTTTAAAACTCTCATACCCCTACACCTAGAATGAAACTATTAACTAAACCATATTACACTCTCTTTTTAGAACTTACGTCCAAAAATAACTTCTAAAACAAACTCTTATTCCCTATCTCTATCTCTATAACTATAAACCAAAAAATATATACATATTAATGGTGAACAAGTTAAGTATAGTCCTTCCTCTTGAATTCCTATATGGGTAATTTTTATAATTACGCCCCCCTTGAACATACAAAAACATATTACTGAATCACTTTTCAATTAATATATTTTTTATGGTGAAATAATGTGTGGTTGCCTATATATAATAAGAATTTTTTATTCCACTATTATAATATTACCATAGATTTTCATTCCTTTACAGAATGGGAATATCTTCAAAAATTATATACCCTGACTATTACAATCTTTCCTCAAGATATCAATATGATTCAAGACCAACATATATATAATCTACTGATGATCACTCATAAATTTCATGCATGGAGGAAAATGATGATATATCATGTAATGAGTTATAATTCAGCATTTCCACCTCTTCCCTTCCAAACATCACCTTGTTTTCGCAGAAAATGTTAACTATGAAAATCCATCCAAGTGAGAATTTTTTATTACTATTTTAGGAAATGAGGATGCATGTTTTTTTCTAAATAGATAACATGAACAATATCATGAAAATTAGTTGTTATATGGGAGGTTGAAGATGCTTTTTATGTTATTGTAAAAAAAATTCCTTTTTATTTTGTCCCTCCCCGCACTGAATCTCTTGGATTTAGGAAGTTCCCACTTACTCATCATACAATATATATATCAAACCAATATTCATAAAAAGTTCCATGTGGGAGTTTTAAGATGATGGTAGATATTCTTTTATTTGGATTCACATGTATCATTAAAATTAGATGTATAGTTCCAATAAAAACTGATCCTCCAACAATTAAAAAATCTATAATTCACATATTCATATTTGATAATCCAACATTCAAAACAGTTTAATGTTTATATATATCCAGTTCTCCCTTATAGCCTCATATTCATACACACACATTGATAGGCTAAGAACAATTTTGATACCACTTTCCTAGTGTCGAATAATGCCAAACTCACATAAGTTGCATGTTTTGGATTGAAGGCTATACCTTTTTAATATACTAAACATAAAAAATTATTTTAAAAATAGACTTATAAAAATAATTTGCAATTTATTCTAACATTATATTAATTTTCAATACGATTATATTGTTTTGATGTATATGTATATAAATAAATATCATTTAATATATTCCTGTCTAATTATTATTATATTCTTATAATTATGAAATACATTATATTTAAAGTTAATGTAAACATTACATTAATATTAAAATTTAAAATTAAATCTATCTATGTATAATTAATATAATTTACTTGTATTTATATTTTTCTCATTTAATATTATTCTTTTATAATTCTATTATATAGCTTTATTTCAAAATAATACATTATATATCATAATAATTTTATTTCCCATTAAATATTATATTATTATTGAAAAAATTATTTATTATAATCTATAATATATCACCAATTAATTCAAATTCATTATCAATTTATTATATTACCTAGTTACATATATGTTAAAAAATAAACTAAATTCCAATATAGTAATGTTATATATTTTAAAATGTGAACATATTAAATATTAATTCATGTTTAACAAAATTATATATATATAATATTTCTAAAATTAATGATAAATATTTTTAGTATGATATTTTTATGACATGAAAATTTTAAATAAATTATTTTGTTATTAAAAAGGATAAATTTCTACCAAAATCACAGGGTGTTACATTCTACCACCTTAAGTAAATTCATTCCTTAAAATTTTGATTTCTCTCATTGTTGAAAACATAAAAGGGTGTTTCTAATATTGTCATGATATAAATTTTAATGAGTTATACATTTTACCATAACATTTAATACTCATATATTAGATTATAATATATAGATGTTTTTATTATTCATATCCATTTGTGCTAAAAATATCTCAACAGTTATAAGACTAAAGGGTTTCTAGAAAATAGAATGTTATATATTTAATTTAAAGATCATATCTTCAACTAAATACTACAACCAAAATGGTTATGATAAAAATGATAAACACATTATTATTCAAAAACAACTATATGTGTCTTCACAATTGATACCTTCATTCCAACTCAAAATACCATGAATCGCATCAACAGTATACAAATTTTATAACCTAAATGATTATATATACTACTCGAATTATGTTCCCATATACAATTAATCTATAATATTATCAATAATTCTTAAATGTCCTTAATAAATGACATAAAAACCTCAAAATTGATCTAAATTTCTCATTGATAAAAAACATGTTGCCCTAGACCTCAACTCATGAGACTGATGATAAAAACATATTCTTTAACACATTGTATCAAATATAAAAATAATTGACCCAAATTTAAAAATTAATATTACAGTATCATTAACTAATATTGTGCCACTATATACTCAATAATCCTATTAGGTCTACGTATTTATAGACTTAGGGACTTAATATAAAATCCAGACCATAATATTTTATTTATATTATATTTTTCCCTATCAATAGAAACTCTTTAAATAATATTTCACCTTAACATGATGTAAACCTCTTAAATAAGACCTGACTCTCTAAAAACTCTTAATCATGTGTATACACAATGAAAAATATTTGAAAACATTAGGTTACTGTATAATATTTTTAATGTTTTTTTTTAAATTAAAAAAAATTCTTTTATATTCTAAAATAACTGAATCCTAATTATAAAATGTTTCCATAAAAACAAAATACTTTTATCTTTATATAACATTCATTTAAGAAAAGTATTACAGTATAATGTGAAAATGGTTTTGATCAAACAAATTTTGTAAAAATGATACATTCTAAAAACTAAAAAGACATAAAATATTGAACACATTATTCATTTAAAACACAAAACATTACAATCCATTTAAATATCAAGAACATACATTTGAAATCAATCTTTTTATTTGGAAAATTTAACATTATTTACTTACAAAATGAATCCCAATGATATTGGGAAAACTCTTTGCATAATAAGAAAAATACTTCAGCAAACCTAGAACATTACAGGATATATATGGAATACTCATAAATTATTGGACAATGTCACTTGAGGATTTTCATACAATCCCCACCCATTATCATAATTTAAATTTCCAATGATCTATATTAAAGAAAACATTAATAGATTTATATTTCTGGAAAAAAAATTTAAAAATGTATTCTTATCGTCAACATATGTGTTTATAAATTGAACCACAAAATAGAATAGGAATTCAAATAAATTAGTTATTAGTCGATGAAAACTCCACAAATTTATTTTTGTGAGAAATTAACATGTTACGTGAACATTAAATAATTAATATGATTCAACTTAAAATTTATAGAGATCTTCATTAAATAAATATAAAAATTTATTCATAAGGGGAAAAATATAAAATAGATACATGATTCATTAATGAAGATATATAGAACTAGATATTTTCACCATGTAATATTCTATACATCAACAATAACTATGATTGCAGAAAATCCATGAAAGAAAATACATTATAAAAGTAAAAATTGTTTAACAAAAATATATACATTTGGAGTTTTAAAACAGATTTTTTTAAACATAATAGTATGTTTTTTAAAGGATTTAAAACTTCATAAATACCAAAATTAAAATTCATCATTTAATAAAACATTTTACATTCAAAATGATTTTGGAAAATCTGTTAATTTTTTTGAAAAATGGTAAATATATTGTAATTATTTAAAATATTATAGTACAATTTTTTATAAAACTAATTTACCTTACACTAAGAATTCATATACTAAAAAACCCTATCGAACTCTACTTTAAAGTAATTCCTACCAAAAACACTCTTAAAACATATTAGCTTTTGTTATACCTCACTCTCTATAACTAAAGAATAAAGAAAATATTTGTATTCGTAGTGAATGGGATTAGTAGATTCTTTACTCCTAAACACTCAAAGGGATACTTTTTATAAGACAACCCCTACTATTCATCCAATATAATATTAATGAATTGTTTTTATTTATATTCTTAATCAGTCATACAGAAGTAATGTGTTGTCACATTTTTACTGAAATGATTATAAATTCTATTATTATGAACCCATCAAAGCTTATCAATCCTTTAAACCATTAGATTAAATTAGAAAATATATTCCAGCAACTCAAACCATCATCCTAAATCTATCCATGTGATTAAAAAATTGTATATATATGTAACCTACACAAAACCATTAAATATATTCATTCGAGGAGAAAGATGATGGAATCTCATAGAAATGTTTAGAGTTCAGGGTTTTTACCACATGGTTTCTGAAATACACACTATATTTGTGTTAAATGACCTTTATAAACTTCTCTAATTGTGAGAGTTTTTTTATAATTCTAAGTAGATTTGAATGAATTTTTTAATACAAATGAATAGCATAAACCATTCCCTAATAATAAATAATTTATGTTGAGGTTGAATATTATGGATAAAAATTTTTCTAAAAAAATAAAATTTTATTTTATCCCATACATCATTGTCCTCATATTTTCATGATATTCCCACTTCATTTAAATAAAACATATATATATATATCCTTTCGATATCCATTAACAATTTTAGGTGGGAATTACAAGACTCTAATAATCATTATATTAAATGGATTCAGATACATCTTTAAAATAGGATGAATAGTGATTATAAAAACATACACTACATCCATCTCACTATCCAAAATGGAATAATTAATATATTATGTTGTGTATTTCACCTCTAGTTGAAATCTATATGGAGACAGTTCTCTCCATCATCCAATCATGCTAACCTTCAAGCTGAGGGGCTAATCACTCTTCACATGCAACTTACTAAGCACCGAACTTTGTTTCTCATGCTTATGTCATGTGACAAAACACACCAAGCTCACCAATGCCACCTATCATTGATGTATTCATATACATTTTTCTAATATATATATTCCTTAATTAATAATATATTTATAAAAAAGTTAACAATTCATTGTAACATTATATTCATTTTAAATACAATGATATTGTAACAATATTTAAAATTAACAATCACATAATATATCACTATTAAATAAATATTATATTCTTATAATTATCTTAGACATTATATTTCAAATTAATGTAAAAAATATTACTCTAAAATTTTCCAATTAAATCTATCTACTTAAAATTAATATAATTCACATATAATAATATTATTTTAAAAATTATTATTATTCTTTTATAACTCCCATATACACATTCATCTCAAACTAATAATTTTTATATCGTAGAATTTATATTTCTCATTAAATGTTATATAATTTTTAAAATATATATTTATAATTTACCATCATTTATAACTAATTAATTCCAAGTAATTAATAATGAATTTATTTAATGATTACCCAAATGTTCTTAAATTACGTAAATAAAAATACTATTAAGATATATATTTTGAAATACAAGCATACGACTTATAAATTAAAGATTAATAAAACATTATTTTTATATAATTTTTTAATTTGTGGAAAAATATAGTTAATATAATACATTTATAAGTTGAACATTTTAAATTTATTTATTCCTAATTATAATAGGTTCTATACTGAATTCCTCTTAAAGGATATTTTATTAATAGTATAGAGACCACTTTAAACTATTGTATTGTTATTCTTTATATACTTATGATTTATATCCATGTATATCACCCATAAAGATGAGTCCCAAATTACTTATTATCTTCATTATCACCACAGTCATCCCCAAATGATTTATCCTCATGTTATATCATGATGATCTCTTACAAAAAACGTTTTTTTTCTTATTCACTATCTTTTATTATCCTCTTTTACTTTTCCTCATTATGTGGAATATTTTATTCTCATTTTCATACCAATTCCCCTTGAATAATTCTCATTTATTATATGTTTATAGTTACTATAAACAAGATAATTTTATTAAATAAATTAAATGTCATCCTAATTTATATATATATATATATAGTTAATTTAGTTTTCAATTTATCCAATTAATAAAAATTTATTTAAAATAAAAAATTATAACAAAATATACGGGAATTAAAGTTAGTTTGTTTGTATTCTATGTAAATATAAAATGTATTTATTTAGTATCCCTCTATTAGTAAGAGTTCGGATACACTCTCCATTTGAAGTGATAATAGGGTATAGTCTATTGGATTATATATTTTTTTTGATGTAAATGCTTTATTATTTTTGTTGCAATTTTGGGGGATTCTACCATACTATCATAATTTTTAGTAATTTTAGCTCTAATTTTCCTTGAATAATTTTATGAGTAAAGAACACCTTTTTTAATTCTCGTGTTAGATAATTTGATAAACCTCAAAATTTATAATTCTCTCAACCTATTCTTCTAGAGATATTTATACTAATCAACCCGAATATTTTATTTCATGTCCTTAGTGAATTAATCACAAATGTTCTTCTAGAGCATGAGTATCTAAACCTCCACAGGAAAGATCACTTTAGTCACTTATACTAATGAATTTTGAGTCACATATATAGAATTACATGTTTTAGTATAGTTATCCCACATAGCATAGTAATTTTTTGGGACAATAATTCATAACCTTGTCCACCATATCTATTGATATATCTAATAATGTCTTGTTAAAGGATAATATTTACCCTTTTATAGCCATATAGTAAAAGCAAGATTGATTTAATTTAAGGTTAAATATAAAGGAAAACTTTTTGTAACTCAGTGACACAATAAATTATGTAAATATCCATGTGAATAGTTTAAGGTACTTTAAATATAAGGATAATGTAAAGTTTTGAATAACTATTCATTGATTTCATTAAAATATCCTTTAAGGGTATATATTTTAAAATTTCCTAAAATAAATCAGTGATAGTGATAATTAATTTGAACTACTAAACTATATCTTAATGGTATAAAACAATATCATTTATTCTAAATATATAAAATGGAAAGGATTAATTTATATGATGTTACATCTATAAAGGTGGATGAATGATATTGCATCATCCTTGAACACATGAAAAATAATTTTAAATTACACAAAATCATGTTCAATAGAGTGATAATGGTGCATGTGTCCCTTAATTTATTGATAGTGATTAGTTCATGTTTGGGTTGTACTTTAAGTGTAAACACAAATGTTATTCATAATTACAATGGTTTCTTCTCATAAATTCATCTTGGTGATACCCCATTAGAAGTGAATATTTTGAGGTATTTCAAGTATGTTAGTCCATCAAAATGAGGAAATTTGTTTTCTGTTAGTCAATATATATGTTTTCTCCCACACTTTAGTTGAAATATAATCTAGTGATAGTCAATGATTAGAGATAAAAAGCTAGCTTCTCAATCAACTTATTGGGATGAGGACCCAATAATATAAAATCCTATATAAATCACATCGATCACTGCATATTTTTTATGGGTTAAAGGAATTTCCAACATTTTAAGTAAAATATAGATGTTATTTTTCCTTAGTCTCATTTCTCATGAGAAGTGGATAGATTGTCCAACATGTCTATATGATCATTATGCATCCAAGGGATATAATAAAGAACCATCATAGTGAAATATTACATGATTAACAATCATGTTTCTTCATGTAATGATATTTATTCTACTCTCATAATTGTATGCTCTCCATTAATCTATTTGATCACTAATTTAGAATCACCTTTTACATTCATCAAGGAGATTGGTATTTATATATCATGTTCCAACATTATAATGAGGGAGTAGTAATATAATTTTTTTAGTGAAACCATTTTAGAGAGGAAAGTTTAAGAAAATAGGATTATTTATTAAGTAACAAATTTTAATCATAATTAGAATCAATTTAGTTATGGATCCCCTTTATTTTAACTGTTTGGATTCAGGAGGTACATTAAAATTACATCTCATTTGTGAAAAGTCATTTCTCTAAAGATGAATACTTCTTATACATATTACTATATGTCCAATATAAATTCCTCTTGGGGAGGGTGTACCTTTATATAATATAGCATAGTTTTTCCTTTCGTTAATTTAAACTAAATAAAATCATTATAAAATATTAAAATATGATAGGTAATCTTGCTAATATACAATTCAATATAGGGAAACTACATATGTTTTTAAAGGATTGATATATATTACCAAGTGAGATGAGTAATACTAAATGTAAATAATTGTCTTTTCCCATAAAATTGTCAATGTGTGACAATTATTATTGAAGAGAATATGCAAGATTTTATCTAATAACATTTTCTGAATGAGGTAATATATTATATTTTAGTTACCTTTATCGCTCTTCTCATTTATAAGGGTGCTAAATTATAATTCTAGGGTTGAAAAATAAATGTTGAGAATCTTTACATACTTAAATAGAATTAGATAGAAGGATATGAAAAATAATTATTTTGGATATCAAATAAAAGCTGATAATCCTAGTCTAATTTGTAATTCCGTCTATTTTAATTATCATCAAGATGTCCAAACAATACTCAGAAAGGATTGTAATAAAATAAAAATATTTTTGAAAAATATTTAGTGTAATTCAAATTATCAAAGATTTCAAGGAGGGGTTATGTTGAGTATCACATAATGTTTTCTATACTCAAAATAAATTCATTGTGGGTGGACTAAAAATAGCAAAAATTAACAAAAAGTCACTCTAAATATATATTCAATTGTATTTATAACTATATTGTGTAATGTGAGTTTAAAAACCTGAACTAAAGATAAAAATTATTAGTTTTTTAATATAATATTATAATTATTAATCATATCTCATTGACTAGTAGCTTTAGATTTTATTAATACAAAGGGAATCACCTAGTAGTAATATATGCCTTTTAGTTCTCTAAATAATTTGGAAACCTAATATTTTGGGACAATTCAAACTTTTTTTAACCTAGAATGACAATCAATAAAATGGATTGATTGATATTTAACTTTTATTATTAACCATATGTTTTATAATAGAGAATATTTTTTTATAAAATTGCAATTAAGGTCCGCAAAATTATAAAATAATCTATTTTTTCTTATTATTCTTCTGTAGAACTATATTTTACAACCATTTTGAGATACCAAACTTCTTGTATAAGGAATTCATTGGTTATAATATAAACTCCAGCTTCTTCTATAGCACATTTATATTGATGAATCTTTCTAAGTGAAAATTTTTTACGATAATGGTAAGATTGAAAACTCATATGGTATAAAACAACTTGGAGATTTAATCTAAGAATTTATTTATAACTGTATAAAAAAATCATGGTGAAATTTGAATAAATTTAATTCGATATCATATATATTTCATTGGGTTGTTTCATTATTAAATGTAGGTCATGTTTCTTTTTCAGTTCCTAAATCACCTTCCAGAGATCATCAACAATGTTAAATTCACATTTTAAAAAAGTGGTAAGAAAATTTTCATGGTCTTCTTCATGGATATAAAGATAGGAAAAGAATTGATGATCCTCTTAAACTCATTAGGGTTAAAAAAGATCTATTCAAATTTGATGGGATTAAAATCATCAAAAATTAAATAATATTTTATAGACTATGTTGATACCAAGTGAATAATTATAGGTTATTTTAATCCTTATAACATATATTATGAAAAAAAATTATTTTCTAAATATCTATTTCATTTTACAATTATATATTAGTCAATCACATATTCTGATAGAAACTCTCTAATCCAAGATCAATGTACATGGAATTTATAGGGGATATTTAAATTTAATTTTCATAAGGGAATGGTTTAGAAAGAGATTAATATTTCCCATCATATATGAGATATAAATTTATATTATCTCACCCTAATCCAATGAAAACAATATTATTTCTTATATTTATCGTTTTTTATTCTATATAATGTATAAGGAAAATAAACCCTCTATCACATCATTCCATGTACTAGTATGAATGAAATTTGATATATTTTGTGTTTTACACCTATATTTTATTTTCCATATGTGGATTCTTTTATTCCCTCTTATATTATTTTAAAATAATTTGTTAATTTATTTATGATTCAAAGGAAGAACATTCACAAAAAAAGACTATCATTTTTCCACTAATATAATTCCTTATAAAATTTTCATTTAGACACGGTATAGTTATATATAAATGAATTCTATAATTTACAATCAATTAATTATATAAATTCATTTAAAAAACAAAATGAACTCATATTCATATACTACATGTTTAAATAGGGATTTTATTTTTTTCCCTATGTTTTTTCTACTCTCTCTTATAATAACACAAAAAATTCAAATAAAATTGAAATAAATAACTTTGTATTTACCCTGAGTAATTAACCATTAGGGATAGAATGAGATTTATCCATCACCTATTATCCATTACATATTTATGAACTTATCTTTATTGAGATTTTAGAAACATCTAATGTTATAATATACCCTTTAATGGTTATTTGTTAACCATGTTCCATAAAAAATGACTATACATATTTGCGTGAATTCATTTCTATCATAAAATATAGAGGGTTTTAAAAATCATCATAAAGGGATTCCATAAATTAATTATAAATATATAGTGAATCTATGATTTAAACCATAGAAAATCATTCAGTATATACTTTAGTATATCATATTTTCAAACTAAGATATTTTTATTTTTAAATTTTCTTATATAAGAAACGGTGGCATATACGGATGAGGAGACATCAATGATGATATCTCTAGGGTAATAGTTTCTATCACTCAGGTCATTTTTAATTAAATATAATCTATCATATTTCATTCAATTTAGGATTAAGTGATTTTTTTAGTTAATTAATCCACCATTAAGAAAGTATCTTGGTAAGAAATATATATTACTAGATCAAATTATTTCTCTGATTTAGATCACTGAATTACATTTATCTATGTTTTGGAATCATATATTATATAATTATAGATTACTCTTTGAGCATGGGTTATAATTTATGTATGACTTCCTCTACCCCGAATACATCCATGGTAATTTCTAAGATATCCCAATTTATATAACTTTTCATTATCATTATACTTATTCATTAATTGAAATACATATAAATATGTATGTTGATACACTATCAAAATAGGGATACACTTTTTAGTGCAGTTATAATCTTCCCAATTATATTAGATTGAAGTTTATGATTGATTGTAATAGTTTAAATACCTATAATTTTTTTAAATAATTTTTTTTAATATATTATCATCAATTTCATCAAATTTTAAAATGTTTTGAACCATTGGGGGTCTCCACTAAGGTTATAAAGGGAATTTTGGGCATGAATTATTGATATATACATTCTTTAATGATTACATTAACGTGATTGACTAACTCCCCTCCAAAAAAATTTTAAATAAATTTGTGATATTGTTTAATACTTCTTTTTATTGTCATTTTTTATTATGAAGGGTAGAAAACACTCATGACATTTGTTTTTTTAGAATATCCAATACCACTTGGAATTCATTTATAATCTATTATAAAATTTATTTGATGAAAAAAAATATATTTTATTATGTATACCAGCACAAGATGATATGGGTAATAATTAATTTGATAACATAGTTTTACTTCTTTATGTATCCAAACAGCTGTAAGTATGGTCAATTTTTTTCAATGTAGGAAATTAGATAAGTTAATGTTTTTTCACTCTAAAAATAAAAAAAATAACTATTCTAAAAATTAAAATTCCTTTATTCTATTTTAAAAAATTATATGTTTAGAAAAAACCTTTTTGATTTTTAATATTTAGTCATAATAGAGGAAACTATATTAAAGAAAATTCGATTAAATGTTGTGGTCAATACCATAATTAGTTTATAGTGATGTTAGTTTCCTATGCATATATAGACATCATTTTTTCTGATAGAGGTTCTAATCTAGATATTTTTCTATTTTGAAAAATATATTACAATATACCTTTCATTTTTTTAATAAATTCTAAGAAACCTCCAGGATATATCTTATGTATTATAATAGTATTTAACTTATCTTATAAGTTTTCCACCTAAATCGCAAATAATTTCTCTTTGGTTGTATCTATCTCTAGGGAATATGAATAAACCTTATATCTATAAATTAAATTAGAAACTATATATTTCTACCATTTCGTATAGTAATATTGTTTATAAATACATACATTCATTAATATAGATAAGAATGGAATATAAATTTTTTAATGAAAATCATCCAAACTAGTTATCGATCCAGATGTTAGGTTGTTATAATAGAAAAATACATGATCTTATAAATCTGACACAAAAATATATGATATTTTATTATTTATGGTGTTCAAGCCCCCATTATCTCTTCACACTAGAAGCCAAAGTGGATGTTTTGTTTCTCGATGTCTCTCATTCCATTTAGTAAAGAGACTATGTGAGTTAAAATGTTTGGAAATATTGATTTAATTTCCCCAAAAGTAGGATCTTGATTCATCTTTCATTGTAAAAATGCATATTTGACTTTGACAAAATCCTGTTGAGGAGTAATAAAACATAATATCTCTCTTAGTTATTTCATTCAATAAGATAAATTTTTTCCAAAATTAATATACTAATCATGATTAATCTATTTGTGTAATAATTATATATATTAGTTAATGTTGTCTATAATTAGGTGTATAAAATAATTAAAATATTATGGGTCGTGTGGTATCTTAATTATATGGAGGATCAATGGGAGTAAGTATGGATTTAGAGAAAGAATCATCCTTAATGGGTGCATTTACTTTAAGAAAATTGAAATTAATCTATTCAAATTTAATTATTACATATCATACAAATATTAGTTTTTTATTGGTTAAAATAGAGTCAATATCTTCTCGTGGAAGATGGGAAAATATGTAATAATTATCTTACCATTCTTAATTAAATTCTTGATTGCTGTAAATAGAAGATATTATGGGGGGCCAAACACTAGGACTAACTTTTAATATATTACATAACATTTATTCATATATCAAAGCTTGAATATTATTTTCTACAGATGCCTAAAATATATCTATATCATTATAAATATAATTATCTGAGGAATTGATTTACTAGTTATAATTACCCTCAATTATATGAATACAATGGGAACTAATTCATCATTTACATGTCTAAAGAATTGATCTTCAGAAATAATAAATTCATTATCATGTGTAGAATAAAAAATAATCCAAAATAAAAAAATTCATATGTTTATATCTTTCAAGGCCCTATTAAATTATACTCTATAAAATTGATTCTCTTTTAAGCTTGAATTTTGATTTTTCAAATGATAAGATATCATGAGTGAATTTTATCGAACAATATAAAAGCCTAAACAAGGTAAAAAATTTGGATAACTAATTATTTATATGACTTCCCCCATAGATGTGAAAATAGAATTTCTCAGATAAGGAATGGATTTGATATAGATATAACTGTAACTTATTGATGGTATGGGGTTTTTGAAGGCAGAAATACCACATCTATGACATAATGATTTTACATATAACTCTTTCTTTCTTCTTGGGATTTTCTTCAGATGAATTCCGGATATGGTGTATCTTTTTACAATACCATTGAGTTGTTCCCATTAAAAGTGGTTATATTTTTGTTATAGATTTTGATCCCCTCACGTTTACTAATTAATTAAATTTAATAGAATATATTGTGACTATATATTTATTACTTAATCTCGTAAGGTTTATTTTATGTGTTCACTATAATTATTTAATTCTCAATAAAATTACTTTTTAGTACTTTCATATTATTAATTCATAGAAATATCTATGGGATGAAATTATGAACCATCATGGGTGATTGATTTTATTGATTCAAATTATTGAGTAATAAAAATCCACAAATCAAACCCCGCCACCATTAAGTATATATAGATATGTATTCATAACAATTTTAAAATTACTAAAATTTTATTCATTAATGTTTATTATATAACTCACATTGTTTTCATGATTTTGTGTAAAATTATGTTTTATTGGAGGAAAAGTCAATCAAGTGGAATTTCCCACCAAGATCCTTGTCATGATCAATATAACCATCTTAATTAAACCTCCAACATTTGAACCCATGTATGTCATCCGTATGTTTGGTTTAATTAATGATATATCTTATTCATTTAAGAACTCAGGGATATTATAGTGTGAGGTGGAAATGAAACAATATTAAACAAGTTTTTTTATCACCATCCATTTTCAGTAATATAAAACACAAATCACTCTAATTGATTTTCGATAAATCATTATCATTGTATAACCAAATTCAATGTATTCCAACAATGGGACCGATGATTATCATTATCATGATGTATTTTTTTACGAAAAAAAATCATTGATTTATAATTGAGTGACTTATAATCCATTATATAATTTTAAGATCATATCTATATAGTTGAATGATTTTGAATATGAAAGAACACTATGTCATATTTTCATTTCATTATAGTTACTAGTTTTGTGGTTGGTACCATGGGGAGGTCCTCCTTGGTGTCTTCATAATTTGTCACATATAAGATATCTATAGTGGTTTGTTGTGTCGTCATGTAGAGGAACTCTATGGTGGTTACCATGAGGTGGGCCTCTATGGGATTTTCTTTCAAAAATTTCATAGTGTAGAACATAGTTCAGGGTTTCAAATCATTTGATAGGAAATGACATTGATATATAAAAAATGAGTCTTGTAATATTCAAATCATTAAGAAGGCATAATATTCAATTAAAGTTCATTTGATCTAGGATGATCTTAATTTTAATATAATATATTATGGATGATATATTTTAAAGTTTATGTTCTTGTATTAAGGACTATTTTTATTACTTTTAAGGTAAGGTTACAATTTAATATTATGTGTGGTTTATTGTCATGAAACAAGGTCTAATTTTGTACCTTTTGAAGCCATATTACAAGGAACCATGTTTCATAGAGTTTAATTACATAAAATTGGAACATATTGGTAGAATAAACTAAATAAATGGTATTAGTGTAGGAATTATAATTGAGATTCATAAGTTAAGAAAATATTGATAGTCTATAGGTGGTTAGTATTTAAAATTCAACAAATTAAGACACCCAAAAACATGAATCCTTGAATGGATTCTCTATAGGTTCTTTTAAAAATTATTTAGGTTATGCCTAGATGGTAACCTTGGATTGAAAATATAACGGTCCTTAATGTATTTAGATATAGGGGTATTCTATAGATTCATTGTGATAAAGGGTACCTTTTTTTAACTAGGTACACAATTGACCACATCTGAATGATTTAATGTATTAATAGATATGTAATAATAGATATTTTTTGTACGATGTGAAGCACTCATTATAAAAACAGGTCGTCCACTATAAAATCCATATATATTTTGGAAATGAAAAAATATGGATAATCATCTATGAAGGAAAAGGTATTTCATATATTGTCTTATTAGGTGAGTACCTTTGCCAAATTGATCCATTAATTTCATCAAGGTCACCTTTAAGAAATGTATTATATTCTCCAAGGTAGTTGGCCATAGAAAAGATTGATCCCATTGTGATGTATAAGGTTATGACTTACTATTTCACTCTAAAGTTTCCTTATATGGATATTTTATTTGTTGGTTTTCTATATATTGCACTAAACTTAAAAGATATAGTGATAAATTAAAATTAAATTTCAACATTATAACATATCCCAAAAATTATAGTTTAAAAAATAAAGCAATCGTATTAGAAAATATTTGAATATAAGGGGAAAAATGGCATTAGGTAGCGAAATTATGCATTAGGAATATCATTTGTCTGAGCTTGTAATGAAGGTGGATTCTTTATGTTTTTCTCAAGACCAATCCCAGAACAAAATTGATTAATTATAGAATCGGTGAAATTGTAAATAAGATAAATTCAAGCATGTGGAAAGTTCCACGATATCTCTTCTCGCAAAATCACCACACTAAACTGACACCAAAATAAACCTTATGGTTAGATATTATGTGCATATCTTAATGGTATATGTAACTATAAATCAGTATCATTTATTAATATAATTATTATTATAATAAGTCACTTTTCACATATATTGTACATATTTCTCATTTTTAATTTTAAACTAAATGAATTTTTATTTTTGTATCGATATTGTTCTTCTTTATATTTTGTATATAAAAGATATATTAATAAGTTTATTAATTATAGTTTTTTTATATTAACTTCATAATAAAGTTAATCATTTAAATTTTATCTTAGGGAGACTTGTATGGATTTTTCTAACTTGAATAGTGACAATATGTTTTGAAATAAATATAAATTTTATAAATTTGTCATTATATAAGGAGTACCTTGATGTGTAAAGTAATTTTTAGTTATTCAAATATATTTTTCATAATCAAAACTAAACATTTTAAAAATAATAAATTAATTTCAAAACCAATTATTAACATTTCAAGGACATAAATAATATTTTTTAAAAAAAGAAATTTTTTATATTTCTTTTAATAAATAATTATTTTTCGAAAAAATTGGTATTTAGTTTGATTTGAAAATAGTATTGATTTTTATTGATTATAAAACATTTTATATCATTAAAATAAATATAATTTATAATTGTACCCTACAAATAAATTTTAAGCATAAAAATATTGTTATCTAACAATTATTTATTATATGTTACATGTACTAATGATAAAATTGAGTTTTCTAATCATATATATTTTATCAAATAAAATATATTTAATATATGAAATCATTAGGATTTGAAAATATGTAATAAGTTCCATTTTATTTCTATGAACTGAAAATAAATCACTTTGGTAAAAATTACTTACCACAACAAAACCAAAAAAGGTACAAGTTAAAATAATATGAGTAAATGGACTAAAGCATATTTAAAAAAGGAGTAAAAATGAATGTTTGAGTGATTATATACCTTATATAATCCCACAATCTATATTAATCCATTTTGTAGTTTTATTTACATGTGAAACATGTTCTCTCTTTATGTGAACATGCAGTACAAACAAAAAATTCATTCTTTCCACATATAAAAGGGGATTCTAACAACCCCTTCAAAACTACCCAAAAAATTTGGTTTCCTCAATAAAATATCCCATTTATAATTATTATATAATCTTATTACTTTCCCATTATCCATCAGTCATAATATTTTTTTATAATACCTCCATTTCTAAGGAGTCTTCTAAGAGAAATCCCAAGTCCTCAACATGAGTACTATTATTTCCTAACATCATTTCTTTTCATTCTTAATTTCCCAAATATAATTTTTTAATTCCTATAAAATGAACTTATAATTTTCTTTATAACTAATTTTATTATTATAAAAATATATATTTTAACTATATATCTTGTTTTCCATTAAGAAAAATGAAACTTTCATTTGTTCTCCGTACGGACTACGACCTTTACGAATCGATGTCTTCCATATTTTACAACTACTTATCTTCCGTGATTAAAAGTTTAAAGTAAATAACAAATTTTAAATAAATATATTATTATTTTAAAGATTAAAATTATAAACCTCATTTTCTTCTTCACATTTTTAATAAAGTCAAATCATTAACCATGCATTGTGCAGGCTACCACCTCCACAAAGTAACATTAATATTTTTCATCTAGTTCCATTATTAATTTTTAAAATAACTAAAAATATGATTCACAACCATAAAAATATAAATATAATATCATTATTCATAGTTAATAATTATTTTATTCTAGAATGAACCAATTTCATAATCAAAATTTTCTAACAATTATGGTATATTCATTTTTCGATCGGTCAGACTACCAACTTGAACCATGCTGTAAAATAATATCTTGGATAACAATGAAAATTTTATTGTTGATAATATATGATAAAAATAATTAAATAAAGATTTAATTTTTTATTTTGAATGGTAATGTTAATGTTGAAATTGATTATAAATATACCAATGTGCATTCATTAAAATTTACCAGAACTTTCTCATCGTTGATTTCATCTTTAATGATCGAAACCAAAAATAAAAAAGAATAGATTTTTTAAATCATAAATAATTATAACTCATAAATTATAGTAAATTTTATGATATTTTAATGATTAAATTTGGAATAATAACAATGAACAATAATACTATTATGAAACTTCACCCAAATGATCAAGATTACACAAACACGATATTGAAAATAAGTGACAAATAACTAATATACATGAAGATACTAATTATAAATTTAGTTTTTACAATTTTATATAAATAAAAAATATTTTAAAATAAGTTATTGAGAAGTTTATTTTTATATAAAGGATTATAGAGAGACTTTATGTAAATGAGGACATAAGTTAAGGGTTTTTTGTATCCATTCTCTCCCCTTGAGAAATATTTCTTATTATACACCATGTTTTCATCGGAAAGATATATCTACAAACTAAGGAATGTTTTCAATATATTCATTTAATTTTTTTTATTTCATCATCCATAAAATGTTCTCTATTTAATGGGATTTTGATTTGAAAGACTCCAAGGTTTTGATAGTTTTTGGTTTACTCAACTACCTTTGTTGGGTTATAATGATACCTCTTGACCTTAATTATTCAATTATGGATTTATTACACCTTAATATTTTATTTAATGATTATTTATATTTCTCTATAGTGTAATTTAATGGCCCAAATCCATGTATCCATATCTATAGTGATTTTTGGGCATTGGAGGATCTTGTAGAAAATTCCATGAAGTTTGGAGGGTATTTTATGAAAAAAGGGAGTTTCCAGTGCAAAAAAATCAAATGGTTATAAATTGGATGGATTCATTGAGACATAGTTTATGTGGTTGTGGTATAGTGTATAAACTCTAGCATGGGGTCATATGAGAGGGAATTTAGGGATACTGGATTTTTAAGCCTGGTTATGCCAAGGGGGTAGGCTATAGAGGAGGCCCTCTTTTATAGATCGATTGTTGTGGTGAGGAGAGAGGAGGATATAGTGTGGTGATTGTTGAGACTACAACCAAATCAGGGGTATTTTGACCATGGTGGTTGGGATATGGTGTAGCCACCCTATTGGTGAAGGGGTATTGCAGCATTTTTCCTAAGGTTGTGTTGTGTTCCTATATCCACTTTTATAGTATTTTAACCATGTTTCTCAAACACATCTTTGAAAAATGGGGTTATGGTGTGGTACCTCATATTGTGGTATATAATACCATGTTTCATCATATTTTACAGTGTGGTTCATTAGGCTACATCATGGACATCACATTTTTGGTTTGTCAATAAAAAACCCAAAATCCCTTTTAAACCCATTTTCTCCGAATTATTCCACTATAACCTTGTGAACCCCAGAGTTATTTTTAAAGTATTTCAATCCTTTATTCAGTAGGGATCAAGACCCATAATATAGAGATCAATCTATAGTAACATGAGAGTTTATTTACCACACTTTTCCCATTATTTCTTCATGAATCGATCTTGTCTCCTCCGATTTCATCATTCCATTTTATAAAGGTTTATCTTTATCATTGTAATGGAGTTTTCTTGGTTTTTTGTTTGTTTTGTTGTGGTACGGTATCGTTAGAGGGATGCATTTTCTTAGGGGACAGGTGATCATAGATCCCTTGCATTGATCAACTCTCAAGGAAATAATGTTGATTCAATTAATTTGTGTGATTTTTTGCCTATCCTTTATTTTATCTTTAACCATAAATTGACCAGGATATACCCCTTTGTATGGATGTATAATAAACATTAAAAAGATTGAATTGGATTAAAAAAAATTGGATAGTGATCATATGTTGATGTTTTTTACCATGATAATAGTTTCTCTATTATTTTTCTAGATAGTGTATTGATTGTGATATTCTTATAAGAATATTGATTTATGCTTGGGATATCATTTTTTTATTTTAAATTGGTAAAAAAATAAAAATATAGAATTAATTGGTTGTCTAAAAAACATAAAGAGATATGTTTTTCATATTATGTGTTTCTTATAATATGTTGATAATCAAAATTATGCTAGTATGAAAGTATGATTGAATTAGTTATTTCAAGTAATAATGGAATATATTTTGAACATGAATCTGGAATGCTTGCTAATATTAATGAGGTTGAAAGGGAATGTAAATGAATTATTGTTCCTTAGAGCTTTTTATAACTATAAAAAGTTGTGAAAATTGTTTACCTAATTTTTATATCTTATGATTGATGATTCCTTAGGTTTCCTTATAGAAACCAACACTTTTCATTCATATATATTACATCTGAGTAGATGAATATTCTTTACATAAAATAATGATCCACACCATAATTGTATATGTAATGTTCCATTAGATACTTAGTTACCTAAAATTTATATTATAAGTGAAGTGTATCATCTCTTACTAAGATCCTACTAACTATAACCCATATTAAAAAAATATTATATAATACCTCTATTCATAATCCATGATTAGGAAACAAAAGAAAGGGTATGCTTAGATACTTATAAATGGAAAAAAAGGTAGATATCAATATAAACTGGGTACAATGGTATGAAAACATGAGAATAACATTTGAAAACCATTCCCTCCATGTCATTGAACCTAAACTTGAGTCATTTCATAAAACATTCATGTTCATAAGACATAAATCATTATGGAATCAAATAATATAATCCATGGAAGCATAACATTTTCATATGGAATGGAAATTTTTCATACACATAAGCATAGAAAACAATTTACTTAATAGTTAAGGATAAATTATAATTATATCATGGTGGATTGGTTTAACTTCTTAAACCATCGTAATAGCCATGGTTCACTACCATGAAAATCATAGTGTATAAAGTACCTTATAGAACTGGGTTCACACCACATTATAGTACTATTTATCTCAAGAGATATCAATCTTTAGAAAATTCATTGGACAGAGATGTAGGTCCCATCCATCCACGTTTATAACATTAACACTGTTCTTGGTAATAATGAATCAACTTTCCTTTTTAAAAAACAATATAACCATCCTTGGATGTAACGAAACCACCATCCTTGGTTACAATGTAACCACCATATCTGGTTATAACATAACAACCATATGTTTTTATGACATAACCGCTAAAACATAATGAAATCAATACATATTTGTTCAAAAATATCCTTAAACTTTCTTCACATCACACTGAATGAAAGGAAATGCTTTGCAAAACATATCATCATAGCACAACACATAGACAAAAAATAGGATTCATAAACATATTGTCATCAAAAAAATAAACAATCCAAGGAAATAAAAAGGATTGTATCATTTTATTTTATTTCCATTAAATATTATGTAACTTAAAATTATTTTATATTATAGGAAAATTATTTTTATAGAACACATGTAACATTACTTCAGCAAAATATCTTCCTATTTTGAAAACCACCTTTTAAAAACAATAATTTCACATAAAATTGGGGAAATAATTTTCATTAAAAATATATTTAGATACATATAATGTAATATTTAATATATTTATTGGTCTTGGCGATATGAAATTATATCCATTTTAAAAAAGTTAAAATAATGATTCCTTTCACATTTTCATTAAAAGTCAATAGTACCTCGCTCAAAAAAAGAAAAGAAGATTCTATTAAAATTATTTTATAAAAACTAATCCTTTACTAAAAATTTCATTAAAAATTGATTTTATCATATTAAAAACGTTCTTTAAAAAAATTTTAGAAAACATGTCTGAGAATGAAAAAAAAATGACCCAATAGAGAAATAATTCCATTTTTTCTTAAAAATATTCTTTTTGTGTAACACCATAATATTTTTTGAATTTTTTTTCAATAAAAATTTATATTTTAAATATTTTTAAACATATTTTATGTTAAGTTACATGATACACTTATATTTTCTTACCTTATACACAATACTAAGTTCATCCTGTGATACCTTCAACATTGAGTTCAAATGGAATATGACATATTCTTATTATATGACAGTTACCACCTAGCCATTGGAATGAAGGGTATGAATAGGAAAAAATAAATAATGAAAATATTTTCTAAAAATGTGTATATACTAAATATTTTATTATAAATTAATGGAAAATGAAAATGAAAACCTTTTCAAAATAAAATGATATATTTCTCTAAAAGACATGTTTTTATGAACACAATTATGTTTCAAATAAATATATTAAACATATTAATTTTGGTGAAATATATTAATTAAATTTATATATTGTATATTAATTATAGTATTTAAAATTAATATAATTTTTAAATTGTATTTAATGTAGAATTAGTTCAACTATTAATCCATTAATACAATTTGGGTCATTGTAATCAATTTAATATTAATCATTATAAAAACATTGAAATGTTTTGAACAATTTCTCTCTAAAAACATCTTTTTGCCATATCTCCAGGTTAAATTTTAAATTAAATTTTCCCAAATCTACAATTGGAATTTGGAAAAATTGATTCCATTTTGTTAATAAAAACAATTTATAATATCTAATAATTCAAATTTATTTTTTTACCCAAATCAATAATTAATCTAATAAAAAAATTATCGTGTTTAAGGTAAAAATTGGCATACGAAGGGGTTAAACTAAATGATACGGTTAAAATGACATATAAATATGTCTAAAAACAATTTTATGGCCATATATAGACCATTAAACATATAATGTTAGATAATGGCCCATTTTTTACATTTTTCACATGTTAAAATTGTGGGACCACCCAATTATTTTCAAAAATACATTTTCTCCTCTCCAAAAATTATTAAAGGCCTCCCCCTCTACTCTATTCAACACACATTCAAAGCCTTTTGGTTTTTAAAATAAATTTTAAAATAACTTCCCATATTCCATCCCATCATCTTATAAAACTTATTTTGTGCATAAGCCTATCCTATTAAGGCTTTTAGTGAAAATATGTAGAGGAGAACTGAAGAAGGTGTAACATTCGTCAATAAGAGTTTTTATTTTATTTATTCCTCTAAATACATTATTTCTTAATATAACATTCTGAAATAATAACCAAAGTATATTCCAAAAACATAGACTTCATTATGTTATGTTCATGAACTACAACTATCTCCCCTTCTATCATATGGATTAGGAAATCATTATTTGTGTGAACGATGGACTACCGCCTCGCGGACCAATGTCAGTTGTTTATTCATTAACACCTATGATTCTTATAATTATAGATGTATTTATTGTTTATATATCATATATACTCTATTTTTATTCTTATTTAATTATCATATCATAAACACTTTCATGATTTACATTTTTTGGGGATATGATAATGTCGATCTTGTGTACAGTGAACTATTGTCTTGTAAATTGAAGTGATTCATTCACATTTTACATGGAATATAGTAATGATGGGTTTGATAAACTTATTTTATATATATGAAATAAAAAAATTATAGAATTATAATATAAATATCATTAACTTTTCTTTCATTCAATATAAAAATAAAATGGAAACAACATTCATGTGTTTGAGTGACCTACCATCTCTAGGAACATTGTATTTGATTTTAGATAATTAAATTATATAGATTCCTAAAAATAAAAATATACTAAATATATAATATATTATTAATCTTTAACATCTTGGAGATTATTAAATCAATATATAAGTAATATGACAAAAATTAACAAGTCAAAACGTAAATGAAATGCAAAGCGGTTATTTCCCAAAACAGGACTTTAACATTGAATTGTTAATAAACTATTAATAAAAAATAATAAAAAGATCAGATATGGTATTCTATATATGAATATGTTGTTTTTAAAGATTTATTATCAACTAATATTTATTATAAATGAGTTTTATTGGTGTATAAAGTAAGTTAAGACTTAATATAAGGGATTTCTATCTCACTTTTACTTTATATAAGAAAAATGTCATATTCACCACATGTTTCTTTTAGGTGGTTTAAATAATTCTCATGAATTTATTTTATTATTATTATATTTATAATTATTTTTATTATGATATCCATTTTAGGATTAATCTTTCTTGAGGTTGAAAGTAAAAATGTTATCGAATCGGTATAGAATTTTTTTCACAATTTACCTTCTCTGAGAAAAATGTTATGTTATGTGTCTATATTATTTTATGAGAATTATATACATACCATTTGGTAGTTATCAACATGAATTTATTTATCATCAATATATTTTATGTTAAGTATTCTTTTATTCATTTTTGGGTCTTATGTTTAATAATTACAATCTTGGTAAAGATTTCATGTTACAATCTCAAATTTTATTATGATTGTTTATGAAAATGATCTCAATGATTGAATTAAATTATCCATCTCCCAATAAACACTTTAATTTTATTCTCCTCTAGTTATTTCACGAAAATAAATTTTCCCCATTCTTCTCTCTTCATGTACTCAATATTTTAAAAAATGTTTTTAAGAAGATTCATATTATAATCAAAAACAATTTTTCTCCCACAACAAAAATTTCAAGAAAAACAAATCAATTTTTTTTAAAAAAATTATATGATTTATGAAAGTAATTTTTACCCTTTTTGAATTTCTGCAAATACAATTAATGTAATCTTCATTTGTTTTCCAAAAAATGTTTTTTTCTTTTACCATAAAGATAAAAAGATTCCTTTTACATAAACAGTATGAAAAAAATATTCCATTTTCATAAAGACACAACAATATAAATATTAACTTACATGATTTAAAAGATATTTTAAAATAAAACATTCATGACATTTGTTTTAGTTTAATATTTTTAAATTAATTATTTCAAAGTGAAAAGATTTTATTAAATGTTTGATTATTTCTGTTTTAAAAAGTTTTTTTTAATTGGAAAAGAGATTTTCCTCATTATATGTTTCAAATTTCCATTAAATGTTCTGTTATAACTTTCCATGGTTATTTTAAAATAAAATTATTTTCAAAAATTTTATGTTTTGAAAATCAATATTCAAAAAAATCTAATTTCCTTGTAAAATGTCTCAAGTAATATTTCAAATTTATTTTCAATGTAATATGGCATGATTTAATGTTAAAAATGATTTAATAGGTATATTAACAAATGATAACATTTTTATTCTTTAACTAAATTCTTTATGATTAAAAAATATTTATCAAACTTGTCCATCTTCCACGGGTTACACCATGATAAAATTATTATGAAACATGGATATTTCTTTCATGAGTTGTGATATAATGTAACGATTATAAATCATATATATTTTTCACATGTTACGATATGATTAAATTTTTATAAAACCCTTTTCATTTTTAATTTTAACCAATTTAATTTAGAACATAGGTATAAATTTTTTTTCAACTTTTGAACATTTTCTCTTTAAAAACCACTTTCTCATCACCTATGTGGGATTAATTTTAAATTGAATTTATCCACTTATATTAAAGGAATATTTATTAATGGTTTATATATTTATAGTAATAATAAGTTATATTATATATTAATTTCAACATATTTTTTTACCAAAATGAATAATGAATACAGTAAAAATTAAATATCGCAATTATGGTAAAAATGGGATTAATTGAAGGTTAAACTAAAAAGATAATGGTAAAAACTACATATAAACTTGTCTAATGACTATTTTATAAAACTATTTTGACCATTAAACCTCTAAGGTTCTATAAAGGTCTATTTGGAACCCTTTTTACATAAGAAAAATGTTGTACCACTCAATTATTCTTAAAAATACCAAGTGTGTCCTCTCCAGGAGTTATAAACGACCACCCTCTATTGTCATGACCCATCCCATTGGGCTCTTGTTGAGAATACCCCAAGCCCACCTTCTATAGGCCAGGGGATGTAATATATCACCAAAGGCATAATTTCATAAAAATGCGAAGGCATTGCCTTTATAAACTGTAAAAAACACAATAGAGTACATAGATGGATACAAAACACTAAGTAAAACTGTATAACAAAAGAGTACTGAAAAGTAAAGGGGATGGAAATAGAATCTCGACTGTAAAGTACAAGGAAACTGTAAATATATGTACAACTGAAAGAAAAGAAAAAGATTTGTTGGGTCGCCCTCTAGGATTCCTACCTGAAGGGTAAGAATAGATAGCCACCTCAGCACTCCACATCCATCAGTCACCTATGTGTACCGATTCGTCGTATGGTCCACCTCTGGGTATCGTCCAGTCTTGTTACTCCCATCCTCGATCAGCGTTGTCCATCGTCTGTATCCAACATAATGAGGTGCAGGTATAGCTCGTGCCGAGGTGAGTATAACGATACTCAGTAGGGACCCCAAGACCCTCAAGATATCACAAAATCCACAAAGGAAAAATCAAAAAGTATGAAATCAACAGATAAACCCACTTAGATATATGTTCATACAAACAACTAATTTATCAAGTAATCCATCACAATCATTAAAAAAACACAAAAGTTACTAACTCATCTCACACAGGTATACAACTTTTGTTGAAAGTTAGAGATCATTAGATGTATCCACTAAATCATCTATTCTGTTAAACCCACATCAGATCCTAGTATAGAAATTAGAATTGTCAAACCCACACAGGATCCAGGAACATTATTCAGAGCTGTCGAACCCACAAAGGATCTAGGAATAGTAGTTATAGCTGTAGAACCCACACAGGATCCAGGAACAGTAGTTAGAGCTCTCGAACCCACACGGAATTTAAGAACAATAGTTAGAGCTGTCAAGCCCACACTAGATCCAGGAATAGTAGTAAGAGCTGTTGAACCGACATAGGATCTAAGAATAGTAGTCAGATATATCGAACCCACACAGGATCCAGGATCAACAGTCAGAGCTGTTGAACCCACACAGGATCCAGGAAGAGTAGTTAGAGCTGTCGAATCCACACTGGATCCAGGAATAGTAGTTAGAGCTGTCAAACCCACACAGGATCTAAGAACATTAGTCAGAGCTGTGGAACCTACACAGGATCCAGGAATAGTAGTTTGAGCTATCAAACCCACACAGGATCCAAGAACAGTAGTCCAAGGTTTCGAACCCACATAGGATCCAGGAACAGTAGTCTGAGCTATCAAACCCACACAGGATCCAGGAATAGTAGTCCGAGAGGAGCCAACCATACGGTTTCCTCACAAGCACGCTTGATTCCATGAGGGTCCACTACTCAACTTTTGGTTCGATATATCAACTAATACAAAGTCCCAAGAACGAATATCCCAAATGTTTTCCATGTCATAGATGTTTCAAAGCCATAGAAGGCGCATCAATAGGACGCCCGGTCTATGAGTTATTAGTCTTTTTTGTACCGGGGCCCGGTTGGATTCTTGCATGATCCAACCTGACCATATCTCCACTATACTCCAAACTCTAGTGGGATATACTCAAATGGATTTTCAAGCTCTACGTTTTCTGGTGCAGCTGATGGTTCATCAAATGGATGGCTGATGCCAAAGATTTGGTTGAAGGATCATAAATGGGTCAAAGTGAGCCAGGGTCCGCTCTGACCTAGTCGGACCGATGTAGTCTAGGTTTACCCAGCTTGACCTGTTGGGTCTAGCCCGACCCAATGGGCCCAGCCCAACATGCCGCGAAGGCTGCGAGTAGCGCGAGGGCGCGGACCGGTCATGTGGGCGTGGACCGGCCGCGCATTGGTGTAAGGTCAGTTCGGCTCGGAGGCACCGCGAGGGGCACGGAAGGCAGGTTCGGACCGGTGCGCATGGGTCACGACTCGGTGGATCAGTACAAGATGACCGAGGTTGATTCGGCCAACGCTGTGAGGGGTGCAGCTCGGGCGGCTCGGCCCGGGAGGTCGGCGGGCGGTCGGGTGGACATCAGGCGGCCGGGAGGCCAGCGGGTGTACGCGAGACGGGCGGCGGTCGAGATCCGGGAGCCCAGGAGGCTTCCGGGTGGCTTTTGGGTGCCCGAGAGGCTGGCGGCAGCCAGATGCCAGGAGGCAGGCGGGTGGCCTGGTGCCCGGTGGGCGGCTGGGAGGCCGGCAGGCGGCGGCTGAGAGCCAAGAGGTCGAACCGCCGTGAGGGCGGCGCAGGTTTCAGATTTCATGGGTATCGTGGTTGTCTAATGTCACCTTCGTCTCCTTGTCGTTTCATCATCACGCCGAAGAACATTACAAAGAGATCGGCGGAGGGAGTCAGGCTATGTTAGTTTAGCCCGCACCCTCATCATTTACTATGATAGAAATTGGTCCATCAAGAAAAGATAACGATGAACTTAAAATTCTATAGCCTTTACAACTATTCGTTTCCAATCCACAAAATAAAAATGAAAGAATGAATTAACTTGAAAATTAACCCCTAGGTTTTTTCGATTTTTATCGATGTTGGTGTAGGGAAGAAGATGGATCATTGTGAAAAGATAGATGTCGGTATCATCGGCATTTTCTTTGATCGTCAGTTTTTGTGTCGTCTCATCGTAGTTGAATACATTCGTACGTTGGAGTCGGTTCCGAGGAAGGAATTCAAAGTCTCCCCTCGTCGGCGTTCTTCATTGGAAGAATGCGTTATTCATGGAAGAAGCGTAATCCTCCAAATGTTGGGAATCACGTCACTTTACCAATGCTTCATCGCTTGGTGAAGCCATCCCAAAACCTCCTCCCAATATACTTATATAATGGATAGGGAGGCAGGTAGGTAATGATCATTGGAATTTATGATGCTTCATTTATTAGGAACATTCCTAAAATCCAACGACGAGGTTATTTTAATTTGAAAGGAGAAAACTAATTAAATTATGTTGGTTCAATTTAAGAGGTGTGTTGGCCATAATTATTTGGAGAATACCAAGAGGCTCTCCCCCCCCCCATATTTAATAGGGACTTGAGAGGTTTCTCTCAATTAATTGGAGGTTTCAAGGAGGTTTAAAAACCCGAGTGGACCCCACCACCATAACCACTCATGGGAGGTTATGGTTCGGGTGGTCCAAACTTCAATAACCTCTCATGGGAGGTTAAGGTGTGGTTGTTCCCACATACAACTTCAATATGGAGGCTTTAACCAACAAAAATAAAAAGAAAGCTACAAAACTTTATTTTTATTTAATTCATTCACTAAAAACACAAAAAATATCTCTTATTCCCAACCATCTACCGTCGAGATGAAAGTCTCTATAAGCGAATATCGGCGATGCGAGATCAATAGTGCCCTCAAATTTTAGTTCCGATCATCGGTTCAAAAGTTATAATACTTCTCTAATGTGTTTTCTGAAAGTACTCGAAAAAAATTTTGGAAAATTATTATCAGTCAACTTTGACCTGCTTCGGTCGAGGTTAGGCTCTGCCTAGGTGAAACATGGCCCAAAGAACCCAATGGTACTCTCAGATTTTCAATCTGAGTAACTGTTTAGATGTTATGAATTTTACAATAAAATAATTGTCACTTAATTATTTAATTTGTGGCCAAAAACTAACATTCTCTTGTGGACTATGCTGATCAATGTTGGTATCGCATAAAGAAATCATACCCTCGTGAGTTCAAAGGTGGTCTCAGATTTTTAATCTGAGTTACCATTTTTGAGTTATAAGCAATTGAAAAATAAAATAATTATTTTAATTAATTTATTTATGATTATGCCATTTTTGGGTTCTCTCATAGGAGGCCCGCACCGAATAATCTTAAGTCACGCCTATGGTAAACAAGCCATCCTAGGCATGACGGTGCCCTCTAATTTTTTATTCAAGTAACCATTTAAGAGTTATTCTACTTTTTCAGTAAAACTGCTTACACGCAATAACTTAAGCGTAAAAAAATATGGACGGATCATTATGGGCACTCTGGGCCTAAGAATCACGCGCTGTCATATTTTTCAGACTTGTAAAACACCCATATATTAAAAACAAATTACATGGAAATTCATGGTCTTTACATTCTCTCCATCACAAGGCTTTACAACCCCATAAACCACAACTCATAAGTAAGGGAACAAGTGGGGATATTGAGCACGTATCTGAGCCTCCTGCTCCAATGTACTCTCCTGGAGGTTCTCATGCTACCAAAACATGCACCAGAGGTATTGACCATCCATGAAGGACCCACTCCTGTCGATCCTCAATCTCCACTGGAACCTCAGTAAAATTCAACCCATCGTCGACATCCAGCTCTCCATGGTCAATGATGTGAGAAGGTTCAAGCACGTATCTCCTGAGCTGGGAAACATGGAAGATTTTGTGCACCCGGTGCAACTGAGGTGGAAGAGCTAAGTAGTATTCCACCTCGTTAACTCTACTGAGGACCTTAAAATGTCCGAATAATATAGGATATAACTTTCTACCTTTTCCAAATCTCTGTAAACCTCATCGAGATGACACCCATAAAAAGATTTGGTCACTATCCTAAAACTCCAGAGGTCTCTTTATCCTATCTTCATACGACTTCCACCTGCTCTAGGTAGTCTTCATCCACTCTGGGATGATCTGCACCTTCTCCGTGGTAGCTCGTACCATCTCTGGTCTCACCAGTTTTGACTCCAAAGGGTCAGCCCAGCACAAAGGTGATATTCAAGGTCGCTCGTACGATGCCTCAAAAGGTGACATCCCTATGGTGGAACGATACTTATTGTTTTATGAAAACTCCACCAAAGGTAATTGATCCTCCCAGCTGAGACTGAATTTGAGGACATAAGCATGCAGCATGTCCTCGAGGGTCTTAATGGTCCTCTCAGTCAGGCCATCCATCTGAGGATCAGAGGCGGTGCTCAGACGAAGCTGCGTCCTGAAAGCCTCCTGCAATCCCATCCAAATCCTGGAAGTAAACAATGTGTCACGAAAGGAGACAATAGAAGATGGTAATCCATGTACTTTCACAATCTCCTACACATCGAGGTATCCCAATCTCTCCACTGAACACTACTCTCTGATCGGTAGGATGTGGGCTGACTTGGTGAGTCGGTCAACGATCACCCAAATCGAGTCGTGACCCCTTGATGTCGATGGAAGTCTTGTCATGAAGTCCATGGATATCTCATCCCACTTCAATTTTGGGACCTCAAAAGGTTGAACCAATCCTGCTGGTACCTGGTACTCTACCTTCACTTGCTGACAAGTGAGGCACCGAGAGACCAACTCTGCAATTGTCTTCTTCATTCTCGGCCCCCAGTGCTGTCATCGGAGGTTCTGGTACATCTTCTCCACTCCTGGATGTACCTCTAGAGGGGATGTGTGAAACTCTATCAACACTTCCTCCTGAAGTGACATTGGTTCAATGGTTCATCCTCTGAAGAGAATGACGTGCTCCCCACCTTCAGAAAATCCATCAAGTGCATGCCCTGTGGATATCTGAGCACGTCCTGTCCCGCAGTCGTGTCCCCATGCAGTGCCTCTTTGACTCACAGAAGAATTGGGGGAGTTACTATAATAGACTGAAGAAAATATTATCATTCTCGATCCACAAAGTATATCTACAAAGCGTTTAACTGATTTATCACCTCACTTAACAGATACAGGTCAGACTTCCTGTTGGGTGTGTCTGGTACCAGGTTCCCCTTCCTAGGTGTATAAACTATCTCATAGTCAACATTTGTTGCCATGAGGGTGGGGTTGGCCAACTCATGAGTGATTAGATTCACCCTCTTATGCATGAGTTTATCTTATGCTTCCTGGGTTTCCTTTTTCACCGAGCAAGGAAAACCCAATCCCAACAATGTAGATAAACCACAACCACTTTGCCTAATATAGTCATTCTGAGCATGAACTATGGATGTCATGTCCAAAACTAAACTAATGTCGTAAGGCTTCGACGTTGTCACCAGGAGATTCTAACCAAAAATCTCACCTCTAGGGTTTGATCACACCGCCAGCGTAATTGTGATTATCAAGTCTCCTCCCAAAGGTATCTCCGGACGTTAGGGTCATGTCAACAGTTTAACCGGATACTCTAGGTCTTCGAAAAGATTTTTGGATGTAATGATTGGTACCTATGTCTATTTCTATGGCAGCTAGTACTAGAAATAGATTGTACCTCAAATGTACACCACCTCTTGCTGCTAACCAAGCTCTGCTTCTATGTCTGTAGCCCTGCAGAGTCATATGTCTCTAACACTTCCTCTTCCTGAAACATTTTACATGCCCAAGTATCTGAGACTGGCACCATTTTTCATGCTTTCCCACTACTAACATTCACTGGTTGCATCCGCACATCCAAGTAATATTTAACATCAAAGTTTCTCTCTAGAACCCTAACAAAAGTTGGAATGCATAGAGGAATATTTCTAGCTCAGATGTCCCTAAAGACACCCTGCTCAGCGATCCGATCTCTAAAGCACTAATCGTATCGTATTAATCAAGTACCCAAAATGATCGGTACACCTCAATGAATTCTCATCTACTGACATGTCATCCTTCCAAAGCTATAGAAGATCTAGAAAACTCTCAACCTCCTCCTCAAGCCATTCCTCAGCCACCTGTGAGTCGGCTCACCTCAGAACCTAATGGGTATCTGACTTTGAATCACGCGTAAGGCACAAAGCCTATATGTGTCCTCTACCTGTACCGCCAGTTGAAATTGTTGACCAATGAGTAGTGATATAGCTGACACATTACCCGAAGGTACTATCTCGGGTAATGGTCTATGTACTGAAGCCTCATCACTATGCAGACCATCCTCATGGTCTCTCACTAAAAATGTCTACTTTCTAAGATCAACATCTGCTCTACTGGTGTCTCAAATAGGTTGAAAACTCAGGCAACTACCTCTAGATATCCCTCAACTGTGTGGGAAACTATATCGCCTTGAAACCTAGGAGGCCTCTACCTCTAGAACTCATACAATGCCCCCAATCAACGTGCACCATCCGCTAGTGTGGATGGTGGTATATGCTGCCCAATGGGTGGTGCTGGTGCCGGTACAACACTCGAAGGAGCCAACATAGTAAGAGGTCCCTAAATTGGATCCTCGTCACTCGGTGGGCTATCAGGGCATACAAATCATGGAACTCTAGTCAGATGACTGCATTGAGGCATTCTAAAAAGAAACAGGTGTGCCATGGTTAATAAGTTATACCTGGTGAGATGACTCAAGATATCACAAAGAAAAATCATGAAAACTCACACACAATCAGTTTTTTCTTACACAAAGTCTGAAATCAAAAGTTAGGGTCCTGGTGTATGGATACATCGGTCACTGCACCAACATTGGATTCCCTAAATAGAAAACCTTAGTCAGTACCCTTAACACTATTGCTTCATAGAAAAGATCAGAGTTCTAAGTTCAGCGGTATAACTGATGCCTCTGATACCAATTTTTCACGACCCGTCCCCTGAGGCCCGTGCCATGACTACCCCAAGCCTGCATTCCATAAGCCAGGGGCTAGCTACTAGCACCAAAGGCATAATTCCCAAAAACTCGGATGGCATTGCCTTTATAAACTATAAACAAACACAAAAGAGTACACATCTTGATATGAAACAAAAAGTAATATTGTATAATAAAAGAGTACTGAAATGTAAAGGGGCCGGAAATACAATTCCAACTGTACAGGACCAGGAAACTAGAAAAAAATATACAACTAAATAAAAGAAAAAAATTTGATGGTTCATCTTTCGGGATTCCTAACTGAAGGGTAGGTACAATTAGCCTCCTCAGCACTCCACGTCTTTCATTCACCTCCGTGTACTGATTCGTCGTATGGTCCACATCCCGGTACTGTCTAGTCCTGGTACTCTCAGCCTCGACCAGCACTATTTGTCGTCTATATCCAACACAATGAGGTGCGGGCATAGCCCATGCAGGGGTGAGTATAACGATACTCAGTAGGGACCCCAATACCCTCAAGGTCTCACACAATCCACAAAGTATAAATCAAAAATTATGAAATCAAAAGATAACCCCACATAGGTATATGACCATACATATACCTAAGTTATCATCTAATCCATCTCAATCATGTGGAAAACAAAAAAGTTACTGAATTAGCTCGCACAGGTAGACATATTTTTTGGAAGCATATAGTTTATTAGATGATAACGCATAATCATCTATTCTTTTGAACCCACTTAGGATCCAGGTACAGAAATCACAACTTTTGAACCCACACTGTATCCAAGAATAGTATTCATAATTGTCGAACCCACACAAGATCCAGGAATAGTAGTCAGAGCTATCGAACTCACACTGGATCAATGAACAGTAGTCAGAGCTTTCGAACCCACACTGGATCCATGAACAGTATTTAGAAATGGCAAACCACACTGGATCTAGGAAGAGTAGTCAGAGCTGTCGAACCCACATAGGATCCAGGAATAGTAGTTAGAGCTGTCGAACCCACACAGGATCCAGGAACATTAGTGAGAGCTGTCGAACCCACATAGGATCCTGGAACATTAGTCAAAGCTGTCGAACCGACACAGGATCCAGGAATAGTAGTTAGAGCTGTCGAACCCACACAAGATCCATGAAAAGTATTCCGAAATGTAGAATGCACACAGGATCCACAAACAGTCAGGGCTATCGAACCCACATAGGATCTAGGAAGAGTAGTCAGATCTGTCGAACCCACACATGATCTAGGAATAGTATTCAAAGTTATCGAACCCACACAAGATCTAGGAACAGTAGTCAGAAAGCAGTCGGTGGGTAGCTAGGTGGTCGGTGGGTGGCCCGGTAACCGGTGAGCGCATGGGAGGCCGGCGGCGGCAGGCACTCGGGAGGCCGGTAGTGGCTAGGATCCAGGAGGCTGAAGCACTGCGAGGGCAGCGCAAGTTGCGGAGTGTGTGGGTAGCGTGGTCCTTGCTTGTTGCCTCATCATTTCATCTCTATACCGAAAAAACTTCACAAAGAGATCAGCAGGGGGAGTCGGGCCATGTAAGTTTGTCCCACACCCTCCACATTTAGGATGATAGAAATCAGTTCATAAAGAAAAGAGAATGATAAACTTAAAATTCTATATACTACGTAATGATTCTTTTCCAAGCCGCAAATGTAAAATCAAGGAAAGCATTAACATGCAAATAAACCCCCTACAATTGTTCTATGTTTGTCGTTGTTGGTGCGGGGAAGAAGACAGATCACTGGGAAATGAAGAACGTTGTTAACATTGGGGTTTTCCTCGAACGTCGGTTTGTGCAACGACTCATCGTAGTCGAAGATGTCCTATGTCGGAGTAGGTTGTGAGGAAAGAAGTTGAAGTCACTCCTCAGCAGTGTTCTTCGTTGGAATGATGTGTTCTTAATGGAGGAAGTGTAATCCTCCAAGTGTTGGGTGTCGCGTCACTTTACCAGTGCTTCGTCGCATGGTGAAGCAATCTCAAAACCTCCTCCCAAGATTTCTATATTTAGGAGAGAGAGGGAGGTAGGTAACGATCGTTGGAATTTATAATAGTTCATTTATTAGAAACCATCCTAAATTCCAACAATGTGGTTATTTAAATTTAAAAGGAGTGAGCTAATTTAATTATCCTGGTGCAATTTAAGTGGTGTGTTGTCTATAATTATTTGTAGGATACCAAGAGGCCCCCCTACATTTAATAGAGACTTGAGAGGTTTCTCCCAATTAATGAGAGGATTCAAGGAGGTTTAAAAGCATAGGTGGTCCCCACCACCATAACATCTCTTGGGAGGTTATGGTTCAGGATGTCCCCACCCCCATAACCTCTCACGGGTGGTTAAGCTATTGTGGTCCGCACATTCAACATCCATATGGAGACTTTAACCAGAAAACATAAAAATAATGCTACACACCATTATTTATATTTAATTCTTTCACTAAATACCCAAATACTATCTTTTATTCCCGACTAACTCCCGCCGACGTGAATGTCTCCTAAAGAGAATATCGGCACTACGAGTTGAATAGTTCCCCCAAATTTAAATTCTGAGCACCGGTTCGAAAGTTATAAAATTCCCCTCACGCGTTTACTGAACGTACCTGAAAAAAGTTTAGAAAATTATTATCTATCACCATCGACCCACGTCGGTCGAGGTTAGGCGCTGCCTAGGTGAAATACACACCAACGAACCTAATAGAACTCTTAGATTTTCATTCCGATTGACCATTTAGAAGTTATAAATTTTAAAATAAAATTATTTTCACTTAATAATTTTATTTGCGGCCAAAAACTAACTTTATCTGGTGGAACATGCCAGAAAAAGTTAGTATCTTCATAAAGAAATCATACCCTCACAAGTTTAGAGGTGGTATCAGATTTTTAATCTGATTTACCCTTTGTGAGTTATAAGCATTTGAAAAATAAAATTATTTATTTATTTATTTTATTTACGATTATGCCATTTTTGGGTTATCTCACTGGAGGTCTGCACCGACTAATCTAAAGTTGCACTTACGGTAAACCCACCATCCTAAGCGCCGATGTGCCCTCAGATTTATGATCCGAGTAACAGTTTAAGATTTATTTTACATTTTTAGAAAAAATTCTTATGCATATTAACATAAGGTTAACAAAATTTCGACGGATCATTCCGAGAACTCCGGGCCATGGAATTGGTCTCCGTTAGATTTCACGGACTCGTAAAATTCCCATATATTTAAAAACATTACATTGATATACCATGTATTTACACTTGTCCTCTATTTTTCACACCATATAAACAATTCTTCATCCACTGAATACCCCAATAACATCCCAAATTCACCACCCCCCATACTATTAAACATATTATGGGCATAAATATATTCTATGAAGACATTTAGTGCAAATATATGGAGGTTTCCTGAATAAGAGGTAGCAATCGTCAATGATCATTTTTGTTTCATTTCTTCACTCACCTCTTTTAATTATTATTATAACATGATTGTATAATAAACATAGTATATTTCATGTGATTATATTTTTTTATGTTATGTCCATGACCTACAACCACATCCACTTCCATAAAATGGGTTATGAAATCATCATTTTTATGTACAGTGGATTATCATGTCACGAACTAATGTCATTCTTTTTTCCTAATCACCTATCATAGTTCAACATAATGATATATTAACTTTTTATATATGATAGTTATGATATTATTATTCTTCTATAATTATCATATAAACATAAATTAAATCATTCAATGTTGTGGGAATATGATAACTTCGCTCTTATGTTGGGCAGACTACTATCTCGCAAAGTGATGTGATTCGTTCACACATTAAATGGAATTTAAATTTAATAAGAAAATAGATATATATGAAATAAAAATTATTATTCAATGATTATATATATATATATCATTTAATTTTCCAACATTTATTCGGATAAGGAAATGGAAACAGTGTCTGTATGTACATTGGACCTACCATCTTCGTGAACGGTTTATTTTTTCCCCAATTAATAAATTCTATGGATTACTCTAAATATATATATATGATATATATATGTGTGATATAAATATCTTGGTTAAAATATTTTACATGGTGAAATCATGACCTATATAAGATCACCAAAAATTATAAGTCAGAACATACACAAAACAAAAAATATTTTTTTCCCGAAATGTTAATTTAACAAAGAATTATAAATAAACTGATAATACAAGTTTATAAGAAAATAATATATGGTGTTATTTATATGAATAGGGTTCTATAATAGATGTATATTAAAATTTTATTTTTTATAAATCATTTTTTAACCTATACGATTGAATTCAAGACTTATGGTAAGGGATTTCCATCTCACTTTTACTTTCTATGAGACAAAATCCATATTCACCACATGTTTCTTTTATGTGGTGTATATACTTCCCATGAATTTATTCTATGATTATATTACATAAGGCATTATTTTTATTCATGTATCCCTTTTAGGATCTCTCTTTCATGAGGTTTACTGTTCAAAATTTGAAAGGTTTTTTTGTTCCAATTTTTCTTCTTTGAGACATATGTTATGTTATTCACATATATTATTTTATAAGGTGTATATACTGAACCATTTACATGTATTATCATGAATTTTTTTATCCTTGTTATTTTTGAGGTTTCGTATTATCTTATTACTTCTTAGGGATTTTATTTCAAAGTAACCATAGTGGTAAATATTATATGTTATAAACTCATCCTTTATCAGGGTTGTTTAGGATATATTATTGATCATCAAATATTATTATACATCTATCGATAAACTCATGAATTTTATTCTCCTATTTTTATTTCATGAAAATAAATATTTTCCCATCATTTTCTTCACTTCATTTACTCAATAGTACAAAATATTCTTTTTAAGACAAATTAAATTTTGAGTTAAAACCCTTTTTCTTCTAAAACCATGTTTTCTAAAAAAATTATAATTTATTTTTCAAAAAATTAAATTTACTTATGTCATACATCTCTACCCATGATTTACTTTCTATATAAAAAATTTGAAATTAGCCTTATTTTCATTTTATAAAAAAATGTGTCTTTGGATTTTACCATAAATGTGAAAAAAATCTCTCTCTCTTTCATGAACATCAAGAACTATATTTCCCACTGTCATGACTACTCAATTATTTCAATATTTCCTTAAAATTATTCAATGATACTTTCAAATAAAAAAACATTAATATTTGTGCATTTTTTTAGATTTTATATGAATTTTTTCGAAGTAAAAAAGGATTTTCAAAATTTTTATATTTTAAATATATTTTTCAAAAAGTTAGGTAAATTTTACTTAGGAAATGTTTTAAATTATTTTTAAGGAATCATTTATGAGTTTTCATGATTATTTTAAAAAATGTATTTTTATGAAAAATATAGTTTTAAAAAAAGGTTTTCAAATAAAATATATCTTCTACAAGATAAGCCGGTGTAATCATTCAAAATAATTTTCCAAATAAGGCTATATCCTTTGATGTTACTTAAGTTTCAATGTAGGGATCTGAACTAAAGATGCCATTATTATTCTTTTTCTAAATGGTTGACTTTGAATAGAAGTTTATAAATCCCATTTGTCTTAAATAGGTTACACCATGATAAAATTAAAATGAAACCTTATTTTTTTCATAGCTTATTCTATAATAAAATGGTGAAATGATTATGATACCTATCTATTTTCCCCATGTTATGATATGATTAATGTTTTATGAAACCCTTTTCATTTCATGGGTTATGATATGATGATTTTTTATGATCTTCTAAAAGGCATATTCTCAATTTTAATAATGTGATTGGGGTTACAATATAACCAAGATTGATGTTAATGTTATAACCAAAGATGGGTGGGACCTATATCTCCCTAAAATTCAGTGGGTAAATATTTGTTTCTCATGGAATAAAAAGGACCAGAATGGAGAGCGAACCTTGTTCATAAAGATACTTTTTGCACTATGATGGTCTTGGGAGTGAACGTTGACTACTACGATGGTTTGGGGAGTGAAATCATTCAACTATGAGGAAATGACTACTAGTTTGGACGGTTGGGTGTCCTGCCAAGGATGTGTATCCTCTTATAGGGTTCCCTTAAAGGTTTTAGTAATGATCCTTGACTACTAAGAAAATAATTTTATGTACTTATTTTTATGTCAGGATTTTATGTCTTATACTAATATTATTCTCTCATGGATCATGTTCTTTGATTTTCCTATGATTATCTCTTGTGAACACCCATAAATTATTAAATTACTTCAGATTATGATCTTTTAATTGAAGGGTATGGTATTCAAATGTTATTCTCATGTTCTCATACCCTTATATTCATGTTATGGTTATATATCACATTTTTTTACCCTAACTGCGTATATGAGCTTACACTTTGTTATGTTTCTTTTCTATATATTATGAATAACTATTTTATGTATGATTTCTAAAGATTAATAAATTTATGGGATACATTTAATATATTTCAAAAATTAAGAAGATTAAATTTTATGTTTCCAAAGACACAAAACTATTATAGTCATCAGGAGTGTTTTTGTACAATGTAATGAATATTAATCTATAAAGATTTAATATTAATCTATTAAAATCTTGAGTCTCTATATTTAGACTATTGAGTATATAAATATATGAAAAAAAAAATTAAAAAATTTATTCTAAGTAAACAAATATAGGATAAGAATCTACATGTTGTTCTTCATAGATAGATCATATGATTTCATCATCAGAATCATAATCACAAACAATCTCGATAAACAATGAGATTGTATCATATAACACATACCACTATAGTAACTTTTGAATCATAAGATATATTCAATAGTAATAATAAAATGAAGCTTCAAATATATTTTATTTAATAACATTAAGGACATATAGTTTCCAAGGGGTGGTGCAAACACCATATAATAGTAATGAGTAGTGAATATGGAAATTTACTCATAGAATTAAAAGTGAGATTGGAGATCCCTTACCTTAAGTCTCTAAATTATCTGAACACATTAAAAACTCCTATAATATATATATATATATATAATAATTATATATATATTATAGAACCATAATCATATATGTCATACCATATACAATTTTCTTATAACCATTTTCACTCGTTAATTAACAATTCCTTCTTAAAATCGTGTTTTGGGTAATAATTGCTTCATTTTTCATCAAGGTTTCTGTGTGGTTGTTCAATTCATATTAATTTAATCATGGTTCCTAATATCCATAATTTTTTAAATTATATAAATATCATATATATTCATTACAAATTTATTTATAGTAATCTATAAAATTTAGAGATAGAACATGACTTACACCAATCATGGATATGGTAGGTCGTAGGTACCCATAAACACTATTTCAGTTTCCCGCAAAGATGAAATAAAATTGAAGTATATGTTAATTAACCTTTAAAAAAATATTTTTACATAATATTTTTCATATATATTTAGTTAATATATCCTTATTACAATCCTTTTAAAAATAATATTAAAAATGTATCAAATTGCTTTATAGAGGTTGTAGTTTACATGTACACCCAAGCAATGTTATCATTTTCCAATGGATTTGATCTTTAGAAGGTAAAATGTAACAATAAAATAAAAAAAATAATATTTTAATAACTATCACATATAAATAGTAAATACATCACTATGATTAGATGTGAGATACATTAATGGAAAAATATTTACATCGGTTCAGGAGATGGTAATTCACCAGACACATCATTGACAGTTTCATTTCACATTTTATGGAAGATGAAGAGGGTATAGGCTAATAAATTAACATAATAAAACCTAAATGTGTATTATATAATTTTATTATAACATAATATTTGAATAATATTTTAATGATGTGGAAGAAGAAATAAAATAAAAACAAAATTAGAATTTTATATCTTCTTTAGAGAACCTCATTATGTTTATACCTTAACCATTTATATAAGGGATTCAGAAAAAAATAAAGAATATAAGATATTTGGAGATAATAATGGAAAATATTAGTTCAGTTATTAGTTAGAATAAATGGTCTTTTAAGGGTGAATAGAATAAGATATTTGGTTTCCTTTTTCATGTGTGGAAGAGGACACAGTTGGATTATTTTAAATGAAAAAATTATACCCATGTTTTTCACTTCCCACAAGGATACAAAATGGTTGATTATCAATCAAAAAATGTTATAAGGTCAATATATGGTTATAAACTATAATTGGACAATTTTTTATATTCTTTTAACACTTATCTTTTTAGTTTAACCCCTAGTAAACTTGTTTTAACCATAACTACAGTAACTAATTTTTACTATTTTTACAATTAATTTTGAACAACAATTAATTTACCTTTTTGTATAATATTCATTATTATGATTAAAAATATGGAATAAATTTTTCCATATTCCATTCACATAAGTTGGAATTTTTTATTTAGAATTAAACTCGTAGGAAAAACAAAAAAAAAACACTTTTCCAAAGAAACAATTTTTATAAGTATAGAACGTTTTAATAAACAAATACCATATAAATTTTACTAAAATAACCAAATTTGTTTAATAAAAACATAATTTAACTAATTTAACATTTAGAATATTTTCAAATAATATGATACCTTTTTTATTCTTTAAATGAGAGTTTAGTATTTCATAAAAACCAATATTTTTCACTTTTCACAGAAAAATTATTCATTTCAAAAATTTTAAAAAAATTGTCCCTATGATATTTTTTACATATTGATTAAAAAAATGAAGTTAATTTTTTAAATAAATTTTTTAAATGTATCAAAACATAATTTTATTATATTTTCACAAAAATCAAAACATATCATTTTTTTAAAAAAAATATTATTTTCAAACCGTATACCGATTTACAATAAATTTTGTACTCATTTATAAATATATTTTATTTATCTAAAAAATTGATATATAATTTAAAATATATTGATATTCATAATTATTGCCTTCATGTTTAATTTCTAGGTTATAATAGTCATTTTAAATAACAATATTAATAGTATATCACGGTTTTAAAAACTCTATGTTGCGTGTTGTGCAATATATCAAAAAAATAAATTTATGTTCCCATGTTGCATCCTAAGGTAGGTGGATGCACCAAAAAAATATTGACTAATTGAGTGGTCTATTTTCTTATCACTTTCTATTTACAAGAAATAATTTCCACCAGATTTTACACTTATGAAATACCATTCCACAGAAGTATTAACAATGATTTTAGTGTATGTGATGTATATGTTATGTACTTTCTCAATATAAAAACATGGAATTCATTGTGAACCTATGAGAGGTTTGGTGTAAGAATCAATAGGTAAGCTAAGATATTGATACCATTAAGAATTTCAAAGGAACCTAGATACCTATGTATTAGTTTTCTTTTATTTATAAATATCATCACCATGTTCCAAGGAAAAGTTTATAGAAACACAATCTCACCGAATTCAAATTCTGGACCACATAAACATTTATCAGCATAACTTTTCTATCAAATTTATGAATTCCTTATGTGTTTTTGAGTAGATCTAACCAACTATGCAATTTTTTTTCAATCTCAGACCCCGATAGAATTATTTCTTAAAGTTCATCCCATAAAATAGGATTCTTACACTTATTCACATAAATTTATTCATAACAGTCTATATAAATTCTCGAGTGAAAGTTATTTTTATAAGAAAACTCAATAAGAAGAAATTATTAATCCCAAAAACATTTGATATCCATAGAACATGATATCATGATATCCTATAGTGCTTGAATTTTTCTCATTAAATGAATATTTTAATGGGGATGAAATATCGTTCATAAATTCAACTCAATAACAATATATTTCCAAATAATTCACTAAATCATTGAGGTAAATATCTTATCCTGATCAGATACAGTGAAATTTGGTAATTCATGATACCTAACCACTTCTTTATGTATATCATTGGAAGATAATACTAATTTGAATCTTCTTTTATAGGGATGTAGGTTTTTTAATTTTTATATTAATTGAATACAAACCATATAGAATTATCCTCTTTAGAAAATTTTGCAAGTTTGATGACAAAAACCATATTGATGTTTTCCCATTTAAATTCTGGTATAGGTCGTGCATGAAACATCCCCTTATAATTTTTTCTCACATACTTAACATGTTATCATACCATGAACCAAGATAAAAATTTATGATAACTCTCTTCAAGACATCCCACTAGAAATACTTCATCAAATAATTGAACATCATAATACTTCTTGGATGAATGGATAATGAAGAACTATGTTCCCCCTTTAATAGATCCTTCATCAAAATTGGTACTGAGGGGACACAAACATGGTTCCTAAACATTATTACTCCATCATAATCATGTTAAAACTCTAGAACATTTTTAGCCTTCTTATATATTTATACATCATCCTTCTAGGGATTTTAAATCTTCACTTGGAAAAATGGTCGAACACACATTTCAGAAAGAAAATATTAAACTCCTTGCATAAATATTTCTTGATCAAACATTTAAATATCCAGAAATATTGTATTTTTTTATCCTCATAATCTATAATCTAGCATGATCCTTTCGAATCAATGCATCAACCACCTTGTTATCTTTCCAAGGGTAGTAATGTACTGAGCATTCATAATATTTAATCAGCTAAAAATATCTTTTATGATTCAAGTTCAACTCCTTCTATGTGAATATATACATCAAACTTTTATGATCAGTATATATATATTATACTTTTCTATATAAAGATAATGCCTCTATATCTTCAATACAAAAAGTTATCACAAATAACTCCAATTCCTGGGTTGGGTAATTTTACTCATGAACCTTCAATATTCATGCATAAAAATATATAGCCAAGTTATTTTTTCATGATAACACATATCAATCCTTTCCTATAATAATTACTATACATTACGATCCCATCTACACTATAGGTTAATGTAATCATAGGTGTGTTGACTAATATTCTCTTTGCTTCAATGAAGTTTTCCTGACATTCATATTTCTAGAAAAACATGGATCCCTTCCAACTTAGAAATGTTATTGGATTATTTAGTTATGATAAATTATCTATAGAGCCTTGATAATACCTAGTTGAACTAATGTAAATTTGACTCTCATTTACCATGAATGATCTTGGAAACCATTTAATGCACTCATTCAATGATAAATCCACTAATAAACCCTCTGCTAATATTATATGACCAAAAATTACAGCATTTTATATCCAAGATTCAAACATGGTAAATTTTTCATACACTTTTTCCATCATTAAGGACATTAATATGATTTTCCAGTGATCTTTATGCTCTTACATTATATTAAGATATATAAGAATATCATCTATAAAAACTATTAAAAATTGATCAAGGTAATCAATGAGGACATTATTTATTAAATCCATGAAGAAAGAGGGGCCATTAGTAATACCAAATGGAATCATTATATACTAATAGTGCTTATAAATTATATTTAACATTATCGTGGGTATATCCTCCTTATTGACCCTAGATTAATCATATATATAACAAATGTCAATCGAAGAAAATTATAGAGCTCCAAGCATATAATCTTAAACATTTTTATTTTTAAATTTCCCAAGTTTATGAAAGAATGTGATATATATATAAATATGTATATATATATATTCTATAAGATTATAATTTATGAAGAATATGATAGAGACATTAATGAAATTTTATGGATTAATCATTCTCATATATAGTGAAAAAATATGTCTCAAATAAAAAATACATGGGTTTTCTTTTAATTAATGTATTGTCTATATTTTCTTATAGAATATTCCTAGTATATGGTTGGAATTTATTTTAATGAAATATTTTCATTAATTCTTGTCTTTAGGTTTTCACTTCCCTCGAGCATCATAGTTGGTATCATAGTTAGTTTTAGATTACTTTTTAGAATAAGATGTCATTGATTAAGGATTATATATGAGATATAAATGTTATAAATGGGTGATAAGTTATGGTTGATTCTAATTTAAAAAGTATACATAAGCCTTTGGTTTATTTGAGGTAATATTGAATATCTTAGGGATTAGGATTTGTGAGATTTAGGGAGAACCTTAGGGATAAGTCTAAGTATATGATAATATTATAATGTTTTGGTAATGTATATATTATGCAGTTCCCCTATAAATTATATTCCTGACTAGATACTAGAAAGTGGAAGTGTCTATGGAAAAGACACACATAGGTTTAATCATCCTGATATAGGTTAGTTGAGTATCAACTCAACCATCACTTTATTTCATAATGAGTGGGTATAAGACTGCACACCTAGTTAGACTCTATTTGGAATATGATTTGGTATTCACATTTTCATTAAAGGCCATTATAAAGGTTTTATTATGTTAAGGAACTGGGTTAATAAATATATTAGAATATGAACTAAATAAATATATTTTGATTTGAGATTGAATTAGGTTGAACCAAATGATAACATAACAATTTCAAAGAGTCATATATTTTGAGGTTGAATTTTTCATATAATAATCTTATGATAATTATCATATTGTTTTAATCACTCAAAATTAAACCCTTGTGGTTTTAATATTGGAAAAACCAAAAGAATACAAGTTAATAACAATTTTTTTGGACAATAAAAAAAATTTCCCATCGAGTAACAAAAAATGATAAGAGGTAAAGAGATAAATCTTTTCATTATTTCAAACTAGATATCAAGAATTATGATTAAAAATGTGATACAAGTTGAGTATCTGAACACATAAAAGAAGACACAGATATAGTAGCAAGTAATTTCATAAGCTAATATTATAAAGAAAATAAAATTCAATTTTTTATATGTAAAATATTTTGTAAGAATCATCAATTGGAGTTTCTTAATAGAACATGGAAGTGTTTTATGGGCATAAAAGGAGGGTATATACAAGAAAAAGGTTGTAAAAAATGAATAGTTTAAGGATCATAGTGAAAAGAAATAGTGCTTTTATGATGGTAATCCCAATAGTTTAATGTATTAAATTTGGAGAACATGAACATTAACCAACTCAATGACCAGGTAAAAGGGATAAAAAGGATTATAGGATCCAGAAACATAAAAGTATAGGGAAATATGATCCAATAAAAACTATGAAAGTGGGTTCTAAAACTTAAATGAAATTAGGAATACAGAACACTCACTCAAGGACTATGAGTTTTGTATTTGTATCTTATTCATCACACCCATCTATACCAAGAATATTTTAAAAGAACATAATATACCTAGATAAAAATAGGTTGAGTTGATAAAAAAAAAATTAAAGGTGTGATTATGGTTCCCCAAGTATATAACTCTTCTATAATGGATGTTTATAAGAATATTTCCAATAAAATTCCTTATCCTTCCTTTAACTTAAGTTCATGTGACATTAGGCATGGATTGGTTATCTAACTATAGTGGTTGGGATAATTTCCATGATATTAAAATAAAATCTAAAAATCAACTCATTCCCACTTAATAATATAAGGTTAACTATAAAATCCATATTCAAAATTAGTCACATTATATTGGGTTATTTTCATAAAATGGTTAAAGGAAAACGTATTTATATTCTTATTATAAGGGAGAAAATGAGTTCACTATTAAAACCAAAGATAGCATGGATAAATCTCATTCTAAATAAGATCTTAACACATGTTGTCCCTTAACTGGTTAAAAAGGTGATAATTAAATTGTGGGTAAGTAGTTTATTTAAGGGGGAATGTTATGCCCTTGGATTTCACTAAGTATTTCCATAATTTAATATTATATTAATAACATTCCCAATAAGAAATGTAGAAATAAAATTAAAATGTGATAAATTAAAATAAAATTTGACCATTATAATTAGGCCAATAAATTAGAGGGAAAAAATAGGTGACTATATTATGAATTATAAAAATAAAAAATAAATAAATGGAATTGGGTAGTGGGATTCTTTCTTATAAGGCTCATTTTTTATTATTGATAGAAGGTATCTTTGATAGGGTTTTCTCTGTAACCCAGACCAGTGGGCCATTGAATCTTACAAATTAAGGTTCTTTGAGAATATATTTACTTCTAAATAAACCGTCTATATGTGGGTTAATGTAATTAGGGAGTCATTAGTTCATTCTGATTCCTCAATTGAAAGATTATAATGTAGATTTTTCACTTATTTTATATCGATAAAATGGTGATATAGGACTATTGAACATGTACAAATTAGTATTTTAACATCTACCATCATCTGTGACTTTTTTTATGAGAAGACAAAACATTCTATAAATCATGAAATTGATTTCTTTCATTTGTATATATATTGATTAGTGGTGATTATAAGATATAATACATATTTTATTATAATGGGATATTATATTAGTTTAATGGATTTTATCATATTCTGTAGAGATAACCTTACGGATATTTATTATTAGAATTATATTAAATAGTTTCAAGATTATATTTACTTTTATTGATTCAGGTGATGTTTTATTCTCCCACATGATTTTTTATACAGTCACATGAGAATAAAATTTATATGATATTCATGTAAAAATTTATAGAATTACTGTGATAAATTGCATCAAAAAGAGAGAGTATGATTTTTGATAGTGATAATATTTTCAAAAAAATAAGATTTTATCAAGAGTATATTAAAGAGAATGATATTATATGAATGAAAACCTCATGTTAGGGTAATCTTATTTAATTTTAAAAAACTTTTGATATTACCTTGTGATTTAAAATTAACTACTAAAATTAAATCAGGTGTAAATAAAAAATATATTATTCATTCCTAATATTGAATATTTGTTTGATTATAAAAATATACCATGATAGTTTTATCAGATAAGATCAGGATATCCTAATCATCCACTGTGAATAGAGGATGTCCTAAAGAGATAATATCATAGTCATCACAAATATTATAAATGTTTTATAATTCCAATTTGATTAGTGTACACATTGAAAATGTTTTTACGCTCAAATAAAAGGGTTTTATAATTTTATCTAATTTTTTTAGAAATGTTCAATGACTTTTTCCCTCATTATAATAATTATAATATGGAAATAATTTTTAGATCATAGTAAAAAATTTATTAGATCATTAAATCTATTAAATACATCTAAATTTTATATTTCAAATAATTGATGTTAAATTTATAGGTCATTTTGTATCAAAAATGATAAATTAATGGATCCTCATAAATTTTTTGTTGGGATATATTGAGAGGTTCCCAAGAATATGTTTGATATCTAGAGTTAATTTGGTATTAATGTATGTTACACATGCTTCTTCAAGGATGTTTTACCCATTTAAACACCTACTATTCCCATAACATTAATGATTTTAAAAATAATGGGGGGTTGCTTTAGAAAGACACAATATAATAAATTATGAAAATGCTTATTTAGATTATTATTTTAATATGTCTTGAATTATTATAAGGGTGATTGATGTGTTTTGAAGAATTATGTGTGGGAATCCAATCCATAACGATTTCGGTGGATCAAATAGATTTATAGAAGTATCTTTATCTAAGGCCACATGATAATAATTATAAATCCCATAATATTAAATATATTTTGGTAGTATATATATATAAGTTTTTGTGTATATACTTGTATTTGAATAAATTGTAAATACACACTGATCACAAGATTCTAAAATAAAAAATTTCATATAGGTATATAAACCACTAAGAGATAAAATTATATAAATATAGTGTCCTAAAAGTGAGTTATTGGAAACAATTGATGAAATACAACATGATTCACTAAAACAAGACTACAAAGAAAGGAAATATTTTTTGTTATTCATGGTCTTCACTTTTAAAAATAAAAGACATTATAAAAAATAGTGCATGTTTCTTATATAAGGTGATATGATACTACATCAAGTAATAGAAAAATTCAAATTGATGAAATTAAGAAGGTTAATCTCTACTGATGAGAATAATTTGAAAGAATTTTCATATAAGGATTTGGTGATTTATTTTCAAACCTCTATTACATAATAACTATTAATGGTTATTCAAAATATTGTCGGGAAACAATTATTTTAAGGAAACTTATGTTTTTTATCAGCTTTACTAAATTTATTTTAGGAATATTAAGGTTTTACAAAATAATAAAAATATGATTTTTACCATTAATAAAATAAACCACGAACTTTCACTAGTATGTTTCATTTTTCATGTTCATATAGAATAAATATAGAAAATAAAGTACTCTTAAGGGGAACACTATATATAGTTCAGATAAAGTGTTATTTTTAGAATTTATCTTATATTTTATAAAATGATTTTATTTATATTTAGTTTTTATGTTCGTTATATTATGGTCACTTTAATGAATGAAAAACACTAAGAGGCTGTGAATCAGTGCTGAAAACATTTATTTTTTCCAAAAAAAATGTCTTGTACTGATGGTACAATAATCTCTCTCGAATTTCATTTTTTTATTGATTTTTAACAAGCCACTTCATGTTAAGAAAGAATTAATAGACCTTGTTCAACTATCAAGTACCATAAAAAAGAGAGTACAAATTTCAAGGTTCACAAAATAATGGACATGATAGGGATCTCGTATATTTCCACAATAGATCCCCATTATATAGGTTAGGATAGGCCAAGATAGTATCTTCACATGTGGTGGTGATAAGTTCTCGGTCTACAAAAATATAATCATAAGAGTATATATTATAATCTAGTTCATAAAAAGTGCAGAAAAAAAACTCAAAAATTCAATTACTGAGTTCTAGGAGAACCCTAAAAAATCTCTTCAGAGAAACTTTATCTTCATCCTTAGCTTAAAGGACTTTAGATTCATTAATTTAATTTAATATTTGTTCCATATAGACTTTAAAAAAATATCATAAATGATTTTCACCGTTTTAAATGAAATGTGAAGTCAATGAGAAGTATGTTGAATATAGACCTCCTAGGGAAATGAGGTAATCCTTTGGGTATGAAAGGTACAACATTTCCTTTTTCATTAGTTCCTTTAATTTTTTATATTGAATAGGATGAACATGGGGGGTAGTTAATTCACTTTACGTTTTCAAGCTCCAATATAACTCTTGGCCCATGATTCTTAGGAGTCAGTTCTTAGTTTGCTTCTACCGCCTACTACTTATGAGTAATTCCAATAGGTTTTCCAACTAATCTAGTAATAATTGTTCTTTAACGGTTGGAATAATACTTATACTAAAAATTCATCATCCATTTATTGGATTAATACTCCTTTAAACCAAATCCACTCCTCTTCATATTCTTCATATTATTGTATAAAAACACATCCACCAGTTGATCCTACTTAAAGTCAGATGAATCCTTGGAATCAGATTCTATATTAATAGAATTTGGTTCTTGGAATAATCCTTATTATCAAAAGCATCTCATTCCACAGATCTTAATTCAGTAAAATACATATCCATAGACTACATAGCTATAACCTTCTTCCATAATATATGTCACCCATACAATTGTCTTTCAGATTATTAAATGATTAAATGATTTTCCTTGAGTAGAGTGAACCTACAACTCATATTCTATGGAATGCAAGGTTCCTACACATGGAGACAAACTTTCTAATACACATAGTGAATAGATAAAATGATCCACACACAAAAATTATAATGGATTCAAATTAATGTAGGTGACTATGTCTCCATTGTTTACTTGCTATTATCCTACAAAATAGATAACCACTTATTAAAAAATATTCCACAGATAATGGAATGTTCTTAAAAAATTTACAATAAAGAAACCAACCAGTTTAACAAGAACCAAATTATTAAAATAAATGAGAAATTTAAGTCTTCTTGAATAATTATCAATAAATAAAGATCAAATATCTAAATGATTTCATTAATCTAATATTATTCCTATGTGTAATGTCCTGAACCCCCCTGGACATTACTTTTCCAAAAATAAGGCTCCACCAAGAACAGTGGCACCAGCCATGGTGGCACTGTAATGATGGAACTGGTCACGGTGGCACCATGATGATGGCACTGGTCACGGTGGCACCGTGACGATGGAACCGGTCACGGTGCCACTGTGACGGTGGCACGGGTCATGGTGGCACCTTGAATGTGGCAACGATCATAGTGCAACCTTGACGGTGGCACCGGTCACGGATGCACGGTCAGGGTGACACCGTGATAGTGGCATCGTGTCCTCACCCAGCGTTTTCTTTTTCCAGTCCCACTCCTGCAATGTAAGTTTTAACGTAAATTAATTCTTTTACCATTTTTATAGCCATTTAAAGCACATAATTAATTAATAAAATTCCAGAGAAAACTCCCTAATGGGGGTTATTAAATTACAAATTAATATCATCGTGTGTAACTTCCCACTCGTGTAGGAAGCCACAATCCGTTTTTCAAGGTGCTCAAAATTCCATATCCCGATCTCCACTTTATATCTTCCTCTAGAGTTTTCCTTTTTCTTCTCAGTTTAATTTTGTTCTTCTACCTGGCGCGCTTGGATTCCTCCTTCCCGTGGCTTGTGGTGCACCTCTGCTGGATCATTTTGCACGTCTGGGAGTCCATGGAATTCCTCCCCTACAAGCCACACATCCCCTATTCCTAGTGAGTGGAGAAAACCATTGATCTTTGATTAATTAGGTAGTGATTTTTCCTTCGTCTCCCTTTTCTGTGTATCATGTGGGGTGGTTATGCTATTGTTTCTGTCGGAATGGGATAACTAAACCTTAACAAAGATAATAAAATGGTTGTTAATGGATGATGGGGTGTGTTTGATTTTCTGTTGTACTCTTTTTAATTGCTATATGTTGTGAACTATATGAATTTATGCCTTCTGAAAATCATGGTCGTTGGTGGTCTTTCTCTGTGCACTAATAAACTCTTGTCTCTTGTGATGATTAAATGGCCGTAGCATAGGAATTTGTTAATCAAGTGAACTCAGTGGATTAAATGGATTCTCTGCAAACATATACCCTTGTGTGGTCACCCCGGTTAACTTACAGAAATAGGAAATAGATAAATATTGTGCTTGAACCTGGAAGTTTCTCTACTCTGTTTTGGTATTAGGTGAATTGTTTTGTTTGTTTTCTCATGGGGTGATATGGGTGAGGAAGGGATCCTCTTATGTGGCACATTTGCTGGTTGTGGATCTGGTGTTGTGGTTGCTCTGCTTATGTCATGAATTGGGGTGGAATCCTCTTATATTGTGAAACCTTTTTATCCATAGTTCTGAGGATGTGGGGTCTGTATCTTGAATCCTTCTTTGATTCTAATACTTAGAGGGATCTCAAATTGATGTGAATTTACAAAAGACATAGGTGTGAATGATTAAATTGATGTTGGCTGTAACTTTTTCCCCTAGGCTTGTGCTTGTGCGTGTTAGTTGACCAGTAGTGTATAATTCAACCAAATGGGATCACTTGAACATGAAAAAAATATTAGTTCAATGGGGATTTAGTTGGGAGTGATTTGTTACTTGGCCATGAGTGTCAGGCATCTTTTATGAATGAATAGTAACAAGGGTATTTGTACTTAGGTTTTGGAGACCCTAGGTTGGATGAGTGAATTTTACCTATACATATATTTTATTTCTTATGTTTCTTATTCACGCCCCACCCAAGTTGAGAACTTTGTGCCTAACACCCCATTTCATGGGGAGGGTGTTTTTTCCAACACTCCTATGAGTGGCCGGTTATTAGCTCTTTTTATGATCCCTTTCCCAAATAGCCCAAGATTCTTTGGGCAGGCCGTGTCAACCTGAAGTCCATTATTAGCCCAAGAATCTTCATGCATGGTAGTTGTGGTGGTTGGACTAGGTGTTTGTGGGTAGGTTGTTTCCCAAGTTACTTTGAGATGAGGTCCAGGTGTCTACGGGCATTGAAGTAGTTGTTCGGGCCCAGGTGTCTTCGGGCGTGGTAGTAGTTGTTCTAAACCAGGTGTTTGTGGGTGTGGTTACGCATGGTGGTTGTGGCCCAGGTGTGTGTGGGCAGGGTTTGGTAGTGGGACTGCAGTGGGAATGGAGGGATTGGTTCGATGCGTAGGATGTCTTTAATAAGAAGTGGGAAAGTGGCGTGGGGTACCCAAATATCGATGTGCTATTACTATAATTTACTTGTCTTGGGTTATTTGGGGAGTGTTCCTTTGTGAGACTTGGGTGGATAGTTTTCCTTTCTAGGTGATTTGATTTTTCTTTTCTCATAGGGAATTTGAATGCCTCTCCACTTGTGCACGAGAGTCTTTGGTTTTCCCTTCTGAGTGTACTTGTATGCTCACCCTATGTATATAAAATTACTTTCATGATTCCAAGAGGATTTCAGGGATCGTGTGGGACCGTACTAGCTCGGACCTCGGGGCAGTTTCTGTGGTCGTTTTAATTTTCTGGGTTCTTTAACTTTGGTTTCTTTGAGGCATGTATTATTTACTGTTGAACATGCATATTGGAATGGGTTAATTTTGGATTTACCCTTACTTTCAACTTTGGTATTGTTGGGATTGTTGTCTTATCTATCAATACAATAAAAACAAAAAGAGTAGTACCTTCCATTTTGTGTGAGGTTCTATACCCTTGGTTCTAGTCGTCACTCGGGGACCTATTGAAGGCGGGTCTTGGGAGTCATTATCTCTCCTTCAACTTAAAGAAGGAAGGGTCTTGCAAATCGTATGTCCCTTCCATCCTTTTGGTGAAGGCGGGTCAGGACAATATGTTTCATAGAATTATTCTCATATTTTCCTCTCTACCATTGAATTCCCATTATCTAAAAACATTTCTATCTCAATAATCTATTAATTTTCAACATATTTTAAAATATCCACACCCATGAATTGAACTTGATTCACCAACTAATTGGTAACCAAAAATTACACAAGGATCTTGTAGTAACCATCAAGTCACGTGTTAGAAACTATGCTTTTAATATACTAAAGAAACATTGATGAAATCTATAAACTACATCATCATTGTATAATGTGTCTAGTAGTGGCATGAAAACCTTTAATAGCTAACACCCCAAAAAAACTCTTCCCAATTTTGTGGTGTTTGGTAATCATTGAAGTAAAATTCACTACAACCTTCATAATCTAGTTTGATTTATAAAAACATTTGTCTTGATGTTATATTTTAATCCAATATTCTCATCTCAGGACATCAAATTACAATTGTATGATCATCATCACCGTGGAGTGGTCTCTTTTTTCAACTTAATTATAGCGAAAAAATTTCTCAAGGTAGCAATTTAATGTATTGTTTTGTTTATGTTTGTTAAAATAATTGGTTATGATGATCAATTGTGGATTTCAACAGAGATTTTTTACAATTAATTTTGAAAATATCCAAGACAAAGTAATGGATTGTTATAAAATGATATAGAAAATTTCCTATACAAGGTGGCATTATTTCTCGGTTTTGGCCAAATTTTTGGGGTCCAAAATATAGAGGATGACTCAAGATTCATGAAAGTATAATTTTCAAGGATTACTCAGAAAATTATTGAAAAATAATGGAATTTATAATTTTTGTAGTTTCTATATGTTAATGTGATTCAGGAAGGGTCAGTGTTTCCCAAAGATTTTCAGCTTCGTGTAGGATGTTAGAGTCACAATGGAAAAAAAATTATGGTACGCCATAATGAGAAGCTTCACAAAATTGAAATTTTCATATAATATTTCATGTGCATAGATAGTTTTGAGAAAAATAATTCATTGGTTCATACAATTTAAGTGGAGATGTTGAAATATTTTAAGGGGGTGATGTCTATTAATAGGCATCAACCCCCATATAGTTGAATAGAGGAATCCTTAACAAAAGTCAATATTCTTTGACTTCATTATGGTTATTCGTGGAGTGTTTTTCATATGTGAAATATTTAATAAGATAATATGTTTAAAAAATGGATGTTCGTAAAGGTTATGTATGTTTCTTCAATGTTTTTAATATTTTGAAGTCAATGTCATTTTAGATAAATTTATGAGCAAAAAAAGGTTGTGTAAGATTAGTGAATGTTTTGAGAATCATGAAAGTTGTAAGATTTTTGAAAGGATTGGGATTAGTGAAAGTAACGTGTTTTGAGAAAGTGTTAATCTTTTCAAAAATTGAGAGCATTGTGAAAGAATAAAGTTTTTTTCAGAATTGTGAAGCTTCACAAATTTTGGAAAAACGGTTTTCATAAAAGTAAATCCTACATGAACCAAAATGGGTTTCCAAAAAAATATATTGTAAAGTGGTATTCATCAAGTGAATGAAAGTTGAAATTAATGATAAACCATATGAGGTTTAAAACCTATTTCTTCACGAAATAAAAAAAAATTACTCTTCTAAAGGAGTAGTGAGAACACTTTAGTAGAGGGAGTAGTGAGATTTCAAATTTTAATTAGTTGTAAACCAGGAGGGATAGTGATTATAATTCAAAATTTGTAACAGCAGCGTGCTTTAGTGGATTTGGTAGATAAGAATATTTCATTTTTATGATCCTTAGAAGTTGCCTAGTGTATGTGAACAAAGTTAAATTGATGTGTCTCGTTCATGATTTCATTTCTACTCATGCATTGATATGGTTCAGGGATAAAAGATTATTTTGTTTAGCAATCAAAAATATCATAAGGGGTAGTATTTAATATTTATCATACCATGATTCACCACACCCACCTCCCCCATTATGATATTTAACAGGTGGGGATACCAAATATTATGAGAGAAAAAATTTAATATCAGTGTTTATATATCAATGGTTTAAATGGAGGTTGTCAATCATAAAGGGATTATAATCTTAAATAGAAAAAATTATAAATAATGAAAGAATTGGATGAATAATTAATTCATATATTTAGTTATATATGTATTTACTGTATTAATTCATGTTATTTAATCATGTGTGGACAATGGTTCTTTATCAAATGAAGACCAAAGGAATTTTGTAGCAGAATCAGAGGAATCAATGCATATGTGGGGGTATTTAAAAAGAAATATAGAAATAGGTGATGTCATGTAAGTCAAATAATTCTATGTGGTAAAAAAGTAAAATATCTATGAATTTCATTCAAATTTTAGAGAATAAAAATTTTAGGTTTTGTGGAAAAAATATGAGGACATAAGAATGAACTCCAATGACGTTTTAGATGTGTTATTTGATCAGATGAATATTTTTTGAAGACATGAATGTTCATGGATAAAGTATGAAGTTATAAAGATCATTAAGCATGACTTGATAATACTTCCCCCACAGTTAAATATAAAATTATTTGTACTAGAAGATAATGATCCAAATGAACTGACACTGGACTTCCTACACAATATTCTTGTCGTATAAGAGATAAGAAATAAAGATAGTCATTCTGTTGAAAAAGGGAAGTCCAAAGAGGTAGAATTAAAGGACATAAAGAATCACATTATTGAATATGAAAATTAAGAAGTGGATATGGATGAGGTTATGTGATTTCTTCACCCAAATCTAAAAAATGGAAAAAAGGAATGTTCAAAGGTGACCTTCCAATTGTATACTATTGATGTGGAAAGGTTGGACAAACTAAATCATGGTTCCCCCAATAGGTTTTAAGATGAGGAAGAGGATAAATTAGAAATTACCCTGAATGTTTCTTCATTCTATGTGAAAGGTATGAGAAAAATTAAGTATAATTTATTCAAAAATAATAATGGTCCTTCAAGAAAATTGATAGTTTAGGGGAATCTGACATTAAAGAAATGGAGAAATGTATGTATCAGTAAAAAATGCTATTATGGAAGTTGTAGGTATCTCCCAAACAAAAAATGAAATAAAAACTAATGAAGAATTTTTCAAAGGAATAATTGGTCTCCATATTGAATTAGAATCCACTCTTGAGGAGATGGATGTTTAGATAGCTAGAAAAATAAAGTGAATAAAGTTGTTCATGATGTCAAACATTATATGCAGTAGTAAAAATAAAATAATTCTATGCTAGAGTAATAAATTGAGATGATTAAGTATTCAATTATAGATAACTAAGAAAATGTCATTGAGTACAAAATAAAATTTGAAGAAAAAATGGGTGATCAATGGTATTATTATCAATAAATCTAACGTACCAAAGAACATAAAGAGAAATTACTTGATCTTTGATGAAATTTAAAAGACAATGAGAGACTCTTAACTCAAAATATTACATTGGTAAATTAGATCACTCTTGTGACAAAAAATATCAATGTTGGGTATAGTGATCATATAAGATATAAGAAATAGTCATTTACAAAGGATAAGGATAGTATGTGGCTTTATTACAAAAAGAAAGATGTGGTGATTGAAGTTAGACTGCAAGATACCACTCTATTGTTAAAAATTTATTTGGTTACAAATAATAATTAAAAACTCATAAAACCTATGAAATAACCATTTCTATAATAATTTACATGAATAAACCTCGTATCAGTAGGCTATTTATGTTGAAATAAGTAAAATTTTCAAAATTTATGTTCAATTTTAAAAATTTATCAAATAGAACTAAACCAAAAAATGTAGACACATAATGTTAAATATTTTGAGAATGATTTTGATGGTCATTTTTTCTAAGGTGCAGGATTGAAACACATGTCTAGATATTTCTCATAAAAAATGTATATGAATTTACTAAAGTGGACAGAAACTAGTACTAAGCAGTAGCTCAATGATTCATCAAATGAGTTGAAAACAAGAAACTGATTTTTAACTCTATAGAATGAATTCGGTCCATTATACTCCATGGATGATTGACATTATCAATCCGTAAGGGAAATGAAGTCCAATATGAGGATCAAAAAAAATATATGAGTAAATAGTGGTTCATGATATTTCCCTTGAAGCATCATATCATGTTTGTGTATAGATCCCTGATAGTGGATGCACATCCCATATAAATGGCAATAAGGATATTTTTCCAAGAATCAAATTTGATAAAGAGGGTGTTGTGAAATTTTGAGATGATGAATTCCTGAAATTTATTGGATTGAGAAAATAAACATTTTGGGGAAATAATATGGGATGTGCCGATTTCTTGGTCATTAAAGGCCTCAGTTGCAAATTTTTAAGTATTAGTCAACAGTGTGACTCAAGTAATTCTATATGCTTTAGAAAAAAATTATGTATCATTAAATTGAAAATATGCTACAATTGTTTTATAGTAAAATCAAATTTATTAGAAATCCACCTTGTGTATGGATAAGAAGACATGTGATTTCTATCCAAGGAGAAAGAAAACAAGTTGTGGCATAAATATCTTGGACACCTATATCAAAGATCCTTGGAAGATCTAGTAAATTGTGATGCATCTCAATAAATCCCCATCTTATCACATGATCATAACCACACATGAAATGCTTCTCAACAAGGGAAGATATTTAAAAGACATATAATGAAACAGAATGAAAGTAAACCAGAGTGATTGATTGGGTTCATATAGATGTGTTTGGACTTCTCTCAACAAGATGCATTAACTATAAGAGGTATTATGTTCTTTTAATTGAGGAATTTAATAATATGGCATGTATTTTTTTAATTTCCCACAATTATAATATGTTTAATTTTATAAAATAATATTAGAGGGAATATGAAATCATTCTTGGACATAATATTCTGATATTTTTTATTGATAATGGTAATGATTTCACAGATATCTAACAATAGGAATGTCCCTAAAAATATGAAATAAGGAATTAAATTTTTTTAGTGAGAAATCCTCAACTAAATGGGGTCACTTAGAGGAAAAAAAGATCATAAACAACATGGAAAAAATAATTCTTATTGAAAAACACTAACCATATAAATTTTGGACAGAATTAGTATTTATATCAGTCTACATATCAAATTTGGATTTTGTTTCTGAAGGAAGAAAAGACTCTATATGATCTATGGTCTATAAGGAAGCCAACATTTAAATATTTTTAAATCATTAGATGTACTCTTTTTATTAACAATAAGGATAAAAATAATAAATTTGGATTAAGTGGATATGAGATGATATTCGTTGGTTATTCAAGAAAAATAAAACCATATAAATACTTTAATAAGAGGTATGGTAAAGTAGTTGAAAAAAATGTTGTCACTATAGTATATAATGAATAAAATATTCAATGACATAGTTAATAGCTCCTTGATGATAGTGATGGAGTGGAAAGAAATATAGGGGGATTAGAAGTGGAAAATAATGATTCATAAGAATACTTTGATGATGAGAAAGTGGATTTCAAATCTAAATATTTAGGGAAGGTGAATATTTGATCTAAACTTGATAGAAAAAACTTATTAGTGATCAAGAGTGCCAGTTAAAACAAGGATAATTAAGTCTTTACAGTAAGCAAACTTCATATATCAAGTAGAGCCTATATAATTTTATAAATTGGCTGGAGAAGACAACTAGGTTTAGGCTATGAATAAATTGGTAGAAACAATTTAGGAGAATCATACATGGGATATTATTTCAAGACCTGTAGATATGAATTTCATTGAGACCAAATGTGTCTTATATAATAAACTAAATGAATATAGATTGGTAATTTAGGAAAAATGATGACTAGTGTGAAAAGGATACTCTTAGATTGAGGTAATCAAAGTTGATGGCTTGTTTTTACCTATTTTAAGGATCGTTCTATCCACATATTCATAGTCGTACTTGTGAAATAGAAGTGAAATGTTTTCAAGATAGATGTCAATTAAATATTTATTAATGTGGTTATCGAAGAATAAGTGTATATCAAGAAGTAAAATTATTTTCTCATTTATGAAGATGAGCACAAATTTTTTCATCTAAGGAAGGTTTAATATGGGTTGAATCCATCATCGAGACCATGGTATTCAATAATTGATCTGTTTTTTATGAAGATTGGTTTTTAGTGGTGGATTTGATTAGAATATTTATATTAATAATTAATGTAATAAAAATATGATGGTTGTAGTATATGTTGATGAAATAATATTTAGTGGATTAGATGAAGATTCGGGAAAAAAATCATATCATTATATAATTGTGAGTTCAAATTTACAATGATTGGTTAAATTACCTTTTATTATGTTTTACATGTGTCATAATGAAATAATGGAACATGTATTTCTCAATAAAAATATGAAAATGGGTTTTGAGAAGATTTTTAATGGATAATTCTATGAATATGACCACTCTAGTGGCTACCTGGAAGAAACTATCATGAGCTAATGATGGAAAGGTGGTTAATGTCAAAGGATTCAAGAATATCATTGGATGTATGTTGTATATAATAGAGATATTACCCTAAATTGTTATTTATACATGAAAATATATGTGGTATAAAATTAATCCCAATGAAATCCACTTGCTATAAGTGAAGAGATTAATTCATTATATCAAATTCAGGGTGGATTTGGTCTTGTTGTTCAATAAAAAATCTCAGCAAGGGTTTTTGGGTTATACAGATACAGATTGGTTCAGTTTGGAAGATGATATAAAATCAATGTCAGGTGGTGCACTCTATATTAGATGATAGTGTATTTATATTCTAAGTAAGATAGAAGATTTAATTTTATTGATCACCATATATGTTTAATATATTATTTCTACTCAAGATTTCAAGCAGTTGTTATAGATGAAGCAAGAACATGAAGATATGGGAGTTCAAGTGAAGTCACTTATCATAATTAATTATGATAATTGAAATTCTATAAATCTCAACAAAAATCTATTCCATCACTCATAGATTAATCACATTGAAATTAAGCCTAATTTTTACAATGATTAGGTGATTTATGGAATTCTGTTGTAGGAGTTTGTGCCTACAGAACTACGGGTTACAAAAATTTTGACAAAGGCCTTACAAAAAAAGGAATTTGAGCATAATTTACTTGATCTTGGAGTTTAGTCAACTACCCACACTTGAAAATCATGTATTTGGGACCCCCTATCCTTGAGGTATAGTCTGTTTTCTATTTTTTTGTTGTTATGTGTTCTTTACAATGTTGTATCCAGAAAGGAGTGACTATTTGGTTCACTGAAAAAGGGGGAGGAAATATCATGATCAAGATAGTGGGAGATAAAAATATTGGTATCAGTAATGTAGGGGGAGTTTTAAATATAACTATGTTAAATATGATCAATATAATTCTATATATAATGATATATGGTGTTCAAGATGAAATCAGTTGATGTTTTTGGGAATGAATTGATTCATTAATGAACTTTTCATGCTACTTGTATTCCTCATTACAAGTATGAATCATGTGGGAATATAGTTTTTAGTGAATAAATATTTCATCAATATATGTTATCTCAAGAAGATAATTTTTTTAAAAGATGGATGAAGCTTTGAATTGGTATCTCATAGTTGAAGTGTTTTAAAAAACATAAAGGGGGAGATTTTTGAAAAAAAAAATCCCTCAAGGTAACCTTTTTGTGTTTTGGGTTTGTAATGTTTGTTGAAAAATCATGTTTCCAATGTCATTTGTAGTGTTCTAGAAATATTTTTGACAAGATATTTTGAAAAAGATCAAATACAAAAGAAATGATTCTTTAGAAGTGGTATAGAATGTTTTTTTACTATGTGGTGTTGTTTCCCAATGTTTTCCAAATTTTTGGGACCCAATATTTAGAGGAAGACTCAAGTTTCAAGAATGTTTTATATTTTGGGATTCCTTATAAAAATATGAAAATATCATTGATTCACGAAGTTTGGGGTTTTTTAATGGATAAACGGTATGGTTCGTAAAAATGAAAAGCATCATGAATGGGAAAATTTCACTGAATGTTTCAATAAGATATAGTGTTTCAAAAACAAGAATTAAGAGATTTGTAAAAAGATGGTGGTGATGGTCAATGATTCACTAAGGGTGTAACATCCCAATTAAGTAATTAATAATAGATATTTTTATCTATGTCTATTAATGAATTAGATAGTGTTTTAGAGGCTTAAAATGAAAATAAATCCAATCTTATGCATGGAATACACTAATATTCTTAAAATATTGTTTTACTGACTTTTGATGGAAAACCTTTTTTAAATCAAAATTTTGAAAATTTTATAATCTCTATTTGTCAAAATATACATATTCATTATGATTGGGACATTGAAAATTACATTGGAGAAATTTTTGGTATTTTTTTGAAAATGTTCATTCTTTAATGAATAGTGAAAAATAATGTATTTTACATCAAAACTTCTTTTTCATTTAATTTAATTATATGGTCAGATTATATTTTTAATTGGTATTAAAGTGAAATCTGAATATATTTCTACCATTTAATCCAATGGTGGTCATTAGGATTAATTTCACTTTGAAATTGGTCATAAACTAATGCCAAACTTTTCAAAAAAACCCGCTATTTTTTTAACAACAAAAATTATTTTTAAATCAATTATTTCAATTTCTGGGTTTGGAATTTGGTAAAATGGACTACATATTTGGAATCAGAATGTCCAAATTATGTAATTAAAATTCTTTTGTTTTTGGACATTATGAATAGTAATGACGGTAATTATCTTTAATTATCTTGATTAATGAGTAATCGGTTAGTTAAGGATAATAAAATAATATCATAATAATACAAAATGACACCAAAATGTGTACTAAGACTACTGGTTGTCTCATGGCCGACCATGGGATGACTTGTGCCAAACTTGGGGACCCCATGGAATCACTTTTGTGCGAAAGTGACTTTTTATATTTTTATTTTTAAAGAATGTTAAATGTAACAAAAAATGTATCACCAAAGTAAAATATTTTTAATTTTGTCTACATAATTTATATTTTGGACTATAAATGTTAATTGGGAATCTAAAGAGATTTTCTACATCATAGTATTTTTTTAATTTTTAGACATTAAATAAATTAAATTATTTATGACATCATAATGATGCAGCGATGACCTCATTATTTGAAAATTTAAATAAAATGGAAAGATAATTTAAAATCTAAGACCTAAACATGTCCAAAACCTATTTTGTGGGTATATTTTGAACCCTTATCACCTTAGACTCGAATTATATCAATTTCGGACCTTTAAAATCCGAAACGCATTTGAAAATAAAGTAACATTTTTTTACTTTCCAAGAGTGCCCCTCCTCTCCTCTTATAAAAGGCCCCCACCTATACCTCCTAACCCACACTCCCAAAGCCTTTGGCTCGGGAAACCCCTACCCATTATGTCTCCCCAAATCCCTCTCTTACTCTTTGAATCCTCTCTTTGGGCAGAAGTCTTCCCAAGGAAGCCTTTGAGCTCAAACCAAAGAGAGTTATCAGATTTTAAGGTAATGTCTTCACTTGAGTCCTTTTGTTTTATTTTGCTTCTACAACCTCCTAAACACTTTTTATTCATTTAATTTGTAACTACTCCAGTATCTTTAATATATTAGGATGTTGTTATATGAAGGATTCAAGCTACAATTACACACACCTACACTTAATGGTTAAAGGACATACTGTTTCTGTGGATGGTGAATTTATGCCTCTTCAAACGATGATTGTTCAACATTATTTTAACACCTTCAAGGTGGACATTAAGATGACACTATATTTATATATGATATATAATATGTTTATTTTTTCCTTAAGATTCTGTATATTTCATTTTGTGCATACCTTTATGGTTTCCGTTATGGGTAAACGCGATATCTTCATTTAAGGAAGTGCGGACTACCGCCCCCTCAAAGTGATTTGATTCGTTAAATACCATATGTGGGACATATAAAGGATGGAACTATGATATTATATATGATATTATACTGGAATTATAATATACCTTTATATCATTATGATTCCATTCTATAAAATACGAAATAGAAATGTAAGTAGAATTCATCCGTACGTACGGCTTACCGTCTCCGTGAACGGTGCATTTCATTTATTACCTCTAAATGATTATGTAATATTATAAATGCATGTATATACTGGATATATATGATATATACATCATGATTATAATTCTGGAAATAATGGATACATGAACAAATTGTAATTATAAAGGGCTTATTTTTGACTCAAGTACCAATGATCGTTAAAACGACCGTTATTAACTTAAATAATTACATAGTGTTCATGACATGGAAATAATTGATATAAAAGGAATAATGAACATGAAAAAGTTTCTAAAACAAATAGAAATTAACTCAAGTTTATTATTCAGGAGATTAAAGAACGACTGAGTCAAGTTGGACCCGAGGTATGGGACTTCGTCTCAATCTCCTTTCATTGAGGCATATTTTGTTTAACACACAACCTTCTTTTATACGGTGTATAAACCCCTTTTAATTTTACGTTAATTCAAAAGGAATCTTTTTTATATGAAGCATTTACTAAACGACAAAAGGGAATGTTTTTGTCGTACGTATGCGGCGACAACGACTTCTCCGCCGCCATGACCATTATTTGAGTTTCGGCTTCCTCTACAAGCCATACCTTTTTTTAAAGAAAAATAAATACCATGTTTTACATTTCTTTTATTTTGGTATTGAAAATGGTTTTCATAATGTTTTTATATCAATGTGCTGTATTGATATCTTGTGATTTAATGGTGGAAATTTTATGTTTCCTTTATGCATGTTTTATGTGATACGATTATGTTGAGGTTCTTGGGCATTATTATGAAGACGGGTGGTTCCGTGATAAACTAAGGGCTGGTGAGCCCAATATAGCTCTCCAATGCATTGGGTAACACGAAGGAGTGAAACGTTAAGGTTTCTCCATAGAGACTTAGGGAATATACTGTGATGGGTATTCCAAACGTAACCAAGAGGGTTACTCCCTACATAAGAATGTTAAGAATGCCTCAAGTTACCTTTTATTTCTTATGATTTCTATGATTTATTCATTATTTGATGAGGTATGTTAAAGTGCTTATGTTTTATGGGTAATGTATGATTTCATTCTTATGTATATATGTACCAATGTTTCATTTCCATATTTTTATATCCCTTACTGAGCTTTTTATGCTCATCCCAAGTTTTTTGAAATGATTTTCACAGGTCAAGGGAAAGGTACATGATATGATGATAGTGTCAAGGAAGTGTCAAGAAAGAATCCATGTTTTATTTAAAATATGTTTCCATTGATGGGAAAGAAGAATACTATCTTTATGTAACCACTTTGTTTATATGTGGAATGCAATGCATGTTTTATGATATAATTCTCTAAAACTCTAATCCCGAAAAGATCCTCAATGTGTAATCTTGTAATAACTCATGATTAAGTATGGTTTAAGGCTGGGGCCTTATAGTTGGTATCAGAGGTCGGTTTAGGTAGCTTTAGGAGTTAGAATTCAATTAAATGATTATCCAATTTTTTTTTGTCAAATTGAAGTGATATAGTATTTGAAGATTACCATGTTGCTTCATCTAAGACATGTTTGTTCATAATGGTTTTCCGCAGAGGAAATAGGGAAGCAGTGCTTGGAAGGCATGCAGAAGGAAATAACCTTCCTAATCAGCATCCTGAGATGGTCAGAATTGGAACTGAACAGTTTGTTGCAGTAATGGTGCAGTTGACTCAAGCGATAAATGGCGGTGGTATCCATACACGAGATCAGCCAGATCAACCGCAGAGGATCATGTCAGTGGTGGAACATTTCATGAGGCAACATCCCCCATCATTTAGAGGATCACCTAACCCTGGGCTAGTTGAAGGGTGGATTAAAGCACTGGATAAGATTTTTGATTTCATCGGGTGTTCAGAAAATCAAAAGGTTAGTATTGCTATTTACCGTTTGGAGGGTGAAGCAGATCAGTGGTGGTCGATGGTTAAAAATATTAGGGACGCTGATGAGATTGATGCTCTCTACTCGGATGAATTCAAAGGTATTTTTCTTGAAAAGTATTTTCCAAAGGCTGTTCGACTTAGGATGGAAAATCAATTCTTGGAATTAAGGAAAGAGGAAGATTCAGTGGCTGCCTATGAAGAAAGGTTCACTTGATTGGCAAGGTATGCTCCAAATTTTATCTGAGACCGTGATAGTAAAATCAATCATTTTTACTCAGGATTAAAGCCAAAATATCGAAGGGCATTAGCTTCTCGTGAGATTAAAAGTTATGAAAAGCTTGTTCGATGTGCTGAGAAGGTGGAAATTGAGTTTTCCGATGATCAAGTGTTCTATAAAAACCAACAGAAGAAGAGACCGAGGTGGCAGTAAAAAGGTAATAATTCTTCAAAAAGTCTGATGGTAAGAAATCTAAGTTTCTATTTTGTGATAAATGTGGTAAAAGGAATGCTGGGGAATGTCTTCTGAATTCCGGAAAGTGCTACTGATGTGGTAAGATGGGACATAAGGCTTGTGATTGCACTGAAAAAGATCAACGTGAAGGTAAGACCAAATTTGATTTACAGTTAGTGAAATTTTTTAAGTGCAATGAGATGGGCCACTATGAAAACGAGTGTCCGACAAAGATCTTGAGTGATGGGAAACTGTTAGACTACAAGCAGAAAGGGGTGATGAAATCCTTTGCAACTACTTCAGCCGATTTCGGGTCATCAAATGAAGTTGTATCAGGTACTTTGTTTGTTTTTTCAGATTATGTCAGTGTGTTGTTTGATTCGGGGTCCACACATTCTTTCATCTATGAAACCTTTTCTAGTAAAATGGGAATTCCATCTCAAGAAATCACTCCTGAACTTTTGGTAAAAACACCTGGGGGAAATGTTGAGGAAAAAAGAATTTATATGAATCTTCTTATCCTTATCTGTGGAAAGAACCTACTTGCAAACCTTATTGCTCTACCTCTAGTAGAGTTTGATGTTATCCTGGGTATGTATTGGCTATCTATTTACCATGCTAAGATTGACTGTAGAGCTAAAGAAGTTTCTTTTCAGAAAAACTTTCAGATTGTGTACAAGAATGAACCCTTACTATTGATAACTTATCAAGATTCCAAGAAACTTGTAAAAGATGGTAATGAATGTTACCTTGCACACATCGTTTAAAAAAAGGAACAGTTCAGATTAATGATGTGCCAGTGGTAAATGAGTTTCCTGATGTTTTTCCTAATGATTTTCCTGGAATAATACCAGATCGGGAAGTTGAGTTTACTGTTGACTTAGTTCCTGATGCTAAGCCAATTTCAAAACCCCCTTATCGAATGGCTCAAATTGAACTTTTAGAGTTGAAGGATAAATTGCAAGATTTATTAGAGAAAAGTTTCATTCGACCTAGCAAATCACCATAGGGTGCTCCTATTTTATTTGTTAAATAGAATGATGGTTCAATGAGACTTTGCATTGATTATAGAGCCTTGAATAATATCACTTTTTAGAACAAATATCATTTTCCTCATATCGATGATTTGTTTCATCTGCTCCAGGGAGCTTAGTATTTTTCAAAGATTGACATGAGATCGGGGTACCATCAGCTGAAGGTAAAGGAAGCAGATGTTCCGAAGACTACGTTTCGTACAAGATATGGCCATTATGAATTTGTAGTAATGCCTTTTGGGCTAACCAATGCACCTGCTGTATTCATGAACATAATGAATAGAATTTTCCCTATGTTCTTGGATATGTTTTTGGTGTTTTTCATTGATGATATTTTGGTGTTTTCTGAAAGTAAAGAGGAGCATGAAAGACATTTAAGGGTTATCTTGCAAACCTTAAAAGAAAATACACTGTATGGAAAATTCAGAAAGTGTGAGTTTTGGTTGCAACAAATTTCTTTCCTTGGTCACATTGTTTCTAAAGATGGGATAACTGTTGATCCTGCAAAAACAAAAGTTGTGGAAGACTGGCCAAGACCCAGAAATGTAACTGAGATTCGTAGTTTCATTGTTTTGTTAGGCTATTACCGAAGGTTTGTTAGAAATTTTTCATGGTTATCTAGTCCAATGACTAAGCTAACTCAGAAGGGTGTTATGTTTGTATGGACAAAAGAATGTCATGATTGTTTTTAGGAGTTGAAAAGAAGATTAGTGAATGCTTCAGTTTTGGAACTACCTTCTAGGAATGGTGATTTTGTTATATATAAGGATGCTTCATTGAAAGGACTTGGTTGCATCCTATTGCAGAATGATCAGGTAATTTCTTATGCTTCACGATAGTTGAAAACTCATGAGTTAATTACCATACACATGATTTGGAATTAGCTTTTGTTGTTTTTGCTTTAAAAATATGGAGGCATCATTTGTATGGAGTAAAGTGTGAAATATATACTGATCACAAAAGTTTAATGTATATATTCACTTAGAAAGAGTTAAACATGAGATATAGGAGATGGCTGGAATTAATCATGGATTATGATTGTACAATTCATTACCATCCAGGAAACGCAAATAAAGTGGATGATGCTTTGAGTCAAAAAAAGTAATGCTTTATTAGCAATGTTGAGTTTGGAACGTGATCCTTTGGTTAAGGATTTGATGAACTTTTGCATAGAAGTTGTCGGTGCAAGAAGTTCTTCTGTTTTGTTTAAGGTATCAGTGAGATCATCTCTATCCGATAGAATCATGCAAGCACAGAAGAAAGACAGTGAGTTGTAGAAAAAGGTAGAGCTGGTTCAGAAAGGTAAGTTTCCTGAATTCAACATTTATAATGAATGCGTTTTAAGATTTTGGAAGAGATTGTGTGTGCCTTGTGATTCACAGTTGAAGAGAGAGTTGTTATGTGATGCTCATAGTTCTCCGTTTTCAGTTCATCCTGGCAGTACTAAGATGTACAGAGATCTGCGGGAGTATTACTGGTGGGATGGAATGAAAAGAGATATTGCTGATTTTACTATGAAGTGTTTGACTTGTCAGCAAGTTAAAGCAGAGCTGTAGTTACCGAAAGGGATGCTTTTGCCTTTACCAGTGCCAGAGTGGAAATTGTAGAATATATCCATCGACTTTGTTATAGGATTACCGAAGACATCTCGAGGTAATAATGCAATCTGGGTTATTGATGATCGCTTGACTAAATCTGCTAATTTCCTTTCTATACGAGATACTTTTTCCCTTGATAAACTTTCCCATTTGTATCTTAAAGAGATAGTCAGGTTACATGAATTTCCCCTCTCCATTGTATCTGATCGTGATCTCAGGTTCACTTCTAACTTTTGGAAATGCCTTCAGAAGTCGTTGGGTACTGAATTAAATTTTAGTACAACATTTGATCCTCAATCAGATGGGAAGTCAGAATGAACAATTCAGACCATGGAGGATATGCTATGAGCTTGTTTGATGGATTATCAGGGAATTTGGGACCATCATCTTTATTTGGTTGAATTTTCATATAATAACAGTTTTCATTCTAGTATAAAGATGGCACCATTTGAGGCGTTATATGGGAAGCGGTGTCGAACTACTGCTTTTTTGGATGAAGTGGGTGAAAGGAAGTGGTTGGGACCAGAATTGGTAGAAGAGATGGCAGAAAAAGTTCAGCTGATTCAGAAACACATGAGAATAGCTCAGAGTAGGCAGAAGAGTTATGCAGACAACAGGAGGAAGGGTCTAACTTTTGAGGTAGGTGATCATGTTTTTCTCTAAGTCTCACCATGGAAAAGTGTGATGAGATTTGGTAAGAAAGGAAAGCTGAGTCCAAGGGTCATTGGACCATATGAAATTCTGGAGAGAGTTGGATTAGTTGCATACTAGGTGTCATTACCTCTAAGTTTATCTCAGGTACACAATTTTTGTCACGTTTCGATGTTGAGAAAGTATATGCCAGATCCATCTCATGTTTGGAGTCCAGATGTAGTTCAGCTGGAAGAGAACCTGTCTTATGAGGAACAACCAGTCCAGATTCTAGACCACAAGGAGCAAGTGTTATGAAATAAGGTGATTAATCAGGTAAAGGTTTTGTGGAAAAACTACATGATGGAAGAGGCAACATGGGAATCTGAAAATGCAATGAGGGATAAGTACCCCCATTTATTCGATAAGTAAATAAATTGCGGGGATGAAATTTTATAAAGGGTGGAAGGATGTAACATCCCAAGTAAGTAATGAATAATAGATATTTTTATCTATGTCTATTAATGAATTAGATAGTGTTTTAGAGGCTTAAAATGAAAATAAATCCAATCTTAAGCATGAAATACACTAATATTCTTAAAAGATTGTTTTACTGCCTTTTGATGGCGAACCTTTTTTAAATCAAAATTTTGACAATTTTATAATCTCTATATGTAAAAATAAACATATTCATTATGATTGGTACATTGAAATTTACATTGGATAAATTTTTGGTATTTTTCTGACAATGTTCATTTTTTAATGAATAGTGAAAAATACTACATTTTACATAAAAAATGCTTTTTAATTAAGTTTAATTATATGGTTAGATTATATTTTTAATTTGTCTTAAATTGAAATCTGAATATATTTTTACCTTTTAATCCAATGGTGGTCATTAGGATTAATTTCACTTTGAAATTGGTCATAAACTAATGCTAAACTTTTCAAAAAAACCTCGTTATTTCTTTTGACAACGGGAATTATTTTTAAATCAATTATTGAAATTTATGTGTTTTAAATTTCATAAAATTGATTACATATTTGGAATCATAAGTTCCAAATTATTTAATTAAGCCTCTTTTGTTTTCGGACATTATGAATAGTAACGACGGTAATTATCTTTAATTATCTTGATTAATGAGTAATCGGGTAGTTAAGGATAATAAAATAATATCATAATAATAAAAAAAAGACACCAAAATGTGTCCTAAGGCTACTGGTTGTCTAATGGGCTACCATGGGATCCCTTGTGCCAAACTTGGGGACCCCATCGAATCACTTTTGTGAGAAAGTGACTTTTTATCTTTTTATTTTTAAACAATGTTAAATGTAACAAAGAATGTATCACCTAAGTAAAATATTTTTAATTTTGACTACATAAATGATATTTTGGACTATAAATAGTCATTGGAAATCTAATAATATTTTCTACATCATAGTATTTTTTTTATAATTTTTATACATTAAATAAATTAAATTATTTATTACATCATAATGATGCAGCAATGACCTCATTATTTGACGATTTAAATAAAATGGAATGATAATGTAAAATCTAAGACCTACACATTTTAAAAACCTATTGGGTGGGTATATTTCTAAACCTTATCACCTTATCCTCGATTTATATTATTTTGGGACCTTTAAAATCCGAAACCCATTTGAAAATAAGGTAACATTTCTTTACTTTCCAAGAGTGCCCCTCCTCTCCTCTTATAAAAGGCCCCCAACTCTACCTCCTTACCCACACTCCCAAAGCCTTTGGATAGAACAACCCCTGCCCATTATGTCTCTCCACATCCCTATCTTACTCCTTGAATCCTCACTTTGGGCAGAAGTCTTCCCAAGGAAGCCTTCGAGCTCAAACCAAAGGGAGTTACCTGATTTTAAGGTAATGTCTTCACTTGAGTCCTCTTGTATTATTTTGCTTCTCCAACCCCCTAAACACTTTTTATTCATTTATTTTGTAACAACTCCAGTATCTTCAATATACTAGGATGTTTTTATAAGAAGGATTCGTGATACACTTACACACACCTACATCTAATGGTTAAAGGACATACTGTTTCCGTGGATGGTGAATTTATGCCTCCCAAAACGATGATTGTTCAACATTCTTTTAACACCTTCAAAGGTGGACATTAAGATTAAACTATATTTATATATGATATATAATATATTTATGTTTTTCTTAAGATTCTGTATTTTTCATTTTGGTCATACCTTTATGGTTTCCATTATGGGTAAACGCGATATCTTCATTTAGGGAAGTGCGGACTACCGCCCCCTCAAAGTGATTCGATTCGTCAAATACCATATGTGGGACGTATAAAGGATGGAACTATGATATTATATATGATATTATACTGGAATTATAATATACCTTTATATCATTATTATTCCATTCTATAAAATACGAAATAGAAATGAAAGTAGCGTTCATGCGTACGTACGGCTTACCGTCTCCATGAACGCTGCATTTCATTTCTTACCTCTAAATGATTATGTAATATAATAAATGCATGTATATACTGGATATAAATGATATATACATCATGATTATAATTCTATATATAATAGATACAGGAACAACTTGTAATTATAAAGGGCTTATTTTTTACTCAAGTACCAATTATCGTTAAAACGACCGTTATTAACTTAAATAATTACATAGTGTTAATGACATGGAAATAAGTGATATAAAAGGAAAAATGAACTTGAAAAAGGTTCTTAAACAAGTAGAAATTAACTCATGTTTATTATTTAGGAGATTAAAGAATGACCGATTCAAGTCGGACCCGAGGTAAGGGACTTCATATCAATCTCCTTTCATTGAGGCATATTTTGTTTTATACACAACCTTCTTTTATACGGTGTATAAACCCTTTTTACTTTTACGTTTATTCAAAATGAATATTTTTTATATGAAGAGTTTAATAAATGAAAAAAGGGAATGTTTTTGTCATACGTATGTGGCGACAACGACTTCTCGGCCGTCATGACCATTATTTGAGTTTCGACTTCCTCTACATGCCATAACTTTTTTTTAAAGAAAAATAAATACCATGTTTTACTTTTCTTTTATTTTGGAATTGAAAATGGTTTTCAATTTTTTTTTATATCAATGTGTTGTATTGATATATTTTGATTGAAATGTGGAAATCTTATGTTTCCTTTATGCATTTTAATGTGATATGATTATGTTGAGGTTCGTGGCCATTATTATGAAGACAGGTGGTTCTGTGATAAACTAAGGGAAGGTGAGCCCGATATAGCTCTCCAATGCATTGGGTAACGCGAAGGAGTGAAACGTTAAGGTTTATCTGAAGAGATTTAAGGAATATACTGTGATGGGTATTCCAAACGTAACCAAGAGGGTTACTCCCTACGTAAGAATATTATGAATGCCTCAAGTTACCTTTTATGTCTTATGATTTCTATGATTTATTCATGATTTGATGAGGTATGTTAAAGTGCTTATGTTTTATGGGTAAAGTATGATTTAATTCTTATGTATATATGTACCCATGTTTCCATTCTATATTTTTATATCCCTTACTGAGCATTTTATGCTCATCTCAAGTTTTTTGAAATGTTTTTCACATGTCAAGGGAAAGGTACATGATATGATGATAGTGTCAAGGAAGTGTCAAGAAAGAATCCATGTTTTATTTTAAATATGCTTGCATTGATGGGAAAGAAGAATACTATCTTTATGTAACCACTTTGTTTTTATGTGGAATGTAATGAAACTTTTATGATCTAATTCTCTAAAACTCTAAACCCGAAAAGATCCTCAATGTGTAATCTTGTAATAACTCAAGATTAAGTATGGTTTAATGCTGGGGGATTATAAAGGGGAGATTACATCTATAAATATGCAGCTACCCCCTCATTTGAAAAGAGGAATTTTTAAAAATAATTTAAAATATCTGAATATGTGAAGGAGATTCATAAAGGAATTTTCTAGTGAAATGATTTTTATATGATCATTTGTTTCTAAAAGAAAATAAGTTCTTGAAGTGTATATAATCTTTCAAAAAAATTTGAGCGTCACTGTGGATATTTAAAATTAGAAAATGTTATGAGCATCATGAAGGCTATGTAGGCATAGTGAATATTGTGAGCGTCATGAAATGAGTGCTCTTCGTGAAAGGAGTGATCTTTATGATAGGATTATAATTCATTAAATTAGTCATAATTGTGAAATATATAGCTTCATAATGGTTGGTAGCATTGAAAACCACAATTTTTTTGTCAGAATTGCGAATTTCCATGAAAGTTTTTCATGAAAGTAAATATTACACTAACTAGAAGAGATTTCACAGTAAATATATGGTAATTTGGAAGTCATTAAATGGGTGAAATTGTAACTTAATGTTTCACTATATGTGGTGTAAACCATATTTATTATAGTGATAAAAAGAAGATTCTTCTTAACGATTGGTGAGCATACATCCGTAAAGAGGGTAGTGATCTTTCTAGTTAATTTTGTTTCTAAACTATAAGGGAAAATTAGTCTGACCGGGCCATTATAACATCAATTCAACTTATTGAATTTTTTACATAGACACATATCATTTCTATTATCTAGGGGAATATCCAATAATGGGTGAACCATGTAAAATTGTTGGGTCTCGGGAATGTTTTAATTTATAGTCAAACATTGTTATGTGAAATGGAGAGAAGAGTATTTTCTTTCATAATGAAATAATATATTAAGGGGAAGTATTTTTAATCTTTCATAACCTAGTTTACACTTCCTCCCAAGGTATTTAACTGGGTTTGGATAGCATAAATAATGTTATATAGAAATATTGTGGACTCTGTATTATGACATTGATGTTCCCCACAATCCATAATTCATTATAATTTAATCATATGTGTTTTACATTATGGTGAATGGAATTGGTTAAATGTATTTGTATTCTTCCATCACAAGATACATCCAACCCAAAACTTTATGGATTACAATTTCATCGAGAAGATTGCCTCCTCATAGTGTAGTATGTTTTATAGAGGCATGATTTCATTCCAGTCATTTGAAGACAGTAATATTATTTTGGTGTGACTTCCATGTTGTGGTGTTGTATTTTATCATGTCATAGAAACTAAAAACCATACTTATCCAAATGACTCCTTGCATTCTCAATCAAAATAAACACCATGGTAATCCACAATGGTTCTCAATATCATTAACGCAGACCTCAAATTATTCTCAAATGTATTAAATAATTAAACATGTTTTCATAAGAAATAAAACACCTCCATCCATTGGAATAAAAATATATCCCTTTGGATGTTAGATTTTTACTCAATAATTGATTTCAATAATTGGAGAATAGCCACGTTGTGGTGGAAATAAACTCTATACATGTATCCACCCACATTATGGGTGATCCTCATTAAAATCAAATTTGAAACCCATTTCTATTCAATGTAATGGGAGTTAGAAAGATATTTCTCTAATTAGCAAGAAAGTGAATATTTATGAAAAATAATGTTTTCAAAACTGATTCACTCACCCCCTCCCAACCCTTATTTTTTATCATTTCTTAAATTGATCATAATAGGTGCTATTTAAGAAATGGGTATATATTAAATATTTACCATTAATGATTTATATATATCATCATAATTTTGTAAATAATAAATTTATTGCAATATATGATAGTAAAGGAAGTCAAATATATAAGCTAATAAATGTAACTTTCCTTCTCTATATTTGAATTTATATTCTAGAGTTATCACATTATGTATTTATGGATCCAGGATATACTTATACATGGTCATTATCAAAAATTAATAATATTAAGAGTGGAGGGAATGATTGCGAGGAATTATCATCATCATCATCTGGGAAGGATTTATCAAGTCATCATATAAAAATATCAAGGAAAAATTGGAAAAAACATTATAGTATCATTTAAATATATAAAAAGTTAAAAGGAATAGAAGTCACGAATTTGAAAAAATGAATGTTAATATGTTAGTATAAATTAAGATGATTCTATTGATGTGTTTTTTCTAGATTTAACAAGATTTATAGGACAATTATAGATATTTAAATAATTTATAAAAAACCATAATCATATTTATAACCTCATATATTATCTTACTATAATATATCATTACTCCTTTATTAACAATCTTTAATTATACTCACTATTTCGGGTGTTAATTTCCTGTTTTTTAGTATGTTTTGACTTGTGACTTGATGTGCCTATTACAAAGATCATGATTTAATAATATAAAAAATTTAAGTCTTGATTTAATTATATTATATATTAATTATATATGTATTTATAGTAATCCATGATATTTGGAGATAGGAAATCAAATGCACCGTTCAGGGAAATGGTGGCTCGTACATATGCATGAATGCTACTTCCATTTACATTTCATATTTAAAAAGTATGTGATGTGTGTGTGTTTCTTATCATTACATTATCATTTTTATATCATATATTTCACATTATTTCATTAAAACCATCCCCGAATACATTACATGTATAACATGAATGAATCACATTGCTTTGAGGAGGCGGTAGTCCACACGTCCACAAATGATGTTATCATGTCCCAAAATATTAGAATGCAAGAATTTATTTGTTATATAAGAATTAAATAATTATATAAAATTATAAATATATATATATATATAGATTTTTCATCATAATTCCCACCATGATAGGAGGTATAGGAAGGACAAAAAGTCATCATTTTGCAAGATAAAAGTCTTCTGTACACACAAGCATTAAGTTCATTACCCATTTGATGGAAGTGTGTGTGTAAGTTTAGGTTAAATTATTACAATAAATAAAATATAATTACACTTAGGATTATCTTTTTATTATATAATCATGGAATAATAAGAGCTTAATGGATTGAGAAATAAATTAAATGAAAGTGATTGTCGAAGAATCTTACTTCATTTTCTGGTAAATCCTTTTGGTTTATACCAAAAAAATATCTGTGGTTGGATTTCATCCCAATGTGAGGCTGCTATATAGAGGATATGGATTTTGGAAGATTATTTTAGTTTATTTTTTGTGATCCAATGTTCTGGGGAGGTTTGAATTAATTGGTGGGTTGAGAGCCCTTTTATAGTGGAGGAGTGGCATTCTTCTAAATTTCTAAAAAGGGAATACCACGGATATTTTTTCCATGTAAAGTGACTCAAATAATGGTAAAACTTGATAAATGGGAGGTTATTTTAAAAATATGAACATCAAATTACTTTTTTACATGTTTCTAGGTTATCTGGACCAATAAGTTTATGTGTTAGTCCCTTGTTAAGTTAACTTTTCTCTTAATCGATTTAATTAATTTTAATCATTTTCACTAATATTTTTCCTCAAAACTTAATATTGACTTATTAGAAATTTTAAATTATTATAATTCATAATATGAAAAACCTTTTCCCAAATACCAATTGAATAATATTTAGAAATTAATTTAAAACTAATCCTACAGATGGGATACAATACCGTTTTCTAAAGTAAAAATGTTCAAAATATTACTATGTTTTTAAATCCAATTTTAAAGTGAACTTGATTCCAATGAACTAAATTATGTTATTTTATTTATAATTTATCTAATTTGACTTTATAACCAATTATAAATATAATTTAACCCTATAAATTATGTAGATGGTAATTTATTTTCTAATTAAGATGATTTATTTTTCACTATTCATTATAAAATGAAACTCCTCAGAAAAATAACTAAAATTCACCCTAAGATAATTTCTATGTTTATATCTAAAAAATGAAGTTTATTCTAACATATAAAATTTATAAAAGATCAAAATTTTGTTTTTTTAAAAAGGTCCTCCATTAAAAGGAAACAAAAGTGCATTTAGAAAAATATAGAATTCTTACATAAAATATGGTTTATTCTTAACATATATCTTCCAAATATATTAGCTGAATATAAAAAATATTATATTGAATATATATATATATATACAATCAATATCATTCACTAATTTTGATTAATATAATTTATTAAGACAAAAAACCTTTGTGACCATAAAAATATTTATTTTTCATTCAATTGTTTTTTATAGTAATTTACAATTAATTTGTAACCGAATAACTAATTTCATATTTTATAAACCACATATTTTCATAATTTCTTTAATATTAATCTTAACCATTAATTTAATAGTTAGATTAAATCTTATTTTATTAAATAATAATATTTTAATAAAATATTTTTGTTTGGTAAAACATAGTCTTTCATGTAATGAAAGATATCAAAGAAATTTTTTGATGCATGTAACATAAGATAAATCACTATTGCATGAATTTCTAGGTATATCATGGATTTAACTAATTTATATTGGTAATTATATAGTAAATTATCATGATATTGTACTCCCTTATGTACTTGGTGTTTCATTTCATACTCACTATCGAATAAAAGTTAATCTTTTATAATTTTCAGTGTGTTACACTAAATATCATCTTAGGGTTAGTATTAAGAACATGGTCAAGGGGTACAGGGATCGAGAAGTGGTATAGGGTAGACCAGATAGGTGATGAGATTTGAATGTTATGGGAGAGGTCATATGGAATGTAATTTTCCAACTCGGTGTACTGAGGACGGATAACAGATAGTGTAACACCCCAAGCTTCTACGGTACGCTTCTCTTTGAATAATGTGATAGCATGTGTTGTACGCAACACCGAGTTCTAACGCACCATAACCAATCAAACTAGTCGTTATGAATAGTAATACCTACTTTTTTAAATTATATATTTCAAAATGTACTTCATTTTTGGATTTGGAATATCGAATTTAGCCAAAGGTGAAATTTTGGTACTTTTCGGATAACTTTAATATTTTGATGAATAGTGCAAATTACTAAATTTTAATTAAAAACAACTTTTTTAATCGATATAATTTATATTGATAAATTTTGAATTTGAGTGTTTTTAAAGTATATTTAGAATATATTTTTACCATTTAATACAATGTTTGTCATTGGAAATAATTTCACAATTAAACCGAACATAAACAAGTATCAATCTTTGGATAGATATTATATCTTAAAAACTTGCTTTTTGTTGTGACAGCGGGAATTATTTTTAAATTAATTTCTGCCACTTCTGTGATTTGAATTTGTAAAAATGGATTCCATATTTGGGATCTGTAGGTTCAAATTTTTTAAATAGGTAACCTTTATTTTGAGACATTTTGAATTATTACTTCAGTAAATATTTTATTTACCACGGTTAAGGGTAAATCCTATAAATAAGGGTTAACAAATAATATTATAACAACACTAAATTACCCTAAAACATGTCCTAACTTTATTTGTTGATACATTTTCGACCATATTCATCTTTCGGTCGATTTTGGGACCCCATGGAGCCACGTGTAGGTGATAGGGACACTTTATTTTAATTAAGTTAAAATAAGTACTAAAATGACATAAGCATATATCTTTTAGGAAAACAATTTTTACATAGGGTTATATATATTTGATGTTTGACTATAAATATTCATTATAAATATACAAAACTTTTCTACATAATGATATTTTATTTATAATTTTTAGTCATTACATAATGTAATTTATTTATGACACAATGATGATGAAGTAATTACCTAATTAATGAAAAATTAGAATAATTGATATTATAAATACCCAAATAAATATAATTTGAGACTTTTTATGAATTAAACAACTTTTATAGGTTAATATGACATGTTAGGATATCTTTAATTAACTTTCTTAGTAGTAATCATTCTATTATGATTTTTTCAAAAATCAATTATTGAATAGTGTCAAAATTGACATAAAAGAGTTTTTAAAAAAATATTAAATTATTAATTGATATTAAATTCTAAAAATCTAAGGATAGGCCAATAGACTTATATCATGATAGTTGTATCATTAATGGACCACTTGGGGGTTGCTTGGATATATATGCTATGTTTATTAACCATATAATATAAAAATACAAAGAGACATTGTAAAAGTGAAACTAATTAACAAAGAGTTAATACTTAGTGATAAGGTTAATATAATGACACAAACCTGTCTAACTTATATTGGTTGACTGGTTTTCGACCCATCCCTACCTTAACCTTTAAATAATCAACTTTGGAGGCATTAGAAACCGAATATGAAATTATTATAAATTAATATTTCTATCTTTTCCAAAGGTTCCCCTCACCCATCTTATAAAAGGGCACTCTTCCATCTCAATTCTTCACACCATAAAAGCCTTTTGGTTCGGCCAAACTCTGCCCAAATACTCTCCCAACTTCCCTCAATACATCCTATATGCCTTATTTTGATCATAAAGACAACCTAAGGAGCCCTTTTTATCAAATCAAAAGGAAGAACCCGAACAAGAGGTAATGTTTTCACCACCCTTTTCCAAGTTCCTTTCTTCATCCACTTCTTCTTCCATTGTTGTTACCATTCTAAAATAAAAACTGCAGTATCATATATATAATGTTATTTTATTATAAATATGGCACAACCATATTCAGTATTCTATCCATCTTTTGAATAACATGTCACCATACGTGCGTACGTACGGCTTACCGTCTCCACGTCGGGGTGTAATTGTTATTCAATAAATTATTATTTGGATGGGTATAATAATGATGTGTAATTAATTTAAATAATAAATGTAACATGATAATGATTCTGTATATATGATAAACCATCCAATTATATATTATTTTAACATCAAAAGAATGATATTGTCACTCGTGCGTACGTATGGACTATCGTCTCCACGAACGCGATGAGATTCATTCTCCATCATATCCATTCAAGTATAATTCTCATTTGATGATTAATAATAGTATATAAGGACTTGATATCATTATGGATATGATTAAGATACAAACTATCCATTACAAACATGGCTTACATAACAAAACATATATAAGAAAATGAGTAAGTTAACACCCGAAACAACGATAATACTAAGATATTATTAACAAATCAATGATAAAAGATCATAGATGATTTCATATTAATGTATATGATTATTGTATAATTTAAAAACAATTATTTCAACGTTATACAGGAGGTTAACCTACCCCAACCAATGAAAAGTACAGGGTAAGGGTTTATTTCGCAATCTCTTCATCATCCAAGGTTGTTTATATGTAATAATCTACTGGGATCTCTTTATCATCCACATCCATGTTTCTTAAAAATGTATTTCAAAAGATTTTTACTATTTAAAAGAATATGGGTTAAAGTCATTTATAACCTTGTTTGACTTTTGATAATATTTTTATAAAGGAATCTTTCCATCATTTTCCAAACAAGGTGCTTTTTAACATTTTCGACAGAATTAAGGTAAAAATGTTTTTTTAACTTATACGGCAGGAGAGGATATTTGTTCTTGATAGTGATCTTGTTAAGTTCTCGATAATCAATGCAGAGTCTCATTGATCCATATTTCTTCTTAACAAACAGAACAGGTTCTCCCCAAGGTGACGCACTAGGGCGTATGAACCCCTTATCAAGATTCTCTTGGAGTTGCTTCTTTAATTCCTGCAACTCAGTTGGGGCCATTCTATAAGGTGTCTTTGAAATAGGCAAAGAACACGGTATGAGTTCTATTGAAAACTCAACTTCACGATTTGGTGGAAGACCCGGTAATTCCTTCGGAAAGACATCATCAAACTCCCGTACAATGGGCATATTCTTAATCGTGAGTTTCTCACTAACCATTTGAGATAAATAACCTTCATTTAGTGGAATCAATACCCATAAAATTGAATAAATTTCCACTGGAAGGTTTTGTTCATCCTTGCATCGATAGACGATCATAGATTGATCTGGAATATGAAATGTGACTTCCCTTCTTTGGAAATCGTTATGAGATCCATGTAGAGAAATCCAATCCATGCAAAGAATCACATTAAATTACACTATATGAAAGGATCACAAGATTTGCAGGAAGCACTTTCCCACAAACTTCAATCGGAGAAGAATTATAAACTTTTGATGCGACTGTTGTGCCATTAGGGGTTGTCACATCTTACTCAACATCTAATTATTGAGGTAATACGGTGATATCCTTAGAAAATTCTTTAGAAATAAAAGAGTGGGTGGATCCAGAATCAAATAAAACATTTTCTACTTTAGATTGGATGGTAAGTGTACCTTTCACCACATCGTTATCGTACTCCACATTGCTGATAGAAATTGCATGTGACTTTCCATTGTCTTTAGCCTTAAGAGTTTGTTGACGTCGACCATCATCATCAACCCTTGGATTAGGGCATTTATTGGAATAAAGCCCCATCTCATTTCACTTGAAACATTGAAGTGTAGTAGGTTCATTCTGTGTATCCCTTCCTTTGTTTGCATCATTAGATATATTTTTCCCATCATTACGGCATTCAGATGCCCGATGACCTTCCTTTCCACATTTGAAACATTTACTTGTCCCTTTAAGACAACTCCCTCTATGTTTCTTCCCACACTTTGAGCATAAGGGAAATCTCATCTTCTTTTCAATGTGCTCTTTAGATTTTCCTTTGAATTCCATTTTCCTCTTCTTATCAAACCCATATGACTGATGGGTTACTCCAATCTCCATCTTTACTTTGAGAGCACATCGAACGATTTCCTCGTAGCTATTGAAGTCTCTTATGGCTAAGGCCCTTCGAAGACTTGGTTTTAATCCACTAAAGAATCGATCGATCTTACTCTCTGGTTGGACAATAATACCAGAAGTGTGCCTTGCAAGTCTTGTAAAATTTGATTCATAGGTACCAACAGATTCATCATCCTTTTGCTTCAGTTCAAGAAACTCTTTATCAATCTTTGTTCGGAGAATATGAGGGAAGTACTTATTGAAAAATAAGTTTTTGAACTCGTCCCATTCCATGGACTCAATTACATCCCTTTGCCTCGTATTTTTAATAAGATTCAACCACTGATCAGCATCTCCTTCCAAACGATACACTGCTAGGATGAATTTATCATGTTCAGAACATTGAAGAACTGAAAATATCTTTTCTGTAGTACTAATCCATTGTTTAGCAACTAATGGATTAGTAGATCCGCTGAATGAAGGTGTACGTTGTCTCATGAAGGATTCAACAGAATGTTTCTCCTTCCTTTTCTCGTTTGGAAGTCCTGGATGATTCATAGTTTGAGAAATTTTTGTCAGCATGACTACAAGATTTTGCATTCCAGCTCCCATAACGTTTGGTTGCTCAGGAGGAAAATCATTACATTGCCCGTCGCATTCCGCATTAACACGGTTCCTCCGGGTTCCAGCCATTGACTAAAACCAAGAAGAATAGTGTGAGAAAAACTAATTATAATAGTAAAACCACATAATCAAGAATAAAATTTCACACTTAAGGTCTTATCTTAGGTTATTCATGGTCATTTCTAAAACACTAAGATTGTGTTCTATGCTTATACTTATCCTTAGGGTTCTTAGTAAGGATTTCACATCCTAGTTTCCAAAGGTTGACTATACCTTTCCTCTGATACCAACTATAACGACCCATACTTTACATACAATGTTATTACATCAGAATTGAAGCACACTTATTACAACATATAACAAAACCAGGAAAGGACTGTATAGGTATAGTGTCTTTAGAAACTGGGAAACATAAACAACTGGTTCATAAAGCATCTACTATGCCTCCCATTTATTTCATCAAATCTAGAGTCCCTTTTTGGCATATCCTACTTAATAACCTTCTTCCTGACCTGGGGAAAGAAAACATACAAAATGGTGATCTCAAATGCTCAGTAAGGGTAAACAAAAGAAATATCAATCACATCATATACATAACCACATAACTTTTGGAAATCGTAACCTGCAAAAGAGATTATAATTTCATAACATTGGATAAATCATAGTAGTGAAATGTAATCCCAATAATCATAACATAAAACATGAATCTTTGTGTCACACACACATAATCATATAGAATCATTTCTTATTAGTCAAGAATCATTTCCAAGACTATCTTAGTAGACAAAGTCCATTTCTGAACCGAGTTCACACCGCATTTCAGTCCTGTTTCACTGAACCGGTATAACCTACCGTTCCAGCCATGTCTATCTCATGAGATATAAAATCTTTACCCAATGCATTGGAGGGAGATATAGGTCCCACCAACCTCATAATGATACCATTCTTATGTGTGCCACAAAATCATAAACCATACATCATAGCATAACCCATGTAACACAAATGGGAATCTTAAACATTGTGACATCATAAAACAATTCATATAAGATAATGGAATTCCTAAAAATAATTCCATCACAACATAATCAAATCAATGTAATAATAGGGATAACAACAGAACCCTTTATTATCTTAGATGGAAAGTAATTTTGATAAATCACTTAAACTCCATTTTTGAGGAAAATATCCTTTCTACTTCAAAAACATTTTCCTTTCTTAACATGTCTTACAATTTTAAACTAAATAAAGTTGATTAAAAATAAACTTGAAAACTTGTCAAGTAAGCTTCTTAGAAATAATTTTTTTAAAAATCCATTCATTCCGTATAAGTTAAAAAAACATTCTTCTCGTACTTTTGTCGAAAAAGTCAAAAAGTACCTCGTACAAAAAACGACAAAATATTCCTTTATTATCCTTTACAAAAACTAACCGAAGGGTAAAATTGGGTATAAACTATTGTAGAAGGATATAAATATTTCAAATTAAGGAAACATGGATGTGGATGATAAAATACTCCCCAGTAAATACCAAAGTATAAACAATCTCGGATAAAAATGAGATTGTGATATTTTCCCTTACCTTAGGTCCGATTTGCCTCGTAAGTGTCTGAAACTCTTGTATAATGATTTAAATAATGTTATGGACTTATTACAGAATCATAATTATTATTATGATATCATATATGGTCATATTCTTAGCTTCTTGGTAGTAATATTTCATTGCTACTTGTTATTCAGGTGTTTATAACTTTTTGTTCTTATCCGTGTTTTGTCGAATAAATTTTTATTCTTCTCTTTAGGTTATAGATACATCATTTCCAGAATGGTATTAATGTACTATATATGATATTTATTCAATCAATTCATTTATATAATCATTATGCAATGAAGATCATGTAGAACGAATCGCATCACATCGTGGAGACGGTATTCCGTACGTACGCACAAGCGATGATATCATTCCCATGTTCATGGAATTGTATTGGAGTGTATGTATACTATTTCAGAATCAATATAAATTTTAAATAATCATATATAGTCATCATTATACCCATCCAAGTAAGGTGGTGGTGGAAAATTGATTACATCACGGCGTAGAGACGGTATTTCGTACGTACGCACGCGCGGTGATTTCATTTTCCGTAGGATGGATAGATAGTGAAATAGGGTTGTTTAATACTTATAATAACATATCAGTATATGAGGGATACTGATGTTATTACTTTATAATTAAACAACTAAATAATAATAAGTGGATGAAGAAATAAAGATGAAAGAATCGGTAACGGACATTACCTCTTCTTTGAAGTGCTTCTTTGAGACCTTCTTTTAGGGCACTAAAATAGGTCTTTGAAGAAGACTAGAACCTCTAGGATGTTTCTAGGGAAGTGTAGAGGAGAAATTGGCAGGGTTTGGCCGATCATGAAGGCTCAAAGTGGTGCGAGGAAGAGAGAGAGGAGGTGCCCTTTTATAAGTGGGGAGAGGGGCACCTTTGGAATAACTAAAAATATTATTTTAGTATAAATCCAAATTCGGGTTTAAATAGCTCCAAATTGATTTATTTCGAAGCTAAGGTGGGGATGGGTCTAACTCCTCTCATCCAATAGAATTTAGACAAGTATAGGTTCCTATTTTAACCTTATCATTTAGATTTAACATTAAATTAAATAATTTTACTTTTACAGTGTCTTCTTGTGTTCTTATACTATAAGGTTAATAAACATACTATAAGCAGCCAAAACAACCCCAAGTTGTTTATTATTAATATATATAGCCTTATATAAGTCCTTTGGCCGAACCATAGATTTTTAGGAATAAAATAACAATTACTAATATAATATTTGTTTTAAAAACTGTTTTATGTAAATTTTGACACTATTTAGAAATTGATTATTGTGAAAATCATAATAGAATGCTTAGTTCGAAAAAAGTTAATTAAATCAATACTAACATGTCATGTAAACCTAGAAAATTATTTTCATTCATAAAAAGTCTCAAATTATATTTATTTAGGTATTTATAATATCAATTATGTCAATATTTCATTAATAAGATAATTACAGCATCATCTTTGTGTCATCAATAAATTAACGTATTTAAAGTCTAAAAATTACAAATAAAATATCATTATGTAGGAAATCGTTTTATCTTTCTAATGAATATTTATAGTCGAATTTATCTTATAGATAACCCTATATTAAAAATGATTTAGTTATTAAACTTTGATTTTAAATATTTTAACCCTTCTTTAGATAAATTAATAATAAATGTCCTAATCTAATCCATGTGGGCCTAAATGGTCATATTTTATTCCAAAGTTTGTTTTTTGGTTGAATTATACTTGTACAATAAAATTAGGACATGTTTTAGGGTAATAATAATATCATTTTTACCCTTAATTACCATATTTACTTTAAACCCTGGTAAAAAAAAGTAAAAAGTTACTATTCACCAAAAATTATTTTCATCTCATTGAACCACATTTTAGTCCTTGATATTAACCTTGTCTCTTGAATTTTCAAAATTCTACTCACAGAAGCGGTAAAATTATGTTTAATGAAAAATTCAGTTTTTTAACTACCACTTAGTGGTTTCACTATTCATTAAAAATTGAAAGTTTTTAGAAAAATACCAAAATTTCACCTAGGCTAATTTCGATATTACGAATCCAAAAATAAAGTCCATTTTGAAAAATAAAATTTATAAAATTTCAAAAAGTGGTTATTACAATTCATAACGGTTAGTTTTAATAATATTTTAATAGTATATCATTGTTTAGTGAAACTCGGTATTGCGTATGACGCAAGCTATTGTGGAAGGTCGTGATTTAGTATAAAGCAAGTCAAGCAAGTGTTGTGTAGAAAAAGATTCCTTTGATGATTCATATACCATAAAAGTCTCGGTTGTTACAACAACGGGCCTTGCTGCACTCTTGGTTACGACACTCCTGGGGGATATTCTTAGGATAACTCTCATTTTCATTTCAAATCATTATGAAGGGTTTATGAGTATATAATCCTCAAAGAAAACATTTTTATGATTATGGATTATATCCATAAATAGTAAAATTTATGTTAAGTGTTTTATAAGTATGGAATTATGTATTTTGATTCATAAACTGATCTAGTTTATTCCATTGTTTAGAAATGGCACCCAGTGGAAGAAATGGAAACCGTATCAATGCACACACTCCATGTGGGGATTGCCCTTCTGACCAGATAATTATAGTGGAGCCGGTGATGCAACTGGTGCCGATCAGATAATCACCATACTGGGACAACTCACTCAGGTTATATATAATAACCTTACCCTTATGGAGCACCCTGATCCGCAGCATGGAGGATCAATGTTAGATTGATTCATGAGGAAACAACCACCAACGTTTAATGGGAGTACAAATACCTTAGTAGCTGAGCAATGGATAAATTCCCTAGATAAAATATTTCAGGCTTTGGGGAGTAGTGAAAGGGAAAAATTTATCATGGCAGTTTACCGCCTCACTGGAGATGCTGATCAATGGTGGTCATTTATTCAAAACATGAAGGAAGATGATGAAGTATCAAATATGGAATGGAGGGCGTTCAAAGATCTGTTTTTAAAAAAATACTTTCCCCGCGGCCATCGAGCAGATATGGAAAGGCAATTTCTGAGTCTGAGACAAAAGGAGGATGAGAATGTCACAAAGTATGAGGCTAACTTTACAAGGTTATCAAGTTATGCTGGAGATTATATACATAACCCAAGAATTAAGATTGATTGTTTATTTGATCGGTTAAAACCATTTCTCCGTCGAGCATTAGTCTCACAATCCTTCTCATCATACGAAGACATTGTCTCATGTGCAATCAAGACATAAAAGGAATTCTCTAACTCTTATGACTTTAAAGCAAAGCAAGAGAAGAAGATATCTGCTGATCAATCTTGGAATGGTAATAAGGGGATGAAGGGAATGGTTGAATATACATCCTGTAGTAAACGTGGGAAGAAACACCCATGTACATGCTTGAAGGGAACATGAGTCTGTTTCAAGTGTGGTGAAAAAGGCCACCAAGATCGTGATTGCAAAGGGAAGAAGGAAGATACCAATGTTCAGTGCTACAATTGCTGGGAGATGGGGCATTATGAAAATGAATGTCCTAAGCTTCAGGGGAACTTACCTCAAAAAATTCCAAGGGATCAAGGCCAGGCTTATGCTATCACTACTGCTGAGGTAGAAGCTCCAAAAGATGTGGTGGCTGGTAATATAATGGTTTCCTCAAGTTTAGGAAATGCATTATTTGATTCTGGATCATCACATTGTTTCTTATCTTCCTAGTTTTCTAAAAAAATTAGATATTTACAATTTGATTTAACACAGGAGTTGTCAGTTAAAACTCCTAAGGGAAGTATCATTGCAACAAAGTTTTGCGAATCAGTCCCCATTAGAGCACTTAATTGTTCATTATCTGCTGATCTCATCTTCATACCTATCATTGAGTTTGATATAATCCTCGGTATGGACTGGATTTCGAACTATGATGTGATGATTTATTGTAAGAAGAAAGAGGTTACGATTCTCGATGATGATGATAAGGAACACCTTATCTTTACAGCAGAATCATCACCACCTAATTCTTATCTGGATCCACCCCCAGTAGCTCAACTAAATTCAATTATTGGGGAGGAAGATAATGAAATGAATATGGGTGATGAAAGTAATGTTCAAATAGAGGATGTACCTGTTGTGAAAGAATATGTAGATGTATCTTCAGAAGATATACCTGGACATCCTCGAGAACGAGAAGTTGAGTTTTCCATTGATTTAATTCCTGGATCAAGGCCTATATCGAATACCCCTTATAGAATGGCCACTGTAGAATTAGTTGAACTAAATAACCCACTAGAAGAATTGAGTAATAAGGGATTTATTCTCCCTTGTGTTTCCCCATGGGGATCCCCTGTTCTTTTTGTTAAAAATAAAGACGGATCTATGAGGTTATGTATCGACTACAGGGAGATCAATGCTATAACAATAAAGAACAAGTATCGCCTACCTCGTATTGATGATTTATTTGACCAACTGCATGGAGATCAATACTTTTCAAAGATTGGCCATCGATCTGGATACCATCAGTTTTGTGTAAAGAAGGAATACATTCCGACGACATCATTTTGAACCTGGTACGGGCATTACGAGTTTACTGTAATGACTTTTGGATTGACTAATGCACCCCCTGTATTCAAGGATCTGATGAATATATTTTTCATGGAATATCTCGATGAATTTGTGGTGGTATTCATTGATGATATCTTGGTATACTCCAAAAGCTACGAAGATCATGAAAATCACTAGCGCATTATCCTGAAGACTCTGAGATGGCATAAATTATATGGGAAGTTTAGCATGTGTGAATTCTGGCTAAAAGAGATTTCTTTTCTTGGCCATATTGTCTCTAAAGATGGAATCTCTATTGATACTTCTAAGACCAAGGCAATCCCAGAATGGCCAGCACCTACGAGTATAACTGAGGTACGCAATTTTATTGGTTTGGCAGGTTATTATCGATGTTTCGTCCAGAATTTTTTACGATTGGCTAACCCATTAACGAAGCTCACACGTAAAGGGGTTAAATTTGTTTGGACAAAAGAGTGAGAAGAATGTTTCGAAGAACTGAAGGGAAGATTAGTCAATGCTCCTATATTGACTCTACCATCGGGGAATGACGGGTTCGTTATATATAGTGATGCATCTAAGAAAGGACTTGGTTGTGTCCTTATGGAGAATGATAGGGTTATTGCCTATGGATCACGACAATTGAAAATTCACGAAAAAAACTATCCGACACATGATCTCGAGTTAGCAGCTGTGGTCTTTGCTTGGAAGATATGGAGGCACTACCTCTATGGTGAAAAATGTGAGATTTATACTAATCACAAGAGTTTAAAGTTTATTTTCTCACAAAAAGAACTCAACATGAGGCAAAGGAGATGGCTTGAATTACTCAAGGATTATGATTGTACGATACACTACCACCCGGGGAACGAAAACAAGGTGGCAGATGCTTTGAGCAGAAAAGACCATGGAGTTTTGAACAATATGAGAATTGAAAGGGATCCAATTTTCATGGATCTAGTGAAGATGGATGTGGGATTAACCAAGAAAGGTGAATCATCAATGCTTTTTCAAATGGTTGCCAAAAAATATTTACTAGAAAGGATTAAGAGTTCTCAGAACGATGATGAAGAATTTCAAAAAAAGATTAAAGTTGTCAATGATGGGAGATTGAGAGACTTTGTGTATGAAGATGGAATTTTGAAATTCGGGAAGAGACTTTGTGTTCCCGATATACCTAATATAAAAAGGGAATTTCTGGATGATGCTCGTAGTTCCAATTTATTTATACACCCTAGGAGCACCAAAATGTATAGAGATTTGAAGGATCATTTTTGGTGGGAAAACATGAAGAGGGAGATTGCAGATTTTGTGTCAAGATGTATGGTTTTTCAACAAGTGAAATCTGGAAGGCAACAGCCTGGAGGAGTCATGAAACCTCTTCCCATACTGGAGTGGAAATGGGAGAATATTACGATGGACTTTGTCATGGGGCTACCAAAGACTCCTAGAAGGAACGATGCAATATGGGTTATTGTTGATCGTCTTACCAATTCAGCACATTTTCTTGCTATAAGGGAAGATATACCACTAGAATGTCTAGGAAGATTATATATTAATGATGTTGTGAGACTTCATGGAGTACCCCTATCGATTGTTCCTGATCGTGATCCCCATTTTTCTTCAAGATTCTGGAAGAGTCTTTAGAAATCCCTGGATACTGAACTTCATTTGAGCACTGCCTACCACCCTCAAACAGATTGACAATTAGAACGAACTATTCAAACCTTATAAGACATGTTTAGATCCTTCTCACTTGACTTTCAACGAATGTGGGATCAATATTTACCTCTGGTAGAATTTTTCTATAACAATAGCTTCCATTCGAGTATTCAGATGGCACCATATGAAGCGTTATACGGAAAGGGATGTCGCACACTAACCTGTTGGGATAACGTTGGTGAAAGAAAACTTGTAGGTCCAGAACTGGTTGAGGAAATGATGGAAAAGGTAAAGGTAATCCATAATAACATCAAAGCAGCTCAAAGTAGGTAGAAGAGCTATGCTGATAATCGAAGGAAGGATTTGGAATTTCAAGTCGGTGATCATGTTTTCCAAAAGGTATCTCCATGGAATGGAGTCATACATTTTGGTAAGAAAGGTATATTGAGTCCCACGTACATCGGACCATTCGAAATTCTAGAAAGAATTGGGGTTGTAGCTTACGATTGGCAATGTCACCAAGTCTCTCCAAAGTTCACGATGTGTTCCACGTATCTCTGTTGAGGAAACACATGCCTAACCCAACGCATGTACTCACCTATGAGGAGTTAGAACTGGAACCCGATCATTCATATTGCGAAGAGCCCGTCAGGATTTTTGATACGAGAGAACAAGTACTGAGAAACCGGAGGACTCGTCTGGTAAAAGTCTTGTGGAGAAACCATAAGATGGAAGAGGCAATGTGGGAACCCGAGGAACTTATGATAAAGAACCACCAGAGTCTTTTCATGTGATAAATATTCTAGAAATTTCGAGGATGAAATTATTTGAAGTAGGGGAGAATGTAACACCCCAAGCTTCTATGGTACGCTTCTCTTTGAATAATGTGATAGTGTGTGTTGTACGCAACACCGAGTTCTAACACACCATAACCAGTCAAACTAGCCGTTATCAATAGTAATACCTACTTTTTGAAATTATATATTTCAAAATGGACTTCATTTTTGGATTCAGAATATTGAATTTATCCTAAGGTGATATTTTGGTACTTTTCGGATAACTTTAGTATTTCGATGAATAGTGAAAATTACTAAATTTTAATTAAAAACAACTTTTTTAATCGAAATAATTTATATTGTTAAATTATTAATTTGAGTGGTTTTAAATTATATTTAGAATATATTTTAACCATCTAATATAATGTTTGTCATTGGACATAATTTCACAATTAAACCGAACATAAACAAGTTTCAATCTTTTGATAGTTATTATATCTTAAAAACACGATTTTTATTTTGACAGCGGGAATTAATTTAAAATTAATTTCTGCCACTTCTGTGTTTTGAATTTGGAAAAATGGATTCCATATTTGTAATCATGATGTTCAAATTGTGTAAATAGGTAACTTTTATTTTTAGACATTTTGAATAATTACTTCGGTAAATATTTTATTTACCATGGTTAAGGGTAAATCCGGTAAATAACGGTTAACAAATAATATTATAATAATCTTAAATTAACCTAAAACGTGTCCTAACCTTATTGGTTGATACATGTTCGACCATAGGCTTTTTTGGGTCGATTTTGGGACCCCATGGAGCCACTTGTAGGTGATAGGGACACTTTATTTTAATTAAGTTAAAATAAGTACAAAAATGACATAAGAATATATCTTTTAGAAACACAATTTTTATATAGGGTTATATATGTTAGATGTTTGAATATAAATATTAATTATAAAGACAAAGAGATTTCCTACATAATGATATTTTATTTATAATTTTTGGACCTTAAATAATCTAATTTATTTATGACACAATGATGATGATGTAATTACCTAATTAATGAAAAATTATAATAATTGATATTATAAATACCCAAATAAATATAATTTGATAATTTTTATGAATTAAACAAATTTTCTAGGTTAATATGACATGTTATTATTTCTTTAATTGACTTTTCTCTAAGAAATCATTCTGTAATGATTTTTACAAAAATCAATTATTTAATAGTGTCAAAATTGACAAAAAAAGAGTTTTTAAAACAAATATTATATTATTAATTTCTATTAAACTCTAAAAATCTAAGGTTCTGCCAAGAGTCTTATATCATGATAGTTTTATCATTGATTTACCACTTGGGGGTCTCTTGGATTTATATGGTAAGTTTATTAACCAAATAACATAAAAATACAAAGAGACATTGTAAAAGTGAAACTAATTAACTAAGAGTTAATACATAAAGATAAGGTTAATATAATGACCCAAACCTATCTAAATTCTATTTGTTGAGTGTTTTTCGACCCATCCCCACCTTAAACTTTAAATAATAAACTTTGGAGGCATTAGAAACCGAATAAGAATTTATTATAAATTAATATTTCTAGCTTTTCCAAAGGTGCCCCTCACCCCTCTTACAAAAGGGAACTCTTCCTTATCATTTCATCACACCATCAAAGCCTTTTTTTCATCAAAATTATGACCAAATACTCTCCCAACTTCTCTCACTACATCCTATATTCCTTAGTTTGATCATAAATCCAACCTAAGGAGCCCTTTTGATCAAATCAATAGGAAGAACCTGAAGAAGAGGTAATGTTTTCACCACCATTTTTCAGGTTCCTTTCTTCTTCCACCTCTTCTTCCTTTGTTGTTACCATTATAAAATAATACCATAGTATCATATATATACTGTGATGTTATTATAAATATGGTACAACCATATTCAGTATTCAATCTATCCTTTGAATAACATGTTACCAAACGTGCGTACGTACGGCTTACCGTCTCCACGTTGTGGTGTAATTGTTATTCAATAAATTATTATCTGGAGGGGTATAATAATGATGTGTAATTCATGTAAATAATAGATGAAACATGATAATGATTCTGTATATATGATATAACACTTAATTGTATATTATTTTAATATCAAAAGAATGATATTGTCGCTCATGCATACGTATGGACTACCGTCTCCACGAACGCGATGACATTCATTCTCCATCATATCCATTCAAGTATAATTCTCATTTGATGATTAATAATAGTATATAAGGACTTTATATCATTCCGGATATGATTAATATACAACCTATCCATTAAAAACATGTCTTACATAACAAAACATATAAAATAAAACGAGTAAGTTAACACCCGAAACAACGATAATACTAAGATATTTTTAACAAATCAATGTTACAAGATCATATATGATATCATATTAATGTATATGATTCTTGTATAATTTAAAAACAATTATTTCACAATTATACAGGAGGTTAACCTACCCCAACCAAGTAAAAGTACAAGGTAAGTGTTTATTTCGTAATCTCTTCATCATTCAAGTTTGTTTATACGTAATAATCTACTGGGGTCTCTTTATCATCCACATCCAGGTTTCTTGAAAATTTATTTCAAAACATTTTTACTATTTAAAAGAATATGGGTTAAAGTCATTTATACCCATGTTTTACTTTTCATAGTATTTTTATAAAGGAATCTTTCCGTCGTTTACCAAACAAGGTGCTTTTTAACATTTTCAACAAAATTAAGGTAAGAATGTTTTTTTAACTTATACGGTGGGTGCGTTTATTTTCCGCTGTTATAAAATTTTCAAAGCTTCAATTACAATATTAGAAGAATATTTTCAAAGAAAATGTTTAATTTTATAAATATATGACTCTTAAATGATTTCAAAATAGAAAGAGATATTTCTCTAAAAAGAGTTTTGATTTCATCTATGTCAACATCCTTTGATGAATTTTATGCTTATTTGAAGTTGATTTATTATGATACAAAACTTCTATATTGTATTGAGGGTTTTGTGATATGTTTGACTATGGATGTGCTATTTTTATACCATTCGTAGTTTATGGTTAAAGTATTTACATTTTCAATGCTAGTTTTAATACGAATGATTATGTTATGTTTAAACCTTCTCATATGGGAATGCATTGGACTTAATATGTGACGGGTGGAGCCTGCTATAAGTCCTCGATGCATCGGTAGGTCTCATGAGACAAACAAGTGTCTTAGCACAAGGCCTTGACAAAATCTTATTTGTAGTCTTGGCACGAGGCCTTGGCTATGTGGTTATGATAGTCTGGCATTATGCATTCCATCATTATGAAAGTGGTTATTGATATTGCATGTGATTATTTGATTAGTATAATATCCATGTGAATAAGTAAATGGAATTATTTCATTTTATTTTTTCCATACTGTGTTGAAGTTCAAGTTCAAAAGGATTTTGGTTTTGTTATACACTACCTTAAATGTTTATTCTTATTTATGAAAGTTTCTTCTATATTGTTATCATTACTGGGCATTGGAGCTCACCCCTTTTCTATGTTTTATTTTTACTAGGATGTGAAGAAGTAAGGTATGAATGACCTATAGGGATATTATGAGGGAATAATAGTGTGGACTATGGAGACATTATGTTGTTGTAGTAGTTTTTCACTTTATGATGTAATGTAAAACTTTATGAATATATCTAGTGTTTCCAAGGATATTAAACCAATCGGTCTTTTGAGATTTAATCTTTCTTGTGATCATGCCAATGTTATGTAATAATGCACCGACTCTAGGTAACTAGGGTCGAGGCGTTATAGTTGGTATCAGAGGAAGTTTAGTACAAACCTTGGAAGCTAGATTTAGATAAACTCTGATTAGATCATGTAGACCTAAGATGAACATTGAGGATTAGTATAGAAGAACTTCCTATAATTTTGGTATTGTAGAGATTTTGTGTGTTTTCTGAGCAATACATCCTTGTCTGGATACAATCAGGTAGAGGCGGCTCTGGCACAAATGTACCTAGGGGTAAAACCCAAAAACACCGCTTTGAGCTAGACTCGAACAGGAACTAGTGCACGACAATGGGCCTTGCTGCACTCTTGGTTACGACACTCCCGGGGGATATTCTTAGGATAACTCTCATTTTCATTACAAATTATTATGAAGGGTTTATGAGTATATACTTCCTCAAAGAAAACATTTTTATGATTATGTATATATCCATAAATAGTTCAATTTATGTTAAGTATTTTATAAGTATGGAATTATGTATTTTGATTCATAAACTGATCTTGTTTATGCCATTGTTTAGAAATGGCGCCTAGTGGAAAAAATGGAAACCGTATCAATGCACGCACTCCATGTAGGGATTGCCCTCCTGACCAGATAATTATAGTGGAGTTGGTGATGCAACTGGTGCCGATCAGCTAATCACCATACTAGGACAACTCACTCATGTTATGAATAATAACCTTACCCGTATGGAGAACCATGATCTGCAGCATGGAGGATAAATGTTCGATCGATCCATGAGGAAACAACCACCAACGTTTAATGGGAGTACAAATCCCTTATTATCTTAGTAATGGATAAATTCTCTAGAGAAAATATTTGAGGCTTTGGGGAGTAGTGAAAGGGAAAAAGTTATCATGGTAGTTTACCGCCTCACTGGAGATGCTGATCAATGGTGGTAATTGATTCAAAACATGAAGGAAGATGATGAAGTATCAAATATGGAATGAAGGGAGTTCAAAGATCTGTTTTTAGAAAAATACTTTCCTCGCGACCATCGAGCAGATATGGAAAGGAAATTTCTAAGTCTGAGACAAAAGGAGGATGAGAATGTCACAAAGTATGGGGATAACTATACAAGGTTAGCAAGGTATGCTGGAGATTATATACATAACCCAAGAAGTATGATTGATCGTTTCTTTTATGGTTTAAAACCATTTCTCCATCGAGCATTAGTCTCACAATCCTTCTCATTGTACGAAGACATTGTCTCATGTGCTATCAAGATAGAAAAGGAATTCTCTAAGTCTTATGACATTAAAGAAAAGCAAGAGAATAAGAGATATGTAGATCAATCTGGGAATGGAAATAAGGGGAAGAAGGGAAATGTTGAATATCCATCCTGTAGTAAATGTGGGAAGAAACACCACGGTACTTTCTTGAAGGGAACGAGAGTGTGTTACAAGTGTGGTGAAAAAGGCCACCAAGCTCGTTGTTGAAAAGGGAAGAAAGAAGCTACCAATGTTCAGTGTTACAATTGCAGGGAGATGGGATATTATGCAAATAAATGTCCTAAACGTCAGGGGAACTTACCTCAGAAAATGCCAAGGGATCAAGGCCAAGATTATGTTATCACTACTGCTGAGGTAGAAGCTCTGAAAGACATGGTGGAAGGTAATTTATTGGTTTCCTCAAGTTTAGAAAATGCATTATTTGATTCTGGATCATCGCATTGTTTCATATCTTCTCAGTTTGCTAAGAAAATTAGATATTTCCAATTTGATTTAAAAAGGGAGTTGTCAGTTAAAACTCCTAAGGGAAGTATCATTGCAACAATGTTTTGTGAATCAGTCCCCATTAGAGCACATATATGTTCTTTATCTGCTGATCTCATTGTCAAACCTATGATTGAGTTTGATATAATCCTCGGTATGGACTAAATTTCGGACTATAATGTGAAGATTTATTGTAAGAAGAAAGAGGTTACGATTCTTGATGATGATGATAAGGAACACCTTATCTTTAGAGCATAATCTTCACCACCTAATTCTTATCTGGATCCACCCCCAGTAGCTCAACTAAATTCAATTATTGGGGAGGAAGATAATGAAATGACTATGGGTGAGGAAAGGAATGTTCAAATAGAGGATGTACCTATTGTGAAAGAATATGTAGATGTATTTCCGGAAGATTTACCTGGACATCCTCCAGAACAAGAAGTTATGTTTTCCATTGATTTAATTCCTGGATCAAGGCCTATATTGAAGACCCCTTATAGAATTGCCATTGTAGAATTAGATGAACTAAAGAAACAACTAGAGGAATTGAGTAATAAGGGATTTATTCGCCCTAGTGTTTCTCCATGGGGAGCCCATGTTCTTTTTGTTAAAAAGAAAGATGGATCTATGAGGTTATGTATCGACTATAGGGAGATCAATTCTATAACAATAAAGAACAAGTATCTATTACCTCGCATTGATGATTTATTTGACCAACTACATCGAGGTCAATAATTTTTAAAGATTGAACTTCGATCTGGATACCATCAGTTGTGTGTAATGAAGGAAGACATTCCGAAGACAGCATTTCGAACCAGGTACGGTCATTACGAGTTTACTATAATGCCTTTTGGATTGACTAATGCACCCTCTGTATTAATGGATATGATGAATAGAGTTTTCAAGGAATATCTAGATGAATTTGTGGTGGTATTAATTGATGATATCTTGGTATACTCCAAATGCTACGAAAATCATGAAAATCACTTGCGCATTATCCTGAAGACTCTGAGAAGACATGAATTATACGGGAAGTTTAGCAAGTGTGAATTCTAGCTACAAGAGATTTCTTTTCTTAGACGTATTGTCTCTAAACATGGAATATATGTTGATCCTTCTAAGACCAAGGAAATCCAAGAATGTCTAGCACCTAAGAGTATAACTGAGGTACGCAGTTTTATTGTTTGGCAGGTAATTATCGACATTTCGTCCAGAATTTTGCCCGATTGGCTAACCCATTAACGAAGCACACAGGTAAAGGGGTTAAATTTGTTTGGACAAAAGAGTGTGAAGAATGTTTCTAAGAACTGAAGAGAATATTAGTCAATGCTAATATATTGACTCTACCATCGGGGAATGATTGGTTCATTATTTATAGTGATGCATCGAAGAAAGGACTTGGTTGTATCCTTATGCAGAATGATAGGGTTATTGCCTATGCATCCCGACAGTTGAAAATTCATGAACAAAACTATCCTACACATGATCTCGTGTTAGCAGCTTTGTTCTTTGCTTTGAAGATATAGAGGCACTACCTCTATGGTGAAAAATGTGAGATTTATACTGATCACAATAGTTTAAAGTATATTTTCACACAAAAAGAACTCAACATGAGGCAAAGGAGATGGCATGAATTACTCAAGGATTATGATTGTATGATACACTACCACCTGGGGAAAGCAAACAATGTGGTAGATGCTTTGAGCAGAAAAGACCATGGAGTTTTGAAAAATATGAGAATTTAATGGGATCCAATTTTCATGGATCTAGTGAAGATGGACATGAGAATAACCAAGGAAGGTGAAACATCAAGGATTTTTCAAATGGTTTCCAAACCATCTTTACTAGAAAGGATTAAGAGTTCTCAGACTGATGATGAAGAATTTCAAAAGAAGATTAAAGATGTGAATGATGGGAGATTGAGAGACTTTGTGTATGAAGATGGAATTTGGAACTTCGGGAAGAGACTTTGTGTTCCCGATATACCTGATCTAAAAAGGTAATTGTTGGATGATGCTCATAGTTCCAATTTCACTATACACCCTGGGAGCACCAAAATGTATATTGATTTGAAGGAACATTTTTGTTGGGACAACATGAAGAGGGAGATTATTGATTTTGTGTCAAGATTTATGGGTTTTCAACATGGGAAAGATGGAAGGCAACAGCCTAGAGGATTAATGCAACATCTTCCCATACTGGAGTGGCAATGGGACAATACTACGATGGACTTTGTCATGGGGCTACCAATGACTCCTAGAAGGAATGATGCAATATGGGTTATTGTTGATCGTCATACCAAGTCACCACATTTTCTTGCTATAAGAGAAGATCTACCACTAGAACGTCTAGCAAGACTATATATTAACTAAGTTTTGAGACTTAATTGAGTACCCCTATCGATTGTTTCTGATCGTGATCCCCATTTTACTTCAAGATTCTGGAAGAGACATAAGAAATCCCTGGATACTGAACTTCATTTGAGCACTGCCTACCACCCTCAAACAGATAGTCAATCAGAACGAACTATTCAAACCTTAGAAGACTTGTTGAGATCCTGCTCACTTGACTTTCAAGGAATGTGGGATCAATATTTACCTCTGGTAGAATTTTCCTATAATAATAGCTTCCATTTGAGCATTCAGATGGAACCATAGGAAGCATTATACAGAAAGAGATGTCTCACACCAACCTGTTTGGATGAAGTTGGTGAAAAAAAACTTGTAGGTCCAGAACTGGTGGAGGAAACAATGGAAAAGGTGAAGGTAATCCAAAATCACATCAAATCATCTCAAAGTAGGCAGAAGATCTATTCCAATAATCGAAGGAAGGATTTGGAATTTCAAGTCGGTGATCATGTTTTCCTAAAGGTATCTCCATGGAAGGGAGTCAAACATTTTGTTAAGAAAGGTAAATTGAGTCCCACGTACATCGGACCTTTCAAAATTATAGAACGAATTGGGGTTGTAGCTTACTGATTGGCAATGCCGCCAAGTCTCTCAAAAGTTCACGATGTGTTCCATGTATCTCTGTTGAGGAAATACATGCCTGACCCAATGCATGTACTCACCTATGAGGAGTTAGAACTGGAACCCGATCTGTCTTATTGCGAAGAGCCCGTCAGGATTCTTGATATGGAAGAACAAGTACTGAGAAACCGGACGACTCATCTGGTAAAAGTCTTGTAGAGAATCCATAAGATGGAAGAGGCAACGTGGGGACCCGATGAACTTATGATGAAGAACCACCCGAGTCTTTTCATGTGATAATTATTCTAGAAATTTCGAGGAAAAAATTATTTGAAGGGGGGTAGAATGTAACACCCCAAGCTTCTACTGTACGCTTCTCGTTGAATAATGTGATCGCGTGTGTTGTACGCAACACCGAATTCTAACACACCATAACCAATCAAACTAGCCGTTATGAATAGTAATACCTACTTTTTGAAATTATATATTTCAAAATGGACTTCATTTTTGGATTCGGAATATCGAATTTAGCCTAAGGTTTAATTTTGGTACTTTTCGGATAACTTTAATATTTTGATGAATTGTGAAAATTACTAAATTTTAATTAAAAACAACCTTTTTAATCAAAATAATTTATATTTCTAAATTACGAATTTGAGTGATTTTAAAGTATATTTAGAATATATTCTTACCATTTAATGCAATGTTTCTCATTGGACATAATTTCACAATTAATCCAAACATAAACAAGTATCAATCTTTTGATAGTTATTATATCTTAAAAACATGTTTTTTGTTTTGACAGTGGGAATTAATTTTAAATTAATTTCTACCACTTCTATGTTTTAAATTTTGAAAAATGGATTCCATATTTGGATCAGGATTTTCAAATTGTGTAACTAGGTAACTTTTATTTTTAGACATTTTGAATAATTACTTCGGTAAATATTTTATTTACCATGGTTAAGGGTAAATCCGGTAAATAAGGGTTAAAAGATAATATTATAATAATACTAAATTACCCTAAAACGTGTCCTAACTTTATTGGTTGATACATGTTCTACCATAGGTATCTTTGGGTCGATTTTGGGAACCCATGCAGCCACTTGTAGGTAATAGGGACACTTTATTTTAATTAAGTTAAAATAAGTACAAAAATGACATAAGCATATATCTTTTTAAAAAACAATTTTTACATAGGGTTATATATGTTGTATGTTCGACTATAAATATTAATTATAAATCTAAAAAGATTTCATACATAATTATATTTTATCTATAATTTTTAGACATTAAATAATTTAATTTATTTATGACACAATGATGATGAAGTAATTACCTAATTAATGAAAAATTAGAATAATTGATATTATAAATACCCAAATAAATATAATTTGAGACTTTTAATTGATTAAAAAAAATTATAGGTTAATATGACATGTTAGGATTTCTTTAATTAACTTTTTTCTTAGTAATAATTCTGTTATGATTTTTACAAAAATCAATTATTGAATAGTGTCAAAATTGACATAAAATATTTTTTAAAACAAATTTTATATTATTATTTGATATGAAATTCTAAAAATCTAAGGTTCGGCCAAATGAATTATATAATGATAGTTGTATCATTAATGGACCACTTGGGGGTCTCTTGGATGTATATGGTAGGTTTATTAACCATATAATATAAAAATACAAAGAGACATTGTAAAAGTGAAACTAATTAACTAAAAGTTAATACTTAACCATAAGGTTTATATAATGACCCAAACTTGTCTAAATTATATTGGTTGAGTGTTTTTCGACCCATCCCCACCTTAACAATTAAATAATAAACTTTGGAGGCATTAGAAACAGAATATTAATTTATTATAAATTAATATTTCTAGCTTTTCCAAAGGTGCCCCTCACCGCTCTTATAAAAGGGAACTCTTCCTTCTCATTTATTCACACCTTCAAAGCCTTTTGGTCCGGCCAAACTTCACCCGAATACTCTCCCAAAGTTCCTCAATACATCCTAGAGGCCTTATTTTGATCATAAAACCAACCTAAGGAGCCCTTTTGATCAAATCAAAAGGAAGAACCTGAATAAGAGGTAATGTTTCCACCACGCTTTTCAAGTTCCTTTATTCTTCCACTTCTTCTTCATTTGTTTTTACCATTCTAAAATAATAAATCCAGTGTCATATATATAATTTGATGTTATTATAAATATTGTACAAACATATTCAGTATTCTATCCATCCTTTGAATAACATGTCACCATATGTGCATACGTAAGGCTTACCGTCTCCACATCGTGGTGTAATTGTTATTCAATAAATTATTATTTGGACGGGTATAATAATGATGATTAATTCATGTAAACAATTGATTTAGCATGATAATGATTATGTATATATGATATACCATCCAATTATATATTATTTTAATATCAAAAGAATGATATTGTCGCTCGTGCGTACGTACGGAATACCATCTCCACGAACGAGATGAGATTCATTCTCCCTCATATCCATTCAAGTATAATTCTCATTTGATGATTAATAATGGTATATAAGGACTTGATATCATTCTAGATATGATTAAGATACAACCTATCCATTACAAACATGGATTACGTAACAAAACATATAAATGAAAACGAGTAAGTTAACACCCGAAACAATGATAATACTAAGATATTATTAAAAAATCATTGTTAAAAGATCATATATGATATCATATTAATGTATATGATTATTGTAAAATTTAAAAATAATTATTTCACCATTATATATGAGGTTAACCTACCCCAACCAAGGAAAAGTACAAGGTAAGGGTTTATTTCGCAATCTCTTCATCATCGGAGGTTGTTTATACGTAATAATCTACTGGGATATCTTTATCATCCACATTGATGTTTCTTAAAAATGTATTTCAAATCATTTTTAATATTTTAAAGAATATGGGTTAAAGTCATTTATACCCTTGTTTTACTTCTTATAAGAGTTTTATAAAGGAATCTTTCCATCGTTTTCCAAACAAGGAGCTTTTTAACCTTTTCGATAGAGTTATGGTAAGAATGTTTTTTTAACTTATACGGTGGGTGCGGTTATTTTCCCCAGTTATAAAATCGTCGAAGCTTCCATTACAAGCTTATAAGAATACTTTCAAATAAAATGTTTCATTTTATAAATATATGACTCTTAAATGATTTCAAAATATAAAGAGATATTTCCCTAAAAAGAGTTTTGATTTCATCTATGTCAACATGATTTGATGGATTTTACGCTTATTTGAAGTTGATTTATTATGATACAAAACTTATATATTGTATTGAAGGTTTTGTGATATGTTTGACTGTGGATGTGCAATTTTTATACCATTCATAGTTTATGGTGAAAGTATTGACATTTCGTATGCTAGTTTTAATACGAATGTTTATGTTATGTTTAAACCTTTTCATATGGAAATGCATTGGACTTAATATGTGACAGGTGGAGCCCGCTATAGCTCCTCAATGCATCAGTAGGTATCATGAGACTAACTAGTGTCTTGGCACAAGGCCTTGACAAAATCTTACTTGTAGTCTTGGCACGAGGCCTTGGCTATGTGGTTATGATAGTCTGGCATTATGCATTCCATCATTATGAATGTGGTTATTGATATTGCATGTAATTATTAGATTAGTATAATATCTATGTGAATAAGTAAATGGCATTATTTCATTTTATTTTTTCTATACTATGTTTATGTTCAAGTTCAAAAGGCTTTTGTTTTAGTTATACACTGCATTAAATGTTTATTATTATTTATGAAAGTTTCCGCTATATTGTTATCCTTACTGGGCATTTGAGCTCACCCCTTTTCTATGTTTTATTTTTCCCATGATGTGAAGAAGTAAGTTATGAATGACCTGCAGGGATATTATGAGGGGATAATAGTGTGGACTATGGAGACATTATGTGTTGTAGTAGTTTTTCACATTATGATGTAATGTAAAACTTTATGAATATATCTAGTGTTTCCAAGGCTACTAAACCAATCGATCTTTCGAGATTTGATCTTTCTTGTGATTATACCAATGTTATGTAATAATGCACCGACTCTGGGTAACTGGGGTCGTGGCGTTACAGTTGGTATCAGAGGAAGTTTAGTATAAACCTTGGAAGCTAGATTTAGATAAACTCTGATTAGAGCACTTAGACCTAAGATTAACATTGAGGATTAGTATAGAAGAACTTCCTATAATTTTGGTATTCTAGAGATTTTGTGAGTTTTCTGAGAAATACATCCCTGTCTGGATACGAGCATGTAGAGGCGGCTTAGGAACAGATGTACCTAGAGTTAAAACCCGAAAACACCGCTTTGAGCTAGACTCAAACGGGAACTGGTGCATGAAAACGGGCCTTGCTGCACTCTTGGTTACGACACTCCTGGGGGATATTCTTAGGATAACTCTCATTTTCTTTACAAATCATTATGAAGGGTTTATGAGTATATACTTCCTCAAAGAAAACATTTTTATGATTAGGGATTATATCCATAAATAGTTCTATTTATGTTAAGTGTTTTAAAAGTATGGAATTATGTATTTTTATTCATAAACTAATCTAGTTTATACCATTTTTTAGAAATGGTGCCTAGTGGAAGAAATGGAAACTGTATCAATGCACGCACTCCATGTAGGGATTTCCCTCCTGACCAGATAATTATAGTGGAGCTGGTGATGCAACTGGTGCCGATCAGCTAATCACCATACTGGGACAACTCACTTAGGTTACAAATAATAACCTTACCTGTATGGAGCACCCTGATCTGCAGTGTGGAAGATCAATGTTAGATCGATTCATGGGGAAACAACCACCAATGTTTAGTGGGAGTACAAATCCCGTAGTAGCTGAGTAATGGATAAATTCCCTAGAGAAAATATTTCAGGCTTTGGGGAGTAGTGAAAGGGAAAAAGTTATCATGGCAGTTTACCGCCTCACTGGAGATGCTGATCAATGGTGGTTATTGATTCAAAACATGAAGTAAGATGATGAAGTATCAAATATGGAATAGAGGGAGTTCAAATATTTTTTTTTATAAAAATACATTCCTCGTGACCATCGAGCAGATATGGAAAGGCAATTTCTGAGTCTGAGACAAAAGGAGGATGAGAATGTCACAAAGTATGAGGATAACTTTACAAGGTTAGCAAGGTATGCTGGAGATTATATACATAACCCAAGAAGTAAGATTGATCATTTCATTTATGGGTTAAAACCATTTCTCCATCGAGCGTTATTCTCACAATCCTTCTCATCATACGAATATATTGTCTCATGTGCTATCAAGACAGAAAAGTAATTCTCTAAGTCTTATGAATTTAAAGAAAAGAAAGAGAAGAAGAGATATGCTGATCAATCTGGGAATGGAAATAAGGGGAAGAAGGGAAAGGTTGAATATCCATCCTGTAGTAAATGTGGGAAGAAACACCCCGGTACTTGCTTGAAGGGAACGAGAGTCTGTTACACGTGTGGTGAAAAAGGCCACCAAGCTCGTGATTACAAAGGGATGAAGGAAGCTACCAATGTTCAGTGCAACAATTGCAGGGAGATGGGACATTATGAAAATGAATGTTCTAAGCGTTAGGGGAACATAACTCAGAAAATGCCATGGGATCAAGGCCAATCTTATACTATCACTACTGCTGAGGTAGAAGCTCTGAAAGACATGGTGGCAGGTAATTTAATGGTTTCCTCATGTTTAGCAAATGCATTATTTGATTCTGGATCATCGCATTGTTTCATATATTCCCAGCTTGCTAAGAAAATTAGATATTTACAATTTGATTTAATAAGGCAGTTGTTAGTTGAAACTCCTAAGGGAAGTATCATTGCAACAATTTTTTGCGAATCAGTCCCCATTATAGCACATAAATGTTCTTTATCTGCTGATCTCATCATCATACCTATGATTGAGTTTGATATAATCCTCAGTACGGACTGGATTTCGGATTATGATGCGAAGATTTATTATAAGAAGAAAGAGGTTATGATTCTTGATGATGATGATGATAAAGAACACCATCTTTAGGGCAGAATCTTCACCACCTAATTCTTATCTGGATCCACCCCCAGTAGCTCAACTAAATTCAATTATTGGGGAAGAAGATACTGAAATGACTATGGGTGAAGAAAGGAATGTTAAAATAGAGGATGTACCTGTTGTGAAAGAATATGTAGATGTATTTTCAGAAGATTTACCTGGGCATCCTCCAGAACGAGAAGTTGAGTATTCCATTGATTTAATTCCTGGATCAAGGCCTATATCGAAGACCCCTTATAGAATGGCCACTGTAGAATTAGTTGAACTAAAGAAACAACTTGAGGAATTGAGTAATAAGGGATTTATTCACCCTAGTGTTTCTCCATGGGGAGCCCCTATTCTTTTTGTTAAAAATAAAGATGGATCTAGGAGTTTATGTATCGACTACAGGGAGATCAATGATACAACAATAAAGAACAAGTATCCCCTACCTCGCATTGATGATTTATTTAAACAAATACATGGAGCTCAATACTTTTCAAAGATTCACCTTCGATCTGGATACCATCAGTTGTGTGTAAAGAAGGAAGACATTCTGAAGAAAGCATTTCGAACCAGGTACGGGCATTACGAGTTTACGGTAATGCCTTTGGGATTGACTAATGCACCTTCTGTATTCATGGATCTGATGAATAGAGTTTTCAAGGAATATCTCGTTGAATTTGTAGTGGCATTCATTGATGATATCTTGGTATACTCCAAAAGCTACGAAGATCATGAAAATCACTTGCGCATTATCCTGAAGACTCTAAGAAGACATGAATTATACGGGAAGTTTAGCAAGTGTGAATTCTGATTACAAGAGATTTCTTTTCTTGCCCATGTTGTCTCTAAAGATGGAATCGATGTTGATCCTTCTTATACCAAGGCAATCCAAGAATGTCTTGCACCTACGAGTATAACTGAGGTACACAGTTTTATTGGTTTTGCAGGATATTATCGATGTTTCATCCAGAATTTTGCCCGATTGGATAACCCATTAATGAAGCACACACGTAAAGGGGTAAAATTTGTTTAGACAAAAGAGTGTGAAGAATGTTTCGAAGAACTAAATAGAAGATTAGTCAATGCTCCTATATTGAATCTACCATCATGGAATGATGGGTTTGTTATTTATAGTAATGCATTGAAGAAAGGACTTGGTTGTGTCCTTATGTAGAATGATAGGGTTATTTTATATGCATCACGACAGTTGAAAATTCATGAACAAAACTATCCTACACATGATCTCGAGTTCGCAGCTGTGATCTTTTCTTTGAAGATATGGAGGCACTACCTCTATGGTGAAAAATTTGAGATTTATACTGATCACACGATTTTAAAGTATATTTTCTCACAAAAAGAACTCAACATGAGTCAAAGGAGATGGCTTGAATTACTCAAGGATTATGATTGTACGATACACTACCACCCTGGGAAAGCTAACAAGGTGGAAGATGCTTTGAGCAGAAAATACCATGGAGTTCTGAACAATATGAGAATAGAAAGGGATCCAATTTTCATGGATCTAGTGAAGATGGACATGGGAATAACCAGGGAAGGTGAAACATCAATTCTTTTTCAAATGGTTTCCAAACCATCTTTACTAGAAAGGATTAAGAGTTCTCAGACCGATGATGAAGAATTTCAAAAGAATATTAAATCTATGAATGAGGGAAGATTGAGAGACATTGTGTATGAAGATGGAATTTTGAAATTTGGGAAGAGACTTTGTGTTCCCGATATACTTGATCTAAAAAGGGAATTTCTAGATGATGCTCATTGTTCTGATTTCTCTATACACCCTGGGAGAACCAAAATGTATAGAGATTTGAAGGAACATTTTTGGTGGGACAACATGAAGAGGGAGATTGCTGATTTTGTGTCAAGATGTATGGTTTGTCAACAAGTGAAAGCTGGAAGGCAAAAGCCTGGAGGATTCAACCAACCTCTTCCCATACCAGAGTGGAAATGGGAAAATATTACGAAGTACTTTGTCATGGGGCTACCAAAGACTCCTAGAAGGAACGATGCAATATGGGTTGTTGTTGATCGTCTTACCAAGTCAGCACATTTTCATGCTATAAGAGAAGATCTACCACTAGAACATCTAGAAAGACTATATGTTAATGAAGTTGTGAGACTTCATGGAGTACCCCTATCGATTGTTTCTGTTCGTGATCCCCGTTTTACTTCAAGATTCTGTAAGAGTCTTCAGAAATCCCTGGATACTGAACTTCATTTGAGCACTTCCTACCACCCTCAAATAGATGGACAATCAAAACGAACTATTCAAACCTTAGAAGACATGTTGAGATCCTGCTCACTTGACTTTCAAGGAATGTGGGATCAATATTTACCTCTGGTAGAATTTTCCTATAACAATAGCTTCCATTCGAGTATTCAGATGGCACCATATGAAGCGTTATATGGAAAGAGATGTCCCACACCAACCTGTTGGCATGAAATTGGTGAAATAAAACTTGTAGGTCCAGAACTGGTGGAGGAAACGATGGAAAAGGTGAAGGTAATCCAAAATCACAACAAAGCAGCTCAAAGTAGGCAGAAGAGCTATGCCGATAATCGAAAGAAGGATTGAGAATTTCAAGTCAGTGATCATGTTTTCCTAAAGGTATCTCCATGGAAGGGAGTCATACGTTTTGGTAAGAAAGGTATATTGAGTCCCAGGTACATCGGACCTTTCGAAATTCTAGAACGAATAAGGGCTGTAGCTTACCGATTGGCAATGCCGCCAAGTCTCTCCAAAGTTCACGATGTGTTCCACGTATCTCTATTGAGGAAATACATGCCTGACCCAACACATGTACTCACCTATGAGGAGTTAGAACTGGAACCCGATCTGTCTTATTGCGAAGAGCCCATCATGATTCTTGATACGAGAGAACAAGTACTGAGAAACCGGACGACTGGTCTGGTAAGATTCTTGTGGAGAAACCATAAGATGGAAGAGGCAACGTGGGAACCCGAGGAACTTGTGATGAAGAACCACCCGAGTCTTTTCATGTGATATGTATTCTAGAAATTTTGAGGACGAAATTATTTGAAGGAGGGGAGAGTGTAACAACCCAAGCTTCTATGGTACGCTTCTCTTTGAATAATGTGATAGTGTGTGTTGTACGCAACACCGAGTTCTAACACACCATAACCAATCAAACTAGCCGTTATGAATAGTAATAACTACTTTTTGAAATTATATATTTCAAAATAGACTACATTTAAGGATTCAGAATATCGAATTTATCCTAAGGTGAAATTTTGGTACTTTTCAGATAACTTTAATACTTTGATGAATAGTGAAATTACTAAATTTTAATTAAAAACAACTTTTTAATCGAAATAATTTATTTTGGTAAATTATGAATTTGAGTGGTTTTAAAGTATATTTAGAATATATTTTTACCATTTAATACAATTTTTTTATTGGAATTAATTTCACAATTAAACCGAACATAAACAAGTATCAATCTTCTGATAGTTATTATATCTTAAAAACATGATTTTTGTTTTGACAGTGTGAATTAATTTTAAATTAATTTCTGCCACTTATGTGTTTTGAATTTGGAAAAATGGATTCCATATTTGTAATCAGGATGTTCAAATTGTGTAAATATGTAACTTTTATTTTGAGACATTTTGAATAATTATTTCGGTAAATATTTTATTTACCATGGTTAAGGGTAAAGCCGGTAAAAAAGGGTTAAAAATAATATTATAATAATACTAAATTACCCTAAAACGTGTCATAACCTTATTTTTTGATACATGTTCGACCATAGTCATCTTTGGGTCGATTTGTTGGACCCCATGGAGCCACTTGTAGGTGATAAGGACACTTAATTTAAATTAAGTTAAAATAAGTACAAAAATGACATAAGCATATATCCTTTAGAAAAACACTTTTTACATAGGGTTTTATATGTTGGATGTTCGACTATAAATATTCACTAGAAAGATAAAAAGTTTTCCTACATAATGATATTTTATTTATAATTTTTAGACATTAAATAATTTAATTTATTTATGACACAATGATGATGAAGTAATTTCCTAATTACTGAAACATTAGAATAATTGATATTATAAATACCCACATAAATATAATTTGAGACTTTTTAGGAATTAAAAAAAAATCTAGGTTAATATGACATATTAGTATTGCTTTGATTTACTTTGTTCGAAGTAATCATTCTGTTATGATTTTTACAAAAATAAATTATTGAATATTTTCAAAATTAACATAAAAGAGTTTTTAAAACAAATATTATATTATTAATTGATATTTAATTATAAAAATCTAAGGGTCAGCCAAGAGACTTATATCATGATAGTTTTATAATTAATGGACCACTTGGGGGTCACTAGGATGTATATGGTATGTTTAATAACCATATAATATAAAAATACAAAGTGACATTGTAAAAGAGAAACTAATTAACTAAGAGTTAATACTTAAAGATAAGGTTAATATAATGACCCAAACCTGTCTAAATTCTTTTGGTTGAGTGGTTTTCGACCCATCCCCACCTTAACCTTTAAATAATAAACTTTTAATGCATTAGAAACCGAATATGAATTTATTAAAAATTAATATTTCTAGCTTTTCCAAAGGTGCCCCTCACCCCTCTTATAAAAGGTCACTCTTCCTTCTCACTTCATCACACCTTCAAAGCCTTTTGGTTCGTCCAAAATCTTCCAAAATACTCTCCCAACTTCCCTCACTACATACAAGAGGCCTTATTTGGATCATAAAGCCAACCTATGGAGCCCTTTTGATCAAATCAAAAGGAAGAACTCGAAGAAGAGGTAATACTTTCACCACCCGTTTTCAGGTTCCTTTATTCTTCCACTTCTTCTTCCTTTGTTGTTTCCATTCTAAAATAATAACTCTAGTATCATATATATACTTTGATGTTATTATAAAAATAGTACATCCATATTCAGTATTCTATCAATCTTTTGAATAACATGTCACCATACGTGTGTACGTATGACTTACCGTCTCCACGTCATGGTGTAATTGTTATTCAATAAATTATTATTTGTATGGGTATAATAATGATGTGTAATTAATGTAAATAATAAATGTGACATGATAATGATTCTTTATATATTATATACCATCCAATTATATATTATTTTAATATCAAAATAATGACATTGTCGCTCATGCGTACGTACGGACTACTGTCTCCACGAACGCGATGAGATTCATTCTCCATCATATCCATTCAAGTATAATTCTCATTTGATTATTAATAGTAGTATATAAGGACTTGATATCATTCTGGATATGATTAAGATACAACCTTTCCATTACAAACATGGCTTACTTAACAAAACATATAAAATAAAATGAGTAAGTTAACACCCGAAACAACGATAATACTAAGATATTATCAACAAAATCAATGTTAAAAGATCATATATGATATCATATTAATTTATATGATTCTTGTATAATTTAAAAACAATTATTTCCCCATTATACAGGAGGTTAACCTACCCCAACCAAGCAAAAGTACAAGGTAAGGGTTTATTTTAAAATCTCTTCATCATCCGAGGTTGTTTATACGTAATAATCTACTGGGATCTCATTATCATCCACATCCAAATTTCCTAAAAATGTATTTCAAAACATTTTTAATATTTAAAAGAATATGGTTTAAAGTCATTTATACCCTTGTTTGACTTTTTATAAGAGTTTTATAAAGGAATCTTTCCGTCATTTTCCAAACAAGGTTCTTTTTAACATTTTCGACGGAATTAAGGTAAGAATGTTTTTTTAACTTATATGGCGGATGCGGTTATTTTCCGCCGTTATAAAATCGTCGAAGCTTACATTACAATCTTATAAGAATATTTTCAAAGAAAATATTTCATTTTATAAATATACGACTCTTAAATGATTTCAAAATAAAAAGAGATATTTCTCTAAAAAGAGTTTTGATTTCATCTATGTCAATATCTTTTGATGGATTTTACACTTATTTGAAGTTGATTTATTATGATACAAAACTTCTATATTGTATTGAAGGTTTTGTGATATGTTTGACTGTGGATATGCTATTTTTATACCATTCATAGTTTATGGTGAATGTATTGACATTTCTTATTCTAGTTTTAATACGAATGTTTATGTTATGTTTAAACCTTTTCATATGGGAATGCATTGGACTTAATATTTGACGGGTGGAGCCCGCTATAGCTCCTCGATGCATCAGTAGGTCGCATGAGAGAAACTAGTGTCTTGGCACAAGGCCTTGACAAAATCTTATTTTTAGTCTTGGCACGAGGCCTTTGATATGTGGTTATGATAGTCTGGCATTATGCATTCCATCATTATGAAAGTGGTTATTGATATTGCATGTTATTATTAGATTAGTATAATATCTATGTGAATATGTAAATGGCATTATTTCATTTTATTTTTTCTATATTATGTTGATGTTCATGTTCAAAAGGCTTTTGTTTTAGTTATACACTGCCTTAAATGTTTATTCTTATTTAAGAAATTTTCCGCTATATTGTTATCCTTACTGGGCATTGGAGCTCACCCCTTTATATGTTTTATTTTTCCCAGGATGTGAAGAAGTATGTTATGAATGACCTACATGGATATTATGAGGGGATTAAAGTGTGTAATATGGTGACATTATGTTTTTGTAGTAGTTTTTTACTTTATGATGTAATGTAAAACTTTATGAATATATCTTGTGTTTCAAAGGCTACTAAACCAATCGGTCTTTCGAGATTTGATCTTTCTTGTGATCATGCCAATGTTATGTAATAATGAACCGACTCTGGGTAACTAGGGTCAGGGAGTTACAGATAGAGGATGGATAACAATGGTAGAAGAAGATTCAGGACCATGGGTCTCCCAAGAAAGGGAAGGGTGTCCCCTAGGGAGGTGGAGATTGTACAGTAACAAGTGGATCTCCAAGAGGAGGTTCTTTGGGTTAGGGTAAACATTATAAGATACTATTATCACCACAATCAGGTGGCCCACATCATTTTCAGGGAGTTGTTAATTGGGGTTGTGAACAACTACAGATCATGGATTTTTATAACCTAGAAGAGCATGATATTATTAGAGGTACAATATGTGTTTAGTCTATAATTGCTTCAGTACTTGTCGATATAGTTTTTAGTCATTCTATTATCTCTTTACTCCATGTGTGAGAGTTGTAGATCATAGTTGACACATTTTCCCAGTAGCTTTGTCTTGTGGAACCTATAGGGAATGCTTCATCTATATCTTTTCTCTCTCATTAGTGAAAAGTATTTCTCATTGAAGAGAGTTTCTCATGGGAGCATTTTTTTCATTATGATTAAACCATATGAAATCATCTTGGGTATATATTAGTTGTCCATGTTTTGAGACCAGATTGACCATCACTGAAGATTATTAATATTCCTACATAATGAGGGGATGGGATTATCCTTTTTGGTAAAGAGTGTTAACAAGGTAGGATGAGTGGGTTTTGCGAGTAGTAGTGTGAGATCCACTACCCATCAATTAGAAAGTACAGCCTTAGGTAAAGAAGAATATTTCAGAATCTAGACTCTTTCAATCATGGAGTAAATAATGGATTCCTTCCTTGAGGTTGTTTTGGAACTACAAATATGGTGGGAGATGTATATTTGAATCTAATTACAACTCGGGACAGCTCTAATGTCATTATGGAATCTCAGACAGACCCTACAAAGCATCAAAAGATGAGGTTATAGTTATATGACTATCACAAGGAGGGTTTCATCAGACCCAGTGGGTCCCCTTGGGTAGCTCCGGGGTTGTTCATGAAAAAGGTATATGGGAGATTGTGAATTTTTTTAGATTATCATCACTTGAACTAGGAAATGATAATGAACAAGTAACCATTTCCAAGGATTGATGACCTATTTGATTAGTAGTGACTTATAAGATGGCTCATGAAGATTGTTCTCAAGTCTCTCTACAACTAGTTGAGAGTTTATGAGGCTGCTATTCTAAAGCTGGCATTCTAATGTCTCTACAGACACTATGATTTCCAAGTGATTCCCTTCAGTGTGATGAATTCCCCCACTATTTTTATTTCTATGATGAACTAGATTGTCTAACCATAATTAGACCGAGTTTTTTTGTATTCATCGATAGCATTTTCATATACTCTGCATCAAAGGAAGAGCATTTAGAGCACATAAAAATGGTCTTATATTTTATTCAAGAGCCCATTATTTTTTTTAATCTCTATAAGTTCTAGCCATGGATCCATGAGGTTCACTTTCATGGGCATATTATTTTTGATCATGAATTATTTTTGGATGTGGAGAATAATGAGGATATGTTTTCTTGGGAACCACCAAAGAGTGTGTCAGAGGTGATGAGTTATATTGTCCTAGAAGGGTACTATCAGATGTTTGTGGAAGAAATATCCACTATTGAATCCCCTTCTTCCACCATAACATGGAAAGTGTAGTCATTTACATGCATTGAGCTACACTAGAGAGACATCAAGGGGTTCAGATTGAGGCAGATGTGTGCTCTTATTTTGAGACTACCAAAGTAGGATGTGAAGTATGTATTATATTGTGATTCATTTGCAGCTAGTTCTGGATGTTTTCTGATATATAAATAGGTAGTTACCATTTATAGGTTGAGTTATTTTAGACCCCATGAGAAAAACTATGTGATTCATTACCCATAGTTTTTAGTGGTATTATATACTCTAAGGATTTGAATCCATGATCATCTAGGAAAATGTTTTTTTACATATACCACCAGATTCTCAGGTATTTCATCATAAAGATGGACATAAAAATAATATATAGGTTTTGGTTAGAGTTCTGTAAAGACTATGAATTTGACATAGTCTATACTATGTGGAAGGGCAATTTGGTGGAAATTTTTCTTACAAGGAAGTCCTAGGATGACTTGGTTGAGGAGGAGTCTAAGTGGTTTGATTCCTTTTAGATAACCCAAGTTGAGGGGGAGGGGGCAATTTTCATTCATTTGATTCCATTTACTCTTTTACTCCTCTAGGGTTTGAGATAATCCCAGTTGGGAGACATCAATTATGAGTTATTTTGGGACTAGATATCCTGTAGGGATTCACTAGAAAGATGTTATGATGGATAGAATCAGGTCATCCTTTTCAAGGTATGGATGGTGGTTCTAGTCAGGATGTCGGAGGAGGTGATGAGAGTGTTTCACAAATCCCCATTGGTTTTACATACTAGTTTTGGAAAAAAGGTACAGAGTCTTTAGTTTCAATTTCGGTGGACTAGCATGAGATGGTGGTTGGATAACTTTATCTTTTACTGTCTCACCATTCAGTAGGTGAATGATAGTCATTAAGTTTCACTAGGTTTATAGCATCATCTTGATATCTCATAGTGTAAATGGGATAGAATATCCATATAGTTCATGATTTTACGTCCAGAGACATCAAGAGGCCATGACGCCATTTGGTTGATAGTTAACTGACTTACAAAGTTTGTGCACTTCCTTTCTTTCAGGGGCAATATTCGATGGAGATTTTAGGGTACATGCATGTACGGGATATCATTCACCTTCATGGGGTTCCCTTTACACTTGTCTGTGATCGTGATGTAAGGTTCACATCACAATTTATGAGAGGCATGTGGGGGGTATTTAGGACCCAGAAGAGGATGAGTACAACCATCCCCCAATATAGATGGGAAGAATAGTGCATTATCCCAATGTTGGAGGATATACTAGAGGATTTTGTGTTATATATCATCTAGAGCTGGGAGGATCACTTTACATAGCTATAGTTTTCATACAATAATATCAACCACTCTAATATCGGTATAAACCATTCATTGCCCTATATTGGAGACCCTTACAAACACTATTATATTTGAATATGATCGGCGAGGGATCCCTTATTGGGATAGAGATGGTCTAGGTGGTGATGGAGAAGTAGTAGTTGATCTGCAAATAGATGAATATATCCCAGAGTAGGCATAAATCTTATGATCATTGTCCATCTAGGCCTAATGAGTTCAAGTTGCGATGCCACATTTTCGTATGAGTCTCACAGGGCTGAGACTTATAGATGTTCTGTCAAGGTCGGAAGTTATCTCAAAGGTTCATCTTGTCATTTGAGATATTATATAAGGAATGTGAGGGTTATTACCACCACTCTCCACTCCCATAGTTTGGTTGTGTACATGATTCCTTCCATTTGTCATAGTTTAGGAGATATGTGAATTACCCCCTACACATCATTGGTTGGGGCGAGCATGACATCAAGTATGGATACAATTTCTTGGAGAACATGGTGGATATCATGGAATGGTAGGAGTGTAAACTTCATTGATGCAATATCCCCTTGGATTATCTTTGTGGTGGCACGGGATAATGTAGGAGAGCTGGTAGGAGCAAGAAATCAAGATGCTGGTTTTATATCTCAACCTATTTTTGTAATTTTTTATTTTTGAGGAAGAAAGGATTAAAGGATGAAAAAATTTAGAGACCCTATTTTTCAATGTAAAAATTTTAAATATACATATAAATATTTATGGGGTCAGTTTCTAAAACGGTATGCAATTCTGAGGCCCTGTGTTCTCAAAATTAATTTATAAATATAATAACTATTTTTTATATTGGGTATGGAATTTTTATCAATATAAATTGGATAACCCTAAACATCAACTCAAATAAAAAAATCTCATATCATAGTTGAATTTAGAATTTGAGTCTTACCAAATCCATGAACTAATGTTAGTTGGTGTTGGTGTTTGGATAAAGCGGTCGTTGGTGGGTACATTTAATTAAAATAAATAATGAACTTTATTTATTTTAAAACAAATGACCTAAATATAATACTCTATAGATAAACAATTATATCATATCTATTGGGTTAGATTCATAATAATAGGATCATTTAGAAGATCTGTCACTACTCTCCTCCATTGGTGAATCAAAATTAGACAATAATGAGCCTCTAGAACAACGCGAATTAAGGCACTGTGAACCCAACAGACCTTCATCTTTAATTGAAAAATGTGTAATTCATCAATAATTAGTCCAAGATAATAAATAACTTGTCATAGGTGGATTTATTACCTTATTATTAAATAATTGATCATGATATTCCCTATTTCTTTGATCTGTATTAAATTTAGCCTTTTAATGAACACATACATAGATATAATTTGTTTATTCAATTTTTCTCACACCGACAATCCCAAATTTGTATCCATTGGAAGAAAATTATTGTAAAATGTTTTTTCATTCCATTTTAAGTTATATTCCCAAACATTCATTTTCATTATTCGTCGTTGGTCCACAGGGTAATGATTCACTATTACTGAGCTGGACTTAGTGTGATCAAACCACATGATTCCCGGTCGATTCATAGGCATAGAATGGATTGGTGACCGTAGGATGGATCGAGATGAGTTGTGGGTTATGGGTGATTTATTAATGGATATATGATCTGAATAAAAGTTATTCGCAACATGAGAAAAGTTAAAGGCCTATATGGGAGTTATAAAAACAATGGAGATTCGGTTTTAGTCTATAGAATGGCTGAAAATGATTTAAGAAGGCTCTTTCCTTAAATTTCGGGCGGACTAGATGTGTGATTCGAAGTGGTGGAGCTCGATATTTTGGAACATGTAGCAGATCTAGTATTTTACAAAAACAACATAATAACATGACCTATAGTGTGTAAGAACACATGGAGTGTTCTTTGGAAATCTATAGTGCTAGGCTTTCTTGGTGAGATAAATATCACTTGTCATGTGGGACCCCCAAATGTTGTGTGATCTAGTTTTTCGGAATTGGTGTGTACTATGGGAGTATAGAGACATGGGTATGGCCCAACGGATATGGTCATGACCTCCTTTAGGAGGAAACACTATTTACTGAAGTACACGAACACGGGAAAGATTAAGTTACACATCTAGGAGCACACAGGCGGGCCTCGGGTGTCTGAGACACGTTGTGCAAGACATATACACAACATGTACATCCTTATCACAAGCAATATATGTGCTGGAAGTGGAACAACTAGAAAGAAGGTAGGGACCATATGTTTTTTGGGTTTCATTACACACTTTGTACCCTCCTTTTGAGAAACCAAATACACCTCATGTCCTTTATGATTAGACTCTTTTTTTGGCTAGTGATTAGCCTGTCTTGAGATTTTTTCTACTTCAACTACATTGGTGGCCTTCATAGTGTATTTTTGAGATATAATGTGAGATATTTGTACCGTGATTCATTTTTCTCTGATAATTGGCGATGGTAATGAACGTTCAGGATCATCAGAGACACTAGAGTGGCGCCCTCTTATCGAGACAGGGCATGGGTCTTCTATATATAAACCATTAGAGTGTCATCCTCATACCGAGACAAGGCATAGGTCCTTTATATACCAATATAGTTTCAACCTCTTTCCAAGATAGGTAATGGTCCTCTAACTTCCATTAGAGTGGAGCCCTACTATCAAGACAAGGCATGGGTCCTCAATTGATAGATAGAGTTTGACCCTCCTTCCATGATAAGGAATGGGTCATCTACCAAAAAAACAATGTTACATCCTCCTACTAGGAAGTACATGGGTCCTTAACCATTAGAGTGGAACCATCCTACATATTGAGGGAGTGGGTCCTTACAACTATAGTGTAAGCCTTCTATGTGGTCAGGGCATGGGTCCTCTACCATCAGAGTGGCGCACTCCTCTCATAATATATAATGGGTACTCTACCCAGATATTGTTCCCATTGACTATGTGGAATGGTTTCTAGGTGTGTATTTACATGTATGTTCCTTTAAATAGACACATGATATACTAGGCACCATTGATAGACCCATTTGGTACTTATAGTAGACACTTTTCATAGGAGGGGCTGTGATATACAGATCTCCTTTCTCTCTCATTTGGAATTCTATTATAAGAATGTATATTTATATCTTTATTGTTGGATTATCTTAATCTATTTTTATGTGTTGATCTTTTTGTTCCTGTCATGCCTCTTACTTCTCCCCCATCATCTTAAGAGCTATCCTATTGTGTCTATATATAGTAACCCATATATGGTGTTTTACCTCATGTGTCGTGTCATATATAGATGATGTATAGGTCATCGATGATTATAGAGGATCATTGGGATTACATAGTGAATTATACCATATTTGATGGATAGATCTTGGATATTCTATGTTATGCTATATTATCATTTATTTTATAGCTATTGTATTGTTGGAATGTCATTCTTGTTGGGAATATATTTTCCCTTTTCTTCTTCCTAGTTTCTTTTGTCATACTTCTATATTCCATGTTGGTTTTACATGCTTTCTTTATTCTCTATGTGTTTCATATTTTATTATTATTCCTCTAAACATATTCAAGTAGATGGTTTGGTGCATGTGTATGGGTACACTAGCCAAAGGTCTCCCATGTTAGTGATCACTTTCGGTGCTTGTCGTCGTCCCCTAGATTATCTAGGTGGTCTTGTGGTAGTTGCAGGATGTGACTTATTGGGATAGGTCATCATACTCATATTATACGTCTATTTAATCTATTCATCTTATTCATGAAGCAATGGTACTCTTACCTACTTGAACTTATAATCATGAGGTCTTCTCATGTACCAAATTGTTATGGGTTCGAGATCATGGTGAGAGTAAAACTAAATATATCACCACTAATTGTATCACAAACATAAGTAGTAAATCAGTTTATACTCATGTTGTATGATTATAACAACAAATAAATAAATCCTGAAAGTGTAGTAAAATATCCAATATCAATCCATAGGTTCGATGGTGACACCCAAGATTAGATATATATGCTTTATCCATTTCAATATGTTTGTAAGAATAAAGCATACCCATCCAGAGAAAAACCCCATCTTGTAATCATTAGTCACTATATATTTTAGGGGTAATGGTTCCAAATTGGTAATACCATCAGGGGTAAAATTATCCCCTCCCTAAGTATAGGATGAGAAATACCCTCTACGTGTTACTCTGTTATAGATTTGGGTATCCATCTATTTGCCCTAGGGTGTGATCCTATATCATTATACCCTAGGTTGGGTTGGGTGTCCTATTTCTAATATTTGGGGTGTGTGATGCCCTTTCAAGTGGGTTATTCCAAATAGTGTTTTTATCCCCTATAGGCCCTGAATTTGATCCGTTACATATGTATAACTATGATTTGAGTTCCATTACCTAAGGAGAATGACACATCATTGCGATTATCGCCTCATGTATGCGTTCCATCAACATCACTGAAACTTTACAACTATATCTTTAGATGAATGTGACCAATGAGCCTGATGAAAAATAAAAGACTATAATTGAGGTTGTGACCTTTATTTGAGACTAATTTCCTATCTTTGACCATATATGGGTTGTTTTATTCTTTTTATATGATGTTCACATATTTTTTATATTGATATGACTCTCCTTGAGGATTAATGTTTGGCGTTTCCAGGATGTCCTACTGTGTATATTTATACTAACCCATGCACAAGCTATATCTGCATGAGTTATGTCTTATGAAAAAGGATATAACATTTAATGAAGTCTAAGGAGAACCATGAGCTAATGGAGGTCTGTGGAGTGAGACGGACAATAGACGGTTCCTGGAGTTGGATCACAATATCATTCCCTTTCTTATTAGTTAGTTGGACACTTTTATATTTATGGTGGGATTTTATTTTTCCCCTTTCTTTTCCTTGCACATTTTTATACTATGATGTGGGATTATATATTTTGTATGAATATATGGTTCAAGTTTTTATCTTTTTCACATTATACTAGAACATGGTGATGTGTTCTTGTGTGTAGGTACTTTAGGATATGGCCTCCGATTTGAGTGATATTCCAAATTGGAGCTCATTGAAATTTTGTATCCTATTATAGGGGGATTTGGGTGTCATACTTGGATTGATATAATTTAGGTGGGATTAAGTGGGTTAGGTCCTGACCGAGTGGTATCAAAGGTAGGTTAGGTAATCAGAGGATTGGATTTTAAAGGTATTCTAGCTATGAGGATAGGTTTTATAACTAGGGAGACTGAATTAAAGTGTCTCAAGTTTATATCTTGGTCTAGAGAACCAATTGATGGTTTCATGACCAAAGCTTCTATTCACCATGACTCTGATAAACTGCTAGTTAGATCATTATAAGTAGGTACTGCTCTCAGGTAAAACATCAGTACATGCATCATATAGTAATGGGTTGGGGTGTTCATGCCCTTCTTGAGTTTGGTCCCAAGATTTGATCTTTAACCATGGTCCATGTTGAATATTTTAGTAAGTATCCAGGATTATATCCACCAAGGATTCCATTATTGGATTTAAATGGAGATCCACTTAGCAATGAAGCTTAAATCTTGGGACCTATATAGAAGGTGGTTTCATAGAGTTATTTTTTTACCTCAAATCGTTGAGTTGGGGATTTTCCCTTGAGTATGAATAGACACCATGCACATGAGGAGAACTCATTATGAGTTTTAGAGGTAGAGTCTTCTTAGATATCTAAGAGAATTATACATCTGTGTGTCATTTGATTGGTTTGATACATTTGGGTGATGTTTTCTTCCTTGATAGGACCCCTCATTATAAGATGGTAGTCCTAGAAGTAAGCCCTCTCCATGGATCATCTAGGTGATGGTGGAGCTTGGTGATGTTGAAGGACCATGAGGTGATTCTATGATAGACAAATTTAATGTTATGATAAATATAAGATATTTATCCACTATTCTTGGGGGTATTTTTTATCATAGAGATAATAGAAATACAAAAGGGAATCACAATAGTCACAAAGAACACATTGAGGTTCACCATCCTCTCATGGTACTCCATACAAATATTTCCTCATGGATAATTTTCTACAAGGGACATTGAGTGTGGAATTCTTAGATATATTTGGGATGGAGTTGTATTCTTATATATCCCATCACACATTGGAATATTTGAGAATACCTTTTTTTTAGAGAGATTTATATATATTTAATTATTGATATTTGTCTACTAGTGGGAACCCTAAATCTGAGACCTCAACAACTAGTAGTTAACCATAGACTCCAAGATATTTAAACTTATATTTAATTTATATGGATTCTTAGGATAATGGTTTAGGTATACATGTAACTGAAGTATGTTCACATCATTCGAGGGGTAGGCGGTGCTTTTCATGTGATGGGTGAAGTTAAATCATAATGGACTGCCTAAAAGGTATTGCAGAAGACATAGATACAGTTTATTAACTATATATATATATAGTAAATAGGTTAAGTAGAGAAGTCTAAATGGCAGTAGATGTGGTAGTGGATCTAGAAGAGAAACAGGTAGTGGCTTAAATTGTGATATGTTTCCAAAACTACCACCTCTAAGAGGACCCTGGTAGACTTCGAGTTTGGATTGTAGATATATACATGCAGTATAGGATTATGAAATATTGAATTTAGGGATGATATGGGGTACGATCTATATCTTCTCTACTTTCAACATATTTTTTATAGACACAAGCATGATCCACTCTTTCCTTATTTCACCGTTAGTTCAATATATGTAGATTCAAGAAGAGAATTTATCTTGAACTTTAGGATTTGAGACTTCTAAAAGGGAAGATTTAGTGATCACAGTCTTTGGATGATTGTGTGACATGACTCTTGGTGGAGACAAATTTTTATGGGATATATTTAGGGCCACAATGAGGCGTTACGATGTCATTCTAGGTTTGGATTTGGTCTCTATGGTTCATTAAAAAATTGTATATTTTCATCAGAGGATGTGATGATTTTGGTTTGATGGGGTGATATTCTCTTTAATTGGGAAGAAGGAATCCTAGTAAGAGCATTATGGGCTCATAACTAAAGGATATGTTTAATTTCACAAAAATTGGATATTATAATTCTTCAAGAAGCAAACTCAATGGTCTTTAAATTTCCTACAATGGTGGACGATTTAGAGATGACTTTCATGAGGAATTTTCAGGATTTCCCCCCCACTGAGAGACTGAATTATATATATAACTACACCTAGGTATGGGATACATATGTAAAACAACATATCAGAAGGCCCCTTTATAGCTTCCGGATTTGAAGTTGTGGTTGGAGGAATTTCATTGGTTGGTCTTTGTTAGACCTAGTGTGTCTCCTTGGGTATCCCTACTATTGTTCTCCAAGAATCTGGATGGGACCTTGATCTTAGGTGTAGATTAAACCTACATTAACTATGTGACTATCAAGAATTTTTTTCCACAGTCTTGAATTGATCATCACCTAAAAATATAAAAGTGGTGATGTCGTTCTCGACGATTGACCTAATGTTGGGTTATCACCAACTCCAAGATCGGAATAAGGATATATCAAAGATAGATACATGGAAACTCTATGATCAATATGAGTAATTTTTTATTCCCTTTTGCATAAAAAACTCCCTATATGTATTCATGGGACTCATGAACCAGATCATTCATCTCTTCTGGGTCCAGTATATGGTAGTCTTCATTGATTTAAACCCCAGGAACTTGACATCTGAGGAGGAGTACAAAATAAATTTGAAGATGGATTTGGAAATACTCTGATGGAACCATAATTATGGTAATATCTCTATGTTTTAGTTATATATTTTATAGTTTCACTTCAAGGACCAGGCGATCTCAGAGGAGTTATTGTGAGTGGACCCCACCACGATCAAGGAAATTTTATCTTGGGATCCACCCATGGTCATGACTAGGATACAGATCTTACACGGGTTTGTAATATATAATCAAACAATAATGCCTGATTTTCAAAATATCATGTCACCTTTTACTACATTGACCCATAAGGTTTATCGTTTCATAGGGATATACAAGATTCCATTTGATTTTTGAGAGTTATTGTAGTTGTTGATGAGTACCCCCCATATTGAGTCTAAAAAAGGAGGGAGTTTAGTATGTGGTGTCTTATAATGCATTTAGATATACTATTGGATATATACTAATGAAAATGTAAGAAGTTATTGATTATGGGTCACTAAAGATGAGGCCATACGAGAAGAACAAACATTGTATGACTTGGAGCTAGTAGTTGTGTTATTCACCCTAATTTCTTGGAGGAATTTTCTTTTAGTGGAGTGATTTGTTGTTTATTCTTATCATTAGAGTCTCAGTTATATATATTCATAGAAATATTATAACCTGATATAGACTAGACAGTTCAAGTTACTGTAGGATTATAACTTTGAGATAGTCTATACTCTTGGAAATTGGAGCATGTTATGAGATTATTTGAGTAATAAGTCCTATTTATAGTTGTAGAGGTAGGTGTCAGAGTAGCTAGTCTTGTTTATGATATCTCTATTAGATGGGGATGGTGTAATGTACCTTCATTATATTTTTTCTACACCTCTACTTATTCAACACGTTATTCAGGATCATCTATGGAATATCAATTTTGAGGCCTAACATGGCTAGATATCCCTTGGATATGCTTCTAATGGATTTATTGAGGGTGGGTAGAACATCATCCTTCTCCAATGATGGATTATAGTACCAGTAAAAATGTGATAGGAGGTGTTGAGCTAGTTTTATAAATCCCCTTTAATGGTAAATCCCATAATAGAAAATATGTACATGGACCTTCTGTGTTAGTTATAGTGTCCATTATTACAGATTATTGTCACTGAGTTTATCTCTTAATGTCTGATGTTCCTGTATTAGACAGATCCATGACAGATAATTCTTATGGGAATCAATGTTGTGAGAGCAATGATGGAGAATGTTCATGTCAACCATGAGTGGATAATAACTTCCTAGAATCATCAAAATTCCTATGAAGACAAAATGTAAAGGTCTATAGTGTTTGAAAAGGGAGACCGTATGTTTCTTAAGGTGTCACCTCTATGAGGTTTAAGGATATTTGTACTAGGGGGTAAGAAATCTCTAGGATTCGTTACCCCTTACAGATACTATGAAAGGTTAGTGTGGTGACGTACTACTTAGCATTACACCTAAAGTTAGAAATAGTGCATGATGTGTTCCACATAACACAACTAAGGATATATGTTCATGGTTCATTCCATGTTTTATACTTGGATGAGAGTGAGATTGATGATGGGGCTATATTATCAGAGTGCCTAATAAACATCAAGGATCATCACGAGAGTATCCTTCATGGTTGAGTGATTCCCTTGGTTTATGTCAATTTGAATCATGGTAATTTTCTGGATAGAACATGAGAATTCAAGCACAAGATATGATCTTATTACCACCCCCCATATTTTTTAAGTACGTTTTTTAATTTTGGGATGAAAATCCCAAAGGTAATTAGAATGTTACAACTCTATTTTTTATATTTTACACTTTGAAATATTATAATTGATCATTTTTTAGTTGTGAAAATTTTGTTATGGTATTTTTAGATTTTCAAGTCTTCGTAATAATATATTTGAAATACACAATTTTTTATATCAAGTGGATGTAGTTTTTTAGAAGTAATTTTTTATCTCTTGAATGGTTTCTCTTATAGAAAATAGAAATAATAATTAAATTTTGAACATTTTTTACCCTTATAAATATATAAATTTTATGTGTATATGTTATTTGGATTAAACACCAGTCACAAGTTGACATTAGATAAAATAAATAAATTAATTTATTTTTGTATTAATTTTTCTATTTAATGTCTAAACCTGCAAAATTATCTTTTTATATTACTATTTTAACATTCTCTTATGTAATCTTCTTACCCCTAATAGATTATAGGATGAGGGAAACCATAGGGTGAATCTCCAACTGTGATTGGGGAGATTGTTGGAGATAAAGTACAACACAAAAAAATTAGTCGTATCTAATGAGAGCACATTTTCACCCATAAAGTTCTTGGTTGTCACAAACTACATTGATGAAAAATCATCATTTTCACTGATCTATCTAGTATTAAGGTAAAAACATTTATTTCCATGGTAATTATTTCCTCTAAAATAATGTGAATAAATTATTTGGAAAAGTAATTCACATCTCAAATCTTGATTATGGATAAATATTTATAATATTTGAAACTTGATTGTCCACCATGATAATCGATGTATCCACTAATGGATGATGGCCAACCCAAACAATAACCAATATTCATTCCTCACTTTTTTATTTCATGGTTTTCTCTCTTCATTCATCAAATGTCAATCACTGGTATGTCATTTGACTAATGATCTTACTATACCATGGAACTGATCATTGTGAATTCAATATTTGGTGAAATGCATCGTTACTAAGAGTTCAGATTTAGTGTTAAAGGCGCAATAGAGGCTTGGAAATGATGATGAAATATCATTATTTGAATGAAAGAGATTGATTCTCCAGTTTTGATGTTTGTACAATGTAACATGGTGGGAGACTATTTTCAATCAATATGTGGATGGAATATGACCACTAAAGATATATTAGGCATAGTGAACATAGATGCACATATGTTTACATGATTCGGGGTTGAAGTAGGTGAGGATTTTATATGGGTAGATATGTGTGAATACCTATGGTTTCAAGGAATTCTTAATTCAAAGAGTGTGTAGTTCATAATAACACACCACTTGGGAATCCTTCTATGAAGATTGGGGTTTACATGTATATAAAAGCAACACATGGGGGTGGGGCTATCCCACCTATTGGCTAGCCTAAAGTTGATTTCCTAGAATGTATTATTGGGTACACAGGCACAAACATGACTGGTGTACATGGGAACGGTCAAATTACATGTGAATTATTCTATTTACAAAGACATAGACATGGTAATGACAAACGTGGTTGGACACACAATATTCCCATGTATACATCTTGTACCTCTTTTTGGTACAATTTTATACCTTGTATCCCACAGTACAATAATGGTGTCATCAAGGGTGTTTTCCCTTAAAGAATCCTTAAGAGGGTATAATGTGATATCATATCCCAAATATAGGATGTGTGACACCCTCTATGAGCCATATCTAGATAAAGTCAAGTGTCCCTCCATGGGGACCAAGGAATGATCCTATATCATTCTTTCCTAGGTTTTTTAGGCATCCCATTTCTAATATTAAGGGTGTTTGATCCCTTTCCTAGTGGGTTATTCTAGATAAGGATAGGTATCCTTCATAGGTTGTGGGAATTATCCACTACATGTGTACCAATATCTTTTGAGTTTCATTAACTAGATAGATCGAAAATTCTCAATGATTACCCCTATCAAATGACTGGAAATAGTATATATGAAACATGACAAGTACCCCTTCAAACTAAAGTGACATATGATCCATGGGTAGATTACAATACAATAATTGATAACATTAGTATATATCTATGATCACACCTAGGTTAATTTGGAATTTTCTTCGGAATATATAACTATTTTCATGTTGAGTTTCTCTCATTGATTCCTTACGTTTGGTTTTTTGGGAAATTCCTATCGATTAAGATTATACTCACCTATATATTGTCTCTTCAAGCATGTGTTGTGTCTTATATAGATAATATTCCTTTATAAATATTCCCAGTATTGTACTAAATGGTTTTTGATGACCCAATTTCTTTATGTACATTAATAACCATTACATGTAGATAGTTTTATATATACATGTGTTTACCCTACCATAATAGTGTTGACACTTCTGCAACCACTATATTTATGGTAATTTCCATAGATCACATGTCCTTTAAAAAGTTTATAGTCTTTATAATTTTGAATATTATTAATATATATATATATATCTATGTATTGTTATTTATTTCATGGGGATTACAAATCAAAATATACCAAAGTGGTGATGGTTTATTTCAAAATTAAATCATTATTGGGGATTTCTTATCTTTGTATATCCACAGCATAATGTATTTAATATTTCTATATTAAACACAATATAGTTAATTATCCTCTCATTATTTCTAATATTTAAAAGTTTTCCCTTCAATATCATCTATTTATGTATTAAATACACCAAAATAATGTATTTAGGGAATTCTGATGTCATTTTTCTACTTAGTTTGGAATCCTTATATTATGTGTCCATATTTTTTCCTAAATTGTCTGGATGACTATTTTATCATTACTAAATGATTTATTCTTTACATTATTACCCATGTTCAACCTTTTTTATAAAAAATTATAAAATTAATCTTCTTATAATTTTCCAAATGAGGTGTTTCTTAAACATTGGGTAATAGTATCAAAGTAATGTTTTTTCCAATGGCATGTATATAGTTAAATTACATAACATAAACTCACAAATTTTAACCTTAATTTAAAATATTAAAATTTTATTTTCAATGAAAATATTTTCCTTGATATTTTGAAAGTATGTTATTCTTTGAATAATTGATTTAAATGTGAAAATGGTAGTTCACTCAAGAAATATTCCATTTATTTTTTTTATGTATATTCTTTTATGACAATATTATTTGGTGAATATTATTCTTTTTGGAGAATATAGTATTTTTATGTCATTTTCCATATAAGTGTGGATAGTTTATGATTATATTTATAGATTTTGGAAAATATTAACAATTCATATGCTAGTTTTTCAATTATAATGTTTATGAGGATTATGTTTAACCCCTTTCGTATAAGGAATACATTAGATATGGTAAGTGTTATATGGGCCCCCCTAAAGCCTCTTAATACATCAGTATGTCTCATGAGACAAACTAAATAGGGTATTTGGCTGAGGGATTACCCGTTTATATAAGAATTCTTGGAATGAGGCCTTTATGGTATGTTTATGATGTTTGGAATTATCAACTCTATAATTATGATATTATTAATTGATGTCCATTTGATTGTTTTTTAGTTATAATATCCTTGTATAAGTTTAATATAATGTGATTATTTATATGGAAATATTGGATAATAATTTATTACAGCCAAATAATTCTTCATAGCCAAGTTATTTATTAAATTAATGTGTTTTTCGATATTTTCCTTTCCATATTTTTTATTTGTAATTTTTTCATAATATCTTCTGTTGTTTGTATACCATTATTGAGCATCTAATCTCATCACATTCTTGTATTTCCTTTCCACAAGTTTCTAGGAAGTGTATTATGATTGATATATAGATAAATGATAAAGTGAAAAAAATGGTTTTCACAATGAAAATGCTATATTATATTTTTTTCAAATGTAATGTGAAATTCAAGTAAAAAATCTAGTTTCCAATACTACTAAATTTTTTGATCCATTTAAATGTCGTGAATTGTATCAATCCCCAATGTAATAAAGTAACCACTAAATCTAGGCTAAATGGTTATGGAATTTACAATAGTATCCCTCCAAATGTATTTTTTACTACCGGAGGTGGCCTCTTGAGTCCCCCAATAAACGTTATTCATATTTAGAATGAGATGGTTGTTAAATTGTCCCCCAAAAACCCAGAAAAAATTACTCATTTATGAACCTATATGGTCACTCAATGACCCTCAAAAATTAAATTTTTTTGTGAGTTGGTATCTCCACGAACCCCCAAGTAAAATTAATTTGAAGGTGAGGCTTCAATCATGGACTACCACAAAGATTTAGATATTTTATATGGTTGATTGTTTTAGGAAATTTGTTTTTTTAACTACCTATAAATACCTGATGTTTTCCTTGATGATAGAGATAGATACATAGAGGGAACTTCCAAAGAATTAGAGAGAAATAAAAGATATTGGTAATGTCGAAGAGGGAAATTTAAATTTTGGGAATCACACCATAATATACGGGTAACTCAGTCACCACATAGGAAATAAAACTACCTTAAATTGAGTCTTTTATAAAGTGGTCGTAACTATAAATGGTTTCCTTTGAGAAAATGGACTCTTATCTATTCATTCGTAAAGGGATATCTTCCTTCATAAAAAAATCCACTTCATTAAGTAACATCCTTTTTATAGTACCCCCTTTTTGATATCTCTCATCTTGTATAGTGATACCCATTTGTAGAAGTGGGTATCCTAAGTGTATTTAACAATATTCTCTAAGAAATATCTTTCCATATATCATTTTCCATCATTTTACCCCCTTTATGATATATCAAAACCCTCTATATTTATTGTATCTGGCTTTATATTATCCCCTTGATGAAGTGTCAAAATAGTTCCCTCTAAGAAATACTAAGATCTACAGAATGGCAACTTAAGACCTCCTCTAAGGCCTTTAAACCAATATGATCATGGAATCAAACACACTAGCATTTCAAACTTTTGATAATAAATTCTATTTATAAATTATTTCTCACATTTAAGCTCTATAGTAAGCAGGGTCCTTTGGAATTTTCAGCTCATGCATTCCCTTAGTAATGAGGGCCATCTTCCTAGAGGTGATGAGGAGATAATTCCTGGTTCAGGTAGTGGCACACACCTATTGTATACTTCCTGAAATGTGATGTGAATCAGGTAGTATCAGTGCCTTATGTTTTCTTATTGATTAATATTTAATCTGCATTATAAGGTTTAGAAATAAGAATCTATTATAAAAATGGGAATTCCTTATTGAGTAAACCCCAAGTATTTCTTATTGGCTACACCACCATAGTTTCTCCCATACTCATCCGTATATGAGGTGTAGATTTTATTGGGATTTTATTTTTTATTAATCACCAAGTCTTTCTAATAGGATGTCGTACTTATCTTGAATTCCATATTCCATCATTCATTCATTAGTGTATACTGAAGGATGTTTTTCATGGGCTTCGAATTCAGATATAATTCCCATCCAAATATTATTGTGTGCTATGACAGATCGTCAATTATCTCTTATTTCGCTCTCCAACCATGACTCATGTGGTATTAGAGCTCATGGAAAAACATACCACTTGCATAATTAGAATTTCATAATTTCCCCCCTCCTTAGGTTAAATTCTGAACCATATCCAAACAACATGGGATTTTATTTATTTAATGATAAGATATATAGGACGGCTACTTGAGGTTCAAAACCAATATCTTAACCTATTAACATATTTATTAGTCTATGTCTGTAGTAATATTATCCCCCACATAGAATGATACATTCCATTTTTATATTCTTTTCACCTCATCCCCATTGAACCATACTCCCAGTGAGATCTATCTTCAATGGGATGTATTCAATAAAAGATCAACCCAATATCATCTGGCCAAATTCCCTTTGAGATATATCAGAAAGGGTTTCTCCTAAATAATCCCCACACAAACCATTTCTGTTAACCTTTTAATAGGACTTCCTCTCTATATGATGTTAAACTGAATGGTTTTACCATTGTCACATGAAATTAAAAGGTACGACATGTCCTATTAAGTGGCATCAAACTATGTGGGTTCTCATTCCTTCCATGAGGATATATAAGAATCCCCACCACGGGACCGATCCAAATATATAAATAATAATCATCTCAAAGGATAATGATAATCTTCAAATCATCCAACTATGTGAGTTGAAACCATCATCCCAAAATTCTAAATGAAACAAAAAAATTGAGATTATCAAATACATACAAATGGAACTATTGATAGAAAACATAAAATACACATAGATGGAATATTCTTTACAAGTAATTAACTGATTGAAAATTTAAATGGTGGAAATGATTGTATTGGTATTTTAAAATGATTCAAGAACATAACATAAATGTATATAGGTGTCGTTGAGTGGGGAATAATTACCCCAAAAATGTGTGATAAATCCAACCACCCATCCTCATGACCAATGATAGTTCATAATTATCAATGGTGAAAATTTACATTAACTTATAGCCTTTTTAAATTGTGTATGTAGTCCATCACACCTATGGTAATTGTTGGAAGATTTTGGTTCCATGAATAAACTCTATTTGAAACCGTTTTAGGGTTGCAAGTAATTCCCAGCATATGAATAACTCCATAAACTCCATAAGATATGAAAAAATAATTTATAACAACATATATAACTCAATAACATATTCTAGAACCTTAATCATTAATATTTCCCTTTTATAATCTGTAAGCACAATAATTTTTCACATGTTCATTAATTAGTCATAACACATTTCAACTATAAGGCGTTAATAACTTTACTATGTGCATGTTTGATAATGTTGATATAATTACCCATAATTGGATAATAATTTAATCATTAATATATCATTTTATATTTTTATTATATATCTTATACTGATTTACAATTTTTGTATTTCCTTTATAAAGTGTTTTGGATACATATTGTGAAAACTGAATTGGTTATCGCTTATTTCGTTATTTTTTTGCTGATCGATAAACATATATTAAATATGAGTTGTATACATTTTAAAAAATAACTAAAACATATTATAATTATTATTAAATTATTGATATATAATAATATCTTTATTTTGTTCCCCATAGTCATCGATTTTCATATTTCAAATCAATATCTGTGTTGGTGGTTAAATTGTCCAAATCATGAGCATCATTTACCTCCAAGGATGAGTATGTACAAGTGGTTGTTTAATTTGACATTATATTATAATTATAATGACTATAATTTTATTTATTTATAATGGTGAACGAAATATTAATATTTTTGGATAATTCATGAAAATATTGATTAAAATGGAATAACATTTCACCATGGAGATGTGTGTCCTCACATTTGAATGTTTAGCATTCCTATTTCTCAATGATTAAGAGGGGGTGAAGGTAGATACAGAACTGTAATTTTAAAATCATAATTATTTTATATATATCATATTTATTTATCATAAAACCATTAATACCTTACACGAATGGCAGTAAGGATAAAATAAATGATGTCACTCCATGGTGGTGGTAGTTCTAACAATTCACTAACGATGTTCTAAAGATTTTCTAAGAGGATGGAGATAAATATCTCATAGTTGAATTATTAATACCAAAAATATAATTATAATAATTATAATAAATCTATAATATTATTTTGGTTATAATATATTTTTATGATTCAGATAAATAATAAAATCCAAATAATGAGATAATATTTACTTTGGAGACTAAAAATTTCCCTTTGAAATCCCCTTAAAATTGAATGGATTAGTCTAACTAAGATTTTGTTTGGGTAAAAGTTTTTTTGAGGGGGTTATATAGAGTATAAATTTGTATATTTTAAGTAGTTAATTTGTGGGTATGTGTAAATTTGAAAATTTTAAGCGATCCTCATTTATAAGAGAAACAATGGGAAATTTTGGAAACACGCTTTATATTTTAATAATACCATGAAACTACTCTAAGGTATACATATTGCATGTTTTAAAATATTTTATAGTGTGGTTTATTTTGTTCTATAAATACTAAAAAAATAAGTCTCCAAATATATGTTATAGGGTTCTGAACATCAATTTTTATCATTTTAATCTTCTACTTTTAAACTATGTAACTAGTTTTTAATTATGTGATTTTATACTTTACTGGACATATAAAATAAACCATATAACAAAATACATGGTTTCTAGAACAAAATTAATCCTTTATATAATCCAATTCAATATGAAGATATTATAAAATCATCTTTTAAATTAAAATATATAATGTGTAGAAAATTCATTTTAGTAGAAAAATATATTTTTACCATTATGGCTTATAAATATTAATTAGTATTGATTAAAAAATAAATGATAACTAATATATTTATTTATTTATTTTATAAATCATATTATATTAATTAAAAAAATATTTAATTTTAATTTTTTCAAATGAATTCCTGAATATTAATTAAATAATAATTTTAAAACAATCTTTTTTTCATTATCGTGGTGATAAATATTAACCCTAATAATATAAATTTTATTCAAAAAATAAAATTGGAAATATTAAATAATATTAAAATTATTATCTCAAAAATAAGATTCATTTTATCAAATTAACATTCTATGTGTAGGGGAATAAATGTTAACATTAGCGCATGTATTGCATAAAAATGATTTTTTAAGAAAACTATATTTTTAAGCATAATATTTTTTATAACAAATAAAAATCAATGTTATTTATTATAACAATATTTAAAATATTATAACTTTCTAAACAAGATTTTTGTGACAACAAAATAATAAATAAAACTTAATTTCCCCAAGTGTATATTTTATTAGAGAAACAAACCAAAGAATGTTTTTTTAAAATATTGCTTGATTTTTTAAAATGATATTCCTAGGTTTTATAAATTTAAAATAGTATTTTATTTTAAATGGATTATTTTAATTAATAGGTGTATATTTTTTAAACTAAGAAGGGTTTGAAAATTTCTAATTCATATAAAATTGAAGGTATTAAAAAAATCTGCATCTTTAATTCACCTAAAGACAATTTATTTCTGAAAAATATCAAAAAAAAAATCATAAGATATTTTTTGTGATAAATTCATCAATTAATTTTACAATATAAAATTTAGAATATTAAATTTTTAAATATATATTTGTTAAATAAAAAATAAAAAGAAAACATATTTTATAGAAAATAACATTTTCAATATTAACTTATATTAATTATTTACCATCTAATGTTAATATTTATCAATGGTTTACCTTATTATTGTTTATTATTGATTTATTAATAAAATTTTCATAATATTTTGTTATTTTTTTGGGTATAGTTTGTATCACAAGATATTGAAAATAATATGTATTTTAAAGCATCAAAAGCCACAGAACATTAGAGATCCTATGCTTCCCAAGACAATAACCAGTCAATTTTTGGAGTTATATTATTATATATGTTTATCTTTGAAATTGTATAATTTTCATAAATTAAAAATGTAAGTTGATATATCCACTATAATATTGATAATTGAATGTTTTGTAAGATAATATTTTCTATAGAAAAATTATATTCTATTTGATAGATATAGGTGTGCTAAAGTATGGGCAATTGTTTCAACACCATGTTAAAGTGGTCCGTTTAGTTAGATTCCCCCATTACCAATAACCATATAGAGTTTATTGAAATCTAAATATTTAATAAAAATGATTTTTATATAGAAATATGATTATTCAAATGTATTTTTAATATTATAACCATAATAAATTCTAGTGGAATTCATGAAAACTGTTAAATATCTATTGATATGAAATTTGTGTATAACAGAGAAGATTTAAAACTCAATAATGATTAATAAACATTAAAAACCTAGAGTGCGTTGGGAAGTTTTTTTGATGTGGATAATAGGTTATAACTTATTTCAGAATTTTAGATTCATATATCTTTATATACCTTTTAATGAATGAAATTTAAAAACATATACTTATAGAATAAGAAGGTATAGTTCTGGGGAATTGTTTTCATGTGCGCTCTCAAAAATCATTTATACTTAGTGCAACAGAGTGGCTGACTTAGGTCATTCTCTTGAGGAGCCTTTGTAGTAATGAAATCAAATTTTTAATTTACCTTTTTTATATTTTTATATTAATGAAATAATATAAACAAAAATGATATTTGAGAATCAAAAAAGAAAAAAAAAATTAAATATGAAAATACAATGCAACAGAATTAATGCAGACAAAATAAAGTTAGAAAAAATTATACATTCTTGAGAGCATCACCCAGATTGAACCTTCATCATCTCATTATTATTTTCTAATTTACTTAATGAACACACTCCATATTATGTTTTGACATCATCATCTACATATGGTTGTGAATATACAGAACTTTCAACGATTACCGAGAGACCACACATCCACATCCTCAATCGAAAGAAAATATTGCAGAACTGAAATCTAAACCTTTGGTGGAATGAATGTTTAGAGACCTAGTTTCATCATAGGATTAATCCCATTGAAACTTATTTGGGTTAGCAACTCATGATTATGAGCATAAGAGTTCACAGTGGTGAAGAAAACTAGGGGACAAACAAAAGAGAGAAAGAAAAAGGAGAGAAAGGTGAAAACATGAAAAAAAATATGAAATTCTATTATATAATTATAGTACAAGAAAATAAAATAATACAATATTTAAAATGGTCAACAATGTCTACCCTTAAATTTCCAACACTTTGAGAAGAAGAAATCACACTTTTTTATAGGTAGAGGGGGTGAAAATTTGGGTCCAAATATCATCTCAAAAAGATGATGCGTAGTAGGCCTCTTTAATGGCATAATTTGGAATTTTTTCCTTCTTCAGAGTTGTTCCCATATCTCTCCTCTATCGGCTCACGAATGTTCTGTATCATTGGATAATAAGTGAAAGAGTTATTTTCCATTCACTCATACTATTTAATTCTTCCAAACAGTCTCTTTGTATTCCAATGCACCGATTTCCAATGCATTTATGGCCTTTCTAATAAAGGAATCAGGTGACTCCATATTAATGAAACTTGTTTCTAAAGAATTATTCTGGTTACCTAATAAATATGATCTGAAATTGTTAGGAAATTTATGTTATATTTTCCCAAAAATAAAATTCATCAGATCTGTGCATATATTTATAGGTCTAACTTGTTATATGGTTTTGATCTTCCAAATAATGAATTGAGATTTGGGTACAGAGGTATCAAATGAGTTTCGTCTAACATATCTACCTATAAATGAATATTTTTTCAGTTATAATCTCTTTAAAAATTTTATTTCCAAAATATTGAAATAAATTAAAACAGATAAATTCTAAAATAATCCATTTTTGCAATTAAGATCAAAATACTTCAAAAACTATAAAATGAAACAATTTCCCTTGAAATAAAATATTGGTGAAATTAAAACCATTGAAATTCAGAATAAAATAATTGGAAATATTTGTTCTATCAATTCCCTCTACACATATGCATCGTACTCCTGGATAATCAACTTATACCAAGGTCAAAACAAACTTCTCAAAGCATAAATGACAACCCGACTCAATTATCATTTCAAAGAAAATATCATACCTCCTGCTTGGATAAAAATTTTAGAACTCATGAAAAATAATATTAATCCATTCAATCTCATGTTAATCCTTTCATGCATGTCGTACCTACATTATCATAAAAATAATTCTATCTTCACTCAAGGATATTTAATGTGGAGTTTTTCTCATTCCTAAGAACATGTGTGATCTCCATAGGCTTCATATCCTCCTAATATATCCACATAAAAGAGTAAAAAATGTGTTAATCATGTGGTATATTTCATGTTTTGTTCTGAGGATGAGGTTTGGTAGGTTTTAAATATAAAAACATATAAGGCTGGATGAGGAGGGTTAAGCTCTATGTGATGTAAATTCATGAATAACATTTTTCTCAACAATGGTGTTCTCCTCAATCAGCTTGAAAATGATTCACTTATATAAAACTCCTCCTTTGGGAAGTAAACACATTTAATTTCAGCATCAATGAATTTCTTCCCCTATTTACCCAATTTTGAGTGTCGTTTCAGATTTATTTCATATTTGGAGTTCTCTTCATAATCTTTTTTTGAGGAAAAGAGAGGCATCTTATGATATTAAAAAATTAGTGAATACCCAACCCATATTTGTAATTATATTTTGGGCCACTCATCTATCTTTCCATAATGAAATTGCTTCCACATAAGTAGTAATAAAAATGGAAATACTTTCAATTTAGCTAAAATAGATTCTTTAGGTAAGAAAAACACATCCATTCTTCTCCATCACCCACACATGAGTTCAACAATAATCAAGAATTTAACCTATATAGTATGTGGTAACGTGATAAATGGATTGTAATGTTTCTTCCTATAAAATTATTTCATGGATACTAGGGGATTAATATAGTTCATATGTAAATGTTGGCCAAAATAAGGGTTCAATGAAAAAGGGATTTCCAAGTGGTTCCTCAATCATACTTAACACATTTCATTAACTCTAAAAACATAAAAAAAGTGAAAAACAACATGTTTTGGATTACAAAATATGTCTTAAGACTCTTAATAAAAATATAAATGTAAGAATATGTCAAATATGTTTATAAACATCTTGGTTTGGGTACGATGTTTAATTAAGACATTACCAGTGTGCATGAGTTTCATAATCAATAAAACTTCATCGAATGAAAAGATCATATATCAAGAAATAAAAACCATTCAATAATAATTTAAATCCTCCAACATTCAAATAAATATATTCCTAAAAATACCAATATGGTTTGAATTGTTATAATTATTCAATTCCTCTTAATAATTCTAAAAAACAAACAAAAATTGAAAAAGTAAAACAAGAAAATTTAAAAAAACAACATGAAAAATAAAATGAAAGAAAACACAAAATGCCTAAAAACGGGTTGAATTACCTCCCCCACACTTATTCCATTTACTACCCTCTTTTTAGCTCAAATAAAATCATGAAATATTTTCTCACAGAATTTAAATTGGGAAGAAACCAAAATGATATAAATAAAAGGAAAGACACAACCTGATTTATTTTTTCTGTGGCTGCATTGAGTGAGGCTCCTAGATTCTAGAACTTTGAAACTAAAAGAAAGAAATGATATGACATAATAAAAATAAATAAAAAGGAAATGGAATGGAATTGAAAATGGATAATTCTTTGTTTGACTGCCCAAGTAGGTTCTAGGTTTTTAATGCCCCTAGTCAAAAAGTTGCAGTGAGTTATCCTAAATCAGATTTTGGGTGTGGTTTCTTTGAGATAAAACATGACCTATGAGTTTTCCCAGTTTCCATGAGTAAACTCTAATATTGGAAAACCGAAGAAAAGAAAAGAATATTCCCAACCACTAAGAAAAAATACATAGATAATTTAAGTTCTTCAGTATGAGGTAATAGAATATAGGGGATCTCCCTATGAACTTTTGTGGTGTCCTCCTCTAAATGGTATGAATGTTTTTGTAGAGGAATTAGTCACACCACATGATTATCCATGCTATCTTCTTTAATAACCACCACATGAGTGATCTATTCCTTAACATACAAGGAATAATCCTTTTTCACTGTATCATAAATTTCATGAATGGAGAAGTTCGAAATTAATTGATCTAGAATAATATTAAAACATGATGAATAAATTAAGAAATATTAACCTTCAAGTAAGCCAACATGAAAATTGATCTCTTGAGGCAAGACCATTAGAAACTCAGTCTCAGCAAGTGCATATTATTCATCATATTCTAAATAAATAGAATGGTCAAAAGGTTCTCATTTTTCAATATCAATTATGTGGAGATCAAGTATTATGTTCTCTTCAAAAAAGTGATTCTAGGATTCTTCCAAAAAAAAATTCATCTCCCACAAGTGAATCAACTGACATGTGTACTTCAGGGACCTCCTCAAGAAATGGATAAGTATGATATGATATGATTAACTCTTATTGTATCTCCTTCTCACTTGAATAAGGCTCTTTAACATAAAAAATGCTTGGTGAAATCACTTCCACCACTCATTCAGGTTCAGGTTCAATTTCTGGTTTGGGTTGTTGCACCATTGAATGAATATATTATTCAACCCTTTAAGCTTGGATCATCATTTTTTTAATGTCTTATTTAAGGTCTCTAATTTTTTATTAAGGATCATTTGGAACGTCTTCCTAGACCTATGATTGGTCAGTCCATGAATAATAATTTCAATTGAAATTCATCATAAACAAATCTTTTTTTACAATTTTTTTAATTTATGATTTTTCTATGTTTTTTTTGAATAAAATAAAAACTATTTAAAAAATGTGAATTAAAATAGTGATTGAGGACACCTGGCTCCCTGGAAATGCCTCCAATTTGATAAATCATTGTCGTGCGCACTCTCAAAAATTGTTTTTCCAAATTAACACACTCTATCGTATGTCTGAACATCCTATTATGCATATGGTGGTGAATATATGGTACACTCAATGATCACCGAGATACCACACTCCATCTCCTCGATGGAGGGAAAATATTGCAAAAGCGAAAGCTAATCCTTGGGTGGAAAGTGGAGACACAGAGGCACCTTTGAAACTAAGATCCCCCTCATAATAACTTTAAGAAAATAATAAAAATTAAGAATTAACTTTAAAATACTTGGGTTCATCACTGGATTACTCCCCCAGGAACTTCCTCTGGTTATATACTCATGATCACGAGTATAAGAGTTCACAGTGGTGAATAAAACTGGGGGCTAAACAAAAAAGACAAAGAAAAATGTGAGAAAGGTGAAAAATTGAACTAAAATAAGAAATTATAATAAATAATGATATTAAATGAAAATAAAATTCTAAACTATAGGAAATGGGAACAAAGGTTACCCCTACATTTCCAACACTTTGAAAAGAAGAAAGTTCAATCTTTTATAGGGAGAGGGGATGAAAATTTGGCTCCACATATCTTTTCTGAATGTAGATGAGGGGAGGACTTACTAATAATATAATTTGGATATTTTTTCTTATTTAATGTTTTTCCAATATTTCTACTATGTCAGATCGTGAAATTTCAACACGATTTGATAATTACTGAATGAGTTATGTCCAATTCACTCATAATATTTAATTCATCCAAAAAGACTCTTCATATTCTAATTCACTGAGTTCAAATGCATTTATAGCCTTGATAATGAAGTGATAAAGTGTGTACATCCTAATAAAACTTTTTTATTAGTATGTACTCTTTCTATATAATAAATTTTATCATAAATTGTTTGGCACATTATGTGATATTTCCCCAAACAATATATTCATATCTATGCACAGATTTTGAGGCGTGAATTGTGAGATGGACTTCAGCTTCCAAATGATTCATTAAGATTTGGTTCAAGAATAATGAAATTAGGCACATCAAAAATAAAAACCTATAAAAGAATAATTTATCAAATTAAATTTTTTTTGAAAATGTTATCTCCTAAACATTGAAATAAATTAAAGTGTTCAATTCCAAAATAATAATTTTTATAAATTAAGCTCAAAATAATTCAAAAAATATAAATGTGATAATTTACGTTGAAATAACACATTGGTGAGATTAAAACATTGAAATTCAAAAAAAATGGAAATATGTTTTCTATCATGTTCTAATAAAGGGATGTTCTGAATGATATGTGAATTAGTGTGGACTCAAACAAAAAATATTAATGGTAAATGTAATAGAAAGAAGCATGATATTGTGATTGGTATAAGATATTGGATAAACCCTATATATTAAATGGTAATAGAAATAATTCCAATTGTAATTGTGAAAATACATTCATAAATTTGAAACCTTATGTGAATGACCAGTCCATTCAATAGTTAGTGTATGATATGGTGAATTTGGATAGAATAGAGATATATAGTTAGTATTGTGATAGGATATCATGGTTCCACTTCATAGTTTTTGTTAGAAATGAAATAGGCCACATTTATTTCTTAAAATAGATTTTATAACAAAAAATAAGGACATTTTGAAAGGGATGAAGTAGCTTAGAAAAACCCTAATTGTTTGAAAATATAGTTATACAATAATAAATGGGTATAAATTATAAATTTAATTAATGTTATTCTTGAGATAAGTGGTTTGAGTATCACTTTATATTCCAAAATATTCAAAATATTCTATAAATGGTTCTTAAAGAGGGTAATTTTTACCAAAAATTAGGTAAACCATAAATTTGATGAGTTTTCTTATATAAATTAATTATTTACATAATCAGGGTCACACAATTAAAGGTTGTTAGTGAAGAACAACTCCAACCAGTTTAGTGTTACTTGGAATTGACTACTCAAAAATATTCTAAGAATTGTGGGATATACCATATATCATGTGGTTTATGATCTAATGACTAGTATTATACTTTGAATCTTAATTTCAAACAAAAAAATAAATGTCATAAATTTTAACATTATTTGATAAGGACTAGATAGTATATATTATACATTATAATGGTAAGTGTGACACCACAATTCTGAACTTTTAGGTATCATGCTAAAAACACATACTCTTATAAACTTTGTCTCTAATACCAATGAAGTGACCCAAATTCACGAAAAAATATTACAAAATCAAAAAAAATGAGTCACTAAATTCCATATAATATTTATATATATATATATATTTTTTTTGGAATTATGAACTATATTACATATCATTCCCACATTATTTCTTCTAAATGTTAATTTTTCCCATTAACAAAAACACTTTTAATATTTTTACAGCTTCACTTAGTCTAAACCTCATAATCAAGACCCAACTCCATAATAGATCATACTCCTTAAATAAAACCTATTAAAAAAATTAAAAAATAAGGGTTGAGTAAAAAATCTATGTAGAGATTTTTTAAAAAAATAAGAAAAGACCCTTTTGACTTTTAAAATGCTTGAAAACTCCTTAAAATTTATTTTTTTACAAAAAAATACATTAAGCATAATAAAACAAACATTTAAGCATTAAATTATCCTTTAAAGTTAGAATGGTTTTTAGAAATAAAAAATCGTAAAATGATGTTATCATAGAAAATTATTTGAGAAGATATAAAATATTAATGACATGTTTCCTTGAAAACCATTAAATATCGATATAAAATCCAAAATTTTCTTTTGAAAAAAAAACATTTACATTGAACATTATCATAGTATCTCATTATAAAATAAATATTAATCAATTTTAGTAAAACTATTTGTAACCATAGAAAATTACTTGAGTATATTTTGAAAATTGAGGGCTATATATAGAATACTATTAACTTGGTGAAAAAGGTCTCTAGGGGTTTGGTTTTGCTCTTAATTTCGTGTCATCCTTTACAAACCTCATGTGGAAAATTTTACAAAACATTTATTACATTTTTTTCTCAATAAAACACCTTTAAAATAGTTTTTCAAATCCCTAACATGTGATTTTAATAATTAATTCATTAAAAGTGAGAGCTATACAACTAAATTCAAGGTTAGTCATTAGAAGCACAATAATAGGTGTTTTGTGATATATAAAGAACTTAAAAAAAAAATAAATGAATATATTTGATGAAATATAAAATTCATCGAGATCTCCTTTAAATAAATTTTGAAACTAAATCGTACAGAAAATTCTTATTATTAAAATATACATGGTTCATCGATTATGAATCAGAAAATGTGATATATTGTTCATGGAAATATTCTATACATGTACGATTACTATGAAAAAAGGCATTCTTTGAAGATAAATTATTTACAAATGAAGAAATGGTGTAACGAAAACATAGAGAGTAGTAGTTTTTGTAATTAAATATTTTAAACATAATATGATAGTTTATAAAGGATTTGAAACTTCTCAAATATAGTCAATGAATTAAAATCTTTAACAAAAAATATTACTACAAAAATTTATTAGAAAAATATATTTTTGTTTCCAGAAAACCAAAAAAAGAGGTGAATTATTTGAAATTTTAAAATATATATTTTTAAAACTCTCATACCCCCACACCTAGAATGAAATGATTAACTAAACCCTACTGCACTCTCCTTTTTAGAAATTACTTCCAAAAATAACTTCTAAAACAAACTCTTATTCCTTATCTCTCTCTCTATAACTATAAATGAGTAAATATATACATATTCATGGTGAACAAGTTAAGTACAGTCCTTCCTCTTATATTCCTATATGGGTAATTTTTATAATTACTCCCCCTCTAAACATAAAAAAACAAATTTCTGAGTCACTTTTTAATTAATATATTTTATAATGGAGAAATAATGTGTGGTTCTCTTTATACAAGAACAATTTTTATTCAACTGTTATAAGTTTATCATTGCATTTCTTTCCTTTACAGAATTGGAATGTCTAAGAAAATTATTTACCCCAACTCGTACTATCTTCCATAAGATATAAATATGAATCAAAAAAACATATATATATATATATAATCTATTAATAATCACCCATGAATTTCATACATGGATAAAAATGAAGATATATCATGGAATGAGTTATACTTCAGCATTTTTACCTTTTCCCTTCCAAACTTCACATTGTTTTCACATCAAATGTTCACTATGAAAATCCATCCCTGTGAGAATTTTTTATTACAATTTTAGGAAGTGAGGAATCATGTTATTTGCTAAATAGATAACATGAATAGTTTCCTGAAAATTTTGTGTTATACGAGAGGTTAAAGATTATTTTTATGGCATTATTAATAATTAACCCATTTTATTTTGTCCCTCTCTGCGCTGAATCTCATGTATTTATGAATTTCCCACTTCCTCATCATATAATATATATATCAAACCAATATTCATAAATAGTTCCATGTGGGAGTTTGAAGATGATGGTAGATATATTTTTTAATTGGATTCACATGTATCATTAAAATTAGATTTATAGTGCCTATAAAAATAGATCCTCTAGCAATTAAAAAATATAGAATTCACTTCTTCATATATTATAATGCAACATTCATCACAATTTAATGTTTATGTATATTCAGTTCTCCTTTATAGCCTCGTATTCAAACACACACATTGAGAGGCTAAGAACAATTTTTATGCCACTTTCCTAGTGTCAAATCATGCCAAACTCACATAAGTTGCATGTTTTGGATTGAAGGCTTGACCTGTTTTATATATTAAACATATACAAATTATATTAAAAATGGGATTATAAAAATAATTTACAATTTATTATAACATTATATTAATTTTAAATACCATTATATTGTTTTGATGTATATGTATATAAATAAATATCATTTAATATATTCGTGTATAATTATTATTATATTCTTATAATTATCTAATACATTATATTTAAAGTTAATGTAAACATTACATTAACATTAAAATTTAAAATTAAATCTATCTATGTATAACTAATATAATTTACTTGTAATTATACTTGTTCCCAGATAATACTATTCTCTTATAATTCTCTTTTATACCTTCATTTCAAAATAATATATTATATATCATAATAATTTTATTTCCCATTAAATATTATATTATCATTCGAATTTACAATTTTTATAATCCATAATTTATCACCAATTAATTCAAATTCATTATCAATTTATTTTGTTATCATGTTACATGTATGTTCATAAATAAACTAAATACCAATATAGTGAAGGTATAAATTTTAAAATGTGAACATATTAAATATAAAATCATCTTTAACAAAAATCTATTTATATAATATAACTAAAATTAATGATAAATATTTTTAATATAATATTTTTATTAAATGAAATTTTTAAATAGATTTATTTGTTATACAAAAAGGTAAATTTCTACCAAAATATCAGGGTGTTACATTCTACCCCCTAAAATAAATTAATTCCTTACAATTTTAATGTCTCTCAGTGTTGAAAATAGATGAGGGTGTTTTTAATATTGTCATGATATAATTTCTAATGAGTTATCCATTTTTCCTTCATATTTAAGACTCATATTTTACATTACAATATATCAATGTTTTTATTATTCATCTCCATTTGTGCTAAAAATACCTCAATAGTTATAAGACTAAAGGGTTTCTAGAATATAAAATGTTATATATTTAATTTAAAGATAATATCTTCTACTAAATATTATAACCAAAATGGTTATGATAATAATGATTAACTCATTAGTATTCAAAAAAAAACTATATGTGTCATCTCCATTGATACCTTCATTCCAACTCAAAATACCATGAATCGCCTCAACAGTATACAAATTTTATATCATAAATGATTATATATACTGCTCAAATTATGTTCCCATATACAATTAATCTATAATATTATCAATAATTCTTAAATGCCCTTAATAAATCACATAAAAACCTCAAAATTTATCTAAATGTCTCATTGATAGAAAAACATGTTGCCCTAGACCTCAACTCATGAGATCGATGATAAAAACATATTCTTTTACAAATGGTTTCAAATAAAAAATAATTGACCCAAATTTAAAAATTAATATTACATTATAATTAACTAATTTTGTGCCACTATATAATCAATAATCCTATTAGGTCTACATATTTATAGACTTAGGGACTTAATATCAAATCCAGACAACAATATTTTATTTATATTAGATTTTCCCCTATCAATAAAAACTATTTAAATAATATTTCACCTTAACACATTGTAATCCTCTTAAATAAGACCCGACTCTCTAAAAAATCATATGCATGTGTATACCCTATGAAAAATATATGAACACATGGGATTAGTGTAAAATGTTTTTAATTTTTTTTAAATTAAAAACCCACTTTTTTATTCTAAAATACTTAAATCCTCATTATAAAAGGTTTTTATCAAAACAAGATACATTTATTTTAATAAAACATTCATTTAAGAAAAGTATTATTGTATAATGTGAAAATGGTTTTGATCAAACAAATTTCATAAAAATGATACTTTCTAAAAACTAAAAAGACACAAAATATTGAAGAACTAATTTTTTTTAAAACAAAAACATTTAAAATACATTTAAAAATCAAGAACTTACATTTGAAATCAAATTTTTTATTTGGAAAATTTAACAATATTTACTTATAAAATGAAATTCGATGATATTGGGAAAAATATTTTCCTGATAAGAAAAATTCTTTAGTAAACCTGGAACATTATAAGATATATATGGAATACTCATAACTTATTGGAAAATGTCCCTTGAGTATTTGTGTACACTCCCCACCCATCATCATAATTTAAAATTCCCAAGATCTATATTTTAAAAAACCATTAATATATATATTTTCTCTTGAAATAAAATTTAAAAAAAAATATTCTTATCCTCCAGATTTGTGTTTATAAATTGATCCATAAAATAGAATAGGTATACAAATAAATTTATGATTAGTAGATGAAATCTCTACAAAATTATTTTTCTGAGAAATTCACACAACAAAATAAAATGAAGTAATTAATATGATTCAACCAAAAATTTGTGAAGATCATCTTTAAATATATTTTAAAATTTATTCATAAGGGGAAGATAACAAAAAGATACATGATTAATTAATGATTATATATAGAAATAGATATTTTTCACCATGTAATATTTTATACATCAATGAAAACTCTGATTGAAGAAAATCCATGAAGGAAATTACATTAGAAAAGAAAAAAGTGTTTAAAACAGGATAGACATTAAGAGTTTTTAAACAGATTTTTTTAGACATAAAATGATGTTTTTTATGGGATTGGAAACTTCATAAATACAAACATTAAAAAATAATTTAATAAATTATTTTACATTCTTAATGATTTTGGAAAATCTATTTATTTTTTTGAAAAATGGAAAAAAAATATATTAATTCTTTAAAATATTAAAATAGTATTTTTTTTATACAACTAATTTACCTTACACTAAGAATTATTATACTGAAAACCCCTATAGAGCTCCCCTTTAAGGAAATTCCAACCAAAAACCACTATTAAAACATACTATCTTTCCTTATATCTCACTCTCTACAAGTGAAGAATAAAGAAATTATGTGTATTCATAGTTAAAGAGATTTGTAGAGTATTTACTCTAAAACACTAAAAGGGATCCTTCTTATAATCCAATCCCTATTATTAATCCAATAAAATATTAATGAGTACTTTTTATTCATCATCTTTATCAGTTATAGAGAAGTAATGTGTTGTGACATTTTTACTAGAATGATTATGAATTCCATTATTATAATCCCATCAAAGCTCGTCAATCCTTTAAAGAATTGGAATATATTAGAAAATATTTTCCCCCAAATCAAACTATCATAAAAAATCTATCCATGGGATTAAAAAAAATTTATATATATAACCTACACAAAACCATTAAATAGATTCATTCGAGGAAAATGATGGAATCTCCTAGAAACGGTAGGAGTTCATGGTTTTTACCTCATGGTTTGTAAAATACAACCTATATTTTTATTAAATGACCAATATACACTTATCTACTTGTGGTATTTTTTCTATAATTCCATGTAGAAATGAATTTAATTTTTAATACAAATGAATATCTTGAACCATTCCCTCATAATAAATAATATATGGGGAGGGTGAAGATTATGGAAAAAATATTTTAAAAATAAAATAAAATTTTATTTTATCCCTTACATCACTATCCTCATATATTCATGATGGTCCCACTTCCTTTATATAAAACACACAGATATATATATATATCCTTTTGATAACCATCAATAATTTCATGTGGTAAGTAAATGACTATAATAATCATTATATTAAATGGATTCAGACACCTCTTTAAAATATGATGAACAGTGCCTATAAAAACATACACAATATTCATCTCAATGTCCAAAATGGACTTATTAATATATTATGTTGTGTATTTAAACTCTAGTAAAAATCTATACGGAGACTGTTCTCTCCATCAGCCACTCATGATAACCTTCACACTGAGGGGCTAAGCACTCTTCACTTTCCACTTTCCTAGCATCAAACTTTGTTTCCCATGCTTATGCAAAGTAGAAAAACACACCAAGATCACCAATGTCACCTATTAGGGATGTAATCATGGCTATTTTTATATTATATATATATTTTCCTAAATTAATAATATATTATATAAAAAAGTTTACAATTCATTGTAACATAATATTCATTTTAAATAGCCTAATATAGTAATACTATTTTAAATAAACAATCACATAATATATCACTATAAAATTAATATGATATTCTTATAATTATCTTAGAAATTATATTTCAAATTAATGTAATAACTATTTTACTTTTAAATATTCCAATTAAATCTATCTACTTCAAATTAATATAATTCACATATAATAATATTAATTTCAAAATTATAATTATTCTATTATAACTCTTTTATAAACCTTCATTTCAAACTAATAATTTTTATATCATAGTATTTATATTTATCATTAAATGTTATATAATTTTTAATATATATATTTTTAATTTACTATCATTTATAACTAATTAATTCCAAGTAATTAACAATGAATTTATTCAATAATTTCCAAAAAGTTCTAAAATTATATGAATACAAATATTGTTAAGATAAATATTTTAAAATAAAAATATATGACATAAAAATTAAAGTTTAATAAAACATTATTTTCATATAAGTTTTAAAATGGTGGGAAAATATAGGTAATGTATTATATTTATTACTAGAAGATTTTAAATTTATTTATTCCTAATTAGAATAGGTCCTATAATGATTTTCGCTTAATGGATATTTTATTAATAGTGTATCAACAACATTAAACTATCTTATTTTTCTTCTTTAAATTCTTATGATTTATATCCATGTATATCACCCACAAGGATGAGTCCCGAATTAACAATTTTCTTCATTATCACCATAGTCATCCCCATATGATTTATCCTCATGTTATATCATGATGATATCTTATAAAAAACATTTTTTTTCTTATTCACTATGTTTTATTATCCTCTTCTAATTTTCCTCACTATTTGGAATTTTGTATTCTCATTTTCATATCAATTCTCCTTGTATAATTATTATTTATTATATATTTATGGTTATTATAAAGAAAATAATTTTATTAAATAAATGAAATTTCATTCTAATGTTTATATATAGTTGATTTAGTTTTCAAATTATCCAATTAATAAACATTTATTTAAAATAAAAATTTATAACAAAATATAGTGGAAATAAAGTTAGTTACTTTGTATTCGATGTAAATATAAAATGTGTTTTTTAGTATCCCTCTATTAGTTAGAGTTATGATACACTCTCCATCTAAAGTGATAATAGGGTATAATCTATTGGATTATATTTTTTGTATGATGTAAATGCTTTCTAATTTTTGTTGCAAGTTTGGGGGATTCTACCATACTATCATCATTTTCAGTAATTTTAACTCTAATTTTCCTTGAATAAATTTGTGATTAAGGAACGCCGTATTTAATTATCTTGTTACATAATTTGATAAAAATCAAAATTTATAATTCTCTCAACCTATTCTTTTAGAGATATTTATACTCGTCAACACGAATTATTTATTTCATATCCTTAATGAATTAATCACAAATGGTATTCCCGATCATGATTATCTAAACCACAATAGTAAAGATCACTTTACTCCCTTATACTAGGGAATTTGGAGGCACATATTTAGAATTAAAAGTTATAGTATAGTTATCCCACATAGCATAGTGATTTTTTAGGCCAATACTTCATAATCTTGTCCACCATATCTATTGAGCTATTTGATAAATTCTTGTTAAAGGAAAATATTTACCCTATTATAGCCATATAAAAAAATCAAGATTGACTGAATTTAAGGTCAAATATTAAAGATAACTTTTTTAACTCAGTGACACAATAAATTATGTAAATATTCATATGGATAGTTTGAAGTACTTTAAATCTAATGATAATTTAAGGTTTTAAAAAACTATTTATTGATTTCATTAAAATATCCTTTAAGGGTATATATTTTATAATTTCTTAAAATAAATCAGTGATAGTGATAATTAATTTGAACTAATAAACTATATCTAATTGGTAAGAAACAATATCATTTTTTATATATATAGAAAATTTAAAGGATTAATTTAAAGGATGTAACATCTATAAAGGTTGATGAATGATATTGAATCATCATTGAACACATGAAAATTTATTTTAAATTCCACAAAATCATGTTCTATAGAGTGATAATGGTGCATGTGTCCCTTAATTTATTGATTGTGATTGGTTCATATTTGGGTGGTTCTACAAGTGTAAACACAAAAATTATTCATAATTACAATGGTCACTTCCCTTCAATTCATCTAGGTGATACCCCATTAAAACTGAATTTTTTGAGGACTTTCAAGTATATTAGTCCATCAAAAAGATGAATTTTATTTTTTGTTAGTCAATATATCCATTTTATCCCACACTTCAGTTGAATTCTAATTTGGAGATAGTCAATTAATGGAGATATCAAGATAATTTCTCAATCAACTAGTTGGGATGAGGACCGAATAATATAAAATTCTATATCAATTACACCTATCACCTCATATTTTTTATTGATTAAAGTAATTTCAAACATTTTAAGTACAATATGGATGTTATTTTTCCTTATTGTTGATTGTCATGAGCAACATGTCTATATCACCCTTATGCATCCAAGGGATATAATAAAGAACCACCATAGGGAAAGATTACATGATTAACTATCATGTTTGATTTTGTAATGATATTTATTCCACACTCATAACTGTATACTTCCCATTAATCTATTTGATCACTAATTTAGAATCAACTTTTACATTCATCAGGGAGATTGGTATTTATATATCCAGTTCCAACCTTATAAAGAGGGAGTAGTACTATAATTTTTTATTAGTGAAACTCTTTTATAGAGGAAAGTGTAAGAATATTGGAATATTTATTATGTAACAAATTTGAATCATAAGTAGAATCAATTTATTTTTGGATCCCCAATATTTTAACTTTTTGGATTTAAAAGGTAATTTAAAATTACATCTCTTTTGTGAAAATAAGTTTCTCTAAATATGAATACTTCTTATATATATTACTCTATATCCAATTGAAATTACTCTATGGTAGGGTGTACCTCTATAGAATATTCCAAAGTTTGTCCTTTGGTTACTTTAAATTAAATAAATTCAAAACAAAATATTAAATTATGACAGGAAATCTTGCTAATCTACAATTAAATATAGGGAAAATACATATGTTTCTTAAAGGATTGATATATATTACCAAGTGAGGTGAGTAATACTCAATGTTATGAAATATCGTTATCTATAAAATTATCCAAGTGTGACAATTATTATTGTAGATAATATAGTTAATTTTATCCTATAACATTTTCTGAATGAGGTAATATATTATATTTTACATACCTTCATCATTCTTCTCAATTATAAAGGTGCTAAATTATAATTCTAGGGTTGAAAAATATAGGATTATAAGCTGTACATACTTGAATAGAATTATATAGAATGATTTGAAAAATAATTATTTTGGATATCAAATAAAAACTGATAATACTAGTCTCATTTTTAGTTTATCCTATTTTATTTATCATTGAGAAGGTTAAACAATATTCAATAAGGATTTCAATAAAATAAAAAAAATATTGAAAAACATTTAGTGTACTTTTAATTATCAAAGATTCCATGGAGGGTTTATATTGATTATCACCAAATGTTTTCTATACTTAACATAAATTCCTTATTAGGGGACTATAAATCCAAAACATTTATCAAAAGTCACTCAAAATATATATTCTATTGTATCTATAATTATATTGTGTAACGTGAGTTTTAAAAATGTGAAATTAAAATAATATTTCATAGTTTTTTTAAAATAATATTACAATTATTATTCATATGCCATTGAATAGTAGATTCAGATTTTATTAATATAAATGGAATCAACTAGTAGTAATATACTCTTTTTACTTCTCTAAATACTTTGGAAACCTAATATTTTGGGACAATTAAAACTTTTTTTACCTAGAATAACCATTAATAAAAGGGATTGACTGAAAATTATATTCCACATTCACTATTAGTCATATGTTTTATAATAGAGAATAATTTTTTATAAAATAAAACATAAGGTCCCCAAATTTATAAAATACTCTAAATTTACTTTTATTATTCTATAAAACTATATTTTTAAACCATTTTGTGGTACAAAACCTCTTGGAAAAGGAATTCCATGGTTATAATATATGCTCTAACTTCCTTTATATCACATAAATATGGATGAATCTTTCTTGGTGAACATTTTTTTATGATAATGGTAAGATTGAAAACACATATGGTATAAAATTACTTGGGGATTTATTCCAAGAATTTCTTTATAACAATATAAAAATACATCATGTTGAAATTTGAAATATATAATTTGATATCATATCTCTTTCATTGGGTTGTTTCATTATTAAATATAGGCCATGTTTCTTTTTCAGTTCCAAAATTCACCTTCCTAATATCATCAACAATGCTAAATACATAGGTTAAAAAAGTGGTAAGAGAAACCTCATGGTCTTCTTCATGGATATAAATAGAGGAAAATAATTTTTGATCCTCTTAAACTCCTTAAGGTTAAACTAGGATCTAGTCAAATTTGATGGGATTATAATAAACAAAAATTAAAGAATATTTTATAGACTATGTTGATACCAAGTTATTAATTATAGGTTATTTTAATCTTTCTAACTTATATTAGGAAAAATGTTATTTTCTAAATATCTATTTCATTTTACAACTATGCATTAGTCAATCACATATTACGATCGATACTCTCTAATCCTAGATCAATGTACATGGAATTTATAAGGGATATTTAAATTTAATTTTAATATGGGAATGTTTTAGAAAGAGATTCATATTGTCCATTATAGAAGAGATATTTTTTTAGATTATCTCACCCCAATCCAATGAAAACAAGATTATTTCTTATATTTATAATTTTTTATTCAATATAAAGTAAAAGGAGAAATAAATTATCCATCACATCCTTCCATGTACTAGTATGAATGAAATTTGATATATTTTGGGTTTTACACTAATATTTTATTTTCAATATGTGGATACTTTTATTCCCTCTTATATTGTTTTAAAAGAATTCATTAACTTATTTATGATTCACAGGGTGACCTTTCACAAAAAAAGAATATTATTTTCCCACTAATATAATTATTTATAAAATGATTATTTGGAGAGGGTATAGTTATATATAAATTAATTAAAAAATTTACAGTCAATTAATTATATAAATTCGTTTAAAAAACACCATGAACTCAGATTCATATACAACATGATTAAATTGGGATTTTAATTTGTTTTTCCAAAGTTTTTTCTACTCTCCCTTATCATAACTCAATAAATTAAAATAAAATGGAAATAAATAACTTTTATTGTACCTTGAATAATTAATCATTGTGGATAGAATGAGATTTATCCATCACCTATTATCCATTAAATATTTATGAAATTATCTTCATTGAGGTTTTAGAAACATCGAAGGTTCTAATATTCCTTTTAATGGTTATTTTCCAACCTTATTCCATAAAAAATGACTATTCATCTTTGCGTGAATTCATTTATATCTTAAACTAAAGAGGGTTTTAAATTCCTCATAAAGTGATTCCAGAAATTCATTATAAATATATAGTGAATATGTGATTTAAACCTTAAAAAATCATTAGTTATAAACATTAGTATGTCATATTTTTTAAAAAAGGTTATTTTTATTTGTAAATGTTTCTATATAAGAAACAGTGGCATATATGGATGAGGAGACATCAAAGATGAAGTCCATAGGGAAATATTTTCTATCACTCAAGTAATTTTTAATTAAATATACTATATCATATTTCATTCATTGGAAGAATAAGTGATCATTTTTTAGTTAATTAATCCACCGATTAGAATTTATCTTGGTAAGAAATATATATTCTTAGATCAAATTATTTCACTTATTTAGATAATTAAATTAAATTTCCTTGAGTTTTGGAATCACATATTTTATAATTATATATTACTATACGAACATGGGTTATAATTTGCGTATGTCTTCCTCTACCCTAGAAACATCCATGGGAATTTCAAAGAAATCCAAATTTATAAAAAATTTCATTATCATCATGCCTAATCAATAATTGAAATAAATAAAAATATGTATGTTGATACACTATCGAAATAAGGATACACTTTTCAGTGCTGTTATAATCTCCCCAATTATAGTGGTTTGATGTTTATGATTATTTTTAATAGTTTAAATACCTACAACTATTTACATCATTACCTTCAATATATTATGATCTATTTCATCAAATTTTAAAATGTTTTGAACAAATGGGGGTCTCCACTTGGGTTATAGAGGGAATTTTGGGCATGAATTATTGATTTATACCATCCCTAATGATTAAATTCACATGATTAACTAACTTCTCATCCATAATGTTATTAAATATATGTGTGATATTGTTTAATAATTATTTTTATTTTCATTTTTTTATGAAGGTTAGAAAACACCCATGATATCTGATTTTAGAAAGTCTAATACCACTTGGAATTAATTTATAATCAATTATAAAATGTATTTTATGAAAATAGAAATATTTTATTTTGTATACCACCACAAGATGATATGGGTAATAATTAAGTTGATAACACAGATTTACTTCATTATGTTTCCTAACATATGTATGTATGGTCAATTTTTTTCAAGGGAGGAAATGATATAAGTTAATGTTTAATCCCGCAAAAAATAATAAAATCTATTTCAAATATTCTAAAAATTAAATTTCTTTTATTACATTTAAAAAAATTATATGTTTAGAATAAAACTTTTTGATTTTTTATTTTGGCCTAAAAGGTGAAACTATATTAAAGAAAATTAGATTAAATGTTGTGCTCAATACCATAATTAGTTTGATAGTGATGGTAATTTCCTATGCGTATATAGACATCCTTTTTTTTTGATAGAGGTCCTAATCTAGATATTATTCTATTTTGATAAAAATATTCCAATATAAAAATTCATTTTTTTAATAAATTATAAGAATCCAAGAGGATATATCTTATGGATTATAATAGTAGCTAACTTATCTTACAATTTTTCTTCCTAAATCACGAATAATTTATCTTGGGTGGCATAAATATCTAGGGAATATTTATAAACCTTATATCTATAAATGAAATTAGAAACTATATCTTTTTACCCTTTCTTATAGTAATATTTTTTATAAATACATTCTTTCCTTAATATATATAATAATGGAAAATAAAATTTTTAATGAAAATAATCCAAACTGTTTGTCGAACCAGATGTTAGGTTGTTATAATAGAAAAATACATGATCTTATAAATCCTACAAAAAAATATTTGATATTTTATTATTTATGGTGTTTAATCCCCCATTATCTCATCACACTAGAAACCTAAGTGGATGTTTTTTTTTCAGTGTCTCTCATTCCATTTAACAAAGAGACAATGTGAGTTAACATATTTGGAAATAGAGGTTTCATTTCCACAAAAATAGGATCTGGATTCATCTCTCATTGTACAAGTTCAAATTATAATTTGATGACATCCAGTTGAGTAGTAATGAAACATAATATCTCTCTTAGTTATTTTATTCAATGTGATATAGTTTGTCCAAGATTAATCAACTGATCATGAATAATCTATTAGTGTAATAATTAAATATATTAGTTAAGGTGGTCTCTAATTAGGTGTAGAAAATGATTAAAATATTATGGGTTATGTGGTATCTTAATTATATGGATGATAAATGGTAGTATGTAAGGATTCAGAGAAGGAATAATCCTTTATGGGTGCATTTACTATAAGAAAATCAAAATTAATCTATTCAAATTTCTTTATTACTTATCATTCCAATATTATTTTTTTATTAGTTAAAATAGAATCAATATATTCTCATCGATGATGGGAAAATATGTTATTATTAACTTACAATTCTTAATTAAATTCTTGGTTGCTGGAAATAGAAGATATTATGGGGGGCCAAACACCAGGACCAACTTTTTATAGAGTACATAACATTTATTCATATATCATTGCTTGACTAATATTTTTAATCGTTGCCTAAATTATATCTATATAATTATCAATATAATGATACAAGGAATTGATTAACTAGTTATAATTACCCTCAATGGTGTGGATAGAATGGGAACCAATTCATCATTTACATGTCTAAGGAATTGCGCTTCATCAATAATCAATTATTCATCATGGGTAGAATAAAAAATAATCCATAAAATAAAATTTTTGAGATATTTGTATCATTAAAGGCCCTATTCGATTCAACTATATCATATCGATTCTCTTGTGAGGTTGAATTTTGATATTTAAACTTATAAGATATCATGAGTGAATTTAATAGAACAATATATAATCATAAACAAGGAAAAAATTTTGTTTAACTAATTATTTATATGACTTCCCCAATAGATGTGAACATAGAATTTCTCGGAAGATGAATGGATTTGATATAGTAATCACAGAAACTTATTAATGGTTTGGGGTGTTTGAAGGCAGAAATACCACATCTATGACATTATGATTTTCCATATAACTCTTTATTTCTTCTTGGTAATGTATTCATATGAATTCCAGATATAGTATATATTTTTACAATACCATTGTGTGGTTCCCATTAAAAGTGGTTATATTTTCATTATATATTTTGATCCCCTCACGTTAACTACTTAATTAACTTTAATAGAATATATTGTTTTTATTTATATTGATTACTTATTCTCATAATGTTTATTTTAGGTGTTCACTATAATTATTTAATTCTGAATAAAATTATTTTGTAGTACTTTCATATTATGAATTCAGAGAAATATGTATGGGATGAAATTATGAACAATATTAGGTGATTGATTTTATTGATTTAAATTATTGAGTAATATATTTCCACAAATTCAAAGAAACAACAATTAAGTATATAGAGATATATGTTTTCATAACAATTTAAAAATTACCAAAATTTTATTCAGGCAAGTTTATTGTATAACTCACATCGTTTTCTTGATTTTGTGTAATATTAATTTTTATGGGAGGAAAAGTAAATCATGTGGAATTTCCCATGAAGACCCTTCGGATGATCAACATACCCATCATAATTAAACCACCAACATTTGAACCTATGGATTTCATCTGTAAGTTTGGTTGAATTAATGATATATCTTATTCATTTAAGAACTCATAGATATTATAGTGTGAGGTGGAAATGAACTGATATTAAACTGGTATTTTATCACCATCCATTTATAGTATTATAAAATTCTAATCATTCTCATCTATGTTATATAACTCGTTATCATTGTCTAAACAAAGGAGTTTTTTTGGGTCACTTATTTATGTAGGGTTTTCTTATCTAGATCATTTTAAACATTTCACAAATTCAAAGTATTCCAACAATGGGACTGATGGTTGTCATTATCATGGTGTATTTTTTAAGAAAAAAATCAATGATTTATAATGGAGTGACTAATAAACATTAATATAATTTAAATATCATGTTTATATAGTATAATGATTTCGAATATGAAGGAACACTATGTCAATTTTTAATTTCATTATAGTTGCTAGTTTTGTGTTTGGTGTGATGGGGAGATCCTCTGGGGTGTCTTTATATTTTGTCACACAAAAGATATCTATAGTGGTTTGATATGTCATCATGGGGAGGAACACTATGGGGGTTACCGTGAGGTGGGCCTCCATGGGATTTTCTTTCAAAATTTCCATGGGGAGGAACATAGTTCAGGGTTTGATATCGAGGATATCTATTGGGTTTTTATTCTTTATTCTTCAATGTAATACCATTCTAATTTAATTTTTTATTGTGTGGAGAAATTAACATTGGTTTTCAGTTTCATCATAGGGATGGCCCTACTGGTGTATTTATATTTCCTCATGGGAATGACTATAATGTTGAATATAATGGGTAGGACCTCAATGGTTAATGTATTCATTACTGGACAAGATGTCGTAAATGGTCTATTGTTGTTTTGTTATATGTAGGAACACCATACTAGGACCCATAGGGAGAAACTCTGTGGTTTAGTGATTCTTTATCATGGTCAATACCTCCTATCTACTTTTATTTTTCATCACGGGTAAGACTTTGAAAAAATATTCCTATATTTTGATGAGGGGGATACATGAAATGGATACCATTGGGTGGATTTCCAGGAATACTAGACTTATCATTACCAAGGGGAGGTTTACTATGCTTTATTGATTTTTCTATAAGGGGATTTTTTAAGGCGCCATAGAGAGTTCCTTAAAAGATTATTTATTCTTTATCATGGTGAGGGCATATTATGTGGTTTGATTCATTATTGTGGAGAGTACCTACATTATGATTTTTAATTATTTAACATGGAGAAAATCCAGGGTGGTTTTATTTTTCTCATGGGTAGGACCTCTATGGAAAATATGATGGATTGTAAAAAACATTTTACCCCATTACTCATTATATTGAGGATGGCCAAGTTTCCATTTTATTTTTTATCATAGGTATAATGTCCACAACATGAGAAATAGGAAGTACCTCTAATATTTGTTGATTCATTTTTATAGAGAGTACCTCTTTGGTGATTATTTATTTCCATTAAAGTGGAATACCAAATTTCTGGGGACCCTACTATTATTATGAATAATTTTCAAGGATTCACAATCCTAGAAACATAGAATTAACCCAATGTAACCATCATGATTTTTTTGTGAAATTTGATGGTGTAATCAGCGGTAGGAAAAAAATCCTTCTCCATGGTTGTGGTGGTAAGATATTTCAAATATGATATACTGATTAATGTTGAAACTCGGGTGGCTATATCATGAGATTATTAAACTATTTCTTTGGATTTTTTTGGTTTTATATAGGTATCTAAGCCCCTGATTGACATGAAAACTCCTAGAAAATTCTCATTTATCTAGAGGATGTAAGATTAATACAAGTCATATTATTTAAGTTAGGGCATGAAATAATTAATTCTTTTTAGAGAAATAATCCCAATGAGGTTTTATAGTGATGATGGTAGCCTCCTACCGATTTCTTTCTTGCAGACATGGTATCAAATCTTATATATTAAACATAGACAAGTTTAACCACTCCTATAATCACATTTATACCACACCGACTTAAATATACACAAGTATGATATTATTCACCATATATTGATACATCCATTACATTAGGGAAACTTGACATATATTATCTAGGGATGAGTATGATTTAGATTTATTTTAAGTATAACTATATAGTACTTTCTAAAATCATTAACAGTAACCATGGTTTACATGAACTTTCCCTATCATGGTTACATAGTTTAACAACTTCTTATCTATTAGAAATTAGAAAAATTTTATTTTTTAGGGAATATTAAATAACCAACTAATTATTGATGTATCATAAATAGATAATCATGTTCAATCAATATTTTTAATATTTAAAGTTTTTCTTATAAAGTGAAATTTTTTTCTTTATCAATATTTCCAGATACATCCCTCAATTCTAGGTGTATATGTTCAAATATGTGGACACAGAGGTGATAGTACATGAAATATTCCTAAAATTTATCTTATTATTTAGTCTAAAAATATCTAGTATGTTTAATAATCATTATAAAATCCACCTTATTAATAACATCGATTATATTTTTGAGACATGCACCAATTTTTAGGGATGAATTTAAAATAATAATATATAAAGAATTAATTTATATCAATTTTAATGTATAGATACATGGTAAATATTAGTTGTTATGTAGTTTAAATTCACATAGTAATTCAATATAGAGTATAATTCCATCCATGAAGGAAATAGATTTTATTGAGAATATGGATTTTTTGCAAGGTTAGAATTAAGATTGAAAAAATATTCCCACATATCTCTGATAGGGTGAATAGAAACATAAATAGTTACCTCTAAGATATTAAATCCATGTGATAGTAAATGACGTCTATACATAAAAAATGAGGCTTGTAATTTTTAACTGAGTAAGAAGGCATAATATTCCATTAAAGTTCATTCGATCTAGGATGGTCTTAATTTTAATGTAATATATTTTGGATTCCATAATTTAAAGTTTAATTTATTGTATTAAGGACTATTTTTTATTCATTTTAAGGTAATGTTAAAATTAAAATTTATGTTTGTTTTATTATTATGAAACTTTCCAATTTTGTACCTTTTAAAGTCATATTACAATGACCCATGTCTCATAGATTTTAATGCCATAAAATAGGGATATATTGGTAGAATAAACTAAATAAATGGTATTAGTGTGGGACTTATACATGAGATTTAGAAGTTAAGAAAATATTGATAGTATATATGTGGTTAGTATTGAAAATTAAACTTATTAAGAAACCTAGAAACATGAATCCTTGAATGGATTCTATATAGGTTATTGGAAAAAGAATTTAGGTTATGCCTAGAACGTAACCTTGGATAGAACATATAATGGCCTTTCATGTATTTAGGTATAGGTGGTATTCTATAGATTCCTTTTGATAAAGGTTACTTATTATCAACTAGGTAAATGGTTGACCACATCTGAATGATTTACTGTAGGAATAGAAATGTAATGAGGGAGATATTTTATATAATGGGAAACACTCATTATAAAAATGGGTGATCAACTATAAAATCCATATACATTTTGAAAATGAATAAATATGGATAATCATCAATGAAGGAAAATGTGGTTCAAATATTTTCATATTAGGTGAGGACCTTTGCGAAATTGATCAATTAATTTCATCAATGTCACCTATAAAAAAAGTATTCTATTCTCCATGGTGGATGACCTTAGAAAAGATTGATCCCATAGTGATTCATAATGTAATGACCTTCTATTTCACTCTAAATTTTCCTTAAATGAATTTTGAATTTCTTGGTTTTTCTATATATTGAACTAAACTAAAAATATATCATGATAAATTAAAATAAAAATTTTCCATTGTAATATATCCCATAAATTATAGTATATAAAATAAAGTAATCATATTAGAAAATATATGAATATAAGGGGAAAATGGCATAGGGTAGCGAAATTATTCCTTATGAATATCATTTTTCTGATCTTGTAAAGAAGGTGGATTCTTTATGTTTTTTCCAAGACCAGCCCTAACATAAAATTGATTAATTATGGAATCGTCGAAATTGTATACAAGATAAATCCAAGCTTATGGAAAGTTTCCTGATATATTTGATCACAAAATCACAAGACTTGGCTTCCATCCAAAGAAACCATATGGTTAGATATTATGTGAATCTCTTAAGGGTATATGTAACTATAATTCAGTATCATTTAATAAGACAATTATTATTATAATAAGTTACTTATCTCATATATTTTACATCTTTTTCATTTAAAATTTTAAAGTAAATGAATTTTTATTTTTGTATAAATATTGGTTTTCTTTATATTTTGTATTTAAAACCTATATTAATAAGTTTAATAATTAATATTTTATTATATTAACATCATAATAAATTTAATCATTAAAATGTTGTCTTACGGTGAATAGTTTGTATTTTTCTTACTTTAATAGTGAAAATAAGTTTTGAAATAACTATAAATTTTATGAATTGTCCATTATATAAAGAATACCTAGATATGTAAAAAAAATTAGTTATTAAAATATATATTTCATAATTTAAACTATACATTTTAAAAATACTATTTTTAATTTCCAAACCTATTATTAAAATTTTATGGACTTAAATAATATTTTCTAATAAAAGATATTTTTCATTTTCCTTTTAATAAACAATTATTTTTGGAAAAATTAGGTTTTTAGTTTTATTTGAAAACTGCATAGATTTTTATTGATAATAAAACATTTTATATCATTAAAATAATAATCAATTATAATTGTACCCTATACATAAATTTTGAGCATTAAAATATTATTATCTAAAAATCATTTTTTATGTGTTACATGTACTAAGGATAAAATTGAGTTTTCCTAATCATATACATTTTTTCTTATAAAATAGATTTTATATATGAAATAATTGGGTTTTTAAAGTATGTAATTTGTTCTATTTTATTTTTATGAACTAAAAATAAATTACTTTGATAATAGTTACTTACCACAACAAAACCAAAAAATGTAAAAGTGAAAATTATTAGAGTAAATTCACTAAAACATATTTAAAAAAGGTATAAAAATGAATGTTTGAGGAATTATATACAATATATAATCCCAAAATATATTTTTTTCCGTTTTTAAGTTTTATTTACATGTTAAACATGTTTTTTATTTATATGATCTTGGAGTATAAAAAACAAATTCTTTCCTTCCACATACAAAAGGGGATTCTCACCACCCCTTCCAAATAACCTTAAAATTTTGGTTCCCCAATAAAATATTATATTTATAATTCTTATAGAATCTTATTAATTTCCCATTATCCATTGGTGATAATATTTTTCTCAAATATCTCTATTTCCAAGGATTCTTCCAATAGAAATCCCAAATCCTCAACATGATTACTATTATTTCCTATCATCATTTCATTTTATTCTTAGTTTTTAAAATATAATTTTTTAATTTATATAAAATGAAATAGTAATATTCTTTATAACTAATTTTATTATTCTAGAAATATATATTAAATATATTTCTTGTTTCTATTAAGAAAAATGAAACTTTCATTTGTACTTTGTACGGACAACAGCCTCTACGAATCGTTGTCTTCCATATTTTACAACTACTTATCTTCACTAATTAAAAATTTTAAAGTAAATAAAAAATTTAAAATATATATATTATTATTTTAAATATTAAAATTATAAACCTACTTTTCTTCTTCACATTTATAAGGAAGTCAAATCATTAACCATGCATTGTGCAGACTACCACCTCCGAAAAGTAACATATAATTTTTTTCATCTAGTTTCATTATTATTATTTAAAATGAATTAAAATATGATTCACCACCATAAAAATATATATATATATATATAATATCCTTCTTGATATTTAATAATTATTTTATTCTTGATTGAACCAATTTCATAATCATATTCATCTAACAATTATGGTATATTCATGTTTGGGACAGTCTGACCACCAACTTGAACCATGCTATGAGATAACATCTTAGATAACTGGGAAAACATTATTGCGGATAATATATGACATAAACAAGTAAATAAAGATTCAATTTTTTTTGGAATGGTAACGTTAATGTTAAACTCTATAATAAATACACCAAACTACATTCATTAAAATTTACTATAACTTTCTCATCAATAATTTCATCTTTAAGGATCAGCACCAAAAATACAATAAAATAAAATTATTAAATTAAAAATAATTATAACTCATGAATTATAGTAAATTTTATGATATGGTAATGACTAAATTTTAAATAATAAAAATGAACAATACTACTAATATGAAACATTGCCAAAATGATCAATATTACACACACATGATATTGAAAATATATGACAATTAACTAATATACATGAAGATACTAATTATAAATTAAGTTTTTACAAATTTAATTAAATAAAAAATATTTTAAAATAAGTTATTAAGATGTTTATTTTTATATACAAGATTATAGAGAAAGCTTAGGTAAATGAGGAAATAAGTTAAGGTTTTCACGTATACATTTTCCCCCTTGAGACATATTTCTTATTATACACCATGTTTTCATCAAAAAGATATATCTACTAACTGATGAATATTTTCTACATATTCCTTTATTTTTTGTTATTTCAAGATCTTTATAATGTTCTCTATTTAATGGGATTTTTATTTGAAAGATACCAATGTTTCAATAGTTTTTTGTTTACTCAACTGACTTTGTTGGGTTATAATGATACATCTTGAACTTAATTATTCAATTATTGGTTTATTGCACCTTAAGATTTTATTTCATGATAATTTATCATTCTCTATAGTGGAATTTAATGGCTTAGATCCATGTATCCCACTCTAAGGAGAGTTTTGGGAATTAGAGGATCCTATAAATTATTACATGAAGTTTGGATCATATTTAATGAAAAAATGGAGGTTCCACTACCAAAAAAATGAATAGTTATAGATTGGAGGGATGCATTGTAACATAGTCTACGTGGCTGGGGTATAGTGGATCAAATTATAGAAAGGGGTCATATGATATGGAATTTAGGGATAATGGATTTCTAGGATTGGCTATGCCATGGGGGTAGGCTATAGAGTATGCCCTCCTTTATAGGTTGATTTTTGTGTTGTGGAGAGAGGAGGCTATGGTGTTGTGAGTTTTGAGTCTACAACCAAATTAGTGGTATTTTCACCATGGTGCTTGGGATATGATGTAGCCTCCCTATTGGTGAAGAGGTATTGTAGAATTTTTCCTAAGTTTGTGTTGTGTTCCCATATCAACTTTTATAGTATTTTCACTATGTTTCTCAAACACATCTTTGACAAATGGGGGTATGGTGTCGTAACTAATGTTGTGTTATATAATACCATGTTTCATCCTATTTTACAATTTGGTTCATTGGGATACATCATAGACCTCACTTTTTTGGTGGGTAGATAAAAACCCATAATACCATTTGAACCCATTTTCTCCCAATTATTCTACTATAACCTTGTGTACCTAGGAGTGTTTTTTGAAGTATTTCATTCCTTCATTCAGTAGGGATCAACACCCATATTATAAAGATCAATCTATAGTAATGTGATGTTTTATTTACCTCACTTTTCCCATAATTTCATCATGGATCGGTCTTGTCTCCTCCCATTTTGTCTTTCCATTTTATAACTTTTTTTCTCCATTATTGTAATGGAGTTTTCATGATTTTTTGTTAGTGAGGTTGTGGTATGGTATAATTTTAGGGATGCATTTTCTTAGGGGAGATGTGATCATAGATCCCTAGCATTGATCAACTCTCAAGGAAATAATACTGATTCAATTAATGTAGGTGATTTTTTTCTTCTCCTTTATTTTATGTGTAACCATAAATTGACTAGGATTTACCCATTTGTATGGAAGTATAATTAACATAATAAATATTGAATTGGATTAGTAAATAAATTCGATATTGATTATATATTGATGTTTATTACCATGATAATAGGTTGTCTATTATTTTTCCTGATAGTGTGTTACTTGTGATATTCTTATTAGAATATTGTTTTATGATTGGGATATCATTTTTTATTCTAAATTGGTAAAAAAAAGAATAATATAGAATTAATTGGTTATCTAAAAACTTAAAGAGACATGTTTTGCATAACTGGTGTTTTTTATAAAATGTTGATAATCCAAATTATACAATTATGAAAGCATGATTGAATTTTTTATTTCAAGTGTTAATGAAATTTATTTTGAACATGATTTGGGATTGCTTGTTAATATTAATGAGATTTAAAGGGAATGTGAATGAATTATAGTTTCTTATAGATTTTTATAATTGTAAAAAGTTGGGATACATGTTTACATAATTTTGATCTCTTATGATTGTTGATGACTTAGTTATCCTTATAGAAACCCGCACTTTCTATTCATATATATAACTTCTGAATAGATGAATATTCTTTATATAGCATAATGATCCACACCATAATCGTATAAGTCTAGTTCCTTTGGAAACATACATACCTAAAAAATTCGATTATTGGTAAACTATATCTTCTCCCACTAATATCTTCATAACTATAACCCTTCTTAAAAAATATTATATAATACCATTATTTATAATCCATGAAAAGGAAACATAAGAAAGGGTATTCTATAATGCTTATTAAAGGTAAAATTGGGAGATATCAATATACACTGGGTATAAGGGTATGAGAAAATGAGAATAACATTTGAGAAACATTCCATCCATATCATTTATCCAAAACTTGAGTCTTGTCATAAAACTTGCATGTTCATAAAACATGAATAATTATGGAATAAAATAATATAATCCATGAAAGAATAACATTTTCATAAGGCATGGAATTTTTTCACACACATAAGCAAAGAAAATAATTTACTAAATGGTCAAGGAAAATTTATAATTCTATCATGGTGGATTGGGTTCACTTCCTAAACCATCATAATAGTAATGGTTCACTCCCATGAATATCTTAGTGGATAAAGTAACTTACAGAACTCGGTTCACTCCACATTACAATACTTCTTATCTTAAGAGATATCAATCTTTACAAATTAATTGGAGGGAGATGTGGGTCCCATCCATCCATGTTTATAACATTAACACTGTCCTTGGTAATAATGAAACCACATTCCTTTTTTTAAAACAAAATAACCATCCTTGGATGTAAATAAACCACTATCATGGGTTATAATGTAACCACCATATTTGGTTATAACATAACCACCATATGTTTTTATAACATAACCACTAAAACATAATGAAATAAATACATATTGGTTCCAAAATATCATTAAACATTCTTTATATCACACTGAATGAAAGGAAATAGGTTACAAAACATATCATCATAGCACAACCCATGGGCAAGAAATTGGATTCATAAACATCTTTTCATCAAAAAAATAAAAAATACAAGGAAATAAAAAGGATGGTATCATTTTATTTTATCTCTAATAAATTTTATGTAAAATAAAATTATTTTATATTATGGGAAAATTATTTTTAGAGATCATATATAACATTACTTCAGAAAAATAACTTCTTACTTTGAAAATTGCCTTTTAAAAACTATAATTTCACATAAACTTGTAGAAATAATTTTCATTAAATATATATTTTCAGACATATAATGTAATATTTAATATATTTATTAGTCTTGAGAGTGTAAAATTATATTCATTTTATACATGTTAAAATAAGGATTCCTTTCACATTTTTAGTAAAAGTCCATAGTACCTCATTCCAAAAAAAGAAAAGAATATTCTATAAAAACTATTTTATAAAAACTCATCCATGGGTAAAAATTTTAATAAAAATTGATTTCATCGTATTAAAAACTTTCTTGAAAATATTTTCAGAAAAAATTTATGATAAAAAAATGAATTTTTGACCTAACAGAGAAATAAATCCAGTTTTTCTTAAAAATATTATTTTGGTGTAACACCATAATGTTTTGAGAAATGTTATTTTTAAATAAATTTTATATTTAAAATATTTTTAAACATTATTTTATCTTATGTTACATGAAACACTAATATTTTCTTACCTTACACACAACACTACATTCATCATGTGTTACATACAACACTGAGTTTAAATGAAACATGTCATATTATTATTATATGATAGTTATCACCTAGCCCTTGGAATAAAGGGTATGAATAAGAACAACTAAATTATGAAAATATTTTCTAAATATATATATATACTAAAATATTTCGTTATAAATTAATTATAAATGAAAATAAAAACCTTTTCAAAATAAAATGATATATTTTTTTGAAAGACTATTTTTTATGGACACAAGTTTGTTTCATATAAATATATTAAACATATTTATTTTAGGGGATTATATTAATTAAATTTTTATATTGAATATTAAATATAGTATTTAACATTAATATTATTTTCAAATTGGATTTAAAGTAAAATTATTTACACTATTCATCCATTAATATAATTTAGGTCACCGGAATCAATTTAAAATTAAACATATATAAAAACCTTGAAATGTTTTGAACATTTTCTCTTTAAAAACCTACTTTTTTTCGTATCTTCGCGGTAAATTTAAAATTAAATTTTCCCAAATTTATAGTTAGAATTTGGAAAAATGAGTTCCATTGTTTTAATAATAACAATTTATATTATCTAATAATTCAAATTTAATTTTTTACTAAAATCAATAGTTAATCCAGTAAATCATTTATTATGGTTAAGGTAAAATTCAATTACAAAGGGGTTAAACTAAAAGATAAGTTTAAAATGACCTATAAAAATGTCAAAAAACAATTTTATGGAAATATATATACCATTAAACCTATAATGTTGGATAGTGGGAAATTGTGGACCCTTTTGACTAATGAAAATTGTTGGATCACCCAATTCTTTTCAAAAATACCTTCTTATCCTCTCCCAAAATTATAAAAGAAAACTCCTTCTACTCTCTTTTCTACACATTAAAAGCCTTTTGGTTTGTCCAATAAATTCTCAAAAAACATTCCAAATTCCACCCATCATCTTAAAAAACTTATTTTGTGCCTCAGTTCATACCAGTATGGCTTTTAGTGAAAATCTAAGGAGGATACCTGAAGAATATGTAATGTTCGTCAATAAGAGTTTTTATTTTATTACTTCTTCTAAATACATTATTTCTTATTATAACATGATTAACTAAAAACCAAAGTATATCACAAACACATAGAGTTTTTTATGTTAATTTCATGAACTACAAATATCTCCCTTCCATCAAATGGATTAGGAAATCATTATTTGTGTGTATGGTGGACTACCGCCTCGCGGACCGAGGTCGTTTGTTTATTCATTACCACCTATAATGGCTGGAATTAATTATCTATTTATTGTTTATATATTATATTTTTATTCTAATTTAATTATCATATCACATATACTTTATTTATTTACATTTTTTGGGGATATGATAATGTTGATCATGTGTTCGGGGGACTACTGCCTCGCAAAGTGAAGTTATTCATTCATATTTTACATGGAATGTATTAATGATGGGATTGATAAAAATATGTGATATATATGAAATAAAAATAATTATATAATTATAATATAAATATAATTAACCTTTATTTCCTTCAATATGAAAGTAAAATGGAAACAACATTCATGTGTTCATACGACCCATCATCTCCAGGAACATTGTATTTCATTTTCTATCAATAAATTAAATGGATTAATAAAAATAAAAATATACTGAATATATATGATATTAGTCATTTTTAATATCTTGGAGAATATTAAATCAATATATAAGTAATATGACAAAAATTAACATGTCAAAACATAAATGAAATACAAAAGAGTTATTGCCCAAAACATGACTTTAACCTAACATTGTAAATAAATGGTTAATAAAAGTCATAAAAAGATAAGATATGGTATTATATATATTAATATGATCCTTTTATAGGTTTATTATCAACTAATATTTATTATACATGAGCTTTTATTGTGTACACCGTAAGTTAAGACTTAATATAAGGGATTTTTTTCTCACTTTTACCTTCTATAAGAAAAATTTCATATTCACCACATGTTTCTTTTATATGATTTATATAATTCCCATGATTTTATTTTGTGAATATTATAGTTATAATTATTTTTATTGTGATATCCATTTTAGGATCAATATTTATTGAGGTTCGAATTTAAAAAGTTACCAAATTGGTATGGAATTTTTTTCTCAATTTACCTTCTTTGCGACATATGTTATGTTCTAAGTCTATATTATTTTATGAGAGGTATATAAATACCCATTGGTAGTTATCAAGATGAATTTATTTAACCTCATTATAATTTATGTTTTGTCTTATTTTATTCATTTCAGGGTCTTAGGTTTAATAATTACAAACTGGGTAAACAATTTTTGTTACAATCTCATAGTTTATTGTGATTGTTTATGAAAATGTTCCTGGTGATCGAATTAAAATATCCATCTCTCAATAAACTCCTTAATTTTATTATCCTCTAGATATTTTATGAAAATACATTTTCCCCCATTCTCTTCTCTTGAAGTACTCAATATTTCAAAAATAATGTTTTTAAGAATAATCATATTTTCATCGAAAACCCTTTTTCTTCCAAAAAAAAAATTATCCAGAAAAACAAATAAATTTTTAAAAAAAACATTAAATGATTTATGAAAGAAATTTTTACCCTTTTTTTAATTTCTACAAAAACAATTAATGGAAACTTCATGTTTTTTTCCAAAAAAATGTTTTTTTCCTTCACCATAAATGTGAAAAGAGTCTTTTTACATACATAGTATGAACAATATATTCAATTTTCATGAAGACTCAATAATATCAATATTAACTTACATGTTTTAAATGTTATTTTAAAATTAAAAAAATTAATATTTGGTTTTTTATATATTTTAAATGAATGATATCTGAGTGAAAAAAATGTTTAAAATGTTTGATGCATTCTAATTTAAAAAAATGTTTAAATGGGAAAAGAAATTTTTCATCAAGACATATTTTAAATTTCCTTTAAATATTCTATTATATCTTTTCCAGGTTTTTTTAATATAAAATGATTTTCAAATTTTTTTAAGTTTTTAAAATTAATATTCAAAAAAATATAATTTCCTTGTGAAATGTCTCAAGTAATATTTCAAAATTATTTTCAATGTAATATGGCATGATTTAAAAATAAATATTTTTTACTAGGGATATTAACCAATGATACCAATTTTATTCTTTATCTAAATGTATTATGATTAAAATATTTTTATGAAACTTTTTCATATTCCATGGGTTACACCATAGTAAAAGTATTATAAAAACATCATCTTTTTTATGAGTTGTGTTTTGACGTAAGGATTATGAAACCTATATATTCTCCATAGGTTATGAAATGATTAAATTTTTAAACAACCCTTTTAATTTTTAATTGTAATCGATTTATTTTAGAACATAGATATAAAAACTTTTTCAACTTTTGAACATTTTCTCTTTAAAACCCACTTTCTCATCACCTATATGGGATTAATTTTAAATTTAATTTATTTACTTATATTAATAGAATATTGATTAATGATTTATATATTTATAGTAATAATAAGTTATATTATCAATTAATTTCATCATAAAGTTTTACAAAAATGAATAATGAATGTAATAATAACTAATTATTTCAATTATGGTAAAAAAGGATTTAATTGGAGGTTAAAATAAAATGATCACGGTCAAAATTACACATAAACTTGTCTAAATACTATTTTCTATAACTATTTTGACTATTAAATTTATGAAGGTTTCTTTAACAAGAGGTAGCGTTCATCAATGATCATTTTTATTTTATTTCTTCGCTCACCTATTTTAATTATTATTATACCATGATTATATAATAAACGTAGTATATTTAATTTGATTATATTTTTTATGTTATTTTCATGACCTAAAACCACATCCATTTCTATAAAATGGTATATAAAATCATCGTTCGTATGTATGGTGGATTACCATGTCACAAACTGATGTCGTTAGATTTTCATTATCACCACTCATAGTTCAACATAATTATAGATTAACTCATTATATATGATATTTATGATATTATTATTTTTCAATAATTATCATATAAACATAAATTAAATCATTAAATTTTTTGGGGATATGATAACATCACTCTTATATAAAGTGGACTACTGTCTCGAAAAGTGATGTGATTCATTCACACATTAAATGGAATTTAAATTTAATAAAAAAATTGATATATATGAAATAAAAATTATTAATCAATGATTATATATATATAATTTAATTTTCTAACTTTCATTTTGAAAAGAAAATGGAAATAATGTCTATATGTACCTTGGACCTACCATCTTCGTGAATGGTGTATTTTTGTCCCAATAAATAAATTCTATCGATTACTCTAAATTAATATATATGATATATATATATATATGATATCTATATCATGGTTAAAATATAGATATTGTGAAATCATAATCTATGTAAGATCACCCAAAATTTCACATCAAAACATTCACAAAACAAAAAATGTTTATTTCTCGAAATGTGAATTTAACAAAGAATTGTCAATAAACTGATAATACAAGGTCATGAGAAAATAATATATAGTATTATTTATATGCATATGGTTCTAAAATAGATGTAAAATAAAATTTTATTTATTATAAATCATATTTTAACATATATGATGGAATTCAAGACTTAGGGAAAGGGATTTCCATCTCACTTTTACTTTTTATGAGACAAAATCCATATTTACCACATGTTTATTTTATATGGTGTATATACATTCCATGAATGTATTCTATGATTATATTATGTAATACATTATTTTTATTCATTTATACCTTTTAGGATCTCTGTTTCATGAGGTTTAAAGTTCAAAATAAATAAGGTTTTTTTGTTTCAATTTTTCTTCTTTGAGAAATATGTTATGTTATTCAGATATATTATTTTATAAGGTGTATATACAGTACCCTTTACTGTATTATGAAGAATTTTTTAATCCTAGTTATATTTGAAGTTTTGTTTTATGTTATTTCTTCATAGGGATTTTGTTTCGAAGCTACCATAGTGGTAAATATTCAATGTTACAAGCTCATTGTCTATAAGGGTTTTCTAGGATATATTGTTGATCATCAAATATTATGATATATCTATTGATAAACTCATGAATTTTCTTCTCCTATTTTTATTTCAGGAAAATATATATATTACAATCATTTTCTTCACTTCATTTACTCAAGATTTCAAAAGATTTTTTTTAAGAAAAATCATTTTTTGAGTTGAAAACCCCTTTTCTTCCAAAACCATGTTTTCTAAAGAAATATAATGTTTTTAAAAAAAATTAAATTTATTTGTGACACACATCTCTACCCAATATTTACTTCCTACAAAAAAATTTTAAATTAGTCTTCTTTTCATTTTCTAAAAAAATGTATCTTCAGATTTTACCATAAATGTGAAAATAATCTATATTTCTTTCATGCACATCAAGAACTATATTTCCCACTATCATGAAGACTCAATTATTTCAATATTTCCTTAAAATTAATCAATTATACTTTCAAATAAACAAAATTCATTGATATTTGAGCATGTTCTTAGATTTTATATATATGATTTCGTAGTAAAAAAGGATTTTCAAAATGTTTTATATTTAAAAAATATTTTCTAAAAAATAAGGTACATTTTCTATTGGAAATATTTTAAATTATTTTTTAGGAATCATTTATATGGTTTCAATGTTATTTTATAAAATGTATTTTTATAAACAATTGAGTTTTCAAAACTGGTTTTCAAATAAAATATATATTCCTCAAGATAAGATCGTGTAATCTTTCAAAATAATTTTCCAAATAAGAAGATATCCTTTGATGTTACTTATGTATTAATGTAGGGATATGAACCAAAGATACTATTATTATTCATTTTCTAAATGGTTTATTATGAAAAGATGTTTATGAATCCCATTTTTCTTTAAAAGTTTACACCATGATAAAATTAAAATGAAACCTGGTTCTTTTTTTATAGGTTATGCTGAAATAAAATGATGAAATGATTATTATACTAATCTATTTTCCACGGGTTATGATATGATTAAATTTTTATGAAACCCTTTTCATTTCAGGGGTTGTGATATAATGATATTTTATTATCTTCTGAAAGGCTTATATTTGATTTTTATAATGGGAGAGTGGTTATGTCATAACCAAGTATGACGATATTATTATTAAAAAAGTGGGTGGGACCTATATCTCCCTCAAAATAATTGGGTAAATATTTGTATCTCATGGAATAAAAAGGACTGGAATGGAGAGTGTACCTAGTTCATAAAGAAACTTTCTGCACTACGATTGTCTTGGGAGTGAACCTTGACTATTATGATGGTTTGGGGAGTGAAGTCATTCGACTATGAGAAAAGGTATACTAGTTTAGATGGTTGTGTGTCCCACCCATGAGGTGTATCCTCCCATAGGGTCCTATTAAAGGTTTTTGTAATGATCCTTGACTACTAAGAAAATGATTTTCTATACTTATTTTTATGTCAGAATCTTATGTCTTGTTCTAATATTATTCTCTCATGGATCATGTTCTTTGATTTTCTTCAGATCATATCTTATGAACATCAATACCTTATTCAATTACTCGGGATTATGATCTTTTATTTTAATGGTATGGTGTTAAAATGTAATGCTCATGTTCTCATAACCTTGTATTCATGTTGTGGTTTTATATCACATTTGTTTACCCTTACTAAGCATATGTGCTCACCCTTTGTTATATTTCTTTTCTATATGTTATGAATAAATGTTTTAAGTATGAGTTATAAAGATAAATAAATTTATCAGAGACATTATATATATTTCAAGAATTAAGAAGATTAAATTTCATGTTTTCAAAGAAACCAAATTATTATAGTCATCAAGAGTGTTTTTGAATAATGCAATGAATATTAATCAATAAAGATGTAATATTAAGCTATTAAAATATCGGGTCTCTATATTTGGACTATTGAGTATGTAAATGTATAAAAATAAAAATTAAAAAATTTATTATCAGTAAACAACTACAGGATAATAAAATACATGTTGTTCTGTAGAGATAGATCACAAGATTTCATCATCAGAATAACAATCACAAGCAATATCGATAAACAATGAGATTGTATCATAAAACACTTACCGCTTTCGTAACTTTTGAATCATAAGATGTATTAATTAATAATAATAAAATAATGCTTCAAATATATTTTATTTAATTAAATTAAGGATATATAGTTTTAAAGGGGTGGTACATACACCACACAATAGAAATGAGTAGTGAATATGGAATATGACTCCTAGAATTAAAAGTGAGATTGGAGATCCCTTACTTTAAGTCTAAACTATATTTTAAAAAATTAAAAACTCCTATATAATATATATATATATATATATATATATATTATATTGATATTCGACAACCTTAATCATATATATCTTACCATTAACAATTTTTGTATAACCATTTCAATCGTTCATTAACAATTCTTTGTTAAAATCGTGTTTTGGGTAATAATTGATTCATTTTTCATCTAGGTTTTTGTTTGGTTATTAATTTCTTATTATTTTGATCAGGGTTCCTAATATCTAGAATTTAATAAATTATAAAAATATCATATATATTCATTATATAGTTATTTATAGTAATCCATAAAAGTTAGAGATAGAAAATGAGTCACACCAATCATGGATATGGTAGGTTGTACATACCCATAAACACTATTTCCATTTCCTTAAAATATGAAATAAAATAGTGGAATATATTAATTAAATTTTAAAAAATATTTTTATATAATATTTTTCATATATATTCAGTTAATATATTCTTATTAAAATCCATTTAAAAATAATATTGAAAACGTATCACATTGCTTTATGGAGGTGGTAGTTTACATGTATGCCCTAGCAACTTTATTATCTTCCAACAGATTTGAATTTTAGATGGTAAAATGTAACAATAAAATTCAAAAATTATAATATTTTAATAACTATCATATATAAACATCAAAGAGATAATTATGATCAACTGTGAGATGTAGTGATGGAAAACGATTTACATCGGTTTTTGAGATGGTAGTTCACCGTACAAATCATTGACGGTTTCATTTCCCATTTTATGGAAGATGAGGTGGATATAGGATATGAAATTAACATAATAAAACCTAAATGTGTATTATTTAATTGTATTCTTATATCATAATATTTGAATAATATTTTAATGATGTGGAAGAGGAAATAAAATAAAAACACAATTAGAGTTTTACATCTTCTTTAGAGAACTTCATTAGGTTTATACCTTAATCCTTCATAGAAAGGATTCATAATAAAAATAAAGAATATAGGAAATCTTTTGATAATAATGGAAGATATTAGGTTAGTAATTTGTTAGAATGAAGGGTTTTTGAAGTGTCAATAGAATAAGAGATTGCGTTTCCTTTTTTATATGGGGAAGAGGACACACCTGGAAAATTTTGAATGAAAAAATGATACCCATGTTTTTCACTTCCCATAAGGACAAAAAAAGGGTTCATTATTAATCCATAAATGTTATATGGTCTAAATATGGTGATAAAATATAAATTCAAAAAAAAAATATGTCTTTTTATCCCTTATATTTTTAGTTTAACCCCCTAGTAAACTTGTTTTAACCATAACTACGGTAACTAATTTTTACTATTTTTACTATTAATTTTGAACAAAAACTACATTAACATTTTATATATTATTAATTATTATGATTTAAAATATGGAATAAAATTTTCTATATTCCATTCAATTAAGTTAGAAATATTCATTTATAATTATACTCATAGGTGCAACAAAAAAATGGTTTTCAAAAGAAAATTTTTTTATAAGTATTGAATGTTTTATAAAAAAACTGCCATATAAATTTGATTAAAATAACCTAAATTTGTTTATTAATATCATAATTTAAATAATTTAACATTTTGAAATTTTTAAATAATATGTTCCATATTTAATTCTTTAAATGAGATTGTATTTTTTCATTAAAACAAATATTTTTCACATTTCATTGAAAAATTCAACATTTTAGAAATTTATAAAAATTACCCCTAAGATAATTTTTACTTTTTTATTCAAAAAATTAAGTTAATTTTTTCAAATAAATTTTTTAAATGTCTCAAAATATAATTTTATTATTTTTTCACAAAAAATGCAAAAATAAAATTTTTTGAAAAAAAAGTATTTTAAAAGCATATAAAGATTTACTAAAAAATAGGTATTCATTTATAAATATATTTTATTTATATAAAAAATTGATATATAATTTTAAATATATGACTATTCTTAATTATTGTCTTTACATATAATGTCAAGGTTAAAATGGTCATTTTAAATAATAATATTAATAGTATATCAAGGTTTCTTAAAACTATGTGTCATGTGTTGTGAAAAATATCAAAAAAATAAATTTAGGTTCCCACGTTTCACCCTAAATTAGGTGGTTGCATCAAAAAATATTGAAAAAGTGAGTGGTCTAGTTTCTTACCACTTTTTCTATACAATAAACAATTTCCACCAGATTTTACACTTATGAAGTATTATGCCCCAGTCGTATTATCAATGATTTTTGTGTATTTGATGTATAATTTATTTACTCTCTCAAAAGAAACATGTGGAATACATTGTGAACCTTTGAGAGGTTTCGTGGAAGCATCAAGATGTAAGCTATGATATTGATACCATTAATAATTTCAAAGGAACCTAGATACCTATGTCTTAGTTTTCTTGTATTTCCAAATATCATAACCATGTTCCAAGGAAAAGCTTATAGAAACACAATCTCACCAACTTCAAATTCAGAGGCACATCAACATTTATCAGCCTAACTTTTCTATAAAATTTATGAAGACCTTATGTGTTTCCGAGTAGATTTAACCAACTCTTCCATTTATTTTCCTATCCCTAACCCCAATAGAATTATTCCTCCAAGTTCATCCCATAAAATATGATTCTTACACTTATTTACATATAATTCTTCATAACAATCCATATAAATTGTCGAGTGAAAGTTATTTTTATAATAAAACTCAACAAGAGGAAATTTGTAATCCCAAAAACATTTGATATACATAGAACATGATATCATAATATCTTCTTGTGTTTGAATTTTTCTCTTAAAATAAATATTTGAATGGGGATGAAATATTGTTCATAAACTCAACTTAATAATAAGATATTTCTAAATAATCTACTATAACATTGAGTTAAATATCATATCCAGATCAGATATAGTTAAATGTGGTTATTCATGAAACTTAACCACTCCATTATATATATCCTTGAAAGCTTATCCAAATTGGAATCTTCTTTGATAGTGATGATTTTTTTTAATTTCTAAAATAATTTACTACAAACCATATAGCATTATCCCCTTTAGGCAATTTTTATGACTTTAATGACAAAACTATAGTGATGGTTTCCCATTTCCATTCTGGTATAGGTCGTGGATGAAACATCCCCTTATAATTTTTTCTCTCATCCTTAACATGTTATCATACCAAGAACTGAGATAAAAAAATCTATAACATATCACTTCAATATATCCCACTAGAAATACTTGATCAAATAAATAATCATCTTAATAACTCTAGGATGAATCGAGAATGAAGAACTATATGCTCACTATAATAGATCTTTCTTCAAAATTGGTACTGATAGGACACAAACATGGTTCTTAAACGTTATTACTCCATAATAATCAAGGTAAAACTCTAGAACATTTGTAACTTTCTTATATAGTTATACATCATCCTTTTAGGCCTCTTTACTCTTCACTTGGATAGATGGTTGATCACTCATTTGAGAAAGAAAATATTTCTCTCCTTAAATATTTCTACTTCCAATATTTAAAAATCCAAAAATATTGGATCTTTTTTTATCCTCATAATCTATAATCTAGCATAATCATTTCGACTCAATGCCTCAACCACCATGTTCTCTTCCCAGGGGTTATAATGTATTGAGCATTCATAATATTTATTAAACTAAAAATATCTTCAATTCTTCAAGTTCAACTCCTTCTATGTGAATATATGCATCAAACATTTATGACTAGTATATATATATTACCCTTTTCTATATAAATATAATACCCCTATATCTTTAATACAAAAAATTATCACAAATAACTATAATTCCTACGTTGGTTAATTTCACTCATAAACCTTCCATATTCTGGATGAGAAATATATAACCAATTCATTTTTTCATGAGAACACATATCAATCTCTTTCTATAAGAATCATTATACATTACAATCACTTCTAAACTATAGGTTAATGTAATCATAGGTATGTTGACTAATATTCTCATTTCTTCCATGATGTTTTCCTCAGAATCATCTTTCCAGAAAAACATCTCTTCCAACATGACAAGGTTATTAGATTATATAGTTGTGAGAAATTATCTATAGACCGTTGATAATATCTAGTCTAAATAATTAAAATTTGACTCTCAGTTACCATGAATGTTCTTAGAAAGCATTAAATGCACTCCTTCATTGATAAATACACTAATATACACTCTATTAAGATTATATGGCCCAAAATTACAACATTTTATATTCGAAATTCACACATGGTAAATTTTTCAAACACTTTTCCTTCATTAAGTACTTTAATACAATTTTCAACTGATCTTTATGATCTTACATTATATTAGAATATATAGAAATATCATCTATAAAAACTATAAAAAAATGTCAAGGAAATCTATGAGGACACTATTTAGTAAATCCATGAAGATAGAGGGGACATTAGTAATACCAAATTGAATCATTATATACCCATAGTTCCTATAATTTATATGGAACATTGTCTTGGGTACATCCTCCTTACTGGCCCTCAATTAATCATATATATAACAAATGTCAATCATAGAAAATTATAGAGCTCCAACCATCTGATCTCAAACCCTTCTCATTTTTTAATTTTCGTAGTTTATGAAAGAATTTGATATATATATATATATATATATATTCTATAAGAGTATAATTTATAAAGAATATGATAGAGGCAATAAATAAATTTTATGGATAAATCATTCTCATATATTGTAGGAAAAATACGTCTCAAATGAAAAATACATGGGTTTCTTTTAACTAATGTTTTTTCTAGATTCTCTTAGTGAATATTCCTAGAATAGGGTTGGAATTTATTTTAATGAATTATTTTCCTTAACTCATGTAATTATATTTTCACTTCCCTGGAGCATCATAGTTGGGAACATAGTAAGGTTTAGATTAATTTTGAGAATAAGATGTTATTTATTAAGGATTATATAAGAGATATAAATGTTATATTTGGATGATAATTTAAGGTTGATCATAATTTAAAATGTATACATAACCAATTAGGTTATTTGAGGTAATATTGAATATCTTAGGGATTATGATTAGAGAGATTTAGTGAGAACCTTAGGGACAAGTCTAATTATATGATAATATTCTAATTTTTTGTTAATATATATATTGTGTAGTTCCCTAGAAATTATATCCCTAACTTGATACTAGAATGTGGAAGTGTCTATGTAAAAGATACACATAGGTTTAATCATCCTAAAATAGGTTAGTTGAGTATCAACTCAATCATCACTCTATTTCACAATGAATAGGTATAAGATTGCACACCAAGTTAGACACTCTTGGGAATATGATTTGGTTTTCACATTCTCATTAAAGGCCATTATAAAAGATTTATTATGTAAAGGAATGAGGTTAACAATTATATGAGAATCTGAAGTAAAGAAATATATATAGAGCCGATATTGACTTAGGTTGTATTAGATGATAATATAACAATTTCAAAGAGGCAGATATTTTGAGGTTGAATTTTTCATATATTAATCTTACGTTATTATCATATTTTGTTAATAACTCACAATTAAACCTTTTTTGTTTTAGTATGGGAAAAACCAAATGAATACAAGTTAATAACTAAATTTGTGGAAAATAAAAAAAAGTCCCATCAAGTAACAAAAAATGATAAGTGGTAAAAAGATAAATATTTTAATTAATTAATAATATATATCAAGAATTATGATTAAAAATGTGATACAAGTTGAGTCTCTAAACACATAATAGAATATGGGGATATAGTACCAAGGAATTTCATAAGCTAAATATTATAAATAAAATAACATTCAATTTCTAATATGTAAAATATTTTGTAAGAATCTTCATGGGGGATTCCTTAATGGAACTTGGAAGTGTTTTGTGTGCATAAAAGTAGGGTATAGAGGAAAAACATATTGTGAAAAATTGAACAGTTTATGGGACACAGTGAAAAAATAGTGTTAGTATGATAGTAACCCTAATAGTTTAATGTATTAAATTTGGGGAACATGAACATTATCCAACTCAATGACCAAGTAAAAGGGATAAAAAGAATTATAGGATCCCTAAAACTAAAAGGATATAGAAATATGATGCAAAAGAAACTATGGATGTGGGTTCTAAAAATGAAATGAAATGAGGAATACAGATCACTCACCCATGGACTATGAGATTTGTATTTTTAATTTATTCATCACACCCATCTATCCAAATAATATTTTAAAAGAACATAACATATCTAGACAAAAACATGTTGATTTGATAATAAAAAAATTATAGTTATGATTATCATGCCCCAAGTATATAACTCTCCTCTAATAAATGTTTATAGGAATATGTACTATGAAATTTTTAATCCGTTCTTTTATTAAAGTTTATGTGATATTAGGCATGGATTGGATATCTAACTATAGTGGTTGGGATAATTTCCAAGATAGTAAAATAAAATCTAAAAATTAACCCATTACCACTAATTAATATATGGTTAACTATAAACTATATATCCAAAATTAGTCACGATTATATAGGGTTATTTTCCAAAAATGGTTAAAGGAAAAAGTAGTTATATTCTTATTATGAGGGAGAAAATGAGTTCACAAGTAAAACCAAAGATATAATGAATAAATATCATTTTAATTTAGATATTGATTCATGTTGTCCCATAAGTGTTTAAAAAAGTAATAATTAAATTGTGGGGAAGTAGTTTATTTAAGGGGGAATGTTACGCCCTTGTATTTCACTATGTATTTTCCTTAATTAAATATTATATTAATAAATTTCCCAATAAGAAATGTGGAAATAAAATTAAAATGTGATACATTAAAATAAAATTTGACTATTATAGAAAGGCCAATAAATTAGAGGGAAAAAATAAGTGACTATATTATGAAATATAAAAAAATAAATGGAATTGGGTAGTGGTAGTCTCCCTTATAAGGCTCATTTTTTTAGTATGGATAGAAGGTATCATTGACAGGTTTTTCTTTGTAATCCAAACTAGTTGACCATTGAATCTTAAAAATTAAGGTTCTTTGATTATATAATTACTTGTAAATAAACTTTTTATATGAGGGTTAATGTAATTGGGGGTTCATTAGTTCATTCGACTGCCTCAATTGTAGGATTTTAATGGAGGTATTTTCATGTATTTAATATCGATAAAATACTGATATTGTACCATTGAACATAGAGAAATTAATATTTTAACATCTATCATTATGTGTGACTTTTTTTTATAAGAAGACGTAACATTCCATAAATCACGAAATTGGTTTTATCATTTGTTTATAGGGTGATTCTTAGTGATTATATGATATACTACTTATTTTATTATAATGGGAATTTATATCATTTTAAGGGATTTTATCATATTCTATAGAGATATCCTTATTGAAATTTATTATAATAATTATATTAAATAGTTTCAAGATTATATTTACTTTTATTGATTAGGGGGATATTTTCCTCTCCCATAAGAATTTATTATACAGTCACATGAGAATAAAATTTATATGATAATTATGTTAGAATTTATAAAATTAGTTTGATTAATTGCATCCAAAATAGAGAGTATAACGTTTGATAGTAGTAATATTTTCAAAAAATAAGAATTTATCAAGATTATATTAAAGATAATGATTTTATATGGATTAAAACCTCTAGTTAGGGTAATAAAATTTTATTTAAAAAAATTATATTACCTTGTGATTACAAATTAACTACTAAAATTGAATCAGGTGTAAATAAATAATATCTTATCAATTCATAATATTGAAGATTTGTATGATTAGAAAAATATACCATGCTAGTTTTATCAGATAAGATCAGGATATCATCATCATCCATTGTGAATGGAGAATGTCCTAAAGAATGACTATCATAGTCTTTACAAATAGTTTAAACATTTTGAAATGACATTTTAATTAATGTACACATTGAAAATGTTTTTTAAGATTAAATAATAGGGTTTTATAATTTTATCTACATTTGTTTTTAGAAATGTTCATGGATTTTCTTTTTCCCTCATTATATTAATTATAATATTGAAATAATTTTTAGATCATGGTAAAAATGTTATTATAACATCAAATCTATTGAATATATCTAAATTTTATATTTTAAATAATTGATGTTAAATTTATAGGTCATTTTGTATAAAAAAAATAAATTAATGGATCCTCGTAAATTTATTTAGGGATATATTGAGATGTACCCAAGAATATATTTGAGAGCTAGAGTTCATTAGGTATTAATGTATATTACACATGCTTCATCAAGTATGGTTTACACATTTTAAGACATATTATTTCCATAACATTAATGTTTTCAAAATTAATGGGAGGTTACTTTAGAAGGACACAATATAATAAATTATGAAAATGCTTATTTAGATTATTATTTTTACATATCTAGAATTAATAAAAGGGAGATTCTTGTGTTGTAATGAATTATGTGTGGTAATCATATCCACAACCATATCGGTGGTTCAAATTGATTTATACAAGTCTCATTATCTAAGGCCACATGATGATAATTATAAATCCCATAATATTTAATCTGTTTTGGTTGTATATATAAATAAGTGTTTGTTATTATACTTGGATTTGAAAAAATTGGAAATACACACTGATCACATGATTATAAAATAAACATTTTCATATAGGTATATAAACCACTAAGAGAAAAAATTATATAAATAAAGATTCCTAAAATTGAGTTATTGGAAATGATTGATGAAATACAACATGATATTATGAATAAATTTTACAACAAAGGGAAATCTGTTTAGTTATTCAAGGTCTTCAATTTTAAAAATGAAAGACATTATAAAAAATAGTAAACGTTTCTAATATAAGTGTATATTATACTACCTCATGTAATAGAAAAATTCATTTGGAAGAAATTAACACAGTTAATCTCTACTAATGAGAATAATTTGATAGAATTTTCATATAAGGATTTGGTAACTTATTTTCAACCCTCTATTATATAATAACTAATAATTGTTATACAAAATATTGTGGGTAACCTATTAGTTTGAAGGAAACCTATGTTTTTTATCAGAATTAGTAAACTTATTTTAGGAATATTTAGGTTTTAAAAAATAATCACCATATGATATTTAGCATTAAAAAATTAAACCACGAACTTTCACTAGTATGTTTCATTTTTCATGGTCGTATAAAATAAATCTAAAAAATAAAGTACTCATAAGGGGAACACTATATATAGTACATATAAAGTTTTATTTTTTAAATTTATCATATATTTTATAATATGATTTTTTTTAAGATTTTTTTATGTTCATGTTATTAGGGTCAATTTAATGAATGAAAACCACTAAGAGGCTGTGAATTAGTGCAAACAAAATTATTTTTCCAAAAAAAATGTCTTGTGATGATGGGACAATGATCTCTCTAAAATTTCATTTTTTTCATTGATTTTTAAAAAGTCACATCAAGTTAAGAAATAACTAATTGACCTTGTTCAACTATCAAGTACCACAAAAAAGAGAGTGCAAATGTCAAGGTTCACCAAATAACGGACCTGATTGGGCTCTCTAATATTTCCACAATAGATCTCAAATATATAGTTTGGGATACGCCAATATATTATCTTAAAGTGTGGTAGTGATATGTTTTAGGTACACAAAAAATCATCATAAGAGTATATCTTAGAATCTAGTTTATCAAAAATGAAGACAAAAAGAATTCAAAAATTTTGTTAGTGAGTTCTAGGAGACCCATGAGAAATCTCTTAAAAGACACATTATATTCATCCTTAGGTAAAAGGACTTTAGAAACGTTCATTTAATTCAATATTTCTTCCAAATAGGGTTTACCAAAAGTATCATAAATTATTTTCATGATTTTAAATAAAATGTGAAGGAAATGAGAAGTATGTTGAATATACACCTCCATGTGAAATTAGGTAATCCTTGGGGTAAGTAAGGTACAACATTTCATTTTACATTAGTTCCTTTAGTTTTTTAGTTTTAATAGGTTTAACATGGGGGATAGTTAATTTAATTTAAGTTTTCAAGCTCCAATACAATTTCTGGCTCATGATTCTTAGGAGTCAGTTCTTAGTTTTCACCAATATCCTACTGCTTATGAGTAATTACAAGGGGTTTTCCAAATAATTAGTAATAATTGGTCTCTAAAGGTTGGAATAATTATTATACTACTAGGTCATTATCCCTTTATTGGATGAATACTCCCCTAAATCAAATCCACCCTTCTTCATATTCTTCATATGATAGCATAAAAACACATCCACCGGTTGATCCTACTCATAGTTAGATGAATACATGGAATAAGATTCTATATTAATTGAATCTGGTTCCTTGGAATCATTTGTATTATCAAAAGCATATCATTCCCAAGATCTTAATTTTGGAAAATACATATCTATAGACTACATACCAATAATCTTCTCCCATAATCTGTGTTACCCATACCATCATCTTATATATTATTGAATGACTAAATAATTTAGGTTGAGTAGAGTGAGACTGAAACTCATATTATAAGGAATAAAAAGATTCCTACGCATGGAAAGTAACTTTATAAAAAACATAGTGAATAGATAAAATGATCCACACACACAAAAATAGAATGGATTCTACTTAATGTAGGTGGCCATGTCTCTATTGTTTACTTGTTATTATCCAACAAAATGGATAACCTCTTATTACAAAAATATTCCATGGATAATGGAATGGTTTTAAAAATTTTACAATAAAGAAACAAACCAGTTTAACAAGAAAAAAATTATTAAAATAAATAAGAAATTTAAGTCTTATTAAAGAATGATCACTAAAGAAAGATCAAATCTCTAAATAATTGCATTAATCTAATATTATTCCTATGTTTCATAGAAATATTCTTATATTTTCCTCTCTACCATTGAATTCCCATTACCTAAAAACATTTCTCTCTCAATTATCTATTAATTTTCAATATATTTTAAAATATCTACACCCATGAATTTAACTTGATTCACAAACTAATTGGTAACAAAAAAATCACACTAGGATCTTGTAGTAACCGTCAAGCCATGTGTTAGAAACTATCCATTTAAAATATCAATGAAACATTGATGTAATCTATGAACTACATCATCAGGGTATAATGGGTCTAGTAATGGCATGAAGTCCTTTAATAGCTAACAACCCAAAAAAACTCTCAACAATTTTGTGGTGTTTGGTAATCATTGAAGTAAAATTCACTACAACCTTCTTAATCATGTGTGATACAAAAAAATATTTATCTTGGCCTTATAGTGTAATCCAATATTCTCATCACATGAAATCAAATTACAATTGTATAATTTTCATCACTGTGGAGTGGTCTATATTTTTCAAATAAATTATAGTGAAAAAATACCTCCAGTTAACTATTCAGAGTTTTATTTTGATTATGTTTGTTAAAAAAATAGGTTTTGAAGTTTAATTGTGGATTTAAATAGAGATTTTTGGAAATGTATTTTGAAAAATATCCAACACAAAGTAATGGATTATTAAAAAATGATATAGAAAATTACATGTACAAGGTGGAATTATTTCTTGGTTTTGGCCATATTTTTGGGGTCCAAAATTTGGAGGATGACACAAGCTTCATGAAAGTAGAATTTTCAAGAATTCCTCACAAAAATATAGAAAATTCATGGAATTCAAAATGTTTTTTATTTCTTGAAGGTCATGTGATTCATGAAGGGTTAGTGTTTCCCAAATATTTTGAGCTTCATGAAGGATGTTTGAGTCGCAAAGGAAAGAAAATATGTTACGCGATAATGAAAAGCTTCAAAAAAATGAAATTTCCTTATAATTTTTCATATAGATAGATAGGTTTGTGAAAAAGAATTAATAGGTTCATAAAATTTAAGGTAAGATGTTAAAATATTTTTAAAGGGGAGGTCATTTCTATCCATAGGAATCTACCCCCACTTAGTTTAAAAGAGGAATCCTTAACAAAAATCAATATTCTCTGAATTCATTATGGTTATTCATCAAGGGATTTTCATATGTTAAGGTTTTAATAAGATCATATGTTTAAAAAAATGGAATTTCACGAAGTCAATGTAATATTCTTGAATGTTTTGAACATTTTGAAGTCTATGTCATTTTAAATAATGTTATGAGTAAAAAAAGGTTATGTAAGATTAGTGAAAGTTGTGAGCATCATGAAAGTGGTAAGATTGGTTAAAGGAGTGGTATTAGTGAAATTAATGTGTTTTGAGAAAGTTTTAATCTTTTCAAAAATTGAGAGCATTGTGAAAGAATAAGGTTTTTCTCATAAATATGAAGTTTCACAAATTTTGGAAAAAGGGTTTTCAAAAAAGTAAATAATACATGAACCAAAACGGGTTTCCAAGATAATTTATGGTAAATTGGTATCCATCAAGTGAATGAAAGTTGAAATTAATGAAAAACCATATGAGGATTAAAATATATTTCTTCACAAAATAAAAAAAATATTATTCTAAAGGATTAGTGAACACATTTTAGTTGAGGGAGCAGTGAGATTTAAATTTTTTATTAGTAGTAAACTAGGATGGATAGTGATTATACATCAAAATTTGTAACAGAAATGTGCTTTTGTGGATTTGGCAGATAGGAAGATTTCCTTTTTATGATCATTAAATGTATCCTAGTGTGGGTGAACCAAGCTAAATTGATGTGTCTCATGCATGCTTTCATGTATACCCAGGCATTGATATGGTTAAGGGGTAGAAGAGTATTTTATTTTAAAATCAAACAATATTTGAAGGGGTAGTATTTAATATATATCATACCATGATTCACCGCACTCACCACCCCCATTATGATATTTAATGTATGGGGATACCAAATAGTATGAGAGAAAAAAAATTTAATATCAGTGTTTCTATATCCAAGTTAAAAATGGAGGTTTTCAATCATAAAGGGATTATAATCTTAAATAGAAACAATTATCAATTATGAAATAATTTAATGAATAGCTACTTCAAATATTTAGTTATATATGTATTTAACGTAGTAATTTATTTTATTTCATCATGTGTGTACAATGGTTCATTATCAAAGGATGACTAAAAGAATTTTGTTGTTGAATCAGAGGAATCAATGCATAAGTGGGGGCATTTCTACTAAAATCTAGACAAAGGTGATGTCATGTAATTCAATGCATTTTATGTGGTTAACAATAGTATATATCTATGAAAGTTATTCAAAATTTAGATAATAAAAATAATAGGTTCTGTGGAAACAATATAAGGACATAAGAATGAACCCCAATGACGTTTTAGATGTGTTATTTGATCAGAAGAATATTGTTTTAGAAGACATGAATGTTCTTGGATAAATTATGAAGTTATAAATATCATTATGTGTGACTTGCGAACACTTCCCCCATAGTTCAATATAAAAGTATTTGTACTCGAAGATAAAGATCCAAATGAGCTAACACTAGATGTCCTACACAATATTCCTATCGTATGTGAGATGAGAAATAAATATATTCATTCTGTTGAAAAAGGGAAGTCCAAAGAGGTAGAATTAAAGGACATAAAGAATCAGATTATTAATGATGGAAATTAATAAGAGGATATGGATGATGTCATGTGATTTATTCACTCAAATCTACAAATAGAAAAGGAAAGTTCAAAGGTGATGTTCCAATTATATACTTTTGATGTGGAAAGGTTAGAAAACTTGCATCATGGTTCCCCAATAAGTTTCAAGATTAGGATAATGGTAAATTAGAAATTAAAATGAAAATTTTTTCATCCTATTTAAAAGGTAAGAAAAACATTAAGAATAATTTATTCTAAAATAATAATCATTTTTCAAGAAAAATGATAGTTCGGAAGAATCTGACAATAAAGAGATGGAGAAATGTAATTATTAGGGAAAAATTATATGAGGGAAGTTATAGGTATCTCCCAAAAAAAATGAAATAGAAAATAATGGAGAAATTTTCAAATGAATAATTAGTCTCTATGTTGAATTAGAATCCACTCTTGAGGAGATAGATGTTTAGATAGATAGAAAAATAAAGGAAATAAAGTGGTTCATGATTTCAAACATTATATGCAGTAGTAGAAAGAATAGAATTCTATGCTGGAGGAATAAATTTAAATGATTAAGTATTCAATGATAGAAAACATTGAAATGGTCATTGAGTACAAGATAAAAGTTAAAGAAGAAAAAATGTTATCAGTGGTTTTATTATCAAAAAAATCTAACTTACTAAATAACTTAAAGGGAATGTACTTGATCTACGAAGAAAGATAAAAGATCATGAGAGACTCTTGACTCAAAATATTACATTGGTAGATTACATCACACTTGTAATAGAAAATATCAATGTTGTGCATAGTGATCATATAAGATAGAAGAAATAGTCATTTCCAAATGATAAGGATAGTATGGGGATTTATTACAAATTTAAAGATTTGGTGATTGAAGTTAGACTACAAGTGCCCACTCTATTGTTATAAATTTATTTGTATACAAATCATAATCAAAAGACTCCTAAAACAAAATAAATAACCATTACTATAACAATGTACATGATACACCTCGTATTAGTATTTATTTATTTGGAAAGAAGTAAAATTATCGAAATTTATGTTCAATATCCATAATTTATCAAAGAGAAATATACCAAAAAATGTAGACACATAGTGTTCAATATTTTAAGAATGATTTTGATGGAAATTTTTTCTGAGGTTGAGGATTCAAACACATGTTAAGATATTTCTCATAAAAATCTAAATAAATTCACTAAAGCAGACTGAAACAATTACTAAGTAGTAGCTCAATTATTCATCGAATGAGTTGAAAACACACAATTGATTTTTAGCTCTGTAAGATGAATTCGGTCCATCATACTCCATGGATGATTGATATTATCAATCCATAAGGGAAATGAATTCCAATATGGGGATCAAAAAAAGATATGATTAGTTAGTGGTTCTGGATATTACCATTAAAGCATCATATCATGTTTCTGTATGGATCCTTTATAGTGGATGCACATCCCATAAGAATGGAAATAACATTTTTTTGGTAAGCTTAAAATATGATAAAGAGGGTGTTGTGAAATTTGGAGATGATGAATTTCTGAATTTTGTTGGATTGAGAAAAGAAAAATTTTGGGGAAATAACATGGAATGTGCTGATGTCTAGGTTATTAAAGGCCTCAGTCACATATTTTTAAGTATTAGTCAATAGTGTGACTCGGGTCATTCTATATTCTTTACAAAAAAAAATTTAATCATAAATGGAAAATATGATACAATTGTTTTATATTAAAATCATATTTTGTTAGAAATCTACCTTGTGTGTGGATAAGAATACATGTGACTTCTATCTAGGGAGAAAAATACAAATTGTTGCATAAACATCTTGGATGCCTATATCAACGATCCCTGGAAGATTTTGTCAATTGTGATACATCTCGATAAATCCCCAAGTTATCACATGATCATACTCACACATGATATTATTTTCCTCAAGGTAATATTGTTATAAAGACATATAATGAATGTTAATGAAAGTTAACAAGAGTGATTTAATTGGTTCATATATATGTGTGTGGACTTATCTCATCAAGATCAATTAATAGTAAGAGGTATTATGTTCTTTTCATTGAGGAATTTAATGGGATGGAATGTATTTTATCATTTCCGACAATTATAATGTGTTTAAGTTTATAAAATAATATTAGAGGGAATATGAAATCATTCATGGAAATAAGTTTCTGATATTTTGAATTTATAATGGTAAAGAATTCATAGATATCTAGCTGTAGGAATGTCTCTAGAAATATGAGATAAGGAATTAATTTTTTATAATGAGAACTCCTCAAAAAAAGGAGTCATTGAGAGGAGAAATCATATCATAAACCACATAGAAAAAATAATTCTTATTGAAAAGGATGTACCAGATAAATCTTGGATAGAATCAGTATTTACATTAGTCTACATATCAAATTCGGATTTTTATCTGAAGGAATAAAAAACTATATATGATCTATGGCCTATAAGGAATCCTACTTTGAAATATATTTAAATCATTATATGTAATATTTTTATTATCAATATGGATAAAAAAAGTAAATTTGAATCATGTGGAGATGACGCGATATTTCATGGTTATTCAAGAAAAATAAAACCAAATAAATGCTTCAATAAGAGTTTGGGTAAAGTAGTTGAAAAAATTTTGTCACTATAGTATAGATTGAATAGAATATTCAACAACATAGTTAATATCTCCTTGATGATATTGATGGTGTGGAAAGAAACATAGGGGGATTAGAAGTGAAAAATAATTTTTCATACGAATATTTTGATTATGAGAAGGAGGATTTCAAATCTATATCTTCATGGAAAGTGAATATTCGATCTAAAATTAACAGAAAAACATCATTGGTGATCAAGCAGTGCCAGTTCAAACAAGGAGAATTATGTTTTTACAGTAAGCATTCTTTATATATCAGGTAGAGCCTATTTAATTTTACGAATTCACTGGAGAAGAGAACTAGGTTTAGGATATGGATTAATATATTGAAATAATTGAGAACAATATTACATGGGATATTATTTCAAGACCTGTATATTTGAATTTCATTGAGACCAATTGGGTCTTCTATAATAAAATAAATTATGATAGATTGGTAATTCAAAACAAATAATTACTAATGTGAAAAGGATACTATTAGGTTGAGGGAATCAATGTTTATGAGATGTTTTTACTTATTTTAAGGATTGTTCCTATCCACCTATTCATAACCATAGTTGTGAAATAGAAGTTCAATGTTTTCTAGATGGATGTTAAGTCAATATTTATTAATGGGGTTGTCTCAGAATAACCGTATATCAAGAAGCCAAATTATTTTCTCATTTCTGAAAATAAGAATGAATTTTTTCATCGAATAAAGGTGTAATATGGGTTGATGCCATTATTGAGACCATGGTATTCAAAAACTGATCAGTTTTTTTATGAAGATTAGTCTTCAGTTTGGTGGATTTGATTACAATATTTATGTTAATAATTAAAGAAATAAAAAGTTGATGGTTCTATTATATTTGGATTAAATAATATTTAGTGGATTAGATGAAGATCTGGGAAATAAATCAGACCATTCTTGAATTGTGAGTTCAAATTTACAATGATTGGTAAATTAACTTTTACTATGGTTTACATGTGACATAAGGAAAGAATGGTGCATTTATTTCTCAATAAAAATATAAAAGGGGGTTCTGAGAAGATTTGGAAGGGATAATTCCATGTATATGATCACTCTAGTGGCTACCTGGATGAAATTATCATGAGCTAATGTTGAAAAGGTTGTTAATGTCAAAGGATTCTGGAATATCATTAAATGTCTGTTATATATAATAGAGACATTACCCTATATATTTATTTATACATGAAAATAAATGTTCTATAAAAGTAATCACAATGAAGTCCACTAGATATTAGTGGAGAGAATACTTCATTATATCAAAGGAAGGGTGGATTTTGTCTTTTTGTTCAATGAAAAATCTCAGCAAGGGTTGTTGGGTTATATAGATACAGATTGGTTCAGTATAGAAGATGATATAAAATCGATCTCAGGTGGTGCACTTTATATTGGTGGATTGTCTATTTATATTCTAAGTAAGTAAGAATATTTAATTTTATTGATCACCATATAAGTTGAATATATTATTTTTACTCAATATTTCATGCAGTTATTATTGATGGAGCAAGAACTTGAAGATGTGGGAGTTGAAGTGAAGTCACTTATTATAATTAATTATGATAATTTAAGTTCTATAAATCTCATAAAAAATATATTCCATCACTCATAGATAAATCACATTGAAATTCCTTATAATGTTAACAATGATTTAGTGGATTATGGACTTGTGAAGTAGGAGTGTGTGTCTACAGAACTACGAGATACATAAATTCTAACAAAGGCCTTACCAAAAGAATAATTTAGGCATAATTGTCTAGATCTTGGAGTTTAGTCAACTACCCACACTTTCAAAATAATGTATGTGGGACCCACTATCCCTGAGGTATAGTCTATTTTCTATTATGTGTTGTTATGTGTTCCTTATAATGTTGTAGCCACAAATGAGTGACCATTTGGTTCACCAAAAAAAGGGGGAGAAAATATCATGATCAAGAAAATAGGAGATGCTAATAGGGGGTTCAGTAATATAGTTAGTGTTTTAAACCTAACTATGCTAAATATGTTCAATCAAATGCTTTATATCATGACAGATGGGGTTCATGATGAAATCAGTTGACATTTTTGGGAATGAATAGATTCATTAATGAACTTTTCATGCCACTCTTATTCCTCATTACAAGTATGAATCTTGTGGGAATATAGTTTGTATTGAGTAAATCTTTGATCACTATATGGTATCTCAAGAAGAAAATTTTTATAGAAAATTTAAGAAGCATTAAATTGCAATCTCAGATGTGAGGTGTTTTAAAAAAAACCTAATGTGGGAGATTGTTGGAAAAAATACCTCAAGGTAACTTTTTAGTGTTTTGGGATTATTATGTATATTGAAAAATAATGTTTCCAATGTCATTTTTGGAGTTCTAGAAATATTTTTGACAATGTATTTTGAAAAAGATCCAATATAAAATAATGGATTCTCTAGAAGTGGTATAGAAATTTTTTTTACAATGTCATGTTGTTTCACTGTGTTTTCCAAATTATTGGGTCCCAATTTTTAGAGTATGACTCAAGTTTCATCAATTTTTTATATTCTGGGATTCCTTATGAAAATATTTAAATAACATTGATTCATAAAGTTTGGTGTTTTGTGAAGGAAAAACAATATGTTTCATAAATATGAAAAGCTTTAGGAATGGGAAACTTTCACTGAATGTTTCAATAAGATATAGTGTATAAAAAATAATTAAGAACTTTGTGAAAGGATGGTGGTGACATTTAATGCTTCACAAAGTTGATATTACGTCTATAAATTTGCAGCTACTTCCACATTTGAAAAGAGGAATTTGTAACAAGAAATGAAAATCTCTAAATTTGTGAAGGTGATTCATGAAGGATTTTTCTTGCGCCATGATTTTCATATGATCATTTGTTTTGAAATGAAAATAATTTCATCAATTATATATAATCATTAAAAAAAGTTTTGAGCATCACAGAGGATATTTAAAATTAGAAAACGTTATGAGCATCGTGAAGGGTATGTATTCTTAGTGAATGTTGTGAGCATCATGAAATGAGTGCGCTTCATGAAAGGAGTGAGATTTATGAAAGTATTAAAATTCATTAAATTAGTTAGAATTGTCAAATAAATAGCTTCATAATGGTTGTGAGCAATGAAAATCATAATTTCTTATTTATAATTGTGAATTTCCATGAAAGGTTTTCATGAAAGTAAATATTACACAAACTAGAAGAGACTTCCCAATAAATGTATGGTAAAGTGGAATTTATAAACAAGATTAAATTATAACATAATGTTGCACTATATATGGTGTAAACGATATTTATTACAGTGAAAAAAATATGATTCTTATTAAGTATTAGTGAGCACACATCAGTAAAGAGAGTGGTGATCTTTGTAGTTATGTTTGGTTCTAAACTATAAGGGACAATTAGTCTGATCTGAATATTATAACCGCAATTACACTTATTTAATTTCGTACATAGACATAATTCTTTTCTATGACCTGTGGACATATCCCACTATTAGTGAACCATGTAAAATTGTTGTGTCTCAGGCATGTTTTTATTTATTGTCATAAATTACTATGTGAAAGGGAGAGAAGAATATTTTCTTTAATAATGAAATAATATATTAAGGGGAAGAATTTTTAAACTTTCATACCCTACTTCACACTTCCTCCCAAGGAATTTATCCTGGTTAGGATAACATAAATAGTGTTATATAGAAATATCATGAACTCTATATTATGACATTGAAGTTCCCCACAATCCATAATTCATCATAATTTAATCATATGTGTTTTACATTATGGTGTATCCAATTGCATCAAGGTATTTGGATTCTTCCATCACAAGATACATCCTAACCAAAATTTTATGGTTTACAATTTCATAGAGGAGATTACCTCCTCACATTGTAGTATTTTTTATAGAGGCATGATTTCATTTCACTTATTTGAAGACTGGAATCTTACTGTGGTATGAAATCCATGTTGTGGTGTTTTATTTTATCATGTCATAGAAGCTACTCCCCATCCTTATCCAAATGACTCCTTGCATTCTTGATCAATATAAACACCATAGTAATCCACAATGGTTCTCAATATCATTAAAACTTACCTCAAATTCTTTTCAAATGTATTGAATCATTAAACATGTTTTCACAAGAAATAAAACAACGCCATTCATATGAATAAAAATCTATGCCTTTGGAAGTTTGATTTGTACTCAATAATTTATTTCAATAATTGGATAATAGCCATTTTGGGGTGGTAATAAACTCTATACATGTATCTACCCACATTAAGGGTGAGCCTCATTAAAGTCAAATTTGAAACATATTTTTATTCAATGGAATGTGAGTTAGAGGGATATTTTTCAAATTAGCATGAAAGTGAATATTTATGAAAAATAATGTTTTCAAAACAGATTCACCCACCCCCTTCCCCCTACCCATATTTTTTAACATTTTCTAAATTGATCATAACATGGGGTATTGAAGACCTGTGTATATATTGAATATTTACCCTTAATGATTTATATATATCATCATAATTTTGTAAATAATAAATTTATTGCAATATATTATAGTAAATGAATTTACATATATAAGGTAATAAATGTATTTTTCCTTCTCTATATAAGAATTTATATTTTGGTGTTATCACATTATGTATTTATGGAGCCAAGATAAACTTATACATGGTCCTTATGAAAAAATAATAATATTGAGAGTGGGGTGATGGATTGGGAGAAATTCTCATCATCATCATTTGGGAAGGATTTAACTAGTCATCATATAAAAATGGCTTGTAAAAATTGGATGAGACATTATAGTATCATTTAAAGAGATAAAAAAATAAAATAGAGAAAAGTCACGGATTTGAAAAAAATTATGTTAACATGTTAGTATAAATTAATATGATTCTATTAATGTGTTTTTTTCTAGCTTTAACAGGATTTATATAACCATTATACCATTTAGAGAAACTCTTAAAGACTCCACGATACTGAATAAACTAATAATAATTATCTAAGATAATTTTGATTTAATGATCTCAACTCTTGAAGATAAAGTCCTTGGTGACTCTATAATTTATAAATTTCATAGTAATATTTCTTCTGATGAGATGATAAGAGGAAATTCACTTAAGATAAATTTCATGAAAATCGTGGGGGATTAATTTAAAAATTTCAAAAAATAGTGGATTGAATATTGGCAAATTATTCATGAAGAAGTTGAGAAAATTGAAGTCTATAGTGAGATTCTCCCATTACTGTCTACAAAATTCAAATGAAGAAGATGTTAATGTGAAATGTAAACAACTTTTTAAATGTATTAAGTATATAAAAGATGGTATTTCTTCTACAAAGATTTTTTTTAAATCAGAAAGAATGGTAAAGATGGTGATGAACATGAAGGATCCCTTGATAATTGAGAGTCCTTAAAATGAAATCCAACTTTCTTTTAATGGTAGACTAAGACCCTGCCCAGAAAATAAAGATCCCTTTATTATTAAAAAATCATACAATAGTGTGAAAATGGGATATTTATATTGATCCCTCATGAGAAGAGGGAGAAGATCATCTGGTACGTAATCATCCCATTGAAAGCCAATGCCATTGATCCCTTTGTTAGTAAGTCCATCCGCTAGTGCATTAGCCTCTCCATAAGTATGGGTGACAATATGGTCCATGTAATAAAGAAAATCCAAGAACCTAATTCATCTATTGGTAAAAATCCATGAAAGATGAATATAGCCATTATGAAAAGCAATAACAACTATGGAATAATCACATTCAAGAAAAATATTCTTCCAACCACATTTCATGACATGTTCAACTCCCACGATAATAGAAAACATTTCTACTTCAATAGAAATGGTATTACAAAAAATATATACATTCAACAAAGAACGCATCCCCTGGGATCCCTAAAAATACCCCAAAACCAGAAGGCATGTATTACCTCTGGAGTCACCATCAAAGATGACTTTAATCCATCCAAGAAAGGGAGCATTCCAAAAAAAACATGGATCATACCCTATGGTGGCCGAAAATTCTCTTTAACTCCAAGATAATTCAAAACATTATGATTATTTATAGAGTTGGAACAGAATAACATCCTTCGTATAATAGTAGCATTCATAGTTAAAATTATATCGATAAAATTAGTAATAATAAGGAACGATTTGATATCATGGATTGATTTCTTTATAGAAGTCCATATACAATGGATGAGTTCTTTCATACCCACCTGGAAGAGATTTAGGATGTGATGTTTTAGATTGATGTAAAACCTGCCTATCTGGAATTCTCTAATCGAATTGATGTGATCCAAGAACACTTTAATTAGATCTTCCATGTCTTTCCATATTGATGAAGCAACCATATAGCAGAGGAAAAGTTGATCAATATCTTCCCTATGTTTATAGTACAAAACACAAGGATAAAATAATGAGATTCCACATGTTTTCTAGAATTCATCTATTGGGTGTTTTTTATGTTTAACTCTACAAAACAAATTTTACTAGGGGCCTCATGAATTTTCAACTTATATTTTCCATCCAATTAACATCATTATTTCCTTTAATATCATGATTATAAAATGTTTTTGAAGATAGAATTCCATTATTGGCAGGATCCAAGGCCATAATGTCCTCTCTAGAGGTTTAGTAGTAGTTATTCATAATAGATATTACATTTTGAGGGTGATTCTCCACCTTTCCATCTATTATTGAATTGATATATCAATGTCCAAATTTAAATCCCCGTCCAAAATCAAGTTAGCTAATGGAGCCCCACTCCAATTGCAATTCCAAAATGATAAGGATGAATCCTTAGAGACAATCCATCTCAAAGCTGCATCAATTGTGGAGTAGATAGACTTAAAGGTAGACCATATCAAGGAATGGATAAAATTGAGATTATCTTTCTTGATTTTATTCGTGAATCTATCCCAAATATAGATAAGATATTCATAGTGTGTATTTATGAGCCTCCACATGAACCCATCATATAAAGAATCATTAAAATAGCTGAGATTTTAATTTCTGAAACCCCTTACATCATATGTCTTGCAGACAGTGGTCCGAGGGACCATAGAAATCCTTATTTATATAGTGGAACCACTCCAAATAAATTTATTTATAGAGACATTGATGCCTTTAATAAGTGATATAGGTCATTAATAGACCATGAAAAAGTAAAATAATTTAGAAATGACGGTATATTTCACTAAACAAACTTGATCTTCCATGGATAAGAATTTTCACTTCCAATCAGAGAGCGGCCTTCTGATCCTACTAAAAATACTTGAGAACTAGATTGCCTTTGTCCTACCCCAGAGCATAGGAACCTCATAGAAGATGAAGGGAAGATAACCCTCTATGACTCCCAACTCACTAATGATGGAATATTTCCTCATAGTAGAAAAATTCCTCTCAAAGTACACAAATAATTTTTTCCAACTTATCTCTTGGACAAAAACAATCTCATAATGCAAGAGATCACTTTTTATGTTTTTGATGTTTCCCTCATCCCCCAATGTGAAAAGGATAATATCGTCGACATATAAGAGATTGGACAGAGAAACTAGACCCATGTAATCATAAATGGACTACATTTTCCCATTATCTTCCATGGTAGAGATAAATATGCTGAGATAATCCTTAGCAATAAATAATATCACAGTAGATAATGGGTCACCTTTCGTGAACCATCTTAATGAGTCAAAATATCCTTCAAGCGAACCATTAATGAGGAAATATATGTGAGTTGAGCCCAAAATATTCCTTACCAAACTGTTGAAAATATTATTGAATCCAAACATAGTTATAACATTAAAGATAAATCCCTAGTCCATTATGTCCAAATCTTTTATCAAATCAAAATTCATAGCAATAATACCTCCCCATTTTAGAGTTTTAAGAAGATTAACGAACTTTGATGTTGTAATAAGACAAACCGAGATTGATCTGCCCTTAATGGGTCTAAACTTATTGGTATATATGGTTTTACAAGGAAAGTAGGTGAGCTTGATAGAAATAATTTTCCAATTAATCTTATATATGGTGTTGAGAAAAGAAATGGGCCTAATAATATAAATCTCATTATCATTATCCACTTTTGTAATAAGGGCAAGGAATTGAGAAATCAAACATAGGGGAAGGGGGCATCTTTGAAGAAGTGGGTAAATAACATGAAAACATCCAAATGAATAAACTCCGAAAAATATTGAAAGAAGTTACAAAAACCATTTGGTATAGGATCACTTTAATATTTGAGATTAAACACTATATCTTTGATCTCTAGTTCCAAGGGAGTATCAACAAGAATAGAGTTTTCCTCCTGAGTCACTAGTCACAGAATAACCCCTTCAATGGGATCAATAGTGGAGGATGGACCATTGAAGAGGTCCTTTAAAAAAGAGACTATATGATCTGTGATATTCTTTATTTTTTCAATGATAAGATGACCATTTCTAATGTGGGAGATAGGCTTGGAAAAATTCCTGATTTTTTAGTATAACTAAACAATTTTTTTTATTTTACCATTATTAAGATAATATTCTTTTGAGGAGTCCCTTTTCAAATAATCCTTTAGGATGAGGAGGATGTTGAGCTTGTAGAAAGAATTAGATTCATCCAATAGCCTATCAGGAAATTCATGAACGAAATTGTATTCTTTCACATTCTGAAGGGAAGCCTCAAGAGAAGAAATATCAAAGTCAGGTGAGATAAAATGGTCTTTACTCCAAAGCATCAAGGTCTTCTTAAGAATTTTTAGTTTGGTGATACAAGAAAAATTATCACTTCTACTATTCACAGTGTTCCACGTGTTATAAATAATACCCATGAATTATGGATGAGTGGCCCATGCCTCGTTGAATCTAAAAGGAAATGGGGGCTTGGAACCCTTTTCAAAATATCATCCAAAATTGGGTGATGGTTAGAAATGAACCTAAACAAGGTTGTGTATGAAATGGGGCTTCATGCATTCAGATAAGCCTCATTAACAAAAGCCCTATCGCTTTTTCTTAAAAAATATATTCATATGTTTCTTAAACCAAGTGTGTTTTTTATCAACTATATTGACCTATATAAGCTCATTTTGATCAATACAAGATCTAAATTCCATGGATGAAATAGATTTTTTGTTCTTACCTTTTTTCTCATTGAGATGCAATATTTAATCGAATTCACTCAAAATAATCCAACGTTTGGTGATAGAGTATTTTAATGTTCCAATGTCCAACCATAGACATCTTTGATCTTGGTATCTATTAAGATTGTAAACAAAATATCAGGTAAGTTGGATACCAAGGAAATTAAGGGATCATGTCACCTGCAGGTCACTAGAATTGATCATGGAGATGTTACTCAGAGAACCATGAGCCAAGACCTAGATACTTTTAAATTAACTTGAGCACATGATAGTGTCAATAATAAGAAATCCAATTTTCCATATTTTCAATACTATATGACAATACCATTTTTGGTTCAGACAGACCTATGAGAATTGGATTGTGTTTTTTACGAAAAATCCTAGTGGACCTAGTGGTTTCGAGATTGGGAATTCCTGAGAAATTCCATAAAAGGGTCTTCATTTAAATATCAAATCATGGTTAGATATCCTATTATTTTTTTCCTCTACCTTTTTTAGTAGCTGACCACCTTCATTTTGGGAGTGGGAGTTCATAGAAAGAGATCATGGACCTTTGATGCACTAGCCTGTAGTTTTTTAGAGTTGATATTCAAGATAGATCTGTCCTATTTTATGTGAGATTCATGATTGATGTTAGATCTGGGAGAAAATCGTTTTTTCCCCTAGGAAATAGGTTATGGGGTCCTGAGCTATATAGTAGAATATACAGCAGCTGTCAAAATCTTGGCGGGAGTAGCTCGGTCATATTATAAGTTCTGCTATGAATTGTGTTGACCTAGTTATAATCCTGGGGTTATAGCATGATTGGAGGATGCATGCATAACAGGTGGACTAGGAAAATTTTAGAAACATCCTTATTTGCAGACATGATTATAGCCTCTAAACCATCCAATGAGAAAAGGTGATCAACATGAACAATTGATCTATCAGAAATTAAATAAGTAGTAGGCACATTAAGATTGGGATTAGAAAAGACAATAGATATAACTGCTTCATGAATTGACCGAACTAAGACCCTGATGCCCATGGATAGTTCCAAAAAAAGATCATTCTCATCCAATTAATTTTGTTTGTTCCATGCCAAGTTGTAGATATCATTATAGATTTCAGATAACATGACCTAGTCTTCACTCAATTCATTTCTTGTAAGAGAAATTGTCACAGAACCCAACTTTCACGGGGGTATGGCAGGTCAAGAGATTCTTTTTCCTTTGCCTCAACAATATCAACCCATGACTATCACAAGGATGGGGGAATAGTAGATGAATTTTTCATAGGAGTCTTCAATAATGGAATGTAATTTTGAATCCTCAGAGGCTTTGAGGGACCAAAATGACTAATAGGTTCACTATTCTTCTCAATAAAAATATATTTTCTCTACCTACACTTGTTGGCCTTATTCCATTTAAATTCATTGGAAGGAGAATTATCTTTCCTATGGATCACCCTGTTGTTGGAGACCAAATTCCCAATGATCTTGAAAACATCACAGAATAAAGGAAAATTTTTAAACACTTCTTTGACTTCAAATTTATTTCTGTTGGACATAAATGATAGGTTGTTGGGATTCTTGGTCTCCAAATTGATATCCACCAAAATTAGAGCAAAGAAACCAAGCTCCCATTTCAGTGTCCTTTGATCCATTCTAATGGGAGAGATAAGGCAGGAGGCGATATCATTGACAATATTGCAGTGCTAATACACTCAATTCAATCAGTGAAACATTACAAATATCTAGTCTTTTTATTTCTTAATATTAAGGGGGTTAAAGTTGACATCCCATTCTGATATCCTAAGAAATCCATGTTTGAGTTGTATGTTTTTTGAGCTCCAAGACATGTTCAAAGCATCCATTTATTAAAGATGATGTAAAAATAACCCTTTCTAATAGTAATCATATTCCAATCGTGAATTCCCCAATAGTGATAGTCCCTACTCTTAAGATCATAAAAGGACCAAGGACTATCCACCCATAAGTAGATCACATAGCCCAAGATTGAGAATTTGAAAAGGTTGATTCTTTGTTGTAGAGCCTCCATATCAGCCAAAAATTGAAAAACATTTGTTATCAAGTCTGGAGATATTAGATTATTAAGAAGTGTCCTCTTTGACTGGATGATTGGAGCCTGACAGTGCCTCTACAAAGGATAAAATTTTCTTCCTTGAGAGTGAAACTTTCTGTGTATTCGCTGTTTTTTCCAGATCCCTCTGAAGGGGACGATCAACTTTGAAGGAAAATTCCCATTTGGGATTGAATGACTCTATTGATAAAATCAAAGAAGAGGAAGTACATTTGAGATTTCTCCATTGTTAGATTGAAATCAAATATCTCTTACACTATCCATCTTCTCTCACCAAAAAGTACACTCGAAAACAGGTTTTAGGGTAAAGAGGTATTGGGGTGGTCTCCCCACCAACGCTCTGCACCTCCCCAGAAAGGCCCATGGTGGTCAACCCTTGGGCTTATGCCAGTTTCTAGATGGGTTATTGGGGCTCACGATAGGTTTTTTAGCATATAGTGCTCGTATCATTGTGATGACTCAAACTTGGAACCTCGGGGTTAGGACGCCACCACATTTAACCAACACACTCTTGCCACATGGGCACCAACATAATAAAAAGGATAGAATAATATTCCATCAAAATTAATTAGAAATAAATATATTTGTGTTGAATTATTTTTTTTGATAGTAAGGATTCCAGCTATAATAAGGATAGTTCTAAAGAAAAAAACCCTATATGTTTTTATGGTTCATAAAGATTAGTAAATTACACCCTTAAAAATTCATACTCAATTTGATAAAGAATTTGAAACTGACGAAGGTTCGTATATTAAATATTAAACTATGATAATAGAGATCAATATGTGCCTTAAATAAATTGGAAATCTAAGATATTATAATTCACATCTCAAGAATATACTTCATGAAGTGAATAAAATCTAGACTAAAAAATTTGATCTCGCTGGGGATTTTAAGAGGATAAATATTGAAATGAAGTAATGGAGAAGATCTTCAATTATATAACATATAATATTATAGTCAATGATGATGATAATGACAAGATGAAAATGAAATTTTTTAAATCTGAGTAGCACATAAACAAATTAAATTTCAATTACAATAAAGCTATCAAAAAATATTTAAATGATTCATGTCATCTTAGAAACAAATATATATATATATATATTTAAAGAATGTATAAAATTGAAAATAGAAAGTAATATTTATGGAAGTGGGATTGTATATTTATATAGTGACTCTAATTATAAAATATATCAAATGAAGATCATGTTTATGGGTGAATAAAATAAGATTAAAATTGTCATCAAAGATGACAATTTTAAAGAGAAGTTCAAATACTATCACATATAGAATGATAAAAATTCAGAATGAATCTCTTTGTTGACTCCAAATATGAATGGAATATTCTAATATAACAGATTAATGAAACCTTCAAATTATTAAATAAATAATAAGATTTTACTATGGCTAATGTAAGGGTAGAATATTTATCAAATAAGTAGATTATGGGGTTGTTTCTTAGTCCATACTTTTTTATCATAAAATTTATAGTTTGTAACAACACTAAATCTAGTAACCTAGAGTCAGTTTCCACTTTATTACATTATTATAAGATAAAAATAATATCATCCGAAAGGACTGATTAGTTTATTTGTCTTGGAGAACCGAATACATACGTGATTCCCATATTACATTAGAAATATAAAATATATATCATAACAAACACTCTATCATCCTTGATATTATTCACAATATCATTATTAATATCCTTGGGAAAGAAAAAAATAAATTATTATGTTAGTTATTTAGTAAGGGTAACTTATAGTAGAATATATTATGATTAATTAGGGTATAAGTAGTATAGCAAAGAAAATAACTGAATTTTTTTTTATAAATAAAATGAGGAAAAATTGCATCCTTGTATAATATTAATTTAATAATATCATGGATAATAATAACTGAATTATGAATGAAATAAAAGCTTAATTTTTGATGTCATGATATCATATATCAATATATATACTACCATTAAGACCTTGCACTAAGATAGTTTAATTGATGGGTATGTATTTACCATAATACCATATAATTTGACCAACTGATTTGTATCATGATAAATTTCAACGCATCGAGGGAATATATAATTCCATTCCCCGCCCATCGCTAAATTTCCAATGAATTACTCATATATTGAATTTAAATCATAATAATATTCCTTATCAATAAATATCTATTATGAAAAAAGAATACCAAATATAAATATTTCCCATGTAAATCAAATAAAATTCAAAGTAAAACAACATATTTATAAATGGTATACATTTTAGGACATAGTCATATCCATTATAAAAATTATATGGACATTTAATATAAATGTAATGTCTAATAATTACATGAAATTTAATGTTTCAAGAGAATGATAATGACCACAAAATTAATACGAGATAAAAGATGACCATAAATTCAATACAATATTGGTTTGAAAAATTCATTTCCATTTAATAGATTAAAAAAATTAATGTGAAATAGTATTTTATTTAATAGTTTTCTCTGTAAAATAGTTAAAATATTATAGAATAATCTAAAGTGTGTAAAGCGTTTATGGTGTTGGAAAAGTCCATCAATTCCAAATACATTAAAAGGAAAAATTTCCACTTACCTTTTTATAAAGAAAGTTGAAAACAAAACTTTCAATTAAACACTAGAATGTGTAATTTAAAACCTTTTGAAAAATAAAAGAAAATTTTAAATTTCCTTAATAATTAATTTGATTTATAAATAATAATTTAAAACAAAAATTTTGAAAAATATGTATATGGGTGAAAAATATACATAATCAAAAAGAGAATAAGATTTTCTTTTCTTTTAAACATTACTCTTTAAAGAGTGACTTGGATTGAATCATTTAGCATCATGAATAAATCTTTATTCATGTTAAATATCAAAAATGTATAGTATATACACCAAATAAGATTAAATAGGTTCATAATACCAAGTATTTCTTAATAGAGTGTAAATTGAGACTAAATCGCTTACTTCATGTTTCCCTATAGTTGAATGCCATTTAAACTTTTATATAGTTATTTAAAAATAGGTTGTAAATTTATACCAAAACCAAAACCATATTCATATTTATAGAATCTTATATGATCCTTTTATAACATCTAATCACTCTTACATTAATAATATTTCATTATTATCATTTTTTGATTGTTAATTTCTTTGTTTTTCTCATGCATGTTTGAACACATATGTTCGTATCCTTATAAATTTATTATAATTCCATCATATCCAAAATTTTAATCATGATATAAACATCATATGTATTAATCAAATATATCCTTATTATCAAACATGTAAATCATAAATGAAAAATTAATCACATTCATTCGTTGATGTGGTAGATCATGCATACGCACGAGCGATGTTATCGGTTTTCAATGGATGGGAAGTTAATAAAGTAGAATGTGATATAATTATAGAATAATAATTATTTTATAAATATAATATATATATATATATATATTCATTAGTTCCATCATTATAAAAATCTATTTAATGTAGTGATGAAAAACAAATTACACTTCTATGTGGAGACGGTAAGATGTTCGTACACACGAGAAATGTAGTTTCTTTTCGTAAGATAGAGACGTGCTAGAAAATATTTGTAACATAAGCCTAATTACATATAGGTATATTTATAATACTTTATTTTTTATTATAGTATGGTTACAAAAAATTAATAGGATTCTTTATAATAAATTATCTTGGAATAGTCCATAAATATGATTACCCCATCTTTGGTAGACTTCCTATAGATATACTCTTAAGGGACCTAGGGTTGGTCTTTATGGAGGGAAATTACCTTTGAAACATGCATAATTATTTTCAAAATATTATCAGTAGTTTATTTCAGGTGATGATGATAATAATTGTGTAAGGTAAAGAGATAAGGGGAGTCCTTCTATAAGTGAGGGGAAGGAAAATCTTGGGATTTCAAAAATTATTAAATTATTATAAATTATTTACTATCTTAAAATTGACCAAAATTTATTCAATCCAAATATAATATTATTAGGGCTTTATATCCTCTCATCCAACTAATTTTAGAAAATATTTTTATGTTTCCACATATATCATTTAGTTTTAACACACTTTAACCCTTTTGAAAATTACCGTAATATTATTATTTTATATAGTTTAAGTGTCAACAATGGAATCATAAAATGGAAAAAACCCTTAAATGGTAAATGGTTTATTTTTTTTCAACCATATCCAATGAATTTTCTAGATGATGGTATTTTAAAGAATTTTCATAATTTAATATAATATTATTTATAGTAGAATATCATTAATGTCATTCTAATAATAACTCAACTAATTTTACATTGAAAACATCAGTACATCATAGTAATTTGAATATAAACCTAGAAAATATCTAATATTTTATATTTATCTATAAATTTTTTGGAAAACTATTTCTTACTCTAAAAAATAATTTTAGTTTTTTTAAAACCATTTTCTTGATTTTTCTACTGCCAACACTAGCACTATGTTAGGGTTTCATAAGAATTTATGCAAATTATTCAATTCATAAAAATTAAAAATAAATTATAATGATAAAAAAATTACTTCCAATTTAAAATAAATACCTAAAACTGAACATTAGTTTTTTATCTCTATCAAAATATATTATATATATTGAAAGAAGAAAAGTGACATTTTTGTCTTTATCTTTCACTTAATTGTTATAAAGATAAAAATCATAGACCAATAGAAACAAATGCTCATATTTTCAATGTTTTTATGATTATGTATGAAATATAATTAAAAAAGGAAAATAATAAATGTTCCAATTTTATTATTAATGCCTCAACATATTATTTTTATCCTTAATTTTTTGATTTACCATTTTCCGAGGTGATAAATTTTTTAACTGGTACTATTCATAATGCTTAAAAATAAAAGTGATATTTTAAACAAATTTTAATCTTTGGGTTCCAAATATGGAATCCATTTTTCATGATTCTATGTTTATAAGTGGAAGAAATTAAATGTAATATAAATTTATAAAACATATCAAAAATAGTCTTTGGGAAAATGTGTTTTTAACCATAAAAATAACTTATATCAAAAAAATAAAAAAATTTCACTAAAATTATATTATTATTAATAAAATATATCATGTGTCACGATAATATAAAATAAAAAATATAATGGTTCTTTTAAATAGCATAAATTAAATAAAATAAGTGAGAGAATTTGAAAAATTGGTATTTTTCACTATTGGATGAGAAAATATATCATTTCATAAAAATAAAAAAGGCTCACTCTATGATAATTTTTGTATGAAGATTTTAAAAATAAAATTAATTTAATATAATTAAATTTTATAATTTTGAATATTTTTGTTTTATGACATCCTTGAAGGAAACTATGTCTATTATGTTATTCCTTCTTTAAAATGAAATATTTCTATAATTGATGTACAAGAGTTTCATTCCTCCATCCTTCAAAAAAGATATTCCTTGAAATTTATAGAATTTCACCTCATGAATAGAATTTTTTTCATTTATTCATCTTAATTTATTCATTTTACTTCATCTCCTCTTCTATCTTAAGATTTCTCTAAAGTACAATTTTTAGTCGAGTCTCCTTATTACTCATTATTTGTTCTCTAGTGTATACAATCTAGATAGTATATTCATTGTAAAGTAAATCAGGTCCAAATTGTATTTCCCTAGAAGATAAGAAATGTTTTGCATATAGAATTTACTTTCTCAATAAAGAGATATAGAAGACATAATTCACTTTTAGGAGGCTTTGTTTCATTTTTTTAGTAAATTACACCCCGTTTATTTTTTTAAAAAAATTTGGCGTCTGTTTTTAAAATAACTGACCCTATAAATTAAAAAAATTAGAAAAATTAGAAAATTAAACTTCTAAAAATATCGAAACCCCTTTACAAAAAAAATATATAATGAAACAGTAAAATAGTATTTATCATTCAATAAAAACCTATAACTTACATATACCAAGAATAAACAAAAAAAAAGACAACGTTGAAAGTTAAAAAGAAAATTTAGAATAGATATACCTAAAATATGCGACAGGCTCATTATTGGTTATTATTAAAGAATTTATTTGAATATTGGTAGGTTCATACACCTAATATATCAAAATAATTTGTTTTTTGAACCCATATGTATTATTATTAATAAATATTAGAATATACATACCTCAAATCCTAATCAGACTTAACAATTAGTTTGCAAAAGTAGATCGAATATGGTTCATTTCACATTGGAAATAATACTATGAATCATTGAATACCAACAATAATATTGAATGATATGAGGATAAAAAAAATAATATGGACAAAAATATAAAAAAAATTAATACAACTAACCTTATGAAAATTAGTAGTTTCCCCAGTTGTGATTATCTCATACATGAATCGTATAATATAATAACCCCCCTTAACATTTCCATTTTGATGATGACACACCAGTTATAAAACATCAAATTGATAATAAATACCATATATAACAATAAATTTAGAAAAAAAAAATATAATATAAAAACTAATTACATATACTATCACATATTTGACTTTCTTTAGTTTCTTTACTAACATGTATTCCTTGTTAAATTGTTTCCATGAACTGCATTTTCATATATATGAACAAATATTACATGTCTAAACAATGAAATTTAAACATAATGAGCTTGTAAAAAATAAAAATAAAAAGTTGATTTTTTAATAAGGATGAAAATGGTTTACAAAATATTCCTAAAAAGGAGCAAAACCAATATAAGGTCCATTCACATGGGAAAATTACACCTAACATCCAATATCCCCTATATTACTAAAAGTACACAATTAATGACAATATAATGATTATTAGTTCATAATTATGTTTATATTCTTACTTATCAAGAAAAAGAAAAAACAGCATTTAATCTCTATCTGTGATAATCTCATTGATATATATTGAACTCTATCATTATTCTTCACATTTACGACTTCCAAGGAAATGTACTCAAGATCTATAAAACTATAAATTCTTGTTCATTCATTTTGTAAAAGAATCTTGTGTAGATACCTAAATTAAAAATAAAATATAGTTAGTCAATTTAAAACCATCTTTTATTGAAGAAATAACAATTCAAACGTTAATTTACTTACATGGAAAAAAACTACACCACACTCATCAAGAGCTCTTCAAAATCAACTAAATGCATGACATCTTCTTTCATTATTCTCAATTGATAACTTCTTCCACTTATAATGGGTGTCATTCGAAAATCATAGATATAATTCAAGGAAGTAGAAGCTTGAGATAACCTTTTTAACCCTAAATAAATATTATAATGATCTAAAGATGATTGTTCCTAAACATTTTATTGCATTTGGGAGTTTATTTTGCATTCAGATATTACTATATAAGTTAAATTTTAGAAAACATTACAAGTAATTTTGAGTCATCTGCAATTCATAATTAAAAAAATTCATACATCATATGAAATATAACATAGAATACTATTTTGGAAAAACTAAAAAATGGCTGAGACATTCTCCAACACAGGTGATCACCTCAGTAGGAAATGGTAGTAGAGTAGTAGGGTCTATAATATCATGTACTGATACTCTAACCTAACCCATCTGCATAGGCTGATGATGTATCGAGTCCCCAAAAAAAGAACACATCTTAACGCAACAATATGTACATGAGGATCTCCAGCAAACAACTCACAATATAATGCTTCATCTGAGCGAGGAGGTCGAGGCTCAATGTAAGCAGATGGGGAAAGGTGGTCCGGGTGAGCAGGATGAGAAGGTAGAAAAATGAATAAGGTTTATTAGTGTTTATAATTTATAAAATAGAAATATTGATGAAAATAACATAATATACCTCAAAAGGCTATGCAGACGGGGCAGGATAGGCAGATGGGGCAGGGTAGTCCGGGTGAGGAGGCTGAGAAGGCTGAAAAATGAAAAAGGTATATTAGTGTTTATAAATTATAAAATAAAATAGTTGATGAACATAAATTAATATACCTCGAAAGGCTGCACAGACGGGGCAGGATAGGTAGATGGGGAAAGGTAGTCTTAGTAACGAGGCTTAAAAGGCTGAAAATTGATAACGGTATATTAGTGTTTATAAATTATAAAATAGAATAATTAATGAAAATAAATAAATATTCCTTGAAAGGCTGCGTAGATGGGGTAGGGTAAGCAAGTGGGGTAGAGTAGTCTGGGTGAGCAGGCTAAGAAGTCATAAAAATGAAAAGGTTATATTAGTGTTTATAATTTATAAAATAGAAAAATTGATGAAAATAAAATAATAATCCTCGAAAGGCTGCTCAGACAGGGCAGTGTAAGAAGGTGGGGTAGAGATGTCTGTGTAAGCAGGCTGAGAAGGGAGAAAAATGAAAAAGTTATATTAGTGTTTATAATTTATAAAATAGAAAAATTTATGATAAATAAATAATATACCCGAGAAGGATGCGTAGAAGAGGTAGGGTAAGCTGATGAGGTAGGGTAGTCCGAGTGAGTAGGCTGAGAAGGCTGAAAATAAAAAAGTTATATTAGTGTTTATAATTTATAAAATAGAAAAATTGATGACAAATAAATAATATTCTTGGGAAGGCTACGCAGACTGTCATAGTCTTGCCAAGTGTTCTAATAAATCCTTCTACACTGTTGCTTGCATTTGATCACACATATAATGTTTCATATCTTTCATCTCTTCTTTTAGGGATTCTATTTCTGGGTCTCTTTATTTCTTACTCTTACCAAAAACCTTTTTAATACTAACACCCACCTAATATCCTCTAACACGGATGAGGTGTTCTTCCCTTCCCAAAGTAGTGGCAATGATGTCCATCCTACCCTTGGGGATAAAAGTGCCATGTGTCTCTTGCTCCTGAAGTTCATCTTCAAATGATAAATAAAAAAGTTATATTACTGTTTATAATTAATGAAATAGAAAAATTGTAAACAAATAAATAATATTTACTTAGAATTCTATCAGTCACTTGATGAGCTTCCTCTATAAGATACTTTTTATTTTTCCTTCTTCTTTCTCGTTTCCATTTTTCATGGTGAGTGGGAGGAGATGGAGTACCAAACTGGACCTTTTCTGAACCACTACTTGATCAAGCTCTTAATGCTTCAAATTTTTCTTCAATAATTTTCTACTCTAAATACGAATATACTCCACGTGATAATGTATGAGGGTATAAATTTCTCAACTGGATCTCCTGATGAGATCTCCTAGAGGCCTGTTATATAAAAATAAACGTCTAAGTAATAAGAAAAATATATCATAAATTTTAAAATATAAAATAATTACCATACCTGGAATTTCACTTTCTTGACAACTGTCAACAAATTGCTTCCATATATCTTCATCTATAAACTAAAACTTAAGACATGGGCTTTCAAACCTTCTCATTCCAAAAACATTATTTTTGTCAGTTTGGTTTTAAAATATCTCCATCGAACTACTGCTAAAGAGAGATGTCATTCTTTAATTTCTTTGGTTTCCTCAAAATTGAATGTCATATTTATTTTAATAAATTTAATATGACATTTAAAATATATAATATTCAAAAAATGAGATAAAAGAAATCAATTAATATATTTTACTGTCACGACCTCCCAATGTTGTCGCTTCGCCGTCCTGTCCACTGACTTCCAATCTGGGTATAAAATATTAATCCTGCAATGGCTCTGCATCACTATATAACTGAAAAATTGAACTACATTTGGGCCAATGACATTATTATTATCATCAAAATGGATGTGTACTTTTTCATCATCATGAGAAAGTGGTAGTTTTGGTAAACGTGTAATACCATATTTACAAACTTGAGAACTTTATTTTTGAGTAGTAAAAGGAGAAGTCTCCTCCGATGAGGACGCATCAGTAGTCCTACAGTTTTTTTTAAATTATCATTTTTATTTCATTAAATAATAATATTACTAAATATTTAATAATATGTCAAAATATATATACCTTGATAACTTAACCTCTCTATCTTTATCTGACATTTCTACTATAAAGTGTACTGGAATTTTGTGTACCTATATATCATTAGAAATCTAAATAATTAAAAACAAGGAAGACAAAAATAAGTAAGTAAAAAAAGAGGCATCTATTTTTAAGTTTCAAGAATGGAAACAAAATATTAATATTTACCAAAAAAATTAGGACACTAATTTATTGTTTTCCCATATTCCTTCATCGTGATCATTACGTACTGCATGCACTATTTCTATCTTATACTCACTGTAATCATCTGAAAATTGTGTAATAGTTGAATAAGGCTCATGTAAATCACTAATATCATCAGCATCATCCTCATCACCTAAATGGAATCTTTTTCCTTGCAAGACAACTGACCACTGATCATTTGACAGATCAATGACATAAAATACTTGTTTTGCATGTGTCGCCATGATAAATGGTTACTCATTGTAATTAAATCTTTTCAAATCAACTAGTTTAAACCCATATTCATCATTTTTCACACCACTATTACAATCAGACCAATTACACTTAAAAACTGGTGACTCTAAATTCAATATAATCAATTTCAAATATGTCTTCAAGAACTCCAAAATATAAATTTGATGCAGAAATTGGGTTTTTATCTTTAGCACTAGAAAAATGCATTGCTTTAGCGAAAACCATCACACCACTATTCTGAACGGTACTCTTGTCATCCATGTTTTTTTTGTATAATGTGTATCCATTGATTTCAAAACCAGACCATGTGATCACATTAAGAGATAGTCCCCCTGTTAACCACTTCAATGTTTCTGATGCAGATATATCTGGGGTTAATTTCTCTTTAAACCATGAAACAAATGTCTTCTTATGTTCAATCATCGCGCACTTTTCGTTTCTTTTTTGATATCGAAACTTTAATTCAGAAATATGTGAGGATATATATGATTGAACCTCATCTGTGTTGTTCAAAATGTATAAATGTGTCTACATCCCTTCATCAAGTGGAATGAACATTACCATTAAGCCTTGAACCCCTCTAGCTTCACTATCAACTATCATATGTTGAGATACATGGAGACCAATATACTCCACCTCATACAAATAAACAATACAGAACTCAATCACCTCTTCTGATACATATTTTTGAACAATAGAGGTCTCTGGTCGATAAGGATTTTTAACATATCCTTTGAAAATTTTCATATATCTTTCAAAAGGATACATCCATCTTAAATAAACAGGCCCACATATTCTTATCTCACGCACCAAACGAATTAGTAGATGAACCATTATATCAAAAAATGTGGGTTGGAAATATATTTCTAGTTGACAAAGAATAAGAGTTTCTTCATTCTCCAACACATCTAAAAAATTCAGATCAAGGACATTGCTACAAATTTATTTGAAGAAATTAAAAAACTAGATGATAGACTTTCAGACAGCTGTCAGTAATATACCATGCACTACTAATGGTAGTAGTTATTGCATCAACACATGGAAATCATTAGATTTCAAACCTATTAATTTACAATCCTTCAATGACTCCAAATTATTCACATTTGACGAAAAATCACTGGTTACTTCAATACTATGAAGTCACTGACAAAAATTTATTTTTTTTAATCTTGCTTAATGTGTGACAAGCTGGAGGTAAATATGTTATGTTTCCTTTCACAGAGGGAGATAACTCCAAAGTTATTATCATTAATATCATGTCCAATCTAGCATGAAATCCATCTTTTGTCTTTGCTTTTATTTCTAACAATGTTCCAATCAAACTGTCACATATGTTTTTCTCAACAAGAAAGACATCAATGTTATGTTTTATTTCTAAAAATCTCCAATAAGGTAGTTCGAAAAAAATAGACTACTTCTTCGAGATATGTTTTTGAAAACTATAACTTCATCACATTCCAAATGTCAAATCAATATCTTTCACCCTATCATAGTATTCTTCAACTAACAATAGTCGAGATGGAAGGTTGTATTATTGTAAATCGTTAAATGATTTTTTCAATCTATGATAAGGATGATCAATTTGAAAAAAATTATCGATGTCGCATGTACACTGTCTTTCTTCCATTTTTCAGTTGATAATATGAAGTTTGTTCTTCAAAAATTAGACATGACTTATGTCCCTTAAAACTATATCCATATAAGTTTCCATATGCAAGAAAGTTATTTATAGTGAACATTATCATAGCATGCAAAATAAAATACTCTTTCTAGTATGAATCGGAAACATTAACACCTTCCTCCCATAGCAGTTTTAAATCATCAATCAATGGTGAAAGATACACATCAATATCATTTCCCAGTTGTTTTGGTCTAGAAATCAGAAAGATCATCATAATATATTTTTTCTTCATACATAGAAGTGGGTACAAGTAGTAAAATACCTGTAAAATAGGCCATAAACTATGTTGTCTACTGAGGCTCCGATATGGATTCATTCTATCAGTATACAACCTCATTCTGAAATTTCTAACTTCTCTTCCAAAATCATGAAATTTTTTATCAAAACTCTTCCATGGTGGTGAATCGGTAGGGTGATGTAAGTTACCTTCAGAGACGCAGTCATCTAAATTCCATCTTAACCTTTTTGAATCAATTGAATTTACAAATAGATGCTTCAAACGAGGAATTATTGGAAGGTACCAAATTGATTTAGTAGGAGTATTGATTCTAGAACCTAAAAATGAATCAGAATTGAATTATCAAAATTTTATGCAAAAAATATTGGATGATATCATTGGAAAGTACACAATTGATTTTTCATGACATTAGATGACATCACCTAAGAATGAATCTAATTTACCTTTCCCATCTATCTTATAGTGTGATGTCCCACATGTACGACAACTTGAAAAATATTCATTTTATTTCCTATACAGTACACAATCTTTGGGGAAAGAATGTATCTTTTTATTCCCCAATCCCATTGGGTATAATATTTTACTTCCCTCATAAATAGAATCTGGAATCTTGTTTCCTTCTAGAAGTATATCTTTTAAAATATAATGTAAACTAGAGAAACTTTTATCACTCTACCCATTTTTTGCTTTTTAGTTAACTAATCTCAAAACAGATGATAACATTGTATATTTACTACAACCTGGGAATAATGGTTTCTCAGAATCTCCATACAATCGTTCAATAGTTGGTGTTTTTATATGGTTTCAACACCTAAATCATGAATTAATTCTTCAATATGATCCTCTTCCACATTATGAATATCATCATCAACATTGGATATTGAATTTTCAATTCTTTCACCATGCCAGATCCAACGTGTATAATTAAGGCTAAAACCATAACAAATGAGATGATCCTTGATTTATCTAGAGTTTAACTTTCTCATATTTACATACACCACACATGGACAGAAAATTAAATCAATGTTTTTAAGATTTCATTTAGCGAATTCCAAAAAATTATCAACTCCTTTTTCAAATTCACTAGTGGTTCTTCGTAGATGAATCCAGTTACGATCCATTAAATACTTAATATCAAAATGTATTTGGTGAATATATTAAAACATATAAACATTTAAATATCTATCATATAATTTGTAAACAAAAACACATTTATAAAATATATTGATAATCAGATAGAAAACATCAGATAAGAAACACATTTACAAATAATAAACATTTTATTTTTATATTATATATATGTGTGTTATATTGATATTATAATTTAATTATAATATCATTTTTCTAGAATTTATTAGTTCATTTTACATAGTTTTTGCATTATTTCAATGTTGCATATGTCAAAAGTATTGAAGATTGCATTAATTTAAAGGATGTAGAAAGTTAATTGGGTGAAATTTGATTGGAGTCAATGTAAAAAAGATGCAATTTGTTGAAAGGATATTTAAGAATATTTGTTGAAAAAATATTTAACCATGTCCTAACACATTTAAAATAATATATAAACTAATAATTGAAGAAAATAAATGAAAAATTAAATTATAAATAATTTATCTACAAAATTAAAAAAACTTACAAAATTTGAAGTTTAACCCGAATCGAGATCCTCAATCCGAACTGTGTTCCATATAATGACTTAGATTAAAAAACACTACAATATATATACCAACAATGATAATACCAACAAAAAATAATGATAAACAACAACTAAATTCAAAAAACCATTAAAATTCGTGTAAAATCGGGTTATGGAAGAAGAAATAAACATCAGAAGATATATCAAGAGGGATGATGAAGAACGCAAACCGAAAATCATGAAAATAGAATAAAATTTTCAAAGATGGATGTACAAGATCATAATTAGGGCATCGAATGTCATCCAAAGTTGAAGGTGCCACCGCATGTTTCGATTTCAAAGATCCAACAAATGAGGTTTTTACGACCCCAATAGATTTGATAAGACTTTGGGCATCGATTTTTAGAAGAACTGATGCCAAAAATAAAATAAAAATCATTTGGAGTCAGTTTTTCTAAAAACAGACACCGATAATCCTTTTATTTTAATTTTTGGTGTCAGTTTTTACCAAAACTGATGCCCAAAATATCCATGTTCTTAATTTTGGTGTCGGTTTTGGAGAAAATTGATGCCGAGAATTGAACTTAAGGCATCGGTTTTCTAGAAAACCGAAGCCAAAGAAATTAACTTTAGGCATCAGGTTTTCTTAAAACCCGACGCCAAAACATTTTTTTTATTTTATGCATTGTTTTTTACAAAATTGACGTGAAATATCATCGAATAATGGTTTTTGGCATCGGTTTATAAAAAACTGATGTTATTGCATCGATGTTAAATCCCTTATTTCCACTAGTGTGACCATGCATGAATTAATATGGTGTGCATGCATTACATTTGTATTTCACTTTGGTTTGTTAACAAGGTGCATATAAAAAAGGATTACTCAAAAATATAGGGCACACCATGCAAGTCACCGTCCAGCCTTGACCCCAGTCGTATGTGGGAAACTAGATCAACCACGCCCAAGGGAGGCCTACCAAGTATGCCCACAAGAGGCACATGTGCGGGTTTTGTAATAAGAAGCTGGATTTCATGGGTCAAAGTTGGTTCATATGTTGGGAACAGAGCGCTCCCACAAGGGAGCAGAGGTTGGGCATAGGGTACACACATAAGAAGCCGATATGGGGACGTACCAGAGGAGGGGGAGAGAATTAATTGATCTGAGGTTGTCACACCTTGTATTATAAAGGATCCACATCTCGTTTATTTGTTTTGACATGGGACAACATTTCAAAAATGTGGAATCAATCCCTTCTATCCATTTGATCTCGCATGAGATCGTGACAACACTCTTCATCCCACATCATGTGATATAATCAGGGTTTTCCATCCAACCGTGTTGCATTTGTCTGATCCTGGACCATCTAATGATCACGAATCACCCCATCTTCAACCTTCAAACCACATGATTACTTAGTTCTCCAGATATGAAGTTCCACCTCCCAGATCAGATTTCGACCATCATTGACGATCAAAACTCATACAATCAGATCGTCTGGACTTGACAAACACATGCATGAAATGATATTTTCATGCATGAAAATGAAATGAAGAAACCACATAGGCCAAAGAATAAAAAGTTTTGAGGCCATGTCATAGACTTCAACCGTTCATGATTGAATGTTTCATGCATTCCTAGTATATAAACTTAGGGATTATACCACAAAAAATAGTTCCACATTTGAAAATAATATCCTACGATAATCGGCTTATCTTTTAACCCACTTTTGAAGTTTTTTAAGCCAAATATTTCTTGAATTAAAAGCCCCAATATCATGACATATCTTATCGTATTTGAACGTAGTGTGACATGGGGATACTCACTTAGAAAATAAAGATCCCTTGTTTGGGGGTTTAGTTGTTGCAAAACATTGAGAAAATCTCTTCTTTTTTGAGAAACAGAGCACTGTATAAAGAGGTTATGCATAGTTCTACTCCGTGAAGAATAGATATTCCATGGACCATCAACATGTTCTATGAACTTTCAATGTATTCTTGAGAGGAATAACACTTCACCATTTGTGTGAGGGAAAACCACATACATGCGATCAGATTAACCAAACCCTCTCTGTGCCTTATGAAGAACCTAGTTTGTGAATCCAAGCATGAATAGTGTGTTTCACTTCCCTTTGTTGTGTGAAATAGCCATAAGCATGAAATATCTCTAGTGTATGTGTCTAATTGATAAAATCATGAAACAGTGTTGAAGTAGAAGAACAATTCTCCTCGTGTTTGCACGAAGAAGAAAACTCTGGTTCAAGTTTTAGTGAAGAAGAAGATTTGATGTTAACGGTAGTATGTGTTGGGATGTAACTGTGTGCTTTATTTGAAGAAACCTGATGGTTTGGGTGTAAAATGCTAAATCACGTACATGCATGCATTGAGAACATTCACCCAAGTGCATGATTTGAAGAAGTCCTAACCACTAATTGTAAACAATTGAAGAAGGATAAGAGAAGTTTAGTTCACATATACACTACCCTTTTGAGGAGAAAATCTTACACACTCACCCCTCATATACCCATTAAATTTTTGGGTCCATGAAGAGAGAGAAAGAGAATAAGATAATGAATAGATAGTGAGTTGAACCAATAAGGGAATATATGCAAAAACATTACACACATTAAATACAAATTAAAATAACAAGTGTGTTTGTGAAAAACCTAATGAACAAGGCATTGTGTGCGTATTTAAAAATAAGAAATTGAGTGGAAAGTGCATATTTAATTCTATGACCCACAAACATTGATCCTAACACATTGATATAAGAGAATAGTGTGTGCTCGGGTTTACAAGAAACAACTCATATATGCATGCATACATGTATAAACACATGCACATGTGAAAAATATTTAAGATATACAGAATAAGAAGTTTGGATGCAATGAAACTCATGCATGAAGAGGAAATTCATTGAGACTAAATATGATAATATTTAAAAAGGATCTTATATCCGAGTTGATAGTGTTTCAGAATTCAATAAGAGATACAATGTTGACATAGTGAAAGATCATTATTTCCAATAAATATTCATGAATAAGTTTTTTGCATCATTTATACACATTTAAGTGACACTAGGTCTTCATTATAAGAAGAAATAATTTCCCATGCATTGTTGTGTTGAGGGATGATCACAATGGTGGTCATAATTATTGAGATGACTAACTGACCATACCAAATGTTGTTGAAGTTTCTTGAAGAGATACATAGGCAACTGTGACTCAGTGATCCTATAGGGAAAGGGCATCAGATCATATACAATGAATCAAACATAATTGAAAGAAATAATTTCTCATTTGACTCGAGATCTTGAAGAACCCTATGTGATTCAGGGAGGAGAAAAAGACTTCAATGAGACTTTGGAGCAAGCCAGTGGGACTCTGGTAACACTATGAGAAGCAGTATAAAGAACCTCCTATGGGACTTCAAATTGATACAGTAAGACTTTGTATGGACCATTCTAATTGATAAAATTATTATAGTGGATAATATTTGTTGGGGAAAATAATGAACATAGTAAGCAGTAGGTATTTGAACTAAACCATTTAAATCCTTGTGTTTAGTGACTTTTCATTTGCAGCATCATTTGAGGTAAGGCTAAGAGACACGGGAAGAGGGGATCAAGTATTTAACTATCCATAGAGGTTTAATTAAAAAGAATAAATTTGTAAAAAAATTTAAAGGGATCATTGATTCACCCCTACCGCTCTCAATGATTCACACTAATCTGGGAACATCAATTGGTATCAGAGCCAGGATACCACTAAAATATTCAAGGGAGTCATTATGAAATGAAAATTTGAGTAAATGAGTGAGAAACCTCAAATTGAGATATCAACTAAGACTCAGAAGGATAGAAAGAAGAAACGGGAAAGGAAGATGAAGAATAATTTTACTGCTAATGGGGATACACTTTCTACTAAAGGTAATCTGAAATGTATAACATGTGATAATTTTGTTTATTATTACTCTTCTGATGAAACCTATTCAGGTTGTGGTGATAATATTTCAACTAGTGATACTCATTCTGTACAAATATAACATATGAAGAAAATACCTATATAATTGGAAAGACATATTTTTGCAATCATTATTTCTCTTCAAGATAAAAAATTACAGATGGAAGAAGAAGCTGATTCCATAGAAGACGCATTGGCTAAAATGTTTAGCTTATCCAACACTCTCATAAAACTAGTTAAGGAAAAGGAAGAAGTAATTTCTCTTTTCCATGAAATACATGCTCAATTTACTAAATAATTACAAGGAAGTATTTGTGAGAAATAATTCTTTGAGACTGTATTTTTATAATCTTTACATGCATTTGAAAAGATGCACAAAGTCTCTATAGTTCTCAAAGATGCTCAACTAGAAGAAAAATCCAACAAGGTAAAGGAGATTGAAATCTATTTGCAACAATTAAGAAATGTTCATGAAGAAAAAATGAAAATGCAGAATGAGAATTGGGAAGGCAATATGAGATTAGTTGAGGATGAGAATAACTTCGTGAACATGAAGTGTTTATAACAAGAAGAGAAATTGAAGAATCAGCCATCACTCCAAGATGGAAATTCCCAAACAACTAATATAAGAGATAATGCCACTCAAGTTTTCATTGAGGAATATGATTCTAATATGAATATAAAATCATCCTTTAATCCAATGGCAACATCCTCCAAGAAGATGGTATCTTATAACCCAGTTGTTTCTATTTCTACTGATGCAATTGCATTTGCCAATCCATGTTCAAAGCTAAAATCTAGGAAGATGTGAATTCATAAAAAAGTTGATACATCCACAAATATTTTCCAGATAGATACTAGGATTATTAAGAATAACAAATTCCAAATGGATAATCCAAAAATAGAAAGAAAATTCTAGAAATAACAAATCCCTCAATCTAGACAGATTGATACTAAAAGAACTAGAAGGAAATTTATCGGCTACTATTGGTGTTGTTAGAAGTTTGGGGATCAGGCCAATGATTAATGAAATAATATGTTAGCATATGAAATTTATGGAATTCCTGCATTCAAAGAAATTAGATGTGAAGAAATGAAGCATCATGTAATGCAAAGGAAGAAAACACCGATGAAGAAGAATTTTTCTATCAAGAACAGATTTGAATATCTTGAATACTTCTGTGATAATTGAAAAGAAGTGGTCACAGTTACAATGAGTGCTAGTTTAGTCCTACCATGTCACATGCATATAGTGATAAACAGTATATACCACAACAAATACAGTAGAAAGGAAAAACAGTTGAAAAGTCTTCCACGGGGAATATGAAAAACTATAAAGTCATGAAAATAGTGAAAGAAACTATTCCCAAGAGGTAGTTCAATATGGATTCCAAGAATGTCCTCTCAAAAAAGAAAATATAAATATATTGTGGAAAGAAATTACATGTCATGGAACATGGAAAATAAGTAATGGAAATGATTAGAATCAAGCTAAAACAAAAAGAAGAATCAATCCAGAAGAAGGTGGGATTGACTGAAGACACTCCTGAAGATAATCTTAATAAGTTACCTAAGAAAGGTAAATTGGAGACAATGAAGAATCCATGTGGATGCTCCAAATAAAAAAATATAAAGGATTGTTTTGTTATCTAGCCCAATCAGTAGTAAATTTCTAGATAACTACAAAGAGATAAAGGTGAAGTACAAGATAAATCCAAGGCAAAGGGGAAACATGTCATTCCACATGAATTAAAATTTGAATTTCATGAGAGTTTGTCAACACATAACAACCCAAGTGTCTCACAACTACTGTGTGGAAGGTAAAAGAAGGCTATACATCATGAAAATAAATTTATAGCTATTTTACCGGACCAAATGAAGATTTTGGAAATCTAAAAACATGTACCAGTAGAAGCTACTACACTATTGCCAGAAGTTAGGAAAAACAATCCACACAAGTTCAAGGCAAATGTAAGTAAAGGGTCTATGCTTACAATGAAAGATAAAAATGTTAAATGCATAGGAGACACCAGCATAAAGAGTACCAGACACATTATAGATTCTAGGAAAGGAGTTCTTGGATTGAGAAGAAATTCTCATCCTTGTTTCTCCTATTAAGAATCTCACATGTGTTCCATCTTATACACATATATTTTTGTTGTATATGTGTTATTAAATTACAGGAAATTAAAGGAGAAGTAAATTCTCAAAATGATAATTGGATGATCAAAATGGAGAATAGAAATTTGGACTAATTATTAATGATTTTATAATTACTTGAAGTGTTCTATAGTAGAAGATTATCAACATGAATATCTTGAATATTATCTGATGATATTTTCCACCATGATAAATCAAAGGGGTTACACCCCCATTAGGGGGGATATGAAGGAGATGATACAAAAGATTGTGTCTTGACAAATCTGGAAATTCATATCATCTCAAATGTTTGGTGAAGTATTTGTAGGATTTATCATTCCATTGATAAATCTGATTTCATCCAACACCTTGGTTAAGAATTGATACAATCTGAGCATGATTTCAAATGTATGGATATTTATGGACATCATTGAAAACCTTGGTCATATCTCTCTTGTTTTCTATACCATGTTATCCCAAGTAGACTTATAGTTGATTAAATAAAGGTTCTTTGTAAAGTGAAGCATGTGATATCATCCCTCTCTAAGAAATGTTCAAGAAGATGTTCTTTAAAGGGAGGATAAAATGTTTTTGAACGTTCCCCACTAAACCTTTGAATTTGGTTTATTATAATGGGGAGAAAATAGTGGCACACATATTGACTCGTACAAAGTGATAATATGTTATATTTACAAAAAAATACCAAGGTGGATATTGTTGACCGTAGTGTTTCATTTTTGGTCAATAAGGTGCCAATATGTGTAAGGAAAGGTAGTGATTTAAGGGGTGATGATGATTGAAGTGGGGATTCTTAAAAAAATGTTATTAGCTCAGTGAAGAGACCACTTTGATCATGAATTGTTCTTGGTAATAGTGATCAATGAGATGGGAATATTTTATTGTTATCAATCTGATGAAGCTGCTACAAACATAGTAATGCCTCGAGAATTGTTATGGATTCATATCATTGGATGTCAAGCTTTTGAAATTCTCTATATTATTAAATTAGATGAATTTTGAACTAGTCCTAAGTTCCAAGACATGTTTCAATGAATAAAACTTCATTATAATATTTGGAGAAGGCCATGAAATACTTGACTGCTTGCTGAATTTGGAAGATCCATTCAATATCTTATAATTGGCTATGGTTGGTAAAAAGAATCAGATGATTATTTTTTTTAATATTCATTGACCAAGATGATGTGTAAAGGATAACACATTTTTTATTACAATATTTATATACATTTTGTTTCAATGAGAGAGGAGTTGAAGAATAGTTCTATCCATGGTTGGATTAAAGAAGATAGGTAATGTGTTTTGGGATTCATGTTCCATAAAGAAATGAAGAAGAGAAAAGATAAGGAAAGGTGCATTGGAATGGAATTTGAATAAGTGAATATGAAAGAATTAATTAGGTGGACATTCATTACATTTTTATTGCACTTTATTTGTTAACAAAGTGAATATATACTTAACTTACTCAAAAATAAAGGGCTGACCATGCAAGGCACTGACCAGCCTCAACCTCAGGCATATGTCAGACATTGGGTCAATCATTCCCAAGGGATGTCTACCGAGTATACACAGAAGAGGAATGCGCATGGTCCATGTATAAGCTGCTAGGGTGTATGCGGAAGAACCCACTCATAGTTTGGTCGTAGAGCATGCCCGCAAGGGAGCATAGTTTGGGAGTAGAGCGCGCCCCCAAGAAGACTATATGGGGTGGAGTTGGAGGAGGGGAAAGACTTAATTGAGCCTAGGTTTTTATAAATTGAATTATAAAGGATATGCATTATGTTTTTTGGTTTCGATGTGGAACAAAATTTTAAAAAAGTTGAAGTAATCCCCGTTGTCCATCTGATCTAATGTGAGATCGTAGCCACACACTTCATCCCACATCTTGTGATATAATCTGGTTCATCCATCCATCTGCACCATGTTATATTGATCCTAGACCATCTGATAATCATGAATCATGTCATCTTTAACCTTTGAACCTCCCAATTCCACAGTTCACCATAGATGAATTAGAGACTCCTTTATTGGATTTTGACCATCATTGATGATCAAAACCTGTGCAGTAGGATTGTCGGGACTTAATGAACACATGCATGCAATGATATCGTCATGTATGTGAATGAAATGAAGAAACTGCATAGGCCGAGGCATACACAGTTGCAAAGTCATATCATGGACCTCAGGCATTCATTATTGAATGTTTCGTGCATACCTACTACATACACGTGAGGATTATTTCGTAAAGATGAATTATATGTTTGAAAATAATATCTGAAGATTATCAGCTTATCTTTTAACCTGTGTTTGAAGATTTTAAATACAAAGATCTTGAGAATTCAAATACCAAATCTCATGGAATATCTTATGGGATTTTGAAATGGTGTGACGCAGTGATCCTCACCTATAAATAAAGATCCCTCAACCGAGGGTTTTTCTTGTTGAAAAAGAATGATAAAAGAACCTGTTTTCAGATAAATAGAGTTATGTATAAAGATTATCTGCGTAGCTCTGTTACTCAAAGAAGAAACATTTGTATGACCTTTTATAGGTTCTATGCACTCTCTATGTAGTCTTGTAAATAATAACATCTCACCATATGTGTGAAGGAAACCCAAGAACATGCAATCAGTTTAACAAAGACCTCATCGTGCCTTGTGAAGAACCTGGTTCGTGAAACCAAATAGGGATAGTGTTTTACACCTCCCTTTATTGTATGACACACCCAAAAGAATGAAATATCTCTGGTTCATGTTTGTGATTGAGAAAATCACAAAATAGTCCTGGGGAAAAACAACGGTTCTCCTTGTGTTTTCACAAAGAAGAAGACTTAGGTTTGAGTTTTGGTGAAGACGAAGATTGGAAGTTAAGGGAAGTACATGTTGGGATGTATGTGTGTGCTTGATTTGATGAAACTCGAGGGTTTTGGATTTTTCATAAAATGGTGAACCGTGTAAATGCATGCATTGAGGACTTTCACTCTTGTCCATGATTTAAAGAAGGTTGAACCACTATGTGTACACATTTGAAGAAGGAGGAGAGAAGGAAAGTGTGCATATTCACTGCCCTCCTGAGAAGAAAATATCACACACTCACCACCCATATACACATGTAGGTTTTGTGAGCAAGAATAGAGAAAAATAGAAAAAGATAAATAAGAGATAGTGTGTTTCACCTAGAAGGGAATACATGCACATATATAACACACATTGGAGCCAACTTAAAAGAACAAGTGTGTGTGTGTGAAAACCTAAAGAAGATTTAATTGTGTGTATATTGAGAAAGAATAAATTTAGTGTAAAGTGCATGTTTAATTTCTTGACCCAAACAGATTGAACATAACTCATTGATACAATAAAATTGTGTGTTCTCGGGTTTACAAGAAACACATCATACATGCATTCATACATGCATAAACACATGCATGTGTGAAAAATATTTGAGATGTCTAGAAAAATAGTTTAGATTCCCTGAAATTCATGCATAAAGAGGAAATGAATTTAGATTGAATCTGAGAAGATTTATAGAAGAACTTATAACCATTTTTACAATGTTTGAGAATTCAAGAAGGGAGACAGTGCTGACATAGTGCAATATCATTCTTGCCTATCAATATTCTTGAAGAAGCGATGTGCATCATTTGTACACACATAAGTGAGGTTGGTTCTCCATGTGAAGAAGAAATAATTTCCCGATCATTGTTTCACTAACAACTGTTCACAAACATGATCATAAATATTTAGCAAGTCCAACTACCCATACCAACGGTTGTTGAAGTTTCTTGAAGAGATACATAGGCAAGTGTGATTTAGCAAGCCTGTGGGGAAAGATCATCATATCATATTCCGTGAATCAAAGAGAACTCAAAAAAGGAAGCTGATCATGTGACTCAAGAGTTAGAAGAACCCTCTATGATTCAGGGAGGATTGGAATACTTCAGTGAGACTATAGAGCAGGCCAGTGGGACTCTGGTAACACTATGAGAAGCATTATAAAGAACCTCCTGTGGGAATCAGGAAAGATAAAGTGGGACTCCATATCGACCATTGTAGTTTATAAAATGATTATAGTAGAGAATCTGTGTTGGGAAAAATAACCAACACAACAAGGAGTAGGTCTTTAAACCGAACCTTGTAACTCCTTGGGTTCGGTTCCTTTACATTTAAAGCATAATTTGAGGTATGGATGGGAGACACAAGAAAAGTGGGTCGGGGATTTAACTAGCCTTAAAATTTTAATTGAAAAGTATAAATTTATAAAAATTATTAAGATATCACTGATTCACCCCCCCCCCCACCCTTCTTAGTGATTCACACTGATCCAGGCACTTCAGATACCTATAACTCGAAGTGGATTATAATATTTGCTCTATAAAAACATTGATTATTTATCATTTGAAATCACAACCTTACATGATAATTAGGTAGAATTTTGGTAATTCCAAGATGGTCCTTTAATCAATGAATTCTTCTATAACACATCTGTAGCCTCATTTAGCTCGACGATCCATGCTATCAAAGTAATAAATTTGAAAAATAATATCTCACATGTGATTCATTCGAATAAATATCATATGATTATATATATAGACACGATCAAGAAAAATAAGAGAGTGAATGAAATCAAAAAAAATAGTGATACTAAAAATAAGAGAGACCAGTCTATAGATAAATGATAAAATATGTGATTTAGATTAAAGAGGAGTATAAATAGACAAAAACATTTGGTTATGAGAGATTCGATTTTTTCAAGAAGTTAAAGGGAGAGTAGGGGTGGAGGTCGACATTCGAGAGAGCCCGAACGATGCGAACAAAGTGGGTTCAGTTAGGGTTAATTTAGAATATTAGTAAGGGTTTTATCAATATTTTCTACAAGTGATGACTAATATTTATTTTATCAATGCTATAATATATTTTACTGATAAAACCTTTCTTCATCGACAAAAAATTTCTATCGTAAATAATGATTTGTTTTATGAGTGCTTTATATTATAGCGCTGATGAAAAGCGTATTTATCTTCCCTTTTTTTGAATCACTGATAAATATGATAAAAATAAAAAAATGAATATATATTAAAAATGAAATAATTGAAAAAATACTAAAAAATATTTGACAATACTAATTAATTTATAATTATAAATGCATGAATGATAAAACTGGGTGAAATTGAAAAATTATGAATGATAATACTTCAAAAATATTTAAAAAATGGATAAGTTTTATACATTTTATAAATTATAAAAATATTGAAATGGATATATATAAAATTAAATTTGAATACATATTGAACATATTAAACAATAGTGAATAAATAATTATAAATAAATATTAGAAAATTATTAAATTCCTGAAAAATTAAAAATCTTAAATATTTAAAATTAATAACGACAATTAGCTGAAGTAATAATAATAATTAATAAATAAATATTAATATATATCAAAACAACTTAAAAGATTGTATTTATATAATTAATTACTTGAATTTTCAACAAAAACAGAAAATAAAGATGATAATAATAAATTCCATTAAATGGATTAATTGTGTAGATTTCAATCATTTTAAAACTATTACAACATAATAAAACAAATTGAATGAATATTGATCTTAGAAATTAAATAAAAATTAATAATTATATATATTGATAATATTTTTTAAACAAATTATACAAATTAGTTTACATTTTATATGTTCTAGGAAAAGAACTGATAAAGTTACACCATTATCAATGATAAAAAATTTGTTGAAAATAGTACACTTTTATTAGAACTTTTTTTAGAAGAAATAAAATTAACATTTATCCATGATTTTAATGAGCGTTAAATTCAAACAATTTATCAGTGTTTTCTATTTATCATAGATAAAAACCAACACTTTTACGAAGAACATAAATGAGATACATTCTTAGTAAGGATCAATCTAAATATGAATGAACTCCAAAGGTGGGTGCATCATGGATCAATAATAAAAAGAATAATTGGCTAGGAGGTCACTTCCAAAAATAAAAAAAAATTGATGGAATAGATCTATGCTAGGAACATTGCATCCAGTATATCTATTGATTTTAATATACACTTCTAATATAAATATGTGATGCTTATTATAGCTGAATTTAAGGGGATAACAACCAAAAATAATACCTCAAACATGAAATAATCCCTTGAAAAATATCTATCACCACTTTTTCCCACTAAAAATGGGGTGAAATATGATGTGTCTATCAGGAAGTGAAGTGAAGGATTATGGTGATATAGATAAAGAAAATTAAACATGATCAGAGAAATAGTTAGAGGAAGCATCATTAAATTTTTAGGAGAACTAGATGCCAAGGAAATCCATTAAGAGAGAAACAAATGACCCAATTAAAAATGAGTATAGTGATTTATTGTGTTTTAATTCTAATTGGATTTGTTTAGGTCTTGGTAAATCATTTTTTATTAAAAATGTTTCATTATCAATTTATTTGATTCATGGAATTATGTAATTGAATTTATATGTTATTCATTGATGGTAGTATTTTGGAAATATGTTCATTAGTTGATAAAAATGAGAAATAATTATAATGTGAAATGTAATTGTTTTCAAATGTGGTTTTAAGTGTTTAAAAAGATTATAAAAGAGAATATTCTTATAGAAAATTTGTAATTAATTGAAATATAAGTGTTTCTGTATGATTTATTTTAGAATTATAAAATGATAAGTATGGTTATCATATAAATGAACACTGAATAAAAAATAATGAAATGTATAAAAAAACAAATCTTTTTGCAATGAATATAATATTTTGACGAATAATGTTAATTAAGTGTTTGTGTTTCTAATGGGGTGTTGGATGATGTTAGATTTAATAAATTATGATTAATCATTAATTGATGTGCTAAAATATATTATGTGAATAATGATATTTTGAAATATTGATAGCTGAAATGTAAGAGAAATGGGTTTGGCAAAAATTATCAACAACCCTTGAGTTAGGTTGGGATTTGAAGTGAGTAATGGGTTTTTTCAAGGCCTTGAGTTCCAAAATGATACATATTATTCCATATTTTTAGGTACTTCTAGTTTCATATGGAAACTCTCAGGTGTTTGAAATAAATAAAATATGATCAATGTGTTTGTAAATGAGACAATATAATCCAAATTTTTTGAAAGGAAGTTATATGATCTATGTGATTGGCAGGTAATTAACATAAGCTTTGTGTTTGGCTATGAAATACATTGATACACATTCCATATATTCACTATTGTTGGTAAAAGTATACATATGTTATATCCACGTGTCATGATGAACAGAAAAAAAAATTATGTCTTTTAATTAAAATTTTAAATCATTATATAACATTAGACCACTCATATAAGATGATTTTAAACTCTACGTGACTCTTGGGTTTACACCAGTTTTTAATGAGATATTTTTTCACACCCTGTATATATACAACTCATGTGTCTAATGATTGTTTTTATGTTTTAAATGGTAAGGGTCTTCCTTTATTGGAATTGAAATCTTGATATTCCATAGAGATTATTTACATATGATTTTAGATTCATAAAAATAATATTTTTTTATTTATTCTTCATATAATCCTATTGATTTGAGTATATTAAATTCAGATGATTTTTTTTATTTGGATTGTGATAATCTATTAGATTGTAAATGACTCTCCAAATGGTTGACATAAACTCTCAATGTCAGCCACTAACCATTGGTGATCAGGGAGCACAATCGAGGCCGTGTTTATTTTTGTCAGTAGCATATCCATGTTGGAGTATGATGTTATAAAATGTAATCATTGTAGTTTTACTTTTTATGATTTTAATACTTGAGGAAATGTTGAAAAGTTAATATATTATGTAATTGGTTTTTGAAAACCATGTTTTTTCCCTAGAATTCAAAACCATATTAGAAGTCATTGTCTATAGGGAAGTGTGAGATTTGACCGATTCATTTTCAATGAGATTTTGGGGTATTAGTGTAATTCCCCAACCGTAGAATCTCAGATCAAGTGTATTATTGTATTACATTGTCATCATTATAAGGAATCACAACTCAATAGACCAAATAGTTTATTAGTCTTCTTAAACTAGATATATACGTGAAATCCGTATTGCATTTTAAAACATAAAATACAAAAAAAAAATCATTGAGTCTTCTATTATCTCCCCTATGTGTAACCCTATATATCAGTCGTAATATAATTCTTGTAATATAATGAAAAATTGAATCATATGAAAGGTGTTATCTCAAATACTCAGTAAGGGTACGTGTAAAATAGAAGCTATGATTAAATATGACATAAACAACATAGAATGGTAAATAACTAAAACATGTGTCATTTATATAATCACGTGATATAGGAAACTTAATCATGGTTATTATACTAGTTAAAAAATAATGTGGAACTCAAATAATGAATCTAATAATTATGGAATTCATAATGTTGGACATGTGAAACATACCTTTGGGGCCTTGGCCAAGACATCTGAAAATACATGGGTAAGGCCTCATCCAAATCCATATATGCTTTGTCTTATGAGACCTATGGATTCATTGAGGGGATATAGTGGTTCCCTCGTGTCACTTATTAATTCTCATACATCCCTTATATGAAAATGTTAAAACATAAACAATATAAACATTTTTATTAAAAAACTAGCATACTAAATCTAAATGCATTCACTATAAACCATGAATGGTATCAATATAGGACATCCACGGTCAAAATGATCATATAAAAATAAATAATATATGATATATTGTATAAAAAGAGATAAAACTCAATGAATTTTAGATTCAATAGAGTATGTTTATATATATTAAGATACCTTTACTTGAGACCATTGAAAATTTATTGAGGAAAATAATATTTAAACATTCCAAATTGTCCAATATCACTTTGAAAATTTTAAATCATAATCCATTTGAAGTAATATCATTAAATAAAACGTATAAAATCATTATAATAACAATATTTATGAAATTATAAATCTAAGATTATTATATACACCAAACATAATGAATAAGTGGTGAATAAGGCATATATCTCACAAAGGTAAAAATTAGACGAGAAAACCCTTACCTTACACTCATTTTAGTTTGATGTTCTTTTACCTCGTTTATAATGGATTTAAGAATGTTATTAACTTATAAAATAATTTTATCCATATTTATGATATCATATATGATCCTATTATATTAATTTATCACATATTTGTTGATAATATTTCATTGTTACCCTTGTTTCGGGTGTTAACTCATTCATTTTACTATGCATGTTTTCTCATGAAAGTCTTGGTTATTTTTTATAGAATATATATAAAACATCTCCAATGTAATTTTTCTATTTTAAATATCATAATTTAAAATTAAATATATATTTATACCCATTCATTAATGTTGTATAAGGAAAATAAATCACATCGTATCATAGAGACAGTATGTCATATGCACGAATGAGTGACGGTGTCATTCCATTAATAAGTGAAAGGATAAGAAATTGTATGGTATATTGATTTTTCCGAAATCTATGAAATTTAATGATTATCATATATATCCATTATTTTTATAATTATACCCATTAAATTAATGTGGTGATGAAAAACAAATTACAACATGGCGTGGAGATGGTAAGTTGTATGTACGCATGCATGATACTTCCGATTTTTCATAGGATATATATAAGATGGAATATGATTGTCTCATAATCATAATAAAATATCATAATATATATATGAAACAATATTTATTACTTTGTAATTGTAAAAATGCATTAATAGTAAGTGGAAGAAGAAACAAACATGAAAGAGTCGATAAATATGATTACCTCTTCTTTAGCGGACTACCTTTAATATCTTCTTAAGTGATCTAGGGTAGATCTTTTGGAAAGACCAGAGCCTCCAGAACTTAACTAAATATATTAAGAAGATATATTTTCAGGGTTTTTTTGAGTTAGATGACCCAAATTATTGTGAGGAATTGAGGGAGCATGTTGCCTTTTATAATTCAGGTGAGGGGCACTTTTGGAAATCCACAAAATATTAAAATAAAATAAAGCTATTTTAGAGATGAAGATATAAAAATGGGATAAAAATTAATAAATTAATACATTTAATACCATATGTTATCCTATTTTTTATTATTTTACATATTTGAGATTTTTAAATTGTTTAGTAAAATGATAATTAAATAAAATATCATTATTTTCAAATTTGATATAGTTCAACTAATTTGACTTTAAATACATCAAGAAAAAGTGGGAATTAGAATATAATTATTTAAAATATCTATAATATATCCAATAGTTCTGTAAAATTTATTAGACACATCAACCCATCTTAAATATATCTAAATTAATACTTTTAAAATAAATTATTTTATTTTAATTTTTATCAAATTAATACAACTTTAGCATTAAAAAGGAATTTAGGGTAATTATATTATTTATATAAATAAAAAATAAAAAATGAAAATAATTTCATTAATATCAAAAATAGAAATTTTTGTTTGTTCATATGTTTATTTTGTCTCTATGTTGACACATAAATGATATTAAATACAAATAGAGTGACATTTTGTAACTATTTTTAATTTAAATAATATATAAGTTATTTTCTTGGAAAATTTTCCATTAAAAACTAGAATTATATATAAATTTGATAATGTTATAATCCTCTTCATCCAATAATTTTTATATAGGTTTAATTCATATTCATAACCTTATTTTTTGGCTTTAACCCTTATTTAAACCCTTAAACTCTTTTCATGTTAATATGTATTTTTACTAATTGAAGGTTAATAGAGTTACTATAAAATGATAAACGAAACTTAAATGAGGAATGGATGAAATTTTAAAAATTGTCTCAATATTTTGGATTATTTTTAGATTTTTATGTATTTTATATCACTTAATAACATATTATTTATTTTAAAATATCATTAATGTCAACTTTGAAACTATTCCTTTGTTTGACTTTCAAAAAATATAAATACAAAAAATAACACCTAAAAACATTTAATTAATACTTAATATTTCAAATTAATCTATATAATTATTTAATGATATTAATTAGATCAAATTATATTTATTTTAATAGGTTTAATAACATTTCTTTCACATGTCCATTAATTAAACAACTACTGCATTATCATTGTGAAGACCTTTAATTTAGTTAATTATTCTATAAAAAATAAAAATAAATTATCATGATGAAGATAAAACTTTTATATTTAAAACATATATTTTAAGTACAATTTATCTTCTAAATAACAATACATAAAAAATGTAACACTTATTAAAAACATGAGTATTACATATTTGAATTTTATCAGAGTAAATGACTATAAAATGGATAAAGTTTACTAAGTGTATCTAAGAGACCATAAAATTGTCCCAAGGATGTTTTTGGTAGATAATAACTCATCCAGTAAAATTATTAGAAGTTTTAATGTAATTTTATACTACATATACATTTATTTTTACCATTAATTGGTAGATTTTTCCTTATTCATGGTAATTAAAAAAAACTAAAGTTACTAATCATATTTTCCAAAAATAAATCAGACTTATTTTATAAATTTTAACACTATGATTAAAAATATGAAATCGATTTTTCAATGTTCAAAAAATATAATTTTATAAATTTTATTTTAAATTAATCTTGTTAGTGGAATGAGAAAACTAGTTTTTAATGTAAAAACGTTGAAAATATTGAATGGTTTTTATATCAAAATTTAATAAGTAATTGATTCCAATGAAAAAAAAATTGACTAAATGATAAAAAATTGATCTAATTATACATTGAAACAAATAAAAAATATAACTTAACACCATAAATTATTTAGATGAAAAGACTATTTTAAATTAAATTGCAATATTTTTTACTATTCATTAAAACATGAAACTTTTCATAAAAATACAAAACATTCAAACAATGTAAATATTGATATTCCAAATTAAAATAAGAATTTTATTTTTCAAATATAATTTATAAATGTCTAAAAAACTTTATTTTAAAAAATCGCATCATTAAAATGCGGCAAAACTATCTTTAGAAAAATAATCCCTACACATAAATTTGGTTTTATTCTTATCGCAAGTCTATAAAATTTATTGGATGAATGTAAAAATATATTTTTGAATATATAGCATATATATTTCATTAATATCTTTCAATAATAGTGATTAATTTTATTCAATATGATTAAATACCATTGCGTGTTTAAAATTAGTTTTTTAATGATAACGAATCCTTAATATTCAATTTGTTTTTATTTTCATTTCCAATGAATTCATTTTATAAACATGTGTAAAATATATTTTAATAATTTTTTAAATACTATTTATTAACACAAATTTTTCATCTAGTGTTAAAATAATAAAATGTAATACTATATCATTGTTTTTTAAGTTCAGTGTTTCATGCAATTTATACTATCAAAGAAATTAAATTTATTTAACAAGAGACATTCAAAAAAATATTTAGGTATTAAATTCTCCCCTACTTCAAAAAATTGTGTCCTAAAAATTTTATATTTCACTAAAAAAATAAGAGGCTGATACTTGAAAAAAAATATGGAAAACCCACATCATAAATAGGGTAAATAAAAGTTACTCTTAATAAGAGGGAAAGGGAAATATGAGGATAAAAAAAATAGGATTTATATTAGCTTAAAATTTGTATAAAGTGAAAATCAGGACATAAAAGAGAAATAAAACCATCATGTTTTGATGGAGGGTGTTGGAGAACATGGTCATCAAAAATTATACAATCACTAAATAATAAATAGGTGGTGGGTTAAAGAGGTCATTGGTTTACCGAATAGTGTTTTCATTCCAAATTCCTTTTTTGTAGTTAAGGGGTTATTTTACACTCAAAATAATCACTTGAGAAAATAATATTACTTGTTTTCATTCCATGTTATAAGCATGATATTATCTTTTGTTTGTGCTTAAATATATTTTTACTTCCTCACTCATTCTAGGAAATGGATATTCAATTTTATTATTTCATACCTAAATCAATTTAATGAATCATAAGATCCACCAGTCATTTCTTTGGCTTTTAAATTTTTACTAATACCAAAATGATTTTCCGAGGTTATTCAATATGATAAATCATACTTTAACCATAATAAATAATATCCAATGCTCATCTTAATTCATTCTAACCTTAAGACTCTTCCAAAATACTTATTCCCAAACTAATAGTTTAAAATGGTCTCTAAATTTCCAAAATAAATTGTAACATAATATTCACTAACAAACATGATGTAACTCTTATTTTCACATACTAAATATTTTATCACCTTAAAAATATTAATAAAAATGTTCATTCTTTTAAATCCTTAAGGAATAAGTATTATTGTACAATAATTATATATCTTGGGATTATATTAACCATATAACAATAGATTTAATCAATATTATATCAAAATACATAAGAACATTAATCATTCAACTTCATTGTTAAACCACTAACTTCCTTCATCGTCTTATCTTTTAATATCTCCTTCTTTTCATTTTTCATTGGTAGTACATTCAGCATCAATTTTCTTAATAATGAAACATTATTCTCAATATATGAGTCAATAGGTTTAACATAGGTTATCCATTCTTATTACCAAATCTATAAGATTAACTTATACATAAACTTATCCTCAAAGTCAATCATAGGGTTTTGTTTTCTAATCCATGATTTATTAAATCTAGTTCCCATGATTTCTAATATAATTTTCTCAATACTAACTATAATGCACCGACCATAGTATCCCAGAGCTAGTGCATTATTATATTAAAAGGGATTGATTACAATAAATCACATCCCAAATGACTGAATAGTTTAGTATTCTTGGTAATGTAGATATATACTTGAAATCCACATTAAATTTTAAAACATAAAACACAAATCATTGAGTTTTTCATTATTCCCCTTTGTGTAACCCTTCATATCAGTCATAATATACTACTATTAAACCTTGGTAAAAAATTGAAACATTTGAAAGGGGTGATCTCAAATTCTCAGTAAGGGTAAGAGTATAGTGGAATCTATGAGTTAATATGACATAAAAAGTATGGAATGGTGAATAACTGAAACACATGCCATTTAAATAATCACATAATCTAGGAAACATAAACCTATATATTCTACTAGTATAATAATCACATGGATTATAAATAATGAATCTCAAAATGATGGAACGCATAATTTTGATCATCTAAAACATAATGTAGAGGTTTAGGCTAAGACATTTGAAAATAAAATGGTAAGGACTCAGCTAAATCCATATTTGTTTCATGTCATGTGACCTACCAATGCATCGATGGAATATATAGGTCCTTTCATGTCACTTACTAATTCTAATAAATTCCTAGTATGAAAATGTTGAAACTTAAACAACATAAACATTCGTGTTGAAAAACTATCATACAAAATCTTTAAACTTTAACTATAAACCATTAATGGAATCAAAATAACACATTCATAATCAAATTGATCATAAAACCTCAAATAAAAAATGATATATGATATAATAAGAGATAAAACATAATGAATTATTAGATTTAACAAATGATTTTGACATAGATAAAGATTCTTTTAAATGAGACCATTGAAAATTTCTTGAGGAAACTAATCTTTAAACATTCCAAAGTATCTCATACCACATTAAAAAATTTAAATCCAAATAACTATGAAGTAATAAAATTAAATTAAACATAAAATATTATTATTTTTGGGAGATTAATAATATAATATATCAAAGGGTCGTACATACACTACACACAAGTAATAATTGGTGAACCATGCATATATCTCACCAAAGTAAAAGTGAGATGAGAAAACTCTTACCATACAATTTATATAGTCAAACATAATTTAACCTATTATATAATGGTTTTAATCATGTTAGTAACTTATAATATAACCATATTCATATTTATGATATCATATATGATCCTATTATGTTATTTTATCACCTATTTGTTGATAATATATCGTTTTCACCCTTTTTTAGGTATTAACTACTTTATTTTCCTATGAATCCTTTGTAATGAATGTCTCAATTATTTTTTATATGATATATATAAAATATATTAATAATGATATTAATGTTATAAATATAATATTTAACCATTAAATACATTTTTAATATCCATTCTTGAATGATGGATATGGAAAATGAATTGCATCGTGTCTTGGAGATTGTAGGTTGTTTGTACGTATGAGCAACGATATTATTCACTTAATAAGTGAAAGGATAACAAATTATTGGGTATATTAATTTTTATAGAATCTATATAATGTAATAATTATATTATATATAAATTATTTTCATCATTATACCCATCCAAATAATGTTGTGATTAAAAATATATTACACCATGGTGTGGATACGGTAAGTCATACTTATGCACACATGGTGCTACTGTTTTTCATATGATGGATATAAGGTATAATATGGTTTTACTATAATAAAAAATCTAAAAATATATATTATAATATATTAATTAATTTATAATTGGAATAAAACATTAATAAGATGTGGAATAAGAAACAAACTTGAAAGAGTCGATAAAGATGATTATATATTCTTCTGTGGACTTCCTTTAATTTCTTTTTAAGTGATATAGGGTATGTTTTTTGGAAATAAAATAACCTCCATGAATTAGCTAAATATTTTGGGAAGATAAATAGTCATGTTTTCTTGTGTTATATGACTAAAATAGGTATGATAAAGTGAGGGATCATGTTCCCTCTTGAAATTGAGGTGACGGGCACATTCAAAAATCACAAAAATGTTAAAATATATTAAAGGTTATTCTGGATCCAAAGTCTTCCAAATGGGATATAAATGAACAAAGGAATAAATTTTAGACCATTTATTATATCCTTTGTGATTATTTAACATTTTTTTATTTTTAAATAATTTAATAAAATTTTAATTTAGTAAAATATAATTATTTTTAAATTTGATACTATTCATTTAAGTTAACATACAATGCATCAAGACAAAGTGGAAATTTGAAAATAATTATTAAAAAAAATAGAATATTTAAAATTGTTCTATAAAATTAATTATACCCATTAATTCTTCCCAAATATATCCAAACTAATACTTTTAAAATATATTATTGTATTTTTCAGTTAATTAAGTAAATATTGTTTAAGAATTGAAGAAGAATTAAAGGTAATTATATACTTTGTAAAAATTAAAAATAAGTTTCTATAATAAAGATAATTTCATTAATATCAATATAGATGTATATCTTCATCCATATCTTGATTTATTCCTTATGTTGACAAATAAATGATATTAAATACAAAGAGAGTGACATTTTGTAACTATCCTTGATTTAAATAATATATAAGTCGTTTTCTTGTATAAGTGTACGTTAAAAAACTATAATTCTATATCAAAGTGATAGTGGTCGAATCCTCTTTATAAAATAATTTATATATAAGTTTATTTCATATTATTACCATTATCGTTTGGCTTTAACCCTTATTTAAACCATTAACTCTTCCCATTTCAACATGTTTCTTTACTCATTGAAGGTTAATATTGTTACTATAAAATGAAAAACAAACCTTAAATAATTCATGGATGAAATATTAAACATTATCTAAGTAATTTTTCGAAATTCTATATTTTTAATAACTTTATATCATTTAATAAAATGTTATTTATTTTAAAATATCATTAATGTCAATTTTGATATTATTCATTTGTTTGAGTTTTAAAAAAATATCAATACACAAGATAACTTAGAAAAAAATCTTTAATGAATCCCTAATATCTCAAGGTCAAACAAATAATTCATGGATCAAATTGATTATATAATATTAAAATTATTTTAATATGTTTAATATCATTTATTTCATATTTCCATTAACTAAACTTTTACCGCATCATCATTGTGCAGGCCTTTAATTTATTTAATTCCTCCACAAAAATTAAAAATTAATTTTCATGATGAATATAAAAAATTTATATTTTATATTTATATTTTTAGTTGAATTTATCTTCTGAATAGACATAAATAAAAAATATAACACTTATTAAAACAATAGTATGACATATTTTACTTTCCTTAAAATAAAATACAATAAAAGACATAAATTCGTCCATGTGGCTCCAAGAGGCTATAAAATTGAACCAAGGATGATTTTGGATGAAACTAACTCATCCAATAAAATTATTACATTTGTCATGGTAATTTTATAATACTTATAATATTACTTTTACCCTTAATTACCTAATTTACCCTTAATCGTGGTTATTAAAAAAATACAAAAGTTACATTTCAAATTTTCCAAAAAAAGGAAAATTTACTAAATTTGAACCTTTCAATTCCAAATATGGAATAGATTTTTAAAAATTCAAACCACATAATTATCTAAAAAAATTAAAACCAATCCTATTAATAGAACAAGAAAATAGGTTTTTAAATTAAAAAAGTTCAAAATATTAAAATGTTTTTATATCCAAATTCAATATGTAATCGATTACAATTAATTAAATTATATTAAATGAAAAAAATGATCTCATTATACTTCTAAAATAGTCTAAAATATAACATAATACCATAAATTATTTAGACAAAACAGTTGTTTTCAATTAAAATGCAATATTTTTTTACTATTCATCACAACATGAAACTTATCATAAAAATACCAAAAATTCAATGAAAGTATATTTTTATATTATTAACTAAAATAAGAAGTTTATTTTTTCAACTATAATTTATAAAAGTTTCAAAAATGTGAATTAAAACAAGTCCGCCATCAAATGATGACAAAATAGCCTTTAGAAAAACATAGCCTTTTATGCTTAAAATTGTTTTTGTCCTTATCTTAAGTATATAAATATTATTGTATAAATTTAAAATACATAATATATTCAATATATATTTCATTAATATCTTTCACTAATATTGATTAATTTTATTTATCATGATAAAATAACATCGTGGGCATAAAAATATTTTTATAATAAAAACACATCCTATATATTCAATTAGATTTTATTTTTATTTCCAATGAATTAATTTTATAAAAATTTGTAAATAATATTTTAATAATTTATTTAATACTATTAATAACTACAAATTTAATTTTTATTATTAAAATTATAATATTTAACACTATATCACGGCTTGCTGAAGTTTGGTGTTGCATGCATTGTATACTATTAAAGAAATTGAATTTACTTAAGAAGAGACCTACCGTAAAATCTTAGGGTGTTAAAGCTATAATCACCTAGATAGAGTTTCTATAGTGGGATATTCAATAATCATATTAGTACACAAAGAAATTTTAAAAACATATAATTTAAAAAAATACAATTTTAATTTTTAATATATATTTATATCATATTTAGGAACAAGATAGAGAAAAAAACACATGATATGTATAATAAAAACAAACACTAATCTATTCCATATATATTAAAAATCACATATGGAGAATAAATATTCCATATAAAATTGAGAATATTATAACTGGACAATAAAATCAAATATGTAATATAAGTAGTATTTGAAAATCCATTGGGTTGTGGATGCCTAAAAATATCACACCCACAAACAATAATGACAACAAAAAACCAAGAATTATAAATATGATTATCATTTTTTAAATTATATATAGATCCTTAAAATAAATTTATGTGAATGATTAATAAATTGAATGAGAGGTATCTACTAGATATATAAAGGAAATATAAATAATGAAATTGTAAACCCAACTGTTTGAATAGAAACATGGCTGTTAGAAAAGTAACCTCATAGTTAGAATAATAACATGACTGATGGAATAATAAAATGATATGTAATTAATATTTATCATGAATAAAATAAAAATAAAAATAAAATTTAATTCCATAAAAAATATTCAAATTAGGTAATTCAAAGAAATGTTAAGTGTATATTTTTAATAAATTGTGTTTTAACTTATTTTTTAAAAAAAAAAATATTTAAGATACTAATTAAATATTATAATTAACAAAGCTTCAAAATTATTTTTCTATAATCGATATAATTTTTCGAATCATCACGTTGAAACACTTTATGGGGGATTTTTGGTTTTTTTTTTGAAAAAAAAATTGGTGAATAGTAAAAATATAGTTTCACAACTATCACAATTTTTATAATATAATATTGATGTGATAATGAAATAATAAATTATAAAATGTTTCCATTAACAAATAGATTTTTTAGGATAAATTATTTTACTAAAAATAAGAAACTTAATTTTCAAAGCTAAAAATTAATTTCCAATGAATGGAAATATAAAGTACACCATTAAAAAACTACTTCTTATTTCTTCCCTATTCTTTTAAAAAACGAAAAAAATATGGTTTAACTGTCAAAAAACATATAATTTAAATAAAATATAATTCATAGTTTAAGTGGTGAAAAATATTATAACTTTTACTTTTGAAATTTCATTTTATTTATTATTATATACGAAAATACCCCTCCACCTCAAGTATAAATACCTTCAATCACCTGTTTAGAAATAACATTATAAAATTAAACACTTTGAATAATACATAGAAATTAACTTATACAAATACTCATATATTCATTAGATACATTTTTCTATTATCCAACTCTAAGTCCTTAATCCTTTCATCTCAAAGCTAAGAAAACATCAACAAGGAAAGAGGTAATGTTCCTTTGTTTTACTTTTAATTTTCTTCCTATATTCTTCGATTTCCCTATTCTTCTCTAACCCAAACTGACTAAAATTAATTAAGTATTATATTAACATTATATTAAAGACATTGGGATTGTCTAAAAAATATATTTACAATATATGTATTCAAACTCTCTCTCTATGTCTATACATATCTTTAACAAAGTCCCATTAATGGTTATTTTACCACATAAAAGGATGTTATTGATTATTTACTTATCATTGTATTCATTTATAATTATCACAAAATTTATATAATTTATTGATAGTTAATTTTATTTATTTATTTGACAGTGGGGTTAATTTTATTTATTAACAATTAACAATGAATCAAAACCATGAAATGGAAACAAATTCATATTGTTCAAAGAAACTAGTAATAAACCCTTTCATAATTAAAAAATATATTAATAAATAAATTATATTGATTATAATTGATAAATAATAACATCAAATAATTCATGATGCTTTTATATTCATGATTTAATAAATATAAGTATAATATATAGTGTGTTTAAATATGAAAAAACAAAATTGGACCAATAGAATTAGGACTCTAAAACTCAACCCTTTCCTTTAAATTTATTCGATCTTCTTACCAATTTTCTTTGTATTTCTGATAAAAAAATGTTTTAAATTTATTTTACTTTTATTTATAATTTATTCTTTTTGGATTATACATGTTTTTACTTATTTTAGAATAATTGTTAGCTATTTTGAATGATTATGGATAAATGATTTCTTCTAAAACATCCCATTAATAATTCTAATTTTATTTCTTCTTATCTCTATTAATTGTGATCTTTTATGAAGCAATTTCATGTCCCAAATAGTGATTACACTTTTAAATATGGGAACCTATATTTTTATGAATTTTTATATAACAATTGATATCATTATGAACCCCATTATTTTATAATGGGTTTATTGCATGTTTATGATTGATATATGTTTCATTTCTATATGGAATGAAATATTATGAGCATGTCTTATTGTAATAGGTACAATATAATTATATATTCCTCCAGTTCATTGGGTAAATTGATATATCTTAGGATATTATTAGGCATAAACATGAGGTTAACTTTGTTCACATAATGCAACCAAATTTTTTTACGTATGTTATGTGTGAATATTATTCTAGAGTAGTTCACATTCAATGAGTGGGAATAAAACATATATATTTTTCTAAAATGAAACGATATATCATTTTTATTCAAGCATGAAATTCAATGTCATTTTCTATTTAATTTAATATACTTATTTCAATGATCCTATTATTATAATGTGATAATTATTATTAATATTAGCTATGTACTCGTAATGATTTATATCTCATATAATTCGTATTATCCCTCTTCTTGTTTTATTTTAGATAACCCATTAATTGATATATGTATCTAGATTATTACATATACTTAAAGTATTATGAAAATATTTTGGAGAACTACCTAAAAAAATGTAAATAAAGTTTACTGTTTTAAATGTATTCTTTCTAAATACACTAAACATATTTATCTACAAAGTCAAATTATTATATATCTTTATATTATAAATAATTCAATAATAATGTATTAATTTGTGGGTTGTAATATTTGGTAGCAAACAAAGGTTCAGTAATTTTAGTATTTCAGTTAGTAAAATAAAACATACTTTCAACTCAAGGATTTCATAAGTGAAGACCATCTGATTTATTTTCTCATATGTATAGTGTGTTTATCCATAATTTTTGGATTTATATTTTCATTAAAACTTTTCTTGTTTAGAAAATGTCAATAAAATAAATTAAAAAAATTCAATGGATATAATTATATATAATATTTGGACAATATTATTGAAGGTTTTATTTAATTAGAGTTTTATGCATTCCTTCATATCTTAAACGTTTACTATAAATATTGAATCTCCACACCAAAAATTTGAAGTGTAGATATTATTGAATATACAGAGAGGTTCAATCATTCAACCCACATGCTGGACTCTTACACTACTAACATTTATAGAGATAATATTTTAAAAAATTAAATCTTTTTATATATCCTAAATCATCGCATTATTCTCAATACATTCAAGGAAGATTATGAATCTATGTTATAAAATCCATCTAATGTTTGGGTGTTGATACCAATGATGAAGTATATCATACACAAATATTTGAGATAAATGAAATCAATATCCTTAAATACATTATTTTTTATGTGAATATACTAATGTATTTCTGAAATAATTGCTTGGCCTTCTCCCAAATCATGAGGTAGATTTTGTTATATAAAGTATACCTAGAGAAACACATATTTTCAAGATCCAATAGAAGATGTCCCTGATCGAAATTGAATAGTTAAATAAGAGAATATAATAGAATTTATACCTTGGGATCATACACCCTATAGAATAACCTTGAGGTACATCAGTGTTATTTTTCAAAAATAAGGATGGATTGATCTGAATTTGAATTGATTATTGTGAGTTCAACAATATCAACATAAAGAATATATACCCACCCCCATTGTATTGATGATTTTTTTTAACAACTTTGATTGAATTAATAATTCTCAAATGTAGATCCACATTCTAGATAGCATTATCAAAAGATGAATAGAGAAGATATTAAAAAGTTAGTCTTCTATAAAATATATGAACAATATGAGTTCATAATAATACCATTTAGACTTATAAACTCCCCATAAATCTTTAGAGAAGTTATATATATAATCATTTGGGACTACACAAATAAATTTGTTGAGTTCATTATTAATGATATTCTCAAACACTATAACATAAACAAAGAACACGAGGAACATATAAGGCTTTTTTGAAAACATTAAGAAGTTGTAGGATATGTTTAACAGTAGAAAATTTTTGATGCAAAAAGTCACATTAATGGTACATATCACCACAAGAGAAGGAATCTATGTTGGTCCTTTTAATAAAATTATAATTGAGGAGTGGATAAATCCAAAAAAGTTCAGGATGACCCTTAGTTTTCATGGATTAGATTTGAACTAATTAGGATTTATGAGAAGAATCCCATGATTATCTGGCACACTAACAACGTCAATATGAAAGGTATTAAATTATTTCCCTATATATTATTATGAAGATATATTTAATGATATTAATAAAAGAATAATCACTTCACTGTTACTCACACTCCTCTCTAGTGGAGAACGGGATATGATATACATTAAGGCTTCAAATAATTTAATAGGTTACATACTCATGAAAAATGTTAAAGTGATAAAATATCACTTATAAAAATTGATAATCCAAATGAAAAATACTATAATAATGATCTATAGTTAGCAGTTGTGAGCATTTCATTGAATATTGGGAGGCACTACCTCTAGATGTAACAACCCAAACTTTTATTAATGAAAATTCTTCTTTATATAATTAAATGTATTATTGGGTAAAATAGTTATATAAAACAAATTCCCTTCATTGGTTTTATGTTTTTGTGTTTTAAAATACCGTTAATAATTGTTACCATTGATAAAAAAAATCATTGAAAAGTAATCACATTATTAGTATAAATATATGTATTTAACAAATCCAATTTATTGAGATAATGGAAGTGATAGGCTTATCCAGAAGAATTATGTCATATGAATCCCATTTGTTGGATCTCAGAAAGGAGGTAGTTTCAGTAGTCCTCACTCTTGACCAAGCCCAAGCCAATATTCATCATGTTAATCTTGAAAATAACTGCTTACTAGAGAAGTGGAAGTTAATATAGATTACCACCCTAGCGATGTTATCTGAGCCACCCCAAGAGTCTGTCACCATCACACACCGTACCCTTAGGTATTACATAGGTGTTATAAGGGGTTATGTAACAAGACCCTAGCACTATTATTATGTGGTTTATTTTTGTATAGAATACAAAATATATATTGATTTTATTATTGTAACTTTGTAAATAATTTTTAAAGAAAAAAGTGTATTTTTAGTTAAAATTTAAATTCTATTAAGAAATTTATTTTTATGAATTAATGGATTTTTAAATTAAATAATATTTTATTAAAATATAATAACTAAATTACTTTTTATAATATATAAATGATCATATAAGTTTTATAAATTCAATTGTAATTTTTATTAAAGTTTCAAAGCTGTTTTTTGTCAAAACCCATGATTTTTGGATAAATGCCAGTTTTTATTTTAAAAGTAAAATTTCACAAATTTAGAAAACTATTTATATAAAATTAGTATCACTTTTTTATTCATGGCATCAAAATTATCCAACGGTTAATTTTTCATAATTTTCTAAGACAATCAAATTTTTTTGTAAAAATTAAATAATGTTTAAATATATAATGAGTTTTATAACATCATAACAACCTAATAGATATGAAATAAAATCATATAAAAAGGTTTTTCGGATAATATATGTTTTACCATTAAAATAATTCTATTTTATATTTTTTGTATTAATTTTATGGTGCCTTAGTGGACCCTCTTATACTTATAAAATGTTTTAACTTTTAAAAATCATTTCCTTGAGAGTGCGACTCACCCCACATAATCAAGCCTAATATTTTAATAAGTTGGGAAATTATAATTATGAAATAGTTTATTACATTCCAATTTGGAAAAAAACCCATGTTAAAAAATTGTGGTATGGTTTTTGGTATTTATTAGTTTAATGTGTAGTGTCCAAAACAAAAATAATAAAGAAATGTCTACCTTTTCCTATATAAACTCACCCAATCTCCCACTTATCTCCACTAAAGATCTTTTTATCACGACCTAAATTTTCCATCATCTCTCTATAATCCCCCCAAGGATCCCCAAGCTCCCAATAAGACTCTCTCAAGCCTCTCTCAAGCCTCTCCCAATCCTTTGGGATCACACTTTGAAGTAAGGGATTTCTTCCTTTATCATTTTTGTCCAAAAATTTTTATGTTGTTATTCGCTTTCATTTTCAATTAAAAATGTTGGGGTATAATTTATCACCTCCCATATACTTCCATACTTATGTTTCAATGATCATATACCACATCCTATTTCATTAATGCCTCCCATGTACATCTATTACCATGCAGAAATTTCATAAGGGGTTTCTCACCCATCATTTATATTCAAGGAATTATTTTATATTATGCATCTAAATTCCATTACATATATTGAGACATGTATCTATATGACCCCCCTTACTTTACATTTTATTTAAATATTATGTTATACATATTTCTCTCTAATTAACCATTTTTATGAATTCTTATGTCACGTCGTTATGCTACCGAAATTGCACCGCGATTTTCCAAGCCAAAGTCATTGTGTAGTGAATACCATGCCCATTTCTCTAGCAAGGGTATTCAAATTTATAAACATTTACTTATTTATTATATAGTTTCATGTATTTATTCCAAATTCCTTTATAGTTGAATAAATTATTATGTTTAATGATTCCATGTTGTATGATCCATGTGGCACACTTATGCATGAAATAAAATGTTTATAAAGGGTGGGCTCGGATAGTGCTTCAATGAATTGGGAAAATATTAGTGTCATGATACATCAAGTGAAATGATGTTTTAATCATTATAATTCAAGTGAAATTACTGTTTAAACATGTTATGTGTGCAATTAGCCTTGGGTCATGCTAATATCATTTATATGTTGTTTCCACATTTCCATGTTATGATAATAATGCTAAATCATTACATTAAATTCATGTTTCTCTTATACTAAATTGATATGCCTATTGTCTAACATGTAATTTATTATTCATGTTATGCCTTTTTTACTCCCTTACTAGGCTTTATAGCTCACCCTTTTCTTGTTCATTTCCCCAGGTTATCCCATGCAATGTTAAGTACGAATGAAGGTTCGGGTCATATAAAAGAAGTTTTCAATAAAGATGTTGTGTTTTATATTCTAAGTTGTTATGTAATGTTTCTAATTTCACAAGACACTAGACCTATTAATAATCATTGATTTATTATGTTCATTTTCAGGTAATAAATCATCCTTAAGTGTTTAATATATAGAAGTGTTGTTATAGTTGGTATTAGAAGGTCATTTAGTTATTTTTGGGATTAGAATTAGAAAACCCAAGTGAATGCCTTAGGTATAAGAATAATTATAATATAAACAACCCTGAATTTTAGTGATTATTGAGTAAGTGGTTTATCATTAAAATACATCCATGTCTTGATACGAGAAGGTAGAGGTGGCTCTGGCACAGATGTATCTAGGGGTAAAACCTGAAAACAATAATTTGAGATATACTCAAATAGGAACTCATGAACAACAGTGGGCCTTGTTATACTCTTGGTTACAACACTTATGGGGGATATACTTTAGTAAATTTATAAGATTAGTATGAACCATTATTATGGGAATAAAAAAATTCCCCTGAGAATATTTGTTGGGAAGTATTTCATGGATAACATAGATTGAAGCCTATAAGTTCCTATATTAAGGAAATAAAGGTAATTTATAAGTTATACCTTTTTTCATTGGATTACCCTTTATGTGTTACCCCTAACTTTCATTTTATTTCATCTAATGTCTAGTAATAGGCGGACTCGGGGTAAAAACCAATGCCAAGATCAATTTGATGACTATTCTAATGAGATTTATAATTCGATGGGAGCAAGAATCACAAACTTTTTCAGGATACTCCCTTAGTTAAATAAAGTTTTTAATAGAAACAAGGTTCAAGAGGAACGTTCACCCCCCCCCCCCCCACCCTAAAGAAATAACAATTCTAAATCAAGAGCTTCATTAAACAAATGCCTCCTACTTTTAATGGATCATATGATCCCTCAATCATCGAACAATGGATCCACTACAATGACAAGATCTTATCCATCCTTCAATGTTCTGAACAATAGAATGTTATTCTGAATGCTTATCATATGGAATGTGAAGCTTACCAATGGTAGAAATTGATAAAAAAAATACAAATCCTGAGGAGGATATTGAGGCATTGGAATGGAAGGATTTCTAGCAAATGTTTTTTGATAAATATTTTCACGCACCCTCTGACTTAATATAGAAAGGGACTTCCTTTTCCTCAAGAAAAAATATGAAGAATCCATCAGATCATATGAGTAAAATCACACAAAGATTGTATGATATGCCTCCATCTTTTTTATTACCTCCAAATACAATGTTTACCACTTCTATGGTGGGCTAAAACCTAGCCTACATAAATCCTTAGCGATCAGTGACTTCAAGAGATATGAGGAAATTGTTTGATGTGCTCTCAAAGTCGAAAAAGAAATCAGAGAATCTCATGGGTATCATGGGGAAAAGAATAATAAGTACGAATTTAATACTAGTGGTCAGATGGATAAATACAATGGTACTAATAAATTCTAGCACCCCACTTGCCAAAGGTGTAGAAAGAATCACCCCGAAAACTGCCTAAAGGGGGTGAGGAAATGATTTAGGTGTGGAAGAGAAGGGCACCTGGCTATTAACTATCATAATGAAAACCCCGCTACTATGAAAGAGGATAGGAACACTCCATTCTACCCACAAATAATTATTTATTACTTCAAATACAAATAACTAGATCACTTTGCAAACTAGTTCCCTAAGCTAAGGGTTTTCAGAGGCAACCAACAACCTCCAAGGTAGTAAGGGTGATCTTTTTCCATCACTATAGTCGAAGTGAGCCCTGTGAACTAAGTGGTGATAGGTACTCTAGTTATTCATTCAATAATAGAAAACATACATTTTGATTCTAGTTTTATGCATTCATTTATATCCTGAAAGTTTAGTAGAACAATCCCAACACCACCACAAATCATGGAAGAAATGATGTTGGTGAGAATGAAAAATGGGAAAATTATTAAAACCCATGAATATAACTCCTCCCCTATCACAATTTAAGGATTTTACTTATCGGAGAACCTATTCACACTCCCTCTGGTGTAATTTTATGAACTTTTTAGCATGGATTGGCTTTCATTATATAGAGCAACATAAATTTTTGTGAGAGTGAAATCACTCTCCACATAGAGAATTGACCCCCAATTCTGTAAAGGTGCTAGGAGGCTGATGAATCTTCTTTTGCACCATCATCTCACTTGTGGATATTAATACCCTAGGAGAATGCGGATCATTCTCAGATGATTGAGTCTATGTAATAAACTATCCTTGAAGACATGCCTATTGTGAGGTAATTCGCTGATGTTTTTCTCGAGGAATTGTTTGGTCTTGCTCCTGGAAGAGATATTGAATTATCAATTGATCGTATACAGGGGGAATTTTCAATGTCCAATACTTTGTATAGTATGGTTTTTTTGGATATTTAGGATCTGAAAAAACAACTACAGAAGAATCTGGATAAAAGGTTTATACTCCCAAGTGCTTCACAATGGGGTGCACCAGTCATCTTTATCAAGAAGAATGATTGGTCAATGTGCCTTTTCATTGATTATCATGAGCTCAACAAAATCATGATAAATAAAAAGTTTCATCTTCCCCAAATTGATAACTTGTTCTATTAGCTATGTGGAGAACAATACTTCTCCAAGGGGGATTTTCAGTCAGGATATTACTAAGTAAGGGTGAAGATCAAGGATATCCCCAATATTTCTTTTCGTACAAGGTAAAGGCACTATGAATTCATTTTAATGATTTTTGGACTCAGTAATGCTCTATAAATCTTCATGGACTTGATGAATAGAGTCTTGAGAGAATACATAGACAAATTTTTGGTAGTCTATATAAATGAAATTATATTATACTCCAAAACCAAGGAGGGGCATGAGGAGTATCTAAGCACTGTACTAGAGACCTTGTGAAAGGGTAATCTCTATGAAATGCATAGAAAGTGTGAGTTATGGTTTAAGGAAGTCTTTTTTTGGGGTCATATCATCTCAAGTAATTAGTTATCTTTGGATCCCTCCAACATAGCTGCAATTGATGGTTGGATGAGGCCAACATTGGTGTTGGATATCCATTACTTCCGAGGATTAGCGTGATATTATTTCCGATTTGTGAGAAATTTCTCATGATTATCAAACCAACATACCAAGCTATCCCAGAATGGAGTCAATTTTTCTTAGAGTGATGAATGTGAAGATAGATTCAATGAGTTGAAAAAAAGTATTATCTCTACACCCGGGCTCACACTACCAACAAGTGGAGTACTTTTTGTGGTATTCAGTTATTCTTAAAATGAGGTCATGGGATGTGTGTTGATTCAAAATGATAAATTCATTTCCTATTATTCAAGGAATTGAAAGTTCATGAGAAAAACTATCCAACGCATGATATGGATTTGGTTGCAGTAATCTTCACTTTGAAAATTTGGTGACATTACCTCTTTAGGGAGAATTGTGAAATATATATGGATCACACAAGCCTCAAGTATACATTCAAATAGAAAGAGTTGAACATGCACCAAAGAAGATGGTTAGATCTGATCGTAGACTTTGAATGCTCAATCCATTTCCACCCAGGGAATTGAACAAGGTGGCTGATGCTCTAAGAAGAAAAGAAACATGTGATTCTTTCATCAATGATAATTTTAAAGGATCCAGTCATCTTAGATTTGATAAAGATGGTCATGGGAATATTAAATAAGAGAACATCATCAATACTTTCACAAATTATTTCTCAACCATCACTTTTGTAAAGGTTAAAGGATGCTCAAAAGGATGACGTCAGAATTCAGAAGAAATTAGAAACTTTTAGATAGAGGATTTCCTTGGAGTTTAATCTTAATGAATAAATAATTGTGATGTTTGGGTCATGACTATGTGTTCCATCAAATTTGGAGTTAAATAATTAACTTTTGGATGATGCACATTTTTCAAATTTCTCTATTGACCTAGGAAACAAAAATATGTATCAAGATCTCCCCAAGAATTATTGGTTGGATAACATGAAGAAGGAGATCGATGAGTATACATAAAAGTGTATGGTATGTCAACAAGTGAAGGATGATGGGAAGAATTATACGGGGATAATGTAACCATTACCCATACCAATGTGGAAATGGGAGAACATCACCATGGACTTTGTCACCGGAATTCCAATGACATCCAAAGGAAATAATGCTATTGGGGTTATTGTGGGTGTTCTTACAAAGACTATATAATTCATTGAAATTCGGGAGGATTTCTCATTAGATCAAATGGATCAAATACACATCTGATAAGTGGTAAGTATTCATGGAGTACCACTATCTATTTTATTCGATTGAGATCTGATATTCACCTCCATGTTCTGGAAGAGTCTCCAACACGCTCTGAAAATTGAGCTAAACTTCATTACAACTTATCATCCAAAAACAAAATGTCCAATATGAGCAGACTAACTAAACACTTAAGCACATGTTGAGAGCATTATCAATAGAAATAAAAGGAGGATGGTATCAACATCTACCTCTGGTTGAGTTCTCTTACAACAAAAAGTTCTATTCACGAATCCAAATGGCTCCTTATGGATCCATTTATGGGAATAGGTGCATAACACCATCATGTTGGGATGAAGTTGGGGAGAAAAAACTCCAAGACGCAGAAATCGTCGCAGAAATGGTGGAGAAGGTTAAAGCCATCTAGAAGCACATTAAAGCTACTCAGAATCAACAAAAGAGTTATGCTAATAATCATCAATGATACCAAGAGTTTGATTTCTGATACATTTTATTCCTTCATATATCATTATGGAAGAGAGTTATGATATTTGGGAAGAAATTAAAGCTTATCATAAGATACATCAACCCTTTTGAGATCCCTAATCACATTGGAGAAGTGTCCTATAGACTAGAACTCCCACTAAACTTATATCAAGTACACGATGTATTCCATGTATCAATCTTGAATAAGTACAAACCTAACCCAACACATGTACTCAATCCAAAGGTCATATCATTGGAGAATGTCCTCTCCTATGAAGATAAGTTGATAAATATTTTTGATCAGGGGGAAAAATTATATGATATAAGACAATGCCATTCATCAAGGTTTTGTGGGGAAACCACAAGTTTTAAGAAGAAATGTGGGAATTAGAGGAAGTGATGTAGAATAGTTACCCTCATTTATTTTAGTGTGGGAAAAAGAAATTTTGAGGGTGAAATCTCTTAAGGGGAGAATATTGTAATGACCCAAACTTTTATTAATGAAAAATTCCCTAGATCTAATTTAATGTATTATTATGTAAAATAGTTATATAAAAGATATAAACTTTTTTGGTTGTCTGTTTTTGGAATTTAAAATACCGTTAAGAATTTTTATCATTAAAAATAAAGTTGTTGAACAGTAATAACATGATTAATATAAATATAGGGCTTTATGAAATCCAATTTACTCAGACAAAGTAAGTGATGGCCTCATCCAGTAGAATTTCCTCATATGAATCCAATTTGTTGGATATCAGAATGGAGGTACCATCACTATGATTCACTCTTGAAAAATCCCAAAATGATATTAAATAAATTATGATTTAATGGAACCACCTATGGGATAGGTGGAAGTTAATAGATATTAACACCCGAGTGATGTTATCCGAGCCACCACAAGAGTCTCTCATCATTGCACACCTTACCCATTGGTCTTATGCAGATGTTATATGATTTTATGTAATAAGACCCTATCACTATTATTATGTGCATTATTTTTGTATAAAATAATTTATATAAATTCATTTTATTATTCTTACATATTAAATAGTTTTTAAAGAAAAAATAGTATTTTTAGTTAATATATAAATTCAATTAAGAAATCTATTTTCATGAATTAACGGATTTTTGAATTAAATATTATTTTAATAAAATATTATTATTAAATTAATTCTTATTAGATATAAATGATTTTATAATTTTTATGAATACAATTGTAGTTTTTATTAAGGTTTGAAAGCTGTTTTTGTCAAAACCCATGAATTTTTTATAAATGTTAGTTTTGATTTAAAAAGTAAAAATTAACACATTTATAAAATTAGTTAGATAAAATGAATATCATTTTTGGATTCAGGACATCGACATTATCTAATGGTGAATTTTTCATAATTTTCTGAGACAGTCAAATTTTTGGGTAAAAATTAAATACGATTTAAATATATAATGCATTTTATGACATCATAATGACCTAATAGTGATGTAATAAAACAATATAAAAAGTTTTTTCTGCCAATATATGTTTTATCTTTAAAACAATATTATTTTAGAATTTTTTTTATTAAATTTATGGTGCCTTAGTGGACCTTCCAAGACTTATAAAATGTTTTAACTTTTTAAAATGATTTCCTTTAGAGTGTGACTCACCTCCACATAAGAAAGCCTAATATTTTAATAAGTTCAGACATTAGCCTTATAAAATAGTGTATTCTAATCCCCTTTAGAAGAAACCATGGTCAAAAACCATGGAATGGTTTGTGTTATTGATTCATTTAATGTGTAGTGTCAAAAACCTAAATAATAAAGAATTCCCTCTAGTTTTTCTATATAAACCCTCCAAATCTCGCAGTTCCCTTCACTAAAAAACTTTGGATATAGAAAAACCTCTGACCTACTCTATCTATAATCCCCCCATGGTGTCCCAAGATCTCATGAATCCTCTCTCAAACCTCTTTCAATCCTTTGGATCACACTAACAAGGGATTTCTTCCTTTCTCATTTTTTTCAGAATTTCTTTATGTTGTTATGCCCATTTATTTTCAAATAAAAATGTTGGGGTGTGATTTATCACATACCCTATACTTACCTCTTTATTTTTGAATGATGGGAAACACTTTTTCCCTCATTAATGCCTCCCATGTACACATGTTACTATGCCGAAATTCTTTAAGGGATTTCTCCCTCCTCATTTACATTCAAGAAATTCTTTTATATTATGCATCTAAATTCCAATACATATTTTGGGACATGTATATATATAACCACCTTACTTTCCATTTCATGTTCATATTATTAGATAACTATTTCTCTCTCATCAACCATTTTTATTAATTCTTAAGTCACGTCGTTATGCTGTTAAAATTGCACCGTGATTCTCCAGCTAAAGTCATTGTGTAGTGAATACCATTCCTATTTATCTATCAAGGGTATTTACCTTTATGCGCATTTAATTATTTATTATAGAGTTTCATATATGTATTCAACATTCCTTTATCCTATAATAGATTATGATGTTGAATTATTCCATGTTGTATGATCCATGTGACACACTTATGCATGAAATGAAATGTTTATAAAGGGTGTTCCCTGATAGCGCTCCAATGCATTGGGTAAACAATAGTATTTTGATACGCCAAGTAAAATGAGGGTTTACTCATGATAATTAAAGTTCAATGAGGGTCTAATATAGATACGTGTTTTTATAGGGGAGATGTGTAGAATATATATATATATATATATATAATGGTTAAGGTATATATTAACATAGATGGAGATAAATGTGAATCAATAAAGATGGTTATAGTTTATCAAGGATAATGATTTATCAATATAATAACATCTTTTAAAGTTGAATAAGGAATTTAATTATATTAAAATAAAATAATAGACTACCCTATCCCCAAGGATGATTGATAAAGAGACAATCTTCTTGGTTATAAAAATAATGTATCTAAAAATCATAAAGGTACAAAACACATCCAAAAATTCCCAAATGACTTATCAATTATCCATCCAAGATAAGATTAAGAAGGCATAAATGGAAAAAATTGGCTTTAAAAGAATGTATGAGAATTGAAGGAATGTAATCCTAAAGAATTTTACATTAGGAAAAATGGATTTCTTCTAGTTGGAACATGGCTATGTTTTACATCATCACCATATGTAAATAAAATAGTTATTAGATGATGAAAATAATTTATAATAGCCTAAAATATTCAGGGTAAAATTTTCATGTAAACTCTACCATAAATATATTTTTTCCCTTTTTAGGGTGATAGAGGGGATTGGGATGGATCTGGGTCAAATGTTTAAGTAACAAGCTGATGATGGAGAATCTCTTTTACTAGAAGATTCCCACTGGAAGTCTCATGGGAGCTAACTACAATTCCAAAAGGTGTTTCACTTGTCATTTTTTCTACCATACAAAGTCTTATAAGGTGTGTGAAGAACCTAATTAGGTCTATAGGGGTTCTAGTGGGTTCTCAATGGATTTATAATAGTTCAAAAGTATGTTTTTAAAAGTATAAATTTAATTATATTTTTTTAAAGGTTGGGGTCAATGCTTTATTTATTATTTAAAGAAAATACCTCTTTTAAACTGGGTAGAGGGAGGCCCATTACATATCTTAAAGGCCCAAGATCTAGTGGTCAGAATACAATGCTCCAAATCCCATTTTTTGTCCCAAAGAGCCCTTTAGTGAATAGAACTGCTACAGTACCCGAGCTGCTACAGTACCACCACCACTACAATCCCTGCTATAGTGCATCTGTGGCAACAGTGCTGCCACTAATACAATGCCTCCTCCCATATCTCATATATTCTCTTATTCAATATTGGATCTCATTTTTTCAATCTCAAATCAAAGTGCCTTTTATCATAGCAGAGATATAATGGTAAGGATGCCTCTTCTCTTACTTCTATTCTTGGGTTTCCTTGCATATTCACCATGAATTTCTTATCAATGCCTTATTGTGTTGTTTTTAACTATTTTTCACTATTTATTACATTTTAGGATGAATCATCCAATGTTATTTTATGAGAATGACCTTACAGGTTCAGGATAGTTTTTCCCTTTCTTTCCCTTTAGTTTTTACATGCACTGAATGTGTTATTTAAAATATGAGAAACATCAATTTTTTGTGTATTTACTAAATCATTAAATTGGTTTAATTAATTTATTATGGTGGTATTTGAACTTAATTGGAAATCATTGTCATATTGGAGGTGGATTTTGACACCTTTGGTCTTCAATGACAAAAACTTCTATGAATTTAAATGTGAAACAATGACCTTGGATCTGGGATGGAGGCCTATAATTGAAAACTGACACTGGAATCCTTGTGTAGTTCCCTAGTGAATTCCTTGTTGAGGATGTCTTGAAAACAAGCTAGACTATAGGTTAAATAGAATATGAATGGGACTTTAAGAAGGTTTAATGGCAAAAGATCATATCCTTTGATGTTCTTGATAATTATAAATTATTTTTAATAATTTTAAATGATAAATATTTTATTTTATGTTTTATTATAATGCCAAGGTACCACATCGACATTGATTTAACTAGTGGAGGTATATCATCCAACATTTCTATTATGTAGTACCACATACACTAGAAATTATTTAGTGATCCATCATTTACTATGAGGAAAATAATATAGCGAAACATAATCCACATTAGGATGTAGTATTTTTGTATATTTTCCACATATGGTTTCATATGGGTGATATATCATCCTATTATGAGAGCTATCCTAGGTGTAATAAATTCACATTGGTGCTTATTTTGGTGGTATACTAACCACATATGTTTGATTTTGATGGTTTATCAACAACATGAGATGTGTTACTATTTATACATCATCTATCTAGAGAATAATACTAGTGGTGCATCATCCAACTAGGGAAGTCCTCCCAATGGTGTTTCATCCAATTAAGGTCTTATATTGGTGGTATATCAACAAACTATAGAATAATTATAATGGTACATCATCCACCTAGGGGACATGTATTAGTGGTTCCTCATTTTACATGAATACTAGTTTAGTCGTATTTTTTTTACCTAGAGTAGGTGATACCTAATTCTCCCTTTTTATTGGTTATAAATTTATTGATAACCTACTTAACTCATGGATGTGATATATGAATTAATCATTAATGCTCAATGGGGATATATTGTTCACCATAATTTTAATACAATGACTTTTATATCATTTATCCTTTAGGTGTGTCAAAATATCGTTATATTATCTCATTTTTTCACTAGCAGTGGTTGGTATAGTTATAAATGTTTTTTTAGGATCAAAATAAATGGTTATATGTTATTTATTTATTTCCTTTATTATCCATTCAAAACAAATACGAACATTTATTTACTCGACTAGTTAGGGGCACCATTAGTGGTGGCCAACTGAGTTATATTCATACCCTACTTGTGTGTCATGTTACCTAGGAATAAAAAATGATTAACGAAGAAGGTAAGGTATATATCTATATTTTATTGGACGGTTGATCTATCAGATCTTAGATGGGTTTGGGAAACGAGACCGGGACCATGCTGAACACCAATATAGTGGACATAACTTTTACTTTTTTTGACATTTGATCAGGTTATATATGGCATTCCCATAGTATTTCTTATTTACATTGTATAACATATATAACATGTTTGGTGGTTCATTTTGAAAGAGCATGTTATTGATATTTAGTATTTCATGGAATTTAGTTATGATGATTATCTCTTTTAACTATTTTATTAAGGTTAATTATTCTTATTACTCCATTGGCTATGTTTTGATGGTCACATATTCTTGAGGTTATAGTATCCCAACATTTTATATTTTAACCCTCATTACAATTTGGTTAACCTAGAATTGATGGAGGTGTAATTATAGTGTGTAGGGACCTGGTTTGGTCATGGTGAAGGTGAACCAGACCAGGGAAGTTACAAAGTGGTATCAGATCCAAATCCTTTAATTGACTTACTAATTAGGATGTGGTAGATAGGGGATGGGATATTTTCATATCCTTTTATGGGTCATATTATGGTTATTTTCTTACCCACGTATAAGGGAAGTAAAAGTTACCAAGGATGTTGTTATTATTCATTGTTTTATATTTTACATTTGGGTTATTTTTTTATATGATGTAAATTTATATAGATTTTACTCATGGACTGGGGTGGAAAGAGAACATGTGTTTATTCATGGTTTTGAAAATGTAAGTATCACATGAAATTTTTATACAATAATTTATTTGGAACAGTAGTCACTATATAATGTTAAGTCACTTAACGTTTCAACAATAACTTATACATTGTTTTTCTTCTAGAAAAGATTAGCGGAACTCTAATTTACTGAACCATTATTGTTGAAAATAATTTTGATATAATTTGTTATATATGTGACCCTTGGTGAGATTGTACTATAATTGGGAGTGATTAGGATAGTATAAAATTGAGACCATATGTTGGAATTTTGTACTGTAGGGTGTCTTTTTCGGGTATAGTGGCATGTTCTTGTTACTACATACATTTAATTGTGATATTTATACCTATTATAGAAGAATGGTCTATGTTGTGCACTTTTAATTATGGACACATGCTAATATTGATACCTCAGGTTGATTTCCATGAGGGTGTGGTTTATAATTCCCCACCAAAAATATATTTATAGATTCATATTGTGAATGTTCCTCCTATAAATAGGTAGTTAAAGGATAGTTTGGTTTAGGTTTCATACACTATGGGTTATGGGTTACATAGGTCCCAGCTAACCATGTCGGATCTAACTCATGAGTTTTATCTAAAACATTCACCAATATTTGAGAGTAATGGGGGACCATATGTTGGGGAGTATTATGTAGATTCAATGGAAAATAAATTCCAATGTCTTGAAACACACCCTGAGAGGTGGGTGAATCTTATATCTTATATGCTTCAGGGACCACAGAAGCACTGGTGGGAGGGTTTAGCCTATGAATACCCTTATATGGGCCAATACTAAAATGGTTTTCAAAAGTGTTTCTTCAAGTATTTATTTTGAGAGACTCTGACGGTTGACAGAACTATGGACTTTATTAATATTTCATAGTGAGGCATGTCGGTGATGGATTGTGAAACCTACTTTATCAAAATAATGTGACTCACACTTGAACTAGTGGATGATGAGACTAATAGGATTAATAATTTTTAGAACAACCAAAGGTAATCTATATAATTACAATTGAATATATTTCCACTGAGATCCTTCTTAGATTTCATGATTCGGGATGTGATTTTAGTGAGAATCTAAACTGAGTGTCAGTCATCCTAGAAACATACATATTTTACTATAATATAGAGTGGGATACTCTATAGTGGGGAGTAGAGAATTGAAAATTCTATCTATGGAGGAGAGAGATAGATTATCGAAGGAATGGGTTTTTCAATTCCTTCTAGATGGAAAGCCTTATTTGAGTGTTATTTGTGTGGCCTATATATCTATTTTCAACATAAATTTGATAGAATGCTAAAGGAACTTTTTTTCTACATAGTGTTAGGGAATATATATAGATATCATGGTATATATATCAGATTTTGTTCAATAGGACCAAATTTTTTTACTTTATGATTATCTATATTCATAGTCTTTAATATTAATAAACTACTTATCATTTCATGATTGTTCTTATATGTGACATAGCATGTGATAATGTCCTAAGAGTAACTATAACACTAAAAGGTCATAAATGTTTCTCAGTATGATAATAACTTAGATGTAACATGATAAAATTCAAAAATATTTTTTTTGTAGCCAGATGTAATCAATTGAGAGACAAAAATGATATAGGCTATCAATGGTGCATACTCATAGGGAATTAAAACACCTTCTCATGGTATAAGAACTCATTAATTTATAGTTTAGGATATTATGAGAATGATATATTCCCATAGGTCGTTGGATGTTCTAGTCTACAAACATATGTATTTATCCTTAGATATTAAGAATATTATTAACAAATATTATTAGTTAATTTTTTCTATGTGGATTAAAATCCTGATAACATATGTTTTCAGTGAAGTATGATATGTTGGGAGAATCATGGGTAATATTTCATTAATGAATAATTAAATAAAGGTATTTTCCCTTCTGTTATTTAATGTAAGTTCATATATCTGGGAATTTAATGTAAATTATACCACATAAAAAATGAAGGTACATCTTGTTATATGGGAATATTTATGTATTGAAAGTCAAAGAAATAGAACTCTTATATATAGGTTGACAGCACCAGCATGCAACCAGCTTGTATAAAGATATCGAGACAAAGGGATCATATTACACAGTAAGTATTCGTATGATTTTTTTTATCATTGGAAAATTAATTTCATTCCATGTGGGTTCCTTATAATGTTGATATATGCTAACCATGGAGTTTGGGTTGCTTCATCTAATTCCAATGAGAAATATGCCTAGAGGGTCACACACTAATCTTATCTAAAACTTTAATTAAATAATATTATTATTTATTATTTAACATGTTGAAAATATATTATTCATATATATGGTTTAATAATTATTCATATTGTATTGACTTCATATATTTCACTACTAGTTATTGGAGAGAATATTTTTTGTGAGAAAAATATTTAATAAATATTTATTTTATATTTAGTGAATATAATATTTATTTATTTATTGGTGAAAATTTAAGTGATATTTATTTAATAAATAAATAAAAATTATTTAAGGGCCACTAAATATTGTGGAGGAATGATATACCATGTTTGAATTTATAGTGAGAAATAATACATATTAAATATAATTTGAATCTATAATATTTAATTAATTATATAATTTTAAGCATATCAAAAAAAAATTAACAGTAATATTAAGATTATTATAGACATGGGGTTCCATAGGGATTAAGGAAGTAAAAAAGGGAGCATGTGTAAATATCATTTTCTAAAACTGACACTATTTAGACCCAATCTTATTATTTCTAACAAGTGGTTTCCATTTTTTTGGGGTGCACAACAATATCTAGAGCTTTCTCTCAAATACCTAGAGATATCCCTCTCTATGAACACTCTCAAGAACAGAGAGCAATCCTCCTCCAACACCACTCTCAATTCAAGATATATCCAAAGTATTCCTTATAAAATCGATTCTTAGGGTGATCAATGGAAAATGATGAAAGCTTTAGGATTTATCATGATAGTACCTAGATATTCCAACGATTACATTCATAGGTACCTAAATCACATGTGGATAACTAATGGAGTTATTATATACTTTTTTATAATGCAATGATGGTGTATTTTAGAGTCATTTTTAGGTTCATCAATAAATAATGAATTCATAAAAAGGTAATTATTAATTTCTAAAAATGATTATAAATAATTATGTGATGATCTTGTATTTTTGTTTAGTCATTTTCATGTCAATTAGTATTTTATTCAATTCTTTTTTTCATTATCTTTAACATTGATGTACACCTAAGATAAATCATTGATTATGAAAAAATGATAAGTTGGGTATACACCATCTGGAACTTCCACTTCCCAAGGAACCTTAAATAAGACCAAAAATAGCTCATGGTCACTAATCTAATTATAAATATGGGTTATGAGTAGGAATATGAGTGTATTTGTAGTTGGGAAGATAGGGATCCTCTTGATGCTCAGGTAATGGAAGAAGATGTTGTTCCCAGATTTAGGTTCAGTAGCATCAGCAGGTCAATGTCCCTCAGTAGAGTCAAGAGAGAGGATCTAAAGTCTAGGTATTATGATAGAATCATTCCATTAGGAAGAATCCTATTATTTAGTTTGAGGATCCTATCAAAATTCAAAGAATTTGTTTTGTGGAATCAAACCTATAATTAATTTTATTTCATGTGGTTTAATTGAACTCAGTCATATACTCACAACTATTCAGTAATCGTGGGATTTGTATAGAGTACCTATATGGGGTTTTATCTATCAATACACCCTTAGTGGTATGATAAAAGTTTATCTACAGATTCTCAGAGTATTCTATAGTGATAAGTGGATATAGGTTTCTCTAGGATTTCTTCATATTGACGATTTATAGATTTTTGTAGTCCTTGGGATGGATTTATTGACCTGTTATCAAGAACTCTTCAACTATTATTAACCATGAATGTCTTTCATCTCTACAGACAGATACTACTATATCTACAACGGTGAGTAGGATATATAGGATGAAAATTTTATACCTAACCATAATTATATTAGGTTGATCATGGATTTTTATGTTAGTGTGGCTTTGAGAGATGAGTAGATACATCATGCGGTCTTCCCTCCAACCATTCACCAGTTATGTGTTGTGCTTATTAAGGATTTTTAAGTATTTACTCCCAGTAATAAGATCATGTTTATGATTTATCTTATGAATTGTATGGAACCTATATCAAATATTCCTTGTAAGATGTGTTTTGTGAAGCTTCAAGAGTTGAAGGATCAGCTTGAGTTTTTGAAGGTGAAGTGATTCATTCACTTCAACATTTTCCATTGGGTTTCTCTTGTATTGTTCTGAAATAATATGAATGGATCACTACATTTATATATGTATTACTAGATGGTAAACTATATAGAAGCTAAGAACAAGTATCATTTTCCCCATATCGACACATTTTTCAATAGACACAGAGGATATATGAGGTTCTCTATGATAAACGTGATTTCATTCTATTACTAATGAAGATAGAGAGCCTATAATATTTTCATACTAATTTTATGATAAGGCACGGCTTATATGAGTTTCTCATGATCTCATTTAGGTTAGCGGACATGATAATAGTTTTCAAGGACTTCATGAATAGGTTCTTCCATCCATATTAATTCATGTTTTTGATTTTATATATTTATAACCTTCTAGTATAAAACCTATCTAGAGAGGTTCACACTAAATATTTAGAGATTGTTCTGAATAAACTAAGGTAGCATCAACTCTATTCCAACTCTCATAGTGTTATTTTTGGATCATCAAGGTTATCATTATGGGACTTAAGAAATTTGAGGTATAAATTTCTATAGAATATTGGAAGGTTGAGGCTATGATTTCCTAGGAGATACCCAATAAAATATCTATAATTACTACTTATTGGTCTTGCTGAGTTATTATAGGAGTTTTATCTGTATGTTCTCCGAATTGATAGTGGTGAAGACTACCCTCACTAAGAAGGGTGGAATGTCCATGTGGTTATAATATTTTGAGATATGATTTTATAATATGAAATAAAAATTGGAATCTATGATAATATCAACCTCACTTGATCTGAGTAAGAAGTACACATTGTATCATGATTCTTTAGAAGTTGAGATTAGGGTAGTTTTGATATTGGGTGGGTAAGTGGTCATATATGGATCCAGGGAGCTGAGGTTGTATGAGTTAAACTTCCTAATGCATGATCTACATCTTGAAGTGGTGGTGAAAATGTTGATATATTATAATCACTACCTATTGGTTGGTGGTTCATGTGGTATAATGAACATAAGATCTTAAGGAACATCTTTTCTTAGAGGAATATATACATTCAATATAAAAGGTGGGTCGATTACAAACAATATTTCAATATTGAGATGGAAAATACCTCAAGAAGGAGATTATTTTTCTCAATGAATTGAGTAGGGAGACTCTGGGGCATGTGGTTTAGGTCGCTAGTTCCGAATGGTAGATGATGAGCCTTTTTTAGATACACCTCGATGTTCATGAGTATCTTGGGAAAAAGACCCTGACATCTCCAGTAATATTATCTACACTCCTTTAGAGAGTTATGGAGATTAACATATCTATGTTTCATTTACTGGTGTTTATTGATAGTATATATTGTAAGAATCTTCCAACTAATTATTCCTTTAATTTTGATGACTCTCAGTATATTTTTGGTTGTGTTGTTGTAGCTAATAGAATAAGTGACGAGGTAATGTGATATTCACATGTATCAATATGGGTTCTTAACCTAGGGCTTACCAACTTGTGTCATGACATTCAAATATGGTACAAGTGTCCTAGTATGAAGAAGGATATATCATAGCTTGTTTTATGATGCTTTACAAATCAATAAGTAAATTCCTAGCATCAGTGAACCACAAGACTTCTTTTTTCACTCCTCCTTCGTAAGGGGAAGTGGTATGATGTACCCAAGGAGTTAATTATAGTATTTCCAAGTTCCTATTTTGATAGTGATCTTTTATAGACTATCATGGACTGGTTTACAAACATCAATCAATTTATACAGATCTAGGATACATATTCCATCCGTGATATGGGCAGGATGTACGTCTTGGAGATAGTGTGTTTCCCAGGGGTGTCATATTTCATTATTTCATATTATAATATCCATTTTATATTGTACTTCTAGAGAGGTTTGTATAAGTTTATTGATACATTGGTGTACATTACTGCTCTATACCTTCCAAATATTTATGAGTTGTCTAAATATATCATTCAGGTACTGGAGGATATGATTTGGTTATATATTATTGATTTTGGTGATCCACCAAAGAAACACCCAGTACTTGTAGAGTTTTCCTATAATAATAGTTATCAATAATTGATTTATATGGCACCTTCTGAGTATTTATATTAAAAAATGTGGAAATCACCTCTTTGGTTGATAGTGGAATTAGAGTAAGTGGTTTTTCAGATGAGACCCATACAATAGAAATTAGATCATATCTAACTGGTCTATAAGTGATTGGAGACATATTAGAGTATAAAGATATTGTATTCCAATATTTGAAAATTCCCTCTATAGTTTGAGGTGGGAAACTGGTTATTTCTGGGAGTTTCTCCGTCATTGGGAAACGTGAAGATTCTGAGGTAAGGTAAATTAGTCCATAGGTCCTTCAAGAAGTTTGAGGTTGTCAATAGCATTGATATATAATATTATTGATTATATTTTCCTTAGATATAAAAAGTTATCTATTATGTATTTGGTGTATCATATATCATGATATCTTATCCTGAATATTAACATTTGATTTTTATCAGTGATTTCAAACTGGTGCTAGAAGAATTATTCAAGGAGCGATTAGTTTGAGTAGAAGATTAGTGTGAGAAAAATCTGTATGGAAATATGGTCCCTCTAGTAAGGGTGTAGTGGATGAATGGGAATATATAGGAGTATATGTATGAGTGGGAGTCTGGTAATTAGGTGTAATGTTTGAATCTTTTCACTGATGAGACATGGTGATGCTAAGTTGTGTATCTTAGGGATGAGACGTTATATGGTTGGAAGGTTATAAAAATCCATTATTTTCAAGGTATGAATATGATCCATTTTCTATTGGAACTTATATATTTTTTGTATTTTTTCAGTGATAGATTTTTGAGTACATCTAGTGGGTGTGTTGGTGGACACTACCACTACCACCAGGAGTCTATTGGGTTGTAGTGGAACCCTGGTGAGGCAACCAAATTTTTGTTAGGTTCTAAATACAGTTATAGGTATTCATTTTTCTTAAAAAAATATTAATTTAGATGGGTTAAAATTTTATTAAATTTGTTTTTACACCTTATTTCATTCTAGGAATATTGTGTGAGTTCTCTCCCTCTCTTCCCCTTGTTCTTATTCTGTTCAAGTTCACGTCTCCTTTATTTTTCCCCATATTTGAGTTTCATCTATCCTATTGGAGATATATGGGTAATACCACCTCTCTGCTTTCTTCTATTCTTAGGTTTCATTGCTTCTTTACCATGAATCATTAGTCAATCCCTAACATATGGGTTTTTCATGTTTCATTATTTCAATCATTTGAGGTTGACTCAAAAGAGGATCTTCAATTTTTATGACCCTACTAGGTCTATATATTTGGTCCCATTATTTCTTATGAGTTTCTAAATGTGTTGTATGTATCATATGAAAAATGATAAAAATACAATTTTTATGTACTAACTAAACTATATTAAATTGGTTTCCCTAATTTCATATGGTATGATTTAAAATTAATCAGTCTTGAGTGGTTTGTGTCACATATGTGTTGAACCCTTTAATTACTAATGACTAAATATCCTTTGAATTTAAATGTGAAACAATGCCTTTGGACCCAATATTAGTTCCTATGATTGAGAGAGGACCATGGGAACCCAGTGTAGTTCTCAAGTTTAATCATAGGTAATAATTGGTTTGAAAACAACCCAGTATATTTGTGATAAATCCTAGTAATAGGAAATTTACATAGGTTAATATATTAAGAGTATATCCTTGAATGTCCAGGATAATTATATATTCTTTATAATGATTTTAAATAATGAATTGTTCATGCTGATGGTTGTTAGGCATGTGGTGGTACCCCATCCATATAGAGATTACTAGATGTGGTATCTCATTCACCCTGGTTATTATTTTTTATCTTAGCCACCTAAAATGTGATGATGTTCGATCAATCATCATGAATAAAATGAAATATTTGATCCTCGTCCACATAGGGATTTCGTATTGTGGAATATTTTTCACTTATTGTTTCACATGGGTGGTAAATAGTCTTCATAGAAGAGTTTTCACAGTGGAGTTTCACTTAAATGGTAACCTTTTTAAGTTCAATAAAATATATCAAATATTCATATTAGTGGTTTATTAACAACTTGAGATGATTTTCAATGGTACATCATCCACTTAGTGGATGGTGTTTGTAGTGAATTGTGCATAAAAAAATTCATCTCAATGGTGCCTTTTCCAAATTAGGGCATCAATCAGTGTTATATCGTCCACTTTAAGAGTGATATTCAAGGTTCACCATACACCTGGGGTGTATCTATATCCCATCATCCACTCTAAGATCATTTTATAGGTATGAGACCACCTTTAGTAGGTGATTCCTCATTCACCCTTATTGTTAGTTGGTGATTGATTGATCACCCCTATGGATTATATAGGTAATATATCATTCACCTAGGGATTCTAGACAGTTATAGTGTGTTCCATCTAATTGTTATATGAAGATAGATATGTCATTCATCCATAGGTTTTATTCATACCATGGGTGTGCCTTCCCCATCTGGTATTGGTGAATGAGGTATACTCACACATGGTTTGGTGGGAGAACTCCACAAGGTGGAAAGTTATACATTTATTTACTTTATTATCACTTTATATAGATATTTTACAAATATTTAGTGGGATGATTAAGGAAAATTTTGGTGGTTACCTTTTGATTTTTACTCACACTCTACTCAATTGTTCTGGTTCCCAAGAAAATTTCTACTTTTGGGACTGATATATAGACAAGGTTCCTACTATATCAAATGTCTAAGCTGGTGAAGCTTGTTTAGAGTTAGGAAATAGGACCAATCCAGGGATCAAGCCTAGTATAGTAGATATATCATTTAATTTTTCTTACTTTGGATCCAATGTATATGACCTTAATACAGGATACCTTACCTATTTTAATGACATGTATGACATTTGTTTTAACTAATTTTGATAAAACATATTATTAATATTTATTATTTGTTAACATATTATTATGATGTTAATTTAATCTGGTTATTGTATTGTGATTACTACTTATTTTTATTTATTTCACTATGTTTGGATGGTAACAATACCTAAGTCTATAGTCTCCCCACATATTATATGTCAAAACCCACCGATAGTCGGTAACCACTAGCATTCAAGCAGGTTCTCTTTACATGTAAAGTGACCATTTCTAGTAAATGAAGAGGTGAAATGGAATAAGGATATTAAATAATCCATATTTATCTATCCATATGATAAGTACTAAGATGTACCATGATCTTTAAGAGAAATTTTGGTGGGTTAACTTACAAAATGAGATTTCATAGTTAACCTCATAGTGCTTCGTGTTTCATTATATTAAGTAAAATCATCATAAGTTTAATGGGATCATGAAACTATTTACCACACCAACATGGAAATAAAAGAACAGCGTCATGAATATTTTAATTGTCCTTATAAAGACATCTAAAGGAAAAAATATCTGTATGACTTAGGGAATATTTTATTACCTAGACTACTCACTTCATCTCTATTTGGGAATATTTTTCACTCGGTTAACATTTCAAGATATTTGTAAAGGAAAAAGTGAGGCTAAATGCAACACCACTTTTGATCATATATAACTAATATCCAAGGTTTCCTCTTTGTTTTGGAGAACTCTTTAATGTTCCCTGAACATAAAAAAATATTTAATGCAACCTATAAAAAAATATTGATGGAAAATATGAAAGGACTATCATGAAACATTAGTATTTACTATGATATTTCTAAGTGTACTTCAAAGGAGGTTGGGATCCATACCTTCCACTAGTTGAGTAGTCATATAATAACAGTTTCTGCTCATATATGTGGATGGATCTATATAAAGATCTACATGGGAAGAGATTAATAACTCTAACATGTTGGGTTGAAGTAGGTGAATGGTAGGTGCTAATACCTAGACATATATAAAAAATATATAAGGTAAAAACCATTCGGAAACACAGTAAATCTTTTCAAAGAAAATAGAAGGGCTCTGATAGAAATCATTAGAGGAACATTGAGTTTGATATTGGAGAAAAAAATCATGTTATATAACATTATATAAGATTTAACAGGTTTATAAATAATTGAAATATAATCCCTAGGTACATCAGCCACTTTGATATCCAAGAATACATAAGAGTTTTGGCCTATAAATTATTGCTTCCACTAATCCTAACTCAAGTGTATGATTTGATCTATGTATCTCCTTTGAGATAGTACGTACCCAATCTCTCACATGTACAAAATCTTGAGGTGTTATAAATGTATAACAACCTATCTTATAGGGAGTATCTGATGATGGTCTTAGACCATAGAGTCAATTTTCAATTAAATAATATAACTTATATTTTCAAAGTAATTTAGAAAAACTATAATTATGAAAAGGAAAAATGGGAACCTGGGGTTCAAATGAAATAAAATTACCTCCATCTATTCTCAGTAGAGGATATGAGATAAAATTTTTAGAATATTTTTTCTAAAATGTTGAATAATGTAATGATATATACTTTTCTATATGAACTTTTCCTTCTTAATATATAAGATTATCATATTTAAGTATGAGATATATAATAAAACACATGTACCAATTAATAAAAACCAAAAATATTTTATTTTAAAAATATTTCCTATTACATAGTATAAATAAACATACAAAATAAAATTAAAAATATTACAATGGTAAAAGAATAAAAAGCATAAGTATTATTTTAAAATCCATTAGTTTGTGTTCATCTAGAAATATCACCCCCATGAAAAAGCACATTAAAAAGAAAACATAACATTATAAATATGATAAGAATTTTAAAAAATAAATTGGGAACAATGAGAGAAACCAAAGTGAATACCGAATGAATTAAATGAGAGATGTTTATAATGTATATAAGACTAATTCATTGGAATGGTAAACAGATCATTAAATTATATCCTGACTACTAGAATAGTAACTTGACTAATGGAATTGTAAAATTAATTGTATATAATATTTATCAAGGATAAACTAGGTAAAAATAATTATCTTACTCCCAAAAATTTAATATTCAAATTAGGTAACTCAAGGAAATTATATGTATATATTTTTAATAAAGATTATTTTACCTTATTTTTTAAAAGGTAATATTTTTATTTTAATATTTAAATATTAAAATTACCTCAGTTAGAAAATTATTTTTATAAAAATAATATAATTTTAGAAATTAGCCTTTTAAAAGTATCTAGGGGGACTTTTATTATTACTCTAAAAAATCACTTTTTAAGGGAATAGTAAAAGTATTGTTTTCCAAATATCAGATGTTTTATGGAAAAATATTGATGTAATTTCTAAATTCTAAAAATATAAATTATTCCATAAAATAACTATTTTTATCCCTTCTCCACATCTTCTATATATACTATTAAGTTCAGCATTATAGTGATTTAAAAGTCATAAAAATATATAATATCAAAAAAAAATTCATAATGTCTTATAAGACCACTATTTCAAGTTATACTTTTGAAATGATATGTTTTTCATTATTTTGACCTATAATACACCCCCTCATCAAGTATAAGTACCCCTCTCACCCTCTTGGAAAACTCGTTATATAATTCAACCCTTTTCTTAAACCCATAAAAATTATCTTTTGTAAATCCTCTTATTTTCATTAAAGACATCCTAGTGTCATCCAACTCAATGCCTCAAGGTCGTATTCATATAGAAAAGGAATAAATATCAATCAATGAGAAAACATTATTTAGTTTTTCCTTTCACTTTTCATATTCTGTTATTCTTTTCCAATACACATCTCTAAAACAAACCTTAAAAAATTATTTAAAAACTATATTAACATTATATTATAAATATTAACCTACTATAAATATTTTATTTACAATATATGTATACATATATCTCTCTTTATTGCTTTTACAAACTCATTTTAATTGATGATTTAATGGCTTGGAGGACGTTTAAAATTCTCTACATATTACCACCTTCATGTATGGGTTGAAAAATTAATTTAAATGTACATATAATTAATGTAACATATTTAAATGATTATAGAGGTAATTTTATTAATGGATAAATAATAATGAATTAAAACCATAAAATCGAAACACAAACATAGTATTTAAAGAAAGTTGTCATCAACAATTTCATTTTAAAAAAAAATATTTAATAAATAAATTACAATCAAAATAAATGATCAATAAAAATATAAAATAATATTATACCCCATTTTATTAAAGTTTTAATAAATATTATTTCAAAACACATGGGGTGTAAACATGAAAATACAAAACAGAACCTAACATAAGGGGAATCTCAAACCCAACTCTTTCCTTCAAGTTTATCTATCCTTCCAACAAAATTACACTATTTTTCATAAAAAAAATTAACTTTCATTTAATTTTCTTTAAATTTTGATCTTATAGGTATATATATGTTTTTATTTCATTATAATGAATTCTTAGCTACCTCTAACGATTATGGATAAATATCTTCTTTTCAAACATCTTATTGATTATTGTTATGTAATTTCTTCTTCTATTTAAGAAATATAAAATTTCATTCCACAATTTAATGTAAAAAATGAGATATTATTCATTTTGTACTCTCTAAGATTATCCATTATTACATGCCTTATGATAACATTATCAAGCCTGTTATTTTCTCATGAGTTTTTTATAGTTTATGATTGATATGTGTTTCATTTTGATATATCATTCTTAATTATGATCAAATTATGATGTGATGGGTGGGACCATATTTATATATCCCTCAAATTCATTTGTAAAAGTGATATACCACAAGAGATTATTACTCTGGAACATGATTCTAGATTTAATCACATGATGTCGTTATCTTTTTTCACATATGTTGTGCATGAATATCATGCTATATTTGATCACATTTTATGTGTCGGCATAATGAAAATATCAGTATCCCTAATGATACAATATTTCATAATAATGCATGAAACACATTCCATTTCATTTTTAAATTACTTTCATATACTTATTATAATGATACAATAATTATAATATGAAGATGATTATTTTCTCACCCATGTACAAATATTGATTCATTTCTCATGTCTTTTATATTATCCCTCCCCTTATAGAGATTTTAGATCACCATTTTTTTTATGTATGTCCTTGTGAGATTAGATGTATAAAATGGATTATGAAAATCTTCATAAGGACTATAAATATGTATTTAAATGAAGATTATTTTTTTATATATATTCTTATTTTATAAACTAATTTTTTTCTGAACGCTAAACTTATCTATTTTTTGAGTTGTGTGATTATATATGTTTACGTAATAAATGATGTAATAATTATGAATGAAATATAAAATTATCTATATATATTAAATATATATATATATATATATATTAATGAATATGAATATGATTTTATTATGATTAAGAAACCATGTTCTAGATTGAATAAGGAATTCTAATGGAATATGAGTTTTACTTTTAATGGATGGGATGAATCATAAAAAAAGGTCTAGAATTTAATTTTGAGAGTTGGAACAGTTTATCATATTTTTTTGGAAAAGATTTAAGGCTAGGGAGGTATCTTGTGAGTTTAGATTAGTTTCTAGATCATTGGTTTTTAAATACCTTCTTTTAGGAGAGATAGTGTGAGGTACATGGTTGGTGCTCGGTTACTGTTAATTGTACCCACAAACCATGAAGCCTTTTAATACTAGAACATGGTTATTTTTAACTATGTGAGGTGCTCTGGAAAACTATATGGTTTGGTGTAGAGTTATATAGGTACTCACATGGTTATTTCATGGTTTTACTAACTATGAAAAACAGTTGTATTAGGTGAGGGTGTGTGGATAGTGAGGCCCGCACAGTTGGTGCATGGTTTTCCTAACCATGCCACTAAATATTTCATCACATTAATGTTCTTGGAAAATTAGTTCCCCCCCTCTTATTTTAAAACCAAATTCCTTCCCCTTTTCCCTCAAATATGCAACATCCTAGTCATGGGAGACCTCCTCTCCTCTTCTATTACCCTAGAATTTAATGTCTCTCCTTTTTCTGATCTTTGATTTGACAATCATTCATTACATTGGATCACTCTATGATATTATATAAATCCTCTTTTTCATTTCTCTATTTTCTTCAACATATTTGTTTTTAGATCCATGTGATATTATTTTCCCAATTTTTTGGTTTTTTTGTGGTTTATCATTTCTTATTGTTTCATATCAAACCAAAGACAAATATTGGATGAGGAAGCTTCCTTATCATGAGGTAGGTTGTGTAATGATTTTCCCTAAAAGTTATTAATGTTTATAAAAAATTTGGTATTCCAAGCATCGGAATTTACAATCATTACTCCTAAAATTTATAAAGCCTTAAGTTAATTTCATAGACCATAATCATGATGTTTCATAACCCTATTGAAATAATTTGAGGTTGATGACCTCAACATGAGCTACCACTTAAGGTGGGTTGAATTAAATACTAATATCTATCATTTTTTCCTTATTGACTCAAACACTAATTTGGTTGTGTTTATTATAATCTGGTGAACCCTATAAACTAGCTATGTAATTGATACACCCCTTGATGTGGGTTGTATTGTATCTTAATTTAGAACGACAAAATGAAGTATATAAAATTTGAATGGTAAGGTCGTGTCACATATAGCTTATTAAATTATAAATTTCTTCAATAATAAATGGGATTAAATGAAGGGTAAATGAACTCAACCCAAACCACCTCCATTGGGTGGGTTTGATTCAATTTATTTGACTACCATTATTACTTTATAATTAAACCACACCTACATATGTTGACCATTCCACATAATATTGAAAGGTATGGAAGAATTAAATGAATTTATAAATGGTTACAATATCATCCCTTGGATATTGTAAAGGTTTTGAAATAAATGAACAATTATAATAGTAAACTTATATGGATACACTCCACTTGACCCATGTTTATCATTTTAAGGGGAATTAACTAATATAATTATTAAAGGAATGGTTTGATTAAAATTTAAATGGATTATTATCTTGGATTAAATTAATTTATAAAAATAAACTATTGATTATTATTATAAGACCTTGGAAATTAATTATTGTGAAGTCGTTAATTGATGTTTGAAAAGGTGATCATCATTATTTAGTTAGAAATTTTGGAGATGGCACTCCTCATCCTGTGTTGGGAATTGTTAAACATGAAACTTCACACCCCCCCCTGATTCAGGATTTTTTACTTGGATCTTTTTATGATTTTTTGGTAATAGAAGGAAATATTTCTCCACACCCCCTTGATTTAGATGTTTGAACTAATTCCCCCTTATTTAAAATATAATACCCTTATGATATATGGTTCAGACATTCTAGATTAGGTCAAAGTAGTTATGGTCGATCATGTATCCCATGAGGACTCTAGGTTCAACATGGGTTATATTTACATTACTACTTTGTATTTATTATACCTACACACAATTTATGTTATATTAATAGAATCAAAAATATTAAACACCATTTTTGGTGTCCTTTTGAGTTCTAATCACACCATATTTAGGCCACCATTTGGTACCTGAAAAAACTCCTTATTATATGTTAGGATCTTGTTTTGTAAATCTCTTTTATTTCTTTTTTCAAGCTAGGACTTTGCATGGGATATGTGGGATGATCATATACTCATAATGTATTTAGGAGTTGTGTCTTTTGTTTGTTGTTTTTTCTATCTGGACATTATATATGATTTACATGTTGTCTCCTTATCTGATTCGATTGTATGTATCATCCTTATGTATTACAAGGTATTATTTTATTATCTATTCCTATGTTTTCAATTATTTTATTCTTTCACTATTTATATCATTTTTTTATTCCTGCATTTTATGTAGTATTGGTCCAGAGGGTATTGTCTCTACAATGTACCATCATTAGACCATCGCTACTAGTTAGAAGCCTCTAGAATATGGAGAGGCATTATTAAGGCCTTGTGTCCATTGGGTTTGTTTACCTATGAGTCAACCGGGCCTAGGATGTCTCAAAGTGCTATAATAGGTTTTTCGTTCCTTGTCTTACTGTATTGGTCTTGTATATAGGAGACAAGAAATGTGTCAGGACTTGGTAAATATCTCATGCAAGGGAATGGAAAACCCATGCTTATTGGAAAGATTATTTTTATAGTGATGGGACTATTGTTCATAATTTCCACCATTATAGCTGATTATTTTTTTCACCTTGAGTGACTTTTGTTATTACTTCTCCTGGTTAATAATTTTTAGAATTTAACTCTTGGCCTTGTATGGAAATAGAAGAGGTGCATCTATGAATTATTTTAGGTACATGGTATTCACATGTCATTAGAATGTTTATCTTTATACCTTGGATGTGTGATTATTTATCATGTTTTCTATATTTCATACTTGTGTGATTATTTCTAGGTCTACCAACATTATTAGCTGATGTGATATCATTCTATGTTATAGTATATGGTTGGTTAAATAATGTTCCACTATCATCCTATATGGTGTTTCCTATATATATTAGTGGTAGAATTATATTTAACTAGTATAACATGCATTAAAGAGATTAAATGGTTTTAAATGAGTTAATGAATTAACAAAAAATTTTATTATAATGTTTAGGAAATTGGTTTCTTTTTAATAAATTCAATTTATTTATCATGGGTGTCAGTTAAATGGAGTACGAATTGAAACTCAGAAATTCGGGTACCTTCTTAAATTAGAAATGGTGACCCATATAACTAAGTTCTTATATGTTTATATGTACCTTTTAGTTTTTCCTAAGCACTCTATACTTAAAAAATAAACCAACAGAAGGTGTGTTAATGTCTTAATAAATTAACTATTAATGGGTTTCACTTAAATGGGATGATAATTTTAATTTATAGAGTGTTTCCTCCATAAGTTAGGAATGGTTTCCCAAATAACTGAACTGAGGTTAGCATGATTGGACCCTTTTAGGTCACCTATATTATTATGTGCCTCTTTATTTAACCCCTTGGGGTATATTGACATGAAATAGGGATTATTATTTAAATTGTTAAAAACCAATCATATTATGTTTCATATAAATGTTTGGAGTCATCTTATTTGACTAGTCCATTTAATTTGATAAAAGATATTTTTTGATTTTAGACCTTATTGATAGGTGGTTTTAGTTAATTAAATGGACAGATACAACCTAAAGGGTGTTTTCCTTCATATCTTGTTATTGAAATTTCCATTAACTAAGCCAATTATAATAAATTTTTAATAAATAAATAGTAAAAAGAAAATTAGGAGGTACATTTCCAAGAATTCTATATGGTTCCAGTTATGTAGAGTATCATGTACAATTGTACCTCTATAATCAGGACTTGACCATTCATTTATCTATGTGTATTTTATATTTATAATAAATATAAATTTATTTTTTGGATTAAATAAAACCTTTTAGGGGTTTTTATAGCACATAACCTTGTGTAAGGATTAGTTCTAATGTTTCCTTGAAATTTGCATTAGATGTGAACATGGAAATTACCTATTGGTCTCTAATGACTTATTCTTTTTTTTTAACCCATAATTTAGAAGGCTAAGGCTAGTGACCTTTTAGGAATAAATTTTTTTAATGAATCAGTGCCTTATGTAAACAAGGATCTATTCACGTGGTGGTAATGACCTGAGAGGTACAAAGCATTAGTATATTATTAAGATGAGTTTTAGGAAATGTATAGGTTTTTTGAGGAATTTTATGGCTTGGGTAAGACTTTTAAGGATGAAACAACACTCTATTGTAGATTGGCGGCCATTCAGTAACTGGAGACTTGTTATATTCGAGCATTGTGGATGAAAGAGATTCATGGGACTAACATTCCTAGGTTATGGTCTGCCAATAAGTTGTTCGTTTGATCTTTATTTAATTAAAATGATGTGAATCAGAGTGTTTAAATCTAGGCTAATCTTCTTGTGATATAATGTGACTCTTGGATGGTTTTTTGTGTAATATTTTTCATGTTGATAATGCATAGTGTCGTTGAGCCTATGAATTAATAAATGGGTGTGCATGTTCTTCTGATACTATAGATGTATGAATTAATACACATGGTGTCTATTGAGTCGTGTTATATTGAAGAGAGATGTGTGTGGTTCTATGATAATAATTCACGTTTTCTAGTTTTGACTAATGTGATTTTGGTGATAGATTGAGCTCGTTAGTTTATGACTACATGAAAAGGGTTCAGGAGTTCTTGAAGGATAAATTCGTGGTTTATCTCTAAAGTAGAGTATCATAGGTGTTAAGATCCTATTTTAATAGAGTTCTGGACTTTATAGGTTAATATAATACTAAGTTATCCCAATTCTCATGATGATGTTGAAATGGATTAGGTGTTATAACACCACTGATCTTGTTTAGTTTTAGATTTTATACATGATTTTGATGATTTATGTGTACCTGACTTAGAAGGAACGACATGTGTGTATATAAGGATGATATTTTATAGTTCAATTATATGTGGTTGGGTTTTCTCTCTTTCATTTTGGTGTTTTGTATAAGAATTTTGGCCATATCGAGAAACTGTGTTCGGTGGTTGGTAAAGTGGATACCAAGGGATAAGATTTTGTTCTATGTAACGTGGTGACTATGAAACTCTTAGGATGGGTAGATTCATGTTTGTTGTGATAAGAATATCTTTTATGGTATATAGAAATATTCCATAGAGGACCATATGGTAATGGTTATAATGGATTTTGGAATCTGGTGATTTGGTAAGTTTGAGCCTTCTAGTTTTGAAGGTGGCATTTAGATAAAGACCATTATAGAAGTTTTAACTAAGTATGGATTCAAGATTGAGGCTCATAGTGAGTAATAAATCCATGTATGTGATGGTTTGGTAGCATTTATGTGCATTCAATGGAGCTCAACAGTGAGATGGTTGGTTGATTGCCCAACTATTGATCAATAAAGGGAGTTGAGGTATGACTTCATTACTTCTGTGTTAGAAACCATGGATAACCTTGGGATCTAAATTAGTGTGATCAACACCCTAACTTATGTGTTAGATGTTAAGTTGAAAATAATTTAAAAATGTCATCTTGTAGTGGATTGACTAATTTTTTTGTAATATAGTATTTATGGTGAGATAATATCGCTTTGTGTGTGTTATATAAGATGATTACATTTCATGGTATGTCCAATAAAATTTTACTTTAGGGTTGTGATAAATGTTTTGGGAAGCTACGGATCAACCATGGATTAATAGTGGTAAACATTTGAGATTCCAAATAGAGATGTTACTTAGGACAGGTTATAAACTGTGGGAAGCATGCTTGAATGATCACAGGATTCCTCGAGTGTTATGGGCATCATGGCCAAGTATTTATGAAATTTTAGTAGTTATAGTCTAATGTTCCATAAAAATTGGGATATAGGTCATTTGATGGTTTTATGTACATGAATTTTGAATACAATTGGTAAGAAACAATTCTAGGAACATTATTTTGGATATGACAGGAGTGTATTGGGTTTTGGTTGAGGCCTTTTGAGATATGGTCATTGTTCTTATGCCATGAATGGAAATGAGTTCTATCTAGAAAAAAACCTAGTTTAATTAGTTGGTGGACCCATGTTTATCCTTAACATGCATTTTAGGAGACCTGGCATCAGGGGATGGTTAAAAGAAAGTATAGTATAGTGTTAAAAGAGAATATCATGGGGAGATAAATACACACCTATCAATAAAATCATTAATTAATATCATGGTTTCTGTTTCCACATATCATGAATGGGTGATAAGTAAAATCATCAATGGTTTATTTTTGATGGTAATTATAAATAAAATTTTAGTATACTTTTAGTCAGGATATGATAATTCCCAGTATCTTAACTTCATCTTTATTACACTAAGATAACATCTTCTATATACCAAGAAAATAAAATGAATATTCTAGATTAATGAAGGTACTCCTTAGGAGTTTCACTCAAGGAAAAATTTAAGGAAAGTTATATAGTGTAGAAATAATTGTAGGATGTTGGAGGATAACCCTTTTGTGATAAGGGTGTTTAACCTAGTTGGTATAACCATTATATGATTGTTTGGTACTATGATGTCATTAGATTAGTCAAACTGAGTACTACCGGTTTTTTCAATGAGGGGCAGGTATAAGTTCGAATACTGACTTGGAGGAAATCCATCTATGTGTGTTTGGACTATAATATTTTTAAAAAATATAGGGGTGTGTATAGGTTCCCATTTTGTTAAAAAATAATGGAAATGAGTAGGGGATAGTTCTGATAGGAAATATTGTCGAAAATTAATTACATGATACAGTAAGTATTCTTAAAATATTATGGGTGTTCCTTAGAATAAAGGCACTATGATATATTTTTGGGGATGTGTAGTATGATTATGGTGAAAGTTTTCAAGAATAGTTGGATGAATGTTGTTAGAATAGAGTTCTCTTAAGTGGTTGTATGTGTTCGATGAGGAACTACATCAGAAATATCATTGGGATGAGATGGGTGTAGTCTTAAGTAAGTTATGGCTTTTCAAGGAGAATACATTGTGAATATGACAAGATTAGTCTATTATAATTCAACCATTTACATAAAATCATGGATTGAGTTTATTTTCTTCATCTGTGATCAGGAAAATAGATTTCATAAACACTCTAGGAATGTCGTTAGGATGCTAAGAATATGCTTCTACATCCAATTTTGATAGTGTAAGCACCATGTTTTGAAATTAGTCCTTGTAATATAAATCCTATAGTGGGAATAAACATAGTACTATTGATTAAATAGATGATTCAGTGATCATATCTCATGTTTTATGGGATCAGGTAAGTTCCATCTTAGTGTTTTGTGCATAGTTACAAGATTTAGATCATGTTTTTAGTCGATTAAGTCTCATATATTTAATGTGGCATGTGGAAGCTCGTTGGACATTCAAAAATGGAACATGGAAATTTGAGTAGGAATTAAAAACTAATGTAGGTAAAATTATTCAATTAGATTAACACTAAATATTCTAATGGAAAATAATTTTTCAGATGGGGAGTTTGAGAGATCAGGTGTTTTGGATCGAGTTGGAAATTCCCAGTTAATTTGACTTTTTTAATGGATGGTCCAAATCACAAACCAAGATTTATAATATAATTATATTATATATAACACATAAAATAATTGTTGAATAATGAATAAGGATCAGGATTTATATTGTGACTTCAGGTTAGTTTTGGGAGCATTGGGCCTCAAAAACATGGTTTTTGGTGAAACAACCCAGGGTGTATAGTTGGCGCATGGTTAGTGCAAACTGTGAACCCAAAACCTCTCAACCTTGTTGTATAGAATCATGATTAATTTTTTCTTTGTTTGGAGATCTATAAAATTATGTGGATCATTATATATTTACTGATGGTCTCACATGGTTGGAGCAATGTTTGACTAAACATGCACTCTAAACATGTGAGGTGAGGGTGTGTGGATAGTGAGGTCTTCACAGTTAGTAAAAGGTTTACGTAATCATGATTCCAAATAATCCATCTCATTACAGAGCCTATAAAATGAATCTTTTTTCACTCTCTTCTATTAAACCCAATTTCCTTCTATTTCTCTATCATTAGCATAGTAGACCAGTTGTGGGAGCTCTACACTCCTCCTCCCTTCATCTAGGTTTTTATGTTTCTCTTTCATCCAAGCTCTAATTTGACAATGATTTGTCACATTGGATAACTCGTGATTTCTCTATCAAAAATCTTGATTCCTTTATCTATTTTTTTAAATTTATTGTGTTTTACTGCCACATAATCTCATTTTGACTTTTTTAGGGAGATTGTATGGTTTCTCATCTTTACTCATTTCATATTGAACCAATTGTAAATATTTTATGACTGGAGATTCCATAGCATGATTTAGGTGGTATATTGGTTTCCACTAAATGTATCACATGTTTATAAAGTGTTTCCATTATCCAACAAGATTAACTTTTCTTTTATTGATCCTAAAATGTTTAAAGCCGTAAATTAATTAATTAGAACATAACCTTGATTTTATATGGCACCTTTAAAATTGTTGGAGGTTTTAAACCTCAAACTAAACCATCAATTAAGTTGGGTTCAATTATATTCTAATAATTATCATTCTTTATTTATTGAAAAAACCACCCATTGGGGTGTTTTTCTTATATTCCCATGACTCATATGCCCTAGATAAGTAATTTAATACCACTTGAGGTGGGTTGTCATGTCACATAAATTAGAACAACTAAATGAATTAAATGAAATGTGAATGTTAAGACCATGTCACCTAGGCCTTATTAAATTGTTAATTATTCCCATGACTAAATGGAATTAAATGAAAGTTTAATGGCCTCAAACAAGACCACCTCTATTGGGTGGGTTAAATTAAATTAGTTTAAATACCATTATTTCCTTGTAATAAAATTACCTCTATGTGTGTTGAGATTTCCAATTGTTAGTGGAATTCATAGATGAATTAAATGAATTTTTAAATTGTTTGAATACCATCCCTTGGATCTTGGAAAGGTTTTATAAAAATTTAACTATTTGAATTATAAAATGATTCAAATACACTCTTAATGACCCTTATTTATCACTTGAAGGGGAATTAACTAATGAAAAAATTACAGTAATAGTTTTGTTGAAAATAGAGACGGATTTGTCTCTTATATTATATTAATGTCTTAAATTCAATACTTGGTTTTTATTATTATAATTGGGAAACTTGTTTCTTCGAAATTGTTAACTGATGTTGTATAAGGATCTAATCATCATTTATTTTCAAATTTTTGACATGGAGAAAAAAATAATTTATTGGAAATTGTTGCCCATGATATTTCATCCCCCCTTTGTTCAGGATGTTGGACATGGTTCTCCTAATAATTTTTTGGGAATTTTTGGACATGAAACTCCATGAAACCTTGGTTTAGAAACTTTAACCAATTACCAATTATTTAAAATATTATACACTTATTATATATGGTTCATACATCTTAAATTATCATAAAGCTGGTATGGTCGGTCATGTATCGTATAAGGAGCATGGGTTCGACATGGGTTATATTTAAATTTTTTATTTCTCTTTATAATAATTTCACATTATTTATTTTATATTCATAGATAGAATAGTATTAAACACTTTTTGTGGTATCCTACTTATTTTTACTCAAACCATTCTCATACCTCCATTTGTTAACTAATAAAAACTCTTGGTTTTAGGTTAGGATCTTAGTTTTTACATATTTATTGATGATTACTTCGGGCTAGGACTTGGCATGGGTGATGTAGGAAAAGTATATTCATGGACTCCCAAAAAGATTTGGGTATTTTTATTATTATTTTATTCTATTTAGCCTTGTTGTGTACTTTACCTTCTATTTTCATACTACTCTAAGTATATGCATCATCTTTATGTATTCCATGGTGGGTTTTTATTGTCATTTTCTAGGTTTTCAGTTATTTTATTCTTCCTTTATTTATATCATTTTTTTATTCCATTTTTTTATGTAGTAAAAATTTATAGCTTATATTCTCCCCACCAAAAAGTCATTAAACCCTCACTTCTAGATGGTAGCTTCTAGTGTACAAGGAGGCACGTTGGAGGCCTTGTAGCCACAGGGTCAGGTTATTAATGAGTGATCTAGGCCTGAGACATCACATTATGTATATAATTTAGAAATTTATTTTCATTACATTATCCAATAATTAATAAACTAATAAGTATATTCTTCAATATTTTACAAATAATGAATTAATTAATAGAAATCTCATAATAGTTTTAATTACGTGATGATATTGATATAATTTTGTTAATTATCAATTTTATATATATGATTGAAATAATTATATGTTTGGTCAATTGATTGGAAATTTTTATGATTCATCACTAATTGGTGTTTTAATTTTATAGATGAATATGACCAAAAATACATGTTCAGGTTCCCTATTGAAAAGTGGGGGAGAACAGAAATGTGAGGAAGTGCATCTGGAAGGATGTTCTTAGCATGATCCTCCCATAGAAGTATCTATGAATATTATAGAGGAGAATATTATAAAGATATGGGTTAAGCTTTCTTAGACTATATATTTGAAACCTTCTAAAGGTGGATATAACATGGAAGATTTTTTTCAAGACTTTGAGGTACAACATACTTCTATATTTTGAGAATATGTTATACTAAGAGGTTTTTAGAAGTTTCAAGTGGGGATTGATCAATTTCTAAAATAATTTTATTCAAATCTTGGAAATAATGTATATATTATTGTTATTATGGTTGAGAGGGATTTTTTTAATATAAGTTTTCTGAAAATGTTTTTTTTTAAAATAGTTCCAGGTTAAAAAATTATGAATGTCTGCTAAATGCGGTAGTGCATCTGGTGCCTTTAGGCTCCAAGTGAAAGGAAGCAACCTCGTTGCTGCCTTTCTTCTAAAAGAATTTTTTTACTATTTTTTTATTTTAAAAAAAATATATTTTTTTATTTTTTTGTTTATATATATATATTACAAAAAATTCAGCAGAATTTATCTACTATTTAATATCTAGAAATACTGCCATTACATCAGTCTAGATTCTGACAGAAACTCTCACCAAGGGCTCCATTTTATAACATAGATTTCCCTGGAAATTCTTCTACATTTTTGATTTGGGATTCTGGTTCTCCCATTACTGCATAGAATAATATGCATTTCTGATGTGGTCTTCAGAACTATTTTATGTATTTGAGTTTTAAAGACTATAAAATATAAAATATTAGACCAATATAAATGAAACATAAAACATTGATTAAAAATATAATAAATAGATAAAAATAAAAATAATTTACTAAAAAATGTTATTGAAAAATAATTTATAAGATTTCAAAGGAACAAACTTGAAACTTAAAAATGTTTCAAATACAAGGATTTGAAAGCCTAGAGAATATAAACTATAAGACTAATATAAATGAAAATTAAAACATGGTTTTAAAATATAATAAATTTTTTAAAATGAAAATAATTTTGTAATAAATGTTGATGAAAAATAATTTCTAAGCTTTCAAATCCACGAACTTGAAATATAAAAAATTATCAAGTATGTGATTTTGAAAGATGATAAAATATAAACTATAAGACCAATATAAATGAAAATTAAAACATGGATTAAAATTATAAGAAAAAGTTGAAAATAAAAATAATTTCTTAAAAATGATGATGAAAAATATTTTATAATCTTTCAAAACCACCTATTTGAAACTTAAAAATATTTCAAATATGTTGTTTTGAAAGACTGTAAAATATAAGCTATAAGAAAAATTAAAAGGAAACTTAAAAGATAGATTAAAAAAATAATAAATCATTTAAATTAAAAATAATTTCATAATTAACTCATTAATTATTATAATTAATAATTAATAATTAATATCTTTATTACTAATTAACTAATTATTTATAAATTATTTTTTATATTTTTAATATATGTTTCAAGATTCATTTATATTCATATTATAGCCTTTTAAATCAATGTATTTGAAACAATGTTAAGTTTCAAATAGATAGTTTTGAAATTTTATAAATTATTTTTCATCAACATTTTTATGAAATTATTTATATTAAAAACTATTTATTACATATTTAATCCATGTTTTAATTCTCATTAATATTAGTCTTATATTTTATATTTTATAGTCATTTAAAATAATATACTTGAAATATTTTTAAGTATCAAGTTAGTGAATTTGAAAGCTTATAAATTATTTTTCAACAATATTTTTTACAAAATTATTTTTATTTCAGACTATTTCTTATATGTTTATTCTGTGTTTTCAATTAAATTTATATTGGTTTTGTATTTTATATTTTATAGGATTTCAAAGCCACATATTTGAAACATTTTTATGTTTCAAGTAGGGTCCTTTGAATGATTATAAATTATTTTCCATCAACATTTTATATAAAATGATTTTTATTTTCAACTATTTATTATATGTTTAATCGTTTTTTTATGTTTCATTTATATTGGACTTATAGTTTATATTTTATAGTATTTCAAAGTCACATACTTGAAACAGTTCTGAATCCCACATTGGAAATGCGGAATGTTCTGTGCAGGAAAGATAGAACGAGAATCCCACATCAGAAATGCATAAGGATTTCCCAGGAAAACTCTCTTATAAAAGGGAGCCATTAGAGAAATATTCTCTCAAAATCCTGACTATTGTAATGGAAGTACAGTTATATATTAGATAGCAGATAAATTATAATGAAAAATTTAGTCTTACATATATATATATAAACAAAACAAAACAAAAAATAAAAATACAAAATTTTAAAATACATAAATAGTAAAAAAACATTTAGAAGAAAGGAGGCAATGGGGTTTCCACCTTTCACCCAAAGCCTAAAGGTAGTAGCTTCTCTTCCTCCTTTAGCACACATTTATAAAGAAAATAACCTACACTAATTTAAACAAATTCAAAAGACCTATATTAAAAAAATACTACATGAGGGTCCATTAAATCACTATAAGTATATTCTTATTTAGGAAAATATGGTCAAGGGGCTGACCTGTGATTCATTTCATCCACTATTCTTCAAGATCTGTTAAACATATTCTATAATAATATATTAGGTTAGGTGTATATAGAGATAAATCAATGTATCGTTTTTTGTTATTGATTATGAAACATATCATTTAATGATATCCAATTCTGATTGTAAAGACCTGACCCCAATTTCCCGCAGTCGGTTCCATATTATAATACATTATCATTATTAAAAGGAATCAAATTCTGAAGGAATGAGTAGTTTAAAAGTTTTGAAAAACTAGATGCATACATAGGTTCAACATTACAACTTGAAATGGAATACAACACATAAGTTTTATTGGGAACATTCACAACTATAAGATTATACCTACATGTTATTTATACAAAACATCTTCATTTCCTAAGAAAATGAATCATAAGAAAGTGGTAATATCAAATTCTCAGTAAGGGTAATAAATACAGAGGAAGATATCGTAAACATAAATATGAGGCATGATGAATACCTAAAAACCCATGCCTTTAAAAAATAATCTTGAAATATGAAAGGATTAAGAGAAAAATAAATTATGCTATAATAAAACGTAATCAAGGTTATTCAACTAGTTGAATAACCATTAGAACTATCAATACTAGTTTCATAATTATATAATTTATAATGTGGGATATCATAACTATACTATCAATGCCTCGTGTCAAGACAATAAATATCTATTTTTTAAGCCCTTGTGGCAATCCCATAGTTTGTCTAATGAGACCTACCGATGCACCAATGGGACATAGTGGACCCCATGCTGAACTTACTAAGTCCAATTAATTCCTAATACGAATGAGGATAAACATAAATAACATATACATTCACATTGAAACTAAAATATAAAATGTAAATAACATTCTATGATCATTAAGCACTGACACTAACAATTTGAAGTAAATAGGTGAATGGTTTTAAGATATAACATCCACATTCAAAACATAGTAGATGATATTATAAAAAATTAACACCATTTAAAAATAATAATCAACAAGAGTGTTGAAATGGGTGATAATACACTTTTAAATTCACTGAGTAATTCTGGTTATAAAACCCCTTTTATTTGGAAAACAGTAGATCTTTTGGAAGAAATATCTCTATAAACCTAGAATTTATTTGTGTTAGATTTATAATAAAAAAAGGCTTATTTTATAAGAATAATTTTTGTTAAAAATAGATTATATAGTCTTCTTAAAAATAAGAAATAATTGAGAAATTTCCTTGAATAAGGCTAGTATTTCAAGAAGAATATTTTGAAAGTTCCTTTAAAAACGTGTAACGCCCCATAAAATAAAAAAGTATTATAGTTGTTAAACATATATAGAAATATAATATATAATTTATGTTGGGTAAATAATAATATATAATAATTTCATTGAGGTAAGTAGACAATAAAAGTTACCTGAATGGAAATAGAGGTTTGGGTGGAAAACCTTTACCTTAACTCTGAAGGTGTTCCTCACTTGATCTTAATGACCTGAATAATCAAATTTAGGTTCATAAAATAAGTATTATAGAACCTTTACTTCATTTCATTGACTTATTATAACTTTATTAGGTTCATTCATGGATTTTTTAGGGGTTAATATATTTAATTTCATTGTTTGGGAGTGTTTTCTTCCTTGGTTTTTATGATTAGTTTACTTATATTCATGTATGGATAAACATGTAGAATGAGAATGGTTTTACAGAAAATAAGTTTTAGGATATTAATGAAAACCCATAATATTACATGTTTATTAAATTCATTTTTTTATTTTTAGTTAAGATTAATCATTATATAAAACATTAGTGACAATTATTTGGGTTAATTGGTGATTTTTTATCACAACATAATCATTTTGATTTATAATTTAATATCATGGGTATACAAGGATTCCAAAACATTACATAAGTTATAAAACATATATTATTATCTGGTTAAACAATAAAAATTGTTTCATGACCTGAATTGAAGATTGTAACAGAAATTGAAAACTCATCATCCATGAATGTGATAAATCAACACATGTCGAATGGTGTTTTCTTTTCTAGAATAAAATAAGGGGAAAGGAGAGATGATGAATAATTATTCCTTTATCATTAAAACATTATAGTAAATGTATCTTACTAGATTCATCACAAAAAGTTTGATGAAATGAGGTGAGGAAAGAAAAAATAAAAGAAAGGAACTTCAAATAAATAAAAAGTTAAGAAATCCATAATAAACATTCAACAGTCTAGCAGTGTCACTTAAAAATTCAAAAAATACTTTCATGAGAGAAAAAGGGTTATCTCATCATTATTACATAATATGGACCATATTTCGGATATTTAATGACATATCCGAACATAATATAATTGATATTAAAAAAAATAACATAAAATCAAAGCTTGAAAAAGAGAAGGGTGGTAGATTCCCTTACCTTGTAGAGTAACTCCTAAAACATAAAGGATGTGAACTTGGGGGCTTGAGAAAACCTTGGGAGGAATCCTATGGAGATAAAAATACCAAATCTTCAAGGAATATGAGTTTATAATGAAGTAAAATGAAGAATTAGGGGTATTTATAGTAAATTAGAGGAAGTTTTTTATTAATTTCAAAGGACACCTCATTAGTGGTTTTTGCAGAACCATGGGCTTGCCCAAGATATTTGCCCATGGTATTAGACACTTGGGAAACCTCATATCATATTTTAATTTACACAATTTGACTATAATTTTATACTAATTATTACATCATTATGATGACATTAAACATACTGAAAACTCAAAACTATATTTTTAATATTCATGTAAATTTCATGTATTTTAGAAAAATCTCAAAAATTCATCCCAACCATTTTTTGACGAGTATAATTCAAAAAAGAAATCCATTTTTTGAATATAATTTTTTTAATATTTTTAACTTAATTTTTAAATAAAATAATAATTCATTCCAAAAAAACGACTTTAAAACTGTAACTCCTCGTATATCACCTTGAAAATTTAAATTGGGTCCCATAAAATTGTCTTATAACCAAAAGAAAATAAATTAAAAATTTATGATTAAATTTTATGAAAATAAATTTCCATTTTAAATAGTTAAATTAATAAATAAAATTAATTAAAATATTTTGGACATACAAACATACAAAAACTTATAGTATGATGTTTTTTCACATATAAGATGTCTAAATTGTATTTATACATTCATGGGTGTAGTTTCTATTTTTTGGCCAATTTATTATTTATTACTATTAATTACTATTCATAAGGGTATGTTACTATTCTTAAGGGTATGCTACTATTCATCCAAAACTAATTTGATTCTATCAAACTCTAAATATCATACACAACACAACTGTGTATATCAGTTTTTCAAAATTAAAATCACATAGGTGGAAAATTATGTTTACAGGATAGGTTATAACAAAGTGGTGTTTTGTAAAGACTCGGTATTCCATGCATTAAACATTAAATTTATTTACAAAATCTTGGGGTGTTACATTATCCCTTCCTTACAAAAATTTCTTCCTCAAAATTATAAGAACGTTTCCTCACAAAAAGATTTGGGAAGTTATTCATCATAAGATCCTTAGGCTCCCATGTTTTCTCTTTAATTTTATGGTTTTACAAAAGTATCTTTACTATTCAAGTTGTTTGATTCCTCAAAACTTGTCCTTTAGTATCCAAAACTCAGATACACTCTTCATAGTAAGATAGGTCAGGTTCCAATTTTATACCTTCATAAGTGAGGACACGTGTTGGGTCTGGTATGAACATTCTCAGTAATGAGACATGGAACACATTTTCTACTTTAAATAGGCCAGGAGGTATATCCAAATGATATTAAATAACTCCAATTCTCTCCAAAATTTCAAAATGGATTATATACCTAGGGCTCAGATTCACTTTATTCCCAAATCATATAACACCCTTCCATAGAGATAATTTTAATAAAACATGATCTCCCACCTAATATTAAAAATCCTTCCTTCAATTATTAGTATAGCTTTTTTGGTCTTCTTTGAGCTGTTTTGATATGTCCATAAACTATATTTACTTCATATCTTAGCACAGGTTGCATCATGACATGATCATTATCTTTTATCATCATTTGGGGTATATTACTTTGACGATTGGGACATTGATTTACATAGTGTCCAATATCCTTGTAGATGAAGCATTGTACATTAGAAACCTTTTCTTTCTCTTATAATCAAAAAATTGGTGTCTTTTTTCTCTACACTTATAACAAACTCTCATTCCCTTCAAGAGTTTACCAGGGTGATTCTTTCCATAGTTATCACACGTAGGAAAACCCTTCTTTCCCTTTTTTCCTTTATCCATTTTTTTCTCTATTGTTCTATTTTTCTTTTGCTTCCCTTTAAATCCCTAAGACTCATATAAGTCTTTAAATACCTTGTTAACATGTGATACTATTTCATCATATGATCAGGATACTTGGGAGACTATATTTTTTTAATTATGTCTTAATACTGTAAATACCTAGAAATTTCAAGGAAATTTTTTTTTTCTTAAATTATTTTGAATTTTACGAGTCCGCAATTTCTGATGGCGCCTGATTCTGAGGCCCAGAGTGCCTGAAATGATCCGCCGAAGTTTTGTTAAGCTTAAATTAACGCGCTTAAGCAGTTTTCTTGAAAAAAGTGGAATAACTCTTAAACGGTTACTCGGATCAGAAATATGAGGTCATTGGTGCGCTCAGGATGGCGGGTTTACCATAGGCACAACTTAAGTTTAGTCGGTGCGGGCTTCTTGTGAAAAATACCAAAAATGGATTAACAGTAAATAAAATAATTAAATAAATTATTTTATTTTTCAAATACTTCTAACTCACAAACGGTAGCTCGGATTAAAAATCTGAGACCACCGCTGAACTTGTGAGGGAATGCATTGTTGAAGTAGATACTAACTTTGGTCGGCGTGGGCCAGCAGAAAAAGTTAGTTTTGGCCGCAAATAAAATAATTAAGTGACAATTATTTCATTGTAAAATGCATAACTTCTAAATGGTGAGTCAGATTAAAAATCTGAGAGTAACGTTGGGTTCGTCGGGGCGTGTTTCACCTTGGAAGATCCTAACCTCGACCGGCGCAATTCGAGGGTGACTAATAAAAATTTTCCAAACTTTTTTTCGGGTACGTTCAGTAAACGTACGTTCGGAATTTTATATCTTTTGAACCAGTTCTCGGAATTGAAATTTGAGGGCACCATTGAACTCATAGCGTCGATAATTGCTTATTTAGACTTTCACCGCAGTTGCGTTCAGATGAGTTTGGAAGTTGGTTTTTGGATTTTTATTAAAGAAAATAATAATAAAATTAAGTACAAAAATTTATTTTATTTTTAAGATGTCATGTGTTGTGTGTGTGGTTAGTTGGTTAAAAGCTCCACTTGGGAGTTGGGGTGGGGACCACCCAAGCAGCATAACCTCACACAAGAGGTTATGACATGGGGTCCACACGTGGATTAACCCCCCACTTAATGGGGAGGGAGAAGAAACCCCTCAACCCCCCATCAATTAATTTTTTTTATGTGACGATGTAAAATTAATTGCTCTCAATTAATTTTATGGGTCAATGTATAATTAACTATTGTCAATTAATTTTATGTGTCGACGTGAAATTAATTGTGTTCAATTATTTTTCTATGTCAACATAAAAATTAATTGTTGTCAATTAATTTTATGTTTCAACATAAAATTAATTCGTCTCTTATGTTTTGAAGCAGGATGTGTGGGGGAAACTTCATGGCATCCCTCTCTTTTAACTGTGTCAACGCACCTCTTAAATTGCACCAATGAAATTTAATTCGCCTGACCCCGTTTTTAAATTAAGTAACCGCATCGTTGGAATTTAGGAATGTTCCAAATAAATGAACACTCATAAATTCAACGATGGTTACTTATCTCTCCCCCTCTCCTATATATAGGGAGATTGGGAGAAGGTTTTGGGATGGATTCACCAAGAGATGAAGTGCTATTAAAATATCATGACACCCAACACTTGGGGAAACATATCCTCTCCAACGAATAATGCGAAGAATTTTGGCGATGATCTTCCACTCGATTCTTCTTTGAACTTTATTCCCCAGAAACCTACCCTCTGCAACGTCGTCAACGAACCGACGCAGCTCAGAACTGGGTACGTGTGGTGGACATGATGAATGGCGGTCTTCATCATCTTCCTTCCGTGACTCTGCCAACGAGCAATGAACAAGAGGTAGGGGTTTTATTTTATTTTAAAGTATTAAATTTTCCAATGTTCTTCCTTTCTCTCAAAATAAAGAATGGTGGTTGTTGTGCTTCATACTTGTGAGAACTAATTGCTACCACAATAAATGCGGAGGGTCCGGGCCAAACCAACATGGCCCAACCCCTCCGTTGTTCTTTTTGTGATCACTCCACAATGGCATGGAAATGAGATGATGACGAAGAAGGCGGCGAACAAGGGCCATGCTACCCACGACCTCCGAGAACTACGCTGCCCATGAAGCCCCCTGGCGCGCACCCAGCGCCCCGCGCCCCTACCGACGTACTGCCGGCGCACCCGCGGCGCCCTGCCAGCGCATCTTCGGCACCCTGCCGGCGCAACCCCGATGCCCTGCCGGTGCACCCCTGGCGCCCTGCTGGCGCACCCGGCACCATGCCGGCGTAGCCCGGTGCCCCCCGACGTGCTGCACTGCCAGCCCGGCGCCCCTGCCGGCGGCCTTCCCGGTGCACCCCGACGACCCTGTGACGCCTTACCGCGCTACCCGGCATGCCCCCGCACGCTGCCTAGCGTTCGGCACCCTGCCTGGCGCACCCACGCCCTGCCCGGTGCACCTGGGCTAGCCCTGAGCCCAGTTTACCCGCCCGCGCCCCGCGCAGTCTTCCCACTGACCTCTCGGTCACCAACCTGCTAAACCGGCTCCTGACGCCCCCACGGTGTCGCCAGTCGAACCAGCCTGGTCTCCCGGGACGAGTTACCGAACCGCCTACATGGCGACTATCGGGCTGAACCGCTCTCGCGGTCCGCTGGGTCGGGCCTAGTGGACCAGGTCAAAACATAGCGGGCTGACTCGCCCAATGGATATGGTCAGACCCAGCGAGTCTGACCGGGTCGACCGAGATATGGTCGGACTAGTTTGGTTTAGGCCGAGTTGGTCTGATTGGGTCGGACCGGACCCGGGCTCATTACCGGTCCATTACCTTCTTGGGCCATATCATTAGCACCGGACGTCCATTTGATGAACCCTCAGCGGTGTTGGTAATCTTGGAGCATATCTGTCCCTTTGAGTAGACCCCATGGGAGTTCGGAATACAGTTGAGATATGGTCGGGTTGGTTCGTATACGAAACCTATCGGGCCCTCAGAACAAAGAGGTTAATAACTCACGGACCGGGCATCTGATTGACGCGTCGTCTGTTGCGTTAAGACCCCTGTGACGAGGCGGCCCTTTGTGATACTTCTTCATGGGACTTTGTGATACTTGGAGTATCGACTAGTGGATCGTGGAGCAGATCCTCTCGGAGGCGAGAATACGGAGTACGGTGACCTTGTAGCTGGCTGAGACCTGATGACTGCTTTTCCGATTTGATTCAGAGTGACTTGTATAGCCTAGTGGGGAGCACTAATTTGTGAGGTGGCAGACCTATGGCGGAGGAGAACTACTTTGTGAGGTGGCATACCCATGGTACTTGACAGGAGGAGTACCTCTGTAGGCTATGTGGGGGAAAACTACTGTGTGAGGTGGCAGACCCATGGCGGAGGATCACTACTTTGTGAGGTGGCAGACCAGCGGTACTCGACCCTAGGAGTACCTCCGCAGTCTAAAGTTAGTGAGTATCACCTTAGAGTCATGACAGGACTACTGCGCTCAACAGAGGAGGAGTTCTCCAGCAGCCGTGTTTTCGTCATCGTGGATAAAAATCCTAGTTTGAGCTGAGTCAATGACCTTTGTGTTTTCCTCATGATTGAGATGGGTTACATGATGACTTAGGTATATGTATGGGCATATATCTAAGTAAAGGTTATCTGTTGAGATCTTTCTTTTTGGTTTATCCTTGTTGGATTTAGTGAGGCCTTGAGGGTCTTGGGGTCCCTATTGAGTATTTTTATACTCACCCCTGCACGGGCTATGCCCGCACCTTGTTGTGTTGGATGCAGACAATGGACAACAATGATTGTGGTTGAGGCTTGTAGATTTGGACGGTACCCGGAAGTGGACTTTACAACAAGACGGTACCAGGAGGTGGACTTCAGGACATGACGGTACCCAGAGGTGACAGACAGACGTGGAGAGTTGAGGTGGCCATTTGTACCTACCCTTCAGGTAGGAACTCCGTAGGATGATCCAGGAGTCGCTCGACACCTTCCAGTTGTTTTGTCTTTTTTTCCTTGTACTTTATGGATGGGATTTTATTTCCGGCCCCCTTTACTTTCATCACTACTTTTGTATTCAGTTTTACATAGTGTTTTGCTTAGACTTGTTCTCTGGTTGTTTTTTTATTTGCATTTCATAAAGACAATGCCTTCCCTTTTTATTAGGATTTAAGCCTTTTGTGCTAGTCACCAGCCCCTGGCCTATGGAAGGTGGGCTTGGGGTAGTCACGGCCTGGGCCCCAAGGACGGTTCGTGACAAATACCATGAGAGATAAGATCTTTATTACAATTTTCATCACATGCATTAGTGAAGCTCTCATTTCTTATGTTATGCGCCATTTATAATAAATTCCATATAATATATTATATCATAAAACAATGAACTTTCTATAAATCAAAACATGGTGTAGCACATATTGTAAATTTATGCATTGTGAATTGTAGAACCATATACTTTGGTTACTTTGGAAGAATGAAACATATGAAATGGTATATAATAAAAAAACTAAATTATCCTAAGCATATCCCCCAAGAGTGTCAAACCAGGAGTGTAGTAAGGCCCAATGTCGTATATTAGGATACCCTAGTTCAAGCCCGAAACTCCTTGTCAGAGTTTTCCATCCAAGGCACATGTGTGCCAGAATGACATTCATTTATAACATCGAGACAAGGATGTATTTACTAGAAATATCCACATAATCAATTTATTAATAAAATTTCAAGATATCCTTGTAAGTTTATCCTCAAAGACTATATTATGGGTTTGTTCCCTAATCAACATTTTCTAAATCTAGTTTCCAAGTTTTCTACTAAATATCCTTTGATACCAACTATAAAAACCTGACCACAATTGGCTGGATCTGGTGCCTCATTAAATTATATTAGCATGATTAAAAGGAATAAAATATTGAAGGGCCATGTAGTTTAGTATTTTTGGAAAAACAGATACATAAATTGGTTCAATATAACAACTTGAAATGAAATAAAATGCATAATTTTTATCTCGAATGTCCATAACGATAAGTTTAACCCAGCAAGTCATTCATAATAAACTTCTTAATGTCCTAAGAAAATGAAACATAAAAAATGGATGATCTTAAATGCTCAGTAAGGGTAATAAATACATCGGGATATATCATAAACTTAAAAATGTGGCATGGTGAATAACTAAAAACACATGAATTTAAAAAAATAAGCTTTAATTATGGAAGGATTTAGAGTTGAATAAATAATTCCATAATAAAACATAATAATGGGTATTCTACTAGTCGATTAACCACATGAACTATCAATACAAGTTTCATAATGATGGAATGCATAATGTGGGACATCGTAACCATATCATCATGACCTCAATCCAAGAACATAAATATATATTTTTTCAAGGCCTCATACCAAGACAATAGTTAGTATCATGAGACCTAACGATGCATCGAGGGGATATAGTGGCACCACCCTACACATTCTAATTCCAATACATTCCTCATATGAATGGGGATAAACATACATAATATGTACATTCATATTGAAACTAACATATGAAATGTAAATAACATTCCCCAAACATTAATCACAAACATTAACAATTCAAAGTAAATTGGTGAATGGTTTTAAGATAGAACATCCCCAATAAAAATATAGTGGATGATATCATAAAACATTAACCCCATTTAAACATAATAATCAATAAGAGTGTTGAAATGGGTGAAAATACTCTTTAAAAATCCCCGAGTAATTCTATTTATAAAAACATATTTATTTGGAAAGGAAGAGTTCTTTAAAAAAAAATAATTGTATAAAACCTGAGTTGATTAGAGGTAACATTATCATAATAAAAAGAGTGATTTTATGAGAATAATCTATGTTAAAAAATATTATATAGTGCTCTTGAGAATAGGTAATAACTGAGAAATTCCCCTGAATAGGGCTTGTATTTCGGGAAGAATTTTTTGAAATTTATTTTTAAAATGTATAACTCCCCCATAAAATTAATAATGATTCTGGATGGTAAACATATATTGACCACTAATATATAATTTATGAGAGTTAAATAATAATAATTAATAATTTCATTGAGGAAATTAGATAATAAAAGTAACTAGAATGAAAATAGAGGTTCAGGTGGAAAACCCTTACCTTAAGTCTGAAGGTGTTCCTCACTTGATCTTAATGACCTAAATAATCAAATTTAGGTTCAAAAATTAATTATTACAGAACCTCAACAACATTTAATTTATTTATTATAACCTTATTAGGTTTATTCATGGCCTTTTGATGGGCTAATAGATTCAATTTCATTGTTTGGGGGTGTTTTCTTCCATGGTTTTCATGACTAGATAACTTATATTCATGTATGGATAAACATGTAGAATGAGAATGGTTTTTCATAATTGAAGTTGTATTATATTATTTAATAACCACAATATTACATGGTTATAAAATCTAATTTGTTTTTGGGAGTGAAGATGAATCAATATATAAAATATTAGTGACAATTTTTTTGGTTAATTGGCTATTTTTTATCACAAAGAACTCATTTTGGTTTATAAATTATTATCATGTGTATAAAAGGATTCCAGAACATTACATAAGTTATAATGCATATAATATATTCTATTTCAACCACAAAAATGGTTTAAGGACCTTAATTGAATACGGTAATAGAGATTGAAAACCGTTCTTCATTGAATGTGATAAATCAACACATCTCATATGGTGTTTTAATTTCTAGTATAAAATAAGGGAAAAGAAGATATGATGAAGAACTATTCCTTTATCAGGAAAACATTCCATTACATGTATAGTACTAGATTCATCACAACCATTGTATAGAAGGAGTTTAGGAACGAAAAAATAAAATAAGGGTACTTGAAATATAAAAAGTTTGAGAAATCCCTTATGAGAATTCAGCAGCCTAACGACATAGCTTAAAATTTCATAAAATAATTTGACAAGATAAAAGGCATATTTTGTCATTATTACATAATAAGTACATTATAGGGGATATGTAATGACCTTTCGTAGTATAATCCAATTTAAATTAAAAAGAATAATATAAAATGAAAGCTTGAAAAAGAGAGGGGTGTTAGATTCCCTTACCTTGAAGAGTAACTCCTAAAACATGAATGTTGTGACTATGGGGGCTTGAGAACACCTTGGGAAGTCTCATATGGTGGTAAATATACCATATCTTCCAGGATGATGAGTTTGGAATGAATGGAAATGATGGAATGAGTGGGTATTTATATTAAATGAGAGGAAGTATTTTTATTAATTTCAAAAGGACACCTCATTCGTGGTTTTCGAAAAACCATGGTCTTGCCCATGGTATTAGCCCATTAGGACACCTAATATAATATTTTACTATAAAAAAGTCAACCAGAATTTTATATTAACTATTACATCATTATGATGTCATTAAACAAATTGAAAACTCAAAAATTTATTTTTACAATTCATGAAAATTCAAGTAATTTAGAAAAAACCCAAAAATTCACCCCAACCATTTTTTATAGGTATAAGTTAAAAATGAAATCCATTTTTTCAAAATAATTTTCTTAATATGTTTAAGTTAATTTTTAAATAAATTCATAATTTCTTCCAAAAAAATAACTTTAAAACTATAACTCATCTTATAACACCTTCACAAATTAATTTGGGTCCCATAAAATTATCTTATAACCATAAGATAATAAAGTAACAATTTATGATTATATTTTATGAAAATATTTTTCCATTTTAAATAATTAAATAAAACATAAAATTTTATGACGTTCAAAAGCACCAATACTTATACTATTATTGTTTTTAACTTATAATATGTATCAATTATATTTATACATTCATGGGTGAATTTTCTATTTTTTTGGATGATTTACTATTTATTAATATTCATTTCTATTCATAAGGGTATGTTACTATACATAAAAAAACTAATTTGATTCTATCAGAATCTAAATATCATACTGAACGCAACCGTGTATGTTAGTTTTTTTCGAAATTAAAATCACAAAGGTGGAAAAATTATGTTTACTAGCTATGTTATAACCAAGTGAAGTTTGGTAGAGACTCGGTATTCCATGCATTCAATATTAAATTTATTTTCAAAATCGTTGGGTGTTACATAAAGGATTGGTGATGAAGCCCTATGGTACATGGAACTATACACCATCCATTTGAAAATGATAATTTTTATGAAATATAATATACCTTATTTGTATAATATAGATAAAATTATTTACGAAATATCTCCTATAAATGGTAATTTTCCAAATATATAAGCTAGTGTGGTGAAGAGAAACACAATATTCTCCTCCTTTTTCATAATTAAAAAACCTAGACATCTCTCACCATTATTGTAGGATAATAAAATAATTTAAATATCAAGAATGTCATATAAAAAGTAAAATATTACTAATTGAAAAAAAATAGTTGAATGAAATTGAACTCCCCAGATTCCCCCCTCTGATCCACATATAATAGCATAATAACTATAATAATAAAAGAAAACTATGCATTATCAACTGATATACCAATTTGATAGTAGAATAACTCCCCATAAACTCATGTATAAATAATAAGATACCAAATATTAAGAAATAAGCAAGTAAATTATTCCCATTAATCCAATATTCCTTCTCTTGAATAGACAAGATAGTGAATTCACATCATGTGAACTCCTCTTTCAGAAAACAAAAACAACTAGGATCCATGAAACTAGTTAATTATAATCAATGAATTATAAAAGATATGAACTTTATATAAAAGTAACCAAAAGTTATATCATTACCATAAAACCAATAAGAAAATAGTAAATACATTCTCATTTTAAATGATTAAAATTTATAAATAAACTCATACCAATATAGCAGAAGGTTGAACTATAGTAGGTATTCATGTTATCCATATTAAAAAGACTTACCCAAACATTTATACGATATTAAGTCCAACTGGATTCATAAAAGTTCCTTTAGAAACTCATTTTATAAAATGGTTACTCAACTCAGTAATGAAAAAATATTTATATTAAAAAGCCTTCATGTGGCCAAGTGGTTAAACAAATTTTAAATAAAAATCACATGAAGAATAACCAAAATAACTACACTTAAAATAATTAACACATGTCATATAATCACTTTTACCATTAACGAAGTAGTTCATACAGATCATTGGTAATTTCCAATTATAACAAAGACCATTTTTCCTTATTCATTCAAGTCAACCTTTTCATTCACTTGAATTTATCTAGATATTATATTCTAAAAATAAAAAATATTAATCATTCATTAAACATTATACTTCATCCTCTGTATATCTATTTTTCTTTTTAATTTCTTCTCTATTATCATAGAATATTTAATTTGTACTAGAATAAGGGTTATTCATCTTCTCACTCTCTTCCTAATGTTTCTAATTTTCCTCATTACGTTTCATGACTTTTGAATCAACCTTCTTCTTCTCCTATACCACACATTTTTATACTTATTTAGTTTCATGTAAGAATCACCAATAGTGGATAAATTATTATGTAACTCATCAAACTTCTCTTATAAATATTTTATACAAGGAATATTACATCTATAACTAATGATAAAGTCAAAATAAGAATCATAATAGGAATTACTCATCTCATCCATGCTACTCATCAAACATATATTTCTAGTTTTTTTAACGATTTTACCAAGTTAATTAAAGAACATAAGTTGAATGGTGAAATTGATAATTTACCATACTTGTAAATAAAATATATTACCAGTTTCCATATCATGTATACATTTATCAATTGAATTTGAATATTTAGTACTAGTCCATGCATCCATAAATTTAATATATTTATTCTTAAACTTATTTCCTTTTATTTGAATCTTCATCCCTAGAAAGTTAGTTTTTATATTCCTTTTATACTTACAATCATACAATCAAATATCTGAATTAATTAAATTTATATAAAAACTGCCATTCTTGTTTTCATAATCATCCATTATAAACTTATTTTTTTATCTTCTAGACTATTTATTATTCTTAACATAATTTTAAACTTATTTCAAAACCATGGAAAACCTATATTTAAAATTCTTTAAATAACATGAATCATCATGTAATTTCCTATCTTGATTTCCACATACAAGTGCCCTAAGCTAGTTTGTGACCTGACCTTAAGTGTGCATCTGCATACACCAGAGGTAGCCGACTAGCAGTGAGGGTCTAAAATTTCACATGGGGAGACAATACCCTATTTATCATAGCAATACAATAGTAAAAATAAATAAAAATATCTAAAATAATATTCAATAATTAAAAAAATTGCAACATCGCATTACTATCCTAAAATAAGGGAAATGACCATAACCAAAAGAAGTAGATATGTCATGCCATAAATGTTTCAAGTTAAAAATGAAACCCCAAAATAAAGACATGCTGACAACTCCAAAGTATTCCCCAATATCATGTCTGGTTTCGTCATCCATGCTACGTCCTAAATCCTAACTCAGCCATCTAAAATATGGTTCTTTCCCCTATTCTGACCTATAATCATTAAGTCTATTTGGGTACGAAATAGTGGCCTGATTACATTGTGAGTACAACCCAGTAGGCCACCAACAATAGTTTCTAAATAAATATCCAATATATAAAAGTGTATGCATTTGTATTAATTACAAAATAAAAATGATATAATATATAGGTTTCACATTTTTTCTTGTTTAATTAACCACAGTATCCCTTGGGTTCATGATGACACCCTAACCAATAATATGTACATAAGCGCATGTGGGAGTCTGAACCATACACCATATTGATATCATAATTATTCATTTATGGTCTTTCACTATTATAATAAATTAAAATTTGATTTGGGTTCCCTGGATCATTAGTTTGGGTACCACTATCATGGATACTTGGAGTGTGAATCTAGTATCATTATCTCAGGAACATGGAGAATCATTCCAACAGAAATATCATGAGTACATATAGCATCAATCTAGAACCAAAATATGAAGTACTTAGAGCATTATTCTACCACCAATTCACATGAAGGCATTGAGGTCCTAGTGATGTAGTCTAGAATCACATGGGTACTCAAAGCATCATCCCAAAACCAACAAATCTATGTTCTCATTTTCATATATATATATATATATATAGGTTCAATATCAGTGACCTTCTTATCAATCATTCACAAAATGGTTCACAATTTCATTTATCAAACACAACCATGGTTCTTTACTTTTATCACAAGGTAAAATATAAGAAATTACCCCATTATTCCATTTATCCTCAATTATTACACAACTAATTAACCCTCCAAGTTTAATCTAATAAGCCATTTAAATACCATTATCAAACCGTGAAACATAGATTTTGTTCAATTAGATAAACACAGTATTTCAATTTTTTCATTCCATAAGTTGTGAGTTCAAGGATATTGGAACACACCAAGGTTTTCCATCAAGTCTAGTCTCATAATCTCCAATGGATCCAATGGAATTGGAGAAGGGTCTCACTATTTATTTGGATTCAATTCACTTTAGATATTTAAAATAAATTTCACAACATGGAAACACAATGATACAACTAAATATATGAGAAATGTATCACGAATATGGGAAATCAAATTTATACCACTTACCATAGTATTTTGTATTTTATATCACTCAAACATAGTCCTTAATTTGAGGTTAAATGGTTGAAAATGAATAACGACACTCTGATCCTCAATAACTAGGCGTCTATTTCCAATTCTAAAATTGATCCAACCATAAAAACATCAAAATTCCCATCATGGAATGTGAATCCATGCATAGAGGATTAGATATAAGATTACAGGAAAGAGAAAAAGAAGAAAACTAGGAAGAAAGTAAAATAATAGATATTTACCAACAAAAATGGATTTCTAATGTGATTTGAATCACATAAAACATTTTCTAGGATAAAAGGGAATTTCCTATAAAGCTTTGGGAGAAAAGAATTTCAAAAATCCAAGTGATCTGGGAAAAAATGAGGACCTTATAATTTAATTTGAATTAGATCCAAAAAATTGTGGTTTCCAACTGTATGTAGTATGGTAAGGTTTCATAGTTTGGGAAACCATGATCCAATTATGTGGTCATATTATCTCAACAAAACCCTACGATTGGATTTCTCAAATGGTTATAAAAATTGTATGTAAACCATATCATAGAAAAAATATATTCATGGTTGGCTCACATGGCTAGAAAAACATTGTGCCACCCATTTTTTCCCCTCTATTCAATAGATCACTATTTGGGTGGATGGATGCACAGTTGGGTCAAACCATTCATCACCACCACCACCCCCCCACCCCATCCAGAGGCTCATAATATAGTGTATGATTTCCAAAGGAAAACCACTCAATTTTCCCTAATTTTTCACCAACCATGCATAGCCCCATGGGATTATAAAAAATTTCCAAATTTATTCGAAATGACCTTGAAGAACGACCCAACCAAAGACCAAAAAATGTGTAAAAGAATACCTCAAGTCAACTATGATCCATCTCAATAAATCCCTTGATCTTTCAATCTCCCCACCTTATAATAGATCATCCATGATATGTACTACCAAGAATCACTAAAATTCTAAGTTGAAAATTTTAGGACATTAACCCCATGTATTTGATTCCCATTCCTATGTTTCCTTATGAACATGGCCATGCTACCACATCACTCAGACTAATAGCACATCCTTTCTTGACAAAAATTTCTCAACGTGACCCATGACCGGAATCAGATACTCTACAAAGGACATGTCATCTACAAGCTCAATATAATCAACATTGAGCATGTGAAAAGTGTAGGGGTGATACTATCAAAGCTATAAAAAATTAAAAATATCGTCAAAATAACTATACCTCTGTGGAATAGCTAATAAATACAACACAGTCTGATACACTCCAAAACTGTAAAAGTTTCAATAAACCTAGGCACCAACATTCCCTTCTTTTAAATCCTACGATGACCCAATCTCAACAAAACCTAAAAGAAAACATGATCACCCACTATAAACTCAATAATTTGAATACATATATAAACATAAGACTTATTCATGCTTTTCACTAGGCCTATATGTCTATAAATCAACAAAACCTTCTCTAATGTCTCCTACATGAGACTCAATGCTAAAAAATCAGACTCACCCACCTCCATCCAATATAATGGTAATCTACGTTTCATATTATAAAGTGCATCATGTAGTTTCATCTATATACTCTCCTAATAATTATTTTTATAGGAAAACTCAAGGAGTGATAATTAATTCTCCCAAGACACACAAAAATCTTGCACATAATCTTGAAGCATGTCCTCTGGTAAATGAATAGTTTGTTCTCATTACCCATTTGTGTTTGGATGAAAGGACATACTCAGAAACACATAAGTACCAAGAGAATTTCATGCCTTTCTAGAAGTTTGTGGTAAAATGTGGATAAAAATAAAAAATTATGCTTCATGAAACCCTTGAAAATGTAAAATCTCTCAAACATACATATCCACCAATTGATTAAATAGTAAATTCTCCCTACCAAGCAAGAAATGTGTTGATTTCATCAACCAATCCACAATTATCCATATAAAATTATAATTTTGAGTGGTCCTTAGAATACCTACCTCAAATTCCATGGTAACATCATTCCACATCCATTTTGGAATGGAAGATAGATGTAACAAACCACCAGGTTATTGATGCTCATCTTTCACTTGATGAAATGTGTATCATCATGTCACGAAACATATAATTTCCTTTTTCATTCCAAGAAACCAATACTATCTCCAAAGATCATGGTACATATTGCTCAAAATAGGGTGAGATTACCACTTTGATGCATGAAAATCACAAACCAATTCCTCTCACATACATGTAGGTATAAAAACACATCCCTAGAAATAGATGATTTCATCCCCATCTATAGTCTAATTAGAAGGTAAATCCCCACCTTCAATGATTTCCCTCAAGTCCAAGCACTCTGGATCCTCATATTATCTCTCTTTGATCTGGTTCAAATGTGAGGAATCCACCAATAAGGATACAATTTTCATCTTCACCTATCCCTCATGAACCTCTATGTTCATCTCATCCAGCAAATTCATTATCCTCTACTCAAAATTAGACTCCTACACTAACTAAGTCTAAGTATTTTGGATTAATGAATCATCTACATTATTCCACTTTCCATGAATATAGGATATCTCAAATTCAAATTATTTCATATACTAAACCCATATCCACTTCCAGCGATTCAAATCTCTCTGTGAAATTATGTACTTTAAACTTTTGTTGTCAGTGTACACAACAAACCTTTCACCCAAAACGTAATATACCTACACTCTTAAGGAGTAAACCAAAATAAGCAACTCATGAACATTCATAGAATAATTTTGTTCATTTATCATCTATTATCATGATCTATACACCAAAACTCGATCACACTATATCAACATTTCACCAAGTCTAATCCCAGATACTTCACCAACAAGCTACAATCCTCACCCAGCTCAGGTATGATCAAAGTTGATGAAGTGGTCAAATGTTTCCTTGACTCCTACAAATAATTCTCACATGCTTCATTCCATTAAACTTTTATACCCTTCTTGGTCATCCCTGAAATTGAAAAAAAAACAAGTGAGAAAAGTCTTGGATGAATCTAAAATAATAGACCACTAAACCCAAAAAGATGTGAATATCAAAACTATTCTTGAGATGCTCCCATAAAGCAACCCCTGAACTTTCTCTGGGTGATATGACCTAAGATAATTACCTTGTAAATCTAGAATTGACATTTAGATAGCTTTTCATATATCCTATGATCACTCAGTATACTGAAGATGATGTCATGATGTTTGGAAATTTATTAATGAGTCTATGAGTACACTATTATTTCATCTCTGAAAAAAATCACAAAATGGTCTGAAAACTAGTGGATGGTTTGGTTCATCAAATCCATAAACATAAAATGATGTTTATTTATTCAAAACAACATCACAACGAACTCATACAGGATATACATACTTCTGAATGAAATTTGTAGTATATCAAAAGGTATCACTCACAAATAAAGATACTCCAACTTAAAATAGATCTAGGATAACCCACAAGCACTAATCATATATTCAAAGAGATCATTGATACATGAAAGGTGATACCAGTTCATAACTATTATCCCGTTTAACTTCCATTAATCAATACATAAACACAATGTTCAATTAGCCTTATTAGAAAACAAAACTAGAGAAATCCAACGTGATGTACTCTGATTGATAAATCCATTATCCATTAATTCCTATAGCCGAGTCTTAAGGTTTTGAAGCTTCACATGTTCCATTGATAAGGATAAATGCAAACTGGATCATCTCTGGGAATTTTCTCAATTATACAATCAACACCAATCTTAGGTGTCATCTTGGAAAATTCTTAAGGGAACACATCTGAAAATTGATCCACTATATGTGGAAATACATCATGCTTCACACCCCCATCATCCAAAAAAGAATCACAACTTGGGAAATGATATCCTCTAGCTTTTGATGAACTCTCCCTTCACGGACTGCTGAGATATCCAATTCTCCATGATAAACATAATTATTACCCTCGTGAGTCATAAAATTTACTCTCTTATGGTAACAATTAATGTGGGATAAGAATAATACAAGATAGTTCATACTGAAAATAAAGTCAAAAAAAGACATTTCAAGTACATAATGTTCCCAAAGAAGGAAATACTCACCAGGCTTGAGGGAAAACGCCTTGTATAAAACAAATTTATTTTGATTGTACACCTAGAGGGGAGTCGATTAACATAAACCTGCTAATAAAACCCACCTTTAACTTCAAATGATTCCAAATTTGATCAAATTTAAATTAATGTGATCATCCTATATAAAATAAATTAATAACAAGAGTATAAGATATAGGAATTATACCCCAAACTATCGACGGTCGAGCCTCGTTATCAATGAGTTCAGGATGAACTACATGTAACTGACCTACTTATCATCTCTATGCTCTAGTCTGGGTTCCCTGAGCTTTAATACTCTATTTATATGGTTTCTATTTCCCTTAATTACCACATCTACTACCCTGACCAACATGACCTGCATAACTCCAATTTTTCAACTAGTATAGGGTGGAATACCCATTTCGAGTACTATAGTTAAGCCTTGTTCATGCATCAATCTCTATAATTAATGGGTTCATGAAATACATCTATAAGTGTCTCATCCTTCTATAAGGTTTTCACTCCACCAGTGGTATGAGAAACTACATTTGAATGTGACTCAACCTACCACACAGATGGAAAAAACACTCAATTACCAACCTGAGTAATCAATACTTCCCATTGGATACTCCATTTTTCACTACCCCTGTTAATGTTCTCGTAGTGATTCATTCTACCCTCAAAAAGTGTACCTCCTAGTCCACCAACAGAAACCAAATTTACTTTACTGGAATCCTCTTTTTGGTTACCCTTAGAAATGAGATCCTGATTCACTACCTCATTAAAATTCTTTAATCTAAAGATGATAACCTTGGAATTAATCTCAAATTTAATTCCATCTTGAAAACATCTCGGCACATTTTCTATATCTCCTACCAGTGTTGGAACAAATAAATACAAGTTGGTGAAGAAAAAAGTATAGTCCATTACTGACATGTTTTCCTAGATCAACTGTATAAACATTTTTTCCCTCTCATGTCTCAACATCACTAGGTAAAAGTGTTCAAAGAACTTCTCCTAGAAGTACTTTCATACAATTCCCTCCAACTACTCAAACTTAGCCTAAATATCTTACCATTGATTTACATTACCTTATAACATATAAGTAGGTAACATGAATATTTTCTCCGTAGGAGTCTCTAAATCATCAAGAATGTTCTAGATGGACTCAATCCGGAACTTAGCTACCCTAGGTCCACTCTCTCTAGAGAATATAGTAGGTTTTTGTAACTAGAAATGCTAGTTCATATCATACATATTCTTTCATTCCCACCATGGGTTTATTTCCATGAAATGCATAAAATGATCAAAGTTCTCATAGAACTTCTCTTTGTCCCCTTCATCCAGAACTATTAGGGCCGCTTTTTCCCAATGTTAGAGGCACATTTTCATCAATTTCCTCATGTCTTCCAACCAATAACAATATACATGGAGCCATGTATCTACAATTCTAAACAAACATCATAGGAAACATAACACATCATTAAAACATTTAAACATAAGATATTCATATAAATTTCTAACAATTAATTTAACATAAACCATCCCATGGTCAAAAATGAGGGACTATTATAGTGCATAACTTTCACTGTCCTAGGTCATAGCTAACATAGGGTAAAAAAAATTCATATTTTTTGTTTTCCCATTATTCACCCACTTTTATCATTTCAAGTTACTTAATTTAACATATTTTATAAATTAATAATTCATCATTATGCACCATTTCTTTTGAATTAATCTAATAAATAAAATCATTTTCATTTCCCAAAACTTGATCTTGACTTTCTTTTTTGTTCAATATTAATATCATGCATGCCACATAAACTCCTTAGGGCCTAGAATGATTCATGCATAGAAAAAACTCTCATATCATACTAAACTGTGACTTAAATCATAGAAAACAATAACATCACATGACAAGTACATCACCAAAGGTGAAATATCGTCCAACAGTTGCAGTAAACATCATGAACAAAAATATCACCCAAGGTACTTGGGTTTTCACCCACATATGGTGTTGGACTCACCTGTTTTGATAATATCAATTCTGATTAATTATGTTTTGATAATCCCAAATGATGTTTATTGATTAAACTTTTCATTACTTTAGTTACTGTTTAAGTGCTTAATGTCAAAATATAAATATTGTTGAAATATGTTCAAATGATATATCTTTCATTCAAGAAAATTTGGTTAATCAAATATTCATTTACTTTGTAATTATTTATCCTAACTTAATCTATGGATAGTTTGCATAAACAGACTAACAGCTACCGATAATGAAAGGTCACACTTATGAAGATGAGCTACGGATACATAAAGGTCACCAGTAAGCAGACAGTTACTATTACACCTGAGCTTCCGATAGAGTAAGTCTACCGGTACACACAAGTCGACCGATACAGAGTAACAGCTACTATTATGAAGTCTACAATTACAAGTTCACCGATATGGGTCACTGGTACATAAGTCTACCGCTACTAAGAGCTACTACTAAAGGAAGTCACTGCTACTTATAGTCATCGATACAAGGAGCTACCACCACACAAACAGTTACTGATACAAGTAAGATACCATTAGAGAGAGCAAAAACTACTGATGAAAGATCTACCGTTACAAGTCCACCACTACTAGTATAATTATACAAAGAGCTACCGATGGAAACCAGTCACTGTTTCTCTAAACTATATCTCTGTTTTGTTATTAGCAACGGTCATATTTTTTGATTTTAATGCAACCTATAATAAATAATGATGTTTGTTAGATGTCAGTAAACCGTACCTCCTACAAATCATTCCTATTTCTTAAGCTCAAGGAACATATAAAAGGGAACCTTGAACTACTCGAATACACATTCTTCAATGCTAATATGAAACAACTTTCTAGATATACATGAGGAGAAGGAAGAACACATACTGAATCTGTATAACCTCCAAATTCAAGGAGTGAAGAGTTTCAATGACTACACCTACACTCAAGCTAATCAAGCTGATCAAGCTGAACCAGGAAGTCAATGAAAAACTGATACTCTGTTTCTCAAAAAACTTCCAGGGAAGTACTCAAGCTTTATATGCTTCAATCCAAGGAGTTCGGAGCTTCACTGAAAACACATAGAGCATTCTAAACTTATCTCTACTTTTTTAGATCTATTGTGTTTCATTTACATACATTTTTATCAATGTGTGTGCTCTCTATTTTTTTAAGCACACGTTGTCTCCTGTGTTGAACTGGAGGATTTCTAAATCCTTACTCAGTATTCCTTACTCTCTTGTATCCCTCTGTGGATATTGGTAGAGGTCAAGTGTGACATGGACATCATGTTTGTTGTTGTTTATCTTTCCCACGAAGAACTATGGTAGAGGTCAATTGTGACCTGAACAGTCTATGCACTATTGTAAAACCCCAATCAAAGGTGTGGATCATTGTTTTTATAGAAATATGTGAGAGGACTAAGTATCTTCTTAAGACTGAATGTCTTGTTTAAATCTTCTGTGCATTTTTATTTTAGTTTAAACTATTTTTAATATTCTGCTGTTAAGTACTTTAAATATAAATATATTTTAAAAATTAACTCGGATAGTTAAACTAGAAAGTGTTTTTATTTATTGTAAACTAGCAGGTTAGTTTCTAAAGCTACTATAATCTTCAAATTAGATTAATTGAAAACTAATCAATCTATTGAGAACCTAACTGAACCTTTACTCTATAACGAATTCACTGCAGTTTATCTTGTTATTTTAATTGGGGATTTAAATAGAAATCATTTAAACAGAAATTTTTAATAAGAACTCAATTCACCCCCCCCCCCATTTTGAGTATCCACTCCGACCAATATTTAATATCAGAGGTTTAACTAAAATATTTTCAAAACACTTTGTTTGTGAAAAGTTTTCAACTGTGATATTAGTTGTATCTTAAAGATCATAAAATTTCTGTTAATAATAAATTTTTATATCTTTATATAACATAGGTGTTATGGATAATATATTATAAGGTGTAGCTACCAATAGGCCACCCCTCTTTAATGGTGTTGATTATTCCCAATGGAAAATAAAAATAAAAATTCATTTAGAAAGTATGGGATTTGACATTTGGACTGTTATAGAGACTCAGTATAAGATTCCTGAAAACTGTTAGAACTACTTGGGATGAACCTATGAAAGATGCTTATAATAATAATTGTAAATAAAGGAATGCCCTGTATTGTGCTTTTGGAGATGAATAATTTAATAGAATATCTTCTTGTAAGACTATTTAAGAAATCTGGGTTACCTTGGCTATTTCTCATGAGGGAACAACCAATGTTAAAGAAATGAGATTAAACACTTACACAATTAAATATCATAATTTTAAAATGGGTCCTGATGAATCAATTTATGATATGTATCTCAAGTTTAATGAGATAGTCAATATAATGATCTCACTTGGAAAAGTTGTTCCATGAAAAGGGAAAATCATGAGGATACTAAGATGTCTGCCAGAAATATGGAGAGGCACATCAGTTTCAATAAAATAATTGTATGACATAAGTTCACTACCTGTTAAAGAGCTGATTGGTAAGTTGATGATGTATGAATAAGAGATGAAGGTAAAAAAATAATAATATGATGAACTAATAAAGAAATCAGTAGCCTTCAAGACCTCTTCTTCAAAAATCAAGGATAAAGAGAAAATTCAAGTTGTAAGTGACAGTAAAAGTAGTGAAGACAGTGCATCTGACAGTGATGCTGAAATAGCTCAGATATCCAGACGATTTAATAAGTTTTATAGGAAAAAGATTTTTTTCAAAAAATCCAATTATAAGGGAAAGTATAAAAATAAAGTTCATTGGAAGAAGGTTTGGAAAAGAATAGATAAAAGTGATGACATAGTCTGCTACGAATACAAGAGGAAAGGACATGTGAAAGCTGACTGTCCAACGTTAAAGTACAAGAAGAGATTTGAGTACAATAACAACAGGTATAAGAAAGCTATGAAATCAACCTGGAGTGCTTCAGAAGACAGTTCATGTGATTATGATTCCACTCAGGATGAAAAATATCAAAAAGCTAATATGTGTTTCATGACAAACACATTTGAGGTAACATTGGATACTCCTACTTTAAACTCTTATTATTCTGGAGATGATTCTAATTCTGATTCTGAAAACATGTCTAGTGATGAATTATTTGAATACTATAACATGCTAAAGGATACCTGCAATGAGCTGAAAGACAAGCTTAAATCCTTAAAGTAACAGCATGCTTTAACTAGCACTATCAAATCGACACTAGAAGTAGAAAAGGAAAATAATTCTTAACTACTCAAAGAGAATACTGAACAGAAATTGTCTAATGAGAAACTCAGTAAAGATTTATAAAAAATTACTAATGTAAAGGAAACTCTAACAAAAATTCTAGGAAAAAAAGTAGCAGCAAATATACTACTTGTTTAGGAGATCAGCCTAGATAGAGACAGATTACAAAAAATAGATTTATTACTAAATCTGGACAGTATGCTACTAGTTCTGAAAATTCTTATGTCTCAACTAGATACTCACATAGTTATTGATCAAACAAAGTTTATCTGTCAAAATTATTTAATTCTATTGATTATATGAAACCCATTAGACAAATTTGGGTACCAAAAGTTCCTCTTGCTAACCTATCTGGACCCATGAAAATCTGGGTACCAAAATCATTTTCTATCTAAAACTGTGTTGTTAGAAACCTGCTTAAATAGTTCTAGTAGGAAGATATGGTATTTGGTATTTTATGTTCAAGGCATATGATTAGAGAATACTCATGATTTAAAAGATTAATCAAATTTAATAGAGGAAATGAAACATTTGGGGATAACTCAAAAGGAAAAATCATCAGCATAGGCCATATTGGTAACACTGATTCAATTTTAATTTCTAAAGTTTAATTTTTTGATGGAATAAAGTATAATATATTAATCATTACTCAATTGTGTGATGATGGATTTAATGTTAAGTTTGAAAATGATTCAGGTAATGTTTTTTATTCTAAGAATGTTTTGGTATTTACTACATTAAGAAATGGAAATGTTTATGCTATAGATTTGAATTATTTTGCTAAGAAAAATATTAACTATTTAAATAATTTTCATAAAGAATCTTGGTTTTGGAACAGAAGATTGGGACACTATAATACACACTCACTTAGAAAACTGACTAGGAAGAACTTATTTAGAGACCTACCTAAACTTGAATTCCTAGTTGAAAAAGTTTGTAATCCCTGTCAAAAGTGAAGGCAACATAAAGTTTCTATTAAATCAATGAAATAAGTTTCAACTTCTCAACCTCTTGAATTGGTTCACATGGATTTCTTTTTACCATCTAGATTTTATAGCTTAAATGGGAAGAAATTTGTCTATTCCCTTGTAGATGACTTTTCTAGATATAGATCGGTATATTTTCTAGCTCACTAAAGTGAAGATTTCTCTTACATTATTAAATACTCCAAGTATGTAGAAAAACTTAGTATAATTAATATTAAAACTTTGAGAAGTGATCATGGTCGTGAGTTTGAAAATCATGAATTTGAATCATATTGATCACATAATTGCTACAATCAAAACTTCTATGCCCCTAGGACACCTCAATAGAATGGTGTAGTAGAAAGAAGAAATATAACTCTTTAGGAAATTGCACGAACTATGCTTAATGAATATGATTTACCTGTTTATTTTTTAGATGAAGCTGTAAATACAGCTTGTTACATTATAAATAGAGTTTTGATCAGACCAGTACTTAAGAAGACCCCTTATGAATTATGGAATAATAGAAAGCCTAACGTTATTTATTTTAAAGTTTTTGGTTGTAAAGTTTTTATTCTAAATACTAAAGATAATCAGGATATATTTTCATCTAAATGTGATGAAGGAATTTTTCTTGGTATTATTTAACTAGAAAATTCTATAGAGTTTTTAATAAAAGAACCAAATATGTGGAAGAATCTGTTCACATCAAATTTGATGAAACTGATCCACATGAACCTAAACCTTCTCTTTAAAATCTTGAAAAATATTTTTCTGTTCTGAACCTTGATGATAAAATTTGTGAATCTGTTATAAAGACAACCAGTTCTGGAAATATTCCAGAATCTACTGGTGGTGAACCCGAACCTAGAGAAGAACCTGAAATTTATAATCCTACCTTTACTAGATCAACTAGGATTATAAAGAATCGTCCTTTGGATGTTGTTGTAGGTAATCATGATAGAGCGACACAGACTAGAGCTTCTCTAAGAATCCAAGTTGAACATCAAGATTTTCTTTCACAATTAGAACATAAAAATATCAATGATGCTATCAATGATGAATTTTGGGTAATGGCTATTCAATAAGAATTAAATCAATTTGAAAGAAACAAAGTCTGGAAATTAGTAGAAAGACCAAAGGATACCATGACGATATTCACCAAATGGGTGTTTAGAAATAAGGTTGATGAATCTAGAAACATCATTATAAACAAAGCAAGGTTAGTTGCACAAGGTTACACTCAAGAAGAAGGAATTGAATATGAAGAAACCTTAGCACCCGTAACTAGATTAGAAGCCATTAGGATCTTACTTGCTTATGCATTTCATCTGAATTTCAAGTTATATCAAATGGATGTTAAAAGTGATTTTTTAAATGGTTAAATAATTGAAATTTTTTTGTTGAACAACCACTAGATTTACAAATCCCCATTTTCAAAATCATGTTTTTAAACTTTTTAATGCTTTATATGGTTTAAAACAATCTCCAAGAGCTTGGTATGATAGACTTAATAATTTTCTTATTTCAAAAGATTATGCTAAAGGAATTGCTAATCCTACTCTTTTTATCAAAAATATTTCCAAAGATGTTTTGAGAGTACAAATATATGTCGATGATATTATTTTTGGATCTTCTAAAAATTCTTTATGTACAGATTTTTCAAATGTTATGAAAAATGAATTTGAAATGATCTTAATGGGAGAACTAAAATATTTTATTTGATTTAAAATTTTTCAAAATAGGGATGGTATTATTCTAAATCAAAGTAAATACACAAAATATTTATTTAAACTTTTTGGTTTGGATAGTAATAAGGGAAGTGATACACCTATGAGTACCACTTATATGTTGGATATCGATGAATCTGGGAAACCAGTAGATCAAACCAATTACAGAGGTATGATTGGAATATTAATTTACCTAACTTCTGATTGACCTAATATTATGTTTAGTGTATGTATTGGTGAAAGATTTCAAGATAATTTAAAATAAGCAAACTTACTTGCAGTAAAAAGGATTTTCAAATATCTTAAACATGCTACTGAGTTAGGTTTATTCTATCCAAAAGGACAATCTTTTGATTTAATAAGTTATTCAGATGCTGACTTTGCTGGATGAAATTTAGATAGAAAAAGAATATCTAGAATGTTTCATTTATTGGTAAATTCCTTAGTATCTTGGTGTAGAAAGAAACTCAACACAGTTGCATTGTCTACTGTTAAAGCAGAATATATAGCTACTGGTAGTTTCTGTGCATAGATTCTATGGATCAAACAATCTTTGTTGGACTATGGATATGTTTTTATACATGTTTCTATTAATTGTGATAACACTAGTGCAATCAACATCTCTATGAACTATGTATCTCATTCTAGAACTAAGCACATTGATGTAAAGAACCACTTTCTATGAGATCACTGTCAAAAGGGTGATATAACTCTTGAATTTATAGTCACTGAATGTCCACTATCTGATATATTTACAAAAACTTTATGTTTAGAGATATTATGTTACATTATAGATGAATTAAGAATGATAAACTATCCACAAACCTCACTGTTAGATAAACCTCACCATTAGAGAAACCTCACTGTTAGATAAACTTCACCGTTAGATAAACCTCCATGTTAGATAAAACTCACCGTTATACATACGTCACCATTATATAAACCTCACCATTAGACACACATCACCATTATAGAAACCTCACCATTAGGATACCTCACCGGTAGTACATAGCGTTATAATCCTCATCGGTAGAATGGTTACCAATATATCACGTTGTTTTAAATTTTTTTGTTTTAAGTTGAGACACTTTATCATTTTAATATATTTTTTATAATTAATTTTTGATTCCTAAATGATATAAGTTGAGTCTATGTCACATTCAATCCACCGAAAAATCAACCCTTCCATGTTCTCAGCTAACCAAGCCTCTGAAATCTTGTGAACCCTACGTTTCTCAATTTGGAAATGGCCCAAGTTAAGAAAATGATAATTGATGAAGGTAATGAGCCGAGTGAAAAGTGAAAAAAGGTGGTTCTGGAGCCACAGGTAGTAGTAGTGGTACCAGTAACGAGAATAGAAAGTATGAGAATCTGCATTTATCAAAGAGGGAAATATTGATTGAGATGGAGATTTGTGCTGAGTAGTTTATGTCAATAAAGTCTCTGATTTTGAGAGTTTTAGAAGAGCAATTATGGCTAGATTGTTTTTCAAACAACAATAGGTCTTATTACCCAAAATTGGTTAAGTAATTTTATGAGATTGTTAGATTTGAAATGAATGAAGATGAGAACAGAACTATTTTTAAGGTAAATCATAAGGAAATATCTTTTTCATCGGCTGAATAGGCGAAGTGCTTGAAATTTTCACATGAGGGTGAGTTTGGATATTTTTCTAAATTAGTACCTACAGCTAGTGAACATTTTGAGTATGAGGATTATTTTCTTTAGTTAACTGGGAATGGATCACCTAGAAAAGTGATTGTTGCTGAAATGGAATGAGAAAACATATTGTTGTTTAAGTTCATTCCACTTGTGATTAGTCCCAGGAGAGGAGATTTTTCAACCCTGAAGTTTTAGGATATATATTTGATGTACTTATTTAGGCATGGAGTAAAGGTAAATCTATGCATATTATGGATGATTCAGATAAAGGATATGGCCAGACCTAAATCAAAGACAAATACTTTGTTCTTTGCTAATTCGATTTCCATTATGTTAAAATTTAAAGGTATTTCTGAATCTGGGGATGAAACTGTTGTTGTCAAAGACAATTTCTGCACTACTAGGACTGTCTACAAGTATACGAAAGTAAGATGGAACCATTGGAAGAAACATTGGGTGAATGATGATAATAAATTGTATGATAAATTTAATCCTATGGAACATCCTTCTAGGCCTAAGGATGAGAGGGATATAGGTCTAGGACCTGATGAAGATGAACCTGCTTATAGTGATGTTGTTGATGATGAGAATGAAGAGTCTTCAGTGGAAGAAGGAGGATATCTTGAACTACCTCCAAGCCCTGCACCTCAGAGTATTTCTTACGGAGGGGCTAGACCTCCAGCTACTTTACCCAAAAGAGAATCAGATTCTGATAGCTTAGATGAGGTCACTTTTAGTTTGAGTCCAGTTATTGGGAATTCTGCAATGCATGTTGAGGATTTTTTAGTTGAGATGCCCGAACCTGCACCTATCCTTGATGAGGCTCTTATTGTTGAAATGGAGATATTTGTGTCTGATTCTTCTAAAGAAGACCTACCTGCTGATGTTGCTATTGATTTACATATCCAAGAGAATGCCAAATTTATGGGGAGCATCCCACCAGACATGGAACTGTATTAGCAGCTCATGAGATTGAAGATTGGATAGAAGACCCAGGTTTTGTAGTTTTTGTGTTGGACTATCCTGATTCTGGAGATGAAACACCCATTAGAAGACCTCATGTCAGCTATGATATCCTTTTGGAGACTTTACCTGAGGATTAGTAAGAAAAGCTGACCTAGACCAGTTGAATTCTGATCTCAAGACCTATTTTGTGGAAGAAATGAGAATAATGGATACCTATTTAATATTATCCATTCAATCTATTATGACTAAATCTGTATCTATTATTTTGAATGAATTCAAGACCTATCAGAGTCAACTTTCAATCTTGGAAGAGGATGTTCAATATCTAAAGAAATCATTTGTCTTTATAGAGCCTTATATGAGTTCTAAATCTCAAGCAGACAAGGATTTGTCATTTGTGAAAAGTATAGTTGGCAGATGGTATCATTTTTTGAGGAATTTAAGAATTCCATGAAATAGAATGTTATCACACAAGACCTTATTGTGAAAAAACTCATTGGTGGGATGACAAAATCTTTTAAGGAAACTATAGCTTTTATTATTGCACCTCTGAGTTCTCCTAGTACTTCTTTAGATGTTGATCAGATTAGAGGTGTGATGAGAGAAGAGCTTGGAAAAAATTCCACCAGTGGATCTGTAGACTCTTCTACCATGACCCAAGTGGTGACTACCACTAGGGATATAGGAAAAAAATTCAGGATTTTATGAGGGAGGCCTCTACTTCTTAGAAAGAAGTAAAGGAAAATGTGGATTACTATTTCCAAAGGGTCTACACTAAGTATTAGCTGACCAATCACTTCAAACATTTTTTAGAAAATTTGAAATTACTTTATGTGACTCAAGCCTTCAGAGAGAAAGTGAGCAAGCTCAGGGAGATGACTCCAGCTTTGGAAAAATTCATGGAAAATAAGGATGACTTCATTTCTTCTATGGAAAGAGGTGGAGGGATTATCATGGATTTCACAAATCACTTGATGCCCTTTCTGCATATTGATGCTCAGCCAATGATTGTACCTCCAGCTTTACCTGCATCTGGCTCTATTGCTTCTACTTTTAAAATGACCCCAGATCAAGATATTAGAAGCTTGAAACCAATGATTACTCAGATGAGTACCCACTAACGGCCAGGAATAATTTTAGTTAATCAACCTCCAGTGGTCATTTCTAGAGTTCCCAAGCCATCAACTGCAACTACTCAGCCTGAGACTACCTCAGATCCCAAAGTAAAATCCAAAGTGGATATTCAGGAAGTGGATTGAGTGGGTCTAGATGGATTTGATAGGGATCATTTGTACATTGTGTACAGTTTTTTTAATCCTTATGTACTTTTGATTCCTTAATATATACCTCTTTTTCACTCTCTTTGTCTCATTTTTTACCTATGTTGCCTACTTAATTCATTTCTCCTTTACTTTTAAACTTTTTTTTACCTCTGGTCCATACTTGTATTGTTTAATTTCCATTTGATAAATAGCTTTCTCTCTTACTCTTTAACTCTAATTCCCCATCTTTTATGTTCTCTGATACATTCCTTGTATCCTTATCTTATACCTCCCTTCTTTTTGCTAATACCAAAGGGGGAGAAATATTTCCCAAGTGGAAGGATTATAAAGGGGGAGAAATGATAAAGTGGGAGGATTCATTATTGTAATAGGGAAATATTATTACCTATGTTGGAACACACTAAGAAATAAGAACAATTGTATTTTATTCTGATAAATTTGGATTACCTGCCATAATTTGTGATTATCAAAAAGGGGGAGATTGTTAGATTCACCTATTTTGATAATCTCAATTATGATTAATTATGTTTTGATAATCCCAAATGATGTTCATTGACTAAAATTTTCATTACTTTAGTTATTGTTTAAGTGATTACTGTCAAAATATAAATACTGTAGAAATATGTTCAAATAATCTATCTTTCATTCAAGAACATTTGGTTAATCAAATATTCATTTACTTTGTAATGTTTTATCCTAACTTAATCTATGGATAGTAATCATAAACAAGACTAATAGATACCAATATAGAAAATTCACTGGTATGCAGATGATCTACCGATACAGAAAGGTCACTGGTATGCAGATAGTTACCGTTACACCAAAGCTACCGATAGAGTAAATCTACCAGTATACACAGGTTGACCGATACAGAGTAACAAATACTGTTATAAAGTCTACCATTACAAGTTCACCAGTATGGGTCACTGGTACATAATTCTACCGCTGTTAAGATCTACCACTAAAGTAAGTCACCACTACTTATAGTCGCTAATACAAGGAGCTACCACCACACAAACCGCTATCGATACTAGCAAGCTACCGTTATAGAGAGTAACAGCTATCGATGCAAGATATACCATTACAATACCACCGCTACAAGTTCAATGATACAAAGAGCTACTGATGGAAATCATTCATTGTTTCTCTAAACTATATCGCTATTTGGTTATTAGAAACGGTCATATTTTGTGCTTTTAATGCAACCTATATTAATTAATGATGTTTCATGGTTGTCAGGAAACCGTACCTCGTACAAATCATTCCTATTTTTGGAGCTCAAGGAACATATAAAAGGGAACCTCGAGCTACTGGAATACACATTCTTAAATGCACATATGAAAAAATTTTCTAGATATACATGAGGAGGATAAGGAAGAACACATGCTGAATCTGTAGAACCAGAACATTCAGGGAGTGAAGATTTTCAATGACTACACCTACACTCAAGAAAATCAATTTGATCAAGATGGAACAAGAATTCAAAGAAAAACTGATACTTTGTTTCTCAAACAACATCCAGAGATGGACCCAAGCTTCATCTACTTCAATCCAAGGATTCCAGAGCTTCACTTAAAACACATAGATCATTATAAACGTATCTCTACTTGTTTAGATCTATTGTGTTTCATTTACTTACATGTTGAGCAATGTGTGTACTCTGTATTTTTTAAGCACATGCTATCTCATGTGCTGAACTAGAGGATTTTTAAATCCTTACTCAATCTTCCTTACTCTCTTGTATCCCACTGTGGATAGTTTTAGGCATCAAGTGTGACCTGGACAGCCTGTGTGTTGTTGTTCAGCTTTCCCACGAAGAACTGTGGCAAAGGTCAAGTGTGACCTGGACAGTCTGTGCACTATTGTAAAACCCCGATCCAGGGTGTGGATCATAGTTCATATAAAACTTTTTGAGAGGACTAGGTCTATGCTTGAGATTGAACCTATTGTTTAAATCTTCTGTGCATTTTTATTTTAGTTAAAACTATTTTGAATATTCTTCTACTAAGTACTATAAATATAAAATCGATTTTAAAAAGTAACTCTGATAGTTAAACTATAAAGTGTTATTATTTATTGTAAACTAGTAGGTTAGTTTAAAAAGCTAATATAATCTTCAGATTAGATTAACTGAGAACTAATCAATCTCTTAAGAACCTAACTAAACCTTTACTCTATTACAAATTCACTACAGTTTAGCTTGTTATTTTAATTGGGGGATTTTAATAGAAATCTTGTAAATAGAAATTTTTAATAGGAACTCAATTCACCCCCCCCCCCTCTTGAGTATCCACTCCGACCAACACATGGGTTAGCTACTTCCAGGAATGAGCTCATGTCCAGGGATCAACTAATCTTAGTCTCCTATCTACCTTTTCCCAATAATATTAAAAATCAAAAAATAAAACTACTATTATAACACTTAAAAATGTCATGTCTCGGTTGCCACATATTGGTGCCCTGATCTAGTTCACTACATCCCCTCAAGAAATTCACCATATATTCTAGAGGTATCCAACTAGAAGTGAGGGTCTAATATGTTGAATAGGAATACTATACACTCTTTATCATAGGAATATAACAACATAAATAAATAAAAAATATCCAAATAATAATCAAGGATAACTAAAAAAGTCCAGAAACACATTATAATCCCACAACATGGAAATAACCATAATCCAAATAAGTGGATATGTAATGCCAAATATGTATCAAGTGTCAAATGAATACCAAAAATAAAGACAGACTTATAACTACCAAGAAGTTATCAACATCAATCTCAGTTCCCTCATCTGTGTGCCATCCTAAATCCTAACTCATCCATCTAACATAGAGATTTTTTCCTTGTCCCAACATGTAAACAAGAAGTCTATTTGAGTACCAAATGGAGGCCTAAATAGGGTGTGAGTAAAACTTATTAGGCTACAACCAATTGTGTCTAAAGCAATATCTATTCTATAAAAGTATATTAATTTGTATCAAGAATAAAATAAAAATGATATAATAAATAGGCTTCACATTTATTATTCTTTAATTAACCACATTATCCTTCGGGTTCACAATAAAACCCAAACCAATCATGCCTGCTTCGAACCATGTCAAATTGTGAACCATACACTATAGGAATATCAAAATTATTCATTTATGTGATTTTATTATTATGATATATTCCAATTTCATTTCAGTGCCATGGAGAATCTGTTTGGTTACCATTATCAAATATACATTGAGCATCAATCCAAAATCATTATCTTGGGCACTTGGAGAATCAATCCAATGACAATATCACGAGTACATAGAGCATTAGTCTATAACCAAAATCTCAAGGTACATAGAGCATCAATCGATCACCAATTCACATGCATACATCGAGGGCACATAAAGGCATTATGGAATCCCATGGGTACTTAGAGTATCAGTACATCACCCACAACTCTTTGTTCACATTTTCACGTAGATATATATATATATATATCAAGTTTTATCATTAGAGACCTTATTATCAATCATTCACAACATAGTGCACCATTTCATTTATAAAACACAACCATGGTTCTTTACTTTTATCACAAGTAACAACATATGAAATTCCCCCATTAATCTATTTATCATCAATTATTACACAACTCATTAACCTTAAAAGGTTAATTCAATCAACATCTTAAATTTAATTATCAAACCATATGACTTTGATTGAGTTCATATACAGACCCAGCCTTTTCTGAAATTACTATTGCATCATTATAAAGATAAAAAACATAATAGTATTACACCATGAGGATATATAGGTTTAGTGTCTTGGGAAAACTAGGACCCAACATAACATTTACAACATCAAACATAAACATTTATTTAATTCCTTCTTCTCTAGCTTCTTATTGGTACTTGACTTCTCATTAGTACATGTAGTCTCCTGAGGATATACATCAAATAAGGGTGAGATAAATTACTAGTAATATGATAGATATGAAAAATATAACAATGGGTAAGAAAAATTATAACATAATCAAAGGATCATTAACATGAGAGGAATAATTAATAAAAGACTTGAAATGTGGGAATGCATAAAAATGAAACATCATGTCTTAGTGGTTAGCTACCACACATACTTGTGAACAAATATAGCATCTTGTTCACAAATAATTTCTCTTTAACTCATGAGAATCATAACTTAAACCAATTCATTGGAGTACTATATAATTCTTGGTGCACCCGTCACATTGAAACATTCATATTGCACAATATAATTCTGTATGCACATGTCACATCATAACATTATCATTATTATGCATGCCACAAAGAACATATATATATAAAATTAACATAACTATCACATGTAAAGGAATGGGTTTCATATAATAATAACTCATTCATAATCTTTGGGTTCTGAAAATAAAGTGGTAATAACATACTTGATATAATAACCATCAACAATAAGTAAGAAGTACAAGGTGTGATTTGAAAGAAGAGTTCTTTTGGAAAACATTTGTTTGACATAAACTCCATTAGAAATCATTTATATCCCATAAAAGGTAATATAATGATGAAACAAATTATTTTTAAGGAGTGACCATACCAAAAATGGAGTGCAAGAGGGATAACCTAAAGAAAGAAAGTTGGGTTCAAGAATTTCCCCTCACCTTGTATCTGAACGCTTCCTTCACTTTTAAAGTCCTGTATAACCACATTATATTCATTAATTAAAAATTCTCGAACCTTTTGTACATGAATATTGTTCATTATGGTATCATTAAGTTATTTTATGGGCCTTTTTATGAGTTATAGAGTTTGAAAACATTGTCTAGGAATGTTCATTTTTACGTTTTTCTTAAGCGGTTCAATTGTATTCATAAATGGAAGTCTGTGTAGAAGATAAATAAATATACAGAACTGATATTTCATGTTATTAATGATATTAAAAAATTTTAAATGATCTTATAATTTATTATATTATATACCTTGTGAATGAATCATTAGATAAGAATTAAATGATGATGGTTTGGGTTAATTTGGGTGGTTTTTCAACCACAACGAACTTGTTTTTTTAATCATTTTGTAATATGTACATAAGTTAGATACAGAACATTAAATAGGATATAAAACATATAACATATACTGTTTCAACCATAAAAATGGTTTCATGAGCATATCTGTAGGTATAATTGGAAAAAAAATAAAACATTTCATTCTTGAATGTGATAAATTAACACCTCACGAACAACGTTTTCTTTTATAAAATAAAAAGAAGTGAAGGGGGTTGGATGAAATAATATCTCATTAGTATCATAAAATTCCATTATATGTATAATAATAGGGATACCATATCATGTGGATGAAGATATGTGGAGAGATAACAAGAAAATAACATGAAGTTTAAAGGAAATTAAAGGAAAAGAGAGAGGGGAGTTACCTCTTGAGTTATCCTCTTGAGATCCTCTTGAGATCCTCCTCAAGGCACCTCGGATTGATATTTTGATGAGACCAGAAGCTTATTAGACGTGGTAGAGGGGCTAGGGAAGATTTTTGGGTAGAGTTTAGGCAAATCTTGAAGCTTGAGAGGTGTGACGAAATGAGGGTGTGAATGGTGGTATTTATAGTGTATATGAGAGGGGTTTTCTCAATATAATATTCATTAATTTATTATATCTCCAAAATACAAGTAATAGTGAGTCTTCCAGGACTGAATAAAGTAATTTTATCATGTTAATCTAAACCAATTCGGCTTAAATTAGTATAAAATAATACAGGACTCTATAATTAGTGTATTTAGCTTATTTGGTAAATTATGGTATTTCACTATTCATAAAAAATTCATGTATTTCAAAAAAACAAAAAATTCACCCCAACCATATTTTGACGTGTATAATCCAAAAATGAATTAAATTTTTTAAAAATAATTTTCTAAATATCATTCATTTAATTTTTAATTAAAATCATAATTTACTTAAAAAATACAGTTTTTAAAACATCTGTTTACTTATTCCAAAACATAGGTACATCAAGCTCTCAATTAAATCCTACATATATAATATCATAGGAGAGGTTACTTTTAATAAGGGTATATTAATATTCATAAGGGTAACATTACTATTCATATGGGTATGTTAATATTCACCAAAAATTAAGTTTTTTCTATTAGACTCCAAAACTCACCCTGAACACAATCATGTATGTCATATTTTTGAAATTCAAACCATAGAAGTGGCAAAATTATGTTTAATGGTGACATAGTATTTAGTATCATTACATTTCATTGTGATTACTAATTTGATTATACTATAAATAATAATTATAAGAAGGGTATTCCATTGAAAAAAATTTGGGTCTCTACATTCTCCCCCCCCCCCTATGAAATTTCGCCCTCAGAATTTCGTTTTACACAAACTGGTGAGGGTACTTCTCCTTCATCACCTCCTCCATTTCCGAAATAGCTTCTTCAAACTTATGGTTCCTCCATAATACTTTGACAAGGTGGGTAGTCTTGTTGGATTTATTCTTATACCTCTGGTCCAGAATCTTCACCGGCAACTCCTCATAAGAGAGGTCATCTTCCAATTGCACCACCTCTGAGTTTAGTACATGTGAGGGTTCTACAATGTACTATCTCATGAATGATACATGAAACAAATCATTAAATTGATCCATATTCAGTGGAAGTGCAAGCCAATTGGCCACGGCTCCTATGCGGTCAACGATATCAAAGGGTCCAATGTACCTTGGGCTTAACTTCCCTTTATTTCCAAACCGCATGAATCTATTCCATAGTGATACTCAAAGGAATAATTTTTCTCCAATGTCGAACTACAAGTCCCTTTGATGGTTTTCTTCATAGATATTTTTCTAAAAATGAGAAGCTTTGATGTGTTTCTAGATTACTTGAACTTTCTCTCTCATCCCTTGCACAAGATCAAGACCGAGTAGCTTTCTTTCTCCAATTTGATCCCAACAAGTTTGAGTTCTACATCACTTTCCATACAAAGATTCATATGGAGACATCTGAATACTTGAGTGGAAGCTGTTGTTGTATGAGAACTCAACCAATGGGAGATGATGATCCCATCCTCCTTTGAATTCTAAAGAACAGGCTCTTAGAATTTCTTTAAGCATCTGAATAGTCTTTTCAGATAGGCCATTAGTTTTGGGGTGACAATTTGTGCTAAAATTTAATTTAGTACTCAAAGCATGTTGAAGGATCCTGTCGAATTTAGATGTGAACATTGGATCATAGTCAAATAAAATCGAGAGTGTTACACCTTACAGTATCATCACTTCCTTCACATATATCCTTACAAGTTGTTCAAGAGAGAGATCTTCCTAAATAGCAATCAAATGGGCAGTCTCAGTTCGTTGGTCAACCACAACCCATATCATATTATTTCCCTTCCACGTCTTTGGGAGACCCATGAGAAGTCCATAGTGAAATTCTCCCATTTCCACAGGGGTATAGGAAATGGGTACATAAACCCTTTGGACATTTTTCACTCTGCTTTAACTTGCTGACATACCAAGCACCTTGAGATTTATTCTGTGATCTCTTTTTTCATTTTATCCCACCAGAAGTATTCACGGAGATCTTGATACATCTTGGTGCTACTTGTATGGATAGAGAATGTTGATCTATGTGAATTATCCAATATCTCCTTCTTTATCCCATGTGATTAAGGCACACAAAACCGCATTCCAAACTGAATCACACCTTCATTATCGATATAGAAATATTGAAGCTTCCCTTCCTTTACAGCATTCACCTTATTTTGTACCTCCAGATCATCCCTTTGTTCTTCATTATTCATATATTGAATTGATGTTTGCATAATAATTTGGAAAAGCTGTCATGTATCCCCTTCCCTTATTATTTCTAAATCGGTCCTTTGTATATCCAAGAAGATAGAGTCTTTCTCAATCTGGAACATGGATAGAGTAGCAGGTTCTTTTCAGCTTAGAGCATCAGCTACCTAGTTCGTCGTTCCAGGATGATAGTGAATAAAGCAATCATAGTCTTTTATTAGCTCAAACCATCTCATTTTATGAATTTTGAGCTTATTTTGTGTGAATATATACTTTAGGCTCTTGTGGTCGGTGTATATGTCACACTTCTCACCATAAACGTAGTGCCTCTAGATTATCAAGGAAAAAATCATATCTGCCAGCTCTAGATCATGTTTTGGGTAGTTTTTCTCATGGATCTACAACTACAGTGAGGCATAGGCTATCACATTATCATTTTTCATGAGTACACCACCCAAGACATTATTTTAAGCATCACTATATATCACAAAACTTTCTCCACTTTTCGGTAATGTGAGTACAAGTGTAGTGATCAACCTTATCTTTAGCTCCTTGAAGCTTCTCTCGCATTCTTCCACCCAGACATACTTTACCCCTTTCCTTATTATCTTAGTTATTGGGCTTGAAAATCATGATAAATTTATCACAAAACGTTGGTAGTACCCATCTAATTCAAAAAATCTATGGATTTATTTTACACTAGAGGGCCTTGGACATTCATCAATCACCATTGTTTTTGAAGGGTCTACATAAATTCCCTCACTTGTGATCACATGTCCCAAAAACATGACTTGCTTTATCCAAAAGACACACTTTTTGAACTTGGCATACAACGTATCCTTTCTCAATGTCACCAACACAAGTCTTATATGTTCTTCATGTTCCACCATTCTCTTATAGTATATGAGAATATCATCGATAAACACTACCACAAATTTATCATGGTAATGTCTAAAGACTTTATTCATCAAATCCATGAAGATTTCAGGGGAATTATTAAGTCTAAATGGTGTCACTAAAAACTCATAGTTCTCATACCTTGTACAGAAGGTATTATTTTGAATATATTCTTTCTTCACCTTTAACTGATGACATCCAGAAAGAAGATCCTCCGTTGAGAAGTATTGGGATTCTATTTACAGATCAAACAAGTCATCAATCCTTGCAAGATGATACTTTTTCTTTATGGTGATCTTGTTGAGTTTCTAATAGTCAATACATAACCTCATTGTTCTATCCTTATTCTTCATAAATAGAATTGGTGCACCCCAAGGTGATGCACTAGGATGTATGAACCCTTCGTCCAAATGTTCTTACAGCTTCTTCTTTAATGCCTCCAGTTCGATAGTAGCCATCCTACATGGACACTTTGAGATAAGATTAGTTCGAGGTATGAGTTCTATTTAGAACTCTACCTTACAATCATGGGGAATTCGGAGTAACTCTTTAGGAAATACATCACTGTATTCCCTCACGATGGGCATTTCTTCAAGGTTGGAACTTTCCTCTGACTCAACCATTTGGGTGAGGTAGGATTTTTCATAGGGTATCAACACCCACACCGTTGAAGGATTTTTCAAAGGAGATTCATGATATTCCTTTCATTTATAAAGGATTGGGGGAAGGTTCATAATATGAAAATATATTTCCTTTTCCCGATATTTGATACATGCTCTATATAACGAGAGCTAATCCATTTCCATTATAGTATCTAATTCCACGAAGTAAAGTATTATGAGATTAATTGGAAGAACCTTCCCACATACTCTAATAGGATAAGATTCAAACACTTGATTTGCAATGATTACACCAATTTTTGTTTTTATAGATATCTCTACTTCAAGGTTTTGGGGCTTCGATTATATAGTTATAGAAAAGTTGAAAGATATAAAGGAATGTGTAGAACCATAATCAAATAAGACTTATGCCATTCTTGAGTGAATAAGAAGTTTACCTTGTAAGACTTTATTATCTTTCTCCACTTCAACAGTTGTTTTTGCATAATCCTTCCCTTACTCCTTTGGCTTTGGTGGCTACTGACACCGATTACCCCCGAGGACTCGAGGTTTAGTGCACAAAATTGCATGGTGCCCTTGCTCCCTACAATTGTAGCATTGAACCATGGGTGATTCTCTTTTTTCATCTACGACATTACCCTTACTTCTCATGTCTTTTTAACACTATTGAGAATGGTTTTCTTCTTTCCCACACTTGAAGCGTTTCCCTACCCCTTTGAGGTAGTTCCCATGATGCCAACTTCCCACATTTTTGGCATCTGGGTCATTAATTTTTCTTCCCACCTTTATCATTAGATCCTCTGGCTTGAAAATCCATCTTTCATTTCTTATCACCATAGCCATAGGACCATTCTCAAAACTCCATATCCACTTTTAGATCACATCAAAAAACTTCTTCATAACTCCCATAGTCTCAAATTTCAAGATCCTTTCTAAGGTGTGGTTTTAATCCAATAAATAATTTATCGATTTTTCTATCATTGTTGATTAAAAAACCCCAAGCGAACCTTGAAACCATTGTGAAATTTTCTTCATAGTTTGTGACATATTCTACTTCATTTTTATTGAGCTCTATGAATTATATCTCCATATTTGTATGAAGAGTTTGTTGGAAATACATGTTAAATAACATGATCTTAATGTCTTCCCATTCCATCTCCTTAATTTCATCTTTTGGATTGGTGTTCTTAATCAAATCCCACCATTTATCAGCCTCTCCATCTTGATGATAAATGGATAGTTTCACCTTATTCATCTCTAAATAGTGTAGAACTGAAAATATCTTCTCCATGGAGTTGACCCACTATTTCGCAACTAGTGGATCAAAAGATCTACTAAACATCAATGGTCATTGTCACATAAAACACTCGATATCCAGTTTCTCTCAATTAGGTTAAATATAAAGTTCCCCATTATTCTAGTCATTTTTCATAACCTGAGATAGTTGGGTAAGAATATCCAAAATGCCAGTATAACCATATTATATTTACACTAAAATCATAACTTATGGGATCCCTATAAAAATAGTCTTGTGTGCATATTTTTACTTAGTCTCATGCTAGATGTTCTCTTTAGGGTTCACTAATCCTAATTTCCAAATTAACTAAACCTTTCCTCTGATGCCAACTATAGTGACCTTTAATTTTTTTAAATTACTATTATATCATTATAAAGATAAAAAAATTATTATTACACCAATAGGATCCTTAGGTTTAGTGTATTGTGAAAACTAGGACCAAACATAACATTTACAACATCAAAATAACCATTTATTGAATTCCTTCTACTCTAGCTTCTTATTATCACTTAACCTCTCCTTAGTAAATGTAGTCACCTAAGGATATACATAAAAAAGGGGTGAGTGAAATTCTCAGTAAAAGGATAGATATAAACAATATAACAATGGGTGATAATAATCATAACATTGGCAAAGGATCATGAACATGAGATGAAGCATTAATAAAAGACGTGAAATATGGAAATTCATAAAAATAAAACATTGTGTCTTAGTGGTTAACTACCACACATACTTGTAAACAAATATTGAATATTGTTCACACATAATTTCAATTTAACTCATTATATTCATCACTTTACCCAATTCATTGGATCTCTGTATAATCTTAGGTGCACTTGTCTCATTGAAACAATCATATTGCACTTTATAATTCTGATCTCACCTATCACATCATAACATTATCATTAACATGCATGACACAAAGAACATATATCAAAAATAAACATAACTAACCCATGGAAATTAATGGATTTCACCTCATAATAACAAATTCGTAAACTCTGTGTTCCCAAAAGAAAGTGTGGATAACATACTTGATACAATAACCATCAACCTTTAGTGAGAAGTAAAAGTTGTGTTTTTGAAACAACAATTATTTTGAAAAAAAAATGTTTGAAATAAACTAATATAGAAAACATTTATATCCTATATAATATAATATAATGATAAAAAACATATTTCTATGTAGTGACCATACCAAAAATGGAGTGAAAGTGGGAGAACCCGAAGAAAGAAAGTTGTGTTCGAGAATATCCCCTTACCATGTATCTGAATGCTTCCTTCACTTTAAATGCCAGTATAACCATATTAGATTCATTAATTAAAATTTCCATAACCTTTTGTACATGAATATGGTTCATTACGGTTTCATTAAGTTATTTTATGGGCCTTTGGGTGAGGGATATAGTTTAAAAACTTTGTTCGGGATGTTCATTTTTATGGTTTTCTTAAGCGGTTCACTTGTATTCATAAATGGAAGTTCGTTGATGAACACTCTCCCAAAAATAATACTTAAGTAAAGGTATAATAGATAAAAATGAATAATGAAACCTTGATCCTCAAGATATATTCTAGGATACACATTCCATAAATTGATCAAATCATAAAATATAATAATTCCCAACAAGGAACATGAATCCATCCACAATGAAATAGATCTAAGATTTAGGAAAATAGAAGAAGAAGAAAACTAGGAAGAATAGTAAAAGACAAAGACTTATAATTGAGTTTGGATCTATAATAGGCTTTGAGTCACTAAAAACATACTCATGAATTAAAGGGAATCTCCTTTCAAGCCTTGGCAGAAAAAGGAGTTTGTAAATCCATGTGATTAGGGAAAAACACGGCAATTAGAATTTAATTAAAATTAGATCCAATAATTTTAGGTATCAAATTGCACACCACATAGTTATGATACATGGTTTTTTAAACTATGTTCCAGCCATGTAGTGCTACTATCTCAAAAGAACCCCATGCATAATTGGCTCGCATAATTAGAAAGAAAGTGCGCCAAATGTGTTGTTCTATTATCTCAAGAAAAGCCCATGCCCGATTAGCACAAATAGTTAGAAAAACTATGTGCCAATGATGGTTTTCCTATATATTCAAGGGAACATAGTTTAGGGGGCTATCCACATAGTTGGTCAAACCATCTTCCCCCCATCCGGATTCTCAAATAGGGTGTATGGATTCTTGGGAAAAACCACATGGTTTTCCCTAAACATGAACCAACCGTGCATAGCCCCATGGGATTCCAAAATTCTCTAAATTCCCATAAAAAGAATCTGAAGCAAACACCAACCAAATTATAGAAAAAAATTTGAAAAGAATACCCAAAATGATCATGACACATCTCAATGAAGTTCAGGATAATAAAAAATATCATAATAAATAGAAAACATAACTTTATTTTTTAAATAACTTTTATTCTTCCTATCATCAGTTTCATGGTCAATGTTATTTAAATCGTTCTCATACTATAAGAGAGAATCGATAATCTCATTTAGAGGGTACTTATTGAATATATTCCACTCATTAATTCACTATTTCACATCATTCCACTTATTTAGTAGTGATCTAAGAACTCTTTCAACCATAAGATTACTACTCAATGCTTCCCTAAGTGGTTAAACCCATTCCCAATTCTTGTGAATTTATGGTACATTTGACTAGAAATATAATTTTCCCCATTTTATAAGTCCTCGTACTCATCTTGTGGCATACCATGAATAGTTTTCAAATTATTTGTACCATAATTCCAAACTTGAAAAAATCTTCAAATATCATGAGTGGTCTTATATATAGATACATGACCAAAAATATTACATCTAATAATACAATAAATAATATTCACAATATTAAAGTTAATAAATTACATAACTGCATCATTTTAAATAATCAAATTAGGGTCAGTATTAAGTAATTTATATGGTTTTACTATATATATCGAATTCATGTTGTTTAACTATTTAATATAAGCTTTTGTCTTATATTTCCCATAACCATGGTCATTTCCATCGAAAATAGTTATTTATATGGAATACAACCTTACTTGTTACTATAATTTCTATATTAAATTATCATTCCCTTATGTTTTTAATAAAAATATATGGTTAGTAACAAAAATATAAAGAAAATAAAAAATTTTGATACCAACTATAATGTATCATATAAAGTATCAATGAAACACCACTCCTAAAAGGTTGAGCTTTCATACTAAGTGTTAGTCCCATAATAGATATGTAAAGAGAAAATAGGGGTGATAATTTTCTATTTTAAAAAGATTAGATTAATTAAATAATTTAAAATAAATATCATGAAAGAAAATATAAAATCATTCAAGCATATTCAAATTTTTGTAGTGAGAGTTCAAAGTGTGTAGAATTTAATGAACAAAAGAGATCACAATAATTTTATAATTGTTTGGATCCAAAAAAATTGAATCTACTATTCATAATCACAACCCAAGATTAAGGATATGAAAACTCATGTATATCATATTTATAATAGAGTGAAAAATCAAATAAATTTTCCTTTCACCAAAATAAATCACAACAAAACAACCTTCTATTTTCAGGCCAGGAGGAAGAACCCAGACTCTTATATTTTTTAAACCTAGACAAACAACCCAACCACTGCCTTTCTATAAAGAAATTCCATATCCTGTGTTTTTAATTTTGGTTAGGTAAGTATAACCAATTTGATAAATTAGCTCAGGATGACATGACATTTCACTTAATTTTACCCATCATTAGGCTTAAAGAGCATTATTGATCCCCACAGGCTAGAAAATATTTCCTATGAATCAATATCACTTACTTGGGAATGGTTTTACCATCATATAATAATAAAATACAAGTATAAGAAACTAACTGATAATCATTCTTGGGGTTTCTATACATTGGACTTCTAATAAAATACAATAAATTGTTTAATTAATGAAAAATACAAACACTGCATAAACAAAATAAATTTCAAATGATAAATAATCAATAAAAGTGAATATTACTATTTTAAAAATTATTTAATTTAAATATCTAAACATCACGTATAAAATAGAGAGGGTAAGTATATACATCTCATAGACTAAATGGGAATAACATAAATATGTAGTACAACTAGATAAATTGGTTGATTTATTCTCAATAAAAAACTACAAAAAATCCAAAAAAAAACAAAGATGATGACCTCATAATGCCATAAGGTCTCCATACTATAAAATCACAAAAACTCGCTCCATTACTTATGTCATAGAAGGAGCACATAAATATATATTCTTGGAAACAAAAATATGGACCTACAAAAAAAACTCAATTTACAGACATTGAATGGTATAAGTAGGGTGTAAGATAAACATCCCAACGAGGTTTCACCAAATATTATATAAAGTTCCTTTTATAAAAAATCCATAAATTCTTATTTAAAAATCATTTAAAAAATTTAGGTTTCGAAATGAATGGTATATGAAAATAAGTATCATGAATTATCATTTTCTCACTACCAACGCCAAAAACATTTTGGAAAAAAGAACAATTGGATTCCAAAAGTATGAATTTTTAAAAAATTTCCTTTAATATTCTCATTAAAACATCCATTTTTACCAAATTAAAAAGTAAACAAACTATAACAAATAATTCATTAAATAATTTTATCAAAGAGATATAATACAAGAAACACAACAATGTAAATAATGTCATCTAAACAAACTATTAGGACCAGGTTCTTTTATGGTTTTATCTATTATAAATAGATAAATATATATAATATATTGAAGGAGATGAGTAAAGTGGGTAAACAATGTGCTTGATGAGGATTTTCTATAAATATAGATGTAAGAATGGTTTTAATAAATTTTTCAATCAAACCCTCAATAAGATCCTGTAACACCCCTGGTAAATAAATAATATGACATTTTCACATTTATCCATTTTTGTGAATAAAATATTAATATTACTTTAAAGGAGATGTTATGCTCGATGGCATACCCAATACGCAACAACAAGTTTCTTGGGAATCTTACGTTGCACTGTACTAATAAAATAATATTATTTTAAATGGTAGTTAACGCCTAGCCGTTGTAATGGTAGAAATTAAAAGAACTAACTACAAAATGATTATATATGTTTGTCAAATATTTTTACCCTTTACAATAAATGTCAGAGGATTAAAAATGCGAATGAATCTAATTTTAAGCGTAAACATTCTAATATTCTTTAAAAGGTCGATTAACCGCCTTTTGATGGCGAACCTCTTTTAAATCCACTTTTTGACAATTTTATGTGTTATAATTAGCAAAATAAAATTCTTCTTTAGAATTGGGACATCAAAATTTACTTTGTGTAAATGTTTTGTATTTTTCTGATAAAGTTCATTTTTTTAATGAATAGTTAAAAATGTTGTATTTTAATTGAAAACCATTTTTAATCTAATTTATTTATATGAATAGATTATCTTTTTAATTGGTTTTATAGCTAAATTATAATATATTTTTACCATTTAATCCAATAGTTGTATTTGGAATTAATTTCACTTTGAAATTAGACTTAAACTAGTGTCAATCTTTTGAAACTTATTATTTCATAAAAACACGATATTTTCACTGACAGCGGGAATTAATTATTAAATTAATTAATGTAACTTATATGTTTTGAATTTTGTAAAATAGTCATCATTTTTAAATTCGGAATATCAAATATAGCTTAGGGTTAAGTTTTGGTATTTTTTGAAAAACTTCAATTTTTGATGAATAGTGAAACCACTAAGTGGTACTTAAAAAACTGATTATTCGTTTAAATGAAATTTTATCACCAATGTGTTTTGAATTTAAAAAATATGACGTACGTGGTTGTAATTAGGAAGTATAATTTTGTTTAATGGGATTAAAATAATTTTTTTTGAATAGTAACTTATAAGTTTTTAATCGCGATTAGAGATAATTAGTGTAGTTTAAGGTAAAAATAATGTTTTAATAATATGAAATGACCTAGAGACAAGTAATACCCTTATTGGATGTGTCATGGATGACCAAGAAAACCCATGGGTCGATTTGTGGGACCCCATGGAACCACTTGGGTAAGATAATGACATTAATGCCTTTTATTTAAAGTAAAAGTAGAAATGTCACAAACATGAGTTGTTTTACTAAAACAATTTTTAAATGGAGTTACACAAGTCATATTTTTTACTATAAATAGTCATTAGAAAGATAAATAGATTTAATACATCATGATATTTTTTTATGATTTTTATACATTAAATATATTAAATTATTTTTGACACCATGATGATGCAGCGATTACCTCATTATTTAACGATTTAAATAAAATGAAAATATAATGTATAATCTAAGACCAACACTTGTCAAAAACCTATTGGATGGGTGTATTCCGAACTCTTATAACCTTATCCACTAAATATATAATTTTGGGACCTTTAAAATCCTAAAATCATATTATAATAAAGTATTCTTTTATAACATTCCAAGAGTGCCCCTCCTCCCCTCTTATAAAAGACCACATCTCTACCACCTTAACCACACTTACAAAGCCTTTGGCATGGACAACCCAACCCATTTCATCTCTCCACATCCCTCTATTCATCATTAGAGCCTCACGTTGGGAAGAATCCTTTCCAATGAAGCATTTGAGCTTAAATCAAAGAGAGTTACCCGTTTTAAAGGTAGTGTTTTCTCTTGTGTTCTTATGTTTTATTTTGCTTCTCCAACCCCCTAAACCCTTTTTATTATCTTCTTTTGTAACAACAACAGTATCTTAAATATATGAGGATGTTGTTATGTGAATTATTAGAGCTAAACTTACACACACCTTCGTCTAACGGTTAAAGAACATACAGTTTCTGTGGTTGGCGATTTTCTGCCTCACGAAACGATGATTTTTCAATATTCTTTTAACACCTTTAAAGGTGGCCATTATGATGTAACTATATTTTATATATGATATATATGGTATTTATTGTTACTATATGATCGTTTATTTTATATTTAAAACATACCTTTATTCTTTTCATGTTGTGTAAATGCGATAATTTCATATGAGGAAGTGTGGACTACCGCCCCCTCAAGTGATGTGACTCGTGAATGCAATACATGGAATGTATAAATAATTAAATTAACGAACATATGTGACCTATATAACATATATATTATAATTTAATTATAATATATATTTATATCTCATTTATTTTTAATTCCATTAATATGACAAAAAAATGAAAGTAGCGTTCATGCGTACGTACGGCCTACCGTCTCCATGAACGGTGCTTTTCATTTTTTATCTCCAAATGTTATGGAATAGTATAAAATGAATAGGTACGGGATATATATGATATTTTAATAATTAATAATATTCTTTAAATGAGTTACTTATATCTATATTTGGCAATCATTTTCAAACAAGTTCATTTTTTTTACTCATGTACCAAAAATCGGCAAAAACATATGATATGAACTAACATTATTAAACAAATTATTATAAAATTATAATATGTTATATGAAATGAATAATAATATTTAAAGGTGGTAATTAAGAAATTATAAATTGAAAAAAGTTTATTATTCAGGAATATAAATAAATGAACAAGACAAGTCGGACTTGAGGTATGGGATCTTACCCCTCTCTTTCTTTTTAAGTACACTCTTTTATGTCGTTCCTTTTAAGATCATCTTTCTTATGATTGGGATGTTCTTTTATATTACTATTATGGTAATTTTTATGTTCATATGATGAGAGAACCTATTTTATCTCATCAATCCATTTTGGAAGTTTTGAGTGGCGCCGTTAGGCTGCCGAATTTTCGTAAGAGATCCAACCTCTCTCTTTTTTTTAAGTACTCTCCTTTGTGTCACTTATTTTAAGCTCATATTTGTTATGTTTGGGGATGTTATTTTTTATTCCTCTTGATGTAAATTTTATGTTAATATGGTGAGAGACCTTATTTTGATCTCATCAATCCATTTTTGGATGTTTTAAGTGGCGTCGTTAGGCTGCCGAGTTTTCGTAAGGAATTTTTCATCTCACTTTTATTCCCGTGAGATTTATTCTACATTTACCACCATTTCCTTTGAGTGGTATATGTAATTCCCATTATTTTACTCTCTGTTTAATATACTTTTGTTTATGAGTAATTACATCAATGTTGTATTGTCTTTCTTTCATGGGGTGTATGTTTTGAAATATACACAAGTCGGTAAGGGATCTTTTCATGCTCCTCTTTTTAAAAGACTAATTTTGTTGGGTATTTTAATTTACATATTGTAATGTTGGGATATGTTCTTCAATATCCTTATTGTTGTAAATTTTATGTCAAAGTGATGAGATACCCTTTTTATCTCTCATCAACTCATTTTCTGAAGTTTGAAGTGACGATGTTAGGCTGTCGAATTTTTGCACGGGAACTTCTTAACCCAATTTTGATTCTTTGGGATAAACTTATACTCCTTGAATATGTCATTATATGAATATCTATGAATGAACTCTGATTTTTTTACACTTAATATCCACTTATATTTTGTTTATTCATTTGTCACACATAATTATGTAATTGATTTATCTTTAATCAAAGGATATCGTCTTTGTATGGGACTTCGTCTCAATCTCCTTTCATTGAGGCATATTTTGTTTTATACACAACCTTCTTTTATATGGTGTATAAACCCATTTGACTTTTACATTTATCCAAAAGGAATATTCTTTTATATGAATCATTTTACTGAACAACAAACGGGAATGTTTTTGTCATACGTATGCGGCAACAACGACTTCTCCGCAGCCGTGACCATTATTTGAGTTTCGGCTTTCTCTACAAGCCATACATTTTTTTAAAATAAAAATAAATACCATGTTTTACTTTTCTTTTATTTTGGTATTGAAAATGGTTTTCATAATGTTTTTATATCAATGTGTTGTATTGATATCTTGTGATTGAAAATTGGAAATGTTATTTTTCTTTTACGCATGTTTTATGTGATACGATTATGTTATGGTTGTTGGTCATTATTATGAAGACGGGTGGTTCCATGATAAATTAAGGGCAGGTGAGCCCGATATAGCTCTCCAATGCATTGGGTAATGTAAAGGAGTTAAACATTATGGTTTCTCTGAAGCTATTTAGGGAATATACTGTGATGGGTATTCCAAACGTAACCAAGAGGGTTACTCCATACGTAAGAATGTTATGAATGCCTCAAGTTAGCTTTATGTGTTATGATTTCTATGATTTATTCATTATTTGATGAGGTATGTTAATGTGCTTATCTTTTATGGGTAAATTATGATTTCATTCTTATGTATATATGAACTCATGTTTCCTTTCCATATTTTTATAACCCTTACTGAGCTTTTTATACTCATCTAATGTTTTTGAAATGTTTTCCCTTGGTCAAGGGAATGGTACATGATATGATGATAGTGTCAAGGAAGTGTCAAGAAAGAATCCATGTTTTATTTTAAATATGTTTCCATTGATTTCAAAAATGAATACTATCTTTTATGTAACCACTTTGTTTAAATGTGGAATGTAATGCAAGTTTTATGATCTAATTCTCTATAACTCTAAACCTGAAAAGATCCTCAACGTGTATTCTTGAAATATCTCAAGATTAAGTAATGTTTAAGGCTGGTGCCTTATAGATCCAGTTTATCATCATGAAATATCAGAATTAGAATTCTAGTTTGAGTTATCAAATCTAGACCATTGTAATTATAGTTGTATGTAATGTCAGAAACTAATGAAAATTGGTCTCAGGAATATCATCCTCAATAGTTTTTAAGTCAAAATTAATTTTGTGAGTAGTTACTATGAATTAATTTTGTGAGTTTTTAATGGGAAGTGTTAGAACATCCAAAATAAATCTAACAATTGTTTTCTAATCATTAAAATATAAAAATACCTTGATGAAGTCATAATAAAATTATAATAATGTTTGAATGATTAGTATGAAAATTTCTAAAGGTTGGGAGGTTGATCAATAATGGAGTCGGATATTTTTTAAAAGTGATGGTTGGTTGATCCATCAGACAAATCGATCAATTCGATCAATCCCTAGTTGCATAGAATCTGAAGAAAATAATTCTCTAATGACACTGATACATCGGACATGGTATGCCACTGATCCAACATAGAGGATTCTGACACATTTTATTTTATAAATTTTTTGTATCATTGAGGAATCATATACAGAATTCTATTTGAGGTATACCAGAGTTGATAAGCTGTTGAGAACAACGAATCAAATTATCCCCTGACATTGATACATAGGATTGGAAATAGATACCAATACCTCAATATGACTTAGATTCTAACCCATCAGACAAGAATCAGGCACAGTCTCATCATAAACTTTCTATCACCGATAAAACATTGGGTGTAGAACCTCATATTGACTAGAGTTGATGAAACTAATTCATATACATGAGCACATAAATAGTGGGAGTTCAAATTTTTAATCAAAATAATTCAATTTGTCTTGGAAAATTTATGAATAGTGTTATTGTAATGTGTAAGTGATTGAAAATGTGGGAAGCATTGAGTTTCTATGGATGTGGTTTCTAGTAACTAAAGTCTAAGGAAGTTTAAACAATGTAGCCAATCATTTTCAATTGACTCGAGGTATCAAAGTAATAAATCATTTAATTATTTTAATTATTCTTTGGGTCAAGAGAAAAAGTTTTAAATTTGTTTCAATTGGGTCAATAAGAAAGGATATAGAGTCATAAGTGGATATAATCCATCATATGTAATTTTTATGAGAAATTTCATTGGACACATTTTCAGTAATAAATTTCATCAAACTAACACTGAGGTAGAAACATCTATCAGAGTCACAAAAGAAATAATGATCGGACTCATCTAATTAGACTCAATAATTGTTTATAATTAGGATAAGTATGAATTTTTGAGATGATTCAAAAATATTTGAGAAGCTTCTAGAATTTTTGAGAAGATTTGAAGTAGTCAAAGATAAAGACTCAAATTAATAAGAAATTTGAGTTTTTTGAATTATGTTGAGTTGGAAGTCGAATGTTTTTCCCATATTTCCTATTTTTGGATTCATATAAATAGTGGGCATGGTACATTCATACTTGAAAATGATTACTTGTACTGAAAGTCTAATCTCAACATTTCTATGACTTATATTAAGATTCCAAACCATGTTTTTTCATATTGAAGTTAAGGAAGTTACATTATAGAAAGAACCAGTAGATTAAGATCCTATGGGATTGTAGATACATTGGAGTGATCCCATTGAATTATCATCCATTATAGTTATTTCCATCAGATGAAGGTCTATTAGATGACTCAATTGTGAGTTTCTTATTGAGTTCCTACTCATTTCAAGTAAGAAGGGAAGAATCAAAATTGGATGGAGTTGAACCGAACATAGACTAAGTTTTATATGCAATAGCATATTGGAATAATTATTTATATGTATGTTTTCAAGATAAAATTTTAGAAATATTTATCATATTCATTTTTTTTTTATGATATTGTGGAAGTTTCAAGACCAACAATTTCCTAAAATAATTATTGACCTTATTGAACATTATACAAAGGTGAAGTAGATCCATTATACCTATAAACTAAGTAAATAACTTTATAAAGTGGATCAGAAAATAAGAAAGTCAATCTTATAGAATTATATCATTACCAATTACTAAAAAGGCATGTTGTCTGATAAAGTCTATAACCAACTGTGGGAAAGTGGATTTCAAAAAGATAATTGGGGGGTATAACCAAATCTGGCAGAAAGTTTTATTATTGGGTTGAAGAACTATTTTCTACTTTTTCCTTTATATTCTAGAAATAAGATAGTAAAAGAATCCATGTTGGTGGGACTATCCTACATGGAATGTGGTAGGTATTTACACTGAACATTGTTAATATCACATGATTTTATATATTTATATTTTTTATATAAGAAAGGTGATGATGAGTTTTTATATTTTATTAGATAAGTACTTTACAAGTTTTAGAGGTTAATAATGTTTACTAAAGTAATTAGGAAACTTTCTATAAAAATAAAAGTGAATAACTAATTTACCCCTAGTGGTATTTATCATACCTGGGAAAACACAAACATGAAAAATGGGATATGGTCAAAGAATGTATTTGGGTCCCCTAATAGAAACATAACCTAATAATCGTGGAAAATTTACTATGTTAAAACATAAATCAATATTGGTCATGTATTCTGGAACACTTTTCAATATGTGAACCAAACAATACATCCTTGAAGTTCTCATGGTCTCATTGGAACCAACCTGTAGATAGTTCACAAACGTAGCTTGAGAAACACTAATTCAAAACTTATTATTAGCTACTTCACTCTAGAATGATATAACTAAATTTTATGTGATAAACAAATAATAAAGTCACATGAATCAATAATTAAACATAACCAATAAACTTTATCTCACTAACAACACCCTTGCAAGAAAAAAGTTTTTTCACATCCATGAATAGTATCCAAAATCATATAGTTCATAAAATACTCAACACATTTATATAAAAGAGATAACATAAAATGAGGGTCTCAATAACCCTAGGTATCTAAACATAAATTACATGATTTTTTATAAATTCTCAACTGGAATTTAAAATAACATGGGTGACCATGTTATAAAACTATCCTTTGAAAACCAAAAAGTCATTAAAATTCTCCAGGAAAACATAATTTTCTAATTGAAATTTTTAAATGGTTCTAAACACCAATTTAAATTTTCTATGTTCTTTTGAATGATTATATCAGATATTTAATTAAAAACTTAACATGTATAAACATTAACTTATGAAACTAAAACTAAAAACCCATTAAATTCATGCTTATGGAAAGTATGAAAATCATTAAAAAAACATACAAACCCATTATGGGTATCAACCATGGGTATAATTTAATAAGGAAATAATAATAAGGAATCAATAATTTTATGAATTTTTAAATAAAAAATACATAAAAAATGACATTGATCACAAAAAATATGTCTCCTCTAATGGTGAAGGAAATTACTCAATGGAAAAAAAACCTCAGAAATCCCTAAACCTAAAAATTCCTATAATAACCCAACAAAAACACAAAATTCAGAAAACATAGCCCTTAGGGTTCATGTGGGGAAGGAAAACCAAGAGGAAAGGTTGGAGGAAGGATAATGAAGAGAGAAAGTAGATACCTAACTTACAATATACTTGAAAATGATTGAGAGTGGATTTAATTCATGGAAGAAGAATATAAAGACATCTTATGATATCTCTATGTAGTTGATGAAATAAGTGAGCGTAAAAGGAATCCTTGTGAGTATTAAAACCAACACGGGAAAAAATATAAAATCAATAAAATAAAAACCCTTACAAGGTTGGTCATAGAATGTCCTTTCCTATCGTAGAAGAACACAACTATATTAAATTGGGCTTTTATTACCTAGGTTGTGTGTTAAATAAAACTCCTCTAATTTTGGTTTAGTTCACCACCCCAAATAATGACCACACTACCTAGTTTAAATCATGGTGTGACAAGCCCTCACTATTATTAAATGCATCTACTAGATAAATGACTCCACCTCCTAGGGAACATAATGGAATGACCCATTCAATCATAAAACAACCTATATTCACTCTAAAAATTTCATAAAATAAAAATGGTTGGTAATGGATTAACCTCCCATGGTCACATTGTGACCTACTATTGCTCATGAATGAAATTCACCTCGACTTCCTATTACAGTTGAAAAAAATAAGGGAACTAAATAATAAAAACAAAAAAAATAAAAGATAAATTCCTCACCAAAAAATGACACTTTGAGTGTTATTATTCTCCCCACCATACCACATTGTACATCAATAATGTCACAGTAATATAGAACCCAAGATTAATAAAACTGTAACACATAAATATTAGAGGTGGGATGGTTGGGAAAAACTAAAAAGGCTCCTCGAAAAAATAGAACACCACTCATAGTATAATTCATCATACATAATCAATAAAAATTAATTATGTCCCAATTAACATTGATTTATACTAAATAACATACCAAACATTGGTTTCACCACCATTTAGAATACATATAAAAGAACACATAAAGGATAAACACAACTAATATAACATATATCACCATAATAATAATTTATCAATAGAATATCCAAGGAAATGATAAATCACTACCAACTATAACAACCATCTAAAAAAATAATCATAAATACCAGAAGGAAAAATATCCCCAAGAACATTGATAGTACTATAAGAAAAGGTCAAACAATCCATCACATCTCATAATAAAGGAAGAAATGAACAAATCAATAATATGCCTTATTATGGAAGAACATTGATCAAACCTAGGTCAAAAGATGTAATGATAGGTAACTAGTGACCTTTCTTAAAGAAACTATATTCATGATTATCCTACAAAAATCCAATCAGACACTTTCCAATTGATAAGAAACTAGTTTAAAACATATCCCAGTTACCTAAACACCCACACAAGTTTTTCTTTGTGAATATTACATTACAACCAAATCTTAGTACAAAGAAGTCATCAAAATTAACCCTTAAGGAACATTGTGAATCAACGAGGCATGAACATAGTCAAAAATAAAATATCTAAATACACTGACACTAGTATCATATATTCTATGGTTACTTCAATACAATGTCACAATATATAAAGAATCACATCCTAAATAAATGAATGGTTTAGAAGTCTTGGTAAACAAGATACATACTTTAAATTCACATTAAAATTGAAAAAATAAATTTCAAAAAGTTTTTTATTTGAGAATTATATATTTCACTTACCATATACCAACATATCAATCACAGAACTCTTCCTAGTATCCAGAGAGAAATCATAGTATATGGTTAGACTCAGATGCCTAGTAAGGGTAACCGTACAACAGAGACTATCATGAATAAATAATAATAAATAATATGGATAGATAAATAAATGAAAAAAATTCAATTTAATCAATAACATGAGCTTAATATTTTAGGAGTAAATAATTATCAAATAATTTCTTATACATAGTCATGTGGTCTTGAAACATTTCTACAGATATTTAAAATAATCTAATAATCACATGGACATCAATGAATGATCCCATAATGAGGGAATTCATAATGTAAGAAATCATAACCATACCATAAATGTATTTTTACAATACATATTAAATGAATGGGTAAGGTCTCAACCAAAAACCCAATCTAGTTTGTCTAATGAGACCTATAGATGCATCAAGGGGCTATAGCGAGCCATGCCCATCATGTACTAAGTCTAATGCAATCCTTTTCTGAAATGGTAGAATCGTAATGAATATAAATATTCATATTAAAAATTATAAAATTAAATTTTAACAATTTATATAATCTATAAACATAATCATAAATTATACCTAGTAATATGGTTATTGATAATTAAATTGTACATATATAGTCAAACTAACCATAAACCATCCAGGGTAATATGGTAAATGGTAATAAAATTGAACATACAAAGTCAAACAAATCATAAAACATCCAGAGAAATAATAAAATATTATAAATAAGACATATCCCTAGTGTATTATAAGTATAATAAGGGTTTTATGTTGTTGATGAATATAAATAGAATAAAAATATCATTAAAAGTTTCTTAAGGAAAATAACATTTTCACTTTGAAAATACTTTTTGAACTAAAAGTTCAAAAAATATTTTGAAAATACATTTCCTTGAAGTAAAATTTATAACTTATAAATTAATATTTAAAACATTTATTTTTCATTCATATGGTACATTTCATACAAGGTGTACAGATTAAAATAAAGATTCCTTTCACATTTTAGATAAAATTTGAAAGAGCCTAGTTTAAAAAATGACATGAAGAATAATTTAAAATTTTTATTTAAAAACTAAAAAAATTATAAATTTATTTAATAAATAATTTGTATATTTTTAGAAATATTTTTAAAAATATTTTTAGTAAAACATGGATTTGTTCAAAAAAGAATTGAGACCGAAGAGAGAAATGAAGTCGTCTTTTCTTAAAAATATTATCTTATTAATTTGAAATACCAAAGAGTGGGATAATGGTAATATTAAATTAAAATTTCATTAATAACCTAATTATAAATAAATATTTTGTTTTTAAGTTATAAATATATAACAATTCCACTAAGGGAGACTTAAACCTAAACAATCCCAAAAAATTATGACATTGAAATAAACCCGTACCACTTGGTAACTTTTGAATCATAAGCCCCAAGAAATAAATAAATCCATATGAAACATTAAATACTATGTAGTTAAATATATTCATGATATATAATATCAAAGGGCTAGTATATACACCATAGAAATTAATAAGTGGTGAATATGGCATACATCTCATAGAAGTAAAAAATGAGATGTGAAACCCTTACCTCATGAATGGTTTTTTTGTATGCGTTTGAAACTACTATATAAAAATTATATGGTTATTATAAATATATTAAATAACCATACTAATATATCTCACACCATATATTATTTACTTATTCTCTTTTATCATCTTTTTATTAACAATTCATTGTTAAAATCGTTGATTTTTGTGATAATTACTTTGTTTTTCATGTATGTTTTGGTTTAGTAATTTTAGTCCTTTTACATTCATCAAGGTTAAATAATATATATCATGTTAATAATTATATAAATATCATATGTATTTATTATATATGTATATATATTAATCTATAAAATTTATTACAATGTTCTTGGAGATGGTATGTCGTAAGTATGCATTAATGTAGCTTCCATTTTCAAAGAAGATATAACAAAAGAAAAATAAATAATAATTAAATATTATAGAATCATTATTATATTATATATTGAATTTATATTACTAAAATTAATCCTTATTATCAACCATTTAAAAATCAAATAAAAAACATTTCACATCCCTTTGTGGAGGTGGTAGTCCACACGTACACACGAGCGATGTTATTGCTTTCCAATGGATTGGAAGGTAAGAAGGTATATGTAATATTATATTTATATATGTATTATTATTTCATAAATATCAAATATATTCATTAAATTTATCCTTACTAACTTCCATGTAAAGCGTAAGTGAAAAATGAATCACATCGCTTTGCGAGATGATATTCCACCAAACACATGAGTGATGTTACCGTATCACCCATGGAATGGAAAGTAACAAGGTATATGTGATATCATAATTCCATAATTAAAATAATTTTATAAATATCACATAAATATTTTAAATTAATCTATATATCCATCATTGAAACTTGGTGATGGAAAATGAATTACATCATTTTGTGAGGAGGAAGTTCAACATACACAAGATTCATGATTTCATTTCTCATTTGATGGAAGTGTAGATAGATCTAGGTTATCCCATAAACATCATATAATATCACTATATAGGGGAATATTTTTTTATTATATTATCAGAGTTTAATATAATTTTAAGAATATGGAATAAGAAATAAAAAAATATATACATTTAATAATTTTAAATGTTCTTTAGAGAGTCTCATTATGTTTATACCAAAAGCCGTTGTAAAAGAGAATAAAAATAAAAATAAGGCCTATAGGATGTGGGTAGGGAATTAAGGAATATATTTTGGTAGGTATTGGTTTAACTAAATTTTTGTAGGTGTCTGACAAGGAAGGAATATTTCGTGGCTTTTTATTAGTGGGGGAGAGGACACACTTGGAATGTTTGAAAAGAATCTATTATTCCTACATTTTTATCATGAAAAAAGCCACCAAAATGGGTAATTATTGAACCCTAGAGGATATATAGTCTAAATATATCCATTTAATTGTTTTTTCACAAGTTTTTTCATCATTTTAAATCTTATATTTTTAAGTTTAACCTCCCCAGCCCCCCCCCCACCCCACCCCCACCCTGATAAATCAGTTTTTACCGTAATCGTCATACTTAATATTTATGGTTTTTACTATTCACTATGGTAAAACATTAAGTTTAATATATTAGATAATATTAATTATTCTTATTCTAAATATGAAATCCATTTACCCAAATTAAAACCATCCAAGTTGAAGAATTTAATTTAATCCCACAAATGCGATGAAAAAGTGGTTTTCAAGAATTTTAATTTTCTTTTATTAACTATATGAATATAAAAAATCATTATATGAATTTAAAATTAAAAATATATAATTATAATATGTTAAATTAATTTAAATAATTCCTTATTATTGGTTAGTTTGACTTATTAAAGTGGGAAACATTATGCACTTGAAAACATTTTTCAAAAAATGTTTTTTTAAAACTGAAAATAAATATATACTAAAATATAGTATATTAGTAATTAAAATTAAATTAATTGGATTATAAATGAGTAAATAATACTTATGTAACATAAAAAATTAAAATCATAACTTTATTTTTAAATTAATTAATTTATTCTAAATAATTTGTGTTTTTACAAAAATCATTATTTTCCACTATTCACTAAAAATAAATATTTTTTGAAAAATAAAAAAATTTCATCATAGGTAAATTTTCCTAAGCTGGTTTAAAAAACTATGTTCATTTTTTAAAATAAAATTTCTAAATTGGTTAAAATTAATAATAAATTAATCACTCAACGTACAATTAAACTTTTATTATTAAAAATATAGTTTTTCAGAAAACATTTCATTCTCATTAAAATGGATCTTATTTTTTTTATAATTTATACATGTGTAAACCATATAATTTTCATAATTTAGTTAATCCTACTAATACCCTACAACTTAATATATAGTTTATAAATTCCATATTTTAATAATGATATTCTAATAGAGAATAATGTATCATTTAAACCTTGTGTTTCATGTATCATAAGTTATTGAAGAGATTAAATTATTTGAAAACAAATATATCATAAAGTCTTGGGGTTTTAAATTGTCCTATAATATAGGGGTTTCATTTTATATAAACTGTTTAATATTATGTTCCTATTTTCAAATATTGGGGTTTTACAAAGAAAACATCTTAAAAAATCAATGAGGTGCCCAAAAAATACACCAAAAAAGAATCACCTCAAATGATACTATCATATAAAAACTCATAAATCACAATTCCCAAAATAAATTATCACTCATATATAAGAATATTCTAAAACATCTTTTTTTTTGGAGAATTTAGTTTAAAAAATTTCAAAATAACACATACCGCCACATTAAAGATAGGTTCTAAGAGATTTCGTAAATTCATTCAGGAGTATCTTATAATAGAAGATCACGGATCCACTACTCTATTAAATATTTGAGCAGAATCAAGATTCAAATGGTCAAATCCCAACAATGGGATGAATCACCCAAGGGATCATTCTGAATGATATTGTTTCTATGTTTCATCATCACATTTCTATGAATCATAATCTAAATAAAAGAAAACACAAACCCAATTAATCCATAATCAAATTAAAGGGCCCCAAAAATAACCAAGGGGAAAATTAAAAAGTAAAAACTTTTAAAAAGATTCATTTTTCACCCATAGGACTCAGGATAAAGGGCCCAAAAACAAATTTTAAAAATTATTAATGCATTTAGAAATTGACCATTAATTTTAACCATTACAACTTTCTCTGAAAACAACAAATTTTATTTTTAAAATAAAACATTTAACTTTTTCAGAAAACACTTCTATAATTCCATTTCAAAATCAACAAATTTTTTAAATAAACTTGATAAAGTTCCATATAATTTAAAAAAATTATAACATTAATTTTAAATGATAAAAATTATATAAAATACCCCTTTCTACATAGAAAATTTTTTATAAAAACAAAATAAAAATTGAAAATCCCAAAACATAAAACAAAATAAGACCAAACAAAATTAATTATTTATAAAAACTCCATTTAATTAAAGTAAAATAAATAATAATAATCATAAAGAAAAATTTCAGAGGGAGGAAAAAAATCACATTGGGATATAGAACTGTGCATGAATTTGATATGAAGTTTTAAATAAGATGTTCTAATCATGAGATAGACTCTAAAACATTTTCAGAACCACATTCCCAATCTCTACATGGTTTTTCAGACTATGAGAACTAACTATTTGGCTCTAATTCATTCTCTAGTTTCATCTTAAAACTTAAAAAAAACTTAATGAATTTGGTATAATAGAATGTAAATAAAACACTATCAATCTAGGCCTAATTGTATCAATAATAATCAAAAATTAAAAAAAACCAATTATGGAATACCCATCGTAATTTGAGGATAAGTATTAGAAAGAGATATCTGGACTCTACCCATAAATAAATATAAATTCATCACACTATAGTATCCATAATAAAATTCTCTCTAAATACAAAAAATAAGAGCTCTTTCAAGATCCCAAGTCTTTCAAAAACCTGATCTCTGATACCATTTGTAATGAATCATCCATGGATGACTCAATGTATCACCCAACCTAGCCCATCACTAGGACGAAAGGGAATTCCTAAACCCCATAAGCTTGTAGATAGTTCTTGGGAATCAAGATACTGATATTGGAAATTATTTCACCCCGATATAATAATAAAAACCAAGTAGTGAAAAATAATCAAGAATGTAGAATGGTTTTTCTATAAATTGGACTCCCATTAAAATACAAAAAATAGTTTAAATAATGAAGAAACCAAACAATGCATAAATCAAATAATAAAAAAAAATATGTATAATAGATGAAAGTTATGATTACCATTCTAAAACATATTTAATTTAAATAAAAAAACATCCTTTATAAAAAATCTGAATTAGATACATCTTATAGACTAAAATATAAAACACCAAATAAGTATAGTAAAATGAACCGAATTGGTCATATATACTTGGTACAAAAATAAAAAAACCCCAAAAATCTGAGAACCTCTTCATGAACCATGGCCACCATCACATAACTTCACTAAAACCCACTTTATAAGATATTCGAGGCAGGAATTCCATAAATCATAGTATCTCAAAAACGTGAATCTAGACCAAAAAAAGTCACTATATCTAAAAAAATTATATAAGTATTATGTTTGGTAAAAAACCTAGTATTATTTTAATAAAGGGTGCATTAAATTTCATTTATAAAAAAATTCATAAATTTTAGATTAAGCATCATTTAACAAATAATTTTTGCCAAATTTATTCTATATAAAAACAATTATCATTAATAATATGTATTTGAAAAAAAATAGAAAAAACCCTTTTTTCAAAAAACAAGTACAACTGGGATTTAAAATGTGGTATTTAAGCTAAATTTTTTTAAATAGAATTAATCTCAATTTTTTAAAATTCAAATTTTAAACCAAATTAAAAGGTAAACCAACTATAAGAAATAAGGCATACAATAAATGGGAACCATCATATTAAAGAGGAATAATATATAAAACATAATAACGTAAAGGGTACCATCAAACCAAACAAGAAAAATGGGATATAATAAAAGTATACAAAGGGATCCCCTAATATAAACATTAATTAGGAATCTATGGTAAACTCACAAGGTTTTAATGAAAAATTATATTGGATCTTGATTTTGTAAAATTAGTCCTTATACGAACCTAAGAAAATAATCCAACCCAGTATCTCTCTTGATATTACTACCATTGGCCATGGATAGTTTAAAAACTAAGCTACAATTCAATCTTCTCGAACTTTTAATTAGCTACCTTGGGATATAATGATATAACTCAAGTGGAGGTTATAATAAAATTTGCTTTAATAAATAATAAAACAAAACCAATATAATTCTTCTCACCACCAATTCCCTTTCTTGAAAAAACCGGTTTACAAATACATGTATAATAATAAAAAATAATATAATTATCAATATAATGAAAACAATTATATAAAATACATAGAATAAAATTAGGGTCTAAACAACTAAGATTATGAAAACATTATGTACATAATTTTTTATAAAATTCCAATTGGGAGATTAAAAAACATGGAAGACCAAGTTATCAAACCATCCTTTGAAAACCAAAACATTGTAGAAACATTTTGAAAACTTATAGAAAAAAATAATTCATGTTTAAAACCACCATAAAAAATTTTAAAATGAAAATAATAATTAATCAATTCCATGGAAACATAATTTTCCTCTAAAAATCAAACTAGGGTCAAACAACTCTTAAAAATAGGTGATTTTTTTTAAAAAGACTCTCAATAATTTAATTAAACATTTGGTATGCTTAAGCATTTACTTTAAAACCCAAAATTATAAAATCCTAAAAATATAATTTATTCCAATTATGAAATATGTTTAAAACTGTATAAAAACCCATCATTGGTGTACTATATGCATATAACATAATAAGGAATGTATAAAAAGGTTTCAATAATTTAATGAAATGTTTAATAAAATAATTATACAAATAAAAGTACATAAATTTATAGAAATAAGTCACTTATTACAGAGAAATAAAATCCTCAAAATAAAAATGTTTCAATAAGACCAGTAAATATAATTCATTATATTAAATCCAATATAAACCCTAAATTTATCTAATAGGGCCACCAGTTTTCATGGGAGAAAGAAACTAAGGGAAAATATAAGAGAATGGAGAAAGAAAAGATAAATGAGAGACCATCAACTTAATTAACATGATAACCAAATAAGAGAGTCATATATGTATGGAATAAGAAGTTGGAGACCAACCTAGAGATCTTAATGAGGTGGGAAAAACAACTGAGGGATAAAATATGTATCATGAGGTGTAAAACCAATAAGGTAAAAGTTATAAAATCAAAAAAAAAACCTAGGAATGATATGTTACAATAATAGCATCCCTTTTATGGTGTGACACACCTCCCTCAAACTATGGCTCCACTTCCTAGATTGTTTCACGGTATGGAATCCTCCCATAAAAGTATGGCACACCACCCTCAAAAATGAACCCACTACTTGGGTCTCATAATGGCACATCCACCCGTTATCATAGTGCCATGCATCCCCCAGGTAAATGACTACACTGCCTAGGGAGCATCATAGGATGACCATGTCTGTCAGGTTGTGACCTATATTCACCATAAACATTCACAAAAATAAAATGTTTCAATCATGGAGTTATCAATTTTGGTCATGGTGTGACCTACTATAGTCTAAGACAGAAGTTCACTCAAAATTATTGAAATAACTGAAAAAATAAGGGAATCAAAAAATAAAGAAAAAAATAAAAAAAATAACTTATGCACATAAAAATGACATAGTGGGTGTTACTATAAGAAATATAGCTTTTAAAGGTGGTATAATTATTTTTTATTCATGGTTACAACTTGATAAAACATTATAATTCAAATATGATATAGTATAATGAAATAAAAAGTTATTATATCAAGGAAAATGATTCAATTGGCATTGCTAGTGTAGAAACAAGTTGTTTTAGCTGATCATAGATGTAATGGGACAGTATGGATTTATACAATCTAGCATATCCCTAGAAATCTAGAACTATATTGTTTAAAAGTTGTGTATTTCAAACATTTCATCACTTCAGTATTAATTTATTAATTACATGTGAATTCTAAATCTAAATTCTTTTTATCATTGTTTCTTTTCTTAGGCCCTTATATAGAAAATACAATAATAGAAAATTCCCTTCAATTAAAACTTCATGATTTTTCTTTTAATGATAAATTAATACATAATGTGGTTGTTTCTATAAATCACTCAACATATTATGATAAAATGATTAGAATAACTCAAGTAAATAAGTCATATTATTACCCATAATTCCTACAATGGTAACCACATTGCATTTAATTATTTGTTGACTTTTTAATTATTCAATTAATTTCATCTGAACAAAAAATTACATTTAATTAATCATTTAAATACTATATAAAAATCAATAATAAATACTTTGAATAATCCCACTATTCATGCAGGACAGTTCCTTTGAAATTCAAAAAATTGGAATTTTGAAATTATGTAGGGTTATCTCAATTATCTAACATAGAAAATGAAAAATTAACATTTATACATAGTTATTGATAACTCCCTATATGGATTCATCATAATAATTGTAATCTCACAATAATTTTGATAATACATAGGAAAAAATAAGAAACTCGCATGAATCAATAATAAAGCATAACCAATAGACCTTATCGCTCCTCAGACTCCCTTTCATGAAACAAACCATTTTCACATTCAAATATAATTTTCATAAAAAATTTAATTCCTAATATACTGCAAATAAGTCTACCAAAAACATATCATAAAATTAAGGGCTCAAAAATTAAGAGTTTCACAACATCAAGTATATCTTTTTATCAAATTCCAAATAGGATTTTAAAAAGACATTGGAGGCCATGTTATAAAACCATTCTTTGAAAACCAAGTCATGGTGTAAATATTTTGAAAACATATAGATAACACTACTTCCCATTTGAAATCACCATAAAACATATCAAAGTATATAAATTATTAAAAAATTCCTTAAAAAATATTTTCATTTTCAAAAATCAAACTTGTATCAAACACCTATTTAAAATATCCAAGTTCTTTTAAAAGAGTATCTAAGTCATTTTATCAAACATTTTTCATGCATAAACATTTTCTTGATAAACCAAAAGTAGAAAACCATTAAAATAAAATTTATTCAATCTATGAAAATCATTTAAAATTACTTATAAAACCCTTAGGGGCATAAAATATGGGAATAATTTTACAAATACAGTATAAAAAGGGCTCAACCATTTCATGAAATGTAAAATATGATAATTTCAAAAAATATAGTTATCTCAGTCACTAAAAAAATACAATTTTTATAGATAAATAATGGCCTTAAATGAATAGTGTCTCAACAAGACCTATACATCCAATTCCTTGTATTAAAGCCATCCTAAAACCTAAATTCAGCTAAAAGAAAAACTAGGTTTTGTGGGTAGAGGAAAAACTGAGAGTAAAGATTCAAGGAGAGATAAAGAAGAAATAAATAAGAAATATTCCTTCTAATCCATTTAAAAACCAAATGATATTGGATTAGATGTATGGAAGAATATTTTTAGACCACCATTGAGCACTAAACAAGGATACCAACATGAGTGGGGAGGGAGGAATCCTTGAAACGATTAAAACCAATAATGGAAAAGTGGTAAAATCAGAAAAATTAAAACCCTTAAAGGTAGGTCACAACCCGAACTGCCCTATTATTTTACAACACAACTCACTTAAACTATGTCTCTAATTCCTGGTTTTTTCATGAAATAACCTACCCTCATCATACTATAGTGCACCTCCGGAGAAAATTACCCCACTATCAAGGTATCAATGTGGTTTGACCACCCATTATCACAGAAAATTGCATCCCCTAGAAAGATGACACCACTGCCCATGTAATGTCACAGTACGATCCTATCTAACATGGCTTAAACTATATTCACACTAAAAATCTGAAAAATAAAAAGGGTTAATTATATAATGTATTCCCCTAGTCACAATGTGACCTACTGTTGTCTTTGAATTAATTTCACTAAAACATTTTAAAAAATCTAAAAAACAATGGGAATAAAAAATAAAGAAAAAGTTCAAAAAGATAACTTCTACAATTAAAAATTACATGGTGTGTGTTACAACTAGAAACATAATTTTTAAAGGAGTTATAAACATGTTTGATTCATGATTATGAATTTATAAAATTGTATAGCACATACACCCTATATTATATTAAAATAAAAGAAATTAATCTAACAAAAATGTTACAGACAGTGTCGCTAGTGTAAAACCAAAATTCTTTATCCCATTATTGATATAATTAAATAATATATATCCATGCAATTCATTATATCCCCAGTAGTCCAAAGTTTATTTTGTTAAAATGTGTCTTTTTAACTTTTTTACACTTCAGTATTCATTTATAAATTATATTTGAATTATATACCTAAATTCTCAACATCATTATTTGTGATATTCATAATTTATATAGATGATAAAACCATAGATAATTAATTTCTATTAAAGGTTCGTTGTTTTTATCATAATGATTTATTAATACATTATGTGAGTGTTTCTATAAATCTCTCAATATGTTATAATGTTATAGTTATAATAAAGAAAATAATGAATTTATATGGTAACCCATAATTCCGATAACTTTCATGACATTAAATTTAATTAATTGTTGAATTTTATCATTTTTTACTTTATTTAATATCTAAAAAAATTTGTTTAAATCATAATTTAAAAACTCAATAAAAATAACCATTAAATACATTTATTAATATATGTATTCATTCGATATAATTCCTTTGAAATTCTAAAAAATGAGTTTTGAATTTAAGTAGGGCCTCTTAAATTACATATTATAGACCTGAAAAGTTAACATTCATGTATAAAAATTAATTACCATCTATATATATTTCTCATACTTAAAATAATCATATTATAAGTTTAATAATACTTAGTCACTTAAATATATCTTTTGATAAGACTCCATAACATATAAAGGTAATCTATACTTTACATTTAAAGTTAAAACATTGTAACTTGAATCTTACATAAAAGTATTTTCTCCAAATACATGAAGGTTATGTCTGCCTTCACTATAATATGTTAGGGTTATATTAATTTCAACAATAAATATAGATATTTCTCTAAATTATTCTTCATACATAAGAGTATAACTTGAATACCTAAGTGTTTATAATTTTCTAAATTTTCCATACATAATATGTTTTTATCACATATAAGATAATTTTTCAAATGAAAGATACTTTCATTAGTAAAATTTTCAATTTGTAAGATATTCTTCTTCAAGTGTAATATCTTATACGTATGAAATTTCTACAACATAAAGTATAATAAAATAATAATAATAAATAATGATAAATAATAATAGAGGAATGGTACTTATCAAAATACATTTATCAAATTGACGCGCATCCACTCAAAAAAATCATGTTATAATTAATATCATATATTAGTTATCATTGATTAATCAACTATTTTATCACCTGAGGGAGGGTCGATGTTTATCTAAATTTACTTTTTAGTTATGATAAATTCACATTAGTTGTGGACTTAGGTTGTATCAAAGACCATTTACAACACATTTTATAGAAATTTTTTGGTTTTTTTTATGTGTTTTAGTGAAAAAGATATATAATCTATATTCACAAACTTGATAAATTAATTCATTTATCCATTTCTAGTCTCCTTTTTGAAATTATTTATCAATGATATATTGGTATTCTCATTATCATAGAGGAGAATAAGAAATATCTAGCTATTTTAGTTGGAACCATATGGGGATAAAGGATTTATACGAAGATATCAAAATGTTAACTTGGGATTAATTAAGTGAATTTTCTTAAACATGTTTCACAAAAAACTAGAACATCATTTGATTTTAAGAAAGTTGTAGTGGTGATGTTTTTTGAAATAACAAATCATGCTTTAGATATTTTTTGTTTCCAGTATCTTAATGGGTTTTATCAATATTTTATTCATGTTTTATCCCATCTAATTACACCAATGGAAACATTAATGAAGAAAGGGGATAAATTATGAATAATAAAATATATGACACTATGTTTCATAATTTGAATATAATTTTGATAACAAAAAAAATCATTTTGATTTTTTTAGGTAATAATTATACGGTCAATTGTGAGGAAAAAGGTATTGTCATGGGTATATTTGGATATTATTGGGTTGAGTAGTGCTATATGGTTCTCATAATATTAGGTCACACAAGAAAATTTACCAAAACCATAATCTTGAACTAACAAAAATATTGTATACTCTTAAGAGTTAAATTCATTATTTTCATTATGATAGTTTTATTATATACATTGATTATTAAATATTAAAATATATTTTCACTTAGTGGGATTTAAATATGAGATATAGAATATGGGTAATGTTTCTCCATTCATTTACCATCGAGATTGAATGCACTCTTGGGAGGGGAAATGGTGTTATATCTTATTTGAGCAAGAAGTTTTAGATTGATTGGGTTCAAGATTTTAATGATGAATGGTAGCCTATATATTTTCTCAGAGTTATTATTGAATGTATCTTATGAATAAGGGATTTTTTGGAATCCTTCACTATCACTTATTTATTAGTTTATAAAGTAAAGGAATGTAATAGTTTATATTTTGAATTCTATATTTTTAATAATAGAATATATGTTGAAGTGTAGTTATATATATGGATTCTATATTATTATTTGTTCTTATATATTCATTTAATTTTTATGATTTTGTTAGTTATGTGATAGTATGTGATTTCATATTTTCACATTTCTTGACAGGTGATTCATACTAACATGACCAAGATTCACCATATTAATCAATGATAATTTTAGTTCATAGGGTTGAAAAAAAATATGGATTGATCTGTGTCAGGAAAACTCACCTGGAAATATATAAACTCATAGTATTAGATTCTAGTACGTATTCTTTAAGCATTTCCCATTTTTGAGTGGAAATGGGATATGGTTGTAATGGAATTTTTGAAATATCATCTATAAACAACAAAATGGAATAATAGAGTTATGTTGAGGTTTGATTGGATGGATAAATTTATCTCTTTTATATCAATTAGATAATAACATAAATTAGTAAATTTTGAGTTCTTAATATTTGAGTGTTTTCTAGGATTTACAAGGTAAATAACAACATTATACCTATTCAGCAAATGATATTTGCAATTAAGATTTGTTAAGATTTGTAGAAGGCCTTAGGAACTTAGGTAATGTTTAGTATGGATTACCATTCTCAAATTGATTAGAAATATATGTTTAATATCAAAATTCTTAAAGATATAAATTAAGAACATAATATTGATTTTTTTTAGTTGTGTCATAGGATCATATATCTCTACATAAGTATACTAAAAATGGTATGTACCATATATCTATTTAGATAAATCAATTTAGAGCATTATATGGGAATTCAGAGATAGTAGAAATTTCAACCTGTTGATTTAATTGTTGGGATACATATTTTATTTCATATCACAACTTGGTTAGGTTATCGAAGGTTTTGTAAACAATTTATGCTATCTCCACTCTTTATATAGGCACTATGATTCTATAAAAATTGTGGAAGTTTCTTACTAGTTGAAATTACCAGTAAAATTTGGATGAATATATGATGTGTTTCATATATCCTAGTTGTAACATCCTGGACCTGGGTACCATGCAACGGGTGCCCCGAGCCCAGTTCGCCACGTGACCTCAAGCGCATTTCTCCAAATGCTAGAGGCTGCCGACTAGTAGTGAGGGTCCAGGTCTTATAGTGGGGAAACTATGCCCTCATTTATCAAAGTGTAGCACAGCGGAATACCAAAATAAACATACAACAACAGCAGAAGCAGTAAACGTACACAACTGAAATAACTAAAACAGTGTATACAAACAACAGTATATAAGGGATGATGCTACATGTTTCAAGTTCTAAGAAAACAGCCATAACATGTTATACATCAATACAGTACAGCAGAAAACAGAGTACATCAAAGCAAGCAAAACTGCTAGCAGCGGCATCGCGAGCCTAGGCTCTGTCCCATGCCCTCCTACTCCTCAATAACATTCAAGTACCTATATAGGGATTCCTGCCCCTATCTACACCTGTAGTAATGTATTATATTTGGGCTGAAAAGCGTGACCCAAACAGGGTGTGAGAAATATATCTCAGTAGGCACCCACCAAAGGCTCGTACTCAACTGTGTGTAAAACATGCAACAAGTGTGCAGTAGTAAAATGCAACAACTAAGAATTTCTCAAAAGAAACTAACTTAACAGTTAAATTTCCATTTTATTTTTCATTTAATTTCCTTTAATTTAGTAACATTTTTGTGCTCAACAACACCAAGCCCTCAGGCCAACAAAAACCGTGCCCTCAAGCTAAAATAGTAACCACGCCCTCAGGCTTGCCCTCAGGCCATACAGAATCCAACCTGCGGGTATTTACCTCATGCGTAACAGAAATTCTCACCCTCAAGCTTACGAAGTGTCACCCTCAGGCACAGAAGTCAAGCCCTCAGGCACGAAAGGTTTCCCTCAGGCAGAATAATGACAGCCCTCGGGCTAAAACAGTCACGCCCTCAGGATAATAACAACAACGCCCACAGGCTAAACAGGTAACTGGGCCATTCCCAACATATCAAAATGCAGTAAACAAGCAATTACTCTCAAGGAAATTCTACAGTTACTACATTTAAGGCATACCCTCGGGTATCCTGGCCAAACGTCTAAACAGAGGAACACACCCCTCGGGATGATCCTGGATCCAAGCAACGATCCCAAAAATCATTTTATTATCACCATTTAATCACCTATGCAATTCTAGGCATTAAATATAGCAACTTCCTCAGCCACACGACACCCCAACATGGGTTCGTGGCACGAAAACACACAAAAACGCAAGACAGTTTGAAAATAAACACCAAGCCACCTACCTTATGTGCCAACGAACACTATTCCCGAACGCCGCCTCCAGAAATGCCCAAGAACGGCGTAGATATGAAGAAGAACAAAACCCATTCAAACCTAAATAACTTACTCTGGGAGAAGAATTGGAGATAACGGTTCCAGGAGGATGAAGGGCTTAGCCGTGCGGTTCCAATGAGATCATCCGAAGCCGAATCAGATTCCAGATGAACTCCCGGCGGATCTTCAAATGTCCGGCCTCCTCCTTTGGCTCCAAAACGGCCCAAGTGCCTCCTCTGCCAAATGAGGAGGCTACTGCCTGTTTTAAGCAGAAAAAACAAAGTACACGGCATGTACTCCCTTTATTTAACTGTTCATTTGGCGGCACCGACACTATTCACTAGCCTACAAGAGTACACGACATGTACTCCCGAGTACACGGCGTGCCCTGTCGCCAAGCTCGCAGCGACTCCTCCGCCTTACTTTTTAACCTGCCGACTGACTACAAGACATGTAAAGGACCACTACACGGCATGTAGTCGGTTCCTACACCCTTCGTCGCCGGCATGGCTACACGCCCTGTGTACTTATCCCAACACGGCCAAAAGTACACGGCGTGTGGATAAAGTACACAGCGTGTAGTTCCAAAATTTAGGATTTCTTCCCATTTTCCATATTTTCTCAAAATCACTTAAGGAAAAGGAAAAAGGAAAAAGTCCATACCTCAAAAATAAGAACCGGGTTCTTACAAACTTCCCCCCTTATAGCAATTCGTCCCTGAATTGCCCTTCCAATGGTGGCGAAGATAAAGCTCAGAACAGCTCTGGCCACTGAGCATGTACGTCAACCCCCCGCTCCCAGGTCTCGTCCTACACTCGGTCATGCTGCCATAGCACCCGTACGAGAGGAACTGACCGACCTCAGAGAACCTTCGTGCTCCTGTCAATGATACAGATCAGATGCTCCTCAAAGGGCGCATCATACTACAGCTCAACCTCCTCAGTCTGAAAGGTGTGAGACGAGTCTGAATGGTAGCGACGCAACTGAGACACGTTGAAGACGTCGTGCATGGCTCGGTACCGCTGCGGTAACTGCAACTGATAGGAAACCAGCCCGACTCTCTCCAGAATCTCAAATGGTCCCACATACCTCGGTGAAAGCTTACCCTATCTCCTGATCCGTTTGTGTTCTAGCCTCGGCGAAACACGCAAGAAAACTTGATCCCCAACCAAAAACTCCAAATGTCATCTGCAGCAATCAGCATAAGACTTGTGACGAGACTGTGTGGTAGCCATCCACTTTAGAATTAACTGGACCTGCTCAGATGTCTCCTGCACGAGCTATGGTCCCAGTAAAGTTGCCTCACCTGCCTCTTACCAGCACAAAGGTGATCGGCATGGCCTACCATATAAATCTTTGTATGGTGCCATCTCAATAGTTTCCTGAAATCTATTGTTATAGGAAAACTCGACTAAGGGTATATGCTTCTCCCAAGAGCCCCCAAAGTCTAGGATCCATGCGCTTAGCATGTCCTCTAGCACCTGTATCGTCCACTCTGACTGGCCATCAGTCTGAGGGTGGAATGTTGTGCTCAGAAGCACCTGTGTACCGAGCGCCCTCTGAAAACTATGCCAGAAATGAGATGTAAAGCGGGCGTCCCTATCTAAAACGATAGAAAGAGGGACCCCATGTAGACGTACAATCTCTTGGATATACAACATTCCAACCTCATTCACACCAAAGGTCTCCTTAATCGGCAAGAAGTGAGCTACCTTCGTAAGTCTGTCCACAACAACCCATACGACATCCTTGCCTTGAGGTGACCTTGGAAAACACGTCACGAAATCCATCGCGACATCATCCCATTTCCACTACGGAATGGGCAACTGCTGTAACTGCCCATCTAGTCTCTTATGCTCTACCTTCACCTGCTGACAGGTGGAACACCTCGTAACAAAACCAGCTATCTCTCTCTTCACACCTGGCCACCAATACTGACGTCTCAAGTCTCGGTACATCTTGGTAACCCCGGGATGAACTGCCCAAGCTGAAGAATGAAACTCCCACATCATCTCCTCCCGTATATCCCCTAGAACCCACACACGTCCATGGAAACGAAAAACCTCACCATCTCTTATCGTCCAACCGGAAGGAGGGTCCTCACTTGCCACCGACTCCCGTAGAACTAGGCCTTCTGAAACCGATAGCTGCCTCATCCTCACTCTGTCCAGGAGGGTAGATGTCACAACTAACGAGGAAAGATAAGTCTACCCCTGTCTGTCATGCACCTCTAGATGCATCTTTGAGAACAAGGCCATAAGCTGCCACTCACCACCGGCCTCCTGCACTTCCTGTATCTGAGTCTTCCTACTCAGTGCATCGGCTACTGCATTACCTTTACCAGGTGTATAGGCAAGCTCAAAATCGAAGGACTGTAGGTACTCGACCCACCTTCTCTGCCTCAGATTTAGTTCAAGCTGAGTAAAGATATACTTGAGGCTTTTGTGGTCGGTGAAAACCACAAAATGCTCTCCCAACAGGTAATGTCTCCAACACTGCAACACATGCACAACTATAGCCAACTCGAGATCATGCGTCGGGTAATTCCTCTCATGTGGCCTCAACTGCTGAGACTTGTACTCCACAACTCAGTCACCCTACATCAAAACGGATCCCAGCCCAATCCCTAATGCATCATAGTAAACTGTATAACTCTTCCTCTGCTCTGGGAGTATCAGGATCGGTGCTGATGTCAACCTTCCCTTTAGGTCCTGAAAAACTATCTCGCAAGCTTCTGACCAAACGAACATCACACCCTTCTTAGTCAGACCTATCAATGGTGCTGATAAGCGAGATAATTCTTGTATGAAGCGTCTGTAGTAACCTACCATCCCTAAGAAACTTTGTATCTCAAACACGTTCTTGGGCTGCTCCTAGGAAACAACTACTCTCACCTTCTCTGGGTCCACTGCAACTCCTGCCTCTAAGAGGATATGACCCAGGAAGTGAATATGGTCCATCCAAAAGTGGCACTTCGAGAGTTTAGCATATAGGAGATGCTCTCTCAGTGTACTCAATACGATCTCAAGATGGGTGGCATGGTCGTGTCGAGTTTGACAGTACACAAAGATGTCGTCCATGAATATTACCACAAAAGAATCAAGATACGGATGGAACACACGATTAATCAGAGCCATGAAGACTACTGGCGTGTTCGTTAGTCTGAACAGCATAACTGTTTACTCATATAGACCATACCTTCTCCTAAAAGCTTTGAGAGGTATATCAGATGGTCTAACGCGTATCTGATGATATCTGGATCTCAAGTCAATCTTCGAGAACACTTGTTCTCCACGAAGTTGATCAAACAAATCATCTATCCTTGGCAAGGGATATCGATTCTTAACCGTTAACTGGTTCAGCTTCAGATAATCCACACAAAGCCTAAGGTTACCATCCGCCTTCTTCGCAAAAAAGGACCGGAGAACCCCAAGGAGAAGTACTGGGTCGGATAAAACCCTTCGCCTATAGCTCCTCTAACTGCCTCTTGAGATCTTGCAACTCAGGTGTGGCCATCCTATAAGGAGGAATGGACACCGGTGCTGCTCCTGGCACAAGCTCGATAGAGAAATCCACCTCACGCACCATAGGTAGACCTGAAAAGTCATCTGGGAAGACATCCTTGAAACGATCGACAACTAGAGGGAAATCCATCTGACAAGTTACCTGGTCATCCAGATATAATCTCGCAATCTGGGCCATGACTCCACCTGGCCCATGATGCTCTGGTCCAGCACGACTCACCTGAACATCCCACTCACCCTTGTATAGAAACTCCCTGCCCTTTGGTGACGTGAAACGCACCCTGCGATGATAGCAGTCTACAAAGGCTCTAAATGGAATAAACCAGTCCATTCCGAAAATGACGTCATACCTTGTCATCTCCAGGACATAGAGGTCCCACAGGAAGTGACACCCACCAACCTCAAGGGGAACTCCTTGCACTGACGCACACCAACCGTCCTAGTCCCCAATGGAGTGTCTAGCGTCAAGATATTGGAATAAGTAGAAACACTGAGGCCAAGGCTCTCCACAACGAGTACAGATATAAAACTATGTGTAGCACCCGTATCAAAAATTACTGAAGACAAGACAGAAGCTACTAGAATAGTACCTCTGACTGTCGAAGTTCCGGGATCCTACTCCTGCTGGGTCTGTTGCACTGCATATTCCTATCCAGTGTTGCAGCCCTGTGACACACCCTGGCTACCCTGAGCTGTCCCGCCCTATTGCCTCTGAGATCCTGGTGTCGGGCTACCACGGCCACGACCACCATCTCTGCCTGCACGCCCTGGCGTATTCCAGTTCCCTGACTGGTAAGAAGCCACTGGTCCTGCTCCCACACGCGGTGTCTGCACAGAACCACTCTCACTAGCCACTGGTAGAAACACCCTGCAAAAACGTTGTAGATGACCCATCTTGATGCAAGCTCGGCACTCCAGTGGGTCTTGTGGAAAAGGAAAAAGTAAGAGTCTCGTACCTCAAAAATAAGAACCGGGTTCTTACACTAGTTGAGGAAATTTTAAATCGGTTGATCATATATACTCAATTATTATTATATATAATTAGATATGGATGATTCTTCCATTGTTCATCCAGTGTGTATGATTAATTGGAGTGATAATACTCTATGAAGAAAGAATACTACACTTATATATGTATTGTGGAATCATGATCATGTATAATAGGAAACTTAGGAAAAACATGACAACATGATGTTTTAATTGATATATTTGTTCACAATAGATTCTCAGTGACACTTTAAATAGATGAGAAGCCTTATTTTGGGGAGTTTGTAAAAATTTTGGTTTATCATGAATGTTTTTTATTTGAAATGAATATATCCATATATAAGGTTTAGGGTTTAAATTTTCTTTTCATGGAAGTAAGAGGGGGAGAGGAGGGGGAGATATGAGTGTCATTATTTTAATATAGTAGGTGACACCATTGGTTACCTATTATGATTCCCCAAACACACATTAGTTGAGTTATAGGGAAGTAGGTGGCTTTGATAGACTAATGGGTGGATGGTATCTACCTAATGGTTTGTGATTATCGACTCGGTAACCAGTTCTTTTCTTAATCATATTTTTATTGAGGTAAATTTATATTGTTTCCTATTCATAGGTTTTTGGGAAATATTTTTTTTCTTTTTCAATTAATAGTGGTTGGGATATTACTCATTTAATTCACCCTATATTATCCTCCACTTCCTCTAGAGATATCGACTTAAATTCTTAATGGAATTTAAATATATTATCAAAAATATGATCATGATAATTTGAATGTTTTGTTAAAAGTGGAAAAAAAATTAATTCTTATTTGATCTTATTTATAATTACCCTTCTACTTTGATGAAATTTTTTATTTATTATATTTAGTGATTGATTGGATGTTGAATATCCCAATGGGGTTTGATGATGATGATAAATTTTTTTTAAAATAAGTAAGTTTATTAATATTTGTTTGGTGTTGATAAAGAACTTAATAAATGAATATATTAAAATTCCCCTTATTTAAATACATGTTTCATGGAAATGGGCAAATTGGAAACACATTGGAATAAAATTAAACATGGTGTTCTGAGGATTCATTCCATTACACATGGTGATAGAGATTAATATACTTGAAATAGTGAATAATATTCTTCCATTATAAATCTTAGAAAAGATTATAAAATTACTCTTGAGTTGAGATATAAATTCTTATGTATATATCATAATATATAATTATTTTTTTCTATTCTAAATATGAATCAAAATACTTGCTTTATAATTGAGAGATAAAGGTGGAGCTATAAGTTTTGAAAGAACTGCCTACTATAAAATCATGATGAGTTTGAAAAGTTAGATGTCAGATAAATTGAAGAGTTTGATGATTATTCCAATATTACATCATTATTTTTTTTATGTAGCATGAAGACTGTTTTAAAATATAGTAATATAACTTGGTTGATGATTTTAATTGATATCTGAATTGTAGAGAAAAAATTAGAAACATGTTGTATTTATGGGTATTTAATTAAGAATTTATTACTGAAGTTATTTTAAGAATAAAATAAAGAGTAATGTTAATCTATTATATAATAATTTAAATAATCAAGAATGATTTTTATATGATGTAAAATATTTGTGAATTATGATGATGTTACTTATGAAAATTTAACAAATAAAAAAAGTCATTTGAGTTATTCTGAGATCATCTAAAGTTATTGGAGATACCCAGAGAAAGATTGAAGATGTTTTCAGAATAGTTAAATAAATTCTTGAAATTTTATATAAAGATAAATATTTGACAACAACATACATATGGTCCTCTAGAATAGAATATTAGAGAAGTAATGAGTACACTGTGATGTGTAATATCAATCTGATCATACCTTATAAAAACTAAAAGTTACACTCTGATAGGTAACATGTCCTAGATGTTATGCAAGTTTTAATTTATGATATATAATATCTCATAAATTACTGATGTGGTTAAAATGTATAGTTTCTCTATGATCTGTAAGATAACTCAGAGAATATAAAAAAATTCAAGGAGATACATTGTATATCAATAATGATATGTAATATTTACTCCAATTTTCACTAATTATATCAGATTTTCTAGAGTATACTAACATGAAAATTAGGTAATTTAAGATTATCTCCAAGTTTAACAAGTATATGTAACATTTTTCAATGGATATGTATGATTTTATTAATGACACATAAAAATAATTATAAAGATTCAAGTCATATGAATGGTCATATTGAGGATGCACAAAAGAAAGTTGAGCTTTTGGAAATGATCTGTAAGAAAATAAATTACATATGATTGAATTTTTTAGAAAATATGAGAATAGTATAGATTTAAAAAAGATGATATTGAATTTTTTATTAATGATTTATAATATAAATATGGTTTTTTATTTTATATATTGATTCAAGTTAGTGAATTTGGTGATGATATTTGAAAAAAATAGTCATTATATGATTCTAAAAATGAAAGGTGATAAATAGTCTGTATGTTTGTCGAAGATTAGTTGAATAATCATAATAGAAAATAAAATAGAACATGGGGAAAAATTCGCATGATAATTTAAAAATTAAATAACTAAGATAATGAAAAACAAAACCCACATGATCTATTGTGGAGATAAATTATACAAATTTAAGCATAATTTACATAATAAATCTAGGATTTCAAGAAAATTTATTTGAAATCATTTAGGAAGATCTAATAATCTAGAAGATATTTTCATAAATATTATTTAGGCTATTTAATAAGAAATTATAATAATTTTTAATATCATGGAATTTCTATATATAGAATATAAAAACCATATCCATGAGAAATTACTCTAATTTTATTCTAACAAGATTAAAAGAAGATAATTGAAAGATTAGGAGAGAGAATATGATTATATATTTCATTGAATATATATATGTTTTAAAAAATATCTAAAAATGAGATATCAACATGATACTCTGAAAAATATTAAATTCTGATGAATGAAGATGAATACAGCGATAAATACTATTGTGTTCTGATTATGGGATTATCTATTAGATATTGAATTTCTTTATTGAGGATGAATAATAAAACATTGAGGTTATGATCATAGTAATGTGTTTATCATTATAAAGATTAAGTAGAAGTCAATTGTGAGTGTTTTTTTGATGAACATGAATTATAAATCAAATTATTAAATATTTTATATAGAATATATATCTCATAAATTTTTTTTGGAATATTGAATATATTGAATATATTATTAATTATTTTCATTAAGTAGGACTATTTTAAACTGGTAGGAGTTTATATAAAGAAAACATTGGGTGATGGTAAGGCCTTTGGAAGTTATCAATAGGGGTTAAGGATGTGTCATTCCAAATGTGTATGAACTTTTCTATATTATTAAAACACATATGGTCGAGGAATTAACCAGAATGAGGCAAGTATTTTTTCACTTGCTTTAGGGGAAACACATATATAATTATTTTGTGATGTTTTCTCTTTACTTTTGATAATTAATATGGTGTGTTTATGTTTCATGATTTATATGAGTCTCATTCATACTAATAGGTTTAAAAATTATAAAAGTTTAATGTGAAAGTAACTAAATAAAACAAATATCACCATCATTCATACCCCCTGTGTGATTGCAGTATATCACAAGGAACATTATGTGGTAATAGGGTGAATGTTTTACCTTTGATTTGATATATTTTTCTTATAATTCCTTTCTTTATTAACCTATATGTGGTACTTTTTTTAAAAGGTATGTGACTTCATTATTAAATCATACATGGATATTTATTCCATGATATTGAAAAACATAAAGAAAAAGATAAGATTATAATATGAAAATTATCTTATATAAAATAAAATATAAAGAGGACACACCACTATTTGAAGGTAATCAAATTGTAAATTTATATAACATATATGTTGAAAAATATCCTCTTAAAAATCAAGCTTTGGTTATGATGAATATGTACCTAATGAGTCAATTTTTTATTTTTCCCCTGATATTACAGATTATTTTCAAAAGTTAAATTTTGAAGATTTTAAATACATATTTATGGATTTCAAGGGTCTCCTAAAGAAAAAACATAGCTGGAGAAGAAAACGAATTTTGTGGAAAAATAATTAAAAGTGAAGTTTCAAGAGTGAAAAACTACCATTAATTATTTGGAAGATTGGGAACAACCTTTACAACTATATAATGAACAAATTTTCTAGATAAATAAGATATTCAAAACAGTGGTGATAAGAAACCTAAAACGATTAAATTCTATAAAGAGAGTATCCGTATAATTTAAGAAAGTCATAAAGATATAATTTTTGTTAAGAATTATAAATAGGATGTCAAAAATAGTAGTTCATGAAAATTACTTGCAATAAAATAAAAAACAACATGAAGATAATTTTGAGTAGATAAAGAGAGAATGGGATGAAAATTATGATTAGTATAGGATGAAAAAAACCCTTAGTAATAAGTTTCTATTGTTGGAAATAAAAATATAAAATTTGGAAGTGTAATATGAAGAATCATCGCATGTTTTTCATAAAACAAATGTTAGGAATAAGAAATGTGATAAGGATATTTATTCAATGTGACCATTATTTATTATCAAGAATGTCTTTAAATCATGTAACGATTAACATATTACTCGCTCAAATAAAAAGGTAACTGTTATTCAAGAAAGATTTATTTTTAATAATGTAAATTTTAGGAATTTTATAAGTTCTAAAAATAATTATGAACAAATTTGGGGGGAGAAAAATGTTAGTAAAACATCCAATACATAAACGGTAAATTCTAACTGTAGAAAATTTTCAAGTTCCCTAAAAGGATCTCAAAATAATTGTTATCATTTATAAAAGTAGCATATAATTGAATCTAGACATATATTTTACAATTAATTTTTTTTATTAGAAACCACTCTAATGAAAAGTTGGAACCATACAGAACATTCACTATAGCAACATATGGACCCTCCAAAAATGCAGTTCACCTTATAGATTTCAAAATTAAAAAAATTCAAACAACACCAACTCACTATGCCTCGCACTCGAACCAGACACTCCAACCAAAAATCCTAACCATAACATAAACAAAGTCAAACAACCATACATAATCACAAATACTCCAAAATAAAAATTCAAAATGATTTTTTCAATGCCATGCTCAAACCATGAACTGTCTGCATCATGAATTCACCATTAGTTGTTTCACTTCCAACACTGTAATTATCATCATCAGAGCTAAACACAACCTCATTGTCAGGGATTGAAGAATCACCACCATCAACCTCATTTCCCCCACAGTAATCCTTCCATGACCATGACATTGTTAACCATCAGAAATGAAAACCTATAAGACATCATCAGAACTGCCACCCTCCATCGTATCAGACTTCCAAGCAAAGAACTCATCTCCTATAAAGTTACTTTCCACCCAAACATCACATCCAAAATCCCAGAATAACCATCATTACTAGTTGATCTAGTGAGAAGAAATGGGACTCGAGGTCTGTGAATATTTGGGTGGATTAAGCCCCAATAGATATTCGAGCCCTTCTCCTTTAACAAGCATGAAACCAAAAAAAAAACGCAAAACATTATGCAATAATTAAACATCATATGTGCCACCGAAAACCACCTAGACATAAAACTATCATAAAACAACAAAGTTAAAAACGTCACCAGCTACTTAAGAACATATTTAAAATCATGGGGAGTTTTTATAGAAATTATAATAAATGTGGTCACTATAAGTAGGAATATTTTTCATTACTACCATTAATGGTTTATAAAATTTTAGGATGATAAGATTAAAATGTTTAGAAATAAAATAAATAGTGAGAGTGAGTCCACCTTATGGTGTAAACAAAATATAACTACAAACCAAAAAAACCTCCCAAAAAAATTATTGAGAAATAAGTTTGATCAACAAAGATATAATGCTACTGTGAAATGAAAGTCTACATCAATGAAAAATGAAAGAAATACTCTAACATTAATGATAAATGAAATAAGATATAATAACAAGGAGAATCAATTAGAGAATGAAATAATGGGATTGGATTACTGTAAAACATTTATGAAGAATAATTTTAAATTATTAAGAAGTTTCTAAATAAGGGTAACCCAAGAATTTATGATAATCCATGTGGTAGATAAAATAAATATAGTTATATTTATAAATAATGAATTATTATTTGTTTTCCCTTGTTGGAAATGAAAATGAAGATAGATAAAGAAAAAAATAATGCTTCTTCCTTGCTATTTGATGTAAAAAACCAATTCCACATGATAATAAAACTGAGAAAAGTAATAATACCATACTTCAAGAGTTTTTTTGTCCTGAACCAGCCCTAGTCTACCCTAAACCGGTCACCTAGGCCAACCCCTGACAAGTCTCGAAAGGAATTCTTGATCCTCTCGATATGGTGACAAGCACCGAGGGCACCGTTAGAGTGCACAAGGGAATTATTTTTCCCAAATATAAACAATTAAACATACAGTGGAAAGAAACGGATAGTCCAAAATACATTCATATAAAAACTGAACTAAACATTATTTGTACAAAAAAATTTAATGTACAAATAAAAAACAACTCATCTGACCAAACCCAATAACCAAATAACTCCAGGTGACCCTTCTGGTCACTCTCCAACATAATGATCAGACGTCGCCCAAGGAGATCAAACTCAATATGAAACCTACACAAGGGATAAAAACAGTAGAATACTATAGGCGTGATTATTAAAACTCAATAGGTTAGCCTGATATTCTATTCCCAGTGATCATCCTTTAAAATAAAAGAAAAATAAATTTTAAGTTTTAAATACAAGATATAATGGTATGCCTTCCAAATGAGGTCCAATGATATATAAAAAATTTACCAGACAAAAACATGCATGTTTTATAAATAAGAATGCTAATACCAATTTTCAAAGAGGTGAAACTTCAAAATGAAAATAATTTTCAAGAGGGCAGATTTAAATAATTTACACTTTTAAATAAATCACACACACTATTAAATTTACCAAACAAACACACGGTATGTCAATGGTGAGAACAAAATAGCCAATGAGCACAAGTCACGGGAACACCCCTCGGCACTAGTTAGTTGTGAGCCCCAAGTACCTCATATCTCGATGAAAGTAACCATAATAAAGATCTTTTCTCCTGCACAAGAGTCACTAGTTGGGAGAATACCCATAACCTATTGGTCATCCAAAAACATCATCATCATAGTTTAGTTAGTGTTATCATCGTCAAAATTTCTAAGTAAAATAGGGGCCAAACCCCACAGAATCGTTAGCATACTAGTACACGTCTGCACACCTAGATACACGGGATTCCCTTAAGTGCTCAGTAAAGTTAGTCACATTATCAAATACACTTTCCACATCACAATTCCATTACCAAAACATAAACACACAAACATATCAAAAACATGATTCAAATTTCCTTCACGAATCAATAAACCACTAAAAATATTCGTAAAATAATTTCAAAGTTTATAACAAGGCCTTGCAAATAAAATCCATTCAAAAATGATCTTTGAAGGCCAAAAACACATAAATAACATAAAATCCTAGATTTCCAATCCCCAAAACCAAATAATAAATCATTTTCATGGACCATAAAATTTCCACAAAAGATAGAACATGAAATACAAATGGAACCCATTTTTACAAAAAAAACAAATGTCAAATGGGCGTTTAAGCCTTTCTCAAAACTATCCTTTGACCAAGGTATGAATTTTACTTTTATTAATGAGGTTTATAAACACCATTTACAGTAGAAAAAATCATTCATAAATCCCTTAAAACATTCAGGTTACATATTCAAAATACAACCATTTTCAAAAGGATGTGAAATGGGCCCCTTTCCGACAACTCGGGCCAAAACACGTTGTCAACCAAAACCCATTTGTTTCTAAAAACAAATCCAAATTGGAAAGCCATATAAGGACCCAAAATAAAATTTATCATTATTATAATTAATTTATAAATCCAAAAATAATAATTTTTAAATCAAACATAACACATAAAATCCAACTGAGCATTTTTTCGAACACATGACATGCCCTTTTATACAAAACAGTTTATTTAAAGCACTTGACAAAGAATGAAACACCAATTGAATGACATATTTTATACAAGCTACTGTAACATTTTAAAAATATGATAAACCAGGTTCTAAACCTCACAAAATAGTTTTTACGTATGGTTTAACATTTAAACAAACACTTGGTATGCACTTTTATAACAAAACAACACTACCTTTCACAAAAAAAGGATTAAACAACCATTTTGAACACCATGAAAATTAAACAAATTATGAAAAAAAAAACATTTATATCAGATTAAAACAATATTAAAATGATTAATCTTAAAATATAAAGTCATGAGCAAGGGATATCCTACATCAAATCCTTGGCGTAATGGAAATGCACAGCCAAAATCACCTGTCGCGGGTTTATAAACACTAAAACTATGAATACCAGACATAATGAATATAACCTCTATAAAAAACCATGTGATATTAGAACCCTAGTTCTATCCGGAGTATAGAATAACGGAAAACCATGAAATAATGAAAGTATGGGGAAGTGGGAGGAGAAAAGAGAAGGAATCTTACCTTACCAACTAAAAAACTATTCGTATTCCATTAGATCTGCACCCATATAGAAAGGGAATGGTATGATACTTTATAGATAGTCTCATAAGGTTTGGAAGAACTAGTGAAAGATGAGTTTTGGGAAAAACAGTACTAATGGAATGATTTATGGATGAAATAATTTACCTTCATGATTCTAGACGATTTGAGATACATTGAGACGTTTTCCCTAATATGCAATTCATATGAGCTCCAAATAGGTAAAATATATTATGGTGGTGATTATAGGGGTATTTTTTAGATTGGGAGGTTAAATAATCGAAAAATATTAAAATTTTAATTAGATATAAAAGAAACTAATTATTTTTTTAAAACTGGAAGTGGGCACATGGGCTGGCCCAATACCTAAATGAGTAACCCCAATTCATAGTGCTTATGAATTTATATGGGGTAAAAAAGGATATGGTAGTTTTAATATTTCATTGTAGGACAAGTGGGAAGTGTAATGAGTCAAAAAGGATAAAAAATTAATGATTTATAAATGAAAAAAAAAATATGTTTTTAAATCTAGAAATGGGCTCACGGTTGGCCCAAATCATGAAATAACCACCCTTTCTCCAAAAACTCATAAACTAGAAAAGGGGAACCCAAATTAGGGTAATTATACATAGATGAAACTTTAAAACTAAATTTTCACCTCACCCAAGACAAATTAAAAGTATCTATATTTCCAATGAACCAGATAAAAACAAAGACATGAAAAATTTGGTGTGACATGTTTCATATCTACATAATTAGAGGAGGAGAAATCATTGAGATTAGTCATAATGTTGAAGTAGTATTGAATGGATTTTTTGGGTTAAGAACCAACTCTAAACCTTATTTCAATCATTAAAAATAAAATTAGAATCCAAAATATTCTCATATAATTTTTTTTGTTTTTTATTTACTGGGAATTAAATATGATCATATAAAGGGGGAAACTAGAATTTAGATCATATCTAATGGGATGATATATCATTAATTGAGGTTTATTGGACCTGTAAACCTTTATTAAGTGATAAAATATATATATATATATATATATATATATAATACAAACTATCATTGATACACATACTTAATTAAAATATATTTCACACATTATGTAAGATTCACATTATGGTGACATTTTTAGTTTTTGAGTTTTACAGAGTTTGGAAAAATATTATAATAGTTGAAAACATTTACTTAGTATAAAATAGAAATTGTTTCCTCTATATAAGAATCTAATTAATCTATAAAAGTATTCAACATCTCCCAAAAATATTCTACACAATATAATCTTCTAGAAACATTATATGTATTAATTTTCATTATAACCTAGAAAAATGGAAAAATATAATAGGGTGATCTCAAATGTATGGTAAGGGAAAATATAAGTGATGAAAATAAGTGATCATAAGTGACCATAATATGATAATATGGTTACAATTCAAATACATAATAAATTTATAACCAATTAATAATAGATCACAAATCATAGAATAAGGATTAGTATAACAACATACATCTTTTAAAAGAGTAAAGAAACAAGATTCAATAAACATGATATATGAGAGAGAAAAATAGTAATTATAATAAGAATAAAAATATAACATCTTTTAAATATGGAATAAATATTTGTATTGGGAACATTACATACATGAGGCACACCCTCTATTCCCATTCTTACAAAAACTAAAATGTACTCGAGAATACTTTATCTAATGAGATATAAACATTTAAACAGTGCATTGGATGGTGATTTAGGACCCCACTCATCAATTATACATACTTACATGTGATATATGAAATCAATAATTATACATATCTAATGAAATCTAGGAAAATAAAATAGGTTTTATTAAACACATTAGAAAAAACCTATTCAAATAAAATGGGTTTTATTGATCACATAAAATAGAACCCATGGAAGATAATGGGATTCATAGCCTTTCTAAATTAATTCACATAAGTAAATTATTAAAATGATAAAACCACAGAAAATAAATTGGTATCAAAATATATTCGGTAATATTCAAGGTAAATACCCTTCAATTAAGAGAAATTATATGGTATTTGCATTATATAAATAAAGGTTCTATGTTTAAGTCAAAAACATTCCCAATAAATAAATTTATGGAATCTAGGTTAACAAATTTCAATAAAAGGAATAAAATATAGAGTGTTCATGATGAAATGGTATTAGAACAAAAGTTATGTCTATTCACGGTGGATAGTCAGAAAGACAAATGCAGAAATAGGGCACATACTTGATAGAAAATAATGTTGCATAAGTCATCTAAATAATGAATATTTATGGTAAACTTTAAAAAATACAATTTATGAGGAATAAGATATATGAGAGGATAATGACTTATATAAAAAACCATTTTTAAGAGTTTCAGAAAAATCACTTTTGAAATAAGAAATACCATTGATCTTTCAAATATATTAAAAAATAAATATTTTATAAATCTAAGATAAAAATAACTTCTTTTAGAAACTATGAAAACATATATATAAAGATTCATATAAAATGATAAAGTTTGTGTAAAAATATTTTTACATAAAAATTCAATTTTTTTTAGAATACATTGATTAAAATAAGACGTTATGGGTCACTTTCAAAAGTTATTTTCAAGAAAATATGTGAAAATTTTAGAAAACATAAACTTTTGAAAAATAAACTTCAATAATATATCTTTTAAAATAAATAAATGTAAAAAAATAAATTTGGGGTGGAAGATAAAACATTTTATTTTGAAATTGTTGAAAAAGTAATAATATTTTGAAATACCTTTTTTTAAAATTCACATTATAAAAGGAGTATTAAAAATTATTTTTGATAATTGTTAATGATAATTATGAGTTTTATACTAAATAATCCATATTGTAGTTCCAAAAATGGGGGAATAACTTTTGTGAAAATGAAAAAAATGGAAATTAAGGAAATGTTTTATTGGAAAGAATGGTAGTTATTCTTTCCAACATAAAACTTTTATTTGAGAAGGTATTTCATCCCAGAAAATGATATCAATGAAAGTAAGTAAATTCCATAGAGAACAAGAAAAAATAACATCTAGAAATGTAATTGGAGGTATAAATGGGGATTATAATATCATAATAAAGTAGAGAATTTATTTATGAAGTATAAATAATTTAAGTCAAGAAAAATATTAAGATGTGAGTAACATTTAATTCAAAACAACTTGTATAAGGGAGAGATTGAAATTAAAATTATATTTCTATTAATGAAAGGTATATTATGGACAAATAAATCAAATATGAATAATATACATTATATAAATAAAATTAATTTTATAAAACAAATGTATCGCAATCAGAGGAGTTAGATACAACAAACCCTTACAACCTTAAAAAATATCAAGTACAAAACCCCTTGAAGAATATGATTTAAAATGAAACATTAAATACCAAAAATAATAATAGAATCATAAAAAACTGTTAAATTGGTATTATATTAATCATTAAAAATAAAACATGATTTATAAAAAAAATATGTATCAATGAGTGAAAATTTGATACATCAATCCCTTACCTTATTCCTGATTCATTTTGAACACGTGAATAATATCATGAAGAATCAAATTGAATTTATTATATTACTTATTATTAACCTTATTCATATCATTGAATATATAAAATTTATTATCGTATTATATTTATTTATTATATAGTTTTTTATTATGTTTTCATGAAAATTGAATTGATGTCGTGCTATTTTGTTAATATTTTTGATCGAAGGTGATATTTCAATAAAAAAGTTAAATAATTATGATATCCTTTCCTGAAAATAAACCAATAATTATTTTCTTATTAACTTATAATAACATTATTATTTAATTTCCCATAGTCATACATGATATAGTATTATTACATTGTTCAATTAGGTGGATAAACCACTAAAAAACATTAACACGCTATATATTTATGGTGACTATGGTTAAGGAAGGTCATAATATCATTATAAAATAATAATAATGATATTATTGATATTATTTTAAGTTTTTGAATCATATTTTAAGTATCTTTTATAAATAAAAAATCAATATGATTATGAAAAACAGTACTTCATGGACAAAGTAGTCCACGCAACGCATGGTTAACATTGTTCTATTTTTATAAGTGGATGGTAATGGATAAATAATGGATTTTACATTAATATCATATCAGTTCAGTATAATAATGATATTTATGTCATTATATTATAATTTTTAGGGTATTTTTTGAAGATAAATATTTACTAGAAAAGGTAAGGAGTGAGTAATACTCATTTGGTACCTTGAAAATTCTCTTTAATGTCTCATTGGAAATGAAGGGAGTGGGCTAAAATATAATGACCAGGGGATTTAGGTCATAAAAGGAACATATAAGAGAGGAACATAAATAATTTTTTCAATTACAATTATAACTTAATGTATACCTTTGATAGGTTCTAAGTGATCCCCTTTTATAAGTGAAAAAAGGGAAATTTTGTGAACCCCCCTTATTTTTCAACAATAGAATGACACTATTCAAGGGTCAATGGATCCAAAAATGATAAATAATAGAGTTTGGAATGATAGAACTTTTTGAAAACATACACAACCCATTTTTTATATTTTTTAAAAATGTTTCATTCTTTTTACCACTTGATATTTATATTTTACTATTTTTGGTTTTTACATTGGTAAGTAGTTTTTACAATATTAATTTATATTTTTCTTAAATATAGGGCCACCACTATTATAAAATTTTGGTGTTATTAAAATAAATTTAAACTCAATATAATCTAATTCAATTTATAAAAAATACAAAATTAACTTTTAAATAAAAACATTTATTATATTGAAAAACTATTTTGTAGAAAAAAATGTTATTTTCATTGTTAAGTGTTATGAATCTTACGAATTATTTATTTCCAATTTAATGAGTGATAATATATTTATATAGAGGTTTAGAAATTATTTTAAATTCATTTTGGATAACATATTAATTTACTTTATTAAATAAAAAATACACAATATACATAATATAATTCTTTGAAAATAACAGTATTACCACTATAATGGTGATTAACATTAATCTTAGTGATAATAATTTTATTCAAAAAATGAAATTTACCTTATTAAATAATATGATCATATTGATATAAAATATAAAAAACAATTTCATAGATTTAATTTCTATAAGTGATGAAAAAAATTAATATTATAAAATAAAAACAATTTTTTGAGAAAAATATTACTAAAGTTTCCAAAACATTAAACATGAAGTTTTTAATTCAAAATAGTTTTTAATTTATTTTTATTACTTATTAAATGTAAATATTTCATTTCAAAAAATTGATAAAGTTTTATGTCATTATTTCGTTGATATAATGATACGAAATTCACAATTTTTAGAAAAATCAGTATTTTCAAAATTCACCAAAAAAAATTATGTTAGAAAAATTAAAAAAAAAATATATACAATGAAAATATTGATATTATTTAATAAAAAATGAAGTTAATTTTTTCAAATTAAAATTATGAAATTTAATTCTTTTAATTTTAAAATATATATATATACATACTTTTTTTGTTGAAAATGACCCTTTTAAAACATTAATATTCTTAATCTTATTTTGTACATATTTATAATTGATTACAATGTTTTTATCAACCATAGGTTTTATTATTGATATAATTTTAATATCTAATATGTCTTTTATTGTTTTCCTTTGATGTTGTGTGTGGATAAATCTATCAACACTATTTTTATTTAATGGAATAAAACATTATACTAAAATCTTATGTCATTACATTCTCTCCACCTTAAATAAATTGTGTCCTCCCAATTTTATTTTTTACTCACTGATGAAAGTAGGTGACGGTATTTTTAACATATTTATCATTCGATAAATAACTAAAAATATGATATCTATCTAACTCACTTAGTTTATACTATGTTACTTATTATTACTCAAATATCATTATTCATTTGTACGATCAAATGCTCAAGTATATATATAGCTTAATCAATCATTACCTAAAATATACCTTTCACAAAACCATATTAATCTCCCATGAATTAACCCACTTTGAAATAATATATTCCTTAAAAAATTAACTCTATCATTAACCCTCAAATGTATTAACCCCTATTTTACAACGTCACACATAAGTCAATATAAATTATAATTCCAAAAATTAGATAAAATTATCTAAAAATATCATGTATCGCTTTTTCATTAAATTAATATTCAATTTCAAGGATATAAATACTACATTACTCACTTTTCTCAAAAACAAAAAACCCTTTATCACTTAAAATTCATGTATATATTTTATCTAATATTTGTCTACATATCAATCATCTGTTCTCCAATAGTTATCCCCAAAAATATAACATTTAAGAAAACTTATTTCTCAAGGTTATTGATAACATTTAATATATGTTTCCAAAACCATTAAAACTATTGAAGAACTATCCATTGATGTTTCACATAATTCTGATAAATTTTATAATATAACAAAATATCATCATTGAATATCACTCACTAATGAGAATTTATAATATTATCACGATTTAATTTATCCTAAGATATCAACCTCAATACTATAAGTAAGACTATAAAACTCACGTTTTCTATCATAATAGGCTTATATTAAGATTATGAACCATTTAAGTATGCTTCATAGTTCAGTTATAATACATAGTGGATTATAATTACATAAATTTATGAGTTTCAATTTAATGATCTTGTTATAATGAAATAAAAAAAATCAAAAATATCAGAGTAAATGATCACATGAATATGAAAAATAAATCATAAGTTTATTCTCTAATTACACATTGATTTCATCCTTTGATACATTTAGTTCAGTCTACTTTTCATTAAGATTGGTTCTATTATACATCTTATCCAATTCTTATAACATAATAATTCCTTCATAATTGATTATAAAGAAATGGTTATTAAACAAATCATATACATTGGGTGTGTCAAATGAGGTGTGTAGTTTGTCCACTGTACTTTGCACTGGGTGATGATTGAGTTAAAACCCAACACACTATTTTCAGTTTCATTACCCCTATTTACATATGTACCCAAGCATTCATTCACTTTTATTATCCAAATAGATATTTAATTACTAGTAGAAACATGCAATATCTAATTTACATAAATTTTAGGATCTTATCATATAATTAGACTTATGCCTTTTAAATCCCATGGATTTTCACTATGCTTCTCAAAACTAAACCCAAAAAAAATTGACATGACTTCAACTAAACTAATGGTTTCTCTATACCTCTGAAATTATTATCAACCTTAACTGATCAATCCTTAATAACCAATATAACTCCTAATTGATATTAAATTGAAATTATTTGAACCTATAAAGTTATATAAACTACCCATTGATACCAGCTATGGCACCCCAAACCTGTACTCCCAGATCCAGTTCTAAAAACAACATAAATTATACAATGGATTCGATACGCATCCTTAATTACAATATTTTTCATATACAATGTAACATTTACATTCCAAGGAAATTATTAGGTTTATAATTTTAGATATTTAGGGAAATTATTTAACAATATTACCCTTGTTCTTTGTATCAAATGGATATATTTCCTACTATATAATAAACTACTTAATTCATAAAAATTCCTCAATATCTCCATCAAATCCTCTATACCAAAAAATATTATATACACTTCTTAAAAACTAATTTTCTTGACAACATATGGAAATGGAAGCATAATAAAGGGTTATATAAAACTCTCTATAAGGTTAAACATAATATATAACAATAAATGATAATAAGTGAGTATAATATGATTATGTAGGTGTAATTAGGATGCATAATAAAGTTATACCCCAAAAATAATAGATCATAAATCATGTCCTAAGAATTATAATAACATAATACAGGAATCAAAAGAGTGTGGAAACAATATTCAATAAACTTGATCCATGAGAGTATAACATATTCATGTGAATAAACATAAAATTATGGCATCTTTAAAATATAGATAAAAAATTATTATAGGGAACATTAACTTACATGATCCACACAATCAGTGCCCACAATTAAGAGTAAGTAAAACATATTCACAAAAACTTTATATCATGAGATATAATCATCTAACCAATGCATTAGAGGGTGATATGTGAACCCACTCATAAATTTTCCATATGTATTTGTTCCATCAGAAATAAAACATTCATCTTATCATAGAGAAATAATGGAAACAAAATTGTGTTCATTCAACACATAATAAATAACACACATAAAGATAATAGGTCTCATTGATCAAATTAAAAAACTACATAAGATAATGGGTTTCATATCCTTTTCAAATGTATCAATATAATTAAATCATCAATATGAAAAACCCATAAAAAATAAATGGGTATACAAATATATTCAATAACTTTTTTGGCAAATACTATTCAAAAAAGATAAGTCATATAGTATTTAAATTATATAGATAAAGGGTATATGGTTAAGTTAAAAATTTCATCAATCAAAAGATGTATCGAATCTAGGTGAACAAATATTAATCAAAGGAAATATTGATTGTTCAAAAAATAAAGGCATTAGAAAAATATATATTCCTATTCATGGTGGATGGTTAGAAATAAAATGGAAGTGAATAGTCAAGTCTTTGATAGAAAAAAACATTACATAAGATATTTATAATTTTAGCATTAAAATAATACCATTGGTTAAGTACAATATATATCATGGAAGTATCTTAAATAAAAAATTATTTTTAAGAGTTTTATAAAAAAATAATTTGGAAATAGGAGATATCCTTGATATTTTGAAAGTATTTTAAAATAAATATTTTATAAATATAGTAGAAAAATAATTTATTTTAGAAACTATTAAAACATGGATATAAATATTTATGTAAAATGAAAATGGTATAAGAAAAAAAATTCAAGTGACAAATGTTAAAAAGATATTTTGGTATAAATTCACAAAAAATGATGTTATAGTTCACCTTAAAAATTTATTTTCAAAAAAATGATATGAAAATTTATAAAAAATTTAATTTTAAAAAATAATATTCAATAATATATATTTTAAAATACATAATGGTTATCGAAAGAAATTTTGGGAGGAAAATAAAACATTTTATTTTGAATGGATGGAAAACTTTTTTAATATTTTGAAACGCCTTTTTTGAAAACTCACACCATAAAAAGATTATTAGATTTTTATTTTCAAAGTAATTAAATATAATTATAAGGATCATAGAAAACAATACCACTTTGAGTTACCAAAAATATAGTAGAAATTTTCTGGGAATGAAAATGTGAACATGTCAGAAATGATTAGTTAGCAGGAATGAATGTTATTCATTCCAACATCAAAATTTTATTTGAGAAGGTAATTTAACAAGTAAGGTGATACTGATGAAAATAATTAACTACCCCATGTAAAAAGATAAAAATAAATAGTTAAATATAATTATAAATATAAATGGGTCTTAGAATATCATAATAATGTAGAGAATTTATAACCTAAGGATAAAAATGAGTCGATAAAACTATTATGGCCCATGTAAAATTTAAATTAAAACCCCTTGAATTAAAGAGTGCATAAAATTGAACTTATATCACTATAAATTAAATTGTTTTAATGGTTTAATAAATCAAATTAGAATAATAAAAACTATATAACAAAAATTAGGTTCATAATGAAAACATATCTCAAAGAAATAAATTTGAGATAATGAAACCTTATAACCTTGGAAACATTTAAGTCAAAAAAAATTGAAGGATATTATTTCAAATGAAACATTAAATACCATGAATAATTATATCATAATGAAAAAAATTCTAAAGGGGTATCATGTACACAATTTTAATAAAAACATGGTATATAATAAGAAATATGTCTCCAGGGGTTCAAATTTGACACAAGAAACCCTTACCTTATTCCTGATTTTTTCTATCCATGTGCCTAAATTTCTGAATATTCATATTAAGTTTATTATATACCATACTAGGAACCTTATTCATACATATAAAAATTAATATATACCATTTATTATCATGTTATAATTATTTATTATGTAGTTTTCTCATGTGTTTGAGTGAAAATTGAATCGTTATCGACTTATTTTTGTTAATTTTAGAGATTAAATATAATATTTTTATAATAAGTTAAATAATTTATATAAACTTTAATGAACCATAAAACAAAAATTATATTTTTATTAAATTATAATAAAATAATTATATAAGTTCTCAAATTCATCCATAATAGGGTATATAGCATTATTCAAGTGTGTGGTAAAATCAACCCCAAACATAAGCCCATTATATATTGATGCGTGTTTGGTTAAGGAAGTGTATAATACCATTATAAAAGAATAATAATGATATTTTCTATATGATTTTAAGTTGGAGAATAATATTTTATATTTTTCTTATAATAGTTTAAAATCAACATTAAAATTGAAAAATATTAATTTGTAAAGGTGGTAGACTACACAATGCACGATTAATGTTATTTATGTTTATAAGTGGATGGTAAGTAATAAATAATGGTTTGTCCATTAATACAAAAAAATCCATATAATAATGATACTGAGGTATTTATATTTCTATGTTTTAGGTATATTTGTAAAATAAAGATTAATTATAAAATGTAAGCAGTAAGTAATACACACTTTGGTACTGTGACTTTCTATTGAAGGTCTCCTTATAAATAAAGGGATTAGGATAACTTATGGTAACCATGGGATTTAGTTTGTGTAAAGAAAATATAGTATACAAAAAAATTAGGGTTTAAATGAATTTTTTATGGTAATTTGTAACTTTAAGAGAGTGGAAGTGATCCCCTTTTATTAGTGAAAAAAAGAGCACTTTTATGAATACCCATTGTTTTTCAATAATGGAATGAAACTATTCAAGGTTCAATGGTTCCAAAAGTGATAAATAATAAAATTTATCATGATATAAGGTATATTAATCCTACACCACCCATTTTAACAAAAATTTTAAACATGTTTTAGGCTTTTCCCCTTTAATTTTACATTCATTTATATTGGTTTTCACCTTGGTAACTAGATTTTACCCTACTAGTTTATATTTTATTTAATATATATAAAAAACTCTATTACCAAATTTTTGTGTGATGAAAAAAAATTTAATCCCCATATAATAAAATTAAATTTATTAACAACATAAAATTATATTTTAAATTAAAATATTTAACATATATATAAATGGTTTCAAACAAAAATCAAAGTTTTCATCATTAAGTTTTCTTAATATTATTCATATTGATTACCAACTGAGTGAGGGGTAATGTATTTATATATTGGTTTAAAAATAATATTAATTTAATTTATTATAAGTGATTAATTTATTTTATATGATAAATATTATATAATATTAATAAAATAACTCTTTAAAAATAACAGTCCTATCATTGTCATGTTCATTAACATGCATCTTAGTTATCATAATTTTCTTCCCAAATATTAAATTAACCTTATTAAATAATATAATAATTTTGATCTAGAATATGAAATTCATTTTTAATTATTTTCTTTCCACTATTGATAAAAACTAATTTTTAATATAAGTGAATAAAAATGGGTTTTAGAGCCAAAAATTACTCATATTTCCAAAAAGATAAATATAGATTCTATAAATTGAATATAGTAAATTTATATGGTTTATATGACCTATTATATATATATATATACTATAAAAATGTTTTAACAATTTTTAATTTATTTTTGTGTTAATATAATGTCATAAAAGTGATAGTTTTTATCAAAATCAGTAGTTTCAATATTCATAAAAAATTTAATTATTTTAGAAAAATGTAAAAGATTAATCATAAGTTAAAATTTGCATGATTAATCCGAAATTTATTTTAACTTTTTCAAATTAAAATTATATAATTTTTAATTTATCTTTTAAATAAAGAACAATATATAAATAAAAAATACTTTTATTGAAAGACGACCATTTAAAACATTAAGCATTCTCAATCCTATTTTTTATGCATTTATAATTGATTAAAATAGTTTTTTTCTATAGGTTTTATTATTACTATAGTTTTATTATATAACATATCTTGGATTTTTTTAGATTTGTGTTTCATGTCGAACAATATATCAACAAACAATTTACATAAAGGGAAAAAATTATATAGTAAAATCTTGGGTTATTATAATCATGGAGTGTTATAATTCATAAATCCTTGAAAAATATCATGTGGTATCAAAAATAGATTCTTATAAATAATTTTTCATGATGAAAACCTTCATGAGGATTGGGTGGAGTTTACCCCTTAATGGGGGAGTTGAGCTATGAGGAAGCATCCAAAATCATCATTTTATTTGAAGCCTAAAATTATAGTAATTTGTGAAATCTATCACTAATAAGGTATGATTGATTTATTTTACATGCTAATTCTATTTATATCAATTCTAAAATCAATTTCAGTTTTATTGATCAATCACCTATAAAGTTATAAAATTTGGGAAAAATAAAGGCTCAAATCTGAGAAAATTGCTTGTGTTTAAATATTTTTAATGTGTTTTTTATGTTGAGTACAAGAATCAAATTGATACTATAAAAGAAAATAAAATAAAACATCCCATGAATGGATGATTTTTTAGTTGTTCTAAAATGTCTAACAATTTTAGGGATAACATTGAAATTCTCATAAGATGATGATAATTAAATATTGTATTTTTTATCAATAATTTGTGAAAAAATCAATGAGTGAGTTGAAGGAAAAGGTTCCTATTGATATTCTAGAAGAAGATCACTGGAAGAACATAGTCTGAAAGGAGGAACTATTGGAATAATAAAAACCATAGATACAATTTATACATTTAGAATATATTTGAAAGTATATAAGAAAATTTGAGGTTAGTGTTGTTGAATGATAATGGGGAAGTACATAGAAATTTTTATATCCAAAATAATCCATTTACATCAGATGATTTTTGAACCAATATTGATTTTTTTCATTTCTAGTGTTGAAGGATGAATATGAATTTTCAACATCATTAGTTGTTAAAAAATTAAGTTCCATAAAATGAAAAGATTGAAGATCCTAAAGAAGGTTCGAAAGAAGATCAAAAATCTATTGAAGAATACAAGTATAAAGTTAAAACAATCCAAATTAAAATTGTGAAGTTGAAAAAACTAGGATGATTATAAGGAATGACCACATTATAGAATTGAAAAGGTCATTATAATTCATTCTTGTAGAATATAAATAAATTTTATATATTAAATATAGTGAACGAATAAATTATAGAGCCACTTGAAGATGAAGTAAACATAATATGTTGAAACATTTCTAGTAAAATTTGTTACATAGTATATTTAGAAACCCAAACTATTAAAGTGTTCAGAAGTCAAGAAGTAGATTTTGGAATCAATGTATGGAAGGAGTGTTTATGAAGTACATTAAATACAAACATTGCAGTGGGTGAAATGAAATGTAAAAAGTTTCTATAAGAATATGTTGAGGAACCCCATGCATTAAAGGCTTCAAAATAAAAATCTCAAATGGTTTTAGACTATTTATTCATTAGTAGAACATCACTTTGGAAAACTACCAACAGTGATCCAAGCTATGTTAAATTTGAAAAATAATCACTCTAAGTGTGACCAAAATTCAATGCACCAAAATTTATGACATTAAATTATTCTGATAAACTTTGGTTGATGTAAATATAAATTATTAAAATTAAAGAATGTATAAATTATTGATCCAAAGTAATGGGTTTTTGAAGATTATATATATGGAAGTACTAAACATCATAATTTGGAAGTTGAAGTTGTGTTAATCAGAATAAGAACCATCAAGAAGAGTTTGATCTAAATAAAGGCGCATTATATGGTGATCATCAGAATCACATGAATCATGTTGGATAATGTTCAATGTACTAATGGTTATAGAATATTGAGTTATGACACATGCAGAACTGGAAGGATATGATTGAAATCTACTGAAGAACATATTCTGAAACAAGAAATAAGAAATTTAGTTTTTATAAGTCAAGAATTCTAATGATACTAATATAGAATATCCAAGTGAAATATTCATAGAAGGATATTTTGCGATTCAATATGGGATATATGGAATATTTAAGGATAATTGATTCTTTGATTTTTGGTACCTCTGATGAATTCAAATCCTGATATCTTCAAAACATATAAAAGTTCATCAATTAAATAATTGAGATAGATATAATTTCATATAGAATATTTTGTGTTCCCTATTTCAATTAAAATAATTTTTCCTATATTAAGGGGAAACCACTTGATTTTAGGTATGAAAAATGAGAAGAAAATTAAGTGAGCTACTCATAGTAAAATAGAGGAATTATCTAACTAAGCACTTCCATTTGAAGATCATTGGGGTTCGATCTAAGAATACCGGAACTTGATGTTCTTAAGTATCAACTGATTTATATAAATCTAGAAAATTGGTAGCAGGAAAGCCACACTAAAGTCTAGAATTATATTTTTTAAGTTCCAAACATTGAATTTTGAGGAAGTGAGAGTTCTAGAAGTTCATTATATTAGAAGTAGTATGAGATTTATGTATACGCAATGTACAATGGAAGATCAAGTTGTAGTTATGGTTTCATCCATGAGTAAGTTCGATGATAATCCTTGATGACTAGTGGTTCAATTACAAACAAAACCAATATTCCCATCAGGAGATATGTAGAGATTTTTACAAGATAGATCAACTATGGGATTTAGTATAAATACCCTTCACTTGTGTAATATAGTGAAGCATGTAAGTTAATATAGTAATCTCCCACGTCATTTTTTAATTTTTTAAAATGATTATTAGTGGAAGAATTTGTGACTCACAGAAGTCAATGCAGTAAGGAGTAGGTTCTCACATTGAGGATTAACCTTGTAAAAGTCCTTATGCATTTTTACTTTACATTATCTATATAGTATAAGGTAGAAGTGGTGAGGGATCATATATAATATCTAAACATCTTAAATAGAAACAAATTTTAGACTAACATAAAAAAAGGAATAAGTTAAGATGAACCTAATAACTAAAATTTTGGTCGCCCCTTATCCACCCCCCCCCCCAAGGTGACTACAGGATCCCCTAGAAATATCATGATTTGATATTAATATTAATCTATTTAATTTTTTATATCAAGGTAGCTCATATAGACTTAGAATTAATTAATTTATAGATCAATTCTTATGTGAAGTGTGATAACACTCCAATTGTTTGTGTATGCTGTTAAAAAGGATGATAAAAAAGGACAAATACTAAGAACATATTGGAATTGATTTATTTAAATGAATTAAAAATAAATCTAAATGGGGAGATTAAATATCCCAATTGATTTTTATGATTATAATTATATTTTTTAGTAAGTAAGGTTGTAAATATGCATTGGTTGTTAATGAAAAAACCCTATAAATGGAGAGACTGAAGTAACCCAAGATTAAATAATTGTTTGAAGGAAAGGTGGAGATTGAGATCCTATTGGATTAAGATACATTATGATGTCTTCATGATGTAATCCACTATACATATTGATTGATATTCATATGTTGTAAAGGGACACTCATATTTTTCCATGATGAAGGTTTGAAAATCTCTTGCAACTTCTACTAAGTTGAGATATGTAGAATTATGGAAGAAACCTTATATTTAATGATTATTTAGTTGGACTTAATATGAATAAAAATAAAAGTGTTAAAATTATGAGTTAAAAGAAGAGATACAAGTGTTAAAAGTAATGCCTACTATAAGATCTTGATGATTTTGAGATGATTTTTATTAAATATCTTAAATAGTTAGCTAAGTATTCTAAAGAGATATCATCCATATTTTATTTAGTACAAATTATAATACAATATATAGAAATATCACTTGTTTGATAGTTTTATTTGATATCTAAAAAGGTAATAAAATATGTAATAGGATATTAATTTATTGGTAATTAATTAAATTATTATTACTAATGGAATTTAAATAAGAAAATAAAAAGTAATTATTGATGTAGAATAAATTTATTAAAATAACAAGGAAGATTGTTTTTATGTTTTATAATCTTGGAGAATTGTGCTGAATAGATCTATAAAAGAATAATAAATTTAAAAAATCATTTGATTAGTTTTCAGATGATCTGAAGTGGCAAGAGATTCCATGATAAAGATTAAAGAATGTTTTATTTGAGTTGAAGAAATTCTATAATTCTGAGATAGAGATTAATATTTTAAAAAGTAACGTATAAGACCACATAGAATAGAATATTGGAAATTTACAAAACTCTATATTACAAGTATGATCAATTTGATCATATGTAAGAAAAAAATTTAGTTTCAATGTGATATGTAACATTGTTCAGATGGTGAATAAGTTTCCTTTACTAATACACAAATTATCCCAAAGTACTGATATGTGAAAAAAAGAATGGTTTTCAAGTGATGCATAAGATAACATAGTGCATAGGAAATATTTACAAGGTGATACATAACATCTCATAGATGGTACATAAATTTTAAAATAATTTTCTTCTGAATATGTAATATTTTTTAGAGTATGTGTAAGATGATAATTCATAATTTTAAGGATAACATAGAGTTTACAAAGGATATATAAAATCATATAGATGATATGTATGATATTATAGATAATACGTAAGAATAAATATTATTTTTCATGGGATATGGAAGATTAAGTTGAGCAGGTGTAAGATAAATATGAGATTACTGAAGTGATATATAAGAATAACTATTTATTACGTAAGATTAAATTTTTAAAAAATTGGGATAATTATATATATTTAAATTAGATTATGTTTAAACTATTCTAAACAATTTAAATATAGTTATGATTTAGTGAATTAATCTATGGTTTAAAACAATGATTTTTATATTTGATTTGAAGGATAATATTATATATATGATCTTATAAACATGGAAGGTGATAAATGATGCATGTATATGTATAAGATCAATTGAAGAATATGAAAAGAATAGGAAAGAGATTATAGGGAACAAAACCATATGATCTATTGAGAATTAATGATTAAGGATCATGGGAAACAGACCCATGTTATTTATTTAACAATTAAATGGGAAGAATTGAGAAGGACTTCACAATATAATTCTAAGATTTCAAATATAATTATTTTAAATAACGTATGAAGATATAAAAAAATATTTTTATTAAGATAATTAGTGAACAATAACCCAACTTACAACCACTCACTAGTGCCAAGACTAGGGGTAGTGAAAGGACCTCATCCACACCTACTCATACATCATAGGCTATCTATTAGTATCTAAGGTCAATGGTATTAATATAGAGATATTATACTCTCAAATTAGAGTAAACTAGAGATTAAAAATAACAAATATTATCTATAATAAATAATCATAGTACACATAAGAAAATAAAACATAACATGCTATATAAAATGAATTAATAAGAATACATTTATATATACACATGGTTATAAAGTCATACATCAATAAATATCCCATAAACAATCATAAATACATGATAAATAAAAGAAATAAAAATTAATGAGGCCCTATTATCATCCCTAAGCCTCGTCACAATAATCTCTTGACAGCATCCAATCTATCCAGCTAAATAACCCAATCATGGGCCTCTTCCCAACCTAAACCTATGAAGAGTAAATTATACTCTAGTACCCAAGTTCCATGGTTTCCCGATAAATGTGTGAGTAAAACTTAGTAAGGAACCACCAACAGGGTTCTAAACAAAACATGTAATGTTGTGTATGTACATTTGATATACCCAGATAAAAAAATACAATGTATAATAAAAAATAAATAATAATCATTGATCCTCATGTTATATGGTGACACTTGAGATTGTACATATATAATTCATCTAGTGAAGGTGAAATGACCCATGACATAACCAACCAATAATCACATGATTTATAACAAGGCTTTTACCTTCATACATTTATAGGATCTTTTTGTTTTATGGTTATAAGTAATTAGGTAATAAAATTATTTAATAAAGCGGTCACTTTCTCACAGAATAAATTTTTTCACAAAAATGGAGATTTAAGTTTACACCCCTATCTCATTCATGATACTTTTTTGATTTTAAGATGGATTGGTATTATAAAAATATCATACTTGGAAAATATTCTACTCATCCTTAGATTTAAGGAATTTTTTTAAAATGTTGGATGAGAAATACAAAACTTAGTAAGGGATAAAAATTAAAAAAATCACTTTAACCTCTTTAATTACAATAAAATCAAGAAGATTTTTACATTTATCATAATAAAATTTTGATCACATGAATATGACATATCAAAATGAGAAAATAATCCTTTTCTAATTGAAAACCTTTAAAACCCATTATCATAGGAAAAATCATAAAATAATCTTATTCCATTTGTGATCTTATGAAAATATTTATTTGATAAATAAACCATTTACCTTTAGAAGTCTAAAAATATTCCTTACCATGTGAAATAAAAAAATTTCCATAAAAAATATTTTTGTAAGAATAATATAGGTATCTTGGAAAATCATATTCATAACCTTTGTTCATTTGTGTTTAACTTATTTCTTAAAAAATAACACCCAATTAATTCACTTCTAAAACCTACCTTGGTTATCTCCCTCATGTTCACTTTAAAAGACTTAATAATTACCCAAGGCATTAGACATCCATATCAGAGTCACCCTTCTACAATAGCAATATCGAGATCAACCACCTAAATATATAATTCTCAACTATTGTGTCATGTACAAAAAATTTGTAATATTTTACTTTTTTACCAAAAAAAATCCTTGTTAAACATATTTCAACCCATATGAAAAACACTTTTCATTTTTACATAATTATAAAGAGAAATATAATATTCCTTTGTATACTCATAAAAATTAAAAATTACGAAAAAAATTGGAATTTTAATTTAATTTCTAAAATCATGAAACCAATATAGGAATAATAAAAAAATAATGTATATAATATTTTTATAATCTTTTCATTAGAAATATTTTAAAAAAATTAACTTAGGTAAAAATAGTCAAAAGTGACCCATAAGAAATGTTAAATCATTCATTTTTAAAACTTTATAAAAGAAGTAAAAAGTATTTGAAAATTAAATTTCACATCATTTTAAGTATAAAAAAATTATTTAAATTTTTTATAGAACATGTATTTAGAGAAAATTTATTTAAAATAATTAAAACATTATTCAAAATATAAAACTCATATAACTTTAATAACTTATAAATTAAAAGCGCATTAAAGGATAAAAATTTGAAAATAAATGAAAAATATTGAATTTAAATAAATTTATGATAAAATTAATCCATATGAAAGTATACACACCATATAAAAGAAAACATGTTGTGGACAAGGAATGAGGATCAATGAAAGGAATTTGAGATGATAAATCCCTTAACTTAAATATTGTCTGGAATCATATTTTCTTTATCTCCTAAATAATAAAATTATATAAGTTATTTAATTGATTAATAAAAATTTTCATTTCCATTACATAATAATTGTCCCTTTTATTCTATTTATGACCACATTTTATTAAATTAATTAATTAGTTATGTTTACATTGGACGTTTTAAGGATTTTCGGTTCATAATCCTAAAACAACTTTAGTAGGTTAACTATGGTCAAATAGTTCATATTTCTATTTGATAAAAACTATTAAAAATTTTATAATTATCATATTTTTATAGTAAATACACTTTAAAATCCAACCATTTATGGGTGTCGTGAAAAATTAATCATGTCATTTCATGAAGATGGTAGTTCATACATACACATGAACAATGATTTAATTATTATAATGACTAGAAAAGAAATAAATTGGATAATTTTTTTAACTTATATACACATATATAGTTTATAAATTTCATATTTATTTATTAGTTACATCTTTATGACTATCCTAGTAAGGTAGAAATTAAAAATGAACTGCATCGCTTCGTGGAGGTTGTATTCCACACATACGCATGAGCAGCGTTATCAATTTCCAATAGAAAGAAATGATAAAAATGTAATTAATATATTATATTTATATAATAATAATTATTTCATTAATATAATAAAAATTTACTTCATAGATCATTTTAATCATCCATATAATCTGGTGATGAAAAAATACATCACTACATTGATACAGTAGTCCGTATGTACACATGAGTGATTATTTCTTTTTCCATTAGATAGAAAAGAATATGAAAAATGTACTGACAATAATCATAACAAAATTTTAGTATATGTAATAAAATTATTCTATTATTACTAAGGAAAAAATATTTTAAGGAGGTAAAAGAATAAATAAGCATGAGAATCTTAGTAAATAATTATAACTATTCTTTTAAAAATCTTTATTGACATACACATTAAGCCTTACTAGGATTTCCTTTAGAAGATACCATGACATATAGGATTTTGAGATAGATTTTTGGGAGATGATTTATTAGGTATTGTTGGAGATAGAGTGATCAAAAGTTTTGTGTAAGATAGGTGAAAATATGTCCTTTTATAAATCATGGGAGCAGCACACATGTAATTTTTCTAAACTTCTAAATATTATAAATGCCATACACACCGTAAAGTAGATAACAACTATAAAATTAATAATATAAGGTAATAAGGTTCTAAATACTATCATAAAATAATAATTAAGATAATATTTTGTTTTATTATCACCTATCTTTTATCTTAATTAATCAGCTTTACCCTTTATCATTGAAACTAATTTTTACCATGTAAACTGTTCGTAGTGGAAAAAAATAAAACTTTCCTTGTTAAAAAAATTTAACACCCTAATTATAAATATGAAATTAATTTTAAAATTTTAATTTTTAAATTTTGTGGAAATCAATTTTAATATAAGTGCACAAAATCCAAAGAAAAACAGTTTTTTAGACAATATCTTTTTAAGCATGAAAATGAATTTTCACCAAAATAAAATAAAAAATTGATTAAAATATAATTAATAATATTTTTTATTAAAATATATATTATGATAATAAAATAATAAATCTTTAAAATAGTGAAATTTTTAAATTACTTTATTAAAAGAAAAAAAATTGACAGTTTTGAAAAAAATTGACATTTCTCACTATTCACTAAAAAATCCAAATTTTCAAAAAAATCCCAAAAAATAATAATATTCGTATTATTAAAATATGAATTTGAAAAATAAGGAAATTTTTTAACATAAAATTTCTAAAAGTGTAAGAAATTAATTATAATATTTGACCAAAAATTCAATAAAATCCATTTTTTGAAGAAAATGTATTTTCACGGCATAAAATGACTTTATTATCAATACTTTAATAATAAAAATATTTAAATTAATTTTAATTAATTCAATTTTAATATATAATATAATCTTGAATTAAAATAATTTAGCAATATTTATTAATTTAATCTTTTAAGATACAAATACCTTACAAATAAAAAATAGTTTTATGAAAAATATATTTTTTAACTTCAAAATAATTTAACGTAATTTAAACTAATTGATAATAAATTTATGACTGATTATTAATTTAATAAGGAAAAAATTTATAAATATTTTTCATAATATGGATACTCTTATTCATACCCATAAAACCAACTGCTAGTTCATATTGGGCATATTTAAATAATAGTATATTGTGGTTCGTTTAAGATTGATGTTTCAAATACCTTATGCTATTAAACATAATATTATTTAAATAAAATTAATTCTAAAATGTTATGGTGTGAAATTATATCCCCTAAATTAAATGTTTTACTTGAAAATATATCTTGTTTCCTATAAAAAGGGTTTAATAAGTTTTTCAAAAAAATAATTCAAAGGAGTGGAAGATAAAACATACAATTATAAAAGAAAAAACCTTTTTATTATTTAAAAATACCATTGTTGAAATCCCACATTTCAAAAATTCTTAAAGAAATCTTTTTAAAATTAGAAGAATGTAAATATAAATTCCACTATAAATAACACATAATCAGGCTCTCTAATTAGGGGAACATTGGTGGGAAGTGAAAACATAAACTTAGAAAGTATATCCATTTGAGAGATAACTTAATAATTTTACAAGAATAGAAGAGACCAACAATTCATAATAAATTATCCTAAAATTATAAAATTTTCATTTTTGAGATTATTTTTATAGAGTTGAAGGAATATATTACTATTAATATATAGAACATAATAAAATAAAATTACTTGATTTCTTTCTCTTCAAGAATAATAATTTCATTATTTGGCTTTTATTTGAAAATATTTTCCACTTATATCCCATATATTACTCTAAGTAATGAATATTAAAAATGAATATTTCATGGTTGAAGCACAAAAATAAACTTATAACCAATAAAAAGATCCAAAAATAAATTAAAAGTTTTTTCTTATACTTCTTTCAATTAATAAAAACTAAAATTGGTTACCACAACTTAAGATATTATCAAATATGATTAAACTTTCAAATGAAGAAATACTACATTAATCTACAAAACCTAAATAATAATTCCCAATGTTTGACTTAAATCATTCCATAAATAATTAACCTTAAAACTATTCAAAATATTATAGACCAAAATTTTGACCCAAATATTATAATTATTTAGTCACATACTCTTCCAAAATCAAAATAACATTTATCTAAAAATAACTCCAATCACTCATAAATTTACATATTAAAAATGTATATGTCCTGATAATATAATCTCAAAAATATGATAGTGTTTTCCATAAATAATTTGATTCATATATGATTCTAAAAGTTAAATCAACCAATATTACTCAAATAAAATCCCATCTTAGAAAAAAATATTTCCATTTTCCTTAATCCTGAAATTCTCCAAATTTAATGAAATTATTTAAAAAATAACTTTAAACACTTAGTCACCAAATCATTTTTAAATCGAATGGTTATCTATAAGTTAAAACATGTATTCCCAAAATTTAAAAACTCTTTTATCACAAATTACCATAATTAACTCATAATCAAATATCATATTAACAATAATGGTTATCAATATCTTTTAACTCATTTTCAGAAAATATAAAAGCATTCTTCCACAAATAAATTTTCCATTACAATAAAAGTTAATATTAAGGGTTATATATACCTAAAACATATATTAAAACTCAATAAATTTCTCAAAGTTAATCCTGTAATAGCCTATCTTCACTCATTTTTAACCCATGATAGAATAACTAAAGCTTTGTTAATCCAATAAGAGTTACCATCCTGGTTATCTCCATCATTTTTTCGGTTGAAGACTTCATCATTAGTAAATTAATTAGAGATATATATCAATTTCACTCATCATCATGAGATATATTGGGATTTCCCATCATCATCCATAATACTCAAGTATTGTGTCATGAAAAAAACATTCGTAATATTGTCATTTTTATAAAAACACTGTGAAAAACTATTTTGAACCAATAAGTAAAATAATTTCCATTTTTACATAATAATAAGGAGAAAGATAATATTTCTTTGGAAACGTTTAAAAATGTTAAATTCTTAAAAATAATGGTAAATTTAATTTACTTTCAAAAAAAAGTAAAAAAATTATTTTGAATATTAATAACCAATAAAGAACAACATGGTTGGAAAATCTAGACATTAAATATGAATTAAAAAAATTCTCTTGTACTTTAATAAAATTCTCAAAGTAACCAAAAAAGAAAATATTAAAAACACTCCCATTAAAATATTTTAAATAAAGTAAAAAATTATTTTAAAATGAAATTTAATAGCCATTGAAATATAAATAGGAAAATTCTTGAAATTTTTAAAAGAAAATGTATGATGAGGGAAAATTTTTTAGAACAATATAAATAATATCTAAAATAAAAATCTATTACGCCTTTAGTAACTTTCAAATCAAAAACAATAAGGATATATATTTTAAAATATTTTTAAAATGCTTTAGTTTCAATTAAAAATGATTATTGTAATGTAGATGTCATTATATACCTCACACAAAGGGAAACATGTGGGGCACATGGAATGAGTCATAATAAAGATAAATTGAGAAAATAAATCCCTTACCTTAAATACCATCTAGTTTCATATGTTCTTTAGATCCTTAATAATAAAGTTATGAGTTATTTACTTACTTAAGAACATTTTTCACATTCATTGTATTATAATTATATATTTTATTTCATTTATGACCTTGTTTTATTTAGTTTCTTAATAATTTAAGTTTACACTAGATGTTTTGAGGGTGTTCGGTTCATAATCCAAAAACATCTTCATAAGGTTAACAATGGTCAATGGGTACATAGTTACATTAACTCTAGAATATTAAAAGTGTTATAATTAATATATTTATATATTAAATACACTTTTAAAACAAACCATGTAAGTAAGTCATGTAAAATGAATCATGTTGTTTCATGGAGATGGTAGTTTGTATGTATGCATGAACGATGTTTTAATTTTTCTAATTACTATAAAATAACTAAATTAGATAATATTTTAATTTTTCATAATCATAAATATTATATAAATTTCATATTTATTCATTATTTCCATCCTTATGACCATCCTTATTAGGGGGAAATGAAAAAAACAATCACATATCTTCATGGAGGTGGTATTCCACACGTACACACGAGTGATGTTATCAATTTCTAATAGAAACAACGGGTAATAAGGTATATAATATATTATCTTAAAAGAATCATAATTATTTAATAAATTTTATATATACTCATATGATTCATAATTTTAACCATTCGTATAATTTAGTGATGAAAAATGAAACATGTCACTATGTGGAGACATTAGTCTCTACTTACACATGCGCAATGAATTAATTTTCCATTGGAAGGAAAAGAATATAAAAAGGCGTTAAAAAGAGTCATAATAACATTTCAGTATATAGAAGATACTAATTTAATTATTTCATTGTGTTTAATAATATTTTAATGAGTTGTAAGAAGAAATACACATAAAACACTCAATTAATAATTATACAGCTTCTTTGGAAAACCTCCCTTGGATTACACCTTAAACCTTCGTAGGTTGGTATTTTGGTAAGAAAAATACATCTAGAAAATTGGAATAGATTTTGGGGAGATATTTTGTTAGCTGTTGAAGAAGATATAGTATTAAGAATGTCTGTATTATAGATTCAAGTATGTTCCCTTATATTAGCATCATTTTGATATTGTCATCTAATTTTAGTTTCTTTTCAGTACTGGTGTATGAAGTTATCTCTATATTGGTCACATTGTGGTTGAATTCAGATCTATTTTTAATGGGTGCACCTCTAATAGTAACTCCCATATCTTGGGAGATGTAAGAGGTGTAGTGTAGCATACGGTTTCTCTGTTTGGGCCTTGGTTTTGTGTTCAATAGTCTATAAGGATTCAGCCTTCATGTTTTAGGTTTTGTTATTTAATGTTGTTTAATTTATGGATTTGGGAGATTAAATGGTTATCTTTTGTTTTTTTAGTTTCTATTTACCACTAAATGTGGTTTTGTTTATAAAAAAATGTTTGACCACAAAAATATGTTAAAAATTACATATTTTTTCATTTATTCACAATATTATCATGGTAGATGTCTGGGTCCAATTGATGGAAATAAACTGATTATTTATTCTCACACCTAATAAATACACTTGAGATGTACATTTAAACTCTTTACCTTAAGATGAAAAATTTTCTTGTGATAGATTCATAAGACTAGTGATGGATAAATTGAATATTTGGAGATGAGTCTAGATGTTTGGTTAATGTTAATATTGGATGGATTGGGTCTCCATGCTTTTTTATTTCTATAGGATTTTCACATTTGATCGATCTATAGAGTAATATTCACTATCACTACTAGAAATAAGCTCATTTGCGACGGGTCAGTTGCGACGGGATCCCATCGCAAAAGCCTATTTGCGACAGGGGTTTGTTGAAAATGACCTGTTACGGTAAATGGCATCGCAACTAACACTATTTGCGATGGGTCTGTCGCTAAAAATATTATTTGCGATGGTAATATGTCCTGTCACAAATAATAATCGATGTATATATTAAAAACATTAAATAACACTTTTGCGACGGGCCCATCACAAATGTTATTTGCGACAGGCCATGAATATCGTCGCGAAAGAGTTAAATTTTTTTCAAAAAAAAAGAAATAAGTAATTGCGATGGGTCCGTCGCAATAGGTAATTTAAAAAAAATTAAAAAAATTTATTGCGACGGGATACCGTCCCATCACAAATATGTATAAAAAAATAAAAAAAAAATTCAATTATTAATAAAAAAATTAATTAATATTATAATATTAATAATACAATTATAATTCATTCAAATATTATAACAAAAAATCATTCAAATATTAAAAAAAATTATAATTAAATTGAAATATTTAAATATTTAAATATATATAAAATAAATTAATATTATAAAATATGAATAATATTATTAATGATATTAATATTATAATATAATATTATATAATATTATATAAAAATAATAATATACCGAATTCATTTTATTATAAATAATTAAAAATTTTATTTTAATTAAAAATTTTGAAACTTTTTATGTATTAAAAATACTAAATATAATATTATTAAAATAATTAAAAAATAAAAATATGAAAATTATAAACATTTGCAAAAAGAAATATAAAAAAATAATAAAATACTAAGAGTAATATTATTATAAATAAAATAAATGAACATTAAAATAAAGACCAATAATAAATAATAAAGTATTAAAAATAAATAGAAATTAAATAATACAATATTGACACCAGTATAAGAGAGACCGAAAGTCTGAATAGAAAAAATTTCATATTTTAAATTTACAAACTTTATAATATCTAAACAATAACTAATCTGAAGGAGGAGGGGGAGCGGGGGATCTGCTGGTGGAGGAAACTCTATCCCTAAGGCATGAGTGAGTCGGTTCATTATTGGTAATTATTCCTAATTATTGGTAAATATTTATAATTATTGGCAATTATTGGTAAATATTGGCAACTATTGGCAATTATTGGTAAATATCGGTAAATATTGGTAATTATTACTAATTATTACTAATTATTGTTAATTATTACTAATTATTGTTAATTATTACTAATTATTAGTAATTATTGGTAATTATTAGTAATTAGTGGTAATTAGTGGTAATTATTACTAATTATTGGTAATTATTACTAATTATTGGTAATTATTCATAATTATTGGTAATTATTCCTAATTATTGGTAATTATTCCTAATTATTGGTAATTATTCCTAATTATTGATAATTATTCCTAATTATTGGTAATTATTCCTAATTATTGGTAATTATTCCTAATTATTACTAATTATTCCTAATTATTGGTAATTATTCCTAATTATTGGTATTTATTCATAATTATTGGTAAATATTGACAATTATTGGTAAATATTGGTAAATATTGGTAATTATTATTAATTGTTGGTAATTATTGGTAATTATTACTAATTATTTGTAATTATTGTTAATTATTACTAATTATTGGTAATTATTGGTAATTATTCCTAATTATTGTTAATTATTCCTAATTATTGGTAATTATTGGTAATTATTACTAATTATTGGTAATTGTTGGTAATCATTATTAATTATTACCAATTATTCATAATTATTGGTAATTATTCCTAATTATTGGTAATTATTGGTAATAATTTTTAATTATTCCTAATTATTCCTAATTATTGGTAATTATTCAAAATTATTGGTAATTATTCCTAATTATTGGTAATTATTCCTAATTTTTGGTAATTATTCCTAATTTTTGGCAATTATTCCTAATTATTAGTAATTATTCCAAATTATTACTAATTATTCATAATTATTCATAATTATTCCTAATTATTGGTAAATATTGACAATTATTGGTAATTATTGGTAATTATTGGTAAATATTGGTAAATATTGGTAATTATTACTAATTATTGGTAATTATTGTTAATTATTAATAATTATTGGTAATTATTGGTAATTATTACTAATTATTGGTAATTATTGGTAATTATTCGTAATTATTGATAATTATTCCTAATTATTGGTAATTATTGGTAATTATTAGTAATTATTGATAATTATTGGTAATTATTGGTAATTATTACTAATTATTCCTAATTGTTGGTAATTATTCTTAATTATTGGTAATTATTATTAATTATTACTAATTATTCCTAATTATTGGTAATTATTCTTAATTATTTGTAATTATTCCTAATTATTGGTAATTATTCATAATTATTGGTAATTATTGGTAATTATTGGTAATTATTGGTAATTATTGGTAATTATTGGTAATTATTATTAATTACTGGTAATTATTCCTAATTATTTGTAATTATTCCAAATTATTGGAAATTATTCCTAATTATTGGTAATTATTCCTAATTATTCGTAATTATTCCTAATTATTGGTAAATATTGACAATTATTGGCAATTATTGGTAAATATTGGTAAATATTGGTAATTATTGGAAAATATTGACAATTATTGGCAATTATTGGTAATTATTAGTAAATATTGGTAATTATTTATAATTATTACTAATTATTACTAATTATTGGTAATTATTGTTAATTATTACTAATTATTTGTAATTATTGTTAATTATTGTTAATTATTACTAATTATTACTAATTAATGTTACTTGTTACTAATTATTGTTAATTTTTTTTAATTATTACTATTTTTTTGAATTCTTCCAATTATTACAAATTATATTCATTAATTACTAATTACATTCATTAACTACAAATTACACTCATTAACTACTAATTACATTCATTAACTACTAATTACATTCATTAATTACTAATTACTATCTTTAATTAAAATTAAAGTTATTAATTACTAATTACAGTCACTTAATTATTAAATATTGTTAATTACTAATAATTAAATCTAACAAATCAAATTTAATACCTTAATACAACATAATTATATCTAATAAGAAATAATAAAAACTAATGTAAAAATATAAAACAAAAACATTAAATAAATATTAAATTAAAATTCAGAAAAAAAAAACCTTAAACTGGTTTTCGAGCTTTCGATTTGTTGTACTTGTAGGACGATCCCCGCAACCTCCTTGAAATCGAATTGCAAAACACAATTCAATCAACACATATAAACTAGTAAAATGTAGTTCAGATTAAGAAAACTTGTCAAAGTTGGTTGTATTTATAGGTTAGATTATTTGTGACGGGTTTATTGCGACGGTATTCCCGTCGCAATTGGAATTATTTGCGACGGTCCCGTCGCAAATAACCTCAGCCGCATTTATTATGGGTGGCAATAAAAGGGATTATTTGCGACGGGAAGGGGATCCCGTCACAAATATCTTTCACGCGATTTGGCGTGCATTCGCGCCAAACCATTTGCGATGGGTGAGAATATCCCGTCGCAAATAACTCTTTATTTGCAACAGGGATTACGCCCCATCGCAAATACACCGATTGCGGGGGTAATTTGCGACAGGACATATTCCCATCCCAAATAACCCGTCTCTAAGACCACTTTTTCCCGTAGTGTATACATTATGTTTTAATCACCTAATAAGACATGATACACAAATATTTTATGGATTATTATTATGAGGTTGTGTTTATATTTTCATTGTTATAATTATTTATGTTTATTTTTATTTTTTATTTATTTAGTTACATAGTTTTTTTGGGATTATAATATTAAGAAGAAATTTATTCACTTAAATATATGGATAAACCATAACATTATTTATCAAAATCCAGTGATATTGGAGTACACCCAAGGTCATGTGGAATTCTATGAAAATATAATGCATTTAATAAATCAAAATAAAAAATTAACGTCTAATATTAATTTTTTTAAGTTTCAATTAGTTATGTGAATTGGTTATATTTACATGGAAAATTATAAATTAAAATAAATTATGTGTTTCTTAAAAAATACTAATTATTGATAATTTAATATTTTTATTGGATGAGATGCTTAATCATATTATGATGGGTTTTCTTTCTGATTATGTCACAGAATTTTCATGAGAATAAGAAAGTTTTTATGTGGGTTTGATTCCATATTTTGAAATTTTAATTATTTTTTTATGTTTTAATTTTTTTTATAATGTGAAAATATGGGCTTGGTTCATAGATAAGTTACCATCCCGGTTATCCATAAGGCCTCAAGAATGCCTCCCCATACTCTAGAGGGTATCGACCATTGGAGAGGGTGTATGGTGGTGCGGTGGGGAGAATATACCCTCTTTGTTAGACTAGAACACATCGGTAAATAATAATATCAATTGTACTAATAGTACTAATAATAATAATAATAATAATGCATCAGAAATAATAGTGCAGTGGAAATAAACCATCCAAATGATATACAACAAACGTAAATGTAACATCCTAGGTAATGTTAATATAAATCATTTTCAAATATTTATTAGTTATATATTTTACAGTTATATTCATTATAAAAATATCGAGAAATTTTTCGATTAAAATGAAAAGGATTTATTTCTAACCAAATTGGATTTTATTCATTATATAGTTTTATTTAAAATAATGATTTCGAAATTATAGAATTTTTAATTTATTAAAATTAATTTCATTTTTTAATTCCTCGGGTTAAAATTATCTTGGAATAATCTTTGGAGAATTTTCGAAAAAAGATTTATTTTTTAATGAATTGTGAAAAGTAGTACTTCTTATTAAAAGTTGTATTTTATTTAAATTATTTACAAAGTAAAATTATATTTAGGTTTAGTTTTAAAATTTAAATAGTTAAATTTGACAAAAAATAATACAACTATAGTCTTTAGAATCAAATTTATACTTGAATTTTTTATAAAAACATTTTTTATACTGAAAAGGCATTTTTCTAAAAATAGTTTTTCATCATGTTTCATCGGCTCAATTATAACATAGATTATTACACTTATGTGATTTAAATTTTAAAACAAGATTCCATATTTGGAATCAGTGGGTTTAAATTTGGTAAACAGTTCCATTTTATTTTTATACATTAGGAATAGTAAGCTTTGGGATTTTAGTTACCACGGTAAAGGGTGAATTACGTAATTAAGGATAAAAATAAAATAATAAGGGCTAAAAAAGGATTGTAACAATTGATTTAATTTTATTGGATGCTAATATCTCACCCATAATCATAAAAAATTACAATATATGGCCTTGTTTCCACTTGACCATGATTTTGACCCTTTTATATTATTTTATAGAAATAAAAGTCAACAATATCATTCTCTTGGTTTTATTATATTTAAATCTTAAACATTAAAAAAATAGGCGATACGTTCATTTATAAATATTAATTTTTAATATAAAAAAAAATTCATCATGGTAATTTATTTTTAGTTTTTAGAGATAAAATAATTTACTTAAATTTTTATGAAACACTGACGCATTGCATATGAAAGTACTAAACAAATCAATTAAATGGTTTGAAAAACTCTTAAAATAATATAATTTGGGTGATTTTTTACATATTTTTTGTAGAAAAAAATACATATTAAAAAGGGTTAGATACATTTTATTTGAATTTAATTTTTTTTCTTTTATTTTTAAAAGTTAAATTGAATAAATAGTTCCAAAATTGACATTAATGTAATTTTATAAAAAATGATATTTTATTAAATGATTTAATATTTATAAAAAACATATAATCATCCAATTGAATGGGATATTATTTATGAAATTAACCATTATCCATTTATTGGAAATTTTTCCCATAATAGTATCCATGTTAACCCCTTAAGAGTGAATGAACATTGATATCAATGTAATAGTCAAAAGGGTTGAAGAAGGGTTAAAATAAAAATATATGGGTAAAAATATGATCCATATTTGACAAAATTTTATTTTATGAGGGTATTTATACTCATAATCATATTATATTTTAATAATATTATTTTTAGTCATTTGAACATAAAAATTAATTTATATTGATTTAATATTTTATGAAATTCCAAGAGTACACCTCCCCTCTCTTATAAAAGGATTCTTCTTCTTATCAATTATTCACACATAAAAACTATTTTTTGCATAAAATCCCTACTCAAATACCTTTCATAAATATAAATAATCCATAGGTTTTTTTGGGTATAATACCATCAATATAGGGATAAAGGTATAAAGAAAAGGAGATTTTCCAAAGAATCGGTATAGTTCTTAACAAAACACTTTTGTTTTATTTCTTCTTCCACATCCTTAAAATATTTTTTAAATGTGATGAAATAATAACACCATTATATCCAATATAATAAAATTTTATTATATTAATTTTATGGACCACATCCATCTTTCTTTCCATTAAAAGGGAAATGAAACCGTCATTTGTATGTATGGCGAACTACCGCCCTGTGAACCAGTGTAATATGTTTTTCATCAACAACTCTTAAGTATTATTATAATTATGGATTTAATAGATATATATTTATATTTGTGTGTGTGTGTGATATTTATGACATATTTATAATTCTAAAAATATAAAATATCATATAATTTATTACATTTATAATCATTGAAAAATGATAATGTCGTTTGTGCGTACATGTGGACTACCACCTCCACGAAGCGATGTGATTCGTTTTTATCACCAAAAAACATAGATGATATATTTAAGTATACTTAAGGAAATAATATGAAATTTATGATATTATTATCATTATTTAAAGATAAAAGTAAACTTAATTCTTTCCATAATGACCATTGAAAAATAGAAACATTACACATGCATACATACGGCCTACCGTCTCCATGATTGTAACGTATCTCATTCTTCATAACCGTATTTAATTATTGATACTAAAAGTATAATTTTTGTATAAAAATTATAATTATGTCATTATTATTATTTTATAAATGATTTATTAATATAAACTTTGACAGTAATCAACTTACCAAATTTATATTGGAATTTTGATCCAAATTTTATCAAAATGAACAATGTAAAATTAATTGAATACGTAATTAAATATAACATTGTATTAAGTAAACTAAAAGAAATAACTAAATTAAAAAATTATCTTAAGTAATTAAAATTATTATTGTTTTATTATTCAGAAAGATAAAGAACATAAGTGATGAGTCTGACTCAAGGTAAGGTGCTTTCTTTTAAAAATTCTCTTCTAAAGTTTCCATTAAAACTCTTTTTATTACATGTCTATATTTTTAAAATTATTTTATAGATATAATTTGATGGATATAAATTAATTAAAAAGGAAATTTTATGTAACTTTTTAATTTCTTTTGAAGGTTTTCAAAAGGAATACTTTTAAATATTTTATATGGAATGTTTTTACTTTATTTATGAAAGACAACATGAATGTTCTATTTGAACGTATATGGTGAACACGAATTTTCCCACAGCAATAAATGTTATTTGATTTTTGGATCCCTTTACAAAATTTCATGATTTATTCAAAAAAACACTTTCCCATTTTTTATTTATTTAATCTTGAAAATGGTTTATTAAAAAGAAAATTTATTTCGATATCCAAAGGATTTTTTCATACGGGTATAAAATATATTTTCAAAGGTTTTATGATGAAAAGGAAAAAGCTTAAAAAAATTTATGTAACACCCTAGAATTTTAAAGGTTGAAAACAATAAATTATATTACCCATGTCAAAAAGGTGAATTTTTCTTTTTAGGATCCCACCAAATAAGAACTTCATAGTCAATCAGGTCAGGCTTGGATTAGTGATTTGGATGGGTGACCTCCTAAGAAGTTTCCCATGGAGTATGTGAGTGAGGAATAATCACATTGGAAAGAAAATGTGTTATCATGTGGGGAAAATCAGTTGTCTGATGAATCATTTGGGAATGTGGGTGGGACCTAATTATGGGACCATGTGTCCATTGGACAACAAGTTGCACTTCGTAGGCCATGACTTAATGATCATGTTAATGTGGGTTATTTCTATTTTCATCAGAGCCTAGTTGTTACATTGGTATCATAACAGGAACCCTATTAAAAGTGTGGTGGCACTATGTGGTTTGATATGTAAGTTCCACAATGGGGATGTTATTCTCTAAAGTGTGGTGAATGTAACACCCCATAAAATTAAAGGGTTAAAAAGTTAAATATTAATACCCAGTTTAACAAGGTACATATTTCTTTTTAGGATCCTACCTAATTAGAACTCCACAATTAAGCATACTTGTGTTGAATTATTGATCAGTATGGGTGACCCCTTTTAAGTTTCCAATGGTGTTTTTGAGTAAGGACAAATCTTATTAGAAAAAGCATCTGTTGGCCTATGTAAAAAATCATTAATCTGATGACCCATATAGGAATGTGGGTGGGACCTGGTGAGGAACCATGTGTTCGTGGGAGATGTAGTGACACCCAATGGGCTAGGGAATAATAACCATGTTAACGTGGGGTTTAGTGATTTAATTAGGTCCCATTTGTTTCATTTTATTCATGATATGGTAATTTTTAATTATATATAAGAAACAGGTGAGCCTGATACATCTTATGCAATGGGTTGAGACCCATTATAGCTCACGGTTGAGCCTGATACAACTTATACAATGGGTTTATCCCAATTATAACTCATGAAAAATGGGTAATCTTGATAAAGATTATCCAAAGGGTAATCCCATTATAGATCTCTAATTCATTGGATAATTATTATATACTCTATAAAATTATATTGGAACTTGGTAGTATGGTTATTCTAATTCTAAGGGTTCTTTGAATATGATACTCAAAGTCACCTAAAAATGGTTTTTATTTAATTACTATAAATAAAGATTTTTTTGGAGAAAAAAGTGTGTGTTTATTTCATATGGAAATGATTTATTTCATATTCTCGAAGAATAATGTAATAAAGGTAATTATTTTATGGGTTTTCATGTTCTTTCACTAAACTAACAGATTTTTCTTTTTATGTATCATACAGATCTTTTTGTGCTCATCCCTCATTTTTAAAATGTTTTTTCACAAGGTTTTAAGAATGTGTAAGGTAAAATAAGAAGTAATATGAATGAATTGAATATTTTCCATGAAAATAAATTATATATTACTTTAAAATATCTATATTGTAGGGATAATTTAAAATGAGAATAAGTGTCCCCTTCTTAATATATGGTATTATTATATAAAATTTATGACCTAATTCTATAAAAATATAAACCTAAAAAGGTCCTCAAATGTAAGATAATGAAATCTTGAATTAAAATTAATATTATTTATTTTTTAAGGTTGGTTCCATATTTTTGTTATCATAGGAATGTTTTATATAACTTTAGAGTTTTTGATAATATTAATAGCATACTTTTGAAATATTCTACTTTATAGTTAAGATAAAATGATATAGAATTTTAATATTACAATGTTTCTTCATCTAAACTATGTATTTCTAGAATGGTTTCCTATAGAGGAAACAGGTAATCTATAGTAGGAAGGAACGGATAGGAAAATATACTTCCAAATAAACTAATTAGAATGGATAGAATTGGAATGGATTCATTTTAACTAAGATGGATAAGTTGATATTGGCTATAAATAGTAGTTGAATCCATGATAGTGATAATCCAAATCTACCATAGACAAACATGATAATAGTGGATCATTTTATGACAAATCATCCTCTAGTATTTAGTAGATCCTCTGAAACAATGGTATTTGTAGGATGGATTAAAGCCGAAGAAAATATATTCAATTTCATTGGATATTTAAATCATTAAAATTTAGGTCTTATTATTTATAGTTTTGATGTTTAATCCACCAGTAGTGGTCAATAGTCAAGAATCGTAGGGAAATAGAAGATATTTATTCCTTGTAATGGGATTAATTAATAAAAATTTCCTTGAGAAATAATTTCCTAAGGTGGTTCGACATATGATGGAAAAAAATTTCTTAGAGTTAAGGAAAAAATATGATGATTTTGTGGATAAATATAAAGAAAATTTCACTTTATTGGAAAGGTATCTACGAAATTTTATTCCAAACATTAATAGTAAAACTAATAGATTTTACTCAGGATTAAATCAATTTTCACAAATATATTTGTCCACACGTGAATTTAAAATCCATGATAAAGTTTTCTATTATACGGAGAAATTTGAGATGGTGTTTTTTGAAACTTATGTTCCTCTAAATGAAAAAATGTAATAAATGATCAACGTGAAAAGAAACTAAGAAGAAACCAACTAAGAAGTATGGGGGAAATATACTACCATACTCCAAGTATAGTAAAATGCATTTTAGGGAATGCATAAGTGGTTCTAGAATGTTTTATTGGTGTAGTATATTTGGTCACAGGGGTTGCGAATACAAAAAAAATAATCCTAAACAATCAAAAATTGAGTAACATATATCCAATTAATGGTGAGATATTTTAGTTTCCTTGAGTTGGGACATTATGCCAACATGTTTATAAACATATTGACACAGGATGGGAACCATCAAGATCAGAAAGATAAAGGTGAGGAAAAATATTTTTCTACTATTATGGTTTATGTTATTCCATCTAATGAAGTGGTGATTGGTATGATACTTGTTTATTAAAATTATTCCAAAACCATGTTTGACTCTGGATCTTTGAATCCCTTCATTTTTGAGAAATTTAAAATTAAATTTGGAATATCACTTCATGATAGTAAGATATAAATTTTTGGTAAAAACTCCAGGTGAAAATTTTAAAGAAACCAAGGTTTATAGGAATCTTCCTTTTGTTTTCATTAGAATGGTATTTCTTATAAATCTATTTGAACTAACAATATTAGATTTTGAAATTATTTTGGTTATGGGTAGGAATTCATTTTATCATCATAAAATAGATTTTATAACCAATGTATTTGTATTCAATGATTTCATTATTTTAATAACCTACCAAGAAGTAGAGAAATTGATTAGAAATGGTAGTGAAAGTTACTTATCAAATATTGTTTAAAACAATAAAAATTTGTTCAGAATAGTGACATCACAGTAGTGAATGAATATATAGTTGTTTTTTTAAATTATTTTCTAGGTGTTATTCCTAATCAGAAGGTTGATTTTATTATTGAATTGGTGAATTATGTTAAACATATTTCAAAACCCACTTATTGAATTTTTCAAGTGACTTTTTTAATTGAAAACGTAATTAGTGGAGTTTTTAGATAAAGGATTCATTTGAGCTAGAACTTCACCTTGTGGTGATCCTATTTTTTTGTCAAAAAGAAATATAGTTTGATCAGTCTTTTCATTTATTATATAAACTTGAATAACATCACTCTTAATAAAAATTACCCTTTACCTCATATTGATGATTTGTTTGATCAGATCTAGGTAGTATAGTATCTTTAAAAGATTGATCTCAAGTAGGGGTACAATTAGTTGAATTTGAAGGAGGAAGATTTTCCAAAGATGGCATTTTGAACTAGATATGGTCATTATGAGTTTTTTAGTTATGCCCTTTGGGTTATCCAATGCACCATTTTTATTTATAGAAATTTTGAATATAGTTTTCCTTTAGTTCTTTGATATGTTTGTGGTCGTGTTTTTAATGATAGTTTGGTATATTATAATATTTATGATGATCATGAATGATACCTGAGGATTTTTTATTGAAAATTAAAAGAAAATAAAATCTATGGAAAATATAGTAATTGTGAATTTTGGTTATAATAAATTTATTTCCTTGGAAATATATTTTTCTAAATATGGTAAAAATTTGAGCCTACTAAAATGAGAGTTGTTGAATATTTACCAAGACTAAAAAATGTCACATTAATTTTTAGTTTAATTATTTTAGAGGGTTACTGTTAGGGTTTTATTTAAAAAATTGCTTAGTTGTCTATCATACTAATTATGTTAACTGAAAAAGGAGTTAAATTCATCTGGATGAAAGAATGTGCTAATTTTTTTCACGAACTAAAAATAAGATTGGTAAATGAACACAGTTTTTTCCATACCCTCTAGAAGTGGTGAATTATTTATCTAAAATTATGATTTACAAAAGGATATTGGTTGTATCTTGAAGTAAAAAATATCAGTTAATTTCTTAGGATTCACATAAATTGAAACGTTATGAGTTAAATTATCCTATATATGATCTGGAATAATATTTTTTGGTTTCTTATCTAAAATTTTTTAGGCTTAATTTATATGGAGTAAAATATTAAATATATAATAATAATAATAACTAATTGAAGTGTATAGTTTCTCATTAAGAGTTTAGTATCATACAGATAATATGGATATAAGTGATTAAAGATTATAACTGCACGATTCATTATTATCCTAGAAAAGAAAATATAGTTGTTGATTCTTTAGGATAGAAAATTAATGCTACATTTACCATGTTAAATTTGGAACATAACACTTTGGTTGATGATTTTATTAATTTTTTCCTATAAATTGTGGATGTGGGAAATTCTTCTATTTTTTTATGTTTTATTACAGTTTTCTCTATAAAAAAGAATTAAAACACTCACAAGGGAAACTGTAAGTTATAGGAAAAGGTGTAATTTATTAAGAAATGTAATTTTCCTAAATTTAATGTTGATAAATAATGTGTTTTGATATTTTGAAATAGATTATGTGGACCATGTTACACCATGTTAAATTGATAATTTTTTTAGTGAATATCGTAGTTCTTCATTTTCCATTCATCTTGGCAGTACTAAGATGCACAGAGACCTTCGGCAATATTACGGGTGGGATGGAATGAAAAGTTATATATTTGAATTTACCATGAAATTTTTAACTTGTTAAAAGGTTAAAGTAGATTGAATATTAATTAAGGTGATGCTTAAACCTTTTCCAGTCCCATAGTGGAAATAGGAAAATGTATCTATGGATTTCATGGTGGTATTTCTAAATATATATTGAGGTAAAAATGCGATTTGAGTTATTATTTATCGATTAACTAAATATGTTCATTTAATACCTATTCAAAGTACTTTGTATTTAAATCAACTTTCTTGAATGAACCTCAATGAGATAGTCAAGTTACAAGGAATTACTCTCTCCATTGTATCTAACCATGATATTAGGTTCACTTCAAATTTTTTGAAAGTACTTTAGAAGTCACTCGACACTTAATTAAATTTCAGTATAGCCTTTAATGCTTAGTCTAAGGGATAGTTTAAGAGAATGATTCAAACCATATAATATATGATTCATGATTTTTTAATGGGTTACTAAGCAATATGGTATTATCATCTTTCTTTAGTTTAGTTTATTATAATATTAGTGTTCATTCTAGTATACAGATGTCACCTCTTAATACTTTATATGGAAAATGGTGTCAGACTATAGCTTTTTCGGATGAAGTATGATAGGGAATGTTAATGGGACCATATTTGGTTGAATATATAGTTGATAATTTTAATATGATTTCGTAACACATATGGATGGATCAGAGTAGGAAGAAAAGTTATACAGATAATCAAATGAAATATATTTCTTTCAAGGTATGGGAAAACATTTTTCTGAAAGTATTACCATGTAAAAGTTTTATTTATTTTGTCAAAAATAGGTAGTTAAGTCCATGGTTTATTAGATAACACGAAATCATAGAAAAATATAGATCAATTCCCTTCTAAGTCTATTTTCCCCCGATTTTATCTTAGGTAAATAAAATTTTCCATGTTTCTATGTTACAAAAATACATGCCAGATTCATCTCATGTTTTCAGCCCAAGGGTAGTTAAGTTGAAAGAGAAACTTTCTTCTAAGGAATATTCTTTTAATATTATTTACAATATATATCAATTGTTGGATAATAATTTATTTCAATAGGTTATGTTTTGTAGAAAAATTATATGATTGATTAAGAAACCTGAGAATCTAAAAATGTTATGAGGGAAAGCTAACCCCACATGATTAATAAGTGAATAAAATTATGAGGATAAGAATTAATAAAGGCGAGAAGGATGTAATAGCATAGTTAATGGTAATATAAATCATTTTCATATATTCCATATATATATTTTATACATTTATATTCATTATAAAAATATTCGGTAATTATTCAATCAAGAGGAAAAAGGCTTTATTTATAACCAAATTGGGTTTTATATATTATATGGTTTTATTTAAAATCATGATTTAAAAATTATATAATTTTCATTTGGAAAAAATTAATTTAATTTTGGATTTGAAAATTTCGAAATTTTCTTAGGATAATTTTTTAAAATTTTATAAAATGATTTATCTTTCAATGAATAATAAAAATAATAATTTTTATTAAAAACTATATTTTAATTAAATTATTTAGAAAGTAAACCTATATTTTGTATAAGTTTTAAAATTTAATTGCTTCCATTTATTAAAAATTAATTCAATTATAGTCTTTGGAGGAAAATTTATACTTAAATTTTGTATAAAAACATTTTTATCCTAAAATAATGCATTTTTATGAAAAATAGTTATCATCACTTTTGTGGGATTAAATTAAAATTAACTTATAACCCTTATTTTTTAATTTTTAAATATATATTCCATATTTAAAATTAGTGGGTTTAATTTTGTTAAATAGGACCATTTTATTTTTTGACATTATGAATAATGACCTTTGTGATTTTTGTTACCACGATAAAGGGTAAATCGGATAATTAAGTTTAAAGTAAAATGATAAGAACTAAAAAATGACCCCAGCACTTGATTTTATTTTATTTTATGATTATATCTCATTTATAATATTCAAAAATTATAATATATTTATTTATTCATTTTTCAATGATTTTTACCCTTTATATTATTTTATATAAAGAAAATCCAAAAATGTTACACTCTTTATTTTATTTTATTTAAATTTTATACATATGGAGAAATAGGGGATATGTTAATTTATAAATATTCATTTTAATTATAAATTATTTTTTCATTATGATAATTTATTTTTAATTTTTAGTGATGAAATAATTACCTTAAATACTTATGCATCACTTACGTCATGCTTGTGAAAGTAATAAGAAAATAAATAAAATGATTTTAAAAACATTAAAAACAATATTATTTGAGTGATATTTTGTGTTAAAATATTAATTTAGATAAATATTACATAATAAATAGTTTTTGATTCATTGGATTCAAATTTTATTGTTTTCTTGTAGTTTTAAAAGTCAAATTAAATGAATAGTTCCAAAATTGACATTAATGTTATTTTATAATAAATAATATTTTATTAAATGATTTATATTTTCTTAAAATATTGTATTCATCAATTTTAATGGAATATGGTTTATTAAATCAATAATTATCCATTTATCATTCGTTTTTCCTTTTATAGTAACCATATTAACCCCTTAACAATAAAAAAACATTGATATCATCGTAATTGTCAAAAGGGTTAACAAAGGGTTAAAAAATATGAGGGGAAAAATGTCATCTAAACTTGTATAAATTTTATTATATGAGATTATTTATACTCATCCTCTTATTATAATTCAATATTATCAATTTGGAGTAATTTTTACATCAAAATTAATTTATATTAATTTAATATTTTAAGAAACTCTAAAAGTGAACCTCCCCTATCTTATAAAATGGAGTCTATTCATGTCATTTATTCTCACTTTAAAAAAGATCCTATACATACTCAAATACCGTAATTACATATCTATTCACATTTAATTCTTCTTCTTTTATGTATAATACCACAATTATAGGGTTTAAGGTGTAAAGAAAATGAGATATTCCAAACAAGAGGAATAGTTCTTAACCAGGTGTTTTTTTATTTATTCTTCTAACTACTTAAAATATTATTAAAACAAAATGAAATAATAACATTGTTATATATCATATATAGAAATGTTATTGTGTTAAACCCACATCCATATTCTCTTACATCAAATAGGAAACGAAACAGTCATTCACGTGTACAATGGAATACCACATCGCAAACCAATGTAATTTGTTTTCCATCACCACCTATAATGGATGGTTATAATGATGGATTTAATATATATATATATATATGATATTGATGAAATATTTATCATTATTAAAAGATAAAATATAATTTAATTTTTGACCTTTTAATTCATTGAAAAATGATAGCGTCGTTTGTGCGTATTTGTGGAATACCACCTATACTAAGCGATGTGATTTATTTTTCATCACCACATAACATCGATGACATATATAAGTGTAATTAAATAAATGATTTTATATTTATTAATTTATTATCATTATATATAGAATAAATTTTACTTACCTTATTTCTATAATTTTCATTGAAAAATGGAAACGTTACTCATATGTATGTACAACCTATCATCTCTATGATTGTAACATAGGAAATTTTTCATAAATATATTTCATGATTGGTTTTAAAAGTATAATTTATTTATAAAAATAATTATTACTTTTTGATTATTTTCCTTTATAATATGTATTAATAAACACTTTGATTATAATCAACTTTTCAAAGTCATTTTGGACTTATGATCCAAATAACATCAAAACATCCAATGTAAATTAAATTGACTAAGTAATTAAATACAAAATTATATTAATTAAATTAAAAGGAATAAATAAATTTAAAATAGGTTGATAATTAACTAATATTCATATGATTTTATTATTTAGGAATATAAATAATGTATGTAACAATTTGGACTCAACGTAAGGGACTTTATTTTTAAAATCCTCTTTAAAAATTTACCTTTATTATCTTTTTTTCAATGTCCATATTTTTAAAATTATTTATGGCTATACTAATACAGACATAAATTAATTATAAAATAGACTTTATGTCACTTTTTAATTTATTTAAAAGGTTTTTAAAAGGAATATTCTTGCATATTTATACAAAATGTTTTCACTTTCTTTGTAAAATACAAAAGGAATGCCCTATTTTAATATATACGACAACAAAAACATTTACCACCACTGTAACCATTATTTTATTTTATTTTATTCCTTTATAAGATTTAATTATTGATTAAATTACTAACCCTTTTTATAGGCATTTTATTCTTGAATTTTTTTTTAAAAAAAAGGGTGTTTCAATATTTGAAGGTGTTTTTATCCAAGCTTAAAAGAGGGTTTTAAAGGTTTTATATTGAAAATGTGTAAGAATAAAATTTTTCTTTAATGATATTGTACTTTATAATTATATTTGAGAAATTTATGACCCTAATATAGCTTATACATTAGGTTTAACCCCATTATAGCTCACGAGTGAGCCAAATAGAGCTTATATGATGAGTTGATCCCCATTATATCTCATGAAAAATTGGTAAGCCCAATATAACTTATAAAAAGGATGATACCCAATATAGATCTCAAATAATTTTGGTAGTAATTATGTTCTTTAGATAATTATATTGGATGTTGGGTCCACTAAGATTGGCTAGTAAGTATTTGGAAACCCAAACTTGTTTATATTTTTTAATAATATTATAAAAAAATATGAAAATACTTAGGCATTAAATATCTTGTGTATTTTCAATAAATTTCATATATTTGATTTATATTTTTATTAAAATATTTACAAAATTTATTTTTATAAATGCCTTTCACAAAAATATTCATTTTTGTATAACTTGTATTATTATTTTAAAAATAAAAATAATGATAATTTATTTAAATTCACTTAGAACCAAGGATTGTGTTAATATTTTGTTCAGCTTGGGTGAATTTTTAAGGATATATTTTGAGATCCTATATTTCAAGTTTTAAAACATCAATATCAATTTGATTTTTTATTTTCCAAATCAAAAATTTTTTTATTTTAAAAAAAATATCCTTTTCATTTAAAACTAGATTATACTTATTTTTAATATATATATATATATAAATAAAAAATTTGATTAAAACTAATTTTGATTTGATAATGAGTGTACATTATGAATTCATAGCTTTGGGTACTTGAATAAGTGGAAGAGGAATAGGTGGTAGATATAAGAAACCATACCTTCTCTTCAGGTATGGGTTTTCTTTTATAGTGTTTTTGGGAAAAGAGGTGAATCATGAAATTTAAGGAGTACACGACATGTAATTTGGAGTACATGGTATTTATACGGTTTATACGGGTGACCATGTACTGATCGTGTAATAGCCAAGTACATGGTCGTGTGGGGTGACCTGGAGACCGCCTAAAGTGGAGGCCGGTTGAGGCAAGTACACGCGGTGTATCTTTAAAAGACACATCGTGTAATTTTACTTTTATTTAATTAAACGGACCAGGGTTTCGTCTCATTCCGATATTCATCTTCTTCTAACCTCGTCTCCTCTAATTAAGACCAATAGTGAAGATTCTTCACTTATCCATCGACCCGACATTCGTGCTCCGAATCAACTGTTGACGATTGTGTTGGAATCAACACTGTGAGTTATTCTTTCTTCTAAAGCCTCATCTCTTGACTTCTCCTCTCTCATGAGATATTCTTGGTTTATAGTTTTAGATGTTATAATAGATCTATGTCATTATAGGTCGATTGAAAGGCTGGGATTCAAATATATTGATCGTACAACGCCGAGGTAGGTGGTTTGTTCCTTTTTGTAGTTTGCCTTTCAATATTATGTGCAAAAGTACCCAATACCCTAGAACGGGGAATTTCATGTTTAGGGTTTTTATCCCAGTTAATGCTTGTTATTACTTGTGTTCCTGAGTAGAGGTTGTTTGATTGTGAATAGGGTTATTTTCCATGCTATGGATGTGTTTCTCATGTTTGTTTTGATATTGACCATTTGGTCTTGCTTTGTTGGTTAGGCTTTTTTATTTTCAAATACTAGTGTTGTTAGGATGGAGTGATATTACTTGATGATGTTATTTTCTAATAACTTTTTATCCAATTAGTTCTTGAAAGCTGTTATCCAAGTAATTCTTAAGGTTTACATTAGCTATTGAACATCATTGTACATGATTGACTTAAACAGGGTTGTGGGAACCTGGTGTAATAGACCATAGGGGGAATGGATGTTGAGGGCTTATCTAGAGTGTTTGTTTACTTTTATGTTGAAATACCATATGAGGGATGGACCTTGTGTTCCCTCAAAGTTTCTGTAGTTCCACGTTGCGAGACTATAGGGGGAATTGGATGTTGAGTGCTTCCTCAGAGTGTCTATAGTTATCGATACGAGACCACATGGGGAATCGACAGTGAGAGCTTCCTTAGAGATTCACTGTTAAATATAAACCATATGGGTTAGACTTTGAGTACATACCAGAGGGTTACTTGTTTTTGATTAGTTTCTTACTTGATATATAAAAATGAATGCAATTGAAACTATAGGATTGTTTACTTTATATTACTTCCTTGTTCACTACTTCATTTTTCTTATTGCTTGCCATATATATTCACTGACTGTTAGGCACAAATATTTTTGTGGTTTCCTACTGTGATTTGTCTCACACCATGTTTCGGTCATGCTTTTGGGCCCAAACATATTATATTACTACATGTATAAAAAAGGGCAAGCACCCTTCTACTTCAAGTACTTGATTGTTGTAGAGATGAAGAGCATGGGACCAAGCTAAGGTTTGTGATGTCGTAGGAGTTTATTTGTTTTCTTTGTACTTTGGTTTAGTACTGTATTCCATCATTGTGACTTGTTTGTCTACTTTTATAGACATATGTATCATGAATTATATATATATATGCTCTAGTTATTTATTACTTTTAATCTTCTATTGTTTACTTATTTAATGTTATTACTGCTTTGGTTATTATTATCTGTTTATTTTTGCTGCATTACTCTGCCCATGAGGGAATAGTTTCCCCACTATCACACACAAGGCCCTTTCTATTTGTCAGCAGCCTCAAGAATTTGGGGAAATTCTCTTGAGTCCATGTGACCAACTGGGTATGGGACACCTCTAGGCGGAACCCGAAACTAGGGCATTACAAAGTGGTATTAGAGGAGTTATTTTACTCTTGACTTACTATTTTGAACCTATAGACAGGGATAGGAAGTAATAGGAAGTTAGTAATAAGTTTTGTCTGGGATTAGCTAACCCATGTACAATGAAAAGCTAATTTACCTTGATTATTGTAATTTTTCTGGTTTTTCAATTATTACAGTTGATTTGATTTCACCATTGGGTAACTCACATGGTTTTTACTGTTAACATTGATAATATTGAGGATCTATTTCTGTTGCAACCCGATGAATTGAGGGTATGTCATCTCTTGCATCATATAGGCACTTTGTAGAAATCACCTCTCATGCAGTCTTGTCAGGAAATTTAGGGTCCATTATGATAGATGTTTTGCTAGATATGTATGTTGTTGTGATAGATTACTTGATAGAATACATGTTGTTTGATAGGGTATTGTTAATGTTTAATCTTCATTTGAATGAATTCCAAACTTTGATTCCTGAGGTGTAATGGGCCATTGTGGATCAAAATTTGGTGGATCATTGCATTTTTATGCTTTTATATGACATGTATAAGATGTTAAGCTTTGATTCGCAGGGAGTATAGTCCCCCATGGATCAGAATTTGGAATTGTAATGTTTGTTTCAGCGTTTTTCTAGGTTCCAGAATAGTTTCGGAGGCTTATTGTCCATCAAAACCTAGAATACATGGTGTGTAATGCTGAATACACGCCATGTATCCTTCTGTTCAGGAAGGAACTGGTTTTCTTAAGTACATTCCTTGTACTATATGTACACGCTGTGTAGTCCCTAACTGTGTTACTGCCTCTGTGGACTGAGACACGGGGTTGGTAAATCTTAGGTGGAACACGTCATGTACCGAATGTACAAGATATGTGTATAGACCATGAGTCCAACCATGTGTCCAAAGATATAGTTGGATTGTGGGTATTTATTACATGCCATTTTTGGAATAAACACTTCGTGTAGATTCATCCGTGTAACCGGTCATGTGACTAACAACACAGGTCGGTGAAGTTCTTTCTAGTACATGTTTTATTTGGAACAAACACTCCATTTAGTCTTACTCGAGGAGAACTGTGTGGGTTAAGTCATGTAGAAGAACTCAAGTAGGGGAACATGAATCAATTACATGTCATGTTTAGGGAGAACACGCCATGTGTATGGGGTGTTACACGACCTGAGTTGGAAAAGGTACGGGCCCATGTTAAGGCTTAAAGGAACACGTCGTGTAAGGGTCATACACGTTGTGTATTCATGTTTTGAAAAACTTAAATTCATTATTTCTCTTGTTCCCTTCTTGAAATTATAAGTTTTATTCCATGATGGTCTTGAACTAAGGTGTGTGTTTTATCCTATAGATTCATGCCACTGCGATGTCCTCCAATTGTATGCCAGATTCAGGGTAGTGACCAGACACCAGACATGGCCGATCAGGGACTGCGAATAGATCCTCTAGTTGTTCCCATTTGGAACCAGCCATTATCCTAGATGCAAGTGTCGATGCATAGTTCCAAGAGGGATTCATGAGTTTCATGCAGAACTTCTGAGGAGTACCACCTCTTGCCCCGCCTATTGAAGATTTGATGTGGGTTTTTCAGTAGAAAAATCCTCCCACCTTCATAGGGGATGGAGGACCTCAGGCTAAATAATCATGGTTAGAGGACATGCTTTCAATCTTCAAGCATCTGGAGACGCCTCTAGAGGTGAGGTTGAATCTCACTACGTACATGCTTTAGGATCCTCCAAGAGGTGGTGGGATGTGATCTCACAGGCAGGACGCCAGCAAGTTATTGCATGAGAATAATTCTAGTATGCCTTCTATGATTACTTTTACGTGGAGACTTTGAGGGATGATCGAGCCCAAGAGATCATGAGTTTGGATCAGGGTACTCTCTCATTCATGGAGTATTATTCTAGCTTCACTGAGTTGTAGCACTTCACACCCATTCTAGGAGGTGATGAGTTATTCATGGCGAGGAATTTTGAGGATGGTCTCAGGCACGACATCCGATCTCGTGTGAACATCTTCAGGTTGACTTACATCACTTCTATAGTCAATAAGGCACTGATCACAGAGTACAATCTAATGGATTATGGAGTTATGATCCAGGTCGGCCTAGCATCCAGAGTTAGTACCTCTCCTACAGATAGTAGGAAGCACCGTAGTGAGTCTACACGTAGAGACCCGAGGAAGCAAGATACTTCTTCTGGAAGCTAGGTGGTGTGCTACTAGTGCGGGAAGAGTGGACATACAAGGCCACTTTTCCTAAGAGACCTAGTAGAGTTCTGATCTTGCGGCAATATGGGCCATATTCAGTAGTTTTATTAGTTTTTTTCACCAGAAACTGGTGAAAGGGGTTCATCTATGACTCCTCATTCAAGAGCATCACCATCAGTTTCTCATTAGTTTGGAAACTAGAGTTTTTCCAGCCGTTCACACATAGGTGGAGGTCACAACTGTGGTGTCCATTTGGAAGTCTTTTAGCGAAAATAGGGTGGATCAGCTTAGGGTGGCTAGGCAGGGTCAGAGGGATATGGTACATGCCAGACTTTTGTAGTGGAGCAGACCCAACAGAAGCAAGATCTTAGACCCTTTATTTTTTGAGGTACGATTCTAGTTGCCTCAGTTCTAGATTCTTGACTTTTTGACATAGGGGTTTGCTATAGTTTCATATTTTTTTCTATTATGGTGAGACTTGATCTTTTTATCTTTACTTTTGTTGATTCCTTGATGTTGGACACTCTGTTGGGGACAAGAATGGCTAGTGTATGTTAGTGAAAGGAGTACCCTCTTGAGGTTTTTGAGTGTCACTTATTATGGGACCTCTATTTCCTAGATATGACAAGCTATGATGACATTCTTATAATGGACTGGTCAGTTCTCTTTCAAATTGTTATCAATTGATATCATCGTAGGGTGAGTTTTACATCACTAGAGGGTGGTTTGTTTCTACATAATGGTGAATGGGATGTCTAGGAGAGCAGAGTAGGACCTGAGCATTATGGGTTGGGAGGAGTTACCGCCCATATTTCTAGTCTATATCTGGATGACCCAGGAACTTCAGAGATAGAATTTCCTCCAGTGGTTGGTCGTTTCAGGGATTTCTTTCAAGAGGACTTTTTAGGTTTATCTTCAAAATGAGAGGTGGAATTTTCTATTTATCTTGTGCTAGGAGAGGCACTACTATCCATTCCCCCTTATAGTATGGATACACCAGAGTTACAGGATCTCAAGAAGTAGATAGAGGAGTTTCAGAAAAAGGGTTTCTTCTAACCTAGTACTTATCCTTGGGGTTTTCATGTCCTATTTTTGAAGAAGGTATATGGTACCCTTATACTTTGTGAAAATTATTGTGAGTCATCCTTTCAGGAGCTAAAAGCGAGGTTGACTTCAGCACTGACACTAGTATTTCTAAATTTAGGAAAGAGTTATACTATATACTATGACACATCAGGTATCGGGCTAAGAGCTGTGCTTAATCCGGGGGATGGAGTCGTTGTATACGGGTCTCTTCAGTTGAGGCCACATTAGAAAAATTACTCAACGCACGATCTTAAGTTGGCTGCAGTTGTTCATTCCTTACACTGTCACAGACATTATCTATTGGGAGAGCATTTTTTGGTTTTCACCGACCAAAAAAGTCTCAAGTACATCTTTACTCAGTGTGATATGAATTTGAGATAGTGAAGGTGGGTGGAGTACCTTTAGTATTTTGACTTTGAGATAGACTACACGCCCGGGAAAGGCAACATACTAGCTGATGCGTTGAGCAGGAGGACTCAAATACAAGCATTTTAGGAGGCTAGCAGTGAGTGGCAGCTTATGGATCTATTCTCTAAGATGCATTTAGAGATGTATGATAGATAGGGGTAGACATTTCGTTTATATATAGTTGTTACCTCTACTCTTCTGAAATGAGTGTGAATGAGGCAGCTATTAGATTCTAATGGACTAGTCCAACTGGAAAGTGTGTAAGGATAGGACCCTTTTTCTGGGTGGACCGTAGGCGAGGATGAGATCTTGCCTTGTCATGGGTGCATATGGGTGTCATCAGACATATGCGAGGAGATGATGTGGGACTTTCATTCCTCAATTTGGGCAATTCCTCCTAGTGTCACGAATATGTATCGAGATCTACACCATCAGTATTGGTGGCCAGGTATGAAGAGAGATGTTGCTGGTTTTGTGATGAGGTGTTCCACCTATTAGTAGGTGAAGGTAGATCATCAATGACCAGTAGGGATTATGCAGCAGTTACCCATTCCTGAGTGGAAGTGGAACAATGTTGTGATGGACTTAGTGATAGGGTTTTTTAGGTCGCCTCAAGGGAATGATGCGGTTTGGGTTATCAATGACAGACTCACGGAGGTTTCTCACTTCTTTCTGATCAAGGAGACCTTCAGTGTTGAAGATCTAGGAAGTTTGTACATCTGGTAGATTTTACGTCTACATGGGGTTCCATAGTCTATTGTTTTAGATAGGGATGCACATTTTACTTCTTAGGTATGGTAGGGATTACAGATGGCTTTGGGTACATAGGTACTTCTGAGTACAGCTTACCATCCCCAGATAGATGGCCAGTCTGACCGTATGATTCAGGTGCTGGAGAACATTCTTCGAGCATACATCATAGATTTTTGATGTTCTTGGGAGAAGCACATACCTCTTGTGTATTATGCCTAAAATAATAGTTTTCAAGCAACTATTCAGATGTTACCTTACGAGGCTTTGTACGTTAGGCCATTTTGATCACCCTTATGTTGGCTAGAGGCAGGTGAGGTAGATTTTTTGGGACCTCGTTTTGTCTAGGAGACCACAGAATAGATAGAGTTGATTCGGAAAAGGATTTCTACTCCATAGTCATGGTAGAAGTCTTATATTGATCAATGAAGGTGACCTCTAGAGATTGAGGTCAGATATCAGGTTTTCTTACGTGTCACACCGATGTTGGGATAGAGGAGGATTAGGATACATGGTAAGATTACGCTAATGTACATCGGGCCTTCTGCGGTTTTAGAAAGGGTTGGGCCGGTTGCCAATCGGTTTTAGTTAACTCATAGGTACCGGGATATGCACGACATCCTCCACGTTTCTCAGCTACGACATTACTTCTAAGACACATCTCATGTTTTTCAACCCAAGGAGGTTGAGCTAGAGGTGGACGCATCATTTTAAGAGCATCCTATCTATATTTTTTACCACAGTGCGAAAGTTCTCTGTGGTCGGTATGTTCCTCTGGTATGGGTGTTATGGCAGCATGGGCGAGTACATGATGAGTCTTGGGAGAGAGTGGTTGATGTACGATCACAATGGCTAGATCTGTTCAAGGATTATTCTTCTACGCTGCCTTGATAGGGAAATTTGGGGATGAATTTCTTTTAAGGGGGGATGTTTGTAAGAACCCAGACCCTCTTTTTAGGTATGGTTTTTTCTTTTCTAGTGTTTTTGGGAAAAGAGGTGAATCTTCAAATTTAAGGAGAAAATGCCATGTACTTTGGAGTACATGTTGTGTACCTGGTTATTGCGGGTGACCATGTACTAGCCGTGTAACGGCCGAGTACATGGCCCTGTGGGGTGACCTGCATGCCGCCTAAAGTAGAGGTCGGTTAAGCAAAGTACACGTTGTGTATCTTTAAAAGAAACGTCATGTACTTTTTCTTTTATTTCACTAAATGGACTGGGGTTGAGTCTCTTTCCGAGATTCGTCTTCTTATAACCTTCTCTCGTCCATGAATGACTGGAAGTGATGATTCTTTGTCGAGCCACCAACCTGTCTTCCATGCTCTGAATCATCCGTCGTCAATTGTGTTGGAATCACCATGGTGAGTTCTTCCTTCTTCTAAATCCTCATCTCTTAATTTATCCTCTATCATGAGATATTTTTGGTTGATATTTTTAGACATTTTTGTAGATATATGGTGTTATAGGTCAATTAAAATGCTGGGATTCAACTATATCGATCATACAACACCAAGGTAGGTGGTTTGTGCCTTTCTGTAGTTAGTATTTTAATATTATGTGCAAATGTGCCCAATACCCTAGAACAGGGTATTGCATGTTTAGGGTTTTTATCCCTTTTAATGCTTGATATGACTTGTGTGTCTTAGTAGAGGTTTTTTTATTGTGAATAGGGTTATTTTCAATGCTATGGATGTGTTTCCCATGTTTGTTTTGATATTGACCATTTGGTCTAGCTTTGCCAGTTAGGCTGCTTGTTTTTCATGCCTACTGTTGTTAGGATGGAGTGATATTACCTGATGTTGTTATTTTCTTGTAGATATTTATCCAACTAGTTCTTGAAAGATGTTAGGCAAGTAATTATTGAGGTTTAATTTGGTTTTTGAACATCGTTGTACATGATTAACTTAAACAGGGTTGTGGGAACCTGGTGTAGTAGACCATTAGTGGAATGGATGTTGAGGACTTCCCCAGAGTGTTTGTTTACTTTTATATTGTGAGACTATAGGAGGGATGGACCTTGTGCTCCAACAATGTGTCTATAGTTCCGCATTGAGAAACCATAGGGGGAATTTTATGTCGAGTGCTTCCTCAGAGTGTCTATAGTTACCGATACGAGACCACATGGGGAATAGATGGTGAGTGCTTCCTCAAAGAGTCTTTACTAATGCTGAACCAAAAGGGTTACACTTTGAGTACTTCCAAAAGGATTACTTGTTTTTTTATTAGTTTTTTACTTGATATATGAAAATAAATTCAATTGAAACTATAGGATTATTTACTTTTGAATACTTACTTGTTCACTGCTTCATTTTGCTTATTGCCTGCCATATATATTCACTAACTGTTAGGAATAAATCTTTGGGTGGTTGCTTATTGGGATTTGTCTCTCACCCTGTTTGGGTCATGATTTTGGTCCCAAACAGATTATATTTGTAGTGACCCTAAGCTTGACGTACATGGACATTACATTACTTTTGCGGAATACTTAATACATAACAAAAACAGACACACAAGGACCGTAATAGTTTAGTGTCTTTGGAAACTTGGAGCGTAATATTCTAATCGTGGTGAAAGATCTTCAACATCTCCCATAAAGATCTTCCACTTTTTGTTTCCTGACCTAAAACCTTTCTTTTGATCCTGGGGGAAAATAAAACATAAAATGGGTGAGATCAAATGCTCAGTAAGGGTATGCTTGGATAATATAAAACATACCATATACATTGTAACATAAAAACATGAACATAATGTTTAAACATTAAAATCTTGAGCAACAACATAAAACATGGAAGTAATGTATTTTCCCAAGGCATGTTGAGGCATTTCACGAAGAAACCATAATAATTCCAACCTAGTTGTTTAATAGGAGGATAGGTGGAATATTGTAACTCATGAAAAGACCAAAAATAGGAGTTATTTCTCCTATGTTAGAGGTTAATTAAATATCCACTCATTAAATCAACCATTAGATAATGCTTGAGAATGGTTCATTTTATCATTTATTTATTTATTTCTATGCAATTATTTATTTTAGGTATGCATGACCATGATCACAGTAATAAATGAATTAATGTGTAAAGAATGAATTTAAATAAGTGTATTATGCATAAATATTTTATACAACATGGTTAATAAATTAAGTGACATCCACTTTATATTAACAATTCATGCAAAGGATAAAACAAGATAAAATTTAATCATAATAAATTGAAATATCTCAAATAAATATTAAGTCAGACTTGGCCTTCCATTACTTGATTAAGAATGAAATCCTTAGAAATAAGTGTTTGTCCAAACCTTATTGGGATACTTACTTTTAACATGGAGTTATTATAAAGGTTATAGGTTAAATTAACCATCTTATAATAAGAGAAATATACCTTTCTAGACTTGATGTAACTCGGAGGCAAGTGTTGAGGAAATCCAAGTTAAGATTTTAGGATGGGTGGTCCACTCAACGGATTAAGGAGATAAAAGCCCATAGTTGGCAATGACATGCCTGCCTAAATAACTTCAAGTAGCTTGACCAACTATTGTTGAGTTTATGTGAAGGGTAATATGGTTCATTTCCACTAGAATATCCTAGAGACTATAGATTCAAAGTTCAATGTTGAGGGTTATCGAGACTTGATAAAATAGTAAGATAAATAATAAGAAATAATTAATTTATTATTTCTCAAATAATTTGTAGTCAATAAAAATTACTTATGATCTATTCTATAATTGTAGGATAAAATGGAAGGCTTGTTATCCAAACTATCCATATGATTAGTATTGGAGAAAGATAGGCTTCTCAATGGTAGAAACTTCCAGGAGTTGTATAGATGCCTTCAGGTTGTTTTGTTCCATGAATGGAAATATTCTATTATAGAATCCTCACTTCCAAATCCACCAACAAAGGAGGCGAGTGATTAAGAGTTCCTCCTCTATGAAAAACATTTTAGTTGTATCATCCCACCCTGAAATCCACTAAGCAGTACCCAGTAACAGTTGGTCACATAACCTCAAGCGTGCCTCCTCATATGCCAGAGGATGCCAACTAGCAATGAGGGCTCAGGATGTGTCTATGGGGAGACTATTCCCATCATGAGTTAGAGTATATAATAGTAGTAAACAATAATGGTATGAAATAGATATAGTAATAAATAATCAGCAGCAGATTAATAAATCATTAAGATAAATAAACAGGTAGAAGTTTAATCATATTTGATATAAAAATGACGATTATGATCATGTCTTGTAGTTATAAAAAAATGTAGTACATGGGATACATGCTAAATAAGAATATAACATATACTAAATAAAAATAAAAAAGATCAAATGTTTCCACTGTTAGAATCATAAGAATAGGTCTGTTCCTTTGATCCTATTCTACATATTAGTACCAAGAATCAAGCATCGAAAATTGTATACTTCCCTTTATCTACACCTACATTAATTAATTATGCTCAGGTACCATGGGTGGCCGAATAAAGTCATGATATATGCTCAATTAAACACCAAAAAAATGTCTAGAACACTCCAGTATGTGTGTATAAAATGGTCAGTGGGACATGTAAGAAGTTGGTTCTTCCTTTGAGGTATGGATCTTTGATTTTCATTTTGTACTTTATAAAAAAGAGTAAAAATATATTGAGTGATATTTGCAGCACTGTTACACAATTTGAATGGGGATTTCATGTTGTGTAATCTGAGTGCATGCTTTGTAATTATGTTGGAAAGACTTTTTTTTACGTGTAAGGCTTGTCGGTAGAAAAAGGGAGAAACTGCCATATACATGGCATGTATTCTCAAGTACACACTATGTACTTTTCTTATTTTGGAAAAAATAAGTAGTAGCTCGTGTTTTGTCAGGAAAATAGAGAACTTGCTCTTGGTTCATGAACAGCAGCACCAGAGGGTCATTTTTTCTCCTAATTAATCATTTGAACTTTTATTCAAATGTCATTAGATGCATTGGAACCCAGTAGGCATACTCTTTATTTCTCTCCATACATTCTTCTTGATTTCTTATCTTAACCTAGTTATAAAATTTTGATATTTTATTCCTTTTTTTAGATCTACCCCATTCTATGTTTAATTAGAGGTCGGCATTGGATGAGAAGAGTTGTACAACTATGAGGTAGGTGGTCTTGTGCCTTTTACAAATTTTTAAGTTGTTTATATATGCTAGAGTTTTTCTCGCCTATTTTTGGGGTGTATCTTATTGTATAATTAACCCTTTTTATTTACTATTTTTGTTTAGGTAATTATATAAGTGTTTTAAATCATGAATTAGGTTGTTTACCTTGATTAAGGGCCACCCCATGGGTGTGTATCCCTTTGATGGCCATATATGGACATTTGGATTAGGATACCTATGAGGAATACCTTGTTTACCCTTATTGGGTTGTTAAAAATGGATTTTTTTATTAGATGGAATTTGAATTCTGTAAAATTGTAATTTTTTTATTAGGGTTTTGGGATTAGAGATTTTCCCTTTTTCCCCATGTTATACCTATGCTTGTTTAAGCATGCTTGGAAGGTTTTGCTCCAATTGTGAACCTGACCATGTGAGTTAGGTTATGATAAGGCCTTGTAATGGTTTAGATTACATAATAGAATTTTTATTAATTGTTCCCATGTGAGTTACTATTGTTTAAACCATGTAATAGTGTAATTTACATGTGTTGTTTATTATATTAATTGCCCACATGAGTTCATTATTGTTAAAGCCTTATAAAAGTTTAAATTATATGTGTTGATTATTGTGTGTTTTACCCATGTGAGTAATCGATAGGTAAAGCCTTATGAGTTTGGTAAGGATATTATGTTCAATTCGTGAGTGAGCCACTGGTGTAGCAGTCAGGCTCATAGAGGCTTTACTTATTTTTCTATGTGAAACATGGATCGTTGAGGGATTACATGTACAGACTCTATTGGCATTATTGTCATGTCTTGAGTGATACCTGGGGATTATTTATAGGACCTCCAGTAATGGGCTTAGTTGACATGTACTTATACCACACCTAGAGTGATATTGGGATTCTAGAGAGGTTTGTCGGGATGGGATTGTATGATATTGGCAGGTTTACACCTAGAGTGATACCGTGTTTCCTGAGAGGTTCAGCAGGACGGTCTTATAGGTTGCAGATAGAATTTCACCTAGAGTGATACTTGGATTCCAACTTCTAAATTTCATGGATGGGATTGGGTTATAAATCAAATATTTAAATAAAATTACTTATGATGTGTATGCCAAGCCAAATCACAAGCTTAGATTCGGTCATCACATACTTGTTTAGATATCATTCAGATGTATATGTTGTACTTTATTTTACAAGAGTGTTTTTGGGGTTAGGAAGGATCTTGGGACTTATATAATTCATTGTAATTGAATTAATTAATGAAAATGAAATGAATGTAATTGAATACTAGTGATTCTTGGATTTTTTACTTTTGAGTACTTCCTAGCTTACTACTTTCATTATTGTTCACTACCTATTATATATATTCACTGACATACTGGCATAGATATTAGGTGGTTGCCTACTGGGATTTAGTCTCACACCCTATTTGAGTCATGTTTTTTATCCCAAATAGATTATATTGTTGTAGGTGTCGATAAGAGTAAGAACTGTTCTATAGGTACTTGATTTGCTATTAGGAGTAGGAGAGCATGAGACCAAGTTAAGGCTTGCGATACATCTGAGTTTCTTTTTTTTTCTTTTTTTTACTTTTGTTACTTGTATCATGTATTACTATAGTGTGACTTATTTTGGCTATTTTCCTAGAACATGTGACATGAAGCATCATCCTTTGTATGCTTTGACATCAGGTTATTTTTATTATCAGTCTTCCACTGTTTACTTCTATTGTAAAATACTACTGCTTCTGCTATCATATTGTTATTGTTTCTACTATGTTACACTCTACTAATGAGGGATAATTTTCCACTATCACACCTATTCCCTCACAACTAGTCAGAATCCTCTAATGTTTGTGGAAATTCACTTGAGGCCATGTTGCTAATAGAGTATGGGGCACTTTTGAGTGCCATCCAGATCTAAGATGTTACAAAGTGGTATCAGAGGATGTTATTTTCTGTTTTTATTTATTCTTTGGAAATGATAGAAAGAGATATAAATGCAATGGGATTTGTTAATAGGGTTTTCCAGGGAGTATCAACCCCACATATAGGGAAAATCCAAATTTACTTGAATTGAATTGTGATTTTTGATTTTTGAGTTGTTTCAGTTGACTTGATTTCACTATTGGGTGGCACACTTGTATTTTTTTGTTATTATTGATATTATTGTGGTTCTATTATGTTGAAACCCAATGAAATAAAGGTGTGGCATATCATGTATCATGTAGGCACTTGTTAGAAATCACATTCCATGCATTCTTTCCATTCCATTTAGAGATAATTACTGATTGAATATTATTGTGATAGGTACCATGATAGATATGCATGTTCTTGTGATAGGTGTATTGGTATCTGCTATGGTTCGAATTGGTTGGATTCCAAGATTTAGTCTCTAAGGTTAATGGTCCCTCTTGGATTAGAATTTACTGGATCAAGGGGATGCTTTATATTAAATTATGATATGATGTTCTGTAGTTGTATGCCAAACTTTGATTCACGGGGAGTATGGGCCCTCACGGATCATAATTTGGTATACCATTGAATTAATTTGCAAAAATAGGGGTTTCGAGGAAGTTTCAGAGGTTTACTATCTGGAAACCCAGCCAACACAGCATGTAATTCTATAAACACACTCCATTTGTTCTTCTATTTTGGAAGAACACTTTTCTTAAGTACACACTATGTACTATGTGTACATGCCATGTGGTAAGTGACAGTGTGTCTGGCCATTTGAAGGAGAACAAGGAATGATGGTTTTCAGCTAGTTTATGCCATGTACTATAGGTACACGCCATGTAGTGTAACTCAGGAATAACCTTTGTGGTTTTGTACATGTAAAAGTACATGGCCAGGGGGGATACTCAAGTACACATTGTGTATTAGTCAGAAACACTATGAATCTTGGGTGGTTACATGCCCAGGCCAGTGAAAGTACACGTCCAGGTAGGAGCTTGAGGGTAAACACTGTGTATTGTTTCTAGACACTGTGTACTCCTCTTTTTTTAACTTTTGAATGTTTTATTCTCCTATTTAGTTCTTTCACTCTTGAACTAAGAACTTTGAAAATAAAGTTGAATTGTGGTGTGTGCTTGACCTTGTAGAGTCATGCCTCCACGACAACCTCAAGTAGTACGCCAGGAGAGTGAAGATGATCCTACCATGGAGGTAGTAGGCCATGGCCTAATAGTGGATCCTCCAGTCATGATAGTTGAGGCACCAACTATTTTACTAGATGAAGGTACAGACGCACAGTTTCATGAAGGTTTTATGTGATTCATGCAAACCTTCCAGGGACCAGGTGCACTGTCAGCTTTTAGATTCATAATAACTCTGTGGATCTCCTCCTCCTCAGTAATGGCTACCAAAGAAGCATAGAAATGAGGAGAAACAAGATTGGGAATGTCAATCATGGACTCTTTCGTGCCACCAGGGTAACCATTTGGAATAGTAGGGTTTGAATCAGCCAGAATATCCTTGAATAAGTTGAGTTCTATGATCCTCGCCCCATCTTTTTCATTCGAGTATAACCCATCCTCTCTCAAGTTATTGGGAGGCACCAAACGTTTCCTCTCTTTAAGGACTGCGTGGAAGTATGTTGTGTTTATATAACCCTCCTCAAGCTAATGAATCTGAGAAGATTCCTGCATCATGCACTCCTGGTGAAGGATCAAGTTTTCAAGAGAAGATTTCTTTGCTGCCAAGTCATCAAATACACAATTATCCCAGGCCTGCTTGAGAGAAGCTTCGAGGCATTCGACCTCTTGCATGGCCAAGTCCAAAGTGTGATCATCTGGTATGATGCTCTTAATCTATGTCCTAAGGAAGATTTTGAGCCTCTTAAGCTTCGAATGAAACACAATCCATGGGTTACCTTGGGCAGGCTAGGACTAAGAAGTCAAGACAAGTTGATGATAACCCGGCCAATCGGAACAGTGCTGGAGGAATATGAAGGAGCTCCTACTAACCTTATTTGGCACCAGAGATAGGAGGAGCGGAGAGTAGTCCAAAACTCCCCACACCAGGTGAGAAACTTTGATATTGGGGAAGTAAGCCATTGCCTGCATGTTTTCCAGACACCGATCTAGCCCGATCCAGGACCGACGAGCTCTATGTTGGTTGTTGCACCAAGTGAACTAGTCGCATATGTACCTGAGGTCCATGAGACCTTTCCCTACCATGAAGTGGAAAAACTCTAGGATCACCTTCCTAGGAAAGGATCCCTGGCCCTTTTTCTCCTCTGGGTTCGCAATGATATTAAAATCGCCCCCCATCAACCAAGGGCAGTTTCCAAGATCAAAATCGTTCAGGTCATTCCAGAGGGAATCTCTACGATGGGCATCGCATCTTATGTAGATGAACTAGACGATGAAGGAAAATCATTCAGGAGTGATTTATTCATGATAAACTAATATCTTGTCTAGATGAAGTCCACTTGTAGGTACTTTTTTCAAAAGATCCAGATGTGACCATTGGGAGGGTCAGTGTGCAAGAAGGCATTCATTCTAAGATTTTAGGAAACATCACTGATTCTTGACTGACTCTTCTTATGTTCCAAGATGGAAGTAAGAACAAACTTATGTTTGCAGATTTTGGTGGCCAGAAAGTCTATCTTCACCTGAGCACTAAGACATTGGGAATTCCAGATGATGAGTAGAATAATTGAATCAAACGGGTCCCAGCACTAGCCTAGGGACTCCTGGCCTTCAGCTTTTATGAGGGGAAGTCGCGCAAAGCTTTCTGGATTGAGCATGGGTGCGCATAATCGAGCTATTGGAGGGAGATGGAACAACTAAAGCAGATCACCCTAATAGGCATAGAGACACTGATAGCCAGTATTCAGAGAGAGTTGAATAGGAGAACTTCCCACACTCCTTAATGCAAACAAGGGGCGAGTCCTCAGCTAAGGATACCACACCATCGGAGGCCTTGCATTGACGACTCATAGGAAGGACTGGAGGAAACAGGAAAGGGACAACCTCTTCAAGGGAGAGAAGGGGACTACCATATGGGCCTGAGGGATACTGGGAAGAGATAAGGTGATGTAGGAGGCTGAGCGAGAGGCCAAGCATGCAGACCACACCAACTACTTTAGGAGACATCAGCAAGTTCAGGAAATGGGGGGCAATTGGCCCTATTGAGGTGATCGGTCTTGAAATCTCTCCTTGAGGGGGCCCTTGGTAAACCATAAGATTTGTCACAAGAGCCACATGGGTATCAAATATGTGAGAAACCAACTCAAGGACCACTTCTTTGGGATAAGAACCTGAGGGCGGTCTGAAAACCCAACCCCCCTTCACCCCTAGAGGCTGGAGGATCCCACCCTAGCACCTACGGTGGAAATTCTGCATAGAATGGCCTTGGAGAAGGCAGTGCTAATAAAAACCGTGGAAAACTGGGTAGAAGATATCCTAGAGCTAGCAAAATGAGTCCCCCACTTTGAGCTCAAGTTGGTCATGCACTAGACTAGAAAGGTCCAACTCCACATAGATCCAAGCTTCTGAGGAAGAAGAGTTGCTCCTCATATTTTCATTTGAACAAAGATATCCCCCGAGGGAGACCCCAATAGCCTTAAGGAATCCCTCATTCTGAAAGGCCAGGTGAAACCCAGGGAGGCAGATCCATACGGCAGCTACATGAATCTCTTTACCACTATGCACCTCCATTGACCAACGAGACAAGTTGAAGCACCAGCAGCCAATAGAACGTGGGGCCTTAGACCAAGCAAGAATGAAGGCCTCCTCCTAAGGAAACACAACGCTGAAAGACTTCCTATTAAGTGGAAACAACAACACCTAAAGGTCGAGCCCCCATGATAGAACAAAATGCTGGAAAACTGACAGCGGTGGCTTGGAGCCACCGAAACGGGCTAGGGTCCATCGAGAGTAAGATTGTGCCCCCTCGAAAGCTGACGCAAGGACAACAAAAGAGACTTTCCGAACCTCCCTTGAAGATTGATCTTGCACCGGAAATTTCGAGAAGCACAAATAAGGGAAATATGAACCGCATAGAACATCCTTGAACAGAGGGCAAGGAGGATGAGGGGAAAGGGAGTGGCAAGCGAGGCCGCTTACTGAAGGGGAGTTCACCTAAGAAGTATAAGGAAAAGGCGAGCCTGGAAAAGCAGTCCTTGGAGCAGTTGAAGACGTTGATGACCATGGGATAAGAACCCTAGAGCTGAGATAAGGATCCCACAAGTAAGATGTGAGCTTCCAACCAGAGGGATCTTCCACCGAGGATGGTGTTAGGATGTTATGAAGTATGATATTCTCCAATGATACCAACTGTAGGATCAAAATGATACTATAGATGCTCAATATACAAGAGGGTGTGAATTGTATACTTTAAAAATTCTTTGGGAACTTTTAATGTTGGTTATAAACCTTTCTATTGTTTAACAAGGTTAAACAATGCAAATTCACAAAACCTCTAAGTTCTACTAACTCGCTTGATTCCAGAAATTTGATTCTGAGAATGTAATTCTGGAAATTGGGTTCTAGAAATGAAACTCAATAAAAGTTTACAAAGATAAATATTCTACCTTAAAGCATATATAATCATACTAAATCAGAGTTTAAAAGTATAAGGAAGTATAAGATAGTTATACTTTCCTCAACAAACAAAATGCAGTGGAAAACTTGATACAATACAAGTAAAAAGTTGTAAATCTTTTAACCTAAAGAGAAGGGTATCCAATAACCTTGGATAAAGGTCCCTTGACTTATACTATCAAGAAAGTCTGTCTTACCCACACTAGGGTAATCCCTCGATACAAAGATCAGAATCTATCTTGTTATCCCTGCAAGCCCTTGAACGTCAAGGTAGTCGGCACCTCTGTCTTCCTATCCATGAATGCCCTTGAATGTACTCAGCAACATTCGGAGTCGCATGAAGTAATTATAAATAATATGTTCAGTATGCACAAATCAATAAAGTTTCTCTCTCTATAAATCACTTCAGCAGCATGTAATATCTAGATTGGTCAACTTGTTGTGAGCTCTTTCAAATGAGCTCTTATTTATAGGCGCATTATCAACGGTCGGATCCCTCCTCCAATGGTCATATTTTTCCTTGAATTTTGGAGGGACATGTACACATGTAACTCAAACAACGGTTAGTTAGTAACTGAATGAACAACATCATTTTATAACCAAAACATGAGTAAGAAAAAAATATGGTTACTTAACCAAATTCATTTTCAGAGTTTAAGGAAAAATGAAAGTTTGGAGTCTAACCAAAAACTACTCGGTGTCTATAAAACATGGATATTTGGATTCAGTCTTCAAATGAATTTGGAACTTGAATTCTATAGAATTCCAAAGTCTAAATTTCATGGAAACTCGATGTCTGAATTTATAAGAATTTGGAGTCTGAACTTAGAAACATTGGAGTCTGAATTCAGAGGAATTTTGAGTATGAACTTAGAAATTTTAATGTCTGAATTTAGAGGAATTCGGAGTCTAAACTTAGAAATTTCAGAGTCTAAATTCATAGAATTAGGATTCTGAACTTAGAAATTTTGGAGTCTGAATTTAGAGAACTCGTAGTCAGAACTCAGAAAGTTCAGAACCTGAATTCAGCAAATTCGGAGTCTGAACTCAAAAAGGTCAGAACCAGAATTCAGAGAATTCGGAGTTTGAACTCAGAATGTTCAGAACCAAAATTCAGAGAATTCAGAGTCTAAACTCAGAAAGTTCAGAACCTAAATTCAAAGAATTCAGAGCCAGAATTCAGATCATGAAAACAGAATGCTCTATATCTAAGTATTTATAAGATTATGAGCTTTTAGTTATGAAACCGAATTTTATACTTAGATGAAATATAAACAATGAAAAACATGGTAAGGATAAATTTCCTTGGGGAAGAAAAATTTTCCTTATGAAAGTAAAGCATAGGGTAAAAGAGATTTGCCTTAACATAAGCTATTTGTGATTTTCAAAACAAGAAGGAATGGAAAATTCATAAGGAAACCTAATGGACTCAACAATCACCCCCAAACATGAAGGAATGGAAAATTCATAAGGAAACCTTATTTACTCAACAATATCCCCCCTTTTTGGGATGCACAAACATCCTTATGAAAAATAATATAAGGACTTAGAAAAAAGATCCTAGATTTAGAAAGTAAAACTTATCTCCCTTAACACATGGGAAAAGATGAATACGACTAACTCCCCCTTAGGATTTGGAAACACTAAGGATCGTATTCTTGATTTTCATAATGAGACTTAGGATTTTATTTCATATGAAAATATTATTGGATAATAACTCCCCCTTACTTTGGGAAATTTATTCTTTTCTTAGTATTCTTTTTTTTCTTTCTCCCCCTTTGTGATTTTCAAAAAGGATTAAAGGGAATGGAAAAGTAAATATGGTACCTGAAATATTTGTACTCAAGAACAAAATATAAGAAGAGCAACCCAAAAATTTCATTACGATTGGAAACATTTATACAAGGAAGGAATACAACAAAAGATCATAATTGAATAATCATTATCCTTACTTATCCTTTGGCATCAACTTCTTTACTATAGTTTTGAGTTTCTTGAGATCCTTGTGATCCTCCTCTACTCGTTTGATAAGTTGGTCCTGATCTTCGGTTTTCTTTTATAAGGCTTTGATTCTTACTTCCTAAGCCTTAAGAATATCACCATAAGCCTTCAAGGAATCTTCCTACTTGAAAAGATTTTCTTCTATCTAAATCTTGAGATCCCTCTCTCTTTTCCAACTCTGAGCAACTGAATACAACTTTTCATTCAGATCATTCACTTCTTGAATCCGAGAATTCTGTTCTAGAGTAATCTTCTCCTAAAAACTATTTGTAAGATCCTTGGACTTCACATCTTCGGTGTCAAATGCTTCCTTGAAACTATCTTGGAACTCATCAAGATTTCTTATGACTTCTATAGTTTTCCTTGACCAGTTGGTCATCTACTTACAAGATCTTTTGTGGGCTTTATAATTTATGAAAAAAGTTTTGAAATCTGCTTCAAGCTTAACACACTTATCTTTCACCATGGATACTAAATCTAATTTCTGATTCAATGAATGTTGAATCATCTATCATCTCGAGTCTATATTGGGAAATATTGGTATAGTACCAACAAGCTTCTTCAAGGACTGAACTACGAAATCATGTCCAAGGGATGATGATTCTAAATCAGAAAATTTACTTGGTGTGGGATCTTTCTCTTTATCAATAACTTTCCACTTAAAAGAACCACCAGTATCTTTCTTCTTAACAACATCTTTGGTAAGTGTATCAACAACCACCTATTTTCACAAATCAATTTTTGGAATGGCTTCCACTTGGTCAGGAGATTCATGTTCACTATCTAACAGCTAAACAATTTTGTCTTCCTCTATCTCTTCCTTCTCAGGTCCTGCCTTAGAATCTTCTAGATGAATGAAATCATGGTTAGAACTTTCTTCTTCAGACAGCTTATTCACTTCTTCTTCAACAATGTCATCTTCACCTTTCTCATATTTCACATGGGTAGAAAGCTTTGAAGATTCATCTTCAGAAGATCAGATTAAAATATTCTCATATGGAATTTCTTTCTCATGAAAATATTCTACTTTCTTAATGAGATCTTCGGTATCACCACTGCCTTCTTCTTCCTCTTATTCTTCCTCCACTACTTTTTCTTGGACTTTTCCCGGAGTTAAAAATTTCTTTCCTGGTGTCTCTAGTAAAGTTTCTACTAAGAAGGATTTTGGTACTGGAATATTTTTGGAGGCTTTCTCAACAGACTTCAGAAGAGATTACACAATCTCTGCTTCAGTCATCTTCTTCTTTTGTTTCTTTTCATTTGCTTTATTTTCAAGCTCATCAGCAGTCATTTCTTTTAAAGCTTTTGCTTCAGCAGGATCCAAACCAAAGCTAGGCTCCCCTGCTTTCTTTTTTTCCTTATCTTCCCTCTATTTTTCTACTACCTCATCCAGATATGCTTTTTTCTTCTTAGTCTTTGGTGGTGCAGATTGGGTTTCCTTATCCATTGAGGTTTTTTCATTGTCTCCCACTTCCTTCAACTTCCTCTTCCTTCCTCTCTTCTTAGAGGTCACAACAGCCTCCTGTTTCTTCAATAAGGCTTCAACTTCTTCCTCAGGAAAATCATAAAATTCTTCGGATTCTTTAAAAAATCCAACATTCATCCTTCTCAGAGTATCATCACTTACCATCATAACTTTGCAATTTTTTGGCATAGAACTACAAGGTATTTTGAATATTTCTAAACACCGAACAATTAGCTTTGAGAGAATGGATGGATACATAATAATCTGAGCCTTCAGATTTCCATTCTTTATATTCTCAGTTTTAATCAGGATATGTTTAACCAAATTTATCTTTCTTATGTTTACCAAGAAATCCAGGATATATATGTCACTTTTATTCAAAGTATCCTAGTCCTCTTTTCTCAGAATGATGAATCCTTGAACCCATAATTCTAGAATCTGGAAATTTGTAGATAGGTGAACAATCTTCGGAGTTTTTACATCTGAAAGACTGATACAATCAATTTCTTTTTCCTTAATGAAACTTCTGAGAACATCAGGCAGCTTATGTGAGCAAAACACTGCCTCACCCTCATAAGGAACTCTGATCAAACTGGCTGCCTTGGTGTAATAAATAGTATAAGTCTTCCCATAGATCTTGAAAGAGAATTTATCTTTTCCTTATTCCTTGAAAAAACATGATGACTCGTTGAAATCAATTAACAATTCCGGATATACTAGATCTTGAGCTCCTGGTTTCGATACGCAAACACTCTCCCATCTATTCAGCTTGATGTTATTTGAGATAATAGAATCATACATAGAAAAGAAATTTGGATGTACCAACCTTTCTCTATAAATCTGTCATTCATAAATTATCTTGATAGTTGACATGTCTTTCTAGGAAGATACTTCGACAAACATTCGGAGTAAGAAAACCTTGAAAATCCGAAATGGGATTATGTAGCAGGGCAGAGCTTTAGCACACATGAGCTTGAGTTTTCATGTGGGACAACCACTTGGGGGTCCTTTATATAGGCATTTGGGGTGACAGTTCAGATTTTATTCCCAATCCCACGATTGAAAAACCTTCTGATCAGACCTGATAGTTGAGATGATAGCTCGAAGGAAATTTTGATAGAATTCTATATTTTGAGGTTTTTAATAAAAACATTTATATTTAAGAAGAAGTGAATACAAAAATTCTAAAAATAGATGAAAATACCAATAAGTAAAAGATGATTACAATAATTTAAGAAAGAAAACATAGCTTTTGGATTTCTAGGAAGATTATTCATATTGAGGAAAATTATTCTTGAAGAACTTTAGATTATGAAAATTTTCATTATGAAAACTTTGACTTCGAAAAAAAATTTAGACTACGAAAAAATTATAAACTTCGAAAAATTTTATTACGAAAGATCTAACTACAAAAATTTTCATTATGAAAATTTTTGAACTACGAAAATCTTTATTACAAAATATTAGAAAATCTTCATTACAAAAATTTAGAAAATCTTCAATAAAAAAATTTAGAAAAATCTTCACTACGAAAATTGAGAAAATCTTCACTATGAAAATTGAGAAAATCTTCACTACGAAAATTTAGAAAATCTTCATTACGAAAATTTAGAAAATCTTCACTATGAAAATTTAGAAAATCTTCATTATCAAAATTTAGAAAATATTCATTACGAAAATTTAGAAAAATCGAACAAAAAAATGTACTCCCCCTATGAAAAGGAGTTCGTTATTATAAGGAGATAGGTTTCAACAAGAAGTTAATATGGAAGATTACCTTATGGTTATTAGTCCTAACTTCTATTTAATGTATTCAAATCTATCATAGGGTAAAGATTTTGTGAAAATATCAGTAAGTTGATATTGTGTTCTGATAAATTGAAGAATGATATCCCCCTTTTGTGAGTGATCCCTAAGAAAGTGATGCCTAATATCTATGTGTTTTGCATGAGAGTGATGTGTAGGGTTTTTACTAAAGGAAATGTCACTAGTATTATAAAACAAAATTTTTGTTTTGGTAAAACTCATACCATAGTATGTGAGTGTGTGTTACATCCACAACACTTGATCACAACAACTTCCAGCTGCTACATTTTCAGCTTCAGGAGTGGAAAGTGCTACTGAGTGTTCCTTTTTGCATTACCAAGAAAATAATGAATCTCCTAAGAAATGAAAAGTTCCGGATGTACTTTTCTATCTATTCTACATCGCCCAAAGTCAGTATCTGAAAAAAAAATTAGAAAAAAAATCACTTCTAGAAATATAAAAGAGTCCTAGATCCATGGTTCCCTTTAAGTAGTTAAAAATCCTTTTCACTACCTTTAAATGAGATTCCTTATGATTGGATTGATATCTTTCACATAAGCATACTGAAAACATTAAGTCTGGTTGACTAGCTATCAAATAAAGTAGTCTTCCGATCATACCTCTAAAAGATGTTTGATCTACTGGTTTCCCAACATCATCAAGATCAATTGAATTTAAGGTACCAATGGGAGTACTTATACTCTTAGTGTTGTCATATACATACTTTTTAAGAAGATATTTAAAATACTTATGTTGGGATTTATAGATTCCTTCTGGTTTTTGAGAAATTTTAAAACCAAGGAAAAATGATAACTCACCCATGATCACTATGACTAGTTATCAAAGGAAGATTTTTCTCATTTTTAACTTGGGATCTAAAACTTTTGAAATAAGAAAAATCTTTAGATTTATTTTCTAGAAAATATACCCATGTAAATCTAATGTAATCATCAACTAAGAAAAATACATAATATTTTCCTCCAATGCTTCCAGTTTTTGTTAGACCAAAAAGATCCATATGCACTAACTCTAATGAATCGGGGGTTGAAACTTCACCAACTGATTTAAAACTTGATTTATATTGCTTTCCATATTGAAAAGGATCACAAACTTTTGAAGAATCAAATTTAAGCTCTGGTAGATCCTTAACTAGTCTTTTCTTAGAGAGTTTTCATAGGTTCCTAAGGTTACAATGTCCTAACCTTCTATTCCATAACCAAGAATGATCTTCCATTGCACTAAGACAAGGTAGATCTTGGATCCTAAGGTCTTCTAAGTTTAGTGTGTATACATTCTCTTTCCTATGGGTAGAAAGAATAAACACTTCCATAGAGTTGTGTACTAAGTACTTGTCATTCCTAAAGTTTACAAGGTAACCTTCATCACATAATTAACTTATGATAATGAGGTTTTTCTTAAGACCTTTAACAAATAAAACATTGGAAATCAATGTTTTTCCAAGAATAACAATGTTACATATACCAATAATTCCACCCTTAGCATTATCTTTGAAAGTTTCTTTTCCTTATTTTATCTTGATAATCTTTTCAAAGAAGTTTTTGTTACCAGTCATATGCTGGGAACATCCACTCTCCATGTACCAAGTATTGTTGTTGGTACTTTCTTTATTTTCCTGAAAATAAGAAAGTTAGACTTTTGAAATCCAAACATTCTTGGATATAGAAACTTCAAAAAGAAAAATCTTAGGAATCCACATATTCTTTTAAAAATAAGCTTTATGAAAACCTAAAGACTAGGTTTTGTTTAAGGAATAATTTTTTTCCCAATTCCCACCACACTGAAACTTAGTGCAGAATGGAGAACATTAGGGAACAAAATAATTGTTACTAAAAATCAGTTTTGAACTAGTATAACCAAAACCAGAATTATTCCTTAGAGGTCGGATTTGGGAATACATTTTATCAAAAAAATTCTTACCTAAGGTAAAGTTTGACAAACACTTCCTCAAGGAAAATATTTTTGACTTTAGTTTAATAACTAAGTTCCTGTCTTAGTTTTAGCAATAGAGATAGGCTCGAAAACATTTTTCTTAGAAATTACTTTTTCTAGATCCATAGAAAGTTTATCCTTCTCAAAATTAACTTCCTCAAGGGTTTTTGAAATATTTTAAAAATAAAAAAAATCTTATCAAGATCTTTAGAAAGAACTAATATTTCCTTAGTGAGAATAGTATTTCTAGAATTTTCCTTATCAAGCTTTTTCTTGAATTTTGAATTCTCATTCTCAAGGAGTTTAGCAAACCTAGAAACTTCCTCATAATTAGGTAGAGTATTATCTTCATCAGAAGAAGATTATTTATCTAAGGATTCATAGTATTTACTATTACTATTTAAGGATACATTAGTGATGGATTAAGAATTGTGTACCTTAGCCATTAAGTAATTATTTTTAATAGGTAGTCTAGTTATTAAACCAAGATTCAATTGTCCAGAAGATTCATAATCTGATGATTCATTTAAAGATTCACCACCACTAACACTCCAGGTGTCATTAGCTTTTAGAAATTTATTAGCTTTACTTTGTAGTACTTCTTTCTATTCCTTTTAGAATGCTTTTCCTTTCTTTCATTTCTCTTAAGCATAGGACAATCTGGCCTTATATGCCCTACCCTTTTACATTCATAACAGGTGACTTCAGAGTCTTTCTTATCTTTTCTTTATTTCTTCTTGTATCTGGATTGAAAGTTCTTATATCCAATAATCTTGTTCATCATTCAAGCAATATTGGATAATTCATTTTCTGAAGATTCACTTCCACCAGATTCGAATTGAATAACAATATTCTTAGATTTAGATCTTGTAACTCTCTCCAGAGTCTTGGCTTTCATATGATTTGAAGTTATTGTAAAAGCAACACTGCCATTCCCATTCTTCTTCTTAACATTTTCAGCATCTCTCTTCATTCTAGTCACATGTTGAATAAGAGTTACAAAAAGCTCATCAAGATAAATTTGTGCAACTTTTCTATTCTCAACTATATTTTTCCTCTTAGATTCCCACTCATTGGGCATGATGTCTATAATCTTGTCCACAAGAGCTTCATCATCTAATCCTTTCTCACCCATAGATTGTAAGTTATTAATAATAGTCATAAATCTCTATTTCACCTTACATATAGGTTCTCTATAAGGAAAGAAAAAACCATGATACTCAGTTCTAAGCATGGATCTTCTAGTTTCAATAACTTTTGAAGTTCTAAAGTGTGTAACTTAAAGATTCTTCCAAATAGAATTTTCTGCTTCACAAGATGAAATATGGCTATATATATTTCTAGTCATAGAACAAAGCATAGTATTTTATACCTTATAATTTAGTTGATATTCATTATTTTCTTAGTTGGTGAAAGTATTGACTTCCTTGTCAGGGATTTTATATCCTCCAATAATCATAACAAAATTTCCTACTCCAGTATTGATAATAAATGTCTTCACTTGATCTCTCCAATATTCATAATCATTCCTATAAAAAATAGGTGGTCTAGTAGGATTTAGGTTTTCTATGGAACCAACCTTGATTCCTACCATCTTAAAGAAAAATCTTCCCATAAAAACTTGTTAGTAATAAACATTTGTAAACAAGGATAAAAAATATCCTAAGCATGGAAAATATAGAACAGTGAAAAACATGAGCAAGAAAACTTATATGTGAATATAAGTATTTTAGAGACATGCTCTGATACCAATTGTTAGGTTGGTATGGAGTATGATATTCTCCAATGATACCAACTGTAGGATCGAAATGATACTATATATGCTCAATATACAAGAGGGGGATGAATTTTATACTTTAAAAATTCTTTGGGAACTTTTAAAGTTGGTTAGAAACTTTTCTATTGTTTAACAAGGTTAAACAAGGTAAATTCACAAAATCTCTAAGTTCTACTAACTTGCTTGATTCCAGAAATGTGATTCTGAGAATTGAATTCCATAAATGTGGTTCCGGAAATAAAACTCAATAAAAGTTTAAAAAGATAAAGATTCTATCTTAATGTGTATAGAATCTTACTAAATTAGAGTGTATAGGTATAAGGAAGTATAAGATAGTTATACTTTCCTCAACAAACAAAATGCAGTGGAAAACTTGAAACAATACAAGTAACAAGTAGTAAATATTTTAACCCAAAGAGAAGGGTATCCAACAACCTTGGATAAAGGTCCCTTGATTTATACTTTCAAGAAAGTCTATCTTACCCACACTAGGGTAAACCCTCAATATGAAGATCGGAATCTGTCTTACTATCCCCGCAAGCAATCAAACTTCAAGGTAGTCAGCACCTCTATCTTCGTATCCCCAGAAGCACACGAATGTACCTAGAAACATTTGGAGTCGTACGTAGCAATTCTGAACAAGATGTTCAGTATGCAAAAAACAATAAAGTATCTCTCCCTAGAAATCACTTCAGCAGCATGTAATCTCTAGATTCTTCAACTTTTTTCGAGATCTTTCAAATGAGCTTCTATTTATAGGGACATTCTCAACGGTCAGCTCCCTCCTCCAACAGCCATATTTTTCCTTGAATTTCGGAGGGACCTATACTCGTGTCACTCAAAAAACAGTTTTTTAGTAACTAAATGTATGACATCGTTTTATAACCAAAACATGAGTAAGAAAAAATGGTTACTTAACCAAATTCATTTTTTGGAGTGTAAGGAAAAATGAAAGTTCAGAGTCTAACCAAAAACTATTTGGTGTCTATAATAGATTGATATTTGGATTATGTCTTCAAAGGAATTCGAAACCTGAATTTTATAGAATTCCGGAGTCTAAATTTCAAGGAAATTCAGAGTCTGGATTCATAGGAATTCAGAGTCTGAACTTAGAAAGTTCAGAGTCTCAATTCAGATGAATTCGGAGTCTAAACTTAGAAAGTTCAGTGTCTGAATTCAGAGGAATTCAGAGTCTGAACATAGAAAGTTCAGAGTCTGAATTCAGAGAATTCGAAGTCTGAACTTAGAAAGTTTGGAGTCTGAATTTAGAGAACTCAGAGTCTGAACTCAAAAATTTCAGAACCTGAACTCATAGAATTTGGATTCTGAACTTAGAAAGTTTATAACCTGAATTCAGAGAATTCGAAGTCTAAACTCAGAAAGTTTGCAACCTAAATTTAGAGAATTCAGAGTCCGAACTAAGAAAGTTCAGAACCTGAATTTAGAGAATTTGGAGCTAGAATTTAGATCCTGAAAACAGAATGATCTATATCTAAGTATTTATAAGATTCCTAGGTTTTAGTTATGAAACCGAATTTTATACTTAGATAAAATATGAACAATGAAAAATGTGGTAAGGATAAATTTCCTTGGGGAAGGAAAATTTTCCTTATGAAAGTAAATCATAGCGTAAAAGAGATTTGCCTTAAGATAAGGTGTTTGTGATTTTCAAAACAAGAAGGACTAGAAAATTCATAAGGAAACCTTATTGACTCAACAATATCCCCTAAACATGAAGGAATGGAAAAGTCATAAGAAAACCTTATTGACTCAACATATGGAATAAGCGGTGGAGATCAGGTAGAGGGGGTCATGACGGATGAAAATTTTTGAAAACAAGCCCATGCGTGCAGCGCGTTCTCATTGCGTATGCTAGTACGCTCATTCTTCTTCCTAATATAAAGAATCCTTCCTCTATACTCCATTATCATCTAGTAAGTTTGTGAAATTTATCTTATAAAATTATTGTTAGCATCATCAATGCTAGTTTGTTTGTTCATCTACCTCAATGGGTCTCTGAAGAACAACACGAGTTCGTCAAGGGCCGCAACATTTAGGGTGCCATTGCTTTGGCCCAGAAGATGCTACGTGACATTAACACTATGTCTCAAAGTTCCAACATGGCCATAAAATTGGACATGAGCACGGACTTCGATCAGGTCGAATGGAGTTTCATCAATAAAGTGCTATCAGGTTTGGGATTCTATCCCTCTTCGACTGATCTCATCTTTCACTGCTTTAGCTCAACTTGGATGGCAGTTAATTTCATGGGTAAGACACACGGTTTATTCAAGGCGACCCATAGTTTGAGGTAGGGAGATCTTTTATCCCCTATCGTTTTCATCCTCTCCCATGACTTCCTTAATCAGATCATTCATAGTAGCTTAAATAGGGGTTAGATTATGCCTTTTCACAGGAGGTGGAATCATCCTTAGGTTTCACATCTCATGTATGCAGATGATACGATTATTTTTCTCAATTCTATCAAGAGATCTATTTGTGGCCTTATCAAAGTGATGCAAGTGTATTGAAAGTGGAGCGGCCAATTCATTAAAAATTCCAAATGTGATGTATTTATTTCCAAAAGATGCACAAGAAGATGGGATGCCTCTATCTGCAACATCCTGGACATGCAGCAAGGTAACTTCCCAATGAATTATTTGGGTGCCCCGATCTCCTCTAGATAGCTCTATATCAGGGACTTTGACTCGATTTTCAGTAAGATCTCAAATAGAATCCTCAATTGGAAGAGCATATACCTCTCCTTCTAGGGCTACATCACTCTCATCAACAATGTTCATCTCACCTCTCTAGTGCATGCCCTTTCTGTTATTAATGTTTTGAAAGGATTCATGAAGAACATCGACAAAATCCTTGCTCACTTAGTGTGGGACGCTCGATCCAAGGGTAAACCTCACTGGGTGTCTTGGGAAAATATGGCTCGACCCACCAGGGAGGGCACAATTAATGTCTAAATCATGGAGGATACTCTCTTATGTAGGCATGAAAAGCTGTCTTGGGATATTATTGCATATTGAAACATTTGGGGGAAGACCGTGAATAGGGTTCTGTAGAGTCCTTCGTCACTAGAGCAGGGTCACATGTCTCATTTATTTTCATCAATCTTTCCTCTCTTTTTGGATCTTCATCCCCTATCTCATTGGATCATTACGGAGGGGAACATATCTTTTTGGCACTATAAATAGGTGGGATCATGCCTCACATTCCCTAGTTTTCCAGCTTACAACATCATGTTCAAGGAGGAAAGTATGCATCCAGAGTTCATCAGGGTGGTCTTAGACAAATATCAGTTGGGATTCTTCCACCTCATTGAAACCAACATGGACTTGAACTGGTGAATTTTCTCCCTTTCCATTTTGGGGTCATTCTCCATAAATGCTTTCCTTTAGATGTTGACCTCTTAAACTCAGAGAGATTGCTAGAATGGAACTCTGTGGGTTAAAAAAATTCCTACCAAACTCAACTTCCTCACCTGGAACCTTCATCACAATGATCTCCCTACCAAAGACAATATCTAGAAATGCAATATTTCTCTGGTCTCTCAATTCTAGTGTTTCAAGTGTCATTATGAAGAGATCGATTGTCATCTGTTCTATGAGGGTGAGTGGGATCGAGAGGTCTGGTCCTTCTTTAGTGCATTCACCACCTTCTCCTTCCTGCCTCACCTCAACCCCCCCCCCTTCCTAGATTGATGTTTCTTCAACTTGAGAGATAAAGGAGCGGAGAGGCAGGCCATAATTATCATCCTTCGTGGAGGTTGTTGGTGCCTTTGGTAGGATCACAACAAATCAAATCATGAGGGGTTCACCTCTTCCGGGAGGGCAATCATTGCTAGAACCCAGTGTCTTCTTCTCAGCCTATTTAGACTATTTTATTCCTGGCATAAGGCCCCTTCAATCTGGTTCCTTCAGGCACACTCCCAGACCTTTTCAACCTTTGTCTCACCGAGAGGCCTTTGGGTTCGGTGTCATCCTATGTGGATGGGTCTTAAACTCAATACCAACCGCTCTTGTATTTCTGGAGTTATGAGAGGTGGAGTTCTGGTCTGCAACTCCAGGGGGTTTGTTATCTTGTCTTTCACTGCCTATTTTTTCCATGGATCCTCCCTCATAGAGGAGGCAATGGCTTTCCTCACTGGCCTCTCTCTTTTCCAGTGGGACGGCATTGTCATCGTTGTAGCCAAAACAGACTCTCTAGTTCTTCTCAACATGTTTCAAGACTCAAACTATACCCCCTAGTCTATTGCCTATGATGTTAGGAAATTTCAAGGGCTACTCTCCAAAAATTATAACTTATGTCATACGCGATGAGAAGGAAATATGGCAGCTGAACATCACACCTCCCTTGCGGTTCCAGGTTCCAGTGTCTCCTATTATTACGATCTAAATTTTTTGAAAGTGGGGGGGTGAATATCATAAGAGGGGATTCCCTTGGTCTCCACCATTTTAGATCCCCATAGGCCCTTCCATTCAATTTTTTGTCCCTCTGTTGGTTTCCTTTTGGATTTTTTCTTCAAATAAAAATAATTATGATGATGATGATGATGATGATTCAAACCTTCCAGGGAGCACTATAGTCTACCACATCTATGGAAGAACTGACATGAGTGTTCCAATAGCATCATCCACCCACGTTTTCAGGGGATGTTGGTCCATAGGCTATAGATTCATGGATGGAGACTATGCTTACGATATTTGATCATCTAGACATGCCTCCTGATAGGAGCGTAAAGATCACGATGTATATGTTGTGTGATTCTACCATGATATGTTGGGATGTTATCACTCAGGCAGAGTGTCATTGAAATATGGAATGGGGAGATTTTCAAATAGTATACTATGATTATTATTATCTTGAGATGCTAAGGGCCGAAAGAGCCTGGGAGTTCATGCATCTTGAGAAAGGATCTTTATCATTAATGGACTACGCATCCTGTTTTACTAAGCTCCAGAATTTTGCACATATTTTTATGGGTGACGATGTATCAAAGGCTAAGAGATTCGAGGATGGTCTTAAGTTCGACATATGATCATAGTTGAATGTCTTCAGGTTGCCTTTTGTATCTACTATTGTAAATCAGGCATTGATTATCGAGCGTAACATGAGGGAATCTAGAGGTGTGATCCATAGAGTTTTGGTACCAATATTTGGTAAAGTCTCAACCAGTTGTAAGAAGCTTAATTTGGATCTTTCACATGGTGAAATTAACAGTCATAAAGTATCTTTAGGTAGCCAAGGGAGGTGCTACTAGTGCAGTAGGTCAGGGAATATGATACCACATTGTCTACATGACCCAGTCGAGTGCCGGTCTTGTGGAAAGATGGGTCATCTTCAGTACTTCTACAAGACATTTCCACTGGTATCTAGTGAGAGAGGGTCTGCACCAACTTCACATTCAGGAACAGGTTCATTAGGTTCATATCAGTCAAGGAACTAGAATGCATCAGTTTTTTCATGTTGAGGTGGTGGTTGTTGTCGTGATAGCCAAACCCCACGATCTCAACGACAGTAGGGTGGATCAGCTCAGGGTAGCCAGGTAGTGCCACAGGGTCGTGGTATAGGTTAGACTTATGCACTACAACAGACCTAGAAAAAGTAGGATCTCAAACCCTCTACTGTCATAGGTAGAATTCTAGTCACCATCGTTTTAGATTCTACACTTTTTGATACAAGTTCTTCACATAATTATATATTTTTCCCATTATGGATATCTTTGGAATCTATGTTTCTACTTTTGATAAAGTTATGATGCTAGAAAATATATTAGGCATTAGAATGGAAAGTGTGGGTCATTGAAAGGATTTACCCCTTAAGGTTGGTGGGTGTCACTTCTTATGGGACCTCTATGTATTAGAGATGATAGGGTTTTATGTCATTCTAGGAATGGACTGGTTGGTCTCCTTTCAAGGATTTGTCAATTGATATCATCGTCGGGTGAGTTTTACATCACCAGAGGGCATATTGTTTCTAAACAAGGGTGAATGGGATGTACAAGTGAGCTGACCTGGAATCGAGCATCATGGGTTAGGTGGGATGACAACCCAGATTTTGAGTTAATGTTTGGATGACCAGGGAACATTTTAGATGGATTTACCTCTAGTAGTTAGTCATTTTAGGAATGTCTTCCAAGAATAATTTGAATGTTTACCTTCAGTGAGAGAGGTAGAGTTCTCTATTGAGCTAGTTCCAAGAGATGCACTAGTATTCATTCCTCCTTATAGGATGGATACAGTAGAGTTATAGGAACTCAATAAGTAATTAGAGGATTTAGAGGCAAAAGGGTTTCCTCTGACCCAGTACTTCCCTTTGGGTTTTCCGGTCCTTTTTGTAAAAAAGGGGGATGGTACCCTCAGGATATGCATGGATTATAGAAAATTGAACTAGTTGATGGTTAAAGAACTGGTATCCTCCACCATGAATAGATGATCTCTTCAATCAGCTTTGTGGAGCTCATGTTTCCTCTAAAATCGATCTGAGATCCGGTTATCATTAAGTGCGTGTTAGATCATCAGACATACCTCATATAATGTTTTGGAGCAGGTATGGTCTTTATGAGTATTTTTTCCTTCTTTTTGGTCTCACGAACACTCTTACAGTCTTCATAGAACTATGTAATCGAGTGTTCTATCCTTATCTTGACTCATTCGTTGTAGTTTTCATGGATGATATCTTGGTGTATTCTCATAATCAACATGACCATTCCAAACATCTTGAGATCGTTTTGAGTACTCTAAGAGGGAATTAGTTATATGTTAATCTCACAAAGTTTCACTCATGGATGGATCAGATTCACTTCCTATGTCACATCATCTTAGAGATAGAAGTATCAGTGGACCCAAAGAAAGTGAGATCAATATTTCTAGGCAGCAGCCCAAGAAAATATTTGAGGTGCATCATTTCTTGGGGTTAGCTGGTTACTATAGGAATTTCATACAGTACTTCTCTTTCTTATCAATTCTATTGACGAGCTTGACTAAAAAGGGTGGAAAGTATTTTTGGATAGATTCCTATGAGATGGCCTTTTAGGAACTGAAATGGAGATTGAATCCGATGCTGATACTGATTTTTCCAAATCCAGGTAGGAGTTAAGTTGTATACTGCGATGCATCAGATATCATTTTAGGAGAAGTTCTTATGTAGGGGTATCGATTCATTGTATATAGATCTCAATAGTTAAGGCCACGTGAGAGGAATTACCGGATACACGATCTTGAGTTAGCTGCAGTTGTTCATTCTTTACACTATTTGAGACATTACTTATTGGGAGAGTGTTTGTGGTGTACACTGACCATAAAATCATCAAGTACATATTTACACAGCATGATCTAAATCTGAGGCAGTAAAGGTGGTTGGAATACCTTTAGTCCTTTGACTTTGAGCTTGCATACATGCCTGTTAAGGTAAATGAAGTGGTTGATGCTTTGAGTAGGAGGACTCATATACAAGCAGTGTAGTGGGCTAGTAGTGAGTGGCATCTTATGGTGTTGTTCTATAAGATGCACTTGGAGGTGCACAATATTTAGGTAAATACTTTCATTCATCCTTATCTATTAACTCCACCCTACTGAATAGAGTGAGGATGAGGCAACTATTAGATTCTGAAGGCCTAGTTATACGAGAGAGTGTGGCAAGTGACAACCCTCCTCCTGGTTGGACCATAGGTGAGGATGGTTACATGGTCACGTATGGGTGTCAACTGACATGCATGAAGAGATGATGTGGGACTTTCATGCCTCTTTATGGGAAGTGCATCCCAGTGTCACCAAGATGTATTTGGATTTACATCGTCAGTATTAGTTTCTGGTGATGAAAATGGATATAGATAGTTTTTTCATGAGATGTTCCACCTATTTGCAGGTGAAGGCGGAACACCATCGACCAGCCAAACTTGTACAACATCAACCCATTTCTGAGTGGAAATAGAATGATATTTCGATAGATTTTGTGATGGGGTTACTAAGTTCACCTTGAGGTAATGATGTTGTATGGGTTGTTTTTGATAGGCTCACAAAGGTTGCACATTTCATACCAATCAAGGAAACATTCAGTGTTGATGAGCTTGGGAGGTTAAACACCTGAGAGATTGTACTACTACATGGGGTTCCTCATTCTATCATTTTCTATGGGGATTCCCAGTTTAATTGTTGTTTCTTACAAGGGATATAGGGGTCACTGGGCACATTGGTGCTTCTGAGCACAGCTTACCACCCTAAGATAGATGTACAATTAGAGCACATGATTCAAGTGCGGGGGGACAAGATTTAGGCATGCATCCTAGATTTTTGGGGTTCTTGGGAGAGTCGCATTCCTCTAGTTGAGTTTTCCTAAAACAATAGATTTCATGATACTATTCAAATGGTTCCTTATGAGGATTTGTATGGTATACCACACGGATCACCCCTGTGTTGGTTGGAGGCAGGAGAGGTAGTTATTCTAGGATCTTGTCTTGTCCAGGAGACCACTAAGTAGGTGCAGTTGATTTGTAAGTTGATGGATACTACACAGTCTCATCAGAAATCTTATGTCAATCGCTGCATATGGCCTTTGGAGTTTGAGTTTGGGGATTGAGTTTTCCTACGTGTTGCACCAAGGCTGGGAGACAAGAGGATCCGAAGACAGGGTAAGATTTCACTGGGGTACGTCAGGCCATTTGAGATTCTAGAGAGGGTTAGGATGGTTGCTTATCCATTAAATTTACCTCATAGGTACAAGGCTATGCATGATGTCTTCCACGTTTCTCAGTTGTTACGTTACTTTTCAGACATGTCTTAGGATTTTCATCCATATGCGGTTGAGTAAGAGATAGATGCATCCTTTGAGAAGCATCTTATACAAATTGTGGATCATAACATGAAGGTTAATTGTGGTCAGTCAGTTTTTTTAGTACGGGTGCTATGTAAGCACAACTGAGTGCAGGACAAGACCTGGAAGAGGGAGGTCGATGTACAATCATAGTGTCTAGAGTTGTTCTCATATATTTATTCACCAGCCTTGGAAGTTTAATTTAGGGATGAATTAATTTAATGGGTGATTTTTGTAAGAACTTGGTTCTTCCTTTGAGGTATGGATCATTCCTTTTCGGTTTTTACTTAAGAAAAAGGAGGAAAAATAGACCGAGTGTTGGTTGCAGCACTATTACACAATGTGACAGGGGGTTACACATCGTGTAATCTCAGTGCACACTATGTAATTATATCGACGAGACCTTTTTATGATGTGTAAGGAATATTAGTAGAAGAAGGAGAAAACTTCCATATACATGGAATGTATTCTCAAGTACATGTTGTGTACTTTTCTTTTTTTTCTAAAATGGGAAGTAGCTCGTGTTTTGTCAGACAGACATAGGGATCGCTTCAGGTTCAAAAACAGTATCACCAGAGGGTCTTTTTTACTCTTGATTCATCATCTGAACTCTAATTCAAATGCCTTTAGATGTGTTGGAAACCAATCGGTAAGCTCTGGATTCCTCTTGAGTCATTCTTCATGATTTCTTCTCTTTACCTAGTTATCAATGTTTGAGAATTTATGTTCATTTTTTAGATCTACCCCATTCCAGGTCTAATTATAGGTCGACATTGGACGAGGAGAGTTGTATGCCTATGAGGTAGGTGGTCTTGTTCCTTTCACAAATTTTCAAGCTATTTATATATGAAAAATTCTCGCACACCCATTTTTGGGGTGTCACTTGTTGTATAATTAACCCTTGTTATTTCTTATTTTTGTCTAGGTAATTGAATAAGTGTTTAGAAGAATGAATTAGGTTGTTTACCTTGATTAAGGGCCACACCATGGGTGTGTTTCCCTTCGATGTCCATATATGGCCATTTGGCATAGGCTGCCTATGAGACATACATTTTTTTCCCTTCTTGGGTTGTTTAAAAATTGATTTGATTATTAGATATAATTGAAATTGTGTTAAATTGTAAAATTTTTTATTAAGGGTTTAGGATTAATGATTTTCCCCTTTTCCCCATGTTATTCCTATGCTTATTTAAGCATTCTTGGAAGTTTTTTCTCCAATTGTGAACCTTCTCACACGAGTTAGATTATGTTAAGGCCTTGTAATGGTTTAGATTAAATAATAGGATTATTATGAATTGTTACAATGTGAGTTACTATTTTTTAAACCATGTAATAGTGTAATTTACATTTGTTTCTTGTTATATGAATTGCCCACATGAGTTTATTATTATTAAAGCCCTATAATAGTTTAAATTACATGTTTTGATTATCTTGTGTTTTACCCATGTGAGCAATCGATAGGCCAAGACTTCTGAGGTTTGTTAGGCTATTATGTTCTAGACATGAGCAAGCCACTGGTGTAGTGGTCAGGCTCATGGAGGCTTTACTTATTTTGCTGAGTGAAACATGGATCTTTGATGAATACTACAGACAGACTCTCTTGGCTTTGTTGTCATGTCTTGAGTGATACTTGGGGATTCATTATAGGACCTCCAGTAATAGCCTTAGTTGTCATAGACTTATACCACACCTAGAGTGATATTGGGATTCAAGAGAGGTTCACCGGGACAGGCTTGTAGGATGTTAGTAGGTTTTCACCTAATGTGATATTGGGTTTCTAGTGAGGCTCATAGAGATGGGCTTATAGGTTGAAGATAGAATTACACATTGAGTGATACCTGAATTACAACTTAGGAATGTCATGGATGGTATTGGGTTGTAAATTGAATATTTAAATGAAATGAATTTTGATGTGTCTGCCAAGCCAAGGCACAAGCTTGGATTCGGTATTCACTTACATGTTTAGATAGCCTTCTGAGGTATATGTTATGGTTTCTTTTACATGGGGGTTGTTGGGATTAGGCCAGATCCCGATACTTATATAATTCAATGTAATTAAATTAATTAATGAACATGAAATGAATGTAAATTAATATCAGCTCTTGTTGAATTATTTACTTTTGAGTACTTCTTATCTTACTGTTTAATTATTGTTCACTGCCTATTATATATATTCACTGACAGACTGACATAGATCTTGGGTAGTTTCCTATTGGTATTTAGTCTCACACCCTGTTTGGGTCATGTTTTTGGGCCCAAATAGATTATATTGTTATAGGTGTCGATAAGGGTAAGAACCCTTCTACAGGTACTTGATTTTCTATTAGGAGTAGGAGAGCATGGGACCAAGCTGAGGCTTGTGGTGCTTTTGAGTCTCTTGTTTCTTTTTTGTACTTTTGGTACTTGTATCATGTATTAATGCAGTGTAGCTTGTTTTGGTTTTTTTCCTACAACATGTGACATGCAACATCATCCTTTGTATTCATTGACATCTTGTTATTTTTATTATCAGTCTTCCGATATTTACTTCTTTTGCATGATACTACTGCTTCTGTTATTATATTGTTATTTTTTTCACTGTGTTACACTCTACCAATGAGGGCATAGTTTCCCCACTATCACACCTAGGCCCTCTCTGCTAGTCAGCAGCCTCTAGAATTTGGGGAAATGTGCTTGAGGCCATGTGGACAATTGGGTACAGGGCACTTTTGAGTGAAATCTAGATCCTAGACGTTATATGGCGATAATAATAGAAGTGAAGCAATAAATAAATAAATAACTCACCTTGGACTGGGTTCCTCAAGGATACTGACTGACACTACCTAATTTATCCCAATCTAGATATCTATGAACCAAGGTGAACCTATATAGATATAATATGGGTTTAATGATGGATCATCATAAATAAAGCATCAATAATGGAGTGAACCCAAGTATGTTATTTGGCTTAGCGGACATGTCCCTCAACTAATAGTTATAAATTCTTAGTATGTGATATAAAAAATCCTTAAAACCTAATACATGGCATCCTAAGCCCATCCAAGGTGATACATAAATGGAATCTAACATGTCGCTCCAGGAGAACTTTAAATTTACATCACTATAAGAGTCCATCCAAGGAGATCTATAAAATAAGTCTCAAGTATCATTCTCATCATATTGTAAGCATGTCCCTCTAAGAACGCCCCAAGTATCTCACATAAGGGACTGAGTATTGCTCATGGAATAGTATAACCATCTTACCACCGAGCATGTCCATAGTGACTCCTCTAGGGAACTGGTATCACTTATAGGTAGGTAATTAATTTGCCCAGTGATCTTGTATAATTCATCCCTTAAGTATCCAAGTATCACTCCTATCATATCTACAATCCATAAAAAGTTCTAATTATAAATCATGATGATCCCTTCCAAGGAATCCTTAAATTATTACCCTTGTATCACCCTCATCTTGGAATAAAGTTATAGTTTATCTATCAAGAAATCATACAATTCAATAAGTCATTACATCCATAATTCTTTAATCAAGTTTTCTAATTCATTTAATCCAAGTAATTAAAACTATGTTATAAATCATAGGGATCAAACATGTGGCCTATCAATTTTCTTAATTTATTTCAAATTTCAAAAGAATTTATTTTAAGGAAAAAACACACTTAAAAGGTGGTTTAATAGTTTAATGCAAAGGGGAATTTAAGCCTTTAAGGAAGTTCATGCCCATAGGAATGGTTCACACCAAGGATATCAACCAAAAATTATGATTCACTATTATGTAAGACTATATTAATCATGTAAATACATTTAATTTAAATAATTAGACTTTATAGAGGCAACAATGGAGATGATCAATGTGCAAAATAATGAATTAATATATAAATTGATTGAAGATTTAGTGAAAAGATTTAGACCACCTAACTTAGGCTCGTAATACGATCTTTGTCCAATGTTGGCCCATGAATCGAGCTAGAATGGGATAAACCAAATGAAATGAAAAAAACCTAAAAATAGGGAATATGATCCTGTGCCAAAATAACATAAAATATGGGAAGATAAACAATAATAAGAAGGAAGAGGAGTGGAGAGATTACTAAGAGGGGTCTAATGAGTTGAATCGTGGTTGATTCTGTGCTCGGATATAGTAGAAATGGAAAATACAAGCTTGGATTGAGGAGGAGAGCTAATTCGGGAGAGGGGATTTCTGATAGAGAATAAAAGAAAGGAGGAGGGTTATAACACTTGATGGAAAAAGAGTAATTTTACCCTTAATTAAAGGGTTCACACATTTTGGCTGCATTTTTGTCCAAATAGTGCACCAACCTTGTTCCTAACACTTCCCAAGAAACCCCCTCGCACTAGTGAAGTGGAAGGTTTGACTAACCATGTGCATCCCATGCGAAATGTATCTATCACCTATCTGAGAAAAATTACATGTACATGTGAACTAGGTTTCATGGTTTAGTCAAACTGTGTGGACCCTATTATGAACTGATTTCTCTATACAGTTGAGTCACATGGTTAGCAATAATCATGTGCTAACCATGCGACTCAACTTGACCCTCCAATTTCTAGATCTACAGACTCCAAACAAGCCATAAACTCTCTTGAACCAATCCTTAGATACTTAATCACATCATTAACATAAAACAAGATATTTTCAATAGTATCATAAGTTTCCATACCTCTTAGAAAATCCAGGACCTTTCAACCTCCAATCCTTAAAAAACTCATCCCTGAGTTTCCCTTCCGAGGGTGGTAAAGCATCATCTGAGAAAAGGTCCATCCAGTAAGTACATACATTAGCCTCTCGCTCCCATGTCTCGTCTTATAAATGGTTGAGCTTCCATAGCACCTGTACCAGGGGATCAAACCTACCTCAAAGAGCCTTAGTTCTCATATCAACAATACATATTAGATTCTCCTCAAAGGACGCATCAGCCTTTATCTCAATATCCACAAGATAAAATGAATGATATGGGTCATAATGATAATGAAAAGGCTGTAATACATGGAATAAATCATACATGAATTGATACCTCTATGGTAACTACAACTGATAGGCTACCAGCCTGACTTTCTCCATGATCTCAAAAGGCCCAACATAACAAGGGGATATCTTTCCCTATCTTCAAATCCATCTATGACGCAATCTAGGCGATACTCATAGAAATACACAATGTCCCACCTCAATATATAGAGGTTAGCGGATGAGATTTATATAAGAATTATGCCTAGATTTATCTATATCCATACTTTTTTTAATTAGTTGTACCTTCTCTGAAGTTTCATATATGAGATGAGGACCCAGTAGTGTTACCTCGCCTACCTCTAACCAGCATAGGGGCAAACAAAATTGCCTGCCATAAAGGGTCTCATAAAAATCTATCTAAAATGATTCCTGGAGGCTGTTATTATAGGACAACTCAACCAGAGATATATGTTTCTCCTAATAACCTCTGAAACCAAGGATGTATTCTTGTATAATTTCCTCTAGAACTTGTATCATACACTCTAATTTCCCGTTGGTATGAGGGTGATATGTTGTCATCTATAGCACCTATGTACCTAGTGCCTTATGGAAAACCTTCTAGAATTGTGATGTAAACTGGGCATCTCGATCTGATGTGATAAAATATGGAACACCATGAAGGTACACAACCTTCTGAATAAAAAGCCTCTCCATCTAATCTACTAAAATGGTCTTTTATATTAGTAGGAAGTTTTCAACCTTGGTCAGTTTTCCAACTATCACACATATTGCATCACTTCCTTGAGGGGGTCTTGAAAATTGTATCATGAAATCAATGGTGACATCATTCCATTTCTACTTAGGAATAGATAGAGACTGCAAAATTCCAATAGGTCACTAGTGCTCTACCTTCACCAGGTTGAACATCGAGTGAAAAAACATACAATATGCCTCTTCATACCGAGCCATTAATACTAGCAACATATGACTTGGTATATCTTGGTAATCCCAGAGTGAACTTCCCAAGAATAGGCATGAGATTCCTACATAACTCTTTATGTATGTCAGTAGGCACCCATAAAGACCCATGGAAGTGTAGGATCTCATTCTCATCAACAACCTGACCAGGCAGTGGGTTCTCACATAATACACTCTCCCTCAAGAGGAGGCCCTTGGGATTAGAAATTTGTCTCATCCACACCAATTCCAGAAGGAAGGATGTCACTAATAAAGCTTCCAAAATAGGTTTCCCATGATATTACTAAACCTCAAGGTGCATCTCAGAAAATAGATCCATCAAATAACACTCACTATTAGCCTCTTGGATATCCTGTGTCTGATTCTTTCAACTTTGGGTGTCATCTACTATATTTTCCTTTATGGATGTATAACCGAGCTCAAATTCAAATGATTGAAAATACTCTACCCACTCACGCTTCATCATATTCAAATCACACTATATGGAGATGTATTTGAATCTTTTATGGTCTATGTAAAAAAACGAACTACTCACCCAACAAATAATTCCCCCAATAGCATAAATAATGAATCAAAGTTAATAGATCAAGTTCATGTGTAGGGTAATTCCACTCATGAGGTCTCAACTAGTGATACTTGTATGCTACCACCCAATATCTCTACATCAAAACTACAACTAGACCGATTCCTGAAGCGCCATAATAAATTGTATATATTATGCTTGGCTTTGGAAGAATCAGGATCATTGATAAATTCAGTCACTCCTTCAACTCTTTAAAGGTTTTCTCACAAGATTTGGACCATAAAAAATTCACACCCTTTTTATTAAAGTTCATAAGAGGAGCTTCTAGGTGTGATTAGTCCTAAATGAAAATCCTATAATAACCATCTATCTCCAAGTAACTGTGTATGTCAAATATATTATTGGGCTGCTCCTAGGAAACTACAGTGCTCAATTTTTTTGGGTAAATAGATACTTCTGCCTATGAAATAATATGACCCAAAAAGTGAACCTTATCGATCAAAAGGTGGAATTTAGTGATTTTAGCATGCATTTGGTTCTCTATTAATGTATTTAATGCAATCTTGATATTTTTGGTATGGTTGTGTCGAGTATGATAATACACCTAGATGTTATCCACAAATACTACCGTAAATGAATCTAGATATAGGTGGAAAACCCAATTCATCATACCCATAAAAATTTGTGGTGCATTCATAAGGTCAAACAGTATAACCAAATACTCATAAAATCTGAATCGACTCTGGAACATTGTACGTGGTATGTATGATGGTCTCACACACACCTAATGGTATCCCAACCTCAAATTAGTCTTAGAAAAAATATTCACTCCAAATATCTGGTTGAAGGGATCATCTATATGAGGAAGTGGATATCAATTATTTATCATGAGCTAGTTCAACCACCGTTAATCCATGCACAACCTGAGGTTACCATCATCCTTCTTGGAGAAAATGATGGCTAAACCCCCAAGTTGAAGTACTGGGTCATATAAAACACCTTACTTATAAGTATTTTAACTACTTCTCGAGTTCTTAGAGCTTAGTAGATTCCATACTATATAAAGGAATGGACACTGGTATTACACCTGGAACTATATTAATAGTAAACACTACCTCTCTCGTAGAAGGCAACCCAAAAAATCATCGAGGAAGACATCCTTAAAATGATCCAAAACATGAGGGAATTCCATATTCTACATTCCCTAATCACTCATAAAGATACTATTCATCTAGGCTATCACTCCACCTTACCCATGATCCTCAAGTCTAGTTCGGTTCACTTAAACGTCCCATTCACCCTTATGAACAAAAGCACTGCCCTTGGGTGATATAAGATACACCCTCTGATGATATCACTCAACATGGGAATCCTAAGGAACCAACTAATCCATCCTAAGAATAAATTTGAAGCCGATCACCTTGAGGATGAATAAATTACAAAATAAATGGTACCAACTTATTTCAAGGGGCACTCCTTACACTAGCACCCGAATAAACCCCTAACGGTGTGTTAAGAATCATAACGCCATAGAAGTACTCCATTTCTATGCTCAAGCTTTCCATAATTTCCAAATATATAAAAGAGTATGGAGCAACTATATCAAATAAGTAATAAGATAAAGCAGAGGTTGTTAGAATAGTACCTCATATTGTAGAAGTCCCCAAAATCTACTCCTCATGAGTAGGTTATACTGCATTTATATGGTCAGATCCTTGTCCATGAGATGCAACTTGACTAACCTGGGTAGTTCCACTATATTGGTGTGGAACCTATGAAGTTTGAATACCTCATCCATGATCACCTCATCTGCCTAATCAGATGGTAGTAGACCATATCCCAGCCAAATGTGGAGATACTGATCATGTACCTAAATGAGATGTCGGTAGAGATCCCTTCTCACTAAGTACTAGGGGGTTTTCTGTAGAAACGTTGTAGGTGACCCATCCTACCACAAACTTGGAACTCGATCAGCTTCCTCCTACACTAGGTATTCTTATGGTCTATACTACCATAATAGTGACACACCACATATCTATCAGTTCACATCATTTGGTTGTAACTTCCCCCGCATTCACCCTCATAATGATGTTTCCTACTACTAGACAAACCTCTATTTATATTGAAGATGAACCACCCTAACTCACACTACCATCTTCCCTCGATTTATGCTTAGTGATGAGATCCTGGTTCACTATCTCTGAAAAGGTGGTTAGCCAAAAATACATTCACCTATGATAGGATGTCATACACAAGCTCATTGTCAAATCATCTCATAGTCTTTAATTCATCAGTGGTCAAAGTCGGTGAAAAACATTGATGTTTGGAAAATGAGATAAATAGTCCATTGTAGAAATAACGCCCTAGTGTAGGTTCATAAATTATATGGCATGGTTCTCTCTCAAATTTTTGAGAAAGAAATAGTCATTGATGGCTATCTAAAAGTCTTCCCAGACCATACCCTGATGAAGATCGACCTAATATATGACATCCCACCAACTCTTAATGGAGTCACATATCATATAGGTAGAATGATTGACCCTCTACTCTAGAGGAATCTCTATATTATCAAATATTGATAATATGGCCTCTATCCATGAATCAGAAGCCTGAGGACTTCCATCCCCCAATAAGGTGGGTGGTTGTTGCTGTTGTAATTACTACATCAACTTTTTCATAATAGGGGCAGGTCACTGAGATTCCTGAATGTTCTGTGTAAATTGGAATAATTTATCTCTGAACTGAGCATCAAATTCCATTGGAGGATCAACAGTAGGTTCCTCTGGTGGCACTACAGGAGGTAATACTAGTGTCTCAGGTCCCACTGCCTCTAGAGCTTGGATTTCACCAACCTCCTAGCATATGACTCAATGAAATCATAGATTTATACATCTATAATTACCAAGTTCACACCTCAGATAATATATAATAGTAGATAGGATCAATGATAGAAAAAAAAGGATAGGTGCATATCCTTTTTATAAATGAGTCACACCTCTCTTCCTGCTCCTAAATTCATGTCTAGTTAATAATAAAGATCACAAAATATCACAAGATACACTACCTACTACTCACTAATAAGGTCCGGTCAGGTTTGGGGTCTTGTATAACACAACAGAGGTTCTGATAAATGGAGTTTCATATCCAAGGTATAGAGGAAAACACCCTTTACTTTGAAATTTGCATTCCTATTTAGTGGAAACCATTAATTTAGGTTTTACATTTATTTAAGTTCATACTTATTCATACACATTATATATCATGGTCCAGTTAGATGCATCACCATTACCAATTTATAAAGGCTCATACTCTTTATAAATTTCAATTGGTACATCAAGTAACTACAACCTAATTAACATTTAAAAGTAGTACTTCCAATGTAACAGATCATGTATAGTGATTTTATTAAATGAAATACCATTCCAAATTTATAGAATTTTATGATTTATAAATTAAAATTGGAATTCAATAATAAAATAAACTAATATCTCATCCCATAAAACCAGTGGTTCATGAATCAAACTTGGAATAACTGGTTCATATCATAAATCTATATGGAAAAAGGTCATTTATATTGATTCAGGTTCTTTAATTAATCCAATTATGTTATCACTAAAATAAGAATTATCACATTTCCATAAATATATTAATCAATGAACTCATAACAACCATAGGTAGTACATGAAATGCATTCTATAATGTAGATATGGAAATTCATAATTCATGACATGTAAATTCTTAGGTGCCTAATATAATGAAAGAGATGATACCTCATTATTATACTAGGACAAGGAAAAATGTAATTAATAATAATAATATCAATAAAAATGACGTCACAAAATATTTGTGTCTCCCAATAGTGAAATTAGTACAACTGTAATAGAAACAAACCAATGACAACAATAACCCATCTCATGTAATTTGGGTTTCCCCTTTATGTGGGTAATATACTTCTAGGAACATGATCCTTACCAAATTCTAATACATCAAAGTATCATGTATAATACCCAAATAGTAAGCCAAAAGGAAAAAAAGAAACTTTGATACCACTTTGTAACATCCATCCCCAAAATCCATTAAGTGGTACCTCATGATAGTTATTCACATTACCTCAAGAGTGCCTCCCTATATTTCAGAAGCTTCCGACTAGCAGTGAGTGCCTAAGGTGTGTCTATGGGGATACAATTATCATGTGAGTTATAGTATAGCACAATAGTAAATAATAATGGTAAGTAGAAGAAATAGTAATAAAAAAGAAGTAATGGAATAATAAATCATCCTGATAAATAAACAGGTGGAAGATGAATCATAATAGATACAAAAATAATGATGATGATCATGTCATGTAGCTATACAAAAATGCAGTACATTGGATATATGGAAATATGCATATAAAACATTCTAAACAAAAACACAAAAGACCAAAATCTTCCACTACTAGCATCATGAGCATAGGCTTGGTCCTCTACTTCTGTGCTCTATCCTAGTACCAAGAATCAAACATCAGAATTTTGTTGCTTCCATTTATCTATATCTGTAGTCATGAAGTCTACTCGGGTATCATGGTCGGATCGAGCAAGGTGTGAGATATACTCAGTAGGTCACCATAAAAGGGTGTCTAAAATACTCCATTATATGCATATAAAATGAGCGGTGTGTTGATAATAATAGAAGTTAAGTAATAAATAAATAAATAACTCACCTCAGAACAGGTTCCTCAAGGATAACCTATCAAAACTACCTTCTTTGGCCTAATCTTGATATATCTGAACCAAGGTGAACCTTTCCAAATATAATATGGGTGTATTAATGAATCAATGTAATAAAATCATCAAGAATGGATAGAACCCAAGAATTGTATTTGGCTTGGAAGACATTTCCCCGAACTAATAGTTATGCATTCTTATTCTTTAATATAAAACATCCTTAAAACTTAATATGTGGAATCTTGATCCCATCCAAGGTGATTCATAATGGGAATCACATGTTCTGCTCTAAGAGCACTATAAATTCCCTTCACTGTAAGAGTCTATCCAGGGTGATCAATATAATGAATCCCAAGTATCACTCTTGGCATGGTGTAAGCATGGCCCACTGAGCCTATCCCGGGTATCTCACATAGGGGACCAAGTATCACTTAGGGAATGGTATAACCATCTTGCTACCAAGACTATTAACAATGACTCCCCTGGGGAACCAGTATCACCCTTGGATAGATAATCAATCCACTTGTTGAGCCCGTACCAAGAATCCCATAAGGTTCCAAGTATCAATCCTAACATATCTACAATCCATAATAAGTTTTAATTATAAATAATGATGATCTTGTCCAAGGAATCCTTAAATTGGGACCCTTGTATCACCCTAGTCTTGGCATAAAGGTATGGTTTAGCTAACAAGAACTCATATCATTCAACAAGGAATTACATTCATAATTATTTATTCAAGTTTTCCAATTCATTTAATACATGTAATTCAAACTATGGAATAAATCATAGGGACCTAAACATAAGGCCTATCATTTATCTTAATTAATTTCACATTTCAAATGAATTTATTACAAGGGAAAACACACACCTCAAAGGTGGTTTACCATTTTAAGGAAAAGGTTATTTTGACCTTTAAGGAAGGTCACACCCATAATAATGGTTTACATCAAGGATATCAACCAACAGAGTTGATTGGCCATTAGGTGGGGGAATATTAAGAATGGAAAGAAATTTAATTTAAATAATAAGAATTTATAGAGGTGACATCGGATAAGTATGGATTGAGGAATAGTGATTCAATAAATAAATGCAATAAGACTTTAGGGGGAATAGATACACCACCTACCTTAGGCCAGTAGCACTCTCCTCATCCAGTTTTGGCCCTTGAATCAGTCTAGAATGGGAGAAATCAGAAGAAATGAAAAAACCCTAGAAAATAATTCATATGTGATCACACCAAAATATCGCAGGATATGGGAAGATAAAAAATGATAAGAAGGAATTGGGTGAAGAGTTTACCTAGAGAGATTCAATGAGACAAATGGTGGTTGATTTTGATCTCGGATGAAGGATAAATCAAAAATCCTAGATTGGACTGAGGAGGAGAGATTCCACAGGAGAGGTAATGTTTGCTGGAAAAGAAAAGAAAGTAGGAGGAGAGTTGTAACACTTGAGGGAAAAGGGTAGTTTTTTCTTCATTAAAGGGGTTTCACTATTTGGTAGCACAGTTGGCCAAACCGTGTGCTAACTATGTTCCCAACACCTCATAAGGATCCTTCTCACATGGGCTAGGCACATGATTTGAATAACCGTGTGTATCCCATGTCAAAATAGATCTATCACCTATCTGAGAGAAATTGTATAGCCATGTGTCTTGGGTCACATAGCTCATTCAAACCATGTGGCCCCTTTCTATATACTAAGTTCCCCGCATGGTTGAGTCTCATAGTTAGCACTAATCATGCGCTAACTATAGTGATTAATCTTTCATTCCAATTTTTTATGCTTCGGGTTCCAAAAATAAGAGGTTTTTAATAGTAGCATAAGTTTCCATAACTCTTCAAAAACTGGTTTGTTACATCAGTGATACAGTTAATGTTCAATGTTTTATGTTTTAATCTATGTCTAGTGAACATAGAAAGTATCATGATAACATGGGTGAACATATAATTCTTGAGAACCACTATAGTCTTTTTCCAAGATAGATCTAGTTATGAATAGATTGAGATGATTTTTCCAAGGCATTCATTCATAGAAATCTTGGAGAGGGTTCCCTAGTTGGGTCTCACATAGTCAAGATCATTGGATACATTAAGTTCCTATAGGTTATAGGGTTTAAACTCCATAAATAAATGGGAACTGGTCTCATTATAGTATCATTGCCTTATATATTCTATAGCTTTATTATAAATTTTAATATTAAAAACATTCAGAAGTCTCTCCTAGATCTACTTACTCACCTTCTCCAAGTGGATAAGGATACTAAGATCAAAAAGCCTTATATACTTATGGTGAAAAAAATGAAAGGGAAAGAAAATATCTCTGATACCAAAGCTTCTTCATTCCCTTCTAAGAAGAGGAAGATCCAGAGGAAAGTAAGGGAACATGATGTTGTTTGCTTTTCATGTGGCATGAAGGGCCACTAGAAAAAAAACTGCACCCAGCCAAAGAAACAAGGGGAAGATTCAAGTGCGTTTGTTATCAATTGAAATTTATCTTTTTCTTTAAATTGGATATTATATATAGATTTCGGTTCCCATTTATGTATTCAAATATAGGAACCAAATAGATTCAGAAAAAATGACCAAGGGGAGGTTGATCTACAAGCATCAAACAAAGATAAACTTGATGTTATAGCTATCTAGGACTACCACCTCGCATTTTCAGATGGAATGATCTTAGTTTTTAAGGGTTTTTATTATATAAATTTGGTTACCAAAAACATTATATCATTATCTAGACTTGATACGAATGAATTAATTTTCGAGTTTGGAAATGAATATTGATTCTTTTATAAAGATAGAATTTGTTATGGTAAGGCGTATTTAAATAGCATTCTTTATGTGTTGGACTACACAAACCAACTAATTGAAATCGATAAAAAAACTGCTTCACATGAAACATACCACACCCAACTATGGAATCACTAACTAGGTCGTGTAAATGAAAATTGATTGACTAAATTATTCCAAGATGGATATTTAGATTCTTTTAAACGAAAACAACTTGTTCTGTGTCACACATGTTTACAAGGTAAAATGGGTAAATCTTCATTTAGTGAAAAAGGTGAAAGGTCCATATATATTCTGGAATTAGTTTATACAGATGTGTGTAGACCATTTCCTATTGAGTAAAGGGGTGGGTACTCAAACTTTATAACTTTTACTGATGATTTTAGTAGATATAGATATTTATATTTAATGAGGAATAAGTCAGATTCTTTTGATAAATTTATATAATACAAGAATGAAGTTAAGGACTAGATTGGTGATAATATTAAGAAACTACACTCAGTTTGTGGTATAGAATATCCTAATTAAGTGTTTATTTATTACTTAAATGATTTTTGGATCGTATCTCAACTCACTCCTCCTTATACACCTCGGTGGAATGGTGTATGTAAAAGGAGTGACTGCACCTTATTGAACATGGTGAGATCAATAATGAGTCATGTGAGTCTTTCATTATCCTTTTGGGGATGAGTGTTACCAACATCAGAAAAAAATACTAAACCAAGTACCAACTAAAGTTCCAGATAGTATACCATACCATTTATGGAATGGAAAGAAACATGTGTTGTCATACTTACATGTGTGGGCTAGCAAAGCATTTGTTAAGGCCTCTTCAGGTAACAAACTCACACCCCAAGGAACAAAGTGTACCTTTATAGGATACCCCAAATAAATGAGGGGATGTTACCTAATTGGACCCTCATAAAAAAATTATTAGTGGAAAGAAGTGTTATATTCCTTGAGAGGGATCACATATCTAAAAGTGGTAGAGTCGCAAACCGAACTGGGATGCTATCTAACCCAACACCCAACCTAGCCCAAGACAAGGCCCGAAAGGAATTCTTGATCCCCATGGGATGGAAACTAGTACCTGGGTATTAATAATATACCTTGGGAATTATTTCACCCATTTATATAACAATAACTAGTCCAAAAAAGTAAAGCAACGCATAACCAATAACCATAAACAAATTTGGTTAAACAATTTTTAGAATCAATGTTTTACAATTTAAACAAAAAACCAAGTTGCAACAATAGAAATGGAACCACTAAACATCCCAAAATACTCCATGTAAAATGAGGGACATCACCCTCAAGCCACCACCACTAACACCTACAACAAGTGGAACTCTCTAGCAACCTGAACCACCATCACCATGACACATATTGCCTTTACATGATTCATACATAACAAAGTCTACATACACACAAAGGTGTATGTAGAGTGTGATCGAAATCCCAATAGGATGATACCCAAAAGAAAAGTTTTTATACTAAAACATTAAAAGATAAACTGATATGCACATTTATATGAAAACACTTAGTAACCTTTTAAAAGAAAAATTCAAGTAAACATTTTCAGAAAAATATTCTTTCAAGCTAAACTATTTTTTTAAAAGGAACCAATATCAATCCCAAAAAGTATAAAAGTTCCACCATATACCGACGATCGACACCACATCACATATATAATGTCATGAGAGATCACTATGGGTAATTCCTTAAGGGTATTATAGCACAAGTGAGTCACTAAGAACCTCGTACCTTGATGATCAATATCCTCCAACTCAACTACCAACAACTTACCCATGCATGAGCCACTATGGGGGATAATCCCACAGGCCCAATGGTCTCCAAATAATAGGCCAATTCCAACAAGTTATTTTTCACAAGCCACTAGGAGGGAACATCCCAAGGTCCTAGTGGTCTCTGATCACATCACATGTTTAGTTAGTGTTGCAAGCATAAATCTCACTAATTGAATTCAGTCCTTGGCACTTCTGAGTGAACTAGTGTCAATCCACTAGAATAATTTGGGCCTTTACACTTCTAAAACACTAGCATACTAGTTCTATTTTACCCACTTAGATACTTCAGATTCCATTTTTGGTCAAATTACATTTCACACATTGCATAACCATCACTTTTACAAACACATTCCAAGCCACACAAGCACATAAGGAAATCACTTCTTTCTCAAACAACACATGGAAACCACCATTTTCCATAACCAAAATCACATTCCATTTTATACACACCAAAACCATTTAAAAAAATATCCACTACTTGCATAAATCATGATACTCATTTGAAAATATCATAAAAAAAATAACACAATTAATCCAACCATTTCCATGGGACAATCCATTTTCATATACATACATAAACCAAGTTCATTTCAAAATGTGTTTATACAAATTTACTTAATTTAAAAATAACATTTAAAGGTGCACAATAAAATCCAAATTGACAAAATAATCCATTTTCTTTTGAAAAAACACTTTCAACACATTCTCACATCAAGTACCTTTGAAAATGAATTCTTTATCATTCAAAAAATCATAAAAACACTTCCAAGAAGCACCACAATGAAGCACATAAAAATAATAAGCATTTTCAATTGAAAATATCATTTTAATCACATATTCAGGCCAAAATATTTAGAAAACATATTTCTCACCACAAAATAAATTCATGGAACACATTTATAGATATAAAAAATCATATCAAAAGCATCTAAAAATTTTATAGCATGGAACCACATACCTCATGATTGGAAACTTTTGGAAACTTGTGTGAAACCATAACCCCACCACCAAAATTCCCTATAAAGGAAATATCCAATAATAATAATCAATATCTCCCCCCAACAACATAAGAAAAAACCCTCTCTATGACAAAAACACTACTGGAAATTTTGAAATCAATAAATAGGGAAGAAGAACCCTGGATTGGGGGAAGAATCAAGAGAAAAACTACTTACTTGAAGATTCCTTGAAGTTCTCACACCAAAATATCCCAAGGAATGGTACCCAAGAGGTATAAGGAATCTTGTATGGAACACCAATGGTTGAAAATCATATATGGGGAGGAATGGGGTGATTTGGGGATAAATCTTGAGATTTCACAAATAGAATTTTCAATTTTTAATGACCTAGAAAAGTTGCACGGTTTTCCTACATGATTTTTTAAACTATGCGGGAATTGTATGCCCCTCATTGTCCAAGAAGAACAATGTTTCATGGTTAGGCCATCCGGATTCAAAATATGTGCCAACCATGTGGTTTTCCTCTATCCAAAAAATTCCATAAGTCGTACGGTTTCTTGGGTACATATGCATGGTTTGAAAAACCATGCACCTCTTGTAGTCAACCCAAAAACCCCCATTTTTTTGCCAAAAACTCTCAGGAAACTCAAGGATAAACTTGTAATCAAAATTAAATAGAATAAATACATGAAAATGAAGACATAGATGTGAATGATAGTGGGAATGTGATGGAATTCGATGAATTCAAGGCTCAAGGTACACAAGAGTTATCTGAACAACAAATTCCACAAAGCCCCATATAATAAGAAGTTATTCCGAAGACACAGGTACTATATAATATCATAATAGAGGTTAGAGAACTATAATGGTATATACATCCCAAAAAACACCTTCTATTGGGAATATACAATCTTCATTGGCCTCTCAAACACAGATAGATCAGGCTCCAACTCTAATTCCTCCCATTTCAACACATGGGACGAATCTGGATTATACTTTTTCAATTGGGAAACATGGAATACATAATGAATCGATGTTAACTATGAAGGAAATTCCAACTGATATTCCACCATACTAACTCTCTTAGAAATATCATAAGGCTCAGAATACCTTGGTGTAAGCTTCCCCCACTTACCCAAATAGTGATGACCCAAGAAAGGTGCCATCTTCAGGAACACTCAGTCACCCATAGAAAATTATAATTTATGACACATCTGATCAGAAACAGACTTCTAACAACCCTGATCTATCAACAACCGCTATCTAATCAAATTAAATTTCTCAAATGTTTCATGCACAAGGCTCAGTCCCAACAATAAGGTCTCACCCACCTCATCCCAACACAAAGGGGAATGATACAGCCAGCCATAAAGTTACTCAAAAGGATCCATATGAATTGAATATTGGTATCTATTGTTATATGCTAACTTAGCTAATCCCAAATGGTTATCCCAAGAACCACCAAAATACAAAACACATGCCCGAAGCATGTTTTCCAAAATCTGATTCGCCTGTTCTGTCTGACCATCTATTTGAGGATGGTATTCCATGCTTAATTTGACCTATGACCCTAATTCCTTATGAATTAATTCTAAAAACTAAGATATAAAATGGGGGGTCCCTATCACAAATGATTGATGATAGCACAACATGAAGCCTCTCGACCTCCTGAACATACAACTATCCCAGCTCATCCACATTGTTCAAGTCTCTGATTGGAATGAATGAGATGACTTGGTCAGAAGGTAAATCACTACCCAAATAGAATTCCTCCCCTAGGGTGTATGAGGTAAGACCATAATGATATCCATGGTGATATCTTCCCACTTCAATGTAGGAATAGGTAAAGGATGAAGAAAACTGAAAGGTCTATGATGCTCTGCTTTAACCTACTGACATGTATAACACCATGATACGAAATCAGCTATATCTCGTCTCATTCCTGGCCATCAAAACTGTCGATGCACATTATAAAACATATTTATTGTGCTTGGATGAATTGACTAATAATACTGATGGTTATATTACATTAACATCTTCTATAATAGAAAAGGAACTACCGAGAAACCTCTAAAACACAAAGCTCCCTCAATAGACAATGACCACTCATAAGGATCCTCCGCACTTAGAGAAACCACATAGGGTGCTGACACAAATAATTATTCAACTTTTACTTCCGAATCAATTCTAGAAAGGAAGGATTCAACAACACATTGGCCAAGAACACACCTCCACTGTGCTCCTTGGTCTCCACGTTCATCTGAGCAAAGCGCCCCATGAAATTCCATGCATCACTAGACTTCTTCATCTCATGCACTAAAACATTTCTACTTAAGAAATTTTCCACTACATTACCCTTTCCTAGGGTATAAACTATATCAAATTCAATCCTCTGAATGTACTCAACTCAATGGTTCTTCCTCAAGTTCAAATATTTTTTTTGATAAAATATAATCCAAACACTTATAATTATAATAAACCAAAAACTTCTCCCAAAAAAGATAATGACACCATGTCTTTAGGGTGTACATCACCGCTACTAACTATAGGTCATGGGTTTGATAGTTCATCTCATGTTGTCAGATTTGACAAGATCCATACACCACCACATGATCATCCTGCATTAACATACAGCCAAGACCCATACCTAAGGCATTGTAATAAACCATATAACCCTTTCTAGACACCACAAAGATCAAAATAGGTGAGGTATTCAACCACCACTTAAGATCCTTAAGGGATGATTGGATTTCATAATTCCATTAAAACTTTACCCCTTTCTTAGTAAGTGTCATCTTGGATGAGGCCAGTTGGGAGAAATCCCAAACGAACTGCCTATAATAACCTACCAGGCCCAGAAAACTCCTGATCTCAAAGGCATTCCCCAGCTATTCCCATGACAACACTACATTGGTTTTCTTAAGTTTCACTAAAATTCCTCACTCCAAGATCATGTGACCTAGAAACTTCACCTGCCTGATCCTAAAGGTTCACTTTGAAGACTTGGCATAAAGGTGATGGTCCCAAAGAGTGTCTAAAACGATCCTCAAATTCCACTCATGATCCTCCTCAGATCGATAATAGACCAATATTTCATTCAAGAATACCACGATGAAGGAGTTGAGATACTGATGAAACACCCTATTCATCAACGCCATAAATACCACTGGAGAATTTTTCAACTCAAAGGGCATGACCAAGTACTTTAAGTGACCGTACTTGCTTCAGAACTTTATTTTTGGAATATCTACCTCACTCACTCTGACTTGGTGATAACCAAAATGCAAATAAATCTCGGAAAACCACCTCACCCCTTTTAAATGATAAAACAAGTCGTTAATGTGGGGAAAGGGATACTTAGTCTTAATCATTACCTTATTTGGCTACCTGTAATCAAATCACAACCAAAGATATCCATCGGCCTTTTTTTCAAACAGGACTGGGGTGTCCCAAGGAGAGACACTCAGGTGAATGAATCCTTTGGATTCCAAATCATCTAGCAGTACATTTAATTTCCTCAACTTAGTGGGGGTAATATGATATGAGGGAAGAGATGTTAGTTTTATTCCCAATGCCAAATCAATAGTGAGCTCTACATCCCACTCTAGAGGAAAACCTGAGAAATCCTCTATAAAAACCTCTCGGAACTCATCCACCATGAGAGGTAATCTAACTCCAAGACTACTACCACCATCCTCCAACATGAGTGATGAGAATTGATAAACAAGGTTACATAACTCCATAAGTGGAGGTCCAACATGAATTGACTGAGGATCTCATTCACTATGAAAAAACTGGGTACTCCCATCAGGTTCCACAAAACTCACTCACATCCTATCGAAATCGATGTGTACCATCCAATCTATACTGAGGATAACATCAAAGAGTTACATCTCTAAAATCAGAAAATTTCATTCCAACTCGACCTCTATCATGATGAGTGCACAAGATAGACACTTGATACACTTATCCTGCTTCTTACTAAGCAGCATTACCAACTCCATCGCATACGACATAAAGCTCAGTTGGAAACTTTAACACATCCCCAAGATGGGTGGAAATAAAATAAATGGATTCACCCATATCAAACAGAACAATAGCTAAAGATGATGTAATAATAATGTTACCTCACTATATCGTAGGACCTACATCTGATCCTATTGGTACTCGATCCACTACATGAAGATTCCTCATTTCAGCTTGGGCCTAAGAACGTCTACTAACATATGGATCTGCCCTAAACCAACTCTTCCCAAATGATGATCAAACCCTACCTCCATGACCACCAAATTGAGATCCCACTATATTGGAAGGTTCTGGCCAAGCTAGAATCCCTCTAGAAGCCTAATATCTAGCAACACTCTCATATGGAGTGGCACCTGTAAAAACTGCTACAAGTTCCCCAAAGCTCCACACTGATGGCAAGGTAAGTGTGATGATGAACACACTGATCACCTGTGTCCCATTTTTTCAAACCGATGACATGCCACTAACCCTACACCTAAATCCATGAATGAAGATAGCTGATAAGGATGTCATGAACCACCACCACCCCTCTTCTCCTACTCCTCCCACTTTCTATTCTTCTCAAATGAACTACTAATGCATGTTATTAACACAACCCCAAAGGAACCAATCATTCCCTTACAATCAATCTCCACCATACAGGCATGGTAAAAAACCTCATCATAGGTTTTCAACTTAAACAAAAAGACTTGAAAATAAATCTCTGGCCAAAACCTCCTCTAAAACCTCTAAGATTTCATCTACTCGTTAGAAATTATTTTGGGTGCATACCGAACCTAATCTACAAAGAGGATAGAATATTCCATCATGGACCGATCTCCCTAGCTAATCTCCACGAACTTTCATGACCTAGAATAATACAAAACCTCAAGAAAATACTATTTTTTTAAAATGACCTTAAAGTCTTTACAACCCATCTACTCATTCTTTCCATCATGCACCACTGAGTCCTGCCACTTCTGACTAGGACTTTACAAAAGAAACGAAACACAGTTCACTCTGATAGACTCAAGAGTGTCAAGAAATTTAAACATCCTCTCTATCTTCTAAAGAAACTCCTCTAAATCCTAGGGTTTAGCATTGCCCTAAAAATAAGGAGGCTTATTCTTGAGGAACTCCTGACCCTTGTCCTTTCCAGGACATAGTTTGGCTTTTATATCCTGAGTAGGACCAAAACTATAACATCTCAGGTAAATAAAGAATAATACATAATTCATATTATTAATATTTGTGAATTAAATATTAATTTTACTTTAAAGGGGTTTCTATGTTCTATATCATATCTGATACACAACAATGGGTTTCTTTGAAATCTTACATTGCACACTAATAATATAATATTATTAGTTTAAATGGTAGTTAACTCCTAGGAGTTGTATTGGCGAGAATGAACAAAACTAACTAAAATATGATTATACATGTTTTTTAAATGTATTTACATTTATCCAATAAAAGTTAGAGGCTCAAAATGTGAATTAATCTAATTTTAAGCATAATTTACATTAAAAGGCCAATTTACCGCCTTTTAATGGAAAACCCTATTTAAATCTAATTTTGGTCACCTTAATACATTATATTTGACCAAATAAAATTATTATTTAGAATGGGGACATCAAAATTTACTTTGTGTAAATTTTTTCAATTTTTCTGATAATGTTCTTTTTCTAATGAATAGTGAAAAATATTGTTTTTTAATTCAAAACTGTGTTTTAATATAATTTATTTATATGGTTATATTATATTTTTAATTGGTTTTAAAGTGTAATTAAAATATATTCTTACCATTTAATCCAATTTTGGTCATTGGAATTATTTTCACTTTGAAATTGGACAAAAACAAGTGTCAATCTTTTGATAGTTATTGTTTCCTAAAAACATGCTATTTGTTTTAACAACAGGAATTAATTTTAAATTAATTAATGCCACTTCTATGTATTGAATTTATAAAAATAGAAATCATTTTTGAATTATGAATATCAGATAAATCTTAGGCTGAATTTTTGGAATTTTTCTGAAAAACTTCAATTTTTGATGAATAGTGAAATCACTTAGTAGTAGTTAAAAAAACTGACTTTTTCATTTAAATGAAATTTTACCACTTCTATGAATTGAATTTAAAAAATTTGACATACATGGTTGTTATCAAGAAGTAAAATGTGGTTCAATATGATGAAAATAATTTTTGGTAAATAGTAACTTTTGACTTTTATTTACTGCGGTTAAAGGTAAATAGGGTAATTTAAGGTAAAAAGAATATTTTAATAATTCAAAATTAACTTAAAACGTGTCCTAACCTTATTGGATGAGTAATTTACGTCCATGAGCATCTTTGGGTCTATTTTTGGACCCCATGGAGCCACTTATGAAAGATAATGAAACTTTAGATTAATTAATTTAATGTAAAGGAAAAAATGACATAAACAAAAATCTTTTAGTAAATTAATTTTAATATGGTGTTATATAAATTATATTTTCGACTATAAATATTAATTGGAAAGATAAAAATATTTCCTACATCATGGTATTTTTTTATAATTTTTATAAATAACATAAATTAAATTATTTATGCCACAATAATGATATAGTATTTACCTCATTAATAAAAGATTTAAATAAATTAGATTATAAATATTAAAATAACATCCAAAACCTATTCAATTTCTATTGGATGATATTATTTAGACTATGAGTCATCTTATCTTCTAATTTAATTATTTTTGGACCTTTAGAAACTGAATATCATTATATAATAAAATAATATTATCACACTTTCCTAAAGAGCCCCTCCTCTCCCTTATAAAAGAGGTCCACTTCTAACCAATTCATCACACATATCAAACCTTTTGGCTCATCAAAACTCTTACCAATTAATCTCCATACATTCCTATCCTCCTCATAGAATCCTTATGTTAGGCAGAAGGCACTTCAAGAATTCATTTGGTTCAAACCAAAGAGAGTTACCCAAATTAAAGGTAACAGTTTTTCTTAAATTGTTTTCTTTTATTTTACTTCTCCAACCCCTAAACTCTTTTTATTCATTTATTTTGTAAAAACACCAGTATCATAAATATACTATGATGTTGTTATGAGAAGGATTCGAACTACACTTACACACACCTCCATCTAATGGGTGAAGTACATAATGTTTCTGTGGATGGAAAACTAACGCCTCACGAAATGATGATTGCTCAAATATCTCCAACCGCATCTCATGGTGGCCATTATGATGGCACTGTATTTATATATGATATATATTATTTTTATATTTTCTTTATTCTTCTGTATTTTTTCATTTAGAGAAATACTTTATGGTTTCCATAGTGGGTAAGTATGATAATCTCATTAGAGGAAGTGAGGACTACCGCCCCCTCAAAGTGATATGACTCGTTAATGCCTTATGTGGGACATATAAAGGATGGAGTTAATAGTATTGTATATTATATTATACTATAATTATAATATAACTATGTATCATTATGTTTTTAATTCCATTAAAATAAGAAATAGAAATGGAAGCAGCGTTCATGCGTACGTACGACTTACCATCTCCATGAACGGTGAATTTCATTTCTTACCTCTAAATGTTATGTACTATTATAAATACATGTATATACTGGATATATATGATATATATGATATATAATTCATTAATATCATTCTGAAGATAATGTATATCTTACCACATGAACAACTTGTAATAATAAGGTGTTCATTTTTTTTACTCAAGTACCAAATATCAACAAAACGATTGTTATTAACTTAAATGATTACATAATGTTTATAATATGGTAATAAGTAATATAAATGGAATAATAAACTTTAAAAAGTATCTTAAGAAAGTATAAATTAACATTATTTTATTATTCAGGATATTAAAGAATGAACGGGTCAAGTCGGACACAAGGTAAGGGATTTTCTTATCTCACTTTTAATTCTGTGAGATTTCCATTGTTCGCCACTTATTCATTGCATGTGGTGTATTTTTTTCTGCCATTTGATATATATTATCATTATTATATTTATATTCATGGTATTCTATGATTAATTTGGTGGTTATTAACTTTTAGTCATACGACTCAGATGATTACAACGTGGTAAAGGGTTTCATCTCACTTTTTATTCCCATGAGATTCATGTTATATTTGCCACTAGTTCCATTTGTGTGGTGTATATACTACCCATGATTGTACTATTTGTGTAATATACTTTAATTTATGAGTATTTAAATCTTCATTGTATGATCCTTCTTTCATGTGGCGTATTTTTTGTATGTTACCAAATCGGTAAGGGAACCTTTCACCCTCCTCTTTTTAAAAGACTTCTTTTTGTTATGTCTTTTAATTTACATCTTATTATGTTGGGATATGTTCTTCTATATCCTTATTGATGTAAAAGTTATGTCTAAGTGATGAGATACCATTTTTATCTCATCAACTCATTTTTTGAATTTTAAAGTGACGTCGTTAGGATAACGAATTTTTACAAGGGAAATTCTTAACCCAATTTCAATTCTTTGGGTTCAACTTGTACTTCTTTAATATGTCATACTATGAATATGTGTGAATGACATATGATTTTTTTAAACATAATATCCACTTATATTGGGTGTATTTATATTTCTCACATATAATTATGTGATTTATTTATCCTTAATTTAAGAATACCATCTTTATAAGGGATTTCATCCCAATTTACATTTCCATTGAGACTTCATTGTTGTTTTGCACCAATTAACTCTTATATGGTTTATATACTTACCTTTGACATATTATATCATGAATCCCTTTATTCTCATGATATTATAAAGTTCTGATTAAAAGTTATTCTTCAATTATTTGTATTCAAGTGTCTCTCTTTTTGTTAAAAACTCTTTAACTAAAATATCGTTTTAAATGTTTTAAAGATTTATTCTTCTAAATATTTCTCATTAATGTCAGGTTTTCAAAATGGGTTTTAGGATTTATTTATATGTACATTAATGTTTTCAAATGATAATTCATTTAAAAAATTCAAAGTGGTATGGGACACTTTAATTCAAAAATCTATTTTTAAATGGTTTTGAAAATGATTTGATAAAACATTGTTTATTTCAATATCTTGATTTGATATATTGGAATATGGAAATGTTATCTTTCCTTTATACATCTGTTATATGTTATGATTATGTTATGGTTATTGGGAATTTTTTACGTATACGGGTGGTTCCGTGATAAACCTAGGGCGGGTGAGCCCGAGATAGCTCTCCAATGCATTGAGTAACGTGACAAAGGTAAATGTGATGTTTCTCCTAAGAGATTTAGGGAATATACTGTGATGGGTATTCCAAGTGTAACTCCCTATGTAGCTGTGATTGATACAATGTATGTTTTATATGAATTCCATAAGTAACCTTTATGATTTATGATTTGTGTGTGTTATTCATAAATCTTATGATTTTGTAAAGTATGTTATGATTGAAAAATATAGATTCATTGATTTGTATTTATTGATGGGCTAATGTTTTCCTTCCTTATTTTATAACCCTTACTAAGATTTTTAGGCTCATCCCAAGTTTTTGAAATTTTTTCTACAGGACTTAAAGATGAATAAGGTCAAGGATGGGATCAAGGAAAAGTCATGTTGTCTAAAATTTGGAACTAAACATGATTCTTTTTAAGAGTTTTTATTTTATGAAAAAAATGGATACTGATTAGTAGTGTCTACTTGTAATATTCAAGTTGTTATGTAATAGTTATGGCCTAATTCTCTAAAACTCTAAACCCGAAAAGATCCTCAATGTGAATTATTCATTAAATTCAATATTATGTAATGTTATAAGGTCGAGTCCTTATATTTGGTATCAGAAGTCGGTTTAGATGAATTTAGGTATTATGAGTTTTTGTTAGACACATGGTTAGTACCTATGTCTATTATTTCAGTTTAATCCTTGTTTTATAACTTTTTCAGATCAAGGAAAGTCGGTTACAAATGGAAGGAGGAGGATCTCAAACGACATTCATATCTCTTCCTGATTACATGCTTGTAATAATTATTGCAAATTCTTGTTCGGATGATTGTGAATATTTTTCTAGCATACAACTCACTTACAAGCAGTTGTTTGAGATATCAAACACCTCCCCTATACCTCGTTATCATCGTGGATCGTGGGTTGTATTTAGAAAAATCCTATTTTCATAATATTCTCATATTTTCAATAAAGGTAAATATTATTAAGGAATTTTCAAATATTTTACCTTATAACAAGATTTTGAAGCATATTATGATTTTAAAAAAGGTGCTAAAGAAGGAGACCCTTGCGCAACCAATTTATATTTGCTTTTAAAATAAAGTCTCTCAGCACATACCTATGGTATTTTAAAAGGACCGTTGATTGAATGTTTCAACTCAAATTTGGTCCGACTATTTTATAGAAATCATGTTTTATCAGATGTTTTGAAATTATATGTCATACATGATTATTTTCCAAACCTATTTTTCTGTGAACACCGATATGACCCATGTTGTACAAGGTTTATTTGGATGGAGAAAGAAAATGATTTTTAAGGATCTCTAAATCATTTTTGTGATGCATGAAACTTCTACCTACGTGAATAAGATGACGATGAAACCAAATGGACACCATGATCAAGGTATGATGTTCTTCATTTTTGGGATCATTTTATTTTATCATATGGTGGTGAAATAAGACTTCAAGAAATAAGATGTTGAGATCATAATGAATTTGGATGAAAATTAGAGGTATAAGGAAACCATTGAGGTTAAAACATGTTAAGGTTATTTTTTAGTTTTATAAAAAGGAAAACTCGTAGGATGGGTGACAACCCGTCACATCCGGCAAGGCTATAGGAATCGAACCCACAACCAAAGGGTGACAAGGGTGCATCGCCTACCACTGGCCTACTTGAAGTCCCTGGTTAGTATGACTTATTATTTTAGTAAAATGTTTTTATGTAACAAGAATAAGTTGATTTTTGGAACTTATCTTTTATCAAATGGATATACTTAGTATAGAAAAATGATTTAGTGATTAAGTGATAAAGGTTACTGTGGAAGATGTTCTCTCTTTTTAGGAAACACTATATGCCTAAGGAAGATAGAATATTATGGATTTCAATTTTGGAATAATGGTTGAAATTTTCGTTTGGAATAATCTATGTTTTTATTGTGGACATATGATGATTTGGTTTATTTTTGAAAATGATTAACCTATCATGGAGAACATGTGATTTGGTTAATTACTTTTCAATATGAGACTTTATGAGTAACTGTTGTTATTTGGAGATAAATGTTATATTGGAAGACTGTAATTAAATCCTTATGAGATTTGGGTTTCAATCTTAGTTTGGATCACTTTTGAAGAATTTTATGGAAAGTTGTTTTTTTAATGTTCTTTATTGAACTTTGGGTTTTGTTTGAAAAATATTGGAGATTAAGAGTAGTTTTTCTTTTTGTAAAAGATTATCCTTTTTGAGTATTATCTGATCTCGCACTAACAATTTTGGTTTTAGTTGATGTCTAAAGACAAGGGAAATATATAGTTCTTCTTTTGTGAATTATATGATTCTCAAGAAGATGATTATTATGCTTTTGATGTGACCAAGACTTTTTGAATGCTCTTTGTTTGGAGAAAATAGAAGTTTTTGGTAGAAACTTATTAAAGGATGAAACTCTACTTGAAGTCAAGTATATTTCCTTATATTCTTATTCTATGTAGTAAATGAATTCCTCCAAATTATGAAAAGGAATTTAAAACAAAAATGTTTTTGGTTTACGTTTCCTACTGGGTAATCAAAGACCATTTAACACATCATAAGTTTGTGATTTTTTGGTGGTTAACTTTCTCCAAATCATGTTTTCTATCACTCTCCATCAGAACTTGACCGTTTGTTCTCTCTTCCATATCCATATTTTCCTACATGGAATCTCAGTATGAGTAATCTCAGGTGACCATTGTACTTTTCTTTCTTTCTTTTAAAGTGATAGTTTTACTGACTCTTTTCTGATGTGGGAATTTTAATGAAGTTTCCAAGCCTAGTTCTAAAATTGTGAGGACACAATTCCAAAAAGGGGGGAAGGATGTAACATCCCAGGTAAATAAAGAATAATTCATATTTCATATTTATTATTATTTGTGAATTAAGTATTAATTTTAATTTAAAGGGGTTGTTATGTTCGATAGCGTACCCGATACGCAACAGCGGGTTTCTTTGAAATCTTACGTTGCACACTAATAATATAATATTATTATTTTAAATGGTAGTTAACTCCTAGCCGTTTTATTGGCAAGAATGAACAAAACTAACTACAATATGATTATACATGTTTTTTAAATGTATTTAAATTTATCCAATAAAAGTTAGAGGCTTAAAATGTGAATGAATCTAATTTTAAGCATAATTTACATTAAAAGGCCGATTTACCGCCTTTTAATGGAGAACCCTCTTTAAATATAATTTTGGTCACTTTAATACATTATATTTTACCAAATAAAAACCTTCTTTATAATGGGTAAATCTAAATTTACTTTGTGTAATTTTTTGGAATTTTTCAGATAAAGTTCATTTTCTAATGAATAGTAAAAAAATATTGTATTTTAATTCAAAAATGTGTTTTAATCTAATTTATTTATATGGTTAGATTATCTTTTTAATTGGTTTTAAAGTGTAATTAGAATATATTTTTACCATTTAATTCAATTTTGGTCATTGTAATTAATTTCACTTTGAAATTAGACATAAACAAGTGTCAATCTTTTGATAGTTACTGTTTTTTTAAAACACACTATTTGTTTTAACAACGGGAATTAATTTTAAATTAATTAATGTCACTTATATGTTTTGAATTTATCAAAAAAGACATCATTTTTTAATTCGGAATATCAAATAAAACATAGGATGAATTTTTGGTATTTTTCTGAAAAACTTCAATTTTTGATGAATAGTGAAATCACTTAGTAGTAGTTTAAAAAACTGAATTTTTCATTTAAATGAAATTTTACCACTTCTGTGAATTAAATTTAAAAAATCCGACATATATGGTTGTTATCAAAAAGTAAAATGTGGATCAATAAGATGAAAATAATTTTTGATGAATAGTAACTTTTGACTTTTATTTACCGCGGTTAAAGGTAAATAGAATAATTCAAGGTAAAAAAAATATTGTAATAATTCAAAATTTCTTTAAAAAGTGTTATAACCTTATTTTATGAGTAATGGACGACCATGGGCATCTTTGGGTATATTTTGGGACCCCATTGAGCCACTTATGAAAGATAATGTCACTTTAGATTAATTAATTTAATATAAAGGAAAAAATGACATAAACAAAAATCTTTTAGTAAATTAATTTTTAAATAGTGTTATATAAATTATATTTTAGACTATAAATATTCATTGGAAGTATAAAAATACTTCCTACATCATGGTACTTTTTTATAATTTTTATACATAACATAAATTAAATTATTTATGAAACAATAATGATGTAGTATTTACCTCATTAATAAAAGATTTAAATAAATAAGATTATAAATATTAATATAACATCAAAAACCTGTCAAATTCCTATTGGATGATATTATTTCGACTATGAGTCATCTTATATTCATCTTTAATTATTTTTGGACCTTTATAAACTGAATTTCATTATATAATAAAATAATATTTTCACACTTTTTTAAAGAGCCCCTCCTCTCCCTTATAAAAGAATGCCAATCCTATCCAATTCCTCACACCTCTCAAGACTTTTGGATCATCCAAACTCTTACCAATTAATCTCCATACATCCCTATCCTCCTTCTAGAATCCTTACCTTAGGCAGAAGTCACTTCAAGAAGTCCTTTGGTTCAACCCAAAGGGAGTTACCCAAATTAAAGGTAACAGTTTCTCTTAAATTGTTTTCTTTTATTTTACTTCTCCAACCCCTAAAATATTTTTATTACTTTATTTTGTTACAAAACCATTATCCTAAATATAATAGGATGTTGTTATGAGATGTATTCTAACTACACTTACACACACCTCCATATAATGGGTGAAGAACTTAATGTTTCTATGGATGGAAAACTAACGCCTCACAAAACGATGATTGTTCAAATATCTCCAACCGCATCTCATGGGGCCATTATGATGGCACTATATTTATATATGATATATATTATGTTTATGTTTTCTTTATGCTTCTGTATTTTTCCATTTATAGAAATACTTTATGGTTTCCATATTGGGTAAATACGATAATCTCATTAGAGGAAGTGCGGACTACCGCACCTTCAAAGTGATATGACTCGTTAATGCCTTATGTGGTACGTATAAAGGATGGAGTTAATAATATTTTATATGATATTATAATGGAATTATAATATAAATATGTATCATTATGTTTTTAATTCCATTAAAATAAGAAATAGAAATGGAAGTAGCGTTCATGCGTACGTACGGCTTATTGTCTCCATGAACGGTGTATTTCATTTCTTAACTCTAAATGTTTTGTACTAGTATAAACACATGTATATACTGAATATATATTCTATATATAATATATATGATATCTAAATCATTAATATCATTCTGAATATAATGGATATCATACCACTTGAGCAACTTGTAATTATAAGGTGTTCATTTTTTTACTCAAGTACCAAATATCGACAAAATGACCGTTATTAACTTAAATGATTACATAATGTTTATAACATGGTAATAAGTAAAATAAAATGAATAATAAACTTTAAAAGGGTTCTTAAGCAAGTATAAATTAACATTATTTTATTATTCTGGAGATTAAAGAACGAACGGGTCAAGTCAGACACAAGGTAAGGGATTTTCTTATCTCAATTTTAATTCCGTGAGATTTCTATTGTTCCCAAATTATTCATTGAATATGGTGTATTGTGTTATATTATTTGATATATATTATAATTATTCTCATTATATTCATTTTATTCTATGATTCATTTGGTGGTTATTAGCTTTTGGTCATACGACTCAGTTGATTACAACGTGGTAAAGGGTTTCATCTCACTTTGTATTTCTGTGAGATTCATGCTATATTTGCCACTATTTTCTTTTGTGTGGTGTATGTACTACCAATTATTGTACTCTTTGTGTAATATAATTTCATTTATGAGTATTTAAATCTTCATTGTATGATCCTTCTTTCATGTGTCATATGTTTTATAAGTTACCAAATCGGTAAGGGAACCTTTCACCCTCCTTTTTTTAAAAGATTTATTTTTGTTATGTCTTTTAATTTACATCTTATTATGTTGGTATATGTTATTATATATATTTATTGATGTAAAATTTATGTCCAAGTGACTAGATACCATTTTTATCTCATCAACTCATTTTTTTAATTTTAAAGTGATGTCGTTAGGCTGTCGAATTTTTACAAGGGAACTTCTTAACCCAATTTCAATTCTTTGGGTTCAACTTGTACTTCTTGAATATGTCATCCTATGAATATGTGTGAATGAACTATGATTGTTTTACACTTAATATCCACTTATATTTGGTGTATTTATATTTCTCACACATAATTATGTGATTCATTTATCCTTAATTTAATAATACCATCTTTATAAGGGATTTCATCCCAATTTACATTTCCACTGAGACTTCATTGTTCTTATGAACCAATTAACTATTATATGGTGTATATACTATCCTTTGACATATTATATCATTAATCCATTTATTCTCATTATATTATAAAGTTCGGATTAAAATTTATTCTTCAATTATTTGTATTCAAGCGTCTCTCTTTTTGTTAAAAAATCTTTAACTAAAATATTGTTTTAAATGTTTTAAAGATTTATTCTTCTAAATATTTCTCATTAATGTCCTTGTTTTCAAAATGGGTTTTAGGATTTATTTATATGAACATTAATGTTTTCAAATGATAATTCATTTAAAAACTTCAATGTGTAATAGGACACTTTGATTCAAAAATCTCTTTTTAAATGGTTTTGAAAATGATTTGATAAAACATTGTTTATTTCAATATCTTGATTTGATATATTGGAATGTGGAAATTTTATATTTCCTTTATACATGTGTTATATGTTATGATTATGTTATGGTTATTGGGCATTGTTTACGTATACGGGTGGTTTCGTGATAAACCTAGGGCGGGTGATCCCGAGATAGCTCTCCAATGCATTGGGTAATGTGACGGAGGTAAAGGTGATGTTTCTCCTAAGAGATTTATGGAATATATTGTGGTGGGTATTCCAAGTGTAACTCCCTATGTATCTGTAATTGATACAATGTAAGTTTTATATGGATTCCATAAGTAACCTTTATGATTTATGATTTGTGTGTGTTATTCAGAAATCTTATGATTTCGTAAAGTATGTTATGATTGAAAAATATAGTTTCATTGGTTTGTATTTATTGATGGGATAATGTTTTCCTTCCTTATTTTATAACCCTTACTGATCTTTTTATGCTCATCCTAAGTTTTTTGAAATGTTTTCCACAGGACTTAAAGATGAATAGGGTCAAGGATTGGATCAAGGAAAACTCATGTTATCTAAAATATGGGACTAGAAATGTTTCTTTTTAAGAGTTTTTATTTTATGAAAAAAAATGGATACTGAGTAGTAGTGTCTACTTGTAATATTTAAGTTGTTATGTAATATTTATGTCCTAATTCTCTAAAACTCTAAACCTGAAAATATCCACAATGTGAATTATTCATTTAATTCAACATTATGTAATGTTATAAAGTTTGGTCCTTATAAAAACCCACTCCTTGTTCCAAATCATGGAAATCTTGAACCACTAATTCAACCAACCTATGATCAATTGGTGAAGAATAACTCTCTCCAACCTCTTTCTGTAGCTTCACAATAACTCTCTAAGGAGGAATCTTGTTAAAACAGGTAATAACAACAAGGAAAACTATCAACACAACCATCAATGAATATTCTGAAAATTTTTAGCAGTAACGACAAAAAATCTCCAACGCTTTCATAAATCAAGACATAACCAAGTCCATCATAATAACAAGACAAAACAACCAAAATAATCTACCCCACCTAGTTTCTATATGCATTCTACATCCTATATTTCTCACCTCGAGGAGGAGTACAAAAAACAATCCCAACAACCTATGGCAACTCGAGTCTTATCACAAGGTGTGCTGGCTAGGAACCCTACTCACAATCAGAATCTCAAGCCCTGAAAATCCTAGCTCCAGTATATCCATACCCCTTCCCAAATAACTTGACCAAAGAAAATCTCAACCTCATTTGATACCATTTTGTCATGAACCGAGTTGGGGTTCCATCTAACTTGACACCTGACCCAGCATGAGACAAGGCCCGAAAGGCATTCCTGATCCCCATAGGCTGGTAATTAGTACCTAGGTATCAATAATAGACATTAGTAATGATTTTACCCATTTATAAAACAATATCCAGTCCAAAATGTAAAGAAACATGTAACCAATGACAATAACCAAACATGGAACAACAATTTTTAGAATCAATGTTTTATAATTTAAACTAAAAACCAAGGTGAAGCAATGGAAATGGAACCAATAAACATCCCAAAATCCTTCGTGTAACATGAGGGACATCACCCTCAAGCCACCACCAACAACAACTACAACAAGTGGAACTCTCAAGTAACTGTAACCACCATCATCACGACACATCTTTCCTTTACATGGGTCATACATAAAAAATCCTACATACATTAAAAGGTGTGTGTAGGGTGTGATCTAAATCCTAGTATGATGCCACCCAAAAGAAAATATTACATGCTACAACATTAAAAGATAAATCTACATGCACGTTTATATGAAAACACTTAGAAACCTTTTCAAATGACATTTCAAGTATACATTTTCATAATAACATTCTTTCAAGCTAAACCATTTTTTCAAAAGGAACCAATCTCAATTCCATAAAGTATACAAGGTTCACCGTATACCGATAGTCAGCACCACATCACATATATAATGTCATGAGAGAGCACCATGGGTAAATCCCTAAGGGTAGTCTAGTACAAGTGAGTCACTAAGAACCTTTTACCTCAGTGATCAATATTCTAAAACTCAACTACCAACAAATTTCCCGTGCATAAGCCACTAGGAGGGATAATCCCACAGGCCTAGTGGTATCCAAATAATAGGCTAATTCCAACACCTTATCATACATGAGCCACTAGGAGGGACCATCCCAAGGGCCTAGTGGTCTCCAATCATATCACATGTTTAGTTAGTGTCGTAAGCATAAATCTTACTTAGTGAATCTAGGCCTTACCACTTACGAGTCAACTAGTGGAAATCCACTAGAATAATCTGGACCTTTCCACTTCTAAAACACTAGCGTACTAGTTCTAGTTTACCCACCTAGATACCTGGGATTCCCTTTGTGGTCAAATTCCATTTCACACATCACATAACCATCACTTTTTCAAACACATTCCAAGACACACTAGAACACAAGGAAATCACTAATTTCTCAAACAACACATGGAAACCACCATTTCCATAACCAAAATCACTTTCCATTTTACACACACCAAAACCATTTCAAAAAATACTTTTCACCACTTGAATATTTCATGAAACTCATTTGAAAACATCATAATAAAAACACACAATTAATCCAATAATTTATATGGGCTAAGCCCCTTTCATATCCACACATAAACCAAGTTCACTTCACAACGTGTTTCACCTAATTTACATAATTCACAAATCACGTTTAAAGGTGCACAACAAAACTAAACATGCCAAAATAATCCATTTTCATTTGAAAACTGACTTTCAACACATTCTTACCTCATGTTCCTTTGAAAACACATTCTGCACCTTTCACAAAATCATAAAAACACATCCAAGAAGAGCCACAATGAAGCATGTACAAATAATAACCATTTTCCTTTTAAAAACACATTTTCATCACATATGCATTCCAAACTCTTTCCAAAACATATTTTGCACCAAACAAGCAATTCATAGAACAAGTTTATAGAGCAAAACAAGCATATCAAAAACATCTAAAAATTTTAGAGCATGGAACCACCTACCTTACACTTGGAAACTTATAGAAACTTATGTGAAACCACAACCACACTTCCACAAGGACATATAAAGTAATGATCCAATAATCATCATCAATATATCCCCTAAAAACACAATAAGAAACCCTCTCTAGGTTAAACACTCTGCTGGGAATTTGGAACTCAAGAAAGAGGGGAGAAGAACCCTAGAAAGTGGTAATAGTCAAGAGATAAACCACTTACGTGAAGATTCCTTGAAGATCCCACACCAGAATCACCTAAGGAATGGTGCCCAAGAGGTCCAAGGATGCTTGGAGGGAGATCCAATGGCTTCAAATCCCTAGACAAGTTGCACAAATGGAATGTGGTAATTTAGGGTTAAATCTCTAGAGGACACAAATGGAATTTTTTAATTTTTAATGACTTGGACAAGTCGCACGGTTTACCCATATGGTTTTCCAAACCATGCAGCAACTATGCACCCCTCACTATCTAAGAGGAACAATGTCACATAGTTAAGCCACATGACTTCAAACCATACACCAACCATGTGGTTCACTTATGTCCAAAAAAATCTATAAGTTGAAGAGTTTCCTAGGTACCGATGCACAATTTGACAAATCGTGCACCAACTGTACACCTCCTGATGCCAACCCAAAACCCCCATTTTCGCAAAAAAACTCTCAGGAAACTCAAGGATAAACTTGGAATCAAAATTAAATAGAATAAATACCTGAAAATAATGACATTAATGTGACGGATAATGGGAATGAGATAGACTTTGATGAATTTGAGGCTCAAGGTACACAAGAGTTGGCCCATGAATAAATTCCATAAAGCCCCATAGAAGAAGAAGTTGTTACAGAGACAAAAGTACTATATAGGAGTATAAGAGATATTAGAGAATCGAATGGTGTGTTTTTCTAGTCACTAAGAATGGTGACTCATTATTAGTTGATAATAATGATCCTCTAACCTACAAGGAAGTATCAAGTGGCACAGATGTTTCTAAGTGGTGAGAAGCCATGAATTCTGAAATGGATTTCATGTATCAAAACCAAGTCTGAATTTTGGTAGATCCTCCGATGGATGTAAATCATGTTGGTTGAAAATGGTTATTCAATAAGAAACTAGACATAAAAGGATAAGTCAGTACCTATAAAGCATGGTGGGTTTCAAAAGGGTTTAAATAGTGTCAAGGAATTGACTATGACAAAACCTTTTCAGAAGTTGCAATGCTGAAATCCCTCAGAATTCTTCTTCCCATTATGGCTTATCATGAATATGAGATTTTGAAAATTTATATCAAAATATTTTTTCTTAATGGTAACCTTTAGGAAGATGTTTATATGACACAACCCAAAGGTTTTGTGACTCTAAATGATTCCAACAAAATTTGAAATTTGAAAAAAAAAACATTTATAAATTAAAACAAGAATCTCGGTCATGGAACATTCATTTTGATGAAGCCGTAACAAAATTTGGTTTTATAAAGAACGAACGTGATCATTGTGTCTACAAAAGATTGATTGGGAGTGAAGTCATTTTCATAATAGTATATATTGACAACATATTACTCATTGTAAATGGAATATCAATCTTACAGCTAGTTAATGAATAGTTTGATAAAAGATTCTCTATGGACTTGGGTGATACATCATATATTCTTGGGATCAAGATCCATCTTGATATATCCCAGAGGTTTCTTGAAAAAAGTTAAAGTACATTCATTAACAAGATATTGAAGAGATTCAGTATGGAACAATCCAAGAGGGGTTTGTTTCCAACATCACATGGTATTCATCTTTATAGGAATATGTGTCCTAAAAACACGAGGAAAGAAATAGAATATCAAGAATTTCATATTCATATGTGATTATTTTATTCATGTATGATATGTTATGTATTGATCTAGATATCTCCAACACATTAAGTATAGTGGGAAGATATCAAGCTGGCCCAGGTGACTATCATTGGATGTTTGTAAATACTATCCTTAAATATCTAAGGTTTAATAAGGATATGTTCCTAGTTTATGGAGGATATGAGGAACAAGTTATTAGAGTATATTCATATTCTAGTTTCCAAATAGAACAAGATGACATGAGTCACAATTGAAATACATCTTCACTTTTAATGGAGGTATTGTGAGCTAGAAGAGCTCAAAGAAGACCGTGGTCGTCGATTATATAGCAGAGTCGGAGTATATTATGGATACTGAGGAATATAGAGAATTATTATAGATACAAAACTTAATCCAAGATCTTGACATGGTACCAAGCAGTAAAGACACTATCACACTTTATTGTGATAATACTACAGTGGTGACTCTCACAAAATATTCAAAGTCACAACGGATGAACCACACAATTCAAAAGTATCATATCTTGAGAGGTTTTTCTCAAAGAGGTGAGGTTACATTGAGTATTATTTCAATATAAGAAAACATGGAAGACCCCTTTATTAAATCCTTGAATCAGTAAAAACATGATTATCATGTGAGGTCTAACGGACTGAAAATTGTAGGCATGGCTCTATTCCAAGTGGAAGTTTGATGGAGTTGGTGTTCTATAACCAATTGTTTGAACTTTGATTATATGTATATTCAATGTATTTAATATTAATAAAACTTATTATTACATATTATTCATTATTATGCATGACTCTAATATAATAATTTTTTATAGTATACACAGCATTGATAAGGTCATATGAGTTATCCACTATAATGAGAACCATGAAGAGCTACGATGATATTCTTAAATATAGTTATATGGATGGATAATGTATTTTTATGAGACACATAGTACAGTGATTTTCAAATGCGATTACTCATAAGAAAATGATGTTTCCTCTCATGAAATTCACACTCAGTAATCTTCGAGATGGGGGATTGTGAGAACAATCCCACCATCATGAATTCTGCATGTTTTGGTGTCATCAGATATTCTTATCTGTGAGTGTGTGTAATGGTCCTTATACTTTACGATTATCATTGATGCATGTCATAACTCGCGCACTTAGATTTTCTGATGAAAATCGTGATTCCATATGTTCGCAGCATGGTAGTGTACGTTGGGTGTGTCACAATTAACATGTCATTAATGGATAAGTCAAGGAAGAATTTGTCTCTTCTATCTTTATGAAAGTTGATATCTCGGCCTTTTGATTGGAATATAACTATCACATTAAATTCCATGGTTATGGTGAAATGGCGTGTTTATTTCAGATATTCAAAGAAAGATGTACCAAGCATATAGGTTGGTGACATGGATGTGAAACCTTCTTGATGAGATGTTGTGACAAATAGATTATAATACACAGTGAACATTCATATGGTGTTATCATCATTGCGACATTAAGTTATTTTTCTTGGGTTTCTTGACCCATTGTTATATGGTAATCATGGGAATTAGGTAAGTTCAACATCTCTTTCATATCGTTCTCTCAAGAATGAGAAATGCAAGAAAGATCCATTCAATGTTGAATGACGAGCGGTCAATGCAAATAACACAAGACAACCGACTCACCATGATAGCACCTGGAGATCCATTGGCATTTCTCGAAGATCAAAGAAGCATGTGCATATCACCGTTAGAGAGATTTTATCATTGGATCCTCATAGCACAATGAAGGTAATCTGAATTGGTCTTTTCATATGATCAACATCTATATCAAAAAAATATTTCTCAAATCAGATATTTGTTTCTTTTGATATTAAATAAATTAATTATAAATTTGATATTTAAGATCCTCATTTGGGATTTTAGGAAACTCTATATTAAAATAAATTTTAATATATATCCTAGCACCACACGCTTCCGCTGCGCATAAAACCAATAAATACCACATGTAACATGAGATGAAAACCATGCACGTGAATAGGAGCAAGGATGCAACCAAATGATAACATGCATAAATTCAAGAACAAACTATATCAATTTGATTATAACATAAACATAATAGAATATAGAAACATATATCATAATATGTGTGTGTGTGTGTGTTCTTGTATGTGTATTTATTCCCAACATCACCTCTTGTGTTCCAGAGATATTTAATATGCATTCATCGAAACATATTGATAAAGATGGGATTTTTCTACAAGGATCTCTAAATAAGAACAAAAAATAATAATTTTATACTATTTGAGAAGGGAAAAGAAATAGGATAAAATCCTACACTACTAACAAGGAAGTACTCGGGGAGACATGAACCTAATACCTCGTCGAGACCCCACGTGAGCTTCCACTGCTGAGCAGGAATATAGAATAATAAAAGTTAGAGAGAAAATCATGTAGCCATGGTCATTTAAAAAGTATTTACATTATGACACCTTGAACATATTATATGTGTAATAATAATATTTTTAATAGTTTTAATTGTTTTACATTGCTTAATTTCGTACTATCCAAACAATATATGCAAAATAGAAAGAAGACATATTTTATTGAATAAAACACCGAAAGATTACATTTCAACAAGTCCAAAAGAACCTTACTAACCTAAAATACCTACTAGGAGACATATCAAGATCATTGGGAGACCCCTGAACATCACAAATAGACCAAGAAAATAGTGAGTGTCCTTCGGGTCTATCACAATGAAGAACATTATGGCCAAAGTTATGGCAATCAAACTTAGCATCAAGGGTATGTAGAGCACCATTTTCACCAAGTTTTTTTTTTGATTCTGTGATACCCTAAACATGTATTTATAAGGTTCCTCTTGACCGTTGGAAATACTTATGACCATTATTTTCTTTTATAGTCGTTAGATCCTTAAGACGGTCGTAGCAGTGTGCACCCACAGGTTTGTGAGAGACTCAAGTGCAGGATCGAGAGGACCAGTGAGTCGGCCTCTATGTGGGGCGGCATGGTGGTAAGGGTGGGCATAGAAGCGCACCCGCAGATAGCTGGTAAGGGGCGGTACTGGGGAGGGGGAAGAGACTTAATTTCCAAAGTGCTAGAGCATTGAGGTTTATAAGGCGATCCAAAAACCCATATCGTTTCGATGTGGGACGCATATTTTTTCACGGGGCGTGATCTCAGCCACTGGATCTCACTGCGCGAGATCTCAACAATCTAGACTGGTCTCGGTTCGAACTCCTTCGCCGCCACATAATTAACGATGCATTTTCCCTGGACCATCTGATCGTGGACGCGGATGATCTTGACCCTTCATCCATTTTTAAAACCCAAGGATTCACCTTAACCATTCGATTAGAAGCGCAGCATGATCTCCACCGCTCATCTATTTTTAAAACCTCAAATGCCTCTCATCCATCCGATCAGATCCCAGATGATCATGACCGTCGGTACTTTTCCACTTCTTCTTCATCACGTATTCTTCCTTGTGTCACACAATGCCATACCAGTCTTCATCAAAGCCCTCATGTTCTCCTTAGTCCGTGACTCCACTTTTTCTACACCTGCGACCCCTCCTCTCTTCCTTTCCACAGACTGAACACACACATTTTTATATAAAAACTGAACCCCATCGTATCCTACGTGGTTTTTCTATAAAACATATATATATATATATATATATATCATTAGACAGCTGATCCATCCAAGATATGGGATGATTATAGTGTTTGTTACTATCTAAATGAGTAGATCTGAGTCGTTCCGGAGTCTTTGTTTATTTTTTTTAGTATGGACCTAGGGCTTATAAAAATATAAGTATACAGTTTATATAAAGACTTGCTTGCACCCATAAAACCTATAGGTTTTCCTTCTCCCAATTCATCTCCAACCTCTATCTGACTTCACTCATCCTTTGAAGTTCGGGTAAGGGTTTAATATACCTTGTCTTCTTTGTGAAAATCCTATATAAACACTTTTTATATATGGTTATACATATATATAATCATACAGTTTATATAGGTCCCCTTTAGAACTACTTTTTAGGTCTTCGAAGTGTTGTTTATCAATGTTTAAATCATGTTTTTTTAAACGTATGGCAATTGTAAGTGTTATTTTTCAGTTTCGATTTTGTAATATAAAACCCATATATACACTTTTTATATATTGATATATGTATATGCATATGTTTAGTTATGAAACAGACCAGAGCTGTTATGTGATTTTCGAATGCTGAGAAAATTTCTTTTATATACATGCAGATCATGTAAGTATCCTATTTTGTTTTATTGGATTATATAAACATATATATATGTGTGTGTGTGTGCGTGCGTGTGTGTGTGGTTATATATATACACTTATGGGTTTTAATAAAGATTCGAATTAAGTTTTCATAAAACCAATTTTATTTCTAATTAAATTGTGTTTTTGAGTTATACAATACATATAATATTTTATTAAACCTTGTTTTGGTTGGGAAATTCCCATGTATACACTTTGTGTTTACATGGTTATATACAATTTTTAAACCCATATATATATTTATGAGATCCACAATCACACAAATGCATGCATTCCTAATTTTTTTTAGAAGGTTGGAATACCCTTTTAATTATGCATGAATACGTATGCATTCTTAAGAACATGTCGAGAAATATGTTTAATTATAATTTTATGTATGAATGCTTCACATGAAACAATTTTTTTTATTTTCATCTAACTTATTGCACTTTAATTCATAATGAATCCACCACTGTAAAATTCTTACAGTTATTAAAGTTTAGTTTTGTTTGGCATGTCCATTTATCAGCATATGTTTTAAATATATATATCAACTATCTTAAATTCAAAATTATTCATTTTTAAATATGAAATGTTCATTTTCATGAAATAAGGATTTTAGAATTTAAGGGTTCTAATTTTATGTGACAAACTCCACCCATTCATTGTTTATGTATTTTAATTATTATCACATGTGCAAAGAATGTTTAACAGTTCATGCATGTTATTGAGAAAATTGTTATCTAAATGCTGTCTAACATATCATACCAATACCAATATTGTGAGAAATGATTTCATTGTCCATATTTTTACTTACTATTTTAAAAAATCATGGCATGCATATCATAATATTTCATGAAATAAGAACATAAATATTCAAAGTGGTATGGGACACTTTGAATATATAAAATAAGAAACTAAATATTCAAAGTGGTATGGGGCACTTTGTATATACGAACTTACCTAGGCATATGTCGAATATATTAGACTTATTATGTGATGGGTGAGGCCTGCTACAACCTCTCGATGCATCGGTGGGTCTCATGAGACAAATCAGGTCATGGCATGAGGCCTTGACAAAAATCAGGTCATGGAACGAGGCCTTGACAGCAAGTTTATGGTCTTGGCATGAGGCCTTAACATAGTCTATCATTATACATTCTCTCACTATGTGTTATTATATGACCAACCAAGTGATTATTCTACTAGTAGAATATCCTTGGTTAAGAGCCTTTCTTATGAGTATCAGAAGAAGTAAATGCACATGGCATAATGTTTATTCAGCACTCCTCTTCTGAACTTTAATACAAATGCCAGAAATTCATCTGCCAATTTATGATTTGCAGTTAGTAAGAAAATAAATTAATGTTATCATTATATTTCCAAATCTGATCATGTATTACTTTCATTTGTAAATTATATACTTGCACTCTCGCATGTCACACTTAGTATAGTTTGATTAACTCTTGATTTATATGGTGCACATCATACATTTTGTATAAGTATGCATATGATTGGATTGTGTTACATACGTAACCCTTTTAACATTCCCTAAATTGTTTACTGGTAATCTTGGAAAATTGATAATGTTGTGCTACATGTTTTCCAGTTTTATTTTAAGAAAATGTTTTATGACTATTTTTTAGGGATGTTTTTAAAGGTTTTACTTTAAATATTATATTATTTAAAATCCCCCTTACTGGGCATTCTTATGATCACCCTACTTTTTTATTTTATTTTTATAGGTTTAGTATATTTTAGTTACACCAATCGGTGGTTGCTTTGTGGAGTCTTTTTCGTTCAATTTTGAAGAAATGTATTCTTTTGTATCTAGTTTTCCAAAAACTAAACCACAAAGATCCTCTATATTGGAACATGATGTGTATTTTATCAGCATTTCATTTTATAAAAAAATAAATTACACATCATGTTTATTAACACACCGGCTCCAGGGATTCTGGGGTCGGGGCTCTGCAGTTGGTATTAGAGGTTCGGTTAAGACAACTCTAAAAAATTAGAACAATGCTAAAATTTAATTATGTATTACTAGGTATAATTCTTTCTTCAAATTTTTAGACGGCAAACAAAACAAGTCTTTTGTCTCTTCCAACTGAAATACTAGAGACTATAGTTGCCAAGTCATGTTTAGAACGCTATGAGACATTTGAAAACATTCGTCTATCATGTAAATATCTCTACTATGTATTGAACTCTCCTAGTGTACTTCAACTCCACTGAGAATAAGGCTTCGACTATTTCTTTATGATGCATGCTCATCTTATATTCTATGCACGTAAGGGAAATTATTTTCATGGTCTATTTAAATTCTTCACCCTAGCTGAGAATTTTCAATCCCTAGAGGACTTTCGGGAGGTTGCACAAGAGGGTGACCTCCGAGTAGCGTATCTTTGTCAAATGTTGACCTATGGTCTTTCTGGTTAACTTATGGACTTCAAAATTCTTGAGGACGAGTCTTCCCGTTTATTTTATAGTCATCAAGTTCCTGCCGATGTCACCCAACTTCATACACTTCATGCATTTTTCTCTTGGAACTTTAGATGTCCACATACGATTGATCCAAGTTGCCCATGGTACATCTGGACCAAAGAGATAAAGTAGTTTGGAACCGTTTTAGGGATCCGTTTAACTGGGAACTGGGGAAATCATCGATGCTAGTGGGACCTATAAAGGGACGTTACAATGGATGTCAGGAAGTCCATACCAGTATGTTTGTGAGAGGGAATGGACGAATATGTAACAACCTGAGTTTCATGAACTTTGTCTTAAATGCATAGTGTTATATTTTTATGTTTTGGTACTTTAATATGTATTTTCAAAATAACATATCTGTTTTGATATGATTATGCCTTACTGAGTAGAACTTTTTCTTAAAATTTTCAGATTGCAGATGAAACATGTCTTTTGTCTCTCCCCACCGAATTACTAGAACACATAATTATCGAGTTATGTTTAGAGACATGCTAACCATTAGTGAACCTGCATCTAACATGTAAACGCCTTTATCAAGTGTCTAACAACCCAAATATCCTTTGGATTTATCAAGGGCCGAGTTACGTTTACTACCTCATGTCACAAGCGCAACTTTCTTTTTATGCACCCAAAGGAAGGTACTACGAAGGCCTCTTCTTGTGTTTCACCCTATTTGAGGGATGTTTGGCACTAGAGAAGTTTTGAGAAGCTACAGAGGCGGGAAACCCCCGTGCAGCCTATATGTTCCATGTCTTGAGTTTCAATAGGTATGGGAGGCTTTATAACATCTGGTTTTTAGAAAACCAAGTAATTTGATTGGTTTATTGGAACCACGTTCATTCCGATATCTTCGAACTCTACACCTCTTGTGCCACCCTCTTAAGAATCTACTGATGCCTGCATGAATTTGACTCTAGTTGTGAGAAGTGTATCTGGGCGAATGAAATTGAAGAGTTTAAGAGCATTTTAGGGATCAGCCTAACCGGAATAACCTACCAGTAAAGTTTCCACCGGTGGTGGACCTGGTGAAGGGACCTCAAAGTTAATATCAGAAGTTGGTGCGGGAAAGCTTAAGAGCACGAAGGAATTGCGAGGATGAAATTCTTTGAATAAGGGTGATGATGTGACCCCCGAACATATTATATGTGTAATAATAATATTTTTAATAGTTTTAATTGTTTTACTTTGCTTAATTTCGTATTATCCAAACAATATATGCAAAATAAAAACAAGACATATTTTATTGAATAAAACACTGAAAGATTGCATTTCAATATGGCCAAAAGAACCTTACTGACCTAGAATGCCTACTAGGAGACCTATCAAGATCACCGGGAGATCCCCAAACATCATAAATAGACCAAGAAAATAGTGAGTCATTCGTGTCTGTCATAGTGAAGAACATTATGGCCAAAGCTATGGCAACTAAACTGAGCATCAAGGGTATGTAGAACACCATTTTCACCAAGTTGTTTTGAGTTTGGGATACCATAAACATATATTTATAAGGGTCTTCTTGACAGTTGGAAATACTTATGACTGTTATTTTCTTTTATAGCCGTTAGAGCCTTAAGACGGCCATAGCAGTGCGCACCCACAGGTTCGTGAGAGACCCGAGCGCAGGATCGAGAGGACCAGTGAGTCGGCCTCCGTGCGGGGCGGCATAACGACACGGATGGGCGCAAAAGTGTGCCCGCAGAGAGCCTATATGGGGCGGTACCGGGGAGGGGGAAGAGACTTAATTTCCGAATTGCTGGAGCGCTGCGGTTTATAAGGCAGTCCCGAAACCCATATCATTTCGATGTGGGACGCGGACTTTTCTGCGGGGGCCGATCTTAGCCACTGGATGTCACCACGTGAGATCTCAGTCGTCCAGACCGGTCTCGGGTTCGAACTCCTTCGTCGAGGAATTAACGCCGCATTTTCCGTGGATCGTCTGATCGCGAACACGAATGATCTTGACCCTTCATTTGTTTTTAAAAACTGCAGTTTTGCTTAAACTGTTCGATCAGAAGCGCGACATCCGCTCATCTGTTTTAAAAACCATGAACGCCTCTCAACCGTCCGATCAGATCCCGGATGATAACGATCGTCCATGCTTTTCCACTTCTTCTTCATCACGTCTTCTTCCTCGCGTCGCACAGAGCCGCACTAGTCTTCATCAAAGCCCTCCTATTCTCCTCAGTCCGTGACTCCACATTTTCTACACCTATGGCCCCTCCTCTCTTCCTTTCCACAAACCGGACACACACGATTTTATATAAAAAATGAACCCCGTCGTATCCTACAAGGGTTTTCTATAAAATATATATATCGTTAGACACCTGATCCATCCAATATATGGGATGATTGCGGTGTTTCTTGCTATCTAAATGAGTAGATTCGTGCCAAATCCGGGCAGGGACATAATTCCGGGTACTGTAACAGTTTTTTGTAGCGGGGCACTGTTGTCGTACTGTAGTAGCGTCGGAACTGTAGTAGCGACAACACTGTAGTGGCGGAGGCACTATAGCAGTATTGTTCACTGAGGGGTTCTTTGGGCCAAAAAATGGGCTTTCAAGCCTTGTATTCAGGTCACATGGCATTGGGAATTCAGGCTATGTAATGGGTCTCCCTCTACCCACACTAAAGAGGTATTTGCTTTAAATAATAAATTGAGACTTCAGTCCCAGCCTTTAAAAAAATGAGTAGATCTAAGTCGTTTCGGAGTCTTTTTTTAGTGTGGACCTGGGGCTTATAAAAAATATAAGTATACCGTTTATATAAAGACTCGATTGCACCCATAAAACCTACGGGTTTTCCCTCTCCCAATTCATCTCCAACCTCTGCCCGACTTCTCTCAGCCTTTGAAGTTCAGGTAAGGGTTTAATATACCTTGTCTTCTTTGTGCAAAACCTATATACACACTTTGTATATACGGTTATATGTATATATAATCATACAGTTTATATAGGTCCACTTTCGAACCGTTTTTTTAGGTCTTCTAAGTGTTGTTTATCAATGCTTAAGTCATGTTTTTTTTAAACGCATACCAATTGTAGGTGTTATTTTTAAGTTTCGGTTTGATATATAAAACCCATATATACACTTTTTATATATGGATATATGTATATACATATGTTTAGTTATGAAACAAACCAGAGCTGTTATGTGATTTTTGAATGCAGAAAATATTTCCTTTATATACATGCAGATCGTGTAAGTATCCTATTTTGTTTTATTGGATTATATAAACATATATATACGGTTATATGTATAAACTTATGGGTTTTAATCAAGATCCGAATTAAGTTTTCATAAAACCCACTTTATTTGTAATTAAATTATGTTTTTGAGGTATACAATAAATATAAGATTTTATTAAACCTTGTTTTGGTTGAGAAAGTCCCATGTATACACTTTGTGTTTACATGGTTATATACAATTTTTAAACCCACATATATATGTATGAGAACCACAATCACACAAATGCATGCATTCCTAATTTTTTTTAGAAGGTTGGAATAGTCTTTTAATTATGCATGAATACGTATGCATGCTTAAGCACATGTAGAGAAATATATTTAATTATAATTTTATGCATGAATGCTTCACATGAAACATTTGTTTTTCATTTCCATCTAACTTATTGCACTTTAATTCATAAATAATATGCCGCTCTAAAATGATTTCAGATATTCATGTTTAGTTTTGTTTGGCATACCCATTTATCAGCATATGTTTTAAATATATATGACAACTATTTTAAATTCAAAATTATGCATTTTGAAAGATGAAATGTTTATTTTCATGAAAGAAGGATTTTAGAATTTGAGGGTTATCATTTTATGTGACAAACTTCATCCATTCATTGTTTATGTATTTTAATTATTATCACACGTGCAAAGAATGTTTAATAGTTCATGCATGTTAATGGGAAAATTGTTATCTAAATGTTAACTGACATATCATGCTAATAGCAATATAGCGAGAAATGATTTCATTATCCATCTTTTTACTTATTGTTATAAACAATCATGGCATGCATATCATGATAATTCATGAAATAAGAACATAAATATTCAAAGTGGAGTGAGACACTTTGAATATGTGAAATAAGAATCTAAATATCTAAAGTGGTACGAGACACATTGTATATACGACCTTACTTGGGCATATGAGAAAAATATTGGACTTATTATGTGACGGGTGATGCCCGCTACAGCCTCTCGATGCATCAGTATGTCTAATGAGACAAATCAGGTCATGACACAAGGCCTTGACCAAAATCAGGTCATGGAACGAGGCCTTGACAACAAGTTTATGGTATTGGAACGAGGTCTTGACACAGTCTATCATTATACATTCTCTCATTATGTGTTAGTATATGACCAAAGAAGTGATTATTCAACTAGTATAATATCTTTGGTTAATAGCTTTTCTTATGAGTTTCAGAATAAGTAAATGCACATGGCATAATTTTTATTCATCATTCCTCTTCTGAACTTTAATACAAATTCCAGAAATTTATCTGTCAATTTATGATTTGCAGTTAGTAAGGAATGAAATTAATGTTATCATTATATGCGCAACTCTGATCATGTATTACTTTAATTTTTAAATTATATACTTTCACTCTCGCGTGTCACACTTAGTAAAGTTTGATTAAATCTTGATTTATATGGTGCACACCATACATTCTATTTAAGTATGCATATGATTGGAATGTGTTACATTCGTAACCCTTTTAACTTTCCCTAAATTGTTTACTGGTAATCTTGGAAAACTGATAATGTTGTGCTACATGTTTTCCAGTTTTCTTTTAAGAAAATGTTTTATGATAATTTTTTTAGGGAATTTTTAAAGGTTTTACTTGAAATATTATATTATTAAAAACTCCCTTTATTGGGTATTCTTATGATCACATTTTATTTTTACAGTCTTAATAGATTTGAGTTAAACCGATTGGTTGCTGCTTTGTGGAGCCTTTTACGTTCAGTGTTGAAAAAATGTATTCTTTTGTATATAGTTTTCCAGAACCTAAACGGCAAAGATCATATGTACTGGAACATGATGTGCAGTTTATCAACATTTCATTTTATAAAAAAATAAATTACATACCATGTTTATTAACGCACCCGCTCCATGGATTATGGGGTCAGGGCGCCACATAAATAAAATAAATTTTTCCTTAATGTCAATATTATTATAAATATATATAAATAACTTAAAATAGATTACAATACGTTTGGGGAAATATTTTCATGTCTGATTGGAAAAATATTCCATGATGATAACTTAAATTGGGTTGATTGAGTTTTTTTCGCATATTTTTTTAAAAAAAGTTGTTTGAAAACAAATATATGGGCATTATATATATATATAGACGATATCATTGTTATTGACATCTAAAAACCCAAGTCATTGTTTTACTAAACAGGTTGGGCCAGACAATATCTGACCATCATCTGGTCATTTTTCTAAACCAGTTTTACCCCATCTTTAATATATTAATTAGATCAGAATGGACTGCTTCGAACCGGTGGAAAAACCGATGGGACGGGCCGGTTCAGAATGGACTGGAATTAATGGCCGGGTTTTGTTACGGATTTTTTGTTTTTAATTTTAATTTTTTTTATGTTTTGTATGTCTGTATATATAATAAAAATTATATTATAATGATAAAATAATAATAATAAAGTTTATTCGAATTGACTAGTAAATTCTTGACTAATCCCCCGTAAAATAAAGTGCAGAAAAACTACTTTTATTTTAAATTAACGTGTGGAAAAATACTCGAGAAAGCTTGTTAGGGATTCTCCCGGCAACAACTTACATGCACAATGACCATTATACCACCGTCTCACTCGGTCTTCCTGATTACTTTTTTATTTTTTGTTTTATGTTTTAAAAAACAAAACCAAACAAAATCTGGTGTCAATATCTGTTTTTTTTTCATTCATTTCCTGCTGAAAAAAAACTCAGAATTGTTTTCAGTTTAAGTTTTTGATTACATTATTTCTTTTTTTGGTGCAAAATATGTTATAGATAGCTCTCATATAAATGTATAATGTCACCCAACCAAAGCTAGCACCCAGATTCCTACATCATAGGAGGGAAACTTTTCTGTTATAATTAAACCAAAAAAATTACAATCAAACTAAAAATTAATTTGTTTTTATTTCTGTTTTTTGATTAAATGTTCGATCAACCATTATGCAATGAAAAATTTCACACCCAAACCACGTTGTCCAAACACTCAAGATCGTAAAAAATCCTTAAATTTTATATAAAACAAATTAATTTAAAAAAACATGAAATTTTAAACAAAAAATAATAAAAATTGTAAAAAATTATAAATTTGCTTATATTCTCAGTTTTCAGTTATTAAAATTTATAACCAAAATCCATGAAATGTTTTCGGTTATTAACCAGATGTAATTTTTTAATAACCAAAAACCATTTTAGCATAATGGTTTAGTTATTTTTGATTCGGTTTTCAATTACTCAACTTACACATCCATTTTCCCACCCCCCGTCATACGTTTACACATTATATTTACATAAAATAATAATAGTTAATTTATATTTATTATTACACTAATTTATATCTATTTATAAATCGGAAATTATATCATCAATTGTAAAAAAATACACTAAAATGTGAAATTGTTTTCACTTGATATTTTTCATATAAATGAAATTTATTTCATCAGCCATGTGATATAAATTGTACACAACAATTTAAAAAATTAATTACATGCTTTTTAAAACATGTTTAAAATATTTATTTCAGCTCATGCACAAGATAAATTTCAACTATCGATAAAATAAAATTATGAGAATAAGATCGTGATAAAATTTTAAAATTGCCATTACATTTTTATCAACAATGTAGAATTTCTAACCAAAATTTATATCACCCACTCGATAAGACAAATATGTTGGAAGAATAACAATTGAATATTTTTTTAATACCAAACATATGAACTACACACCATGTACTTTTTTTAGAAAAGCGATGACATGAATTAGTCATCCAATTTATGTCTCAAAAAAATTTATTAAAAGAAGAAAAAGTTACTATACAAACATGAGGTGTAAATGGTTTACACCAACAAGGGATTGAGGGGTGTACAAGTTGAAGTTTCCAAGAGAAACATACCAAAAGCGTGAGTTTCATAAAACATGTCCCAAACATTCTGTCATCAAACTGTCTTCTCTACAAAGGAGAATTGCTATCCATTGAGGGAACCACAAGAAAAAAAGCCACTAGCACCTAGACATTGCAGAACAACTGATAACCGAGTGAGTCTCGAGACTTTGTTGCAGGCTGAAGAATCGGATAGTCACTGAGAGATGAAACTGCTAGCCAAGCCTTCACTTTCTCCAATGATCAACAGTGAAACATCAATTGAACATTCTGAAAAACAACTATTGTCTCGTCCAAGAAAGCACGAGAACTAAATCGGGCAGAATCAAGCTTAAAACAAAGTGTGATCCATAAGTAAACAAAACAATGTTAAAAGCCAACTCCCAAATGTTGAGAATCAAACAAAATAATCCTTAACATGGTTGGATTAAGAAATCAAATGAGAAGTGAACCATGAAGCAGGCTCAAGTAGCAGCAGGAGAAAAAAAAACAACATCCACTAAACCATCACTGTAATTCTAAAAAGTGATTATGTCTTGTTCATCCATCAAAACAACTATTGCTTCCCCCAACTCCTCACTTTTGTGAACGAGCAGATAACTAAAACTGAAACCTCATTGAGAAGGCAACCACACTCAAGTGAAGCACCTCTGAGAGACTGTAAAATCCAAAAATAAAGACTCAAAGGCCTGAGCTCAACAATTTGCAACCTTGTACTTTACCAAACCAAAGTGTTAACCAATTTCCAGACATGAGTCAAGGACCAACAAGAATCCCCAGAGAGCCAACAAAAAGAGGCATCCAAGAAAATTAAAAGATGTTCCATTTTCTAGAATAATTTAGAAATCAACCTAAAAAAGAAAGTGAAATAACAAAGAGGAAACTCAAGTAAAAAACGAACCAATATCATCCCAAAGTGGAGCCATTTCTAAGGATTATCTTTGAAGTTGAAGTTTGGATTTTTCTTAAACTCTTCCACTACTTTGATAAAAATCCTCTTTCTGATTTCAAGGTAAGTATTAGCAGAAATTTCATCATTTTTGTATTGACGGAAGGCACACCATGTACTATAAGAACGTGTCATATACATTATACATGGAATGGGCTCTACCGACAGTACACGCCCATGTTTTTCAAGAATATCCACATGGTGTGTACACCTCTAGACACACCATGTAACCTTTTATTACATGTGTTGGTTGATGACATTACACAACCAACTTGTTTGAGTGTACTTACATGTTGTGTATCCTACTGGTCACACCCTGTATTGGGCTATCTGCAGTATTCTTCATATCTATCCACCCAAGAATCAATTTTGGACATATGAGTAGTTTATTCTAAGTGTTTATCTGCATAGAACATGGCGGTACATATATCTTTGTCATCAGATGTTTATATTTGTGGTGATTAGAGATTCATAGCTTTGTAGAGATGATGGCAGACATGGGCGACAACTAGAGAAATTAATAGGCTGTAAACCCTATTGGAACGTAAATTTCTTCAAGGTATGAGTCCTTCATGTATATAGTGGAGTAGGTAACCCTCTCATATGGATGAGGTATGGTTCCTCCACTAATGGAGTTGGAAACCCTCTTAGAGGATTCACATTACAGAGGCTGAGGTACGAGCCCTCCATAAGGGTCAGTTTCCCTCTCAATTGAGGTATCTTCCAATAAGGTATGATGCCTCCATTACTGAATGTACTTAGGGATATTGTAGAGGCAATAGATGTGAGATAGTTCGAGAGCACAATGTTCTACAGTAATCTGGGCACTCCTGATTACATTTCGGTGTTAGGAATATGTAGAGATGGGCTCTGACATTCGATATACTTTTCCTAAGTGAGGTGCACTTCCACTCCTTAGTTTCAGAGTGATTTGAGGATTATGAAAAACTGGATTATTTAGTTGCCATAAATTTTATGATATTCTTTGGTTCCTTCAACACTCACAAAAGGAGGAGTGAACTCAGATGGTTTGAGGATCCTCTATATTACCCCGCATCACCATTGAGAAGTGACTTGCTATTGGATTGTGAATTTTAGGCACACCAAGTCATTCACCAACCCATGTGATCCTTTATACTTTTTTTGATTTGATTGTTCATAGTGTTGATATGAACTATAATGATAGAAGATTTCCATATGTTCCTGTATTTCATTCTTGTAAATAATATCTGGGTTTTTCCTTATTCAGTTACAATCTTGTACTAGGGGTTTCAAGTTTTCTAGTTATTTGTATTTTGATTTTTATTAAGGGTTGTCCTAATAGGTTTATTTATACTCACAAGAATATGGTCCCTGTTCCCACATGTGCTGTGTCTGTGTATATAATGCACAGTTCAAAGATGGGCATGGTGATTGTGGAGCTGAAGCTGTTTGTGTGGAGCAGTTTCTTATTGACATATAGTGGTACTCAATGGTTGGCATTACAATACACAACCCCTTCTTAGGCACCCTTATCATATGGTGTCACATGGTGGTTCTTTTTAGGCGTCCCTGCTATGAGAAGTTGATATTCCTTTATACACATCTGTTACACAGTGTGGTGTTTTATTGAGTACTGGTAATTTGTCAGATTTACTTATAAAGTATAGCGATGTACAATTAATGTTCATGTCTCTATTTTTATATTATATAGTTGGTTACTTATATTATAATTGATTTATTTATTTATTATGTGTTTTTCATTTCATATTATTTACAGGTTGTCACAGGCTATGAACTCCCATGATTGATTATGACTTCTTAGCGCTAGTCAACAACCCCTATCATATTAGTAGCGGGCTAGGGGTTTCACATTCATCACATCACCAGTTCATGTAGAGTTCTAGTGAACTGGGTCATTTTAGAATGGTATCAAAGAAGTTTTAATCCTAGGAATATAGTATGAGATTTATAGTCAACTAAGGATTGATTTGGGAAATTGTATAGTGGTGTTGAGGAGTCTTTAACTTGATTAACACACCCCAAGCATTTAGTGTTGGTGCAGAATATGACATATCTATTCACTAGGAATCTGATAATCTATTTATCAACTCAGAACCCTATGAGATCGGTTACGAGGTACATTCATGGAGGTACATGCATAATATAATGGTCAGTTGTGATTCTTTATGTCCATTTGGTGTAAACAGGCCCAAATACGAATAAAGGATGCCACCCGCTTACAACCATATCTTATTTAGAGGTTGGGTTGTGAGAGCCCATGAAAATCATTTCTCTTGAACACATGAATATTCTCTATCTCATTTATGCTTTGTGAATACCTTCTTGTAGAGAGAATAGTAATTCCTTTCGAGTCAGTTGGGATGACCCCTTTTTAGCACATGATATGAGATATTTATCCATAGAGGCTTCCTAGACTCTAGGATGACCCTAATCCTCATATAGAATGTTCTTGTCTAGTGTGTGACTCACATATACTATCTAGTATAGACACCCATTTACTAGACAAAGATTCTTTCCTGGGTTCCCTTACGGTGTAGTGATTTGATAGTGGATGAAGTTTCTCTCAAACTCATGATGGGACTACTCTACCATGGTTAGAGTTTGATCCCTTGTTCAGGATGTGGATCCATCCGGTGATGTGTTGATGATTTGAGTTTAGGAAATGTTGTACCCTTCATAGGGTATCAAGACCATGCCCAAGTACTCATTGAGGACTACATACCATATGTGGTACTCCCTGGACATGATTCTTAATAGATTTGTTTGATCTTAGTCATTTAAGTAAAGCTTTTGAAAAAGGATTTGGAATGGGATTTTCCTCTTACACACTCCCACCAATTCTAGAGTCCTTGAGTGATAATTGGTAGTTTAGAGTTTCCTAGAAATTATGAAAACTAACTTTGGGTTAAGGCTAGTGTATCCTTGGGATATAGCCAGAGCATTGGCATGGACAAGACTCCATGTTTGAGATAATGAAGAGACAAGAAATCCTCCAATAATAGTCATATTGAAGTATCAGATAAGCAGTTCAGGTTAAGGATTGGGTGGTGATTGAGTGTTTAGTGGTGGGAGTCTATTCAATATACTCACGCCAATAATAACCATAGACGATTCTTTCCAAAAAAAGAGAGATAAGAGTCAGAGTTGTGGGTTGATTCATGGAATGGATGACTATGAACTGATGAAGTCTGGTGTAGTATGAAGTATAATTCATATCGTCTCCTTACATACCCCTATTCTTATTGATGAAAATGTGAGTTATTCATTCTATTATATTTTTATTGAGGCTATAAATTTCGGTGGAACTCTATACTTAACCCATGTCAGCTAGATAATCTCCCCTAATGAATGCCATGTATCAATCACACATGATGAAATGCGTTTGACCTTGATGTAGGAGGATATCATTCATGGTATTCCATCATGGAGGCAATGAGACCCAATTGTATCATCATTAGTAAATATGGAATTCCCATTTCTATCATTGTGATCCGATGTTTAGTTTCCAAGATAAGGAAATGAACACCCCTGTGGTTATGAATACCCCACGATTATAGAGATTAGATCTAATCCTTACGAAGTTTTAGTTGACTACCCATCAGGTGGTATGTTTTTCATATTTTAGTTACAAGTGTATCATAGGATTCAAATTTTGTGTTTGTGAAGGATCTCATGAATTTTTTAAAGAGGGTGACCCATAGTTTTCCATCAACAGAGGACTGGGGTATGCAATAACTTTCATTCTAAGGGTATCAAATGAGTGGTACTGTGCTACAAAATAATTCATGTAGTTTAACTTAAGGGTTATCCCCAAAGGTTGTAAACACATCATCCACTCCCCCTAAAAAGGTGTCTTTCCTTTGATATCCATTTTGGGCATATCGATGGGAATTTCAGTAATGATCATCTATTAAAGAGTATGATCCTTGATGCAGTTTGTTAAGAAGAGTCTTTGGTTGTTCTCATTATGTAGTGATTTTGGATATGAAATGAAGGATGTATCCCTAATGTTTGTGGGTTTATATTGGTAGGTGTTATTCAGGGGTATGAAGCTGACATAGTAGGGTTATCTGAGCGGACGAGACCGTCTACTCCAGATAGTGGTGGAATGGGTCACCGATCTGAAATAAAAAATGGCTAGGTATCTTAAGGAGCATGGTGTTGTTCCTTTAAGTCCTCACAATTAGTTTTCACAAAAGAATGGAAATAATCCAACCAATTTTTTTTGAAGTTTAGATAATACTTATTTGGGGTTGAAAATGTGGATGTGGAGTTTTCACTAATGATGAGTAAGAAGGTAGTGTTGTTCTTAAACCGTGTTCTTGCATCTTTGGTTTATACACCTTATTAGCTATATATGATGGGAAAGCTAGATCAGACCCTAGAGAACATGACCTAGAAAATCTCCACGAGTCAATATAGAATTATGTTGTGGTCAATTGGGGTATTTGATGTGGATAGACTTTTTCTATATAATAGTTGTCTGGAACGCTCTTAAAGGTGCGGAGTATAATAATCACATAGGAAGTAATCATAACAATGAACCATTTTGAGTGGATATCATAGGTTCATGATTTCACCTTTTCTCATGATGCTAGGAGACCTTTAGTTTAGGAAAAGGTATGGGTTTTGATGTTTGTCGAGATGTGCATGAGGAAACCCTATGCTTTCTCTAAAAGTGATACTTTAGGAAAATCTTGAATCAATAGTGCTTGTCATGTTGTTGCATCTTTGGTGAGAAATATTTGGTGTGTGTGGTGTAAGAGTAGGTCCTTTCCCTATATGGTTTTATTCAAGCACACATAGAAGTAGGGGACACCATAGGCAAATTAATTATATGTGAGGATGGGTTATCTTTTCACATGAGGTATTTTTATGAGCTTCTTGGTTGGCATCTCAAGTTATTTTTTTCCATGTACAAAATGTTTAAAGTTGGGGAGGATGTAGGAAATTGTATTTTTTTCTTGATCATGGGTTAGATTATTTTTTAGTTTTGAAGTCCCAAGTCCATAAAAAGGTAAATTTGTAATTTCATAATAGTAAAAAACCTTATAATTTTTTTGGTCATTTCATTGGTCTCAAAATGTGGTATTTTCTCTTACGATAAATTTTATTAATTTTTTGAGTTACATGAAATTCAAAAAATTATTAATATTTATTAATAAATAAATGTTTATTCCATGAGAATTACTAATTGTATCTCCAAAAAAAGATCTCATATAAAAATCACAATATCACGGTTGTGTCTATAATAAAGTGTTTTGCCTAGGAGAGGTAAAAATTATGAACTTGAGTACCGAGCCATAGACCGAGTGTTTTTTGGTCTTTATTATCATTATTATTATTATTATTATTATTATTATTATTATTATTATTATGTTTTTGTTGTTGTTTTTGTTGTTGTTGTGGGTGGTGATGTTGCGGTGACATTTATCAGTGACATGAAAATGGTATGTCATGTTGGGATGACATATAAAGTTAGATGTTTTGTTGTGGAAATCTATTTTTAGATAGATAATAAGTTTTAATCATAGTATTTAATTCATAGATCTTTGAGGGAAATTTTTTGGAAACTTTAATATAGAAGTTAAGGAATAATATAATTCATTCCCTCTCCTCTATAATATATTGCATCATTGGAAGGTTATAGAGAAATATCAAATTCCCTATCCTTTTTTGTTTGGTGATGCTTTAAAAAAACTATCTCACCCTTTCTACACACAGGAGAAGAGTTTCATCATGATTGTGGTGTTAATGATGAACAAAGATGATTGAATAATCATCAAGCATTGAAAAATAACTAAAGTGGTAAGACATTTTATTAATTTTTCCACCCCATTCTTCGTGTGCTTGACCACCTTCTCTAAGATCAAACCTATTAAAAGTTATTATTGAAAGTAATGGGATATGAGAATATGATAATAAATTGAATAATCACTAACTTTATAATTATGTTAAATAAAATAGGATTCCAAAAAATGGTTTCATAGTACTATGAGATTTGATTATTTGGGAGGAACCATATGGTAAATTCGATTACATTAGTTACAATTAATATTGAGAAATTATTTGTATAAATGAAATTCCATGATTAAAGTTCAATAATCTTTTGTAAATGAATTAATTGAGATTAATAATAATTTTATTCCAATAAATATTATTAATTTGGTTAATGGATTCTTTTTATGGTTAAATTGAAATATTAGCATTGAATTAATGTGAAGAAGAAATAAATATTTTTTTTTCAAAATTCATTATTTTTACCATGATAATGGGTTCAACAAGTGATAAAATTTTTTAGAAACCTAAGGACCATTGATTTTTTATTTACCTGCTCCAAAATGTCATTGTTGTAATCACTCCAAATATGAGATGGAAGAAAATGAATTTTTAAAGCTGGATTGGGCATCTATTATCTGGTCGTTCCTTGAGGATTTCCCATGTATCCATCCTTCCTTTGAATCCTTTGATGTTTCTCTTTCATCATGGATTGAAGTTATAGGTTTATTAGTTAATCTTGGTACTGTACGTAAGGCAGTGCTCATAGAAATCTTTTGGGTAATATGAGGCTTCTAGAATGAATTTAGGATTCATGGAAAGTGTTATAATAACTATCATCAGAAATAGAAGGCACTCTTATTGATTTATATATTTCTATTAGTTTATGTCGTAATATTCTATGAAAAAAGTACTTTGGTTTTCATGGAATTTATTTAATGGATAATGGCAGCTCAGGCCGTTGATTCCAATGGTCTCCTCATGTTTTAGGCTTGAAACTCAACTCAGGAAACTCTTGCTCCAACAGAATTATGTGTGGTGGGGGAATTGTTCATTACATCAATGACTCAGTGAATTTGGCCTATAGTGAAATATATGGTGAAGGTAATCCTCCCTAAGATAAATACAAAGCTCTTCATAGCGGCCTTTATATTTTCAAATATATGAGTATACATATCTCTATGGTGGAGTCTAATTCTTCATTGATAATTAAGTACATGAAAGGTTCATGTCTAGCCTCTTGGTCTATTGAGTATATCATTCAAGAATGAAAAGAAATTCTTGATCATAATGTAGTGATATGACACACTTGACATGAGGTAAACAACAGAAGTTAATCCAATCATCTAAATGTTTTTTATTTATTGGTCTATCTATTCTTGAATTATAATTTAGTGGTGACTGGATATTCTCTTGGCCTTCACCACTTTACACTACCATGATCCTAATACATTTCTTTATTTTTAATAAAAAAATATCTTTTAGTCATATGATAATATTATAAATAATATTATTTCTTCAATCAGAATCCTTACCATTGGATGTGAACTAAAATGTAAATGCATGAGATTCATGTACACATGCATATTATGCATGAATTATATATATATAATATATGATATTATATATATAGTGTGCATATAATTATCATGAATATAATGAATTACTATATATATATATAATATTATATTAATATTCATGAGATGAATATGTGAGTTGCATGCGATGCAACTTCTTGTCCAACTTCTCCCAAATGGTTACATTAAAGAAACAACCTAAAGTTGCTTCATTAATTGATTTTCATTCATTTTTTGAAGTGATTCCAATGAATTAATATCCAATGGATAGAAACAAATATGATTTATTATAAAGTGGGATCCTCGAGCTTTGGATACAATAGAAAATGGAATCCCATCCTATTTTGTGTGTGATATGTGTGAGACACTACTAATACTGTTAAAATCTCCTCTTCCCGAAACTTCATTTATGTCATTTGAGAAAAAGAAAAAACCCCTTCATATTTTGGGTATCCACACAAATCATACATGGATACCTTCACCAGTGTATTCCCATGGAGGCAGAGTCCTTTTTTAATGCTCTCTGTGATCTTCCTCAAGCACAGTTTATCTAAGAAAGGAGATAAAAGCTACTATAATAGGAGATTAAAAAGAACTCTATTTTTTGGATTATTTATGTGTTTATTTATTGAAGATATATCTACCTATGTTTTGGGTTTTTTTACACTTCCAATTATCTTTATATGGTCATACAAAACCCATTAGTGGTATTAGAGGGAGGTTCATTAAGAATCCAACATTATTTGATCACCAATTTTCAAGAAAATCAGAACTACAATTGAGTTGTAGTGTTTTTGAAAAAAAAATCTATTTTTGAGTACCCATATAAATAAATAGGAAGTTTTATAAAGGTAACCCCTAAGTTACCTTTATACCAGGATTAGAATTTATAATTTACCCTTACATGATTAGGATATGTAAAGGAAACCATCACCTACATAAAGGTATCTTGTAACATAACCTTACTTTAAAGAGTTTACATAAAGGTAACTCATTACATACCATCACATGAAGAGTTCATATAAAAGGTAATACCATTATGTGAGGAATATCCGTAAATGTAATCTTCTTATTATCATTAAGAAATAGTTTTTAATTGATCTATGTAAAGGAAACCTTTAAATTAGCTTTATATAGGCTTTTGAAAACATTCATTACCCATACACAAAAAGTTTCAACATAGTTATGTAAAGGAAATGAGTCTGTTATCTATATATAGTAGTTGAAAAAGGATTAACTTAAGGTAAAAGGGTTTACCTTTATGCAGTGAGTGGTTCCTATGTAAGGGTTGACAAAATACATGTTAAAATTTATCTTTAACATATATTTTGATAAAAATAATTTATAAAATGTATATAAATCATTATAAAAGGTATTTTGCAATATTTTAATTTATAAGGAATCAATTAATTAATTATAAATAGTTTATAATTAATTAAATAAATATTTATGTAAAATTTTCCCCAAATATTAAATGTTAATATTTTAAAATACCATTTGGTAAATTAAATGGCATACCATACGATCTAGAAATAAAATATTTATTTAGAAATAATGAGAGGTGATTTATAAAGTGTTTATAAATTGAAAAATATATGATATTTAAATTATATAAAATGTTTATATAATACAAATTTAATTATAAAATTTTTATAGTTTATGAAATATCATATAAATTCTATATAATATGAAATATAAAAGAGATCATATTATAATGATTATAAAATATTTATAATGAGAATTTATTTATGACTAGTTCATAAATGTCACATGTTTTGGAAAGTAAATAAATTGTTTATTTATAATTAAATTTCTTTGATATTCATGTTTAATAATTTTTTTATTAAATATAAACATTTTTATAGCCATTTATATGATAAATTCATTTTAGGATAGAGCCTTGCATATCATGATAGGTTTGATATCATAAAATTTAGATTTCATCTACCTTGAAATTAGTTTCTAACTATAATTATGATATTGAAAATAGTTTTTGGGAATAGTTTGTTCATATTAGGTGTTAGAGTTTTCAGGAATTGAATTCTCTCTTGAGTAAAGTCTCTCCGGGTGGAGGTACTTGGGGTTGGAATAACTACTTTCCTAGAGGCTTATGTATTGTGCTTATTCCTCTAAAAAGTGAATCCCCATGAGTGTACTTTTAGAACCCTCCACCCCAGGGAACCCCCTCCCCATGAAGAGGTCACTCTAAAGAGATCCCCAACTAGGAAGAAGCTATTTCTATTTGATATGATAGAGCATCCCTCAGGGTGAAAACCCGAGCGGTGATGGTTCGACACAACAATCCGTCAACACAGGTGGGATGTGCCCTTCGGCCCACCCGGTTCAGATTTAGGTGACCCGAAAAGGTGAGTAGATCTGGGGGAAAGAGAAATTATCCCAAACCTGGAGGCTTATGTATTGTCTAGGAAAGTGAATGGGGTTGGGTATCTAGTGCTCTGGGCTTACTCATGTGGAGTTTTCCAATCTCATATAACTCTATTCCTTTACATGAAGCATTCATGTAACTTATATATATGATGCATTTTTATATGTATGAATATACTTACCTTTCTTTTTTGGGTGAGTAACATAGACTTGTGGGTTGTATAAAGAGTTACACATTAATATGGTGTGAACTCATAAATTTTCTGGTTAGAAAAGGGATTTTGAAAACTAAATCATTCAAAACATGTATACATAGAAGAAATAAAACATGAAATGTCAATGATTACATATTATGTAATGTTTATGAATTTAATATGCATATGTTGTATATTAAATTGGTGAGACTTTAAAAGAAAAATCCATCAAATACTAAGTGTCAGATTCCTTATAAGGAAGCACTTGTCAAAAATTCATTCATCTAATCAAGTAGGTTATTCTATAGCTGGGTTCTCATTGTGTAAGGGTAGAAAGTAATGGGTGACACTAGAGTATCCTCGGGTTGGTCTTCCATATATGGGTTCCGTTGAATTTACCTTTGTTATCCTATTTTTGGAATTTTCTTTGGGTTACACTAGCTGATAGACCTTAATAGGATTAAGTTACCAGAGTAATAAAGTTGAGTTAATTCATATGATGAATTTGGATAAAGGGTTATATACTCATCTATTCAAGAGTCTCACTTGTTGTGATTGTGATGACACCCTACCTAAATAACCAAGTGGTGAGAGAAACAACATATTAAAATCATCACTTCATGAAATATGGATCTTAGATCACTAAAAAGATATGATTTATAGGGTTATCATTTTAGTGGGAGAAATTTTATTTAAATACCCTAATGAAAAGTTATAATACATAATACTCACCCACTGATATGTATTTATTATAGATTTTGTAATACTTCACAATAATAATATTGAGAACATTAATAGGTATGACCTATAAAATTGTTAAATATTAGCATCTAGGAATGATATGTGTTCTATAGGATGTTACTCCAAAGTATGTTGGTTGTATTTGTTTTCAGTATGTCAATATGTTTGTAGAATAAGTTACTTGGATAAGTTTGAGAGAAGATCTATTTCTTAGTTTAGAGTAACATTATCAAATTTGATGATGCTTTACCGATCCTCAAAGCCTTTAACATAACGACTACTCAATTTATTCATGATTCCAGTTGAGGTTTTCAAAAGAAAGATTATTAAGAAAAACAAATATGTACTGAATTGAGGATAACAAAACAAGTCTACAGGAAGAAGTTATCTAAAATAAAATTTAGCAATACAAAGTTCAATTTATAAAGACTTTACAAAGTTTGTGTTACAAAGTTTGATTTGAAACTGTATAAATTTCAAGTAACAAAGTTATGGAGTTGTGGCTGTATAAAGATTAATATATAAAAATTATGTTAAGACCAATCAAAGAATTTATAATTATAACCGGAGGAGAGTTTTTCAATCCATTGGATCGAGAAACATGAGGATTTCACTAGTCTGAGTTTAGAAAATAAAACTGATCAGACAAAGATGACCAGATGAAGGAAAGCTTGTGATTGTACCAGAGAGAGAAAATCCATTTTATCATAATTTTTTTATTAATATCACTAGTTAGAAAATATTAAATATCACTAGATCGATTAAATTATATAAAGAAAAATCTAAATTTCTATTGAGCGAAGGAAAATACAAATTTATACCAGATGAAGAATAGTAAAACATTGTATTGGATAGGGAAAAGTAAAAATTTGTAATGGATGGTTAATTCCATGTATTACATAAGATGGAGAAAACTAGATGAAGTAAATTATTTGAGTTTATCAAAGAATCATTTTTGAATCCATCAAACAAATTTCCATGAGTACATCGGATGGAGGAAACATGTAAAGAGAAACAGATGGAGGAATATTGAGTTAATCATAGTGAGATTGTTAGATGAAGAGGATTGGACATAGAAGTGTTGTATATATTATAGATGGAGGAAATCTTATCAATATTAATAGATGGAGAATCATGAGATTTTTTATACATAAAAAAGACTTAAGTTACTTTACATAAAATTTTTAAATTCAATCATTGTGATGATGATGTGCTATAGTTTCAATGTTTGTAAATATAGATTAGATTTGAGGAAGTTATGAAGAAATAGTAGACACCTAGATTTAAGTAATTCATTATGAAGTTTGTTGACTCCATGTTTTTCAGAGGATTTGATGAAAGTATGAGTATATAATGGGGAGAATTCTCTTTGTTAGTTCTTACTATTTTGGTTATGAAAAGTGAAATTGTTGATGTTTTTGAGAGAGTATAGCATGAGTTGCGGACAAATAATTCAATTGGATGAAGAAGATATGTATTAGATGAAGATATATTAAATGTAGGTGTATCATACAGAGGTGGATTAGATATAGGTACATCAAATAGAGTTGTATCACACATAAGGAGTATTAGAAAAAGGTGAAACAAACTGATGGGTACCAAACAAAGCATACAGAACAAAGAATATCATATGAAATATTGGATGAAGTTTCGATACCAACTAACTCTTTAGATAGATGATGAATATCTTGAGTAAGTTTTAGATTATAAAAGGTAATACAACATGATTTTTTATGAAAAACATTTATAGAATAAGATATTTCAACACTAGATCAACACTGAAGAAGGAGCTTATGGTTAGGGGGTATAACTAGCTGCTGGAGGCTTATGATTGGGGAGGGGGATATAACCAATAACTAAAGAATTTTTTAAACTGGGGGGTATAACTATTTTATGAAGTTTCTAATTGTGGGGGGTATAACCAATTACTATTGAATTTAGTAGAGAATCCATGATGGGGGTATAACCAACATGAAAAGGAGTAAGTCATATTGACCGAACCATGTGAATATCATGCGCTGATCTCTTTCATTATATTTACTGCACATGAGGTTAGGTTGATCGATATCTTTGAGAGGAATTAGAACTCTAATAAGTTTCATAGATTATTTTTTAATGAATAATACATAAAAAGAATGTTACAAGTTATTAAACCCTCCCCCTCTTAGTGATCTTACACTAACTTGGACACTTCAATTGGAATTAGAGTGCATGTTACCTTTAAAATATTCAAATATCTAATGAGTATGGTGAAAATAAATTTAGTTAACAACATTTTTGTTTCTGTATTAGATGGAATGAACTATCATAGTTAGAGGAATGGATGTTACCCTACCTTATATCTCTTAGTATAGAAGTTAGATATGCAACTATAATGGGATTTCCTCCCATTAATGAGGTTATTATGATCATTGATAATTAGATAAATATGGAAGTAGATGGAGAAAACTTAAAATTCAATTTTTATAGATCTCTATGGTAAGGTTTATAATATATTTTTGGAGATTCCAACTACTAAATAGATGTGGGGTAAAATGAGAAGTAGTTATGAGTGAAATGTAAAAGTCAAAGAGGCTAAGTTACAAATATGGAGGAGTAGATTTGAAGATATCAGGATAGATACTGATGAAAATATTTATGAGTACTTTACAAGGGTCAATGAGATTTTTATAAATATCAAAGGTTTTGGTGAGAATTTGGAAGATTCTACTATTGTTAATAAACTGATATGAAACTTTCCAGATAGGTTTGATCCAAAAGTTTTAGCTCTAGAAGATTGAGAGGATCTATCTTTGGATAAAATTCATGATATTATTATAGCATCTGAGATGAGAAAAGAAAATACATTTAAGAAAAATACTAAGAAAGAAATATATTTTGAAGTTATGTTAAAAGGGAAGTTTAGAGATGAAGAAATAGAAGAAGAATCAAGTGATTATAATGCTGAGGAGGATGAAGAGGATTTCATAAAAAATTATTGCTCTTCTTTTTAAAAGACACAAAAGATAAAAATTCAAAAGGAAAAGAGAAACAATCTCTTCAATGTTGAAATTTGAATAAAAATGTACATTTTTTTAGTCAATTGTTTAAAGAAGAAGATCTGTGATTTTATGTCAATAGAAAAAAATAATAAGTCCTAGAAAAAACATCCACTCATATGATAATAGCCATCAGTTCGGGGTAAAATAGATGAAATAGAAGAATTAAACAAAATCTCCCAAAAATAGGTTTTATTAGAGATAAAAGGAGATTGATCACTTGATAAGGATAGAAAATAATAAGGGAAGGTAATAGAGTTATAACCTTACTTTAGGCTCAAAATCACTTAAAACATGAGTCAAAATGACCATGGAATGAGGGAGATTAGCTATGGGAAGTGGAGAGTGTGGAGAGGGGCATGTGTGCAGGATTTGGGATGAAAAAGGAAAGGAGGAAACATGGGGGGGGGTTCAAGTTAAATTACAAAAAATAACCTTAAAAACCCACCCAAGAACCCACTGGCTAGATGTTGGACTCCACCAGCTAGTCAGTGGATCTAGGTAACCTATACAGCCACTGTTCATCCTAGAGATTGGCCAATGGTCTCTCACTGGCAGGCATATGGATATACAGCTGGCCTGTGTGGAACTTTAAACCCCCTTGTACCCTAAATTGCTCCTAAAACCTCTCATACTCTTGAAAGAATAATATACTAAGGGTATTACATGAGTTTTATCCAAAATTAAAATAGAATAAATCCTCAAGGGAGAACCTGAATTCTATAGTGTATATGCGATATTCTCATAAAAACTATGAATAAACTATATAAGTATAAATAACTACCCATTATTGATCCTTGGGTTCTAATGGACACATAGGATCAACCCAAAACTATTTTAGCTAGTTCTAAAGTGTCTCTGAGCATATAAATTAATCTATAAGCCATGTTATATTCTCTCTATCCAGGAAAAAAATATCATCCATAAAATTAGGGGTGTAACCACACCCTACCAAGAAATCAAGTTAGAAAGAAACTCAAGGGCATATCTATACCCTGTCGGGAAACAAGTATTTCAAAAACTCAGGGGTGTGCCTTAATGATATTGGGAAATAAATTCATTCAGAAACACAAGGGCATGTTTTCCCTTATTTGGGAAAGAAAATAATCTGGAGACTCAGAGGCATGTCTCTAACCTACCATGATAGAAAGTCATCTAGAAACTAAGGGGCATGTCTGCAACCTATTGAGAAAGAAATTTGAATAATAGAAGGAATGATTTATAGAACCAAGGATAATATCCAAGGCATCCCATGTATCTCAATACATCTTGATGGGGGATTTGTGTGTTACCCAAATCATCTCATAATACACATCTCATATGGTTTGGACCACTATTTAATCCCATGTTACATAAATTGATTCCACCTCTTAAGTTAATTACCTATCATCTCTATAACCATAACATGATTACATCATTTATTCAGGTTCTAAGATTTCACACAAAATAATCACTACCCCTTCCTTCTCATATGCTCTTAGGTTTCAATCCATCACTGTGGAACCCACTAGGATACCCTTGGTCAAATCATAAGGCATACACCCTACGTGGGTTCCTTTATCCTATTACGATCACTCAGGACCAATCCCATCACTTAGAGGGCATAACTTCCCTATACATCATCAAGATATTATAAAGGCCTCATTGGACTCCTATACAAAGTCATACTAGAACCTCTTATGGAGATGGCATCATGCCCATCATAACTCCTAATTTGATCCTAAGTTGGTCCCGACACACCAAACCTAACCATAATATTTCAAAGGTATGTTCACCTGGTAACTCACATATCTATGGTGGAGGAACACTCTCCCCATGCTCATCTCAACCATCCTAAAGGATCCAAGGAATCTCAAGATCCTACATGGCCAATCCCTTAGCCATCCATCTCAAGTCACCACATACCTATACTTGGAGGTCATAAAGGGAACCTATTATTAGTGTATCTATATATCATTCATTTTATAACATTTATTTTAAACCCTTTTGGGTATGTTTATCACAAGGAATACATTTATCACCTAGGCTTAGACCATCGGTGGCCAAGGTATCTAGCCGGTGCATAAGGTTCCATTATGGCCTTTGTCACTTTGTTCAGTCCATAATCATTTTACATTATTTAAAAGTATTCATTTTATTAAAAGGTTCTGCCACCCTATATAGTGAGACCACAATTCACATTCATATATAAACATAATGCATTATCCCAAGATATATGTTCCAAGGGCCATCTACCTCAATAAATAAGTTATTCTCCTATTAATGCACAACCTAATAACTCTTGGTCAACCTCATCCAAGTCCATCTGGCCATTGGCCATCCATATGAAGACCTAACCTAAACTAAGGTGTCCAAATCAATTAATTATTACAAAATTTTAATTAATTAAATTATTAATAATATTTCTACAACTTTTGGTGATTTGGTATAATCCTTGAATAGATCACTACGATACATTACCACACTATGACTGAAACATACCACCCAAGAAAGGTTTGTGGCATAATATTATCACCATCCTAAGAAAAATTACTATTACATGACATTTATTCAATATCAATCTTAATTAAATTTAGGTAAAAACAAAGGATAAATTATATGATGATATACCTTTAAGGGAATGACATGCGATAACATGAAAACATTGTCTAAGGGATTTGTCTAGCCAATCCATGGGGAAGACCCATGATTACAAGATGATTACAATATGATATGGTAGAATAATATCTCAAATACCTAACTGGGTCACCCAAATTAGAGATAAAGGAAGAGAAACCTAGAACATAGGATAAAAGAGGGAGATACTGACCTCAAACACCAAGAAATTATAAAAAATACACCCCAAACAAAATGGGAATAAAAGGAGGAAGGATGGAGGATCCCTTATAGTAATTTCATGTGATATGGATAAAGGAGAGGGCTGTGGATTAAATTACCATAAGGGTAAATAGGTGAAATCCCACTTTTTAAAAAAATAATATACCACACAATTTTCCAAACTATGCACCAACTGTGTGGATGACACTATCTCAAGAAATCCACCTTTCATGGATTGGACACATATTTTATAAAAACATGAACCCACCATAAAAAACACCACTGAACTTGAAGTATATGTTTGATACAGTTTCTATAAAACCATGAAACAACCATGCACCAAGTCCCAGATATAACCCAAGCTGCATGGTTTACTTGAAAATATTCATGGTTCACCCTTAACTGTGCACTAAGAATGAAAAATAACTACGAATAAAAAAAAAGAACTAGAAAAATACTCACATAAGGGTAACTACATACCTTTCTCTCAATCATTCAACCCAAACCATTCACTAGGGAAAAAATCCACCAAAACTTCTAAATTTTAACACAAAGCTCCCAACAATTTCCAGATTACCCAAGGAACCTCTTAGGCCCCAAACCATATTGAGAAACAACATATTGGGATGATTTATCTCTTGAATTATCGATCTAAATCCCATTTCTCAAAAAAAAAAACGCTCACTAACCTCAAAATTTAAATTCCCTTGGGAATTCACAACCCCAAAAGAGATAGATTTTTACAATCCTAAACTTCATCAGTCATTAATTCATGATCAACTCTCTACATTTTTTCCTCAAACACTAAATATGATTTTTCTCAACAAATCTAGACACATGGCATAATATTCATCAAAACCCATGCCACATGCTCATCACTATCATTACCAATATTGTAATTGTTCTAAATGTCCCCCTCTATCCCAAGACACTAAGGTATCACCAACCGATTAATTCAGAGGATTGCGGTGCTTCCCATCATAGGACTTAGGTCATAAATGAAAATACCAATACATGCTTCTCCCTAATATCAAGATTACCTATAAAAAAGAATTTACAATAGTCCATCAACTCTCTTAGTGGAGTTTCTATCTCACTACATCCTATTTCACAAAAAAAAATTGGTTGCTCCTCTTATGGATGAACATTATCAAAAACACTCAGCTACACTGACCGACATGCTACCTAAACTCATAATCATGATTCTTAAATACTCATAGGCATATTGAGATAACCCAACATCCACAACAATGTCTGAACCTAAAATTAAATGTAATTTCACTGTTGTCTCCTCAACCAACCCAACCAGATGGCATGCTATCTCCCTGAGAACTAGCACACTATAAATTTAACACACCCTTTAATCACACCCAATATATCCCAAGATTGATACCAATACACAAACTTTATTCGATATCACATCTAAACCTCATATCTATTATTCTGTAAGGAACCAAATAAAACTAGATCTATTTTCACACTAGTATCCAAATGCCTCCTTGTCCATCCACTAATTGTTCTCATTACACCCATGACTCTACCAAGATAAGGGTCAATCCACCATGGATTATACACCATCCATTACTACACATAATGAAAGGACATGGTCATGTTGCTTGTAACCAAGAACCAACCTAAACACCAATAGCTACTTGTACATATATCACTAGGAAAATCATCCTCTGAATCCACCAAAGTTTCATATTTAGTGAGGGATACACCCTCCAACAACCCTTGGTGTAGTCCATACCACATGGTTTCCCTTATACCTCTCATCGATCGTAAAATAAAATAGATCCATATCACATGTGTGTTGCTCATCCTAAGCCACACTCACCCATCCCATTATCCCCATCCAGCATCCATCCACATTGTCACTATCCATATCTGAGGAAACATTCTCCATTATCATCAAAACACAGGGAATATGTACACTGAATAATTTCATCAAATCCATTGATACTAGGCCTATATGAAATCCCTAATTGAACCATAACCAATGACTACTGTGTATATCCAGTGCATACTACCTTGATCACATAAAAACCCAATGGGTGTATACTCCCTAACACCCATCCACATAACCAGACTCAGACTGCCATGAATCACACATTATCAAACCCAGTCTCATGATATTGTATCATTTTCTATGACCCAATAAATGTGAATTCCATCTAATTAGAAGCATCTAAGTGATTTATTTCCAATGATTTCAGCATCTCACCCACACTAAGGCCAACCACGTGATCACTTGGCAAGTTCATCCAAGAGACCCGAGATCAAATCCAGGTGGAGACATATTTCCAGGTTACTATAGACACACTATAATAATTACTATTCGGTACTGTATCAGCTGAAACTATTCATCCATATGGGCTTCTGGGCCACCGGTTTGGTCCTCGGGTCCTGTATGTTCTTTAAGCCACCCAAGGACTTTGGGCTAGTTGTCTCTCAAGGCCTTCAGGCCACCTTAAGGCCTTAGGGCCACCCCAAGACCTTCAGGCCATGTGATTATGCAGACGTTACGGTCAGACTACAAGTGACAAGGCTCTAGATGAGGATTTAGGGTAGGCACATTCACTCGAGTAGAGCTAACCAGAATTGGAAGAACGAGCGGGTATGGCTTTGCCATCGATACCAGGCATGTGCAGAATTGCATAGGATAGCTAGCCGACAAACCCTGTGAAGGTGGAGTGATGATCATCATGACATATTCTAGGGAGGAGCAGTTCTAAGTTGTCTTATCTGGGTGATTCCCTTTAAGAACTATGGGTCATGTAATTGTCTCTGAGCCTTCAGGCCTTGTAAAGGTTCCACCTCACCCCTTGAAAGGTGGATTATCAAAAATAATAAAAAATGAAGGTCTTTGAGCCATTCGATCAGTCATCATGATACTAGAAACATTTACTCATGATATATCCATCATATATCCATGTAACCCCCAATTTGTTTTAGGTATTTGACCCTTTATTTATGTATTTTGAGCTTAAATAATGCTTGCATTGAGTTTTAGGTGGATCATGACAGTTTCAACATGTTTTTGAGGTTTTTCTGGAGGTGCACGGTTTGTGAATGGTTAGTAGAAACCATGAACCACCTCCAAAATACTGTGCAACATGTTTTGGGTGTAACTACGAAGGTTCATGGTTGGAATACAGTTGGGAAAAACCATGTGAGTGCCCATGGGAAACCATGCAGCTTGAAAGAGAGGGAAAATTATGGTTGGTACACAGTTTTTCAAACTATGTGAGTAAACCATGTGAGGGGTGGCCTTAGGGTTGTATCACTATAAGATTGGTTCAAAATTTTCAAAATTGTGTGGGAAAACAGTTAAAATTTTAGTTGGCACCCTAAAAATTGTGGATCTAATCCAAATTAAGTCTTATAACCCTCTTTAATCCCATATTCTCTTAGGATCCAAAATTCCCTTTGCTCCTAAGGTATCATAGACTTTTCTTTTTGATCCTAAAGAAATTATTAGGAGAATCAAAGTGTTTTGGAGACCCAAATTCATCATTAAGTCATCTATCTTCACTATTATTCTCAGATATTTTCTTCTCATCTCTCCCAAAACTATAAATCTAATATGTAGAGGATAAATCCATGTTCATTGATGAAGATATTAATGATATATTCTTTAATTTATTTATGGGAATAATATCCAAGCTTTGATATTTATAATTTTAGTATCATTATTCATTTTCACCAATTATTGATAGGTAGGTGGAATCTATTTTAACCCTACATGACTTAGAACTTGAAGGCCTTGTTTTCATTAAATTATTTGATTGAAATTGTGGTGAAAACCTTCTGTGATTCTTTTTGCAAAATCCCTTTTGGGTTATGGATTAGAAACTATGAAAAATTGATTAGTTTTAGGAAAAATATTTGGATATAATTTTAAAATGATGGTTCTAAAATGATGGTTTCCTTTTGATTCATTTAAATCATTTGTTAAAATGATTTAAATAAAAAAATTCTTTTATTTATAATGGATTGGCATGATTTTTGAATAATAATTTTGGCATTTGTTTATTGGGATGTATTATGGTTGTAAAGTACCACCATCAAAGTGGGATGAAGTATAAATTTGTAGTTTCTCTCTCAATAGTGACACCAAGCATGAGTGTGTGTGTGTTTGTGTGTGTGGACATGGGAATGAATATAGAAAATTAATGTTAAATGTTTTTATGGGTTTCATTTAACATTTCCACGAAACTTTATTTTAGTTTTGGTATAAAATATTTAACTAATTTTAATGAGTTTTATATAAAATTTTATAAGTGGTTCTTGTCCTAGTGTCATGAGTTGGGATGTATTTGGGGAAGTCCTTCTGAGTTTGTACTCACCCCCTACCCAGGAACATTGGTGCGTTTGCATATATCTTGTATTAGTACACAAGTAAATATAAGGCATCTCATTTATCTAGTGATGCACTTTGATACCATGGTAATGTCATGTGAAATTAGTGCTTCGAGCTAGATAAGGAGTTTCAAAATGATGCCACTTTTGTGTCTTTGGGTTTTGTTGTATTTTGGTTCTTTTGGTTATTTTTTCATTTTCATTGGTACTTTGATTTTATTGTACTTAGGATATGTATTGGTTGTATTGTTTATTCATGCATCGTATAAATGATTGGAGTTTTATTTTTCATGTTCAACTAGATGTTTTATATTTAAATATAAAATCATCCACCAACATTCCATGAATCCCTTATAATTTATTTAGAGCCTTTGGTGTCTTGGAGATTTTACCTAAGGCCAATAGAACCTCTGCCTTTTCTCAAGCCAATGAGGAGGGGTGAGATGTTACAAATGGTATCAGTTTTATTCATTCCTTAAGATGTAAATGATATTAGTTTTTTGGTCCTTGAGTTGGAAATGGTTGTCTTGTATATCTATTGGGATGTTAGAAAATAAATAGGTATTTTAGAACTTGAAATGTATAGCATAAAAAGATATATCTTACCTTTTTATGTTTAACATCATGTTACTAGGGTGTTTATGTACAAATTTGTTTTAAGAAACTTTTAGGTGTTGTCACCTCATCATCATGGGTTTAGATAATGAGTGTTTCATAACATTTATTTTAATTAAGACTTCCCATTAGGACTGAATTAATCATATTCAGTTTTATGGTCTATAAAAAATGGTTGAAAGTGATTTAAAATGGTTGGATTTTTATGAGAATGAATGTGGTTTTTATTGATATATTAATTTGAAATTTTTAATCCTTCAATTTTTTATGAGTGAGAACTAAATGCATTTTGTTTTGGTTATAGTAAATGGAATCATGTAGGCATCGTAGAAACTAATTGGAAGAGGTTCCTGAAATTTTTGTTACACCTGAGCCATAGGTGAAACAACAACTTTTAAAAAGTATTTTCTAATAATTTCATGCCATATAAAGAGGTTATAAAAATGATAAGCCTTGAAAAGTTGACCATTCATGTAACATCTCAACCCTAATTCCACTAAATGGTGCCCTGAGATGGTGGGTCACATGGCCTCAAGCACACCTCTCCATATACCATTGGACACCGACCATCAGCAATGACATAGGGTGTGTCTGTGGGGAGAATATAGCCACATGTCAGAGTGTACCACAATGGAATAATAATAACAGTCAATAGTGGAAGCATATAATACCTGAGCAACAGAAGAAGAACAATCCATATGACAACAATAATAAATAAACAACACCAAATGTATCTCATATAGAAATGATGTGTAATGTCATGTCTCTAGAAATTAGGAAAATAGGTATACAATCATCCAATATGATATATGTATCAAAATACCAAAAATAACAAAAAGAACTATCTCCAGAGAGAATCACAAGCCCCAGCTCGGTCTTGTGCTCCCCTTCTACTAAGCACAACCAATTAATCATTATATAATGGGCACTTTCCTTGGCCCCTACCTGTATCCAAGAAGTTTTTATGGGTACCCAATGATGGACCAAAAAGAGTGTGAGATAATACTTAGTAGGTCACCACTAACACTGTCTATAAAAAATATAGTATGTGTATAATATTCTATAGTGGTGTGAAATACATAACATATATGGTAGTAATAAAAGTGAAATTCCCATGGAAAAAGTAATAACTGTAAAGTGATATTGCGTATCTAAACAAGTCTCCCTAAAAACAATATCCAAGTGCCCATATTAAGGGAAATAATAAAATATAAATAAATTATAAAAGGTGTCCAATCTAATAATTGTAAGTTGAAATCCATACCAGGGATATCTATAAAACATGACAAAAGATCTACCATAGCCACACCGTACAACCAGGTGTAAAACAACTACCACAACCATGCCATATAATCCAATATATAATGTTCATCATGGACTCTCCATATAATCAAGTTATCAGCAAACGAACTCATAGTGTAATCAGAAGTGTTATACCATGAAGGGATAGATCCAATTTATAGAAGACCAAGGTATCCTCATAGAGAGCTAGGAGCATATTAATGGAATCTCGATAAATACTTGGGTGGAGTCCAAGGATAATTTCAACAACACATGTCCAATGCAAGTCCAAGTAATCCAGATCCAAGGGTTATCAAGTCTCTACGTATCCTACAGAATCAAGACCCAAGGAGGAAACAGTTCCAAGGCATCCACTACCATAATCAAGATCCATGGGAGAAACATCCATGGAATCCTATAGAATCAAGATCCAAGGAGATCTTCCAAGGCATCCACTACCATTTTAACCCATCATCTCATTTTATAAACTTTCACATTCCATGAGTTCATGCTACTCATATAACAATTTCCATTTAACCAGTTTAATAAATCAATCCTCATGTATCACATGGAAAAGGAGGCACAACATTCTCTTAACAATCATTTAAATACAATTAAATTTACCTTTAAAAAGGACCCCTCAAGTAAGGTGAGATCATATGCACCCAAAATGGTGGTAAAAAAATAGGTAGATACAAAGGCACACCCTATGGGTGTCCTGGGTTGGGGCACCAACCTCTAGCAATCTCAAAGGTATAAGTGAGAAACCTAAACAAGTTACAATTCATTTAATTCAGTCATTCAATTAATTAAAAGGGAACCAATAGAAAGTTTAGCATGTGGGAAAACTAAAACTATGCTTATAAGACACCAAACCCCAAGGTAAAGGTATATACCACCCACCATAATTCTTTAGTAGAGAACCTGTCCAGTATCGATCTCTGATTCAATCCATATTTAGAGAAAAATGAAGAATGTATATAGAACCTAAATATAGGGCATATTATCTTGCACCCTAATAACTCTATCAATATGAAGTAAAAAAAGAATGATACAATATGAATGAATAACTCACTAGTGAGAATCCAACAAGACTGGCGACATTCAAATCAAAGTCTGGATCAAGAAATAGTGGAAAAAATTATGAAGATGGCATCAAAGGAGATCTAAAATGAGAGATGCTATCCAAAGGAGGAAATAAGAAATAGGTTTAGGTTTTAAAACATTTTAAGGGAGAAATAAAAATTTCCTCATGAAATATTGGGCCACATGGTTTGACTTCACGGTTGGCCAAACTGTGCACCAACCATGCACCCTTCACTATAATAAGGGGGGCCTCACATGGTTTCATGTGCACAATTTGCCTAACCATGTGCAAACCGTGACTTAGTGACTACCAAAAACTATAGATCCTCTTGTATGAGTGTGTGCCCTAGTATTCATGGTATTCTCAAACTATGTGGGATCCTAAAGCCCATTGTCTAGCCCCTTTCATGGTTAAACAAACCATTTAGCCTACCCTGCACGATTTCTACTAATTGTGAGGCCTACATTGTTTCTCCAAAATGTTTGACTTGAGAATCCTAACAAGCCACATACACCCTTGATATACCCATTATCACACTGGTTACTCATACAAGGCTATAAAAAATAATTTAAACTGAAAAAATACCCTTAACTCAAGAAAAACCTAGGATCTTATAATCTTCCCCCCATAAAGCAATTTGCCCATAAATTTCCCTCTCAAGTTGGTCAAGAATCACCTATGAATAACTCTAGTAACTGAGTACGTACATTAACCTACCACTCCCAAGTCTCAGATTGTAAACAGCTATTCTACCATATCAACCATACTAGAGGAATTTACTATCCTTAAAGAACCATCATGTTCTTATCAATAACATGTAGAGGATGCTCCTTGAAGGACACACCTTTCTGTAACTCCACATCATCCAAATATAGAGTGTGATATGGGTCTAAGTGATAATGGAACAACTGAGATACATGGAAGAGTTTATGAATTTCTTAGTACATATAAGGTAACTAAAAATTATAGGCTACCAGACTGAATCTCTCCAGAATCTCGAACGGCTCAACATATCATGGTGAAATCTTACCAGGTCTCCTAATTCTTCTGCATCCTAGCCTCAATGAGATATGTAAAAAGACCCAATACCTGACCTAAAACTCTATAGGTCATTGATAGAGATCAGTGTAATATTTCTATCTTGATTGTGTGGTATCCATCTATTTACGAATCACATGAACTTCCTCTAATGTATCCTGAACAAGACAAGGTCTGAGTAAAGATGCCTCACCTACATCTAACCAACAGAAGGGAGATCGACATGGACTACCATATAAAGTCTCATAAGGTTCCATTTGTATAGCCTCCTGATATATATTGTTTTAGGATAACACAAATAGGTGTATATGCCTCTCCCAAGAGCCCCCAAAAACTAAGAATCATGCTCGTAGCATGTCCTCAAGTACTTGAATCGTATGCTCTTACTAGACATCATTCCAAGGGATGTATTCCTTGATCATAAGCACCTGTATACCCAAATCCCTATTCGAACTATTCTAAAAATACTATGTAAACTGGGTGTCCATATCTGATACAATAGTATGAGAAAACCCGTGAAGTCTTACTATATCATGGATATACAAACACCCAAGATCATCCACTAATAATGTCTCTCTGATAAGTAGGACATGAGAAACCTTCAAGAGCCTATCTACTACAACCCAAATGACATAACAACCTCGAGGTGAACTCAGAAAACCAGTCATGAAATCCATCGCAACATCATCACATTTACACTTAGGAATTGGTAAATACTATAAAATCCCAGATAGTCGCTGATGTTCCACCTTCACTTGCTGATAGGTGGAACACCTTGTAACAAAACCAACTACCACACATTTAATTCATGACCACCAATACTAGTGATGTAAATCACAATACATCTTGGTAACTCTGGGACGTACTTCGCAAATTGAATATTGAAAGTCCCACATCATCTCCTTGCATACGTATGCTGGAGACCATACATGACTATGAATATGAAAAATTTCATCCTCAACTGTAGTCCAACATGGAGGTGTGACCTCACCTGCCACGCTCTCTTATAGGACTAGGACCTTAGTATCAGACAACTACCTCATCCTCAATCTATCCAGAAGAGTAGATATCATATCTAAAGATGAAAGAACGGTCTTTCCCTGACCATCCTGCACCTCCAAGTGCATATCATAAAACAAGTCCATAAGCTACCACTTTCTATTGGCCTCCTGAACTACCTTTATCTCAGTCCTCCTTCTTAGTGCATTAACAATTGTATTTCCCTTTCCAGGAATATAGGAAAGCTCGAAGTCAAAATATTATAGGTACTCAAACCACCTTCACTACCTCAAATTCAAATTAGGTGGTGTATATATATACTTGAGGGATATTATTTCCGTGTACACCAAAAAATGATCTCCCAGAAAATAATGTCTTTAATAGTGAAAAGCATGAAAAATTGCAGCTAACTCAAGATCATGCATCGGGTAATTTTTCTCATGTGGCCTCAGTTGATGAGACCCATACAATATGAATCTACCCCCTACATCAGAGCTACTCCTAGAGCGATACATGATGCATCATAATACATAGTGTAGCTTCTTTCCGGATCTATTAGAATCAAGATCTATACTAAAGTCAGCCTTTAGCTCTTGGTCTTGCAGGTATCTATCCATAAAAACTTCACAAACTTCTTAGTAAATCTTGTGAAAGGTGTTTCTAAGCATGATAAGAATTGTATGAATCTCCATTATTATCTACTTATCCCAAAGAAAATTCATATATCAAATATGTTCTTGAACTTCTCACAGGAAACTATATCTCTCACCTTCTCTAGGGTCAACTGATACTCCTGTATCTGAGATAATATGACCTAGTAATTGAATCTTATCCATCAAGAGGTGGATCTTTGGGAGTTTAGTATATAACTTATGCTCTCTCATTATATCCAAAATGATCTAAATATGTTTGGAATGGTCATGTTGATTGTGATAATACACCAAGATATCATCGTTGAATATCACCAAAAATGAATCTTGGTAATGATGAAAAAATCAATTCATCAATGCCATGAAAAATATTGGCACATTCATGAGATAGAATGACATAACCAAATACTCATATAGACCATACCTGCTACAAAATGCTAGGTGAGATATGTCTGAAAGAAACACACACACACCTGATGATAACTATATCTCAAATCAATCTTCGAGAAAACCTAAGCTCCTTAGAGATGGTTGAAGATATCATACCTCCGTGGAAAATAATACTGATTCTTAATCATCAACTATAATTTTCTACAATATACACATATACTGAGGGTACTATATGTATTTTTCACCAAAAAGACCAGTGAACTAGACAAATAAGTACTGGTTTGTATAAACCCCTTTTCTTTTAAGTCCTCTAGATACCTATTGAGTACTTGAAACTACATAGCATCCATATTGTAGGGAGGAATGGATATTAGTGAGGCTCCTAGAACTAGATCGATAGTGAAATCCACCAATCTATCTGGAGTTAAACCAAAAAATTCATCTAGGAAAACATCCCTAAAGCAATCAACCATTGGAGGAAAGTATGCCTGACATGCTCCCAGATCATCCACATATAAACTATAAATATGGGTTATCATCCATCCCATCCCACAATGCTTTGGTCCAATTCAGATTGCTTGGACATCCAATTCACCCTTTTGAATAAAAACATCACCCTATGGCGATGTGAAGGTCACCCTCCAGTCATAGAAATTAACATAGGATCGATAAGAAACTATCCAGTCCATATTGAGTATGACGTCAAATCCTATCATCTTGAGGAAAAAAGATCCCATACGAATTGACACCTACCAATCTCAATGGGGAACTCCCTATACTAGTGTATACCATTCGTTCTGATCCCCAAAGAAATATCCAATGTCATAGTTCCATCAAAAAACTAAACAACAAGCCCAAGGATTTCCAAAATATGTATAGATATGAAAATATGTGAATCTCATGTATCAAAAAAGGTTGATACTAGAATAGAGGATACTAAGATCATACCTATCACCATAGACAACCCGATGCTCTACTATTTTGGTGTAGGATATAAAAAATATATATATTCTGAACCACAACCCTGTGAAACAACATAACTACCCAGATTATGCCCAATATATTGTCTAGGTACAACTGGTGGATGTATCCCTCATCCATGACCACCACCTTTTCCTTACTGACCGGTACTACTCGCACTCCTAGTCTAATGTGGATCCATAAAACCGGCTCCTAAACCTAGAGTTTGAGTTGATCCCCTTCCACGAACTAATTTTGGGAAGGTTCTGTAGAAATTTTGGACGTGTACCATCCCACATAAAGCTTGGTACTCAATTGGGTCTCAATCACATTGATTCCTCATATGTCCCCATCTGCCACACTCATGAAAAAAATAGAGCTAATAGCACTAACATCTTGGCTTGTAATTATATCACAGGAAGCCTAAAAATGTTTATTCCTACCACTAGAATATAAACCACTAGGTTGAGAAGCTATAATTATCTACGACGTGCCCCTAACCCCCCTTAGGTTCTACTCTATAATTAGCACCTGATTCACAATTTTAGTAATAGTCATCAACCTGAACATGTTGAACTATGATTGAACAACATGCTTGGGACCTTCCTCAAAGAGTAACTCCCTAGATGGATCATCAGCATGATATATTTGTGTAAAATGATACAAATCTATAAAACTTTCTCAATATTCCATAATTGTCATCTCACCCTACTCCAGATGCATAAACTCACTGGCCCACTATGCTCTCAGAGTTTCAGGAAAAAAATAGTCATAAAACATGGATTGGAAATCCCTCTAAACCATATCTCAGAGCATATTAGACTCATTTAAAACACACCACCAACTCTTAGATTCTCCCCTAAGTATATAAGTCACAAGCTTCACTCTCCTCTTAGGAGGTGTATCCAGATTCTTGAAGATCAGAAAAGTAATCTCTAGCCACATCTCAGTAGCTTAAGGAACTCCATTCCATGAAAAATGGGTAGATGTTGTTTCTAGAACATATACGTCAGCTCTTCCATATATGAGGTAGGTTGTAGTACTCCCTGAAAAGTTTTCATATAGTGAAAAAACCTCTTGTGGAACTGTACCTCATCACATGTGTCTAGTGAAACCACTCGTGCCACAACTGGCACTACAGTAGGATCTACTAGTATCCCATGGCCTACAACCTTCGTAGCATGTTCATCACCACCCTCCTAGCATATGAATGGATATCATCATGGTGTGATGCCTCTAAAATTTCAAACACACGCCTCATAAAATATTTTTAACTAGAAGTTCATATCTAAATGTGTAGGATCAGTCAAATACTTTTTATAAATAGGTTATACGCCTCTACATACTCTTAAATTTAGGAATAGGTAAAAAAGGAAAGAAAACCCATAACATCACTAGAGACACTACCTACTTCCCACTCAAAACCCAGGTCTAGGTTAAGTTCTATATTTCACAATTTCAATACCCATTTTAATTCACATTTATATCACAATTCTCTTTCAATTGATGAACTAAATGGTTCACCACTCTCGATTCATAAGGGATTATACACCTCATTAATCAAAATTTAGTATCCACCTAATTCACACCATAACATGATAGAGTCCATGAGACTACTGGTCCATGACTCAAAGTTCCATAGTTGACTAATTAGGGTGTCTGCCATATACTAAGCTGGAAAAAACTATTTAGGTTATGACAAAAACTCACTATGTTTCCCAATTATCTATAAAAATCATTTATCCAAAAAGCAGATATATCACTCAAAGCACACAATATAAGTGTCATGTATTCAATAAATGCATCCTATATTTTAACACCCCAAGCTTTCATGGTATGCTTCTCTTTGAATAATACAGTAGCGTGTGTTGTATGGAACTTCGAGTTCTAACACACACCACAACCAATCAAACTAGCCGTTATGAATAGTAATACCCACTTTTTGAAATTTTATACATTTTATCTTTCAAAATGGACTTCATTTTTAGATTTAGAATATCAAAATTATCTTAGGGTGAATTTTTGGTACTTTTCTGATAACTTTAATATTGTGATGAATTGTGAAAATTACTAAATTTTAATTAAAAATAACTTTTTTAATCTAAATAATTAATAGTGATAAATTATGAATTTGAGTGGTTTTAAATTATATTTAGAATATATTTTTAAAATTTAATCCAATTTCGGTCATTGGACATAATTTCACATTTATATCGGACATAAACAATTGTCAATCTTTTGATAGTTATTGTTTCTTAAAAACATGATTTTTGTTTTGGCAGTAGGAATTAATTTTAAATTAATAAATGCAACTTCTATGTTTTTAATTTGGTAAAATAGACTTTATTATTGAATTCTGAATATCAAAATTATCTTAGGGTAAATTTTTGGTATTTTTCTGAAAACTTTTAATTTTTGATGAATAGTGAAAAACAATAAGTTATAGTTTAAAACCGATTTTTTATTTAAATAGTTATTTATTTTATTTTAATTATTTAATGTAAAAATAGATACATAATAGCTATATAAGTTCAATGTAATTAATTGGTGTCGGTTTATAATAATTTTAGATATATAAAAAGTTTATTGAACTTTTCACCGTCTTTTACCCACCTCCTATGAGCTTTTTCAAATTCAATAAAACTTAATTTTACCGCTTCTGTGAGCTGAATTTCGAAAATCCGAGAGACATGGTTAATATCAAGGAGTAAAATGTGGTTCAATGAGATGAAAATAATGTTTGGTGAATAGTAACTTTTTTACTTTTATTTACCGCAGTTAAAGGTAAATAAGGTAATTCAAGGTAAAAAGAATATTGTAATAATTCAAAATTACCTTAACACATGTCCTAACCTTATTGGATGAGTAATGGCCGACCATGGATATCTTTGGGTTGATTTTGGGACCCCATGGAGCCACTTATGAACGATAATGACATTTTAGATTAATTATTTTAATGTAAAGGCAAAATTGACATAAACAAAAACCTTTTAGTAATTAATTTTTATATGGTGTTATATAAGTAATTTCTTTACTATAAATATTCATTAGAAATATAATATTATTTCCTACATAATGGTATTTTATTTATAATTTTTAGAAATTTAATAATTAAATTTATTTATGACATAATAATGATGCAGTATTTTCCTTATTAATGAAAGAATCAAATAATTGGTATTATAAATATTAAAATAAATATAATTTGAAAGTTTTGATGCCATCCACGAATTTTATTTATTAATATGACATGTTATGATTGCTTAAATGAATTTGGTTCTAATTAATATTGTTGTTAAGACTTTAAAAAATCAAGTATTAAATAGTGTCAAAATTGACATAAAAGAGTTTTTTAAAAAAATATTATATTATTAATTGATATTCTATTCCAAAAAATATAAGGATCAGCCAAAGGACTTATATCATGATATATTTATCATTAATAGACCACTTGGGGGTCTCTTGGATGTATATAGTAGGTTTATTAACTATATAATATTAAAATACAAAGTGACATGGTAAATGTCAAACACATTAACTAAGAGTTAAAACTAAAAGATAAGGTTAATTTAATGACCCAAACCTATCTAAAATCTATTGGTTGAAAGAATTTAGACCCATCCCCACCTTTTAATTTTAATAATCCACTTTGGATCCATTATAAACCGAATATGAATTTATTATAAAATAATATTTCTAGCTTTTCTAAAGGTTCCCCTCACCCCTCTTATAAAAGGCCACTCCCCCTTCTCACTAATTCACACATTCAAAGCCTTTTGGCTCAGCCAAACCATGCCCAAATACCCTCTAAAATATACTACCTTCATCCTAGAGGCCTTAGTTTGATCAGAAAGCCAACCTAAGGAGCACTTTTGATCAAATCAAAAGGAAGAGCCCAAAGAAGAGGTAATGATTTCACCACCCTCTTTCAAGTTCCTTTCTTCTTCCACTACCTTTTTCTTTGTTGTTTAAATTATAAAATAATAACTCCAGTATATTCTATATACTATGATGTTATTATAATTATGGTACAACCTAATTCATTATTCTATCCACGCTTTGAATGACATGTCATCATACGTGCGTACGTACGAATTACCGTCTCCACGACGCGATGAGATTCATTTCCAAGTTCACCTTTCATCGACGATTATAAAAATATATATTACTAATAAGCATGTAATATATGAAATAATAATGCTACTGGAGATATATATATTTATATATATAAGTATTTATGTACTTACATATATCTTATTCACTTACATCCGTTCAATACTATATGAAAACAGAAACAACGTTTATGCGTACGTATGGACTACCGTCTCCATAAACAGTGTTTTCAATTTCATATATACATCTATTATAAATTTTTATATTATAAATATATATGATAAATAAATCATGTTTCATATTCTGGAAGTATTTAAATCATTATCTAAGTGATACAATCAAGTGTAACAAGTTAAAACACGTACGATAAAGAAAGCGATTATTACCCGAAATATTAATATAATATGGAAGTTATTATTAAATGGGTAGTATAAAGTCATAAATGAATAATGCATGATATCATAAATATTAATATGGTTTTGGTATAATTTGATAACATACTATAGTCTTCATACAGGAGTCTAAACATACCCTCGACTAAAGGAAAGTGCAAGGTAAGGGGTTTTCATCTCACTCCTCATTCCTGTGAGATTCATGCCATATTGCCACTATTACCTTTTGTGTGGTGTATGTACTGCCCCTAATTGTATTCCTTATGTAATATAATTTAATATATGTGTATTTACATATTCATTGTATGATACTTCTTTTATGGGGTGTATGTTTCGTATGTTACCAAATTGGTAAGGGTTAATTTCACAATCTCATTATTATCCGAGGTTTATTGTGGAAGTATCTACTGGGAAATATTTATTATCCATGTTCATGTTTTATGAAAGAGTTTTAAAATGGATTATTTTAAGGGAATTTTTACTGAAACATCATTTCAAATGTTTTAAATATTTATTCTTCTAAATATTTCTCATTAATGTCCATGTCTTCAAAATGGGTTTTAAGGATTTATTTATATGGACATCAATGTTTTTAAAATGTTAATTCCTTTCAAAAGTTTCAAAGTGGTATGGGACACTTTGATTCAAAAAATGTCTTTAAATGACTTCTTTTCCAAATTTTGTGACTTTTAAATGTTTTCATGAAAAAGGGGTATTTCTCTCAAAGAGTTTTACAAATCATTTTCATCAACGTCAAAATACTTTAATTGATTTTAAACTTGTTTTGAAGTTGATTTATCATGAAACAAATCTTCCATATTGTGTTGAAGGTTTTTGGATATGTTTGATTGTTGATGTGTTATTTTTATACCATTCATGGTTTATGGGTAAAGTATTGACATTTCATATGCTAGTTTTAATACGAATGTTTATGTTATGTTTAGAACTTCTCATATGAGGAATGCATTGGACTTAGTAAGTGACGGGCCGAGCCCGCTATAGCTCCTCGATGCATCGGTAGGTCTCATGAGACAAACTAGTGTCATGGCACGAGGCCTTGAAAAAATCTTATTTGTAGTCTTGGAACGAGGCCTTGGCTATGTGGTTATGATAGTCTGGCATTATGCATTCCATCGTTATGAAAGTGGTTATTGATATAGCATGTGATTATTCAATTTGTATAATATCCATGTGAATATGTAAATGGAATTATTTAATTTTATTTCTGCCATATTATGCTGAAGTTCACGTTTAAAAGGCATTTTTTTAGTTTTATACATTACCTTAAATGTTTATGCTTATTTTTGAAATTTTACGCTGTATTGCTTACCCGTACTGAGCGTTTGAGCTCACCCCTTTCTATGTTTTATTTTCCCAGGATTCAAAGAAGTGTATTGTGATTGATATGCAGGGTTAAGCCAAGGGAATAATGGTGTTCATAAAGGATTATTTATGTTGTTTTGTATGTTATAAAGTGTAATGTAATATTCATGTATGTAATCTATTTTCCAAGACTACTAAACTGATCGGTCCTTCGGGACTTGATTCCTTGTAATCATGCCAATGTATTAAAATAATGCACCGACTCTGGGTAATTGTGGTCGGGGCGTTACAGTTGGTATCATAGGAAGTTTATCAATAACCTTGGAAACTAGATTTAGATAAACTCGGATTAGACCACATCACCCTAAGATAGACTTTGAGGATTAATATAGAAGAACTTCCTAGAATTTTGGTATTGTAGAGATTTTATGAGTTTTCCAAGCAATACATCCTTGTCTGGATACGAGCAGGTAGAGGCGGCTCTGGCAAAGATGTACCTAGGGGTAAAACCTGAAAACACCTCTTTGAGCTAGACTCGAACGAGAACTGGTGCACGACAACGAGCCTTGCTGCACTCTTGGTTACGATACTCCCAGGGGATATGCTTAGGATAATTCTCATTTTCCTTATAAACCATTATGAAGGGATAATGAGTATATATTTACTCAAAGAAAACATTTTTATGATTATGGATTATATCCATAAACTTTTTAATTTATGTTAAGTGTTTTACAAGTTCGGTTTTAGGTATTGTTATTCATAAACCAATCTAGTGTATTCCATTGTTTAGAAATGACGCCGAGTAGAAGGAATGAGAACTCTATCAATACACATGATCCAAAGAGTAAGAAGGATCATATATTTCATGGAACTAAGCCATAATTTATAAGGGAAATAGTCTCCCATGTATTATCATCATATGAAGAAATTGTATCATGTGTTGATAAGATAAGTAAAGAATTCTCAGAGTCCTATGGCTTTGAAGGGAAGCTAGAGAAGAATAGGATGGTAAAGAGAAGGATAGATAAAGGGTAGAAGGTAAAGAAGGATTTTCCCATATGTTATAACTGTGGAAAGAATCACCTTGGAAAATGTTTGAATGGAATGGGAGTATGTTATAAGTGTGGAGAAAAAGGACACCAAGTACGTGACTGCAAGTGTAAGAAAAAGGTTTCAAATGTACAATGCTTCATCTACAAAGAGTTTGGACACTACGCAAACCAATGTCCCAATCATCAGACTATGCCGCAAATGATGCTATTGAATAATAATCAAGTTATGATACTACCACAAATGAAGAGGAATGAATAGTGTTCTTATGTTGTTATTTTGGAATTATTCCATTTAAGTGTTGTATTAACGATGTTCTAGAAATAAATAAGGATTGTACTGCAGTACTATTTTATTAAGGATTTTAGATTTTATGGTAATAAGAAAAGTGACTCTATAGTGAGTTAAACTTTTTGGAAATTACATGGTTGAATGAAAGATAAACCTTAATATGGTCCTAATATTGAGGTACTAATTTTGGAATAAGATATGGTTGATTTGGGTAAATAATATTGGATATTCTTGAATACCTTGAAATTGATTAATGATTTTTCATCGTTGGAGTTTAAAAAATTTTTGATAGAAGGAGTATATCCAGTATTCTATAAAGAATAAGGGAGCATGAATGTAATCAATAAGGTTTTATGGTAATTTAGGATGTTACCATGTTTTAAAATAATACATGGTGAAGGTGTTCACATGTTATTACATGGAAAAAAGGATATTCATTGTGTTTAACTTCTTTATAAATTTTGGACTATGAGTTTGGATAGTAGTATTTTGGATAAGTCTAAAGGTTGGAATGGATTAATTTTGAAAGGTTATTTTTGGATTTTTATAAAAGGAAAACACACAGACTGTGTGACAACCCGTCACGTCGGACAAAGCTGCGGGAATCAAACCCACAACCATAGTGCGAATGTGATTTATCACCTACCACTGGACTACGTGAAGTCCCTGGATTGTATAATGTACTTTCTTTTTTTAATTGGTCTGATATGTGAATTATACATTCATTATATTTGGAACCCTATACGATTAGGATATATAGAGTATTTTTGAGTTGTATTATGTTTTGTAGTGAAAGATGAGTTTGTGGTAGAAATTTATTAATGGATAAAACTCTAATTATAAATTAAGTGAATCTCCTTATGATCTTATCCAATCTCATAAATAAATTCCTCAACATTAAGAAAAGGAACTTAGAACAAAAATGTTGTCCTAGATGGTACCTAGATCATCACAAATTTATGGCTTTGGAATTATTGGCCTTTTCATAGCCATGTTCTCTACTACTATCCATCACATATTGATGGTTAGATTTCTCTTACATATCCATTTTTTCCTTCATGGAACCCTAGTATGTGTTATTTTCAGTAACCTTCATACTTACCACTCTTTAATTTAAATAGAGGCCTCATTAATCCATTTTTCGATGTGGGATTTCAACTAAGATATTTTGAAATGTCAACCCCAAGTTTCCAATACCGATCATAAATTACGAGGACACAATTTATTGAAGGAGGGGAGAATGTAACACCCTATGATTTTATGGTATGCTTCTCTTTGAATAATATAGTAGCGTGTGTTGTACACAACTTCGAGTTCTAACACACACCACAACCAATTAAACTAGCCGTTATGAATAGTAATACCCACTTTTTGAAATTTTATACATTTTATCTTTCAAAATGGACTTTATTTTTTGATTCCAAATATCAAAATTAGCTTAGGGTAAATTTTTGGTACTTTTCTGATAACTTTAATATTTTGATGAATAGTGAAAATTACTAAATTTTAATTAAAAAATACTTTTTTAATTGAAATAATTAATAGTGATAAATTATGAATTTGAGTGGTTTTAAATTAAATTTAGAATATATTTTTAAAATTTAATCCAATGTTGGTCATTGGACATAATTTCACATTTAAACCGGTCATAAACAAGTGTCAATCTTTTGATAGTTATTGTTTCTTAAAAACACGCTTTTTGTTTTGACAACGGGAATTAATTTTAAATTAATAAATGAAACTTCTATGTTTTGAATTTGGTAAAATATACTTCATTATTGAATTCAGAATATCAAAATTATCTTAGGGTAAATTTTTGGTATTTTTCTGAAAACTTTTAATTTTTGATGAATAGTGAAAAACACTGAGTTGTAGTTTAAAACCGAATTTTTATTTAAATAATTATTTATTTTATTTCAATTATTTAATGTCAAAATAGATACATAATACCTATATATGTTCAATGTAATTCATTGGATTCAGTTTATAATAATTTTAGATATATAAAAATTTTATTGAACTTTTCACCATCTTTTACCCACCTCTTATGAGCTTTTGCAAATTCACATAAAACTTAATTTTACCGCTTCTATGAACTGAATTTTGAAAATCTGAGAGACACAGTTAATATAAAGGAATAAAATGTGGTTCAATGAGATGAAAATAATTTTTTGTGAATAGTAACTTTTTACTTTTATTTACCGTGGTTAAATGTAAATAAGGTAATTAAAGGTAAAAAGAATATTGTAATAATTCAAAATTACCTTAACACATGTACAAACCTTATTGGATGAGTAATGGCCGACCATGGGCATCTTTGGGTCGATTTTGGGACCCCATGGAACCACTTATGAACGATAATGACATTTTAGATTAATTATTTTAATGTAAAGGGAAAATTGACATAAACAAAATCCTTTTAGTAATTAATTTTTATATGGTGTTATATAAGTAATTTTTTTATTATAAATATTCATTAGAAAGATAAAATTATTTCCTACATAATGGTATTTTGTTTATAATTTTTAGACATGGAATAATTAAATTTATTTATGACACAATAATGATGCAGTATTTTCATTATTAATGAAAGAATCAAATAATTGGTATTATAAATATTAAAATAAATATAATTTGAAAGTTTTTATGCCATCCACAAATTTTATTGATTAATATTACATGTTTTTATTTATTAAATGAATTTGGTTCGAATTAATAAGGTTGTTAAAACTTTAACAAAAATCATGTATTAAATAGTGTCAAAATTGACATAAAATAGTTTTTACAACAAATATTATATTATTAATTGATATTCTATTCCTAAAAATCTAAGGTTCTGCCAAAGGACTTATATCATGATAGTTTTATCATTAATTTAATACTTGGGGGTCGATTGGATGTATATAGTAAGTTTATTAACTATATAATATTAAAATACAAAGTGACATGGTAAATGTCAAACTAATTAACTAAGAGTTAAAACTAAAAGATAAGGTTAATATAATGACCCAACCCTGTCTAAAATTTATTAGTTGAAAGTATTTAGACCCATACCCACCTTATACTTTTAATAATACACTTTTAAGCCATTATAAACTGAATATGAATTTATTATAAAACAATATTTCTAGCTTTTCCAAAGGTTCCCCTCACCCCTCTTATAAAAGGGAACTCCCCCTTCTCACTAATTCACACATTCAAAGCCTTTTGGCTTGGCCAAAACCTACCAAAATACCCTATAAAATATCCTACCTTCATCCTAGAGGCCTTAGTTTGATCAGAAAGTCAACCTAAGGAGCCCTTTTGATCAAATCAAAAGGAAGAGCCCGAAGAAGAGGTAATGATTTCACCACCCTCTTTCAAGTTCCTTTCTTCTTCCACTTCCTTTTTCATTGTTGTTTATATTATAAAATAATAACTCTAGTATATTATATATACTATGATGTTATTATAATTATGGTAGAACCAAATTCATTATTCTATCCACTCTTTGAATGACATGTCACCATATGTGCGTACGCACGAATTACCGTCTCCACGACGCGATGAGATTCATTTCCAAGTTCAGCATTCATCGACGATTATAAAAATATATATTACTAATAAGTATGTAATATATGAAATAATAATGATACTGGAGATATATATATTTATATATATAATTATTTATGTACTTACATATATCTTATTCACTTACTTCCATTCAATACTATATGAAAACGGAAACAACGTTTATGCATACGTACGGACTACCATCTCCATAAACGGTGCTTTCCATTTCATATATACGTCTATTATAAATTTTTATATTCTAAATATATATGATAAATAAATTATGTTTTAAATTCTGGAAGTATTTAAATCACGATCTAAGTGATACAATCAAGAGTAACAAGTTAAAACACATACGATAAAGAAAGCGATTATTACCCAAAATATTAATATAATATGAAAATTATTATTAAATGGGTAGTATAAAGTCATAAATGAATAATTTATGATATAATAAATATTAATATGGTTATGGTATAATTTAATAACATACAATAGTCTTCATATAGGAGGCTAAACGTATCCTCGACTAAAGGAAAGTGCAAGGTAAGGGGTTTTCATCTCACTCCTTATTCCCGTGAGATTCATGCCATATTGCCACTATTACCTTTTGTGTGGTGTATGTACTGAACATAATTGTATTCCTTGTGTAATACACTTTAATATATATGCATTTACATATTTATTGTAGGATACTTATTTTATGGGGTGTATGTTTCGTAAGTTACCAAATTGGTAAGGGTTAATTTTACAATCTCATTATTATCCAAGGTTGTTTTGCGTAAGTATCTACTGGGAAATATTTATTATCCATGTTCATGTTTTATGAAAGAGTTTTAAAAGGGATTATTTTAAGGGAATTTTTATTAAAACATCATTTCAAATGTTTTAAATATTTATTCTTCTAAATCTTTCTCATTAATGTCCATGTCTTCAAAATGGTTTTTAAGGATTTATTTATATGGACACAAATGTTTTTAAAATGTTAATTCCTTTCAAAAGTTTCAAAGTGGTATGAGACACTTTGATTAAAAAATGTCTTTAAATGAATTCTTTTCCAAATTTTTTGACTTTTAAATGTTTTCATGAAAAAGGGGTATTTCTCTCAAAGAGTTTTAAAAATCATTTTTATCAACGTCAAAATATTTTAATTGATTTTAAACTTGTTTTGAAGTTGATTTATCATGATACAAATATTCCATATTGTGTTGAAGGTTTTGGGATATGTTTGACTGTGGATGTGTTATTTTTATACCAGTCATGGTTTGTGGGTAATGTATTTAAATTTTGTATGCTAGTTTTAATACGAATGTTTATGTTATGTTTAGACCTTTTCATATGAGGAATGCATTGGACTTAGTAAGTGACAGGTGGAGCCCGCTATAGCTCCTCGATGCATTGGTAGGTCTCATGAGACAAAATAGTATCTTGGCACGAGGCCTTGACAAAATCTTATTTATAGTCTTGGCACGAGGCCTTGGATATGTGGTTATGATAGTCTGGCATTATGCATTCCATCATTATGAAAGTGGTTATTGATTTTGCATGTGATTATTTGATTAGTAGAATATCCATGTGAATAAGTAAATGGAATTATTTCATTTTATTTCTGCCATATTATGCTGAAGTTCAAGTTTAAAAGGATTTAGTTTTAGTTTTATACATTTCCTTATATGTTTATGCTTATTTTTGAAAGTTTCCGCTGTATTTCTTACCCTTACTGAGTGTTTTACCTCACCCCTTTTTATGTTTTATTTTCCCAGGATTCCAAGAAGTGTATTGTGATTTATATGCAGGGTTAAGCCAAGGGAATAATGGTGTTCATAAAGGATTATTTATCTTTTTTTGTATGTTATAAAGTGTAATTTAACATTCATGCATGTAATCTATTTTCTAAGACTGCTAAACCAATCGGTCCTTCGGGACTTGATTCCTTGTAATCATGCCAATGTATTAAAATAATGCACCGACTCTGGGTAACTGGGGTTGGGGTGTTACATATATGACATGAAAAAATGCATGGAATTTGAATATTGTAAAGTGACTAGATGATTCATGATATGTATACCCTAATATCATCAGGCAGCCGAAAAATCCAAAATCAAAATAAATATCAAACCACAAGTGCATCACCCAATAGTGGAATGAAATCAACTTTAAAAGGTGAAATCTTAAAAAACAACAAATTTTTCATTCATTTTTTTGAATTTTCTTGTACATGTGTTAGCTACTCCCAGGTAAAACTTATTACCAAATTCAAATACCTTCTTAATACCTTAAATATTGTCTAAAAATAGTAAATCCATAAAATAAACTTCTCTGATACCACTTTGTAATGTCTCAAACTAGATTCCACTAAACAGTGCCCTGATCTGGTGGGTCACATGGTCTCAAGTGCATCCACTCATATTATAGAGGCTGGAGACTAGCAGTGTCACCCAAGGGTGTATTTTTAGGGAGACTATACCCTTATGCTAGAGTATAACACAATAAAATAATATTAACACTTAATAACAGAAGCATATATTAACTGAACAACGAAAAAATAAAAATCCATATGGTAACAATAATAAATAAAAAATTCAAAAGATATATTATATACAAAATGATGTGTCATTTCATTTCTCTACAAACCAGGATAATAGTTTTACAATAATCTCATACAATACATGTAACAAAACACCAAAAATTCAAAAAAGAACTATCTTTAGATAACATTATAACCCTAAGCTCATTCATATGCTTCCCTTCTACTAAGCACAACCAACAAAGCATCGTACTGGGGGAGATTTCCCTTGTACCTAACTATATCCAATAATCCTATCTAGATACCCAATGACATTTAGATTAGGGTGTGAGATTATAATCAGTAGGCCACAACTAATTTTTTCTATAATAAATCTAGTCTGTGTATAAAAATCTAAAGCCCTATGAAATATATAACATATATGGTAGTAGTAAAAGTGAAATTCCCATGGAAAAAGTAATAACTATAAAGTGATATTTTCTTTCCAAACAAGGATCCCTATAAACAACAGTTAGTCTCCTATATAAAGGAATGTGGTAAAATATAAATAAACTAGATACGGTATCCAATCTAACAACTACAAGTTGATACCCATACCAGGGATATCTATAAAACGTACTAAAAGATCCACCATAACCACGTCGTACAACCAGGTGTAAAACAACTACCACATCCATGTTGTATAATCCAACATATAACATTTATAACAACCTCACCATATAATAAATTCATCCACAATTGCCTCACTGTGTAATCAAAATTACCAGACCATAGAGGGACAAATCCGAGGTATATAAGACCAAGACAACCTCATCGAGTCCTAGGAGCATCTCGGTAAAACATGGTAATGACTTGGGTGGAGTCAAAGGATAATGTAAACAACACATTTGAAATGCGAGTCTAAGAAATACATATCCAAGGGGTAGCAAGGCCCGAGGCATCCTATAGAATCAAGACCCAAGAAGGAAATCAGTCTAAGGTGTCCACTATCATAATCAAGATTCATGGGAGAAACATCGATGGAATCCTATGGAATTAGGATCCAAGGATCTCATCCATGTAATCCACTACTATTTCATCTCATCATCTCATTTTATAAACATTCCCATTCCATGAGTTCATTTAACTCATATAACAATTCCCATTCAACCAGTTTAATCATTTATTATAACAACCCAAAAATTTAAAAATAGATTTATTATAGAATGCATGAAACACCGAGTCTCTGTAAAACACAACTTTGTTATAACCTAGTCCAGTAATTTTTTTCCACCTCTATGTTTTGAATTTTGAAAAACTGACATACACAGCTGCGTTCAGTAAGATATTTAGAGTCCGATAAGACAAACTTAACTTTTGGTGAATAATAACATACCCTTCTGAATAGTGACATACCCTCATGAATAGTAATGAATATTAAATCATATAAAAAATAGAAACTTCACCCATGAATGTATAAATACAATTTATACATATTAAAAGTGAAAAAATGATCATAGTATAAGTATTGGTATTTTTGTATGGCATAAATATTTAAATTACAATATTATGATTAATTTAATAATTTAAAATGAAAATTTATTTTCATAAAATGTAATCACAAATTATTACATTATTGTCTTATGATTATAAGATAATTTTATAGGACCTTGATTAATTTCTCATGGTCTTATAAAATATGTTATAGTTTAAAAGTGTTTTTTGGAATAAATTATGATTTTATTTAATAATTAAATTAAAAATATTTAGAAAATTATTTTCAAAAAAAGGATTTCATTTTTGGATTCTCCACATCTAAAAATGGTTAGGGTGAATTTTTAATATTTTTCTAAACTAATTGAATTTTTATGAATAGTAAAAATACTATTTTGAGTTTTCAGTAGTTTAATGACATCATAATGACATAATAATTAAAATAAAAATCTGGTCAACTTTTTTACAGTACAATAGGTTATTATGTGTCTCAAGTGGCTAAAACCATGGTCAAATACCATGGGAAAGCCCATGGTTTTGCAAAAACCACTAATGATGTGTCCCTTTGAAATTATTAAAAAACTCCCTCTCTTTTCTATAAATACCCACTCATCCATTCATTTTATTTCATTACAAATATATCATCTTCAAAAATATAGTGGTTTAACCTCCCTATGATTCCTCCCAAGGTGTCCTTAATCCCCCAAGGTCCCAACCTTCAAGTTCTAGGAGTTACTCTACAAGGTAAGAGAACCTTTCACCCTCCTCTTTTATTCAACACTTCTTTTATGTTATATCTTTGATTTTCCATTCTCATGTGTTGGGGTTGGATATTATGTATTCCTATTAATGTCATTTTTATTTCCATATATTTAGATAACCTTTTACTCCCATCAATTTATTTCATGAAATTTTAAGCGATGCTGTTAGGCTGCCGAATTTTCGTAAGGGATCTTTCAACTTTTCTTTTATTTTCAAGTTCATCTATTTTATTTTTATATCCTCAACTCATATGTCCAAATGACAATGATAAATCTAGTATCATATATATACTAAAATTATATCACATTAATTTAAGAACCATCATCAATATTCTTACTCCCTTTTATTTTTATAAAAGAAATCAACGTCCATGATGTTCCAATTTATAACCTTCATGGACGACAAAGTTTCGTTCTTTAATTCCTCCTTCATTACTGGTCATGAAAATTTTTTGATGGTTGAACTAGACTATAATATATGTATTATAAACTAATTAATATTTAGTAACTAATATATGTACATAATATTAAATCACATGACCAAACAGGTTCCTAATAATCAAAATACCTTTAAAATAATCTAAGTGAATGTCATTAATATTTCATCTAATGATTCATCCTAATTCCATGTAAACCAAAGTATATAAATGACCATGAAAAATTATGGATGTTCATAAGTATTATTTAATTGCAATTATTTACATTTACATGCATTCCACATGAACTCCACTACTTAAGAGAAATTGAACCGATTATGAAAATAAAGAAAATGAACACTCTGGAACGACAAAATTCAATATAATAACATATTAATAAGGGAATAAATGAACTAAAAATAATTATGATAAATTAAATAAATATATAATAGGTTATGAATTAATTTACTAATGAGTATAATTTCATATTCTAGGACCTTAAGTTCAAGAGTGGAACACATTCGGACTGAAGGTAAGGGGTTTCTTCATCTCACTTCCATTTTTGTGAGATTTTCCATATTCACTACTAATACTTGTATGATGTATGTATACTACCCATTGATATAACATATCATGAATATCTTTATTTTCCTGGTATTAAATTTATCACTTGAATATTATTAATTTTGGGGCATACAAACAGATTGATTACAAAGTGGTAAGGGATTTCTAGCCAAACCTCCATTTTCATTCAGGTTACTTCTATTCTATACTTACCTCAATTAAATTATTATTTATTATTATGTACTACACATAAATTATGTTTTAATTTTCTATATATGTTTACCATTCAGAATACTTCTTTATTATATGTGGATTTATGTGTTTTAAAAGGATCATTCAAAAATTTTATCCTGATAAACAAACCCGATTCAAGGGATATTTTCAAATTCTTACCCGTTTTCAAGTGTACACCGAAATATGTTTTAAGACACCATTATTTTTATAAAAATAGAAATTTCATCATGAAAAATGATTTTGGATCATTTTTGGATTTAAGGGAACAAACTTTCCTTTCTGCTTTAAAATTCACTTTAATACTTTCCTTTAAATGCTTCAAAATGCATTATTTCTAAAGAATCTTATGAACTCTTTTTACATGATTTCACTTAAGTGGGACATAATTTATATCTAAAATAAAATTTCAATGTCCTAATTTTTTTTTCTGGGATATTAATGTTTACAATCCTATTTCATGGAAAATATAAATGATTTTCTAAAAGAACTCTTTTTTCCAAAGTAAAAAGGATTTTTCTCATCTCACATTAACTTTTATGAGATATATTGATTGTTCACCACTTATTTATTTCTTGTGGTGTATGTACTGCCATTTTTTAAATCATATCGAGAGTCTCCTTATTCTTTGATATTCTAAGGGATTATGATTTGAATGTTTCAAAGTGGTATGGAACACTTTGGAATGTTTAAGGATTATTTCCTCAAGAATTTTTCAATGGTCTCATTTAGAAGTATCTTCATTTATGTCAAAATTATTTGATGAATCTATATCATCAAATATATATGGATATTGAGAAGGCATATTGTACTTGTATTAAATCTATGTGTAAAGAATGATTTGGACATGCAGTAGTGGGTGGGGCCCACTATAGCCCCTTGATGCATCGATAGGTCTCAAGAGACAAATCAGTTGGCGACAAACCCTTCGAGTTTGTTTCAAAAAATTAGACGAGATTCTACCCACAGACTTACACCATTTTGATGGTAATGTAGTATCATTTTCTAGATACATGAAGTCTAATTAATAAGCATTATCTTTATTCATTTTCAGTTATTACTATCCATGAGGTTTTCACTATGACAAAACCTATGGATGTTGTTTCATTCTCAGTTTATTAATGGCACGTGTTCTTCATTTACTCACCATGCCATATTGACTATGCCTAATTGTTTATGATTCAGTTATTATTGATTCATGATTCCACTATTTGTAACCCTTAATGAGAATTTGAGTTCACCCCTTTCATTTTTTTACCTTCAATAGGTTATGAAGAGGAGACCATTTATTGAGTTTTCATGGATACAGTCTTTTAGTTTTTCTTATGTGTTTTATTTTGTTACCTTTCCAAATGTAATATGCGTTACATGTTTGTATCTAGTTTCTTGAAGACTACTAAACTACTCGATCCTTCAGGACTTGATTCCTTGTAATCATGGTAATGTAATTAGTAATGCACTAGCTCCAGTCTAGAGGGTTTGGGGCGTTATAGTTGGTATCAGAGGAAGTTTAGTAGAAACATTGGGAACTAGATTTAGAAAACGTAGGTTAGGGAACAAATACCTAAGGTAGTATTTGAGGAAAAACATATAAGAACCTTTTATTATCATGGTAAGGAATAGATTATGTGGATACTTCTAAAAAATACATCCCTGTCTGGATACAAATAGGTAGAGGTGGATCTGCCACATATGTACCTAGGAGTGAAAAATCTAATAAGGAGTTTCGGGCATGAACCAGTGTATCCTAGTACATGATAAAGGGCCATGCTGCACTCTTGGTTTGACACTCCCAGTGGATATTCTTAAGATAATTCACATTTTATTTACCCACCATTATAAAGGATTTATTCCCCCAAAGTAACCAAAGTATATGGTTCTAGTATTTACAATTCATAGATTTATGTTATGTGTTATACCATGTTTAGAGTTATAGAGAGTTCGTAATGTTACTAGCTAATATATAATATTGAATTGATTATAAATGGTGCCTAGCAGAAGGAATAAAAATTTCACCAATGCATGTGATGAAAAGAATAAGAAGGATCATATCTCTAATGGAATTAATCCATCTTTTCAAAGGAAGATTTTCTCCCAAGTATCCTCATCATATGAAGAAATAATATCATGTGTTAACAAGGCATGTAAATACTTCTCTTAGTCTTATGGAATTAAAGGGAAGAAAAAGAACAAGGGGATGGCAGAGAAATATGGGGATAAAGGGAAGAAGTGAAGGAAGAGTTTTTCCACCTGTGAAAATTGTGGAAAGAATCAACATGGTAAATGATTGAAGGGAATGAGAGTTTTCTATAAGTGTGGATTTGAGGTCATATGGTGAATGGTACAAAGGAAAAGTGATTCAATAGAAATTCAAACTTTTTAGAAAACACATGATTTAGGGAAAGACCACCCTTAATATATATATATATATATATCATGTTGAGATAATGATGAAGTGATGATTGATTCAGATAAGTACTGACCACCTTAGAACTGATTATTGACTTGTCGAGAAGTGGTCTATGATATCATCGATAGAGTTTATAGAACTTTTGGATTTAAGGAATATATCAAATAACATGTATATTACTTAAAGAATACAAATGAATGCATGTTTCCGATGTGGTTTTTATGGTAATTCAAGTTATTACCATATTTCAAGAGGCTACATGATGATGTTATTCACATTTTTGGAATGTGAATTTTAGAGCTGCTTCTTGTTGATTAAGGGTTAATGATAATTTTATCTTGGAAATTTAGAGGCCTTCATTATAATGTGTTGAATAATTATATTTTTTATTTTTAAACCATTTACGAAATAATTTATGTTGATCATTGTATGGATTTTTTTAGTTTAATGTCACTACATGATGGTTTGATTATTCTTCCATGACCATATTGTCCAATTAGAATGTTATTTTTTTAGTAATAGATGAATTTTTCCTTCCTCTTATTAAGAGGATATTTTAAACTTATTCTTGATGTGGGTTTCTCATAAGGGAATTTTCAAGTATCAACCATTAACTTTTGATGTTCGATTTCAAATTTCAAGGACAAATTTTTTTTAAGGAGGGAATAATTTAACACCCCAAGAATTTAAAAGTAGATTTATTATAGAATGCATGAAAAACTGAGTCTCTACAAAAAATCACTTTTTTATAACATAGTCAAGTAAACATAATTTTTCTACCTATGTGTTTTGAATTTTGAAAAACTGACATACACGGTTGCGTTCAATAAGATATTTAGAGTCTGATAAGACAAAATTAATTTTTGGTGAATAGTAACATACCCTTATGAATAGTGGCATACCCTTATGAATAGTAATGAATAGTAAATCATATAAAAAAATTGAAACTTCACCCATGAATGTATAAATACAATTTAGACATCTTAAAAGTGAAAAAATAATCATAGTATAAGTATTGGTATTTTTGTATGACATAAATATTTAAATTACAATTTTCTGATTAATTTATTAATTTAAAATGAAAATTTATTTTCATAAAATTTATTGATAAATTGTTACCTTATTGTCTTATGATTATAAGATAATTTTAGAGGACCTTGATTAATTTCTCAAGGTCTTATAAAACGAGTTATAGTTTAAAATTGTTTTTTGGAATAAATTATGATTTTATTTAAAAATTAAATTAAAAATATTTAGAAAATTATTTTCAAAAAATTGATTCCATTTTTGGATTCTACACGTCAAAAAATGGTTAGGGTGAATTTTTTGGATTTTTCTAAAATATTTGAATTTTCATGAATAGTAATAATATGGTTTTGAGTTTTCGGTAGTTTAATGACATCATAATGACAAAATAATTATAATAAAAGGCTGGTAAACTTGTGTATAGTAAAATAGGATATTATGTGTCCCATGTGGCTAAAATCATGGGAAAATACCATGAACAAGCCCATGTTTTTGCAAAAACCACTAATGAGGTGTCCCTTTGAAATTATTAAAAAAAACCCTCTCTCTTTTCTATAAATACCCACTCATCCATTCATTCTATTTCATTAAAAATACCTCATCCTCAAAGATCTAGTGGTTTAACCTCTCTATAATCCATCTCAAGGTGTCCTTAATCCCCCAAGGTCCCAACCTTCAAGTTCTAGGAGTTACTCTACAAGGTAAGGGAACCTTTCACCCCCCTCTTTTATTCAACACTTCAATTATGTTATCTCTTTGATTTTACATTCTCATATGTTGGGGTTTGATAATATGTATTAATCTTATTGTACTTCTTATTTCCATATAATTATATAACCTTTTTCTCTCATCAATTCATTTTATGAAATTTTAAGCGACGTCGTTAGGCTGCCGAATTTTCATAAGGGATCTCTCAACTTTCCTTTTATTTTCAAGTTCATATCTTTTCTTTTTCTCTACTCACCTACTATGTCCAAATGACCATGATAAATCCAGTATAATCTATATATTGTAACTATATAATGGAATGTACGAACCATAATCAATATTCATACTCCCTCCCTTTTATTTTTATAAACAAAATCAACGTCCTTGAGGTTCCAATTTACAACCTTCATGGACGACGAAGTTTCATTCTTCAATTTATCCTTCATTACTGGTCATGAAACCATTTTTATGTTTGAACCAGACTATAATATATTTATTATAATCTAAATAATAATCAGGAACCAGTATATGTACATAATATTAAATCGCATGACCAAACTAGTTCCTAATAATCAAAATACCGCTAAAATAATCTCAGTGAATGTCATTAATATTTCATCTAATGATTCATCCTCATTCCATGTAAAAAAATTATATAAATTACCAATAAAACTTTTGTATGTTCATAAATATTATTTAATTTCAATTCTGGATATTTACATCCATTCCACATGAACTCCACTACTTAAGAGCAAGTGAACCGATTATGAAAATAAAGAAAACGAACAATCCGGAACGACAAAATTCAATATAATAACAGATAAATAAGGGCATAAATGATCTAAAAATAATTATGATAAACTAAATAAATATATAATAGGTTCATAATTATGTTATTAGTTAGTATAATTTCATATTCCAGTAACTTAAGTTCAATAGCAGAACACATTCGAACTTAAGGTAAGGGGTTTCTTCATCTCACTTCCAATTTTGTGAGATTTTCCGTATTCATTACTAATAATTGTGTATGGTTTATGTATACTACCCATGGATGTGACATATCATGAATATATTTTTTTTCATGGTATTAAATGTATCAATTTAATATTATTAATTTTGGGGCATACGAATCGATTGATTACAAAGTGGTAAGAGATTTCTACCTGAACCTCCATTTTCATTCGGGTTACTCCTATTCTCTACTTACCTCAATTAAATTAATATTTATTATTATTTACTCCACATAAATTCAATTTTAATTTCCTATATATGTTTACCATCCTGAATACTTATTTATTTTATGGTTATTTATGTGTTTTAAAAGGATCATTCAAAAACTTTATCCCAATAAACAAACTCGATTCAAGGGATATTTTTAAATTCTTACATGTTTTCAAGTGTACACTAGAATCTTCTTTAAGACACCATTATTTTTATAAAAACAATCATTTTTTCATGAAAAATGATATTGGATCATTTCTGGATTTAAGAGAACAAACTTTCCTTTCCGCTTTAAAATTCACTTTAATAGTTTTCTTTAAATGCTTTAAAATGTTTTATTTATAAAGAATCTTATGAGCTCTTTTTAAATGATTTCACTTCAGTGGGACATAATTTATGCCTAAAATATAATATCAATGCCCTATTCTTTTATTTTCTGGGATATTAATGTTTACAATCTGATTTCATGGAAAATATAAATGATTTTCTAAAATAACTCTTCTTTCCAAAGTAAAAAGGATTTTTCTCATTTCACATTAACTTTTATGAGATATATTGATTGTTCGCCACTTATTTATTTCTTTTGGTGTATGTAATGCCCTTTGTTTTATCATATAAAGAGTCTCTTTATTCTCATGATATTATAAGGTATTATGATTTGAATGTTTCAAGGTGGTATTGGACACTTTGGAATGTTTAAGGATTATTTCCTCAAGAATTTTTCAATGGTATCATTTAAAAGTATCTTTATTTATGTCAACATCGTTTGATGAATCCATATCCTCAAATATATATAGAAATTGATAAGGAATATTATACATGTATTAAATCTATGTATAAAGAAAAATTTGGACATGTAGCGGTGGGTGGGTCCCACTATAGCCCCTCGATGCATCGACAGATCACATGGGACAAATCAGTTGGAGAAAAACCCTTTGAGTTTGTTTCCAAAATTCAGACAGGTTTCTACCCATAGACTTAAACCGTTTCGATGTTATTGTGGTATCATGTTCCAGATACATGATTTCCAATTAATAAGAGTTATCTTTATTCATTTTCATTTATTACTATCCAGGACGTTTTCACTATGAGAAAACCTATGGATGTAGTTTCATTCTCATTTTATTAAAGGTGTGTGTTCTTAATTTAATCACCATGCCATATTTTTTATGCTTAATTATTTATGATTCAGTTATTATTGATTCATAATTCCACTATTTGAAACCCTTACTGAGCATTTGATATGACCCCTTTCATTTATTTACCTTTAACAGGTTATGAAGAGGTGACCATTTATTGAGTTCTCATGGATGCAGTCTTTTAGTTTTTGTTATGTGTTGTATTTTGTTACCTTTCCCAAAGTAATATGAGTTACATATTTGTATCTAGTTTCTTCAAGACTACTAAAATACTCGATCCTTTAGGATTTGATTCCTTGTAATCATGGAAATGTAATTAGTAATGCACCGGCTCTGGTCTAGAGGGGCCAGGGTGTTACATTTATTCACTATGTATCACATGGAAAAGGAGGCACGTCCTTATCCTAAAAATAAAATTAAATCAAATAAATTTAGATTTAAGAAGGATCCCTATATAATATAGATCTGACACATACCCAATGGGGTGATAAAACAATAGGTAAATACAAAGGAACACCCCATTGGTGGCTTGGGTTGAGTAAACAACCTCCAACAATCTCAATGATACAAGTGGGAATCCTAAATAGGTTCCAATTAATTTAATTCATCCATTAAATTAGTTAAAGGGGAACCACCATAAAGTTCTTCATGTGGCATAACTATAACTATTCTTATAAAATACAAAAACTTGATGTAAAGGTATATACCGCCTATTATAGATCCGTATTAGAGAACTCATCTAGTATCAAGATCTAATTCAGTCCCGATTGAGAGAAAAACAAAGAACGAATGAAGAACCTAAAAATAGGGAATATTATATTTCACTTAAATAACATATTCAATGTGAAGTCAAATGAATAATGACACAAGATTAATGGATAAATCATCAATGAAAATCCAATGAATCTGATGACATCTGAATCCTAGTTTGAATTGAGCAGAGGTGGAAAAAGTTATGACGGTGGCGTTTAAGGAGCTCCAAAATGAGATCTGCTGCTCAAAAGAGGAATACGAAATAGTTTTAGGTTTTAAATAATTTTAAGGGAGAAATGGTAATTTACTCATGGAATATAGGACCACATGGTTGGCAAAACCATTCACCAACCATGCTCCATTCACTATGCTAAGGGGGGCCTCACATGGTTTCATGTGCATGTTTTTCCTAACTTTGTGAAAATGTGTCATAGACATTGTCAAAAATTAAATATCCCATCAAATTATCATTTACCTTGGTCCACATAGTTTACCCAAACCATGCAGGCTTATGAATACCATCTTCCAGGGCCTTGCATGGTTAGAAAAATCGTGCATCCTTCCCCCCATGGTTTCTATTAACGATGGGGCCTATCATGTTTCTCCAGAAAGCTGGGCTTCAGTCTCTAAAAAATCCCCATACACCCCCAATGCACCCATCATCACATTGGGTACTCACAGAAGACCTTAAAATGCATTTAAACTAAAAAAATATCCATATGTCAATAAAAACCGGGTATCTTACAATTCAGTTTAGTTCCAAAAGAGCAATCCACTCATCTTTTAGGGAGATTCCAAGACAAAAAAAAGTATAAGTTTGGTTGAACCCTATGTTTGACAATTCATAAGTAGAGATTTATTGCTTATATTTTATCATAAATTCATGCAATAGTATTAAAAGATTTAAATACTGATTCAAAGATCATTATAATTGATTAAAATTACTGTATTTATTAGATTGAATCACTCCTATTATTAAGAGAAGTTATGACTCTCCTAGTCAATTTGGATTTTAATATATACGTCCAATTAAGAAATTTTCTTAGATCTATTCAACCAAAAGAAATATATTTATATGATCGAAGTATTTTTGAATAAAAGTTTAGTGGTGTATTTGATATACATTATATAGGTGATAAAAGTTTCATTCATTAACACACACAACTATATTATTATGAATATATTTTACTATGCTATTGTAACAAACAACCAACTCAATTATATGTAGAAGGGGATACACTTTTGTGAAATATATATTTTAACCTCGCACTAATATTAGATTAATACTACCATGTGTTGCTATCATTATTGAAGATCATTCGCAACCAGGATAGCTTCAAAAATTATTCTTTCTTGTAGACTTTCATTTCTGAAGAAGAAGATTCATATACAATCAGTTTCTACTACTAAAACTATGAATATCAACCTAAACCATCAAAAATCAAAATATTTTAATTTATTAGATTATCATCTACTCGTACTCAGTTTTAGTGAAGTGTTAGCTTCTTGTACTAAGCTGTGGATAATCAGTTCCTAGTAAAATATCCAAAAGGATTTGTTTAGCCTTGTTGTAAAGGTGTCAACTTCCTGTACTCAATTATGGATTTGAAGGTATTTTGATAAGAGGACTTTGCTAGTGAAATTCACAAAGATCATAGAGAGAGAATTGGTGGAGTGGACCAGGGGATCTTTGGTCCCCAAACCATTATAATTTGTTTTGTTCATTCTTTCTATTTATCTGCTATTTGTATTTCATATATAAGAAAATGCTGCAAACATGCATAAATCGCAAAGTAAGTCAAAATAAGAATCAGTGATGTTTATCAAAAAGACACAATTCATCCCCTCTTGTGTTAATTTGTATTATTACGACCTAACAATTGGTATATGAAGGGATATTTTTGGGATATATATGTAGTAATCTGAAAAAAATATGTTCTATATAAAGAAAATTTCAATGGGTGATCCGAAAGAACAAATATCTATGGTTCATGATCCACACATTAATAGCCAAAATTATGGATGCTGGAAATATTGAATGATTACCTATCTAAAGAATCTTGGATTCAATGTTTATTCAAAGATCATCACTACATATGTGATTCCTGAAAAACCAAAGACTTGGACCACTGAAATAGAAGCTGAGTGTGAAAATATTTCAAAAGCAATGAATACTATCATCTGTGGACATGGTCTTGATTAGTTTGATCATGTATCACAATGTCCTACTACCCATGAGATATCACAAAATATTATAGTTGATTATGAAAGAACATAAAATATTAGATAGATGAGATATGCTACTACTAATTTAAAATTTTACACCTTTAGAATATTTGATAGTGAAAGCATCACATAGATGAATGAAAGATTACTATAAATTGTTAAAAATATTACTAACTTAGGAGATCCCATCGATCAATATAATCAAGAACTGAATGTACTTAGAGTAATACCATCTTGATGTAATGAAATATCTATAGCTATTATTCAATCATCACCTATCATGATTTTAACAAATGAAATAGTTAATTGGAACTCTAATGATATATAAAGAAGAAATGGAAGATGCAATTGAAGATCATAAGATTGATGTGAAAAGGGAAAATACTACCTATAATGTAACATCTTAGAATCATATCTTAAAAACAAAACAAGAAGAAAATTAAGATAAAAATTATAATTCTTCATATTCAAAAATGGAACATGCTAGCTAGCTAGAAAGTTCAGAAAATAATATAATAAGGAAAGAGGATTCAAGAAATCCTTTAAGAAGGATAAAAGGGAAACTAGAGATGTTTGATGCTATGAATAAAAAAAATTGGATCACATCAGACTTGATTTCTATTAATTGAAAGATGAAATAATAAGGCTAGAAAAGAAATATCGAAAAATTGATGACTAAAATCATAAAGGAAAAAGAGCAATGAAAGTTACATAGAGTTTATCTGAATACATCATCAACTCTTTAAAATCTAATTTAGAGAAGAAACCATCAAATATCAAAGCCAATATGTACTTTATGGCTAAAGAAAAAGAGGTACAAACTTACTACTCCTCTTATTCTTATATTGATAGTTTCTGAAATAATAAATTAGCTGCTTACTATTAAATGTTAAAAGAGAAATATGAATATTTATTAAAGAAGAATAAATCATTGAAATGTATTTACAATTATATTTTAGGTGAAAGAGATACCATGCTAAAATTACATCAAGAACTAGTTAAAGAATTTAATTCATCTACAACAAACTGTACTGATAATGAGAAAAGGATTAAAGAATTTTAGAATAAAGTACAATATTTTAAGAGTCCTATAATTACTTTTACTAAAGGTGAAAATGTTCTAAATGAAATTCTTGGAAATAATGTTATTAAAAGAGATAGATTTGGAATAGGAAATAGGGGTGAAAAATATAATTTATGCAGGAATTATTTTGTTCCCAATTCAAAAAATGCTACCTAATATTATTATGGAACAAAAGGTCGTTTCACTAGAAAATATTATTTGATAAATATTTAAATCAGTGGTATTAAATATCCTTTTATTTATAAAAGTATTTCTAAAGAAATTTATTTGAATTATGGAAAAATAAGGTAGATTTGGATTCCTAGATCGTTGCTCGTTAACACCATTGGACCCAAGAAAATATGGGTACCAAAACAAACACGTGTTTAAATTCTTTTGTAGAAGAAATACCAAAGGAAAAAAAATTAATATGGTATATGGACACTGTTTTTTCTTGAAACATGAGTGGAGACTCATTAAATTTCAATAAATTTACTCAAATTAATGGAGGACTAGTCACTTTTGGTGACAATGAAAAAGGAAAGATTATCATAGTTGTAACTGTTGGAGATCCAAATACAATATCAATAAATAAAGTATTGTTTGTGCAAGGACTAAAGAACAATCTAATAAGTATCTCAAAACTTTGTGATGATGGATTTTATGTCAATTTCTCTAACAATTCCTGCTTAGTTTTCAAAGATAAAATACTTAAATTTACAGCAAAAAAAACTGAACATGTTTATACTTTGGATTTAAATTCAATGTGTAAAAAAGTGAATTGTTTAACTTCTAATAAAAATGATTCATGGATTTGGCATAGAAGACATTAAAATTGAAATATATATTCTTTAAATAAGTTATCTAATAAACAATTAGTTTTTAATTTTTCAATTCTTAAATTTTACAATAATAGATTCTGTGATGTATGCCAAATTGAAAAACATCACAAATCTTCTTTCAAATATATTAACAAAATTATTACATCTAAACCATTTGAACTTATCAACATGGATTTGTTTGGACCATACAGAGTAGAAATCTTTTCTGGTGAACTATATGTTTTTGTGTTAGTTAATGATTATTCTCGATTTACTTGGGTATATTTTCTAAAATTCAAAAGTGAAGTATTCAATATTTTTGAATGTTTTTGTAAAATTTTTCAAAATGAAAATGTTTTAAAATAATTTCATTATGAAGTTATCATGGTGGAGAATTTGATAAACAAAAACTTAATTCTTTTTTCTAAAACATAGGTATTAAAAACAACTTCTCTACACCAAGAACACCTCAAAAAAATAGAATTGTTGAAAAAAGATATAGAACTATTCATGAAATGGAAAGGAATATGTTAAATTAATACAATATTTCTACCTATTTTTGGGTATAATCTATAAGAAAATCATGCTATATAATGAATAGAGTTTTATTAAGATCAATTTTTAAAAGGACACCCTATGAAATTTAGAATAACAGAAAACCTAAAGTAATGCACATTAAAGTATTTGGATGAAAGGTTTATATCTTAAATACTAAGGAAAACCTTGGTAATTTTGATCCAAAATATGATGAAGGAACATTTTTAGGATATTATTCTTCCTCTAAAGCCTATATATTATTTAATAAAAAGTAAAGGATTATTGAAGAATCAGTTTATGTGAATTTCGATGAAACTAACCCTTAAAATAATGAGATTACTGACTCGTTTGACAACATGAGACTTGAAATCCCTAAAACTTATTTTGAAAATGAAATATGTAAAATTAAATCTAGTTCATAAGAACATGTAACTAAAGAAACTGAAAGTGTCTTTCCAAGAAATCCTAGAACCTTAAATAACCATCCTTTAGAAACTATCATAGGAGACCTAGACACATGAATTAAAACTATAAGAAATATAAGAAAACTAGATGAATTATCTATCTTTCTATCTTAATTATAACCTAATTTCATTGAATAATCCTTAGAAGATGAGAGTTGGATGTTAGAAATGCAAGAAGAAATAAACCAATTCAGAAGAAATGAAGTTTGAGAGTTTATAAAAAGACCATCCAATTATCTAGTAATAGGATCCAAATGGGTCTTTAGAAATAAATATGATTATTAAGGTATCATAATAAAAATAAAATCTAGATTAGTATCTAAATGATATAGTCAAGAAGAAGGAATATATTATGATGTAACCTTTACCACTGTAGCTAGATTAGAAGCCATAAGAATCTTTTTAGCTTATGCATCTCATATGAATTTTAAATTATATCAAATTGATGTTAAATCTACATTTTTAAATGGATATTTAATGGAGTAAGTTTATGTTGAACAAACTATTGGTTTTAAAAACCCTTATAAACCAAATTATATTTTTAAACTTACTAAATCTATCTATGGACTTAAAGAAGAACCTATATCTTGTTATGAAAGATTAAGTTCTATTCTTTTGAAAAATAGATTTACTATTATATTGGTCGATTCAACACTTTTTAAGAAAAAAGTTTTTTATAATATTTTATTAGTACAAATCTATGTTGATGATATTATTTTTGGTTCAAGAAATAAAAATATTTGTAATGATTTTTCAAAACTAATGCAAAATAAATTTGAAATGAGTATGATGGGAGAGATATTTTCTTTAGGATTTCATATTTATCAAAAATATTATGGAAACTTTTTAAATCAATGTAAATACATTATTGATTTATTGAAAATTTTTGCACTTGATAACAATAATACATACACAACTCTTATGTGTACCAATATAAAACTTGATTTTGATGATGTTAGAAAACTAGTTGATAACAAGTTATATAGAGTTATGATTGGTAGTCTATTATATATTACTGCTAGAAGACCAGACATTATGTTTTATGTATGTTTATGTTCAATATTTTAGTCAAATCATAAATAATATCATCTTAATGCTATGAATAGATTTTTTAGATATTTAAAAGGAACTATTTTTAATATCTTCTTTACCCAAAACTTATTATTTTAGTTTAATTTTATATTTAGATACTATCTTTAGAAATTTTATATTATATAGAAAATCCACCTCAGGAACCTATCACTTTTTAGGAAAATATTTAGTATTATAGTCAAGTGAAAAACAACACACAGTTTCCCTATTAGTAGCTAAGGCATAATATGTTTCTACTGGTATTTGTTGTGAATAAGTATTGTGGATGAAAAACACTCTACTGAATTTTGAAATAAATTTTAATATCATACTTAATTTATGTGATAATAGTAGTACTACAAATATTTCAAGAAATAATATAAGTCATTATAGGACTAAGAATATTGATATCAGGCATCATTTTCTAAGAGATCATGTTCTTAAAAAGGATATATCTTTATAATTTATTAATACCGAATATAAATTAGATGATATTTTTACTAAACCACTTCCTAGTGCTAGTTTTAGTTTTATTATGGAGAGTTAAGGATATATATTTATAATTTGTTAATAATGAATATAATTTGTATTTAATTATTTATTACTCTTTATTTTTTTGGTTACATATTGATTATATTTAAAAATAATTTCATTTCAATTTAGTTTTATTTGTCTTCTCAAATTAAAAAGTAACAAGTACGTTCTCAATAGGTGCATGAAAATCATCTTTATTCTCCCACTCTTATCCTTCATGTCCCTTAAATTTTTAGAGAATCTCTCATTCCAATTTACCAAAACCCTAAACCTTTGAATCTTCTATAAAAAAACCTTTATAAATGGAAACTTCAAGAAGATTTGAAGATGTTGGTCCAAGAGAACCTATTCATTAGTTGAAGTATCAGAAACTTTTTTAAGGAAAGGTAATCAATTTTGATTGGATAAATCATCCAAATATGTTGTTAAATAATTATATGAGGTTAAAACGTTTATAATTAATTTTTGGTGACAATAATATGCTTTTTTTGGTATATAAGTTAAAGAGTTTTGTCAAAATCATTCTTTTAGTTTTGGATATGATGAAGATGCAATTTTGTCTAAGATCCATCATGAAGAGATTTCTATCACTTTGGTTTAGATTTCTAAGATCTTTACCTATCCCCATGATGGGGAATTTCATTTTCATCTTTGAAATATAGGAGAAAATAAATAATGATCAAAGGATATACTGTTTTCTCTTTTTGGAACTAGAGCTATTAAGAAAATATTGACAAGAGATCTTAATGACGATCAAAGAGTCATGATGAAATTCATTCAGTATGGAATATTTCCAAGGTTGGATGAATTATAAAAAGTTATTTATCAAGATATGTATATTCTGTTTCTGTTCTTGAAAATTATTAAGCTGAACTTCAGTAGATACATACTATGGTATCTAAGTCATTACTGTCAGAAAGACACAAATATGGGGTTTTTACCCCTATGAAAGGATTTTATCCCCACTATTACTAAGGCTTCGAATGATAAGATACATCTATCTTGGTTAGAGATGTGATCAAAAAAATATTCTCAATGTTGGAACTATCATAAAACTACTATTTTTTTTGAAGTGAATAATGCAATCATATTCTGTAAGTTGGTATAGAAGAACAAGATAGGTTGATGGCTAGAGCATAGTGGGACCAATTACCTGTTGATAGTTCTGTGGGGCCAAGGCATAAAGAAGAAGCATAATATAGAATTTATAAGGAAATTATTCATCAGAGAATAAGAAATTCAATAAATATATCTTAGCCAGTGGTAGTTTTCCAAGCTAGAGAATAAGAAGTTGCTGAGAAGGAGGCTCATGTAACTAGAAATGTTGGAGAAGTTGTTCAAGGATATGATCAATCTAGAGGAATTGATGATAATACCATCCAGGATGGTCCTAAAAAAATTTCTCTAGTTATTGATTATTTTATTGATGCAGAAGAATCTACATTAAGAGAGGAGGAAAATCTATGTTCAAATTTGATGGAAATTGAACAAACCAAAGGTCAATCCACTGAGTCTTTGGACTCATTATAAAGTGATAATGAAGATCTGGTTCAATGTTTTAATCAAGTAAATTCTCATAATATTACTCTAAGACAACAATTTGAAATTAAAAGGGAAAATTTTAAAGATATTAGAAGTTTTGCAGTGCCAATAGCTGAGTTTGAGGCACTTCAAGATCTACATAGAGAAGTTAAAAAAAATTTGGTTTGAGTGGGAGATCTTAAAGAGTTAATCACTTATTTAGGTAGAAAATTAAGTTATTTGAAAGATGAATCTATGAAGAAGTATGATTTTTTATGAGATGAAGCTTATGTTGGGAAAAGAACTTCAATTTATCAAGGATAATCATCAAGCATCAACCTATACACCTCAACCCACTTCTCCTGACTTGATAAGAAGATTTGAAGTTATAAATACAGTCTTGGATGAATTCAACAATAGGTTGCACACTATTTAGTGTGATAGTACACCTATAAATGTTCTTATGGATAATCAGAGAGATTTAATCAGTTAAATGAACTCTAATTAATCATGGTTGGGATCAATCATTCATCAAGCCAGAGATAGATTAAGAGCCATTGATCAATCCGAAGAAACAAATAATTAGTTTATTAAGGTTAATTTGGTCGAAAGCTTGATGGCCAGGAATACTTCAAGGAATATATTTCCAAAATGGACGGATTTATTCTATAATCATTTTCAGATACTAAAAGTGAAGTTGCTTGATATTTATGGTATTTTTAAAACCATTCCTCATCCAGCTGCAACCACTACCCTTGGAGATTCTGGTCAAGACAACACTTCTGATCTGAGCCCCTCATTTTGAGGAATTTTTTAGTTGATTATAGGATGCACTCATAATTTTTCAAAAAAATTTGATATGAATTTAAGTTTACTTTTATTTTATATTCATTTTATATTGTTTTTAACTTTTACTTCTATGTTATTTATGTTCAAATTTATACGACCACGTCACATATCTTATTTTTCTACCCAGTAGACTATAATATTGATTTATAATTATGTTCTATATTAACTGTGGTTTATATAATTTTCTTTATCAAACATTATTTTTGATATCACAAAAAAGGGGAGAATATTTGAGAAACACATATTTTTGGAGAAAACTTTTAAATTTAAATAGTTCTATGAAATAGAACTATTTTATTAGAGTGTTTTATAAATCCTATATTTTCTGTTAGTTATTTTATGGGTTTTGTGATCATCAAAAATGGGTAGATTGTTGGGATTGTGCTGTCTCAATAATACTCTATAATATATGTTAATTTTTTTGCTCAGAAATACCTTTTTTTTGTTTTCTAATTAAGTTGTGTTAAGTATGATTCATGAATATATATCATGTTTTTATTTATATCTTTGATAAAATGCAAAGCAATGGGATTTGTTATGAAAAATATGTTTAAACCCTACATTTGGTAAAAGGATGTATGAATCATCACCCCTGCACTACATTGAACAATTTTCATATGTATCAGTAACCCTACATTTGGAGAAATGACAAACGTGTTGAATATCAATCCTACATTGAAATCTAGAATCACTATTCATACCCTACGTTCAGAAGAATGAATGTATGGTTAATCAATGCTACATTTGGAATTTTACAATGAAAAAAATGAATGTATGGATCATCATACCTAGGTTACTTTTGTTTCATACATTACACATAGATGAAATTATGTTTAAGGAACCATATATTGGTAGGAACCTTACGCTATGAAGAGGAACCTTACACTATGGAAAGGAACCCTATGCTACACAAAGGAACCCTACACTACGCAAAAGAACTATATGCTACTCAAAGTAACCCTAAACTATGTAATGGGACCCTACGCTACATGGTTGAACCCTACATTTGACGATTCATCAGTAGAGCTTTATTGTCACAATTTTATTTTGAAATTAATGCAATGGTTTTGAAAGATTTAAAGACTAATTCAATGCTCATTATAATTGATTCAAAGTATAGTATTTATCAAAGTAAATCACACATATTCTTAAGGGAAGTTATGAATCTCCTGGTCAATTTGAATTTGAATATCCGTGTTCTATCAAGCAATTTTTTTGGATATATTCTAAAAAAATAAATATTTTTATTTGATCGAAGTATTTTTGAATAAAAGTGTAGTGGTGTATGTGATATACATGATAGATGTGATACAAGTTTTATTAATTCACACATACGACTGTATTCTTGTGAATATAGTTTACCATGATACTAAAATAAATGATTGAATCTATTATTTTTTGAAGGGGCTACACTTTAGTGACATACATATTTCAAACTTGCACTTCTGTATGATTACTGCTGTTGTGTGTTACTATCATTATTGAATATCATTTTCAACGAGGTTCAATTTAGAATTATTATTTTTTGAAGACAATAATTTCTAAAGAATAAGATCCATCTACCATCAATTTTTTCTGTTGTAACTATGAAGATAAACCTAAACCATCAAAAAATCAAACTCTTTTGATTTATTAGAGTATCAACTTCTCTTACTCATTGTGGTGATGTGTCAGCTTCTTGTAATAAACTATGGATAATTTGTTCCCTATAAAAGAACCAGAAATATTTTTTTATCCTTGTTGTAAAGGATTCAACTACCTACACTTAGTTTTGGATTTTAAGGTCTTGTGATAAGAGGACCTTTTTTATGAAATTCACCAAGCTCACCGAGAGAGCATTGGTGGAGTGAATTAAAGGATATTTGTGCCCCTAACCACTATAAAATGGATGTGTTCATTATTTATATTTATTTGATGTTTGTATTTCATATAGAATAAAAAACTGCATATTTTCATAAATTTCAAAGGAAGTCAAAAGAAAAAAATGGCGAAGTTTATAAAAAAGAAACAATTCATCCCCATCTTGTGTTACTTCGTATTATTCCAACCTAATAAGAATACATCAATTCTATACCATAGGATTAGTCAAATTCCCTCCTCGATAGAAGAGTAAGCTAGGATTTTTTCAATGTGGTTCACTTGATCACATCAGGTGAGATTGTATGACACCACCTAGAGTATGTCACAATTGAAATTTCATAGGACATCTCTAGTGTTATTGTCACAGTTCTCCATAGTTGGGTGCTAAAGACACATCTCATGTTTCTTATGAATATTATGCATTGACTGTATGAGATTAATATAATAAATCTCATCATTAAAATTGATAATTCTATGATGATTCTAGGAACACCATGAATCCTCAACCTATGTAATGTCAACAAGGTAATAAAGAGAAAAGCGCTGTGAGTAAGAAATTGTATAGATATGGGAAAGTGATCATGGATGATCAATTGGGTCCTTCAATGGAGATAAGTATAATTATTTTGAATTATACCCTTATGTAATATTTTTTTTGATATATGCGCATCCCACTTGTTTATTGCTTCTTGTGTTATGGATCATTTTGGTTTTTATGTTGATATTACACCTTCTATCTTGAAGCTTCAAAATCATCTTATCCAAATAGGTTTTTGAGACATTAAGTTTAAATATTGTTCCATAACTATAGATGTGGATGAGTTGCTTTTTAATTTCTCTATTCTTGAGATGGATATCTATGAATTGATTTTGGGTATGGATTGGTAAACATAGTTCAAGGTCCATATAGACTATTATGACTGAAAGGTTAGTACCAAATATCTTAATGGAATTGAAAACATCTTTAGAGGATATTAGGATATAATGGACAGAATATTAGGACTTTTGGAACCAATGGTTGGAACCATATCTTATCAGTTGGAAACACTTACCTTGGAATCTACAGAAGAGATCATAAATTGATATTTTCCAACTATCATTGACCAAATTCTAGATGTTTTTTTTCAAAAAATTTCTTAGGGTCTCCCCCCAAAATAGAAGCAAAGTTTATGATTGATCTTATACTGGGGACCAATCCAATTTCACTTCTGTATTATCTGATGGCACCAAAAAATTTGTGAAAATTAAAATTCTAGATGGAAGAGTTGGAAAGTAAATGGTTCATTCTACTGAGAATGTCTTTATGGGAAACAATAGTTATTTTGTGAAAAAAGTGGATTTAAATCTTAGACTTTGTGTGGATTATCGTAAGCATAACCATGTTATGATAAATAATAAATATACCCTACCATGAATCAATGACCCATTTAATCAATTGATGGGAGCCTAGGGGTTCTCTAAAATTGAGTTATATTTGAGATATCACCAACTGCAAGTTCAGAAGGATGATACTCCTAGACCGATGGAGACACGGTCAGCCAAAAAAGAGGGGAAACCCAAGGAGCTCATGTCCCAATCAGTGGAGAGAGTTGATGGCCATTAATTATTGGTCTCTGAGTCAAATGAGAATGAATCCTCACAGGAAGTAGATCTGCATGAGGAGAGGCAATTTCATACAAAGATATGATACCAGTGGTGGAGGATACTGCTTCCCCAGGTCTATAGTGTGAGGCAGGAACTGTGCCAATTGATAAGATAGGTGCAGAGGAAGTGGAGGTTCAAGTAAGTGAATTGGCCTAACCTTCCAAGGTGTAAGTGAAGGGGATTTTTGGGGAGTCGTAAGGGGAAGCTGTGATCAGGGAATATCCATGGGAGTTTCTATTACATTCAGAGGAGGGGATGACAGAGAAGGTGGTAGCTATCCATGCTTTTTCTGAGGCTACAGAATGGATACAAGCAAGATCGATTCAAGTTGACATGAAAAAGGAACAAAGCGAGTGGATTAACAAACAACACGTAATCCTAGTCAAAGGGTTCAACAACAAGAAAATAGATGAGGACGAGTTCTTGCGAGCGTGGGGTAAGATGGCCTCTCTTTCTAAGACATTATCAGAGATGACCCTGGAAAATAGGTAACATCTCTCTCCTAGAAATTGTTTAATGATATTAAGTCTAATGGTTTTAAGATGGTCTTTAATAATTTTGTAATGTGCTAGTGTTTGATGGCTAGGTTGTACTTGTTGGTTTCACACTTTCTCCATAAAAATGTTCTTATTAACAATAGAAATATATATTTGGAGTGGAGTTAATATTTGTTTATTCTATTTAGTCTCATGAATATACTATAATTATTTATGGCATTGATGAATCAAATATTTCAAAGTTATTTATATTCCTTTGTGATGGTGTTCGTGGATGATACTTTGGTTCATTCTAGGGCCAAAGATTATCATGAAAAACCCTTAGCTATAGTGTTGGGCATATTTTGGGAGAATCATATTTATGTTAATTTATCAAATTTATATTTATGGATATAAGAGGTATGATTCCTTGCCCATGTAATTTATAAAAAATGATTTTTGATTGATCCTAAGAAGATAGAAGCTGTTATCTCTTGGAAATCACCTAAGAGAGTCTTTGAGATACGTAGTTCCATTGACTTAGTTGGATATTATAGATGTTTTTTCATGATTTCTCACATATGCCCCCACTAATGATAAGTTTATTGAGTAAAGGAGTTCCTTTATAATGGGGTGATGAGTTCTAAAGATCATTCCATGAGATTAATGCTATACATACATCAAAACCTATCCTCAATTTTCTAAAATCTAGATAGGGTTATGTATTCTATTGTAAAACATATGAATCTTTGTTGGGATGTGTTCTCATGAGGGAGATCATATTGTTTCTTATGGATCATGATAGTTACAAGTGTATGAGAAGAACTACACAACACATGATTGGAGTCTGATACTTTATTTTATTCATTAAAGACTTGGCATCATTATCTTTTTAGTGAGAAATTTATAGTGTATATGAATCATAGGATATTGAATCACATTTTCTCTCAAAAGGATTTAAATCTCAAATAATAAATATAAATGGAATATCTACAAATATTTGTCTTTGAATTCACATATACACCAAGGAAAGAATATTATATAGAATATTTCATGAGTATAAAGTCTTATAATCATTTGGATAAATATGATTCAAAATAATGGAAGATCATGTCAGTTGTGATTGATATGCATCTAGATTGTGTAGAGAAAGGTAATGTTGTAATTTACTTTTTAATTTATGTTATTATTAATTTCATTTAATAGGTTAGGAATAATCAAACATTTGATTCTAAATGCATTACCATGAGTTCAGAACTAAATTGTGGGGAGACCATTGTGATATGAGAGATGGATGGGAGATCAGTGTTATGGTTTAGAGATTAGATGGTAATACCATTGGATTATTATGAAAAAAATCCTAAATTAATACCACCATACAATATGGGCTGTTCACTCGAGAATATAGAAAATTTATATAGATTTAAAATCATAATTTTAGTGGGTTTTCAAGAAGAGGAAAGTGGTAGATTTTACCTCAAGATGCCTCACTGGTCAATAGATCAAGGCATAACATCAATGACCATCATGTATATTACAGTATTTATCAATACTTGTATGGAAATGGGAGTAGATAGCCATGGATTTTTTAATAGTTCTATCAATAATGTTTAAGAAACAAGATTCCATATGGGTGGTTGTGGGTCATCTCACAAATTTGTCTCACTTAATCCCGATTCTTGAGACAAATATGGTGGAAGACTTGTCCAAAATATATATTAAGAAAATTGTAAATATGCATAGCCTTCTATTCTCAACTGCATCTGACCAAGATTCCAAGTTTATATCTCATTTTTAGAATTACTTATAGTAATCCCTTGAAACATAGTTTACTATGATCACATCTTATCACCATCAAATGGATGGGAAATCGTAAAGGATGATCCAAATGTTAGAGGACATGAGTAATGGATTTTAGTGGCTCATGGAAGGAGCGTATACCTTTAATGGAGTTCTCATACAAAATATCTATCAGGACTTGATACATATGGATATTTTTAAATAATTGTATGGTTTTCTTTTTCATTCTCCACTGTGTTGGGTGGGAACATGTGATACTACATTGATCAGAGCCATCCTTTTGAAAGAGAAAATAGAGAATATTTAGTTTATCATAATGAGGATGGATATGGATCACAGTATTCATAAACTATATTTGAGTCATCATCAACAACCATTTTCATTTTAGGTAAGTGATTATATTTTCTTGAGGATCTCTCCAAGTCTTAGGCAGCATCATTTTGGTAAAGAGGTAAAATTGTTCCCATGGTATATAGGCCCTGTTGATATAATTGAATGAGTTAGTGAGGTGTCACATCAATTTTCTTTTCTAATGATGTTTAATTTAATGAAAAATGTATTTCATGTATCTTATTTGAATAAGTACCAACCTAATCCTAACCATGTGACTTGATGGGATCATGTTGACCTAGATTTAGATGCTATATTGATTCATGTGCTGGTACAAATTATGGATAGGAAAGAGAAGTTAATTAATGGGAAAAAAATGATCTAGTATGATTTTTATGGTTGCATGGTTAGATTCAATAATAAATTTTAGAGTATTAAAAGGAAATGTTGGATTAGTGGACTAAACTCTTATAGGAAAATACTAGTTTTCTACTTTATGGGGACAAAAAGACCAATGGTGGAGAGAATATAGAACCCCCAATTTCAGGTACGTGACCCTTTATTTATGTATTTTGATCTTATATAATGCTTGGGTTTAGTTTTGGGTGTCTCAAGATGGTTTCATCAGGTTTTGGAGGTGTTTATGGAGGTATATGGTTAGTAGAAACCGTGAAACAACTCCATAAAACTGAGTAACATGTTTTCGGAGTAACTAGATAGGAAAAAAATTTGGATAAACTGGGAAAGTTCCCAAGGGAATCCATGAAGCTTTAAATAGATGTAAAATAATGGTTGACACATAGTATTTCTAATAGTGTAGTCCAACCATGTGAAGGGTGTCCTTAATGTAGTTGCACCACATGGTTGGAACACATTTTTCCAAATGGTATGGCCTAATCGTGTAATGTACAGTTGGAACCCAAAAAATTGTAGATCTAATATGAATTAAGTCTTGTAACCCTATTTAATCCCTTATTCTCTTAGAATCTCAGATTCCCTTATCTTCCAAGGCTTGATAATTTTCTTCTTTTTATCCAAAATTGATTATTAGGTCAATCAAAGTGTGTTGAAGATCAGGATTCATTAGTAAGTCATTGTTCTTCACCATTGTTCTTAGATCTATTCTTATCCACTCTCCCAAAACCATTGTTCTAATCTATAGAGGATATATCTTTTTTCTTTAATGGGAATATTAATGATATTTTCTAGAATCTATTGAAGGTAATAATATCTAAGCTCAAATCAAGATAATTATAGCGCCAATATTTATTTTCACCAACTGTTGAAAGGCAGGTGGCTTCTCTTTCAACTCCAGTTGACTTTAAACTTGAAGGAATAGTTTTCATAAAATTATTGTATTGAAATGTTGCTGAAATCCTTGTGTGATTATTTTTTGGAAAATCCTTTTTTTGTGGATTGGAAATTGTGGAAAATTTATTGGTTTTTAGAAAACTCATTGGTTATAATTTAAAAATGATAGTTTTAAAATTATGGTTTGGTTTTGAAATATGTAAAGTGTTTGTTGAAATGATTTAAATAAATAAATGATTTTATTTGGAATCTATTGGCATGTTTTTGGCCTAACCATTTTGTTATGTGTTGAGAGTGATGGATTATGGTTATGAAGTACCACCATCAATATAGAACTTTGTATGGACTTGATGTTCCACCGTCAATAGTGACACCAATCTCGAGTGTGTATGGACATGGAAATAAATATTCCAAATTAATATGAAATGTTTTTAATGTTTCTTTTTACCATTATCCATGGAACCTTATTTTTTTGGTATAAACTATTTAAATTATTTTAAAATGTTTTATATAAATTGTGCTAACTGATTCTTGTCCATGTAGAATTAGTTGGTATTTATTTAAAGAAATCATACCGAGTTTATACTCACCCCATGATTGGTAAATTTGGAACATTTACAAATATTTTTTATCCAGACATAGGTAAAGATAAGGTATATCATTTATCTTGTTATTCAATTTGATACCTTGATCATGTAATGTGGACTTGGAACTTGAGTCTAGATCATGAGTTGCAGGATGATGCCACTTTAGTGTATTTGGGTTTTGTTGTCTTTTGGTTCCTTTGGTTATATGTTTCATTTCATTTAATACTTTGATTTGTTTTATATTTTGGATATTTCTTAGCTGTATTGTTTATTTATTCATGTATTATATTTAGGATTGGCTTTTTATTATTCATATTCATCTGAATTTCTTATCATTAAAGGGAAAATTATCCTCCAATGTTTTATGAATACCTTGACATTTATAGTCTTATTGGGGATGTCACCTAAGGCTAGTAGAACCTCTTCCTCTTCTCAAGACAATGAGGAGGGGTCAAATTTTACAATCCAACTATCTAGCACTAGGATCCACTATATCATAGGGGACCACACCTAAAATAAATCTAATCATTCATCCTTTTGATCCTATCTATTGAAACAAATAATTGATACCAAATCACCTCAAGTGCCTTTAATCATGAAAGATCAAGACATCTTCATTCTTATAACACGTACTTAATAGTACCTTCAGTGCACCGATATCATAACTCGAAGAATATACCCTTTCTTTCCACCTATAATGCAATCATAAACCCAAGATAACAAATCTGGTGGGTTACCCTTTGATATCACATCTCATCTCAATAATAACACTCAAATAACGAATATCTTGAGCTGCATATCAGAGCTACTATTCTCTCCCAAATATCCCATAAACCATGTCTCACATAAATTATAGCTTATGGGGAAACACATCATATCCCATATCGGATATCACAAGAAAAATCATGTGTTGAAGCTCACACACTCTGATTCTCATATACGTATACATATAAGGCATCAAATGCCAAGTCATCATCCACCCATAGAACTAATCCTCTTCAGGCATCTATATATAAGACTATCCCCTTGAGGTCTACAAACTCGTCCAACATCACCCCATTATAATCTATGTTGATTAAAATCATATCCATATGTTTTGGTTAATTATAATTCCACCATGAATAAATATGTGAAAAAATTATATTGGTTGTTGTAAAAACTTTTAATAACTAAAACTATTTTCTTTTGAAACCAGTATCAAGGCATGAAGTGATTATATTAACCCACTAAGGGTCAACATAAATCCCTCATATAAAGGGATGGTATTGTTATCAACATCAAACACTACTACGTAATATCCAAATAAATTGTTATCAGATAAAATATATTTTTGGTTCAGTTAAGTTTAATTACACCAAAAAGTTTTATAAGAAAACACTATATATGTTATTGTTGAAACTTTAAATAGTTTAACCCTAATCACCATTGATATAAATTAGATATAGGGATATGAATGTCATGTCAGTCATACATTCCAAATATGATAAATGAACACTTTCCCCATAAAAATGGGTCAAATGAAAAAAAATGAAAATATCAATCTCAAACACACACATCATATTGAATAAATATCTCAACCGTAACAATGAAAACCAAGAATATCAGTCCCATATCACAGGTAACTAGCACTTACAATTAAAAAGGTGTTCACAACACACCATTATCATATCCATCAAAAGATCTAACACGTCCATATTTTCTATCTACCATACCCTAGATAGTAATACAAATAAATCATGATCTGATACAACTATGCAACCTTCCCCTACCCACGACAACCTGATAATGTCTAGACCAATGAAACTACATGACCTCATACATGCCTCCTCATATACTAGAGACATACCACTAGTAGCAAGAGTATATAGTGTTTCCATGTGGAGATTATAACCTCATATCAGAGTAAAAAACATAAAAAATAACCAAAAATCATTCATAAAAAATAATCACAGTATGCATAATAATGAACACAATCATGATCTATCAAATTAAATTCATCTTATAGTGATATATCCCAATTGATCACCCAATGGTATGATCAAATATAATAAATAAATAAAAAAAGAGATACATGAGTCCCTATAACCATACCCAAGCCTCTTCAAATCCATATCATAACTCCTCTCAACCAATATAGATGAATAGCCAAAATATTAGGCCTCTACCCAACTTGAACCCATTAATCATAAAATATGCTCGGCTACCCAAATGTCATGGATTCTTATGGAGGCTGTGAATACAATCAGTATGGAACCACAAATGTATAACATAATAGATATATACATTGTATAAACATGTGATATGCTAAAAAAAATCTTAGAAACACACTAATATAACCCACTGCCAATCCTTGGGTTCTAACGTGACACTCAAGATTAACCATACCTGCGACAGTAAGTTCTAGATGTATTTGAGTATAGTACCATCATATAGAACCTAATGGAATATAAATGACCTTATAAAAAATAGGTATCCTCATCTAGAACTCTGGGCATAACCAGTCCCTTCTCAGAATGAAATAACATGTCATCCAGAAACTCAATGGAAGACTCTCTCCATCGTGAAACACATGTAGATCATTCAGAAACTGAGGGGTATACTATCCCTATTGGAAAACACATATCATCTAGAAACATTGGGTTACACACTCCCTTACACAGAAACACATCATCTAGATTCCTAGGGGAAGAAACTCACCACCTTAAAAATACATATAACATCATCCAAATACTCAAGGGAATACCCAAACCCAATTGACAAAACATGTTTCTGGAAACTTAGGGGAATGCCCATAACCTTATATAATTTCAATATGCACACATTATCCTCACACGGGTTGGCCAATTTACCAATCCTGAAAAACATCACCTATGGTGGACTCTCAAGTGCACAACCTATGTTCATTACTCTGGAAATTCCTTGTTATCCTCGTATGTCCTAGTGTTCTAAGGTGAAACTCAAGATCAAAAATACCCACCCACACACACTAACCTTATACAGGGTTAATATATCCCTATGTCTCTGATCGAGGACCCCTAGGTCTCATCATAATCTTGAAAACCCTATATGGGTTATGTGACTATTTTTCAATGTTTTTTTCCATATCAATTTTCATTTTTATTTATTTTTTTATTAAAATGATATTATTTGTGTAATAATTCCCAAATGTTGTCAATTTCATTCATAACAATTAAAACAATCATTTTTTTGTGTAAATATGTATATAATTAATTATTTTTATCATTTTTTTAATAATTTTTAAATTAATTTATTCATTCGGTTTTATTATTCAATTTTTATATTATTTTTTGATTATCTAAATTATAATTTTTTATTCGTTCATTATTTCATTTCTTTTGTTTTATAATTATTTTAATTTTAATTTTATTTTATTAATTCATCTGTAAATAAATAATTTTTTACTTTTGTTTTTAATACTTTAAATAATTTAATTAATTTTAATAATTTAACTCAATTTAGAAAATACTTTTAATACTTAGTATTATTTAAATTTAATTTTATTCTTTGATTCTATTAATTATTTTAATTAACTAGTTAGTTAATTAATTTTATAAAATTGAGTTTAATTATTATTATTTTTTATTAATTTTCTTTCTAACAATTTGTAATCATAAATAAATTATTTATTGAATAATTAGTAATTAAAACTATTTGGTTTTAAGAATTTGTAAAAGGTGAATTATAATATTAATTTCTTTGTTAGCTTATTTTATTTACTTTTAGCTTAATTAATTATTTTTTCAATTTCTAATGAATTATTTGATTTTTTTATTTTACATGTGTTTTCACCAGAGTGCACTCACCATTGGAAATCTACCAATGGAAAGTCCTATCTCACTGTTAACCATCTATTTCCTTTTCCAATTTTCCTCAGTCACTGCTAGACAAGATGGTGGTGAGTCCTTTCTCACTGCAACTATTTTCTCCTACCCAACAGTGACTATTTATCACTGTTGCACCCTTTCTCTAGTGGCAACTCAATGATTCACTGAAAGCTTCACTTATCACCAATGCATCACCACATCTCCAGAATGCACTGCCAAAATGTCTCACTACTAGCCTTAACCCAATAGTGAGTCCCTTACTCACCGCTGTTCGCTACTTCTCTGACCACCCTCATTTAGCCACCACAAAACAACACAACAACAAAAAAATCAATCCAATAGTATAATTGAATTAATGTAACATCAGTGTAGGTATAAAATGATGAAATCAATGAACCAAATTGTGGGAAAATGAAGAAAAAATCCCAAAAATTCAAAATACTAAAATTTAGATCTAGAGAAAAAAAATTCAAATATGGAATCACCATTTCAGTCACCGCATGACGTTACCGAAGAAGAGACATCCACCGATTAAAACCTATTGAAGCTAAAACCAGGATGAGCTCACCGTTGAAGATCACTGAACCTCCCTTCTGCTGCTCCACACCGCATCCACCATGAGTTACCCACCACCACATGCCATGCATCGCCACTGCTCGGGTCATCCTCACTAATCTGGGATGAGGACCCAAAACAGAACCACCCTAACCACCCTGCTTCCATCCACCATCGACTGCCGCCATGACCTCTTCACAGGGCCGGCCCTAGGTCAAGCCCAGCAAGCCCCTGGGCTAGGGAAACAAGCATGATTTCTACTGTACATGTACTGTAAAAGGACTATAGAAGCTTGTAAGGGGCAACATTTATGCTCCTCATCTTGGGCAACAAAATTTATAAGGGTTTTTTGGGCCGGTCCTGCCCCTTCCTCCTCTATAGAACCACAAGCTAAGCCTCTCTTACGAACCCCCTCACCCTCTTCATTATTTTTTTATTTTATTTTTTATATATTTTATATATTAAATATAATAATATATAATAGAATATATATAATATTATATATAATTATTATAATATGATAACGAAAATAATAAAATAAATTTAAATTGATTAATTATATTAAGTATATTTATATTAATACATGTATTTTTATGGTAATATAATTAAGTAATTTTTATAATAGTTAATATAACTAATTTTATATAAGTATGTATATATATTTATATAGTAGTAATAACAATAATTATTAATAATAACTAATATTCACATATATTAATAATATTAAGTACTTATATTTAATACTCGTTTAATTAAGTAATACTTCATATATATACATATTTATAATTATATATTTATATAACAGAGTATAAAAAATGCTTAGATGTCAGGTAACGACGTTCAAGCCCAAAAAATGACTTTCAGTTTGTTTTTTTACTTTTTTTTCATATTTCTTATCCCTCTATTTTTGTGGAAAATTTTGTAGGTGATCAGGGGGAAGTGATCTTAGAAGATAATCGTGGATATATTTGAGGGGAAGTAGGGTCATTGTGGGTGACCAACTATTATCACAAGGATGGTTCCTAAAGGTCAGTGACGTGCAAATGAAGTTACACCACATGGATTTGTGCTACTTTCTATTATTTAGTTTCATGACTACATTTTATTTTTGTTTTTCAAATAAGTGGAGACTTCCCCTCTCTATTTCATAGAGGGAAACTTCACTCAGAAGCCTATAAATGGGAAAAAAATATTCGCTCTTGGAGGTGGGGAACCCATTCCTTCTTCTTCTTCTTCTTTTTATCTATTTTTTGTTTTTTATTTTCTATTCTATAAATATCACTATTGATCTGCATGTTTTGTGATTGTAATTGTGCATTTGATTAAATTGTTTATGTTCTTCATTCTTCCCCTTGTGTTGTGTTCTCGAATCCCCAGTGATGGAGATCTAATTTGTGATCCATATCCAAGCATTTAAATCTGACACAACCTGGAGATCCTATCATCTATGAAATCATCATATTTTTCTTCACCTTATAAAATTATGACTATGAATTTGGGAGATAGAGAGAAAAATATTTTATTAGAATGGTATTTTACTCTTTCGCCTCATGCAATCTCCCCTTCCTTTCTCAATTTCATGAACTAAGAAATTGAGTTGGGTTTTGTGAATTGATGAACTTAGCTGGTCTATTTTGTCTTGTGAAATCCTTGTAATAATGATTTAGTTGAGGGGTTCATTTTGTAGTTTAGAGAAATGAAGGAGCACTGAAGATATTCAGTGTTTTATTGTTCAATGTTTAGGAAAGTGAGGTCTGTGATCCGACCCATCAGACATGCATTGAGTGACTTGAGAGTTTTTGATTTTATTATTTTTTTGATCTATAAAGGTAGTTGAGGGTGGATCTTTCTTGGATCCTGACTTGTTCTTACATAAATCATTCTTCTGTGTCTTTATTTCTTTCTTGTTCTTAGTTGTTTTGTCCCATGTCTTCTATGTTTCTTCTTATCCATCACTGTTTCTCACTCACACTATGTTTTTATCACTGTTTATTAGTATTTTTATTTTATTTTTTTAAAATATTAAAAAAAAAATTTCGAAATAACACATGGGCAGTCGACAATGCATCCTTAAGAGTGACACTTCGGTTAACCACTATGCTATATCTTGGGTCTTATAAATGTAAAATTGCCTATCCTGGTGGCAAGGAAACCGTCAATGGGTTCCTTTATCCCATTCTTAACTCTTATCCCAAACCTACCACTCCAAGGTCCTAACATACCTCAGTTTCATCTTGATCACATCAAATCCAAATCAAATTCATAGGAAATCTCATATTGGTGTCACACAAGGGAGATGGTATCAATCCCATCCCCTTTGTTTGGACCACTTGGAGATATGCTTAATACTGAGAGAAGGGTGAATCAGTATTGAGGATTTTATAAACTAGTTAGTACTTTTTTTATCCCTACACCTATTTGACCTATTAGGATCTTGGTTATCTTTTTTATGTCTTTGTTTTTTATGTCTTTGTTTTTGTATGCAAGTTTATTAAATAAAGGAAATGATATAACATGATGTTTTTAAAAGGTCTACTACTCAATAAGAGTTTCTAGTCTTTTTAGTGTAAGATATTGAACAATATAAAAACTCTCCACTATAATGAGGTATCAATTACAATGGTTTGGATTAGAAACAATCATAAACCCATGTGTGTTCCCAATAATTTAGTATTGGGAAAAAATAGTCCCGATTTCCTGGTCGACCTGTAGCTCATGCTAGATTTTTATACTACTTATATAGATAGTCCTTAGATTTTACTATTTCTTTCCAACACCAATAAATTACTCCACCAGTTAAGACCACTATTGATTATTGTATTGATTCCATGAATTCTTCCACTTCAATTATTTTCACATAATCATGCTATTAACACTTCTTTTACTTATCATTTATGAAAATTAGTGCACAAAACGCACATGAGCCTTAGCCCGATTGGTAAGGAATATGTAAGTCCATCTGGGAGACCAGAGATCAAATCCATGTAGAGAAATTATTTCCAGGTTACTATAACAGTACCGTAGCAGTACTGTAGCAGGTACTGTATAAGTACTATAGTGGGAACTATGAAGTACTGTAGCAGGTATTGTAGTGGGGACTGTAGCAGGTACTATTTGGCACTGTAGCAGCCGAGAATATGCCCTCGTTTGGGCCTTCAGGCCACCGATTTGGTCCCTATGTCCTTTAAGGCCTTCGGGCCACCCAGATCATCAGGTCAGTAAGGGCTTCGGGCCACCTCAAGGCCTTCAGGCCACCTTAAGTGCAGATGCAAACCAGACGACCTACGAGGAACTATCTCTACATGGAGGATGAGCAAGGAGTGTTCACCACAGCAGAAGCTAAACGGATTGCAATAATGAGAGGGTATGACACCTACCATCAGGACAAGCCTGTGCATGCATTAAAATTCCTAGTCAAACAGCCATGAAAAGGTGGAGAGATGATTTCATAATGAAGATGCTAGGGAGGAGTAGTTCCAAGTAGTTAGTCTGGGTTGTATGTAATGTTTGAAGCCTACGGGAAAATGAATTACTCTAAGGCCTATGGGTCATGTAATACTTATGCCTACACGCCTTGTAAGGGTTCCACCTCACCCCTTGAAAGGTTTATTATAAAAAATCAATAAAAAAATGAATTCCTTCAGGCCATTGGAGGAGTCCACACAACCTTGTTCCTCTTCATAGAAATAAATTGGAATAATAGTTTTCTTGAATAAATGAAAGACTTATTTTTCTCAAGTTATTCTTCTTCAACACGAGCCACTAGACCTCTCTACAATCTTTATAACCTATAATTACCAACACCTTCTTTATTATTATTCTTCTTATGTAATAAAACTACCCAACAGTATTATATTCTCCTCTTCTCAACTTCTTCATCTTCTCTTCTTCTTTTATAGTTAATATGTTATAAATTATTTCTCTTCTCCTTGGATTTGGCTCACAACATATGTATATGAATGATAATCACTAAGTTCATTCTTCTTCATTTTGATACTAAAATATTCTCTTTTGAATAATAGTGTTGAACCACACTTAAAACTTCATATTCAAACTTGTTCATCCAATTATCCTCTATCTAGAATCTTGTGATTGGTAGCTCTCTATCTGATACCTATTCATTAAGATATAATTCATTCAACACATGTTGATCTGATACCTTTATCATTTGGTACATGTTCATTTGATAAATTTTCATATGATACTTGTTTGTACAATACCTTCTTTATATGATACCTTCTTCTTCTAGTGATTCAAAAAAACAATCTATCAATATTATCGATCAGCACCTCACTCATTCAAAAATAGCTTCCCAATGCACATGCTCTCTTTATATACTAATATTTTATCTTAAAATCAAGGGATTAGTGAGAACTTAAACTTTGAATTTACCTCTCTAAATTTGAATGCCCTTGAGTAATTATTTATTTGACCACCTTCAAACCTCCAAATAAATAGCAGTTAAACATCTTTATAGGAATGTTCCTAAAATCTCACCATCAACAATCTTCAAGTTTTCCTGTAATCTTAGATAGAATAAAAATCTTTCCCTCATGATTATTATGGTGATAGACATCCAACTCAACATCATCATAATATATGAATTTACAAAACACTGTAAAGATCCTAAAATCTTCATCCGGTACTTATTTATAGGAGATCCTTCATCTGATAATGCTACATCTCGTACAACATTGTATGGTTATTACTTTTATAGTTATTATCCTTATATTAGTGTTTTTATTTGTTTTTCTATTATTACTTTTAGGTTTCCACTATCCATAGATTCCAATATATCTCTATATGTTAAACCTTTATTCAGAAATCTATGTCCGATGACCTCATTTGGATAACCTCTATCCAATGAATTTATTCATAACTTTTTCCTATGTATTAATTTGGAAAACATATATTCGATGACTATGATTGGAAATATCTATTTTATGAACTCATATATGTTTAATTGGGTTTCTCTATTCGACGAACTCATGAATGTTAATATGGTATTCTTTGTCCGCTGTCACTGTGAGATTCACTTGGTTCTGCCTCACATCTTTGATCCTTTAAAGAACCTCACATTTCAATATTATGTTATACATATCCCTTTAATTACTCTATTTCAAACTCTCTATCCAAAAAAGTAACAATATTTATGCCCAGTAAGTTTTTTATGGAAACCTGTTTTTGAAGAGCTCAATCTGAAAGACTTTTTTTTGACAATCTATTTATGTAAACCTCATGTTCTTTCACTTAATTATTTTGAGAAAATTATATTAGAATCATGAATACATTAAAATAATCATTATATTTGGTACTTTGAAGAATGAATATTAATCTCCTAATTTGGTGTTTCTAGAAAATTCAATATGATTTCCCTATAAACAATTTCATATAAACACTTTTTCTTTTATGTTTTTTGATCACCTAAGTCTGCCAAACTTCATCCGATCACCTCAATCTATTATCCTATATCTAGTTACCTCTTCTTCTTAGCCTCATATTTCTATATTCAAAAACATCTTGTGCAGGATTCAACTTCATTATATTTTTAACAAATATGTTTTTCCAAACATCAAAGTACATGTTTGAAGTGTTAAGGTCATCTCACCAATTGTTATAAGTAAGTAAAAATATTACAATAATATTTAACCTTAAAGTAATGATTTTATTCCAAATATTCTAATAGAAAGAACACCATTTATATTCTTCCAAAATATCAATACTTGGGAACTTCTTCTCTTCTTTAATGATCTTGTATTCTTCGTCATTCATAATCAGGACATCAACATCACTATCTTAATTCAAAATCCAAGCTACATCTTCTTCTTTACTACTGTTAAACATATTGAAATAAATGAAATTCCATTAATTCATTAAAAACCATTGAAAAAAATACAATGCACACAAAGTGGATTAAATAATCCAACCCGTTGTATTTTTTTGGAAATACCTCCAAAATGAATATGTCAATATGAGAATATTCTATTATTTCTCTCCCCATTTATTTAAAAACACTCATTTAACTTTTAATTCCCATATAGAAAAGAAATAAAATTTACTTTAGAAAATGGTATAAATTAATTCTAAAGTTTTGTGCTATCAATCATCTCACCCTATGTCTATACAACACATACTTGGTGTAGAGAACAAGATGATTTTATTTGAAAAAAAAATCTTTTCATTACCAATTGAATTTGATAAAAAATGAAATAATAACCCTCTATCTTTCTCAAAAGTTGTCCAGCTATATTCCAAATTTATGATACTAGTTTTGATAAAAAATGATCTAGAATAAATCAACCTCAAACTCCTATAAAAACTTAAATCTATAGATTTAATGTATTCATGTATAAATTTTCAGGAAAAATAGACTTGGTACAAATGTATTCTTATAATTTTATTATGTTATTTGTTAATTCAATTTATCCCCCTTTGTGCTATGTTTTTTATTTTTTGTTATCATTGATGATAGATTAAGAAGGAAATACCTTTTAAATGTCAGTTCTTTAAGAACATTCTACAATAGTCATATTTTTATGAAATAATGATTCTCGGAGATTCTTCCACATAATCCACTTTACTCCCCCTCAATAAGTCATTTCTCATGATCTTTATGTAGATTAATCTCTTCAATAGATATGATATTGGATATATATGTGAGAATACACCCAAATGGATATTTTATTTGTGGTTGTAAAAATTTGAAAATTTCCACAACTTCATCAAGGATGAAATTATTCAATATATTCCTCTAGAATTCCATGTATAAGATTAAAACATGAATGAATATTTTTCAATTTTCTATAATTTGTTGACAAAAACCACTTCATCTTCATCAAGTATGACCCTATTATTAGATTTTTCAATATTCTAATTTAGGAATCATTTCAGGATGAAAAATTATTTATATAATGTTGTATAATTTTGACATCACATACACTACCATAGGTTCTCTCCATGAGATCATGATTCAACTTCAATTACCTACATAATAAGAATACAAATAATTTATAAAGGTTAAGGGAAAAAGGTGTATCCTTCTTTCTTATCAATGTGAAAAACAATGTTGATATGATTTTCTCAGAAAATATTTTATTTTATCCATTATTTATGCATGAACATTTGAACTTAAATTATTATTGGGGAAGAAAAGATCTTATTAATTATTTAATTTATTTATCCTTGAATTTTATCTTCTCATGAGAATTTAATGCATTTGAATCACATGGGGAAACTTTCATCATCTTTATGAACTATACATATACTAGAATTATTTTAGAGAAATATATAGGAGTGTGTCCATCCATTTTTCACCTAATAAATAGTACTTGTTTAGTATAAGAGTTTTTCTTTGTTAACAACTTCTCATGAAATTAGAGTTCTTCATGTGGAATTTCATCTTCTTCTTTGGCACTGGATTTTTTGTGTGCCTCTTCCGGCTTTCTTTCTTTTTCCAGGTCTACAGGCCAGATAACTATAATATCATTGTTTACATTGGAATCCATTTTGGGTTTTCCACATGGTTTATTATGGGTGATTTATTTTACACTAACTATTTAGATGATAAAAACCTCATGGACTCATTGGTATTGTTTTGTAGATTACTTTAATTCTTATTATTATCAAAGGATCACTTAATTTTCCTTTTTTATATCTTCTTGAGATAATTTTTGTGTATTTCATTCTTTTTTTTCTTTAAAAGTTTACTTATTCTTTCTTCACCAAATTTCATGGTTGTATCGAATCATAATCATTTGGTATATATTTAGATGAGAACAAAACAATCTCGTGACCACCATTATTGCATACATGATATACATGTTCATGAATTCCAAATATGTTTAAAGTATAAATATTTTTCTTAATCTATGGATATTTTTTCTTCATTTCTCACTTGATACCCCTTTGCATAGGCTTCTTTTGTGTTTTAACATTTGTAGGATTATAAAAAAATACAATTCACAATTCCAAACCTATTGCAGTACCCACTTCGACCCACAAATATTAATCTTTTTATATCAACTTTATGTTGTCTTAAATTTATATCAAAATATGATTTTTTTTGGGTTTTCTTTATAACTTTTTGATCTGTTCATGGGGATCTAGATACTGAATCCTTATCTACTATGTATATGGTGGTAGGATTCTCCTCTTTTATCTTCATCAATACTTTTTACATATTTTGTTTTCCAACCTACACTATTCCTGAAAATAGATTGAGATAAAATTTTAAAATAAGGTATGGATGGTTTCTATTTTCTTATATCTGCTTTTGAGATAAAATTAGATGATGTAATGATCTTATTTCCATATAATGGAGGTATTTTTTATACAATAATCCATATAGCATTGGGGTTTGGCATCAAATTTTTCCCTCTTTTGTGAACACTTAATACTTGTCTTTTCAAGATTGACCAACATAACATCCAATTCTAGACACCTCATTTTGATTGTGTTTTTCTAAACATTAGTCATAATCACCATTTCTTCACAATAATTTTTCATTATATTAACCTCCTCATATTGAAAATTTTTTTTTTCATAAATCATGACATCAAGTTCCTTAATTCATTTTTATTTTACCTCCAACTGAGAATCCCTAACATTTATATTAGTTTTTAGTTTTTCTTTAAGTGAATAAATCCTCTCTTAAATAGTCTTCTTGATCCCTTACTTTATTTCAAATTTTTAGTCCATTTATTCCCAATTTTTTAAAAACTTGTTTTAAGTTCAATGTTCATTGTTTCTTTAACCCCAACCTATTTATAGAGATTTATACATTCTATAATTTTTTTCTTTTAAATCCTTTTTTATGTTATCCACTTCAATTTCAAGATGCGTGATAACCTCTTGCTGACTTCCAAAAATCCCAAAAATAAAAGAAAATATTTATTAGAAAAAAAGAGAGAGACATATTTTTTAATGTTTTAAATGTTATACATTATGAATCAGAAAATATACTATCACTTACAGTTGGTTCTTCTTTTTATGAATTTTTTTTAAAAAAATGACATACATCATAATCACTTAACTTCCTAGAATCACTTCAATTAGTGTTGTTTTCCATATCCATGGTGGTATTTTGAACTACATGATCTTATTATTCCATTCCATATCTACCTTATATATTATCCTAGACTAGAGATACTAATCTTTCTTCCTCTTAGCATAAGAGGACCATCTTCTTCAACTTTCATTTATCATTCATTTTCTTATTAATCATGGTCATAGTATAAAAAAAATTATGCAAATATATAAATGAATCTTCAATAAAAAAGAACATAATTCTAAATAAAGGAAATAAAATAAAATATTCAAAAGAGAAAAATTCCAAATATAGATAATACAATAGAGGTGAACCTTAGATCTGATACCAATTGTTAGGACCACTTCAGGACATGTTTAACACTAAGAGGGGGGAGGATGAATTAGTTTTGGGTAATTTTTAAACTAATTAATAATTTTTATCCCTTTACCTTTTTGTCCTATTATGTACTGGTTTTTCTTGTTCTCTCTTTATTTCTTATAGAAGTAGATTAAAGAAAATAAAGGGCAACACATGTTTTTTACAAGTCTCATTACCCAATTTGAGTATCTAATCATTTATGTGTATAGTGATGAATAATACATAGATTATCCACTATAATGTGGTATTAATTACAATGGTTTGGCTTAAAAACAACCCTGAACCCATGTGTTGTTCCTTACACTATAGGATGGAGAAAATCCCAGATTACTTGGTCTACATAAAACTCATACTGGATATTTATAATTAATGTGTAGATAGTACTATAAATCTTTAATTGATTTTCAAAACCCAGAAATTATTTCACTAGTTGATACCTCTATTGAAATTCTTAGTGCATCCTTTACTTCTTACTCATCTATTATTTGCATAGTATAATATAAAAAAAACTCCTCTTCTTCTTATCTTGAATGAAATTTAATTCACACAACCTTCTTCCTCATCACAACAATAATATTGAATTCTTATTTTCTTACACATTTGAAAAAAATATTCATCTTCTACATTGTTTGCATGGTCTCTCTATAATTTGTTCAACCTAGAATATACAACACCAACTTTCTTCTTCTTCCTCTATGAAATAGAACTGTGAAACACTCTTGTCTTCTCTTCCTTTATTCCTCTTGTTTTTCTCATTTTCTTATTATTATTATTATTATTCAGTGCATATGTTATAGACTCATTATATTCTCCTAATATTTGGATTATATCATGTGTATATGAATTATAATCATTAATTTGGGTCTTCTTGTTTTTGACATCAAAATATTCTCTTTTTTATAATTATATCGAACCACTATTACACATTATTATTCAAACTTGTTTATTTGTGTCTCCTCTATCTTGTACGTTGTGTTTGTTACCTTTTTATCAAAATTTGTTTGTTCGATACATTTTTTTTTGATACATATTCATCTGATACCTGCTTCATTGATATTTTTTTGTATGATACCTTCTTAGTTTAGTGATTTGATAAAAGTAACTCTCAAGATTCTAGGTTAGAACCTCACTTGTTAAAAAATATATTCTCAAAGCACCTTCTATCATTATATACTGATAGTTTCTCAAAAAATCTAAGGAGGAGCACAAAATTCAAATTTGAATTTCCCTGTCTAAATTTTAAGTTACTGATCAAGTATTTCTTCAATCTACTAGTTTGAAGCCTTCAAATAAATTAGAGTCAACAATATTCATAATAATTTTCATCAAATATCAACATTAACAATATTCAATGGTTCCTAAAATCTTGAGTATAATAAAGATATTTTATACATGATTATTGGAGAATTTAACATCTAACTCAACATCATCATAATATATATATTTAAATCTTTTTTATAAAATCTTGAAATATAAATCCAAAAATTATTTCTAGTAACTTCTCAATATAGTAATACTCCATCTGATACAACTTCATAAGGTTATTCTTTGTCTAGTTACTCTTTTTTTGGTTGTCTAAATATTTTTATTTTTGCTAAGATTTATAGGTTTCCTTTTTCTAGAGCGTCAAAGGTATCTCTATCCACTGAACCTTCATCTGGAGACATTTTTATGGAAATTTCATTCTGAAAACCTCCATTTAATGACTTTGTTCGAAAACCATTATCTAATTAATTCTTTATAAAAACATATTTTTGATGATTTTTTTGAATTTTTTCTGATGGACTCATGGATGTTCACCCAAATTTCTATATCTAAAGAACTCATGAATGTTTTTCTAGATTTTACAATCTGATGTCGTCATTAGAATCACTCAGTCATGCTTTACATTTTTATCCTTTGAACAAACTCAACTTTTAATCCTACATTAAAAATAGAGTTTTCCTTATTCTATTCCAAACTCTACATTAGAAAAAGTTACAATATTTCTATTCAGTGACCTTTGTATGGAAATTTTTTTCAGGATACCTCTATTTAAAAAACTTTTTCTAAAAATCTATGTTTGGATACCTAAAATTCCTACAATTATTTTGTGAAAATTTTGTTAGAATAATGAATACCTTATTATAATTATTATTTTTGGTACATTAAATAATGAAATATTAGCACATGATTTTTTTCCTAGAAAACCCAATCGGATTTACCCATGATCAAATAATCATTAAATAATATTTTTCCTTCAAGTGACCAATATATTCAAAATCTTTTAATGGAAATAACACTATTTACCTTCTTCCAAAATAAAGATTTGGGAAATTCTTATATTTATTAACAATCTTTTATTCTTCATCTTTCATAATCAGGACTTCATCATCACCATCTCTATTCAACAACCAAGATAAAAATTCTTGTTTATTATTTCTTTAATATGTTGATATTAATGGAATCCATTTAATTCATTAACAAACATTGAAAAAAATACAACACAGAAAAATCGGGATCCACACCATTTTCAAGTCACCTTAGGCTAGTCCTTACACACTAAAATTATCCATCAATCTTACCTAGAAATACCCACATTGGTATTCATATCTCAGTGGTAGAGGAAAACTTGCTTCATGCTCATTTCAAAAAACTCATAGGATATAAGGCATTTCATGTATCCCAATACTTATACCTGAGTTCTAAGGAGATACAAGATGTTATCAAATTATCCACTGAAATAAGATAATATTCATTGTTAATATATTAATTTTCATGTGCTATACTATTCATAAAAACCATTTTTAGTGTATTTTACAAATTAGACATTATTTCACATTATTACTATAATTACTTCTTAAAATGAATTATTACATGGTAAATTTTTGAACTCCTCCTAAAAAACTCAATGGTATTGATTTTAATTTCATATTTCATTTTTAGGTTTCTAATTCCATTGGGAATAATTCATAATTTTGATGTACTTGAAGATTCGCATCGGAAGACCACCATATTGGACATTCAACCCAATAAATTCTGAGAAAACTAAAATTGATAGTACCCCCAAAATATCACTGTAGTAGCCAATATCCAAAATCAATTAAGCTAAAATTTGAACAATATACTGGGTAAATCATGGGGAACATTTCATTAAATAGTGGATAAAGCTAATTCTGATTTTTAAAGGGAGTTACAATCATCTGAAGTTGAAGATAAAATTATGGGTCAGAAAAATAGCCAACAATTTTGATTATATATCGATAACCCAATATCCAATTGGGATAAAATTTTATAGTATGTTAGGATACATATGGGGATTCATTTTTTTTCTATATCATACTAAAATTCATCAATCTAGATACTCATTTCGACACCTCTGTTAGGTGAATTCATGTTTGCTTCCATTTTGAACCAAGGGTAGAAAATTCCAAATTCCACAAACTTTCCACCACCCTAGGCCTACCATACTCAAGTGGGATGAATTTTACTGTCGGTATTTCAACCCAAGGATTCCAAATTTTTTATTTAAGGCAGTGTTAATGGAGGATTTAGGTATTCATGGTGTTTTCTTCATTATAATTCAATGTCGCCTATTTGTATTTATAATCACATTTCTTTATAAAGTAGGTTGTTCAATTAACCTTATTTTACTAATAAATTTTATTATTATACTCTTATTTTGTTCTTAATATCATGTTGATACTATTTTCTCAAGGTGTGAACTTATTCACACAAAACCTTGTGAAATTCTTCATACAATAGTGGAGTGATCATTATTTAATTGTTTTTCACTTATTCAATTCCACTCTCATGAGTCTATTTACCACTTCCATTAAAAGAATAACATGAATGGAGGTATAACCCTCTTATGTTTTGAGACAAGAGAGTATCAAGGATCTATATTGGATTTCATTTCTCTCTATTTTAATGTTCAATCACTTCTTTTAATTGATAATTTCATTTAAATATCTTAATAATTAATCATATTTATTGAATTTTAAGGCCACACACTTCAAGTGATAATAATAACCTTTACCTTGGAGTGATCAAATTTTTTTTTACTCTAACTGTATAAGTGATTATAATTAGGTTTTTATTATTATTAAACTAATAATTGATGAAGTTTTTTTGATCTCTTTAAATGAATGAATATTTAGAATAAGAAATTGAAATCATTAAAAATTAATTTCATCTAATCTATTCATTTTAATAACCTACAATCAACCCTTTTTCATAAATTTATTTCAATTAGGTAACTTAGTGTTAATTTAAACCATATCAAGTCAAACTAAAGTTGGCCACTTCATATCCAAATATCCCTCTCATAATGTCTATTTATTTAGTTTTATTCATAGGTCTATGAGGATTATACAACATAAGATACAATATAGGTGACCATTGAACCATAAAAACTTGGTTAAATTTGGGTGAGGTCAAATTTTGGAACTATTTTTTGGGGACCTAAGAAAGTTATCCAAGATATTCACATCTTATTCTCACCCCACTTCTCTATTATCACCCCCAATTTCATTATCATAGAAGGCCGTTTTGAAAAAACCCTAACATGGGGAACCTCTCCTTACATTGATTACCATGCACCAATTGTGTTGTATGATGACCATCCTAGTTTTTATTGGTGGGAAAATCAAAAATTGATTGAACCAAATTTTTTGAACTCCTATAATTCACAAAACATTTCAACCAATAATGAGTTTCAATCCCAACAAGGAAAATTTGATCATCCTACTATGCAATTAAAATAATATAATTATCCTCATATAATAGACTATTTGAATAAAACCCTTGTACAACCTAATACCCAAACATTACTTAAGAAAATATGTTAATTAATGGAGAAAATTAATTCTGAGTTTTCATCATTGAGAGTATAACTACAAAGCATTGAAACGTTTATAGAACCCATTCCCACTCAGTTGGTCTCTTCCTCATAATTGATAAGAGAATCTTGTTACACACTAAGATATTATGAACAAATATAATCTATGACTAATTCCATGAGTGTGAAAATAACAAAGAACCTTAATTAATGATTCCCAAACCATTAGAGGAATTAAAATTAGAGGAAAGTGGTGAAGAAACCACTTTAGAATATGGGAAACCATAGTTGGATAAAAAGGTGAATTGGTTAGGGAATGTTGAAATATAACCCAAGGAATATGAGGGGCTATAAATGAGTGTTTAAATCAGTAGGAAATTGATTTTCTATATTAAAAATATGAGAATTTTACCTCATAAATAATGGTTCCCAAATATAAATCCATTGATAATTTTGTAGAAACACCAATCACTAAAACATTGGGGGAAATCACAAACATCAATTCTATACCCATTCCTCAAACTAATATGTCTAATTTGGTAGTTGAATCTTCTATTAAAATGTAACCAATTATATTGAGAGATTTTGAAAATGAAATAGAATTTAATTTAAAGTATCGACCTGTGTTTGAAAATGTTATCCAAACGAAGCTCAAATTCATGGTCCATACATCCCCTCTTAAGTTTTTTTTCATAGGGGATAATAAAAAACATTATATCATCATTTCAACCTCCCTTGATTATAATAAAGAAAAAATTATCATTTATTTATTAATAAAGATTAGGAAAGTATTTGGATGGACCCTTTTCGATATTCATGGGATTAGCCCATTCATTGTGACCTATATGGTTTTTCATGAATCAGTTTCAAAAAAATAATTTCAAACCCCTTGGATACTCTAGAATAATCTAATTAAAATGGTGAAAAATTTAATCCTTAAAATATTAAAATTTTGTGTTGGATAAGTTGGGGCGGGGGTTCATGTTGAGCTAACGACATTAAACTAAGCACTTTCTGAGAGTTAACCCAGAATATGCATTGATTTTATTTGATTTTATTTTATTTCTGTGTGTTTTTATGTTAAAAAAAAGTAAAAATTAAAAAAATTTAAAAACAATATTTTTTTCTTTCAAAAGGCCGCACTGTAGGTCATGAGTGAAACTCTGTCATGATCAGAGAAGTCGTAGGACTCGAACCCATGACTGAAGGGAGACAAGAGAGTGAACCGTCCACTGACCTAAAACTTATAGTGTGTCTATCTTCTATTTTATTTTTATATATACTTATATTCAAATATATATATATATTTATTTATTTATTTTTACTTGTTCTTTATATTGATCTTTGGTGTTTTAAAATAATTAGGTACATTTTACCTTACCTTTTATATATTTTTGGTATTAATTAGGGAACCTAAAGGGGTTTCCATTATTTTCTAATGGTGTTGGTGTGTATGATTCAAGTGATGTTGTGGTTGAGGTATTTTTAGGCAAATCGATTATCTTCCAATATTTCAAACACAATCTTTCATCATTGATGAGGTTTATCCGAGTGACATGGAGATCAAGGGATTAAATGGAAGCATCATGAACATTAACTTCAGCCACCAAGTGACTTCATTCCATGATTATCATTTTAAATTTCCTTTTTGAATTACTCTTATATTCCTCTACACCCTTCTAAAATTTCTTTTCTTTAAACAATAGGGACAATGTTATTCTAAGTCGGGGGGAGGGATGAAATGAAAAAATTGTTTTTGTGTGCATAAAAAAATATTTGAAACAAAAAATAATGTTTTTTATTCAAAGGAAAAATTTATTTAACCTTGAACATGATAATACACATTGTAAAATTTGAAACTAAATATAAAATAATTTTTCATGCCTTGATTTTCTTTAAACCATGCATAAGATCATGAGAATGAATTTTGGAAAGTGTGGCTGTCTAATGTAATTTTTTATCATTGATATTTTCATTTTATTAATAAAAAAATTCATAATGCACGCCCTTTGTATTGTGGGGTATTAATTTGAGTTCTTGGGGATCCCATAATAAATATCATATGTTTGGTTAATATTTTAATTTTAACATGTAAATTCAAAAAAAATCAATGAAAAACCAAAAAAATTGTACATAAAAATAATAATTCAACTGTAAGTAGAGAAATAGATTAACCAACTGTGTGTATTTCAACACTTGGGGATCTTGAATGCATAGTTTTTTGGCCCAGAGTTGAAAAATTTATCTCTATTTTTTGTAATTTTAATTTGTTTTTGATTGTGCTAACTCGAGATGATACTCGAGTATGTGAGATTCACTTGGGGCCCTAAGGTCTTTGATCTTGGGAGTCATTAAGAAAATCTCACTATTCGGGTTGACATGATTAAGTTCAATTTCAATTACTATGGAAACTTTTCAAAAAATAAAAAATTAAAATAATAAAAAAAACATAAAAAAATAATACTTATATTAATATTAAAATGTGATTCCACCTAGAACTTCTATATTTCCCCCTTGAATAAAAATAAACCCCCATATCTATTGTGATTCATATCATAATGCTTAATTGAAATTGTATAAAATATGGTGATGAATTTGAAAAAAGTAATAGACTTGGGATTGAGATATTATTATAAACCTATCACGTGTTAAATGATTATTATAGATTTAATATTTTTTTTGTATGAGGTATTTTGGTGAGAATTGTATATTAAAATGTTTTTGGAAAAAGGAATTCAAATTTCATATTTTGGAGAAATATTTTAATCAAGACTAGAAAAAATAAAGATAGGGGGTGTGATTTTCAATTGAAAGAGGCTAATATTCATTGTTAATATATATAATTTTCTTGTGTGACATTATTCATAAACACTATATTTAGTGCATTATACAAATTCAACATTATTATTGTAATTCCTTTTTAAAATGCACTATTAAATTGTACAAATTTGAATACATAACCCAATTTTTTTTATTTTACTTTCATATTTAATTTTCAATTTTCTCATTTCATTAGGAACAATATATATTTCTGGAGCATGTGAAGATTTGCATTTGAAGACCACCATTTTGGATATTCAAACCATGAAATCCTGGGCAAAGTGAACTCGAAATTAGCCCAAAAAAATCACTATAGAGGCCAGTATCAAAGAACAATAAGCTAAAATTTGAACTTGAGGTAGATAAAATCATGGGGAATATTTCATTAAATAGTTTCCAGAGTTAATTATAATTTTTGAATGGAGTTACATGCGTCCAAATTTGAAGATGAAATTCTGGTCTAGATTCTACATCCCATAAAACAACCTACCATTTTAATCATATGTTACGAACCCAACATCTAATCAGGATAAAATTTTAAAAGATGTTAGGATACATATGAGGATTCAACTTCTTATTCTATTACCTACTACAATTAATCCCTATAAAAGCTCATTTTGGCGCCTCTGTTTGGTGGATTAAATTTGGATTCCATTTTAGGCCAAAGGTTGAAATGTCCAAAATTCCACAAACATGACACCACCCTAGGCCTAACATAATCAAGTGGGATGACTTTTAATGTTGGGTGTTCGATCCAAGGCTACCAAATTTACTATTTAATTAGTTTTATTGGAGTATTTAAGGATTCATTGTGTTTTTTTATTGCAATCTTATGTTGTCGCTTTGTCTTTGTAATCACATTTCTTTCTCATACAAGCCATTCAATTCACCCTAGTTTCTTAATAAAAGTTCTTATTATACTATTATTATGTTCCTATTAATATCACATTTATATAGTTTCCTTAAGGTGTAAAATTATTCACACCAAACCATGTGAAATTCTTCACACAATGGTCTAGTGATCGTTATTTCATTGTTTTTCACTTCTTTAATTCTGCTCTCATGAGTCCACGTCCCACTTCCATTGAAATAATAACATAAATGAAGGGATAAAACTATTTTGGGTTGATCCAAGGGAGTATCAAGGGAATGTATTGGATGTTATTTTTCATTCTTTTAATGTTTAATCACTTATTTTAATTGATAATTTCCTTTTATGATCTTAATAATTCTTCATCCTTATTTAATTTTAAGGCCACACACTTCAAGTGCTAATAAGAACCTTTACCTTGGAGTTCTCATAAAAAATATCCTCTAAGTGTATAACTGATTAACATTAAGTTTATGTTTTTACTAAACCAATAAGTGATGATGTTTTTTTGATATCTTTAAATTAATCACTCTTGAGTATAAGAAATTGGAATCTTTAAAAATAATTTCATCCAATCCATCCCTTATAATAACCTAGGATCAACCATTTCTCATAAATTTTATTCACTTAGGTAAATTGGTGTTAATTTAAACTATTTAAAATCAAACTCAAGTTGTTTAATTCATATCCAAATATCCCTCTTAGGATGATGTGTCTTTAGTTTTCTTAGTAGGTACCATAGGATTCGATAACCCAAGCTACACTACAAGCTATAGGTTCTAGGTGCAGTAGAAGCACATTAGTGGGTGTAACCATCTTTAATTTTTCTTTAAACAATGATCAATCTGAGATCCATCATGATAATAAAACACTGGATATTTGGAATAGAACGAAGAAAAAAATAAAGGAAGGGAGTCTTACAACCAGAGATAGGATCATCATATGTTGGTTATAATTAATTTAATTAAAAAATGAGAAATACCTTGATGGAATTTTCTCTTTGTTGATGTTTCCAGTCACAATCTGATGTGATCTGTCATTGCATCATAGAATCCAAGTGTAGGCTTCCTCTAGTGGTGATCCACATGTTCTCCACATATCTATGGACGTCACTGAAGGGATCTTTATGTGCTATCACAGAAGATACTTTGCTTACGATGTCCGCCTTCAATTGCCTTGAGAGTTGCTTCCAAAGTGCTCTCCTTGATCCTGTGGAGGAGGATCTCTCTTATAACTTGAGAGCGTTCTTGGTGGAAAAAAAATCTCTCTTGGCTTGAGAGATTTTTTATATCCATTGTTCACAACCAAAAAAATGGCTAGGCTAATGAGAATTATATAATTAAGATTTTATTTACTTAGAATAAAAAATGAATTAATTACCTAAAAGTATTTATTCATTTCATTTGATTCTTAGTAAGACCCCATGTATAATAATAACAGTTGACTATTATTATTACTTGACATGCACCCAGCTAATTATAACTAATATAATTTATTTAAATAAATAATATTATTTCTCACAAATCCCTAGAAAAACTAAACAACGTGAATATTAATATACATGACGTGTACTTTTGTTTTTCCATATTCTTTATTTCCTCCACCATATTTATTAGACCTTTAATAATGGATATTTATTTCTTAAATAAATATCATTGCATTACTTTCTAATAAATATATTATTTCTCCCACAATATATTCTCTTAAATAAATAGTGTCAAAATAAATGTGATTAGGCATCCTTGAATAATTATCAAACCATGACCGAGAATAATATTTATTCAACTCGTTAAATTAATATTTAACTAAGAAACTTAGACACACTTAGTGTGTGACCCTCTAGGCCTCTTTCTTAGTGGCATTAGGCAGAGCCTACCTAAAGTCCAAGGTTAGCGTCAAGCAACATGCCAAGGCACCCATATAGAATGAAGTTATTGTGGAAATGACATGTCACCCCCTATGAATTATTATCGTGTAATTTAATCCCATTGTCTCGATATCATGAATCAAGTGGGTTGCATGCTGGTGCCATCAACCCATGTACTCGATTATTCTTTCTTTGACCTCCCAGAATTGAACTTTCCCATTACTTACAATGTCCATGGATTTGTTTAGGCTATATCAATTCCATCAAAGGGCCTGAGATATATACTTCTGTTATGGAACAGAAGGGACAAATCCTTTCTCGCATTATCTATTAATGCAGTATTACTCGTGACACAACCAACATATCCTACCTCACTATGAACAGTGTGTCGTCACAGTTTTCTTCAATACATCTAAGTGTGCGAGTTGTAATACCCATTAATAATAATATTAAAGTATATGGACCAATACACACATCCGTAGATAGGAATATCCAATGACACTATGAAATGTGGATTTCCTACCAGCAGGTCTCGTTCTCATAATATTATCCTGGATATTACCAAGGACGCACACCATGATATGGTGTCTCAAATTTTTATGAGTCCTCACCCCTAATGTCTTCTATTATTTGTGTCCTTAAAAAAACATCATCTGGCCATAGAATATATATTCAAGAACAGTGTTATGGAACTTCTGGATTCTCATCATAGCAGAGATCCGTTATGATATTTTAGTGCAACAACTAACCTTAGGATATTATCACATGCATTGTCACATAGAAGAGCAATCAATATGTGATAAATTATTTATTAAAGAATAAAGTACAAAGTAGTTGGTTCTATTCCACCAACTCCAACAGACTCCCACTTGGACTAGAGACAACTGCTAACAACCTTTAACCCACTTGCTCTCACATGATATTCATGATTCTACTGAGATAGGCATTTAGTCATGAGGTCTACCACATTCTCTTTTTTGGACACTCTGCTCACTGCAACTTCACCCCTTTGATAGAAATCTCTCAATAGGTGATACTTACAGAGTATGTTCTTTGTTTGTTGATGTGAACTTGGTGATTTTGGAAGATCCACCACTTCAGTATTATCACAATACAATGTTATAGGATCTTTACTGCTAGGAACCACATCAAGCTCCTGAAAAAAGTTCTGAATCTAGATGGCTTGTCTATATCAGAAGCTCCTATATATTCGGACTCCACTATAGAATCGGTGATAAATGGTTTCTTTGAACTCTTACAGCTCACAACTCCTCTATTAAGACATAAAACATATCCAAATTGCAACTTCAGATCATTCTGATATGTCTGAAAACTAACATCAACAAACCCTATAATGAAAAGATCCTCGTCTCCTCCATACACCAGGAACATATCCTTAGTTCTTCTCATATACTTAAGGATAGTCTTAACAACAACCCAATGCTATTCTCTTGGATCTTCTTGATATCTGCCTACCATGCTCAGTTCATAGGAAACATCAAGCCTGGTACATAACATGGAATACATGATGGATCCTATAGCAAAAGCATATGGGATCTTACTCATTCTATCTTTATCTTGTTGTGGCTAAGGACACATTTTCTTAGAAAGATTTAGGCCATGTGAGACTGAAACCAATCTCTTCTTGGATTGTTCCATACTAAATCTCTTTAGTATATGGTCAATGTATGTACCTTGACTTAGTCCAAGAAATCTCTTGGATCTATCACAAATGATCTTGATCCCTAGCATGTAGGCTACTTCACCCAAGTCCTTGAAGGAGAAACCCCTGTTCAAGCCATCCTTAACTGACTGTAAGACTGGTAGATCATTTATAATAAGCAATATGTCTTCAACATATACTACTAGGATAATGACACAATTACCATTAAACCGATTATAAAAACATGGCTCACATTCATTATTAATGAAACCAAATTCCTTTATGGCCTCATAAAATCGAATGTTCCATGACCTAGATGCTTGCTTTAATCCATAAATGAATTTCATCAACTTGAAAACCCATTTGGATTCAATTGGCGTCACAAACCATTTTGGTTGTGTCGTATAGACATCTTCCTGAAGTTTCCTATTAAGGAATACTGTTTTGACATCCATTTTCCAAATCTTGTAGTCTTGGTAAGGTACTATGGAAAATATGATTCTTATGGATTTAAACATGGAGACTAGCAATAAGGTTTCATCATAGTAAATTCCTTGATGTTGTCTGAATCCTTTAGCCAATATCCTTACTTTATATGTGCTAACTTGACCTTCCATGTCCAGCTTTCTCTTGAATACCCATTTACATACAACATGCTTTACATCAACTGGAAAATCGACCAGAACCCATACTTGGTTCTGATATATGGAATCCATCTTAGAATTCATATCTTCTAGAAATATTTCTTTTTTCTGAGATTTCTACTACTTCCTTGTATAGAGAGGTTCATCATTGTCCAACAGTAATGATTCACCATCTACGGTGACTGGGAAACCAAATCTCTCTGGTTCCCTTACCTCTCTTGAGCTCTTTTGGAGTACTTGTGTTTCTAGAACCTCTTCCACAGGGACCTGTTGAAATTGTTCTTGTACCAACTCTTTTGTATCTTAAGCATCAACTTTGTTGAAGTCAATCTTGCTCCCAATATTCTTTTTGAGGATGTGATCCCTCTCAGAAAATATGGCTTGTTTGGCAACAATCAATTTCTTGTTTGAAGGGTTATATAGGTAATATCCTTTCGTTTCCTTGGGATATTCTATAAAGATACACCTCATGCCATGGGGTGCTAGTTTGTTGACTGAGAAGGCCTTAACAAATGCCTCGCATCCCTATACACAAGTTTGTGACAAAATGGTTTTCATTCCATTCCATAATTCAGAGGGAATTCCATTTGCCGCCTTAGTTGGTACTCAGTTTAATGTGTATTATATAGTTTTTAATGCTTATCCCCAAAAGGATAATGGATAATCTGCATGACTCATCATCGACTTCACCATTTCCAACCAGGTGCAGTTCCTCCTTTCACTAACACAATTCCAATGTGGTGAATAAGGAGGAGTGAGTTGAGAGAGAATCCCAGACTCCCGTAGAAGATAGATGAACTCTTGGTTCAGATATTCTCCACCTTGATCTGATCAAAGCTTCTTTATCTTCTTACCAAGATGATTATCTACTTCATTCTTGAATTCCTTAAATTTATCTAAGGCTTATAACTTATAACTAATTAATTAGATATATCCATATCTACCCAAATCATCAGTAAAAGTATTGAAGTAAGAATATCCACCTTTAAATTCTACTATAAATGGTCCACACACATCCATGTGTACCAATTATAGAAGTTCGGTGGCCCTTTCACCCTGTCCATAGAAAGGCGTCTTGGTCATTTTACCTTATAAAAAAGCATGACATCTATCGAGTGGTTTTAGTTCATTAGAGTCTAAATAACCATCCTATCAGAGCTTTGTCAAGCACTTATTGTTTACATGACAAAGACAGTGATTCCATAATTGGGTGTTGCATGAGTCATGTGAATTTGTTTCGTTATCAATTGCCAACACTTGGTTTTTATAGTTTAATACATACAAACCATTATTTAAATGATCCATACCATAACATATGTTGTTATTATAAGAGAAACAACCCTTATTTAAAAATTTAAAAATAAATCCATCCATATCCAAATAAGATATATAAATTATGTTTTTGGTAACACTAGGAACATAATAACAGTTACATAAAACTAAAAGCATTATAGTTGGAAATGAGAGATGGTAATCTCTAGTGGCCAATGCATCCAGCCTTGCGCCATTGGCAGCTCAAAGATCCACCTCTCCACTGGAAATATTTCTAAATATACTTGGTTCCCATATTTGAAAATATATTGAGCCCCACAAGATGTATCTAATACCCAATGCGTAGAAATGGAAAGATTACACTCGATAATGAATGCACCATTAGCATCGCCTTGCTTATGGGTGAATTTCTTATTCTAGTGGCCTGGCTTGACACATGAAAAGCATACCGCTTCCCATTCCTTGCTCTTCTTCTGGATCTTCCCCTTCTTGGATGGATGATGCTCAAGGGATTCAGACTGTTTATGAATCCTTAGCCCCTTTACCTTGTCTTTCCTTTTCTTATTCACCATAAGGACTGTGGGTTTGTCACAACCCATATCCTTATCTACCTGGATAATTAAGGTTAGAAGTTCTGATATAATCTTCTAATTATTTCTCATGTTATTGTTGAAAATAAATCTAAAGAAGGTCTTGAGTAGTGATAATGGGATGAAATCTATATGCAACTCATATGAGAACTTAATCCTTAAGATGTACAGGTGTTCAATGTAGCCAATAAGCTTGACTACATGAGGCCCAGCTGGTGCAGACTCTCCAATATTAGTTGTGAACAAATTATTGGAGATCTCATATCTCTCATGTATCGCCTTCTCTTTATATAGATCATTAAGGTGAGACATCATGCTATACACGTCCGTGTTTTCATGTTTCTTCAAGATCTCATTAGACATGGCTGATAGCATGAAACATTGGAAATATGTGGCATCATCCATATGTTTCATGTAGAGAGATAATTCCTCATCACTGGCCTCTTTTCCAGGTGCAACTGGATCAAGATATTCCAGCACATACAATTTCCTCTTTTGGTGAAGGATGATGTGTAAACACCTCTTCCATTCCTAGAAATTTGTGCGAGTGAGAAGTTTTTCCTTCTCGAGTATGGTTCATAATGATATGTTTGAAGTCATTTTTCTCTCTGTTTCTATAAATTAAGATGCGAAAATATTTTAGTACTTTATTATGATAAAACTAAAGAAAATAAATTAATTAATACTTATTAGTTTCCTACTATTTTATTGAAATCCAATAGCCCTCACCATTGAATTTGGAATATTCTATTACTTGAATATTCTGGCAGAAAGGATCCATATTTTCCTTAGCATTACCCAATATAGGGTTGTTCAAGCAACTTTAAGGGTTTTAGGTAGGCATTACAAATGCCAACTACATTAACTCGTAGTTCCTTGATCTGCTAAGTGGACTCCCCAATCCTGAAATCATTTTATTTTGGATTTCCTATCCTTTGCCACTTGGTCACACCAAGTCCTACTATGGCAGTCAATCCTTGATGTGAACCAAGTTAATTCAACCCAAAATCATGAATTTGAATTCCCTGATAATTGAAAGCACCCCAACTAGGGCTGGTCAAGCACTTTGAACTATGGTTTGATTCTAACCAAGATTATGGAAGGCTATATTGACTTAATATTTCTTTGAGGTATTTTATCCTTATACGTAAATTTCCATTTCTTTATCATTGATTACATGCTGGTTAATATTAATTGGTATATACTTAAGTTATTAACCTTGTCTAATATAATATTTATGCTTAATCCGGTCTTATTTTAGTTTCATCTTGAATGCTTGTTTAATTCATTAATTATGTGATCGTGATAATACACCCACAATAAATAAACCATTAAACTGACAAAAATAAAATAAATGGTATGATCATGATCTTGTTCTATTTTTTAGTTTATCTAACAATTGATAAACTAATCCAAGACCTATGGGAGAAACACCTTGAAACTTGTGGGTTTGTGTTTACAACTTTCCAACTATTCACCTTTATATCTCCTTGGATTGGTTTCACCTTGAATTTTAACTTGATCCACCTCCACTAGCTTGGGAGCTCCATCCATTACATATGCTTTTATCTCACTCACAGGTGAAGGGTAAAATAGGGATTTACATAAAAGAAACCTTGGGAATGTAGGCCCTACATATTAATGAGGAGAAGGCCCGCATGCTAACAAATTTAATTTAAATAAATAAATTAAAAGAAACTATTCGCATATAAAGGTCTTGGTATATCTCATGATCATCCATACATGCAACAATATTTAGGCATAAATAAAACATTCATTAAATTCTTTAATAATTCTTGTTCAAGGTAAATCATGTTCGAATTAATTAATTATCTTTAATTAATCAATCCTTTTATCTTAAACCCCTTTCTGAATTTCCTTGAGATTCTCATCCTTCATAATTGTAAACAAATAAATTCATTTAAAATTATCTTTGTATGTAACTTGAACCTTGGAGTCAACCCGGTGAATTCCCGTTCATAACTAACCATTGAGTAGAAATGAACATTATACAGATGTTAAATTAAACACACATATATAAAACACCTATCATGTGTTGTGCCTCAGCTTTATTCCCACACTATGGTGCATGTCTCAAGGTTTTTTATAATATAATAATAAATTTTAATAAATTTTCATAATTTGGATGAGTACACAGTGTGTAGTTCTGACAACACGGTGCATAATTTTGTTCACCATCCATCTGAAGCACATGCCCAGGGACATGGAATGTAGATGTAGTTCGGAAATTTTAGGAGTACACGACGTGTTCAGTGGGACAGATGCCGTGTAGTATGCACGTTACAGGGTTTGCCACCAGGAAAGCCATGTATGGGGTACACGGTCCATCCCTAACTCGAAAAGACCACATGACATGTTCAGTGGGCCACACGGTGTGTAATCTGGAAACCATGTGTCACATGTTCCTGGTCAACACATGGAGTCTTAAAGACTTAGATAGAATCTAATGACATGGCCTGGTTTGGCAGACCATCCTGATGCATGTAACCTATACTACACAACATGTACTGCCGAATACACACCGTGTGTTCTAGTGTTGTACGGATAGGAAGCTTTAAAACCTTCGGATGAGATCCTCTATTTTATTTTAGTCAAAATTAAAAAAAAATATTTCTTTAAGGTGAACGAGAAACGAAAGAGGAGGAATAGATCTCAGGATTCAGATTTATAGAATGAATAACCTGAATTAAAACAACTAAATTATTAAATGCACATATCACCAAATAAAAACTAAATAATTATAATCAATGATATGACCGCTTTGATACCCATTGTAGGTTCTGGGCCTAGCGGAAGTGTGTTGGTGGGTGCACCCAACTTTAATTTTTCCATTAATAATGATCAATCCGAGATCCATCACGATAATAAAATGTTGGATCTTTGGAATATAATGAAGAAAGAAATAAAGGAAGGGAATCTCATAACCATAGATAGGATCATAATATATTGGTTATAATTAATTTAATTAAAAAACAAGAATTACCTTTATGAAATTATCTCTCCATTTATGTTTCTGGTCATGATCCGATGTGATCTGTCATTGCATCATAGAAGCCAAGTGTAGGCTTCCTCTAATGGTGATCCACACGTGCTCCACGCATCTCTGGATGTCACCGATGGGATCTTTGGGTGCTAGCATGGAAGATCCTTTTCTTGCGATGTCTGTCTTTAATTTCCTTGAGAGTATCTTCCAAAGTGCTCTCCTTTATCTGGTGAAGAAGGATCTCTCTCGTAACTTGAGAGAATTCATAGTGGATAAAAAATCTCTCTTGTCTTGAGAGCTTTTTTAGGTCTATTGTGCACAACCAAAAAAATGGATTGGCTAATGAGAATTATATAATTGGTATTTTAATTACATAGAATAAAAAAATGAATTAATTACCAGAAATCATTTATTAATTTCATTTAATTCTTTGTAAGACCCCATATCTAATAATAATAGTTGACTATTATTATTACTTAACATGCGCCCATGGAATTACACCTATGTGCTTGACTATTTTTCTTTGACTTCCTAGAATTGAACTTTCCCATTCCTTACCATGTCCATAGATGTATTTAGGCTATATCAATTACATCATAGGGCCTATGATATCTACTTTCATTATAGGACATAAGGGACAAATCCTTTATCACATTATCTATTAATGCACTATTAGTCATGACGCACCCAACACATCCTACCTCACTGCGAATAGTGTGTCATCATAGTTTTTGTCAATACATCTAAGTACGTGAGTTGAAATATCCATTAATAATAATCTTAAAGTCTAAGGACCAATACACAAATCCATAGATAGGAACATCCAATGACACAATGAAATGTGGATTTCCTACTGGCGGGTCTCGTTCTCATAATATCCTCCTGGATATTACCAAGGGAGAACACCATGAGAAGGTGCCTCAAAGTTTTATGAGTCCTCACCCATAATGTCCTGTATTATTTGTGTACCTCAAATAAAAACATTTGGCCATAGAACATATATTCAATAACAGTGTTATGGAACTTCTGGGTTCTCATGATAGAAGGGATCTGTTATGACCTTTTAGTGCAACAACCATCGTTATGACATTATTACATGCATTTTCATGTAGAAGAACAATCAAGACATGATAAGGTATTTATTAGTGAAAAAGGTACAAAGTAGTTGGTTCTAGGCCACCAACTACAACACAAGCGACTTCTTAACCCTAAAACATGGGTAAATTTGGGTGAGACCACACTCTATACCCAATCCATCACTTCTCCATACTCAGTGGAGCTAAGGGAACCTATCTCAAACCCACTATGTTTATTATCATCTTGATATTACCCCTCCTGGGTCCATGTATCTCGATACATGTATTTATATTCAAACCCTTGATCATCAGTTACCAAGAAATGTTGGTAGTGATGAAGGGTCCATCGTCTCCCTTGATAGTTTCTCTATTATCATGAATTTTATTTTAATAAAATAATTTTTTAATTAAAAAGTACCAGTAAACCATAGTTTAAATATCACATATCACATTCCATATCAAATTCCTAAACCAGGGAGATTTTTCATTGACCACCTACCTCATATAGAGTCATTTAATTTCATCAATGTTCGACCCCTATCACCTAATCCCACTCAAACCTCTTATAATATTGAATCAAAATCCTAGATTCTATCTCATGACAAAAAATAAAAATAAGTAATTATATCCAATTATAATAAATTATCCAAATTAGTCCAAAAGGTTATAATTTCCTAACAACTCACTCGTAACACCATATCACTGAAATATGACCAAACACCCATAGATGGTCCAAAACAAACCCTTAGCAAAACTCTGATAAAAATAATTATTATAAGAAACTAGACTATTCATAATTTCATAAATCATAATTTAAAACATTAAGTAAAATAACTGGATGACATAACTCACATGAGTGGTGGCATGACACACAACTTTCCTCATAAAATTTCCCCTTCTATGAATTCTCTCTTATGGAACCTGCTTCTAGAAGTTCCCTTGAAAAAAATTCTTATGGTAATTTCAATATTCGATCAGATGCACTTCTAGACCATGAACATTGATTCCTCACTTCTAGAGAAACCCACCATATTTTGAACTATTAGAAAATTCATCCATAGGATGGTTTCTTCCCAGTATTTAGAGAAATTAAGATTTCTCCTTAGGTTGACATCACTAGTCCACCAAGAAATATTATAGAGTATACTCTCATTCTATCCCAATTTTATAAGTTTCACAAAATTAAAAACACAACATATCTCCCATTTTACACATACTATATCAGAATATCATCAACCAAATTCATTTCTACATTCCTACTTTTGGATTATTTTTTAGAACTTTTAGAAAACCAATATCAAGGAAATTTTTTGAAAATCCCACATGATAAAATTTTAGCACATGAGTACCCTTATATAGGGGTGGTTCCCAAAATCCTAAAAATAATTACAAATTCCCAATAAACCACCATAAAATTTAAATAATTTAAAAATTATTTCTTGGAAATGCACAAGGATCGTGTGGTAAACTTATAGAATTAGAAAAAGGAAATAACATATAGATCAACTTTAATTGTGTAAGACTTATTCTTTCTAGCACAAGAGTTCCAGAATTTTAAAATTTTGGAAATTTTTTATTTCATAAGGATCATCATGGGACTTCATAAAGATAAAAATGAGTTGTATAAAGATCTCTAAAATTCATAAGGATTATTATCTTAGCTAAAATCACCAGGAAACCAAATAAGGATAAACATGGGCTTGGTAAATATCAATCCTGATTTCTATAAGGATAAATAAAATTCATAAATATTAATTAATTGGTAAAAATCACTATAGTACTCCCTTTTGATCATCCTCAATATTTAAAATTCAATCCTATGCATCTTCACTACTAAATGGAATCCCAAGACATTGACATCCCTTCTGAGAGACTCAAATCTTGATCATTTAAATTATAGTGGAAACTTCTTGTGTCCTACTCATAAATTCTGATTATTGGATGATATGTAGGGTTCTTAAATATTCAATATTTTGGAAAACATCAGGCTTATCAAGACTTAAAAAGGAGAAGTTTATGAAGGCTTAGGTGTTTGTTCAACTTTCACTCTCATCATCAAAACATAAACCATTCAAACTTATGATCATTAATCCCTATGAGCATATAACTTCTTGATATCCACATTCCCCTTCCAGAAGCACACCTTCCTCATCTGTAATCTTCGATATGAATTTCCACACTGCCTTTGAGGATCATCACTCAACTTCCAAAACTTCCTCTTGGAAACGTCTTCCATAAATCTCTAAAAGTGACAAAATAAATAGTTCAAAATAGTCTTGTACCCTAATCAAATTCGAAAACTCAATTTTCAACCATTAAGGAACCCAAACACCTTTAAAGGGTCTTTTTAAACTAGGCCGACACATGGAACCACCAAAATCATCACTCTAGAGAACTATGTAATCTCTTGATCCTTAAACAGTATTGAAAAAATTATTTAGAGATTCTCTGACTCTCAAATTCCTCATATGAATCTCATTTCTCAAATTGAACACTACTAAGGATCCAAAAATGAAATTCCCACTATATTTAAAAACCCAAACATTATGCTAGTTATTTAAAAATTGATGATATCTAGATCAATACCCACACTTTGATCCTAAACATTAAATTCATCAACTCCTAATGAAATCTGATGATGTTGCAAGAATTCACATAATCAACCACCAAATTCATTTCAATTATAATCAGACTAAAGAATATAAATATGAGAAATACTTTATTCATTTTGGTGGGATTCCCATACATGTTTGAGAGTGTAGAAATTAGTTTAGTAGAAGTATTATCCAAAAAATATTTAAAGAAAGATTTCATGATAACTTCACGCAAACAAATCCAAGTTCCTTCTAGCCAATATTTTCATATTCACTTTTCACTATCATTCAGGGATTGAAAATTATCAATAGTAGATCAATATCACTTTAAAATTAATAATATTCTACTATATATTTTGAATTTCTTCCCCATATAACCTATCAATACATTACTTTCCATATTCCAATATCATAGCCTTGAAATGAAACACACTTTATATTACTTCAAACATAAAAGAAAAAACATGACACACTTACCAAAATACTTCCACTCCCATAGGAAATGAAAGAGTTCTGATACCACTTTTTATCCCTGAAACAAAGATACTACCCTGTGAACTTCAAGTATGTAACCAAGATCAGAATATACATAGATATTAGATAATGGTGTATTTTAGAATTAAATCATGCACTTTATCAAATAGGGATTATAGATGTCAATGATGAATAATAATTGAAGTAAAACTCACACTAAAAACACATACAAAATTTACACAGTTGTATAAATTCCCTATGTTGATGAATAAACACCAAATTACACAGGAAGGGAGAGGGGATAAAAACTATTTACAACTAAATACTAATAACTATGATAAAAATAATTACAATAATGATCATTAAAATAAAAACACATGGACTACCTATTTATATGGAAAAATATGACCCTCTTTCCAACTTGTTTCCCAAAGCATTCCCCTGACCAACAACCATAAATACTACATGATTTATGTCACAATGATTATGAAGATCCATCAATATAAGTCAATATGAAAGTTCGCATGTTCTTCTTATGTCTGAATCACATGAGGTCTTGTCACCACCTCACCACCTAATTATTATGTTGTTTACTAATATCTATTAAATCTCCCTATACTAGTGATAATCAATGTTTGAACCTTGATATTAGATGCAAAATTATAGCGAAGGTTACCACTATTATGTGACCCCAATTGATATTAGTATAAATATATATAAAATTGTATATATAAATTTTAATATATTCAATATATATATATATATTTTAATGTATAAATTAAACTGTGTGTATATGTACAAGAATAATAACCTGGATTAGTGGTACCAATCTATGATGCTCTGTGTTGGGGATCAAATCCTTTTGTGCATAGATTGATTGAGTATTTTTTGGGGGGAACATCCTATTCTTGGTTTATATGAAATCTATGGTGGAAGAGTGGGAGTGCATGATAGTGTTGGAATGTGGATTTCTAGTTGAGCCACATAAATATGTTTTCAAAAAAATATTGAAAATAAAAATATTTAAAAATCGTATGAATTAATTTTTTAAATTTAAGTAAAAACCTATAGAAAATAAATAAAAACCAGTATGAATTATACCACAATGAAATAAACAAATATATTCAAAATGATTCCTTGGTTATCTTATAATTCATTACTAAATGGTGATTTTATTTATAGTATACATTGAGAACAATGTGTTGGGTCATGTGGAATTATATATTCAATTTTAATCTTTGTTTCTAACTTCAGAACACTCAAGTAAAATTTTAATGTTTATTTTAGCCCCAAGTGTGTGAGGTGATTAAAATAGATAGATTGATAGATGGGTGTTTAACATGATAATAGACGATAAGAAGATGGGGAAATGATAGAACACAACAATATTTCTCCACCCCTCATGTGAGATGCCTAACCCAGATTTTGATATGCCACATAACTTCATGATAACTTGAACTAGTGTCTCTCAAATTATGGGACGCCATAGGGAAATTTTTAAATTTATTAAAACATTATATGTTTACTAATTATTTTATGATAATACTTGGTAAATATTATATTCAAATGAATAACTAATTAATACACTAGTAAAAATATATTTTTAATAGATTAGATTTCACATCAGCGGCATAAATTATATCTTCAACATTTGTTAATATAAATTACATGACATAATTAGTCATATATTTTTTTCAATTCAATTAATTTATAACTCAGGTTAAAAATATATTTTCAATAACAATTATTCAAATAAATGATGTGAAAACCCTCAATATTTTGTTTTTTACATTATTTAATATAACAAATAACTTGGAAACCTTATTAATAAATTCATAACCCTAACATGATATTTTTATTCTTTCACCATGAAAATATCCCAATCTCACCAATCCCCATGGATAATTTTTATCCCCATCTCCCCCAATATTTGTACCCTCTTGAAATTAATAAAAGGACATTTTAGAGCCTCTATTTCTCCCCTAAACCTTTTTCAATGCCTCTTAATACTATTCAAGGTCATCATCACAATATCTTTCTCCCATCCCCATTGCATCACTACCTCCTTATTACCCTTTTGACATACATGTAATTTATGATCATTTTTTAATTTTTAGTGTATAATAATAAAAATTATATTAGCATGGATTATTTTAATATAATATATTCATTATTTTTATAAGGAAGACTTTAGTAGTTCAACGATTACATTAGTGGCATAATTTTAATCATTCTAAAATTTTATATTTATATATACTATAAAACTATCTTCTATTTAATTTATTTTGATTAATTATTTTAAAATATTAAATATAGTTTTCTTATTTATGTTTTTCAAAATTATATATCCGTTTGAGTATGATGATATTTTTTTATTTTCATCATTTTATTTAAAATAATTGTTTTTTAGTATAAAAATGAAACTTAATGACATATATAATTTCTTGAATCTAGATTTAATTTATATCATACAATTTCTAGGTATTACATAGATATATGTAGATTCTTAGTCATTAACCAGTTTTCATGTAATAAAAGTATTAAAACCTAAAAATAGTTGAAAATGACTTATTTCAATATAAACATACTTATTAATTTTAATATTATATAGAATAAATTAATATTTTCCTACATAAAAATCAATGAAGTAGTTTTTTTAAAAATTAGTAGAAATATACATATTGATATATATATATATATATATATATATATATATATCACTTTCGGTTTGTGTATTCCAATTTTGTTTTGTATTGGTTGAAAAAGTCTTATAAAAAGTTTTTTATTCTATTTAGTTTTGAAAAGTATTAAGAATTAAATATATTAGAATGCATAGTTAATTCATTAAATTAGATAATGTTTTATTTTGTTTTATGTTTGTTATATATTTGGATAATGAAGGAGGTACACTAAATATTTTTTTATTAAAAAAACAACACTTTTCATGTCAATTATTTAAATAACTAATGTGAATAATAAGTTATTATGTTGTTTATAAAGATAAATGATATAATATAGTATTTTATACATTTATTATTAAAATAACTGAAATTAAAATTCAATTAAACCTCTAAAAATTTAAAAACTCTTATAGTTGTTTACAATGATTATAAAAAACTAACATGATAAATAATTTTTAATGTTAATTTTTTTATAAAACTATCTAGAAATGTGGTCACTTAATAATCATCATTAGAAGTAAAAATATGACCTTAAAATACCATATTTATTCCAATTTTAACTCATAAACAAATAATTATAAAATTATAAGCTTCAAATAATAAAAAATATTTATTGAATATTATAAAAAAGGTTTACAATTGATCAATAATTTCAAAAAAAATGTAAACACAAGGCTAAAAAATAATATTAAATATTAATGTATACCTAAAATTAAAATACTTCATATGATAAGTGAGGATGTAATGTTATTAGTTTAGTTATTTGAAACATATGATTCACTATTGTAGAATTATAAAGTGAAAAATAAAAAGTATATTTTTTATATTTAAATTTAGATTAAAAAAATTATATAAAATTATTTTTTAAAATTATAAAAAAGTCATATTTTTAATATATAAATCACTCTTAAATCCAATGATAAAAATATATTTTGATTAATTTGTACATTCATAGGGAAAAATCTATAGTATTTTCTTATTCTCAAAATGTTTTTGGCAAAAAATATACTTCTATACTTTTCACGTATGGAATTATTTTCTTCCAAATATTTTGGCGGTGTAATGATATCCACATATAAAATTAATTCCTCACATAATTTCCCTCTCTAAAAATCCTCAACTGCTCTTAGATATCAAATAATAATAAAATTTAGAGCCAATTTTTTGGTTTCACGTCCCATATGGGCTCGTGGGATGGCTCGTTACCATTTAGTTAGGTTCTATATAGTGTATTTATTTATAAATTTTTTAAAATATAAATTTTGATGATATCTATTAGAATTTAAAATTATTTAATTAAATATATATATATATATATATTTAATTCTTTTCTTTTTATCATTATTTTTGAGCATCTTTGTAAGAAAACATTTTCCATTTTGACTTTAAATATAAGTGTAATTTTATTTTATAAAATGAGTTTTTAGAGGTTCTTTATCTTATTGTGAATGAGGTCTATTAATGGAATTCTAAGAATATTTCATCACTCTTTAGTTAAAGAGATAAATTTCTATTTTGTTCTCTTTATCTTGGCTTTATGTTAACTCCCAATACCCATTTCTAACATTTTTCTAAAGGTAGGGTTTACTATACTTGGTCTGGTTATCAGTTAGAAATATTATATGATCCCGAATATCATATGAAAAGATAATATTACATTAAGATCTTTGATTTTTTTATATAAAATTTATAGTAACTATCTTCCCTATAGAGAGGATCTCCTTCACAAACATGTTGTGGATATAATATTTTGTTATATTTAAAATGGTTATAATGAAAAAATATCTATTATATTTTTTTAATAATACTAAATGCATTTTCAAATAGATCTTTTCTATTCCATTGTTCATGTTACATAGTTTTTATGTACATATCTCTTAATTTCATTTTTGATGTAATAATTTTTGGATGTGGTTTTTCAACTTGAACATATTCAGGCTTGGATAAATTCGCGTAAATGAAATTATTAACTTCTTAACCACATATCCCCCAAATGATATTCTAATTTAGCATGCAAAACAGACCTTAGAGGCTTGGCAAAAAATTAAAAAGTGTGTTGACTTAAGAATGGAGCTTGATTTTTTTATAAGTTAACTAAACCAACTTTCCCATGGTATAAGATCAATGTTGATGTTTTTACTTTATCTAATTTCTGTGTTTTTATATTAAATAATTATTAAAACCATCAAGGTAAGTTTTCTAGAAATGAAGAGTACCATTTTTTAAGCTGATGTTTATAACTGAAAGAAGCCCAAGAAATAATTTTTTGGAATTACTTTGTTAATGGAACCAATTTAGACTCACTAAACCTTTAAATTATATTTCCCTTTGTTTATAACAACAATATCAATGTGTGTTATCCTAAGAATGCATTTAATTTTATTTTTTATAAAATTATTTTTGTATACAAAACAAATAATTGAAAGAGGATTAATAATAAGTTTTTTTCTTCAATTTTTATATTCCACATTAGTATGAGGAACTAGTCCTAAACATTATAAATCACAACCATGAATTATATGAATTAATTCATCTCATCTTCAGATTTTAGATCCCACAAAATATTTATTTAATACATAGTTTTAACCCACCTTTATTCACCCACATTTTCAAATATGTGAATGTGTTGAATTGGTATAATATTATTTACTGTATTATCATTGTAGAGTTCTTTCTACAACTAAAAATTCCACATTCAAGTCCCGTTAGCAACAGTCTTAATCATAAATTTTTTTCTTAACTAAACAATCACCTTTGAATCTTAGGGTTTGTGTTTTTATTATTTCCTAGTAGGGGACAAAAAAATTTTCTCATATGCAAGTGGTTGAGTGGCAGCAACTCATACCAAACTGATTGATAATACGAGATTGATCTCTCTTCTTAGCAAGTATTATTAATATATATGTGATATAGATAATATTTAAAATTTTTTCATGTCTATTTAAATTATTTAAACCCTACCACTTAAACAATTTGATCTGAATATCATTATTATTAGATTTTAGGGATGTTTTAAGCTTAAAATTTAAAATTGAACAACTTTGAAACTTTAAATGTTTTGAATCACATATGAATTTTGAGAATATTGTTTTCCACATTGATACAAATCAAGTAATTATTATTTTTATGATCTCTATTTTCGATGTATACATATTTTGAAATTTATCTAAATGTTTATTTTACCATATTGAGGCCCAAAAAAGTAGTCATTATGAATTTTTTTTGTGGATTATAGGATAGACCACACCTCATTCAATGGGACATAACTCAAGATACATGCCTCCAAACGAGATGATTACACATGGAGATGAAAAATAACTCAAATCATAGAATTCATGATAAATCATACGTGAAATTTAGATCATAAATGTAGTATATGAACGAGTCAATGAGAAAAAAGGTGAATAGTCCCACCGAGTAGAAAAATTTATTTTCATTAATTAATTCATATCTTTTTTAAAACATGTCTAAATTATTTTAAATATTTATTGTAGAGTGAGGTTTTAACTTTGTAAAACTTTTTAGAAGATACTAGGGGGAGATTCGACAAGGAATGTGGATAAAAATGATCTAAATTCAGATGGATAGAAATTAAACAACATATTTCCAGCCCTCATTCTATTTATATTTCCAACTACTCATCATTTCAAGGGTGTTTGGATTAAGAGACAAAGGGTAAGATTGAGATATACATTTTTAGTAAGATGCTATGAATTCATGATGTAATGGAGAAGATGAGAGCTACTCAAGTGATGCGAGGCTAAGCACCAAAGAGTTAGGAATGAAAAAAACTGACATACACTCTCGTATGAGTTGCTATTGTCTTGTGTAATATATTTTGAATTTTTATTAAAATTAAAATTTCGAATGAATTAAGTTGTTTTATTTATTGAATATATTTTGAACTAATTTTTTTGGATGGTTTTTTAATCTATGAAGTAAAATAACTGACTTCTCTCTTTAAATTTATTCAGTGAGGTCATGCCATTGAGCATAGTGATTTCAATTTGGTTTGACTTCTTGGAGGTCTTTAAGTAATTGAATCACTTATATAAGAGGGTAAATACTCATATTGAGATCTTGATATGATATCTATGAAAACTAGGTGTTCACCTGGTGTTAATATGGCGATAATTTATAAATTAAATTGGGAGATAATTTTAAATAAGGAAGAGGGATGTGTTAGAGAGGTTTAAGATTGTCCACAACTAATATTTTGATTTTAATTTCAAAAATATTTTATTTCATTTAAATTTTATGTATTTCTCTTGAATTTTCTTATATGTCAGTTTATATTTATATTCTTATAATTATTAATCAAATTCAGAAATTTTTTTTCTTACAAAAATAATCAAAACAAAAGTTATAATTTTGAAACTCAAATTTCAACCTCCTTAAGTGACAAAATTCAGACTTCTATATTTTATTTCTCTATGGGATAAATATCTTGATTTTATGTTTTATAAAAACACCACATCAACTAGAACCATTTTCAAGGATGTTTCCTAAGTTGTTTATAATTTTTTTTGAATTTCATTGACTTTAACCACTAATTTAAAGTATTAAAGAAACAAAAAAATATATTTTAAAAATGAATAATTTAATGCTTGGACTGCTTAAAAAAATATGAGAAGAATAATCATGATCAATTTTTAAAATTTCAACTCCAACAAAATGTTATGGACCTTCGACATTAATCTTCCACGATTCAAGAGGTAAGAAAACAAATGAAGATTCTTTTTTGATGCTTTAAAATAATTGAAATAACTAAAAGATCAAAAAGATGATAAAAATAGAAAATATTATCCCACCAACTTTTTACATTAATTAATCTTTTGTGGGTGACATGAAAAATTATCTAGAATCAACATTTTCACATTTTAATGAAGATATTATCACAGATTCTTCAATTGATGTGTCTTTTGGAAATCAAATGTCATTGGAAAATTATTCTACTAAACTGGTTGAAAATGAAATTTCATGTGAATCCCCAATTTTTGAAATAAAAAATTCATAACCTTTTTATGAATCTTTGGATAAATAAAAAGAGAAACTTAAGACATTCATTTTAAAAGAGTATATAGATAAACCTATGTTGATCCACACTTTCAATGAAACTCTTTTTGACTCCAAAATAGAGTTGTAACCATATAAATCATAGGGGGATTTCTTAAATTTTGATTCATTTTTGTTAGATTATTTTGATAATAAATTGTTAACTATTTTCCCTAAATATATTTAGGTGTCATTAATTTTGAGTGGAGTGTTTTTTTAGAAGAAGATCAAGTGAAAGGTGAAATTGAAGAAATAATGGTGTCACCAATTGAATAGTACATTTGTAAACATGAGGATGGTTCTATCGAGACATTTTTTAAAGAATAAATAATTTATGAAGATGATATTGAAGATGGAGCACATCTTGATATTACAATTTAGCAACCACTTGATGTTTTTTGTGAGGATAAAATATTCGGAAATTTCTTTTACACTTTATTCTCTCTTACACTACATTATTGGAACATCAAATTATTATATGGGAACCTAAATATATATATATTTTGGCAGATTCTTCAATTTTTTTGAGCTTGAGAATATTATAGAAATTTATTTTTGGTGGTTTATGGGGAAGAAAATACTACCACCTTCAAACTAGGGATGATCAGCTAGAACTACCTAACCAGGGGCTGTGAAATCCTATCACCCACTTGGGTGTTATACCAAGTCTCTTTTCCAATATCTTTATTTATATCTTTCATTTATTTTAATTAAATTTTTATTCTTTGTTTTTTGTTTTTTATGCAGGTTTCTCTATTACATCTTTAAGGAGGCGTGCTCATGGCTGCTACTACTCAATAAAAATCAGGTTGTGTCTTTCATCTCCACTTATTTTTCTTCATGTATTATGTTCTTTATTTTCACTTAAAAATTTTAACATCTATTTATAATGAGTACATTTAACAAAATATGTGTGGGGGAGGAACATGTTGGTAATATTAGAATTTTGTGAAATTTATTTTCAAATTTTGTGTGTTTTATTTCAAAATTTGTGTTACAAAATATATAACCTTTAGATTAATATTATTTGTGAATTTAATTTTTTATTGAGTAAAATAGATAACATGATTCATGGAAATGAACTTAAATGATTTTTAAAATGTTCATTTTTTTGGATTCAAATTGTGGAAATTCAGGAAAAGACAATTGAATTTTGAATTCAATCCCATAGATGCTATCTAATATTGAAAATCACTTTCCCATGAGGATTATGAACCAATTTCTTTTCTTATTCACATTCAAACCTTATTGATTAATCTAAAATAATTCTTATTTTAATCAAAACTTTCCTTTTATTCTATCAAAACCTGTGAGATTTAAAGAAGTTGTGTTAAATGATTGAGGAAATTCTTTTGTGATTGAAGTCCATCTTTTTAATGAAAATCCTTTTAATTATAGCCTTCCCTATAAATTTTAATATTGTGATATTTTAGTATCCATGTAATACCAATTAGATATCCACTTTACAAGACAATTTTCACTTTCCAACATTCTCTGGAAGTAGAAATGCATGATATAATTAAACATAAGAGTGGAGGGAAGATGACTTGTGATACCTCATTTGGTGTTGATTTGGGTGGAGAATAAAACATTGAAGATATTTCTTTGATGAATAAAAAGTGGTTTTATTATTCAAGTTGTTACCTTCTAGAGCATTCATAGAAAAGGGAGTTGTGCCTTTCTGGATCTCCGAAATAAATAAACCTTTGCCTATTTGAAGATTTTTAATTAATTTTTGAGATTTGGAGAAGAAATTGTTGTTCCATTACTACTGATTTGGATATGTTTTTTGATGTCCATGAAATACACTTTGAAGTTATTTTAGAGATTATTTTATGCCATGAAGAAGGATAAGAAGACCATGGTTAAGTGGAAACCGAAATCATGCATTTTTTCTTAAAAAAACTGCCAAGCCAACTCTTTCTGCCACAAAATTTTTCACATTTAAATCTCACCAACCTTAAAACTACAGAAAAATAATTTATAAGAGATCATGATGGATATAATTATTTGAATCAATTGGGTGGATACATAGAAAATTTTCAAGCCTATGGTGACCCTTTCATTTATTTGGACGAGAAAATATATGTTCAAAATCAAAATATGGTGTTGAGAAAGAAAAAGTGAGGTAGGAATAATTATGTATGAAGAAATGAATGAAATGAGAATGGACTGAATGAACATAATGATTAATTTATAATTGAATCTTTTTATAGGGCATGATAAGTGGGCTGCATTGATTTTGAGCTTGTGAATTTCATTGACACGTGTTTCCGATTTTCATTGGAAATTTATTTTAACTGCTCAGTTGTCCGGGAGTCCAAGTTCTAAGTGTTGGGTAATTTATAGAGAGTGTATATCAACCTTTTAATGTATATTTCAATGATTTAATCCCCAAAAATTTAAAAATTTGAGTCTAATATCACTATTTTTTTATTTTTGGGATGTTTTGAAAATTCAAAACTGCACATTTTTCAAATTTTAACTATTTTCAATCACTTCTATGTTTTGAGAATAAAGTTTTCCATATTGATCAAAATAAAGTAATTTTTTAGGATTTCTATTTTTATTAGATACATATTTTTAGACTAGTAAAAATAATTATTCTACCTTCTAGATACCCAAATAAATCATTCATTGTAGAAAACTTTTCTGACTGATAGGATAGGCCCCACCTCATTCAATGGGCCATAAATCGGGATAATGGTCTACAAATGAGATAATTCCACCAAGATATAAAATATAACTCAAGACTCAAATTAATGATAAATATTAATAGAAAATTATACCATTGAGTTAGTATATTAATGAATCAAATATAAGGAAGATGAAGATTCCTGATGAGAATAAAAATTTACTTACAATAATTAATTCATATATATTTTTACCACATATACAAATCATATAAAATTTGGAGGGTAGAAATATGTTTTAATTTTAAAAATTTACCTATATGAAACTACTGGTAGATTAATATGGTAAGTTGGACAAATATGAGAAAACTTTTGATTAATATAAAACGGACATCAGATTTCTATCCCTCTTTTTTATATTTATCCTCATTATTTCAAGGGTAGATAGATTAAGAGACCAAGGGTAAGGTTGTGATAGAGATATTGGTTAAAATTATATGAATTCATGAATTAATAGAGAAGATGAGTTCTAATGAATTCATATGAGGCTAAACACAAAGTATTTGTGGGCGACAACAACCGACAAACACTCTCTCCCAAGCTATGATATTCATGTGTCATCTATTTTGAATTTCATTTGAACACATAATTTTAAATTAATGTGGTTGTTTTATTTATTGAATATATTTTAAAATATTTTTTTGGATGGTTGTTCAATCTATGAAGTAAAATAACTAACCTCACTATTTTATTTTCTTTAGTGAGGTCTTGCTATTGAGCATAGTGATTTTAATTAAGTTTGATTTCATGGAGGTCTTCAAGTAATTTAATCACTTATACAAGAGGGAAAACAATAATATTGACGTATTGATATGATATATATTAAAACAAGGGTGTTCAACTGGGGATATTTGGGTGATCATTGAGAAATTAAATTGGGAAATATTTTAAAACGAGGAAGAGGGGAGTGCTCGAGAGGATTAAGCTTTTCCACAACTGATTTTTTTATTATGATTTAGATCACCTTTTATTTAATTTGAATTTTATTTCTTTGTATTAAAATTTCATAAACTTTAGTTTATATTTATATTATGTATTAGAACTGTTAATTAAATCCACAAATTTTTCTTCTTGAAAAAATAAAAAAAATTAAAGTGACAGTTTTTTAACTCAAATTTGAACCTCCTTATGTGATAATCCAGGGACTACTATATTGAATTTATCTAGGTGATAAATTACTTTATTTAGGTTTTAATGAAAAAAATCCTCACATAAATATGTTTCTTGGATGGAAAATCCAATGTGCATCTTAGGGTGTGTGCATCTATCAGGCCCCAGTAGGGGTACACAAATTTTCCCCAAGAGGTGTATCCTTGTGATTACATCTCTATAGGGCCATGGAGTGGTCTTCAGTTTGAATCTCCACATATGTGCCCCCGTGGTGGGTGATCAGGCGGATAGGGTCAAACTTGATGGTTTTCTCCCCACTGACGATCCAATGAATTTTAATTACACCCTATGTGACATATCTCTCTTCTCCTGCTAGGGCTCATGATGGAGGCAGTTTTAATCAACTTGCATATATTGTTGATGGTGAGACCGATATCTTTAGTGTTGGCAGGCCTACTCAATTAGAAACCAAGGTGTGCTATGGGGGTTGCGGTTTATATTCAAAAAATACATTTGATTTATATAATAATAAGTATATATATAAATACCATATATATATATATTATAAAATATATTAATATGAACTATATAAATAAATAAATACATTAAATATAGTTCATATTTAAATTTATATATTTATTTGCATGTTCTATAATTTATAATAAACATGTATATTTATAATTATACATGTGTGTGTTTATAATACACACACACACAAATGGAATGGACCCATTCAAATTTGGTTTTTTTTCGATATATATATACATATATATTCTTTTTCCATCAAATATAAATTAAATACACACACACACACAGTTATATATATATATAATTTTTACTTTGCATGTATATTATATATATAAATATTTATATATTCTCAAATATTATTTATATAATAATAAAAATATATATCAGAATAAATAATATATATATATATATATATATATATTTAATCATTTGTACTTTGGTTTATTATTTTTTACTTATTTAGAATTATATATAAAATTATAATTACACACACATATATATATTATAAAATATAGTGATATGAACTATATAAATAAATAGATAAATACAATAAATATACTTCATAACTAAATTTATATATTTATATTTATAGTATATAATTTATAAAATATATATATATTTACACTATATATATATTTATAATTATGTGTATGTGTTTATATATATTTATATATATGATTGAATATTATAAAATATATAAATAAATAAATAAAAATATATATAATGTATATTTTAAAATAAAATTCATATTAAAATGAAAATTTATTACCAATAACACTACCGTGATTTATAAAAAAATATATTATATTAATCATTAAAAATATTTTAGAATGTATTTAAATATATCAAAACATGTATTTGTGAATATAATATATTAAAAATTATATGAATAATTGTATAAATATAAAAATGAATATATATTTACTTGAATATATTTATATTGATATATATAATAAATAAATAAATAAATAATATAATTATTGGTGTTGTGATACGAATCTTGCTTGATATGGGCTAAAATGATCACAGTATACAAAAGAAAAATATACTAAAAAAATAGGGTCTCAATATATGTGTGTGTATACAATATGTATTTGTGTTTGTGTGTATGTATGAATATGTATATATGTTTGTATATGTGTGCATATGTACGTATATGTGTATGTATACATGTATATGTGTATGCATGAATGTATTTATGTATATGTGTATGCTTGTATGTGTGTGTGTGTGTGTGTATATAGATACATACATATATATGTATGTGTATGTATATGTATGTGTATGTATGTGTATGTATGTGTTATGTGTATATACATGTATGTATATGTATGTGTATGTGCAGGTGCATGCGCATGCGTGTGTATGTTTATGTGTATGTGTATATTTCTGTATATATGTGTGTGTATGTGTATATATGTGTATATGTATTCACATGTATATATATGCGTGCTTTGTTTGTTGTGTTTGTATGTGTATGTATGTGTATGTGTATGTGTACGTATGTAGGTTTCAGAATGTGTATGTATGTGTATGTGTGGGTTTGTGTGTATATGTTGTGTATGTTGGGTATGTTGTGTATGTACGTATATGTGTGACACGTGACTGTCCTGGGGTGTGGAAAAAACAATTATTTAATCAGTTAAAAATTTATTAAGAGATTAACCTAGGTTGTCTCTAGAGAGGAGCGCTCAGCAATCAAGTTATTTCTATTAATTAGAGGGAAAATGTGGGATTTTTTAAATTGTTTGATTTGGAAAAGAAAAAAAACTAAAAAATGAAATTTTTTTAAGAGAAATATTGACAAAAAATTGAAAAAAGTGATTTAATCTATTATATGATATGGTTGATCAGGTTAGGTTTTCTTCTCAAATTGTAATTCTATCATAGTTCCAATTTATCCAATTCTCTTCTGCTAAGTCGATAAAATTGAGAATCCACAATTACTTCTTCTCACTCCCTTGGTCAAATAGTAATGGTGAGAATAAAACTTACTAAAATCTATTATTGGTCTGCTCTCCTTCCAATGTGATATAATTTTAGCAAATACCACCAATTGACTTCGGAAATTCCCAATCGGGTCTTATTTATCCCAAACAATCGAGAATGTTCACAACCCCTCCCACATGTACCAGCGATCGCTAAGTACTTCACCCCAAAGCCATGATATATTCCATCATATATAGACTAGAACATAGTATAAGGATATATTTATCATTTACCCAAGTAATAAAAACAACAAAATCTAAAATCAAATACAATCTTACATGATAATAAAAACCACTATAAGAAATTGAAACAGATTTCACGAAAGAGACAAAAAGATCTTGAAGCATTAAGTTCAAGTACTCATGAATTGAAAAAGGGGAAAACCTATCCTTACCCAATAACTCATAGTATTACCCCACCATTTTTACTGTAATTGTGAATATGGGGAAGGATAATTTATTACAAAACTAAGAATAATAAAATAGATAAAACAAAGAACAATAAATTTGCTCCTCCAAAATCTATCCACCAGAATTATTCTTTTGTTCCTCTAAATATCTAGATGAAACGTGTAACGACCCAAATTTTTTTGTAGTATATTAACTTACTCTTAATGATTTAATAGATATGTAAATGGTTAATGCAGAAAGAGGAGTTGATGGCTTCATCCAGTAGACTCGAACCTTATGAAGCCCACTTATCAGAGCTTGGGAAGGAGGTGGCATCTTTGGGCTTTGCTTTGGACCAAGCCCAAGCCGAACTCCAGCGTGTCAAGATTGAACGGAAATGCCTACGGGAGAAGTTCGAGTTAGTAGAGATTACTACTAGGGCAATGTTATCTGAGCCTCCATCAGATTCTCTCACCATATCACACCTTACACTTAGGTCATATGCTGGTGTTATAAGGGGCTATGTGACGAGACCCTAGCTTCTTTGTATAATCCTTTGGGATGAATAAATTGAGATTTCTTCCTTTAGTAAAGTTTGTGAAATTTGAAATGTACGGATAATTTTAGGATGTATTTATTGATGAATTTTGAAAAAAAGGATATTTTAAAATATTTATGTAAACCTTAAATAATTAATGATGTGTAATGATTTCCAAAAAAAGGACTTCTGCAAAAGTGTTCAGTAAGTAATATGGAGTCTAATTAGATCAACATAATTTTTGATGAATAGTAAATTATGAATAGTGATTTTACGCTTAGGATTAGTAATGTGAACAAATGGATTAGTAATTTCACTCAAAGAAAGTTTTAATATAATTTAGACACCTAGATTAAGTAATGTGATTCAATAAAATGGGTAAATAACAGTTTCATAAATTAGTAGTCAAGTATTAGTTTTTTGGGGTGAATAGTGTTTTTTAATAAAAAATTAAATTAAAAATATTTAGAAAATTATTTTTATAAAATGGACTTTATTTTTGAACTCAGAGCACCGATATTATGTTATGGGAATTTTTGGGGTTTTTTCTGAAAAAATGAATTTTCGGTGAATATTGTTTTTATTTAAAAATTAAATTAAAAATATTTAGAAATTTATTTTTATAAAATGGAGTTCATATTTTTAATCAGAGCGTCGATATTTGGTTAAGGTGAAATTTTGGGATTTTTCTGAGAAAGATAAATTTTCAGTGAATAGTGAAAATACAGTTTTTAAGTTACGGATGTTAAATGACATCATTAAATGATGTATTAAGTATGTAATCAATATGGTCGACTTATGAATAGTAATATAAGGTATGAGGTGTCCCAAGTGGCCAATACCATGGGCAAATACCATGGGCAAGCCTATGGTTTTGCCAAAACCACCAATGAGGTGTCCCCTGGCCATTAATGCCTTGTCCCCTCACTTTCCCTATAAATACCAAGCCATTCTCTCATCCTTTGGACTCCAAAATCATTCTCAACGATGTTAAGGTCTCCTTACCTCCAAAGGAGTCCTCCCAAGGTGCCCTCAAGCCTCTCTAGGTCCCAACCTTTGAGTTTTAAGAGTTACATTTAAGGTAAGGGATCTGACCTCTCTCTTTCTTTTCAAGTAATCTCTTTTATGTCATTCCTTTTATGTTCCATGTTCTTATGTGGGAAGATGTTCTTTTATATTCCTCTTACTTCCCTTTTCATGTTCATATGATGATAGATTCCCTCTTACTCTCATCATTTTGTTTTATGAATGTTTAAGTGGCGTCGTTGGGCTGCTGAATTTTTAAGGGATTCTTTCACCCTTCTCATTTTTCAAGTTCTATTTTCATGTCAAGTATTTCAAGTTACTTTTTATTATGTTGGGGTATGATATCTATATCTATCATACTGATATTTTATTATCATATAATGATATACCCTATTTGATCTCGTCAATTCATTTTTATTGAAGTTTAAGTGACACCGTTAGGCTGCCGAATTTTTATAAGAGAAATCTTATTTTTGTCTTACTTCCATGTTTTTTAATTTCAAATGGTATGTCCTTCAAATTTCATTACCATGATTCATATCCTTTATATTCTGTCCCTATAATATTTTTATAGATCATTTATGAGTGGGTGACCCATGTCCCCTCTCTTTTCAACCTTTTCTAAAACCCTGTAACGTAGCCGTTATGTTGTAGAATTTTCATCTCAAAATGCCTCTCTCTTTTTCTCAAAATTATTTTATGTTATTAATTGAATACTCAAAGCTCTTATTTCTACTTGGGTATTCAGATATATATAAAAATTTTCTATTTTAAATTCTGGTATTTACATACATGAAACCCGCTTTCCCTTTCCGTGGGTTTAAAGTGACATAAAGATCATGTCTTTAAAGCAGTTTTTAAAACGTTATGATTATGAAATGAAACCCATTTCTTTTATGCTATATTGGTTGTTTATGAAATGATTGATGATGATATATGTGGCTCACATAATAATAAATACATTTCAAAGGTGCGCCCAGATAGCACTCCAATGCATTGGGTAAAGACTTAATCTCTAGAGATGACCATTTAGACTGGTACCTTGGTGAATAACCTTGGTAATTTTTAATGACACCTTGGGGATGGACCTTGGTGAAACGAAATGATTTTCAATATTAAATGTTTCAGCCACATATTCAAGTTATGAAAAATGTTATTTTTATTATGATATATCTCATGATTTCTTTCACATGCCTTAAAGTTCTTTTCATGACCTTATTGAAGTATCTCAAGTCCACATGTAAAATGTTTCTCTTGTTTCCCTTACAGGGCCTTCTACTCACCCTTTCTTTGGATGTATGTCCCCAGGTTATGAGATGTAGTAATGAACCTAGGATGAACTTAAGGAGAATCCTTTCAAGTGTTTAAGAAGAATGTTTTTTGTTTTTTTTCATGTATTATGTTCCTGGTTTCCAAGACACTAATCCTTAAAGATCCTCAGTTCTGTGTAATGTAATGAAAGTTTATGTTATAAAAAAGGCAGGATGCTATAAAACGTGCTAAGGTATCTTCTTAAAATATTTTTGGAATAGATTTTTCTATTTACCTTCAAAATTGAAAATATTTTGGATATATTTAAAGGAATCTATTGATGAATTAATGAACATAAAATTTTCTATCCGCCAAATACTGTTCCACCTACTCCACTTTGACTCACTCAAAGGATGACTTAATGAGATCCTTTCTTAATAAAATTTCGTTTGTACTTGAAAAATAATGAATTATTTCAAACTCAGTTGGAATCATCTCATTTTATGGTCAGTATCCTGATATATGTTTCATTTAATGAGGCTGGGTCCATTCTACCAGAAAGAATATATTTCTTCACTTGATTGATTTCTATGGGCCAATGTGTTATGAATTGGATATGAGATTGGAAGAAAAATATGCATCCCATGAGTACATGAAAACTAGAAAAATGAATCACGTAAATTGGATCAACATTGTAAAATTTATTACTAAAAAATAAAATCTCCATTAAACTATCAATTTTACATAATTAAGCAAGTTTCACAATTAAACCCAGAATTCACCAAAAACACTAAAATGATGAAAATAACCTAAAATTTAATAATTGGTAGGGATTAAATCATTGAGAAACACATTAAAATATTGAAAATATTAACTTCATCAAATCCCCCACACTTAGAACATGGAATCCAGGACAAGTCATCATAAAAACCAAATCAATACAAATTCAAAACACATACCCATGAGATCCACCAATTCCACACCAACAAACAAAAGATATCATGCCTCATCAAAAAAAATATATTTCAAGTTCTCAATTAAGATCATTCAATATATTTCCTCTTCATTTCTCTTCCCATGCACACAAGACAATTACCTAACATGCATTTTCTCTCATCACATAATTATCAGTTTTCAACATTGTCTTTCTCTTCCAAACTCATGCAAGGGTCACCATAGGATTGATAAATTCATACATATCCACCTAATGTGAGTCAAGGACATGTGTTTATCTTGAGTACTTTACCTGGTTTTTTTGTGGATTTTAGTTGGTAGGATTTATATGTGATACAATTCTGAGGTAGAATAAGGAGGGATTTGTTCTTTTTGAAGAAAAATTGCAAGATTCTAATTTTCACTCAAGTATGGCCTTCGTCTCACCCATCATAGCATAAAATCAACTCCATCATCATGAATAATCAAGGAAGGTGCGCACCATTCATCATTTAAACAGAAACAATTCAATTATTCTAAAAAATGTTTTTTCTTGAAAGTTTGAGAAAAGGAACAACTTTATTCCTCCATTAGATGCTTTAGAAAGGCACAAATTCTCTTATCATGAAAGCTACAAAAAGGAACAAATTCCAATAGAATGATTTCTTAGAAGTAAACACATCTTTTCAAAATTTTATTTTCCATGCAAAGGTTCACCAAGTGAGGTATTAAAACAAAAGACATATCCCCCCCACACTTAATTTCAACTAGATTATGCAATTTCACTTCAAGAGTAGGCTCGATAGGGAAAACTAGATTGTAATGTAGATAACCTAAATGGATAGTCATGGCCTCAAATGGCTAGAAGGAATAAATGTGAAATATATGACATTATAAGAAGTATAATTTTGAAAATTGGTATTTAAAACCAAAGAAAATCCTTAACCATTTAAAACAAAAGTACCTCAATCCTTATGTTTTGATAGGAATGAATCAAATTTTGGTTAAATAAAGAAATATTTGGTTCTCTCAAGAAGTGAGGTTCATGTAAAGAATATGAAAAAACAATTTTATAGGTCTCATAGTATAGTGATTTCAATGATATAGGCAGTGATATGTGGCATTATATTAAAAAAATAGAGTTTTTTTATGAAATTCCTAAAGATTTAAACTTGAAACAAAGTCATTTTTAGTAATAATTTAAGCTATGTTTGCTGGAATAAATTGTTTCACTCATGTAAATGTGTTTAAAAAATGTCAAATATAGTCATTTCTACTCAAAAAGTTAAAAAAACAAAAAAATTGAAAAATAAACACACAAAATTTTAAAAAAATCACACATTTTTTTTGAAAATAGGAAAACAAACAACAAATAAAAATCTTAAACAAAAAAATTTTCCTCCCCGACACTTAATTGATGCAATGTCATTAATGTATTCAAATGTATTTACAATATAATAATATTTGAAAAATGAATCACAGCAAGAAATAAACTGTGAAGGAGAGATATGACATGGTGGATTTTATTGATATATAGTTTGGGGGAGTGTGATCTCCTCTACTAGATCTAATTGAATAGTCCCCTAAAATTTCATTAGCATAAGTCTATTAACAGTGAATGGCTACTTCACTACATCCTTCACAATATCTATAGCACTAAAAGGATATACATGAGTAACTATTAATAGACCTTCCCACCTGGAACAAAGTTTACCTGACATCAACTTAAGTCTTTGAGTTGAATAACAACACCGTGTCTCTAGGATAGAAGTCTATTGGTTGGATCGGCTTTTCATGAGACACTCTTGTTCTTTCTTTGTAAATCCTGGAATTTTCAAAATATTCCCTTCTAATTTACTCCAGCTTCTGTAACTAAAATCTTCTCTCTTTTCCACACTTTCAATATCCGAATTTGTCTTTCTCATAGCCTAATGTTCCATATGATCCAATTCTATAGGCAGATTTCAAATTTTTCCATAAATCAATATATATGGACTCATTCCAATCAGGATTTTGTAGGCTATTCTATAAGCCCATAATTTTTTTTCCAAATTTTGGCTCTAATCTTTCATATTTGGATTAATAGTCTTTTCCAAAATTTTTATGATTTCCCTATTAGATACTTTAGCTTGACCATTGGTCTGTGGATGATAAGGAGTTGATGTTTTATGATTTACCCCATACTTCTTCAATAAATCCTCCATTATTATATTACAATATTGAGTCCCTTGATCACTAATGATGTCTCTGTAAACTCTAAACCTACAATATATGTTATCCCTGACAAAATCACAAACAACTTTAACATCATCAGTCTTGGTGGTTTTTTCTTCCCCCCATTTGGAAACATAATCAATTGTAACCAATATATAAGAATTTAAAATTTCCATTGGGAAAGAGCCCATAAAATCTATCCCCCATACTTAGAATATATAAAAAAAATTAAGTGGATGTTGGGGAATTTATTAAATCTTTTAAATGTTTCCATAAAATTAACATTTTCAGACCTTTTTCAAAATTTATAAGAATCTTTAAAATGGGTGGGAAAATAATGTCTAGATTAAAAAACCTTCATTTCTATCCTTTAAGGCCCAAAGTGGCCTCCACAATCTAAACTGCGACAAAACCTAAATACAGAATCAATTTAAATTTTAGGAAAACATATTCTTATACCTTGTTCATTGAAAATATTCCAAAGAGATGGATCATCCCAGATGTAATATCTAGATTCAGATTTCATGTTTTTATTTTTTTAGGAATTAAAATAATATGGGACCTGAGATGTTACCAGATAATTGACCATATCATTATACCAAGGCACTTCTACTTTAATCAAGTACAATTACTATCCTAGAAGGTGATCATTCTGTGGATCTCTATCTAGAATTTTGGCTTTAACGGTGTTGGATAATATACTTAAATGATCTACCACTTGGTTCTCAGATCCCTTCTTATATTTGACAACAATGCTGAACTCCTATAGTAATAACATTCATCTCACTAGCCTTGGTTTATATTATACCTTCTTCATTAAGTATTTAGGAGTTTCATGATAAAAAAATATAGTGACTTTAGTTCCAAGCAGATATGATCTAAATATTTCTAAAGAAAAGAAAACTTCTAAAAACTATTTTTCTTTTGTTGTGTAGTTGAATTAAGCCACATATAAGGTTCTTGAGGCATAGGCAATGACTTTTGGCCTTCTCTCAATTCTTTGAGAAATTACTGCTCCAACTTCTTGGTTTGAAGCATAAAAAATTAGCTCGAATGGTTCTTTCCAATTTGGTGGCTGCATTGCTGGTGGTGTAATCAATATCATCTTCAACTCATCAAAGGCGTCCTAAATAAACCATTGAAATAAAAATCATCATCTTTCAAAAGTAATATAGATAGAGTAAGAGAAATATTACTAAAATATTTGATAAACCTCTTGTAGAATCATATATATCCTAAAAATGATCTAACATGCTTCACAAAATTTGGGTAAGGCAAAGAATATATCACATCAATTTTTTTATTTATCATATTCAATGCCCTTTTTGTAAATGAAATGTCCACGGAAAATTCCTATATCAACCATGAAATGAAACTTTTCAAAATTCAAAACAATATTATTTTGAATACAATTTTCAAAATATTTTCCAGATTTTTTAAATGATGGCCAGTATAATTTCCAAAAACTATGAAATCATCAAAGAAAACCTCCAAGAAACCTTCAATGTGATCATAAAAATACTTACTATACACCTATAAAATGTACTTAGAGCATTACACAATCCAAATGGAATCCTTTTGTATGAAAAAATTCCAAAGGGACAAGTAAAGTTTGTCTTATCTTGATTCTCAGGAGAAATAAGAACCTATAAATAACTTGAGAATCCATCAAAAAAGAACTAATGATTTCTCCCTTCCAATATATCTAACATATAGTCAATAAAGGGGAAAATAAAATGATCTTTTTGAGTGACCTGATTAAACTTCATGAAATATATGCACACTCTACAGCTATTCTGAATTCTTATGGGGATTAATTCATTCTTCTCATTCCTCAAAATTATTAGGCTAGTTTTTTTTAAACTACATGGATGGGGTTAACCCATTGTGAATCTGGGATGGGATAGATGGTCCAAGCTTCCAAGAGATTCTCAATATCCTTCTTCGTACCCTCCATCAGGGTGGGGTTCAACCACCTTTGGGGATTTATGATAGGTTTTGAATCTCCCTAAATAAGTATTCTATGTTATCATATTTTGGGTTTATTCCTAGGATATCATCTAATCACCACCCCATTTCACGTGAATTCTCTCTCAAAATCTAAATCAAATATTTTTCTTGGGTTTTAGACAAATTATTAGCAATTTTCACTTATAATTTCTCTCCCTCCGTAAGGTAAATATATTTTAAATCAGTGGGGAGTGGTTTCAATTCCAAATAAAGGGGATGTTCAAGGGATGAAATTAAGTTGAGGTTCCCAACTTCCAAATGTTGGACATCATAAACACAAGAAATAATATCATCATCTTCATCATTTAACAAATCATCAATGAAATTATATTTTACCTCTTCCTCCCACATGAAATTAGAATCTCCAGTAGTTTAGAAATATACATGTTTAATGATATTTTTAATGGATAAAGTCTCTACTAAGGATAAGAATTTATGGAACATACATGATTATTCAATGGGTTTAGTAACAACTTCCTGGGATAGTGAAAATAGGGAGTTATCATCTGATGGGTGCCTCATGGATTCAAAAATATTGAAGTGGATAGTGTTATCTCAAAAATTTATGGTGAGGGTCCTTTCAGGGACATTGATGAAGGTTTTAGATTTTTTAAGAATGGTATCCCAAAATTATTGGTGAGTGTGATGAGATCCTATCTTGTTCTATATTCAACACAAAGAAGTTAGGTGGGGATAAGAGATCTTTGACTTTCACAAGGACATCCTCCAGAACTTCTGCTGGGAAAAAATTGGATCTGTTTACAAGCTGGATCACCACTATTTTGGGATCCAATTATCCCATATGAAAATAAGTGTATAATAAGCGAGGTAACACATTAGTTGAGGCACATATATTACATAAATAATTTGATAAATTTAAAGAACCAATGGTGCATTTAAGGAAAAATATCCTTATATACATTTGGTTAGAAACTATGGTGTGATTATGGATGATACACTTCTTCCAAAGTTGATCCTCTCATTACCTTGAAGTATCATATTCTTGGTGAAAATATTATTAAAAAATTTAGCATACTTTGGAATTTTTTTGAGTGCTTCAAGAAGGGGTATATTGATTTACACTTTTTTGAAGGTGTCTAGAATTTATTTTTGAAGCACCTATTCTTGAAACCTATTTTATTCAATCCTCTTTAATGGAAATGGTGGGGGTAAGTCTTTATTATACCTTTGTTTACCTTTTAATGGTGTTTCTTTTCTATTTTTCCTTGGCCTATCATTCTCCGTCTCTTATTTATTCTCTTCTTCCCGGTGCATTTTCGATGAATTTTTTGAATTACCAATGTCATTCTCCCTTAGCCCATGTGGTCTTATTTTGGGCTCAATGGTGGATGGTGGTGGGAGTTCTTTTCCACATGTTGTTATTTTTCTGAAATTCTCCTTTGGGTTTGGGATTGTATGGGAATAGAGTTTCTTTGGATTTTTGGTTATGAATTCCATGAGACATTTGAACTTGTTAGAAAAATATTTTGTTATTTCTTTTAGCCCCTCAAATTTAGATTTACACTATTGGTTTTGAATTATTGGTTTTTCACTTGTGGATGGATGATCATAGGGTCTTTAGAATGTGGGTGGTTATTGGTATGGAGGATGGTTATCATTTATCACTATTATTATGTTGGTAAGGAGGCTGGTTATTATAAACTATTATTGATTGTTTTGATTAAGGAATTATGGTGCACAGAGGTCTCTAAGTGTTTTCTTTTGATTTCCATGCATGATTATAGACTGAGAGTGAACACTTGAAGTTCCCCTCGAGTATACAAGAGAAATTTATTGAAATTAATTTTTTTAATTAATTTTTTTAATTCTATTTAACAAGGTTCTTTCAATTTTAGGATCTATTGGGAAAGGGTTAGGGTTTTACTTCTAGTCATGCAATATAAGAGAAAAAAATCTTGGCAGTACCTCCCCAGTAATGAAGCCAAGTTATGACACATGTATATCATGGGGTGTGGAAAAAACAATTATTTAATAAGTTAAAAATTTAGTAAGAGGTTATCCTATGTTGTCTCTAGAGAGGTGTTCTAAACAACCAAGTTGTCACCTTTAATTAGAGGGAAAATGGGGAATTTTTGAAATTATTTGATTTTAAAAATAAAAGAAACTAAAAAAAAAGGAAAAAAAATCAAGAAAAAAATTAAGAAAAAATTGAGAAAAGTGATTTAAACAATTATATGATAAGGAATATCAGGTCAGGTTCATTTCTAAAATTGTAATTAAATCATAGTTCCAATTTATCTGGTTCTCTTATGCTATGTCGATAAAAGTGAGAATCCATAATTGCTTCTTCACACTCCATTGGTCAAATAGTATTGGTGAGAATAAACCTTACTGAAATCCATTATTTTTTTAATCTCCTTACAATGTGTGATATAGTTGTATAAAATACCCCCAATTGACTTAGGTAATTCCTAATTGGGTCTTGTTTATCCAAAACAATCAAGAATTTTCACTACCCCTCTCACACATACTGGTGATTGCTGAGTACTTCACCACTATGCCATGATCTATTACATCATATATAGACCATAACCTAGTGGGGGGATATATTGATCATTTATCCAAGAAATAAAAACAAAATAATCTAAAATCAAATATAATCACACATGATAATAAAAACCATTATAAGAACTTCAAATAGATTTTGTAGAAGAGAGAAAAGGATCTTAAAACATTAAGTTCAATAACTCATGAATTATAGAAGGAAAAAATCAATCCTTACCCAATAAATTAGAGTATTAATCCACCATGTTAATGGTAATTATGAATAGTGGGAATAATAATTCACTACAAAACTAATAATAATAAAATGGAGAAAAAAAAGAACAAAAAATTTTCCTCTCCAGAATCTATCCGCTAGAAGTTTTCTTCTGTTATTACCACCAAATGGGCGAAAAGTTCCAAGGTAAAAAACTAAAAGATTTTCTGAATGGATTTTTCTATAGAGCCTAAAAATTTAAAATATTTCGGATAGTTGTAAAGAAAGATATGGTTGAATTAATGGGCATGACTTTTTTGGATGCAAAATACTGTTCCACCTAATCCACATTGACTCACACAAAGGATGCCTTAATGAGCTCCTGTCTTCATAAAATTTAATTAGAACATGAAAAATAAAGTCTTCTATTGAACCAATATTGAATTATCTCATTTTATGGTCAGTATTTTGTGATATGCATCATTTAATGAGGTAGGGTCTATTATGCTCCAGAATAAATTTCTCCACTTGATTGAATTATATGGGACAATGTGTTTCAAATTAGATTTGATATCTGAATATGAAGTTTAATCCCCTGAATAATTAATCACTTAAAAAAGGTATCACTTAAATTGGATAAACATTGTAAAAGTTATGCCAAACAAACAAAAGCTTCATAAAACTCCCAATTTTCTTGAATTAATAAAGTTTCACAATTAAACCCAAAATTCACCAAAAACACCAAAATGATGAAAATCACCTCAAATTTAATAATTGGAAGGGATTAAATCATTTAAAGACACATTAAAATAATTATAATAGTAACTCTATCAATGTGTATGCATGAATGTGTATGTGTATTTATGGGTATGTGTATGCATATGTATATTTGTGTATGTGTGTGTATGTTGTGTGTGTTTGTGTTTGTGTATGTAGCACCCTGAACTAATTTCCCTCATGTACAGTGCTCCAGGCCGGTTGTCCAATAGAACGTTGGCATTTTTCCCTATATGAAAAAGGCTTCCAACTAGCAACGAAGGTTTAAGAGGTGATAGTGGGGAGACTATACCATATGGTTGTGATAATAATAATAATGTTCTATAGATAAATATTACTATGGAGGGAAGGAAAATACAATAGAAGCAACAATAAACTTAGTAGAATCATAATAAAATCAGTAGAAAATAAACAAACATGCAAAAATATACCATTTGTAGATAACACAACATTAATCATGTCATACATAATAGTAGAAAAATAGGGTGGCATGTGGCTACTCCATCAGTACATACATATATATGTCATGATGAAACTAAAAAGTAAACACCATCCTAATTTAGTGGAACTACCATGGTCCACTTCCATCCACCCCATGCTAATAATCATAACTTGAACACTAAGGTCCATCTCCCGAGCCAAAATCCTTACATGATCTCAAAATAATAAAGTCTACAACATCTCGAAGGGCCCGTGTAGGGTGTGAGAATAAGTCTCAGCAGGACACCACTAATGTGTCCTACCTTATATCCATAACAAGTTACGGTTTATGCTAAATATAAATAAAATGGTAAAGTAGACCCATTTATTATTATACTCGCTCCACTTGTGCTCAAAAACCACACATGAGCATTCTACCTACTTCATCCAACCATGATAATCACTGAATATGTGCCCCCAATTATATATATGGAATATAGTATCTACTGCATATATATAATTACAGTGGTGAGGATCCATGGATCAGTTCCCAAGGAACCCCCTTCTGAAAAGAAACTCATGAGAACCCTTAGGTTCCACTTAAAATATAGCACGACACCTCATTCCCTTAAACCTGAAGCCCTATGTCCAAACGACACACCCAAACAAGTCCCTGGTCTCTCGAACCTTGGCTTAGAAAATCTTTGTTAGCTTGAATCTAGATATAACAAGGTAGAATGATGTTTTCCATCCAATATAATCATCATTATATCAATATTTGATGTCCCAAGGCATGATGATATCCTTTCTCCCAATATACTATCCCAATAACATCAAGTGTCAAGACGATCCTCAACCCCCAACCGATGGTCTCAACACCATCAACCAATGGTCCATAACCATCCACATGGCTTTCTATGGTGATCACCCCCAACATATTAGATGGTCAAAACCATCACCCGAGTCATATAATTTATGGGGGCCTCCACCCACAACAATTGGTTAACATCACCTTGATCTAAGTCCTATCAATTTGAACACAACGGAAATGGAACATCAACTAACTAATGGTGAGTGAAAATCACTCAAAAAACTTAATCCACATCATCTGGTACCTCATGCCCTGATGAACATGTCATTAAGTCTTGATGGTTGGCACCATCTCAAATCACACAGGCTATGCCCTCATCATGATGACTTCATCACCTTAATCTAGTGACCATTTCACCTCAACATATAATTAAATTCACCCATGTAACTTGGGCTAAGGCCAAACTGAAAAATTATATCACCTAAGTCCATGTGATCAACATCACCTCAATCCTTTGGCCAATCCAATCATGTTCCCACGGAACCTAGCAATAAATATAAACAATTAAATTTAATTAATTAAAAACCCAACCTAATCTTTCCAATTTGGTTCAAGCCCCTTACCAAGATAATCCATTTGTCATGTAGTAGGATCATTCCCATAGGCATCACACATAATCAATGAATAAATTTAAATATATGAATTAATTTATTTTGTGTCACACTTGGTCAACCAAACATCACATTTTCAAATGCACCCTCATAACACCCACAAAAATCATGGAGAAATCTAGGCACCACATACCTTATACTCATAAGTGCATGCTCATCTGATATCATCTTCTAACTCGAACCAAATTGGAATAAAATGACTTTTTATATGAGTGACTTAAAAATAGGGGAATAATTATTACATAGATTTAGAATTATGTGTGGAAAGATAAATGAAGAAAAGAGGAATGAGGATTGAAGGCCTTATCGAGATGAATCCGTAGCCACCAACAGATCATTGATCTGATTCCAGACGAGGAATATGCCTCAAATTGTAGGTTGGAGTAATAAATGGGAAGACCCTACTATGTGCGTGGAATGGTAGTAGATGATGGAGGAAAAAAAAAATAATTTGAGAAGGTATAAAATGTAATTTATCCCAAATAAATGAGTTGCATGGTTTTTCCGCACAGTTTGCCTAATCATATGCCAATCATGTAGTGCTCACTGTCTAAGAACCACACATACACAGGCTAGGCACACAATTTTCCAAACCATGGGAAAAACATTAAAAAAACAAGTTAGATACTATAGAGGTTTTTCAAAACCGTTCACCCCTACATGCATGGTTTGACAATCCATTTACAGTGATATAGGTAGGCTGAATAGTTTCCCCCCAGAGGCCGCATGGTTTTTTAGAATCATGCGCTAATTTATACACTTTTTAAAATTGAGTTTTTAGGCTTCGCCACATCGGAAAATCACTTGAAACCCCAAGTCACTTTTCTAGCATTAAAACACATTTAAAAAAGGCTTTGGGGGAACCAAACTCAAGTAATTAGTTTTCTAAGATCAAAAGAAAAGTTGGAATGCTCACCAATCAAAAAATTCAAATAGATTGGGGATTTCTATCCCACTCAAAAACATGGGATTTTATAGTCTCCCACCTTAAAATAGCTCATCCTCAAGATATTAAGACCTTCTCAGGGATGATACCTATCATACCCATATCATTTACTTTAACCCAGTCCACCATGTTCATTAAATCACTGGTCATCCCCCTCATGGTTCTCCCCTCCTTAGGAGTTACCTACCCGGTAACTTACCAACTTGAAATTAAAATTACAATGGTCCAAAAACTATACATAGACTCAAAATTACTCCCCTGAATCATCCTCATTCCTACACCACATCAAGTATTCAAATCTCACCCATGTAATATTTGACACCCATCATGTCCCATGCCTCATCAGATGCACAAAAGTACACTTTCCATACCTGGCACACATAAAATCCCACCTCTCATCAGAATCCCATAAATATCACATATAAATAGAAACTCAATAGATCCAACATCATATATAAATATGTATTCCAAGTAAAATCTCAATTATTAAGATCCTCATATAGAACATTCATCATATCGATGCCCTGATGCCTGCACACCTCATGAACAAATCCCGCATCGCAATGATGATGACATAAATCTTTGTTCCTATGCACATCATATATATATATATATATATATATATCTTACATCATATCTGATTCCAACCTACTAACTAGTTATTAGTTATTCCAAAATCAATACACATGCACCACATGTTTGAAAACTAAAAAAATCCAAAACAAAAAGAAACCCAGTCATTCCCATCATCATGGAATACCTCTAACCAATTTCGGATCCCTGACCTTCTATTCATCTAGAAGATCCACTTTGTGCACTTATCCTAAAGCCTGACTACCTTAGGTATAGCCTACCTATAGAGCTGCACTAGCTACCATCCACTTACCCCACTACTGGGTCCCTCTGTCTCTACCATGAACTATGCATACAGCTAAATCTTGGCTACCAACTGCTAGTACTACTATAGTTCATTCCATAGATGCCTGAGTTTGACTTGATCCTTGGATTCCAAATTTATTAGACGGTTTTATTTGGAACCTCTCCAGATACTTCTTTTTTTTACATGCCTGAAACTTCTTAAGAACTCAATCATACAAGGTCCAATTGTGCCTTGGATTCCTACACTGGAGGAACATAATTAATGAACCACTCCTCAGTGGTCTACCTGAATCTCTGGCATGATTTTCCAACTGAGATTCTTTACTACATTGCTTTTGGATTCGAAAATCATCACTGCTAAAATCAACTGACGACATCACCCAAATCGAATATGAAAAGTCCGTCATATTCACCTTAGATATTAGTGCCTAGTTTACCACTTATAAGAATGAAAAAAAACCTGAATATGTTTACCTGTACCCTAATGGAGTGCTGTAAACCATCCTTGAAATGCCTCACCCTCGAGATGTCATCTCCCTCTATACTATATAAAAATAGAGACAAATTAGTGAACTTGGAATCATAATCCCTGATGGATGTGTCTCCCTGCTGTAGGTTCAAGAACTCATGGGCTCTCCCCACCCTCAATGTGTCTTAGAAGAAGTGATAAAATAACCTAGCCACAAAATCATTCCAATCCAGTCCCTCATGTCCGTCCACTTATATCTGTACATCCCAAAATTTTTTTTTTGTTCCCCTGAGAATGTACGTAGCCATCTTTACCCACCAACCTAGGGGAGTCTTGAGCTGGTTGAAGATGGTATGGACTGAATCGATCTAGTTATTTTCCACATGTGGTCCACCCTCACCATGAAATTGTAGTGGGTTCTGGGACTGGAACTCACGAGTTAGGTACACCATAGATGGATTAGCTCTAGGAGCTACTATTCTATCCCATGTTTGACCCATACCAAGCTTTCCCTGAGCTTCTCATCAATACATGGATAAAAATTTTCCATATTTAACATAAGTTCTTCCTATAATGGAGCTTGTACCTACATCTCATGATCATTGTGACCCTATGGGGGTAACGCCCCGACTCTAGCTACCCAGAGTCGGTGCATTACTTCGTAACATTGGCATGATCACAAAAGATCAAGTCTCGAAAAACCGATTAGTTTAGTAGCCTTGGAAACACTAGATACATTCATAAATGTTACATTAAATCATAAAGTGAAAAACTAATAACAAAGTCTTCATAGTCCACACTCATATCCTCTTCTAACTATCCCTGCAAGTCATTCATAAAATACTTCTTCACATCCTGGAAAATATTAAAACATTGAAAGGGGTGAGCTCAGATGCTCAGTAAGGATAACAATATTGAAGAAGCTTTCATAAAAAAACATAAACATTTAAGGCAATGTATAACTAAAACAAAAGCCTTTTAAACTTGAACATCAAAATAATATGGCAAAATTAAAATGAGATAATGCCATTTACTTCGTCACATGGATATTCTACTGGTCGAATAATCACATGAAATATCATTAACCACTTTCATAATGATGAAATGCATAATGCCAGACTATCATAACCACGTAGCCAAGGCCTCATGCCAAAACCACAAATAAGATTTTTTCAAGGCCTCGTGCCAAGACACTAGTTTGTCTCATGAGACCTACCGATGCATCGAGGAGCTATAGCGGGCTCCACCCGTCACTTATTAAGTCCAATGCAATCCTCATATGAATAGTTTTAAACATATCATAAACCATAACATAATCATATGACATAAAACATGCATAAAGGAAACATAACATTTCCAAATTTCAATCACAAGATATCAATACAACACATTGATATTATAAACACTCTTTAAAAACCATTTTCAATACCAAAATAAAATAAAGTTAAAACTTTGTATTTATTTTTTATTAAAAAAATGATGGCTTTTAGAGGAAGCCGAAACTCAAATAATGGTCACGACGGCGGAGAAGTCGTTGTCGCCGCATATGTATTGAAAGAAAAACATTCCCTTTTCGTCGTTTAGTAAAACGCTTCGTATAAAAAGATTCCTTTTGAATAAATGTAAAAGTCAAAGGGGTTTATACACCGTATAAAAGAAAGTTGTGTATAAAACCAAATATGCCTCAATGAAAGGAGATTGAGACGAAGTCCTTAAAAAATAATTTTTAAAATAAAATAGATCTATTATTTTTATTCACTATAGGTACACATAAAGAAAGTAAAAATACAAAATAATACATAATAATATCATGACATAATTTGAAAGTAGGAGATTAACCCAAAGAATGGAAGTTGGGTTAAGAAGTTCCCTTACCTTGCGTCTTGTCCTAACTCGACCGTTCTTTAACCTCTTGAATAATAAACTAGAGTTAATTTCTATTTACTTAAGAACCTTTTTCATGTTAATTATTCCTTTTATATCACTTATTTCCATGTTATGAACATTATGTAATTATTTAAGTTAATAACGGACGTTTTGTCGATCTTTTGTACTTGAGTCAAAAATAAAATTCTTATAATTACAAGTTGTTCATGTGGTGAAATATCCATTATATCCAGAATTATATTCATTATCTAGATATCATATATATAATATATATACAGTATATACATTCATTTATAGTATTACGTAACATTTAGAGGTAAGAAATGAAATGCACCGTTCATGGAGACGGTAAGCCGTACGTACGCATGAACGCTATTTTCATTTCTATTTCATATTTAATGGAATGAAATCATAATGATATAAATGTATAATATAATTCCAGTATAATATAGTGTATAATACCATTTACTCCATCCTTTATAAATCCCACATATGGAATTAACGATTCAAATCACTTTGAGGGGGCAGTAGTCCGCACTTCCTAAAATGAAATTATCGCGTTTACCCATAATGGAAATCATAAAGTATGCCATAAATGAGAAATACAGAAGCATAAGTAAAACATAAACATATTATATATCATATATAAATATAGTGACATCTTAATTTCCACATTCGAAGGTGTTATATGAGTGTTGAACAATCATCGTTTCGTGAGGCAGACATTCGCCATCCACAGAAACAGTATGTTCTTTAACCATTAGATGTAGGTGTGTGTAAGTGTAGCTAGAATCCATCTTATAAAAAAATACTAGTATATTGAGGATACTGGTTTTGTTACAAAAGAAATTAATAAAAAGATTTTAAGGGGTTGGAGAAGCTAAATAAAACAAAACAACATTAGAGAAGACATTACCTAAAAATCGGGTAACTCTTTTTGATTTGAGCCAAAGGATTCCTTGGGAAGAATTCTGCCCAAAGTGAGGCTTCTAGCAGTAATGGAGGGAAGTTGGGAGAGTATTTGGGTAGAGTTTGGCTGAGCCAAATGGCTTGAAAGTGTGAATGAGGTGGTAGAGGTGGGGGCCATTTATAAGAGGAGAGGAGGGGCACTCTTGGAAAGTAAGGGAATTTTACATTATTATACAATGCTTTTCGGATTCTAAAGGTCCCACACTTATATAATTCGTGGCTAAGGTGATAAGGGTTCGAAATCTACCCATACAATAGTCTTTGGACAAGTGTAAGCCTTGGATTGTACATTATCTTTTCATTTTATTAAAATCGTTAAATAATGAGGTCATCGCTGCATCATAATGATGTCATAAATAATTTAATTTATTTAATGTCTAAAAATTATAAAAAAAATACTATGACCCATGGATTTTCTTGGTCGTCCATGGCACATCCAATGAGGGTAGGACATGTGTCAAGCTCATCTAATATTATTAAAACATTATTTTTACCTTAAACTACAGTAATTACCTCTAATTGTGATTAAGAACTTAAAAGTTACTATTCGCCAAAAAAAATTTTAATCTCATTGAACCACATTTTACTTCTTAATTACAACCATGTATGTTGGATTTTTGAAAATCAAAAAACAGAAGTGTTAATATTTCATTTAAACGAAAAATCAGTTATTTAACTACCACTTAGTGGTTTCACTATTCATCAAAAATTGAAGTTTTTCAGAACAATGCCGAAATTTCACCCTAAGCTATAATTGATATTCCGAATTCAAAAATGATGTCTATTTTAAAAAATTCTAAACATATAAGTTTCATTAATTAATTTTATAATTAATTTCTGCCGACACAACAAATAGCGTGTTTTTAAGAAACAATATATATCAAATGATTAACAATTGTTTATGTCCAATTTCAAAGTGAAATTAATTCTAATGAACACCATTGGATAAAATGGTAAAAATATATTCTAATTATACTTTAAAACCACTAAATAGTATAATTTATCACTATAAATTATTTTTATTAAAAAAGTTGTTTTTAAGTATTTTTCACTATTCAAAAAAAATTAGAAGTTCTCAGAAAAATACCAAAAATTCAACATAGGGTAATTTCGATATTCCGAATCCAAAAATGAAGTCCATTTTGAAATATAAAATTTCTATAATTTTAAAAATTGGTTATTACTATTCATAACAGCTACTTTGATTAGTCGCGGTGTTTTAGAACTCGAAGTTGCGTACAATGCAAACTATTGCATTATTGAATGAGAAGCGTATCTTGGAAGCTCGGGGTGTTACATTCTCCCCTCCTTCAATAAATTGCGTCCTCCCAATTTGAAATTTTTCTTTGAAAATAAAAGGTTGAAAATAGAAAATACCTTTGTGGAAAACCCACATCGGAAATAAGGTTAATAAAAATATAACTTTAAAAGAAAGAAAGATAAGTACAAAGGTCACCTGAGATAGCCCATACTAGGATTCTATGAAAATATGGATATGGAAGAAAAACAAACCATCAAGGTCTGATGGAGAGTTGTAGAAAACTGGATTAGGAGAAGGTTAACAATAAGAAAATCACAAACTTGTGATTGGTTAAACGGTCATTGAATCCCGAGTTAAAAAAGTTAACCAGAAATGCTTTTATTTTAAGTTACCTTTTATAAAGTTAAAGAATTTATTTAGGAGATTTACTAAGAACATAAGGGAATATACATACTTGTCATGTAGACTTTCATTCCTTAAGAAATTTTTAACAAAAACCCATCTTTCACTGTAAAAGGTAATTGAACTCAAAAATATTCCATTTATCCTAATTGTATAAGGTTCCAAATATTAACACATACCATTTAGATTAGAAAAAATATTTTGTAATAACCAGGGACTTCACGTAGTCCAGTGGTAGGCGATTAATCCCAATCGCACTATGGTTGTAGGTTCGATTCCCCACAGCTTTGTCTGACGTGATGGGTTGTCACTCGGTCTACGTGTTGTCCTTTTTATAAATATCCAAAAATAACCTTAACAATAGTATCCAATGTAAAATATAATCCATTCCAACCTTTGTAGTTATCCAAAATACTTTTTTCCAACTCACAGTCCAAATTTTATGAGGAAGGTAAACATAATGAAGCTCCTTTTTTTTCTATGTAACAACATCTGAACACCTTCATCATGTATTCTTTTAAAACACTGCAACATACTGAATTACCATAAATACTTATTGATTACATTCATGATCCCTTATTCCTTATAGAAAACTAGATATACTCCTTCTATCAAAAAATGTATACAAATCATTAATCAGTTTCAAGGATGTTAAGAATATCCAACATAATTTATCCAAATCATTCATGTATTATTCCAAAATCACTATCTCTGTATCAGAACCATATTATGGTTTATCTTTCTCTCAACCATATATTTTCCAAAAAGTTAACCTGCTGTGGAGTCTCTTTTCTTGGTTCCACACAATCTCAAATCCTTGATGAAATAGTACTGCAGTACAATCCTTATATACTCCATAATTATTATAACCATTGAATCATTGATACAACACTCAAATGAAAAAATTATTTAATAACAACATAAGAACTCTAATCATTCCTCCTCATATGTGGTAGTATCTTAACTTGATTATTATCCAATAACATCATTTGTGGCATACTCTGATGATTTGAACATTGGTTTGCATAGTGTCCCCACTCCTTGTAGATGAAGCATTGTACATTTGAAACCTTTTTCTTACCCTTGCAGTCACGCACTTGGTGTCATTTTTCTCCACACTTATAACAAACTCCCATTCCCTTCAGGCAAATTCCAAGGTGTTTCTTCCCATAGTTATCACATATCGGAAAATTCTTCTTTTCCCTCATCCCTTTATCCATCATTCTCTCTTCCATCCTTTTCTTCTCTTTCATCCCTTCAAATCCATAAGATTCAGAGAATTCTCTACTTATCTTATTAACACATGATACTACTTCTTCATATGTTGATAACACATGGGAGAATATTTCCCTTCTAAATGTTGGCTTAATACCATGAAATATATTATCCTTCTTACTCTTTGGATCAGACGTATTGATGGAGTTCACATTCCTTCTACTGGGTGCCATTTCTATACAATTCCATAAACTAGGTTAGTTTATGAATCGAAATACATAATAACAAACTTGAAAACACACAACATAAATTGAACTATTTATGGATATAATCCATAATCATAAAACTGTTTTTTAGGAAGTATATACTCATAACTCTTCATAGTGGTTTGTAATGAAAATGTGAATTATCCTAAGCATATCCCCCAGGAGTGTCGTAACCAAGAGTGCAGCAAGGCCCATTGTCGTGCACCAGTTCCCATTCGAGTCTAGCTCAAAGCGGTGTTTTCGGGTTTTACCCCTAGGTACATCTGTGCCAGAGCCACCTCTACCTGCTCGTATCCAGACAGGGATGTATTTCTCGGAAAACTCACAAAATCTCTATAATACCAAAATTCTAGGAAGTTCTTCTATACTAATCCTCAAAGTCTATCTTTGGGCTATGTGCTCTAATCAGAGTTTATCTAAATCAAGCTTCTAAGGTTAGTACTAAACTGCCTCTGATACCAACTGTAACGCCCCGACCCCAGCTACCCAGTGTCGGTGCATTACTTCGTAACATTGTCATGATCACAAAAGATCAAGTCTCGAAAGACCGATTAGTTTAGTAGCCTTGGAAACACTAGATACATTCATAAATATTACATTACATCATAAAGTGAAAAACTAATAACAAAGTCTTCATAGTACACACTCATATCCTCTTCTGACTATCCCTACAGGTCATTCATAAAATAATTCTTCAAATCCTGGAAAATATTAAAACATTGAAAGGGGTGAGCTAAGATGCTCAGTAAGGATAAAAATATTGCGGAAGCTTTCATAAATAAACATAAACATTTAAGGCAATTAATAACTAAAACAAAAGCCTTTTAAACTTGAACATCAACATAATATGGAAAAAGAAAAATGAGATAATTCCATTTACTTCTTCACATGGATATTCTACTGGTCGAATAATCACATGAAATATCATTAACCACTTTCATAATGATGAAATGCATAATGCCAGACTATCATAACAACGTAGCCAAGGCCTCGTGCCGAGACCACAAATACGATTTTGTCAAGGCCTCGTGCCAAGACACTAGTTTGTCTCATGAGACCTACCGATGCATCGAGGAGCTATAGCAGGCTCCACCCGTCACTTATTAAGTCCAATTCATTCTTCATATGAATAGTTTTAAACATATCATAAATCATAACATAATTGTATCACATAAAACATGCATAAAGGAAACATAACATTTCCACATTTCAATCACAAGATATCAATACAACACATTGATATAATAAAAACTCTCTAAAAACCATTTTCAATACCAAAATAAAAGAAAGTTAAAACTTTGTATTTATTTTTTATTAAAAAAATGATGGCTTGTAGAGGAAGCCGAAACTCAATTAATGGTCACGGTGGCGGAGAAGTCGTTGTCGCCGCATATGTATGGAAATAAAAACATTCCCTTTTTGTCGTTTATTAAAACGCTTCATATAAAAAGATTCCTTTTGAATAAACATAAAAGTCAAAGGGGTTTATACACCGTATAAAAGAAAGTTGTGTATAAAACCAAATATGCCTCAATGAAAGGAGATTGAGACGAAGTCCTTAAAAAATAATTTTTAAAATAAAATAGATCTATTATGTGTATTCACTATAGGTACACATAAAAAAAGTAAAAATACAAAATAATACATAATAATATCATGACATAATTTGAAAGTAGGAGATTAACCCAAAGAATGGAAGTTGGGTTAAGAAGTTCCCTTACCTTGTGTCTTGTCCTGACTCGACCGTTCTTTAACCTCCTAAATAATAAACTAGAGTTAATTTATATTTAATTAAGAACCTTTTTAATGTTCATTATTCCTTTTATATCACTTATTACCATGTTATGAACATTATGTAATTATTTAAGTTAATAACGGTCGTTTTGTCGATCTTTGGTACTTGAGTCAAAAATAAACTTCTTATAATTACAAGTTGTTCATGTGGTGAAATATCCATTATATCCAGAATTATATTCATGATGTAGATATCATATATATCATATATATACAGTATATACATTCATTTATAATATTACGTAACATTTAGAGGTAAGAAATGAAATGCACCGTTCATGGAGACGGTAAGTCGTACGTACGCATGAACGCTACTTTCATTTCTATTTCGTATTTAATGGAATGAAATCATAATGATATAAATGTATAATATAATTCCAGTATAATATAGTGTATAATACAATTTACTCCATCCTTTATACATCCCACATATGGCATTAACGATTCAAATCACTTGGAGGGGGCGGTAGTCTGCACTTCATAAAATGAAATTATCGCGTTTACCCATAATGGAAATCATAAAGTATGCCATAAATTAGAAATAAAGAAGCATAATTAAAACATAAACATATTATATATCATATATAAATATAGTGACATCTTAATGTCCACCTTTGAAGGTGTTATATGAGTGTTGAACAATCATCGTTTCGTGAGGCAGAAATTTGCCATCCACAGAAACAGTATGTTCATTAACCATTAGATGTAGGTGTGTGTAAGTGTAGCTCGAATATTTATTATAACAACATCCTAGTATATTGATGATACTGATGTTGTTACAAAAAAAATGAATAAAAAGAGTTTAAGGGGTTGGAGAAGGTAAATAAAACAAAACAACATTAGAGAAGACATTACCTAAAAATCGGGTAACTCTTTTTGATTTGAGCCAAAGGCTTACTTGGGAAGAATTATGCCCATAGTGAGGATTCTAGGAGTAATGGAGGGAAGTTGGGAGAGTATTTGGGCAGAGTTTGGCTAAGCCAAATGGCTTGAAAGTGTGAATGAGGTGGTAGAGGTTGGGGCCTTTTATAAGAGGAGAGGAGGGGCACTCTTGGAAAGTAATGGAATTTTACATTATTATACAATGCTTTTCGGATTCTAAAGGTCCCACACTTATATAATTCGTGGATAAGGTTATAAGGGTTCGAAATATACCCATCCAATAGTCTTTGGAGAAGTGTAAGCCTTGGATTGTACATTATATTTTCATTTTATTAAAATCGTTAAATAATGAGGTCATCGCTGCATCATAATGATGTCATAAATAATTTAATTTATTTAATGTCTAAAAATTATAAAATAAATACTATGATGTAGGAAATCTATTTATATTTCAAATAAATATTTATAGTAAAAAATATGACTTGTATAACCTCATGTAAAAATTGTTTTAGTAAAACATTTCATGTTTGTGTCATTTTTTACTTTAACATTAAATAAAAGGTATTTATGTCATTTTCCAACTAAAGTGGATCCATGGGGTCCCCAAGTTGACCCATGGATTGTCTTGGTCGGCCATGGCATATCCAGTGAGGGTAGGACATGTGTCAAGCTCATCTCATTTTATTAAAACGTTATTTTTACCTTAAACTACACTAATTACATCTAATTGCGATTAATAACTTAAAAGTTACCATTCACCAAAAATTATTTTAATCTCATTGAACCACATTTTACTTCTTAATGACAACCATGTCTGTCGGATTTTTGAAAATCAAACCACAGAAGTGGTAATATTTCATTTAAACGAAAAATCAGTTATTTAACTACCACTTATTGGTTTCACTATTCATCAAAAATAGAAGTTTTTCAGAACAATGCCAAAATTTCACCCTAAGCTATAATTGATATTCCGAATTCAAAAATGATTTCTATTTTAAAAAATTCTAAACATATAAGTTTCATTAATTAATTTTTTAATTAATTCCCACCGTCACAACAAATAGCGTGTTTTTAAGAAACAATATATATCAAAAGATTAACAATTGTTTATGTCTAATTTCAAAGTGAAATTAATTCTAATGAACACCATTGGATAAAATGGTAAAAATATATTCTAATTATACTTTAAAACCACAAAATATTATAATTTATCACTATAAATTATTTTGATTAAAAAAGTTGTTTTTAAGTATTTTTCACTATTCATAAAAAATTAGAAGTTCTCAGAAAAATACCAAAAATTCAACATAAGCTAATTTCGATATTCCGAATCCAAAAATGAAGTCCATTTTGAAATATAAAATTTCTATAATTTTAAAAAGTGTTTATTACTATTCATAACGGCTACTTTGATTAGTCGCGGTGTATTAGAACTCGAAGTTGCGTACAATGCAGGCTATTTCATTATTGAATGAGAAGCGTATCGTGGAAGCTCGGGGTGTTACAATGGGGAATTATCTTGACCCTTAGGGACCTCATCCCATGCACACTCATGCGACACCACATCATCGCCCTCCTAACACTCCATCAGATCCCGTCTAGGTGAAATAACGCTACATACCAATCATGATAGTTAGATATCCATAACAATATATATATATATATATATATATATATATATCACAGATAGAGAAAGCTGTAAAAAAGGTCATCTCACAACCCTTACACTCCACTACCACACCATGTTATAAGACATCTGGCCTCAAGGTCCCTTACCTACCCATATCAGGGTAAGGTATCAAGTATCATCTGGCATCATGACCCCTTGCCTATACACATCGGAGTTAGGAATCACATATTGTGTATCCATCCAGTGTGGCTATGTAAAATTCCACTAAAGAGGATATATATGAAAACGATTTTTTTCTTCTTTATTAACAATTTAAACAACTCACCCCTTGTCATCATCCCTTCCTACTTATATCAGAGTCAAGCCCACATATCACATGCATATGAAATCAAATAACATCACATATCGATCTCATTGTAACCTCATCATTCAATTGGCTGGGTAAAATTCTAGCAAATGAGGCTAAGTAGGAAAACAATATTTACCTTTTTTGTTAAAACTTAAAAAACCCAACGCCTCTTAACATAATAAAGGTTTGTAATGAAAATCACAATAAAAACACATCGTATGAGACTAAGTGCCTATCATGATGAAAAATAAATCCTCAATTTCCATACTGGGGAAAGGGTTAAACCATATAACCAATAATCATCACACCCAAGTCTACTACTTGAGGTGGAAGTAAAATCAACTATAAAAGATAAAACCAGAACAATCAATTTCCCACCCTTGGAAACTTCGTTTATCCCCTATGAATGGGGATGCATGCACTCAAACATGATCTCTACACCCAGTTTTGACTATATCCTAGTCTCTAGTCTACCATAGCCCAAATAGTATGACAAGATAAATAAAATAAAGATAATTTGAAATAATTTGTAGTGACCTAACCCAATTTTCCACCCAACTAGTAATCCAGGATAGTTGGACATAAGGTCTTAGGCGTGCCTCCCCATACGCCAAAGGATACCGATGTAACGCCCTGACCCCAGTTACCCAGAGTCGGTGAATTATTACATAACATTGGCATGATCACAAAAGATAAAGTCTCGAAAGACCGATTAGTTTAGTAGTCTTGGAAGTACTAGATACATTCATAAGGTTTACATTACATCATAAAATGGAAAACTACAACAAAATTATTTCCATAGAAAACACTGAGATCCCATAGACTATCCCTGCAAGTCAATCATAAAGTACTTCTTCACATCTTGGGAAAAATAAAACGGAGAAAGGGGTGAGCTCAAATGATCAGTAAGTATAAAAATATAGAGGAAACTTTTATAAATAAGCATAAACATTTAAGACAATGTATAACTAAAAAAAGCCTTTTAAACTTGAACTTCAATATAATATGGAAAAAATAAAATGAAATAATTCCATTTACTTATTCACATGGATATTATACTAGTTGAATAATCACATGCAATATCAATAACCACTTTGATAATGATGGAATTCATAATCCCAGATTATCATAACCACATAGTCAAGGCCTTGTGCCAAGACTACAAATAATATTTTGTCAAGGCCTTGTGCCAAGACACTAGTTTGTCTCATGAGACCTACCGATGAATCGAGGAGCTATATCCGGCTCCACCCGTCACTAAGTCCAATGCATTCCTCATATGAAGAGGCTTAAACATAACATAAACATTCGTATTAAAACTAGCATACGAAATGTCAATACTTTATCCATAAACCATGAATGGTATAAAAAAACACATCAACTGTCAACCATATCACAAAACCAACGTTTTGTATCATAATAAATCAACTTCAAATAAGCTTAAAATTCATTAAAGGATGTTGACATAGATGATATCAAAACTATTTGATAGAAATATCTCTTTTTTTGAAATAATTAAAAATTCACATAATTATAAAATAGAACATTTAATTTGAAAATATTCTTATAAGATTTTAATGGAAGATTCGACAATTTTTTAACGGTGGAAAATAGCCGCACCTGCCGTATAAGTTAAAAAAGACATTCTTACCTTAATTTTGTCGAAAAGGTTAAAAGGGACCTTGTTTGGAAAATGATGAAAAGATTCCTCTATAAACATATTATAAAAAGTAAAACAAGGGTATAATTGACTTTAAACCATAGTCTATAAAATAGTAAGAATGTTTCGAAATACATTTTTAAGAAACATGGATGTGTATGATAAAGAGGTCCCAATAGATAATTATGTATAAACAACCTCGGATAATGAAGATATTGTAGAATTAACCCTTACCTTGTAATTTTACTTGGTCGAGGGTAGGTTAACATTCAGTATAATGGTGAAATAATTGTTATTAAATTATACAATAATCATATACATTAATATGATATCATATATGATCTTTTAACATTGCTTTGTTAATAATATCTTAGTATAATCGTCGTTTCGGGTGTTAACAGATTCGTTTTACTTTATATTATTTTTTATGTGAGTCATAATTTTTATGGATGGGATGTATCTTATTCATATCCTGAATGATATCAAGTCTTTAAAAATTATTTTTAATCATAAAATGAAAATTTTTCTTGAATGGATACGACAGGGAATGAATCTCATCGCTATGTGGTGACGATAATCTGTATGTATGCACGAGTGAAAATATCATTCTTTTGTTGTTAAAATAATATATAATTGTATGGTATATCATATATACAGAATCATTATCATGTTTTATTTATTATTTACATCAATTACACATCATTATTATACCCATCCAAATAATAATGTATTAAATAACAATTACACCACGACATGAAGACGGTAAGCCGTACGTACGCATGTATGGTGATATGTCATTCAAAGGATGGATAGAATAATGAATATGGTTGTACCATATTTATAATATAATCACATTATATATAAGATACTGGATTTATTATTTTATAATGGAAACAACAATGAAATGGGAAGTGGAAGAAGAAAGGATGTTGAAAGAGGTGATGAAATATTTACCTCTTATTCAGGTTCTTCCATTTGATTTGATAAAAAGGGCTCCTTAGGTTGGATTTCTAACTAGAGGAAGGCCTCTAGGATGAAGGGAGGATATTTTATATGGTATTTTGGTAGAGGTTGGCCGAGAAAAATGGCTTTTAAGGTCTGAATTAGAGAGAAGGGTGAGTGCCCTTTTATAAGAGTGGTGAGGGGAACCTTATGAAAAGCTAGAAATATTATTTTATAATAAACTCAATTTCAGTTTATAATGGCTCCAAAATGGATTATTTAAAGTCTAAGGTGGGGATGAGTCAAAAAACACTCAACCAATAGGTTTTATACTAGTTTGGGTCACTATATTAAGTTTATCTTTTAGATTTAACTCTTAGTTAAATAGTTTGACATTTACCATGTCCCTTTTTTTATATTATATGGTTAATAAACTTACTATATACTTCCAAGATAACCCCAAGTGGTTCATTAATGATACACCTATCATTATATAAGTCCTTTTGCAGAACCTTATATTTTTTAGGAATATAATATCAATTAATAATATAATATTTGTTTCAAAAACTCTTTTATGTCAATTTTGACAGTATTTGGTATTTTGTTTTTTCTAAATTCATAAGATCATTATTACTTCGAAAAAAATTCATCTAACGAACCCTAATATGTCATATTAACCTAGAAAATTAGTGTAATTCATAAAAAGTCTCAGATTACATTTATTTGGATATTTATAATGTCAATTATTTTAATATTTCATTAATTAAGTAATTACTGCATCATCATTGTGTTAAAAATAAATTAAATTATTTAATGTCTAAAAAATATAAATAAAATATCATTATGTAGGAAATCTTTTTATATTTCTAATAAATATTTATAGTCGAATTTATCTTATGTATAACTCTATATTAAAAATGTTTTAGTTATTAAACTATGATTTTAACTCTTCTTTGAATTAAATAATAATAAAAGTCCTAATCTAATCCAAGTGGACCAAAGAGGTTCAAATTTTATTCCTAATATTGTTTTTGGTCGAATTATACTTATCCAATAGAATTAGGACATGTTTTAGGGTAATAATAATATCATTTTTACCCGTAAATACTCTATTTACTTTTAACCGTGATAAAGAAAAGTAAAAAGTTACTGTTCACCAAAAATTATTTTCATCTTATTGAACCACATTTTTCTTACTGATATCAACCGTGTCTCTCAGATTTTTGAAATTCCACTCACAGAAGTGGTAAAATTAGGTTTTATGTGAATTAGAAAATTCTCCTATGAGGTGGGTACAAGACGGTGAAAAGTTCAATAAAATTTTTATATATCTAAAATTATTATAAACTGATTCCAATGAATTACATTGAACTTATATAGATATTATGTATCTATTTTGACCTAAAATAAATTTAAATAAAACAAATAATTATTTAAATAATAATTCGGCTTTAAACTATAACTCAGTGTTTTTCACTATTCATAAAAAATTGAATGTTTTAAGAAAAATACCAAAAATTCACCCTAAGCTAATTTTTTTATTTTGAATACAAAAATGATGTCCATTTTGAAAAATAAAATTTATAAAATTTCAAAAAGTGGGTATTACTATTCATAACGGCTAGTTTGATTGGTTGTGGTGTGTTAGAACTCGATGTTGCGTACAACACATGCTACTGTATTATTCAAAGAGAAGTGTACCATTGAAGCTTGGGGTGTTACATTCTTCCCTCCTTCAAATAATTTAGTCTTCGAAATTTCTAGAATATTACTGCATAAAAAGGCTTAGGTGGTTCTTCATCATAAGTTCTGCAGGAGCCCATGTTGCCTCTTCCATATTATGGTTTCTCCATAGAACTTTTACCAGACAAGTCGTCCGGTTTCTCAGCACTTGTTCTCTTGTATCAAGAACCTTGACAAGATCTTCACAATAAGGCATATCGAGTTCCAATTATAATTCCTCACAGGTGATTACATGCGTTGGATCAAGCATGTATTTTCTCAATAGATATACGTGGAACACATCGTGAACTTTGGAGAGACTTGGTGGCATTTCCAAATGGTAAGCTACAAACCCAATTCGTTCTTTAATTTCAAAAGGTCTGATGTACCTAGGACTCAATTTACCCTTATTACCAAAACGTATAACACCCTTCCATGGAGATACCTTCAAGAAAACATGATCTCCTACCTGAAATTCAAAATCCTTCATTCGATTATCGGCATAGCTCTTCTACCTACATTGAGCTGCTTTGATGTGGGTTTGGATTACCTTCACCTTTTCCATCATTTCCTCAACAAGTTCTGGGCCTACAAGTTTTCTTTAACCAATATAATCACGACAATTTGGTGTGCGGCATCTCTTTCCATATAAGGCTTCATATAAGACCATCTGATTACTTGAATGGAAGCTATTGTTAAATGAAAATTCTACCAAAGGTAAATATTGATCCCACATACCTTGAAAGTCAAGTGATAATGATCTCAACATGTCTTCTAAGGTTTGAATAGTCCGTTCTGATTGTCCATTAGTTTTGGGGTGGTAGGTAGTGCTCAAACAAAGCTCAGTATCCAGGGCTTTCTGAAGACTTTTCCAGAATATTTACTTAAAACAGGGATCAAGATCAGAAACAATCGATAGGGGTACTCCATGAAGTCTCAACTTCATTAATATATAGTCTTTCTAGACATTCAAGTGTTAGATCTTCTCTTATAGTAAGAAAATTTGTTGACTTGGTAAGATGATCAAGAATGACCCATATTGCATCGTTCCTTCTAGGAGCCTTTGGTAGTCCCATGATAAAGTCCATCGTAATATTATCCCATTTCCACTCTAGTATGGGAAGAGGTTGCATGACTCCTCCAGGCTATTGTCTTACAGCTTTCACTTGTTTACAAACCATATATCCTGACACAAAATCAGTAATCTCCATCTACATGTTGTCCCACCAAAAATGTTCCTTCAAATCTCTATACATTTTGGTACTCCCAGGGTGTATAGAGAAATTGGAACTATGAGCATCATCAAAAAATTCCCTTTTTAGATTAGGTATATCAGGAACACAAAGTCTCTTCCCAAATTTCAAAATTCCATCTTCATACACAAAGTCACTCAATCTCCCATCATTCACAGCATTAATCTTCTTTTTAAACTCTTTATCATCAGTCTGAGAACTCTTTATGCTTTCTAATAAATACGGTTTGGAAACCATTTGAAAAAGTATTTATGTTTCACCTTCCATGGTGATTCCCATATCCATCTTTACTAGATCCATGAAAATCGGATCAACTGTCATCTTTTTCAAAACTCCATGATCCTTTCTACTCAAATCATCTTGCACCTTATTTTCCTTCCCCGGGTGGTAGTGTATCGTGCAATCATAATACTTGAGTAGTTCAAGCCATCTCCTTTTCCTCATGTTGAGTTCATTCTGTGAGAAAATATACTTCAAACTCTTGTGATCAGTATAAATCTCACATTTTTCACTATAGAGATAGTGTCTCCAAATCTTAAAAGCAAAGATTATAGCTTCTAACTCAAGATCATGAGTAGGATACTTTTTCTCATGAATTCTCAGCTATTGTGATGCATAGGAAATAACCCTATCATTCTGTATAAGGAAACAACCCAGTCCTTTCTTCGATGCATCACTATAAGTAACGAACCCATCGTTTCCCGATGGTAGAGTCAATATAGAAGCATTGACTAATATTCTCTTCAGTTCTTCAAAACATTATTCACACTCTTTTGTCCAAACAAATTTAACCCCTTTTCATGTGAGCTTTGTCAATGGGTTATCCAATCAGGAAAAATTCGTGACGAAATACTGTTAATAACCTTCTAAGCCAATAAAACTACATACCTCGGTTATACTAGTCGGTGCTGGCCATTCTTGGATTGCCTTGGTCTTTGAAGGATCAATGGAGATTTCATCCTTAGAGACAAAATTGCCAAGAAAAGAAATCTCTTGAAGCCAAAATTCACACTTGCTAAACTTCCCATATAATTCATGTCTTCTAAGAGTCTTCAGTATAATGCGCATGTGATTTTCATGATTTTGTAGCTTTTTGAGCATACCAAGATATCATCAATAAATAACACTACAAATTCATCAAGATATTCCTTGAAAACTCTATTCATTTGATCCATGAAGACATAGGGTGCATTAGTCAATTCAAAAGGCATTACTGTAAACTCGTAATGCCCATACCTGGTTTGAAATGCTATCTTCGGAATGTCTTCCTTATTCACACACAACTGATGATTTCTAGATCGAAGGTCAATATTTGAAAAGTATTGAGATCCATGAAGTCGGTCGAATAAATCATCAATGCGAGGTAGTGGATACTTGTTCTTTATTGTTATAGCATTGATCTCTCTGTAGTCAATGCACAACCTCATAGATCCATCTTTCTTCTTAACAAAAAGGATAGGGGCTCCCCATGTTGAAACACTATGGAGAATAAATCCTATATTACTCAATTCCTCTAGTTGTTTCTTTAGTTCCAATAATTCCACAGTGGCCATTCTATAAGGGTTTTTTGATATAGGCCTTGAACCAGGAATTAAATAAATGAAAAACTCAATTTCATGTTCTGGAGGATTTCCAGGTAAATATTCTGGAAACACATCAACATATTCTTTCATAATAGGTACATCCTCTATTTCAACATTCATTTCCTCAATCACAGTTATTTCATTCTATTCCTCCCTAATAATTGAATTTAGTTGAGCTACTAGGGGTGGATCTGGATGAGAATCAAGTGGTGATGATTCTTCTCTAAATATAAGGTGTTATTTTTCATCATCATCAAAAATCGTAACCTCCTTATTCTTACAATAAATCTTCACATCATGGTCCAAAATCCAATCCATACAAAGGATTATATCAAATTCAATCATAGGTATAACGATGAGATCAGCAGATAAAGAACATTTATATTCTCTAGTGGGAACATATTCACAAAACTTTGTTGCAATGATACTTCCCTTAAGAGTTTTAATTGAAAACTCCCTCGTTAAATCAAATGGGTAATATCTAATTTTCTTATAAAATTGGGAATATATGAAACAATGCAATGATCTAGAATCAAATGAAGCATTTTCTAAACTTGAGGAAACAATTAAATTACCTGCCACCACGTCTTTTAGAGCTTCTACCTCAATAGTATTGATAGCATAAGATTGGCCTTGATACCTTGGACATTTTTGAGATAATTTCACCAGATTCATAGGAAATTAATTTGAATAATTTCCCATCTCCTTGCAATTGTAGCATTGAACATCAGTAGCTTCTTTCTTCCCGTTGTAATCACGAGCTTGGTGGCCTCTTTAACCACACTTGTAACAAACTCCCATTACCTTCAAACAAGTACCGGGGTGTTTCTTCCCACATTTACTGCATGATGGATATTCAACTTTTCCCTTATTCCCCGTATTTCTATTTCTAGAGTGATCAGCATACCTCTTCTTCTCTTTCTTTTCTTTAAAGTCGTAAGACTTAGAGAAATATTTTTCTATCTTGATAGTGCATGAGACAATATCTTCGTACGACGGTAAGGATTATGAGACTAATGCTTGATGGAGATATGGTATTAACCCATCAAAGAAACGATCAATCATACCTATTAGGTTATGTATATAATATCCATCATGCCTCGCTAACCTTGTAAAGTTAGCCTCATACTTTGCGACATTCTCATCCTCCTTTTGCCTCAGATTCAGAAATTTCCTTTATATATCTGCTCGATGGTCACAAGGAAAGTATTTTTCTAAGAAAATCTCTTTAAACTACCTCCATTACATATTTGATAATTCATCATCTTCCTTTGTGTTTTGAATCAATGACCACCATTGATCAACATCTCCAGTGAGGTGGTAAACTACCATGATAACTTTTTCCCTTTCACTACTCCCCAAGGCATTGAATATTTTCTCTAAGGAATTTATCCATTGCTTATCTACTAATGGATTTGTACTCTTATTGAATGTTGGTGGTTGTTGCCTCATGAAGTGATCTAACATTGATCCTCTACATTGTGGATCAGGGTGCTCCATACGGGTAAGGTTATTATTCATAACTAGAGTGAGTTGTCCTAGTATGGTGATAAGCTGATCAGCACTAGTTGTATCACCAACTCCACTATAATTATCTTGAGCAGGAGGGAAATCCCTACACGGAGTTCGTGCATTGATACAATTTCCATTTCTTACACTAGGCGCAATTTCTAAACAATGGCATAAAATAGATAAGTTTATGAATTGAAATACATAATTCCAAACTTCTAAAACACTTAACATAAATTGTACAGTTTATGGATATATTCCATAATCATAAAAAATGTTTTTAAGGAAGTATATACTTATAAACCCTTCATAATTGTTTGTAAATAAAATGATAATTATCCTAAGTATATCCCCCGGGAGTGTCGTAACCAAGAGTGCAGCAAGGGCCGTTTTCGTGAAACAGTTCCCATTCGAGTCTAGCTCAAAGCGGTGTTTTCGGGTTTTACCCCTATGTACATCTGTGCCAGAGCCGCCTCTACCTGCTCGTATCCAGATAGGGATGTATTACTGGGAAAACTCACAAAATCTCTACAATACCAAAATTCTAGGAAGTTCTTCTATACTAATCCTCAATGTCTATCTTAGGGCTATGTGATCTAATTAGAGTTTATCTAAATCTAGTTTCCAAGGTTTGTACTAAACTTCCTCTGATACCAACTATAACACCCCGACCCCAGTTACCCAAATTCAATGCATTATTACATAACATTGGCATTATCACAAAAGATAAAGTCTCGAAAGATGGATTAGTTTAGTAGCTTTGGAAGTACTCGATACATTTATAAGGTTTACAGTACATCATAAAATGGAAAACTACAACAACATTGTTTCCATAGACAATACTGAGATCCCACAGACTATCCCTGCAGGTCAATCATAAAATACTTCTTCACATATTAGGAAAAATAAAACATAGAAAGGGGTGAGCTCAGATGCTCAGTAAGGATAACAATAGAACATAAGATTTCATAAATAAACATAAACATTTAAGACAATGTATAACTAAAACAAAAGCCATTTAAACTTGAACTTCAGCATAATATGAAAAAAAATAAAATTAAATAATTCCATTTACTTATTCACATGGATATTCTACTAGTCGAATAATCACCTAAAATATCAATAACCACTTTCATAATGATGAAATACATAATGCTAGACTATCATAACCACATAGTCAAGGCCTTGTGCCAAGACTACAAATAAGATTTTGTCAAGGCCTTGTGCCAAGACACTAGTTTGTCTCATGATACATACCTATGCATCGAGGAGATATAGCGGGATTCACCCATCACTTACTAAGTCCAATGCATTCCTCATATGAACAGGTTTAAACCTAAAATAAACATTCGTATTAAAACTAGCACATGAAATGTCAATACTTTATCTATAAACCATGAAGGGTATAAAAATAACACATCCACAGTCAAACATATCACAAAACCTTAAATACTATATGAATGTTTTGTATCATAATAAATCAAATTCAAATAAGCTTAAAATCCATCAAAGGATGTTGACATAGATGAAATCAAAACTATTTGAGAGAAATATCTCTTTTTTTGAAATCATTTAAAAGTCGCATAATTATAAAATAGAACATTTACTTTGAAAATATTCTTATAATCTTGAAAGGTAATCTTTGACAATTTTATAATTGCAGAAAATAGCCGCACCCACTATATAAGTTAAAAAAGACATTCTTACCATAATTTTGACGAAAAGGTTAAAAAGGACCTTGTTTGGTAAATGATGGAAAGATTCCTTTATAACCATCTTATAAAAATTAAAAGAAGGGTATAAATGACTTTAACCCATAGTCTATAAAATAGTAAGAATGTTTTGAAATACATTTTTAAGAAACATGGATGTGGATGATAAAGAGGTCCCAGTAGATAATTACGTATAAACAACCTCGGATAATGAAGAGATTGTAGAATTAACCCTTACCATGTAATTTTTCTTGATTGAGGGTAGGTTAACCTCCTGTATAATGGTGAATTATTTTTTATTAAATTATACAAGAATCATATACATTAATATGATATCATATACGATCTTTTAACATTTCTTTGTTAATAACATCTTAGTATTATCGTAGTTTTGGGTGTTAAAGGATTCATTTTCCTTTATATTGTTTGTTATTTGAGTCATAATTGTTATGAATGGGATGTATATTATTCATATACATAATTATATGAAGTATTTAAAAATTATTTTTAATCATCAAATGAAAATTAGTCTTGAATGAGTACGATGGGGAATGAATCTCATCGCTATGTGGAGACGGTAATCCGTATGTATGCACGAGTGTCAATATCATTCTTTTGATATTAAAATAATATATAATTGGATGGTATATCATATATAAAGAATAATTATCATGTTTTATTTATTATTTAAATCAATTACACATCATTATTGTACCCATCCAAATAATAATGTATTTAATAACAATTACACCATGACGTGGAGACGGTAAGCCGTACGTATGCACGTATGGTGACATGTCATTCAAAGGATGGATAGAATAACGAATATGGTTGTACCATATTTATAATAGAATCACAGTATATATAACATATTGGAGTTATTATTTTTGAATGGAAACAACAAAGAAAGGGGATGATATTGAGAGGGTATTTGGGCAGAGGTTGGCCAAGACAAATGGCTTTGAAGGTGTGAATTATAGAGAAGGGGGAGTGCCCTTTTATAAGAGGGGTGGGGGGCACCTTAGGAAAAGCTGGACATATTATTTTATAATAAAAAAATTTTCGGATTATAATGGCTCCAAAATAGATTATTTAAAGGATAAGGTGGGTATGGGTTGAAAACCACTCAAACAATAGGTTTTAGATTGGTTTGGGTCACTATATTAACTTTATCTTTTAGATTTAACTCTTAGTTAAATAGTTTGACATTTACCATGTCTCTTTGTATTTTTATATTATATGGTTAATAAAATTACTTTATACTTCCAAGATAACCCCAAGTGGTTAATTAAAGATTAAACAATCATTATATAAGTCCTTTGGCATAACCTTATATTTTTTAGGAATATAATATCAATTAATAATATAATATTTGTTTTAAAATCTCTTTTATGTCAATTTTGACACTATTTGGTATTTTGTTTTTTATAAATTCATAAAAACATTATTACTTAGAAAAAAATTCATATAACCAACCCTAATATGTCATATTAACCTAGAAAATTAGTGTAATTAATAAAAAGTCTCAAATTACATTTATTTTGATATTTATAATATCAATTATTTTATTATTTCATTAATTAAGTAATTACTGTATCATCATTGTGTCAAAAATAAATTAAATTATTTAATATCTAAAAAATATAAATAAAATATAATTATTTAGTAAATATTTTTATCTTTCTAATGAATATTTATAGTCTAATTTATCTTATGTATAACCTTATATTAAAAATGTTTTAGTTATTAAACTTTGATTTTAACTCTTTTAACTCTTCTTTGAATTAAATAATAATAAATGTCCTCATCTAATCGAAGTGGACCATAGAGGTTCATATTTTATTCCTAAGGTTGTTTTTGGTCTAATTATACTTATCCAATAGAATTAGGACATGTTTTAGGGTAATAATAGTAACATTTTTACCCTTAAATACCCTATTTACTTTTAACTATGGTAAATAAAAGTAAAAAGTTACTATTCACCAAAAATATTTTCATCTTATTGGACCACATTTTTCTTACTGATATCAACCCTGTCTCTCTGTTTTTTAAAATTACACTCACAGAAGTGGTAAAATTAATTTTTATGTGAATTTGAAAATTCTTCTAGGAGGTGGGTAAAAGATGGTGAAAAGTTCAATAAAATTTTTATATATCTAAAATTATTATAAAATGACTCCAATGAATTACATTAAGCTTATATAGGTATTATTTATCTATTTTGACCTAAAATGAATTTAAATAAAATAAATAATTATTTAAATAAAAATTCGGTTTTAAACTATAACTGAGTGTTTTTTACTATTCATCAAAATTGAAAGTTTTTTGAAAAATACCAAAAATTCAACCTAAGATAATTTCGATATTCTGAATCCAAAAGAAATTCCATTTTGATAGATAAAATTTATAAAATTTCAAAAAGTGGGTATTACTTTTCATAACGGCTAGTTTGATTGGTTGTGGTGTGTTAGAACTCAAAGTTGCGTACAACAGATGCTACTGTATTATTCAAAGAGAAGCGTACCATGGAATCTTGGGGTGTTAAAACCAATAAGCATTGAGGGTCGGAGGGGTGATATTGGGGAGACTATAACCTATGGTGGTGATAATAATAATTCTCCACAAATTAATATAATAGTGAAAGGAAGGACCATACAACAAAATAAACAGTAAATTTAGTGGAATCATAATAAAAGATGAAAAATAATAACCAAACATGGCCAAACATACAATTTTCAGATAACACATAACACATTACGTCATATATAATAGTATATAAAGAGGGTTTCTTGTGGAAAATATTTAGAAAATACATATATACGACATGGTGAAACTCCAAAGTAAACTCTATACTAATTCATAGGAACCATCATGGTCCACTTCCATCCACCCTAGGATAAGTAGCATAACCCAATCACTAAGGTCCATCTCTAGAGCTTGACTCATTACATGATATCAAAAGAATAAATTATATACACGTCTTGAAGGGCCTATGTAGGGTTTGAGAATAATTCTCACTAGGCCATCACCAACGTTTTCTTATCTTACATCCACAATATAGAACCAACACCATGTGCCCTAAAACCTAAAATTCAACACCCAAACAACATTCCCAAAAAATTCCTTGGTATCTCAGTGCTCAGATTATAAAATCCCCATCAGTTCGAATACCAATATCCCAAGGCACAATGATAACTTTCCTCCAATATAACCATCATCATCTCAACAACTGATATCCCAATGCATGGTGATATAAAACCTCCCAATATCATAGACCAATGATCTCAAGTGGCATGGTGAGACTCAAACCCAAATAATGGTATCAAAACCATCAACACATGGTCCATTACTATCTATGTGTATTTCTATGGTGAGAACCCCAACATATTAGTTGGTCAACACCATCACCTAATCCATATTATCTACGAGGGTCTCTACCCACAAAAAGTGGTCAAAACCACCTCGTTATGAGTTTTATATGTGTGAACGTGACTCTAATGGTGCATTGACCCACATATGGTGAGCATAAATCACCCAAACAACATAATCCACATCATATAGAACCTCATGCCTTGGTGAAAATGATTCTATGACCTGATAGTCATCACTATCTTAAATCACATGGGCCACTCCCTCATCCAGATGACCTCATTACCTTAATCTGATGACCATGTCACCTCAAACTATCATCAACATCACTCATGTATCTCAGGACAAACCCAACCTGATGAATAACATCACCTCATTCCATGTGATCAACATCACCTCAATCTTTGGTTCAAGCCCAGCACATTCCTACATAACCAATACATCAATATAAAGAATTCAATTTAATTAAACATGCACCTAACCTAATCTTTCTTTTTTGGTTCAAGACCCTTACTTGGTTTAACCATTTGTAGTGTAGTACGTCTATTCCCACAAGCATCTCACATTATCAATGAATCAACTTAAATATAGGCACAAATTTATTAGGGGTCACACTCGGTCAACCAAAAATAACATTTAGGAACTCACCTCCATAACACCTGAAAAATCCAGGAGAAATATATCCACCACCTATCTTATACTCACAGGTGCAAGATCATCTGATATCAACCTCTAAATCGAGCCGAATCAGAAAAAAATTATGTTTTAAATGAAAGCCAAAAAAATAGTTCAAAAGGTTTCACAGATATTTAGATTTACATATTGTGAGATACAAAAAGAAAAATGCTAGAAGACCAAATACCTTACTGAGATAAAACTGTAGCCACCAACAGATGAAAGATCAGAGTCTGGATGAGGAAGATGAATTAAATCCTAGGTGGGAGGAAGAAATGGGTATCCCATATTGTGGGAGTGGAATGGTGAAAAAAGAAGTATGGAAAACCTAATAATGAGGGAAGGTAAAAAAATTAATTTCACCCAAATAAATGAGTTTCACAATTTGGATAATAGTGCACCAGTCATGTGGTGCTCACTATCTAAGCACCACACTTGCACAAGCTAGGCACACCAATTTCTAAATCACATAGAAACCATGCGAAACACATAAATTAAAAAATATATAGGTTTTACATGACCATGAACCCCTACCCACACATTTTAAAAAACCATGTACAGTTCTGTAGGTAGGAAGTGAGATTTCTCTGGGAAGGATACATGGTTTTTCCAAACCATGCGGCTCTATTTTTACTTCCTGACTACACTTGAAACTCTCCTGAAACCTCGAGGCAATTTTTGAGACATAAAAACCATGTAAAATTAAGGACTTGGGTCAACAAAACTCCTGTAATTAGGTTTTGAAGATCAAAATAATAGTTGGCGTGCCCACCAATTTAAAAATTAAAACAGGTTAAGGATTTAGGACGTGCTAAAAGACCCATGATATTATAGTGTATGTGTATATTATCATTGTGTATGTTTATATATATGTATGTGTATGTGTATATATGTGTATTTGTGTATGTGTACATGTGTGTGTATATATGTGTATGTGTATGTATGTATGTGTATATATGTGTGTATGTGTATTTATGTGCATGTATGTGTATATATGTGTAAGTATGTATGTTTGCACAAGTATGTGTGTGTGTATATATGTGTGTATACGTGTGTATTTGTATTTATGTGTATGTCTGTGTATATATGTGTATGTATGTATGTATGTATGTATGTTTATGTGTATATATATGAGTATGTATATGTTATTGTGTATGTATGAGTATAGACGTGTATGTATGTATGTATGTGTTTTCATATGCATGTATGTGTATATAAATTTATGTGCATGTGAATGTATTAGTATATATCTATATGTATGTGTAGGTATGTGTATGAATGTTTATATGCATGCATGTATGTGTATATGTATGTATGAATGCAGGTCTATATTTTGTTTGTACGTGTATTCATGTGTATGTGTAAGTATGTGTACGTGTATGCATGTATGTGTGTATGTGTGTGTGTTGTGTATGTACACGTATGTATGTGTATGTGTATGTATGAATGTGTATGTGTATGTATTTCTATGCTTGTGCATGTGTTTTTATGCATGTGTATGTGTGTGTATATGTATGTGTATGTGAATATTTATGTGTATGTGTATGTGTATGTATGTGCATGTATGTTTGTTTGTGTGTGTATTGTGAATTTTTGTGTGTTGTCTATGTGTATGTGTATGTATGCATGTGTATGTGTATATATTTTTATGTATGTGTATGTGTTTGTATTCATGTCTAAGTGTGTGTATGTGTTTGTGTATGTATGTGTATGTGTGTATGCTTGTATTTGTGTTGTGTATGTGTATATGTATGTGTATGTGTATAAGTATGTGTATGTTTATGTGTATGTATGTGTAAGTATGTTTGTGTGTGTGTGTGTGTGTGTGTGTATGTGTATGTATGCATGTGTATATATATGTGTGTGTTTATATGTATTTATGTGTATGTATATATACCACCAAATTCAATTTTTTTAAATCCACTTTATGGATAAGTGGGAACCCAAGAAAACCCTAAAATCAGAAAACATGCCACTACAAACAACATAGAAAAATTAAAATTTTCAAATGTTCATCATCAATGCCTCAAGTACTAAGACCTTGGACCACAAACCCTACAACTTGTCACCTCAACAATGACCCCACATCAACATCACCTCGAACACAACCCCACTAGAAAACCAGAACGTCGTCCCAATAAGAATCACCATCATTACTAACCTTGACCAGATAATACGAATGGAACAAACACACCATAAAGACAAAAGAAAAACCAAAATCACCAAGCACCAAAATAGACATTGCTACCTTGAAATGAGCCAGTCCAACTACCACCATTGTCCCATATTTATAATAAAAAACTGAAAACACTATTGCAAGCTCAAATCTATCACAAAACCAGAAGTAAAACGTATAAACACAATGCACCCTAAACCAATAACATATGATATGAATCGAATAATCAGACTCACTCTATAGATCCCTTGACCCCCACACAACTTCAACTTCAATAGATATAAATCCCCATGCCTTTTTGGGTTGTGAATTCCCAATGGAATTTTATTTTTTATGTTTGGTGAGGGGTTCATCTTGAGAACTAGGATTCATATCAAGATTCCGGAGGTTGTGAAATCTCAAATAGATATTTTTGGTTAAGGAATGAGGGTTGGATGGTGGTTTGTGTTCTTAGGTAATAATTAGAGTAGGGCTGAGATATCTGGTTGCTAAATTTCAGTATCCTATAGGAGATCAGGTTGCAAACCAAACAGGTCATGCCATGATGAGGCTTGGAGGATGGACTAAACCCCCCTACTAGTGTCCATTGCACCTTGAAGGTCACTAGGTGTGAGTTTTTTTCATTACAATTAAGATAGGTAGTGTCTCCTCCTTTAAAAAGGGTTGATTTATGCCACAAATATGTTAGACATACATATTCTCCATTCCACGATCTCTAATCATTCCATAAATTTCTCTATTAAAGGTTCCCTTCACACTAAAAACCCCCAATTCATGTCATGAATGAGTGTTGGGTGTATTTTTTAATGAGGTATAGACCCATATTACCCAATTTTATTCAATAAAAGATGTTTTAGAGGGCCTTTCGTCCAGTTCCATCCACTTTTCTTATACTCTCATTACCCATCAATCTAGGCATATTTTGGTGGATATTTCACAGTGTCGAGGTTTTGATTGTTATGTTTACTCATCATTTTGGTTTCCAATTCACAACCCTATAATTATTTAGTTTTTATGTTAGTGTTATGAAGATTATTTCACTATATTATAGTGGAATTGTCTCTATAGCAATGAGGATTTTGTATGGTGTAGCTAGAAAAAATATTAGGAGGATAAGCGAATTCCATATCACTCCATTTCGATTGAGTTACGCCACTGTTTGATATTGTTTGTGGGGGTGGAGAATTTGGGTAACATTGATCCTTGAATCATGTAATTGAATTGGTACTTTTTCATGGATTAGTTTCGAGGGAATTCCTTGTGTAGATTGCACCCTATTACTCGAGGTTTTAGCAAGTAGTTATGGATCAATGAGATTTTAGGCCTTATATCTTATTAAATTAATTTGTAAATTGTTTAAAAAATTTCTAAAATGAATTTAATAATTAATTCTAAATTATTTATAGTTAATTTGGATGATTTAGCATGATTTAGGGACTTATAATGATAAGGAGTGACTAGATATACATGGAAGAGAATAAACAAGAGTTTTTAGACTATTATTAAGGGGAATAACTCCATTATTGAGGTAGGTGGTTACTTATGCACACCCCTATGGTATTATGATTTATGTACATGGAATGTGACATGTGGACTCACCACCAATGGATAATTTACTATTTTTATTTAAATGGAATGTTTAATTTAAATTGAAATGTATATGAGTTGAAAAATGTGCCAAGGGACATTATAAACTATTATGCACTAGCAGGATATCTCAACCACCATTGGTTAAGAGCATAATTTTAGTTGTGTACCTTAGTAGAAAGAAATACCATGAGGGGTGTGAATTAAATAAAATGAGATGTATGAGATATAACAACCCTTGTGATAGGTTCCCTTGGTGACCTCTAAGTGGAGGTGAGTGATGACTTTAGATGGATGACCTATGAATTGACCATGTAGGAACAATGATATTTGTTAAAACCATTGGGATATTTGAGTTGAATGTAGAGAGAGTGCCCCCCCACTGATATTTGTTTACCTGGGTGGGTAAACCCTATGGAGATTAATTTATAGGTCATGTGTGAGGACCGACCTAGTAATGACTTGGGATGGGAGACATACTTTATTCCAGGCCTATAGAGTGGTTCCAGTATGAGATTTCCTGTGGAAAAAATTAGGCCTTTATATGTTTATGATGATGTATAGGGATGTGATTCTATATGAGTGATGAGTTCCAGCCTGATAAATAATTTTGAGTATGAAGATACCAATTGATGTGACCGTGATGTGATGTGACCTAGGGGACCATAAAGAGTGCCCCAGTGATGTAACCACCCCTAAGAGGGTGAGAATAGGGATGATTAGTGATTTTTTTTGGTGTCACCTTAAAACCTAAATTGATGATGTGAGTCGTATATGTCAGTATTTATGATATTAGTCCATGCGCTTGAAATATTGACCTCAATTATGTAATATGGGTTTGAAAAGACTTCCAAATTGTGTTTTTATTATTATTTTGGGATGAGAGAACATGGGAGGAATGTATATCCCATATGAGTTTCATATTATTCATGGGAAGCCTAGGATTATAAGGATTAAGCTTGCACATTTGGGATTATATGGATATCCTAGGGTTACCCCCTAAGATATGGCGATGAAACCTAATAATTATGATCACCTAGGATTACCTTTAAGGTGCCATAATTATCCCTGATATTTATGGTTGCCTAGGGTCAACCTCCCCAGGAGATATAAGTTATGTATGATGATTATGATTTCTTATGGTCACCCCTTGGGAGTTGACAGTGATTCCAATACTAGTTACTTCCTAGGATTAACTCTTAGGTGTCAGTGATTTTCCCTCCTAATTATCGATCACACATGATTACCTCATAAGAATTAGATTTATGCATGTGGTCTATTGATCGCCTAAGATTAACTCCTAGGGATCGACTATATTCTTGATACTATAGACCTCCCATGATTACTGCATAGGGGTTTGTGTTTTAACCTATCACTGAATAGTACGATTTCATGGCATACTTAGAGACACTCTGACACTTACTAAATTAGGTATAGTCAAACTTAGGTGTCATTTTATAACTCAGGGATCGATGGCTGTTATTTTATCTTTACTTCTATAATTTATTTATTAATTTATATACTCAATAAAACTTTTCAAATGCACATAAACTATATTTACTAGTTATGTAAGGGACCACATGGGTCGTGAGCTACTGATTTTTACTCACACACTGCTCGATAATCCATGACACTTGGGTACCCAAGTAAACTTCATTGTTTAGATGTTCTGGTTAGGAAGATTCCATGGGTATCTTAATTGATTAGGACAACATGGATGGGGTTAGATATAGGGATAAGGTGAGGATTGAGGATGTGATTACTGCCTTAATGTCCTTTTATTACTTTTAATTTTGTGAATGTGATCGTCCTAGTTGTTGATCATTATTATTGTATAAAAGAATGATAATGATTTTGTATGACTGTATACATTCAAATTTTACTTTATTATAGTATATTTTGTTTTATTTCATCCATGCACTCTGATGATTATTGATGTGGATGTTGTTCAAATTTTTTTCTTTTATTGTGCACTCTGATAAGGGGTATAGTCTCTCCATGGTAACACCTTAGTCCTCTGCCACTAGTCATAATACTTTTGTGTATGGGGGGGGGGGAATATTTAAGGTCATGTAGTGACCTAATCTAGTTATTGTTCAGATATAACTAGGATGGGGGTGTTAAAAATTACTAACATATCTATTATGTGACTAATATCACAAAATGTATCAAAGTTTTTATGTTAAATTTTTATTTGGGGAGATATTATATAGGTAATATGTGAATTTTTTGGAGTTTGTGATGAATATAGAACATGTTAATCATGAATACATTTTTTGGTAGGGAGTTCATGTTACAAAGGATATGAGATCATTGTTCTTAGTTTCCAATTTTACATTTTTAGTATTCCACCTAGCATGATGCACTTGAGTTTTAAAAATAATGATTTATTGGGATTTTGGATCCTAGACCATTAGAAAGAGTCCAATGTTGGTGCCTCATATTTGGCACAGATGATTCACATGACACTTTCATTCCTTGTTATGATTGAAATAACTAAGCGTGAGGGTTAATTTGTTTAAAAATTCAAAAATAACATACATAGAATTTTACCATAGAACTTGGTGGTGGAATTCTACTGAAATGAATCCTAATATATTTTATTTTGATGATAGGTCATGTGGATTTTATAGGGAGATTCTCATTAAAGGATATATAATCCCTTAGTGGATGAGATGAATAATGATCCTAGTAGGTTTTCATAGACATTTGATGCCTAAGTATTAGACCCTTAGTGGGTGATTATGACACTGGTTCTAAAATAAAATAGGTAGATTTATTTAATGTTTCAACAACAACCTATATAGTGTTTTCCCATATAAATTCATAGTAGAAATATAGTTAAATAATATATCTGATTGTGGTATACTCGAAAAATATATTGATAAGATGATGTTGTTATACATGCATAGATAAGATTTTGTTCTTTAAGGGGGTATTCTCATATGAAGATTCCCGGTGAGGATTGGTGCCCTAGTAGGCTGATTATTTTGCATGTGATACCTGAGATGTGTGTCTTAGACCCTAAAGTGGGTTTTGAAACATGAGTTCCCATGTGATATTAGAGATGAGAACATGGATGTTTCCCATGAGTTGTAACCTATGTAATATTTGACCTATGGATAGGTGGTCGGGACTAGTGTTGTTGGGATACATCTTATGATATTGGTGATCCAAGCATTATGATTAAGAATAAGTATGTTTTCCCCCTTTTATGGTTGAGATGATTTGTGGTATATAAGGGTAACTTAAGTGTTGGGTTATCTCATACTTTTTAGTTCCTTAGAGATAAAAATCATGGGCATATGCTTAAATTTACGAGGTCGGTGTACATGAGGTGCTTCTAGGTATGTGGTATAGGAATAGTTATATATTGCACTTCTATTGTGATGAGCACCTAGAGTGATAACGATTTTGGGTATCATAATTTTATATTGAAAGATGAATTGATTATATAACCCTATGGATCCTATCAATTCTAGATGTGGTTTTGAGAGCACAGTGAGAGATTGAGTAGATAATAGTTATTTTTAAATGAAAGATATTGGTGGGTTAGCTATGTGATACTGGAATTGATAATGTGGAAATCATGAAATTGGGATTCATATTTTAAGACTCAGTGATATGGGAGAATACAAATATTAAATTCATATGAAGAAAGGTAGTAAACTCTTGTTACATATGGTTATATTGAGTTTTGGATTGGTGGTTTTTCATGTGCGAGCTTGGGATTGATGGTTTTATTAGAACTTGTTGAGGTTTACCTTATAGACTGTTGTAAGGGTTTATATATAGTGGGGAGTGAGCCATTGGCCATTTTAGAGAATGATCCCTATTAGGGATATAATTTTAGTGGGTTATTAGAAAAATGTTCTAGTTGATCATGAAATGGGTGATGGTTTATGATTCATGATGGTGCTCTGTTATGAAAGGGATGAACACGTCTAGTCATTACATGTGGTAATAGATAGATCATGGGACATTGGGGGGTTAGATGCTGATTAGCTGTTGAATCATATTTATGTGTTCTCATGTCAAATAATAGATTTTAGATTTTGATGTGATATCATATGGATTCCATGTGTTGGATCGGGATAGGGATAATTTTTATATGATCCGAGTGTGAGTTGGATTGTGGGTGTGCCAATGCTTGTAGTGAGAGCATGAGAGTTGATGTGAGTGTTTTTTGATTTAAATGTGGACAAAAACTAAGGGTTGGTGTGAATTTAAGGTATTCAATTTTTTTTCATATTAAATTTATCTTTTAATTCATACTTCCATGATTTTATTAGTACATTTACTTTTATTACGTTGATTTTTCTCAATTAATTTAATTTGCCTGATTTATTTCACTAGATTAGGTATTTTGGATGGGGATTATTTGATGGGATTGATATTGTGCCACTCGCTTATTGACTAATTGGCTTGTTTTACTTAGATTTGACCCTGGGAATATTGGTTTATTTGTTGAATTTATTTCCTATTGTTGATTTTCATTGCCGCCAGTATGTTCCTAGATGTTCATATCTTTAGTTATTTGGTTATGCAGTTTTGGAATTTAGTTATTGCCTGATACCATGGTGGTGTATGATTGGGTGAGCTGTTAGGGATTGATAGGATTTTTGGGGGATTTATGACCCCATGCGGCAGTGGATTTCCCTTGTATACTGTAATCTAGTTTTATTTTGTGCATTAATAATAAAGGTGTGTGTGAGTGGTGTTCTTACCATGCATGTAGATCCCAAAGGGACCAAAGCATGTAAAATCATTGTTCTCTTGTCCCCTATTTTACTTTATTTCATAATTCTTATACTATTTTTTAATATCATCAATATGTTGGAAATTAATCATTTTTTCCAAGCATCAGATTAATGTTCTGATAATGTCTGCACACCTTGCCTCTCTTCACATGTGGTATCAAAACCCATTTAATTTTTTTGCACTAAATTTTGCATTTACTGCTCATATTTTATAGTTTTTATATTTTTGTTTTATAATTGTGATGATTCTATTACATTATTTTACTTCTCTTATTTTATAGTTGTTCTGATCCAGTTTTCTATTACTACTGGTACTATTTTTCAATTAAATATACTTGGTTTATTTCTGAAAAATTAACTCACTCTCAAATTATATTAGTTTTATTAATTTCAATTTTTAAAACCATTATCATATTATTGTTTCTCCTCATTTCATATTCCTTATACAAAGGATCGTTTACCAAAGGGATTGGTCAGTTGTTAGGGGTGTATGTTTAATGTTATCTAAAACAACTCGATATCTAACTTATGGGAAAAATATGTCCATGATTAGGTATAAAATTATTAAATTCAATGGTGAAAATTATTTTAACATATAGAGGATTAATATGAGAGCCTTGATTGTACAACAAGGTCTAACAGATTCCGTTTCTGGCCCTAAGAAAGTAATTATCACCGTCAGAAAGACTAGTTAGATTAGTACTGATTATGTATGTAACACCCCAAGATTTTATGAAAAATATTATTTTTAATTTCATTAATATCTTGTGTTGTATGCTACACCAAAAGAAGCTTTCACAACATGCATCCTTGACTTGCCTTGCATTACACGCAATCACGACCTTCCTCGATAGCGTGTGTAGTAAGCAATAATAAGTTTCACTAAACAGCAATATGCTATTAAAATATTATTAAAACTAGCCGTTATGAATAGTAATAACCACTTTTTGAAATTTTGTAAATTTTATTTTTCAAAATAGACTTTATTTTTGGATTCGTAATATCGAAACTAACATATGGTGAAGTTATGGTACTTTTCGGATAACTTTCATTTTTTGATGAATAGTGAAAATTACTAAATTTTAATTAAAAACAGCTTTTTTAATAGAAATAATTAATAGTGATAAATTATACATTTGAGTGGTTTTAATGTATATCTAGAATATATTTTTACAATTCAATACAATGTTGGTCATTGGATGTAATTTCACATTTACACCAGACATAAACAAATGTTAATCTTTTGATAGTTATTATCTCTTAAAAACACGCTATTTGTTGTGACAACGGAAATTAATTATAAAATTAAATAATGCAACTTATATGTAGGGAATTTTGTAAAATAGAAATCATTTTTGAACTTGGAATATAAATTATAGCTTAGGGTGACATTTTGGCATTTTTCTGAAAAACTTCAATTTTTGATGAATAGTGAAACTACTAAGTGGTAGTTAAAAAAATTAATTTTTTCATAAATCTTAATTTTCCCGTTTCTGTGAATGGAATTTAAAAAATCCGAGAGACACGGTTGATGTTAGTAAGTAAAATGTGGTTCAATGAGATGAAAATAATTTTTGGTGAATAGTAACTTTTTACTTTTATTTACCACGGTTAAAGGTAAATAGGGTAATTAAGGGTAAAAATGATATTAATATTACCCTAACACATGTTCTAATCCTATTGTACAAGTGTATCTCGACCAAAAACAACCTTAAGTGTATAATATTATCATTTAGGCCCACTTGGATTAGATTAGGACATTTATTATTATTTAATTCAAAGAAGAGTTAAAAGAGTTAAAATCAAAGTTTATTTACTAAAACATTTTTAATATAGGGTTATACATCATATAATTTTGACTATAAATATTCATTAGAAATTTAAAAAGATTTCCTACATAATGTTATTTTATTTTTAATTTTTATACTTTAAATAATTTAATTTATTTATGACACAACGATGATGCATTAATTACCTTATTAAAAAAATTAACATAATTGATGTTATAAATGCCCAAATAAATGTAATTTGAGACTTTTATGAATTACACTAATTTTCTAGGTTAATATGACATGTTATTGTTGATTTAAGTAACTTGGTTAGAACTTATCATTCTGTTCGAAATTTCATAAAAATCATGTACCAAATAGTGTCAAAGTTGACATAAATTAGTTTTTAAAACAAATATTATATTATTAATTGTTATTTAATTCCTAAAAATCTATGGTTTGGCCAAATGACTTAGATAAGGATATATATATTAATAATAAACAACTTGGGGTTCGTTTGGCTTGTTATGGTAAGTTTATTAACCATATAGTGTAAGAAAACAAAAAGACACGGTAAAAGTTAAATTATTTAACTTAGTGTTAAATCTAATTGATAAGGTTAAAATAATAACCTAAACTTGTCTAAATCCTATTGGATGAGAGGATTTCTACCCATTCCCACCTTAGCCTCTAAATAAATCAATTTGGAGCTATTTAAAACCGAATTTGGCTTTATAATAAAATAATATTTTTAGTTATTCCAAAGGTGCCCCTCTCCTCCCTTATAAAAGGGCACCTCCTCCCTCTCTTCCTCACACAACTTTGAGCCTTCTAGCTCGGCCAACCCCTGCCAAAATCTCTTCTCCACTTCCCTAGTATCATCCTAGAGGTCCTGGTCTTCTTCAAAGAACATCCTTAGTTCTTTAAGTGGAGGTTAAGAAAAGGCGCGTCAAAAAGATGAGGTTCGGACACTTACAAAGCAAGTCGGACCTAAGGATATAAAGAAAGGTTTTAGAAAAAAAGAATATCTTTATGGGAGATATTGAAGATCTTTCCCCACGATTAGAATATTTCATTCTGAGTTTCCAAGACACTAAACTATTACGGTCCTTGTGTGTGTGTTTTGTTATGTACTAAGTATTCCGCAAAAGTAATGTAATATCTATGTACGTTAAGCTTCGGGTCTCTACAATGTAGATATCCACTATGATGTTCCAGTCATAGAACACAACTCCCTTTTATTTTCATTAGGAGATAAGTTTCTAATAGAGGTTGATTTTGAATCTAATATGTCAAATATTTGGCTAAATTAGATAAATTATATATGAATTACTCATTAGTGAGTAGATTTTATAAAAAAAATCACATGTTCACATTTTTAATGAAACCTGGTAGTTTTATTAAATATCATCTTGATGAATTTAATAAATTCATGTTATATCTTTCCAATATATATTTAAGTGTGGATGATGAGGATCAACCGATGATTCTTTTAATTTCTCTTTATCACAATTATAGTTCTTTAGTCGAAACCGTGATGTATGGAAGAGACTTACTAACCTTCAATGAGGTTATGTCTGCCCTCCCCTCTAAAGAACTGCACTCCAAGAAGGGAGTTAATGGTGAGAAAGAGAGCATATTCACTTATGGAAAACCTCAAAGCATAGGTAAAAAGAAACAATTTACCAATGACAATGAAATGAACAACAAACACCATAAACCAAAAAATGGATCTAAGGATAGAAAATTCACTTGATTCTAATTTGGAAAGCCAATGAATACTATGATCAAGTGTAGAAAACTCAAAGCATGAGTTATAATCCAATATAGCACATTGACTAGTCTGTTCTAGTTGACTCAGGCTATAACACTGCTAAAGTCTTAAATGTTTCCATCCACACACTTAATCAAGTGTGGATCCTTTACTCTAGATATTTCTTTCAAATGTGTCTATACAGAGATTCATTTATAGAGTTATTTGAAAATATAGAAGGGGATTTACTCTTAATAAAAAATAAGAGGTGAAAGGTTGAGGTTAGAGGTTCTGTTCTTATGGAGCTAGATTATCATTTTATCATCACCTTACTTGATGTAATGTGGGTCACCAACCTTTAATGAAATTTAATCTCTTTAGGGGTCCTAGATCAAAATGGATTTACCTTTAGATCTGAAACAGGTTTTCTTAAGATCTTTAAAGGGTCAAGAACCATCATTAAAGGATTCCTTATTGATGGTCTATATGTATTGAATGGAAATGCCCATTCAAGGAAATTTGGTAGTGTCTACAACATAGAAATAAATAATGATATGCTATGGAATAAAATATTTGGTCATGTTAGCTCCAAGGTATTAGAAGAAATAAAAAAGAAAGGGCTATTTGATGAAATCACACCCACTAATATTCCATTCTTTGAAGATTGTGTGATTGAAAAATCTAAAAGGGTAATTTTCAATAGGTCCTCCTTAAAAGATTTTACCCCCTTGAATACATCCATTTAGATATGTGTGGGCCATCCAAGACCACTTATGAAGTTGGAGGATACTATTTTTTCACCTTTAGAGATGAATTATCTATGAAAGTTAGTATTTTCATATTAAAAAATAAATATGATGTTTACCAAACCCTAAGAACATAGAAAGATTCATTAGAAAATCAAATTGGAAAGAAAATCAAATTAGAAAGAAAATAAGAACCATGATATCTGATAATGGGCTAGAATATCTATCTATAGATTTATTTTAGTTTTATGAGCCTAAATAAATTAAGAGGCAGAAGACTGTTAGGGAACCCGCCCCCCAATAGAATGGCCATACAAAGAGGATGAAGAAAACTATTTTGGAGAGAGTATGAAGAATTATTACATGCATGGGTCTCCCTAAATCCTTTTGGGTAGAGGGTGTTAGCACTACTGTCTACCATATTAATAGGTGTCCCTCATCATCAAGTCAATTTAAAAAACTAGAGTAATTATGGAATGGAAAGACACCATCCTACAATTACTGGAGAGTACTTGGTTGCACAAATTATGCTAAAAAAACTAATGATCTAGAACCAATAGTACTCAAATGTATATTTTTTTGTTATCTTGAGGGATGTAAGGGATATAATCTTTGGGTTAACAAAACAGGTAACCAAAAATACATCATAATCATGTATTTAATTTTCCATGAATCCTATTCTCCCAAAACCAAGGATTCCACACATAGAAGTAGTGATCGAGACCTTGAAAAGGTTCCTAAAGATGAGCCTCTAGCTCAATTTGAGGCTGATGTCCATCTCACTCCACTTGATCCTCATCCCATTGATGTGGCAAATTTTGAGTATACTTATGGTTTAGATTCTAAGTGTAAGCCTTCTCCTAGTAATAAAGATTATCAATTAACCTAATATGGAGAAAGAAGATTCCCAAGACCTCCTACTTAGCTTATCCAGTATGACATGGCTTCATATGTCATCAATATAAATCCCCCACTACTTAAGATGGTATTCACTTTATTTCTAAAATTCCATATGATAATATTTTTTTTACATAATGTACTCATTGATTTGCACTAGATATGACATTACTTTTTCAATATTTACTTTAATAAGATTTATAGATGCACCTGGGAAGACACATTAGCATGCCCTTAAAAAGATTCTTTAGTATATCTCATGTAGTTCTAATTTAGATTTTTTTATGATAAAAACATTGATGATTCCAAAATTATAGTTAGGTATATAGATTCGGATTATGCATGTAATATTGACACTAGAAAATCATTGACTAGATATGTTTTTACTACATTTAGAGGCCCTAATTATTGGAAGTGCAACATTTAGTCCATGGTTTTATTATCAACCATGAAATCCAATTATATTACCCTTATCAAGGTAGTAAAGGAATCCTTATGGACTAAAGTTTTTTCTTTTGAACATATACTTTTTAATTCAGTTATTAATGTATATTCTGATAGTCAGTCAGCACTTCATTTATCCAAAAATTTATTTCTTCTTAGAAAATAAAAACATATAGATATTAGATTACACATCTTTATAAATATTATAGAACCGAGAACCTTGTGTGTTAATAATATACAAACTGATAAAAACTCAGATGATAGTTTGAATAAATATGTGTCTTTATATAAGTTTAAATTTTGTTTAGATAAAATGATCCTGGTTCCTATTCTATAACTATTAGTAAAATTACATCACCAAATTCTATTGAAAATGGTGGAGTTTTTTTGAATTTAAGAAATTAAATTTTAATTTTCATATTGAATTTGTCTTTTAATTCATAATTATGTCAGTTTATTAATACATGAAATTTTATTACTTTGATTTTTCTCAATTAATTTAATATGCATGGCTTATTTTATTGTATTGGGTATTTTTGATGGGGCTTATTTTTTGGGCTATGTTACTAGGCCTCTATCTTATGGCATGATCGGGCAGTTTGTATCTGCTTCCACCCTGGAAATATAGTTTATTTATTTCCTTTATTTCCTACTGTTGATTTTCATTGATACCTCTATATCCCCCACCATTCATTTTTTTCATTATTTGGTTATGAAATTTCTTCATTCAGTTTTGGAATGATCCCATGGTGGTGTGTGATTGGGTGTGCTGTTACGTATTGGTAGGGTTTTTTAGTGAGATTGATGACCCCTTGCAGTAGCAAATTTCACCGAGATATAGAGAACTAACCTTTTGGATTACATTTTTTAGAGATCTTATCCTTCTCAAGTTGGTTTTAGAATGATTCGATAGTACTGTATTCAATCCCTTGGTGGTTCAGATCATTTTCTCCTCTAACCTTCGCATATACCGTTGGTATGTGGTTTGTGGTGGAGTTCACATTGGCTACCTTCACTTAGAAGATATATGACCAACCTCAAGTTTCAAAGAAACCACTCCACAGCAGGTGAGCACATCCTTCAATACAATTCTTCATCACTACAAAACCATTGTTATAGTAGCTTTAAGAGAACCAAATGGTTGGAACATAGAGTCCGACACTATATGCTTTTTCTTCACGATTCTCTGTTTTTAGTTTCCTAGATATTGTATCATTTTTTTCTACTTATATTCGAATTTTTGTGTTCCCTTGTATATTTTAATCTAGTTTTATTTTAAGAATTACTAATAAAGGTGTGACTGGGTGGTGTTCTTCCCATTCATGGATGTCACAATGGGACCGAATAATGTAAAATCATTATTTTTTTCGTATGTTTTACTTTCACACATATTTTTATACTATTTTGTAATTGCACTAATTTTTTTTGGAAATAAATCTTTTGTTCATGGAATAATCTTGGTGTTATGATGCTATTCACAAACCCTATCTCTCTTTATAGTTGGGTTCAGAATTCAGTGTGGGTGTTTGGATGATCTCAATATGCCTCCAAGGATTTAAGAATCACGATCTAGTGATGAGACAATGTGTTGATGGGTATAGCCAAGAATTTCCTGAGAAGACCATCAAGAGTAGGTTCAACTAATGTTTTTGTGTAATATTTTATGAGATGGGTTGAAAACTGTAATGATTATGTCATTCTAGATATGGTAGGCGTGTTTTGATAATTAGTCAAAGATTATTGAGGAAAATATGATGTGTCTAGGCCTATTTCATATAGAATGGGGACACTTATTATTTGATTCGAAATTAAATATGGGGAGGAGTATTAGGATTTAACTAATATATTGTATATAGTTGGGTGCAACAATGTTTGAATCATACTAAGCATGATAATAGACATGAAGATCATGTTTTGGTAGGTGATTCTGATAGGGGCACAATGGGTTAGAATCAGTCTATTAGTAAAGGTTTATGGTGGGATGCTCCATAAACCTATGGATGAAACAATTTATGACACCATGATCTATGAAAATATATTTGTTCCATTAAGTACCATATCAGTGTTTTGGTGATAGTGATGGGTGGTAGACTGATTTTTCATAAATATTCTACCTTGTATTGGGTGTTGCACATTCAAGGATAAAACTCAATGAGTTGATCATGAATTTATGATAGGGGTATGTCAGGATTAATTATTTAATGACCTCTAAGACTTACATGAGATGAAAATTACTATGATGGGGAAGTTTTAAAATCCCGTTACATTTTTTATTGTTAATTCATGAGGGATTTTTTTAATTTTTTGTTGGGATTCATTTTGATAATCAGGATTTGGATAGGGAATTCTGTGAAGTCTCTAAGAGTTCTTTTTAGATGAGGAATGATCCCTATATGGTGGTTTAGGTGCTCAGATTAGGGTGAGATCATGATAAATCTAGATGACTACTAAATTCTAGAAGCTTGTAATGGGATACTCCATGAACCAAGAAGGACATGCTCCATTGATACCTGGATGATGGTCTTTTCCATTTTCCTAGTGGTCTTCAAACCCTTAAGGGTGATGGGGAAAATGTTCCACATCACAATTGTTAGAGGTAGTGCCTCCACTATTACAAAATAGTTATTCACTCAGTGAACCCTATTCTCATTTTTTATATTATAGGTGTAGGTGTTCATCATCTCAAACCCCTTGTTCAACCAAATAATGAAGTATTTCCATACTCATATTTTTTGAGTGCCCCACTTTTTGGTTTAATAGAGTTGTCAGGGAGGCCCATTTGGCTAAATACCCCTAAGTCCTTCATATTTTTCACCTAATTCATATGGGTAGATTTTTTATGATGTTTAATTTTGAATTGGGTAATTGAATTGGTTATTTTGAGTGGCATAGGTTCAGTTTCATGTGAGGAGTAAACCACACCCCGTTGATCGAGGTTTCGATTAGTGGTTAATGCCCAATGTTATTTTAAGTATTATAACAAATTGAATTAAATTGTAAAATATTTATAAATTGTTAAAATTAATAGAATAATTAATTATAAATTAATTTGGATGTTGTTTCATGAGTTTGAGCATCATGATGATGAGTGATGTTCGGATGGACTTAGATGAGGTTGAGAAAGATTTGTTGGGCTGTCATCATGAGGAATAATTATGTTTTTTAGGTAGGTATTCCCTTGTACATACCCATATGGTATTTTGATTTATATATAATTAATATGGTTTCTCTATCAGTGGGTGATTAAACTTTTTATTTAAATTGAATGTTTAATTTAAAGTGAAATTCCTATGAATTGAAAAAAGTGCCAAGAGCCACAATAAACCTTTATGCACTTGGCAGATGTATTCACCATCGATGGCTAGGTGTATAATCTTAGTTTTATGATTTGATACAGGGAAACCCCATGAGGGGTTTGAATTAAATAAAATGGGATAAGTGATATGTAGAAAATCTTGTGATGGGTTCCCTTAGTGACCTCTAGGTAGAGGTGAGTGATGAATTGAGATAAATGGAATAGGGATTGGCCATGTGGAAACCTTGAGATGCTTTGAAACCTTTAGGATAGCTATGAGTGTCACAGGGTGAGTATTCCTCCCCCATTGAGATGTGATTACCTGGGTTGGTAAAACCTGTAGAGATTGATGAATAGTTAGTTTTTGAGGATCGATCTAGTGATGATTTGAGATGTGAGACAATATTTACACCATCCCTAGAGAGTGGCGCAAATATATATTTTATTAGGAGGGTATTAATGTCTTGATATGTTTATGATGATGCTGAGGGATGTGATGACATCTATGTAATAGGTATCAACCCAAGAGATAAATTTGAGAATGGGGAGCCCATGTGGGGTGATCACAATATGATGTGACCTATGGGACCTCAAAGGTTGACCTAGTGATGTAATGACCCCTAATAGGATGTGAAAAAGAATGGGAAGTGATAATTGTGGTTGTCACCTTAGAACCCAAATCAATGATGTGATCCTTATATAGCTTTATTGATAAAATTAGGTTGTTCACTTGATATAACAACCTCAGTTATGCGACACCAGTTCAAGAATATGGAAAATCCATGTTTTCATTGTTATTTTTTGATGAGACATCATTGGAGGGTTATATTTAAATTTAGAGTTTCATAATTTTTATGGGATACCTAGGATTCAAAGGATCCTACATGTATGATTGAAATTATATGGATGACATAGGATCACTCCTAGGAGTTGATAGCTTGACATGATTCCTCTAATGACCAAAGATCAGACCCTCAGAGTCGAATATGATGCTTGATAATTATAATATCTTTTGATTACTTCCAAGGGGTTGGATTGATGTGTGATACTTATGAATACCTAGGGTCACCACCTAAGATTTGACGGTTATGCTCGATTCTAATGATTTCCTAGAGCCATGCCTTGGGAGTTAGTGGTAATGCTTGATACTAGTGATCACCTAGGATTACCTCCTATGGGTTTTCGATGATGTAGACTGATTATTGATCACCTAATATTTCCTCCTAGGGACTATTTTTAGACATGATGAATATTAATTGAAGAGAATTACCTCTTAGGGATCAAATTTATGCTTAATGACGGTTGATTTCCAATGATTACATTATAAGGATTTGATTTATGCTTGATATTATAGATTGCACAAGATAAGCTCACAGGGGTTAGAATTTTCACCTATCACTGGCTATAATTCTCTTGTGATATGCTTAGAGACACTCCAGCACTGGACGAACAAGGTACAATTGATACCAGTTTTGAGGTTAGTACCCAAGGACTGCCAATAATAATTTTATTTACAATTTGACCGTTTATTTATTTTTTATTTACTTATATGATCTTGTCACACAAACATACACTAAATTTATTAGTTATGTATGAGAATACATTGGTGATTCCCTAATTTTTTATATTCACACCTTTATTAGTTATCCATGACACTTGTGTACCCGAGAAGATGTCAATGTTCATAGGTTCATGTTGGGAAGAGGCTTCAGGTAACTTGATTGAGTAGGGAAACTGATATGATTTGAGATATTCGAATGAGGTGAGGCTCAAGAATGGATGTAGTGTATCTATGTATTTTTTATTTCAATTATTTTTTTGTATGCAATCGGCCTGATGGGAAATTTGTATTGTAGTATTCTATCACGAACATGATTCTATATAACTCCATGATTATGCATGTTAATTTATTATAACATGTTGTGTTTTATTTCTTCCACATAATTTGATGATTATTATTATAGTTTATTTTTGGTTTATTTTTTTGTTATCACTCACTCTAATAAGGGTGTATTGTATCCTGATGGTAACACTTTATACCCTTACTTCTATTCATAATCATATAGCCTATGAAGAAGTACGTCAGAGGTGAATTAGTGACTTAATTCTCTTACTGTACAGAGTGAACTGGAATGTGTATGTTATAGTAGAGGCCACCACCATGTCATTGGTGAACTCCCTCTAATGAGAATACCAGTATAGAATCCATGAAAATTATATCAAACCCTCCATGATATATTGAAACCCTAATACCCAAGAATAAATAAAAAAGAAGAGAAAACTAAAAATATTGGAGTTATGGAGACAACAACATAAAACACAAAAGAGGGATCCTCCACCAGGTCACTCTTCAACACCATCCCAAATCACTTGAATAACACTATTGTCTCTTATAGAGGTGGGTTATTTCATGGTGGGATAAATCATAAGGGAATAATGAGAGCACTAGTGATAAAGACAGTAGTAGAGATATTAGAAGGACACTATACCAATGATAACTCTTCATTGGTCACAACCACCACCACACTCCCAAAAATTAATGAAAAAATATGTGCTAGGCCCAGAATGGGGTTTAGATGGATAGAAATAGAATCTATGTTCAATAACAATTGTAAACAACAATGAGAAAAGAGTAGGATAATTAAAAAAGGAAAAAAACACATAGTGGGGGATATGAAGGACTAAGGGTGAGGAAAAACCCACCAATGTATGTGCATATACATATTTATGTATCTGTGTGCATCTATGGGTGTGTATGTGTATATATTTCTATCTATGGGTACTTACATACATTCATATGTGTTTACATATAAATTAATATATAGAAAATAGAAGTAATTAGTTTCCTAGTTATTTTGGTTGTTATTCACATAATCGTATGTATATATTTATGTTTATATACATACATATATTTACACTACAACATTATTAGCCTTTAGCAGTGGTTTATTAAACCACCACTATTTTTTTGTAAATAAATTTGCAGTGTTTTTTAATAAACCACTGCGAAATGTGTTTTTTTACAGCCATGACACTTCTCCCCCAACTCCCTCGACTCCCCAAACACCTTCTACCCCCCGATCATTGTGACCCTCTGAAACCCTGGTACCTCGATGACCCAAACAACCTCAAAGACCCCGACAACCCCTCAAAGCCCTCATAGCGCCTCCCCGCCCCTCCCCGCCCCTCACTGCACCTCACTTCCCATCACAACCCCCATGAGCCCCCACATCCCAAGGAGCCCACAACCCCAGTGACCCCCCGAAGCCCTTAACATGTCTCTCTGCCCCTCACCATGCCTCACCGCCCATCGCCTCCCCTCACCGCACCTCGCGGTCCATCACCACTGGTATTTTCAGAATTATTTCAAAAAATTTACATGTGATGTAACATAATATCATATGTTTAAAAATTTTGAGAGGTTTTTTTCAAATGGAATGTTTAATGAAATAATATGTTCTAATGGGGTGTTAAACAATGTTGATTATGAACCTACAACATTATTGATATAGATAAAATTTATGGTATAATTATATAACTTACATTAAAAATCATGATATATGATATGATATAGTTATGGTTCCCATCAGAAGGAATAATATGTTCATGTTATTAGTCTTGATATATACGTTATATTACATATCAAGTATTTTATATGGATTGATACATTGTTCAATTATTAAAACATTTTGTTAAATATAGTTCTTATCACAATGGATACTGTTAGTTTTTTGCATGGTTCGTAAATTATATTGACCAACATTTTGAGGATAGGTTTTTAATACACTTCTTGTCACATCATTGATGCATGATTTGGTGAACTATGAATCCAAATCATGAAACCCTTAAAAATTGGAATATTACTATTTACCCTTATGATTTTATAATTCAATACCCCTTATTTCCTCCCATTTTTAGCCTGTAGCCCCTAATACTTAACCCTCCCCTCCTCCCTCTCTTCCATGGAGAGATATTACTCATCCCTTGTTTGAATAGAATTTCATCTAAGGTGTTGGTGAGCCTAAGGTAAATCTACCACTACATCTCCTTCCCTTATTCTCTTATCTCACTATTAAGTAAGTTATTTCCATTTATGTCAAATATTCCATATTTCCAAGACTTTTTATCACTTTTTCTACTATTATAGCTTGAACCAAAGGCCGATATTAGATGAGTGGATGTCTATGAGGCTAAGGTAGGTGGTCCTTAAAATTAACCCATAGTTTGAAATTTTTTTGAGTGATGTATTTATGGTCATACCAGCATACCTAGTTTAAATTTAAAGTTTTAATTGCCATTTTTCTTAGTTAAACACCCCTTTCACATACCTTGAACCTTAGAAAAAGGAAATTCCCAATGGAATTCCATAATAAATAATTGAAGCTAGAATTGGAAAATAAAATGGTAATCCAGGTTTTATAAAAAGTATGTGAATAATATTAAAGGGATAACTCTAGTTGAAACCTTGACCTTGTTTTGGATTGGTATCATTATATTACTAAATATGTTTATGTGGTTTAAAAATAAGTTGTGATATAAATCAATGGATATGAAATGGAATTTCACAATCATCGATGTTGTAAATGGAATTGAAATAATTATAAATATTTATGAAATTAAGGGTGAATCTAAGGAGAAGCCTAAGATTGGGATGCGACCCTTGTGTTGGGCCTAATAAATTTATAAATGCTAAACAATAAAATTATAAATTATGATTATCATGGTATTTTGAAATTAAATGGTGAGATTATGATTTTAAATTGACATATAAAATTGGTAAACCTTAATTTGGAGATAGATGTTATGATGTGAATGGATATATTGTGAATTTAAATGAAATTTTTAAGTGAATTAGTAAATTTTAAAAATGTGAAATGGGATCAATATTATAAAAAAATGTTAAAGGGGTAGATTGGAATTACTCTTATGAAATGATATTGTTATAGGTATAATTTTGGAAAATTATCATCAAGTATCATTTATTCTAAAAATTAAAACAACCTCCTAAGAAGTGATGAGTTATTACAATAAAATGACATCATAGATGGTATTGAGTTACTATAAGAATACACCCTCACAAGTGGTGTTGAGTTACTAAAAGAAAATTCCCTTGTAGGTAGTGTTCAGTTAATACATGAAAATTCCCACATATGAGGTATTGAAATACTAAAGAAAATACCCATAAGGGTGGAAATGATACCATGGTTGGAACAATCCATTGGATGTGATCATAGACACCCCAATATTGGCTGAATTAGGTATGGTCGATCAAGGTCACAAACCTAAGAATCAATAGTGGTAGAGAAGAGACTCAAGTGTAATCATAAAGCCCGAGCATTAGTGTTTATTTACTGGATTTTAATTATATTATTATTATTATTATTTTTACAACTTCTACATGTACATTATTATAGTCTGGTTATATTTATGGATATCATTGGTGGTAGCCTATTTAATTAAAGTCACACCTTTCTTTGGATACCATGGAACTTGGTACCCAAGTTGATTCTACTTGATTGTAGGCTTGGGTTTGGGCAAGGCTCACTGATTGATGATTGAATTACTAAGAAAAAGCATGGTAGTTTGGGACTAGGATTAGACTTGGGACCATCTTCAAGGTTTTTCCTAGTTTTTCCTTTTGTAATTTTGGGTTCTGATGTATATGATCCGCTACTGATTTATTCATTTATTGACTTGTACTATATAGTTAATTTTTTATATAATGGATTATTTCTTATTATCTCTCTATTCTTTTATGGATCTTTTTAAATTTCATGATTTGGTTTTTAGCGAGTGGGTTCATTATTTACCATATGTATTTATATTGGAAAACCTTATTTAACATATTTATATAATTTTTAAACTAGTATATATGAATCTATTTCCATATTTAGTAATAATTAAGTGTTTTAATTTTTTTAATATTGTGTAGGAACATTGTGATATACATGGATAAAAGATGTATCACATTATAGAGGAACATATGTTAGTATGCTAAGGGTTTGGATGAGTTTTTATATTTTTCAATTTCCAATCTATTCGTTGAAGGGAGAATAAGATTTAAATGTCCTAAATGTAAATTTAGAAGATGGTTGAAGAGAGATTATGTTTATGAACATTTAATATTGAAGAAATTCCTTACTCAATATTAGTGTTGGATTTGGCACAGAGAATCAAATATTACAGAAAGGTTGATAACTGATGTTAATCTACAGAATGAGCTCCCAAATTTGTCGATAATGGAAAATGAAATGAAAAACCTTATAAATGATGAATTAGACATTGAAAGACCCCACTATTAACATAAAAACATATCAGAACAACTAGATGAAGGTGCTACAAATAGCAATGTGGCAAGTGATGTTTTGGAGACTATAGGAAAACCAGATCAAGATTGTAACATATTATTGGATCCTCATCTTGATTCAATAGAGACTAGTGTAAGATAAAACTTCATTGAGGAAAATATGTTTCATGTTTTAATTGATGATGGAAATAAAGAGTTTTATAGTGGATGTTTGAAATATTTAAAACTTTCTTTTCTGCTAAAGTTGTACCATATCAAATTTCTATGTGGAATTACAAATAAGGCAATGTCTATGATATTGGAATTTTTGTGTGATGCATTTTCTGAAGCAAATATCCACAAGTCTTTTTATGATATGAAAAATGTTGTTAAAAGGCTTGGTCTGAATTATACAAAAAATACACACCTATCCCAATGATTTTATGCTTTATTGGCGAGAGGATTCAAGTAGACAAGATGGAAAAAAATTTCTTCTTCTAGATGGAAGTCAATTGGTGATGTCAGAAGTCCGAATCAACATACTAAAACAAATAAAAAGAAAAAGAACCCACCTAAAAATATTTTGCATTAGTTTCCTTTAGATCCTTGATTGTAAAGATTATTCATGTCATTGAAAATTGTCGAACACATGAAGTGGCATTTTGTAGATAATAACAATGTTGGGTTAATGCGACATCCACAAGATTCATAATCATGAAATAAATTTGATTAATTTCATTTATATTTCTCAACTGATCCTAGGAATGATCAATTGAGATTGGCTATCGATGGATTCAACCCATTTGGGACTTTGAGTTCCAGTTATAGAATTTGGATAGTAGTTTTTATCCCTTACAATCTGCCTCTATGGATGTGTATAAAAAAACAAATTTTATCATTTTGTTAATTATTCTTAGAAAAAAATTCCTGGAAATGATATTGATGTATACTTGCTGCCTTTAATGGAAGAATTATTGTAGTTATGTAGAAACAGTGTTGAGATATATGATACTTCTTCTAAAACAACGTTCAAAATGCATGCTGCTTTAATTTGGACCAATAGCGACTTCCCTGGACTTGGGAATTTATCTGGTTGAAAAAATTAAATGGTTTTGTATTTTCCTATTTGTAACTATTATTTTGATCCCAAACAGATACCTCAAAGTAGAAAATGGTTATTCTTGTGCAATCAAATATTTCTTAATGCATCTCATAGATTTCGGCTGAACATATCAAAATTTAACCATTTCATTATTCGTAGATCACCTCCAAATTTGTTAACTGATTCTAAAATATTTTCACAACATGGAAATGTTGAATCAAAATTTGAAAATGTTCATAATTTTAATGATAGTGGGAAACAAGTTCTAAGTGCATCGTCAAGTTAAATCGGAACACACCAATGGAAGAAAAATATTATATTCTTCAAACTTACATATTGGGAATTTAATTTATTGTGGCATAATCTTGATGTGATGCATATTGAGAAGAATATTTGTGAAAATTTGATCTTAACATTTCTTAAATAGGATGGAAAGTCATAGGATCATCTCAATGCTTAATGAATATAAAACATGATCTTTGTTCATATGAGAATGGAAAGTATGCTCTGATAATTTTTTTCAATGAAAAATATGGATAAAGATACATTCCTTTGAATTTTAAAGCATGTGAAGGTATCTGATGTGTATTTAAGTAACTTATTGATGTGATTTGACTTAAAGAATCATAGGTTACATAGATGAAAAATTCACAATTCACATATTTTGTTATAGTAGTTACTACCATTGGCATTGCGTATATTATTAACTAAAAATGTTACTGTTATTATACTCCAATTAAACACTTTTTTCAGATAACTATTTGAGAAATATCTACATCCATTTGAGCTTGATAGCCTTTAGGAGAGGTTTATGTTGACACATTGTGCAATTGAGATGATCTTTCCTCCATTTTCATTATTGTTATGATGCATTTAAATGTGCATTTGGTTGAGTAATCTAAATTAGGAGGCCCCGTACATTATCGATGGGTGTATCCAATTGAGAGGTACTTTATTTATATGTTTTTAATTTAAGTAACCAATTATTGGAACTTAATTAAATGCATAATTAAGTTTTTTTATTTTATTTCATAGATATCTTGGGAATTTTAAATCATTCATGAGAAATAAAGCTCAACCAGAAGGTTATATTGTTGAAGGCTATTTGGCAGAGGAGTGTCTACCATTTTGTTCTAGACACTTGGATAATATTGTTACAATATTTAATTGGGTTGGATGTGTTGACGACACATTGAATCAATATCAAATACATGGGAAATCAAAAATATTTCATTATATTGGATGATCAGTTGGGAGGGCCTCAAATGTTACACAGACTAAAATGGAATTTTTACTGGCACATAGATACATTCTTCTAAATAGTGAAATTGCAGATCCATTTATTTAAGAGTTTAGGATAAAAACAAAGAGATGAATAAGAGTCCAAACACGAAATGAGAAATATATAATGAAAGATGTTAATAAAGATATTATAGAATGGTTTTCATGACATATAAGTTTATAAATATTGCAATAAATATGAACTTTAGGTTGAAAAAAATATTTCATAAATATAATAATGTATATTTTTTATATCACGAATACTGATACTTGAGTAGAGTTTTCTGAAGATTTGATGTTTCCTGCTCATGTTCCTATAAAAAAAGTTAGAATGTTCGATGCTTACAACATGAATGACTTTAGATTTTGTAAAATCGATTGAGAAGAGGGTTTGAAAAAAAAGAATATTGGTATATTTACATTATATAATGTCGGATATTATGGGATTATGATTGATATTATTGAATTAAACTACCACGGGCATTTTTATTTTGTTTTATTCAAATGCAATTGGGTCGATATTATCAAAGGTATTAAAAGAGATTTTTTTGCAATTTAATTCTGTGAACTTCTCTTGCTTGATGGATGTTGGTGATTGTGAACTGCATGATCCTTATATCTTATCATCATATGAAAAATGGTATATTATGTGAATGATGGTGTGGATGAATGGTGGTGTGTATTTTCTCATGTAAAGCAAAGAGATTTGTATATCATAGGCGATGAAGTAAAATATTTAACCTCTAACATTGAATCTCATGGACAACAAGAAGTTGACTTATTTGTCCATCATGATATTGAAAATATTTGTCTAGAAAGGATGGATGATGTGGATGATGTAATGGAGTAGAAATAAAACAAGATTAAAGGGGAAAATGACTGTATGTATAGTTATGCATTCATTTAACAACCACTTATTTCATTTGTGTAGTCATTAATTATCATTGTTATGTATATTTTGTTTGTTAGTACTGGGCATCTGTTATCATTTTTAATTTTTTTTATGAATTTGTTTTTTGAAATATATGTTCTGAACATAATTTTATTCAATTAAATGACAGTAATTCCAAGGAGGAAGCGCTATACTATTTTATCGAACACTATGCCAGATGATGATCCATCTATCTTCCTCCTTATGACATCTAAGCCACCATACGCTTTCCCCCTACACTATCTCCCCCTGAACCATCTCTCATGCCCTCTGTGAGTGTCCCTTCAGCAAATTAGTTGTCACCTCCCTCTTTAGGAGCCTCAACAGTGAGGGAGAAACACACTACATCTAGTTCATTACGGGGATACTGGAGGGTGACTGTTATAGGTACAGATTTAAATATGAATAAATTTATTGAACTTTTTTTATACTAACTATTTGTTCACTAAAGATGGAAACAATGAAAGTTAGAAGAAAAAAATTAAATGTTTAGGTGTATGTAATTTGATCAGAGAGAAGATAGTTGTCCCATTTTATTCATATGGGGTCCTTACAGATGATGTCGTGGGACTACTTGGCCAGATTATAAGGTAGTTGGCCGCAAAGCTAGTCTCCCTTCCGATTTCATAGGATGATTGGAGACATATACCTTCAAATTAGAAAAATGAAGTTTTTGATTCTAAAATTAATGTAATTTTAATACATTAAAGAGTAAATGAATGTCATGTTATTAAATTATAATATTTTTAAAATGAATTGATGTGTATAGATGTTTTTACACTTTATGATTGTTGATGTGCTAGCACGAAAGTTGACATTGAAAAATCTGGTCATGAAATGGAAATACTTTAAATGGAGATTATGGATCCATGTCAATGATACTTTTTTGACCACCTAATATATGTATGAAAAGCTACCCGATGAGGTACCCAAAGAGAAATGGAATGTTTTTGTTGACATAAATCTTGATGAGAACCAGATGGTATTTAAATATATATTGTTATATTAATCTCATCTTACATTTATAAATGTATATGAAGTGAATATGACATTTAATACATTTATATTAAATTATATTTTATTTATTTCAAGATCTTTCAAGGAAGAATGCATCAAGCTAGGCTAACCAATTCATTCATCACACTGTGGGGTCTAAGAGATTTTCTAGAAGCTGATCAGCTCTGGTAATATTTTCATTTATTTAAATATTTACATGACAATATTACATGTTTAATATATTAAATTTTTGATTGATATTTGTTTAATGTAGTCATAGAGTTTAGAAAACCATGCATCCTGAATAGAAGTTTTGTTGAATGTTCACAAAAAATTAGATGGAAATTTTGTTAATGAGCCTGCCAAAGAAGTTGGGGTGTGAAATTATTTTTCATTATAATAACTTATTATTAGTTACTAATATGTTAATATATATTTCTTATAATATGCATGATGTTTTATTTATAGTTAAAAATCAAATAAATATGGGCTACTAATCCTATGTAGTCCTACTCAGTCTCCCAGGATGACCCAATTGCTAAAGTACTTGGGAAGGAGCATCCTGGTAGAGTTTGTAGTATGGGTTTGGGACCCATACCTTATGAGGTATTTGGAAGGCCACCAGCAATATTAGCTGCATTTAATCTTGGTTGTAGTTAGTCCATACCCCGAGATAGTTAGAGAGAGATTGTTTCTTTACAAAACACATTTCAAGAACAGGGGGCTTAAATATCCTCTTTGAAGAATGCGTTGATTGATTTATATCAGAAGACATCCAGATCTTCCCCCGTCAGTATTGCATTGACTAGTGGTGAGCTGGTATATCACAAAAATTCAAAATCATTTAGTTTTCAAACACTTATTTTTTTTAAGTTTAAATATAAATATAAAAAGTACTTAATTTTCAATATAATGTTCTTACAGGTGGCAGTAGAAAGTAGAGATAGAGGTGGAGAGTGTGAAAAACTATGTTCATCATTGGATTTTGATTAGTTTTATTGTTGATATTTTGGAAAAATATGGTGGCCATCAATTTTTAGATGTATCATGTGTGGCACAAAGTTTTTACCAAAAATTTTCATTACCTAACATTTTCTTGATTTCTCATGTTTCCTTTTATGTATTATGAACTGATTATTCCAAAAATATTAGAAATTTATGATCCGTATGTTGTATTAATGGATATTTATATTTATTAATCACATAATAATGTGTTAAAATTTATAGGTTGTTATATCTATGGTCTAGAGGATGAGGAAGAGGTTTTTTGATGCTATTTCTAAAATCATTAAAATGTCTTCAGGTATATTTACATCCTTCTTGGACTTCCCAAATGGAATCTTCTAAGTTTCTTACTTGTCATGAATCAATTTTTTATGAATTATTTTTTTTAAATTTATTAGTTTTGTTACCTAAGGATGAAATATTAATCTTCTTTTTGATTTTCTTTGGAATATCCAGTTTTGTAACTCCCTTCAAATTATTTTTAGGCGATAGCCCTTGTTTCTTCAAATTTTATAGTATTCACTTTTCATGTATTATATTTGGAATGTGATCACTCCCACTAATGATTTCTTATTTTTCAAAATAGTTTTGATTAGAATTTAAAAATATATAATTTACACTTTAATGTCTTAATCCTGTTAAGGTAGTGACAATGTCCACTTCATTAGTTGTAGAATAAACCACCATCACTTCTCCTTATAACCTAGATATATCATATTTATCATTCTGTTATTGAGAAAAATCTTCCTTACTCAATAGGGACATCTTAATAATTTTATTCTTCTCTTTATTTTTCGTATTTATAAAAGTTATGGAAGAAACAAAATTCTGATCAAAGTCAAATCATTCTTATCTAAAACTAATATTCATCATAAATCATGAAAGAAACTTCAAACATTAAAAAGGGAATAAACTTCCAATAGATAACCCAATAAGATATAAAAATACACTCTAATACCAATTTATAGGATCCAAAAAGGGATATGATCAATATTGAGAGGGGGATTGAATCACTGTTGGAGTCCAATTAATAATTTTTAATCCCTATTAAATTTTACTTTGTCACATTTAGGTAAGTGATTCTCTATTATCTCACTCACATTATCTTTTTTATTTCGATCAACACAACCCAATACACACAAAAAGAAACACAAAGATTTACGAGTTTCACCTTTCAAAACAAAAGGCTATTTCTTGGCATGATCTATAATTTCACCAAGATTATATGATGTACCAGTGTCATGCAATGAATACAATAAGGAAAATTTTATACATGTAGCAATATATGGTGCATACCACACTCGACATCATACCACTAGATCATTATAATATCATCCTAATAGCTTCATAATTGTAGAGAAAACAAACAAATATCCCTTCACTAGTACAAAATGATGCAGGTATTGAAAAGCGGTAGAATTAGTAGTTGTTGCACGATTTCTCGATTTTTTCTGATGAACTGTGTGACCACCCTCCATAACCAGTGGCATGAGAATGGTTGGAACAAGGTACAGATAACCGTGTAAAACAATTTTGCACCTCATTAAACTAGCTAGAAATTAAAAAAAAATTCACCTCCATCCTTATTTCGTTTCACAATGTCTTTATTTATCCTTTGTGTGATCAAGGGGGCTCCATCCCATGCTCCTCATATCCTATCCTCTCAAAGGGTTGGATTGATCCCCATTATATGGTGTTGAATTCAACCTCTGTTAATTGAGTTGTATATCACTCAGTGAGTCTAGGAATATTCATTCCTTCTTTCTACATTTATCTCCTCTCTAGATTCATTATTTTATTGCAACTAAATTCACTATATTATTAGAGCATTAATATATTTCCAGAATTTCTCATGATATAGATAGAAACATGCCTTGATATTGGTCATGTCAGTCATCCATGGTATTTGGTAGGTGTTCTATAACATTTCCCTTAGAGTCTTGATGTTTTATAAATTGTGTCACTATGATTTCTGGCAGGACTTCCATGTGGCGAATTGTGAATTTGTTGTTTAATTTGTTGAACATATTTAGTTAAGATTAGTATTCTTTTTTTATTAAATTGGTCACGTTAAGGACCATGAACCTAAAATTTGAACCACACATAATGGTGTATTCCTTGAATGACTTAATATAATTTTTTTTCTAATAAAACCCCCTTTTATGTGTATTGTTTTCTAAACAATCAAAGTGAAGTTCAAATGAATTATGGGGGGACATGAAAACCCCTTATATATGAATTAGTGACCAAAACCTATTTTAGGTGGTTAGAGCCTAAGTATTATTGAGTGAACTAGATGTTCTCATACGGAATGCATGATGGCATGGCCTACCGCATACCTTTTCATGTATGGTGTTAACATCCATGGGTATTCCACATGGACCAATTACTTTTATTCAATTCTCAGAAACCTTTAATTATGGAATGGACTACATAATTAATTAAATTAAATGGTATAAGTTATGGATTAATTACTACATATACTATATGAATTTTTAATTGAAATGGATTTTGGTTGTGAACCTCATTAAATCCACTTGAATTATAAGATGGCATGGCCCTACACATGGAATCATTAGTATTTAGAACTAAAAAAAAATCAATGTATTAGTTACACCTTGAAATAAACTTGTTTTCCTCTTTACAGAATACTAAGGATATGCTCATAGGTTTTCGATACTTTATACTTCACGGGTGATACATGTTATATCATGGATGATCACACTATTCGAGTTACAAAGCTTCATATGAGTAACAGTGGTTCCCAAGGGGGAACACATGGATAAGATCGGGGGAAAGATTATTACACCATACAATGAGTGATACTCAGACAAGTGTGTATGCATTTGAATGTGATTTTTTCTTATAAAAATGTTAGTTTCCTTGTATTATTTTGGATTTAGGATGTTTGTGCATGTTAAATTGGAATGTTTTTTTTTCTGGGCATTGGTAATGGGGTTGCAGAATTAGTTTGTGTTTTTTTAATCTATCTTTAGCAGCTATTTAAATTGATTCTAATTAGATAGATCATATTTAGTGGTGGTTAAAACCACTGCTATAATTTGGTATTTTACTATTGACAGTGGTTAAAACTGCCACTACATACAATAATTTAGTGGTGATTAAAACTGACACTACACACTTTTCATCTTCTGTTATCATTTTGTGCCGGTTATCCTAGTTTTAACAGCAGTTTTATCAGAGAAAATGAAATTATTTTTAGTGGCAGTGTAAACCATTGTGAAAAAAAAAAATCATTTCACACCTAGAAAACTGCCGATAAAACCACAAAAACCCACCACTAAATGCGTTCACTTTGAAAATTACCATAAACCTCTACTAAATGGAATAAAATTCCATGTATTGTATGATGACACACAATTTAGCGGCGGTTTTTTGAAACTACCACAATAGCATATTGTGGCGGTTTGAACCACCACTATGGGGTAATTTTCCTGTAGTGTTATATTCATACATATAAATGTGTGTGTTTCATCTGTTTTTATATCTATAAATCTTTATATATGTTTTTGTTTTTTATGTGTGTATTTTTATATCCTTGTGTGTGTGTGTATGAATATATAAATTTAAATATTAAAATTAGTTTATTCTATATAATATTTATTTTCATATTCATATTTATATTTATAACAGACTATAATTATATATACTAAAAAATGTTTCAAATATATAAATTATCTTATATATAATATTTATGTTATATATATATATATATAATAATTAAAATAAATTTGAAATTGTATAACAATGGGGTTTATAATCACATTTAAAATTTGATTTGAGTACTTAATAATGTTTAAAAAAACAATATATTTAATCTAATTATCATAATGAATCACATATCTTAATAAAATTTATATTGAATTATAAATGGTCATATTACCCATAAAATTATGATATTGAAAACACATAAATTCATTGGTAAATTAATAAATAAGGAAAAAACACAATTAAAATAATATGAAAAATAACATAAAAATCAAACTACCGAGTTAGTTACTAGGGTATCCAAATAATTATAGGGAAAAATTTAGTCTTAGAAAAAAATATAAATAATCAATCAGAGGATAAATGAAAGATAAATAAATAACCCAAAATATTAATAATGAATAACATATTTGGCATACACTGACTTTTAATGAGAATGTCAAAATTAAAAAAAATATTTGTAATACAACTAATGAAAAATAAAAATTGGTTTACCACCATATATACAATGATATACTTAAATTAAATCAAACTCTAAATAAAAATATAAAAAATCATCTATATCCACTTGTCTTCAACTATGGTATTTTTATTATAAAATTTATAGCGGGTCTCATTTTATTACATTCCAACCATGAATCTATTGAGAGTGGGTGCCCTAGACCCAACTACTTTTTGTACATTAATTTCTATTATAAGTATATAGATTGATATGTATATATATACGTGTGTGTGTGTGTTTATCTTACCATTATAGTGTTGATACTTTTGCATCCACTATTTTAATTGTAGTTACCTTAGATTATTTGTTATATCAAGTGGTTATAGTAGTTCCCAGGATATAATGAGAACCTCAAGATACTATGACAGTAATATTAAATGCATTTCATATAATCTAGGTATATAATGATAATATGACACATATGATGTTTTATTATTAGGTTATGGGAGCTCATAAGCATCAAGACTTATTCATATAATGTTCAAACTTGGTGATATGAGAATATGTGATTGCGAGGACTGAACTTGTAATAAGAACACCACATGTTTATGGTTTTATTTGTTTTTCTCATTTACTAGAATGTTTATTATTCTCTTAACTTGAAATCATAATCAATTTCTTCCATTTGATCTTGTACTTTGATGAAATATGAAAACCATAACATTTAAATTATAGAAAGGTATATTATATTGTGTGTGTCATTGGTGGTATGGAAGTGGTTGAATGATCAAGACATGATTTTTCGATTCTAATTAAGTAAGATATATCTCAATCCTAGATGACTAGGATGGTAATAACTATACTAAATCCATGACCATGGGAGAAGAAGGTAAGTTCACCCAAAAAGGTCATACAAAAAATAAATAAAGCAAGAAAGGATGATGGCATGAAGTGTGCATCATGATTTATAATATATCACTAGATAAAGAGATTTTATTACATAGTGTATGATCATAGGAAGGTTTTCCATTCTATGACTAGACCACATATTCTAAGGGGCCTTGATGGGTTACTGAAATCCTCTCCTGGTCATTGATTTTTTCTCACTACTATTTAGATAAAAACCTATAGGGGCACCCACAAAGCGTATCCAGTTACTTACCTAATTCCAGTGAATTGCAATTTAGGACATTTTTTGCCCCACTTTTAGGGTCATGATGTGTCTGAGTTTGAATGATCACATAAAATAAATAAATTCATTATTATTAGAGTATAAAATAATTAGTAATAAAATTAATTTCTTCAGGAATTGAAATGTTTAAGTGAATACATGAAATAACATTTAATGAATATTTATTTATTTATTAATGTTTCATTAAATAATTTTGGGGAGGAGAATCAATTTAATGAATTGTATTTTATCATGTAATGTGTTTTAAATGTTAAAAGTATGTGATAATATATTTATAACCATTTGAACATGTTTTCAACTTCATACACAAAAAATATGGTTAAATTCAAAGTGTTTTATTTATATAAGGACCAAATTAAAATTTCTATAAACATTCTTGCCTTTTAATTGAAATAAAGTATACTATTCATAGACAATATTAATCCTATGTATGTGTAGACAACCTTATTCACATTTTTGATTCAAAAAGTTATTTTGATGTGAACAAATAATCTTAAACGATGTTTTCTTCCTAGGTCAAAGTAGCAATGCTCTTTCAGTCTTCATATCATCATATGGATTGTTGATTATATGCACTAGCACTAGGATAATGTTGATCAGTGCATCCACAAGAATCCTGAGCATGTGTGGGTAATCTATAGGGATCCAATGTTGGTTCCTTCAAGAAAGGATCACCTGTGACAAGCATAACATGCTTGTGAATTCAAATCAAATGTGGTAACAATTCAATTTATTTGTTTCACTTAATACACCCAACAAAAGATCCTCAGATGGTAATTAGGAACTAGGATTTGCTAGAGCTGTTGATGTGTCTGATTTAGTGAGAAAAAGTTTAAATCCATTATTTTTTTGATTACTTTTCATTCTCATTACCAATAATTAGTATTAGAGATAATTTCTCTAAATTAAGTCAAATTACATGTAAATTTTTAAAAATTCAAGTAGTGTGCGTCGATATGGTCATAATTCCATCAACAATGCTTTAATTCGAGATCGATTAACCAAGTTATGAACATCCACATATTGAGTAATTATTTTAGGCTATGAAAAAGTAAATTAAAAATTATATATATATATATATATATGATTTTAAACCATATGAATAATAACCTGAGTTCACTATTTATCTGGTGACTGGACTGTTCAAAGTTGTGGTAGGTGGCTATGCGGTTCTTCTACACCAAATGTTTAAAACAATATTTAAAATTTTATATTAAAATTTTTATTTAATGTCATTAGTAACCACAAGTTACTATTAACAGAAATAGTACACATGGGTTGTTATTCACATGAATAGTACCTTCATGTTACTTTTCACATGAATAGTACCATAAGGTACTGTTGATCCATGAGTAGAAAAATCTGAAACCCCTTCTGGGTATTTCAAATACCCAGGAAGCTGAAAAATTCAAGGAAAAATCCCAAAAAAATATAAATAATATTTTGAATTTTATAAAATAATTTTCATGACCATACGAAAAGTTAGTTATGAATTGAAATTAGTTAAAGTTATTTTAATTCATAATGTATTCCCTCAAGTTGAATTATCTTCAAATTTAATTTTATCCTATAAATTTATTGTATTCCAACAGATCATGAGTGAGACCGACCTATGTATGTAGGGTATTTTTATTTACTTATTTAATAATAAAAAAACATACTATATTTTTAATAATTAACAACTATATGATAGTATGGAAATTGTCTCACTACAATATTATATGTATAAGGTCATGCATGTCCACGTCTTCTTTCTTGAAAGTGTATTTCATATCCCTAAGACCCCATCACCCGTGTTTGAGTACTTTTTTTACAACGATGAAGACAAATGTATATGAAAACCATGATGAGACTAAGAGAAATACTAAACAAGAATCAGTTACATTATATAGGGTGGGAACTATAACTTTAGTTATAAGAGGCACATGGGGTTACCCATTTGGACATAGTTGATCCATTACCCGCTCAATAGATCAACTAGTAGTAAAATTTTATGACCATGAGCTTTTTAATTTTTTCATGGGTTATTATTTTTTGAATGTGTTATGTTTATACAATCACATATAATGATAAATCACTATTCTTAGATTAAATGAATTAATATGTGATGAATATTTTCGATTACGAATTGTTAAGTTATGATTGAAATCCCATAGAATAAGAATGTTAAATAGAAAATTAAGTCATTGTCAAATAGTTATTAAAATCCATCAAAGAAATTATGAAGTCCTTAATGACTTCTATCACTTAAATTTAGACAAAACCTGGTGTACTAGTGCTCATAAACCCTTGTTAATGGTGCCTCCTATAATTAGGGCGTTCTTATGAGAGTAGAAGGTCGACTTAATTAAAGCTGAAACCATAGTAGTATCCATAACTAGATTTTTTCAACTTTATATTTAAATCATTGAGTAAATCCAGTTTATGTTTTTTAGAAGTTGGGACTTCACTTAATAGATCAAGGGCCTACATGTTAATGTGGTTGTCCAGCCAAAATCCAAACATAAAACTCTATGAGTAGTGGTGTAGCCATCACTATGACTATTTGGAGAAGTTTTGAGGTCACTTTTCACTAGAATACTCTAGCGACTAAGTATTATGAATTTATTAGTTGAGGGAATATAAAATGTAGCTAGTGACTATGATAAAAGAATGGTTTATTGATCATCTGATTTTGGTAAAATAGTAAAAAATAATGGATGTTATATTAAGGAAATGATAATAACAGTTGAAGATAACCTTGGCTATTGTCAAAAGATATTTGAGAAGTTATATATTTATTCAAAGATTTCATTTTATGTTGGTTGTACTAAATTATAATATTATTAGACGAAAAAAATTTATACTATTTGATATTTAGAAATAGATGGAGTGACATAATATTTAAAAAAATACTTACTTTATATAATGATATGTTATCAAAATATAATTATATTCCTTTTTCAAAATATCATTCCAAACGAATATTATTTTCAATGGGTATGATCTCTAAACTAATAAATGTATTTTCAAATTACAAAATATTATTTGAAAAGAACCATTTATTACTTTAAAAATTCCTTAAGTGTAGTGCCTTTCAATATAAGAATGATGAATCAAGTCTTTCAATAGTTGTAAAATATATTCTTGTCATTCCATGTTTTATATGTCTATATGTAAATGAGGAGACTGCAAGGGAATTTTTGTGGCATGAAAATACCATAATTAAATATAGGAAACTTCATTACCCAAAAAACTCTCCTCCATAAAAGGAAATTAATCTTGACTATCATGAATTTTAAATGAATTGAGAAACCTCTATATTGCAGTATCTATAAATAGAATAAATCCTTTCAGTGTAAAATTTATAACTCACAATATATTCTTAGTTATATTGTAAAATTATAGGTTTTCATTATGGTTATGCATGAAGCGGAAATGCATTATTTTTTTACTGATTATATTAGGATCATAATTACCTAGAAATCATGTCGGTGTTTATTTGGAACAATTTATCAAATATCTAAAATTGATATGGGATATAGTTATTAAATTGTATGATGATCAAAGAAATGAAGGTTTTACATTAAGATCCATGTTGTTTGGGATGATAAATTACTTTCCGACTTTTGAGATTTTTTTAAGATAAAATATTTATGGAATGTTAAAGTGTTCTATTTTTGAGTAAGGTATACACTTCGTTAAGATAAAAAATTACTTGAGGGATATAGTTCTTGAAAATCACATATTTCCACCTTGATGACATAAATACCGATCATGAACAATATCATTAGCTGAAAATATAGATGAATGTACAAATCCTTCTAAATTAAGATGTGATTATTAGTTTGAGAAATTATATGACATTGTCATAATTTTTGGTAAATAATTTTTGAAAATCCATATGAATATGGCTTTGAAAATGAAATCAGTTTTTTAATGATCATATTGAAATTTTTTATGTTATACATTTACTTTATGTAATGCACATAGAGAAACATGTATATAATAGTTTTATTGGCATGTTACTAAAAGAACATATAAAAAAATATAGAATTAAAGAAATATAGGACATGATTGAAAAGGGAATAAGTGAAGAGTTGATGATAGTGGATGGTAAAGGATGAACATTTCCTCCTCAAACGATGTATACTCTTTCTAAGAAAGAGATATTCTAGTTCTTTAACATCCAAAATAGTGTAAAGGTTCTATATAGGAGTTAATAAAATATCAAGAAAATCATGTTGATAATCAATTTGATTTTAAAGACCTTAAAATCACATGAATCTCATGTTTTCATATAGTAATTTGTTTCATTATTCCTAAAAATTTCCAACACACATTAACCAGGATTTACTTTATTTATAAAATAATATGTAATAAAGTTTTATACCCGATGAATTTTTCAACTATAGAAAAGGGGATTATTGTTATATTGAGTGAATTGGAGATGTTATTAATAATCCATTATTTGATATAATGGTTCATTTTATGGTTCAATTGGTTAGAGAGATCCAAATATGTGGTCCATTACATTTAAAATGGATATACGTCATTGAATGATATATGATGATATTGATTGGGAATGTAAAAAATAAAATTCATGTCAAAAGTTTCATTATGGAGTGATATATTGTTGATGAATTTATTGAATTTTATACTGAATACCTATCCAATGTGTATAGTATTGGTCTCCTAAAATTTTTTCACAGTGATTGACTTGCTAGTGAAGTAATTTTAGAAGAGATATTGTCAGAATTACCATTATAGAGTGGGTGTTGGATCACCTTTAGATGTTACATAATAGTATATAGTTTTTCATATATTGAACCACATAATATAATTATTAGGCTTCTAAATCCATAATTTACTAAAATATTACATATAATTATTATAAGGCCCCAGCCTTAAACCTTACTTAATCTTGAGTTATTAAAAGATTACACATTGAGGATCTTTTCGGGATTAGAGTTTTAGAGAATTAGATCATAAAACTTGCATTACATTCCACATATAAACAAAGTGGTTACATAAAGCTAGTATTCCTAATTCCCATCAATGGAAACACATTTAAAATAAAACATGGATTATTTCTTGACACATCCTTGACTCTATCATCTTATCATGTACCTTTCCCTTGACATGTGAAAAACATTTCAAAAACTTGGGATGAGCATAAAAACTCAGTATGGGTTATATAAAAAAACATGGAAAGGAAACATGAGTTCATATATACATAAGAATGAAATCATACTTTACCCATAAAACATAGGTACTTTAAGATACCTCATAAAATCATGAATAAATCATAGAAATCATAAGACATAAAGGTAACTTGAGGCATTCATAACATTCTTACGTAGGGAGTAACCCTCTTGGTTACGTTTGGAATACCCATCACAGTATATTCCCTAAAACTCTCTTCGGAGAAACCTTAACGTTTCACTCCTTCGCGTAACCCAATGCATTGGAGAGCTATAACGGGCTCACCCGCCCTTAGTTTATCACGGAACCACCCGTCTTCATAATAATGCCCAAGAACCATAACATAATCATATCACATAAAACATGCATAAAGGAAACATAAAATTTCCACATTTCAATCACGAGATATCAATACAACACATTGATATAAAAACATTATGAAAACCATTTTCAATACTAAAATAAAAGAAAAGTAAAACATGGTATTTATTTTTCTTTAAAAAAAGGTATGGCTTGTAGAGGAAGCCGAAACTCAAATAACAGTCACGACGGCGGAGAAGTCGTTGTCGCCGCATACGTACGACAAAAACATTCCCTTTTGTCATTCAGTAAACGCTTCGTATAAAAAAGATTCCTTTTGAATAAAGGTAAAAGTCAAAGGGTTTTATACACCGTATAAAAGAAAGTTGTATATAAAATAAAATATGCCTCAACGAAAGGAGATTGAGACGGAGTCCCATACCTCGTATCCGACTTGACCCGACCGTTCTTCAATCTCCTGAATAATAAACTTGAGTTAATCTCTACTTTCTTATGAATCTTTTTCAAGTTCATTATTCCTTTTATACCATGTTATGAACATCATGTAATCAGTTAAGTTAATAATGTTCATTTTGTCGGTATTTGGTTCTTAAGTCAAAAATAGACTTCTTACACTTACATGTTGTTAATTTGGTCAAAGGTTCATTATATCCATAATGGTATTCATGATGTAGATATCATATATGTCATATATATCCAGTACTTACATGCATTTATAATATTACATAATCATTTAGAGGTAAGAAATGAAATGCACCGTTCATGGAGACGGTAAGCCGTACGTACGCATGAACGCTACTTCCATTTCTATTTCATATTTTCTGGAATGGAATCATAATGATATAAGAGTATATTATAATTCCAGTATAATAACATATATAATATCATTAACTTTATCCTTTAAACATCCCACATATGGTATTAACGAATCAAATCACTTTTATGGGGCGGTAGTCCGCACTTCCTAAAATGAAGATATCGTGTTTTACCCATAATGGAAACCATAAAGGTATGCCCAAAATGAAAAAAAAGAAGCTTAAGGAAAACATAAACATATTATATATCATATATAAAAATAGTGACATCATAATGGCCACCTTTGAAGGTGTTAAATGAGTGTTGAACAATCATCGTTTCGGGAGGCAGAATTTCGCCATCCACGGAAACCGTATGTTCTTTAACCATTTGATGTAGTTGTGTGAGAGTGTAGCTCAAATAAATCTTATAACAACATCCTAGTATATTTAAGATACTGGTGTTGTTACAAAGGAAGTAAATAAAAAGAGTTTAGGGGGTTGGAGAAGCAAAATAAAACAAATGAACATGAGAGAATGAATTACCTTTAAAAGTGTATCTCCTTTTGATTTGAGCCTAAAGGCTTCCTTTGAAAGGATTCTGCCCAAAGGGAATCCACTAGGATGAGGAGAGGGATGTGGAGAGAGCAAATGGGCAGGGGTTGGCCGAGCCAAAGGCTTGAAGAGTGTGTGAAATGAGGTAGAGGTGGGGGCCTTTTATAAGAGGAGAGGAGGGGCACTTTTGGAAAGTAAAGAAATATTACATTATTTGAAAATGTGTTTCGGTTTTAAAAGGTCCCACATGGATATAATTCGTGGATAAGGTGATAAGGGTTCGAAATCCACTCATCAAATTGGTTTTGGACATGTTTAGTTCATAGATTTTATATTATCTTTCCATTTTATTTAAATCGTCAAATAATGATGTCATCGCTGCATCATTATTATGTCATCAATAATTTAATTTATTTAATGTCTAAAAATCATAAAAAAGTACTATGATGTATGAAATCTTTTTATCTTTCCAATGACTATTTATAATCAAAATTTGGACTTGTATTACCCCACTTAAAAATTGTTTTTGTAAAACATATTATGCTTGTGTCATTTTTACTTTAACATTAAATAAAAAGTAATTTATGTCATTTCCCAACAAAAGTGGATCCATGGGGTCCCCAAGTTGACCCATGGAATTTCATGGTCGGCCATGACACAACCAATTAGGTTGGGACATGTGTCTAGGTCATTTCATTTTATTAAAGTATTATTTATACCTTAAACTACCCTAATTACCGCTAATCGTGATTAAGAACTTAATAAGTTACTATTCACCAAAAAATTATTTTAATCTCATTGAACCACATTTTACTTCTTAATGAAAACCATGTATGTCGGATTTTCAAAATTCAATACACATTAGTGGTAAACTTTCATTTAACTGAAAAATCAGTTTGCTTGATTACCACTTAGTGGTTTCACTATTCATCAAAAATTGAAGTTTTTCAGAAAATTACCAAAAATTCACCCTAAGCTATATTTGATATTCCGAATTCAAAAATGAAGTCTATTTTACAAAATTCAAAACATATAGGTCACATTAATTAATTTAATAATTAATTCCCGCTACCAGAGCAAAAAGCGTGTTTTTACAAAACAATAAGTATCAAAAGATTGACACCAGTTTAAGTCTAATTTCAAAGTGAAATTGATTCCAATGACCTCCATTTGATAAAATGGTAAAAATATATTCTAATTTCACTTCAAAACCATTTCAAAACATAATCTAATCATATAAATAAATTAGTTTAAAAAGTAGTTTTGATGTAAAATGGAGTATTTTTCACTATTCATAAAAAATGAACATTGTCAGAAAAATACCAAAAATTCACACAAGGTAAATTTTGATGTCCCAATCATAAAGAACAAGTTTATTTTGACAAACATCGTTTATAAAATTGTCAAAATATAGATTCAAAAATGGTTTTCCATCAAAAGGCAGTAAAACAATCTTTTAAGAATATTAGTGTATTCCATGCATAAGATTGTATTTATTTTCATTTTAAGCCTCTATAACACTATCTTAATCATTAATAGACATAGATAAAAATATCTATTATTCATTACTTACTTGGGATGTTACAATTATCAATTTATATAATATGTTTGAGACTATATTTTGAAGGAGTTGTCTACAGATCCAAATCCAATTTCAAATTGACTTAGATGGATAACTATAGGAATAAGTGTGCATGTATTATCTTATAATTGTTACATAAATAATAGTTATACATTAAATATAATGAAATAGGTTGTAAATAGTATGATTAAAAATAGCGGAGTTACTCTTATGTCAAAATAAAAAGATATATATCGGGTATAAAGAATAAAAATCCAATTTATAGGAATATTTAGTACTTTGATATCTTTAAAAAAAATATTAGAGTTGGATTGTAAAACATTATATGTGCTGTTTTTTCAATGCAAATGGGTTTGTAATAGGAGTGTAGTTAAAATCAATGAATTAAGATATGCAAATGCGAATTTCAAAAAGGAAGGGTATAAGGATGAACAATTCATAATGGAATAAAATTAAATTCAAGTATTTTATTATTTATTTATTATAGTTATCTCCTATAGTTGAGAATAACAGGAATGAATGAGATTAATTAAATTATATAATATATATTACACATGTTTATAAAATTAATTCATTGGTTACAAATTAATTAGAAATGAAAATCTATTGAACATAAAGGATTTATTTTTATAAAAACTATTTTCATTCCCACAATGTCATTTTATATTAAAATATTAAATAAAAGAATATTTTATAAGATATAAATGAAATTAAAATATTACACATTCAATCAAATATTGTTACATTCATCCAAAATATTTTTAGAGACATAAGATAAGAATAAATCCAATTTTACACATAAAATGATTTATTTTTCTAAATTCACTTTTACCTCCTTTTATGGATAGATTTATTTAAATATAAATTTTGACACTTTTAAAAATTATATTTGAAAAAATAAACATTATTTTGGAAATAGTTATATCAAATTTTACTTTGGTTATTTTTTTTATTTTTCTGATAAGTTTCACTTTTGATGAATAATAATGTGACTTTTAGAATAATAATGTTACCATTAGGAATATTAATATGGAAATTAGAACAATAACTTCACCTAAGATATTATAAATAAAATTTAGGTATCTTATATATGAAAGTATGATATATTTATATCATGGAATAAGTAAATAAATGTTTTAAAAATTATAAATTAAGTTTTGGTTTTTTTTAAAACATAAATGTTTACTTAAAAGTTTATAATTAATATTATGATTTAAAAGAAAATTATTTTCTTTAAATAAATTAATAAATTAATTTTTTTCGTATGATTATTAGTCAATTTTATTAGACCTGAATGAATTTTTCATAGTGTCATAAAAATAGTTATAATATTAAAATCAGTATTTTTTAAGTAAATGATGATATTGTTAAAAAATTAAATTTATCATATTTAGAAGAATATTTTCATAAAATATTGTTCATTTATGAATTATAAACATTTATAAATGGTTAGGATGTTTTTTTTATTTTTATAAAATATATGAATATTTGTTGAATAGTAAAATACAATAATTTATGGTATAAATACATTATAAGTTAAATAAACTATTATCTGAGTCATTGTAGATATAATTACCATATTCATGAAAAAACCTTAATTATTTTTTTATATTTAGTGATAATGATCAAAAAATTCATAGTCTTTAGTGAAAATAATGAATGAATGAATAAAATATTCAAAAATCACCCAACTCCTCCACGATTAATACCACCCCTCACAACCTATTATCCTCACACCTCTTAACCCTTTAAGCTTTTAAATTTCATACAAAACCATCTTCCCAAGAACCTTTCCCTTGTCGATGAGTTTTTGGTCTCAACAAAATACCAAAACCAATTTCCCTTAGGAGGTTCTCAAGGAGAATAATTCAAGAGGAAAAAACCTATTTCATTTTATTTTTATTTCTTTTCAATTTATATTTTTTTTATAATTCCCTCAACTCATCTATCCAAACAAGTATGATAAATATATTATCTTATATATACTATAATTATTTTATGTTAATGGAAAATAAGACATCATGTATCTTCTACTTTTCCTTTTATTTTAAAGTTGAAAACATCATCTGTGTGGTGCCAATTTACCACCTTTGTGAATGACATGTTTTCATTTTTCAATTACAGTTTCAAGGATGTTTATAAAACAATTTTTATGGTTAAAACAGACTTTAATATATATTATAAAACGTATTTAATGACCTATAACTATTATATATTCATAATATTAATTCCTAACACAAAAATAGCACATGATGATCAAAAAACATCCAAAATTATCTAAATGATCATCTCTAATATCTTATATAATGAATCATCCTCACACCAAATAACCAAATTAATTATATAACCATTTAATATTATGTAATATCATTATAACATATAATTATAATTTTTGACAGCAATTTTCATTTTACATGATCTTCCATATGCATATAAAATCAAACCAATCGTCAAAACCAAGGAAATGAATGCTCCCAAATGATAAAATTTTATTTTATAACTAATCTAAAAAAAATAAAAGAAATTAATAAAATTATAAAAAATAAAATACATGTAGATTAAGTTATTAATTAATTAATTAATTTATTTTATTTTATTATCTAGGGCATTAAGATCAAGTGCGATACACATTTTAATATATGGAAATGGTTTTTTCATTTCACAGTTATTTAAGTGAGATATGTCGTATTCGCCACTATTTCATATGTGTAGTGTATGTATACTTACCATTTATAATATTACATACCATTTATGTATAATATCATGAATCTATTTATTTTTATGGTATTCAATGTCTTATTTCCTAATCATTAATTTTTTGAGGCATATGGGTTGACTGTTTGTAAAGTGTTAAGGGTTTCTTTCCGAAAATCCATTTTTCATTCAGGTTTCTCTTTATCTCTCTTTACCCCCATGTAATTTTTTTATTTTCATATAATTATTCTAAATTCAATGAAATATTCCAAACTCATTTATCCATATAATTTTATCTTTCTTTTTTGGGGAAACCCTTATTATATAAGGTTCTCTTTTAAAATCTTCCTGATAAAAAAGATCTATTTAAGGGAACTTTCCAATTTATTACCCATTTTCAAGTATAATACATAATATATTTTAAGCCACCAATTTTTTTCTGAAATCATTATGTTTATCATTAATGAATATCTTTGTTCATTTTTTGTTTTATCCAAACAATTATGCATTTTTCCGCTTTAGAGTCTCTTTTATATTTTCTCTCAACCTGCACTGAAGTGGCTCATTTCTAAAGTTTCTTAGACAGTCTTTCTACATGTTTAAACTTTAGTTTCAAAATTTCAGTATGAATTTTCTTTTAATATTACTCAAATATAATTTAATTCCATTTTCTTTTATGGGATATACATGTTTATAATCTGATTTTTATGAAAAATACTAATGTTTTTCTAATAGAACTATTCTTTTCAAAGAAAAAGGGGTATTTGTCTTAAGAATTTCTCAATGGTTTTATTAGATTAATTTTATTTATGATTATGGTTAAAATACTTCTAAGTGGTATGGAACACATTGATTTAATGATATATTTTATACTCAATATATAATATAGCCCCTTGATGCATTTGTAGGACTCATAAGACAAAATAGACTGGGTTTTGGCTAAGGCCTCACACATTTATGTATAATTCTTGGATGGAGACTTGATGGTTTTTTTATGATGTAAAACATTATGAATTCCATGATTATGATATTATTAATTTATATCCCATGTAATAATTAGACTACTATAATATATATTGTTAAGTTTCATTATCATGTGATTATTATTTGTAATTATTTATTCATCTTTTATTCATGCTATATTATGCTTAAGATAATATTTTAATGGAATGTGTTTTAAGTTATCAACCATGCCTTATTATTTATATTTATTTATGATAGCTTTCTTTGTATTTATTACCATTACTGAGAATCTGAGATCACCCCTTTATTATCGTTTATTTTTCCATCGAATAAGAAGATGCATATTATGAATGACTTTCAAGGATAATCTCGAAAGTTATTACTATTTCCAATGGAGTTTCTTTTCAGTTTTCCTTTGAAGTTTTAATTTAAAACTTATTCATATATCTGATTTTACAAAACTACTATTCTATTATATTCTTTGGGATGCAACTTCCTTGTTTGTTATACGAATTTAATAAAGTAAGGCATCAACTCTGTAATACTCAGGTCAGGGTCATTACAGTTGGTATCATAAGAAGTTTAGGTGAAATCATGGAAACTATATTTAGAAAACATGGACCAGGGAACATAACCATAATATATAAATTGGGGATAAACATATAATAACATCTAGAATTTTGTTAAGGTATAGATTATGTAGGTCTTTCAAGAAATAAATACATGTTTGGATACTACCACTGGACATGGTTCTGGCATTGATGTACCTTGCGGTAACAACACTAACAAGGTGCATTGGGCCTGAATCTGCGTACCCTTGTACACGACAACGAGCATCATTGCACACATGGTTTGATACTCTTGGGGGATATGGTTAGGATAATTCACATTTTTTTTACAAACCGTTATGAATGATTTAATTGTAAATATATCCCCAAAGAAACCACATTTATGATTATGAGATTAGTTGAACATAAAATTTTCAATTTATGGTAAGTACTTCAATAATTTTGGTGTCATAAATTATTTTTAATAATATTACAATATAATCTATTGTATTCCATTTTTGGAAATGATGCTTATCTGAGGGATGGAGAACCAAATCAATGAACACAATATAATGATTAAGAATGATCATTTGTTTAAAGGGTTTAAGCTAATATTTAGAAGCAAAGTATTCTCCAAAATATTATCATCATATAAAGAAATTATATCAGGTTATAACAAGAGAGAGAAATAATTATCCAAGTCTTATAGCTTCAAATGGAAGAAAGAGAAGAAGAGGAAATCTAGGAAATAGATAGATAAAGGAAATAAGTTAAATAATTATTTTCCCACATGTGATAATTGTGGATGGAAACACCATGTAATATTCATAAGAGGAGAAAAATTATTCTGAAATCATGGAGAAAAATACCACCATGCTCATTATTTTAAGGAATGGAAATAATTTTCCAATGTTCAGTGCTTCAACTCTAAGGATATGGGACACTACAAAAATCTATGTCTCAAGCATCAATGGGATATACACAAAAAGAGGATAATAGATGATGATCAAACTTATGCTACTACCACAGATGAATAGAAATGATTAATATGATTGTGTTTGGATTCATGAATTATATCATTCAATTATTTTATCAATAATGCATTGTTTATAATAATAATGAGATATATATGTATTGTACTGTCTTACTTGTTCTTTAAGGAATTTGAATAATGTGATGAATAACACTAATAATATAGAGAAGTGATTCGATTGTATGTTGTTCTTCTTGAAAACACATGACTTAGGAAAGATAACCCTAAATAAGTTTTTTTTCAGATAATATTAAATATGTTTTAACGGATAATATTGGTGACCATGAAGGTGGTTAGGGATCTGATGGTTTATGTTATACTATAATGACTAGATGTTTGGATATAAGGACAACCTGATATTTTACTCTCGGAAGAATGTATGTTTAAAGGAGATTAAGGTTTAATATATTTGGAATGTTGGATCAAGATATATATTATTAGGATAATATTTTATTATATTTATTTTTTGGAATTTAGTGACCTTGCTTCTAAATTTTTCATTGAATGTGGACATACATGTTTTAGATGAATCTAATGATTTGATATTTGTGGAATGGATAAAGTTAAAATTTGGAAATAATTATTCTTTGACAAAATATAAAAAACATATTAGATTAAGTAAAAATTTAAAAGTATAATTAATGACATAGGAACTATTTGATTATTTAAAAGTGCCTCAAGCATGAAAAATTCATCTTGAACATTCATTTCCAAGTGCGAGGGATGAAGTGAAAATATATCGAAGCACAACCAAAGGGTAAGATTATATTAATGACATAGAAAGTAATCATTTATGATTATTTTCTCAATTTATTATCTATATATTGAAAGAATCCCTCAACTATTGGAAAAATATTTTGGAACAAAAGAGTTATCCCTTTACATTTATTTAAGTAAAATCAATGGTCTTTTAATAGATCAGAAGATTCATGATTTAGTGATAGTTAACTTTCTAATGACCATTTTTTCTACCACTCTCCCTCAGAAAAATATAGTTATATTCCTCTTCTATGTCCATGCTATCAATTTCCACTAATGATTTCCTACTTAAAATCTTAGTTTTTTGGGGACCATCTCTTTTCCATTTTTTCCAGTTATTAAGAGGATATTTTATTAACTATATTTTTGATGTGGGGTTCCCGCCAAGTAATTTTTAAGTATCAACCTATGATTTTTATATATAATTTCCAATTGATAGGATGAAATTTATTTAAGGATGGGAGAATATAACACCCCAAGATTTTATGGTATGCCTTTTGTTTTTAAATTTAACTTCTCTGATAGATTATGAGCTTATAAAATGTTTAAATAATATTATTTAATTATTATAGATATCTCATATATGTTGAAAATGGAGGGAATGAATGAGATTATGTAAATTATGATAATATATACTACCCATGTTTATAAAATTAATTATTTGGTTACCAATTAATTATAAATGAAATCCAATTGAACATAAAGGTTGTATTTTTATAAAACCTATTTTAATTCCCATAATGAAATTTTATATTAATAAATTTAATTAAACAATATTTGTGAAATATATTAATAATATTTATATATAATATATTCAATCAAATATTTTTACATTCATCCAAAATATTTTTAGAGACATAGGATAAGTGTAAATCCATTTTTACACATAAAGGGATATATTTTTCTAAACACAGTTTTATGGATTTTTTTTAGGAACATGTTTTAAATATAAATTTTGACACTTTTAAATTATATTATAAAAAATAATAATTATTTTTGAAAGCTTAATATTAAAATTTACTTTGACTAAATTTTTGGTATTTTTCTGATAAGTTTCGTTTTTGATGAATTATTATGTGACCTTTGAAATAATATTGTACCCATTAGAAATAGTAATGTGTCCATTAAAACAATAAATTAACCTATGAAATTATAAATAAAATCTATGTATCTTATAAATTAAAATATAGTATATTTATATCATGAAATACGTAAATAAATTTTTTATAAATGATAAATTAAGTGTTAGTATTTTTGTGAAATACAAATGTTTATTTAAAATTTTATAATTAATATAATTATTTAAAAGAGTTTTTTTTCATAAAATAAATTAATAAAATTTTATTTTTTTGTCTTAATATGTTAAATTAATTTTATGAGACTTGAATAAATTTTCCAAAAGTGTTGTAAAAACAATTATAATATTAAAATCAGTATTTCTCAAGTAAATGATGATATTATTTAAAATTTAATTTTCTCATATCTATAAAATTATTTTCATAAAATAGAGTTCAATTTTTAATTCTATATTTTGAGAAATTTTTAGGGTGAATTTCTGGTATTTTTCTAAAATACTTGAATTTTTAGTGAATATGAAAATACAGTAATTTATGGTTTAAGTACATTATATGGTAAATAAAATACTATTGAGTCATTAATGTTGTAATAACCATAATATATAAATAACATTAATTAGATTAATATTTTTAGTGATAATTCTTAATCTATTTTTAGTATTTATCAAAAATAATAAACAAATTAATATAATTTTAAAAAACACCTCTCTCCTCAACTCAAAATACCACCACTCACCACTTATTCTCCTCACACCTCTTAAGACATGAAGATTTTAAAAACCTTTTTCCTTTTCTTCTAACTTCTTTTTAATTTATTTTGTTTTATTATCCTTACCTCACCTCCTCTATCCAAACATGAATGATAAATCCAATATATTATATATATTATAATTTTATTATTTCAATTTAAAATCCACCATCATGTATCTTCTCTTTTTTCCTTTTATTTTTAAAATGAAAACATCGTATGTGAGGTAATGATTTACTTCCTTCGTGGACAATGTGTTTTTGATTTTCAATTCTGCCTTCAAGGATGGTAATAAAAACATTTTATTGTTAAAAAAATACTTTAATATGTGTTATAAAAATTATTTAATGGTCTAAAACTTTTATATTAACATAATATTAATTTATAACGCAAAACTAGCATGTGATGATAGAAAACCACCAAAATAATCTAAAAGATTATCAGTAACGTCTTATCCAATGAGTCATCCCCACCCTAAATAACCAAATTAATTATATATACATTTAATATTTTTTAATATCCTTAATAACATATATATATTCAATTCTATATAACTATTTTGGTTTTACATGATCTTCCTTATGCATTAAAAAATAAACTCATTATGAAAACCAATGAAACAAACACTCCCAAATGATAAAATTGAATTTTATAACTCATCCAAAATGCCATAAATTAAATTAATAAAATTATAATAAATAAAATACATGTACAAAATTTTCTAAATTAATTTTCTAATGTAATTAATCATATTATATAGGACATTAAGATCAAGTTCAGAACACATTCGGACATAAGGTAAGGGTTTTTTCATCTCACTCTTATTTCAGTAAGATATGCCTTATTCACCACTATTTATTTTCTATGGTATATGTGTAATGTAAATTAATTTATCATATCATGAATCTATTTATAGTAATGGTATTCAATGTCTTATTTCATGATAATTAAATTAATTGGACATATGGTTCAGTTGTCTATAAAGTGGCAAGGGTTTCTTTTCGAACCTCTACTTTTCGTTTGGGTTAAACTTTCTCTCTCTATACCCCAATGCAATTGTTATTTATTTTTTATATAATTATTCTAAATTATGTGTACATATTTTAAACTAATGTATCTATATCTTTTTGTCTTTATTTTATGGGGAAACACATTTTTTATAAGGTTCTCTTTTAAATTCCTCCTTATAAGCAAGCCCAATTTAAGGGAACTTTCCAATTTCTTACCCATTTTCAAGTACACTCTGAAATATATTTCAATCAACCAATAATTTTCTAAAATATATATTTTTTATCATTAAAAACTATCTTTTTTTAATTTATATTTTAATTCAAACAATTATTCCTTTTTCTGCTTTAAAGACTCTTTTATATTTTTCCTTAAATGACACTGAAGTGGCTCATTTTAAAGTTTCTTAAACTCTCTTTTTACATGGTTTCATTTCAGTTTTAAAAATTTATCATGAATATTATTTTCATATTCCTATAATATAATTTTTTTATGGGAGATACATGTTTACAATCTGATTTTTATGAAATATACAAATGTTTTTCCAAAAAAATTCTTCTTTTAGAAGAAAAAGGTTTATATATCAAGAATTTCTCAATGATTCTATCAGAATAATTTCATGTATGATTATAATTCCAATTTTTCAAATTGGTATGGGACACTTTAATTTAATGATATTTTTTTCTTTGAAATATGAGGAATGCATTGGACTTAGTAATTGAATGGTGGGGCCCACTATAGCCTCTCAATGCATCGATATGTCACATGAGACAAACTAGACTGGGTTTTGGTCAAGGCCTTTCCCATTTATGTAGAATTCTTATTCAAGGAATTGATTGTATATTTATGATGTGATACATTATGAATTCCACCATTATGATATTAGTAATTGATAGCCCATGTGATTATTTGTCTAGTAGAATATCAATGGTAAAGTTCCACTCTCATGTGATTATTTATATGGAATTTTTTATTCAACTTTTATTCCTACCATATTATGATGAATTTTATATTTTAATGGAATGTGTTTTTATTTATTAACCATGAATAATTATTTATGTTTATTTCTGATATCTTCTACTATATTGATTACCCTTATTAAGTATATGAGCTCACACCATTCTTATTTATTATTTTCTCGAAGAGTGCAAAGATGTATATTATGAATGAATTGTTGGGATAATCTAGAAGTTTATTGGTGTTTCCATTGGATTTAATTTAATGTTTTTCCACTTAAGTTGTAATGAAAAACAAATGTTTGTATTTGGTTTTCTAAAGATACAAAACTAATCTGTCATTCAGGATACAAATTTCTTGTTTATTATACCAATTAAATAAAGTAAGGCATTAGCTCGAGGATATTGGGGCCAAGGTCTTTAAAGATGAGCCTTTTATTGGGGTGAAAAAATAATTTTAATGTGGTATTAATGTAGATAGTGTCTTGTATGTCAAAGGGGATCACAATTAGGTTATTTTTATTCTTGATAGACTAAATAAACTCTTTTAACCCATAATGAAAAAAAGTTCAATAAATAGGTAAAATGTATCTGATTTGTTTTGTTATATTTGTTGTTTTCTCTAATAATTTTATTTTTCTCTAATATATTTACATATTAAAAAATAAGTGTTTAACTACATATTCATATAATGGATTATAGAACTGTTGTTTATACTAATATAAAAGAACACAATATTAACGATATTAGAATTGAATAAATGTTAGATGGATAAAAATATATGGTTGAAGAATACAAGATCCACATAACATGAAAGTCACAGTATAAATTATTACAGTAAGAAGTAGAGATCTAATAATTTAGTTTGGGTGGAATTCATGTTGCCAACTAATTGACCCCAACTAGTCCATTTTCATTAGTCACATAATAGTCAATACTCAAATTCACATATTGATTAGCATATATACATACCATAATGATGTTTCAATATTTATGATAATAACTTGGAGAGACATTAGAGAACAATCATGACAAAATTTCTTTATTTTTGAGAGAATAAATTATTTATACTTTGATTTAATTTTCATTATCCTATATAGAGTACATTTATATTAGATGATTATCAGATGAAATCAATATTAATAGTTGTTGGGGAGGTTGATAAATCCTTTTAGGAAATTCTCACAATGTATCATCTTAGGGAAGATAAAAAGAAACTAAACCCATTCCCACCAACTATATATATACATATGAGAACCAAGAAACATGATATGATTTAATTATCCATTAAAAGGATAAAATTTTTATGGTAAATTGTAATTAGTAATATTTTATTTAACATAATTTTTATTAATAACTTTTTTTTTCAGAATTGTTAAATTATGAAACAAAAATGGAGTGAAAAAAATAATTAGCATGCATCAAAACCGATAATCCCTACCATGAATATTGGATGAGGTATACTTCAGATTAAAAAATGGTATATATTTTATATATATAGTAAAACAATTATGTGATATGAAATAAAAACATAACTATGTTACTTTGGTAATACACAGTTTGCTAAATCAAAATATCAATCCATTTACATCTGATGTCATATGATATGGAAGGAGGCTCATATAAATGTAAGGGAAACAATAGTATATAAAAACTAAAAAATTATGGGAATAATTTTTAAGTATTTAAAAATAGAAATTTATTATTATTTAACATAATATTAAATAATAATGACTAATTATTTTCATATAATTTTATCTATTTTATAAAAAATATACATCATCAAATATACATAATAAACAACTAATTTTTAGATATTTGAAGCATCCAGAATAGTATAGACTAGTAAGAGGTTCAGGTCTTTTAGTTTCACCCCATGTAGACTTTGATTAATAAAATACATAAGGGATATAAATGTTAGAATTAAGAATTTACTCACATATATTAATTCCCTAAGTGAAAAGTTAGTTGTAAGGATGATGTGATAAACTATTTTCTTTGAAGGGAATAAAGATAAGAAACAACACAACAATAACTAAAACAAAAATACCCAAAACTCCCCAAATTTGAGGCTATCCATTACCTCAAAGTCCTACCTTTATCGAGTTAATTTATTTTGTAAGAATAGTTTTTTTAAAATGTTAATCAAATAAAAAAATTCGTTTATTTTATAAAATGTTTTAAGGTGTAAATTTATTGTGATTTATAACTGTCATCACCAAATAATCACCTTTCTTATGAAAGGTACCATGTACAATATTTAGGGAAATATTCTAAGAAATAAAAATCATTAAAAACATCATTTGAGAATATGGATTCATATAGCTCACGAGCTTATAAATGAGCAACCTATAACCCTTGATGATATTTATGTTCAAATGGTTGATCGTTCTATTGGAACTTTCAAAGCATGACTTTTAATCTAATAAATATACATGATGATAAAAAGGTGTGTTGTTTCAAATTTAATTTATATATAAAACCTATAATAATTTTTCATAAAAGTTCAAAACTAGGATATTTTTTTATAATAGAGAAATATGAGGAAATTAATGTTTAACTCAATATAATCTAGAGGATCAACTAATATATCAACAAGACCTTCTCAGTGTACCTTTACCCCAAAAATTCTACTACCACATTTATTAGCATTATATGTTCATACATATTCAACAATTTAAAATAAAATTTGACCAACATGGAATTTAAAGAACAAAATGCCTGGAGTGGCTATTACTAACATGATTTTCCATGAGAATATAAACGGAATTCTCAAGTATTAATTGTTTGGAGCCTCAGTTTTGTATGTATTTATGAGGTATATTTTCATATTTAGTTTTTCCAATAATTGATATACTATATTAGTTATAGTTTAATGATATTCATATTTTCTACATGAATATATATCACTAGAATTTAATAGGGGAAAACCTATAATTTTTTTTGGATTCATTAGTCCTCATGTACCATGTACTCTAAACACATCAATAGATGAAGGTAAAATTTTAGTAATATCACACCAAGTATCAGTAGTGTTTGAAAAGGAAATAACATACGACATGTCATTTTTATTACCTACAATTTAGGTGAAAGACTTTATAATCTAATAATATAAAATATATTTTCAAATTTTTCAATTACATTTTATTTTTTCTGAATCATTGGATTATAATTATGATAAATTTGTATATTATAATGATATATATTTTTGGATCGAAAGCATGAATATCCAAAAACTTTACCTCACATGATGTCTCTTATAGTATTTATAATACACTATATTCAATATTTTAAAAATAAACTTCAAATAATATTTTTTATATTATGTTATAACCACAATTTTACTATAATATGTAGGTGATTATTTAGCATTTAACCCATGGTATGAGGATTACAAATGTGCATAAGAAGCTTATGGATTACTTCACATGGGTAAATATTAGGGTTTATATAATAAAATTTCATTATAAAACTATATTTAAAAAATTAACTAATTTAGATAATATTTCTATAGGGTCTGAAACAACGTAATGACAATGATTATGGTCATTAATTTAGATAATTTATGAAAGATATCATATTCCATCCACAAACAAGTAACCATAGAGGTGTATTTTTGAAGGTAATTATAATTTAATTTAAAATATATATTATAAATTTGAATATATATATATATATATATAGTTTTTTATATATTATCAATAGTCTACACATTCAAAAGAATAATTAGATTTGTTTAAGAATGAGTGGAAAGAATATGGGGTGTTAAAATGTTTTTAGACATAATAGATAGTTTATTTCATATCATGTTTGCAATTTTTCTTAATTTCATAGATATCATTAAGGGTTTTTAAGTATTTATTATTCATTTTATTTTCTAATAATTTTAAGATATTTTTTTTTGATTCATACTTTTTCATGGATGACCTGAAATAAACAGAAAACAAGAGTAACGGTTGCTCAAAATATCCCCTTTAATTATTCCCAGATTTATCAATAAACTAAAACAATTGGTCATGTAAAAGTGTTTGGTTTAATTATATAATTAGAAGGCCACTTGATTTGTACCTCTTTCTTGGGTGGATGTGGACCAATCGATTTTCCATGTGATCCCACACCAAAGGAGACCATACCTATTACTTGGATCATTGATGGAGAACTTATGTAGTTGTGAGACCCCGCACCACAAGAGACCCAACCTCATATACATATCATTGATGGAAATATTATACCGTTGAATGAATCTGATCTACATGATTGATCCCTATTTTACAAAATAATAATAAGGTCTAGGTGGCCTATGGTGTGCATTCCCTTTTCACCAGTGTTACCTATAAATGCCCTAATATTCCCTATTAGTGAAAGTGGTGAGAATAATAAGAAACCGAGAGAAAAAGAGGTAAAAAATGGAAAAATATGGGCTTAGATTTAGTATTTTGAAAATTCAAATGTTCCATAGGTAAATCCATTACAAAATATATAACTCTAAAGAATGAATTGTCCCTCATGATTTGTTTTAATGATAAAATTACTCATGAGATGTCTTGGTGATTAATTCCCATGAAGTCATTTTAAATAAGCCTCTTCACATGATTAAAATGTGGTTATATTATATAGGAATAATTTTTTAGTTGAGATATAGAAATCATTTTGGGTCATATCAAATGAAGGGGTGGGGGAGGGGGTAATTGAAATTAAAGAGAATAAATAAATTTGTGTTATAAATGATATGATGTTACAATACGAGATAATGATATTAATCAAATTAAAGCATACCCAAAATAAAAGCAATTTAATTAAGAAAAAGTTATGTGGAAAGTAAATGGTCATAGTAAATTTTGTAAATAAGTTTTGTAGTAATACCCATACATCTTCTACCCATGATAATGATCCTAACATTCAATATAATTAACCCCATGGTTTGAATGGTAACCAATAAACCAAAAATACTAAGTTTTAACTAAAAACATGAAACTTAAAAAGCCATTAATTTTAACATAATTTCAGGAACCTAAATCCCTTAGTTTGAATGGAGAACCATGAACCAAAACCCTTAGTTTAAATAGATTGCCGATAACCAAAGAAATAAAGGGAAAATAGAATGGATGAATTACTTAATTGCAATCACTTTTAAGTGCGTGAACTCCAATCACTATTAAAAAAATAAATCAAGAAATAAATATAGATAGAGAAGGATAAGAAGTGACTGCCAAGGAGATTTAAAAAAATAATCAAAAGGAGGAGAGAGAAAGTTTCACAAATGATTGAAAAAGAATGTCAATGGTGCTTTGGATGAAGTTGTTAAAGAAGAAACCCACCTTGACTTGGTTCCATTATCTTCTTAGATGATTGCACTTGAACTACCCTTCAATGTAGAAATCTGAGAACTTTAATATCATTGGATATTTTGAAATAATATTTTCATCTTTGAGATTCAGGATCATTTTGATTTTTTCACTTTTATTTAATAGAAGTGGGATGAAAATTGAGGTTACAATGATCTACTTTTATATTCTCAATTGGGTATTGAAGTCCAAGGGGTCGGTCCATAAAATTAAATACTTGAACTGGAAACATTATAACCATAATAAATGATCCTTCAAACTATTAGTCTCATCACCACTATATTCCTAGAAGCCTCTACTAGGTAACTGGTGGAAGACCTAAAGATTCAACAACCATGTCTACTCTCACTAGCTAGTAAGTGTGACTCCACCAGTAAGCTGATTAGAATTTTGAAGTGATTCTAGTTCTATAATATTCTACCGACTATTTGGTAGCACTACAACACAAGACTGAAAAGAGACCCTTTAAGCCTATTTTGAAGCCTTATAATGGTTAGATGCCACCCTAATATTTAAACTAATTATAAACCCACAAGATACACTAGAAACACATTGTAAAAAATTAGAAACAAAACAAAGTTTTTGTGATCATTAAAATAATTATGCATCAGTGTCTAATAATATCACCCATTTTGATGATCAGAAACAAATGTTATAGAAATAATGAAAATTAGAAGTGAAAAGGTAGATGGAAGGATTTTACTAAATAAACATGAAACCACGTATCCCCTTTATGATAATTTGACACAAAGTTCCCCCTTGATGGAACATCATTTGAAACAAATATTTATTTATCTTTTACCATCATAAAAATATATACACCTTTGAGATTATTGGAAATGAACATTTGAGAAAATAAATTTATCATGATACAAATTGGTAATAGAATATAATTTCAAAAAAACCATTAAAAAAATTTGACTTCCTTTTAAGAAAAAAATATATTTTAAATAAAGTGGAATTTTAAACAACCATGCCTTATAATATGAAGAGATATAAACAACTAAACATAATAATATGAAAATCTAATAGTTATATTGATGATCAAGAAAAGGAAAATACATGAAAAAAATTAATAATAAAAATATTAACTTTGGAAAAAATTATTTTTGAACCATGTAAAAATACTTTCATTGAATTAAGCGATCAAGAAAAAGAAATAAATAATTAATTTTTTTTAAAAAAGATACATTCAAGTTAGATCATTGAAATAATGATTAAAGAAGAGATATTTTATAATTAGAATATAATTAAAATAAATACCCTTAAATAAAATAGATAAATCAAATAAAAACAAAATTCCTCCAAAATTTTATTTTAGATCTCTATTCCATAAATTTTCTCTTTTGAAATTATCCCATTTTGAGTTGGAATGTCTTTTTATTACATTTATAAAAATTGATAGATCAATTATGTTTAATTTTTAAAACCTATTAAATATAAAAAACTACCATTTTTTGGTTCCCTTGAGGTTTTGACAATGTTATTATAGGATTATTTGTGAAAGGAAACAAATTTATATCGACAAACATTAGTGAGTAATGATTTAGGCCTCAAAACTAGATTATATTTTTAGGAAATTTTAAGGGAACACGAACCTATTTAGACTTTCCTTATATAAATTACTCTGATTAAATTTATATATATGATTCTCATATTTTTTATAATATTTGAAAATTTTATTTTGAGAAAAACTTTTCAAAAAGTTTTTTTTTGAGAAATTAAATTATCATTCGAAAAACCAAAACCTTGATTGTTTCTTTTAATGATTTGATAACTAAAAATCATATTAAAATATTTTTCAACATTGGTGAAATTCAAAAGAGGGATTTTGAGATCTTTGATATTGGTTTTGAAAACATCAACCTTAGTTTGATTTTTTAATTTCAAAATAAAATAATATTTTTTCTACTGAAAGAAGAAACTTTTCATTTAAATTCCAGGGTTTTATCATTAAGAATTGATTTTTATTTCATTGAAATAATTTCAAACATTAAATTATGTTCTTGAAAAAAATGTATATCTTTATTTTGAGGAGTTAAAAGAGTAAGATGAAAAGGATGGATAAGAGTAATGTAAAGATGATTGAGAACTAACCTCTTTACATACCCCATGATGATCCATGATACATTTCGAAGTTGAGAATCTTATTTTATATGTTGAAATTTATTCTTTTCTAGCAATCTAGGTCAACACTTTTGCAACCTTATTCACTTTCTTTTAGTATTTAGACATTTTTAAGGGATAATGTGTCTTTATTTGACCCTTCTTTTTGAAACATAAGAAAATTTCATTTGGATCTTTAATTTTTTCTTTGTTTTTAACCCATCCAAATTAATTTTTATTTTTCTTAAGTTTTTTAGTGTTTTTATCAAGTATTAAGTGTCCCATTAATTATTAGACTATATTTTAGATGTATCATGACATTTAAAATCCTTTAAATCTATATTCCTCTTATTTTTATTATATTCAGAAGATAATTTTATCACTTTTCATTTTATGGTGATCTCATATGTTATGAGTGACCTAATGAGATCTTTAATTAACACATTTTTTATGTATTTGGATTATTGGATCAACATCACCTTGGGATCCCAAATTTTTTTTAAAACCTTTTAAATTTTCTTTATGATATATTTTTTGGATGAGTAATAACTTAGATATTTTCTACCATTGAGAATGTCAATGAAATGAGTAAAAATTCAAGTAATAGATTCATTTTCATGCATAGTTAAACTTCCAAAATATTAACAATATATATCTAATATAGTGTCCTTAACATTATTCATGACTTCATGTACTATTTAAAGAAATTTATAAATGTTATTATCCATTTTGAAATATGATATTCTACTAAATTTATTTCGATCTAAACCACAAAACTAGGCATACATATATTTTTCCATGTAAATCCAAATATGCCTTATTTTGACACGTCCATTTATTATTATATTCAATTGTAGTGGTATAACCATGCATGAGAATTTTCCAAATAGGATATTTAATTCTTCCAAGGAAAATGGGTATGTTATTTTTTCCAATATGAATAATTCGAACCATCAAATAAAGAATAATTAATATAAGAAGTTGATTCCATTTAAAAATAAAACTTTGAAAATATGTTAATATTTTATAATCAAAAACAATTTTTTGTGAATAATAATTTTAAAAAGAGATTTCTTAATAAATAAACGTCCAATTTGACACTAATTATTGGGTTAGAGAAAAATCCAAGAGGGGGGGCGGGTTGAGGTGAATTTTTTTTAAATTAAGTGAATAAATAAATCAATTCTATATAATATTAGATGTTATAAATAAAGATATAAATTTTAATGAATGTATTAAATAGTTGAAATAAAAAAAAATTATGATAAAGTGATGTAGAAAATTAAATGTAGAATGTAAATAGACAAGATCAATTTGGTAAAGATGTTTAGAAATAGTACCCAAATATATAGCTATGTTTTCTCCCCACGATAATGACTAGGAGGATCAATATAATAAACCCAATATTTTGAAAAAGAATAAATAAAATAGTAAAACTTTGTTTTAACAAAAGCCAAGAACCTTAAAAACCAGTTTTTAATGGAATAACAAGAACCTCAGTACATTTATTTTAATAGAGAGATAAGAAAAATAACCCGTTGTTTAAATATATAACTAAAAACCAAATAAATAGAGGGATAAGAGAAAAAAATTAATTTCTTGATTAGAATCCTCTACAATGTAAAAAAATCACTCTCCCTTGAAAAAATAGATCAAGACCGAAACATGGAGATAAGTATAAGAAGTGAGAGCCAAGGGATTTAAAAAAAGGTATCAAAAATAGGAGAGATATAGTGGAAGAAAAATATTTAATAATAATGTTGATGGTGATTTAGATGAAGTTTTTGAAGAACACGCCCTTCTTGATTTGTTATCTTGATCTCCCCAGATGATGAAGACTTGAACACCCCATGAATGGAGAATGGTGAGAACATTATGCTCTTAGGAGATTTTAAGAGAATATGATCAACTTTTATCATCTGGAGTGTTATGATATTTTCACATTGATTCAGTGTAAGTGGATGAGAATTTATGTAGCCTTGATCTCCTTTTATAGCCTCTATATGGTGTTGGGGTCCAAGGTGTCGAGTCACACCATTAAAAACCCGAACTGATCACTTTATGACTATAATAAATGCTCCATTATTCTATCTACACTAGTGTAAATGGATACTTGGTATGTAACTCAAATTTATTTTTATGGAAATTTTCTATTTATTAAATAATTTGATTGCTTTCATTGCATGAAAACCAAAGTTTGAATGAACTATGAGACACTATTAGTAGAAAATGACCATTATAACGTAGACCATAAATTAGAAAAAATAAATAGGAATATATAATTTTTGAAATAAATATAAAGGTCCAACTAAATATTTTTTTATTGGTATGTAATTCTAAAGTAATCACATGATTTTTAGTAAAATCCCTGTATTATTCAAAAATAAGTTTTCTTCAAAAATGATCTTAGCTTATTTTTATGAATGAATATTGATTTTTATAAGTTCTAGAAAATTAATATGATAATATTAATTTAATTTTTAAATTAATAATTTCAACATTATCTTGAAATTATTTTTTTATTTTCTGAAAACATTTATCTAAGAAATATTAAAAATTCTCATTTTTATAGAAACATTATTATTTTTTAATTCTTTACAAGGTAAAATTATGTTTTGGATTAGTTTTAAATTTTAATTAGTTCATTTTTATTTAAAATGTTTCAATTATGGTTTTTCAAAAGGATTTAATACCTATATATATTATAAAAATATTTTATGTTTTAAAAGGGTATTTTTTCAAAAAACCATTTTCATGGAATTTGTATCTTTTATTATTCAACTTTTTTGTTTTTAATTTTAATAAATGTATACCAAATTTAGATTTATAAGTTCCAAATTTAGTGAATAGGTCAATTTTATTTTTTGTCTAATATGAATAGTAAACTTGGTAAATTTTGATACAATGGTAGATGGTAAATTGGATAATTTAGGTTAAAAAAATGAGAGACAATAGAATGGCCCTAACACATAGCCAAATTTTATTTGATGAAGATAAGTAGACCCTTAACTTATAATGATATGAATTAAGTTTCTTAATGTAAAATTTTCTCTGAAAATGATTTATATATTATTTTAATCAAATAAAGTCAAAAAAATGTCACTTTTTTTGGCTTAAATATTCATTGTGTCAACATTGAGAAAATGATATGTTATAAATGAATCCAAATTTAAATTTAGAAATCAATAAATATATTTTCACGATATAAATTTATTTTTGACTTTTTGTCCACTTAGATGAGATTATGATATTTATAATATTTTATTTAGTAAAATGCAAAGATATCACATTCATGTTTTAAATATTATATCATTTTTAATATAGGTTTACCCGAAAGATATTGTAAGGACCCCAACTTAAACATAAATTTTTATAGTGTTTCTAAACAATAATTTGTATTCGATCATCCTTTTAGTTTATAGTTTTATAGAATTAGGAAAAAATCATACAAAGAAGACCCATACATTACATGTGGAAACATATAATCATTATCCATTTTTTACACCAAAGGAAACCTGTTTAAAATTAAACATGATTTCTTTCTGAGATACATATTCAATTCTTTCATCATGACATATTATTTTATCTCACCAACCTTAAGACTTATGATTTTTTTAAAACTTGGGATGAGGAAAAAATCTCATTAAGAGACATAAATAAATAAAACAATTAGTCTAATGAAAACCAATAAAACATTTCATTAAAATAAATCATACCTTTTTACCCTGAAAAAGAGATTATCATTTCAAAAATTTCATTATATTATATTTTTAAAATCAATTAAATTCATTAAAACTCATAAGAAAACATATAATATATATGTAGGTAACTTGGGGAATAATTATACTAAAATTTAATAACCATAAGGTTGGATTCCATACATTTCACCCATACAAATAGAGTAGAAATACGAATGACTTCCATACATGTCACTCTTACAAATTGAATAGAAAAATATATGATTTTCATACCCAATGCATTGGAGGTTATAATATAACCACTGATACTTGGTTTATCTTAGAACCACGCAAACTTGGTTTATCATGTAACTAACTATAAAATCTCCAAATACCATTATATTATCATAACACACTAAAATATTTCAATTTTCTGCATTTCACTCATAAAATTTCATTTGAAATCAAAAGAAATCCTTTAAAGATATTGAAATAATTATTCCATTTTCAATACCAAAATATCAAGAAAGGGTATATGTGATTTCGTTTTATTTTAAAAACATTAAGGCTTGCAGAGGAAGCTAAATATCAAATAACAGTCATGATGGTGGAAAAATCATTGTCACCATATATGTTAATTTTTTTTCCTTTTTCATTTTGTAAAGAAGTAAAAACACTCTGTATATAAAGATTCATTTTGAAAAAATTTAAAATAAATTAAAAGTCCAAGGGGTTTTCATGCAACTCATGAAAGAAGGTGTTTCATATCATTAAAATATGACTCAATGAAAGAAGATTGAGATGAAGTACCATCTCATGTCTGATTCATCACGTATATTCTTCATCTTCCTAAATAAAAAACATATGTTAATTATTTACTTTATTGTTAACATTTTTCAAGCTTTTATTCCTTTTACATCATTTATTATCATGTTATAAATATTACTTAGTTATTTAAATTCATGTTGTATATTTGTTAATATTCATTACATGAGTCCAAAATGACTTTGGTATAATGTCCATAGGAAAAAGTTGTACTAATTCCATCATCTCTAGAATAATATTTATGCCATAATAATTACTATTATACATTAATTATACTTTAAAATCAAACCATTAATTATGGTTATGTAAAATGAACTATGTTATAGTCCAGGAGATGGTAAGTCTTATGTACACATTATTAACGTTTCCATTTTTAAATGATAATTATGGAAAGAATGTAAGTATTATTTAACATTTTAAAATGATAATAATATCATTAATATAATATAAATATACTTATATTTATTATTCAACTAATATGGTGATTAAAAATGAATCACGTCGCTTCGTGGAGGTGATTGTTCACATATACACACGAACAACATTATCATTTTTATGTTTACGGAAAGTAAAAAATTAATTGATAAATTATTCTCCTATAATAATAATTATGTCATTAATAACACATATTAAAAATAATTCTATCATTGTAGCCAGTCTTGAAAGATAGTAATGGAAAATAAATTATATCTGTTCATGTAGGTGATAGTTCACACGTATGTACAAACGATTAATTTATTTCCCATTTGATGGAAGTGGAGATGGATTTTGGTGATGATATTAACATAATAAAATCTTCTTCTATTGAGGATACTGGAGCTGTTATTAAATCATGTATGAAGAATATTTGAAGTAAGTGGAAGAAGAAATAAAATATAAATACCCAAATAAAAAATGACACTTCTTCTTCAAGCGATCTCATTTGATTAACCCATTAACACCTATAATAAGAGTTTTAGGCCAAAAATAAGGCCTCTAGAATATGGTGAGGGAATATAGTATGTGATTTTGGTTGATCTTGACAGAACGAAATAGGTTTTCAAGTGTGAAGAAAATAGAAGAATGGGTTCACTTTAATTGGATAGGGGAGGGGCACTTTTGGAATTATTCAAAATATTAAATTAATATAAATTAATTTTCTATTCAAAATGGCTCCAAATTAATTTATTTAGATTTAAGGATGAGTATTGGTCGAAATAAAATCATCCAATGAAAATTAGACAAGTTTTTATTATTTTTTAATCCTTATATTTTTGTTTTAACGCTTTTAACTCTTTTTGTGTTATCAAGTAATTTACATTTTGAGGGTTAATATATTTACCATAACACAAAAAAAAGACCAATAAAAGAGTCATTTACAACATTATATGATTTATCCCAACTTTTTTTGAATCATATATTTTTTGAAATTTTATATCATTTAATAATTTTTTTAGTTTTAAAATATCAATTATCTCAATTTAGGATACTATTCAATACATGACTTTTAAAATATCATAAAAACATGATAAATTTGAACCAACTCAATTAAAAATCTCTAACATGTCAAAGTTAATTGACAAAAATTTTAGTGACATTAATCATCTCAATTTATATTTTTTTGTTATTTTAATTATCATTTATTTGATTCTTCTATTAATTAAACAATTATTGAATCATCATTGTGTCACCATTTAAGGTAATTAATTTATCTCTAAATATTATAAATAAATAACCATGATATAGATAAATTTTTTAGATTTAAAATTACTATTTATAGTTGAACATAGAATATATATAACTATGTTTTAAAAATATTTTAAATGTAAAAAAAAGTGTAATAAAATTGCCTTTTATTTATATATAATTTTATTAATGTATTAAAGTCATATAAGTGGCTCCAAGTAGTCCCAAAATCGACCCAAGGTTGTTTTTTATCAAAAAAACTCATTCAATTAAATTTTTACAAGTGTTAAGTTAATTTTATTATGCTTATAATATTATCTTTTCCCTTAATTACCAAATTTAACCTTAACCCACTACTACAAATTAAGGATTTAATGACTCTAAAAATGGACTTTTTTAGTGATAGATAAGTGTTGAATACTGAAGCAAGATTAAAAGCTATAGCATTTTATCAGTGTTTTTTCAAGCACTGATAAAGGGGCATACTACAGTGTGCTGTTACAGTACATTACCCCACCAGTGCAATGTGTTGCAACAGCACACCACAACACCAAAATCACTAAAAAATAGAAAAATAAATTATCAGTATAGAATTTAAATGAAGAGAAAACAATCTAGGCTCATCTTCTCGGTTTTTGCGATATGATGCAAATTGTAACCTAAAATGATACTTATATATTGAAAAAACATACTTAGAGTCATATTAGTGAAACCTTACATCAGATTGAGGTGTGAATGATTCTTACACATCTCAAATTAATTATGGATCATTTTCTTAAAGTATCAAAACAATTCAAATGTGTTTTCCTGGTTTTGAGTACGTCGCTTGAATTTTTTTCTAAAATTTTATTTTAAACTGGAAACATGCACTTTGAAACATAACATTAAAATATTGTGTTTTTTTAATGTGATATAATTTCTTACACAACACACATTACTTATGAATCATTTTCATAAATTATAAAGACAATCCAAGTTTTTTTGCTTAGTTTTGAGCGAGTGATACTTTTTGAAATAAAATGTTAATTTTTAAACTGATAACCAACACATTGAGTCATACCAGACACATCATGTATCAGATTGTGGTGAGTCTATTTCTTACACATAAAAATGACCTATGGATCATTTTACTAATGTATAAAAAAAATAAGAATTTGTTTTCTCTGTTTTGGGTAGATAAGTTGTAAGTTTTACTAAAATTGATGTCAATTTTAAATAAAAAGATCCAATTTGATTCATATCTATCACACCACATGTCAGATTTGTGTTCCACTAATTCTTACACATCCCAAATGTCTTATAGATAATTTTACTATAGTATGAAAACAATATAAATTAGTTTACTCAGTCTTGAGTACGTCATATATCTTTTTTACTAAAATGTAATTTTAAATTAGAAACATGCACTTTGAATAATATCGAACACATAATGTTTCAGTTTGATGTGAGACTAGTCTATACACATCATAAATTAATTATGAATCAATTTCAAAAATTATTAAAAAAATCTGAGCATGTTTTCATGGTTTTCTATGAGGGATATTTTTGAACTAAACTATCATTTTTAAACTGATAACAGACACATTGAGTCATATCCATCACACCTTGTATCGAATTGTGGTTCGAATGATTCCTAAAAAACTCAAATGGATTATGTATCATTTCCCTAATTCTGAATGTAGTACATGACTCTATCGACCACTTTTTCAAAACAAATAGATCCATATCATTTCATAATAAAATATAACCTTTTAAAAGGAAATTTTTATTGATTTTTTTAAAAAAAAAAATCCCCAACCAATTATTTTATTAAAGTTTTATTCAGATCCTTAGGGATAATTTTGAGTATAAAATGAAATTAATTTATCATTAAATCCACCTCCACATCAAATTGAATAAATTAATTTTAGTAACATACATTCGTTAACTAAAATTACACTACAGCAACCCTAGACCCTCGGGCTGCACAACACTATAGTTTCATATTCTAATTCTTCCTTCTCCACCCTCTTAATTTTATTCCCACCCTTCACTCTATCATTTATATAGTTATGTGGAGTGTTTCTTTAGAAGGAGTTGGTGGAAATAGAGGTGTTGAGTTAATAACTAGTTTCAATGGCGTAATTCTTAAAAAATGGTGCCTTTCCCCTTTTGAGAGAACACAATGAAGTACAATTATCATCATAATGAACTCATCTCTTAAACTATTATCATTTCATTTTTTTTGAAACACATTCTACATCTCTTGTGGACATGAACCTATGTTGCTTGAAATACTATATATAGTAGTATTCCATGGGATGACTAATTCTTAGAGTATTACAAGAAATATAAAACAGATGGGGGATGAGTCTCAGGAAAATATGAAATAATAACTATTCAGGAGATGAAATTGACGAGGATATAAATTATACTTAATTGTGTTATCTAAAAGGGGAAATGCCTCCCATTTGTGAGAATTACACCATTGAAACTAGTTTTTAACTCGATGCCTCCATTTTCACCAAATACTTCTAGAACAAATCTCCACATAACCAGAGAAATGATAGAGTGAATGGCACGAAATAAATGGAGAGGGTGGAGATAGAAGAATCAAAATATGCAACTGCAATGCTGCATAACCAATACTTTGTGGGGTTTTACACTTTAATTTCAACTAACGAGTGTATGTTACTAAAATTAATTTATTTTATTTGACGTGGAAGATAGTTAATGATTAATTACTTTCATTTTTATCCTCAATATTATCCACAAGGATCTAAATAAAACATTAACCAATAATTGGTTGAGGATTTTTTTATATTGTTTTTCCAAAAAAATTGATTTTTTAATTAGGTTTTATTTTATTAAAAAATGATATGGTTATATATGATTAGAAAAAAAGGTTCTTAGAGGTGTGTAATTCATTCACACTTACCTCGATATGTAATAAACCCGAACAAGGTTCACACCTTCCACCATCAAAATCTATAAAATAGAGGTCACACCTCATTCGACAGATAGATAAATGAACTGAATCTACCTAAATATTATATATATATATATATATATATATATATATATCTGTGTGTGTGTGTTATATGAGTAACTTTGTTCGAATATAAATATATATATGTATATTATTTATCATATTTAAATTTATTTAAATGTACAATTTATTATTCGATATATATACACATATATATAATACTATTTTTTCTAATGAAACTAAAAAATACTAATAATAATTTTTAAATTATATTATTTATAAATAATTATTATTCTGGGTAATTTGTATAAAATATAATTATTTAAATTCTGAAAATTTTAATTATTTCAAAAAAATGTATATATAATTACCTAAATTTATTATTTTGAAAGTAACATGATTTTACAATATTTTATTGGTTATTTAAGTTTAAATTATATTATTGTTAATTAAATGTATATATAGACCTAAAAATTATATATCAACCTAAAATGATGAAGACTTAAAAATAATTTCTAATATTTAGAATTCGATAACTTCCATTCTATTTTTTTGGAACAAATGATGTAGTAAGCTAAGGATTATAGGTATACTGTCTAATAAACATTGTCCTATCCTTGTGATTCTAGGGATGTCCATTAAGAAGTTAGCATAAATCAATAACTCACATCAAGAAGATATATCACAAACAAAGGATAAAAATACACCAAACCTTGCAAATTTTATCCTATACACATCTAAATAAATTTTCTCATTCATTTAAGGTTTTTATATCCAAAACATCAACAATTTATAGAATTACATGAATATGTATTTAATTGGTTTATCTACAAAATAGAGGTGATTCACTAGGATTTCAAAAATAGAAACAAAACTAATCTTACTGAGAAAGCTGGGGTATAAATGAAGACAATGAAAAAAATTGATTCAAACTAATGATTTAAAAAGACCAAAAAATGATATCCAAAGTAGTAGTCAATAAAATAACATATCATAAAAAATAAAAATATTATACCATAACTAGAGCACAAATACAGAAAGAAAATTAAATCCTACAGAGGATAATCTAAAACCCTTGGATTCAGATCTCGAAAAGAAAAATACAGAAATAAAATCAGAACCTACAAAGGAAAAAATAGGCCTACATTCTTAGGTTGAAGAAAATACAAGACCCTTAGAGCCATATCTTGATGTTTTCTTTAGAAACCATAACTTCAAATAGATGTTATATTCCATATTGTAACGACCCGGAATTTTGAATAAATCTTGTTTCCTAATTTTGTGTGTTATTTTATTTTATTTTTATACTCAACAAAAATGTTTCATTTGATAACTTGAGTATAATTAAAATGAGACCGTTAGGTTTTGACTGTTATATGACCATTGGTCAATATGACCACTGTAAACTAAACATTTCGATTGTTGTCTCTAAATACAAGTAATATTGGTTAATTAATATAGAAAGAAGATTCGATGACCTCACCCAGTAGTCTTGGACCGATCGAAGCCCATCTAACAAAACTTGGGAAGGAGGTAGCACCACTGGGCTTTTCTCTGGACCAAACCCAAGCCGAACTTCATCGTGTGAAGCTAGAACTGAATCACCTTTGCGAGAAGGTCAAACTGATAGAAATTACTACTCGTGCGATGTTGGCCGAGCCTCCATCGGATTCTCTCACCTTAGCACACCTTACACTGAGGTTCTATGGTGGTGTGATAAAAGGCTATGTAAGGAGACTGTAACTGCCTTGTATAATACTTTGTTTTAAATAAAAATTGGGATTTTTTCTTATGATGAAGTTTATGAATTTTCAAATGACCGGATAAATATAGTATGCATATTTTTGTTGAATTTTAGAAAAAAGGATATTTTAAAAATGTTTATGTAAAACTTAAATAATTAAAAATGTGTAATGATATTCAAAAAATGTTATTCTACAATTATGTCCAGTACGAAATTTAGAGTCTAATAAGATAAACTTGATTTTTGATGAATAATAAATTATGAATAGTTATTTTATGATTAGGATTAGTAATGTGTCCAAATGGATTAGTAATCTCACTTAAATAAAGTATTAATATAATCTAGGAACCTTGATTAAGTAATGTGATTCAATAAAATGGTTAAATAATAGGATTCATAAATTATTATTCAAGTATTAGTTTTTTCGAGTGAATAATGTTTTTTAATTAAAAATATTTAGAAAATTATTTTTATAAAATGTATTTGATTTTTGAACTCAGAGCATCGATATTATGTTAAGGTAATTTTTGGGGATTTTTCTGAAAAAAATGAATTTTCAGTGAATAGTGTATTTATTTAAAAATTAAATTAAAAATATTAGAAAATTATTTTTATAAAATGGAGTTCATTTTTGTAATCAGAGCATCTATATTTGGTAAAGGTTAAATTTTGGGATTTTTCTGAGAAAGTTGAATTTTCGATAAATAGTGAAAATACAGTTTTTAAGTTACAAGTGTTTAAGGACATCATTAAAAGATGTATTAAGTATGTAATCAATATGGTCGACTTATGAATAGTGAGATAAGTTATGAGGTGTCCAAAGTGGTCAATACCATGGGAAAATACCATGGGAAAGCTCATGGTTTTGCCAAAACCACTAATGAGGTGTCCCTTGGCCATTAATGCCTTGTCCCCTCACTTTCCCTATAAATACCAAGAAATCCTCTCATCGATTCGACTCCCCACTATCCCCCAACGAAGTTCCAGTCTCATTACCTCCCAATGAGTCCTCCCAAGGTGCCCCCAATCCCTCAAGGTCCCAACCTTTGAGTTTTAATAGTTACGTTTTAAGGTAAGTGATTCGACCCCTCTCTTTCTTTTCAAGTGATCTCTTTTAAGTCATTTGTTTTATGCTCTATGTTCTTTTGTTGGAGGATGTTTTTTTATATTCCTCTTACTTCCCTTTTCATGTTCATATAATGAGATATCAACTCTTACTCTCATTATTTCGTTTTATGGATGTTTAAGTGGAACCGTTAGGCTGCCGAATTTTTAAGTGGTTCTTTCACCCTTCTCGTTTTCAATTTCTACTTTCATGTCAAGTATTTAAAGTTCCTTTCTATTATGTTGGGGTATGATCTATATATCTATCATACTGACCTTTTATGATCATATTATGAGAGACCCCATTTGATCTCTTCAATTCAGTATTTTGATGTTTTAAGTGGCACTGTTAGGCTGCCGAATTTTTAAGTGGTTCTTTCACCCTTCTCGTTTTCAAGATCTAATTTCATGTGAAGTATTTCAAGTTCCTTTTTATTATTTTGGGGTATGATCTCTAAATCTATCATACTGATCTATTATTTTCATATGATGAGATACCCTATTTGATCTCATCAATTCATTTTTGTTGATGTTTAAGTGGCACTGTTAGGCTGCCGAATTTCTAAGGGGTTCTTTCACCCTTCTCGTTTTCAAGATCTACTTTCATGTCAAGTCTTTTGAAGTTCCTTTTTATTATGTTGGGTTATTATCTCTGTATCTATCATACTTATCATTTATGTTCATATTATAAGAGACCCTATTTGATCTCGTCAATCCATTTTTGGAAGTTTTAAGTGACGTTGTTAGGCTGCCGAATTCTCATAAGAGAAATCTTATTTTTGTCTTCATTTCATATTCTTCATTTCATATGGTATATCTTTCAAAATTAAATACCATTTGATTAAATCCTTTTTATTATGTCCCTCTACTATTTTATGGGTCATTTATGAATGTTTGACCCATGTCCCCTCTCTTTTCAATGTTTTTTAAAACCATGTATCGTAGACGTTATGCTGCATAGTTTTCGTCTCAAAATGCCTCCCTCTTTATCTGAAAATTATTTTATGTTATTAAGTGAATACTCAAAGCCCTCTCTTCTACAGGGGTATTCACATATATACTAAGTTGTTATATTTTAAATTCTGGGATTTACATACATGATACCCGCTCTCCCTTTCCGTGGGTTTAAAGTGACGTAAAGATCATGTCTTTAAAGCAGTTTTTAAATGTTATGATTATGAAATGAAACCCATTAATTTTTTGCTACATGGGTTGTTTATGAAATGATTGATGATGATATATGTCGCTCACATGATAATAAATACATGTCAAGGGTGCGCCCTGATAGCGCTCCAATGCATTGGTTAAAGACTTAATCTCTAGAGATGACTTTTTAGACTGATACCTTGGTGAATAACCTTGGTAAATTTTAATGACACCTTGGGGATGGACCTTGGGGAAACGAAATTATTGTCAATATTAAATGTTGTAGCCACAACTTCAAGTTATGAAAAATGTTATTTTTATTATGATATATCTCATTATTTCTTTCTCCTGCCTTAAAGTTCTTTTCATGACATTGTTGATGTATCCCAAGTTCACATGTTAAATGTTTCCCCTTGTTTCCCTTACTGGACCTTCTGCTCACCCTTTATTTTGATTTATGTCCCCAGGTTTGAGATGCAGTAATGAACCTTGTATTAACATGAGGAGAAGCCACTCAAGTGTTTAACAAGAATATTTTATGTTTTCATGTTTTAAGTTCCTGGTTTCCAAGACACTAAACCTTAAAGATCCTCAGTTTTGTAAAATGTAATGAAAGTTTATGTGATAAAAAGGAGGGATTCTATACATATAATGTTAGAGAAACTAGATTTTGTGGGTTTGTGTGATTTGAGTGGGTTTGTGTGATTTGAGCATCGATTCACCAAGGAGATGCACCCCCCAGAGACCCACATGGAACAACCTTTGCATTGCATGGGTCAGTATAAACGTCTAACAGACTCTTCCCCATCATCCCTTCACCAAAACTAGGCTTGAATCCTTTACCATTATCTCCAGAAACCAAAACCTTTTATTGTTCATGGTACCTGGTCCCTCACCAACCAGAAGGTGTAGAATGGCCTGATATCATACAGGAACTGCAAAAAATGACCCAATAATTAAACCACAAAACCTTATTGCATCAAATATATTCCCCCACTGTAATCCAAATATAATCCATAGGCACTCTCAAGACATAAATGTCCCTAGAAATGCGAGGAGAAATAGGGTGATAAACTGATCGGGTTCTACTATTAGAACAGAAATATCTACCAACGTGATTCCCTAACATGCGTATAATCACTGGATTTTGATAAGGTAAAGTGATATTGGATAAACTAAACCGAATCACTACTGTTGGAACGTCGCACACCTAAATAGATAGAACTGGTAGCCATTTCAACTACGGGGGGGGGGCACTGGACTACGCCATGACTAGATCTTCCTCCGAAGAAAACAGAATCAAGATATTTGTTTTATGAAGTAGACCAACTATTTCTCAATCTTGATACCACCAAGAGTCAATCATTATCTTATCAAAGGTGTCCAACGAAGGGAAAAACTACTTAAAACACACAATAAAGGGATATTAAGAAGAGACAATGTTGTGTTGTACTCTTAGGTTGATAGAAAAAGTTTTGGAACTCCATTAAACAGATTTGGGACCTTTGGGTGAAGAGATTGAGGGAAAGTAGGAGTAAATCGGGGTTGGAGAAAGATGAGAATGAATGAGAAGCCACCTAGAAGTGTTCACAATAGGTTTTTTTTCTTCTGATATTGGGATGGGTTTGAAATAGGTTTGGTTTCTTTTAACTATATTGAGACACTTTTATCAGTTTTTATTATTTAAGCGCTAAGAAAAGGCATATTTATCAGTGATTTTTTAGTATTGATAAAGGTAGGTCTTTATTAGTGCTAAAGTTTTAGCTCTAAAAAATATTACTTTTATTAGCGCTTTTTATAGCATTGATAATTTCAAATCTTTATTTGCGCTAAAAAAGTGATGATAAAGATTTCTTTTATTCGTGCTTATTAATTAAGAGCTGATAAAGGATATATAATTATAATTATAAATAATTTTTTTGTAAATATATATATACATAATCAATATGTATAAATATAAATATAATAAATATATTCCATATTTTAATATATTTATTATAATTTTATAATTATTTAAGTATATAATTTTTTTATTTATAATTATATAAATATTTTTTAAAAATAATATTTATATAATTATATATATTTAATAATTATATATAAAAATAAATATAGTAAATATATTGATTATTTAAGTAAATGTATTATAAATTTAATAATTATTTAAATATATATAATTATTTAATTTTAATTATTTAAATATATATAATAATTTTTTTGAAATTATATAAATACTTTTTAAAAATATTTATTTATTTATAATTATAAATATATAATTTTATAAATATAGTACGTAAATTTTTAAATATATTAATTTATTAATATTTTTTATAGATATATTTTTTAACAATATTACTGAATTTCTAATTTTAAGTGCATGTGTGTTAAAAATGAGTGAAATTGAATAAGTTAAAAATAAGTACACTTTAATAATATTAAAGAAAATGGATAAGTTTTATGTGTGTACATTGAATATAAAAAAGCATTAATTACGCATATGTGAAATCAATATAATACACATTATGATATATGTTAAATTCAAAAATCAAACGACATTCAATTATATGTCCATTAGTCTATGCAATTAGTCAGTAGTTTTAATTCAGATTAATTTTAAATTATAACCTATTATTCACAAAAAATAGAGCATAAATATTTTATAATATTTAAATCATATTTATATACATTAATATATATCTTTATATATAATATATACTATTTGTTAACATTATCAATAATCAAATAATTAATAAAATGTTTAATATTTTTATCAATTTACTTATATTTGATTTTGATTTGTTTAATTTTCATTTTTTATATATATATATTTAATGAATATTATTTATTAGTATTCCTAATTTATATATTGTATAATCAATTTATTCATTTTAATAAATAATTATTTAATTAATAAATTTTTTAATATTTTTTTAACAAACTCATTTTTATTTTTATTAATTTAATTATTTCAATTTATTTATTCAAACCTTTATTATCCCTGAAAGGGTGTTCATAAAGTACTCCTTTATGAGCGTTAAAAATATAGCACTGATAAAGGGAACCCTTCATCATTGCTAAAAATAATCCCCTGATAAAGGGAAGCCTTTATCAATGCTAAAAATAAAACACAAATAGAGGGTATCCTTTACCAACACTAAAAATAAAGCCCTGATAAATGAGATCTTTATCACCACAAAAAAAGTGCTAATAAAGTTTTAAATTTATCTGTACTTTATTTAGTGCTGATAAAGATTCCATATGTTAGTGCTTTTTTCTAATGCTGATAAATACCAGTGCTGTTAAACACCAGTTTTGAGTAATGACCGTGGTTAAGAAATGTTAAAGTTACCACTCACTAAAAATTAATTTTTCTTATTAAACCAAAAATTTCATATTAATTACAACTGTGTATTTCCATTTTTCAAAATTCAAAACTCATATGTGGCCAAAATTAATTTAAAATTAACCTCATTGACAGATCGAGAAAATGGGTTTTTATAGTAAAAACTTTCAAAAGTTTAACAAGTTTTTATTTAAAATTTCAATTTAAAATTGATTCAAATGATTTACATTAGATTAATTTATCAAAACTTTATTTAATTATTATTTAAAACCAATCAAAAATATAATTTAACACTATGAATAAATTTGATGAAAGAGTAGTTTTCAATTAAAATGTATTATTTTTTTACTATTCAATAAAAAAATGAATCTTATCATAAAAAAGAAATCAACCAAAGTAAATTTTGATACTACTCTTTCAAATAATAAGTTAAATTTTTCTAGTATAACTTGTAAAAGTGTCAAAAACATGATTTAAAATAGGTGTGCCATCAAAATCCAACAAAAATACATTTTTAGAGGAATACTCATTTTATCCATAAAATTAAATTTTTTATTATATCATGTATAGAAAACATATAAGATTAATTTTAAACATAATATTTAATATATATTTAATTAATATTATCCAAAAAAGAGTGATTTTATTACTTTAAAACACAATTATTAGTATTTAAATAGTTTTTCATAAAAACAAATCCCCAATAATTGGTTTTTATTTTCATTGGTAATTAAGTTGGTAACCAATGAATCATTTTATGAACATTTGTAAAACTTATTATAATTATTTAGTTAATACTATTCATTCCCACTATTCAAATGACTTGGTTATAATGGTAATATTTGGATAATAATATTTAGTTGTTCGATTAAGCTCGATGTGGCATATCATGTTCGCTATAGTGTTTCCTTTTTAAAAAATCAAGATATTGTAGATATATTAAAATATAAATATTATTTTGAAATGAAAAATATTTATCTTTATAATTTATTTTATTTTTAATTTTTAGTGAAGAAATAAGTATATTAAATAATTACACTACACTATTGTGGTAATTATTTTATTAATGGAAATAAAAAATATATGTTATTAAAAATATTAAAATATATATAATTTGAGATAATAAATATTAATAAAAAAAATTTCTAGAATACCTTGAACCCTTATATATATAAAAAAATATTTTTTTCTAAGTTAACTTGTTAACTTGATATTGTTTGAAGTCCAAGTAATGAATTGTGTCAAAATTTACACTAATGATATTTTGTCAAAATAATATTTTATTAAATTATTTAAAGTTGTAAAACCTTTTAAAAATACAAAATAATTATAATATAGTCTATAATTTTATAAATTATTCATTTATAGTCTAATTGACAAAAAATAAATAATAACTATAACCTTTTAATTTTAAAAAATGTGTTACGATAGTTAAAATTAAAATATGTCAATTAAGGGTTAATCAAAATGATAAGTTTTAAAATAATAATAAAAACATTTTAAAAATATATCATTTGATGATATTAAAAATTTATATCATCATGGATTCGAATCCATATACTTTTGGAGATATTTTTAAGGATATTTAATTTATTGTAAATTTATATTTTTTTGAAATTTTAAAAGTTCCCATCACCTCAATTATAAATGGGAACCTCCTCCATCACTTATTCACATCACTTTGAGCCTTCAGGCATTAGAATAACCTAAAAGTGTATCTGGTAAGCTTTCATAGACACGTTAAATAGGTTCTTGTCTTCTCAAAAGAGAAACCCTTGTGTCCCTAAGAGGAGAACTAAAAGAAGTTCACCAAAGAAGAGGTAATCATCTTTACTGAATTTTTCATGTATATTTATTATTCTAATTACTCTTCATGTGTTTCCATTATAAAGTAATAAATACAGTATAATTTATATTCTAAGATGTTATTATGATTATGAAATAACCATATTTCACCTTTTAACCCTCCTATAAAAAATGAAAGCAACACGAATGCATACATATGACTTACCGTCACCACGTCACTTTGTAATATATTTTTTCATCATCACTTTACTTGGATGGTTATAATAATGGAAATAATATATAAATATATATGATAATTATAATATTATATTAATATACCATCCATTTACTTACCCTTTCACTATTAAGGGAATGATATCATCTCTCGTGCGTACGTACGACCCAACATCTCCATAGTGCGATGCAATTCATTTTCCATTATCATAATTCAAGAATGAAAATATAAATGTATATAATGAGTGAATATGATATATATATTTATTTAATATAATTATTTATATTATTGTACTATATCCTATGAATAAAAATTGAGACTTATACGATAAAACATGCATAGGAAAATGAAGTAGATAACACCTGAAAGAATGGTAAAAATGTAATATTATTAACAAATAGGTGGTAATATGAGCATAATATATGATATTATAAATATTAATATGTTTCTATAATAAATTTATAACATTATTTAAATAATTAAATAGGAGTTTCATATACGTATGATGGAAATATGACCTAAGGTATGATTTAATTTCACAATCTCATTTTTTCTGGATTTTTTATTTGTAAGTATCTATTGGGAAATATTTCTATTCCATGTACTTATTTAATTAAAATATTTTCAAAAATATTTTTACTATTCTTATAGAAAATTTTAATTCTATTTTAACACATGTGTGAATTTTTAATAAATGTATTGAAAGGAATTTTTTTTATTCTTTTTACAAATGAGGTACATTGTGACTTTTTTAAAAAAAATATAAAAAGAATGTTTTTTAACTTATAAGGAATGAATGGATTTTTATCCCTTTCATGACGTCATAATGACTTGAATATTCTTTAATAATATTATAAGTTTATTTTCAAATAAAATGTTTTCTTTTATAATTATGTGGTGTTAAAAGAAATGATATCCAAATGAAAAGGATATTTTCTCAAGAATTATTTCAAGTGAACATTAAAAATGATTTTTCATTTAATATAACATTATTTTATATTATTTATAATTTAATAGGGATATGATACAAGGATACCATTTATATTATTTCTCTAAATGTTTTATGTTTATGATGGAATAAGGTGTATGAATTCCATTTGTTTTTCTATAAGTTCTGTTGCGATTAAATATTTATGAAAACAATTTCTTTTTATGGGTTTTGTTATGATGAATGCATTATGTTATTAGGGAATATATATATATAGTTTTTATTATGTAATAGTTGGGAACTATATCTTCCTTCAATTCATTAGTTAAATATTTATTTCTTAAGTTATAAAAAATGGAATGGGAAGTAAACTTAGTTTAGTAACGAAGGGCTAGAACAGGGAGTGAACATGATTCAATAATGGAATTTTTCATCTATGATAGTATTGGTAGTGAGCATTAGCTAACATGAAAATGATTTTCTATAATTATGCATATTCCAAAATTTAAAGTCTTTTGTTAGAATCCAATGAATTATGTTTTGTATAATTTATGTCTTATGAACTTCTATGATTTAGTCCATAAGTGAATATCATGATCCTTGATATGTAGGATATACTTTTCAAAAGTTATTTTCATGTTATTAACCCCCTGTGATTATGTTATCTTTCTTTATTACCCTTACTAAGCATCTAAGATCACCCTTTTATAATGTTACTATTCCCTGGGATATGAAAAATGGTATTAAGTAAGATGTGTCAAAAAGTGTCCTAGTTATGAAGGAATAAATAGGAGAAGATGTAGATGTTTTATTAATTAGTTGTTTATGTTTCCATGTTTCCTAATGCACTAAATATATAAATTTCTCACCTTGTTTTTAAATTATGTAATGAATATTCTTTTATTTATATGTAATATTTATAATTGAAAAGTATTGGCCATAATGGTTGGTATTAAATCAAAGTTTAGTTAACCTTTGGAAACTTGGATGAGAGAAAATTAGTTAGATCCCTAAAGATTAGTCTATTTATAGGATACAATCATAGAGTTTAGGTGATGTTAAAAAATAACATAGGGTTAAACCTAAGGTGTTCTGACTTGAAATTTATAAGTAATTTCACATTATTTTGTAGTTTTCCCACTACGATTAGTGTTTCTCACACTATTATTTTTGGTTTTAATCAATGGATATCAACTAAAGGAACCATGTTAATGTTGAATGCGAAGGGAAATGAAATGATTTTACTCCTCAAAAAATGAATTTTATAGGATATAAAATGAAAAATATTATTTCTATGATCACAAAAACTTTCCCAAGATATAGAATCATCCTAGACTTCCAAACGAGCAAAGGAAGGGACAACATTCTATTGAGTCCTTCATGAGGTAGCATCCACTTTCTTTCAGTGGGTCTTCTAATTCGTTAGTCTATGAATAATGGTTCATTATGACAAGAAATATATTTTCATTTATCCATGTATATAACATTAGAAATTAATTTTATAAGTCTATCATTTTGAATCTGAAGTGGATAAATGATGGAATATCATGAAGAGTACGAGGCAACAAGCTGAAAATGACTCCACATAATGGGACAAGTTCAAGAAATTATTTTTCAATAATTACATTTATTGTATTATTAAAATGAAGCTATAGAATAAGTTTCTCAAGATTAAGAAAAATGATGATGAATTTTTTGGTACCTACAAGTCAATGTTTACAAAACATGCAAGGTACCCTTCTATAATTATCACCCAACTTGAGAGTAATATTGATCGATTATTCAATGGATTAAAACCAAGTATTTGAAGGGTGTTAACCATAAGGTATTTTAGTAGCTACAAGGAAATAATTTGATATTATCTTAAGGTTTATATGGAGTTTGGAGTTTCTTATCAATCCTATGGTTTTGATAAGAAGAGAAACATGGAATTCAAGGGAAAATCTAAAAACCATAGTGAAAAGAATATGATATTTACTTTATTCTCAATGTGTTTAAAGAAATATAGGGAAAAATATATTAAGGGGAAAATTAAATGTTATAAGTGTGAGAAAGAAGGTCATCGGGTAACTAACTGCCAAAGTGATGGAAAAAAGAGAGATAATGATGAAAATAGAGAAAAGAATACACAGAACGTACCTCCAACACTTTAATTCTTGAAGTGAAAGGAAAATGAGAAATATGCTAACCAATGCATAAATATGGGGCCTATCGATGACGATTGATGTCCCCAATCTCTTAAGGACAAAGAAAAAGGAAAATTGAATGTGATCACTATTGGTTATATAGAGTATGAAAGTAAATTGGTGAAAGGTACACTTACCATCTATTCTATAGCAGCTGATGTTTTATTTGATTATGTATTCACACACGATTTTATTTATAAATAATTTTTTAATGGTTTTAATATATTAACATAACAATTATACATTTAAATAGATGTGAAATATCTTAATGGCATAATAGCTACATCACAATTTTATAATTCTTCTATGGTTGAAGTTTGTAGGAACGTGCTTTCTAAAAATCTTGTGATCCCTCCTTTAGTTGAATTCGATGTTATTCTTGCCATGTACTAGATTTATATATATGGATCTCATATAAATTTATAAGTAATCAAAGTCTCATTTTATATTTCAAATGAATATATGACCATCTATCGACACAAGGATTAATATAAACATATGGTGGAAATTACTTCCATCTTGTGGGTTTCAGTTTCTATAAATTAATTTTATCTATCTCAGATGGTTGGGGAGAAACTCACCATTAATGATACACCTATTTTATTCCAGTTTTTAATGACTTTTTGATGAATTTATAATTCATGCACTGAATTTTGAAATTTAGTTTTCATTTGAACTCGTATCAGGTGTAATTCTTATTTTAATGAATCCTTATACACAATTGAGCTACAAGAATTGAAGAAAAAACTCCAAGGTAGTATTAAAAATGAATTCTTTTTCCCTAGTGTATCACCTTGGGGTGTGCTTATTATTTTTTTTAAGAATAAACATGGATCAATGAAACTCTTCTTCGATTATCAAGAATTTACCAAGATCACTATCAATAACAAATATAATATTCCCTATATTGATGACTTATTTGATCAATTATGTAGAGATCATTAATTATCCTAGATTAATATTCATTGTAGATATCATAAATTGAGATCCATGATGGTTGATATACCTTGTATGATATTTTGTTGAAGGTATATACACTATAAATTTATAGTGACGAATTTTAGTCTTACTAATTACTTTACTATCTTCATGGATTTAATGAATAGAGTCTTTGGAGACTATATTGATTATTTTATGGTAGTATTTATAAAATATATTCTTATATATTCAAAGAGTAAGGAAGAACATGTAGATAACTTAAGGATTGTACTAAAAACCCAAATAAAGGAGAATCGTTATTAAAAATTTACCAAGTATTAATTTTTCCTTCAAAATGTTTCATTTTTGGGTCATATAATCTCACGAGATGGGATATATGTTAATCTATTTAAGATGGAAGTTATTAAATATTGTCTTAGACTAACATCAGTAACTTAGATCCAAAATTTCCTTTGTTTTCCTAGATTTTATTGATTTTTTGTGAAATATTAATCACGATTATCTAATATAGTAACCAAGTTGACTCATAAAAGAGTTAAGTTTATATATATGGAATAATTTGAAGAAAATATCAAGAAGTTTAAAATAAGGTTAGTCTGTGAACCTATGCTCACACTACCCTATAGGTTATAAAGGTTTATAATCTACATTGATGCATCAAATAAGGCACTTGGATATGTTTTAATGAAAAAATGTCATGTTGATATATTATTCCACATGAAAATTGAAAATACATGGAAAAAATTATCCAACTCATTTTTTCAAGTTAGATATAGTTATTTTTGTATTAAAGATATGAAGGAATTATATTTATAGTGATAGGTGTGACATATATACTGATCATAAAAGTTTGAAGTATCTTTTCACTCAAAATGAACTTAATATACACAAAATAAGATATTTGTAGTTGATTAAATACTATGAATTATCTATACATTACCACCCTAGGAAAGAGAACAAGGTTGAAGATGCTTTGAGTTAACGAACCATGCCTTCCTATTTATGATGAGGATCCGAAGAGATCCAATATTTTTTGACTTTCAAAGGGTGGATCTAGAAATCATAAATCAAGGTGAGAAATACTATCTAGATAAAATGAATGTTAAACCACCTATACAAGTGAATATTAAGGAGGTGTAGAAGGAATATGTAGAGCTACAAAAAAGGTGACAAATTTTCTTGATATGAACTGTGATCTTGATGAAATAATAAGGTATAAAAGATGTGTTTTTATCCATACCATGCTAGAATTAAATAAGGAGCTATGGGATGAGGCACACAGTTCATCGTTATCTATTCATAATAAAAGCCCAAATATGTATAGGGACATGAAAGAGTATTTATGATGTGATATCATGAAGAAAGATATTGAAAATTTTGTTTCTCTGTGCTTAGTTTGTCAGGAAGTTTAGGAGGGGGAGAGAATAATAAAGAGATGTTACGACCATTACCCATACTAGAATGGAAAAAGAAAAACATCACTATATAGTTCTTCATAATATTTCCCAAAAAATATAAAAAACATATTTCTATATGGGTTATAGTTTATCTCTTTATGAATTTAGAACACTTTATTCCTATCAAATAGTATTTATCTTATGATCAGCTTCACAAAATATATATTAATGAAGCGGTGAGATTTCATGGAGTACCATTTTCCATTATATCTAATTGGGACCCAAGGTTTACGTATAAGTTTTGGAGAAGTATTCAATAGGATCTAGATACAAAGTTAAATCTTAGCACTACTTATCATCTACAGATAGATGGTGATTTTGAGAGTAGAATTAAAACTCTAGAAGTAATGTTGAGAGCTTGCTATATGGATTTCAAAGGTGGTTGGGATAAACTCCTACCTTTGGTAGAATTTTCTTAAAACAATATCTTTCACTACAATATTCAGATAGATCCTTATGAAGCCCTCTATGGTAAGAAGTTCAGAACTCAAACATACTAGAATGAAGTTGGAGAAACAAATCTATTGAGACTTGATACAGTTTAGGAAATGGTAGATAAGGTAAGATCTATGCAATATCACATAAGAGAATCTCAGATTCAACCAAAATGTTATGCTGAAAATCAATGAAAATACTGAGAGTTTGACATGGGTAAGAAGGTATTTCTATGAATATCTAAATAGAAGAGTGTAAGTAGATTTGAAATTAAGGTAAAGCTAAACCTCTGTTATACAAGTCCTTTTGAAATTCTTGATCATGTTGGGAAGGTAGCTTATAGATTGGTGCTTCCTCTGAATCTCTCTCAATTTCATGATGTGTTCCATGCATCTCTATTGAAAATGTTCATACATGATCCTTCACATGTAATAAACTCAAAAGTCATATCTCTAGAGATAGATATTTTTTATGAAGAACATCCAATAGAGATTCTGGATTTTAAAGAAAAGTTCTACGAAATAAAACTACTCATTTGGTTATTGTTTTATGGTGATACCATCAATTTTAGTAGGCTATGTTGGAACCTAAGTATGCGATGAGGAAGACGTACCTTAATTTGTTTATATCCAAGTGATTAATATCTAGGGATAAACTCATCTTAAGGAGGTAGAATGTAACACCCAAATATTTTTATGAATTTTTTCTCTTTAAATAATTTAATAACTTACATTGCATGCAACGCCGTGTTTAAATGAGCTGCAAGACACTGTTAGTATAAAATGACATTTATAACCCATCTATAAAATTTGTGGGAATATATATGAATTTCTAATTTATGAAATAATTATAATGGTACAACAGAATATTAATGTATTGGTAATTACTTATAGAATAATCACACAATTTTTAGTAAAATAACATTATTCTTCAAACATACGTTAAATGAGGTTATATTAATTTTATGAATGAATATTATTTTTAATAGTTATATAATATTTATTTGAAAATTTTAATTTAATTTTACAAATTTTAATATAAAAATTATGTTTTTATAATTTTTTGAAAACATTTATTTTTTAAGTAATACTGAAAATACTGATTTTTATTAAGAACTATATTTTCTATTAAAGGATTTACAAGATAAAATTATTTTTTGGAGTAGTTTTAATTTTTAAATAGTTGATTTTTGTTTAAAATAATCTAATTGTGGTTTTTTAAAATCATTTTATACATGAATTTATTATAAAAACATTTTATGTTTGAAAACTGATTTTTTTTTTTATAAAATAGTTTATTCATGGAGTTTTTATTTTAAATTCTATAACTTTTGTGTTTCTAATTTTGAAAAATGGAAACCAAATTTATATTTAAATGGTCCAAATTTAGTGAATAGTTCTATTTTAATTTTTGGGCAATATTAATCACAATCTTGGTAAATTTGTTTCCATGGTAAAGGGTAGATTTGGCAATTTAGGTTAAAAATAAAATGATAAAGACTATAAAATGAACAAAAAATAGTCCAAAATTTTATTAGATGAAGATAATTCAACCCATATCACCAAAGTATCTAAATTAAGTTTTGTAATGGAAACTTTTCCAATAAAATGACTTATATAATATTAAAATCCAATAAAGTCACAAAACATCACTTTCTTTGTATTAAATATGCCTTCTGTGTCCATAGTGGGAAAAGGATATATTATGAAAGAATATAAATTTTAATTTTTAACATAATAAAAATAGTTTCATGATATATTTTTTTTTGACATTTTGGTCCACATAGATTAGATTATGATATTTATAATATTCTATTTAATAAAATTCAAAGTTGTGACATTCATGTTTTAAATACTATATCATTTTTCATATAGGGTTATAAAAAAATATATTATAATATAAATAGTATCATGAAAAAAATAATATTTATATTAATCATGGTATTTTATTTTTAATTTTTAGTGAATAAATAAGTATATTACATAATTATACAGTGATGATGTCAAAATTATTTTATTAATGAAAATATCAAATAAATGTTAATAAAAATGTTAAAATATATATAATTTGAGATAATAAATGTTATAAAATAATTTTATAAAATATTTTCTCAAAATTTAACTTTTTATATTGATATTTTTAAAAGTCCAAGTAATGAATATTGTCAAAATTAAAACTATGGATATTATTTTAAAATAATATTTTATTAAATTACTTAAAAATAACAATTCAACCTAATTTTTTTTGAATTAATTATAATATGGTCTAAAATGTTATAATTATTTATTTATGGTCTAATTGACATCACATAAGTAAATAAGAACAACCTTTTAATGTTGAAAATATTGCTACCATTGTTAAATTTTAAATAGGTTAACTTACTGTTAATCTAAATGGTAAGGTTTAAAATAATTCCACAACTTTTATAAAATATATTGGTTTATGATATTAAAAATTTATCTCATCTTATATTATAATCAATTTCCTTTTATGGTTATTTTGATTGAGATTGATTTTATTATAAATTAATATTATTTATAAATTCTAAAAGTGCTCATCACCTGAATTATAAAAGGGAACCTCCTACATCTACACTTCACATCAAATTGAGACATAAATCCTGAAAATATCCTTATTATTTATTTTTTAAACTTCCTTATACACATTATAGTGGTTCTATATTCTCAAAATAAAACCCTAGTGTCTTTAAGAGGATATCTAAAGGAATTTCTCCAAAGAAGTGGAAATCATCTTCACCAACTTTTAAATTATATTTATTTTCTACTTTCTATTCATGCTTTGTTTCTATTATAATGTAATAAATCCTTCTCATTTATATGATTATATTAAATTATTATTATGAACAAATTTATTCAACTTTTTATCCCTCATATAAAAAACAAAAGTATCATGCTTGCGTAGATATGACTTACTGTCTCGATGTCATAGTGTAATATTTTTTATAACCACTTTTATAAGTTGGGTATAATAATGGAAATAATATATATATATATATGTGTGTGTGTGTGTGATAATTATAAAATTATATTAATATAACATCTACTTCTGTACCCTTTCACCATTAAGGGAATGATGCCATCACTCGTGCGTAAGTACGACCTACCGTCTCCATAACGTGATACGATTCATTTTCTATCTTCACCATTCAAGAATGAATATATAAATTTTTATAATGATTTAATATAATATATATTACCTTAATATAATTATTTATATTATTTTACTATATCCTATTCATAAGAACTAAGACTTATATGATAAAAAGAGCATATGAAAATGAAGCAGTTAACACCCAAAACAAGGGTAATAATAAAATATTATTAACAAATTAGTGGTAAGATGAAGATCATATATGATATAATAAATATGAATATTGTTTTTGAAAATAAATTAATAACAATATTTATACCAATAGAAAAGAGTTTCAGATATATACGAAAGAAAATCAGACATGTGGTAAGGGTTAATTTCAAAATATCATTTTATTCGGGATTGTTTATCTGTAAGTACATACCGAGGAATATTTTTCTTCCTTGTACACATTTCCTAAAAATATTTTGAGAAGTATTTATAATATTATTATACAAATTTTTAATGTAATTATTACCCATCTATTATTTTTTGCTAATTTTTTTTGTAAGGAATCTTTTTTTAATTTTCCAAATGTGGTAATTTGGGACTTTTTTAGATAAAATATGAAAAAAATGTTTTTTCAATATATTTGACATGAATGGATTTTTCCAATTTCATGACATCTTAATGAATTAAAGATTCCTTTATAATATTATAATGCTACTTTCAAAGATAATGTTTTCTTTTATAAATTATTTCCATTAATTGTTTTTTCAAAATTGAAAGGATATTTTCCACAAGAATTATTTATAGTGATATTTCAAAATCATTTTATATTTCAGGAAAAAATTATTTATTGTTATATATGATTTAATAGGGATATTATACAAGGATACCATTCTTATTATTTATTTAAATGGTTTATTTTTATGTTGAAATTATGTTTATGAATTTTTTGTATATTTAATAAGTTAATTTGGGATGAAATATTTATGAAACCCATTTATTTTTATAGGTTCTAATATGAGGAATACATTATTTTATTTTTAAAACATATGTATGATTTTCATTATGTTCAGTGTGAACTATATATATCTATAATTAATGAGGTAAATATTTATACTTCATGATATATAGAGGACTACAATGGGAAGTAAACACAGTTTAATTATACTGGGCTAGAACGTGGAGTGAACATAGTTTAGTAAGGAAAATTTTCCTCTACGATGGTCTTGGAAGTTATATTTTACTAATATGAAAATGATTTTCTATGCTTATGTATAGGCCACAATTTCAAGTCTTATTTTATACTCCCATGAATTATTATATTTATAATTCATGTCTTATGAACTACTACGATTTATTCCATAACATAATATCACGATCCTTGATATATGGGATATACTTTTCAAAAGATATTTTCAAGTTCTTATGACCTTATGCTATTGTTTTCTCCTTTGATTACCATTTTTGAGAATATAATATCACCATTTTCTTTTGTTTCATTTTCCCAGTATATAAATAACGGTGTTAAGTATGTTGTTTCAATAAGGGTTCAAGTTATGTAGGAATAAGCAGGGGATGATATAGATGTTTTATGAATGAGTCTATTATGTTTACATGTTTCCAAAGATACTAAAACTATACGGTTCTAGATTTTTTATGTAATGTAATGAATATTTTTATATTTATATGTAATGTCTTTAATTGAAAAATACGGTTTTTTTATAGTTGGTATCATTGAATGGTTTAGTTTACATTAGGAAACTAGGTTGAGAAAACCTTATTAAGAACCCTATGGATAAGTCAAAGTATAAGATACAATCCTCGAGTTTTGGTGATGATCATAAATATTCTAGGATAAAACCTAAGGTGTACTAAATTGAAATTTTATAAGTAATTTCCCTTGATTATGTTATTTTCCTACTAAGATTAGTATTTCTCATACTATACTTTTGGGTTTTAGTCAATAGCTAAGACTCTAAGGAACCACTTTAATGATGAATGTGATGGGAAATACAATGATTATCATCCTAAGAAACTGAATGTTGTGAGATATATAATGAAAAATATTTTTTCTATGTTCACAGAAATTTCGAAAGATATGAATCATGATAGACTTCCAAGAAAACAAAGTAGGTTACAACATTATGTTGAGTCCTTCATGATGCATCATCCGACTTCTTTCAGTGGATCTTTTGATCCACTAGTGGATCAAAAATGGATTAGCACAACTAAAATTTTAATTTCGTTTCTCAAATATTTAGAACATCTGAAAGTAATTTTGGTAGTCTATCATTTGGAAGGTGAATCATATAAATGGTGGAATCTCCTCAATAATACATGTAAATAAGATGAAATTTACTCCATGAAATTGGATTAGTTCAATAAATTATTTTTAAAAAATTTCTTTCCTTGTATTATTTGAACGAAGATAGAGAATAAGTTTATTGAGTATATGAAAAAGTAAGATGAATCTATTGGTACATATGAGGAAAGTTTGCAGTACTTACAAGGTATGCTTCTGGAAATATCATCCATCCCGATAGTAAGGTTTTTCTGTTCTTCAGTGGCTTAAAACCAAGTCTCCAAAGGGAATTATCCAAAAGGGACTTTAGTAGATATGAGTAAATTTTTTAATGTGCTCTCAAGGTCAAGATAGAGATTAGAGTTACCAATCCATCCTATTGGTTTGATGAGAAGAGAAAAATGTAATTCAATGGAAAATTTAAATCCTAGAGTGAAAAGAATATGATCTTTCCTTTATGATAAAAGTGTTTAAAGAAATATGGATGAAACTATATTAATGGAACTATTAAGTGTTTTAAGTGTGGGAAGAAGGTCATATACCAATTGATTGTTGAAGTGATGGGAAAAAGATAGCTAATGACGAGAATAGAGAAAATGATACACAAAATTCACCTCCCACATTTCAATTCTTTAAGTGAAAATAAAATGGGAATTATGCAAACCAATTCCAAAATCCAAGAGCTATCAATTATAATCGATGTAAGTAACCTACTAAGGACAAACACAAATGAAAATTGCATGCGGTCACTATCGGTGATTTGGTGTATGATAATGTGGTGGTAAATAGTACACTTACCATCCAATCTAAAGAATATAATGTTTTATTTTATTTTAGTTTCACCCAAAATTTTATTTCTAAAGATTTTTCTAAGGGTATCACCATATTACCTCAATAATTAGATATTGAGTTAGCAGTAAAAACCCATAATGGCATAATGTTCACATCACAAGTTTATCATTATTCTCTGGTTGATGTTTTTGGGAAAGTGATTCCTACAAATCTTGTGATCATTCCTTTAGTTGAATTTGATATGATTCTTTGCATGGATTTTCTTTCACTATATAGATCTCATATCAATTATCGAGTAAGGGATGTCACATTTCATATTTTGAATGAACTAATGATCATCTATTGATGTAAAGAAGAATATTAACTTTTATTGAAAGTTACATCAATCTAGTGGGTATTAATTCCTCTAAATTAAGGTTATCCATCTCAGATGGATACATAGAAACTCAACATTAAGAGAACACTTATTATATGGGAGTTTTTTGATGTCTTTATAGAATAATTTCTAGGTCTTCCATTGAATTGTGAAGTTGAGTTTTTAATAAAACTCATACTGTGTGGTATGATTATTTTAAATAATCCTTATAGAGTGGCCCCATTTGAGTTATAGGAATTGAAGAAGCAACTCAAAGAGAATGTTCACAAGGGATTCATATTACATAGTGAATCACGATGGGGTGCACTTGTTCCATTTTTAAAAAGATATATGGATCAATGAGACTCTTCATTGAATATCAAGAACTTAACAAGAGCACTATCAAGAAAAAATATCCTCTCCCTCGTATTGATGAATTATCTAATCAACTATATGGAGCACAATACTTTTTCAATATTGATTTTTGTTCTAGGTATCATTAATTATGATTCAAAATAAGGATATACCTAAGATAAAATTACATACATATATGGATAATATGAATTTATTGTGATGCCTCTTGGTCTTAATAATTCCCCTACTATATTCATAGATTTAATGAATAGAGTCTTTAGAGACTATCTTGATCCTCTTGTGGTAGTATTTATAGACAATATTCTTGTATATACAAAGAGAAAGGAAGAACATGAAGATCAATTTAGGAATATGCTGAAGTCTTTGATAAAGGAGAATCTATATGTAACATTTACCAAGTATGAATTTTGGGTTAGAAAAGTTTCTTTTTTGGGTCACATAATCACAAGGGAGGGGATATATATAGATACAAAAAGATGAAAGTTATTGAAAATTGGTCTAGACCAATAATGGTAGTTGATATCCGATGTTTTATTATTTTGACTAGATATTATCAACATTTTGTGAAATATTTATCATGATGATCTAATCCACTCACTAAGTTGACTAGTAAAGGAGTCAAGTTCATATGGATTGAGGAATATGAAGAGAATTTAGAGGAGTTGAAAAGAATGTTAATCAATGCACTTGTGCTCATACTACCATATAGGGGTGGAAGGTTTGTGGTCTATAGTGATTAATAAAAGAAAGGGATGGGATGTGTTCTCATTAAACATGATATGTTGATAGCTCTTTCCATACGTCAACTGAAAATCAATGATAAAAAGTACCCAACTCATGATTTGGGGTTAGTTGTAGTAATATTATCATTATATATATATGGAGGCATTAACTTTATAGAGAAATGTGTGAGATATATACTGATCATAAAATTTTAAATATTATTTTCACTTAAGAGGAGATGAATATATTCCAAATAAGATGGTTGGAGTTGATTAAATATTATTACTACTCAATACATTACCACCATGGTAAAGAGAATAAGGTGGAATATGCTTTGATTCAAATGTACAATGCTAGCCTATCTATAATGAGAATAAAAAAGGATCCAATATTTTTAGATTTATAAAGGATTGATCAAGAAATATTAATGGAAGGGTAGATATATTAATTGGATCAAATGAATGTTTAACCACCTATACAATTGAAGATTAAGGAGGCGTAGAAGGAAGATTTAGAGATACAAAAGAAGGTCAGAAATGTTCTTGAGTTAAAATTTTATTATGATTGAATAATAAGGTTTGGTAACCATGTTTGTATCCCTCCCATAACTTAATTAACGAAGGATCTCTTCGATGAGGCACACAGTTCATCATTCTCTATTCATCCTAGAGGTATACAGATATATAAGGACCTGAAAGAGTATTTATGGTGGGATTGAATGAAGATAGATATTGCAGAATATGTTTCTCGATGCTTGGTTTATTAGTAATTTTTATGTGAGAGATAGAAGACTATGAGGTTATTACAACCATGACCCACACTAGAATGGAAATGGGAAAACATTGCCATAAATGTTTTCATAGGACTTCCCAAAAAATATAATCATATTGCCATATTGGTTATATTTTATCACCTTACAAAGTCGAAACACTTCATTTCTATCAGATATGTTTTATCTCTTGACCATATTTCTATAATATATATTACATAAGTTGTGAGATTTCAATGAGTGACACTTTAAATTATATATAATTGGGACCTGTGTTTTACCTCATTGTTATTTAGAAATATTCTATAGGATCTAGATATAGAGTTATGTTTTATCAATGCTTATCATCCTTGAATAAATGGCTAGTTTGAGAGGAAAATTCAAACTCTAGAAGACATTTTTATAGCTTCCTCTTTGGATTTCAAAGGTGGTTGGGATCAAAACCTACCCTTGCTATAATTGTCATACAACAATATCTTTCACTATAGTATTCAAATGGATCCTTTTGTGGCCATAAATAGTAAAAAATGAAGAAATCCAACAAGATGGAATGAGGTTTGGGAAATAAAACTATTGATACCAAATCTAGCAGATGAAATGATATATAAGTTTAGATCATTTCGACAACACATAAGATCATCTCATATTCGATAAGAAAGTAATGTTGACAATTGATGAAATGACCTAGAGTTTGAAGTGGGTGATAAGGTATTTCTACGAATAAATCTATGGAAGTGAGTAGTGAGATTTAGAAATAAGGGAAATCTCATCCCTAGATATATCGACCCTTTTGAAATTCTTGATCATGTTGGGAAGGTAGAATATAGATTGTCTCTTCCATCAAATATCTCTCAAGTTCATGATGTGTTCCATATATCTCTCATAAGAAAGTACATACCTGATCCTTCACATGTAATAAATTCTTAAGTCATACAGTTGGAGAAATATCATTCTTATGAAGAATAATAGATATAGATTCTGAATCATAAAGAAAAATTTCAATGAAACAACACCTATCGTATTATTAAAGTTTTATGGTGAAACTATCAATTTGAGGAGGCTATACGGGAACCTAAAAGATGTGATCAGACAGAGGTACCCTCATATGTTTATATCAAAGTGAGGGATTTTAAGTGGAAAAATTCATTTTAATGGGGGTATAATTTAACACTCAGATATTTTTATAGAATTTTTCACTTTAAATAATTTGATAGAACTACGGGAAAAATGGGTAATAGCGACGGGGTATTTGCGACGGGAATTATTCCCGTCGAAGATACCTTTCGCAAAGGAGTATTTGCGACGGGCAACTATTCCTGTCACAAATAGTTTGGCGCGAAATGCGCGCCAAACAACGCGAGGGTTATTTGCGACGGGGTTCCATCCCCGTCGCAAATAACCTGCGGCGGTTAAAGACTATTTGCGACGGGACTGCAATCCCGTCGCAAATACCCCGTCGGCAGGGGTTATTTGCGACGGGGCCCGTCGCAAATAACCGTTTTAATGCCGCCAATAATTAAATGCGGTCAGGGTTATCCGCGACGGGACCCGTCGCAAAAAAGCCTGTCGCAATTAATCTAACCTATAAATACTGCCAACCATTACAATTTTCTCACTCTCAACTCTCAACCATTCCTATTTTTTCGCTCTGATTCTTTTACGACTTTCAGTTGTAATTTTTTTTCCGACTTTGAAGATTCAGTTGGTGGTATTGTACAATTCCAGCGGCTCGACATTGACATCAAGTTTAAGGTTTTAATCTGAATTTTAATTTAATATTTATTTTATTTATTTAGTTTAAATTTTTAGAATTTTTTTTCTGATTTCTAATTAGAAATTATTATGAATAAGTGTTAATAATTAACAGTAATTAGAGACAATTAAACACTAATTAATTTAAAATAGTTAGCTGTATTTACAATTAATTAGCAGTAATTATGAAAAATTAAAATTAATATGAATTAATTAATATTAATTAGAAATAATTAACATTAATTAGTAATAATTTATAATAATTAACAATAATTAGTAATAATTACTAATAATTAGTAATAATTACTAATAATTCCCAATATTCAATAATTTGCAATATTTGTCAATATTTGTCAATATTTTTTCCAATAATTACCAATATTTACCAAGAATTCCAAATAATTGTTAATATTTACCAATAATTAGAAATAATTACCAATAATTAGGAATAATTACCAGTAATTATGAATAATTACCAGTAATTAGGAATAATTACCAGTAATTAAGAATAATTACCAATAATTAGGAATAATTACCAATAATTAGGAACAATTACAAATAATTACCAATAATTTCCAATAATTAGTAATAATTCGTAATGATTACCAATAATTAGTAATAATTACCAATAATTACCAATAATTTCCAATAATTACCAATAATTAGTAATAATTACCAATAATTAGTAATAATTACTAATAATTAGTAATAATTACCAATAATTAGTAATAATTAGTAATAATTACCAATAATTACGAATAATTAGTAATAATTAGTAATAATTAGTAATAATTAACAATAATTAGTAATAATTATTAATAATTAGTAATAATTTCCAATAATTAGTAATAATTTCCAATAATTAGTAATAATTTCCAATAATTAGTAATAATTACCAATAATTAGTAATAACTACCAATAATTAGTAATAACTACCAATAATTAGTAATAATTAGTAATAATTTCCAATAATTAGTAATAATTTCCAATAATTAGTAATAATTTCCAATAATTAGTAATAATTTCTAATAATTAGTAATAATTTCCAATAATTAGTAATAATTTCCAATAATTAGTAAAAATTTACAATAATTAGTAATAATTTCCAATAATTAGGAATAATTTCCAATAATTAGTAATAATTTCCCATAATTAGGAATAATTAGTAATAATTACCAATAATTATTAATAATTTGTAATAATTAGTAATAATTACCAATAATTAGTAATAATTACCAATAATTCGTAATAATTACCAATAATTAGTAATAATTACCAATAATTAGTAATAATTAGTAATAATTAGTAATAATTAGTAATAATTAGTAATAATTACCAATAATTATCAATAATTAGTAATAATTACCAATAATTACCAATAATTAGTAATAATTACCAATAATTACCAATAATTAGTAATAATTAAAAATAATTACAAATAATTAGTAATAATTATCACTAATTAATAATAATTCGTAATAATTATCACTAATTACCAATAATTAGTAATAATTAGAAATAATTACCAATAATTAGTAATAATTAGTAATAATTATCACTAATTAGTAATAATTCATAATAATTATCACTAATTACCAATAATTAGTAATAATTAGTAATAATTAGTAATAATTACCAATAATTACCAATAATTACCAATAATCACCGATAATTAGTAATAATTACCAATAATTAGTAATAATTACCAATAATTCGTAATAATTCGTAAAAATTAGGAATAATTACCAATAATTATGAATAATTCGTAATAATTAGTAATAATTAGTAATAATTACCAATAATTAGTAATAATTATCAATAATTAGTAATAATTTCAATAATTACCAATAATTAGTAATAATTACCAATAATTAGTAATAATTACCAATAATTAGTAATAATTACCAATAATTACCAATAATTACCAATAATTAGTAATAATTACCAATAATTAGTAATAATTACCAATAATTAGTAATAATTACCAATAATTAGTAATAATTACCAATAATTAGTAATAATTACAAATAATTAGTAATAATTACCAATAATTAATAATTAGTAATAATTACCAATAATTAGTAATAATTACCAATAATTAGTAATAATTACCAATAATTAGTAATAATTAGTAATAATTAGTAATAATTATCAATAATTAAGAATAATTAGTAATAATTACCAATAATTACTAATAATTAGTAATAATTAGCAATAATTACCAATAATTAGCAATAATTAGTAATAATTACCAATAATTAGTAATAATTACCAATAATTACCAATAGTTAGTAATAATTACCAATAATTACCCATAATTAGTAATAATTACCAAAAATTACCAATAATTAGTAATAATTAGTACTTATTATCAATAATTACCAATAATTAGTAATAATTGGTACTAATTATCACTAATTACCAATAATTAGTAATAATTAGTAATAATTACCAATAATTAGTAATAATTAGTAATAATTACCAATAATTTGCAACAATTAGTAATAATTACAAATAATTAGTAATAATTACCAATAATTACCAATAATTATTAATAATTACCAATAATTACCCATAAGTAATAATAATTACCAATAATTTCCAATAATTAGTAATAATTAGTACTAATTATCACTAATTACCAATAATTAGTAATAATTAGTAATAATTACCAATAATTAGTAATAATTAGAAATAATTACCAATAATTACCAATAATTAGTAACAATTAATAATAATTACCAATAATTAGTAACAATTAATAATAATTACCAATAATTAGTAATAATTAGTAATAATTACCAATAATTAGAAATAATTGCCAATAATTAGGAATAATTAGCAATAATTACTAATAATTACCAATAATTACCAATAATTGCCAATAATTACCAATAATTACCAATAATTACCAATATTTACCAATATTTACCAATATTTACCAATATTTACCAATATTTACCAATAATTACCAATAATTACCAATATTTACCAATAATTAGGAATAATAACATTATTACATTATTAGTATATATTATTATTAATATTAAAATATTATAATTTTCTATATTATATAAAATTCTCCTTTCATCTGTGTGTTTTCTATCTCCACATGTAATATTTGCATTCTTTTTCAAAATTATCAACCTACTCACCAATGGAGAGGTGAAAGTGAATGCAAATATTACATGTGGAGACAGAATGTTAAACACACGGATGAAAGGAGAATTGTATATAATATAGAAAATTATATTGTTTTAATATTAATAATAAAATATACTAATAATGTAATAATGTTATTATTATATAATTAATATTTATGAAAAAATAATATTAGTATTTTTAGAATAATAAAAAATTTATATAATATTAAAATTATCAATATTTGTAACAGGTTTTGCTTTATTCTCAACATATTCAATTCTCAAAGGGTCAATTTTTAGGTCTATCTCAATAAAAAGTTTGCGTCAGTCGTGTATGATGTAAAATCTATAATTATCCTTGCTTGAGTGTTTTTTCTAACAAATTATTCAAAACCAGTAATTCTTTTATATTTTATAGAAAAATATGGAACAACGAGGTCGTCAATAGTCATTATTAGATGACCGCATATGGATAAATCAAAGTAGAAATCCAAATGGTTCTGGTTTAAATCCAGTATATATAGAGGGTGTGGAGACTTTTTTATCATTTAAGGCATCAAATCCAGAATTTGTTTCAAAAGGCAAAATAAAATGCCCTTGTAGAAAATGTGCATTGAGAACGTTTGACACGTTTGAAAAAGTGGGGGGACATCTCTTGCATTTTGGTTTTCAACCAGATTATGTTTTTTGGTAACAGCATGGTGAACATAGTTCCAGAGTAGGTGATACCAACTTGATTCCAGATCCATCATGGTTTCAAGATTTAGTACATGATGTTGCAGGTTCATCTGTTCAACATACAGAAACTCCAGCTGATATTGCTTCAAATCATGAGTTGGGACCGTCTAAATTTTATGAGTTGTTGAGGTCTGCTGAGGATTCATTATATCCTGGCTGCAAGATGATCAAATTAGAAGCAGTTGCAAAATTTATGGCTATCAAATCAGATAACGGAATGTCAAACACCTGTTTTGACCAGATATTTTCTTTGCTTAAAACACTGTTACCCAAAGGAAAAGTTTTTCCTGCAAATTACTATGAGACTAAGAGGCTGGTTCGAAATTTGGGACTTATTTTTCAGAAGATTCATGCATGTTCAAATGACTGCATTTTATATTCTGGGGAAAATGAGTCGTTGGATAGTTGTCCCACATGTGGGAAACTGAGATATAAAGAAGGGCAACATGGGAAGTCTGGTTTGATTCCTGTAAAACAGTTGAGATATTTTCCGCTTACATCCAGACTTCAGCATTTATTCATGCCTAAGAATACAACGACAATGATGTCATGGCATAATGCGAATATTTCAACCGATAAAAGATTGAATCATCCAGCCGATGGTGATTCATGGAAACATTTTGATAGAGTGCATCCATCCTTTTCTTTAGAAGCTAAAAATGTTCACCTGGGCCTTTCCACTAATGGTTTCTATCCATTCGGATCTTATGGTAGTCAATATTCATGTTGGCATGGTTTTTAACTCCGTACAATTTACCTCCATGGATGTTGATGAAGGAGCCATATATCTTTTTGACTTTACTAATTCCAGGACATCTGAAGAAGAACATTGATGTTTTTTTTGAAACTATTGATTGATGAGTTAAGTTTATTATGAAGTACTACTGTCAGTACGTGTGATGTTGCTACGAAACAGAATTTCATACTGAGAGTAGCATTGATGTGGACAATTAGTGACTTCCCGGCTTATGGGATGTTATCTGGCTGGAGTACACATGGTCAGAAATCATGTCTTTACTATATGGGAGAGAACAAAGCATTTATGCTCATTCATGGAAATAAACCTTATTAATTTGACTGTCATCGCAGATTTCTTCCAGCTGATCATCCTTTTTGAAAAAACAGATCTCATTTCAGAAAAGGAACAGTTGAAAGGGATGAACCTCCAAAAATGCTATCAGGTTCAGAGTTAAAATCAGTTGTATTTTCATTACATCCCATCACTTGTGTTCCCACAATAAACCAACAGAAAATTTCTGGTTTTGGGAAAGAACACAATTGGATTAAACATATAATATTTTGGGATTTTCCATATTGGTCTGATTTGTTGGTCCGCCACATGTTGGATGTCATGCATATTGAGAAGAACTGTTTTGATAATTTGTTTCATACAGTTTTGGATACGCCAGGAAAGAGCAAAGACAATGTAAATGCACGTTTAGATCTTGCCCAAATTTGCAGGCGCCCAGAACTGGAACTGTTTGAGAATGTCAGAATAGAAAGGTTACTGAAACCAAAAGCATCTTATACACTGTCTAAAGAAAACTGTTTATTATTTTGTTAGTGGATTGCAGATTTGAGACTTTCAGATGGTTGTGTTTCCAGTTTGGGTAGATGTGTAAAGAATGGTCATATTACTAGATTAAAAAGTCATGATTTTCATGTTATAATGGAAAGACTTCTACCCATTGGATTAAGAGGTATGTTAAATTCTGTGATTTGGGATTCCATAATAGACATGTCTCATTTTTTTCGGGAAATTTGTGCGGCTACAGCAGATTATGATGCTCTATGCAAACTTGAAGAAGATGTTGTTGTAATTATATGTAAACTAGAAAAAATATTTCTACCATCCTTCTTCGACTCAATGGAACATTTGATGTTACATATTCCATATGAAGCCAAATGTGGAGGTCCAGTACAGTTTCGATGGATGTACCCATTTGAAAGATGCATGCAAAAATTGATAGGAAAAGTACGTAACAAAGCATCTGTTGAAGGATCTATTGCAGAAGATTATTTGCAAGAGGAAATATCTTTTTTCTGCTCCCATTATTTTGAATCTGAGTATCCTTCAAAACACAACCTAATGGGATGGAACGAGAAGAATATTGATGAAATCGACAATCAATTATCTATTTTCAACCATCCATAGCTTGGTTTTGGTGGGGTTTATGAATGTTGGCTTTCAGATGATGAACATCACAGAGCTCATACGTATGTTCTACTCAACTGTGAAGAGATGACATCAGTTGTACTATAAGTGTTTATATCAATTATTCTATCATTTATTTTACAGTAAATAACTTTGTTTTTTATAGGCTGTATGATAGTCATATCAAGAAACAAATTCCACAAATTACAGCAGCTGCTCTCGAAGAACGCCGACAGAAAAATTTCTCTCAGTGGTTCCAAAAATTGGTAACATAAATTCTTTATCTTTTAGAGACTCATTAAATGTAAAGTTTATTATATTGATAATTATTTCACAAATTTTCAGGTGTCTCAACATGCTGATAAAATTGACAAACGGTTGTGTATATTGAGTAAACCACCTTCCAAACATGTTAAAACTTATAATGCATATGTGGTGAATGGATTTTGATTTCACACACATGTATATGGGGAATAAAAAAAAACAATGAACAGTGGAGTTAGATTGAGAGGATTTCATCATCGAGAAAATGAAGTTGACTTTTATGGAATACTTGATGAAATCATTGAACTCTGTTATCTTGGACAACATTATATAACCATGTTCAAATATCTGTGGTTGGATACAGATAGAGGTGTGCGTGTTCATCCGACTCATGGAATTATCGATATTAAATGTAAAAGTGTTCTCGCAGTAAATGAACCATTCTTATTGGCTCAAAAGGCACATCGAGTTTATTATGCAAAGTACTGTGCTACATCAAGAGACTTGACTGATTGGTGGAGTATAATAAAAATCAAAATTCGAGACAATCAGTTTAGTCAAAGTGAATGTGCTTTCACTGATGTGAAAAGAATTGAATTTTTTCAAGAGAGTACTCAAAATCAATCTTTTTTACAAAGAGACATGAGTATCAATGATGACACCCCACATTTAAGAGTCGGTGATGACGATGATGTTAATGATGTCACATATGAATTTTAAATGGTAAGATATGAAACAACTGGAACTTGAATGGATATCGATGATGTTGAGGAGGAATATGAAGATGACATTGACATATATGAAGATGATTAAGATGAATACTGATAGAATTCCATGGTAGTTATATACAATCATAACTAATATATATGTATATATAATAGTAATTATCAATTATTTTCTAACAACATTATCATTTTCTGTTACAGATGGATGACGACACATTTCATGAGTTGGCGGATGCTGAACTATCTTTCGATGCAGATGAGTTGCTGGCAGATGACCCTCAGCCTGCAGGTGCTCCAGGGAGTACGCGGAGAGGGTGCGGTCTTGCATGATTGATGATTCCTGATCCCGTCCCCGAGTGACGTCCACGTCTTGGGTTTGATCCATGCACACGGAGGTGTGATATCCTGTGTGATAACCTATGGATTTGACTAAGATTTCATTAATCTATTCACATAATAAATGTTTATTATTTTTACAGTTTTCCGCATATAGCAGTCGGACATGGCAACACTATTTTGCGCAACTATTTCTCTCAGCCTTAGACCACATGGGAGCAGATTCTCATTGATGTGCATTAGGCCATGTTCAGCCATTGGTTGGTACGTACGTAAATAAATAATTTTTATTTTGAAAATTATTATTTCATTTCTAACTTGATATTTTGATTTATTTGTAGGGTTTATGGTATTCGATCGAGGATACCATGCGTGACGCCATCCACGAGGCATGGGAGGTGGCCATGCGTGATTTCTTTCGTCAGTTTTTGCATAATTTATGAAAAGCTGCCACGAAGAAAGCTGGAGTGTCAGTTTTTGATGAGTCATGTAGAGCACATCGACCAGAGTACATTTCATCCCATGTATGGGATGGATTATGTGCGCACTGGTTGAGTGATGCCTTTCAGAGGAGATCATCGGTGGGGAGGTAGAATAAGGGGAGACATGAGGTGACTCATCGAGCTAGGAGTCGTACTTTCAGTAGTCATAGACAACATCTAGTACGTACATTATTTATAAATATTTTATATAACTATAAATATTAACAGTTTATTTTTTATTTTTATAGGCTGTCGAGCACCCCGATATTACGTAGTACGACGTATATATAAGGATGTATAGTGATCCTGCTACTGGGGAGCTCAGAGGTGATCGTCAGCATCACATCGTGGTCAGTATTATTTGTTTTCAAGTTATAAAATTAACTACATATAATATATTCACAATTTTAATTTTAAATTGCAACTACAGGAGTCATATGAGGCTGCAGCGTCACAGACCCGACCTGAGAGTCAGGCTGAGTAATCAGATCAGACCAATGGCCATCAGTTTGATGAGGCGGCATGGATGCAGGCCACCCAGTATGCCTTCGGGAAGGGTCGGGTAGATGGTATCAGCTTTCGACTGACTACTGGAGATTATTATGGCAGTGCTGCGATGTCAGCATCCAGCTCGAGAGGAGCTCGTGCATCTTCTTCTGCTACACAGTATGAGGATCAGTTGTGATCTCATACTGCACTGATAGAGAGTCTCCGACAGGAGCAGAAGCAGATGCGTCAGCAGCAGCAGCAGCATGAGGAGGAGCGTCGATGCCAATAGCAGCTGTATGAGGAGCAGATGAGTCGGTGGCAGCAGCAGCACCAGGAGTAGATGGAGTATATGCACCGACTCACTCATGCTTTAGGGATGGAGCTTCCTCCACTAGTATCTGCAGATCCCCCACTCCCCCTCCCCCCTCATTCAGATTAGAGTTTGTTTTTATGTTATAATGTTTGTTAAATCAAAATATGATTTTTTTTTCTATTCGTAGTTTCAGTTTCATTATAAAATATTAATAATATTATATTTTGAAATAACAATATTAATATGAATAATAATATTATTTATATTTTAAAATATTAAATTATATATATATTAAAATTTTATAATATAATAATTTAATTATATTTTTTTGTAATATTTTAATTATTTTAATATTTGAATGTAAAATAATTCTATTATTTTTATATTAATTAAAATAATTTATTAATATTTTTTTATTTATGAGTTATAATTCTATTATTATTATATTAAATAAAATCATTTATTAATATTCTATTATTTTTTATTTTTGAATTATAATTTTATTATTATTATATTAATTAAAATAATTTATTAATAATTTATTATTTTTATTTGTGAATTATAATTCTATTATTATATTAATTAAAATCATTTATTAATATTTTATTATTTTTATTTTTGAATTATAATTCTATTATTATTATATTAAATAAAATAATTTATTAATAATTTATTATTAATTTATTATTTTTATTTGTGAATTATAATTATATTATTATATTAATTAAAATCATTTATTAATATTTTTTTATTTTTGAATTATAATTGGATTATTATTATATTAATTAAAATAATTTATTAATATTTTTTTTTATTTTTTTATAGTATTTGCGACGTGATACTATGCTCGTCACAAATAGTATTATTATTATATTCATTAGAATAATTTATTAATATTTTTTATTTTTTTAAAAAGTAATTGCGACGGGCCCGTCACAAATACTATTTTAAAAAGTTTTTTACAAATATACGGACTGATATTTGCGACGGTAAGGATCTTCGTCGCAAATAATACCTTTAGGGACGAGCCCATCACAAATAATTGTTGTTGCGACGCCGTTTTCCACAACCGGCTATTTGCGACGGGGGCCCGTCGCAAAAGCCTATTATCGACGGGATCCCGACGCAAATTCCCCTTCGCAAATGCCATTATTTCCAGTAGTGTAGCTTGCGTTGTATGCAACACTGAGTTTAAATGAACTATGAGACACTATTAGTATAAAATAACCATTATAACCTAGCCATTAAATTAGTATGAATAAATATTGAAAACTAATTTATGACATAAATATGAAGGTCTAACTCAATATGATTGTATCGTAATGTTCTTATAGAATAATCTCATAATTTTTACTAAAATCACTTTATTCTTCAAAAATACAATTTACAAAAATGAGTTTATCGTCTTTTTATTAGTGAATTTTAATATTTATAATTTATATAAAATGGATTGGAAAAAATAAATTTTATTTTTGAATTTTTCATTTCATAATTATCTTCAAATTATTATTTGTTTATTTTTTGAAAACATTTATTTTTAAGGAATAGTGAAAATACTGATTTTTATTAAAAAATGTATATTATTTTGAAGTATTTATGAGGTGAAATTATGTTTTGAATTAGTTTTTAATTTAAATTAGTTCATTTTTATTTAAATTAAACTAATTATGGTTTTTAAAAATGATTTTATACCTTAATTTATTATAAAAACATTTCATGTTTTAAAAAAGCTTTTTCTGAAAAACTGTTATTCCTGGATTTTTTATTTTAAATTCTGAAAATTTTCTTTTTTGAAATTTTAATAATGTATATAAAATTTAGATTTATAATTTTTAAATTTAGTGAAAATTCACCTTTTTTGGCAATATAAACAATAACCTTCGTAAATTTTGTTACCATGGTAAATGGTTAATTTATCCATTTCGGTTAAAACTAAAATGATTGACTATAAAATGAACCTAAAATATAACAAAATTTTATTATATGAATATAATTATACCCTTTACATCTAATGATCTAGATTAAGTTGTTTAATTGACACTTTTTTATGAAAATGACTTATATAATATTTAAATCAAAGAAATTCACAAAAAATCACATTCTTTGTCTTAAATATCTCTTATATGACCACATGGGAAAAAGGTTTGTTATAAATGAATATAAATTTACATTTAAAAAAAATATATTCCTGATATAAATTTATTTTCTAATTTTGTGCCACTTAGATGAGATTATGATATTTATAATATTTTATTTAATAAAATTAAATGATGTCATATTCATGTTTTAAAGACTATATCATTTTTAATATGGGTTTTACAAAAATATATATTATACTATAAATATTATTCTCAAAGAAAAAATATTTATCTTTACCATGGTAGTCTATTTTTAATTTTTCGTAAAGAAATAAGTATATTAAAAAATTACATAATGCTCATGCATTAATTATTTTATTAAAAGAAATATCAAATAAATGTTATTTAAAATTTTAACATATATATAATTTTAGATAATTAATATTATAAAATAATTACCTAGATTAAATTGACATATTAGTTACATAATAAAATATTTTTATTAATTCAACTTGTTATCTTGATATTTTTAAAAGTCCAAGTGATGAATAGTGTCAAAATTGATAGTAATGACATTTTATCAAAATAATATTTTATTAAATTAATTCAAAATCAAGAAACCTATTTAAAAATAAAAAAATTATAATATGGTCTAAAATGTAATAAATTGTTAACTTATTATCTAATTAGTACCAAATAAGTAAAAATTACAACCATTTAATATTGAAAAGGTTGTTTCCTTATTTAAAATTAAAATAGGTTAACTAAAGATTAATCAAAATTAAAAGAATTAAAATAATTCCAAATCTGGTCTACAATATATTTCTAGATGATATTACAACTTTATATCATCTTATATTCGAATACATGTACTTTCAGAGGAATTTGGATTGATATTGGATTTATTATCAATTTACATTTTTTATAAATTTCAAAAGTTCCCCTTACCTTAATTATAAAATGGCACCTCCTCCCTCATTTATTCACATCACTTTAAGCCCCCAAGCTTGACCATACCCTAAATTTTTTAATTTTAAACTTCCCTATACACATTATACATGTGTTGGTATTCTCAAAATACCAACCATAGTGTCCCTAAGAGGATATCTAAATAAAGTTCACCGAAGAATAGGTAATAATATTTACCAACTCTTTCGAGTATATTTTTTCTTCTACTCCATATTCAAGTGTTTTTTACATTATAAAGTAAAACATATAGTATAATTTAAATTATTATATGGTATTATTATTTCGGAATAACAATATTCTACCTTTTCTCTATTCTATAAAAAATTAAAGCACCGCACATGCGTACATATAACTTACCATCTCCACACTGGGGTGTCATATTTTTTGTGCATCACCACTTTACTAGGATGGGTATAGTGATTGAAATAATATATATATATATATAATAATTTTAAAATTATATTAATATTTCATACACTTCTTTACCAATTCACCACTAGGGTAATGACACCATCGCCCATGCGTACATACGACCTACTATCTCCACGATGCTATGCGATTCATTTTCCATGTTCAACATTAAATAATGGATATATTAATGTATTTAATAAATAAATATGACATATAATAACTTAATATAATTTTGGATATTACATAACTATATCCTATGGACAATAATTGGGACTTATATGATAACTCATTCATCAGAAAATAAAGCAGTTAACACTTGAAAGAAGGGTAATAATGAAATATTAGTAACAAGCGGGTGACAATATGAGGATCATATATGATATCATAAATATGAATATGGTTTTTTATAAATTAATAATATTCTTTAAACCATAATACAGAAGTTTCTGATATGTATGAAGGAAATCATACCTCAGGTAAGTCTTAATTTCGCAATCTAATTTTATTCAATATTGCATATATGTATGTTTCTATAAGGGAATATTTATTTAGTTGTCCATGATTCATAAATAAAATTTCAAAAATAATTTTACTATTCTTCTAATTTTTTTTATTTTTTTTTGCATGTGTGAATTTTTACTAAATGGTCTGAAAGGATTATTTTTTCATTTTCCAAAGAGGGTATTATTGATTTTTCAGAAAAAAAATTAAGAAAATAGTATTTTTTAACTTATATAGAATGAATACATTTTTCTAGTTTCATGAATTATTAATTCCTTGAAGCATCCTTTATAATATTATCATGTTTTTTCAAATAAATTGTTTTCTTTCATAATTGTGTATTTTTTTATTTTTTTCCAAATGGAATGATTATTTTCTTCAAGAGTTATTTCAAGCTATCTTTCAGAATAATTTTCCATTTTAGAAAACCATTATTTGATGTTATTTATTATTTACTAGGGATATGATACTAAGATAACATTATTTTTTTCTATAATGATTTACTATAATGATGAATTAATGTTTATTAATTATATTTCTTTTCCATAATTTATGTTGTGATAAAATGTTTATGAAAACCCTTTACTTTTATGGGTTTTGATATGATGAATGAATTTTGTTCTTATAGGAAAAGTATGTATGGTTTTTATTATGTGATAGGTGGGAAATATATATCCCTATAATTCATTGGTTACTGATTTGTATCTCATGAGATAGACAGTATTGAAAAGATAAGTATACTCGGTTTATTAATACAGGGCCATAATGATAAGTGAACTCGATTTTGTAAGATACTTTTTCAGGTATGGTGGTCTTGGCAGTGAGACTTGACTAATATAAAAATAATTTTTTATTCTTTTGTGCATTCAACAATTTCAAGTATTATGTTATAAACCCATGAATTATGTTTTTTATAATTCATGTCTTGTGAACTTATATGATTTAAACCATAACTATGATCCTTGATATGAAGGATATAATTTTCAATTTTTTTTCATGTTCTTATGACCTTATGATTATGTTATCTCCCTTGATCACCCTTAATAAGAATCTAATCTCACTATTTCCTTGTGTTTCTTTTCTCCAGGATACAAAGAATGGTATTAAGTAAGATGTGTCAAAAAGTTTTCTAGTTATGAAATAATAAGTTGGAGACAATATAGATGTCTTATAAATCATTTGTTTGTGTTTCCATGTTTCTAAAGACACTAAACCTATATTGTTCTAGTGTGGTTTTGTTATGTTATATTGTTAATATTCATTAATTTAGATGTAATAATTATAATTAAAAATTATGGGCCATTATATGGTATTACCCACTAGTAACTGGGGGCCAACCTAGATCTAAACCCGCTTTGTCTACAACCATATACTGGCCAGTGGGATTCCACTAGCTAGCAGGTGGGGCTTAGAGAGTCTTTATAATTCTTTCACGTTCTACAAACTAGCTGGTAAAACTATAGTGAAAGCCTCAAAAGTGGTCCTTTAATCCTATTTTGAAACTGTATAACAGATGGATGCCTTCCTACCATTGAAACTAAACAAAAACACAAAAATACACTATAAAAATAGTGAGACAATTTAGAAACAAAATAGAGTGTTTTTATCATTAAAATAATTATTCTTAAGGTTCTATCACAACTCATGAGGTTTCATTATTATGGTATCCCACATATCGCCTTAGTCTAATCATGTTACATGGATCACCATACCCATTTGTGTTACATAGATCAAGTCACATAGATCACCTTACATGGTTTCCTTATTAGGTCTTCCTTTCACACATAGTTATGTAGTATGTGGTCACCTCCCATGGTTTCCTTACAAGGTCAAATATTTCTATAGGACCGATTCCTTAAAAACAAGCTCTTCCTAAAAATTTTCTACACACCCCTATACCGATGCTTCCATAAAATGAAATTTCAATCATCAAGAGATATCATTGATATATTTTCACTCAAGACATTTAATTATGATATTTTAATATTAATGAACTATATTTCATCCTTTTACCAAGCTAAAAACCTATGGAAGGCTGACCTAAAACCTCTTATGATGCCACCTAATATACACGTTTAGGGAATAATCATTAGTGTGAAACCCTCCGATCTAATATTCCCTTTATTAAATGAGGCTTAGGAATTATCACCCTAGATAGGAAGAACTATAAGGGGAATCACAATCATGGGTTATATGGAAAATATGGGTCCTCTTTAGAGGGATACTAGAGTGGTCACTCCAATATTGATGATGGATTTATTCTCTTCCTATAGAGCAGGGTTGAACAAGGAATCCCTCTTAGTGCATTTCCCTTAACTTTCTTACAGGATGATATATCCTTCCCACTTTCCATACCCTATACCCTATTCACCATTATAGTGGGATTAGGCTTTTAACTATGGGCCTCCTTCTTATTTGTATGCCCCAACATATCCCAATGTGTTTCCTATTCTGTTATAAGTCCCATTAAATTTAATGTTAAAATTTTCTTGATCTTCTATTATCTATTGTTACTCACATTGAGAATGAAACATGTGGCTTAGATATATGAGTTAATTATGCCATTGTAATAATTAAAATATTTAAGAGGCCTTCCTTATTAGGTTTAATCCCCAACACATATTTCATTATTGGCCTAATCCTTTGGTGTAAGTCCTAACAACCATATCTTCACATTATCAAAGGGTTATATTCTCCACATTAAGTTCCTTAAAATGGAAATATTTACAATAAATAATATCATGGTAGATCCTATATATATATTCCTCAATAAGTTCTCTATTTTCATATCTTTCATGATGCACACATCCCCAATGTATGACATTAAACTCTGTGGCTAAGGTCTCAGTGTAATGATATTAAAATGAATGACTATTCCCTTACCATAAGACATTATAATTCTTGAAATGGTCTTACCACATGACCTAATATTCTGAAACTCAAAGTACGTTGGATATAATTCTTGTCTACAACTTTATATGTAGGACACCTCTTTAAGGCTTGAACCCAATATCCCTATAACTCTCTTTTTTATAAGAACCCTCACTAAGATATACCCCCATCATGAACCTATTCCCTTGGTAGGGTATATCTCTAATGAAAACATTCCCCCACCAAGAGATCGATAATCCCTTTAAGTATCACTATATTTTCTTTATTATTCCATATTCCTGATGAATATTTTTATTAGTGGGCCATATTTATGATAGCCAAACCAACCTTATAACTCATAGGTCTATGTCCCTTGTGATACCAACCCATCCTTAATTAGCCATATCCCCTTTGAGTATAACCAAAAGGACCACCCATGTATAAATCCCACATATATAATATCTATAATCCCTTCACCATAAAATTCCATTCCATATACATTTAAATTGGTTGAAAATTTTCCTAGTCACACATCTCTAAAAGGTAAGATGTGTCTTTCTTTAGTATAACATAACTGCATGGGTTCTACTTCCTTTTACAAGGATATATAAGATAGATATTTAACTATTTTAACCCCAACACAAAAACACAAAATGTCTATATAGATGAAATTAAATTTCAGAGTGTCCGATAATTGTTCTTAACAATATATAACATCCCTTCACCTGAAAAAGGAGATAAATAACCTCTAATATATAAAAATGTGTTCTCACTCACTCACACCCATAATCAGTTGACCCTCACTCATGATGAAAACCTATGATTTTATTAATATTTCTAGGTATGATTTATGAACATGTATTATATATATATGAGTGACCCTAAGTATGGTATAATCCACTAAAAAAGTGTATGATGAGCCTGACATCCCTTCCTCTTGGTTCAATGTGTATTCATGGAGTCACTAGTATGTCTTACTGACCACCTTCCTTTGGAATGTAGGACCTTAGAGTTGAAATAAACCACATAGTGTGAAATTCATAAAAAAATGGTGAACCTGATGTGAATATTATAATCATGAAGTCAGTTAGTGTCAAAATAACATCCCCACCATCAGCTTCAACATTCAATACAATAAACATCAAAAATAGAAAATGGGGAACATGATTTAAATCTTACAATAATGAAGATGGTTGGTGTCAAAATAAAATCACCACTATTGACTTCACCCTGTGAGGAAATAAGAAACAAAAAAAATAATGAACCTTACATGAATCTTATAATCATAAAGATAGAAAGTGTCAAAATAACATCACCACTATCAAATTCAACATTTGATGGAATATGAAAAAAATCAAAAAATTATGAATACCATGTGAATCGTATAATCATAAATATGGGATGTGTGAAAATAACACAACCACTATCTTATTTAACCTTTGATTCAATGCACATAAAAAATGGTAAACCCAAAGTGAATCTTATAATCATGTAGTGGTTGATGTAAAAATAATATAGCCAATATTGGCATCACCCTTTTATGCAATATGCATCAAAAATAATAATTTTGAACCCAACATGAATCTCATAATAATTAAAATAGATGAAAGTAATTAACTAAGATTACTTTTGTGTAATAGATATGTTTTAATTTTCAATTGTGATGCCACACTAAAGGGTATTCTTGTTTATAGTGGTTTTTTGATCTCGGAAACCGTTCAGATCTCTCTGAAATCCATGTTGTCAACATCATCCTTAAACACTCTCTCCTATGATAATATTTCCAATGTATCTCTCTTTCTCTATGATAAAAGTAAGTATTTTACCATTAAGTGACTCTAACATTATGAGGATAACACATTGTTGGGGGAGTATCATTTCTATAGTGCCATAATAATGGTGGAGGTAACATGAGAAAACCATTAGGCATTGAAGCCCCATATGCCACCATGCCATAAGAATACTAGAGCCAAGGAAATAATTACCATTAATACTACCAACAATTTAAAGAGTATCTCCCCATTTTAAATAGTGATTTTATACCATATATAAGGGAGGTAAATAAATACCTCATCATGTCTTCCATATTAGAGATCCACCATATGCGGAATACAAGTATCCACCATTGGCAGTAAAGCATGAACCATCACCCAATACTCCTGACCAATGTTTTCACCCATGAAACGAAAGTACCAATTACCCATAATTAGGTATTATGTAAGATTCTCTAGGTGTGGTGAGATTATACACATAAGGGTAGGATCATATCCCTTTCCCCTTTAAAGGATAAAAAAAAAATATTCCAATGATCACCAGGGAAGAATATTATATCTCACTACCCATGAATTAATCCCATCACCTTATTTTGATGGTGCCCTAGGAATCAAAACATATTTTAGACCAAAATAATGGAACTCATCAATATTAAATGAAATACCAAGAGTAGATTCATATACTTACCCCATCATATAAATCCCAATGAAATATTCTCAAATAAACAAAAATACAGAAGGATACATGTATCCTCACTTTGATTGAATACATCTACCAACATATCGTGGGAAAATCAAAAGGAAAGGCCCATATCCATGATCAAAATATTCATAACATATGAAATATTCTAGAATCCAATAGGATATCCATTGGAATATTCCTACATTCATGATGGGATATTCCCATATTCCTCCACCCATCACCATAGTAATTCATCCCCAGATTTAAGTATCTACTCTAGAGGAATCACATATTCTTTCTCTTACTATGGATGGTCACTGCCATATTCTATTGAAGGATGAGTCATAATATCAGGAACATATCCGAATTCTGAATGGGTTTCCTTAACATAATTTGATAGTTATATAAGGATAGATTCATATCCCTAGACCCGATATATCACAGGACTATGGGAATATTCCAAATCCAAAATAGAATCGAGATAATATTTCTATTCCAATCAACATTTTTTGGTATATTTTAGAAGTTAATTTTAGGTATCCTCATATTCCTTCCAATAATATTCTAGCTCATACTCCTACTCCTAGAGATTAAGGAGTATACCAACATAGATTATAGGTGATACAAGAGGGGTATAATGTCCCATCTACCATTTTTGAGGATCTTCAGTATATTATGGAGAAGAATGAAAACTATAATCCCGATCAAATTCCTATTATAACTAATTATTGTTAACATAATCCAATGATTAATTTTGGGAAGGCTCTTACCCATACTAATAACATAGAAAATTCTTGAGATATTCTAGTTGTTACTCAAAAACCAGTATATTCTTTGAAAAACATCAATGAGATTCATCGATATATTTTTATGGTGACTCAGTATAGCAACCCTACTTTTTGTTACATGGCTATTACATCATTTGTAAGATAAAAGATATAATAGTTACATATTAATGAATACAAAGGATTCATATCTTGGGAAAATATAGATCATACATCACTTGTAAATAATAAAACATTAATATTTATTTAAATACTGATTCTTTATCCTTAAAAAAGCTCACATTATTAATTGTACATATATCCACATGATGATATACATAAAATAAAGAAGTGATCTATAAGCCCAGTAAGGGGAGGAATAAGTGACATGAATCAATAATACTTGGGTGAGAATAGTAAAAATTGTCATATCATAAGAATAGTCTTATCATCAACATCATGATGGATAAATCTTATGAAGTCATTGAATTTAGAGTTTCATAAAAATGAAACATCATATCATAGTGGTCAAATAACATATATAGTTGTGAACAAAGATAACATCATGGTCAAGAATAAAATATTCACACAAATCATACAATTATCTTTATGAACAAATTTTGGATCATGGTAATGCATAATACATATAATCTCATGACATAAACCCCATTAGCCAATGAACTGGATGACTATATAATTATAGGATCACCTTTCACATCATAATATTCACATAAACATTAATGCCACATATAACGTATAAAAATGATAGTCATGAAATAACCCCTTGAAGGGAATGAGATTAAAAATGATTTTGAAAATAATAATTTCATGAATAAACAATGGGGTTATCAAATGAATAATGGAAATCATATTTGGTATAAACATCAAAATTCTTGAGAAACAAAGAAACAACTCACAAGGAGTCAAATATGTGTTTTGAAAAGAAAAATCCTTTGGAAATTTTTTGTATTTGTATTTAAAAGTCAAGGTGGTAACACGTATATCCAAAAATTGAAAATGGAATAATAGTTATAGGAAATTTATGTAACATTATAGAAATATCCAATTTTTTTCCCCTGAAATAGGGATAACACAAAGAAAGGGAGTTGGGTTTGAGAATTCCCTTACCCTAAATCCCATTTTATTTTATCTAATTTCCAACTCCTAAATAAAAAACATAGGTGTATTAAAAAATTGATACAAAATTTAATTATTTTAATTTTTACTAATATTTATCAATTATAGTCATTTGATTATATTTTTTAACTTCCATAGTTAAAGGGAATACATTTTTATATCATGTTTTCCTTAAAAGATATTCTTTTGATTTGATTTCACTATTTTGTTCAATGTAATTTATAAATTAGTATATTTAATTAAAGAAGATTAAAATAAATATATTTATACATTTATATAATATATATAATTTATAATAACCATATATAGGTTTTATGATAATAAAATAATTTGAAAGGTCCTCATTGACGGTTAAGTGACCTTTATTAAGACATTGTCAAAAGAGAGGGAATGAGAAGTATGACAATTTAATATGTTTTAAATATAAAAATTATAGTAGTTTAAAATCATTAATATAATTATAACATAATACTTAATTATCATTATCATATTTTGATTTTTAATGTGGTGGAGAAAAGAGAAACATGATAGAAGAATGAGAGGGAGAATTTATGATAACACACTCTCTTCTCGGTGTTGCTTCTTCTATGAGACACAAAAATACATTGGTGATTGGAGTTGAATGGATCCAGAACATACCTAGGCATAATAAGAGTATTAATATATAGTATTTTGGAATATATTTTGATTTATAAAGTATGGGTGGAGGGGTTTTCCAAGGAGTGAGAGAGGGGTTTTTTATACTTTAAGAGAGGGGTTTTTAGAAAAAAATATTAAATAAAATACTATATCCAAGGTATACCTTTTAATAGTAATTTTATGATAATATAATCATATATAAATATAATATAATAGTTTTAATACTTTAAACCCCATTATAATTCTAATTTATTAGTTTATTGAAATGGTATGTGGAAAAAATGAAAATTATTATTTTAATGTAACATTTTTGACTTTAGAATTTCAAAAATTATTTTTTAGGTATATAAATTAAGTTTATTTTATTACAATGACTCATTTGAAAGATTAAATATATCAGATGACCCTAATGTTATTGAAATTATTAAATCATTATTTCATCATGAATGATGTAATTTAAGATACACCGATTAAAAGAAAAATTGTATTTTTACTATCGACTTGAGAATTGAAGTATTTAAGAATGTTACGAAAAAATCACCCATGGATAATTTGACTTTTTAATTTCAAAAATTACATTAATTTAACTAAAATAAATTTTGATCATTTCTAATTTTAATTTTTAAAATAAAAATATTTTTTTACTATATACTTTAAAACATAGTTTATTAAAAACAAGCATATATTTTATTTGAGTTTTTTAATGATGATATTTATTTTTTTGGAATTAAAATATTTTTATTTAATTAACTTAATTGGGAAAAATATTATTTATATCATAATTTATTATTTTGAGGTTAAATTACTATTTCAATGGCCATGTTTCTATTCCCAATGGCCAGGTTTCTCTTCCAAATGATTAGATTACTATTCCATTGGTCGCATTACCTCTTATAAATACCTATTAATACATTCATCCATTATTCAACTGAATTCCACTAATGGTTCTACATTTATATTTCTATAATTTTGATTGGTTTACTAATATATATTTTTTAATTTCTATTATTCTTTTCAGGTTAGGGATTATTATAGCAGATTGGGTTAATCCATATTTTCCCATTATAATTTTTTACTACCTATTTTCAACCCCCTTGTAATATTTGGAATTTTAATGGGATTATTATTTAACTAATAAGAAAATTTTAACTAATTAAATAATTTTTTTTGGTTTATCCATGTTTTTTTGTGTACAATATTGTATAATATAATATAATACACATTTATTTTGAGAAAAAAATATCATTTATAATCTATAGGTTGTTACATTATTCCCCCCTTTACAAATTTCATACCCAAAATTTCAAATCACATTTTTAGCTGAGAATAGGCGAGGGTACTTTTGTTCCATTATTTCCTTTGGTTCACATGTCTCCTATTTATATTTATGGTTCCACTATAAGAATTTAATAGGGTGTTTTTATTTTTTCATAGAAATCATTCATTACAGTCTATGATTTTCGTTGACTTCTCCTCATACGAGAGGACATTCTCTATTTATACTACCTTCAAATTCAATATATGTGAGAGCTCAGTTATGTACTCCCTTAGGAGAGATATGTGGACGACTACATGAACATGATCCATATTTGGTGCAAGTTCAAGCCAATAGGCCATTGCTCTTATGTGATCAAGGATCTCAAAGGGTATAATGTACCTACGGATAAGATTCCCTTTCTTTTTAAATTACATGACTCTCTTCAATGGAGATATTCTAAGGAAAAATTTATCTCCAACATCAAACTTCAAGTCCCTTGGATGGTTATTAACACATCTGTTTTTCTGACTCTAAGAAGATTTTAAATGTTTTTGGATGGATTGAACCTTCTTTGTCATCTCTTTCAAAAGTTTAGGTCCAAGTATCTTTCATTTTCCAACATCATATCAATAAGTTAGAGTTCTACATCACTTTCCATAAAGAGATTTATATGAATACATTTGAATACTTTTGTGAAAGTTTTTTTGTATGATAACTCAATAGATTGGAGATGCTGATCCAATCCACATTTTAATTTCATTGAAAAGGCTATAAGAATAACCATGAGTGCCTGAATAGTCCTTTCATATTGTATATCTATTTGGGTGTGGTAGACCTTGCTAAAATTCAATTTATTATTCAAATATTGTTGAAGACTTCCCCATAATTTAGATGGAAACCTTGGCTCATGATAAAAGATGATTTAAAGTTGAACCCCATGAAACCTCATCCCTTCCTTTAAATATATATTGGTATGTTTTTTCAAGTGATAAATATTATTTAATTTAAATTAAGTGGGATATGTTTGTGAGTCAATGCACCACTCCCCTGATCACAATGTATCCTTTGGATGTACTCAGGAGACCAGTGACAAAATACATGGAGATGTGCTCCCATATTCATGTGGGTATAAGAAATGGTTACAACAACTGCTTAAACATATATAAATATACTTTAACTTGATGACATACCATGAAACTTGAGATATATATTGGAATATCCTTCTTTATGTTGTCCCACCCAAAGTGTTCTCAATGATTTTGGTATATATTCATACTTCCAGGATGGATAAATAAATACAAGATATGTGAATTATTGTATAGTTCCTTATTTATCATAGATGATGATGAAAAAAAATCCTAGTTCCAAAAAAAATAACACCGTCATCATCGATATGGAATTGTTGAATCTCCCCTTACATAACTGATTTCACTTTTTTTGAAGCTCCAGATCATTCCTTTGTGCATCCTTGATCTTCTCATTGATTGATAGTTAGAAAATCATTTGGGAAAGGTAGGATGTATTACCTTCAAACATGATTTCTAGATCCATCCATTGCCTATCCCTAATGATATAGTCTTTCTCAATCAGTATCATGGTAAGAGTAGCAGGTTATTTTATACTAAGAGAATCAGCTACCTTATTCGACTTTCCCGATTGGTAGTGAATAGAGAAATAAAAGTACTTGATGATATATTACCATATTTTTTGATTCATGTTAAGATCATTATGTTTGAATATATACTTCAAACTCTTTGATTAGTATATATGTCACACTTTTCACTATTGATGTATTTCTGTCAAATATTTAAGGTGAAGACCATATCTACAAACTCCACATCATGTGTCATGTATTTTTTCTCCTAGATATTAAACTATCACGAGGCATAGGCTACCACATTGTCATTATTAATGAGTTTACAACCCAATAATTTATTTTAAGCATCACTATTAATCAAAAAAACTTTCTACACTTGCTGGTAGTATAAGTACATGCATAATGACTAGCCTCTTCTTGACTTTCTTAATGTATTCATAAATTTTTTCTATCCAGATATACTTCAACCCTTTCTGTGTTAACATATTTATAAGGGTAAAACATCTTGATAAATTTCCCAAAAAATGTTATTAGATACTAGCTCATCTAAGTAAACTACATATTTTCATGACACTAGTGGGTCTAGTCTATTCTTCATTTTCTTTTGTTTATGAAGGGTCTACAAAAAGTTTCTCACTTGTGGTCCCTTACCCCTAGAAAGTGACTTTCTACATCTAAAAGTCACACTCGATGAACTTAGAATATATTTTATCTTTACTTAATATAACCAACACAATCATTTTATGATCCTCTTGTTCCTCTTTTCTCTTAGAGTAAATGAGTGTATCATTGATAAAAAATACCAATACATTATCGACGTAGACTCTAAAGACTCTATTAATCAAATTCACGAATATTGTATGGGAGTTAGTGAGTCTGAAGGGAATTAATATGAAATCAAAGTTTTCATACCTTGTATTAAAAGTAGTATTATGAATATCATCCTTCTTAACCTTCAGCTGATGATATCCAGAATGAAGATCTACCTTTGAGAAGTATCGAGCTCTTCATTGTTGATTAAACAACTCATCAATCCTTGGTAGAAGAAACTTATTATTTATAGTGATCTTATTAAGCTCTCTATAATAAATAAATATCAGAATTCATCTTTTTTTTATTTATAAAGAGAACTGGCTCACATCGAGGTGATGTCCAAGGCTGTACAGACCTTTTTCCAAATGCTCTTGCAGGTTCTTCTTTAACGCCTCCAGTTTGATCGAGGCCATACTATTGGGTAATTTAGTGATAGAAGTGGATCCTAATATATGTTATATTAATAACACTACCTCAAAATCTAGGGGAATTCCATGTATGGATTTGGGAAATACATCAGTGTATTCCTTCACAATGGACATTTCCTCAAGGTGGATACCTTCCTTTAACTCAACCATTTGGAAACAGTATTCTTTTTCACATGGTATAAACACAAACACTATTGATAAATTATCTTTATTTGATTCATGATCTTCCTTGAATTTTTAGAAGATCATGGGATGTTTGGGAATATTAAATAATATTTCATTTTCTTAACATTTGACATGTGCTCTATATAATGAGATCTAATCCATTCCCAATATAGCATCAAATTACACCAGTATAAGTATTATAAAATTCTATGGAAGTATCTCCCCACAAATGACTATTGGATAAGAGTACAACACTTTTTATGCAGTGATTGCACCACTTGGTGTTTTTATAGATATATATACTTTAAAGTTTTAGGTATTCAATTAAATAGTTATAGAAAACTTATAAGATATAAAGGTATGAATAGAACTAGAATAATTGTTTCCATTACTTTCTGAATAGAATATGTACCTTGTATGGATTTATATTCATGATACCCTTAAATAGTATTTATAGTATAATCGTTCCCTTACCCATTTCTATTTGGTGGTTAATGAAGCTGATTTACCTCAAGGACTTGTTGTTTAGTGAACTAGCTTACATAGTTCCCTTACAAACTTTAGATGAAGAATTGAACAATGGGTGGTGCATTAGGAGGCCCATTCCTTTATTCCATAATGTTTTCCAGATTCCTTAGGTATCTTTGACAGTCATTAGTTTGGTGTCCATCTCTCCCACACTGGAAGCATTTCCTAATCCATTTGAAGCAATTTCCATGATGTTTCTTTCCATATTTTTGACATGTCTGTGGTTGGATCCTCTTTAATCATTTTTCATTTGACCCAACAGATTGAAAATACATTCTTCTATTTTTATGTCCCTAACCATTAGACCACTTTCCAAAATCCATCTCTACTTTGAGTGAACATCAAAATAATTCTTTATAACATTAAAATTATTTGATTTCTAGAGAATTTAAAAGGTGTGGTTTTAATACAATAAATAATATACCTATTTTTCACTCCATATTTATAACAAACCTGTTCCGTATATTTAAGCCTTGTAATGTTTTCATCATAATTCATTATAGATTCACCTTCCATTTGGTTTAGCCCATAGAATTATCTCTCCATATTTTTTCAAATAGTTTGAGGGAAATAATTTTTAAGAAATATTTTACTAAATTATTCCCACTCCATCAATTATATTTCATCCATGATCTCGGTGTTCTTTATCAATTCCAACAATTTATTGTATTATACATCTAAATGGTAGATGAATATAGTGACTTTTTCCTTCTGGGAATTGTGATGCACAGAAATGATCATCTCGATTGAGTTAAACCACTATTCCAAGACAATTCGATTATAATATCCCCTAAATATTGGTATTTATTTCCATATAAAGGACTCTTTGGATAGTTGATCCTTCTTTAGTGAAGGCATATGTTCCATGTTGTTCATGTTAATTCTTGTATCATGATACTGTTAGGTGAATATCACCATAACGTTTTTATCTCCACCTCCGATTGAATTGGGGATGTCATTACCACAATCATTTTATAGTCCCTCACATGTGTGGTTGACTTTGTTTCTCCTAGTTCCCATCATTTTCTAAAATAGAAAAGGTTTTAAAAAAATTCACATCAATAAAGAATTAATAAGTAATTTATCATTTTATGCAATTATCACTAAAATAATATCTTATTGGATCCCTAGGTTTAAACTTTTTCTAAAATGATTATTCTAGGTTGTTGTACCTATACATAGACTTATAATTATAGTTTTCACTAACATTTTTAATCCTAATTCCCAAATTAACTAAACCTAGATTTGATTCCAACTATAGATATCTGACTTTTTCTTATATGACTAATACATCATTTTTAAGATAAATAATATAATATGTATACACTGAAGGATCTAATGGTTTAGTATCTTAGAAATATTGGGATCATACATCACTTTTACATTATTAATCATAAAATTTTATTTAATTCCTTATTTTTTATGCTTATAAAATATCATGTTCACTTTAGTACATATAGTCACCCTAGTATATACCTCAAAGAAAGGGGTGAGATATAATCCTAATGTGGGTGGTAATAAGGGACATAGATCAATAATACATGGGTGAGCATAATCAATATCATCATATCATAAGAATAAGACCGTCATCAAAATCTTGTAGGATACATCTGATACAGGCATGAAATGTGGTGATGTATAAAAATTAAACATCATGTCATAGTGTTCAAGTACCACACATAGTTGAAAAATAATCCACCATCATGTTCATGCATAACATATGTGCATAAATAGTAACATCACCATTATGAACAAAGATACCTTCATTTTTATTTATAATACACATAATATCGTGAGTTACATCACATTACCCAATGAATTAGAGGGATATATAATTTTATTCCTTCTAATCACATAATAGTATTCTCATAGTCATTAATGCCACATAGAACGTATAACAATCACAGTTAACAAATAACCTAGTGAAAGGAATTATTTTTGAAATGTTGAATTTATATAGACATTTTGGATGAATTTATAGATGGTTTATTTATATTTTATTCAATAATAAATTTTTTTTTATTTTTATTCATGAGAATTAAGAATTTTAGACTCAAATGAATAAATGTGGAAAAGTGAAAATAATTGGCTTGACTGGTTGGGTACAACATACATGATGTTTATTCCCCATTCACAACATGCCTACAAAGCCAAAGACTAACCCGTGAAGACTCTACTTGAAGAGAAGATCATACATTATGTGTACATACATTATAAATTGTTAGAAATTCAAAATCCGAATCCCACTGAAAGTGAATCAGTACACAACCTACAGAGCTTATATGATGTGAAATGTTTGAGGTTATACTCAATCAAAGATACCTACAGATTTTTCAGAGGAGATCTTATATCTCATATATATGATTTGAAACCTAATACCATGATTCATAAATTTCAGAAAAAATCCACTTAAATCCATTAAATAATGTGAAGAATTTACACATTTTGTACTTTTTGATACTATATATTTCTATGTGCACCTCTATGCACAAAAATTCAGAGACTTAAAATTTCCTCTCGTTGTTTTTCTCTTTTTTAATTTTTTTCTTGTCCAAACTCATCTTTAATTCATTGATTTTATTATTTTTTCATAGTATTTCAGGTTGTTAACTATTCTACATCCTTTCTTCATTTATTGTGTTTGTCCTTCCATTTTGATACTCTATTTCGATACAGTTCACTATTCATCATCAGTGATTGTCGATACTTCATTGTTTCTTCATTATAAATATGTATTTTGTTGGATTTTCATTTATTTTATTTTTTCGATGTGGATTTATTTCTTATTTTAATTTTTTATTTCCTATTTCTCAATAATTTCATGATTATGCTTAACATGCTTAGTATTATTTTTCTTTTGATCAACTCCATCATGCATGACTAATCCACTTAGGGTTATAGGTCAAGAGTAGGGGTGTTTCTAAGCCTAACGAATCAATAATTGAACATTGGTAACACTATGGCTAGAAGTTAGGTTAATATTTTTTTTCATCTCCTTTCTTTTCACATCATTATCCAAGGGAAGGAAATAAAATGAACCTAACTAAATTGGAGTTGAGTTGTATATGACCATTATCATGTGATTCTTTCTACCAAAGAAGATAATCATAACACATCAAGGTTTTCACCAATACCCATACCATGGGATAGTTTCAATATAGGTATATTCAATTGGTTTTACCATAACTAATTGGCGTCCCTTTAACTACTTCATAGCCAAGACATAGGACTATTGCATGTTATATTTAGGAGTATCTTTATTATAGAGCCCCAAAATTGACACTGATCCCTTATTTTACATTTTATATACACCCAAACTATCTAGTTCAAGTAAAATCTAAATTTGAAGAGTTAACATGAGGAATCCATTCAAAGGGATTTGATTGAATGGTTTATTTCTCACCAGTGATCCCTATGGGTTTGACCCCGTACTTTCACTTTACTACACCCTATTTGTTATTGTAGTTTGGTAACATAAATTTATAATTTTATTAACACCCATGTGAATTAAATGGTACAGGAAGGTACATAGAATTTTTCCACCATTGTCAGGGACTCATTGTGGACTAGGAACAATATCCTTCATATAGAACCTGGGATTACCTAAAATACTATTTTTTTTAATTTCTCTTATTGAAACCCTATGTACTTTATATTTTTCCATTTAATAGTGCTTGCATTAGGGTTCTCTAACTTGGTTGAGGAGTCTTGACACTTAAGAAATTATTTTTTTTATCTCAAGATTAATCGATCCTTAGCTATATATAGCCACTTCAAAATGGTTGAGAATAATGATCCTGCACCGCCAAAACCCCAGAACCTTCTATATGCACCACCTATTAATTCAGAATAGTAACTATCACTACAAGAGAATATTATTATGGGTTACAAAATTTCTTCCATAAGCGATGCATCAGTCAACATTGTGTACCCTCCAATATAGGTTCACACCTTTGAGACCAATCTTGAACTCATTCATATGATCCAAAACATGGGGATATTTAGTGGTCTAAAAAGTGATGACCCACATGAGCACATATCTAATTTTATAGAGGCCTTTGTTTTCTTTCTAAACTAAGGTGTTTCATAAGGTGCAATTAGAATTTGTGTTTTCCCCTTATATTTGTGTGACTGATCCAATTATTGACTCAAAATCTAGGCTCCCGAGTCAATCACTACTTGAGATAACCTAGAGAAAAAATTACTGGATAAATACTTCCCACTGGGATGTACCTAGATGTTTAATAAGGAGAATTAAACAAAATTCCAAGGTGGATGGAGGTTCAGCTTCAGAGGAATTAGACAGATTCAAGGAACTGACCCATAAATTCCCACATTATGGTCTAAATGTGTGAAAGAAAATACAAATTTCTATCAATGGATCCAACCAGCTATCCAAACTATAGTAGACACCACCACTGATGTCACAATAATTATGAGGTAACCCGAAGTTAGCTGAGAACTTCAAGATGGGGTCTCCCATAAATCTTGTCTTTGGAAGAGTAAAAAAGGACCACCTCAATGTAAAACACAATAAGTGGAGGAGATTAAACTCCCAAAAATCAAAGTGGAGTCTCTTACAAATAAATTAGAGTCATTTCAGTTACTAGTTTCACCACTCTCCCCTCCTGCTTCTATGATGGAAATATAATCTTTCTAGATGTGTGGAGGCCTGTACCCATACTATGACTGAAGTTTACGGATAAAGGAACCTAAATATCAAGGTTGTAATTACATTAATTAAAATTAGCTAGGAAAAAAATTCCAACAACATCAACAATAAAAAAATAGTAATACTACCAGAATAGACCAACCTAATATCCAAAAAAACAACTTAATTAGTAAGATTATCAGCAGAGGAGTGGTTAAGCATCACAAAGGAATCAAAGACCACCTGGGTACCAAGATCATGTTTTAGCTCTTTGACCACAATATCAAATACCCCAGTAATCATTTCCCCTAATGCTTAACATATTCTCCATCCATCTCAATAGAGACCTCCATAGCAACCCCAACCTTTGAAGTCTAATCTTGAAAATTTTTTCTCCACATTTGTTCAAAAAGAATATCAAATAATAAAAAACATTGAGATAGATATGAAAAAATAGTGGGATTATTGTTACAATCTGGAGAACTAAATTTTTTCAAATCTCAAAGACCTTATCATATAGACAACCAGGAATGTTTTCGGTAACACTAATATGCATCCGAGAGAAGAGGAAAAGAAAATAGTTCTCAGGAGTGGGAAAGTGATGGCCTTTCAGCGACCATAAAATGTATAGGAAAATAGGCCTGAATAACTTGAGAAACACTAAATAGTAAACAATAAGTATGAAAATGATTATAAATAGGTTTCTGGTCAAGTAAGAAATCTAAACTCCAAAGCTACTTAGAATGATAAGATAAATGAATAACCTAATAAGGAATAAGTATCATGCATCATCTGCATACAAACCCCATCATTCCTACCTATAAAGAATGAAGCATGGTAATATTTAAGGTCAATATAAAAGAATTTTAGAAATGTTTAAGCAATTACACAAAAGCATTCCATTTTATGAATCCATCAATCAGATGTCCACCTATACTAAATTCTTAAAATAATTGCATTCAAAAAAGGAATATGGAAAAATTATGTGATATTTATAAAATAAAATAATGGCTTTTTATTTTTTTTAGAAAATTACCCCCTAATATGAGAAATATTGATAGTTTCTTCGTTCTCTACACCATCAGGGAATACAACTTCAAAAGAGAATTACACTATTTGGGCATGAGAATCAACCCCATACCAATGAGTGTTTTCCAAAAGATAGGGCTTGAGGAATTAAAATTAACAAGAGTGAAAATTCAATTGAATGTAATGTTAGTAAAGAATTCTCAAGGAATTCTTGAGGATGTCTTATTCAAAGTTGGAATGTTTATCTTTCCTGATGACTTCGTCATCTCAGACATGGAAGAAGAGGGATACAATCCAATTATTCCATAATGTCAATTTTTAGCTACTAGGATGAATTTGACATGTGTAAATTAGGAGAAACTGATATTCAAATTTGGAGATGAACAAATCTCATTTGATTTAGAAAAGGATGCTATTAATGGTGATTATTCATATGACTGTCAAGGCATCTTTCATAATGATGAGAGTGCTGAGTTTACAACAATCGAGGAGGATAGAGAGAGATGGTCCCCTGAAGAAGATGAAGGAAGTGATTATGTGAATATAAATTAAATTGAATAGTTGACGAGGGAAACTATCCCACCTTCTATACCCTCAGCCATTAAGCCACCAAAGTTGGAACTGAAACCTTTACTGAGCACACTCATGTATTCATTTTTAGAGATGATAACTTCAATTACAGTCATTACTATCTCAGATATGACCCAAACATAAGAGTATAAGTTGAATAATTTTCTAAAATGGCACATGAACTCAATATACTTGGAATTCACTGAAATTATAGCGATTATCCCCAAAATCATCACCCAAAAATATTATTGAAAGAATATTCTAAACCCAAATACTAACCCCATAAGAAGATAAACCCAATAATGGAAGAGTTGGTTAATAAATATGTGATGAAAATTATAGACACAGGAATAATATTTTCAATATCTAACAATGAATGGGTGAGTATGATATAGATCATTCAAAAGAAGGTCGGCCTAACTTTTTTTGAAAAATGGATAAGATGAGCTGATCTCTACTCAGACCATTACTGGGTGGTGAATATGCATTGATTATAGGAACCTCAATAAAAAACTATATAAGATCATTTTACAATACCCATAATGGATCAAATGTTGAATAATTAGTAAGGCACAAATTATACTTTTTCTTTGATGGATACTTAGGGTACACTCAATTTATAGTCGATAATAATGACTACTCTAAAATAATTTTCACTTGATCCTTCAGAAACGTTTCGTACAGACATATGCTATTTGGTATTTGTAATGAACTATTAAATTTTCAATGGTGCATGAAACATATATTCCCTAATATGGGGTAGGAGTTTCTAGAGATAATCATGGATGATTTTTCACAATATAGAAGACCCTCGAGGTATTCCAGAGTGATTTGGATTTAATCTTACATCATCGTGAATAAAAATCCATAGTATTAAATTTAAAAAAAATTCAATTTATGATCCAAGATTTCATATTCCCTAGGCATAAAATCTAAAATCAATGCTTGTAAGTAGATTCAATGAAAATAAAAGTGATAAAATACTTAACTGATCATATAAAAGTAAAAGGAATAAGAAGCATTCTGGGCTATGTGGGATTCTTCCACCTCTTCATTAAATACTTTTCAAAATTAGACCACCCATCAACCCACTTATTGTTTAAGGACACTATTTTCAAGTTTACTGAAATGTGTCGATAGGAATTCAATACTCTTAAGAAGATAATAGTGGATACTCCTATTATCATTTCAATATATAGGGATAATGAATTGAAAATGATGTGAAATTATAACAATTTTTCTATCGATGATGACTTAGGATAGAAATTCAAAAAAATATTTTGTCCCATTTATTATGTGATTCACACATTGAATTCTGCTCAATTAAACTATATAACTACCAAAAAGGAAATTTTGGTTGCTGTATTTTCTTTTGAATATTTTTTCCTTTACCTCGTACTATCCAAATTAGTAGTCTACACTGATCTTGAAACACTTTAGTATTAACTAGGTAAATAGAATAACAAACCACAACTGCTATGGTGGATCCTACTACTGCAAGAGTTTGATATCATTATAAAAGATACTGAAGGAACTAGGAACATCATCTTTGATCATCTATCCAAACATACAATTCCCATCATTCAAGAGGATAAAAATGTTGATATCAAGGATGACCTACCCGGTGAAACCCTTTTCATTAGAAAAACCCAAGCCTAACCATTTTTTAAAGATTTTATAAATTATCTCCCCATGATATCACTATACCTAGACCTCACCTATTAGAATAGAAATATATTCTTAGTTTAAGCTCCACATTACTACTGGTATGATCCAGTATTTTTAAATACTGTGATGATGGCATAATGTGGAGCTACATCCTAGAAGATGAAATAAAAATAATACTCCACTTGTGTCATATGTTACCAATAAGAGGGCATCATGGACCCATACCATATCCAAAATACTTCAAAGAGAGTTATTCTAGACTATGCTTCATCAATATGGAAGTAAGTTTTTTCAGAGTTGTGATTAGTGCAAGAGGACAAGCACAATAGGGAAAAGAAATAAAATTCACCAAAATAACATCATGGAAGTTGAGCTATTTAATGTATGGGGGAATAATTTTATGGGACCATTCCCTAATTCTTATGATAATTCTACATTCCTGTTGGCATTGACTGCATCTCGAAGTTGGTTGAAGTCAAGGGCATTAATCATGGCATAGAAAAAGTGGTTATAATATTTTTAAAGAAAAATATATTTTTCAGATTTGGATTCCCATGACTACTCATTAGTGATTGGGGAACTCACTTCACCAATAATATTCTGAATGGATTTATTGAGAAGTATAGAAGTTTATATAACACTAGTACTCCATATCATCTGCAGACAAGTGAACAAGTTGAATTGTAAAATAAGGAATTGAAATAGATTATTGAGAAGATGGTGAACATGTGTCAAAAGGTCTGGATTATCAAACTTGATGACACACCTTGGGTGTGTTTAATAGTATACAAGAATCCCATCAAAACTACTCTGTTCTTTCTTGGGTACGAAAATCCATTCCATCTTCCCATATAATTAAAAAACCAATATTTTTTGGAAATAAAAAAATAGAACGTGGATGATAAAAAGTTTGTGGAAGTCATAATGTTCTAAACAAGTGATATGGAAGAGATAAGTTAAGAAACCTATGAAAATTCAGGAATTTATAAATAAAAGAAGAGAAAATGACATGACTAGTGCATTGTGCGATCGATCATTAAACACAAGGGTAGATTTTTATTATTCAATTATAGATTAAAATTAGTATATGAAAATATGAAGTCTTGATGGACAAGTCTTTACAAAGTTATTAAATTTTTCCCACATGGATAAATTAAAATTCAGAAAGGTGGAGAACCCCCAATAATGGTTAATAGATAGAGACTTAAAATATATCATGAGACATCCTATGAGGGGTGTTTCATAAATTTAGAATTTATCTAAAGAAAAATGAGTATTGATCTCCACTTTAAAAAAATCACTAATTGAGATTCAACCCGAGGTATTTATGATAGGATAGAAATTTTTTTCCAGAGGTTAGGAAAGGATCGGGTCACGTTAGAGGCATATGATAGAGGTCTTGGCTAAAAAGTGGAGAAAAGTGCCTAATATTTGTCGTGTAACCTATACATGATGTGTAAATGTATATAGGAAAAAATTAATAATGTTTTATTTTTACATTCCACATATAAAATACATGATGTATAACTATCTAGGTAGCTATAAAATGTTTCGAACCCAAGGTTCATGACCACCGCCCCTCCTCCCTTCACCTATCCCAAACATAACCCCCTACTCCCAATATATTCCCCTTCCACTCTCCTTTTCCAACATTTACTGTCAATCCCTCCTCTCATCTCCCCTCTTCCTCACCTATTTAATCATTCGATCCCCTAACTGTTCCTCTTTTCTACCATTCTAAAGGGCCCAAACCAAGACAGTATGCACCACGCCCACCAAATGCGTGCCCGATTAATGAGAGACCTCCCCCACCCAAGAGGTGAAAGGATTGTCATTTTAAACTATCTTCAGAGCTATCCTCATTTTATTCAACTTATACCTCTTACTATTCTCCCACCTATAACAATTTTCAAGCTTTATCTAGTACGTTTTTGGGTGCTTCCCACCCACACCATCATCCATACCTCTATTTCTCAGCTTTTGAGCACCAGGTCATGTTGGTCCATCTCTAGGTGAAGCCTATGAGGACTAACAAAATGCTTGAACTCACTGTGCTTGAGTACATCAATATTCTCTAGGTGGTACATGAACTCATAAACCAGTTGTACCTTTACCCAATTAAGTAGGTTCATGAGGAGACCTTTTAGAATCTCTTACTCAGGTTTCTAGACACCCGTATTCTAGCCATCAACTCTATTTCCTTGAGACTCAGAAAATGGTTGTGGGATCTCACCCTTAAAAACTTTGGTATTGGCCTTAGCATTTACTCTTCCAACATCATTGCATCCTTAATTTTCATAACTCTATAGATCAAGCGTAACAAGGTGGATGTCTCATGACATTGGGAGAGGATATTTATAGACCCAAAGAGCACCTACGACCTATGCATGATGAAGAGAACCCTACTCTGAGGTGACTCTCTTCGAATCATTCATCGAGCTCATTCTCATGCTTGAATGGCCTACGGTGATGCTCACAAGAGTGTGAGACAAATTGAGGTGATCATTCTTGCCTCAGCTACGGTTGGACCTACCTTTGACATGTCTAGGAAGTTAGACTTTTTATCCCTAACCTAGGTGTGGAAGACCCGAGGTATGCTGATGGAAGGCTATTTTATTACAGATATGACCTAAAATCACAGTTCCTTTATTTCTACCTAGCCTATCTCCTCCTTGGGAAATATAGAGGGTTTCAAACTCCTTTTACTCCATAAGATGGGCCTACCGACAAAGAGCATGTGTCTTTACTGGTGGGCACGATAATATCATGAGGACAATGACGAGACACCTGGCCCGCAAGCAGCTGAACCAGCCTTGCCTATCTATGTCCCTACATGCAATACTTCATCCCCCTTAACCACTTCCACTACCACATATTACCATATATCAACTACCTTACCACCCTCCACCAAAACCCATGTCCTCATTTTTACCACCACCACTATTACTTCACCAGCACCTGGTCCTACCCTTCTTGTTCCATCAGAACTATGGCTTGCTATCAATTATCATCCAGAGAACTAGTGCTATATGTTACATCACCTCTACGCTCCATTCCTTTCTCCATCCTATTTCACTATCCCTTCCCAACCACCAGCCACTATAACCTCCTACAATCCATCAAAAACATTCACTTCAACTTCCACCATTCCCACATTAGCTTCCTCCGAGACCGATCTACCCCTTAAGTTGATAGAGCCTACTATATAGACAGAGTATATTATGGAGTAGGCCTAGTGGGGAAAGGGACCTACTATTACATCTTATACTAAGGTAAAACTAATAGATCCAGCTTCTAGAAACAAGACCTCATTACATATCGATACCCCATTTCCACCATCCTCGACCGAGCCTACTGCTAGAACCATGATACATCTTATGATGGTTTAGGAAACTACCCTCAATTGAATTGTTTCCACAGATTTTACGGAGTTGAGAGATACCCCCACTACTTGGGATGGGATGACTATTGTAGTGGCTAAAGAGCAAGCCCCTGATGTTTAGTTCTGGCATGTACCATCCCATTTTGTACATTGTTTGGGTGTCCATTTTTGTCATACTTTTTTCCATTTTACATGTTGTATAATTTATTTTATATATGGATGATATACAATTTTTTCGTACTACTTGATGGATTATTTTCATTTTAGTGAAGCATTAATTTATCCATGCCTAGTTCTACCACTTCTTTTATGGTCATTGATGAGACTATCATGCCAAATTCTAACACCTTGATTGACATCTACCAGCTTGTGGCTGACCCCCCAAGATAGGTTGAGGATATATAGCCTAATATTCATGCCTAGAAGGTTCCCACAAAACAACTTTCCAATATTCTATTCCTACCACATGATATTCATTCTTGATATGTTCCTAACGTTGTTACTCCCACCAAGCGTCCCCGTGATCTTGACGACACAATGACCAGTTCCAATTTGAAATAGAGGAACTATGAGCAGATGGACAACACATACTAATTCCTTTTTCCATCTATCTGGATGAAAATGTCATTGTTATAAATTTATAGAATAAAACCCTTATTTTTTTCCTTTATTTCATTTATGTTATTTGGATCATTTTTTTCTTTGTTCATGCATCCACTATCCATCGATCACCTCAAAATTCATTATACTCACATTACTTTATTAACTTGAGATGATTTTAATTACTGTGACCTATGTGAACCTACCCATTTTTTCTTCCATCTTATTATAACTATGTGGACTAAAGTTTTTCCTAGTGTATGTATTTTATTTCTTATTTTTTTGTACGTATCCCAATTTTAAATCTCTATCAACTGAGAATCTCCGTGGCATGGAATTCACTACAGGGAGGTCATAGTTCCCTAATTTCAATTTCAAAATTTTTATTTCATTATTTTCTATTATTTCTTTGATATATATCCCTATTCTATTTTCAAATACTGTAGAAACTGCATCTTTTTAAGTGTGGGGTAGTTCTTATTGAGCTTTATATTTGACAAACTTGGATTATTTATTTTTTCACTTATATAGGAGGCATTTTTCATTAAAATAATTCTTTAAATAGGGAATCTCATTGAAACCATTTAAAGAAAAGACAATGTTAGTTTCGGAAATTTTTAAATCCTCATTTCATTCCTATTTAGGTAATTTTTGAGTTGATTCTATTAATTTTAATTCTATATATATTTTTTAAATTTCTTTTGATTTAATCATTACTAGTTTCTATACCCAAAGTGATTTCCAATTATTGTTTTATAGTCCCATTCCTTAGAGGATTATTAATCCATGATTTTATTTTATTAACTAAGAATATTTCTTGAGAAACACCTAGGGTATGTAAACATATCATAAATTTCATTGATATTTTATTGAGGATATGACTAAACAAATACGTTTTAAAAATGATTTTGGATAGATGAATATCCCTTCATACCCTACTCTTGGTACGATGCATGATTATACTTTGAACAAGTGTGGGGGAGTCTTTCACTACTAATGGACACATGATGTTGTTATTAAGGAGATGTACTGGGGGATTTTCACCATATTACAATGATGTGGTTCATGATTACATTTTTCATTTTCTATGTTTTCCTTACTCCTTAAAAAAAGATATATATATATATATATATATATATAAATGAAAAAAGATATTGGGTTGTGTATTAAGAAGTTCATACATCACCATTATCAGATCGATGAATCCTATGATGGATCATATGTGGTCAAGGGATGGATGTGAGACCTATCCTAGACAGGATATTTGAAAATTAAATAAAAAGAAAAAAACAAAGGTAAATTATTGAGACTGAATTTATATACTTATGGACCCACTTTGGGATTTTGGATCATCGAATTTTTTTTCCAGGAGAAGCAAGGACACATTTTGTTCTTGAGGAGCTACTTCATTGAACTATGTATGATTTTCATGCATTATACTCTGGATATTACCCTCCTTTTGAGACTATTTTTTATTTTACACCCACCTTACCTCAACCTTAGATATTTTTGGACCTTATTGCTGAAGCCCTAATGATTTTTTTATTCACTAAGGGGATATGATAAAACCAATGAAAGTCAATGGTTAGGAACATGTGTTCTAGGTATGAGCATAAATAAAATTTTATTTTACCTTGAGTGATGAGAGAAATGTTTTTGGGAGGTAAGTTGAAAAATGGGTATAGTATATATGGAATAGTTTTGAAATTATAATTAAATGAAAAAAGAATCTGAATAAAGAAACAAATTATAAGGCATGGATGATTTTTTCTACAGGATTGATTTTGGAGGAATCACTTTTTCTGCTTACATTTAGTTTTATTTTCTTAGTTGTAATGCATGTTTCATTCTTTAAAAGTTGTTTCTTTTGGAATCCCTATTGAGATGATTTTTTCTTGAATATAATGCATTGGGTTTTGGTCTATTTTGATTTAAATTATCTATTTGGACTCAAAACAAATAAATATTTAAAAGTGGTGAAAATTTGCATTATAAGTCCTGTAAAACATACACAATATATATCCCTTATCTACAACATGCTTGCAGATCCCCATACCAACCGTTGATGAATTTACATGACATGAATCTCATGCATGATGTGAACATACGTTACCCATTTTGAAAATTTCAAAATCAGAATCCCACTGAAAGTGAATCAATACACGATGTGAAGAGTTTACCCAATGTGAAAAGTTTGAGGATACACCAATTAAAACATTCATTCTGATTTTATGAAGAATATTGTAGATATCAAATACATGATGTGATGATTTCACAACCAAGACACTTAAATCAAGTACAAGACATGAAATCCTTACATGTAATTTACTTTGTAGGCTTATATATTTAAGCACTCCATTGCACACATCATTTAATAGACCTATGTTTTCCTCTAATTTTTTATTCTCTTTTTTGTTTATTTATGATAAAAATGTAGTTTTAATTCATTACTTTCATTTTTTGTCAAATCCTTTTGAGTTGTTAACTTTTTTACTTTTATTATTTATTCATTGAGATTATGCTTTCATTTCAACAATGATTTTCGATACCATTCACCGTTATTAATCAGCGCTTGATGTTCCTTCATTGTTCCTTTTTATGAGTAAGTATTTGATTGGATATTTATTTCTTTTAATTATTCAACATGAATTTATTTCTTTTTTTAATTCTAGATTTCTTATTTCCCAATAATTTCATGTTATGATTATCATGGTTAGCATTAATTTTCTTTTTATTAACTCCTTCATGTGTGAATAATCATTTTAGGGTTAGGTTTAATGATTATGAGTGTTTCAGAGCATAATAAATCTATAATTGAACCTTGGTAACCTTATGGATAGTAATTGGTTATTTAAAATTTTTCATCAAATTTCTATAAACAACCCTGACCATTAGAAGTTAAATAGAATGTACCAGACCTAATTGGAGTTGAGGTTTCTATGACCATTAGCTATAATGATTTATTCCAAAGAAGATTAGAATAATGATTATAGGTTATTAGTTATATCTGAACCTTGGGACAGATTCAGCATAGGTATATCAAACTTATTTTACCATAACCAATTATTTACCCATGCACCGCTTCACATCAAAAGTCATTAGACTACCCTAAGTTATATTTAGTATTATCTTTTGTTGAAAGCCCTAAATTGACCCCGATACATTATTTTATATCTGATCTAAATCCAAACTATATAGTTATAGTAAAACCCAAACTTGAATCGAAATAGAGAGGAATCCTTTCAAAGTGGTTTGTTCAAATGGTTTGTTACTTACAAGTGATCTATGTGGGTTCAACCATGCGCAACCGCTTTATTATACCCTAGTCGAATGTGTAATTTGGAAACATAAATTTACAATATGATCAACAACAACATGAATTAAATGATGCATGTGGGATCATTAGGTTTTATAATAATTTCATAAATCATAATTTTTTGAATAATCTTTGGGGTTCCAAAATTAATAACAGTAAACATATGTGGTATAAACATCATAATTTTTGAGTAAAAAATAAACCAAAGAGTTGTAAAAGATGTGTAATGGAAAGAAAATCCTTTTTAGAATATATTTGTATTTTTATTTAAAAATCATTTTCAAAACATGCACATCCCCAAAAATAAAAAAAATAATAGTGAAGGGATATTTAAAGATCATTAGAGGAATATCCATACTAAAAGTTACATAAAATAGGGATAACCCAAAGAAAGGGAGTTAGGTTTGAGAATCCCCTTACCTTAAATACTACTTTATTTAATCACTTTTCCACTTCATGAATAATTAACTTATGTTTATTAAAACATGGATCCAGAAGTGAAATATTGTCATTTTTTCTAGTGTTTATCAATTATAGTAACTTTATGTTGGAACACTCCAACAAATTTTTTTATTTTTTTCAAATGAATGTATCTTAATTAATATCTTTCATTTAAAGTTATACCAAGTTAAGCTTTCACTATGCACAACACAACATTAGTTTTCATTACATGTAACACTAAGTTTCTACGAGACAAAATTTTATTATTAAAATAATTTAAACAAGACATATTATAACCTACCTTTTAGAATGATGGATATAAACCAGATTAACGTAATTATGAAAATATGGTTTATACATGTATATATAATTAATTTTTTGGTGACCAGTTAATTATAATTGAAAATAAGACCATTTTAAAATAAAATAAAATATTATTTTGAAAAAAATACTCAAATGTGCACAATTTTGTTTTTACCAATAAATAAAAAAATAAATATTTTTGAAATATATTAATGAAATATATATAAAATATAATATTTAACAATAATCCTATATGTTTTCTATACATGATAATTCTTGTTTTATGCTTAAAAATTGTGTTTTTCTAAAAGAAGTTTTATCGAATTTTAATGGTGAACTTATTTCAAAACTAAATTTTAGAACTTTTAAAAATTATATTTTAAAAAATTAACTTCATTTTTGAAAAAAAAAATTCAAAATTATCTCAATGTTAATTTTATATATTTCTCGGATAAGTTTCATTTTTTGATGAATAGTAAAAAATACTGCATTTTAATTAAAAACTAAAATTTGATCTAATTTATTTATATCGATAAATAATATTTTAAATTAGTTTAAAAATATAAATAGTTTAATTATAAATCAATTAATATATTTTTGTTTGTTGTAATAAATTTCAAATTTTAATTAGATATAAAAACATTTCAAACTTTTGAACATTTTAACTTTAAAAACCGTTGTTTTATACCATCTGTGGAATTAATTTTAAAATAATTTCTATATATTTTGTGAGTTGAATTTTGAAAAATGGATTCCATATTTTTAATTAGAAGTTACAAAATTAGTAAATAGTTGTCTTTTAATTTTTGACAACATGAATAGAACATTTGGTAATTTTTTATTACCATATTTAAGTACAAATCATGCAATTAAGGGTAAAATTAATATTATATATATTAGTAAATTACTCTAAAACTTAAATTTTTTATTTTGTTAATATAATCCAAACCTTGGAATATAACGTTCTAAATTTAATTTTTAATGGACTCTTTTCCATGAAATGACTTAGAATTTATTAAAATCAAAGAGAGTGAAAAAAATGTCGCACTCTTACTTTTAATAAGTATAATATTTTTAATATCGGGTTAAATAGAAGATATGCTCAAATATAAATATTATTAAAAAATATAAAAGGTTTATATTCATCATGGAAATTTATTTTTAATTTTTAGTGAAGAAATAATTAACAAAAATAATTATACAATGATGATATAGTAACTATTCAATTAATGAAAAAAATCAATTATATGATATTATCAATATTAATAAAAATATAATTTGAATTAATTAGGGTCCTCCAAGAATTATATAGGTTAATATAACATTTTAGGGATGTATTGAATTATTATTTTCATAGTGGTATTGCTTTATTGATTTATTAAAGTCAAAGTAACGAATAGTGTCAAAATTGACACTAATGTTATTTTATGGAAAACATATTTTAATAAATTATTTACAAATAATAAAAATACTCAATAAGAACACATAGAGTGATATATGGTCTAAAATATCATAAATTTTAAATTTATAGTCCTATTGAATCTTAATATGTAAACATTACTACCATTTAATATTGAAAATGTTTTTACTATTGTTAAAATTTAAATAGGTTAACTAATGGTTAATAAAAATGATAAGGTTTGAAATGAACACAAAAATTGTCTAAAATCTATTGGTTTAAGATATTAAATACTTAAAACATCTTATCATAAACATAATGGTATTTTGAAGGTATTTTATTTTTTATTTAATTTAATATAAATTAATCTTTTGAGAAATTCCAAAAGTGCCCCTCTTGTCTCTTATAAAAGGGAACCTCTTCTTACCTTTTCTTCACACTGCTGAATACAGTTGTCTTGGAAAAACCCTATAGAAATATCATCTGAAATTTTATCCCTTCATCGTTGATTCCTCACTTTGGGCAGAAATCCAACCATGGAATCCCTTTGATAAAAACAAAAAGGAGTTACCCAAAGAATAGGAGGTTTGAGTGTGTTTAAAGAAAGTCAAGACTTAAAGTATGGGTTTTCTTGTCTCACTATTATTTTTGTGAGATATATTATATAATCCCCATTTATTATTGTTGTGTGTTATATATAGAGAATTATTACATGTTATACATTGAATTTAATTTATTTCATGATATTAAATGTTTAAATTGATGTTTATCTTTCATGGGGATCACAATTAAGAATCTACTCTAGTAGTAAGGGAATTTTTAACTCAATTTTTATTAGTTATGTTAAAATATTATTTCATTGATTATATCAATATATGATTAGGTATGAAATAGACTTTGATTATCATTTTTTTATTTATACTTTTTTTTGTGTATTTAAAAATAATACACAAAATAAATTCATTTGACAAGTACTCACTTAAAGGACATGACATTTTTAAGGTTTTATTTCACAATCTCAATTTTATTCAAGATTATTTTTGTTTAACTATACTCTGGGTAATATTTCTCTTCTATGTCCAGGTTTTCTAAAAAGGTTTTTAAAAAAGGTATTTAGTATTCTTATAATAAATTTTAAAGTAATTTTTACCCTTTTTTGACTTTTTACAAAATGTTTTTAAATGATTATTTTTGTTATTTTATAAATAATGTATTTTGTGCATTTTTTGAAGAAAAATATGAAAGGAACTATTTTTAACTTATACAGTATGAGTTTATTTACCCTCTTGCATGAAACCTTAATTCCTTGAATCTTCCTTTCAGATCTTTAAATTTTATTTTGAAAGAAAATTTTTTCTTTTATAAATACGTGGATATTTAAAAAATTATTTAAAAATTTGAAAATTTATTTTTTAAGAATTATTTAAAGTGGTATTTCAAAATTATTTTCCATCTAAGATAACATTATTTGATGTTAATTATGCTTTACTGGTGTTATGATTAAATGATACTCTCCTTTTTATTTTGATAGTTGGTTGGTGTTTATTATGGAATGATATATATTAAAAATATTTCTTTTTCAAGAGCTATGTTATGATTAAATATTCATGAAACCCATTTCTTTTTTTCGGTTTTCATATGATGAACGTTTTTTATTCTTATAGAACACATATATATGGGTTTAATTATGTGCTGGGTGGGACTGATATCTCCCTCCAAAGCATTAGATAATTTTTTATATCTCAGGAGATAATGATGGAAAACAAGTTGAAGAGATTGATACAATATAGGAATAAGGGGAAACCCAATCCACTATTCAAAAAGGATGTGATTGTGGATGGTTCTGTGTCCCACCCAAGAGGTGAATCCCCCATAAAGTTCCTTGATATATTTTGTAAATTATCCTTTAATTATAGGGAATGATATTACATGTTTAAGTGTATCCCACAATTTTATGTCTAATGTCAATGTTATGATCTCATGGATTATGTTTGTTGATTCCCTTATGATTCATGTATTATGAGCTAAAAATATTTATACCATGACTCATGTATAATATCTTTGACATGAAAGGTGTGATATATTTTTTTTCTTATGTTCTCATACCCTTATTCTATTCTTAAATAAACCCCCATGTTTACCAATACTGGGCATCTGAGATCACCCTTTTCTTAAGTTTTTCCTAGGTTATGGGGAAAGATGTTAGTTGAATTTTATATAGAAAAATTTCACATGAATGATATTGATGACCTAATTTGAAATAATAAAAGATACACATAGTAGGAGATAATGCTGATATTTATGAACTAGTTATTTATGAACCCAATTTTTAAGTGTTTTTCTTAATTCCTAGAAACTAAAAACCAAAAAGGTCATTGAGTATGTAATTGATCCAATTTTTTTTAACATTGTAAGTTTTTGGTCAATTTTTTTTTGTCACATAGGTAAAGTTTATGTCTTATATGCGGATCCAAAAGTGAATATTTTGGATTTTTATAGATAATATTTCTTAATTTTCATGGTTAAAGTGAAGGCATTTTGTTATCTTTTTTTCCTTAAAAATTTCATATTTTATTTCATTTTCACTATTTTGTTCAATGTAATTTATATATTAGTATAATTAATTGAATAATATTAAATAGTAATATTTATACATTTTTATTTGATAAATAATTTATAATAACTATTAGAAGGTTTTTTAAAAAGAAAAGAATTGGAAACATCCACATTAGTAGGTAACTAACCATAAACAGGACATTGTCAAAAGAGAGGGAAGAAGAAGTATGACAATTTAATATGTTGTAAATATAATACATCTAGTATGATGAAATCATTAATATAATTATAACACACTAAATAATTATCCTTATATGATTTTTGTTTTAAAAGGGGTTAAGAGGAGGGAAATAGGGGAGGAGAATGAGAGGGAGAATTGATGAGAACATACTCTCTTTTCGGTGTTGCCTCTTCTCTAAGGAACTAAACTCCTTTTATGGTTGGAGTTAGATGTATCCATAATGTCCCTAGGTATTATAAGTGTCTTAATATAGAGTATTTGTGCTGATATATATCTTTTTAAAGTGATGTAGGAGTGGTTTTACAATGGGTGGGAGCGGGGTTTTTTATTCTTGAGGAGAGGTGTATTTTTAGAATAAAAGATTAAATAAAATACAATATCCAAGGTAACCATTTTAATAGTGATTTTTTGGAAATATAAATCATATATGAATATAATAGAATGATTTTATGAATTTAAACCCCTTTATAATTTGTATTCATTAGTTTATTAAAATGGAAAGTGAAAAAAATGGAAATTTCTATTTTAAGGGAATGCTTTTGACTTTAGACTTTGAAAAATGATTTTTTTTGTTTTGTAAATTATGTTTATTTTGATAATTAATAATTTATAAAATTTAATATATTTTTTAAAAACCTTAAATTATATAATTTATTAGTCCATTATTAAAAAATGGAATATGAATTTTTAGATACACCTCTTATGAAGAAAATTGTATTTTTACTATTCAACTAATAATTGAAGTATTTCTGAAAGTTACCAAAAAAAATCCTTCATAAACATTGTATGTATTAATTTTAAAAACTATATTCATTTTATAAAAATTATTTTATAAAATAGGTTATTTTAATTTTTAATATGAATATTATGTTTCTTACAAAATTATTTAAAATATAGTTTTTAAAAATGTGATTATATTTTCTTTGAGTTTTTTAATCATGATATTTTTTGTAATAATAATATTTATATTTTTAATGAAATTAATCATGATCAATATTATTTATATCAATTTTCTTAGGTCAAATTACTATTATAATGGATAGGTTACTATTCTCAACGGTCAGTTTACCAGTCCCAATAGTTAAGTTACAATTCTAATAGTCTCATTATTATCCCAACAGTCACATTACCTCTTATAAATACATATTATTTTAATTATTAATTATTCACCTCTATAATTCTCAAGGTTTTACATGTCCATTTCTATAATGTTTATAGGTGTATTAATATTTGTTTCACTTCTATAGTGCTATTCATGGAAGGTTTGATTCTAATAGATTGAGGCAATCTATATTTTTCCATTATAGTCTATTTTTATAATTTTTAATTTTTTAAAATATTTTTCATTTTAATCGGATTATTCTTTGACTAATGAAATAATTTTCATTAATTAAATAATGTGTTGTTCGGTTTTATATGTGTTTTATTTGTATAATATTATATAATATAAATAATACACACTTATTTAAAGAAAAAATATCATTTATTAACTTTGGGCTATTGCACTCAGGGTCTTTCAAGGAGGCTTCCCAATCATAAATTTTCCAAAACTCCACACTCGACTCCAATAACCTAACATGGAGTATCTAAAGGAATCCACTATTGGGTATCAAATACAGATCTCGACTAGGATGATATTCTTAATCTAATCAATTTTAGTGTCTTTGAGGCCATACAAGGCTTAGCGTATTAGTATAAGGATAAAACCAATCCTTATTAGAAAATGGAGGTGATATTTACTATGGATATCTTCCCCACAATAGTTTTAAGATATTCCACATGGACTTCTCTTCTAATGTCTATGGTGTAAATCTTCTCCACATCAATATCTCATTCACACAGGGATATATTTCCCTTTTAAAAGAACCTTATTATATAGAGGTACTTGAATCATCAAGTTCAACTATATAAAGTTTCTCATTAGTAACTAGTAATTCTCCACCATGGTCAATAGATAGTAAGGTAAAATAACATTCATCTTTTCCTCCCATTGACCAGATGAAATCATCATTATAAAAGTTATATTTATATTTTGATCAATTAGAAGAGTATACCTTTAAATGTAAAGAATGTATCATGGATTTGATTAGAGAGATGGCTGAGGTAGATATTTTGGTTACGTTTTGGCCCATAGTTATCTCCCAATATGAGGTTCCATGGGAAATAAAAACAAAACATATAAATTGTCCATGCCTCAACCTATGGATAAATCATTGAGACCTGAAGGAAAAAAATATTCCTTAAAGGGAATATACATATCATCTTAACGTAATAGGGAATATATTCAACCAGAATGAGTTGTCATCCTTATAAATAACCTGATCTTCAAAGTCTAAAAATCAGTATAAGAATACTATTCATTCTTGCCTTGATATATTGAAGACACTCTAACATATGATTGTGAATTCTTTATCTAACATTTGAATCAAAGAGTGTGGAGAAATACGGGGGACTATGCTTTACTCTATTCTCAAGTCCATATAACCTTTTAAGGTAGACATCGTGCAACGTTGTTACCTCAAATTGAGTCATAATAATAGATTATGATATCCCAACTGGTTAGTTATGTGCAATCCAACTATCTATAAAGATCAGAAATGGAACACACTTTGGGAATGATCCATCCAAAATACTTCTACATCGGGCCTCTATGGATGCTAAAAAGGAAACATGATTAAGAAAAATATGGCCTTTAAATGTGGAGGAATATCCAATAGCATGTAGCTCACTCTAGATATGAATTATTAACCTAGAAAAATAGACTTATAAAAGATTCAAAAATTTATAATGTTTCTATAATGGAAGAATCAATGAAAATAAAGGAGTAATCCCTATCTATAGGGTTGGTGGTATTTTCATCTAATTTATCTTTTCCAACACCCTTGGGATCTCCAAAACCATAAATATTTAAGAAAATAGTGATGGTAGGGAGAAGTCAATCCTATATCATATGTTTGGGGGATTGTTTATCATCACCTCTCACACCAAACCCATGGGATTATCTATTCCCCAATGATTCATGGATGTGATAAAAAATTAATAGAAATACTGAACCCTCAAGGATGTGGTACTTATATTATTACTACCCCCCCTAAGGGAGTCCCTCATCATCAGTTATGGAGAAGTATGACGGGTTGTATCTCTTTCGTTCTTACCAATGGGTCATTTATCCTCACAATTAGGGTCACACTCAGTAAATTTTTTTGAAAACTCTTTATGGATCACAATGTGTAATCCACTTCTTAGGGAACATACTTGAGGAAATACCACACCTCCAAAAAGTTATTATCTCAATTATCCTTCTAAAAGGGGGAGGGGTGGTAAGGAATCCAAATTATCCCTCGATGAATACCTAAAATATAGTTTAACTCCATAAAACATATAAGTAGATTATGTTATAATTCTATCCACTTGGTAAGATTTGGATCATGTCATAATTACCAATTTGGATGATTATAACACCAATTTATAGGAATAAGATTGATAGGATCCAATATAATAAGATTTATGTATTGGGTTACTAGAGGATGGTGTCTGTACTCGATATCAGATTCAATCTCATAACCAGCAATCCCTAAGAATTCAACAACCACTCTCACAACATGCTTCAACTAGTGATAAGGGTAAGGGAGACGATTTAGCATAAGTGCTCACTAAAGTAAATGATTCAACTTTTTTTAGGATATATTGGCATGATATGAGGCTCATATATAAGAATTTAAATAGTCCAATGTCAATATTCTTAGGGGAAATATTTCCTCTGAACATTATATCATAGTGGGAGCTTTTGTACCACCTTCAATTAAAGTTCCATAGTTACAAAGAGCCACTCCATCAACTTGGGAAGGGTCTCATCATACTACTAGATCCAGACCCAGAAATACATTTTATTTCAATCTAACCACAACAAACTATTAGGATTTACCTCTTCTTGGATCTCAGGTGTCATAACATAATTCCAATTTTTCCTAATCCATAGAAACTGGGTAAAATAATAGACATATACAATTAGTCTATATTAAGGATCACATGTTTTCAATGATTAATATTACCCTAATACATTTATAACACCAGAGTTATTTGGAACTATTTGATCTACCATATCTCATATGGAGGCCACGTAAAGAAAGTTTGATCCATTACAATTAGAGAAAAAACTTACACTTAGTGGGTGGATGTGATCCATCCTCCAGTAAACTTTGGATTTCCTAATTTCTCATCCTTAAATGATGTTGGTGATCCAAAAAAACAAATGATTCATTTTTTTCCCCATTTTGGTTCTGTGATAGGAAAACTTGAGAAACAAGAGGTGGAAAAATCATATGTTCTGTTAAGACTTTGGACGTCCCACATTTTTTCTAGAAGAATATTTTCTATGCCAATTCAATTTTGAATTGGGAGGATTTTACCCACCAATATCTATATCGATTCAGTTATATATTTAGGAAGACAACAATCACTGAATTATCAAATTATAAATATCCTGAGAATGAAAAAGTCGTAGATTTTATTGTCAGATAGAATAGTTTTAAATATTCTGTAGATATGTATCTTCTGAAGGAGTACCATTAGAATTATGTATACATAAATTATGTAATGATCTTCAAACACCTCTCATCCAGAAATTCTTTTCCAATGGGTACCAAAAATTGGACTCAAAAAACTACTGATGAATGATACTATCCATTATAGAAGGGATAAATCTCATTATATGTTAGATAATTAGGAAAATTAAATGGGTAGGTTAGAGGATACAATTTTCAAACTCAACTCATATTCTTTTCCTGATCTCTCTCAAAATACAAATCAATATCAAGAAAAACATCTCCCATAATCACCACAAAACAACAAAATCCTAATCAAGATAGGAGGAAGGAGAATGGATTTTTGTTATTTAAATATAGAAAGAATAAGAACTATTATTTTAAGAGGGAGTAAGTTTCATGATATTTTGTAACATTCATAGAGAATAATTTTCTTATGTTACAGAAAATAAGAAAACTGGAGAAGGTTAATCTTAATTATTCCTAGATTATTTTACCTATTATCAAATTCTTGGGAACAATATCCAAGAATAATATACTTTGAAATACTTACTTCATAATATGGTTTACACTAGAGAATTAAAATTGGAGAAATCTAAATAATAAGCCACTAATGTCCCCACCATTCCACTAGAAGAATAGGTAACATGGTAACATGTTCCAGAAAAACATGCATAAGAATTGAATGATTAGAGAACCAAAAATATACTTTATTTAACACATTCCATACTCAGGGAATAATTCAATTAAAAAATTATAACCCCAATTCCCTCAATAATGAATGAACCACCTATTTCAGTATGCTGGCTAGCCAAATATTGGATAATACAATAAATAAAAAATAAGGACCTGGAAGAAGAACAATAACCTATACCATTCCCAAATCCAGTTCAAACATTATAATAATTCATACCCCTTGAAATGGGGTGGAATTCTACTAACCTTTCAAATAGTACTCTCATCAGACAGAGAATTATTTTATATCTCATACATTATAAATCTCAAGATCAACCACTTTTTGGATAAACTAAATATAAATATGTTCCTCAATTTTCTACATATAATTGGGGGAAGGATGAATTAGAAGAGGTTATAAATGTTCAATGGGATACAAAAGAAGATGATTTGAAATATTATATAATAAAGAAAAATTCCCATAGATGCCTTATACATAGTTAAGACTCACATAAATTAACTCTAATGGGATAAAAATGAGCATGAACTAACTGTTGGATCGTGTAGAGCTCAAACACATCCCATTGTGTTAGTGGGTTAGTTGGCTTATCAACCTATATATGATCCCAATAATTGAAATAAATATAGTCTGTTTCAAACTATCCTTTGAATGGAGAAACCTATGATTATTGGCTAGAAGTATTTAGCTTGAAATAAATTTTCCTATAAGCCTCAACCCAAAGAGAAAATCTCTTTCAAGAAATAGAGGGTCTTGGATTTGAAATATGACTTACTAAAATAGTTTGCAGCTATATCCATGCATTCAATCCTAGTCAAACTCTGAATCTAAAAGGACATTTGAGAAGTATTGATCGATACCCTTTCAAGCCCCAAGAAAATTGATGAGTAAGTTTCTAAATCAAAGGTGTATCAAGAAGTGACCAATTAAGATTAATGCCACATGGTCATCTCATTCAAATAATATGAATAGTAATATGTTATAAAAGGTATCAACAAACATGTATACTTGACTGTAAATAAGATGATATTTATATTCATAGTGAATTCCTGGAAAATTACTCTAGAATGAACATTATCCCTATTTAAACCCTTTGATTAATTAGTTTTAATGGAAATGATTTGTCCATTTCCAAATTTACCATCCAGGGGTATCAAAAGTGTGACAAAAAACCCCTTAGATGTTTCAAGTTGAGAGCTTAGTTTATGGACATATCTCCAAGCTTTTTTTAATAGTCCTTTTTTAGGATAAAGTATTCATTGTTTTTTGGGAAGAACATGTATTCTCATTTAAGTCATGGTTCCATCATCATATCACCAATTATTGAAATATATGTTTAATGGATAGTTTGTGTTACATATATTTGACTCCCCATTTTATGATTTTGTGGCTCAAGTATATAGAAGAAACCTACTAAAAAGGGAAGATAAATAGCTAGAAATTAATTATACTAAAAATGTTACTATCCCAAATTGTTTTAGAGAAAATTTTAATAAATTGAATATGGTTGGTGATGATTATAGTTTCCATTTAACCAAATTATGTCATTGATTCTAAACTAGGTAGGCTATCAAGTCGACTAAGTTCAAAATTAATAGGGTTAAAATGCTATGTTTTTCATGATATCAATTTTATCTCTCAAAAAGAATGATGATAACCAAGAGTATAGAAAATATCTTGAAATTTATGATCCCCATTCATCCAAAAGGTATAAAAAGTCAACCATAAGCAATATCCATATATAGAGTATCTTTTATGATGATAATTTCCTCATGTTGTGTCCCAAATACTTGAAAGAAGCTTTAATTACCTTTTAGTAGATGATAATGCCCCTAAAATGTTAACTTTGGAATGTTTTCTGGAATCATATTAAGAAACATTCATCACAATTTTAAGGTAGATACCCCTATTTTACCTTCAATGACCAGTTATTATTTTTATCTTTGAAAAGAAGAGGGCACTGATACTAAGGGAACTTGTATCTTTTTTATGATCCTGTTAAGATTTTCAATATTTTACCCAAAACTACAGTGCCTCTTGATTATCATTGGAATCCAATATCTCTACACCCAAATACGTCATAATGCCTATAAATTATAACAATATTATAAATTTAATTGGCTATATGGGAGAGGGACGAAAGGAGTAGGATCATAGAGATTCCTCTACAGTATTTAAGGAAGGTGTATTTGCCATAGTAGATAATCTCAAATATGTAAACCATTTCATAGATGAAGATATATTACATACTTTTGTTAGTGCCACCATGACTCTCAATGAATATGAGAAATACATTTCCTTTATGAAACAACAACAGAAAATTTTCAACTAGAATTATTGTAGAGACCTCGACCCTAACCCCAGAAGCCCAGAGTCGGTGCTTGAAACATGGTGTGTATTTTTTTTTTCTCAAAAACATGCAGATAAAAATTGCACATCTTATTCCATTATAGAGGATCATTTCGGTTTAGGTTCTGGAAAACCAGATACAACTAATACATTTCTTCAAAAACTTGACAAAGATAGACTTCATATTGTTGACATCACATAGGAGTACTCAAATCATGGAAAATACAGTAAGTCCTGTATAATAAATTGAAAATGTAGGGTGATCATAAAAAAGACCAGTAAGATGTTTTAAAACAGTTTGAAGATATTCCTTTTTAAAATAAAAAACTTTGAAATAATTACAAGACATTTTCTTAAGAGGAAAAGAACACTTCTTAAAGCACATAATCAACATCTTTCAAAGGTTACTTGAAGAAATATTAAAGAAAATTTCATATACAAGAATTATATTTATTTACATAAAAACTACAGTTAAAACATTTATCAGAATGCTCATACATGTTCAAAAATTCATAGAATGCTGCATAATCCATAAATTGGTCAAACTAACTTTAAAGGTGACATAAAAGGTTGCAAGAAAAAATATCACATAAATTAACATGTTCATAGAATTTCGTAAGTAATAAGTTCATGATTCACTTAACACTAAATATGAAATTCATGGATTGATAGATGTAAAATCAACTTTAGTTTCATCATTTTCCTTATATAACATGCCAAGAGCATACTTCATTTATGACATATGCATTCATCACCATTGTCATAAAAGATACTTAACCAAGGAATATTATACTAATCAATTCATGACTTGGTTGGTCATATATTAATACATAATAAGGGTATATATAATACTATACTTTTTCAAGGCCTTTCGCTAAGACCTTACATTAAAATTATATCAAGGCCTATGCCAAGATGATACAGGTAAAAACCCAACATAATTCATCTATTGAGACTTAACTTTACCCAATGCATTTGAGTGCTGTATAATTCTTGGTCCACCCATCACATCATAACATTCATATTGCACTATATAATTATGGGTGCACCCGTCACATCATATAATTCCAATAAATTCTTCAGATGTCTTATTATAGTCTTATGAATCTAGTGTCCCACACTATAATGGATACTTAAATTCTTAACCCACAAATTATCAAGAGATATAAATTTCATTCTTTTGTACATATTCATACATGAAGTGAATTATGAAATAAATGTAAAAATGACTAAATTTGATAGTTTTAACTTATGGATGCATCATATTTAATAGTGACATGAATGAACTAAAATGACATGATTTTGAACATGTGATAATAACTAGTTCACATAAAATAATGGGTTGTCACATAAAATAATAACCCTTGTATTAAAACTGTTTCTCATTAATGTGAACATTTTTCATACCATGATTTACATGTTTTTAACTTTGAGATACCTAATATTCTTGCTTAAACCATGAACTGTTAATTGATATATCAAAATAGATTAAAATAAAAACCTAAATAATTAAAGGCATTCCTTATGAAAAATTGAAATAAAAATTATGGATGTAATACCGTTTTTTCAAGTGAAGTATTCATGCATAAAAAGAAAAAGTAAATAAACAAATGTGCCTATCCATGTTCAATTACACTACTTACTAACATAGCTAGTCCCGTTTAAAAACATGAGAACTCAAGATTGAAATACATATATGTATATATGTGGGTTTGAAAATTATGAAACCATATATATACCCAAGGTGTATACTTGGGATTCTCATAACCAAAACCAGGTTAAATAAATCGTTATGAATCTTGTATGCTTTAAAAATATTATTTAATCACTAAAATATGATTTATGAAAAATTAGTTTAAATAAGAATTAAAACCTACATATAACCATATATACACATGTATGTTTATGTGGTCTAATTAAAAAAACCAAGTAGAATCCTTGCACAATTTACATGTGTTTAAAGACATTATTTAAAAAAAACATATCCCCATCATCATAAAAACTGAATAAGTTTTTTTTAAAAAATAAACATTTATACATATATATATAACTACATATACATAAGTTATAAAAAAGGGTTTTTCATTTGAAAAAAAACCAACACAATCCCTTATAAATATTATTAATAACATCATTTAAAAACATATGATCATCGCTTAAAATAATTAAAACCATAAATGGTTTTGTTTTTTATATAAAAATATAAGTATATATATAAATATATAGTTTACACAAACAAAAAAACAAGATTAACCCTTACAAGTGTTATAAACCTTAAAATATCAGTTTAAAACTGATAATCATGTTTAGAAAAACTAAAACGATTTAGACTCAGGAGTAATATAAAACTGTATCCGTATATATGTAACTGTGAAACACAAAAGAAGATAAAAGTGTTTGCATATTAAAATTGAAGAAAAAATAACCCCTTACATGGCTTCAAGAGAGATATTTAGTCAAGTAGTGTCTTGGAGAGGAAACTGAGTATAGTTAAGAGTGCAATTAGGGTTTATATAAGCTGAATATATATATATATATATATATATATATATTATATAATGATTCATATATAAAATAAAAACAAATACCAACAAAAATAATTAGTGCAAAATAGGTCTAACACTCTAATTAAAATAAAACCTAATCTAATCAGTGATTATATTATCTATATATATACATATATAAAGTTGTGGAAACATAGAAGAGGATCCAAAGAAAATAAATAAAATAAGTCTAAAAGAGTCTTATAGGTAGAAATTGAAGGCTAGTCAGAAGAGAGTGGTGGAGGATCTCTAGAGAATAAGAAGAAGAAAAAGAAAAACAATGGGTCAAGCAATTGGTTTGGTGCAGGGAAGAAGAAGAAGCAATGATAATTTGTTGAAGATATCAGATAGTATAGATCATTCGAAGGTGATCGATCTACTACGGATGATTCCACAGTTATAGAAAAGGATGGACATATGAGATTAAATATTATTTTTGATCGGATGACTGCAGTTTGATCGGGCATTTTAAAACAGATGTGCGGTTGAGATTAGTTGAGACCTCATTCGGAAGGCTAATGAAAATGTGGAGGAAATGGTCACGATGGTAAGATTCAAACCTGGGACTGGATCATGTAGTCCAGATCTCGCATGACGAGATCGAACATTTTTTATTTCAACTTCGATGAAAAAACTCATCCCACATAAAAATGGGGGAGAATTTGAGCTGGATTTATAAGAATCAAGCTCCCAGCCACCATTAAATTGGCTCTATTCCCCCTCCTTGGTACCATCCCATACCGGTTCTCCTATACAGGTGAACTTTTCAATCAATCTCTGCCGTCGTACCTCCCCGCACAGTGGTGCCTTCTTGCAACTACGATGTATCCCTATGGGCACACACTCCATCACAGTTTTCCCGTGCTCATTGAGTGGGCAAGGATCACTGCATTCTACTTAAGAGTAGAGCAAGCTTCCATCCATGGTTGCCTAGGGGGCTGGCCTAAGGCTAGCATATTTTTTTATAAATCCTTGATTAAAAAAAACATTCAAAAAAAATATAAACCATATAACTTCATTTTTATCCAAATAAAGTAAACATGATGTTTTAAATATATAATTTCATTAAACTCCAATATCATTAATTTTATTAGTCTAAAACATGATTTCAACCTTATTTTAAGCTTTGGAACATTAAAATACACAAACCAACAAATAAATTATATCATGTCATCACTTAACTAGGAGTATAACTTTTAATTAATAAGATTATCTAAAAACATGTTTTCAAATTCAAATACATAGTTTTTGTATCAAAACAATATGAATACTTCTCTTCAAATTAATTGAAGTAACATATATACTTCTCGTTTTATTTTCATTAAAACACTAATGTCATAATTTCAAATTCATTTTATGCTTGGAAACATTATGATTTAAAAATCTAAAGATAAGTTCAATTAAAACATGTTTAAAGACATAAAATTAAATAATTTTAAAACATTCATATTTCCTAATATACATAAATACATAGAATTCACAAAATAATAAAAATTCTTAAAAATACCCAACTATTATAATATTTTATAACCATTACAAAACCAACGGTCACTTAAGGACTGTAATGGATAATAACAACCACAAGATCCTTATATATAGATTTTTAGGATAAGAAAAACATTAGAAACAACTCAGGGAAGATGGTGATCTATGTACCCTTGATGCTCAGTATGATTGCTGTTGTTTTTTTCCATTCTATTTTTCATCGTGACAAATCCAAAGGTCTACCACTATTTTCTTGGCATGTTTGTGGTGTTTGGGGGTCTCCCAGTTATTCGGATTGGTCTTTTAGTATGAAATATAGGTTAATGAGGTTCATTTGTACTTATAAAATGTAAGGTTTCTAGTATTCTTATCAAATAAGACATGTATTTTTTTTTCTGTAAGAATTCTTATTTTAGATTCACCATTGTTAAAAAAAAACCAACATAATAATAATGAAAATATAATTATTACAAATTAAAAATGTTTGGGGCATTACATTATCCACCCCTTACAAAAATCATGTCCTCACAATTCCATTTGTAATCACAAACACTGACCTTATGCCATCCACCACAATATCCCTTCACAAGTTCCACCAGTGTTGGCGATTTACTCGATTTCTGGTTAGCACAGTTTCAAAACTCTCAATTTCTATGGTCCAAATGAAAAATGTGCAGCTTGGGTCATACTCCTTTAGACATCTATAGTTTCTTGGGAGTGAGGAATAAGGGTTGTGAAGTAGGAAGACATCAGAATGGGGTTGATTTCTGTACAATGAAACAAAGTACATGACCTCACGAATTTCAAAGTCTCATCCATAATGACCGTATGACAAGATCTGACACACATATGCTGCGTAGAGGTGACCTTCCCTTATAGTTTCTTATAAATACCATAGGGATACAAAGCCTGCAGCTAGAGTGAAACATTTAAAAATACCCTCCTAGTACTTCCCCCGACATGAATAGGATGGCAATTGGGCATCTACCATAATAAAATAGTCAAAGCTTGATCCTTGATAGAGGTAAACTACACAAGGAGAGTTAGATACGTGGTAGAGATGTTTTCATGTAAAAAAAATATTTTTGAAGGGATAATAGTCTTCTAGAAATGAATTAAAAATTATGGTATCAATAACATCAGTAGGAAGGGACAAAAGGTTTGTTGGTGAACCTTATCATGCCATCGGAAAATTAAAAAAAATACCTACACTTAGAAAGGAATAATTTTTTTAGTGTTGATATAATTTTACCGAGTTGTCTAAATCGATCCTCTTATACCAACTGTAGCGACCCCGACCCCTGAATCCTAGAGTCGGTTGCTGAAACATGGTGTGTAATTTGTTTCTAAAAAACTTTTAGACAAGAATTAAACATCTCATTCCATCATAGAGGATCTTTTCGGTTTAGGTTCTGGAAAACCAGATACAACTGATACATTTCTTCAAAACTTGACAAAGATAGACAATATATTTCTGAAATCACATAAATTTACTCAAATCTTGGAAAATATACTAAGACCTATAAAATAAATTGAAAATGTTGGGTGATCATAAGAATACCCAGTAAGGGGTTTTAAAATAATTTGAAGAAATTTATTTTAAAAAAAAAACCTTTGAAATAATTACAAGACATTTTCTTAAGAGGAAAACAACACTTCTTGAAGAAAATCATCAACATATTTAAAAGGTTTCTTAAAGAAATTTTCCATAAAATTTCTTACACAATAATTATATGTATTTACTTAAAAATATATAGGTAAAACATATATCAGAGTCTTCCTACATGTAAAAAAATTCCTAGAATTCTACATAATCCATAAATTGATCAAACCGACATTAAAGGTGACATGAAAGGTTGTAAATAGAAATTATCACATAAATTAACACTTTTATAGAATTGTGTAAGTATCAATTTTTTTATTCAGTTAACACTTGATATGAAATTCATAGATTGATAGATGTAACATCATCTTCAGTTTCATCATTTTACTTATTTAACATTCCATGTTCATACTTCATTTATGTCATATGCATTCATCACTATTATCATAAATGGTCCTGTCTGAATGGCCCGAAGGCCTTCATTTTTATTGATTTTTGAAAACCCCCCTTTTAAGGGAAGAGAGGAAACCCTTTCAAGGCTCATAGGCTCATAGATTACATGGCCCGTAGGCTTTAGGATATTACATGACCTGAAGGTCTTTACGGAATTCAACCAGACTATCTACAAGGAACTGCCCCTCCCTAGCAACTGTATCCTAATAGTAGCTCTCCACCTTTGCATGACCGTCTGGATAGGCTTTCTGTGCAAGCACAGACTGGTACCGATGGCACAACCATACCCTCTCATTCTGACAATCCATTTGGCTATGCTTTGGTGAGTGCACCTGCTCTGAATCCTCTTATGGGGCTGCTCCTTTTTTTGTAGTGTGTCTGGGGCCTGCATTCATGTGGCCCGAAGGCATTGGGGTGGACCTAAGGCCTTAAGGTGGCCTGAAGGCCTTGAGAATCAACTGGCCCAAAGGCCTTGGGTGGCTCGAAAGCCTTTCTAGACCTGAGGACCAAACCGGTGGCCCGAAGGCCCAGATGGATAAATAGTTCTGGCTACTACAATACCGAACAGTGCCTGCTACAGTACTGCTACAGTGCCTACTACAGTAATGCTACAGTACTGCTATAGTACTGCTACAATACCTTGAAATATCCATAACCAAGGGATATTTTATAAATCGAATCATCACTTGGTTGGTCATATATTAATACATAATGAGGGAATGCCAAATTCTATACTTTTTCAAGGCCTTTCACAAAGACCATACATAAACATTCTATCAAGGCATGTTCCAAGTCTATACTTGTAAAAACCCAATATACTTCATCTCATGATTCTTAACTTTATCTAATACATTTTAGCACTGTATAATTTTGGGCACACCCAACACATTATAACACTTATATTGTGCTATATAATTCTGGGTGCAACCATCACATCATATAAGTCCAATACATTCCTCACATGTCTTTGTATTATCTTATATTCATAGTGTCCCATACCAAAATGGATACTTAAATTATTAATTCACGAGTTATAAAGAGAGATAAATTTCATTCTTGCATACATATTCATACATGAAGTTAATTATGCAATAAATGTAAAAATGAATAGATTTTTTAGTTTTAGGTTATGGATATATCAAATTTAATAGTGACACGCATGGACTAAAACAAAATGAATTTCACATGTGATAAAAACTAGTCCACATAAAATAATGGGTTGTCATATAAAATAATAACCTTAGCATTAAAACTATTTCTCATGAATGTTAACCTTTTCATACCACGATTTACATGTTTTTAACTTTGAGATACCTATTATTCATTCTTAAACCATGAATTTTTTATTGAAATATCAAAATATATTAAAAATTAAACTTAAATAATTAAAGGCATTCCTTGTGGAAAATTGAAATACAAAGTATGGATGTAAAACCATTATTTCAGTTAAAGTATTCATGCATAAAAAATTAATTAAACGCATGTGCCTATGCATGTACAATTACACAACTTACTAACATAGCTAGTACCATTTAAAAACTTGAGAAGTTAAGATTGAAATACATATATGTATATATGTGGGTTTGAAATTATCGAACCATACATATACCAGCTGTATACTTGGGATTTGCACAACCAAAACATGTTCCAATAAATCTTTATGAATATTCTACACATAAAAAACATTATTTAATCAATAAAATATGATTTATGAAAAATTAGTTTAAATAATAATGTAAACCTACATATAACCATATATATACATGTATGTTTATGTGGTCCAATTAAACAAAACCTTGTAGAATACTTTCATGATTTACATGTGTTTAAGGACATTATTAAAAAAAAATACTTAGCATCATAAAAACCAAATAAGTTTGTGTTAAAAATTAACATTTATAAATATATACATAACCACATATACATAAGTTATAAACAAGGGTTTTTCATATGAAAAAATACCAACATAATCCCTTACAAATATTATTAAGAACTTAATTTAAAACCAAATGATCATCAACTAAAAAAATAAAATCCGAAAATGCTTTTGTTTTGTATATATGAATATAAATATATATATATATATAGTTTACAAAAAAACAAAAAAATATTAACCCTTAAAATGTTATACACCATAAAACCTCAGTTTAACACTGATAATCATATTTATAAAACATTAAACATGTCAGGATTAATAGTTATATAAAATTGTATCCATATATATATAACCGTGAAACAAAAAAGTAGATAAAAGGGTTTAAATATTTAAATTATTGAAAAAATAATACCTTACATCGCTTCAAGAGGGAGATTGAGTAGAGAAGTGTCTTGGAGAGAAAATCAGGTAGAGTAACAAGTTCAATTCAGGTTTATATAAGCTGTAAATATATATATTTTATACATAATGATTCGTAGATAAAATATAAACAAAGAACAACGAAGAAAACTAATGAAAAACAGTTCTAACACTCTAATTAAAATAAACCATAAACTAATTGGTGATTATATTATATATATACAAATATAAAGTTGTGGAAACCTAGAAAAGGATCCAATGAAAATAATAAAAAGAAGACCAAAAGAGGATAATGGTTAGAAATTGAAGGCTTGTCTAAAGAGAGTGGTAGAAGATCTTGGGAGAAGAAGAAGAAGAAAAGAAGAAAAACTATGGGTGAAGCCACTAGTTTTGTGCGAGGAAGAAAAAGAAGCAAGGAGTAGTCATGGAAGAGATCAGATAGTCTTGATCATTCAATGTTGATCAAATGATTAAAAATGATTCCACAGATATAAAAATGATGGAAATATGAGATTAAATCTACGTTTTGATCGGATGACTGCGGTTTTATCCAATATTTTAAAACAGATGGGCAGATGAGATCAATTGAGTCCTTGATCTGGCGACTGAAGAAAATGGGGAGGAAAGGTTTGCAGTTTCTAGATTCAAACCCGAGACCAGATCATGTAGTCTAGATCTCGCATGGAAAGATTGAACGATTAAGATTTGATCTCATCTCAAAAAACTCATCCCACATCGAAATGAGGGGAAATTTGAGATGGACTTATAAGACTTGAGCTCCCAACCACCATATAATTGTCTCTCATCCCCCTCCTTGGTACCGCCCCATACCAGTTCTCCCCTACGGGCGTGCTCTGTATCTACTCTCTACCGTCGTGCTGCCCCACATGATGGTGCTTCCTTGAAACTTTGATGCATCCCTTTTGACGCACACTCCCTCATGACTGGGCCATGCTAGCTGAGGGGCCAAGGCTCGACCGCCTACTCCTCAAGAGTGGTGAGGGATGCCTCTATCTGCTGTCTAGAGGACTGGCCAAAGGGTAGCATATTTTTTTATAAACACTTGATTAAAAAAACATTCAAATATAAAATAAACCATATAACTTAATTTAAAAACAAATAAAGGAAACATTATGTATCCTATATATAATTTCATTAAAAAACAATGTCATTTATTTTATTAGTCTAAAATGTGATTTCAAATTTATTTTGAACTCTGTAACATTAATATACAAAAACGAACATATAAATTATACCATTTCATCACTTAACCAAAAGTATAACTTTTAATTGATAAGAGTATTTAAGTACATGTTTTCAAATTCAAATTAATTGTTTTTGTATCAAAATAACATATATAATTCTCTTCTAATTAATTGAAGTGATCATATGTACTTCTATTTTTATTTTAATTAAAACACAAATGTCATGATTTTAAATTCATTTAAAGCTTTATAACATTATGCATTCAAAATCTAAAGATGATTTCAATTAAAACAAGTTAAAAGAAATAAATTTAAATAACTTTAAAACATTTTAATATCTTAATATACTTAGATACTTATAATTCAACAAAAAATCAAAATTATTAAAAATACCCAATGATTATAATATTTTATGATCGTTACAAGCCAACAATCACCTATGGACCGAAATGGCTACTAATGGTCACAAGGGCCTTATAAATATATATTTTGGATATTCCAAACATTATAAAAAACTCAGTGAAGATGGTTCTCCATATACCCTTGATTCTCATTACAGTTGTCGTTGTTCTCTCCATACTATTTTTCATCATGAAAAATCCTAAGGACTTCCACTATTTTCTTGGCCTATTTATGGTGTTTTTGGGTCTCTCAGTGATTCTGATTAGTCTCTTATTAGGAATTATTGGTTTGTGAGGTTCTTTTGGCCTTATGGAAATGTAAGGTTTCCAAAATTATTATTGAATAAAACATGTATTTTATTTTTGTTATTCAAGTATTCTTATTTTAGATGCATCATTTATAAACAAAAACCAACATAACAATAATGAATTTTTTATTATTAAAAATTAAAGTTATTCTATCCGTTATAATTATACTGATATGGTTGATTTAGACGTAAATATTTCTACTTATTATCTAGGACTACTAGAGGATCACGTTTTATAAGTAGGTGAAAAAAATAGTGCATCAGACCCTCACTGGAAGAGTAGAGGATGAGGTAAAAAATCCTACAAAGGAAAAATTTATTTGGGAAGTAAAATATCTAAAATTACTGGATAATATTTTCTTGGTTAATAAAATTAATTGAAAAATATAGATCTAAATTAACTTTAGAGATATCAAATTACGTTTTTAGAGATCCCCAATGGGTTCAATACTATGTATAATTACCTTCGGTTTAAAGAATACTGGTGCCACATACCAATGTTCCATGCACTATATATACAATCTCATCTTAGGTAAGATCATGGAATGATACGTTGATGACCTGTTAGTCAAATTTCATTAGTAATCTGATCATCGGAATGATCTTAATATAGTTTTCCGTAATCCATGACAACAAAAAATTAAAATAAACCCCATGAATTGAACCTTCAAGGTGACATTGGGAAAGTTCATTAGTTCCATGGTATTATATTGTAGTATTGAGGTAGATCCAAAGAAACTAAGGGAAATCATCAATATTACCCCATAGTGAAACCTCAAAGAGTTAAGGGGGTTACAATGACATCGATATTATACAATATGCTTCATCTCCAACATGGTTGGAAAATTTCTACTATCCGTAAGATAAAAAAGAAGTGAATTCCCTATAAGTGGGATGAAAGATACTAGTAAGCCTTCAATAGACTTAAGAAATATATTCTAAACCTACCAGTCCCAATGCCTATTATTGAAAGGGAACCCCTTATTCATTATATGGTAGCCCATGAGTGAAAAATTGTGCAATTATTTCTTTGAATAATGATTCAGAAAAATAAAATAGCTTCTACTATCTTAATAGAAAAATTGTCAATTTCAAGAACCAATATGCCATCATCAAGAGGAATTACCTTGGCTTGATCTGTGTTGTACAAAATTTCATGCAATATTTATGTCCCCATGATGTCTGTATGGTATCTTGAATCGACCCACTCAAGTGTATCCTTATATTCCCAATGATGACTGGGTGATTGGAATGTTGTGCAGTCATTTTGCAATATTTTGATATATATTTCACTCCTCAGAATGTAATAAAGTGGTATGCTTTAGAATATTTTTATATGAAACATTGGGTCCAAGATATTTTACCAATATATTCAAAGATCCAAGAAAAATAAAAATTTTACACTGAACATTCATCCTAAATATGAGAAATTTATTTTTATTGATCCCCGTGAGTCACATGGGAAAGAGAATGGATGAAAAGAAGAACAATTGGATCAGTTTGGAAATCATGTTCATCTCCCCAATCAAAGAAAATTTTGCATATTACTTTTTACTTTTATATAGTTTCACCAATAATTGATAAGAATATAAATCTCATTGTTGGATTAGATTTTCCTCTTCAATTGTTAGTGAAATGATTTCATATTAACGGTGATTCAGATTCGATAATTAAGAAAGTGATAAGTGAGTATGCCATAAAAAGGAGGAAAATATCTATTTATTCAATCTTTTCAATGAATTAATGGAAGAATTCCCCTAAGGTCTAAATATAACCCATGTCCCATGATCAAAAAATTATTACGCTCATACATTGGTATATATTTCAATAGTCCTAGTATATCCAGACTAGGAAGAAATAACTAATCATTTTTAACATCATAGTGTTATCATCCTATTATTATAAATAATGCAGATAAGACCAATGATATAAGAGCTAATATAGAGCATTATAATTTGATATCCTCATCAATTGATTCATATACTATAATGGGCTACCTTTAAGGTAGGGTCTTTACTTTAGATTGATCCTTGAAACAATAGATCAAATTTTTGCTGGAAAATTTCACTATCCATGTTGGTCAAAATACATAGGATTCCTCTAAATATGAGGCCATGATATAGTACTTATAAAATGAATTGGAGTTGAAATATTCACCATCATGAAATAAATTCATATTGGAGAATTCAAAGAACATCAGTCTAGAACCAAACTCTTCCATCAGATCAGTAGGCCTGGATATGTCTACAATAATGACATAATATTCTGTTGAATTTTTCAGGATATATTATTCTTTTCAAAAACCTGAAAATTTTATCTATCAACCTCCATAGCAACTACTTACCACCAAATATTAATGTTTGTTTTCTATGAGGGGAAATAATTTTATTGGGATATATTCACTGAATATAGATAGAAAGTTCAAGTATATCCTTACAGCCCCCGAATTATTCTCTAAATGTTTCCAAGATATACACCTCAAAGTGGTAGTAACAAAAGATATTATTAAATTCATGAAGTTGAATATCAATAGTATATCACTACTAGAAAAGGGGGCATTGGAGCCCCCCAGACTCGGGCGACCGCCATTGGTGGTCGCTATAGCTAACCATTAGCGACCGCCAATGGCGGTCGCTAACCTACATAAAAAAATTCGGGGGGTTTCTGCACCCCCCCCCCCCCCCCCCCCGCGCCCTCGATCTCCCTCCGCCCTAACCCCCTCCCTCCCCCGCCGCCCTCCCTCACCGCCCTCCCCTCCCCCACCGCCCGGCCTCCCCCGCCGCCCGGCCTCCCCCACCGCCCGGCCTCCCCCGCCGCCCGGCCTCCCCCGCCGCCTGGCCTCCCCCGCCGCCCGCCCTCCCCCGCCGCCCGCCCTCCCCCGCCGCCCGCCCTCCCCCGCCGCCCGCCCTCCCCAGCCGCCTACCATCCGACCTCCGGCCGCCGCCCTCTGGCCGCCGCCCTGCGGCCTCTTGGCCCTCCCCCCCCCCCCACCCCGGACGGCACCCGCACCCCGGACAGCCCCCGGAGCGCACTCCGGACCGCCCCCCGCACCCCGACCGCCTCCCCGCACCCCGGACAGCACCCCCCCCCCCCGTGCACTACGGACCGCCCCCCACACCCCGGACACCTCCCCACACCCCGGACACCCCCCCCCCCGCGCACTCTCCGGACCGCCCCCCGCACCCCGGACGCCTCCCCGCAGCCCGGACACCCCCCCCTGCACTCGGACACCCCCCCCCCCCGCACTCGGACACCCCCCCTCCGAACCAGGACAGCCCCCCCGTACCCCGGACAGGCCCCCCGCACCCCGGACACCCCACCCCGCACCCCCGACAGCCCCCATGCACCCCAGACAGCCCCCCCTCCCCCGCACCCCGAACACCCCTGTCCGCACCCCTGACAGGCCCCCGACACCCCGGACACCCCTCCCCGCACCTCGGACATCCCCCCCGACCCCGGACACCCCCCCCCCCCCTCGCTGCCCGTCCCCCCGTCCCCTCACCGCCTCCTCTCCTCCAGCTCCCCGCCGCCGCCGCCACCCGTCCCCTCCCTTGCCGCACCGCCTTTGGCTCCGGCTCCCCTTCGCTGCCTCCTCTCCCTCGCAGCACCGCCTTCGGCTCCCCTCCCTTTCAGGTTTGTAGCTCAATCAGGTAACATGATCTTTCAGTTAAATTATTATTTTATCAATGGTTCATAAACAAATGGTTAATATTTATTTTGAATATAGTTGATTTGAAAAATGTAAATGTAATAAGTATTGTGTAAATGTTTGTTATACAGATATTATTATGGATAAGAGGTTGATTGATCTTCCAAATCGAACGTCTAGAGAATATTTCAATGGCATTATGCAGTTTATTGACTTCACGAGAGGATTTGAAAGTGACTATATTAGTTGCCCATGTAGAAAATGTGCTAACAGATATCAATTCACACGAGATACTGTGAGGGAGCACCTTTTCTTTAATGGATTTCTGAAAAATTATAAGAGTTGGACTCGTCATGGAGAAGAATATGTTCGTTGTCAAAATACAGATGCAGCTCAGATGGATGTTGATGCAAGGATGACTGATCCAATGAATGAAATGATTACTGAAATGGTACGTGGGTTTGATCCTGAAGGCATTGACATCCAGAATCTTGAGACCGGTGAGGTAAATCTTTGCTCTGGTGCAGATCGTGATTCGAGGAGGTTTTATGAAGTACTTGATGATGCGAAAACAGAATTATATCCTGGATGTACTTCTTACAATAAACGGTCGTTTATCGTGGATTTCTTGCATTTGAAGACTTTGAATAATTGGTCAGACACATCATTCGACATGCTTTTGGTTTTATTGAAAAAAGTTTTTCCTTTCGACGCTAAGATTCCTGAGTCGTATTACTATGCTCGTAAGTTGACAGAGAACATAGGTTTTACATATGATACTATAGATGCATGTGCAAACAACTGTATGTTGTTTAGAAATGAAACTGCTCATTTGGATATTTGTACGGTTTGTGGCGCTTCCAGGTGGAAAGAGAACAGGGGAAATAAGACTCATCAAAGTCAGATTGCGATACAGGGGAAACCGATTGCCGTAAAGCAAATGCGTTACTTTCCCCTTAAACCGAGGTTGAAAAGATTTTTTATGTCATCTAAAGTTTCTAATTTAATGAGATGGCATGCAGAAAGAGTTCATGAAAGTGACATGTTAACCCACCCGGCAGACTCTCATGCATGGAAGGATTTTGATAAGAGACATCCCGACTTTGCTAAAGATGTTCGTAATGTCCGATTGGGATTGGCAGCAGATGGTTTCAATCCATTCATGTCTATGGTTGGTGCAACTCATAGCACATGGCCCGTGGTGTTGGTTCCATATAATCTTCCTCCGTGGCTTTGTATGAAGAAACAATTTATATTACTTTACACTCTTATTGATGGACCTAAAAGTCCGGGGGATAAGATTGATGTTTACCTTCAGCCATTGATTGATGAGTTGAATGAATTTTGGGGCGATGGTGTGATGACTTATGAACTTATGACTGCGAAACGAATGAAATGTTCAAACTGCATGCTACTTTATTTTGGACAATCAATGACTTCCTAGCTTATGGAAATTTATTAGGCTGGAGTACGAAAGGGGAATTTTCTTGCCCTTGTTGCAATAAAAGTAAAAAATCTGTATAGCTTAAACATTCCAAAAAATGGGCATACATGGGTCATAGGCGTTTTCTCCCTCCCCAGCACAGGTTCAGAAAGGACAGAGTGGCATTTGATGGTTCTAGAGAGTTCAGCCCAGCACCAAAGATCATGACAGGAGTCGAAATGTTATCGCAGATTGAGGAAGAAAACATCCGCACGGTATATGAAATTCAGGATTTGGTGGCTCCTCCAGTACGTAATATCCGTGCTGCGGGTAGGCAGCGCAGTCACAATTGGAAAAAGAAAAGTATTTTTTATAGTCTTCCGTATATGAAAACTAACATGTTGAGGCATAATTTGGATGTCATGCACATTGAAAAAAATGTTTGTGATAACATATTGTGGACCATTTTAGGTGTCAGTGGAAAGTCAAAGGACCATGTTAATGCACGCCGTGATTTGGAAGAAATGGGTTTGAGGAAACAGTTGCATTTACAGTTAGCTGAGGGAAACAAGGCATATATGCCTGCTGCACATTATTCGATGACTACAGAGGAGAAAGAGACATTTCTTTCCATTTTGAAGATGGTGAAGGTGTCTGATGGTTATTCTTCTAATATTTCAAAGTGTGTGAATCTGACGAGCAAGACATTGCAAAGGTTGAAAAGTCATGACAATCACATATTACTTCAGCAGTTGATTCAAATCGCAATTTGTGATTGTTTATCCCCCAATGTTTCTCATCCCTTGATTGAGATGAGTAATTTTTTTAGATAGCTTTGTTTAAGAAATCAACGAATGAGTGATTTAAAAGTTTGCAGGACCGAATTGTACTTACTCTTTGTCACTTTGAGAAACTTTTCCCCCCTCATTTTTCGATGTTATGGTCCACTTGACAGTGCACCTAACTGATGAAGTAATGGCTGCTGGTCCAGTGCAATTCAGGTGGATGTATCCTATTGAACGGTATTTGAGTACATTGAAAAGATTTGTACGCAACAGAGCTCGTCCAGAGGCATCAATAGCCAATGGTTATTTGATGGATGAGTGTACTACCTTTTGTGCAGAATATCTTACGGATGTTGAAACCAAATTAGATAAGCCCTCTCGGATTCATGATGGTCCAGTTGGAGAAGGAACCACATTTGATATGGACAACATCGAGTGGATACAAGCACATCGATATATCTTGTTCAATACTCCATCAGTTGCACCATTAATGCAGTAAGTATCTTATCAATGTGCTTGTATAACTTTTACATGTTTTCTTTGCATAAGTTGATCTTTTAAACATCGCGTAATCATTTGCAGGAAACACATTAATGAGATAAAAGAAGAGATGCATCGTGCGACTGAGTTGTAAATTCAACAATCTCATTATGCGGCATTTCATGATTGGTTCAAGGATTATGTATGTATAAATTGATTTTCATTATGAGTGAAGTATTAAACTAATTCTTTCTGCATATATCAGTATTGATTTTTATAAATTATGTAGGTTTGTAAGCTGAGGGAGTTAGGGGATCCCACGCTACCTGAAGTATTTATCCAACTGGCTGAGGGTCCATCTATAACGGCTCGTCGTTATAAAGCTATTGATGCTAATGGTTTTCGATTTCGCATTAAAGATGTTGACGACAAATGAGCAACACAAAACAGTGGCATCGGTTGTCCCTTTGTCGATTCTGGTTATTACTATGGTCAATTGATAGACATCATTGAAGTTGTATACACACATGGTTTGAAGTACATATTGTTAAAGTGTAATTGGGTTGATCCAGTGCGTGGATGTAAAGTCGATCAATATCAGTTTTCATTGGTGAATTTTAACTATATGTTATACAGAAATAATGAACGAGTTGAGAATGAACCTTTCATTTTGACATCACAAGCGGAACAAGTATTCTTCGTTACTTTGCCTTCGGATCCAAGTTGGAAAGTTGTTGTCAAAATGTCTCGGTGAGGAGTGTTTTTATTTGAAGAAGATGAACCCGAGACTGTTCCGTTTGTTTACCAACAACTTGATCAACATACCGTAGTTCAACATGAAGAAGATATTTATTGGGTCAGAGCGACTGTTGAAGGAGAAAAGGTCGATTTAAATGCTTAATGAAAGGTATAATTGTTTTCCCCGCTATTCATTAGAATGTCCTAGGATATCATAAATTATCTAATCATTTTATAAATCCTTATAAGTTTTAATCCTCACTTTTGTAAGTTAATTCAGTCATAAATATTTAGGTTCATTAACTTTCTGATTTTTTAAAATTCATTCACAACTAATTATTCAATCCATTTTTTGTTTAATTAACAGTTGTACAAGTTTGATTTATTAAGAACAATCCAATTTATCTTTTAAACACTTTGGACTCATTACTGATATTTTGTATGACTGCAGACATGTCAGGGGAAGAGGCAGAAAATCCACATCATCCATCTGAGGCATCTACGTCTCAGGGTTGAGGTATGTTTGAATGTCATTGTCTATATTTTTTATGTAATTGACATATATATATATATATATAACATTTGTCAATTTATATATAAAATTTTTTTCAACAGGATCAGACTCGGCTGCTTCTTCCTCTCGCAGGAGAGGCCCTGGTCGTGGCATATTATCATGGAATTCTGACACGACGATAGATGTTTCATTTGATGAGGTATTTCATCCCGTGGTACTGAATGCCCCGTCATTTATTCGTCAGCTGGGTCATATCATATGTGACCCACATCGATTTCCATTGACCACGCGTGATTGGGCTTCTATCCCTCATGACAAATTAGATCGTCTATGGAGGGAGGTTCAGGTAAGAAAATAATTTTACTTTATTTTCTATTTATAAATAATACTAATATGTTTGATTATTTTCATTATAGAAAAATTTGAAAGTATGCCCTGAAGAGTTTCGGCCCGTGTGTATGAGCAAATGCTGTAAGCTGTGGAAAGATTATAAAGGCAAAGTGAAGAGGGACCACTGGGTACCAAATGTGGGTGCCCTTGTCATTTTGGAAAAAGTCCCGAGAGGTGTCCTCCCGGCTCAGTGGCGTGACTTGGTTGCATATTGGTCAACTGAGGGTGTTGCGGTTTGTATATTAATTATTTTGCTGTATATATATTTTCAAGAATATGTGATTTGTTTGAAATTTGAATGAATTGAATGTAAGAGGTGTCAACACGCCATTCGGAGAATCGAGCGTTGCAGGGACCGGCTCACAGGCCCGGGACTCGTCACGTGTCTCAGATCCGACATGAGGTATATATTATTCATTTTTTAATTTATTAATTAATATGGTTTTTTGTTTATATTCTTTTAATATACAGTTGCGAGGGCAAGGTGCAGCAACTGATAAAATGTTGGTGTGGATAAGGACTCGTGATCGCAATGATCCAGATGTTGCAGCATTGATAGTAAGTGTCTGTACTTACCAATAATTACATAAATCTAAATATTAACATATATATATATTTATATATATTTAAATATTTCACAGGATCAATTTGAAGCTGAGTTAGAACATCTGCCAGAGGACCAGCGACAGCTTCCCATGCGACGGGATGAGATCTTTCATCGCATTATTGGTCGGGACGGGCATGGCTATAGTTTGACCTATGGAGCAGGGATTCCTTGTTCTGTAGTGTCACGCGCTGCGGTTGTCGGTCCTGCTGTTGCTCATATGACATAGCAGATGTCAGATTTTGAGGCACGGTTGCGCGCTTCCGAGGAGACAAATGCGCAATTGACAGCTGAGGTTAGAGCACTGCGGGAATATGTGCGTCGAGCTGATGGTACAGGGGATCATACGACGCAGGTATATACTGTATTTATTTATTTAATTTAAATTATTTTTGTTATTAAAATATTTATAATGTATATTTGTTGTAGGCACCTGGCCCACCAGAAGGAGGTAGCAGTGATGGCAACGCGTGACGCACCATATATTCACGAGATATGTTTTTTGTTTTTACTGGTAGGGTTGACATTGATGTACTGTATTTATTCATTTAAGTAATGCATTATTACCATCCATGGTGGTCTTTTAAATATTTTATACACATATTGAGTTTTTGATCAGATAAGCTTGAATGATTCTACATTTGAAAAAGTCGAACTAATTCCAATAGATCAATAAATCTGATATTATAGATTATGTATTATCCAATATATTTTTTATAAATTTCTGTATGGTATCGATAAAAGAAATATGTATTAATTAGATGTTATCACTTTTATTTTTCACTTTTGTAATCAATGGGATGGCCTTTGCACCCCCGGAGAGCCCCCCCGCACCCCCGTACAGCCCCCCGCACCCCCGTACAGCCCCCCCCCCCCCCCCCGCACCCCCGTACAGCCCCCCGCACCCCCGTATAGCCCCCCCGCACCCCCGTACACCCCCCCCCCCCCCCCGCACCCCCGTACACCCCCCCCCCCCCCCCCGCACCCCCGTACTGCCCCCCGCCACCCCCGTACATGCCCCCGCCACACCCTTACAGCCCCCCCCCTCGCACCCCCGTACAGCCCCCCGCACCCCCGTACTACCCCCGCCACCCCCGTACAGCCCCCGCCACCCCCGTACAGCCCCCGCACCCCCGTACAGCCCCCCCCCCTCCCCCCCCCCCCCCCCCCCGCACCCCCGTACAGCCCCCTACACCCCCGTACAGCCCCCCCGCACCCCCGTACAACCCCCCGCACCCCGTACTGCCCCCGCCACCCCCATACAGGCCCCCGCAACCCCCGTACAGCCCCCCGCACCCGTGTACAGCCCCCCCCCCCCCCCCCCGCACCCCCGTACAGCCCCCCCCCCCCCCCCCCCGCACCCCCGTACAACCCCCCGCACCCCCGTACTGCCCCCCGCCACCCCCGTACAGCCCCCCTCCACCCCCGTACAGCCCCCCCGCACCCCCGTACAGCCCCCCGCACCCCCGTACAGCCCACCCGCACCCCCGTACAGCCCCCCCCCCCCCCCCCCGCACCCCCGTACATCCCCCCGTACCCCCGTACTGCCCCATGCCACCCCCGTACAGCCCCCCGCCACCCCCGTACAGCCCCCCGCACCCCCGTACAGCACCCCGCACCCCCGAACAGCCCCCCCCCCCCCCCCCCCCCCCCGCACCCCCGTACAGCCCCCCCGCACCCCCGAAAAGCCCTCCGCCACCCCCGTACAGCCCCCCTCACCCCCGTACAGCCCCGCGCACCCCCCTACAGCCCTCTGCCACCCCCGTACAGCCCCCCTCACCCCCGTACAGCCCCCCGACACCACCGTACAGCCCCCCACCCCCCCCCCCCCCCCCGCACCCCCGTACAACCCCCTGCACCCCCGTACTGCCCCCCGCCACCCCCGTACAGGCCTCCGCCACCCCCGTACAGCCCCCCACACCCCCGAACAGCCCTCCGCCACCCCCGTACAGCCCCCTCACCCCCGTACAACCCCCTTGCACCCCCGTACCCCCCCCCCCCCCTTCCCACACCCCCGTACAGCCCTCTGCCACCCCCGTACAGCCCCCTGACACCCCCATACAGCCCCCCGACACCCCCGTACAACCCCCCGCACCCCCCGTACATCCCCTCGCCACCCCCGTACAGCCCCCCGCACCCCCGTACAGCCCCCCGATTGTGTCCTTTTCAGCAGCGCGGCGCGCGCTGAAATGGCGTGTTGGGGGGTCAAAACCACCCGAACGACCTCCGACTGCCACGAAACCGTACGAAAACATCCGGGGCGTGAATTGTAAAATGGTCGGCCAGACGGCACCTCATTCGGAGGTGCCGTGTGACCGCGGCGGCCGGAAAAGCGTTTCTGGCGCTATTAAACACCAAAACGGCGTGTGGCGGTCCAATTCGGAGAAAACGTGCTCCGAACCACCTGAAACCGCACGGGAACGATAGAAATTTTATTCCTGAGATGCAGGAGGAGGCCGCACGTCCATCGGACGTGCGGTGCGCGCGACACGTCCGATTGTGTCTGTTTCAGCAGCGCGGCGCGCGCTGAAATGGCGCGTTGGGGGGTCAAAACCACCCGAATGACCTCCGAATGCCACGAAACCGTACGAAAACATCCGAGGTGTGAATTGTGAAATGGTCGGCCAAACGACACCTCATTCGGAGGTGCCGTGTGACCGCGGCGGCCGGAAAGGCGTTTCTGGTGCCATAAAACACCAAAACGCCGTGCGGCGGTCCCATTCGGAGCAAACTTTCTCCGAAAGACCTGAAACCGCATGGAAACGATAGAAATATTATTCCTAAGATGCAGGAGGAGGCCGCACGTCCATCGGACGTGCGGTGTGCGTGGCACGTCCGATTGTGTCGTTTTCAGCAGCGCGGCGCGCGCTGAAATGGCGCGTTGGGGGGGTCAAAACCACCCGAACGACCTCCGAATTCCACGAAACCGTACGACAACATCCGGGGCATGAATTGTGAAATGGTCGGCAAGACGACACCTCATTCGGAGGTGCTGTTTGACCGCGGGGTCCAGAAACGCGTTTCTGGCGCCATTAAACACCAAAACGGCGTGCGGCGGTCCAATTCGGAGCAAACGTGCTCCGAATGACCTGAAACCGCACGGGAACGATAGAAATATTATTCCTGAGATGCAGGTGGAGGCCGCACGTCCATCGGATGTGCGGTGCACGCGGCACGTACGATTGTGTCGTTTTCAGCAGTGCGGAGCGCGCTGAAATGGCGCGTTGGGGTGTCAAAACCACCCGAACGATCTCTGAATGCTACGAAACCGTACAACAACATCTGGGGCGTGAATTGTAAAATGGTCGGCCAGACGGCACCTCATTCGGAGGTGCCGTGTGACCGCGGCGGCCGGAAACGCGTTTCCGGCGCCATAAAACACCAAAACGGCGTGCGATGGTCCCATTCGGAGCAAACGTGCTCCGAACGACCTGAAACCGCACGGGAACCATAGAAATATTATTCCTGAGATGTAGGAGGAGGCCACACATCCATCAGACATGCGGTGCGCGTGGCACGTCCGATTGTGTCATTTTCAGCAGCGCGACGCGCGCTGAAATGACGCGTTGGGGGGTCAAAACCACCCGAACGACATCCGAATGCCATGAAACCGTACGACAACATCCGGGGCATGAATTTTGAAATGGTCGGCCAGACGGAACCTCATTCGGAGGTTCCGTTTGACCGCGGACGTCGGAAATGCGTTTCCGGCGCCATAAAACACCAAAACGGCGTGCGGCGGTCCAATTCGGAGCAAACGTGCTCCGAACGACCTAAAACCGCATGGGAACAATAGAAATATTATTCCTGAGATGCAGGAGGAGGCCGCATGTCCATCGGACGTGCGGTGCACGCGGCACGTCCGATTGTGTCCTTTTCAGCAGCGCGGCGCGCGCTGAAATGGCGCGTTGCGGGGTCAAAACCACCCGAACGACCTCCGAATGCCACGAAACCGTACGACAACATCTGGGGCGTGAATTGTGAAATGGTCGGCCAGACGGAACTTCATTCGGAGGTGCCGTGTGACCGCAGCGGCCGGAAACGCGTTTCTGGCTCCATTAAACACAAAAACGGCGTGCGGCGGTCCAATTCGGAGCAAACGTGCTCCGAACCACCTGAAACCGCACGGGAACGATAGAAATATTATTCCTAAGATGCAGGAGGAGGCCGCACGTCCATCGGACGTGCGGTGCACACGGAACGTCCGATTGTGTCATTTTCAGCAGCGCGGCGCGCGCTGAAATGGCGCGTTGGGGGGTCAAAACCACCAGAACGACCTCCGAATGCCACGAAACCATACGACAACATCCAAGGCGTGAATTGTGAAATGGTCGGCCAGACGGCACCTCATTCGGAGGTGCCGTGTGACCGCGGCGGCCGGAAACGCGTTTCCGGCGCGAAAAAACACCAAAACGGCGTGCGACGGTCCCATTCGGAGCAAACGTGCTCCAAATGACCTGAAACCGCACGGGAACGATAGAAATATTATTCCTGAGATGCAGGAGGAGGCCGCACGTCCATCGGACGTGCGGTGCGCGCGACACGTCCGATTGTGTCGTTTTCAGCAGCGCGGCGCTCGCTGAAATGGCCCGTTGGGGGGTCAAAACCACCCGAACGACCTCCTAATGACACAAAACCGTACGACAACATCCGGGGCGTGAATTGTGAAATGGTCGGCCAGACGGCACCTCATTCGGAGGTGCCGTTTGACCGCGGCGGCCGGAAACGCGTTTCCGGCGCCCTAAAACACCAAAACGGCGTGCGGCGGTCCAATTCGAAGCAAACATTTTCCGAACGACCTGAAACCGCACGGGAACGATAGAAATATTTTTCCTGAGATGCAGGAGGAGGTCGCACGTTCATCGGACGTGCGGTGCGCGCGACACGTCCGATTGTGTCGTTTTCAGCAGCGCGGCGTGCGCTGAAATGGCGCGTTGGGGGTCAAAACCACCCGAACGACCTCCGAATGCCACGAAACCGTACGAAAACATCCGAGGCGTGAATTTCGAAATGGTCGGCCAGACGACACCTCATTCGAAGGTGCCGTTTGACCGCGGTGGCCGGAAACGCGTTTCCGGCGCCCTAAAACACCAAAACGGCGGGCGGCGGTCCCATTCGGAGCAAACGTGCTCCGAAAGACCTGAAACCGCACGAGAACGATATAAATATTATTCCTGAGATGTAGGAGGAGGCCGCACGTCCATCGGAAGTGCGGTGCGCGCGGCACGTCCGATTGTGTCGTTTTCAGCAGCGCGACGGGCGCTGAAATGGCGCGTTGGGGGGTCAAAACCACCCGAACGACCTCCGAATGCCACGAAACCGTACGACAACATCCGGGGCGTGAATTGTGAAATGTTCGGCCAGACGACACCTCATTCGGAGGTTCCGTTTGACCGCAGCGGCCGGAAACGCGTTTCCGGCCCCATAAAACACCAAAACGGCGTGCGGCGGTCCCATTCGAAGCAAACGTGCTCTGAAAGACCTGAAACCGCACGGAAATGATAGAAATATTAGTCCTGAGATGCAGGAGGAGGCCGCACGTCCATCGGACGTGCGGTGCGCGCGGCACGTCCGATTGTGTCATTTTCAGCAGCGCGGCGCGCGCTGAAATGGCGCGTTGGGGGGTCAAAACCACCCGAACGACCTCCGAATTCCACGAAACCGTACGACAACATCCGGGGCATGAATTGTGAAATGGTCGGCAAGACGACACCTCATTCGGAGGTGCTGTTTGACCGCGTGGGCCAGAAACGCATTTCTGGCGCCATTAAACACCAAAACGGCGTGCGGCGGTCCAATTCGGAGCAAACATGCTCCGAATGACCTGAAACCGCACGGGAACGATAGAAATATTATTCCTGAGATGCAGGTGGAGGCCGCACGTCCATCGGATGTGCGGTGCACGCGGCACGTATGATTGTGTCGTTTTCAGCAGTGCGGAGCGCGCTGAAATGGCGCGTTGGGGGGTCAAAACCACCCGAACGATCTCTGAATGCTACGAAACCGCACGACAACATCCGGGGCGTGAATTGTGAAATGTTCGGCCAGACGGCACCTCATTCGGAGGTGCCGTGTGACCGCGGCGGCTGGAAACGCGTTTCCGGCGCCATTAAACACCAAAACGGCGTGCGACGGTCCCATTCGGAACAAACGTGCTCCGAACGACCTGAAACCGCACGGGAACCATAGAAATATTATTCCTGAGATGCAGGAGGAGGCCACACATCCATCAGACGTGCGGTGCGCGTGGCACGTCCGATTGTGTCGTTTTCAGCAGCGCGACGCGCGCTGAAATGACGCGTTGGGGGGTCAAAACCACCTGAACGACATCCGAATGCCATGAAACCGTACGACAACATCCGGGGCGTGAATTTTGAAATGTTCGGCCAGACGGAACCTCATTCGGAGGTGCCGTTTGACCGCGGCGGCCGGAAACGCGTTTCCGGCGCCATAAAAAACCAAAACGGCGTGCGGCGGTCCAATTCAGAGCAAACGTGCTCCGAACGACCTAAAACCGCATGGGAACGATAGAAATATTATTCCTGAGATGCAGGAGGAGGCCGCACGTCCATCGGACGTGCGGTGCACGCGGCACGTCCGATTGTGTCCTTTTCAGCAGCGCGGCGCGCGCTGAAATGGCGCGTTGGGGGGTCAAAACCACCCGAACGACCTCCGAATGCCACGAAACCGTACGAAAACATCTGGGGCGTGAATTGTGAAATGGTCGGCCAGACGGAACCTCATTCGGAGGTGCCGTGTGACCGCAGTGGCCGGAAACGCGTTTCTGGCGCCATTAAACACCAAAACGGCGTGCGGCGGTCCAATTCGGAGCAAACGTGCTCCGAACCACCTGAAACCGCACGGGAACGATAGAAATATTATTCCTAAGATGCAGGAGGAGGCCGCACGTCCATCGGACGTGCAGTGCGCGCGGAACGTCCGATTGTGTCGTTTTCAGCAGCGCGGCGCGCGCTGAAATGGCGCGTTGGGGGGTCAAAACCACCCGAACGACCTCCGAATGCCACGAAACCATACGAAAACATCCGGGGCGTGAATTGTGAAATGGTCGGCCAGACGGCACCTCATTCGGAGGTGCCGTGTGACCGCGGCGGCCAGAAACGCGTTTCCGGCGCCAAAAAACACCAAAACGGCGTGCGACGGTCCCATTCGGAGCAAACGTGCTCCAAACGACCTGAAACCGCACGGGAACGATAGAAATATTATTCCTGAGATGCAGGAGGAGGCCGCACGTCCATCGAACGTGCGGTGCGCACGGCACGTCCGATTGTGTCGTTTTCAGCAGCGCGGCGCTCGCTGAAATGGCGCGTTGGGGGGTCAAAACCACCCGAACGACCTCCGAATGACACAAAACCGTACGACAACATCCGAGGCGTGAATTGTGAAATGGTCGGCCAGACGGCACCTCATTCGGAGGTGCCGTTTGACCGCGGCGGCCGGAAACGCGTTTCCGGCGCACTAAAACACCAAAACGGCGTGCGGCGGTCCAATTTGAAGCAAACATTCTCCGAACGACCTGAAACCGCACGGGAACGATAGAAATATTTTTCCTGAGATGCAGGAGGAGACCGCACGTTCATCGGACGTGCGGTGCGCGCGGCACGTCCGATTGTGTCGTTTTCAGCAGCGCGGCGCGCGCTGAAATGGCGCGTTGGAGGGTCAAAACCACCCGAACGACCTCCGAATGCCACGAAACCGTACGACAACATCCGAGGCGTGAATTTCGAAATGGTCGGCCAGACGACACCTCATTCGGAGGTGCCGTTTGACCGCGGTGGCCGGAAACGCGTTTCCGGCGCCCTAAAACACCAAAACGGCGGGCGGCAGTCCCATTCGGAGCAAACGTGCTCCGAAAGACCTGAAACCGCACGAGAACGATATAAATATTATTCCTGAGATGCAGGAGGAGGCCGCACGTCCATTGGACGTGCGGTGCGCGCGGCATGTCCGATTGTGTCGTTTTCAGCAGCGCGACGGGCGCTGAAATGGCGCGTTGGGGGGTCAAAACCACCCGAACGACCTCCGAATGCCACGAAACCGTACGACAACATCCGGGGCATGAATTGTGAAATGTTCGGCCAGACGACAGCTCATTCGGAGGTTCCGTTTGACCGCAGCGGCCGGAAACGCGTTTCCGGCGCCATAAAACACCAAAACGGCGTGCGGCGGTCCCATTCGAAGCAAACGTGCTCTGAAAGACCTGAAACCGCACGGAAATGATAGAAATATTATTCCTGAGATGCAGGAGGAGGCCGCACGTCCATCGGACGTGCGGTGCGCGCAGCACATCCGATTGTGTTGTTTTCAGCAGCGCGGCGCGCGCTGAAATGGCGCGTTGGGGGGTCAAAACCACCCGAACGACCTCCGAATGCCACGAAACCGTACGACAACATCCGGGGCGTGAATTGTGAAATTTTTGGCCAGACGGCACCTCATTCGGAGGTTCTGTTTGACCGCGGCGGCCGGAAACACGTTTCCGGCGCCCTAAAACACCAAAACGGCGTACAGCGGTCCAATTCGGAGCAAACGTGCTCCGAACGACCTGAAACCGCACGAGAACGATAGAAATATTATTCCTGAGATGCAGGAGGATGCCGCACATACATCGGACGTGCGGTGCGCGCGGAACGTCCGATTGTGTCGTTTTCAGCAGCGCGGCGCGCGCTGAAATGGCGCGTTGGGGGGTCAAAACCACCCGAACGACCTCCGAATGCCACGAAACCGTACGACAACATCCAGGGCGTGAATTGTGAAATGGTCGGCTAGACGGCACCTCATTCGGATGTGCCGTTTGACCGCGGCGGCCGGAAACGCGTTTCCGGCGCCATAAAACACCAAAACGGCGTGCGGCGGTCCCATTCGGAGCGAACGTGCTCCGAACGACCTGAAACCGCACGGGAATGATAAAAATATTATTCCTGAGATGCAGGAGGAGGCCGCACGTCCATCAGACATGCGGTGCGTGCGGCACGTCCGATTGTGTCGTTTTCAGCAGCGCGGCACGCGCTGAAATGACGCGTTGGGGGGTCAAAACCACCCGAACGACCTCCGAATGCCACGAAACCGTACGACAACATCCAGGGCGTGAATTGTGAAATGGTCGGCCAGACGGCACCTCATTCGGAGGTGCCGTTTGACCGCGGAGGCCGGAAACGCGTTTCCGGCGCCCTAAAACACCAAAACGGCGTGCGGCTGTCCAATTCGGAGAAAACGTGCTCCGAACGACCTGAAACCGCATGGGAACGATAGAAATATTATTCCTGAGATGCAGGAGGAGGCCGCACGTCCATCGGACGTGCGGTGCGTGCGGCACATCCGATTGTGCCGTTTTCAGCAGTGCGGCGCACGCTGAAATGGCGCGTTGGGGGGTCAAAACCACCCGAACGATCTTCGAATGCCACGAAACCGTACGAAAACATCCGGGACGTGAATTGTGAAATGGTCGGCCAGACGGCACCTCATTCGGAGGTGCCGTGTGACCGTGGCGGCCGGAAACGCGTTTTCGTCGCCCTAAAACACCAAAACGGCATGCAGCGGTCCAATTCGGAGAAAACGTGCTCCGAACGACCTGAAACCGCACAGGAATGATAGAAATATTATTCCTGAGATGCAGGAGGAGGCTGCACGTCCATCGGACGTGCGGTGCGCGCGACACGTCCGGTTGTGTCGTTTTCAGCAGCGCGGCGCGCGCTGAAATGGCGCGTTGGGGGGTCAAAACCGCCCGAACGACCTCCGAATGCCACGAAACCGTACGACAACATCCGGGGCGTGAATTGTGAAATGGTCGGTCAGACGGCACCTCATTCGGATGTGCCGTGTGACCGCGGCGGCCAGAAACGCGTTTCTGGCGCCCTAAAACACCAAAACGGCGTGCGGTGGTCCAATTCGGAGCAAACGTGCTCCGAACGACCTGAAACCGCACGGGAACGATAGAAATATTATTCCTGAGATGCAGGAGGAGGCCGCACGTCCATCGGATGTGCGGTGCGCGCGGCACGTCCGATTGTGTCCTTTTCAGCAGCGCGGCGCGCGCTGAAATGGCGCGTTGGGGGGTCAAAACCACCCAAACGACCTCTGAATGCCACGAAACCGTACGACAACATCCGGGGGGTGAATTGGGAAATGGTCGGCCAGACTGCACCTCATTCGGAGGTGCCGTGTGACCGCGGCGGCCGGAAACGCGTTTCCGGCGCCCTAAAACACCAAAACGGCGTGCGGCGGTCCAATTCGGAGCAAACGTGCTCCGAACGACCTAAAACCGCACGGGAAAGATAGAAATATTATTCCTGAGATGCAGGAGGAGGCCGCACGTCCATCGGACGTGCGGTGTGCGCGGCACGTTCGATTGTGTCGTTTTCAGCAGCGCGGCGCGCGCTGAAATGGTTCGTTGGGGGGTCAAAACCACCCGAACGACCTCCGAATGCCACGAAACCGTACGACAACATCTGGGGCGTGAATTGTGAAATGGTCGGCCAGACGGCACCTCATTCGGAGGTGCCGTGTGACCGCGGCGGCCGGAAACGCATTTCTGGTGCCATAAAACACCAAAACAGCGTGCGGCGGTCCTATTCGGAGCAAACATGCTCCGAACGACCTGAAATGAGATTATTTCTTGAATCGAAGTTTTTAAATTATTATAGCACAATGATTTGATATTATATATATATTAAATATATATTAAAAAATTTAAAATATATTATATATATATATTTATATTTAAAATATTGTATTTAATAGTATATATATGAATATTTATATATATATATATTTATATATATATTTATATTCAATTCAATAAAAAAAATTTTAAAAATTTTTTTTTCTAGAATAGCGACCGCCAATGGCGGTCGCTATAGGGTGCCCGGCAGAGGGCCTTCAGCGACCGCCAATAGCGGTCGCTGCGCGGCCGCTAAAGACCTTTAGCGACCGCCAATGGCAGTCGCTAATGGCCTTATTTACAGTAGTGATATTTGGTTTTCCTCACATGATATTAGAATAATATCGCCCGTTTCTATTCTTCTGAGATGAAAGGGGCTATATTAACCATACCTCATCAAGTCTAACAATTCCTCCCACTATCATGTAGTAGAAAATAAAAAGATATAATATTTCAATAATAATATTTCTAATATTATTTAGAAAATTGTGGATAGAAAAAATAAATATTTTCTATCAAAGATATCCCATACCTTTTGGGATCATCAAACTACAACCTACACTTGCATACAAGCGATCACATACCCAATTATGTATGGAACACCTATAGTCTTAATTACTGATGTTTGGATACTCTCACTCTATGAAATTATGAATAACCAGTTAACTAAAAATGAATGATCCATGTGTAGGGAATAATTATAAATTAACTATATGTTTATTGATTCTTATTATGAAAGTATAAGTAGTGACTCATGGATCTCAAATCCTAGGCCCAACCATAAGTTTCATCCATCCAAAATGACCCCTCCTAGTGTGTGGTATTCTAATTCATGTCAATACTTCCTATGGGGTTTATAGAAATTCAATACCACTTGAATTTAAACTAAATAGTAAAATTAATCATTTGAAAACATTAAACTATGACACATTTGAGTCTTTATCACATGATATTAAAATGCATGACATATGAGAACTACATGTAGCTAGATTTTTGAATAGTTTAATATATGTAGTTATCTCTATACCATATGATCTAGACCTAAACATGAACCTAAATCCATTTTCACTCATTTCTGAAGTATAGTAATAGCCCATATATTCTAAACTCGAGTTTAAAATTCATTAAGGACCTCTTTTGAACACCCATATTTTGAAAACCACAATTTTTTTTTAGTTCCTTATATTATAATTATTATTAAATTGATATAATTAATGAGTATACTCAACTCCAAAGGACACTTATGTTTGTATATTCATCCATTCCCCAATACATATTTTCATATGAACCCCCTTTTTGTACTTTCAATGAAATGTATATCATCCGAAGGGGTCAATCCTCTAATATCTATATGCCCTAATATTATCATAATAGAACCCATCATTCAAATATAGTCAACATTCATCCTTTTTTTACCCATCCCATATCATCACCCTTTATCCTAGAACATTGATTTTATATTTACATTATCATCTTAATTCCTTATTCAAGAGGTGTTGGGGTGTACACATCTCTTGAACTCAATTAATATTATTACTTTTCACCTCCTTTATCATCAATGTCCATGAATTATGACCCCAAATAACGAATTGGTCAAATCTATATGACAAAAAACTTTTCTTCTTTTATCAAAGCTTATTTAACCATAAGATATGGCCCTTAAGGGGACCAAATTGCAAGACCATAATCTTTTAGAGAAAGATACATAAAAAATTTTAGGGAAAAAACCTTTAATGGGATATCTAAGAAAAACTCAAGTATCCAATATCTAAGCTTCCCACTTCAAAGGCTTTCAGAAAAAAGTTAATGTAACAATTGAAAAAAAAATCTTATAGGTCCCACTATATGGACCTTGAAAAATTAAATTTGTTCTTACTAGATAAACCAGTCCCAAAAAAGTTAAATAAATTATCTATCACATACCTTCACCTTATTAATGTCTTTAGAACATGAAAAATTAACTTTTAGTGTACCATAACTCTCCTAAATATCTTTCTTCTGTAACCTACTTCATATCCCATGTGTTTGATCACTTACAAAACATTCATGAATTATGATAACAAGAATTATTGATTCTGAGTGACACTTCTATTTGGATATGCATACAAGCACTATCATGGTTCTAAATTTGTTTACCTATTTTGGATTGTCAACAAGAAGTATCTTATCCTAACGAGAGGGACCTCTAATCTCTGTATACCCTAACAACATCTCAGCAAAACCCATCATTTGAATTTTTTTCATCATGCATAGTTTATTTACCCATCCTATCTCATCATCCTTGGTTAAAACTCTTTAATCTATGATTTAGACAACCCATAATAAATTTTTTTAGGAGGATTCAATATCCTTGATGTTAAAACACAATATACCATACCTGTATAAAGGAATGAGTATGAAATTTCATTCTTGAACCATTTTTCCTCATAATATTATTTGGAACTATAAATTAAATTGGACCATGCACTTTAACCCTAAACTATGTGCACCTTTTATTTAGGTTTTCTTTATTTTTTACATGAAAATCTCATTCATAGTATGTTTTATTCATACATGTTCTTTGAAAACTACCACACTTTCGAGTCAAATATATTAAACATTAAACACTAACCTTAATTGTTCAAACTCTAATGAACTTAAACTATTACTGGAAATGACAAGGTACTAAGCATGTAAAAAATCCCACAACATGTAGATTAAAAGAATCCAGGTATCTAATCTTTGGAAATGTAACTAGCATGATTTTGGAAAAAGAAGTATTATAAATTTATGATTCAAAAAACATATTAGGTCAGAAAACCATAATGGATGGAACAATAAAAAGATACATTCCTTTCTGCTAGGAATCCTTATATGAGGCTTTTTAAAAATTTAGGACTGATATAAAATAAAAGACATAATGCTTGTGGGTCCACCATATGGTCCTTGTAAAATTCAAGCTATGATCATTTAGTCCCTTGGCATGGGAAAATGTTATACCATTCATTTAATATATCATTTCAAATGTATGAGTGAAAAGTATGAAGGTATAACCTTAGGGTTCTTAAAACTCTTTTGATAATTAGAATCCTCATTCTTATTTTCCCTCTTCATGATTATCATCACATTCAATCATCTCAATCAATCATCAAAATGGGATAACTCTATTGTTACAATGATTTTTTTCTTGTCTGTACCCTTCCATGAGACACATCCAGGAGAAAATCATCTAAATAGACTATATCTAGTGTTAAAGTAACATTATTTCTCTTTATACCCATAGGTGAGCCATACCCATGAAGAAATCATTTTTGACAGATGTTCTTGAGAATCAGATTTGACTTGTTTCATTGATAATCAATGCTCAGATGGATTCATGTTATACCATATTTATTATTATGAATTTCATAGGTTATAGTGAAATTATAATAAAATTGATATATAAATTAAGCACTTGATATTTTTTTTGGAAAAAATTCATTATCTTTAATCAAAATAAGGAAAAGTGAACTGTCTAAAGTATAGAGCATATTCTTGTAAAAATGCAGGCTAATTTTTTTTTGTCAATATGAATTAGAATTTGATTTATGGATTTTATGGTTTCATACAAATTGTGTTTAAGAACTAACATGTTCATAACTTTAGCCTCTTTACCAGGGTAATAATTTTCCATTGTGGCAGCCACAACACTCCTTCCTCGAGCATGTGCTTCTTCAAGAAACTAGTGGCACTAAACTAATTTTTATTTGACTATATATAGTTTTATTTTAAGAATAACCATCTAAAGTTACTCCAAATCGATATGGAATTGATGTTATGATACATATTTATCATAATGTGACTCCACATGGGACATCAGAGTTTAAAATTCAATAAATTTCTCTAATAATCTCACCTTGATGAGAATTTATTGCAACATCAGCTCTTGTTCATACCAATGAATGATCTCATTTATGTATTTGTGGAAAACATGATAATAAAATATATCATATCCCATCATTGTGAACATATTGAAAAAGCTATGGAATTTTAAGGGAAAATATTCCAAATCAATCTCTCACACTAATCTTCATACGTACATTCAAAAAAATGATGGGGGACATGGAAAAACATTTTTCCTAAAGTTATGATTCTAATCTAGTCACAGGAGCATCTATGAATTTTAGGACTAACTCGGTAATGGGGGTTTAGGCTCACCCACTGGAGAAACATGCCCCATAACCATTATTGTCTTATCAACCTCCTCCAATTGAGAAGTTGGTGGAGTAACTTCTTGAACTTCAAAATTTTGTGTAGGAATCACCAAAATATAAAACCAAAGTATTCTAATAAAAATAAAAGGGAAGGAAGTGACTAGAGATTCAATTATTCACCACTATCCGTAGATACATTGGTTCACATGGTCAATATAGCCAATAACTTCCTTGGTGGTGGATCCTACACTGGGTAATGGTACTCTATATAAATTACCTATTTTTAATGCATTTCCATTATTCACAATATCACAAACTATATTAGATAATCACACCCGATAGGCCCCTCTAACGCAGGTTCATCAGAGTTGTCGTCATCATGTGTTACGTGTGCAGTTTGGAAAAAATCAGTGAAAAAATGGGAAGTCCATGGAATTATCAAGCCTAGTGGGTCAACAACCCTTTTGAATAGATACTTTAAACACATAATGATTGGTTTATGAATAGTTATTTGAGTCTTAAGTCCCCATAAGGCCACCCACCAACCGTGATATGTGGGAGAAACAACAAAGGTATTCCGATCAAAGGAAAACTTTTCTCCTTCTGTCACTACCTCTTCAGTCTCTATTGCCTCCATGTTTACCTCTTATAGAAGTGTAAATACCATTTTTTTAAAATATATTGACACTATTACCATGATAAACCAATATATTCATCAACCATTATTGTTTCATGATGGTTAATGGTTGGAATATCCAAGTCTATCCTTCCCTAAGGTTCACCCACTATTACTCCCACAATGGTTCCCTCAAGAATGTATGATATATTCGGTCCCTTAGTTCATCCTGAATCCCTCAGAACATTATACTTCACCCCCTATATGGGTATCATTTCCAAGGATATAATAATTATAGGCTATCAAGATGTCAATACCCTTCAAAGAAGTTATATTTAGTCTTTTATCTTTACAAATTGACCCATTTATGATAATTCACATGAATAATCAAAAAGTGGGTAATGAAAAAATGGGGCGGGGGGGAGAGTGATACCCACCTTATATGTTAGAATAGAGACATATATTAATCTTCTTCACTTAACTATACCTAATAGTTTCCAAAGAAAACAATTTCATGGAATTAATAGGTAGTAATGGAAGGGGAGGAAACTCTCTTGCATGAGTGGCCATTATGACCCACTTGTATTCTATAGTTCTAAGAAAAACTTATTCCATAATCCTTTTATGAGATGGATCATCCGTTAAAAGCATTGAATGACTATGGTATTATTCACCTATAAAATCTTTTATATCTTTAATGTTTTAGAGTCCCAATTATATAAAAGGAGGTAAGATTCAAAATGGAAGTTCATTTCACCTATTCCTAAAACTTGGTCACTTATTCTATTATCATTGTCATATTTATCACCCGATATTGGTAAAATTCCCTGACCATAAGTGAGTGGATTAAAATGTTTATATCTATAAGGTAAATCCTAAATTATTCAGGATTATATTAAAAATAGATATACTCTTAGGTAATTACATGCCTAAAATATGGAAAGTCATTATCTTTTTATTGTAGTTTTTTTTAAAATTATTCAATTGAGAAACTCTTCATCCAGGGATCTGATTGCTTCTAGTAATTCGAAAAGGCTTCCATGTTAATGATGGATAATGGTGAAGGTTCTATGCTGGCTGAGGGGGCTAGTTTCAAACACCTTATTTATTTCCTTGGAATATTTGAGGTTGGAGTCATTGTTATAAGGATCCACTTTTGGGGTCTCGATGCCTCAACTTGAGACCCTTTTTGTTCTCTTAATCAGACTAATAAGGAATCTTAATCAATTTTTAATAGTTTTTATAGATTACTAGAAGGAATTTAATAGATCTAAGTATAAAAAATCTAATTTGAGCCCAATATTTATGCTCGATGGATGAAAATTCACCTATATTGTCTTCTCATCTATCTGATGTATTAACCAAAGTCGTTGTACCATCATCAATTGCCTATCAACCCACACAATTTTAGGGGGATCTTGTTATTTTTTTTAAACATACCTGAATTGTCGTCAGAAATTTTTGGGTGCATAACTTTCACAAATGACGTACCCATATATAATGGTAGTTAACGTGCCTTCTCAAATGGATATTAGATATACCCATGCTTCAAGACTACCAGTAGACTTATTAGTTATACCACTATTCGTGAAAACATATGGTGTTAATATAAATATATATTGTTGATTAAACATGTTCTTATTTTACCATCAAATAAAGAACATGCCTGAACCCCACTAGTGGTTTGAAGATACATCCTGAATTAGTCATTATGAATCACTTGGGTATGGATAAACTCATATCCACCCATATGAGATTATATCCCCTCTCATAGAACCAGTAATGGTCCAACTATCTAGAACATATCCCTTCATTTGTAAATATTACCTATATGATATTATAATTTTTCCAGTGCTGGGAAAACTAGACAAATTTTCCTGCTACTGGCCAGATGTGTTTCTATCACAAAGGTGTTGAGTCTTACCCCATTTTTTAGATCTTGAACTGAGATAAAGTGACTTCTTATAAAGATTTTCAAGAATGATAATAAGAGAATTATATTATTATCTTTATGAGATACCACCTATTCCAAACTATTGGATTAGCCTTATTATATAGTCAACCAATAAGAACCAACATTTCAATGCATTCTTTGAGTTGGGAAATCTCTAGGTCTCTTCACTAATGGTTATTGTCTAGTATTTCAGACAAATCAGCCTACCTAAACACTTAATGGAACACAAACCCTAGGATGTATGTTGATTCCACATGCATATTATTAAAACTTAGATAGATCTTTATTAATCAAAGGGGCCCTTTCACCATCACCACCTTTATATTAAAGAGGAAAAAATTCATCAAACATGTCCTACAAAATTCTATCTCCACTAAAAATTTTCTTATCCCAAAGTATAACTTAGACCTCACTATGCATTAGATAGTATTTATTAGTGTTTGTAATCCATTGAAAATTAATTCTGGGATAATAAACCTAATATGATATGTATGAATTTTTGAGATCCATGAATCTTTATACAAATATATTATTTTCTTTTACTTCTCAAACTCTTTATAGTTCTGTTGTACCTAGAAAGGTTACCACCAATCCATGCCAAAATATTCTCATAATTGAATAATGCAGTTCATCATGAAATTTTTTTGACTATTCAATGTTTTACTTCTAATCGATATTTAAATATAAATATTGGGATTAGGTGCACATTGATTTTATCAAGATCCACAACAGTATACCCTAATAAAAATCCTTCCACATGATTATATTCCTTGATGAAAGAATCATATGATGATATATTATAACAAATCACTTTCTGGGGCTTGATAATTCAAAGATAAAGATGATTTCATTTTCAAGGTGTTGGAATCAGATCATCAACCAAAAGCATGAACCCATGTAAGGGGAGCTAGTCTGACAACATGTGGTCGTGCAGTTTTATCCCCATTGGATTTTCATGGAAATTGTGTGATGGATGAATATGTTTGCATTGAATAGTAACATGATATTAAACATTTACATATACTTTGTTTCCTTTTCCAAAGCCTCCCCTTTCAATTTATATATATGGGAACAGATTCAATTAAAAAAGGAATCATAAGGGAAAAATGAAAAAGTGACAAAGTAATGATAGTATCCATGTAATTATGTTATGCATTGTGCATGATTATCTTGCAGTATGCATGATCATCTCATGGTTCAAAAGCTTCTCATGATCATTATATAGATATCACATCAGCTACTGTAAAATTAAAACCATGTGATCTTATATTCTTTCATTTATCATTTCATAGTTCTCTTCACTACCACCATTTTACCGTTTTACAAATCGCTAAAAGGGATTTAATAGTGCTAAAAAAGATGTGTTATCCTCCAAAATACTAAAGTGGAGGGGGGATTTATCATTATAGAAGAAGTGATAATAAATTCTCCCATATATCAGCACTAGTTTAGAACTGATAAAGCCTCACCTCTTGTAGTGTGCTATTTGAATAGCAACACACTATCAAAAATACACCAGTAACCTATATGAAAATATACCTATATGAAAATACATAATTTAATTGATTTTTTTAAATAAAAAATAAAAAAAATTCTATATACATTTAAAATAACATTTTTTCTAATTCCATTTGAAATCCCTATCCAAAAACATTTAAAAACATTAATGTTTCATCATCATTAGCACACCCATGACCCCCTTTAAAATAATCCTGACACTACTGGAAATAGAAGATATACCCATGGTTTAAAACCATGGGTATATCCCTTGAAACCGTGGGTATACGCTATACCCCCAGTTTCAGTAACCATGGGATGCAGTGCCATTGCAATAGGTCTATACCCACGGTTCTCTGAAAATCGTGGGTATAGACCACAAAAAATTGTTATAACCCAAAGTTTAATAAACTGTGGGTATTGATGTATACCTACGGTTTGAAAACCGTAGGTATTGATGTAAAAATCGTGGGTATAATGATTCACAGCAGCCCATATTTACCCACGGTTTACCAAACCGTGGGTATATATTGGCAGCACTGCACCTGCAGAATTACAATAACATTTACCAATGCTTTACCAAACCATGGGTATAGATTGGAAGCACTGCACCTGCAGAATTACCACAACATTTACCCACAGTTTGGTAAACCATGGGTATAGACAGGTTCCCGAGGTAGCTGTACCTCCCACCATTCTACACCTCTATTCTGCACCTACAATAGCACATATACATGGGATGTCAAACTATCTATTAGATAATCCAACCTAATCCCCAACATCTAAACAGCTAAACTAGAACTGTCAATCCATTCTATGGATGGTTAAATACATGATCCTCTATATAAAAATATCATCCTCACCTCATACATTTGAAAATTAATGCACAATACCAGAAAAAGATGATTTTCAAAGTTTAGTGAAAATCCTACTTTCCATGTTGTTTATACGAGACAACAGGGATACTCTAATAATATCAATAATAATTGGTTATAAACCGGGACTATAAAAATCCATCAAATGGTTATACACCCTATCCTTTATTCAAAATTTGGTTATACACCATAATTTATAACTCCTTTAGTGATTGGTTATATACCCCATCTAAAAGCCTCCTACAACTGTTTATATAACCCATCCACAAGCTCCTTTTTAGAGTTGATCAAGTATAGAAAAATAGACTTCTTTAAATGGTATTCCTCAAATAGTTCCAATATACAAAGTAAAACAACAATCTCATCATAGAAACTACTTGATCTCTCCTACAATGATCCATCCAATTGAACATTAAACAACACTAGTTGGCATCCACAAGCCATTTATAACTAATGAGCTCACACCCTCCCCCTCCCCCTACTCAGCCCCTCCCCCTCCCTCCCCACTGCCCAGCCCTCCCCCTGCCTAGCCCCCCTGCCCAGTCCCTCCCCATCCCTCCCCCTGCCCAGCCCCCATGCTCAGCCACTCCCCCTCCCTCCCCACTGCCCGCCCTCCCCCTCCCTCTACCCCTGCCGAGCCATTCCCCCTCCCTCCCCACTACCCAGCCCCTCCCCCTCCCTCCCCCCTCCCCAGCCCCTCCCCCTCCCTCTCGACTGCCCAGACCTCCCCCTGCCCAGCCCTCTTGCCTAGCACCTCCCCCTCCCTCCCCATTGCCCAGCCCTCCCCACTACCCAGATCTTGGTTGAATACCTGATTCAGGTAGCATACTGAAACCTGTTAGAAAATAGTATAACAGATTTGATAAGGTACTACAACTCATTACAAAATAAAATAGATTATAACAGATTATAACAGGAAAAAAATTATGAATTCGACTCTGAAACTGAATAAGTTCGCTTAAGATATGTTTTTTGTAAGGTACTACAACTCACTATAATAAACAACAGATTAGAACACACAACATACCAGATTCATTCCCTTAATATATGTTTTTTGACCCGATCCTTGGTGTTGTCATAATATATGTTTCTCAAAATAGATTTTATTTTATCTTACTCCTATAATAAGAAGGGACAATCATTTAATATTCAGTATTTTAGTTATAAAATAATCATACCTGAAATCATAGAAATAATTTGTTGAAGATTTAAGATTTATTGTAAGATGCTACATGTGTAAAAAATCATCAAACACCCATATAATGTTGTTCAACTCATTTAAAGGCCGGAATAGAGTATTCTAGTTGTTCAGGTTTAGTAATAGTAACAAAGTATGCCACTAAAATCTGCTTCAAATCCTGAATCTCCCTGTATAAAATATTTAGATGCATGAAATGTTTTCTTTAGATGTAGACCTAACCAGTTAATGTACTGTAACCTATTAGAAAACATACTAAAAATTTGATAAGGTACTACAACTCACTGTATTACAGAACTGATTATAATAGAAAACAAATCTAAAATCGGGTGTCCAAATAAATATTTTCCCTTATGGTATGTTTATTCAAGGTAATACAACTCACTGTAATACAAAACAGATTATAACACAAGAAATACCAGTTCTGTTCCCATAATGTAGGTTTGTTAACCCAATACAGGGTGCTTTCAGTAGTTATGTTTTTCAAAAAAAGATTTAATTTTGTCATACTCTTGCAATAAGAACAGATAGTCACAGTTTGTATGCAGTGTTAGTTATAAAAAATACTAATTTGAAATCTTAGAGGAAAGTATTTTTTTGTTGATTAGAGTGACAAATTACAGTACTCCATCTTGAGATTTAGCTCAATGGAATTACACAAATTAAACTCAGTCAAATACTGGTTTTCAAAATTCAAATTTGATTTGATTTTGAAAATTAACAAATCAAACCCTCCCATTTAAGCACTACTAAAGTACATGAAATTAAAAACAAAAAACATATAAAAGGAATTTATAAAAATCATAAAATAATAAATATAAATTAACAATAATTTATATATTAAAATATCAATATGTTGATTAATCTCATTAAATACTGGATGGAACTCACAAGATGCTAAATATAGTTGAATTCAAGTTGTTTTATAGCTTTAGTATGTCGATCTCAGATTCATCTCAACAAATATAAAGTGAAACTCGTAGACTGTCCAGTCAAACTCTTGAAGAATGTGATTATCAATGTATCATTTACTGCTTGAGTTGTAAACAATATACATTTCCATACATCCTATCCTTTTGAAGAGTTAGTTGAGAAAAAAAATACCTGTATCAATCCTCGCTGAGACATAAATGATACATATATCTTAAGTTTCTACTCCATGCTTGTAAATTGAAGGCATTCATTCCATTAGCCCATGCACATTCACCAATATTTCGGTTCATCACAATGATGAGATGAGAACAATCAAAGTATGTCTAGAAACTCTTAGATATAACCCACAAATCTATAACTTTGCATCATTGAATAGATCCATTGACTATTCATGTGAGATGAATATCCCATAATGGGGACAAAACTCGCTGAATCACAACTTAATAATACTAAAATACTACCTTGTCAATATAAATTGGAATCAATAGTGAAAACATAATTGTATAAAATCATTATAATCATCCGTTTCTTATGTTTTTAGTCCACAAAAATCAATATACAATGGAGTCAATAGTGAAAACATATCACCTGCATTCATATGTTGGATGAAAGGGATGTTAAATCCATGATTTTATGACCAATAACCTGCATTCATATAGTGTGTAAATGCAAATGAAAAATGATGCATGGTAGAGAGGTTAATTCCACAATTTTAGGAAAACATACCTGTTGTAGAGATCTGGCACTTATTAGTTTTGGATTCCCTTGATCTCTTCATGTGAAGAGTGAGTCACCTGCAATATATAAATAAAAATAATCAATATTCATCTTAAAAGATGAAGCGCGTAACCACGTTTGAAAATGTATTATGCGAAGGGAAATACTTCAAATTGTCTAGGAGATTATTTCAATGATATTACGAGAATATACCTATTGTGGGGCGAGCAACACATCGGTCAAGATTCAATTGAGTAGAAATAGTCAACAGCTGTAGATGAGGATAGAAATCATGATATTGAGGGAATTAGGGAATGAGATGGAGTGAATCTGGAGGGTTTCTAACTGAAATTCTTTGAAGGAGTAGGAACTGCAGGCATCATATGAGTAGATGAGGAAATTTGGGACGATGAACCATAGTACATGATGAAAAGATTAGTGAGGAATATTCCTTCAGTGTTTTGTGGGTACTGGTAATTGGAGGGGAAATGCGAGAAACAACCCTAGGTGTAGCGCTGGAGAGGAAACAATAGTGTGAACCAAAAGAGGGGAGCCGAAGGGGGAATGGAAGTAAGATTCGTAAGAATTGTGGCAGAGGTAAAATGGGTGCGGGATTCACTGATGAAGGTGGAGGTGGAGGCAAATGGATCGCGACGGATGAAATGAAACCCTAAGATGGAGGGAGGAGTGGAGGATGGATGCACAAGGGAAATAGGAACACAGTCGACGGATGCCAGATTTTGGAGGGGGAAATTTGTTTTTTGGATGGTGATGTGGCTATGTAATTAGGTGAAGGGTAAGCTGGAAGAAGCCAATTTTCGTATAGATAATAGATGTGTTACATATATTGTGTATTAAATGGGTTAGGGTAGGGTTGTGTATGTCTAACCCAGAACTGAACAACATGCAACATCCATAGCTCATAAGAGATAAATAGGGGTATTATCATGTTTAAAATGGATAGTTTGGACTTATATACACTGGATATTAAATAGTGTGGTTTAATGGATTTATGAGAATGATATCAAAAGTTTTAATGTGGTGATTCATGGGATGTGCTAATTGATTCACTTATTTGGGAACATGATGAGTGAAAATCCACCTTAATATGAGTGACATTTACCACTAGGATTCTGGATAAGGAGGAGCATTTGTATGATGCATATTATATTGACCGTTATCAGAGGTGATGAAAAAGGTGTGGAAATAGGCTATTAGTGAAGTTTCTCATTGTGGTTACTGAGGTCATTGAAGTCATGTGTACAAAGTTCAAGTCCCATGAATTTGTTTTGACCCCCATATTTTGTGGTGGTATCCTCCAGATTTAAGCGACATAAGGTAGATGATGATAATATAAATTGATACAAAGGAGGATACAATGTATTAGGCTATGATTGGAGCGTTCGATACCACTAGATTAGAGTAGGATTCTCACTGTATCTATGTTATAGTTTGGGGATGATTAGTCACTCATGGTAAAGAACATGAGTCACTGTGTGTTGGGTTTTGTTAGGATATTGATCTAGTTGTTTGTAAAAAGTTTTGAAACCTAGGGTTCTTGTGATATAATACGTGGATGTGTCATTAGGGAATCATGATTTATACATAATAGTGATAATTTATGAGTTGAAATGTGATTCAAAGTGAAATAAAATTATATAGAAGGTCGAGGGAAATTCTGGTATGATATATTATGTATGTATCTTCCCACATTACTATTTTACAAGGTAGGTAAAGTCTCACATAGGTATAGTTAAGAAAAACTAGAGCAAGTAGTGTGGAATTTTGATTGTTTTTTTGTTCATATCATACACTTGTATATATATTTATTCTGTCTAGGGATATTGTTTGTGGAAACCTACTAATTTTATAATCACAACCTACACATACCCTCTAGGATAAAAATAAACTTTATATCTCATGGTATAATAGAAAATGTAACACCCCAAGCTTCCACGGTATGTTTCCCTTTGAATAATGCAATGGCGTGCATTCTACGCAACTTCGAGATTCTAACACACCACAACCAATCAAACTAGCCGTTATGAATAGTAATACCTACTTTTTGAAATTTTATAAATTTTATCTTTCGAAATAGACTTCAGTTTTGGATTCGTAATATCAAAATTAGCTTAGGGTGAAATTTTGGTACTTTTCGGATTACTTTCATTTTTTGAGGAATAGTGAAAATCACTAAATTTTAATTAAAAACAACTTTTTTAATCGAAATAATTAATAGTGATAAATTATTAACTTGAGTGGTTTTAAAGTACACTTAGAATATAGTTTTAACATTAAATACAATGTTGGTCATTGAATGAGATTTCACATTTAAACCAGACATAAATAAGTGTCAATCTTTTGATAGTTATTATCTCTTAAAAACACGTTATTTGTTTTGACGACGAGAATTAATTTTTAAATTAATTAATGCAACTGATATGTTTTGAATTTGGTAAAATAGACATCATTTTTGAATTCATAATATCAAATATATCCTAGGCCTAATTTTTGGTATTTTTCTGGAAACTTTCATTTTTTGATGAATAGTGAAACCACTAAGTGATTGTTAAAAAACTGAATTTTTCATAAAACTTAATTTTACCGCTTCTCTAAGTGGAATTTCGAAAATCCGAGAGACACAGTTAATATCAAGGAGTAAAATGTGGTTCATTTAGATGAAAATAATTTTTGGTGAATAGTAACTTTTTACATTTATTTACCACGGTTAAAAGTAAATAGGGTAATTAAGGGTACAAATAATATTAATATCACCCTAACACATGTCCTAATTCTATTGCACAAGTGTATATCGACCAAAAACAACCTTAGGAATAAAAGATTATCATTTAGGTCCACTTGGATTAGATTAGGACATTTATTATTATTTAATTCAAAGAAGAGTTAAAAGAGTTAAAATCAATGTTTATTTACTAAAACATTTTTAAGTTAGGGTTACACATAAGATAAATTCGATTATAAATATTCATTAGAAAGCTAAAAATATTTCCTACATAATTATATTTTATTTATATTTTTTAGAATCAAATAATTTAATTTATTTATGACACAATGATGTTGCAGTAATTACCATAATAGTGAAAAATTAAAATAATTGATATTATAAATACCCAAATAAATATAATTGGAGAATTTTATTGAATTAAACTAATTTTTTAGGTTAATATGACATATTAGTATTGATTTAATTGACTTTTTTCTAAGTAATCATTCTGTTATGAGTTTCACAAAAATCAATTATTGAATAGTGTCAAAATTGACATAAAAGAGTTTTTAACAAAACTATTATATTATTAATTGATATTAAATTTTTAAAAAATCTAAGGTTCGGCCAAGAGACTTATATCATGATAGGTGTATCATTAATGGAACATTTGTGGGTGTCTTGGATGTATATTGTACGTTTATGAACCATATAATATAAAAATAAAAATAGACATTGTAAAAGTGAAACTAATTAACTAAGAGTAAATACTTAAAGATATGGTTAATATAATGACCCAAACTTGTTTAAATTCTATTGGTTGAGTGGTTTTATACCTTTAACCACCTGAATCTTTAAATAATCCACTTTGGAGCCATTAGAAACCGAATATGAATATATTATAAAATAATATTTCTAGCATTTTCAAAGGTTCCCCTCACCCCTCTTATAAAAGGGCACTCCCCCTTCTCATTACTTCACACCTTCAAAGCTTTTTGGTTGGTCCAAAACCTTCCCCAATACTCTCTCAACTTCCCTTACTACAACCTAGAGGACTTATTTTGATCATAAAGCCAAAATAAGGAGCCCTTTCGATCAAATAAAAAGGAAGAACCCGAAGAAGAGGTAATGTTTTTACAACCTTTTTTCAAATTCTTTTCTTCTTCAACATCTTCTTTCTTTTTTATTCCCATTCTAAAATAATGAATCTAGTATCTCCTGTATACTATAATATTATTAGAAATATGGTTCAACCATATTCATTATTCTATCCATCCTTTGAATGACATGTCACCATACGCGCGTACGTTCGACTTACCATCTCCACGTCGTGGTGTAATTGTCATTCAATAAATTATTATTTGGAGGGGTATAATAATGATGTGTAAGTCATGTAAATAATAAATATAACATGATAATTATTATTTCTATATGATATAACCTCCAATTATATATTATTTTAACTTCTAAATAATGAAATTGTCGCTCGTGCGTACGTACTGAGTACCGTCTCCATGAAAGCGATGAGATTCATTCTCCATCATATCCATTCAAGTATAATTATCATTTGATGATTTAAAAATAATGTTTAAGGAATTGATATAATTCTGGATATGAATAAGATACAACCTGTCCATAACAAACACGGCTTACGTAACAAAGAATATAAAGGAAAACGAGTAAGTTAACACCCGAAATGACGATAATACTAAGATATTATTAACAAATCAATGTTAAAAGACCATATATGATATCACATTAATGTAAATGATTCTTGAATAATTCAATAACAATTATTTAACCATTATACAGGAGTTTAAACTACCGTCGACCAACGAAAAAGTACAAAGTAAGGGGTTTCTTATCTCACTCTTAATTTCGTGAGAATTCCATTGTTCACCACTTATTTATTGCATGTGGTGTATGTGTACTTCCAATAATTGTGTTAATTGTGTAATATACTTTAATTTATGGGTATTTACATCATTATTTTATGATCCTTCTTTCATGGGTTTATGTTTCTTAAGTTACCTAATCGATAAGGGAATTTGAAATTTCAATTTCCACTCATTCGACTTTACGCATACTTCATTGATTATTTTACTCCAAGATTATGTGTGGAATCACTATTCATTTGATTATGTCATAATTTACACTCCCCTTTCTGTGGATATAATTTTTATACACATAATCACTCCATTGATAAATTCTCAAGTCCTCAGTATGAACTTGATAAGAGTAATTTTTACTCAATCTCGATTTGTTGAGATAAACATCCAATTCATTAGTGTTGTTTTTACAAGAATATGTGTGAATTTCCTCTGATTGTTTTACACTGAATATCCAATAACATTTAGTGTATTTATATTTGTCACACATAATTATGTCGTTGATTTATCCTTAAGGTAAGGATACAACCTTTATGAAAGATTTCATCTCAATTTACATTCCATTGAGACTTCTTTTTTGTTATACACTAAATAAATTTTATATGGTGTATATAATGTACTTTGACATAGTATATCATGAATCCCTTTATTCTCATGATATTAGAAAGTTTTGATTACCACAATTATTTGTATTCAAGTTTCTCTCTTTTGGTTAGAAAGTCTAACTAAAATTCCATTTTTAAATGTTTTAAAGACTTATTCTTCTAAATCTTGCTCATTAATGTCCATGTTTTAAAAATGGTTTTAAGGATTTATTTATATGGACATTAAAGTTTTCAAATTAAAATTCATTTTAAAAGTTTCAAAGTGGAATGAGACACTTTGATTCAAAAATCTATTTTTAAATGGCTTATTGACAAATAGTGTGACTTTTAAATGATTTCAAGAAAAAGAGGGATATTTCTCTCTAATAGTTTTGATGATTATTTTCATCTATGTCAATATCCTTCATTATTCTTGATTGAGATTAATCTGATACAATAAAATCTTCCATATTGTATCCAATGAGTTATGTTTGACTGTGGATGGGCTATTTTTATACCATTAATGGTTTTTCGATTAAGTATTGACATTTTGTATGCTAGTTTAATATAAATGTTTATGTCATATCTCAAACTTTTCATATGAGGAATGCATTGGAGTTAGTAAGTAACAGGTAGATCCCACTATAGCTCCTCGATGCATCGGTAGGTCTCATGAGACAAACTAGTGTCTTGGCACAAGGCCTTGGAAAAATCTTATTTGTAGTCTTGTTACGAGGCCTTGGCTATGTGGTTATGATAGTTTGGAATTATGCATTCCATCATTATGAAAATGGTTATTGATATTTCATGTGATTTTTCGACTAGTAGAATATCCATGTGAATAATTAAATGGAATTATTTCATTTTATCTTTTCCATATTATGCTGAAGTTCATATTTAAAAGGCTTTTGTTTTAGTTATAAATTGCTTTAAGTGTTTATGCTTATCTATGAAAGCTTCTTCTATATTGTTATCCTTACTGAGCATCTGATCTCACCCCTTTCAATGTTTTATTTTTCCCAGGATATGAAGAAGTAATTTATGAATGACCTACAGGGATAGTATGAGGGGATATGAAGATAATATGTTGTAGTTTTTTTATCTTATGATTTAATGTAAGACTTATGAATATATCTAGTGTCTCCAAGACTACTAAACTAATCGGTATTTCGAGACTTTATCCTTTGTGATCATTCCAATGTTATGTAATAATGCACCGACTCTGGGTATCTAGGGTCGGGGTGTTATAGAAAAGGATTTTCATTAAGATCCTAGTGGAAATAAAGGTGTTGATGGTGTTTGATCTGGTTGATATGGTATTACCATAGGGTCGGGTGGTTCCTCAATGCCAGGATAGTGATTTATTTTTGAAATATAACTCCTCCCTCTTGCCCAGCTCCCCCTGCCAAGCCCCTCCCCCTCCCCCTCCCTCATGCCCATCTCCCCCTGCCCATCTCCTCCTCCCCCTCCCCCCTGCCCAGCCCCTCCTCCTCCATATTTACTGCATACTAATCAAAGATGAGATTCATTGACATCCCAAGGCATATATTTTTTTTATGAAAATAAAATACACAGGGAAAGTGTTTTAGTTTTTGGTGCAGCCCCCCCATCCCTCCACTGCAGCCCCCCAGCCCTCCACTGCAACCCCCAGCCCTCCCAACCTTCTCCTCCCAGCCCCCTCCTAACCCTCCACTGATGCCCGCAGCCCCCCCAGCCCTCCACTATAGCACCCCAGCCCTTCCAATCTTTCCCTCCCAGCCCCCCTCCCAGCCCTCCACTGCAGCCCCCCCAACTCTCCTAACCCTCCCAGCCCCCTCCCAACCTTCCCCTCCCAGCCCCCCATCCCTCCACTGTAGCCCCCCTAGTCCAGGCCTCCCCTCTACTACTAAGGCCAAGATTAGATGACAAGATAATAATAAAAACACCAAACCATAAAAAATTATATGGAATGTAAAAATTACCTAAATAATTGACAAATAACACCCTTGATGATAACATAATCCAAAATGCATTTCATTGCATAAAGAAATTCAGATACAAGCAGTCCACAAATACAAAAAAAACATTAAACTCCAACACAAGTCTCCATCCTAAGCAAAAAATGGAGGGGATTAATAACCCCCCCATTGCCCTCATATTTATCCCCATGTCCAACATCATCATCATCAACAACAACATCGACAACAACATCATCAGAAACATCATCACCAACCGCACCGTCAGCATTATCATCAGCAATCTCATCACTAACAACATCATCAGCCACATCCTTTCCAGCTCTATCTTCACCACCGTTATCTCCACTAGGACTCGAATGTGAATCACCTAAGGCATTATTTAAAGTGCACATTGATTCCATACATGAATGAAAAGTGGTAGTAACCTCTTATAATAGTGACTGACTCAAAACTGATAGAGCATTCATGAAATGTTCATTCATTATCTTACTTTTTCATGCTCCTCTAATACGGTTTTTTTGTTGCAGCTAATTCATCATGCACACTTTCCAACTAAGAGGCCTTATAAGAGTCTGATTATGACCAATACCTAGAGGGGACAATGTTTTTTCTTGGTCTACAATGGACTCTTCCTGGATGCTCCACACCTAAAACCTGACTCAAATAATCATTTGTCCCTAAGTTGTCAGCTTCCTTCTCATCCATGGCCTCCAAGGTAGACTGTTAAAATTATAAACATATTAAATTATGAATTTTGTATAAATGTTTGAAATATAAATAAAAAAACATAAATTTTTATCTTGGGTTTGTGAATTAAATGCAATTCCATCTTTTTTTTTCTTACTGAAGCATAATAATTTGGCACGAGGTACAGGACCTTCAATGCCCAATTCAGCTTGCTGCATATGAGAAGTGCACAAATTTGGATTACAACTATATATGATAAATGATAAAAAATTGGATTGAAGTGAGTTTCAGAAAAGACCTTCAAATATTGAGGTAAATTATATTCATAACCGATTGGTGGTTTTCTAAAATGGTTTTCAGAAATTGTTTACTGAAGTGGGTTTCAAGGAAATATACTACTTGTTTTGGAAAAATAGACAAGCATTATCCTAGTATAAGAGGTGATTTCCAGGATACATGGACTAACCAAGGGAAGGCATGAATAAGTTATAATGACATGTTATAAATAAGGACATTATTTTAATTCAGATGAACATACCAACCACTTCTCTTTGTCGGGCATTGAAGTGCACCCCAATGTGTAAAGATATGTCATTTCGTCTTTGATTTTTTGTTTTTTGCTGACACTTACTAAGAAACAAAAAAACAATACAAGTAATAAAAATTAAATTTTATATAAAAACCATTAAAGATGGGTAGTACCTTATACTGTTCAGTCTTCCAATGTGCGATCATTTTTTGATATTGACTTTTTGGACAGTCAGGGTTTGTGGGTACACCCTCTAACTCAGTACCCACTCTACTCTTCCAACCAATATGTTACTCATACTTTTATGACAGCCAATAATCTCAGAGATCACTCAACCTTGCAGCTTTGGCAACTTCACCATTAGGAATGTTAAATCGACTCTTCTATGAACATGTTATGTCATGTAAATACATTACTAATATAAATATAAATTTATAAAATTTCACTACCCATATCAGCACCCATGCCCTATCCTTGATGTAAGAACTGATATGTCTCCATGAGACATGTTACACTAGAATGATATCATGATATTTGGCTAAAGTAGCCATGAAACTTCTAAACTCCTTATAATTTTTACCAACCATATGATTTTGAGAATTGTAATCCCCCATAATCTGACTTTCACAATTCCAAGCCTCCCGCATTCGAGTGTTCCCACATCACCTACAAGACGATCCCAATAAATAATACAAGAGGTGAAAATAGAAGAGTTATGTGACAATACAATAGGAAAAAAGTGAAATGCTATAATTTGAAACATTTATAACAAAAAAAATCTGATGCAGGATTTTGAATAAGCTGTGAGGAATCCATGGACTGTGCTGGATTAGCATCCTCCGAAGGAAGTATTTTTTCCACCACATGATCTAGCTGATCTTCCTGAACATGAGTGGAAAATGAAGTAACAGACTCAATATTTGTAGGATGGATGGTAGGAAAATGAGGTGGTGTAGACATGTCAGAATATGCATAGTAGGTCTGGGGATACATGAATGGATATGGAAATTGTGCAGCTGATAACATCGGTCGAGTCGGCATGGACATGGAATGGGAAAAAGAGGGTAAATGGGATGATGACGGAGGAATGTATGGGAACATACTAGGGGTCTCAAGCGGAGGGAAGACATGTGTGGTAGATGGGATTCCCACTAATGGGTCAGTGTGGGGAGTGGTATGATGGGAGCTCCACCTAGGTCTAGGAGGATCCCTGCTCGGTCCCATAATGGGAAGAGGAAACTCTGGAGTTATATGTCCCTAAAAACATTTGATCGAAAATATGAACATGATATTATATGTAATGCAGAAGATAAATATTAGAATTAATATACTCACTGAATACAACTCACGCTCATGTCTAACAGAATCAACATCAAATAATCTCTTCTTGCGAGCTTCTGTAGTTTTCTTCATAATCTGCATAAGAATGAAATAAATATTTTTTAGCAACAATTTTTACAAATCATACATACAACTAAAAAAATTTGATAACATCTTTCAGTAATGATAATTTACAATCAAGTTTTACAATTTTTAAAACCACACTTTTAACCCAGTTTTTTGAGTTGAAATAAATATAATTAAATGAAATGAAACCAAACAATACTAAAACAGACATATCATTCTAAAATAAAACTAATTTAAAGTAATTACATTATTACCAACATGAGAAACTCACTTCACGGTAATCTCAATGAACTCGGAATATATATTGTTGCTTTTATATATTACCCTCCACTACCTTAGGTTCAACATCATCTCCCACAATGGGACAATTTGTGTCATCAAATATAATATTTTGGCTAACACCGATGGGGGCGTCAATAGTGAAAATTTAATCCCTAGCATCATGAAAAATATTTCTTGGGATTACATCATTAATGACACCGTAATTAGGTTTCAGATGATCTTTCACATAAAAAACTTGTTTTTCTATTGATGCCATGATTTATGGTTCATCGGTATGCCGGAATCGACTCATGTCAATAACTCTAAATCTGCAATCATCAATAAATGTACCATGGTGCGTCATTGAATCAAACCATTTACATTTCATCATAGTGACTGAACCTTGAAAGTAGTAATCCAATAACAATATTTTCTCAACCAGTCCACAATAATACACATATTCATATCGAGGTCGACTATCTGATGCACTGGAATAACAATCCGTTTTAGAAGTTAACATAATACCATCATGCTGTGTTCTCATTTTCACCACCTTATTAGTTGTAACAAATTTATATCCATTGATTATTAAATATTTTCAGTCACAAACCAAAGATTTGGGACCAAAAGCCAAAGCTCTTAATTCTTGAGAAATGAAGTCTATAGGTAAAATCAATACCTGGAATACAGATGTGTAATATAATTAAATATATATCTATATTTTAAGGTATTTAATGTAATGTTCATACCTTTGATTTCAACCAAGCTGGGAACTCTTGGCTATGCATAGCCTCTCTCCTTCTCAATGACAAAGACCGATGAACTCTACTTATAATTTGTTTATGTTCTCTACATAAAATGAAAATAAAAGTATAAGGTATATGTGATATAATATCGTATGAGATAACAAATATATATTCAAATTAATTACTTGATATAGGCATTGAACAAACAAAAATTAAACAAGACTGTACGATGTGACATATTTCGCTCTTCAATGCTCAATGTAACCAATGTATATGACCCGGAAATTCCACCTGTTTGGGGAAGAGATAGAAATAAGGGATGAATTTCCTCACACTACTCATCTTCATTTCTCATTGGTTGATTATGTCTTGTGCTCACATCAGAAAAATACGTTGAACAAAAATCCATACATTCTTGGGACAGATAACTCCTTACAATGGAACCTTCAAGATAATTCTTATTTCAGACATATGATTTCATTGTGCACATATTTCTTTCAGTGGGATACATCCATCGAAAAGAGACTGGTCCCCCAAGAAGTGTCTCAGTTGGAAGATGAACTGTTAAATATAGCATGCAAGTGAAAATGGATGGGGGAATTTTTTTCCAACTCACATAGAATTAGCGGTGCCTATTGATGCATTTTTGTCAACAATTATTTGGATAAACTTTTAGCACAGAGGTCTCTAAAAAATCACACAACCAAATCACTGCCACCCTTACTTTATTGGGTAGCAAATGACGAATTGCTATTGGAATCAATTAATGATGAAGGATGTGATAATCACTAGTTTTTAGGGATTTCAATTTTATATGTCTTCTTGTTGACTCGTTTAGATATATTTCTTTAATAGCCATCTGGAACCTTGATAATCTCCAATACTATCAGAAATTGATCTTTCTCTACCGGTGTCATCACATAAGAAGCACATGGAACTTTCCATTTGTTTTCACCGATACAAACAGGATGTAGTTCTGGTCGAATACCCTAATCTAATAAATCCTGACGGGATCGGAAGTCATCTTTTGTCTTCCCCTTAATATTCAAAAGAATTGCAAGCAACATTTCACACATATTTCTCTCAATATGCATTACACATAAACAATGACATAACAAATTAGTAGACCTATATGGAAACACAAAAAAAGTACTTCTATTTTTACAATTGTAAGTGACTTCAGCATCATCATTCTTCATCTTTCGAGATTTCAACTGACCTTTCCCTAATGAAAAGATGAAATATTTCAATTCGTCAAGTACATCACTTCCTGACATATGTTGAGGTTCTTCTTCAGTGTCAACATTATTATCAAACCTCTGAATATTCTTCCTGTATTGATGATCCATTCGAAAGAATTGGCGATTCCCCATGAAACTAAAAATATGAAGATATTTTCGCCTTCTCAATCATGTATTATTCATAAAAACTGAAAAAGATAGTTTTCCTTTTGTGCTCCACCCAGACATCATTGCATAGGCATGGAAATCATTTATGGTCCATAGAAGGGTAGCAAGCATCTGAAACGTTATCTTTGAAGAAGTATAAAATGTCGGCACACCTAAATCCCGAAGTTGTTTCAACTCTTTTATTAAAGGCTGCAAGTAGACATCTATATCATTAACAGGATCCGAAGGTCTGGATATCAATATACTCAAGAAAGTGAATGGTTTTTTCATACATATCCATGGAGGAAGATTATAAATATGAATAAAAACTGGCCATGTGCTATGAGCAGTAAGCATCTGACCAAACGGATTAAAACCATCACATGATAGGCCCAATCTGGCATTACGCACCTCAGCTACAAAATCATGATGTTTTGCATCAAATGTCCGCCATGCTAATCCATCTGCAGGATGGACTAGATCATCAATACTTGTAATTCTCTCAACATCATGCCATCACATATTGACTGAGATTTCTAGAGACATGAATAGATTTTGATGTCTGGGAATCAATGGAAAGTGCCACATGACGTTCTGTGGAACACGATATTGTGTTAAATCTGCATTTTTCTTCCATAGAGATGTAGCACATTCTTTACAGTCATTACAATAAACTTTTTCCTCAAAAAATAAACTACAATCTTTTAGAAAAGCATGGAATTTATTAGTAAAAATCCAAGTTTCTTAATTAACTTCCATGCCGTGTAATTATTTGAAGGAATATCTGCACCACCAGGAAGCAAGTCCTTCAAAAATGTTAGAATATAATCAATGGAAGTATTAGAAATCCCATACATGGTTTTCCCATGATATAACCACATTAAAAATTCCAACTTGGTCATTTTAGTATATTCTTGATATACTGGAGTTTTGGAATCATCCAATAATTTTTTCACTCTATCAACATCATCGTCTTTAGTATTTTTATCTTGTGTACTGATATCATTGTCTTCTAGCACTGGAATGCTATCTCTCTCGGAATGATGCACATATGGAAACTGATCAAATATCAAATTCTCTATGTCAATTTGTTCATTTAGTTTATGAACCATCGAAGATTGACTCGTCTCTCCATGGTGAAACCAATCATTATAGTTTGCTTGAAATCCAAATTTTGTTAAATGGTAACTAATTTCTTCTCTTATTAACCATGGTATTCCAACACAATTATAGCAAGGACACTGTATACAACCTCCATCTGACGCATTGCTAAATGAAAAATCTAAAAAATTCTCCAAATTATTTTGAAAGTCGGTTGAAATCTGATCATTACGATACATCCAGCTTCTATCCATTCAATAACAAAAAAAGTATCATTCAATCAATAATGTAAATAATATTTAAAAAATTAATTACAATCAATTTTATTATTAAATTAATCAAATAATATTAGTAGCTAGCAAAACATATTTAATGACAAGAGGAGTCCATGATTGAATAAGTAGGAAAAAAGGGAAAAAGGTCTACCTTGAGATGTAAACTAAAGAAAAAAGTTAAAAAAGATACTCCCAAGTGGTCATTGATAGGGAATAAAAAATAAAATTTCAATATAAAATACTTCTTTATAGATATAGAGGCATTATACACATGGGAGGAAAATTATATATTAATAATATGAATTTATAATTTTATAGATTATTTGGTAGGCGTTATTTGATGGGGAATAAAACATTCAATGAAAATAGAGTAGTTATAACTTTAAAGTTGTGGAATTAATATTTAAAAAATGTTTCAAGGTATCCTACAAATGTTTTACAACATGTTGCTTAAAAGATATACTTTTTATGGATTCTATTGGAACATTGGAATATTTTTTCATATGGAAAAGATATGTTTTTTAAAATAGACATCATTACATACTTGGGAGTATTGAGAATCAATGTTTGGAGGTTTCAACCCCTTTAAAGGAATTAAAGTTTGAAACATATTGTAAATTATATATATAAATCACAGAACATGTTTGATATTCTTGAATAAGTCTATGGAAGGTGTGACCATCCTATTCATGATGAAAATGAATACCTCGTCATTATACCATTCTGAAAAAATTTGAGTTTTTATACTCAAAATCCTCAAAAGAAGAATAGAAATGTGAAGGAGAAATATTTAGTTGTTGAAGTTTCCCCAAAGTATCCAAAGGGGAAAGTCCATCGACCTTGGATAGTGGATGTTCTGATCACATGATAAAAGATTTAAAAACATCTAAATATATTGTAGAATGAAATGTGTGCTTAGTTACGTTCATAAATGATGGGTCACTAAAGGTTTAAGTTGTTGATTTAATTGTTATTGGGAAATAGAACCTTAAATAAAAAACACTATTTATGTTGATGGATTAAAAACAAAATCTATTAAGTGTTTCTCAACTTCATGATAAAGGAAATATTTTTTTTAGGAATTATGGGTTATTGGTTGAGAACATTGAGGATGGAAGAGTGGTTAAAAGAGGATAGAGTGCTAGAGGCAATTTATTCCAAGTGGGTGATGTTGAAAATTCATGTTATCTAAGAATGAATGTAGAGAATGAATTATAGTACCGTAGGATTGGAGAATATAAATCTTCTATTTTTTAAAAAGGATATGGACTCTCTTTTTATTTTTATAAAAGATGATAAATGGAGAGTATATAGAGAGTGTTACTTGTTGGAGAGACTTAGGGAGTTGGTAGTTGAAACTTAGAGAAGAGTTCATGTGTTGTTCCCCATGTTTTTGACAAATAAAAAGGAGGAAATTGAAGAGCCCTTGATGATCAAAAATCTTAACATGTATTAGAGTCCAAGATCCCTCATTAAGATAATTGATTAAGGGGGTGGTGATTAAATCTTAATTAATAGATTTCTAGTATAGTGTTGATCTTTACTATGAGGGTTAGATAATTAGGAAAACCATTATTCATTATAATAGTTCAGTGTTTAAAAAACATTTTTAGGGTTTGATTACTATGAAATAGTTAATTAATAAAATCCATTCAAGGATATTGAATGAACTTTTTATGTTTTATTTACTAGAATCATACACATTGATGGGTAATACATGAACTCGAGATAAGTTTATGAAAAATTAATAAAGAAAATCCATCAAATTCCATGTCTAAATCATGGTTGTAATAACCCATACTTTTTATATGGGAATTTACCATTGAATAAATTTTATGTGTGATATTTCATAAAAAATAAACACAAGATTACTAGAAATTTAGAACTTTACATGTCCATAATATGATTATTGGCTATTATAGACATTAGAGATGTAGTTAGAAGAATGTGATAATTAGAATTGGTGCATATTAAGGGTAATTATGAGAGATAATTTATATATAGGGGTAAATGATGGAATCAACTAGTAGGAAATAACATTTTCTAAACAGAGTAATCCGAGCTTGGGAATGTAGTTTCATAAATGGGGTTTTACCTTGAAAATTTACAAGAGGAACATTAAGAAGTGAGACTTTATCATAACAATAAAGTGATGAGATGAAGGTGTTGAGAGTATACATGTTGGAGAAGAAGATTCATCAATTTCAAGTGATGAGGAACAATATCATTCATATTATACAAGGCAGAGAATATAAGTGAAGCTCCAAAATATCATCAAAGACCAAATACAGTAGGTACAGAGTAGGATAACATTAAGGATAACAAATCATACATCATTATTTTCTTAAGTAGACCCTAAAAATACTGGAGAAAATGAAAATTTAGTAACCTAAACATATTACTATATCAAGACTGTATATCATTATAATCCCCCTCTATTACTTCGTACCATGTTTTTTGATCCATTCCCTTTGAATCTAGGACCATAGTATCCTTATATTACTAGTTTCACTTACCATATTTCTCACCACAAACATGTCCATATTGAAATGGAAGAATTTCTAACTACCCATAACCTAACCATATCATCACCATCGGTCGTATCATGAACCACACCAATTCAAAAAGATTGTCCCCTCAAGGTAATCTACTGCACCAGACCTGGGTAGTCCTGAACATCCTTAGATGAGGTACCATCTGACCTTAACTCACAACCTATGTCAATTATCTAATTCGAGTCAACAACTATCAGAGACTCAGAACTATTCTTATTCCTGAAATATCATTTTATATCTTTCCTCTTATTAGAATAAAAATATCATGATAAATCATTATGATGTTCATCCTTAACAATCCCAATGGCTTGACACCCTGAAAAAAAGTGGGATATCCTCATATTCAACTTCCAAACCAAAATCATTACCTAGCATATAGAATGCTACCTTATCAATGTAATGGGGGATTAGTTCACTTCGACCAAGATACAATCATAGAAGCCAAACTTGGATTCCTCTATTTCTTGGTCCATTTTAATGGAAACACCTAGAGTAGCATCAATTTCATAGAGATTTATTTAATACATAAAATCCAATAAATAACAAGTATTTTCAAACAAACTTAATCCCTTGAGTTCATCACATCAACAAGATTAAATTTGTGATCCCACTCTTACAAGAACACTATTCTCAGAATTAACTTAATATATTCAATTACTCATGCATTTTTCTTTAGCTCATGAGAAGAAAATAGTATGTGAAAGTATCCACACCCCATAGGGATAAATTTTAAGTTTCTAAAACCCTAAAAGTTTGATAATTTATTGAATAATTTCGTTTTATTCCAGAACTTATTTCCAAAAGGATTAACGAGATGGGAGTTTACTAATTACCAATAGATCTTGAATCATTTCAAAATTACATCCTGATTCATAGTAAGATGTACAATATTACCTTGCTTAAGAGGCGATGGTCGGGATGTCGAGGCGGAGGTGAAGGCTGGGAGGTCTAGGTCGGGAGCTGGGAGGTGGATCCTGCAGTCAGAGCTAGGAGTCGGAGGCTATGGAGGGGAGTGAGATAGGGGAGGAGAGGGTCGGGAGGCGGTGGTCGGGGAGGGGAGGACATGTCCAGGAGTCGAGGGTCGGGGAGGTAGGGTTGAATCGGGGAGCGTGATGGAAGTTTGAGGAGGAGGAGCCTGATAGTTAGGTTCATTGGAAGCTTGAATACCTATAGTTTTAATAAAACCTTGGGTATAGACAACTAAATCTAATCTATCCCCACGGTTTAAAGAACTGTGGTGATAGATGCATGGGGATAAACCCCATATCTAGTAGTGTGATCATGGTATTAGTTTCTGAACAAACCACCCCAAAATAAGAAAAATTATACACCTATAAAACAAAAAAATATTATGTTAGTAACACTATCATGAAATAAATTAAATATAAATATTAAAGAATACGATAATAAAATGTAAATTTTAAATAAAAGGAAAAACATAGAGTCATAACTATCAAAACATACATCAGATTTAGGTGGGGTTGATTCCTATGCATCATAAATGACTTGGATCATTTTACTAAAGTATCAAATTATTCCAAATTCATTTTATCCATTATAAGTATATCACTTGTTCTTTTTAATAAAATTAATGTCAATTTTAATTAAAAAGACAGCCATGGAGTCATATCGGTCCCTCCACACATTCGATTGATATGAATATAATTCCTACATGTCAAAAATGATTTATGGATCATTTTACTAATGTATCGAAACAATTTGATTTCATTTTACTAGGTTTGAGTATGTAACTTTTGTTTTTAACTAAAATGCTAGTTCAAATTGGAAACATGCACTTTGAGTTATACCGGTCACATCATGTGTTGGTTTGATGTGATACTTCTCCCTATACATCAAAATGACTTATGAAACATTTTAAGTAATTATCAAGACAATCAGAGTTCATTTTCTTGGTTTTCTATACTTGAAACACATTTTTAACGAAAATTTCAATTATATATTGATAATAGAAACTATGAGTTATATCGGTCACACCGTACATCAGATTGAGATTTGGTTGATTCCTAAACATAAAAAATGAATCATGGATCGTTTTACTAAAGTATCTAAGCAATATGAATGAATTTTATTGGTTTCCAGTACGTCACTTGTTCTTTTTAATAATTTTAATGTTAATTTTAAATAAAAATACACAATTGGAGTAATATTCGTCACACCGTGCAACATATTGAGGTCAAGTTGATTATGAAATGTCCAAAATGACTTATGGATCAATTTACTATAGTATCAAGATGATCTTAATGTGTTTTTTTAGTTTTCAGTATGTCACTTTTAATTTTTTCTAAAATTAATCTCTATTAAAAAAAGGAACACTTGGAGTTATACCGATCACATCATGCGTCAGATTGAGGTGGGGTTGATTTATACACATAGAAATCACTTATGGATTATTTTACTAATGTATCAAATAGTCCCAATGAATTTTCTTAGTTTTGAGTATATCATTTGTTCTCTTTACTAAAATCAAAGTGAATTTTTAATAAAAAGACACACATAGATTCATATCAGTCACACTGTACATCAGATTGAGGTGAAAATGATTTCTACATGTCAAAAACTAATTATTTATTTTTTTCATAAATTATCAAAATAATATGAATGATTTTTCTTGGTTTCGAGTTTGTAACTTTTTATTTTTACTAAAATTTAATTCCGAAATGGAAAAACACACTTTGAGTCATACTAGTCATATCGTGTGTTGGTTTCATATGAGATTACATTATACACATGAAGAATGAATTATGAATAATTTTCTAAAAATATCAGAACAATAAAAGTCCGTTTTCTTGTTTTTCAGTTAGTTACACATGATTTTTAATAAAATTTAAATTTTAAAAGTATAAGAGACTCTTTGATTCATACCTATCAAACCATGTGTTGGATTGTGGTGTTGTTGATTCTTACACATAATAAATGACTAATGAATAATTTTACTATTGAATCAAAACAATATGAATGGGTTTTCTTTGTATTGAGTGTTTCACTCTCCCTTTTACAAAAATTAAAGTCAATTTCAAATTAAAAGACACAATTTGAGTCATTCTAATCTCATTGTATGTTATATTGAGGTGGGGTTGATTCATACACATCAAAAATTACATGTAGATCATTTTAATAATGTTTCCAACTAATGTGAATGAGATTGGTTAGTTTTCATTTTTTCACTTTATCTTTTCACTAAAATTAATTTTAATTTCAAATAAAGGCACACAAGGAGGCATATCAGTCACACTGTTTTCCATATTGAGCCTCAATTGATTCTTACATGTCATAAATGACTAATTGAGAATTTAACTGATATAAAAATCAACATGAATGTGTCTTCTCATGATTCAGTGTGTCTCTTATCCTTTTTTACGAAAATTAATGAAAACTTTAAATAAAAAAACACAATTGGAATCATACATATCACACCAAACCTCATATTTATGTGGGATTGATTCCTAAACAGGAAAAATACCATGAATAGAATGAATAAATTAATTTTATTTATTTTTGTATAATCTCACTTTTAAGGGTTTAAGTGGAAGCCTTAAATGAACTATAAGACCAAGGCATAAGGCCCATACATGACACAATACACGACCTTAAAGGATGAAGACATGAAAAACTTGAAACAAGCCCTCCCCTACATCTATATCTTGAAGGAACCTAGCTCTCCACCTTGCATGGATGATTATATATTATTTCCCTATCTAGAGATGCATGGTGCCTGGTCCCGATGGCAGTTTACATACCGTCTAATTCTTTAAATATGGTTAGCTCAGCTCTGGGGGTTGCTATTTTTCTCTGAATCATCATATGGGCCTTCTCCGGTGTGGTATACCTTGTGATTCTTGGTGTTTTCTATGGCCCAAAATTTATGTGGCCTAAAGTCCATTGGTGACATGAAGGCATTTAAAAAGCTAACACCCTATGGCCCTAAGGCCTTTGGTGGCCCGAAGGCCCTGAGACCCGTAGGCCTAAACTGGTGGCCTGAAGGCCCAAAATGGATGAATAGTTCTGACTAATATAGTACCAAACAATACCTACTACAGTAACTGCTATAGTACTGCTACAATTCATGAAAATTCATCCCCACTAGAATTTGAACATGGATCTCTTGGATGTTAAGCAGGAGCCTATACCACTTGGGTATATGTTCATTGGCTAAACATCAAACAAGACTTATATATCTTTTTACTAGAGAATCAAAACAATATAAATGATTTTTTTCAATATATCACTTGTTCTTCTCACAAAATTTATTATCAATTTTAAATAAAAATACACACTTGGAGTCATATCAGTAGCACCATGCATTGAATTGAGGTGCAACTTATTCTGACACATTAAAAATTTATTATGGGTCTTTTTTCTAAAGTATCAAAATAATATTAATGCATTTTCTTATTTTTGACTTTGTCACTTATGTATTTTACTAAAATTCCATTTCAAACTTTAAATATGAACTTTTAGTCATACCAGTAACATAATGTGTTGGTTTTATGCGAGACTTCTTCCTACACGTAAAAAATGACATATGAATCATTTTACTAAATTATCTAGATAATCATAGAACATTTTTTTTTTGTTTTTAGTGAGTGACACACATTTTGAACTAAAATATCAATTTTAAACTAATAGTAGACACTTTGAGTCATACTAGTCACATAACGCATCATATTTATGGGATTTTGTTTCCTACAATTCAAAAATTACCTATAAAGCTTTCTCTTAAAGTATAAATACAATCTAAATAAATTTTCTCATTTTTATTATGTCACTTGCATTTTTTTCATAAAATTAATGTGAATTTTAAATAAAAAGACATACTTGGAGTCATATCGATCACACTACGTGTCATATTGACGTGTGGTTGATTATTACACATAAAAAATTACTTATTTATGGTTTTAATAAACTATCAAAATAATTAAAATGATTTTTCTTGGTTTTTAGAATGTCACTTGTATTTTTATTAAAATTAATGTGAATTTTAAATTAAAATACACACATAGAGTCATACCTACTACATTGTGCATTAGATTGAGGTACATATAATTCCTACACATTTATAATGAATTATGGATTGATGTCCTAAATTATTAAGCAAATATTTATGTGTATTCATGGTTTTGAGTATGAGAGGTTTTTTTTGATCCAGAATGTTGATTATAAACTAAAAACATATAATATGAGTCATACCGAGAACATTGTGTATCAGATTGAGGTGTGGATGATTGATTATAAGATGTATGTTTTTATATAAACTATCATAAAAAATCTATAAAAGATATAATATTTACATTTTTATGGAATATAAGCACCCTAATCACTAAAGCACATCATGTTTCAGGAAGTAAGGGTTTTCCTCTTCCATCAAAAAGGAATATGTTCTTTATTTTCACTCCAATTGAAGATTGTTTAATGAAAAATATGAATTCCCAATATATATATATATAAATAAGTATTACAAAAAAATGATAATGAAATTATCATACAAATAGTAGATAAAATGATGAGAAAATTAATTAAATTAGTAGTAGGAATTCACCTTTTCATGATGGTTATTTACATTCTTGACCCATTTCCTTATTATAATTATCACAGTTGCTACCTAAAATTACAATCCCATAGAGGCTTTATCATCTTAGAACAAACCAACCCAACCTGATCAAAACAATCCACTTGTATATGAAAATAATTCTGATGTTAGTGATACTATAAATAAATAAATTAAAAATAAAAATGAAATAATACATTAATGAATTATCAATTTTAAGTGGAAACTATACAATTTGAGTCATAACAGGTACAACATATATCATATTGTGTGTATGATTATAGTGCAATAGTGAATCATCCTTGTTGATGAATTCATTTCTTCATGATCTCTATGAAAATTAACAAAATAAGCATTGCATAGAAATGATGAGGAAATTGACTAAAAAAGTAGCTTAAATGTTGAGAAAATCAACTAAATAAGTAGTATAAAGTCACATATTTATAATATATGTGGAAATTCTAACATCATGTTTTCTACCCATTCATTTCTAAATAAATACATTTCATTTTTTTATATGAAGAATTTCAAGAGTCATTGTTGTACTTAACAAATATAAATAAACAAATGATTAATAGATATTTTTAATTAAATGGTAATTATCTTTGAAAATACCTCTTCAAGGATGAATGTTTGTTGATGGTATATGATATCTATAATAAAAGTTTCAAACATGATAACCAAAACATCTTCCATTGGTTTGTTTTGGACTCTTGAAAACCATTAAAACGATTAAGTAATTTGTTTTTATTTGTGTTTTGATTATGAAATATTATTATGTATATCCTGATACTTATCCACTTGTAGAATATTATTAGCTCATTATGTGCATGTACTATCCTCTTGCATTGATTTTCATGATATTTAAACACCACCCTATCATAATATAATTATCATGAAGGCATAATATAACACACATAACATGTAGTCTAGTTCTAAAATTTTGGCTTTAGTGTATTAAAAATTGAAAAAATTAATTACTTGTAGTCGGTTTGTTGGGTATCCACAAAGTGATTCTAGGAAATACATCTTTCGAATATACAAATTTACTAAAACGAGTACCCAATAGTGCTTAAAAAATAAAAAGGAATTCATAATGAACGTAATGAAAAAATATTTTATATGACTAAATGGTAGATTTTTAAACCTACATCATTAGTACTAGGAGCTGTCTATTATCTATAAGTTTTCATTCAAACTTTGTGGATAGTTTTTTCCACTATTGCATCACTTTTAGCTAATTCAATTTTGGTTTGGTATATAGAAGTGATATGAAGACTAATAAATCCACATTTATGTTCATAGTGTTTTCCTTAAAATTTTATTGATATAGATTCCTACAAAAAATATGAATTGTATTTAGTTATAATGAACATAGGAGATCTATTATTGGAAAAAATCTTGAAAAAACACATCATTTATACAATTACAAATTACATTCCTTGCCATTCATACTTGAGGATTTTGTTTACATTATCAAGATAAATTAAGTATGAAATGATATCTCTGTACATTTTTTCTTCAAAGAAACTACGTGATTACTACCACTTTTTAACCTTATATCTGCATGAGCCTTTACTATTAGTAAATGAAGATATTCAATGGGTTGGGGTAAAGTTGATTTGTGAAGATCTTTTGGATTTTCTAGTTGATCGTGTAGATTTATTTTTTTCAATATTTTGTTCCACCCCTTCCATTTGTCTGCCTATAAAAAATTCATCAGTTTAGAACTTTTTCCATTAATTTTCAATGGTTTAGCATGAAAAAAATTCTAAATGAATACCTCCTTTGGGAAATGTTTTTACAAGACCTAATGACCATGCTACGAGTGTTCCAATAGATTTCTATACTATATAAATATTTATGTCATCAAGTGGAATGGGTTGCTTGATGCTCGGATCATGAGCTACACTAATCCCCACTCTCACATGATCTATTGGAAGTTGTCTGTTGTGTAGTGTGTCTTCTTGGATATTGAACAAAATAACCATTTCAAAAAGGTAATGGGTGGGTATTGATTGATATAAATCACAATCATTTTTACCATGTATAATATCAGTACAATAAAGGTATCAATGTCTTCCTGATTCCCATTTCATAGAAACAATTATGAGAATATTGATTAACTCATATAAGACATATATTTTAGGGAAATGGCTCACCTCAAAACTAGTGGGGGGGGGATATGGGGGGGGGGGGGGGGGTTCTTAACACAATGGTTGTTCTTGAGTTGTCTCTTCTCTTTGCTTACCCTCACAACATTTTCTTTAAACACATAATACCAATGATTTTTTTTCTATGTTAGATAGTCATGCCTATATCTCTTTCATTTTTTTATCTTTATCCACTTGTTATTTTCTTTTCTCAAAATATGTTTGTGGTGTCACCCAAAAACCCAAAACTCTAATGCCATCACACTGTTCTAGATACTTCAAGGACACTAATAGTAGGTGTTCATCTAGTACAACTGTTATTGATTCCTATGTTTATTTTATATAATAAATATAAGAAAATAAGTTATCTTTGTTATTTAATAGTGATTTAATGTTTTTTTATTATTTCATAGTTACAAAATCTCCCCACACATTTTTATTTGTTTCCAAATATTAATATCTAATCTTTATTTACACGTGCCTCTATATATAGAAAATGATGTGTGGGTGGAAGTGGATTTGGTTTTTGTTTCTTCAATCTACATATAAATATAGGAACATAATTATGTTTTTTTCATGTAAAATAGAAGTATTATGGTAGATTTAAAATATATAGTTTTTTTTTCAAGTGAATCACACCCTATCCTTACATTAGAGTAGGGGTACGTTGGTTTTGTTTCCCAATAAGTATTTTCATCCCTCGGTTTCTATTTCATAAATTAAAAATTCTTAATCAAAGTGATTTATACACATATTTTCAAACAATTTATTTCCATACAAAATGTACTTGACAATATATCTCCTCATGAAGACTAGTAAATTCATACCATGCATCTTCGATTATTAAGTGTGCATACATATGTGGTGGGTGTAGATTTTTATTGACTTCAGAATTTTTGAAATGAAATTTTGCTAGAAGTTTTTAAAACCACTATGATAAACTCTAGGAAGAATTAATAAAAATTTATTTTAGAGTTCATATTGTAACACCTCAGGTAAATAAAGAACATGACATTTCATATTTATCTATATTTGTGAATAAAATATTGAAATGATTTTAAAGGGGAAGCTATGCTCGATGGCGTATCCAACACGCAACAACGAGTTTCCTGGGAATCTTACGTTGCACTCTAATAATAAAATAATATTATTTTAAATGGTAGTTAATATATAGCCATTGTATTGGCGGGAATGGATAGAAATAACTAAAATATGATTATATATGTTCCTAAATATTTTTAAATTTATACAATAAAAGATAAAGGCTTAAAATACGGAAAGAATTCAATTTTTGGCGTATATGCCCTAGTTTTCACTAAAGGTTCACTTATCACCTTTTGATGGAGAACCGTCATTAAATATAGTTTTGTTCACTCTTAAACATTATTTTGGACCAAATAAAAATCTTATTAAGAATCGGGACATCAAAATTTACTTTGTGTAAATTTTTGGTATCTTTCTGATAAAGTTCATTTTTTTAACGAATAGTGTAAAATGTTGTATTTTAATTCAAAACCACTTTTTAATCTAATTTATTTATATGATTAGATTATATATTGAATTGGTTTTAAAGTGAAATTAGAAAATATTTTTACCATTAAATCCAATAGTGGTCGTTGGAATCAATTTCACTTTGAAATCAGACTTAAACTAGTGTCAATCTTTTGATACTTATTGTTTCATAAAACACACTATTTGTCATGACAGCGGGAATTAATTATTAAATTAATTAATGTGACTTATATGTTTTGAATTTTGTAAAAAGGACTTCATTTTTGAATTCAGAATATCAAATATAGCTTAGGGTGAATTTTTGGTAATTTTCTGAAAAACTTCAATTTTTGATGAATAGTGAAACCACTAAGTGGTAATCAAGCAAACTGATTTTTCAGTTAAATGAAAGTTTACCACTAATGTGTATTGAATTTTGAAAATCCGACATACATGGTTGTCATTAATAAGTAAAATGTGGTTCAATGAGATTAAAATAATTTTTTGGTGAATAGTAACTTATTAAGTTTTTAATCGCGATTAGTGGTAATTAGTGTAGTTTAAGGTATAAATAATGCTTTAATGATATGAAATGACCTAGACACATGTCCCAAAATTATTGGTTGTGTCATGGCCGACCAATAAAAGCCATGGGTCAACTTGGGGACCCCATGGATCCACTTTGGTTGGGAAATGACATAACTAACATTTTATTTAATGTAAAAGTAAAATTGACACAAACATGATATGTTTTACTAAAACAATTTTTAAGTGGGGTTATACAAGTCATCTTTTTTATTATAAATATTCAATGGAAAGATAAAAAGATTTCCTACATAATAGTATTTTTTTTATAATTTTTAGACATTAAATAAATTAAATTATTTATGACATAATAATGATGCAGCGATGATATCATTATTTGACGATTTAAATAAAATGGAAAGATAATGTAAAATCTATGAACTACACATGTCCAAAACTTATTGGATGGGTGGATTTAGAACCCTTATAACCTTATCCAAGAATTATATCAATGTGGGACCTTTTAAAACGGAAACACATTTTCAAATAAAGTAATATTTCCTTACTTTCCAAAAGTGTCCCTCCTCTCCTCTTATAAAAGGCCCCCACCTCTACCTCTTTTCACACACTCATAAAGCCTTTGGCTCGGCCAACCCCTGCCCATTTACTCTCTCTCCATACCTCTACTCATCCTAGAGGACTCCCTTTGGGCAGAATCCTTTCAAAGGAAGCCTTTAGGCTTAAATCAAAAGGAGTTACACTTTTAAAGGTAATTCATTCTCTCATGTTCATTTGTATTATTTTTCTTCTCCAACCCCCAAAAATCTTTTTATTTACTTCTTTTGTAACAACACCAGTATCTTCAATATACTAGGATGTTGTTATAAGATTTATTCGAGCTACACTCTCACACAACTACATCAAATGGTTAAAGAACATACGGTTTCCGTGGATGGTGAAATTCTGCCTCCCGAAACGATGATTGTTCAATACTCATTTAACACCTTCAAAGGTGGCCATTACGATGTCACTATTTTTATATATGATATATAATATGTTTATGTTTTATTTATGCTGCTGTATTTTTCATTTTTGTCTTACCTTTATGGCTTCCATTATGGGTATACGCGATATCTTCATTTAAGGAAGTGCGGACTACCGCCCCCTCAAAGTGATTTGATTCGTTAAATACCATATGTGGGATGTATAAAGGATGGAAATATGATATTATATATGATATTATACATTAATTATAATATAACTTTATATCATTATTATTCCATTCTATAAAATACGAAATAGAAATAAAAGTAGCGGTCATGCGTACGTACGGCTTACCGTCTCCATGAACGATGCATTTCATTTCTTACCTCTAAATGATTATGTAATGTTATAAATTCATGAATGTACTGGATATATATGACATATATGATATCTAAATAATGAATACAATTCTGGATATAATAAACATTTGGCCACACGAACAACATGTAATTGTAAGAAGACCACTTTCGACTTAAGAACCAAATATCGGCAAAACAAATATTATTAACTTAAATGATTACATAATGTTTGTGACATGGTAATAAGTGGTATAAAAGTAATAATGTACTTTAAAAAGGGTTCTTAAGGAATTATAAATTAAATCAACTTTATTATTCAGGATATTAAAGAACGATCGAGTCAAGTCGGACCCGAGGTAAGGGATCCTACAACTCTCTTTCTTTTTAAGTACACTCTTTTATGTCATTTCTTTTAAGCTCATCTTTATTATGATTGGGATGTTCTTTTATATTACTCCTACTGTAATTTTTATGTTCATGTGATGAGAGACCCTATTCTCTCTCATCAATCCATTTTGTATGTTTTGAGTGGCGCTGTTAGGCTGCCGAACTTTTATAAGAGATCTAACCTCTCTCTTACTTTCTAAGTACTCTCCTTTATGTCACTTCTTTTAAGCTCCTATTTGTTATGATGGGGGATGTTATTTTATATTCCTCTTTCTGTACATTTTATTGTAATGTGATGAGATACCCTATTTGATCTCATCAATCCATATTCGGAAGTTTTATGTGGCGCCGTAAGGCTGCCGAGTTTTCGTAAGGGATTTTTCATCTCACTTTTATTCCCGTGAGATTTATGCTACATTTGCCACAAATTCCATTGAGTGGTGTATGTACTGTCCATTATTCTAATATTTGTGTAATATACTTTCGTTTATGAGTATTTACATCAATGATCTATTGTCCTTCTTTCATGGGGTGTATGTTTTGAAAGATACCCAAGTCGGTAAGGGAACCTTTCACCCTCCTCTTCTTAAAAGACTTCTTTGTTGGGTCTTTTAAATTACATATTGTTATGTTGGGATATGTTCTCATATATCCTTTTTGATGTAAATTTTATGTCCAAGTGATGAGATACACTTTTTTTATCTCTCATCAACTCATTTTGATGTGGCGTCGTTAGGCTGTCAAGGGAACTTTTCAATCCAATTTCGATTTCATTGGGTTCAACATGTAGTAATTGAATATGTCATCCATTGGATATGTGTGAATGACCTTTTATTGTTTTACACTTAATATCCACTTATATTGGGTGTATTCGTATTTGTCACACATATTTTTGAGATTGATTTGTCCTTAATTTAAGGATACATCCTTTATAAGGGATTTCGTCACATTTGACATTTCTATTGAGGGTTCATTGTTGTTATGCACCAATTCACTCTTATATGGTGTATATACTGTTCTTTGGAGTATTATATCATGAATCCATTTAGTTTCATGATATTATAATGTTCTGACTAAATGTTATTCCTCAATTATTGTATTCAAGTGTCTCTAATTTTGGTAAAACCCCTTTAACCAAAATATCGTTTTAAATGTTTTAATTATTTGTTCTTATTAATATCCATGTTTAAAAAATGATTTTAAGGATTTATTTATATGGATATTAATGGTTTAAAATTTTAAGCTTCAAGGTGGTATGGGACACTTTGATTCAAAAATCTCTTTATTAAATGTTTTAAATGGTTTTGGAAAGGGTTTCTTTTTGAATGGATTCATTATTTCAATATACTAAAATGTTATATTGTGATTGAAATATGGAAATGTTATGTTTCCTTTATGCATGTTTTATGTGACACATTTATGTTATGGTTCGTGGGCATTATTATGAAAACGGGTGGTTCCGTGATAAACTAAGGGCGGGTGAGCCCGATATAGCTCTCCAATGCATTGGGTAACGCGAACGAGTGAAACGTTAAGGTTTCTACGAATAGATTTAGGGAATATACTGTGATGGGTATTCCAATCGTAACCAAGAGGGTTACTCCCTACGTAAGAATGTTATGAATGCCTCAAGTTACCTTTTTGTCTTATGATTTCTATGATTTATTCATGGTTTGATGAGGTATGAAAGGGCTTTTGTTTTATGGGTAAAGTATGATTTCATTCTTATGTATATATGAACTCATGTTTCCTTTCCATATTTTTATAACCCTTACTGAGCTTTTTATGCTCATCCCAAGTTTTTGAAATGTTTTTCACAGGTCAAGGGAAAGGTACACAATGTGATGATAGTGTCAAGGATGTGTCAAGAAAGAATCTGTGTTTAATTTTAAATAGGTTTCCGTTGATGGGAAGAATGAATATTGTCTTTTATGTAACCACTTTGTTTAAATGTGGAATGTAATGAATGTTTCATGATCTAATTCTCTAAAACTCTAAACCTGAAAAGATCCTCAATATGTAATCTTGTAATAACTCAAGATTAAGTAAGGTTTAAGGTTGGGGCCTTATAGTTGGTATCAAAGGTCGGTTTAGATAACTTTAGAGGTTAGGATATTCTTTAAGAATAAGTGACATTACCATAATGGTTAGGATTTCAGAAAGAGTCCTAGTTTTAGATAAAGTGAATGAGTAAGTGTATCTTAGTGTTTACCGTCCTCATTAGTACATGATGGTTTTGTTGATATACTCACACTGACCTTTTTGGTTTTAGTAAATGGCTGGATCTAGAAGGCACCAAAGTGACAATGGGTTTCAAGGAAACTGTGGTGGTTCTCTGATTAAGATACTGGATGAGATGGGGGATTCAATGAGGAATCTCATAGTTGTTCTAAACAAACTATCAAGGAGTCATGATCAACCACTTCAACCTCGGTGAGTTCTCTAATGCATCATGTACGAGATGGCCAACTCGATGTGGAAATTCAGGTAATAATTATTAAGGTAACCATTAGGGTTTATATGATCCTTACTTTTTAGGTAATTGTGGGTTACTCTATGATATGATGGAAAATGAAAGGAATGAGGTAAACTTGAGGTTAAAATATGTTATGATTATTATTGAAGATTTTATCTCATTTTGGGGAATGTTTTAAGAATTATATAGTTTTGGAAAAAGGACAACACACAGACCGTGTGACATCCCGTCGCGTCGGACAAAGCTGCGGGAATCGAACCCACAACCAATGTGCGACTGGTATTTATCGACTACCACTGGACTACGTGAAGTCCCTGGATAGTTTGACTGATTCATTCTAGTTATATGATTTTATGAATTAAGAGTAAGTTGATTTTGGGTTATTTTTGAAAATGATTAACCTATCATGGAGGATATGTGATTAGGTTAATTAATTTTCAAAACGAGACTTTAGGAGCAACTGATATTGTTTGGAGATAAATGTTACGATTTATCTTGGAAGACTATGCGACTAAATCCTTCAAATATTTGGGTTTCAATCTTATATTGGTTTACTTTGAAGAATTTTATGGACAAATTGATTATAGAATGGTCCTCGTTGAACTTTGGGTTTTGTTGGACAAATTTTGGAGATTAAGAATAGATTTTCTTTTTATAAAGGGTTATCCTTTTCTGGATTATCTGATCTTGTACTAGCCTTTTTGGTTTTGGATTTGGTTAAAGTCTAAAGACATGTGAAGTATATAGTTCTATTTTGTGGATTAGGTGATTCTCTAGAAGTTGATTATAGTACTCTTAATGTGAACATGTCTTCCTAAATACTCATCTTTTGGAGAAAATATGAGTTTGTGTAAGGAATCTAATAAAGGTTGAAAGTCAATATGATAAGTGATTATGTTTCCTTATGAATAAATTCCTCAATAAAAAGTAACTTAAAACAAAAATGTTGTCTATTAACTTTTCCTACTGGGGAATCGAATACCGTTTAACCAATCACAAGTTTGTGATTTTCTCGTGGTTAACTTTCTCCTAAACATGTTTTCTATCACTCTCCATCAGAACATGACCCTTTGTTTTTTCCTCCATGTCCATATTTTCATACTTGGAATCCTAGTATGGGTTAACTCGGGTGACATTTGTACTTATCTTTCTTTATTTTAAAGTGTTTGTTTTACCGACTTTTGTTCCGATGTGGGACTTTCAAGGATGTTTCCAAGCGCAATTTTAAAATTGCGAGGACGCAATTCCCAAAAGGGGGAAGGATGTAACACCTCCGTTAAATAAAGAACATGACATTTCATATTTATCTATATTTGTGAATAAAATATTGAAATGACTTTAAAGGGGAAGCTATGCTCGATGGCGTACCCAACACGGAACAACGAGTTTCTTGGGAATCTTACGTTGCACTCTAATAATAAAATAATATTATTTTAAATGGTAGTTAATATGTAGCCATTGTATTGGCGGGAATGGATAGAAATAACTAAAATATGATTATATATGTTCCTAAATATTTTTACATTTATACAATAAAAGATAAAGGCTTAAAATACGGAAAGAATTCAATTTTTGGCGTATATGCCCTAGTTTTCACTAAAGGTTCACTTATCACCTTTTGATGGAGAACCGTAATTAAATATAGTTTTGTTCACTCTTAAATATTCTTTTGGACCAAATAAAACTCTTATTAAGAATCGGGAAATCAAAATTTACTTTGTGTAAATTTTTGGTATCTTTCTGATAAAGTTCATTTTTTTAACGAATAGTGTAAAATGTTGTATTTTAATTCAAAACCACTTTTTAATCTAATTTATTTATATTATTAGATTATATTTTGAATTGGTTTTAAAGTGAAATTAGAAAATATTTTTACCATTAAATCCAATAGTGGTCGTTGGAATCAATTTCACTTTGAAATCAGACTTAAACTAGTGTCAATCTTTTGATACTTATTGTTTCATAAAACACACTATTTGTCATGACAGTGGGAATTAATTATTAAATTAATTAATGTGACTTATATGTTTTGAATTTTTTAGAAAGGACTTCATTTTTGAATTCAGAATATCAAATATAGCTTAGGGTGAATTTTTGGTAATTTTCTGAAAAACTTCAATTTTTGATGAATAGTGAAACCACTAAGTGGTAATCAAGCAAACTGATTTTTCAGTTAAATGAAAGTTTACCACTAATGTGTATTGAATTTTGAAAATCCGACATACATGGTTGTCATTAAGAAGTAAAATGTGGTTCAATGAGATTAAAATAATTTTTTGGTGAATAGTAACTTATTAAGTTTTTAATCGCGATTAGTGGTAATTAGTGTAGTTTAAGGTATAAATAATTATTTAATGATATGAAATGACCTAGAAACATGTCCCAAACTTATTGGTTGTGTCCTGGCCGACCAAGACAATCCATGGGTCAACTTGGGGACCCCATGGATCCACTTTGGTTGGGAAATGACATAAATAACATTTTATTTAATGTAAAAGTAAAATTGACACAAACATGATATGTTTTACTAAAACAATTTTTATGTGGGGTTATACAAGTCATCTTTTTTATTATAAATATTCATTAGAAAGATAAAAAGATTTCCTACATACTAGTATTTGTTTTATAATTTTTAGACATTAAATAAATTAAATTATTTATGACATAATAATGATACAGCGATGATATCATTATTTGACGATTTAAATAAAATGGAAAGATAATGTAAAATCTTTGAACTACACATGTCCAAAACTTATTGGATGGGTGTATTTCGAACCCTTCTAACCTTATCCACGAATTATATTAATGTGGGACCTTTTAAAACCGAAACACATTTTCAAATAAAGTAATATTTCCTTACTTTCCAAAAGTGTCCCTCCTCTCCTCTTATAAAAGGCCCCCACCTCTACCTCTTTTCACACACTCATAAAGCCTTTGGCTCGGCCACACCCTGCCCATTTACTCTCTCTCCATACCTCTCCTCATCCTAGAGGACTCCCATTGGGCAGAACCCTTTCAAATGAAGCCTTTAGGCTTAAATCAAAAGGAGTTACACTTTTAAAGGTAATTCATTCTCTCATGTTCATTTGTATTATTTTGCTTCTCCAACCCCCTAAACTCTTTTTATTTACTTCTTTTGTAACGAAACCAGTATCTTCAATATACTAGGATGTTTTTATAAGATTTATTCGAGCTACACTCTCACAAAACTACATCAAATGGTTAAAGAACATACGGTTTCCGTGGATGGTGAAATTCTGCCTCCCGAAACGATGATTGTTCAATACTCATTTAACACCTTCAAAGGTGGACATTATGATGTCACTATTTTTACATATGATATATAATATGTTTATGTTTTATTTATGCTTCTGTATTTTTCATTTTTGTCTTACCTTTATGGCTTCCATTATGGGTATACGCGATATCTTCATTTAAGGAAGTGCGGACTACCGCCCCCTCAAAGTGATTTGATTCGTTAAATACCATATATGGGATGTATAAAGGATAGAAATATGATATTATATATGATATTATACTGGAATTATAATATAACTTTATATAATTATTATTCCATTCTATAAAATACGAAATAGAAATGAAAGTAGCGTTCATGCGTACGTACGGCTTACCGTCTCCATGAACGGTGCATTTCATTTCTTACCTCTAAATGATTATGTAATGTTATAAATGCATGCATGTACTGGATATATATGACATATATGATATATAAATAATGAATACAATTCTTGATATAATAAACATTTGGCCACACGAACAACATGTAATTGTAAGAAGACCACTTTCGACTTAAGAACCAAATATCGGGAAAACAAATATTATTAACTTAAATGATTACATAATGTTTGTGACATGGTAATAAGTGGTATAAAAGTAATAATGAACTTTAAAAAGTGTTCTTAAGGAATTAGAAATTAACTCAAGTTTATTATTCAGGAGATTAAAGAACGATCAAGTCAAGTCGGACCCGAGGTAAGGGATCCTACAACTCTCTTTCTTTTTAAGTACACTCTTTTATGTCATTTCTTTTAAGCTCATATTTATTATGATTGGGATGTTCTTTTATATTACTCCTACTGTAATTTGTATGTTCATGTGATAAGATACCCTATTCTCTCTCATCAATCCATTTTGTAAGTTTTGAGTGGCGCTGTTAGGCTTCCGAACTTTTATAAGAGATCTAACCTCTCTCTTTCTTTCTAAGTACTCTCCTTTATGTCACTTCTTTTAAGCTTCTATTTGTTATGATGGGGGATGTTCTTTTATATTCCTCTTTCTGTACATTTTATTGTAATGTGATGAGATACCCTATTTGATCTCATCAATCCATATTCGAAAGTTTTATGTGGCGCCGTAAGGCTGCCGAGTTTTCGTAAGGGATTTTTCATCTCACTTTTATTCCCGTGAGATTTATGCTACATTTGCCACAAATTCCATTGAGTGGTGTATGTACTGTCCATTATTCTACTCTTTGTGTAATATACTTTCATTTATGAGTATTTACATCAATGATCTATTGTCCTTATTTCATGGGGTGTATGTTTTGAAAGATACCCAAGTCGGTAAGGGAACCTTTCACCATCCTCTTCTTAAAAGACTTCTTTGTTGGGTCTTTTAAATTACATATTGTTATGCTGGGATATGTTCTCATATATCCTTATTGATGTAAATTTTATGTCCAAGTGATGAGATACACTTTTTTTATCTCTCATCAACTCATTATGATGTGGTGCCGTTAGGCTTTCAAGGGAACTTTTCAACCCAATTTCGATTTCATTGGGTTCAACATGTAGTCATTGAATATGTCATCCATTGGATATGTGTGAATGACCTTTTATTGTTTTACACTTAATATCCACTTATATTGGGTGTATTCTTATTTGTCATACATATTTTTGAGATTGATTTGTCCTTAATTTAAGGATACCACCTTTATAAGGGATTTCGTCACATTTGACATTTCTATTTAGGGTTCATTGTTGTTATGCACCAATTCACTCTTATATGGTGTATATACTGTTCTTTGGAGTATTATATCATGAATCCATTTAGTCTCATGATATTATAAAGTTCTTACTAAATGTTATTCCTCAATTATTGTATTCAAGTGTCTCTAATTTTGATAAAACCCCTTTAACCAAAATATCGTTTTAAATGTTTTAATTATTTGTTCTTATTAATATCCATGTTTTCAAAATGATTTTAAGGATTTATTTATATGGATATTAATGGTTTAAAATTTTAAGCTTCAAGGTGGTATGTGACACTTTGATTCAAAAATCTCTTTATTAAATGTTTTAAGTTGTTTTGGAAAGGGTTTCTTTTTGAATGGATTCATTATTTCAATATACTAAAATGTTATATTGTGATTGAAATGTGGAAATGTTATGTTTCCTTTATGCATGTTTTATGTGACACATTTATGTTATGGTTCTTGGGCATTGTTATGAAAACGGGTGGTTCCGTGATAAACTAAGGGCGGGTGAGCCCGATATAGCTCTCAAATGCATTGGGTAACGCGAAGGAGTGAAACCTTAAGGTTTCACCGAAGAGATTTAGGGAATATACTGTGATGGGTATTCCAAACGTAACCAAGAGGGTTACTCCCTACGTAAGAATGTTATGAATGCCTCAAGTTACCTTTTTGTCTTATGATTTCTATGATTTATTCATGGTTTGATGAGGTATGAAAGGGCTTTTGTTTTATGGGTAAAGTATGATTTCATTCTTATGTATATATGAACTCATGTTTCCTTTCCATATTTTTATAACCCTTACTGAGCTTTTTATGCTCATCCCAAGTTTTTGAAATGTTTTTCACAGGTCAAGGGAAAGGTACACAATGTGATGATAGTGTCAAGGATGTGTCAAGAAAGAATCCGTGTTTAATTTTAAATAGGTTTCTGTTGATGGGAAGAATTAATATTGTCTTTTATGTAACCACTTTGTTTAAATGTGGAATGTAATGAATGTTTCATGATCTAATTCTCTAAAACTCTAAACCTGAAAAGATCCCCAATATGTAATCTTGTAATAACTCAAGATTAAGTAAGGTTTAAGGCTGGGGCCTTATACATATACTATAAATGCACTCTGAAAGGGGTAATAAAGATAAAGCCATTGTTTTATTTTTTAATTTTTGAGTAAAATAAAGAAAGGATACTATAATGTTACCCTAATATATTCCCAAATAATCATATTAAGCATGAGTGAAACATGATTCCATTAAGATATATCAATAGGAACACACTTTTTAGTGATGAACCCAATGAAACTTCTGAACATGGTCTTATTGGGGTTAATAGGCAGGCCATGTGTATTCAATCTAACCTCAAATTTTTTGCCTTTTTTTCACCTTACTACTTTTTTCTAAAATCATCATGCTATGAAGATCCTACTTTTCTAGGAAATCAGTTCTTCTCCAACTACCATCTACTTAGTTCCAACATCATAAATATGTCAATGTATTAGTAGGATCAACATGGGAAGATTATCATTGTTCATCTACATTGGGAGAAAAAAAGGTTGAGAAACCTATTGTTCCTTTGGATTGGGAGAATAAGCACTTTCAGCAGTCATTATCTCTAGAATTGGTTCGACATTTAATATATATTATGTAAATATAATAGTGGACTGATATTAACACGAGGTAAAATAATGTATGTTATAAAAAATATAACATTATTATTGAACTCTCATTTTCTAAAGGTTGAGGGGATTTTACCCATCTATAAAGTATCCAAATCTCTTCATTTTGGCCTCCTGTGATATAAAATACCATATCTACATTGGGACCACATATAAAGGATTGTGAATTCCCAATGAATGGATCATCCTCACTTGAATTTTCATCTAAAACTTTAGTGGTTTTGGTCGATAAGAGAATAATTGACCAATTTTGGTTTGTGAGATGTGGAACACAAAATACTTATACTACCTATGAATCCATTATAAACAGTTCATCTTTGTACCTACAATGACCCAAAATTTTATCAATGGAAATTCACTTTCTATAATTATTTCATATGGTATAAACACATAATAGAACAATATATAAGTTTTATAAATTATTAATGAATGAAATAAGATGCATTTTTAGATGTTTAAAACCTATACTGATGAATTATTAACTTCAACTATGGAATAGTGATGTGACCATTATGAATATTTAACTGAAAAATTAAATAGAATCCTCACCAATTAAATTATAAATTAAAATTATTCATATTATAAGTGACAAAATTATAGAATTATATAATAGTATAAGTAAATAAGTATTTTAAAAAATATTAGTGTTGGTATTTTTATAGGTCATAAATATTTAATTAATTTTTTTGATTAATTTAATAATTTAAAAGAAAATTAATTTTCATAAAATATATTAATAAGTTAATATTTTTATGTCTTAATATTTTAAGATAAATTTATTTGGGATTAATTTTTTTCGAAGTGTTAGAAAAATAGTATTAATTTTAAAATTTGAATTTTATTAGTGAATGATGATTTTAATTTAAAATTATATTTATCTTATTTAAAAATTAATCTCATAAAGGGGAGTTTATTTTTTAATTGTACAAGTTAAAAAATGGCTGGGGTGAATTTTTGGGATTTTTTAAATATAACTCAATTTTTGGTGAATAGAAAAATATGGTAATTTTTGGTATATATACATTATAAGTTAAATATTCTATTCATTGATTCATGGATAATGTAATAACAACTGCTTAAAAATAAATTGATCTAATTAATATACTTAGTCTCAGTAATCCACACTATTTCTTGTCTTGAGAAAAATAATAAAATATTGGGAAAATTATGAGAAAACACTGCTCTGTCCCATTATAAATACCAACCCTCACCAACTATTCTCATCACACTTATAAAGCCTTGAGACATTTAAAAATTATTCCAAATAATCTTCCCAAACATGTTATCCATTTACATGATTTTTTTGTCAAAAAAAAAACCAAAACAAATTCCCTATGTAGGTTCTTAAGAAGAAGGAATCAAGAGGTAAAACCCTCATCCATTTTATTTCAATTTATTTTTAAGTTCCTTTCTTTTCTTTTTCTATCATAATCTCCCTTCATCCAAATGGCAGGAAAAATCATGTATATTACATATAATATAATTTTATCATGTTAATGGAATAATTACTCATCAAATCTCTTCTCCTATATCTTTTACTTTAAGAAAGAAAACATCATTTGTGAGGTGCCAATTTACCACCTTTGTGGATGACATGCTTTCATATTTTAATTCCATGTTCATGGATACTCATGAAACAATTTTTATTGTTGAACCAGTTTATAATATATAGATTATTTCTTATGAAATTTTCTATAATATTTTTTTTACAAATGATATTAATTTATAAAACAAAATGATTTTTTTGTGATAAAAAAATCCCAATTTAATCTAAAGGATTATCATTAATGTTTTATATAATTAATAATCATCACTTTTGGAAACAAAATGGTATTTCAATATGTTATAAGTTAATTAATAACATATAATTTCAATTCATGAAAACTATTCTCATTCAACATGAATTTCCTTACACAAATACAAGTAAACTCTTAATAGAAACTAGGGAAATCATCGATTCAAAATGATGAAATTGAATCTCTTAACCCATAAAAAAGGCTATAAATGAAATTTAAAAAGTTATAATAAATTAAAAAAATGTATAAATGGTTCTTTATTTATTAATTAATGAATCTAATTTTATTATTTAGGGCATTGAAATCAAGTGATGAATCACTTCTGACATAAGATAAGGTATTATACCTGAACCTTCATTATTCCCTCTGGTTACTCTTCCTATATTTTTACATAAATAAAATAGTATATTATTTTAATATTATAAATATTATTTATATTTTCCAAAATCATGTATCAAGATCCATTATTTATTATTTTTAGGTATATACATTTGTTTAAAAGGATCCCTACTCAATTCTTCCTAATAATCAAGCCTGATTTAAGGGAATTCCCGGATTCTTACCCATTTTCAAGTGTGCTCCATAATATGTTTTAAGCCATGATTATTTTCATAAAATCAATAATTTTATTATGAAACTATTCTTTTTTCACTTTTTATTTTTTATAAAATATTATGTCTTTTATGGTTCAAACAATCTTTAATATTTTCGTTAAAGTGCACTAAATTGTTTTATTTCTAACATTTCTAAAATTCCATTTTCACATGTATTCACTTCAGTTTGAAATAAATTATAATGATCTATGCCTATTTTACCTTATTAATTTCCATGAATGATTTAAATCCTTTCATTAATGGATACCATTATGATATCCCATAATGGTATTCCTTTGGACAAGATTATGATACATAATTCTTACCATGGGTAAAACTTATGTTTTTGTTGGATTCCGTGTGTATTATTATTAATGTGTCACACATATTCATGAATATGTTCATATTGGTTCACCTAGATAGCTATCTAATTAATTGGGTAATGTTTACTCACATGAGAGGTTATGCACAATGATCTTGGTGGATAACCTTGACTCATGATCCTCCATATAAAATGAGCTTTGACTCATGATCCTTTATGTTTAATGAGACTTGACTCGTGATCCTATATATTAAATGAGTATTTAATATTGCTAAAATCATGTTTTATGTTGCTTCCACATTACTATGAATCCATGGTTATGTGATCCTATGTTATTATTCCTTATGTTTAATCATTTTACATAACATTATATATCTTTATGTTATGCCATATAACCCATGTGCTAAGAATTGTTATTTTTTTATTCCCATAATATACTTTTCATCTCATTACATTATCCATGTTATCCTCTATTTATCTTATTAATATGTAAGGGATGATAGGAAGTTATGAGCTCATAGTGGATGATAAATAAATAAATACTTTATTTAGTCCCATTTGTTTATTTTTATATACCTAGTCTTCTATGAGAGTAGACTATACGATCCTTGGATTTTAATTTGATGTTTAATTATTCATAAAATCATGTAATGATATGTGTAAATGATTAGGGTCTCTATATTTGGTATTAGAGTAAAGATAATTTTTTTTGAAACATGGAATAAAGAACTTTAGTAAGAACCTTAGGGATAATACTAACTCTAATAAAACATATATAAATTTTTCTAAGTATATAGTAAGTAGTTTATCAAGAAAATAAATACATACTTAGATACTACAAGTGGAAATGGTTCTGGAATAGATGTACCTAGGAGTAACAACTTCGAAAAGGCCTTTCGGCCCTCATATAGGGTAACTATGTACATGAAAAAAGGTCTTATTTCCCAACTAATTTGAAACTTCTTACGGATATACTTTAGTAAATTCATAAGATCATTACAAATAATTATTAAGGGAAAAAAGAAAATTCCTATAAGAAAATATGTTAGGAAATAGATCTTGGATAACCTAGATTTAAACCTAGGGAATCACATGTTAGGAAACACTTTTCCTTCATGATTTTATCATTTATGTTTGATGTTTTGTTTTTATGTTTATTATTTAATTTTTAAGCCCCTAATTAAAATTTATTTTTCTTAGTTACTGGTGGGAAATATAATAACATGTTCCAATGATCAATGTGATAGGAAATGTGATGATTTCCATTATGATATGCCACGTATAATGGAAATGGGTGCTCAGAACTTCATGAAACTACTTGGTGATCTTTCTCAAGTTATGAATAATAAAATGAATTATGTGGCACACCCTATTTATACAAGGAAATAGAAATTTTCAATTGAATAATTCATGAGGTAATGTACTCTAGAGTTTATTGGATCTTCTGATCCCCTCCTCACAGAAGAGTGGATTAACTCCATTAAAATGATATTCACTATCCTGTACTGATCAGAAGAAGAGAAATTTGTGCTGGTTGCCTATTTTTTTCACAGGGAAGCTGATCAGTGGTGGAAACTGATCAAAAATACAAAATCAAAGGTGGAAATTGATTCCATGAATTAAAAGAAATTCATGAAAATGTTTTTAAATAAATATTTTCCCTGAAACCAATGTCTTAAGATGGAAGGAGAGTTCCTCAGACTTAAGAATAAGGAAGATGAGTCTATCAGGGTGTATTAACAAAAATTTACCAGGCTTTCAATATTCACCTCTAGCTTTGTCATGAACAAATAAAGCAATGTGGATCTCTTCTATAGAAGACTAAATACGGGTCAAAAAAACATTGATGATTTGAGACTTCAATAGTTATAAAGAAATTTTCTGTTGTACCTTCAAGGTTGAAATAGAGATCAGAGACTCTCAATGGTCTCTTGAGCCCAGTGACAAAAAGCATAAAATGGAGTCTAATAAGGGTGGATAATCAAATAAATCCCATGATAGAAAAATATACCAAATATCCCACATCTCAAAATTGTGGTAAGAATCATCATATGAATTTTCTATATTGAACCATGAAATGTATCAAATGTGGAAGAATGGAGCATTGGGCTAAGTACTACCGAAGGGATATGAAGAATCTCACTAACGTGGAAGAAGAAAGGAAGGTTCATATCAATTATCGTCATTAGTGTAGTGTTTCAACTACAAGGATGATGGGAATTTTTCAAACTAATTACCTAAGACGATGGTTGTTAGAGGGAATCAACAACAACCTCTAAGGCAGTAAGAAATGGGTTATGCTATCACTACTGTTGATGTAGAGTGGAACAATGATGTGGTGATATGTACGCTAGTTATTCATTCAAGAATAGAGAATGTACTATTATATTTTGGTTCTACACATTCTTTCATATATTGTAATTTCAGTAGAACTATTCAAACACCACCTCAAATTTTTTAGGTTTAGTTATCTGTTAGAACATTTAATGGAAACATTATTGTGTCCAAAGTACATAACTCCTACTTGGTAAATGTTTATGGACCGAACCTCCTAGAAAACCTTGTCATACTACCTTTAGTAGTGTCTTATGCTATTTGGGCTTTGATATTATATATTTATACAAATCCAACATCAATTTTCAGGAAAGGAAGATCACCCTTCACATCCTAAAGCAATCTTTAATTATTTATACATGTAATGAGGAAGATGAATCTCCTTCAGAATAATTATCTGAAGTGTGGATATTACTAATTTTTTAGAAAAAAGATCTCACTCAAATGACTGAGATAAAGGAGATGATCATACTCTAAGACATTCCCATCATGAGGGATTACACAGATGTATTCCCTTATGAATTTCCGGGTCTTCCTCATAACTGAGAAGTTGAGTTCTCAATTGAACTTATTCCTGGATCTCTGCCTATATCAAAGACACCATATTGAATGGACACTATTGAGATATACAAACTAATGAAGTAGTTACAGGAGAATATGGAAAAGGGTTTTATATGCCTGAGTGTTTCACCATGGGGTGATTCAGCCCTCTTCATTAAGAAGAAGGATAGATCAATATGCATTTACATTGATTATTACAATCTTAATAAAATTGTGATAAAGAAGAAGTATCCCCTACCACCTATAGATAACTTGTTCGACTAACTATGTTGGGGTAGTTATTTCTCTAAGGTGGGCCTTCAGTCGGGATATCACCGACTAAAGGTGAGGGAAGATGATATTCCAAAAAATACCTTTTAAATGGGGTATGTACACAATGAGTTCATAGTGATTCCATTTGGACTCAGTAATGATCCAAAAATATTCATGGATTTAATGAATAGATAATTTTGAGATTACCTTGAAAAATTTGTAGTAGTCTTTACTGATGATTTTATGATATACCCCAAGAGAATGGAAGAACACAAGGAAAATTTAAATACCATGCTGAAGACTTTTTGAAGGGAAAAACTATATGAAAGGTATAATAAACGCAACTTTCATATGGCGGAAGTAACATTACCAACAATGGAATATTGAGGGACCCTTCAAAGACAAAGTCAATCTAAGAGAGTCCTAGGGTAACATCTATAATGGAGATCTGTAGCTTTCTTAGTCTATCTAAATATTACCTATGATTTGTAAAGAACTTATCATTATTTTCATACCCAATTGCCAAGATGACAAATAAGGGAGTGATTTTTTATAGACTCAAGAAAGTGAGGAAAGCATTTAGGAGCTAAAAAAGGGGCTTATCACTACACCAGTACTCACACTCTCGACTAGTGGAGAACACTTTTTGGTATAAAATGATGCATCAAAGAAATTATTGGGCTGCGTACTGTTGAAAAATGATAAAGTGATAGCCTATACCTCAAGGTAGTTGAAAATTCATGATAAAAACTATCCTACACATGATCTAGAGTTAATAAAAGTGATCTTTTCATTGAAAATCTTGAGGCAATATATACAAGCATAGAAGTGTTAAATATGTATTGATCAAAAGAATCCCAAATATATATTCACATATAAGGATATTAATATGCACTACTAAATATGGTTAGAGCTCACCAAGAATTATGACTGCTCAATCCACTTCCATCCTGGTAAGGAAAATAAAGTGGTAGATGAACTATGTATAAATGATCCTATATCATTATCGATGATGATAATTAAGAAGGATCCAATATTCTTATATATATAAAGTATGTACACTAGTATCATTAAGGGAGGAACATCCCTAATACTTTCTCAAATGATTTCTTAATCTTCCCTTGTAAAGAAAATAAAGGATACATAAAGAAATGATGTGGAAATTTAAAAAAGTGTGGATGATATACAAAATGAGAAATCCTCCAATTTCAAGATTGGTGAGGATGGAGTCGTAATATTTGGGTTATGACTTTGTGTACCACAAAATCCATATAAAATGAAAGAGATTCTGAATGAAGCACATAGCTCATTCTTATCTATTCACCTGGGATCACAATGATGTATCTAAATCATTAAGAGAACTTTTTGTAGGACAATATAAAAAAGAGATAGTTGAATATACATCAAAGTGCCTACTATGTCAATAAGTGAATGATTAAAAGAAAATGTATAATGGGATGATGCAAGTATTACTCATACTAACATAGAAATTGAAAAAAATCACTATGAGATTTTTCATTGTCCTTACAAAGACATCTAGAGGATACAATGATACGTGGGGTATTGTGGATCATCTTATAAAGAGAGATCACTTTATCGCAATCCCAGAGGAAATATAACTCGATCAAATTTCATGGATATATGTCAAATAAGTGGTAAGTTTTCATGGAGTTCTACTATCTATCGTATCTGACTGAGATCCAAGATTCACCTCCATGTTCTGGAGAAGTATCCAATATTCTCTAAGAATTGAGTTGAACTTCCGTATGAAATATCATCCTAAAATTGATGGCCAATATGAAAAGAATATTCAGAAATTGGAAAACATTTTGAGAGTATGTTCTTTGGACTTTAATAGAGTATGAGACCATCATATTCCACTGGTTGAATTCTTATACGACAATATTTTCCACTTGAGCAACCAAATGGCTCTATATGAAGGCCTTAATAGGAAAAGGTGTAGGACACTGGTATATTGGGATGAAGTTAGGGATTATAAGCAGTTAGGAACTGAAATTGTTGAAGAAATGGTGGAGATAGTGAAAACCATTCACCAACACATCATGACAGCTCATAGTTGAAAGATGAGGTATGCAGACAATTGTCAACATGACCTAGAGTTTAAGGCCAGAGACACAAAATTCCTCCATATTTCTCCATGGAAGAGTATTATGAAATTTGGGAAGAAAGGGAAGCTAAGTCCAAGGTACATCATCCCCTTTGAGATCCTTGATCGTGTCAGATATGTGGCCTATCGACTAGCACTTCGACCAGCCATGTCCCAAGTACACGAAGTATTCCATGTATCCCTCTTAAGGACGTACATTCCAAATCATTCACGTGTACTAACTTTAGATTTGTTATAGTTGGATAATGATCTTTCTTACAAGGAGTATCCATTGAAGATCTTGGATTGTAAAGATAATTCTCTATGTAACAAGATTACTCACCTGATCAATGTACTTTAACAGAACTACATGTATTAAGAGGCAACATGAGAACCAGATAAAGTGATTGAAGAAAATTACCCACACATGTTTTAATCTTAGTATGTAAATCAAAATTTAGAGGGTAAAATTTCATAAGGGGGAATAATGCAATGACCCAAAGTTTTATCAGTAGAAATTCCCTTATTATAATTATGTCATATGGTATAAACACATAAGATAATACAATAAAAGATTTATAAATGATGAATGAATGAAATAAGAATCACTTATAGAAGTTAAGGAACCTATACCAATATATTAGTAAGTTGGCCATTGAAATAGTAATGCGACCCTTATAAATAGTAAAAAAACCCACTGATTAGTAACCTCACCAATGAAAGTATAAATAAATTTTATCCATATTATAAGTGAAAATATGATATTATTATATCATAGAACAATTAAATAAATATTTTAAAATTTATTAATTTAGTGTTGGTATTTTTATAGGTTAGAAATTTTTAATTACATGTTTTGATTAATTTAATAATTTAAAAGAAAATTTATTTTCATAAAATTTATTCATAAATTAATATTTTTATGTCCAATGATTATAAGATAATTTTATGACACCTTAATTAATTTTTCAAAGTGTTAGAAAAGCAGTTTTAATTTTAAAAATTGCATTTTTCATGTAAATGATGATTTTAATTAAAAATTATATTTATCTTATTTATAAAATTATTTTCATAAAATGGAGTTCATTCTAAAATTCTACACATCAAAAAACGGTTAGGGAGAATTTTTAGGAATTTTTTAAAGTACTTGAATTTTTGGTGAATAGTTAAAAAAGGTAATTTAGAGTATATATACTTTTTATGTTAAATAAAATATTAATTTAGTTATGGATAATGTATGAACAATTGGTTAGAACTCACATGATCTAATTTTTGTATTTATTTTCTAGAATCAACACTATTTATTGTTTTTAGTAAAATAATAAAATCTTCAGTAAAATAATGAGAAAACACCCCTCTACTCCACTATAAATACCACCCTTCACCACCTCTTATTCTCACACCTCTCAAGCCTTGATCCATGACTAAATTATACCCAATAATCTTCCAAAACCTATCCACAATTTCCATGGGTTTTTTTGGAATGATACCCAAAACAATCCCCTAAAGAGGTTCTCAAGAAGAAGGAATCAAGAGGTAAAACCCTCTTTCGTTTTCTTTCAATTTCTTTTCAGGTTCCTTTATTTTGTTTTTATATCCTCTCCTACCCTCCTAAAAAATGGAATGAAAACTCTATAATGTTACATATAATATAATTTTATCATGTTTATTGAATAATTATACATCAAATCTCTTCTCCTCTCTCTTACACTTTAATAATGAAAACATCATCCATGACGTGCTGATTTACCTGCTTTGTGGACAATGTACTTTCATATTTCAATTGCATATTCTAGTCTGGTCATGAAACCATATTTCTAGATTAAAAATATTATAATATATTTATTATAACTTATTAAATGTTTTTTAATCATTTTATTCTCATGATATAAATTTATAAAACAAAATGAGTTCGTTGTGATAAAAAAATGCTAAATTAATCTAAACAACTTTCATTAATGATTTATATAAGGAATCATCATAAATTATGAAAAAATGTTATTTTAATATTATATTAGTTTATTTATAACATATATGTTTAGTTTTGAACAACTATTCTCATTATAAATGATTTTTCATACACATATACAAGTAAACTAATCATGAAAACCAAGGAAATGAACACTTTCAAATCATAAAATTGAATCTCTTAACCCATAAAAAAGACCATAAATGAAATTAATAAACTAATAGTAAATAAAATAAATGTATAAATATTTATTTAATATTTATTTAATGAATCTATTTTTTTTTATTGAATACATTAAGATAATGTGCAAAATCATTTCGGATATATGGTAAGGGATTCTACCTGAACGTCCATTATTCTTTTAGGTTAATCTTCCACTCTTTTTACCCAAATGAAATTATATTTTAATTTTATATTCATTATCAAAATTATATTAATATGTTTCAAAATAATTTATCAATAACCATTTTCCTTGTTTTCTGGGATATATATGTTTTAAAAATGTTCCCCACTGAATTCTTCCCGCTAAGTAAGCACATTTTAATGAAAATTCCCAAATTCTTACACATTTTTAAGTGGGCTTCATAATCTGATTTTTTCCACCATTATTTCTATAATATCAATAATTTTATTATGAAAACTTTATTTCTTATTTTTTTTTATAAATTATTATTCCCTTTCCTGCTTCATATGCCTTTTAATATTTTCCTTGAACTGCACTAAAATGTTTTTTTCTAATGTTTATTAAAGGAAATTTTCACATATATTCACTTTAGTTTGACATAAATTATCATGATATATTACTATTTTACATTATTAATGTCCATTATGATTTAAATACTTTATTTCATGGACACCATTATGATATCCCGTTATGTTATTCTATTTGACATGATTATGATACACAATTCCTACCATGAGTAAAACCCATGTTTATGTTTGATTCCATATGTATTATTATTCATGTAGCACAAAAATTAATGAAAATGTTAATATGGATGCATCCAGATAGTGATCCAATGAATCGGGTAATGTTTAGTCTCATGAGATGTTATGTGCAATGGTCTTGGTGGTTATCCTTGACTTGTGATCCTCTATGTGAAACGAGCCTTGACTCATGATCCTATATGTGCAAAGATCCCTGAATCATGAAAAATTCATGTTTTATGTTACTGTCACATTACAATGAATACATTGTTATATTATCCCGTGTTAATGATTCCATATGTTTAATAATTATTCATTCCTTTATATATCATTATTTTGTGACTTCTAACCCATGTGCTAAGTTTTATTTTATTGTTTATTCCCTTACTAATATTTTTAGCTCATCCATTTGTACATGTTATCCCCAGGTTATCCTATGGAGATTTAAGGGATCAAAGTAAGTTAGAATCTCATAATGGATGATAAAAAAGAAATTTTTTATTTAGTCCCATGTTTTCAATTTTATGTACCTAGTATTATAAGACACTAGACTTTATGATCATTGGATTGTAATTTTATGTTTAGTTATGCTTAAAATAATGTAAGGATATATGAAAAATGCTAGGGTCAATATTGTACCCTTTCATACTAAAATCCAATTTTATGATACAAATTCATCAATTTTAACAGAACTTCTGTTATCAATCCACTTGAATTGAAAAATTAGCACTTGGAATGTTGTATAATTAAAATACCATATTTTTTTAATGATTCCAGTGTATTACATATTCACATAAAATGGATTTCTGTCCTAGGTAACAGATACATTCACCACTTTATCCACAAGTGTAACACTACTATTTTTCATGTTACTTCATTTGTAATGATCATATGTATAAAATGTATAACCATTAATTAGATAACCATTATTAGAAAATACATGCACACTTGGCCCTCTATTTATCCATCGAATTTGTTTTAAAATTAAATATGGATTTTAATCTTACTCCTCAAAAATATTTTACCAAAATGATCTTATAAACTATTGATTATGTGTATTTGATATCCATCTTTCTACCCTTTATGGATTCAACTTCCTAATAATTTATTTTTGGGTTTCAAAAAATGGGGAAATATCTAAAATATTATGGAAAAAAGTATTGGTGGGAATACTCTGAATCTATAATATTGAGTATGAATACATCTATTCCATAAATTCCTTTACCCAAAATCCTTCAAGTGTGATGAGATTTTTGTAGATCCATACTTTGCACACCAGATAGGTAGTCAGTACAGAATTCAATGACTTCCTCAACAATATATCCATCCATAATAAAACCATCAGGATGACATTGATTTTTTATATACATGTTAAAAATATTCATATACGATTCAATGAGTTATATCCATCTATAATGTATAGGACCACATAGTCGAATCTCTCTCACCAAGTTAACCATCATATTAGAAAATTTCAGTTGGAAAAGGATTTCCAATTCACATAATATTATAGAAATTTACTTTTACACATTTGCATATTTTTCAAGGACTATAACTATACTGTATATAGATTTGAAAAAATATATCATGGTAAATATATGATAGAAAATCTTGGGAAAAATTAAATTTAAATCTACATTCTTTTGAACTTGCATTAAAACAATCCATTAATGTGATTTAAGAACCTTTAGCATTAAATTAGTCCTTGAAATGATATTATTGATATTAAATGAATTTAAATATGAAAACTTTATATCATTCAAGAGGTTTTAAAATTGATATCTCGTATTCCTGAAAAGAGTGTAAGCTGTTGGAAGAAGAAAAGTCTGTTTTTACCCTTAACTGGTGCCAAATATTTCCGTATTCCCACTTCAATCATGCCCATCTTTGCCTTAATTCGAACCTTTGTTTTTACTAGTGAATTTTGTAGTTTTCCAATGACACTATCAAATAATTTTTTTAACGTTCATAATATAATTAAATTTTTTTACATACATAAAATTCCAGTTTGATAATTCAAAAAATACTGATCTATATTCCAAACCGATTTTTGTATGGTTTTTTGAAAATGGTTCGCCAAAATAAGTGTCCATATAATTTAATTTCTCAAATATTTGATCACCTATTAGTGGATATAGTTTTTCATATTCTTCTAAAATCCCATCAAATGATGTTGTAAAAGATTAATACTTTTGTTATCATGGTAGAAATTTGTGATTTCCTAGAAACAAAGGCTTCAGTGAATGTTTAAACTGATTTTTTGTGCACCTTGTTCAAAAATAGGACACCCATTATTTTCTCTAATTATGTATCCTAAAAAATGTACATAATCAATAAATTAGTTTATTTTACAATACCACCTAACTCTTAATGTGAAATCTTCATTTCTATAAGTATCATACAACATAACACCAGAATCCAACAAAATTTCAAATATTCAATCAATGGATCCAAATAAACAACGATATCATTACCTTGTGGTTTTGGTCATGATATAATCATAGATAACATAATGTATTTTGGTTTCATGCATAACCCTGAGGGAAAGTTATAATTTTCTAACATAATTGGCCGGGTACTATGAGTGCTTCTTTGAAAATGGAAAGGATTCACTCTATCAGTAGATAGCACATGATGTTGACTTATCATTGAATTTCCAAATTCAAGACAACCGTGATAAATTTTCATTTATTGAGGGGATGCTTATGTAAATGAAGTTTACCATATTCATTTCTTATATCTGTGTGCCGCATCAATTTCTTTATAGTCTCCTCACTTCTATATAGGTTCATAAACCTTAGAATGATTGGAAATTACCATACAAATTTCATTGGACCTTTTTATTTTTCTTGTATCAAGAAGAACCAAACTTTGGGAAATCTTTATGTGATTTAGGTTTCTTGTGAAATTTTATACAATCATTTTGATAGGAATGTATTATTTCAGAGATCATACCTATCGAATGTGGAATTCATTTAGAGTCATATGTTTGGATGGGAATATCATTTTCTTCTAGGAGCGTATCATTCAAGAGAGAAATTAGTTCATTAATACTTGTGTCACTCCATCCATTTGAAACTTTAAAATAATATAGATTTAGTATAGATGAAATATCTTTATATTTTGTGTAATCAGCATACAATAGCATCTTTGTACAACTCATTAACCTATCCAACAATTTTGGACAATCAGGAAGTTCATCTTCAACTATGATTTTCATTTCCTCAATATGACATTCATTATTATTCACACTTGTAATCTCATCCTTGATGCGGTCTTCATCATTTTCTTCACTTGTAATCATGTCATATGATCCATAAAATGTAGTTCTCTCCCATTCACTGGCTATATTCACTTTCCCCTATGTTATTGTAACATTTATAACTTTGATCTATTCCATTAGTGATGAAGTGTTCTTCCAACTCTTATTAAAAAATTAATACTGAATAATAACAACATATACACAAACAATGTATTTTAGAAGGTTCATATGAATGATCTTTTACAAATGTGATGACATCTTTCACCCGATCTTCATATTAATTTTTCATATTATATTAATACATCTATTTTCTATTCATATCCATCCTATTTGACTTAGTAATATTAATAATTGAAAAAATAAATAAATACAAAAAAAGGGGCCTTTAAAATTAGGCGAACCTGACATTTGAATGTTTCAAATAATTTATTCATGCTTTGAATGAAATGGGTAATTGAATTTAAGAAAATAATTAGTCAACTTTTGGTCAGTCTAATACTCTAAACTCATCCACAATGTTCATACTTTCCTGGTATGGGATGACTACTATGTAGATTAGTTCAAACAACATTTATGCATATCTAAAAGAGATGGGGGATGAGCCTTATGAAAAAAATGAAATAATAAATATTTGGGAGATGAATCTAAAGAGGATAAAAATTATTATTGAATTATTTCTCTAAGAATCATACCCTTAGAGGATAACACAAAATCATAGAGAATATGCAGTTGTGGAGGACTCTCCTAATTTATACCATGTAGGTGATGTAGGATTCAAAGTAGGATTCATAGTTTAAATGGGGTTAAAAATTAATTCAACTTTTACATGAGAGAGTTCATGTTGGATATCATATGGGTTTGATAGAGTTAGTGACATTCCCTTTATGTTGATTTATTATCAATATATATTATGAATAAGGTGATATTCTTTGTATCTAAGAGGTCTTTAGAAGTTAATATGATTATATAAATATAGATAGAATTATTTTTTCCTTACGCATGTTTTCATTTATAAATATAGTTACCACTAATACCATTGATAGAGCATACTACATTATGAAAATAACTCAATTAATATATTCTCTATTATTTCAAATTATAAAATATTTTTTTTAATTCAATTTTAAATTTAAATGATCATTTATTTAGATCATCATTGAAATCTGAAATATGATCCTCATTCTAAAACACCATAGAAATCCAATTTATTAACTTTAAAACTAATTATTTACCCTTTAAATAATTTTTACATTATAAAAAACTTTTAAAGATAGGGCTATTGAATGTAAAAATGGAAAAATATATATTATTTGAAAACAATTTTCATAATAGAAAATAAAACTATTGAATATAAAAATGGTTTTACAAATAAAAAAAGAAATTACTATATTTTTTAAAATATTTTCAACACCGACATTGAATTTATAGTCATTAAGTTCATACATAGAATGTAAAAGAAAAGAAAACTGAACAAATATCATATCTTTCCCATCTCACCTTATAGGCCTCTCAACATTTTCTAGTTATTGAACTGTTTCTTTGTTATGGTTCAATACATCATTGTTGTCTTGAAATACAACTCCAGTGATATGATAAATTTGTTCTTTATGAGAAAACCATCTTCAACCAATGAAATTATAAAAATTAATCTAGTAAGACCCCCATTAGATACATTGTTAAACATGAAATCTAAAAAAAATGATAATTTTGAAACTAATTCAACAGTTAATTAAAATCATATGACCTACTTCTATCTATTATGATCTAAAACATAAAATGATTCATATAATAAAATAAATTTAAATTATCCAAATTAGTTTTTAAAAAAAATAATTATCACATTAAAAAATTATAAAAATATAAAAGTATAATTTATAGAAATAAAATTAATGAAAGTATAAATGCATTAATCTTTTGAAATTTTGGAGAAACTGTATAAGTTTAAAGGTATAAATTAAAAATGTATGTATATTTACATCAATATATAAAATTATATATGTATATAGATGTATATAATTATATATAATTTATAAAATAATATATATTTTAAATAAATATACATAATTATCAATGGTATATAATTTTATAAAACTATGTAAAAGTACGTATATGTTAAAATATTATATATAATTAATTGGTTTATGTACTTTTAAAAATTTATAAAATTATAAAATTATAATATATAAAAGAAAAATTTATGAAAGTATGAAAATATATTAATTTATAATAAATAAATTTATAAATTTATATTAATTTATAAATCTAGAAATCTAGAAATGTATAAATAAATAATAAAATTTTATATTTAAACTATATATGTTAATATGATAGATGTTAAAATTTATAAAAGTATATAAATTTTTAAATGAATAAAACTATAAAAGTATAAATATTTTATAAAAAACTATTATTAAATTATTTTAGTATAATATGATATACTATAAAATTTATAAAATTATATAAATTTATAATCGTATAAAATTTTGAAAATATAAACTTTAAAAACTGTGAACATGTCAAAAGAAATTTACAAACCATGCATTTTTTTATTCAAAACTAAACTTGAAAAACTTTATCAACCCATTAAATTTCATGTGCTACATGAAATCTGGAGAAAAAATTATGAAGAAATTGTAAATTATTTTTTAATACTAGAATTCCTTTTTAAATTTCACAGTTACTTAATAAGGGTTTTTCAAAAATTTTAACAAACACATGGTGCCCAAGGAGATTTAAAAATAATTTAAAATTATATTTTTTTAATACAAAAACATTTACCATTAATTGGAAACTAATAGAAATATCTTCTTTCATCTTGAAGATTCCACTTAGATAATTAATTTGGTTATTAAAAGTCTAAAACATGAATTAAAAGACCTTGCAATCAAAATATCCAAAATTAAAGAGACAAGCATGGAACAAACCTACATACAACTCAGGTTTTTCAATATGGGAGGCCCAACTATACCCCAACCGAGTCCATGGAACTTATAATTAATATAACACATTCAAGTACCATAAAAAATAGGAAAAATAGATTATCCATACACCGTAGATTTTGGACTATAGGATGTATAGAAAGGGGAAGACAAGAGAAGGGGAGGACGGAAATATAAATAAAGATGTAGGTAGAAGGCTCTTACTTAGACCAGATACAACATGGTTAGTTGATTTGGGGCTATTTTTTGGTGTATTGATAATAAATAAATATGAACATAGTAGGGTTCAATAAAGTGCGACTGAAGAAATAGTGAAGTGGATGTGCTAATAAGATAAATCGGCACATACATTAGATTTGGAGAGATCTATTCGTCAAGAATGTTGACCTGTGAAAATAGTAGGGTCCAGAAATAGTGGTGGCAATGCCGAAAATGACAATAGGGATTTGGTTCCACAAAATCATGAAGGCGTGAGTAGTGGAAGCCCTATGTTAGAGTTATTTTTATAAGAACCCACAAGGATTTTACTAGTGCTTTCAAAAAGTGATGATAAAGGGAAGTTTTATCAATTCTAAAATTGAAAGTGCTAATAAAATTCTCTTTATCCAGAGTAAAAATAACTGATAAAAAATGTATTTATCAACAATAAAATTCTATCTCAAATAAAAATACTTTTATTAGTGTTTTTAGCGTTGAAAAATGGGTAACTTTATCAGTGCTAAAAAAGTGTTGATAAATGTCAGTTCTTAATAGTTTATTTATATATATATATATTTATAAAATTATATAATATATATATAAATAAAAATATATATATTTATAAATATTTTTATTTATTTATAAATATATTTATAAAATTATAGATATAATAAATGTATTTATTACAATTTTATAAATATTTTAAAAAAATAAATATTTATAATTATAAATAAATATATTTATAAATATTTCGATAAAAATATAAATATAGTTATATATTTACTCAAATGGCCCAGTTATGGATTTGAGAAGTAAATCCATGACTCAAAATTTATTAATAAAATGAAAGGAAACTAACAAGGAGAATGAACCGGTCATACAAGGCCTAACCTTCCCACACGAAAACAAGGAATCAATTTATGCTTTCCCCCATACTCCAAACAATCTTAAGAAATCTTCCTCTAAATTTTGGGTGTCATCCTTTATGCTAAGTCATGGAATATTGTGGGGGCTCATGATCCCCATTTGATGAAAATTTATATGATCCTTCCAGGATGGACTATGTCCTGAATGTCTAAGAGAGGTCCTGAATTTCAATCTCTAGGTTAGATTAAAAACAATACCTTATGTTGATTTCCAATAGATTCTGCATATGTATGTACTCATTGAAACAAAATACATATGGATCTATCAAATCATAAGTAGCTTCAAGTTGCAATAAGAACCAGTATGGTGCTTCCTTACTATGGATAACAACATGTCTTTTTTCCTCAACATCAACTAAAGGAATTATATGGGAATTTTTTTTCCTGAAATGACACATTATTCATCCAAATCCCTTTCAAATAAATTATAAGAATTTTTCATAAGATCTGAAAAAATGAATTGGTATTAATATTCCACAATCTGATCACTACATGAGAATTCAACCAATAAGGGGAGTTTCTTAATAGGAGAAGTGCGTACCATTTCAAATACAGACATACATGCTGAAAATTTTCAGGGAAGGACTGGTTGAAATATTTATTCACCGACCACTTTTCTCTTACCTTTAGGGAAGGATAGTTTCTTATCCACATGCACTTATGGTGTTTAAGAATTGGAATCTCAAGGTCCCATAATATATGCTTAACACCCTGGGTTCCAGACTTCCTATGGACCTTCTATAGGCTTTTTATGTGGGACAAAATGCTCCCTTTTACTTTGGTATCCCTTACAAAAAGGAATTTCCATTAATGCAGTAATTGGGAGTTAATTTCAGATTGCACATACACATCACATTTTGAATCATGGTTAGTGAAAACATATGAGGTTATGCTATTTTTGGTAGGGGACCCTGTAAATACAATGACCATATCATTAAGGGAAGGAATATTTGTTTTCCCATGCAAGTGGCCAACTTACCATCACCCTTGAGAGTTGAAATCTCTCCATCTGAGTAAATATATTCCTCCTCAGTAATATCATCCCACATTCTATTCTTCACATGATCATCAGTACCCAATGATGTAGTCCTTATGTCACATAGATCTTTGTTTTTCTCATCCGAAACCACTGCATGCCTATCAAACGAGGGGCGGGTAGCCTCACCCATCTTATTCACCCTGCTCTCATCCCATTAATACTTCCTTTCACTAAAATGCAGCACCACCTGCCAACATCATTACATGGAATGAACACTGTTTATTTAAATGTAGAAAAATGGGGGAATTTATCACATCAAATAGTTAGATAAAAATTATAATTATCAGTGGAAAGCGTAACATTCTCAACTGGGGTTGTTGTGAGATCAAATTTCTCCAATAAATGCACAAAAAACCATACCTCGCTTCCTTTGTGGAACGATCCAGTCCCAATTGCTGATGCGATGTCAATTAGATTCCTTGCGTGACAGTAGACCTAAATGAAGCCATAAATCTTTTTCCTGGCTTGGGTCCTTGTACCCTAGGATTTAAGAGGATTAAAAATTGGGTGCCAATTTTGACGACACACCATACCTAGCTTGAGGAAGAAATGCTCATGCCCCCAAGCCTGGGTCTTGATTTTTATAATTATATATATATATATATATCAATATATAAATATATATAACTATAAGTATACTACATATATTTATTATTTAAATATATTTTGTATAATTTTATAATTTTATACATATATTTATAATTATAAATAAATATATTTTAAAAGTATTTATATATAATAATAAATGTATACTTATAAATACAATAAACATATTTATTATTTAGATATATATATTTCAATTTTATATTTATTTAAATATGTAGTTATGTATTGACAATTATTATTATAAGTTAAAATATTTTGAAAGTATTTATATCTATTTAAAAACATATATATATATATTTTAATTTATAATTATAATTATAATAAATATATTTATAATTTAAATATAGTTATTATAATTTCATAATTATTTAAACATATATATATTTATAATTTCATAAAAACATTTTTAAAAAATAGATATATAATTATAATTTTATAATTAAGTATTTCAATTAATTTTTTTTTAAAATCATTTGAATAGGTTAATTATAAAAAATTCAAACTTGTTTTATAAGTTAAAACATATTAAATAAAAACGAATAAATATTAGTCATATAAATTACAAACATATTAAAAATAATAAATGTATTGTAAATAAATATACGAATAAATAAATATTAAAAAAATGATTAAATATATTTTTAACATTATTAATGATTTTATAATAATAGAAGAAAAAATTAAACTAAATAAATTATGAAGTATGGAAAAGTGAATCTATAACATGTACATGAGTTACCAACATCAATATGTACACATATACATCTACACACACATATACATACAGACATGCACACACATATGCATAGTTATACATGTACATATATTTTAAATTACTTAATATCAATATAAATGTATATCTAAAAAAATATATTCATTTATGTATCATATAATTGTTTAATAAAATATTAAAATATTACATTTATTTTAATTATATGCATGTTTTGTAATCAATTTATAAATATAAACTATTAAACATTTTGACTAATATAAATTTGATAATTATATATATATAAAATTATTTACACACACATATATATATATTTATAATTATATTTATATTTATATATATTTATAAATATTTCTATATAATTATAAATAGATTTATATAATTATATATTGAATTATATATATATAATTATATATATTTACTAATGTATAAGTATATATAAATATAAATATACCAAATATATATTATCTGAAAATATTTATTATAATTTTTTAATTATTTAAATATATATATTTATTTATAATTCTACGTATGAATAAATATATTTATAAATGAGTGATATGGATTTCAGAGTGGACTGAAGAGCTCCTAAAAGGCGATGTCGGCGTAGTCTGGGGAACTGTGGCATTTATGGAAATTACCCACTTTCTTATATTGGATTTAGTATTAGAAGTATCCTCAATCCAAGATATGGATTTTTTTAGCAGCCCTAGTCCTTCAGATGCATCTACTATAGGTTTGGGAGGATGCACTAATGTCAACGTACCTAATGAGATCAGGAACTGAATCTCCTCCCAATTCAATGATCTATCCACTGGTGGTATTTAGAAGAAGGGAAATGTTTCCCATGTGGTTGCCAATGAAGACACCATCCTAGAAGATATGTAACTTAGTAAACACTCTATAATTTCCCGCTTAATTCATTGGAGGGGTTCTAATCCATGGAGAATTTAGGACCTTATCAAGCACTTATCCGCTATTTACGGATTTTATTAATGGGAATGTATCTCAATGAGGAGAGGTTATTTTCATTTATTCATTCCCTCCGAAGATTTGATGTTGAAATATTAGGGGTTCAGTTGTATTTCCTTCAAACCTAGGTATTTTTATATTATAGATTGGGATCAAAATTTCATTCAGCTTGAGGAAACAAATTCATCTATCTAGGTTTGGGTAAGATTATATGGCTTGAATTGTATCATTTGGAATCCAAGAATTCATTATGAAATTTATCTTTCACTTAGTGTTCCAATAATGATGGGAAAATAGACATAGAATTTCTTGTATGGTCATTATGCCCATATTCTAGTAAAAGTAGACATGTTCTCCACCTAAGTTTATAAGTATTTCCTCTCAACTCATAATGATGAGTTGAGGGGACAGGAAGAGAAGAAATTATATTATATGTGAAAATATTTTATGAAAGCCTATAACACAGGGGATGCTTGTAAGGGTCTCAAAACTACTATTTATGCCTTTTTTATTTCACTTAGTGATCTACAACCTAATAAAGAGGCCTCTCTTAATGTTCCTATAACTTCAAAGCATTAGAAACTTCAGTCACATCCTGAAATCTGTTGGGATGATATTGAAGAGGAATAAGAAATTAAAAACAAGTTTCTCAATATAGGGACTTCTTTTAAGGATGCTATTTTCCTTGACATTGAGAAGTATTCTCGGGGTTCTTTTCATGATCAATATGAAATTGATCTTACTACACAATATGAAGTTGATATATAAGTATGATTGGAGTAGGTTCATGCTACTTCCAAGGGCGAGGGAAAATCCAAACTAGTTTTTTCTTATTCACAGAAACCAAGGAAAAGTTTGTTTTCTCTCCTGATCAGAACTAGGAATATATGAGTATTGTCGGATCCTCTCCCCAGAGTGTAGTTCTAGATATGGGCTCAAAGAAGCCTGTCAATGGGAATGTGGAGGCTTCTACCAATTGTTTTTCTATAAATTCTTCTAGGACCACCTCAAGTTAGCAATAATATTTTTATTTTTCTTTGGTATTTCTTTAACTAGATACAACTTCAAAAAATAATTATGTGGATGTACCTCTGTTATGGTCTAATTTCTTTCTCAACCTGTATATTGTGAATAAAAATGATATGAAAAATGAAAATTCTTAAATTGAATCTTCTAAATCATTGGAAAAAGATATTGTTCTCCGCAAGACTTATCAGTTTCATCCACAAAGGACCTTAGCAGAACCTACACCTGATGATGATGCCTCTAAAGAGGTGTTTGGGTCTACTTATCATGCTTTGGCTATCCACAGAAATGTTTTAAGCTCAAGGGAGTCAACAATGGTAGTTTCTCAACCTATTTATACTGGAAAAAGAATTATGGACATTTTTTCATCTTTACGCTTGAGATCGAAGTCTCATAATTCATTATAGATACTTGTTTCCAATTTTAGTGAGGATAATGGATAAGGAAGTGGTGATGCACCTGATATAGATTCAGTACATGTGGACCTACTTGATGAACCTCTAGATGATGGAGGTGGACCATGGTAGAGGGTCAAGGCTTGGTGAAGGGATCAACATCCTCGTGGCGGGGGGGGGGGGGGGGGGGGGTCAAACCCCTTATCATAGCAAGAATATTCATTCTCGTGTTGTCCAATTTTGGTTCTTTTGTCTATTTTGGTCAGATATCCACTTACTTTACTTTATGTTCTCCCATCTCGTTCAACTTGTTTCTCCCCTTTTTCTTTTTTAATGAGTAGGATATGGCCTTTGTGCTCTTCCCATGCGATTTAAATAAATATAAATATATTTATATAACCATATATATTTATATAATTATATATATATATGTATATCACTATATATATTTATATAAATATATATATTTTTATAATATATATATATATATATATTTAATATATAAAAATAATAAAAATATTTATTATTCACATATATTTATTATAATTTTATAATAATTTATATATATAATTTTTATTTTTAATTTTATAAATAATTTTTTTGAAACATTATATATAAATATATATTAATTATAAAAAAAATATATACTAATATATCATATTTATATTATCTATAAACATGAATTTTCAATTAATGTATATAAATAAATATTATTTTTTGAATATAAATATAATAATTATATATAATATATATATATATATTATAATTTTTATTAATTTTTTTAATCATCGCTAAGAATGGAACTGATAAAGATCAACATTTATCAATGCTAAATAAGCACTAATATAGGATACACATTTATCAGTGATTTTAGATAGCAATGATAAAAATTATCTTTATCAATTCTTTTAGCTAGAACTGTTAAAGATCCCCATTTTATCAGCATTTTTTTTAAGTGATGATAAATAGAAGACTCTACCCATGCATTGCTTTTTGGTAGTGCTTTTATGGTTTATTTAAATTTGGATCCCTCATGTGGTTTGATCAAGTGAATCTAATATGTGGAATAATATTACCAAAAAATACCTGATGTTAGATAATTATTATGAAGATCAAGTCTCACAAGTGATTATGAAGTCCCCTATTCCACAATTTTTATAGGGGTATACCTTTTTTGAACTATAAAAACCTCATGTAGGAATCAAATTGCTCAAAAATAGCTCCTCTTCACACTGATCAAACACAATTTCCAAGTGAGTGAATTTTTTGATTTATGACTTATCATGGATGAATAGAAATAATATAAGTGTAAGGGTTGCTTAAAATATCCCCCTTAATTTTTTCTGCAGTTATAAATCAAGAAAAATAATCAATTATAGAAAAGGGGTTGGTATCAAGGAGGAATTAAACAACTGCAATATTCAGCCCTTATTCACGGTTTGTGGAAATCAATCATGTAGTAGCATCACTCCACACCATGTGAGACCTTTCCTCAAATGCATCTCAATATTATAGATATTATGTTGTCATGTGATATTAAATTATTTGAATATTGACATCTTAATATTCTTGTTTATGGAAAGAATATGTGGCCTGATGACTACGTTTTTTTTGAGTTTTCTGGTTTTTTAAAAAAATGTGTTAGTTCATTTTTTAAAGATGTGCTTGAAATGTGGCATGAGGCCTACCACATTTCAGAAAAAAATTATACATTTTTAATATTTATAAATATTTTGTTTTGTATATTATTAATTATATATATTTTGTTAGAAATCACAAATATAAGGTTTTTTTCATCATTTATTTTAATTAAATACTATTTTTTTTGTAATTATTAGATAGCTATATTATTATTATTCTTTATTAATATATACGTTACGATGACATGTCTTATGCTTGTGTCACACTTTATGCTCTCTTAGGTTTACCATGATCTTATGATATTTGACTATTATTCCATGTTTTGAAGTGATGATTTATAGTCATTACCTTTTTGTTTTTATTGTATGTTTTTTTAATATCATGATATATTATCCAATTTTATCATGTGAGAACCATAACTAGATTTATGACTCACCCTTTCTTTTATGTATGTCTCTAAGATATTCCATGTAATAAGAGTAAGGTGAGGGCTAAGAGAAAGTATGAAGATGGGAATAAAATAGTATGTTTTTGTTTTTATCATGTACCCAATTCCCAAAGATGTTGGACCTCTAGATTTTTGAAAGTATTATATTGATGTTTATGATAAAGATGATGTAATAATATGAATATTGAGATCTAGGTCTGTATAAGAAATTTTTGAACATAATTTATCATCATTGAAAATAAAAATGATTCTTCATAGTCAATTCCCTTATTTTTTACATTTTCTAATATGTGTTATTTATAGGCAGACACCATATTATCCAAATTATTTTTCTTTAAATAACCCCGCTTAAACCCTATGGGTCTCACCCCTTCCTGTGCATCCACCATGTTCCAAACTTGGTTTGTGTACATGGAGTATATTTTAGATTATATGGTTTTTGACTATTTTATATAATTAATACTCTTAAGGTACTCTCAATAGGCAGTAGGTTAATCATATATGAACATTAATTCATCATCATTTTTCATAATAAATTCATATATATCATGCTTCTGATGAATCCTACTAGATCATTGAGGTTATTGTGTAACCTGAATTAGTTCTTCTTCTACAAACCTTTATGGAATTTATTGAAAATCTATATTAAGAGAAATTTTTTATGGTCCTTAACTTCTCTAAGATCGAATTTCATCCCACCGGCTATTCAATTAATATATTCATTATAATTGAATATACTAGTTTCATCCACAAGCACTTTGTGTTTTGTTAGATTTTAGAAATAATATCCCACCGTTTTTTAAGGTAGAAAAAATAATCATTTCACTAATATAAGGTTATGTTTATTAGAAACCCATTTTTATATGAGTGATTCAGAACCCCAAATATTAATAAAAGATATTTTGGGAATTTTACTAGTGAATATGTCATATAGTGCATTAATGACTACATTAGATAGAGAATAGATAAATACAAATGAAACTATTTCCATAGTATACCCATATAATGGAATAATAAGATCACACTAACTCATCATTGATTGAAACATGTCTAATCAGGAATGATTCATTATCATACACAAACTATTAAACAACTGTTTTCGATGAGGATTGAGTTACAAAACAATTCCACAATCTCTCATATTATTTGTGAATTCCATGGTTATGTATTCAACACCTCGATATGATCAGTGAAACATAATATCTTTTCCTAGTTGATTATTTAATTAATTCTTAAACTATTTAAACTTTTCATAAGATTCATACTTGTGCCTCATCATAAACACATAAAAATACCAACTAAATTCATTAATGAATGTTATAAAGTAAGTAAACCAACACTTCAAAATTCATGAATGAGTACAATCAATGTATATGGAGAGATTCTATCCCACATTGTGGTTTAAAAATTTTATTCTCATATATTGATTTCTGATCTCCATGATGGGGTGGATTGTAATGAATTGGAGAGGGATGATCCTCAGGTACTATAACATCGACTGTTGCATACTCCGCTTGTGAGTTAGTGGGAGGAGGTGTCAACTAGATGTTGTACTGCACACCCGATCCTTCACCCACTAGTGTCATAGAAGGACCCACCATCATCATCTTGGGGAAATAATAAGCTGAAAAGTATTAGGACACCAAATTAGGGAAAACTATGGATATCCTGTCAAGATAGATGGATCCCATGCAACCTCATGCACATCCACAATAAGATGAGGCTGGACTACTAGAGGGCTGACCTCTACCTATCGAATAGGTGAGGGCTCATCTACATGATGACATAGTCTACATCATCGTCTTCATGGATCCTCAGCATCGGTAGTTTATAGAGGAGGTTCCTAAGAAATAATCTCTATTCCTTGGGTAGGAACCTCAACACTCTAGGGTGGACTATCAAAGATACTCTCGTGAATCACATGATAAACTATGCTCATTTCTAGTGCCGTAGCATGAATCCCTGCTATGCTAGTTACCCCTTCCTCCTATGAATCACTCATTCAAATAAGTTTCTCAGAATGAGTACACTGTGAATGGATTCAAAATTAATTAAAAAACAATTTAGTAAACTAACTAAGTGATTTTTCTAAATTACCATATTATAAAGAGCAACTCCATGTCTGGTAAGATATGGTATAAACTTCAGTAAATACCATGGTTCATACTCGACCTGATCTAAAAGATAGTATCACATCATAGGTATAACATGGATATGAAGCACTGCTCATCTTCCCTAGAGGTTATGATACTCTTCATGTCATTGATGCCAGTCCTCATCCTGCCTCCTTGTCAGTTTCAAGTCATGAAGATCCTGTAATTATCTCAGTGGTAATGGAATGAGCTAAATATAACCAAACAAGCACATGAATCTATCAAGATGATTCCACTCGACACTATTAAAGTGAATGAGTGACACTACAACCATAGAATCATGAATTACAACAACTATGTATGCTGTAAATTAGTCCAATAATGCCCATTATGGAATACAAGAAATCTGAAATGACATGTGAGGTTTTTTAAAAAATATTCATAATAAAAACCAAAATTGACACTATTATTAATTTTTTTACACAATTATAGATTGTATATACTTTCATCATTGGATAGGAGACTGTCCGACCTGAGATGATATGCACCTGAATGGTGCATCAGAATTCTCTTGAAGTTGTGTTTTTAAGTCTATCTATAAAATACAACATAAGAATTAGAAAATAATAATAAATTAAATTCAATAACGCTTACTAGCATCATAACCCAATAGATATTAGTGATCAAACCAACACCCACATAGAGCATCATATAACACACATATAGACAGCTGATGACTATAAATCTAAGGGAAGTGTATGGGGATGCACTCCCATGCCCACATCTGAATAAGGATGACACATCCCCTGGGATCCTTGTATTCTATGCAGCATTCCATGCGTAATGATCTTTAAGTGTAAGCTAATCATGCAGATCCCCAGATGTATGTCTCGGACCAATAAAATTCCTCCATCCGCCCTAGACACATCATGTGCACATTCATATCCGAGTGATCAATGAACATGTTCCCTCTAATGATCTGTGATATATATGAACAAGCATGATACATGATAGTATGCTCATTAGCATCATCAGGTAAATTTAAAAAATTTCCCTCAATCTATCTTATCTAAATCGACCCACCATCTCTCTCCCTAGGGTCAACCTAAATGTCAACACCTAGAAATATCTAAAAAAGGTTAGGCCAGTATTCCCTAGTGGGTGAGACAACAGCTTCCACCTAGATAGAAAGAGAAAGAAGGACTACCACATCCTTGAGGGTGATCATCACATCTCCCTCAGGAAGGTGGAACATGTGTGTATCTAGTCTCCACCTCTCAATGAGGGAATCAAAAAGGTGATTGTAAAAAAATTTGAACTTATATTAAAATTTCATAGAATCTAGTATGGTACCGGTATGGTATGGTGAGTGGAGGTAGTCTGTGATGAAAACTGTGGGTGCAACACACCTTGATCTGTCGAACCTCACCACCTTGTAGCATGGCCAGAGAGACATGCCTAAGCTGCTCAGTGAGTAGTATAGTATCCTCAATCTATATGTAAAAAAATTAAATGAATCATAAGTTTAAAATGTAGATATAATGTTATAATCAGCAGAATGTTATGACTTTTAGAATGAAAGACATGCCATGTTTATTCACATTATTTTATGAAGTTATTTTTTACCAAAATAAAAGGGAATATATTCATGTTTCTTAAATAATATTTCAAAAGTGTTTTTGAGATATTTTATAACCTATAAAATGGTGTTTTGTATGATATAGTTATATATATATATATACATTTTGTATTTTTATCTAAAATTTTATTTGAAAATGGAGTGATTTGTAATTTATTTATCATTTCCCACATGATGGTATGTTTCATGATTAATTTATCACATGATTTATTTATGGTTTATCCATGGATAGATTTGTTATATGTTAATGTCTCCTCCTCTTCAATTTCTTCACTTTCTTCTCTTTCTTTATTTTCTTCACTTTCTTCACTTTCTTCACTTTCTTCACTTTCTTCTCGTTTTACATCTTCTTGGTTATGGGATGGGTTTACATCATCATCATCATAATCATCATCATCTTCATCATTGTCACAGAACATGGTTTTGATGAGATGAGTCTGATATTAGAAGTGAGGTAAAATCCATCTTATTTTCATGTGACTGATTAATGATAGCTTCCAAAATAATTTAATTAGCTTTTGAATTATAAAAATCTTTCATAAATGTTATAAAATTATAAAAAATTAAGGATATTATATTAAGAACATAAAATTTACAATATGAGAACATCACAATGGATTCAATATATTACTGTGGATGCAAGTGTGAACTCGACCAAATAATGTTAGGGTATCATTTCTGGTTATTACCTTCTTGATGATATATGGTGCATCAAAAACTTTTACCTTATTCTTAATGCTAGTTAATCTCATTCTGTATCCTTTTGGCCTTCAGTATCTCTCATTTACACAACTGGTTGATGTTAAGTATCACTATTGGCTGGCCTTGGTCATTGAGAAATGTTGAAACTCCCCAATAGGCATACATGGTGTAACATAATAGTTAGAAATGGTTTCCATCTGATAAAATGGATCAACATATACTTCCCATGACATGTTCAAAGAGGCACATTCTATGATGGAGTATGTGCATGGAAACTGTATGTCCTAGGAGTTTTCACATTTACATTTCCTTACTTCTTGTAATACCATCATTTTTTCACCGTTGTTATTTGTGATGTGTTCCAAATGATCATGAACTACAAATAGAGAGTTTTAAAACTATAAAAGGCATTGAAGATAAGTAGAATCTTCTTTAATATCCTTTTCAATCTCTCATTGGGTGTGCCTTCCATACATTATCCAATGATGAATCCCATCCGAGGACAATTTATTCTATCAACAATGTAATTTATGTAGTGATAAAAATTATCCTAAACTAGAGAAGTTATAGGAAACTTTTTAACCCACTAGAAGACACTATTGATGCAGTTCACAATGTTTATGGTCATGTTTCCATACCTCTTACCCTCATCATATTCCAATGTCCTTATTTCTTTTAGACCCACATCATATAATCATACAATTATTGATTAGCCTTTTGTATTTGTTCAAAACATTATTTAAACCTCCATTTATCCATATCATATGCTACATATAAGTGATTATATTTCAAATAAATTAATTTTATATTTACTTTAAAATAGTAAAAAATAACATAGACAATGCATCCCAAGCCTTGTGATTTCTTTCTTTATAGGTTAATTATAGAAAGTTTTCCACACATGGATAGGAATGTGTTTGATATATTATCAATGTTGTGGATTTGGGGGTCTCTATATATTTGGGTGTACATTGATTTCCTCATTGAATTCCAAATACTAATCAGATATCAAACAAACACATTGGATGAATGTGGAGTGGTTGCTGAAACATTCCAAAAACCAACTCCATGATTCATAGTTTTTCTTATCCACAATGGAAAAGGAAAGCAGTATAGGTGAACAATTTTCATCTTGGGTTGCCTCAATCAACAATACAACCTTTTATTTTATATATAGAAACATTCCGACAATTTTTATAAATGGTTTTATGAAACAAAATGCAAAATGTAGTGGAGGAATGCCTAGAAAAAACTATGAAATTGAAAATGAGATGGATAAAGTCATTTATCTTGTGACACGTGTTCATTTTTATAAAGATGTAACCCTACTTGGTCATTATGTCTCAGTGTGGCTAGAAATTATAGCAACACCTGATACGATTCATACCCATCACCATAGGCCTTCACAGTTGCATTTTGTGTTTCCATCCATGCCTTATTATAAGAAACATTATAACAAAAAGTTTATTGTATCATCTATTTTATAAAGGATATAGGAACATCATGGAATGTCCCCATCATCTTGGTGAAAATGGATGACAAAAATTTAGATTCCAATGAGGTATAATCTTTTTTCAGGTTTGGATGAATGTAAGTATGAGCTATCTAAATCTTAGAGATTCTCCAACTTCCAAATAAAATGTCTATAATCACTATAATGTAGAATCTACAATCATCCCCAAATTTGAGACACCATATGATTACTTTTTATTGATTTATTCCTGCACTATATATATATATAGTGCCTCTTAATGTTAAATCTATTTAGGATTTTTTTAATGAATCTTCACTTAGAAAATCCCTTCCAAATATAAAATGTTTTGTACAAATCACTAAATCTATCTGGTATAACTCTAGGAAACTCAGTTGTGGGTGTGAGAACATTACAATCGAATTTAAGAATATGTGTCAATTTTTACACCCAGAATTTCAATTCCATGACTTTTTTTTTCAAATCCTCTTTTGGTTATTAGAATTTTCTAGGTTTCTCGGTGTTCCGAGATTGGTATTTTGGTGTCTCTTGTGTTCTTGACCTATGAACTTTGTCTTGGGGTTATTTTATAGTAACTGTAATTCTAATTTATTAAAGGTACGGTGTGAGGTTGTGGTGTTTTGATGTTGGTTTTGTGAGACTCCTTGTGGGACCAATTGCGGGGTATGTTTTTGAGGTGGTTTATACCCATGAGTTTGATGAGTCTTGGGGTGAAAAGGTGGTTTTATTTTTGTTATTATTTCCCCTATTATTGGCCTATCTTTCCCACTTTTTTTCCCCTTAGGAACTTGTTGAAATTGGAGGAGAATAGATGGTTTTTGAGTGGCCAGAACATGCCGCACGGTTCCAAACTGTGCAGATAAACCGTGCAAGGGTGTCCAGGTCATTAAAAACATTTTAAAATTACATTTTCCCTCCCAGAAATAAGTATAATATGCTCCATTATACCCTCATTCGACACCATAAGCCATGGGAGGCCTCCAAGCCCCCTCAAGCTACTATATAACCCATATTTAATAGTGTTTTTGGTGGGGAAATCTACGATTCTTTCAAGTTTGTGTTCCTCTCTTATTTTTCTTCCATTCCCTTAGGATTTTGTCCCTCTTTCATGGTGTTATAAATTCTCTAGAATTTATGGTTTTAACGTAGGGTTTTAATTCATGTCTTTTTTGGTGTAATCTTGAGGTTTTAGACTGCTCTTCACTTCTTTGTGGTGTAGTGGTAGTGCGCTTAATGTTTCACACCAAGATTTAAGGATTTTGACACAAAAGGTATGTGATTCCATGTATAAACATTTTATGATGAGTTAGATTTCTTGGTTTATTAATTTAGCATGTTTTTAATCTATTGTGTGTGGTGTGAAATAGTTTTTTTATGGACTTGTTTAATCATATAATTTTATAGTTTCATTTTATCTTGAAATTGGGTGCTTTTCTTGCATGACTCTTGGGGTAATGTTTGGGAGCATTTTATAACACATGAAAGTGATTTATTATTGTTGAAAGGGCCTTTAAATTAAGGTATGTCAATTCCTTAGTGTCTTATGGGCCTTGAAATGTGTTTTTGAATGGGTTTAAGGTGTAAAACTATGTTTTACTTCTTGAATGTGGTTTATAAAAATGTTTGTTTTTTAGGTGTGTATTTTGTGGTATTATATGATGTATTTTTATAATAGCTGGGGGTGGTTTATTAAATGTTGTTAAAGATGAAAATTCTGTTATGGATTGGTATTGGGATAATTTTGGTTTTGAATGAGGGTTTTGAAATGGGGTTTGTGTGCAAACTGTGGTTATACCTCACATTTTGTTTTTTGAAAATTGAAAATGTTTTATTTGATTGAAAAAAGTTGGAAAAGGATGTATATGTACTGTTTGGGTGAGTGTGTTCACCTAATATTTATTTTTAAAGGGAAAGTGGTGATTTATGATGTCAGACATTTTTAGAATCATTTATAGATTTCTGAAATTTTTTTATAAGTTTTTTTGTGAGTACGAAGCATGTTTGTGGACTATTTCGTGCGAGTTTGAGGATAAAATGAATTTTAAAGGTGATAAGGTTATTGTGTGATATGTGTGTGGGTGGTTATGTGAGTTTTAATGTCATTTAAAGGTTTTATAAAATTTATTAAAGGATTAGTGCATGTGTTAAAGGAATGTGAAAAGTGTTGTGGGCTCTTTTGGTGTGAGTATGATTTCAAAATGAATATGAATGAAAAATAGGATTTTGTGACCTGTGTGATATACATGGTGGATTTATGGTTAATGTGTGATGTGGAAGGGGTATTTGAATATGAAAATTATATTTTATGGCTTTTTGAACTTGTATGAGCTAGAGAGGGAAACTCAGTATCTATGTTAGTGGACGTGTACTAGTATGCTAGTGATCTATTGGGGTTTGGCATCAGTTTTGATGTAGAAAGATTGAGGCTTATGACACTAACTAAACTATGATGATGATGATGATTGGGGACCACTAGATATGGCTATGTTCACTACTAGTGGCTCGTTCATGAGAACAAATATTTTGATGGTTACTGTCCCCGAGATACGAGGTACCTGAGACCCACAGTGAGCTAGTGCCTAGGGTTTATTTTCCCGTTGCATGTGATAATTAGTTACTTTGTGCTTACCGTAAACATACTTTATGGTTTTCAATAAAAATTTAGTAGTATTTATTTTTTATTGAAAGTGTTGATTCTTTATAATAGCCCACTTGAAAAAAGTTTATATTTAATGTTGCATCTTTTTGAAATTGTAGGTAGCATTTCATGTTTTGAAAACATGCATGATTTTCATCTCAAACTTTTTATTAAATGGAATATATTTTCTAGGGTATCCTACTAGGTTTTTTCTCAAACCCTAATTACACTTTTGGGTGTAAGTAGAATCGGTTATTTTTCTCATAGGTTTGGGTACAGTTCTTAGTTCCAGTGGGTCGTGTTTCCAGTAGGTCCTTCGTGGTGCTGTCCTGTAGAGATGGCTTGACAGCGGTGCCTATTTCCATGAGGATGATTATTGGGATGTTCATTGTGGGTTTCTATAGTTTTTTTAGTCATTTATAATTTTTTTAAAATATGTAAATCAATTTTGGTTCTTTTGTAAAAGATGGTTTGTTTCGAAAAGTCAAGATTTGTCATACTGAATTTGTTTGTTGTTTAATGTTTATAAACTCAGGAAAATCATTCCCAAACATCATTTTATGATACCTGGGAACTTTTTCCAGACTATGGGGATCAGGAACACCCTTCAAGCCTTATCCCGGGTTGGGTCAGGTGCCTTTTTGTTGGCGACAGGATCTGGTTTGTTACAAAATCATATCGGAGGAGGTTGAGGTTAAATATTTAGGTCATGTTATTTGGGGAGCAGTCAGGATAGTCTGGAGTTATTATTGTTGGGACTTGGAATTCTAGTTATGTGTTTTTTCTTGATCACCTCACCTCATGAAGGGATACAAGTCACCATGGGAAGTTTGGATTTATCTAAGTCCTTTGGTTTTCTTGGTTTGATGATGAATAGGGGAAATGAAAAGAGAGTTGGGTAATAGTCTCAATGAGATCATAGGGCCGGGAAATCCATGTGGAGCCAAGGATATTTCCCTAGAAAACTCTCTGTGATGGTGAAGTGATTGGAATATGGAACCAACCATATGTCCAAGTCACCTACAGAAACTAATTTCCACTCACATTATCTTGTTTTTTTAGTTTTGAAATCTTGGAAGTTCAGTTTTAATGAAATAATGACATGGTTTTAAGAATTGTAATGTTTTTGTGGGATTATTTTCTAATAAATAATGAATGGTTAGATTTATGAATTGGTTGAAATGAATTTTTATAATTGTTTTGAAATTGTAAATGGTGTCTTTGCACCTCTTTTGAAAGTAGGAAATTATGTTAAAGTTGGTTTTGAGAAAGATTTTCCAATAGAGTTTTCTAAACTATTGAAATGTGTTTTAATGGGATAAGATGTTTTGAAATTGATGTGAACATACTGAAAGTGAATTTTCATTTGAATTATTGTTCCTTTATAAAATTTTTTGCAAGATGTAATTTGGGTTGATTTCATGGTTATCGGTTTTGAGAAAAAAGGATGTATTGTTTGATTGTTTTGGCTTTGAAATGTGGAAATAATTTTTGGTTTTAACCTTTTTTATTTCCATGAGAAACCATAAGGATGGGGTTATTTGGGATGATGGATGGTTGATGGAATGCCTGAATGAGTGCGAGGATGGATATGAGGTGGGTGCCCAATGTGGCACGGAAACATGAATATGCGAGGCCCATGGGGTACTATTGGTGAATACTCTAACCGCTGAACCATTTGTTTTAAAATATTTTTTTAAAGGAAAACATCATGTTGTGATGAATTTATTGCGATGGTGTGTATTATGTGTTTTTGGAAAATATTGATGTTGTTGGATGTTTTTGAGTCTAATAACCCCTCATGTTTGAAATGTGTTTTGGGTTTGTGTTTGGTCTATAAGCTGAGTAGAAGGATTGGTTTATACTATATTCTAAGAAATGTTTCTGGACTCCATTATGGTGGTTCCCATCATGTTTTTGGATCTGTTCTGTGGCATGTTTTGACCAATCTACCATCTTGGTTGTTTCCTTGGGTTCTCGGTTTGGATATGGTACACCCCCACTAAGGGTCAGTGCATGACTAAAGTGCAACACCGTATTGTTTCTCTATTGTAAGTAACTCAAGTTGATCAATATAAATAATATTTTTCTAGAGATTTAGAGATTGATTTTACACCATTTCCTTTATTTAGTTTGTATAACCTTTTGTAGTGAGAGTGTTCCCATGAAAGGTTGAAAGATACCTTAGTTATTTAAGTTACCTGATTCATTGAAGGTGGAAGTGGTCTAGGGTTGTTAGTGTGGATGAGTATCTGGATGGTGTCTAAGAAGGCCTATGGGTCCTTCATAGTTAATTTGATGTTGGGGTTTATGTTAAACCATTAGTGTGGAAAATATGGTCATTAGAGGCTATTATGGTCACTTTCTAGATTTCTGTGACGTTTGGGGAAGTTGTATAAGGCCCCCCAATGTATTGTTTCTATTAGTCACTTTGTTTATGTTCAATGATTTTTTGTGTTGCCACATGCTCTTTTGATCATAAAGGTGAAGTTGTACAATTCTATGAGAGTCTCTGTTATATTGGGTGGACGTCTCCCTTGGAAAAATTCAAAATCCTCTATTTTAGAGGAAAGTGTTTGAATGTTCCCTTTTCTTATGTTGTTTCTCACACGATGAAATAAGGTGTGATGTGTGTGCATCTTCTAAGGACTTGTTTTAGTGAAATGTTAGGTTAGGGTAAAGTGAGTTGGTAATGTGTTATATCTTGGTAAACCTATCGGGGATTATGGTGTAATTGTTTGTAGAAACTAAAGTAGAGGTTCTATTTAGGGGGTTTCCAAAGCCTAACTATGAGGCTGAATATGGTTCAATCATTTGAGCTCCAACCATAGGTCCCGGAGAGAAGCTAGCATGTAGTCAAGGGAAATCCCAGGGTCATTTAAAACCTTGTACAAAGTTCTATACTCAGTATAAAATATGGTAATAGTTTAAACCTTTGGTGTTATTATGATTGAGCACATGATTTCTACCTAATTAGTAGTTACCATGTACTAGTAATCCCTGAAGAAACAATGATCTACATAGTTAGCGCATGACTTCCCAAACTGTGCGGACTGACTGTCTGACAATCCCAACTATTTAAATTTGGGTTCTTCTTATTCCAACTGATGATGATCGTTTAAGAAGTATGGTTATTATGGCAGGGAGACCCACTATGATTTAGATGTATGTTCTTCTGGAAATTTCGAATTGAAGTCTACCCCTTATACCAGGGAGTCCGTTCGAGCCTCCCCCTATTAGTGTCCTGATCCTGTCTCTGGAATATTTTGATATGTATCTTATGGTGGGGAGTCCATTTAGTTCTCCCCATACTATTAACTCATATTAGTCCTTGTTCTTGGCATGGAATTAGGTATTCTTGTTTGGAGCTATCTAACTACCTACATATTCCTTGGGTAAACATTGGGATTGGAGAACGCCCAACAGTTTAGGTAAATCTTGGTAAGTGTAACCTTGTTCATTGTTGTTCATTTGGGTAAATTGATATAATCTTGTTTGTATTGAGATTGAGGAGTTTTGTTTTGGGATAAAATGTGAATGTGTTTAATCATTTCAGGAAAATGGTGTAAGTGTTGGTTTGTGGGGATATCCCATTATTAATTGATCACTTGCGGTGTTTTTGCCTTCGGGGGTGAAGCTTAAAAAGGGAGTGAATATTGGTTTATCTATTGTGGTTGGTTGTTTATTTGGACATTTTGTGGATTTCTGGGGTATAAAGCTTTATGGTGGGTAGAATTGTCTCACCTAAAATTTCAATTCTATGGTTTTTTTCTAATCCTCGTTTTGTTCTTAGCTTCCTCTAGATTTCTAAGTGTTCTGGGTTTGGGATTTTTGTGTCTCTTGTGTTATTGACCTTTAACCTTGGTCTTGGGGGTATTTTAGAGTAACTAGACTCCTATTGTTTTAAAGGGATTGTGTGAGGTTGTGGTGTTTTGGAGTTGTCTTTGTGACACTCCTAGTGGCACCACTTGTGGGGTAAGTTGATGAGGTGGTTTGTACCCTTGAGTTCAATGAATATTGGGGTGAAAATGTGGTTTTCTTTTGGGTATTATTTCATCCTATTCTTGGTCTATCATTCCACCTTATTTTACCCCTTGTATTGTCTTCAAATTGGATGAGAATGGATGGTTTTTGAGTGGCTAGAATAGGCCACATGGTTTGGACGCACGGTTCCAAACAGGGCAGACAAACCGCACAAGGGTGTTCTGGTCATTAATAAGGTTTTGAAATTCCATTTTTACCACCCAAAAATAAGTCTAATCATCTCCATTTCTCTCTCATTCTACACAAATAGAAATGGGAGGCCTCCGAGCTCTCTCAATCTCTAATGGAACCCATCTTTGATGGGGTTTTGGTGGGGAAACTCCAAGATTCCTTTATGTAAGTGTTCCTCTCTTCTTTTTGTTCCATTTCCTTAGGTTTTCATCCCTATTTCATGATGTTTTAAATTTTCCAAAAGTTTGGGTTTGATCCTAGGCTTGTAATTGTTATCTTTTCAGTGTAATCTTGAGGTTTTAGGTTTCTCTTCACTTCTTTGTGGTGCGGTGGTGGTGCGCTTGATGTTTTACACCAAGATTTGAGGGTTTTGACACAAAATGTAGCTGATTCCAGGTGTAAAAATTATATGATGAGTTATATTTCTTGGTTTTTTAATATAGCATGTTTCTAATCTATTTTTTGTGGTATAAAAACTATTTTTTATGTATTTGGTTATGCTTTCAATTTTATAGTAGCATTTTAGCTTCAAAATTGTGTTCTTTTCATGTGTGACTCTTAGGGTAATGTTAGGTTGTATTTTATAACACATGAAATTGATTTATTAGTTTTTAAAGGGGATTCCAATTCCATTTTTTTAATTCATTAGTGTCATGTGGGACTTGAATGGGGATTTTGATGGTTTTGAGGGGTAAAACCATGTTTTACTTTTTGAAAGTGGTTGATGAAAAATTGTGTTTTTCCTGTGTCTCTTTTGTGATATTATTTGAGGTATTTTTATAACACCTGAGGGTGGTTCAATAAATTTTTTTACAGATTAAAATTCTATTTTGGATTGGTTTTGTTATAATTTGGTCTTGAATGAGAGTTTTGAAATTGGTTTTGTGTGAAAACCTTGGTTTAACTCTCAGGTTTGTTTTATGAAAATTATAAGTGTTTTATTTGGTTAAAAAAAGTTGGAAAATGGTGTATATGTATTGTTTGGGTGAGTGTGTTCACCTAATATTGGTTTTTGAAAGGTAAAGAGGTGATTTATGTTGTCAAACCTGTTTAGAATGATTTAAAAATTGCTGAAATGTTTTACGAAGTTGTGATGTGGGTGCGAAGCATGTTTGTTGACTATTTTGTGTGAGTTTGATGATAAAATGAAATTTGAAGGTTAGAAGGGTAATGTGTGATATGTGTGTGGGAATTTATGTGAGTTTTAATTCCTTGGAAAGGTTTTATAAATTTTTTTAAATTATTTGTGGAAGTGTTAAAAGAATGTGAGATGTGTTGTGGGCTATTTTGGTGTGAGTATGATTTCAAAATTCATTTGAATGAAAAAGTGGATTTTGTGACTTTTGTTATATAAATGGAGGCTGTTTGGTTAATTTTTTATGTGGAAGTGGTATTTTCATGTGAAAATTATATTTAATTACTTGTTGAACTTGTTTGAGCAGAAGATGGGAACCGAGATATCTAGGTTGGTGGACGTGTATTAGTATGCTAGTGATCCTGTGGGGTTTGGCCTTAGTTTCACGTAGAAAGATTTATGCTTAAAACACTAACTAAACTATGACAATGATGATGATTGGGGACCAATATATTATGGGTATGTTCCCTACTAGTGGCTCGTGCATGATAACAAATATTGTGATGGTTACTCTCACCGAGATATGAGGTACTTGGGACCCATAACGAGCTAGTGCCTAGGGGTTATTTTGTTGTTGCTTGTGCTCATTAGTATAAGGCCCCGTGACTTAAACCTTACTTAATATTGAATTAAATGAATAATTCACGTTGAGGATCTTTTCAGGTTTAGAGTTTTAGAGAATTAGAACATAACTATTACATCTCAAAAGATTACAAAGTAGACACTTCTACAAAGTTTCCATAGAATAAAAAAAACTCTTAAAAAGAAACATGTCTAATTCCATGTTTTATAAAGCATGACTTTCCCTTGATCCCATCCTTGACCCTATTCCACATTATGTCATGTGAAAAACATTTCAAAAAAACTTGGGGTGAGCATAAAAAGCTTAGTAAGGGATACACAAAGAATGAAAATTGTTAGTTTATCAAAACAACAAGTAAACCATGTATACTTTATCAAAGTAATACTTTTCACCTTTATGAAGTAATAAAAACTCTTCACTGAATAAAGTATCATTACTTACCTTTTTGTAACCAAAGGATTAACATAAAACCCATATAAAGAACACATAGAATATATAAAGGTAACTTTGGACATAAACATACTTAAGTGGAATAACCATACGGTTGACTTCCACACATATCACTTAATGGAATAGCCATACGGCCAATTTCCATACATACTAAATGGAATAACCATACGGCCGACTTCCATACCCAATGCATTGGAGGTTATAACGTAACCACCCGTCCTGGTATTCACGGCACCACCTGTCATATGGTTTATAACGTAACCACCCGTTAAAATGTCTAAGTACCAATATAAAATCATAAAACATAAAACCAATATAAAGGAATGAAAACTTTTCCACATTTCAATCACAATATATCATAAATATATTGACATAATAGAATCCTTTATCAAAACCATTTTCAATACCAAAATACATAAAAGAGTATATGGTATTTATTTTATTTTAAAAACATTACGGCTTGTTGAGGAAGCCAGAGACCAATTAATACTCGCGGCGGCGGAAAAGGTCGTTGTCACCGCGTACGTTAAAAAAACATTCCTTTTTGTCGTTTAGTAAAACACTTCGTAGAAAAAGATTTATTTTGTATAAAAGTAAAAGTCAAAGAGGTTTATACACCGTATAAAATAAAGTTGTGTATAAAACGAAATATGCCTCAATGAAAGGAGATTGAGACGAAGTCCCTTACCTTGGGTCCGACTTGACTTGATCGTTCTTTAACGTCCTGAATAATAAACTTGAGTTAATTTATAATTGATTAAGAACCTTTTTAAAGTTAATTATTCTTTTTATATCACTTATTTCCATGTTATAAACATTATGTAACCATTTATGTTAATAATGTTTGTTTTGTCGATATTTGGTTCTTAAGTCGAAAGTGGACTTCTTACAATTACATGTTGTTCATGTGGTCAAAAGTTCTTTATATGCAGAATGAAATTCCTGATTTGGATATCATATATATCATATATATCCAGCATATACATGTATTTATAATATTACATAATCATTTAGAGGTAAGAAATGAAATGCACCGTTCATGGAGACGGTAAGCCGTACGTACGCATGAACGCTACTTTCATTTCTTTGTCATAATAATGGAATTAAAACTAAATGAGTGGTATGTATATTTTAATTCCAGAATTATATTCATCACTTAGATATATCATTAATTATATATATCCATTATATACATGTACTTTTAATAGTACATTACATTTGGGGATAAGAAATGAAAGGCACCGTTCATGGAGACGGTAAGCCGTACGTACGCATGAACGCTACTTTCATTTCTATCTCATACTTTAATGGAAAGAAATAATAATGATATAGAGGTATATTATAATTCCAGTATAACATCATATATAATAACTTTAAATCCATCCTTTACACATCCCACATATGGCATTAACGAATCACATCACTTTTAGGGGCGGTAGTCCGCACTTCCTTAAATGAAGATATCGTGTTTACCCATAATGGAAACCATAAAGGTATGCCAAAAATGAAAAATACAGAAGCTTAAAGAAAACATAAACATATTATATATCATATATAAAAATAGTGACATCATAATGGCCACCCTTGAAGGTGTTAAATGAGTATTGAACAATCATCGTTTCGGGAGGCAGAATTTCGCCATCCACGGAAACCGTATGTTATTTAACCATTTGATGTAGTTGTGTGAGAGTGTAGCTCAAATAAATATTATAACAACATCCTATTATATTTAATATACTGGTGTTGTTACAAAAGAAGTAAATAAAAAGAGTTTAGGGGGTTGGAGAAGCAAAATAAAACAAATGAACAAGAGAGAATGAATTACCTTTAAAAGTGTAACTCCCTTTTGATTTGAGCCTAAAGGCTTCCTTTGAAAGGCTTATTCCCAAAGATAATCCTCTAGGATGAGTAGAGGGATGTGGAGAGAGTAAGTTGGAAGGGGTTGGCCGAGCCAAAGGCTTGAGATGTGTGTGAAATGAGGTAGAGGTGGGGGCCTTTTATAAGAGGGGAGGAGAGGCACTTTTGGAAAGTAAAGAATTATTACATTATTTGAAAATGTGTTTCGGTTTTAAAAGGTCCCACATTGATATAATTCGTGGATAAGGTGATAAGGGTTCGACATCCACTCATACAATTGGTTTTGGCCATGTGTAGGTTTTATATTTTTCATTATCTTTCCATTTTATTTAAATCGTCAAATAATGATGTCATCGCTGCATCATTAATATGTCATAAATAATATAATTTATTTAATGTCTAAAAATTATAAAAAAAATACTATGATATAGTAAATCTTTTTAGATTTCCAATTATTATTTATAATCAAAATTTGGAATTGTATAACCCTACTTAAAAATTGTTTTAGTAAAACAACTCATGTTTGTGTCAATTTAATTTTAACATTAAATAAAAATATATTATATTCATTTTCCAACTAAAGTGGCTCCATGGGGTCCCAAAGTTGGCCCATGGCTTGTCTTGGTCGGCCATGACTCACCCAATAGGTGTAGGACAAGTGTCATGGTGTTTTCACATTCTTATAATATCATTTTTAACTTAAACTACACTAATTACCTCTAATCGCGATTAATGAAAAAAAGTTACTTTTCACCAAAAAATTATTATAATCTCATTGAACCACATTTTACTTCATAATGACAACCATGTATGTCTGATTTTCAAAATTCAATACACATTAGTGGTAAACTTTCATTTAACTGAAAAATCAGTTTGCTTGATTACCACTTAGTGGTTTCACTATTCATCAAAAATTGAAGTTTTTCAGAAAATTACCAAAAATTCACCCTAAGCTATATTTGATATTCCGAATTCAAAAATGGATTCCATTTTACAAAATTCAAAACATATTAGTCACATTATTTAATTTAATAATTAATTCCCGCTGTCAGAGCAAATACCGTGTTTTTATGAAACGATAAGTATCAAAAGATTGACACTAGTTTAAGTCCGATTTCAAAGTGAAATTAAATCCAACGACCACTATTGGATTTAATGGTAAAAATATTTTCTAATTTCACTTTAAAAACAAATCAAAATATAATCTAATCATATAAATAATTTAGATTAAAAAGAGGTTTTGAATTAAAATACAACATTTTACACTATTCATAAAAAAATGATCTTTATCAGAAAGGTACCAAAAAATTACACAAAGTAAATTTTGATGTCCCGATTCTAAAGAAGAGTTATATTTGGTCCAAAATAAAGTATAAGAGTGATCAAAACTATATTTAATGACGGTTCACCATTAAAAGGTGATAAGTGATCCTTTAGTGAAAATTAGAGTATATATGCCCAAAAATTGAACTCTTTCTGTATTTTAAGCCTTTATCTTTTATTGGGTAAATGTATAAACATTTAAAAACATATCTAATCATATTTTAGTTATTTCTATCCATTCCCGCCAGTAAAACAGCTACTTGTTAACTAACATTTAAAATAATATTATTATATTACTTGTGTGCAACATAAGTTTTCAAAGAAACTCATCGTTACGTATCGAGTACGCTATCGAACGTAGAAACCCCTTTTAATTAAAATTAATATTTAATTCGTAAATATTAATAAATATGAAAATTCTTTATTCTTTATTTACATGGGATGTTACATCCTTCCCCCCTTTTGGGAATTGCGTCCTCGCAATTTTATTCACTTATCAAAATATGTGGGGGTATTTATCCCTCATATCATTTTCAGATTCCCATGTTGCCTCTTCAAACATGTGGTTTTTCCACAAAACCTTTACCTGATGAATCACCTTATTCCGTAACACCTGCTCCCTGTGGTCAAGAATCCGAACCGGTTGTTCCTCATAAGATAGATTCTCTTCCAGCTGAACTACCTCTGGACTCAATACATGAGATGGATCTGGCATATACTTTCTCAACATCGAAACGTGAAAAACATTGTGTACCTGAGATAAACTCGGAGGTAAAGCCACTCGGTATGCAACTGATCCAACTCTCTCCAGAATTTCATATGGTCCAATAAACCTTGGACTCAGCTTTCCTTTCTTACCAAATCTCATCACACTTTTCCATTGAGAAATCTTGAGAAAAACATGATCACCTACCTCGAAAGATAGATCCTTCCTCCGGTTATCCACATAACTCTTCTGCCTGCTCTGAGCTATTCTCATGTGTTTCTGAATCAGCTGAACTTTTTCTGTCATCTCTTCTACCAATTCTGGTCCCATCAACTTCCTTTCACCCACTTCATCCCAAAAAGCTGGAGTTCGACACCGCTTCCCATATAATGCCTCAAATGGTGCCATCTGTATACTGGAATGAAAACTGTTATTATAAGAAAACTCAACCAAAGAAAGATGTTGGTCCCAACTTCCCTGATAATCCATAGAACAAGCTCGTAGCATATCCTCCAATGTCTGGATTGTTCATTCTGACTGCCCATCTGATCGAGGATGAAAAGTTGTACTAAAATTTAATTCAGTACCCAACGACTTCTGAAGGCCTTTCCAAAAGTTAGATGTGAACCTGGGATTACGGTCTGATACAATGGAGAGAGGAACTCCATGTAACCTGACTATCTCTTTAAGATACAAACGGGAAAGTTGATCTAGAGAGAAAGTATCTCGTATAGTAAGGAAATGAGCAGATTTGGTCAAGCGATCAAAAATAACCCAGATTGCATTATTACCTCGAGATGTCTTCGGTAATCCAACAACAAAGTCCATGGATATATTCTCCCATTTCCACTCTGGCACTGGTAAAGGCTGAAGCATCCCTTTCGGTAACTGTCGCTATGCTTTAACCTGTTGACATGTCAAACACTTCACAGTAAAATCAGCAATATCTCTTTTCATTCCATCCCACCAGTAATACTCCCGCAGATCTCTATACATCTTATTACTGCCCGGATGAACTGAAAACGGAGAACTATGAGCTTCACATAACCACTCTCTCTTCAACCGTGAATCAAAAGGCACACATAACCTCTTCCCAAACCTCAAAACACAAACACAAACTTATCCAAGAACTCATGGAAAATTTTATTCATAAGGTCCATGAATACAGCAGGTGCATTGGTTAACCCAAAAGGCATAACTACAAATTCATAATGGCCATATCTAGTACGGAACACAGTCTTCGGAACGTCTGCTTCTTTTACTTTCAACTGATGGTACCCCGACCTAAAGTCAATCTTCGAAAAATACCGAGCTCCCTGGAGAAGATACCACTTCATTCGATGGCCCAACATCTGCTGAAGTTGTTGAAGATGATTTCACCACCCCTTTCTGCTTGTAGTCTAACTGCTTCCCATCACTCAAGCTCTTTGTCGGACACTCATTTGCATAGTGACCCATCTCATTGCACTTATAAAATCTTACCGTTGGCTTTTCATTTCCTGCTTGATCATCTTCCTTACAGTTACGAGCAATATGACCAGACTTACCACACCGAAAGCACTTACCAGACTTGGATAAAAATTCTCCAGGATGCATTTTACCACACTTCTCACAGGATGGATATTTGGTTTTCTTACCTCCTTGCTTCTTTGATGAATTCTTCCCCATTGCCTGCCAACTTGACCTCTTATTCTGTTGTTTGTCATAGAACACCTGATCATCGGCAAACTCCATTTCCACCTTCTCCACACATCGAACAAGTTTTTCATAACTTTTGAACTCACGAGAAGCTAAATCCCTTCGATACTTTGGCTTTAACCCTGAGTAAAAATGGTTTATTTTACTATCAAGATCTCGTATGAAGTTTGGAGCATACCTTGCCAATCGAGTGAACTTTTCTTCATAAGCAGCCAATGAATCATCCTCCTGCCTCAATTCTAGGAACTGTTTTTCCATCCTAAGACGAACCACCTTAGGAAAATATTTCTCAAGAAACATACCTTTGAATTCTTCCCAGTGAAGATCCTCAATATCATCACTATCCCTTATATTTTTCACCATCGACCACCACTGATCAGCTTCACTTTCAAAATGGTAAACAGCAAGACTAACCTTTTGATGTTCTGAACACCCCATGACATCAAAAATTTTCGCCAGTGCTTTAATCCACCCTTCAGCTTGCACAGGGTCAGATGATCCTCTGAATGATGGGGGATGTTGCCTCATTAAATGTTCCACCACTGACATGTTCCTCTGCGGTTGATCTGGCTGATCTCGTGCAAGGATACCACCACCATTTATAGCCTGAGTCAACTGTGCCATCACTGCAAAAAACTGTTCAGTTCCGATTCCGACCATCTCAGGTTGCTGATTTGGAAGGTTATCTTCCTCCTGATGTCGTCCCAACATAGCTGCTTTGTTTCCTCTGTAGAAAACCATTCTGAACACATAAATATCTTAGGCGAAGCAACATGGTAATCCGTAAATGCTATATCATTTCAATCATATTATAATTTAACACTTTTCTAACTCCTAAAGTTGTCTAAACCGACCTCTGATACCAACTATAAGGCCTTGTGCCTTAAACCATACTTAATATTGAATTAAATGAATAATTCACGTTGAGGATCTTTTCAGGTTTAGAGTTTTAGAGAATTAGAACATAACTATTACATCTCAAAAGATTACAAAGTAGACACTTCTACCAAGTTTCCATAGAATAAAAAAAAACTCTTAAAAAGAAACATGTCTAATTCCATGTTTTATAAAGCATGACTTTCCCTTGATCCCATCCTTGACCCTATTCCACATTAAGTCCTGTGAAAAACATTTCAAAAAAACTTGTGGTGAGAATAAAAAGCTCAGTAAGGGATACACAAAGAATGAAAATTGTTAGTTTATCAAAACAACAAGTAAACCATGTATACTTTATCAAAGTAATACTTTTCACGTTTATGAAGTAATAAAAACACTTCACTGAATAAAGTATCATTACTTACCTTTTTGTAACCAAAGGATTACCATAAAACCCATATAAAGAACACATAGAATATATAAAGGTAACTTGGGACATAAACATACTTAAGTGGAATAACCATATGGTTGACTTCCACACATATCACTTAATGGAATAGCCATACGACCAATTTCCATACATACTTAATGGAATAGCCATACGGCCGACTTCCATGCCCAATGCATTGGAGGATATAACGTAACCACACGTCCTGGTATTCACGGAACCACCCGTCATATGGTTTATAACGTAACCACCCGTTAAAATGTCCAAATACCAATATATAATCATAAAACATAAAACCAATATAAAGGAATGAAAACATTTTCACATTTCAATCACAATATATCATAAATATATTGACATAATAGAATCCTTTATCAAAACCATTTTCAATACCAAAATACATAAAATAGTATATGGTATTTATTTTATTTTAAAAACATTACGGCTTGTTGAGGAAGCCAAAGACCAAATAATACTCGCGGCGGCGGAAAAGGTCGTTGTCACCGCGTACGTTAAAAAAACATTCCTTTTTGTCGTTTAGTAAAACGCTTCATAGAAAAAGATTCCTTTTGTATAAAAGTAAAAGTCAAAGGAGATTATACACCGTATAAAATAAAGTTGTGTATAAAATGAAATATGCCTCAATGAAAGGAGATTGAGACGAAGTCCCTTACCTTGGGTCCGACATGACTCGATCGTTCTTTAACGTCCTGAATAATAAACTTGAGTTAATTTATACTTGATTAAGAACCTTTTTAAAGTTAATTATTCTTTTTAAATCACTTATTTCAATGTTATAAACATTATGTAACCATTTAAGTTAATAATGTTTGTTTTGTCGATATTTGGTTCTTAAGTCGAAAGTGGACTTCTTACAATTACATGTTGTTCATGTGGTCAAAAGTTCTTTATATCCAGAATGAAATTCCTGATTTGGATATCCTATATATCATATATATCCAGCATATACATGTATTTATAATATTACATAATCATTTAGAGGTAAGAAATGAAATGCACCGTTCATGGAGACGGTAAGCCGTACGTACGCATGAACGCTACTTTCATTTCATTGTCATATTAATGGAATTAAAACTAAATGAGAGGTATGTATATTTTAATTCCAGAATTATATTCATCACTTAGATATATCATTAATTATATATATCCATTATATACATGTACTTTTAATAGTACATTACATTTGGGGATAAGAAATGAAAGGCACCGTTCATGGAGACGGTAAGCCGTACGTACGCATGAACGCTAATTTCATTTCTATATCATACTATAATGGAAATAAATAATAATGATATAGAGGTATATTATAATTACAGTATAACATCATATATAATAACTTTAAATCCATCCTTTACACGTCCCACATATGGCATTAATGAATCACATCACTTTTAGGGGGCGGTAGTCCGCACTTCCTTAAATGAAGATATCGTGTTTACCCATAATGGAAACCATAAAGGTATGCCAAAAATGAAAAATAGAGAAGCTTAAAGAAAACATAAACATATTATATATCATATATAAAAATAGTTACATCATAATAGCCTCCCTTGAAGGTGTTAAATGAGTATTGAACAATCATCGTTTCGGGAGGCAGAATTTCGCCATCCACGAAAACCGTATGTTCTTTAACCATTTGATGTAGTTGTGTGAGAGTGTAGCTCAAATAAATATTATAACAACATCCTATTATATTGATGATACTGGTGTTGTTACAAAAGAAGTAAATAAAAAGAGTTTAGGGGGTTGGAGAAGCAAAATAAAACAAATGAACAAGAGAGAATGAATTACCTTTAAAAGTGTAACTCCCTTTTTATTTGAGCATAAAGGCTTCCATTGAAAGGATTCTGACCAAAGGGAATCCACTAGGATGAGGATAGGGATGTGGAGAGAGTAATTGGGCAGGGGTTGGATGAGCCAAAGGCTTGAGAAGTTTGAGAAATGAGGTAGAGGTGGGGGCCTTTTATAAGAGGGGAGGAGGGGCACTTTTGGAAAGTAAAGAATTATTACATTATTTGAAAATGTGTTTCGGTTTTAAAAGGTCCCACATTGATATAATTCGTGGATAAGGTGATAAGGGTTCGAAATCCACTCATCCAATTGGTTTTGGCCATGTGTAGGTTTTATATTTTTCATTATCTTTCCATTTTATTTAAATCGTCAAATAATGATGTCATCGCTGCATCATTATTATGTCATAAATAATATAATTTATACAATGTCTAAAAATTATAAAAAAAAATACTATGATATAGTAAATCTTTTTAGCTTTCCTATGACTATTTATAATCAAAATGTGGATTTGTATAACTCTACTTAAAAATTATTTTAGTAAAACAACTCATGTTTGTGTCAATTTAATTTTTACACTAAATAAAAATATATTATTTTCATTTTCCAACTAAAGTGGCTCCATGGGGACCCAAAGTTGGCCCATGGCTTGTCTTGGTCGGCCATGACTCACCCAATAGGTGTAGGACAAGTGTCATGGTGTTTTCACATTCTTATAATATCATTTTTACCTTAAACTACACTAATTACCTCTAATCGCGATTAATGAAAAAAAGTTACTATTCACCAAAAAATTATTATAATCTCATTGAACCACATTTTACTTCTTAATGACAAACATGTATGTAGGATTTTCAAAATTCAATACACATTAGTGGTAAACTTTAATTTAACTGAAAAATCAGTTTGCTTGATTACCACTTAGTGGTTTCACTATTAATCAAAAATTGAAGTTTTTCAGAAAATTACCAAAAATTCACCCTAAGCTATATTTGATATTCCGAATACAAAAATGAAGTCCATTTTACAAAATTCAAAACATATTAGTCACATTATTTAATTTAATAATTAATTCCCGCTGTCAGAGCAAATAGCGTGTTTTTATGAAACGATAAGTATCAAAAGATTGACACTAGTTTAAGTCCGATTTCAAAGTGAAATTAATTCCAACGACCACTATTGGATTTAATGGTAAAAATATTTTTTAATTTCACTTTAAAACCAATTCAAAATATAATCTAATCATATAAATAATTTAGATTAAAAAGAGGTTTTGAATTAAAATACAACATTTTACACTATTCATAAAAAAATGAACTTTATCAGAAAGGTACAAAAAAATTACACAAAGTAAATTTTGATGTCCCGATTCTAAAGAAGAGTTATATTTGGTCCAAAATAATGTATAAGAGTGATCAAAACTATATTTAATGACGGTTCACCATTAATAGGTGATAAGTGAACCTTTAGTGAAAATTAGAGTATATATGCCCTAAAATTGAACTCTTTCCGTATTTTAAGCCTTTATCTTTTATTGGGTAAATGTATAAACACTTAAAAACATATCTAATCATATTTTAGTTATTTCTATCCATTCCCGCCAGTACAATGGCTACTTGTTAACTAACATTTAAAATAATATTATTATATTACTTGTGTGCAACGTAAGTTTTCAAAGAAACTCATCGTTACGTATCGAGTACGCTATCGAACGTAGAAACCCCTTTTAATTAAAATTAATATTTAATTCATAAATATTAATAAATATGAAAATTCTTTATTCTTTATTTACCTGGGATGTTACATCCTTCCCCCCTTTTGGGAATTGCGTCCTCGCAATTTTATTCACTTATCAAAATAAGTGGGGGTATTTATCTCTCATAGCATTTTCAGATTCCCACGTTGCCTCTTCAATCATGTGGTTTTTCCACAAAACCTTTACCTGATGAATCACCTTATTCTGTAACACCTGCTCCCTGTGGTCAAGAATCTGAACCGGTTGTTCCTCATATGATAGATTCTCTTCCAGCTGAACTACCTCTGGACTCAAAACATGAGATGGATCTGGCATATACTTTCTCAACATCGAAACGTGAAAAACATTGTGTACCTGAGATAAACTCGGAGGTAAAGCCAATCGGTATGCAACTGATCCAACTCTCTCTAGAATTTCATATGGTCCAATAAACCTTGGACTCATCTTTCCTTTCTTACAAAATCTCATCACACTTTTCCATTCAGAAATCTTGAGAAAAACATGATCACCTACCTCGAAAGATAGATCCTTCCTCCGGTTATCCACATAACTCTTCTGCCTGCTCTGAGCTATTCTCATGTGTTTCTGAATTAGCTGAACTTTTTCTGTCATCTCTTCTACCAATTCTGGTCTCATCAACTTCCTTTCACCCACTTCATCCCAAAAAGCTGGAGTTCGACACCGCTTCCCATATAATGCCTCAAATGGTGCCATCTGTATACTGGAATGAAAACTGTTATTATAAGAAAACTCAACCAAAGAATGATGTTGGTCCCAACTTCCCTGATAATCCATAGAACAAGCTCGTAGAATATCCTCCAATGTCTGGTTGTTAATTCTGACTGCCCATCTGATCGAGGATGAAAAGCTGTACTAAAATTTAATTCAGTACCCAACGACTTCTGAAGGCCTTTCCAAAAGTTAGATGTGAACCTGGGATTACGGTCTGATACAATGGAGAGAGGACTCCATGTAACCTGACTATCTCTTTAAGATACAAACGGGAAAGTTGATCTAGAGAGAAAGTATCTCGTATAGCAAGGAAATGAGCAGATTTGGTCAAGCGATCAAAAATAACCCAGATTGCATTATTACCTCGAGATGTTTTCGGTAATCCAACAACAAAGTCCATGAATATATTCTCTCATTTCCACTCTGGCACTGGTAAAGGCTGAAGCATCCCTTTCGGTAACTGTCGCTCTGCTTTAACCTGTTGACATGTCAAACACTTCACAGTAAAATCAGCAATATCTCTTTTCATTCCATCCCACCAGTAATACTCCGCAGATCTCTATACATCTTATTACTGCCCGGATGAACTGAAAACGGAGAACTATGAGCTTCATATAACCACTCTCTCTTCAACCGTGAATCACAAGGCACACATAACCTCTTCCCAAACCTCAAAACACAAACACAAAATTATCCAAGAACTCATGGAAATTTTTATTCATAAGGTCCATGAATACAGCAGGTTCATTGGTTAACCCAAAAGGCATAACTAAAAATTCATAATGGCCATATCTAGTACGGAACACAGTCTTCGGAACGTCTGCTTCTTTTACTTTCAACTGATGGTACCCCGACCTAAAGTCAATCTTCGAAAAATACTGAGCTCCCTGGAGAAGATACCACTTCATTTGATGGCCCAACATCTGCTGAAGTTGTTGAAAAGGATTTCACCACCCCTTTCTGCTTGTAGTCTAACTGCTTCCCATCACTCAAGCTCTTTGTCGGACACTCATTTGCATAGTGACCCGTCTCATTGCACTTATAACATCTTACCGTTGGCTTTTCATTTCCTGCTTGATCATCTTCCTTATAGTTACGAGCAATATGACCAGACTTACCACACCAAAAGCACTTACCATACTTGGATAAACATTCTCCAGGATGCATTTTACCACACTTCTCACAGGATGTATATTTGGTTTTCTTACCTCCTTGCTTCTTTGATGAATTCTTCCCCATTGCCTGCCAACTTGACCTCTTATTCTGTTGTTTGTCATAGAACACCTGATCATCGGCAAACTCCATTTCCACCTTCTCCGCACATCGAACCAGTTTTTCATAACTTTTGAACTCACGAGAAGCTAAATCCCTTCGATACTTTGGCTTTAACCCTGAGTAAAAACAGTTTATTTTACTATCAAGATCTCGTATGAAGTTTGGAGCATACCTTGCCAATCGAGTGAACTTTTCTTCATAAGCAGCCACTGAATCATCCTCCTGCCTCAATTCTAGGAACTGTTTTTCCATCCTAAGACGAACCACCTTAGGAAAATATTTCTCAAGAAACATACCTTTGAATTCGTCCCAGTGAAGATCCTCAATATCATCACTATCCCTTATATTTTTCACCATCGACCACCACTGATCAGCTTCACTTTCAAAACGGTAAACAGCAAGACTAAACATTTGATGTTCTGAACACCCCATGACATCAAAAATTTTCTCCAGTGCTTTAATCCACCCTTCAGCTTGCACAGGGTCAGATGATCCTCTGAATGATGGGGGATGTTGCCTCATTAAATGTTCCACCACTGACATGTTCCTCTGCGGTTGATCTGGCTGATCTCGTGCATGGATACCACCACCATTTATAGCCTGAGTCAACTGTGCCATCACTACAACAAACTGTTCAGTTCCGATTCCGACCATCTCAGGTTGCTGATTTTGAAGGTTATCTTCCTCCTGATGTCGTCCCAACATAGATTCTTTTTTTCCTCTGCGGAAAACCATTCTGAACACAGAAATATCTTAGGCGAAGCAACATGGTAATCCGTAAATGCTATATCATTTCAATCATATTATAATTTAACACTTTTCTAACTCCTAAAGTTGTCTAAACCGACCTCTGATACCAACTATAAGGCCCCGTGCCTTAAACCTTACTTAATATTGAATTAAATGAATAATTCACGTTGAGGAGCTTTTAAGGATTAGAGTTTTAGAGAATTAGAACATAACTATTACATCTCAAAAGATTACAAAGTAGACACTTCTACCAAGTTTCCATAGAATAAAAAAAACTCTTAAAAAGAAACATGTCTAATTCCATGTTTTATAAAGCATGACTTTCCCTTGATCCCATCCTTGACCCTATTCCACATTAATTCCTGTGAAAAACATTTCAAAAAAACTTGGGGTGAGCATAAAAAGCTCAGTAAGGGAATAACAAAGAATGAAAATTGTTAGTTTATCAAAACAACAAGTAAACCATGTATACTTTATCAAAGTAATACTTTTCACCTTTATGAAGTAATAAAAACTCTTCACTGAATAAAGTATAATTACTTACCTTTTTGTAACCAAAGGATTACCATAAAACCCATATAAAGAACACCTAGAATATATAAAGGTAACTTGGGACATAAACATACTTAAGTGGAATAACCATACGGTTGACTTCCACACATATCACTTAATGGAATAGCTATACGGCCAATTTCCATACATACTTAATGGAATAGCCATACGGCCGACTTCCATACCCAATGCATTGGAGGTTATAACGTAACCACCCGTCCTGGTATTCACGGCACCACCCGTCATATGGTTTATAACGTAACCACCCGTTAAAATGTCCAAATACCAATATAAAATCATAAAACATAAAACCAATATAAAGGAATGAAAACATTTCCACATTTCAATCACAATATATCATAAATATATTTATTTAATAGAATCCTTTATCAAAACCATTTTCAATACCAAAATACATAAAAGAGTATATGGTATTTATTTTATTTTAAAAACATTACGGCTTGTTGAGGAAGCCAAAGACCAAATAATACTCGCGGCGGCGGAAAAGGTCGTTGTCACCGCGTACGTTAAAAAAAATTCCTTTTTGTCGTTTAGTAAAACGCTTCGTAGAAAAAGATTCCTTTTGTATAAAAGTAAAAGTCAAAGGAGTTTATACACCGTATAAAATAATGTTGTGTATAAAACAAAATATGCCTCAATGAAAGGAGATTGAGACAAAGTCCCTTACCTTGGGTCCGACTTGACTCGATCGTTCTTTAACGTCCTGAATAATAAACTTGAGTTAATTTATACTTGATTAAGAACCTTTTTAAAGTTAATTATTCTTTTTATATCACTTATTTCCATGTTATAAACATTATGTAACCATTTAAGTTAATAATGTTTGTTTTGTCGATATTTGGTTCTTAAGTCGAAAGTTGACTTCTTACAATTACATGTTGTTCATGTGGTCAAAAGTTCTTTATATCCAGAATGAAATTCCTGATTTGGATATCATATATATCATATATATCCAGCATATACATGTATTTATAATATTACATAATCATTTAGAGGTAAGAAATGAAATGCACCGTTCATGGAGACGGTAAGCCGTACGTACGCATGAACGCTACTTTCATTTCTTTGTCATATTAATGGAATGAAAACTAAATGAGAGGTATGTATATTTTAATTCCAGAATTATATTCATCACTTAGATATATCATTAATTATATATATCCATTATATACATGTACTTTTAATAGTACATTACATTTGGGGATAAGAAATGAAAGGCACCGTTCATGGAGACGGTAAGCCGTACGTACGCATGAACGCTACATTCATTTCTATCTCATACTTTAATGGAAAGAAATAATAATGATATAGAGGTATATTATAATTCCAGTATAACAACATATATAATAACTTTAAATCCATCCTTTACATGTCCAACATATGGCATTAACGAATCACATCACTTTTAGGGGGCTGTAGTCCGCACTTCCTTAAATGAAGATATCGTGTTTACCCATAATGGAAACCATAAAGGTATGCCAAAAATGAAAAATACAGAAGCTTAAAGAAAAAATAAACATATTATATATCATATATAAAAATAGTGACATCATAATGTCCACCCTTGAAGGTGTTAAATGAGTATTGAACAATCATCGTTTCGGGAGGCAGAATTTCGCCATCCACGAAAACCGTATGTTCTTTAACCATTTGATGTAGTTGTGTGAGAGTGTAGCTCAAATAAATATTATAACAACATCCTATTATATTGAAGATACTGTTGTTGTTACAAAATAAGTAAATAAAAAGAGTTTAGGGGGTTGGAGAAGAAAAATAAAACAAATGAACAAGAGAGAATGAATTACCTTTAAAAGTGTAACACCGTTTTAATTTGAGCCTATAGGCTTCCTTTGAAAGGATTATGCCCAAAGGGAATCCTCTAGGATGAGGAGAGGGATGTGGAGAGAGTAATTGGGCAGGGGTTGGCCAAGCCAAAGGCTTGAGAAGTGTGTGAAATGAGGTAGAGGTGGGGGCCTTTTATAAGAGGGGAGGAGGGGCACTTTTGGAAAGTAAAGAATTATTACATTATTTGAAAATGTGTTTCGGTTTTAAAACGTCCCACATTGATATAATTCGTGGTTAAGGTGATAAGGGTTCGAAATAAACTCATCCAATTGGTTTTGTCCATGTGTAGGTTTTATATTTTTCATTATCTTTCCATTTTATTTAAATCGTCAAATAATGATGTCATCGCTGCATCATTATTATGTCATAAATAATATAATTTATACAATGTCTAAAAATTATAAAAAAAAATACTATGATATATTAAATCTTTTTAGATTTCCGATGACTATTTATAATCAAAATTTGGACTTGTATAACCTTACTTAAAAATTGTTTTAGTAAAACAACTCAGGTTTGTGTCAATTTAATTTTAACATTAAATAAAAATATATTATTGTCATTTTCCAACTAATGTGGCTCCATGGGGTCCCAAAGTTGGCCCATGGATTGTCTTGGTCGGCCATGACTCACCCAATAGGTGTAGGACAAGTGTCATGGTGTTTTCAGATTCTTATAATATCATTTTTACCTTACACTACACTAATTACCTCTAATCGCGATTAATGAAAAAAAGTTACTATTCACCAAAAAATTATTATAATCTCATTGAACCACATTTTACTTCTTAATGACAACCATTTATGTAGGATTTTCAAAATACAATACACATTAGTGGTAAACTTTCATTTAACTGAAAAATCAGTTTGCTTGATTACCACTTAGTGGTTTCACTATTCATCAAAAATTGAAGTTTTTCAGAAAATTACCAAAAATTCACCCTAAACTATATTTGATATTACGAATTCAAAAATTAAGTGCATTTTTACAAAATTCAAAACATATTAGTCACATTATTTAATTTAATAATTAATTCCCGCTGTCAGAGGAAATAGCGTGTTTTTATGAAACGATAAGTATCAAAAGATTGACACTAGTTTAAGTCCGATTTCAAAGTGAAATTAATTCCAACGACCACTATTGGATTTAATGGTAAAAATATTTTCTAATTTCAATTTAAAACCAATTCAAAATATAATCTAATCATATAAATAATTTAGATTAAAAAGCGGTTTTGAATTAAAATACAACATTTTACACTATTCATAAAAAAATGAACTTTATCAGAAAGGTACCAAAAAATTACACAAAGTAAATTTTGATGTCCCGATTCTAAAGAAGAGTTATATTTGGTCCAAAATAAAGTATAATAGTGATCAAAACTATATTTAATGATGGTTCATCATTAAAAGGTGATAAGTGAACCTTTAGTGAAAATTAGAGTATATATGCCCTAAAATTGAACTCTTTCCGTATTTTAAGCCTTTATCTTTTATTGGGTAAATGTATAAACATTTAAAAACATATCTAATCATATTTTAGTTATTTCTATCCATTCCCACCAGTACAACGGCTACTTGTTAACTAACATTTAAAATAATATTGTTTTATTACTTGTGTGCAACGTAAGTTTTCAAAAAAACTCATCGTTAGTACGCTATCGAACGTAGAAACCCCTTTTAATTAAAATTAATATTTAATTCGTAAATATTAATAAATATTAAAATTCTTTATTCTTTATTTACCTGGGATGTTACAATTAGTTACTTTGTTCTTAGCATCGAAATACAGTATGGTTAGCTGGAAATTATTTTGTAGAATTGAAATTTTTCTTAAAAGGGTTTATTCTTTAAAATATCCCACCTGAAAACATTTTTTATTTAAAGTTTCATATCTTAGAAATTGTAGACAACATTTCTTGTTTTTAAAACATTCATTCTTTTATTCTCTAAATGTTTATCACTTGGAATATCTTAGCATTGGTATCCTAATGGGATTTTTATGACACCCTACTTAAACCAATGGGTTTAAGTAAAATAAGTTATTTTTGTCCTAGGTTTGGTTACAGTTCTTAGTGCCGATTGTTTGGGTTTTAGCAGGTCCTTCGCGGTGTTGTCTTGTAGAGATGGCTTGAGGGAGGTGCCTTTTTCCATTAATATGGTTCATGGGATGTTCATTGTGGGTTTCTATGGTTGTTTTAGTATTTTATAATTGTTTTAATCAACATAATTCAATTTTGGTTTTTTTTAAAAGATGGTTTGTTTTGAAAAATCCAGATTTGTCAAATTGAATCTGTTTGTTGTTTAATGTTTATAAACTCTGGTAAATCATTCCCAAAATTCATTTTATAAAACCAGGGCACTTGTAATAGACCATAAGGATTAGGAATTCACTTCTGTCCTTGTCATTGGCTATGTCGGGTGTAGGTTTTGATGGAAACCAGATGTGTTTCATGACATCATTTCTTCTATCCAAGATGTAAATAGTGGTGGATGATTAATTATGGGTCAAGGATTCTATAAAAATAATACATTTATAGAAACTTCCTACCAAAATTATGTTTCTCCCACTTCTTCAACACTATTATCACTATTTGTTCCATCATTAAAAAAAATACTTATCGAAATCCAAATTTTAATGCATATTTAAGATATTATCTAGGTTTTCTTATTCTAAATAATTTGGAATAGGCTCAATTTCATGGGGAAGACCTTATTCATCCACTCTTGAATGTCTATATCTTCATACAACTGGAATTTATTATTATACAATAGAAAAATAAACATATAACTCTAATACAGTACTATCTAACCATTGAGAAATAAATTTATTGCTTTAATCCACTACACATCAGTAACTAGTGGACAAGCTAGATGCCATAGTGTGGCTGAGAATTGGAAATGTCTATAGATCTTAAAAGTGATCTCTTGACGCGGTCCCAGATTTTAGCAACCATGAATTTTGTATTAAAGTTCACCTAGGGTTATACAATCAGATTTTCTAACCACTGTTTTTGGTTATGTACTATAATAAGCTCCTTGCTCAGTTTGAATGGCCTCCCTGTAGCAGTACACACAGGCAAACATGACTCTCTATGTCAAAAATGTGTTTTGATCTAGATTATGATATTGTAACTAATATTTACAATTATTCTTGACCACATAATATTTATTATACGGAAATTTTAAAATTTATTTTTTATTCCTTAAAATATGATACTAATGTTTCATTATATAAAATTTTATTAGAATATAAGTCACATAATTTTTTGGAAGCTAAGGTAAAAAGAAGCGAAAACATCAAATTCGTTTATTTTTCATTGATAAAATGAAAATTATGATCATATAAAGTGAAATAGAAAATAAAAAACAATAAATAAAATATGAATTATTAAAAAAATGTAACAAACACCTTTCTATTATTCAAAATAATATAGCTTGGATGAGATGATCATCACTTCAGGATGAGGTAAAATTTATATTATTTTCAATTGGTATCTTAAAAACAACTATGAATGGTATGTACTTAACTTTTTAATTTTGAAATTATTTCGGCTTTCTAATAACATATCTTATATGTCATTATAAGGCCTAAAGATTATTAAAATTATAATGTCATGTACAAATCATTCAAAGATGTTATTAAACTAGAAATTGAAACTAAGTTGGATTTTACCTCATGTACGAAGTGAGGTTTATCTCATCCAAACCATGTTCTATTGAAAAATTTCATGTAATTTCTTATATATTTTAAAGAATTCATGTCTTATTTAATTCATTTGTTCTTCTCTATTTCACTTTATATGATCAAAATTTCCATTTTTGAAATGATAAATATGGTTATCTAATCATTTCATGTATTAATTTTTAATCCTAGGTTATTCATTAATTAATCAATAGTTAATCACTAATAATAATTACTATTATTTGAAAATTATATAATCTTTATGATACTAATATTTTAGAACATATTCTTGTATTCTAATGAATAATAATAATTTTTCTTTGTATTGTTTTTCTTATCAATTTCATTTTATATGATCATAATTTTCATTTTATTATTGATAATATAATAATTTGATGTTTTCTTTTCTAAGTATTTATAATGATTTATTAAGAAAATATAAATCACTTAAAGCATATCCGTCGGGAGTGTAAAACCAGGAGTGCAGCAAGGCCCATTTTTATATACTAGGTTACCCCAAGTCAAGCCCATAACACCTTGTCAGATTTGTTACTCCTAGGTACATCTATGCTAGAGCCATATCTACTTGTTTGTATCCATAAAGAGATTTTATTTCTTAGATAAACACATAATATTTATGCTACAAAATTTTTAGAATGTTTAATTCTAATTTATTTATTAGTTAATCTATACTTAATCATTACTAATAATAACCATTATTTCCAACTAGATATATCTAAAAAAAACTACTTAATAAATACAATATTTAGAAGTAACTATTATATCTTATAAATTACATATTTAGACCTAACAAAAAGTAATCAAAATAAATAAATAAATAACTTTTAATTAAATAAAAAATTACCTCTAAATTATGATTTGAAAAAAACTGAGACTTCTTTTAGGAAACCGAATACACCACACATGAAAAGGACTTTTTTAGAGAGAGAGTAGATATAAAATGTAGAGATATTAGTGAAATTGGAATTGAGGAGAACTGGGGGGGGGGGTTCCTTTTTATAAGGCATTAAAGCAAAGGCATCAGGGAGGGTTCTACCTTTCAGCTTTATGCTAGGTGAAAGGTGACACCCCCACTACCGCCATTCGCATTTCCTTTATGAAAAAGGCGGTAACCCCCCACCACCTTTTCCCTGATATCGATATGGGGAAAAGGTGGGGGCGGTGGCCGCCCCCCTGCGACCTTTTGACTGAACCAAAAGGAAGTAGTTGGCTTGCTGCCAATCAAGAGTATATTTAAAAATATTTTTAACCTACACATTTTAAAAAATTAGAAATCTCATAAAAAATCTCTCATTCCACCACACCACATGATTAATACATCTCTCATGGAACTCTTCTACATTCCACATTTACTATGGTGGTGGTGCCTCATCATTAGTGTTGCTTATAAATACCATGAGTTTCCCCATCATGAATGGAAGAAAGAACAAGATAAAACTGGCAGATTGAGTTTTGAAAGAAAATGGAGAACTGTGGGCTTAGCTTATATTTTTGGAAACTTCAAAAAGGTTCTTAGGTAAAATTTAAGCCCAAAAGTAATAACCTGGAAGAATGAATATTCCCACATGATATATCTTCATGATAAAAGGTCGCATGATTTGTCTTCATGATCGAAGCCTTTAAAATAATTCTCTATGAGACTCTATGGATGATCATAACATGGTTTCCTGATATTGGCATCATTTTAGGGCTAGATATGGACATATTATGCGACCACATAATTGTAATCTCCCACGAACCACTTTATGTGGAACACCTTATAAAAGGAACCTTACATGATTTTTTATATGGATCACCACACACAGATCATCTCATGTGTTCACCATATGTGATCTACCTTTATCTCTTGGTCTGGTACTATGTGGTCACATTAAAAATTTTTCATACACTTTCAAGGATTTCTAAAAGACCCATCCTCCAAAAATCTAGTTCCTCAAAATGTTATTCCTCCTCCCATACCAATGGTTCAATATATTTCAATTTAATAAATTGAGAGATGACAAAACTATTTTTTTGGATCCATATAATAATAAAAATTTAACATAAAAATCCTACATATCCTCCTTTATCCAAGGTCAAAACCCTATAATGGCTAATTTAAACCTTCTATGAGGCCACCTCATACACCCGACCAGGGCATGTTCCCTAAAGTGAACCCTTTTAGTCATGGATTAAATTGTTAAAAGGAGGATCCAGAATTATCCAACTCTAGGATAGGTAGAACCCTATAGGGAATCACAATCAATGATTCCCTTGATAACATTGGTGCCTATAAGTTGGATTATATAATTTTCTCTCCAATATCGATGATGGAATCCATCTTAGAGATAGCCATTGACATTTTCTTAGGACTTTATATCCCTCCTACCTTCCATACCCTCTCATATATTCAGTAGTGTACTAAGAGTATCCTCTTCACTATAGTCCTCCTTCTCAAGTGTAAGCCCAAAAATATCCGAATGGGGTTACTATTTAATCATAAGACCCAATTTTTTTATTTATTTAGTGTTTTTATCTTCTATTATTTCTTTTTTTTGCACATTAAAAATGAATTTTGTGGGATTAGAGATAATTGTTGATTATGATATGGGAATAATTAATACATTCACCAGAAGCCCCTTTATTAAGTGTAATCCCTAACACATCTTTAATCATGGGCCTCATCCTTAGCTGTAATCCCTAATAACTATTACATATCCGTCTCAAAGGGATATATTTCTTGTAATACATTCCATTCAAGGGATATATTCCGAATGAAGTATATATAGGAATCCACCCATATGAAAAGTTCCCACAAAATTATTTGTTTTCATATCTTTCACGAAACATAAGTCCTCATAAAATAATTTTAAAATATATTGATAACATTATAGTTGAATTATGTTAAAATGTATGACCATTTTCATATCTTATAATATTAAATATGATTACAATGTTCTAACACATTACCTTAGACTATGAAACTAGAACTATGTGGGATTTGATTCTTGTCTCCAATAGTATGCATATAATGCCTCTTGAGGGACAAAATCTAATATCCCTAGATCTCCATTGTTTTCTAAGATCCCCCATTGGGAAATAATCTAATAACATCCATTGTACCTCACAAGGATATATCCCAAATGACATTAAGGGACTACCTAGATGTCTATATTCCCTAATGGTATATTGCTATTTCATTTATTAGGATATCTTCCTTAGGCAATCATATTGTACTTGGTGGGTCATGTTCCAACAATGAAAATCATCCTCATAACTCATAGTACCTTGTCACTTTTGAAACCAAAAAATCCTTATTAGTCCATATTCCCTTTGAGGCTAACTGAAAAAGGTTGACCATGCATATGTCCCACATTGATCATTGCTAAGAACCCTCCTCCTATAAATTCCATTTAACATAACTTTAAAATTATTGGAATTTATACTTTTCAGATCACCTTAAAAGGTACGATGTCTCCTCCTATGTGGCTCTAAAATATGTGAGTTTTTATTTCTATAACCAAGATAATTATAAATTATAATTAATAGATCCAATCCAAACACCAAAACACCGATTCTCTTACAAGATGGCATTAGATTAAAGAGTTCTTGATAACACAAATTAAAATTAAATAGGTTACCTTCAACCCAAAATGGAGGATATAGAGAAACATTATTGCATAAAAAGGTGATTCTACTCACTCACACCAACAATCTATCGACCATCATTCATGTGGATAACTGGAAGTGTTATTAATATTACATGGTAATATTCATGAACATGTATTAATGATATAAGATAGTATTAGAGTTTAAAATCATCCACCCAAAATGGGTGTGATTTTCCTGACCTCAAGTCCTATCAGTTCGATGTGAATTTGTGGAGTCGTCGGTGTATCTCAGCGAAGACCATCCTTCTATAAAAAGGAATGTTGGGTGGCAATAAACAACCTACATATAATTCAAAATGAAAAAAATTTAATGGATAGAAAAATTACAATTAAAAGGTTTATAACTAAGTAGGAATAAGACTAAATGTATGTATTGTATTTTATAAAATGATTGGATACTAATAATATAGATGTGATATTGAGTTGCCATGTTATTTCATAAATTGACTATATTTGATATTTATTATTATTTCTACATTAGGTTTCAATAGATCTGACAACTCCAATGAAACATAGTGTAAATTAGTAAGGAATACAATATCCAAGACCACCATGAAAGATTTTTAAAATAATGAAAAAATGGAAATAAAGAAATTATGAATGTTTTCATAACACTATTTCTTTCACTACACCATCTTAAACCATCATTTTATGGTTTTGATGAAGATCACCAAGAGGTAGCCATAAAAATATATAACATATATAACTGTATCAAATAAATATCCTTATGATATATGCACTAATATACTCTAAATTTCATGGTAAAAAACGTATGATATGGTCAGTCATATGTTATGATATTCATTGGTAATAGCAAGAAATTATAGAATATAATATCTATATGTCATAAAATATTTCATATCTACATTTTATCTTATGAATGAGGATTTAGAGAATATCTAATTCAATGTGATGGAGATATACACTTATGTCTCTATCATATGCTACCCCAACTTTATATAAATTTTAAAAAAATAAATAAATAATTCATTTGTGACAGGTAGGAATTAACCACATGTCAATCTGATTGATGGTGTGGTCGGTATATCAAAAAATATCCATTTTCATTTATAATGGAAATTTTAGTTCAAACGATGCTTCAAATATTTGAAACCAAGTAGAAAAATATATATTGAGATAAATATTTAAGAAAATGAGTGGTTATTCATTTATGACATGTTGGAATTAACTTCACATTAATTTGATCTATAATGACTCCCCATATAAATAAAATTTAATATTTTCATTTAAAAGTGAAATTTTATTTATAAACACATGGAACATGTTAAAAACTAAGAAAAAAATCCCATATTATCTTAATAATTTATAACAATTTTTAATAATTAATTTGTGACATTTTGGAATCCATATCACATCAATGAGACACATTGTGTGGCTAGTAAGACTGAAAGTTTTAGTTTCCTATTTAAAAGTGATATTTTAGTTTATAATGCATGTCATAATTTCAAAACCAATAAAATGAACTCATATTGAATTTATATTTTATAAAAAATATATGTAATTCATTTGGGGAATATAAGAATTATCCCCACATCGATCTGATGTATGGTGTGGTTGATATGACTAAAAGTGAGTATTTTCATTTAAGTTTCATTTCAGTTAAAAATGCATGTTATATACTTAAAAATAATAGGAAACCCTCATATGATCAATTAATTAATTACTATAATGACCAGTAATACATTTTTGACAAGTGAGAATTAACCATACATCAATATGACACACGGTGTGGAAAATTTGACTAAAAGTGTATGTTTTCATTTTAATGCGACTTTTTAGGTAAAAATGAACATAACATATTCAAAACTAAGATAAAGACTATAATTTCATCCATATATTAGATTTTCTTTACAATTAAGTTTATGACCTATAGGAATTAACCTTAATTAAATCAAGAAGAGAGTGTGTTAGATATGATTAAAAGTGTTTATTTTCATTTAAAGTGTCATTTTAGTTTAATACACACAAAAAACACTAAAAAAATAGAAAGAAACTAATATTTTATTTATATTTTAATAAAAATATTTACAATTAATTTTTGATGTTTTGAAATTAACTACATATCAATTTAAAATATGGTGTGGCTGGCATGATAGAAAGTGTATGTCTTTGTTTTTAAGTGTTATTTTAGTGAAAGGAACACATCATATTCTTAAAACTGAAAAATTTATTTATATATGTGATTATTACTTTAGTAAAAATAACTATAGTTTATTTTTGATGCTTAGAAAATCACCACACATAAATCTAAACCGTGGTGTGTTCGGTATAACTAAATGTGTATGTTTTCATTTAAATATGAAATTTTAGTTTAAAACATGTGTCCCAAATAAAAAATCTAGAAAAAATTGAATGAATGTATTGATACATGAATAAAAATATTTATAATTCATTTTTGAAGTATAGAAATTTACCTCAAGTCAATCAGAAGTATGTTGTGTTCGGTTTTATTAAAAGTGTGTGTTTTCATATAAAATTGAAATTTTAGTTTAAAAAATAAATCAAATACACAAATTTATAAAATTGAATCATATTGTGTTTATACTTTAAAAAAATTCTATTAATGCATTTTTTATTTGTAGTAATTTTTCACACATAATTTCAACACATGCTGTGGGTTATATGATTAAAAGTGACTGTTTTCATTTGAACACCTCATTTTTGTTCAAAGAACATGTCACATACTCAAAATTGTGTAAATTAACATTGATTGTGTTGATAATTTATGAAAATCTTTGATAATTTATTTTCTCATGTTTGAATAAATCAATATTTAGTTTGATTGATAAAGTTTTCATAATGACTAAATGTACATGTTTTCATTCAAAAATTGAAGTTTCGTTTAAAAAGCACATCAAATACTCAGAAATAATAAAAATAACTCATATTTTTTTAATTATTTATAGAAAAGATCAATAATTAAATTATTTGCATATAAGAGTTAACCAGATGTCAATCTGGCATACTGTATAACTGATATGACTAAAAGTTTTTGTTTTTATTTTAGAATGGATTTTTTTTTCAAAACACACATGACATACTCAAAATTTGGAAAAGTTGGTTTGGTTTTATTTATATTTTCCGAAAAACATTGATAATTCATTTTTGTTGTGTATAAATTAAACTCGTGTCGATTTGGAACATAGTGTAATGAATATGAATGAAATTAAGTGTTTTCATTTAAAGATTCCATTTTACTTCAAAACACATGTTAGATACTCCAAAATAAACAAAAAAACATGGATTATCATGATACTTTCGGATAAATATTTATAGTTAATTTTTTTGTGTTTTGGAATGAATATAACATTAATTCGACACATGGTGTGGTTGGTGAGCCAGCAAGTGTGTGTTTTCATTTTAATGTGACATTTTAGTTCAAAACAAACGTCACACACTAAAAACTAAGAAAAAACACTCATATTATAATGATAATTTAGAATGATAAAAAATTATTAAATTATGAATGTTTGAATAAATAATATATCATTCAAATTTAAATTTATAATGGATTATATAACATTTAAATTTTAATTTTTTTATTAACAATTAATAAAATAAGCACAATTTTTAATACAAAAACACATTTCTCTCATATGTGGCTTGGTTGATCATTGAAGAACACCTGCTATGAAAGTTTATTTATCATGTTGGTTGTAATTATCTTTGTTTGTAATTTAATTTTACATCAATTTAGTTTTGTGTTTTTGAAATTCATTAATGTAATATTTTTCTTGTAATGATAGTTTAATGTAAATATAATTTTTTTTTTATAATTTATGTAATATTTGTATTAAAATTTTATTTTTTTCATTCTACAGAGTGCTATAAATATACATGGAGCTATGCTATAATAGCTAATAATTAATTTTATATGTTCTAAATATAACACATAAAAAAGAATCTTTTATCAGTGCTATAAAACATAGTGATGAAGATTGGTAATATTTATGATAAAAAACATAACAATAAAGAAACAATTTAACAAAACATTTTTTTATCCATGATAAAGAATGCATTTATTAGTTTTTAGTTATTATAAAAGTGTCTTTATTTTATAATTTCTTAGGAAATTAGTTCCATTTTATAAAAAATAAAAGAAATTTCCAGATATTTTAAATGCATTATTTATAGTAGTTTTGATTACATTGTCTTACTACACCAAGATAACATTTTTTACCCACATACAATAGAATGTAATATCCATGTAATTCAATAATCATAAGGAATTACAAGTCTCCATATTAAAATCTATGTCCAATATAAATGATATTATGAAAACCTACGTAAAGTTTCCCAATAGATTCACAACTAGGATGATAGAGGTCGAGGGAAGACCCTGGTCTAGAAAATATTTTCCATCCATATAAGAATATATATATTAGTTTTTGGGAATCTTCCCCCCAAGGATAATCCCAATATTTCTAACATGATTAAATTCATCAATTTCAAAATTTATTTTATGGACACATACTTGTGGAAAAAGAGAACATGATTTAGTGGAAAGGTCCTCCCTCCACTTCCAACTAAATAGAAGTAATACTACATTCCATGTTGGAACTTCCCCATGTCCAAAAATATCCAAAAATAAGTTGGGGTGAATTTATTTTTAAATGGGTACAATGAGGTCCAAATAATGAAACACTTGAATCTAAATTTCTGAATTAAACCAAAGTCTAGGGAAGTCACACCACTAGCACCATTATCAGCATGCCTATGGCTAACATAAGGTCATTAGTATTTTGTAATAACCCCAACTCTAGTAACCCAGAGTCAATATCCACTTTATTACATTGGTATAAAATATAATGGATCAAATCACAAAAAAATTTGATAAGTTTATCAGTATTGAAGAATAACAAATATATAATATTCCTATTTAATATTGAAAATAATATATATAACACAATAAAAGTAAATAATCTACATCCTTGTAGCTCATTAAAATATTACTTCTTTATATCACAGGAAAATGAAAAATAATATGGGTAATATCAAATGATTAGTAATAATTTTTACAGTTGAATTTATAATGAGAAACTAAGGAATAGTCAATATAAGGATGTAGATAAATTAATCCACATTCCAATTATTCAATAACATGAGAAAAAAATACAACCATGTATAACATCAATGTAGTAACCTCAGTGATAATAATGAATACATTCAAAATGAAGGAAATGCATAATGTAAAATTTGTTTATCAAGGCCTTATGCTAAGATATTTTCAAATATGGGTATGAATACTTCAAAACTACGTTTAATAAGGCCAACTAACTACTTTTTATCATAAAACCAATTAATGAATCAAGGGGTTATCTATAACGGATCCCTGCTTATAATTTCATTTCCAATGCATTCATAGTATTCATAATGATCAATTTAATTCATAAAAAATAATCCATATCAACAAATATATATATTGAGTAAATAATACACAACATAAATATTCCATATTCAATCAAATTACATAATTTTTTAAAACAATATATGTATATATAGTTTAATTTTTAGTTAATAAGATTATCTGTGATACAAAGGATATGTATATTTATAATTAATCTATTGTCTAATGAAATTGGATCAAGAGAAATTAAATGTATCCAAATAATTTTGACAAATGAAAAATAAATAAAAGAGAGGATATATGAACATAAATTAATTAGAAAAGTATATTTTTTAATAAAACCAATTTTTTTAGAGAAAATAAAAAAATATAAGAAAAAAATTAAAAAATAAATTTTTATTAATGAATTTACTTTTTAAAACTATGGGAAACATTTATACGAAGCTGAATAATGTTAAATTATTAAAGAGGTGAGAAAATATATTAATTCCATAAAGGTTAAAAAGAATAATCACTTTTAATTTTTTTAAAATAATGTTGAAAATGATCTTTTTGAAAAGGTTCCTTTCAAACAATATAAATAAAGTAAAATGAGACATATTAATTTATTAATATATTATTTAATCAAATAAAAATTATTTGGTAATTTTTTTTAGAAAAATATATATATGTAAAAAATATATTTCCGACCAAGAAGATAAAGAAGACCACATTTTATTTTAAAAAATTATTTTCTTGATTAATGTTTCAAAGATAAAAAAAGTTTGTAGAAAACATCGAAACTCATTAAATATCTAAAATATAAGAGAGTATATATAATTTATAAAGGATGTATTACGATTTTCCTTTAATTAAAATATATGAAATCTAAAAAAATGAGATTGTAAAATAAATTCTTACCTATTTTGTAACTTTGAAAACTGTAACCCCGTGAAAGAGTAAATTCAAATTGAAACATTAATTACCTTGGATAAATAGAGATTCACGTTATATTCATTAATGGGTTAGTATATACACCACATAAAATAAAATAGTTCATTATATGAAATATGTTTCAATGGAGTGTAAATTGATATGTAATCCCTTTCAAAGATCGTATCATTAAATTGAGAATTTTTTAATGAAGTGATTATGTGTAAAAAATATAAATAAAAAAAAATTGAAATACAATATAAAACAATTATAGTTAATTTTTCAAATAATCTTGAAATAACATATTCAATAAAGCAGTGACATAACCCAAGGAATACAAATTGAGTTGAAAACGCCCTTTCAACACATTTCCACTTAAATGAACATTATTTAACCTCATGTATAATTAATTTATATTTATTATAATTACATACATGAACCATAAATATATATAACACCACAATATTTTACAATACGTATCCTCTTAAATGAATTCAATTTATTTGATATCTTATATTTCTTGCAACACTGAGCTTAAATAAACTGTGATATACTATTAGATATTAATATAGAAATTGAAATATTAATGTAACCGTTAGGAATATTAGTGTTGAAATTAGAATAATAACCCCAAAAATTAAAGTTTAACTAAAATTTTGGTAACTCTTAAATGAAAATATGTTATTCTCATATGAGGTAATAATAAAATAAATTTTTAAAAATCGATAAATTAAGTGTTTGAATTTTTGTGAAACGTAATTGCTTATTTACAATTTTATAATTAATATAAAAATTTAAAGAAAATTTATTTTCATAAAATAGTTTAAAAAATAAATATTTTTTATATTTTAATTTTAATATAATTTTATGAGACCATAATTAATTTTGACAAGGTTCACAAAATCAGTTATCATATTAAAATTAGTATTTTTCAAATAAATTATAATTCCAATTAAAAATTAAAATTTTCACATTTGGAAAATTATTTTAATAAATTAGAGTCATTTTTTAAATAAATACATTGATAATTGTTTTAGATTAATTTTTGAATTTTTTTTGAAATAATTGATTTTTTGGAGAATAGTGAAATACTATAATTTACGGTATTTAACATTATAAGCCACATACATGATTTTTTTGACATTTATGATGTAAGAACCCATTATGTCAAACTAAAATGCTCATGTTAATATATTTATTCATGGTAATCAAAACTGTTGATAGTCTTTAGCCAAAATAATAATTAAATTAATAAAATAATATAAAACACTCCTATCCTCTCCCAATAAATACAACCCCTCACCACCCTATATATTCAGACCTTCTATGACATTAATATTTTATAAATTCTACCCAATTAACTTCCCTATCATCTTCCCTATATCTAAGACCTTTTGTTCTTTCCAAAATATCAAATCCATGTTCCTTAATGAGGTTCCCAAAGGAGACAATATTCAAGAGGTAACATCCTTTTCCTTTCTCTTTTACTTTCCCTTATTTTCTTATTATTTAATCACACCATATCCAAAGTGAAATTATAACTCCAGTATCATATATATAATAAAATTTTATTATGTTAATGAAATATCCATCATCAAATCTCTTCTCTCCACCTTTTATTCTAAAATTGGAAACATCATCTGTGACGTGTCAATTCACCACCATTATGAATGACGAGTTTTCATTTTCTATTACCACCATAAAGGTTCTTCATGAAACCATTATTATAGTAAAATTATATTTTTATATTCATATTAGAAGTTCTATATTGGTTTAGAACAAACATAGAAATATAATATTAAATAAAATGATACAAGTTCATGATGGTATAAAATTGCAAAAATAAATTAAAACATTTTCATCAACATTTCTTCTAAAGAGTCTTACTAATTACATAAAACCAATTGATATATTATAAAATTTAAACTTATTTATTTTCATTAATTCTAAATAATTTTACTTCTGGAGTTTTTATTAAATTTTACAAGAACTCCCATAATTATACAAAAGGGAACTGACCCTAAAACAATGAAACAAACGATCCAGAAACAATAATCTTACAAATTATAACTTATCAGAATGGAAATAAATGAAATAAATAAAATTATAATAAATAGAATCCATTTTAATAGGTTCTGATTTAAGTAATTAATTAATCTAATTTTATTATCCAAGAAAATTATGTACAAGTGAAGAATGCTTTCGAACATAATGTAAGGGGTTTCTGATCTCACTTTTATTTCAATGAGATATGCCTGATTCACCACTTATTTCTTGTGTTTTGTAACATCCCAGGTATATAAAGAATAATACATTGTCATATTTATTAATATTTACGAATTAAATATTAATTTTACTTTAAAGGGGTTTCTATGTTCGATAGCGTACCCGATACGCAACAAAGAGTTTCTTTGAAATCTTACGTTGCACACTAGTAATAAAATAATATTATTTTAAATGGTAGTTAACACGTAGCAATGTATTCGAAGGAATGAATTGAAATAACTAAAATATGATTATATATGTTTTTTTAAATGTTTCTACATTTATCCAATAAAAGATAAATGCTTAAAATACGAAAAGAATTCAATTTTAGGCATATATACTCTAACATTCACAAAAGGTCGACTTATCACCTTTTGATGGCGAACCATATGTAAATATAGTTTTGGTCACTCTTATATATTCTGTTGGACCAAATAAAATTCTTCTTTAGAATCAGGACATCAAAATTAACTTTGTGTAAATTTTTGGTATTTTTCCGATAGAGTTCCTTTTTTAATGAATAGTGAAAAGTGTTGTATTTTCATTCAAAGCCTCTTTTTAATCTAATTGATTTATATGATTATATTATCTTTTTAATTGGTTTTAAAGTGCAATTAGAATATATTTTTACCATTTAATCCAATTGAGGTCATTGGAATTAATTTGACTTTAAATCGGACTTAAACTAGTGTCAATCTTTTGATACTTTTTATTTCATAAAAACACGCTATTTGTTTTGACAATGGGAATTAATTATTAAATTAATTAATGCAACTTTTATGTTTTGAATATTTTAAAATAGACATTATTTTTGAATTCGGAATATCAAATACAGCTTAGGGTGAAGTTTTGGTATTTTTCTGAAAAACTTCAATTTTTGATGAATAGTGAAACCACTAAGTGGTACTTAAAAACTGATTTTTCGTTTAAATGAAACTTTACCACTTCTGTGTTTTGAATTTTAAAAATCCGACATACATGGTTGTCATTAAGAAGTATAATGTGGTTCAATGGGATTGAAATAATTTTTGGTGAATAGTAACTTTTAAGTTTTTAATCGCGATTAGAGGTAAATAGTGTAATTTAAGGTAAAAATTATGTTTTAATAATATGAAATGACAGAGACATGTGTCCTAACATTATTGGATGTGTCATGGCCGACCAAGACAACCCATGGGTCGATTTTGGGGACCCCATGGAGCCACTTGGGTAAGATAATGACAATAATGACTTTTATTTAAAGTTAAAATTAAAATGTCACAAACATGATATGTTTTACTAAAACAATTATTAAATGGGGTTATACAAGTCATATTTTTGACTATAAATATTCATTAGAAATATTAAAAGATTTCCTACATCATGATAGTTTTTTTATAATTTTTAGACATTAAATAAATTAAATTATTTATGACACCATGATGATGCAGCGATTACCTCATTATTTAACGATTTAAATAAAATAAAAAGATAATGTAAAATCTAAGACCTAAACTTGTCAAAGACTTATTGGATGAATATATTTCAAACCATTATCACCTTAGCCTAGAATTATATCAATGTGGGACCTTAAAAATCCGATAATCATTTTATAATAAAGTAAACTCTTATAACTTTCCAAGAGTGCCCCTCCTCTCCTTTTATAAAAGGCCCCCACCTCTACCACCTTACCCACACTTCCAAAGCCTTTGGATTGGACAAACCCTATACATTTTGTCTCTCCACATCCCTATCTTACTCCTAGAAGTCTCACTTTGGGCGGATGTCTTCCCAAGGACGCCTTTGAGCTCAAATCTAAGAGAGTTACCCGATTTTAAGGTAATCTCTTCACTTGTGTTCTTTTGTTTTATTTTGCTTCTCCAACCCCCTAAACTCTTTTTATTCATTTCTTTTGTAACAACTCCAGTATCTTCAATATACTAGGATGTTTTTATAAGAATCATTAGAGCTACACTTATACACACCTACATCTAATGGTTAAAGAGCATACTGTTTCCGTGGATGGCGAATTTCTGCCTCACGAAACGATGATTGTTCAATATTCTTCCAAATCCTTCAAAGGTGGACATTAAGATGTCACTATATTTAGATATGATATATAATATGTTTATTTATTCTTTACGCTTTGGTATTTTTCATTTATGGCACACCTTTATGGCTTCCATTATGGGTATATGTGATATCATCATTTTAGGAAGTGCGGACTACCGCCCCCTCAAAGTGACTTCATTCGTTAATGCCATATGTGAGACGTATAAAGGATGGATTTAAAGTTATTATATATTATGTTGTACTGGAATTATAATATACCTTTATATCATTATTGTTTCATTCCATTAAAGTGTGAGATATAAATGAAAGTAGCGTTCATGCGTACGTACGGCTTACAGTCTCCATGAACGGTGCATTACATTTCTTATCCCCTAATGTAATGTACTATTTTAATTAAATATATATAATGGATATATATTATGTATGTTACATCTAAATGATTAATATAATTATGGAATGAAAATATACATATCTCTCATTTAGTTTTAATTCCATTAATATGACATAGAAATGAATGTAGCGTTAATGCGTACGTACGACTTACCGTCTCCATGAACGGTGCATTTCATTTCTTACCTATAAATGATTATGTAATATTATAAATACATGTATATGCTGGATATATATGATATATATGATATCCAAATCATGAATATCATTCTAGATATAATGAACCTTTGACCACACGAACAACATGTAATTGTAAGAAGTCCACTTTCGACTTAAGGACCAAATATCGACAAAACAAACATTATTAACTTAAATGATTTCATAATGTTGATAACATGTCAATAAGTAATATTAAATGAATTATGAACTTGAAAAAGGTTCTTAATCAAGTAGAAATTAACTCAAGTTTATTATTCAGGACGTTAAAGAACGATCGAGTCAAGTCGAACCCGAGGTAAGGGACTTCGTCTCAATCTCCTTTCATTGAGGCATATTTTGTTTTATACACAACTTTCTATTATACGGTGTATAAACCCCTTTTACTTTTACTTTTATACAAAAGGAATCTTTTTCAACAAAGCGTTTTACAAAACAACAAAAAGGAATGTTTCTTTTAACGTACGTGGTGACAACGACCTTTTCCGCCACCGCGAGTATTATTTGGTCTTTGGCTTCCTCAACAAGCCGTAATGTTTTTAAAATGAAATAAATAACATATAATCTTTTATGTATTTTGGTATTGAAAATGGTTTTTTATAATGGATTTGTTATGTCAATATATTTGAGTGATATATTGTGATCAAAGTGTGGAAATTTTTTCTTTCCATTATATTTGTTTTATGAATTATCATTTTATAACGATACTTGGACATTTGATGGGTGGTTATGTGATAAACCGTATGACGGGTGGTGCCATGAATACCCGAACAAGTGGTTACGTTATAACCTCCAATGCATTGGGTATGGAAGTCGGCCTTATGGCTATTCTATTAAGTGATATTTGTGGAATTCAACTGTATAGTTATTCTATTTAAGTATGTTTATGTCCCAAGTTACCATTAAATGTTATGTGATCTTTATATGGGTTTTATAGTAATCTTTTGGTTACAAAAGGGTAAGTAATGATCTTTTATTCATTGAAGAGTTTTTACTACTTCATAAAGGTGAAAAGTATTACTTTGATAAAGTATAAATGGTTTACTTGTTTTTTTGAAAAAATAATAGTTTTCATTCATTTTGTATCCCTTACTGAGCTTTTTATGCTCACCCCATGTTTTTTTGAAATGTTTTTTTACAGGACTTAATGTGGAATAGGGTCATGGATGGGATCATGGGAAATTCATGCTATCTAAAACATGTAACTAGACATTTTTCCTTTTAAGAGTTTTTATTTTATGGAATCTTAGTGGAATTTTCTTCTTTGTAATCTTTTGATATGTAATAGTTATGTCATAATTCTCTAAAACTCTAAACCGTGAAAAGATAGTCAATGTGAATTATTCATTTAATTCAATATTATGTACGGTTTAAGACTGGGGCCTTATAGTTGGTATCAGAGGTCGGTTTAGACAACTTTAGGACTTAGAAAAGTGATAAATTATAAATTAATTTATGGTATGACTGAAATGATATAGCATTTAAAGATTACCATGTTGATTCACCTAAAATATTTCTATGTTTAGAATGGTTTTCCATAGAGGAAACAAAGAAACAATGTTGGGAAGACATCAAGAGGAAGACAACCTTCAAAATCAGTAACCTGAGATGGTCGGAATTGGAACTGAACAGTTTGTTGCAGTGATGGCATAGTTGAATCAGGCTATAAATGGTGGTGGTATCCATGCACGAGATCAGCTAGATCAACCACAGAGGAACATGTCAGTGGTGGAACATTTCATGAGGCAATATCCCCCATCATTCAGAGGATTATCTGACCCCGTGCTAGCTGAAGGGTGGATTAAAGCACTGGAGAAGAGTTTTGATGTCATGGTGTGTTCAGAACATCAAAAGGTTAGTCTTGCTGTTTACCGGTTTGAAGGAGAAGCTGATCAGTGGAGGTCATGTTGAAAAATATCAGGGATAGTGATGAGATTGATGATCATCACTGGGACAAATTCAAAGGTATGTTTCTTGAGAAATATTTTCCTAAGGTGGTTCGTCTTAGGATGGAAAAACAGTTCCTATAATTGAGGCAGGAGGATGACTCAGTGGCTACTTATGAAGAAAAGTTCACTCGACTGGTAAGGTATTCTCCAAACTTCATACGAGATCTTGATAGTAAAATCAACCTTTTTTACTTAGGGTTAAAGCCAAGGTATCGAAGGGCTTTACCTTCTCATGTGTTCAAGAGTTATGAAAAACTTTATTGATGTGTGGAGAATGTGGAAATGGAGTTTGCCGATGATCAGGTTTTCTTTGACAAACAACAGAATAAGAGGTCCAGTTGGCAGGCAAAGGCGAAGAATTCATCAAAGAAGCAAGGAGGTAAGATAACCAAATATCCATCCTGTGAGAAGTGTGGTAAAATGAATCCTGTAGAATGTTTATTCAAGTCTAGAAAGTGCTTTCGGTGTGGTAAGTCTGGTCATATTGCTCGTAAATGTAAGGAAGATGATCAAGCAGGCAATGAAAAGTCTGCAGAAAGATGTTTTACGTTTAATGAAATGGGTCATTATGCAAATGAGTGTCTAAAGAAGAACTCAACTGGGGGAAAGCATCCAGAATACAAGTAGAAAGGGGTGGTGAAATCCTGTGCAAATACTTCAGCAGATGTTGGGCCATCGAATGAAGTAGTATCAGGTACACTGTTTGATTGTTCAAATTATTCCAATGTGTTGTTTGATTCAGAGTCTACACATTCTTTCATTTCTGAGAAGTTTTCTAGTAAAATGGAAATTTCATCTTATGATATGAATCCTAAACTTATGGTAAAAACACCCAGAGGAAATGTTGAGACAAAAAGAAATTATAAGAACCTTCCTATCCTTCTGTGCGGTAAGAATCTACCAGAAAACCTTATTGTTTTGCCTCTAGTAGAGTTTGATGTTATTTTGGGCATGGATTGGATTGTGGTTTATCATGATAAGATTGACACAAGAGCTAAAATGGTTTCTTTTAAGAAATATTTTCAGTTTGTGTACAAGAATTAACCCTTGATTTTGATAACATATCAGGAATTTGAGAAACTAGTAAAATATGGAAGTGAATGTTACCTTGCACATATTGTTGAAAATAAAGGAACAGTTTAGATTAATGTTGTGCCAGTGATAAATGAGTATCTTGATGTTTTTATGGATGAGTTGCCGGGTATTATTCATGATCAGAAAGTTGAATTTACTATTGACTTAGTTCCTGATTCTAAGCCAATTTCTAAACCCCCTTATCAAATGGATCAAGTTGAACTTTCAGAGTTAAAGAAACAATTGCAGGAGTTATTAGATAAAGGTTTCATTCGACCTAGCACATCACCATGTGGTGCTCCTGTCTTGATTGTTAAAAAGAAAGATGGCTCAATGAGACTTTGCATTGATTATAGAGCCTTGAATAATATCACTGTTAAGAACAAGTATCCTTTTCCTCATATTGATGATTTGTTTGATCAGCTCCAGGGAGCTCAGTATTTTTCGAAGATTGACTTAAGGTCGGAGTACCATCAGTTGAAAGTAAAAGAATGAGACATTCCGAAGACTGCATTCCGTACTAGATATGGAAATTATGAATTTTTAGTTATGCCTTTTGGGTTAACCAATGCACCTACAGTATTCATGGACCTTATGAATAGAATATTCCATGAGTTCTTGGATAAGTTTGTGGTGGTTTTCATCGATGATATTTTGGTGTTTTCTAAAAGTAAAGAGGAGCATGAAAGTCATTTGAGGGTTATCTTGCAAACCTTAAAAGAAAAGAAACTGTATGGAAAATTTAGCAAGTGTGAGTTTTGGTTACGACAAATTTCTTTCCTTGGTCACATTGTTTCAAAAGATGGCATAACTGTTGATCCTGCTAAAACAAAAGTTGTTAAAGAAAGGCCAAGACCAACAAATGTAACTGAGATCTGTAGTTTCCTTGGTTTGGAAGGTTTCTACTGAAGGCTTGTTGAAAATTTTTCACGGTTATCTAGTCCAATGACTCAGCTAACTCGGAAGGGTGTTAAGTTTATCTGGACAAAAGAATGTGATGATTGTTTTCAGGATTTGAAAAGAAGATTGTTGAATGCACCAGTTTTGGCACTTCCTTCCAGGAATGGTGAGTTTGTTATCTACAGTGATGCTTCAATGAAAGGACTTGGTTGTGTCCTTATGCAGAATGATCAGGTAATTGCTTATGCTTCACGTCAGTTGAAACTCATGAGGTAAATTACCCTACACATGACTTGGAATTAGCTGCTATTGTTTTTGCCTTAAAAATTTGGAGGCATCATTTGTATGGAGTAAAGTGTGAAATATATACCGATCACAAAAGTTTAAAGTATATATTCAATCAGAATGAATTGAACATGAGACAGAGGAGATGGCTAGAATTAATCAAGGATTATGATTGTACAATTCATTACCATCCAGGAAAAGCAAATAAAGTGGCTGGTGCTTTGAGTCAAAAAAGTAATGCTTCATTAACAATGTTGCATTTGGAACGTGATCATTTGGTTGAGGATTTGATGAAATTTGGCATGGAAGTAGTTTGTGTAGGATGTCCTTCTGTTTTGTTTCAGGTTTCAGTGAAATATTCTCTATCAGACAAAATTAATCAAGCACAGAAGCAAGACAGTGAGTTGGAGAAAAATGTAGAGCTGGTTCAGAATGGTAAGTTGCCTGAATTCAACAATGATAATGATTGTGTTTTGAGATTTGGGAAGAGATTGTGTGTGCCTAGTGATTCACAGTTGAAGAATGAGTTGTTATGTGAGGCTCATAGTTCGCTGTTTTCAGTTCATCCTGGCAGTACTAAGATGTACAGAGATCTGTGGGATTATTATTGGTGGGATGGAAAGAAAATAGATATTGCTAATTTTACTGTGATGTGTTTGACTTGTCAGCAGGTTAAAGCAGAGGGGCAGTTACCGAAAGGGATGCTTTAGCCATTACCAGTGCCAGAGTGGAAATGGGAAAATATATCCATGGACTTTATTATGGGATTACCGAGGAAATCTAGAGGTAATAATGCAATCTGGGTTATTGTTGATCGATTGACTAAATCTGCTCATTTCCTTCCTATTCGAGATACATTCTATCTAGATCAAATTTCTCGATTGTATCTTAAAGAGATAGTCAGGTAGCATGGAGTTCCCCTCTCAAATGTATCTGATCGTGATCCCAGGATTACTTCTAACTTTTGGAAAGGCCTTCATAAGTCGTTTGGTACTGAATTAAATTTTTGTACAACTTTTCATCTGCAATCAGATGGGCAGTCAGAACGAATAATTCAGACATTGGAGGATATGCTACGTGCTTGTTCGATGGATTATCAGGGAAGTTGGGACCAACATCTTTCTTTGGTTGAGTTTTCTTATAATAACAGTTTTCATTCTACTATACAGATGGAACCATTTGAGGCATTATATGGGAAGCGGTATCGAACTCCAGCTTTTTTGGATGAAGTGGGTGAAAGGAAGCTGATGGGACCAGAATTGGTAGAAGAGATGGCAGAAAAAGTTCATTTGATTCAGAAAAACATGAGAATAGCTCAGAGCAGACATAAGAGTTATGTGGATAACCGAAGGAAGGATCTATCTTTCGAGGTAGGTGATCATGTTTTTCTTAAAGTTTCACCATGGAAAAGTGTGATGCGATTTGGTAAGAAAGGAAAGCTGAGTCCAAGGTTCATTAGACCATATGAAATTATGGAGAAAGTTGGATCAGTTTCTTATCGAGTGGCTTTACCTCTGAGTTTATCTCAGGTACACAATGTTTTTCATGTTTCGATGTTGAGAAAGTATATGCTAGATCCATATCATGTTTTGAGCCCAGATGTAGTTCAGTTGGAAGAGAATCTCTCTTATGAAGAACTACAAGTCCATATTCTTGACCGAAGAGAGAAAGTGTTGCGAAATAAGGTAATTTACCAGGTAAAGGTTTTGTGGAAAAATCATATGGTTGAATAGGCAACGTGGAAATCTAAAAATGCTATGAGGGATAAATACCCCCACTTATTTTGATAAGTGAATAAAATTGCGAGGCCAAAATTACCAAAAGGGGGGAAGGATGTAACATCCCAGGTAAATAAAGAGTAATAAATTTTCTTATTTATTATTATTTACGAATTAAATATTAATTTTGCATTAAAGGGGTTTCTATGTTCAATAGCATACCCAATATGCAACAAAGAGTTTCTCTGAAATCTTACGTTGCACACTAGTAATAAAATAATATTATTTTAAAAGGAAGTTAACACGTAGTCATTGTATTGGCGAGAATGAATAGAAATAACTAAAATATGATTATATATGTTTTTTTGAATGTTTCTACATTTATCCAATAAATGATAAAGGCTTAAAATATGAAAAGAATTCAATTTTAGGCATATATACTCTAACATTCACAAAAGGTCGACTTATCATCTTCTGATGGAAAACCGTATATAAATATAGTTTTGGTCACTCTTATACATTATATTGGACCAAATAAAATTCTTCTTTAGAATCAGGATATCAAAATTTACTTTGTGTAAATTTTTGGTATTTTTCCGTTAAAGTTCATTTTTAATGAATAGTGAAAAATGATGTATTTTAATTCAAAACCTCTTTTTAATCTAATTTATTTATATGATTATATTATCTTTTGAATTGGTTTTAAAGTTCAATTAGAATATATTTTTACCATTTAATCCAATTGTGTTCATTGGAATTAATTTCACTTTGAAATCAGACTTAAACTAGTGTCAATCTTTTGATACTTTTTTTGTCATAAAAACACGCTATTTGTTTTGATAGCGGGAATTAATTATTAAATTAATTAATGCAACTTTTATGTTTTTAATTTTGTAAAATATGCATCATTTTTTAATTTGGAATATCAAATATATATTAGGGTGAAGTTTTGGTATTTTTCTGGAAAACTTCAATTTTTGATGAATACTGAAACCACTATGTGGTACTTAAAAACTGATTTTTTGTTTAAATGAAACCTTACCAATTCTATGTTTTGAATTTCAAAAATCCTACATACATGGTTGTCATTAAGAAGTAAAATGTGCCTCAATGGGATTAAATTTTTTTTTGAATAGTAACTTTTATGTTTTTAATGGCGATTAGAGGTAATTAGTGTAATTTAATGTAAAAATAATGTTTTAAAAATATGAAATGACCTATACACAAGTCCTAACTTTATTGGATGTGTCATGGCCGACCAAGACAACCCAGGGGTCGATTTTGGGGACCCCATGAAGCCACTTGGGTAAGATAATGACATTAATGTCTTTTATTTGATGTTAAAATTAAAATGTCACAAACAAGAGATGTTTTACTAAAACAATTATTAAATGGGGTTATACAAGACATATTTTTGACTATAAATATTAATTAGAAATCTAAAAAGATTTCCTACATTATGATATTTGTTTTTATAATTTTTAGACATTAAATAAATTAAATTATTTATGACACCTTGATGATGCAGTGATTACCTCATTATTTAACGATTTAAATAAAATAAAAAGATAATGTAAACTCTAAGACTTACACTTGTCAAATACATATTGGATGAGTATATTTTGAACCCTTATCACCTTATCCTCAAATTATATCAAATTGGGGCCTTTAAAACCCGAAAATCATTTTATAATAAAGTAAACGCTTATAACTTTCCAAGAGTGCCCCTCCTCTCCTCTTATAAAAGGCCCCCTCCTCTACCACCTTACCCACACTTCCAAAGCCATTGTCTCGGACAAAACCTATCCATTTTGTCTCTCCACATCCCTATCTTACTACTAGAAGCCTCACTTTGGGCAGAAGTCTTCCCAAGGAAGCCTTTGAGGTCAAATCTAAGAGAGTTACCCGATTTTAAGGTAATGTCTTCACTTGTGTTATTTTGTTTTATTTTGTTTCTCCAACCCCCTAAAATCTTTTTATTCATTTATTTTGTAACAAATCCAGTATCTTAAATATACTAGGATGGTTTTATAATAATCATTCGAGCTACACTTACACACACCTACATCTAATGGTAAAAGAACATACTGTTTCTGTTGATGGCGAAGTTATGCCTCACGAAACGATGATTGTTCAATATTCTTCCAAAACCTTCAAAGTTTTCCATTAATATGTCACTATATTTATATATTATATATAATATGTTTATTACTTCCTTAAGCTTCTGTATGTTTCATTTATGGCACATCTTTTTGGCTTCCATTATGGGTATACGCGATATCTTCATTTTAGGAAGTGCGGACTACCGCCCCCTCAATGTGATTTGATTCGTTAATGCCATATGTGGGACGTATAAAGGTTGGATTTAAAGTTATTATATATGATTTTGTACTGTAATTATAATATAACTTTATATCATTATTATTTCATTCCATTAAATTGTGAGATATAAATGAAAGTAGCGTTCATGCGTACGTACGACTTACCGTCTCCATGAACGATGCATTTCATTTCTTATCCCCAAATGTAATGTACTATTATAAGTACATATATATAATGGATATATATGATGTATGTTACATCTAAATTATTAATATAATTCTGTAATTAAAATATACATATCTCTCATTTAGTTTTAATTCCATTAATATGACATAGAAATGAAAGTAGCGTTCATGCGTACGTATGACTTACCGTCTCCATGAACGGTGCATTTCATTTATTACCTGTAAATAATTATGTAATATTATAAATACATCTATACGCTTTATATATATGATATATGTGATATCCAAATCATGAATATCATTCTGGATATAATGAACCTTTGACCACACGAACAACATGAAATTGTAAGAAGTCCACTTTCGACTTAAGGACCAAATATCGAAAAAACAAACATTATTAACTTAAATGATTACATAATGTTTCTAACATGGCAATAAGTGATATAAAAGGAATAATGAACTTGAAAAAGGTTCTTAATCAAGTAGAAATTAACTCAAGTTTTTTATTCAGGACGTTAAAGAATGATTGAGTCATGTCGGACTCGAGGTAAGGGACTTCATCTCAATCTCCTTTCATTGAGGCATATTTAGTTTTATACACAACTTTCTTTTATATGGTGTATAAACCCCTTTGAATTTTACTTTTATACAAGAGGAATCTTTTTGTACAATGTTTTTTACAAAACGAGAAAAAGGAATGTTTCTTTTAACGTACGCGGTGACAACGACCTTTTCCACCGCCACGAGTATTATTTGGTCTTTGGCTTCCTCAACAAGCCGTAATGTTTTTAAAATGAAATAAATACCATATAATATTTTATGTATTTTGGTATTGAAAATGGTATTTTATAATAGATTTGTTATGTCAATATATTTGAGTGATATATTGTGATCAAAGTGTGGAAATGTTTTCTTTCCATTATATTTGTTTTATGTGTTATGATTTTATAATGGTACTCGGAAATTTGATGGGTGGTTACGTGATAAACCATATGACGGGTGGTTCCGTGAATACCAGGATGGGTGGTTATGTAATAACCTCCAATGCATTGGGTATGGAAGTCGGCCGTATGGCTATTCCATTAAGTGATATGTGTGGAAGTTGACCGTATGGTTATTCCATGTAAGTATGTTTATGTCCCAAGTTACCTTTATATGTTATGTGATCTTTATATGGGTTTTATGGTAATATTTTGGTTACAAAAGGGTATGTAATGATCTTTTATTCATTGAAGAGTTTTTACTACTTCATAAAGGTGAAAAGTATTACTTGGATAACGTATACATGGTTTACTTGTTGTTTTGCAAAACTAACAGTTTTCATTCATTGTGTATCACTTACTGATCTTTTTATGCTCACCCAAAGCTTTTTTTGAAATGTTTTTCATAGGACTTAATGTGGAATATGATCAAGGATGGGATCAAGGGAAATTCATGCTATCTAAAACATGGAACTAGACATGTATCCTTTTTAGAGATTTTATTTTATGGAATCTTAGTAGAAGTTTCTACTTTGTAATCTTTTGAGATGTAATAGTTATGTCCTAATTCTCTAAAACTCTAAACCATGAAAAGATCCTCAATGTGAATTATTCATTTAATTCAATATTAATTAAGGTTTAAGGCTGGGCCCTTATATGTTTAGTGTATGTATATTTACCATTGTTATATAATATCATCATTAATTTTATATTCATGGTATTAATTGTGTCATTTTATGATTATTAATCTTATGTGGTATATGATTCAATTGATGAAAAGTGGAAGGGTTTTTTGCCTCAGTTTAATTTCTGTTAAACATGTGTCATATTCCCCACTTATTACCATTGTGTGCTTCTTATTTAATTAATTATCATTAATAGTTGATGATTTCATTAAATAACCATATTTCTTGTATCATGGATATGATTATTTTCTAATCCCTATATCATTTTTATATACAGTGATTACTTTGAATGTTATTTGATTAGCTTGAGAAATATTGATAAATAAATATCCTCTACTTAATGGAAATATTTTGATAAGTCATATTTTTAATGAATGAAATATATGTATGAATAATGATTTATAATTGAAGTGATGGGTGGGTCTCAACATTATACATACCGTCGATGCATTGACTTGTCTTATGAGACAAAACAGTTAGTGACAAAGCCTTCATGTTTATTTCTAAGAAGAATCAAATGAGTTTATACCCAGAAACTAAAACCATCATATGAAAGGTCTTAATGGTAGTAGTTCAAGTTCCAAATACATGTTATCTAATAATTATTCACTTAATTAATTCAATATTTAGTTATTACTATCCATTATATTTTTACTAAGAAAAAAATATGTTGATGGAATTTCATTTTCAGTTTATTGATTAAATGGAATGTGATTTCAAATTATTCACCTTGATATATTGACTATGCATTATTGAGCATGTTATAGTAATTATCAATTCATATTTCCAATGTAAGTAACCCTTATTAAACATTTCATCCCACCCATTTATTTGTTTTTCTTCCCTAGGTAATGAAGATGAAATCTGTGAAGAAGGGTCAAGGGAGAAGTTTATTTTCCTTTGTTATGTTCTATGTTTAATTAACAAGGTAATAAGGGAACCATGTGTGTATATAGTTCTTGAAGAATACTAAACGGACTAATCCTTCATGATTTTATCTCTTGTATCTATTCCATTATAGTAAATTAACAACAGACTCTGGGATACTAGGGTCAGGGTTCTTATAGTTGGTATTAGAGAGAGTTTAGTAGAAACCTTGGTAACTAGATGTTAAATAAACATGGGAATTATAATAATTCATTATAGTTATTTTTTGAAACAATACTTATGATTATTATGAAATAACACAGCGTGTTCCAATATTTATTGATGAAACCAAATAAAATAATGGTAATTAGTACCCGTAGATAATATAGGGATTGCCCAACTAAGGAAGTCAAAATATTTGGCATGGAGCATAGAAGATCATAACCATATTAGGAGAGCTTACTGAGGTTATAATGAATGAACATACTACACAATTTTGGATCATTTCATGTGATATAAGCCCCTATATTTTTGTTGGAATGCAAATATAGTGGCAGCTGAGCAACACACGAAATCCATTGAAAAGATATTTTTCCATTAGAAAGTGATGAAAGGGAAAATATAGTGATAACAGTATATAGAATAATGTGCGATGCTGATCATTATAGTAAATAAATCTATAATACTAAGGATGATTAATAAATATAATTCATGTAATTGAGAACTTTTATAGAAACAGTCTTCAAAAAATATTTCCATCGTGTGAAATGAACTAAAATGAAGAAAAAATTATTTTAATTGAAGAAAAAGTAATAAGAGAGTGTTTCATATTATAATTATACCTTTAAAATACTATCTAGTTATGCTAAAAATTATATACATGATTTTGAAAACAATATTGATCATTTATTTGAAGGTCTTAATCCATGTATTCGAAGGGAACTGACTTCTCAAACATTTTCATCATTTGATGAAATAATATTATGTTCTATAAAAATATATAATGAATTTTATAGATCTTATATGTTCAAGGAAAATGGAGATAATAAGATTTCTTCTGATAACCATGAAAAAAGTTAGGCTTCAATAAAGAAAAGCAGAGAAAATAAATTCACATTATGAGGAAATTATGGAAAGAATCTTCGTAGCAATTCTTGTAAGGCTTGTGAGTTTGTTATAGGTGTAGAGAAAAGGTTATTTGGGATAATGAATGAAATAAAAATTAATGAATAGATAATGTTCATTTATTTAACTATAAATAAAAGGGGCTTTATCCAGACCAATGTCACAAGTGTTAAGGGAATCTACTATAGAAGTGGCTATTGGGAGATGGCCAAGATTATGTGATCACCACAGTTGAAGTAAAAGTACCCAATGATGAAGTGGAAGGTAAATTAATCCTATATTAAAATTTAACAAAAGCTTTATTTGATTCTCAATCATCACACTCTTTTATATATTCCTAGGTTTCCAATTATATCATACATTTCACTTTTATTTTATTATGGTTGTTTTTAGTTAAAACTCTTAAAGTAAGTCCCATTGTAACAATAATGTATCGGGGAATCACCATTATGACTCATAAAAGTGCTTTATTTTCCGCCCTTATCATCACACCAATGGTTGAATTTGATATAATCCTTGGTAATAACTAGATTTCAAAATATGATTCAATAATTTATTGTAAGAAGAAGTGAATTTCAATTTGTGAGGATGATGTAGAATTATTTATTTTTAGAGTGTAAACATCATCATCAAAATTATTTTCTTGATGCCACAAGTAGATCTATTGAATTAAATTCTTATGAAGGAAGATAAAAAACAACTAAGGACAAGGAAAGTAATCTCCAATTTGAGGATGTACCAACTTTTTAGGAATACATTATTTTATTTACTAAGTAATTAACTGGGCACCCCCCAGAGAACTAAGTTGAGTTTACCATTGATTTAATCCATAATAGAAGACTAATATCAAATTATACTTATAGAATTTATACTATAGAACTAGTGGAGATGGAGAAAAGCTTAGATGAGTTGAGTAATAAGAAATTTATTTAATAGTTTTTCTCTATGGGGAACACCTTTCCCTTCGTTAAAAATAAATATAGATACATGAGGATTTAACTTGAATATAGATAAATCAATGTTATTACAATAAATAACAAGTATCCTTTTATTCAAATTGATGACTTATTTTATAAACTTCACTGATATCTATATTTTTTAAAGAATGAAATTTATCCTGGGTATCATAAATTATGATTAAAGAAAGAATATATTCTTAGGAAATCTTTTTGGGATGAGTTTTGGAAATTACGAGTTATAGTAATTCTATTTGAATTGACTAATGCACCCTCTTTTTTTATATGATGAAAAAAATATTCAAGGAATATCTAATGATTTTGTTGTTGTATTCATTGATGATGTTATGGTATATTAAAAAACATATTAAGGCCATGAGAATCACATTCATATCATTCTAAAGACTCGCATAAGGAAAGAGTTATATTGTAAATTTAGAAAGTGTGAATTCAAGATTTAGTAAATTTCTTTTCTTGGCAATATTTTCTCTAAGGATGGAATCATAGTTGATCCTAAAAAAATACAATCCAATAATGTCCTATGCCAAAAAAATAATAGAGGTATATAGTTTGATTGGTTTAGAGGGTCACTATTAGTGTTTTTGTGCATAATTTTCCCTAATTTGATAACCCATTAACAAATATCACACAAAAAAGATTTACGTTATCATGGAAAAAATAATGTGTAGAATGTTTTGAAAAATTGAAAAGATGATTAGTAAATTATTCGGGTTTGACTATACCACCAGGAAATGATGTTTTTGTGATATTAAGTTATGCATCAAAGAAATGACTAGGTTGTTTCCTCAAGAAAAAGGATAAATTTATTACTTATTCATCAAGGAAGATGAAGATTAAAGAATTTTTTTTTCCAAATCATGATATTGAGTTAGAAATTGTAATCTTTCTAATGATGATAAGGAGACACCATATATATGGTGAAATATGTGAGATATATATGGATCAAAATAGTTGGAAACACATATTTAAATAGAAAGAAATAAACATGTGGAAATGAAAATATCTGAAGTTACTCAAATATAATGATTTTTCAATACACTACCATCCAAGAAAATAAAATAAGGTAGCATATGCATTAAATAGGAAAGATCATGGAATTATAACCAAAATGTGGATTGAGAAAGATCTTATGTTCATGGATTAAGTAAATATTTACATGGTAATTGTTAAGGAAGTGGAAGCATCACTCCTTTTTTAAATTATTGTGAAACTATATTTATTGGAAAATAGAAAAAGATCTCAATATGATGATTGGAATTTTTAGAAGAAAATTAAAGCCATTAAGGATGGATTATTTTCATACATTGTGTATGAGTATAGAGTTATGAAACATGGAAAGAGAATTTGGGTTCCATCAATACCAAATCTAAAAAGAGAACTACAAGATGATGCTCATAACTCGAATTTATCTATACACACTAGTAGTACCAAGATATATAAAGATCTTAAGGAACATTTTTGGCAGGATAATATGAAATGGAAAATTTCATGCTATGTGTCAAGATGTCTAGTTTATCAATAAGTAAATTATTTTTTGGAGTGATTATCTCAATAGGGGGGGGGGGGAATTAAGTACCAAATAAAAATTTCTGTTTAAAATGGATTAATTTGAAATCCACCCATTAATTTAATATTTCCCTGTTAGTCAATATATCATATCTACATAACATCTAATCTTTCAAAAGGTTTTCTAAATATTGATTAGTTATCCAGTAAGAAATTTACAATATTTATTAGTCCTTTGAAAACAATTTACTTAATTAAAATATTATAAAAATATTAATATATATTAACTATAAAATTACTAGTTTTCTTAGTTAAAATAATTTTAGTTTTAAAAGAAGTAATAAAATAAACTAAAATACACAATATAAATTTGAATCAAGAACTTCAATCTCAAGTTTATAATTAGTCCTCCACACTTGGGGATCGAAAACCAAAAAATTGTTTATATAAAATAAAAATGATTATCCAAAACTAGGATTAGGTTTTATAATAGTTTACAAATGTCCAGGTCATAGATGACCTCTTCTAGAGTTATATATTATAGAAAAAATAAAACATGCCACATAAGTACCTCTACCATAGTTATATATGGGATTACAAAAAAAGAGAGATAAAAAGATATAAAGTATATTCTAGTTTATCATAAGAGACAGTGTTCCTGTGATAAAAAATAGTATGCACACAAACTTCTAAATATGTCAGAATAATTTACTTATAACTGAGAAATAAGGGATTTTAGAGTTTAGAAATGATTGGTCTATTGAAATTCATCTTGTAACTCCTAATTTGATTGGTAGTGAAACTTGAGTAGAGTTCTCTTGAAACCATCATTATAGTAGAGTGTCAATGACTCGTGTGCTTGAATAGAGAAATGAATTTGATTTTAATAAGGTTTTTCTTCCATAGTCTCATGTTTCTATGATGCAACAATAAAACTATTATTCTCTTTGTGTGTTTTTAGAAAGTGAGACCTCCCATATTGATAACTATCAACATTTATCCTCGATTTCATCTCTTTTACACATGGTAGTACACTTATTTTCTTAATATAAACTATAAGGAGAATGCCCATCCAGATATTTTTCTTCCTTGTATAATACATCTGAAATCCACTTCATTGCATTCTATTGAGAATTTATGAGACAATAATGAAAATAAAATTCTTCATTAACTTCAATAATATAAACATTTTAATTGTTTAATTGATATAAGGTATTGAAAATAGTGGTGGCTTCTTAGTCTGGTGGTGTCTCAAGGTTTAGTAGTGATTTGTTCTAGCGGCATGAAACTGACTATATCTATCTATAGAAGTGTCTCTTACTTTTCAAACTTTTATGAATAGTTGTGTGTGTGGATGATGATGGATCATGGCCGGTAGTGTCTTAGATAATTCTAGGTCATTGTTTTCAAATTTTATTATATGAAATTGTGCCTTCTGATGGAGTATCATACTAAATGAGATTTCAATGTTTTTGGTGTCTTAGGATAACAATGTCTCAGAATTTGTCAAAATTATTTCTTAGTGGTGACTTGTCTAGCAGTGTGTTCACTTAGCATTGATTTAGCCTTGATGGTGACTTAACCACAAAAGTGACTCAACTACATTGGAGACTGGTGGTGACTTATATTTAGTCAATTTTATCTCCTCTATTACAAAACCATATACTTACAGATAACTATGAAATTCAGTAATATCATTAGAATCATGATTTTGTGATCATTAGAACAAGAAGTTCAACAATATCTACCTCTTTTATAATCATAAATCATGGAATAAAAGACATCATAAATATAAAACATAATATCAAAGGTAATATCAAAACACAGACCATGACTGAGTATTCATAGTATATGCAGATGGTATCAATGGTAAATAATAATAAAATAAATATAATTATGAAGTATCAAAGGGAAAACTTTAAAATTAAAAAATATCTAAGGAAAAATCACTAGGATCCTATAAAAAACATCAATATGGTGCCACTGTGATCTCTCATTTTGGGATTATCAAAAAGGTAAACATTAGAAAATTAAAACTATAATGTTAGTAATAAAAATAACTTAGAATGATTGAAATAATGTGGATCAATGGTAATGAATAAAGTATGAATAAAAAAGTTGAATACAAAAAATTAATCCCATCAAAACAAAATGGTCACTCAAACACTCTCATAGTTGTTAAGAAGGACCCAGTTGTTCCTTTCAATTGTCTTTAACTCTATCTAGTTATAAAGAAATAGGATCTAAAGGTAATATAGAAAAATTAATTGAAACACCAGTTGGAAATCCAGCGATAGCTGGAGGAGGATGATCTTTCATAATTTTAACTAGAATGAGCTTCCTTATAGCATTTTCAAGAGGTATAGAAAAGGGTTGGAACTTGGAAGGAAAAGGTTCCTGAGGATCTCTAGTCACTTTTAGTCTGAAAGTTGACAGAAGAGTGATAGGAATGGATTCCGGATCAATAACTACAATTCCATGAACATGAAGAAAAGGATTCATAAAATAAATAAAATCTATTATAATATGGACACCCCATTCCTTTACTCTAAATAATTCACCCTTTTCCTCCAAAAATTGACTCAACATAGGATTCATTTATTTCAACTGGAGAACTTTCTCCTTGAAAGCTTAAGTCATAGAAGGAATATACATATTATCTATCAAAAAAATGATGTTTTTGTTTGTGGAATCGATTTATAGATAATCGAGAGATAAAATTTTATATACTTGGTGACTGTATCTCGATAATCATTCATATATTTGGAATATTATCTGATCATCATATAATCATGTTCAGTACTCTTTCTAATGTTTTTTTGAATTTTAAAAGGAATTGTAGTTTCTCCACATGATGGTCCACTAGATATAGCAGTAACTTCTTCATTGACCACTATTTGGATATGATCAACATAAACTATAGGCAGTGTTGTGGAGGTATCTGAAAAGTTATCTTTATGTTTTTTAAGAATACCATCCAAAGAGGTAGAAAATGAGTATTTCAATTTTTTCAATCAAATAATTTATAGATTCTAACTCAGTACGTATTATCTTATTATCTATGTTTACTTATTGAATGTGATGCATCATCTTATGTTGTACGTGTAGAATGAGAAACTCAAACAAATACTAGGAATCATTTTTACTAAGACTGGTCAGAAGAGGAAACAAAATTCTTAACTTCTTATTAAATTATGAAGTTATCTTTTAACCAAATTCATTCGTAAAACTTCTTGTTACTATATCAGCTAGAACAAAAGGAGGAGCTGGAGTAAGAGGATCATGTGTATGAGGTCTCACAAAGGAAATATTTTTCAATAAAACACCAAAGTCTAATTTATCCATCATATATACCTCAGGATATTCTTCATTTGAACCTCAGGTCCACCATCATTTGGTAGACTCTTATTGAATTTTTTTACTCTTCAAACATGGGATAAAACAATCAGTCTAATGTCTCAAAAAAAGAAATTATAGAAAAACGAGTTTCAAAAACTGTAGGTACAATTACACCAGTCTCAACACTCTGAGCTACAGAAAACTACTCAACAACTGATCCTTCTTACATATCAGCAGTAGGATTCTGAACACATGAACTTTTTACATTAAAATTTTACCCAAAAATAGTTTCTGTCTCTTTAATACAATTAACTGAAGGATCATTAGAATCCAAAATAACAACTTCTCATCAATTCCATTCTCAAAAGATAGCATCTCCTTTAAACATATTAAGCCAAGTATTGTTTAACAGTAGTAACAACACTCATTTGTTTCACCATAGTTAAATCAAAAACTCTCTAAATAGTCGTAATTGAGATTTTCATAACACCATTAACCACTATAACACCATCAAAAATCTCAATAGATGGGGATTTCTACCCCTAAATAAATGCATATTTCTTGTTAAAATTTTGGCCCACTTATTTAGTCAAGTATGGTTTCTCTAAAGATTCACCTGCTAAACAAATAAGTTCCACAGATATTCATTCATATTTCCTTCTAATATTTCTAGGCGAACCACTGGGTTCAGAATCAGCATCACCATGATCACTTAAATTTCCATTATTATCATCTAAATTTTGATTTTAATCTTTTTTTCATCATCCTCATTACCATTCCCTTTATCATCATCAGTTTTCGAATTTCTCTTAAAATGATCCTCACCTGAAACTTCTACTTCTTCTTCGCCACATTTTTATAATATTTTCTCTCTTAATTAGACTATTAGGAGGGATAAGAGAAATAAATGTGATAGGCGGTGATTTAGGAGACAAGTATGGATCACTTCCTTCATCAAAAAATATATAATCATCTTCTTTAGAGGCATAAACCTTTTCATAATCATCTGAGTAATCCAAAAATTCATCAAGCTCTAAACTGAGGTTAATAATATCACTTGTTCTGGTATGATGATCCATTAGGTTAAATTATGCATATATATTATCATTTTCATCAAGAAAATATATATTATACAGGTTTTAGCATATTATAATTCTTGAATAGATAGACTTAAAAATAAAAAAACCACCACATTTAATAACTGTTACCTCATCATCTTAGACAAATCCTATTTTCCTTCAAAAAGGATAAACTAATCTTTTAATAAAACAAGAATGTAATCCTTCTAGAGGGTTTTATCAATTTTAATAGAAAAATGATGAGATATCTAAAAAATTTATTTTGGGTACTCTTTTCATAAGACTTATAAAATAGACTTCTTAATATATCAAGGTGGAAGAAATCACCTTTCATGGGGAAGAGCATATGTTGAATAAATTTGAAGAGTATCCTATACTCCCTATACAATTCTTTATCTAATGGTCTTCACGTGATACTATCACCTGAAAGTTCTATCAAATAATATTTATAGATACATAAGAAACTATCCAACAGAATAGATCCTTGATAATCATCATACATTCCTTCATGAGAAACTCCTAATCATTTGCCCCAATGTTTTGAGTAAAATACCATTCTCTAATGTTTAACTCCTGCTATCATCCAATATCCTTCCTCATCATTAAATCTGAACACAACATATTGGAAAAACTCATGAACAAGTTTATAATAATGATAATACATATTTGGTTATGGAAATAATGATAAAATGTAGTAAAATAAACATCTGGTCCAATATATTTTAAATAAAAAAATTCTCAAAGGAATGAACAACTAATGGCGTGCCACCCAATGGTGTGTCACACAACAATGTGTCACCTAACAATGTTTCAACCAATGGCGTGTCACCAAAAAATTAATCTTATCCAAAAGTAATAATTCCTTAATCATGTTTGATATAGTTAATTCTCTCATAATTCAAACACTTAGTAAATATATAAGCTAACTAATGTTCTGTACCAATAAGCTCAAGAGTGATATAACCTTAATTAAAATAACATATCAAAAGTGATGTCTTATATCAATGTGTTTTTCCTTAAAATTATATACTAGATTCTTGGAAATATTAATAGCACTTCTGTTATCATAGTTAATGAGACCATGTCGTAATTGATATCCATAATCTAGTATAGTGTGTTTCATCCACAAAATTTATGCAAAAAAATTTCTTGTAACTATGTATTTAGCCTTATAAGTGAAAAATGAAACAAAATTTCAATTTTTACTACAACATGAAACTGGAGTCCTACCCCAAAAGTGACATGTTCTATTTGTTCCTTTTATATCTAAATTTTTTCTACCAAAATAAAAATCAAAATAACTCACTATATTAAAATATTATCCTTTAGGGTTTGAAAATTATAAATTGGTTTTATAATAGAGGTATTTAATAATACTTTTAACAAAATTTAAGTGTGTCTCTGTAGGATTTGTTTGAAATTGAGCACACATAAACACACTAAACATTATATTAGGTTGTATATCTGTTATATTTACAGGACTTCCAATCATACCTATGTAACTGATTTGGCCCATTATTTTCACAACTTCATCAAGATACAATTTATAGGGGGTACTTAGAAATATCACTACACATACTGCTATCTAGGATAAATTGGTTGAAAATAACTTTTTTATTTTAATTTTATTCAAAATAATTCCTTATTTATTATGAAAGAATTGAAAACAAAGAAAGAACTTGAGTTCACCCCTTAAACTCATTTCAAATTTATCTTGCATCATTTTAGAAAAAAATAGAAATAACATTTCATAAAACTATAAAAATAATATCAAGAACATAGATTTATATAACCGAAACCACTTTTGAAATTCATTTTATGAAAAGAGTTGGGTCAATAATACCTTTTCAAATAAGAAAATTCTAGACCCTATTATACTAAGATTTAGGTGTTTTTTTTCAAACAATAGAAATATTTTGTTAATTTAAAAATGTGATTTGGAAAATGTGATTTGGAAAATGTGGATTTGGAAATAAATGTGGTTTAAAAAAACATGCTCAACTATAATACCATTTAGAAATTCACTCAAAACAACAAATTGGTAAATCTCAAAATATAAATTGGCTGTATAGGAAAGCATGATTCTTAAGAACTCATGTTTGGATAAAGTTTCAAAGGTTTCCTAATTGTCTATCCCTTCTTCTTGATTTTAACATTATGCAACAAGTCTATCCTTGTTTCTAACTATAGAGTTAGACTCATCGAACTTGTTTCTAAACACCCATTCAGTGACAATAGTCAAGGTTTCCTTGGGTCTATCTACAAGTTCCCACATTTTGTGTCTTTCAAAATTATTTAATTCTTGTTGTATGTCTATTTACCAAAATTAATCAATAATGGATTTATTGATGTTCTTATCTTTATGATGAGACATGAAATATTTATGTTCAACCTGCGTTATATGAGAATCTCTAGTATGTGTTCCTATATTTAGGTCTCCTGAAAAAACTCTTAAATTTTGGTACGTAATAGTTCAAATAGCTTTAGAAAAAGAGGGAGTGGTTACTTCTAGTTCTATTGATTTTGGTTCAGGAAGTTCTAAAAATACTATAAAACATGATGATTTTTCTAAAAATTTAATATCATATTTTAAAGGTTTGGAATATATGTACAAAAAAGATAATTCATCCTAAAGGCTTTCTAGAGAGGTCTAAGGATCATGTGTTATTTGTTTCATCAAATTTTACACGAACTGATTCTTTCACATTTATGACCATCTTATAGAAAACTCTATAGGCTTTGCTATATATTGAATAACCAAGGAAATCTCCTTCATCACTTTTGGAAAAAAAATTGTCCAAATTATCCTTAGTGTTAAGAATAAATACTTTGCAACCAAATAATCTAAATTAATTAAACATAGCTTTTCTATTATTCCAAAGTTAATAAGGGGTCTTCTTAAAGATATTTCTGATGAAGAATCTATATATGAAGTAGCAGGCTATATTGATAGCTTCTACCCAAAAATAGATAGGTAAGTCATACACATTAAAAATGTTCCAAAAAATTTCTTGTAAGGTTCTATTCATTCTTTCTAGAAGTCCATTATGTTGAGGGGTCCAAGTAGCATAAAATTTATGAGTGTAGCCATTATCTCAGAAAAAATATTCAAAATATTTATTTTCAATCCCATGTCCATGATCACTTCTTATGTTCTTTATTTTAATTCCACTGTGATTTTTTATAGACTTAGCATACTTGGTAATGTAAGAGAAAGCTTTACATTTGTGAGCAAGAATGTATACCCAATAATATGTAGATAAATAATTTACTAGAACATAATAATAATGCATCCTATTTAAGATATAAATTCTATAAGTTCCAAATAAATCCATGTAAACCAACTCGATAGGTTGAGAAGTTGACACTTATGTATTTTATTTAAAAGGAACCTTTTTCTATTTACCCTTTTGACAAGAGTTGCAAACATTATCATTTGGGAACTCAAGATTAGGTAGATCCCTAACTAACATTTTCTAAGTTGTATTACTATGTGAGTGAATTTTTCAATGTCCCCAAGACTCTTTATCGATGCCACATAAGCATAAACCATTTTTTTGAAACTAAGGAATTAAAATCAAATGTATAAATATTATCAATTTTCAATGTAGTAAATATTAAAGAATGTATAGAGTAAAATACATAGTATGAATAATTATTAAAATTTGAAACAAAATCAACCATCACATAACTATGAGGTACTAACTAGGTTATATATCAAAACATCAAAAAATAAAACTTTATAAATTAAAAATGAATTTCTATTACTGATTTGGCCAAGGATAATGATTTTTTTTGTATTATCACAAAAGGTGACATGACCACCATCAAAAAAAATAAGTCTATTTAAGCATGAATAACATCCCATCAAATGTCTTTAACAAACACTATAAAAGTACCATATACTTAAAAAATAGTTCCACAATAACCTTTCTACAAAACAAAATTATGCTAGGAATGACTTTAGAACCTATATCTATTTGGGTCAAGAATTGTTAGAAATCAATGATTTGGGACCCCAAAATTTCTTGATGGATTTTATATAAATATATTGAAGGATTCTAGAAATAAACACTTTACTCGGTCCGTTATAGTAATAATTTATAGAAGACATTTCTGGTCTATATTTAGGAAAAAAGAACCTTTTGGTATTTTCCTCTGTCTAGGTTGATATCCCATTCAAGTGTCATATTTAGGGGAAACTTGGTGACCTAAAATATGAGTAATATTTTATCTACCATTTATAATCTTCTCCCAGACAGTCTTTAATTTCTCATTTAATGTTTTAACTTTAGTATTCTATTTGATAAGTTGATAATTTCTGTCTTTTTCAAAAGACAGTACCAATTTTCTACCATATGTTATAGCATGATGGCTTTTGAGAATGTCATACTTGTATTTTAGTTCATAAAAGGTATATCCCATCATCTTGAAATATTAAAATAATTAAACATTTGAAATATTATTATCATCATTATGCCAATTTTCAGAATCATCTATATTATAGACAGAAAAAATATTACAAATGGTTGGTAACGCAAGTACCTCACTGAATTTAGCCATGAAACATATGTTTTATCTATTAGGTTTCTCCACAAGTGTCGAATCTGAATAACTGGAGCTATCCTATAAAGCACTCAAAGTATATTTCATATATTTCCTCTATCTTCTTTAATTTTCATCATATTTCTTCATGTATTTGAGTTTCATAAAATCTAATTTTATATATACTTTCCTTTTATATTCATAAGGGAAAACTTCCTATGGATCACAATATTTCTTATATTCTTTCTTCGAGTTTCCTTTATTTCCATACATTCCTTTAAAGTTTGATTTTTTGAAGAAATATTTCTTTCTATAAAACTTCTTAAATCCTATAGAGAGTTGATCCATATATGCCTCACTATAAGGAGGGTATTCAATATCACGTGAGTTATTAACTTGTGATTTCTCTTTTTTTTTACATTTTTCTTCTATTTGGATGTAGTAGTCTTAAAGGATACCAATATTTTTTAGGATATTCATATTATTTATGATTTATCTTTATCTCTTCTTCATAAATCACAATGTTACCAATCCTCTCCTTGACTGGCATCTTTCTAACCTCACATGACTCTCCAATAGAGACAGATGTGCCTCTCTATCTTTTAGGTAGACATCTCAACAATCTCATAATCTGGTCCTTGTATTATACTAGTTTTCCAGGAGAGATCATGTTATTCAAAATTTCATTAAACATGAGGTAAGTGTCAGAAATAGGTTCGTTAGGCTTCATTTTGAAGGTAACATATTTAATTATACATGTATTGAGCCACATTTCCTTAACGTTTGATGTTTATTCAGGAGAAATAGACAAATTGTTTTAAATCTCTTAAGTATTTTTTCATGTAGAAATTCTATTGAACTCTTAATCTCCTAGTGCAAAGTATTGGGAATTAAAAAATGTACCATTATTATTATAAGATATTTTTTATGTATCATCCCTAGTACTTCTAGTAGTATCATGCATAACATATTCATCTCCTATGGCAGACCAAATATCAAAACCCAGGCTTTATATATAAATTATCATCATAATTTTCAAATGAGCATAATTTTTTCCATTAATAAAAGGAGGATTATTGCTATGAGAAACCACTATTCTATTATCCATTTAATGAAATAAATATATATACAATGAAAATTTAAGATCATTAAAGCTTAAATAAATTCACAGTTGAAAACAATTTAAAAGAAACTTATATACGAAATAAAAAATGAACCTCTAATACCAAATGTTGTTCAGAGTTCATATATTAAGAGGGGGTGAATTTATTACTCAATAAAAATTTCTATTTAAAATGAATTAATTTTAAATTATCGAATTAATTTAAAAGGGACCATTTAATCAACATAGCAGATCTTTAAGTTCTAATCCTACAAACGGTTTCTTAAAAATTGATTATTTATTAGGTAAGTGATATAAAATATTACTTAGTCCTTTGAAAATTATTTACATAATTAAAAAAATTTAAAAACACTAATAATGATTTACTACCAAAGTATGAGTTTTTGTTTTGTTAAAATAGTTTCAGTTTTAAAATAGAAAATTAACTAAAGAAAAACTTGTAGAGGGAATTTGAAACAAGAGGTTTAGTATTAAGATAAGAATTATTACTCTACACTTGGTTATCACACACTACCAATATGTTTATATAAAATGAACATGGTGATCCACAACCTAGATCAGGTGTTACAACAACTTTCAACTATCTAGGTCATACAAGACCTCCTCTACAGTTATACATGGGAGTAAAAACAAATTAGGCCACATAAGGACCTATACCACAATTATACATGTCTGTACAATTAATTATATATAATAAGAAATCAAGTATATTCTAGTTTAGTATAGAAGACAATGTTCATGTGATAAAATAGAGTATGCGCACACACTCCTCAATAAGTAAGAATATTTTAAACAAAAATGATAAATCATAGAGTGTATAGTTTATAAATGATCGATCTATTGAATTTAATTTCGTGACTCATTACTTGATTTGGAGTGCATCTCAATTAATTTTATCTTGAAAACTTCAGAGGAACATTATGTAGAAGATTCATGTTCTTTACTGGAGGAATTCCATTGTTTTGTGTAATATTTTTCTTTCTTATTTGGGTGTTTCTTTGAAGCAACATTACAACTCTACAACTTTATGTGTTTTTTTAGTAAGCGTGATCTCTCAACATGATAACTATCTACTTTCATTGTCTATGTCATTTGTTACGGATGAGGGAGTCTGATTTCTTTCTTAATAGTGTCATGAAATAGAATATCAATGTGTATCCAGATATTCTTCTTCCTTATACTTCAGATACAGAATCCTATTCAATGTACTCTATTGAGAATTTAAGATACTATCAATAAAATAACATTTTGTATTAAGTTTAATAATACAACTCTTATATTAGTATAAATGAAATAATGTAAAGAAAATAATGGCAGTGGATTAGTCTGGCAGTGTCTTAGGGTCTGTCGGTGACCTGTTTTCACAGCATGACACTAATGGTGTCTCACTCTTATGGTGTATCAAACTTCAAAACTTTAATGTCGGGTGGTGTGTGTGGAATAAAATGTCTCATGGATGGTGGTGTCTCAATTGGAAGTAGGCCATCATTTTCCAATTTCATAATTTGGTGGTGTGTTGTATGACGGTGTCTCAGAATTAGTGAGATTTACATGCTGATAATATCTTGGGATAATGGTGTTTAACTAAAGGTGTCTCAGACTTTTTAAAAAATCTATCTTGTTAGTGACATGTCTAGAGGCGTGTTAGCTCGGAGGTGAGTCAGTCTTGATAGTGACATAACGTCAACAGTGTCTTAACTAAAATGGATACTGGAGATGACTCATACTTAGTCAATTCCATCACCTGTATGGGATTAAAATATACTTACTGAGAAATATGAAATCCAGTAATATCCTTAAAATCAGGATTTTGTGATCATTAAAACAAGGAGGTTAACATTAAGGCTGCAAGACATCATCCTCGAGTACCTATTCCTATCCAGAAGTGGGATTTACTTATAGTGGACTTCATCACTGGATTTCTAACAACCCCCAGAATGAATGACACAATATAGGTTATATCTCAATGTCTTAAAAAATTAGAATATTTTTTAATATAAGATAAGTTTTATCTCTTTACCACCAAGAAAGAACCTGTATTAATTAGGTAGTAAGATAACATGGTTCACCTCTTTCGATTTTGTTTGATTGAGATCCCCATTTACATCAAAATTCAAGAGGAGTCTTTAGAGGGTTTTTGATACTAAAGTTTATTTGTGTACTGATCATCACCCTCAAACTGAAATACACTTTGAATGGATTATTCAAGTATTTGAAGACATGTTGAGATCATGATCACTTGACTTTCAAGGTACATGAGATCAATATTTAACTTTTTTAGAGTTTTCAAACAATAATAGTTTCCATTCATGTATTCAAATGGAGCCATATGAGGAATTATATAGAAACAGATGTCATACCCCAGAGGGTTAGGATGATATTGGTGAGAGGGAATTTATAGGCCCATAAATTATTTAGGATACAATAATAAAGGTTAAGACCTTTTAGAATCATATTAAATCATCTTAAAGTAGAAATATAGTTATATTTATAACCAAAGAATGGATTTGGAATTTTACGTTGGAGAGCATGTGTTTATGAAAGTATCTCTAAGTAATTTTTGTATAAGGTTCAAAAAGAAAGAGAAACCAAGCCCCAGGTACATCAGACTATTTGAAATTCTTGAAATAATTGGAGTCGTAGATTATCTATTAAAAATTCCACCAAGTTTCTCTAAAGTCTGTGATGAGTTTTACATATAATTTTAAAGAAATACATCATTGAAATAAAACATGTACTCACCTATGAAGAAGTAGATACATAAATTATTTTTCTTACTGTGAAGAGCCTATCGAGATTATTGAAACTAGAGAGAAAGTATTTTGAAACTGGGGGACTTGACTGGTACAATTTCTTTTGAGAAACAATAAAATGGAAGAAGCTATGTGGAAACCTGGGGATGTTATGGAGAATAACCACCCTTATATGTTTAGAAGGAAATATTCATGAAAAAAATAGGATGAAATTTTTGATGGTTGGAGGAATATAACCCCTCAATATTTTATGGTACACATCTTCTTATATAAATTCATTTTATTATATAGTTAGATTGCATGAAACATCGAGCTTAAATGAACCATGATATAATATTAAATATTAAAATCGATTTTGGAATAGTAATGTGACTGTTAGGAATAGTAATGTGGCCATTAGAATAATAGCCTCACCTATAAAAGTATAAATAAGTTTTATGTTACTCATATATTAAAATATGATTGTTTTATATAATTGAATACGTAATTATTTTTTAAAAATAAAAAATTAAGCATTGGTAATGTTTTGAAATATAAATATTCATTTACAATTTTATAATTAATATAATGATTTAAAAATAATTTATTCTCATAAAATAGATTCACAAATTAATATTTTCTTTTATTATAACTATAAGATAAATTTATGAGACAATAAGGAATTTTTTTCAAGGGTCGTAAAATTAGTTATAACATTAAAATCGATATTTTTTCTAATAAATGATAATTTTAATTAAAAATTAAATTTATCATATTTAAAAAATTACTTTAATAAAATGGATTCCATTTTTAAAATATAAATGGGGAAAATTAGTTATGGTTAATTATTTGGGTTTTTTCTAAAATAGTTGAGTTCTCAGTGAATAACGAAATATGATAATTTATGGTATTTAACATTATATGTTAAATATATGAATTCTTGAGTCATTTATAGTGTTATAACGCATTAGTTTAGACTCACATGCTATAGTTATTGAATATAGTCTTGGGAATTAACATTATTGATAGTCTGGAGCCAAAATAACAAAATAACAAACAAAATAATAAAAAACACCCCTCTCCTCTCCCTATAAATACCACCCCTAACCACCCCTTATACTAACACCATATAAGCTTTGAATCCTATATAAATATTTCCAAATTTACATCCCAAGAATCTTCCCCATATACAGGACCTTCTGGTATTACCAAAATAAAAACGCTGAGTTCCTTAAGGGGGTTCTCATGGAGACAATATTCAAGAGGTAAAATCCTCCTTATTTTTCTTTTCATTTATATTATCTTCTTATTATATCTTCACGACCCCTTAAAGTGTCCTGATAACTCCATTATCATACATATACTAGAATTTTATTTTTTTAAATTTAATATCTATCATCAAATATCTTGTCTCATACAATTATTCTAAAAATGAAAACATTATCCAGGACGTGTTTATTCACCTCATTCATGGATGATGGGTTTTCATTTTATATTACCATATTCATGGATATTCATAATACCATTATTGTGGTTAATAATATTTTAATATATATTTTATAATTTATATCGTGTTTTGGGACTAATATATAAATATAATATAATATATTATGATACACGTTCAAGATGGTCGTAATAACCTCCAAAATAAAGTAAAACATTTATTTAATATTTTATCTAATGATTCATCCTTATACCATACAAAAAAATGATATATAAGACCATCAAATATTATTTATGTCTATTAATACTAAATTATTTCATTTTGGGAGTTATTCTTTCAATTTACTGGAACTCCCATAATTATACACAAGGGAACCAACCATAAAACCATAAAACAAACTCTCTAGGTTTAATGAAATTAATCAATATAAATCATTACAATAGATATAAATGAACTTAATAAAATTAAAATAACTAAAATATATGTTTAAGTGGTTCTAAATTAAGTAATTAGTTAATCTAATTTTATTATCTTGGAAATTGTGTACAAGTGTAGAACACTTTAAGACATAAGGTAAGAGGTTTCTAACCTCACTTTTATTTCTATGAGATATGCCTTATTCACCACTTATTTATTGTGTGTAGTGTATATATACTGCCCTTTTGTATATCATATCATGAAAGTATTTATTTTCATGGTAACAAATATACAATTTGATGATTATTAATCATATGTGATATACGATTCAATTGATTTTAAGTGGTACTGTTTTTTTGCCTCACTTTAATTTCTATGGGACATATGCTATATTCATCACTTATTAAATTTATATACCACCTATTTAATTTATAATCATCCATCATTGATAATTTGACTAAATATATATATTTATTTTATCACATATATGATTATTTTCTAACTTTTATGCCATTTTTATATACAATTTTTACTTTTAATGTTATTTGATTAACTATGGAATTATTGATAAATCTGTATCCTTTAATTAATATAGATATTTTGATAATTAATATTGTTAATGAATTAAATCCAGGTATGATGAAAGATTTTTACATGTATTAATGTGTGGAGACCGAAATTATATAGCCTCTCGATGCATTGATAGGTCTCATGTGGAAAAATAGTTAGTGACAAACCCTTTTGCATTTGTTTCCAAGATGAATCAGAAGGGTTTATACCCACAAACTTAAACCATCGTATGAAGGATCTTGAAAATTGTGGTTCTTGTTATAGATATAAGAAATCCAATAATTAACCATTTCCTTCATTCACTATTCAGTTTTTAATATCAATGCGATTTTCACAATGAAAAAAATTTATGGTTGTATTTTTATTCATAGTTTACTGTTTAAATGGAATGTGTTCTTTAGTTATTCACCTAACATATTTAGTATGAATTATTGATCTTGTTTCAATTTTTATTGACTCATGTTTTTACTATATGTAACCCTTACTAATAATTTCATATCACCCTTTTAATTATTTTCCTTAAAATAGTTATGAAGATTATATTTTTGAATTAGTGTCAAGGAAGATGTTTATTTTTTTATGTTATATGTTTAATTACCAATGTGACAAGGGAACCAAGTCTATATATAGTTCTTTAATACTACTAAACTGATTGATCCTTGGTGATGTGATATCTTATATTTATTCCATTAAAATAAAACAGTCACCAAATCACAACTACTTGGGTCAGGGTTGTTACTTTATATCTATAATATTATATGTGATCCACTTTTTACATCATATCACAGGTTTGTTAACAATAACTCATTATTATCATTGTTTAGGGTGCTAACATCCTCATTTTCCATGTATATTTTTATTGTACAGTTATGGTACTTGTGTAATGATCATGTTTATATTATCTCTAAAAGGTTAATCATCATATTAAAATCATAAAAAAATTATATTCATATTTATAATCAACTCTGAAAATTAGACCTTAAAAATGCATCACATTTCTTTCTAGATATGTTTTCCCACACGTACAAACGAACGACAATATCATTTTTTACTTAATGGAAGGGTATAAAAGTATGAAATATATTAAATTTATAAAATAATAATAATATAATTAGTATCATGTTTATTTATTATATATATCACAATGGCTATCCATGTAAGGTGGTGATAGAAAACAAATTACATCGATTTAAAGGGTGGTAGTCAGTTTTACACAAAATCGATCATTTTGTTTCCCATTTGATGAAAAAGGAGATGGATAAATTTTATTCTATTAAGAAAATAAAATCCAACTATATGGGAGATATTGTAGTTATTATATATTAATTGTTTTTAATAATTTAAGGTTGTAAAATCAGATGACAAAAAAGTTCTTGGTAAAGATGATTACAATTTTATTGAAAAAATCTCCTGGATATATCCTTTTAAGGACCATAATGATTGTATTTTTGGAAGAACAAAAACTAAATGACATGAATATGGATTTTGGATATATATTTGTTGATGGTTATTCAAGGTAAAATATTCATGGTGGTGTGATAAATGTAGAAGAGGTGGTGTGCATTTAGAGTGAAGGAAATTAAGAACTTGAAAATACTTAAATAATTTAAATATGGTAAATTATTTTTTATTTTAAAGTTTAAAAAATTGAATAAAATTTAGAATATAAGACAGTTTAATATTTAAATGGCTTCTAACATTAAAATTGCATAGCTTTATGTGGTATTTTATGCCTTATCTTTTGGCTTAGCCCTTTCTTTAACCAATTTTAACCTTAACCATGGAAATAAATTTTTCATTTTTTAAAGGTTACAATTTTACTTATAAGACAAAAATGAAAAAAATATGTCAATTAAAGAAATTTTAGAGCACATCACTTTAATTTTTCCTCCTTCAAAATTTTAATGATTTTTAAAACATTTAGTAATATATTATTTAAATGAAATACTATTAAATCCTTTTAAGAATTATTTACATATTTTGAATTTAAAGACATTAATATATGAATGTAACCTGAGCATAAAATATTAAACATCAATTATATATCATAATTAAATATAATATCCATTTAACACCATTACTCATCTATAGAATATTGCTGTTCCTATTTTTAAAATAATTTACTTTGATTTCTCTACTACCTTCACAAGCACTGTGTCACTGTTGTTTTAGTATTTAGGATAATTTTAACTTAACTATTTTTTAATATGATAAAAATAAATTAATGATGTCTAGAATAAATTTTTATATTCATTTATAACATCTTATTATACCTAACATATTATAGAAATTAAAACCAGGAGAGTGACATTTTGTATTTATCCTTTTCTTAAAAAAATTATCATCATTATAAAAGGAAAATAGTACCAAAATGAAATACATTTGAAGTTAGGATGGATATACTTGAGATAATATAATCCAATAAAAAATAATGTATTTTATTGATTATTTAAATCCTTATCACATTATTTTTAACTTTAATTTCTGAATTTTTCCTCTAGTGTGGTGAAAAGGATTTACCTTGGTTACCATTCATAATGACAAAAATTAAATTGGAAATATTTACCAAATTTGAACCTATTGATTCCAAATATGAAATATATTTTTTAAGATAAAATTTATAGTGGTTTAATAAACCAATTTTAATATTAATTAATTAGACACAATGAAATACAGATTTTAGAAAATTATGTTTCTGTGTATTCAAAAGAACTTATACCAAAATCAAATATAATATTTATTACTATAGGATTATTTTGTTTTTTTTAAATAAAATGGGTCTTATATTACATTAAAACAAAGTCAATAATATATTGGGGCTATTAAATTACTTTATTTAAATAAAATAAATGACAATTTTACAAAATAGGTATTTTCAAACTATTTACTAAAAAATAATTTTTATAAAAACCCAAAAATTCACAATAAAATAATTTTGAAATTAAAATTTAAAAACTGATATTAATTTTCAAAAATAATATTTAAAATATTGTATAAATTAATTATAAAATTATTACACAAAATTCAATAATTTTCTTTTGAAGAAAAGTAACTTTAAAAAATATAATGTAACCCCCCAAGGTTTTAAAAATAAATTTAAATGCATGAAACTTTGTTTAAATTGGATAGTTATAAACATTCCATCAAACATAGTTTTTCTTCTTTTTTGATTTGAATTTCCAAAATCGGTCATCTACGATTGTGATCAGTAAGTTATTTAGAGGCTGATAGAACCAACTTAATTTTCAGTGAATAACATACCCTTAGGAATACTAATATGAGTTGTAATATGACCCTTATAAATTGCAAATCATATTATTATTTTATTTTATTAAGGTTATAATATAAGGATATCTTTCTTAATTTTTCAAGGTGGTATAAAATCACTTATATTTTTAAAATTGTCATATTTTGAGTAAAATATTATTTTATTTAAAAAATAAAATTATAATATTCATAAAATTATTTTCAAAGAACAATGTTAATTTTTTAATTATACACATCAAAAAATAGTTATGGTGAATATTTGGGATTTTTCTAAAACATTTGAATTTTTGATGAATAGAGAAATTTGATAATTACAAAATATGATAAATAAATGAATTTCTACATCCTTATTGGGCCATGAATCATGTAAAAGGCCATTCTTTAGGAATAAAATTCACTTATCAGTATTTTTGGTCACATGAATGCAGAATATTCATAGTCACGAGAAAAAATATTATTCTATTGATTAAAATAATACAAAAGCCCTCCTCTCATGCACTATAAATTCCTCCCTCACCCCATATTCCTCTCACACCACTAAATCCTTGAGCCTATCTATGTTATTCCAAATACTCTTCCCATGTCTCTTTACTATTTCCAAGAACATCTATTCTAACTAAATTTCCAAAACCAAAGGCCTTAAGGAGGATATCAAAAAGAATATATCAAGAGGTAAAAATCCTCTTTAATTTTCATGTGATTTATTTTCAATTATTTTCTTTTCATATACTCTCTTATCCTCGCCATATATAAGAGGAATGAAATCTTCATAATATTATATAATTTGGATTTCATAAATTTTATGAAAAAATTCATCAATGTACTTCTTCTCATTCTGCCCTATTTTTCAAAGAAGAAGAACGGTGTCCGCGTTGTGCCGATTTACCAAAATCATGGGCGATGGGTTTTCAATTTCCTTTACTTCCTTCATAGGTAATTGAAAAAAATTTAAAGGGTTGAATAAGATTGTAAACTGTATTATATGACCTCTATTATGTTCTGTAATTAACTTATATGCATAATATTAATGGTATATGATGAAACAAGTTCGTAATTATCAAAGAACCACTATAATGATATAAAAAGATATCATAAAAGATTTATCTAATTATTCATCCTCATAAAATTGAACAAAATAATTTATTGAATCATTTAATATTTCAGAAAAATATGAATGCAATTTCATTCCACTTTTGGAATTTCATTACCATACGATAAGAAAATGAAATACAAACCGGCCATAGAAATCATGTAAATAACGCATCTAAAACAATAGAAGAAAAAATACTAATAATTATATGGTGAAATGATGATATGAAATGATCATATATGGTGTTATTTGTGAGAACACGGTTTTTTCTATAAAAGAATTTCGAATATTCATGATGTTATTTCAGAGCAGCACCTTCAGACAGCGTGTGATTCCGAGCCCCGGTGTGTCCAGAATTAAATTTTCAGTGCGTTCGAAATGAGAACGCCAAATAAATAGGATATCACCTAAACGGTAAGTCAGATCCTAAATATAAGAGTACGGATGGTTCTGAAATGGTGTGTTTACCCCAATAATGACATAAAATGAGTCAGCGCGGGACGTTCGGACCCCTCACTTGTCAACGTAGTGTTAAATGGATAAATTAAATTAAATTATTCATTTAATAGCTCAAACCCAAGTAACTACAAAATGGTTCTTCGGATGGGAAAACTGAGGGCACCGTTCAGTCTGGAGCGTGCTGTTTACCCTAGTTGGGGTGTAAAAGTTGCGGGCGCGGGCCTGCTGTGAGAGATGCCACCCAGGGGAAAAACCGTCTTTCGGGATTAATGACATAGTTATTTTTATCACTGACGATATTTTCAAATAACATTCAAACGGAGTCTCAGAATGGAAATCTGAGACTTCCATTGAGTTCTAAATGAGGCGTTTTTCCTAGGCGTGATATAAAATGAGCGAGAGCGGATGTTTCAGAATTCAAGCCCGTTGAGAGAGTTTCAGCGAATTTTTATAAATTCCCTTAAGGATTGAGAGGAGAAAACCCATTTCTTTCTCTCTCTCTCTCTCTATCCTGTTCTTTGGCATTATTTTCCATTTCATGACGGATCAAGGAGAGATCTCCACCAGAGCCTTGGTGGATCAGAGGGGGAGCATCATGGACGTGTCGCCAATGACGAACGAGCAATCCGAGGTAGGATTCTTGATTAAATTTCTTCCCCTATGTAAATGTTGTCGTTTAATTTCTAAAATTTTGAAATTGAACCGATGGCCAAATGAACACAACCATCATCCAATATCCATTTAATTTCTCATTCTTGGGCGTCCTTCGTCCCAATTTTCAGATGTGCACGAACCTCAACGGATCGATGAGCAAGGGGAGGCCTTGTAAAGATCCATTCCCAGGGACCCCGAAACTGGTGTCAGATAATTTTTACGATAACCGGAGTGGTCGAGGGGACTGGAAGAAGGTTCGGAATCTGGCGGAGCAAGACCGACACGCGGTAACCGGTGGTCGAGCTGGAGGTGTTTGGGCGGTTGGTGTGCGGCGGAATCGGGTGCGGCTAGGGGCAGCCGATCATCACGGCGGAGCGCGGCGAGGCAGAGCCGGTCGTCATAGCAGAGCATGGGGTGGCCGAGCCGGAGGCAGCAGAGCATGGAGAGGTCCCAGTGGTGGAGAAGGCAGGGGATTCAGCAGAGCTCGGCAGTGCGAGTAGGGGTCCGCGGCTGTGTGTCTTGCAGGATGGCGGAGCCGGCGGCGAGCAATGGAGGCCGTGATGTGGGAGGCTGTCACTTTCGGCAGGAGAAACCCGAGGCGGTCAGCGCCTCGGGTGTGCATCAACAACAAGGACCCGCATACCGTGGGTCATGTTGGTGTGACACGGAGTCCGGCTTTAGCCGGTCTTCTGGGAAGAAAACCGGACCCGAGGCAAGTCTGGTGCGGCTAGAGTGGGCCGCAGCCAGCAGGACGCGACGGTTCGGACCGGGCAGGCTGGGGTGAACCGGCCCGGTTGGCCCCCTTGTATTCGGGGGGCTGTAATTTCCAAACGGCATGTCCGTTTAATGCGCCATTTGCTGTCGTGAGTTTGTATTGGTGAGGCAGTCTGTTTGAAGTGGGTTTCCTGGGTTTTTGGTTATACGCCAGAAGGCGGGTAACCTGAGAGCTTTAATTTAACAATATTAAATTATTATTAAAGCTCGCAACTGACATACTTCGCGAGCCGGATGTCCGTTTGACATGTCGTCAGAGGATCTGTGGCCATGGAGTTGAGACGGTCCTTTCAAGGTCGGTTCGAAGACTTTGTGGGTTGGTTTCGATGCTCGTTGGCACGAAACGCTTAATATGAATAATTAATTAATTATTTATTCAATTAATTAATTGTTGCATCCAACCTAACTCCTGTTTGGGAAGTCCGATTGACGCTCCGTCTGTGGCAGCGTGACCTGAGTCCTCGTGCAGACTTTTTGAGATGCTTTATGAAGCGTTCAGGTTGGAGATGAAGTGCGGGCACCATAGGGCCCCATTTGCGTATAACGTGGGGAGTTGCATCTTCTGCATCCAGAGTCTGTTTTAGGCGCCGTTAGTGGCATTGAGGCAATATTGACTGGGGGGGGTTTCAGGCATTAAATTTGGAGTTGAGGCGTGGGCCCCACGAGTCGTCTCTTAAGTTGTATGTTGCATTCTATGACTTTTTCATTAGGCATCCGTTTGGGGCATATGAATAGTCAATTCAGCATGTTTTTCTGAGAGCATCACAATGGCGCAGTTCACCCAGCAAGTATTGGAGTCGGAGTGCGGGCCCCACACAGGCTGGTTACGGTGAATAGTACCATATTCACTAGTTGTCCGTTTCAGGCATGTAAGTAGTCTATCTAGAATGTTTTTCCATGAGGACTGCAACTGTGTAATATGTTTGGGCATGTGAAGCCTTTTTTGCGATCATTTTTAATGTGGAAATATGAAAGGTGTACCGGTGGGGTTTCTTCCTGCGGTGTTTGTAGAGAACCCTAGGCGTGTGATCACATTCTCTCCCGTGTGAGTGAAGTTGATGTTTAAAGAGATGTAGTTGGCCTTGCTAGGGATGTGGAGGAAGTAGGTTGGCGAAACTACATTTTCGCCCTTCGCGTTGATGTTGGGTGCCATGAGCACGAAAGCCTTTGGGCTGGAAATGTGGTATACTCTGGGAGTATACGAGAAATCGTAGAGGTACATGTTATAGTTTGTACCTGAGAATTCTTGTGTGCTTGGTTTGGAGGTGAGTTTGGGCCACATGTTGTGGGAGCCCCATGTGTGTGTTGTGTTCTACCTTATGTACCTTTGACCTATCATGACGTAGAGGGTCCTCCTATTCTCGATGGTTTCAACGAGAAGGGTTAAGTGGGTCCCCCTAGTGCTGTTCTCGATGGTTTGGCTGGAAGAGTTGTTTTGGTTCCCGTGTTCTTTCAGTTGAGGGGGTTTTCAGTGTTGTGTCCCTTTCACCAGACTGCGACATCGTTTATGGCTATGTGCATTCGTACAGTGTGTGATTTCTCCCACTTTCTAGAGGGAGTTGTCTCGGTTCGCTTGGACAGTAGACTCAGTGGATTGGAGCATGTATAATCCCGAGAGGCCCGAGGAGATCCTCATGTACCTTCATTTTCCCTAAAATGTTTATTTGGGTGTCAGTGTGACCAACACATTAAGCGGGCACCGATCCTCTACACAGGAGTTTGTTTCCAATAGGGTATGAAACCCCCAGTGTGCCTTGGGTGCAGACTCCCTAGCTTTGTATCGAGATCATATCTTCCTTCCACGATCTATCATGATGTGTTTCCCAAAACATGTTCGGGTTACCAGTGGTGTAACATCCAGTAGGGATGGCCAGTGAGGTACCATCAAGTAGGGATGTCCAGTGGTATACCATCCAGCAGGTATGGCTAGTGGGGTAACATCCAGTAGGGATGGTCAGAGCAGATCTGGGTCTCCCTCCTACGGATTACCCTTTCGCGGGGCTGGGCAGTAGGAAGCCATCGAATTTGAGAATACGTCTCGACTATGTGAGAGTGACGAGGTGTGGCTTGACATTCCCCTAGAACTCTCAAGAACGAGGGGCTCTTTCCCCACTGAGAGACTTCCTTGTGATGTGACCTAAAACTGTACGGGTGAGTCAGTGATGCCCAAAGCGGATAGTGTCAAGGTGTAGTGATTTGCGCCCCTTGACTTGCAGTTCAGGGTAGACGTACAAATACTAGGCATCGATGGTGTTTACTTTGGGGACTGTTGGCTACTCACTTTCTTGGGATGATCTATGAGATGGAGATCCCTAACGATCTTGTTCAGGCTTCTTGATTGAGCTTATGGATACGTATATACCCTTTTCCAGTACCCACTCCTTGGGTTTTGGTTACTCTACTTCTAAGAGAGGCGAAGATGCACAGGGTATGCCACATGATTTCCGTGACAAGATTCTCATGGTTGGACGAGCCTACTCTCCTACGATAGGTAGAGAAGACTCTAATAGAAGTTTATCTTTTCACCGCTTCTAGCTCTTGTGTTTGGACGAGTCTACTTCCTTCCTCTTGTTGGGTTGAGCTGTATTATTTACTAAACTCTTGGTTATACTACTTTAATTTTCCCTATTCTATCTACTTCCCCCCTCTTCAGTAACTCCTTTGTTGCTCCCTCAAGCCGTCAGGTAATCCTACTGAGTATTTTTATACTCACCCCTTCTTGGAATTTGCACGAACTTGGCGTGCCCTTGCAGATGACGGAGAGGTTGTTTGTGACTTCAGCGGAGCTTAGTAGTTCGGGAGCAGGGAACACATGCGGTGGTCATAGTCGGGTTCCAGGTGTGTAAATCTCCTAGCTGTTTACTTTTTTTCACCTGATTTCAGGTTGTGGCACTTTTCTGGTTGGGTGCGTATTTTTCCCTTTTCTTTCCACTTTACCTTCAACACTTTCTTTGTACTATTTAGATGTCGATGCACTTTTAGGGTTGTTTATAGTAGTTGGAACTTTTATTTACTTTTTTTCTTTTTTTACTCTGTACTTTTTCATTTATTGGGTTGTGTGTGTGTGTACAGGTACTTAGGCAAATGCCTCCTTGAGTTGTTTAGCCTTCGGCGCTTGTCGCCAGCCCCTGGCCTATGGAGGTAGGTTTGGGGTAGTTGTAGCTCGAGCCCAGGTAGTGTTGGGACACGACATTATTAACATGAATTTGTTTCTTTAAGATATTAATAACACTCTTTTAACCATTATACCAATGGTTTAAACACACTTTAAGTAAGAGGAACCTGAGGTAAGGGAATTCTTTACCGAATCTCCATTATTTGGGTTAACATTCTAATTCAATACTTGTGTGGTTTTAAGATCATTTTGGGGGTGAATTTTTGTTTATATTTTGTTTTTTATGTTTATTTATAGTTTATACACATATCCATTATTTATATTGATTCTCATATCAAGTATATGTTATTTTTAAGTGACATGTCTTATAAAATCAAAACTTCTACATTTTAAAAAATTTAAGGTGAATGTTTTCATGTAGATATTCTTGTTTGATGGTTATGTTATGGTTCTTGGGAATTATTTATGATGAAGGGTGGGATATATATCTCCCCCCCAATGAATTGGGTATTTGTATGTTAGTGGTCGGCCTTATAGTTACTCCAAGTGTAACTCTAGTGGTTACACCATAAAGTTGTCGTGAGAGTTACATTGTACGGTAGCCGCGAGAGTTAAAAATCCTAAGGTATCCATGATGGTTAAAATATAAGTAAATGATTACCCAAGATACATTTATGGTTCTATTTTTTATTTATGATTTGTGGAAATCTCATGGAAATCTCATGTTTCACCAAGAAAGTATATATGGTTGAAAAGTATGACATTTTGAAAATGATTTCATACTTTCTACAAGTATTCATGGACTAATGTTTTCCTTCCTTATTTTATATCCCTTACTGAACTTTTTTTTTACAAATACAATGTTTTCAAATTATTTTCACATGTTATAAGGATGTGTAAGACAAAGAAGGAAGACATGTTAAATGTTATAAAGATTTTTCAAAGAAAACATATTTTATTTCAAAAGCTTTATATTTTGGAAGAAATGGATACTTTTTTATGGTATATACTCTACATAAACGTAGAATGATATCCATATATTATATCCCAATTCTCTAAAATTCTAATGTTGAAATGATCCTCAATGTGAAATAATGTGATTTCTAGATGAAAGTTCAAGATTATGTAATCTAATAAAGTCGATTCCTTATAGTTGGTAAAAGAGGATGAATTAGAAAACATTAGGGGTTACGGTTATTTTAAAACAATAAAATAAATGATTTTTACTTAATGGTTAATTTGAAATGTTATTTCATTTAAATATTTCCTAGTTTCATTCACAAAAATATATCTGTTTATAAAGGTTTTCCACAGAAGAAACCTGAAAGTTGAAGTGGGAAGGCATCAAAATAATGACATCCTTATAAATCTGCAGCTTGGAATATTAAGGATTTGAACTGAGCAATTTGTGAATGTAATGGCTTAACTAACATAAGATACAAATGGCAGTGGTATCCATGCATGAAAACAACCAGAAGTACCAAAAAGGAACATGATGATAGTAGAACATTTCATGAGGCAACACCCACTTACTTTCAGTGGATCTTTTGACCCAGTAGTGGATAAAGAATGGATTAAAGACCTTGAAAAGATATTTGATGTTATGGGATGTTCATATAATCAAAATACAAGTCTTTACATTTATCATTTTGAAGGTAATGCATATAAATTTTGGTCCATGGTAAATAATTTTAGGGATGTAGAGGATATTTATCTCTTAGAATGGAATGAATTTAAAAGTTTTTCCCCTAAAAAATATAATCCTAATTTTTTTTAACTTGGGATGGAGAAGCAATTATTTGAATTGAAGAAAAAAATAAGATTCATTAGACATGTATAAAGATAACTTTACCTGACTGGCGATGTATACTCCAAATATTTTTATGGATCATGATAGAAAAATCAACTATTTTTACTCTACATTGAAGCTAAGATATCGAAGGGTATTAACTTCCTCTGAGTTAAATTGTTTTGAGAATCTTGTCCGATGTTCTAGGATTGTAGGAATGGAGTTTTCAAATAATCATGTGCAGTTTGACAATAAAGAGAATGAGAGTTCTAGATGGCTAGAGATGGTATAGAAACAATCAATTAAATCTGATGCTATGGAAGTCTAGTTTCTGGTTTGTGAAAAGTGTGGAAAAAAGAAACCTAGGGAATGCCTTAAAAAATTGGGAATTGTTTTATATGTGGTAAGTTTGGACATATGGATTGGGATTTTGATGAAAAATATTCTATGACTACTCCTGATAAGAAAACTATAATATGTTTTAAATGTGGTGAGATGGGTCATTATGAAAATTCTTACCCAAATATATATCTAAATAATGTAAAGAAGATAGACTATAAGAAGATATGTGTAGTGTGGTTCTTTGAAATAACGTTAGCAGACATCGGGCTATCCCATGATGTTGTAACATGTACCTTGTTTGTTTACTCAGATTTTTCTAAAGTTTTTTTTGATACAGGTTCTACACATTCAATTATTTTTGTGAAATTTTCTGGTAAATTAGAAATATCACCTCAACAAATGAGACCAGAACTTATTGTTAAAAAACCAAGGGGAAATTTTATATAAAAGATGAATTATAATAATATATCTATTATGTTCTATGGAATGTATTTTCCAAAAATACTTATTATTTTTCCCTTGATATATTATAATGTCATTATGGGTATGGATTTGATTTTTGTTTATCATTCTAAGATGGATTGTAGTGGTAAAGAAGTTGTTTTTTAGAAAGAGTTTCAGTTTGTATATATTAATGAATCCATACAATTGATAACATGTCAGGAAGAGGATAATCTATTGAAAGATGGCAATGAAAGTTATCTTGATTATATTGTTGAAACCAATGGAAATGATCAGATTAATGATGTTCCAGTGGTATATGAATATCTTGATGTTTTTCCTATTGAGTTACCCAGTGTTATACCTTATTGGGAATTCGAATTCAAAATTAAATTAGTTATTGATGCTAATAAAATTTCGAAACCCCCTTATCTAATGACTCAAAATAGAACTTATTGAGTTGAAAAATCAGTTGTAGGAGTTTCTTGATAAAGACTTCATTCATCCTATCACATCACCATGGGGTGATCCTATTTTGTTCGTTAAAAAGAATGATGTTTCGATGATAATTTGTATTGATTATAGAGCCTCAAATATCATCACTATTAAAAACAAGTATCCTTTTCCCTATATCGATGACTTGTTTGATCTGTTTGAGAGAGCACACTATTTTTTGAAGGTTGAATTGAGTAAGGGGTACCATCAATTGAATGTAAAGGAAGTAGATTTCTAGAAGACTACGTTCTGTACTAGATATGGGTATTATTAATTTGTTGTTATTCCATTTGGGTTAACTAATTCACCTTTTGTATCCATGGATCGTATGAATAGAATATTTCATGAGTTATTAGCAAACCTTGTTGTTGTGTTTATTGATGAAATTATTATATTCTCTAAAAGTAAATAGTAGAATGAAAAACATATAATGGTTGTTTTTCAAACATTAAAGGAAAATAAACTATATGGAAAATTTTGTAACTGTGATTTTTGGTTGCAACATATTCTTTTCATTGGAACACTGTAAATAAGGACGTAATAAGAGTTGATCTATCCAAAAAAACATGGTTGATGAATGTACATGACCTACAAATGTTACAGAAATTCTTAGTTTTCTTGGATTAGCAGGTCATTACCAATGGTTTTTAAAAACATTGCACGATTATCTAGCTCACTAACTAAGTTATCATGAAAAGGGGTTAAATTTATTTGGATAGAAGGATGTAATGTTTGTTTTTAGGAACATAAAAAGCGATTGGTGAATGATATAGTTTTTAACTTGCCTTCAAAAAATGGTGATTTTTTTATCTACAGTGATGCTTTATTGAAGGGACTTGGTTATGTTCTAATGTGTAATGATCACGTAATTTTTTATTAATGAAGAAAACTAAAACTTCATCAAGTAAATTATCCCACACATGATTTGGAATGAACATCTGTGGTTTTTTTCTTTGAAAATTTAGTGGCATAATTTATACGGAGAAAAATGTAAAATATATACTAACCATAAAAGTCTAAGGAATATATTACCTCAGAAAGAATTAAACAAGAGAAAGAGAATATGGTAATAGTTGATAAAAGATTATTATGCCACGATCAATTTAAATCTTGGAAAAGAAAACAAATTGGAATATTCCTTGATTCAAAAACATCATGCATCATTATGCATTTTGTGTTTGGAACATTATCCCTTGATTGGTGATTTGATGATTTTTGTCTAAGAAGTTGTTGGTGAAGGAAATAACTCTATTTTTTTAGGATTTAGGGAAATATTCATTATTTGAAATAATTAAGAATGTATAGAATAATGATTGTGAGCTATAAAAAAATGTAGAATTAGTTAAACTGGGTACATTTCTAGAATTTAACCTTGTTAAAGATTTTGTTTTAAGATTTGGAAAAAGATTGTCTGTGCCTTGCGATTCTCAGCTGAAGAAAGGACTATTTGTGAAGATCATAGTTCTCCGTTTCCAGTTCTTCATGGCATCACAAAGATGTATAGAGACCTTCAGGAGTATTATTGGTGGGATTTAATGAAAATAGATATTGTAGAGTTTATTGTGAAATGTTTGACATGTCAATAAGTTAAAGAAGAGTATCAGTTACCGAAGGGGATGCTTCTACCTTTACTAGTTCTAGAGTAGAAATATGAAAATACATCTATAGACTTCATTGTGGGACTACCATTGACTTCTTGAGGTAATAACGAAATCTAGGTTATTGTTGACCAAATGACTAAATATTCACAATTCTTTCCTTTTGTAGATACAATGTCTTTGGATAAGATTTTAGACTATATCTCAAATATATTGTTAGGTTACATTGAGTGCCTCTTTCCATTGTATCTGACCAAGATCCTTGGTTCACTTATAATTTTTTTAAGGGGATTCAGAATTCCTTGAGAATATAATTAAATTTCAGTATAACTTTTCTACATAAATCAGAAGGGAAATTAGAAAGAATTAATTAGACTTTGGTGGATATTATTTGAGATTGTTCAATGAAAAAATAGGGAAGTTGGGATCAAAAAATTTATTTAGTTTAGTTTTATTATAGTAACATTTTTCATTCAAGTATAAAGATGGAACCTTTTGAGGAATTGGATGAGAAAGTGAAGATGATCCAGTATCACAAGATGAATGCATAGAGTTGGCTGAAAATTTATGAAGAAAACATGAGGAATGTATTTTATTTTGAGGTATGTGACCATGTTTTTCTTAGTTTCACCATTGAAAACTGTTATGCTTTTTGGTAAGAAAGGAATTCTAAGTCCACTGTTCATTAGACCTTATTAAATTCTATTGAAAGTTGGACCAGTCTCCTAACAATAAGCATGGCCTCTAAACATATCTCAGGTAAACAATTTTTTTCATGATTCAATGTTGATAAAGTATGAGACAGATTCATCTCATATATTGAGCACAGAAGCAGTTCAGCTATAAAATAACCTTACTTATGAAGAGAAACCTATTGAGATTCCTGATTTCAGAGAGAAAGTGTTGACGAATAAGTTAATCCACTGGGTAAAGGTTCAGGGGAGAAACCACATGATTGATGAATCAACATGGGAATCTGAAAACTCTATGAGGGAAAGGTACCCACACACGTTTAATTAGTAAATAAAAAAAATTATGAGGAAACAATTTCTAGAAGTGGGGGAGAATGTTACACCCCATGGTTTCAATTTTTTTAAATGAATGAAACATTGTTTTAAGTGGATAGTTATAAACTATCCATCAAAAATAATTTTTCCGCATCTATAATTTTAATTTTAAGTAATCACCATCTTCAGTTGTGATCAACAAGTTATTTGGAGTATGATAGAATCAATTTGTTTTTTTTTGTGAATAGTAACATACCCTTAGTAATAGTAATATGATCCTTAAGAATATTAAATCATATTATTAATTTATTTTCATAATGTTATAAGATAAGAATATCTTGATTATTTTTTCACGGTGATATAAAATCGGTTATAGTTTTAAAAATGTTATTTTTGGAAAAAATTGTATTTTATTTAAATAATAAATTAATCTTATTTATAAAATTATTTTATAAAAATAGAGTTCATTTTTGAATTCTACACATTGAAAAATAGATAGGGTAAATTTTTGGTATTTCTTCTGAAATATGTTTTTTGGTGAATAGTGAAATTAGATAATTATGAAATAAGATAAATGAATGTATTTTTGCATCATTCATGAGTTAGGGATGATGTAAATTAGAATTGGTCGAACTCACATGAACATATCACTAATTTTATTAACATGAATCAATACTTTTCATATTCTTGAGAAAAAAAATATTAAACTAATAATTAAAATAATATAAAACCCTTCCTCTCTTCCAGTATAAACACCACCCTCACCCTCGCTTCCACTTACACCAATCAAGACATGATGCCTATCTAAGTTGTTCCAAATACTCTTCCAAAGTATATTCCCTACTTCTAATAACTACTGGTCTCACTAAAAGATGAAAACTAAAGGATTTAAGGAGGATCTCAAGGAGAAAAGATCAAGAGGTAAAAATCATCTTTTATTTTCATATGATTTATTTTAAAATATTTTCATTTATTATAATCTCTTCTCCTCCCCTTATACAAGAGGCATGAAATATCGAGAATCTTATATATTTTGTATGTTACCATGTTTATGAAAAAATTATTCAATTTAATTCTTCTTGTTCCCCACTCTTATTCTAAAAACAAGAACATCGTTCGCGATGTACGGATTTACCAAAATCGTAGATGATGTGTTTTCAATTTCATTTACTCACTTTAGAGATATTTGTAAAACCATTTTAATGGTAGAATCAGATTTTAATGTCTATAATATTACCTTGATTATTTTATGTAAACAACTTATATGCATAATATTAATGGTATATGATTAAACAATTTCATAATTATCAAAGAAGCACAAAAATGATCTAAATGGATATCACTAAATATTTATCTAATTATTCATACTCATACCATTTCAAAAAAATTTATTTATGTAATGATTTAATATTATAGAAACATATTAATAACATTCTATTCCACTTTGGTAATTTTATTTCCATATGACAATAAAATCAAATACAAACTGGCCATGGAAATCATGTAAAGAACGCACCTGAAACAATGGAAAGAACAAAGTACTAATAATTAAAGGGTGAAATTATGTTATGAAATGATCATATAAGGTGTTATAAAACATTAATGGGTTTCATTATGATATTAATAAAACATTTTTAACCATTATAGAGGAGGTTTAAACACAATTACGCAAGATAGTCAAAATGTAAGGGATTTCATAACCCAATTTCCATTCTTTAGGTTAACCTTCTACTAAAATAATTGTGTGTTTTTAAGATTATTTATGTGATTAATTTTTTTTATATTATTTGTATTATGTGTATTTATAGGGTATACACATATCCACTTCATTCTAATTGTTTTGATATCGATTATATGTTAATTTTAGGTGACATTTCTTATAAAATCTTCTTTTAAACTTCTAGTTTCTACAAAATTCTAGGTGAATGTTTTTATGGGAGTATTATTATCTGATGATTATGTAATGGATCTTGGAAATTGTTTATGATGAAGTGTGGGACATATATCTACCTTCAATGCATTGGGTATTTGTAAGTTGAAGGTTGGACGTATGGTTACTCCAAGTCTAACTGCGATGGTTACACCATAAGGTTTCCGTGAGGGTTATATGGTAAGGTAGCTATGAGAGTTAAAAATATTAATGTATCTGTAAAGGTTATAATATAAGTAAGTTATTCCCAACGATACCTTTATGGTTCTGTATTTGTTTTTTATAATTTGTGTAAATCTTTTGGAAATATTAAGTTTTATAATGTAAGTATATAGGGTTACAAGTTTGTATTTTTGAAAATGATTTCATACATTTACATGTATTCATAGAGTAATGTTTTATTTATTATTATATATCCCTTACTGAGATTTTTTATGCTAATCCCATGTTTTTTAAATGATTTACACAGGTTATAAAAATGTGTATGATAAATAAGTAAGCCGTGTTAAATATTATGAATAATTGTCCTAGAAAACATGATTTATTGGAGAAGATTTATTTTTTGGAAGATATGGATACCGTTTTTGTGGTATCCTCTCTATATAAAAATTTAATGTTATGTATGTATTATATCAAAATTCCCTAAAACTCTAAACTTTAAAAAATCCTCATTGTGAAAGGAAGTGAGTTCTTGACCAAAATCCATTATTATGTAATCTAATAAGGTCAGATCATTATATATAGGAATTCATTATTATTCATTACATATTAATAAAAATTAAATGAATGTTTAATTTATTGAATTTTTCCATTATTTATTTTAAAGAAATACTTTATACATATATTTCACAATTCAGTTTTATATATTCATACCCACCAACCCAATGAATAGATCAAAATAGTGTTTTTAATGAATATTATTTCACAGCTTGTTTATGATTGGGGTTTATTGTAGTGTACACTATTAAACATAATGTTATTTACAAAAAAATGTACACCAAAATCAATCGGTATTATATCCTCCTCTCACAAAATTATGTTCTCACAATTTAAATTCATTTTATAAACTGAATATAACATTGTAATAAAATAAGATATAAATTTTATCATGAACATTAATTTCCTAGATATGACCAAGAAACCTGTTATGCATGTATCTGTATAAGAATCATACTTGTAAAAATGTTTTTGAAAACATTCCTTGGTAGTTGAGTGTTACACTCCAAATAAAATTTGATTGATTTATCTATTATTTTCTTGAGTTTAATAAATTCCTTTACCATTGGGATATATTATATGATAATATTCACTTATGTGATTTCATCCCTTTAAATTAGAATTATTTCAGGTGTGAATCCATGTTGCATGGTTATTGTTTTATGTCCTTAATGTCTTGCTGAAATCCCCCTCAACCGTTAAAAGGGGGTCTATTTTAATAAAGAAATAATTTTCATTCATATAAGAATAATTTCATCCTATTATGTGTTTCTTCATGATCATTATTAATTTTTCATATCTGGATCACTAAAATAAACTTTTAATTAACTATAAGATCCATAAAATTATGAAAACTTATTTATCCTTTCTAAATAAAAAATTGTTATCACAAGCTAAAATAATAACCGATATAAATCAACCTTCATATGAGGAAATACTACTTTAGTCTTCAAATAATCCACTATAATTGGTTTATAACCTATATATGGTTAATAACATATCTCCAAAACCTCAACTAGAGTTATAGAACCATGTTGTGTGATTTTATGATATAATTGTTAATGGGATTGGTCAATAGCATATATCTGGTTAATAAATATGTTACCTATATAAATTATGGATTATTTGATAATTCCATTAAAAAGTAAAGTGAAATGTGGTGAAAATCCCCTTATTAAATATGAATAGCGTGAAGTGTAAAAATTAGTAATAATGTGTGAATATGTGATTTTTGGTTGTGATTTGTAGTTGTGTTGTGTCGGGTGGATGTGGTGAGATATGGGGATGGTTTATGGAATTTTTGATGAGGTAGTGGCTATGGTTTTGAAATATTAGTGATGTTTGGATTGGTGGAATGAGAAATATGGGTGTTTGTTTTGCTGTAGTGTTTTGTGCTCATTTCCTAGGTTGTAATGGAATTAAATGTAAAAGATGAATTAAAATGGAATGGGTTGAAATGGTAAATGAATTATTCAAACCGTTTTTAAGTGTGGTTAGATGTTATGGATATTTAATCGTGAAATAAAAGTGCAGTTTAATTGAAATTGGGTGGTAAATGGGAAATTTGGAAATTTGGTTAAATTGAGAATGGAATGAAAATGTGTGTTATAGATTATAATTTTCTTGTGTGGTGATTTTTCATTTTGTAGTGGCAGTGAATGTATTGAAGACTGTGAGGCCTTGAGGGTGATGTTGTGAGTTTGGTTAAAATTATTATTGTAAACCCATAGGTTATTCTTATGTGTTTCAATACATATATATATATATATATATATATATATATATATATGTGTAGACACCATTCATTTTCTTATGATTTCTATACAAAGCCCACCCTTTTTGAGTAGTATATGCTAACAGCCAAATGTTTTGGGGTTGGTTTTCTGACATCCCAATGGTGAGGATGGATGGACAACTACCCACCGTTCCCCACTCTCTCTTCCAAGAAACATTGATATGCCTAGGATGCGATGGAAATAGTTAACAAGTTCACTACTGGTGATTGTTGATGAGATGATGTGGTGGAATATGGGGTGGGGGGCATCATGGTTGGTAGAGGGAACGAGGTTGATGTCCTTCATGTTCAATATTCTAAACTAATATTATTTTGTGGATATATATTTTTCATGATGGCCTGGTTGAATGTGACTGATATTTGATGTGTTGTGAGGTGATAGGTGTCTATAGGGGAAACATGGTGTATTGTAATGTGATAGCCCATGTTTTTTAGGAAGGATGTTATACAGAAGATCTTTGAGTGCTAATATGTACAACATGGTGGTGTGAGAGTGGAATATTAGTGGGAAAGTGGGGAGATATACCCTTTTAATGAAATTATTCATTTTATGTTATTATACTTGGATGTGTTATTCAATGAGTATGCCATTGTGTGGATGAGATTGGTTGGTTGACCAATTTACGTGCTGTTGGTTCTTATTTTTTCTCACTGGTGAATTAGTATTCTTTTTTAACCTGTGTATGAGAGACTTTGGGAATATTCCCTCTAAGTATACTTGTATTCTCACTCTACGTATATGAAAAATAATTTTGAGGTTTCTAGGCTGACTTTGGAGACAGATCTAGACATTTATTAATTGGGTTTTGGATATTCTATTGAGTCACTATCATAGGAACAATTTCATTTTGTACTTTTTAAGAGACTATATGTCTCTACTTACTTTATACATGAATCATGGGATAATTATGGTTCTCTTTTATCTTATGTCATATATTTTGTAGTGCTTTATTAACCATACATTTTGATACAATATTATATAGGTTAATGCCATAAATTCATGGGATATTTTTAAACGCATCGTGCTTGTCACCAACCGAGGGCCTGCTAAAGGAATGACTCAAAGGTTATTATATATCTTCCTTCATTACTAATGAAGGATAATTACTTTTGGAGGGGGGGGGGTTATGATAGAGTTGTATTAGATTTTTTCAATGAGATATAGGATATATTTTTGAGTTAGGAATTATGATGATTTCATGGGTTTGTAGGGAAACAAATTTAGGTGATATTGGCACATGATATAGGATAGGTTAAACTAGCCTAGACATGGGATTTTTTGACCCATTGTGATCTGATGAAAGGAAATTGATTCGACTGAATGACCAAGTGAGGTGACACCATTTAGTGGGTTGAGACCCATATGAGGTATATATATCATGATTTCTTGTGTTATTATTTAAAGTGGGTGATCATTGTAAGATAAAATTAATTAAATGAATCATAGTGAAATTTCATACTACTTAGATTTGGATATAATTTCTCCCCTATGAAAATATTCCTTTTTTATTTCATATGCATGTGGTTTAGGATGAAATGTTCTAGTAGGATGAGCCTATTGATTTCTGGAGGGTTGATCCAATTATGTAGGATAATCAGTGGTAGATGAAATTTTACTCCATCTAGTGGTATGCTTTAGTGAAGTGTGAGGGAATTATCTATGATATGGAGATAGAGTTATGGTTTTTGGATCTTACGATCACCTTCAGTTTGATATGGGCTAGGGATGAGTACTAGGTCCGATTAGAAGTCAGTCAGATGAAAGATGTAGCCCATTAGTGGTGGGTATTTCACCATGGTGAGAAAATGGAGGAAAATGTACATATGATACGATTTCATAGGTATTTCTACTCATAATTCAATCATCATCCATAAAGTCTATAAGGAGGCTCAATATGATCTCTTTTAAGCTATGGAGAATGTTTGTGTATGTGATCTGGATCGAGTTCAATGATATTTTTTGTTTCACCTATGGTCTTTTTTTCTAATGAGGAGTCTTGTGTATAACATCTTAAAGAGGCTATTCATCCTTTTATTTAGTATGTAGTTAATCCTTTTATGTTTTTAATGTAATTTTAGGTATTCAAGAAGGTATATGTGATCAATCACATGAAATCATGAGGAGGTTTACCTCAAAGGGGAATCAGTAGTGTTCTATGAGGCAAAGCATTGTCAATAGTAGGTCAATGGCACCAGATCCATATTGGTTTTTACTGGTGGGGAGTCATCCTCAGTAGATCAATTTTATAAATTCTATAGATAGTGGTTTCTATTGATATCTTGGGAGAATTTGGTTAGTTTGAATCATCAATCTGAGATGTGGCCATCATTAGAATTAATGCCCAGGGTTTTTTTGGAGCTCAGCATGGTTGAGGTGGTCTGTTTCAACATCATCCTCAACAGAAGGATACAGTAAAGCCATTTAAAAAAAAGGTTAACCATGATTATTATCCAATGAGAGGATATGGGATAGGTAGTGCCTGCCCTCAGGATGTTTTTCGTCTTCTTGGACCCTGACCTGAGTATGGACTTAGAGGTGGTCATCATTAGTGAGGCCGAGGAGCCGAATGTGGATAGTTTCAAGTTGTTGAGGTTACAGTTCCAAAGGGTCCATAGATCATTATTGGCATAATCAACTTTTCATCTTCCCTTATATGTGACTTGTTTGATTAATGAGATTCATACCTATTTTTTTCATACACTCTAGTTTTTTCTCTAGGATTAGCTGTAAAAAGACTTACGATGCCCCTAGTGTTTTCTATTCCAGATGGAGGACAGAACAAACTGCTATATGTGTTCAGGGGATTTAGGAAAATGATGGAAGAAATCATTTTTCTGGGAAAATTGTCTTTCTAAATATGAAGCCATACGATATAATCCTCGAAATCAACTAGTTTTATTCATTTCATACTATTCTTAAATGCTTCTAGAGGAATGTTGTGTTCTCATATGTGGATGGACAACATGCATTTTTCATTAGTGAGTATAAATATAAGTTAGGTAGTAGATGTGTGAGGCTCGTTATTTCCCTAGTGGCAGAGTATTCTAAAAAATCTATAGATTCTAGAATGGGGGAGGTCTCTAGTAATATTGGGGAGTTTCTAGATATTTTTTCTCAAGATTTTGTGACCCTATCCCCCTTAACATGGTATTGAGTTCTGGATAGATCTACAGCCCAAACATTCTCTAATATTGGTGGCTCATAATCATATAAAACACTCAGAGTTGTGGATGTTTATGACATTGATAATTATTTAATGCACATGGGTTTCATCAAGACCATTTTTTTACATGGTGCAGTCTAGTGTTGTTATCCAAGAAGGAAAATTGTAGTCGAAGGCTATGTATAGAATCCCAAAGGTCGAATCAAGTGATGATAAAAAATATTTTCTCTCTTCGAATGATCGATGATATTTTCAACTAAGTGAGAGAGTATGTTTGTTTTCTATAATTTATCTATGGTATAAATATAATGAGTTGTTATTGAAGTAGGAGGAAATCCCAAATAATTCCTTCAGATGCAGGAATATAAATTTTGAGTTTGTGATCATGCCATAAGGTGTCACAAACACTATAGTTGTGTGCATGAGACCCATGAATGTTGTTTTCCATGATTTCATAGACTATATCATAGTGATGTTCATTGATTCCATCATGATATAATTTATGTCAGAGTAGAATGATGATCATCTCAAGGATTTTCTAAATGTTATTCCATTCCACCAACTATATTAATGTTTTCCAAGTATAGGTTTTGGACATGTGTGGTGAGTTTCATTTAGAATATGGTTTCCTAGTAAGATGTATCCTTGGACTCATTAATGATATAGGTAGTTTTTCATAGAAATGACCCATAATGTGTCAAATTAATGTATTTTACTTGGTCTCGTGGGTTATTATTGAAGGTTCATATATGAATTCTTATGTATTGAAGCCACATTGAAATAAATGACTAGAAATACTTGAAATTTATCTGAAATGATCAATGTTTGGAAGTGTTTAAATATATGATGGGGATATTGGTCAGTTATCTAGTGTTTCAGTTTCTAGTTGAGGAGGTAATATTTGAGGTGTTTTTTGGTGATTGAGATTTGGAATTGGGATTCTTCTTGAGGCAACATAATGTAGTGATTTATTATGGTTTAGCGAAGTTACAAGCCTGTGAGACTTACTATTCCACCCATGATTTGGAGATAGTATAGGTTGTGTTTCAATTGATGTTGTGGTGACATTACTTCATCAGGGAACACTATATGGCATTGAATTATTATAAGAGATTAAGGTATATTTTTTATCAGTGCGAATTGATTCTACAATAATTATAGTAGATGAATTTTCTATAGGATTACGAATTTGATATCTTATACACCTTAAGAAAAAGTAATTTCATGGATTATGAATTGATAATGATGTCACCAAAATATATATTCTAAGAGTATATAGATACATGGAAAGTGATGGAGGAGTTGGTAGCTCTGCATCTGGATGTGAGGGTGGTTGGTAGAGGAGGTTTAATTTTTTGATGATATTGCAGTCATCTCAGATATGGAAGGTTGATGAGTATTAGTGGGGAGTATCAAAGGCATAGGTGATGCATGACCGTGTTTTCCAAGGTAATTCTCCAGAGGGATGGTTAGATGATGGTAAAAAATAGAGACTGTTTTAGGGAAAATTATTTGTTCTGGTGGTGATTCAAAATAGTTTCCTTGAAGAGTTTCATAACTCACATTTATTAGAACACATATAAGTATATAAGATATACCACAATTTTGGTGGCCCATTATTAAATGGTTTGTGGTGGTGTTTTTGGATCGATGTCTAGTTTTCCCGTAGGTAACGATAGAGTAAACATTTCTGAAGGTGTGTTGCTGCCTTAGGATATTCCTAAGTTGAAGTGGGAGAAAATAACAACATACTTATTGATAGGTTTACCACGGGCTTAGGGTGTTTTTGAAACCACCTGTGTAATCATGGTCTGGATAAGAAAGTTGTCTCACTTTTAAGTGATCAAGGTGTAAAGCACCATGGATGTCTTGGAAAATAAATATGTGGGTGAGGTTTTGCGACTGCATAGAGTTTTTAGCTACATTATCTCGGATTACAAAACACACCTTACCTCATATGTATAGAGGGTATTGAAACTTTATCTTGGAACATAGTTACAACATAGAACTAATTTCAACCCTCATACAAACAGACAGACATAGTATACTATCCCAAAACTGGAGGATATATTTCGAGCATGCCTCTTAGATTTTAGTTGATGTTGGGATATTTTTTTCCCTTGGTTGGTTTTTCTTTTAATATCAAACATTGAAAATATTTTAGCATGGACCTATACGATGAATTTTATAGGTTTACATATCATTCTATGTTATTCTAGACAGTGTTTGGGGAGTTTATAGTTCTTAGTCCTGATGTGGTGTAGAGAATTATAGAGAAGGTTCTAGTTGTTCATGATAGAATGCAAGCGATACTAGATTGACAAAATTATTTTTCCAATTGCAAGAGATATACCTTAGAGTTCATGGTGAGAGAACAAATGTTTCTAATGGTTTTAAATCATCATGGGAATTATATTATTGGAAAGTGGATTAAGATCTCACCCTGGTTTTTTATTCTCTTTAAGGTTTTAGAGCACATTAATTATTAGACCTATCGGTTGGAATGTCTAACATGTATAAAAAGGATCCAAAACCTCTTACATGTCTTCTATCTCCATTGTTATCTTATTGATGACTTTTTTTCATTGACTAAGTATATATGGATATCGAGGATAACATGATGTTTATGGATTGGCTAGTATGGATCTAAGATCACTAAGAGAATGTGTTGAATTGATGATCCATTCATTAATTCATGTGTGGTGGAAGAATTCTTTGCAAGAGAAGAGTACTTGGAAGGGTAAGGTGTTGATACACACTATGTACTCAATGTTTTTTCGACTTTTCCTTGTTTTTTCATAATAATTTTATTCTTGGATATTTTTATTTTATGTGATTTACTTTTCCTTAATGAAACATAGGATTAATTATTTAATCTTATGAAGAGGGTATTAATTAATTTTTAATAGACAGAAATTATATTCAGAAACATTTTAAAACCATGAGGGTGAGTTAGGGACACAAAAAATTTATATTATATTGATGTAGAAGTTGGAATTATTTGATTTTTGTGCTTGGGGTTGTGTTATGTGTGTTGGTTGTGTAATTATTTTCTTAGGATGTGTGGAGGATGAAATGATTGAGCAGATGGTTGTGTAATAAGTTTGTGTTGGGATGTGCGGCGGATGAAATCATTGAGAGGTATCTCATGGGGTGCTCATTTGTACCCATTTATCTTTGTCTTGTTGATTTTTTTTTCTCTCAAGGTAATGAATAGGTTTAGACATTTTTGATATAACAACATGGTACTTCTAGCCCATTACATTGTGAATATTCTAGTAGTGGAGGTGTATGGGGAGGTCTTGAGGAGTTTGGAGTCTAAAAGGGGGTTTTAATATGTTATTTCATCTCAAAGTATCTAAATGACATTAGGACTTGTCTATGTAGTAAGAGATGAAAATTACTTATGGAGAGGCTTACTAGGTCATAAAGGTTTTGGAGGTAGTTATTGGTTCTTCTTCAATTTATGTAATAGCTATAGTGTGTTCTCCCAACTATAGTGTGGGGTCTGAGAGGTGTGATTTTGAAGGTTTTATTGTCTTTAGGGTAGCTACACCATAAGGAAAGGCTACATTGTATCCTTTCCCATAGAAAATGGGTTTTGTGGAGTGGTAATTACCACTCCTTCATGATGATTTATCCTATTTTATCATATTTTTGAAATGTAGATAGTTGTGTTTCTCAGAGGCCTCTATCACTATCTAGGATATGACCTGTGCGTTCCCAATTCACCATAGTATCAACTATTTTATTTAGTTCTATGGTGTGGTTACATGGGTTCTACCATGTTTCTATTTTTTCTATACCACCTTTAAAATCCCAATTCCCATAAAATCCCCTCATTCATTCAAATTTTTTATTGTTTATTGCTTGACCTTTGTGCATCCTTGGGAGTTCGTCCTGACCCCTTTTAGTGTATTTCAACCCTATACTTGGGGAATTAATCTATGGTGGTATTATTTGAGTTCCCATATTATCTTCCCCTATTTTATTCTATTTATTAATATGGTATTAGATAATGTCAGTTAATCACGGTTTTTGGTGTTTTCATCATAAGCTAATAACCTAGGTTGATGTTCTCTAGGCCACTAAAGGTTCCTTCCTCCATTTTGTTCCCGACAGTTGTCTTCCTTTCATTCCAACTGTTAGCAGAAGTTTATAAATCTTTGTTTGAGGTAGGGGGTCTTTCTTGTCTCACATAATTGCCTTAAGTAGGATGGGATATGATTTTGTTTTCCCTAGGTTTGTTTTTGGTATTTGGATTAATGAATATAATTCTTGGATAAAATATAATTAAAGGGGGAAGGGGAATGAAACACGTGTTTCTCTACTTTTGAGATTATTTTTGTTGAGATTGTATGAGATTGATGCCTTATTGAAAATCATTTTTTGGGGTCTTTGTTTATGTTGTGTTTTAAGTAATTGTAAAAATATGTCATGTTATTTTTTTATCACTATTAATGGATTTTTTTTAATAATGTATACGATGTTAATAAATTCATACCCCATGGAAATTATGGTTTGTCTTAAAATTGAAGTGAAATTTGATTAAAATCCCCTTTTTAAATATGAAAAGTGTGATGTGTGAAAGGGGTTGTAATGTGTAAATATGTGATGTGTTTTTGTGATATGCGGTTGTGTTGTGTGGGGTCTATGTGATGAGATGTGGGCATGGTATGTAACAATTGTGATGCAGAGGTGGTTGAAGTTATGAATTAGTGGCGATGTAGGGCTAATTGGGATGAGAAATATGGGAGTTTTTTGTGATGTGGTGTGTTGTTCTTGTTTCCCAGGTCGTAGTGGAATTAAATTTAAAATAATAATTAAAATGGAATATGTTTAAATGGTTAATGCATTATTGAAATAGTATGGGAAGTGTGGTTAATTGTGATGGATGTTTAAATGAAAAAATGGAGTGGTTAATTGAAATTGTTTGTTAAATTGGACATCCAGAAATAATCTTAAATAGAGAAAGAAGTTGAAATGTCTCTTGGAGCTCGTATCATTTTTGTACGGTGTTTTTAATTTAGTGGTAGAAGCGAAACTAATGAAGGTTGTGAGGCCTTGTGGGTGATGCTGTGATTGGAGATGAAATTATTTTGGTGATCCCATAAGTTTTCCATATGTGTTTATATATATATATTTAGACACACACACACACAAACTTTTATTTCCTTGTGATTTCTATTAATAATCCACCCATTTCAAGCACTATGTTCCAATAACCATTTTTTTGCAGATTATTTTTCCCAATATCCCTTCAGCAAGGATGGATGTGTAAATACTAACTCTTCCCTACTCTCTCTCTTCTAGGTGATGTTTATATGCACAAGAAGTGATGGATATAATTCAAAAGATAAATAGTTGCGATTTATAATGAAATTTTGATTTAGTTTATAGTGGGGTTGTTCATGGTATAAGGATAGAATGAGGTTGATGTCCTTTATGTTCATGATTCCATATTACATTATTTATGTGGATATGGATGTGGTGTGATAGCCAATGAGTCTTTGAGTGATTTGAGATGTATTATGTGGTCCTAGGTGTCTATAGGTTAGAAAAGAAATGATGTTATGTGTTGGAAAATGTGTGTTAGAGAAGGATGCTATTCAAATGACATGGTTAAACTAGGATATACAACATTAGGAGGGGGGGGGGGGTTAGAACAGAAAATCAATTGGAAAGCAATGCAAGTTACCCTTTTATCAAAATGATTTTCATCATGTTTCGATACATGTATGAATTATTGGGTGAGAATACCATGGTGATGATGATATTTTTTAGTTGACCCATTAAGGTTTTCTTGGTTTTACTATTTTCTCACTGGTAAATTAGTATGCTATATTCATCTGTGTATGAGAGACTTTGGGTATAAACCTACTAAGTATAATTTTATGTTCAGTCTCTCTATATATAAATGTGTATTAAGGTTTCTTGGAGTACTTTGGAGAAAATTAGATATTACCAAATCAGGTTTTGGATCTTTTATTGAGTCTCTATCATAAGATATTTTTCTTTTTGTACTTTTTTAGAGACTCTGTGTGTATGTTTACATTATACAAGAATTGTGGGATGGTTTTTGTTTAATTTTATCTTATGTAATGTATTTGGTTATATTTTATTTTCCATATATACTATTCCACTATTATAGAGGGTAATTCCTTCTATTCATGAAGGATTTTTATACCCTCGGTGCTTGTGGCCTCCTTGTGGCCTACTAAACGCTGGAATCAGGGGCCCTTATCTTTCTTCCTTTATTACTAGCCCAAGAGGGGTATATTTGGAGTGAAAGGGATATGAAATAATTAATTACAACCAATGTAAAACTTGAATAATTCAATAAGTAAACAACCTTAAAAATCTTCCAAAATATTATTAAACACGTTAAAAACCAAAAAATCCGAAAGATATGAGAATATATTATTTTGAGATCAACGTAATATTTATCTTTACTCAATAAAAATCACTCATAATTTCATACACCCGTAATGTATATTCCTTATTATATAATGTCTAATATATGCTAAATTTTTTCATAAATTAACTAAATAATAATATATTGATAATTCAGTCACATAGGATTCCAAAAGATAACTCAACCTTTATTCTTTTAATAAAATCCATTCACCACAAAAAATATTTCTATTTAACTTAATATTATAATTTTCCAAATATGGTGAGCTTATTTGAATATAAAATTAATCACATAGTTACCATTTTTTAAATTTCATTGTTATCTATATGATAAAATAAATATTACAAAAATGGAATAATCCATTTATATAAATAAAAAAAACAAAAATCAAAGTTCATATTAATCCTAATGGTTATCAATACCTTTCAACTTATGCCCACAAAATATAAAATAATTATTCTTCAAATAAACCTTGTAACTAAAAAAAATTTAAACAAAAGGGTTATATTCAATGAATGTCGGAAAATATATCCTTATTCAACTTAAAATATCATATAATAAATCCTCAAAAGGGATATCTATACTTTTAAACTTATCATCCACCCTAGATGTATCAACCCATGAATCATTAGTTTTATCTCATATAAAAATGGAATATCATAGGTTTCTAGAGATTATATCATCTCATCCATCAAAATATTATATAAATAAACTTTGAATTAATCAAATCATATCCCCTAGGAGGTCTTCCAAGGCATGCAGTCTTAGTCCCACTCATCATCCATTAGTGATGATATAGGTAATACCAAATAAATCCCATTTTAAAATTTTATACATATTTTCATCCTTTCCATGACTAAGGTTTATCATAGTCGTAGACATATCCTTATCGTCTGTCCTAGGGTTATATTCACTAATTTATTTCTCCCCAATCTAGTGCCCATGGTTTTTACTAACATTTCTCGAATACCAAATATAACAGTACCAACTCCTGTAACTGAAAAGTGGTGTATAATTTATTGTATGGTATAACATATAAAGGATAACATCACTAAGTATTGACCATTTTAATAGTATTTAAGAACCATGTATATATAATATCCCATTTTATATTTGAAATAAAATATAAAACTTAATAAAAGTAAATATTTTTCATCCTAGAAGATCATTTAAGGATTACTTCTTCGTATACTATAAAAAGGGAAAAAATAAGGGTGATATCAAAAGTTTATTAAGGGTTCTGTATATTAAAATCTATCTTGAGTAAATAAGTAATATTCATTATATAAGGGTAGATAATTAAAACCACATTCCATTTAATAAGTAATATGAGTTTGTAATTCATCCATGAGAAATATCAATGTAGTAATCCCATGGCAAATAATAACTGAATTCAAAATGAAGGAAATTCCTAATTTATAATTTCTTGGTCAAGGAATTGTTGTAAGAAATGTTCAAATATGGCTCTATATACACCAAAAATCCATTTAAAAAGTATAACATACTGTTATATCTCATGAGACCAATCAATACACTGAGGGGCAATCTATAATTTCGCTTTAGCAATAACAACACGTCCAATACATTCCTTATATATTGAATTATTAATTTAATTCATAAAAAATATTCCTTATCAACAAATATAAATATTGAGTAAATTATATAAAATATTAAGATTTCCCTAGTCAATCAAATAACATTCATAATAAAGGACTATATCTAGAAGTGGTATAAAATTTAGGCAATATGAATATCCATGATACAAATAATATGTACATGGAAGAGAAATATAATTTATAAATAAAATTTACCACAATAAAGTGGATGTTTCAAGATTAATTTAATGATAATAAAATTAATAAAATATTTGAAAGATGAAAATAAATTAATCAGAAAATTAGGGTTTGTAATAAAATCATGTCTTTTGGAGAATCAAATGATATAAGAGATAAAAATTTTAAATAAATTTTAATAAATTATTTTATTCATAAAACCATGTAAAACTTACAAAAGAATATAAATAGCGTAAAATAGTTATGATGGTGGGAAAATCCATTGATGTCATATAAATTAAAAAAATTCTATTTATTTAATTAAAAGTAAAAAATTATACTTTTTGAAGGATTAATTTCAATCGATGTAAATGATGTTGAAGATGGCATATTACGTCCTTAATAAATTCATTCATCAATTAAAAAAGGCTTTATTAAAATAATTTTTAAAATATATATATGTGTATGAAAAACATTCCAGATCAGGAATACAAATAAGATAGAATTTTATTTTACAATTTTTCTATTTAAGTAAAAATGAGTGGAAAATATAGAAGAATATTTTGAAAATCATTAAATATTTAGAGTATAAAAAATAGATGAATTATATATCATATTTATTATAATATTCTATCAGCAAAAATATAATCAGTCCTAAAAGATGATATTGGGTAATTAAATCTTACCCCTTTTGGAAAATCTAAAACATGTAACCCCTTGATAGAGTAAAATTGATTTGAAACATTAATATCCATGCATTTATATATATTCATGTTATATAAATTATAAGGTAATTATATAAACCACTTAAAACTAAATAATTTCATAATACCAAATATGTCTCAATGGAGTGGAAATTGAGATGAAATCCCTTTCAAAGATCATATCATTTAAGTGGGAATTTATCAACTAATTGATTATGTTTAAAAAATTTAAATCCAAAAAAAAGGTTTAAATATAACATAAAATAATAATATTCTATTTCACACAATTTCTTATAATATCATAATCAATAATGTATTACTATAACTCAATTAATAGAAATTATGTTTAGAAACCCCTTACCTTATGCAACAACTAAGTTGAACATGATCAAGTTTCACATTTATTAAAATAATAACTATTATAATTATATACCATAAAAATAAAAATATATATAATAAAATATAAAATATTCTTATGAAGTCTTATCACCCATTTGTTAATAGTCATTCTTTGTTATCATTGTTTTGGGTGTTAATTACATTATTTTTTGCATGTATGTTTTGATTTAGAAGGTATGGTACTTGTGTCATAATCATATTTCTATCACATCCATGATTTTATAAATGAAATAAAATTTCAAATATTCATTTTATACATATTTAGAATAATCTATGAAAATAGGACCTACAAACTGAATCACATTACTTCTAGGAGATGGTAATATACACATATTCACAAATGACATTATCATTTTTTATATTGGTGGAATGTTAAGGATATATATGATATATTAATTTTTAATAATCATATTTATTTCATAATTATCATAAATATTAATTAGTAAAATACTTATGACTACCCATGGTATGCAGTGATGGAAATCAAATTACATCGGTTCATGAGGAGGTAGTCTATCTAACACCTGAGAGATGATTTTTTCCCATTTGATGGAGAAGGATATGGATAAATATTATTACACACACATAATAACATATAAATATATGAAATATACTGATGTAATTATATTTTAATGGTTATAACATATTTTATGGTCATAAGAGAGGAATAAAAAGAAATATGTTCAGTTAAGAGGACTACCTCTTATTTGCATAAGCTCATTTAGATTATTCTTAAGGACTTGAGGGTTTGTATTTTGGAAAAAATATTTTCTCTATAATAAATATAAGTATATATGGGTGATATCTTTGTGAGTATTTTTGAGAAAAGATTATCAATGTGGTGTGAATAATAGATAATAATTGGTGTCCTTTTATAGTAAAAGAAAGGGCACACTTGGAATCACATTAATGATTTATGTTTAATAATTTATTTTTCATGTGAAAGTGTTACCAAGTGTCCATAATTTTAAATATAATATTTTTAAGGCTTAAAATCCTACCAAAAATAAAATATTGATAGGATTATGTGGCATTTAAAACTATATCTCTTGGTTTAACCCTTTCTTTAAAAAATTTTATTGTTAACCATAATAATAACTTTTTCAAACGTAATGGGTTATAAATTCACATATATGGTAAAATTTGCAAAACAAATTGTCAATTAATTTAATATTATACCATATAAAAACCATATTTCCCTATTTAAATGTTTTAATTATTTATAAATATTTTAATAATAAATTATGTAATTTAAAATAGTAATAATGTCATTTTAAGAACTATTCATATGTTCTGAGTTTAAAGGCATCAAAATAAGAATAAAATTTGAATATAAACTCTACTACATAAATTATAAATTATCATTAACCATAAATTTTGTTGGACAGAATAATCCCCCAAAAAATATTGATTTTTTTATATTTAAAATCATTTACTTTTATTTTTAAACTGCTTGCTCAAACACAATGTTTATGTTGTGTAATAATAAAAGGTAATTACGGAATACCTAAAATTAAAAATAATTTAATATCCAAAAATTAAATTAATTATGTTCAAAATAAAATTTTATATTCATTTAAAATATATTCGTATCACAATGTGAAAAATAATAAAAATTAAAAGAAATGTTGTGACATTTTGTGTTTATCCTTTTCTGAAAATAGTATAAATGTCATTCTCAATGAAAAATAGAACCAAAGTACAATTTATTAAAATATATAATGTATATGTTCAAATTAATGTAATATTTTTAAATAAAGTTAAGTGTTAGATATATTTCTTAAATTCTTATCTCATTATTTTTTACCATAATTACCCAATTTACCCATTATCATGATGAAAAACATTTACAATGATTAATATTCATAATGAGAAAAAAATAAAATAATATTATTTAAAAAATTAGAACCTAATAATTCTAAATATGGAATCATATTTTCAAGAATCAATTTATATAAGTGGATGTAATTAAATTAAATATAAATGCATAAAACACAATAAAAAAAGTTTTCAAAAAAAAATTGTATTCTAAGTATGAAATTGAACATAAACCAGAATCAAATAAAAAAATAATTATTATGAAATTATTTAGATTATATTCAATAAAATTAATTTTATTTAAATTTGAAATCAAATCCAAAATATAATGTAAATTTTAAATTAAATTATTAAATGAAAATAAATGACAGTTCTACAAATATTGGGTTTTCAATATTCACTAAAAAATAAGACTTTTTTGAAAAATTACAATAATTCTTTGTATGATAATATTTACATGGTGATTTAAAAAAATTATATTCATGTTATCAATTGATATTTAAAATATATTCTGAAATTAATTATCATGTCTGTACAAAAAATTAAATTATAACCATTTTTGGAGAAAAATAACTTTAATGCATAAAATGATTTTATTCTGATTTTTTTCTTATGAAAAAATTATATTAATATTAAATTTATTTATTGAATTTTTTATTTATATTAATGAACTCATTTCTAAATTTATTTCATAATTCTATTATTGTTATTCATGTAACATCCCAAATCCAAATTTCATGTATGAACCTTGGTTTCTTTTATTTTTTCATGATCTTCAGTTACATCTCTCATTATATCATAGATTAGTGGTTGTTTTTCCTTTGTTTGGGCATTGTGGTGTATAAAAACCCCTATTTTTATGGAACTTAATTCATGATATATTATATAAAGACACAAATAAAATAAAACCATGACGCCATGAAGCTAAGTTTCTTTGGGAAATTAGGTATATTGCACGATAACCTGAAATATGGGTAAAAAACTATTTAAAAACTACATAAAAATCCATTAAAATTACTTTTCTCTTCTAAAACTATATGAGATAACCAAGATATGTACTTAAGAAAGGGGTGATATATATCCCAACCTGGGAATAATAAATTCATAGTATAAGGTAAAGTAGTATATATGTGACAATATGTATATCAAGGTAATATATGTTCATAAATAATCAAAAACATGAACATCAAATCATGACATAATATGATAATATAAAAGAAAAATAAAAATGCAGTAAAAACATAAACTATGAAATCATAAATATAATTCAAGGATAAATATTCATTCATAAGAGCATATAATTATTAGGATAAATTCTCATGCACCATACATGGAATAACATGAGATAAAAACATCACCTAATGTATTAGAGTAAAACATCAAATTGGACCCACCTATCACATTCGTATTATTTACATGCTCTTGTGTTCCACATAAATCATACAATATAAGAAAATATTTCATCACTTTTAATCCCATTATTTAGGAGTGTGGGTTCAATAGATAAGATTCCCCAACAAATTATGTATAGGTACGTCTAGCTGAATACATTTGAGTGGAAATTGGGATGGGTATTCACTACACAAATGTTTGGTATGGAAAAAATGTAGGATATTTTTTGCAGCATGACAGGTGTACATAATGATTTATGAAATGGTTTAATGAGGGTGAAATGGGGTATCTCATTACATATGAATAATAAGGGTAGTAATAGGGATTTGAAAAAACATATTCCAATATGAAAAATAGGAAATCAAAAGGATTTATATAAAGGACATACTTGAATAGAGAGGTGGGGAGGATCCCTTACAATGAGTGTGTGCTTCTAAAAACATGGTTCGAGCTTCTTATGAACTTCAGAACACCATGAGATGGATATAGATAGGTAAATGTTGAGAAATTTGTGATCAAATAGTTTTGAGTTAATTTTAAGGGAAGGTTTGGTGGGGTTTTATAAAAAAGAGAAAGGAATTATTTATTAATTTCAGAAATTTGGTTTTTGACTATAAATGAAACAGTAATCACAACCAGAAGCAATATAATAAATTTTCAAATGTTTTATACCTAATAGAAGTCATTTTAAATATTTTATAAGTGTAATAATCCAAATCATTAAAATAATACCCTTGTTGATGTGGAAGTGAATATAGTTAATAATGAATTAATTTTAAAACCTTAAAATATAATATATCTATTGGTGGGTTCATTAACGGTTTATAAAATGAATCAAATTAATTCCAAAATATATTATTTTAATGTGAAATAATATATTTTTGGATACTATTTATAGTAATTATTACATAAATTTTTGAATTTTATGGTGTCATAATTCATATAGTATGTTTATAGTGTATTTAATCCTTCCCAAAAAATTTTACTATCCCAGAAATTTATAAAAAAACTCAGTTGTATAATTTTAATGTAACAATTTAGTAAATAATATCTATTTTATAAAATTAATTATACAAATTCTAAAATTTAATCTCCAAAAATTTAAAAACCCCATTTATTGAAAAAGAATTTTTCTTATGATGATAATAGTTTCGAACACAAATACATATAACATTTGACTTCATAAAATCATATTATCATTAATATCGAAATAAGTATTATTTAGTAGTAATATTTTATTAGAAAACATTTAAAAATTATTTAATTAATTAATTTTTTTCTTGATTGATAATAGATATTACCCAAAAATAAAATAATTCTTTCATAATTTTAAAATACATTTTTTATCCTACTCATTATTTGATCATTATTAAATTAATAATAAAAATTATAAATATAATCATTATTTTATTAAAAATTGAAATATACATATTCATACTACTAGCGTCTAGATATATAATGCCTTATTATACTAGAATACCACCTCAGAGTACGTTGTGTGATGGCGACACTTTCTGGGGGTGGTTCAAAAAACAAGCTTTGAGATGTGTTCTTGATAACCTGAAAATATCCCATAAATGGTTTCACTCTCACTTTGTTTATTGAATATTATCTTGGGATTTGAAAATTGAAAATCCAAGTTATTCCATATTCATCAGGAGATCTAATAAATGAGCTTTATATGGTATGACTCTACTGGTTGAGGCCATATTTTTTTTCCTGTGTCAATTGGACATTATCAAAACCCTTAATTTATACTAATATTAATGATCACTATAAAATGGATATATTATCAATAGTTTTGATGATTTATGTTATTTTAAATATAATATGATATAAATTATAAGGGTCCAAAATAACAATATTAGTGCATGTGTTGTCAATAATCTAATTAATTAATGAGACATTATTCATTTTAAAAGGGAATTTAATTTTCCAAACTTTTTTGACACATTATAATTCCCTTCAGAAATTTCTACCTCAACATTTCATTTCATACTATAAAAAAGATTGTCTTACTTATGTTTCATATCTTCTTTCAACTCCCACGTTGTTTTATCAAACTGGGGGTTCCACCAAAACACTTTGACTAGTTGAGTTGTCTTATTTCATACAACTTAGTCTTTATGTTATTCAATACTCCCCAAATTCTCCGCGTTTGAAGGATCATTCTACAAATGTATCACCTCTATATCTAGTACATGTTAGGGGTATTGTTTGTAATTCCTTAATAGTGATACATAGAACACATGATGTACCTGATATTTGTTAGGTTGGATTGGTAGTTTATAGGACACAATTATGAGGCAATAAAGGATCTCAAAGGAGATGATGTATCTTTGTTTATGATTTCCCTTCACTGAAAACCACATGAATTTGTTCTATGGGGATATACGAGGAATTGTTTATATCTAACCTCAAACTCTATGTCATGGAAATTATTATATGCATAGATTCTCTACAACCTCTGTGTGGTTTTGATATCCAGTTGAATGGTTTGAACCTTCTCTATCATATCTTGGAAAAGATCAGGCCCCATCAACTACCACTTTCTAACATTATCCCTATAAGTCAGATCCCAACACCTCTTCTCATATGAATCCTCATAAGTTTATATTTTAATTTTTGAATGGAAAGTCTTGTTATATAATAAATCAGTTAGGTTATGATTTTTATCATGAAATCCTTTGAATTTGATTAGAATATATAAAATCATAACCTCTAGAATTTTAATGGCTATCTTAAAATGACCATCTGTTTGAGGGTGATTAGAATTATAGAAGCTTAGCTCGGTATCAAATGCTCTCTGAAGTATTATTGAGAAGGTAATGGTAAACCCAATATCTTATTCAGATAAAATGTAGAGTGAAAATCCATTAATCATTATCACTTACCTTATGTATATAATGATGGATTGGTTAAGAGATAAATCTTCGTTAATAGTAATGAAATGTGTTTATTTTTAAGGAAATAAACTACCACCAAGATGATTTTGTTTCATTTAGATGTATTTGGGAGTTGTATGATCAAATCCATGGTTATGTTCTCCCATTTCCATACTCGTATGGGTAGTGGTTCTATCATACTCTTATCCTTAACTCATTCATCATTGAATTTTTTGTATACCAAGAATTGAGATAAATTTTTAGAATTTTCATCTTTATATTATCCCTCCGGATGGTTTTCTATTGATCTCTATAAATATTACTTATTTTTCGGATGAATAGAGAAGAATGTGCTATGAAAATTATCCAGAAGTTCCCTTTTTAGCACTGGTTTTTATGGGACACATATTTGAGTTTAAAACCTTATAAATCTCCCATTAGAATAGTTATACACTAGAATATCCACTACCTTCTTTGGTATAAACTCATAATCTTTTTGGGAATCATTGATGGTATCAAGAATAAATGGTTGAGACGTTATTTAAGAATTGTAGTATGAGGATAATATTATTATATCCATGTCCATCATTTTCATCTAAAATAATATTGGATCCATTGGAATCCTTATCACGGATAGGGTTATAAGATCTTTTATACTCATTGAATATTAGACTTTTTTTCCTTCTTAGGATGGTAATTTATTAAACATTCAGAATCATTTATCAGCTCTAACCGCCTTCATTGGTGCATATTTAGATCTTTTTATGTGAATATATACTTGAGTATTTTATTATTGGTATATATGTCACACTTCTATCCATAGAGATAAGGCTTCTGAATATTCATTGTGATGATCACTATATACAATTCTAAAAAATTAATTGTGTAGTTATGGTCATGTATATTTAACTGATGGGGGAATAAGATATCAATTTTTATATTGAATAAGTACATATCCCAATCCATTTTTAGAAACATCATTATAGATTTCAAATCCTTCCCCACTAGTTGGTAATGTGACTACATGTGTAATTATTTTATCATCATTTAAATATTGAAATATTCCTTTACATTCATCAATCTATACAACCTTGACTCCCTTTAGAGTTAGCTTGGTTAGTGGTATTTTAAATCGTGATAAGCTTCTCACAAATTGATGATAGTACATAGTTAATCCTTGGAAATAATGGGTTTTGGTCATAGATTTTGGTTTAAGAAGTCCTTTAATGGCCTCTATGTTTGAATTTATAGATATCCTTTTTCTAGTTATAGCATGACCCAATAATGTTACTTACTCTATCCAAAACTCATATTTACTCTACTTTTAATAGTAATTTTATTTCTGTAGGGTATTTGGTACATCATTAAGATACTCCTCATGTTACTCTATTCTTTTGGATTAGATAATAATTCCATCAATAATGGCTATCAAATATTTATTGAGGTTATCCCTAATGACTCTATTAATCAAGTCCATGAAGATATATAGGGAATTGGTTAGTCCAAATTGAATCACTATGGAATCATAATGTCTGTACCTTGTATGAAAAGTCATCTTGGGGATATCTCCCTTTTTCACCATTACTTGATAATATCCCAACCGAAGATCCACCGTGGAGAAGTATTAGGCTCTATATTGATGAAAGAATAAGTCATAAATCTATAGTATATGATACTTATTATTTATCATGATCTTTCTCTGTAAAAAATAAACAATATATAGGTGCATGGATTGATCCTCACCATAAGAGAAAAAGATCAATGAAAACCATGGTGAAGTAATAGTGTGTATGAACCCTTTATCCATATTATCTTGTAGTATATTCTTAATCTCTAGGAGTTCAATAGTTTCCATTATATCTGGAGTCATGGATATTGCTAAAGCACACTGTATAATATTTATTAGGAAATCAACCTCTTGGTAGGGAAGATCGAAAAATTATTCAAGAAACTCATAAGAAAATTCTATTACAATGGTAATGTCCTAAAAGATGATTTTTCTTTAGACTCAATAATTTTTGAAAGATATGCTTACTCAAATGTATATAATAACAATTATCATTTTAGGGATAAAATTATCATGGTAACATTGTAGTTTTTTCAGATTGATTTTGTTTGTTGGGAAAATTTGTGGACTTCGATATTTATTATTAAAAAGGTATGTGAAAATATATAATATAAAAATAATTGATGTGTATATATAATACATAAATATTCATGTAAAAGGTGGAAGTTTTCCCACTTTTTCCCAAATTTTTGGGGTCCAAAATTATATGGATTTATCAAGCATCACAAAATATTTATTTCTAGGTATGCCTTATATGAATATGAAAAATTCTTATAAATCAGGAAGGTTTGGTGTTTCATGAAGGTATAGTGATTCATGATAGTTTAGTGTTTTGATAAGGTTTAGAGGTTCATGAAAGAGGTATGAGAACAAAATAAACATTGTAAGTTATATGACTATAAGTATCTTCCTGAAAGATAAAATTTCAATGAATGTTTCTTGAAGATAGGTAGGTTCACAAACAAGAACAAAGATCTTAAAAATATGTTTGTGTAAAGGTTTAAAGATTCTTGAACGTGATAAAAATATGTAAATAGGTATCTACCCCCTTAATTGGAAGTTAAAAACTTTAAAAAAATACAACGGCTCTAAAATTGTGAAGGTTGGAGGAGAAATTTTTTTCTTGTGCAAACGTTTTCATAAGATCATTTTTTGTAAACAAAAGATTTTTCACCAGGTCTATGTAAGTATAAAAAATGTTGTGAGCGTGAAAAAAACTATATACATAAAAAAATATATTATTATCATGAAATTAGTGATCTTCTCAGAAGTTATGGGTCTCATGAATGTTGGATATTCTATTAATTAATTGGGTTGTTTTCAGAAGGTAGAATTATTGGTTATCATAAAATGAAATCTCGTACAGACAATAAGGTATTTCACAACAAATTTTTGGTATGGATGTAATCATCAATTTGATGAAAGTCGAACTTAATGTTTTACCAAATGTAGTATATTCATGTGAATAAAATAACATTATTTTGAAAGAGAAGGGACACACTTTATTTGAGAAAGAAGTGATATTTAAAATTGTGATTGGTTGTAAACCAGGGGGATAGTAAGTCTACTAAAAAATAATTAATAATAGTTTTCTTTGGTAGAATTGGTACCTAGGAACATTGACTTCGTTTTACCCTTGGATATAGTCCAATGATGGTGAACCATATAAAATTGTTATGTATCATGCATGCTTTAATTTCTTTTCATACATTATAATAGGAAATGAAGAGTAGAGTGTTTTGTTTAATAATGAAAAAATATTTGAAGGGTTAGTTGTTTTAATCTTTCATACCCAGATACACCACCTCTTATGGTATTTTACCTAGCTAGGAAAATATCTTTAGTTGATGATACCAAAATAGATTCACCAACCTCCATGCACTTCTATAGAATTACAGGGTGACTTGCGAAATGAAGTGTGATTTCCTTTTCTCATAAATTTATGTTTGATATATATAAGGAAAGAATATCCATTACCATAATAGCCCTGAATTATTCTAAATGGAGTTTCATAAGATTTCTAGGAAACCCAACACACAAATTTTGATTGGGGATGAGTTATATGACTGGGATGCAATAATTAACCCATTTTTTTTGTCTTCATCGCTAACTTGAATTCCATGTTTTGTGGTGGTGTTGGAATCGTAATACTAAAATTTCAGGATATAAAGGTTCTTTAGGACATAGTCACAAAAGACAAGAAATATAAACCTAAATTTTACTATTTTATATTATTTATAACAATTTAATTCTTCCAAAATTGACATAGGGATTATAATTTTTAAACTATAAAACAATTACAAGGGAAAATATTGACATTTAATAGATAAATTATAAGTGAAATACATAATTTAAACTACTAATTTCTAGGTTTCAGTAAAAGTCATTTTTAGTCTCTTTCCTAAAATAAAATTTTATGTGAATTTTTGTTCCCTTTATAATGGTTCATAAAGAGCTTGTGAATTTAACAAATAATGTTTCCTGAGAGTGTAAAAATAATTGTCTATAATGGTATCTTTGTCATTCACGAGGTGATTATTGAGTCAAAGAAAAATTCACCCTTTTTAGGGTTATTACCCCTTGGTATAACAATGCCAAATCCGTAACAACTTTTAGTGTCTAAACCAGGATTTGTTTCTTGGAATATATGTAGTAATATTTTTTGGGCCTGTATATGGGAAGGAATGAGATTTCACGGTCTAGTGAGCCATGAATTAATATTTTCAAAATATTAAATATATTAGTATCACACACAAAGATTTCTAAAAAACAAAATAATTATTAAAGAAAAGTGTCATACTATAAATCTAATATCTCTATTGAGTCTAAAACATTAGTTTTACCCTATGAATGTTCTAACCCTGGAGGGAATCAGACACTCAGGTTGGGCACAATCACTCGAAAATATTTAAATAAAAAAATCATTGAATTAATTTATTTTATCAAATTTTAAAGAATTGATTTTACATGGATATATTAATTTAAGAGGAAATATGAGGGTTTTCCATTTAATATTGTAAACCTATATGAGATATAAGACGAGAGTTTTTTGAACACAATGGATCTCAGTCATTATTGAGGGTCGTCTTTGCCAAAGCAACTTGTGGATCTCGCCACTAGAAGTGACGTATGATCGTTATTCACTAGTGATTGATCCATATCAATGTAGGATGTTGTTTTATAAGAATTTATCCTCATTTTTCTATAATAATGATAGTAGACCAATCATCTAATGGATTGATTCATAGATCAATCATATTATGGGTATGGGATTATTGATTATGACATTGGGGATTTTTTCATTCTATTTAATTTATATCACTCCATTTGTTGTTATAAAGATAACTATTTGAGGCCAAAATGAATATTCTTCTAGGATATGTTCCTCATGTTTTTATTTGTTTAATTTCATTAATCATTCTTTATTTCTTCATCAATGACATTCATTTTGGTTAGTGGTTTGACAAATAATCAGTAATCAATTGTTGCACACCCTTTTCATGGCACACAAATTTATAATGTAGATCTGAGATCACAATGATAGAGGGATTGAGCTGCAATAATGGTGAAAATTGATTGATATTGGATTAGAGTTATTTATGTGGTCTATCACATGAGTCTATAGGATGGCATTATATGATCATTTCAAAAGATAATTGATCGGTCATATTCTAGTGAGCAATAAAGGAAATCATTTTTTGGACTGATACATGATTTCTAGTGTGGATCATGGCCAGATTGATGGTGGGAGGTATATGTGAAGTTGTTTTATAGAGATACATGGATTCTATAAAATCATGATGCACATGGCATGTAATCCATTGATACATGTCTTGCAGCTCATTTTCTTCTATGATAGGGTTTCTAAGGAATAGATATGGATCTAATGATGTGTGGACCCTACCAAAAACTGTGTGACACATGATTTTCAGATTCGTGTGTATCATATATGATACATAGGCACAAACACATCTAGGTATATGACAAAACCCGAGTACACATGAAGACCCATGTAGTCAGATATGGCCTGGTACATGGACACAACCAGGCACCCGAGTATGTCCAGGTGTATATACGAATAAACATTGGCATAGGATGTGATACATGGGTAGACCTGGTGCAGACAGAACCTTCCATGTACTAAAATTAAACATAATTTACTACTTAAAATATGGCATAGAGACCTTGTTCCCCTCATCTTGAACTATTTTACATTATGGTGTACTCCCTCAATCCATCACTGTAAGTGTATAGTATGAATTACAACATAAAAAAAGGATTAGAATCCTCTCCAAGGGATTAGTTTCAGATAGATTTCGTGGAATCCCTCCCTAAGTATGGGATTATATCCTCCATCATCTTCTTACCTTGGTGGGGTTCACAGAATCAGCATGAAAAACAATACACAAACATTGACCCCTTAATTAGAGTGCTAATCCAGATTGGGTTATTGGTATACCCAATAGACCTAGGTGTAATCCCCATCCATATATCAATCTCTTCATAATTACATCATGTCCTTACTCATGGTGAGAAGAAACATGAATGACATCTTATATATTTTCCATGAGTACCCTCAAACTCCCATAGTGTGTTTTTCTTGGTGAATGGGGTCATGGAATGTTGAACTGAATAATAGGCTAGAAATGATTCCATGATGTTCCTTTTAGACTCAATGTCAACTATGAGTATATCTATATGTTTATTACATGTATCTTGTTATGAATGAAATATCTTATGATTAGATAACTACTCTTGATGATTTATGATGGGTGATTTCAAAGTGTCATATTAGGTATTGTTATACTCAACCATTTATGGGCTCTGTACGGACATGTCATGTCTTATGCAGACAACCAACAATCATATGGTGTTCATAGTGGAACAAGAGGATATAAATCATATATTGGTATAAACATACTCTGAGGGATTCCTAGAGTCACATCTTTAGTTCCCTCTTACTATCAGGTTGGAATTATTTACAATTTTTGTTGGGATTGAAGTTTGATCTTTTTGCTCCATTGTTTTTTTCTTCTACTTTTATTTTGGGATTTAGTTGCATGCATGCCTTGGTATTAGTTATATTTTACATTCTAGAGTTTTATAGAAATAAGGACATGCATGTGTACAGGTTCCATTGGATAAAACCTCCCATCTGTGTTTTTTGCCTACTTGGTGATGGTCACCAGCCCCGGGACCATTGGAGGTGGTCTTGGGGTAGTTTCACTTGGATCATTTCCATCCATGTAGGCCCTAGTGAGTCGGTTCATGACTGAGTGGTATTAAAGGAATGCTTCATCTTAGTACTAATGTTCTGAGTTTTTCCAATATGTGATATTGTTATGGATTTCATGGAAATTTTGTTAAGTGGTTCAAATTTCTATTTCAGACCAAGGAATCTAGTGTTGGTGTTACAACCAACATATCAATAAAATAGGACCCTAATAACCTGACCTTCCACATAGTATATTTATACATTGGTTTCAGTGAAAAACAAGAACATGAATCATATAAGAATTTATTGGGCTTCTATTTCCTTTTTTGAGTCATCTCCCCAGATATACTCATTGATCGCGGTACATCTTACATTTTTTGGATTCCTCCATGATGATTTACATCTACAATTCAACAATCAGATCATGAGGATTATCCATTGAAGGAAGATAATTTTATATCAGGACATGTTAAAGAGGTAGTTCCTCCAGATGGTATTCCATTCATGTCTCAATCCATTGAGTAGTAGACAGTAACATAAGTACTCTATGATGAGGCATGTAGACTGATCACCCTTCATGTGTTTTAGAGTCATCGACCATATATGTTTAAAGGATATTCAAAATAATATTTTTATGAGAATTATATTTAGGAAGTTATGTGATTATTTTTTCCCTTTTTTACACACACACACACACACCATATGGTGGTCTTGGAAGTGAGCATTCTTAATGGCCCAACATGGCATTGGTAAAGATTGGTGGTTTTATTGTATGAACATGCGACTCTTTCATGGAAAAAGTTTTAGAATCTCATCAGGGAGTTGTAATCTCTGTCAACAATGTGTGAAGTGCTCATAAATGAATATTTACATCTACAATAGGAAATTGTGACTATGGATGAGTATTTTTCCAGGTTTACCAACCTCTAATAGTAATCTATGGATATAGTTTGTGATCCATTATTTGTGGCACAAAACATTGAGAGAGTTCTATGCAGAGATTTTCAAGACAATTTTATACCTATATGAATTTATTATTATATTACATTTCTAGAAAATACTTTCATGAGAGAGATTTTAGGTAGGGTAAACACTAGTAGTGGGAACACAGGGGATTGGACATTGGCAGCCTGTAACCGATGAAAAACATAGGGATTCAGGAAGTACATGGAATTTATAGAGCCAATATGAGTTCCTATGTTCTATAGTTCATGGATCTATTCATGGGTCATATCATCTTAGGATAGGTGGTTCCACTCTTTTGATGGATGAGGACATCTCACAAGAGATTTTATTATCCACTGTACGACTGATAGAGAGAATGTGGATTGGCTACATTGTCATATGTAATAGTAGGATCATGGAGGTACATAGGATATTTTATATGGGTGATGAGTAGGGAGACTTGTAGTAGGTGGAATATGGTTTTACATGATTCTACCACCACCCATGGGTGGTCCTAACTAGGCTCAGGGAGCTGGTGGATGAGGAAGAGGAAAATAATAGGTCATGGAGATCTACGATCAAGAGGATTTTTGGTTTATTAGAGGAATTATCTAATTATGTTTAACTTAGATTTAGATTTTATGGATACTTGTATGATACACTCTTTTCATTCTACATACGTAGTTTGAGACCCAGAGGATCCTGTTGATCCCTTGTCTCAACCCTAATGGACAGAGACTTATTTTGGAGATAACTTGGCGATCTAACATTTTTTCTTAGAGTGTTATGTAATGCTTGGAGGATATGGTTTTTTCAGGCGATATTATTACGGTAATTTTGATGATTTATGACATTATTTTAGGAATATACATGATATACAACATTCATTCATTGATTTAATATTCTAGATGAAGGAAACAATATGTTCGTGTTGATGGGATGAGGCTTTCTTACATAGGTGAGAAGGAAACCCTGGTGGACTAGGATATACTAATACATAGGAGGGTGAATCCAATCAATCATCATGAAAACAATATTACCGTTTCAGTAGAGAATTTTGTGGGATATCAGTTTCCTATAATGGTGGGTGATTATGAGGACGTCTTTACTGAGGACATGATACCCCCCATTGGGAATTGGGCTTCTATATTGAATTGCACCTATGGATAACCTTGATATCTACATTGGAATATCAGATGTCTATCACAGAGAATCACATGCTAATAGTTCAGTTGGAGGGATTTTAGAGTAAGGGATTCATGAGACATAGTGTTTTCTCCAAGGCATCCTCAGTGTTGTTTAGCAAGAAGGTGGATGGGAGCCTGAGATTATATGCTGATTATCTACACGTTCACTTGGTGACTATGAAGAATCAGTATCCAATACTGAGGATTTATGACCTCTTCAATCAGTTGAGAGGTGTGTGATGGGTCTTGAGTATTGAATTCAGATCAGGCTATCAACATCTATGTGTACCAGATGATGATATACAGAAGATTAAATTTTGATGTCACTACGACCACTATGATAACTTGGTGATTCCTTTTGTATGAAAAAAATCCCCAGTAGTGTTCATGAGACTCATGAAATGGATCATTCATCCATTATTTGACTTATTTTTAGTTGTATTCGTTGATGATATCCTAGTGTACTTGGCATCATGGGAGGACCACACAAGACACCTTAGGATGGTTCTAAACATACTATAAGAGAACCATCATTATGAGAATATCTCGAAATGAAATTTTTATCTTTAAGAGGATAATTTATAGGAGATATAATATTAGATAAGGGGGTAGTAGTGGAACCAACAAAGTTCAAGAAATTTTTAGCTTTCTATCCACTGAAGAGTGTGAAGAAGGTGTGTAGCTTCCATGGGTTGGTATGCAACTATATGAGATTTGGGCATGATTTATCTATGATATATGAACCATTGAATACTTTGATTTAAAGGGGCATTATTTCATGTTGATAAAAATGTTCCATTATGAATTTTAAGATTTTCCAAAGTGGTTGATGATCACCTTGATCATGATATTTTTAGAGGGGGTGTTTAGTATGTAGTGTTTTGTGATGATTTTGGGACCCAACTTTTTTGTGTACTAAATTAGAGGTAGGTTGAGATTTCATATGAGTTTGGGTAGTTGAGAATTCATTAGAAGAACTTTGTGACCCATGTTATTTATTTAGAAGTGATAGTCTCAACATTGAATATATAGAGACACTACATTATCAGTGAGTATTTTATCATCTACTATGACCACAAGTGTGTAAAGTATATCATCTCTTATATATATCTTAACATGAGAAATAGGTGATGAAAAGAGTTCTTCTAGGACTCTGAATTAATTATAGTATATACTCCTAGTAATGGGATTGTAATGGAATATTCTCTTATAAGTTTATCTTGTTCTCAATTTTTAGCTGAGGACTTCGAGTAGGTAGCCTCATTGCATTTGTTCTTTGTTGAAAAGGATGGTTCTTCATATATTTAGTTGATTATTGTTACCACAATGATTCTAAAATGTATCAAGAATTATTAGAATGGATATATTGATTGTGATACCTTACATACTAAAATATCCACTTGATTTTCTCATGAGGAATGTTTTGAAGGCAGGGAGATTTTTACACTTTTCAAAGGATATACAGTGGTACTTGTGTCTTTGTTGGAGGAGGTGATGAAGAACATTAATACATGCCTTTTCGCAGTATATACAAGTGTGGAAATTATTTAACAATAACTTTAACATAATTTCTAGTTTCCAAAAATGAATAAGTGTGCATCATAGTTTTTCTATTGATGCCTCATTTTTCAACAGGTGTAGGATGAGCACCATGTGCTAGTGGGTTTTTTCTTAACCCCATGAGATAATAGAGTGTATGTGGGATGATATATCTATGGACTTCATTATTGGGTTACCATTTACTTTTATAAGAAATGACTCCATCTAGGTGATCATATATTGACTGACCAAGTCAACCCACTTCATAGGTATTAGAGAGTAGATTTTAGTAGAGAGTGTGGGAAGCATTTACATGCAGGGGACAGTATGGATCCATGTAGTTACAATGATGAATGTTTTAGACTATAATGATTGATTCACACTAGGGTTATGAAAATTATTATAGGAGGCCTTTGGGTCTCAGATTCATTTGAGTACAACATTTCACCCCATAATGACAGTCTGACTAAGTAAATCATTTATGTTCTGGAGAATATAACGTGCGATTGAATGTTTGACTTTATCCATAGTTAGGATGATTATCTACCCTTTGTAGAGTTTATGTACAACAAATTTAGTATTCCATAATTGGTATGACACCATTCAATTCCATATATGAGAGACACTATAGGTCACCCCTTTGTTTGACCAATCCAGGTGAGTTAGTACAAATGGTTCTAGAGTTGGTGCATTCTACAACAAAGAAGGTTAAGATCATCTAGGAGTGGACGAGGACATCATAGAAATATAAAATATCTCATGCAGACAAATAAAAGAGTCATTTTTAGTTTTATAAGGGAGACCATGTGTTCCTAAAGTTCTGACCTCGACGTGGATTATAAATATTTAGAAGGGTTTGAAAGTTATAATAGATTTTTATTGGACCAATATAGATACTATGCACAGTCAGTGAGCTGGTGTACCTATTGGATCTACCACAATATTTAGAATGGATACATCATGATTTCCATGTGTCTCAATTGGGGAGATATTTTATGACCTATTTCATGTTATCAAATTGGGTGAGATGGGAATTAAGGATGGTTCTACCTTTGAAAAGTACCCAATAGGGATGAAAGATCCATATGAGAGGATCCTCCATGGGCTATATATTGCTTTTTTGTATATCTAATAAAATAATGAGAATCATTTGGAGAGAACCTAGGAGTGGGAGACCCATATGTGAGATCAGTACCCACACCTTTTTGAGTTGTCATTTCTTTCATTACAAGTTGAATATACTGAATGTGGGGAGAATTTAATTTCTTTTTTTAATTTAATGATTTGAAATATATCTAGTAATATTTTTTGATGCAGGAGATGTGACGATGGAAGATTTCGAGGCTCAGTGAGCCCATAATTGATATTTGAAAAATACTAAATATATTAATAGGCTGAGTGAAACATTTGGTAAAAAATTTAGAAACTAATAAATAGAGTCACAGATTATAAATAAAAGACTGTCATTGAGTCTAGAATTTGGGCTTTACCCTAGGTGAGAGCTAACCTTGGTATGCATGAGAGTCTTAGATTGGGCACAGTCATGGGGAGGTGTTTTTCTAAATTAATTAATTGAATTAATTTATTTTATGAATGTTCAAAGACTAGATTTTTTTTATAAATAATTGAATATGAGGAAATATCAGGGTTATACATATAACCATAGAGATCTAGGGGATCCATTGGAGGAGATCATAGTGAATGCAACAGATCCTGCTCGATAACCAATGATCATCATAGCAAACACAACTTCTAGATCTTGCCAACAACTATGAAATATGATCATTTTCACCACTGATTGATCCAAATGGAGGTAGTGATTTTTTTGTGGATTTATAAAAATTTTATTATAATATAATGAATTTTAATCAATATAATAATTGATTGATTCACATATCAATCATATTTCGGGTATTGGATTCTTTGATGAGAATTTGGGAATTTTATCCCACTATTTAATATATATATATTTTTTAATCAGTATAATGATAAAAAATAAAATATAAAACAAATATTTACTGATGTTACTTCTTCATTTTTCTTTTTTGTTCATATCTTACTCTGTTATTCATTTTTTATCCCCAACATTCATTTTGGCCGGTGGTTCGACAAATACATAGAAATCAATCATTGCACGCCCATTTATTTATGTAATGGATTGATACAATAGATTCATGTTCATGGTGATAGAGTGATTTAGATGAAATATTAGTGAATATGAACTAGTACTATGTTAGAGTTTCTGACATGGTTTTTGATTTGCAGTGATGAGATGGTTTTACAGAACCATTTCTCGAGCGAATCGAACAATCATATTCTGGAGAGTAGTGATGAAAAAGCCTTGACCTGACCAGGTCCACAATTTTCAGTGAGGATCATGGATATATTTGTGTCCAACGGTTAGGTAAAATTTTAATTATGGAGATCCAAATATTCTATAATATCCCAAAATACATGGCATGTAATCCGGAGAAACATTCTATGTGGGGCTCGGGTTGTGGTGCTTGGGTTTCCACAGATGAGATAAGGATCTAAAGCCATGAGGTCCTTACCAAATGACTTATGAAATTTGAATGGTCGATCAACATGTATTCTGAAGGATACGCGATCATGTACATGTCTAGTTACTCGACACAACCAGAGTACATGGGCTGAGCCTTATACTTAAACATAGCCTTGTACACTGACACATCTAGGTACATGGGCACAACCAGGTGTACATGGACTTCGGTATTGATATATGGGTAGAACCAAATACAAAGGGACATTCCATTTACTGAAATTATATTGCATTGGATCCTTTATGATGAGTTTGAGACATTTATCCCCTCAGCATAGACTATTTTACTTCAGCGTAGGTTCCCTCGATCTGTCACTGTGATGGTATAGTATGACGTTACATCCTTAAAAATGATTGTGATCATTTCTAAGGGATTATATTTAGATTTATTTTTTGGAATAATTCTCTAAGTCTAGGATGAGATCTTATATCATCTTTTTTCATATGTGGGGTTATCTAAATTGGTGTTAGTAACTATACAAAGGTGTCGATCCCCCATATAACATTTTATTCAGATTGAGTTATTTGTATAACCATGGCCCTAGGTGAGATGCCCATTTGTGTATCTATCTCATAAGACATCCAGGGTGTACATAATCATAGGGAAAACCAAAATGTTGACATCTAAGATAGACACCATCAATACTATCTGACCCACAAAGTGATTTCTTCTAGGAGAGTGTGGTTAAAGTCTCCCATGCTAATTAATAAGATGATATTATGGATATGACCTTACATTGAAATTTAGTGTCTAATTTTATTATATATATAAAGGTTTATTATATATATTCTCTAATTATTGAAATATACTATGATGACCTTAATACTATTGATGCTATATGCTATGTGATTTCAAGGAGTCCCACTGGGAAGTATTATACTCACCCCTACATTGGATCTGCTCAAAAGTGTCATGTATCATGAAGGAGATAAACCATTCGATGGGATTTTAGTGGGCATTGAGTAGACATAGAATATATTTATTGACAAATACTATGGTGCATTCCACAGTTGACATTTGTTTGTAGTCCCCCTTTAATATTAGGTTGTACGTCTTTATAGTTTTGTCTGGGCTTGTATTTGACCCTTTTTTCTTCCCAGTATTTTTTTATATTTGTGTGGGATTTAGTAGTGGGCATACATTGGGTATAATTTTTATTTTAAATTTAAAATTTTAATTGGTTTTGAGACAGGTGTGTGCATATAGGTTCTATAGTATAAGTCTTTCCATGTGTTTGTTATCCCTACACGGTGTTGGTCGCCCACCCCTCACCTATTGGAGTTGGGCTTGGGGTAGATGAACTCGACTCATAGATGGTCATGGAGGATATGGTGGTTCAGGTTAGAAAATGTTTTCCTATATTATAGTATTGTCCCCAATTATTTATCTAGGGTTTTTAATCGTAATTCCCAAACATAACTTGACTTTTTTTGATACTAACAATGGAAACCCATAGTTTAAATCAATATAATTCATTGTTAATTATATAAAGATACAAATATAAAAATACTAGAATATCTTTAAGCCTAGTGTATTGGGGAAATTAGGAATATAACAAAATAACTTGAAACATGGGTATAACAATATTATTTAAAAAAAACCATAACATGGCCTTAAAATTCCACTGCTATTATAAAACATCAAAGGATAACCTGAGAATGCTTATAAGAAATGGATTAAATATAAAGACCATTATTTGAACAATTAAAGAATAGAATATTGTATATAAATGAATATGACCCAATATGTATATCAAGGTTACATAAAAGGGGTGAGAGTCATAAACTTGATCATTGAATTATGACATTAGAAGATATAAAAAAGGAAACATAGGAATGTGGAAACAAAAAAAACATGATATCATAAACATAAACTAATGATAATCGTAAAGAAATAATAATATAGTGTTATTAGGATAACCTCACATGATCTATACTTGATATCTCATGAGATAAAAAAATTTCCCAATGCATTGGAGGGATATATAATTCTGGTTCCACCCATCACATTCATATTATGTTCTTGCATTTTTTCCACATAGATCATACAACATACATACAATTTTCAACACTTTTAACCCCATGAATATGAAATTTGGGTAACAAAAATTTGATTACCCAATCAATGATGTATATTTACACCTAGATTAATACCTTTTAGTGGAAATGGGGATGTGCTTGCACAAAAAAAAGTTTATCATTTAAAAATTATAGGATAATTAGGACAACGTGATAGATGCACATAAAGATTTATAGAAGGGTTTAATGAGAGTGAAAGGGGGCCATTAATATATTCTAAATAATAAGGGTATTAAAAGTAATGTTTATAAATAGGTTACTATGTGAAAAATTTGGAACAAAGTGTCATAATATAAACTGCTTGAATAATGAGGAGGAGAGGATTCATTAGCTTGAGAGAAAGATTCTAAAAGCTTGGGAGAAGATTCATAATATCTTGGGAACAACTTGGTAGGGATATAGAGAGGTAATAATAGAGAAAATTTGTTCTCAGGGGGTTTTAAGTGAATATTAATGTCTTATTGGGTGGTTTTTTTATAAAAAAATAGATGGTAATTTTTTTATTAATTTCAAAACATAGGTTTTGTACTCAATTACAAAATAACAAAAAACACAATGCGTTTTGCCCATGGTTTCTTCCAAAGAGAATTTTTTTTTCAATATTTTGTAAAAATAATAATCAAAATAATTAAAATAAAAAGTAAGTGATGTATAAGTGAGCCATGTTTATGAAGAATTAATTTTAAAATCATAAAATATAATATAGATTTTGGAGGATTAATTATGGGTATATAAAATCAATCAAATAAATTCAAAAAAAGATTATTTTAAAAAGGAAGCACAATTTTTTTTCATGTATACTATTTAAAATATTTATTACAACAATTCTGGGATTTATGATTCTATAATACATATTATAAATTTATACCAAATTTAATTTTTTCCAAAAAATTACATTATCTCAGAAAATTATAATAAATTTAATTTTGGATAATTTTTTATTTTTTATTTAAAAAATAATATTTTTTTATCAAAATAATTTTATAAAAATGAAAAATTATAGTTTGAAATAAAAATCATATTTATGAAAAAATATAGGGTTTTACGATGATAACAGTTTTAAAACCCTATAAAAATTACTTTTGACATTATAAAATTATATTATAATTTATATTTAAATATATATTTTTTAATGTAATACTTTATTATAATGACATTTAAAAATTATTTAATTCACCAAAAACTGTGTCTATTGAAACTGTATATTTTCAAAAAATATAATTTTTGTTTCATCAAATCAAAATATATTTTTTATCAAACACATTAGTTTACAATTTATAATGTAATAATTAGAGGGTTAAATATAATTATTAATTTATTAAAAATAATTATATAAAAATTCATATTCCCATGGTCTAGATACTTAACCAGTTATTGCACTAGTGCACACCCTAAGGGCATGGTGTTCTATGTTGACACTTTATTGGGGTGGGATGATGAACATGATTTGGTTAGTGAACTCAATAAGTTTTAATTTATATGATAAATGGTTTTAATCATGACTTAGTTATGGAACATTGTCTTGGGATTGGTCATGGGAAAATCCTAGTAATTCCATAACCCATATATGCTCTGATAAATCAGATTTATAGGGTAAACTCAAATTGGTCGAGGCCATATCTCTTATCTATTGTGTTAATTTTAATTTATCATTACCCTAAATAAGTAATAGTTTTAATATTCACTGTACAATATCAATATTATAAATATCTGTGATTCTTAATGGTCTTTTAAATTTAGAACTATATAACATATAATGGTCTAAAACAGCCAGAGTACTTCATGTGATTTCTATAATTTCATTACTCAATAAGAAATTTACTCTTTTGAAAAAGGAATTTCATTTATGAAACTTCAGGCCATTACATGATGTGTTAGAAAAGTGTGTTGATATTTATTTGAGATGATGAAAGATGGCTGGGAGGTTTTAAATTGAGAGTGGGAATGGTCCTATCTGTTGAAAAGATACAGGAGTTCACAATACTTATTTATGGGTAGCTAAAAATAGGGATTTCTAGTAGAAATCCACCAGCTATCTAGTGGGAGGCCACCGATTTATCGATGGAGTGGCTAGTGGGGCATATATTCTTCTTGGACCACCATATAGATATTGGGAGTTTCAGAAGACCTAGAAATATTCTTCGTGCTTCTGGCGAGATAGTGATTGTGACGTGGTCAGGAAATTATGGGAAAGTATCATCTTTCCACATTGATTAATAAATGTTTTAAAATTTAATCCCCTCCCTAAAATTTCCATTTGACCTTGAACACAAGGGTGGCTCTATAGATGGGGGTTTTACTTGTCAAACCATGATTCCTAACACATAGAATTTCCTGTTGATGTGTTGGTTCTCTATAGGTAAGTTTAATCTATTTCAATAGTGAATTATCCTTTACTCCCCTCTCTCCCTCTTAAAGTGTGGTGGATCCTCATTCTATAAAAGGATCTAGATCTTGGATTGATTTATCATTTTTCTTATATTCTCCCTCAATTATTCTAGCCATTGAATCTCTATTGGTGGATCCCATGTTGGGGGATTGTTGTTCTTTAGATTCTGTTTTTTGATTTTTTATGAAAATTTCTCTCATTTGGGACCATTACTCTTTTCTTATTTTAAAATCTAATTTTTATTAATTTTCCTGGACACATTTTTGTTAGTGATAAATACTTATAAAAAATAATGATGCGTTTGTGATGAAATTCCATTTTTTTTAAAAAATTGAAATTTTGGGAAAAGGATCTTGAATTTAAATGAGTTATTTGAAGCATGATTGTGATGATCAATTTTTTCAAAAAAAAATAATGAAATGTTTTATGATTTCTTTAAAATGAATTGATACTAAATGCATGAGTATTCTATCTAAACAATTTGATTTTGGTTTTTGAAATGAAATTGAATGTTTTGAAACTTTATGTTTGGGTTAACTTAAATACATATTTGAAATTATTTTTTGATTTATTGTAATGAATGATAGATCCATTTAAGTTTGATTACATTCAAGAATAAGAGATCCTTGGTAGTTTGGAATAAGGATATGAATTTTAGTAAAATAATATCTAGAAATGAACTAAAAATGAAAACAAAACTAAACTTTTAAGAGGTAAGGGAGATTATTATTTGGGATTCTCCCTAGCCCCCAAAATATTGGGATCATCATAGTGTGTTTACATTGGGAGCTATATTTTATTAATATTGTGTGGAACCCCATTATTGGTACAAATTCTCAGAGTTATTACCACAATGCTATGATTGAAAGTGATTATAAATTATTGTCTTTAATTTTAATGGTTATTCATATTTGTTTTGATAGAAATGATTACTCATGACTATTTTAATTAATATTTTTATATATTTTTGATTATATGGAAATAAACTTTTATAATAATTATATTCTATCCAATGGATTTTTTATAAACAATGTTTTGATATGAAATGTGAATATATTTTAATTCCATGTAATATTTAAATTTTAGAGTATTTGGTTTACTTGATACTGATTGTTTACGAAATACATGTTGATATCTTACTAGGATTTATTGATTAAACATACCATTACCATTTAAATTTATTATACTTTTTTTACAATCGTACCAAGGGATAGAAAGAAACCTCTTAGAGGTAGTGTATGTTCTTGATTTGTGAGACCCTCAGAGTTGGTGATGACTGGTGGAGTATGTTATCTACTTATTACATAAAGATTATGGGTTGTTTCATTGATGATTTTTAATTATGATTATGGTTAGAAATCTATTTTGAGACTTGAATCTGTCTTATTGTGGTAATTTTATCTTGAGTGTTTGGAATAAATACTCTTTATTGTTTTTATTTTTGGATTTATATTGATGAATTGTTCTTATGGTGAAATCATTTCCTATGTTTTGTTTTAATTACCAGGTGGTAGACCAGTGCGTGAAAAACAAAAATTCCCTTCAGGGTGTTTTAGAATTCATTCAATTACCATTTATGTTTCTTATCCATGTTGGTTTCTGATAGATTGGTATCAAAAGCCATTGTTCACTTTCCTGATGTTGGTATGCTATCTGAGATGTCTTGGTAGACATGAGACAAAATTTTCAGGACCTAAGGGGTATGTTATGAGTGAGTACCTGACAAAATCTCATCACTAAGTGCCTTACGTTAACATATAATGTTGTGAAAAGTTTCCTCAGGAGTTGTTTGATCCAATTATATACCGTTTAAATATATTTGATATGTTATTTTTGGCTCTTGGCTGACATTTCCATTATCATCTATAGATGTTGTGTAGTACCATTACCCTAAAAAAAGGTTTGATCAAACCCCAAGAGGGATATATTGATAAACCTAAATAATAAAACCATTAGTTTAACAACAATATATAGAGGGTTTTTTGGAATTTGGTATATGTTTTGGGCTAGGTAGCTACTCTTATTCCAATTTAGGCTATAGAGGTTATAAATTAGAGGGATAATAACATAGATCATTCCTTAATGTTTCTTCCATGGGAGGAACTATCTATCAATGTTAAAATTGATCCTTAGTAGGAGATGTATTGGTTGGATAAGGTTAATTTTTTTAATACATTCTGAGACACAACATTATGTTAAGTTGAAATGCATTGTCATAAAAGTTAAACGGATTAGAAATAAGGTAGTTGTATTCAATATCTATGAAGTTGAAAAATATATATTTTGAGTGGAAATACTTCATGGATATTTTTATAAAGTAATTCTATCTAGAATCAATTATTTTGGCTATATTGATAGAATTACATAACCTTCAGCAAGGGGATTATACAGTGACATAGTATGAAAATTGTTTTTTTGATCTTCTGTATTTCTCACATGAGGTGGTATCGAATGAGAAGCTAGAATATTTTATGTTTGATATGGGTATTTGACAAGATATATGAACTTTGGTTTTCTTGTTGAATTTATAATCGTATACTGATTTTATGTGTATTATTTTGATGGTGGAACTTTACTTGGATTATTATTCAAAATCCATTTAAATGGAATAGGAAGTGAGACGAGTCACATGGTGGAAACATTAGTGGTGGATCTCTACATAAGAATTCATCTTAATATCATATAGTATCTGGTAGCGTACCAATAACTTGTTTTCAGGGAGGAAAAGTTTGGAACTAAAATTGATATTTCATGACGTAACCAAATATTTATTGCTATTGTGAATCCTTAAGTTACTTATATAGATTAGTCCCTATTTTTATCATTCCATGTAGTGGCATGGAATTAAAATCACCAGGAGGATATATTGAATAGTCAGATGCTTCATAAACGAAGGGGTTCTATCCATATGTACCAACAATAATGCTTCTTCACATAGTGGATGAGTTTACAGGGTAAACTAATGTGGGCCCTGTAATTTTGAGAGGTACCATTACCATTACTTCATCTTTAGTGACTAATTTATTTGATAATAATGAATGTATTTCCTTCACATCAACCCCTATTATGAATCTTTTAAATATTCCTATGGATATCATTACATATGTAATGGATATTTCTATGCCTTTTGTGATGAAGGGAAAAAAGGGTCTCTGATTCCCTTCTTGTACTTTCTCTTTACTAAAAATCAAACTTTCTTAAGATGTTTTGGTTCTGGAAATGAAACCTATATATATCCTTCTTAGGATGGATTGGATGATCATTCATAAAGATCATATCAACTTTTACCTTTGACAAGTATCCTTTACTACCCCCGATAGTGGGTATTGTGTATTTTAGAGGGAATGAGACTCAATTTTAAGTCAAGATAGACCTCTTATTTTGGATTTGGGTAAGATGATATCCATGTTTTCCTTAAAAATAGAGTAGGAATCCTCATGTGGTTATATTTATATAGTTTTTATTGAGTTTCCTAATGTTCATTCATCAGAATTTTTTAATTTTATATCAACGACTGATGTAGAGTTTTCTATCGACTTGGTACAAGGACCACGACCTAATTTTATTTCTCCACATCATATGGATCATGACAAAATAAAGGGGTTAATAACCTAGTTTGATAACTTGAAGTCCCAAGGATTTTTTCTTCCTAGTTTGTATCCTTGGGTAGTGCTAGTTCTTTTCACCAAGAAAGATAGAGAAATCCTTCACCTGTGTGTTAAATTCTGAAAGCTCAATTAACTTACAATAAAGAAAAAGTAACTCTTTACTTATATTGAGTATTTTTCTTGATTTGATGAAAGAATAAAATTAGTTATCAATGATTTATCTTTAGTATAGTTATAATATTATTTGGATCCAAGAGTTTAATATCCCAAAATCCTATTTCAACAAAAGATATTTCCAGAAGGTGTACCTTGTTTTTCATTTTGGTTTAACTAATGATCCCGTAGTGTTTATAGTATCGATGATCACAATTATCCATTATTACCTCGATTAATTCATTTTAAAATTTCTGGTGTAAATATTGGTTTACTCAAAATGTGAGGAGGGTCATGTGCATCATTTGAGTGAAGTTTTGGACATCATTAGAAACCACTAACTCTACAACATGCATTCTATATAAGGATTCTGGTTTCGAGAGGTAAAGTTCTTGGTGCCTGATATTTATGAATAAGTTATTTATTTGATCCTGAGAAGGTGAAAGATGTTATGACATGGGAGGACGCACAAAAAATTGTTGAGATTAGGAGCTTCTTCTGGTTGGAAATGCATTGTTGACAGTTTGTGAAATAAATCTCAATGTTGGCCTCTCCATTGACTATTTTTACATAGAAGGGATTCAAGTTCATATGGGATTTCAAATATTAATCTTCTTCCAACGATTTGAAACATCATTTTAATTTTGTTCTAGTGTTGAATCTTTTATAGGCTAGTATAGGCTATGTGGCATTATATGGTGCATTAGGTTATGTTTTGTGCCTCATAGTTATATAGAGTGATCATGGGGTGGATTTTGGTTCTCTTCAGATTCATCCTCATGAAATGAACAATCCCACACATGTTATTGAAATCGCTACTGTGATGCACACTTTAAATAGATGGAATAATTATCTTTTCAAATTACAGTTTAATGTCTACTTTAACCATAAAATCTTTTTCTATGTCTTCTTGAAAAAACAAATGAATCTTTGGTTGAGGTGATGGGTAAAGTACCTGATGTATTTTGACATTTATTTTTCATATACCCCAAGAAAGGTTAATGTATCAACTTATGATTTGAGTAGGACACTTCTATCCTATGATGCGAAAGAATTTGTTAATAAGTGTAATATGATAGTTCTCCTTGTTTATATACAATTTGAGGTCCCAGAGGATGTGATCTATGTTTTTTAGATTTTTCAAATGATATCCTCACTTGTTGAGATTACGCTATAGGGAATAATGCTTTATGATATATATTTTTTGAATTAAGGATTATTTATATGATGTGTATATAATATAGAGTGGTATATAACTTTTGAGGATATCATTTTCTTTAAGAGAAGGAATGTTATTCTGTTACGCATGAGGAAGGATGTGATGGGGGGTTTTTGTCCTTCCAAGTGAGTTGTAAAACTAGGCACAATAAAGTTGTTTTATAATGTGGGGATTAATTTTTGATAGACATGTATGAAACATTAAATTTATGAATGTGTTTCTCCTTGATATACTTATTTGATGATTTAATACTATCCTTAGAAGCATTTAGGTATGCATCATCCACTTAATGTGATGACATAGAAGGGAGATGATATATTGATATACATTATGGTTGGGTTTTGATGTAAACATTAAGTAAATAATGTGATTTGGTTAGTTCTTGACCGACTGATCAAATTATCCACATTATTACCATTCATGATGCAACCAATGTAGAGGTCTTGGGGGATCTATATGTGTAGAAGATCATAAAAAATTCATGGTGTTTCACCTACCATTTTTTCTAAAATGGATCCCTAGTTCCCTTATTAGTTTTTGAGAGGACTCTAAGAAGAGATAAAATCCTAGATAATTTTTGTTACAATATACCAAACACAGATAGATAGTAAGAGATAAAGAGATATATAGATTCATTTGGACCTATTTTGAGTTATTTTCCTTGACATTGGAGGATTTTTGGATGGCCATATGGGGATAGTTGAGTTTTCATAAAATAATAGTAACCACTCATCCATCAGTATGTTAGACTTTATAGAATTGTTTGGATGGTTGTGTAAATATCCACAACGCTTGTTAGATATTGGTGAAGCTTCACTGGTCAGACCAAGTTTGGTCTAAAATATGATGTAAAAGATTCATTCTATTCATTTTATAATTGTAAAACCAGAGTGCCACTATACGTCTTATGAGGATCTTTATAGTCTCCATTTTAATTTATCTATTGGTGGCTATTTATTTTTTATATTCTCACCTTCATTGGGTTATTGGAATTTTGAAATGTATTCAACGTTTGAACATAGATGCGTGAGACTATTTATTTTTGTTGAACATATTGGAAATGTGTTATATCTTATAGCCTTACTATCATATATACCAATGATTGATTATGTGTTTCAAATATTAAAAATCAAGGAGTATTTTTTTGACTTGTCTCATGTACTGATTTTAGAGTACCGTGATGTGGAATAAGATATGACCATGACTGATTAGCCAATTCAAATTATTCTTTCTTAGATAAAGGTTATTTGGTAAAAAATCCATACACTTGGTTTAGGTTGTAAGGAAACATGATTCTGATTATCATGAGATATGGGAGGGTGAGAATTTAATGAGATTTCAGGAAATGGGACCCCACATGATATTTAGTGGAGTAGTTAGTTGGAAGTGGATTTTACAAAGTACAACATCCATTTGGAGGTTTTTCTAGTGGCCCGGACATTTTTCTAGCAACCACCGGCTTGTCGGTGATGCCACTGGGGCCCAGAAATGGTAGGGCAGTATCATATTTTTACTTTTTTTAATCTATATCTTAAATCATAAATATATAAATTTAATTTTCATTCATCACTATACACCTTAGAGTATCTGTAGAGGGGATTTTGGCACTTCCAACCTAGAATCTTCACAAAACAATGTTTCTATTGATGTGTTGGATCTCTTCTAGTTAGTGTATATCATTTGACCATGAATTATACATTACACATCTCTTTCACTCTTTTAATGAAGTGGATACTCATTCTATTCCTAGATATATATATTTACATGATGAATTGTGGTTAAAGGATTTATTTTTAGTCATTCTACCCATAAAATGTCTATTGGTGGATTCGTAGTTGGGTGATCATTGATCTCGAGATTGAGGGAGGTGGTTCATTATGAAATTCCTATCATTTCAAAGAATTGGTGATTTCTTAATTAGAAATTGATTTCCAATTGATTTCCAAATTTTTATTTGAGTCATTAATAAATTATTCCGAAATGGCATGGTCAGTATGTGAAGAAATTATTATAAAAATAGATCTTAAATTAAATTGTGATTTCCAAAAAAGGATCTTGAATAGAAAGTATTGATTTGAATTATGATTTTAATGAATAATTTTGAGATAAAAATTCATGAAATGTTTTATTATTTCGGATGGAAATACATTGATTTAAAATTCATGTATTTTTATGAAAACCATTTAATGTTGATTTTTGAACTGAACTTTCTTGAAAAACATTTGATGTTTGGAAATGATTGTTGGAAATGGTTTGAGAATCATTAAAATGAATGATAACACCATTATATTTTTTTACCCTAAAGCACATGTAATATTGGGATTTTAAGTGGAAGGATATAAATGAAATTTAACTTGATATCCATAAATTACTTGATGATGAACCAGAAACAAAACTATCTTAAGGGACATTGTTTATTCTTTTTGATTCTCCATATACCCAAGGATTGGGATCAAGGGAGTGTGTGCACCCTGACATCTACATTTCCTATAGATTAGGTATAAATTCATGGCTGGTACTAACCTCAAGTGTTATTACCATGGTGATCTGATAGGAAATGATTTTAAATTATTAAACATTCTAGTGTTTGATTTAAATTCTTATGCATTCTTATTTTTATAAAAATGATTATTCACACCAGTTTTGACATAGTTTATTATATCTAATTGATTTTATGGAAGTACAATTTCATAATTTTTTAATTATATCCATTGAAATGTTTTATAATGAATGTTTTTATATAAATTAAGAACATATTTTCATGTCATGTAGAATTTAAAATTGTGTGTATTTGGCTTACCTGATATGGATTACTTATGAAATCATTTGTGATATCCTACTGGTATTTTTTTCTCATACTATAACTTTGACTTTTGGAATTCATAAACATTTATATGATAGGTATAGGGGAAGGAAAACAAATTCTTTTAATTTAGGGGTGTTTTTGATTTGTGGGGATATGTGAGTTGGTGGAGACAAGTGGAACAAGTGACCTACTTATTTAATGGATAATTCGGGTTATTTCCAAGATGTTTTGAAGTGTATAATTTGGTTTATGTGAATTTTTTTCAACAGTTGTTCCTATAATTTTGGTACATTTCTTTTAAGGATTGCTTTTCATAATGTATGTTTGTTATTTTAATCTCCTATTTTGGGTTGATGAATTTTTCTAACAGAGAAATAATTCCTTCTTGTTTTTTTTTGAAAGCTATGAGATAGTACCCAGCTTGTGGGGATCAGAAATGCCTGTTGTGAAATGTTAGAATTTATTTGTGTTATTTTTATGGGGGATATCAGGATATGTACATGAAGAATCCTAATTTCCAACACAAAAAATTAGTTATAACATTTATATTTAATTAATAATATTTCAATGTTTATTTAAGATTAGGTTTTTATGTGGTGGATAATATCGAAAATAGTGTTTTTTCAAAGAGAGAATATAATTAAAATATTACAGTATTAAAATTTTTCCCAAGGAACGATGCAAGAAATAACCCTAAACACCCAACTAGCAATGTAAAAGGTCCATAATTCCCTATACTCGGCTAATTCCTACATCATAACGACTATAAGCATGATAGTGAAGGATGTGGGGGATATTTTATAAATTTCCATTAGCTTTATGTTGATGGATTTTCTAAAAAATTAACTTCCCATGGAATCTTCTATAGTATCTTAAGAAATATAGATATTTTTTACCTACTTAGTTGGGAACAAGGGGCCACATGGGGGAACTTTTGTTTCTAAAACACTGTTCCCATAAATAAAGTTTCTTTCATGGTAAGAGGAATGAAATATCAATTAACACTCAATATAGGTTAATCTTATAAATATTTCTTGAATTGTATCAAACAACACTCTAAAAGTCAATAGTTTAATGAAACAATAAATATGTATCACACAAAAATAAAATAACAAACATACCTGGTTCACAAAATTACCTATATACTTAGAAAAAAATTCAATTCCATGATAAGATAGGGTGGAGTGAAACTCTAAACCACTAGTAATAATTTAATTACAAAATTATTCACCTTAAAATCCCGTTAGGGACTACCTATTTTTGAGTGGAACTCAAACCATCTGAACAATAATTATTTAGCACGAGATAAAAATATTATTTAAATATCCCTTCATCAATGGATACTACCTTAATTGATTACATCGAATGAATCATAAAAATAATGGAAACTGAAAGTGAACCACCCAAATATATATAAACATTATTCAAATTTAATCCCTCCACTTGGGAAAAAACCACCATTGATCTTCGAGTATGAACAAGTCACCATCCATGATTTCTCTATTTGGACTCCAAAAAACCAGTTGACATCCTATGATTAGTGATCGAACTAATGAATTTAAATTAAACCTAAAAAATAACCCACATGATGACTATATCCTAGTATTTCATTTATTCACCTTTCAAAATTATATTTCATATAGCTTTAGTTACAATAACGATATTTTGAAAAATATCGAGTCATTAATTTCCCAATAAGTCACAACACCACACTAGAAATTTTAAGAATATGTACCTAGTTAATAAATCCAATGATTTTTGACACACACTCAATATAGAAACTATAGAATTTTAAAAATATCATTATATGATTTTAAGCATAATTATACATTGAATTACAATCCAAGGATCTTAAATTATAGTTTATTGGGTATTAGGTTCATAATTAAACATCATGATTAAAAAATAAGAGCATTTTTTCTTTAATATTCATAAAGAACTCCTTACTTAAATTGAGCCCTTATGTAGGTAAATGATAATCTTGGGATAACATGAACAAATGGATGAGCTAAAATCCTAGTAAGGTAATAAACATAAGAATAAAACATAGCACATGTGTTAGAAGGCACACCATAACAATATAAAGAGGAAAGGGACTATGTCAAATATATAAAATCATAACATGGGATCATATAACCATGTATTCATAGTAACATAGTAGCAATATAAATCATAAATTTAGCATGAGTCAAGGATCATTTCATATAGAGGAGCACGAGTCATGGCTATCCACCAAGACTGTTTCATATGGAGCACGAGTCAAGGATAACCACAAAGTCTGGTTCACATAGCATCTCCTAAGAATTAACATTAAAAAATGTATTGGATCAATGTATTGGATCACCTATCATAAAATCTTCATGAATATGTTTCCCACAAAAATAATAATACATAAGAAATGAAACATAAACATAAGGGTTACCCATGGAAAGAACTGGGTATCATAATCTTGTCATGAAGCATAATAAATCAGCGTATCATAAAAGTGTAAATGAAATAAAGGAATTAAATAATAATTAGAAATTAATTAATAAAATTATACATAGATCATGATTTGTGATGTAAAAATAAAGTGATAACATGTATGAATAATAATTAAGATACATTATAGTTAAAACATTTTAGTGTGATTTAAAATAATATTATAAAGAATTTATGGTAGAAAAGGGAATAATCTTTTATATAAAACCAGAAGTGAACCAAAAAATTTCGTAATAAAATGAGTGATTTTAGAAAAATAATGGTGGCTTAAAATTGATTATAGAGTTCACCTAAAATTGGGTATGAATTTTGGAAGTTCCCTATAATCGAGCTTAATTATCAGGAAGAATTATGTAGGGAACCTTTTAAAAACATATATATCTATAAAAAAGAAATACGAATGGGTTTTGATACATGATTTTAGAATATATACACAAAATTTATAATATTTACATAAAAATAAAAGATAATTTCATTTAGGTAAATAGAGATAAGGAGTATCCTAAAGGAATAATGGGGGTTCGGGTAGAATCCCATACCTTAAGTCTTAAGGTATTCTTCACTTGAACTTATTGTCATAGATAATCAAAATATATTATTTAATTATTAATTAAAGTACTATTTATACATTTAATTAATTTATTATAACTTTATTATCTTCATTTATGACCTTTTTTGGTTTTAGAGAATCAATTTCATCATTTGGGAGTGTTGTTTTCCTTAGTTTTTATGATCAATTTACTTGTACCCATGTACGGAAGGTCATATATTGTGGGGTAATTATCCAGAATTGAACGTATATTTTATTAATGGTCTTTAATACATTAAATTTTTCTTATATATCATTTGTTTTTATGGAATAAGGACTAATTATTAGATAAATAGTTAATGATAATCATTTGGGTTAATATTTTGGCGGTTTTTGATCACCAAAAACTCATATTGTTTTATAAATTAATATAGTGTGTAAAAAATAGAGAAACATTTAACTCATTTTATATCACAATTAATAAATTCATGATCACCATTGAATATAGTAATGGAAATTGAAAACATTTTCACCCTTGAATGTGATAAATTAACACATCACAGATGATGTTTTTTTAGTATAAAAGGAGGGGAAAAGAGAGATGATGATGAATTGTTCCATTATCATAACAACATTCTAGTATATGTAAGGTATTGGACTTATAATACTATTTTGGTGAGGGGATGTGAGGATAGAAAAATAATGTAAATGAACTTGAAAATAAATTAAAAGAAAAGGAAGAGAGTTTTACCATTTGATTCCTTCTTCTCGAGAACCTCCTTAGGGGATTGGTTTTGGTCTATTAATAAGAAAAAAGGATCCTAGATTTTGGGGAGGATATTAGGAGTATTATTGGGAAGAATTTGGACAAGAATCAAGGCCTGAGGGGCGTGAAGAGAATTGCTGGTGAGTGATGGTATTTATAGTGGGGTAGATGGTTGTTTTCCCATTATTTAATTCATTAGTTTATTATTTTTATCAAGATAAGCAATAGTGTTGATTACTGAGACTAAATAAAGTAATTAGGTCATGTGAGTTCGAACCAATTGTGCTTTCATATTCCAGTAATCATTGAATAAGGTATTTAACTTATAATGTATATACACTGTAAATAACAATATTTTACTATTCACCAAAAATTGAAGTATTTCATAAATATCCCAAAAATTCAACTGAACAATTTTTCATTGTGTAGAATTTAAAAATTAACTCCCTTCATGAAAATAATTTTCTAAACATGTGAAATTTAATTTTTAATAAAACTCATAATTTACTCAAAAAATACATATTTTAAATTATTACTGCTTTAATATCACTTTGAAAAATTAAATAAGTTCTCATAAAATTATATTATAATAATAAGGAATAAAAATATTAATTTATGAATAATTTTTTTGGAAATTATTTTAATTTTAAATATTTAAATTAGTCATAAAACTGTAATTAAATATTTTTTAATTATAAACCTACCAACAGATAATTAACAATTTTTAAAATATTTATCTACTTATAATCTTACATAATTATATCATATTTTCACTTATAAGATGGATAAATTTTATTTATAACATCATTGGTGAGGTTACTATTCAATTTCTTTATATACTATTAATAAGGTTCATGTTACTATTCCAAATGTCAACTTACTATTCATTTCAAACATGTTACTTAACTTAAAGAAATGCCTTTTATTTTATTAATTACTCATTTATAAAGTTAGTATTGTGTTTTTAATGGGATTTAATATGATTATTATAAATAAAAAAATTATAAGAATGGAGTTTCCATTGATAAAACATCGGGTCATTATAGTCAACTTTTATAATTCATGCAATAAATTTTATAAGAGATACCTAATGATGTAATAATTTAGATGAATGTTCATTATCCTTGAATGAAACACTAAATTCATCAAATGATGGATTTCAATTTAACTATCAGAGATTAATATTTTAATCTTCCATTTGATAATAATTTTCTTCACCACTAAAATTTTAGACTTTAACAGTGGTAGGTGTTATCAACATTAGCTAAAAGCATCGGTAAAGGGCCCCGTTATCAGCAATAAAACAAATCACTAATAAAGGAGGGACTTACGTGCAATAAAAAAATAACTCATAATGGTCCCCTTTATCTGTGATAATAAAAAGTAGTGATAAAGTGTTTTCCTTTATCAACATTAATAAAAAAGACATAATAAATAGGGTGGGGGCTTTATCAGTGTTAGAAAAATGTTTTAATAAAGGGGTATCTTTATCAGTTCGAGTAAAAATGTGTCGATATGGATGGAAGGATTTATCAGTTCTTTTTTACTAGCACTCATGAAGTCCCCCCTTTATCAGATCATTTTCCCATGTACTGATAAAGGGTATTTTTAATAAAAGAATTATGTTTCATTTAAAATATTACATAAATATATATTTATATTTATATTTTTATAGATATATTATATTTTCTAAAATATGATTTAGATAAAGATGAATACAAATTTACATTTAATATATAATATATTTAGTGAAAAAATTGCACATTAAATAATTAAAAAATAATACAAATAATAATTTTATTATTATTATCGAGTAGTATTAATTTAATTAAAATTGTATGACATAAAAATTAAATGAGCTAATTAAGTGTCTATGATTATTTGAAAAGATGACATGAACTTAAATTGACCATAACTTTTGTTTCATTTGTCTATTTGGGATCTATATTATATCAAATTAATTATTATGAAGATATCTACACCCTAGTGATTGGAGGAAACCCCAGTCACATATTTTTGGGCCAAACATGCCTATAAGGCATCCAAAAATGAGTTTTAATATGTGTAACCCAATGTTTAACATTATATTGAATTTTAGCCTCGTCTAAGGGGTATCCTTGTCTTTTTTTTTCAGTGGGGACTAAATTTATTACTAGGTATCAAATTCATATAGATATTATGGTTTTTAATTTTTATCATTTTTAATGAATTATTTTTATTTTTTATTTAAATTTATGTGTATTTTCATATATTTACTAATAATAAATCAATTGTATAAATAAATATTTAAACAGAATTACCTAGAAATATAATTTTAAATATATCAAATAAATATTATTTATTTAATTAATTTAAAATAAAATTTTATCCACTTTATTTACATTATAAAAATTCATTAATATGTATATATAATGTTTAAATATACATATGTGTGTCTACTAGTAAACACATATATATATATATATTTATATCTATATTCTAATATATAAAAATGAATATTATTATATAATATATTTGAATATATATATTTATATCACACATTTTTAAATATATTAAAATAAATATAAATATAATAAAATATAAAACAAAACACATATGGTAGTGTGGTAAAGAGAATCCAATTATGTTTGGGAGGCCGTGTGATCAAAACTTAGAATGCACAGGTACTTGGTGGAGCCGTATAGTTTTGAGAGAGTGGGAGGGTGGGTCCATGATGGTGGTTGGGGATTGGAAAGTTCTAAATGGGGGGGGGGGGGGGGTCCGGGTGCTTGAAAACATTATTTTTTTTCACACTTTTTAACAGTGATAAAAAAAGAAATGACTAAGGGTGGATTTAAATGTTTTTTAGCACTATTAATGGAACCCTTTATTAGTTCTAAAAAAGCACTATTAAAGGAACCCTTTATAAATTCGAATAACGATTTTATACAACTACCCACTATCAACACTTTTTAGGACTGATAAAGGGTGGATTTTAATATCACTCACAATATTAGTTCTTTTGAGCACCAAATTTTTTTTTACTAGAACTGTTAAAGGAATTATTTGAAGTAGTTCTCTTACAAACCCATCAACCATATCAACTCTTTATTATAAATTATTATTTCCATGTACTCCACTTCTATGGTTAATTGTGAAACTATTAATTATATACAATACATACCAATCACAATAATTCATCTGTTAGTGAATATATATCATATGATAATTCTCCTTCTAATTTAATCTCCTATAATGTATATATCAAAATATCTTTGTAACTGATAATCCATTCCAAAAAACAAAGATAGTTCAACTTTATAATTAATATAACAGTGTGTCCACTTTAATGATTCTCAGTTCACCTTCATAAGATTTTATATATACCTATATAAAACACACTGTATCTGATATAGTAAAAACCATGGAATAAATTATATTACCAATAGTCAATAAATTTGGAACCCTTTCCATGTAATTTTTCTCCCCATATATTTTTCAAGTATTACCTTTGTTAGTATGATGTGGTTAGACCATGGGAATGATATAATATTCGATTTGGAAATTTTAAAACATTCTAAAACATTTAATATATAATTAGACAAAGTAAACTTCAAAGTTTCCATATCTCATTTTCAATTTATCCTCATCCCTAAATATTTTTATTATTTAATATCTTTTATATTGAACCCCTCAACCCTCCCCTATTTTCTATATACTATTCACTACATTATTGGACTTACTGAGAGATTGTAATCCACATTTAAGAAAATTATGATGAATCACCCATCATCAAACACCCTTAAGTAAAAAATATATATTCATTATATAATATAAGATATTTATTTCTCAAAAAGGTATCAAATTTATTATTTTATTATTTACATAACAATTTCATCCCATACAAACTCCATCTAATCCAATACACCAAATAACCCATTAAAATATCTTTTAATCTTATTACTTTATCCCTAAAAACTTCTTCTGAAAATTTAGTATAAAGGAAGGATATAATCAAATAAAAATTTGAAATATTTATACCTTTAAGGAAAATATTCTAAGAAAAACATGATTTTTTGAATTCTCCTATATCAGTGAAGAAATTTCTCTGAAAATAATCTCTTACTTTTACAAAAAGATATTCATAACTAGTATTTCATTTTTCCATTTCTTAATATTATTTTATTTATGCAACTGATTGAACCACCATTTAAATATTTCTCATTGACCATATAATATATCCTTTGAATCCATTTTTTATTATATCGTATGTAATTTATCTCATACTTTATTAAAACCCCCTATTTCTATTTACTCAACCTTCACTCCTTTTCCAATAATCTTGGTCATCTATCATATATTTGAATAAAATAACGTATATTCAATTCAAACCTCTATACTATTAATCTAAACACAGTTGAATTTCTATATTAGAGAGTTGTTCTGATCTATCTATAGATCAACATATCTTATGTTTTGATGCTCTATAGATATAATTTTTATAGAAATTTGATTTAATTTAAGTGAGTGAAAGGATATATATAAACTATTTTAATATTTTTTCAATTATGATTATTGAATATATTATGAAAATAATTTTGATAAAGTATTTAAAGGGACACTTTATAAATATAAATACTTACATGAAAATGAGTTAATTATATGTAATTAGTTCAAGTTAAAAATTATTCATATATAATGTAATATCACTAAATACACATCCTTACATAGATAAAATTTATTAGAACATCATATGATTAAGTGAATCAGTTATTTTAAATATTTAAATTTGATAATTATTAAATCATTCATAATAAGGAAACATTTTTTACATTAGAATTTCAAATTAAAATTTATTCTTAAATAAATGTTTATCTCACTCACTCGAATGGTCTGAAGGCCTTGTTTTTTTATTGATTTTAGATAACCCCAATTTTATGGGATTAGGGAGCATTCTTAAAATACTCATAGGCTTAGAGATTACATGACCAGAAGGTGTTATGGAAATACAGAAACATTAACTGTATGGAATTTCTCCTACCTAGATTCTTCATCATGATGTCATCTCTCCACATTCGCATGGATTATTTGTCTGGGCTTCCCATGCTTCTACAGGCTGGTCCCGATGGTAATACCATACCCTCTCTTTCTAAAAAGTCCTCTTAGATTCTGCTCTGGTGGAAGCACCTGCTATAAATCCTTATTTGGAGTCTACTCCAGGTAGAGTATATATGGTCATCAAGCACAATTTCATGTGGCCCGAAGGCCTTGAGGTGGCGTGAAGGCCTTGAAGGACCCAAGGCCCAAACTAGAGGCCCAAGAGAACAAAAATATGAATTGTTCTAGCTTCAATAGTACTAAATAGTTCCTACTATAGATCCAACAATAGTACCTCCTACAGAACTAATATTATACCCCTGGAAATTATGTCTCCTCCTAGTTTTGAACTCCGGTCTCTTGGATGCACATGCCAAGTCCTCACCATCCGGGTTGAGGATCCTGCGAAATTGAATGTTTCTCAATAAAGAAAAATATCTTACGTAACTATTTATATCCACAATTTAGGAATATAAAAAAAACTATTTCTTTTTAATGAATATAGATATTTTTTATTCATAAATACCCATAATAAAGTTGAAGTTATTCTTATAAAAGTTATTTGTTTTTAGATTTATATTATATGAATTATGGAGTGGTTTTTTTTATATGTAGTTTAAATTTTGAGATATTTTATCCAATTATTTAGTTTTTTATTTATAGGAATTATTTTCTCAAATATATAATGTTTTTTATAGTATTTAGACTTTTTTGAAGGTGGACTGTGTTATTATAAAATTTATTATTAAGGAATAACTAAGGATAGTTAATGGGTATAATAGTTACCAGATTTTAAATAGACTATCAATATGGATGTTGGCTTTAATTAATTAAATTTGGATTATTATTTAAACATGTTATAGTGGAAATATAGAAGAAAATAGACTTATTTTAAATATACATGAACTGTTTTTAAAATTTTTAACTAATATTACTAGATTTATTATTCTCTAATTATTATTGATCGTAATACTGAGAAGAAAAATATATAAAAATAAGTGGTATTGAATATTTTTAAAATTTTAATACTCTTTTTTGAATATTAATATATATTTTTAGTATTATTCATAAATTTTATCACGATTTTGTTTTTTATAGAAGTAGTTTTTTTTTTGATTTTTTTTCATCTCAATTGTGTACTTGTTTTTATTTTAAGGAAACACCCATTCTATTTCAATTAGATTACAAGTTTATAAAACTATGTGTGACTGTGAGGATAAATGAATATATTGTTGTGAGGCCGTGGTTGAAAAGTCAAATCTTTTTTAAACACACTAATTTATATATACTTATACTCAAATTTATAGATTCACAAAAAATGAAATTAAAAAATTACCAAACCAAAATTATTTTTTAGTTAAGTAGAGTTAGGGATTATCTTGGTGATGAAATACATTATAAAAATCCTTATATTTCTAATCATCATTTTTTTATTTTTTCACAGTTATTTTTTTCAAAATGGAAAATATTAAAAAGATAATTTTGAAGATAAAAGATTTATGTGTATAATGGATAAATTTATAAAATAAAATCAACATAATTATATTATTAGTATATTATTAACTGGGATAAAATTTTGTGTTAATGATTTTTTTTCAGTTCTCTACTTTGGTCAGCATAATTTTAATGCTATATATTATTTTATGTAAATGATGGATATTAAATAAATAATGTCTACGGATAAAATAGAATATTTTAATAGAGAAATCTATGGGTTTTGAAAAACAAGGATAACTATCTATGATATGTTTCTTCGTGGGAATTTTTATATGAAATTTTTAAATCTATATAAGATTCAGACAGGTGAACCTGAGTTATAATGTTCAGATAAAGATTCTAAATTTGATTCAAATTATAGTAATATGATTACTATTATATTTGTTTTGGAAATATATGAATTTAATTGAGTTTATTAAAGTGATACTGATTATGAAATATAAAAAAATAAATTTATTTATTGTCAAGTTTCATATAATGTCATAATAATGACATTACTTTAATAAATTGTGGTATCAATAAAAGTGTAAAACAATATTCTTGATTTTTGAATAGTGATAGTGAATTTGATTAAGATTTAATATCCTTGAGACTTATAAATTATAGAATAATTAGTATATAATTTTATATTAAATAATTTACTCATGCTCAGGATCTATAAATGAAAAATAGTACGTGCACTCTCTTGATTTGTGAGGTTGAAATGAAAGTTATTGTAGATGATCATAAATTACATAAAAATAATTGTTTTTCATTAATGTTAAAATATATAAAGATGTAAATAAAGATATATTTTTCCTTTTCTCTTATGAAGAAATTTATTTTAGTAATTCCAATTCTGTGGATGAATATGCTTAGTTTGAAAGAAGGCTCAACAACTTCCATATAAGATATAAGGTATTTTAAAGATCGTGCAACAAATTTAATAAGTATAACGGAACTTCCAATAATGTTTAGATTTGTAAGTTAAATAAACGTATAAAAATAAATATTTATTATTTAAACACCATAATATTTTATATGTATTTTCTATGACATAAACTAAATGTATTCAATAGCTTTCCTTATACGCAACCCTGAGTCAGAATGAACCATAGTAAAGTAATCCTTTATGAAATAACTATTAAATCAATAGGTTTAAATAAAAATAAAAACATTATAAATTTTACTTAAAGAGTTTTAAATAATTATAATATATTTTATAATTTAAGAAGATAAATATGAATTTTTATAAGTTTATTTTATGATTTAAAAATAGATTTTTTTAAAAAATGGCTATTTATTATGTTTTTCACACAAATAAATTATAATTAATTTCTACCATTTTTTATTTATTTTAGTTTCTAAAAATTAATTTTATTTTCTAATTATAATGTCAATTTTCTCATGTGAGGAATCTTTATAATTTTTCTAAAAAAATATATTTTTTATTGAAGATTGAAACTAACGATTTTTGTAAAACCTATCATTTAATTTCAAGTAAATGTATAATTATATTTGTAATTTTTTCTTAATTTAACATAATAATAATATAATTATAAATAATCTAATTAATTACATAATAATCATCATTATACATTATTTTTGTGTAGGTTTATATTTTGTCTTAAAACTATATTTTTCTAAAAAATGTTTTTATGTGCGCAATGTGTTTTTATATTAATAATTTATATTAATATCTATTTATTAATTATTTTAATGAAATTTATATATTATATATTTAGTTATATATTTTAACCTTCATTTTATGTTATTTAAAAATCATGGAATGGAAGTAAATTTAATTTTATGCTTACAATTCTTTTTTTAGAATGAGTTTCTGTTACGTGGTGCATTGTAATTTAAAATTAAATTAAGAAACTTATAGAAATTTAATAAATTAAAATTTATTAAATATTTTAAATCATTATATTAATATTATTTATTGGGTTCAAATTAATTTTTGGTTATAGTGAGTAGTAAAAGAATAAAATTTTATCATAATGATTATGGTTATAACAAGTTTTTTTCGATGTGAAACCAAAAGATAAATGTAAAATTTCCACCATAATATATATAAGACTTATTTTTTGACTATAATTATACCTTATATTATCTTAAATTCGAATATTTTTCTGTTTGGAGCCAATTTTCCATGAATGTGGCCATAAATAATTGAAATATTTTAAGAAATTACTTGTGCGTTCCCCAATTACTTATAAAAGGGAACCTATTCTCGTACCTTATTCACACAGTTAAATCCTTATATATATACTAGTACCCAGGTTAAAACCTTCCTAGATTCATTTCATTCACCCTTGTGATTTTGGTATACTCATAAGACCAATATTTACAAGCTTATTGTGTAAGCCGAAGGAGTCTCTCAAAGAAGAGGTATAAATCTTAACTGATATCCTTCGATTTTATTTCTTCCCATACTTCTTATAAAATTGTTGTATCTTTTTAAAAATTATTAATAAAGAATTTAAAATATACTAATATTTTTATTATGACTATTTAATAATAAATTACTACCTCTTCTCTATTAAATGGGAGATTAAAGTTTCACTCATGCGTATGTGTGGACTACCGCCTCCACGTAGAGATATTATTCATTTTCCACCACCATCATTCCCGGTTGGTTATTTTTATAGAATCAATATATATATATATATATAATGTATTGATGATATAATATTAAATTTTATTTTGTTGTTTTATTATTATTTACCTTTCTTTCATTCTATCCATCGAAAATTGGTTTCATCAATTGGGTGTGTGTAGGAACTGCCATCTCCATATAGTGATGTAATTCATTTTCCATGTAGAGTTTATATTAATGGTAAAAAATAAGTATATGATAAATATATATTATATTTGTATTATTATTAACATTTTTGAGATCAGGGAACCATGATCAAAGTTCAAGGACCATAATAGAAAAACTAAAACCAAAATGAAAAATAAAGAAGTCAACACCCAAAATAATGATGATAATAAAATATTATTAATTAATGGTTGATTAGATATTATAATTAAATTTTTTTTATTATAGGCATTTATATGGTTCTATAATATAAGTATAATAAATTTAAAATTTTTATACAGTAGGTTAAAGAGCCTACAAATCAAGACCGACTTCAAGAAATGGGTTCTTTGTCACATTTTCAAATTCACAAAATAAGTTTGATATTACACCCTATTATTTATTTTATATGGTGTTATTAATACTCGATGATTTTTTTTAAAAAATGAATTTAATTAATTTTGTTTTAGGAGAAATATATTTTTATTTATTTATATGGTGTTCGATTAAAAAGATACTGAAGTTGTAAGAATTTTTAACAAATGCATTTTATTAGTATTATATATGTTTTAATATCTAATTATTAAATTATAAGATAAATATCCACCAAATATTTTTTATTTTCTTCAAATATAGTTATTGCTTGACATTATATTTATATTATTATTTTTATTATATTTAAACACTCGAGATAAAAAAAATAATGTATTTTAGGAAAACCATCTTTATTTTTATATTTGGATGAGAATATTCTCTTCCATATCCATATTTTATTTAAATTTTTTTCAATAATATTTGTAATATTATCCATATATTAATTGAATTAATTTCAACCATTATTTAATTTATATAAATTTTTTTATATTAATCTTGTTGTCATTTTTCAACTGAGGCACTTCTAAATTTTCACCAAAAATGTAAATGAATTTCTTTGCATATATTGGATGAATGAATTTCCCCACCATTAGTAATAATAGTTTTTTTGAAGATTAATTTGTATGTTTCATTTTTAATTTTCATATATTATGTTTTTCTTAATTTTTAGAAAATTTTTAGATTTTAAATATGTGATTTCATATATATTTGGTGTTTACTGAAAGAGACATTTTGGTGATAATTTATTTTTATTTTCATCTATGAAAATATAATTTAAGGTTTATTAGGATTTATAGTGTATATGAAATAGTTTTAAGATATTTATTCTTTTATTGGATGGTTTTGGAATATAATAAATAAATTTTTATATATCCTGTATGCTTTCATGAGTTATGATATGACTATATGATGGATCTTTTATGATATTATGGAACACATATGTATGGATTTTATTATGTAATTGGTGGGCACATAATTATATATCCCTTTAATTCTTTTGGTTAATGTGGATATCTCAAGAGATAATAAGGACTAGAATGGGGAGTGAACCCAGTTCTATAAGGGAGCTTGTCCTATAAGATAGTCTCTGGAGTGAACCTTAACATGGGAAATAAAGTAATGTGGAGAGGTCCAAATACATTATGATGGTATTATTAGTGGGCCTTGAATATTGAAATGATTTTATATTCATATGTCTATGATGAAAAGTTATTTGTTATTGTTATGTTTTGTTCTCATGGATCATGAGTGATTATTGATTATTCTAAACTCTTTTGATTTATGTTTTTTTATTATGACAAATACTTCTTCTCAGGTTAATTATTAAATATATTTGAAATTTTATTTATTAATTGTTTATATTATGATCATTTTATCATACCCTTATATATATCTTATTCTCATTTATGATCATTGGTTGATATCCATTCTGTCTACACATAATGGATATCTTATCTCAAAAATTCCTATATTCTATTTTCATAGGGTAAGGATGTTTTTTAATTTATGATATGTCTAAGAAAGGTGCTAGTTTTTAAGATCTTAATGGGAATTTATAGTAATATATTATGCACTAGTTTTTATGTATCCATTTTTCCAAAGACAGCAATCATTTATTGTTTTGGAATGGAGAGAATTTTTATTCCTTATATATTCCAATAATAAGATATAGTATTTATATATAATAGGTTTGGGGTTGCTATAGTTGTTATATTATCATGGTTTATAAATTTTTGGAATCCAATATTAGGAAAATTTTGTGAGAACCCTCTAAGACAAGAATATGTATTAGATAATATCCTATATTTTGCGTTAGGTAGATATTATATGGTTTTCTAAGTAATAAATCATTTTATTGATACTATAAGTGTATTTTGTTTTGGAATATATTCATCATTGTGTAATAACCATGGATAGATTTGGTTAATTATATCTCGACCATCATTTTAGTTTATTGTGAATGATCTCTTAATAAGCACATAGCTTGAAACTCATGAGGAATACTCGTAGGTTAATTAACATTTTCTTTATGAACCATTATGATGGATTTTTATCGATTACAACAAAGGATAACCTAGGTTAAACATAATGTGTAATATATTGACAAGAAGGTGTAATTATTTAGAAATCATATAAATTTATTTTAGGAAAAAATAATTTCCCCTAATTATTTTTGTTACTGGTACTATTTTATTGTTTTAGTTAATGGATGGAACTAGAAGGAACCTTGTTAACACTGAATGTGATATAGAATTCAATAATTTTACTTTTATGTAACCAAATGTTATTGGTGTTGGATTGAAAAATATTATTTCAATTCTTATGTAACATTCTAAATATATGAATCATGCTATAATTCCAAACGATAAAAGGGTGGAATAACATATTATCAAGTCATTCATGAGCCAATGTCCACCATCCTTTAGTGTACCCTATAATTCACTAATTTCTAATAAATGGATCAATACAACTAATAAGATATTTTCTATTTTTCGTTTCTCAAATCATTAAATGTTTTTATTATTTTTTTTCATTTGGAAATCAAAATAGAACATTGGTGTACTTATAACAAGAATTTAAGGAAATAGGAAGAAATTTAATCCCTAGGGTGGAATGAGTTTAAGAGAATTTTTTTTAAAAGTACATTCCCTATATTCTTTTTAGGAAGTTAAAGAATGAATTCCTTGAGCATAAGTAAATAGATGATGAACCCATTAATACCATTGAGGAAAAATTAACAAGGATTGAGAGGTACACTTTTATTATTATAATTGAACATAAAAGTAAGATCTATCAATTCATCAGTGGTGTAAAACCTATTATTTTTTGGATTTCATCCACAAGAGACTTTGTAGTTAAGAAGGAACTATTAGATGTGTCTTTATGGTGGAAATGGAGACTTAAGTCACCCATAAATCTCATAGTTTTGATTTGAAAATAAATGAACAATTAAAAGGAAGTTATAAAAATAAATACAATGAAGGGAATAAGATGAGTTTTCATTTACTCCAGAAGTGTAGAAAGAAGAAAAGATGAAATTTTATAAATTGGATTGGAGAATGATTTAAATTTATAAAAAAGGACACTAGGTGATTGAATATGGATGTAATGGGAAGAAGTTAACTAATGATGCAAATTGAGATAAAGCTATATAGAATGCAACACCCATACTACAATGTTTCAAATGAAATAAGTATAGTAATTATGATAAGTAGTTATTGAATAGAAGGGTTTATTATAATGATATAAATCAGAAACCTCTTAAGAATAAAAGAAAAAGTTAAATATCATGTGATCTATCACAAACTAGGATGTACTGCCATCAAGCACAAAACCTAACCTAACCTGCAACAATGCCCGAGAGGTGTTCCTGATGATCGTAGAATGGTGACTAGCAGAGATAATCAAACATAATATATATAATAAATATTTTTCATTATAAAAAACATAAATAAAAAACCTAACAAAGAACACAGCAAAATAAAGAGGATCCCTAAACCCCGAATACAATAAATACATCAATTGAATCCAATAAACAACCACAATGAACCAAAACTTGAAACTAAAAATAGAACTAAAAATTAAACATAAACAACACGATATCAACATGTGCTATTTTTCACCTTAAACCATATGACTAATGTTCTCTAAAGGTAATCATGAACCATAAACCCAAACATGAAAAACATATCGGGTCTATCAACATCGAGGGGGATAAGTATGATGTGAGTATAAAAAGCTCAATAGGTAAGAACTATAGAGTATACATATTTCCTTTCCCAAAATAATCCATAAACATTGGTTTGAAATAAATTTAGAATATTTTTATTTTTATCTTTTTAAATAACTAAACAAATATTTCTGAAATCCACTTGATAAAAAAATCGACCTGCCCATATTTTATTTAAAACTGATTTCCATTTTAAAAACCCATCTAAAGACCCATATTCTAAATTGAAACTTCTCTCGGTGAACAAATATCCTTGCTATAAATAAAATAAATAGTACAATTTAGAAAATACTTATAGGGTATGTAACCAAAATGTAAGAAAATAAACAAGCACATAAAGATAGAAATCAGGTCTATTTTCTAAAAATCTCTTTAAAAAATCCATGGATGTACTTGGTTATAATTTACCTTCTAGTGTATGGTATAAATCCATAGTCAAAAACCAACTAGATTCCCTAAAAAATACTAACTAGTGGAAAAGCACCTCTGGAATCTCAATAAATCTGGGGGTACAAGTCCATCAAATCGAGACTAATAAGAAAGAATCAAGAGAACATCCAGTTGATGTCCATGAATCCCATGATAATAGTATACTAAATAATGAGGAGATCATCACATGCTTTGAATAAAACAATAACCTACAGATTCCATTGTTCATTCCTTTCCCAACTTTGACCCCATCTATGCGGAGGCCCCCTCATTAGAGGGACAACCATAAAGATTCATACCACATATTGAGACACACACAGGTGCCAAATAGTCCTTCAAATCACATGAGTTTCAAAACCTCCTATCTAAAATGACACAAAGTACCAACCATGACATTCCATTTACATTTCCAAAACCATTTTCGAAAACTCATGTCAGACCATAAAACATGGTTAGAATATTCAAAATGGGCCTTTATCTCAATTAGTTATAAAAACATATTCACAGGTTCCAAATGGTCCATGATTTAACAAAAATATGGTCCAAATATGGATCATTTTGAAATAATGGAAAAATTTATAAAATTGGGCTATTAAGGGAACCATTTTACAGTAGGATGAGGGAATGAAGGAATGTAAGAAGATTGTTTTAAAAACAAAGTTCAAGAGGGACATCAATAAATAAAGACATTATCATTTTTGTGATTATCCATATGTGCACTCCGTGCACATATGGATATGCCAACATATAATGGAAAACTATTTTGAGATCACAAAATTTACAATAGTTATATTAATGTAAATAAAGTATCACAACAACCCTCAACACTTGTACACACCTATACATCAAACCATGAAAAGTTCCCAAAAACCAATCAATTTCACAATTTCAAACTCACCCCAAATTAACCAAAACCCAAACCACATCACACATATTTATAAAACAACAAAATCCATATGAAATAAAATTAGTCATTTTATGGAACACTTTACATACATATAAATATAGGAATAAACATTAAAACTCTATGGAAATCCAATTATATAAAATTTCTATTATGAAAATACTAAAACAATTTATGCTAACATATCGCAAAAAATATTATAACATTAATTAACAATTTATAAAATCTTAATAACCTATATACATGACTAGGAGTGGAAATTTATTTAAACACCGACATAAAGGACATGAAAATTTTATGAAACTCTCGGAGAAGAATGAACATGTATCAATACACAATCCAAAAAACATAAAATTCAAGAAAAACAAGCCAAATAAAAACCTTATAAGCTACGGTTCATCCAATAGAGAACCCCCACAATAAGAACCAATAAAATAGGATATGAAGAAGAGGATATGTTGAAAACACCCAAAAAACCAATTTAAACACACCTTAGAATATAGGAAGAAGAACTAAGGGAGGAGTTCTTGAGATCCACCTTCATATTCCTAGGTCGAGTACTAGGGTATGGAGGATAATTAGTGTTTAAAAAAAAGAGGGTAAAGATGAGAATTTCATCTTTTAAAGAACCTAGGAATGTAACCTGATCATTTCAAATAGTTTTCTAAAACATGCACCAGGAAGTCATGAATTATTGGATAATGGGGAACCTGCATGGGTTGGCTGCACAGTTTGGGAAACCTTGCACTAATCCTGAGAAATAGATATGTAAATTTTTTTAGCATCCCTACATGCTTGTATTAAAGTTTACTCTAGAAATGTGAAAGATATGAACTTTTTTCCAGATACCAACCACCTATTTCATTACTTGTTTCAGGGCTTATACAGTTTGGGCTAAACCATAATCAAACTATTTATAGAAAAAAACACACCATAAACCTTCAAAACTCAAAAATGATCATTGCGAACTCCACCTAAAACTCATCCAAAAGATTGAATTCCAATAAAAGAATACAATAAAAGAAAAAATGGTTATATTTTGATTTTTACCCCAAACAAAAGCAATTTATTCCACAAGAATTTCACCAATACAAGTGAAGAACAAAACTCAAGATCAAAACTGAATGAATCTAAGAGAAACTCTGAACCTTGGTGTTACCTTTCAAGTCCACCAGTCAGACCAATCCATATCTTAAAAAACAAAAAAAGATCCATATATATATGATAATGTTCTCAGTACATCAAGAAACTATTTATCTTTGACCAATATTAGAGAAAACCACAAGAATTTCTATAATAGGCCCCACCATTTAATAACTGACCACCTTTGACTATCCTTGGAGCTCCCAGCATGGACCAACTGACAAAAAAACTAGGAACTCCAAACCAAAACCAAATAGGAAACCAGATCACAATTCATCATTACATCAAGACATGAGCATCTACAAATCATGACCAACAAAAATTCAAAAGATATTAAAAAAATGATACCCACACAATAATTACAACACAAAAAAGAAACCACAATATTAAAATAAGGATGGAACACTAAAAATTTTATAAAAGATGGGGAATTATAAGAATGAGGAAACTAAGACAAGGAAACAAAAAATGTTCCCACTCCACCATTAGAGAAAAAATCTTGGCCAACGTTTCCCACACCCAACGATTCATGATTTTGAGAAAAGATTCATTCAGGGGCTTATGGAAGGAGCCCTAACATCTTGAATCACATGGTTCTCCACATTCAAGAGATGAAAACTTCTACTGAGACTTACTGTTATAGACATTCCACTTTTAAAACTTCTCTAGGTGACCCAAATGGACATACCATTGGTAATAATTCAGAGGATTATGGTAAGATGGCTTCTCATGTTCAAGCCAACCAAACTAGAAGGACTCATGAAAATAGTCTGATGAAAGAGATGTATAAAACTATATAGGAAAATCCTTAGGAACTATTTCTTCTGGTAAACCTCTTACACCGTATAGGGAACCTTTATGATCACAAAGGTAAACCATATTTACAACTTCCATAGACTATAATACGGTAAACAACCCAGCTAGAAAGACCCCATCCATGATCTTCTTGAAAAAAACATTCCTAGTTGAGATGACCTACTTCTTAACCTCTGGAAGAAGACCCTGGATGAAGATCAGAGCTTTCATATGATCCTCATCTTTTGAGATAAAAAAACTCATTTTTTAAATAGTAGGACACATGTCCTTACCATCAACTGACCATTATGAATACTCCAGAGCTGTTACTTTCACTCGTTTCACCTCATTAGTTACAATCAATTAGAAGAAAGTTGTCTTAAAGAGTTCACAATACATTCCATCTTTCAATGACTTTGGGATTATCAATATCCATCTAACTATACCCGTAATTCAAATGAAATCAAAACATCACAAACTCTCATATTTTGGGGAGTTTCCAATGACTTGAATAGACCTTCAACATCCTCAATTGACCCTACAAACTCTAACATACCCTCATCATCCTAGAAGAGCAAAAAAAGAATAAAAACTTGACTTTTCCACTGTAATGGGAGTTTTGGTAAGGGAAAAGTTGTGATAAGACTCAATAGAGACCTTTAGGAAATTTCTAGAAAGAATACTCTTTATAACAGGAAAAAAATCTTAAACACCATCAATCCAAAATTCAACTAAAATAAAAATCAATGTTAATAAAACATGCTCATAATCAAAACTCCATAAATGAAACAAAAATTCAATTTAAAATACCACCCTTTCCATTCTGGTATCCAAAATCTTTTCATTTCAAGGACATTTTTAAAATTCCAAAACTAATTACAAAAACCACATAAATAGCCAAACACCCACTTTTAAAATAAGACCAGTCACTAAAATAATTTTTATTTTGAAAAAACGTTTTCCCTAAATACATTTTATATTATAAGTCCAGTAAAACTAAAAAAAATTCCAAATCACTAATCACATGAAAAACAATCAACCAAATAATAAATAAAATCAAACCCTCCAAAATAGGGAACTGGTATTTAGGCATATCTAGGCTACATAGATTCGTAGAGTAATCCTTGAGAAAGAATAAAACATCAGAATCATCTTGAGCCATATACTCGAGCTCCATATGGGTCACTACTTTATGTGATTTCACCATGTAACACCAGCTCTCTTCCACCATTGTCCCATATACCATGAACCCAAAACCAAAAAAAGAAAAAAATCCCTAACTACCCATGGTAACTTGAGGCGTAGGATGAGAAAGGGTTCATGATTTCCTTACCATACCTACCTATTGAGTCCCAATAATCATAATCTCTAGTATACATAGAACCCCCTATAATAAGAGGCTGATTTGATATATTTTTTTTAGTAACTTGGAAAGAATTCCATCTAACCAAAAACTCGACCTAGCTCGTGATAAGTCCCGAGATCTGTTTCTGATCTTTTTAGGATTGTGACCTGTGCTGAGCATCAAAGATAGTTCTAGTGGGAATGATTATTCATAATAAAAAATCGAAATTAATAAGCAAATATTACATGAACAAAACCATGAGGATCATTAAACAATAAACATAATGAATACATTAACCTAATCTGAATATAGTGACAACTAAAAAAACCCGAAACTAAAAATAGATCTAAAACCAAAATGGAAAAAACATGATATCCATATGACATCTTCATAACCAAAAAACTATAAGGAAAAACTTATCTAAATAAAATGTCAAACCAAAAAATATGAACCGACAAAGTAGCCTAGGTCTACTGACACTGAGTGGCACAAGTAGGGTGTGAACATAAATTGTTCTGTAGGTAAACACCACATATTCAATACATTTCTATTACCAAAATATTCTATAAACAGTGGTTTGAAATAAATTTACAAATAGGGGTCTTCATTATTTTAATGAACTAAACATATGTTTTAGAAATCCACTTTGGAAAAATATCCCACAAAACCTTCTTTTATTTAAAATATATTTCCAATAGAAAAACCAAAATAAAGTCCCAAATTACCAAAAGGAATCACACTAGGTGATCAAAGTGACATGATAAAAAAGGAAATATTATAAATAGAGAAATACTAGTAGTGAAGATAACTAAAGAGTAGCAAAATGAATCAAAACATACAGATATTAAACATAGAAATTTTTGAAACAACTCTAGATGAAATCCCTATACATGATCAGTTCAGACTCACTTTTTATAGGATGGTGTAGCTTTGTAGTCAATAATAAACTAGATTCCCTAAATTAACCTCACCATTGGGAAAGTACCTCTAGTCCGTCAGCAAATCTAGGGTTAATAGTCGGTCTAATTTGGAGTAATAAGAAACCATCACATGATCCTCTAGATGAAATCTAGGAATCCTATGATAATAGTTTGTTGTAGAATGAGAAGCTTATCACACACGTGGCATAAACGAGTAACCCTCATATTCCACTATACATTCATTTTCCCTTCCGAGACCTGATCTATATAGAGGACCTCTGCTTAGAGAGACAACCACAGGGGTTCCCATTACATATCAAGCTATACACAAGTTCCAAGTGGGAATACACATCACATGAGTTTAAAAACCACTTTGAAAAATTATAAAAAGTACCATCAGGACCTTAAAATTTATATTTCCAAAACCACTTCCAAACCATTTTTCAAAACCAAGGTGAGACCATACAATATGGTCAAAAGATGCCAAACGGGCCTTTATCACATTTATTAAGAAAACCATATTCCGTGGTTCTAAATGGGAAACTATTTAGAAATCATATTTTATCAACATTTGGATAATTTGTAAACTAAGGAACAATTTAGAAAACATGTGGTCTTGAGAGAACCATTTGAGAGAAGGAGGAAGGAAGGAATGAAATATGATTATTTTAAAAACTATGTTCAAGAGGGAGATATGTAAAGAAAACCATTATCAGCCATGTGATTATGCATATATGAACATTATGAATATATAGATATTCCCTAATCTAATGGAACACTTTTTGGAGACCATTTAATTTCCAAAAGGTTTAAGAAACGAACTCAATTAGAATAGTAACCCACAACAAGGTTCCACACCTACACATCAATCCAACAAATGTTATAAAAACCATTGAATTTAAAAATTTTATACACATCACAATTTAACCAATACCAAAACCATGTCACACACCTTTATAAAACACAAAAGTCCATTTTAAATACAATTAAAAATATTATTCAACACATTATACACACACACACACATATATATATAGGAATAATTAGGGAAACATTTTAAAAACCAAATTTCTTCAAATTTACATTATGAATACTCCCGAAAAATTAATTCCAACACAAAAAATTCCGGATTATCACAATCATATACCAATTAATAAACAACAAGAACCTATCAACGTGATTCAGAAAAGAAATTTATGGATTCCCTAACCTTAATGATGATTGAGTGTGACAAAACTATCCAAGAAGGTAGAACATGGCTCAAGAGATAATTCTTAAGCCTAGTATTCAAGAAACAAAATCCAAACATAAACCCTACAACTTAGGGTTTTTAAAAGGGAGAACCCACCCAAGAAAAACCAATATACTAGGAGAGTGTGATGAGAATAAGAAGAAAAACACCCAAAACCTAGATAAACACATATTAAAATCTTGATGAAGCACCAAAAGAGGAAGAAGAACCAAGGGGGAAGAGCTTGAGATCCACCTTCGGTGCCTAAGATGAAAAATAGGGGATAAAGATGATTTGGGTTAAAAACAGGTGAGGGAAATATGGAAATTAAATCTTTTAGATAACATAGTCAGGTTTCATGGTATGTCCACATTGTTTTACAAACCATGCACTAACCATCCACATGCTACTAGAGAAGGGGGACGCCCACATGCGCATGCCACACATTTTGGGAAACCATATAGCAACCATGAAAAATAGATATTTTATATTTTAGATCCCCCTAACAAATTTTATGCATGGTTTCTTCTAACCATGAAAAATACCTTCACTTTTTCCCATTCACCGACCACATACCTCCCAATATTTCTTTAGCATCGCATAGTTTAGGTCAAATTGTGATTAAATCATTAATATATCAAAAAATGTACTAGAGGCCTCCAAAAACTAAAAAATGCTAAAAAACATGACCAGAACCTCAACCAAAAGATCCAATTCCAGAAAAAGAATACAATAAGTGAAAAACACTGGTTGGTTTGTGACACAATCCCTATCTTCTATGTGTGGTATGATAAAAAACTATTTAAATGTGCACTTATCATACACTCTATAACTACTAATGTATTATTTGATAATGGATCTAACCATTATTTTATATAAAAATAATTTTATAAGGTTATCACATTAACACATCAACGATTAGATATTTAAATAGAATTAAAAAGTCATAATGGTATGATGGTCTGATCTAATGTTTATGAGTCTTCTCTAATTGACGTTTTTGGGAATGTACTCCCTATAGTACTTTTTATTCTTACTCATGTTAAATTTGACGTTTTTTGGAATGTACTCTCTATTGTATATACTTCTGATAAAAAATTTGAACTTCTAATGGGAATTACATTCATTGTTTGTAAAACGACCTAGGCTCAAAATACATGGATATTGCATTATTTTTTATGAATATTTAGCACAATAAATAGTACATCCATGAGGACTATAATATTTTAGTGTATTTGGAATCCTATAATATAATATTAACACTTGGTAAATTATCTTCAATGTTCCCCAAAAAGATCTTCACATTTAGTACTCCTACTTAAAACCTTTCTTTATAAACTAGGAAAGGAAATATAAGAAAGGAGAAAATCTGATGCTCAGTAAAGGTAAGTAAAAGATATATATAATCACAAATTTATTAAAATGTTTTGATGACATGATCATAAAATCTGTAGATCATACCCTACATATCAAAGATCAAACACATGAGCCATGGCATAAAGATTATGAAGTAATAGGACATGAATCATAAGGAACTAAAATATCATGAGTCATACAAGAATGATATTGGAATAGTACGTATAATTTTTGCATAAACATAATCATATAACATTTTAACATGTATAAATAAAAATAGGTTCACTCATTAAGACCAGGACCTGAAATCATGCCATCACATAAACTTATGGACACACACCTAGGTCCACACATAACATTGTGAATATGTAATAAGGATCATAAATAACATTGTGAATGTGTAATTATGTTCATTCATAAAAATTTTAAGAAGTAATAAGATTCAGGCATAACTTTGTGAACATGAAATCAAGTTTATGCAGAAGCAGCTACACCTCCTAGGTGAGACAGACCACCATCCCAAGTGGAAACCATTTCCACATAGTGGATCAGGATACACTTTCTTTCCATAGTGGATCAAGCCCCTCAACATTTTTATCATCATTATATCTTGGGATTAAATATTTACAAATGCGTTGGAGAGAGATATAGGTCCCACATTACATATAATTAAATCATTCATGCATAATCCAAAAGATAATAAAAGAATCATTATATTAGTACCCATAAAAAGTGTTGGGTCTCATAAACATCATATCATAAACCATGTAATAAAATTGGTATCGTAAACATTTAATCATATAATATCCTATAGAAAATATTTAGGTTTCATAATAAGGTCATAAAAGAATAACGTATGAAAAGAAGTAGGTTTGATAAGTGTTTAATCATAGAATATACCATGATTGAGAAACAAGTTTCATAAACAACATGTCATATTAAACATACACCATTTAAAAAATAATTGTAATTGTGTCTCTGGATAATATTCCATGTAAATCATAGAGTATATAAAATTATTTCATCTTATATGGAGATAGATTTTTTATGATCACTTGGAGTATTTCTTAAGGAAAATAAATAATATTTGAAAATCACTTTTTAAGACATAAAACATTTTAAAAATAAATTTATTTGAAGGTAACTTCAAAAAATTAACTATTAATATTTAAAAATAAATTAGAAAATTTAATGAATAAACTTTATGTTTCTCTTGGAAAAATTATTTTTAACTCATAAAACATTATGAAAACAATTTCCTTGGAAAATTACCTTGAAAACATTTAAAGGAATCTTTGAAACCAATTTTAAAATCTTTTAAAAACACAAAAAAAATAAAATAATTTATATTTATATTGAGATTAATATATAATTTAAATATATTTTTGAAAAAATTTATTAGAAGACATGATTTTTTAACAAAACATATTTCTGATAGAAGGGAGAAATAATGTCATATTTTCCTAATTTTTATTATTAATTATCATAATTACCAAAGACTTTTAAAATGGTTACATCACTTAAATATGTCCTAAATAACTCTAGGATGATAAACTTAGTGGTAATTCTTGATATATGGATAATAATATTTAATAAATCAAAGAATAATCCTAAATAATCCCAATAAACAATGAGACTGTATCAATAAACTATTACCACTTTGGTAAATTTGAATTGAAATAATCATAAAATAATACCATTAGAATAAGATTATAATATCATGAAAATAATAATATTTATGATATAATATGTAAAATAAAATTATATACACCTCATAAAAATATAGTTTCATAACATAACGTCAGTCACAAATAGTCAAATTGAGACAAAATTACCTTACCGGTTTGGTAACTTCTGAACCGTAAAACCAATGAAAGTGAGATAATCAAATGAATATGTAAATAGATAAAAATTTAAGGATAATGATCATATAATAAATTATTTTTAATTATATACATCATACAAGAAAAATAATATGTGACTATTTCGTAAGTCTCATAGAAATATAAGTGAGAATAAAAATCACTTACCCTTAAGTATTGACTTCTTGTATACACCTTAAAACCTCTTGTATAATAATTATAAGTTTTTTTTACATATATCATATAAATATAGTCTTATATTACCTAGAATAAATGATTTTTGTATTACTTTAGATTTCCCATTTATTAACAACTATATGTTAATGTTATACTTCTGGTAATAACCACTTTATTTTTTTCATACACGTATTGACTAGTTATTCTTGATACTCTTAATTAGAAAATTATTTAATTATTTCATGATTTTAAACAATTATATAGATATAAAATATATTCATTATATATTTATTTATAATAATCTATATAATATATAAATATGAAATGAAATATACCATTCGTGGAGATGGTAGGCCGTACGTAGGCATGAATGCTATTTACATAATCTTGACTTATGGACTGAAAAGAACTCAATTATATATATATATATATATATATATATATAATAAATAAGTATTAATTATTATTTCATAAATACATGATTTTTTTATTAAGATAACTCTTAATATATTCCATGTAATGTCTGAACAAATCACTTCACCTTGAGTAGGCAGTAGTCCATACGTCCACAAACAGTGTTATCGTATTCCCACAAAATTGAAAGCCTTAAGGTATGTTTTATGTAATTATTAAAAAGTACTAAATAAATTATAAATATCATATATATCATTCAAAAATTTTATTTCCATCATTATTCCCAACCTTGAGAGGTGGTAATGGAAGAAAAAATGACATCAGTTTGTGCTTCGGTAGTCCGTAATACACAAGAACTATTGTTGCATATCCCAGTTGATAGAAGTATGGAAGTATGTGAATGTGTTTTTAATACACTTAACATAATGAAATATAATAATATTTAAAATAATGAGGTTATTATATAATCATTATATATTAATTAATAAAGGGGTGGCGAAAGAAATAATCAAAAGTGACCATTGAAGAACATTACCTCTTCTTCTGGTAAATCCTTTTGGTTTTCACCAAAGGAATTCCTTGGATTAATTCCTAAAAAATGATGTTTCTATTATGAGATTAGGGATATTTTATGTTTATTCTGTAGGGATTTAAAATATAAAAATGTCTTTAGAGGTGTAAATAAGTGAGGGGGCTGAGTGCCCTTTTATAGTGGAGGACGAGTGACATTCTTGAAAATAAAAGAAGGTAAAAACTATAGGGAGGTATCCGTTACATTATGTGGATCCAATAAAAAATAAAATTTGATAAAAAATGGTATATGGTTGATATATTTCAATAAAATGGGGTTTTACAAGTTTTTAGTTTATTTGGACCCATAATATTAACGTTTAATCGTAAAAGTAAAATCATTTTTATCTTAATCACCTAATTAATTTTTATTAATTAAATGACTTTTTTCATAAAAAATTTTATAAATTACAAGAAATTACAAATTAATATTATTAAAAATATGAAATCCATTTTTTTAATTCCAATTTGAGTATTTGTAGAATTTAATTTAAAATTAATCTTGTAGATGGGACGAAACACCGTTGTTTTAACGTAAAATGTTTAGAAGATTGAAATTTGTTATGTTCAATATCAATATTAAATTGATTTAAATAACCTAAATTGAAATTAATTTTTGTAAAATTTATCTAATTATACTTTAAAACAAATTTAAATTATAATTAATTATTTAAATAGGTTATATGAAAATACAGTTTTCAACTAAAATTTAGCAGTTTTAATTATTCATCAAAAATGGAACCTCTTAGAAAATACCAAAATAATCTCCCAAAGTAAATTTTTATATTATTATTTCAAAAAATAAATTTTATTTTTAAGATAAAAATTATAACAGTGTTAAAAATAGTTCAAAAATAAGTTTTCTATTAAAAAGAGGGAAACCTACCTTTTTGGAAAATACTTCCTTTTATGCCTAAAAATTGATTTTTTATTATTTTTTACTATCAAACATAATCGTTGAATATAAAAAAATTAAGATGATTTTTTATATAAAAATTTAGTTAATATCCCTCACAAATTGTGTTTAATTTATTTTATTAATTTAAAACATATTTTTGGGAGTAAAATTAGTTTTTTATAAAAACACACCATTTATATTCAATTGGATTTTGTTTTAATTTCAAATTAATTGATACCCATAGAATTAATTATACAAATATTTATCAGCCATATATTCGAAATTTAGTTAAACTTATTCATATATAGCAATATAATATCTAGGTTGTAACTATAATAATATATTAATTATAAAATTAACAGTATATTTTAGTTTGTTAAAAATCAGTCTTGTGTGTAACGTATGATGTAAAAGGAACTAGGTATGGTGTGTAATAGTACCCAAACATTATGTTGTGTGTTGAAAAACCTAATCATTTTCTTTCATAAAGCGTAATATCAACTTGGTGTTGTGTTTGAAGAATACATAACCTAGTGTAGCGTGCAATGAATGCCATCAAAAAAATTTAATTTATTTGAAAAAAAATTAATTAATAAAAAGTACGGGTGTTATAATATTGATCTTGATTCATTTTCAATGGGGTATTTTATCTCATATGGTTGGGGATAAACAAAATTAAAATATATCTTATTTTATGTTGGATTTTTGATGTTTTTTTGGAATGATTACCTACTCATCCTTTAAATCATGAAGTTGAGTTTTCAATAGATCACAAACCCATGGCTATACCTTATTCATAGTATTAATATAGAATGTCCCCATTTGAGTTTAAATAATTGAGAAAGAAAATTTAGTATAATCATGATAAGGGATTCATTTGTCCAAATGTATCACCATGGGGTTCCTTCATTTTTTTGATAAGAAGAGATATATATATATATATATATATATATATATATTTTAATGCAAAATTACATTGATTTTTTGAGAACATTTTATGATCATTATCAATAATAGGTATCATATTCCACATATTGATGATTTGTTTCATCAATTATGTGGAGCTCACTAATTTTTCCATGACTGATCATTAACTTTGATACTGTAATTTTAGGAAAAAATGTGAATAAATACCTAAGTTAAAATTCATATTTAGATATAGAAAATAAAAATTAGTTCTGATTTCATTTGGTCTTACTAATTCTACCACTGTATTGAAGGATTTATTGAATAGAATCATTAAAGGTTACCTGATTAGTTTGTGTTAGTTATCATTGATTATATTTTTATATATTATATGAGAAAGGTGGGTTATGAATATATCTTTATAATTAAATTGAGGACCCTTGGTAAGGAAAATTTTTATGAAAAAGTTATCGAGTGTGATTTTGGCTACATAATTTTTCATTTTAAGTCATATAATATCATATGAGGGTATAATAGTGGATCTTTCAAAGTTGAATATTATTAAACATTGGACTATATCGACCATTATTATTGGGATCTATAGTTTTTCTTGATGTGGATGGATATTACCAATTATTTTTGAATGATTTATCACCACTATCTAATAGAATCACCAAGTTAAACCATTAGGGAGTTATGTTTATTTGGAATGATGAAAGTGAATAAATTTTTATGAATTTTATGATAATGTGATTTAGTGAACCTATCCTCACACTACACTATAATATAGAACGGTTTATGATTTATAGTTATGTATTAAAGAAGGGGATGGGGTGTGTTATTTTGGAGAATGATGTAGTGATATCTTATGGCTCACGCTAATTAAAGGTTCATGAGAAAAATTACCAAATTCATGACTTTGAGTTAGAAATGGTAATGATTACATTAGAGACATGGAGGAACTATCTTTAATGTGGAATGTGTGACATATATAATGATGAGAAAGGATTAATGTATATATTTACCCAGAATGGATTGGATAAGAGCCAAAAAAGACGGTTTGAGTTGAATAAAGATTATGAATGCTCAAAAAATTACCACCCTGGGAAAGAAAACAAGGGGGATGATACTTTATATCAAAAAGGATCATGCTAGATTTTCTATTGTGAAGATTAAAAAAGATCCAATATTTATGGGTTTTCAAGGTATATTCCTTGAAATCTTGATCTAATGAGAGAAATAATATCTTCCTCAAATGAGTGATCAACTATCCATCCATTTGAATATTATAGAGTTATAGAAGGATGATGTGGGGATGAAAAAGAAGGTTATAAATGTTCCTCAGTTCCACATTTATTATGATGAAATGATAAACTTCAAGAGATGATTATTTTCCCAGTCAATACTGAAATTTACTGAAAATTATATTTTTATTGAATAAATAAAACAAAAATGTATAACAGTTATGAAGGATGGAAATGGTGAAGACCAAGTGAATAAGAGTTGAAAATTAAATTAGATCACTTTGGAGGGATCCCATACTAAAATATAAACTGAGAAGATTTTCTAATGCTCCTTTACGTAGTAAATCATCAACATCAATGTTTCCCTCTCAAAATATGTGAAGAAACTCCATATGTTGTTCCAAAACCATCCTTCTTTTCCTAATCAAATAATCTAGCTCATACGGTGGATAGGTACTTCCTTGCAGTGTATTATATAACACTATAAAATCTAATTCCACTACCTTGATAATGATTTTTTTATAGTATACACAATAAAATACTACTGATTATTTCCCTTTCTTTGATCCAAAAAAGTTTTTTATTCCATAAACGATGCTAAAAACCAAAATGAATGATCCTCTAACATCACAAATAATCCCTCCACCATTCATGCTCCCTACTACACATAAAATTTCATTGTTATACAATATCCCACTCATAGGGGATTCCAACACTCCCATGCCCTAGTGCCTATATAATTTCCATCCTATATTTAGGAAAACCATTTGGATAAACTTCCTTATAGGGGTTGGACCTAATCTAATATTATGAAGGATACCCACCACCACGACCATATACCTTACCTAAAACTTGATGAAAATATGAGAATAAAACATTCCCAACCTCTCTTTAATCCTTACTTCTCACAAAAACCTTTAATGTAGTAGATAAAACCAAACTATGTACCTTTTCCGCTTCACTTTTGAGATCCACCCCTAGAACCAAGAATCCAAAAACTCCACAATGAAATCCCCTCCTCATGCCTTTCTCATACAACATCCAATAACATTAAAAATCCCCCACATCCAATCAATTTTGAAAAATAAATTCCATGAATATTCATGGCATGGTGTGGCATAGCAACCACACCGAGAGACCAACAAAATACATTTCTTGTGAATATTTTCCTTCTTCAGTAGAGCTCAATTACTTGTCATCAATATATGGAAGTTTATCTTCAATGAGATCCATTTTCACAAGAGATATGGAACCCAATCATCATGACCATTCTTAACATAAATTAATTCATGAAAGTCTTTATCATAAAAACATCCTCACACCAAAGCAGTGAAGGAATATCTACCAGGTTCATCTATCAGAGTTGTGTTATCAAATATTTTCTTATATTGAATATCATGCATTATACTGATAAGGCTCGAAAAACCAGAAGCTTCCTTGAAGATAATTTTATGGACTAGATAACTGTTAAACAATAAGATCTCACCTGCCTTGTTTTCTTTCAAAACTAAACCTCTCCACACACACCCACCGAACCTTACCACATAGAATATCAAATAACTCGATTATACTTCTTGAAATAATCAGCATATTACTTATTCTGACAGCCCACTCATCCCATTATTTTCCATGTCTATGTCTCATGAACCATTCTTAAAGTGATATCCCATTAATAATTTTACCATTCAATTTGGGTTGCATACCAGGTAGGGCTTATTTGATGTCCCATAGAATGATAATTCATTTGATCGGTCTAGCCAATCTATTCCATACTGCCTAGTGACACCTTCCAGATTCATTCGCATATCAAATGAATATATTTAATAATCTTTCCTACTGGCCACTGGTTCCATTCAGATCCTTTATAATGGATAGCACATGCATATCCATGGAGGAGATAATGATATTGATCAAAGTAATACATCTCCCGAATGATAAATAAATATTTTCCTAGTTACATATATGACCAATAGTTTTTTCCAATAAATCTTCCAACGTACTCTTGTTGATTCTTCTATTTGAAATGGGATAAGTGACAGAAACTAAAGGAAATTTTCTATCTTACATACATAGCCTTCTTTGAATTTCCTTTATGTGATGGGTCGAACACCTCGTTGATATATATATATATATATATATATTACTCTTCCCTAAGATAATATTCTACCTACTTTTCTTTACATAGTCATGCATAATCTTATTTTATCCCCTGATCGACCCCCTACTAAGATTAATGTAGAAAAGGATGTCATCCAAAAACATCAAGTGGGAAATACTACTATCCCTCACCCTATTATATTTGGGACTAATAACCCCCTCCTATATTTAGCGCTTAACATTTTTTTGTGAGCGCTTCTTGAGCCAAGATAAACTAGTTCGGGGAAAGTTTGTCACCTTACCTTTATACCACACCACATCATCGAAAACCAAAACTATTTCCCATAAAAATGGAAAATCATGGGGAAGAAAAACATCTAAAAACTAGGTCACAAGCCCATTATGAGAACCCCATTTCCCAACATAGCATTCCTCGCTTACTACTTAATAATCCCACAAGCATCTGCATAAAATTACCATGGGATCCCATCTAGACCTGGAACACTATCGTCTCTCATACCAAACATAGATTACTTGATCTCGTTATCATTAGGTAGAGATTCCATTAATTCATTGTTCATCCCTTTTACCAAACTGGGGATGCACTGGCAGAACCTTGCCACTCCATCATTCACCTTCTGCCACTATTCAAATCCATCAATATAATCAGCAAGATGGTTTTGAGAGTGATCCAGGGCCGAAGAACCAGACTCTCAAGTGTCATTTGTATAAGATCTATCCAGAAGATTTAGGTTGACTATTCTTGCCACCATTCTTTCCTTGATACTGGCCATGAAATTGGTTGTGTTCTGATCTCCGTCAATAAACTAGGTTGCCCTTGATTTCTCTCAGAAAACTCTTTCATCTTCGAACATTTTCTTTTCCAACTAGATTTATTTAGCTGTTAATGTAACAAAAGCATAATCCTCCTAGTACTATGACATCCTCATATTCATTATTCAAATATCCACTATAATTTCTACCAGACATGTATCATGTATACTTATACTCTTTTTCCTTTCCTAGAGCTCAAATTTTAGGTGCTTGATCCTCATCTTAAGCCCTACATAGGGACTCCCTTAGGCCGGTTGATTCGAAGAGTCACTTAACAATTTTCGGAAACCTTCTTTGCTTTACCAATTACTATAATAAATGAAAATTTATTAGTTTCTATGCTCCCTTATAATATTAAAAACCAGTGTTGAGTGGGCCAAAAATGATCTGGGGAGGTGAATTCCCATAAGCTATTGAAAATAATCCACCCACGATAGATTACCCAAACCACAATCAATTCTACTTCAAATGAATTCACTCCATCTCCAATTGTTACAACAATAAAAAACAACTTCTTTTGATGTTTCATTTGTGATGCGCCTACGACCCGTCCCAAATACATTTGGCACACCCTACGCACGTTCGCGCCCGAAGAGTGTTTCTGACAGGGACTAAACCACTACAGAAAATAATCTTCCTATTTTTATGTCATTTGTGATGAGGGAAAAACCCCATCCCAAATATTGTCTTTCCATCATAGTATTTACAATGGGTGTTTTCCCAAATAATATCTTTTACCACCACTTTATTTAATAATTGATGAACTATTTGCGATGGGTCCCATCACAAAAAATATATTTACGACACCCCGTCAAAAATAATGTGTTGGCAGAATAATATTTATGACAGGTCCTATCACAAATACTATTTTATACCATCGCCTCAATTAATAAATTTTAAACAATTTTCAATCGGTCTTGTAGGAAATAATAGTATTTGTAATGGGAGTCCTGTCACTAATGACCCGGTCGCATCTGATCTAACCTATATACACCCCCATTTATTCATTTAGAACTTTTCTAAACTTCTCTTACCCTCTCTCTGATATTTATTTCGTTAAATTTTCTAGTGTGTGAAACATTATAACGGATTAAATTACATGTTTTACATCCGCCAAATGATTTCGTTTCAAGGTATTTATTTATTTATTTTATTTTATTTAATATTAGTAATAATTGATATTTTTTTAGCAGTAATTAGATTTAATTAAAAATAATTATCTTATTTGTATTAAAATATTCACAACTATTTAGTTATAATTTACATTACTGTTTTTATTTATAATTAAATATTTTTAATTTGCAGTAATTTCTTTTAATTTTATGTACTTATTAATTATTAGAAATAAAATGTTATAAATTTATAGAAATTAATGTTTATTTCTGATAGTTAGTGATAATTAGTTCTGATTATTAATAATTAATATTAATTTGTAACAATTAATAATAATTAATAATATAAATAAAAAAAAATTAGTAGTAATTTTATAAATTCATGGTTATTAGTAAATTTTTTTGAAAATTAGTTATAATTAGTTGAGATTCATTACAATTAGTGGTAATTTGTAATAATTAGTAAAAAACTAATTTAATTAGTAATAGATTATTACAAACTCATAAAAATTAATAAAAAATAATCTTAATTAGTGAAAATTATTAATAATTAGTATAAGTAATAGTTAGTCAAAAGTAGAAATAAATATAAAAAGTAGTAATAAACAAAGAAAAGTAATATATAAAAAAATAGTATTAATTACAAAAAATAGTAATAAAAATTAGAAAAATTATTAATAATTAAAAAAAGAAATTAATAAATATAAAAAATTAGTAATAATTAAAAACCAATTTGTAATTATTACTAAAAATTATTAATAATTACCAAAGAGTATGAATAATTAGAAAAAATAACAATAATTAAATAAAGTTTGCAATAATTACAAAATTACTATAATTACAAAAAATTAGTAATAATTAGAAATAATTGTCAATAATTAACAATAAGTCGAAATTTTTTTGAAATATTATTTAAAATAAAGAAAAATTAGCAAAAAATAGGAATAATTAGGAATAAATAGAAAAAATATCCATAATTAACAATAATTATCAATAATCAGAATTATATATTAATAATTGGCAATAATTATGAATAATTAGAAAAATTTATGAATAATGAGAAAAAACTAAGAATATTTTTGAATAATTTGGAATATTTAGCAATAATTAAGATTAATTTGCAATAATTACAAATAACGAGGAATAATTAGTAATAATTATTAATAATTAGTAATAATTTGAAATAATTATCTATAATTTTCAATAATTTGCAAGAATTAGAAATAATTTATATTAATTTAAATTAATTAGGAATAATTAAGAATACTTAGAAATAATTATTAGCAATTAGCAATAATTAGTAATATTTAACAATAATTAGAAATAATTAGAAATAGTTAGAAATAATTATCAATAATTAGGAATTATTAGAAATAATTAAGATTAATCAGGAATAATATGGTATAATTATCAATAATTAGAAATAATTAGCAATAATTAAAAATAAATAGCAATAAATAGCAATAATTATCTATAATTAGAAACAATTTGTTATAATTACTAATAATGAGTAATAATGAGTAATAATTTGGAATAATTTGAAATAATTAGATATAATTAGCAAGAATTAGAAATAATTAGTAACAATTACTAATAATTAGAAATCATTAGAAATCATTAGTAATAATTAGAAACAATTATCAATAATTAGCGATAATTAGTAATAATTAGAAATAATCAAGAATAATTAGCTAAAATTAGGAATAGTTAGAAATAATTAGAAATAATTAGTAGTAATTAAAAACAATTAAAAATAATAAGGAAAAATTATGAATAATTTGGAATAATTATGAATACTTAGGAATAATTAGGTATACATAAAAATAATTAGTAGTAATTAGAAATAATTATTAAAAAATAATAATTAGAAATAAATAGATTTTTTTGAATAACAAGGAATAACAAAAAGTAACTAGAAATAACTGAGAATAACTAGAAATAACTACAAATACCAATAAATTAATAGAATGAACTACAAATAACTATTAATAACTAGAATAACTAGAAATAACTAGAAAAAACTAGAAAAATCTTGTAAAATATAGAAAAAAGTTGAAAAAACAACTAATAAATAGAAATAAATATAAATAACTAGCAATAAATATAAATAACTAGTAAAAAATAGTAAAAATTTAAAAACTAGAAAAAACTAGAAAGAAAATAGAAAAAATTGGAAAAAATAGAAATAACTAGTAATAACTATAAATAATGAATTATAACTAAAAATAACTTGAAATAAATTAATATAATTAGAAATAACTAGAGATAACTAGTAATAATTAGAATCAATTAAAAACAACTAGAAATAACTATTAATAATTAGAAATAAGTGGAAATAACTAAAAATAACTAGTAATAACTAGGAATAACTAGAAATAGAAAGGATTGACTAGTAATGACTTGTAATAACAATGAATACTTATGTTTAACTAGCAACAATAAGTAATAATTAGGAATAACTAAGATTAACTAGGAATAACAAGCAATAAAAAGAAATAAGTACAAATAATTAATTATAATTTGAAATAATTACTAATAACTAGGAATACTTGGGAATAATTTGCAATAATTAGCAATAATTAAGAATAATTAGAAAAAATTAGTAATAATTATCAATAATTAGCAATAATTATAAATTATTACTCATAATTAGGATTATTTAGGAATATATAGGAATAACTTGAAATAATTATTAATAATTCGGAATACTTATGAATAAATAACGAAAAGGATGTTTTTGAATCATATATTTAATTTTTCAAATTAATCAAAAAAATTAATTATTTTATATTTCATAATGAAATATGGAATAAGGAACTTGAAAATCGTTATTATTAGAAGATTGTTCTTGGATAAATCATTAAAAGAATCTAAACAGTTCTGGTGAAAATCCTGTATATATTGAGGGCGTTGAAACTTTCTTTTAATTTTCATAATAAAAAACCCAAATGTGTTTCAAAAGGGAAAATTAGGTGTCCATGTAAGAAATGTGATCTAAGAAATTTGGACACATTTGAAAACATTGGGATTCATATATTGCTTTTTGGTTTTTGAACATAATATCTTATTTGGTATCAATATTGTGAACATAGTTCTAGAGAAGATACTAAAAATTTGGTTCCAGATTCATCACGATTTCCAAATTTAGCACATGATGTGGAAGGTTTTCCGTTTCAAAATCTTGAATCTATGGATGATATTTATTTAACTCATGAGTTAGAACCATATCAATTTTATGAGTTGGTGAGGTCCGATGAAGATGCCTTATTTCTTCATTTCCAGATAAGAAAATTTGAAGCAGTTGAGAATTTTATGTCTATTGAATCAGATAATTGAATTTAGAATAGATTTTTTTGATCAGATATAATCGATGTTTGAAACCCTATTACCTAAAAGAAATGTGTTTCCTACATATTTCTACTAGAGAAATGGACTGGTATATAATCAGGGTCTTGTTTATTATAATATTCATGCTTGTTAAAATCATTCAATATTATATTATAGTAAAAATGATTCATTGGATACATATCTCACATGTTGAAAATCAATGTATAAAGAGGCTAAACTAGGGAATTGTGGATTGATCCCTATAAAAAAGTTGAGGTAATTCCATCTTGCCCACAGATTGTAGTGTTTATTAATGTCATAGAAAATAACATCATGGATGTCCTGACAGAAGCCAACATTTCAAGAAGTAAAATGTTAAATGCTACCTGTGATTGATATTTATGTACTTTTTTGACCATGTTCATATGTCGTTTTTCTAAAAAACCACAAACCATACGATGGGGTCTTTTAACTGATGGTTTGTTTCCATTTGGTTCTTACTGTAGTCAGTATTCTTATTGAAATATATTTATAACTCTATAAAAATTAACTCCTTGGATGTTTATGAAGGATCTATATATCATTTTGACCTTATTAATTTTTATACAACCAAAAAATAATATTGATGTTTTTTTAAATTCAATGATTGATGAATAAAATTTATTTTGGAGTTACAGTGTCATAACATATGATGTTGCTGTGAAACAAATTTTTGTACAAAAACCTGCATTGAGGTGGAAAAATTGTGACTTCATGGTATATGGAAGGTTATTTGGATAGAGTACACATGGTCCAAAATCACGTCCATACTATATGATATAAAAAAGCGTTTATTCTCATCAATGGAGTGAAACCTTCTTTTTTCGACTCTCATCATAGACTGTTTGCAACCGATCGTACTTTTCAAAGGAACAAATATCATTTCGAAAAAGGAACAATTGAAAGAGAGGGTTCTCCAAAATGATCTCAGGTGTGGTGTCCAAATAATTTCCCTCTTCATTAGCTCTCGTTATATTTTGACCAACTATAAACCAACAGAAAATTGATGTCATTGTGAAAGAACACAATTGGATAAAGTTAATCATTTTCTAGGTTATACCATATTGGGTTTTTGTTTTTACATCACATGTTTGATGTTATACATATTGAGAAGAAATGTTTTGATAATATATTTTATACATTTTTTGATGAACTAGTTAAGACCAAAGATAATATAAAGATATGATTCGATCTTCCCCATTTTTTTAGGTTATCAGAACTTGAAATATATGGAAACGTTATATCATAGATGTCAATGAATCAAAAATTATCTTATACAACTTCCAAATAAGATTGATTATTATTTTATCATCAGATTATAGATTTGAGACTTTTAGATGGTTATGTTTTCATTTTGGGCAGCTGTGTAAGAAATAGTCATATTACAAGATTAAGAATTTATGAATATCATGTTATAATGAAAATAACTCTAAATATTATTTTAAGAGGTTTTTGAATTATATGATATGTGATGCATTAACATGAATTTCATATTTTTTTCAACACATTTTTTTGCAGTGACAGTAGGCTATGATGCACTAAGTAGACTGTGAGATGATGTGTTTTTTTAAATATTATGTAAACTGGGAAAAAATCATCCCACCTACTTTATTTGACTCAATATAACATTTGATATTACATTTTACACATTACAAAAAATGTGGTGGTCGGGTATAGTTCCGATGGATGTATCCATTCGATATTTGCATGAAAAAATTTAAGAAGAAGTATGTAACAAAGCATCGATTGAAGGATCAATTGCAGAAGATTATTTGCAAGAGGACATATCTTTTTTCCAATATAATTATATTGAATCTCATTATACCACAATGAAACATCATGGTATTTAATGAGGGATATGTTGATGATGAAATCAATAATTAATTATAAGTTATTAAATAGCTCGAACTTGTCCTTGGTGGAGTTCTTGAATGATAAATTTCAGATGATGAACATCATAAAGCGCATAGATATGTTCTTATCAATTGTAAAGAAATGAAACCATTTATAGAGTGAGTTATCTTATCACATTTTCTATAATATTTTTTAGAGTAAATTAATAATATTTTATTTTTAGATTATATGGTAATCATATGAAGACACAACATCCAAAAATTATAAGATAAACTCTTGAAGGATGTTAGGAAAAAATATTTCCTACAGGTTTCAAAAATTTGTAACATAAGTTATTTATGGATTAACATATAAAATAAATTTATTTATTTTTATATTTATATTTTTTTAAAAACATTTAGGTATCTCAATATGCTGAAAAAATTGATAAATGATTGTGTGTATTGAGTAACATCCATACAAAATGGTTAAATATTATAATGCATATATGGTGAATGGATTTCAATTTCATAAACGTGCATACAGGGAATAAAAAAACTAATAGGTGAGTTTTATTGAGAGTATCTCATCGTAGAGAAATTAATGTTGACTTTTACTGCATGTTATAAGAAATAATGGAACTGTGTTATCTTGAATTGAATTATATAAGGATGATTAAATGTTAGTGGTTTGATACTGGGAGGGGATTGCTTGTTTATGTGAGCTATATAATTGTAGATAATAAATATAAAATTCTTCTAAGAGCACATGAGCCAATTATATTGGATCATTAGGCACTTCAAATTTATTATTCAAATGTTTTTGATACTTTAAGAGATTTAAGTGATTGTTGGAGCATAATAGAAGTGAAATATCCAAAGAATCAGTTTATTCAAATTTAATGTGGCTCCACTAAAGTGAATGGAATTGAAAATTTTTAATTGAATATTATAAATCCATCTTTTCCATAAAGAGACATGAATATCAATGATGAAACCCCATAGTTAAGGGTTGATGGTGATGATTATGTTATTTATGTAAGAAATGAATTTGCAATGAAAAGATATGATGAAAGTAAAACTCTTATTGAAATTGATGATACTGAGCTGGAATATGAAGATATTAACACCGTCATATATGAATATGAGGATCAAGATGAGTATTATCATAGTTAAATAATGGTTATAATTATATAAAATATATGTAATAGTTATTTTCAACTATTTTCTTACAATAGTCATTCACTATTTGCTAACAATAGTCAATTAGTGTTTCATATGAAAAATATATTTCTTGAGTTGGTGGGGGATGATCTTCCTGGTGACGAGCATGATGTTGAATCATCTGACTTTCAGACTAATGGTTGTTCAGTTATGACTTGGATGCGTCATGGTCTTGAGAGATTAATGATTCTTGACACTATCCCAGAGGGACGCCCATGTCTTGGATTTGATCCACACATGTAGAGGTATGCTTACTTGTTTATTTTTTTTAGTTTTGATTAATTATCATTAATTTTTTGTATACTAAATTTTTGATTATTTGCCCTCCTTTTTCACATATTTTTACATATACATATTAGATAGGGGTGCAATATTGTTGAATTACCCTACTAGTGAATGGGTTATATGAGATCAGATTCCCCTTGATGTTCCACACCACATGTTTGATCATTGGGTAGTACGTAAATAAATAATATTTATTTGGAAATATATTTAATTAATAAATTTGTATTATTAATTATTTATAGGTTTTATTGTATCCCATCAGTGATAGAAAGTGGGAATCTATCAGGAAGGCACGAGAGGGTTCTTTGTGTGAGAGTTGTCATATATTTTTACACAATTTGAGGAGGTAAGAAATGAGGAATGTGGGAATAATAGAGCTTGATCCATCTTATTGTTCCCAACAATCTAATTACATTTCATTTCAGGTTTTGGATGTATTATGTTTAAACTTGATGGGTTTTCATTATCAGAGGAGATCATCCGTGGCACGATAGAATCAGGGGAGATAAGAGGTGACACATCGAGATGATATTCTTATATTTAGTACACTTAGGGAACATATGGTAAGTAACATATTTAAATGATTTATATAACCTTAATTATAAAATGTTTATTTTATATTCATATAGGTTTTCCAAAATTTCAATATTAAAGAGTTTGAAATTTATATGAGGGTATAAAATAATACAATATTTGGGGAGATTATAGGTGATTACCAACATATGATTTTTGTTAGGATAAATTATTTTCTATTTTTAAAATTAACTATAAATATTATTATAACTATTTTAATTTTAAATTAAAATTGAAGGATTCATATGAGGTTGAGGTATCTCAGACACAGACTGCAAGTTAGGATGAGACCGAGGATTAGACCAGTATAGTAAGATTGGAAGAGGAATCATGGATGTTGGAAACCTAGTATGTCTTTGATAAAGGCTGAGTTGTTGGTATCAGATATCGATTGGCGTTTGAGATTAATTATGGTTCTACTGCAATGTAATCATGCAACTTAATAGGAACTCATAAGAAGTTACCATAATTTCCCACATAGTATCAAGAGCATCTGCAAGGTCAGGATTAGTTTATAGTGAGTATTCATAGGGAGAAGATAGAGCTCCAATGAATATAATAACTTCAGCATGAAGAGAAGTGCCGATGAATGTAATAGCAGTCCGAATAGACGATGGTGTACATGCAACGTCTAACTCATGGTTTAGAGATATATTTTCTTCATCAAGATTCTCCTTATTTTCTAGATGATCCTCCCACTCAATGGCTTATTTACTTTTTATGATGAACATATGAATGTAAGACATTTTTTAATATTCTTATTATTAAACATATTTATGTTTCTTTATATTTTGTTTTTTATATTTTTTCGAATATTGTGTTTTTAAATATTTTATATTTTATTCTATTATTTATTATATTATTTTTGTTATTACATTATATAATTTATTTATTAATTTTATTATTATATTATATTATTTATTTATATTGTTGAGAATATTGTGATATCAAAAATTTTATTTATTAAATTTTATTTTTAATAATTTAATTAGATTTTATTTTTTTATTATGATGATTATTATTATTCCATATATATATATATATAAATAAAATATTATTATCATTATTATTATTATTTAATTATTTTTTTAAATTTTAATAATATTAACATATTTTTTTAATTTTTTAGATTTTTAGGATAGGCTCATTGAAAATACTTATTTGCATGTGGCCTATTGCAAAAAGTTATTTTCTAAGGGCTCGTCACAAAAGTGGTATTTAAAAAACCAAGATAAACAATTTCGACAGGAAGGATTTGCTTTACAAATATCTTCATTTAGGAATAGTTCAATTTACAATATTACACTAGGGGAATTCACAACCCATTAAACCCAGATCGATCATCCAATTTAAATGAATGAAGGATATAAGGTCCTATATGTCTATCTGAGAATAATCAACCTCACCTTTTATCACCATCGTATCCAAAATTTTGTTGAAATCACCACCACAAGCCAAGCCAGGATCCTGAGATGTGGGTTTTTAAGGGTCATCCAAATACATTTCTAACCATTACAATCATATCTAGGATACATGAAGGAACATTAGAACTATGTACCTCCCATGCATATTTTTTTGAGACGTGATGTGACGAGATGTCAATAAATTCCACATTAATGCTTCACATAAGGTAGACCCAAATAAATTTATTGCATGAGATTTGATGAAAAAATCATAAAAACCCATATTCTTAGAAATGACCTATAAATGATTAGTATTTTAATTAGATTGAGAGTATCCACCACTGAGACCTATAGACACCATGCTTTATTAAGAATGTAAGTTATTATATCTCTTACACCGAGTACTGTAACATTCCAAACCATAACAGACAACATTAAAATAAGGATTTGAATGATTTACAACCTGGAAATGTTCCCTTAAAAACCCCATTTTTACTAAGAGATAGTATTCAGCCTTATATTGTGTAGCTGAAACAATATCAATTAGTGTCAAGCTTTCCTTCCTAACCACTTCCTTTGTTGACACATGATATTGATGAACCTCTATAGAAACAATTATCGCCTTCAGAGCCTTAAAATCATTATGAGAACACACCATGTTATCTATAGGCATCAATTGAAACCTATTAGTATCATTTTAAGATGAATAAATCACTATAATAATGCAATGAGACTTTCTATGATTATACATTATTAGCTCCTTACTCATACATCACCATGATTTTTGTCATCAAAATCCCTAAAATATCTAAATAAAATAATGTTATTTTAGTTGTATTCAACAACCTTATAAAGGAGTATCAATTAGTTCTATCATATAATATTTATCACGTGATTTGATTCCTAATATATATGTTATGTAAGTGGTAATGATATATGGATTACCATATTCTATTGTATATAATTATGTTTTGAGGGATACCTTGATTTTATAGAGTTTTTTAGTAATCTTTGGATATACAGTAGTTCTTTAATACTTTATATCATCCTTAGATATATATTCCACCATATAGGAACATTAAAATCAAAGAGGATTTGTTGAGTTACATTTCTCTAAATTTTTAAAGTGGTAGGTATCATTACCTTCCACGAGTAAAATTATCTTATAACAATAGATTTCACTCCAACTTTTAGATGGATCCTTATGAGTCACTAAATGGAAAGATGTATAAAACAATGAAATACTAGGTTGGAGTTGTTGAACTAAATCTATAGGGACTTAAACTCACGTATTAAATGGTAGATAATGTTAGATTCATTCAACAACACATCAAGTCAACTCAAAGTTGACAGAAGGTTTATACTAACACTCATCAGAATGGATATAATTTGATGTTAGTGATATGTTTTTCAATGAAGTTATCAATTAAATAATGTTCTAGGATTTTAAAATATGTAAAATTTGATCCTTAGGTATTTTTTCCCATTGCGATTCTTGATCTGGAATGAATTATTTCTTATTACATGGTATTCCCAACAAACATCTATCATGTTCACAACGTATTCCAAATATCTACCGTATGAAAGTACATACCTAATCCTTTACATGTACTGAACAAAGACTTTTTACTGTTAGAGCATGATATTTCTTATGAAGAATGTCCTCTTGAAATGATGTATCATAGATATGTTGTTTTTTAGTACATACCACTCATATAGATAAAGTTCTTTTGATGCATCACAAATATGAGGAACCTACATGGGGACCTAATGATGTGATGAGGCATAAATATCTTTATTTTTTATATTAATGTGATGGAATTTATCTGGATAAATTCATTTTGTTAGGGGCATAATGAAACAACCAAAGATTTTATATGCATTTCATTTGAAATTAGATCAATGTATTCATTATATTTTCTTATGCACAACCCCAAATCAAATTAAATTTTAATAAAGTAATCGTATATCACCATTCTATTAAATTAATAGTTATGAATAGTAATATCCACAATATAAAATATATTTATAAATTTGTTAAGTAATTATTTTTTTATTACAACATAATAAATAAATACTCAATTTTCAATAATGTCATTTTATGATTTAAAAATATTTTTTTAAAAAAATGTGGTTTAATTGCATTTTGTGTGCTTTCAAATTATAATTAGTTTCACATATTTTTAGAAATTTTACTTTTAGAAATGAATATAATTTTCTAAATCATCATTTCAATATTATAATAGGGTTATGTGTTTATATTTTTTCTAAAAAAATTATTTTTCAGTAAATAGTGAAAATATTGATTTTTTTCAGTAGAATTCATTTATTTTCTCGTAACAGTACCATTATATTTTTAATTTTGAAATAAATAAAATTTGTTCTTCTTTTATTATAAATAATATAATAAATAACATAATAATAATTCTTACACTTGATTTTGGTATAAGTTCATTTTTTTCACAAAATACATGGATCAAAAAACTATTTTTATAAGCAAAGTATTTTTATTTCAATAAATTAAATTAATCTCTATAAATTAATGGTTTAAATTAAATTTATATATTATATATTCAATAATATATTTTTACAATTCATGTGATTTTTTTTACATGCAAAGTAATATATGTAAGTTAATTATTTGGGGTTAAAAATGATTTTTTTACTAAAATGGGTTTTCATTATTGTTGGCACACTTATTTAAAATAAAAATCTACAACATATAAAAATTTAATCCATTTAAATTTATTATATATTTCTTATTATAATAATTAATATAATTATAATCTTTAACTTAATTTTTGGTCATACGTAATTGTACAAACCGTAATTTTAATATCACAATTATGGATAAAATAATTTTACTATGGGTTAAAGCATGTGATAACGACATTATTTCCTCCCAAACTTGTATAATAATTATTATATGATGATATTTCAACCTTATTTTATCCTATATTTAATTATGTTTCCATATTTATCTATTTTCCCATTAAATTGACCATATAGCTTTGAAAATATATAAGAAACACTATGTGTGTCCCTCCCCTCACTAATAAAAGTGATTCAATTACCATCCCTTATTTACACAATTTAATCCTTATATAACATAAAATAACTAATCAAAGTCTTTTATATATTCTTTAAATTATTTTTAGATCTTCTGATGTTAATCAATGACTAATCTTTCAATGCTTAAGGTGTAAGCCAAGGGAGGTCTCAAAAAGAAGTTGTACAAATCTTAACCTAGATACTTTGATTTTATATCCTATTATACATCATATAAAATTGTTATAACTATAATTAAATATTAATATATTATTTTTAATTTAATTATATGTTATAAAAATTTATCCCCTATTATCCCTCAAATGGGAGATGAAAGTATCCCTCGTACGTACGTGAAAACTATCACCTCCACGCAATGATATAACTCATTTTACAGCACCAAATATCATGGTTGTATTTTTCATAGATTTAATTTACATATATGGTATTTATGATAAAATAATGGTTCCAAAAGAGTAGATTATTATTTATCATCTTTTTTTCCATCCATCAAAAAATAGAAACATCACTCGTGGGTCTGTATGGACTACAGTCTCTATATAGTGATATAAATCATTTTTAATCCCAAAATTACATGAATTGTTATAAATAAGTATAATATATATATATATATATATATGATATTTTTATAATTATTAATATTATATATATATATATATATATATTAACTAACCATTGTTAATGATCAAGTACTGAAATTGTCAAACCAAAACTTACATGAAAAACGAAGTAGTTAACAATTGAAAAGATGATGATAATGTAAAATTGTTAATGGATAGTCAATATTTTGTTATAATTAAAACATGTATGGTATTATAGATATAAATATGGTTCTTTTAAATAATTAAAAAAATAATTTATTATATATTATGATAGTGTGCTTACAAAGAAAGATGGAGTTGAGGTAAGGGAATCTTTTTTTCATTTTCTAATTTGTGTGGCTTATTCGATATTGAGCGCCACCATTTATTTTAAGTGATTTTTTACTACCCAATTAATGTAATATTACTTAATAATTAAAATAATAGGGTTTTAGTATCTATAAAATATTCCTTATTTACATGGCTTTTGTTTAAAATGTTATCAAAATTTTAAGGGGTTTATGTTACAATATCAATTTTTATCAGTATTATTTATGCCTAAATTTATGATGATTACATTAAATTATCTATCTCTAAAAAATCTTATGTATTTTTTATCCTCAGTTTATTTGTGGATATTACATGTTTTCTTTTCATTTTCCTCTTTTTGTGTATATAAGAGAGACACATAATGTTTTTAAGGAAAATCAACTCTATTATTCTCTTCTACTAGGAATCCATTCTTATTTGTATATATTTTATTTTAAATATTTAGAATAAATTTAATACTATTCCAAAAAGATTCATTTTTTCCATACATTAATTTATTGAGAAGTGTTTTAAAGGATTTTTGCATTTCCCAAATGAGGTACTTTGGGATTATTACCTAAAATTTTAATGAAATTTTTATTAATACTTATATCACATGAATTGATTTTAAAACCTTTATAAATATATTTTTCTTAGAAAATTAATCTTTATTTTTCCTTATTTATTTTAAAATAAGATGTTATCCTTAATATTTTAATTTTTTTATATTTTAAATTATTTAATTTAAAACTAAAAGGGTATTTTCTTTAAGATATGATCTAATGATCTTTTAATGGTATTTTCATTTGTAAAAAAACCCACTGATGTTTCTTATGATCTACTAGGGATATAATCCAATTTATTAAACCATATTATTTATATAAAATTTTTATGAATATGATGATGGAATATTTATACAGAACATGTTTTTTCAGTGGGTTATGATATGATTACATAATGAATGTTTTATGATCTCGTAGTACCAAATTTATGGATTTCATTATGTGATGGGGGGAACAAAATTATCTTTCCCTATAATGCATTGGTTCAACATGGATATCTCATGAGAAAATATAGAGTGGAATTGGGTGTGATCCAATTTTAGTAAGGTGATTTTCCAATAACATTTTTTTGGAGTGAAACTTTGCCATGGAAAGGATGAAATTGAGAGTGTACCCAAACCACTATGATAGTCTTGGTAACGAGCCTTGACTAAGGAAAAGATTTTATATGCTTATATATATGCCTAAAACTAGTTAATAATTATTATATTATGTTCTCAGGGACTGTGATTGATTATCGATGATTCCACACTATTATGAATTACATTTTATTTATGAAAAATCATTTTGACATGATGCATGATTATAGATATTTTTTGTGTTTGGGTAATAATTTTGTATATTGTGGTCATATTACCATTCCATAATTATTTTATAATGATCATTTATGATTGTTGATTGATATATCTTATGTTTATCTATACTGAGCATTTGAGACCACTCTATTTTATGATTCCCATTCCTATGTTACGAAGAATGTGTTTAAGTTTGATATGTATAAAGAGGATGAAATTTTTGATTAACCAAATGGGTAATGATGTAGTTCTTTTTTTTGTATGAGTTATTTATGTATCCATTTTTTTAATGTAACTAAACCTTTATTGTCATGGAAAAGATAATATTTTTATGTAATGAATATTATGGTAATTGTTTTTATTTATGTATAAAAAGATTGGGTTCACGATATTTGGTATTGGATAATGGTTTTTTAGTTTTATAAAATTAGGATAAATAATATTTATTGATAACCCTTAAGATAATCCTAAATATAAGAATAAATTATAAGGTTTTGGTGAGATATATATTAGCTATTTTTTATAAAAAACATATCAATCTAGGGGTAATTACCCTAGAAACAATTGGTCAAGTATACATCGACCATTATTCTGGTACATATTTAATTCAACCTTACCACACACATGGCTTGCCACTATTGGGGGATTTTGTTGGGTTAATAAACATTTTATTTATAAGACATTATGAAGTAATTAAATATATGACAACAAAGGTAACATAGGATAAACAAAATCTCCGTTAGATTGAAATGATGCACTAAAAATTTAGACACATTATAAATTATTTTCATGATAATATTATTTTTCACTATGGGTATTATTACTCATACTATAAGTTTTAATTTTAGTCAGTGAATAAAACAATAAGGAACAAAGTTAACAATAAATATGATGAAAAATGCAATTATTACATTCCTTAAGAAATGAATGTTATGTGAGAAGAAAAAAAATTATTGTTGTTATGATTATACAAATTTCTCAATCCATGAATTAAATTTAGCATAAAAATTTGAAAATGAAGGAATAATGTAATAATGATATCTTTATGAGGAAACCTCCACTATATTTTAGTGGGTCCACTAATATACTAATGGTTGAAAAATGGATCAGTACACTGAAAAGTTATTTTCTATTATCATGTTACTTGTACATGAACCCGTTGTTATATTTATGTATCATTTTGAAAAAAACAAGGCTAAATGTAAGAATACTTACAAGAATATGATGTAATAAGAAAAAACTGGCTTTGTGGAGTTGGAAAATTTTATGAGATTATTTTCAAATAAAAACTATCCCTGTATTATTGACAGAAATATGGAGAAATAATTACATAATATTAACTAGAAGGATTAAGAATCCATTATTAACCATCAGGAATATTTTATAAAACTTATGAGGTACACTAATATTATTATCATTTAACCAAAAAGTAAGAGTAATCATTTTTTTGTGGCATAAAATCATGTCAGCGAAGTGAATTATCCATAATATTCTTTATTAGATATGGAAAAATAGGTTAATGTATAGTCAATGTTGAAATAAAAATTGGAGTCACCCATCAATCTCATGGTTTTAATAAAAAATAAATATTTTATTCAATTTATATTATAATGACACAAACCATGTATGAGAGAAGATGATTTTTTCTTTACTCCAGATATTTATAAAATATCATGGATGGAATTTTCTTAATGGGACTTGTAAATATTTAATGTATAAAAAAGTTCATCCGGTAATCTAATACTAATTTAGTTTGGAGAAGTTTTATAATGATAAAAATGGAGATAAAGATTTGTAGAATGGGCCACCTAAACTCCAATGTTTCCTATGAATGGAGTATGGAAATTATGCAAACAAGTGCTCAAATCCAAGGGTAAATGAGAATGATCAACATAATCAACTTCTTCTTCCCAAAGATAATGGTAAATCTATTGAAATCACTATTTCAGTTGTGGGGTTTGATAATGATGTGATGGAAGGTGTTATTGTCATCAACTCTATAATTGTTAATGTGTTATTCGATTCTGGATATACCCACTCATTAATATCTGAATAATTTTTTAATAGTATAATATTATCATTTAAATGAATAGATATTGAAATATATGTCAAAAAATTTAATGGTATGATAAAAAATATCAATTCTATGATTCTTATCTGATTGATGTTTTTGGAAATGCGCTCCATGTAAATCATTTCATTCTCTATTTAGTTGAATTTTGTGTGATTATTGGCATGGATTGACTCTATTTATAGAACACCCAAATCAATTTCTATGGAATAGAATTTAAATATGAAATTTTTGACAAAAAATGATGATTTATTTGTGTAAGGATATATATGAACATCCAATTGAAATTACATCCATTATACCCATATTGATTTCTTTTCAGATGTTGTGTTTATCTATTATGATTGGGGAGAAACTAATCATCAAAGATATGAATATCATACAAGAGTTTATTGATTTTTTGTTAAAATATTTTTCATAGTAATTATACGAATCATAGTATTATTTTTAATGGAAATCATACTCAATTCTACACATATTTCAAATAATTAATATACAATGATCCTAATTGAGTTGAATGAATTAAAGAAGCAACTCAAAAATAATATTGATAAGTCATCCATTCATCTAAGTGTATCACCATGAGGTGAATATATTTCTTTTTTTATGAAACATGGATAAATAAAACTATGCATTGAATATATATAACATAAATATTTATTGATCGATAATAAGTATTATTTAACCTCTATTGATGAATTGTTTGATAAATAATAAGGAGATCATTGTTTTCCAAATATTGATCTTCAATATACATATTATTAGTTGCGGTTAAAAAATTAATAAATACCAAGACTAATTTACATTAAAGGTATAAAAAATATGCATTTATAGTGATTCTATTGGGTTATACTAATTACACCGTTATCATCATGGATTTAATTAATAGGGTACTTATAGATTACTGTGATTAGTTTATGGTAGTCTTTTCATACAATATTTTTTATATTCCAAGATCAATGAAGATAAAAAATATCACATGATTGTTGAACTGAAGACACTAAAGTAGGATAAGTTGTATATAAATTTACCAAGTGTTAATTTTTGGCTACAAATTTTTCATTTTTGTTTCATATAATCTCAATAGAGGGTATATTAGTAGTTCTTTAAAATAGAATATTTATTGAAATTTTCAACAGATCTACAATTTTGACTGAAATATTTAGTTGTCTTGAATTATTGGGATATTAAAAGTTATTTGTGAAGGATTTATCATGACTATCTTATATACTAACCTAGTTAACATATAAGGTAATTTAGTTTCTTGGGATCAATGAATCCTAATAAAATTTCAAGGAACTTAAGAAATGGTTGGTCATGCACCTACTCTCACACTACCCCAATTGAATATTCCTAAGAAATCTTACGTAACTCAGGACTTAGATTTAATAGTAGTAATATTTTCATTTAATATATTGAGGAATTATATTTATGGATAAAGGTGTGACATAAATAATGACCATGATAGTTGAAAATATAGTTTCTCCTATACAAATGTAAATATGTTCTAGGGAAGATGGTAAGTGTTTATTAAATATTATGACAAATCAATAGATTACCATGCTTAAAAACAAAACAAGACGATGGATGCTTTGAGTTGAAAGTATATTTTTTGAGATGGATCACAAAGGAATTTATAATTATGGATTTTAAATGTGTATACCATTATTCAATTAAGGGGTGATCTCTTAAATTTCTTAAATGAGTGTTCAACCCTATAGCCATGTGAATATAAATGAGGTGTAGAAGGACAATGTGGAGATGAAAACAATGTGATAAATATTCCTGATTTAAACCTCCATTGTGATGGAATGATAATGTTTATATACCTTATGTGTCCCATCAATACCAAATTTGAATTTTGAGCTCTGGAAAGACTCTCATAGAACAACATCCTTTTTTATTGATGGAAGTATGAAGATATAATATCACATGAAAGAGTATTTATGGTGGGAAGAAAGGATGAGTGATATTTCATAGAATTTATATCTATACTTGGTATATTATCAATTTAAGGATAAGCGATAAATATCTTGGGGAATTTTATAACCATTACCCATATTTGAATGAAAATTATAAAAAACCCCATGGATTTCATCATTGGATTCCCTAAAACTTATAAAAGATATAATTCCATTTTTTGTTATAGTCGATCACCATATGAAGGAAAAAATATAATTAACATCATATAATATTTCTATTAATATTAAATTTCAATGATATATATTTATAATGTGATAAGTATTAATGTGGTACCACATTATGTTGTATCTGATCAAGAAGCAAGGTTTACCTCAATGTTCTGATAAAGTCTTTAGCAAGATCTTGATACAGAGTTGTGTTATAGTACTGCCAATCATCCTTAGATAGAAGGTTAGTTTGAGAGAACCATTCAAACCTTGGGGGATATATGGATATATTTTTCTTTATGTTTCAATGTTTTTTTGAGATCAATACAATCCCCTAGTTGAATTCTCATATACTAATAGATTTAACTCGAGCATTGAGAAGGATTATTATGGATCACTCTATGGAAAGAATTTATTTTACAATAAAATAGTATGATAAAGTTGGATAAATATATAAATTTAGGCCTAATATAGATGAGGGAAAAATAGATTACAATAAATACATTGAGCAGTACATTCGGGAACCTTATAGTATACATAAGAGTTATTCTAACATTTATTGGTGAGATTTGGAATTCAAAGGTGTCGAGTAGGTTTTTCTCTGAATTTCTCAATAGAATGAGGTTATTAGATTTGTAAATAATGAAAATATAATACATATGTACATTTTTCCTTATGTTATTTTTGATCGAGTATGGATTATATAATATCGCTTGACACTCCCACCAAACTTCTTTCATGTTCATAATGTGTAACAAGTATATCTACTTAGGAAGTACCTAAATAATACATCACATGTACTGAACATAAATGTTATTACACTAGAGAATGATATTTATAATGAGGATAAACTTTTATATCTCATTTATCACAAAGATAAATTTCTTTAGAAAAAATATACATCTAGTTTAATTTTGTTGGCGGGATCACAAATTTGAGGGACCAACATGGGGACCGAAGGATGTGATCAAGCATAGATGTCGCCATTTTCTTGTTTCTCAGGGCCATAATTTTGATGGATAAACTATTTTGAGGTTGGTAAAATGCAATAACCTAAGATTTTATATTTATTTCATTTTAAATAAACTTTATGTATTCTATAACTAGCCACACATGTAAACCCATGTCAAAATGAACTTTAATAAATAAATCCAATATAACTAAGCTCTTAAAATTTAACTATTGAATACACCTAACCAAATTATATTAAATATTTTATTAAATTTAAATAATGAACATTTTTTTGAAAAAATAATAATAAATAAATACTCAATTTTTAGTAATTTCATTTTAAGATTTAAAAATAAATTTGTTTAAAATTTATTTTAATACATATTGCACAAAAACATTATATAATTAATTTATACATTTTTTATAAATTATATTTTAATAAATTAATATAATTTTAAAAATAGTCCTATCAATATTACCTTACAATGAATGTTTTTATTTTTTAAAAGGAATTATTTTTCTTTGAATTGTAAAAATACCGATTTTCTTAAAGACTAACATTTTGTTTCAAGAAATTTTTGCATTATGTTTTGAATTTTAAATAAAATTATTAGAAGTATAATTTAATTTTAAATAATATTATTAATTATATTTTAATCTTTAATTAATTTTTATTTTTGTATAATTTTATTTATGGGCATAAAAACACATTTTTCAAAAAACAATTATTCATGCAATGTGATTTTATCGTAAAAAATTAAAAATATCTACATTTATTAATCATATTATTGAAATTTATATATTATATATTCAATAATACATTTTAAAATTCACGTTTTCTTCTTTACTAAGAATTTAATGGATGTAAATTTAGTTTTATTTTTAAAAATTCATTTTTTTGAAGTCAATTTTCATCCATGTTTGTACACTTATATAAACATAAATTTTAACAGTTATTGAAATGTAATCTAGTAAAAAATATTCTATATTAATAATAATAGTTATTAATAAAATATATTAGGTTCAATTTAAATATTTTATCCTAATTAATAGTAAACACAATAAAATTATTTTACTATGATTGAGGTGAAAATGAGTTTTCATGGTGGTTAAAACAAGAGATAATGATATTATTTCTAAAAAAGGTGTATAATTATTATCATTGGAAGATATTTATAACATATATCATCCTAAATTTGATTCCCTTTCCATTATTAATCACTTTACAAGAGAAGTTACCTTATATCATTAAAATCTGTTAAGAAATTTCAAGTGCGTCCCTTCCCTCACATATAAAAGGAAACCCCTTATCCACCCTTATTCACACAATATGAGACTTCTAAATCCTCCAAAACCCACTAAATTTTTTTAATAGATTTATTCCATTAATTCCATATCCTACTTTATTCTCCTAAGAATAATATTTCAAGGCATAATTTGTAAGCCAAAGGTGGTCTCTTAAAGAAGAGGTATAAATCTTAACATAGATCTTTCGATTTTAATTCTTCTTATACTTACTATAATCTTATTTCATCCATGAAAAAATGATGAATAAATTATAATAATTAAAAAAATATATTTATTGTGATGGTATAATAACCATTTTCCACCGCTTATCAATCAAATGGGAGATAAAAATATCACTCGTGCGTACCTGTGGACTGTCACCTCCATGTATCGATATGATTCATTTTCCTCCACCATCATTCGATGTTAGTTTTTTGATATATTTAATGTATATATATTATATTTATGATATAACAATGATTATTTAGTTTTTTATTATTATTGACCTATTTTTTGCATCCATTGAAATATTGAAACCCATTCATGGGTACATATAGAGTATCGTTACCACAAAGTATTATAAATCATTTTCAACACTGATTTACTTGAATGTTTATAAATAGTTGTATAATTAATATATATAATGTTAATATCATAATTATCATTATTTATTTTATGTAAACATGATCAATGTGAACAGTCAATAACCACTGAACTAAAACCAATTTTCAAAATGAAGTAGTTACACATATAATGATGAGGCCAATGAAATATATTTATTGAAAAAGTGATAAAATGGTATATAAAAAGAATTTATGGTATGAAAAAGGTTAATTTATGTAATTATAATAAATTTATGTTAGTTATATATGAGGTTATAGTGGTTATTATATAATAAGGACATGAGGCAAGGGTTTCTTTATCAGAATTTAAAGTTCATGAGACTGTTTGATATTGTAAACTATTATTTATTTTTTTGGTTTGATTACATCCCAATAAATTTATTTTTACATACAAATTAAAATTATTTGGATTTTATATTAATATAAATTTTTTTATATACAATATTTTTGATTAAAATGATACCAAATTTGTATGGGTTTTACGTTATAAAGTCATTTTTGTAGGATTGTTTATGCATAAATTCTCAATGATGAAATTATATAATATATATCTACCAAATATTATTTATTTTTTTATCTAATTATTTTATATGATTAATATTATTCCCTTTAATTTTCCAATCTTTATGTACTCAAGAGACAAAATTATTTTTTCTCTAGAAAAAATGAATTTATTTCTCTCTTTGGTGGGGAATCTTTTCTTCCATGTCAATATTTTCTTAAAAATGATTTCAAAAATATTATTAAAATTATACCAAGATTAATTAAATTAACTTTAAACATTATTTAATTTCTATAAATATGTTTTAAATGAATCTTCTTATAACTTTCCTACTAAGGTACTTCTGACTTTTTACCAAAAATTTGAAATGATTTTTTTAATGTACATTCCATGGATGAATTTCCTAGAAATAATGAATAATATTTTATTTGAATATTACTTTATATATTTCTAGAGTTATTTTGAAATAGGGTTTTTCCTCAATATTTTAGGCGTTGTTATATTTCAAATAATTAATTTCAACATTAAAGGTTATGTTATTAAAGAAATGTTCTAGTGTTATTTTAAATGCATTTTTCATCGATAACAACATATTTTTATATTCATCCTGATTTAATAGAAATATGATCCAATTTTACTATATTTATTATTTTTTGGATGGTTTATGTATATTATAATGAAATTTTTATGAAACTTATATCTTTTCCATAGTTTATAAAACGATGCTATAATAAATGTTTTATGATATTGTGAACATAACTATAAGTATTTAATTATGTGATTAGTGGGACTTAAATTATATTTACCTCAAATGAATTTAATAAAGATGGATATCTCCTGAGATAATAAGGACTATAATGGAGATTAAACCCAATTCATTAATGGTTTTTGTTTAATAAGATATTATTGGGAGTGAACATTGACTAAGGAAATAATGGAATGTAGAGTGAACCCAATATACCGTGATAGTATTAGTTGAGATACTTGATTATAGAAATTAAATTCAATGATTAAGTGTATGCCACAATTTTATGCCTTAATATAATGTTATAATTTATGGATTATGATTTATAATTATGAATTTCATTTTTTATTTGACAATGCCATATGAAATGATTCATTATAGTAGATATTTGTTTGTTTGGTGATGTATTTTGTATGTTATGATCACAATACCATACCCTTATGCTTATCTTATGATAATTTATAATCATTGATTAATATATATTATGTTTCCCCTTATTAGGATTATAATATAATCATTTATTATGATTACTTGACAGAGGTTCTAAAGAATGATTTTATGTATGATAGTCTAATATGGATTCTAGTTGTAAATAAAATAATGGTAAATAATGTAGATCTTTTATATACCAATTTTTTATTTATCCAAGATTCCGTAGACACTAAAAATTTATGGTTATGGAATGGATCATATTGTTATGTAATGAATAATCTATTAATAAGATATAGTATTTATGTATGAAACATTTGGGGTAGCTATAGTTACCAAATATTAAAAGAGATGAATAAATCTAAAAATTTTTTATGGCATATTAGATTACACAAATAATGAAAAATATATATGAATGCTACATAGTGTGCCTTTGAAAAGTCACGTTATATAACTAATTTTTCATAAAATGATGGGAAATAAATTAAACAAGGAAACAAGGGTTTTTGGTTCACACTAATGTCTTAAATTTATTTTGACCACTTATTCCCAAAATAGGATTTTACTCTATAAATGATCATAGGGAGTATTTTTATTCCATTAAAGGAAAATTTTATTCATTGAATAAAGAACATAAATCACTTAAAATTACTTATTATTTTTTATGAAATATATATTTTTATGTCACATTTTAGAGGATATTTATAATTATATTAAAGATAAATAATCTATTTTTTACCAATATATGAAAATTTAGGAGTTGTTATGAAAAAGTTTTACTTCGATGTTAGATTCCTATAAGATTATTCAAGATTCTTAGTTGTAAAAAAATGATAAAAAATGGATTGAAGGTAATGTTATAAATTAAAATAATAATTTTAACTATACTATTCTTGTTTCCAATAGAAACATAATATCCTATAACACATGACTAAATTGTAAAGTTAATATTTAGTATGATAATGGTTAAATTTTAGTATTTCATTAATTATATTTTCCCACAAATAGATATTTTTTAAAATATTTATATGTTGTAATGGCCTAAATTTTACTCTAAGAGATAATATTTAGATTCCTAAATAATGATCTATTAACATAATAGGGATCAAAACAATAAGGGTACCAAAACACTAACTTTTTCTATCATTTTATTGGGAATGAATCATAAAAATCATAATGAATTTTTTTTTTTAATATTGGATATTCCATAGATATGAGTGGTGATTTCTCCAAATATTATTCTATATTAAAGATAGATATTGGACATATTATTTTCGAGATAATATAAAATGAAAAATTGATGGATTTGGATTTTTGGATGTCTATATGATTTTTTTAATTAAAAAAGTTTTATATATTAGAATGTTATAACACAATTTGGAAACTATTTCTAAAAATTTTGAGGATGGTTTTACAGGTGATTTTATAAATAATAATTATATTATATATAATGATAAATCTCAAATATTTGAAGAACCAATAAATAAATATTATTAAAAATTATATATTGATTATTTGTGTATAAAAAAAATATTAATTGTTTGAATTTAAAAAGAAATGAATTTTATATTAGTAATTGTTGACTTGGACACATAAGTGTTATTATTTGAGAAAGTTTTGAATTTTTATTGTTTTATAATTTTCCCGAACCACTCTATAATTATTCATTATGATGATTTTTTGAAGACCATAAATCCATGTTGGGAGAAAGAATACATCTTTTTATTGGTTATTGACCACTTGTAGAACAACTATAAAACTTTTAAAAGCTAGCTAGACTTCCAACATCGATAAATATAGTGTCAGTTCTGTGATTGAAATAGAATGATGGGATGTCTCCTCTTACTTCCATGGAATCCTAATAGTGGTTTTCTCTTAGTTCATATATCCCTTGAAAATATATGACTTGTCCATTAATTTCATTCTATATGTTATCCTCATGTGTTTACTAGTATATTACAGTAATTAATTTTTTGGCATGGTTTTTACCTTTCATTTAGAATTTATGAACATGTTGGTAATGTTAATCATCTATATATATCTTCCTCAAAGGAGGTGAAATTATCTTTTTATTAATGGAAGAATAAATATCCTCTAAAAACCCATGAAATCCCATGATATACATGGGGGAACATAAACACAGTGTGTATGAAATCCTAGAAAAATCATTTGGGGTATCATATGGAAATCACACAAGGAAGCTTACATTAATCACATGACACATCCAGTGCTTTTCACTCTAGGGAACTTATGAACATCAGAAAAGTCTTCATAAGTTTATCACCCAGGGAATACCATTCTAATAAATAAATGATAAGAATATTAAGATCTTCACCTATATTTATAACAAATATACCTCATTATTATCACATACATTTAATATGATCATCACATAAATCATCTCTTGATCATCCAATGCGACAACATTTTTGTCTCATCTATTGAGTAGGGGATAAGAAAACATTTTATTGTCACATTTTATACTTATTTTAGTTACCAAAGGATCAACTGTCTCATCAAATAGGGATCAGTTTCTAACACCTTAGGAGTTGATATAGTTTAATGTCTAGTGGGGATGGTCCCGCATACATTCATCCTGTATGGTTCGATTATAAATTTGAATTCTAGTGGGTGTGATCCCACATATTGTCATCATGTATAAGTCAATCACATATGTAAATTCTAGGGAGGATAGTTCCACATACTCTTTTCATGTATGGGTGGATAACATATTTATAGTATATTGGGGATTTCCCATACACTATTATAACTTATGGGATGATTACATGTTCAAAGTACAATGGGAATGATCCAATATTCACTCTTTATGTATAAGATGATCAAAAATTTAATGTTCAGTGATGAGGGTATGACATACGCTTGTCACATATATTTTCATCCAATATTAAGGTCTATTAGGGATTGATCCATGTACACTCTTCACAAAATAGATGGAATATATTAATTTCTATTCTATATGACCTATACTTTGAAGAAATATAGTGACTTATATAAGGATGTGTGATAGGTTTGGTATACTACAAAAAATGACTATGCTTTAGAGATACCATTTCCTGAGGGGAACTGAAATGGGAATGATATTTTATTTTTGAGATGGTAGATTCATATTGGGATCCTCAAATAAGGTATATTTTTATTTAGGGGAGACAAGTTTATTGATTAGGTAAGGATGAACCTCATAGAGATGTCCCAATATCTTATTTTGGATAAGAATCAAAACCTACAAAGTTTAGTTATACATTTTAAGGTCATGTAATCGGACTACACAATGAATTTTAATATGATACTATAGGGAAACTAGTGTCAAGGATGGAATTATGAAAATTAATGGTGTGGAATATATACATTAGGAATCCAAGAAGATGTGGGGATCAACAAGTGATCATCCCATAAAGAATATTATGGTCATCACTGAGGGTGTACAAGGCTCATTATAGACGGTAAAATATTTTCATCACAAAGGGTAATGCTATAGTTAAAAATATTTTTTTGAGAACATTGACATTCAGTGTAATTAAATGACACTAAGATGTTGGTTTAGGATTTATGTATTTAAATAAGGATTTAAAACCATAGATCACTGTTCATAATAAGGAGGTTTCCCGGGATGATTTTTTGGCAGTGGATGATACCTGATATGGGGACCATAGTTCTGTATAGGATTATCATAACATGTTTGGGGATTAAGAATGAGTTTTAATTATAAGGTTTTTATAAGAAGTGAAGGTATAGGAGGGGAATATGTGAAAGTGATTCCGGAATTCTACAAAGGATTACTGAAGGTATGAGTTATACTTACATGAATAAAACCTGGGTAGCTCTAAAGAATAGTGTGGGTATGGATTGAGATTACACATGTTTTCTACCCCAGTACTGGTAATGAGTAGATAAGGTTTATATATGGGGCTTATATGTTGTTCTACCTGATGAGGTGTAAATAATATATTATTTTCAATATAAATCATCTTATGTATTAAATTAATGTAACTTTTTTCTATCACATTGATAATCTTAAATTTATCACATAAGGAATAATATACTCATCACATAGTGTAGGATATAGTTTAACATTATTAACTATGGATGTTATGCTTTGTAGTTTAACATCATAAAACTAGTATGTAATTATACATAGTTTAGAATCATGAATATAATATATGGATTACATAGTTTAAAGTTATATAATAAGGAAAAGTTTTGTGATTTTTATTATCTTGTGACACAGATTCATTTAGGCACCATGAAAAATTAATTTAAAGCTGAAAAAATAATTATTCCCCTTACTACTATGTTTCTAATAATAAGTGTTTTTTATTCCAAAATGTTCCCACAAGGCCCGAAAAAATGGGGTTTTTATCCATGATTCCCTTTTTATCCCTTTTCAAACTCAATTTTAAGCATTAGTAGATAAAAATATATTATACGATGAAATTAAAATATCCATTAAATAAAAACTACCATATAAATAAATCAATTAAGACGCCATATCTATAACTTTCGATGTTATCGACATTGATTTATTTAGTCCAGGTAGAGATGTAATCCTTGAGGAAAAATCATTTTTATATTAGTTGACAATTTTTTTAGAATTAAATTGATTTTTTATTATTCATTGTGAATATTGTGTTATATTTATTAAAATTTTAGACTAGTTTGGAATGAAAAAGAATAAAAAATTATTTATTTAAGAAATTAAATTGGAGGAGAATTCAAAAACAATGAATTTAAATAATTATTTTAAAATAATGTAATTAAACTAGAACTATATACTCTCGTAAATGTTTTTTTGAATAGAACTATATTATGTAAATATTTCTTCCTACATAGATTTTGGTATAAGTTTTTATCATAGAATTTTATTCCATAATAAATGTTCTAATAAGACCTATTTTGAGTAAAACACTTTATGATATATAAATTGATATAAGAATAATTTTTTACTTTAATGTTTTTGGATGTATGGTTTGTATAATTATTAATAAGCATATTCTAAATAAATTTATCCAAATTATGATAAATGGAATATTTAATAGTTATTTTATCACATTAAAATTGAACAATTTTTTTAATAAAAAACCAATTATAGATGATAAATATTCTTATGTGAAGTTTGAGGAATATTATCATTTGTATTAATAGATAAATTTTATTGATTCTGTTATTGATTATATTGATAAAAATAGAATATATATTACATTCAAAACTATAAGGGATGATGAAGAAAAACAAATTAACAAGAAACTATATCTTAAAGAGTTAGAAACTAATAAATTCTAGAGTGTATATACCAGAAACCCTAGAAAATTAAAATATAATCCTTTAGATTATGTGATTGGTGGTCTAAATGATTGTGTTAAGAGTTGATGAAGTTCATAGAACATAACTGATTTATCTACCTTTATTTCAAATACTGAAACTAAAACGATATAGGGATACTTGAGCGAGAAAATTTACTTTTATCTATATAGAATTATTTGAATTAATTTAAGAGAATTAAATTTTAGGATTTAGTTAAGTGATAATAAAATTATTCTATTATAAGAATCAAATGAGTGTTTAGGAATAAAAAATATGTTCAAGGAACCATTTTTGGAATATGGCTATATTAGTGAAAATTGGTTACAATAAACAGAAAGAAATAGACTATGGATAAAACTTTATGCATATATATAGTTTAGTATATATTTGAATCCTAATCGGTTAAGAAACTTATATGAATTATAATTCTTTTTTTCATATGGACGTTAAGTATTATTTTTTTAAATATTGTTTTCCATTTTAATATGTTTTTATTTAATAATCTAATATTTTTAAAAATCATACATATCCAAAATTTCATATTAAACATATCAATGATTAATTTTGTCTAAAAAATATCTTAGATTCGACTATGATAGTTTTAGTTCTTCTATTTTCTCAAATGGTGTTGCAATAGGTAAGGAAGAACCTGTTTTGTTTAGTAAAACATAATATAAATTTGTATTTATTATTCAAATATAATTTAATGATGTGGTTTGTGGTTTAATAAACTAGAATTTTTGAAATGTAATTTATAGGTTCTTGTCACAAGAGTTATAAATAAGCCTAATTTATGAGTTGAATTTTTTAGTTCTTTTTCATATTTTTTTAAAACCTTAAGTAATGACTTAAATAAAAATAAAATATACATAGAATATATTGAAAAAAATTACTTAAAAATATAAAATATTATATGTTGAGGACTAACTTATTATTTCATAAAACGGTCATTACATAGTAAAACATTTAATAATACAAAGGATATTTTAGGGTTTTGTGTCTTTTAAAATAGGAGAATAATACATGTAAAACATAAGAAATATAATCATTCTTCTAATCCACATGAATAAATTCTTTACAAGTTTATCCAGAGTAAGATTTAATATATATCAAATCCATGTGAAATTCATAAAATAAATGTGTAATGGCCCAGACCTCTTCGGTCCATTACTTTGTGAAATGTTGGTGTTGGAGGTGTTCTGGGAGGTCAAGGGGACTTATCCCCAACACTTTGCCAAATTTTCCAATTCTTTGAACAATGTTTCCAGTTTTATGAATAGTAACAGATCGGTCTCACCGATCGGTCTGACAGATCGGTCTCACAGATCGGTTTCACAGATCGGTCTGACAGATCGGTTTCACAGATCGGTCTGACAGATCGGTTTCAGAGATCGGTGTGACAGATCGGTTTCACAGATCGGTCTGACAGATCGGTTTCACAGATCGGTGTGACAGATCGGTTTCACAGATCGGTCTGACAGATCGGTTTCACAGATTGGTTTCACTGATCGGTGTGACAGATCAGTTTTACAGATCGGTGTGACAGATCGGTTTCACAGATCGGTCTGACTGATCGGTTTCACAGATCGGTTTCACAGATCGGTCTGACAGATCGGTTTCACAGATCGGTGTGAGAGATCGGTTTCACAGATCGGTCTGACAGATCGGTTTCACAGATCGGTTTCACAGATCGGTGTGACAGATCAGTTTCACAGATCAGTGTGACAGATCGGTTTCACAGATCAGTCTGACAGATCGGTTTCACAGATCTGTTTCACAGATCGGTTTCACAGATCAGTTTCACAGATCGGTGTGACAGATCGGTTTCACAGATTGGTTTCACTGATCAGTTTTTCACAGATCGGTTTCACAGATCGGTTTCATGTACAGTAACAGTTGGTGAACAGTGTTTCCAGACTCCTACAGTTTTGCCCCTTTTGACATTTCCTTTGACGTAAAATACATTTAAAGCCTTATTTTAAGGACTCTTAAGGCCGATTCAAATGCCATAAATCTTATATTAATTATTCCTAAGGCCAAGATGTATTTACTTGGTCAAACCGTGTGGGTTAATGCGATCCGTTTTTAATGGAGAATTAACAGGATCTTAAACCGTCGCCCCATTAAATCTTCAAAAAGGGATGAGATATCATTCTCCCTTGTTCTTTCCCTTTCTTCTCAACTAAGAGTCACTATAACCTTTCAATTCTTTCCGTAAGAGTTGGACAATCAATCTTTTCTCCTAGGATTGGTTTTGCTCTGTTTTAGATGCAACCAAGCTGTGTCGATCATTCTTCCATATAAGGTATGTTTTATCATCATTCCTTCGAGGATCACCTTCTCTTGTTCTCCCTTCCATATTACCATGCAATATCCATGGTTCTAATGAGGTTTGGTTGGTTGGGACTTACCGTGGCATCCTCGGGTGGATGCAGTTGTCGCGAGAGAAGGATTGTGGCTCGTTGTGTGGATAAAGGACGTCAAGAACTCTTCAAGGTAGGGGATTCATGGCTTTTCTAATTGTGTATGTGCAATCGTAGAATTCGCATGATTTAGTCCTTTTGATCACAATGAAATTGACTTAATTAAATACTTGAACCAGAATAAAAGAATTGGTTGATCGCAGGTTGTTGCTTTGTACCGTGATAACGGTTTGCCTCATGTTTTCCTAGATAGAGTGATATCTCTGGTTTTTTTCTTTAATTAGTTGCTCGTTCATGATGGAAATTGATAAAGAATGTAAAGCCAGAATTATTTGTTAAATAATTGGCTAAAGATAAAGAGGCATGTTAATGAATCTGTTAATTCAAGATAGATTAAAGAACTATTAGTTTGATAATTTCAAAAGGGTTCTGAGTTACCCGCATGGTTGTAAGGCTGAATGCCTTATGGTTTGGAGCTCTGAGTGCTCATTTTGTATGAAGGCTGAATGCCTTGTTAAAGGGATGAGAGCCCATTTTGTGATCTTTGATTTTTTGCTGCTTGTGATTTGATGTGAGCCTGGATGGTTGTTGTGATATGTGGAGGTATGGGGACTTGTGGTTGTGGCAGAAGATGACACCTAGTGTGGCGAGATGCATCGGTTTATGCATGTGAGTGTCGGGGAGGACACCAGGGGTGATGGAAAGGGGATGGATGCAGTTGCTGGATGCTTGTAGTTTTCTTGGAATTTTATTCTGCTTTGCTTTTCCCCACTGCTCAAGGCAGCTGGTCTTGCTACCCTTCTTCCGAAGGAGGTGAAGACGCGTGGGTTTTTCCACGTGCTTTCCATGTTTAGCCTCTCGAGGGAAAATGGGTCTATGCTCTTTCTATAGGCGGAAAAGACTCGACGGGTAGTATATCTACTCACCATGTTGAGCCTCCTTCGTGTTTAGAAGCATAGGATGGTTTTCTAGAATGCCTGGGAATATGGGAAATGTAATTCTATAATGAATGTTTGATTAAATGGTGAAAATCCATGGGGATGGAGATGCTGGAATTTAACAGTGATGTGAATCCTAAAAAGGAGCAGTTTTTGAATGTGATGCCAATTCAGTTTAATGTGGAATTGTTCAATCTTAATTAATGTTTAAAGAATTAAATTAATGTACAGTAGAATTGATAAAATGATAATGGAGTAATCTAATAAAGCTCTTCAAATTTTTGTGTGCTTATAGGATACCTAGTCTTTGAAGTAGCAGCCTGGAGTCTGAGAGACGTTAGCTGCAGTTGTATCTAAGACTAGGTAATGCCCATAGTGTGGATGTGAGTTACATATATATTCTGTACTCTTTGTGTTTCTATACGCTACTCCACCCTGTCGGTAAGGGCAACTGACACCCCGGGGATTCTGAGCCCTGGGGGGTGTTTTCCCCAACATTCTGATGGGAGGTTGAATGGCTGACTACCCCCTTTGGCCCCGCTCTCTTCTCATGGTAGATACTTGTGCCCTGAGGCACAGCGGCTAGTTACCCCATATATGTGTGTAGAGGGCTGTAATGGCTTGTGGTTATTCACACACATATATTCTGGATATAGTATCATATGGACTACTATAGGTGTAATGTGTATAGGCTATGATGGCTTGAGGATCCTTACTCGGAGTATGGGCTGTAATGGCTTGAGGTATTATACCTGATGTATGATACACATTACGCGGGCTGTGGAGGCTCCCGGAAACTACCTGGTTACTTTTGGTTGTGAGGACGGTGTGGTGCTTCACCCATGTGTCTGTGGGAAAGCCTATGTGGTGCACGAGGTGCAGATTGTGGAGCTTAGCCCAGGTGTCTGCGGGCAAGCCTTGGAGAGAGATGCACAGGACGTATGTCATTGGGGAAAAGCGGCAAACTAGTGGGGAAGTAGTAGCGGGGTACCCTTGATATTCTTTACTATATGCTATATTCTTGTATGCGTTACTTGGTGAGAGTAGCCATGGTGAGGTTGGGAACATAGTATACCTGTTTTGGTGACGAGTTAGTTTCACTTGTTGTTCACTGGGCTTTAGAATGCTTTCTTTACTTGTGCATGAGAGGCTTGGGGAGGATCTTACAGAGTATACTGTTATACTCACCCTCTGTACATATTAACAGTTTTTCAGGTCACTTGTAGCAGTTTGGAGATCAAGCTGGTTACTACTAGCTTGCGGTTGGAGGAGGAGATGTTTGGGGTTGTGGTCGATGCCGTTTTACTTTCTTTTGGGTACTTTTAGTTTTCCCTTTCAGTTGTAGTATTTTTTCATGACATTTCATATATTTACTTGCGTTTCATTTATTTTTCAGTTATGAGTTGGAGTTGGTTGGAGTCTATTCTATCTCTCTCTTCTGCATGTGTTCTCTTAGAGGGTAATGCCTCCCATTTGTGTGTGTATTATACCCTCGGTGCTAGTCGCCAACCCGGGGCCTACTGGAGGCGGGACTCGGGGGTCATTATCTCCATTCTCACATTGCCAGCCTAGGAGGGGTACACTTTGTGGAGAGGGGGTCGTGATAGAGTGGTATCAGAGGGAGGTTGAGGGATAGGTTGGGGTTTGAAGTTAGGCACAGGTGAGGTTTCATGGGTTGGTTGGGCAACGGTGTCATTAATGTTTAGAAAGTGGGGTAAACACTGGAGACCGGCAGAGACATAGGCATTCAGTGCCCCCAATGATCTGTTGCACAGACCTTTAAGTTTACGATGGCTACTAAACAAAGTGATACTGGTTGCAGGGTAGTGACCTAGGAAAGGATCATGCATCATTATTCTTTACGCCTGTGTTTGAATGGGTAGACCATGGGATAGGTAACCTAAAATTAATAAAACAAAATAATTAATTAATTAATGTTGAGTCTTCCATATTCCAGGCTTAGGAGCTCTAACGGTTGTTATTTTACAGGTATGGCTCCAGGTCGATGTCCTCGTCAGGTTTGCGTAGAAGGTGCCCAGCAGGCTGTTCCAGCAGATCGCTGCCGGGTAGAGGTTGACGACGATGACACTTGGAGGAAGACACTCTGAGAGATTCAGCGCCAGAGTCTACAGAAGTACGATGGATCCGTTTCAGATGCAATTACAGAAGACTGGTTGGAGGAGGTCGAGATAGGCCTCAGTTCGATTCGTGCTCGGAAGGAACACTGGGTGTCCTTGGTTGTGAAGATACTGCGTGGAGCAGTGAGGCAATGGTGGTTTCTGTTCCTTGGGGGTCGCGAGGAGTCAGAAATATCATGGGAGGAGTTTCGAGATAGGTTTAGAGTCGAGTTTCTTTCATCGACTGCGAAGGCGTCCAGTCGCCAGGAGCTTCTCACCCTTCGATAGGGGAGCTCCAGTGTTCGAGAGTTTGGAATCCGTTTCAGGAACCTTCTACGATATGCTTTAGACCTGTTACCAGATGATGAGTCCAGGATGAGGCATTTCGATGAGGCTTTGCATCCAGAGATCCAGCGCCAGGTCACCCCATTTATGCTGAAGACATATCTTGAGGTGCTGGCAAGGGAAGAGGTTGTTGAGAGGACTTTGGCCAGGACCGGATCTTCACGAGAGGGGAATCGTCATGATTCCTCACAAAGAAGAGATGTGGTTAGGGGTTCCCGGTTTTCAGGACAGAAGAGTTTCCGTTCACCTGGGGGTAGGTCCCAGCCCTTCCCATCTCGTTTCTCTGGAGGCAGCAACTCTCAGGCCTATGCCAAGGGATCAGGCGCTTGTTTTTCTTGTGGTGGTTGTGGTCATCAGCAGCGGGAGTGCCCGACATTTCATAGCAGTTATCATGCACCGGGCGCTCTGCTCCAGGTTCCTCCATTGAGGCAGTTTTATCCGAGGCATCAGCAGCAGGTTGCACTAGCTTTAGATCACCCGAGGGTAGATGGAGCAGGCAGAGGACAACCCCATGACGCTCCCCGTCCTCAGAGAGCATAGAGTGGCCGTGGTGGTGGTCGTCATCAGGGTCAGAGAGGCCTTGGAGGTGGTCGTGGTCAGCTTCATGCTCTAGCGTTGCCAGCCCCAGGTGAGCCAGATGTCGTTCGAGGTACCCTTTTCTTGTTTTCTACCTTGGTGTATGCCTGGTTTGATTCAGGAGCAACACACTCTTTCATATCACCTACCCTTGTCCATGCTTTGGGACTTGAGATAGAGAGGCTTCCAGTGCACTTGGCGTTGACTACGCCAGTTGGAGGTCGAGCCGACTTGTTTGAAGTATATAGAGACTGTGAGTTAGTGTTGGGGGAACACCGCTCTTGGGGAGATTTCCTATGTTTACGAATAAAACCATATGATGTCATACTCGGCATGGATTGGTTGTATTCGGTGCAGGCTATTGTGGATTGCTATAGGAAGAAGGTCGTTTTCTTTGATGAAGATGGAGAGGAAGTGGTGTTTTCTGGTGAGTGAGATCCTCGGATGGGTCATAGGCAGGTTTCATCCTTATCATCCATGATGGCTGAGATGATGCTATGTTCTTCATAGGTTGAGCAGTTGGCGTTTCTTAGGGTTGTGGAGGAGTACCCTGATGTATTTCCCGAAGAGATTGTAGCATTACCCCCTCGATGAGAGATCGAGTTTCGGATCGAGCTACAGCCAGGAGAGTCTCATATCTCTATGTCTCCGTATAAAATGGCCCCTTCTGAGTTACGAGAGCTACATATACAGCTTGATGATCTGTTGAAGTGAGGTTTTGTTTGGCCAAGTGTGTCTCCATGGGGTGCACCAATCTTGTTCGTAAAGAAGGCCTACGACATTTTAAGGTTGTGTGTCAATTATCGTCGCTTAAACAAAGTGACAATAAAGAACCGCTATCCTCTTCTACAGATTGATGACTTATTTGATCAATTGAAGGGTGCAAGTTGGTTCTCAAAGATCGACATGCGGTCACGATATCATTAAATGCGTGTAAAGGATGAGGATATCCCGAAGACTGCATTCCGTTGCCGTCATGGGCATTATGTGTTTGTTGTAATGCCTTTAGGCATGACGAATGCTCTAGCTATTTTCATGGGGTTGATGAATGTTGTATTCCGTGAATTCCTGCACAAGTTTGTTGTGGTTTTCATCGATGACATCGTTGTGTACTCCATATCTGAAGAAGAGCATGCAGAGCATCTACGAGCCGTTTTGGGAGTTCTTCGCCAACATCGGCTGTTTGGGAAGTTGTCAAAGTGTGAGTTTTGGACTCGAGAAGTCCGTTTCTTGGGGCATGTTGGGTCCAAACAGGGAGTAGCTTTGGATCCATCAAAGATAGAAGCAGTAGTGTATTGGGAAGCCCCCAAGACAGTGTCAGAGGTGCGAAGTTTCCTTGGTCTCGAAGGCTATTACAGAAGGTTCGTAGCGAATTTCTCACGGGTTGTGACTCCTCTAACAGCTTTGACCAAGAAGGATCAAGCATTCATTTGGACAGATCAGTGTCAGGCAGCATTCGAGTATCTAAAGGAGAAGTTAGTAAGTGATCATGTTCTTTGTCTTCCAGCTGACGGTGTCCAGTTTGACGTCTTTTGCGATGCGTCACATCTGGGGCTAGGCTGTGTACTTATGCAACAAAGTTCAGTTGTTTCTAATGGGTCCCGACAATTGCGTCCCCATGACACAACTATGCCAACCATGATCTTGAGTTGGTAGCTGTGGTGTTTGCACTGAAGTTTTGGAGACATTACCTCATTGGCGAGCACTTTGTGGTTTTCACTGATCATAAGAGTTTGAGGTATGTTTTCTCTCAGTGGGACTTGAACTTGCGGCAGTGTCGGTGGATGGAGTTCTTGCAGGAATACGACTTCAAAATATCGTATACACCTGGGAAGGGAAATGTTGTTGCTGATGCACTGAGCCAAAAGTCACGTAGTGATGCTGTGCGTGAATCCGGTGATTCTTGGAGAGTAATGGAGGAACTGTCAGCATTACATCTTGATATGGAAGAGGTTGGAGGTAGAGGTTGTCTTTTCCAGATGACGGTGCAGTCATCTCTGATGCAGAAGGTGGAAGAGTCTCAGTTGGGTGATCTAGAGGTGGAAGTTTGGAGAGACAGAGTTGTTTGTGGAGAGGCCCCTGATGGTTGGTCGGAGGATGAACAACACTGAGTGTTGTATCATGGTAGGCCTTTTGTTCCCTTGGAGATGCGTGAGATGGTTCTCTGAGAGTTCCATAGCTCGCCCTTAGCAGTACATCCTGGTGTGACAAAGATGTACTGATCCTTAAGGAGTCGGTTTTGGTGGCCTGGGCTGAAGCGTGCATTGGTAGAGTTTGTGTCTCGATGTTTAGTCTGTCAGAGGGTGAAGGCCCAACACCATGTTCCTGGTGGTCTTCTCCAGCCATTAAAGATTCCTCAGTGGAAGTGGGAGGACATCTCAATGGACTTTGTTACAGGTTTACCTCGAGCTCCGGGAGGACATGATGCTATATGGGTGGTAGTGGATCATTTAACTAAATCGGACCACTTCATAGCAATCAAGGAGTCGAGATCAGTGGAGGTTTTGTCGAGGCAGTATCTGGAGGAGGTGGTGAGGCTTCACGGAGTTCCTAAGACGATTATTTCTGATCGAGATCCTCGTTTTACCTCTAGGGTGTGGAGAGGTCTCCAGCATGCTTTTGGTTCTCAATTATGCCTTAGCACTACTTTTCTTCCTCAAACGGATGGTCAGACAGAGCGAACCATTCAGACTCTTGAAGACATGTTGTGCTCTTGTGTTCTTGATTTTGGAGGTTCATGGGTGAAGCACTTACCCTTGGTAGAGTTCTCTTACAATAATACTTTTCACTCTACCATTGGCATGGCCCCGTTTGAAGCCTTGTATGGCCGGCCATGCCGTTCTCCGTTGTGCTGGACTGGGGTCGGCGAGTCAGCAATTCTCAGACCAGAACTATTGCAGAATACAACAGAGATGGTACAAGTGATTCGTGAGAGGATAAAGACAACACATGATCGTCATAAAGCATATGCGGATAAAAAAAGGAGACCGTTAGCATTTAATGTTGGGGATCATGTGTTTCTAAAGGTGACTCCCCGTCGTAGGCAGTGAAGGTTTGGTCGTGGGAGTAAGCTTTCTCCCCGGTTTGTTGGGCCTTTCGAGGTGTTAGCTCATGTTGGAGCTGTGGAATATCGAGTAGCACTTCCCCCTCAGATGAGTCTGATACATGATGTTTTCCAGGTATCACAGCTCTCTCGTTACCTTCATGATGAATATCATGTTATCGATTGGGGTGAGATCGATATTGATGATGATGCAACCTTCGAGGAACAACATGTGGAGATTCAAGACCACAAGGAGAAGGTGTTGCATGTGCGTTCTATTCCCTTAGTTCGTGTCTTGTGGCGACACGGTGGCATGGAGGAGAGTACCTGGGAGTGTGAGTCACAGATACGTACTCAGTACCCAGAGTTGTTTAATGTTTAACTCCTTTCATGTAATGATGTTTCCTCTCTGGTTCGACCTTTCATGTTTCATTTATGTACTTTTCATGTGATGTTATAAATGAATTGTTTGGGTATGGATTGTTTGTTCCCATACTCTCGGATGTCATAGTTTTTTTCCAGATTTCGAACAACTCATGTTGGTTTTTCCCCTGAGAGGTATCTTATGGGGTGGTTGTTCAGACCCCTCTTTTCTTCTGGGTTGGTTTTAAATTCTCGAGGACGAGAATGTTTTGAGAGGTATCTAATGTAATGGACCAGACATCTCCGGTCCATTACTTTGTAAAATGTTGGTGTTGGAGGTGTTCTGGGAGGTCAAGGGGACTTATCCCCAACACTTTTCCAATTTTTCCAATTCTATGAACAGTGTTTCCAGTTTTATGAACAGTAACAAATCGGTCTCACCGATCGGTCTGACAGATCGGTCTCACAGATTGGTTTCACAGATCGGTCTGGCAGATCGGTTTCACAGATCGGTCTGACAGATCAGTTTCACAGATCGGTGTGACATATCGGTTTCATAGATCGGTCTGACAGAACGGTTTAACAGATCGGTGTGATAGATCGGTTTCACAGATCGGTCTGACAGATCGGTTTCACAGATCGGTGTGACAGATCAGTTTCATAGATCGGTCTGACAGATCGGTTTCACAGATCGGTTTCATAGATTGGTGTGACAGATCAGTTAGACAAATCGGTGTGACAGATCAGTTTCACAGATCGGTCTGACAGATCGGTTTCACAGATCGGTGTGACAGATCGGTTTCATAGATCGGTCTGACAGATCGGTTTAACAGATCGGTGTGACAGATCGGTTTCACAGATCGGTCTGATAGATCAGTTTTATAGATCGGTTTCATAGATCAGTGTGACAGATCAGTTTCACAGATCGGTGTGACAGATCGGTTTCACTGATCGGTCTGACAGATCGGTTTCACAGATCAGTTTCACAGATCGGTTTCAGAGATCATTTTCATAGATCGGTGTGACAGATCGGTTTCACAGATCGGTTTCACAGATCAGTTTCACAGATCGGTTTCATAGATCGGTTTCATGTACAGTAACAGTGGGTGAACAGTGTTTCCAGACTCCTACAATTTTTCCCCTTTTGACGATTCCTTGACGTAAAATACATTTAAAGCCTTATTTTAAGGACCCTTAAAGCCTATTGAAATGCCATAAATCCTATATTAATTATTCCTAAGGCCAGGATGTATTTACATGGTCAAACCGTGTGGGTTAATGCGGTCTGTTTTTAATGGATAATTAACCAGATCTTAAACCGTCGCCCCATTAAATCTTCAAAAAGTGATGAGATATCATTCTCCATTGTTCTTTCCCTTTCTTCTAAACTCAGAGGCACTAGAACCTTTTAATTATTTCTATAGGAGTTGCACACTCAATATTTTCTCCTAGGATTGGTTCTGCTCTGTTTTAGATGCAACCAAGCTGTGTCGATCATTCTTCCATATAAGGTATGTTTTATCATCGTTCCTTAGGGTATCAGCTTCTCTTGTTCTCCCTTCCATATTACCATGTAATCTCCATGGTTCTAATGGGGTTTGGTTGGTTGGGACTTACCGTGGCATCCTCGGGTGGATGCAGTTGTCGCGAGAGAAGGATTGTGGCCCGTTGTGTGGATAAAGGACGTCAAGAACTCTTCGAGGTAGGGGATTCATGGATTCTCTAATTGTGTATGTGAAATCATAGAATTAGCATGATTTATTCCTTTTGATCACAATGAAATTGACTTAATTAAATACTTGAACCAGATTAAAATAATTGGTTGATCGCATGTTGTTGCTTTGTACCGTGATAACGGTTTGCCTCATGTTTTCCTAGATAGAGTGATATCTATGGTTTTTTCATTAATTAGTTTCTCCTTCATGATGGAAATTGATAAAGAATGTAATGCCGGAATTATTTGTTAAATAATTGGCTAAAGATAAAGAGGCATGTTAATGAATCTGTTAATTCAAGATGGATTAATGAAATATTAGTTCGATAATTTCAAAAGGGTTTTGAGTTACCTGCTTGCTTGTAAGGATGAATGCCTTGTGGTTTGGAGCTCTGAGTGCTCATTTTGTATGAAGGCTGAATGCCTTGTTAAAGGGCCGAGAGCCCATTTTGTGATCTTTGATTTCCTGCTGCTTGTGATTTGATGTGAGCCTGGATGGCTGTTGTGATATGTGGAGGTATGTGGACTTGTGGTTGTGGTAGCGGATGACGCCTAGTGTGGCGAGATGCATCGGTTTATGCATGTGAGTGTCGGGGAGGACACTAGGTGTGATGGAAAGGGGATGGATGCGGTTGCTAGATGCTTGTGGTTTTCTTGGAATTTTAATCTGCTTTGCTTTTCCCCACTGCTCAAGGAAGCTGGTCTTGCTACCCTTCTTCCGAAGGAGGCGAAGACGCGTGGGGTATGCCACGTTCTTTCTGTGTTTAGCCTCTCGAGGGAAAATGGGTCTATGCTCTTTCTATAGGCGGCATAGTCTCGATGGGTAGTATATCTACTCACCGTGTTGAGACTCCTTCATGTTTAGAAGCATAAGATGCTTTTCTAGAATGCCTGGGAATATGGGAAAAGTAATTCTGTAATGAATGTTTGATTAAATGGTGAAAATCCACGGGGATGGAGATTCTGGATTTTAACAGTGATGTGAATCCTAAAACGGAGCAGTTTTTGAATGTGATGCCAATTCAGTTTAATGTGGAATTGTTCATTCTTAATTAATGTTTAAAGAATTAAATTAACGTACAGTGGAACTGATAAAATGAAAATAGAGTAATCTAATAAAGCTCTTCAAATTTTTGTGTTCTTATAGGATACCTAGTCTTTGAAGTAGCAACATGGAGTCTGAGAGATGTTAGCTACAATTGTATCTAAGACTAGGTAATGACCATAGTGTGGATGTGAGTTACATATATATTTTGTACTTTTTGTGTTTCTATACGCTACTCCACCCTGTCGGTAAGGGCAACTAACACCCCGGGGATTCTGAGCCCTGGGGGGGTGTTTTCCCCAACATTCTGATGGGAGGATAAATGGCTGACTACACCCTTTGGACACACTCTCTTCTCTTGGTAGATACTTGTGCCATGAGGCACAACGGTTAGTTACCCCATATATGTGTGTAGAGGGCTGTAATGGTTTGTGGTTATTCACACACATATATTCTGGATATAGTATCCTATGGACTACTATAGGTGTAATGTGTATAGGCTATGATGGCTTGAGGAACCTTACTCGGAGTATGGGCTGTAATGGCTTGAGGTATTATACCCGATGTATGATACACGTTACGCGGGCTATGGTGGTTCCCGGAAACTACCTGGTAACTTTTGGTTGTGAGGACGGTTTAGTGCTTCGCCCAGGTGTCTACGGGCAAGCCTATGTGGTGCACAAGGTGCAGATTGTGGAGCTTAGCCCAGGTGTCTGCGGGAAAGCCTTGGAGAGAGATGCACAGGACGTATGTCGTTGGGGCAAAGCGACAAACTAGTGGGGAAGTAGTAGCGGGGTACCCTTGAAATTCTTTACAATATGCTATATTCTTGTATACGTTACTTGGCGAGAGTATCCATGGTGAGGTTGGGAACATAGTATACCTGATTAGGTGACGAGTTAGTTTCACTTGTTGTTCACTGGGCTTTAGCATGCTTTCTTTACTTTTTCACGAGAGGCTTGAGGAGGATCCTACTGAGTATACTGTTATACTCACCCTATGTACATATAAATTGTTTTTCAGGTCACTTGGAGCAGGTTGGAGATCAAGCTGTTTACTACTAGCTTGCGGTTGGAGGAGGAGTTGTTCGGGCTTGTGGTCGCTGCCGTTTTACTTTCTTTTGGGTACTTTTAGTTTTCCCTTTCATTTGTAGTACTTTTGCATGACATTTCATATATGTACTTGGGTTTCTTTTATTTTTCAGTTATGAGTTGGAGTTGGTTGGAGTCTATTCTATCTCTCTCTTCTGCATGTGTTCTCTTAGAGGGTAATGCCTCCCATTTGTGTGTGTATTATACCCTCGGTGCTAGTCGCCAATTCGGGGCCTACTAGAGGCGGGACTCAGGGGTCATTATCTCCCTTCTCACATTGCCGGCCCAGGAGGGGTACACTTTGTGGGGAGGGGGTCGTGACAAAAGGCGTTAGAATATAGTACAGTAAGGGGATAAAAAATGATATAATTAGCATGTGACCATGAGTTAAATAAATAAAGCATAACCATATAAACAGGAGGAATATCATAACTGAAAGAACTTGTATCATAACATAGATTTTTGAGAATAATATACTCATGATAAAGTCATACACATATCACCATAGCTCAACACTATTGTGTCTTAAAACATATTACCAAGTATTTTGACCAAGTTAACTTTACTCAATGCAATAGAGTGCTATCAGGGAGCACCATTTATATTACCAAGGTTGTTCACCACGATATCTTAAAACTATACCAAGGAATGATGCTAAGGTATAATGAACATATCATCGAGTACATATGTACCTAAGGACTTGAATGTTACATAATTTTTATCCCATGAAAAAAGGAATGTTGATTTTATCCCTGAAAATGCACAACTCAAAATATTATATTAACATCTAGGTCATTTACCATTGGTAAGGGAGTGTTTTGTGTATTCATAATATCAAAATATTTTATGAAAAAGGGAAAAAATCATGAATTTATTTCATCACCTTAACGATATACAACATGGATTATGGAAAGGGAATAATGAGATAGAATGGATGTATCAAATTGGTAAAAAGTAAATTTTTTCAATAATGGAATGATTAAAATTGAATTAACATTAAATACTATTTGAAAAATATACGATTAATAAAAGGGAGGTACATGAATTAAAAAGTGAGAATATGATAATTTTCTTACCTTGAAGATTTTATTCCTAAAACATGAGTATGGAACATAGAGACCTTTTCGGAACATTTTATTGACTCTTTAGGAGGTAAAATTACTATAAAATCAAGTATTATGAATTTGGAGTAGAAAAGAATGGGAAATGAGTCGTATTAATACATGGTTAGGGTGGGTTTTGAAGGATTAAATATTTTTTATTTTATTATACAAGATAGCCACTTTTGAGTGAATTCAATTACAAAAACAATTATGGAATAATAATTTTAGAGGGAGGGTTTTTTAAAAGATCCTTAATTTAAAACATACCTTACAGTGAACCTAATTAACGTGTAGAATCAGAAAATAACATTTATCTTAAAATTCAAAATTTTGGTTTCAAAATGTAAGGTATAAATTTCTAAATTAAAATTATTATTTTAAATTATTTTTTTATAATTATTAAGTTATTTTTTTATTATATAAAATATTTCATAAATTTTTATTCAACCTGACATAACAATGAAGCCATTAAATCATATTTCTTTGTAAAGTGATAATTTTCACTTTTTTCTATGAAATAAACATTGTTAGAAAATTCCCAAAAAATAAAAAGAAGCTATATTTGATGATATTTGTCCAAAAAATGAAGTTTATTTTATCAAAATAGTTATAAATATGAAAATTTTAACTTTTAAATAAATTTCATTATTTATTGGAATTTGGAAATTTCAATGAAATATTACTATTGTTTCCTTCATAAAAATTATATAGGAATAAATTAAAATATATTAACATTTAAAAAGTTTTTTTAGGATTAATTTATAATAAAATATTTTATATAGAACTTATAATGTTATAAAAAAACACATTTCTAAAAAACATGTTTATAGTATCCCAAACCATATTAATATAATTTTCATTATATCATTAAATAATCATATTATTATTCCATGTTGTAGTTTTGCATGATTTCAAAAGTTATCATGAAATGTAAAAGTTTTAATATGTGATGATAATAAAAAATTAATCATATAATAAGAGTTATACTCATAATAAAAAGGCATTTTTGGGGATTTAAATTCGTTATCCCTTAAAGAAATTGCGTTATCAAAATTTAAATCATATAATAAATCTTTTTAAAAAAGAGTTCAATTTAATTTTGTCTATAGAAAGTAAACATTATAAACAAAAATGATATTACAATAATATGTGGTCCTACTTGTTATACTTAACCAAGTCTTCTAGAGAAAATTATTTCTTTCCAAGGCTCTGTAACAATTCAGAATCATAATTACCATAAATAACTAAACCCTCATTTGATACTAACTATGAAAGAACAATTTTTTTATTCCATAATCATTTCATTACTTGGTAAAAAAAATTAGTAATACATTAGATTGTTTTAGTTTTAGTGATATTGAATTTTGTAACATAATACCTAAAAAACATATGTAACAGAAAAATTCATCTTGTCTTATTAAATGAATTCTTCATAGATTCATCCTATGTTATATTTAATTCATCTCATATCTTGGGTACATACATCAAATAAAGATATGTGAATAAATCCATATAAGGTAATAAAAAAATGAGACACTTATCAAGTCACCATGTGACAAATCATTAAGTTTTGGTCATATGGACATGAGGCATATCATAATTGAAAGAGCATGAATCAAAATATGAAAATATACCAACAACTTATTCATGAGGCATTCATAGACATATCACTATAGCTCTTAACTTGTATGTCATAATCAATATTCTCAAGGCTTTGGGACAAGGTATCTTTACCCAACACACTGGAGAGATATCATAGCACACCCTTCATATATACTTGGTTTTCACCAAGGACTTGTAAAACATTACCTAGGAATGATGCCATGGTATCATGAACATATCATCTATATGTATTAATTATTTTCCCAGTTAATTGAAGAAACATCATGGTTAAATCTTCATATGTATAAATTCTTTACTTCTATACTAACTATAATAAAATATTTTATCAACAACCATTGGAAAATAGAGAATGGGGTTCATAAAAAATAATTGAGTACATAATAGATTATGTTTATGAAAATTACATCATTTTTAACCATTGAATAATGAATTTTGGTTTCATACAAGTAAACCAACGAATAAATATATTATATTTATGTCTAGGGGAATTTCCATTGGTAAGAAAGCAGTTTGAATAATCTTAATATAATAATATTTTATGAAAAAAAGAAAAAATTCATTAAATGATTTTGGAATCATACCGGTATACAACATAGAATATGGAAAAGTTATAATGATAGATAATGGAGGTATACCATTGGTAAAATACAATTATTATAAGTAATTCTAAGCTAAAAATATCATAAAAATAATAATTTTTTACATTTAAAAGATTAACAAAAGGGAGGTGCCTGAATTATAAGGGGAGATGAGGAGAATTACCTTAGCTTGAAGATTTGCTTATTGAAATTGAGGATGGAACCTTGATACCATGGATAAACTTTTATAGTGGTATATGAATGTTAAAATGACCCTAAAATCAAATATTATGAATTTAGAGTGAAGAGGAATGGGGGAATGGGTGGTATTTATATTTGATGTGGGGTAATTTTTAATGGAATAAATATTGGTTATTTTATTATATAAGCTAACCAATTGTGTGTGAAATCAATTACACATATTTTTCATGAATTTTATTTATAGGGAGATTTTTTATGAATTTTTAATTGATACATTATTTGAAACATACATTCTAGACAACCTATTTAATGCATATAATCAAAAAAAAACTTTTATCTTAAAATTCCATTTTTAGCTCCAAAAGGTAACATATTAATTTATAAATTAAAATGAATATTTTTGAATTAATTTTTATACTTATTAAAATCTATTTTTATTAAAAATATTCTGTCAAATTTTTTATTAATAATGATATAATAACGATTTCATAAAATTGAAAAGCTTTGTAAAAGCTGCAATTTTCACTTTTTCACTAAATAATCAAATTCTTCAGAAAATTACAATAAAAAATCACTAAGCTATTTTTATATGAAGAGTCAGAAAATAAGATTATTTTATAAAAATAATTCTCTAACTCTAATAATTTTAACTTATTATAAAACATCCTTATTTATAGAAATTGAGAAACTTCACAAACAATTAAATATTCAAACAATTATAAAAACTACTTAGGGATTTATTAAAATATATTATCATTAAAAAATTATTTTTTGAATTATTTCCTGAATATAAATTTTATATAAATCATCTAAATCTATCATTATACACATTTTTAATAGAATATTTTTATGGTTTCCAAAAAATAATAATACGATTTTGATTATTTCATTAAATAATAACTCTAAAATTTATAGTTGTAGTTGTCTATAATATGTAATGTTATTTGGAAATGTACAAGTATTTCTATGTTATCAAAATAAAAAAATAATTATGAAATTATAGTTTTATTCATATCATGAAGGATTTTTAATGTTGTTACATTCTCCCCCCTTAAAGAAATTATATCCTCGTAATTTTACTCATTGAATAAGACTTACTAAACCCAAATGTTCAATCAAGTATTATATATAGAAATGAAAAATTGTAAAAAGTATGATATTTGTGGTACTATAAAGCATCATTCATTCATTTGGGCATGATTAGATTGAAAATTAATTATTCCAAAACAACACATGACTATGAAGGCATGATAAGAGTCATTGAGGGGTTGAACATATAGGGATGACAGGATGAAAAAAAACATTATGATTCAAATTATATTGAAGGATTAAAAATGTTCCCTCTTAAAGTTATATTTTTCAAGAATTAATTATTTTAGATTTTGATTGGATAAAAAATAAGGGGTATGAGTCAATTTCCAGGATTTAAGAAAGTAATAATCCTTAATCTAACATGGGATAATCATATTGCTTAGGATTTTAGGGGGTAAAATGGTAACCAATTTGTTATGGCCAAACCAACTGGATATACCTACACTAAAACAATCCCTTGTTCTTGGTATGGAAAAACCATAGATGATTTATACTTATATTTTATGGAAAAATCATCAGAGGCTAATGGTTATACCTTATTCAACTCCAATCAAGTCATGTTCATTAAATTTCACCACTTGTGGTCAAGGATGTGTAATATAATTTGATGGAAAGTTGATTTTATCTTAATTAATACCTATAGGATTACCAAGGTTCAATTATTGATTCCTTGGGATTAGAGAAAACTACACTATTGACCCATAACCATAAGATGATTATCCGATAATAACCGTGTTGATCAAAAGAAAAGGAATAATAAAAATTATTAGAATAATAATAAAACAATTGATAAATATGAAATCCAAAACAGAAAATCAGTTAGAATCAGTCAAAAACTTACTATCATTGGATAATTAATTAATAATGTTCAATTGTTGATGTCGAATTAATAGAATTTTCAAAACTTGCATCATAAAGGCAAAAAAAGTGAAACAATCGAAGAATAGACATAGAACATCAAACAATGCCAAAGGATTTGATTATATGAGTAATGAATGAGTTAAAATTGAGTTTATAAGGAAAATATAAAATTAAAAGAGGATAAAATGAGAGAAAAAACAAATATCCCCAACTCCCAATACACGGAGGGTGTCACCAAAATATATATAGGTATAAGAGTTACACAATTTGAAAATAATTCATATCATATATTTTCGTTAATTAGATTTTTTCTTGTAATTTACACAATTGGAAATTTTAACATTTCATGTAATTTGGATCCATAATCTCATATATTAATCTCAAATCATATTAGACCCTTGGGCTATATCCTTGAATGAATAGTGTTTCTAAATTTTATCCCTCATATAAATTATACATGGAATGTTTCTAATTCACATATTGTACATTTTTCATGTTGTGTAATTTTAGTGGGAATCAAACATTGAGAATCATAGGACACATAATATATTTACAAAACATGTAATAACTTCCCATCATCTAATTTATCATAGGTCAGACTTTGGTCCATAGGTATGTTGAGAATGAGGAATACTTATCAAGAACTCCTTTCACGACATGTTAAACCTATTTTTTCAAATATTGATCTTTTATTCATTTGATTGAAAAATTAATATTTCCTTTGAAAACAAACCAAAACAAGTAATTTATTGAATAAAACATTAATTTTTTTTTAAATAAATGTAATCAAAATGTGTATATAAATTTATTTTATCAAATTCTCCCACACATAAATAAATTATTATCCTCATCCAAAAAACATCTCAACAATGATTCCAAATAAAACAATATTAAAAAAAACTGACTTGTATTTGAATAAAGAAAATAAAACTATGTTAAAGTGGAAGAAATATGTCCTCCAAAATCAATTATGCCTCATTGTTCAATTATTTATTAAGATTCTTTCTTATTTTAATTTATATTTGACAACTATTCCTTAAAGATAAACTCATTTTTCTATTTTCATCAGAATAAAGTTTATCTCATGACTCAAGGTAGAATAAAAATGGATTAATTCTCATAAACTAAATGTATGTTCATATATATAAGCTTTTATTTGTTATATAACCTCAATTTAGTAAAGGAAAATAAAAAATCAATCACGAGGTCTTTAAAAATAAGTTTGAAATGTTTCTAATGCCGAGGTAAGAAGAGAAAGTTATAAAAATCATGATCAAAGATGATAGTAAGATTTGAGGTATAATTTACAAGAATCACGCATAGTGTAATGAAGTAACTCATGAAAGAAAAAATGTATTCATGCCCAAAAAATAAGACTGTGTCCGTGAATGTTTCAAGTCAGTATCAAGAATGTAACATGTTCCTTTCATTTTATTATTATTTATTTTATGAAAATCATGTCTAGGATATGACTTAAACCTATCAAGAATACCCATATGATCCATTATAGGATCAATTTTTTTGAAAATGGAGGTTTTTGACCATCCGAATGCACAAATCAATAACATTTTATTTTTCTTTTTTTACATATTTTTTTCAAAGGAAGAGGGTAAATGTAGAAAATTCCAAAAGTCACCAATAATCATATCATACCAATCTAGTGAAAGTGTCACTATATGTCTTCCTAGTATCAACATCATGTGTACAACCGAGATGAAAAATTTGACACACTTGTTTAAAATACAATCACGCATAGTACTAAGATTAGGGTAAGAAGGGATAATAGGTTTGAAGTGGAAACATCCAAAAAAGGTTATTCATGGTTATCATGAGCTAGATAAGTAATGATGTACATGTGGGTCTCAATAAAAATGGATCAAAAAATATTTCCTCAGTCATTTATAATGTTTATTTGTTTAATCAGAGCCTCAATTAGATATCAATAAATGTTATGATTGGTTTACGTGTCCCACATATCTCTAAATAATTATGATCATAAAAGATAATAATAGTGAAATCTTAGATTCCTATCAATAATTAGAGTAAAATATATTATCTGGTAATATCTCAATGTATGAAAACTTATAATAAGTCAATCAAAACTAATTTAAAGAGTCTATAATGAAAATAAAATTACTCAACTCAACAATCATATAAAAATTCTAAATATTAATAAATTGGATTCCAAAAATATCTAAAATAAAATTGGTTTTATTTAAATTTGTGTAATTATATTTCAAGTTTAAAGCATACTTCCATCAAAAAATTTCTCATAGATAGATGAAAATAGGAAATTATCAAAGTCAATCTATAGTAAATATGATGAAATACTCCCCACACATAAATTGAGAAACTATATTCAATTTTTTAAAAATAATCATGAGAGAGATATCAATATATACTTATATAGATATGAAATGAAAATTCTTATTTAAATTTTAGGGAATTAAGGGATCAAAGTAGTTATGTTCATGCAATGGGGAAACATTGTCAGCTGATGATTGTAAATTTTTCCCTTGGTAAAAACTATTTGGAAAAAAATACCTGCACTAGATATCCAATAGTTCAAAGTGGTTAACCAATTTAGTATCTGAAAAATGAGTACGTTCATTCAATAAAAACAGGAGAACACAACTCAGATAAATACAGTAAGGGATTACAATGATGTTGGGAAGATCTATGAACAAATATTAAAGGAAAAGGAAAAATAACAATACAATGAACATTAATTAAATAAAGGAATAATTTGGGATTCCTCTCATAAAGTGATAACAATGTCCTCATTAACTATATATATGGACAAAGTAATAAATTACTTCCTTCCATCGCCTCAAAAGTCCAAGACATCTTACAATAACTTATACTAGTTTCATTAAGATCGTTAGGACACATGGAAGGATAAGCTACCTCTTAAAGTTATTAACCATGATTCTCATGTGGTATAAATACCTTCCATGTTCATAGTGGAGAAATATCATGCTGAGAATGACTCTATAGGTGAAGATCCTCATTCTCTTTCTGCATGTTATGCAAATACTGATCCATTTCATGTGGAATTTTGTATGATGATCTCATAGGTGTATTAATGAACATAGACAATTCAGAAGAGATAAACATGGATAATTTAATTCAACATTAAAAATTAAAATAATAAACCAACTAGAATATCCAAAAAAATATATCCCATATATATATATATGGATTGGAAAATCTATTTTACATGTAACAAAATTATTACAAAAAATGGACCCAAGATAGAGTAATCTGTCTAAGGGAACAAAGGGAAATACTAAAAATTCGAGTAACGATCATAAATATCAACATCATTAGTCCCCTATCGAACATTATGGATATACAGATGATCTTCCAAATTTATTTCATTGATGGTGGAATGGGTTTGAGGATCTACTACCATAATATATTCCATAGTTTTAGAAGCAATCTTAGTCAAGGATGGAAGGGGTGGAGTTTTGATCCATATAGATGCCATGTGTTTTGAATCTGGATCAATCAGAGGCACCTCAAATGGAGATGGAATGGTGTGGTTGTTGCCCCATCAAGCCTCCACCATAAGATATTAATTCTGAGCAGTCGGGTTAGTGATCATGTATGGATGATAATCTGAGGTGGGAGGAGTTGAAGGGGATGATATAGAATTAGGAAATGTAGGTGTGGAGGCTAGGAAAATGAAGGGATTTTTGGAGGGGGTGTGGTGGTGAAGTTATATGGGTTGGTGAATGGGACTTATAGACAAATAAAATTCTATAACTGGTTCTCTGTGATGGTATATAGAAATGGAAGAAAATTTGTGGGAATTGGTGGTGGGGTTGAATCTGTAGTAGGGGTAGGGGTATTTGTAGAAGGTGGTGGGACATGGATAGGTGAGGTTGGATTGTATACATGATGGGAATTTACTTCTTCAACACCTTCAACTGAACCCAAATCCCACTAGTAGATACTCTAACTATTTTTCCCCATCCCCACTTTTAGATAAAAGGAGGACAATACTCTCTATCTGGATGAGGGTATTGTGAGGAGGAAAAGTGTTGAAGAAACCGATGAACCTTACCAGATTCATAATGAAGTTACCACTCATTAGAATATATCAATTCCTCCTCAATAGGGGTTTGTAGAACACAATGAACTTCCAAGAAATCATGATTATTGGGTATTCCCTGGAAGAGGAAATAATGATCACATTTATCTAGATCACACAAACATGTGCATCACTTCATGCCAACAATGTGTTAGTTTGGATTTGATGAAGGATCCAAGTTTAGGAACCTTGGATATGGTTTTTATTTATCATGTGAGGATATTAAATTCTATGTGGATCTCTAGATATTATCTCTTAAGTTCTATAAAATATTCCTTATTAATTTAGAGTTGTAGGGTGGGAAAACATGGTATTTGAGGAATTTAGAGGTGTAAATGTCTTGGATGACACAAAAGTAACCGTGGGTGAGTTCTGATATCCTACCTATGAGTCTGAATTTGATGAAGTCAATTTCCATCTAAAAGGTTTATTGGATCTCAAGGTTGATCTCCCTGATGGTCTCATTATAAACCTTGGTAATGGGGGAGAGGTGCAATCAGATGATGAGATTGAGGACTTCTTAGGGAATTTAAATCTTCTCATACACTATGAGTTTTAGTTTATTGTTGTTCCTCATGGTATTTTACTCAAGATGTACCAACTTGAACTGGTACACAGGTTTTGAGAAGTGTAGTCAAAGAGGGAGACATATGCGGGAAACACCGTAAGACCCATTGGAAGAAGACTATAATGCCTTGGAGGCATCTAATGTGGTAGAGATGGAAGTGGAAGGGGAGGTGGAAGGATATCTAGGTAGTGGATGAGGAGAATCTGGCTGTCTCTTTGGTGGTGGGGAATCTCATCAAGCATGGGTGTGTATTTGGAAGGAGTGGTGTATGTGTCTTTTGTGTGGGCCATGTCTGATGGTGGATAATCATGTAGGGGATGGATGATGTAATGATGGATAGAGAGGATATGGGAAAATGATCTTTCTAGGAGACCGAATGGGAGGAAGGAGGATGAGGGATAACTAATGTGGAATGAGGATTGATGGTCATGGGTGGTGGGGTGTTGCATGGAAGAGAACAAAATAATTGGGGGGGGGGTGTTCATGGATTTTAGAAGCTGCTCGAAACTTACCCACCATAAAATGAATACATGATTTTTAAAGCTCATTTTTTTTCCGAGATTCAAAATTTACTTGTCGTTTAAAGGTTACACAATGTGTATTTGACATTTTGTGCTCCCTTTTGGGCTATGTACTTTTCATAATCATCCAATAGTATCGAATCTTCCAAAAGGCAAAAATGACCTATTCTACCATGTTTTCCCTACCCTAGGTACCCCCCAGTCAGCACTTCATTTAAAATTGAGATCTATAATCTTCATAGTTCACGTGAATTTGAGAGTAACAATACACCCATCATGGAATGTATCTTGGTATATCTTTTACCATTTCCGGTTAACCTTAAATGGTTGTTCTACACCATTCTAAATTTTAATTGATCCATATGAGAAAACCTTAATGACTTGGTAATGACTTGACCATCAATATTTTAGATTTCTAGGGAATAATTTCAATCTATATTTGAATAACATAACAGTAACCCCTTGTGTGAAGATTTTACAGGTAATTAATTAGTCATGTAATTTATTTTTGTTTTATTTATATATTCTAGAATTTTCATTAGCACCCTTCCAGATTTCTTCCAACTCATCTATCTTTAGTATTCTAACTTCTCCATATTTTTGAGCAATGATGTTCAATTTTTTATTTCCAAACAAGTCAAATTATCTCATTACACTAGTATAAGGCATGGATTTTTGTACAAATTTAGAAACATAGTAGTGCCAATGGAAATCTTGTATGATATGAGATACTCCCAAAGTGAATCATCTTGTTTGATACTCTAATCCTTTATACTAGTGTTTATTATTTTCTCTTGGATTTTTTCATTTCTCTATATGATAATTTTAATTGTTTTTTTGTGTGTGGTAAGAAGTTCTAGTGTCGTAGATAATTCTATACGTTTCAGGTAATACATTGGAAAAATTACTTGTAAAAAGCATTCCCTAATCACTAATGAGTAATCAAGGGAATCTAAATATGGAAAAGATATTTTCATTTAAAAAATACATGAAAAATTATTTTATGTTAGGAGGGGTTTCCACAACCTCTACAAATTTTGACATGTATTCAACACTCACAAGAATAAAAAACTTCCCATGAGATATCATGAATGGTCCCATAAAAGTAATACCTCCTATGTCGAAGAGTTTGATATCCATGATGGAATTTTGGGGCATTTTATTTTTTCCCTATAGTGTCTATCTTCTGACACCGATAATTGCTCGGATACATGATATTTTTATATTGATGAAACATGGTCTTGAGTCACCATTATTGAAGGATTTTTTCTATGGTACATTCAGGTCAATTATTCCAACCTTCTGCTGACAAATGACACATGCTGAGTAAAATTTTTATTACATCTTCAAAGATGAAACTCAAAATTAATCCATCATCATAGTGCTTAAAAAGTATCATATCATACCAGTAGTTATGTGAATCTTAGATTAAGAATATCCTTCTATTATGACATGTGTGGTCTGGGTAGATTGATATCATTTTGATGTAATTTTTAATATCTAAAATACATGGTCGGGCTTGGGTATCTATTATGAACAAGGTCTCATTGGAGAAGTCCCCCTTGAAGATGATATTATATTTATCCTTAATTATGGGTAGTGGAAGTCTGGATAAATGACCTGAAAACATTATTAGTTCCTTTAGTGTCCTTGATTACTATTTTTAACTCATACAATAGTAGGATCCAACACATCAGACATGGTTTGGAAGAAATTTTATTCATCATATATTTATGTACTGCATGATTAGTGTAGACCATTACTTCAGATCGAGCAAGGTATGAGAAAAAACATTTTAAATGAAAATATGACTACCCGAATAACTTTTAAGAATTAATATAATTTAACATAATGTCATTCTGTTTATGACTAAAATAATAAATAAGACAAAGCATATCCAATACACTATCCTCAGACGACGTCAACAATGAAGTTGCTGGAGTACCACATCATCTCAGAGTCCTTATCTCAATGTAGTTAAATGATGATAAGAGAATCCTCCAAGCTTTTATTTAGGGTATTGAGTTCCCATAGAATCTCTTCATTGAAACCAATATAGTGTCTTTTGACTAACACTTTTTCAATGGGTAGGATAATTTCATAAAGTCAATTATAAAGTGGTGGTAGAATCCTGCATAACCCAAAAATATACTTATTTCCTTTACTATAATATGAATAGGTATGAATTTTATTTCATTTATTTTCATTAGATCCACTTCTATGACTTTATTTGAGATTTAATGTATGAGGAATATGCTTCCTTGGACTATGAGGTATCATTTTTTCTAGTTTAATACTATCTGTTATTCTTCATAGTGTTGTAAAACAAAGTCCAGTTAACATAGTCAAACCTTGAAAGATATTATATACACAATAAAATTATTCCCAATGATTTACAAGAACTCCTCTACTATATCAAAAAATATGTGTGTCATGAACATTAAAAAATTCATTGGTGCATCACATATACAGAATGATAAATCCCTATAGGAGAATATTGTTACGGGATAAGTGAACATAGATTTGGATTAGTCATTTAGATCAACTGTAATTTTATTATATCATAAATATCCATCCATGAAATAATGGAATTATTTTCCTTTTTATCCTTCTATAATTTGATCCATAAAGTATAATGGGAAATGATAATTTTGGGTTTCCATTTTGAGGTTTTTATAATCAATGCAGACTCACTATACAATGATGGTTAGAGTTGATATTAGCTCATATTAATTATTTTTCACAATGGTTTGGTTTCCTTTCTTTGGAAATAATTATAGAAAACTCAACCATTCACAGTCCTAGATTGAAAAAATTATTCCAGTGTTGAGAATTTTCAACACTTACTTCATAAAAACTCTTTCATTGGTGGTGTCAGTCACCTTTGGCATTGGCATTAGAGTTTAATACCTTCCAAAAATATCTTATGGGTTCATATTTTATGGTTTATCCATTTATTTTCCTCTACTCCCCATGAAATTTATTTCATTTGTATTTTTAAGTAATGAATAAGCTTTTCCTATTATATTTGGGTTTCCCTTGAGTTGATAATGAATATATGTGTAGCTTAATCTATTGAAATGAGTACTTCAGTGTGCTCTAAAGAGGGTTTAGTTCCAACATTGGGGGATTAATGACCAAGATTATTAATGGTGGGATAGTTTCCCTTTTCATTGATTCAATGTTATTTATATACTCATGATCACTTCTTTCATCTTTATCTTTGGATAAGTGATCTTTTTTTCCCTCGATGGTCAAAAAATTTATCGCTAATCAGTATGGAATATGGATTGAAAATAATAAGAATCATTCCATTTCTTGGTGGATTTTTATATGTATAAAATTTACTATTCTTCTATTACACGAAATATTAGTCTCCCTTGATTTACACAAATCAATTCATTCCTAGTGAAAATACATGGGATTCCTAGAATAATGGGAACATATCCCACTTCTTTAATGTGTTATATAAAGAAATAAATTAAAAATATTAATTTTACAACTTTTAATAAAACATCATTGAGATGTCCGTCAGGATAGATAACTGATCATTCATCGAACTATAGTTCCAATCTTATTGGATTTATTAATTTGTACCTTAGATTATGAACGATGGTTATATTCATGAGGTTAATACTTCTGCCTAGATCTCATAATGCAATTCCAAAGTTGAATTCCCTTATAGTGCATAGAATTTATAATCTACTAGGGTCTAACAACTTAGGGGGAATATTATTCTGAATGATAGAAGTGATTTATTTATTTAAATAAATGAATCCTAAGTCTTCTATATTACTTTTTTTTGAAATATGTTCGTTCAATAAGTTTCTATAAGAATGAATATTAGTGATGGATTCAATAAAGAGAATGGTAACATATAATATCAAAAAAATTTCTAAATATTTATTATACTACCCATCAATATTTCATCGCCTCATTATTTATTATAATGGAAGAAAGGGTTTTAATATGGTTGTCACTTATATACTTATTCTTTTTAGGCCGCTCCATTTTCAGATAATTTCCTATAGTTTCAGATTCTATATTTATTTCTCGACCAACCTCCCTTATGCTATTTTTTCCATTATCACTATTGAAGGATTCATATTTATTATGGTCATCATTCTTATTTTGATCACCCTTTAATGGTTTATGAAATTATATAAATTTCCCACACCTATGAACCACTACATTTTCTTCTTCTCTTGGGTACATCTCAAGGATACTATGCAATGTACCTATTAGTTAGTCAGATATAGTCTTTGATATTTTTTACATTCTGAGGCCAAGGTTTAAAAGAGAATCTTTTTGGTTTTTAATTTATATTTCTAGGTTTTTAATCCTCTAATCCACAATTTAAAAAAATAAAGTGATGAAGTTTTCAATATTAGACAACAGAGGTAGGTATTGTTGCTGTGGTATTTGTGATGTTAGTTGAAATTGTTGCTAAGATCTAGAGGGAAAGGGTTGTTGAGGTTTTTTGCATTGGGGTTGAGGAGATGGATTCAAATGTGGGAACCTAGGTGATCCTTGATTCCTTTGTGGTTTTTGATAACTCATGTACTGATATTATTATTGAGTGGGATGCTATTTTAATTTCTGATCGAGTATTTGATAGTTATAGTAATAATATTGGTATTATTGAGTCTATTGTAATTATTGGATTCACAGATTTTAATTGATGTAATTAAAATATTGGTCTTGAGGTTTATATACTCATTCCATATAGTATTTGTTTGGGTGTTAAACACCAAACATTTCACTTGATTGAATATCCATAGTAGGGGAAGGAGGTGGTGGTGTATGGAAAAGAAGCTGGAATAACTTGAGACTCTTCATAAGGGATTCTTTTGGAATTGTGAGGCGAGTACTGTCCTACACTTGGTGTATTACAAGTAGGTTTGGTCCTTGATCCTATACCACATTCCGTCATAGTGAGACACTTCATATAGAAGTTGATAACCAACTTCAGATGTATTAATAATGAGTCTTCCATCAGCAGTGATGTCCACTATATTTTGTGTAAAAGGTTTGAGCCCTTGATAGAATGTTGGTAGTTTTAGCCACAGATCAAGTCAGTGATGTGGTATTTTTCTATTTTGTTCCTTAAATTAGTCCCATTTCTCCCAAGATTATTCTCCATATGTTTGGGAGCAGTTTTAAATTTGATTCCTTATCTTATAGATTCATACTTATCAGATGTATTTATCAGTGAATTTCCTTTCGAGGTCATACCAAGTCGTGATTGACACAGGAGCTTTGTTTTTTATCAAATCCTTTTCCTTTTGACCCAAGGAGAATTATAATACACAAATTATCTATAAATTACACCCAATTGACTCATGTTATGAATCATATTGTTGAGTCCATGTTTTATTTCAATGGTGTGAACATGAATATGAGGGTTAACAATGTTGGGTGAAACACCACTTATGTAAAACATCGCATAGTCCATAATGAAGTACTCCTTCATCTCTTTCTACTCTCCCTAATTAATAGGTGTCACATATTTAAAATTTTATTTATTGGGTAGTGTGGTACTGCTGCAATAATCATTTTTAAGTGACGATGTGTAGCTAATAACTGTTTGATCTTGGGATCAAATAGTAGTAGTTCCTATGTTTTAAGGATATTTAAATGTGTTAGAGGGATATAATGTAATTAAATTCCAAAAAAAGTATGAGGATGAATGTGAATATGTGGGAGAATACTATAAAAGGTAAGGTTAGGTGAGGTAATCACATGTTCGATCACATTAATATTGAGCCCAGGAAATATTGGTCCCAAGAAATGAAGCCAAAATTTTGGCTTTCCAAAAGACATCATTGATTCCTCTTGGATGATTATATTTCAATTTTATTATTCCCAAACTAAACATGACTATAATGGTTCAGTGAAGAGACAAGTGGGGTCGAATCCATATGGATAACCAGAAGACATTCAACCTATTGATACAAAACTAATAGAAGGATTGATCACCTTCACTCTTTACATGGGGATTTTCTAGAACAATGTAGTTTAGATTTAGATCAGATAAAAAAATGTATCGAGGTAAATTATAGTGATTTGGGAAAATGAATAACCTAAATCTATCTTTGGATAACTTGATTAATTTGGATATGAAGCGGTGAAAAGGTCACTAGTGGGTTATAGTCAAACTAATTAGATCTACATACACTAAAACTATCCATTGGTATTGTTATACATAAAATACAAGATGAATTATTCATGGATTCTATAGAAGAATGCATCACAGGCTAATGGTTATAGCATGCTAAACTCAAAATTTGTTAGATTATTTTAATTACACCTTGAATTGTTAGGAATATACAATATAATTTGATAAAAAATTTATTTTATCCTAATTATGAGAAGTAGGATTACAAAGATTCAATTAAATATTAATTAAGCTTAGAAAAACCCATACTCTCAACCCCAAAAACTAAGTGGATTATCCACACTTGACGATGTCGATCAAAATAAAATAAATAATAAACGTGCTCAACATAATCATAAAATGACATGGAAAAAACAATTGAAACTTAAAACAAGAAAGAGTCAATTAAAAACATATATTCAATGGTGAACCAATGAATATTAGTGAAAGTATTGATTCCAAATGGAAATCAGTGTTGAAATGGGAATCATAATGGTAACATATTTGGAATTATTGGAGAATGGATGAAAAAAGATGATGAATCCATATTTATTTTAAAAAATGAGTAAAGTAATGAAGTATAATTGATTTATGAAGGAAAACATATACGAAATTGAAGATAAAATGAGTGAAAAATATTATGTCCCCAGCTACCTATGACTGGCGGACATCGACAAGAATATTTTTTGTTATGAGAGTTACATGATGTGTAAATAATTTAAATAGTGTATTTTCTTTAAGTGGATTTTATCTTGAGTTTTACAGGATGTAAAATTTAAACACAACGTGTGCATTAGATCTACAGTTTCCTATGAGAATCTTGATTCTTACAAGGAATATATCTTTGACTGGATGTGATTTCAAACTTTTTTACATTGTCTAAATTCTAAATGTCATGTATCTAATTCAATTCTTGTACTTTCTTCACATAGTGTAATTTCTATAGGAATTGGAATTTGATAATCGCATGACACATAATTTATTTACACGTCATGTATTCGTTTCACATTATGTAATTCTCATGAGATGGACTTTGGTCCGTATGGATACTATGATTGGAGAATACATTTCCTAAAAAACTTTCACAATGTGTGAAACCTATTCTTTCCAATTGTCAGCATTTATTCCATTAGGACAAAATTACTAATTCTAATGAAACGAAACCAAAACCTAGTGCATTATCAAATAAAACATGAATAAACATTTAATAAATTAAGCTTAAATGTGTATATAAACGTAGTTTATCATATATATTAATTCTATATGGTCATATTGGTTTTACATAATCATGTATTATGGAGGAAATTATTTTCTATCTATGGCCTTATAGCCAAATATTCTGAATTCCAATTTCTATAAAAAAACAACCATTCATTGATACGAACTATGGTGACTGCATTTTTTATTTCAAAAAACATTAATTATATGATAAAACAATTAATAATACAATGTATTATTTTATGTTTATTGACTTGAAATTTAGGTACATGATACATGAAAAAAATAATAAAAATAAAAATTATTCTAATTCAATTGAAAAAATTCAACATAGGTTTGTCCTATGTTTCATTTTATGCATCTCTTGTCTAAAAGAAATACATCAAATTAAGGGGTTATCATAAATCCTAGTAAGGGAATAAATAAAAGTCATACTTAGCATATGAGGATGAGGAAAATCAATATGGAATGACCACATAAATATGAGGCATATAATAATAAAGAGAACATGAATCATTACATGGAAATGTAATAACTAAAAATTCATGAGAAATTTGAAAACATATCACCATATCTGATCACAAGTGTTTAATACAATATATTACCATAGATTTTACACAATTTATCTTTACCCAAGGCTCTAGAGAGTTGTCTGGGAGAACCCTCTATGTTAAAAAGTTTTTTTACCAAGTCATCATAAAAACAATTCAAGCCATGATACCAAGGTATCATGAACTTATCATAACAAGATATTGATTATTTACCCAATGAATTAGATCACTATCATGGAACACCCTTAAAAATTATAAATTCAAGTATTTCAATATCAAATATACTTTTCTATTTATATATTGATAGGTTTATATACATGAAATAATTTAATATTAAACTATTAAGGTTTTGTTTCATTGAATATGTTGATACATTTTGTATTGTAATATAGAACTGAAATTTGGAGAAATATGAAGGAAACATAACATATTGAGGCTCATAAAAATAGTTTGTGTGGATCCATGAAGTGGCCTATTATGAAAATGGAATTTGACAAATTTGAGATTAAATATTGAATATAAAAAGATTCTAGAGGCAAAAAAATGTGAAACTGTAGAATGTTAGTGCTTCCTGAGCAATAAACAAACTTTATAAGTTATTTAATAATTATAATATGTGAAATAATTAAAAATAACCATTTACATGATAATAATAATAATATAATATACCCAAGTAAAGTTTACTTGTTTTTTGGTGTGACATATATGTGTCACATTATGACCCATTTCAAAGTTTTCTAGAGATTTGTAAACATAATGGAACATGTGATGAATCTTTCAAGATTTATAGATGACATTTCATGTAATAATTAATAAATGTAGATGTGTCATATATAAGAAATAATTATTATTATTGTCATTTCATTGATGGGATTAAAATTTATTGACCCGTGAATGTCCACTAAATGTTTTGTTTGACTCACAAAATCGCATTGACGACATGAGGAATTGTAAATATAGGTTATGTAATTTTTTTTTGAAATTTCAATAAAAAGACTGAGGAAGGATCACTTGGAGCATATCATTAGTTTCTAACTCACCATTATTCAAAGATAGGTTTCTGTTTTTCTTTTCTTTTCATAATGTTAAATTCTTTATAGTTGAATTCCAATATGCCTATATTGTTCATTTTACTTATCATACATTATTCCATTACTAATATTATAATTTTTTATATTTTTATATTTTGTTTTTAATTTATTTGTCATTATTTTTGTTTTTAATTTCCTTGGTTTGAATTGTATAATCATTATGTTAGTAATTCCAATCATTCCTCTTCTCTCATTAAATTCTCTCATGTGTTGCAAATTTTCTTAGGTTTAGGGGTTGAGAGTATGGGTGGGATTAATAATACTAAATCTATAAAATCAATCCTTGGTAACCGTAGGGAATTTAATTAGGTTAATAAAAATATTCATCATATTATTTTGAATAATGTTGACCATGATAATTTTAATTGAATGAACCTAACATAATTGGAGTTGAGCATGATTTTGACTATTAGCCTCTTAAACTTTATGCATAGAAGTTAAGAATAATGATACTATATTGTTCGGTATACCTGGACCATGGGTTTCTTTCATCAAATTTAGATCAATTTCTTTTTACCCAAACCTGTTAGTGGCCCTCATACTACTTCATAGCCTAATCCATAGATCTCTCCCAAGTTAAATTTAGGATTATCCTCTTCCAAAAAACCTAAAATTGAACCTCAACCCTTCATGAATTTATATTGGAATTTTATATTGTGTTGGTAAATATTTTATTAATATAAACTAAAATTAGAGGGACCCAAACCTTTCCTTAGTAATTTCTGTCGCATTCCCCACTCTTAGTGGGTTTGACCACATACATGTACTTTACGATTTTGTTTTAGTTAGCATTGTTCAAGATAAAAAAATTTATATTTTATTATATGTAATTGAAAAAATGATTTTATTTGGGCCCCAAATATATTTAGATCATAATTAAATATATATTTAATTACCCAATGAAAAAAGATAATGGGTTTCTTACAAAATCAATGAGTGCGTTAGTGTTTAAGGACATGAACATTGCATCATTTTTAAACAATGAAAATTGAATTTCAGTTTCATAGATATAAATACCCAAAAAAAATTATATTTACATATAATTTATTTTTCATGGGTAAATAAGAGGTTTATCTAATAAAAATATATTAATATTTTCTCAGAAATAAATAACCATGAAATGATTTCGGCAGAATAACGGAATACAAAATGGAATAAGGAAAAGGCATAATGAGAGAAACTGGAAGGATCCAATCAGTAAAAAACCATTTTGGTAGTAATAATAAGATAAAAGTTTATAAAAAATTATAATTTCTACATTTATAGTTATCACAGAAATGATGAACATGAATAAAAGGGAGAGAAGATGATAATTCCTTTAACTTGAAGATTTACTTCAAAAAACATGAGGATGTAATAATAAGACCTTGAGGGTTCCTTGGAGGGAATATTTGGGGATTAAATTGAAAATAAAATCATGGATTATGAATTTTTAGAAGATATTATTGTAGAATATGTGGTATTTATACTTGAGTATGGGTGGGTTTTATAGGATTAAATATTTATCATTTTATTATATAAGATAAGCACTTAGGGGTGAAATAAATTCCAACCATTTTGATATACAATTAATGTTTGGGATAGAGTGGATGTAAGTTTAAAATCACCTAACATCAAAATTGACATTACATATAACCCAATTAATGATAATAATATAAAATGAAAATATTATCTTAAAATTCATATTTTTCTTCCAAAATGTAAGGTATAAATTTCATAATTAAAATTAATATTTTTAATATAATTTTTATACTAGTTAAATTCTGTTTTTGGTATATAAAGAGTTCCATAAATCCTTATTCATGTTCAAATAATAATTATTTCATTAATCCTAGTTCTTTGTAAATATACAATTTTCACTTTTAACCAAAAAATCAACTTGGTCCGAAAATTACTAAAAATCAACTAAAGAAAATTTTGATGAATTGAGTGAAAAATAGAATTTTATTTTATCAAAATAATTATTTCTATATCTTCAAATTTGAAATTTTAAATAAATATGATTATTTATTTAAATTTAATAATTTCTTAGAAACATAAATATTCTGACCATTACAAGAATAACTTTGCATTTCATTAAAATATATTATCATTAAAAAGTATTTTTCATGATTATTTATTGAAAATATGTTTTATTTAAAACTTATACATTTATCATTAAATTTTTTTAAGAGAATATGTTTATAGACTCAAAAAAACAATAATAAAATTTTGATTATGTCAATTAATTATCCCTTTATTATTTATAGTTTTAGTTTTCCATGATGTGTAAATTTATGAAGAAATTTAAAATTTCTATGTGATCATAATAAAACGTTCATTATAAAATAATATTTTTATTAATAACATAAATAAAAATTTGAAGTGTACAATTATATTATTGTTTTGAGCTTTAATATTGATCCTAACATGGATAGTGTTTCCCAACTAGCTAACATCTAGGTATATTGAGTAATAATATTTAGTACTCTATATCTTACTATAGGTTTCCCTACTATGAGGTTTTTATGTATGTATATTCTTTATTTATAGACAATCGCAATTAATCTCTTCTAAAACTTGAAAAAATGTTATTTCATCATATATTTTCCCTGAATCCCAATTTATTTTTTTCGAAAAACTATAAATTTAATTTTATTTAATATTATTATATTGGTATTGAGGGTTCTTAATTAGTTAGAAGGCAGAAAAAGGGAAACTATCATTTTTTAGGATAGTATTTGGTTTATTAGTTGTGTAAAAAATGAAATTCTAGGGAACTATCATTATTTTAGGTCAAAAAAATGTTCTACTAATATTTACTATATTAACACTAAACATTAGTTTGAATACATATTCACAAAGACTCTTACTTATAATAGAATTTATTTTATTAAGAGTGAGTTGGTATTGTTTGATTTGATGTGAATTTATTATATTAATATTGTGTTTTTTAAGTATTTTTTTTCAATTTATAATATTGCGTGTTTTATATTACTAAAACATTATAATTTTCTATTTAATCATATGTTTGGAGTTATATTTTTTATTTAATCTCATGTAAAGTTATTTTAATATTATGTATATTTTTTATTTATGTAATTATATATGTGTTTCCATATATGAAATTTCTTTACAAGTATAATATCTATTAGGGTTTTATAATGGGTATGAAATATATTCTATATTGATTTTTGTCTCATTTACTATAAATTATATTTTATTCTTATAAGTATGATTATTTTTTTTATTTTTTTATGTATATATTTTACTGTTTGGTGAATATTTATAGAAAATTTATCTATATTTTTAAATTTTCAATTAATCACACAATATATTGAGAGTGAATCCATTTGAAAGATTGATCAAATCCTTCTATTCTTAAAATTGAAAACTAATTTTCATTATTTCATGTGATTCAAAGAAACAGGGAGAATAGAGTGACAAAGATATTACCTATATCCTATAAACATATTAATATCAGATAGATATAATATCATACAATATCTATATGTCATTTGGTATGAAATCTGGCAAACCAATTCAAATTATATTCCTTGGTATAGGGATATCCTAAGGTGAGGTATGGTGATACCAAAAAACTTTTATATCTAGTCATAGAATATGAAAAGGCTAAATCATAATGATGTGATATGTGCTAATCATAATGTAAAATTCACATGGAATTCTAATATTGAATATTGAATTCAAAAATTATACTATTGTGTTTAAGAATATTCTATATAAGGTTTTCATTTATTATCGATGTTTCATATAAAAAAATATTTGGGGGAAACATTGGTTGAATTAATATGATAAATTCAAGAATTATTGACCAAGGGGTTACAAGAATTTTGTAACTGATGTATTACTCTTAAATTATATAAATTTTGGGAAACCCTAAAATCATTATAAATATTTTAAAGTTTAATAAAATTGAATGTAAACTCATATGTGGTCCACGGGAATTCTACAAACTCAAAACCTATATTCTTTTCTATTTGTTTCGAGAGGCACTAGAATATTATAAAAATAAGTAGGGTTCCTCCAATGTATTGTGTGATTTATTTCACACAATAGGTATATACATAGAGAAGGATTCCTTTGGATAAATATAAAAAATCATCAATGAACTCATTATTGAAGACAATAGTTGTAGTAACATTACTGTAAGTTGTATATATTATTGAGTTTGTTTATACATGAGTTTTTTTTCATATCATGGGGAAATTGGGTTGTGGTTTCCCATATCCATTATCTATATAAATATGTTTTATTTTAAACTTATAAACACATTAGTGTTATCATGGCATTCCATATTGCAAATGATTAATGGGGCCAAGTTTAAAATGAATAATTAATTGATATAATATCCCCTTTTATAGAAAGCAATATAGAATTTGAATTATAAAATTATTTACAATATTTATTTTTATAATCCAGGATGTGGTTTTTTATTAGCTTTAATATGTATTATTATGTAATTTATGATATAATTTATATATATAATACATAATTACATAAACAATGACACAATATAAATCCATTGGTTTTAGAATATTACAATGTACAATACAAGTAGTCGTATCGAATGACAGCACTGATATGTACTATTTTGATTCTATAAAATATTGAATTATATCACTCATCCGATATAACATATAACATAAAAAATCATACCCCAGTGTTAAAGGGTTATATCTGAGGTCTATCATAAAGCACAATACGAGTTTTTAATTGAACTAAGACTTGTAATATAGTGATTTTATTGAATGGGACTAACAATAGATGAATTATTTATCATAAACCATATGTACTTATCATAAACCGTGATATATGATTTTCTATATATAACAGATTACAAAAATTGAAAATCATAGAATACGATATGGAAAAAATTCTTTATTTTTTATTTATGTATTGAATATTGTAATTTATAAAATGTTTATGAAATATTGGAAAATGTATTTTTGGATAATTATTTAATGTGTGTGTATATATATATATATATGTTAATAGTTAGGTTTTGGGTTAGTGGTACGTGCCCTATAAGCCTCCATGAATAATATAAGTTCAAGTCCATGAAATGTGAAGATTTTAATTTTAATGTAGTAGCTATAGAGTTATATCATTACCAAAATTATTTAATTGAGATAGACCTTATGGACACTAAATTGGGATTTAATTCCATAGACACAAGGAAATTATGGCTCTTCAGGTCACATTAATTTTGATCAAAAAATATTAAATTCCTTTAGACCACATGGCCTCAATCCATAAGGTAGATCATGTTCAGATTATTAGAGAAACCCCATGCTGATGGATCATAGTAGAAGAAGCCACCATGTTGAGAGTACAAAACGTAGCGGTGAAAGAGAGATATAGATCCAACTATTGACCAGTACAACCCTTCACAAGGGAACTTCAAGCCATTAACAATTTAAATTGGTGAGTTAATACTGACTTTAAGAGGTTCTAGGGAGTGGTTTCCAATTTTGACCAAGTAAAAAAAGATTAAAAGTGCTCATGCACTGGGGATCTTGGGCCATGTAATATAGAAATAACAAAACAATCCATCCAGGTTATATAGGGGTTCCCTATCAACCCATTAAAAAAGACGCATTATTAGTTCATAAAAAATATGGAATTAGAGGCATATTTTAATTAATTATAAATTTTTTAAAAATATTATTAAATGTCTGTGAAATTTTTTATCAATAAAAACCCATATTAAAACTTTTAAATATTAATATACCTTTAATGAGAATGGAATGAAATATAATTTTGAAATAAAGTTTTTATATTGAAATTATAAGGATAATTTACACAGTTTTTATAAAGTTATGAAATAAAGAAAAATATAAAAAAGTTTATATGGAATTATGTTTTTTTATTATTTTTAATTTTAAATGTTCAAATTAAAGAGCCTTATTTTAGAAAAAATAGAACCATAATATAAAGGGATTTGAGAATATGATATGATCAAGGTTAAAAAAACTAAATAAACTGATGTTTTTTATATAATTTTTTACATTAAATAAATGAATTATAAATTTTTTATATCCAACATATCATATATTTAATTAAAATTGATAAAAAAAGGTAATAAGAAGTAGTTTATATTATCAATTAAAATAAAGTGTTAATATTTATTAAAATATTGAATGTCTATAACACATAACTAAATTATAAATTATTTATAATTTAATTACTAATGAATTGTTCATTATTTCTATCTTATGTCCAAACTTATGATTAACTCATTTTGTTTAGTTTTATCATAAAAAATATTAATGAATATATAAAGGTTATATTATGAATGGGTATATGATTTAGTATAAAGTGTTAAATTTTGTAATTATATAATCATACATTTATTTAAGTAATTACATGCAAAATATTTTAATTTATTTACTATTCTCTTACATTTAGTCGATATTGACTTAGACTTTGTTGTTGAATTAAGTAGTTAATTATAGTTTGCACGTATTTGGATTTCAAATTTTGATGGAATTAATTCTCATGATTAGAGAACTGTGTGTAGAAGGACATTTCCATATATTTATCACTAAACCAGGTGATTAGGATCTGTCTTAAAAATTAATAATTTGTTACTTATCTCTCCAGGATAACTCTTGTGGGGGTGTTTATTTCTTTTTATTTTATGTCTTTACCTAAATGTCTTTCATATACCTTATATTTCATATTCATTTCGATATGTTTAGATATATTTTTTAATTTTAATGTGGTTTATTAATAGAAATTGTGAGTATTGTATGGAGTTACACAAAATTATAGTGTGAACATATTGATTTTTTAGAAAGAATTGGGACTCAAAAATAAATCATTACAAGAAAGAATACATTAAAGGGAATACATTAGATAAAATAGTGAGATATCAAAACCCATTAAAATATTATATTTCAGATTAGAACCAAATAAATACTCATCAAGGAATTAGTATTAAAACAAGGTATTATCTTCTAAAGAAATATTCCCATGGAGGATAACCCTAATAAGATTGGGGTCTCGTATTGGGGTAATATTGAAGCTACATTTAGTTATGGAACCCTAAAGAATATAATAATAGAGTAATAGAGTTGTGTTTCTCCATTTAAGGCATTGATAATTGAGATTTCTACTAAACTATATAAGAGTCATATATTATATGATTAACATGATGGTGTACATAAATAAGTTATTGGTTAGAGGTAAAATAATGAAAAGTAATTACATTGTGAGATTTAGATCATTCCCCTAAAAATGATATGATATGAATTTTAAACAGGACCATAATTTTGGTAGGAAAACATTTTAAAAAATCCATATTTAAATAAATTTAAAAAACAGTACTCATAAGAATAAATATTTTTTTGTAGATATATCAACATCATTATCCTATAACGTGATAATGAAATCAATTATTTAAACAGAAAGAAATAATAGATAAATTTTTTATATTAGTATAGAAACATAAGTGTTGTTCTTTTGAAAGGGTTAAAATTCCTTGTGTTAGAGTAATACCTTCTTTAGTTACAAAAATATTGAATTTTTTCAACATGTATATCTATATTCATGTGATATATAAATTAATTCTCAATAGGTTTCAATGGTATTAATTTAATGAAAAATAACTAAATAGACATCAGTCGCCACCCATGCACTTAATGTGATTGGGTATATCAATTACTAGGAGAGACATACCACTTCCATTATTCCTTGTATAGATTTTGAATTCTATATGCCTTCGTCATTGTAAATTTTATAATAGGTTGAATTATTTTTATAAATTTTTACTCTATTTTATAAATTTTTTATTAATAACTTAATTGGGAAATATATATTTTGGATCTAGTAAAACTTTTATAGTAAAATTGATTAAAATTTTGATCTAGAATTTATTGATTGGATTGAATAATTATAATCCTAGGTCAAAGAATCTGAAATGAAATATCAGGAAATAAGGCGAGTGTTTCCCTGGGATATATATTTTTTTATTCCTAAAGGTGTTTGAGTAGCTTCATAGAGAGTCCAAGCATGGTATTTGTGTAATAAAATAATTTCATTAAATTTTAAGATTATATGGTACAAAATATTTAAATTAATAAATTAATAAATATATAAGAGTAAATAAAGGATGTGTATTCACATATGGTTTCTATTATTTACTAAGATATTTTTATTATTAACAAATAGTTTTTCTGAAAAAAATGATATTGTGGTTTTCGTATACAATAATTATGATTCATTAGGTTCTATAACATGTTTTGAAATAAATACATGGATAAATAGGCTTCATTTATGGTAAAAAATTTCATCAAAAATATTTGTTTGAATATAAGGGATAATGTTCCCAACACCCATTTGTATAATATTTCTAATAATAAAGACTTATTCTCAAAAACATTCTCCAATTACATGGAATGAAAAATCTGATGTAATAGTTAATAGTTTATTTATTTAGATTTAAGCAAATAGAAATAAGTTTTATTTCATAATTAGAATGTGTGGTTTGAAACTTATCATGATACTATAGAGACAATTTAGATTTTATGTAACCCCTAAGAGTATATTTAGACATTGAGATGTTTAAATGTTAAAAAATAAAGTTTTATACTAATAAAGATTTAATATTACTATCACTTAATAGCCTAAAAGCATTTAGTGTATTTTAGTTTTAAAACAATAAAAATATTTATATTTTGGTAGCACAATGATATCAAAGGAATATTTTCCAAATATGATTGTGGTGAAATTAGAAAGATTTATAAGGATATAGAAAATGTTATTTACATTATAAAATTTTATGTTTTTAATTAAAATAGTTTGAATACATTTCAATGAGTTGATCTCTAGGAATATGATTTCAAATATTTATATTAGTAAATATAATATTCTTTATATATTTAAACTATTAAATAAGTTAGTGGTAAGGTTTTTTTCAAATGGTCTGATAGCAATATTTCAGGATTTATATCGAAATGTAATGAGGTAAATAGAAGCCCAGAATATTATAAACATAATAAATTTTTCCAATATTTCATATGTGATAAGAGACATGTTATTATGTGTATTTTTATTAGTGTATTATTAAATGTTTTTATGAATATAATAAATGTATCATATTATACACAAAGTAGTATTTATGTTATTGTTTTTATATAGGCTATATTAGACACATAGATGAAAACGATGGTTAGATTCTCAAAGTATGATTTTGAGTTATCCTAAATGATGTTCATCCTGGAATTTTATTTTTTGTGATGAAATTATAAGGTTATTTTGGGTAGTATTTCATATAGAAATAAAATATATACTCATGAGACATAAAAGGAGTTTTTTTTTGTTGGATGAACGATGTGGTTTACAACATGGAGTGTTTTACCTAATGTCTGGTAAAATAGGTACCTATATTCTACGTTTGAATTTCACAAATAGATTAGGTTATATGACCATAATGAAAAAATTTATACTTCATGTCATTTCTTACACTAGCGTTGAGGTTGAACTAATCATGGGGTGGTTGGATATGTTTTAGTTTAGGTTTGTTGAATTTAATCAAGATGATATTTTTCATCTCTTATAAGGAGTTTGACATATAGAACCTTGATTGAGATATACTAAAGGAGTGTATGGTTATGACCATATAATTAAAATTTTATTTGATTATCGATTGGATGTGGGGAATGTGATGTAATCATCCATCTGGTTGAATGACATGTGATGTAATCATTTGTATAGTCAGTCTATACTTAGAGTTTCAACAAAATAAGAGTATAAATTTTCAATTGAAATACTCTATGTCCTTTGATTAGTTAATATCATAGAAAAGGGGATCATATGAAAATGTACTCCTATATATTTTAAGAACCCGGATCTTTATTTCTGGTATAGATCTTGATATTTTATGTTTTTGAGGAAAGAGGAAGAATTTGGAAAATTTCTAAGTACATGATGTGTACTCTTGAGTACACACCCTGTACAAGGTTTTCACATGTATTTATGTACTTTCTATGTAATGGTTGTGTACATGGCTATATGAATTGCCTAAAGCACGGGCTTGCTGAGGCATGTACATGACATGTACGTTAAATGGACATGCTGTGTACTTTTTTTTTATTTAATTAATCAGACCGGGGTTGTGTCTAATATTTAGAAGTTCCTTCTTCTTCACATGTATCAAACCGGAGATCGAAGTATGACCAGAATTCATTGAGAACCTCCCATTCCTCTATCTGAGCATTCATTGGGGCACCACTGGGTGCATTGGATTCCCACCGATGAGTTCTCTCTTTCCATAGAGCCTCTATTCTGGATTTCTTCTCTTTCTCATGTTATATATGGTTAAAAGTTTTTTACATTTTTATACATTTATAACATTCTAGGATGATTCAAGGTCCTAATTTCAAGAGTGATATTTGTAAAACATTATGGTTGGTGGTTTTTTTCCATTCAGAGTTTGTCTTTGAGTTATATATGACTAAGGGTTGATTACTCATGATTCAGGTATTCCTTGTTAAGGATTTGAGCCCTGTTATCATCTATATTAGATTCATTTACAAATTAAGGGTATCCATTGATATATTCTTATAGATTCCATGTTTAGGGGACCCTCTGGGGGTGTGTTTCTGTAAATCCTGTGTTTTTGAACTAGGTAAAAATACGAAGTTTTTCGATTTTTTTCGGTTAATCGACGAATCGTTTTTCCTAATCCAAGCTCATGAATTTTATTCCAAGTGTTGGAACACCCAAAGGTGTCTATTTTGGACTTTCTTAATTACCCAATAATTTTTAGTGGGTGTCCCAATGATTCTATAGAGAAATAGATCTAGAAAATTCCACTTTAATTAATCTTCACTGGCAATACACAATTGCAGACCAACCCATGCAGTTTATCCTATTTAATAAATTAATTAATTTAATTAAATAGGATTATATGTGAGATTGTGATTAATTAAAATAATGTATTAATAGTAATAATAATGAAGTTATCATTATTAATATTATTGTGGTTGTTTAAATAAAATAATGATAAATAATTTATTAAATAACTGTTGAAGAAATTAATATGGATTTTGGGTTTTTCGAAGAACCATTTTAAATAAATGAAGTGTTTTAGAATTATTAGAGGACCATTTATTATTAAATTGTAGAATGTGGTAATAATTACAATGTTATTATTATTATTATGTTTTTTATAAATTATATTGATGCTATGCAATTTTAATTACATGTTAGAGGAGTGTATCATTTATGAGAATTAATGTGTCTTTTGAGCTTCTCAAAGAAACATTTAATGAAATGAGTATTTTTAAGTTTAATGAATCGTTGTTATTAAATGGTGTTGTTTGTTTTATCAATGGTTTAATAAATAATAATAATGAGATTATTTTTTTAATGGATGTATGAATTATTATTTTTATGGAGATTAAATTAGGGGTTATGGGTTGGATTTTTTATCATATTAATGATATTGTAATAAATTGGGGATTTTAGTTTTTAATAAATGAAATTCGAATAGTAATAATAATGATGTTATTATTATTATTGCGGTTATTTAGTTAAATAAATGATAAAAAATTTAATTAAATGATCAATAGGGGTTTTCATAATTAATTATAAAATGTTTATTAAGAGAATAATTAAAAAAAATCATTTTAAATTAAATTGGGTATAGTATTTATGTTATAATATTTTAAATGGATGTTTAATGTGGTGTAATAGTTATGTGAAATTAATGAGGATTTTGGGTATCTCAAAGAAACGTCTAATTAAATAATGTGTTTTGTAATTAATAAAGAAGGGTTTTTATTTATTAAGAGGAGTTGGGTTTAATCTAAGGTTGAATAATAAATATATTAATAATGTGATTATTATTATTATGGTTTGATGAGTGGTTGTCACTATTATTATTAATTATAATAATAAGGGTTTTTTGGGGTTTCATTTAATTAAATTAATTATCAATAAGAATTTAACTTATCGCTACGATGTAGATGTTTTTATTTAATTAATTTGTGTTGAGATAAATAAATAAATAATGATGAGTTAGAGTTTTTAAATTTAATTAAATTTTTTTTAGAGAATTTAATTAAAAAAACATAAAGTGGGTAATTTATTTAATTAAATGTTTTGAATTAATTTAAGTAAATAATGTCTAAATAAAGAGTTGGGAATTATTGAAGAAAGGAAATATTAAATGGTAATATTAAATGAGGAATAAATGTGGAGTTGGGTTTAACTTAATTGAACCATTTTAAATGTTGATATCGAGTTGTGCATGCTTAGTCAAATGGTGCGGGTCAGCTGTGCAGTTTCCCAGTTTTTAAAATCCATTTTTATTTATTTTATTTTAAAAAACAGAAATATTTAATAATAATAATAACAAGGACATTATTATAATTATTGTATTAGTATGATTGGATGATTATTAGGGGTTTTCAGAATTTTATTGAAACATTTATTTAATGGTTAATTAATGATGTAACATTATATTAAATGAGAATAATAAATCTTATTATTTTAATATTAAGACTATTAGTTTATCTTGGGTGTAATTTATAATTATGGGAGAGATCATGATGGTGGAGCACCACCATATGTGAGAAAGAGCAAAAATGCACTAGGCCCCTCCTCTAAGGCGCACTACACCCCCTCGCCGGCTCCTCTTCGTGCGATCGAATCCTCTTGGTGTCTTCTCTAATATTGACCGTCTTGGTGAGGTGAATCCATTTGTATTTTTTTGATTCACATCGGCTGTTTGGCACAACCATCTCTCTATTTTCTCGGTGATAAAACCAAAGGTTCGTGTTTTATTGTGTTTCTTGGTTTCATCAGTTCTAGGGATGTTAAAGTGGATCCTCTAGACCCTTGGTACCGTATTCTAGCATCTACCGACAAAGGTGAGGGGGATGGGTTCGTTTCCTCTTTGCCGTTAGGTCTCGGGTAAGGTTATATAACTGTGGTTCTATTTCACTTCTTTCAATTAAGGCTTTGATAACTTAAAGTGTATCGGATTTAAAATGGTTCCACCCTGAGGTAGGGTCCCAATTCAATAATAATTTATTTAATAAATATAGATTCATTAAAAAAATTGAGAAAATGAGTTTCCTTGATTATTATATGTGGATGCGTGACACTTTTGATATTTTAAAATGATGAAACCCGCATGAGTTAAATGTGGAGATGAACTTGTGTTGATTTTAAGCATGCATTTCTAATTTGTTTAAAGTGATATGATTAAAAAGTAAAATTATTTGGATGGTCCGAATTGGTAATATGTTAATTAATTGTAGAATTAATTATCAAGTCATGATTTGGAATATAATTGTGTCTTTTACTAATTATTGGGAATATTAAATATTTGACGTGTTCAAAATATAAATTGGAAACTAGAAAAAATTAATGGATGGATTAATTATTACATGTTAAATGGTAAATGGTTAATTAATTGATTATTGGTTAAATAGATAATAATTAATTAATTAATTATTTGTAGAACTAATTAATTTTCATGCATTAAATTAAGATTTTTAATTGATTGTTTGTTACTACTGTTGGCCAAGGTTACCTTTTGTTGCATATTATTTTTACATGCCTTAAGCTGTCTTGGATAGAGTTGTTTAAAAATATGATATGCTCTGTGAGTTGGTTTCTAAATATCATGGCTTTGAGCAATATGTTATTTGGTGATTATAAAAAGCATGTAAATTGTTAAAGTTGTGGACGAATCACTATTTGAGTGGACTGGTTCAGACTTGTTAATGAATTTGGATAATTAAATGTCGAGTTAATTATTTAGTTGGCTTGCTAAGAACAATTAATTGTTAATAAATTATTTACTCTTGAGATGTTGAATGGTTAATTAATTGTTGACTTATATGATGGGTGATTTATGTTGTTAATTAGTAGTTGAATAAATTAACAGATTGGATTAATTAATTTATGAATTAATTAATGGATGGTTTTGGGGTATTAGACATAGTGTTATACACCAATGATAAATATATAAGTATGATTGATAAACAGGTTGTGAGACAAGGGCTGAACCACAAAATACTCACTGGGTTCTAGACATGGTGTTCTACACCAATGATAAATATATACGTATGATTGATAAATAGGTTGTGAGACAAGGACTGAAGCTCCAAATACTCATTGAGTGCTAGACATGGAGTTCTACACCCATCTTGTAAACAAATAATTTTTTATGGGCCTGAGACTAATGCTCCAAATACCCATGGATTGTGAGACAAGGAATGACACTCCAAATACTGACGAGGGTGCTAGACATGATGTTCTACACCCACTAATTGACATTGGATTGTGCGTCCAATTGGTCGTACATGAAATGAATTAATGGTTAATGAAAACTGTTGTGACATAATGATTTTCGAATTGAATATGAGAAAGGGTTCAAAATTATTAATCAATTGGGTGAATCACTGTTAGTGGACGGACTCAGGAGATAATCACTATTTGAGTGGATGGGCTAAGACATAGTATATGAAAGATTGAATTTAATAACATATGATGTATTATCAAAAAAAAGTACAAGCTTGGATTCGGTCTTTACATTGATTACTTAGATGGACTTAAAGACATCTGTGGTGAGTGACTTATACGGGGGCTGTCGGGCTTAGGACAAATCAAGAGACATTCGTAATTTAATATGGTTTGAATAATTGAAAAATGAAAATATTTATGCAATGATTATTGAGTACGTAAGACAATTGTATAATGATAGTTCAGACACGAGCTGAGGGTTGAGGCAGGTACATAGGTATATGTTTTCTTTGTACTGATTACTTTATTTATACGTGTTTTCACTTGTTTTAAATTATTTATTAATTGTCAGGATTTGTGGTAGACATAGGGGGTCCCAACCTACTATGTTTTATATCTCACACCCAACTCGGGTAGCCATTTCTCTGGGGTACCTAAGTAGATTCTATTTGATTGCAGGATTGTGCTGTTTGCATTTACTCAGAAGATATGAGCAAAGGACTGAGCGGAAGCTCGGGATGCTCAAGGGGACCACCCTAAGGGATTAGAGTCCTTTTTTATTTATTTTTGTAATGGAATGTAATTAATGTTGTTTTGTTCAAATTTTTCCATTTTGGTATCATTAGAATTTCATACATGAATCTGCTGTATAATTGGAGTTGGCCAATGGTTTGTACAAGATTTATAAAATCTGCCTTCTGTTACTTTATCATTTATTAGACTTCTTCTGCTATTTATTGCTATTGTTTTTTATTTACTTTAATATACCACTATCCAACTCTGATAAGAGGTTATAGTCTCCCCACCGACTATACTTAGACCCTCACTGCTAGTCGGCAACCTCTAGCATATAGGGAGATGCGCTTGAGGTCATGTGGTGACTGGTCTAGCCATCGGTTCAGGGGTGATCTGGGTCGGGACTTTACAAAGTGGTATCAGAGGGTTTCTTTTCCATTGTCTTACTATTTTGGGGTTTGTAGGTATAAGACTAGTAATGTGTAGGTGCTTGGGTTAGTAGTCGTGCTAGGGACAGATCACCTAATGTACGGGAAATGTCCGAGTGGAAAAGGATGGGAATTGATACTTGTACTATTAGATGTTATAGTTGATATGATTCCATCTTGAGTGACTAGTGTATTTTCTACTGTTTATAGATTTTGAGAATTTTGGAAAAATAATTGTCTTGGACTAATATAGCCAGGAAGTTTCATACATGGATTATCTTAGGCACTTAGATATTCACATTTCATGCATATAACATTCCATGTAGTTCCATTAGTAGGATTCTAGCTAATTTGGATTGTGTTCCTTGGGTCCAATTCTGTGTTTTGATCTGATTTATCATGCCTCCCAAGATAGAATGTTTCAGTGATATATTTTTACATGCTTGAGTGATTATATTCCATATTATCACAGTTATTTTCATGTTTTTTTATTTCTCTATGCTTCTTTATTATATAATGCTATTGTGTTTCTGCTTATGCTATCATTATAGAGATGTTATGGATATGTGAAAGGGGTGAAAAATATAAAATGTTAAATATATGTTGATTTTGATAAATTGGAGCCAAATTCTAGTGATATGGTCTATGGGCGCCTTATCGATTTGTAGATGGACACCCATGTGTTTGAAACTTGTACAACCATAATATGTTTGAAAATGGTTACAAATGTAAAACTACTGAGTTTTGATTGTAATAAACTATTGTTGGGTTTCTTTTTGAAGAACCTATAATGATTAAATGAGACCTTTGGATGCCTCCTTTTTAGTAAAATTAATTTAGATGCTAAACTGCAAATTTATATTTGAATAACACAGAATGTTATATGAATAAAGAGGATGTATGTGATATAAAGCCTATTTTTTTCATAGTTAATTGTTTTAAAATCCAATAGACTTGTTGTGAAGATGTACTTGTGTGTCTGTTAAAATTCATTCAAATGTTAAAAGGTAGAAATTAATTAAATAAAATTCCTAAAAGAAAAATGGATTTTTAAACCTTGTGATTTCAGTTTTGCGTGCCCAATAGAGAGGGTCAATGTTTATGTTTTGTAAGGTGATAACCCATGGTAGGTAGTACCCTTATATTGTTCTAGGTTGTTAAAGTAAGTTCATCACATTGCTTAGGAGGACTTCATGGTACTTGAGTGTTATGACATGACGATAGGTTTATGCTATGACTTTTATGATCAATTTTTGATGTGGTGATTGTGGTTCAAGGAATGAAAAATGCCTGCATTAATGTTTTCTAAAAACATGTGCTGTTGAGAAGATGATATTTTCTTGAGACGTCAAGGAAAATCCTAATGTGGGTACTATAGATTTTTCCTCAATAAACATGTCGACAGGTGATTCCAAACTTTTATAATAGATTTGTTTGGTAATAGTTTGAATGATCATCTTAATGACCTTGGTTTTTCTCTTAGTGCTCTCTTCTGAACACGAAAGGCATTTCCCCTATCTTGACCTTGTCATGGAGACACTAATATATCATTGGTCTAACATCGTGCTATAGTTTAAATGTTTTGGAGCTTGATGAGTGGTTGTTATCTAGGAAGTATGTGAGATGTGTTTATTGTTTTATTTTTTTGTGTGTTTTGGAGAACAGTTGTTTTAAAATATCCTTTCGATGACTTAACATTGAAGTTTAACTAGAGGTTGGTTAATCACTTAGTTTTACAAGCAGATGGTTATGGAATGTTTTAAAGGCACGTCATCAGATAAAGGGCGAAATGGGATTTTGGGTCTGGGGCATCTTTCGAGGGAACATGTGAAACCTATTGTATTGATTGATTGAGATTCAATTGTTTTCATTAATGAGGTCCCTCTAATGGCCTAAGATATAAGATCTGTTTCGATGTTTAAGCTATAATGTGAGATTTGGTTCCGGTTTTAATGTCTTATCCATTAGTCTTGTGAAGGGTTAAAGGTGTGTTTGGCGTTGGGAATACAACACGTCAATTCTTACAAGATTAAATGACCTTGGTAGGTCAGTTGTTTTAGTAGTGGTTCTTGATGGATTTTCAGGGACAAGATGTTTATAAGGTGGGTATATTGTAATGTCCCATGTTTTTAAACCGGTTTAAACAATTAAGGTTTTTTAATATTTTTTTACGGTTTATCGACGGGCCGTTTTTTAAACAGATCTCTGGAGTTTTGTTACAAGTGTTGGAACACCCAAAGGAGTCGTTTTTGACTTGTGTAATTACCCAAAAATATTTAGTGGGGTTTACAATGAGTATTGAGAGCAGCAGATCCAAAAAATTCCACTTTAATGAATCTGTACGGGTAGCACATAGTTGCCGTCAAACCCATGCAGTTTACGCTATTTAATAAATTATTTAAATTAAATAAATAAGATTATATGTGAGATTGTGATTAATTAAAATAAAATTTCAATAATAATAATAATAAAGTTATTATTATTAATATTATTGTGGTTTTATAATTTATTGAATGATAAAAAATTAAATAAATGATGGTTGAAGAAATTAATATGGATTTTGGATTTATCGAAGAACTATTTTAATTAAATGATGAGTTTTAGAATTATTAAAGGACCATTTATTATTAAATATAGGAATGTGCTAAAAGTATTAATTTTATTATTATTATTACAATGTGATAAATTATTTTGATGCTTTGAGATTTTAGTTAAATGTTAGTGGTGTGTATCATTAATGGGAATTTAATGTGGATTTTGATATTTTCAAAGAAACATTTAATAAAATGTGGATTTTCAGATTTAATGAATCGTTTTTATTAAATAGTGGTGTTTGGTTTATCAATAATTTGAAAAATAATAATAATGAGATTATTATTATTTTAGTGTTATGAATGTAAGAATTATTATTGTTATGGAAATTAAATTAGAGGTAATGGGTTGGAGTTCTTATCATATTAATGATATTGTAATAAATTGGGGGTTTGGGTTTTCAATAAATGAAAATTCAAATAATAATAATAACGATGTTATTATTGTTATTATTGTGGTTATTTAGTTAAATAAATGTTAAAAAAGTTTAATTAAATGATCTATAGAGAGTTTTATAATTAATAATGAAATGTCTATTAAGAGAATAATGAATGAAGAATCATTTTTAATTATATGCGGTGTAATATTTATGTTAAAAGATTTTAATTGGATATTTAATGAGGCGTAATAGTAATGTGAAATTAATGAGGCTTTTCGATAACTCAAAGAAACGTCTAATTAAATAAATAGTTTTTTCCTTAATAAAGAAGTGTTTTTATTTAATAAGAGGTGTTGGGTTCTATCTAAGGTTGAAATATAAGAATAATAATAATGCGAGTATTGTAATTATGGTTTTATGAGTGGTTGTTATTATTATTAGGAATAATAATAATAATAATGGATTTTTTGGGGTTTCGTTTAATTAAATTAAAGGTCAATAAAAATTTAATTATTCTTTATGAAGTGGATATTTTTATATAATTATTCTGTGGTTATTTGATTAATTAAATAACGATGAGTTGGAGTTTTTAAATTTAATTAAATAGTATTGGGAGAATTTAATTAAAAAAACATGAACCGAGGAATTTATTTAATTAAATTTTGTGAATGAATTTAATTAAATAATGTGTAAACAAGGAGTTTTGCATTATCAAAGAAGGGTAATATTAAATAACGATTAAATTTGGGGATGAGTTTAATTTAATTAAACCATTTTAAATGTAGATATCGGGTAGTTCACGATTAGTCAAATGGTGCGGGTTAGCTGTGTTGTTACCCGGTTTCCAAAATGAATTTTTTTATATATTTTATTTTAAATAAATGAAATATTTAATAATAATATTAAAACTGATATTATTAATATTGTATTAATTGGATTTGATGATTAATGGGGGTTTTCAAAAATAATTTTGAATCATTTATTTAAAGGATAATTAATGAAGTAACATTATATTAAATGAGAATAAAAAATGTTATTATAATTATATTAAGACTACTAGTTTATCTTGGGTGTAATTGATAATTGGGGGAGAAAACATGAGGGTGGCGCACCACCATACGAGAGAAACAAGAAAAATGCAACAGGCCCCTCCTTTGAGGCGCACTAAACCCCCCTCACTGGCTTCTCTTTGCACCATCGAATCGTCCCGGTGTCTTCTCGAATATTTTCCATCTCATAAAGGTGAGTCTGTATGCATTTGTTTTGTGATTCTCATTGGATGTTTGGCTCCAGTATCTCCCTATTTTCTTGGACAAAACCCAATGGTTTGAGTTTTATTGTGTTTCTTTGTTTCTTCGATTCTAGGGACGTACAAGAGGCTCCTCTAGACCCTTTAGACCGTATTCTGGAATCTTCTGACAAAGGTGAGGTGAATGGGTTCATTTTGTATTTGCCATCATGTTTTGGGTAAGGTTATATAACTTTGGTATTGTTTCTCATCATTCAATTAAGGGTTTAAAAATTTATATGAGTCCCCGGTACCTTTTTAGAGGTGCATTGCTCCGTACATCTTAAATTCTAAGTACCTGTTTAATATTATGAATTTTATTTATAGTGTTGCAGGGCATACGCGTGAAGGTATATATATATATATCTATGTAATAAATATATATATATAAAGGGTGTGCACACGTGCGATTGCAGAACACTTGTTGACTGGTTGCCGCCTAGTATATTAATGCTCTTCAGTTTTAAAATGGTGCCACCCCGAGGTTGGGTCCCAAATCCATAACACATTATTTAAGATTTATATATTCTTTAAATAAATTGATAATGTGAGTTTTCTTTATTATGATATGTCTATGCATGACACTTTTGATGTTATTAAATAATTCCAGCTACATGAGATATATGAGGACTTGGACATGTGTTGATTTTATGCATGCTTTTCTAATTTGGTAAAAGTGACGTGATTAAACAGTTAAATTATTTGGATGGTTAGAATGGGTAATAGGTTAATTAATTTTAGAATTAATTATCATGTCATGAGTTGGAATAAAATTTTGTCTTTTACGGATTATTGATAATATTGAATATTTGATGTGATTAGAATATAAATTGGAAACTGGTAATAATTAATGGGTCAATTAATTATTACATGTTAAATGGTAAATGGTTCATTAATTTATTATTGGTTAAATATATAAGATTTATTTATTTAATTAATTATTAAATTAAATAATTTCTATGAATTAAATCAATATTGTCAATTGATTGTTTGTTATGACTATTGTCCAGGGGTACCTTGTGTTGCATATTATTTTTACATTTCTTAAAATTTCTTGGATGGAGATGTTTAAAACTATGATAGTCTATGTGAGATGGTTTCTTAATATCCAGGTTTTGTTTAACATGTTTTTAGATGATTATAATGCGCATGTAAATTGTTAGTGTCCTGGACGAATCCCTTTTTGAGTAGATAGGTTCAGATTTGTTAAAGAATTTGGATAATTAAATATTGAGTTAATTATTTATTTTTCTTGCTAAGAATAATTAATTGTTAATTAATTATTTACTATTATGATGTCGAATGGTGAATTAATTGTTGACTTATTTGATGGGTGATTTATGTTGTTAATTAGTCGTTGAATTAATTAACTGATTGGATTAATTAATTTATGATTTAATTAATGGATGGTTTTCTGGTATTAGACATGGTTTTATACACCAATGATAAATATATATGTATTATTGATAAACAGGTTGTGATACAAGGACTGAATCTCCAAATACTCACAGGTGTCTAGACATGGTGTTCTACACCAATGATAAATATACAAGTAAGATTTATAAACGAGTTTTGAGACAAGTAATGAATCTCCAAATACTCACAAGGTGCTAGACATGGAGTTATACACCTTTCTTGAATGAAAATATTGTTTTATGGGTCCGGGACTAATGCTCTAAATACCCCTGAGGCTTACGATGCAGTTGGAGTTGTTTAGTATTTTCAGTTTTTTGGTTATAGTATTTTATTTCTAGCATTGTGACTTTTATGGCTAATTTCTTAGATAGTTTTGTCATGTATCATTATATATATATATATATATATGCTATAGTTATTTTTCTATCAATCTTCCACTGTTCACCTTGTTGTATGGAATTGTGTTTCCACTATTTTTTAATATTTTTTTCCACTGTTTTACTCTACCTATGAGGGCATAGTTTCCACACTATCACACCCAAGGCCCTTTCTATAATTTATCAGCCTTTGGAATTTGGGGAAATTTGATTGAGGCCATTTGACTAACCGATTATATGGCACCTTTGGGCAGCACCTGGGTCCAGGATATTACAAAGTGGTATTTGAGAATATTTGTTTATGAATTTTCTTACTATTTGGAGCCTATAGACATTGATTTAAAGGAATAAATAGTTGGTAATATGTTGTTTTCAGGTGTATCTAACTATGTATAGGGAAAATCCCTATTACCTCAAATATTACAATTTTTCTGGTTTTGCATTTTTTACATTTGCTTTGATTTCACTCTTTGGTGATTCACTTGTTTTGTGTTGTTATCATTGATATCAGGGAGGTTCTATTTCTAGTTCAGCTAGATGAGATGAGGGTATTCCATATCACACATCATATAGACACTTTCTAGTAATCAAATTCCATGAATTTTGTTATTCCATTTAGGGTGCATTTATGATTGCATGCTGTTGTGATAGATGTTGTGCTAGATATGCATGATGTTGTTGTAGTTTTTGTCATATAATACCTCTTATTTTGATAGGGTATTGGAAATTGTAATGTTTAATTTGAATGGGAACCAAACTTTGATCCCCAAGGTGTTATGGGCCCTCTTGGATCAGAATTTTATGGGTCATGTTTGAACATTAGTTGAATTTTCTCAAATTATGATTGAAATAAGGATGCCAAACTTTGATTCATGGGAGTATGGGATCTCATGGGTTGGAATTTGTCAATCCTTGTATAAAAAATTTAAAATTTTTCTGTGTTCTAGAGGAGTTTAAGAGGTCTACTGTCCTGAAACCCAGTCAACACAATATGTGGGGTTATGATGAAACACAATGTGTTCTTAAGATCTGGAAGGAACAATTTTTATTAATTACACACCATGTACTGTATGTAAATTCCATTTAGTCTTTAAACTTTGTGGATGATTTTGTGATCCAAGAAATGAGGTTGGGAAATGTGGGTAGAACATGCCATGTACTGGGAGTACATGTCATGACAAAGAGGCCATGTATCCAGCTGTGTGACTAATGAAATAGATGTATGAAACTTAAGTTATACACCCCGTGTCCCATTCATTCATTTTGTGTAGAGTCGACCGTGTTTCAGACCATGTCACAAATGACATGGGGGGTTGGAACAGAAGGGGTACACATCATGTTTAGGGAGAACACACCATGTAGTGTTACCCACGAGAGACCTATGTGGTTTAGCCTTGTAGAAGAACTCAGGTAGGAGAGAAAAATCAAGTACATGATTTTTCATAGTAGGAACACGTCATGTGTAAGGGGGTTACATGACCATGTTGGGGAAAGGTATACGCAATGTTAAAATATTAAGGTAACAAACTGTGTAGGGGTTATACATGCAATGTACCCTTATTTTGAAAAAAACATTATTGTTCTTATTATCTTGTTCCTTCTTGAAATTATATTTTCTCTTCCATGATAATCTTGAACTGAGGTGTGCGCTCAACCTAACAGTGTCACGCCACCGAGATATCCTCTGGTTGTACACCAGATACATGGCAACTATCAAACACCAAAAATGGTAGATCTGAGACAACTAGTAGATCCTACAGTCGTGCCTATCTTGGGACCACTCGGTATACCATACATAGGTGTTGATTCACAGTTCTGATAAGGCTTCATGATTTTTATCCATACCTAGCACGAAACACTGCCTCCTACATCGTCTATGGTAGAGTTGATTCAGGTTTTTAGTAGCAACATCCTCCCACTATATCAGGGGATGGAAGACCTCAGGCTGTAGAGTCAGGGTTAGAAGCCATGCTGTATATCATAGAAAATATTGACACATCTAGAGAGGATGGTGATACTCGCAAACAACATGCATTGAGATTCATCCAAGAGATGGTGGTAAATGATATCACATGTGGTAAACCAATAAGTCATGGCTTGGTATAACTTTCGATGGACCATATATGACTATTTCTACCCATAGACCGTGAGGTCCAACTGAGCCCAAGATTTCATTGGTATAGAATAGTGCACTCATTCAGTCATTGGGTATTATTCTCGCTTCATAGAGCTGTGGTAGTTTACACCTATTCTTGGGGATGATTAGTTATTTCTACCTAAAAAATTTGGGGATTTTCTCAGACTTGACATCTGATCCCAGTGAAAATCTTTAGGTTTACTTCTGCATCTTCGATAGTCAACCAAGCCTTGATCAATGAGAATAATATGAGGAAGTATTGATCTATGAGATAGGGAAGTTTAGAATGCAGTGCTGGTAATCCTCCAATTGATAGTTGGAAGCACCACAGAGAGTCTACTCATAGAGATCCCAATTTATTGGATGCTTCTTCAGGTAGCCAAGTGGTATGCTACCAATGTGGTAAGAATGGATATACAAGATCTCACTGCCTAAGAGTCCCATTAGAGTACTGATCTTGTTGTAAGATGGGTCATCTTCATTGTTTTTTCTGGTTCGTCTCACTAACAGCTTTTGAGAGGGGTTCTTCTATGACACCATGTTCAGGAGTAGGACCGTCGATTTCTCATCTGTCAAAGAACTGGAGTTCGTCTGGCCATTCAAGAATGAGGAGGTGGTTATGGATGTGGCAGTAGTTGGTTGGATTTCAACATCATCATGGTGGATTAGCTCAGGGTAGTCAGGCCAGGTCACAGGGCCACAGTATAGGTTTTACCTTTGCATTGGAGCATACCCATAAGGAGAAGGATCCCGGTCCCTCTACGGTTATAAGTACGATTCTATTTTTCTCAATTTTACCTTATGCTCTTATTGATACAAGGGATTCCGTAGATTTATATCTGTTACGATTGTAAAGATACTTGGGAACAATAGCTTTACTTCTGAGGATTTCATGATACTAGAAACTCCATTGGGGATTATGATGGCTATTGTACATTAGTGCAAGGAGATCCCTCTTATGGTTTGTGTGGTTCACTTCTTATGGGACCTTTACATCATAGAGATGACATGTTTTGATGTAATTATAAGAATGGACTGGCTAGGCTATTTACAGGCCTTTTTCTAATGCTTTCTATGTGGAGTGAGTTTCACATCACTAGAGGGAGATTCCTTTCTACACAAGGGCGAATAGGATATCCAAGTGAGAAAAGATTGACCCAAGCATCATGGGTTGAGAGGAAATACAGAGAAGATTTCTAGATTATATATGGATGACCAAGGGACAAATCAGATGGACTTTCCTCCAGTAGGGGATCATTTTAGAGATGTCTTTGAAGAATAATTTTTAGGTATACCTCTAGAGAGGGAGGTAGATTTCAATATTTAGCTTGATCCAGGAGCAACACTAGTGTCCAATCTTTCATATAGGATGGAAACACCAGAGTTATAGGAGCTCTTGAAGTAGCTAGAAGAGTTAATGGAAAAGGGTTTCATCTAACCCTATAATTATCTTTGGGGGTTACCTATCCTATTTTCGAAGAAGGTGGATGGTGACCTCCAACTTTTGGTGGATTATTGGATGTTTAACCAGTTGATAGTCAAGAACTTATTTCCTTTACCAAGGATTATTGATCTATTTGATCATCTTCGAGGATCTAGGGTGTTATTGATGATTTATTTGAGATGTGATTGACATTAGTTGAACATTAGACCACCAGATATACCTTTTACAAACATTCGGAGATGGTATGGTCTATACAAGTATGTGGTTTTACGATTCAGTCTCACGAACATGCCAACCATTTTTAGGGAAATTATTAACCGAATGTTCAATCCTTATATTCTTTTGTGGAAGTCATGATGGATGATATCTTGGTGTACTCTCACACTCAATATTACCATGTCAGCCATCTTGAGATCATTTTGATTATAATTAAATTGAATAAATTATACACTAGCACTTAAAACGCCACTTTTGGAAGGACCAAATTTTCTTCTTTGTACATTTCATCTCAGAGGCAGGAGTATCAGTATACCCAGAGAAAGTGAGATCAATATTTCCATAGGAACAACCAAAGAATGTCTTTGAGGTATAAAGTTTTCTAGGGATGGATTGTTACTAGAAACTCTTTATAAACAAATTTTTACGCTTTGAAACACCCATGATGGGTATGAAATAGAAGGGTGCAAATAACTTGTGGATATATTCATGTCATATAGCATTTCAAGAGATGAAATGGAGATTGACATCAGAACCGATACTGATTTTTCTAGTGTTGGGAAATTATTACACCATATAAATTAATTCATTAGGTATTGGGATGGGAGCATTGCTTATGTAATGGGAAGGAGTCGTTGTGTATGGGTCTCGGCAGTTGCGGCCAGATGAGAGGAATTACCTGACACATGATCTCGAGTTAGCAATAGTTTTGTTTGATTTACATTGTAGGAGAAATTATTTTTGGGAGAGAATTTTGAGGTTTCCACTGACCACAAAAGTCTCAGGTATATCTTTACTTAGTGTGATCTGAATTTGAGACAATAAAGGTTTGTTGAGTACCTTCAGTATTTTGACTTTGAGCTATCTTACACGCATGGGAAATGAATGCATTGGATGATGTGTTGAGAAGGAGGACTCAAATACATGACGTTCAGGTGGACAGAAGTGAGTTATAGCTTATGGATCTGTTCTATCAGATGAATTTGGAGGTGCACGACAGACAGGGGTAGATATTTCTTTCTTCTGTAGCTATTACCTCCACTCTTCTTTAATAAGTGCGAATGAGGAATCAATCAGATTCTAATGGCCTAGTCCTATGAGAGAGTTTGTCAGATGTGGGCCCTACACTTGGGTGGAACATATGAGAGGATGATATCTTACGCTTTTAGGGGTGCATATGGGTGCCAAAAGACAAACATGAGGAGATGATGTAGGATTTTCATTCCTCAGTTTCGACAGTTCATCCTGGGGTCACCAAGATGTATCGAGATTTATACTGTCAGTATTGGTGGACATGTGCGAAGATGAAAGTTACTGGTTTTATTATGAGATATTCCAACTGTGATCTGGTGAAGGTGGAGAATCAGTGACTGATAAGGCTTTAATTGTAGTTATCCACTCCCTAGTGGAAGTGGAATGATGTCATGATGAATTTCTTGATAGGTTAACCATGGTCATCTTGAGGGAATGATGCAGTTTGGGTTTTCATTGGCCAACTCCTGAAGGTTGCACACTTATTACCGATCCAGGAAACCATCAATGTTGTTGAGCATGGAAGGTTGTACATCATAAATATAGTATGGTTCAGGGGGTTCAACACTATATCGTTTTAGACAGGGATTCCTTGTTTATTTCTCATGTCTGGCTGGGACTATAGAGGGCTTTGGGCACACAGGTACTTCTGAGTACATTTTAACCTCTTAAGAAAAATGGCCAGTCCGAGCGCATGATTCTGGTGTTAGAGGACATGCTTGAAGCATGAATCCTTGATTTCAGGGGCTCCTGGGAGAGACACATAACCCTAGTGGAGTTTTCCTACAATATAAATTTTCAGGTGACGATTCAGATGGAAACTTATGAGGCTTTTTACAATAGGCCATGACAATCAACCCTATATTGGATGGAGGTAGGAGATGCATCTATTTTGGGACCTCATATTGTACAGGATAGCACTGAGCTGGTGGAGTTCATTCAGAACGGGATAGATACTGCATAGCCTCGCTAGTAATCATATGTTAAACATTAGAGATAACCTCTAGAGTTCGATGTTGAAGATCAGGATTTCCTACGTGTCACACTGAGGTTGGGACACAGAAGGATTTGGAGACAGGGAAATCATTCACTGAGATACATTGGGCCATTTTAGGTTTTGGAGAAATTTATGCTGATTGGATATCTATTGCAGTTACCTCAGAGGTACTGAGCTATGCATTATGTCTTCCATGTTTCTTAGCTAAGATGTTACATTTCAAACCTCTCTCGCATTTTTCAAACCAAGGAGGTTGAGTTAGAGGTGGATTCATCCTTCGAGGAGAACCCTATATGAATTTTGGATCGCAGTACTAGGGTTTTCCATGACCGGTCTATTCCTCTCCTATTAGTTCTTTGGATGCACAAGTGAGTACAAATAATACATGGGAATGGGAGGCCGATGTTCGATTTCATTGTCTAATGTTTTTGGAAGTTTCTTATTTTCCACCCTCGGAAGGGAAATTTGGGGACAAATTTCTTTAAGGGCGGAAGTTTGTAAGATATTGGATATTCGTTTCAGGTATGGATCTTGATTTCAGGTGATTTTGAGGGAAAATAATGAATGTGAAAAAATTTTAAGTACACGCCGTGTACTCTTGAGTGCACACTGTGTACCAGGATGCTGCATGTAGCCATGTACTAGCCATGTAACGACCGAGTACATGACCGTGTGGATTGCCTAAAGTGGGGGATGGTTGAGGCATGTAGACAACATGTACATTAAATGAACACATTGTGTACTTTTCTTTTTATTTGATTAATCTGAATGGGGTCACGTCTAATCTACAAAAGCGACATCTTCTTCCTTTGTCTCGAACCGGAGAGTGGTGTATGGATGTAAATCAATGAGCACCTCCTGTTCCTCCATCCAAGATCTAATTGAGGTGGCTTAGTGGGTGTTGGATTCCCACTGGTGAGTTCTCTATTTTCGTAAGCCTCTCCTTATGATTTATCCTCTTTGTCGAGTTATCCGTAGTTGAATTTTTTTGGACTTTTTATAGATCTATTTTGTTCTAAGTTGATTCAAGGGTTGAAGATCAAGATTAATCTTTGTAAAACATCAAGGTATGTGGTTTGTGGCCTTTCGGAGTTAGTCTTTCATTTATATATACCTAAGTGCAGATTAAACATGATTCAGGTATTTCGTGACAAGGATTTGACCCCTATTATCATCTTTCTTAGATATATTGATAGATTAAGGGTTTAATTTGATATATTGTTATAGATAGAATGTTTAAAGGAAACTCTGGGGGTACATTTCTTTGTTCTAATGTTTATGACTATTTGGACCAGGTTTCCTATGAGGCAGACCTTGTTTCCTTGCCTTTTTGTTAGGTTGGAATTGATTGATTAATTGCTTCCTGTTAAATGCATGTGCAATGCATTGTATCAGCTTGGCCTTGTAGTTGTGGATATTACTTTTGGATGATGGCTATTGTTTTTGCACTACTGTATTACACAAGGCTATAATAACCTGGTGTAGTTAGACCATAAGAGGAATTTTCATTGATGGATTCCCCATATAGTCTATCATATTTTTGTTTCGAGACCAAAAGGGGGATTAACATTGAGTTCTCCCTCAGAGTTTCAATAGTATACCATTTCGAGACCACAAGAGGAAGGGAAATTGTAGGATTCCTCATAGATTCTATTGTTTATCTTTAAAATACCACATGGGGAATTGATGGGGATTGTTTCTTCAGAGAGTCTTTGTTTTGCGGTACCAAAGGGGTTAGACTGTGCATGATTTCTGAGAGGGTCATTAACTTTTTTATTAAATTGATGAAATGTAGGACCAGATGGGTTTGAATGTGAGGTCATTCTCAGAGGGTTCCTTATAATGATTGATTGGTTGGGATGAGCCATCCAAGCCCACACATAAGCTCGGAATCGGTCTTACTTGATTTTTTTGGTCTTATGAGACATTTCTTTTCTATTAAACAGTGGATACAAAGAATAGGATACATCTCGTGATTTCAAAAATCAATGGTGTGAAAAATTAAAAAATTTAAGTGATATAATTTGAAACTTTAAGATTTTTTACTTTTGAGTACTTATTTATTTATTGCTTTATTTTTCATATTTCCTACTATATATACTCACTGACAGTTAGGCATAAATCTTTTGGTGGATACCTACTAGGTTTCCTTTTACACCCTCGTTGGGTCATTATTTGGGACCAAACAGATAATATGGTTGTAAGTATAGATAAGGTAATTCACCCTTCTTCATTAGGTACTTGATGGTTTTGGATCTAGAGAGCATGGGACCAAGGTGAGTGTTGAAATTCTGTTGGAGTTGTTTAATATTTTAAGTACTTTTGTTTTAGTATTGAATTTCTAGCATTGTGACATATTTGGCTATTTTACTAGATATTTTTGAAAAGATTCATTATATATATATATGATGTAGTGATTTTTACTATCAGGCTTCCACTATTTATCATGTTGTATGGTATTACTACTTCTGTAATTGTTTACTATTTGTTTCCACTATGTTACTCTACCTATGGAGGAATATTTTCTCCACTATCACACCCAAGGCCCACACAACTTGTTGGAAGCCTATGGAGTTTGGGGAAATGATATTGAGTCCAAGTGGCCAACCAAGTTTGGGGGACCTTTCGGCAACACCTGGATCCGAGACATTACGCATATGATATTGCTAGAGTACATGAGAATAGAGATACAAGGGGTTGATGAATATTACACCAATTTTTTTTATAGATTGATTTGTATTGATGCTTTTATTAAGGATAATATATTCTTACATTTGTAAATTTTAGAATTTTTATATGTTATAAATGAAACATAGGTGCATTGGGTCACTATTTTTGGTTGACTGGATGGGGATGGAGTTTTATGAAACTCAAAGAGATGATCTCAAAGACTTTCAAGTTTATCCAAAATGATGTAATAGAGGGTATTTATGAAATAATTTATATAAAGTAATATATATTGAAATTGTGGATAAATTTATAATTTTTTTTGATTGATATCCAAAATGAGTTTTTGATATTATTTTAATTGTTTTCATATATATGATAAAATATATAATGAAATGGAACAGAACCATAAAGATTTGGTTTAGGTGGAATATTTTTTTAAATATTTCTTGAAACATATAAGTATATGGTGTTTTGGTTGATATAAAAGAATATGATATCTTTATATTTTATGTTATGAAACATGCTACATAAAGAAAAATCATATTCTGTGGGATCATAAGGTGAGGCCTGGTGATACTGTAACTCCACCCTAGCCATTCATAGTGTATGGCATGGCCAAATCACAATGATGTGATATATTATCATTATAATATATGATTATCATGGAAATATATGATATATTTTTGAATTATAATGTTAAGTGTTATCATTAAAAAAACTTATATATATATATATATATATGTTTTTCAACAATAACAATGATCATTATTTTATTAAATAGAACCACCACCTTACAGGAGGTGTCAAGGGGTCTAAAGTAATATAGACATATGTCACTGATCATCAATATTTTTTAGGATGAATCATTTGGGTGATTCATTGAATTAATTTATATGAACAATTCATGAATAATATGTTGAGGGGTTATAAAACAATTTTAACTAATAGTTTACTCATAAATTATATAATATAAAACTGAATTCACGGTGGATAATGGTGCATCCCCTAGGCCTTTATAAATAGTTAAAAATCCATAAAAATGCTATCTAAACTCTTCTTCAGTTCTTACTGATTACCTATACATGGAATTTAGCTTCTCACACCTTTTTTATACAAGAGGTACTAGTATAACATAGAAATAAAGATTATACCCCCGGTCATTGGATGATTTGGTCCAGTCCTTTGATAGAGCAAAGATAAAAGAGTTATTCTGATAATTTTTAATGATTTTATTCAAACTATTGATTAAGGATAACATAAATAAGAATATATACATAAGTTATACTAGTTCTTCATTTTTTATACATAGTTTCTGTTTCATCATATTATTCTATTGAGTTATAGTTCATTCATCCATTTTATACAAGAATCTCTGTTATTTTTTCTTTTGAAACATATAAAAAATAAAATAAACTAGTTTTTTTCTATATTTTTGAAAATAAATTGAATAAGGTTATTTCATAAATAAATATATTACTTGGTGAATCTATTTATTTTATCTTCCAAAATGGACATAATTTGGTATTGATTTATCAATTATTTTTTAAAAAACGGGTATATGATTTCAATTCATTGATGTTATTTTGTGTCAATTAGATTGATATAAATGATTTCTATTCCAAATTTGAGTTTTTATTTCGAATCACTAAAGACATGGTAAATCAATAGGTTTATGGAGTATAATTTTTTTTTATTCAACAAAACTTTTAAATCTATTTCATTTCCCTCATGAGGGAAAATATATTTGGAATAAATAATTTTTTTGATGATTGGAAGTTTATTTCTATTGATCTGATGTTATTTTTATTTGGATTACAAGTTTAAAAATTGTAAAATAAGGATATTATATATTTATAATAATTTTTTTTATATATTCATTCATACCAGTATTTCAAAAAGGTTTTATTAATTTAAAAAATATGTTGTTTTAGAATATATATCTTATATGTATGTTACTGAATTAAAACAAAATTAATTTTATAGGATATCTGATGATGGTTATTGATCACTTTATATAAGGTAATATTTGATTCACTTTATAATATTCTTAGAGAATTAATAATTTTTTATTAATATTTAATTAATTTTAAGGAAGATAATGATTCAAAATTTCTTCACCCAAATACACTTTCTTCTAGAGTATTATGGGATATATAATCAAAATGGATTAAATCATAAAATAGAATTGGTGACTATGAATTTTGAGGTAGATGATAATGATGATGAGGTCAAAGATGATGTTTTTGTTAATATTAATGGGGATCCTACTGGTGTTAAATTTTAAGATTTAAAGTTAGAAGCTATAATATATATTGAAAAAGTGGTAGCAACTTATGAAATTATAATTAATGTTGGATATATTGAGACAGATAATGGAACTACTATGTAGAAGGAAGATAGAGATGTTTCTAATGGATAACATAGATAATATTTTAAATTTAATGTTGAAACAATACCATTTCTAGATAGTTTAGGATTAGAAAATATTCAACCTCAAATTATTGATTTTGAGAACTATTATATATTTTTATATTGAAGGTGAATGTAAAGATATTGATAAAACAATATCTGATTATGGTTGTGTAAAAAATTAATTTTTTTTTTACAAGAAATGATTATAAAGATGTTAAAAAATATACTAAGGGGAATTCAAAAATTATAATAAATTCCCATGATAAATCTATTGAAATTGGTGAAAATAAAAAGTATATAGAGAAAAAATATATTAAAAATGAAATAGTTTTAGTTTAAAATATTGATCTTGATAATGTTGATCATGTTAAATAAATAAAATATTATGGGGAAGATTATATCAGTGATATACCCATTAACTTATTATAATTGTGATGGATGGGAATTTACACTCACCCATTGAGGAAGATTAATTTTTTGATGAAAATATTTATTAATTTACAACATTAGTATTTTTTGATAACCAATAATAGAAAGATGAGATAAATGATTTAAATAATTGTTTAATGGAATATGATGTAGAATTATAGGATAGCAATTATATTTTTTTTCAAAGAGATGGCTTTTGGAGATAAAATCAAATATTGTTTAGATTTCTGAATATATTGAATTGAAGTTATTAATTAATTCTTAATAAAAGTTACAAAAAGTGAGTAAACATATGTAGAAAATAATTTATGAATTAATGATTGAATATTTATGAAAATAAAGAATCAATTGACTGATTTAGTTTTAATTTATTCCATTTATTAAAATATAAAAAAAAATTACATATGATTGTGTACCTTTGGATAATCTATTCGGATTGAAGAGAGGGTTCATTGAAGAAATGAAAAAAAATAAATCTACCAAAGGTATTTGATTATTATCTTTGTATATTTTTTAATATAGTATATTATTATGGTAACAAAATTCAAAAGAACTTATAAATATTATATGATGTTTTTATAGAAATTCAATATGATATCAAACACATTAAAAATATATATTATATTGATTATAAAATATTTGTATCTAAATGAGAATTTAAATCTAAATTTGAATTTGAATATTCTAAAGAAGAGGAAGAGAAGAATATTAGAAATTTGGTAAGTGATAGTACTTTAGAGTGGATTAGATACATAGTTAAATATTCTGATAATTCAAATAAAAATACCAGCGATTAAAAAAAGTGAAACTAAATAAAATTATATTAGATATTTTTATTGTCTCTTAGACACTATAAAGATAAGTTAAATGAGTAATGAAACAGAATTTTAACTAAATTGAATGAAAATATGGGCCAATTTTCTATTGTTTTTAGGGATATAAATGAAATGAAAATCATGAACTGTTTTATTTATATGGATTAGCAAAAGCTATTTTGTAATTATGGAATTAATTAGGGATCACATTATGAATTGGTTAGAAATTTTTGGGCATGCATTATATGAATTAATATAAAATATAGGTATTATTCTATAAATTTATGCAAATAGTCCTATATTAAAAGATAAACTATCATAATATTTTGGACATAACATGTCATTTCATTGATATTCCAGGAGTGATAAAAATTATAAATGGAGAAGAGATATAAATATAGTACAGAACCCTCTTGTTACAAATTAGTATATACCTACTATATTCCCACCTGATCCAAAAATTATATAGTCACATATTCCCAATTATAAATTTTGGTAAAAAATTATGTAGATCTAAAATCATTATATTCTAAAGCTTTATATTCAAAATTCTTCAAATGTCTAGATAATTGATTCCATTTTTTATTACATTTTCACTGTGTTTTATAACTGTGACTTTTTGTTTTATAATTCATTTATTATTTTTTAATGCATGTTTCTACCAAAACATGATTCATTTTAGTGTTATATTAAAAAAAAATCAATAATTGTTAACAATTAATTATGTGATATATTTATAATAATTTCATTTTGATAAAACAAAAATGGTCAAAGAGTTTTTGAAAAAAAAAGTATACTTTATGAATTCCAATTACATAATCTGTTTGAATTTTAATTGTAGAATTTATAAAATTTTTTGATTATATTTTATTTATTGTATGATCATCAAAAGGGAAATATTGTTGGTGAGTTATGTTTCTTTATCATTAAATATAACATATATTATGTTCTGATTATCATAATACCAAATTTTATTTTACAAATGATTTTATGTGTTATGAGATATTTATTATAGATATTAAGAGTTTATAAATTATTATTATTTAATATCTTAAGAAATAATCATCATAAAACATTTAATGTTATTTTTTAAAAGAACACAGACTTACATAAAAATTAGTCAATATTGTATAATCTGTTCAACATAGGACATACATTTAAATAATGTAATTTCACAAAATAAAAATACTAACATATTTAGTTTACAATTTTAAAAAACCTATAAATGATATGAATTGAATAATATTAGAAGAGATTTTATAAGTATATAATATTATGTAGTAATAGTTTATTCATACCTGATACGTAAAATTTGAAATATATTTTCACATGATAGTTTTTTAGTAAATCATAATAACATATGAAACTATTTCTATTCAATGTTTAATTTTATATAAAGAATGATTTATTCTAAAATGAGTTCACATATCCATCAGTTCACATTTATACATAATAAATGTGAATTTCATCTTATTAAGTTTATTTGTTGTTTTAAATATTAGACAAACAAAGAAGACGTGTTTATCTATAAATAGTTTGAAACATTTATATAGTTTCATTGAATTTATAGGGTGTTGATTTATAGTAAAGATTTAATTAACATTGGAATCAATAATTAAGAAATGAATGAAATTATGAAAGGGATAACATTGTTATTATTGATGTTATTATCAATGAAGAACAAGAACCTCCAATACATTGTAAAATCAATTATTTTTAAGAGATAAAAATGGTTTTTTTCTTCAGTTTTATTCATTATTCTTACCATTATAAATGTTCATAGTGATGTGACATAGGTCATAAGGGTGTTTGTGGATTGTATGGAGTCTAGAGTCCATATGTTTAGAGAAAAAATGTGGTTTTCAGGGATTGTTTAAATCCTGTGGGGGGAATTACAGTGTTCTACCCAGGGCCACCAAATTTGACTAAACCAAGATTCCCATGCCACATGGACATGTGACTTGTATCAGACACATGAGAGGAGTTTTTACATGGGATGTGAATAGTTATACAAACCATTCACCTAGCAGTGTGATGAGTGATACCTGAATAGATATGAGTCCACGATGTACACATGATTTGATAGACCATGGGAGGGGCATATTCTTGGTAAGTAACTACCACACATTTGGAACATAGTTTGAAAACCCATGCATCCTAACCATGAACCTCTTTAAATTTGGAAAAATGGATTCTTATACCCACAAGCCTTTAAGTGAGCACTCTTTTTTTATTTTCCCTTCCATATAGAGAAACTCCCTCTAATATTAAATCTATATATACCTATGCTAGGATTTGGGGTAGGTCATCTAGACAATCCTGGAGTAAAAAACATTCATCTTATGAAATGACCCTTTTATTGATACATGTTTATATGTTCAAACCACCCTCTAAGTTATCTTGGACTGATTCTTATGTTAAGATACCACTTAAAATAAATCAGAGTTGGGGGAATGACCACCCCATTCGAGTTCTAGGTGATAAAAGGTTACACCCTATTACTAAATATCATGATAAATGAATGGTAATTCAACCCTTGTCTTACTTACAAGCATTGACGAGATTATATAAATATGATGTACATGCATGGTGTCCCTTCTATTGGGATTCTCAAGCATGAAGTCCCTTATATTTATGATACATGGTCTTAGAATACCTTTTATTTATGATACCCAGGAATTGATTTCCTTCTACTTTTGATACTTGGTCATGGAGTCCTTAATAATATGTGATACATGGGTATGGTGTCCATTATCATTCGATGAGATTCATACTACTACCCATTGACACATTAGTTACACCTTGGGTCCTTTCTAGTAGTAGTACCAATATATATTGATATAAAAATCACAATTTATATATTCATTATACATGTATATATATGGATAATTTTTTAGAGATAATCTAAAATTTGATAGAACAGGTAGTGCTAGCCAAGTGTCTTTTAAGATCCAGAGATGACATGTTTAAATTTTACATCTTTTTTTCTTCATATTGTTATACATGCACATATCTCATTTCATATACATCAAATGGATTTACTAAACATCATTAGTGGTGGCCTACTAAGTATATCTCACTCTATATTTGAGCTACTTATTGGTACCCAAACAGAACTCGTGCATATCTTTAGGGAAAAAGGGAATCCTTCAGTTGTAGATGAATTATTGTCCATATAAAATATAGTATAGGAAAGGAGGATTGAGCTCAGATTTTCAATTATAGCTGAGATTGTTTTTTATTTTTTCTATATTTGTATTTTTTTTATATATTGTTGAAACCATGTTAAATTTTTTTTATATCACATCACATGAGAATTATTTTTTATATGTTTTGTTTCTACTTATGCCTATTTATTTTATTTGGTGAATTATTAGTATTCCACGATTAATTGATTTTTATTGATCTCACGGTTCACATTTATTAGGTACCATTATGCTACACTATAATCATGGTGGTATATTATTCCCACCATACCATCATAAACCCCTGATACTGGTTGGAAACCTATAGAATATCTAGATGTGAAATTGATGTCATGTGGCTAGCCAGGCGCAATCAATTATGAGTGAACCGAGCCTGGGATGCTACAAAGTGGTATTAGACCAACTTATTTTCCTTTTGCATTAACGTATGGGTATTAAACAAGAGTATAGAAATATATTTTAATTTTTTAATGTGCCTATGACTGGGAGTAATTAACCCACATACAATGAGAACCCAAATTACATAGGACGGGTTATTGGTGTTTTGGTTTGTGTGTATTACAATTTTTTGATTTCACTATTGGTTGACACATATGTTTTGTGATGTTATTATTATTGATATTATTATTATTTTTTCCAGGTATGGAAAAGTGGAATCATCTCATGAATCATTATAGTAACATGAGGATTCATATTCCATGCATTAGGCTATAAAATATATTTATACCTTGTCGCAACATTTTATATATTGCTTATTATATTCACGAGTTCTTTCATTGTTATATATTTAAATATGATAATTCGTCTTGTAATGATAAAATAATTGAATTAATTAAATTCTTTGAATCTATCTAAATATTATTTTACCATATAGATTGACGATGGAACCTTAATTGACTAATAATTCCATGTTTGGGCCATGAACCATTACTTCCATGGGATGAAACATTAGTTAATCTGATTGGTTGAATAAAAATTATTATTCATGAATCTTGTACTTATATAAATTTTGAATGGTGACTCTTTAAATCAAATAATTTTATATAAACTACTACATCTTGGAAACATATGTAAATTTCTTATAAGTATGATCTTAATCAAATGTAAAATTTTAAATAAAATGGTTACCATTAAATGAGGATGATAATTGAAAATTAGAGGGCACTTTAATCTATACCTTTAAATTTAAACTCTGTTGAACAAAACAAATGATATGTTAAATGTGACCGTTACCCTGACCCTACCATAGTAGGGGGATATGGGGAATGTCTTAGGTGACTTCTATGGAATTTTATATCACCTAAACTTTGTCATTAGAGAATGAAGACATGGTGAATCACTTATAGGAAGGTTTCATACCTATCTTGTCTTGTTATAATGATATCATCTATTATTAATTCTTATTAGAGGAATGTGTTTAGAACTGTAGACATATGCCTCTATAACATCCTCAACACATATTCTTGGAGGGTGGAAATGACCATGCTGCAGTGCTGGTTCGACCTGATCCACCATTATTACCTCCTATAATTCCACAAAAGAAACCCCCTATTATTCCTCCACTGAGTGAAAATGCATAATTTTGAGAGATATTATTAGGACTCATCTAGTATGTACAATAAGCTCTATGTCCTTCCCCTAAAGTGGTATATTTGATGTGATAATTATAAAATCATTAACATCCCACCTTTTTAGGGGATATTGTTTCTTAGCCTACATAATCTTGTATAGAGGCCATGATCTCCATGTTCATGTATTTGGGGAATCCTCTAGAGTTGAGGGTGAAACTCACTACCTATATGCTTTATCACTCTACTAAACATTGTTGGGATGTTGTCTCTCAGGCTAATGATCATCAGGGTATGGTTTGGGAAGAATTCTAAATAGTCTTATATAACTAATACTTTTTGCATACATTGTGAGAGAACCACATTAGAGTGTTTATACTCATAAAACAGTGAAATATTTTGGATATTGAATTTATCTCATTTTAGGTAGCTTTATAATTTTTCACCAACACTAACTGGTGAAAAGCTAATGACTATGAGATGGGTTGAACATGGGCTTGTGTTTGCTATCCTATTGTAGGTGAATTTTTTTTCAATTGACCACCATATTAAGGATATTGAATCGGAGCTTAATATTTTAGTGAAACCTAAGGGAAGTTGATGGTGTGAGCTTGGTAGGTTTCATGCCAATATAAAGAAGATGTTATTTTAGTGGCATGAATAATCCATTATAGTCTTTAATGGGGTTGGAAATAGAAAGATGACACATACTGATAGTTATGTGGTGTTCCACCAGGGAGGAATTATAATGACTATGAAACCGCATCATCCTAGAGATCCCATGTAATTATAAGGTTTGGCAGTTTCAGGAATCCATAGTGTTTCTGCGGGAATCTTTCTTCTGTGCCTAGTAAGAGAGGATCCATATTAGGCCCACCATCAAGATCAGTGGAACCTCTCTAAGAAGTTAGTTGAAGTACAACCAACCAATTTGGTTGAGAATGTGGTCATAGATGAGGTAGTTAGGATCCATAAAGCTTCTATCACTAGAAAATACCTCCTTAGTATTTTTAGGTTTCATCTCAGTGATGAAAATCTCGATATATATATTCGAAGCATTACCCACTCTTGAGAACAAGAGAATCAGACCTTCTATAGTTAGAGTTAGAATTCAAGTAGCCTCCACTTTTGATATCATACTAATTTGATATTGGATCTACACACTATTGTGTGTTTTTAAAATTTATGGAATTTCATGACCTAGAGTTAAAAAAATTAATTGCTCTGTTGAATATCCTCTCACCATTAAGGGTTCGATCATCTATTGTGCACCTGTTCGAGGAGTGACCCCTTGAGAGAGGTGGACAATGAATCATATAGAACCTATTTTTCATAGAGATTAAACGTTTCGATTTCACACTCGATATGGATTAATTAGTGTATTATATTGATCAATATTATTACTACCATAGCAGGATATCTTTTACATCACCCAAGGGTGGTAATGACATTCATAAGCGTTAATGGGATGTTTTAGAGGGTTGAGATTGACTCGGATATCATGGATTGGGAGGAGAGACAATCGACATGGCTCATAACTTTATGAGTGATGAAAATATGGAATGTAACGATTTCACCCCTATGGTGGATCATTTCAACGATAATTTCCTTAATGAAATTTCAGGATTAACATTTGTGATAGAGGTGGATTTCACTATCGAGATTGTTCTTGGAGCATCGCCATTTTATATTCCTCCTTATATGATGCACCTATAGAGATCTATGGAATCAAAAAGTATTTTGAAGAAATAAAAGATAAGGGTTTCATAAGAGGCAATACTTCACATTGGGGTTCACCAATCCTTTTCTCCTAGAAATGGGATGGAACACTTTGGATTTTAATGGATTAATATTGGTTGAACAAGCATACACTTGTGAACCTGTATCAACTATCTCATAAATATGACCTATTCAACCAACTCCGAGGAGAGACAATTTTATCCAAGATCTTATTATATTCTAGCTACTATCAGGTCTATGTGATGCCATCAAACATACCATATATAATATTCTATAGTATATATGGCATGTATGAAAATTTGGTTACACCTACTGGTGTTATGAATGTGCCAATAGTTTTCTTGTCTATGATAAATCAGGTTTTCTACCCATATCTATATTTATTTGCGGTAATATTCCGGGAAGATATCTTGGTGGACTCTCATAATTGATATGACCATGTAAAATATCTTGAGATAAGGATGAATACGAAAATAAACTGCGATCTGTTTGATAATGTCACCAAATTCCACTTTCAGATCAATAAGGTTCACTTCTGAGGTCCAATCATCTCAGAGGTAGGAGTATCTATTGACCCAAAGAAGGTGAGCGCTATGATTTCCTAGAAAAAATGCAGTAACATATTTGATTAATGAAGATTCTCCAGGATTATTTTTTATTACATGAATTGTTTAAAGGAATTCTCACACTAATAATTTCAAACTATAGTCTTGTATAAGAAGTGTTTCAACTTAATATTGACAGAATACTTTGAGACAACCCTTAGGAGTTGAATGCGAGAGTGACTTTAGGGAATAATATGATTCATCTAGAGTATGGAAGAGTATAAATTGGTTATTATAATTCATCATGAATCAAAATAAGATCCATTATTATGAAGTAGGAGTGAGTTATGGTGTATGGGACTCATTAGTTGAGGGATCATGAACAAAAAAACCTAACACAAGACCTTGAGTTCGACACTATTTTTTCACGTCATTTAATGTTAGAGGGATTAAATTAATGGATAACTTCTTTTGTTTTATATGGACCAAAATTGTCTCAAATATATTTTAAAAAATCACGACTTGAATCACCAATAGTGAATGTGGATTTAATAACTACTACTTCCAAATTTGTTCTTTTCTATATGTTTGGTAAAGGGAATGACATTGAAAATTTCTTGAGTACGTAGAATCAAACCCAAGAAGTTTAAGAGGCTAGAATTTAGTGGTAGATAATAACCATTTTTTGGTGATGAATTGGATGGTTCATGACCATCTTGGACTATTTCTATTTACATCCATATAAGTGATCTCTTTACTTATAGAGAGAGTCAAGATGAAATAACTATCTTATATTGAGGTCTTAGTCTTATGGGGGAGCATTTAAAGTGATTACTTTCCACCTATTTAGTACATTGATTAAAATGAAATAATTCACATTCATGAATGCATAGAGGTACCTACAAGAATTTGAGATGAGTTTATATGAGAATATCATTCATCTATTTGGTAAGTACATCATGGTTTATGTATCATAACATAAAATACCAATAAATGTGGGTGAGGATGAAAAGGGAGATCAGTCAGTTTGTTAATCAATGTTACCTCTCCGTAGTTAAAGAAAAAACATGAAATACCATTAGAACTTTTACTTATGTTACATATTTCTAAGGGGAAGTCGGATGATGTCAACATAGATTTCATAATGTGGTTTTCTAGATCACCTCAGGGTATTGAGGCCATATGGGTGATCATAGAAATATCAAAAAAGATAAATTATTTCTAAACCATTATATAGATATTTTAAATGGATGGGTTTAGAAGTATATACATTAATGATATTAGATACCACCTTGTAGTTCCAGGTTCTATCGTATCATACAATGATGCTCGCTTCATGTTGCAGTTCTGGTTGGGGATGTAGAGGGAACTGGGTTCATAGGAACATATAAGTAAAACCCATGACCCATAGATTGATGGATGGTCAGAGAATAAGATACTAGTTTTGGAGGACATCCAACAATAATGTTTCCATGACCTCAAAGGTTCTTGGAAAAAACATTTAACTCTAACTGAGTTTTTTACAATAACAGCTTGTAGGCGACCATACATATGGATCATTTTGAGGTGTTATATGATATGTCATTCTATTAAATTAAAATATGACTACAGGTAGGATATGAAATTATATGAGGTCCTCATCTCATTCAGGAGACTTCAGAGTTGGTTCAACATATTATAAGTTATATTCCTATAGCTCAGTCTAGGAAGATGTATTATGCTGATCATCACCACCAACCACAAGATTTTGAAGTGGGAGTCTATTTTTTATATAATTTTCACTTGTATATGGAAAGAGAAAAATTAATAAATAATGGAAGTTATCACCTTATTGTGTTTTCCACATTAACTTTTTAGAGAGATTCGATCCATTATCCTATTAGGTGGCTCTACCTTAGTGGTATTAGGACATTCACGAAAAGTTTCTAATAATATAGCTTCACCATTTTTAATCAGAAACATCCCATTTATTTGATCTTGAGGATATTGAGTTGGAATTAAATTCAACAATTGGGGATCATCTGATAAGTATCACTGATCACATCACAATGACTCTCTGAGGTAGGTCAATACCTCTAGTTTCATTTCTATGGAAGAACGAACATGAACATAATAAAACCCAGGAGTGGGAAGCCAACCTATTTTTTCAATGGATGAAAAATTTCTTATATGAGGCTATACCACCCATAGAAGAGAAACTCATGGACTAGTTGTTTTAAGGAGGAAAGTTTGTAACATCATAGCTTTTGAAATAGGTACGTATCAGTTATTTTGAATTTTAATATTTATTCTTACCCTTATAAATGTTTTTAGTGAGGTAAAAGAGTTTAAATAGTGTAAAATTATTTTCTGAATCTTGGATCCCAAACATTTACAAGTAATTGGTAGGCTACACAATTAGTAGAAATCCCGCACCCCAGTCTTCACTGTTTGTTTAAAATGTTCGGGTTAGTCTAGTGCTCTACCAAGGGAACCATAGTTTTACTACACCATGATACCCATCCCGCTTATCCTTGTGACTTGTCTTAGACATGTGAAAAATGTATTTTCCATGATTTTCTCATGGTTATCCTAACTGTGCACCTAGCCATATGAGGATTCATACCCAAGAATATTCAAGTGCATAGTTTGTGAATTTGTTGATAGACTATGCTTATAGACTGCACAAGGGGCCAATACTTATGTGGTTCCTACCACATTTTTGGCATATATTTTGGAAAAATGTTTGCCAACCCCTATTACACTTTAAAATTTGGTAAATTACATTTTACCATATTTCCTTCAAGACATCCCACCTTTTTCCTTTTCCTTCCCCACATAGTATCTCAATATCTTGTTGGATCTCTACACACCTTTGTTAGGCTTCAGGGTCACTCATCCCTCCATGCTCAAAATCAACCACCATTTGTCCCATTGGATTACCATGGTAAGAGATTATATTTTATTCCTTCTTTTCTTGGTTTCACTCACCTTCTTCTGTGCTATTTTTGGAATCAAATATTGTGCCCTATTTTCATGTAATTTGTTTATTTTGAAGATTTATTCCATTCTAGCTCAACTCAAATAATGAAAGTGGAAGACGAGTCAACTAATAACCTCAGTTAGGTTGTATTATAATTTTCCCAAAACATGAGTCATATTATTACATTCTCTTTTATGCTCCACACTATAAATTGTGGGAATTTCCTTAAAAGAAAAAATTTCATTAATTTAATTTGATACACATGTTAGATATGTCCCATGTACTCTTGGTTAGGGTTGAAGGTCACTAAACACGACAAGTTACAACCCTTACGGTGTTCTTATGCAATACACCTTTTAAATATAAATGTTAATATGGACAAAACACATTCTAAGTGGTCTTGGATTGATTCTAAAGTGAATAAACCACTTAAATTAAATGGTAGTGGGTGTTATAACCACCACATGGGACTTTCATGTGGTCAAAGGTTACACCAATATTATAAATTTCAGGAAAAATTAATTTTAATTCAACCACTATCTTATTAAAAAGCATTATAAAACTTATATAAATATGATATATAGTTATGAAATCTCTTATATTTTTTATACTCATGTATTGAATCACTTTTATTTTCGATACTCAGGCATGAGGTCCTTCTATTTGTGATACTCAAGTATTAATCCCATTCTACTTTTGATACTTGGGCATGGAATCCCAATTAAAATGTGATACATGGGAATGGAATCCCTTAAAATTTGATGAGATTCATAGTACTACCCATGGATGCATAACTTATGGAGTGATTCCTAGATAGTAGTAGTATCCATATATACATGGATATAAACATCACTATGTATTTCGACTATATATATGTATAAATATGTATACTTGTATAGAGATCATCCATCTTATAATGATGTTTGTAGTGTTAGTCTGCTTTCTTTTATGAACCAGAGGTGACATGTTGTATGACTTTTTTCACATTATTATACATGAAAATTAATCATTTCATTTGAACCTATTGGATTTAATAGACACCATTGGTGGTGACATACTATTTATATCTCACACCTATTTTGGGCCACCTATTAGTACCTTAATATAACCAATGGATGTTGGTCGTGACCAAGGGAAGATTCAGGATTTGGATGATTGATTATCCTCTTTGGATGTAGTACAAGAGTAGAGGACCAAAAATATTCTTGTGATGCTAGTGGGGATAGTTTTTGTCTTTTTTAATATCTTGATGTATATTCATGTACCCCTATTTTTTTTATATCACATGAAATGAGTATCATTTTGGATATGTTCTCAATCAGCTAATTCCTGTCTGTTTTTACTGAATGACTTATTATTATTCCACAATTGATTGATTATCGTTGATTCAACTCTACACCTTTATTAGATACTGTTGTTCTATAAAATTATCATTTGTGTATGGTATACCAACCGTACTATATAGAACCCCTCTACAAGTTGTTATCTTCTGGTTTATTGGGATAAACACTTGAGGTCATGTGGATGGTTGATTTTGTTTATTTATGAGTGAAGCGGTTCTAGGAAACTACATAGGGAGAATGGTTACCTAATTTTAAGTAGAGGTCAATGAGTCTATTTCCTCAAATTTTTAAAATTCAAATTATTATTTAAGCTCCTTATTGTATTAGCGAAGAAGAAAATGGCGTTACAATAAATATACATATTATATTATTAAAATATTTTTTGAAAATTATTAAATTTTTTATGTTTTAAATATTATTGTTTTAAAGACTAATATTGAAAAATAATAACAATATGTGATATTTTTTTTGAAGTTATACTTTCCTAAATAATATTCTATTGCTTTTGTTCATATTCATAACTACTATAAGTGTCAAATTTGATTTTCTATAGAAGGATTTTTTCAATTGTTTCATATAACCTTTTTAAGCATGATGATGTGGTAAAAATAATTACTTATATTTGTTTTTATGCATATACTTCAAAAAGTAAGTGTGATTTTATGTCCAGGTGGAAGGTATTATTATAAGAGCGCATCTGAATGTTTGAAATACCCAACCTTGTTCATTGATGAGTGAATATTATGATTTTTTCAAAAGGCCTCCTATAGGAGTCCCTATATGATAGAGATGGTTGACTAGTATTGGGACTGTATGCTGGTATAGTGGGGAGAATATAACCCATAAATCAAAATCGAACATTGAAAAAATGAAGGAAAAACATAATCCATCTCGATATATAATAATAACTGAAATTATTAGAAAAATATAATATATAGATAATATCATCATGATACAAAATATTAACCAGGAAAAACATATTATCCAGCATACAAACAACCCCAGTATAGAAAAAAGGAATAAAATAAAAATAAAAATATCATCGAGAATCTTGAGAACTAGAGAAATATTATACTCCCATGCTCCAACCTTAAAACATATCAAGAATCTAATGGAGGTAAATTTAATTCATCTTTATTTTTATAAATGAAAACTTTCAGGGTACCAAACTACATCCAGACTAGTGTGTGAGTAAAAATTATTAGGCCACCAAAACTATTGTTTAATTCCTGTAAAATATTTTTTTACAAAATATAATATTATAAATTTATTTTTAAAATAGTATAGTAAATAATATAAATCATGTTGAGATTCATCTACATATGGGAAACATAAATGACCATACCTAATTCATCCTAAGCTAGATGTCTCTAGACATATAACATGAAAGTAGTCTGGGGACCCAAGGCTAATAGACCAAGATTCTATAATTTGTAACCCAAAAAAAACCATGGTACAATTCCTGTAATTTCTATATAACACAAAAAAATTTAATCCATGGAATACCCATGGAATTATGGACTTTGTATGTCCATCTAACATAAGGATCAATGTGTGATGTTGGAATATTTTATTTTCTAGAATACAAGCGATAAATAATTATAATTCTACACTTATGATTCTCTAATTGAAGAAAGGAAAAATATCCAAATATATTAGGTAGGTATTCATTGGAATCCAAGGGGATGAATAAAGTCATTTTTTTCTGAGGTAATCAACCCAAACATGGGAGATCATGCCAATCATTCTATATTTTTTAGATATTTAGTTGAATCTGCAATGTAAATCCAATTAATTCATATAAGAAAGAAATTTACCAAACCTATAGTGGGTATATGACTTATCCTTCTCATCTAGGAATCATGTGGAATCTTATGAGTTTACCTATGGAAATACATGTTAGTAACCCAAGTCATTCTCATGGTGCACCATACCATTAATGGCGTGATCCGGTTCTATAATTAACAACCAAGGAATACAACAAATTATTCATATGAACCATCTAAGTATCCATGTTATTTCTTAATTTAATTAGTATGGGTATCTAAATACAATTCCAAGTGAGGTGTTCATGCCATTTCTCAAAACAATTAATTCAATGACAAGATTTCACTTATAAGTGTCAATATAATCACCCTATGGGTTGATTATTTTACATTGAAATAAGTGTTTTTTTGAAGGCCAGCTGAACACAACCTAGGGGGTGTTTTGGTTTTTATTAATCTATGGTTTTTTGGAGTTTAATAAACACACCCTAAATGGATAGTTTGAGTTGAGGTATTTACCCTTCAATAGAGTCTATGGGTCATATAGAATGTCTAGGTCGGTATTTAGTTGACTAATTAGGGGAATTTGAATTTTAGGGGAGATGCATTGAATATATGACATGCTACATAATGATATATTTTATATGTGATGATACTTTTAGGGAAATACATATAGTCCACCTACACGTACCTTTTTAAGACTCCACATCCGGTATTTTTCTCATATTTGGGCTAAAATGATAGAAATTGGAAAGCCATGAAAATCTATAAAATAGTGTATTTATGTCTAATATTGTGGGAGATGTTTGGATAGAAAGAGAGTGTGAAAAAGGTAACATAGTGTTAGTTTTAACTTGGTTGTTATAACATGATATGTGACAATTATATTAGAGTCTCGATGAGGATATCCACCAAATATTGAGTAGTGGAGGAAGGTGATGTTCAAGGAGGACAACACAAACATACAAGAGAAGAAGGTCTAAAATTAGTTTTTTTTTAAAGAGTAGAAATTAAATTCTTTCATTTTTAATAGAGGGGATGTTTTGGAATCTTGGTTTCCCAAACCATGTGCCAATTATGCGTCCCTACTATCTAGGAGCACCAAAAACCACATAGTAATGCACACAATCATTAAAACCCTGCACAAACCATTTGAATTGAATATATAATAAATTATAGAGATCAAATGATATCATGGACCCATTCATAGAATTTATCAGACCATTCTATTTCTCTTTCCATACTACATGGTTGGGTTTTATGTTTAACACAAATTATGAACTAATTATACTCCTTATACATCTTCACTAAAACCCAAACACTAGGTCACAAACCTTCCCATGTACACCTAGAACCTCCCAAATAACTTGGGAAGTATCATTAAGATAACAACACGGGGATTCGATAGAAAATTTAATGTTTCATGATGATGGTGTAATTATCTTCAAACATCAGTCAATAATTTTTCCCCTTAAAATGCATTACAACGGTGACCATGGGGTTTCCTCATGAAGAGGTTATAGGATAATTCATTAGAATGAAATTTTTTTAATTTATTTTTGTTAAATTTCAGAATCAAAATATTGAGATAAATGTTTTAAAATATGTTAAATTAATGAAAATCATAATTTAATTATAAATCTACATATGTGATTAGAAATCAAAAGAAAACATAATTGGATAAAAAAACAAAATAAAGAAATAGAGGAAAAACATCTTTCTTTAGACCCTCCCTTTATCCTTTTTCAATTGAATTATCAAATTATATTTCCCAATAATCAACCCAAATTACTTTAAATGATCTCAAATATTCACTAGAAACTGTATAATGACCTCATATATGGGCGTTATTTCTCTTCTTAATGTGATTGTGTTTCCCAAAGACATCATACCAACTAAAACTAATTCATATATTTTTTCCCAATGGGGAGACCTCACCCAAATTAATTTAAACTATATGGAAATTATTTTACATTCATAAATTTATAAATATTCAATAATAAAATAGATCAAACTAATCTCAAAAAATAAAATAGATCTCCTTTGATAATGAATACTATTTTCAGAAAAATATAATAAGAATACATTAATGTACCAAACTCCAAAGGGAATGAGATTTGGATCCACACTTCCCCCACCACTTAGTGTCTAGACCTTTTATCCTTTATTTTATTCATGAAAAGCTCTTATCCTACATCATATATTCTTCAGAATAGATCACTCTCTCAATGAAATAATCTTTTTAAATGATCATGAAGATGGAAAAATAATGATAAAGAAGTGTGGAAATATTATCTAATGAACTATTTCTATGATTTCTCAAATTAATACATCTTCCCATACAAATCTGCATCTAGATTATTATAAATACTTATTTGAAATTTATTCTTTGTTAACCCTCCATTTTTGTGATGATTTGGACAAATAGTGGAAATTTTATCAATTAATTATTGAAGGAACCCTTTTCTATCTGAAATATCCTTTTGTATTCATCTAATTTTACTTATTCAAAGAAAAGTTCAATTAGATTATTTTTCCTTCAAACTAATCATAAATGCACCTTATTTTTCATATTTCATATCTAGGAATCATCTCATTTATTGTCTTATAGATTGATTTATGCCTTAATTAATTAGGTTGTTTCCATTCTTCAATCCATAAAAAACATTCCACAATGACTGATTGAATTGGGATTCATATTTCTAAATCAATAATTTGAACAATATAAAAATATATACCATATGAATGTAATATTCTTAAATAAAAAATTAATCCTTTTAGATCAATATATAAGATGATATACTTAAAATAAAGAATCTATTAAAAAAAGTTAAAAATACATAATTTTTAAATATTCAATTTCAAGCTCAAAACATCCCAAAAATGATAAAAATTGTTTTTAAGATAAAATTGATAAATTACTAGTGTCCGAATTATTGAAAAAAACATTAAAAAAATTATAAATATTAGATTTATCAGTTTTATACCTTATTGATAAAAAAATCTTACAACCTCCACTACTTAAGACAACGCATCCCAGAGTTTCACTTTTGAGGGAGGTTAAGTTGCATTTGAGAATAATTCAGGCCACTGAGTATATAAATCGGAATACTGTCACCGTTTATCAAGCTCGTTATGGTCATCTGACCAAATCACCTAAACAAAAGCTACCATTATTCTTCATATATTTTATGTTTTACGTTCGATCATATAAAAATGATACTCCTCAAAATATGAATCAGCCTCCAATTCAAATTCCTTTAGATAAAAAAATGATATGGGTCTGGCTGATAACAATGAAGATATGAAATATGGAATACATGATTCACAAACTCATACCCCTGAGAAGGAGATAATTGATATGCTACTAGAACAAACCTCTCAAATATCATGAAATGTATTATGAATCAATGTTATTGCTTCCCTTATCTCTGTATACATCAATGATTGAGTTTTGGTGAATGACATAATAAGTCCAGATCTCCGACGTTAAACTCTAAAGGCCAGTGAAACTGATTGGCATAAAACATATACATTTTAGTCACCATATATATACATTTTCTAATTTGTTTTACCTTTTTTATGTCTCTTTAATGAGATTTTATTTTAATATCTCTACCGCCCCTACATCTAAGACAACGAGGTGGATGAATAATACTAACATATAGTGCATCATAGTGATCTATATGAATATTTACTATGAAAATGTTATTATATTTCAAATAATTAATAGAATATTCCTTTTCTAAGATCATAAAAAACCAAGGACACTTTGGAGGAGAATTTCCACCAATACCTATATAGTTTTCTCAAACAGATCGTCAATTTTAGGGAGATATGTTGTACGGAGATTAACGTATAAACATATAGATTTCTAAAACCATTTATATAAGTAAGAAATAAATTGAAAATCCTAGTATGATGACATCTTATGTATAATCCCATGATGGTATATGATCTTTTGGACATGGAGTCACCTATGAACAACCATTGACAAGGTCTCTTGGATAAAAAATAATTGAGAAACCATCATCAGGTTTTCCATTAACACACATAAAGTGTCATTTCCTTGAGGTGAAATATATAATACCATTATAAATTCCATGATAACATCATAAAATTTCCACTTATGGAAAGGAAATGGATGCTCAAAATAATTTGGCCACTGGTTTTATTCATTCACTTACTGATAGGTGGAACATCGTGTGACAAAGCCCATGATTTTACTTTTCATCTATGGCCCCCAATAATAGTAGTGAAAATCACGAGACATATTTGTGAGTCCTGGATATAGTCCCCATTTAAATTCTTTATATTCTCACATAAATTCCTCATGCATTTCGATAGGTACACAAACATTAAAATAGATAAGCAAGATGTTATAAATATCAACAACCCATCCTTGTGGCTAGTCTTCACCTGAAATACATTCCCTCTAGACTAAGACTTTGGAATATTAAAATTTCATCAATTCCACTAAATCTATATGTGATGGAAAAAAATCTATAAGGATATGATTCCCATGAAAGCCATGAACAATAAGATGCATTTATGAACATTGATTCATTACCAACCATTAACTACCTTCTTAATTAACCACTTGATTTTGAGTTTTTCAAATCGATGAATCGACAAATTCTTTGAATTTACCTTTCTTGTAAGTGAGTGAAAATATCAAAGGATAAATATAATCAACCAAATAATTTTATAGAAGATTATGTCTTGTTAATAAAATATGTATTTTTGATCATATATTTTATGAATACCAAAAATCGTTCCCCCCATTTTTAATTTCTACAACAATGAACGGAATGAACAATAACTACTAACATGAAGTCTTGTGTTTGGTAATTATGCTATGGAGGCCTAAATGATGAGAACTGTGTGGCATGACTCATTCTATTTACATCAAAAAATATCCCATACCGACACTCGATACATAACAATAAACGGTATACCCTATTTTGGGATTAGAATATATTATGGTCAGTGTAGAGGTTATCCTTCCTTTAAACTACTGGAAGTACTTTTCAAAGGCTTTAGGACTTGTAAAATTTACACCCTTATTGGACAATATTTTAAGTTGTTTTTAAATGTGATAGAAGATTAGGTTTAAAAACCATTAGTAACTAGCTATTACAAATAATTTCATTATATTAAATATGTTCTTGAACTTCTCCGATAAAAAAAATCCTCTCACCTTCTTTTGATCCACAGATCCAACAACTTTTAGTATAAGGTGACCCCAAAATTGAAAATTTTTATTTAAAATATGAGTTTCATGAATTTATCATATATTTGAATCTCTATTAAAATTATATATACGGTGTCATGGTGTTTTTCATGATCATTTCAATTTTGAGTTTTCCCTATGATATCATCCACAAAAACAACCACAATGGAACCAATGTATGGGTGAATGTCCCGATTCATAAAGGATATAGAGATAGTAGGTTCAATTATTATATCAAATGAAATCGGAATATATTTTTATAGGCCATACCTACTTTGGAAAGCTATAAGAGGTATATCCGAGGGTCTGATTCACATCGAATGATTGACTTAGGGTACCATCTTTCTTCATTGATAAAAGTATAGCAGGACCCCAGGAAGAAGTGTTGAGTCATATGATCCCCTAATCTTATAGTTCATCTTACTACCTTTTATTTCCATAAATCTTAGTAAGAGGTTTATATATAGAGGGATAACTATTGGTTTTAATCCTAGAATAATTTCATTGATGAAATACACCTCTCCCATAGGAGGTAACCTAGATAATTCATTAGGGATGACATATTGGGAATAGAAAACAACTAGAAAGATGATAGTCCAGTGTAATCCCTGATCATCTATTAAAACGTTGTCCATGTTGGTATAAAACATTCTAATCCATGATGGCCATGTCTATATTGTTTTTTATACACATCCCACTCTACCTTGGGAACATATCTATCATCCGCGAGAAAGGATAAGGACACCTCTACATGATGAAAATAAATATGGGATCTAAAGGGAACTAACTGGTACATCCATATAGTTATGTTAAAGCGTATTATATCACTGAAGAAATGGTTATATAAGAAATGTAAAAATTCTATCTTTTTTGAAAATTCCTTTCATCAATGAACACACTCTGGTTGAATTCCTAGTGGAGTGTAAAGAGAAACATTCCATATACGTATTCATTCCAAATAAGAATAATTCCCTTTAATGTAGTGAATATAAACTAGCGTGAATCACCAAGTTCAAAAATAGATTATAATAAGGTCAAGCCACTAACATTATACCTCATGCAATAGATGAAATGATGCTCTAATCCTATGACATAGTTGCACTGCATCTAAATGAATAGATGCACGATGCTGAGCTATAACCTGACCTCCATGAGAATGTTAAATCTACTGAAACTGAAGAACTTTAGTCTACATACCTTGAACATGAACACCTCCCCATCCTAAATGAACAGTAGCACTCCAAATTCTCACCTGGTATGAAGAAAAAAATTCCATACCAAAATGTGGAACTTGTGTAGATCCTCTCTCACTATCCACCAAAGGAATGATTATACAAAATATCTAGAGATTTACCATTATTACTTATGCTAGAAACTCTATTGGATCAATATCACACCTAAGATTCTTGTAATGCTACATTCCACACTGATGACATTCCACATAACTATCATTGCATAAACACTTTAACCGATATCCCAAGTGAGCGGTCTCAAGGCAATGCTCCATTCCCATATAATAACAACTTTCCTACCTATTTGTTGGAACACAATGCCTAGTACCATTATCTTCTCTAATATTTCGATCAGAGACAATCGTTGGGTTCAATATCCCAAATATGGTAGTCATTCAAAATTGTTTCTCCTAATATTTGATGACAAACATAAACCCATCAACAAAAGTCATCACCCTCGAAAACTCATCACCTGCAAATGTGTTTGTAAAGTGATAGAGATCAGGGAAACGAGTTGAGAAATTAATGATAGATATAGTTCCTAACATTATAAGTTTGAATTCACATTCTTGATAATCTCTTAGGGTATTTGGAGAAAATTACTTTTTGATTCAAGTATGTAAATCCATCTTGAACATAACCGAATACTAATGTACCCGATTCATAATATCCCACCACCTCTTATATGGTCTGTGAGGTATGTTTTTTATAAACCTCACCAACTTATCAAAATTATTCCCTATGCTCTAAATGATTTTTATAGCTTTGAGACCACCTTCCTCTAAGAAAATAAGTGTGTCCTACTGCTGAAACTTCCTCGTCAACTCATACATGGCTGGGACAACACATGGGTCTTACTCCATAGACATGACTAGACATTAGAAACCCTCTTGATGATGAGCATAAATACCTAGTCTAGGAATAATAGGTCTTACATTGAAGGTTCCTCATGTTGAACTATATGTGGTATAGGTCCCACCACCATAGGATCATGGTCATCACCACCTTTCAAGAACATGAACGAAGGACCCAAGGTTGTAAAATTTCAATAATTCCAAGCACACACCATATAACAAGATTCTAATGAAGAATATATTATATATAAGATAACAAAGATAGGACATAACCTCACTACATGAGATAGACTAAAAAACTCCCTATTTCGAAATTCAGGTCATAAGGTATGATTTAAAGTCATTATTAGACTATTGGAATTGGAAGAATTTGTGACGGGTTATTTGTGACAGGATCCCGTTATAAATAGTCTTTAGCGATGGGGCCCCTCGCAAATAGCCCACTGCAGAAAACGAAATCACAAATATTATCTTTTGCAATGGGCCCGTCGCCAAGAAAATTATTTCTGATGGGAAAGGTCCCTGTCTCAAATAACCCTCCGATTATATACATTGTATACATAAATAAATTTTTTTGAAGGCCCGTCGCAAATACTATTTACGACGGAAAATTGCCCCATCGTAAATAAACCTTCGATTATATACATTATATATATAAAAATCTTTTTCGATGGGACCATCACAAATACTACTAATTAAACATTATATTTAGATTAATTGCAATGGGCTCCCATCGCAAACGGCCCCGTCACAAATATTAATTTTGGAGAAACAATTTCTAATGGATTGACGAATTCTCTTTTGTCCTACTGCTCATTTAACTGCAAATTTCTCTCATTGAAACCATAATGAAGAATATTATTATAGGTAAAAATATTTATTCCCATGCATATGGGAATATATAAGAGTTCCTCTGTAACATCCCAGGTAAGTAAAGAATAAACAATTTTCATATTTATTAATATTTACGAATTAAATATTAATTTTAATTAAAAGGGGTTTCTACGTTCGATCGCGTACTCGGTACGCAACGATGAGTTTCTTTGAAAACTTACGTTGCACACAAGTAATAAAATAATATTATTTTAAATGTTAGTTAACAAGTAGCCGTTGTACTGGCGGGAATGGATAGAAATAACTAAAATATGATTAGATATATTTTTAAATGTTTATACATTTACCCAATAAAAGATAAAAGCTTAAAATACGGAAAGAGTTCAATTTTACGGGCATATATACTCTAATTTTCACTAAAGGTTCACTTATCACCTTTTAATGGTGAACCGTCATTAAATATAGTTTTGATCACTTTTATACTTTATTTTGGACCAAATATAACTCTTCTTTAGAATCGGGACATCAAAATTTACTTTGTGTAAATTTTTGGTACCTTTCTGATAAAGTTCATTTTTTTATGAATAGTGTAAAATGTTGTATTTTAATTCAAAACCTCTTTTTAATATAAATTATTTATATGATTAGATTATTATTTTAATTGGTTTTAAAGTGAAATTAGAAAATATTTTTACCAGTTAATCCAATGGTGGTCATTGGAATCAATTTCACTTTGAAATTGGACTTAAACTGGTGGCAATCTTTTGATACTTATTGTTTCACAAAAACACACTATTTGTCATGACAGCGGGAATTAATTATTAAATTAATTAATTTGAATTATATGTTTTGAATTTTGTAAAGTGGACTTCATTTTTGAATTCGGAATATCAAATAAAGCTTAGGGTGAATTTTTGGTAATTTTCTGAAAAACTTCAATTTTTGATGAATAGTGAAACCACTAAGTGGTACTTATAAAGACTGATCTTTCGTTTAAATGAAATTTTGCCATCATTGTGTTTTGAATTTCAAAAATCCGACATACATGGTTGTCATTAAGAAGTAAAATGTGGTTCAATGAGATTATAATAATTTTTTGGTGAATAGTAACTTATTAAGTTCTTAATCCCGATTAGTGGTAATTAGTGTAGTTTAAGGTAAAAATGATATTATAAGAATGTGAAAACACCATGACACTTGTCCTAAAACTATTGGGTGAGTCATGGCCGACCAAGACAAGTCATGGGCCAACTTGGGAACCCCATGGAGCCACATTAGTTTGAAAATGACATTAATATATTTTTATTTAATGTTAAAGTGAAAATGACAATAACATAAATTGTTTTACTAAAATAATTTTTGAGTGGGGTTATACAAGTCCAAATTTTGATTATAAATAGTAATTGGAAAGATAAAAAGATTTCCTACATCATAGTATTTGTTTTATACTTTTTAGACATTAAATAAATTAAATTATATATGACATAATAATGATGCAGCGATGACATCATTATTTGACAATTTAAATAAAATGGAAAGATAATGTAAAATATATGAACTACACATGTCCAAAACCAATTGGATGAGTGGATTTCGAACCCTTATCACCTTATACACGAAATATATCAATGTGGGACCTTTTAAAACAGAAAAACATTTTCAAATAAAGTAATATTTCTTTACTTTCCAAAAGTGCCCCTCCTCTCCTCTTATAAAAGGCCCCCACCTCTACCCCATTTCACACACTTCTCAAGCCTTTGGCTTGGCCAACCCCTGCCCATTTACTCTCTCCACATCCCTCTCCTCATCCTAGAGGATTCCCTTTGGGCAGAATCCTTTCAAAGTAAGCCTTTAGGCTCAAATCAAAAGGGAGTTACACTTTTAAAGGTAATTCATTCTCTCTTGTTCATTTGTTTTATTTTGCTTCTCCAACCCTCTAAACTATTTTTATTTACTTCTTTTGTAACAACACCAGTATCTTCAATATACTAGGATGTTGTTATAATATTTATTTGAGATAAACTCTCACACAACTACATCAAATGGTTAAAGAACATACGGTTTCCGTGGATGGCGAAATTCTACCTCCCGAAACGATGATTGTTCAATATTCATTTAACACCTTCAAGGGTGGCCATTATGATGTCACTATTTTTATATATGATATATAATATGTTTATGTTTTCTTTAAGTTTCTGTATTTTTCATTTTTGGCATACCTTTATGGTTTCCATTATGGGTAAACACGATATCTTCATTTAAGGAAGTGCGGACTACCGCCCCCTCAAAGTGATGTGATTCGTTAATTCCATATGTGGGACATGTAAAGGATGGATTTAAAGTTATTATATATGATGTTATACTGGAATTATAATATACCTCTATATCATTATTATTTATTTCCATTAAAATATGAGATAGAAATGAAAGTAGCGTTCATGCGTACGTACGGCTTACCGTCTCCATGAACGGTGCATTTCATTTCTTATCCCCAAATGAAATGTACTATTAAAATTACATGTATATAATGTATATATATAATTAATGATATATCTAAATGATGAATATAATTCTGGAATTAAAATATACATACCTATCATTTAGTTTTAATTCCACTAATATGACAAAGAAATGAAAGTAGCGTTCATGCGTACGTACGGCTTACCGTCTCCAGGAACGGTGCATTTCGTTTCTTACCTCTAAATGATTATGTAATATTATAAATACATGTATATGCTGGATATATATGATATATATGATATCCAAATCAGGAATTTCATTCTGGATATAAAAAACTTTTTACCACACGAACAACATGTAATTGTAAGAAGTCAACTTTAGACTTATGAACCAAATATTGACAAAACAAACATTATTAACTTAAATGGTTACATAATGTTTATAACAAGGCAATAAGTGATATAAAAAGAATAATGAACTTTAAAAAGTTTTTTAATCATGTATAAATTAACTCAAGTTTATTATTCAGGACGTTATAGAACGATCGAGTCAAGTCGGACCCGAGGTAAAGGAACTTCTTATCCCAATTACCATTCTTTGGGTTAATCTCCTACTTTAAAATTATGTCATGATATTATTATGTCGTATCATGTATTTGTACTTTATTTATGTGCAATTATAGTGAATACACATAATAGATCTATTTTATTTAAAAAAATGATCTTTGTAAGGGACTTCGTCTAAATCTCCTTTCATTGGTGCATATTTCGTTTTATACACAACTTTATTTTATACGGTGTATAAACCCCTTTGACTTTTACTTTTATACAAAAGGAATCTTTTTCTATGAAGCATTTTACTAAACGACAAAAAGGAATGTTTTTTTAACGTACGCGTTGACAACGACCTTTTCCGCCGCCGCGAGTATTATTTGATCTTTGGCTTTCTCAACAAGCCGTAATGTTTTTAGAATAAAATAAATACCATATACTCTTTTATGTATTTTGGTATTGAAAATGGTTTTGAAAAAGGATTCTATTATGTCAATATATTTATGATATATTGTGATTGAAATGTGGAAATGTTATCATTCCTTTATATTGGTTTTATGTTTTATGATTTTATATTGGTACTTGGAAATTTTAATGGGTGGTTACGTTATAAACCATATGACGGGTGGTGTCGTGAATACTAGGACGAGTGGTTACGTTATAACCTCCAATGCATTGGGTATGGAAGTCGGCCGTATGGCTATTCCATTAAGTATGTATGAAAATTGGCCGTATGGATATTCCATTAAGTGATATGTGTGGAAGTCAACCGTATGGTTATTCCACTTAAGTATGTTTATGTCCCAAGTTACCTTTATAAATATTATATGTGTTCTTTATATGGGTTTTATGGTAATCCTTTGGTTACAAAAAGGTAAGTAATGATACTTTATTCAGTGAAAAGTTTTTACTACTTCATAAAGGTGAAGGTATTACATTGATAGAGTATACATGGTTTACTTGATTTTGAAAAACTAACAGTTTTCATTCTTTGTGTATCCCTTACTGAGCTTTTTATGCTCACCCCAAGTTTTTCGAAATGTTTTTCACTGGACTTAAAGTGGAATAAGGTCAAGGATGGGATCAAGGGAATGTCATGTTATCTAAAACATGGAATCTAGACATCTTTCTTTTTAAGAGTTTTTATTTTATGGATACTTAATAGAAGTGTCTACTTTGTAATCTTTTAAGATGTAATAGTTATGTTCTAATTCTCTAAAACTCTAAACCTGAAAAGATCCTCAATGTGAATTATTCGTTTAATTCAATATTAAGTAAGGTTTAAGGCTGGGGCCTTATAGATGGTATCAAAGGACGGTTTAGACAACATTAGGAGTTATAAAAGTGTTAAATTATATTATGATTGAAATGATATAGCATTTACGGATTACCATGTTGCTTCGCCTAAGATATTTCTGTGTTCAGAATGGTTTTCCGCAGAGGAAACAAGGAAGCTATGTTGGGACGACATCAAGAGGAAGATAACCTTCCAAATCAGCAACCTGAGATGGTCGGAATCGGAACAGAACAGTTTGTTGCAGTGATGGAATAGTCGACTCAGGCTATAAATGGTGGTGGTATCCATGCACGAGATCAGCCAGATCAACCGCAGAGGAACATGTCAGTGGTGGAACATTTCATGAGGCAACATCCCCCATCATTCAGAGGATCATCTGACCCTGTGCAAGCTGAAGTGTGGATTAAAGCACTGGAGAAGATTTTTTATGTCATGGGGTGTTCAGAACATCAAAAGGTTAGTCTTGTTGTTTACCGTTTTGAAGGTGAAGCTTATCAGTGGTGGTCGATGGTGAAAAATATAAGGGATAGTGATGAGATTGAGGATCTTCACTGGGACGAATTCAAAGGTATGTTTCTTGAGAAATATTTTCCTAAGGTGTTTCATCTTAGGATGGAAAAACAGTTCCTAGAATTGAGGCAGGAGGATGATTCAGTGGCTGCTTATGAAGAAAAGTTCACTCGATTGGCAAGGTATGCTCCAAACTTCATACGAGATCTTGATAGTAAAATAAACCGTTTTTACTCAGGGTTAAAGCCAAAGTATCGAAGGGCTTTAGCTTCTCGTGAATTCAAAAGTTATGAAAAACTTTTTCGATGTGCGGAGAAGGTAGAAATGGAGTTTGCCGATGATCAGGTGTTCAATGACAAACAACAGAATAAGAGGTCTAGTTGGTAGGAAAAGGGGAAGAATTCATCAAAGAAGCAAGGAGGTAAGAAAACCAAATATCCATCCTGTGAGAAGTGTGGTAAAATGCATCCTGGAGAATGTTTATCCATGTCTGGTAAGTGCTTTCGGTGTGGTAAGTCTGGTCATATTGCTCGTAACTGTAAGGAAGATGATCAAGCAGGAAATGAAAAGCCAACGGTAAGATGTTTTAAGTGTAATGAAATGGTTCATTATGCAAACGAGTGTCCAACGAAGAACTCAACTGGGGGAAATCAGTTAGACTACAAGAAGAAAGGGGTGGTAAAATCCTTTGCAACAACCTCAACAGATGTTGGGCCATCGAATGAAGTGGTATCAGCTCCAGGGAGCTCAGTATTTTTCGAAGATTGACTTGAGGTCGGGGTACCATTAGTTGAAAGTAAAAGAAGCAGACGATCTGAAGACTGCGTTCCGTACTAGATATGGCGATTATGAATTTGTAGTTATGCCTTTTGGGTTAACCAATGCACCTTCTCTATTCATGGACCTTATGAATAAAATTTTCCATGAGTTCTTGGATAAGTTTGTGTTTGTGTTTTGAGGTTTGGGAAGAGGTTATGTGTGCCTTGTGATTCGCAGTTGAAGAGAGAGTTGTTATGTGAAGCTCATAGTTCTCCTTTTTCAGTTCATCCGGGCAGTACTAAGATGTACAGAGGTCTGCGGGAGTATTACTAGTGGGATGGAATGAAAAGAGACATTGCTGATTTTACTGTGAAGTGTTTGACATGTCAACAGGTCAAAGCAGAGCGGCAGGGATGCTTCAGCCTTTACCAGTGCCAGAGTGGAAATGGGAAAACATATCCATGGACTTTGTTGTGGGATTACCGAGGACATCTCGAGGTAATAATGCAATCTGGGTTATTGTTGATCGCTTGACCAAATCTGCTCATTTCTTTTCTATACGAGATACTTTCTCTCTTGATCAACTTTCCCGTTTGTATCTTAAAGAGATAGTTAGGTTACATGGAGTTACTCTCTCCATTGTATCGAATTGTGATCCCAGGTTTACTTCTAACTTTTGGAAAGGCCATCAGAAGTCGTTGGATACTGAATTAAATTTTAGTACAACTTTTCATCCTCAATCAGATGGGTAGTCAGAACGAACAATCCAGACATTGGAGGATATGCTACGAGCTTGTTCTATGGATTATCAGGGAAGTTGGGACCCACATCTTTCTTTGGTTGAGTTTTCTTATAATAACAGTTTTCATTCCAGTATACAGATGACACCATTTGAGGCATTATATGGGAAGCGGTGTTGAACTCCAGCATTTTGGGATGAAGTGGGTGAAAGGAAGCTGATGGGACCAGAATTGGTAGAAGAGTTGGCAGAAAAAGTTCAGCTGATTCAGAAGCACATGAGAACAGCTCAGAGCAGGTAGAAGAGTTATGCGGATAACCGGAGGAAGGATCTATCTTTTGAGGTAGGTAATCATGTTTTTCTCAAGGTTTCTCCTTGGAAAAGTGTGATGAGATTTTGTAAGAAAGGAAACTTGAGTCCAAGGTTCGTTGGACCATATGAAATTCTGGAGAGAGTTGGATCAGTTGCATACCGGGTGGCTTTACCTCCGAGTTTATCTCAGGTACACAATGTTTTTCACGTTTCGATGTTGAGAAAGTATATGCCAGATCCATCTCATGTTTTGAGTCCAGAGGTAGTTCAGCTGGAGGAGAACCTATCTTATGAGGAACAACCAGTCCAGATTCTTGACCACAGGGAGCAGGTGTTACGGAATAAGGTGATTAATCAGGTAATGGTTTTGTGGAAAAACCATGTGATTTAAGAGGCAACATGTGAATCTGGAAATGCTATGAGGGATAAATACCCCCACTTATTTTGATAAGTGAATAAAATTGCGAGGACGCAATTCCCAAAAAGGGGGAAGGATGTAACATCCCAGGTAAATAAAGAATAAAAAATTTTCATATTTATTAATATTTACGAATTAAATATTAATTTTAATTAAAAGGGGTTTCTACGTTCGATAGCATACTCGGTACGCAACGATGAGTTTCTTTGAAAACTTACGTTGCACTCAAGTAATAAAATAATATTATTTTAAATGTTAGTTAACAAGTAGCCGTTGTACTAGCGGGAATGGATAGAAATAACTAAAATATGATTAGATATGTTTTTAAATGTTTATACATTTACCCAATAAAAGATAAAATCTTAAAATACGGAAAGAGATCAATTTTACGGGCATATATACTCTAATTTTCACTAAAGGTTCACTTATCCCCTTTTAATGGTGAACCGTCATTAAATATAGTTTTGATCACTCTTATACTTTATTTTGGACCAAATATAACTCTTCTTTAGATTCGGGACATCAAAATTTACTTTGTGTAAATTTTTGGTACCTTTCTGATAAAGTTCATTTTTTTATGAATAGTGTAAAATGATGTATTTTAATTCAAAACCTCTTTTTAATATAAATTATTTATATGATTAGATTGTTATTTTAATTGGTTTTAAAGTGAAATTAGAAAATATTTTTACCAGTTAATCAAATGGTGGTCATTTGAATCAATTTCAATTTGAAATTGGACTTAAACTGGTGTCAATCTTTTGATACTTATTGTTTCACAAAAACACGCTATTTGTCATGACAGCGGGAATTAATTATTAAATTAATTAATTTGACTTATATGTTTTTAATTTTGTAAAATGGACTTCATTTTTGAATTCGGAATATCAAATATAGCTTAGGGTGAATTTTTGGTAATTTTCTGAAAAACATCAATTTTTGATGAATAGTGAAACCACTAAGTGGTACTTATAAAGACTGATCTTTCGTTTAAATGAAATTTTTCAATCATTGGGTTTTGAATTTCAAAAATCTGACATACATGTTTGTCATTAAGAAGTAAAATGTGGTTCAATGAGATTATAATAATTTTTTGGTGAATAGTAACTTATTAAGTTCTTAATCGCGATTAGTGGTAATTAGTGTAATTTAAGGTAAAAATGTTATTATAAGAATATGAAAACACCATGAAACTTGTCCTACACCTATTGGGTGAGTCATGGCCGACCAAGACAAGCCATGGGACAACATGGGGACCCCATGGAGCCACTTTAGTTGGAAAATGACATTAATATATTTTTATTTAATGTTAAAGTGAAAATGACACTAACATAAATTGTTTTACTAAAATAATTTTTGAGTGGGGTTATACAAGTCGAAATTTTGATTATAAATAGTCATTGGAAATCTAAAAAGATTTCCTACATCATAGTATTTGTTTTATAATTTTTAGACATTAAATAAATTAAATTATATATGACATAATAATGATGCAGCGATGACATCATTATTTGACAATTTAAATAAAATGGAAAGATAATGTAAAATATATGAACTACACATGTCCGAAAACAATTGGATGAGTGGATTTAGAACCCTTATCACCTTATAGACGAATTATATCAATGTGGGTCTTTTTAAAACCGAAACACATTTTCAAATAAAGTAATATTTCTTTACTTTCCAAAAGTTCCCCTCCTCTCCTCTTATAAAAGGCCCCCACCTCTACCCCATTTCACACAATTCTCAAGACTTTGGCTCGGCCAACCCCTGCTCATTTACTCTCTCCACATCCCTCTCCTCATCCTAGTGGATTCCCTTTGGGAAGAATCCTTTCAAAGGAAGCTTTTAGGCTCAAATCAAAAGGGAGTTACACTTTTAAAGGTAATTCATTCTCTCTTGTTCATTTGATTTATTTTGCTTCTCCAACCCTCTAAAATCTTTTTATTTACTTCTTTTGTAACAACACAAGTATCTTAAATATATTAGGATGTTGTTATAATATTTATTTGAGCTACACTCTCACACAACTACATAAAATGGTTAAAGAACATACGGTTTCCGTGGATGGTGAAATTCTGCCTCCCGAAACGATGATTGTTCAATACTCATTTAACACCTTCAAGGGTGGCCATTATGATGTCACTATTTTTATATATGATATATAATATGTTTATGTTTTATTTAAGCTTCTGAATTTTTTATTTTTGGAATACCTTTATGGTTTCCATTATGGATAAACACGATATCTTCATTTAAGGAAGTGCGGACTACCGCCCCCTCAAAGTGATTTGATTCGTTAATGCCATATGTGGGACATGTAAAGTATGGATTTAAAGTTATTATATATGATGTTAAACTGGAATTATAATATACCTCTATATCATTATTATTTATTTCCATTAAAGTATGAGATAGAAATGAATGTAGCGTTCAAGCGTACGTACGGCTTACCGTCTCCATGAACGGTGCATTTCATTTCTTATCCCCAAATGTAATGTACTATTAAAATTACATGTATATAATGTATATATATAATTAATGATATATCTAAATGATGAATATAATTCTGGAATTAAAATATACATACCTCTCATTTAGTTTTAATTCCACTAATATGACAAAGAAATGAAAGCATCGTTCATGCGTACGTACGGCTTACCGTCTCCATGAACGGTGCATTTCATTTCTTACCTCTAAATGATTATGTAATATTATAAATACATGTATATGCTGGATATATGTGATATATATGATATACAAATCAGGAATTTCATTCTGGATATAAAGAACTTTTGACCACACGAACAACATGTAATTATAAGAAGTCAACTTTCGACTTAAGAACCAAATATTGACAAAACAAACATTATTAACTTAAATGGTTACATAATGTTTATAACATGGAAATAAGTGATATAAAAGGAATAATGAACTTTAAAAAGGTTTTTAATCATGTATAAATTAACTCAAGTTTATTATTCAGGACATTATAGAACGATCGAGTCAAGTCGGACCCGAGGTAAGGGAACTTCTTAACCCAATTACCATTCTTTGGGTTAATCTCCTACTTTCAAATTATGTCATGATATTATTATGTCGTATCTTGTATTTTTACTTTATTTATGTGCAATTATAGTGAATACACATAATAGATCTATTTTATTTAAAAAAATGATCTTTGTAAGGGACTTCATCTCAATCTCCTTTCATTGGGGCATATTTCGTTTTATACACAACTTTATTTTATACGGTGTATAAACCCCTTTGACTTTTACTTTTATACAAAAGGAATCTTTTTCTATGAAGCGTTTTACTAAACAACAAAAAAGGAATGTTTTTTTAACGTATGCGGTGACAACAACATTTTCCGCCGCCGCGAGTATTATTTGATCTTTGGCTTTCTCAACAAGCCGTAAAGTTTTTAGAATAAAATAAATACCATATACTCTTTTATGTATTTTGGTATTGAAAATGGTTTTGAAAAAGGATTTTATTATGTCAATATATTTATGATATATTGTGATTTAAATGTGGAAATGTTATCATTCCTTTATATTGGTTTTATGTTTTATGATTTTATATTGGTACTTGGACATTTTAACGGGTGGTTACGTTATAAACAATATGACGGGTGGTTACGTTATAACCTCCAATGCATTGGGTATGGAAGTCGGCCGTATGGCTATTCCATTAAGTATGTATGGAAATTGGCCGTATGGCTATTCCATTAAGTGATATGTGTGGAAGTCAACCGTATGGTTATTCCACTTAAGTATGTTAATGTCCCAAGTTACCTTTATAAATATTCTATGTGTTCTTTATATGGGTTTTATGGTAATCCTTTGGTTACAAAAAGGTAAGTAATGATACTTTATTCAGTGAAACGTTTTCACTACTTCATGAAGGTGAAGGTATTACTTTGATAGAGTATACATGGTTTACTTGATTTTGAATAACTAACAGTTTTCATTCTTTGTGTATCCCTTAATGAGCTTTTTATGCTCACCCCAAGTTTTTCGAAATGTTTTCCACATGACTTAAAGTGGAATAAGGTCAAGGATGGGATCAAGGGAATGTCATGCTATCTAAAACCTGGAATCTAGACATCTTTCTTTTTAAGAGTTTTTATTTTATGGAGACTTAGTAGAAGTGTATACTTTGTAATCTTTTAAGATGTAATAGTTATGTTCTAATTCTCTAAAACTCTAAACCTGAAAAGATCATCAATGTGAATTATTCGTTTAATTCAATATTAAGTAAGGTTTAAGGCTGGGGCCTTATATCCTCTGTGCAGATTCTTCATTGTGATTTCTGTGTGAGAAACTTGCACGTAAATGTGCTTTCAGAGAAAAGAGCCTCCTTTTATTCGATGAATCATCTTTTGAAACTATCGCCACCTGAACACATTATGAAAAATGTGTTCCTACGAATGCATATTCAAACTTGTGCATATGAGAAACATAATTTTCATAATGTTTTGAGTCGGTGAAATTTGAAAGGAGCACAATCATCGAAGAAAATGAGTGTCGTCAATGATATAGAAATTTTTCCAAGTAAATAAATGTTATTAATTTTTATAATTCTTACCATTTTTTAATATTTTTTACTATTTAGTACTATTTTTACAATTTTTTACAATTTTTTAGTATTTTTTAATATTATTTTACTATTTACTACAAAATGTTACAATTTATTACAAATTATTACAAATTATTATGAATTATTACTAATAATTACTAATTATTTCAAATTATTACTAATAATTATTAATTATTCCTATATATTCCTATTTATTCCTATTTATTTCTATTTATTCCTATTTATTACTAATTATTGCAAATTATTTCTAATTATTACTAATTATTACAAATTGTTACAAATTATTTCTAATTATTCCTAACTATTACAATTTATTCCTATTTATTACTAATTATTCCTATTTATTCCTAATTATTCCTAATTATTAGTATTTTTTCTTAATTATTCATAATTATTACTAATTATTACTAATTATTCCTTTTTATTCCTATTTATTCCTATTTATTTCTATTTATTTCTATTTATTCTTATTTATTTCTATTTATTCCAAATTATTCCAAATTATTTCTAATTATTGCTCATTATTGCTAATTATTGCCAATTATTGCTAATTATTGCTATTTATTACTAATTAATACTATTTATTCATAGTTATTTATATTTATTACAATTTATTACTATTTATTTCTATTTATTTCTATTTATTCCAATTTATTACTAGTTATTCTCATTTAATACTAATTATTCTTATTTATTACTAATTATTCCTATTTGTACCTATTTGTTACTATTTATTCCTATTTATTCCTATTTATTACTAATTATTTTTATTTATTACTAATTATTCCCGTTTATTACTAATTATTCCTAGTTATTCGTATCTATTCCTAAATATTCCTATTTATTCCTATTTGTTCCTAATTATTAATACTTATTACTAAAATACTAATAACAAAACAATTTAAATCTAATTTAATTACAACTAATCAACCATAATTAAAATTAACATAAGAAATTAAATAAATACTAAATTAAATAAATTATAAATACCTTTCAACTTGATATCCTATTGATGTAAGCACCTTCACCACCTCCCCAAAAGAAAAACTTAACTCAGAGAAAGTTATACTCTAAAATTCGAGTATAGTGAGAGAGAAGAAGTGTGAAATGAGAGGAAGAGAAAGAAAAATAGAGGGGTTATATATAGGTTATATTAGTTGCGACAGGTCTATTAGTGACGATATTCCCATCTCTAGTACTACTTTTTACGATGGGACCCATCGCAAATACCTTCGACCACATTAATTACGTGTGGTGGTTAAAGAGTTAGTTGTGAGGGGTCATATCACAAAAAGTGACATGCCGACACTTCCTTTGAGAGGGGACAACGTCCCGTCGCAAAAACTCATTTACCACCGCTGATATTTGCGATGGGTCCTATCAAAAATACCCCTGAATGACACACTATTTGTGATGGGGGACCCCCCATCACAAATAACCTTCCCGCGCTTTGACGTGTATCCTGCACCAAAGCGCGCATTACCTTTTGCGACGAGACCCCAAATCCCATCGCAAATAACTCCAAGGATTGACTATTTACGATGGGAATTAATCCCATCACAAATACCCCGTCACAAAGGACTGTTTTTCCTGTAGCGTTATAAAGGCTTAGTTATATTAGTTATCAATTCCATGTTATAGGGGAAAGACTCTTTAATTTTCAATAAGCATCCCCATTTACCAACAACTAATTTTATTTTTATGTTAGGAATTTATATTTTTAAATATAATTATTCATTTATATAAATTTCCATTATGAATTTATAGATTATCACACATTATAAATGGGAATTTTTACTCCATTTAGATAAAATTAATAGTTTACCATTTATTTTAGAATCTAATAGATCTACATAAATTGGTTCTGATATATAGGTTTCCATTCTGAAATTCTACATGAACAATTTTTAAAAATTTCAATTGGTAATAAATTTAACTATATCTAGTTAAACCTTACATATACAACAATTATTTCACATCATTGTTCATTTGAAAATGGTTTTATTAAGGTTTTATAATAAATATATTATTGAAAACACACTTAGGTTGATTAAAACTCGTTTATTACTAAATTACTTCTTCTTACAACATGAAATGCTAGAAATTAAAAGAACTGTAATCAATTCATGCAAAATTTGAAAAAAATAGAACATGAAATTACATTCTCATGGAATGTAATATTCATAAAATATAAATCCCTATGTGTCTATAATAATGCATAATCTAACACATCCTTTTTATACGAGATAATGGGTGAAAATTCATAAATCACAACATCCTAAAGCAATTGTATCACCTAATGGAGAAAAAAATAAAATTATAAAAGATGAAATCTATAAAAGAGATCCCTTCCCATGAAACATGTACTTCCCTTATACTTGGCTTAACTACTCCCAAACACATGTTTATTACCAATTTTGGGATCTTCCTAGTCTCCTATCTACCTGACCAAAATAATAATTAAAAAGAAAAATAACTATCTTGGATACCAATTTTGATGTTCCTGATTTGATTCATATATAGGTTACTGATATGGTTGTCTAGAAGTAATGAAGTGTTCATCCTAAAATAAAGAAGGGTTATGGCTAGTAGTAGGGGTATATAGTTTCATAAGGGAGATATTATACGCCCTTTGTTAGAGTGTAACAAAAAAATGAATGTAATAATTTATCAATCCTAATATGTAGTAGTATAATAAATAAGAAGAAAATAGTATCATATACATATGATGTCTTAATGATATAAAATTTGATTCCAGAAGGAAATGACATAAGTTATAGAAATATTAGTAGATTAATCAAAAGGAACGAAAAGGCGAAAAGAAACTATCTCTATAAGCATCCCAAGCATTAGATCTTCCCCATTTCCACATTCCCCAAACCCTAAAATAGGCCAAGCATTCACAGAAAGGTTCTTACCTTTGTCATTATATATATCCATGAAATCTATATGGGAAACAATTGATGTCCTAACAATGGTGTGAGTATAATTAAATAAGACACCACTAATGATTTCTAATAAAAATCCAATATGTGAGTATACAACATAATAGTGTGTAGTTGTAGTTAAATTAATGCATGAATTAATTAAAATCATATTGATGTTAGTATCCATATGGGATTCCCATCTGACCATACCTTCTTCGATGTAGTATGGTTGTCTCTAAACATATAACTTTTACATAGTCAATGGATCTGAGGAAAATAGTTGTGAATTCCATAATAGGGAACATAAAATAATTCAAGGAACAAGTCCAGGTAGTCTTATACACCACACCCATTTTTATTCTAGATAAGTCTCATGATATTATAGTATTTGGAATTCAAGCCAACTAACAAGGATGAATATGTGGTGTTAGTAAATTTTCATAGGTGAAATCCAAGGGATATTCCATTTTCATCATATACCAAAATCTATGTAATTGAAAAAAATATAATTTCATATTATGTAGGCCTCAATTGAATTCCATGGGGATAACTTAAGGAATTCAGTCTCCTTGGACATAAATACAGACATGGAAGACCCTCTTGAGTTTTCTATGTTTTTTGTAGAACAAGATAAATCTGTGACACCAGGTATAAAAATTCACCAAAGTAATATAATACAAAAACCCATGATTTTTATACCACATTGAATTTTCATGAATGGATCAGTTAGAATCCTATGAGTTATCTTAAGGAATTCCTTGTTGACAATCCATGTCATGATCGAGGCATTCCACTACTTTAATGGTTTGATCAAGTTCTATAATAAACAACCATGGAATACAAGGTATGCTTCATAAGAACCAAGTATGTATCCATTTCATTTCATAATAAAATTAGTAAAGGTTACTAAACATGATTCAAATTGACATGTTTATTCCATTTCAGAACACAATAAATTAATTATAACATTTCACTTCTTGGTGTCAAGATAATCACTATAGTTGGTGGTTTATGTTACAAAAGCATTATGGTATTCCAAATGTGAAAAAAAACACATTATATGGGGTGTTTTGGGTTTTAGTAAAGAATGGTTTTCATGGTTATTTAATAAATAGACCATAAGGGAGCAGTTTAAGTTGAGGTTTTTAACCTTGAATAGAGTATGAGGGTACAACATAATGTATAAGTAATCTTTTAGGCAACTAGTTATTGTTTTTTTTTAAATTTTTTTGAGAAATGTATGTAATGTGTAATTTGTGTCACAATGGTATATTTTATAAATACTGACACTTTTGGGGAAAAAATATAGACCACCTACCTAGGACCCATAGAATTATCATCATCCTACATCACCAAAAAAATTATGTCATTAGAGAAATTGAAAAACTAGACATAATCCATGAAAATTGGTTATTTACATCAAATACAGTGAGAGGGGTTGGGATAGAAAGAGAAAGTGAGAAAAGAAAGAGAGTGTTAGTATTACTGAGGAGGTTTCAACATGATTGATAATGAATATATTAGAGGTCGGATGTGGGTAATCCATCAAAGATTAAGAAGTGGGGGAGATATAACTATAAATAGGATTCTGTCCAAAAATGAGGGGAGAGTGTCTATAACATTTATTTTATGATTGTAAATGGAAAAGAGTTAATTTATGTCATTTTAAATTTGTTGCATTTTTTTACACATAACTAGCCAAACCATGCACCATAGTGTGTCCCTATTATTTAAGAGTTACATACCTCATACAGTTATGCACATAGTCAAGAAACCCACACACAAATCATATTAAATAATCCTGAAATAAATAGAAGAGAAATCATGTTTCATATACCCCCTTTAAATAGTTTTTCAAACTATTCTCCTCCCTTTTTCGGACATCATGGATGGTGTGTATGGTTAGGTAAAACCATGTTCTAATGGTGTTACCTATACAACTTAACCAAAAACAATAACTTTGGTTATGAAACCCTCTTGAATGCCCTTAAATCTCCCCTACTCTATAGGGAACTTAAATTAAGATAAAAAAATAGAGTTTGATAATATTTTTAAAGGTTCCATAACTCAATGAATAATTGTGATCTTATATAATAAATGAGAATTTTGAAAATAGACAATGTGTTAGGTTCTTGTACTCAATTTTTGAGATCCCTAATAATAGGGTCTAAATAAGATCACTCAAATTCTATTGGGTTTTTGTTGAGTGGATTAATTGATCTACATGTAGACTTGATGAGAAAATAAATATTCTGATACATTGAACCCATAGTTATTTCTTAATTTTTATTGCTAATCTATTTTATAAATGTATTATTTAAATATGAAAATTTAAAGAGGGAAGTGTAATGTTTTTAAATTTTAAATTTAAGAACTGAATTCACTCCAACATTGAGATATTGTGATATAAAAATGTAAAAAATCCTTAACTGAAAAAGTGGATCAACTAATACTTCTATAAATCTAATCTATGAACTAGTAATTCTATAACCAAACCATCTTCTTTAATTCCTATACATTTTAGTACCTATAAAAATATAATTCCAAATGAACTAGCTAGTTTTCCACGAATTATAATAAAATAAATGTATACATTACTAGTTGATTCATTGTTATCAACAAAGTTGTCTACTATGTGTTGATCCATTTACAAGGATACTTCATTTATTAAGATATTCTAAATTCAAAATTCCATCTATTTTATTTTATCCCAAAGATGAAATTCAATATTTTCATTGACATACCCAATAAGGAAAAATGTCTTTTACATAACTTTAATCATTTGTTTTTCAGAAGCATATATATGTTTATAAGAAATTCAGCTGATGATTTATTGGTGTGATACATCCACATTCTTAATCATCCAAATTTACTTATTCAAGAGATTACCCATATAATAAGGGTAGTGGAAGAAAATTTATGAAGGAATTATGGAAAATCATTTTTGGTTGAATTTAATGTCCCAATGTTTTGAAATTTTTATGGACCTCTATTTTCTCCCAAAGAGAGTTAACATGATTATTTTATTTCTTTTGTTATGTGAATTATTGGTATTATTATTATTTAATTTTTAAAATTAGTTTTCAAACAAAAATAGTTTTTTAAAATAATTAAAAAATCTGTAAACAATAAAAAAAATTATAAAAGACAAGTTAGTTATAATAGTTGAATATACACCGAGATGGATTTCCCAAGGTCATTTTATCACTGTCGTCTTATGTTTATTTAACCCACTATTACAAAACATGACGACTTATTACTATTTAATAAATATACTCTTTTTTGTACAAATTATATGAGATCGACAATAACCCAAATGGGATTACACAAAATTTGATATCATTTATGTCTGAGTTGGTTTATATCCTCCCCAATAGGAGTGGATTCATTGGGATAAAATAAAAAAAAACCAAAAATCTATCCCAATAGGGAGTTCACATAAAATGGTATAATCATGGTGTTTCAATCCCATATATGGTAGAAAAAATATACAACATGACAACACACCACTACCTGAGTCAACCATATATTGGGGGCTTCATGAGGGTAGAAATTTAACTAAAACAATAATGTATGGTTTTAAGGAATATGTTTAAGATTAGAAACCACTTTCACTTCCTCTTCTCATTCAATTTATCCACTTATTCTGGGGTTAGATGAAATTAAATATTGGAATATTTAAAAATATTCAATTCAAGAATAAATAAGGGTAATCCCCTCGGTGTCCACCAATGAGTGGGTTAACCTTTATTTTTTCGGATATTTAGAGTCTTACAGAGAGATTAAGAAAGTAAAAAAAACAATAATAATTTGAAAGATTTAATGTAAGATGGAAATAATATGAGGTATTATATTAAATTGTAAAATTCTAAAAGACACAATTTTCATAAAATAATTTTACTGTATCCAAACCTAGGACTAATGGCTATTGAATGAAACCCCCTTGCGAGGAATGGTTTTTTTAAATATAAATTAAGGGTGTATCTCCTATGTTATCTTGAAAACATTGAATGAATCCATCTGGAAATATTATCACCTAATATAACTACACATGTTATATTAGGGGAATTTGAACTTAGTTTCCTAGATAATACCTGGGAAATTTCATTCCTTTTTTCTTAGATGGACACCCTGTAGTAGCCGCATTCACTTGTTACAAAATTTGGAGAGAAAAGATGTATATAGGATACTTTTTGTGTCTTGGGTAGTGTCCTTTTTGACCACGCAGTGTGGGTTATGTGATTAAAAATGTCGTATTATGTTAATGGATGTTCTTAATCCATTTAGAGTACCCAAACTACTTCCATATATTAGTTTATTGGGTTACATGTTATCCTATTTATGAGTACAATTCATGTATAATTATCCTAAAAATATATCATGATGTCGCACCTGTGACACAAGTCATTTTAATACGTAAGTTATTTTCATCTTGACATGCATACAAATTCTTATCATCCTATATCCCACAATCTTTCTCATAACATGCTGAACCTTTAGCTTTCATCTTATTCCTTCACATACATTTATGTATCATTAGACTCAAATTCTTTATTGTGGCATCCCATTTCCTCCAAATCAAAATACACCTTTTTAAGTCAAAAATAACAACTGTGAATGAATTTTTTTGGATATTAAGTATTTAAGAATGATCAAGACACTTCATATTGAGTGTTGGATGGGTTTCATGATGATGAAGATACATCAAGTATCATATAAGGGATTTGATAAAGATGTGTCTCCACCTTCATTAGAATCACAATCAATGGTATTGTTGTTGGGGTAGACAATTATTTCCCCTTAGATGTAACAAAAATTTTGTTTTAGAATAAATGAAAATACAAAGAGAAAAAGGTTCTACAGATGTAACTTCAACAATGGTCAAATAGAAGGATCTCACTTTGGGTAAATGTGGGTAAACACTCTCTCTCACTATTAAAAGAATAATATTATACTATTCATTCTCAAAAAATGGATAAAACACATCACACAATATACCATTCTCAAAATTAGAAGAACTGATTGATAATGAATTTTTAAAAAGTTTGGGCTGAATCCACTTTTTATTATCAATGTGAAGACATATATCTATCTAGGTATAAAATACATGGTATATAGACCATAGATGCAATTCCATGTGGCCCATTAAAACGGCCCAAAGGCCCAGGGGCTTTAAAACCATAATTATAGCCATGAATATGTTGGATTTGTAGCCCTTGATCCAACATATATGTACTTTATGATGGATTGTATTCGTAGTTTTGAATATTATTGAATTACTAGTCACATCATGATTTTTCTTCTATGTGACATAGTATATGATAATATTCTAAGGGTAACTGTCACACTAAAGGGTCATAATAGTTACCACTATGATGAGAAACTAGAAGATGATATGAAACTATTCATAAATATATATTCTATAGTTGGATAATATCATTTGAGGTGATAGAGGAGATATAAAGAATCTCGGGTGGATACTCATTGGACATTTTGGAACCATCTCACCTTGTATGCCCTTGATAATATCCTGTGTAAGATATTATTTGTACAGGAAATGACAGTAAGAAATCCACATATATATTTGTCATTGGATGTTACTTTCTGTAGACATGTGTAAAGATCCTTAGACATTAAAATATTGTTAATTTGGATTATAAGTCAGGTACTTTATTGAAATGATGAAAACCCTGAATATGTATATTCAGAACAAGGTATGATATTTTGGGTGTGTTTTGAGTAATATTACATTAATGAATAATGAGAGAAAGAATTTTTCTCTTTTGTCATTATTGGAATTTGATATCCCAGGATCATAGATGGAAATGATATGTTCCAAATAAATCGATATCCATAGTGTTTAATAGGTATTTTAATTTTCAAAGAAGTAAAATAAATAGACATTAATCACATAGGTTGATGACACCTACATGAAACCTTTATGATTAGAGACATGGTTTTATTGAGAATTTATTACAAATTAATCATCCTTATGATGTATTATGTTGTTAAAACATTAACTAATTTCTCTATGGGTTCATTGGTGTGTTGTAAGATGATATCCTTAGACATTAGGATGCTTTGTTGAATGCCACTAAGAAATAATCCTATTGGGTTACACACTATGTGTATTCAGAATCCTAGTTAAATAATAATAATAAAATTTATTATTGAACAAGTTGATCTAATATTATTCCCACATGTATTTTAATAATTATTCAGTATTAATTAATCTTATATATATCATCATTAGTTATTCAAGAGAATATAATTTATGTAGAATATTTTGATAAATATTTATTTTCTATTTAGTGAATATAATATTTATTTATTTATTAGTGAATAATGTTGTGATATTTACATAATAAATAAATATTAACAATTTAAGTCCTTATAAATATTGTGGAAGAGTCTAGGACTATGTTTAAGGTTCTGGTGAGAAATAATAAATATCAATTATTATTTTATTAAATAATATTTAATTTAATATTCATTCTAGGAACATGTTAATAAATAAAAATTATATTATTATTATTTAACAAAGTGTTTTGTAGGAATTAAATAAATAATAAATGAAACATTTTCAATAATTTTAATTTAACCATAGAAGTTTATGAACCCAATTATATTTTATTCCAATAGAGATAAATATAATATTTGGTTTTACAAAACAGATATGAAGAATCATCTCATGTACTAGAGAAACCCATTCTCTATGAATTGTCTCAAGAATGGAGGTCGATATTACCATAACTCATAGTCTCATGCCAAGAGCGATTAATGAGAATGCTTTGGGAGCAGTTCTCGATGTGATCAAAGGCTGACGATGCAAGCGATATGATCAACTATGAAAGCACATGGAGATTCCTATAGATATGTTCATATATATGTGGAACACATTTGTTTAAATACTAGATGTAATCTTCCCCAGACTCCTATAACACGATGACAGTACAACACATATCTGGTGTCTGATCCATCATATTAGAAATAATCCCACCAAGGAAATTATTTAATTAATTAAATTTATAAATAATATATGATAATCCTCACTCTACTTCCGGAGTTCCATCTCTTGCCAATATTCATTGATTTTATTTTTTAGATCACAATATTTATCATTGTATAATTTCATATTGATCATCAATCATTGAAAAAACAATGTGGGTCCTGACCCACTACATGATTTTGCTACACCCATAACCTACAAAATTCCCATTTTTTGTGCTGAATTCCCCATTAATGAATAATAATGCTACAATACCATAACTGTTATAGTACATTACACTGTACCCACCACTTCAACGGTGATGATTCTTCTATAGTCTACCACTACTGTAGTATTCCTATGGTGCCCTAATATAATGCTATTATAGTACTTGGGAAATCGCCTTGTTCAATTTTTAACATGGGTCTTTTAGATGTAGGATTACAGAGTTTACCACTTTGGGACCCCCCACTACAACTGATTGTTGATGATTGGTTTTCTTTATGAATAATTAAAAATATCAAAGTAAACTCCTCTTTTAGAACATGATACAACCCCAACTCCCAGATCTTCTCTACATGTGGCTAGTGAGATTGAGCCACCAAATCCATTAGCCCATTCTTTCCCTCCACCCCATTAAAATTTAATAGAGGGGGGGGGGTGTCGATGGAAAATTCATGTGTTGGATATTGTAATACTAAAAATTATTTTAGGGGAACTACAAAGAGTTTAATTTATTGTGATGATAAATTTAGGACCAAAATTTCTTTGGTTGAAAGTTCTGGTGTAAAACATGTTTTCCTAAAGTGAATAATAATTTTATTAATAAATATTTATTTTAATGAGTGTTTGTGGTGAACATGATGCCCTCAAAATTTTCTTACCACTGTGTGTGCGATGGAGACTAATACTTATTTTTGGAAGAATTAAAATTCTCATCACAAATATCAAGGAAGAAAAAATTATTAGTGATGGACTAACAATATTGTCAAAATTAATTTATGGGCTAGTTCATTCCTGATGCAGTGTTTCTAGTTAAAATATTGTATGTATTGGAGGGAAGTTTATTTATGGTGGACATCTATTATAAAGGATATTGAGTCCATCAAAAAATAGATATAAAAATTTATCAATTATATCACAAATAGTTCATATGACATATTATTTGTGATAGATCATCCATCACAAATAACCCATCATAAAAATAGTCTCCCCATTGAAGTTGCTACCCCTCCCTCATTCAACATATTTCACGCTTAAAATCATGAAATCTCAATAATTCTCTCTCAAAATCCCTAGTTTTTTTAGGAATATTTTCTTTTCATATCAAATATATGTTTTTCAATCCAAACTTATATTATAATGCATTTTTTTATTTTTTTCAAAAAATATTTTTTGATTAAATTATGTAATTTTTGGTCATATAACATGCTTGTTTATTTAATTTATTTGTTTTTACTATTTGAGGTCATATTATTCATTTCAATTTAATATATATTGGTATTTTTTTAATTTATTATAATTTTGAATATATAGAAAATGTATTTCCTTTTCAAAAATATTGTAATCATTAAATGTTAAATTAATAGTTCATTTATTGTATAGTAATAATAAAAATATATATTATAATATGAAAATATAACATAATAGATAAAAAATTCAGTTAAAAAAATAAATTTTCTTATAATTAGTAATATTTAATGATAAATAGTTAAAAAGAAATAATTTGTAATCATTTCTAAAATAGAGTAATAATTAGTAGAAAATATTAATATTTATAAATAATTAGTAATTATTAAAAAAATATGATTATTAATAATTAATATTCATTTGTAATAATTGGTAAAAATAGTAATAATTAGTTATGATATGTAATAATCACTAATAATCGATTATAATTGGAAAAATGGAAGAAATTACAAAAACATTTAATAATTAGTAAAATTTAAACAATATTGTATGGTGAAATAAAAAAATTACATTTTATATTCAAAACAAGCATTGGTTCAAGATCCATTATAAAATAAAAAATACTATTTTTAAATATGGAAAGGGATAACCTATACATAAAACCAAGACATAGAGGCTCAAATGTCTTAAAGACATGCATAATGGATGACATTCCCTCCACTCATGACCACACTATGGACACATTTTCTTTCGTTGTAGCACACTATAGTCCTTGACTCTTGTTCGATAGTGCCTTACCTATATTGGGGTCTCTGCCCCTGGGCTGTGGTGTAGTCCGAAAATACCCCCAAAATTAGAGATTGTTAGGGGTGGAACCCTGATTGATGAAATATTTTTAGAAATCCAGTACAGTTGACTTGAATCCAAATTGGGAAAGGCATGAGACCCCATTAGAACTTGGTTGATGCATACACACTAAGATTCACATATGTCTGTTCCATCAAGAAATATCTGCATAACTAAGTATAACTAATAAGAGGAATCGAACTCGAAACTTCAGTCAGTAAGGGATGAGTCCGTGACAGTCAACCACTTTCCCTCATCCAATAAATAGTAATATTTATAAAATAATAATAATAATAAAATATAAAATTATTATATATTAGTTAGGAATTATAAATTAATTTGTTGAAATTTGAAGAAATTACATGAAATTAGTAGTATTTGCAGATAAGCCCTTCAAAATTATTCCTTTCCCTCAATATAAACCCAAAAATCATTTCTTATAAATTAATCATATTTAAATCCTCTATTATTCCGTTTAAGTATATTAATTATATGAAATATTTCATATATGTTTTCCAGAAATACTAATAATTGTACACAATTAGTAACCTTAAAAATAATAATTAGTAATAATAGTTAATAATAAAAAAATTTATTTAGAATTTAGTATCAATTAGTATAAACTAGTAGAAATTTGTAGAATTTTTAACTAATAAGTATAAATTACTAATGATTAGTAAAAAATAATAGTCATTAAGAATACCTATGATTTAAAAATAACAATTTCTATAATATAGAAGAAATCACTTCATGTTCCTAATAATTAGTATAAAATAAAAATAAGTTTTAACAATTTTCAATAATTAATAATAACTTAAAATATAAATAATTTGTGAAAATTATTAATAATTAATATAAATTGAAAATAATATTTAATAGATAGTAATAATGATTAATAGTTATTAACAATTATTTATAATTAGTATAACTTAGTAGTAATTTGTAATAATTTGTACTAAATGATGATAATTATTAGAAACTAGTAGAATTTTATAATATTTTGTAAGTAGAAATTTGTAATAATTAGTACTTGTTAGTAATAATTAATATAAATAATTATTTATTAGTATTAATTAACAAAAATTAGTCGAAATTAGTAATGATTAGTAAAAATTAGTAAAAATTATGTATCATCCTTATATAATTATTCATTTATATCCGATTAATCATAACTAATATTTCATTGGAATTTATCAAATTTCATTCCACAATTTTCCCCTTCTATCAGATGAATCGTATAAATTTTTTCTTATGAGTTTTTAATAATTAGTTATAATTATTAATAATTTGTAATAATATGTCAAAAAATATTAAAAATTAGTAATAAATATTAATAATTTGAAATAATTATTAGAAATATTAATTATTAGTAGAAATTTGTAGAAATTGTTATAAATCTACAGATATTAGTATAAGATAGCAAAAATTAGTAGAAATTTTTAATTATTATAGGAAATAGTAATAATTAATAATAATTTGTAAAAATTTGTAGAAATTAGTAAAAAAATTAATACTTAGTCGAAATAAGTAATAATTTGAAATAGTATTTGTATAATTAGAAACAATTATTAAAAAAATTAATAATTATTAATAATTTCTAATATTTATTATTAATTATTATTAAATAGTAATAATTAGTTATAAATAGTATAAATTAGTAACAATTAGAAATAATTATTTATAATTATTATAAATTAATAATAATTATAAGAAATTAGTATAAATTAGTTACAATTAGTAATAATAATTAGTAATTATTAGTAATAACTAATTATAATTAGTAATAATTTGTATAAAATTGTTGAAATTTTAGAGTATCCCTCCAAGATTATTTCTATTTAGTAGATTAACCAAAAAATATATTTCTTAAGAAATGATAAAAATTTATTCCAGAAAACTTTATTTATATTGGATTAATAATAGTTCATATTTCTTAAAATTATTCATATTTTTCCCTTATTAAATAATATAATCCTTTAATTATAGTCACTAATTTTCAAAAATCTATCGGATAACACATGATCCCCAACCTGGTGGGTTGGGGATCATCAAGTGCATCCAATGCGGCTAGGTTCAATTCCTATCACTTCTTATCAACACCCCATATATTGAAGAAGTATGATTTTAACCTTGAGTGTGACTTGGGTGGGCTGGCGTCATAATGAGACCAGTGCAAAATTTTTGGGGGGAGGTGATGGTATCCGTGTGATGAAGACTAGATAAAAATGCCAATGGAGAGAGTTATTGGTGATCTCAGTGATTACTAGGTGAATATTACAACATTGATGGAAAAGGGGTGCAGTTCGAGGACATAGTGATACATAGGTGACGACATTAATGGTGGGGTGATCTACTGGGTAAGTCCAAATGGTGTAGGGGTGCATGATAACAATGATGCAGGATTTTCAAAGGAGATGTAATGAGGTGACCCATAATATAGACAATTTTATGGGGCTTATGGCTATGTTTATTATACCTTTGTGTGGCCCCTGGGCCTTCATTGCCATGTGATGGGATCCCAATTCATAGTAAAAAGTTGTTTTTCATGGTTTATAAAAAATTTGGGGCTTCTCACTAGCCTTTAAAAAAATACCTCATATCATCCCTCCATAATATTTTATTTTTTTCAAATTAATCATAACCAATAATTCCTATAAATAGACATTCTTATTCTTAAATTAATCAGTTTTGTTATATTAATTGTAATAAGGTGACTTATGAAATGTTCCCATTTTATTCCCTTCTAAATACGATATGAATTTTTTCGGGCACCTAATTTCAGTATATCTCTTAGATCATGGCACCATAATATTTTTCTATCAGATTAATCATAGCCAATATTTCTTATGAATTGATCATATTTTATTCATTTATTATTTTCTTCAATCAGACTACTCATAAGAATCATTTATTGTGAATTTTTTATACTTTATTCCTTATTAAATATCATATCCCTTTTTACTCACAACTTTGATGATAATTAGTTATAATTTTTAATAATTACAATCATTTATTGAAATTTAGAAATAATTTGTTTGAATATATATAAATATGTAACAGTTATTGTTAATTAGTATTAATTAGTCTTAATTCATTCTAATTAGTTTCAATTAGCAGAAAGTAGTACTAATTAATTTTAAATTTAATCAATTATTCATAATTAGTGTTAACATTTTTCATATTATTCAAATTACTGTAATTTTTTAGAAGAATATAGATCTAGGAAGTACAAATTAGTTTTTATTATGAGAATAGGATAGGAAAAATAATTATAAAAATAAATTAATACATTGTATAAAATCTTTCTAATTTTATTGTGATGAAACATTTATATAATTTTCATCATGAAATTCAGAATTTATTTCATAAGGGACAATTATGTTTCCATTTATGAAATTAATTATTAGGAGAGTTTATTTTTTTTTGAGAATGTTGTATTTCATCGATTTTGTTTTAGTTTTTGGCAATATTATTATTTTCAAATCAACATAGTTTAATCAGTTTAGATGTATATATTTTTGTATGTTCTAGATCCATCATGGTATGAAATTTTAGTATATGATATTGATGTATCATGTTTTTAGAAATTGACACTTATAATGTTAATTGAAATCCTAAATTTGAATAATCTCAATTTTAGAAGTTATTAAAATTATATTGGGATGCCTTATATCCTAGATTCATTATATAAATTTTTTGATAGGTTATAATATTTATAGCTATTAAATAAGATAAATCTTTGTTAAATAATTGTTTTTAAAAAATATTTTATTTGGTTTAGTTATTATTAACTAAGAGAAATACATTACATTCAAATTTATGAAAAATTAATTAGTTGTTCGGTAATTTAGTTTTTAATAGTTTCAATATCCTTGCATATTCAAATAATTGAATCATATATTATGGTGAATATGATTCATCAATTAATTTTCATATATATAAAAAATTTATGTATAAAGAGGTAAAATAAGGAAATTATAAATTTTTTTCTAATAAAATACTTGAGTTATTTAGAAATTACCTCAAGTGTGGAGTGTTTATTTATGTGACAAAATTTTACCAAACTGATGAAATGGAAAATATCAAATATTTCATTTAGAAAATAAAAAATCAACCTTGTGATGGTGATTCAAGAAAACATTTTGATCAGGTTCATAATTGTTTCTCTTTGGAACCTCATGATGTGTAGTTGTGTATTTATACTTATTGTCTATGCCTATTTTTTCTTAGGATAGTTAATATTTGTTTTTTGTATTTCATTATAACTTTATTCAAGATACATCCTTGGATACTAATAAAAGAACCATATATATTTAACTTCACCATTTCCTAGACATCCATAGTATTGTACTGATGTTTATTTAAATTCAAGGATTAGTGAATTAAATTTATTACAGAGTGATAGTTTATCTTCCTATGATGTAGTCACACTATAGAATTTTAAAATGAAATATGTGTTAATATGGACAATCAATGACTTTACAGTATATGGCGTGTTACCTAGATAGAGTAAATATGGTCCAAAATAATTTCTACATTTCATGGGTGACAAGAAATCTTTTATTATAGGGAATTGAAGAAAAAAAATTTATTTTCAAATTTTGTTCAGAATATATTCATATAGATTAGCCATTTCAATGAAATAAAAATAATATTATCATAGGAATAATTAATATAAATATATCTCAAGTTGTTCTTTTAGATATTTTGGTGAAATATATGGTCTCTTTATTACCTAATTTTACTCCGTTCAAATAATAAACAAATAAAGAAAATGTGTATTTTGGAGAGATCATAGTTATATATAGTTGTTTTTTTCAGGAACATCCATATTAATATGATTTTTTACTCCTTTACAAGTTAAATGTTCTGAATATTAAGAATAATTGTTCTGGTAACATACTTCATACTATGTTAGACACACTTGGTTTGAATACATATACCAAAATTTTATAATAATATTATTCCCAAGTATACACACATCCCAAACTTATGTTATTTGTAAATGATATATCTTATAATTTAGTGAATCCAATGAATATTATACAGTTTATAATGAAATTAATTTATTCTTATAGTAATGGATGATAGAATTAATGTTACTATATGGATTTGAATCTAATTCATCTCACTATGTTAGAAATGGTTATTATAATAGAACCAATAGTATCGTTTTTAGGTCATAATGGAATCATAATTATTGACTAGCTTTTGATGGATACCGCATTCTTCGATAATGAACTTTTTGACTGCAGTATCATGTTTTTTTACAAGTTATTTTTCTAGGTATAGTAGAATATAATTCATTGAGAAATACACACAAATATGTTATTTTAATTTTATTTGTATTGGAAAAAAATTGTTTTGTCTTAATTTAATTCAATTGATTAATTAATATTTCTTATTGTGATTGTAAATATAGAGGGATAATATAGTTTTGATTGATAAACCCTTATTATACATACATCAAAAATATAAGAAGAGGTTTTGTAATAAATAATTAGATAAATGGTTTATTAAAGAATAATTTTTTTAAGGAAATTTTGAATTTTAACTCTTATATTTTTTTTCTAAATATCTTTCAAACCATAATAAAATATATCCCAATGAGGGAAATGTTAGATATGTATTGAAATATATATTAACAATATTTATTTATCATGAGATTTTTTAAGTGGTGACAATAAATAATGGATTATAGATTAAGAACACCTTTGAGAAGAACTGACGCTCAAAATATTCATGAGGGTGCTAGACATGTTGTTCTACACCCATTAATTGACATTGGATTATTCGTCCAATTTTTCATACAAGAAATGAATTAATGGCTATTGAAAACTGTTGTGACATAATGATTTATGAATTGGATATGAGAAAGGGTTCAAAATTATTAATGAATTGGGTGAATCACTTTTAGTGGACGGAGCCCAGAGATAATAACTATTTGAGTGGATGGGCTCAGACATAGTATATGAATGATTAAATTTAATAACTTATGACACATTATGAAATCCAAACAACAAGCTTGGATTCGGTCTTTACTTTGATTACTTTGATGGACTTAATGACAGCTGTGGTGAGTGACTTATAAAGCGGATGGAAGGATTTGGACAAATCTTGAGAATTTCATAATTTAATATTGTTTGAATAATTGAAAAATGAAAATTTTTATGCAATGATTATTGTGTATGTAAGACAAATGTATAATGCAGGTTCAGACACCAGCTGAAGGCTGAAGCAGGTACATAGGTATACGGTTTCTTTGTACTTCTTACTATATTTATGAATGTTTCCACATGTTTTCAATTATTTATTAATTTTCAGGATTTGGGGTAGACACAGGTGGTCCCGACCTACTGATATTTATATCTCACACCCTACTCAGGCAGCCATTGCTCTGGGGTACTTGAGTAGATTCTATTTGGTTGCAGGATTATGCTGTTTTCATTTACTGGGAAGATTTGAGCAAAGGGCCGAGCAGAAGCTCGGGATGCTCGAGGAGACCACCCTCAGGACTTAGAGTCATTTTTTATTCATTTTTGTAATTGAATGAAACGAATGATTTTTTGTTCACTATTTTACATTTTCTATAACTAGAATTTCATGCATGCATCTGCTGTATAATTAGAGTTGGACAATGGTTTTTACAAGATTTATAAAATCTGCCTTCCGCTGCTTTATCATTTATTAGAATGCTTCCCCTATTTATTTCCATTTATTTTTATTTAATCTAATATACCAATGTCCAACTTGTATATAGAGGGTATAGTCTCCCCACTGACTATCCTTAGACCCTCACTGCTAGTCGACAGCCTCTAGCATACGGGGAGACATCCTTGAGGTCATGTGGCGACCGTTCCGGCCATCAGTTAAGTGGTGATCTAGTTTGGGACTTTACAAAGTGGTATCAGAGGGTTTCGTTTCCACTATCTTAATATTATGGGGTTGGTAGATAGGAGACTAGTAATGTGTAGGCGCTTGGGATAATATCCGTGCTAGGGACAGATCACCTAATGTATGGGAAATGGCCAAGTGGAAAAGGATGGGAATTGATACTAGTACAATTAGATGTTATAGTTGATATGATTCCACCTTGAGTGACTATTGTATTTTCTTCTGTTTATTGATTTTTAGAATCCTGGAAAAATAATTGTCTTGGACTAAAATGGAAAGGTAGTTTCATACATGAACCATCTTAAGCACTTAGAGATTCACATGTCATGCATATAACATGCTACATAGTTTCATTAGGAGGATGCCTGGTAATTTGTATTGTGTTCCTTGGGTGCAATTCCATGTTTTGATCTGCTTTAGAATGCCTTTCTAGATAGCAAGTTTCAGTGATATATTTTTACATGCTTGAGTGATTATATTCCATACTACCTCATTTATTAGCATGTTTTGTTATTGTTCCATACTTCTGTGTTATAGGATGCTATTGTGTTACTGCTTATGCTAACATTATGGAGATGTTTTGGATATGTGAAAGGGGTGCTAAATATAAAATGTTAAATAGATGTTGATTTTGATAAAAGGGAGCCATATCCTAGTGATAAGGTGTATGGGCTCCTAATTGATTTGTAGATGGACAATCATGTATTTGATCCTTATACAACAATAATATGTTTGAAAATTGTAACAAATGTAATACTACAGAGTTTTGATTGTAATGAACTGTTGTTGGGTTTCTTTTTGATGAACCTAGATTGATAAAATGAGACCTTTGGAGGATTCCTTTTTAGTAAAAGGAATTTATATTCTAAATTGACAATTTATATTTGAATAACATAGAATGTTATATGACTAAAGAGGATGTCTGTGGTAGAAAGCCAATTTTTTTCAAAGGTCATTGTTTTGAAAACCAGGTGACTTGTTGTGAAGATGTACTTCTGTGTATGTTGAAATTCATTCAAACGTTAAAATGTAGAAATGAATTAATTAAAATTCCTAAAAGAAAAATGGATTTTTAAATCTTGTGATTTCAGTTTTGTGTGAACAATAGAGAGGTTCAATTTTTATGTGTCGTAAGTGGATAACCCATTGTAGGTAGTACACTTATATAGTTCTAGGTCGTTAAATTAAGTTTGTCCCACTCTTGGGAGGACTTCATGGTACTTGAGTGTTATGGAACATCGATAGGTTTATGCTATGCCTTTTATGATCAATGTATGATGTGTTGATTGTGGTTCAAGGAATGAAAAATGAATGAATTAATGTCTTCTAACAGAAAGTTATGGTGAGCGGTTGATATTTTCTTGATAAGTCCTTGAAAATCCTAATGTGTGTACTGTAAATTTTTTCTCAATAAACATGTCGGCAGGTGATGCTGGGCTTTTAGAATAGAGATGTTCCATAATAGTTTGAATTATCTTCTTAATGACCATGGTTTTTCCCTTAGTTCCCTCTTCTGAACATGACGATCATTTCCCATATCATGACCTTGTCATGGAGACACAAATATAGAATTGGTCTAAGACCACGCTATAGTTTAAATGTTGTTGGGATTGATGAGTGGTTTTTATCTAGGTAGTATGTGAGATGCATTGATTCATTGGTTTTTTTTATGTGTTGGAGAACATTTGTTTTAAAATAGCCTTGCAATGACATGACATAGAAATTTCACTAGAGGTTGGTTAAGGTTATAGTTTTACAAGCATATGGTTTTGGATAGTTTTAAAGGCACATCGTCAGATAAAGGGAGAAATGGGGTTTTGGGTCCAGGGCATTTTTCGATGGAAGTATGTGCACCCTGTTATGTTGATTGATTGAGATTAAATAGTTTTCGTTAATGAGGTCCCTCTAATAGCCTAATATATAATATCTATTTCGATGTTTAAGCTATAATGTGAGATTTGGATCTGGTTTTAAAGTCTTATCCATTAGGCTTGTGAAGTGTTAAAGGTGTTTTTGGTGTTGGGAACACAACACACCAATTCTAACAAGATTAAATGACCTTGGTAGGTTGGTTGTTTTAGAAGTGGTTCTCGATGGCTTCGAAGGGACGAGTTGTTTTTATGGTGGGTATATTGTAATGTCCTATGTTTTTGAACTGGGTTAAAAATGAAAGATTTTTAACATCTTTTCACAGTTTATTGATGGGTCATTTTTTTTAACAGATCTCGGGAGTTTTATTCCAAGTGTTGGAACACCCAAATTTGTCGTTTTTGGACATGCGTAATTACATAATAATTTTTAGTGGGGTTCCAAATGAGTATTGAGAGAACCAGATCCAAAAAATTCCACTTTCATCAATTTGCACGGGTTGCGCACAGTTGCGGTCCAACCTGTGCAGTTTAACCTTTTTGAAAAATTATTTAAATTAATTAAATAAGATTATATGTGAGATTGTGATTAATTAAAATAAATTTTTAATAATAATAATAACAATGTTATTATTATTAATATTATTGTGGTTGTATATTTAAATGAATGATAAAGAATTAATTAAATGATGGTTGAAGAAATTAATGTCGATTTTGGATTTATCAAAGAACTATTTTATTTAAATAATGATTTTAAATTTATTAAAGGATCATTTATTATTAAATGGAGGAATGTGCTAATAATATTAATTTTATTATTTTTATCATAGTGTCATTAATTATTTTGATGGTTTGAGATTTTAAATAAATGTTAGAGGAGTGTATCTTTTATGAGAATTTAATGTGTGTTTTGAGACTCTCAAACAAACATTTAATAAAATGAGAATTTTCAAATTTAATAAATTGTTGTTATTAAATAGTGATCTTTGGTTTACCAATAGTTTGAAAAATAATAATAATGAGATAATTTTTAATTTAGTTTTATGGATGTAAAAATTATTATTGTTATGGAAATTAAATTAGATGTTATGGGATGGAGTTTTTATCATATTACTGATATTGTAATAAATTGGGGGTTTGGGTGTTCAAAAAATTAAAATTCGAATAATAATAATAATGAAGTTATTATTATTATTTTGGTTATTTAGTTAAATAGATGTTAAAAATGTTTAATTAAATCATCAATAGAATGTTTCATAATTAATTTTGAAATTTTTATTAAGATAAAAATGAAAGATGAAACATTTTTAATTAAATGGGTTGTAACATTTATGTTAAAGGATTTTAAATGGATATTTAATGAGTTGTAATATTTATGTGAAATTAACGAGGATTTTGGGTAACTCAAAGAAACATTTAATTAAATAAATATCTTTGTAATTAATAAAGAAGTGATTTTATTTAATAAGTGGTGTTGGGTTTTATCTAAGGATGAATAATAAGAGTAATAATAATGCGAGTATTATTATTATGGTTTTATGAGTGGTTGTTATTATTATTATGAATAATAATAATAAAAATGAATTTTTTGGGGTTTCATTTAATTAAATTAAAGGTCTGTAAAAATTTATTTAATCTCTATGAAGTGGATATTTTTATTTAATTAATTTGTGTTTATTTGATTAATTAAATAATGATGTGTTGGAGTTTTTAAATTTAATTAAATTGTGTTGAGAGAATATAATTAAAAAAACATAAACTAAGGAATTTATTTAATTAAATATTGTGAATGAATTTAATTAAATAATGTGTAAACAAGGAGTTTGGAATTATCAATGAAGGGTAATTTTAAATACGGATTAAATGTGGGGCTAAGTATTATTTTATTAAACCATTTTAAATGTAGATATTAGGTAGTGCATGATTAGGAAAATCGTGAGGTTTAGCTGTGTGGTTACCCGGTTTCTAAAATGTATTTATTTATTTATTTTATTTTAAATAAATGATATTTTTAATAATAATAATAATAACAATATTATTATTATTATTGTATTAATTGGATTTGATGATTAATGTGGTGTTTCAAAAATAATTATGAAACACTTATTTAAAGGTTAATTAATGAAGTAACATTATATTAAATGAGAATAATAAATGTTATTATAATTATATTAAGACTACTAGTTTATCTTGGGTGTAATTGATAATTGGGGGAGAAAACACGAGGGTGGCACACCACCATATGGGAGGAACAACAAAAATTCACCAGGCCCCTCTTTTAAGGTGTGCTAAACCCCCCTCACTGGCTCCTCTTCATGCCATAGAATCCTCCCGGTGTCTTCTAAAATATTTTCCGTCTTGGCAAGGTGAGTACTTCTGCATTTGTTTTGTGATTCTCATCGGCAGTTTGGCTCCACTATCACTCTGTTTTCTTGGCCAAAACCCAAGTGTTCGAGTTTTATTTCATTTCTATATTTATTCGGTTCTAGGGACGTACAAGAGGCTCCTATAGACCCCTTGGACCGTATTCTGGAATCTTCCGACAAAGGTGAGGTGAACGGTTTCATTTTCCCTTTTCCATCATGATTTGGGTAATGTTATATAACCTTGTTATTGTTTCTTATCATTTAATTAAGGGTTTGATAATTTATATGAGTCCCTGGTACCTAGTGAGAGGTGCATTGGTCCGTACTTCTTTGACTCAGAGTACCTGTTTAATATTTTGAATTTTATTTGTAGTGTTACAGGGTGCACGTGTGAATATATATATATATATATATATATATATATATATATATATATGTAATATATATATATATATATGCTGCACACACATGCGATTGCGGACCAGTTTTTGACTGGTTTCCGCCTAGTATATTAAAGCTCTTCAGTTTTAAAATAGTGCCACCCCGAGGCAGGGTCCGAAATCTATAACACATTATATAAGAATTATAAATTCTTTAAATAAATTGATAATTTGATTTTTCTTTATTATGATATGTCGATGCATGACACTTTTGATGTTGTTAAATAATACCACCCACATGAGATATATGAGGACTTGGACATGTGTTGATTTTAAGCATGATTTTATAATTTGGTTAAAGTGACATGATTAAACAGCTAAATTATTTGGATGGTCAGAATGGGTAATATGTTAATTAATTTATAATTAATTATCAAGTCATGAGTTGTAATAAAATTGTGTCTCTTATTGAATATTGAAAATACTGAATATTTGAAGAGTTCAGAATATAAATTGGAAACTGGTAATAATTAATGGATGGATTAATTATTACATGTTAAATTGTAAATAGAACATTAATTTATTATTGGTTAAATAGATAATATTTAATTAATTAATTTCCATGCATTAAATAATGATTGTGAATTGATTGTTTGTTATGACTGTGGTCCATGGATACATTATGTTGCATATTATTTTTACAATGCTTAAAATGTCTGGGATGGAGTTATTTAAGAATATGATATTATTTGTTAGATGGTTTCTTAATATCCAGGCTTTTTCAACATGTTTTTAGATGATTATAACATGCATGTAAATTTTTAGATTCCTAGAAGAATCACTATTTGAGTGGACGAGTTCAGACATGTTAAATAATTTGGATAATTAAATGTTGTGTTAATTATTTAGATGGATTTCTAAGAATAATTAATTGTTAATTAATTATTTACTGTTATGATGTTGAATGGTTAATTAATTGTTGACTTATTTTATGGGTGATTTATGTTGTTAATTTTTCGTTGAATTAATTAACTGATTGGATTAATTAATTTATGAATTAATTAATGGATGGTTTTTGGGTATTAGACATGGTTTTATACACCAATGATAAATATATATGTATGATTGATAAACGGGGTGTGATACAAGGACTGAACCTCCAAATACTCACAGGGTGCACCACATGGTGTTCTACACCAATGATAAATATATACGTATGATTTATAAATGTGTTGTGAGACAAGTACTGAAGCTCTAAATACTCTCAGGGTGCTAGACATGTATTTATACACCCTTGTGGAATGCAATCATTCTTTTATGTGTCAGAGACTAATGCTCCAAATACCCCTGGGTTGTGAGACAAGGACTAACACTCGAAATACTCATGAGGGTGCTAGACATGATGTTCAACACCAATTAATTAACATTGGATTGTGGGTCCAATTGGTCGTACATGAAATGAATTAATATTTAATGAAAACTGTTGTGACATAATGATATGTGAATTGAATATAAGAAAGGGTTCATAATTATTAATGAATTTGGTGAATCACAGTTAGTGGACAGACCGAGGAGTGAATCACTATTTTAGTGGATGGGCACATACCTAGTATATGAAAGATAAAATTGAATAAATTATGACACGTTATCCAATAAAAAGAGCAAGATTGGATTCAGTCTTTTCATTTATTACATAGATGGACTTTAGAGACATATGTGGTGAGTGACTTATACAGGGGATGTCTGGCTTAGGACAAATTTTGAGACCTTCGTAATTTAACGAGGGTTGAATAATTTAAAAATGAAGATTATTATGTAATAATTGTTGAGTTTTCTAGAAAAATGTATAATGCAAGTTCAGACACCAATTGAGGGCTGAAGCATGCACATTGGTATATAGCTAATTTGTACTGCTTAATTTATTTATTCATGATTTTAAATGGTTTAAATTATTTAATTATTGTATGGATTTGGGGTAGAAATCGGTGGTCCCGACCTATTGAGATTTATATCTCACACCCTACTAAGGCCACCATTTCACTGGGGTACCCTTGTAGATTATATTTGGTTTCATGATTGTGCTATTTTCATTTTCGTGGATGATATGAGAAAAGGACAGAGCGGAATCTTGAGATGCTCTAGGAGACCACCATCAGGCTTGGAGTCATTGTTTATTTATTATTGTAATGGAATATAAAGAACTCTGTTTTGTTCAATATTTTCAATTTTTCTATTATTAAAATGTCATGCATGCATCTGTTGTATAATTGGAGTTATCCATTTGTTTGTACAAGATTTATAAAATCTGCCTTCTGATACATTATCATTTATTAGACTGCTTCCAATATTTATTTCCATTGTTTTTTATTTACTCTGATATATCATTGTCCAACTCTGATAAGAGGGTATCGTCTCCCCACTGACTATCCTTAGACCCTCACTTCTAGTCAGAATCCTCTAGCATACTAGATGATATGATTGAGGTCATGTGGCAACCGGTCTGACCATCAGTTCAGGGGTGAGCTGGGTTGGGACATTACAATTTCCTTTAGAATGTTTATAACCATTTGGTCTAGGATTCTTATGATGGAGACCTTATTTCCTTGACTTTCTTGTTAAGTTGGAATTCATTTCTTAATTGATGCATGTTAAAGGCATGTGTTTTTCATTGTATCTTCTTAGACATGTAGTAGTAGACATTAATTTCGTCTTCTGGATATCATTTGTTCATGATTTTATTACATATGACTATATTATACCATTACAAGACCAAAATGGGGAATGGACAATGAGTTATTCCTCAAAGAGTCTATAGTTTATCTTTAAAAGATAATTAGGGGAGTATACAGTGAGTGATTCCTTATAGAGTCATTGTTTATTGGGACTAAATGGGTTAGACTGTGTGTCCTTTACGAGATATTTTTTACTGAATTGATGAAATTTTGAACTAGAGGGGTTAGACTATGAGAGATTTCCTAGAGGGTTGCTTATAATTATTGATTGATTGTAAAGAGCCATCCATGACAATTCCCAAGCTTGGACTCTGTCTTACTTGGTAGTTAGATGGTCTTATGAGACATCTATTTTCTATTATATATAGGATACATAGCTTAGGATAGATCCTTGGATTTTATTATTCACGGTTTGAATAATTAACAAATGTAAGTAAATGTAATTGGAAACTATAGAATTTTTATATTTTGAGTATTTACTTATTTATTGTTTCATTTTGAATATTTCCTTCTATACTTATTCAATGAAAGTTATACCGAGATCATTTGGTGGTTTCCTACAGGGATTCGTCTCACACCCTGGTTGGGTCAAGAAATGGGCCCAAACAGATTATATGGTTATAGGTATAGATAAGGGAAATTGCCCTTCTTAATCAGGTACTTGATGGTTGTGAAACTAAATAACATGGGACCAAGCTGAGGCTTACCATGTAGTTGGAGTTGTTGTGTATTTTCAGTATTTTTATTTTAGTATTTTATTTCTAGAATTGTGACTTTTTTGGCTATTTTCCTAGATAATTTTGACATGTATCATTATATATATATATGCTGCAGTTGTTTTTTACTCTCAATCTTCCACTATTTACCTTTTGTATGGTATTGTGTTTCCACTATTGTTTACAATTTTTCTCTACTGTTTTAATCTACTTATGAGGGAATAGTTTCCCCACTATCACACCCAAGGCCCTTTCTACAATTTACCAGCCTCTAGCATTTGGGGAAAATTGATTGAGGCCATTTGACTAACCTAGTACGGGGCTCCTTTGGGCAGCACCCGGGTCTGGGATGTTACAAAGTGGTATTATAGATGTTTCATTAATTAATTTTATTACTATTTGGTTCCTATAAACATGTATATGGAGGAATAAATAGTTGGTAATAAGTTTTTTCTAGGTGTATCAAACTATGTATAAGGAAAAGCCATGTTACCTCAAATATTGCAATTTTTCTGGTTTTTCATTTTTTACATTTGATTTCATTTCACCGTTGGGTGATTCACTTGTTTTGTGTTTTTATCATTGATATTATAGAGGTTCTATTTCAATTTCAACCAGATGAGATGAGGGTATTCCATATACCACATCATATAGACACTTTCTAGTAATCATATTCCCTGAATTTTGTTATGCCATTTAGGGTGCATTTCTAATTTCATGGTATAGTTATAGATGTCGTGCTAGATATTAATGATGTTTTGGATGATGTTGTCATAGAATACCTCTTATTTTGAAAGGGTATTGGAAATTTTAATGTTTTATTTGAATGGGAACCAAACATTGATCCACGAGGTGATATGGGACCTCTTGGATCAGAATTTTGTGGGTCATGTTTGAACATTAATTGATTTTTCTCAAGTTATGATTTGAATAAGTATTCCAAACTTTGATTCATGGGTGCATGGGATCCCATGGGTTGGAATTTGTCAATCCCTATACAACTGTTTTAAATTTTTTATGTTTTCTATATGGGTTTAAGAGGTATACGGTCCTAAAACCCAATCAACACAACATGTGGTGTTATGAACACACTCCATGTGTTCGTATGTTTCTGGAAGGAACACTTTTTATTAATTACACAACATGTAATGTATGAAAATTCCATGTTGTCAATAAACTTTGTGGCTGACATTGTGAGTCGAGACACGAGAATGGGAAATGTGGGTAAAACACACCATGTACTGGGAGTACACACCGTGACGAAGAGTCCATGTATCTGGCCGTGTGACTAATGACATAGATGTATGAAACTTTAGTTATACAACCTGTGTCCCCTTCTTTCACGCTATGTAGAGTCGACGGTGTGTTAGAACATATGACAAACGACATGGGTGGTTGGAACATAAGGGGTACACATAATGTTTAGGGAGAACACACCATGTAGTGTTACGCAGGAGAGACCTATGTGGTTCATCCTTGTAGAATAACTCAGGTAGGAGGGAAAATTCACGTACACACTTTTTCATAGTATGAACACATCATGTGTATAGGGGTTACATGACTAGGTTTGGAAAATGTATACACCATGTTAAAATATTAAGGTAAGACTCTGTGTAGGGGTTATACACGCTGTGTATGCTTGTTTCGTAAAAAAATTATTTTTTTTATTCTCCTGTCCTTCTTGAAGTTCTATCTTGTTTTCCTCGATAATATTTAAGTGAGGTGTGCGATTTACCTTACAGAGTCAGGCCACCGAGATGTCCTCCGGTTGTATGCCAGATACAGGGAAACAATCAAACACTAGAAATGGTAGATCTGAGACAACAAGTAGATCCTCCTGTCATGCCCGTCTTCGGACAACACGTTCTACCATACACAGGTGCTGATGCACATTTATGATAAGGCTTCATGATGTTTATGTATACCTTCCAGGCATCACTGAATCCTACATTGTCAATGGCAGAGTTGATATAGGTTTTTCATAGCAACATCCTCATACTTTATCAGGCGATGGAGGACCTCAGGCAGTAGAGTCATGGTTATAAGTGATGCTATATATCTTAGAAAATCTCAAGACACATCTAGAGAGGATGGTGATACTCATAACCAACATTCTTCAAGATTCATCCAAGAGATGGTGTTAAATGATAACACATGTGGTAAAACAACAAGTCATGGCGTTGGATTATTTTTGGTGGACAATGTAAGACTATTTCTACCCATAGACCATGAGGGCCAACTGAGCCCATGATTTCATTGGTCTGGAATAGAGTACTCTTTCAGCCATCTGGTATTCTTCTCGCTTCACAGAGTTTTGGCAGTTCACTCTAATTCTGAGGGGTGATTAGTTATTTCTGCCTAAAAAATTTTAGGATTTTCTCAGACATGATATCTGATCCTAGTGAAAATCTTTAGGTTTACTTCTACATCTTTTATAGTCAACCAATAATTGATCACTGAGCATAATATGAGGTAGTATTGATCTGTGATCTACTGAATTTCCGCATCTAGAGCTGGTAATTCTCCAACTGATAGTTGGAAGCACAAAAAATGGTCTACTCATAAGGATCTGAATTTATAGGATGCTGCTTCAGGTATCCAGGTGGTAAGCTACCAATGTGGTAATAATGGACATACAAGACCTCAATGTCTAAGAGTCCCATTCGAGTACTGATCTTGCAGTAAGATGGGTCATCTTTAGTGTATTTTCTAGTTCGTCTCACCAACAGATTTGAAGAGGGGTTCTGCTATGACTCCAAGTTCAGGAGTAGGACCATCAGTTTCTCATCGGTCAAAGAACTAGAGTTATTGTGGCCATTCAGAATGAGGAGGATGTCATGGATATGGAAGAGAGTAGGTAGGAATTCAACTTCATCCGGTTGGATTAGCTCAAGGTAGTCGGGTAGGGTCATAGGGTCGCAGTACAGGTGTGACCTTTGCAATGAAACAGACCTAGTAGGAGAAAGATCCCAGACCCTCTATGGTAACAGGTACGATTCCATTTTTCTCAATTTTAGCTTATGATCTTATTGATACAAGGGATTCCCTCGATTTATATCTGTTACCTTTTTAATGATCCTTGGGAACTATAGCTTTACTTCTGAGGATTTCATGATACTAGAAACTCCACTGGGGATTATGATGGCTATTGTACATCAGTTCAATTAGTTCCCTCTTATGGTTGGTGTGTGTCACTTCTTATGGGACGTCTACATCTAATAGATGAATGGTTTTTATGTAATTCTCGGAATGGACTGGTTAGTCTATTTACATGCATTTGTTGAATGCTATCTCCATAGGGTTAGTTTCACATCACTAGATGGAGAGTCTTTTCTACACAAGGGCGAAAAGGATATCCATGCGAGCAAAGATAGACCCAAGCATTATAGGGTGGGAGGAATTACAGAGCATATTTCTAGCTTATATCTAGATGCCAATGAGACATATTAGATGGACTTTCCTTCTGTAGGGGATTATTTAATAGATGTCTTCCAAGAATACTTTTTAGGTGTTCCTCCAGAGTGAGAGGTTGATTTCAATATTGAGCTTGTTCCAGGAGTAACACTAGTGTCCATTCCTCCTTATAGGATGGCTACACCATAGTTATAGGAGATCCAGAAGTAGCTAGAGGATTTATTGGAGAAGGGTTTCATCTAACCCTATACCCATCCTTGTGGTTTACCAATCCTATTTGCGATGAAGACAGATGGTACCCTCCAACTTTTTTGGATTATTAGAAGTTCAACTAGTTAACGGTCAAGAACAAATTTCCCTTATCGATGATTACTGATCTATTTGATCATCTTCAAGGATCTCTAGTGTTATTGATGATTTATTTGAGATTTGGTTATCATAAGTTGAACATTAGATCATCAGATATCCCTTTTACAACCATTCATAGAAGGTATGGTCTATACAAGTATGTGGTTTTACCATTTAGTCTCATGAACGTGCCAATAGTTTTCAGGGAATTGATGAACCGAATGTTCAATCCTTAATTAGATTCTATTGTGGTAGTCTTGAGAGATGATATCTTGGTGTACTCTCACACTCAATATGAACATGTCACCCATAATGAGATCATTTTTATTGTAATGAAAGAGAATCAATTATATACTAAGCTCTCAAAACAATACTTTTGGAAGGACCAAATTTACTTCCTTGTACATGTCATCTTAGAGGAAAGAGTATCAGTATAACCAGAGAAAGTGAGATCAGTAGTTTCCTAGGAACAACCAAAGAATGTATTTTAGGTAGAAAGTTTTCTAGGGATGGATGGTTACTAGAAACTCTCTATAAAAGTTTTTTTACCCTTAGAAACGCCACTGATGGGTCTAACTTAGATGGGTGCGAAGAACATGTGAATAAATTCTTGTGATAAAGCCTTTCAAGAGCTCAAAGGGAGATTGAAATCAGCACCGATACTGATTTTTCTAGAGTTGGGAATGAGTTACACCATTTAATGCAATGCATCAGGTATTGGGATGGGAGAGTGCCTATGCCATGGGAAGGAGTCGTTCTGTATGGGTCTCAGCAGTTGTGGCCACATGAGAGGAATTACCAGACACATGATCTCGAGTTAGTTATAGTTGTTTATGCTTTACGTTGTGGGAGAAATTCTCTTTTGGGAGAGAATTTTGGGGTTTCCACTAACCACAAAAGTCTCAAGTATATTTGTACTTAGTGTGATTTGAATTTGAGACAACAATGGTTCATTGAGTACCTTCAGTATTTCGACTTTGAGCTTTCTTACACGTGTGAGAAATGAAATGCAGGGGATGATTTGTTAAGAAGAAGGACTCCAATACATGAATTTTATGAGGCCAAAAGTGAGTGATATCTTATGTATCTATTATATGAGATGAATTTGGAGGTGCAAGATAGACAGCTGTAGACATTTATTTCTTCTGTAGCAGTTACCACCACTCATCTTGAACAAGTGCGAATGTGGAATCTATCAGATTCTGAAGGCCTAGTCCTACGAGAGAGTGTGTCGGATGAGGACCCTACTCCTAGGTGGACCACAGGTGAGGATGATATCTTATGCTTTCAGGGGTGTATATGGGTGTCAACAGACATACATGAGGAGATGATATGTGATTTTCATTCCTCAGTTTTGCCAGTTCATCCTAGTGTCACCATGATGTATCAAAATTTACACCATCAATATTGGTTGATAGGTATGAAGTGGGAAGTTTCTGGTTTTGTTATGAGATATTTGACCTGTTATATGGTGAAGGCGGAGCATACGTGACTGATAGGGATTTAATTGTAGTTATCCATTCCCTAGTGGAAGTGGAATGATGTCACGATGGATTTCGTGACAGGTTTACTAAGGTCGTCTTGAGGGAATGATGTAGTTTGGGTTTTTATTGGCCGACTCCCAAAGGTTTCACACTTATTTCTGATCAAGGAGACCATCAATGTTATTGATCTTGGAAGGTTTTACATCATAAATCTTGTATGGTTCATGTGGTCCGATACTCTATCGTTTTAGACAGGGATTCCTAATTTACTTCTCATGTCTGGCAGGGACTATTGAGGTCTTTGGGCACACAGGTAATTCTGAGTACATCTTACCATCCCCAGAAAAATGGCCAGTCTGAGTGCATGATTTAGGTGTTGGAGGACATGCTTCAAGCATGAATCCTTGATTTCAGGGGCTCCTGGGAGAGACACATACACCTAGTGGAGTTTTCCTACAATAACAATTTTCATGTGACGATTCAGATGACATATTTTGAGGCTTGGTACGATAGGCCATTCCAATCACTCCTATGTTGGATGGAGGTAAGAGATGAATATATGTTGGGACATCATATTGTACAGGATAGCACTGAGATGGTGTAATTCATTCAGAAGAGGATGGATACTACATATTCTCACCAGAAATCATATGCTGATCATCAGAGATGACCTCTGGAGTTTGATGTTGAATATTAGGTTTTCCTATATGTCACACTGAGGTTGGGACATAGGAGGATTAAGAGACATGGAAATCTTTCACTGAGATACACTGGGCCATTTGAGGTTTTGGAGAAATTCAGGCTGATTGCATATCAGTTGTAGTTACCTCGAAGGTACCGAGATACGCATAATGTCTTCCATGTTTCTCAGCAACAATGTTACATTTCAAACCCGTCTCAAATTTTTCAACCCAGGGAGGTTGAGTTGGAGGTGGATCCATACTTCAAGGAGAACCCTATATGAATTTTGGATCACAGTACTAAGGTTCTATAAAACCTTTACATTCCTCTCGTATAAGTTCTTTGGATTCATGGGTGAGTAAAAACGATAAATGGGAATGAGAGGCCGATGTTCGTTTGCATTGGATAATGTTATTTGATGTTTCTTATTTTCCACCCTTGGAAGGAAAATTTGTGGACAAATTTATTTAATGGGGGAAGTTTGTAAGAACTTGGATTTTCGTTTCAGGTATAGATCTTGATTTCGGGTGCTTTTGAGGGAAAAGGAAGAATTTGAAAAATTTCTAAGTACTCGTCGTGTACTCTTGAGTGCACGCTGTGTACTAGGTTGCCGCATTTAGCCATGTACTAGCTGTGTAACGGCCGAGTACATGACCGTGTGGACCACCTAATGTGGGGGATGGTTGAGGCATGTAGACAATGTGTACATTAAATGAACACACTGTTTATTTTTCTTTATATTTGATTAATCAGAAAGGGGTGACGTCTAATCTCAAGAAGCAACATCTTCTTACTGTGTCTCGAACCGGAGAGCATTGTATTGATGGAAATCAATGACCGCCTTCTGTTCCTTTGTCTATAATCCAATTGAGGCACCTTAGTGTTTTTTGGATTCCCACTGGTGAGTTATCTATTTCCTTAAGCCTCTATTTATGATTTATCCTATTTCTTGAGTTATCCATGGTTGAATGTTTTTGACATTTTAATAGATCTACGATGTTTTAGGTTGATTCAAGGGTTGAATATCAAGATTGATCTTTGTACAACATCGAGTTAGGTGGTTTGTGGCCTTTTAGAGTTAGCCATTCATTTATATATACCTATGTGCAGATTAACCATAATTTAGGTCCTTTGTGTTAAGGATTTGATCCCTATTACCATCTATCTTAGACTTATTGATAGATTAAGGGATTTTTGATATATTCTTATAGAAATAATGTTTAGAGGACACTATGAGGGTGTATTTATTTTTTCGAATGATTATGACTATTTGTTCAAGGTAGCCTATAAGGAAAACCATGTTTCCTTGCCTTTTTTGTTAGGTTGGAATTGATTGATTAATTGCTTCGTATTAAATGAATGTTTTATGCATTGTAGAATCATGGCATTGTAGTAGTGGAGATTACTTTGGGATGATGAATATTTTTTGTGCACGATTGTAATACACAAGGATATAATAACTTGGGGTAGTTAGACCATAGGAGGAATTTTCATTGTGGGATTCCCCAGATAGTCAATCATATTTTCGTTGCGAGACCATAAGGGGGATTAACGTTGAGTTCTACCTCATAGTGTCAATAGTATTCCATTTCGAGACCATTGGATGAATGGAAATTGAGTTATTCCTTATAGATTCTATTTTTTATCGTTAAAAGACCACATCAGGAATTGACGGTGATTTTTTCTTCAGAGAGACTTTGTTTTGCGGGACCAAAGGGGTTAGATTGTGTATGATTTCCGAGAGGGTCGTTATCTTTTTTATTAAATTTATGAAATGTTGAACCAGAGGGGTTTTAATGTGTGAGAATTCCCAGAGGGTTTCTTATAATGATTGATTGGTTGTGACGAGCCAGCCAAGCCCCCACACAATCTTAGACTCGGTCTCACTGATAGTGAGGCACATATCTTTCGGTGGCTACCTACTGGGTTACATCTTACACCCGGGTTGGATCATTCTTTGGGACCAAATTGATAATATGGTTGTAAGTATAGATAAGGTAAATCACCATTCTTCACCAGGTACTTGATTGTTTTAGAGCTAGAGAACATGGGACCAAGCTATGTCTTGAAATTCTTTGGGAGTTGTTTAATATTTTCAGTACTTTTCTTTTAGTATTTAATTTCTAGGATTGTGACTTGTTTGTCTATTTTCGTAGACATTTTTTAATAGATTCATTATATATATATATATATATGATGTGGTTGTTTTTACTATCAGTCTTCCACTATTTATCAGTTTTTATTGTATTACTGCTTCTGCAATTGTTTACTATTTGTTTCCGCTATGTTACTCTACCTATGGAGGAATATTTTCTCCACTATCACTCCCAAGTCCCACACTACTAGTTCAAATCCTATAGAGTTTGGGGAAATGAAATTTAGTCCATGTGGCCAAATTGATTTTGGGGGACCTTTGGGCAGCACTCGGATCCGGGACATTACATATACGATATTTCTAGAGTACATGAGAATATAGTTACAAGGTGTTGATGAAGAGAACACCAATGTTTTTATATATTGAGTAGGAATGATGATTTTATAGAGGATAATATATTCTTAAATTTATTAAATTTAGAATTTTTATATGTTATCATTGCAACATAGGTGCATTGGGTCACTCATTTTGGTTGACTGTATGGGGATGAAGTTTTATGAAACTCAAAGAGATGATCTCAAAGACTTTCAAGTTTATCCAAAATGATATACTAATGGGTATTTATGAAATAATTTATATAAAGTAATATATATTGAAGTTATGGATAAATTTATAATAATGTTTTAAGTGATATCCAAAATGAGTTTTTGATAATATTTTAATGGTTTTCATATATATGATAAAATATATAAGGAAATGGAACAGAATCATTAAGGATTTGGTGTAGGTGGAAGATTGATTTAAATATTACTTGAAACATATAAGTATATGGTGTTTTGGTTGATATAATAGAATATTATTTCTTTATATTGCATGTAATGACACATGTTAGACAATGAAAAATCATATTCCTTGGGATCATTAGGTGAAGCCTGGTGATACTGTAACTCTACTGTAGCCATTAATAGTGTATGGAAAGGCCAAATCATAATGATGTGATATATTCTCATTATAATATATGATTATCATGGAAATATATGATATATATTTTAATTATAATGTTAAGAGTTATCATTAAATAGTCTTATATATACATATGTTTTTTAACAATAACAACGATCATTATTTTATTAAATAGAACCACCACCTTATAGGAGGTGTCAAAGTGTCTAAAGTAATATATACATATGTCACTGATCATATATATATATTTTAGGATGAATGATTCGGGTGATTCCTTGAATTCATTTATATTAAAAATTCATCAATGATCTGTTGAGGGGTTATAAAACAATTTTAACTAATAGATTACTCATAAATTATACAATATAAAACTAAATTCATGGTGTTTAATGGTGCATCACCTAGGCATTTATAAATAGTTAGAAACCCATAAAATAGTATTAAACTCTTCTTTAGTTCTTACTGATTACCTATACATTGAATTTAACTTCTCTCACTTTTTTCTATTCAAGAGGTACAAGTATAACATAGAAATAAATATTATTCCCCCAATCATTGGATGATTTTGTCCAGTCCATGGATAGACCAAAGATAAATTAATTATTTTGATAATTTTTAATGATTTCATTCAAACTATAGATTGAATATAAAAACAATATAAATATATACATATGTTATACTAGTTCATCATTTTTTTATACATTATTTCTATTTCAACATATTATTCTCTTGAGTTATAGTTTTTTCTTCTATTTTTCACATGAATCAGTGTTATTTTATCTTTTTAAACCAATCGAAAATAAAATAAATTTTTTTTCTCTATTTATGAAAATAAATTGAACAAGGTTAATTCATAAATAAATATATTACCTGGTGAATCTATTTATTTAAACTTCCAAAATAGACACAATTTGGTATTGATTTATCAATTATGTTTTTAAAAAATGGGTATATGATTTCAATTAATTGATGTTTTTTGTGCATTAGATTGAAATATATGATTTCTATTCCAAATTTGAGTTTTTCTTTCGAATCACTAAAGACATATTAAATCCACAGTTAAATGGAGTATAAATTTATTTTTATTCAATAAAAATTTTAAATCTATTTCATTTCCCTCATGAAGGAAAATATATTTGGAATAAATATTTTTTGATGATGGGAAGATTATTTCTGTTGTTATAATGTTATTTTTATTTGGGATAACAAGTTTAAAAAGGATAAAATTAAGATATTATATTTTTAGAAGAATGTTTTTTATATATTTATTCATACCAGTATTTCACAAAGGTTTTTTTAATTTAAAAAGATATTGTTTTAGAATATATATCTTATATATGAGTTCTTGAATTAAAAAAAATTAATTTTATAAGATGTCTGATGATGGTTATAGATCAGTGTATATAAGGTAATATTTTAATCACTTTATAATCTTCTTAGAGAATTAATAATTTTTTAAGAATATTTATTTAATTTAAAGGAAGATAATGATTTAAAATTTCATCACCAAAATATATTTTCTTCTATAGTATTAAGGGATATATGATCTAAATGGATTAAATCATAAAATCAAATTAGTGGCTGTGAAAGTTAAGGTAGATTATGATGATGATGTTTTTTAGGGCTGATGGGGATCCTATTGGTGTTAATTTTAATGATTTATTGGTAGAATCTATAATATATATAAGAAAAGTAGATGCAACTTCTGAAATTCAAATTAATGTAGGACATATTGGGACAGATAATGGATCTACTATGTAAAAGTATGATAGAGAAGATTTTAATGGATCAGATAGATAATATTATAAATTTAATGTTGAAACTATACCTTTTCTAGATAGTTTATGATTAGAAAATACACAGGATCAGATTATTGATTTTGAGAGCTATTATAAATTTTATTATTTAAGGTGAAAGTAGAGATATTAGTAAAACAATAAATGATTTTTGTTTTGTAAAAAATTTATTAATTTTACATGAAATGATTATAAAGATGTTAAATGATCTACTAAGGGGAATTTAGAAATTATCATAAATTCGCATGATAAATCTATTGAAATTGGTAAAAAGAAAAATTATATAGAGAAAAAAGATATTGAAAATGAAATAGTTTTTGTTTAAAATATTGATCATGATAAGGTTGATCATGATAAATAATTAAAATATTGTGTGGAAGATTATATCAGTGATATACCCATTAACATATTATAATTGTGATCAATGGGAATTTACACTCACCCATTGAAGATGATTATATTTTTGATGAAAAATTTAACTAATTTCCAACATTAGTATTTTTTGATTACCAACAATACAAAGATGAGTAAAATTATTTAGATAATGGTTTAATGGAATATAATGTTGAATTATAGGATTAAAATTATATATTTTTCAACGAAATACCTTTTGGAGATAAAATCAAATATGGTTTAGAAATCTGACTATATTGAATTGAAGTTGTTAATTAATGACTAATCTAAGTTAAAAAAAGTGAGTAAACCTATGTAGATAAGAATTTCAGAATTAATGATGGAATATTGATGAAAATAAATACTCAATTAACTGATTTAGTATCAATTTATTCAATTTATTAAAATATATAAAAAATTCAATATGATAGTGTACCTTTGGAGAATCTATTTGGATTGAAGAAATGATTCATTGAAGAAATGAAAATAAATAAATCTACCAAAGGTATTTTATTATTATCTTTGTATATTTTTTAATATAGTATACTATGAAGATAATAATATTCAAAATGTTATAAATCTTATGTGAAGTTTTTATAGAAATTCATTATGATATCAAACACATTAAAAATATATATTATATTGATTCTAAAATATTTGTACCTGAATGTGAATTTAAATATAAATTTGAATTTGAATATTCTAAAGAAGAGGAAGACAAGAATGTTAGAAATTTGGTAAGTGATAGTACTTTATATTGGATTAGATACATAGTTAAATATTTTGATAATTCAAATAAATATTCTAGTGATTAAAAAAATTAAAACTAATGAAAATTATATTAATGATTTTTATTGTTTCTTAGACACTATGAAGATAAGTTAAATGAGCAACAATACAAAAGTTTAACTAAATTGAATGAAAATATGGATCAATTTTCTATTGATTTTAGGGATAGAAATTAAATGAAAATCATGAATTATTATATTTATATGGATTTGGAAAGCATTATATTAATTAATATAAAATATAGATTTTATTTTATATATTTATGTAAATATTTCTATATTAAAAGATAAACTATAATAATATTTATGACAAATCATTTCATTTCATTGATATTCCAGGAGTGATCAAAATTATAAATGGAGAAGTGATATAACTATAGTACAAAACCCTCTAGTTACAAATTGGGAAATACCTATTATGTTCCAACCTGATTCAAAAATTATATAGTCACATATTCCAAATTATAAATTTCTGTAAAAAATCATCTAGATCTAAAATCATTATATCCTAAACCTTTAGATTCCAAATTCTTCAGATTCATAGATAATTGATTCTATTTTTGATTACGTTTTCATTGTGTTTTATTACTGCCACTTTAAGTTTTATAATTCATTTATTATTTTTTAAGGAATGTTTCTACAAAGACATGATTCATTTTAGTGTTATATTCCCAAAAAAATCATTCTATGTCACCAATTAATTGTGTTATATATTAATAAATAAATTCATTTTGATAAAACAAAAAATGGTCGGAGGGTTTCTGAAAATAAAAAATTATACTTTAAGAATTCCAATTACATAATCTGTTTAAATTTTAATTGTACAATTTATAAATTTTTTTGATTATATATTTTTGATTGTATGATCATCAAAAGGGGAATATTTTTGGTGAGTTATGTTTCTTTATCATTAAATATAATATATCTTTTGTTCTGATTATCATAATTCCAAATTTTATTTTACTAAGGATTTTCTGTGTTATGAGATATTTGTTACAGATATTATGTGTTTCTAAATTATTATTGTTGAATATCTTAATAAATAATCATCATAAAACATTTAATGTTATTTTTTAAAAGAATACAGACTTACATAAAAATTAGTCAATATTGTATAATCTGTTTAACTTATGAAAAAAATTTAAACGAAGTAATTTCACAAAATAAAAATACTAACATATTTAGTTTTCAATTTTACAAAATCTATAAAAGATATGAATTGAATAATATTAGAAGAAATTTTATAAGTATAGAATATTATGTATTAATAGTTTATTCATACCTGATAAGTAAAAGTTAAAATAAATTTTCACATGATAGTTTTTTAGTAAAGTATAATAACTTATGCAGCTGGATCTATTCAATGTTTAATTTTATATAAAGAATGATTTATTCTAAAATGAGTTCATATATCAGTTCGTTCACATTTATACATAATAAATGTGAATTTCATCTTATTATGTTTATTTGTGTTGTCTTTAATATTGTAGAAACAAAGAAGACATGTTTATCTATGAAAGATTTAATTAACATTGAAATCATTAATTAAGAAATGAATGAAATTATGAAAAGGATAACTATGTTATTATTGATGTTATTATGATTGAAGACCAAAAACCTCTAATACATTGTAACATCCATTACTTTTTAGGAGATACAAATGGATTTTTCTTTAGTTTTATTCTTTATTCTTACCATTATAAATGTTCCTAGTGAGGTGACATAGGTTATAAGGGAGTTCTGTGATTGTATGGAGTCTAGAGCCCAGATGTTTAGAGGAAAAATATGGTTTTCAGGGTTTGTTTAAATCATGTGTGGGGGAATTACAGTGTTCTACCCAGGGCCACTGAATTTGACTAAACCATGTCACACATGCCACATGGACATGTGACTTGTATCAGACACATGAGAGTGGTTTTTTCATGGGATGTGAATAGTTAGACTAACCATTCACCTAGTTGTGTGAGGAGTGATACATAAATAGATATGAGTGCACGATGTCCGCACGATTTGATAGGCCATGAGAGGGGCCCATACTGGGGAAGTAACAACCACACATTTGGCACATGGTTTGAACTACCATGCATCCCAACCATGAACCTCTTTAAAATTGGAAAAATGGATTTCTAGACCCACTTGCCTTTAAGAGAGCCCTCTTTTTTATTTTCCCTTCCATATGGAGTAGATCCCTCTCACATTAAATCTATATATGCCTAAGCTAGAATATAGGGTAATCCATATATACATTCTTGGAATAAAAAATCATTCATCTTATGAAATAACCCTTTTATTTATACATGTTTATATGTTCAAACTATATTCTAAGTTGTCTTGGACTGATTCTTATGTGATGAGACCACTTAATTAAAATCACAGTGGAGGGAATGACCACCCCATTCGACTTCCATGGGATAAAAGGTTACACCCTATAACTAAATTTCATGATAAATGAATAGTTATTCACCCCTTGGCTTACTTAAAAGCATTGATGAGCTTATATAAATATGATTTCAATGCATGGTGTACCTTCTATTGGGATTCTTGTGTCTGAAGTCCCTATATTTATGATACATGGTCATGGAATACCTTTTATTTATGATACCCAGGAATGGATTTCCTTCTACTTTTGATACTTGGTCATGGATTCCATAATAATATGTGATACATGGGTATGGTGTCCTTTGTCATTCGATGAGATTCATACTACTACCCATTAACACATTAGTTACACCTTGGTTCTGGTCTAGTAGTAGTGGCAATATAGATTGATATAAAAATCACTATGTATATATGCCTTATACATGTATATATATGGATAATTGTTTAGAGATCATCCATCTTTGGCTAGAACAGGTAGTGTCAGCCAAGTGTCTTTTATGATCCAGAGATGACATGTTTACATTTTACATCTTTTTTTCATATTGTTATACATTCAGATATCTCATTTTATATACATTAAATTGATTTACTAGACATCATTATTGGTGGCCTATAGAGTATATCTCACACTATATTCAGGCTACCTATTGGTAACCAAAAAAAACTCATGCATATCTATAGGGAAAAAGGGAATCCTTCGGTTGTGGATGATTTATTATCTACAATAAATAGAGTACATGAAAATAGGACTGAGCTTAGACTTTCAATTCTAGTTGAGATTGTTTTTTATTTTTTCTGTATTTGTATTTCTTAATGTATATTATTGTACCCAAGTAAACTTTTTTTATACCAGATCACATGAGAATTATTTTTTATATGTTTTGTATCTACTTCTGCTTATTTATTTTATTTGGTGAATTATTAGTATTCCACAATCAGTTGATTTTTATTGATTTCACTATTCATGTTTATTAGGTAACATTATACTACACACTATTCTTGGGGGTATAGTCTTCCCACCATACCATCATAGACCCTTGCTACTGGTTTGCAACCTATAGAATATGGAGATGTGAAATTTATGTCATGTGGCTAGCCAGGTGTAGTCAATTATGAGTGAAGAGAGTCTGGGATGCTACAAAGTGGTATTAGACCAAATTATTTTCCTATTGTATTAATGTATGGGTATTAAAAAGGAGACTAGAAATATATTATAATTTTGTAATGTGCCTATGACTGGGAGTAGTTAACCCACATATAAGGAGAACCCAAATTACATAGGATGGGTTATTGCTGTTTTGGTTTGTGCATATTACAATTTTTTCAATTTCACTATTGGGTGACACATATGTTTTATGGTGTTATTTATATTGATATTTTTATGATTTTTTTTTCTGGTATGGAAAAGATGTATCATCTCATGTATCATTATATTAACATGAGGATTCGTATTCCATGCATTATGCCATAAAATATATTTAAACCTTGTTGCAAGATTTTATATATTGCCTATTATTTTCATGAGTGCGTTGATTGTTATATATGTAAATATGATAATTATTCTTGTAATGATAAAATAATTTTATTAATTAAATTCTTTGAATATGTCTAAACTGTATTTTACCATATAGATTGATGATGGTATTTTAATTGACTAATAATTCCATGTTTGGGCCATGAACCATTAGTTCCATTAGATGAAACATTAGTTAATATTATTGGTTGAATAAAAATTATTATTTATGAATCTTGTACTTATATAAACTTGGAATGGTGACTCTTTCAATCAAATCATTTTATATAAACTATTACATCATGGAAACATATGTAAAATTATAATAAGTATAAACTTAAATATATGAAAATGTCAAATAAAATGGTTACCGTGAAATGAGGACGATAATTAAAAAGTAGAGGGTGTTTTAATCTATACCATTAAATTTAAACTCTGTTGAAAAAAACCTATGATGTGTTATAAGAGACCTTTACCCTGACCCGACCATAGTAGCGGGTTATGGGGAATGTCTGAGGTGACTTCTTTGGGATTTTATATCACCTAGACTTTGACATTAGAAAAGGAAGACTAGTGTGAATCACTTATAGTAAGGTTTCATACATATCTTGTCATATTATCATGATATCGTCTATTATTAATGCTTATTAGAGGCATGTGTTTAGAAATTTTAGACATATGCCTATATGACATCCTCAACACATATTCCAGGAGGGTGGAAATGACCATGCTCTAGTGGTGGTTGGACCTGATCCACCATTATTACCTCCTATAATTCCACAAGAGGCACCTCCTATAATTCCTCCACTGAGTGAAAATGCTTAATTTTGAGAGATACTATTAGGGTTCATCTTGTATACACAAGAAGCTCTATGTCCTTCCCTTAAAATGGTAGATTTGACGTGAGAATTATATAATCAATATCATCCCACCTTGTTCGGGGATATCATTCCTCAGTCTACATAATCTTGTATAGAGGCCATGTTATCCATGTTCATGTATTTGGAGATACCTCTACAGTTGAGGGTGAAAATCACAACCTATATGCTTCATCACTCTACTAAACATTGGTGGGATGTCGTCTCTTCAGCTGATCATCATCGGGGTATGGTTTGGTATGGCTTCAAAATAGTCTTCTATAACAACTACTTTTTTCATACATTGAGAGAGAACCATGTTAGAGTGTTTATACTCATAAAAAATAGTGCAATATTTTCGATATTGAATTTATCTCATTTTATTTATCTTTATAATTTTTCACCAACGCAAACCAGTGAAAACATAATGTCTATGATATGGGTTGAAGATGGGCTTGTGTATTCTATCTGATTGTAGGTGAATGTATTTTTATTGACCACCTTATTAAGGATATTGAACTAGAGATTAATTATTTAGTGAAAGAAAAGGGAAGTTGATGATGTGAGCTAGGTAGGTTTTGTGCCAATATAATAAAGATGTTATTTGAGTGGCATGAAGCATCATTTAGAGTCTTTAATGGGTTTGAAATAGAAAGATGAAACATACTGATAGATATTTGGTATTCCACCATTGAGGAATTATAATGACTATGAAACCCCATCATCCTAGTGATCCCATGTAATTATAAGGTTGTGGTAGTTTTCAGAATCGTTAGTGTTTCTATGGTATTCTTTCTTCTGTGCCTAGTAAGAGAGGATCCATATTGGCCCCACCATCAGGATCAGTGGAACCTCTCTAGGAAGGTAGTTGAAGTAAAACCACCCAATTAGGTTGAGGAGGTGGTCATGGCAGAGGTAGTTAGGCTCCATAAATCTTCTGTCCGTAGAAAATTCCTTCTTAGGATTTTCAGGTTGCATCTCAATGATGAAAATCTAGATATATATCTTCTATGAATTACCCACTCTTGAGGAAAAGATCATCAGGCCTTCTATAGTTAGAGTTACAATTCATGTAGCCTCCACTTTTGGTATCATACTTATTTGATAATGGATCTTCACACTATTGTGTGATTTTTTAATTTATGGAATTTCTTGACCTAGAGATACAAAAATCAATTTCTCTGATGAATATCTAATCACCATTTGGGGATCGATCATTGATTTTTCTCCTGTTCAAGGAGTGACCCCTTGATAGAGGTGGGTAATGATTCATATGGAACCTCTTTTTCATCGAGATGAAAGGTTTTTATTTCATACTTGAAATGGATTAGTTAGTGTATTATATTGATCTATGTTAATACTACAATAGGCGGATATCTTTTACATCACCCAAGGGTGGTAACTATATTCATAATATTGAATGGGATGTTTTGGAGGGTTGAGATTGACTCAGATATCATGGATTGGGAGGAGTGACAATCCGCATGGCTCATATCTTTATGAGTGATGAAGATATGGAATGTAAGGATTTCCCCTCTACGGTGGATCATTTCATGGATAATTTCTTTAATGAAATAACAGGATTAATATTTGTGATAGAGGTGGATTTCACTATCAATATAGTTCTTGGAGAATCACCATTTTATATTCTTCCTTATAAGATTCACCTACAGAGCTCTAGGGAATCAAAATGTGTATTGTAGAATTAAATGATAAGGGTTTTATATGAGGAAATAAATTATCTTGGGGTTCACCAATCCTTTTCTCCTAGAAACGGGATGGAACACTTAGGAGTTTAATGGATTACTATTGTTTTAAAATGCATACACATGCAAACCTATATCAACTATCTCATAAATAGGATATATTCAACCAACTTCGAGGAGCGACAATTTTATCCAAGATCTTATTATGTTATAGCTACTATCAGGTCTATGTGAGCCCACCAAACATACCATATATAATATTCTATAGTATATATGGCCTGTATGAATATTTGGTTACACCTCCTAGTCTTATGAACATGCCAATAGTTTTCATGTATATGATAAATTAGGTTTTCCACCCATATCTATATTTATTTGTGGTAATATTCATGGAAGATATCTTGGTGGACTCTCATACTTGATATGACAATGTAAAATATGTTGAGATCATGATGAATACCAAAATAGACCACTATCTGTAAGATTATGTCACCAAATTCCACCTTCTTAGGTGCTATTTTTGGCATCAAATATTGTGTCATATTTTCATGAAATTTGTCTTTTTTGATGATTTATTCCATTCTAGCTCAACTCAAAGAATGAAAGTGGAAGACGAGTCATCTAATAATCTTAGGTAGGTTTCATAATAATTTTCCCAAAACACAAGTCATATTATTACATTCTCCATTATGTTTCACACTATAAATTTTGTGCATTTACTCAAAATAAAAATTTCTTTAGTTTAATTTTTTACACATGTTATATATGTCCATGTACTCTTGGTTATGGTTGAAGGTCACCCACAATGACAAGTTCCACCCCTTACGGTGTGCTTATGCAATGCCTGTTTTACTTTTAAATGTTAATATGGGAAAAGCACCTTCTAAGTGGTCTTGGGTTGATTCTAAAGTGAATAGGGCACTTAAATTAAATTTTAGTGGGTGGTATAATCTCCACATGGGACTTCTATGTGGTCAAAGGTTACACCCGTTTTTTAAATTTCATGATAAATTAATTTTAATTCAACCACTGTCTTATTAAAATGCATTATCAAACTAATATAAATACAATATATATGTATGAAATATCTTATATTTGTGATACTCATGTATTGAATCACTTTTATTTGTGATAATCATGCATGGTGACCCTTCTATTTGTGATACTCGTGTATTAATCCCCTTCTATTTGTGATACTGGGGCCTGGAATCCCTATTAAATTGTGATACATGGGAATGACATCCATTAAAAGTTGATGATATTCATAGTACTACCCATAGATGCATAACTTGTGGCGTAATTCCTAGCTAGTAGTAGTATCCGTATAAACATGGATATAAACATCACTGTGTATTTCGACGATATATACGTATACAAATATATAATTTTTAAGAGATTATCTATCTTATAATGAAGTATGTAGTGTTAGTCTGGTTTCTTTTAGGAACCGGAGTTGACTTGTTGTATGACTTTTTTCACATTATTATACAAGAAAATTAATCATTTCATCTGAACCTGTTGGATTTACTTGACTCTATTGGTGGTGACATACTAGTTATATCAAAAACCTTTTTTGGGACACCTATTAGTACCTGAAAATAACTAATGGATGTAGGTAGGGACAAAGGGAAGAGTCGAGATTTGGATGGTTGATTATCTTCTTAGGATGAAGTACAAGAGTAGAGGACCAAAAATATTCTTTTGATGCTAGTGGGGATAGCTTTTGTCTTTTCTTAATATCTTGATGAATATGCATGTACCCCTATTTTCTTTTTGTATATCACATCAAATGAGTATCATTTTAAATATGTTCAAAATCAGCTAATGCCTGTGTATTTTTATTGAATGACTTATTATTATTCCACAATTGATTGATTATTGTTGATTCTACTCTACACTATTGTTAGATACTGTTGTTCTATACAATGATCATTGCGGTAAGTTCTATCCACCATACCATCTAGGTCCCACGCTACTAGACGGTATCTTTTGGTATATGGTGAGAAACACTTGAGGTCATGTGGATGGTTGATTTTGTTTATTTGTGAGTGAAGTGGTTCTAGGAAAATACACAGGGAGACTGGGTACCTAATTTTAAGTAGAGATCAATGAGTAAATTTCCACAAATTGGTAAAATTCAAATTATTCTTTAAGCTTCTTATTCTAGTAGCGAAGAAGAAAATAGTGTTACAATAAATATACATATTATATTCTTAAACTATTTTGTGAGAATTTTTAAATTTTTTATATTCTAAATATTATTATTTTCAAGACTAATATTGATAAAAATAACTATATGTGATATAAATTTTTTGGATGTTATGATTTCCTAAATAATATTTTATAGCTTCTGTTCATATTCATAACTAATATAAGTGTCAAATTTGATTTTTTATAGAAGTATTTTTTTCAATTGTTCCTTATCACCTTTTTAAGCACGATGATGTGGTAAAAATAATTACTTATATTTGTTTTTTTTTCATATACTTCAAAAAGTAAGTGTGATTTTATTTCTAGGTGGAAGGTGTTATTATAATAGGACATTTGAATGTGTGAAATACCCAACCTTGTTCATTGATGTGTGAATATTATGATTTTTTCACAAGGAATCTTGTAGGTGTCCCTGTATGCTAGAGATTGTAGACTAGTAGTGGGACTGTATTCTGGTATAGTTGGGAGAATATAACCCATACATCAAAATAGAACATAGAAAAAATGAATGTAAAACATAATCCATCTTGATATATAATAATAAATGAAATTATTAGAAAAATATCATATATAGATAATATCATCATGATACAAAATATTTAGTAGGCAAAATATAGTATCAAGCATACAAACTACACCAGTATAGGAAAAAGGAAAAAAAATAAAAATAAAAATATCATTGAGAATCTCGATCACAAGATCAATCTTACACTCTAATGCCCCAACCCTAAAACAAATCAAGAATCTAATGTAGGTAACTTTAAAGAATATTTATTTTTATACTTGAAAACTTACAAGGTACCAAACTACATCCAGACTATGGTGTGAGTAAAAATTATTAGGCCACCACAAATATTGTTAAATTCATCTAAAATGCGTGATTACAAAATATAATAGTATAATTTTTTTAGAATAGTATAGTAAGTAGTTGAAATCATGTTGGGATTCTTCTAAATATGGGATAAAAAACGACCATACCTACCTCATCCTATGCTAGATGTCTCTAGACATATAACATGCAGGTAGTCAAGGGACCCAAGGCTAATAGACATAGCTTCCATAATATGTAACCAAAAAAAATCCATGGTACAATTCCAGTAATTTCTATATAACACACCCATTTTTAATCTATGGAATACCCATGGAATTCTTGAAATTGTATGTCAATTCAACATAAGAATCAATGTGTGATGTTGGAAATTTTTATTGCCTAGAATACATGGGATAAACTATTATAATTCTACTCCTAAGATTCTCTAATTGAATAATTAAAAAATATCCAAATATATCAAGTAGGTCTTCATTGGAATCCAAGGGGATGAATAGAGTCATTTCTTTTCTTAGGAAATAAACTCAAATAGGGGAGATCATGAAAATATTTCTATATTTTTTAGAGATCTATATGAATCTGCAATGTAAATCCAATACATTCATACAAGTATGAAATTTACCCAACCTATAGAGGGTATATGACTTGGCCTTCACATCTGGGAATCAGGTGGAATCTTATGAGTTTTTTATGGAATTACAGGATGGTAACCCAAGTCATTCTCATGGTTTCCCACACCATTACCAGTGTGATCAGGTTCTATAAGTAACAACGAAGGAATAAAATAAATTATTCATATGAACCATGTAAGTATCCACGTTATTTATTAATTTAATAAGTATGGGTCACTAAATACAAGTCCAAGTGAGGTGTTCATGCCTTTTCACAACAAAATAATTCAATGAAAATATTTTGATTATATGTGTCAAGATAATTACCCTAAGGGTTGATTATGTTACATTGAAATAGAGGTTATTTTGAAGGCCAACCGAACATAACCTAAGTGGTGTTTTGGTTTTCATTAATCTATGGTTTTTATTGGATTTTAATCAACACACCCTAAATGGGTAGTTTGACTTGAGGTAGTTACCCTTCAACAGAGTCTAATGGTCCTGTAGAATGTCTAGGTCAGTATTTAGTTTACTAACTAGGGGAATTTGAATTTTATGGGAGATGAATGGAATTTAAGACATGTTACATAATGATATATTTTATATATAGTGATAATTTTAGGTAAATAGATATAGTACACCTGCATGTACCTATTTAAGACTCCACATCCAGTATTGGCCTCATATTTGGGCAGAAATGATAAAAATTAGAAAGCCATGAAAACACATAAAATAGTGCATTCATTCCTAATACTTTCAGAGATGTGTGTATTGAAAGAGAGAGTGAAAAATGTAACATATTGTTAGTTTTACTTTGGGATTTATAACATGATATGTGACAATTAGATTAGAGGCTAGATGGGGATATCCACCAAATCTTGAGTAGTGGAGGAGGGAGATCTCTGAAGAGGACCATGTAATCATATAAAAGAAGAAGGTCACAAATTAGTTTTTTTGCGTGAAAGGGGTAGAAATTAAATTATTTAATTTTAAATAGATTGGATGTTTTAGACTATCGGTTTCCCCAACCAAGTGCCAATTATGCATCCCTACTATCTAGGAGCACTGAACCCCACATAGTAATGCACACACTTTATTAAAACCCATCACAAACCATGTGAATTGAATATATAATAAATTATATCGATCAAATGATATCTAGGAACCATTCACAGAATTTATCAAACCATGATATTTCTCTTTCCATAATTCATGGTTGGGTTTTATGTTTAGCACAAATTATAACCAAATTATACTCCCTATATAGCTTCTCTAAAAACCTAAACTCTTGGCCACAAACCTTCCCATGTACTCCTAGAAGCTCCCAAATAACTAGGTAAATTTAACAAAGATAACAACAAGGGGAATGGATAGAAAATTTAATGTTTCATGATGATGGTGTAATTATCTTCAAAATTTAGTCAATAGTTTTCCCCCAAAAATTAATTATAGTGGTTACCACGGGGTTGTCTCATGAAGAGGTTTCAGGATAATTCATCAAAATGAAATTTTTTAAATTTATTTTTGTTAAATTTCAGAATATAAATGTGTAGATAAATGATTTAAACTATGTTAAATTAATGAAAATCATAATTCAATTATAAATCTATAGTAGTGATTATAAATAAAAAGTAAACATAATTGGATAAAAATAAACTAAATAATGAAATAATGGAAAAACATCGATCTTTAGGCTCTCCATTTATCTTTGTTTAATTTAATTATCAAATAATATTTGTCAATAATCGACCCAAATTACTTTAAATGATCACAAATATTCCCTAAAACTGTATAAAGACCTGATATATGGGTTCTATTTCTCTTATTATTGTGATTATGTTACCCAAGGACATCCAACCAACTAAAACTAATTCATATTTTTTATCTCAATAGGGAGAGCTCATCCAATTTTTTTTAAACAATATGGAAATTATTTCAAATTCATAAATTTATAAACAGTCAATAATAAAATAGATCAAAATAATTTCAATAAAAAATACATCTCCTTTGATCATGAATACTGTTTCTAAAAAAATATAATAGGAATACATTATTGTACCAAACTCCAAAGGGAATAAGTTTTGGATCAACACTGCCACCACCACGTGGAGTCTAGACCATTGTTCCTTAATTTTATTCATGAAAAACTCTTATACTCTATCATATATTCTTCATCATAGATAACTCTCTCAATGCAATAATATTTTTAAATTAACGTGAAGACGAATAAATAATGAGAAAGTGGCGTGTAAATATTATTTAATGAACTATTTCTATGTTTTCTCAAATTAATAAATCTTTCAATATGAATTTCTATCTAGTTTATTATAAATAATTGTTTGAAATTAATTATTCTGTTAACCCTCCATTTTGTGATGATTTGGGAATATAGTGGAAAATTTATCAATTAATTATTGAAGGAATCATTTTCTATATGAAACAACCTTTAATATTTATCTAATTTGACAAATTCAAAGAACTGTTTAATTAGATTAATTTTCCTTCAAAATAATCATAAATGCACCTTATTTTTTCTCCTTTCATATATAGGAATAATCTCATATATTGTATTATAGCATGATTTATGACTCAATTAATTAGGTGGTGTCTCTTCTACTATCCATAATAAAAACGTTCCATAGAGACTGATTGAATTGGGATTCATATTTCTAAATCAATACTCGGAGCAATATAAAAATATATTCCATATTAAAGTAATATTCTAAAATAAACAATTAATCTTTTTAGATCAATATATAATATTATATACTTCAAATATAGAATCTATTAAAAATCGTTAAAAATACATAATTTTTAAATATTCAATTTCATGCTCAAAACTTCCCAAAAATGAAAAAAATTGTTTGTCAGATCAAATTGATAAATTTCTAGGGTGCGAAAAATTGAAAAAAACATTTAAAACATTATAAATATTATATTTATTAGTTTCATACCTTATTGATGAACAGAAATCATACAAAATACACAACTAAAGACAACTCATCACAGAGTTTCACTTTTGAGGGAGGTTAAGTTGTATTTGAGAAAAAATTAGGCCACTGAGCATAAATATCAGAATACTGTCACTACTTATCATGCTCAATATGGTTATCCAACTATATCACCCAAATAATAGGCACCATTATTCTTCATATATTTTATGTTATGTTCGATCATATAAACTAGATACTCCTCAAAATAAGAATTAACCTCTAATTCAAATTCCTTTAGATAAAAAAATGATATGGGTCTTGCTGATAACGATGAAGATATGAAACATAGAATACATCATTAAAAAACCCATACCCCTGAGAAAGAGATAATTGATAGGATACTAGAATGAACCTCTCCAATATCTTGAAATGTATTATGAATCTAGGTTATTACTTCCCTTACCTCTGAATACATCAATGATAGATTTTAGGTGAATGACGCAATAAGTATAGATCTCCTACATTAAACTCCATAGGCCAGAGAAACTGATCTCCATAAAACTTATAAAATTTATTCACCATATCATTACATTTCCAAATTAGTTTTACCTATTTTAATGTCTCTTGAATGAGATTTTATCTTAATATCTCTACCTCCCCTACCTCTAAGACACTGAGGTGAAAAAAACTAACATACAGTGCATCATAGTGATCTATATGAATATTTCTAGGAAAATGTATTATATTTAAAATAATTAATAGAATATTAATATTCCAAGATCATAAAAAATCAAGGACACATTCATGGATAATTTCCTCCAATATGTATATAGTTTTCTCGAACAGAACGTCAATTTGAGGCAGATATGTTTTACGTAGAATAACCTATACACATATAGATTTCTAAAACAATTTATAGAACTAAGAAATAAAATGAAAATCCTAGTATGATAACATGTTATGTATAATACCATGATGGTATATGATCTTTTGGACATGGATCCTCCTAGGAACTTCCATTGAAAAGTTCTCTTGGGTAAACAATAAGTGAGAAACCTTCATCAGGTTTTCCATTAACACACATAAAGTGTCATTTCCATGAGGTGAAATATACAATACCGTTATAAATTCCATAATAACATAATCTAATTTCCACTTATTGATAGGTAATGGATGCTCAAAATAATTAGGCCACTGGTTTTATGCATTCACTTACTGATATGTGGAACATCGTGTGACGAAGCCCATGATTTCCCTTTTCATCTATGGCCACCAATTCTAGTAGTGAAAATCACGATACATATTTGTGAGTCCATGATGTACTCATCATTTATATTATTTATATTCTCACATATATTCCTCGTGAATTTTGACATGTACACAAACATGACAATGGATATGCAAGATGTTTTACTTATCAACCACCCATCCTTATGGCTGTTCCTCACCTAAAATACTTTCCCTCCAGACCGAGACTTTGGAAAATTAAAATTTCATCTATTCCACTCAATATTGATGCAATGGTAAATAAAATAAATATATAAGGATATGATTCCAATGAAATCCATGAATAGTAAGATGCATTTATGAACATTGATTCCTTACCAACCTTTAACTACCTGCTTTTTGAACCACTGGATTTTGAGTTTTTCAAACCAAAGAATCGACAAATTCATTGAATTTACCTTGCTTGTAATTGAGTTCAAATATCAAAGGACAAATATATTCAACCTACTCTTTTTATAGAGGATTATTTCTTGTTGAGAGAATATGTATTTTTGATCTTATATTTTTCGAATACCAAAAATCGTTCCACCAATTTTTAATTTCTACAATATTCAATGGAATGAACAAAAACTACTAACATGAAGTCATGTATTTGATGATTGTGTTCCGGAGGCCTAAAATGATGAGAACTATGTTCCATGACTCCTTCAATTTACTTAAAAAAATATCCCTTACCGACACCCGATTCTTAATAATAAACAGTATACCGTATTTTGGGATTAGAATAAATTAGGGTCAGTGTAGAGGTAATCCTTACTTTAAACTTATGAAAGTACTTTTCACAGGCATTAAGACTTTTAAAATTTAAACCCTGATTGGCCGATTTTGTATGTTGTTTTTCAATGTGAGAGAAGATAATGATTTCAAACCATTAGTAACTAGCTATTACAAATAATTTTATTAAATTAAATATGATCTTGGGATTCTCCAATGAAAAAATACTCTCACCTTATTTGGATCAATAGATCCCCCAACTTCTAGTATAATGTGACCCCAAATCTGAAAATTTTTATTTAAAAGACGAATTTTATGAATTTATCATATATTTGATTTTCTATTAATATTCTATATATTTTGTCATGGTGTTTTTCATGATCATTTAAATTATAAGTTTTCACTAAGATATCATCCACAAAAAAACCACAATGGCACTAATGTATTGTAGAATGTCCCAATTCATGAAGGATAAAAATATAGTAGGTTCAATTATTATAACAAATGAAATCGATATATATTTTTATAGTCCATAACTGCTTTGGAAAGCTATAAGAGGTATATCTGATGGACTAATTCACATTGGATGATAGACTTAGCCATCATTCTTTTTTGATCAAAGTATAGTAAGACCCCACGAAGAAGTATCAAGTCATATGAACCCCTTATCTTATTGTTCCCATTACTAACATTTATGTTCTTAAAGCTCAGTAAGAGGTTTGTTATATGGAGGGATAAATACCAGTTTTAATCTTTGAATAATTTTAGGGATGAATACACCTCTCCCCCAGGAGGTAACCTAGATAATTCCTTAGGGAAGACATATTCAAAATGGAACACCAGTAGTAGAATGATTGTCTAGTGTAATCCCTAATCATCTATAAAAAGGTTGTAAATGTAGGTTTAAAAACATTCCAATCCATGATGGTCATGTATATCATGGATTTTATGGACATCCCACTCAACCTTGGGAACATATCTATCATCCACAAGAATGGAAAAGGACACCTCTACATGATGAAAATCAATATGGTATCTACAGTGAACTAACTGGTACATCCTTATAATTATGTTAATGCCTATTATATCACTGAGGAAATGATTATATAAGAAATGTAAACATCCTATGTTTATTGAAAACTCCTTTCATTAATGAATACACTCAGGTTGAATTCCTAGTGGAGTGTAAAGGGAAATCATTCCATATAACTATTCATTCCAAATACCAATAATTCCCATTGATGTAGTAGATATAAACTAGTGTGAATCACCATGTTCAAAAATAGATGATAATAAGGTCGAGGCCACAAACATTTTACCTCATACAATAGATGACATGATGCTCTGCTCCTAGGACATAGGTGCACTGCATATAAATAAATAGATGAATGCTTCTAAGCTATAACCTGACCTCCATGAGAATGTTAAATCTAATAAAATTGAAGAACCTTATTCTATATCCCATTTACATGAACACCCCCCATCCTATATGAACAGTAGCACTCTAACTTCCCACCTGGTGTGAAGAAAAAAATTCCATGCCAAAATGTGGAACTTGTGTAGATCCTCTCTCACAGTCCACCGAAGGAATGATCATACAAAATATATAATGATGTACCATTCTTCCTTAGGCTCAACACTCTATTGGATCCCCATCACACCTAAGATTCTTGTGATGCTACTTTGCACACCTATGGAATTACACATAACTATCAGTGCATAAAAACATTATTCCACTTCCCAAGTGAGCGGTCTCAAGGCCGTGCTCCATGCACCTATAATAACCGCTTTTCTACCTATTTGATGGAACAGAATGCCTAGTACCATTAGCGTCTCTCATATTTCAATCAGAGATAATGGGTTAAATATCTCAAATATGGTAGTCAGTCAAAATATTTTCTCCTAATATTAGATGACATACATGAACCTATCAAGAAAATTCATCACCCTCGAAAACTCTTCACCTAGAAATGTGTTTGTAAAGTGGTAGAGATCAGTGAACCGAGTTGAGTAATCCAAGAAAGACATAGTTCCCTACATTATAAGTTAAAATTCACGTTCTCGATTATCACTTAGGGTATTTAGAGAAAATCAGTTATTGAATCAAGTATGTAATGGCATCAAGACCATAACCCAATGCTGATCTACCTAATTCCTAATATCCCACAATCTCTTATAAGGTCTGTGAGGTATGCTGTTTATAAAGCTCACCATCTAATCCAAATTATTCCCTATGGTCAAAATGATGTTTTATATCTTTGAGACCACCTTCCTCCAGGAAATTATGTGTGTCCTACTGTTGGAACTTCCTCGTCAACTCATTCATGGTAGGCACAACACATGTGTCTCACTCCATAGACATGACTAGACATAAGAAACCCTCTTGATGATGAGCATCAATACATAGTATATGAATGATAGGTGGTACAACTGAAGGTGACTCATGTGGAACTATATGTAGTATAGGTCCCACCACCTTGAGATCATGGCCATCACCACCTTTCGAGAACCTGAACGAAGGACCCAAGGTAGTAATATTTCAATAATTCCATGAATACACCATAGAACAATATTCTAATGAAGAATATATTATATATAAGATTACAAAGATAGGACACAACCTCAATACATGAGATATACTAAACAAACCCCCTATTTCGAAAGTCAGGTCATAAGGTAAGATTTAAAGTCATAATTAGACTATTGGAATTCGAGTAATTTGCAATGGGTTATTCGCAACCCGATACTGTCATAAATAGGCTTTAGTGACGGGGCCCCATCGCAAATAGCCCATTGCAAAAAATGGCTTCACAAATATTACCTTTTGCAATGGGCCCATTGCCAAAAAAGGTATTTGTGATGGGAAAAGTCCCTGTCTCAAATAAACCTCTGATTATATACATTATATATATATAAATAAACATTTTTTATGGCCCTTTGCAAATACTATTTACGATGGAAAACTACCCCGTCGTAAATAAGCCTTTGATTATATAAGTTATATATATAAAAACATTTTGTGATGGGCCCATCTAAAATACTATTAATAATAATTTATATTTAGATTATTTATGATGGGATCTTGTCGCAAAAACCCCATCGCAAATATTATTTTTGGAGAAACAATTTTTTTGGATTGAAGAGTTCTCTTTTGTCCGACTACTCATTTACGTGTAAATTTTTCTCACTGAAATCATAATGAATAATCTTATCATAGTTATGTATATTCATTATCATGCATATGAGAATGAATAAGAATACCTTCGAGCAGATTCTTCATTGTGATTTCTGTGTGAGAAACGTGCACGTAAATGAGCCTTCAGATAAAAGATCCCCCTTTTCATCGATGAATCATCTTCTTGCAACTGTCACCACCTGAACACATTATGACAAATGTTGTCCTACGAATGCATATTCAAACTCGTGTATATGAAAAGAATAATAATTTTAAAGGAGAACAGTCATCGAACAAAAGGAGCGTCGTCAATCCACTGGAAGTTCTGCCATGTTATTATGAGTTATTACTTTTCATAATTGTTACTATTTTTTTATATTTTTTACTATTTTTTTAATATTTTAAACAATTTTTTACAATTTATTAATATTTATTACAATTTATTACTATTTAATACTATTATTTAATAATTATTACTAATTATTACTTATTATTACTAATTATTACTAATTATTACAAATTATTACTAATTATTACGAACTATTGCTAATTATTACAAATAATTACTAATTATTACTAATTATTCCTAATTATTTTTATTTATTCCAATTTATTTCAATTTGTAATAATTATTACTAATTATTACAAATTATGACTAATTATTACTAATCAGTACTACATATTACTAATTATGATTAATTATTACTATTTATTCCTATTTATTACTATTTATTCCTATTTACTAGTAGTTATTCCTATTTATTCCAAATTATTCTTAATTATTACTATTTTTTCATAATTATTCCTAATTATTACTAATTATTCTTAATTATTCCTTTTTATTCTTATTTATTCCTATTTATTTCTATTTATTGCTATTTATTTTTGTTTATTTATATTTATTCCAAATTATTAATAATTATTGCTAATTATTGAAAATTATTGCTAATTATTGCTAATTGTTTCTAATTACTACAAATGATTGCAATTTATTATTAATTAGTACTATTTATTCATATTTATTCATATTTGTTACTATTTATTACTATATATTACTATATATTCCTATTTATTTCAATTTATTACTAATTATTCTCATTTAATTCTAATTATTCTTATTTATTTCTAATTATTCCTATTTATTCTTATTTATTACTAATTATTCCTATTTATTCCTATTTATTATTAATTATTCTATTTATTACTAATTATTCCCATTTAATACTAATTATTCTTATTTATTTGTGTCTATTTCTAAATATTACTATTTATTCTTATTTATTCTTAATTATTACTAAAATAAAAATAACAAAATAATTTAAATCTTATTTAATTAGAACTAATCAACAATAATTAAAATTAACATAAAAAAATTAAATAAATACCAAATTAAATAAAATATAAATACCTTTATTCTTGATCTCCTATTGATGTAAGCGCCTTGACCACTTCTCCCAAAAAAATTAAATTGAGATAAATTTTCACTCTAAAATTCGAGTTTAGTGAGAGAGAGGATGTGAGAAATAAGAGGAAGGGAAAGAAAAATAGAGGGGCTATATATAGGTTATATTAGTTGCGACAGGTCTATTAGCGATGAGATTCCCGTCGCTAATAGTACGTTTTGTGATCGGACCCGTCGTAAATACCTTCGACCACATTAATTATGGGTGGCAGTTAAAAGGTTATTTGCGAAGTGTCCTATCACAAAAACTCATTTACCACAGCTGATATTTTTGACAGGTCCTGTCACAAATACCCTCTGACAGACACACTATTTGCGACGGGGGACCCTCCATCACAAATAACCTTTCGGCGCTTTGGCGCGCATCCTGCGCCAAAGTGCGCATTACCTTTTGCGACGGGACCCAAAATCCCGTTGCAAATAACCCCTGGGATTGACTATTTGTGACGAAAATTAATCTGGTCGCAAATGCTCTGTCCCAAAAGACTGTTTTTCCCATACAGATATAAAGGATTAGTAATATCGGTTATCGATTCCATGTTATAGGGGAAAGACTCTGTAATTTTCAATAAGAATCCTCATTTACCAACAACCAATTTTATTTTTATATTAGGAAATTAAATTTTTAAATATAATTATTCATTTATATAGATTTCTATTATGAATTTATAGAGTAGCAGACTTTATAAATCGAAATTTTTACTCCATTTAGAGATAACTAGTAGTTTACCATTTATGTTGGAATTTAATAGATCTAAACAAATTGGTTCAGCTATATAGGTTTCCATTCTGAAATTCTACATGCACAATTTTTATAAATTTCAATTGGTAATAAATTTAACTATATCTAGTTAAACGTTAAATATATATAACCATGATTTCACATCATTGTTCATGTGAAATTAATTTAAGTAAGGTTTTATCATAAAGATATTTTGTAAAACCCACTTAGGTTGATGAAAACTCTTTATTTACTTAATTACTTTTTTTACAGCATGAAATGTAAAAAATTAAAAGAACAGTAATCAATTCAAACACTATATGAATAAAATAGACCATGAAATTAGATATTCATGGCATGTAATATTGATAAAATATAAATCCCTATGTTTCGATAATGATGCATAATCTAACAACTCTTTTTCATATGTGATAATGGGTGAAAATTCATAAATCACAATATCCTAAAGCAATTGTATCACCCAATGGAGAAAAAAAATTCAATTATTAAAGATGAAATCTATAAAAAAGTTCCCTTCCCATGAAACAAGTATTTTTTTACACTTGGGATAACTACTCCCAAACAGATGTTTATTACAAATTTTTGGAACTTTCTAGTCTCTTATCTACCTGACCAAAATAGTAATTAAAATGAAAATTAACCATCTTTGATACCAATTTTAATGTTTCAGGTTTTACTCATATATAGGTTACTGATATGGTTGTCTAGAACTAAATAAGTGTTCCTCTTAAAATAAATAAGGGTTATAACTAGTAGTAGGGGTTTATGGTTGCATAAGGGAGATACTATACCCCTTTGTTAGAGTGTAACAAAAAAATGAATATAATAATTTATCCATCCTAATATATAGTAGTATATGAAATAAGAAAGAAATAGTATCATATACATATTATATCTTAATTATATAAAATATTATAAAAGAAGGACATGACATAAGGTAGAGAAATAGTTGCAGATTAAATAAAAGTAAAGAAAAATTGAAAAGAAGCTATATCCATAAGCATCCCGAGCACTGGATCTGCCCTCTTTCAACATTCCCCTAACCCTAAAATATGCCAAGCATTCACAGAAAGGTTCTTACACTTATCATTATATATATCCATGTAATCTATATGGGTAACAAATGATGGCCTTTCTAGGGTGTGAGTAAAATTCTATAAGACACCACCAATGATTTCTAATAAAAATCCAATATGTGAGTATACAATATAATAGTGTGTAGTTGTAATTAAATAAATGTAGTAATTAATTGAAATCATATCGATGTCAGGATCCATATGGGATACCCATCTGACCATACCTGCTTCGATGTAGGATGTCTGTCTCTAAACGTAAAACTTTCACATAGTCAATGGATCTGAGGAAAATAGTTTTGAATACCTTAATAGTCAAACCAAAAGAATTCAAGGAACAAGTCCAGGTATTCACATACACCACAGCCATTTTTATTCTAGATAAGTCTCATGACATTATAGTATTTGGAAGTCAAGCCAACTAACAGGGATGAATCTGTGGTGTTAGCTAATTTTCAAAGGTGAGATCCAAGGGATGTGCCATTTTTTTATATACCAAAATCTCTCTAATTGAAAATAATTAAACTTTCATATTATGTAGGCCTTAATTGAATTCCATGGGGCTTACCTAAGTAATTCAGTGTCCTTGGACATAAATACAGACATGGAAGACCATCTTGACTGTTCTTTGTTTTTTTGTAGAACACGATAAATCTGCAACACCAGGTATAGAAATTCACCAAAATAATCTAATATAAAAACCCATGATTTTTATACCACATTGAATTTTCATCAATGGATCAGTTGGAATCCTATGATTTATCTTAAGGAATTCCATGTTGGGAATCCAAGTCATGAACAAGTCATTCCACTACTTTAATGTTTTGATCAAGTTCTATAATAAACAACCAAGGAATACAAGGTATGATTCATAAGAACCAAGTAAGTATCCATTTCAATTCATATTTAAATTAGTAAACGTTACTAAACATGATTCCAAGTGACACATTTATTCCATTTTAGAACACAATAAATTAATTATAACATTTCACTTCTTGGTGTCTAGATAATCACTGTAGTGGGTGGTTTATGTTACAAAAGCATTGGAGTATTCCTAAAGTTAAAAAAAACACATTATATGGGGTGTTTTGGGTTTTAGTAAAGCATGGTTGTCATGGTTATTTAATAAATAGACCATAAGTGGGTGGTATAGGCTGAGGTTGTTAACCTCCAATAGAGTATGAGGGTACCACATCATGTAAATGTAAAGGTTTAGGCATCTAGTTATAGGATTTTTAATTTTAGGAGAAATGTATGTAATGTGTAATATGTGGCACAATGGCATATTTTATAAATACCGACTCTTCTGGGAAAAAATTAGACCACCTAGCTAGGTCCCATAGAATAATCATCATCCTACATCATCGAAAAATATTTATGTTATTAGAGGAATTGAAAAAGTAGACAGAATCCATGAAAATTGGTTATTTACGTCAAATACAATGAGAGTTGTTGGGATAGAAAGAGAATGTGAGAAAATAAAGAAATAGAGTGTTAGTATTACTATGGGGGTTTCAATATGATTGATATTAATTATATTAGAGGTCAGATGGGGGTGATCCATCAATGATTAAGAAGTGGGAAAGGTATAACTGTATAGAGGATTCAGTGCAAAAAAGAGGGGAGAATATCCATAAAATATATTTTCTGATTGTAAATGGAAAAGAGTTTATTTATTTCATTTTAAATATGGTGAATTGTTTTACACATAACTAGCCAAACCATGCACCATAGTTTGTCCCTATTATATAGGAGTGACATACCTCATATAGTTATGCACGTAGTCAGGAAAACCATACACAAATCATATTAAGTAATCCTGAAATAAATGGAAGACAAATCATGTTTCTTATACCCCCTTTAAATAGTTTGTCAAACTATACTCGTCCTCTTTCTGGACATCATGGTTGGTGTGTATGGTTAGTGAAAACCATGTTCTAATGGTGTTACCTATACAACTTAACCAAAAACGATAACTTTGGTTATGAAACCCTCTTGAATGCACCCAAAATCTCTCCTACTCTATAGGGCACTTAAATTAAAATAAAAACCATTGGGTTTAATAATATCTTGAAAGGTTCCATAACTCAATTAATAATTATGATCTTATAAAATAAATGAAAATTTTGAAAATAAACTATATGTTAGATTCTTGTAGTCCATTTTTTAGATTATTAATAATAGTTTCTAAATAAGATCACTCAAATTCTATTGGGGTTTTGTAGAGTGAATTAATGGAACTACGTGTAGACCTGAAGAGACAATAAATATTATGATACATTGAACCTAATCTTAATTTTTTTTATTGTCAATATATTTTTAAAATGGATTATTTAAATATATAAATTTGAAGAGGGAAATTTAAAGTTTTTAAATAGTAAATTTAAGAACTGAAATCACTCCAATCTTGAGATATTGTGATATAAAATTGTAAGAAATCCATAAATATTGGCTCAAATAATACTTATATAACTCTAATATATGCACTGGGTCTTATATAACCAAACCATCTTCTATAATTCCTATACTTTTAAGTACTTATAAAAATACAATGCCTCCTAAACTAACTAGTTCTAATAGAATTATAATAAAATAAATGCATACATTACTAGTAGATTCATTGTTCTCAACAAAATTTTCAACCACGTGTCATTACATTTACAAGAATCCTTAATTTATTAAGATATTCTTAAATTCAAAATACAATCTATTTTCTTTTATGCCAAAGATGAAATTCAATATTTTCATTAACATACCCAACAAGGAAACATGTCTTAAAAATAACTTCAATCATTTTTTTCTCAGAAGCATATATATGTTTATAGGAAATTCAGCTGATGACTTATTGGTGTGATATATCCACATTCTAAATCATCCAAATTTAATTAGTCTTGAGATTACACATCTGCTAAGGGTAGTGGACGGAAATTTATGAAGGCATTCTGGAAAATCCTTTTTGGTTGAATTTAATGTCCCAATGTTGTGATATTTTGATGGACCTCTGTTTTCTCCCTAAGAGAGTTAACATGATAAATTTATTTCTTTGGTTATGTGACTTATTTTTATTTTTTTGATTTAATTTTTTAAATGTAGTTTCGAAATTGAAATAATTTGTTAAAATAATAAAAGAAAAAGTAAACAAGAAAAAATTTGAAAACACATGTTAGTTATAAAAGTTGAATATACACCAAGATGGATTTTACAAGATCAATTTATCACTGTCATATAATGTTTCTTAAACACACTATTACCAAACAAGGAGAATTTTTACTATTCAATAAATAAACACCTTTTTGTACAAATTATATGAAATCGAAAATAACCCAAATGGGATTACAAAAATTTGATATCATTGTTGTCTGAGTTGGTTTATATCCTGCCCTATCTGAGTGGATTCCCAGGGAAACAATAAAACCCAAAAACAAAAAATCCACCCTAATAGGGAGTTTACATAAAATGGTAGAATTATGGTGTTTCCATCCCCTATATGGAAAAAAACATTTACAACATGACAAAACACCACTACCTGACTCAACCGTATATTGGGGGAATTCATGTGGGATGAAATTTAACTAAAACAAGAAATTATGGTTTTAAGGAATATGGATAAGACTGGAAACCACTTTCACTTCCCCTCCACATTCAATTGATCTACTTATTCTAGGGTTAGATTAAATTAAATATTGGAATATTTAAAAATATTCAATTCAAGAATAAATAAGGGTAATCCCCCCTGTGACCACCAATGAGTGGGTTAACCTTTATTTTTATGATATTTAGAGTCTTACAGAGAGATTAAGATAGAAAAAAATAGAAACAATAATATTTTTAAAGACATAATGTAAAAAGGAAATAATATGAGGTAGTATATTAAATTGTGAAATACTAAAAGACACAATTTTCATAAAATAAATCCTAATGAATCCAAACCTAGGACTAAATGGCCATTGGATGAAACCCACTTGTGAGGAATGGTTTTTTGAATATATATTAAGTAAGTCTCTCCCATGTTTTCTTGAATACATTGTATTAATCCATGAGGAATGATTATCACATAATATAACTACACATGTTATATTAGGGGAATTTTAACTTTTTTACCTAGATAATCCCAGGGAAATTTGATTACTCTTTTCTTAGATGGACACACTAGGGTAGTGTCATTCACTTGTTAGAAAATTTGGGGAGACAAGATGTATATAGGATTCTTTTTGTGTCTTGGGTAGGGTCCTTGTTGACCACATAGCGTGGGATATGTGATTAATAACTTCCTATTATGTTAATGGATGTTCTTATTCCATTTAGAGTACCCCAACTATATCCATTGACGAGTTTATTGGGTTACATGTTATTTTATTTATGTGTAGAATTGATGTATAACTATCATAAAAATATAGCTTGATGTAGCACCTGCGATACAAGTAGTTTTTATATGTAAGTTATTTTCATCTCCACATGCATACCAATTCTTATCATCCAATATCCCACTATCTTTCTCATTAGATGCTGATCCTTTAGCTTGCATCTTATTCCTTCTATTACATTTATGTATCATCAGACTCAAATGATTTATTGTGGCATCCTATTTCCTCTAACTTAAAACAGACCTATTTATGTCAAAATAACAACCATGAATGAAATGTTTACGGCTATTAAGTATTTAAAAATGATCAAGACACTTCATATTGAGTGTTGGATGGGTTTAATGTTGATGAAGATACATCAAGTATCATATAAGGGCTTTCATAAGGATGTGTCTCCACCTTCATTAGAATCACAATCAACGATATTGTTGTTGGGGTAGAAAATTATTCCCCCTCAGATGAAACTGTAATTTTGATTTAGAAAAAATTGAAATACATAGAGAATACAACTTTAGAGATGTAACATAAACAATTACCAGATAGAAGGATCTCACTTTGGGTAGAAGTGGGTAACACTCTCTCTCACTATTAAAAGAAGAATCTTATACAATTCATTATAAAAAATGGATATAACACATCACACATTATACAATTCTCAAAATTAGATGAACTGATAGATAGTGAATTTTTAAAAAGTTTGGGGTGAATCCATTTTTTATTATCAATGAGAAGACCTAGATCTATCTAGGTAAAAAATACCAGTTACATAGACCTTAGATGCAATGCCTTGTGGCCCATAAAAATATACCAATGGCCTAGGGGCTTTAAAACCATAATTATAGCCATGAATCTGTTGGAGTTGGATCCCTTGAACTGATTTAGATGTATTTTATGATAGACTGTATTCCTAGTTTTGAATATTAATAAACCAATTGTCATATCATTATTTTTTGTCTATGTGACATAGTATTCGATAATGTTATGTGGTTAAATATCACACTAAAGGGTCATAGTAGTTCCCTATTATGATTAGAAACTAGAAGTTATATGAAACTATTCATAAATATATATTCTATAGTTGGATAATATCATTTGAGGTGACATAGATGATATAAAGTATCCGGGGTGGATACTCATTGGAAATTTTGGCACCATCTCACCTTTTATGCCCTTGATAATATCTTTTGTAAGATATTAGAAGAATAATACAAGAAAGAAGGAAATCCACATATATCTTTCATGGGTTGTTACCTTCTGTAGACATCTGTAAAAATCATTAGATGTTAAATTATTGTTAATTTGGATTATAAGTCATGTACTTTTTTGAATTGATGAAAACCATGAATATGTATGTTCATAGCGAGGTAGGATATGTTGGGTGTGTTTTGAGTAATATTACATTAATGAATAATGAGGTAAAGGATTTTCCTCTTCTGTTCATTATTATAATTTGATATCCGATGATCATAGATGGAAATGATATATCCAAAATAAATCAATGGCCGTGGTGTTCAATAGGTATTTTCATCTTCCAAGAAGTCAACTAAATATACATTAAGCACCTAGGTTGGTGACACCTGCATGAAACCTTCCTGATTAGAGATATCATTTTAAATCTATTTTATTAAAAATCAATCATCTGTATGATTTATTATGGTGTTAAAGCATTATCTAATTTTTCTATGGGTTCATTAGTGTGTTTTAAGATACCAACCTTAGAGTATAGGATGCTTTTCTGAATTCCACTGAGAAATAAGACTATAGGGTCACACAATATGTGTATTAAGAATCCTAGTTAAATAATAATAATAATATTTATTATTTAACAAGTTGACCCAATATTATTCCCACATGTAGTTTATAAATTATTCATTATTAATTAATCGCATATATCTCATCATTATTTATTTGAGAGAATATAATTTATGTAGAATATATTGAAAAATATTTATTTTCTATTTAGTGAATAAAATATTTATTTATTTATTAGTGAAAAATTTCATGATATTTATATAATAAATAAATATTAACAATTCAAGTCCTTATAAATATTGTGGAGGAATATAGTACTGTGTTTAAGGGTATGGTAAGAAATAATAAATATCAATCATTATTTGATTAAATAACATTTAATTTAATTTTCACCCTTGGAACATGTTGATAAATAATAATTATATTATTATTATTTAACATAGGTTTCTGTAGGAATTAAATAAATAATTAAGTGAATATTTTCAATTATTTTATTTTAGCCCTCGAAGTATATGAACCCAATTATGTTTTATTCCAACAGTGATAAATTATCTATTTGGTCTTACAAAATGTATTTGGAGAATCATCTAATCTACCAGAGAAACCCCTTCTCTAAGAATACTCTCATGAATGGTGGTCGATATTACTCTAATTCACAGTCTCATGTCAAGATCAATTAAGGATAATGCTTTGGAAGCAGTTCTCGAGGTGATCAAAGGCTGAAGGCACAAGCGATAGGATCAACTATGCATGCACATGGAGATTCATATGGATATGTTCATAGATATTTGGAAAAAATATGTTTCAATACTATATCGAATCTTCCCTAGACTCCTATAACATGATGACAGTACAACACAGACCTGTCGTCAGATCCATCATATTAGAAATAATCCCCATAAAAAAATTCCTTAATTAATTAAATTTATAAATAATATGTGATAATCCTCGCCCTACTTCCGGAGTTCTATATCTTGCTAATATTCATTGATTCTATTTTTCAGATCACAACATTTATCATTGTATAAATTTCATATTGATCATCTATCATAGAAAAAACAATTTTGGTCCTGACCAACAACATGATTTTGCTACACCTATATTCTAAAAATTTCCCAATTTTTGTACTGAATTCCCCTTTAATGAATAATACTGCTACAATACCACAACTTTATTGTACATTCCACTGTACCCACCACTTTTATGGTGATGATGCTTAAATAGTCTACCACTACTACAATATTACTATGATGCCCTAACAAAATGCAATTATAGGACTTTGGAAATCGACATTTTTGGTTTTGAACATGGGTCTTTTAGATATAGGATTACAAAGTTTACCACTTTAGGACCACCCACAACAAATGATTGTTGATGATTTATTTTCTATATGATTAATTAAAATTATCAAGGGAAAATACTCTTTTAGAACATGATACAACCCCAACTCATAGATCTTCTCAACTTTTGGCTAGTGGGACTGAGCCACCAAATCCATTATCCCATTTTCCCTCTACCCCATTAAAATTTAATGGGGGGGGGGTGTCCATGGAGAATTTATGTGTTAGCTGTTGAAATACTAAAAATTATTGTAGAGCCCCTAGAAAATTTTTCATTTATTGTGATGATACATTTTGGACCAAAATTATTTTGGTTTCAAATTGTGGTGTAAAACATGTTTTCTTAAAGTGAATAAATTTTTTGGTAATAAATATTTATTTAAATGAGTGTTTGTGGAGAACATGATGCCATCAAAAAATATTTTTACCACTGTGCGTGCGATAGTGACTAAGACTTATTTGTGGAAGAATTAAAATTATCCTCACAAATAAAATGGAAGAAAAAATTATTAGTGATGGACCAACAAGATTGTCAAAAATAATATATGGGCATGTTCATTCCTGATGTAGTGTTTCTAGATAAAATAATGTTTTTATATGTGGGAAATTTATTTATGGTGGAAATATATTATAAAGGATATTGAGTCCATCACAAATAGATATAAAAAATAATCAATTATATCACAAATAGTTCATATGACATATTATTTGTGATAGATCATCCATCACAAACAACCCTTCATAAAAATAGTCTCTCTATTGAAGTTGCAACCCCTACCCCATTCAACATATTTCACCCTTAAAATCATGAAATCTCAATCATTCTCTCCCAAACTCCCCAGTTTTTTAGGAATATTTTTTCATACCAAATATATGTTTTTCAATCCAAACGTATATTATAACGCATGTTTTTTATTTTTTCCAAAAAATGTTTTTTATTCAATTATTTAATTTTTTGTCATAGAACATGACTGTTAATTTAATTTATTATTTTTTACAATTTGAGGTTCTTTTATTAATTTTAATATAATATATATTAGCATTTTATTAATTTATTATAATTTTGAATAAAAAAATTTATTTCTTTTTAAAAAATATTGTTAACATTATATGTTAAAATTTATAGTTCATTTTTTAATAGAAATAAGAAAAATATAGATTATAATATGAAAATATAACATAATAGAAAAGAAATTAAGTTAATAAAAAATAAAAATATTAATAGTTAGTAATATTTAATGACAACTAGTTAAATAGTAATAATTTGTAATCATTTCTAAAACAGAGTAATAATTAGTAGAAAATATTAATATTTAGAAATAATTAGTAATTAGTAGAAAAATATAATTATAAATAATTAATATTTATGAGTAATAATTGGTAAAAATAGTAACAGTTAGTTATAATATATAATAATTGTTAATAATCGATTATAATTGGAAACGATTGGAAAAAATTAGAAAAAACATTTAATAATTAGTAACATTTATACAAATTGTACAGAGAAATAAAAAAATAACTATTTAATATTCAAAACAAGCATTGGGTCAAGATCCATTATAAAATAAAAAAAGCTAATTTTAACTATGTAAAGGGAGAACCTACAGATAAACCGAAGACATAGAGGCTCAAATGTCTTAAATACATGTACAATTGATGAAATGCCCTTCACTCAAGAACAGACTATGGACACATTTTTTTTCTTCGTAGCACACTGTAGTCCTTGCCACCATTGCGATAGTGCCTTCCCTATATTGTGGTCTCCACCCTTGGGCTGTGGTGTAGTCCAAGAATACCCCCAAATTAGAGAATGTTAGGGGTTGAACCCGGATTGATGCAGTATTTTTGGAAAGCCTTTACAATTTACATGAATCCCAATTGCAAAAGGCATGAGACCCCATTAGAACTTAGTTGAGGAATACACACTAAGAAGCACATATGTAGGTTCCATAAAGAAACACCTGCATTACTAAGGAAAACTAATAAGAGGAATCAAACATGAAACTTCAGTCTGAAAGGGATGAGTCGTTTTTAATCAACCACTTTCCCCCATACAATAAATAGTAATAATTATAAAAAATATTAATAATAAAATATAAAATAAATATATATTAGATAGAAATTATAAATTATTTTTATGAAATTTTTAGAAATTTCATGAAATTTGTAGTAAATGCAGATCAACCCTTCAAAATTATTCCTTTCCCTCAATATAAACCCAAAAATCATTTCTTATAAATTAATCATATTTAAATCCTCAATTATTCCCTTCTATTATATTAATTATATGAAATATTTCTTATATGTTTTCCAGAAATACTATTAATTATACAAAATTAGTAAACATAAAAATAATAATAAGTAATAATAGTTAATACTAAAAAAATTAGTTAGAATGTAGTATCAATTAGTATAAACTAGTAGAAATTTGTAGATTTTTTAACTAATAAGTATAAATCAGTAATGATTAGTAAAAAATATTATCCTTTAAGAATATCTATGATTTAAAAATAATAATTTCTATAATATAGAAGAAATCAATTCATGTTAATAATAATTATTATAAACTAATAATATGTTTTAACAATTTCTAGTAATTAATAATAACTTAAAATAGAAATAATTAGTGAAAATTATTAATAATTACTATAAATTGAAAATAATTTTAAATAGATAGTAATTATTATTAATAGTTATTAATAATTATTTATAATTAGTAGAACCTAGTAGTAATTTGTAATAATTTTTAGTAAATGATGATAATTGTTAGAAACTAGTATAATTTTATAATATTTTGTAAGTAAAAATTAGTAAAAATTAGTAGTAGTTAGTAATAATTAATATAAATAATTAACTATTAGTATTAATTAATAGAAGTTAGTATAAATTAGTAATGATTAGTAAAAATTAGTAAAAATTATCGACCATCCCTTAATAATTATTCATTTATATCTGATTAATCATAACAAATATTTTAGTGGAATTTATCATATTTAATTACTTAATTTTCCCCTTCTATCTGATTACTAGTATATATTATTTCTTATTAGTTGTTAATAATTAGTTATAATTATTAATAATTTGTATTAATTTGTCAAAAAATATTAACAATTAGTAATAAATAGTAATAATTTGAAATAATTTATGGAAATATTAATTATTAGTAGAAATTCGAAGAAATTGTTATAAATTTATCGATATTATTAGAAGATAACAAAAATTTGTATAATTTTTTAATTATTATAGGAAATAGTAATAATTAATAATAATTAGTAAAACTTTGTAATACTTAGTAAAAATATTAATACTTAATTGAAATTAGTAATAAATTGTAAATTTTTTTGTATAATTAGAAATAATTATTAAAAAAATTAGTAATTATTAATAATTAGTAGTAGTTAGTAATAATTATTAATAAATAGTAATAATTAGTAATAAACAGTAATAATTAGTAACAATTAGAAATATTTAGTCATAATTATTATAAATTAATAATAATTATAATATATTAGTATAAATTAGTTACAATTTGTAATAATAATTAGTAATAATTAGTAATTATTAGTAATAACTAGTTATAATTATTAATAATTTTAATTAAATAATAGAAATTTTGGAGCATCCCTCCAAGATTATTTCTATTTAGTAGATTAACCGAAAACTATATTTCATAAGAATTGTTAAAAATTTATTCCAGAAATGTTTATTTATATTGGATTAATAATAGTTCATATTTCTTAAAATTATTCATATTTGTCCTTTATTAAATATTATAAGTCATTAATTATAGTCACTAATAATCTAAAAGCTATCGGATAACACAGGATCCTAAACCTGGTGGGTTGGGGATCATCAAGTGCATCAAATGTGACTGGGTTCAATTCCTATCACTTCCTATCGACGCCCCATATATTGAAGAAGTACAATTTCTAAAATTGATTGTGATTTGGGTGGGGTGGCGTCATAATGATGCCAGTGCAAAGTTGTTGGGTGGAGGTGATGGTATCTGTGTGACGCATACTAGATAAACGATTCTAGGGGCCCGAGTTATTGGTGACCTTAGTGATTACTAGGTGAAGATTACAACACTGATCAAAAATGGTGCAGTTCGAGGACATAGTGACAGATAGGTGATGATAACATTGGTGGGGCGTTCTACTGGGTAACTCCAAATGGTGTAATGTGAATAATAAAAATTATACGGGGGTGAATAAGGTGATGTATTGAGGTGACCCCTAATATAGAAAATTTTATGGGCCTTATGGTTATGTTTATTATACCTTTGTGTGGCCCCTAGGCCATCATGGCCATGTTATGGGATCCGTCATCATAGAAAAATGTTGTTTTTCATGGTTTATAGAAAATGTGGGGCATCTCACTGCCTTTTTTTTTAAAAATACCTCATATAATCCCTCAACCATAATTTTTTTTTTCAAATTAGTCATAACCAAGAGTTCTTATAATTGGACATTCTTATTCTTAAATTAATCTGTTTTATTATATTAATTGTAACAAATTTTCTTATGAATTGTTCCCATTTTATTCCCTATTAAAAACGATATGAATTATTTCTAGCACCTAATTTCAGGATATCACATAGATCACCGCACGATAATATTTTTCTATCAGATTAATCATAGCCAATATTTCTTAGGACTTGATCATATTTTATTCCTCAACTATTTGATTCAATTAGACTACTCATAAGAAATATTATTTGGGAATTTTTTATAATTTATTACTTATTAAATATTATATCCTTTTTTACTCAAAAATTTGATGATAATTAATTATAATTTTTAATAATTACAATAATTTATTGAAATTTAGTAATAATTTGGTTAAATATATATAAATATGTAATAATTATTGATAATTAGTATTAATTAGTCTTAATTCCTGTTAATTAGTGTCAATTAGAAGAAAATAGTACTAATTAATATTAAATTTAATGAATTAGTGATAATTAGTGTTAACTTTTTTCATATTATTCAAATTACCGTAATTTTTTAGAAGACTACAGATCCAGGAATTATAAATTAGTTTTTATTATGAGATTACTATTGGAAAAATATTTTAGAAGTAAAATTAATTCTTTTTATTAAATCTTTCTAATTTTATGCTATTGAAACATTTATATCATTTTACTCCTCAAATTCATAATTTATTTCATAAGGGCTAATTATGTTTCCATGTATGAAATGAATTATAAAGAGAATTTAATTTTTTTGAGAATTTTTTATTTCATCTATTTTGTTTTAGTATTTGAAAATATTATTATTTTCAAATCAACATATTTTAATCAATTTAGATGTATATATATATATATATATTGTTCTAGATCCATCATGGTATGAAATTTTAATTCATGATATTGATGGATCATCTTTTTTGAAATTGACACTTATAATGTTAATTGAAATCCTAAATTTGAATAAAAAAATTTTAGGAGTTATTAAAATATTATGGGGATGACTTATATCCTATATTCATTATTTGAGATTTTGGATATGTTGTAAAATATATGGCCATTAAATTAGATAAAGCTATGTTAAATAATTGTTTTTATGAAATATTTTCTTTGATTATGTCATTATTAACTAAGAGAAATACATTTCCTTCAAATTTTCATAAAATTAACCAATTGTTCTATAATTTGGGTTTTAATAGTATAAAGATCCCTGTATGTTCAAATGATTGAATCAGATATTATGGTGAATATGATTCAACAATTAATTGTCATATATATAGAAAATTGATATACAAATAGGTAAATAAGGAAAGTATAGATTTTTTCTTATAAAATAGTTGAGTTATTTAGAAATTTCCTCAATAGTGGAGTGTTTATTTATATGCCAAAATGTTACTAAACTGATGAAATAGAATAGATCAAATATTTCATTTAGAAAATAAAAAATCATCCTTGTGATGGTGATTCAAGAAAAAGTTTTGATCAGGTTCATAATTTTTTCTCTTTGGAACCTCATAATGTGTAGTTATATATTTATACAGATTGTCTATGCCCATTTTTTCTTAGGATAGTTAATATTGTTGTTTTTATTTCATTATAACTTTATTCAAGATACCACCTTGGATATTATGAAATAAACATATTTATATTTATCTTCACCATTTCTTGGACATCCATAGTATTGTACTGATGTTTATTTAAATTCAATGATTAATGAGTTAAATTTTTTTTGGAGTGATAGTTTAACTACCTATGATGTAGTCACACTATAGAATTTTTCAATGAAATATGTGTTAATATGGACAATAAATCACTTTCTAGTATATGACATGTTACTTAGATAGAGTAAACATGGTCCCAAATCATTTCTACATTTTATGGGTGACATGAAATCATTTATTATAGTGAATTGAATAAAAAAAATTTATTTTCGAATTTCATTGAAAATATATTCATGGAGATTAGCTGTTTCTGTGAAATAAAAAAAATATTATCATAGGTATAAGTAAAAGATATAGATCTCATGTAGTTCTTTTATATATTTAGATGAAATATATGGTCTATTTATTAACTCATATTACACTATACAAACTATAAAAGAATATAAAAAAAGTGTATTTAGGAGAGATCAAAGTTATATATAGTTTTTTTCAGGAACATCAATATTGATCTGATTTTTTAATACTTCAAAAGTTAATTGTCAAGAATATTAAGAATAATTGTTTTGGTAACAAATTTCATACTGTGCTAGATACACATGGTTTGAATAAATATACTAAAATTTTATGATAATATTATTCCCAAATATACACACATCCCAAACTTATGTTATTTTTAAATGACATATCTTATAATTTACTGAATCCAATGAATATTTTGTAATTTATAAAGAAATTAATTTATTATTATATAAACGAATTATAGAATTAAGGTTACTATATGCATTTTAATCTAATTTATCTCACTATTTTAGTAATGGTTATCGTAATAAAACCAATAGTATGGTTTTTAGGTCATAATGGAATCATAATTATTGACTATCCTTTGATGGATTTTATATTCTTTGATAATGGACTTGTTGAATAACGTATCATTATTTTACAAGATATTTTTCTAGGTATAGTAGAATCTAATTCATTGAGAATCACACAAAAATATTTATTTTTAATTTTATTTGGACTAGAAAAAAATTTATTTTGTCTTTATTTCATTCAATTGATCAATTTATATTTTTTTTGTGATGCTAAATATAGAGTTATAATATAGTTTTGATTTTCAAACCCTTATTATACATACATGATAAACATAAGAAGATGTTTTGTTATTAATAATTAGATTAAGGGTTAATTGAAGAAGAAAATTTATTGAAGGAAATTTTGAATTACATCTCTTATTTTTTTTGTTCAAAATATCCTTAAAAACATAATCAAATAGATCCCAATAAGGGAAATGTTAAAGATATTATGAAACATATATTAACAATATTTTTTTTTATCATGATATTTTTTAAGTGGTGACAATAAATAAGGGATTTTAGATTATGAACACCTTTGAGAACATACATATCTTCATCTCGATTATGAATAAATGACATGTTTTTTTTCAATAATTGAAACTTTTAAAAATTTAATAAAATTATTTTTTAAATGAAATTTTAATTAATTTGTTGGAATATAATATAATGATCATATTAAAAAATATTCACACAAAGTACACCATATACAATTGAACAATATTGATAGTCTATTTTTCCCAACTCATTTCAAAGACTCTGATATTAAATATTTTATGTCTAACTTTATATAATATTTTTTTTATTTTATTATTATTACTAATGCTTTTATTTTTAACAATATACCAACATGGAAATAAAAATGGTTTTTATGGTGTGAATTTAGTAACTGACCATTCAACATTGTTGAATATTATAATGAATATGTGTTTAATAGATTTATATTTCATACACGAACATATAGTGAAAAAAATTAAAGAATAATGGTGTTTTCTTAAAGGATTCCTTCTTAATAAAAGTGAAGTTGAATTTTATGGAAATATAGTTGAAATAATTATGTTATTTTATATAAGAAAATAATTATGTAATAATGTTCGAATGTCATTGGTTTGATAATAACTGAGGGTTGAACATTTATCGATGGCATGGAATAATTGAAATTAAATATATAAACATTCATGCTGAAAATGAACCATTTATGTTGGAACATCAATAATATTTATTTTATTATACAATATAATATCATACTTCAAGAGATTAGAATAAAAGGCGGGTAGTAATAGTAATGAAATATCATGAAAATCAGTTTATAGAAATTGAATGTAGACATATGGAAGTGAATGATATTGAATTTTTTCCAGAGATATCTGAAAATAAATGTTCAAATTGAAGATATTAAGATATAAATGGAGAATCCCCTTAGTAAATGGCTAATGCGGTTGATAATGTTTTTGAAGTAACTTTTTATTTTGAAATAAAAAGTTAAGATGAAATTAAAAATCATATGAAAATTGATGATGTTGAGGAAGATGATGATGATATTGACACCAATGAATATGGAGATGAAGTTTAATAATGATATATTACATTATTTTTTATAATTTTTTTTATAATTGGTAGTTTTATTATAAATTAATCACTAGTGAAATTATTTTTTTGTTTTAGAGGGATGTAGAAGGCATCAATGTGATATTTTATTCCTTTGGTGTTATCAGGATTCCTAGTGATGAATATCATTACAATCCATCACACACACAAGATTCTAGAATTTCATCAATGAATAAGTGGGATTATATGCTAGATAGATCGATGTTCCAAAACTCAATTCTTTAGTGTAATTTTTCACTTTATTTTGATCCATTTAGGCAATGGTATGTTCAATCATGTATTTTAATTATTTTTAATTATTTTTTATGAACTAAAATTCCCATTATTAGTCAATTGTTATATTTTTTCACATATGTTTGTTTGTTTGGAGGGTGATTCTATGAGATTATTTTTCTATTTCATGGGTGTCCTGTTATCAGGTTTCCATTGATGTTCATCATCACATGTTCTATCACTAGGTGGTATTTAAATAAATATTTTTTTTAATTCTGTTGATTAGTAAATTTATATTATTAACTAATTTTTTGTGTTAAGTCATCTCATATTTGTTATTTTAATAAACACTAATTGGGAGGAATTGGAAACATTTCTGCCTGAGAATTTTAATTTGTTTAATTAAATTATAGAATGATATTCATGGATAAGGATATTGTTACATTTTTTATTAGTATTTCTTCTATCTATGAAAAATCCACATCCTATCTAATTATTGGGAAAGATCATGGTCCTACATCATATGAGAGACTTTTTAGTGGATGTAATCATTATTTTAGAAAAATTGTTTGATTTAGTAGGTCAAACACAGAGTTGAGAGTCATATGGTTGATATTTATTAACGACATATAGTATGTATTTTTTTATTAAATTACATGTAAATATAAAGTAAAATTTTAATGTTGTATTTAGTTTGAATATTAATTGTCCTGGGTGTTATAAAATTTGATGTTTATAAGTGGAGGTATAATGATTATATTATAGGAATGATTATTGTTGACAACCAACCTCATAATTTTTAATATTTTTTTATGTTTTTAAAATTAACTTAAATTAGTTGTTTAATATTTTAATTTATAATTGTATTTGAAGGAAAAATACTTGGCGTTTAAATATCGCACCCAGTAGAGTTATATGGATATTGAGTTCTAGGATTATTGTGAGTCAAGTTTTTAAAATTAATCTTTGACGGTGGTGACCATGCATGGTATTGAGAAAGGGTTGGTGATCAAAATTGGTTATTAATCAATGTTGTCCAGTTATTATACAGTTGTTGTGAGATCATCTACTAGATCACATAGAGCTCAATAATATTAATCATTTTCTATAGATTATGATGATAGATTATGACCTCATGATGATATTATACATAAAATTATTACACTGTAAGAAGATTTGGGTTGATAGGTGAAGAAAAAGCATTAGTAGCATCATAAGTATGAGTATATAGTGGAGTATATGTAATGAATTTCATATAGTCTGGGATGAAGTTCTCTATAGCCCATCATATAGTTAATTAAAATCTCTGAATGTGACATTTGGTTGTTTTTTCTTAAACATATTGAATGTTAAATAATGATTATTTCTCCTTGAATGGGGTTTTATATATGTTTCTTGTTTTCTAAATTTTTATTTTTTATGCTTCTAAATAATTATGTTTTAAATATTATTTTTAAATAGAAATAACTATCCACAACATATAATATTCTTCAGTTGAATGTTAATTCTTTTGTAAGGAGAATATTCTTTTTCATTTGTAGCAGACCCACTTCCATCATAATCAAATATTAGAAATCGACAAAACTATATAATGAAAAAAATATTTTTTTGGAGGTCTATTAAAAATTAAACTTATTGAAATTATATTTTATTCCACATGTTGTTTAAAATGGATTCCCATCATAAAAAACCTTATCACAAAAAAAATTATTATTGTGAGGGTTACTCTTGACATATCTCTTATATAGATATTTTATTATAAAACAATCACATATCTATACATCTTTTCTATTTTAAAAATCATATTTATCAGGTATCTGTAATGAAACAGGATGATATAAACCATTTAAACTTATCTATATCAACCAATATTATTCTAAGATGTTCGATATTTTCCTTAGTATTAATTTTCATAATATCGACAGTTCCTTTATTACTCCTCAGGAAATGTGATACTACACCCCAATGTGATTCTACCTAGAATGAAAATATGGATTCATTTAAATAGACAAGGAACATTTTCTATATTTAAATAAAATAATTTGGTTATATCTATGTTTGATATCCAAAAAATTATTTTCATCCAAATAACCAATTTTTCTAACCTATGTAGCTTTTATGTATTTTTCCGTTAAAATAGATTATTCTAAATTGACTATAGCTTTGAAATATATATAAAAAATCCCCCAAAATGAGTAAAAACTTTACCACTATTTAATTTCCACTTGTTAAAATCACCTACAAAATCAAATCAACGTATCTTATAATAATATTCTCTAATCCTCCATAACATAATGAAAAATTTGTGGTTTCCTTGGTGATCTCATGATCCTCTTAACCAAGTTCTAATTCCACATAATTTTTTTTTCATTAATTGAATTATTCCCCCTTCTATATGTGTACTGTATGGTTAATTTCAAATAATAGTGAACATTAAACTCGTGATTTAAAATGCACATAGTACTCAAGATATACCCATCCTCTCTACTTCACAACTAGGTCTCATCGCAAAGGATTACTTGAGATTAATGGGAAGAGGTGTAAGGATAAGATCTTAGTGCTGAATGTTGAATTTTTTAAATAATTTACTTAATAAATTATTCAATGGATGACATAATTTTCTATTATTTATATCATAGTGAATTTATATCCCATGGATCTCTTTCCAAGGTCCCAAGTCCATCATATGAAACTCCCGAGCCAAGAATGAATTTGTTCCATTGGATATAATCATTGTTGGGGAATGTAACAAACATTCCATTCACATACAAAAGAATAAAAATAAAATTATTTCCATATCAACATCTAAATAAACTTTAAGAAAAATTTATTTAGTGGTCGGATAAACTATCGATAAATAATTCACAATGATTTTTAAAAAGCCTTATGAATTACAAATCCATGAATCATTTGACTGTTGTTTTTATGGCGGTTTAAACATCAATTAAATGATTAATGATAGTTTTTATTTAATAAATTTTAAAATTAATTAAAAATATTTCTTTTGTATTTTGAAATTTTTATTTATATTTTTTATTTAAAATTTATGTATTTATTTTTCCCTTGTTTTGATATTTTTTTATATAAGGAAAGTCATCTTCTAAGATGGTCTCCAATATTTACACTAATCGCACACAATGTCTCTTAACTAATTATTTACTAACCACTTCACTAAATGCATTTACATGACTTAATATCTCAATACATATTATTTGGCCTACATGTTTCAAGAAAAAATTATATAGCACAAAAACTTTCCTAAAAGTCACCCATCCTTACACTACTCTCTTCCATTCTTGTTTAGGTCTTTCTATGATAACTACTCCAGCGAATGAATTTACATGTAATAATATGTGAATAAATTTTTTTTAACCAATTTTATAAAAAATACATTATAAAAATAATAAATGAATAAAATTTAAAATCATCAAAAAATTAAAAATTATTTGTGTATATTAATAATAATTATTTTCTAATTATTGGATAAATAAATAAACAATAAATTTATCAATAAATAGTAATTATAAATTTAAAATTTATTAATATTAAATAATAAATATTAATAAATATTTAATAAATATTTTAAATAACATATAAATATTTTTTAGTAATTGATAATTAATAATTAATAATTAATACTTATGTATTAATAATTAATAATTAATATTAATTAGTTTGTAATTAATCAAAAACAATTAAATATTAAATTTTAATAAATATAAAATAATAATTAACAATGAAAAATTAATTAATAATAATAACTAACAATGAATTACTAATAAATAGTTAATATTTAATAACCATACTAATTTCAATATAATTAATTAGTAACAATTAAAAATAAATAAAAAGTATCAATTATCAATTACTAAAAAATTAAAATTTTAAATAATTAATAATTTATATTATAAATAATAATTAGATAATAATTAATAATATAATAATTAATAATTGGTAAATAATAATTTAATTACTTATTAATAATTATTTTTAATAAATATAATTTATATAGGTTTATTAAGACCCCCCTAATATTATAGAAATATATAAATAAATAGCTTTTTATATTTTGGGATGGTTTTAATCATAGGTATCTGAAAAGAATTTTTAACAAACCATCATGAGTTAATGATTGTTTTAGAAAAGAACAAAAAAAAAGACAAAACATTTAGTGTTGGTTTTCAAAACAACCACTAAATTCAATTCTTCATACATTTAAATTGTTTTGAATATATTTTATCCCATCCTAGAATAATGATATATAAATCAAATATCTTATACAAACACTTTGAATCCTACGTGATACTAATCATTTTCTTTTACAAACTAGAAACAATGATCTCCTTTTCTTATTATGAAAATCCTTTTACCTGGATAATATATATTTCTTCATCATATCAAATAGATAATGTTTTTTTAGATGTTAGTTTCACAACGTCTAATATATGTATATATTTTTTTTGGGGAATGAACTCACGGTACAAAACAATCTAATTAATAACCAGTTCATGGGTAATATCGTTCATGTATTATTTTTCATGGATGTTTTTCATCAATTTAAATAGACTTCTATGTTTATTTTTTCACACCATGGATATGTTTTTTCCAAACCATAGAACTTTTTAAAATTTTTGTATTATGATCGTATTAGACATTAATTAAATTATCCATATTCTCATTTCTTTATACGTAGTAAACATCACATTTTACATAATTTAGATTGGATGATTTTTACCTAGAAGGAATGTTATTATATTGGAATGAGGAAAGGTATTGGAATTCAATATTTTATTATTCCAATACAAGGTATTATTATAATATTGACTATGTATTGTTTAACCATACACTTTCATCAAGAGAATGGTTTATGATCATGTTATCCCTTTTATTGACATGGTGAAAAGTATAAAAATTATATAATTCATCATTCCTATACATATTATTATTCGAAAATTCAATATGTTTTTTGAAAATCCACCTTCATTTTATGTATTATATAGGATAATTCTATCCCCTTTATTGAATTGAGTAAAAATATTTACATTCTTGTTGATTATAGACTGTTAATACATATAAATTATGTATTGAAATCCCATATTTTCTATTATATGAATATCCATGTTTTCATTTTTTCTAGATGTTCAGTAGGGAATGGTATGAAATGTATTGTTGAATATTACAGTGTAACAAATGGACTTAAATAAGTGATGGGTGAGTCCTAACATTATTTATCACCTCAATTCATGTGCAATGACCCAAAAATTCCGTGTAATTTTTTTGTAATTATATTGGAATTTTACGAGTCCGAGAAAATTGATAGTGCGTGATTCTGAGGCCCGGTGTGCCCAAAATGAATTTCTGAACATTTTTTAGGTACGTTCAATAAATGTACGGGTGGGTTTTTTTAACTTTTGAACAGGTGCTTGAAATTGAAATTCCAGGGCACCGTTGAACTCATATCACTGGTATTCGCTTAAAGAGACCTTCACCTCGACCACATTAGGTCAATGGTGAAAGTTAGTTTTTTTTCTTTTTTTTGAAAATAAAAATAAAATAAACTTTTATATTATTTTTATCTTCCCAATTGAAAGCTCGGTGGTGGAGACCACACGAGCTAGAAAAGTCCCCAATTAAAATCCATGGTGGTGGGGTCCACCCGAACCCCTCTTAATTGGGTGTGGGAGAGACCACTCAACTCCACATTAATTATTCCCCATTTAATTATGCCTCAACAATTATTTAATGATGCCAACATAAATAAAATTGATAAAAACAAATTTTATTAGATCCTCATTTTACCCAGGGGAGAAATCGTTGGAAAAGGTAGAAACTTGGTATATCTTGGAGGAACTCATCTCCAACGAAGAATGTGCCATCTCCAATAAAGAACAAGGAACATACCTTGAGCCCCGATTTGAAGCACCTTGTGGAGGCAAATAATGCTAATGTCTTCGACGACAATGAAATGACGTCCATTCTTCCCTCCTCATATATCTCTAATGGAACCTTCTCGGTAGAGATTGTTGTTTTGAATTTCCCCCTTTCAGGTTCTTGAAAAGTTTTTGTGATACAAGAAATATTTGAACCGCTTGCTACTACCGTAACATAGAGGGTACATGCCAAACAAACATGTGATGAGCCCTCTATAAAATCTTTATGGTTATTGTTATATTCTTCGTGATGGATGTGGATGGTATCCGACACCGGTGGGGCTCGGGAATGATGGTCGACACCACGACCAGCCACAAAGGCGGTGGTGGCGCAACTGTACGGCTGGAGAAGGGGCGTGGCCTATCGGTCGCGGCATAGAAAGGGCGACAACCAACAGAGGCCGGCAACAAGAAGGGGGGGGGGGGGGGTTTGGGGTGGCAGCGCGAGTCTGCCCAACCTGAAGAATAAGGGATGCGGCTTTGGGCCACGACTGTGAAGGGAGGGAAGCTGGCGTTCGGCCAGCCGTAGAGGGGCGGCACATGACGCGCCGCTGGGAGGACCAATGGCCAGCCATTTGGGCCTACCGAACTGAACTGAGAGGGACCTAAAGTGAGTCCTGTGTGCTGCCTGAAGACTGAATGGCTTCTATTGTTCAGTGAGTAGGAGTGGGGGCACGCGACTCCCAACTGCATCTTGTTAGGCCGGACCCTGTGGGTCGAGTCGGGTCGGTCTGACTGGTTTATACCGGAGCCAGACTGACTTCGACCCATTTTCACTCCTTTAACCATAACATTGGCAATAAGTTTCCATTGGAGAAACCATCTATGACACCGGAAACCTTGCAGAGACACGGTCCTTTTGTTATACAACACTTGAGATTTGGATAAATTTGGGGTACAACTAGTTTGGATCGAGCATGAATCCAACCAAGTCCTCGAGACCAAAAGTCTAATATCTTACAGACCAAGCATCCAATTGATGTTCACTCTGTGACATTGAGATACCTATTGCATGGCGGAACTTTGGGATACTTTTTCAAGGGACTTCGTGTCAGTTGTAGTATCGACATGTGGCTTGAGGTGCAGAACCTCCAGGAATCAAGCAAGATTAGTGGAGGAACCAAGTATCTGGCTATAACATGATAAAGGGATGCTTATTAGGTCTATAATTTAGGATCCCAAATGGATCCAATATTGGAATCTATGCGGGACTACTCTTGGATCCTATGTGGGTCTGCTGTACTAGGATCATGTGTGGATATGATTATGTACTAGGATCCTGTGTGGATCATCTGTACTAGGATCCTGTCAGGGTCTGATGTTGTATTTGGATCCCATGTGGGTCTTCTGTACTAGGATCCTGTGTGGTTTTGATGATGTACTAGGATTCTACATGTGTCTGCCTCTTAACAGAGTCATATGACTTAGTAGTTACATCTAATTATCTACACTTCTTTACTTAAGTTATTCCAAATGTGAGCTGAGTCCTCTCCTTCATGGTGATACCTTGGTGGTATTCTTCTGTGTGGCTGACCCGTGTGGTACATACCTTCACCATGATACCTTGGTGGAATTACTCTGTGTGGCATACCTGTGTGGTACTTACCTTCAAGGTGAAACCATTGTGGTGTTCTTCTCTCTGGAGTACCTGTGTAGTACATACTTTTGTGGTGTTACCTTCGTGGTATTCCATCCTTTGTGGAATGGTTGAGATGGACATACTCGATAACTTAATTATGTATGGGAATATAGCTATTTAGGGCTGACTATTGTTTAATTTCGTTTTGGTTTATCTTTTGTGGATTTTTGGGGACCTTCGGGGGTCTCCGGATCCCTACTAAGTATCATTATACTCACCCATGCACGTTATATGTCTTCATCTTATTGTGTTTGGTTCAAATGACAGAAAATGCTAACTGAAGAAAAGGGTACCCAGACTAGAGGTAGCTCAGTGGTGGAAATTAGATGAGGTGTATTACAGAGACAACCTGATCGAGATCTGTACCTACCCTTCAGGTAGGATCCTTGGCCGGTGTTCAAAGGAGTAGTTTTCAGTTTTCTTGTACTTTCCAGTTGGTCTTGTATTACGGACCCTTCTTACTAATTGTGAACACTCTTTTTACTATATAGTTTACTTGTGTTCATATCCTGTTGTGTGCTTGGTTGTTTGTCTTTACAGGTTATAAATTCAATGCCTTCCCAATTTTAGGGAATATGGATTTTATGCTAGTTTCCAGCCCCTGGCCTATGGATGGTAGGCTTGCGGTTGTCACGACATGGGCCCCAGGGGACGAGTCATGAAAAATTGGTATTAAAGGGTGGTCATACCATAGAACATAGTTCTCTGCTATTTTTAAGGGTAATAGTGTTAAGTGTAGTGAGTGTGGTTATCATTTTAAGGAATCCAGTGTTGGTGCGGCGACTGGCGTATCCATACACCAGGACCCTGGCTTTAGATTTTTGAATCAGTGCATGGAAAAACTAATTGTGGGCATGTTTTGAAAGGTTTTAGTTGTGAACACTTTGAGTCATCTCACCAGGTATAACTTATTGACCATGGAACACCTGTTTATATTTAGGATGCCTCCACGCCGACTAACTTCTAGGGTTCTGGGTAGAGTACGTGAGGATATCCCACCGAGTGACGAGGCCTTGGTGTAGGGCCCACTTCTAGTAGAGGCACCAACCGAGGAACAAGTGGTACCATTATCTGTTGGGCCACCGATGACACCATCCCCATTAGTAGAGAGTACATGCCACTTGAGCACATTTGACGAGTTCCAGTGCTAGGGGCCACCTTGGTTCTGGGGTGAGATGAACTCATACGTGGATGAAGATTGGTTAGAGGTCGTAGTATAGTCTTATGTAGTTGGTAGTAGACAGATGTCATAGAGAGCCAAGAAAACGAAACCTGTAGGAGGATTACCACAAGATTCAGGGTTAATTGTCTAGGGCACCGGAGAGAGATATTCATGTAGGGAACATGAAGTGTTCTACATGCTGTAGGGATTGTCACATGACTCGAGACTGCCCGAACCTCCGTATGGATGATCAGAATATGGTAGAAGGACCGCCCATGAAGAGACAGAAGTTTGACTAAGGAGGTCTGTAGGGAGCAGGCGAACGTAGTAGAGGAGCTGGCCATGCATCTGACAGTGGGCAATGATTCGAGATGTTACCGCCAACACCACCAGGAGGCACACCCTGACCATAGGGTGCAGGTGGATAGGGGAGAGCTCTATGCCAGGCAGATGAGGCCTACAATTATGGAGCTACGTAGATGATACGAGGTATGATATGTGTCTACTCCACATTAGATGCAGTACTTATAGACATAGGTTCCAGTAATTCTTTTATTTCCACTTCCCTCCTTCGGAGTTCGATGATTCTGAAAGAGTTTTTGGCTAGATCCTTGTGGCTAGAAACTCTTACGAGAGAGGATTCACTGGTTACACACTGGGGCCAATGGTGTGATATTACTCTAGGACGAAATAGCTTCAGCTAGGATCTCCTAGTAGAGGCATCACGGCCTTACGACGTCATCTTGGGTATGGACTTGTTATCTATAGTCCATGCTTAGATTGGCTGTATTAGGTGAAAAGTGTGGTGTGTCTACATCGATGGGACCATGTTTTCCTTCACTGGTGAGAATGGATCCTTTACTGTATAGGATGAACTAACCCAGAGGATAGTACATCCGATCACTCATTAGTTCGCTGGCCTTATCCTCAGAGCAGTTGATGTGGAGAGTTATAGCTATTCTGTAGTGGTGGATCAGTATGTATATGTCTTCAATGATGATGTTATAGGTCTACCTCCTCACAAAGAGGTGGACTTTTACATTGAATTTTACCCTATGAAGGCACCGATATCTACATTAGCATATCAGATGGCTCCCATGGAGCTTTGAGAGATATGGGTATAACAGGAAGACTTACAGGGGAAAGCATTCATTCGGCCCAACGTTTCTCCTTGGGCATCCTTGATTTTGTTTTCCCAGAATGTGTATGGGTGCTTTAGTCTTTCTATTGACTATCCACACCAGAAACAGGTGATCGTGAAGAACAAGTACCCACTCGTGAGGATTGACGACCACTTTGATCAACTGAAGGGAGCACAGTGGTTCTCCACGATAGAACTCAGATCAGGCTATCACTAGCTAAAATTAGGAGACAAGGATGTGCAAAAGATGACTTTCAGATGTCGGTACGACCATTATGAGTGTTTGGTCATGTCGTTTGGCATGACCAACACTCCAATAGTGTTCAGGTGACTCATGAATAGGATATTTCAGCCATACCTTGATCTCTTTGTGGTATTCTTCATCGACGACATTATGATCTACTCGGCTACTCAGGAGGAGCATGTCTATCATTTGCAGAAAGTTCTGGACACACTCTGAGAGCACCAACATTATGGCAAGCTCTTGAAGTTCCAGTTCTGGATTTGAGAGGTTCAATTCTAGGATGTTTCATCTTAGAGGCTGGATTTGTGGTGGATATATTAAAGATTGAGGTGGTACTTTCTTGGGAGCCACCTAGGAGTGTGACAGGGGTACCCAATTTTCTAGGTTTGGCCGAATACTACCAGAGTTTTGTGCTATATTTCTCCAGATTTTTAGCACCGCTATCAACGTTGAAAAAGAAAGGGAAACCCATCATTTGGTCTGAGAGATGCCAGCAGAGTTTTCAGGAACTGAGGTAGAGGCAGACTAGTGCCCCTATCTTGAGGCTACCAGAGGAGGGCTTAGGGTACATAGTCTACTGCGATGCATCAGGGACTGGGATCCGATTTTTCCTGATGCAAGAGAAATCAGTGACAACATATGGTTCTCGACCGCAAGACATAATGAGAAGAACTATGCTACCCACAACCTGGAGTTAGCAGCAGTGGTCTTCTCCTTGAATATGTGGTGACATAACCTGATAGGAGAACATTTTACAGTCTTCTCAGATCAAAAGAGTGTCAGGTATATCATCTCTATGAAGGAAATGAACAAGAGACAACAACTTTGGCATGAGTTTTTCTAGGACTATGAATTTGATATAGTATATACTCTTAGGAAGGGGAATGTAGTAGTAGATGCACTCAGTAGAAGATCTAGTATTCAGCTACTAAGTGAGGTGACAAAGCAGTTGGCCGCCTGGTAGAAATCCTTTGTGGATCGAGATGGAGAACCTTTTCTTCAGACTCTTACATTCACTCCCCCACATCATCAGCGAGTCAGAGAAGCACAATGCAAGGATGCTGACATTGAGGCTCAATGTGCTCAGATATTCACATGGCAGGCACCTGATGTATTTTCAAAAGGTGGAGAGCACATCGTCCTTTTCAGAGGATGTACCATGGTTCCATTTTCGCTTCATGAGGAAGTGTTGAGGGAGTTTCACACATCCCCTCTAGTGGTATATCTTGGAATGGAGATGATGTACCAGGACATCCGATGATAGCACTGGTGGTTGGGAATAAAGAAAGTAGTATCAGAGGTTGTCTCTCGATGCCTCACTTTCCAGTAAGTTAGGGTCGAGCATCAGGTACCAGAAGGAATTCTTCTTACTTAAGAGGTATAAGATTGAATGAGGGATGGGATATCCATGGTCTTCATGACAGTACTTCCCTGTACATCTAGGGGTCATGATTCTATATGGGTGATCTTTGACCAACTCCCTATGTCGACCCACTTCCTACTAATCAGAGAGTAGGGTTCAGTAGAAAATTTAGGAAACCTCTATATGAAGGGGATTGTGTCGAAATACGGAGTACCCTAGATGATTGACATTGATTGTGATGCATGTTTCACTTCTTGGCTATGAAGGGGGTTATAGGAGGCTTTCAGTACGCAACTTCCTTTGAGCACCGCCATCCATCCTTAGTCGGATGGCCAAATTTAGTAGACCATTCAGACCCTCGAGGACATGATGTGTGCTTGTGTCCTCGACATTAGTCATAATTGGGAGGATCACTTGCCTTTGTTTAAGTTTTCATATGACAACATCTATCACTCCAAAATCGGGATTGCACCTTTTGAGGTGTTGTATGACTTAACTTGTAGATCACGTTTCTTCTGGACTGACCCAGGGGAGTCAGCACTCATTAGACCAGATATGGTACATGCTACCATAGAGAAGGTGCAGGTCATCAAGTCACATATGAAGACTGAAAAAAGTAGGAAAACATCTTATGAAAATAGAAGATGAGGACCTCCACAGTTTGAGGATGGTGACCATTACTTTCTACGGGTCCCACCTAAACGAGGTTTATAGAGATTTGGTCGGGGTGTCAAGTTATCTTCGAGATTCATCGAACCCTTATAGGTCCTCAACAGAGTTGGCAAGGTGGCCTACTGCGTATCTCTTCAACCTTAGTTGCACCAGGTTCACGACATTGTCCATGTTTCCTAGTTGAGGAGTTATGTGCATGACCCATCTCACGTCATCGACCATAGAGAGTTGGACATCGATGATTGGATGACATTTACAGAGGTTTCAGTGGAGATTGAGGATCAACCGGATCCGGTCTCTCGTGGGCAGTCGATACCTCTGGTATGCATTTTCTGGTAGCACAGAAACCTCCAAGAGAGCACATGGGACCAGGAGGCTCAGATTCATGCTCGTACCCCCAATTGTTTTCCTAGTTTTTGTTATTAGGATTTTAGGGACTCAAAGCCCTAAGGTGGGGAGAATGTAAAGAACCAAAAATTCAATGTAATTGTTTTTAATTATATTGTAATTTTATGAGTCTGTGAAAATTAACTGTGCGTGATTCCTATGCCCGGAGTGCCTGAAATGAATTTATGAAAAAAATAGGTATGTTCAGTAAACATACAAGTGAGTTTTGAAACTTTTGAACCGGTGTTCGGAATTGAAATCTGAGGGCACCGTTGAACTCGCATCACTGATATTCTCTTAAGGAGATCTTCACCTCGACTGTAGTAGGTCGAGGATGAATGTTAGTTTTTGAGATTTTTTGTGGAAATAAAAATAAAATAAAATATTATTTTATTTTTATCCTCCCAATTGAATGCTGGGTGGTGGGGACCACTCGAGCTTGAAAAACCCCCAATTCAAATCCATGGTGGTGGGGACCACCCAAATCCATCATAATGGGGGGGGGGAGACCTATGAACTCCCCATTATTTATTCTCCCACTTAATTATGACTCACTAATTTTTTAATGATTCTAACATAAATTAAATTGATAAAAACATATTTTATTGGCTCCTCAATTTTTCTTGGGGGAGAAATCTTTGTCAAAGGTAGAAGCTTTGAAGAACTTGGAGGAACTCATCTCCAACAAAGAACGTGCCATCTCAAATGACGAAAGGGAAACTGGCCTCAAGCCTCAGTCAGAAGAACCTTGCGGAGGCAACGAACGCTGAAGTTGTCGATGACAATGAATCGAAGTACATTATTCACTCCTCATAGATCTCTAATGGTTCATTTGAGGTCAGGATTTTTGTTTTGAATTTCTTGATTTCTTGTTCTGAACAATTATTCATGATTCAAGAAATATTTGAACCACTTTCAACTGCCCTAACACAGAGTGTACGAGCCAAAAAAATATGGCTTGACCTCTCCACATAATCTTTTTGTTTCTTATTATGTTCTACGCGATGGATGAGGATGGTATCTGACACCGATGGGGCTCGAAAATGGCAGCTGACACCATCGACGGCCGTGAAGATTGTGGCGGCGCAAACGCACCGACGAAGAAGGGTCTCGACCCGTCGGTCATGGCCGAGAAAGTGTAGTGGCCAGCGGAGGCCGCCCACACGATGGGGTGGGGGGAATCCTCGCCTCCCGGCGAGCAAGGACTGTGACATTGTGCCATAGCGGAAAAGGGAGGGCGGCCGACATTCAACCGACTGTAGAGGGGTGACGCACGATGCACCGCCGGGAGGACCATGGTCTGGATGTTTAAGCCGGCCAAGTTGGACTGAGAGGTACCTGCGGTGGGTCCCATGTGCTGCCTGGAGAACGAACGACTTGAGCAGTTCAGTGAGTAGAAGCAAGGGGGAGCGTGACTCCCCCCCCCCCCCCGCATGTGGCTAGGCCAGGCTTCTCAGTGCGGGATGGGATGGACCCAGTGGGACGTGTCGGACCAGACCCGGACCAACTTCAAACCATATTCGCTCTTTTGGCCATAACATTGGCACAAAGTGTCCATTTGAATAACCATCTACAGTTCCGGAAACCATGGAGGGAGACGATCATTTTGGTATACCCCATCTGAGATTTGGAAAAAGGTGGGGTACGGTTGGGTTGGATCGATCACGAATCCAACCGGGATCTCGGGACTAAAAGACTAATATCCTACAGACCGAGCATCCGATTGACGCACCGTCTTTTGCGTTGAGACCTCTATTTCCTGGAGCTCATTTTTGATACTTCATTGTGGGACATCATGGAAGATAGAGCATCAAACTGTGTCTTGAAGAGTGGAACCTCCCAGAATCAAGCTATCTGAGTGTTGGATCCCAATAGCTAGCCTTAACATGGGAATGTGATCCTTCATGGGTCTGTATTTTAGGATCCCACAAGGATATGCTTGAGGAATCCATGTGGGACTACACTAGGATCCTGTTTGGGTTTGCTATATTTGGATCCTATGTGGGTGTAATGATGTACTATTATCCTGTGTGGGTCTGCTATACTAGGATCATATGTGGGTCTACTGTACTAGGATCCGGTGTGGGTCTGATGATGTACGCGGATTCTACATGGGTCTGCCTCTTAACAGAGTAAGATAATTCATTAGATACATCTAATCATCTACAGATCTGTACTTATGTTATAACTGGTGTGAGCTGAGTCCTCTCTTTCGCGGTGATACCTTGGTGGTATTCTTCTCTATGGCGTACCTGTGTGGTACTTACCTTCAAGGTGATACCGTGGTGGTATTATTCTATGTGGAGTACCTGTGTGGTACTTACCTTCATGGTGAAATCATTGTGGTGTTATTTTGGGTGTCTTACCTGTGTGGTACTTACTCCTATGGTGTTACCTTCGTGGTATTCCTTCCTTTGTGGAACAGTTGAGATGGGCATACTCGATAACTTAGGTATATATATGGGCATATTCCTAAGTAGGGTTGACTATTGTTTCCATGCATTTTTGTTTATCTTTTGTGGATTTTGAGATACCTTCAGGGGTCTCAAGGTCCATACTGAGAATAGTTATACTCACCCCTGCATGAGATATGTCTGCGCCTTGTTTTGCTTGGTACAGATGATGGACAATGCTGACTGAGGACGAGGGTACTGGGATTGGAGGTAGCTCGATGGTGGAAATTAGATGAGGCATACTGCAGAGATGACCTGATTGAGAGGTGTAACTACCCTCTTGGTTGGATCCCTGGTGGGTGTTCACAAGATCTCTTTTCAGTTTTCTTGTACTTTCCAATTGAGCTTGTATTCTTGCCCATTTTTACATATTGTACTCACTCTTTTTAATATACAGTTTACTCATTTTTGTATCTTGTCATGTTCTTGGTTTTGTGTGTTTACAAGATATAAAGGTAATTCCTAACCAGTTTTAGGGAATACGCTTTTCGGTGCTAGTTGCCAACCACTGGCCCATGGAAGGCGGGCTTGGGGTAGTTATGGAATGAGCCCTGGGGGACAGGTCGTGACATCATGTATATGTATTATGAGAAACAAATGATTTGGTTTTGGGGAATATCTCTCTTCATATTTGTATAATGTCTTGTCATATGGCATACAATACTTGTTTTTATGTTTGGAATTATAAATGACATCAGTTAGAGACCAGTATTACTGATATTTATATTTTCATTTGTTTTCGTGGATATAACATGCACTCAGATTTTTTAGATTATGGATGTATTCAAATTATTTATTATTATAATATCATGAATTCCATGTCTATGATTTTGATATATTTAGTTATATGTTTCCCTTATTGGTCATTTTAATCCTCCCCGTTCATATATTTTAATTTAAAAGGTTATGAACAAAAGTTGAATGCCTGACACGTCTTTATGGAAAACATGTGTAAACTAATTTATGGGAAATGTTAAAGACTCATTATGGATTATGTAGTTTCATATATAATGATTTTTTTTTTCAGTTCGATTCAATGAACATCAGATTTGTTAGTTATTACTATTTTCTATTTCTCTAAAGATATAAAACTAAAATAGCTAATAATGATATAAGAGATTCAATAATCATAATATTTAAATTAAGGATAGTTAGTTACAGATGTTTATAATTTATATAAAAGTTTGTGTGTAATGTATGTTTCTATGGTCATCAAATTCTGGAGTTTGAGTTCGAAGTGTTACAATATATTTCCTCTATATATAAAACTATTAAAATAAGAAAAAAACATAAGTCAAATCAGAATAAAACACAAATAACAAAGATGAAAATATTACACATGGTATTTAAAAAAACATATACAATTTTAATTTTTTCTTATAAATGAAAAATAGACCTCCCAAAATACAATCATATATAAACATGTGTAATAGAATAAAAATATCACAAGAAAAAACAATTTGTCGATCTAAAACTACCCCAAACTATATAAGTGTCCCATCCCTAAATCCACTATGCCTTTATCTAGCTACGTACGAGTCAAAATGCCCTTTCCATTAGATATTCTTTAAACCATAATTTGGCTTGAATCTTATACGTCCCATATAGGGTGTGAGTGTGAACTATGTAATCCAACGCCAAGGATGCACCATGATAATATTCATATTTATATGAGTGTATAGAAGGGGAAATGTACAACAATAAGTACATCCAACATAAATCACTACACTTTGTTACTGACCTTTGATGGGTGATAAATTTACCCTATTTAATAAACTCTAGAGTGGGAAAATTCACCCATAGTTTGAACACACCTTGATGAAGAATGAATAATCACCCCTCATATCACCCCCAAGAAAAAAATAATTTCTATATCAATGGTAACTTAGTGAATGTGGAATCACTAGATCAAAATCCCCAAGGATCCCTTATATCTCCAATCTCACCATCTCCAAGAAATTCAAAAAATAATTAAAGAAAATCATTTTACAAGATTGGATTATAAAATCAGTTGTATTCCCCAAATACAACCAGAATTATGCTCCAATACATTGTTCTCAATCACCCAAAATTTTTATTGGAACCTATAGTTTATCCCTCCAAAAATTCAATGACCAATAGTATAGCCCTAGGCTTATATTATATTGTGGATACCTCCATCCATCTAGTGGACACACCACCACATGCGACATTCTATGGGTCAAAATTACTCCAATAAACATGGACCAATGGTAACCGACATCACAATACCACTTAAGACCAAAAATCAGGGAAAAAAGTTTTCAACCCACCATTAACGAATGAGACATCACATTTACATAGACCAGAATGCTCAATCACAATATAGTAACACATGTTACACCCATCATATTTAAAAAGTGACACATCATGTAATCCATCACGTGAACCACCTCTTTACAACATGTGTCACATTTAAAATAATACCTCAAATCCTTCAACCAATAAGGAACTATCCATACCAGACATATATCATCATTACCCTCATGTGACTAACCCAAGGGATATCCCATGGAAAAGGAAACCACAACTTGTTCAATTACCAATCAACCAAATGACCCTACCAATTCCCATAAATCACATTATACATTAATACACATAAAAATAGAAATGCATAGGAACCACCTACCTGAAAGTACCAGAATCCAACATGTTGTATATCATTAACCACTTCAACTATGATATGAAGTAATCATGAAATCAAATAAAATCCATTAAAAATAGATTCTAGTAAAAACAATATATATTTTTGACCCAACTATATAATTTCTATAAAGAATTACGATCTTCAACCATGATGAATCCATGAGATATATGACTCAATGAATGAATGAAAATTAGGTGATATCCCGAGAAGGGGAGTATATAATTATATTTTTGAGAGTAAATAGATATCAACATTTCCAGGAGAGAAAATTGAGGCATATAACACTTTTAATATAATTGAAATCATTGATTTAAAAATAAAAATATTATAAAAAGGCCCATTTTATTATCAAAATTATTGTCATAGAAAAATATCGTCATCCTTGGCCATAATTTTGAATGATACCTTTTTTCATAGCTGAATGCATCTTTCTATATTCGAACTGGGAAACCACATATACTATCTAGTGTATTATTAAAACATGAACTTTCCCATCATGGTGAAATACCCTCATAAGTTAGGGATTCATACTGCAAATTCTACCCATCACAGTGCCCCCATCCACTGGCACATGTTTTAATATTAAGCATGCCCTATTCAAGCTACAACACCCTATACTAGAACATGGCCCTCATAACATAAAAGAAAATTTATCCTGAGACCTGATAGAATCCCCAAATAGTGCTTCATATCCTCTTTTGACTCCTATGATAACTGAAACACACCCAAATACACATTATCATGTTTAATTTAGACAGAAAGTCTCTCACCAAAAACCCCAGGCTGTTACAAATTCACCATTATAGATAATATCTTCTTTGAGTTGTCTCTCACCACATCGCTGACCAACCTTGATGAATAAAACCTATTAACATGATTTATTTCATCGATAAAATTGTGATATGGGGTTTCAGTCATTTATCTTCTTCCTATCACAATTACTAATAAATATAAGGAAACCAATTCCAACTATGAGAACTCCCCATTATAAGTGTCACCAACCTAGTAACATCACAACCAAGCTACGAGGAAACTTGATTCTATCATACCCATCAATTATCATTAATTATTTATATGCTATCAAAATACTACCACCTGTCATTACCCATACAATTACCAAGAATCATACCCATATCCCATACACCAACAAGCACATGGTTGATATATTTACACATAACACACTATACAACAATATCCATTATATAGAACCAAAATTAACATAATCATGATGTACCTATAGCTATCTGTAAATCTCCATAAAACAAATAAATGTTTTCTTACCTATGTGCAACTCACTCCATCCTATACATTGTGATTTCACATGGATATCAAACAATTCTCTATTATGACCTACATGTATTGATGTACACTTGCTACTACATCCAAGCACTACACCTAGTCAAACATAAAATTCATGGGTATGGTGAGATCCTTAAAAACATGAATAGTATGAGATCGTGAAACCAAACAACTATAAATGTTCTATATACTTTCTAGTTCAACATCGCTCTTGAAACTAATCATATTATGTTTGAATATACTATATCATTCCACACTACTAATATCTCAAATAAAATTCATCTCTTGGTTTTAATGCTAATTTTATCTACGAACTCTTTCTTATTTCTCCTCATCCCCTCTCTTATGACTATATAAGGACCCCCTACCAATTTCACATAGAACCATTTTTCATATAGGTATTCTATAATCAGTATAGTTCCTTTTCTTAATCAATTCTTGTTTTAGTTTTTTATAAAATGATCTCAACATGAAAATATTTGCATACACCCTGAAATAATGTCAAATACTATAATTAAATAATTGAAACATAGTGATCTTATCTCCCACCAACATTAGTTACAATTGAAACTGGATTTTGAACGAAACTGTAAATCCCATGACTTGTGTTACCCCCTACAAATAGTATATGAAGTCATGTGATTAACCCATCCATGAATTATCATGGGTTTAGTGCTATAATAACCTCTCCTCAAATTCCCTCCATGCCTTTATCTCATGTCAACCGGCCTATACCTACATGTTCGAAAAATATTTCATTGTTCCCTTGAAAATATATATCATTTGAATCACCATATAACCAAGATGTGTTTCAATCCTATGTATGATCATCTAAACTAACTCAATTTTTAACTCTACTAGACAGTGTCCTTTATCTCTATATAATAATTTAGGATTCATAGACTAATATTCTATGGTAAAATGCACTATAGATTGATCCACCCCTCAGTACCTTGATAAATACTATGAATGAACCATTTCAAAACCGCCCTTAGATACACATCAAAAAGCTTCCCTAGATCGATCAACTATATTTTTTCTCTACCTCATAACCATTTGATATAGCTTATTCATATCCCTAACCTCATGGAAGCTAAATATATCATACCACAAGGGAACTATATCCGCAACCTTATAACTATTTAATAGAAAAAATCTAGGTGTTATATCATTAAAAACCATAAACCTTTCTCATTAAATCTAAAATAGTATAGATATTGAAAATATAGAAACCTATAATAGAAAATTAACCTCACTCAGCTATATAGTTCCTTAATTGTACACTATTATGGTACCATCTAGCATTATAGATATACCAAACCATTCTCATATCCTTTACCACACAGACTGCACACACACAAACAGATGATCCTTATACCCAATAAATATTGGAATCATGAACCCAGTTTATCAAAGTATATTTCCATCAATAATTTATATATGAGAACACTATATTAATTATTTTTTAAACTATAAAAAAACCCTTCTATAAATTGAATAATAATTATAAGAAGGAAAACACTTTCTATGTGACCTATATGTGCATATAATGATGCATGGATACCACCTCATGCATCATAGAGCCAATAGCAGAAAAAATAAATCGAGAACATTGTATTTCAACATTATCCAAATCATGTAAACCATCCATAACCCTGAAAAAACTAATTAGGAATCATAGTTTTTGTGATGAATTGGATAAAACACATAATTATGTTGGGATGTCTCAAAATACAATATATATACAATATAATAACACATCCCTATATCTCAATCTACCACACGCTAAATAAAAAAAATTCTGTGTACCATAATATTTTAACGTTTCACTAATTTCACCTTATAGAACCCCCATTATGGATCTCCCAAATAGCACCTGAGACGGTGATCCTATGACCTTAGGGATCCAACTACATCTTCCATAGGATTCTTACTAGTAGCGAGGTTCTAATAGGTTATAGTGGGGGTGAATATAACCTAGTTATATAAAACTATGAAAATTGAAGAAACACATAAATGGAAAACTAAAAATTAAAATTTGGAAAAAACTTAGAAATACATCACATGATAATAAAATGAAATATCTAAAACATCATTCCATTTTTAAAAAAACAAAATATATCTCCATTAGGATGATTATATACACATATATCTAAAAGGCTTAAATGAATCGAGTGTTCCCTATTCTATCTCCAAAATTATTTTAAATCATTCTGATGTAACCACTATAACTCTAGCCAATTATTCTCCATTCAAATTACCACTTTACTTTACCAGATCAGGATTTTTTTTGTAAAAATCTCAAAGTACCAATAAAGGATGTAAGTATGATCTCAATAATCGACCACTAATAGTGTTCTATGATAAAATCGATATCTGTTCGAGTGTATGCATATTATAATGTACGAGTACTTGTATTTTCCACAAAAACTACCCCACTTTTTGAAAGACCAACCATAGGTGAGTACAATACCATATCTTGGTAATTATAAAATGATACAATGTATCCATGGTCCAAAAACACCCTATGGGAGATTTACACATCACCCTTGGACACTTAACTATGAAGGATAATTCCAAACACATAGTTTTCGTAACAACTAGATAGGACATTGTTTGTGTGCACAAAATGCCAATGTCCACAACCCACAACGAGAAGCATCACAATCATATCTCTCTCACATCATTTCAAACCTATTTCAACATAGCATCGATGAATAAGATTTCATTGTCACATATATTGGTAAACCAAATTTCTCAATAGATATACATGTCACACCAATCACATTCCGTATCAACCAAATCAACCAATCCATCCCATGACCAACCACTTTACAACATATGAAAACATTCCATGAAATCCCCAATATCACCATCCAAGAAACCAGAATCCATACCCAACCTTTACCATCATTACCCATACAATAATACTCAATGTAATCTCTCAAAAACAATGAAAACTATTAGTAGTTAAATTTTTTATCACACACATAAATATTTCTACAGCCACAAATCTGGTGATGCATTTTCACATATTTAATTATTGAAATATCAATGCTTCACCAACCTTATAATGGTAATAACATGGTCATTGAATATCATCTACTGATTCAAATAAAAAAAATAAACCAAGAAACCATATAAAAGACACTAAAATATTATATTTTTTTGAAACTCCCTAAAATAGTGAAAAAACCTTAAGGAAACAATAAATTATGTCTATCATTACCCATAGAGACTTCTAATGAATAATGAATAAATGAATATATGAAAATGGGGAAATATCCAACAATGGTAAGAAGAGAATGAGATAAGGGATATTTGGGAGATATCATCATTAATTTTAGTAGAAAATTAGGTCATGATCCCTATTAAATTAATTTAAATCAATTATTTTAAATCGAAAGAAAAAAGTCAAATGAAACAATGTGACACAAAACTTATGGTCACATTGCGATGCCACCGACTTGGTCCATATTTATACATTAGACCCCTCAGTCATTACATAAATAATCTCCTATGATATTAACTAGAAAAAAAAATTCCCCTACTCATGGTCATGTTGTGGCATGACCTTTCCAATCATGGTGAAGCACTTTCTTTAGTCTAGGTATCATGTTATAACCACTACTCATTGTTGTGTGACCAGTCACCTACATGAATTTTTAACCATAAACACCCCATATACATTATTCGACAACCATGTCTATGAAATCACCCTCAATATGCTATAAATATTTTATCTTGACACCAATTTGGAACCTTATGTTATGCTTCACATCCTACTCCAAAAAATATGTAATATCTTACATTCTCTCTTACATATTACATAAAGAAATTTATATAAAACTTATCTCACCTGAAACCTTGCACATTAAATTAACCACAACTATTATCTCTCTCCAATCTATATAATATAAGAAGTAGCCATATTAACTTGATATTTTTTTCCTCTACATTTTTTATTTTAGTGGTCCTTGTTGATGTCTTCCTTCTTTCCATATTTTTATCTTGTCATATTATCATTCTTCCTCCTTGGCATAGACCTTCCATGATTTTGGATCCCACAAAAATTAACTATCTTTATTCCTATATCCATTGAAATATACTTATAATTATGTAATGTTTTATATTTCTCCCCATTATTATTATAATGATATTTATCTTCAATAAGCATACCTGAGGTTACTTCAATTCCAATTTTTTCCATCAAGATATTATTGTTGAGGTTTATTATGATATGATAATAAAAATATTGAAAAACTAAGATTAGTATATCCACATGTTTGGTATCCCCAATTTATATCCATATTTCATGATAAAAGAAGATATTGTTTTTACAATTTTATAGTTGGTCACTATTGATCACTCAACCATTCAAAATGTGTACAATTTTGTAAAAAAATTTATTTGTGTGGTGAGTTTACCTTGATACATTTTTCATAATATCCAATATTTCCTGCTCCATTCATTCCTCTGAAATGATCAATATGTTACATCATCTAATTCTGATTAGAGGATAAAAATGTCATTCCTATCTAGGTTATTACTTTTTATAAACCATAACACCCACAAATATTTTAATAATTTATAGTAAGAAATTATCCTTCAACAACATCACTTGTATCATTATTTTCAATAATGGAATATTATCCAAGATAAATTTTATGATATTGAATTTCTTTTCCATTTGGACATATTATCATGTACAAAACATTCAATACAAGATTGGGGTGTATTTTATAATCTCGTAATATCTTTATAATATGAATGATCAACCAAAAATAAATATTTATGATAATTATTAATACCCAAAAATTTAAAAGATCTATGTGTTTTTCATTGAAAAATCTAAGGTGGAAGAAGTTATTTTTCATGTGGAGGGCCTTTTTGATTCCACCACATATCAAGATATATAGTGTAACATTGAGAATAATTACAATAGTTTTTATCAACTTCAGAGTGATGGGCCAATATGGACATTTGAGGAAGTAATAGCTTCTATAATGCCCCCTAAGATCCTCTTTATTGTCTAAAATGTTAAATTGGTTGAAGTGGGTTTTAAAATAAAGGTATCATAGAAATATGAAGCCTGGATGAGGTCTATAACTATGAAATATTGTAATTTTTAATGACTATTATGGGATAATACTTAGGACCATATCATATATAATGTCATTAATAAACTGATGATTAGAATGGGGGAGTTAGTTAAGACTTGGTATTTGATAGACTCTTTATTTGAGGAGTTTTTATGATAGGTTCCTAAAGAGAATAAATTTTCAATCATTTGGAGACTTCAAAAGTTGCATGATTATAACATTTTTTATTTGGAAGTGGAGATAAAAGTCTTTCCATTATACTTTAATCTTCCACCTAGTAGGTTTGACACTTTAATGTAAAAGACCATTTTTGTGAAATTGAATAAAAATATAATTTTTAGTCATAATATATTAGTATTTAAAATTATTGAGCCCCCCAAATGTGGTTATAATACCATGAAAAAATATTGTTAAAAAATATTGGAAATAAATGTCACCCGATGTAACAAGAAAAACATCCCAAAATGATTAATGGAAGAAAACCATATTCAAATAAAAGGATCTCACTATGGGTAAAAGTGGTCACACAAACACACACTAACTCTCTCAATATATTTAAATCTTACATGGAGAATACTTAGGTAAATTCACTTCTTGAATAAATGTAGTTATATCCTCACAAAAAAACTAAAAATCAAAATTGGGAGAACTGATTATTTAGGATTGATTGGATACTTGAATGGTGAAACTCATAGGGGAAAATCCCCCTTTATAGATTGTTTTAACCAACAATTAAAACTATTATCTTTTGGTTACTATTGGTAATTGAACACCAAATCATATTACCCTTTATAACCACAATAGTAACATTTACTAATTTTATGGGGATGTCTCCTTTGATAGAAAATTCAAAGATAAGGTGGATCATATCATTTAAAATACAAAAGAGTTTCTACCAAAAATTATTATATCATTACTAAAAAGGGCATGTTATTTTCATATTTATTTTGTTACATATGGGGGTATGTCCATAAACTAAGAGGTGATATTAATGGGTTAATTTTTCAATAAGAAAAAAGTATATAAACCCAATGTGATATTATCTATAAAATTAAAAAATAAATGGTCAAGGCCGAGAAAATTCATACGAGATTCTTTTCTTGGGTTTTCACTTGGTAGATGATTCGAATGTAGTATGTTGAAATAATTATTTGTTACCTGATTAACATATTTCCATCAATAATGTAGTCCAAACCAAAATACTATATTATTATTGGATGTAATTAGATTAATGTTGTAGGATAAGTATACATTTTAGTACTATAGTTGTGTGTCTGAAACATGATTGGGTGAAACACTGTTAATTAATTGACATTCAAAATTTGGATATATTGTTTTACTTACTCAATGTGGATGATTTATTCCACTGTAAAAATGTGATACCTAATTGAAATTATAAATAGATATGAATATGAGATGTTATGCACTTGTGTTCGGCTCACAACTTCTACATTGGGATCCTAATTTGGGATAAAACATTTATTGAGTTGGGTCTTCAGAGGAGAAACTCTATATGTCTTGGGGTGCTTGATGTGGAACTAATGAAGATGGGAATAACATATTAGATGATCTAAATGGGTATATATATAGATATTGTTTTTTTCTATTCCATTATTCTAAAGTATTAATGCTTCAATGAATTGGTTCATAGGTTTTTATCCAAACAAGTGGGTGAGGAGTATGGCAGGATAATACAGAATTCACCATAGATAATTTCAAATAATGTAAGGCATTGCCGAGGAATAGTTAAAATCTATACATACCGAGATGATATGTTTTCACTGGATGATGTGTTTCATATTACAAATTCCCTTTTCAAAACAAAAAATATGAAGTTTTTCTTTTCAGAGGGAGATATTTCTCACATATCCTGTCCTTCCATGCCCAATTGATAATCCCTTTTTCCGATTACATCATAATACACATTTGTGATTAGAGGCTCATTGTATCTAATAATTTATGTTTTCCACCACTCCTCATGAAGATATTTGTGGTATTTGGTTTTAAATCAACCCCTCCCTCAAACCCAGGAACACACATATGGGACTCCCTTTCAATGATAATCCAAATTATATAGACAATTATCCACTTACATCATTATTTGTCTCTTTCATAACCAAGACACATGACTTTTAAACTATTATAAAGAATAATTTTGGCAAAAGGAACCACCATGGACCCACATGCTCCAATTGATCCATCATTATCATTTTAGAACTCCTTTACTGCCACCCACATAACACTTGGGATACCCCATGGATTTGATTCTGATTTCTTGGGGTGATTCTATACTATCATCGTCGTTTCAATACCAACACATAAGAACTTTTGGGGTTCCATATTAAAATAAATTCTGATAATTATAGTGGTGCATCAAAGGAAAATATGTTGTCCACCATTATTAATGGGAATGTATTAAAGATTTTGGATTTCACCCAATAGTTTATTATGTTATAATCATATGTAGTGACTTTATTGAATAATAATAAGTGATGGGGGATTCCTATATTTTTTTTTCATATATAGAAAACTATTTTGGTATACATCATATGTAGAAACATCAATTGTTCAACTTCGGATGTAAAATAGAGTGTCATAATACTATCATGTCATCTCTTGTATCATACTATGTGAAATTAATTGCATGGGAGAAGATTGGCTGTCATAATGGAGAAATGGATTTCTAATTTAGTATTTAGACTATAATAGTGGGTTTTATGAATATTTTTTAACCATTGACAAGAATTCCGGAATGAATTTAGGATTAATTCATGTGGTGATTTGCTAATGTTGATGAGCTCACCTTAATTAGAATTGGCAAATTTCACATTTCATATGTAGCGATATATCAAAAGCTCACACTTAATTTAATCGTTTGATCGGAGATGATTTTATCAATCCCAAATTAATATAGAAATATTAGAAAATATATTCAAATAAAATAAAATCCATAAAATTAATATAATTATATCATTAATCATGTAATTTAATAATTTACAAAAAAAATAAATAAAAATGTAATGATTTTTCATTAACTAAATAAAACGTGGTTAAATTATTAAATAAATTAAAATAATATACATATATATATAATATAACTTCATCCATCACCCAAAGTCATCTATTTCACCCATGAAAAAATATGAATTGTATTAGAAATTTACAACCAAATAAATGTGACTGTGTTTACCAATATTTCAAAAAATAAATTTATCAAGAAATATCGATGATTTATTTTATAAAGGTTATTATTCCTATTATAGAGAGATATATATATGTAATTTAAAAAATAATATCTATCCAAAACCATTTTTGTAATCTACCTATCAAATAATCAATGTTACTATTCACTGAAAGGAATATAATATGTGGAGTTATGATCATACATGGAAAATAAATGAATGGCCATATTCTTGAAAAAAATTCCTAATCTCCAAAAAATGTGACAATAAAAAAATGAGATATATAATGAGGTCTATACATTGTGATTTTAGTTTCATAGGGTTTTTTGATGATGATTTTTAAAAAAAATTATTCAAATAATGATAGTTTTACTCCAAAAATGAAATGCATGATTATTTGAAGTGAAATATTACTTAATCCCTTTTAAAACATGTGTTACACATCAGATTCTATTTTTTAACTTATCTGACTGAATTTTATGAAATATAATTATAATTTAAATATTAATTCTTATTCTCTTTTTGATTTTTTATAAACTCATTTTTTTCATTTTTCAAAATTTTAATCCCTATTTTCTTCTTCTTTTTTTATTCATTTTTTTCAATGGTAATATGATGACTAATGAATATAATTAAATAATAATAACTAATATCATTTTCAATTTAAAATTACAAAAATGATGAAATGACCCTCACTTTAAACCATAACATTCAGTATTTCAGAATTAGATTTCATTAATACATGTTTTTAGCTTTATCAGTAAATAATGGGACGATATTACTAGTGCTAGTAAAATTCAAGAGTTTTTATCAGTGATATATACCGAATTGATTAAATATTGTTTTATGAAATATATTTTTAACACTAAGAATAGACACTTTTATAATTTAAATTTTTTGAATGATAAATGTGTCTTTATCTGGGATATTTATAGCATTAAGAAAAGTTATTAGCTACCACAATTTACTACTATATGAAAAACCCACCAAACCAACCAAAGTAATAAATAAAAATTAATTAAAAACAAATTAATGATATATATACCTTATTATATATTAAAATTACAAATAAATTTATTTTAAAAACATTTCAATACATTACCATCACATTGATATGAATAATTTATTACAAACACATATAATTTTCAACCCATCTCAACAACTGGAAATCTTGTAAGAGACTGGATGTTCCTTTATTTTCACAGCCATATGACCCAATTTCAATAGATCAGAATTGTGTACCTTCATTTCAAACACACCACCCCCATCTAAATGAATGCATATACCTATAATAAATAACAATTCCTATTTTAGTATTAATATTAAATAAATAAGTAAATATTAAATATAATACAATAATTCATAAATAAAAAACAAATAAAACATTCAATATATATGATAAAAATTAAATCATAAATTAAAAGGATAATATAAAACATAAAAAATATATATTAATATTTAATAAGAGACTCCCAACATGTTTACTATGTTTTTCGTAAGTGATGCACTTTATGCCATATAGGTCACACCATGTGTTGGAATGACATGTGATTAATTACTATATATAATAATATCATAATTGATCATATTCCTAAAGTATCATAAAAATAAGAAAATTTCTCTCTTTTTTGACTATGTGAAGCATGTTTTGAACTAAAAATCTAGTTTTACATTGAAAACACACACATTATATTAATATTTCCACACCATAAGTTAAATTAATTTTGGGAAGCTCATGTATGTAAAAAATGATTGAATCATCATTTTAATAAATATTATGTCAAAGAGATCATGTTTTCATAGTTTTAATTACATTATGTGTATTGTGAACTAAAAATTCAATTTTATAATATATATATTCTTTCAGTCATACCAGCCACACCATGTATGAGATTGATGTGATGTTAACTAATACAAATCAAAAACAAATTATAGATGTTTTATATAGATTACCAAAATAATCCCATCATGTTTTATTGTTTTTGAGTATGTGAGACACAATTTGATCAAAAATATCACTTTTTAATTAATACTGATTTGTTGAGTAACACCAACCCTAAAATGAGTCCAATTGATGTGAGGTAGATTCCTAAATGTTTAAAAAGAATACTCTATATTTATAAAATATTTCAATACAATCCTATTATGTTTTATTGGTTTTTATTATGTGACACATGCTTTGAACTATACTGTTGATTTTAAAATAAAAATACAGACTTTAATCCATATTGGTCGTCCAATGAATCTATTTAATTTATGCTTAATTCTTAATTTACAGAAATTAATTATATATATGTTTCATAAATTGTCAATAAAATATGATATGATTTTTTAGTATATGACATGTATTTTGAAATAAAAAGTCACCTTTAAATGTAAATATGCCCAATAAATCATTATAGCTACACGTTGTTTCAAAATGACGTGAGGTTAATCACAATACAAATAAATTTAAATATCAATATGTTAATAAAATTATAAGTACAATACAAAGGTTTTTTTTTTTACAATTTTGATTTTGTGATACATGCTTGGAACTAAAATGTCAAATTTATACTAAAATCATTCACCTTCATTCATTACAGCATCACCATGGGTCATATTGACATGGAATTAATTCATATATAACCAAATTAAATTAATGATATTTTAAAAACATATCATGTTAAGATGAATAAATTTTAATATATTTGAGTGTGTGAAATTCATTTTTTACTAAACAGTATATTTTAAATGAAATGATAGAATTTCAATCATAACAACCACACCATGTGTTGGTTTTAAATTAGGATAATTTATAAAAGGGAAAAAAATTAATCCTAATTATTTTTCTTATGTAAAAAGACAATATAAGTGAATTAAATTAGTTTTTCGTATGTAACCTCTATTTTGTACTTTCACTTTTAAACTAAAAAAATTTAATTTCATCCATTTTTAACACACATTGTTTTTGGTTGATGTTATATAATTACTACATGTAAACAATTAATTATCAATAATTTTTATACAGTATAATGAAAATCCAAGCACATTTTGATTGATGTTTTGTATCTGATTGATGTTTTGAACTAAAATTACACTTTTAATTAGAAACACACACTTTTAGTTATAATGGTCACACTAAATGTTGAATTAATGTATGGTTAATTACAACATATCAAGATAAAGATATTATTTTTTATTAAATAACATCTAAATATGAGTGTGTCTTATTAGTTTTGATTATTTAACAAGCCTATTGAAATAAAATGTCAGTTGTAAACTAAAATCAAGCACTATTAGTCATACTAGAAACACTATGTGTATAATTGATCATAAGCTAAATCCTATAAATAAAAAATTAATTATCAATATCATTACTAAATTAATATAAAATCAGGATCATGTTTGCCTAATTATTAATATGTGACATTTTTTGAACTAAAGTGTCAGTTAAAAATGAAATAAAAACACATTCGATCATAATGACCACACCACGGGTCAAATGTTTATGTGGTTAATTGTTATACCTCAAAAACGAATTTTAAATATTTTTCCTAAATTATTATTAAAATCTTTGCGATTCTACTCAGTTTTGAGTGAGTAATTCTTATTTTTAACTATATGGTCCTTTTGGTATATAAATACTTTTTTGAAATACTTTATTTTTAATTTATATTAACTTATTAGTAGTTTCATCTTCATATATTTTTCAAACATGTCTAAACAATATTAATCTAGTAGGATTTATCTTCTTATTAATTAGAAAAACTTCAATTTTATGTCTAAAAAAATCATTTTTAATTTTATCCATATTTCTATACCGACATGCCTATCAAGATATTTTTATTTTGACTACCATTATTTTTAATTAAGGTGTCCCATTAATGCCCAATAATCACTATCTTTTAGAATAACTGGTTTAAAAATTGTCTTATGAAATTTTCCCATTAATGGAAGAAGATTTTTGTGAACACAAAATAAAAAAAAAACATTTACCTATTTTATATATCTAGTTTTTATCCTATTAGATACATATTTATTATTATATATATTATATTTTCAAAAATATATTAAATTTTAAAAATGTATTACTTTTGAAATTTCAAGGGTTATCAATCTCATATTCCAAACAATACAATACAATAATTTTCTAAAACTAAGCTATATATAATTTGTATTATTCCAACTAATATGGAAGAATATCGATTATTTAGTCTCTATCCATAACTCCAACATAAAATTATAAATCAATTATCTGAATAATCCGTAGATAAAAAAAATGTTCATGATCTATGTGTAATAAGAAAAATACAAACATGTTATAAAATTACCTCTTCATGAAGCCTATAAACATTATAACACCATTTAAACTAGACACTCAATCAAAAAAAATCAACATCAACTTTTGTATATTAATACTATATATGGTAATTATATTACTAAAAAACATAGATAAAATGTAAAGACCAGGAAATTCGGTGGATTTTGTTTTCTTAAATTCTTAGAAATTTACGAGTCCACAGTTTCTGACAGCGCTTGATTCCGAGGCCCGGTGTTCCTGGAATCAATTTCTGAAATATTGTTGAGCTTAAATTAACATGCGTAAGCAGTTTTCCTGAAAAAAGTATAATAAATCTTAAACGGTTACTCAGATCAAAAATATAAGGGCACCGTTGCACTCAGGATGGCGTGTTTACCCTTGGAGCGACTTAAGTTTAGTCGGTGAGGGCTTCATGTGAGAAATCCAAAAAATGGCATAACCAAATATAAAATAATTAAATAAATTATTTTATTTTTCAAATGCTTATAACTCAAAAATGGTAGCTCAGAATAAAAATCCGAGACCACCTATGAACACATGAGGGGATGATTTATTTATACAGATACTAACTTTGGCCGACACAAGACACCGGAAAAAATAAGTTTTTGGCCGCAAATAAAATAATTAAATGACAATTATTTTATTGTAAAATTCATAACTTCTTAATAGTAACTCAGATTGAAAATCCAAGAGTACAGTTCGGTTCGTTGGGGTGTGTTTCACCTATGCAGAGCCTAACCTCGCCCGCAGTGGGTCAAGGGTGACTGATAATATTTTTTCCGAACTTTTTTTCGGGTACGTTCAGTAAACGCGCGAGCGGTGTTTATTAATTTTTGAACCAGTGCTCAGAACTGAAATCCCAGGGACCCGTTGAACATGCAGCGTCGATAATTTCTTAGTGAGACCTTCACTGTAGATGCATTCCTACATGAGTGAATGATAGTTTTTGGGGGGTTTTTAATTAAGTTAAATAAAAAAAAGAGATAGCTTATTTTTGTTCCATGGTGGTTAAAACCTCCAAGAGGTGGTTAGTGTGGGGCCCAACAACACATAACCTCCCTTGGGAGGATATAACTATGGTGGGGCCCACCTGAGCACCCTAAATCCCCTAAAACCACCATTAACCTCTTCGAACTGCCAATTAAATTGGGGATCCTCCCCACTTTCTCTCATTATTGTGCCAATCCACAAATTAATTAATGGCATAATTAATTAATTGGAATGATTTGAATTCTTTTGAATTCATTATTCGAACATTATAATAAGAGGTCATCTTCTATCATTTTGTGGTTGGCATAATCTTTGGTGGAGCTCTGGAGAACCTTTGGGAGAATTTCTTGCACCCAACGAAGAACACCTGTCATCACCAAAAATCGACGAACACTGTCTTCTCCCTCTTCAATCGGGGAGAGAGGAAGATGTCGCCTATGGAGAACGTCACCAACAACAACGTCACCTCCGAACACTCATCCGCCATAGACGAGTTCGATTTTTTTTCTTTGACATTGACGGAATGATGTCCGCCTTCCGCAACACCGTCATCAATCATCGAAAAATAAGATGTAGGGGTTTTACCTTAAGATGTATTCATTTTCTTTTCTCATCTACATTGAATGGAATCATTGTGATGTTTTGTGATCAAATTGTTGTTCATCGTGACTTTATTGAACCAACTACTATCATCATAAAAATGGAGTGTTCGAGCCAACCTCACACGGCCCGTCACCCTCCTTCGAATTCTCTTTGTGATGTTCCACAAAGCGGCAACACGACTTGGAAATGAGGAGACATCGACGTAGATGGTGAACAAGGGCCGCGCCTCCCCCACGGCGCCCCGACACGCCCCCGCACCTCGCCGGCGCACTGCCCGGCCAACCCGGTTCCTGCCTGCATGCTGCCCCGCCAGCCCAGCACCACTTGATGAGCTACCCAGCTGGCCCGATGCCCCTCGGTGCGCTGCCCTGCCAGCCCCGCACCCCCTGGCATGCTTCCCGGCCTGCCCCGCGCCCTCGGTGCCCTGGCGTACTGCCGCAGCGCACTGCCCGACCTACCTATTGCCCCCAGCACCCTCGCGCACTGCTCGACCCATGGCAGCCTGCCTGGCCCCTACCGGGGGCCTTCCCGGCACCACTGCCACCTGCCGCACCCTGCCCGATGCACCTGCAGCCTGCTCGGTGTCCTACTGGCCTGCCCGTGCCCCACCCACCCTACCTGCTGGCCTCCCAGCAACTGACCTCCAAAGCTAACCACGACGTCCCCCACGATGTCACTGGCTAAACCAGCCCGGTCTCCCGTGCCGAGTCACTAAGCCACCTACGTGGAGACTATCGGGCCGAAGCACCCTCAAGGTCCGCTGGGCCGGGTCCAGCGGACGGGGTCAAAACATTGTAGGTTGAACCACCCAATGGGATGGGTCGGAGCCAACATGTCAGACCGGGTCGACCCAGATCGGGTCGGCCGAGACTGGGTTGTGCCGAGTCAGTCCGACCAGGTCGGACCGAACCCAGGCCCATTACTGACCCATTACCTTCATGGGCCATATCTTTGGCACCAGATGTCCGTCTGAAGAACCGTCAGTGGCACCTGTATTCTTGGAGCATAGATGTCACTTTGAGTATACCCCTTGGGATTTTGGGGTATAGTTGAGTCACGGTCAGGTTGGTTCGTACACGAATCCAACCGGGGCTCATGGCCCAAAATGCTAATAACTCACAGAACGGGCGTCCGATTAACTCTCCATCTATTGCACTAAGACCCCTATGATGTGGCATTCCATGGAGATACTTCCACATGAGACCTCATGACACTTGGAGTATTGACCAGTAGCAGATGGAGTAGATCCTCCTTGAGACGAGAAGATGGAGTGTGAAGACCTTGTAGCTGTAGATACGACAACTGCTTGACAGATTTGACTCGGAGTGTTTCAACTTTCCTAGTGGACTGAGTGCCTGGTTTGGAATTAGAACCACGGAAGATGGAGCGCCTGGTTTCGCAACAGACCCACGGTACTCAATAGGAGGATTAACTCTGTAGGCTATCAGGGGGAGTGTCCGATTTTGTGGCAGACCCAGAAGGGACGGAGTGCCTGGTTTGGCAGCAGACCTGCGGTACTCGACAGGAGGAGTACCTTAGATGTCCAAGTTTAGTAAGTAGCACCTCGGAGTCGCAACATGGCCCATGTACTCGTAAGAGGAAGAGTTCTCCAGTAGCTGTGGTTTCGTAAATGAAATTTCTAGTTTGAGATGAGTCAATGACATTTGTGTTTTCCTCATGATTGATATGGGTTATTAGATAACTTAGGTATAAGAATGGGAATATACCAAAGTAATGGTTATCCATTGATTCATTCAGTGTGGTTTGTACTTGTTGGATTTTGAGAGACCCTGAGGGTCTTGGGGTCCCTAATAAGTATCGTTATACTCAACCCTTCATAGGCAATGCCCACACCTCGTTGTGTTGGATGAAGACATCGAACAGCGCTGACCGAGTCAGAGTGTATGAGGAGAGGACAGTACTCAGAGGTGGAACTCATGACATGTCGGTACCCAGAGGAGATATACGGATGTGGAGTGCTGAAGAGGATATATGTACCTACCCTTAAGGTAGGATCCATGGTGTATGATCCAGAAACTGCTTTTCCCCTTTCAGCTATTTTGTCTTTTCAGTTGTACCTGTTTGTCTTATCATTGTACTTTACTATTGGGCCTGTATTTCCGGCCCCATTTACTTTCCAGTAAATCTATTGTATTCAATTTTTATTTAGTGTTTTCTTCCAGTTGTGTACTCTGATTGTGTGTGTTTACTTTTATAAAGGAAATTCCTTTCCAACCTAGGGATTTACGCCTTTGGTGCTTGTCGACTTGCCCTGGCCTATGGAAGGAGGGCTTGGGGTAGTCAAGGAACTAGCCCTGAGGAGGGGTCGTGACAAATTGGTATCAGAGGAGTCGGTTCAACTGCAGAACTTAGGAATCTAATATTTATTTATTATAAAAAAATAGTGTTAAGGGTGCTAAGTGTGGTATTCAGTTCAGGGAGTCCATTGTTGGTGCTGCGACCGATGTATCCATACACTAGGACCCTGACTACTGATTTCCGAATCGGTTCACAGAAACAGTAATTGTGTGTGTGTTTTCAAAAGATTTTATTTATGTCAGCTAAAACTAATTCAGGTCACCAGGTATAAATTGTTTGACCATGTCACATATTTTCAGTATGCCTCCATGCAAACAGTCAGTTGGAGTTTCGAGAGATTACCCGTTGATGGACTATCGAGTGATGAGGCTGCGATGTGGGGCCCTATTACTATGTTGGGAACTTCGGGTGGTGTACCAGCAGCACCACCACATGTTCTGCAATAGATTCCACCAGCTGTACTAGCATATGGTGCACGCCAATAGAGCACATTGCATGAGTTCCAGTAGCAGTGGCCTTCGAGGTTACAAGACGAGATAGATTCCTAAGTATCAGAGGACTGGCTAGAGGCGATTTCTAGAGTTTTCTACCTAGAAGAGACCCCAGTATAGTGGATGGTAGACTTAGCTACTAAAATTACTCACTGAGTGACCATGTGGTTGGTCCGCATAGTCATGAGGATTTGGTACATGAATCGATGCCTGAGATTGTACCTTCAGGTAGTGTTCCAGCTATATCACTACCTATTGGTTAGCAGTTACAACCGGCGGTACCAGTAGATGACAGATGTTGGCTTAGAGCCTTACACATGTTTTAACCTCAGATACCCCTTAGGTTCTGAGGTGAGCCCAACTCACAGGCTGCTGAGGACTGGATTGAGGAGGTGGCTAAGAGTTTTCTAGAGCTTATACAGCTTCGACAGGACGACATGTTGGTAGTTGAGTATTCATCAAGCCATACCGATCATTCTCGGTAATCAATGAATACGATACGATCAGTGCTTAGGAGGTTGTAACTCCTATAGAGATGTGTTTAGGGACATCCGAGCTTGTACTTTCTTTTTCCTCTCTGCATTCCTACCTATGTTAGGATGCTTCAGAGAACCATTGCAGTTGAATGTTCTTTGGATGAGCGGATACAACTAGTGAATGTTATTAGTGGGAACACAAGAAACTAGCGATAGTATAATAGAAATGAGCGTGTAAAATGTTTCTAGAAGAGGAAGTGTTAAGGACAGATGAATCTGTAAGGCAGAAGATGTGGAAGTAGAGTTAGGAGAGAAGAATGAGGTGGTGTACATTTCGACATGTTACAACCACCCGACTTTGTGGTGGGAAGGGAAATAGAGTCACTACATGTGGTCAAGGAGTGTAACCCAAGGGATGTAGGAATGATTCGAGGTACAGTCTATGTCTACTTCTAGCTATCGTATTAATAGACATATGCACTAATAAATACTTCTTTCCATGAATCTTGTCCTAGACCTAGAGTTTCCAGTTAAACCGTTGACTTGACCCTCACGTCTGAAGATACCTTTCGGAGGAGACTCGATAATCACACCTATGCCGATGGTGTGATCTGACCCTTGTGGTGATAGTTTCGGTTGGAACCTCTACATAACAGAATCGAGGCCTTACGACGTTAGTTTGGGTATGGAAATGGTAACCATAGTTCATACACAGATTGATAGTATTAGGAAAAAATGTTTTGGTTTATCTATAATGTTGGGATGTGGTTTTCCATAGTCAGAAAAAAAAGGAAACCCATGCAACACAAGTTAAACTCATGCATAGGAGGGTGCAGCCGAACATTCTTGAGTCAGCCAGCCTTACCATCGTGGCAGTAGGAGTTTTGAGTTTTGAGTTCCTCCAGAACTATGACTTTGAGATAGTCTATACTTCTGGGAAGGGGAATGTTGTAGTGGATACACTCAATTGGAGATCTAGTATACATTTTGTAGGCGAGGAGATAGAGCAGCTGGCTACTTTACAGATACCCTTTGTGTATAGAGATGGAGAAACCTTTATTCAGTCTCTTACAGTCACTCCCCGACATCTTCAGTGAGTTAGGGAGGCACAAAATGGGAACGCTGACTGTGTGATTTGACGTGCTCGTATATCCATAGGGCAGGCACCAGTTGGATGTTTTGAAGTTGGGGATCACGTCATCCTTTTTAGAGGACGTACTATTGTGTAAATTTCACTTCAGAAGGAAGTGTTGAGGGAGTTTCACACATCCGCTCGAGAGGTATATATTGGAGTGAATATGATGTACCAGGACCTTCGAAGACAACACTGGTGGCCAGGTATGAAGAGGGCATTAGCAGAGATTGTCTCTCGATGCCTCACTTATCAGCAAGTGAAGGTGGAACATCAGGTACCAGCAGGCTTGGTTCAACCTTTAGAGGTCCCAAGTGGAAGAGGGATGGGATATCCTTGTACTTCATGATGGGTCATCCACAAATGTCCAGGGGACATGACTCTATTTTGGTGATGGTCAACCGAATTACCATGTCAGCACACTTCCTAGTGACCAGAGATGGTATGAGCTACCATGAAGAAGGTGCAGATAATCGAGGAGCAGATGAAGACAGCACAGAGAAGACAGAAGTCATATGCTGTCTGGAGATGGAGACCTATGGAGTTTGAGGATGGCGACCACGTCTTTCTACAGGTATCACCTAGAAGAGGTCTATAGAGATTTGACAAAGGCAGTATTTTATCCTCATGATTCATTGGACCTTTCCAGGTCCTCAGTAGAGTAGGAGAGGTGGCTTACCGCTTTGCTCTTCCACCTCAGTTGCACCGGGTACACGACATCTTCAACTTATCTCTGGTGAGGAGATACGTGCACAACCCTTCCCACATCATCGACCATGGAGAGCTGGACATTGATAATGGGGAAACATTCACAGAGGTTCCAGTGGAGATTTAGGATCGACATGAGCGGGTCCTACGTGGAAGATCGATACCTCTAGTGAGAATTCGTTGGCAGCACAAGAATCTCTAGGAGAGCACATGGGAGCGGGAGGCTCAGATGCGTGCTCAGTACCCCCATATTTTCCCTTAGTGTGAGTTGTATCTTACGGTGATGTAAACCCCCATGGGGGGTAGAATGTAAAGACCCAGAAATTTGGTGGAAATTTTTTTTCTTAAATTCATGGGAATTTTACAAGTCCGTATTTTCTGACAGTGCTTGATTCCGAGGCCTGGTGTGCTCCGAATAAATTAATGAGGTTTTGTTAAGCTTAAATTAACGTGCTTAAGCAGTTTTCCTAAAAAAGTGGAATAACCCTTAAATGGTTACTTGGATAAGTAATCCAAGGGCACCTTTGCACTCAGGATGTCTGGTTTACCCTAGACGCGACTTATGTTTAGTCGGCGCGAGCCTCTTGTGAGAAATCCCAAAAATTGCATAACCCTAAATAAAATAATTAAATAAATTATTTTATTTTTCAAATTCTTATTACTCAAAAATGATAGCTTAGATTAGAAATCTGAGACCATCACTGAACTCTTGAGGGCATGCTTAATTTAAGCAGATACTAACTTTGGCCGGCGTAGGAACCAGAAAAAATAATGTTTTTTCCAGAAATAAAATAATTAAGTGATAATTATTTTATTGAAAATTTTATAACATCATAAAGGTAACTCAGATTGAAAATTCGAGAGTACCGTTGGGTTCGTTGGGGTGTTTTTCACGTAAGAAGAGCCTAACCTCGACCATAGTTGGTCGAGGGGGACTGATAATAATTTTTCTAAACATTTCTTTGGGTACATTCAGTAAACAGGTGAGCGAAGTTTAGTAACTTTTGAAGAAGTGCTCAGAACTAAAATCCAAAGGCCCCATTGAACTCGCATCGTCGGTAATTTCTTAGTGATACCTTCACCGCAGATTTGTTCTGACATGAGTGAAAGATAGTTTTTGGGGGTTTTTAATTAAGTTAAATAAAAATAAGAGATAGCTAATTTTTGTTCCATGGTGGTTAAAACCTCCAAGATGAGGTTAGTGTGGGGCCCACCCATACATAACCACCCGTGGGATGATATAACAAAGGTGGGGCGCACTAGATCTTTTTAAAACCCCTAAACACACCATTAACCTCTTGGAACTTCCAATTAAATTAGGGAGCCTCTTCACTTTTCCTCATAAGTGTGTCAAACAACAAATTAATTAATGGCATAATTAATTAATTTGAAATGATTTGAATTCTTTTTAATTCCTTATGGCAAAATTATAATTAGAGGTCATCTTCTATCATTTTGTGGTTGGTATAATCTTTGGTGGAGCTCTGGAGAACCATTGGGATAATTTCATCCTCCCAACGAAGAACGCCCGTCATCACCAAAAACTGACGAACACCGTCTTCTCCCTCTTCAATCGGGGAGAGGGGATGATGCCACCCCATAGAGAACGTCACCAACAATGATGTCCCCTGCGAACGCTCGTCCTCCAACAATCAGTACCATCTTCCTTCTCCGACATTGAGAGAATGACTTCCGCCTTATGTAATACCATCATCGATCAACGGAAAATACGAGGTAGGGGTTTTAACTTATGAATTATTCATTTTCTTTTCTCAACTTCATTGAAAGTAATCGTTTTGATGTTGTGTGATTAAATTGTTGTTCATCATTCCTTTTTTGAACTAACTGCTATCACCATAAACGAGGAGGGTTCGAGCCAACCTCACACTGCCCGACACCCTCCATCGAATTTTCTTTATGATGTTCCACATAGTGGCAACACAATATGGAAAAGAGGGGACATCAACGTAGATGGTGAACAAGGGCCGCACTACCCGCACCCTCTGTGAACCATGCTTCCCCCCAGCACGCTGCCCTGCTAGCCGGGCCCCCCCGGCATGCTTTTCGGCCTACCTGACTTACCCGGATCCCTAACGTGATTCCCCAACACGATGCTCGGCTTGTCTGGCACCCCCGGTGAAATGCCCAACCCATGAAGGCCTACCTGACCCCTTCCGGCAGCCTGCTCGGTGCCTCCGCAGCCTGCCGCACCCTACTCGGTGCACCCGTGGCCTACTCGATGACCAGCCGGCCTGCCCGGGCCCAATGTGGCCTACCAGCTGGCCTCCCAGCCACCGGCCTCCCGAGCTGACCCGCAGCTTCCCCTGTGGTGTCGCTTGCCGAACCGGCCCTGTCACCCGGGCCGAGTCAACGAGCCACCTATGTGGCGACTATCGGGCCGAACCTTCCTCACGGTCCGCTGGGACGGGCCCAGCAGACGGGGTCAAAACTTAGCAAGCTGACCAGCCAAATGGGAAGGGTCAGACCTAGCGAGTCCGACCAGGTCGACCCAGACCGGGTGGGCCCAGACTGAGTTGGGCCGAGTTGGTCCGACTGGGTCAGACCAGACCTGGGCCCCTTACTAACCCATTACCTTCGTGGGCCATATCTTTGGCACCAGATGTCCATTTGAGTAACCATCAGTGGGGTCGATATTCTTGGAGAATACCTAACTCGTTGAGTATACCCCATGGGAGTTCAGGTTAGAGTTGATTCACGATCAGGTTTGTTCATACACGAATCTAACCGGGCCCCCGAGACCAAAATTATACTAAGTCAAAGACCGGGCATCCGATTGACACACCGTCTATTGCACTGAGACCCCTTTGAAGTGGCAGTTCTTTGAGATATTTCCACGTGGGACCTCGTGACACTTGGAGTATCGACCAGTAGCTTGTGGAGTTGAACCTCCTAGAGACAAGAATATTGAGTGCGGAGACCTAGTAGCTATATACCTAACGACTGCTTGATAGATTCTACTCAGAGTGATTCGACTAGCCAAGTGGATGGGGTGACCGGTTTGGCAGAAGACCCCCGGTGGATGGAGCGCCATGTTTGGAAGAAGACCCACGATACTCGACAGGAGGAGTACCTTTGAAGGCTATTAGGGGGAGCACCTGGTTTTGTGGCAGTCCCACAGCGGACAAAGTGCCTAGTTTGGCAGCAAACCCGCGATACTCGACAGGAGGAGTATCTTAGCAGTACAAGGTTATTGAGTAGCACCTCTAAGTCGCAACATGGCCACTATACTCGACAGAGGAGGAGTTCTCCAGCAGCCATGGTTTCGTTAATGAAAATACAGGTTTGAGCTGAGTCAATGACCTTTGTGTTTTCCTCATGATTGATATGGGTTACTAGATAACTTAGTCATATGTATGGGCATATAACTAAGTAATGGTCATATGTTCATTCATTGATTGTGGTTTATCTTTGTTGGATTTTGTTATCCCCTGAGGGTCTCGAGGTCCCTATAGAGTATCTTTATACTCACCCCTACACGTGTTATACCCGCACCTCATTGTGTTGGATGCAGACGTCGAATACTGCTGACCGTGGTGGACTGTACGAGGACAGGATAAAACCTGGAGGCATACCTCACGACAAGTTGTTACCCAGAGGAGACAGATGGACATGGAGCACTGAGGAGGCTATATGTACCTACCTTTTATGTAGGATCCATGGTGGATGATCTATGAGCTTCTTGTCCCCTTTCAGCTATTTTGTCTTTTCAGTTGTACATGTTTGTCTTTTCATTGTACTTTACTGTTGGGCTTGTATTTTCGGCCCCTTTTAATTTCCAGTACAACTTTTGTATTTAGTTTTTACTTTGTTTTTTCATCCCGATATGTACTCTAATTGTGTGTGTTTACCTTTATAAAGGAAATTCATTCCTAGCCTAGGGATTTATGGCTTTGGTGTTAGTCGCCAGGCCCTGACCTATGGATGGCGGGGTTGGGGTAGACACGGCACGGGCCCCGAGGACAGGTCGTGACCGAAAATATGTCTAATAAATATATTCAAAAATTTCTATTACATTCACAAATACCCTATTAGGGGTTCCTATTTATATATTGAATATAATATCATTCATAAATTTACAAAAATAATAACCATAATTGATTCTATTATCTTATTTTAGAGAATAAAAAAATATTAATTAATATATGTAATTTGTCTTGATATGAGTTTTTTGTGGTAAAATTCTTATATTTTCCCTAATACATATACAATTATATAAATCCATAGGCTTCCTTTGCATATTTGACAACCTCAATCCATAGTTTTGATGATATCTTAGCATCACCCTATAATAACAATTTTTTTGTTAAAATATAATATAAAACATATAATTTGAAATTTATCTATTTAATTTTGAATGTAATGTATTAGAAATTAATAAGGGACATCATATATGGTCGATCTGTAAGATATACATGAATTGGATAAAAAAATAATCTTTCGAGTATCAAACTTTATCACAATGATAATTGAGTGTATAACAATCCTTGCCATTATGGGTTGTGAAATTCATAAGAAATTTGAATTTTTGGTTTTCTAGCTGGTTCATGGTTACATGATTGCCATGGATATACTAGAAATGGTGCATCCATCCATAATTGATGACATTAATACTACAATGAGTATATGGTCTAGGTCATGCCATATCCCATAGGGGATCCTTTATATAAAGGTTGGGAGGGTATTAGGTCATTCAATGACTAGTGAGTGTCATTGAATTGCATATTTTGTTTAGTATTCACAAAAAAGGAAAAAGTATGTCATAAAGTGGTCATACTATGTTGGATAGTTTCTCTCCATGATCATGAAAATCACATATTTACTGAACAATTCTATATGTACCTTCATGATATTTCATTGAGAAGGATGGTAACCCAATTACTATTAATGTATGACGTGAATTCTTACTTCAAGGAGGTGTCATGTGATTTAGAATGGAGGACATGAGTATAATGGAGGGGAATCATGGTGTGTATCCTGAGTGTCACATTGTGATACATGATTTCATTTTGTGAAGGTATGAGTCCATGTCATAAAGTATTGGGCATTGGATTTGGTTTATACCTAGGAGAGGGTTGCCAGACTATGACTAGAAGGTTATTTTGGGATGTGTCCTCTAAAGGGGAGGGTATCACCATAGAGAGGTGTGCACTATGTGGTGACATGAAAAGACCCCATGGGTTATTCTATAACTACGCCCAATGTCTAGGCAATTTTCCAGAATGAATATTGTCACACAATCACATACACCATTTCTAATTTTTTAAATAAGGGTTAGATCTATCATTTCTAGGTCACATAGTTTGAAATTAGTAAAATTATGAAAATAGGGATAAGGACTCACTCTTGTTCAACCCTTTCTTCCTTTCATTGAAGCCCTTGTTTATAAGTAATTTATTAGTGATCCAAAAAAAATTTCAGAAAATTTCATCCGACTGATCAATTATATTATTTTCCCACTTCATCGACCACTAATTTTGAAATCCCCATTCAGGGTTTTGATGTTATTCCCCTAGATAATAGTGAATTTGGGAAAAGATTATAGGATTTTTTTTCATGGATGTACTGAGAACATGTCATAGTATAATGGCATGTTATTATATGAGGTTTTGGTGTGTAAACACAACTCAATGAGTTTTTGTCTATTATACCTCTTTGGTTTTAATTAAATGAATATTTATAAATTTTTTAACTAATAAATTTGGATGTGATGGATTGAGATAACGAAATTTTATGTTGGCATGATCTTGGATGAGGCATGGAGGGCTTGTCCATGTATAGGTAGAATACGCCGAGGATTGTTACTACTTGATTGAGGTAGGTAGTAAAATAACAAAATCCAAATTAATTTTTATCCATAATTTTGCACAATTTAATGAAAATATGTGTTTTTTCAAAAGGTATAAGGACCAAAAGAACCATAGTTAATGGATATAATGTAATTTACCCTCTTAGATTTGAATAGAGGACTGCATTTATTATTTGGTGTTTTAGGATAACCCAATGATTACGTCCCCAATAGGGTTATGATATTGGTTGTGTTTATAATGGGTATGCGATATATATTTGGTATTAATAGAAGATTAGTATACCCTATAATGGTTACATAGGGATATTTTCATTTTATTATGATGATATGATCTAGGGGAAATAATTGATATGAGTATATGCCTCAATCAATGTAACGATAACTCTTTTAACCATGGAATATAGTATTGGTATGTTCCATGATAGAGATAATACATCATGGGATATATGAGGAGTGACATTTTGGGTTTCTTTGAGAATATTTTATTAAGAGATATCAAAGTGGATATGTTGGATATAACCAAATTATAGTTCCTGTAAAAGTCCTAGTAGAAATAGAATATGGTTTCTAAGGGGTTTGGTCAGGTTAAACTCATGATGGTCCCTTTTAATATGGACTGGGTTGGGATTTGATAATTATAAGAGGATGTGAGATGAATCTTATGTCTAGGGACATATAGGGACTATGGGATTTGAGGTCACCGAAGGCTGACATGTGAGAGTTGGTACAAAACGTAGAGATCAAGATGGGCTATAAAGACCCTATTGGATTCCCTTATGTATATGATGAGTATGTGGATAGGATCAACATGTTCTTCATGTATGTCTAAGATGGTCTTTGTGAGAGTATTCTACCAATATAGATGGATGATTAAACATAATTTGAGATGTGGGGCTATGTAATGAGTGACTTGAACCCTGGTTATGAGTTAGTGAGATTATGGGATGGGCTATGATTCCCCATATTTTATTAATTGTGTATTCACAGTTGTGTGTTTTCAGATTCAGAGAATATTTGGATTGGATCATCTTGACTGCAATGATGGTAGAAGTCCTCCACCATGTGTGGTATGTCAGGTTTTGAGATGTGATATTGGGTTATACAGTGATCCTGGAGGTATTTGTTTGTGTGATGAGGTATGATATCTCAATTCATAGTTTAAAATGGTGTGAGAATCTTCTAGATGGACTCTATTCAGAGATAAGGGATAGGTCTAGGTTATGGCATGTGATTTTCTATGAGTTATCAATGTATATAATCTCTTTTAGTGAGAAGGTGTTGATTTCACTAATTTTCGTAAGATGATATGATGTAGGTTGTGATGCAGTATATGATACACCCAATGAGAGAGGGGGTCAATTGATATGAGGTGAATGGGACTCTTGATGTAGGACCTCAATATGAGTGAGATAGTTCTAGAGAACTTCATTGAGTTAGAGTGTATAGATCTAAGATATTGTTGGGAGGATATACCCTATGTAAGGGGGTAGTGGTAAAAGATTGAAATATTTGGTTTGCAGTTTTTATAGACACTTCATTGAGAAAGAGGAAAGAGGTCATTAAAAAATAGAGTTCCTTACCCTTCATTTCCATGTATGTATTGAGGATTGGTATGTAACCCTTCTTAGAGTCTTTGGGCATGGTGGAAATTTATTTCAATATGTGAAATTTTTTTGGAAGATGATCAAGAATGTATGGATGGGTTTCTTTGTGGATTGGTTTATATGTGATGACCCGACATTCATACAATTTTATTTATAATATTTTATTTATTTTCCTCATTAATACACATATATATGATGGCGTATATAGTGACACATGGTGAGTCGCTACTGATATGCATTTCTCAAAACCTATATATCCACAATAGTGCACATAAAGACATTATATTATTGTGTAGAATTGTGTATAGGTTCTGTAATTAATCAGGTTGTGGAATCTAATAGGTGATTTGGAGTTGGGATGGAGGTCAGGATCCGAAATGGTTGTATATCCTCCTTGAACATTTATACTTATTTATTATTTTTTAAATTTTATTATCATGTTGGAATCCTAGATGTGATGTATTACTATATGAATTAATTTAATGTAATATAGCTTGTTATATTATTTATTACACGTACTCTTCTTAATTTTTATTGATGATGCTTATTTATTTACTATTAGGGTAGTTTGTGATATCAACACATTAGTCAATAAAATTTATCATTTAGGGTCGTACCTATAGTTGGAATACTATAGAATACAGGAATTCAAACATTATGCCACATAGCTCTCAGTTTAAGATAATGCCAAGTTTTTTGGGGGTGTTATAGAAATTTATAATAGTATATTTGAATTATTCATACTATTTGGAATATAGAATACATGTAATAGGGATGTTTCAGGGCTTGTGATGGAACACAAACTAATGATTCATGAATGCCATTTCAGTGAGATATATAGGTTACTAGGGTTATGGGAAATATATTCTTATATTTTTCATATTTAATATTTTTATTCAAGTATAATGAATTTATTTTATTTTATGATTTATTTTCCTCTTGGCCCTTAGTGGAAAAAATATTCATATATGAATCAATTTTGGGACATGGGATTCACATTACATATGTGTTCTTGATAGTGATATTTTTTTAATTATATAGTTTTAATTTTTTAATCTTTCAACAACAGCTTATGAAAATATATATAGATATAAAATATTAGTGGAATTATACTCCTCTGGATCACAGTTCTAAATAAAGATTAATTTTTTATTATAATTTATGTTAATTTTTCTGAGGATTATTTTTATAATATGATTATATAGTAACTATTTTTAATATGATATTTCAAAATACATGTTTACTTGGTTTATGAATTGTATTTATTGGTGATGGTTAGGTCAATGCAAGGTCTGTATGATATATTGATCATAATGGGAATAAGTTTACTTGAGAATTTTTACTAACATGATTTTGTTGATGGAATTCTTGTGGTATTCCATTTATTATCATGATTTAAAGAACATGGAGTTATTTTAGTGGAAAGGATAAATTTGGAAAGAATAATTGATTTATGGAATAGACAATTTGGTTTTGGTTGTGGATTTCATGTGGCGTAGAAAAGGCATGGTTGACCATTCCATGAGGGGGATTACTTGGGATTTTTTGAAAGGATACAAACACAATGTATTTGGGATGACGATATTGATGTATAAATATTCATAGTTAGTTGGTTATGAATGTGATCTTATGTTTAATGATATTCAACTCATTGGGACATGAGTTATGTTGTACAATCAGGTTATATAGGAGTGTACACAAATTGGGTTTGGATGATGTCAATTTAGATTGGATATAATAAACTATGAGAGGGTTATCAAATAATGAAAATTTATTAGAGGATGATAGTGAGGGTTGGAATGGAATTATTATAAAATCCTCAATGATTATGGGAAAACAAATACTTGTTATTAGTGGCGCTACTAGTTTATAGATCATAGAGGGGTTTCATGTGTGTTATGGAGTGATGGATTTGATGAGAGATATGTAGATATGGTGGACTAATGCTTTGATGAGACTGGGAGATGTCCCTCTATGGTGATAGAAAACATCTGAGATGAATCATAGAAACACATGCATGGGGATAATTTTTTACCAATTATAATTAAGGGTACATATAAGGGAAGATATATAGTGGGGATCACACCATTAAATATTAGATGGGGTGACCCTTCAAACATTAGTGTTTTTCTAAATGTTGAAGTTTAATCTCCAAGGGATCTTGGAATAGGTTGTGATTTTTGTGTGTCGTCTCTCAGATATGAGTTAGTTGGTCACATTATATCGTTACATTTGATAATGTATAGATGATGGGATATGGTTCTATGGTGTTTTATATTATTAGGATAATTATTAGGATAATTCTATGGTGAGGATAGTTGGACATGTAATGAATTAATAAGTCTCACATTAGAAGATTCAATGATACAATGGTAAAAGTTAGAGGATGTCCATGATGACATAGAGATTCCAGTGAGTAGATAGATAAAATTTAATATAGTTTAATACATTATTTGGGGCTCATGTGTAGTGTTTGATGGGTATTAAGTGTTTTCAAAAGGCTTCATATTGAATTTTGTGTAATCATTGAGTGAGTCAAATTAAAGATTCATTAGTACCCATTGAGCACGATGAAGGATTTGGTTGGCTGACAATGAAACCATGGAATTACACCAAGTTCTTTGTTTTTAATTCATTATGGGTGTATATTTTTTAACATGGTGCCTATGAAAATTAAGTCATATATATTGGGTGATATGGTGATGTACAATAGATGCGTCGTAGTGTTTTCTTTGGAAAAGATATCCATAAAAGGGCCGACAAGTGTTGTTTTGTATAACTGGATAGGGTGAGGTGGAAACCACATCTGGTGCTTTGTAATGGGTGTAATGGATGCATCTTGATGATTGAAACAATGATTTTTGGGGAAGGCCAGTTTACCTAGGATTAGTGCATTTATGGTGGAAATTCTTCTCATTTAGTTCAAAATTGGGAACATGCGATATTTTAGATTATGAATAATTGATTGGAATTTAAGAAACATTATTATGTGTTCATTAGAGATGAGAACTGTTATATTTGTGAGTATGTATTGATCCTCTTAATTATGGGTAATAAATGCAGAAGATTATTTTTGTTTTGGAGTATGTTTGGTGGGTATCCATTTCTATGGATTAAAAGTGGATGGATCATCTTCTCATAATGGGTGAGGACCATGATATGATGAGGTGCTGGTGAGGGTCACATCTTATACAAAAGGGGAAAAATAATAAAATTTCTACGAATTATATAAGTAACACTATGACCATTAAATTCCATAATTTAGTGTATTGTATCTAGGTTTTTCATGGATACAAGTGAACTTACACATACTGGTCACTCTGTGGTGGAGTGCATCACATCATGATCCAAAATCCTATTTATTGATTGAGTGATTTTACATATTCCTTCTCCTTTTTTTCATGTATAAGGCATGTCACATCATAATCCTAAGTCCATTCCGTGAAGGCATTCTATATGGTGGTATCACACTGTTGAGTGTTGAGGTCGTTAATCTGATGGGGTTATATCATCGTGTGAAAAATGAATCTCACACCATGAGAGGAGAGGCTACACTATTAACGTAGTAGAAAAAACCAAAATGGTTTGGGACTTGGATTTTGGTTCATCATAGGAGAGTTATTCCCTGAAATTACATGGGAGGAAATTTTGTAATGATTACCCTATAAAGGGAGGACATTTCATTGAGGATAAACACTAGGTGGTTCTACAATATGATCCCTTGTGTCATTCAAAGACTATACCCTAATTTAGGGAGTCACTTTGTGGTTCTTATTGTTTTTATATTCCACCACTTTTTTTAATTTTTTTTTAAATAAAAAGAAGGGAAATACTTTTTTGTTTAACAACATTTAATTTTTGTCGAATGTAGAGAATTGAAATAATGAAATTTGTCATCACTTTTATATTTATTCCTCTCATTAACTCCACTTTTTTAGGATTGAATTTTTTTGGAGATTCCAATGTGATATGATTCTCATACCTATGATGCCTTCAATTATTCGATTCCTTCAATAGCTATAGATTTTTGTTTCATTGGGATAAGGTTTTATGATAATCCCAATCAAGCATGTAGGAATCAAGATAATATGATGTAATTTTTATTTGTGGGTTAACCAAGCACATACAACATGACTTTTTTCAAGTCACTGATCAATCTTATCATGAGTAAACTCTATTTGTTGAGTAAAATCCATTTGGCAAGATTCAAGTAATTTCGAATCTTTTGTGAAAATAGATAAACTATTATAAATTTTATAAATAATTAATTTTTATGCGATTGATTGGGATTGGAGATTTGGTGTGGGTATGTTCTCAGAGGTGTCATTAAAAGTCTTGGATGAGGATGGGAAGAGAATGAAGAGAATGGTAACTCCATGTTTAAGGAATGTGGTCTCTATAATAATAATTTATATGAATATTTTTCTTGATGTTGATGCATGCATCAATATATGTGTTTTGATGAAAGATATAGGAACATATTTTTCCATATATATGGGAGATGATTCCATTGAACCTCTAAGAGATAGAGTGAGGGATATGTTAAGTTTTGGGAGTATTGTGATCCCCTATCAACTATGTCTCTATGTGGAATCGAATGTTGGTTGGGTATATAAGGGTCTTAAGACGGGTCGTTGGGATTGATAAGAGATGTAAATAACCTAGGTCAATTACATAGGTCTATTTGTGAATGTTTGACATGCTTAATCCAATTTAAAAAATGTGATATGTCCATACATCTCATTCTTCGTAAGTAGCACCATATTAAGGGTAGAATTTTGGATTAGTGTTCACTACGAAAATCATAATACCTCAAGGTGTAAATGATGAATAATTTGAAGGGTTTCCTCCTGATAATGTACTACAATGATATACAAGTGTAGATGTAGGATTGAACCCAATTACAGGTTATTAGATTTTTAAGGACTAATTGGAATATGGTTTCGATGGGGCTTAGTGAGACTTATATTTGAATGGTTCCCAATTTTCTAAACTGGGTTGTAATGTTAGAAATGAAATAAGACAAGAATGTAATCTTATGTTTTGTGTGAATTATTTCATAGAGGTTTTTGGTTCACTATGGGGTGATGAGGGAAATTTGGTATTAATGTGGAGAGGCCTATGTGGTTCGGAAGGACCCTAGTGGATGCTCTTACTGGTAAAATAGGAGTCCTGGTATGTTTTTATGTTTGTTCATGAGTTGTTATGATGATATTTAAGAGATTTCAATGTGAGACTTAGTAAAATATTCTATGTTATTTATGATTTTAGGGAAGACTTTATGTGACTATCATCTTGGTGATGAGCTGTAGAATTTGTGGGATAGGATACAATTCCATATTTTTCACTTCATTCATGTTCCAAGATGTGTGTATACAATTTTCAATGATAGACAGGACGGAATCCAAATTAGAGTAAATGAATTGTTACAAACCTATATTGAATGATAATATATTGGTTAGGATGTGATATATGGCCCCATATTTAATGTGTAGGTATAGATTGATGTGATGTTGTTTGAGATCTTGATATATATCGTAACCTTTAGTAAGATGGTGCTGACATGACCACCTTGAGAGAGAAGCTACGGGTATTGTTGGGGTGTTAGAGGTGGAATGAGATATTGATATTTTTTATAACCTTTTGTGATATGGTTTTGGTTGGTCCATATTGAGTGTGAAGGTATGATGTAGGTTATGATATGTTATACGATCCACTATAAATGTGAGCCTATCAATCAATGTAATGTGTAATGGGATGTAGATGTATTTCCCTACCATGAGTGAGAAGGTATAGGAAAATACAAAGGGTGAGTGTTTATTAGACTATGATATTGTTTTTTACCATACCTTATGTAAGAGGGAAGAGTTCTTAGTGTGAAACTCTATGGTGGATGTTCAATATAGAACATACCCTAAGCAAGAAGGTAAAGGCCAGGACATGTTATGACACCCTACCATGCATCTTCATTTATTATTTAAGGGTTGTTATGAAATCCTACATAGATTAATTAAATATTAGTCATGTTTAATGAGAAATCATTAATTATTCTCCAGTAATGTTCGGGAAGGTTTTTTCAGCTGTCCTGGTGATCTTGTTGGCACATGATGATCTAAAACAAATTCTTATGTGTTTGTGATTATATATTTATTTTTCTTGAGCGTAAATATGTGTATAATGGAATAAATTAGTGTAACATAGTTAATTTTTTTTCACACACCTTTAATGGGAACCATAGTGATCATGATAAACATAATTTGTTATATAAGTATGATATAAGTTTATGTAGTGGATCAGGTAGGATTATCTTGATGACAATTTAGTGATGAGAATGAGGTGATCATTAGGGTTGGTTCTAGATCATTATGTTAATTTTATTATTTTGTTTATTTTTTATATATTATAATCCTAGTGAGTGATAAATTATTATGTATGAATACATTAATTCATTTCATATGCTATCAGATGTTGTATTATAGATTATAGGTACTCTCATTATTATTTTCTGATTATTCTTTGAAGATTATTATTATTTATTGTACAGATATTGATCTCATAGAATCTCCAATGTATTATTTAGGCCTTATACTCTTGTTATAAGTTTATGTCACATGTTTAGGTTTATATTAGTTTATATACTACTCTAACTAGTATACTTTCAAGTGATTTCACCAGGGGAATTATACACTAATTTAAAAAAAGTTATAAGTAATGGATAAAATGAGAATATTTTTTAAATTATTAGAGTGTTTAGTATAAGGCCCCAGCCTTAAACCTTACTTAATCTTGAGTTATTACAAGATTACACATTGAGGATCTTTTCAGGTTTAGAGTTTTAGAGAATTAGATCATGAAACTTGCATTACATTCCACATTTAAACAAAGTGGTTACATAAAAGATAGTATCCATTCTTCCCATCAACAGAAACATATTGAAAATAAAACATGGATTCTTTCTTAACACATCCTGACTCTATCATCTTATCATGTACCTTTCCCTTGATCTGAAAAAACATTTCAAAAACTTGGGATGAGCAAAAAAAGCTCAGTAAGGGATATAAAAATATGGAAAGGAAACATGAGTTCATATATACATAAGAATGAAATCATAATTTACCCATAAAACATAGGCATATCAAATCATGAATAAATCATAGAAAACATAAGACATAAAGGTAACTTGAGGCATTCATAACATTCTTACGTAGGGAGTAACCCTCTTGGTTACGTTTGGAATACCCATCACAGTATATTCCCTAAATCTCTTCGGAGAAACCTTAACATTTCACTCCTTCGCATTACCCAATGCATTGGAGAGCTATATTGGGCTCACCCGCCCTTAGTTTATCACGGAACCACCCGTTCTTCATAACAATTCCCAAGAACCATAACATAATCGTATCACATAAACATGAATAAAGGAAACATAACATTTCCACATTTTAATCACAATATAACATTTTAGGATATTGAAATAATGAATCCATTCAAAAAGAAACCATTTCCAAAACCATTTAAAATATTTAATAAAGAGATTTTTGAATCAAAGTGTCCCATAACACCTTGAAGCTTTTAACATTTTAAATCATTAATATCCATATAAATAAATCCTTAAAACCATTTTGAAAACATGGATATTAATAAGAACAACTAATTAAAACATTTAAAACGATATTTTGGTTAAAGGGGTTTTACCAAAATTAGAGACACTTGAATCCAATAATCGAGGAATAACATTTGGTTAGAACTTTATAATATCATGAGAATAAAATGATTCATGATATAATACTCCAAAGGACAGTATATACACCATATAAGAGTGAATTGGAGCATAATCAACAATGAACCCTCAATAGAAATGTCAAATGTGATGAAATCCCTTATAAAGAAGGTATCCTTAAATTAAGGACAAATAAATCTCAAAAATATGTGTGACAAATATATATACACCCAATATAAGTTGATATTAAGCAAAAAACAATAAAAGGTCAATCACACATATTCAATGGATGACATATTCAATGACTACAAGTTGAACCCAAAGAAATCGAAATTGGGTTAAAAAGTTCCCTTGACAGCCTAACGGCATCACATCAAAATGAGTTGATGAGAGATAAAGAGTGTATCTCATCACTTGGACATAAAATTTACATCAATAAGGATATATGAGAACATATCCCAACATAAAAATATGTACATTAAAAGACCCAACAAAAGAAGTCTTTTAAAAAGAGAAGGGTGAAAGGTTCCCTTACCGACATGGGTATCTTTCGAAACATACGACCCGTGAAAGAAGGACAATACTTCATTGATGTAAATACTAATAAATGAAAGAATATTACACAATGAGTAGATAATGGTCAGTACATACACCACTCAAAGGAAATTGTGGAAAATGTATCATAAATCTCACGAGAATAAAAGTGAGATGAAAAATCCCTTACGAAAACTCAGCAGCCTAACGGCGCCACTTAAAACTTCCAAAATGGATTGATGAGAGAGAATAGGGTCTATCATCATATGAACATAAAAATTACAGTAAATTTAATATAAAATATAATCCCAATAACAAGAAAGATGAGCTTTAAAAAGAATGACATAAAAGAGTGTACTTAAAAAGAAAGAGAGGTGTAGGATCCCTTACCTCGGGTCCGACTTGACTCGATCGTTCTTTAATCTCCTGAATAATAAACTTGAGTTAATTTATAATTCCATAAGAACCTTTTTCAAGTTCATTATTACTTTTATACCACTTATTACCATGTCATAAACATTATGTAATCATTTAAGTTAATAATATTTGTTTTGTCGATATTTGGTTCTTAAGTCGAAAGTGGACTTCATACAATTACATGTTGTTCGTGTGGCCAAATGTTTATTACATCCAGAATTGTATTCATTATGTAGATATCATATATTTCATATATATCCAGTAAATGCATGCATTTATAACATTACATAATCATTTAGAGGTAAGAAATGAAATGCACCGTTCATGGAGACGGTAAGCCGTACGTACGCATGAACGCTACTTTCATTTCTATTTCGTATTTTATAGAATGGAATAATAATGATATAAAGGTATACTATAATTCCAGTATAATATCATATATAATATCATATTTCCATCCTTTATAAATCCCACATATGGTATTTAACGAATCAAATCACTTTGAGGGGGCGGTAGTCCGCACTTCCTTAAATGAAGATATCACGTATACCCATAATGGAAGCCATAAGGGTAAGACAAAAATGAAAAATACAGAAGCATAAATAAAACATAAACATATTATATATCATATATAAAAATAGTGACATCATAATAGCCACCTTTGAAGGTGTTAAATGAGTATTGAACAATCATCGTTTCGGGAGGCAGAATTTCACCATCCACGGAAACCGTGTGTTCTTTAACCATTTGATGTATTTGTGTGAGTGTGTAGCTCGAATAAATCTTATAACAACATCCTAGTATATTGATGATACTGGTGTTGTTACAAAAGAAATAAATAAAAAGAGTTTAGGGGGTTGGAGAAGCCAAATAAAACAAATGAACATGAGAGAATGAATTACCTTTAAAAGTGTAACTCCTTTTGATTTGAGCCTAAAGGCTTCCTTTGAAAGGATGCTTCCCAAAGGGAATCCTCTAGGATGAGGAGAGGGATGTGGAGAGAGTAAATGGGCAGGGGTTGGACGAGCCAAAGGCTTGAGGAGTGTGTGAAATGAGGTAGAGGTGGGGCCTTTTATAAGAGGAGAGGAGGGCCACTTTTGGAAAGTAAAGAAATATTACTTTATTTGAAAATGTGTTTCAGTTTTAAAATGTCCCACATTGATATAATTCGTGGATGAGTTTATAAAGGTTCTAAATCCACTCATCCAACTGGTTTTGGACATGTTTAGCTCATAGATTTTACATTAGCTTTCCATTTTATTTTAATCGTTAAATAATGATGTCATCACTGCATCATTATGATGTCATAAATAATTTAATTTATTTAATGTCTGAAAATTATAAAAAAATTACTATGATGTAGGAACTCTTATTAGATTTCCAATTACTATTTATAATAAATATTTGGACTTGTATAACCCAACTTAAAAATTATTTTAGTAAAACAATTTATGTTAGTGTCATTTTCACTTTAACATTAAATAAAAATATATTAATGTCATTTTCCAACTAAAGTGGCTCCATGGGGTCCCCAAGTTGGCCCATGGCTTGTATTGGTCGGCCATGACTCACCCAATAGGTTTAGGACAAGTGTCATGGTGTTTTTACATCCTTATAATATCATTTTTACCTTAAACTACACTAATTACCACTAATCGCGATTAAACACTTAATAAGTTACTATTCAACAAAAAAATTATTATAATCTCATTGAACCACATTTTACTTTTTAATGACAACCATGTATGTCGGAGTTTTGAATATCAAAACACAATGATGGCAAAATCTCATTTAAATGGAAAATCCGTCTTTATAAGTACCACTTAGTGGTTTCACTATTCATCAAAAATTGAAGTTTTTCAAAAAATTACCAAAAATTCACCCTAAGCTATATTTGATATTCTGAATTCAAAAATGAAGTCCGTTTTACAAAATTCAAAACATATTAGTCACATTAATTAATTTAATAATTAATTCCCGCTGTCAGCGCAAATAGAGTGTTTTTATAAAACAATAAGTATCAAAAGATTGGCACCAGTTTAAGTCTAATTTCAAAGTGAAATTGATTCCAATGACCACCATTGGATTAAATGGTAAAAATATTTTCTAATTTCACTTTAAAACCAATTCAAAATATTATCTAATCATATAAATAAATTAGATTAAAAAGAGGTTTTGAATTAAAACACAACATTCTACACTATTCATTAAAAAATGAACTTTATCGGAAAAATACCAAAAAATTACACAAAGTAAAATTTGATGTCCCGATTATTAATAAGAGTTTTATTTGGTCCAAAATAATGTATAAGAGTGATCAAAACTATATTTAATGACAGTTATCCATTAAAAGGCGATAAGTGAACATTTAGTGAAAACTAGGGCATATACACCTAAAATTGAATTCTTTCCGTATTTTAAGCCATTATATTTTATTGGATAAATGTATAAACATTTAAAAACATATATAATCATATTTTAGTTATTTCTATCCATTCCCTCCATTACAACGGCTACATGTTAACTAACATTTGAAATTTATTATTAGAGTGCAACGTAAGATTCCCAAGAAACTCGTTGTTGCGTGTTGGGTACGCCATCGAGCATTGCGTACCCTTTAAAGTCATATTAATATTTTATTCACAAATATGGATAAATATGAAAATGTCATATTCCTTATTTACCTGGGGTGTTACATCCTTCCCCCCTTTTGGGAATTGCGTCCTCGCAATTTTAAAATTGCGCTTGGAAACATCCTTGAACGTCCCACATCGGAACAAGAGTCGGTAAAACAATCACTTTAAAATAAAGAAAGATAAGCATAGAGGTCACCCGAGTTAACCCATACTAGGACTCCATGTAAGAAAACATGGACATGGAGGAGAAAACATAGGGTCATGTTCTGATGGAGAGTGATCGAAAACATGTTTAAGAGAAAGTTAACAATGAGAAAATCACAAACATGTGATGGGTTAAACGGTGTTGGGTTCCCCAGTAGGAAAAGTTAATAGACAACATTTTTGTTTTAAGTTACTTTTTATTGAGGAATTTATTCATAAGGAAACATAATCACTTATCATGTTGACTCTCAACTTTTACTAGATTCCTTAATCAAACTCATATTTTTTTTCCAAAAGACGAGTATTTAGGGAGACTTGTTCGCATTAAGAGTACTATAAACAACTTCTAGAGGAGCACCTAAAAAAAGAACAATACATTTCCCATGTCTTCAAACCTTAACCAAAACTAAAACCAAAAAGGCTAGTACAAGATCAGATAATCCAGAAAAGGATAACCCCTTATAAAAAGAAAATCTATTCTTAATCTCCAAAATTTGTCCAACAAAACCCAAAGTTCAACGAGGACCATCCGATAAATAATTTGTCCATAAAATTCTTCAAAGTAAACCAATATAAGATTGAAACCCAAATATTTGAAGGATTTAGTCACATAGTCTTCCAAGTTAAATCGTAACATTTATCTCCAAACAACATTAGTTGCTCCTAAATTCTCGTATTGAGAAGTAATTAACCTAATCACATATCCTCCATGATAGGTTAATCATTTTTATAAATAACCCAAAATCATCTTACCCTTAATTCATAAAATCATATAACTAGAATGAATCAGTCAAACTAACCAGGGACTTCACGTAGTCCAGTGGTAGGCGATAAATACCAGTCGCACTTTGGTTGTGGGTTCGATTCTCGCAGCTTTGTCCGATGCGACGGGTTGTCACACGGTCTGCGTGTTGTCCTTTTTTCAAAACTATATAATTCTCAAAACATTCCTTAAAACAAGATAAAATCTTCAAAAATATTCATAACATATTTTAACCTCAATTTTTTCTCATGCCTTCCACTTCAATCATAACATTTAGTACCCCATAATTTCCTCAAAAGTAAGGATCATATAAACCCAAATGGTTCTTTATAACTATGTCTACAAAAGAAAAGATAACTATTACTTGGATAAAATTTATTATATTAAACATCAGGGTTACACATAATATAAAAAGTCTTCTAATGTAACCCCATCATCAAAAGAGACTTAATACTCTTAAGAATTTCACCAAAACTCTTGAAGCCCTTATATGTTGACATCTTACTCATTCAACATTCTTCATGATCCATTATCCATTCCTTTCCAACTTATTCTGAAATACCTCTTTCCTAAAAACAAAATCATGAATCAAATCCTAATATTCCAAAATAAGAAAACAATATTCATGAAATAGTACATACCTTTGATTGGTCAATGTCAGTTTCTTCATCCTCAATCGGAATGGCATTAGGTATTGGTAAACAAATATTGGTATGCTCTTGGTGACCCCATTCACGAAACTTCTTCATAGGACATGTGTTTGCATAATGACCATGCACACCACATTTAACATTCAATTGATCCCTCAGAAAGAACTTCTTTCCCTTTCCTCGAGTCAACTGGATGCTTCCTTTTTCCATGGCAGGTTCTTGCTTTATGACCTTCATTTCCACATCTATAGCATATTTCTATCCCTTTGAAACATTTTCCTAGGTGTTTCTTTCCACATCTTTGACACATAGGTTTTTGAACACACTTACCTTTTTGATTATTACCTGTACTTCCGTAGGGATTTGTTTCTTGCATATATGATGTCTTAGAGAAATCTCCAAGGTTTAGGAGGTCAATCATGACTCCAGATAGTTGGTTCGGGAGAATCACAAGAGTTCTCATTGCAGCTCCCATATCATTCAGTTGCTTGCTCAAAACACTGTCACAGTTTCCTTCACATCCACTGTTACTTTGGTGCCTACTAGATCCAGCCATTTACTAAAACCAAAAAGGTCAGTGTGAGTATATCAACAAAACCATCATGTACTAATGAGTAAGATAAAAAATAATATATACTTACTCATTCAATTTATCTAAAACTAAGACTCTTTCTGAAATCCTAACCATTATGGTAATTGTCAATTATGCATAAAGAATACCCTAACCTCTAAAGTTATCTAAACCGACCTCTGATACCAACTATAAGGCCCAAGCCTTAATCCTTACTTAATCTTGAGTTATTACAAGATTACACATTGAGGATCTTTTCAGGTTTAGGGTTTTAGAGAATTAGATCATGAAACTTGCATTACATTCGACATTTAAACAAATTGGTTACATAAAAGATAGTATCCACTCTTCCCATCAACAGAAACATATTTAAAATAAAACATGGATTCTTTCTTAACACATCCTTGACTCTATCATCTTATCATGTACCTTTCCCTTGATCTGAAAAAACATTTCAAAAACTTGGGATGAGAAAAAAAAGCTCAGTAAGGGATATAAAAATATGGAAAGGAAACATGAGTTCATATATACATAAGAATGAAATCATAATTTACCCATAAAACATAGGCATATCAAATCATGAATAAATCATAGAAAACATAAGACATAAAGGTAACTTGAGGCATTCATAACATTCTTACGTAGGGAGTAACCCTCTTGGTTACGTTTGGAATACCCATCACAGTATATTCCCTAAATCTCTTCGGAGAAACTTTAACGTTTCACTCCTTCGCGTTACCCAATGCATTGGAGAGCTATATCGGGCTCACCCGCCCTTAGATTATCACGGAACCAGCCGTTATTCATAACAATGCCCAAGAACCATAACATAATCGTATCACATAAACATGAATAAAGTAAACATAACATTTCCATATTTTAATCACAATATAACATTTTAGGATATTGAAATAATGAATCCATTCAAAAAGAAACCATTTCCAAAACTATTTAAAACATTTAATAAAGAGATTTTTGAATCAAAGTGTCCCATACCACCTTGAAGATTTTAACATTTTAAACCATTAATATCCATATAAATAAATCCTTAAAACCATTTTGAAAACATGGATATTAATAAGAAAAAATAATTAAAACATTTAAAACGATATTTTGGTTAAAGGGGTTTTACCAAAATTAGAGACACATGAATCCAATAATCGAGGAATAACATTTAGTCAGAACTTTATAATATCATGAGAATAAAAGGATTCATGATATAATACTCCAAAGGACAGTATATACACCATATAAGAGTGAATTGGTGCGTAATCAACAATGAACCCTCAATAGAAATGTCAAATGTGATGAAATCCCTTATAAAGAAGGTATCCTTAAATTAAAGACAAATAAATCTCAAAAATATGTGTGAAAAATATATATACACCCAATATAAGTGGATATTAAGCGTAAAACAATAAAAGGTCAATCACACATATTCAATGGATGACATATTCAATGACTACAAGTTGAACCCAAAGAAATCGAAATTGGGTTAAAAAGTTCCCTTGACAGCCTAACGACATCACATCAAAATGAGTTGATGAGAGATAAAGAGTGTATCTCATCAGTTGGACATAAAATTTACATCAATAAGGATATATGAGAACATATCCCAACATAACAATATGTACATTAAAAGACCCAACAAAAGAAGTCTTTTAAAAAGAGGAGGGTGAAAGGTTCCCTTACCGACATGGGTATCTTTCGAAACATACGACCCGTGAAAGAAAGACAATACATCATTGATGTAAATACTCATAAATGAAAGAATATTACACAATCAGTAAATAATGGTCAGTACATACACCACTCAAAGGAAATTGTGGCAAATGTATCATAAATCTCACAGGAATAAAACTGAGATGAAAAATCTCATACGAAAACTCAGCATCCAAACGGCGCCACTTAAAACTTCCAAAATGGATTGATGAGAGAGAATAGGGTCTCTCATCATATGAACATAAAAATTACAGTAAATTTAATATAAAATATCATCCCAATAACAAGAAATATGAGCTTTAAAAGGAATGACATAAAAGAGTGTACTTAAAAAGAAAGAGAGGTGTAGGATCCCTTACCTCGGGTCCGACTTCACTCGATCATTCTTTAATCTCCTGAATAATAAACATGAGTTAATTTCTAATTCCTTAAGAACCTTTTTCAAGTTCATTATTACTTTTATACCACTTATTACCATGTCATAAACATTATGTAATCATTTAAGTTAATAATATTTGTTTTGCCGATATTTGGTTCTTAAGTCGAAAGTGGACTTATTACAATTACATGTTGTTCGTGTGGCCAAATGTTTATTATATCCAGAATTGTATTCATTATGTATATATCATATATTTCATATATATCCAGTACATGCATGCATTTATAACATTACATAATCATTTAGAGGTAAGAAATGAAATGCACCGTTCATGGAGACGGTAAGTCGTACGTACGCATGAATGCTACTTTCATTTCTATTTCGTATTTTATACAATGGAATAATAATGATATAAAGGTATATTATAATTCCAGTATAATATCATATATAATATCATATTTCCATCCTTTATACATCCCACATATGGTATTTAACGAATCAAATCACTTTGAGGGGGCGGTAGTCCGCACTTCCTTAAATGAAGATATCGCGTATACCCATAATGTAAGCCATAAGGGTAAGACAAAAATGAAAAATACAGAAGCATAAATAAAACATAAACATATTATATATCATATATAAAAATAGTGACATCATAATAGCCACCTTTGAAAGTGTTAAATGAGTATTGAACAATCATCGTTTCGGGAGGCAGAATTTCACCATCCACGGAAACCGTATATTCTTTAACCATTTGATGTATTTGTGTGAGTGTGTAGCTCGAATAAATCTTATAACAACATCCTATTATATTTAAGATACTGGTGTTGTTACAAAAGAAATAAATAAAAAGAGTTTAGGGTGTTGGAGAAGAAAAATAAAACAAATGAACATGAGAGAATGAATTACCTTTAAAAGTGTAACTCCTTTTGATTTGAGCCTAAAGGCTTACTTTGAAAGGATTATGCCCAAAGGGAATCCTCTAGGATGAGGAGAGGTATGTGGAGAGATTAAATGGGTAGGTGTTGGCCGAGCCAAAGGCTTGAGGAGTGTGTGAAATGAGGTAGAGGTGGGGGCCTTTTATAAGAGGAGAGGAGGGGCACTTTTGGAAAGTAAAGAAATATTACTTTATTTGAAAATGTGTTTCGGTTTTAAAAGGTCCCAAATTGATATAATTCGTGGATAAGGTTATAAAGGTTCGAAATCCACTCATCCAATTGGTTTTTGACATGTGTAGCTCATAGATGTTACATTATCTTTCCATTTTATTTTAATCGTTAAATAATGATGTCATCACTGCATCATTATGATGTCATAAATAATTTAATTTATTTAATGTCTAAAAATTATAAAAAAATTACTATGATGTAGGAAGGCTTTTTAGCTTTATAATTACTATTTATAATCAATATTTGGACTTGTATAACCCCACTTAAAAATTATTTGATTAAAACAATTTATGTTAGTGTCATTTTCACTTTAACATTAAATAAAAATATATTAATGTTATTTTCCAACTAAAGTGGCTCCATGGGGTCCCCAAGTTGGCCCATGGCTTGTCTTGGTCGGCCATGACTCACCCAATAGGTGTAGGACAAGTGTCATGGTGTTTTCACATCCGTATAATATCATTTTTACCTTAAACTACACTAATTACCACTAATCGCGATTAAAAACTTAATAAGTTACTATTCACCAAAAAAATTATTATAATCTCATTGAACCACATTTTACTTCTTAATGAAAACCATGTATGTCGGATTTTTTAAAATCAAAACACAATGATGGAAAAATTTCATTTAAACGGAAAATCAGTCTTTATAAGTACCACTTAGTGGTTTCACTATTCATCAAAAATTGAAGTTTTTCAGAAAATTACCAAAAATTCACCCTAAGCTATATTTGATATTCCGAATTCAAAAATGAAGTCTGTTTTACAAAATTCAAAACATATTAGTCACATTAATTAATTTAATAATTAATTCCAGCTGTCAGCACAAATAGCGTGTTTTTATAAAATAAAAAGTATCAAAAGATTGGCACCAGTTTAGGTCTAATTTCAATGTGAAATTGATTCCAATGACCACCATTGGATTAAATGGTAAAAATATTTTCTAATTTCACTTTAAAACCAATTAAAAATAATATCTAATCATATAAATAAATTAGATTAAAAAGAGGTTTTGAATTAAAACACAACATTCTACACTATTCATTAAAAAAATGAACTTTATCGGAAAAATACCAAAAAATTACACAAAGTAAAATTTGATGTCCCAATTCTTAATAAGAGTTTTATTTGGTCCAAAAGAATGTATAAGAGTGATCAAAACTATATTTAAAGACAGTTCTCCATTAAAAGGCGATAAGTGAACCTTTAGTGAAAACTAGGGCATATACACCTAAAATTGAATTCTTTCCGTATTTTAAGCCATTATATTTTATTGGATAAATGTATAAACATTTAAAAATATATATAATCATATTTTAGTTATTTCTATCCATTCCGGCCATTACAACGGCTACATGTTAACTAACATTTGAAATTTATTATTAGAGTGCATCGTAAGATTCCCAAGAAACTCGTTGTTGCGTGTTGGGTACGCCATCGAGCATAGCGTCCCCTTTAAAGTCATATTAATATTTTATTCACAAATATGGATAAATATGAAAATGTCATATTCCTTATTTACCTGGGGTGTTACATTTAGTTTTACCCTCACATTAAATGTATTCAAACGATTATTTATTTTTTTATTTTCTTGAATATTGTTTCAAGTACTTAGTGTTATCTTATAGAAAATTGATCTGTATCCTCAAATGTTTTTTAGAGAACTGACATGATGAATAATCAAGACTATTATTTCCACATGGTCTTTACTTTATGTCACTGTGGTATGAAAATATTTAGAAGATATGAATAGTATATAACTATAATATACATTGAATATCAATTATTAGAAAAACAATTTACGAAAATGTACATCATGTATACATTTACAATGTAAGATCTCAATAATCAATTATTGAGAATTTTATTTATGTTCTCAAGAAAAATCATATCAGTATTGGAATATCAATACATTTTTTATTAAAATGAAATGTAGTACACATTACTATCTTAGATATTTTCATCTTCATTAACTTGCAACATTAAAAAATATTATAGTGTAATTGGCTGGAAAATAGTACCATTGGAAGTTTATGTCGATTTATTAGTAAATCATGTATATTTTATTAAATCAAACAACTATTTCACATTATATAGTTGTATTTATAAAAAAAATACATATTTTAAAAATTCATTAATTTTAATTTTTTTATATAAAATTAATTATAAATTATATAACTCATTTTCATTTGGTATGTTTATAATATTAAATAATCATTCCAAAAAGATCTAGTATAGAGTTTGACCATGTGTGTGTCATGATCATCAAGGGAAATACATATCTCTATGATTGAGTCATGATCTATCTGAATCACTACTATCTCAAGAATAATTGTAATTATTAATTTTATATAATATCTAATTAAATATTATACACTATATATATTCCAAGGTGGTGAATTGGTAATAATAAATATAAATCACAACATTTTTCTACCTATAGAATTTTTGTCCAATAAATTTGGATTTATATTCTAGTAAGGCTAAGGGATATATCTGATTATGTATGAATTGTGATATCATGGATTTATCTTGGAAGTGCAGAGAAAAACCTTATGGGTGACATTAATGCATGCCATAGTTGGGATCCTTAGTAGATAGTTATTTTTTGTTTCAATATGGAGTTATTTTCAAAGGGTACCTACTTAACCCCTAAAATTATTCATTTTGGAAAGTTAAAAAATTGATATACAAGAGAATTATTTTTCATTCACATTTATAAAAAAATATCATGAAAAATTGATTAAATTTGGTAACATAGGCCATCTAGGGGATTGGATAGCCTGAAAATCATTTAGTTCCCGTAGGTTTTTTATTTTCTTATATATATTCCCCCATTTTATTTCCTTATAAATGTATTTTCAAGGAAACACTCTAAAACATTCAAATCATAAACAATCATACTATTGTAGCTACTTCAATGACACAAAAATTAGTTTTTCATTACGTTAATTAGATGGTGATTCTGGCTTCGAAACCAAACAAAAAACTTATAAAAAACTACTCATTATTACGAAATACTATTTTTAAGGTGATTAAATTTTAATATTGTTACATAATACCATTATTTTCATACATTTTGTGTTATTTTATTTATTATCTGTCACTTTCTATTCACAATATCCTCCCTCTATAGCATATGATATGGGATTGAAACAATTTTGTATACTACATAATCAATATTCATATAAACAATGTAACATAATTTTTTTGTTTCAGATCAATGTATAGTTTTCTGATAGATGTAAAATACATACATTTTATAATGTAAATCAAACCTTATATTTTATTTATGGTCTGGTTATGTTGGAATCTATAAATACAATTTATTTTTCTCAGTCTATTATTGGTTCATCAAACAATAATTATGAATCAAAAGTGAATAATATACATAACTTCAAATAATATAATACTAAATAAATTAATCCATAAATGACTCCACCTCCCAATTGAACATGAAAACATCTTAGGTTTTTATTATCATGATTTTTTAGATATTGCTCATGGGTGGGATTTTATTTTCTACTCAATATCCAAAAAATGATGTTTTAAAAGATGTTTCTAAAATGATATATGAGCCTTTGTGTGAACAATAAGTATAAATTTCATTGTAATGAATTTTTATATAAATGTTTTTATAAAAGGATAACTAAGGGTAAATAATTGAGTAAATAGTTTTTTCAAGTAAAATAAAGAAATTTTATCACAATGTTACACTAATGTATTCCTAATTTATTACCTTTAATGTAGACACTACATTATTCAATTTATCTATATCAATCGGAATGTGAATTTCAGTTCTAAACCAAATGTAACAAATGATTAATGATTTTTGGGGTCAATATGTTGACCACATGGATTCTATAAAATGATGAATTTTTTACCTTTACACGTTTCCTTAATAATTTTTATCTACACTCTCACCCTACCCCTCTTCTCCTTTATAAAACCATATGTCCTTATAATTTTAACATTTTTTATAACACCCCAATAATTTAAAAATAAATATAACCTATAATGAACAAAACACTAACTATATATGAAGAATTTTTTGTATTATTATAATTATTTACACAAGATAGTCATAACATAGAGATTAAAGATATTTTTTCCACATCTGTGATTTGTATTTGAAAAAATAGTCATATACTATTGCCATTAGTATGTTATTTAGAGTCTAATAGGATCAACATATTATTTTAGTTAATAGTAATTTAAACCTTTTGAATAGTAATTTAACCATACAAATAGTATTGTTACCCTTATAAATTGTAACTTAACTCTTATGAAAAGTTACATCACCTATTAAAGTATAAATAAAATTTTGGCACCATATAAATGGGAGTAAATGTTTTAATAATTAAAAATTAAGTGTCTGTACTTTTGGGAGTAATAAATATTCAAATAAAATTTTAAATTAATAAATTTATTTAAAATGAAAATTATTTTCATAAAATATATTAGTAAATAAATAATTATTTTTACTAGGATTTTAATATTATTTTATGATACCTCACATAACATTTAACATTATTATCAAATCAGTTTTAAATTTAAAATCTGTATTTTTCAAGTAAATAGTGATTATATTTAGAACCAAAATTTCACATATTTAGAAAATTATTTTTAGAAATGTAGTGATTTTTCAATTTTAAAAATTGAAAAAATTTTAGGGTGATGTTTTAGGTTTTTTCTGAAATACATCAATTTTTGGTAAATCGTCAAATTTGATAATTTAAAAATATGCTAAAACCCATTCCCTTAAGGGGGTTCTCAAAGAGGTTTTTTCAAGAGGTAAATCCTCTTCCTTTTTCTTATAATTTCATTTCAATTTTATCTTCTTTTATTATCAGCTCTTAACCTAATATATCCAATTGATTAGGATAAATCCATTATAATCTACATAATTTAATTATATGATTTTAATTTCACAATATTTATCAATCTCATTATGATCCCTCTTTTATTTTATAAACGAAATCATCATCCCAAATGTGCCAATATACAACCGTCGTGGACAACAAAGTTTCATTTTTCAAATTATTCTTCAATTATGATTATAAATCCATTTAATGGTTGATAAAAGTTTTTAAATTTATAATATATCATTTTTATGTTCTATATGTAACATATTTACATAATAATAATCAATAAAATTAATGATTTTTTATGATCAATAAGCATCATAATAATCTAAATGATTACCAATATATAATTTATCTAATGATTAATCCTTATAATATTTAACTAGATGACATATATAACCATTTAAAATTATATATATACACTAATAATGTATAAATTCAATTCTGAATTATAATATCCATTACTGATGAACTTCTATACTCATATACAAGTATATCGATCGTGAAAACAAAAGAAACAAATAGTCCTGAGTGATATATTTATATCTTATATCTCATATAAAAGGCTATAAATTAAGATAATAAAAACTTAATAAATTAATTAAAATTATATATGGTTCTTAATTAATTACATAATAGATTTAATTTTATTATCTAGGTTGTTAAGTTCATGTTAAGATCATATTCACTCATAAGGGAAGAAATTTCCCATCTCACTTTTATTTCCATGATATTTCCAATATTCATCACCAATTTCTTGTAAATTGTGTTGGAATAGTTAAAGTTGATATATGATACCATGAATATATTTATATTCCTGGTATTAAATTATTCCTTGGATGATTGTTTATTTCTGGACATATGATTCAATTATTTACAATGTAATAAGGGTTTTCTCATCTCACTTCCATTTTTCTGAGATATTTCTTATTCAACAATATTTATTTTGTATGGTGTATGTATACAAAACAATGATTTAATATATCATGAATATATTTATTTTCATGTTATTAAATGTATACTTTTAAGATTTTTAATTTTGGGTCATATGTTTCGATTGATTTCATACTAGTAAGGTATTCCACCCGAACCTTCATTATTTCTATCTTGTTATTCATTCATTATTTTTACCCTATTTTTGCTTTTATTTATATTTGTTTACTTATTATATATTCTATTTATATTTTCCAAAACCATATATTCAGATCATTTCATATTTCTTTTATGGGAATTTTATCTTTTAAAATTGTTCATTTCTTAATTCTTCCCTATAAACAAGACCGATTCAAGGGAAATTCTTAAATTCTTACCCATTTTCATGTGAAATAAATAATCTATTTTAATATATAATTATATTTCTAAAACCAATAATGTTATCATGAAAAACTTTCTTTTTCCATTTATGGTTTTAGGAAATCAATCATGCCTTCTCACTTTAAATTCTTTTTAATATTTCCATAAAACCGCACTAAATTGTTTTATTTCTACTGTTTCTTAAAAATTCATTTTCCATGATTTTACTTTATTCGAGAATATTTTATAACATAAATATAATTTCAATTTGCTTATAATTTTAATTTTTTTCTAATATTCACGTGTACAATATCATTTTATCACAAATACAAATGATTTTCCAAAATAAAACATCTTTCAAAACTAAAAATGATTTACCCATCTCGCATTAACTTCAATGAGATATTTTCATTTTCCCCCACTCAATCCTGGAAAGTTTTCTATTAAATGAACTTAGATATGTCATATCAATAGTATCCTTATTCTCATATTATTCTAAGTGATTATGATTTGAATGTTTAAAGTGGTATGTGACACTGTGGAATGTTTAGAGAATATTTTCTCATGAACTTTTCAATGGTCTCATTTGACAGAATATCCATCCATGTAAAAATATTCTGCTAAATATTTTACTTAATTGAGGACTATCCCTTGTGAGATCATCTACCATATTTTTTTGAAGGGTCGGTGATCATTTTTTCTGTGGATGTGAAAATTTTATATTATTCATGGGTTATAGTTAAGGTATTCATATTTTGTATGGTAGTTTTTCAATACAAATGTTTATGTTCCACCCTTTTCTTATGGGTACTGTATTGGACTTATTATGTCACAGGGGGCCCTATATTGCCCATTATGGCATCAATTGTTCTCCTGAGACAAATTATTTTTAGTTTTTACCTGTTTATGCATGGACTTGGCATGAGACCTTGACAGAATGATTATGATGTCCTTCATTATGATTTCTCTCCTTATGGAACTAGAGATTGATTGTCCATGAAATTATTTGAAGAGTATAATATCAATGATTATGTCTTAGGAAATTATTTAATCAATTATTTCCTACCATATTTTATATATTTTAATTTTAAAGGCACGTGTTTTTAGTTATTCATCATGCCTAGTGTTTATGATTATGAATAATTCCACTATATTATTAACCCATATCGAGCATCTAAGATCAATCCATTCTTATGTTTTATATATCCCTATGATTTGAAGAAGTTTATTATGAATGAATTTCTGGGATAATCATGAATTAAATGGATTTATTAAGGGATCTACTATATTTTATTTCATTTCAAGTTATAGTGTTGAACATACAAATGTATTTATTTTTTCAAAACAACTTAACAACCTAGTCTATTGGGATCCAACATTATGATCATCATTCCATTGTAAACAAATAGTTCATTGATATCGGGAAACTGAGGGTGGAGAATTTCAATCAATTTATTTGCGGAAGTTAAGTATAATCCTTAGAAAACTAGATTTAAAAAATGTCAACTAGGGAACAAAACCCTACAACGGACTTTATAGATAAGTATACACGAGTATCCATGAATATTGGTAAGGTATATATTTTTTGAATCTTATTAGAAAAAACATCCCTCTCTAGATTATATATGTGAACATTGTTCTATAATATATGTACCTAGGATTAACAACTCAAACAATGTGTTCTGAGCTTGACTCTGGGTATCTTGGTACATGATAATGATCCTTACTACACACCTAGTTTGACACTGTTGAGGGATATGCTTTGGATAATTAAAATTTTCCTTAGAAACCATTATTATGTATTTTTATATATAATAAAAATTAATAACATATGTTAAAAATAAGGAGTTTTAGGTTTACAAAAACATGTTAGGAAATTCAATAAATGATTATACATTTTTCTCTCTATTACTATTTTTATAGACACCATGCTTTCTTGTTTTCACCAATGGCTCGAATCCAAAGGGGCCATGTTATCAGTGAACATGATTTAAAATGTGGTAGTGATATGTAAAAAAATTGTATGTTTATGAGAGATAAAGATAATTAGTTCATTCCAAATTAGTTTTCCAAATATACTATTAACTACATATACCTTAACCAACACCCGAACCCACCAACGAATCGAATAATGTAGTTTTCTAAGAGAACTAGTTGAGGAGACCATAGTAAAAATAAGGCTTGACTACCATCATGAAATAAATGTGGAAATTGACACTTAGAAAAGTGTCTCAAAGGAATGGATATGTGATTTATGTTTGGGATAGAAAGACACAGAGAAAATAATTTCCAAAAAAGACGAGGAGTATCATGCAAGGAAAAAAACTGATCCTAAGAGTGAATTTGTAGTTATTTTCATTAAATTTGAGAGATTTGTGAGTTTCCTTAGCCAATTACCGATAATATAGGTTAACGTCTAGACCATGTAAGGACCTATGTGGAAATAAATGTATATTGTTTTTATTTATTTAGGCTTTATTTCAAATCTTATATAAATGAATGATTACAAATTGACCTCATTTCAAGGAAAACTACTATATATATTTTTGGAAGATATATGGTATTAGAAAGAAGAAAACCCACATGTAGGGTAAAAACCCACTACTTTCGGTATGGCCATGTTGTTTGAACACACAACTGAAGGGAGAAAATGTTGTAGTGCCAACCAATAGCCTAAATGAAGTATTGATTATCATGACTATTTTTTTTATAAAACATCTAATGGATAAATGTTATTTTGATTATAACAAACTTTGTTTTATCAAATAGATATCATTAGAGTTTGAAAACAATTTTTTGGTTAAGATTTTGGGTGATGTTTATAATTTTAGGAATCCTATAGTACTTTGGGTATAAATGTTGAATTGTATTTTGAGTCAAATATGATTTCATTATGGACATATGGTGATCCAGGTTATTTTTGGAAATAGATAGAAGTATATTGAGGATTATGTGATAGTGTAAAAAAATTTACTATAGATTTGCAGTTATTGACTTTATTTGGTAGACTATATTAATAAATATTTCTAATTTTGGGGTAATGGTCAAGAATGTTTCTTTGAAGAATTATAGTAATTAAATAAATAATCCATATTGAACCTTGAGAATTACATTTAAAATTTAGAGATTAAATTTTATTTTCTACCAATAAAAGTTTATTATTCTGGGGGTATTGTCTTATCTTTCCCAAACCATTTTGGATTCGGTTGATGTATAAAGAATATAGGAATAAATAATTTCACTTTTGTAGGGTCTGTGATCCATAGAAGTTTATTATAATTATTTAGGTGTGAAAAAATTATTTTGAACATTCATTACCAGGTATTAGGAATGCAGTGAAAATAGATCAAAGAACTTCCAAAGGATGATATTATTATTATAACATGGAAAGTGATCAATTAGTTTAAATTTCTTAAGTGGTAATTAAGATAGTAAAGGAATCCCTAAATTCAAGGAATAATATTTTGTAACAAAAACGTTATCCATGTAGTTTTCTTTAGGAAAAATAAATATTATTTTAGCTAATCATAAGAATTATCGATTTGTGACAGTTAAAATACTTATAAACATTTTCCCCATCACTATGCATTATAACATGATCATTATATTATTATTCCATGTACATATTTTCACATCACACTAATATTACCCTATTAGAATACATAGTTTTGTAGTAACCAAGGTATTTTCCTCCGAATCTTATTAATAGGACTTTTTATTAAACTTATTATTGACTTGGGTTTACAAAAATGGGAATTTTCAAGTATCAAACATATCTTTCAGAGTGCAGTTTCAAATTGCGAGGACTTAATTTATTAAAGGAGGGGAGACTGTAACACCCTAGAAATATAAAAACAAATATAGAATGTAATTAACATAACACTAAGCCTCTATGAAAAAACTTTTTTATTATAATTATTTATATAGGATAGTTATAACCAAGCCATGTAACAAAATTTTCATCTTTTGTGATTCCAATTTAGAAAAATGGACATACAACGTTGCTACTAGTAGGTTTTTAATATTCTAATAGGATAAATATAATTTTCTTGGTGAATACTAACATGAAACTTATGAATAGTAATGTACCTTTTTGAATAGTAATGTTACTATTTTGATTTTTTACTTGACCGTTATGGATAGTAACATCACCCATGATAGTATAAATAAAATTTAGGCACCATTTAAATGATAGTTAATGTTTTAAAAATTAATAATTAAGTCTCTGTATTTATTTGCGTAATAAATATTTATATAAAATATTAAACTAATAAATATATTTAAAATAAAATTCATTTTCATAAAAAGTACTAATATGTAAATATTTTGTTTCCGTATGATTTTTGGATTATTTTATTAGACCTTAGTTATTTTCTAAGAGTATTGTAAAAATAGTTTCTAATTTAAAATCCTTATTTTTTATATTACTATTGATGTTATTTAAAAATTAAATTTCACATATTTGAAAAATTGTTTTCATAAAATAGAGTCAATTTCTAAATTCTACACATCTATAAATGGTTAGGGAGATTTTTTTGTGATTTTTCTGAAATACATGAAATTTTTGTGGAAATTGATATTTGATAATTTACAAAATATATTGAATAAATGAATTTTTGCATCATTTTTGAATCATGGGTGATGTAAATGACCATTTATTGAAACAAAAATACACTAATTTGTGTTTTTAGTCACCATAATCAAGACTATACATAGTATTGAGAAAAATAATAAAATAATGATAAAAATAAAGGAAACCCTCCTCTCCTATACTATAAACACCACCCTCACACCCTCTTCTATTCAATCTGCCAAGCCTATAATCCTTTAAATGATCTACCCAAATAATCTTACCTAGTCTATATCCACTTCCATGGGCCCTTGGTCTTTCCAAAAGACCAAAATAATTTCCCTTAAAAAGTTTCACAATGAGGTAATTTAAAGAGGAAAATACTCTTCCTTTTTCGTTAAATTTCATTTCAATTTATATTATTTTCTTATTCTATAAAAAAATAGCTTGTAAAAATGATCACGGTGAATCCAATATAATATATATTCTGGAATTATATCATGTTAATAAAATAAACATTATCAAAATATTTATTGTCCCTCTTTTATTTTATCAACGAAGTCATCATCCTGGAGGTGCCAATTTACAACTTTCATTGATGAGGAAGTTTCATTCATCAAATTATTCATCGGAAATGTTCAGAAACCATTTCAATGGTTGATATATATTTTTAAATTTATGATATAACCCTTTTTATGTTGTTTATGTAACATATTTACATAATATGAAAAGTTAAAACAAAACGAGTACATTATGATCAATAATAACCGAAATAATCTAATCATTTATCACTAAATGACATATGAAATGATTCATCCTCATAACATGTTAGTAGGTGATATATATATCCATATAAAAATTTATATGTTAATTAATAATATATTAATTTGATTCTGCATAATTATATCCTTTCCACATGAACTTCTAGACTCATATACAAGTATGGTAATCTTGAAAACCATGGAAACACACGCTCCCAAGCGATAAATTTGTATATTATAATACATACAAAAGGCCATAAATAAATAAAATAATATTATAATAAATAAAATACATGTATAGAATGTTTTGAATTAATTAATTTATTTATTTAATTTGATTATTTATGACATTAATATCAACTATAGAACATGTTCGTACGCAAGGTAAAGGGTTTCTCATCTCACTTTTATTTCCATTAGACTTCCATTATTCACCACCTATTTATTTTATGTATATATGTATATGGAAATTTGATATATATAGTAATTTTAATATCATTATATTCATGGTATTAAATTTTTCTTTTGGTGATTGTTAATTTTTGGACTTTCGATTCAATAGATTAGAAAACTGTAACGGTTTTCTCATCTCACATCCCTTTTAGGGAGATATTACTTATTCACCAATATTTCTTGTTTATGGTGTATTTATGCTACCCAATAATGTAAATTATCATGAATCTACTTATTTTAATGGTATTAATTATTTCATTTCATGATTGTCAATTCTGAATGATATGTTTCGAATGATTATAAACTAGTAAGGGATTCAACCTAAATATTATTTTTTCCATTAGGTAATTATGTCAATATACTTATGCCAATGTAATGATTATTTATTTTTGTGTAATTATTTTATTACTTATTTATTTTTTACAAAATCATATATTCAGATAATTTCATCTTTTATTAATAGGAAGTTTTTGTTCTAAAATGGTTCCCTTCTCTATTTTTTCGAATAAACAAGCCGAATTCAAGGGAACAACTAGAATTATTATCCATTTTTAAGTTCAATATATAATATTTTTTAAGCCATAATTATATTTCTAAAATAACTCTTTCTAAAAAAACAATCTTTGTTCAAATCTGGTTTTCTGAAATCACACATTCCATTCTTCTTTAAAATCTATTTAATATTTTCTTTAAACTGTAATAGAATGTTTTATTTATAATGTTTATTAAAAACTATTTTTACTTGATTTGACATAAGTAGGAAATTAGTTGTTACTCAACTATAATTTCAATATACTTCTATTTTTTTGTATATACAATTTTATAATCTGATTTTATTATAAATACAAATGATTATCCAAAAGAACTATTTTTTCCTAAGTAAAAATGATTTCTCATTTCTCACATTAACTTATATGATATATATGAATTGTAATCTAAATATTACTTGTGTGTGGTTTATGTAAATCCATTTGAAATAACTTATCAATAGTCTCTTTATTTTCTTAATATTCAATGTGATTGTGATTATAATGTTTCAAAGTGGTATGGGACACTTTGGAATGTTTACAGAATATTTCTTCATGAACTTTTCAATGGTATAATTTAAATGTATCTTAATCTATGTCAACATCCATTAGTTAATCTTGTACATCATTGAGGTATAAATATTATGATTTCATATACCATAAGTTATTGAAGGGTTGATTATAAGTTTGATAGTGGATGTGATAATTTCATATCATTCAGGGGTTATCATTAAAATATTCACGTGTTTTATTTTAGTTTTTCAATTTAATTTTTTATGTTTTTTTAGTTTTAAAATTTACATATAAGGAATGTAATGGACATAGTATGTTATGGGTGGGGCTCATTACGGGCTCTCGATTCATAGGTATGTCTAATGAGACAAACTAGTTTGTGTTTCTACCTGTTTATGTATGGTCTTGTATGAGGTCATGAATGATTGATAATAGTACCTGAGATTATACATTCCTTTACTATGAAACATGAGATTGATAGTCCATGTGATTATTCGAATAGTAGAATATCCATTGTCTTCTTTTATGGAATTATTTAATTAGTTTTTATTGCTACCATATTATTCTCATGTTTATTTTTGATGGAAAGTGTTTTTAGTTATTCATCATGCCTATCGTTTATGTTTAAGATTAAATATTATTTGTTTTTTACCTTTACTGAGCATTTGAGATCACCCATTTCATATGTTTTATATATCGAGAGGATGAGAATATGTGTATTATGAATGAATTTTAGGTTTGATCAAGGAGTTGTGGTAGTTACTAATAAAATTGAAAAATTGTATTTCATTTCTTGTTGAAAATTTGAAATTATGATTGTACATGATTTTCCAAAACATCTAAACTACCCAGTCCTTTGGGAAATAACTTTCATATAATTAGGACAATGTAATAAAATAATTCACCATCTCCATGTAACTAGGTTAACGGTATTACATTTTATTATTTCCAAAATCACCAATATGTTTTTCCTCAATACTTGTCGCATCACTATATTGATAAGTCAGTATCATCACAAATAGTTGAACATTTAATTTAAAAAACATAAACATATTAGTGAAAACAAGATATTATGAAGAAATTCATTGTATATTAAAATATTAATTTGGGAAAACTGATTTGTTATTTTTTCAATTTTTCCCTGTAAAAGTTAAATAGATTCAGACCCCCTATAAAATATCAAAATATATTTATTATGGTCGCTTTTGAAATATATCACCCTGTATAAAAAGTTAAAATTATAAAATTATTATGATATTTCTATGAATGGTTCATCCTCAATGAAATTTATATTTCACCATGTGGTAGTTTTATTTTTCAATAAAACAATTGAAAAATGTATTTTAACAGGATATAATTAATAAAATAATTTTACTGAATATGATTCCTTTATGAATGGTTAATCCTCAAACCCTACTTAATGAAATCCACTTTCATAAACCCCAATTCATCAATTTTATCTTCACTCATATTGTCATACAATGTATTTTAAAATATCTGCACAAGAATTAAATCTTTCTAACAAATATGACAATTATGTGATTTTAAGCCCTTTAACGTAAAATTAATCATCATGATTATATCATGAATTTTAATTTATAATCCTATGGAATTTGTACAATATCAATGACGATGGAAAAATGAAATCCATAATTCATGTAAAGAGTGTAAGCTACTAGAAGAAGAAATGCCTATCATTCAATATTAATTACTGCCAACTCTTCGCTTATGTCCATATAACTCATGACCAAGAAATCTTAAATAACATGTTAAATTTTTAGTGTGGATTTATTAATGTAATATGACAATATACCATACTTTGTTGTATTTGAACCTTCTGAATAAAAAGTTTGGCTTACAAATCATTCCAATACAGTAGTGAAAAAACTAATCCACTTTTCTATCTAATTTTCTAATGGGTTTTCAATAATTATTTACCTCAAACAACGATAATATACTTTAATTTATGAAAATTGTCAATACCCATTAATGGAGACGGTGACATGACTTCTTCAAAATTCTATTCGATTGATGTTGTAATGGGTTGGTAATTTTTCATTGAGGTTAAATTTTATGATTTATTGAAAAATTTATCTTTAAGGAATGTTTCAAACTAACTGTATGTATACATTATTCATAAATTATTAAAAATAACAGTCATCTATTGATATATATCTACTGATTTTCAAAATATGGAATTCCATTTATAATCCCATACAATAATTTTCTCAATAAGAACTTCTCATTTATATGAGAATCATAAAACATAAAACTTGAATCCCAGATCAATTTTATATCCTGAATATATAGTTCAAAAGATACATCAATATTATTACTAGGTAATTTTTTTCCTTATATAAGGATAAACATTATAATATATATTCACATCAAGTGTAATTATGAGTTAAGGTTTTAAGTTATCAACATAATTGGCCATGTACATTAGATGTTATTTTTTACTCATAAATAATTCATTCTATATATAGTGATTGAAAATATCTCAGCTAATTTCCAAATTTAGGATAATCACCATCTATTTACTTCCAATGAGGAGAGCATTTCACGTGATAGTGCCTCTGATATTAAATTCGTGTATTTGTGTGCTACATCAATTTCCTTATAGTATCTTCACTTCCATATTGTTTAATAAACCCTGAAATGTTTTGAGAAAACTATTCATATTTGTATGTAGTTGATTTATCGTTCTTTTAGTCATCCACACCAGACATGGGGAATTATTTAGTAATTATTTGTACATGAAAAGCTATATATAGTCCTTTTTCATATATGTATTCTTTTATATATAATATCGACTGAATATAATAAGTTTTAGAATCATATGTTCAATAAGGAAACTAATTATCATTGAGTAAAATAACATTCAAGAGAGAAAGTGATTCTATAAATTTGATTTCCTTTATCTATTTCCACCATTCAATCTATGTAGATTTAGTACGATTTTCAATGTTTAATATTTAGTACAACTATGATACGATGACATATTTTCACTTCTATATAACTTCTCAAAAAACATTTCATAATCATAAAGGTCATCTTCAACCACCAAAATCATTTCCTCAATACTATATCCATCATCGTTTATAGTTGTACTCATATCAAATGATCAAACCATTTTCAATCCTATTGACTATAATCATTAAGTTCTTCCAAATTATTAGTCTAACATATATAACTTTGATTCATTTAATGATAGATAATTTTTTCTTCCAACACTTCGGGACAAATGGATGTAGAAAAACAACAACATTGACATAAAAAATGATTTGAGATTCGTTATTTCCTTGATATGTTGCATACTTTTGGAACTCTTTAACCGTATCAACCAGATCCCTTTTCATATGACTGGAATCCATCCATTTTTATTCTTATTCTTCCCATATGGTTCAACGATATTAATATTTAATAGTGAAATAAATACAATCACAATAGTCACATATAATGTTTCATTTTAGACATGTGTAAATTATAGAAAGAATATATTTAAAAAATATTACAATAAATTATAATATATACATATATAATGTAGAAGTATATTTAAAAATCCATTTCATTTTAATTGATTTGAAAATTTATATAATAATATTTTATATAAAAATATAATTTTATAATATATATATGCATTGATATGATTAAAAATTAAATATTTTCTTATAAATATGTAATTATTGATGTATGTGTCTATATTAACATATGAATATACTTGTAAATATATAAATAAAAAATTGAAAAGTATATATTGTAAAATTCGATAATATACTTCAAAATTATGATTCACTCATAAATTAACATGAAAACCGAAAGTTCATGTCAAAAAACACATATTATGTGTTTCTGATATTTGTACCATTATTTTTATTTTCCTTTTAGATTATAAAAAAATTGAATCTATTAAAATATTTAATATCAATACATATGTTCTAATATCATTTTTTAAAAAACAGATTTTAACATATGCTATTTTTTCATAAATATCTATATATTGTTTTCATTAAGTCTCTTGAATTTTAAGAAGTGTTTTATCCTTTTTATTTTGAGAGAATACTATCTCATAAAAATATAATAATTTTATAAATGATATCTTTAATTAAAAATAACTTTTTATTTACTCTGACTAATTGTTTTACCACCTCAATAAGTCTTCAAAACAGACAATAATCAAAAATTAAATCACCTTTTTCTTCATTTTGATGTCATGTAGAGTGGTTTATTCGAATTTTTTCAATGTATGTTTACCATTATTTATAATTAATATGACTCATATAATAAATTTTTTATTATTGGGGGGTTTGAATATAAAATGTACCCCATAACATTATACACATAACTATCTAGTAATAGATAATTTTATTATATATTATATACCCAGACACATCAAGAATAATATTATTCATTTTTAACACCTTTATAATCATGTGGAATTAAATGTCTATTCATGATCATCATTGTCTATATAACGCATATTCTATGCTCTTTATTTTGTCTTTTAAGATTCCAAAATTTATTTCAAAATATACAAATAACCTCAACACAATTTAGAAAATTGAAAATTATTTGGATACATTTATTTTAATAGTTTTTCCCTTATAGTCTTTCCATGTATGTTAAAAAAATCCCATTTTTTTACATTTTTTAACCCATGATGATATATTTTTAATTATTGATTATATAAAGGAGTATTAATTCTCAATTACTCATATAGAGCATTGTAAAACAGATAATTATGTCATGTGTTATATAAAAATATAATTAATATGTGATGATTAATAAAAATATAAAATTTATGAATACCACACTCTGAATTAATTTAAATTCTATAATGGTTAAAATTTCTTATTTAATATTTGAAGGTGAACAATATAATTTTGATCCACAAAACACAACCATATATAAAACTCATCCTAAATAAACAATTTCATAGTAATAAAAAAAATTTGGTTTCCAATTTCATTATATAAATTATATGATACAAATAAAATGAAAAAAATTTATTAGTTTAAAGAGACATCAAAATAAAAAAATAATTATAGAAACTAATAAAACACAAAACTTATAATACACTAAAAATAGACTACTTTAAAATATTTTATTATAATACTATTGTTTATATATTTCAAACAAGAAACATAAAGTGTGTGGGGAACCTATATTGATATGGAATTTATGTAATGAATTTAAATCCAAACATGGGAAGAACAATTAAAAAGTCATGAAAAAATCATAAAATAATTATTTGGAAATACATGCAACAAGTTATGGATGACATAACTTTAGTTTTCAGGGTTATTATTCCAAAAAGGTCAATAGAGGTTATTGTAAAGTTCTATTATTTAAAGAGATTTAATGGAAAGTAGTAGTGGTTGGACTATTAGGGTCATTTTTAAAAGGGGGAAAAGGTTTTATCAGTGGTAAATATAATACTATTAAAAGTGAATTTACCAATGTAAATATTATCGATGATAAACTCTTAAGTTAAATAGTATTGAAAATAAATAAATAATATTAGACATATAAATTATAAAAATATTAAAACTAAATAAAATTTTTATTTATATACATTTTAGAAATCATTAATTGAATAAATATTTAAAAAACGTTTCTATTGTAAATTTTACATTTAAATACTATATAATTATTATAAACTAAAAAATTAACCAAAATATTACAGTGAGAAAAACAATTTATTAGACGAAATAAAAAATGGTTGTGAATGGGGTGAGGCAACAAAATCCTATCAACCTGAAAGGAAAAAATGCCATACCAAATAGAAAGAATCATAAAGATAAAAGAACATATAAACTAAACAAAGGCACTAAAAATAAGTCATTTTTATCTTCATCAGGTTCAATAATAATATCACTAAAAAACAAAAAATAAACTTAATCTAACATTATAAATTCAAGTCTGAGAGGAAGTTCCCTTGTTGGGAAATGACCTCCAAACTCACTGGACACATTGAAAAATTGTTATACTATATATTATTTCCACATTCTATGGACCCATTGGGACATCAGAGTCTCCAAAAAAAGATAATTTAGTTATTTAAAAATTCTTAACAACTATTTTATTAGATACATGAATATTTACTATCAGATTAATATAGTTTTTAGGCCTCGAAAACATTTCTTGTTTGATAGAAAATTCTATAGAGATAATTTTTTTAAATGAATTATAAGAAGATTCTAAAATTATCACCTTACCTTGAGTTAAGTATGAATACCCTTACAAAGAGATTTATGTTGAGAATGAAGTTGTAACCAATTTCTCTTCCATGAAAACTGTAAATTTGAAAGTAATTGGATAACACGAAGAAAAAATTTTGGCTTGTTGATCCAAAATAACTACATGGATGTGAAAAATATCTTTGTTCTAAACATTTCCCTTAACATAAAATTATCAATGTAATCCGCCACATCCATAAATATTTGAAAACAATCATCATTAGTTTCAAAAATTATAGATATATCCCAACTAGCTGTAGACAATGAATATCTAAGAACAATCCTAAAAAAGGTGAAGACCCATCCATATTGGTAAAATTATCTCGATCCTCATATGATATAAAAAAGATGTCATCAATTAGGTTTAGCTCTATCCATTCCATTATAAAGAGATTATTTGGTAATAAAAATTTCTTTGCAAATCACCCAATTAATATGAGAGGTAGAGGAAAAAATAGGAACCATATTGTATAATGGTTTAAAATCATTAATCTTAGATTACATATTATTTGAGTTTGGAACACCACTCTTATAACAACCCTTGTGTTTATATTGAAATACAATTTTTGATATCGTAGAATATATTCAACACAGAGCTTAAATGAATACCTAAATGTTATTATTATGTAATTGTTATAATATATCCATTAGAATGGAGAGTATGAACATGATTAACTTAATTAGGAATATATGGTTTACACACACACACATATATATATATAATGAATTATTTGGATAACATTTAATATTTATTTAAAATAAAATGATTTTCAAATTAAAACAAAATATTTTTATAAAAAACTATTTAAATATTCAAAGTTATGTTTTATAGAAAAAAATCATTTTAGTTTATATTAATATAATTTATATATATTATATTCAATAAAATTTTTTTGACATGAATATTTTGTGTTTACTAGATGTGATTCAATAATAAATACAATTTTACATTTAAAAACCGTTTTTTAAAAATTAGTTATATCACGTTTTAATGGATTACTTGTTTTAAAAATAATTTATTTAAAAAAAATTTCTTTCATTGAATAATATCAAAATTCACTTTGTTGAAAATTTTTTGTATTTTTCTAATACGTTTTATTTTTTAGGAATAATGAAAAATACTACATTTTAATTTAAAATTGAATTTTCATGTAGATAATGGGTAGTTTTAAATTGTTTTATAAATTTGTACTAAAGTAAAATTACATCAATTATACTTATATTAATCCAATTTTGTTAATTTTAATAATTATAATTTAAAAGTTTGATATAAAATCTTTTTAAACAGGTGAACATTTTCTCATTAGAAACCTGTTTTCTTGCCCTATCTATGGTATTAATTTTAAATCAGTTTTACCTAGTTATGTTTTTTGAATTTTTATAAATGTATAGAATAATATTTATCAATATTTCAAATTTTCTTTTTAGGAGCCTTTTTTTGGTAATATATAATTAGTTATCTTAGTTATTTTATTACAATTGTTAATGGTAAATCATATAATTAATTTTAAAAATAATAATATAAATATTATAAAAATTACCTAAAACTTATCATAATTATATTTAATTTGTTATTGTCAACCAAAATTATTATTTTAATAAATTTATGACCTCTTCATGCAACTCATATGATTTTAATCCTCATATAGTATTTTATTTTAAGAAAATTCAAACTTTTCACACTAAGGTTTTTAATAAGTAATTATTTTTTAAAATGTGGTCTCCCATAAGTAAAAATTGATGAAAATTTTAATTTTAAAAGATAAAATATTTATTTTTATATTTAAAAATTAATATTTCATTTTTAGTTAAGAATATTTACCTTATATGCTTGCATAACAGTGATGTAGAAATTATATTACTAATGGAAATATAAAATAAATGAAAATAAAAAAAATAAAATAAAAATAATTTAAGATAATTAATGTCATTAATGGATTTTATAGATAACCATAAAATTTAGGGATATATTAAAATTGGTTTTTGGATGTTATTTTTTTTTTGTATTTATATTTTTAAAAGTCAAAGAAATAAATATTGTGAAAATTGACATTAGTGCTATTTTAAAATAAATAATAATTTATTAAATGATATAAACATATTAAATGTTTTAGATTCATAAAAATATTGGAATAAATTTTATAATTGTATTCATGATCCATTTATGGTTCTTTTAGAATTATATAGGAAATAAAATAATCCTTAGTGAGTAAAAACATATGTTGTCATGGTAAAACGAAAAGGGGTTAAATAAGGGTTGAAACAAAATGATAGGGGTATAAATTTAGTCAAAGTATATAATTTTTTTTATATGAGGGTATTTAGATAAAAAATAATCTTTTATTTTGAATTAATAATTTTGGTTCTATTTGGAATTGAAAATTAATTATATTAATGTAATATTTTAAGAAATTCTAGAGTAAGCCTCCCCTCCCCTATAAAAAGAATCATCTTCATTCAATCTGTCACACATCACACACTATTTTTACCCGTCGATACATGTAAAAATTAATTTCATGAACCTCTATAAAAATCATAGTGGTATCAATTTATGAATAATTCCACCATTAGTGGTATTAAGGTGTTTATAAAGGGAGATTGTTGGAAGAAGATGTATCATTTTTAATCATGTATTTCTGTTTTATTTCTTCTTTAACATACATCATATATTCATGAAAATAGGTAAAATAATAACTTCGCTATATTAAATATAAATATACGTTATTATATTGGTTTCATGACCCATATCTGTCTCATTTTCTATCTAATGGTAAAATAATTCATTATTTGTTTGTTCGACGGACTACCGGCTCGCAGACTGATGTAATTTGTTTTCCAATCCCATACATTGATACTGGTTATAATGATGAAATTAATGTTCATATATTATATTAATTTTATATTTATATTTATTAAAAATATAATAAATTATTGATATTTTAGCTTTGATGGAATATAAAAATGATAAAGTTGTTCGTTCATACATGTGGATTATCACCACCAGGAAGCAATAAGATTCATCTTTCATCGAGACATCATACTAATGATATATATAAGTATATTCAAATGATTAATATGTTAATATTTATATTAGCAAAATATTATAGAGATAAAATTATACTTACTATCTTTCCATAATGATAATTAGAAAATGGAAATGTTATTCATGCGTATGTGTGACCTACCATCTCAATGATTATAACGTAGTTCATTTTTCATAACCATTTATAATGTATTGATATTTAACATACAATTTATGAAAAAATTTAATTATGTCATTTATAATATTTTAGATATGATGGAATTATGACCACTTTTACTATAATTTACTTACCAAATCCATTTTTGAAAAAAGTATTAAAATCGTCAAAACATCAAAAGTAAACTTAACTGAATAAGTAATTGTATATAATATAGAAATTAGTGATATAACAGGACTATGAAATAAAAATAATTTTATCAGTAATGTCAAAATTATCATACGTTTATATTTCCCTAACAAAAAGAATGTACTTGACGATTTGGACTTATTATATGGGACTTCCTATCAAATTTCATTCATTGAGGCATATTGTAGATGTTATGAACCTATATTCTTTACTAATGTCTATCTAACTCCAAATATAGATGTTATATGATGAATATATTTAATATTTGGTTATTTAAATATATTTTAAAATTTACGCTTTCATGTGCCTTATAATTTGATTGATTACAATGTTGTAATGGATTTCGTAACTCAAATTCCATTCCTTTTGAAAAACTTTAACTTACTCTATTATTTCATTCTATTATTATATATGAAAATAATTTTTATTATATTATGTTTCATTTTCACGTTTTTTATGTGTATTTAAATTGGATACCCGTATTCGATTTATTTGACTAATAATCAACAAAATAATATGTTCTTTGTAAGGGACTTTTTGACTAAACAATAATATTTTAAATGTTTTTAAGGCCTGAATTATATATCTATCCAATTTCGGTCCAGGGTTTTAAATTGATATTTATAAATATATATTTAGAGACATGAATTTTCAAAAAAGTGAAATTTTTAAATTCTCCCAAATTTTATTAAAAATAAATATTTTAAGGTTTTTTGTAAAGGAAATTATTTTAAAAACCGTCTTTTAAAGTTCCTCTTTAATCACATTTTATAAAGATAAAAAAGTAATGTTTTTAATATATATGGAATGAATATAATTTCCAAATTTCATGATAATTTAATTATTTAATGCTTTCTTTATAATTTGTCGTAATTCTTTGTCAAGAAAATAGTTTCTTTATGATGTGTGAGATTTTATATTTAAAATTTTGTCTATAAGAAGAGGTCTTGTTTATATATGAAGGTGTTTTAACAAGGGTTTAAAATATTTTACATTTTTTTTATTCATGACATAGTCCCTGGAAATTATTTATGAAGGGATTATCCCCATTGTCACTCACGGGGAATACGTTTATACCTTTGGGTGTGCCGAGATAGTGCTCCAATTTATTATGTCATGATTTTTTTCTCCAATGAATTATTTCAGAATTAGATTGTATGATCATTCAAATTTGTAAGGGTTATGGTTAGGGTTATTATAGGGTTCTGTAATGATGATGTTCAAAAAAATAGGTATGAATTTTCTATTATTTCAAATGAGTTTTCATGGATGTTATTTGATTTCAAAAGGTAAGATAATAATTTTATTCAAGGAAAGTGATTCTATTTTCCAGTAAAAATATAGGATGTTAAGAAATGGTATTTTTTGTGTTATTTTTGTTTTTCACTAGAATAAATTATTATTAATGTGTATGTCCTTTTTAGAAATTTTTTTTGTCTATGAATATTTTGAAATAAGTGTCACAAGGTTTATAGAAGAATACTTAAAAGGATGTGGTTAAGATGAAAATTGTGAATAATTGTCATGAAAAGAAAATATTTATTATTTTAAAAGGGTTTCATTTGGTGGAAAAATGATACCTTGAATATGTTTTCACATTAAATATATGTGACTAAAAGGTAAGAGTTTTTCCAATTTATATTGAACTCTATAACTAAAAGATAATTGATAAAATAAATTGATTTCTATTATTAAAATAATAAGAATAAGATTGGTTAATGTTAAGTCCCTGCATTTTGTATCAGATTACTGCTTAGATAACCTTATAGGTTAGGATATTATTTAACTATAAGTTAGAATCCATATATAACCACATTGGTCAGAATTGTAGGGAGAGTTAGAGTTTTTTAAGATATATTAAATGATTTTGAGATAACATGAATACACATATCATATTGTTTATCATTCTTATAGGATGTTATATAATGATTTTATTGATATGATCACACAAACCGTTTTGGTTTTAGTTAATCGTTTTATCTAGTAAGAACCAACACAACATTAGATATGATGGAAAATTGGACGGTTCTATGAATTAGGAACATAATGAAATGTTAACAGAAATGGGAACACTTGTGGTAATTATAAACCAGATATCAGGAGAAATGATTATCTACTTAAACCATAGTGATTTTTGTAATATATAAAATATAATTTACATGAATCTCTACCAATGATAAGAAGACAATGATTATATATGAAAATATATTCTATGACATATGTGTCCAGAATGTTGTAATAATCACATAATCTAATGTCATATATGGGGGGAAGATGTATTATATGTGGTAAAGCTTCCCAAAAAGAAATAAACTGCAAAGTAAAGAAAATAAAAAATTGGTTAACTCTATTATTTGGAATGAATTTATTCTTGACATACCAATTAGTTGTTTTAAAACTAAGGATTTACGTTATTATTCAAATCTATGTCCATGAAAAGAAGTTCATTAATGGGATTAACAAGACTATATAGATATAATTTTATCAATACATAATTCCATTTCAATTTTTGATGAAGAAACTGAACATGAAATATGAATGGTATGGATTATTTCTTGGTTATTATTTTGAAATTATTTAATTTTGGCATAGGAATTATTTTTTTTGTTTTTTTGGAAATAATTATAAAGAGATAAGATGAGATATCATAGTTAAGATATTATAAATAACAATGAATAATTAAGATGTCTACATATAAAAAATTTAAGAGTTATGGTAGATATAAGGAAGATGAAAATTTTAATCTTATTATTACTCTTTTGATGATGGTAGTACTTTGGGTGAATTTTATTGTGATACATCTATCCCTTATTTTTACCATCAGAATTTTTTTTTGAAAATGAAATATAATTCCATTTTTAGTATATAATTATTGATATGCCGAGAGGGTGTTGTTATTTCCTTATGGGTCTATGAAAATAAAAATTTTATATAACTCAAACTATGAGAGTCGATTAATAAAAATGAAGTATTTTGAACGTTCGAGGTCAAACCCACACATATGGTAAATTTAGTTATATTTGGTTTAAAAAATATTAAATTTTATTTATTTGAAGAAATAGGTGAGAAAATATGTGTTTTTATTGATTTGAAAAATATAAATTGAATACGATGTAGGTTGATTAGTATATTTTTAAATAGATTTTGAAAATGCACTTGGGTTTTGTAATTTCATTTTTTGGGTGATAGTTTTACTGAATAAAATATGTTAATTAATTAATGATTGGTAAGAGGAAGATCCAATATTCATGGTATCTCCTCCTCTATGCTATAATACAAAACTGTCCTTGGAATGATAATTCGGGGTTCCACCAATTCATGTGTGTCTGGATTCCATATTTTAAAATAATTTCCCCCAATATTGAAAATTATTATTCTTTATTTATGGGGTTCAATTGTAAAATTGTAAAATTTCTTTTTTTATTATCAATGGTCCAGATATATGAAAAAAGGAATTGGATGTTACAGAGTAAATTACCGAAACAAAAAACATGATGAATTAAAAAACATAAATCCAAAAAAAATTCCCATTTACTTTATATTACCATAGAACAATGTGTGTTTACCCCCTCATCGAAGTGATTAGATAATAAGAGATAAGGATAAAGGAAAAATAAAATGTAATAGAAATAGAGATGATCTCTGGGAGTGTCCTCTATAATATCCAATATCGCTTCAATATTAGGTGTCCTATGGATCAGGATTTCCCAACATTAGTTGCATAATACTATTTTATAGGACCCATATATAATCTAGAATTAATTAATCCCAAAATGGAATGGTCTTAAAGTGGTCCGGGGTGGGTCCCATATTTGATATTTGGTCAAAACATTATATTTGGTGAGTCTAGACATTAAAATCTTGAGACAAAATTTCCACCATATATAAGGTAATTACACCATGTATAATTTTGAATGGTGTATTTAATTACTTCCTGTTGTGTCCTTCTTTTCACCACATGCACCAATATACATCATGTAATGATTCTAAGATTCTTAATGTCATTTATCTGCTCTGGAAGCCTCATTTTTTTCCTCAATTCTAATGTTTTGTGCCTTCTAAGTGTTCCATGATCATCCCCAAAAATATAGTGTTGTGCCAAGTTTCTACTCTCATGACATAATGTACCATTTAGATATAATTTTTCTTTTCACCATCCTCCCCTTTCAAAAGATTAAATGCATCTTTCAAAATTAAGAAAAAAGAGTTAAACCATTCATAATTTATAAAAAATAATCATTTAAATATATAAATACATAAAATAAAACACATTAAAAATATATGTATAATGTAGAAATATCAATTATAAAGGTATTGATTAACTTTATGGTTTATATAATCTTTGATTTTGAGGAAATTATATGTTATTTCTTTTTAGGATGAATATGAAAGTAATTTAATAAACATTGTGGTTATAAAAGTTATTTAATATTGAATATATTTATTTTATTGGGTTGATTTTATCATTTTTTATTATTATTATTTTATGAATTCTGTAGTTTTAAAAAATGTACAGCCTATCATGTCAAAAAAGGATGTGATTTGTTAACCAAAAATTAATGGGTGACATGGGAGTATCTCCTACCACTATCCTACATGATGTCTTGGTTAGTATGATTTTTTAGTTAAATGATTTTATGTATAAATAATAAGATGATTTTTTATACGTATCTTCTATCAAATATATAATATTGGGATTGGAATGTGATTTTTTGATTATGAAATTAATGTTATTTTAGATGATGTTCACAATTTTGGGAATCCTCTATGATGATGGTATATAAAAATTATGTGGTATTTTAGTTGAGTAAGAAAGTTTAATTTATATTTAGGAAACATATAATCTTTTTTTGTGGGTTTATGGTGATTGAGTTTATCTATAGAAATGGTTAACATAGCTACAATATTATTAGGTAAAATACTTTTTATTATGATCAATTAAGAGTTATTCATTTTCTTAGTGATAAATGTTAATGTTTTACTAAGAAGGAGATGTGATTAAATCCTTCAAATTTTTGGGTTTCAATCATAGATAGATTTATTTTTCTTGAATTAAAAGGATAGTAATTTGGTAGACGATCTATGTTTAACTTTTGGTTTTTCTATTGAATTTTAGAGATTGTTGTTTTTCATCGTATATAGGTTTTTTCATTTTTGGGAATTATTTAACCTTGTACTAACTATTTTGTTTTTGGTTAATTACAAAAGACAAGATTAATATATTTTAATGTCTTTGTGGATTATTGATTTTATAGATGTTGATTCTAATTCTTTAGAATTGAAAAATTATTCTTAAATACCTATCATTTGGATAAAAATATGAGATTATGTTAATAATTGATTAAAGGTTTAAAATATACTAGTAAATTAGGAATATTTTCATATTTTCTTTATTTTGGAAGTAAACTAATCACTTAGATTTCAGAAAATTATTTTGAAATAAAATGAAATCCACTTACTTTCATCTATTGACTTTAAACCCATAAAAAATTTACTGTTTTGTGATGCTTTACCTAAGAATGACATTTTTTTATATCACACTCCATTGATACTCAGTATTTAGTTTTATCTTTTCTGACCATTTTTTACAACCTATAATACGAGTATACATTTTCTTAAATAATCATTATACTTTTCTTTCTCTCTTTTCAAATTTATGTTTTATTAATCTTTCTTCTAATATGGCATTTCAATAATGGTATTTTAGAAAGTCAAAACTAGTTAATAATTCTGATTTCCAAATTGCCAGGAAGACATTTCCAAATGGGGGGGGGGGGTGGGTGGATAATGTATCATCTCAATATTTTAAATGGAAATACAATGTCTGATACTATACAACATACACAAATAAATCATAAATGAATAATTGAATATTATTAATATGTAATCGTTACAACCAATCCAGTCGAATGGAGTGTACCAGTAAGATTATCTGAATTTGGAAAATATGGTATAAATATGTATATATACTGAATTTTATGGTGAAAAATTAATTATAAATGAAAATATATAACTTTTTAAAATAAAAGGAAATAAATTTGTGAAAAACATTTAAAATACGCACAAGGGTGTTTTGTAAGAATAAAATAAACAAATAAAAATTAATGGATTATATTAATGAAATATATATATATATAATATTCAATATAATTTTGAACATTAATACTTTGTTTTTTTATAGATTATATAAAAATATATATAGTTTGATATTTAAAAAAAATGTTTTTTTCTTGAAAAAGTTGTACTATAGCATTTAGTGGAACACAAAATTTAAAAATAAATTTTAACATTTTTATAAATATTGATTGAAAAAAAAATTATTTTTTGTAATCAGAATAAAAAAATTAACTTTGGTAAAATTTTGGGTATTTTTCTGATAAGCATGATTTTTCATGAATAGTGAAAAAACTAAATTTTAATTGAAAACTGACTTTTCATCTAAATAATTTATAATGTTAAATAATATTTTAAATATATAATAAAAAAAAATTAGATAAATTATAAATATATTAATCTAATTTAGGTAATAAGATTCAATTTTATTTTAATATTTGATATAAAAACATTTCAAACATGTGAACATTTTTACTTTAAAAACCAGCTTTCTCACACCATATAATTGATTAATATTAAATTTATTTTAGACAATTATTTATTTTTATGTTAAAAAATAGATTCCATATTTTAAAAAAGGAGTTAAAAATTTATTAAATAGGCCTCGTTTAATTTTGGACATCCTGAATTGTAAACTTTTTAATTTTATTACCATAGTTATGGGTAAATCTTGAAATTAAGGGTAGTAATATTATTATAAATTTGAGAATTTCTATAATAGTTGTACTAATTTTATGGGATGATTTATGTTATAAAAATAACATCACTAGGTATCATTTATAACTTCCATGATCCACTTGAATATCTTTAATCCCCTTATAGTAATTTATTTAAAGAAAGGTCAAACATTCTAGTCTAATGTATTTAATAAGTAAAATATTTTTAATATGTGGTCATCTAGAATATATATTCAACCATAAATATTATTTGTAAAAAATAAATATTAATATTTCTTTTAGAAATTTATTTTAAATTTTTAATAAAGAAATAATATTATGAAATTCTAACACAATAGTGAAACAATAATTATATTACTAATGGAAATATCAAATAATATATATTAAAAATAATAAAATAAAAAATATTTGAGATAAATAATATCATAAATGAATTTTAAAAATGACCATTACATGTTAGTGATATATAAAAATCAATTATAAGATATATCACTATAATGATATTTTTTAAAGTCAAAGTAATGCATAGTATTAAGATTGACATTAATGAAGTTTTAAAATAAATAATATTTTATTAATATATAGAAAATTATTAAAAAAATTAATTTCACCCAAATTATTTGTATAAGTTTTAAAACTTCATTCATGATCTATTTATGTTTCTTGCGTCATTTTATATAAAATTAATTAATCCTCAAAGTGTAAATTTCCAGGCTGTCACCATAAGAGTCACATGGGTTAAGGGTTGAACCCAAAGGATACAGGTCGAAATTTAGTAAAAAAAATTATAATTTTCATGGTATTAGTGTATCTAGACCGAAAATAATTTTATTTTTCAAATTAATATGTTTTCATTCAATATTAATTGAAAATTAATTTATATTAATTATATATTGTTGGAAATTCCAAGAGTGCCCCTCCCCTCTCCTATATAAGGGATCCTCTTCTTCTCAATATATCACATTTAAAAACCTATTTGGTTCGGAAAATAAATATACAGATATCTTCTTCTAATCCCCATAATCATTCTACAAGTATTATTTAATGATTAATGCCACCAAAAATTGTCTTAATTTTTTAGAAGATTGTTCGATGAACATGTATCATTTTTAACGAAAAATTTCTATCTTATTATCTCATCCCCATCCTAGATATCTTCATAAATGATTATTAAATAATAAATTAAATACCATCATATACTTATATTTTAATATTTTAATGACCCATATCCAGCTTCTTTCATTTTAAAAGGGAAAATAATTTATCATCCGGGTTTGGGGAGGACTACTGTGTCACGAATAAATGTAATTTTTTTCCATAAACATATCTTAAGAATGTAATTAATTATTCAATTTATGATTATATATATAATATTAATGACTTATTTATCATTATTAAAAGATACTATAATATTTATGTTCTTTCCTATCCTTGTAATTAAAAATGATAACATCATTCACGCGTACATGTGAATAATCTCCTCCCCGATGTGATGTGATACAATTTCTGTCACTACATTTCATAGATAATATTTATAAGTATAATAAAATGACCAATATCATAATAATTATAATATTATCTTTAAAGAAGAATAAAATTATACATTCCTTATATCTATAATGATCACTTAAAAAGGGAAACATTATTGATGCATACATACAACCTATCGTCTTCGTGGATGTAACGTAGTTCATTTTCCATAAAAATATTTTATGGATTAAATTAAAAGTGTAATTTATGTTAAAAAATGTTAATTATTTAGTGAGTTTTTTTTCATGGGATTTTTGATGATGGCCACTTTGACCATAGATGACTTACCAAGGAAATTTTTGACATAGGTGCATAATATTGTCAAAACATATAACATTAAATTAAATGAATATGTAATTTTATATAACACAAAAAATGAGTTATATAAATAGAATAAAATATGTGAAATTTTTTCTCATGAATGAAAATATTAACATATGTTTGTTTCTCAATAATATAAAGAACGTACATGATGAGTCATAAAAAAGGCAACGGACTTCATCTCAATTTTCTTTCATTGAGCCACACATTTTAGGATATGCACCAATATTTAATTCTATGTTTTATATAAATCAAATTTTAAATGTTTTATTATGAATTTAATTAATATCATAACATGTAATGTTTGTTAAAAGTACACACTTTTATATTTAATATAATTTGACTGATTATTATGTTGTAATGGATTTCTTAACTCAATATCCTTTCATTCGGATTAACATTTTCTTGATGAATAAACATTGATTTATATTTCAGAGACATATATGATTTTCTTATGGCTTTTTTGAAATTAAGGTTATTAATGAAATTTTTTAGCATATCATGAAGATTATTATGAAAATTACTTGTTAGTATAAGACATTATGAATGATTGATGATTTTTGAAGATAAATATCAAAATTCATATGGGAATATGATTTTATCAAATCCATTTGATTTTTGGGTTTCATTATTATTTTGAATAATTTTAAGGAAATTTAAGGATGGTATTTTTATGAATTTTCTAAGTTGACCTTTGGTTGACACTATTGAATTTTAGAGATCGAAGTAGTTTTTTATCATATAATGGTTTATTTATTTTTAGGATTTTTTATCTTTTACTAACTATTTTTGTTTGGTTAATTCATAAATACAATAGAAGCATATTATTATATTTTATGGATTATTTTATTCTCTAAAAGTTGATTCTAATACATCCAGCATGAAAAATCAATATTAAATACTCATAGTTTGGAGAAAATAATGAGACTATTGGGTGAATTTATTAAAGGATGAAACTCTAATTTTTATGTAACTATATTTAATTATGTAATTTTTCTATGAATAAAATTATTTCAACAACTTTAGTAAATTTATTTTGAATAAAAAATGTTATCTATTTACTTCTATCAATGATATTTTATCCCCTTAAATATTTATGGGTTTTGTGATGGTTAAATTTTTAATGACCATGTTATCTGTTAATATCCATCATAAATTGGTAGTTATTTTTCTCTTCCAAGTCAATGTTTTACAACATGGAATCCAAGTATTTGTTATCTTAGTTAACCTTCATACTCTTTTTTCTCTATCTTCAAATGGATGTTTTATTATTTCTTTTTTCGATATGGTATTTCAATGATGGTATTTCCAAAATTAAAACCCTAATAATCGAGATTTGTTTCAAAATTGGGAGGGTGAAATTTCTAAGGGGGAGAATAAAACACCTTGATTTTCTAAAAGGAATGACTACGATAATATTTAATATATGCAAAATCGAACATAATTAAACAAATACATATCATTATTATATAACTTTAATAAACTAGGTATTTGAATTGTAGGTATTTTGAGAATTAACCTAATTTGGAAAATATTTTTCACAAATTTATATATAATTTTTTATTTAGTTATCAATTAAATATAAATTAAATTGAAACCATTTTAAAATAAAATTAAATCCTTTTCAGAAAAACAATTTACTTACACACATGTGTGTTTTGTAACAATAAAATAAAAAATCACACTTTTTTCATTACATTAATGAAATATATATATATATTTAATTATAAATTTAATATATAAATTTCATCCTATGTGTTTTCAAGGCATGATATAAAATAATATAGTTTTACTTTTAAAAACTATTTTGCTTTATAAAAATCTATTTTATCTCTTTTAAATGGTGTATTTTTCTAATTTTTTAATATTTTATTTGAAAAAATAAAAATCATTCCTTAATTTATAATATGGAAATTTTATTTTTGATAATTTATTATATTTTTCTAATATGTTCTATTTTTTTATGATTAGTGAAAAATAGTTTACTTTTATTGAAAACTGAAATTTCATATAAATAATTTGTATTGCTAAATTTGATTTTTGATTTCATTTCAAATAATATGATATAGAATATATATATTTATGTGTATATATATATATATTAATCCAATTTTTTCTATCATATTCATTTTTATTTTAAATTTAGATGTAAAAACATAATTTTTTTTAACATTTTCACTTCAAAACATGATTTCTCACCCCATTTATGAGATTAATTTTAAATTAACATTATCCAATAATGTGTTTGGAATTTTGAAAAATGGATACCATATTTGGATTCTGGAGATTTACATTTTTTTAAATATTTTTCTTTTACTTTTAGAAAATATTAATGGTATACTTTGTCACTTTATTACCACAGTTAGGGGTAAATCATGTAATAAATTGAAAAAGTAATATTTTATAAATTATAAAAATAAACTAAAATTTGTTTAATTTTATTTTTTTATTGATTTTAGATCCAAATAATCATTTGTCTTATTTTATGACCTCTAGCATCCACTTTAATGATTTTAGTCCCCTTATAGTTTTTCCTTTTATGAAAGTAAAACTTTTCAAACTTATGTTTTAAATAATTATATCATTTTTAATATGTTGTCCTCCAGAATATATATTTGACCTCAAATATTATTTTTAAATATATCATATTTATATTTTTCATGTATATTTATTTTTAATTTATAGATAATTATAAATTACCTAAAATTTTATCATAACAATTAGGCCTTAATTATTTTACTAATTGAAATATCAAATAAATGATATTAAAAAAATTAATTGAAATATAATATTAGAGAATTGATTTTAGAGATGAATTTTATAGATGAACATCACATGTTATATAAATATTAAAATATTTTCTTCTATTATATATTGTTTTATTAATATTTCTATTTAAATATTTACTGAACAATGTCCAAGATGACATTAATAATATTTTAAAATAAATAATATTTGATTAAATTAAATAAAAATTATTAAAAATAAGATTTTTTAAAAGATCATTGGGATAAGGTTGTTAATTTTACCCATTATCTACTTATGTCTTGTTTGGGATTTTATTGCAAACAAGTTGATCCTCAAATATTAAAAATCCAGGTTGTTGTGGTAAGAGTAAAGGGGGTTAAATAACTTTTGAAAGAAAGGTTAATGGAATAAATATAGTAAAAAAATACCTACATTTTATTTTATGAGTGTATTTAGAACTAAAAGAATCATATATTTAAAATGAAAATTGTTTGTTGAATGATTCATATACATAACACCATGAGATTTTAAGAATTGCATTTTTATTTAATTTTTTTTGTATTTTTTATATTTTCCATCCCATGTAACACTATATATAATTTTTCTAAATTATATCACTTATTTTTTTAGTAAACTATAATTAATACATGAATTATTATTTCTCCACGTGCAATATACGTTTTTATTATGTTACACACAACACTGAGTTTCTATGACATGGCATTTCATTATTATAATTATCAAAATGAGATAGTTATAACCAATTAATTAATCTTAGTAATAGGAATATAAAATATTATTTCTTCAAATAATATTTATAATGTTTTTACATAAATAAACAATAAGGATAATAAACCAGGTAATATTGGAAAAGTTTGTATAAGTTTAAAATTATTTATTTTCACAAATAACCTTCTCTTTATATCTGTCCATGAAAAATAATATAAGAAATTTTAGACATTCATATAAATTTAATTTAATAAATTAAACTAATTTTTTAAATCATAATTTTAAAAATAGATTTTAGTTAATTTTTTGGAATTTTCTATGAAACATTATTTTTGAATGAATATTGAAAAATAGAGAATTTTAATTCAAAAATTCTTTTTTTCTTCTATTTTTTATACTGTAATATTTTATTTTAAGTTTAGTTTAAAGTAAAAATACATCAATTATATGTCTATTAATTAAATTTATGTCATTTTAATCATTTTTATATTAAATTTATATATAAAAACATAATGATATTTTGAACATTCTTATTTTTAAAACCCTCATTCTCGCGACGTCCATAGAATTTCCATTAAAAATTATTTTGATGCTTCTGTGAATTGAATTTTTAAAATGGAAATCCATGGTTGAAATCTATATACTATTTATCATAAAACAATATTAACTTAAATTTTTACAAAAATGATAGGTGAAAGTGATTAAGGTAAAATTCAGCTTTATAAGGGTCTAAACCATAATTTAAAGGGACAAAATGACCTGTAAAATTTTCCAAGACCAATTATATGGACATATGATGGCCATAAACCATTCATTATTTATATTTTTTGGTTTTTATGACTTATTTAGGTGAAAAGGTGTGTACGGTTAAGTTGTTTTCAATAATACCATGTGTTCCCCCTCCCTCCCTTATAAAAGGCCACCACGTCTCTACATTCTTCACCACTCTCAAAACACATATTTTTGGCCAAGACCATCCCAATACACATAAAAAAATCCCTACCGTACTCAATTAATACACCATTTAGTCAGAAATCCATCTAAGGAAACCCTTTGGTGAAAACCCAAAGTAGTTACCCAAAGAAGAGGTACCATCCTTCCTCAAGATCATTTATTTTATTTTCCCACCACCACTATTCATATTATAAAATTCACACATAATTTAATTAGTATACTAAATATACTGAGTTGTTTTATTTTATTCTTTTTACCTTCACATACAAACACATTAATCTAATATGTAAAGAACTTTACATTATTGTGTGTGGAGAACTACCACCCCACGAAATGATGTTGTTCATTTCACCTTTACTATATCTTATGGTTATGAATAGTGATGGAAAATATATTTTTACAAGATATATATCATATTTATGGTCTTTTTATACTAAAATATGTATTATATAAATCATACCTTCATGCTTTCAATTTTTTGTGAATACGATAAGTTCATTTGTGGAAGTGTGGACAACATCCTCCTCAAAACGATGTGATTCATTCACACATTAAATTGAATTTATTTAAGATAAATTTATAAAAATTATATGATATATTATAAATAATAATTATACTTTAATAATATTATTGACTTATATAGATATATTTAATTTACTTTAATTCTTTTAATACTCCATGAAAATGTAAACAATGTTTATGCGAATGTATGGCCAACATCTCCATGAATGGTGCATTCCATTTCAAAAATCTATCTTTTATTGATTATTATTAATGTATATATAATTAATATATACATTATATAAGTTATGATTTATATTCTATATATAATTAAATAATTATTTTATAAATAGGATTAGGAATGACATGTCAAAACACGCACGATAAAAAAAGATGTTATTACCCAAAACATTACTATAACATGGAATTCTTAATAAACAGGTAATAGATGGTCAAAATAAAATCATACATGGTATTATATATATGAATATTGTTCTATGATAGATATAAAATAAATCTATAAATATTATAAAATAGGCCTATATGTGTAATACCAAAGTCAAGAAACTATATAAGGGTATTTCAACTTGCTTTTTATTTCCATGAGATACCTTCCATATTCCATAATTGATTATTTTTTATGGGTTTATAGTTAATTTTTATATTTTATATCATCAATTTACTTTATTAAATTATATTAAAAGATTTCAATTTATGTTATTGTTGCAAGGGGGTCATGATTTTAATGTTACTCGAGTAATAAGGGTTTCATCTTGTCACTTTTATTTTCCATGAGAGACAAGCCATGTTCACCTTGTAATTCTGATACGTGGTGTGTATACCATCCATAATTGTAATATATTATTATTACAAATAAATTCAATGGGTATTTAAATATCCATTTTATGATCTTTCTTTATGTACTCTACATTATAAAAAGATACCAAATGGTAAATTACATATTTTCTCAATTTACATTTTTGGAGACACATGCTATGTTATGCACATATATTTTTTATATGAGGTGCATATATGAGCTTTTACTTGTTAAATAATTAATATACTTATTTTTCATGTTATTTTAAGATTCATGAATCATCTTTTTTTTACACGGGGACTATAATTCAATGTTACCAAGTGGTTAGAGTTTAATGAAATAATATCATTTTTTATTGAGAGTTTTTATGATCATGCTTCCATCGATGAATTCTATCTCTCAAGAGAAATCATTAATTTTATTATATTCTATATATTCATGATGTTTTAATTTAATTGTACTATTTTTATCTCATTGGTAGATTATATTACTAAAAAAATGTTTTACAAAAAGTGGGACTTTACCTATCTCAAGGGATATCAATCGATGTTCTTTAAAAACATTATTTTCAAAAAAGTTTTACAAAATGATTTAACAATTTATATATATGTATTAAATTTATTTTATATTAAATGTTTGAAAAACAGTATTCCTTAATACTTTATAAATTTTAAAACTATTTTAAATGTATTGGTTATTAAATAATTATCAATATTTATATATATATATTTTTGTAATGTTTTTTTCAAATAAAATGGGTTTTTAAATCTTTTGAATATTATTTAATAAGTTTTTAAGGAAAATATTTTCTATAATTTTTTCAATATTCATTAATATGTTGTGAGGAAAAAGGTCTTCAATTTTTTTTCAACATTCTTTTTTATGTTTTCATGTTAAAATTTTTTCCCAATAATTCCATTATTTCATTTTATATTTTCAACGTATTTTCTATGAGTATTGTTTATTACTGTTTTTTTGTTTTAAAGATTCTTTTTCAAATAAAATATTTTATTATCCTCAAAAAAAAATTTGAAATATATTTCAAAATAATTTTTCATATTAGATTACATCCATTGATGTCACTCATGCCCATATGATAAATGATCCAAAGGTTTCATTCATATTATGTGTTGAATTTTTTATGTTTTATTGCAATGATTCTTATGACACCCATTTAGTTTTCATGGGTTTTAAGTTTATGAAATCTATTTCTATTTAATGGGTTATATGATTTTGATATAAATTTATCTTTCATGGGTTATATGTCTATGAAAGTAATTTACTTTCAAGGTATATACTCTGAAGAAATTATTATGAAACAAGTCTACTTTCCACAGGTGAGGATAGTTTTAAAGGTTTGTGATCCTCATTTCATTTCATGGATTATGTTATTATTAATTTTTTTTATAACATGGATCATGTTTGAATGATTTTATTAGGAGATGGTTTGGACCTATATCTTCCTCCAATGAATTTGGAAAAAAATTATATCTTATAAGATAGAAATAAAGGACCTTACCTACTAATATGGTCTTGGTAGTGATCCTTGACAACTAGGATGGTCATGGGTGAGAATAACGACTACAAAGATCAATATATGAGTTATCCATGAATAAAATATAGTTATGGGAGTGAACCATTACTACCAATATGATATGGTATGTAAAACCATATTACTGTGATGGCCTTGGAAGCAACGCCTTGACTACTATGGAAATCATTTATATATGGTCCTATGTTTTCCAAATTTCCATGACATATTAAAGTTATTTCATGGATTATTATATTAATGTTTTTATGATTAAAGTATTATGATTACAAAATATTTACTCCTTGATTCATTATAATGATCTGTGATATAAAGGTTATGATCTTATAATGATCAGGATCATGTTTTCATTCCCTTATGTCAATAATATGCTGATTCATTTTGTTTATTTAACCATAATGAAAATTTGATCCCAACACTTTCCTATGTTTACTTTACATAGGTTATTATGAATGATTTTTATGTATAATTACAAAGGTGTATGATCTTTGTGGGAAACATTGAAGATATTTAATTGAGTTAGATGATGTTTTTTATAAGTTTCCAAAGGTAGTAAACCATACTGACTTTAGGTGTCTGTTTTGTAATATACAATTTATTCCACCAAATTTATGTTTTTTAATGTATTTATGGTGAGGGTCTCAATTGTATGTGTCATAGAGAAGTTTTTGTTAACAGTTGGGGGATCAGATAAGAAAACCTTAGTGATAAAGATATGGGAATGTCTTAGGATAAGTTTAAGGATAATAAAAAGTACAAGAAATTTTTCTAGTATATACATATAGTATATAGTGATGTGTTTCCAAGAAATAATTTCCTACCTATAAATATATGAGGATGTGGCTATGGAATAAATAAACATAGAAATAACAACTCTAACAAGGTGCACCAGGCTGGACTTGGCTTATCAAGGTACATGACAATAGGCTTTACTATATACCTGGTTTGACACACCCGAGGGATATGCTTTGGGAATTGAAAAACTATTCATGGTAAATAATGATAGATTAAAAAATAAGTTGGCTATGAATAACCTAGGATAAACCTATGATGTCAATGATTAAGGATGGTGTTATGTGTTTGAAATATTATAAGTACTTTTCACTGATAATGTGGGTTTCTACTATAATAATTGTTTCTCAAAATATACTTTATAATTTTAATCATTAAGGGGTACTCAAAGGATCTAGGTTAACATTGAATTTTCTATAGGTGGATATTATGTGCATGATGAAAATAAAGTTTCTTTTTGGAAATCTCATTATGAGAATTATAAAGGCCCCTCAGTGTTGGTTATATAGTTGAGGATGAAGAAACTGCAAGTGGTATGTGAAAGGTATGTGATTTTATTCTAGTATTATTTAAATTAAACATAAGAATCATGATATGATTGAGGTTGATGAGACTTAATATATGATTCATATTTTATATTCTTTGAATCAGTTTCTAATGGAAAAGATAATGAATCCAAAATAATGGTTTACGAATAAAGTTAGTTAATTAAGGTCTATATGGTTTGTAATTAAAATTTTATGAATTATGAATCATGAAGTATATAGGTATTTTCATTATATTTTTTATTTATGATTTTAAAGTATATTTTTAATGGCGATGCTGTGGTAGAAATGTTATTTCAGCGGAATGTTATATTTATTGAATTGTAAGGTAACCCTTATTTCATTCCAAATTTTTAGATAATGATGTTTGGATAAAGATATATTAGACGATACTGATTACATCTGAACATATAAAGGGTTTGTCCAAAAGGTATTCTATATTTTCATGGTTGATGTTGGGAACTTCATGGATTGAATTAAAATATCCAATAATAATTAGAATAAGGAATCGTGTATGTTTTTAAAAAGAATTCATTGTAATTCAGGTTATTACCAGGAATAGAGAGAATATATAGGAAGGATATTCATATGTTTGGAATGTGAAAACCAAGACATAATTTTTGATATATGGTGGATCAATGATAAGAAAATTTCTGTATATTCTTCCCAATTACTTGGATTTTTATATTTCAGAAGGGTTATATAGCCAACAATTTATTGAAAGTTTATGATAAATATTTGATAAACTATTTATGTTGTTAACCATAGTTAGAAGTGTATTTAGTGATTAAAATTACTTCAAGTATGTCTATAATATTTAGTTTGTAAATTATATTAATTTGTTTTTTGAAATGTAAATACATTATGTCGAGTGAAAAACCAACATGTCCCACAAGGTCGCGAGACTTCAACCCTTGACCGAAGGATGATAAGGGTTTCACGCCTACCACATTCCTATACAATGTCTTAGTTAACGTGTAATTATTTATGAAAAATAAATATTAATAACGAACCAATAGTGTTAATTTTTAGATTTAGTGATTAGTTTATTAATATTCTTTTATCATATGGAATAGTTAGAGAAAAATAATTATACGTTTGGATCATTTATGGAGCTTATGATATATTAAATGTTTATTTTAGTGTATTAGAAATCCTAGTTAATATTTGTATATATATTTCCTAAAGTAATGGATGAATTATAAATTTAATGAATCACAACCAAATAATGAAATTTTGTTTATAGAAAAATTATAACAATATTTATTTATATTCTTCTTGAATAAAAAATCACTCGAAATTAATAAAATGTTCAAAAAAATATTTTCTTAATAACTTAAATTTTGTTGAACCGATGTCCTTTTAAATTATCAAAGATTTATGAATTTGAATCCATAAAAATTCCATAGATCATTAACTTATTTGTGATTGATGACCTCAACCACTCCCAATATATATTTATACATTTTAACCAAGTCCATATTTGCAATTCCCGCCTACATGTTTTGATTTAGAAACCTAGTTATATGTTATATTGGGTAAACATCATTCTTTTAAATGTCAAATTTTATAGACTGTTTTAGTATTAATTTTTTCAATGTTGTTTTATAATAATGGAACATTAAATTATTACAACTTTACTAACCCTGATGAATTTATAGGGTGAAATTCATTGGGGGGGGGGGGTTGAATGTAACATCTCAAGATGTTGCGAATTATTATTTATTGATTTAATTTATTATTTTTGAAATTTAATGTTTCATGAATGAATGAATATATTTTTTAAATTAAATGAGTAATTTTTTCTTACAATAGAAAAAAGACTTATATTAGCTTGTGCAACATACAACAGTATCTAGGATTGCATTACATGCAACCATGAGTTTCTATAAAACACCATTTAATTATTATGGTTTTTGAAACGAGATATTTTTAACCTGGATATTAAACATTGTAATATGAATTGATAGAACTAATTTTTAAATACTATTTATAATATTTTGATATAAATAAAACATATTGATAAAAAAACTGGTAATATTGCTGATGTATTTATTTTTTTAAGATATTATTTTCTAAAATAAACTGCATTTTTATGTCCTTCTGTTAGAAATAATAAAAATAATTTTAGACATTCATTTTACTTGAATTTTATAAAATAATAATCATTTCTAATTTCACATAGATAAAAAAATTTAGTGTGAATTTTTATGACTTTTCTGTGAAACATCATTTTTGGATTCTTAGTGAAAAGTACTGTGTTTTAATTCAAAATTTCAGATTCATCTAATTTATTTATATAGTTCAATTATATTTTTTGTTGGTTTCAAAGTCATGATAGCAATATTATACATTTATTAATACAATTAATGTATTTTTTTCATTTTTATTGGATTGAGATATAAAATCTTAACGAACTTTTGATCATTCTTGCTTTAAAACTCGGATTTCTCGTTACATATGTGTGATTAACATTAAACTTAACTTTTCTACTCCTATGGAGTAAATTTTAAAAAAATTCATCGGTTTAATCAGGATAATATTTATATTATAATAATATCAACTTAATTTTTGACCAAAAACATTACTCAAAATTATTAAAATTAATTTCCCTGATTATGGTAAAATTAAGATTCACAAGAGATTAAACCTTAATAAAAAGTACCAAATTACAAGGAAACTTGTAAAAAACCCATTTTGTGGAAATATTTTGGACCTAAAACATCTATTATTTATATTTTTTAGGTTTTATGGCTTCTATAAGGGAAAAATTTGGGTGCACCTAACTTTTTTTAAAAAATGTCATGTGTGCCATCCTCCTTATAAAAGGCCACCAACTATTGCCCTTCATCAGAACTCTCTAACCATCAGGGTCATCCATGTTTTAAAAAATCCAATTACAAAAATACAAATTTTTTTTTTGAATCCTTCTTTTTGGATGAAATCCATTATAGGAATCCATTTGGTGAAAAACCAAAGGAGCTACCCAAAGAAGAGGTAACATCCTTCCTCATGCTCCATTCATTTATTTTGTTTCTCCACCACCTCAATTAATCTTATTCTATATACAGTTAAATTTTTTATTATAATAAATATATTTATTTGTTTTTATGTTAATGATTTTAACTTCACTATCATACAAATCCATCTAATTGGTAATGAACTTACTATTCTTGTGTGTGGCGAACAACCACATAATGATACAATGTTATTTATTTTACCACTACCAGAACTTATGGTTGGGAATTATGATTTAAAATATCGTTTTATACAATATATATAAAATTTATGATTTATTTATACTTATTTATTTATTTTATAAAGAATATTATTTTTATTTACATTTTTTGTAAAGTTGATAACTTTGTTTGTGGATGTATGGCCTATAACCTCTTTAAAGCGATGTGATTCATCCACACATTACATTGAATTTTTTAATGATGAGTTTATTAAAGTTATATTATATATATGAAATAATAATTTTAATTTAATGATATTATATATATATATATACTTATATATTATTTAATATTTTCCTTTCAATATTCCATGAAAATGGAAATAATTTTGGTGCGTACAATCGTCATACCGTTTCCATGAACGATGTATTCCATTTCATATATCTATCTTTTATGTATTGTTATAATTTTGTATAATATTAATATATATGATATATAAGTGTTTTTTACATTATTTTAATTTGTAAATAATGATTTATGTATGATTATTAATAATTATAATTCAAAACACAAACAATAAATTAAGTGGTTATTACCCAAAAAATTACTTTACCATGAAGTAGTTAAAAATGGGAAATATAATGTAATAAGAAAATAATATATGGTGTTATAATTATATAGAATTTGTTAAATAAAAGATATATGATAAACATACACTTATTATACAGGAGTCATTATTGTTTTTGAATAAAGTCAAGACATAAGTTAATGGAATTTCATATAACTTTTTATTTTCGATATATACATGCCATATTCACAAATCACATCATTTGTGTGGTTTCTATACTAATATATAAAATTTTATATCCTTAATTTAAATTATTTTATGAAATTTAAACATTTAAATTTATTTTATTCTTTCATGGGTGTTACAATTCTAATGTTACTCAACTATTAAGGGTTTTCTCATTTCACTTTTATTTTCGGCGAGACACAAGCCATTTTAACCTCATAAATAATATGAGTGGTTTTTATTATAACCATAGATGTATTATATTATTCATATAGTTATATTTTTTTTATTTAAAAATCAATTTTATGATATTTATACCAAGTATCTTACGTTTCAAAAGTTACTAAATTGGGAAAGTAATTGTTTCTCAATTTTTATTCTTCGAGACACATGCTAGGTTATGAACCTATATTTTTCAATGAGGTGCATATACTAACATTGATATGATAAATAATGAATCTGATTATTTTAATTAAATTTTAATTTTCATTGAATTTCATTTTCATTCATGGGGAGTACAATTCAATGTTACCTAGTGGTTGAGTTTATTGAATGAATATCATAGTTTATCAAGATTGATTACGATCATGCTTGCATAAGTGAAATATTATTATCCATATCCCATAATAATTCATGAATTTGTTTATTTTATATATACTCATGATATATTCTTGCATTGGAACTATTTTTCAATACTTGGTATAGATGATGATTAAGAATGTGTTTTTAAGAAAGTATAACTTTACCTATCTCTTCAGTGGAAAATCTGTGTTATTTTAAATTTTTTTTTTCAAAAAAGTATTTAAAACATGTATTCATGATTTATTTGAATGTTTTAAAATTATTTTTCAATAAATCATTTTAATTTGTTTTAATAAATTTTTAACATTTCAAATTATTTTGAATGAAATGGTTTTCAAAAAATTTTGAAACTTTATTTAATTTTTTTAAATATGCATGAAAACAAAGATAAAAATTTTTATGATTATTTTATATGATTTGAGGGAAAATTATTATTATTATTATTTTTTAAATTATCAGCGAAAAAAAATTATTTTTTTGAAGATTAATTTATAAGTTTTGAAGGAAATGTTTTTTCAAAATAATTTCAATATTTTTTATAATATTTTATTAAAACATATTTTCCAAAAATTTCAGGAACTCTTAGTAATGTTCCAATATATTTTTAAGGAAAATAGTTTTCAAAATGATTTTTTAATGATTTTTTTTCAAATATGAAAGGATATTTTCCCCAAGATATATTTTTAAAAGATATTTCAATATGTTTTCCATCTAAGATGAAATATATAGATGTTACAGAAGACCTTATTAGAAATGATCTGAAGGTTCCATTCATATAATTTCTTGAATGGTTTATGTTTTGAAGGAATGATACTCGAGACACCCAATTAACTTTCAAGGGTTTTAATTATATGAAATCAGTTTTTCATTCATGTGTTATATGTTTATGAAATATATTTATATTTAATGGGTTATATGTATATGAAACCCATTTATTTTCATGGGATATGATATGAAGAAATTATAATCAAAGTTGTAACTTTTCCCCATGTTGGGATAATATTACATGGTAATGATAACCATATCATTTCATGGGTTGTGTTATGATTAATTTTTATAATCTAATGGAACACAATTATTTGATTATAGTATGATATGGGTGGTGTAACACCCTGAACTTAGTTACCTAGAGTTGTTGTATTATTACATAACATTGGATTTATCACAAGAGATCAAGTCTCTAAATAATGATTAGTTTTGTAGCCTTAGAAGTACATGATACATATATATGTTTTACATTAGATCATGAAATAAAAATGAAACATTGTGTAACCTTTGAACCCACAGATATCCCTTATCATATCAATGTAGGCAAATCATAATATACTAATTCCCATCTTGGAAAAAATAAAACATAAAAAATGGGTGAGCTCAGATGCCTAGTAAGGATACTAATATTGTGTAAACTTTTACAAATAAAAATAATCATTTAAGGAAATGTATAAGACTAAAACTCAAGCCTTTTAAACTTAAACATCTATATAATTTGGAAAATATAAATAAAATTATGACATTTATTTATTCACATGGATATTCTACTAGTATAATTATCACATGTAATATCATTTGATAATTTCATAATGACAGAATGCATAATGTCGGACATCATAACCACATAACAATGCCTCATTCCAAGACTAAAAATAATATTTTGTTAAGGAATTGTGCCAAAAAACTAGTTTGTCTCATGAAAAGTACTGATGCATCGAGGAACTATAGCGGGCCCTCCCATAACTTAAAAAGTCCAATGCATTCCTCATATGAAAATGTTGGAACAAAATAAAAAAATTCAGATTAGAACTAGCATACTAAATGCCAATACATTAACCAAAAACTGTGAATGGTATAAACAAAACACATCCACAGCCAAACATAACGCATTCAATACTATATGGAAGTTCTATTATAATAAATCAGCCTCAATCAGGAATAATGAAGGATATTTACATAGATAAAAATAATCAGTAAAACTATTTTAGTAAAATATCCCCTTTTTCTTGAAAACATTTAAATGTATAATTATTTATCAAGAAGCTGTTAAGAATATATTTTTGAATCAAAGTGTCCCATACCACTTTGAATATTTTAAAAGTAATTTAAATTTTCAAACTTTCAGGTCCATTACAATAAATCCTTAACACCATTATTAAAACATGGACATTAGTGAGAATGATTTAGAAGAAAAAATAATTAAAACATTAAAAATGATATTTTAGTTAGAGTTTCAAAACAAATGAGAGATGCTTGAATAAAAACAATTGGTTTAATAAAAACAGTATAATATCATGAGAATAAACAAATTCATGATTTACTATGCCAAAGTATATAATTTACACCATATAAATGTGAATTGGCACATAGTAACAAAGAAGTCTCAATGGAAGGTAAATTGAGATGAAATCCCTTATAAACACAATATCTTAAGGTTAAGGATAAATCAATGACATAATTATTTGTGAAAAATATAATTACACTAAATATTATTTGATATACATTGTTAATCCATGATAGTACATTCACTTATATTCTTGTAAAAATAACATGAATGACTCGGATGTTTTACTAAATTTATGGAAATTAAGATAAGATTACACTTATCATGTTCATATTGATGACTTGAGAATTTATCAATGGAGTTATTAGGTGAATAAAAATTATATTCACACAAAGGGAAGTGTAAATTACTACAATAATAAATTAATAATTATTTGACACAAAATTTTGGAGTAAAATAATCAGTGAAGTTTACGTAATACCCAGTGAGTGGAAATCACAATTAGGAATTCCCTTACCAATTTGGAAACATACGAATCATAAACTCTTAGAAAGATATATCATAAAATAAAGATTTAAATACCCATAAATAAAAGTTTTTTACAAAAAGAATACTATCATGGGTAGTATATACACCACATAAAAGGAAATAGTGGTAATATAATAGGAATCTCACGGGAATAAGAAGTGAGATGAATACCCTTACCTTGTAATTTTTCTTAGCCAAGGGTTCGTAAATCTCCGTAATAATAGTTAAATAATTGTTATTAAATTATAAAAGAGTCACATATCAAAATATTATATCATATATGATCTTTTAAAATTAATTTTAAATAATATTTCAGTAGTATCAATTTTTTGGGAGTTAACTGATTCATTTTCCTTTATGTGTTTTATTACTTATGTAAAGTTTGTTATGGATAAGATGTATTTGATTATTATAAATAATGATATTAAGTTCCTAAAATTTATTTTAAATCATAAAATGGAAATTATTATTTAATGGTTATGATGGTAAATGAATCTAATTACGTTTGTGTGGACAATATTCTATACGTATGCACAAGTGACAATAACATTCTCTTAATGGTGAAATCAGATAAAATTGAATGTTATATCCTATATAAATAATCATTAACATGTTATGTTTATTATTTAAATCATCATAATAATTATTATACCCATAAAAATAATGATGGGTGGAATAACAAACTACACCACTCTGTGGAGACGGTAAGCTGTACATACGCATGACTCGTGACATTGTAATTCATACGGTGGATAGAATAATGAATATGGTTATATCATATTTACAATAACATAAAACTATTTTGATGGTACTGGAGTTATTATTTTTGTATGTAAATAACAAATAAAGAGGATGTGGAAGAAGAAATGATCTTTGAAAGAGGTGATGAAATTATAACCTCTTCTTCAGGTGCTTCCTTTTGGATTTGATCGATGGTCTCCTTAGGTTGTCTTTTTGATCAAAGAAAGGCCTTTAGGTTGATATGAGGGTAGTTGGGGGGGATATTTAGGAAGGGTTTGGCTGAGCCAAATTACTTTGGTGGTGTGAAATTAGGAGTATCAGAATTTCCCTTTAATAAGAGAGGTGAGGGTCACTTTAGGAAAATCTTTAAATATTATTTTATTATCAAATAATTTTCGGTTTATAATGGATCCAAAAGGATTTATTTCAAGTATAAGGTGGTGATGGGTCTAAATCCTCTAAAAATAGGTTTTATGAAATTTTAGTTCACCATATTAACTATATCCATTAGATTTAACCATCAATTAAATAGATTATCTTTTACAATGTCTTCTTATATTTTTATATTACATGGTTAATAAAATTTTGATAAAATGTAAAGTGAACCCCAAGTGGTTCATTAATAAAATATAAAACATTATATATTTCATTTGGACAAATCTTATTTTTTCTTGAATATTATATCATTTAACAATATAGTATTTTTTAAATACTCATTTATGTCAATTTTGAGACTATTTAGTATTTAGTTTTGGTGAAAGTAAAAAAACATGATTAATTAAAAAAATACATTAAATAAACCATAAAATGTTATATTAACCTAAAAAAATATGTTTAATTCATCAAAAGTCTCAATTTACATTTGTTTTGATATTTACAATATCAATTATTTTAATAGTTCTTTAATAAGGTAATTACTACATCATCATTGTGTCATTAAAAAAGTTACATATTTAATATCCAAAAATTATAAATAAAATACCATGATATAGGAAATATTTTTATATTTCTAATGTATATTTATTTTCGAATTTACCTTATGTATTACCCTATATTAAAAATGGTTTTGTTATTAAAATTTGAATTTAACAATTTTAACTCTTCTTTAAATAAAATAATAATAAATTTCCTAATATTATCCAAGTGGATAAAAGAGATAATATTTTATTCCTATGGTTGATTTTGGCCATAATACACTTATCTAATAGAATTTGGACATGTGTTACAGTAATTATAGTATCTTTTTTTCCTTTAATTAACCTATTTAGTTTTAACCGTTGTAAAAAACATCAATAGTTACTTTTCACCAAATATTATTTTCATCATATTGAACGACATTTTACTTACTGATGTGAATTTTTTCTTTCATATTTCTTAAATTCAATTCATAAAAGTGGTAAAATTTTGTTTTATGCAAATTTGGATTTATGCCTAGTAGGTTGGTAATAGACGTTAAATATTTCATCAAAATTTTATATATCTAATATTATTCTAAAACGAATTCAATGACTTAAATTATACTAACATAGGTATTATGTATCTATTTTTTACTTTAAAATAAATATAAAATAAAAATAATTAATTAAAAAAAGTTGCCTCTAAACAATAATGCAATTTTTTTTCACTATTCTTAAATATTTGATAATTTTTAGAAAAATAAAAAACAATAACCCAAAGATAATTTTAATATTTCAAATTAAAAAATTATGACTATATTAAAAAATTCAAAACATAGACGATGGAATAATTAATTAAAAAAATTCTTGATGTCAAAACAAGAAAGTAGGTTTTTGAGAATAAAAACTATCGAAATATTGATATGTGATTAAGTCAAATTTAAATGTAAAATTAATTAAAATGACCATAATTGGAATAAATGATAAAAATATAAACTAATTATACTTCAAAACCATTCAAATTTATAATTTAGCACTATAAATTATTTTAATTAAAAATGTATTTGTCAATTAAAATTTAGTATTTTTCAATATTCATAAACATACGAAAGTTATCAGAATAGCAAAGAGAATTTATCCAAAATAATTTTTATGTACCAATTTTAAATAATATGATTAGTTTTCTAAATTGAATATATAAAAGTGTAAAATATTGGATTTAAATACGGTTCACCAATAAAGGGCTCTAAAATTTCATTTTAAAAAATTACTTCTTTTTTCTAAAAAATTGAATGTGTTCTTATATTATGTCTAAGAAACACATAATATGGATGTTTAAATTATCTAGAGTATATAAAATTCAAAATACAATTAATACTATTCATAACCTCTTTCTGAACCGATTTTTGGTAAGTCGTGGTATGCTCGGACTCGGTATTACCTGTAGAGCAATCTTTTGAATTATTTTAAAGAAAATAGCTTACTATAAAATCTTGTGGTGTTTAATTCTTCCACCCTTTCAGAAATTTCGTCCTCAAAATATCAAAATTTATCTTGGTAACTTCATTTAATTTACCAAAATAGAAGAAGAGTAAATAAAACTGTCACTTCAAAAGAAAGAAAGTGAAGTAGAAAGGTCACTCGAGATAACACATACTAGGACTCAACGTACAAACACAAAGATATGAAAGATAATATAAGTGTCAAGTTATGATAGAGAGTGATAGAAAACTTGATCAGGAGAATGTTAAAAAATGAAAACCGTAATCTTTTGATTAGTTAAACTGTCCATAGTTTCCTAATAGGAAAACTAAACGAACACCATTTTTTGTTTTATGTTTCATTTTATAATGTTGAGGAATTTATTTATGAGATTAATTAAAAACAGAATGATATATAAATAGTTTTCATGTAGAGTTTCATTCGTTAATAAATTTCTACTGCTAACTCATTTTTTCTCTAAACGAATAGTATTCAAGATGACTTGGTTACACCTGAAGTCCTAGAATTAACATTTAGAGAATATGTTATTCTATTAAAGATAAATGATATATTTACCTTGTCATTAAAGAATAACCAAAATGAAAATGGTTAGTTTATGATTAGATGATCCCCAAAATATATTATCCTATATAGAAAGAAATAATAATCTTAATTTCCCAAATTAATCATACAATATCCAAAGTTCAATAATATAATCCAAACTAGTATTGAAACCCAAAACTTAGAATTATTTAATTACATAGTCTTTCATAGTAAATCTTAACATTTACCTCTAAATAACATAACGTAACCTTAATGTCTCATTATGGAGGGTAATTAACCAAATTCAATATTCTCTATGATAGTTTTCTTCATTTCAATTAATAACTTAAATCTCTATGAAAAAAATAGATTATTCCAAAATAAAAATCCACCATTACTCCAAAAATGAAATCCCATTGTACTATATTTTTTAGTTTTACCCCTAGATAATTCTATGCCAAAGCTACCTCTAACTATTCATATCTATACATGGAGGTATTTCTCAAAACTTTCCCAATATCTCTACATTACAAAATTAAAGGATGTTCTTATATAATAATACACAAATTCAATATTAGGGAAATGTTATCTAATCATATTTTTTCTAAATCTAGTTTCCATGTTTGTACAAAACTTTGTTTATTTTAACTGTAACACCCTGACCCTAGTTATCTAGAGTTTGTGCATTATTACATCACATTGGCATGATCACAAGAGATGACGTCTAAAAATACCGATTACTTTAGTAGCATTAGAATTACTAGATACATACATATGTTTTACATTACATGAGGAAATAAAAAGATCATTTTGTACCCTAAGAACACACTCATATCCCTTAGACTATAACTAAAGGTCTATAATAATATACTCCTTTAACATCTATTGAAAAAGAAAACATATAAATGGGGTGAGATGAGATTCTTAGTTATGATTACAATATATCCAAAATAGTAATAAATAAGCATACACATTTAAGGAAAATTATAAGACTAAAACATAAAACTTTTATACATAAACATCAGTATAAAATGGAAAATATAAATCAAATAATTCCATTTAATTATTCACATGTTTATTCTACTATTCAAATAATGAAATTTAATATAAATAGATAATTTCATAATGGCAGAATGAAAAATTCAAGAAATAATAACCACATAGTCAAGGCCTCGTGCCAAGAATACAAATAAGATTTTGTCATGGCTATATGCCAAGACACTAGGTTGTCTCTGAGTCCTACCGATTCATCGAGGAGCTATAGAGGGGACAACTCGTCACATACTAATTACAATGAATTACTCATATTAAAAGATTGATACATAATCTAAACATTTATATCAGAACTAGCATATTAAATGTCATTATTTTAATCACAAACCAGGAATGGTATAATAATAACACATCCATATTAAAACATAACACATTAAGTAAAATATGGAATAATTTATTATAATAAATAAACATCAACAAAAAATAATTATGGATATTGAAATTTATGAAAATAATCAGAAAAACTATATGAGAGAAATATCCTTTTTCCTGAAAACATTTAAAAGTCTCAATATTTATCAAGAATCTGTTAAAAATAGATTTTTGAATCAAAGTGTACCATACAATATTCAAAAATTTAAAATTAATTTTAATTTTAAAACATTAATTTCCATATAAATATATCATTAACACCATTTTAAAACATGGACATTAATGAGAATGATTTATTAGAATAAATCTTTAAAACATTTCAAATGATATTTTAGTTAGAGTTCCAAAACAAGTGAGATACGCTTGAATAAAAATAATTTAGTCAATAAAAATGTCACAATATCTTGAGAATAATCGGATTCATGATATAATATGTCAATTTAGAGTATATACACTATATAAAAGTGAACTGACACATAACAACAAAGAAGTCTCAATAGAATGTAACTTGAGATGAAATCCCTTATAAAGACCATATCC